>OU823261.1:5649393-10649393 GCA_917490735.1 Dryobotodes eremita
TAGGTAAAAAGAATTAAATATAATGCAATGACAGGTAAATTAACTATGTGATAGATACACGGTGCTCACTTATTTACAAATACTGAAAAGTAGATGATTTTTCCAAAATTTTAACAAGTAATAATTTAGTGTGTGAGTTAAAGTAGTTAAGCACATAATTTAAAAATCAATGTATTATAATACTCAGGAAAACCTCGCGAAGAAACTGACATTACCCATAACGAAGACTTTTTGATTTCTACCAACCTCCACAGGGCCCGTGAGGTTGATTACGTACGGCCCGCGCACTCTTACAGAGAGGACGCTTGAGCCCCGCAGTGACTGCTATGGTAAACAGCAGCTTCAGCAGGCTAATAATGTTTGACCAGGAACCTTTTAATGCTTTGTCTGATTTTTTCATTCTTCAAAGAGCAAAACTACTAAAGGACTGAATAAAAAAATACTGCTAACGATACACCAACTACAATGACACGAAGACTGCAAAGTAGAACTACATAACTGCGGAATCATTTGAATGCGGAAAACAAAAATAAACAAAGCGGACCGTGAGATAATATAAAGTTGCACGATTCCGTTGCGTTACAATCAGTGGTCGAACCACCTAACACCTAGGCAATATTTCCAAAACAAGGAGTTAATGTAAACGGCGATGATGATAAAAGTGGACGTGTTATGGCGTGAGAAATCCCAACGGCTTGTGATTTTTCCGCGTCATCGGTATTATGTTCGCCAAACAATGGACGTCTCCGTAGTTATTCTACTTTCGATGGTATGTTTTGTGGGTTTAGTGGATGCATTCAGCACGCAGCGATGTCTTCTTTACGGAAAGACATGTAAGTAGTCAAGTTTTAATATTTTTTTAACTGGGCAATCAAATTCTTATAAGGTGTTAGGTCAACCATGCTTACCTTCCAAATTCTTTAAATTCAGCGCAGACCATCGCGCAAAACGGGGAAATACTCGAATGTAAGAAAATATACGCGAGAATTTATCAATTAATAAACATCAAAGAATGATAGATATTTTAGACGTATAGAAAGTGCACTACCAATATGGCGTCCCGCAGGGCAATATCGTTCGCCCCGCCAACATTGTGATCTAATTCATAAAATATATAATAAGTATATATCCATTATCTACACATATACATTGTTGTATAAAGGATCTTATCGTTTAACCGATAGAATCCCGGTGGCCCTCTGTAGGGCCGGTATGTCGCCCATACCGTCAAGCCCCGCTGGCTCTCTAGAGGGTCGCGCGGTCGTGCGGTTAAATCATAATTTTTGCTTCTAAATGAAGGCTAATATCGTCTTTTGAGCATTTCACTGTATGGGCTGACGAACTGTCTTGTTCCACGACATACCGGCCCTACAGAGCCGCCGGCCGGTACGGTATTACGAGATGCTACTATTTTAGGCTTCTTTACTCCACGAAGCTCATTTCGTTCAAGTGAGATGATTGCGGCAGGCAACACTCCAGACTTAGTTCGGTAATAATGTTATTATGAAGAGGCATGGTACCACAACTAGCAAGGGTTGGATTGGACCATGGTATAATAATATACTTCGCCAGGTATAGCATTCCAAGACACAGGGTGACACAAGCCTACGTCATCACCGCTGTGTTACCAGTAGCGTGTAATAATAACTCCCCAACCGCCTTTATTACCCGTGCGAATCCGATATAACAATGAGGTTTTAACTAACAATTACGTTGGTATATGTTTAAATTAAATTGTTTCGTTTGATTTGAAAAACGAAACGACAATTTAAATGGTTTATATATATTTTTTAACAGAATGGTGACTGAAAATGTTTCCATACTTCTTGTTTTGTTGCAATAAAGTGGCAACTGGATAGTGACGTAAGCATGTGTCACTCTCGGAATGCCAGACCTTGTTTTTTAGACCATGGATTGGACCTACCACAAAAATATTCTTGTCATTTCAGGCGTAGACTACTGTCCGCCTAAAATGCATGCCTACCACACGCGGTGCGATGGCGATACGATGTCTCAGCGTACTTGCAGCAGCCCACAAACATACGTTTTAGGTAGGTACTTATAATTACTGAATTATTTTCTTTATCTACACAAATAAATAAAATTGAAATGTCTGTTTATAATGTCTAAATAACAGCTTTTTACTAAATGCTTAATTATTGCTAACAAAAAAAAAAAAAAATTTTTGTCTTTGTCTGTTTGTTTCGGCTAATCTCCGAAAACGCTGGACCGATTTTAATGAAATTTGGTATGGGGTACTTTGTACACTGGAGAAAGGACATAGGCTAATTATTATGAATATGTCGATAAAAAGTAGCCTATGTCCTTTCTTCAGTGTTCAAAGTGCGTGGTGCCTATGCCACGCGGTCGAAGCCGTGGGCGGAAGCTAGTAGGTATCGTAATAACTCTAATAGGATTGACTTCAAGTCTAACCAACACCAAATCCTCAAAAAAAAAACAATCAAAATCTTTTAAAGTGAAGGCACGTGTAATATTCATAAGAAATTGGCAGAATCAACCCAGCGCTGATTTGCTGACTTCGTTTTCTCCTCTTCTTAAAGTTATTTCTCTTGACTAAGTTTATTTTCGTTATATGTAAGTATGTATGTATCTAAGTATAAGTATTTATTATTTTTCAAGTTATCTATCTCATAAGTTGCACCTGCCATGATTTGTCTCTCACCCTAAAGGTACTATTTGAAACCGAACTGGCAACTGCAATTGCCAACAGCACGTGCAGCGGCTCTCGGCAGTGTATCATAAAGACACCTTGTCGCTTGTCGATTGCTGAAGTCGCAGCACGTGCTGTCGGCAGTTGCAGTTGGCAGCTCGGTTCCAAATAGTACCTTAAGGTTGACTGGTAGAAAATGCCTCAGGCCTAAAACAAAATACTGTACAGAGGCGGACTTGATTTTTTACTTGTGTATAAAGTTTTAATATATAAACAAATAAAACCAGAACTTAAGAAGATTTAACGATAGGAATCCATAGAAATCGTTGACATTTTGAAATAGCTACTTTGCCATGAATAAATGTAATTCATATGTTATTGTGTCAATTTTTTTGTTTTTGTTTTGTGTGAACTTAAATTCCTAGAATCTACAAAGTAGACAATTCATTTTCTTAGTCACTTGCACTAGTTGGGTTGCCATAGACTTTCAACTACTTACCTAGTAAAAAGTAGTAACCAATGATTGCTTTAAAACAATGAAGGACATAACGTGGAGAAACCTAGAATTAGAAACCAAAGAAATGTAGGTATGTAACATTTTCCAACCCGCCCTTGGACCGTTAGTGGATTACGGCTCACTCTCTCGATAAGCGCTTACCTGGTCATCATCAGACCTTCAGAATGTATCATGTAGTAGTTACTCATGCTCAATAAAATAAGTGATGAACACTAGTTCATTAGGCAAAGTGCATCATTTGTAATAAAATAAATATAAATTATGATGTAGGTACTCCTACATGACTCAGGAAACAGGAACAAAATGTATTGAATCTCTCAGAGAGCGAATAAAATAGGCATAAACGATGACAACTCTGCGACACATCTGTGTTCTTGCTTTATCTTCAGTTCGTTTTAGTGAAGTATGGCCGCTTGTCGGTAGGTGGCGCCAAAGTCACAAATACCAATACAGAGATCAAATCATCAAGGTCATCGGGCAATGTAATACCCTTAAATAGAGCAGAAACCCCGAGCCCCACGTGCAGGAATAAGTATCATGCTTAGGTTGATTATGTAATGAAGGCAGGCATCTGTACCTACATGTTTAAGTACCTATATCACATCTTTACAGGCTATACATGCGGTTGGTCTCGCTGTGACTGCAACGGTAATATGGCACTGGACGAAGCCCTCGGTCATTGCGTCGATTACTTCGATTGCCCCGCAGAATTGCCAAGGAAGGCCAAAAGACAAAAAAGGAAAAGGAAAGGATTCCGTGTGGGCAAAGTTAAACCATCAGATTTGAGGCCCGATCCGGCGCTTGAGCACATAAGAACAGAAACACGAGGCTGATTTTTTCTTAATTTTAAATCTCTGTTAGATGGTGTTTATTATTATATCATGGATGGGAAATGGGTGGTTGTTTAAAAAAAAATACGTGCGTTTCTCTTGTTTTATTTATTTCGATGCTCAAAATTGTAAAAAATTACCAAACTTTTGATTGTTACCAAACCTAACTTACAGGATATTTAAATTGCTCCGCTCGCCTATTGACCTATCGACTTTTGGTGATTGATCATCAACCGCTGTAGTTGTATCATCACAAACAGGATGTAGGTCAACGCTTTCTATTCTATCACCCCACCCCATCATTTGTTCCTATTATAGCGAGAATGGAGTAACCATAAACTTAGAAGGTGGTAACGTAATATGACACGTCTTGGAACACTCTCGGAACACTCAAACTCAACCGCCAATAATAATAATTCAAATTCCTTGCTCAGAACAAACGACTCGTTATTTCACTATTGAGTTTGGTGGCACTTTTAATCTTTTAAAATATAAATATCAAAGCTTCAAAAAGAGAAGCATTTAAAACAAAAATTTAAATTAGCAGTTCTTTGCTGAACTGTGAAAATTACAGCTGCCTAAAGGCACGTAGTGAAATTTAGAAAAGCTAATGGCGCAGCGACCAAAGAAAGATCTTAGATAAAATAATAAGGCTCCCACAAAAAGGCGCGACGCGACTTTAGTAGAACAATTTCTATGAAAACTTTATGGAAATTGTTCTACAAGAGTTGCGTCGCGCTGTCGCGTCGCGCCTGTCTGTAGGAGCCTTAAGCATCATTTATTTGCAGTAAATAAAGGTTGTAAAACTTGGTGGTTTAATGTACAGTCCATATTCTGCTTATTTAGGACACGCAAAGTCATTTTACATGAATACCTAATAGGTAGGTGCTTATTTTAATAAGATATACAGCATATACATAAAAATACCTATGTTCTAATATAATTTTTAAATTAAGATACATTTTAAGTTACATTAAATACTATAAAAACAAAACAAATAACGAAACTGAAAACCTTGAAATAACATTTTGTCTTTATGTAACATAAACTCTTTAAAAGTTAAACTAAATAAACAGACGCCAGAAAACTATAGTACTTACTAGGGCATTCAAACTCGGATAGTTATCAACTCCGGAGCTAGTTACGATGTTGAGCAATCAAATCCGGAACTCCGGAGTTCGCTCCGGAGTTGACAGCTTTTTTTGAAATTAATAAAAAGGCCTTTTATTTTAATCAATAGAAGTTTTATTTGTTAAGGAATCAGTGCTTTTGTTTAAAAATTTACTGTCTGACAGACTGACGTTATAATAGACGACTAATACGCATTATAAAATATTAAAACAATCAACAATCATAAAAAATAAACATTTGTTTGGCAAGTTACAATAAAATAATAATCATGAACTTATAGGTACCAAAAAAATCTACTTTTTTTGAGATCGAAGTTCTTGGTAATATGTTTTGAGAAACGATAAGGCATTTAAAGATGAGTCAGAAAGAGAACTTCTAAGCTTCGTGCAGAAAAAGCCTGCTGCCGAGAATGCTCGTTCTGACTCCACGCTCGTCGGCAAGACACAGCAGATAGTAGTACGCTTCTGAAAGGTATTTTCCGAATAATACCGAAGTGTTGTGCTAAGGACTTAAGAAGGAATCAAACAACGGGATACGCTCAAGAATTAAGATGCGTTTTTCGTCGTTTTGTAAATAATGTTTACATGGTTTTTGAAAACCGGTTTCAACTCCGGTGTTCTATTTCAACTCCGGATTTGAAAAATGCTTAAAATCGCTCCGAAACTCCGGAGTTACGAAACTCCGGAACTCCGGATTGAAAGCCCTAGTACTTACTCAGTTCTGGTCTTGACTACGGCCAAAAAGTGGTTCCCCATGGGTCACTGTTTTGAACACCAGCAACCTGAAATACAGGATGTTTGGCAGAATGTTGAACATACGAAAATGGTGGATAGGTGGGGTCATCTGCTACTTACTCAGCCCTAATTTATTTGGCCCTGGCAATTTTTTTTAATGCAAGTTGATATTAAGATTTAAGTATTTTTTACATCTTTCTGTAAGTTTGAGGACTCTTTTTTTCTGGCTAACATCTGAATAAAGTAATAATTTTATAAGAATCTGCCAACATTAACAAAAAAGAAACAAAAATATTGCCTGTTTTACCCATTTTTAATAAAATTACACTTTAAAGTTAAGAAAGTGGTGAAACTACAAGAAAGCAAAATTTTTTTTTTTTTAGATAACCTGGGGGCAGGGCCAAATAAATTAGGGCTAAGTAAGTAGCAGATGAGACCTATCCACCGTTTTCGTATGTTCAAAGTTCTGCCAAACACCCTGTATATTGGAAAGATCTGTTGGACTTCAGCCTCGCTATCTCTTCCATCCACTTTGCCAGTTACAATGAGTTTTCAAGATTATTCACCTGAGTTTACAAAAATAATTTCTGCATTGTACAACCAAGCCAATCAACAACCATTCAAGTTGCGGAACATCGCAAAACAAACTATTGTAAGTCTGTGTTCATTTTCTTTGAAGACTCTCAGTGGTGTAGACGCAATGCAACATATTCTGGTCATTCTGTGCTTCTTGCATGTCATAGAGACTGTTTATTATGGCAAAGTCGGGTCAAGTGGCTGCTTATCGTTCAATGCGACTTGTAAGTAGAACCATATTGTATTTCGTTTTATTTTTAACCCCCGACGCAAAAAGAGAGGTATAAGTTTGACCGCTATGTGTGTGTCTGTCTGTGGCACCGTATCTCTTAAACGGGTGAACCGATTTCGATGCGGTTTTTTTTATTTGAAAGCAGGTTTCCTAGCGGTTGTTCTTAGTTATCTTTTATGAAAATCGGTTAAGCCGTTTTAAGGTCATCAGCTCTTTTGTGTCGGGAGTTTTTTAATTTTACCTTTTATTATTTCTCAACTAACTTGAACTTAGCCTGTGGAACGGAACTGAAGCCTAGAACTTAACGTAGAAATAAACTGCTTATCTATGAATGAGGAAAATGTCATGAGAAAAGTTTTGAGTATGAATGTGGATGGCTATAGAGTAGGGGAAGACCAAAGAACCGATGGATGGTCTGTGTGAAAAATGGTATGCCTAGAAAGGGGGGTGACTACCTAGATGTCGACTAATAGAGAAGTATGGATGAAAAAGACATGTTGCGCCGAGTATGAGAAAGACGATGATGATCTAATTAGTTGAGCACTTTGTTGAAACCCAAGCCCGCACTATTAAAAACTACTGCTAGGTAGTTTTTAGGGTTCCGTACCCAAAACGTAAAAACGGGACCCTATTACTAAGACTTCGCTGTCTGTCCGTCCGTCTGTTTGTCACCAGGCTGTATCTCAAGAACCGCGATGGCTAGACAGTTGAAATTTTCACAAATTATGTATTTCTGTTGCCGCTATAACAACAAATAGTAAAAACAACATAAAATAAATATTTAAGGGGGGCTCCCATGCAACAAACGCGATTTTTTTGCCCTTTTTTGCTCGATATCAATAATGGCAACAGGTAGGCACTTGAAATATTCACCAAATACTCAGTTGTATTTTTACTTTAATAATAAATAATAACATTAAAATAAAATAAATATTTAAGGAGGCTCGAATACAAAAAAAACGCAATTGTTTGCCTATTTTTGCTCGATATCAATAAATGGTAACAGGTAGGCACCTAATTCGTGTACCTACTGTTGTTTACCTAGTCAATGGTACGGAACCCTTCGTGCGCGAGTCCGACTCACACTTGGCCGGTTTTTTTATAAATGTTTCTTTCAACTATGCTTAGATGATTTCCAAAAACTTACCTTGACTGCCACTAAATGGCAATGCTGGCCTATTTAATAATAGCTTTAGTTAAAAACTAAATTAAACATAAGCGGCCGTTACTGTGGCACATCGAGTTTTAGAAAAAAGCAGCCAAGTGCGAGTCGAACTCGCACACGAAGGGTACCACCGTACAATATTGAACACTCAATAATTTTATTATTAGTTGTTATTGCAGCCATAAAAGTACACACTCTGTGAAAATTTAAAGTGTCTACCTATTACGATTAAAAACATACAGCCCTGTGACAGACGGACGGACAGCGGAGCCTTAGTAATAGGGTCCCGTTGGCACCCTTTGGGTACGGAACCTTAAAAAAAACGGTTTTGTAAAGCGTCGTCTGTGTCACTCATACCTGTGTGAAAGTATTTTTGTAACACTAACACCTATGTGACAGTGTTTTTCTAACACGCACACCAGTGTAACAGTCTTTTTAACGTGAACACCTGTATAACAGTCTTTTTTAACATTGTCACCGTATAACAGTCTATTTCTAACACTAACACTAGTGTAACAGTCTTTTTTAACATTAACACCTGTATAACGGTATTTTTTAACATTATCACCGTGTAACAGTCTATTTCTAAGACTAACTCCTGTTTAACAGTTTTTTTCTAACACTAACACTAGTGTAACAATCTTTTTCTAACACTAACGTCAATGTAACAGTCTTTGTTAACATTAACACCTGTGTAACATTCTTTTTTAACATTAACACTGTGTAACAGTCTTTTTCTAACTGTAACGTCTGTGTAACAGTCTTTTTTTAACATTAACAACTGTGTAACAGTATTTTTTAACTTTAACACAGTGTAACAGTCTTTTTCTAACGCTCAGTGTATCTTATTTACGGCCGGGTTCTATAAAGTACCATCAAAGCAGTAGCCTAAATTCACAAATATTTTTATTTTACAAAACAGGTGTCGACAAATGCCC
This sequence comes from Dryobotodes eremita, assembly GCA_917490735.1. Lineage (NCBI taxonomy): Eukaryota > Metazoa > Arthropoda > Insecta > Lepidoptera > Noctuidae > Dryobotodes > Dryobotodes eremita. The sequence continues at coordinate 5,658,188 of OU823261.1, forward strand.
CGACTCCATGCATCGAGTAAACAGCGAATGTCGGCCGACTCCGTCGCAACGTACTTGCGACGAACCAGTCGCAGTATCCATGGGCATCATTTGCGACTGGTCGCGGTGCGATTGCGACTTCCCCCTCGTCCTACACCTTTCGTCGGGCTATTGCTTCTTGTATGAAGATTGTCCGTGATCGAATCAACGAATTTCATTCGTTATTGGAATGGAAAATTAGAATTAGGAATTGATGCGTAAATGTATGAGAAATAAATTGTGATTTTTGGCAGATTGATTTTTTATTTACCCTTCGACATTATAGGTTTATGAAAATGTATCCCTTGAGGGTTTTGGTGACGAATAAAATCCTTCTTCCCGTTCGTTTCTGATATTTTAAATTGAAAACTCAGAGTGATTTAAAATTACACATAATCCGCCTCATAAGCCTGGTAAATCCCAGGTTTGATCAAAGAGAAGTGAGGTCAGAGTGCACCGTGTATAATCTATAACTAGTTACCTATGTGACCGATGTCCTCGATCTTACGTTGAAGATGCAACATTTTTCAATCCTATTTATCATTAGGCTAAAGGCGGTCCCTTAGGGCCTTATTACACTGGCGATTTGCGAGCGTGTTTCCAGCGAGGCAATTGTTTAACGCGCTTGCCGTGTGTGCATATTCACCGTGTTTGCATAACGAGAGCGATTGACGTGACTGTACAAGAGAGAGCGAGACAAACGAATGTACATTATTGCGAAAAAGCGGCAAACGCGTCGCCGAAGTCGCTATAAGCTTCGCATCCGCAGAGAGTACGTACACAAATCGCCTCGCTGGAAACACGCTCACAAATTGTTAGTGTGATTCTAAAAAGACGCTCACTCACATGACTGCGTTTCATTTCAGGTACACTGGCCATTGTCCCATGCTAAAGTTCCGCTTCGGAAAATGCTACGGGGACAACACAAGGCAAATACTGAGAGAAATACGCTCTAAAGGACTGTTCAAGTAAGTAAGATTAAATTGGAAAGAATAGAATCGATAAAACAGTTTGGTTAAGTTATGGCGTTTTTTTCTTAAAAGCCCGTTATTATATGGTAAACAAATATTGCGATCTACAAATTGGAGGAAACTGCTTGGAAAAATAACACTGCATCCACTTCGTATGCCTACAGAAAGGCTGTTAATATCTCTGATCAGTAAACAAGCTGTCAAACCTCATGATAACAATGATTGTGAACGTTTGACCAAAACTAACAACAACCATTCATAAATCAATCAAATCAGTTGTCAATTTTGACATGCAAAGAACCCAAACAAATACAAACTGCTCTAGTCCGTTCACAGTTATTTCATCTCCCGAGTTCGCATCACTGTCAAAATCATAGTGATCTTTAATACCGTTACAATAAGGTTGCTGTTGGGTTGCTGCCGTTGCCAGTCTGCTAAATTTACAATGATCTTTATAATCGTTATTATAAGGTTGCTATTGGGTTGTTGCTGTCAGAGGTAAAATAAGTGTGAATGGACTACGGAATGGACTGTACAAAGTTGTTTTGTGGAATATATTGTAAAACAAGATGGCAGCGTTAGATCTGAGGGCCTAGACAAAAATGGCATTCGCTTCGAAGCGATTCTATTTCTACAATCGCTATCGCTTTCGCTAATGTTTCCATCATACTAATCGAAAACTAGCGATAACTTTTGTCAAAAAGTGCCACTTGGCTACGCATCTCTATGAAAGTAATCAATCGACGCTGTCGATTTGTTTCATAGAATCGAATGATGTTAACATCGTCTAGCTAATTTCTATTCGTTGACCTATGATCACGTGACATTTCAATAGCTTATATCAATCCCATACATTTTTTGGCTTGTCTACTAGCTTCATCGCTAATCGCATGTTACTTTGTCTAGGCCCTCTGGCTAGCCACGCCACGCGTTCTGGTTGACTGTATTACTGAACTTCGAAGTTTAAAATATCGATGTATTTAATTGAGAATGTTCATAATCGTGATGTACGGAACTTCGAAAGAATGTCTATTCAAACTTCGAAGTTCAGTATGACATTCTTTCGAAATTCCGTACATCGCGATTATGAACATTCTTAATTAAATACATCGATATTTTAAACTTCGAAGTTCAGACGTACAGTCGTTCTGGTTCTGTTCAAAAGATCCTTGGAAGTACAGCAATACATGCAAATACCTCTATAACGGCTACTAGGTAGGCTATAAATGAGATGCCTATTGAGATGACGATAATAGAGATGCATTTAAGAAGACAAGCCGCGCCGTGCCGACCCCAATTAAATAGGCTTAGGGGCAGCAAAATGATGAAATATCTGCACACAGCAAGGATAAATAGAAGAGAACACAGAAACAGACTCTTCATTAATTTCGCATTGATCCACTTTTCTAATTATCCAGCCAATGAGATCATAGTTTTACAAGACCAGCATTTCAAGAATCCAAACGCAGATTAGATTTCTAGAAAATCCTTTGAAGATGAACGAGATTGTTCAAATACCTACAAGATTTAGAAGTTCCTATCTTAATAAATAGGTACCTAACTTATCCTATTAATTACGCCCACGTAATTAGTAGGTAAGTACTTAATTAGCCTTAATTACACACACTCCTGAAAATTTATGAGGCTTGATTTAAAATATAAAAAGTAATAAAAACAAGAATTTAAATAAAAATTTCCTTGTATTTGAAGAAATAGAGATTTGAATAAAAGACTTTAAGCTTCAATTAAAACCAACATTCTGTAGGATACTTAGTTGTATTTTTGATAAAAAAGTTACGTAATTACCAACTCATTTCAAAGTAACGAGTAGGTAGGTATAATCTATCAAAATATTAAAAGCGTATTTCTTCATGGAAGCAAATAATTTACCCAAATAAGTTCTTATGGAAAATCACCGGATTGTTTTGCGATTACTTAAATCAAAGAGTTTTACACAAAAGGCTTCACTTCGCACTCTCTTCGGAATACCCTGAAACAACGACTAAAAATAAAATCGACCTATGAGCCAATTATTCTTTTTTAATTTTTGTATTGCGATTTGGGCCAGCGGGGTAATTACGTAACACACTAACAGTAGGAATGGGTTTCATTTTGACAGTTCAACAACATTCATTGCATTATTTACGTTGTTGAGCAGACAAATTTTTCGAACATATGAAGCAATGGATTAGGAACAGGCTTCAAAATGATTCAGATTGTGATACATACGAGGGTCATTCAATAAATACTTAGCCTACAAAAAGTAAACGAAAATTTTGGAAAAGTGGCAATTTATTTTTCAACATAGTCTCCTTTTAGTTCGATACACTTAGCCCAGCGATGCTCCAACTTTTTTAACCCGTCCGAAAAATAGTTTTTGTCAAACTCTGCAAAATAGGCCTCCGTGGCGGCGATGACCTCCTCATTCGATCCATATCTATTCCCGGCGAGTGATTTTTTCAGATTAGGAAACAGAAAGAAGTCACAAGGGGCCAAATCTGGAGAATACGGTGGATGGGGCAGCAATTCGTAGCGTAATTCGACCAATTTGGCCATGGCAACGGCAGACGTGAACCGGTGCGTTGTCGTGGTGAAACAGCACTTTTTTCTTCGCCAGATGGGGTCGTGTTTTCTTTAATTCGGCGTCGAATCGGCCTAATAAATCGGCATAGTAAAGCCCTGTAATTGTTTTACCCTTCTCGAGGTAATCGATGTAGATCACACCTTGTGAATCCCAGAAAACGGTGGCCATAACTTTTCCGGCCGATTTTACAGTTTTCGCCTTCTTTGGAGCACGTTCCCCGGTCTGGATCCATTGTTTTGATTGCTCCTTGGTCTCTGGTGTGTACCAGTGGATCCAGGTTTCATCGACGGTCACAAAACGACGCAAAAACTCCGCTGGATTCATCTTAAACAGCGCCAAACACGTCTCCGATGTGGTCTCACGGTTGCGCTTGTTTTCTGGTGTGAGTAAACGCGGCACCCATCGCGCCGACAGCTTTCTCATGCCGAGTTCCTCGTGAAGAATATGATGCACTGTTCCTTCTGAAATGCCTACAGTCTCAGCTAGCTCCCGAACCTTCAATCGGCGATCTGCCAATACGAGATCATGGATTTTTTTAATGTTTTCCTCCGTAGCAGCTGTTTTCGGTGCACCTGGACGTGGTTCATCAAAAACCGACGTACGGCCACGTGCAAACTCGTTGAACCAATTCTTGACGGTGGCCATCGATGGAGAAGAGTCACCGTACACAGCATCCAAGCGCTCTTTGATTTCGATGCGCGTTTTCCCTTCCAAAAATAGGAATCGAATCACCGAACGATATTGCTCTTTTTCCATTTTTGTAAAACCGATCGACACGTTCGCTTCCATAAGTTGTCAAATTAAAACAAATGAAGGGATTGGAATGAAAATTTGAAAAAAGAATTAAAAAAGAATGTGCTACACTGTGGTAAAACTCTTTTGAAACTACAGCGCCCTCTGGCGATGAGGCTAGGTACTTATTGAATGCACCTCGTACGTAAGTAAAGTTATGGATGAGGTCTATGATGGAACGAGCAAGCCCAGATGCCTATTCACTCTTTGAAGGTTGACGGGTTATTCGTAGTTTGAAACAATAATTCAATATTTATATTGGCTCTTAGCATGTAAATACAGATGACGGAGACACTCATACGGCCGCTGTTAGAGGCGGTATTTTCCATACAAACCAAGCGTATCTGTTTTCTCGCCGTAAGACCCAAAAAAAGTATAAAACTGAACCTGACACCTTTGAACAGCGTCCGCGACAGAAGTTGTACGCTCAACGCACTTTCGTCGTCACGAATTTTATTAGTACTGCCGAACGCCTCTACAATCCGTGCAAATTAACTAAGCACCTCGTTGGAATGCGACCCCACACTGTACTGAACAGAACTGTACGAGTACATCTCCGCGCTAGCGGGGTAATTGCGTAACACACTAATAGAAGCAATGGATTTAATTTTGACAAATCAACATCATTCAAACTCAAACCATTTATTTCAATTAAACTATTTACAGACACTTTTGAATTGTCAAGAAGTCGGCCAGTCCGAAATATAAAGCTAGTTGCCCATTCTTAAGCGTAATAGGTACTAGAAATAGAAAAAAAAAACTATCCAAAAATAGAAATAAGCCGTGGCAGCTAAGAGATGACCAGTCCCAACTGACGGCGCTCGTTCACGAACATGACGCATGGATCAGCATCATTCAGCTCAACCGTTTTGATAGGAGCTAAATGATCCACCACACGCGCCACCGTCAGCGAAACATTTGAGTGACCATGACATACTATCAGTCGCCAGGGCACATTGAAGTCAATGAAAGACATTACCCAGTAAATGGTAGCTCTATAGTACATAGTACTCACACCTGTCCTATGCAATCATATAATACAAAAGAGACTTAAGTTTATACAAAGCAAAGATAGTCTTGCAATCTTCAGCAGCTCCAACAGTATTTTCAAGTGTTAATCAATTAGTTGTGGTTGTGGAGCACGACCAGCATTGAGCCAGGCATTTTTATCCGCGATGTAATCTCCCAACTTATAATATTCCTGCCTGCATAGTGTGCGTTAAAAACAAGATTTGAATTTCGTTTCCTTCAGTTGAAATATGTGGGGAGGTAGTTTATTACATTTTAAACAGTACCACATGAAAGATGAGTCTACTTTAGCCAATCTGAAACCTGGTTGAACTAATAGGTCGCTATTTCTAGTACTACGTCTTTCACCTCTTTTACTAAAAAGATGTATTTTTGTTCTTACGTACATGCTGTTTTCATATATTGACACGGTACCGTCATGATGTTAATAACCTTAAACAGTTCCCTTAGACTCTTAGAGGATCGCGCTTACGGAGATTATATATGGCTCTGATGGCGCTTTTCTGCAGAATAAAAATAAGTAGTTTAAAAAAAATAAAAAATAACACTCTTTTATCACGCACAAAAAATTATAAAATTAGTAAATTGACTTTTATTAGTTCTTCTTTTATATCCTAGTGTTAGTAAAAACGGGCGTAAATCTTTTACTGCAATCCTCCTTTTTTGAAGTCAGTTAAAAACAAACAGAACCAAGATATTCCTCCATGAGTAAAATATAAAGTATGTATTTCGTATTTTCCAGCAAGCCACTGGAATATCGTCCCCGAGACAACTACGAGCTGAACAACCTCCCGCGCTTCGAGAAGCCCCAGCGAGACGTGTACGACGGCATCAGGAACAAGCCCACAGCGCACATGACTGGATACACCGGATACGTTCCCGGGATGAACTTTAGGTACGTTGATAGGGTTATTTATTTATTTATAAACCCTCTTTATTCTGTTTTTTTTTTTTAATTCTTTTGTATGTTGTTTAAGTAGGTCTTTCAATTCAGCATGCCTCTTAGCAAAGGTTTCCTCTAGCTGTTTCCATTGAATACTATCACGACCTATTCTCCTCCAGTTAGAGCCAGCTGTAAGTTGTATCTTGTCCTCCCATTTCCTTGGTTGTTTTCCTCTTATCCGTTTACTATTTCTGATTCTGTTTAAGATGTCTGTTGCTTTTGTTTTATGTTAATTAATTTTTGATCCATTTTACTTGTACCTGTCCTACTTCGCTCCATAGATCTTTGGCAGTATTGTAGTTTATTTCTGTGATGTTTTGTAAGTGGCCATGTTTTGCATCCATGTTGTGCACGGTAAGATACATGTGTTGAAAACTTTTATTTTTATTGCCATGCCTAGATCTCTGGATTTCATGGCCTCTTTCAATGAGCGGTATTTTCTCCATCCGCTGGCTATTCTTGTGATTATTTCCTTATTTGTTTGGTCTTTAGGAGATATGAGCTGACCCAGATATGTGTATTCGTCTACATACTCTAAATGTGTGGCGGTCACGGGTCGGTCTGAAAGGGTTACCATGGCCCTGGTACACAGGCAATTGAAGGAACACGGGTGGGTTTTAGTCACTAAAAGTCTGACACGTCATCCCGCTCTGCCTAGAGCGGGAGAAGTTATTTGATGATTTCCCGCCCAAAATAAAAAACCGACAGTCCCACTTTTATTGTTATTCTTTTTAGAGTTAGTTAGTTAGCTTTTTAGTTTTTAGAGTTAGTAGTTTTGTTTTCTTTGTTAATCCAACTTTCCCACTTTCTTCGGGACTTCACTTTCTTCAACACTTGGACCATAACTTCCGGGCTGTTTGGGTTTTCCTCAAATATAATTATTTCGTCCGCAAATCTATATCTATATCTCTATATTGAGACCCAGATGCGACCAGTTTGCAAAATATGTTCTCTAGAACTGCAGAAAATAACTTAGTGGATATTGGGTCACCTTCTCACCTAGAACTTGGAACATTGGACGTGTGACGTTGTATGAGGTACTCGCCGTTCATTAATTTCACATTTAATCATCGTCATCTAGAGTATTTTTACCCAACAGCCTTCATAGTAGGGTTTTGTATGGTAAATATTAGACCTGGAACCAAATTAACAAGATATAACTGCAGGAAAGTTACACAGTTAGCGACTTTGTATGCGACAGCTATGGTTATTTTAACCCAAAATTTACCTTAAAATTTTCTCACAGTAGCCGCCTCAACCAGCCCGATTCCAATAAAACAGCTGTACTTAACTTATATTAAGCTTAACTGTACAAAACTGACACAAAATCAATCGTTACATAAATGCCAAGGATTATTTCGCATTTAGGATTTACGAGCGACATAAAGGGTCGAATTCGGTATCAAGTTCAAAGAAACAGAGCGTGCTAGGAAATCGTTTACATGATAATTGGCCGTTCTTTACAGTACTGTATTTGAATAATACCAAAAAAAAAAAATGTCTGCGTAGTATCACATGATATTCAGAAGTATAATGGTGAACTGACAGCCATGAGAGTCGCTCCAACTAAACTTGTATATGACGTTTAGAAAATCTTCTGTGCGTAATAGAAAATTCCGATAAACAGGCTAGCAAACTTGCGTTGAAAACATTAAAAGTAACGAAATAGAAAACTACTCCGCTATTTTGCTTACTTTCAAACGGCAAACGAAATCAAAGACAAAATATTTGATTGATATCAATCAAAAACTGTATGGGAATTCTTATCTATATATCCTAACCTTATCGGGTTCTTTACAAATAAAATTATATGATAACATAACACAACACACACATAACTTGCGAAATGTGGTTGTACCTTCTGTGCACCTCTTCCTAACCCTTCGCGAAAAACAGGCATGATATTATGTTATGTCAATCTGATATGAAACATAATTATTAAATTATCACTCATAGAAGATAGGTAGATTAAAATTAAGATCTAATCGAGATACAATCCACATTTATCGTTTATTATATTTCAGTTACGGAAAATCTTATGGACGAACTGCAGACGACTGCATGGAGACTTTTACCGACAGACAACGGGAATTAAGACGTAAAGCGGACTTGAATAGAAGCTATGTTCGATCAAGAAGCGCACCCAAGATGGAAACGGTACACTCCAGAGATGAAATCCGACGGGACTTGAACAGATTCAGAGAGATCAACAAGTATAAAGGTAAGCTGATAGAGTTTCCGAAGGCCTTCGATACTGTTTGCTTAGTTAAAGAAAAGGTATTTAACAGCTGAAAATTTATAAATCGTAGATGCATGAAGGCTTTATTGTTAATAGGCAGGCAATATTTTCTTAGAATGCAAATCAAATACGCTGTCTCTTTACTTTTACTATCATCATCAGGAATTCCACAAGGCTCTAACGCAGGTCCACCTTTTTCATTTAATGTTTTATTTTACAGAAAACACAATATCGCCAGAGTTTCCACCGATCGCGGGCTACACCGGCCACATTCCACGAATCAAAGGATCTGAAGCATCGCTCAGTCAGCGATACCATTGCGCAGCAAAACGAGGACTAGAACTCATAAAAATGGAAAGAGATAATCGCAAAGAGCTACAAAACGCTGATACTAACATCAAAGCAATATTGAAAGAAAATGGGAAGAAGTATTCGTACTGGAATTGGGGATAGCATACAGGTAGAAGAATGTTCTTCACCAAGCGACGGTGAACATTCTTCTATAAAAACGGAACGAACAGTATTTTCTTAGAAAAACTAAAAGGAATTTGAGTCAGTATACTAGATTTGTACGTTCATGTCATAGTCATTGTCCATAGGCCTATTTTTTATGAATGCGTGATTTGAGAAAATATATTTTTATTAGTAATTCTAAATGTTGATGATTTCGCTAAGTTCTATGTTGTGTGAGAATTCCTGAGAAAATGTGATATGTTTTAGAATGAACATTTTGAAGTCATGGTCGACGGAATAATCCTTTTTCAACTGCATAGCATTTGATGCACAAATAGAGAAAATGCATTCAAAGAGTATTTTGATCATACTTCGAATTTGATAATGCATAAAGTACAAACACTAATAATAGTTTTGTTAAGTCTAATGTATATTTTAAAAATAAACTACATAGTAATTGAGAACTAATTTGTTTTATTAATATCATAGTTTTAATAAAATAAACATATTATTTGATAGACTATCTCAAGTAACAATTTACAAAAATATGTCCCTATTATACCAATAATATGTCAGATATAAAAATAGTTAATTTTGTTTTTTTTTGGCTTAATACAACTGGCAGAAAATATTCTACCTTATGATAATACATTGTTTTAATTTTAGTCCCCTCATCTGTTCGTCGAACTTATTAAGTTCAATAACAATAGAAAAGTAATTGTATCTCATTAGCGGCAGCTGAGCATAGTCATGTTCTACATGAATAATTAAATAACTTAGGTAATACTTATAACTAATTTATGTTTAAGCTGTATTTTAGTTATTCCAGACGTAGGCAAAAACTCACTTTGTACAAGTTAAGATATTTTTGATCAAATTAAGATAGTTGTGGCACAGCTTGAGAGAGCCCTATGTCCATCCATATGGAACATGATAAGGCTAGTAAACCCCTAAAACTTTAACAGTATGTACATATATATTTATCATCATTTCTTAACCACCGAAATACAGCCCAAACACATACAAGGTACATAAACATAAGGCACATACAATCTTAATTTAGAAAATAGTTTCATACTTAGTTGCCTACATAAAAAATTCGTTGCCGTTATAGCTACAACTAGTAGAAAAACTAAAAATATTTGTTATTCACTCCTACTGACGAATTATAATAAGTTAGTATAAATTATAACTATTTTTTTTTAATAACAAAAACGTTATTTTGACAAGAAAACTATGTTTTAAAGACAGCAATACAGTCTATGAGGATATTCTTTTTTTTAAATGCACCAGTATTAAATACTATACACGATTTTTTGTCATTGCCAAAAATGTAAACATTTGATTCACGATCAATCAACTCCAATGTTTCTTTTCTGTCATCATAACGGCGAAAAAAATAACAATTGACACATTATACAACTCCCACTCCCCTGATGACTTAAATCACAACCGCACTTTTCAAACGAGTGTTTTGCTTGTCAAAAGACTGCCAAAGATATAGAAGGAATCATGTCTATGCCTTGTTTACATTCTCGGCTACACAAGAAAAAATCTGCTATAGAAAACTAACTTTCAGGTGTCATCTCAACAATCTTACCAGTTCTTTCATCAACACCGTCAACTATCACTGCTTTTTCTTCCTCAACTGTTTTCACATCATTCGGTTGTACTTCTAATTTCTCTTGTTTCGTATCAGTAGCAAGTTCTAACATTAAAGTTTCTAATTTCTGAGCTTTTCTAGTCTCGTTGTGAGTGATAAGTGCACATAAATGTTCTGTTAGTAACTCTTTTTTCTCTTTCTCCTTTTGTAAGTGGATTTTCGCTTGTAGGAATTCCTTTTCGACTTTAAGGTAGTGTTTTCTGAAATTAGAAATTGTGTTTATATTAGTACTAGCTTCTGCCCGCGACTTCGTCCGTGTGGAATGGTTACTTTGGGCTAACGCTAACTTTAACCCGCGACTTCGTTTATTCCCCCTCATGACCGCCCGCCGCCGGCCTTGCACCATTATTTTGCTGCGATGTTATATTAAAATTGCGATATCTCCTAAGATATTCATTGAAATCAAATGATGTAAAGGGCAATTTTGTTTTAAATTAAATACTTGTGATGAATAGCGTATTTATTTGGATAAGGATTAATATCATGTTTATAAAAACACCTTCGCAAATAATGCATTATTTTAGAACAAATTTGGTTAGCATAAAAAAGTTTATAGTGAGCCAACCTTAAAAGATAGACATAAGTTGTCGCAGACTTTTTTTAGAACTTTTAAAGGGGAACAATTCTGTAATACATGACTTTTGCGAAACTTTAACCGTTTACGCAGCGCACGCAGCGGAAGCTCTCAAAAGGAAGACAAAACCCACGATTTTGAAACTATGCTCATTGGTGCTCCGTTCCTATTGGTCTTAACGTGATGATATATAGCCTATAGCCTTCCTCGTTAAATGAGCTATCTAACACTAACTAACTACTACTAAACTAATAATTTTTCGAATCGGACCAGCAGTTCCTGAGATTAGCGCGTTCAAGCAAACAAACAAGCTCTTCAGCTTTATTATTAGTAAATTTGTTTCTAAATTGAATGGTGTCAGCGCAGACTGACAGAGTGAATAATTCTATTACAGCTGCAAATCGATTTTATTTATGTGGAGTAATAGTTATTTATAGTAATTACTTACTACTACGGTTTTATTTATTTACTATAGCATACGGCTGAAATTTTTATTACGTAATAAAAACAAACAAAGCTGCGTGAAGCGTCGTTGAGCGGAGGCGCTATGAGGCGCTCAGAGTCGCACGAAGACGTGGCGGCTTGTTGAGGTCCGCGTGTAACTCAGGGTGCCTTGCAACCGATAAACCTTTTGGGAAGCATCAAAAGCGATGATACTGGTGCTGATGGCGGGGCGGATCCTGACTTCCCGAGTCCAATGGTAACGATGCAAGGTTAGGCGTATCCTCCCGGCTGGATATAAGCTATTCTCGTGTATCTTGTACCGACACGTGATAAGGTGTTACTATGGGTTCAACGACTTACAAGGAAATGTATTTCTGGCATAAACTCAAGCTAAAGTAGTGCGTAACGTATGTTTTCTCAGAGAACGCTAAAAGTGTTAATTGAAAAGTAAATAGTCCACACAGTAGATACATATAATTACCGTAGAGTCTTCACACCCAGGTGAATTACCGTTAAGTTAAATTATTAGTGTATGATTTGTCCTTATTGTTTAAGAGAAAACAAAACTGAGACCAGCGGGGTAATTGCGTTTCACACTAACAGCAGGAATAGCTTTCATTTTGACAGTTCAACAACAATCATTGCGTTATTTACGTTGTTGTGCTAACAAATTTTTCGAACATATCAAGCAATGGATTAGCAATAGGCTTCAAAATGATTCAGATTGTGATAGATAGTGTGTTACGCAATTATGGTGCAGGTTGCGAAGAGAAGTGCCACAGAATTTTATGAAATCGTGATTACCATGCAACTGAAGACCTGTAGTTGAGTTGCACGAATACTATACTATTTTTAAGCTAAAACGTTGGAGAAGATATGTAGAGCAGTGACTACAAACAATAGTCTTTCCTTTTCGAAAAACCAAATTCCATTACATCTAACTAAAGGTCTTTGCACAACGATAAAGCGATACTATTTAATAAAAATCTCTTATTCATGTATGTATTTATTGTATATGTAAATGGTACACCACTGAATGCCTGCATTACTGTCTCTCCTTCTCCCTTATAATTCATCCATAGGTTGTTAAAGATCGCTTTTAGCAATAAGACCGCCCATTGTGTCTCCCTATGTAAAATTTCTACCTTTATCTGTAATTCTGTAATCTTTATGGTGTACATAATAAAGAGTATTCTATTATATTCATTCACTGACAGACAACGCACAACCTAAGCTGCTTAGTCTAGAAGCACGAAATTGTGCGCAAGAGTTCCTTTTGTAACGAAGATGAACACTAAGGAATTTTAAAAATTCGTTCCAAACGGCTCGCATCGCATCGGATCGGAAAGGATACGAACGGATGCGGCGACAGCCGATCGCGTCCGGCAGGATGTCGACGCATACGATCGCCTCCGTACCGTCGCTTGCGAACGTATCCGTTTCTGCACCTAGTCAAATAGTTTCATTCCTACCGTTTTGACGATACGACGATACGACGACAGGCGAACGGAGCCGATCGCGTGTCGGCGGAAGACGCCCGCGATCAAGCTGCTATGCGCGGCTTGGTAATATAGACTTTAAATACTGTGTACACGATTTAATATCGTTTAAAGATTGTAAAATCCGTTCCGATCCGATGAGCTGCGAGCCGTTTGGTGGAAATCATCCTTAAAGGGGTTAAATAGAGAATTAAAGTTTGTATGGAAGTCCGACATTTCAGGGTTGTGTAACATAAAAATAGTGTATTTAAACTTACTCAGCATCAGCATAACTGAAGCACGCCTGATCGATCTTCTGCCTCAACACAGACACATCTTGTGAGAACTGACTGTCCAATACTTGTAGCTCCTTCTTGATTTTCTCTAGCCTTAGCACCTCTTCAGTAGTTTGTTTAGTCCTGAAGCAGTACAAAAAGTAACTGTTTATTTATTTGTTTGTAAGGAATTCATGATTTACTTCAGGGCGCTAAGATAAACAGTGAAAAATGGTGTAAAAGGGCCCTTTAACAGGACGGATTAAGGGGGATGCACTAAAGTAGCCCGCGAAATTCGAATTTACTTATGTTTTTTTGTAATTTGCAGGTCAGTATCCGGTTAGTTGTATGTTGATTAAAATATGATTCGCGACCGTAACAAATATGGCTTTAAAGAATTATAATCATTTGAATCAGCAGTACAACTCCTTAAGTTAGAATTGGCCTCAAATGTCATGATTTCATGAAATAGTCATTCAATAGGGTAATATGAACTTAGAGAGATGTATTGATGATTTTTACGATTATAATTCTATAAATAAATATTTGATACGGCCGCGAATCATATTTAGATCAACATACAACATGATACTGACCTGCGGATTGCAAAAAACGTAAGAAAATATGAATTTCGCGGGCTACCTTGGCGCATCCCTCCATCGCCGAGTAAGCGAGTCGTTAGAGGCGACGAACCTGGTACCTATGTAAATTGTGCCCAAACAATGGCAAAAGGCTCGCCACATATTACATGGGACTTAATAACAAAGGCGAAACGTGGGTGTACAGACTCCTGTAAACGGAAAACATCTCTGTTTACCACTTCGGAGATTGTAGGGGAGAGTTTATGCATGTGTATGAAACTCTCACCCATGTGGATTGAAATAGGGTGTGTGTTAAACAACAACTATTTGAAAACATAGTCACTAATTAATAGAGTGAATTGATGAGATACGCTACTTTTTCAATAAGAAATTGGTTTTTAAGTTATTCTTTGATGGCCATGGACGAAAAAATTAGAGAAGATTTGATAACAATACTTGGTATACTGCATGAACATTCACATTTATTTTATCTTTATAATATAACATACTCTGCCATAAACATCACTCCAAAATAAAAACACAAAGTACGAACCATATAGTCTTAGTGATGAGATTATAAAACTTATTCATATTAACCATTTTTATAAATAAATTTATTTGTAAACCACAAATAAATATCACTACAGGACATTTGAACTGAATACAGAATACTGAAACATGGGGAGAGATAAAACTCAAAGCCACTTGAATAGATAGCGGGTATTGATAACGCGAGATATAAATGGCGGAAATGATCAGTTTAGTCTATAGAATAGCGATTTCGCATAGATTTATCGAAGCTTTGTTGCATTCGGCTAGAGTACATGAAAATATCTATAGAGGTCAAGACACAATAGTAAAAACGCCGATCTCTCGATCTAGGAAATTTCGACTCGCTTGCAAACAAGTAAGGGACATCGACGCGCAACCTGTTAATATTAATTCAGCACATCAAATATCAGCTATTCCATACCATGTAGCACTTTTGAGCACTAAATTCATGGAAACAGTTGGCCCCTTAGCCTT
Organism: Dryobotodes eremita; assembly: GCA_917490735.1. NCBI lineage: Eukaryota > Metazoa > Arthropoda > Insecta > Lepidoptera > Noctuidae > Dryobotodes > Dryobotodes eremita. The sequence continues at coordinate 5,673,258 of OU823261.1, forward strand.
TAAGTCCCTTAAAACCTGTATATCAGACTGTTGAATTTGCAAGGGTGAGCTAAAAACCAGTCCGGCCTGGGAGAGGACATACTTTTCGTAAAATTGGAAAGTAGGAATGGTGGGTAGGTACTATTTTATAAGATAGTCCGGCAGTATAATGCCTTGATTACACGTACCGCGTAGATGGGCGAGGCGAGACGAGACAGCAAAATGATACTAGGCCGAGAGAGTTGGGTGGACTAGTTGGTAGTTACACATTCACAAAAATCGCGGGAAACGGTAGCGTGCTGCGAGCGACGTGAGTGTGCCGTGTGCCGTACCGAGGGGCGAGTACGCACCAAGTGCATGTTTATACCTGCCGAGTGGGCGAGCGAGTCAGTGCGAGGAAGCGCGGGGGTGCACTCGGTCTAGTAAATAGAACAGGGTCCCACTGACTGTCTCGCTCTTTAACTCGGCCGAGCACTCGGTGATGTGTTTACACGCACCGAGCACTTGGCCGAGAGAACTATCTCGCTCATCGACTCGGTACATGTGATCAAGCGCATAAATTTGGCTAGTACCTATTACTGTAGGAGGATATGGATCTTCTAGGATGACCGCAGAATAATAATTGATGGAAAATAGATGAGACAAAAATGTTGGCTGTAGTTAGCTGAGTTAGATAATTGGCTTCCGCCGTTAACGCAACAATTACTGATTTCATTTAAATCAAATCTAGGCTGATGATGACATATAGACACTAGACAGCAATATTAACAGCTGGCATGATAAAAAAACTGCAGATACATAATAATGTACTTATATCCGAGCTTGGCATTACAATTGTATTTCTTGGAAATATTTGACTAAGCAAGTGGTGACCTAGTTAAACCGTATTAATCATTGTTACTTTTTTCCCATGGGAAAATAAACTATGTGTTATACGCAATTCATCAATGTGAGACCCAAAATACACTCCCGGACTCCTAAATCGAGCCACCATGCAATTCCATGAGAGGTATAAAGGTCTAAAACATAAAAATAATGATGATCAAAGAAAAAAAAAACGTGCAGTTTTGAAGCTGACATACGGGGTCATTTTGGTGTCGTCATTATTCCGAATTTAAATTCACGATCATTTAAAAAGTTATAGACTGTACAAAAAGTGCAGAGTGGCTCGATTTAAGAGTCAAGGAGTGTATTTTTGGGAACTGGCACATGGTTGTAAATTCTTTACCAAGTGCTGTGCTATCAATTTTAAAGGTTTTGGTAAACTATAGCCGTTATGATGAGTGTTTGACAACAGGTAAAAACATCCACTTTTAATAGTGAAAGGCTTCATCCCAATTGTTCATCAGTACTTTTCGAATCTCAAAAACCAAATTATTAAGCCTTCAGAAACAGAAAAAGAAAAAATTCTTCATGCAGTAGCGAAACTACGCGTCCTTCGGGCGTATGTTACGCGTAGTTTCGCGCCAAAATAGCGCCATTAGCCTGTAGGATAATTTTCAACACCCTTGGTGCAGGAGTGTCGCTTCCATAAAAAAAGCGACCAAGTACCAAAGTGCGAGTCGCAAATACTTTAGTAAACAAAAACGCCATAAAAAGCACGCTTATTGTATGGGGACCCCTTTAATTATTTATTTTTTGTTATAGCGTCTCTGTGAATATTTCAAGTGTCTACCTATTACAGTTCAAAAGATGCAGCCCTGTGCCAGACAGGCAGACAGCGGACCCAAAACATATTATTTTGTTTCCTGTACTCACAAACTAATAATTTCAACAAAAAATATCATACCTATCCGCTAGTGCCTTCGCAAGCATCTCCTTCCTCCTCTTATTCTGTTCTTCCATCAGTTTCTGCCGCAGCTGCAGTTCTTGTAACTTCACCCTATGATTCTCCAGCTCATCCTCAGAATAGTTATCAACACCCCGTACAATGTCCGGCGCTTCATTTATACTGATCTTCCTATCAAGAACTGGTGTATCTGTGTCTTTATAACTTTTATACGTATTTTCTGTATCCATGTTATTGTTATTAATATTTTCTGTTTCCATACTATTTTCTTTATAAACTTCAGAGTTAACATTATCGTTTTTATCAAGATTTTCTTTATTATTTTCTGTATTCATGTCTCGTATTGGTGTTGTTGGTGATCTTAAGCTAAGTTTACATTTATCGAATGCTATGTTGTCTATAGCATCATCAGAGTTCTGTTTCTGTAATATTGGCAGTTTGTATTGGTTGGTGGCTCTCTTCGGCTTGAAGCCAATTTTGTCCAGTTTCTTCACGTTTACTGCATTTATTTGAGGGGCTGTAACAGAAGAAAATATTTCATTGTTGTGCAAGTGTTATTTTACTAGTGGCATACAAAAACAAATATTAGGAAATATTATTTGGTTATGGTTGCTGGTTTGTTCGAGTAATAAGTACATGACATCAGTGGCGTAGCGTGAGGGGGGCAGGGGGGGCATGGCCCCGGGCAGCATACGAAAGCCATAATTTTTTCAATCGAAAAGAAAATCTCCATATCGCGCCCGCAATGTTACGTGCTAAGCGAAACCGCAAGGGTGCGAGAGGAGGCGAGATGAAGTCGAGTGCTGAAGTGCTAGCGACAACCGTCCGACGACGTCCGGCCGGCCGGCGCGGCTCGTCGGCGGCAGCGGCGGCACCGAGTTTTCCCGAACGCGAACGGACCAACAAGCGACAGCGAGTACCTACTCAGTAATTCAATCAAACAAAACAATAACACTTCTTATTTTCATTACGCGAAGACTTATTTCAGAATGTAATTGAACTACGACACGGTAATTCGTAGTAAGACTTTGAAAGTTTCAAGTTTCATTTATTAGTGTTTATATGTGTGTATTTATTTGGTGTACGAAACAAATAAAAATACATGTTTTATACCTACTTCCTGTCTTCGGGAACATCGTCGAGCAAGTACATAGGGGTAAAGAGGTAAGTAGATAATTTTTTTATTTGTTTTCAAGAGATTTTCAATCGCACTTGTAATAAAATACTGACTGAATTAAAAACGGCAGACGTTTGAGAATTGACAAAAAACGTTTCGTGTTTTAAGAGCATACTATAGAATTGGAATGAAGAGGATTAATGGACAGATCAGGCTAGATTATGCAACACGTTTTAGAACTATAGAAACTTAAAAAAAATTAACTTTCTTTTATAAACTCGTTTTATTTGACAATATTTAAACTTTAAACTAATAATTAAAATAAGGGGGTGGAGCGAATTTCCGGTTGACCCCGGGCGGCGAAAACCCACGCTACGCCACTGCACCACATCATGTCAGTAAGACATGAAATTGAATGATAACTGTTCAAGATTTAAAAATAGATGTACGACAAGAAGTATTATGCCAATGCTATGCTGCAACATAGTATGTATTTGCAAGACACAAAGGAAATTATTTAGTGTTTAATGTCTATGATTGCAGCATACATGAGGTACAGTACAGAATAGAATACTTAATATACTAATGAATAATACTGTGTTTAAAAAAAAAAACGACCAGGTGCGATTCGGACTCGCGCACGAAGGGTTCCATACCACTATCTATAAAAACGGCGAAAAAAAATCATGTCTGTTGTATGGGAGCCCCCTTAAATATTTATTATATTCTGTTTTTTAGTATTTGTTGTTATAGCGGCAACAGTAATACATCTGTGAAAACTGTGAAAATTTTAACTAACTATCACGGTTGATGAGATACAGCCTGGTGACAGACAGACGGACAGCGGAGTCTTAGTAATAGGGCCCCGTTTTACCCTTTGGGTACGGAACCCTAAAAACACACTTTATTAAGTGCCATTTGTTGTAATAATTATTACTTACTAATTATACAATATATAGATTATATCACTGAACAACCTTGATGATTAGACCATGCATCATATGATTAGATGTGGCATAAGCATGGTAACAGTAAATTCTGTTTTTTTTTTTATACGCTTTAACTGGCAAAACATGTAGCTCCTTTTATTTATTCGTTAATTCCATCCACAATGCACATGTATTGTACGTACTCATTTTTTACAAAAATAAAAATATCCTTATCTTGATCAGATATTAGAATCACATTCACATCTGATTGTAATATAATAAATTCCTCTCTCCTAATTTTGCTGTGCCCGACAGGGTCCATACTGATCGTTTACCTTGTTAGACCATCTATGTAATACATATGGAATGCATTAAAGAATTGAGTATTGAGTATTGAAATACTGGTTGAACCATTGAATAGACATTTTCCATTTTTAATCCTTGAGTAAAACCTTATGTTCAGCAACTGGTTGTTCAGATTCCTACGATTTTTTGTTTAGTTTGGTTCTAAACTTATGACAAATTTTAATTGCATCATAATGTGAGATCATCATAGTTAGAAACATGTTCTTAATTCTATTGTAAAGAACAAAACAAAAACAAACAAACAACAATATAAGGCTAAAAGCATCTTGGTGTTTTTTGTCTACAACCACCTGTTTGGTGTAAAAATGATGAAGGGATCCTTTTACAACTTAGGATGCAAGAGCGAGCGAAGCAAGCTCGGGACTTGGGGCACCCCAACTCGGACAGGTTAGGTTCGAAGGGGATGGCGGGGTCTAGTGGGCGAGCGAACAAAGACCCCGCCATCCCCTTCATGTTTTTTTTTTCTTAAAAACCGTTCAGAAGTAGGAGGTCCATCAACCGGGGCTCCATCGACTACGCCTACTAGCGTTGTAGGGTCATGCTTTGCTTACAGTACCGAAATGGTTTCTATGGTCAAGGTTAACCCGATACTGTAATAAAATTGGTAGACTTACGAAAAAATTAAAAACGAAAAATGTAATCCCAAATTTTTTATTCTATTTTATTTTAGTTGCTGCTTCTAGTGCCCCTAACGTATACTCCAACTCCTACAACTCCGCCCCTAAGACGACCCACTGACCAAAATATTACAATAGTAACAATCCACTATTATCTGGTCTTGTGATAACAAAACTTGTTTCTTCAAGCATTTTATCTCGAGTCTAAATATTGAGTGCCTAGTTATTCCACGCCTCCCGGTGCCTTTTCTTTGTGAATCTATTTGTATATGTAGTCTCATTTTAGAGTAAACAATTGAAGAAAAACTAACAAGACCTAGGTATTTCAACCTTGGTTCAACCTATTTCTGATATAGCCCTGAATAATTAACTGTGCATTCGTAGTCATGGTTTAAGCCTGTGGTATAAACCATTCGCTAAAATTAGTTACGGATAGGATGTATGTATTTACCGCTGTTTGAGCCAGTTTCACCGGATTTTATTCGTTTCAGTTCCTCTTCACTAAAACCCGAGAAAGTCGACATAGTACCTCTGAATTACTTTTTGTCGTTAAGTAATTATAATTGTCTATATTGTACTGCACAATAAATGAAATAAAAAATGTAATTAACCGTTTTTAAGAAAACTGCGGTCACAATTTATTTGTGACGATACGATACCGAACACGACACAAGTTTTGATTTGAAGTATAGATTTGACGTTTGTATTTTACGAAAAAATTACACGGAATATATTTTGACGTTTCGTTCGTTCGTGGTTGCCACCACAGAGTACATTGAATATACTGAGATATTGGTTGCCACATGATATGGGCACGTTATGTGGTTGCTGACACAGAACACTATTATTATTTATTTTGCTTACCACCTATTTGACCCTTTGCAAAGTCAAAGACCCTCTTTCTCTGATCCTCAGCGGTCAGCAACACTGTCCGGTGTTGCTGACAGCTGACGTGTTATTGAGTTTTTGCGCGATGAAACTATATAGAAGATATAAAAAATAGTAAAAATAATAATATATAATATAAAAACTATACATATACCCAAGGGCTGGCTTTTACCTTGGCCAGAGGCTAAGCATTGCCCTACAACGTGGCAATGCCGCCAGTCTCTTGGGTACTTTACCAGTCGACAGCGATGCGGAGGAATTTTGTGACGCCATTTTTTAGTTTGTTAATAGTTTTAGTTAGGTTAGGTTAATTAATTAGATGTAAGTTGTTATTTATGTACATATAATTTCAATACCTAAAGAACGTTTAAATTCAAGTCGCAAATATCACAATCTTATCTCAGTGACAATGAATGTCAAAAATTTGTCAAAATGGAGGTAAATTAGAGGATTTTTTGACAGAACGAGACTGAGATTAGAATTAGAAAATTCATTAAAATACGATATTGAAGATAAATTATGGGAAAAACAGATTTCGAGTATTTCGAGGTCATAAAATCTTAAATGCAATAATTAATTGTTTAATTACAAACATGATGGGCAAAAAATTAAAAACTATTCATAGAGTTCAATTACGCGAAATGACAGCCGCGCCGACCAACCGGCCGACATGGGAGTATTAATGTTCTGTACCGACATGTCATAAATTGTCTATTGTAGTTTATACTTTATTGTGGCGGCTGGCGTTAGCGGCATTGTGTTTAGGTTATATTTTGACTTTTCAACGTAAAAAGGTATAAATTCTACACAAATTAAGCTTTCTTTGAGTTTATAATTATACGTTTTTAGTGAAAAACTACATATAAATTTTCTTTTGCAGAAAATCCTGCTAAAATGGCGGCGGCTATGCCAATAAACCCTAAACCTTTCCTCAACAGTCTAACGGGCAAATCCGTGCTAGTTAAACTAAAGTGGGGCCATGAATACAAAGGTTTACTTGTGTCTGCGGACGGATACATGAACTTACAACTAGCTAATACCGAAGAAATCGTCGATGGCTCTTGTACAGGTTAGTTTGTTTGTGATGGTAACAAAACAATGCTGTATGCTCAAAGAGGTTGTACTTATTGAGGCTGAGAATCATAAATATGGCATAGGTTCTACTATGTGGTACCTATCATCTAAGAAGAATTTACTACAATAATCACTGAAGAGTGATATATAATCTCGCATGTTGATATTATGTTGCTGGAGGCTACTCTCTAGAAGAGTCAGAGCCGAATTTAGAGGTCTGGAGGCCTTGGGGCAACAAAGAAGTGGAGGGTGGGGGGGTTTGATAATGAGCGCTCTCCAGTGCAATTCAACAACATTAAAACTAAATACATTCTCAATGCGATTTTGAGGTATGGGAATGTAGCTCTGAAATTTTGGTCTTCATGAATTTGGTAGTAAAATTGCTCTGGACAGTGTTCTTTTCCATAGTCCTTTTTGTACATGTAAACCAACTCATTACCAAGACTAGGTTCTAAATCATTCTTGTACACTTTAACCCATAGCCCCTGCTGCAGATTGCAAATTTTCAGCATCCATCTTCTTAATGTGATTAGGAATCCAAATTCGGCACTTCGAACCACACTGCTCTTTCGGCATTTCGAATCGTTCTTTTTTTTCATATTTAAGAACAATATTATCATGTTTGTAAAATGTACTACAGGTAAAGGTAAAACAGCTAAAAAAGATATCAAAGGAAAAGTTGTTTACTAGTGTTTACTCATTGGAATGTGAGGGGTTTTTTTTTCCGAAGTCTATTGTGGGGGCCCCTCTTTTGTGGAGCCCCGGATGCCCTCCCCTAAATCCGGCCCTGAGAAGAGTATTTTAATATTTATAAATCAATCAATCTCAAAGAATACTTACTGCTTATTTTAGTGTATGGACCACATTTATTACTTTATTGCCACCTTGGAACAAGGCCCAAAGGTCCAAATGTAGCTTGTAACTATTTTCTTTTTTTTTTTCAGGTAACCTCGGTGAAGTCCTCATCAGGTGTAACAATGTATTGTATGTAAGAGGAGCCGAGGAAGAAGATGAAGAGGGAGAAATGAAAGAATAATTAAGTTATCTCTAATTTAGAAATAAGATTAGTTTCAAGTTTTCCATACTATAAGTTCTGCAACAGCTATACTTACAGGTTTCTGGATCACATTTATAGGGACAAAACAAAAAGAAAAAAAAAACAATGTATTTTTTTTTTTTTTGAAGATTTCCATCGTCCCAAAAATTTCACTTTTTAAATGGGTAATTAAAAAGGTACTTCTACAATAAGTAAGTGTGATATTCAAATATTGTAATATACTTATTATTACATTTCCACATGTCTGATTATAAAACCTAATAAAGGTTTTTAAATATTTTTTGTGTTATCATTATTGGTCATTCATACAAAATATCCCAAGTTACAGTATTTTTATCGCACGAAGTGACACGCACTTTACTTGTGGTAACTAAGTGTACAAACATGCTATGTATGTGTGCGTGAAGACGAGTAACGTCAGCACACAGACAACTTAGCCCCGTAGACACCTCATTAAGAACATTTTGTTCGAATATATTATCGCCAAAAGTCAGGGGGGCCGAGGTCCAAAGAGAGCTGTGATTGGCTATTTCAATGTCACATGTCATACGTCAAATGACTCATAGGACGGCTTAGGGTTGGTATGAGACTCGATATTTTTATCGATAAGCAACATTTGTAAGTACTTAGATTTATTTATCTATTGAAAAAGGTACACCGATCAAATAAAATCTCACATTATAGCACAGAGATACTACGTATAATAATTCGTTATACCTAGTATTTATATCTAGATATACTTTATTCAGAAAATATTTTTTTAATCAAACAGACAATAGTTTTGGAGAAGCACGTGCCACGTTTGCGCCAAATTCCATGCACTGAGTGTATTCATTATACACTCAGTAACACTCACTAATATTAAGTGCCAAAATATTTCGGGAGTTAGGTAACTAAAGTCGATAATATCTGACAATATTGAAAAGTGACCCACCAAAGTTGGTACAGCAGTAATAAATAAAATTCGTCGTTTCTTTTTGAGTTCCAAGCAATCCGTAGTAAAATGACGGGAACATATAACACTATTTGTAGTGGGACACCAATTTTCTTCTCGTTTTGTAGCGCTTATACAAATTTTCTTTAATTCTAGGTATTTTGGAAACCTTTAAAAAAAAATAATGATTATTTATTTATTTTATGTTTGTGGTAACATATCGATATTTTATTTGTAGATTTGTTATCGATTCGACATCACTAGTAAACTGTTACCGATGATAGAGCGAGATAGTAATATATAAATTAAAACGTGAAAGAAAGAGATTTTTCAAAAGACATCAACGATCGCTACTTCACCTTTGCATTTGTTTCATATTCAAATAATGTCGTTAAATTAAATTTTGTAATTATTTTAGGCTTTTAAATAACTTATCGGTGAAATGTAATGCCGTATTTGTGTAACCTCGAAGTTTTGCTACATTTTCCGCACCATTTCACTGCACAATACGGCATTTTGAACATTCTTTTCAATTTTTAAAACCTCAGAACAATAACTAAAACACGTCAACATTCAGTAACGGACTGACTGGCGCTTCCTAGACGAGTTGGGGGCGTGGCCATCACATATGAGGCCGTAGAGCTAATGCTTGGCGAGCGCGGTTGCCCTCCTATGCGGTGTCTACGGGGCTAAGTTGTCTGTGCGTCAGCACAATACACACACACACACATTCACAGTGTGTTTGTACACTTGGTAAACACAAGTAAAGCGCGCGTGGCTTCGTGATAAAATCTGTACTAACGTTCTGTCTCATCCACTTTCTTCTAAGCGATTAGGTTGTGAAACAATTGCTGGACACCATTACAAAGTGCAAAAAAAAACGCTAAGTTATCATATTCTCTTTATTATTTAACAAATTATATTTACAGAGATCACAACATTTATACCACCATACATTAAAAGGTTTAATAATGTTGTGCCAAAATGCAGTACAGTACATGAAGAACCATAATTTTGAAATAGTCCTACATAATCTGAAGATTTTCTTTTATGATAAGACACTACATGGAAGTTATCTCAATACAAAATTACTAAATGATGTAGCTAATGCAACGAATAAGATGTCATAGTAATATTGATAGAGTTGGTTATTTTAAAGTTTTTAGGGTTCCGTACTTCAGAAGGGAAAAACAGAACCATTATAGGATCACTTTGTTGTCCGTCCGTCTGTCAAGACCCTTTTGCTCAGGAATGCATGGAGGGTATCAAGTTGAAATTAAAATCAAATACTCAGGGGTCTGCAATCCCTTGGAGCTGTGAAAAACTCGAACTTCTAAGTTAAAGCAATCAAAAGATACGTCCGTTTATGCCGCATATTTTGACACTTGCAAGGGAATCAAAACCAGGATACTTCCCGTTGACCTAGAATCATAAAATTTGGCAAGAAGCAAGGTCTCAGCACAAGTATAGGAAAATGCCTGGTCAGTGGGTCGTCTTACAGGTGGAGTTCTAAGAGTTGAAGTTACGCTGAGGGGTACTACAAGAAGCAAAACAATTTTTTTTTATTAAATCTATTTTCCATTTATTTTTTGTCCGGTATCTGGTTAACCTTGACCATAAAAACCATTTAGGTTCTGAGAAGCATGGCCCGAAGACGCACGTAGGCGTAGTCGACGGAGCCCCGCTTGGCGGGGCTCCTACTTCTGAATGGTTAAAACAAATAAACCACGAAGAGGATGCCTGGGTCTTTGTTCGCTCGCTGCCTAGACCCCGCCATCCCCTTCGAACCTAACCAGTCCGAGTTAGGGTGCCCCAAGTACGGAGCTCGCTTCGCTCGCTCTTGCATCCTAAGTTGTAAACTTTAATGGTTTAGACTTATACATGTGACGTCACGAAGCTTAAAATAGTGGGCAAAATAAAAACATTTTATCTTAGTATATCTTTGAGCTGAATTCTTATATTGTACTTCATTTATTGCTGAAGAATAGTATACAAGAATGTTTACTGGATCACTTAGTAATTAATATAAAGTATGATAAAAATACTCGATTCTGAATAAAAAGAGACTAACAGGTTTTTCTACTCTTACATTAAATTTTGAAATTGCTTACGTATAGCACAATGTGCTAGAGGATATCAGTTACTGTGATTACAGACATTACACGTTTATTATAATGTGTTTGATATTTTCTATGTAATAAGTAATATGTAACTACCTACTCCATACAGTAGTTCATAGTTGCTTCTTCCTTGCCTTGCTTTGAAACAATCAATCTAGAATTTTCTCAACATGTAGGGGTCGGCTTCCAGTCTAGCCGGATGCAGCTGAATATCAGTATTTTACATGGAGCGACTGCCTATCTGACCTCCACAACCCAGTTCCTGGGTAACACGATACACCTTGGTAACATTGGTTGTCAGACTTTTTTGGGCTTCTGACTACCCGTAACGTAACGACTGCCAAATATGACAGCCGGGACCAGCGGTTTAACGTGCTTTCCGAAACACGGAGGGGTATGTAATGGATGGTCACCCATCCAGGTACCAACCTTGGCACGCGTAGCTTAACCTTCGATTGACCCTTGCGGATGTTATCGTTTAGCCACGAGTCCACTATTAGAAATTACACTAGGTCATCACGTTTCGTTGTAACTATTGTAAATAGCCTGATTGCGTTTTAAAAATAGGACATGTAAAATGTAATGTCCCAAGCTGTAGTATGATAACTCGGGATGCGAGTACCCCTCATTTTTTTTAAAGGCTTTTGTTTACTCACTGTATGGAGTTAGATAACCATGCCAAGTGTCTTATCTAAGTAAAGTTTATATATTATATTTACTTAGAATGTATTAAGAACCATACCATTACATTAAAACATTCAACAATATTTTAAGGCCATTTTCACCAACAAGTCCTTTATCATCCTTCATGAATGTAACTATTTGTTTTATATAGGTATATCGCGATGTTTTAAAAAAACATTAGGTATCCGACATTGTTAGGGATTTGTTGGTGAATTCGAACATTAGATTTTTCACAATATAGTAGTAATGAAAAGTGAAGTTATTCTGGTGACACTTAAAATTAGACATATTTTGGCTTATGCATAACAATTATCCAATACCAATATAATTTTATGAATATAACTAGACTGATGAAATTGATGAACATACTAAAATTATTGTATGAGTAGAAATAGCTTAGGTACGAAATATGCGCAGGTAATATTAATACATAATGTATTTTACACAGAGAAGATAATAAATGGAGTATTAAAGTGGGGACAGGAAATGCAACTTCACCCTGTATGTACAATATGGCCGATGAATCATGGTCGGTCTGAACATGGGCTCTCCGAACTTTCGCGCATGTTCTCTCACTCACACTCGCCTCATGTCACAGTTTGGTTCCTAAAAAATGTTATTGCGCAGCCTTCTGCGCAAAGTTCGGACCGGTCATGATTCATCAGCCGTATTGTACCTGACGATTACCAACTTTTTGTAACACAATTAAAGTTGGCCAACCAAAAATGCTTCAGCTGGAGAAATTCATATTTTGAACCATTTCAATTGAGAGTTTGATCTCCATTTATTAACTAACCCGCGTTCCCTAACCATAGTTACAAAGTCACAATAGTATTAGAATAACACACTTATTTGTCACATTCAGAAGGATCAACGGTACACTTAGTAGAAATATGCAGTTATAGCTACGAATCTTTTGTCAAGGAAGCTTTGTTCGATCTCCACTGTGCCACCGACTTCTTTAGCTAGAGATAGTATCTGAAACAATATCAAAAGAATGCCTTGTACTGATGAACGTATTAAGATTCATTCGTCATTCATTCATTCATCTACAACGCCTCATGCGAACTACGCATAAAAAAAACTGCCGTCACACAAATAATTCGTGGCGCAAAGTTATCCGCGCGAATAGTATAAATAACATTCCGACATCAAGCCGGGCAGTAGCTGATCAGATGCAATAGTCTAGTCGGAGGATCCTCTCTTTTCTATGGAGGATGAGGAAATTTCCGCCCTGTTCCTCATACCTCTCGGACAGTAATAAAGTAGGTATAAAGGATAAAGGCTAATTATAAAGGACGAGCATGCAGATTTTACAAGGGAAGTTACACCGAATTGCCAACATCATAAAGATCAAAATAGCAGGACATGAGTCTCAAATCCGTCAGGCGAACATGGACATTTGATTTTGAACATCAACTATTGGGCTATCGCGAATATTTGTTACAGACATAGTGAAGTGAATCTTACAGCTTTGAAATAAGTTTTATATTTGTGTACAAAGAAAATATTTATATGCACCTTTGCATTATATTTTTATGCTCACATCATAAAAATAATGCAAAGGCGATTATACATATTTTTCTTAAGTTTCGTACGTAACAAACAGTAAGTAGTTTAACCGGCCGTTTAAAACTAGCCTTATTTGAATTATTTAGGGCTGACCTTTCAAAAGTCGGATAACTTTTATCTGAAGAATAAATATATGACAATTTGACATATTTTCTACACTGCAAAAGCTGTCAAACCGCAATATGTATTCCTCAGCTATCTATGTTGTATGGTGTTTTCTTTGACGCGGAAATCTTTACATTGCAATAAAACGCAGATAAATATTTTAATGCCGCGGCGGCCACATGAACGAAATCATATAAAAATATTAAGCCATAAAATTTTCTGTCAATTAAAGCCAATTTCATGGATATCACATTTGTAAAAAAATTTAGTTGCTTCAAAATTATTTTTAAATCTAGAGATATTTTTTTGCATACTAGCTTTAAGATTCTCATAGCCAAAAACAAGGAATTTTAGTGATAGTTTAGGTTTAGTGCGGTGTACAAGAGAATCGGCACCATTATAAACATTTTTCTGTGTTATATTTAAATTTAAAGATTGCGCCTCTAAAAAAATGTGCCCGTGATATAGACACGTTACGACACGATACGTGATATTGAAAAATCCGCCCTTACAGACATGAAGGAGAACTGTTTCTTACCTGATCTGGCCTTGAGTTCCTGGGAAGATAGAACGCTATGTTGTGCGATATTGTTCTCGCCACCGTCATCAGTTCAGAGGCTGGCTTGGGTTCCAGCATCGTTTCTAAGTCGTACTCGTGATTCTGTAGAACAAACATGTAAATGATAAATGATTTTATTTCTGTAAGTAGGTTTGTACACACTTACACGTCAGTCATATTTTAAAACTAGACGAGGTCGGTGTTTCCTATCTGACTACTCTGAGAAGAAAGGCCGAAACAAACTCAGAGGTCACAATCTCTTTTAAAGTCCAGACATAATCTTGGTCAGATCATATGAAGACCATGTAGATTTGTGTCTGAAAAGGTCTTTTGAGGAAACACCACAGATAATGAGTGGACCTGTCCAGTCAGTGCACGCATTTGTCAGTAAGAATCTACTTAATAAAAATCTTAAATTCATTCATTCACTGACTGTTAACGCGCTGCCAAAACCACTGGGTCTAGAAGCATGAAGTTTTGCACAGGAGTTCCTTTGTATATAAACTAGCTGCGCCCGCGTTACACCCGCATACGTCTCTCCCGTGGGAATATCGGAATTAAAAGTATTCTATGTCCTAATCCAGGTCATGGTCTACCCATGTGCCAAATTTCATCCAATCGGTTCAGCCGTTTCAGCTTGAAAGTGTAACAAACAAACATACAAAAAATCAAATCTTTTCTCCCTACTCTCATGGCTGGATTTAGTGGTACGCAGAGGTCAGTCACGCATACCAAGATGCTGACGATAAATGGACGTGTATAGTGTAGTACCGACGGTCAGCGAGCGCGAGCCCATACAAATTGGTACGCAATCGATGTCAGCGCTGACCGTCGGTCGAGCACTAAATCCAGCATTAGGGATGATTTCCACCAAACGGCTCGCATCGCATCGAATCGGAACGGATTTTACAATCTTTAAATTATATTAACTCGTGTACACAGTATTTAAAGTCTTATATTACCAAGCCGCGCACAGCAGCTTGACCGCGGGCGTCTTCCGCGGCACGCGATCGTAGCCGAAAGTATGCTGCGACACGCGATCAGCTCCATTTGCCGGTCGTCTTATCCGATCACACATTCATCCGAATTAGAACACGTCAACACGGTAGGAATGAAACTATTTGACTAGGCGCAAAAACGGATACGTTCGCAAGCGACGGTACGGAGCCGATCGTGTGCCGTCGACATCCTGCCGGACGCGATTGGCTGTCGCCGCATCCGTTCGTATCCTTTCCGATCATTGGATCGGAAAGGATACGAACGGATGCGGATTCCCATTGGGGATGCGAGCCGTTTGGTGGAAATCATCCTTTATGCATAATTTTGCTTCAAAACAAAACCTTTCCTTGGTGCTCACGTTCGATAACGAAAGTAAGAACTAAGGAAGGATTTTTGGAAATTCATCCCCTAAAGGGGTTAAATAGGGGATGAAAGGTTATATGAAAGTTCGTAATTTCTGCCGATGGGAAATTAAAAAACCCGGAGATGTCGGACATAGAAGAAGCTTATTGTTGTAGACGACAGATTGCTGCGAAGCAGAAACCAGAAAAAAAGAAGATGGACTCCCATAAGGCGCACGGCTTTTTTAATTATAATTTAGGTTCTGTGGTAAGTAAATAGAGGATGATCGGTTCAGTTAAATGCCATAAGAAACATGATTGAACTGCCCATACGACAATACCTTCGTAAGGATTTCTACAGAATAAGTTCTTAAAGAAAGCAAAAAGATAATACAATTTAAATTATTTCGAAAATCGAGTTCACCAATCTTTTAACCATGATTATTTTTCTTAGGCCCACTTGCACGTATAGAATAAATATAGAGTTTGTGAACTCGGAGTTAAGTAATTATCATTTTAACTCATAAGCCCCACTAAGCGCCACTAGACAGTAACACCGGGTTAGTAAGCCTGATATTTGTATTTTTTGAGTTGGGAACATTGCAGGTCAATTGACGAAACATAAAATAGAATTGCAATGTCTATGCCCTGATAAGTAATCCGACCAAAAATGAATGAACGAACAATGAACGGAAATTGTATACCCATCTCTCTTACACTACATTACGATACGTAATACTTTCTTGTCTTTGAATTTTATAACATGCTATGACATTTAATTTTAATCGTATTGTATGTGGTTTCCATGGAGATTTTGTTTATTGAATGACGGAAACGTCATATAAGGAAAAATATGTTTTAAGTTCTATACAATTTGTTTCATTTTTCTGCGAGATCATGAATATATCGCCTGCTGTACCGAAGTATCGATTTTTCACTTATTACATCGTCGAAAAATATAAAATACAAAATAAGTTATCAGCGGTACTTCATAGCGTCAATTTATTATGACATAATATTGACATTACTAACCAATGAGGTTATATAATACTAGAGAAGCAACGTCCTACTAACAATTTCAAAAAAACGTAACCACTTACGAGTTTAAAGTCGTAGCTTTGAAACGGATACATAAATATATAAATCTGTCAAAATAATCTATGTTTTTCTCATTTCTTCTACCGTCAAACTAATTACGTTGGAATGAGACAAGACATTGCCATCGGAAAAATGGCCAGGGTTGCCAATGATCAACATAATTTCCCCAGAATTAATTATGGTAGTTATTGAATCAATTATTATGAAAGTTTGTATTATGGAACTACCAATAGATTAAAGATTTATAGAAATTGACAAGGATTAGGTACCTACATAAAAGAATAAAATAAACAAATGCGTCAACGTAAATATTATATTTAAAAAATATAAAGATCGTGTCAAATTACTTTTGTTTGAAATGGAATGATATTATAAATAAGAATTACAGGAACATACATTCGTCATTCACTAAACTCCCAACAATCTGGCAAAATCAAAATCGTTTTTACTGGTAGCACTGATGGCAAAAGAAATGTTTGATACATTTATTTCGTCTCGTAATGTTTTTTTGGATAATCTGAAGAAAATTTAGCAAATTTACTTGTGAAATGTAACACCACTTGCTTTATTGATTTTTTCAGACCGTGACATACAAATTTTAACAGCTTATTTTACCATTTTGATATTTTTTATTGCTAAGCAATTGCTCACTTGACGTCAAGCTGACAACTGAAGTCAGATATGCCTGTGGACATATACGAAGTAGTAACACGTCGGCGCCGTACACTGCTGATCTAGTCCTATAAAACATCATTGTTACTAACAATAACCCAGAGTTTAGCGACTTAACTCGCCCAAATAGGCGGGTTTAATATTTAAAAGTAGGTTAACCCCAACCTACCTGGCTAGGTTTACCTCTAACTCTTGGTGGCGCAAGATGAATTATTTGATGAACCCTGATTTAGCTGTTAACCCTGAGTTATTTAGGATAACCCATGAACGAAAATTTGTATTTTTGGCCCGCAATACCAGTCAATAATACTTATAATTATAATCTCCTAACATTGACACCAATACGAAAATAATTTAGCTGGATAGGATCGATAAAGATCAATTTTATCGATAAAGGTAAGGTTTCAAATAAGTGTTAATTCCTCAATTTCCGTAATTGCACCTACCACTATTTTCCAACACCCAAAATCAAAGTCAAATCATTTATTTCAAATAGGCACATAAAAGGCACTTTTGAACGTCAATATTTTCAAAAAAAATAGAATTGATTCTAGTTGCCCCTTCTAAAAGGTAGTTTCGTATGGAGAAGAATGGGCAAGAAACTCCACCGTTACTCTTTTAAAATGTTTTACAATATTATGTAGGTTCACATTAATTATGTAATTATATGTGAAGACGATGCACCTAGAATAAAATACCTATCCAAAGGTTCATAATCAGCCTATAACATTCCCAATGCTGGGACACAGGCCTCCTCTGTATGAGAGGGAGTGGGCTGCCATTCACCACGCGGGCCCAGTGGGGGTTAGTAGATGTCACCGATTGTCTTCGTTTTTTTTTTTTGTTTTGTTCTTGGACATGCTGGTTTCCTCACGATGTTATCCTTTACCGATTTTGAGAGCAGTGGTTATGAAATTATTTACACAAAGTAAAGCGCCCTGGGTTCGAACCCAGGACTTACAACTCGTAAGTCGAGGCCGTTATCACTGGGCCACCACTGATCATCCAAAGGTTGACTGGTAGAAAGTCCGGTTCCGTACATTAGCTTGAAGTATTAAATAAATCTATTATAAAAATGAAATGCTGTTCGTTAGTAAGCGCATCACTTGAGGACGGCTGGACCGTATTGGCAATTTTTTTGTTTTAAAAAGATTAAGTTTTTATCGAAAGTTAAATTAGAAAAGTTTCCCGAAAAGCTAAATGATCCAACACATGCGCCTCCATCAGCGAGACATTAGAGTAAGCATGACATACTATCAGTCGCCATTGGCACATTCAAGTCAATGGAAGTTTCAAATTCGGAAAAAAAATTGAACATCCTTTTTCCTATGAGAACTAGGACAGAACATCGTCTGGCGGATCAGTTAGTAAATAATAAAGGTCAATATTATCATATAGATTTTTACAATGGATTCCACTCACATCAGTATAATTAGGTCCGCCCCACGGTGGACTAAGGAACACCATATCAGCCTTCAACGTGGGTGCTAGCTCGAAGAAGTCTCCCACGATGAACTCGATCCGATCGGCGACACCGTATACAGTTGCGTTGTGTCTCGCCATTGATATCTTTTGAGGATCGATGTCTATCGCTATTACTGTTGGACGAAATATAAAATCAATTAGCCACAATAATATTGAGATGGACACCTTTACATATAAACTCCTCATTAACTATAGTCAAGCATCACTCCCTCTAGCGTGCAACCTCTAAAAACTTGACATTTATAAGCGCGTCCTTGTCATTTTCATATTAATTCAGTGAGTAGGCAATAAATAGACATCTTAGGACGCCGAAGTTTAAATATGAGAGGTAACCTTTGACGGCTTCCTTAGTGTAGCCGTCGCAAACGACTGCTGAGCAAGTGACCACATGCACGCTTAAATTGAACTTACTGGCAAAATGTGAGTGTACTGAATGCCTCTAGCTGCCCTTCTAAAGCCCTATTTACACGATGCAAGTTTCTTGCTTATGACATACAATAAAATTGAAGTAATAAATGACTTGCAACTTATACCATTACTTCATCTTATAGTATGCCGCAGGCAATTAAATCGCACCGTGTACATCTGGCTTAATACAGGCGTAATGTTGTTGAATTTAGAATATTCAATAGTATGATTACTATCTAGCATCATCTCTGAGAGCAATGAGGTGGCGAATGCGCGTGACAGTAAGTTGGATGTAGTATTCGTGTCAGATTGCATTAGCTGTTTTGATGTGGCAGAGATTGATGGTGAAGGTCTAGTACCACGTCGAGACGCCATTAGATGTATGCTGTACACCTAACAACACGATGCGTCCATTGATTTCTGAAAAAATTGATCCAAGTAAACTTGATACGCAGAGGGACTGGAAGTTCTCCAAAGGAAACTTTGAACAGATTCGAAGCTAATATCTAAAGAATCATAGCAAAACGTTATTGTCGCTCGCGACGTTAACACTGCTGTAGAGTATTTCTATAACACCTTGTACGGAATTTTTGGTTGAATGTGTACCTAAAAAACACAGACCTAGGAAACCATGTAGGCGTTATACGGTTTGGTTCACAGTAGAACTAATGAGTGACATTAAATGTAAAAGCGGTCTGCATCGTAAGTGGAAGTCATCTCAAAATCAGGTTGATTACGGATTTTTTTTTCCTTAGGGCAAATATTAAAAAAGAATCTCGCTCGCATACGACGAATATATCCAGCACATTCAAACCAAACTTTAACGTGATCCTCGTGTCATCTGGCAACATATAAATAGTTTCAAAGCCAGGGGTGGCTTTGAGTCCAGGGCGAATTATAATGGGAAAGATCATTTTGGCCGTGATGCTGCACATGCTTTTCAGAATTCTTCTCAAGTGTTTTTTTACCGGACGCCCTTCTTCTAGATTATAAAAGTCAAATAATAACTATCCAAGCAACCATGCAAACTTTGTACATATTAATTAAATTAAAATAAGGCTTGCATTCCTCCTGCGCTGATGTCGGTCGCGCTTTCGAATATACATTGTTTTCGATATAGTACCACACTGCGACGCTGACGTCAGCGGCGCGTACGTTGATACGACTGGTACGCACTCTTTACACTTCCTAAACTGTTTGGATCGATATTACACAGGCTTAATTTCCAGTTACAACCAAATCTCTGCGATTGTCAACATGGCTTTGGATCTAACCGCTCTTACAATAAGAACCTTCTAAAGCTGGTGGATCTTCTTTCGCGGCACTTAGACAAAGGCTTACAGGTTGATGTTCTTCACTTCGACTTTAAAATAGCGTTTGATCGTGTTCATAACGACGTATTACTCGCTAAACTTAATAACAGGTTTTACCCAGAAATTACTATTTGTTTCACAAATATCGTATACGTACGGGATCGTCAGGAATATGTTCGACATGGTTGCTTAGTGTCCGCGCCTTACCACGCTCGGTCTAGAGTAAGTCAGGGCTCTATTTTAGGACCTTTACTATTTGGAATCATGGTTAATGACCTCGAAAAGGTTTTCAAACATGCTAGGTGTTCGCTTTACGCAGATGAACTTAATATAGGGCGCGGAAAAGGATTCTGATATCAGAAACTTTAAAGGAGGACATTAACGCTGTCTTTCAGTGGAGCATTGAAAACAAGTTACTTTTCAACATTAACAAAAGCAGTGTTGTCTTTTAGTCGTGCACATAATCCTACGCACGCAGAAATACGTCCTGGGCGAGGAACCGACAGCCCGTGTTCTTTCTGTGAAAGATCTCGGAATACTATTCGACCCGAAACTAACTTTTCATGATCACATGAGGATGCTCGCTGCTGAATCACACCGGACACTAGGATTTGTTATTCGAAATATGCGTGAGTTTAACAATCCACTGGCCATTAAACTAGTTTACATGGCCTTAGTCAGGAGTAAGCTAGAATCAGCTGCAGTGATTTGGAACCCCTATGAATGCACTTACGCTTTACTTCTTGAAAAAGTTCAGAAGGCCTTTCTCAGATTTCTATATAAAAAAAACTCTTCGGATATTACCCCTTCCTTTTTCCTACAAAACTTTTTACTGGTGCACTTAGTTTTAATTCTCACGAAGTAAGGCGTTAGTACTTCCTGCTTATCACTGCCTGCCGTACTACGCGGGGTGAGTCCGATTGCCAGGAACTAGTGGCGCAGTTGGTGAGGCTTTTTGTCCCTGTTGTGCTCAAACAACAACTCAGACCGCGAAGTCACCCAACCGACCGAAGTGACCGTACCGTCAACACGCACAGTATAACGAGCTCACTCGCCCCTTGTTCGGGCCCTCACTATGCTCAATGCTCTTCTACCATCAACACCGGAGTGTGACTTGTTTTTTTTAAATTGTGTTTTACCTATTGTACTTAAGTATGTGTGTCACTTTTTAGTTCGTAAATCGCTCCGCGCAACGTCTTGGGATTCTATTCTGTAATGTTGTCCGTGTAAATTTAAATTGAATAAATAAATAAACTCCCACTTTATATCCAACAGTAGACCTTACCTTTCTTGCTAGTATGTGCGAACTGTATAGTGTTCCCGCCGGCGCCGCAGAAGGCGTCCAACACCACGTCATACATGTACTTGTTGGCGATATGCCACGCCACGTTCTCTGGCGTCACGCTGAACCAACTCTCGCGGTCCAGCTGTATGCCCTCGTCGAATCTGTTAGTTATGGAAGGTATAATATAGTGTTAGCCTGTTAGCAACCTAAGTAAAATAGACAAAACTAGTGTAAACTAAGCTTTACAATGGGGTTTACACTAGCTCTCCAATGATTGTTATACACATGGCAATATTAGAATGTTAATGGAGACGCTGAAAGAGAGGCTACTGTGTGGCTGAGAGAATATTTTTTGACGGGAAAGTGGCATTATGTATGGCAATCCATTTTGATAAAGTTCATGTAATTAACTAATAAATGTGATAAATCGCCTAAAGTTGGGAATTAGTGTTCTTCTAACCCTTTCCTATAATCTGTATTATCCGCGGAAACTGAATTGTATGGGCCTGTGAATACCATCAATCCAAGAACTGTTACACTATAGAGCCGTTAAAATGCCACACATACAACTAAATTTAAAAAACGATGCGATGTGGAGTGAGTGACCGCAAGGAACATGAGACAATGGCAGGCAAAATAAGTAGATTGATAATCAGAGAACAGCTTAAGATAGTTTTCATCCCGAAAAATAAAACACTAAACTACAATAACTGACCTGTGAAACAGTGAGTGCCTTTTCTTCCAATACTTATACATTTTGGGGTCATCTCTCAGTTCAATCGGCATGTCTGAAGTATCGACGTCGTCTTCAAATTTAGAATACCTTTTCGGTCTTTTTCTACGCTTTGTCAATTCCACTTGTTGAGTCACTGCAGACCAGAAATTGGCGAAAAAGTTCTTGCAAATATCCATTTCAAAAATCGACTTAAAGAAATTAGGAGATTGTGTTTTCTGTGAGTATTTTAATTTATGTCACGAGTCCAATAACATGCTAAATTGAAATTTAAAAAAACGTAGTATGTTGACGTCATTAGTAGTTTTGTCAAATGAATGGTTTAAATATTGGTGGTTCATTTTATACAAAATAACGGCACGGTAGTAATTAGCGTAATAAAGCATTGCATTAACAAAATAATTGGACAATGACTGGATGCAATTAAATAGCGAATTTTAGCACAGCTTTTCGCTAATGACTCTATGAATTAGCCTATTTTTTATAAGCTGTTTTGAAACCCTATCAATTTAAACAGTTGTTTTTTTTTTCAGCTTAAGATTTAAATGGTGTTTGCCCTGTAGTGGCGCAAAATATTGCGCAAAATAAGCAATACCTATAGAAGGATACGATATTATTAATATTAATACTAATACTTCTACCTTTTGGAAGGGGCAACTAGCATCAATCCTATTTTTTTTTGTTGTACATTTTCACATTCAGAAGTGCCTTTTATTTTATGTGCCTATTCGAAATAAATGATTTTACTTCGACTTTGGTCACATTGCATTTTAGCCAACAGAACCATACCTGCACTTTCACCCAACTCCTCAACGTTCGCCTCCTTATTCTCATCATCATTGGAGTCCTCCACATCACAAGGCAAAGGAACCGACGCCGCTTCAGCCAACTTACTGCCGTCGTCATCCAAACTCGTATCTTGGGACATAACGTGGTGTGTTCGCGGGGTTCCTGTGGGCGTATCCTGGGCCCGCTCCGTGTCTAACTTCACTTCCGTGCAATCGTCGTCCGTCTGCATTTCTCTTTCATCTTGAGAATCTTTAGACTGGGTTGGGTAAAATAATAAATAGATTAAGTGTATATTTTTTGCAACATATGACACATAACTTATGGACATGTTAAAACGCACATTCATAGAATGCTACCCCAGGGTATTCTATTTATTATTTTCATTTCACACTAGCTTTTGCCTGCGGCTTCGCCCACGTGGAGAAAATTCGCGTCGAAAATTATCTCACGGGAACGTATTACTTTTTTGTTATAATATTTTTATTTTTATCTGTTTTCTTTTTTGTTTCACATGACTTAGTTGTGGTCTAATTTTTTCAGTACTGATGTATCTTAGTTGCTCCTTATCTAAGTAAGAGTCCTTGTTATATACATTGGAAGAGCACTGATTTTCAAGATACAGGTTTTTACCTAGTTTGGAAATCAGGAGTTCATTTAGGTTAGATGCCTGTTATATGTTATGTTTTTAGTATTGAAACTGTAGTAGGCTAAGTTCTGATTTTGTCCAATAAACGTTATTATTATTATTATTACCATATAATAAGAAGGCTTCTTCTCATACAGAGAAGGCACGAACATTGATCACCACGCTTGCTCACGACGGGTTGGCGATTTCAGACTTTATTAACTATATAAGTCCAGGTTGCCTCACGATGTTTTCCTTCACCAATGTCAATAATGTCCAAGATAAACTCAGAAAGCTACTAATTACCATATCGGGATAAAAAGTATCATGTGTGTTAATACAGGTTATAAACTATCTGTGTGCCAAATTTCATCCAAACCCGTTCAGCCGTTTTGGCTTGATTGAATAAAAAACATCCAAACATACAAACTTTCACTTTTTTAATATTAGTTGAATAGGACTAGTAGGCGATAGGCTTTATACAGGGTCAAATTACTAGGAGAAACTTCAGACATGAAGGGTATCAATATTTTATGATAAAACAAACTCACAATTTCAAGTTAGTACACTACCAACATGTTAGAGGCTAGGTTACCTATTAAGGATATATAAAGAACACATGAGTCTTCCCCATAACATAAACTGAAAAATAAAAGCTTGTAAACAGAAAGACATTATTGGATGATTTCTTAATTTTACAATTACTTAGCAGGTTAAGTTACATTCAAATTACTTATTAGTTAATTGGCTAAATTGTAATATGAATAAAGTATCATCAACTGTGATACTTTACAAAAAGGAAAAAGAAATACCATTCAAGTTTCTACACTACCAAATTTTTTTAGGAGATTTTACCTATTGAGGATCTACAGCTAAAACAATTCCAGCCAATAAAAATACCCTCAAATATTTCCCATCACTGCAATATTTTTTTAAAGCTACAAATTTTTTGTATACCTATTCAGACTTAAAAAATTACCATTGATAAGCATGCAAGGGGATACAAGAACATATGAACATAGCTCACCTGATCCAAAGTATAAGGGTTCCCATCATCATCGAAGTAAGTCTTCCTGCTACTCAAGTTTTTCCTGAACCTTGGTGGACGTAGCCTGGCAGGTCGCTTCCGGTAGATCAGCTCTCCTTTCGGCAGCTTCTCAGGGTGGACGCAGAAGCCCATCATTTGGAACGTACTCTTGATCTTGGTATGTGCTATATCTTCGTCTGCTTCTTCGATTTCGTGGCTGTAAGGCATTATTTGGGATTGGTGACCAGGTATTTTTTTTTAAGAACCTACTTTTTTATGAGGCTTCAGTGCATTTTGGGTTACTCTATGCCAGCTTCATAGGATCAATCATAATTAATAGCATGCACGCTGCAGAGGCAGCCAGCATGCATTTAAGTTACCGCTAAGATTAGGCCTTTTAAAACTAAATGATTTTGTAAGGTGATTGACAATGCAAAATGTATATAGGTTCAAAACAAGAACTTATTGGATTTAATACACAATTAAACTTGCAAAAAATATAGCAATGACTATTTCTTCTAGCCAGACAGTTCCTGACTTGACCTTGATATCGGAGCTAAGTACATACATGATGTCACCACCAACTATCTAAAAATAGATCCAGACAAAGTCATCAAGGAAACAATTGGCTATTTCTTTCTATAGATTTTTGATTATAAAAGATTATAAGAAGAATAATGTTCCTTAACTTGACCCAATCGTCAAATTTGTGTACGAGAGGCGACCGAAAATCGTTTTTATCTTATTAAAAACCATAATATTCAACAACAAAAAAATAAGATTTGAAGCTATAGAAGTAATGTATCTGTTGTATTTAATTTTATTTAGTTTCTCAAAGATTACAATTTACGCATAACATAAAATAGGCAAATTCACGCTTATATACATACTATAATTTACGCTTCGGTTGCCGTAAATTCTTCAGAGGTTTTCTTGGACGGTTTTTCCGTTGTGGCTTTCGACCTACATTTCCTGATGATGTAAATGTATGTGAATCTCGAATTGGTACCTGTGGCTGTGGTACTACAAGAGTCCTGTTCAATTCAGGATGCAATTTATGGAAATGTAACCACATACCGGTGGCATTTGGGGATACGACAACTGCACCACATATTTTGCACTTTTTATACCAAGATGCTATGTTTAATTTATTTTTATTACAATTGCGCCGGCGTTTGGTCCTATTTCTTCTAGTTTTAGGCATTTTTAAAGAATATTATCAAAAGTTCGATCACAAAAAACTTGTCTTGTGAGATAAGTAGTTATCTAACACACAGCACTGACGAAAATCTTTTAAAAAGTGGACAGGTTCCACAGAGTACATTGAATACAGGTACTACGCACAATGTATATTTACATGAATTTTGCTTGTTGCGCAATGCCTCTAGTCCTACTAAATTGAAAGATACACCAATAGAACAAGTACACTGAATAACAGAGGTCTTTTAAATTTTGTCGTATTATAAATGACGGGTAGATCCATGACATAGACAATATTGTAGTCTTTGTAGAATACGAGATTTAAGGTGAATGCTTTATGGTATACCGCGAAATTCAAATTTTCTCACGATTTTTCAAAGGTGCAACATTCTGACACACATACAACTAACATAATAATTTAACAATCATGTTATTTGCGCTTGAAATACTCTTCATCTAAAGCCCTGCCTTAGTGACTGTTAAATGTCAATCAATGAATTCAAACTTGCACTCCTCATCCACTGCTGGACATAGACAATTTCCAAGTTGCCCCAGCAAGATGGACTGACAAGCTAAAAAAGGCAGCTAAACGCTGAAGGCGGAGAACTGGGAAATGAATTACCTCAACAATACAATCCAGCCCTGTATTGTATTTATGAGCAATTTCATTTCCCTGTGTACTGGGACAATCTTAAAAGCAACTTATATGATAGATAGCTATATACTTTCATTTTTTTATACCAAACCATAGATATTTTTTTTCTTCAAGAATAAAATTGTATTACCTTCTTTTCAACATCAAAGGAGTTTCTTCAGGTGGTTCATCGTCACCATCACAGCTATTTGAATGTAAATTATTATTATTAACAGGTTGTATACTGCTTGAATTGTTTGTACTATCAACCACATCCATATCTGGTTTTTGCGTACTGTCTGTTTTATTTGTTCCGTCTTTATCTCCTGCACCAACAGGCTCATGCTCTTTTTTTGCCTGTTCTTCTTTCAACAAATTCTGCAACAGTACTCCAACAGAAGATATGTACTTCGAAGTATTTTTCTTATTTTTCTTCTTGGCTTTATTTTTGTCTTCTAATGTGATCTGATCAACCTGATTCTGGATTTCAATAACCGTTGGCGTTTCTTGAGAATTTCCTTCGCTGTTTTCGCATTCAATGTCCAAAGGTTTTTCTTCAATTTTAACTGATTCTGGGACTACAACTGGCACTGGGACCACTTCAATTTGTATTTCAGGAACTTCTTTCTCTGGTACATTATGGTGTTCAGTAAAGTTTGCGAAATGTAGTGCATACTGTTCTCCAAAATGTTTTTTCCATAGAAACTGCCAGTATTGTTCTGAATCCACCTCTTCCGATGGTATTTCTGTATTTTCGAGCTTATCGTCCAAATTGACTATTCTTGTCTGATCGTTCGATTGGTCATCTGATGAAGATGACGATACACTGTAGTCAGTGTCGGTAGGTGTTGATTCTGATGTAACATGACTAGAAGTGATGTCATAGTTAGATAGTGTGAGTTTGGTCACATTAGTCATAGAGTCCGTCCCAGCTACAGTTCTCGGACTTAATATTCTATCATGTTCTGAACAAGACCGTCTCCTAGCTATTGGTAACCAGCCCTCATCTCTATTTATCTCATTATTCCTATCAACTTTCTCTGCTTGATTTTGAATAGTGTTGCGTTTCTTATATGGATTTACTTTGGAATCGTACGAGAACTTCCTTTCTCTGATTTCCTCATCTGCCTTAGCAGTAGCATCAATCTGTATTTTATAAATCTGATCTATGGAATGCTGTTTCGGTATGTTGTTTTCATCCATAGCTAGGCCATTATTTTCGTCAAGGTAGGCTGGATTGATGTAGTCACTGTACTTTTTGATCCAGGATGCCCAAATAAGCCTTTCTCCATGAATGGCCCAAAACTTGCCCCAGGTATCTTCGGTCATGTAGTTTTCGATTGTATCCGGGAAGTCTTGGTCCATGCGTTCGAGTTTATCGTGTGTGTCTGAGTGGTAGTCTTGGTATGTGAGGTCAGCCCCACTGTCACTGGGTTGTAAGGCATGGGAGACTGTCCCATGGGTGTGGACCGCATCATGTTCATCAGTGGAGCAACAGTTGTCAGTGTGGGATGCACTGCAGTAGCAGCTTGCACCGTCATCTCTCTGGGAAATTAAATTATTATGGGAAACTGAAGTTATCTATTTAACGTAGACAGATAGAACACAGTGAAGAAACTGGCATGTCTTAGAACCAAGAATTCGAAGACATTTGACATCTACCAATCCACAGTGGGCCTGTGTGGTGGATTACGGCCCGCTCCCTCTCACAGAGAGGAGGCCTGTGTCCTAGTAGTGGGAACATTATAAGCTGATTATGATTTTCATAAAACAGAACATATTTATTTAGACTTAACAGCATTATTTTATTAGAAGCTGGTAATTTGAATTATAGTAAGTTATTTAGTAGTATAAGTTGATATAAGTACTGGGTAATCCCATATTGCTTGTTTGTGAGCACCAATCCAAACTAATTTGGTCCAATCTAAAAGAATATCAATAAAATACATAAAGAAAAAGCTACTAACCTCACATTTGTTTTTATAAGAAGTATCTAAAGAGAAGTGAACATGAGAGTGGTCTTCCAAATCCTGAGATTGAGAGTCACGGAGGACCTCCACGTCACTCTCACTAGCATACTCCTTATCTGCATAGTAAGTTTTGACCCCATCCCTATAGTAAACAAAGAATAAAAATGAGTGGTTACACGAAAGCCCCATTTATACTATGAACGTTTCTTGCCAGTGGCATGCCATGAAATTTAAGCAACACTGTGAATTTTTTATGTTGCTTCAAATTACGGTATGCCACGGACATTTATCAATTAAATGCCACCGAGTAAAGACAGTGATGTCACAGTGAGACTGTAAGTCCAAAACCAGAGAGTAAATAATAATTGCTACCCTCCTTGGATTTTGAACCTACAACCTTTAATTTCATAATAAGAACTTGGATATTGCTAATGTACTGTAAAGATGAATATTGCAAAGAAATCTGGACTTGGCTGTAATCAACAACAGTGAGCAAACATGGAAAAAGCAGTAGTACGTATGCATGGCACTGTTATTTGTAATTAAAATTATTGTTCAGTCTCAGCAGATGATGAAGATGATGTCTTTGCTTAGCCATGGTCAATTACAGGATGGGGTCCTTTTACGGTAACTTGGTCAGAGCGTCATGTTCTTAACAAAAAGGCAATGCATGCAGTACTGATAATAAATAAAGATGTCAATTTCATTGTGATGCTAATATCATTCATGCATTAAATTTATAAGCATTTGGCCTAGGAGGTGATCCAGCTACGGCCTGGGATAGGAAGATTCAATTCGGAGGATTTGTTATTTACTACATTTTATTCCCTGCAGTCTCCCTCCATTTTCATAACAAATAATAAAAACCTATAAAAATTTAATTATTCAATTAAACCTTATACGGAAACTTACTTTATGAAGACTCTGCTGCAGTAACAGTAAATGTAATTGTCGTCATCATCAATTTCCTCTTCAGTATCATCACCAAAGTAAAAATTAAATTCAGCAAGTGTCTCACATCTGTGATAATGCTCAAAATAATCAGACATCATTTTTATAAACACGCACTTATCTACTTTACCTATTCAACTAAATTATGTGTCAATTTCGATGGATACATGCATTATTTAACCCGATTTTCCAATAAAACAAATTATTATTTGTAACCTTCCCAGAAAATCGAAGTATCGCTCGCTAACTCGCTTTTGCTTACGTTCCATTACACTTATACACCTATTATATGTATTAGTAGTCTTTCAACATAAACTCGTAAAAGAACCAATACTCATCATAAAAAGCCAGTTTCTGAACTCTATTTACGTAAAGCGGAACGTTAAAATAATTCGTTCTGTAAAATCGCTTAGAATAGTAGCGACTTTTACGTTTCCTTATTTTACATACAACATAAAATTTATTATTCCCAACACAACTAGCATTACAGGTTGTCCCAAATCGGAAGCGTGGTCTTCAACATTTTGTTTAAGGCCAAATACAAATTGTGTTTATAACAGCCGTTTACACTTGGTTAAGCTTGCTGAATATTGCAAAGTTACATTTATGATTCTGTCCCAACATAGACTTTGAGAGGTCAGGGCTTAGGGTCAGGGGGTCGTCTCGGTTTCCTTAGCATAACTTGGTGGTTTCAATGGCTTCGATCATGCTTGCCGTAATTATACCACCACATGTTCTAGATCTGCAGGTTTGTTTTACAATTTTCATGAGCTTGAATTCCTCTTGAAGTTGGCAGTTATGAGTGGAAATTCCGTACTGGGACATATGGGAGCTGGCAGTGCTGGCAACACCACTGACAAACTGTCAAATTCTGTCAGTCAGCTGTCGGAGTCAAGCAGGTTAATGCATAGAGTATAGTAATAGATTGCGTTAATGTTAGCAGTACATACAAAATATGAGACTATGAGACTACTGTTCTGAAATTAAACATCACAATTTCAACAAAACAGTTAAAGATAATGTTATTCCGCCTTAGCCCTTAATTTGATGTTGTTTACTGTGATGAACATACAAAAATAAAAAATCTGTGGGTTACATGAGCATATTATTTAAGTAATTTGTCTAATAAAGTGGTAACATTGCCTCTCAACCGTTGATAGAATAATATTTCGTAGTACTAGCAACATTTTAACGTCAGTGTGACAGCAAAATGTCGGTCATAGCACAGCACAGAGCACGGCACGCAACTTAGAACACAAAATTTCAATCGTATACTCTATGGTTGCATGAAAAGAATAAAGACACGTCTCAAAGACTACACACTACAGTAGTATACTGACTGGTCTCCTAGTCCCCTTCTATCATTCATCACACTCTTACGCCCGTTGCCATAACCACAGACAATTTACAAATGTCACTGTCAAATTCTTTCCTTTTTTTGTCAAGTGCTATTTAGGGTTCCGTACCCAAAGGATAAAAACGGGACCCTATTACTAAGACTTCGCGGTCTGTCCGTCCGTCTGTCTGTGACCAGGCTGTATCTCAAGAACCGCGATAGCTAGACAGTTGAAATTTTCAGAAATTATGTATTTCTGTTGCCGCTATAACAACAAATACTAAAAACAAAATAAAATAAATATTTAAGGGGGGCTCCCATACAACAAACGCGATTTTTTGCCCTTTTTTGCTCGATATCAATAATGGCAACAGGTAGGCACTTGAAATATTCACAAAATACTCAGTTGTATTTTTACTTTAATAATAAATAATAAAAATAAAATAAATATTTAAGGGGGGCTCCCATACAAAAACCGCCGTGTTTAGCCTATTTTTTTATAGATAAAAAATTGTACGGAACCCTTCGTACGCGAGTCCGACTCGCACTTGGCCGGTTTTTTTTAATATGCGAGTATCTTAGATTGTCATAGAAACTTGAGAAATTAACAAAATTGTATACTTTTGTAATTTTCACCGTTTTTTATTTCTAATTAATTCTTAGTATTTATTAACATTAACAGTAATTCTGTTGAAATCGATTAAAATCGACTTTTAACTTGTTTCAAAACTTAAATTCAAGGCTTTAAAAATACATGTGGAGTGGAACACATGTCTTTGTGATTGTACAGTAACTGTCTTGTCACATTGATTGACATTTCGAATTAAATCGTATTGCGGCACGTTTATTCTCATATATTCTAATGCCGATTATTTGTATAAATTTAACGTAATACTACGTAAAACTATATAAAATGGGGAAGAAAAATAAAGAATCTTTAGGGCGGGCCCTAATCAAGGACAGATTTGCTAAGAATCGTCACCGAAAACATGTCGAAGACAACACCATGGTTAGTATTTGTTTTTGTGATGTTTTTATTTTAATTAAACGTTTAGACATAGTAATTTGTTTTATACAAAGGTCACATGCTTTCTATAACTAAATGTGCCTAGCTCGAAGTTTAATTTCTCTTCCGAATTTTACAAAAAAATCTATAAATTAGATAACCTTGATTACCAACATTAGAAATATCCCCAATGTAAATAACTTGCCTTAAAAAGTTGCACATCTTGTTGTAATCAAAAGTTGTAATATTCAATAGAGGTTTCAAAAACTTACTCCTAACTAAAATAATAGTACTCACAGGACTGTTCCCACAAAACTCCAATATGAATTCTATAAGTAGTTTTGCCTTGTTTTCTAATTCATCAAATAACACCATCAATTTTAACCCCCTACAGGGCTTAAAAGCTCCTTATAAATTACCTTGGTGTAGGTTTTCCAGACCACCATACATTTATTATAACATTAGAAAAATAATGGTTATCTTATAACCCTTTCGTTATTTCAATATAAACATATACAGGGTGTCAGGAACATCGACGAGCAAACTGTAACCATGAATTCAGCGCATGCTTGTACCCATATAATTATTTCGTCAGTTATAAAAAAAAATATCTGCTGCTTCATAGAAAAGTGAAATACCATCACGGTCAAAATGTATGGAACAGCAATATTTTTTTAGATAACCTACGAAAAATTTCATCATACGGTGCTTCAGGAACATGTACTGAATCCATGGTAACAGGTTGCGTGTCAATGTCCCTGCCACCCTGTATACTAAGTTCCATTATTTAAAAATAAATATAAAGCAATGTAATCTATTCACCAATATTCATTTAGACATTTCAATAATATTACACAATAACTGTTGTTATTTTTCTAATGCTGTAATAAATGCAGTATATTCATAGTATATTCCATTCTTCCGTCATCTCACTGTGGGTCTTAACTATGCTTACTTTATGATTTAAAATTGTACAATTTCTGTACTTCTTCAATCTTCTTCTAAGCATTTTGAAAGCAAGTCAGATCGCTAATCCTTTAATCATAATAGAAACTACTGCCAATTTAAACTAGAAAATTACTTCAACCTAATTTTAAGTCCTAATAAAAATCTCTTCTGTCTAGTTACACACAACAGAAGTCAATGATGGTTATGACTGGGGTCGCCTCAACCTGCAGTCAGTCACTGCAGAGTCGTCCCTGCAAGAGTTTCTCTCTACTGCAGAGTTGGCTCAGAGAGAATTCACTGCAGAGAAAATGAACTATCAGTATGTGAAGTCTGTGCCTTATGAAGTGGAAATGGTTACTTCACAACCCAACTTTGATGAGCCTCTGACTGTACCAAGGAGGTGAGTTATTGTTATTGTTTCTTACTTGTTTGCCCTCAACTGCTTAGAGGTAGTTTTAAGTTTTTTTAACCCCAACCAAAGGGCCTAGACAAATGGCATTCGCTTCGGAGCGATTCTATTTCTACAATAGCTATTGGTTTGCCCTAATGTTTCCATCATACAAATCAAAAAAGTGCCACTTGGCCACGTATCTCTATGGAAGTAATCTTTCGATGCTATTGATTTGTTTCATAGAATCAAATGACGTTAACATTGTCTATCTAATTTCTATTTGTTGACCTATGATCATGTGATGTGTCCATGGCTTATGTCAACCCCATACATTTTTTGGCTTTTCTACTAGTGTCATCGCTAATCAAATGTTACTTTCTAGGCCCTCTGGTTCCAAAAGGGATTGTTCTTGTTTGTGCTTGGGGTAAAAAGTTTTAAAGCTTTGGATTGATTTCAGTTTTTATTTTTATGTAAAATATATGAAAGTAGGTTTTAAAATTGAAAAGAGTAGATTTAATACAAAAATGAGGAGTTACAAGTCATTGCAACAGTGAAATATGTGACTGACAATACTTTTTAATTTGGTTTGTTCTTGACAGTTCTTAGTCTCGCTGCTTTGCAGTTACAAAATTGGTGTGCTGACAGGGGGGATCATTGAAACCTCTGTAGAGTAATTTCAAATTAACTAATCTTTTTACCAAATCCAATTTTTATTCTAGACCAGCGTGGTACCCTGGTATATCAGCTGAAGACCAGATAACTCGTGAACGTGAAGCTTTCTTAGAATGGCGACGTCACTTGAACGATCTACAAGCCAAGCTTGGGGCTGCTGTGACTCCGTACGAACGGAACCTCGAGCTTTGGAAACAGTTGTGGAGGACTCTGGAGAAGTCTGATATTGTACTGATCCTGTTGGATGCTAGGAATCCTTTACTATTCAGGTAATGTATTTATTTCATTCTGAGCTTGCATTACTATGTAGATCTTATTTAGGAAGCAAGATAGTATTTGATAATTTCCTAAATGTTTTGTGTAGTTCTCTTTCTCCGTCTGACTACCAAATTATTTGAAATTAGTAGGGTAGGGATTCTTCTAATAAGTGTTGTTTGTTATACTGACCAAACACTTTTTTAATACCCTACCAAAACTTTTAATATGTTAAATATCACTATTATAATTTCTAATTTCAGATGTGCTGACTTAGAGAAATATGCTCAGGAGCAGAACTGCAAATGTATACTATTGTTGAACAAGGCAGATTTAACTACTGAATATGAAAGGAAATGTTGGGCGGAGTATTTTACTAAAGAGGTAAGTTTGGATCAATAGTTGTCTTTATCATATAGTGGCCTGTTATATCGCGGTAGCTGGCAAATATCGGTAAGAAATCTAAAATATCTATGCCTCCCCAGAAGACGCAATACAGGGTGTAAAAAGAGCCATCACAAAGCCTTTATCCACGTCTTCTATACATCAAACTAAGTAACATTGAGCAAAAAAGATTGCTGGGAATATACTTATTTTTAATGTGACAAATCGCTGTTTACGGCAGCGTGCATTGTAACGCACGCAAAACATTGTGCTTATGCACAAACTCGTGGGAGTATTTAAAGTTTAGTTATATTTTACACAAGCCGTGCATGCGATGGGAGTTCCCATCGGCAAAAATTACGAATTTCCATACAGACTTTCACATTTTCAAATATTTTCTTTCGTACAAATCTTGTCCTGACAATTACAAATACAACAAAAAAAGAATCAGCCAAATAGGAGCAACTGCTTTGAAGTGATGCGCAAACAAAAATTTTTGGTAGTTGTTTTTTATTTATGTAAATTTTTGACAGTTTCCATGAAAAAAAAAAATTACCACAATGACAGGTGTATTAGGACCCAGTTTCGTTAAGCTTACTTTTACATCCGTTATATCCATACCTATCTATTTCTGCCGGGGCTGCGGATTGTTCGA
The DNA here is from genome assembly GCA_917490735.1 of Dryobotodes eremita. NCBI lineage: Eukaryota > Metazoa > Arthropoda > Insecta > Lepidoptera > Noctuidae > Dryobotodes > Dryobotodes eremita. Next base: position 5,708,225 of record OU823261.1, read on the forward strand.
AAGAGTTACCGTGGCCCTGGCGCACAGGCAACTGAAGGAATACGGGTGGGTTTTAGTCAGTAAGAGTCTGACACGCCCTTCCGCTCCGCCCAGAGCGGGAGACGTCATTTGATGATTTCCCAACCAACAAAAAAAAAAAAAAAAAAGTATCTATTTATTGCCTGATTGTAGTCGTGACTTACCAACCCACGCCTAATTTTGTTGCTGGCCGCATTTTTCTATGTCCTTCGTTCTAAAGCGCAGGAATAAGTAAAAACTCTTTCATTGTTCCAGAATGTTTCCATAATATTCTTCTCAGCAGCTAAAGAAACAAATGAAAGTAAAATACCGGAAGAAGACGAAAATGATCCTACCAGTGAAGAAATAGACTCGGAAACAGATTCAGCAATATCTGACGATGACAATGAACATGAAGAATCTGATGATGATGACAATGAAAAAGATGACTTAATATGTGCAGAGGAAGACATAGAATTGTTTAAGAAGCAATTAGGAGATCTTGATAACGCTGTCTGCAATACTGCTGATAAAATTGATAGGATTCAAGAAGTACTGGATAAGGTTGTTGAAAGTTTAAGACTAGGTACGCCTATTGAAGACTATCCTGCTGCCGAAAATTCTGAAAATAAGAAACCTACAACAGAAAAAGAAGAAAATGAGAATAAAGTACAGAATTCATCAGAAATAGTAGAAAATGAGAATCAAGAAAAGAATTTACAAGAAACAGTAGAAAATGAGGCTAAAGTACAGAATTCATATGAAATATTTAGCAGAGAGAAAGTACTGGACGTTTTGAAGAAACAACATGTAGATAGGCTAAAGAATCCTCCTAGGTTTACTGTCGGCATGATCGGTTATCCTAATGTTGGTAAATCTAGTACTGTCAATGTTTTAATGCAGGTCAAAAAGGTAAGTGTATACTTTTTACGATGTAATGCTGATCAGAAGACAAACTCTACGTTATAATAGAGTAGCTTCTGCTCGCGACTTCGTCCACGTTAAATTACGGCCACCGACCCACCGCGTCGTTGCGCATCGCTCGCCCGCTTTTTTACTTCATTTTCGCTTATCGTTCTTTCTGACTTTTTTCTTTTGCTCGGCTCCTCAGTGTCGTAGCGCGATGTTAAGTAACCTTCCTCAAGAATTGGGCTATCAAATGCAAAAATAGTTTTTCAAATCCGAGAGGTAGTTCCAAAGATTAGCACATTTAGACAGACAGACAGACGCGGCGTGGCGACTTTGTTTTATAATATGTAGTGATATTAAATGCTTTAAAACTCTTTTTAAATTTTGTTGTTGCCCACTAAGTGCTACTAACACTTGCAAATGTTGCTTTCCAAAAGTAACTTTGGTATCGATGGACCTTTACGGCAAATCTCTGTGTATTGCAGGTCTATGCACCATTAAAACTTCACAATAAATATAAATTTTCTGCCTTGCCATTTTCAAAGTACAATAATATTTTGGAATAATTCTAAACTACAAACATTCCTTCACCAGGTCAGTGTCAGCTCAATGCCGGGTCACACACGACACATACAGTCCCTGATCATAAACGAACATATCGAGGTGCTCGATTGTCCCGGCTTAGTGTTGCCAGCTTATGCCGTCACACCGGACCTTCTGCTGACGGCTGTGTTGCCAATTGATCAGGTGTGTATATTTTATAGTAGTTTTTTGTTGTTTTATTACTTACATATACTTTACGAGACTGTTACTTTATCTACCTAAAATAAATGAATACGTCCTTTGCATTTTACAAAATGATTCACTAGTGAAAGATAATTAATGCATTTTGGAATTTAGCTATATTGGTTGAGATGTGTGCTCTTGACAGTACTTCAACAGAGTGAACTATGCTTGCCAATATTGTTGGTCTTATATGATAAATTCAATAATATTGGCCTTATTTATATTGGTCAAACATAATATTGGGATATTTATGAAAACAGGGAGTCATAAGTGCTCTCTTTAATAAAACACACACTCTAGATTTCATTATTTATTTATTCACCACAATTTATTTATTCACAATAATTTATTTTTTCACCACAATTTATTTATTCATCATACTTTATTTATTCACCACAATTTATTTATTCACCACAATTTTCCGATAGATGCGTGCTCACGATGGTGCGATGGCCCGCCTTTGTCAGATGGTCAGCAAACACACGTTCGCTACTAGATACGGTCTGCTGCTACCGGACGATGGTCCTAAGGAACCTGACTACAAGCAGATACTTACTGCACATGCTTGTGAGTTTAATAATATCACTTGTAGGATGAATATACAGGGTTTTTTTTGATATACAGGGTTTTTTTGATATACAGGGTTTTTTTTGTTGTTTTGTTTCATAGATGTACAAACCGAAAAAATTGAAAAAAAACGTATGGCATGCAAAGCATGACATCGACGCGCAACCTGTTACCGAGGACTCAGTACAGGGTTCTGAACACCTAGGGGGTCTAGAATCATGTGCTGAATTCATGATACATGGTTGCCACCCTGTATAATAACAATCCCAGCCTATTAGTGTCCCACTGCTGGGCAAAGGCCTCTTCTCATACAGAGAAGGCACGAGCAATGATCACCTCATGCTTTCTCAAGATGGGTTGGCGTTTCCAGACTTTTATTAATTACTAGCTGCGCTCCGCAGTTTCACTCGCAGCGGTGTGAAATATACTTTACGACCTATTCTCAGACCTACCAAATTAACATAAAAATCGGTCAAGCCGTTTCGGCGGAGTTCCGATAACAAGCACTTTGACACGAGATCTTTATATATTAGACTAGCTGCGCCCCGCGGTTTCACCCACAGAAATCTCGATCCCGTGGGAATGTCGGGATAAAAAGTATCCTATGTCCTAATCCAGGTCATAGTCTACCCATGTGCCAAATTTTATCCAAATCCGTTCAGCCGTTTTAGCGTGATTGAGTAACAAACATCCAAACATCCACACTTTCACATTTATAATATTATAGTAGGATTATAAGTCCATGTTTTCTCACGATGTTTGCCTTCACCGACGTCAGTAATGTCTAATATTAGCTCAGAAAGTACATATGAATAAATTCACGTGAGTACTTTCCCGGATTTGAACCCGCAACCTTGTGCATGAGAAGCGAAGCTTAAACCACTGGGCCATCACGACATTTTTTCGGATAAATTTAATACTGGGTGTGTCAAAAGTAGGTCTAGGATATGTTTTTTCAATAAAATGCGAATGGATTGGAATTTCTTCATAAGTTTATTTTATTTTTAAGAAGAAACTTGTATAAATTTTATTTAAACAGAATATCTACCAAATGACGGTCACAGACATTTTGGCAAATGCCAATTCTTTTGCCGAAATTTTTCTTTACATTTTCACACATTTCGCGGCTTATTTCACCAATAATAATATAATAATAAATCTTTTATTTACAGACTACATAGGCCCACATTGTGTTAGTATCTAAATTATCTTATAAACTATCTTAGTATATATTTAGAACATAAAAAAAGAAAAAAAGGGGATAATATATCGACCACAGATAGTTTCATCAAACCCTATACAATACATGAAGCTTGATTAACCTACCCATGCTAGCCATCCAGCCTTTCAGTAAACACCCTCAAGATACTGTTGGTCCTTCCTCCCACTCTGGGTGTCATCGACGCCACCTTCTTACTCATTATTGCAAAGTAGTCGTCAGTGTGCGCTTCAGCGAACATACCTGACGCACTACAATAGGATGGAAGCCTCAACAGCACCCTGAAGGTAAAATAACTAGGCGAATATTGTGTTTCAAGTCGTCAGTGTTTTGTAGATCGTTGGCGTAGACCTTATCTTTGGCGTAGCCCCAAAGAAAGAAATCCAGTGGCGTTAGATCGCAAAATCTCGGACATCACCTCTTCAAATTCTATACGTACTTTTGGGACACCCATTATAATGAATTTATGGAACGTTGAAGAAACGTTTTCTGCGGTAAAGAAGGTCATGCCGCCACTGACACTATTAATTAAGAATTCCGGAGTATAATGAAAGAAAATGCTTTTCAATCTATTAAAGCACGTTTTATTAATTTCTCTTTCCAGTCAACAGAGGTTTCATGACGGCCGCCGGCCAGCCCGACCAGTCCCGCTCAGCGCGCATCATGCTCAAACAGGCCGCCAGCGGAGTCCTGCACTGGGCACAGCTGCCGCCCGGCTGTGAGCCGCAGCCCCTGGAGGATATGTTGAACGAGAGGAAGAAGAATGAGAACAGGAAGCCTACGCCTAGAGAAACGAGAGCAGTTGAGGTCAGTAGAAAAGAAAAAAACATCTATTTTAATTTTATTTAGCGACGCACGATTTCTACGACTTGACAAAACTACGTGATTTCTTTATTATATCTAAGTTTAAAAACAAATAAAAAGACGACAAAGACAAACGAAGACAAATAGTGACCTTATTGGTGATGTTCTTCAGAAAGGTCAGGTGCGTAGTACTCGCAACCGGCGTGCGTGTTTGAACAAATGTATGAACGTAAACGAGGCAAAAGGAGTATGTAAGGATCGTAGCAGGTGGCGTTCTGTAGTTTCTGCCTACCCCCATGGGAAGAAGGCGTGAGTTTATGTATGTGTATGTGTGTGTAAGTTTAGTATTAATTTATTATACATACTAGCAAACCTGACAGATGTTGTCCTGCCCGAAAAACGCCACCTACTGGGTCCAATTGTAAATCTAATCCATCAAAAAATGTATGTGTTTTGAGTACCCTACTCAAAACACATACATTTTTTTAATCAAAATTAGTCTAGCCGTTTAGGAGGAGTTCAGTGACATACAGACCTACAGAAGAATGATATATATAAAGATACACCTTCCGGCATAAATGATGGTGAAATCCGCATTAAAATCCATTATGTCGTATGAAAGATCAAAGCGATCACCAACAGACAAGAAAAGCGTCATTGTTTTATACTTTGTTTAGATATAGGTAGAGATCGTCTAATTTAAAACTGCACGCTCCTCCACAGAAATTGCTATACCATTTGAAATTTCTATGCAACAAGCAGTGGAGGGGTGTACAATTTTAAACTGGACGAACTCTACTCATAAAGGCCTTTGATTTTTGGTCAAATCTTGTGTCAATTTGTATGGTTGATTGTTGATAATTTATGAATTGATATGTGGTATGCAGGCTGGTTTACTGATCAGTAAAAATAATGGTATGTTCATACAACAATGTTTCCTTGATGGTGTATTTTCATACACGCCCGAAAGCCCGGCTTGCTCTAATAAAAACAACATCAAATTGTGAACTTATCATTAAAAAAAAACATTAAACTCAATCATTAAAAAATGTATTTGAATGTTTTTTTTTTTTTTGTGTTAAATGTAGTTTTCTTTATCATTAATATTTACTTCCGGATTAGTTGTCCGTCGGAGTATCTACAGTAAACTGAAAAATTATAACAATTGTTAATCGTTTACTAAATGAAGAGCCTTCAAAGAGCTTATAAGACTGAGAATCAATACGTTTTTAACGTCAAATTTACATAAGACAGTCACCCAAAACGCCACTCACAACTTCCTAGTGTTTTAGATGCGAAGAAGTTGCACAACAAACTCTCCAGAAGAATTGAACTAACTATTGGACAGTCTACTTAATACTCCCTAATCAACGCCATGAAAAGTATAATATGTTCTTCTAACACACTAGTTACAGTTTGCACGAAAGCCCCACTAAGCCGTGCTTCTATTCATCACTCGACATTTACGAGCCGCCACCGAAGATTAACACTAGAACAGATATAGTTCAAACTGCCCATTCACTTAAACAACTCTTCACTTATGAAACAAATGTTCTGGTTAACGGCGGTTAATGTACTGCTCCACTTTATCAATCGCCCGTAGTAACAGTTAACCTCAATAATGGCTGTTATAAGTCATGGTGGAATCATAAACAGACAATTTGCATGTCGACAGCTAATAGAAAGTGTTTAGGGGATGTTGATAGAATCTATAAACTGAAAAACTCATCTCTAATTTACTCATTTCGAAACTGAATTAGTGGTTAAACATCTCTAATAATAGTAAGAAGGACCTACCTATAGTAGGAGTATGGCAAAGATGTATAGAATACCCAAAAGTACACGTTATAAGTTCAATGTAATAGAGGGTGTGCCCATTGTCAGTAACCGGGCATAAATCCTGATTTCAGCCTTGCCGGGTGTACTTTAGTATGGTCACACCACCATCGACCCAATCTCTATTGATGTTGAACACAACCCGCACGCTAATTGCGTAACAAACTATCTATCACAATCTGAATCATTTTGAAGCCTATTGCTAATCAATTGCTTCATATGTTCGAAAAATTTGTCTGCTCAACAAAGTAAATAACACAATGAATGTTGTTGAACTGTCAAAATGAAAGCTATTCCTACTTGTAGTGTGTTACGCAATTACCCCGCTGTAGATGATAAAATGGCAAATGTCAAACTTGACCGGCTAACTGTAGTTAATATAGGCTAAACCTCGAACATGCTGTTAGTTTATGTTGTTTAATTTCTCTACCACTGTGCTCCCAAATACACCTGTTGAACAGAATCCTTTAGCTGTACAAGCATCAATAGGCGCGTCGCCGAAATCGGAACTAACGCCGCCATTTTGTTTTTCAATACATTTCACAAAAAAATATTGTACAAATGTCCACCAATAGTACAAGTATCAATATGCGCGTGGTCAAAATCGGTACTAACGCCGCCATCTTGTTTTTTCTATACATTTCACTAAATAATTGTACAACTGTCTACCAACAGCGCCCCCCTGCAAACGTCATTCGGGCACCAAAAAATCCTTGTAGCAAAGGAGTCGAACCCCATCTTACAAAAACCTGCCTATTACCTACTCCATAATCATTAAAACAATACTCATCTTTTCAGGGCTGGCTGAACAAATCCAACGAGATCGACAAGGCTTTCTTCGCAATGAAAAAAAGCGCAGCTCACGTAAAAGGAAAACCTGTCTTTGGGTAAGAAAGTGCATGAAATACATGTTTCCTTTTGATCCTGTATCTTGATATAGCTTCACTGTTCCTATAGTAACTTGCCGATCAGTGGCGCATTGGTGTATAAGTAGATAGAATATTATATACTTAAATGTATTGAATGTATTCTTGTATGTAATGAGATGAACCAACTGCTTTTGAAGAAACATGTTTTAAAAGGTTTCGACCAGTGCCTAATGTGCCTACATCATTTGTAAGGCGTCTTTTGAAATTGTTTGGCAATTCCAAATTTCTGTGACAACATTAAGGGAACATGTCTGACTGTGCGAAAGGTGGGAGGTGCAAAAATCGATTGGAGTTATCAGAATTTTAGGTCGGATTTTACAATTGCTCCAATCTTCTTAGAGTGTCGATGGCAATCTTTATAGTTAGCCCAGAATTTGGCACCTTCAGTAGCGTATATCAGCTCTTGTAGCGAGCAGACAACAGGACACGGTGGACACGATATTACGTTGCTCCAATCGTGTACAATTACTTTCTTATTGTCCCTCGGGATTCATCGCATTTCCGAATACAAACGAATGCTAATTTCCATGTCCATAAATTATTAGATTTACCGTGTATAATCATTTTAATTCAGAACTAAGCACTTTATTGTTGTTTTGTTTTGACGTAACATCCATTAAAGTACTTAGTTCTGAAATCAAATTTATTACACACGATAAATCTGATAATTAATGGACATGGAAATTAGCATTCGTTTGTATTCGAAAATGCGATGATTCCCGAGGGAAATTAGAAAATAGTTGTACTTGTACAATGATATATTTTTATTGATTGTGTCAACAACCGTTGTGATAAATTTTCAGGTTGAGCTAGTGTTACCAATTCGAAAAATTTGCCAATAACACATTTTACTGAACACTTTTATCTTATCCCCAACTTATTCAATTGCGTATATACATAATACAGTAGAGTAATATCTATTTACAAGAACATTCTTGTTTATAGACGGCAATGTGAATAATGATGTGCTTACATTCTCGTCTCTCTGTAGATGAGCTACGATCAATATTGTATGAATGTGTGCCAAATCAAAATGAGATATCGCACAAGAATTTCAATGTAACGTTGCCATAGCAACCACATTTTTAACCCACTCTTGTAGTGAACGCTCCGACCTCCAAAACAGAAAGGTGTAATATAAAAATATCCCAGTTATAGGTGGCCAAGATGAAAGATATCTCGACGTTATTATCAATTAGAGCTAAGGGAAACCTAAATAAACTCTCCAAAGACGAAATGGCCACCCTGGATGCAAGCCAAGTGTTAATTCATAAACTTTGAGCATCTTTATGAGCAGCGTTAACGGTCGAGAAAATTGGTCTCTAACCTCGTAAGACCCGGGGCCTTTTTGAAACTAAATAAACCATGTACTGTCGCAAATAGAACCAAAAAGACAAACCAAAATAGCGATAGTTTGAACTAGCCAGACGCCTTAATTAACTAGGAATTATTTATGAGAGTGCTCAACCGTGTGCATTTATACATTCAATTGAGCACACTTTCAGTTTGTTTTTTACTTTTGTAGTTGGCTGTACATTATCCGAAAGTTATAATAATTCCGACAGCGGAATCCGCGTGGGCCTAAAAAATGTTGCTGTTTTGAAAGCCTAATGATGATTTATTTTTCAACTGAAATAAAATTTGGAAAACACTAAAATATAGTACTAGGTACTTGTCAAAATAAATCATAATTATGAATCTTTATTGGGAAAGTGAATTTTATGTCCTAAGAGATAAGGTTTATTTTATTACAGCATTGTGGGAGCGCAGTCCGCGGAGAATCAAATGAGCAAGCCCTGGAAGCAAGAGAAGAAACATGCGAATAAAAATAAGAGAGAAAAGCTTAGGCGGAAGTATTCGCACTTAGATGAGCACTGATGTTAAAATGAGATGAAAATATGCGACGTATTTATGAGTGAGAGGGATGGCGGTATACTTATTCGCATATGTCTCGCAATGTCAGCGTTTCAGATGCTCAGTTGTTTTAAGATATTACACACCAGCCAGGTACTCCATCAAATCCAGGCGATAATACATCTTGCATACTGTTCTAATTATATCACTTGCAGTATAACTTAAAACTTACGTACAAAAATAAAATGCATTTAATGTGAACACATTTGTTTTTATTTTCAATCTCGTTTTGACAGCTGAAAGAGAAATTCCTGCGTATTTGCCAAAAAAGGGTGTAGCATACTTTTCCTTTTACCTTTTTCGTGAACTAAAATGTAAAAATTCATCTTAAATCTTTCTCAATCTGGTTTATAACTGCACTGAATACCTCCTCGTTTAAGTATATAAAGGCGTTCTTTCCGTGACTCAGTTTATCGAAGCTTACTGCTGGACATTGTCTCCGTCAAGTTGCGCCATAAAACCCAGGGCTGCGCCACAATACCGAGTTAAGTGCCTTAACATCTAGTTCAGTGTCATAATCCAGTTCTTCACCGTATTACCAATTTCTGGTCATCATATTACACCTCGTCATACAAAAAATCACTGAAATTGATTCATTAGTCATTTCCTCCATGTGCTAAAAGGAGCATGAGTTTATTTTAACGTTCGATTTGAAATTCTTCGTGTGGGCATGTGATAGGTAACAGCCGAATTTTAAATTTTAGAACACCTTTGTGTAGACTAAACAATACTGACAGCTCTTAGGGATCCATTATAGCAATAGAGGAATTTCTACAAAAAATATACAGCCCGATTCAAACTTTATGGCGGCTCTGAAGTGTGTTACTCGCTGCGCAGTAGCTCACCCCTAACCCCCGCTGACACGTGAATTTGTTACTGCGCAGCGACTCGTTTCATGTTCCGAGCCGCCATGTTTGAATCTGACTGTACAACAAGCTAGTTTTTTTTTCGCGGGGCACTGTATTGGGCCCCTTTTTGTTTTTCTAGTTTTGTTCTAAATTCAAACTCGATCTTGAAGCATTTATTTAGGTCGGCCAGTCAGAAAGATGAAGCTAGTTGCTCATTCCAAAGCGTAGTAGGCACCTATGGAGAAGAACGGGCAAGAAACTCCACGGACACTCTTTTAAATCAAAATATTGGTCTACTATCTTGCAAAATGTAACAAATAGACATAGAACTTGCTAAATTCTTGGTATAAATCAGGATAGGTGTGTAAATGGTCTACTTACTACATTCCAGATCTTTGAAGACCAATATTGCACTGTATTCTCGATTACCGTGTGTACACATTATTAGTATTTTTCGAAGGCTCGAGTTAAAGGCGCTATGTCTCCTTCTACCTGTTTCGTCTACCAAATTATGTTATTTTTACCTTTCTTATCTTCGGGTTCCGCTGTTCCTAGGTTGGAGAAATATGAGAAAGCCACCAACACAATACGATGCCAACTGTAAATCACTGCTGTTATATTTGATCTTCCTCATGGACTGCTTAAGTACTAGGCATATCACTTATTAGGGTTACAACTATTGTTCGAAAGAGTTACCGTGGCCCTGGCACACAGGCAACTGAAGGAACACGGGTTGGTTTTAGTCAGTAAGAGTCTGACACGCCCTTCCGCTCCGCCCAGAGCGGGAGATGTCATTTGACGATTTCACACCCAAAAAAGAAATAAGGGTTACAACTAACGATGAGTATGTGTAAATATAGTCGCTTGCTAGGACTTAAGGTGCCGAAAACAGTAGTGTGGGTAGATATCAATATTCGTATTCCAAAGTGAGTTCACGTCAATATTTAACGAAATTATTAATAGTTTCATTGCTCATTGACGCCTGCATCTGGCGTTCGCGTCACAACGTACAATTGCAGCTTTTTGGGTAATTCCAAGTAACAGTCGCACTAATTACACGTCGTGCCAACGTAACTCATTATGAGTACACCAAGTACCTACTGTATGTGTACAGTATGTACTAGTTATAATAAACACGTAGTTTCACAAATATGTGAGGCATTCTTATGGCGTAACTCTGGCCCAAATCCCTTGATTTACTGCGCCCGAGCTAATTTAAGACAAGTGCTCGATTTTGCGTTGGGCTATATCATGACGACATTAATCAGAGCAGGCCACGTGGGCTTCCTTCCTGACAGATTGTAGGAAACACGATAAATTGTTTTATGAACGGTCGAACGTGTCGTTATTAGTCACATATTTTAGTTTCGGAATTGGAACTTGATGGGTCGTCTAGAAATATGTGGGTTTAGTGTGTTTTAGTGGGAATTACTTGAAGTAGAACCGTCGTGCGTGACTCGTGTGCTCTTGGCTATGACGTTTACCGTTCGATGTGTGTGTGTGTGTGGTCGATAGTGGATGAGTAGATAGAGCTGGGAGGCTATTAACTAAAGGAGAGGACAATAACATTTAAAAAAATATGATTTTATTGCTATGCCAGCGGAAAAATCGAGCTGTCAATAGGAAACTCTTCGATGAGACTTCTTGAGGCACATTAAGGAGGTAAAGACTTTTGTATATTCCTCAAGTTTATCATGTTCCTCTCTGAAATAGGTGAGATTTGGTAGATTTAATGTAGCTGTATCTATCTTTATGTGTTTAATTTCTTGAGGTACTCACATGAGTCATCTCACGACGCTGAAGATCGAAGATGATTCTTCTTTGATCATCTTTTGATCGGTGCTTCGTCGTAACTAAATCTTCAAACTGCTTCGCTACACTCTAATAACATGCTTACTGCAATACATGTCTCATAATTTGTTCGTAATCCAAAATGAAATAAATCTATCAATTCTGAATATTTTACACTTAAGATGAATCATTCGATAAGCACTCTGACTGAAGTTGTGTAGCTATAAATCAAGATTGTTCAGCATGAAATTCGCTAAATTCCAACGTTGGCTAAATAAAAACTAATGTGTTGAGCATCTAACAAATTATGAGAATCAACTAAATTATGCGAGAAAAATAACTCGCTAGAAAATAAATTGTATTAAAAAAAAAATATCCCCAAAGCTACGAAAACAACATAAGAATGAATTGAATTATTGGAAGAAATTGATACGCAGCAATACAATCATCATTATCAGCCTATTTTCGTCCACTGCTGGACGTAGGCCTCTCCTAGTGAACGCCACTTAGACCGATCCTCGGCTCTCCTCATCCAGTCTCTGCCAGCCGCCTTTCGCAAGTCGTCACTCCATCTGTGGCCGGCGGGCGTCCCACACTACGTTTGCCTAAACGCGGTCTCCACTCTAGAACTCGTTTTCTTCATACAATTGTCGGTTCTGCGAGAGATGTGACCAGCCCATTGCCATTTCAGCTTGCTTACTCTTTGGACTATGTCGGCAATACTTAATTTGGTATAATTAAAAACGTTCAAAATCTAGTCGCAATCTCATCTCAGCGACAATCAATGTCAAAAACTGGTCAAAAATGTAAGAAAATTAGAGGTATTTTTGACAGATCGAGAAAGAACACAACCTTATAAAAAAAAAAAAAAAAACGGGAATTGCCCCTCTGGGTTTGACCAGGATTTTACCAAGCAGTTTGATGACCATGGCTAAATAATATTAAATTCAATCATTCGATTTGTTACACAGTTAAACCCCCAAATTCCCCCTGATTCTATAGCAGTTTTCCTGTACTTATGACGACTAGTGTAAATAAGTTAGTGATTCACGATTCTCAAACACGATTTGACCCATATTTATTAGCGACATGTTTTGTCTAGTCGTTCAATGACGACCACTGGTGTGGGAGGAGTTGACCGATATAATACTGCGGTCACCAAGCTGCTTGACGCTTGAATGACCTCCCATTTTGGTGGAAACCTGTATCCAGCGCTGGCATTATGGTGAACAGGATTTCTTCGATTTTTAGCGCCGCCTCTTGCTGAAAATGTAAAACAACGTAAATAAAATAAAGTTTGAAAAATTGCTGTATCAAAATTCTATGAAAAATCATTAAAAAAGTAACGATTCTGTGCAAAATTAAATACAATTTGAACATGCCGAAAATATCTGTAGATGTTTTTTGGATTCAGCCGATAAGAAGCACTAATTGGCTGGGGTTGGGTAAAGACGGGCCGCAAGGTGTAAGTTAAGCCAAAATTACACCATGAAATTAGTGACATCATAAAAGTATAGGGCGACTTTTTCGCGTCAGTCTCTCTCCTGTGTGAACTATAGGATTATCGACCTATAGTTCACACGGGTTCACATCGACCAACGAAAAACTCGCCCTATCATTTTATATCATTTCATATCAATAATTGCATAATGTAATTTTAGCTTTACAGACATTTTTACCAGAAAACATGATGACCGTTATGCGGTACATAAAAATAAACAATTCATTTCCAGAAAAGAGGTTGCAATTTCTTCGAATCCATCCTCCCTGGCTTTCGAAGAAACCACGATGCTATGCCTCGGAGAAAGTTCTCATAAAGGAGACCTTTTCGCTTTGCTGTTGACGTACTAGCAATAATCAGCAGCAAAGCGGAAAAAGACAAATTTATGGAGAACTGTTGCTTCTTTCTTCTGCTTCCTCTTGCTTGATGCTTCTGTACGACTGCTTCTTGAAAATGCTTGCTTCAATGTTCTCGTAGTTAGCAGAACCATAATGGTATGCTTTAATGTAGCTTTAAACCTGCTTATTTTCTTTGTGGCTAAAGATATCCTAATGATCCGTAATATATAATTATCAACAGTGTTCGCAACGAGACATGAATTTTGCATTTGTGTGAGTTCATGGCTCTGCTGTAGTGAAACTGACCAAAGTGAAATTAGCCAATTAGATCAAAGTTGTCTTTGGCACCAACTCGCACAGATGCAAAGATCGCGTCTCATAAATAATGCAAGCGTGGTGGTAGTTAGAACTGTGCGTGACAACAGGGCGTGAAAGATAACAACGACCAACTTTAGTCAACGTTCATGTGAATTCTCTTTAGGTAAGTCCCTTAAGGTAAGCTTTTCTTTGTTTATTTTTCAAACAAGCATCTCATAGATGCTACCTATAATATGATTGCAGGTAGGTGGGTACCCTTTTAGAAATTTGCTTCAACCAAAATTTTACCTCCAAAGTTCTCTCCCAAGAATTTTTCACCAACCATACCGACAGACCCAAATAAAACCGTATGTTTTATTATTAACGAGAAAATAGCTCTTGGCGTACGCACGTATGTAGCTTATTTATAGTGTGTTGTATATCATTGCACGGAAAATGTAAACAAAATTACTGTTTGTGTAAATATATACGAGTATAGAACGAGAAGGCCAGAGGATAATGCGAACTGAGTGAGATTCGTGAGTTGGAATTGAGTAGGTACCTACTCTTTGAGCTTGAGTTAAATTTTTTGGGAAGATACTATTATGACTGAATTATAGTGCAGGAAAAAGTCAACTGAAAATTAATAAATGACTAGTTTAAGGAAAGCTGAATTCTTTAAACAGAATACAGCCTACTTTACAGATAATTAAATTATTATTTCATTGCCTAATTGGAAAAAAAGTATGATAGAATACTGGACCCTATAAAACACGGATGTGATGACATGATCTTGGGACTGAGTAAATTTTTTTTTTGTGCATATTCCGTAAAAGAGAACATAATACCTACCAAGTCGTGATTTAAAAGAATTAAATAATGCCTCGCCTGCCCAAATCAGTGGATTATTTAAGGTGTCTGTAGGCGGTAAAAAACATCCGCGGTGACTGACACACATTAAACTGAAAATTATTATCCTAATTTTGGCTTATCCTTAGGCTGGTTACGGCAAGTTGTCATAAGTTATTACCTATTTTAAAGCCTATTTTCGGATTTCTTTATATTCAAACTCCTTTCAGTGATCATAAAAAATGCCAGTGTCATCATTTCGAATTTCGAACGGCCGATTTAAAAAGAAAAAGCGTTTAATTGCGGGATGGTGGTGAAGAATTAAACATTTATTTGACGAAAACATGCAATCAGTCTTGTAGTGCCATTACAGAAGACATTTTAACGATCGGATAAAACAAAAGCGCGATATTTCAGGGATGCTCTATGCCTACAGTTATAAAGAAAACCGTTAAATTGTCACGAAATCCCGAAACTATACCTATTATTCGATTAATTAATGTTGCTATGAGGATTTCAAAATAAAAGGCCCTAGGTAAAAGAATAACAACAGATTTGTTTATAATATTGTTATTTTTCGGTGAATCCACCTCATCACCACGTGTTTACAATAACAATTACTATAGGAATTGCCTATCCACAGCGGTGTTATCGGTGTTACCCCCAGGATCGATACTTTTGGCAGTCCACGTGGGTGGTCGATCTCCGGTATACCTATGTAGAATACCGGCAGTGTGAGGATTCGCGAAACCTCCTGCATGTCTCGTAGCAGTGTTCCTAACTACCAATTTCTTAATGCCACCTTAAAATAGCCATTAGTTCTATTCATTTCATTAAGCACTGTTCCATAAAAGTGATAAAAAAATTGTCATGGCTGAGTGAATTTTTCGGCTATTTGGCATAGACGTAAAACGGTGGTAAAAAAAAAAACATATTGTCATAAAAAATATATGATAGGTACATTAGACCCCAAAACGTATCCAATGACTGCAGCAATGGGATCTGCTAGTAGAATAACAATATCTCTATAGCTTCGTTATCATACTGGCGTGTATCCAACACTACAACATCCAGGTGTTCTGAATTTGACCGTTTTATTCCACATTTTATATTTCGAATGTATTTTTATACAGTCTGGCTTGATCGAGGATCGAAATAGTACAAGGTTGATCTCTAAATAATCAAAAGCTTTGAAGGAAGACGTAGGATTCGAGTACAGACGAATTTATAATCTGTCCGGACCAGATTGTAACAAATCTATGTTGTAATCCGCATTAAAGTAAATTAAATTGTCTTGATAGAATTTCCTATTGATGAGATCATCGCATAAGAACCGTCATTTAATAAAGGACTATCTATAAACTACCGGTTGTTGCCGCGGTTTCACTCGCATCATGGAGTACCTACCTAACTTTTAGTAGAAAAGTATCCCATGTAATCCACGACATGGTCTTTCCAAGTTTCATTCAAATCCGTTTAGTCGCTTGGTTGAGTAACAAAAATCCAATCAAACATCTTCACAAGTTTTACCTATATTGATGATTGTCACAACAGCTATCCGTCTTTTCAAACTCAGACATAAGTAGTATGTCGAAGTCTTGTGTTATTAACACCACAATGGTTAGTAATAATAATACTAATAATAAGATGGTGAGCCTGAATAGGTAAATGGAGCTCGCATGACGTTCTCGTTCATAGACTGAGTCCATTTCATGCGCTGCACACAACCACCTGAAGCGGGGACCCGGCTCGAGGCCGGATGGCCACTAAGTCCCAAGCTCCTCGGTGGCCCCTGCCGACGTACAGGTGTTGGCGACGTTGTCGGAGAAAAATACTCATCGCTCGAGCTCGTCATAGCTACCGCGGCCGGTGTCATCACAGCGCTCACGGTGGGGCTGGATACAGGCGGCGGCGAGGCGGAGCTGAGCAAAGAGTCCAGAGGTGGTGGGCGTGCTCGTCTCGTAGCAGATCTCGTCAACATATTTTAAATATTCATAGGTTTTTTTGGTGAGGTGGTGAGCCTGAATGGGTAAATGTAGCCCAAATGCTATAAGTATTTATACAAATTGTACGAAGGAGGTTCCATGTCCCTCACTCACTATGAGCTCATTGCCTGAGTTCCTGGTGATGACATTGAAGTATTGGGGTTAACTTCGGATAATCATTTAAACTAGTTTGTACGACAACAGAAGGTACCAGTTAGAATATTCTTATACTTAATAACAACAAGGTATCTTCTTGCTCTAAAATAACAAATTATCGAAAAGTAGATCAGCAGAATGCCTTGAAATTATTTCATCAAAATATACAAGGTATTTCTTCAAAATTATTAGACATTGAAATGTTTTTAGAAAAACAAAGTTTGACATTATTTGTTTTCTGAACATTGGTTAAAGGATTACTAAATGCTCATTAATTATGAGAACTGTAGTGTTGGCAGTTGTTTTAACTATAAATCTATGCTGAGGGAGGTTATCTAATTTTGATAAAAATTGTTTAAAATCTAAAAACGTAGTTGGTTTATCAGTTAAACATTGCATCGAACTGGCATCTGTTGAGCTAGATAAGCATGTTGTAGTGTGCGTGTACAAACCCCCTAATTATCAGAACTTTTCTTTATTTGAGGCAATAATGGAAGATGCCTAAGTGAAACTTGCATCCAGTAACAAAGCCGTAATTATTTGTGGTGATTTTAATAATACAAATATTTTGGAAAATAATTCAAATATCAGTAGATAAGCCTTTTTAAATCGTTCAATTTATCAAACAAAAATTACAGAACCAACTAGAGAGATAGATAGATAATGTCTTCTGCGATTGTGATTATTTAGAGAAAGCCATCCTAAATTATCTGCCGTCTGATCATAGTAGACAAATGGTAACTATTAAGTTTAAAACACCTTTGCAAAAAGTGCAAATACAATTTAGTGGAGTTCGTTCGTGGTTCGTGGTTTAGTGTTCGTGGAGTTTCTTGCTCATTCTTTTCTATAGGTACGCACGGCTGCATATCAAGCTATACATTTCCAGTATAAGCTGACTTCTCATTATACGAAAAGCCTATACAATGCGAGGTCAGCTAAAACTGAAAATGTATAGCTTGATATGTAGCCGTATGTACCTACTACGTTTTGGAATGGGCAATTAGCTTCATCTTTCTGACTGACCGATCCTTTGACAATTCAAAAGTACCTGTAATTGTTTTTAATTTTAAATAAATGCTTTCAGTTTAAGACGTGCGTTTTCAAAGGACAGGTTTAAGAATGACCAAAAGCTTCTGATAAGTACCTAAAGAAATCGAGAAATCATTTAATGGTACGGTGCAAGCTCTGAGAAGTTCTATATGGTTTTTCATCTGTTGCTATGTCCACAAGTCCGATAAAGGCAATAAACAACAAATTCTTGCAACATAAAACATTTCTGTGAATCATTTTTGAAAGTATCTACAATAATTATTATCTGAGACAAAGCGCTGTCTGAGCAAAAGACTCCCTAAGACTAAACCTTAGGGGAAGTAAGCCTAAAACGAGTAGCCCGCCTAAAACGGGTATGCATTTTAAATTGCGCGCCGTTATAGTTAGTGAGAATGTGTGCATGCAGGGCAGGGCCCCTGCCGGTCGCCAATCACAGGCAGTCTGCGCGCTTTTCTGGCGGACTCGAGTTCACGGTAAGACAAAAACATAGTTGTTTGCTATTTTCACAAAAAAAAAATCGAGTAACATTACTTTTGAATACTCGAAAATGGTCTACGATATGTTCTTACTAGTTTTGTGTTATTATTTTGCAATAAATAGACATTTTGTTTGTGCAATAGGTTGGCGTAAATAATTTGGCTTTTAAGGTTATGAATCGATTGAAAAAAATACATGCTTGTGGGCAAAATGGGTAGGGGTAAAGCGGGTACCCGCTTTGCTCATACTCGATTTGCCCTGTATAATTTCATAGAGTGCTTATTAGTTCTTTTATTTTTTAGTTAATTTTACTTTTGCAGATGGTTAGTAAATATATAAAATAAAGACTGCAAATGCATCGTGGAATGAAAGCTGAAGCGTAGCTAGTCCTGAAGGGGCCCTATATCATAATTTCTTGGGGGCCATTAGCCCCTTCCCGACTGCAGCGAAGCTCAATAGGAGGGTATTTTTATTTTACAAAATAAATAAAATAGTTTCGTGATTTAGGAGGTTAAGCGGTCATTGTTAAAAAAACACAAGAGCGAACGAAGCGAGCTCGAAAATGAAAGTATCCTAGCATTAATTGAAGAGTGAAAAATTTAAGCATTCTGAACCGGGATAGGTTAATTTTAATTGTGGGTTTACTTAGAGAATGCAAGAGATAGTGAAGCAAGATCGAACATTTGAGCATCCTTACTCGGATAGGTTGTGATATTTTTACTAAATGAATGCCAGAGCTTGAGATTTAGATACCGCCGGTCCTTGAAGCCTTTGTGAGCCATATTCGAATTACGTTAATTTATCATCATATATCATTCATTAGGTATCCATTCAATACGGCATGCAATAAGAATTTGAGGTTTTGGATATTTTACGAATTTTTGCTTACTTTCGTCGGAGGGCCCCTGCAGCTTGGGGGCCCCGTATTATTGATATGGCTGATATGGCGGTAGCTACGCCCCTGGATGAGAGAGTTATGACGCTTGTGATATAAGAAGCTCTCAAAACTTCCGTGAATGGTGCAGAGAGCTTTCAAACTTTACAGAGAGCCACCAGCAGAAGACTAGATTAAGTGTGATGATTGCGAGATGTGGGCCTATGAGGCTTGCACGTCATACTCTGGCAGTGGTTCGTATTACTGTGACATAGGCCATGAATAAGTTAAGTATGATTGAGACTGCAAAATATGTCAGAAGACTGATTCTGATTATTGTTGTGAACCCTGACTGTGAAACTAAACTACTACACTACTACTAGAAACTATGAGTTATGGTTGTTATGTGCTAGTAATTGCTTAACGTTGATCTCATTAATTTAGTCCCTACCCGCTTTGCCTAAAAGCTCTACCTGCTTTAGGCCCCCCCTACGGGCAAAACGGGTAATTCGAATGCTAAAGCTTTTTGTATTTTTTTTTGTTCTTAATGTAGAAAATTATTACATTTGTCATTTATTTTATAGTCCTTAATAACTAAACATTTCAAAATGTACAAATAAAAGTTTCACATACATAATTTGTTTTTTTTTTCATCATCAACCTTAGCTTACCCGTTTTGGGCTACTCTCCCCTATGCTTAGATTTTTAAATATAACGATGACAGTACCTGCTTACGTGCATACTACCAAAAAGTGCGTAAACTTTGAATGACTATGAGACACCCCGTATTTCAACGACACAGCTGGAATCCGGTGATAATTTCACATCGCGTCGCCGCGTCGTTGGCGCCAGGAACAATCAAAGTTAAACTGAATGAATCCATACAATACTTCCCACGTTTTATCACATATAACCGAATTGCTTCAACAACGCGTTGTTGAAGAGCACAATCGAAGAAAATTAAAAGTAGAATATAAATTGCAATTTGACATACCGAACGCAAGCATTAAATCCAGGAGCGCACTTAACTTGTCAGTATTTTACACAAATTATTCGCGGTGTAATTCCGACCGTTTCTGATGTGGGTTATTCGGGTTATTACTTCGGCAATGCGCAAACGCAAGCGTCAAAATGTGCGCTCGCGCCGGCGCCGCCCGCCTCCAACAGATCTACTAATACATTTTTCTTTTGGAATTCATGGAGTCATTGAACGTCGAGAATTTTGTGTTTGACGGGAAAACATATCCTACACACCTATTTCCACATGCATGAGGACAATGGAATAACTTGTGTGTGGGCTTTTAACAAATTTAGATTTTTCTGGCTTTTTAGCTGCAACATTACACAGTTCTAATCTCTAGGCTAGTTAAAAATTGTATACATCTCTCAACATTTTATGTACATAATCAATGGAAGACGAGGATTTTTTCCGAAGTAAAAGCGTTCTTAAGAAATCTATCCCGCAGCAGTGATTTATAGAGAAAATACAAAGAAAACGTGCTACATTCCGTTGCGTTTTTTCTAGACGTACTTTATAGCTTGAATTATTCTGCAGGGAAGGGTGCTGGCAAATAGTGGGCGAGATTCATAAACACATTCCATCTCATTAATCTAGTCTACAATTTATATTTTGTTTGTACGATAAACTTCTCTATTGAGACTCAACCGAGAGTCGATCCGATCTACGCATGGAGATAGATATTATAATTATTAAACTGAGTGCTAAACTTGGTTATAGAATTAAAACAACTTCTTGCACTTCGGATCAGATCAATGCCTAATCATAACAACCCAAAATATTAGTTCTTGAGTAAAAAGTTGGCCTAAACTATTTCGTAATACTAATATCCAGATTTCGAGTAGAAGGTACCTCCATACCTGTGATCCCTAGTAAACGTAAACGGAGAAGACGATCTTAAGAGAAAGATAATATTAAATAATACATTTATATTACAACCAAGTTAAAATGAACATTACAGAAAAAAAATGTATCGTTGGTGCGTGTATGCTAATGAAAAAAGGATACGGAAAAAATCAAAAAGAAAAGAAACAAAATCCTAAAGCTGTTGATTCTGCACCATTGCATCACAATCGTTTTGACACGAGTGACTAAAAATACGACAAAATCATGAGGCATTGACGTTTTACAATTACATAGTTGTATTTCTAGAGTGGGAGTAAAAAAATGAGTAATTTTACTCAAATAGAAATAGCAACGTCTTAAATTAAAATTGCACGTACAGATGTGTCACAGCAGGTATGTTAAAAAAATAACTCCTTTGACGTCATTGGTAAACGGCAGCTTTCTAGCTCTAAATATATATCTAGAATTCTAGATGAATAGACTGTTCTTTATCCTAGATCTTATATTGTAGGTATAAGACAATTTTAAATTTGTACCTATGCCTCATATGGCCTATCCAGCACCCTAATAGCGTAACGCACTATCAAACACAATCCGAATCATTTTGAACCCTATTGCTAATCCGTTGCTTCATTAGTTCGAAAAATTTGTCTGCTTAACAACGTATATAACGCAATGAATGTTGTTGAACAGTCAAAATGAAAGCCATTCCTACTGTTAGTGTGTTACGCAATTACCGCGGGTGTTCAAACGAATAGACATACTTATATGACATTCCTTATGGGGCATCTGAAACCGGTTAATCTGATAACCAGATCAATTCAGTTGAAGAGTTCAGGTGGCAGTCACACTGTGTTAAAACACCTTTTAAAGTTGATTGAAGAGAGTTAATAAGAATAAGCGGGAAAAGGGTAGTTAGAGTCGGAAGATTAAGTCTTTCAGTCGAATTCCCGAGTGATAAGTACATAGGCGGTGGCGAAATAGGTGCGAACTATCATCACACAAGTATTATCTGACATAAATGTACGAATTAAACGTAGTAATTAATTAATCGAAACAAATCGGTGAATCGGTTAAGCTTCCGCCTCTTTCCTTAATAAAGATTTGGCATCTTCGCAACGGAAGCACAAATGACGCAAACTGTAGTTTAGTCCCGATATTAATAGAATAAGATATTTCAGTGATTTTCTGTAGCTTCCGGAGTGGGTCGTACATATCGGAGTATCGGAAACGGCATAGATCGATTTTTGTATCGAGGATGTTTATTTTTAATCGGTACTAAGGAAATCCGTAATCGATAAACTATTTTAGACGAAATTAGGTTTGTTGACAAATTCTATAACTCCCGCGCGGAAATGGTTCAGTAATAGCTAAACGACGAGTTACGGGCTTGACGTGTTTCGGAAGAAACCGTTTCATAGCAATCGTCGGCTGCCATTCTGTGAATAATAATTTTGCGTATATACCTTTAGGTGCTTGCTATTGATATAGATAGGTACCTACATTTTGCGGGAAACAATTCATTCTGTAGACACAGAAAATTTTCAAATACTTGTAACACGTTCAAAAATTCGTTTGAAGGTTTTCTCCTAACAGAAATCAGGCCTCTCATTTACATTAACGCTGTTCTCCCAAAAATACGCGTCCAGTTCAAAGATCATTTAGCAGACTAGTCAAATTAGAAATGACTTACGGCACGTGGATTCTGATTGGTCCCGACGTTCCCTTCGACTGATTTATAAGTCGACAGCTGTCACGCCAAGGGAGAGACCACATGACGCTAGCCCATTCATATAACCCGCAGCTATTTCAGAATCCAAGAAAAATTACTAAATTTTCATGTCACCTATTTCTATCGCGACATTTTGATTTGATAGGTGCCACAGAACGCTTGTAAAACAGAGATTATAACGTGTTTTATTATTCTTTATGTTGCGGTTCCCAACAGTTTTATGCTTCCGTCAGATACAGCAGATGAAGAAAACGGTTTCTTAGGTGACTTTTATACGGGTTTAGAGGATAGACATATAAAAGTCAGGTATTATTTATGTAGTGGGACAGAACGTCAAAAAGCTGTAAATTCTTGCGATTATCAAAGGCTTGAACTACTAATGCTACTAAATTAAGACTCACTCGTAAAAGCCGTGGCAGATATCTGTAAACCTAAGGATTGTGGAAATGTAAAGAGAATAATGAAGTTTGTTTTCAATGACCTCTACTTCAGCGTAGGCATAAGAATGAGTGAAAATTAAAATTAGTGTTGAGAATCGGAAAACAAAAGAAGCATTTCAGAATACATTAATCTACATACGAGTAAACGATGCTATGACAAACGGCTTTTGTTCGCAAGCGAGTTTTTGTGTGCATCAAAACAAGACATTATTAATCGCCTGTACAGACGCCCGAAATCGCCCCTGTGAGAGTACAAAAATATTTTGTTGGCGTCACACAAAAATGTTCCGTTTTATCTCAGCCAAGGTTCTTATTTTTAACCAGAATACCTGTTGTATTGTCAGCTGTTTTTAATGTTGCAATGAGAGCAATAGCTGTCGTTTTCAAGTGCATCTTTAAGTCGAATGCTAGTTGGCAATCGCCACTGATCTTTTTGTCTGCCGGATGTCTACTGTCCTCAGTATTGTTTTTATTACGCTTTCAACATTACTTTGTTGTAGCATGACGATTGCCCATCACTCTGTCATTTGTATTTCTTAAAACAAAAGACAAATTTTGTTTTTCGAATGACAAAAGACGTGCAGTTTGTCTTTGAAAGCCATGCCAGTTGTTTTTGCTCGTAGTGACGTAGAAAAGCATTATTACCAATAGGAAAAAAAAAACAAAAAAAAATTGATCGTTATTATAAATCTCAATCATAATAGGTCTTTACCTATGAAATTGCCGTTTTGTATGAAAAAATTTAAACGAAATTTTTTCATGAATTTTTTATTTGTATTAATCGAAGTAATCACCCATGCAATCAATGCATCTTTGCCATCGCAGTGGCAGTTTATTGATGCCCTTCTTAAAGAAATCAGCTGGACGGGAGGCAACAAATTCTTCAAAGGCATTTTGTACTGCCTCTCGGGTATTAAATTTTTTTCCCGCCAAGAAGTTATCCAAATTCTGGAAAAAGTAGTAGTCTGTAGGCGCAAGGTCTGGTGAGTAGGGCGGATGACGGAGAGCTTCCAACCCCAGTTCTTGCAACTTGGAGACCGTCTGCTGTGCAGTATGAGGTCGCGCGTTGTCGTGCAGGAGCAGCGGAGACGAGCGATTGACCAATGCTGGTTGGAGATGCGCCAGCTTCTCCATCATTGTGTTCAGTTCTTCACAGTACACATCTGCAGTAATGCTCACCCCGTTTGGTAAGAAGCTGTGATGAATCACACCGGCGCTAGACCACCAAACAGTGACCATCACTTTTCTAGGGGTAAGTTTTCGTTTAGGGCATTGTTTAGGTGCTGAACCAGGATCCAACCAACTTGCTGAGCGCTTACGGTTATCAAACAGAATCCATTTTTCATCGCAGGTAACAATGCGGTTCAAAATTCCTTCATTTGTGTGTCTGTTGAGCAGTGCAAGGCACGTCTCGACGCGTACTTCGCGCTGGCGATCATTGAGTTCGTGGGGCACCCATTTGTCAAGCTTTTTTACCTTGCCAATTTGACGCAAATGGACCAATATTGTTTTGACGCTAACGTCGAAAGCTGCTGCTAATTCAGCCGTAGATTGTGTATCATCAGCTTCCACAATCGCCTTTAATTCGTCATTGTCGACCAAAGTCTTCGGACGACCGCGAGGTTCATTTTTCAGGTCGAAATTTCCAGAACGGAAGCGAGCAAACCAATAACAGGTGGTGCGTTGGTTTGTAGAGTTAGCTCCGTAAACGTCGTTGATGTTGCGTGCCGCTTGTGCCGCGTTGCTGCCACGACGGTACTCATATTCCATAATTACTCGAATTTTTAACGTATCCATGATGACGAAAAAGATTGAAATGCGATGAAAATGTAACACTAATCAATAAAGAAATGACTACTTTTAGAAAAAAAAATCCATGTTTTTAAAATAAAATTAATTTGAAATTAGAATTCATAGCCAAACAAAAATTATTTTGATTTGAAATGGCCAGTACTGCAGAACGGCAATTTCATAGGTAAAGACCTAATATTAACATCGTTGGTGTTTTCGAAAAATCTAACAGCTTCTATGATTAAACAGATTCTGAATTTATAAAAAATCTTCGCATTTTGATTTTTTTAAAGTACTTAGGTAGAGACACGAGAACTTTGTAAAACTCTTATTATACTAGAGTCATAATGAAACCTAAGTAACAACCGATGCAGCAGCCAAAATAGATAAAACGCAAATTGTATTTCTGCAAAATGATTAAGAAACCACAAAATCTTAAAATGATATTTCGTGTCCTCATTCATTAAAGTTAGTGTTCAAATTCCACATTCCAAACCGAATAATCACGGCATACAAAGCTAATTAAACTATTCTCGAAAGTTTATAATCAATAGCAATGAAAATTACAATAATATCAGTTATTATATTGTTGATATCATCCGACATAGTGAGGACGACTTACCATTTGAACATCTGAACGATATTATGAATGAACGCATGTGCACTCTCAAAATACACGTCTAATGAGTCGACAACAATTTATGTTTTCGTGTCCCCGACATGATGTTCATTCACTAACGGCGTTTAGTTTAGGATCAGTGCTCAGATTCTGATACCTCGTTCGTTTGCCAGTTAAAACTCGTTGAAGTGGCAGGGAAATGATTCTGCTTTTGTTTTTATGTCTAGTTTTTAGGTCTTTTGACAAGCTTTTATTTTACATTGTGGTGTTATAAATTGTTCATAGGAATTTTCAAGGTCCACTATCATTATCCTCCTAGTCTTATTATTTGGTATGACGCAGCGCAGCGTGTCTTCTGCCATACATCACTATTAGCCATCATCTCAGTACAGAATTCACCCCTTTTCTAGTCATATCATCTTTTACACAAACCATCCATCGTTTCTTTGAACTGACTTCTTCTACGGTTGTGTCCGGTGTTGTGGTGCATAATCAGCAATGATAATTTAGCTGAAAGAAGTGAACGATGTTCAGAAGTTAAAGCTTTCAAAATTACATAACTATGCATTAACGCTAGCTGCTTCAACGCTTCCAACCTCAAACCTGGCTACCTACTGCAGAATTAGCAGATTGATTAAAAAATGAATTCAAATTATGAATCTAAATCTAGTTTCAAAATGCTACTAATATTAATAACAAAGTTTCTTTCATCAGGCTCAGTTCTCTTCATTTTCCCCGCGAGAGTCAAAAGAGTGAAATATCATATTTAAATATCGTGTTTTCGTCTCATTAGTTCAACACTTTTCACCACGTCTTCTGTTAAAATAAGATCACCAACAAATCTCACGGAGCTGGTGTCTCGTATCGCCTTACAAATCAGTAGGGTGCTCTTTAAAAATAAAACTTTCAACGTGATCATTCTAAAATTAGTACGGAAATTCAGAGAATTTCGTTTGATTTTTCCTCTCTTCGAATTTTAATTTTGATTGAGGAGCTATTGGGAAACCTTTATTGAAGATCATTTCTTGCTTAATGTGGAAAATGGATCAATGGCGTCCGAGATTCGGAACTAATATGTACTTTCTAGCATTTTAGATTTAAAAAAATTAAAATATTTTACTTCACATAAACCTACATGGGCACTTATGAAACGTCAGAAGCTAGGTGCACGGTTCCAATTGCTCGTTTCCTATGGAGAAGAGCCGGCACGAAACTCCACGGTTACTGTTTTAAAAATAATTGGCTTTTACAATGATTCAAATTACAGTGTTAATAGGTATGGGTGGGCAGTGTAGGCCTGTCAACAACTGTACCAGGTACCTACTTATTAAAATAGAAAATGGTCTACAAATCTACAGTTTACAAGGTCTACAAAGTTCTCACATCCACAAAATATAATAGAATCTATATAAAAGATAAGTAAAACAATCATGGTTTGGTCATGTTGAGAGGTTGAATGAAAGGCGACTAACAAAAGGTAAATTGTGAGAGGAAATGGAGCGGACGCCCTTTTTTTTTTTTTGGTTGGGAAATCATCAAATGACCTTTCCCGCTCTCAGCGGAGCGGAAGGGCGTATCAGACTCTTACTGACTAAAAACCCGTGTTCCTTCAGTTGCCTGTGCGCCAGGGCCACGGTCCTATCGGACCCCGTCAATTTTGCTGACATCTCTTTGAGGCGCGCGTGGAACACGACGCGCCGTCGACCCGGGCCTGGCCCTTACCGGACGGCGAGCTGCCCATTGCTCGCCGTCCGCAAGCCCGCGCCTACGGTGGCCGGGAGTCGGCAATCGACTCCCGAGGCCCAGGGTGTCTCCTGCGGAGGAACGGGAGCGGACGCCCTAGGAGAGCAAATAGTGACCTTATTGGGGACGTTCTTCTGAAAGGTCAGGTGCGTTGTACTCGTCGATTCACATGAGTTGCAAAGGGAATAAGGATTCTGGATACTGGATAGGTATTGGTTTCTAGCTCAGCTCTTAATCTAACAGTTTTGTTAAAGAGCAGGAGAAACGATAGAACCAAAGAATAAGTTAAATGAATAGCTACATTTTCCTTGTAGCAGATTGCTTTCATCCCACAAACATCTATGATGTTAAAGATGTTCAGCCTACGAGCGATTCTATTTTCGCCAAAAAATATGTGGATCATACCGAGCTAGCACCAACTGTTTACATTGCTATCGGATTGGCGAAAGAAACTCAAGAACCGAAGAACCATATCAAAGTATTTCATCGCGTTCTAATAAACAAATGTTGAAGAAACATCTATTTGTGTTCACGCCTAACCCAAGCTGTTTTGGAGGGTAACGCTCTTAATTTTAAAATTATAAGCTTCTTAGTAAACTTGGTGATTTTTTGGGTGTTTAGAAGGCCAAAACATTTTCTTTTTTAGTAGAGGTAGAAGGGTTAATTCAGAGGGATGGGCAGTTTCTATAATGTAGGTGTTTATTTGTGTGAAGTCCTATGTTCTGAATGTAAAATTTCTGGTTATGTAATAAATATTTTTGTAGAAACTTGGGGAGGCACGTGCACAACCATACTTGCTGATCTTAGCGTTGCAGAAGCTATTCTAAATCTACAATATAGCCACTGTTGTTACAAATTAGGTACAATCTATTGCAAAACTGTGTATAGCCATACCCTATATCTCTAAACATGTCAGAAGAATCTTGGATTGGGACAGACTTTGAAAGAGGAGAAAGAATTCGCTGGACGTTTCTGCTTATACTTATCGCGAGTTTTATTTAATCCATCCACCTGCAGCGGCGTAGGTATTATTTATATTATATATTATATTATATATGGATAAGTATATGTTTTATGTATGTATGTATTTGTTGTATATGTAAATGGTACACCACTGACTACCTGCATTATTGTCTCTTCTCCCTTGAATCCATCCAAAGGTTGTCTGTAAAAGATCGCTTTTAGCGATAAGACCGCCCATTGTGTCACCCTATGTAAAATGTCTACATTTATATCTGTAATTTTTATGGTGTACATAATAAAAAGTATTCTATTCTAGGTATATCTACAAGGTAGTATAAGTAATTACCTAAGTACTTAGTGAAGGTTCTCCTGATGGGTAGGTGCTCTCTTCTGTTTAGCAAACCGCAACTTCATCCTTGAAAAGCTCTTAGGTTCTGAAGCTACAGTTACGACTCCAAAATTTTCCTCGCGGTACTAAAATGTATGTATTTCAGGTTATTATATCTTCATCGCTGGTTTTTGGTTGGTCGACAGAATATTTGGGAAATTCGACGCGGTTGTAAAATTTGCTTCTGTTTAATAATGTGAGGATAATATAGAACAGACATTTGGAAGATTTACGGAGTGTTTCGTAAGTAGAGAGTTTTCGATGAAGGAAGATTTCCAACATCTTTAGGTTTCGGTTACAACCCTACCCTCAAGCTTTCCTGTTGGTGACAACACTAATTATAAATGAAAATAATCAGCCTATAATGTTCCCACTGCTGGGACACAGGTCTCCCCTCGGTGAGAGGGAGTGGGCCGTAATCCACCACGTGGGCCCAGTGCGGGTTGGTAGATGTTACATGTCTTCGAATTTTTGGTTTTAGGATATGCTGGTTTCCTCACGATGTTTCCTTCACCATTTTGAGAATTTAATTTACACAAAGTAAAGCGCCTGTCTGGGTTCGAACTTACGATCTACAACTTGTAAGTCACGGCCGTTACCTCTGGGCCACTACTGCTCCACTAGATGGATATTTAAAAAATAAAAGAAAAGAAAAGTTTACCATAAGAGACTTACCTAGAACAGAATTCACATGAACGTTAGCTAAAGTTGGTTGTGGTTGTCTTTTACGCCCTGTGGTCACGCCCACTAATAACAGATTACTAACTAACGCCACGCTTCTTAAACTTATTTCAAACTATAAGTTGTGAACTTTGCATCTGAAAAATGTGGAAATTATCTATTGCATTCTAAATTTAACATAGGTAAGTAGTTAATGCATTCTTACTTTAACATAGATAATGCATTCTAACTTCTAACTTTAGCATAAACTTTTTACTGAATCGTTTATGTTGATAGAAAGTGAAGTCTTTGCCATTGCTTCTGAAAGCACATACAAAGTGTGTCCAACATTGTTGTTAAACGACAAAACGTATACAGAGATTTTGGTTACTAAAGAAATGAAGTATTTCCATATTGATGCCCGTTAATATCTCAACAATCCAGCACTTTTGACCATCTGCCAAGCTTCACCTATTCCTAATTTAGACAGTTTTGTTGATGCTTCCCCGCAATGATTGAGGAATAGAATTCGCAGACCAACAGATTTCTAACCGATTTATGAACTGTGGTGGTAGAATAAACATGTGGGTTACAGCTTGTTAAACACAGGCAATTAAATAAGGTGCATGTTTACGTTTGTTCGGGAATTAGATGTATTGTTATTTGATTTAGCGTCTGCAGAAATAAAAGTAAGTTTACGGCCAGAAATACGTAGAAGGCGGACTCAGGACTGTAAAGAGTATGTAATGAGGGGAATAAAACTGAATAATGTTTCGAGTTCGTTAGTGGTGGATTTAAATTCAGAATTCGAATTCGAAAACAGAATCCTTTGCTGATCTTCATTTGTCGCATTAAATTATCATAGTAATTTTTCTTTTTTCATTCGCTGCGCGACGCACAAAGAGGCGACGCATTGAGTTAGTGTGAGTGGCCATATCTTGAATTAGTCAAGTCCGTCACCAAGGTCTTTATCTGACCACGTTTTAATCTAATTAAATCCCATAAATTCAGCTTATAAATGTCCCAAACTCTCATCGAGTACTATAACTATGAATCAATTTAGTAAAATTAAAATTTTATTCACCAATTTCCATGTGACTGTCTTTTGATCGTTCAACGACATGTCTGTTAAGTTGCCCGTTGAATGTATATATCTTTACTATTATTTCGTTCTCGGCGTGACATTAATGGACTATCAACCGGTTGATGTCGCGTCATATGTTTTCTGTGGACAGGAGATTGTGGATATATGCAACAAGGTTCTTTTTAGCGTCAAATAAATCGTAATCTCTCAACCGTAGCGCTACCAGCAAAGCGGCTTGCCGTGAAAAGTTACTGTGTTACTGTTGACTCATGGAAATGCTTGTGTTGTGTTCAGTTCTCAGAATATATTTCACAAAGCTCGTAAACTGAATGTTCTACTCTGTTTTACATTCATAAGTTTGCGATGTTAAAACAAGTAGAAGCTGTTGAATCATAAGATATACTCCCTGCTGTTAAAGTGTTGATACGGAAAGTTTTCGACTCATGGGTACTCGTTTTATATGTAGGTATCCATCATTTTATCCTGTGGAATAATCAGTTTCAATTTAACACCATGCAGTACTTGTCAGTCTTGCGTTGCCTATGCTGAAATAAGGTCTAAATTAGTATTTGATGCAGCTTTGAATTGGCCTTTTTCGTGGGTAGTTTTCTATTGTCTTGGGTAAAACAAGGCAGCCAAAATCAAAGAATAAATATTAGTTTTTTCCGGATGGTCTAAAGTTTTAATGGTCTAGTGCTATACTTTTGCGTTATAAAGTGTCAGACACGCTCCTATTCTAACTGTTCCTTCAGGATTTTTCATTTAAGTCATCTGAATCTCCATAACTCGACTCGAGAAAACAATATTTTAACTCAGTAAAACAGATTTTAGGATTATTAAAATGATAATGGATGTTCTCCCGCTGTTATAAATCGTGCAAGGAAGCGTTATTTTAAATTAGAAAGTTAAAATCTAACGTAACAGATTCGAGCAGTTAATTTTGTAGGATTTTTGTTATACAACATATCACTAGAGGAAAGCTATTTATAATGTGTATTGTGACGTCATAGTTCATGCGCTTCGTTCATTAGAGACTAATTTCATAAACTGCGGCTGAAAACGATCTAGGTAGTTACCTACTTTGTTTTCGGATCACATCATCTCTTATCAGCACTACTGCAGGATAATCCAATTCCAGTTCGAGCGTAATTTTTAACCGACTTCAATAAAAGGTTATGTTTTCGGCATGTATCTATGGACACCGATTTCTCCGTGACTACTGGGCCGATTTAAGTGATTATTTTTTCATTTGATAGAGAAAGTTCGCGGGGTGGTCCTATATAATTTTACTAACTTGGATTGGGTTCTTGGTTTACTAAACTTAATTATTTCTAATTATTGAGCTTTAGAGGGTCGATAGAGGCTTAAACAGAGGTAGGCGTAGTACAGTGACTGTAAATTGTGTTTACAGGGTGCCTAGTAAAGTACTAACCCTTATATTTACATGGTAACAAGGTGTGCTATCAAATTATAGTAACGTTGGTTCTTTCGTAGGCTATCAGTTCATTATGACCGGCGGCATTCTGGCGAAGGCAGATGTCAAGATATAATATACCTTCCAAAATCGTTTTAATTTCGGTAGTTTAATCAGCTGCCAAGATATATTGGGCACATCTTAAACGTGGATCTCATGGCTATAGTTAGGTGAATGATATCTACATTGTAGCACGTAGTGGTCACGTTAACTCGCGAAAGTTATGACTCGTATCCTCGAGTAAAGCCAACCGCACCATGCGGTTATCATATAACAATTTGATATACCAGCACCCTAATTACGTAACACACTATCTATCACAATCTGAATCATTTTGAAGCCTATTGCTAATCCATTACTTCATATGTTCGAAAAATTTGTCTGCTCAACAACGTAAATAACGCAATGAATGTTGTGGACCTGTCAAAATGAAACCCATTCCTACTGTTAGTGTGTTACGTAATTACCCCGCGGGTGTAAGGGACGTCGACGCCCAAATTGTTACCATGAATTCAGTACATGATTCTAGACCCACCAGCGTTGAAAGTTATTCGTAGTTTATTTAAAAAAAAACAGCTGTTTTATACATTTTGACCGTGCTAAATTCATGGTAAAAGTTTGCGCGCCGATTTTCCCTTATACCGTGTATACAACATCTATATTTGATACTAGCTTTTGCCCGCGGCTTCGCTCACGTTAATTTAGAATTTGACAATCAATTCGGGTTGTTCGGGGAATTATAGTTAGGAGGATGAAAAACCGGTCTATCGACACTCTAGACTCACAAAATGAATTAGGTACTTAAATAAAAAATCTCTTAACACACCAATAAAGTTTCTATAATAATATAATTTAATCATGATTCGAGAGACACGTGGCGCCATCTATTATTATAAGAACGTTATTGTTGTTTTCCTAGGGAACAGTACTGTTTTCGGGATAAAAGGTACCCTATTTCCGTTTCTGTGGACCTGACAAGGTATATGCATAATTTCAGGATGATCGGTTCAGTGGTTTAGGAGTGAAAAGGTAACAAACAAACAAACTTACTTTCGCATTTATAATATTAAAAAGTTAGGAAGTTGACAGTGCATTTAAGTCACAGCAGTAGGTAATGGTTGTTTTCATAGTTCATGTTCAGTGTTACCATTGGTGCGGCGATAACCAACGGCATAGCACACGAAGTGCAGCTCAAGTGCGTTTTATCGCAGATTCCGGAGATCTCCAAAAGTTCTGGCTTTGCATTCCATTGTAGATCCCAGAGTCCTTCCAAAAATGCTAGCTTCGGTTGTTGTCCTCAAAACAATCGGAATGGCCATGTGCACCCACTAGAGATGTGTGTCCCTCGTGTGAGTTTTGCCAATAAGAATCAGCATGATCTGACCATTGATTAGCATCATTGAGATCTCACCACGATCTCTCTCTTACCACGATTTGCTCCCGATAAAAACAAGGCACTCGAGTAACACCATTTTGACACACGATATAGTTAATTAGTTGTTTTTATAAATAAATCTATTGTTTCTGAGTATATTCTCGTATATATATATCCAATCATTGATCTATTTATATAAATAGATCAATGATTGGAACTCTCTTACCACGATTTGCTCCCGATAGAAACAAGGCACCCGTGTAACACCATTTTGACACAGGATATAGTTAATTAGTTGTTTTTATAAATAAATCTATTGTTGCTGAGTATATTCTCGCGTCTACCACCCACGGATTGGTCATTTGTACCTATTATGAAATGTGTTTCAAATACAATTGTTTAAAGATGGTCTATTTGTATTTTGCTAGATCTTTAGAAAGATGTCAGAGAGGAACTATCATTTAACGTTAAAGAGTGACAGTGACAGGCAATTTGCTACGGCCTTGCCTATGTTTTATTAAGGGGGAAGCGCTTAAGTAGCCCGCGAAATTCAAAAATACTTACGTTTTTAACAATTTGCAGGTCACTGTCAGGTTGTATGTTGATTTAAATATGATTCGCGGCCATAACAAATACGGCTTTACAGAATTATAATCATTAGAATCAGCGATACAACTCCTTAAGTTAGAATTTGCCTCAAATGTCACGATTTCATGAAATATTCAATCAATACACCACTCCACTCATTCTGTGTGGTATTTTTCCTCAAAATTACCATTTCAGACTCAAATCTACATGGTCTTCACATGATCTGACCAAGATTATGTCTGGACTTTAAAAGAGACTGTGACCTCTGAGTTTGTTTCGGCCTTTCTTCTCAGAGTAGTCAGATAGGAAACGCCGAACTCATCCTAGTTTTAAAAAATGATTGACGTGTAAAAGAGTTTGTACAAACCTACTTACAGAAATAAAATCATTTATCATTTAATAGGGTAATATGAACTTAGAGAGATGTATTGAAGATTTTTATGATTACAATTCTATAAATAAATATTTGATACGGCCGCGAATCATATTTAGATCAACATACAACCTGATACTGACCTTCACAATGCAAAAAACTTAAGAAAATTTGAATGTCGCGGGCTACCTTGGCGCATCGGTGTTTTGGTCCATTTGGAATGCAAATGTCTGCAATGAAATAACTCAGGTAAAATAAAGCATCCATTTTTTGTACCACCTATGCTAATATTTTGTAGGTACCAAATTGGTTGGTATTGGTAGGTTTATAAATTCAAATAAACTCGTCTCTCGCCCTGAAGACATTTCTTCGCATTTTATAGAAATAAAGTCGACTTTCGTTTTTAGGGTCCGTACCCAAAGGGTAAAACGGGACCCTATTATTAAGACTCCGCTGTCCGTCCGTCTGTATGTCCGTCTGTCACCAGGCTGTATCTCATGAACCGTGATAGTTAGACAGTTGAAAATTTCACTGATGATGTATTTCTGTTGTCGCTATAACAACTAATACTAAAAAAACAGAACAAATTAAATATTTAAGGGGCCTCCCATACAACAGACATGATTTTTTTGCCGTTTTTATAGATAATGGTACGAAACCGTTCGTGCGCGGACCGAGTCTCACTTGGCCGGTTTTTAAAAGCTCCTCAAAATGTCGCAATAAACATCAGATCAGAACTATTTCGGCGAAGACTGGCAGCTTGTTTCCTCTGAGTTGCCCCTGACACTTGCAAATAGTTGCAAGCCTTGATGACTTATGAAGATTAATCGTTGTGAACACATGGTAAACTGTACTAGTATTTATCTTAATGGGGAATAAGAACTAGTTTGTGTTTCTATGCAACTCCTTAAGTTTTGAGTTGAGCTGCACGATTACTGACAAATGCGTGCACTGACTGGATAGGTCCACTCAATTTGTGTGGTTCTTTCCTCAAAAGACCATTTCAGACAGCAATCTACGTGGTCTTCACCTGATCTGACCAATATTATATCTGGACTTTAAAAGAGACTATGACCTCTGAGTTTGTTTCGGCCTTTCTTCTCAGAGTAGTCAGATAGGAAACGCCGACCTCATCTAGTTTTAAAATATGATTGACGTGTAAAAGTGTTTGTACAAACCTACTCACAGAAATAAAATCATTTATCATTATCATTTAACTGTTGCACGGATTCTTTAGGATCTTTCTACAGATTTTTAACTTACCAAACTCATAGGAACATGTTACTAGCATCGGGATTGAGGTAGGTATAGGCAGGAATTAATTCTGGAAACACTCTGGATTAGATGCAAATCTTGGCACATATTTATTCTTTGCCGTCAAAGTAGGTAGGTACCTAATGTAAGCTGAATCGATGAACATCTAGGTATAGTGTATTTGTTTTATTTCCTATATTTTTGTTATTTTTATACTTTCGTATGTTGCACCGGTTGACGTCATCACGTCAACGCCGGCTGTCGCTGAAAACCAGCGCTAGGGCTCTGTGTCGCATAGGGTCCTAGCATTATGCTGAGCGATTGCCGTTTTGCGTGGATATGACACATATTTTCCCCCAACTCGTTCTTTTTTGTATTTGTGTTTTTCTCTGCGTCAAGTTTACCGTAAACAAACGTATTTCTTTCTTTTTCTTCGTTACTATGATTTAATTGAAAGCTTGAGAGGTGAATCGCTTAGGTAGACTTGGCAGGTCGGTTGGTAAATGAAGTCATTCCATACAATATATTACAATCGCCTCTCACAGCCGCGAGAACTGATGGAGTGCGCTATTCCTAGTTGAAGCCCACTCGTCGCAACGTAAACCAAACTAAAGTTATTCTCCAATGTATGCACAAAAGTAGCATAGTACTGCGATGTTTACCGCCCGAGGCGCCCCACATTACAAAAATATACGCAGAGAAAACCGCCTGAAAAATGGGCTGCTGAAATTCTGTCTGCAGCGCGGCATTGACGGATGTTTGTATATGTATTAAGAGAAATATGTATCAGTAGTTTTTTTCCACAGCATGGCCTATATGCCCTAGTTTTAATAGGTACTCTTTATAGCTTATAAGTACCAGCACATTTAGTACGCGATGAAACGCGTATTCTATGTTTATTTAGTTTTTTCGCGTCTGGTTGCTTTCGTTGGTTTATGGGGCTGAGCAGAACCATTTTGTATGGAAGGAATGTGAGTAAAATAAATAATGGAAACGTTGGATTAATATAGCATGATGTGGAGTGTTCGCCATGTGTCTTAGATACATATTGATCGGTGTACCGATCTATGTATATCTCCTGGTATCTGTCCGTGGGAGGACGCTGACAGGAGCATTGTGGGCAGCATCATCCCACATAACTCTCCCTGAATAGATGAATTTGATCAATGTTTAGTATCAATTCGCTCAGCGAGCTTTGTTGAGAGCTATGCTTGGAGTCTCTCTGAAGGATAACATCTGAAACGAGCGATCCGCCAGAGAACCAAGGTATCCGACATAGCCCAAAGACTAAGCAAGTTGAAATGGCAATGGGCTGGTCTCGCAGAACCGACAATCGTTGAGGAAAATGAGTTCTAGAGTGGAGACCACGTTTAGGCAAACGTAGTGTACGACGCCCGTCGGCGAGGTGGAGTGATGACTTGCAAAAGGCGGCTGGCAGAGACTGGATGAGGAGAGTCGAAGATCGGGCTCAGTGGCGTTCACTAGGAGAAGCCTACGTCCAGCAGTGGACGAATATAAGCTGATGATAATGATGAAGTATCAATTCATCTATCAATAGCAGATCTTTCGTATGAGTTCCTAAGGATTAGGTAGGTAGGTATAGGTACAATCTAGCTAGGCAATCAACAAAATTAAATAGCGTATGGTATGTGATGGTGATGGCGTACGCCAAACTCCATTTGGGTGCCAAGCTAAGGAACTAACATTATGGCTTCAGTTGCAAACAACTGTCTCGAACTAGCACTCCTGTGGACCATTCTGTAAAGCGGCAATGACTCGATCAATGAAATCAAATGATTGGCTATTGCTCAAAGACAGCGCCAAACGAGCCATCAAAAATTTGACTACACAGGAAGCCGACTTCGCAATACGGGTAGAATGGTTATTTATTTTATACGTCTGTGTTTTATCATTTTATCCCAGATTCCCAGTTTCCAGAACCAAGCTACCTGCAAACTCCAAGAAACCAGTGACTCAATTGTTGCAAATGTCTTAATTTCGCGGCCCATTTGCCCGGCCTATATCTCTTTAACGATTTCCAAACACTAGTACAGTTGTTTGAATATCGATATGCTTCATATGCTTCTCTTGGTCTTTGATGTCCTGGTATGTTAACAGACCTTCGGGGAACATAATCAGGTTTATCGTCAGCTGTTAAATGTGAAAATAAATATTATTTGAATTTTATTATTGCTAATTTTAGGTAATATTTTGTCATGTGGTAACTATCATATTTATATATATTATTATAGATAACTTTTTTTAATTTGTTGTTCCATGTTGTGTTTTTTGAACTATGGCACATTTCTATGAAGCAACTTTTTTTTTTGATACCCGACGATAAATTTCTACGCTGGGGGTCTAGAATCCGACTCCCGGCCACCGTAGGCGCGGGCTTGCGGACGGCGGGCAATGGGCAGCTCGCCGTCCGGTAAGGACCAGGCCCGGGTCGACGGCGCGTCGTGTTCCACGCGCGCCTCAAAGAGATGTCAGCAAAATTGACGGGGTCCGAGAGGACCGATGCCTGCCGGGGCTGCGGATTGTTCGAAAGAGTTACCGTGGCCCTGGCGCCCAGGCAACTGAAGGAACACGGGTGTGTTTTAGTCAGTAAGAGTCTGACACGCCCTTCCGCTCCGCCCAGAGCGGGAGAGGTCATTTGATGATTTCCCACCCAAAAAAAAAAAAAAAAAAAATGGGGGTCTAGAATCATGTGGTAAATTCATGGTTACAATTTGCGCGGCTAACCTGTATAGTCCTGTATAGTCCTCTTCACCATATCCAGCGGCAGCGACCCAGATTATTTTTTATTCCTTTCGTGAGCTCTCTGATGACCAGCAAAATCGGTCTAGAAAACCGGGTCACACCGTGTACTAAAGAGCTAATCAGCATCATTGTAGGTATGTATAAGGTACTTATTTGAAGGCTTTGGGTGACTTCGTGTTTTTGCTATGGGGAGCGGATTTTAAAGAAACGGAATAATCTGTATATATAAAAATGAATCCCTATTTCCCTTGGTCACGCCCTAACTTGAGAACGACTTTACCGATTTCATCCATCTTTTTTTTTAAGTATTCTAATAGTTTGTAGAATGTTCTTACGAAAAAAAAAATAGAAAGTTGCGAGATTTATGCGGGTGAAACCGCTGGGCGCAGCTAGTTCTTAAAATAATTAAGTATGCGTTTGAGTGCTTAGGTATCTACATATAAACAACATTAATGGTCTTTGGAATTAAATACCACATCAGAAGTTGTAAAGATTTGTTAGTTACCTGAAGGGAACGTCAACTTCCTTAGCCTTAAGATTCTTCTGGTTTTCCTCAAGCTTTAAACAATTAGTTTTTGCCTTGCGGTTTCTTGCTATGTGTAGATAACTAGGTAATAGGTACTTTACAAATAATCCCACGTGGGACTAGGCAATCAGGAGGGGGCAGCGTGAAATACTTACTTGCCTTTTAAGTTTTATAAGTAGACTAGCGACCTGCTCTTGCTTCGCACAGGATAGTACCTAATGAAATAAACAAAAAAACCTTCCGGTATAAATTTTGTACATGATGTTGAAAACCGCATTAAAATCCATTGCATAGTTTTGGAGAACAACGTGGTCACAATAACAGACAGGAAAAGATAATAAGTATAGGTATAGAAACACCAGATTTTCCCGTAGAATACCAACGAATTTATTGCAATATTAATAGCTATAAATTGTGTAATTATTCCAACTTCCCTAGTGATTATTTACGTACTTATGACTTTATTGCGATTGATGAATGATACATCCTTACCGCAATTATTCATGGAACCATAGGCATTTAGATACCTAAGTATATGTAGATAGTAGGACCATATACATATGTGTTAAGATAGGTAGTGCAGTATAATACTGCTGATTAGATACTTTTTGTACGCTTTCACTGGCGATTTATTTTTAATGATAGATTTTTGAAAATCGAAATTGACGACTCTTCCAATCTCGCTTGATCAAATATGAGTCTGAAATATCATCAGCCCCTACGTTCGTCTATCGAGACGAAAAATTCGCGACCGCCAGTATTAAGGCTCCCGCAGACAGGCGCGACGCGACAGGGCGACGTGTCGCGTCTGTTTGTAGGAGCCTTTATGTTGTATAACAAAATAAGTAGTATAGTGCCTACATATCGATCTACGTTGTAGCTCGCAAAATTCAAATTTTCTTTGGTTTTTTGCAAATTGCACCTCTGTTTTACGTCGTATGTTGATCAAAATGCGATTCACGGCTGTAGGAATGATATATTTACTGAATAATAATCATCAATTTCATATCAATCGTCCTTTTTCAGAATATTTTATATGAAACTTCTTAAGTGGAACAAATTTCCAAAGTTTGAAACAGCTACAGCTTTTTCACTTCATTTCACTTTAATTCACTTTAATTTAATTATCCAATATAACAGTATCCCACACGCTTATGTGCCCAGATTACATATACATCTTCCTTCAAAATTTCGTATCTCTTGTGCTAATAGGCTCCGAGTAAAGTGCCTGTGGCATACGGACTGACAGAAAGACGGACAGGTTTTAATTATAAGGGTTTCCATTTTGACATATGCCTACGAAACTCTTAAAAACCACAGTCCGCTGACTGTCGTATATAACTTCAATCCATCAGGCACATCTTTGGGTTCACTTGTCTTTTTAATTTCTTTAGGTACCAATACCTACTTAGGTAGATACCAAGTTTTTTTGTAAATAAAAGTGCCAAATATTTTGTTCTTATTCCAACCTTGCACAGTACCTATTGTTTCAATTAGTGCTATGGGATTGTATAGTCTACAGGGTGGCAGGGACATCGATGCGCAACCAGGGGGTCTACTCTCTCAATTGCGGCGGTAAGTCCCCTCTTTGAGGAGTGGCTTGAGAGGCGCCACGGCGTCCTCACCTTCCGCCTGACGCAGGTCCTCACCGGACATTGCTGTTTCGGAAGGTTCCTATTACGGATAAGGCGGGTGGAAACGCCCTGGTGGATCGACCGGAGAACACGGTGGAGGTCTGCCCGGCTTGGACGGAGCACCGCCGTGTCCTCATGGCGGCGATCGGCGGCGGCAATCTCTCGCGTCCGGCCCTGGTTCAAGCCATGGTACGGAGTGAGAGGGAATGGGAAGCCGTCACCTCCTTATGCGAAGCAGTAATGCTCGCGAAGGAGGAGGTGGAGTGCGTGAGGGAGAGCAACCGCAATCGTTGCGCTCTCACGCCCCTAGTCACCGCAGGAGGAGAGACCCCGGGCGGCGGGCTTGCGGAAGACGAGCAATGGGCAGCTCGCCATCCGGTAAGGACTAGGTCCGGGTTGACGGCGCGTCGTGTTCCACGCGCGCCTCATAGAGATGTCAGCATCATTGACGGGGTTCGAAAGGGCCCATGCCTGCCGGGGTCGCGGATTGTTCGAAAAAGTTACCGTGGCCCTGGCGCACAGACAACTGAAGGAACACGGGTGGGTTTTAGTCAGTAAGAGTCTGAAAGACCCTCCCGCTCCGCCCAGAGCGGGAAAGGTCATTTGATGATTTCCAACGCAAAAAAAAGTGGGTCTACTCTCTAAGCACAATATCCGTAGTTCCGGCCAAAGTTACGCGCGTTTATTACTCAGTATCACCTACCGATTTAAGAGTACTTCGAGGCCTGAACTAAGAACGAATGACAACACTATTTGACAGTTGCCCTTACTCCCGATGTGTTTGCTCGTCCAAAATGGTTACTTAATCGGGAGTACGATTCATTCTGAAGTATCAACATAGTTTCGGACGGGCCCGTGTCTTCGTTGACGGACTTACAGAGTAGGCCTCCTGTTACCATGGATTCAGTACATGATTCTGAAACCCCAGCATTGACATTTAACTTCGGTTATTCAAAAAAAAATAGCTCTACCATACGTTTTGACCGCGTAGGTCACTTTTCTATGAACCAGCTTTTTTTTTTGATAACGAAGAAACGTTTCTACGCTAGGGTTTCTAGAATCGTGTTCTGAATTCATGGTTTCAGTTTTCCCGTCGACGTCCCTGCCACCCTCTCTGATCCTCTTCACCGGATCCGGCCACAGCGACCCAGACTCAAACCACAGTTGTGTGGTTTATATAATTTTTTTTTCGAATTGTGACTTCACGCTTCCCTTTGTATTGGCTTAGAATGCCAAAAGATTAGGTAAATAGTCACGTGAGCGAAGCCGCGGGCACAACTAGCCTATCTATACGTTGGTGTAGTTATCAGTCGTCGTATTGTCTATCAATGTTAATGTCAGAGTCGTGATTCAACCGTAAATTATATGAACGGATGGAGTTACAGAATCTTAGGCAAACGTGATTATTTCCCCTTTTTGCATAATCAGCCTATAATGTTGCCACTGCTGGGACAAAGGCCTCCTTTTTGTGAGAGGGAGTAGGCCAAAATCCACCACGCGGGCCCAGTGCGGGTTGGTAGATGTCACATGTCTTCGAATTTTTGGTTCTAGGACGTGCCGATTTCCTCACGATGTTTTCCTTCACCGTTTTTGAGAGTAGTGGTGAGAAATAATTTTCCCTTTTTATTAATGGGGAAATACGTGGTTGGGTATTCCTTGAATGTGTGTGTAATGTACTGCAGTTTAGGAACTTATCTACTAAACTCTCAATATCCGATAGCCATGTTGGACACGTCTTTTATGTACCTACTGCAGACTACAGTTTGTGCTAGTCAATAAATAGGTACCTAATGTGCGCTTTCATAATTTCTAACGTCACGATGTTATCGTGGACGTCCACGTCCACGTCTATAAAATGTATAGAAAAAAATGCACGATGTGTAACGTTATCGTGGACGGAAATTTAAAGCGTCTTCATATATTTCCATACATTTTACTTCCCTGTGTTATCGCGACGCCGTGACGTGGACGTGGACGTCCCCGCTATTATAGCCACGTTAGCTGTTATAAAAGAGCACAATAGAACTAGACCATCCTAATTAATATTCCGACGGCTTTTTGGATTTTAAAGTCGAATGGCAAAAACGCAAATGTTGAAGTAGGTAGTCTTCGTATCATGCGTTGGACTATTCCCTTCAAAGGTTTTGTAGCGTATCCTAGTAAAATTACGATAAAAAGTTAACAATAAAATTTTATTAAACCATAAAGCTTTTACACGTAGGCTGCACATTTTCTTTCCTTCGCGTTAAAAAGAAAGATGAAAGAAAATTATCTTTGACATCGTAATTAAAAAACTAAAGCACTAGCCAAGACAACCATGCGTAGATGATATGAGGATATGAAAATGATCGTAAATATAAAAAATATGTAAAAGATACATTTGGTATTTAGTGAGATCACAACGTAATAAAAGTTTATGGCCCCTGCATGCCTATTGAAAGTGCTGAAACGGACAAAAATAACCGTTTCAGAGCTTTATTTCAGTAGAATTATTGCGTCTGGTATGATTTATATGATGTTTCAACCAAAATAAATGTTGCAACCAAAAAATGTCGGTGAGAGCAGCTTTAGATTTATCATATTAAATAAACGACTGCGTCTATTTA
Organism: Dryobotodes eremita; assembly: GCA_917490735.1. Taxonomy (NCBI): domain Eukaryota; kingdom Metazoa; phylum Arthropoda; class Insecta; order Lepidoptera; family Noctuidae; genus Dryobotodes; species Dryobotodes eremita. The sequence continues at coordinate 5,751,229 of OU823261.1, forward strand.
GAAGGGAAATATTGCAGTTAATAATTTCGTAGATTTTCTTTGTTTATCTATGTAGATTGAAAAAGCGGATGCAAAGTTGAGAAAAATATGCACTAGATAGGTGATGTAGGGCCGATCATGCAACAATATCAACATACAACCAGTTAGATCTTAAGTTTATTTTCAGAATATGTAATTTCTTATTCCCTTGATGAAATATCCATGTAATTAAAGCATAAAAACCACAACATAAACTACTTACAGGTGTATCCGAACAAATCACAATATCCTTTTCACAGCAATGCGCCACCCTTGCGCAAACGCACGTCACAGCGGCGCCAAACTCTATCCCGCTATATTTTTAATATAAAATTGTTTAGTCGCGTATCGAATCATAAAAATATAAATATTTTAGGATCGACCGCGCGCGCAACACTAGCCGCGTCCCGACTGCCCATTGACGCATTCGTTTCGAACTAATTTCGGTGCAACGACTATTCCGCGATTCTGTAAACACCGCAGCGGCGGTAAAACTTGGCTAAAGTACGTTGGTCTCCCTCCTACATGAAGACTACATAATTTTCTTCTCAAAATTGAGGAAAAGAGGGAGACGCGATGGCTCCGTTTAAATTGGGAATGCTGGAGTGTTGCAAACTTACACAAGCAGTTAAAACCAGCCTTATTTTGCTATAGTAAGGTCTGTTTTCGCCCAGCTAAAGGTAACGGGCAATTTTGTAAGTAATAAGTTCTGTTTTGGGCACATCGTGAGTCAGTTGGGATGAGGAAATGCGTGCAAGTTATAATTTTGGAGCGGCCGACATTGTTGAATGATTTTATAAATCATTGCGGGATGCCTTACCGTAGGAAAATGTTTGTGGGTGGCAACATTTTTCTACTGAATTATTAAACTATTATAGGTAGGTAGCTACTTAAATGTTTGTATATATGAATCTTGAGGGAACTTACGTCAAAAAATAAAAAATCAAGACAGTGCTGCGAACAATACAGTGAAGCATGCAAATCTACACCTTGCTTTGTACATACACGCTCTCATGCACATATTTACAACCCAATTTACAATCAAACTACACCTCACTAAGTGCACACATGTTTACTAAACCGGCCTCGTCACTGTTGACAGCGCTATGACTTGATTTTTTATTTGGTCTGAGGAACTTCACTATAAAGAGGGCCCTTCGGTCCGTCTATCGTCAACGCTAGCATGATTGAAACGCTTGTTGTTTCATTCAACGCAATGTTGAAAAAGAAGCATGAGTGTTAACGCGATAACATCAAACGAAAATTGGAAAGCGGGGATTTCACAAAACTTGTTCCAGGAAATACATGTTTTTGAAAAAGCGTTACAAGTTTTTTGAAAAAAGTGTGTCATTTAGAATCTCCATTACATGTGCGAGGTTTCTTTATCGATGTTTTCTTTCCTTTTTCAATGTATGAGTACTTACATTATGAACTTTCAGAAAACACTTGTGCAGAAAAACATACTGATTTTCAGACGTCTTTACTGAAGTTCTTTCTCAAATAAGTATTTTTTTTATTAAATAGAAACCTAGATATAAACTACAAGATATTTGTGTATTCAAAATATGTGGAGGAAAATTTGTTATAAAGCCATAGTCACGTACGAGCGTTTGTATGGGCATTATGACGTGTTGGCCGCTCTTAAGCATTTAAGAATTATACGTGTTCATTTCGTAGCTACCAGATGTTTTAGTCTACTCAGCAATAAATCCATATAATAGGTACTTACTAGGTACGTACATAGACTACATGTAGGTATATACTCACAGGTATTAATTCGGAAACCTAATCGAGTGAGATCACACTACTTAGTATTCCTCGAACAAATACTAATTGTGTTCAGTCACACCTGCCTGACTACCCTTTTAATATGAGGTACTCTAAGATTTTATGCATAAGTATGTCCAACCGTCCAAAATAGTCAGATCACTATGTTTCTCTAATCATTTCGTGTAGACTTACCCTCCGTTGGTTTTAGCGGAACTCCTGGCTAAAACCTCCATGGTGGCCATCTTCAACACATGCGGAGAGGTTCCGTCCGGGGTCTATAGACGCAACAATGGTCGACGACATAACAGCAGTTAGGATTCGCAATCACAATATAAGTTTCTATATGATCGTGGAACCACCAGGCACTGTTCCAATAATTATTTATTTCTGGGGCTCAAACTTGGGAACTTACGGTCCACAACCGCATGAGCGACCACTACGCCATTAAGTGGTCTTTTAATATATAAAAGGCCACAGATTGACATAATCAAATCCATTTCTACAAAGAAATTGGGTGTACTACTTACCGTAACCCACTTTGGTAGCCTACATTTGAATATATAAAGTCACATCGTAACAAAGAAACATAGATTTCCTGTCGTAGGTCAGGTATTGTATGAATGGTGTCATGACTTAGCTATTTCTCCCAAACTATGACGTTGCTGCTGTTGAGAATATTCCCAACTAACACTTAGGCGCTAAGACAAGCGTTATAATAAATCTATTAGAGCGCTAGCCAGATCCGAAAGTTATAAATAAGTGTTACGCATTCGGAGTTAGAGCGCGCTATAACTCTATTATAACCCCGAAATGGGCACACTTTACAGAATGGGTTAAGAGGTATAATAAAGCAATAAGAGAGCTATAATAGCGATAACTGAAACTACAAGGAATAAAAACGTGGTAAATCGGGGAAAGTTATCTCCTTTAGTGGTACAATAGAGTAAAATATCGTTTATTAACTCTTTGGTAGCTAAGAGAGCTACAAAAAGGTGTATACTAAATCCTTAAGCGGTACAGTTGAACTACAATGTCGCTCACTATATTTTTAAGTGATAAGAGGGTGGCAAATAGGTGATTATTAACGCTTTGAGCTCTAGTATAGATCCACAAAGGCTATAAAAACGGCCACAGGTGCTAACATTTTTAATATCTAAGGATATTTTTTTAAATTTTATCAACATAATTAACTTCTCGTTTTTATGTGCGAACAGAACGTATGTTAATATTTGTCAGATCCAAAACGCCGCCATTCGTTTGTGAAAGTGAAATTAAAATTAATCTTTTAGTTTCAACTTATGTAGTGGACACAGAAGTTGAATTTTTACTGCGAAGGTAAGTACACTGTGAATTAGTATTATTATATGTATTATTAACAAATTATTCAAGCGCCCGATGTCTATTGTCTATTTACTGAAAATAAATATTTTATTAGATATGGAGTAACATAAAAAAATTGTAATAATCTAATAAAACGTTTCCTTTTCTAGTTTAAGGTGTCGTCCTAGTAGTATTAGAACACCATGAAGCAAAATACTCAATTAAACCGTGTTTTCTTATGTTTTTCTAACCTTAGTCTAATCAATTCGTAACTGAAACATAGTGGGCAAATGAATTTAGGGATCCGTAGTAATTGCCCAAAACCACAACCAAATCGAGTATGTACAATTGTACATAGTTATACTTTACAATTTAAGAATACAAATTCTTTATTTTTTTAGATTTTACTTATAGTTACAAGTCACCAGTATAGTAGAGGAGATACTTTGTGAGTTAGGGATTTGATTAAAAAAAAAATATCGGGGTAGTAGGTGTGACACGGGCTTATATGAACCGGAGGAGAATGCGACTGGAGCCGCAAGCCACAACCCTAATATTGATTGTATTTATGTAAGTAATTAGGTGTTTAATATTCTGTTAGTAAATCTAATATATAAAATTCTCGTTAACTTATAATTTAATTTCAGAATGCCGTACAAAATAGTACGAACTTTTGAGAAACGAAAAAACTTGCACTGAATTGTTCTTTCGCCATGGAAACGTAATAATATGGTAAAATGGCCTAAAAACAATGCGTTAAAACTTATGAAATCCGCAAACACCTTACCATAACCTGATTGGCGAGATATAAAGTGTCAAGTAAAAAAAAGAAATATTCCAACTTATGAGGAAGATAGATTTTTTATTGGCTAATACAGATACCGATGAAGAGACAAGAGTTACCAATAGTAAACAAGCCAGCCAAAAAGAAGTTGATTTGAATGTACTCATGCAACAATTGCTATGAATGGCTGTTATTGTGTTATTCAGTTAGTACTAGGTGAATACAAAGGGTTTAGTTATTTATTTATAAATAAATAAATAAATTAGAACATTTTTTTTTATTTGCAAGAGAATCGCAGATGAAACATCTGATTTAGACAGAAATATTTTTGTTGTCTATTTCACGGCCGTCTTGTAGTGTCTACCACAAGACGGCCGTGAAATAGACAGCAAAAATATTTCATATTTAGCCTCAATGACCAATTCATCTAAATAATCTTAACTTCTTTGGTTTTCCAATTCCGAAATAGACACCAATGACAAAGGGATCCGCGTCAACTTTATGAATATTAGCTAAAATTGGCCAAAAATTGTTTTTTCGACCTGTTGTGTATGGGTCGACCGCACAGACAACTTAGACCCGTAGACACCTCATTAAGAACATTTTGTTCGAATCATGGTCTAAAAAAACAAGGTCTGGCACTCCGGGAGTGACACATGCTTACGTCACTATCCAGTTGCCACTTTATTGCTACAAAACGCGAAATTATGGAAACATTTTCAGTCACCTTTCTATTAAAAAATACATATAAAGCATTTAAATTGCCGTTTCGTTTGTATAGTCAAACGAAACAATTAAATTTAACCATACCAACGTAATTCTTAATTAAAAACTCAATTTTTTAACGGGTTCGCACAGGTGGTTAGGGAGTTATTATTACACACTACTGGTAACACAGAAACGGGCTGTCTCATTGAAATTCCGCCATTTTGTCGTGTATTGCTATTCTTGTTTAACGCGTATGCCGGTCTCGCTCTCGCCAGCGTAAACAGTGATTCTCAAACATTTATTTGTGGACGTCTAACAAGTTTGTTTTTTTCTTTGACTACAAAATTAATTAAAATGGTTGGTTGTTCTATTCGGAACTGTAAGAGTAGAAGTTTAAAAGGCGGTACAATGATTTATCCATGTCAAGAGCTCATAAGCGTTGCTCAAATAATGGAGACAGAGTTTGAAAAATTTCATGGGAAATCGCTATACGCAGATAAATTTATTTTCAAAACCTTGACTGATATTGTGCACAATTATGTAAAAGATAGATACCCTCAAATATATTACTCTGTAATACTTTGCTTAGTAAGAACAAGAACCTACATAAGACTGAAAGAGTTAAATAGAAATATTGTGTGTAATCAACTGGAAAAGAAGCGCAAAAGAAAATTATATAAAGTATCAAACACTATCTAGTGAATACAACAATACAAACTTCTTATGGCGACTTGTTTTACAATGTGTTTGAATATTATTTTAATAATCCCTAGAATCCACTACTAATATTATGAATGCTATAGTAGATTTGTCTATGAGGTACCTTTGTTCTCACAAATAAACTACCGGCACCTTGGCTTGGAAGTTATTTTTTATTTATTTATTTAAATACCTTAAAACTATCGTTTCAGGTCTTAACCTAAAGCTTGGAACCCTAGGATAGACATAGGATGCTTTTTGTCACCGAAAACCTAAAACGCGGGCGGAGTCACAGGCAACAGCTAGTAGGAATTTAATAAGTTTAACGTTTTATTAAATTGAATTTCCCCATGAATTTCCCCAAATATAAAGTTTGAGAATCATCGATAGGGGTGATGACGTAGGCTTGTGTCACCCACGTGACCACTGTGTCTCGGAGTGCTATACCTTATATTATTATACCATGGTTCGAATATACTATCGTCAAAAGTCAGGGGGGGCCGAGGTGCAAAGAGAGCTGTGATTGGCTATTTCAATGTCAAATGTCATACGTCAAACGACTCATAGGACGGCTTAGAGTTGGTATGAGACTCGATATTTTTATCGATAAACAACATTTGTAAGTACTAAGATTTATTTATCTATTGAAAAAGGTACACCGATCAAATATTAATCTCACATTATAGCACAGAGCATACCGTACCGTAATTCGTTATACCTAGTACTTACATCTAGGTATACTTAATTCAGGACATTTTTGGCATCAAACAGAAAATAGTTTTGGAGAAGCACGTGACACGTTTGCGCCAAATTCCATGTACTGAGTGTATTAATTAGTGCCAAAATATTGCGGGAATTAGAAAACAGAAGTCGATAATATCTGACAATATTGACAAGTGACCCACCAAAGTTGGTAACAAATGCGTTGGTACAGCAGTAATAAATAAAATTTGTCGTTTCTTTTTGAGTTCAAAGCAATCCGTAGTAAAATGACGGGAACATTTGTAGTGGGACACCAATTTTCATCTCGTTTTGTAGCGCTTATACAAATTTCCTTTAATTCTAGGCATTAAGGAAACCTTTAAAATAAAATAATGATTGTTTATTTATTTTATGTTTGTGGTAACATATCGATATTTTATTTGTAGATTTGTTATCGATTCATCATCACTAGTAAACTGTTACCGATGATAGAGCGAGATAGTCATATATAAATTAAAACGTGAAAGAAAGAGATTTTTCAAAAGACATCAACGAGCGCTACTGCACCTTTGCCTTTGTTTCGTATTCAAATAATGTCGTTAAATTAGATTTTTTAATTATTTTATGCTTCTAGATAACTTATCGGTGAAATGTAATGCCGTCTTTGTGTAACCTCGAAGTTCTGCTACATTTTCCACACCAATTCACTGCACAATACGGCATTTTGAATATTCTTTTCGATTTTTAAAACCTCAGAACAATAACTAATATTACGTCAACATTCAGTAACGGACTGACTGGCGCTTCCTAGACGAGTTGGGGGCGTGGCCATCACATATGAGGCCGTAGAGCTAATGCTTGGCGAGCGCGGTTGCCCTCCTATGCGGTGTCTACGGGGCTAAGTTGTCTGTGGTCGACCGTCAAAGATAAAATTCAAATGAATAATGTCAGATAAATTGTCAATTTTTTCTAAAATATTATTCAAAGTCCAGAAATGCCATTGTTCCAGTATTCGCCATAATTTTCCAATTTGTTATCAAAATATTTCTAGGTGTTTTTAAAAGAGCGCGAGGATCATTAGGAAGATTGGATATGGCAAAACCTCTAATTTAACATGGACAGCAAATTTTTCATAGCTATTAGACTTATGTTTTGTTTTCTAGCCCATACTCTCAATTGTTCACGAAAATTAAGATTTTTTAAACCGTCATTGGTTTTGTCCTCACTGTCACTATTTTGTTCAATATTAATCAAATTTGCGGAGTATGCGGAACCTCGATCCACATTTTCGCAAAGTACTTCCTCATGGTCGCTTGTAGCTGTAGCACCACTTCCACACACATTTACTGGAAAATCATGTACGGAACCCAATTCCACATTTTCGCAGAAAGCTCCCGCTTGACTACTTGTAGTACTACTATCACTCACAATCACATTTTCTTGTATTAATTTTAGATCCTCAACAGAAACGGAGTAGTTTAAAAGATTATGATATTCTCTCAACAATTTTCGGCTATTTCCACCAGTCCTACTTTGACGTTTCCAAGCATTTTTGGCCGTTTTAGATTTTTTTACTTGTGTCGCCATTGATTTCAACAACAAGTGAAAAAATAAGGAGTAGAGAAGTGGTATTAAGCTCTATTACTCTACCTAAAGTTATACAGAAGTCACGTTAAGCACTAAAAGTTCTATGATAGCGAAAAATGTTCCTACCGTTTGACTATAAGTAACATGAGAAAGTTTTGTACCTCTTTAGGCATTTGGTGGTACAAAAGAGTTTGTGAGCACCATTGTAGAACTGGTAGTGGTAATTATTGCTTTTGTGCAACTTTTGATTCTTGGCGAGAGTTTATTATTAAATGCATAGCACTTTGAGGGGTTTTAGTCAATGCTTACTTCTTATTTAGATCTTATAGTTGTAACATTCACCTAAACCTATAACACAAGATACTTTGCCCGTATTGTAGTGTTAAAAATTGCCGCTACATGTCTTTAACCTTTAAACTTACCCTGTTATCGCCCTTGTAACTCTGTGGTATGACTATAAGGGAAATATGTTGCTTGTCTACGCTCTTTTGTCGCCAAAAGTTGTAAGTGCTGCTGTAGCGCCTTTATATCTCGTTAAGTTCTAAAACAAGCTCTAATTGACGCCTAAATGTTTGTTGGGTCGTAGACTTGATTTGTTGACCATCTTCTGTTTTTTTTTAAACGACGTCAAATCAAATTACTTATTTTTGCAGAAAACGCTGTTATAATGGTGTTATTAAATGTACATGTTTCAAGTGATTCTACCGTAACGCATGCAAAATGTATGCAATCATGGTTTATACAAAATCAAGATGGGCATTGAAATGGATAAAATTAGATAAAAATATTTTAAGATATAAAATTAATGGAATGTCTTTCTTAAAGTTATATTAATACATATTAATAAACATTATTTAGTAAAAATAATAATTTATTTATTTCAATGCCATTTCCAGAATTATTACAAAACATTAAAAGATTAATTATTTAAAGATACATGCATAATTGTTCTATTACTTGATGTCACTGTGAGGTCTTGAGTTTGGAAAAAATATCGTTTAAATAGTCGTTCAAGTTATAGTAACATTTATTAACTAAAAAGCTCTTTAGATTTTTCTTAAATAGAGTAGTATTCATTGCCCTTATTTCTTTAGGTACCTAATTTATTGAAAATTACAGGAGCCATGCGAAACACACTTTTGTGTATTAAAGTGGTATAGGTTCGGCGCACACAGAGGCGAAATGCGTCACGTTTTTGCCTATTATTGACTTCTGAGGCCAATGCAAATAAGTTTTGATTGACCTTAACAAACATTGAGACCTCACAAATATATAGGCTTGAGAGAGTTAGAATTTTGTACTTCTGGAACAACGCTTTACAGGTTTCAATTATTTGAAGCCCAAACATATCTTAAGTAACACGTACTTGTTTGCCAGGCAACTGAAGGAACATGGGTGGGTTTACATTTCCCAACCAAGAAAAAAAAAAACACATGTGGCACTCGGGGACTGCCGCGGTAAAGCTATTGCATAGCATTTTTTATCAACTTATGCAATTATAATTATTTATTATTTTTTTATTTATGCACTATTTTTTTTTCTTTGATATTAATTCAAATTCAAGTACAGTCGTACCATATACATACACGTTAAGCGAACGCTCGGCCGAGCTACATGGTAGGCGGAGTGGGGGGTGTTAGGTTTTATTTTCGTTACGGAATTTCTTGATTCGGTCGCCGCGCTCAAAGCCCGCGATAAAAGCTATGCAATAGCTTAAAAAAGGCCTCCGCTGTCCTCCCTTACCTATTAACAGTGTAATTTGAAAACATTGTAACTGCCAATTATTTTTAAAAGTGAACCTAACCGTGGAGTTTATTGCCGGCTCTTCTCCATAAGAAACGACCAATTGGAATCGTGCACCCTAGCTTCAGACGATTCTTAAGTGCCCATGTAGATTAATCTATACTTTATTACATAATAAAATCGTAGCGAAGTCAAAACTGTACATTGAATATTTCTGAAAAAGAAAAAGGAATTGTTACGAGGTCTGGGAACGATCCAAATGCCGAAAATATAGTTTTTAGTATTTTTGTCTGTTTGTCTGAATGTATGTTCCCGCATCACGCAAATACTATGGGATAGATTTTGTTAAAATTTTGCACAGATATTCCCTATAAGTCTAGTCAGTCTATATGCTATAAATTATCACGTTATTTGCTATGGGGGATAAGCAATATTGTTTTATGTTCGTAATCCTCTCTAGTTTACCACAAATTGTAAAAAGACGCGCCAAAAGGTTAGAATATTGCAAATGGTTACAGATTAACTTTTTAGGTGATTATCATAACGTTACACTTTTTTGGTGCTTTTTTTTTTTTTTTTTTTTTTTTTGGGTGGGAAATCATCAAATGACGTCTCCCGCTCTGGGCGGAGCGGAAGGGCGTGTCAGACTCTTACTGACTAAAACCCACCCGTGTTCCTTCAGTTGCCTGTGCGCCAGGGCCACGGTAACTCTTTCGAACAATCCGCGACCCCGGCAGGCATCGGTCCTATCGGACCCCGTCAATGGTGCTGACATCTCTTTGAGGCGCGCGTGGAACACGACGCGCCGTCGACCCGGGCCTGGTCCTTACCGGACGGCGAGCTGCCCATTGCTCGCCGTCCGCAAGCCCGCGCCTACGGTGGCCGGGAGTCGGCAATCGACTCCCGACGCCCAGGGTGTCTCCTCCTCCTGCGGCGGCTAGGGGCGCGAGGGCGTAGAGATTGCCTCTCCCTCTCGCGTTCCGCCTCCTCCTTCGCGAGCATTACTGCTTCGCAGAAGGAGGTGACGGCTTCCCATTCCCTCTCGCTCCGTACCATGGCCTGAACCAGGGCCGGACGCGAGAGGTCGCCGCCGCCGATCGCCGCCACGAGGACACGGCGGTGCTCCGCCCAAGCCGGGCAGACCTCCACCGTATGCTCCACCGTGTCCTCCGGTCGATCCACACAATGGTAACACCCGGGCGTTTCCGCCCGCCTTATCCGAAACAGGAACCTCCCGAAACAGCCATGTCCGGTGAGGACCTGCGTCAGGCGGAAGGTGAGGACGCCGTGGCGCCTCTCAAGCCACTCCTCAAAGAGGGGTCTTACCGCCGCAATTGTGGCGTGCCCTGCGCTGGGTTGCGACAGTCGCACTCTCCATGCCGCCATGAGATCCCGCCGGAGCTCTGTCCGCTGTGCCGTGATTACTCGCGGCAGCGGAGTTACGCCCCGGCGTTTCGCCTCCTCGCGCCACTCCCAAACGTGCGCGAGGAACTTTTATGGAGCTAAGCAGTCAATCATGACATATACAGGGTGGATTTATGAGATTGGGCAATAAGAGCAGTTAGTTAGCTTTACCGTTGTTGGTACAAGAAAACGGTCTTGGAGACTGTCCGTAACTTTTTGAAACATTTTGATCTGCGTTCACAGAGAAACGTCAGAAATCGCAAAAATTCGCTGGACTGGGCTGAATAGGGATCGAATATAGCAGACAATTACAGATTTAACTTTTAAATGATTATCATACTTCTATGGAGCTAAGCAGTCAATCATGAATATATAAGAACGGCTATTTTAGTCAACTTTCAACAAAGTAAATAGCTTAGCGGTTCGGCGACTGCTTTGCAAACCTAAGTTCGATTCCCAGCAGTTGATATATTATGTACTTCTTTTTTTACATTTTGTAATACTATTATGTGGTAATTCGTAGAACGTACACAGAAACACATTAATTTTAGGGGCTCTTCTGTAAACTATAGTTATAATATAAATAAATATCTATGATTAGGTGACTGTTAAAACCCCATTTGTTAACAATCTACTGTTATATTATTTTAGTGTTAGCTGTTCGTCAGGAATGATCTGTAAGAATGCAACAGTCAGTATATCAGTGTGCCCATGCGCAGTCCTATTGGAGTCATGGGGGTCATGACCCCCCTAAAATCATTCAAGCTGTCGAGAGCCTGAATGATATACTTAACTTCTAACTTAAAACTGTACTTGAGCCACGGCGACCCCGATTGACATATACAAAACATTAAGAACATAGGCGACTGCCTATGTTCTTAATGTTTGTAATGTTTTTTATAGTCATAGGGACTGACGACAGAAGTGAATAATTAAAACTATAAAATAACAGTGTTCTTTTTTAAATTTTCTAATTAGTTGTAGTACCTATCAGAAAATTTAATTTCGTGAATTGTAAATTAAAATTATTAACATTAGTCTGGTTTTTACATCTATAGGCACTCCGAGCAACAACAAGTGCAACACGTCACACTCTTAGCTACAGGTATACGGTTAACATTACCATTTCGGTGACGCGAACCCATAAGATTTTCCCCTACCAAACATCGCCCAACGAGCCTAAAGAAGTTTTTACTTCAAAACGCCTGTTATAAAATATAGGATCTAGGATGCGAGAGCGAGCGAAACAAACTCGGGAACTTGGGCACCCCGCTCGTAAGTCAGGTTCGAAAGGTTAAGGTTAAGGGGGAAGCGCAAGGGTAGCACGCAAATTCAAATTTTCTAACGTTTTTTTGCAATTTGAAGGTCAATGTCAGGTTGTATTTTGATTAAAATATGATTCGCGACCGTAACAAATTTTGCTTTACAGAATTATAATCATTAGAATCAGCAATACAACTCCTTAAGTTAGAATTCCGTCAAATCTCATGATTTCATGAAATAGTCATTCAATACAGTAATATGAACTTAGAGATATGTATTGCTGACTCTAATGATTATAATTATGTAAAGCTATATTTGTTACGGTCGCGAATCATATTTTAATCAAATTACAACCTGACAGTGACCTGCAAATTGCAAAAAACGTTAGAATATTTGAATTTCGCGGGCTACCCTGAAGGTTCCGCCTTAAAGCCAGATTCCAAAACTTAAACTGCTGTAAAATGAGTTTAAGCTTTTCGTCATAACTCGACAAAATAAGTTCTGTTTCTGTATAATGGTCAAAAGAAAACAGAACCTATTCAAGGTAGGGTGCTAAAATTTTCAAGTTCGCCTCGTTCGCTCTTGCATTCTACATTCTCTTAATTCTCGAGCTTTTCTTCATAAGTCGGCAAAGCAACTAATTCCTAGTTCTTTTGGAATTATCAAAAGAAAATCTAACCTAACCGAGTGTGCAAAATTTTCGACCTCGCTTCGCTCGCTCTTGCATTCTACATACATTTTCATAGTTGCTTGGGCTTTCCTGGATAAGTCGTCAATGTAACTTCTATTTGTGTTTGAAAATATTAAACAAAACCTAACATAACCGAGGCGGGTTATCAAAATGTTCGAGCTCGCTTTTCTCACAGTACATAATCTGCTACTGTTCTAATACCTGCTATTTATCAACCCCCCCCCCCCCGTGTAAAAGCTGCGTCTCTGAATAGCATAAGTAATGTAGTAGAGCTAGAGATGTACATGAACATTAACATAACATCACGCCTTTAATCCCCGAAGGGTAAGGCAGAGGTGTACCTACATATAGTACTTACACCCACATTTCGCCAGTTATGTTTAAGTCCCAAGTCATAGGTGGCGAGCCTACTGCCACCAACCGGGCACAAATCCAGACTCCAGGGTGCGTCTGAGCCTGCCAGGGCTGCGGATTGTTCGAAAGAGTTACCGTGGCCCTGGCGCACAGGCAACTGAAGGAACACGGGTGGGTTTTAGTCAGTCAGAGTCTGACACGCCCTTCCGCTCCGCCCAGAGCGGGAGAGGTCATTTGATGATTTCCCACCCAAAAAAAAAAAAAAAAGTGTGCGTCTGAGAAATTCCTGATGGAAAAACCTAATAAACAATTTACCCGACCTGAGAATCGAACCCAGGATCTCATGCTCAGCAGTAACGCTTGCGACCACTAGACCAACGAGGAGATGTACTTCCCTAAAAATATTCCGCGGCACCCATGGTGACCCCCCCAAAATCTTGGTCAGCGACCGCGCCTGGTTGTGCCATTAGGTAGTATATGCAAGAACGCTGGCGATAATTAATTCACTAAAACAAAAAAAAATCGCAACCGATGGGAAATTGCTACTGAAGGCTGCGGGTGTCGACCTCAGGACGAGCTGGTTCACTGCTTCTCACACGGACAACTGTACGTCGCTTGCTCCCGCGTCACCAGTCCTGACTCTTTATATTTTTGCTGCTGAGACCAAAACTACAAATGTAGTAGGTATACCAGGAAGTTTCATAAAAATGTGGCTGTTATTCTAGTATACAGAATGTCCCGTAAATAATGGGTCAAATATAACGGGTATGTGGCTCACCTGATTTCCAACAAATAATTTGAATAGTTTAAAAAAACCATTACGGTAACCAAGATATCTTTTTCATCGTAAAAAAAATACTTTTCAATTCAACTTTTTTTCTAAGGCAACTAAAACGTTATTTAATAAAAATATATCTTATGTCATTAGTAACCTATTCAGAAATGTTTAAAAAATATCATACCTAGAAATGTTATCATTCGCAGCGACAGCATTAAAAAAACCTAAATTCTTGTAGAGAAAATGGTAAAATTCGTAAAAACAAAACTTGGTTACCGTAACGGCTTTTTTTTTTAAATTATGAAATTAGTTCTTGAAAATCAGGTAAGCTACCTACCCGTTACGTTTGATCCATTTTTTTACGGGACACCCTATATTGTGGTGTCTTACGACTTCCACGCGAACGAAGTAGCGGGCAGAAGGTAATGTGAAGTATAATATTTTGAATTTTATTAAAACCCATCCTCTGTGATAGTCAGTAGGAATTTAATTAAGGGCCGTAACTCACCGGGACGCTATGTTAGCGCAGCCAGCACCCTAATTACGTAACACACTATCTATTACAATGTGGAATCATTTTGAAGCATATTGCTAATCCATTGCTTCATATGTTCGAAAAATTTGTCTGCTCAACAACGCTAAAAACGCAATGAATGTGGTTGAACTGTCAAAATGAAACCCATTCCTACTATCAGTGTATTACGTAATTACCCCGCAGGTCGCGCTGCCGCAAAATGTATAGTTGGCTGCCGTATCAAATTTAGTGTAGTTTATTTATTAATCATTATCATAATTACAGGTCTTTCATACAATGTCATTCAAAAGTATTTGAGTTTATACAGTCACAATGATGATATAATAATGATATAATGATATAATAATGATAATGAATGATATAGTAGACTAGTTTGTATAGTAGAGTGTATGATGATACACTCTACTATACAAACTAGTCTACTATAAAACTGTTCTGTGAGTACTGTGTAGTATGTGGTCTAGGAATTCAACCCACTTGAATGTAAGCTTAGCAAATAAATTTATTCAAACTCAAAGCATTTATTTCAATTAAACCATTTACAGGCACTTTTGAATTGTTAAAGAGCCGGTCAGTTAGTCAGAAAGTTGAAGCTAGTTGCCTATTCCAAAACGTAGATTATTACGTATTATTTTTCTATTCTTATAAAATATAGTCTAGGGCGCTCCATCCTCTAGGGCAGGGGTCGGCAACCTGCGGCTCGGGAGCCACATGTGGCTCTTTAGTTCCATACGCAAACATGATTTATTTTTATACCATATCTATTATCTAGTTTGTTGTGAAAAAACACTACTTATATATGAATAAATAGATTAGTTTTTGTTTAATCAAAAAACTTTATTCATGCAAGTACTACTTATTGTAGGCAAAAAAAAAAAAAATTGGGGCTCTTTAAAATCTTTGAAATTTTGTAAATTGTAATTTTTGTCTCTTCAGACTCAAAATGTTGACTCAAATGCCGACCCCTGCCCTTGAGCATTCGCCTGTAACGTAATATTACCTGCGACCTAGCCGTGTTACTTCTACCTAATTAATAATGTATTAATAAAAATAAAAATATATTCAAAAATAAAGGTATAACGTTAAATACAGTTATTTTTTTTTATTTATGTCAAGTTCAACCATAATTTGTGCCTGAACTAGGTAATCCTGTGTTTCTGGCGATTAAAATTAAGTATTAATCTATCCTGCCGGTTTCAATGATCTCTTTACACTACCGAGCAGTTGAAAGCCTGCAGTCTTCTTCCAAAGTCCTAGCCGTTACAGTGGAATCTAGGATTGTGTTACATTACAGGCGAATACTCCAGCACCCTAATTACATATCACACTATCTATCACAATCTGAATCATTTTGAAGCGTATTGCTAATCCATTGTTTCATATGTTCGAAAAATTTGTCTGCTCAACAACGTAAATAACGCAATGAATGTTGTTGAACTGTCAAAATGAAACCCATTCCTACTGTTAGTGTGTTACGTAATTACCCCGCCGGTGGCGGAGCGCATTTAGACACAAACTTATACAAATAAATAATTCTGTACACATATCTATTAAACAAAACCTAACTAATATTATAAATGCGAATGTGAGTTTGTTTTTTAAGCTTTTACGCTAATCGCTAACGGCTGCACGGATTTAGATGAAATTTGTTACATGGATAGAACATAACTTGGGTTAGGATATAGGCTACTTTTCATCCTGGATCACAGACGAAGTCGCGGGCAACAGATAGTAATAAAAATAAATTCTCTTACTTAAAATCATTCTTTCAGGTCATAAAAAGCCTGGTCAGTTAGCCAACATTTGAGTTTAACTTAATAGGGAATATACTTACATGTGATTCAAATAAGAGTTTATTTTATTTTATAAACTGTATTACTTTAAAGTAATGCCTCCATCAATATTTTTGACTTTAATTTCTTTTAAAAAAAATTTTTTTTTTAAGTGCATTAAAACTGCGGAATTTAAATATTTGAAAAGCGACGCCATTGGTCAGAGCGAATATGACGTAAAGTCTATTACAACAATAAATGCCAATGTGTTATATTAAAGAAGTGTTTGCAATTCAGTCCGTTGTCCATGTCATAGACTCTGACGTCACACCAAGCGCGCCATTTTAAAGCGCGATATTTTAACCTTTTTTTCAGTACTTCCAATTGCTTTTTGGCCTTGAATTTTATTTTACTTTTATATGGCGATGTAAAATTTCGAATAAAAATAATTATTTAAAAAAGTCCATGTATATTCCCTATCGTTAGTGTGTTACATAATTACCCAGCTGGCTGCAAGGTACGGGGACAGGTAAGAAAGAATTGGGGTAATTCTGTCATTTGTGTGTTGCCAGCGAACTGACGGTTAGTGTAAGTCCATAATACTCGTATAAGGATCAGCGTAGACAGGGCAGCAAATGCTAGAGCTGTTTTTTCTCTCATTGATAAATAACTATCTCGACTTCAAAAGAGGTCTAAGTAGCGTGTGTTCGCGCATATTTTCACTCCAGCAAAGAACATGGTCAAGCATTTTACTGCTACCTACACTGACCGTAACTTAAAAAAATAAAACAAAAAATACATCTATAAGAAATAATGTAATATCCTTCTCTTACGTCTACGTTTTTTCGGATGTCATTTAGCGTTTTTCAGTACTTCACACGCCTCCGTCAATTCTAACCCTTCCATGATGTAAAGGAGGTTTTCCACCGACGCGTCCTCGTCATCATCAAACCATAGTTGGACCATGTTCTTGGCTCTTGCTGAGTCCGTAGCGTTCTCAGTCTCGAAGAATTGTATTTCATCAGCTTTGTAGCCTAATTTAGCGGCTAGTTTCTTCCAATCTGTGAGTTTAGTGGATAATGCTTCGAGTTGTGAAGGTGATATCATTGTGACTCGAGAGCGGGCTGTTTTATCGTAGTCTTCTTCCGACGCGTGGGTTGAATCTGGCACCTACAAGAATGGCGACGGTTAATATTGATGTTATTTATGTGGTGTCTGCGGTTGGGGTTCTTTTTTGCTATTGATTCAATTTGGGATGCTCATATCCCAAATTATCTCAATAAACATCGATTTATTATGCAAAATCGAATAAGCAGTACCGGTATTGACCTCTAGAAACCGCTCTGGAGTGTCGTTTTTACTAATTGCACCAATAATGCCCTCAAAAAGGTTTGCCTTCCTCAACAGTATCTCAGAAAGCGGGAAAACACCAAGTACGTCTTCCTAAAAAATTTGCTACGTACGCCTGTCGGTGGGTATTGCAAGAAGAAACTACAAATAAAGCTGGATGGTCAATATAACAGGTGTAAAAAGACACTTAACGAAGCCGAGAGTCACTTGAACTCCCCGTCATTGTAATATTTTTTTGTACTGGACCATACTTGGGAACCTTCTGGTTACGGAGATATTTAAGGTCAAAATTCCAACTTTTACAATTTTTTTTACGAAACCTAGTTTTTAATGTTATAGCCAATGATCGGAATAGGCTAACTATATTTGCCTAAACTTCGGAGAACAGAGACAGAAAGTGGAGACTTCCTTACGACACTATTTTTTTTCCCGGGATTTGAGAAAAATCGTCAGTAAGTTGAAAATAAGCTTTATTTAAGACGTGTAAAGACAATTTTTAACTAAACTTGCAGGAACAGGTTTTGTCGACGGAAGAATACACAAAATGACAGATTGTGGAAAAAAATCTTTAGAAATCTGTCTACAATATGCGTGCTGGACCTACAGTCTCGACAAATATAACAACAAAAATCGGTCGTTAAGTCTAATAGATGTCAAATTTCTGTAATAGATTTTCAACCTTATCCTTTGGAAATAAAGTTGAAAATCTATTAAAGGAATTTGACAACGATACGACTTAGCGACCGATATTTGTCGCTGTCTAATGTCGAGACTGCAGGGGCTGGTGTAAAAAGATTCTTAACGAAACCGACACACTTATTCTCCCCGTTATTGTGATATTTTTAGTACTCGAATATGCCTGGGAACCCAGCTTACGGAGATATTGGATGTCAATTTTCCAACTTTTTTTACAAAAACCATATTTTAAATCCTCCCACCATCCCAGCACTGTAGTAAGCACAATGTTCTGCATGCGTTTCAATGCAACAACTTCAACGAGTTTTCTTACGGAAAATAAGTCTTTTCCCAGCAATAATTTTTACTCAATGTTACTTAGTTCATAATTATGTACAGAATGCGTACATAAAGGCTATGTGATGGGCCTTTTTACACAGTGTATAAATGTTTAATTACCTGTTCTATATCATTGGCGTCTCCTTCCTTTATGAGGTCCGCTTCCATCTGTTCCTCTGTGATCTCCTCCTCGGTATTTTCCTACAATATCAACAATATTATCAGTTAATTTTACTTTTCAACCATTTTTATACATTAACGCTACTTCAGATGGAGAGAGCGGTGGTGGCGCAGTGGTAACGGTCGCGAGTTACGAGTTGTAGGTCGTGGGTTCAAAACCAGGCAGACGCTTTACTTTGTGTAAATTATTTCACCACCACTGCTCTCAAAACGGTGAAGGAAAACATCGTGAGGAAACCGTCATGTCCTAGAACCAAAAATTCGAAGATATGTGACATCTACCAACCCGCACCGGGCCCGCGTGGTGGATAACGGTCCACTCCCTCTCACAGAGAGGAGGCTTGTGTCCCAGCAGTGGGAACATTATAGACTGATTATGCTTATGCTAGTTCAGGTGGTCGCACGTACAAGTTGTAGTGTAAGTGATAAACCCCTAAATTCAGAAATAGATCTAGATATGATCTTAAAACCTTCACTTTGTCAGTACCAGCGTTAGGGACTAACTACACTTATTCAGTTCAATTCAGTTTTTCGGGTTCACAAAACTGGTGTTTTCTATGGAAAAAAACCGTCCGTGTCCTATTAAAAAGCGATCATCGCGCGGATACGCAATCGTCTTCATATGCCACTTGTTGTTTTGTGAACCAGAAGGCGTAGTGGCGCCGACAGAGTGCTTTCCGGTTTTCTGAACAAAAAGTGACATTTGAACGCCACGATCGTTTTTGAATCGGACGAGAGGTAAGACTTATAAATGAGCTTCTTTTGAGAATTCAGGGGTTAGTTTTCTACTGTTGAGGAATGTAAAAGCATATGATTAAGTTTGATTCAACTCTTTACTTATGGCTTTTGTAAACAGGATTTTAATTCATATTTGTTACAGTTGTAATGGTTTATATAGATTCTCCCATATTTTGTGAATGTGAGAACGTCGTAGGCCTAACTTGTAGACTGTAGATTTGTAGACCTCTTTATATTTTTTATATTTTGCTGAGTGCCTGTTACTTGTTGACAGGCCTACGCTGTCCTCCCATACCTATCAACACTGTAATTTGAAACATTGTAAAAGCCCCTTATTTTTAAAAGAGTAACCGTGGAGTTTCTTGCCGGCTCTTCTCCATAAGAAACAACCAATTGGAACCGTGCACCTAGCTTCGGCCGTTGTTGGTTTATGTGAAATAAAATATTTTTGATTTGATTTGATTTGAATCGTGTAGTGAACACTTAATGTAAACTGCAAGCTTGACACAACGTACCATTGTATTTTTATTAAATGCCGATTAGTAGAATTTGCCGCAGTTTTCTCAGTGTTTGAGAAACTAACATGTTATCTATATAATAAAAATGAAATGCTGTTCGTTGGTAAGTACATCACTTCAGAACGGCTGGACCATACACGAAATATTAACGGATGAGGTCACGACGGACTATTGTTAATTTCGGCACATTTCGTTACATGAGAGAAAAGAAAGATATCTATCTCTGTCTCTCACACTAAATCTCTCTTATTTTTTAAGAAGTTTTTTTTTCTGAATGCTGTAATTTTAGGCTAGATAGGAGTGGGCTAGAGAGAATTGGATAAGGGGATATTGCCTACGAATCTAAAACCTCAAAAACTTTGAAATCCTGACATTCTAAAGTAAGATTTGATATTTAATAGTAAATAAAAGATCATTAATTTGTATTTTGTGTGTACGGACGTACACAAAATATTAACGGATGAGGTTACCACAGACTATTCTAATTAACGTGGTCATTTAGTTACGCACAACCATCTGAGCAGAGTCTCGTACTAATAACAGCATATTTGAACAGAAACATTGATAAAAGTAGAAAATAATAATTGGTACATTACAGTACCCCAGGTATCTGTGGCCTGTAAGAAATTAACATATCAAATGCCACCAATAGAAATTAGATGAGATGTTAGTCGTTTTTTTAGGGTTCCGTACCCAAGGGTAAAACGGGACCCTATTACTAAGACTCCGCTGTCCGTCCGTCTGTCTGTCCGTCTGTGTTCAGGCTGTATCTCATGAACCGTGATAGTTAGACAGTTATTTCTGTTGCCGCTATAACAACAAATATTAAAAAACAGAACAAAATAAATATTTAAGGGGGCTCCCATACCACAGACATGAATTTTTGCCGTTTTTATAGATAATGGTACGGAACCCTTCGTGCGCGAGTCCGACTCGCACTTGGCCGGTTTTTTACAAGTTCATAAAAGTGCTTTGAAAGAAAAAAATACATTATAAAGTATGGCTAAATAAGTTAGATACATCTTTATATTAAAAGGATAATTATATCGTCTGAATTTTTTCGGTAAACTACCTGTTTCAATCTTCATAAAACCTCGGGCATACATACTGTAGCGTGAGTCTGCGGTTTCTACCATTTTTTTCTAGTTCTTATAAAAGGTCTACAATTTTCTAAAATTTCAAAATATTGTTTATTCGTATAGATGCATGAGGAACAGGGTGTAAAGTTCACTCATACCTCCATAGAAAAGGGAGGTTCCTCCGACCAGATGGGTGTCGTGTCTGGTGGGCGACTGCCCGAAGTATGATGTCGGGACGTTGTATATATGCTAGTTGCGCGGTAAACTCTGCTTGCGCGATGCAGGATTTTGCGTGATGTCAGTGTGACGCGTAGCTCGCATGTGGCGTTGTAGATGACACTACAGACGTAACATAGAAACTTCAGTTTCTGAAAAGTATGAATTGAATCCAGTCGATTTATAAATTTTCTACTTTCAATTTTAAATTGAGCCAAGTAATTTTTATTGGTTATACTTTACCTTAATTCCTAATTAAGTTTCAAGTTATTATGTTATGTTATCTCCAGTGAACAAGTTATATTGTTGAGTACTACACAAATGGTGTAAGATATTCTTCGAATTTGGTATGTACTTTGCCATATTTGCTTTTAGTGGAAGTTTTTGCCTTTTCTCTGGTGTAATACCCTATTTTATTTGTCGTAGGTGTAGAACCAGTTAAAAAGGGCTGCTTCTAGCCTTTTTTTATGGGCATCGGACTATTCACCAGGCTTGCGTGCTTTTGGGTCGCTTTTACCAGCAGCATAGAATCCTTGGAGCTTGAGACCGACAAGTCCGTTTTGGTTCGCGACACACTATTGTCCTGCGATCCTGTCGAGGCGTGCGACGCTTTGAGGTTGCGATTCGTCAGGATCGACTTGTTATTTTAACCACCACACTTAATTATTATAGTCATTAGTACTTTCAGAGTTAATATTTGAATACTAGTTGTTCTTTAACCAGCACTGTTGCTATCGGGGTAATTTAGGTTAATCTTTATAAGATGACTAGCTTCTGCCCGCGGCTTCACCCGCGTGGATGTCGGAAATTATCCCACGGGAACGTGCTACCGGGATAAATTATCCCACGGGAACGTGCTACCGGGATAAATTGTCCCACGGGAACGTGCTACCGGGATAAATAATCCCACGGGAACGTGCTACCGGGATAAATTATCCCACGGGAACGTGCTACCGGGATAAATTATCCCACGGGAACGTGCTACCGGGATAAATTATCCCACGGGAACGTGCTACCGGGATAAATTGTCCCACGGGAACGTGCTACCGGGATGAATTATCCCACGGGAACGTGCTACCGGGATAAATTATCCCACGGGAACGTGCTACCGGGATAAATTATCCCACGGGAACGTGCTACCGGGATAAATTATCCCACGGGAACGTGCTACCGAGATAAATTATCCTATTATCCAATTCCATTCAGCCGTTAAAGCGTGAATAGGTAAAGCACAGAGAAACAGGACACAGGAAACAGAAACAGGTAACGACAGACGGACAGATAATAAATGCATATATAAAATCTTTTTTATTTTTATTGAACACGTTTTTTTTATTCTAAATGTCTAACTTTATAAGTAACTAGCTTCTGCCCGCGACTTCGCGTGGAATAGTGGGCTAACGCTAACTTTAACCCGCGACTTCGTTTACGTAGAGGGTGGAAATATTTTAAAATAATACGTACGTTAAGGAGCTGTTTTAGGTACCTACATCACGCTTTTATCAGTACACGGAGAAATAATTTCTTAAAATATTTCTGGGGAGTTTATGAATTTTTACTGGGACTCTGCAGTAACGCGGGACCATAATATGTGCAAATCCAAGAAAATTTACCGGGTTACCCAATACAAATTCTAGAACAATGTTTTTTTAAGGTTCTAGAAATTTTACTGGGTTACCGATTCAATTTTTACTGGGGTACTGAACGTCATTTTTGGTATCTCGCAGAGGTAACTGGGGCCACCGCCCTTCCCCGTCATGACCACCCGCCGCCGGCCTTGCACCATTATTTTGCTGCGATGTTATTTTAATACTGCGATATCTCCTAAGATATTCATTGAAATCAAATGATGTAAAGGGCAATTTTGTTTTAAATTAAATACTTGTGATGAATAACGTATTTATTTGGATAAGGATTAATATCATGTTTATAAAAACACCTTCGCAAATAATGCATTATTTTAGAACAAATTTGGTTAGAATAAAAAAGTTCATAGTGAGCCAACCTTAAAAGATAGACATAAGCTGTCGCAGACTTTTTTTTAGGACTTTTAAAGGGGAACAATTCTGTAATACATGATTTTTGTGAAACTTTAACCGTTTACGCAGCGCACGCAGCGGAAGCTCTCAAAAGGAAAAAAATAACCTACGATTTTGAAACATTGCTCATTGATGCTCCGTCTCTATTGGTCTTAGCGTGATGATATATAGCCTATAGCCTTCCTCGATAAATGAGCTATCTAACACTGAAAGAATTTTTCAAATCGGACCAGCAGTTCCTGAGATTAGCGCGTTCAAGCAAACAAACAAACAAACTCTTCAGCTTTATTATTAGTATAGATATTCATTTGAAAGTTTGCGTAATTTAGTGGTCACGAAACTAAAACCGATTGCAATCGATTCCCTAGTTCGGAAACCAAATGCGTAACAAAGATTAACCATCCGATGTACCGTAAGTTTTCTCGTAATCTCTTTCATTTAGGCCAAATTACCTTTCCCGCAAATGTTTAAATAATATTTAAATTTAGCTTATAATATTTTTTGATGAAATTCGTTTTTAAATATTCATAAATTACTTTAAACGTGCTAAAGTGGTGAATTTTCATTTTTATTTTTTACAATACATACATAACCTCACGCCTTCTTCCCATGGGGGTAGGCAGAAACTACAAAACTTCTTGCATTATTACAAATATTAGAGAATAGACACAAATTCCTACCGAAAACCTATTGGGGCTGTTTTATAGTAATTCTTTAAAAAATATTAAAAATTAATCACCCATATTAACCGTTTCGATTAGGTTACATTTTCTTATAAAGTTAACTTTGATGGAGTATGATCGATTTACCTTCTTTCTTCTAAGATTTTTCATAGAAAAACCCTTTAGCAAACTAATCAAGCTGACTTAACTTCACAGTTATATCATGCAATGGTGTTAACTATACCTGTTTAATAGCTTTATCGTTATGATTCTTTGAGGACTCTCCGTTAGCATTAGCAGCCGCGTTGGCGGCTACCTCGCGAGTCACACGATCCACCTGTAAAAAAGGATATTTAATTAAGTTTTTTTTTGTTCTAAATACAATTTTTTGGCTAAAGAGCACGATGTTAATTTTACTTAGAATAAGTTTTTTTTTTTTGTTGCGTGTATAAATAAGTCCTCTTCCTACAAATTTTTATTTCGCTGTGCCCGACAGGGTCCACGATTGGTACAACTAATTTTTACTTACCACCTAAGCACATTGTGGAATGCAATAAATGATTGATTATTGAGTATGTTATGTGGTGGGGGTAGTAGGAGATAAATTCATGCGATACTAGTGTCCAAAGATCTCATATTCTCGTAATCCGATAATTTAAGGTAAGACTTGTCAGACTTTCCTGACGTCTGAACTGTGACTCCTGTGATAAATTTTCAACGAGAATGGAGACCGAAAACTCAGCGTTTTTTCAGAGATCCCTGCCCTTAAGTATACGGAATGATCACCAAATCCACGGACAGGGAGCGGTAAGTCTAACCGCGTATGCAACGGCATCTGCCAGTGGTAACGCTTGAACTAGAAAAAACGCTCTTACTACAACGACATAAAGGCAATGTCAAGGTGAAATTGTAGCCATAGATGTGCGTTTGGTTGTACCTCTTAGAGAGGTACAACTAAACGGGTGCGTTGTGCTGCGTTGCGACGACTGAGCGTTAAATGATAAATGATTTTATTTCTGTAAGTAGGTTTGTACAAACACTTCTACACGTCAATCATGTTTTTTAAACTAGATGAGGTCGGCGTTTCCTATCTGACTACTCTGAGAAGAAAGGCCGAAACAAACTCAGAGGTCACAGTCTCTTTTAAAGTCCAGACATAATCTTGGTCAGGTCATGCGAAGACCATGTAGATTGGTATCTGAAATGGTCTTTTGAGGAAAGAACCACACAAATTGAGTGGACCTGTCCAGTCAGTGCACGCATTAGTCAGTAATCGTGCAGCTCGTTGACGCTCCGTCGTAGTTCATACAAATATCTATGGTATGTCCCACGGTGCGCTGCGACGTCGTCCGAGGAGGTGGCGTGTGCCTGGTGGGCGGGAGGCCAAGCGGGCAGAGTGGACGCGTCGTAACGCCGGAGCGTCAACGCAGGGCCGTATTGTTGATTTAACTCTATTGTCGTTCGAAGACTGACATGATACACCCTAAACCGGAACGACGACACTGCGACGTCGTAGTACCGGCGGCATTACTTTACGACACCGGACCGGTCACACGGGCGTGGCCGGTGCGTTGCATTGTCGCACCGCTATGATTTCAACGCACTGAATGCCACACGGGCAATGCGGTATCGCAACGCAACGTCGCTTACTACGACGTCACAGCATCTTGGTGTTGAGTGCGTCAGTCTTTTATACAGTACAAACAACACTGCGCTCGGCTGCGATGCCGCTCCCGCTTCGTCTCTTTAGTCCTCATATCGGATGAGCGTGCGTTGCGTTTTCTTCTATGTAGGATGACGTATCGTCACCGCTCAGGCATCGCAACGCACCGACCTTGCATCGTTTGGCTTCGCTCTTACTTACGGCCATCGCAGACGCATATAGTCGAGCATAGGTATGGTCGTAACATTACCGTCTTCTCTAAATGCAACATTCAACAGGGTAATGCACTCAAGTTTATTTTAAAGATCCAGTATTACTCACCATAGCAGTCAGATAATCCGGCAGTCGTCCTATAGGATTGTTAGTGTGCACAAAGAAGTGCGGCGAGCGCCGCGCGAGCAGGCGCAGCGCGCGCCAGCCCCAGCCGCCGTCGCACGTGCGCGGCGCGGGCGCGCCCGGGCTGGCCATGTACGACTCTGGCGAGACAGCGGGCAAAATATTAAGGGGAAGCGCATGGGTAGCCCGCGAAATTCAAATTTTCGTACGTTTTTTGCAATTTGAAGGTCAATGTCAGGTTGTAATTTGATTAAAATATGATTCGCGACAAAATTATAACTATTAGAATCAGCAATACAACTCCTTAAGTTAGAATTGGCGTCAAATGACATGATTTCATGAAATAGTCATTCAATACAGTAATATGAACTTAGAAAGATGTATTGCTGATTCTAATGATTATAATTCTGTAAAGCCATATTTGTTACGGTCGCGAATCATATTTTAATCAAAATAGAACCTGACAGTGACCTGCAAAATGCAAAAAAACTTAAGAAAATTTGAATTTCGCGAGCTACCCTGAAGGTTCCGCCTTAAGCAATATCGAAAATATAGTGTGACCAGTGCTGCCAACTTATCGGATTTCCCGTCATATCTAACGGATTAGGGTGAGGTGGACATGGGAAAAACAGTCTGACGGTTGACGGTTCATATAACGGGAAATTAGTTTTAAAAATTTTGAACGTTTTTTTTAATTTTTTCCAATAATTATTAGCACACTTGAACGCATCTTTAAAACTAAAACAAAATAATATACACCAAAAATATGTACTGAAGATGTCAGACATCTGTCAAATTCATTTCATGTTAGGTTCACATTTCGCCAAGTTCATAGAGTATTACTGTAGATTTAATTTATTCTTTATTTTATTGCTAGACCTTTAAAAATATAACTACGTAACTGAACCCGTTCGTAAGCATGTAAGTTTTAAGAAATCTGTGTATAATATTATCAGTAAAACAAATTAACAGCTTAGAAAAGCTGTTAATAAACCGTAAAAAAATCTCCGTAAATAATTACGGATTTTTTTACGGTTTTTTGACGGCATATCACAATACCATCAAAAGAATCTCGAAAATTATTATTGGCGGCACTGGTAATACTCTCAACCGGCGCGTGAGTATGAACGGTGAAATAAAACGAACATATAAAAAACGAGCGAGCTTTACAGTAGTCGCTTAAGATGTGTAACATCTGACATCTCACCTTGGTAATAAGCAACATTAACAACATTGTATCATGAAAAAAAATATTCAGGTATTATTTGAAAAGATTTTTCGTAACGAAGAATAATTATTTTTAATGAGATTTCGTAACGAAGAATAATTATTTTTAACGATTTTTCGTAACAAAGAATAATTATTTTTAACGATTTTTCGTAACGAAGAATAATTATTTTTAATGAAAATTTAATTTAATTAACACTTTGATTGCAGGAAAGCGAGAGGAAAGATGTTACACATCGAAAATCTTGGTATGGGGCGTTCTGTCCTCACGAGTTCCTACCTACCCTCGCGATATAACGCCTGAGGTTTGTCTGGCCATATCTCGCAAGCCTTAGACCCGGAAGGCACGGAACAGTGAGGATAAATGGAAGCCTAACCCCAAACAGAGGTGACATGGGGAGGCTAATTATAGGTACTGATGAGGACCAAATGGTTTTTTTTTTTGTAATGTATGAGTAATCCTAACTAATATTCTAAATGCGAAAGTATGTTTGTTTGTTACGCTTTCACGCTTCAACGGTTGAACGGATTTGGATGAAATTTGGCACACGGGTGGGCCATGACGTGGAGAAGGACATAGGCTTCCTTTCATCCTGGATCGCAGACGAAGTCGCGGGCAACAGCTAGTGTTTTATGAAAATGGAATATATTAAGTATATAAAACATACCCAATGAAGGCATGAAGTTTCTCTCTTTGTTGCGACACGCTGCAAGATTGTCAGGACACAAGTTCCATAATTTTGTCAGTTCGTTGCTTGAAAATAAATGTACAAATTAAAATGTAAATAGAACAAAAAATTACGCTTTATAACGTGGTCATTACAAACGTAATTAACATAAATAAAATGCTACTTAAGGGGGCGCACACCGGTCCACTAGCGCCACGCCTTAAAAATAATATTATCTCGTGACTGAGAAGGAATTTTGAATAACGGGTCAATAAGCACCCTAGATAAGTGTGTCTAGAATTTTCTAATACCTTTTAAAAACTTTCATATTGAGACGCGAAGCAACAAAATACGATCTAGAGCAAGGCCGGCCAAATCCAGGCAAGCGGGCCACTGAGAGGCCCGCCAAGGCATTTGAATTTGCCCGCCAGCACTTCGGTCGGTCGGCTAGCCGGCGCGCGGTGTCACCGCTTCCACGTCCACCATCGCTTCCACCGTCGTTTGAAATGAAAACGCCCGCCCGACCGCAACCGATCCGCGTCGTTCGGGTATTGTCGCTATTTCTACGTACTACTTGAATGTTCGGGTGCATAGGATTACTAATCAGTTTGGTGACGATTTGTTAAAGTAAATTAAAGCATATTTTGTCTTTTTTGTGTACAAATTACCTTATGAATATGGTAGTAGTGGTGGCCCGGCGCCGCCAGTCTAAGAAATTTTGCTCATCTAGAAAATCTATTGGCCAGCCTTGAACTAGAGGAATGTGGCCGCTTTTCTTTAGATCGAATTTGGTTGTTTCGTGTCTCAATATGAAAGTTTATAAAAGGTATTAGAAAATTCTAGACACACTTACCGATGGTGCTTATTGAGCCGTTATTCAAAATTCCTTCTCAGTCACGAGATAATATTTTTTTAAAGGAGTGGCGCTAGTGCACCGGTATGCGCCTTCTTAAGTCAAATGGAGGATGTGTATTTTTTGAATCAATGATGGCTCGACTTTCTGTTGTTTAGGTTTTTTATTTAGTTTATCAACTTTCATCAGATAAATAAAAAGAAATACTCACTTTCCCATATAAGATTTGTTTTGTCCTTCATACTCTTTGATTATGTCTCCTACAGGGCGACGACGTTTTCTCGACTTCTTCACATCATCTGTCGATTCTACCTGCACTGGAGGCTTGGGTTTCTGGAATTCTATAAAAACAAAAAATATTTTCAATTATCATTCCATAAACATTTACTGCTAAAAAGAACCTATGATAATAAATTGATATCAAAAATAATTGCCAGAAACTTAATTTAGGAATTGGTAGTTCCACATTGCCGTTCAAAGGATAATGGCAGACCACATCCAGCTCAAGCAACAGAGGGAAAGAACATGCTTGTTAAGTCTCATGTGCCCCTACATCCCTACATCCACTCCTGTGAAAATTCAACTGCACCTTGGAAATCATCTCAAATGACTGTAACATACAACTGCAGGAAAAACTTATTGTAATAAACTAATATTCTAAAGAAAAAATATTTGCTTTTTTGTATGTTTGTTTGTTACGGTTTCACGCTAAAACGGCTAAACGGATTTGGATAAAATTTATGGATAGACCATGACCTAGATTAAGAGACAGGATACTTTATATGCCGATATTCCCACGGGACCGAGACTTATGCGAGTGAAACCGCGGGGTGCAGCTAGTACTAGACAAAGTTAAGTAACATTTTATGTACCAACTAGCTGCTGCCCGTGGCTTCGCCCGCGTGCATGTCGGGAATTATCCCACGGGAACGTGCTACCGGGACAAAAAGTCTAGGAGCTAAGCTGCGGACAGATGGACGGACGAACAAGGCAATACTTTATGGGTTCCTTGTTGACTACGGAACCTTAAAAAAGTGTAAAAGCTTAAAAAATTGCCAAATTATACTTAAACGTTTTAAAATAACTGCTAGACAAAGACAGCATGGCACTATCACAGATGTGACGTGACGTCATAACTATGTAACTTCATGCTAGGGCTATATATACATTGTCTGTACAGCGCGACAAGGACGGGAATAATCCCTTCCAAAAACTCTTAAAGCACCTTTCAAAAGTTTTTGGAAGGGCTGCTTGTAGCCAATGTTACTCCTTATAACATCAGCTATTTGCCAGTGAAAGTCCCGTCAAAATCTGTTCAGGCGTTTCGGAGATTAGCCGGAACAAACAGACAGACAAAAATTGTAAAAAAAATTGTTTTGGGATGTGTACCGTCGTGTGTACATCCATTAGCATTTAGTAAAAAGCGGTTATTTTAATATTACAAACAGACACTTCAATTCTATTTATTTGTATAGAAAATACGAGGGTCATTCAATAAATACTTAGCCTACAAAAAGTAAACGAAAATTTTGGAAAAGTGGCAATTTATTTTTCAACATAGTCTCCTTTTAGTTCGATACACTTAGCCCAGCGATGCTCCAACTTTTTTAACCCGTCCGAAAAATAGTTTTTGTCAAACTCTGCAAAATAGGCCTCCGTGGCGGCGATGACCTCCTCATTCGATCCATATCTATTCCCGGCGAGTGATTTTTTCAGATTAGGAAACAGAAAGAAGTCACAAGGGGCCAAATCTGGAGAATACGGTGGATGGGGCAGCAATTCGTAGCGTAATTCGACCAATTTGGCCATGGCAACGGCAGACGTGTGAACCGGTGCGTTGTCGTGGTGAAACAGCACTTTTTTCTTCGCCAGATGGGGTCGTTTTTTCTTTAATTCGGCGTCGAATCGGCCTAATAAATCGGCATAGTAAAGCCCTGTAATTGTTTTACCCTTCTCGAGGTAATCGATGTAGATCACACCTTGTGAATCCCAGAAAACGGTGGCCATAACTTTTCCGGCCGATTTTACAGTTTTCGCCTTCTTTGGAGCACGTTCCCCGGTCTGGATCCATTGTTTTGATTGCTCCTTGGTCTCTGGTGTGTACCAGTGGATCCAGGTTTCATCGACGGTCACAAAACGACGCAAAAACTCCGCTGGATTCATCTTAAACAGCGCCAAACACGTCTCCGATGTGGTCTCACGGTTGCGCTTGTTTTCTGGTGTGAGTAAACGCGGCACCCATCGCGCCGACAGCTTTCTCATGCCGAGTTCCTCGTGAAGAATATGATGCACTGTTCCTTCTGAAATGCCTACAGTCTCAGCTAGCTCCCGAACCTTCAATCGGCGATCTGCCAATACGAGATCATGGATTTTTTTAATGTTTTCCTCCGTAGCAGCTGTTTTCGGTGCACCTGGACGTGGTTCATCAAAAACCGACGTACGGCCACGTGCAAACTCGTTGAACCAATTCTTGACGGTGGCCATCGATGGAGAAGAGTCACCGTACACAGCATCCAAGCGCTCTTTGATTTCGATGCGCGTTTTCCCTTCCAAAAATAGGAATCGAATCACCGAACGATATTGCTCTTTTTCCATTTTTTGTAAAACCGATCGACACGTTCGCTTCCATAAGTTGTCAAATTAAAACAAATGAAGGGATTGGAATGAAAATTTGAAAAAAGAATTAAAAAAGAATGTGCTACACTGTGGTAAAACTCTTTTGAAACTACAGCGCCCTCTGGCGATGAGGCTAGGTACTTATTGAACGCCCCTCGTATTTGATTAAATATAACTGGTATAACCTGGACACCCATCATTCTTCCAGCTATTCCAGTGTTCCTCTCTCTTCAGTATATGCTTAACACACTCCGCAAACTGCTTGCCATGCGGTGGAGTTTCACCCAGCAGCTTAAAAACAAGTGATGTGGTCTCCTTCACCCAATCGACTTGGTCAGATTTCAGCTCTTGAAGGTCCCTGAAGAAAGATGATAGAAATAATAATTAAATTTGATTGGTGAAATCAAGTGAAGATGTTCTCGAAAATTTCACAGTAGTCTGCAAGAGCACCATACCAGACAGAAGTGCAGTTCTAACTTTTTTTTTAGGGCTCCATACCCAAAGTGTGCCAACGAGACCTTACTACTAAGCCTCCGCTGGCTGTCCATCCGTCTGTCAGTCAGCAGGCTGTATCTCATGAACCGTAAAAGGTAAACAGTTGAAATTTTCAAAGTGTGTATTTCTATTACTGCTATAACGAAAGAAACGTATTTTATTTCGGCGTTTTTGCATTTTGGCACGGACCCCTTCGTTTGCGAGTCCGACTAGCACTTGGCCGTTTTTTTATCAACTTAATTTAACTGTGTTGAACATTCAAATTAAGTTAATTATAAAAAAACTTATCTTTATTTATATTTTAAAACATCATTTTGTCTTCATTCATATCAGTTTAGTTTTCCAGATACACAGACCGTTGTTATTTGTAATCTTTCAAACAAAGATGATATTAAATGATAGATGCACATAAAAATAATTTAATTTTATACATACATTTTAAACTTCACAGTAGAAGTAAGATATTGGAACAATATCAGGAACTGTACAAGAACACATCTTCTAAAGTTAGAGTCAGACAGTTGAAGCTCCAACAGCTTCTGATTGGTCAGGAACTTTGCGAAGTAGTGTGGCTCGCTGCTTTCCGAGTCTTTCATCTCAACATCGGTAGCCAATGTTTTGACGGGCTTTAGTAAGTTCAGCTTGGATTTCTGTAGTTCTATTGTTTCTAGCTTGTACGATGAGAATGCTGATAGGACACTGCCTGAATGCTGTAAAAGATTTTTTTACTTTTTATTTGTGGGTTGTATTTTAGATATTGACATCATTAAAACTGGAGTAATTATACTGTTTGTTTTGATAAACGATAATGATAAATTATTTTGTTTCTGTAACTAAGTTTGTAGAAACACTTTGACACATCAATCACATTTTAGAAACTAGATGAGGTCGGCATTTCCTATCTGACTCTGAGTCTACTCTGAAAAGAAAGCCTGAAACAAACTCGGCGGTCACAGTGTCTTTTAGAGCCGAGACATAATATTGATGAGATCAGGTGAAGCCCACGTAGATTGATGTCTGAAATGGTCTTTTGAGGAAAGAACCACACTGATTGAGTGGACCTGTCCAGTCAGTGCACACATTTGTCAGTAATCGTGCAGCTCAACTCACAACTAAGGAACTCAACGATTCAACAAACATTACCAAAGAAAGGACATTTGGGTAGGCCACATAAATTACTCAAACTGCTAAACCATGATTAAAACTAACTGAGAAAAAAAAAACAATGACCCACATAGTCTCCACATTCACAATAATTAAAATAATATATAATACTTTACGAAGTAAATATTCATGTCAATGTATATATTATATTTTGGAATATTAATCACAAGTATGTTTTTATTATAAGCATGCAGTATGAGCTTTATATTTAAGCAAAACAATTAGTTGTTGTGAATACAAGACGAAATACTTACAACAACAAAAGTCTTCCACTGTAATTTATTATAGCAATTGTTTGGATTCCTAAAAAAGTCTTGCAGACTCCAAAATCTGCAGTACAAGTTATAATCTATATTCAGTTTACTCTTTTCATTATTGTCAACCACCATTTCTTCATCCAGTGCATCTTTTAGTGTACTTGAGTTATCACCACCAAACTCTGTTACATTCTCCAGATTAAATTCAGAGACAATATTCAGTCCAGACCTTTCAGAAAATGGGAAGAACTTAGCAAGAAACAGCAAGATCCTACCACAGAATACTGTGTTTTGGGACCGTGACAATCTCCTGAGCAGATCATTACACGTTCTGAGCAAATTGTTCTTACAAGCTACAAAGAATAACTCTTCTTTCCAAATATTGACGCCGTTTTCCACGTAAGAGAACATTTTTTCACATTTGTTCAGTGTTAGTGCGTCGAAAATGTCTCCGAGGAGCACGACCGGCATTGTAGGAGTCACCATGTGTCGTCTACATGACTCTATGCAAAAGGAAACGAAGTTTTCCAACGTGTCTGGGTCTTCAACTAGCAGTTCTAAGAGTTTGTCCCTGAACGCTTGGTCCATCGCCGCTTTCCTGTCGGTCTCATTCGTATTCTTAGTAAATGAATCGAGTAAATCGATATTGTTGGTTGCAAATGCTTTAGACAGCACATCCTGTAAAATGCAGTGTTTTCATTTCGTGAGCTAAAATCACTTATTTACTTGAAATTCAAATCATAGTATGAGAGGTTAGAAAATGTACCTTGTATTTATTCCGTAACTCTTCAAATCCTGACTTATCGGTCATCTTGGAAAGATTTTTCTTTACCTATTTTATGTTTAGATCGTTTCAAGATATCATTTGTGTTATAAATTCTGGATCTAAGAAATAAAAATAAAGTTTGTTTCAATCAGCAAAAAGCAAGCGATCAATAGTGTTGCTCACTGGTATTGTCGATTTAGTGTTTTATCTGTGTGCGCCGCTGCTCGGGGATGGCTGGGGGTCATCACCGCTCTATGTCACAACACAGCTCTATGATAAAATCGACTATCAAGACCCATAGTGAGTAATTTTTTAAATTAATTTTGTTTTAATAAAAATGTGTAACTAAAAGCTTCTCTGAAGCTGATATGAACATACATAATAGTTATATACTGTGAATTCTGACTTAGATGGATACAGGCTGGAGAACGCAGAACATAATATTGCTATACTCTGCGATGCAGAAGAAGTTGGATGTAAATTGGTGCAGTGCTATCTGCAGCTGTAATATTAACGGTAGCAGCACTTTACATTTATGTAAAAATCATAAATAGATTTATAGAAAATAACTAATTTATTTAGTAATAAGAGTAACAGAACAAAAAAAGAAATCGATTTCGCATGAACATACTTGTCAACTATTTTACATCTCTTTATTTTTCCCGCCGTATTGGATCTAATGATTTTGCGCAAACATAACATTTCGTTGCTATTGGCTAAACATTGAATAGCCCAACCAAAAGCCAATCGTAGATCGAGTTCAACGTACGGAAGTGCAGCTGATAGCTATTATTTTTGACAGATGTGTGTCGTCGTGTTGTGTGGCGTCCTGTCTATTTATCTTTAGAATTTTATTATTATTTACAGATTTTTTACTCGATCCTTTGTTTAGAAATGTGTTAAAGTGTAAGATTAGAATAGCCTAGTGTACTTAGTAATTATTGTTAGGATATTCTGAAAGGAGAGTAGATCACAGTGTTTGGAAACATGGACCGTAATAATATGAGGTAAGAAGAATCTGCTTTCGCTTGCAATCGTGCTTACTTTCACGTTTGGCTAGTGTTTAGAGTGCATTGTAAACAATGTGTGATGTGTTGAAGGCGATGTAACTGCAATTGGGTATATTGGTAGCAATATTTTGGGTGCATGCAAAGCTAACCCAGTTGTCATTCATTTGGCTTTGTTTGTGGAAAGTTAGCGTGCGAAATCGTGGTGTAGAGATGTAATGTTGAATGGTAAGCGGGCACTCGTGATAGTATTAAGTATTTCACACATTGTGACGAGGAACAGTTGCCATGTTTACAAGTGTCGAGCGTGTTTGGGTGTTATTTATATTATTATCATGCCACGCGTTTCTTATCGCATCGCTTGTTAACAGTTATATACATACCAAGTCACCAATGCGTTGAGTACCTACTTATCTGTTTCATTGTTTGCACATAATCATTAATTAATTAATCATGTTGATTCTAGAGTTCTTATTTATTTATATTTGAATAAATATTAGTTTTTTTTGTTTAACCTATTAGAAAAATAACCTTGGTTTGAACAAAGAAATCAATGAGAGACAAATAAAGTTATAATCTCTTCCGTAATAAACAGTAATATCTAACAATTTATGTTTTATCGATTTATTAATACAACATTTTAATGCAAGTCTGTGATTAAATCTGATCTATTGAACTGTAACATAATATTGTTTGTAAATACTTGGATTAGATAATATTTTGCAACAAAAACAAAGATATATCTATTTAAGCTACTGTTGAACATGAGGTCCTGGGTTCGATTCCTGGGTCGGGCAGTGTTATTGGATTTTTCGACCAGGAATTTCTCAGTAGTAGCCCGGAGTCTGAATTTGTGCCCGGTTGATGACAATAAGCTCGACCCCTATTACATGGGAATAAAACATAACTGGCGAAATGTGGGTTTACAATATAAAGTAAGAAAGAAAAGTATTTATTGAGACTCGCACAGGATTATCAGAAACTAAACTAAACACACTCATAAAAATAAAATAAAAACAAAATGTAAAATGAAAATAACAACAGTAAGTCCTGTACGAGGCCAAAAAGCCCCTATCTCAGCATGATGCTGCGACATTTAAGAAAAATAAGTGTTGCAGTGCTGGTAATATTGTACACCTCTGCTTAACCCTTCGCGGATTACAGGCATGATGTTATGTCTGTTATCTCTATGTATTTTGCTGTGTGTATACAATTATAATATCGCCGGGTTAATTCAAAAACCAACTAACTGCCCAAATTATGATTTTGTGCTAGGGCGTTTTGAAAGTTTGTACCAAAAATTTTTATGTACTATCTTAGATAATGTTATTATAAGAAACAGCTTCCGATTTATAATTAAATCACGTATGCGTTGAATTATAGCAGTTCATAGTAAAGTAACATGGTTCCACAGAATATCGCATTTTGTGCCCTTAACCCCCTTATTTAGTTGCTTTTACCGCCCTACAAAATAAAGGCATTATTTTCGAAATTAAGCGTTACTGTCGAGTCTCAGAAAGTTACTGGTCATTCATTCAAATATATACATCGAACAGTAATGTATTGTTCCTAATAATCCTGTTAGTTTCGAGAA
Organism: Dryobotodes eremita; assembly: GCA_917490735.1. NCBI lineage: Eukaryota > Metazoa > Arthropoda > Insecta > Lepidoptera > Noctuidae > Dryobotodes > Dryobotodes eremita. Next base: position 5,787,799 of record OU823261.1, read on the forward strand.
AAATGCAAAAATAATAAAATTTTAGTCGTTTTTACTTCCCGATATTAGTTGAAATTTTGTACTAACCTATGCCGTGTCCCTTAACAAATCGTTATCATCATGAAAACTGTCTAAGGGTTTAAGATGGATTAATAAATTGGAAATACTTTGACTAAAAACACACCTAAATTGAAAATAAAAAATATATATTATATTTAAGAAAAACGAACACAAAAGCATGGGAAACTTATAAAAAGATTATTCTTTATCAGAAGACACATCAGATACAGTAGCATCTGGTACACGGTCTAGTTTAGCACTATCAGTCGCTAAATTTTCAAACCACGCATGGTATTCTTCGGGGATTACTCCTTTTTTGCACAATTTCAGTAAGTCGGATTTTTTGCATTTGATATGGGCAATGGTGCATGGTACAGCTGATTTAATTTGGTTGGAAGGCTTGCCAAAGTAGGATCCTTGATGGCATCTGTAGTTGCAGCTGGTGAATTCGCCACTGCCTTTTTTAGTCTGGTTCCGTAGCGATGAGCGGGAATATCGGGTCCAGCAGTAGGAGCTTCCACGTTTGTCTCCTGAATTTCAAGATCTAGAACTAAGAAATCCTCAGACATGTCATAGTTATACAAAATTTTCATTTGACCTTTTTCGTATTTCATTCTCTTTATCTTTAACCAGTTCACTCTGTCTTTTTCTGTGTTTTTATTTTTGTTTTTCATTATTATGCCTGCCAAAGATTTTAAATCCAAAAAATCATTATATTTTAGCTCTTTCGTTTTATGTATAAGGCTTTGGCATTGTTTTGCTTTTTTTTGATCGTGAAGACCGAGATCGTCGGAAAACGTTAAGCCATTCAGACATGGAGTAGATCTTCGAGTGTTTCTGAGCTGACTCTATGCTACTGTGCATTGAATCGACCTCCATATACGAGTGGCCAGATTCCAAAAATTTGTGTTATAATTTAGAAGTTATGGGGTATTGTTATAGTGTGATCAGTGCTCTATAGTAGTTATTGAGTTAGGTAAAGGGAATCAAATCTAAAACAGATGGGATTATGTGATAGAACTATACATCCAGCCTCCTTCTTTTTTTGTTTAATTATTATTTACCTTTTCCTTTCGACAGTATTCTTAGATCTTCAACATTTTTCGACTGACATAATATGAAATTTTCATATGCTTGAGATAATAGGTCGTCGTAATCATCATTCATCATCAGTTCCATTTTATCACCACCTGAAATAAATAGTTATTCATTTTTCATTTTGTTGTTTTGTCTTAAAAAAGCGTTAAAAATCACACATTAGTTGTCCCGTTGTGACGTTTGAAGGATAAAATAAACAAACAGACTTTCACATTTAATTATAATAATATTATAACGAAATAGGGATAAATTAAATCATGCAATTAAATCTGCGAAAATAGAAAGTGCAGTGTGCTTTCAAAAAGCATCCAATAATAGTTGACCCCCGGTATTGAGTCGAATGAATGTATTGAGGTATCAAGTTACAATGGCTCTATTAAAACGATCAAATTCCAGTATAGAACTTCAAATACCATGTAAGCCAACACAAATTAATATGGTTAATAGAATTAAGCAGATCGTTTGTCCTAAGTTATTGTTTTGTAGTTGAAGTAATTACAATAAGATTACAATAAGTCTTCAAAAATTAACCTCGAAAAAATTCTATTTTGCCCAAATTGTGTTACTTACTCTGAGTTTGAAAGTCTGGAAGAGGAGGATCAGCATCACATAAATCTATTTTAGTGCCACAAACACCTTACTATCACTTGGAACTGAAGTTTTCGCCGCCACAAAATGAATAGAGATGCCGTCGGCGCGAGAGCAATACAAAGACTGACGCATGCGCGGTCGGAAACTGCAGAATTTAAACCAACTACCCACGGTTAATCCGTTTTACTTCTCGATATTTTGTTGGGATCATGATAAAAATTATAGAAGTAAAACCTACTAAACTTATTTATTAACAATGACTTCTTGATTTTGTGTCAAGTATTAATAAATAATCTACGGGTAATAGCTATTATCCTTTAATAACTGTTATTATCATTTTATATTAACGCTATTTCCTGTTGTTTCTAAGTACTAAAACCATGTAATTGGATGTGATCGTTTTTCTTTCCCAAAAGTTCGTATATTTTGCAGGTTTATTTTTATTTTGAAAACTGATTAATTTCAAGTATCTTGTTTGACTTCGATACAAAACATAATTTTGCTGATTAACAAGGAATATTTGTTTTGCATGTAAACGGTATGGTTAGATAGTTGGTTTCACCATTCAGTATCTCCGAAACAAAGCATCGCATGGCTTAGTATGTTTTACCAGTAGAAAGAGAATACAATTTTGAATCGGGGGGTATATTTAACTCAATATCCCAAAATCACCGAGTTAGTTGGTTTTTGAATTAACCCGGCGATATAATCAATTTTAATGACACTCAGGTCTTATTTGTATCAGTATGCATCTTTTAATTAGCTTCATTTTTAGCAATGAGATTTAAAAGTCACATGCGTAACTTATCATGGGTAAATCATTTAGACTATGAACTTTTGTTTATATTGCCAAAATGGTAGCCTAGTACTGACGAATGGTAGCTATTCGAAACTAACCTTATAACTTTTGTTGAAATATGATAAGTTAAAGGAAAATAAATATTTTTATACTTTACGATGGAAACAACCAAAAGAACCTTTAATTATGTGCATCGAAACATGAAGATAAAATAGCTACATTTTTAAAATAAATATTCTCCTAAAATTGGGAATATTGGGATATTTATCCTTCATGGCCCATAATTTATTCACAGAGTCATAAAAATATACTTTGCTGCATAGACCACAATACCCAAGGGTGATTAAATGCAAATATCAGTAACCTTGGATGTGACAATGATACTCTACCACACAGAATATTAATGGATATGTGCGGTAGCGATTGATTTAGCCACAAGATCCATTCTGCGTCTTATTACAAAGCTTCAATAGATATAATAATATATCGCACCTTTAAAGACAAACCGTTACTAAACGAAAAAAATTTTTTTTACGCAGGACACTAAATTAAAAAAAATGCACTACTTTTTTGCAATAAAACTTATGTTATAATGTAAATATATACCCATCATTATGACCTCAAAAGATGGCTCAAAGCACCATAATCCTAAATTCTATTGCAAAAGGCCATGTATTTCTTTTTATTTAAGCTCCTGTGTAAAATTTTATATTTTCGTTTAGTAACGGTTTGTCTTTAAAGGTGCGATATGTAAAGTTACTGAAGACAGCTGTTATTAGTATACATGCAGCAAAAATGTTGGGTTTAACTATTTTCTTTTGTGTTTCACCAATCCTATTGTTTTCATTTATTCAGTTTATAATGGCTTTGTTATCACAAATTACACGCTAACAAGTGATCACAAAGACTTGATTGCTTAGCACACATAAAAAGCTGTTTCTTTTAAATTGAATTTCTGTTTTGCCTTTATAAAAGACCTTTGTGTCTAACTCATTGGCATAGTATGAAATTTGTATTATTATTTGGGACCATAACAGTCAGAGCGATATTTGAAAAAAAATCAAGTTATTATAATCACTAGCTTTTATTGCCAAAATAGGTCCTCAGCCCGGATCAAAAGACAGAATGCTGAGTAAACATACATACATCGTCATAGGTGTTAATAGCCCACTTTACGCTACGAATCACGCGCCGTACCATGTTCCGCGTGTCGAGTTCTAATTTTAAATTAATACATTAGCCTACTAATAGACGGGGTGCTGGTGAATGATTTGTTCAAACTGTTTTAATGCTATAATCGTCTGGCTATATCTGAACAGAGGGCAGAGGGACAGTTCTATCATTTTGATACAAGATTGGCCCTTTGTATGCTGGACAATTTTTTTTTTTACGTCTATGGGAACATACTATATTAGAAAAAATGGAAACTGTCAAAACGCTGAATAAATTGTTCATCAGCTTTCATTCCATTAAAACACAGTAGGATTTTTTTGACTAGAAATAAGCAGTAGCATTAAAAATAAATATTTAATATGGCGTAATAAACCCATCATAGGACTTCCAATTACAGATCAAGCTATGCTAGCAGCGGCCCACGTTCCCTGCCACACATGGGGGGCAGTAAACGGCACAACGGCAACGGACACGCCGCGCGGCTCAGCCCCCCTGCGCAGGCGCCGCCGCCTCACCCCAGCAACAACAACAACAATAATAACAACAACAATATCAACAACAACCAGAACGATGATCTTATCAACTATATCTATGACTCTTGGAGTAAGGTGGGTAACAAAAAAAATGTAAACATCCGAATTGATAACCTCCTCCTTTTTGAAGACGGTAAAAATATAGCGTGGCGACGCGTCGCCAAAGCATGCGTCGCCACGCCAACAATCGGTTTTACCCGCGGCTATAGATGTTTCACATCAAAAAATATCATTGCACATAACAAGAAATAGCTTTTTTCGGAACGCAATTTAGTATTTTACCAGATATTAAATTTAAAAAATCCAGAACTCTAGTAAACATTCTGATTCGGGGATCTTACCCTACCTAACCTATGCGGTTACTGGCTGTTAGCCAGTAACCGAACCGAATAATCAATATCCATACTAAATGCGAAAGTAATCCTAGTCTGTTGCCTTAACACACATAGACCATGACATGGGTTGGGCATAAGATACTTTTTATACCGTTTACGCTACGAATAATATAACGTGAAAATATTTGTTTTTCTGAATGTTTGTTTGTTACGCTTTCAAGCTAAAACGGCTGAACGGATTTGAATGAAATTTGGCACATGGGTAGACCATGACCTGGATTAGGACATATAATGATACTTTTTATCCCGATATTGCCACGGGTTCGAGACTTATGCGGGTGAAACCGTTGGGCGCAGCTAGTCACGCAATAAAAATATTCGCACCACCAACATTGGGTAAGTGGCCATAGGAGCTCAGTCAATATTGGCATTCTTGTCATTAAAAAAACTATCAACTATTCATCATCTTTGTTAGCAGAACTCAATGGAGTGAGACACTTTCATGGTTAGTGAGTTTCAATTAGTATAGGTACTCTATGTTCATTTGAGTCCATTACGGTTGAGTTATTCCCTATGATTTACACATTTTACACTGCCATTTTGTAGTTCATGAATTGCGTTATTTTTTTTATTAAACTTGCTCTCTCATAGATTACGAGTAAGGAGTAAGTACTCTATGGGCAAACTGGCGAAATGTGGGTGTACTATAGGTACACCTCTGCCTTACTGTTCCGGGATTACACGCGTGATGTTATGTTACTCTTTGGGAAAGTAAATGTTGAGTACACGGACTAGAAAAAAAAAGAAGGGTTTCGCGCCACGCATATCGAAAGCGAAACACCGTACCCATCTATGTGCGTGTGTGTGTGTGTAAATAAATGTCTTACTTGTGTTATGTTATTCCTTGAAACTTTTTCTGGGATGTAGAATTATTTTTACATCATTTCACAACACATGAAGGCATTATTTTAATTTATTACTTGACGTAAACAGTACCTACAATGACGCCGTAATGGCGGCCGGTCGGCACCTTATGATGTAAATGTGTGCGTGAGGCATGTTTGTACAAACGGTCCCGGCATACTTATAGTGCTTCACTTTCGATACGCGTGGCGCGGAGTCATTCTTTTTTTTCTAGTCCGTGGTTGTGAAGTGGATTTTTCATTTTATTTATTAACACAGTTTACATCTTTACTGTTTTCATATTAAACTGATAGTAACTGCAAACAATGCTGCTTTCGCTGCACACGATAAGATGGGCTTCCTGTACATGACGCCGCTGCCGGAGCCACACCGGCGCGGCGCTAGCGTCATGTACCTACCTACAGGAAGCCTTAGGTAATCAGTCAATATGGATGAATGGTTTATTGGCGTCTAAGTATAGGTCCCCTAAACTAACACGAGGGATCTTTTAACTTAATCTGCACTAAGCCAACAGAAGACAGCACAGTATTTCTTTACTACGCAGAATAACTGATGCACTAAATATATTTCCTACCCATTGTTTTGTGTCGCATAGAAACTCTGCTATCCTATTGACATTCTTTAGCAACATCAATTTACGGGTACGTGACAAAATTGCACGCTATAGATGTGGGTCAATGCAGTAACCTTCGAAAGTAATAGCCAACAGGCTTAGTGATATCGAGCATTTATTTGTAGTAGAGTACACTTTATTGAATTTAATGTAGGAATTTTCGTTCACGATCTTGTTAATCGATTCGTCGAAATCAGCGATGTAATGTAGGTATTATTGTGGATAAATTGAGCACGCTTGATGTATAGAAATCAATCACATTACATAACTATTATAAATACATATTTAAAAACTAGCCGTATTTCACCAGCGTGTAACGTTTATAAAAATCTGGGATGAAAATTACATCCACGTGACTTCCCACATGGGAAGTCACGTGGATTTTTACCACGCGGGATTTTCAAAAGGCGTCATAGTTATGGCCTTTCTGAAAAAGCTTGTCCGGCGAAGTAGATACTACCATTAGGTATGCGTATTACTGCAGCAAAGCAGTTGTTGGCTCTGGGTTTGAAGGGGCTCAAAAAGGATATGACCTTAAAAGACTAGTAGCAAAATAATCAGCCTATAATGTTGCCACTGCTGGGACACAGGCTTCCTCACTGTGAGAGGCAGTAGGCCATAATCCACCACGCAGGCTCAGTGGGGGTTAGTGGATGTCACGTGTCTTTGATTGTTTTTGGTTCTAGGACATGCCGGTTTCCTCACTATGTTTTCCTTCACCGTTTTGAGAGCAGTGGTGATGAAATTATTTACACAAAGTAAAGCGCATGCCTGGGTTCGAAACCACGACCTGCAAATCGTAAATCGGGGCCGTTACCACTGGGCCACCACTGCTCATTTCTGTTCCGTAGTATAAAAAATCGTTAAACAAAATATACCTTTGCTGCAGTCAAAAGAACATGTTTTAACTCCTTCGAGTAAAAGCCATTCAGAGAAACGTAATACAAAATGGTAAATAGCGGTGGTTACAGACAATAAGCTGACATTTTGTCATTGCTAACTTAATATTTATTTATTTATTTTATTATTTATGTACACATAGTAAAATAGATACAGATACGCCATATTAGTATTAAGTACAAAGGTACTGCTTATTTCTTAAGAAATTTCATCCAGCAGACCTGCGAAAGGAGAAATGAAAAAGAAAATTAATAAGAATATAATAATAAAATAAAATAAATAAAATAATATAATAATAAAATAATAAATAATATAATATAATATATATAATATTATAATATATAATTTGAGAATATTATGTATGTTATTTATCGTTTTACGTGACTCACACACAGCTAAAGTGCTCAGCTTTAGTAACGCATCACACATCATAATATGTATGGGACGAACGCGATACATAGTACATACCTATATATATATACTCCATTTGAAATAAGATTAAAAATTTAAATAAACCATTTTTACAGTCCGTTCAACCGATTTTGAATTCTATTGCGTTAGTAGCATGATAAATGGCAGCTGCAGTAAACAGTTGGTATTGTAACCAAGTTTTTGCTTTTAATGCCATCCTTGTCCTACGGAATAGAAGTCAACATCTGTTGAACGGACAGTAAAAAAGGTTTATTTAAATTTCTAATCTTATTTCAAATGGAGTATACTTCAAACGAATCGTTGATAAAGGGTAGCCTTTGATTCATTCATTCATTGCATTCGCGCCTAATTATTATAGGTATCGTTTCGTCTCTAATGAGGTGGAATCAATATTTATTACTAGAGAATATTTATTTCGTGAGGAAACCGGCATGTCGTAGTACCCAAAAATTCGACGACATGTGACATCTACCAACCCGCACTGGATCCACGTGCGGGATTGTGGCCATCTCCCTCTCACAGAGACGAAGCCTATGTCCCAGCAGTGGGAACATTATAGGCGGACTATGCTAAGCTATGTATATTTTATTCCTAGAATAGTTATAAAAAGGTTATAAAAAAAGAACGTTTGTTGTATGGAAGTCTAGCTCTCAGTATGTTTGTTTACACGCCTCTATCGTGATTCACGAAGTATCTTCATTTCCCTAAAACTGGCGCCCACAGTTTGTTCAGTAAGTAAGTCATGGAGGTTCGGGGTTTTTGACAGAATTAATCTGAAACTCAAAGCATTTATTTCAAATAAACCAATTACAGGCACTTTTGAATTGTCAAGGAGTCAGTCGGTCAGTAAGATGAAGCTAGTTGCCCATTCCAAAGCGTAGTAGGTACCTATGGAGAAGAACGGGCAAGAAACTCCACGGACACTCTTTTAAATCAAAAAATGGTTACAAAATATTGGTTACAACCATAGAAATATTATATCTATGGTTACATCATTCAAGTTGAAATTATGCATGTGAGAACGATGCAGAACGTTAAAAGCGTCCGTAATAAAAATATAAAAACAATTTAAATATTAAATTAAATTAAGCCTTGGCAGCTAAGAAATGATCAGTCCCTACTGACGGCATCCGTTCACTAATTTAAACAAAGTAACTAAGCATAGAAGTTGCATAACACTTAAATTACACATCTGGTTAATCCACTTGTTTAAATATCACTATTTGCTAGTAATATTGTTCAACTGTCCATTCAAAGAAGGTAACAATATTTTTTTAAATATTCAAAACGTGAATTTACATGATTTTATTTAACATACCATTACACCTGTATTTCCCGAAGGGTTAAGCGGAGGTGTATCTATAGTACGCCCACATTTCCAGGCGCGGATACACGAGGGGTAACGGGTGCAGTTGCCTCTGCTCTAAAACTATAAAAAAAAAAACAAAAACATAGTATATAACCTGTATTTTTATTTTATATACAGGATAGTAAGATATACCTATGTAGATAAGTCGTAGTAATCCTCAAAAAGGGGGGGCACATTGTTGGGTTTAGAAAAAGTAGATCCGCGCCTGCACAGGCTGCACGTTTCGCCGGTTATGTTTAAGTCCCGTGTTATGGATTGCGAGTCTATTGCCATCAATCGTGCACAAATCCAGGCTCCTAACTGCTACTGAGAAATTCTTGATGGAAAAACCCAATAACACTGCCCGACTTGGAAATCAAACCCAAGACCTCATGCGCAGCAGTAGCGTTTGGAACCTTTAGGCCATCGAGGCCGTCATTACATCCTTATGAAGTGGAAAACCATAGATAATTATAATCCAAATACCTAACCATATTAACTCCTCTTTCCAGGTCACACGCGAACTTGAACGCGGTAGCGAAGACGCGAAATACTACCAAGAAGTGCTCGCGCCACGTCAGCTAGCAAACTTCAGACCTTTCAACCTTGACGAGTGGTGGGCACGCCGCCTGGTCCAGAGCATAAACCGCAACAAACACCGGTCTTAGAACCACTCCAGCATTCGTTGGTGAACGACTTGACAACTGTGCCCATTGGAAGGAAAAAAAGCAATGTTTAATTTTAGCTTGGTATTTGATAATGTAAAGTGAAGCCCCGTATTCGTGAGAAAAAAAAGATCTTTTTTGATGCTGGTAAGATTTTTCACACATAAACTGTATGTTGCCAGCAATATAAAAACATGTTGCTTAAATAAGTTATGCGACTTTTGTTTGCCACGAATATGAGGCTTTAATGTGGTTGTAGACGTTCCCCTGTAGCACACAGGATTAGGTAGTCGGTCTCAATCTCCCGATACGTAGCTGTCGACCCGCCTTACCTACAGACGTCCTCATTTGGTCAGACCTAACCAGATTGGTCCGAGCGTTTACGGGCACTGTAACATTTGGACGCAGGAGCATTTAATTTTGGCTTGTTTAGGCATATTTATGTACAATCGAAAATTAAGTTCGTATTTTTAAGGTGTGAAATGAGAATTTAGACAGTAATTAATCATGGTTTTAAAATGTAAGACTTTAATGTTTCATTCACATTATCAGAACGCAAATTATACTTCTGCGGATCTTCCTAATTTGCATGCTGTACTATCGATTCTTTAAGGTTGTTATGTATTGTCAATTAGAAAATAAGCATAAAAGCAATAGATAATAAAATAAAAATATAATAAAATAAACAGTGGGTATAGTAAAAAGTCTTTCATAAACGAAGTGTAGTGTCTCATTGTACAGTTTTAACATGACTATGCTCATTAAAAGAGCTTAGAAGTATTTTAAAAACAGATTTTATCTATCTTGTATCAATAGCCTTAAAGAGTCTATACTGGAGACAACAACACCTTTGCCTCATTATAATCTGTCAGTTTTCCGATGACTTTCATTGACAGTGGTGAAAGTGAAGTCACTAGTCGCCCTTGGAATTCAAATTTTCTTACGTTTTTTTCCAATTCGCAGCTCATTATCAGGTTGTATGTTAATCAAAATATATTATGATTCCCGACAGTAACGAATATGCGATAGAGTTGTACTTATTGATTTTAATGATTTATCTATCTATCTTCTTTCATCTTCTTTTTCTTATATTTAAAACAAAGACGGGTTAGTTCCACCATTTGTAACTCCAGAACGGCTGGACTGATTTTTATATTCTTTGATTTGTTGGATGTGTCCGCCCCGAATAGCAGAATACCTATGGAAACGGGAAAAATTCACGAAAAAAAGAATTCATTCGTAGTATGAGGCGATAGGAAGTTCGCCGGGTCAGCTGAATGAAGAATCTGTGATGTTGTCTCCAGTTTATTTTCTAATGATAAATAGATTTTTAACTTCTATTCAGTGTATTAGATGCAGTAATACTGTTAAGCCGCGTACAGTCACGAGCACTAATATGTATATACTTAGCAAAATTTTAAAGCGATCTTCTCGTGGAACATTGATTGCAACTTTGAGATAAGACTTATTTCATAACAGTAAAGGTTCCAAAATACTATATTCGTAACAGCATACAATTACAATCAATATAGTAGGAGAAAATCCCATTTAGAAGTTGCTAAGTGTATACATATTAGTGCTCGTGACTGTACACATTATGTGCAACACAACATGGAACGCAACGTTACTCATAGATTCTGTTTCGCTAAGTATGTGATTTAAAAAAAAATTGGGCTATGTTTGAACATGAAACATAGCCCAATTTTTTATAACAACATATGAAACAGCCCATTTTTTATTTTTTGTCTAATATGTATATGCAGGCAACATTGCCTGACATATTACATTACATTTCGTGTTGCACATAATGTATATGCAGCTTTATACTTATAATCCAAATCAATGAATATTAAATAGATCGCATAAAGCGAGTAGATTTTTGAAACTTAAATAATTTTGTTTTCCATATAAACTATCAATTCTTGTGTAGTTTTAGTAGTAAAACTTTCTTTTGCTGTGTTATAGCGGGTAGATGTTTGGTTTCGAATTTAGAAGCTTTTTTGAATATTTAAATTAGTTTATTTTTTCGTAGGTGATTAAACTTATTGCACGGAAAATTTAAAATTTACTACTGTCTCTTCAACTATAAATCACTCGACTTTTAGAATATCCTAACAATTAATTAATATTAATGCAATGAGACATTACTGCCGCGAGATTATACTTTACATTTGGTTTCCCTTCATTATGTGAACTTTCTTAAAAAAAAATCTTTAATGTTTTGTGTGACAGTGATTTTTTAAGCAATACTTTTCTTAGCAATAAATATTGTTAATTTTTTCTAATCTGTCATTGTTAAGACAATACATTCGTTTTCTAATCATACATGTTTATATTATAAACAATCACAATGCGACGACATAGATACTTAAAGAGAGATCTAGATGATAATAATATAGTACGAATGAAAATGAACCTTATATATTTACATATACAATTTAAAGTACATTGTAATCGCGTTTGTAATAAATTGTGATATAAATTATTTGTCAAAGCAATAATTAAAGTTGACATGAAGGCGGGAAACGTTGTTTTTAAAATGTTTTTCAATGATGTAGGCGAAGTTAGATAATGTAAATAAATTAGTATGAATTTATATTTTTAATTTAATAATTGTAAGTAAATGTGTCATTGCGAATTAGAATTGGCTAGATATTGTGTTGTACCATGACCTGTTGACATACGTTTGATTATACTGTCGAGATGTGACGTACAATGAGGTGCATTTAAATTGACCCAAGCATTTTTTAAATTAACTTTTTGAATTCTCGGCAGTGTAATCGAACCGTAGCTTTAAGAGATTGACCTGGCCTTAGATCTGCCTCAGACAAACAGTGTGGTTTCAAAACATTTTGTTCGTTTGTCTATGGCCGTAATGTTCCGGTAATAAAGTTCATCTACATTCCATTCAAGCATGTACTTAGCGTTCTGAAATATTGTAAATACGTTTTAAGTGACGCAGTGCTGACAGATTATGGATTTGAATAAATTTTTTAAATAAATATTTTGTTGACTTTTTGTTTCAAGTTAATCTACACCAAATGATTTCTTTTTGAATATAGTGCCCTGCCATGTTAATTAGTTCCTGAAAGTAATTCTTGATAGAATACCCGGAAAACATTTTGATGCAAGTGTACAATAACAAATTCTCACGCGTTTCAAACTACCATTATGCAACACACTTGTGAGGAAAATGTTAATAAAATTTCATAAACATAATACATTTATACATTGTAGCAAATATTTGTGGAAACAAAAAAGAATATTTGTGTTCTTCAGAAAGGTCAGGTGCGTAGTACTCGCAACCGGCGTGCGTGTATGACCAGATGTATATCCGAAAACAAAGAAAAAATTTGTATGTAAGGATCGTAGCAGGTGCCGTTACTGTGGTTTCTGCCTACCATCTCCCAAGCCTTTTCCCAACTATGTTGGGATTGGGTTCCAGTGTAACCGGATGCAGCTGAATACCAGTATTTGACATGGAGCGACTGCCTATCTGACCTCCACAACCCAGTAACTGGATAATACAATACCCCTTGGTAAGACTGGTTGTCAGACTTTCGGGCTCCTGACGACCCGTAACGACTGTAAAAGATACACGAATGACAGCTGGGACCAAAGGCTTAACGTGCTTTCCGAGGCACGGAGGGTTCTTCGTATTTAAGATGGTCATCCATCTATCTACGGAGAAACCGCGGCAAGCGCAGCTTTACTTGATCGATCGACCCGTGTGGCTGATGGGAAAAATGCGTGAGTTTATGTATCTATGTATTTCAAAAAAATGCCTAGCTAATATTATTTTTTCGTGCGCCGTTCTATAGGGCCTACTTTCTAAGTCCGTCAACGAAGATACGGTTCCGTCCAAAACTTGTTAGAGACTACGGAGTGAACCCTAAACCCGATTTAACTTTTTCGGACCGGTAAAAACACATCGGGAGAAGGGACAACTGTCAAATCGTTGTGTCATTCATTCTTAGGTCGGGCGCCAAACTAATCTTATGTCCGTAGGTGATACAGAGTAGGAATCGCCAGTAACTTCAAGCGTAACTACGGAGTTCTTGCTTAGGGAGTAGAGTTCCTGCTTATTTTGAAGGAGAGGCTCTGACTCGAAGCTACCAAACAGAACAACGTTATTTCAAATATATACAATCTGAATAGGTATTTTTATTTACGGAACACTACTTAATGTTAAGTAAGTAATTTGTTGACAAAAATAAATAAGTAATGTGATGTTATATAATGTTTATTTAACATATTTTATTTATTTACACTTTGTTTATACAAAGGCCTACAAAACTAACTAACACACTTTTAAAATTGCAGTAAGTTTTAAAGTACTACACAAGATATGTTTCGAAATAAAAAGGATTACATAAAGAATATAATTTTGTATATAAAAACTTTATAGTCGATAACCTTCTTTTAAGGAATTGCTGGAAAAAACGTTATAAACAAAAACACTCCTTTTCAAATTGCTGTTTTACTTTAGACTTTTTTTGTTTTTACATTTATTTCTTGATCGATGAATTTTGATTCAAAAGCCAAGGTATCTACATCACGTAAACTTTACTTATCATGCCTCTTTCACCTGAAGAATGTGCAAGAATCATGGAGTTTCTGGAACTAGGCATGAGTATGCGTCGTACTGCAAGAATGGTGGGTGTAACATTAAAAACGCTCAGGCAGGTGAAGCGAAGGTACGAAAAAACTGGAAACCATCTGAGGAGGCCTTGTTATGGCAGACCCAGGTGCACTAGTACCAAAAAAACCGCTATATTGTCTCCACTGTGGTGAGAAATCGCCACCTCAACGCAGTTGAAGTCCAGCAACAGCTTCTTCAGACCCGAAGAGACTACATTAGTGACAGTACAGTGAGAAGAAGTCTTGCTGAAGCAAACCTGCAGCCCTAAAGGCCAGCAAGTGGCCCCAAACTCGAGAGAGAGCATCGAGCAGCAAGACTGCGCTACGCCCGTGAACACATACAGTGGACCGAAGAAGAATGGCAAGAGTTTTGTTCAATGATGAGTGTCGATTACGGTCGCGAATCATATTTCGTTCAACATACAACCTGACACTGACCGGCACCCTAATTACGTAACACACTATCTATCACAATCTGAATCATTTTGAAGCCTATTGCTAATCCATTGCTTCATATGTTCGAAAATGTTGTCTGGTCAACAACGTAAATAACGCAACAAATGTTGTTGAACTGTCAAAATGAAACCCATTCGTACTGTTAGTGTGTTACGTAATTACCCCGCTGGAAATTGCATAAAACGTAAGAAAATTTGAATTTCGCGGGCAACCTGGCGCTTCCCCCTAAAGGCGCCGATGTGGCTCCAACTCCACCACCTGTCCAGGCAACCAGGTGACAGAAACTAGGTATCTTCTTTGTGTCATGTAGCAAAGTACCTAGCAACTATAAATTATAGCTCTTCCGCCGGAAAAGAGTTTTCTCGTTAATAATTATCACCGCAAACTTTTATTACGATTAGCATTGAAGATCCAGTCATTAATATTTTTATGTTCTATTTCCTTTGATATGTAATTAATCAGTTTGAGTTTTAAGAAGTTTGTCTTTAGTGACTGGATAATAAATTATACTGCTTAACTAGTCATTATTTCATTAAGGTTAGTAGTGGGTTTGACTGCCTAGTATTACGCGCTAGAAGTAGGTAACGTTACCACGACACACAAATTATGGAGGTTCATAATTAGTGTCTCGTGGAGGCTCGCAATTAGGTACCTACCCTACGACAGCCCTAATTAAAAGGTAATTTCAGTACCTACCTAAAGATTACGAAGGAATTACGAGTAGCAATAACTATAATTAGTCCAAATTAGGGAGGTAAGTACTTATTACTAGAAAGTCTGTGAAGTACACTTATTACTTAAACATAACGGCCGTAATTTCCGAAGAGCGGTCAAAAACCTACTTATAAAGACTCCGTGGATTTTAATACTGTGACTCCGGGTTGCTACCTATAATTCCATGTAGGTATTTCTGTAATAGTTTTAGAAGAGAATTTTATAGAACCTAAAAACTACTTACCTATAAGTAATTTCCAAAATAAAAAGGTATTATAGGTAGGTACCTACTCAACGATATAAATCCCCATTTTAAAGCCCAAAAGTCATAAAGCTAAACATCTGGGAACCTATAAATAAAACCACAACCAGCACCCTAATTGCGTAACACATTATCAATCACAATCTGAATCATTTTGAAGCCTATTGCTAATCCATTGCTTTATAAATGTTCGAAAAATTTGTCTGCTCAACAACGTAAATAACGCAATGAATGTTGTTGAACTGTCAAAATGAAAGCCATTCCTACTGTTAGTGTGTTACACAATTACCCCGCAGGGGACAAAGTAGGTATAAGTACCAAAGTACCAAATTCATATACTTGAGTGTAATTCTGCACTGCTGTTCTGTAAAAATCTCACCGTGAAAACTTGGGTGAAGTGAGCTATCAGTGTCATCCCACTGATGCTAGGGATCAATAGGGGCTATTTTATTTAAAAACCCCGTGTGGCACTCGGATACTGCCGCGGTAAAGCTATTGCATAGCATTTTTTATCAACTTATGCAATTATAATTATTTATTTATGCAGTATTTTTCTTTGATATTAATTCAAGTACAGTCGTACCATATACATACACGTTAAGCGAACGCTCGGCCGAGCTACATGGTAGGCGGAGTGGGGGGTGTTAGGTTTTATTTTCGTTACGGAATTTCTTGATTCGGTCACCGCGCTCAAAGCCCGCGATAAAAGCTATGCTTAAAAAAACTAATGTTTAGACACATAAAAATTATGATTAATATATCGATTATGATTTTAAATGTAATGCTTGGTCAATCCCTAGCATCAGTAGGATGACACTGACAGCTCACTCCACGCTTACTGTACAAACGGGGTGAATGAAGATGCAAGGGTGAATAGGGGATTTTAATATTGAAATAATATAGTTTTTTGCCAACACGGGGACATTATATAATACAGTAAAAACATTAGAGTCCTTTTTGGCATCAAACTATATTATTTCAATGTTAAAATCCATTTTCGTCCCAATTCACCCCGTTTGACGGTACTTCACCTAAGTTTTCACGATGAGAGATTTTTACAGAATCGACATACTGGCATTCATATGGAGTATATATGGGCGTTGTTCAAACAAAGTGTCTTGTTGTTCGGAACACGTATTTATGTAGCGACCGCACGCTCCGAGACGAGACGACTAACATCTAATGAGTTTCGAAGTCTCAAAGAGATTATATTGTGAAGTTTTTGTTGTTTGTGGTATTTGACGGTGGTTTTTGGGAGTTAGCAGAGTATTAGACCACTGTACTGTTAGGCTAAAAACGTGCCTTTTCTATTTTTCAAGTGTTCTGCTGAAGAATGATCATGGCAATAACATAACATCATTTTTAAGAGGCTATGTCTTTGAAAAGAGTGGACATAGCGGCGTAAAATTTTAAGCAAATAATTCATCATGTCTGGCTTTATTGGGTTAGAAGATATGGGTAGGGGAAATATCGCATAAGATGGTATACTGTACCTAAATATCCGCGGCGTGTCACTGACAATTTTTTATTTTTGTTTTCTTATTTAAATTTTTATGTTCCTTTAGTGTCCGATTTTCGTTTGCTGGGCTGGGAATCAGGCCTCCGCTTTGTGACAGTGAGCGGACCGTGAGAATGTAATCCAACGTTGGTTGATAGATGTCACATGTTTTTAAATTCTTCGATCTTGAACATGCCGACTTTTTCCCACGTGGCAAAAAACCCGCTACTATTGAAAATTAAATAGTGTTCACTGCACCAATCTACCCCCTATTAGTCAGGGTTCTCCAGTTATCTTTCTAGCTCGCTTCGCTCGCTCTGCGATTCACTTAATAAGATCACAATCTCAGCTATATCTTCTGAGTCAGAATGCTATTTTCTTTATTTTGTAATAAAACAATACCCTCCTTTATAACTAATCGGACATCCGGAGTCTGGATTTGTGCCCAATTGATGGTCAATCGCAGCTGCTGTCAACCGGACACAAAACCAGACTCCGATATACTAGTGAGAAATTCCAGATGGAAAACTCATTAATACTTTGCCCGACCTGGGAATCGAAGCCAGGAACTCATGCTCAACATTAGCACTTTCAACCATTAGACCGATGAGGCAGTCAAAAAAATTTGGTGACCCTTTTTACCCTTTTTTTACCCGATTAGTTCTAAAGGAAGGCATTGTTTTGTACAAAATAAAATGGCATTCTGACTCAGAAGTTAAAGCTGTCATTATTATCTTACTAAGAAAATGCCAGAGCGAGCTAGAAAACTGGAGAATCCTGACTTGAATAGGATAAGCTGTTATTGTGATTTTACTAAGAGAATGGAAGAGCGAGCTCGATAATTGGAGCGTTCTAACTCGGATAGGTTATATTTTCTTTGTGATTTTAGTAAATGAACGTAAGAGCTTAAGAACTAGACCGCGCCTGTATTATAGCTTGAGGACTTTGTAAGTCATAAACAAATGACTTTATTTTTCATATTTTCATTGGGTATTTATAAATTCCGGACCTTTTATCAATAAGAAATTGTGGTTGTGGATGATAACATTTTACGAATTTTCGTTCGGGGCTACTGTAGCCCTGGGGCCCCGTATCATTGATAGGGCTGATACTGCGGTAGCTAAATCCCGGGTATAGATTAGGCTCTTCAACAATGATGAGCTACATCCACTATTACTTCACAGCTGTTTTCTTAGCAGAGCCAGAACCACAGTTACTGCATAACAAGTACCTATACACAATTGTGGAGCTCCTTAAGTTCAGAGTTGAGCTACACGATTACTCCCAAATGCGTGCACTGAAGGACAGGTCCACTTAATCTGTGTGGTTTTTCCTCAAAAGACCATTTCAGACACATGATCTGCCCAAGATTATGTCTGGACTTTAAAAGAGACTGACCGCTGAGTTTGTTTCGGCCTTTCTTCTCAGAGTAGTCAGATAGGAAACGCCGACCTCATCTAGTTTAAAAAAAAATAGATTGACGTGTAAAACTGTTTGTACTTACAGAAATCAAATCATTTATCATTTACGTCGTTAGTCTAACGTCCTACTAAATAAAGACTTGGCAAAAAAACACAAGTAACAGATTAAAAGGAAAACTAAATTTCTTTGTCGTATTTAATGGACACCATGCCTCAGAAAAATATTAGCGTAGGTATGCCATAGCTATAAGAAAGTATTTCTATGAGGTAAGTATGTATGCATTTTCACATTCCTGTTCCAGATTTTTTCTTCTGTTACATTCTGTGAAATTACTACTTATTAAAATGGTCCCTTAAAGGCATCAAAAAATTATCTATAGGCATTTTATCATCTAGTAAATAAAAACGAAAATAGGTCCGTCTGTTCGAAGCTTTTATTTGGGTAGGTACCTCAACCTAAGTAACCTTATTTAGGTAATTTTGTCTTTGTAGATAAATACATATATACTTAATCTATACTCCATTTGAAATAAAATTAGAAATTTAAATAAACCTTTACAGTCCGTTCAACCAATTTTGATTTCTATTGCGTTGGTGGCATGAGAAATGGCAGCTGCAGTAAACAGTTGGTATTGTAACCATGTTTTTGCTTTTAATGCCAACCCTTATGCCTACGGAATAAAAGTCAAAATCGGTTTAACGGACTGTAAAAAAGGTTTATTTAAATTTCTAATCTTATTCCAAATGGAGTATAATTACTTCGAAAAAAGTCCTTTTTAGTATAACGGCACAGGATTTCCTATCCCAGAAGTGATCATCGTATTAGTGATTCAAACTCAAACTCAAGGCATTTATTTCAAATAAACCAATTACAGGCACTTTTGAATTGTCAAGGGGTCGGTCGGTCAGAAAGATGAAGCTAGTTGCCCATTCCAAAGCGTAGTAGGTAGGTACTTATGGAGAAGAACGGGCAAGAAACTCCACGGACACTCTTATAAATCAAAATATGGTTAGAGAATATTATTTACATCATTCATGTTGAAATTATGTATGTGAGAATGATGCAGAACGTTAAAAGCGTCCGTAATAAAAAGATAAAAACAATTCAAATATTAAATTAAATTAAAATAAGCCGTGGCAGCTAAGATATACCAGTCCCTACTGACGAAGCCCGTTCACGAACATGACGCATGGATTAGCACGATTCAGCTCAACCATTTTGAAGGGAGCTAAATGATGCAACACATGCGCCACCATCAGCGAGACATTAGAGTGAGCATAACATACTATCAGCCGCCAGGGCACATTCAAGTCAATGGAAGACGTACCCAGTAAATGGTAGCTTTATAATATATGTAGGTACATAGTACAGTGTGTCATCAGAAGACAGACGCCACGCAACCATCGATGCAACGCTCTGCTAGAGTGACTATCACTGGCCAGTGTCCCTCTTATCGGACCTCTTCGGTGGTTTCAGTAACTTCGTAATAAAACCAGATGGCGCAACTTGCTTCGCTGTCAAGTAAATAAATACCTACCTGAAGACCAATTCCCGTACTTAATTAATAAAAAGTTTCAAAAAATGTAGTCGTCATCTCATCTCAGCAATAATCAACGTCAAAAACTTGTCAAAAATGTAAAGAAATTAGAGGTATTTGTGACAGATTGAGACATCTTGACATAACAGTCTGTGAACGTTCTTAAAATTTCGGAAATTACCCCACCAATCGGACCTATATCGTGTCCATTTTTGTCGATCCAGTTAAATAGGACGAAAATATCTTCAGAAATATAAACTAAGATTCTTTGACTCCAGAACACCGTGTGGTTTTGTCCGTAAAAATCTGATAGACGCTCGCGCCAGCGCAGAGGACAACCATGAAGAAATCCACACTATATTTTTCCTAAATCATATCCTACATGCCCAATCATGTCATGCCATGCCATGCCCATGTTATTGCCCGATCTTTAGGTGTAATTGGGCAATAATCTGCCATATTCACCATCCAAACCCCGTCCGCTTCTAATCGACGACGCGACGTTTAATCGCTGAAATCGAGTCGAAATTTAATTAATCGATAAAGTGCGAACATTTCGAGCAGGCGGTTTGAAAGCGGGTGATGAATCGATCTCGCGACTCGAATGGCCGAGTTAATTGATTGCTTTACCTTTACAGCCCTTTATTGGATTGAGTGTCAAAATTGTTTGTCAGTTTGAATTTTTGTGTTGATCTGATAAACGTGTTACGGAAATTGAACTTAAAAGTTAAAAACAATGTTAGGAAGCTGAATATGATTTTAATTATCTGGATCCTTTTAAAGGCAACCTACTTATATATACTAATTAGACTAGAATTTGAATTAATAAAATCTTGCCTATGGTCTAGGATGTAAAATAAAACCAATGTTAAACTACTCTACCTAAAACCACCTCTGCTTTTAATAAATTTCACTCAAGGGCTTATTATCATTGTTAAAGACTTTTCGCTACTTCGTAAAACCTGATTTCAGGTTGAAACAAGCAACACGAGAGCTTCCACTTCATAAAATGACTTGTAAGCCGATTTTAAAGTCGAAAAGTCCGAATTCCCGCCCTGGTTGAACATGTTGGGAGAATCATGTAACTATTCCGACGTTCTTTCAATGTATGGACTGAGAATGTGGAAATTAAGGCCTTAAGACAACATAAAAATGTAAATAAATTTATATAAATCATAATAGGCCTCTTTAATATAATGAGAAGTTAAGAAACTAAGTCAGCTTGATTGTAGACGCCTGAAAACCAATTCTTGTAATCAATAAAAAATGATATCCCCCAAGCTACAAAAAAAAAAATATAAGAGAATGAATTGAATTATACATATTGGAAGAAATTGATACGCGGCAATACAAAAAATTAGGTATAACTAGCGGATACCAGGCCCTGCAGTCTGGACATAGATAGCGACAAAAATCGGTCGCTAAGTCGTATCGATGTCAAATTTCTTTAATAGATTTTCAACCTTATACTTTGGAAATAAAGTTGAAAATCTATTAAACGAATTTGACATCGATACGACTTAGCGACAGATTTTTGTCGCTATCTAATGTCGAGACTGCCGGCCCTGGCGTCTGGTATTACGCTAAAAGAAGAGTACATTTTGTATATTTGTTGGAACAAAAAGAAATTTTGATTAAAAAAGAAAAACATTTTAGTAGTCTAAAACCATTTTCGCATTATTTCCTTTCTAATGAAACTGGTTTGGGGCATATCGGTTGGATGGTTTCGAAGTCTATAACGGACATAGGTAGAAACACTTTTTGTGTTTTATGTATTAGGTATAATTAAAAACGTTCAAAATCTAGTCGTAATCTCATCTAAGCGGCAATCAATGTCATAAACTTGTCAAAAATTTAGGGAAATTAGAGGTATTTTTGACAGATTAGAGACTGAGATCAGACTGTGAACGTTCTTAAAATTACGGGAATTACCCCTCTGGCAGCCTACTTTCAGAATCCGTCAACGAAAATACGGGTCCGTCCGAAAGTAGTAGTTAGATAATTACAAGTGAACTCTACTCCCGATTATTTAACTCTTTCGGACGGGTAAAAAGACATCGGGAGTAAGGACAACTGTCAGATCGACTCTTGTTATGTCAGAAAATGATACGGAGTAGGTAACGTCCGTAACTTCAGCGGAAACTACGGACTTCTTGCTTAGAGACTAGGCCCCCGGTCCAAAGTTTTTGAATCGAGAACAATAAAATTCACACTGAACTCATTTGCACGATCCGTGTCTATGACCTTCCAGCCATTTTCGAGGATCAAGGAATGAAACGAATCGTATTATTAAAGAAGGCAGCCATAAAATTGTCTATCTTGGACGCACAGTTCATTAGTAGCGGTCTCAGTGCCCGATAAAAGGCACCAAGTGTAAGCTGCTTTGCGCGTCTCATTACTTCTTGTTTTTTTATTTTCTTTTTGTCTCTGGTTATGAAATACTTTTTTTGTGGTTTGGTTTGCATAAATTCTGTTTTGTTGCTATTGAGATTAATGAGGTTGGCATAACTTGTGTCTAAGGGCTCGTATATAAAATTAAATACACAAAGTAAAGTGCCTGCCTGGGTCCGAACTCGCGGCCTACAACTCGTAAGTCGGGGACTGTCAGACGCCAATTTTATTCCACGGATAAAAGATATCTCTGACTCTGATAAAATCAAGCCTTAGCGAATTTATTCTGGAGGGTTTATGTGTGTGGTGGTGGTTTGTGTGTTTATATTAAATTACATAATAATAATAAAAAATCTTGATTATTTTTAAAGTCGAAAAACCGTCCGAAGCAGGGGGTCGCTACTTTTAAGTATAAAGAGCTTTGTGGTTGTTCCAAAGCCTAATGATCTCCTTACCCCGTCCACAATTTTTCCTTACTTAAATGTATTTACTTATCCCTTATAAGTAAATACTTTTATAACAAAATAAAACGACCTCGTCAGTTGCAGTATTATAACTTTATTGCTCATAAAATCAGCTTGGTCGTCGGGGTCGGTCCGTATTTTTTTTTTTGTATTTTTATAATAATTTGCTTCGTAAAAAAATATTATTCTTGCATACTCGTTGAACCGTAGACTTGCTTGTGTCGTTGTTCAGAAAATTTGTAACTCGGTACAATGAGAATTTGTCCCTTACAAAATATAACTCAGGCTTATAAATTATAAAGCTTTACGCAGTAACTTACACGAAAGTTATTAAG
Organism: Dryobotodes eremita; assembly: GCA_917490735.1. NCBI lineage: Eukaryota > Metazoa > Arthropoda > Insecta > Lepidoptera > Noctuidae > Dryobotodes > Dryobotodes eremita. Next base: position 5,810,969 of record OU823261.1, read on the forward strand.
TTACTTCTGTTAAATATCAACGATTAAGTAAGACTACTAAACTAAGCTTGAACATTAGTTAAGAACTTATATAAAAGTAGGTGACATCCAGTAAGTACATGTTTCTGTTGATAGAATTATTAAACGACACATTTCACGCCTAATTCTAGTAAGTAATAACCCCTTAAAATAGCTCAAGTTGGTAGTTGGTACGATATACTTGCTTTAAAATCTACTAAATGGTAAATTCAAGGGAATGTAGAATTAATAAGTGAACACAATGGGTAGCTCGGGATACTTATACTTTTGATGAACAAATTTACCCAAATGAAAGGGGTGCTTCAGAAGACTGAATGAGGAATGACGTCTGAATAGGCAGAAATCTCTCTGAAGGAGGAAAATTTCAACAACAATAGAAAAATAACTATACTTTGGAATAGTTCTTTCGAAACGCAAGGGTTTTACGATGATCTGTTACCTTTATTTACGTTAGTTAGGTCTTGAAAATCTTCCCAATTGTTAGCGTACTTTCCGACGGTTAGGCATGTTGTTGACTTTTTGGCGAAATATTATAAGGATTTCTTTGGCAGTGTTGCCAAAAGTTTGTCTTCTTTACAAGATGGATTCGACGGCTCAAATAATTTGTACCTACTATATTTGGGAATGTTTTTGATAATAATCTAATTCTGAGGGACAGGCGGCGTGGGCGGACGAGTTTTGTTTGTTTGTGGACACAGAAATAGAACATTGTTGAGTTTCTGGAGTTCATTGGTACTAATGAGATCGCCATGTCTCCATGTTTGAAATATTCGTGGGTTGATTAATATTTTATGCCTAATTAGATGGTATAACTTTAAAAAACTTTACTAATTAAATTGTCCTAAAATAAAGTCCCTATAAAAGGTACTTTTAGATAACATATTACAAGAGCAATTAGGTAAATTATATTCTTAACCATTTAACCATAATCAAACTAAATAACTAATTACTGCGCAATCAAAAGCACATCAAACTTCAAACAAATTCAAAAATCGAACGCGTAAGAACTTTTTTATATAAAATCAACTGTCACTGTTCCAAAAATTCCAGAATGTTCTAGTTTCGAACGTTAAAGATGGCGTCGAACAAATTCTCAGTGTACCAATAGTTGTGGGTATTTCTGTGAGGGTTTAGGCTTCAGCAGCGGGTTGGGCAGTAGACTGCGCGGTGGCAACGCTGGTGGTAGTTGATACAGAGTCAGGGTCCTGTTCCCGAACTCCCATCCAGGGGAGACGCTTCTGGAGCTCCGCCCTGTAGAAAAGAAGTAAGTGGAATTTATCAATAATAAATTGTTTGACCAATAACGGCTCCTGTCACTCTTATGTCTGCTGAAGTTTTTTACTCTTATATAAGCACGAGACCATATGAAAGTTATACGCATACACATGCTTTAAGTAAACATTTGTCAGGCTGAAAGGTTAGAAATAAGACTGACTACCCAAGATGTGCTGGACCTGGACAAACTTATGTAGGTGTGGATTGATACTTGAGGATGTTTAACTAATGAAGGTAATACTGACCTGTATCTGGGATGATTAATAGCATACACCCATGGGTCTATGCAGGAGACTATTTTGCAGCAGACGGCGGGCACCATTGTCGCAATCGGAGTCAGAAGGTTCCTGGTGGAAAGAATTATTAATGATTTTGTTTATTTATTTGTTTTTTTTTTCACAAATATTTGTTTCCCTGATACGAGTACTACAATAATTTGTTGAAATATACCTTCAAAGAAAATACATATTCTAAATTCGATCGCCTCCGAATCCCTAAGATTTATTGCTTAAGATTAATTGCCGAAGGATAAAAAACAGCTTAAAGAAGTGGGAAGTCTTTATTTTAAACGTTTTTTTAATACTTACTTTGCGGAATTTACTACTACCAGCCTACGTAAATATTTAAATCCTGGGGCTACCATTTCTTAGTGAGTAATGAAAATAAACTTCTTTAAGCTTTTCAAATAAATATCTATTCTATCAAATAAAGCAATAACGATAGACTCCCACGCAGTTTGTCAACACCTACCCTATTTGCTTTCTGATAAAGCTCCTGAAATAACTAAAGGCTCCCGCAGACAGACGCGACGCGACACCGCGACGCGACTCTTGTAGAACAATTTGTACGAAGTTTTCATAGAGATTGTTCTACTAGAGTCGCGTCGCGCCTGTTTCTGGGAGCCTTAAAGCCCTTGCTTAAAAGCCTGCCAAGGACCATTTTCAATTTGATTACTATTCTGCTTTAAGGCTCCTTCAAACATGCGCGACACGCGACGCGGACCTCACGTGCCACAAAGGCACCGCTTGTCGCGCGGCAGACAGTGCCTTTGTGTAGTAGGTACTTAATAATTACAATGTTTACAAGTTACATGACGTAGCAATTGATTTTTTGTTGCTTCATTGTTGATGGCAATCTGTGGCCAAATCATGGACTTCACAGATTCACGGTGACGGAAAATATTGTGTGATTATGCGTTTTGAGCGAGAAGCGCAGAACCGGTCGACGTGGCGATGCTTGGGGGAGGCCTATGTCGAGCAGTGGACGTCTTTCAGCTGAAATGATGATGACGAACGAGTATTGCATCAATGCTTGCTCCTTGTATTTCGATTGACCCGCTGCAGGGCGACTCCGGTAAAGGCTCCCACAGACAGGCGCGACGCGACAGCGCTACACAAAGGCGCCGCTCGTCGCGCGACACGCGCTGCCTTTGTGTAGGGCGTCGCGTCGCGCCAATGTGTACGATCCTTAAGGCTGAGCGGTAAGGTATATTATCACCGGTCAAACCGTCGTTATACTCTAGTCTTATTTTATAATAATGTAATCAGTTAGCTAACTTTATTATGTATCAAATTAATTTCATGGCTAATATTGTAATGATCTAAATTTAATTGAATAGTTGTTTACCTTTTAATAAGAACGTTGTGCATGCCTATTGTATAGTGATGTATTTACACATTATTGAAGACTCGTGATTACTTATTGTTACTATTCTTGTAAAAATGTCGTTGGTGTGTGTAATAAATAAAAATAAATAGATAAAGTCTAAACACTTACCTATCACCAAAAGCGCCAGTCATAGCAACAAAAGCATAAGGTGTCCACGCACAGACGAAAAGGAAGAATATCGTGAATGCGACTTTAGCGATCCTTATCTCGACACTTCGGCTCGCATCCTCCTTGTTGGCGGCAAGAGACTTGACGTTCATCTTCTTGGCTTGGTCTGAGAGCATGCGTTCGTGGAGGCGTACCTGAGAAGTAAAGAGTTTAATGGTTAGGGAGTTGACGAACAATCTTCTTAGCGTGTCGATAACAAATATTTTTTTACAAGGAGTAAACTTTTCGTGTGGCTCAGTACTCGGCAACGGACAATGTTATTTATGTAATGTAGATTAATAGTCTAGCGGCATCTATATCGCCACATGCGAGCTACGCGTAACACTGACGTCACGCAAAGTTCTGCATCGCGCAAGCAGAGTTTACCGGGCAACTAGCATATATACAACGTCCAGAAATCAAAACGTCGGGCAGTTGCCCACCAAAAAACACCCGTCTGACCGGAGGATTCTCTCTTTTCTATGGAGGATGAGTGAACTTTTCACTCTGTTCCTCATACCTGTATAGTAGGACTGTTTTTAGATTGGACTGAGTAGCCACTGCTGGGTAAGGGCTGAACCTATCTGCCCAGCCCAGATTCGTATTATCCCCTAAATCAATCCATTTGTGTCGCTCAGAAAAGTGACTAAGTCTTGCCCAAATCATTACTTTAAATAAGTCATTTAATTTATTTTATTGGCAAACAATGTGATTTCAATGTTTAATCGATCTCGTTTTTACTGAAAGTCTAAAGCGTGTATTTAGGTACCTAATAAGCTTAACACCTGTAATTATATTAGATTCTATTTGCGTTCGACATAACTCGATTTTTCTCCACCGGCTAACGTTCTGTCGAGCTTCTAAATCCACTTTGATGTTTGAAATGAATTAATTTGGGAGTGATCCTTCACGACTTTAAAAGGTAATGATTTTTGAGAAGTGACAAGGGATGCTTATTAGAAAGTTCAATGCTGATTTTTTTCCACATCCACACAAGTTGGATAAATTAATGTATTTAACAGCGCAGGGGAGCCTTAACCAGAAATGGTCATCGGTTCAGCAGCTTCAATATCATGAGGGTTGTGCCGTAATATAGCAGTTCGTCGTGGACGTGGTACCACAGACGTAGTACGACAGCAGCTCCCTCCCATATTATTAGCATCATGGTATAATAATGTTTTTTTAGACCATGATTGTTATATACTCTTTGGCGGCTCCCCTGACATCATCTCTGTCATCAGAAGACAGCCGCCACGCAACCATTCAATGCGAAGCTCTGCTCTCTGATTGTCATCAGCCAGTTTCACTCTTATCCGACCTTTTCGATGATTTCAGTAACTTCGTAACCAAAATTGGACGGCGCCACGTGCTGCGCCGTCATACTGATAAATGTCAGTGCCAGAATATCAGGATTACTGTATCCGAAGCAGAAGATGCGACTGTAAACAAAACAAAGACACGGAACTCTATAAGTTTACGCGTTTTATTCGTTTGTATCTATCTACCTACATGATAAAAACATGTACCTAGGTACCACTAAACGATAACCAATATAAGCTACCACAGTTCTTTTCTTTTATAACATTCCTCGCCCATTCCGCCCAAGATAAGCGTTGCGGGATTCCGAAATGTTTCGAAAATCGAATCGGATTTGTAAGAATTTCTATTCGAATTAACAATCGACGCGCCTTCCGATTAATTCAACGATCGAAGTCTTATTCGAATGATTCGAGTTGATTGATGCAGAAGGCGGTCTGATTTATTCAAATCGATTTTGTGCTAGTTTTCATAGCTATCGATTGTACCTTCTCGGCCCTAATTATTTAAATACGATAAAAAACAAACGGTGTTATGTTAAAAATAGATTGACGGAATCAATGTTTTCGGTGAATTAATCGAATGCAGTCGACACGAAATTCGACTAATTACGTTCGATTATGTAAATAGTCGAATACCCCATCACTAACCCAGATTCGGAATTTGTGCATTGGTTCAAACACAAATAATGCTTCTTCCCCATTTTCAAGGAAAACTTCTGAGTTTTCCACTTAAATTGTTACCCAAAGAATTCTTGAATCGAATCGTTCTGAAATAATTCTCATTTATTGTATAACTTTCCGTTTTAAATGAGCGAAATTGGAGAGTTTGAACTTTTATTCTGACTGTAATTATATTTTTGTGTCTACCGCGATTCGTGTTGGCAATAAGAGAACTTCATAACTATGTAATTTACTTACAAATTTAGGATCTATTCTAGATGCTTTGAGTATTAAGTACCCACTCAAGGTACGACGAAAATGGGACAAGCTACTCGCGAACGTTTCTAACTTGATTTCAAGAATTAGGAATTTTAATAGGGTACCTGTAACGTCTAGTTAGTGTTGTCTACGTTGTCTTTAAACGTAGGTACCTACAAAACTGCTTCCAACTAAGACCAGTCGCTTAAATTCTGTACCCGTTTGAGTTAAGCGTGATTTTAATTTTGCGTTAGATAACAAGGACCGCCCAGATAATAAACAGTACAGCTAAAATATACTTACAATTTAATAATACGAAGCAAATAAAGAACGTTTTAACAGTACCAGAATTTTCAATTTTGGTCGAACGAAAACGTTTCTGTCCAATTTTCCTTGTAGGGAAAACGAGAAAAAAACTGAGCAATCAGACTTTTAATTATCAGTCTTGTTAAATTGCGTTTTTCGAGCGTCGACGGTTCTGAATTCAAAAAACATGAATGGCTCCTTTTTTGTTCAACCTCTATTGACTTAATTATGACGTAACCGTCTGTTGTTTCAAAATGGTGATGCTTTTAAATAATAAGTGAGTGAATGTTCCGTATTTTATGTTAATTTGCAGTAGCACTTATTATAAAAATATTCTAAAATAGTCTGTTGTTATACTTACGTGGTTTCTCAACATACTTATTTAAAAGAAGGTTTTAAAAGCAGTGCATCCTCTCTGAAAAGCCTTGCATTACGTATATATCTACGCTGACTAAAACAACATTTAACAGCAATTTAACCCGGCAGTTTAATTAAGAATCTCAAAGTAAAGATCTAATGAAAAGCACTATGTTCACTTAATAGCTATTTATCGGAAAACGCAAGGCGCGCTGCCGGTAATCTGGAAAAAACGTTTATCAACATCTTAACCCATTTCCCGCTGCACGTTTCGTTAATAGGTAAAGCTGCGGTACTTGGGCTTGTGTCAAATATTAATCATTATGAGAACTACGTGAAGTGGGTATCTTTTGCGGATGGTCAGACAACGGTTAGCAAAAAGATCGAATGTATGAACTTTACATATTTGTGAAATATATAGTATTTAATTTAAACTGTTTACACTCAAACCGCAAAGGAACAAATCCGAATTTAATTTCGCCTGTTCTTAGTAGTGATGGGAAACTTCGACGAGACCGAGAGTTTATCCGAAACAATTCGAGGTGACGAACTTAACAAACAATTTTCGCTCCTTTGTCGGAACTTTAGTGATTCGAAATTTTTTGTCTGAACGTAGTTTACGAGTGCCGTGTCGAGGACTCGAGGTTACGCGCGAATGAATGTTATTTTCTGTTATTGTGTTCCAGTTTTATTGAAGAAAAATTGATTGTTAGGGTTTTTGGGGCGATGGAAAAGGTTATTATTTGTTTATGGTTCTTGAAGAGGGGGTAAAATGTATTGTGGAAATATTTGAGGTATCTAAGGAGTTTATATCTGAAGACTAGATATTGTGGCAATATCTAACTATTTCGTTTACTGTTAAAGGTGTGGGGGTACACGCTGATTACATTGTCGGATGAGAACTTGCTATTTACGATGCATAACTTAGGTAGCTAATACAAAAATTAAGATAATTTGAGGATGAAAATCTTAGTAATAATATGTAGGTACCTAAATGTTGTATTTGATACCATTTAGTATAAAAAGCAATGCTGTCTGGAATAGCGAAAATGAGATCGGATTTTATGTTATTCATTGCTGTATTTGGTGGAGATTACCTCACAAGGCAAATCTTATTCCGCTTGAGTACGTAGTAAGCCGATTGCGAAGTGAAGAAGTGGCGAGATCAACCAGCCTTGGTTTGGCAATAATATTTGAAATTAGGTACTGGATCGTTTTGGTTAAAAGTGTTGTATTGCATGAACTTAGGTACAATATTTTCCCATCAACCAATTAAATACTTATTAAACCATTAGGTCGTTACAATTGTTAATATATAACAGTGGAAACCGTAGCTTTCCATTTCTTTTATCAATGTAGGTAACTACATTCAAAACTTTGAGGACCGGCTTGCAGTCTAACCGGAGCAGCTCTTCTCAAGTGTCATCAGCCAAGTTATTTGTATTGATGACTATACTACATTATCAAATTCGGCAGGCACTTTTATAATACAAGAAAAATAATCTTACGACTTTCCATAGTCTGTGCGCTTCCTAACAATATAATAGTACAATGACAATACATTTATGTATATTATTTTCCGTCAATCCGAGATCGGCTAATAAGATCCTAGAACAAAACGGGTATGAGCCAATAATATATAAATAGGTTAATTGAATCGAAATGTATCAGTGGTTAATAATCACGGCGGTATGAAGGTCAGGCCGAATTAAATAGGACGGAGGCCGAATTACGACCCTTTCTAGTTTGCGGAAGGAAATTATTACGCGAAGTTTTCAGTGATTCATTTTAGGGTTGGATTGTGTTTCAGTTTCTATTCAAGGTTATGAAAGATTTCAAAACAATGTTGTTTTTAAATTGTTGGTAGTTAGGTACCTACTTATCTATCATTAGTGTTTGGTTACCTACATTTTGATATGAAATTCTTAGAAGTTACAATAAAAATTAGGTACGTGAAGAACAATGATTTAGACTTGAGCGATAAATTCTATTCTGAATATTTAAATAAGTAGGTAGGAATGTTTTAATGCTAAGAGTCGGATGAAGGGACTAATTTAAATCAGACCGCAGTGTTGTCAAGCAAGGGTATTCAATTTTTCAGTATAAATGCTGAGTGTTGCCACACGAAAAAATAAATAGAAAATAATAAAAGGCGAGAGATTCCTCAGAAATAGGTACTTGAAAAATATTTTATCATTAATGATCTACAACTGTCTCTGGCATTATTTATGACACGGCCACAAATCCTATTTGATTTATTTTTTATTACGAAGTTAAGTGAAATATGAGGGACGTAAGTAGGTACCTATTTTCAAACTCCATCTTTCTTCAAGAGTGTTTTATGAAGGTTTGGGTTGTGGTAGAAAACTAATGTTAAGGGATTACTTTGTTTGTTTTGAGAGTTAGAAAGTTACTGTTTGATATTATTTGTTTTATTATTATTTGACTACTTATTGTGTGACTTTCAAAGTTGTTTGTTGAGAATTTACTTGACGGCACAGAGTATTAGCTCTTCCAATTTTTTTAATGCAAACTCAATCGAAAAAGTTTATTTTTACAAAAGATAATTTAAGTTACATCTTTGTTTAATGTGACACACATTAAAGATCCGAAAGCAGGTACATTAAATAGTATATTGTTATTTAACAATCTACTATTTAATGTGCTAAAATGGCTAAAATGACCCATTAATACGAGGTAGTTTTACTCCCGAGAGAGGGAGTAAATAGAAACCGAGTTATAATAGGTTTTTAGCGCCGTGTTACACTCTACTTTTCACTACGATTACGAAAATCAAATAATCCAATACATTATTAAAAATAAATTACGGGCACCAATTCAATTTGTAATTAGAGTAAAATTCTAAGGATTTCGCGCCAATTTCTTTTTTTTTTAATTCTGTAGCTGCAACGCAATTCTGCACGCATTCTACCGAAGAGATAGCCGCTTTTAGTACCATTTTCAAAAATAAAATGGTCTTCATTTTTTATGAAACAATATTAAGTCGCGTTTCTATTCATGATTATTCTATTTATGAATAAAGACTTTTTCGTTTTTGTAGGCTCGTTGGTAACAGACAAAAAAAACTTTTTCCCCTAGAGGAAAATATGCTATTTTATCCCCGCCCTGGTACGCTACAATGACGAACTTTTTAAGCAAGAGGAGTGAAAAGCCTATTATTAACCTTATAAGTATGACATTTGTAAAATGTTGTGTTTAAAAAAAATAAGTTGTAAAACGTAAAATTGGATTCGAACAAAGACATTCTAAAGACTGTTTAAAAAAAAAAAAGTGACTTTGCAAGCTCCGTTAAAAATTGTGTCTTCTAATTTTCAAAATGTACCTCCACCTTTTCACACGCAAGTCCACTTTCATAGTTACAGTCCAAACTAGGTTTAAGTTCGTTAGGTCTTCGTTCGGCTCACTTAGAAGCACTTGCCTCCTCAACTTGCCTAATAAGCCTAGTTTTAACCTTGAAACGTAACATGAACTGTACAAAATTACGCTGCTTTCACTCAAGAACACCGGGGAACGTAATTAACATAATAAGGTGAATATATGCTCAAAGTTTAACGCAATCTGTTTCGCTTGACGGCAAGAAACAGACGAATTTTGTCAATTTTGTTTTGTGTTTGTATATCATTTACTTTTACTTAGTTTCTCCCAGGTAGATACAATTTGGTTATACTTAATGTTGTCAAAGTATCTCTGTTTTATTGCAGAAATCAAAACTTTTAAACAACTAAAAAGTTGCCTGATTTTGTGACTGTTTTGATAAATACTCCTTTCTAGAACACTATCGAACATAAATTCTCTCTTTCAATGCCAGTTTCCACCAAGATACTTCAGAAAGCTCTCTACTTCTCCTGACTATGCAGTTACCTACCGTTCATACAACAGAACAGCTTCTTCACCAGCCTCCGCAAAGGAAGAGGCCGCTTCTCAGACAGACATAGCACATTAGAAAGAGTAAGACAAAACTACTTACAGCACCAAACAGCTGTGAGTAGAAGTAGCAGATGAGCGCCATGGGGATAGCGTAGCTCCACACGAAGATACAAGCGACGAAGACCTTCGTGTCCTGGTCGTCCGTGAAGTAGTCGAAGGAGCAGGTGGTTAAGAAGCCCTCTGCAATGAAAATGTAAAAGAAATATCATTGATTTTAGAGGGATTGTGTTGGCTAAAATAGGAAAGTTTGATAAGTATCTCAAGACACTTTAAATTTAAATTTTAATACAAGCTGCCTATCAATCCTTATTAATTGTATTATGTAGGTAGATCTTTTTGATGAAGGAAAGTTGATGAATTCATTGTATTGAGTAGCTCTTATGATGAAGGAATGGTTATGAATGATCTTTTGTGGATCTTGAATACGGATCAGTTATAAGTTCGGAAAAATATGGATTTCTTTGAAATCGGGTAATTTAGGACAATTCTTTATGATTTATCTATTTGATGAAAGTATATGACTGCCATTAGTCTCAAGTGATTTAAAGCAATTATTCGAAAACTTTGAGGTTCTGAATGATTCAACACTTCTTCTCTGTGATCCTTTAAAGAACTACATTTATTTCCATTTCTCTCATTCTTCATTAATGAATGCTTATATATGTTTATGACTAAGGGCTGACTCCTAATAAAATTTAAAGTCGATTACTCATCGAATTACAATCTTCCGTTTGCACCAAGACAATGCCGATAATCTCCTGTTTTCAACGGATGCGTGCAATTTGTCGCACAATTGGTGCACTTAATCAGCCGGTTAGCTCGGAATTATGTGTGGTGTTGGTGCGAAATGCATATTTCGAATACAACAGTGTGTACTTGAATTTAGGACGCAATTGGAAATTCGTACTGGCAGCATATGTATAATTATAGTGACGTATCCACTTTTGCAGATTTATCGATATTGGTAGAAGAGAAAAACATAGGATTGTTTACATTATCCCTAACGTGAATGAAACCAGTGGATCTACTCGTAGTTTCTTCGTCGTTCTACTGCCCTTATCCCAATCTGTCTTGTGTCTTTTTCTTCCATACTTTTCTATTGGTCTTATATAACGGTCTTCATCTCGGTAGTCACCCGTTCTAACCATATCATCTTTTACACAGTCCATCCATTGTTTCAATCTTTTGTAATCAATTTCATATCAGTTGAAACACGTCCACTACTTACTGGACATAGTCCTCCCGCAAGCACCGCCACTTCGACCGGTTCTATGCTTCTCGCATCCAGCGGATTCCTATTAAAGTTTATAGGTACATAATTGAGTAGGTTACAGTGGATTTGGAAATTTGTTACTAAGTATGAACCTATTTATTTTACCTAAAAATATTAAAATTTTGTAACGAAGATATTCTATGTTCCCACTTAATCTAAAATGTGATTAATTGGGATACGAATCGGACCCAAACTCCGGATATAAGCGTCGTCAAAGATTACATTCCGATTGATAGAGGCCAATCCTACTGAATCTTCAGTGCCGACTGATTAATGTTAACCTCTTTGGTGTCGAGACGATTGTCTTTGGATTTATCGAACAATGTGACTCAAATTAGTTTGAAATAGTAAAAGCTGGCTTCGAAAATAATGTAATTTATTTTGAAATGAGAAACTTTCGATTTGTTAGGTGTAGGTAGTTTTATTTGTCACTACATAATGCCTACTTTATTGACTAAAATTTGGTTTTCGAATTCAGAACCTCAATCCTTTTGAAAATTTTAGCTACCAACTGTTTTTATCCACCAGTCTCGGACATGAAGTAGACATTTACTACTTAATCACAATCTCTACTACTTTGTTTTTAATTTTTCTTTAGTATCCGTTTAAAACTAAGTAAATAAATACGCAAAAACAAATGAAATACATTCACATAGAATTTAACTTAAACAAAATACCTATAGCATAAATTAGGATATAAATATAACATGATTGACAAATACAAACTAAAAATCATTTAGACGCAAACCATTACTTTTTCGTAAAGAAGATTTTGACTGACAAATGCTTAAGCCGAGAAACACTGGTATTGATTATATCCAAATCATGTTCACCAGACAGTTTATACCTATATTACCTTTATTTAAACAACAAATATTTAACCCAGAATCGGCTTAGTCCGTTTCCCGTTTCAAACGAATGTTTTAATATTAGCGACTCCCATTATTTATTAATGTCTAATTTATTCGCGACTCCGTAATGAACGGCTTCCGATGCTGATATTTCTTTTTAATTGAATATTTTAGGAGCTATTCATTATGATTCGGAGTTGTTATGACGTTGTTGATTGCATTGCAGGTGTGTTTATAAAATCATGTTTAATGATGTCTCTTGGGTATCTTTTAATGTGCCTGGTGTAAATCATTTTGAAACAGACAGAAGCTCGCGTACGAGTTTTAACAAACATATATTTCTTTGTATCTTTGTTTGAATAAACAGATTTACCAACTCCAATTTCAAACTATTTTTTTAAGAGTTCTCTTTCATTATAATGGATCATATCCAGAGTACATTTCGAGCAAAATTCGTGTTAGATGTGATTCAGATAATTTTCTTTGCAATCAGGGCCACCGTAAAACGCAACGATATAAAAATTAATAGGTACCTTAAGCCTGAATTACACGGTGCGACTTAATTGCCTGTGGCAGTCGATAAGTTGAAGCAACGATAAAAGTTGCACCGACTAAACAGTGAATAAACTATGTCATTATGCTTCAATTTTATTCATTAATCCATTCTGTGCATTCAACCCTTCACCTTTTCCGTCATAGTTCCTTACACACACACCCACCCACAAACAAATCCATACACGCACACACACATACTATCTAACCCTAGAATAAGTAATAACCGATAGTGTAATATTTTTTCTGGTTGTATATAACTTACCGCATTTGTGTACGAGCGCATAATCTGATTTAAATGTAACTGCTTCCAAAGTGGTGGAGACCTGGTGTCCCGAAATGGAGGTCTTACGCCTAGCTTAGGCACCAGTCTCCCACAGTATAATTAAAACAATTATGTATTGTCCTTAATAATTTGAAAATGTACTTACTATATATTGTGGTTAGAGTTAAATCATTATTTTATCAATATCTTATCTTATTGTATGACACAGACAAGAAACTTGTACCATGTAAATGGGTCTGTATGCACAGTGTCGCAGGGAATTAGGGGTCCGAAATACGGACGGGTTTTGAAAACAATTTTTTTATTCGGTAAGTACTTGTTGTTATTCGAAAACTTACCGGGTACGTATCGTCCCCAGATCTTGAGAGCCGGTAGAATGGTGAAGGGTAGTGCCCAGAACCACGTGAAGGCGATCAATATGAAAGCTTGCACTCTGTTTATCCTTCCGTCAAGAGGGCAGGAGATCGTCCTAGGAGAAATCAAATAAATAAGAGATTGCTTGAATAGTTTACATTTTCCAGTTATGTTTTGTCATCAACCAGACACAAATTCAGATTCCGGGGTGCAACTGAGAAATTCCTCATAGAAAAACTCAATACCTAAACCCAAAAACTAACCCAAGTAAAAGCTTTGCCACACCAGGAGATCGAATCCTGGCTCCCATGCTCAGCATTCGCATTTGCAACCACTCCACAGTCAAATCAACAAGAGTTGAAAGACAGAAAATACGTTTATTTGCGGTAAACATGACGCAGAGCAAAACACACAAATACAAAAAGAGCAAGTTGGGGGAAAATATGCGTCACATCCACGCAAAACAGCCATCACTCAGCATAATGCTACGACCCTATGCGAGACAGAGCCCCAGCGCTGGTTTTCAGCGACAGCCGGTGCTGACGTGATGACGTCAACCAGTGCAGCATACGAAAATTAAAATAACAAAAAAATAAGAAATAAAATAAATACACTATAGCTAGTTCTAAATATTTATATAAACATAATATTTATAAAGTGGAAAATAGAGTTCATTCTACCTACACATTTGATCCAATCTTAATCGGGATAAGATGAGCTGTGGGCGATAAAACTTAAAGCTAAGACTCTGTGTGTTTTTCAAGCTTTAACAAAATGTCTAGACTCGTTCAAGAACTATAAAATGAAGGTCAAAGTAGTCCCTATGCGGAAGTTGAACTCTTTACGACTTTATAAAATTCTAAGACACTCAAGTATCGCCTAAAAATATCGACAGAAATAGTATTGCGGATCACGGTTTATTTTATTTGTTATTTGGAAAACCAACACCCTAATTGCGTAACACACTATCAATCACAATCTGAATCATTTTGAAGCCTATTGGTAATCCATTGCTTCATATGTTCGAAAAATTTGTGTGTCCAACAACGTAAATAACGCAATGAATGTTGTTGAACTGTCAAAATGAAAGCCTTTGCTACTGCTAGTGTTACGCAATAACCCCGTAGAGCAAGATTAGGTATTGTTTGAAACATGATAATCAGCTTATTACATAAAGGTAACGCGCAATTACCTAATTAGAGATATATAAATCAAAAAAATCACTGGATAATGGTATTTTCAGGGTTTCGATTTCTTTATTTATACAAAGTTTATCGAAGTGTAGCAGCTAGCATAAACGTCCGCGCGCTGTGCGCGCGGGCATACGACTAACGCTGCGACGCGTTCCGCAGTATTTATATGGCGAGCAAAAGCGACCCGCTCGTCTGTGATTGGTCTATGTAAATGTTTGTAAGTAGCTGTCCCACATATGATTAAATAACCTAAATTGTAAATATAAACCAGCTCTAAAAATATAAGTTAATAAATCCGAATAGTGTTTTATTATATCTCCTGACAACTGGTAAAGTGGTGACCCCGACGAACAGCATTATAATGGCAACCGACGACGAAGTAGCGACCGTCTCCTTAAAGTCACGCATACCCACGTTTTGGCGTGACAAACCACTGCTCTGGTTTGCACAATTTGAAACGGTGGTCAACCCGCAGAAGCCCGGCGATGAAGCGAAGTTCAGCCTCCTAGTAGCTCACCTCGAGAAGACGGACGTCGAGCAAATAAGCGACATAATCATGAGCAAGACACGCGCTGGCCGCTACGAGGAGGCTAAGAAGAGACTGTTGTCCATTTATGAAGAGTCAGAGACAAAACAACTGCAAAAGCTGCTCACCGAAATGGAGTTAGGAGACCAGAAGCCGTCCCAACTATTGCGTAGCATGAGAGAACCAGCACGTGACAAGATGCCCGATAGCACCCTGCAGATATTATGGATGAGACACCTGTCTGCCTCCACGCGTGCTGTGCTATCAGTCAACGAAGAAGCCACACTCGACGTGCTTGCAGCCATGGCCGATAAGATGCACGAACAAACCCAAGAAATCCATTCGGTTTGTGCATGCAAACAGCCGTCAACGTTTTCGTCACGACAAGAAAGCAATCACGCGCAGCCAGAGCCAGACCTTCGAGAAGCCATTATGCAACTTACGCGGGAAATTGCGGCAATGAAAACAGATAGATCAAGACAAAGGAGATCGTCATACAGATCATTCCGCTCACGATCGCGTTCACTATCCCAAGGCCGACCGAATACTTACCAGCAGACGTCAGGCGATATTTGTTTTTACCACGCACGTTACGGTAAAGAAGCACGTAACTGCAGATCTCCGTGCAAGTTCAAGCGTCAGGAAAACTAGTCGCGACCTTGGCTGCGACGGGAACCGAGGTTAACGAAATATCACCATACCGTCTACACGTTTGCGATTACCAACATCACTTGAGATTCCTAGTGGACACCGGAGCCAACGTGTCAGTCATTCCTAACACGAAAGGAATGAAGCGGGCGGACGAAGTGTTGTATGCAGCAAACGGCACCCCGATACACACATACGGCGAGAGGAAACTGGAACTCAACCTTGGTCTGCGTCGCCCCTTATCATGGCAATTTATCGTGGCTGCCGTGAAACGACCGATCTTGGGCGCCGATTTCTTGCGCCATCACGACCTTCTCGTTGACCTACGTGCCAGGAAACTTGTTGATAAGAAAACAGGACTGGCAATCGACGGTTGCATTGCAAGCAGTGTATCTACCCCCACTGTGCTCACTATCAACCTCACCGATCCGTACCACAACCTTCTTCAACAGTACGCCGAGATTACTTCACCGAACTTCAACAACATGAAGAACAGCGAAGTAGAACACCATATTGTAACCCACGGGCCGCCTGTGTACAATAAAGCACGACCGTTGCCGCCACACAAATATCAAGCGGCAAAGAAGGAGTTTCAAGTCATGCTTGAACAAGGAATATGCCGACCATCAAAGTCGCCTTGGGCAAGTCCACTCCACCTCGTAGAGAAGAAGAGTGGCGAATACAGACCATGTGGTGATTACCGAAGATTAAATGCCGTCACCAAACCGGATCGGTACCCAATACCCCGACTTCGTGATTTCACATACCATCTCGAAGGGATGAAGATCTTCTCGAAGATTGATTTGAGAAAAGCGTACAATCAATTGCGTATACGGGAAGAAGACATAGAGAAGACGGCAGTCATAACGCCGTTTGGACTTTTTGAATTCCCACGGATGTGCTTTGGTCTATGCAACGCTGGGCAAACCTTTCAACGACACATCAACAATGTTCTCGGCGACATGGACCACGTCTTCCCATTCGTCGACGATATTCTCGTTGCCTCACCAGACAAAGAAACCCACAGAAGACACCTAGAAGATCTTTTCAAAAGAATTCAAGAACATGGTTTAAAAATAAACGTGTCGAAATGCGTTTTCGGACACAAAAAACTGGAATTCCTTGGCTACATATTGACTGAAGCCGGCATCCAACCCACTGAAGATCGTGTGAAGACAATATCCGACTATCCTGAACCAACCACAATTCAAGAATTACGACGATTCCTCGGTATATTGAACTTCTATAAAGAAAATATACCGCACGCTGCACATGTTCAGGAAAAACTATACAAATATCTACGAACATGCAAGAAAAATGACAAGACCGAGGTGAACTTCAACAGCGAAGATAAAGAGGCATTTCAAGCCTGTAAGAACAGCATCAAGGACGCCGTCACCTTGTCACACCCTTCAGTTCACGCTTCATTATCACTGATGTGTGACGCCTCAAACACCTGTGTTGGAGCCGCGCTGCAGCAACGTGTCGGAAACAGCTGGAGACCACTCGGTTTTTACTCAAAAAAACTAACAGAAGCGCAAAGGAAATACAGCACTTTCGACCGAGAGCTACTGGCGATCTACCAGGCAATACGGCACTTTCGGCGCATGTTTGAAGGTAGAGAAATTACGGTTTACACGGACCACAAGCCCTTAACGCATGCACTACTGCGGCTAAACAGCAAGACTGAAACACCGTTACGCACAAGGTACTTGCACTATATCAGTCAATTCACAATGAAGATATGCCATATTGAAGGAAAGGACAACGTTGTGGCCGATGCATTATCAAGAATCGAAGCAATATCTACTCCATCACCAATCGACTACGACGAGCTAGCTCGTCTTCAGCACAGCGACAAGCAATTGACTGACGTCACGAAAAACAATTCGCTCCAATTCGAACGTCTACGTCCACTCAACGCAAGTAAGCCAATCATGTGCGAAACATCAAGTGGCCACGTACGACCTTACCTACCACCAGCGCTACGAAGAAAAGCTTTCGACGCCATGCACGAGTTGAGTCACCCCGGCACCCGAGCAACTAGGAAAATGATCACACAACGTTTTTTCTGGCCAAGCATGAACAAAGACGTCAGTATGTGGACCAAATGTTGTATAACCTGCCAACGAACTAAAGTGCAGCGACACACAGTATCGCCGCTAGAAGAGTACCCACCAGCAGATCGACTGTCGCACATACACATAGATATCGTCGGACCACTACCCATATCAGATGGAAGACGGTATTGTGTAACCATCATCGACCGGGCAACTAAATGGCCAGAAGCATTCCCAGTCAGCGACATGGAAGCCAACACTATCGCCACGGCCATCTACGAAGGGTGGATAGTGCGATTTGGTTGCCCAGAAAGGATCACAAGCGATCAAGGAAGACAGTTCGAATCTCATTTATTCAAAACACTGATGAATAGAATGGGCATCGAGAAAACTCGGACTACTGCCTACCATCCACAGGCGAACGGAATGGTTGAAAGGTGGCATCGATCATTTAAAACAGCATTGACGGCACGACTACATAACTCAAGCTGGACGCAAGAATTGCCAACCGTATTACTGGGACTTCGCGCCGCAATAAAAGAAAACACCGATGTGTCATCAGCAGAAGCGCTATACGGTAAACCGCTACGGCTACCCGGCGAAATGTGTGGAGAAGCGTCGATATACGCTAATACAAATACACACTTCAGCGACGTCATAACTAACGCAATGAAAAAGATGCAAGCCGTCCGACGTAACACCGATCGCCGCGCAATGTTCATACATGACGACCTACATGTATGTACGCACGTATTCATACGTACCGATGCCTACCGCCGACCGTTGACACCGACCTACGAAGGTCCGTATCGTGTCTTGAAGAGACAGAACCAGGTGTATAAAGTGTTAATCAGAGATCGTCAAGTAAACATCAGCATAGATCGACTGAAGCCTGCATTCCTGCCTAACACCGAAGAAGCAGCAAGTCGTACAGGCGAGCAATCGACATACGTCACACGATCCGGGCGCACCTCAAGACCTACCGTACGTTTCGCTATATAAACATTACGTCCGGCCGAGACGGGGCACGGCCGCGCACTAAAGCTAAAAGTGAAAGGCACACCACAGCGAGAACACTGCATTCATGCATCACCGTGCAAACTACATCACCGTAGCCGCGCCCACCGAGTTGAGACACCACTTCGCACTACTTACAAGCTCGCTAACGCCGTGTGCGACACCACTCTGTACTACTTGCATTGTGCGGCGCTTCGCTGGGGAGGAGCTATGTAGCAGCTAGCATAAACGTCCGCGCGCTGTGCGCGCGGGCATACGACTAACGCTGCGTTTTTTGATTGGCAACTCGCAGTTTTGACCACTGGGGGTCGTGGCTGCTTAACCGGTCTGTCCTGTGGTTGCCTTTCGGATTTTACTCTAAAAGGCCTCCAGCCAGGAGCGGAAAAATTTAAAACTAAAACTTAAATGATAGATGACCGCACGCTAAGGGCACCCCCTGTGGGGTACGGACCTCGGCTTAGGGCGTCATCGGGAGAGGGCAGCGCGATATTGGGGACGGGCTGGATCAAAGGGTTTATGGTATCATGATTATTAAACGGGGAGTTTAAAGCTACAGGCTCAGCTACGGCGCGGGCTGAGGCCTCATCGGACTGGGGACGGGGGGAACGGATGCGGGGGGGTCGTCGCGTGGGACCTCGTCGGCGAGGTCGGAACGATGGCGGTCTGTGTCTGTGCACTGTACTTGTGGCCCTACTGCTCTCCTGGAGGAGGGTTATGGGGTCATCGGGGTCGACTAGGACATGCCGGGGACGGCGGGTATGACTAATTCGGGAGGGGACATAACTGGCGGCCGCGACAACCAGAGGGTTGCGGTGAGTGGCGGCGGAGTCGAAGAAACGCTTGGATAGGCGTTTCATGAACTGACTGATGGTCGGGATTTTAAGATCGAGATGGAGACTTTCGTTCCGAACGAACCAAGGGGCACCGGTCGCCCTGCGGAGGAACCGGTTTTGGAGGGTCTGCATCCTATGGATGTGGTGGGGCTTCGCTTGTGCGAATACTACGCTCGCATAGGTCATGATGGGGCGAATGCACGCTGTGTAAATGCGCAATTTGCACCTAAGTGACAATTTGCTGCGTGCATTCAGGACGGAGTGGAGCCTACCGAGAGCGAAAGCGGCGCGCGAGCGCGCCTGCTTTATGTGCTCCGAGAAGGAGAGGTGCTGGTCTAGGACGACGCCCAAGTATTTGGCTCGCTTCTCCCAAGGGATAGGCTTGCCGTACATGGTCAGCGGACGGGGAAGGAGGGGTTTGAGTCGCGGTTTCGAAAAGAACACCGCTTGACTCTTATCGGGATTGACTTCGATTCTCCACTTCCTAAACCAGTCACCGAGCTGGTTGACTGAGGTTTGGAGAATGCGAGAGATCGAGTCGTGGCCGAAGCCGGTGTAGTAAATGGCCGTATCGTCTGCGAACAGAGCCAACTGAGCCTTTCTACTTTTGGGGATATCGCTGGTGAATAGCGTGAAAATGAGGGGGGCGAGCACGGAGCCCTGAGGGACTCCGGCGCGGATTGGGCGGGGGGAGGATAGCGCTCCTTCGATGCGATAGCGAAACGTGCGATTCGACAAAAAGTCTCGTAAGATGAGCACGAGACGATCTGGCACTTTAAGTTTGTACAGCTTATATAATAAGCCGTCGTGCCAGACTTTGTCGAACGCTTTCGCTATATCGAAAAACACGGCACCGGTCAAAGAACCGCGTTGGAAACCGACGCTTATGTGTTCGATGATCCGGTGGACCTGTTGCACGCACGAGTGCTGGGTTCGAAAACCGAACTGCTCGTTGGGAATGAGGCCCTTCGTCTCGGCGTAGTCTCTGAGACGCTTATAAATAAGCCTCTCATAGATTTTGCCGAGGACGTTGAGCAGACTGATGGGACGGTAGCTGGAGGGAGCGGACTTGGGCTTGCCTGGCTTGGGAATACCAATGACAGTGGCCTGTTTCCACGATTGGGGGAAGATGTTATTGCTCATGGCACCATTGAAGATGGTGGTCATGAGCATGATCAGATGGGCGGGGAGGAGCTGTATCACCCTATTGGTGATACCGTCCGAACCGGGGGCTTTGCGGGGCTTTAGACCCTTTATGAGATCGTGCACTTCGTCGGGAGTGACGGGAGGCAGAGGAAACTCGGGGTCTTCTACGGGGGGGAGGGAAGCTCTCCTTTCGACTTCGGCTTCCACCTCAGAGAGGTGGGCCTGGTCTACTGGTTGAGTGCTGGGCGAGCATTGGGCCTCTAGACTATCGGCGAGGCATTCGGCCTTGTCGGCATCGTCGAAGGCGACGGTGCCGTCAGGGCGGGTCAGGGGGGGCATGGGGGCTACTTCTCGGGATTTGAGTTTCCTCTGAAGTTCCCAGAATGCCAGGTGGGTGGGCTCGAGTTCGCTCAGCATCTTGTCCCAGCCCGCGTTACGTACTTCCGCCACGCGGTTCCTTACAGTTCGCTGCAAGTAGCGCATGTGGGTTCGGTTCGCGGAGCAGGGAAAGTTGCTGTACGCACGGACGGCCGCGTTCTTCTCGGTCAACAGCTCACGTACATCGTCCGGCAATTTCCAGCGATAGTCATCTATCGCTGGAACTTCCCTTGAACAATCGTTCAGGACGGATTGTACGTGTTCTGTGAACGAGCCGATCGCGGCCGTCGTGTCTGCGACTGAGTCGAAGAGGTCGGGGATAGAGTCTAAGTGGGGGGACGTGTTGGCTTTCAGGCGTTCGCTTACTAACCTCCAGTCCGTTACCACTCTCGTGAGGGGGGGTTGGTCGGGGTCGGGGAGACCTATGCGAGGGGCTAGTCTCATTACGACTGGTCGGTGGTCAGAGTCTAGCTCTTGTAGCACTTCTATAGAGGCCAACCGTAGGTTGATATTCTTTAGGAGTGCTACATCTAGCACGTCAGGGGCGTGGTCAACGTTAGCGGGGAAGTGGGTGGGGGTCATCGGGGCGATGACGTCGAAGTTAAGAAGAGGACTGAGGTCGAACAAGTGTCTCCCTCGGGTAGAGATAACGGCACTATTCCATGCGGTGTGCTTGGCATTGAGATCGCCCGCTATGATAACGGAGTCACTCAAGCCGAGCAGGAGGGTCAGGTCGTCAGTCAGTAATTGAAAGTTCTCTGAGGTATTGGTGGGGGGGAGGTAAGCCGACACCAGAGTGATCGGCTGGTGACCCGTCATGCCTAGTCGACATATAGACACTTCTAATCGTGAGAGGGGAGGGGGGTCTATTGGGATGCAATAGAGCGAAGCCCTGTAGTAGATCAGGGTACCGCCCCGGTGACACCGAATCCTGTCGTTGCGGACTACGCGATAGTTTGCGATGGACGGCCTACGGTGATGGGGTTTAAGGAACGTCTCCTGTACGAGGAGGACGTCTATATTGTGATCGCGGAGGAAGGTCGCGATTTCGTCACGCTGACCTATGATGCCATTGGCATTGAAATACCCCAGTCTGAGGGATCGGGGTTTACTAACGCTGCGACGCGTTCCGCAGTATTTATATGGCGAGCAAAAGCGACCCGCTCGTCTGTGATTGGTCTATGTAAATGTTTGTAAGTAGCTGTCCCACATATGATTAAATAACCTAAATTGTAAATATAAACCAGCTCTAAAAATATAAGTTAATAAATCCGAATAGTGTTTTATTATATCTCCTGACAACTGGTAAAGAAGTCTTATAATTATAAGATCTCTCTCGTATCCAACTGTCCGTCAGTCAGTGGTTTTTTTTTTATAGAGAAAACATTGAGGACTCTCTGGAGAAAACTCAAGACGATATTAAACTCCAGGCCACTTACTTGTATCTATCAAACGCAATAACAGCGTTAGTGATGGCTCCACCAATCCCAGATAAGGAACCCAGCACAGCGTATATGTCGCATCCTAGCTGGTAGCCCAACATCCGCTGGTAGAACGAATTCAGGATGAGTAGAGGCATCTCTAGCATCATCGTCAGGTCGAAGACTGCCAGGTTGATGACAAACATGTTGCTCGGGCTGCGCAGGGATTTTGAGCTGTGGGAGGAGAAAACATGACAGTTTTTTTTTTGGAACTGGTTGCTTTAATTTATTTCGAAGAAGTGTTGTTTTCCAAACATAACTTATTTACTTTCTTGATTGATCGTGTTTTGTCTTAAATTGTTTTTATTTTTATTAAATTCTTACGAGC
This sequence comes from Dryobotodes eremita, assembly GCA_917490735.1. NCBI lineage: Eukaryota > Metazoa > Arthropoda > Insecta > Lepidoptera > Noctuidae > Dryobotodes > Dryobotodes eremita. The sequence continues at coordinate 5,833,851 of OU823261.1, forward strand.
GTTATTCAAGCCCACACAACACGTTAATACGTCCAAAAACTGTGCAATACAATATATACCCAATAACGAATCGTCATGACGAATGTAATATATGTGTACAGACCGTTCGTGCACTTCTTGTATCCTATTTTGCCTTACAGATTAAGACCCTCTTGCACCGCCAATCGCTAAACACGTTTACCGCTAAACGAGTTTTAAACATTATTTTGTATCTGTCATCTTCAAATATTTGACAGAAACAGAATTATGTTTTTAATTAGTTTAGCGCTAAACGTGTTTAGTAATTGGCGGTGCAAGCAAATAAAGAAAGAAAGGAATAGTAGATTGTTATACAAGGGTCGAAAGGAATCAATTCCCATACGAGGTATTTAGACGCCCGAGCGCAGCGAGGGCGGCTATAGTCCGAGTAGGAATTGATGACTTTCACCCGTGTTAAGCACTCTACTTTTCATTTCGAATACAAGGAAAGTAAAAATAGCAGTTTTTCTAAAATATTAATTAATAATAATAATTTGAGACTCATTTTTAATCAAATACTAGTCTATAAAACTGATATTTTGCATTTCGGTACAACTTACAGATTTTTTTTTTCTTGTGGCTTCGCACGGTTTGTTCATTCAGCCAATGTCACGTTTAGTTTAATTATTACGAAGAAAACAAAGCTAAGGAAGCTTACAGAGTTAGTATCCCGCCAAATGATAGTCCTTTTTAAATTTTAAATATGGAACACACCGCCTCACCGCCGCGGGCCGTCCCGTTTAAGGTGGATCCTCAGTTGTAGCCCGCCAAATTCAAATATTGTTTGGTTTTTTGCAAATTGCAGCTCTGTGTCAATTGTGTTTCTGGTGAGTCACTGCAAATTGCAAAAAACGTAAGTAAATTTGAATTTTAGCGCCTCCCCCTTAATGGGTATTTTTTTAATTCACACTGGCTGTTATGAAGTCACTATTATGTAAAAAAAATCGTAGCCGACTACCTAACCAAATTTATTTCTATTTTTAAAATTCATTCCCGCCCTAGAGAGGGAAGTAATTACTATGAGTAATTCCCGCCCTAACACGGGGAACAGCGTCTTCCACCCGCTACTCAGATCAAACAAACAGTACTTTCCGTGTATGAGAAATGAAAATACGTTTATTTGCGGTAAACTTAATGACGCAGAGAAAACATAAATACAAAAAAGAACGAGTTGGGGGAAAATATGCGTCACATCCACGCAAAACGGCAATCACTCAGCATAATGCTACGACCCTATGCGATACAGAGCCCCAGCGCTAATTTCAGCGACAGCCGGCGTTGACGTGATGACGTCAACCAGTGCAGCATACGAAACAAAAAAATTAATAATAAAACAAATACACTATACCTAGTTCTGAATGTTTATTACATAATATTTATAAAATGGTAACATTCCGGGCAACGACTCTTGCGCCGCCGGCCTGTCTTGTATTCCATGTACAACTTGATGTCTCTACAACGTGCAAACATCTAATTTCCGCAACTCCATCACCTCCATAACCCCACCAGCGTCACAATACAGACTGACCTATAAACAGCCATGGATTGGACCACCATTATACGCCGTGACAATACCCAATCTACGCCGACTACATAATAGCAGGGCGGCGTACAAATCCAGCGTGAATTACGTTGATTACAGCCAATTAACTAGATTGTTTCCCTGATTCCGACCGTGTCCGGTTTCAACTAGTCGATTGATATAAAGTTACGCGAGGAATTTGTATCTAAACTCTTTTTCCTTGAAAGAGGGTGTGAAGGAAGGGATTCTTTGAGAGGTTTCCTCTTTGTGAAATACGTCACATATTACGTTTTATATTTTATGTGCTTCACGGTATTTTTGTTGTGCGGATATTCGACGGTTGGAAAAGTATACGATGTATAATTTGATTTCACGCCCTGTAACAAAATACCTTTGTAGGGTCTCTGGCTGTTACTGTATAAATCAATCGTAAATCCAATCATACGTATCAATAAGAAACCGAGTAATCTCAAAACATTATATATGAGATTATTCAAACATAAATTGCATGAATGGTTGTGTAGCCATAGTTTTTATACTATCAAAGACTTCTATGAAAATAAATGTTAAATATCCTTGTGAAAATTTGTACGCATAAAAGTGATAAGCAAAAACATGTATGCTCTTGTTATTTTTTTTTTGTATTTTACCATCTTTTTATACAATATTTTTAAGCCAATAAATATTATTCTATTTTATTCTATTCTATTCAAGAATGAAGCATCACTAATGAAATCCCAAGACGTCAGCTGGAGTAGCTAAAATGCTGACGATTAAGTATGAGTTTAATCGTGGACTAATTAATGGTGGTAGATATTCGCCTAAGAACTTACGTACAATGAGTAAAAATACGTACCTTCTACATTACTGACCTATTTTTTTTTGCCCGGTTGTTGGCAATAGGCTCGCCCCCTATTACATGGGACTTAAACATAACTGGCGAAATGTGGGTGTACTATAGGTACATCTCTGCCTAACACTTCGGGGAATACAGGTGTGATGTTACGTTGTTTTTGTGTGTTGTAAATTGATAAAATCCAACAAAATCGAAGACATTTAACAGTTACTACGGTAGACAAGTTCAAGAAATATATATTCGTACGTAAAATGAGATAAAGACTAGATATGAATTTACACGCGTAGTTGCGGGAGACACAATCAATGGACAAATGTACTGTCACACAAAGAGTTTGGTATGCAGGCAAGAAAGAGACGTCTTTGCTTTGCGCACATAATGGTTTATATATACTTTGCAGAAAACCACGACGACGAGATTTAAGAGACTGACATAAAAGGTTAATTTAGTTTATTTTCACGAAAAGTGATTACTGCAATATAATTACTTTACCTTTTAAATTAGACATAATATTTAGACGTGCGACATGTAAAACTTTACTAGTCAGCACACGCTCAACATTTTTTTTTTTTTTTTTTTTTTTTTCATTGGTCCAAATTGAAGAAGCTGTGAAGAAGCCTCCATAAAAATCTCTTTCATTGATCATTGAATGTACTTATCTTCAACCTAAAGTTGGAAGAGTTTTATAAGTTAGGAGTTTGTAGTTGGATGGTGTTCTTAATGTGGTTATAGGCAATGCAAATTTGAGTGATGCATGGGTTCGCCGCGGTTTTGGCAACGGTTGGGTTTGATCGTTTGCTTAATTGAGTCCTACCGAGTAAGACTAATTATAACTACCTATGGTCTCGAGAAATGTACATACATTTCTCCAATTGCCAAGTCCACCACACGGTAGAGTTGGCTATAGGATAGCAATTTAATTGATCGATTGTTTAAGCGTGTTTCTTTTAGAAGGGATAATAAAGAACAAGATTTTTATGAACTTCTGATATTGGGGTCCTTATAGATTTTCATTTAAATGTGGCTTCAATAATGAATACATCGACTTATAAAGGAGGTACTGCAATCTTCAACATCCTGTATGCAGACATGGTAATCAATGCCTGTTTCTTCATTTATGAAGAGGAACATAACACTTTGAAGTATATCACCGAAAATAAGCCAAGCAGAATGTGCGGAACGGCGTGAGGGACAAAAAAGCGAGGTCTTTGGGTCCGGACAAACACTAAAAGGGTCGTAACCGGCTTGATTACACTAGCCGTTAATGACTCCCCTAATGAGACACAACTTAATGCAAAGAATATATGGTAGAAAGGCTTTATTTCGTTTTGTTTTGTCTTTACAGCGCTAAGAGGTTTTTGAAGGCACACTAGGATTTCTTTTGAATTTTATGGTGAGTTAATATGAGAAATTTCGCGGTAGAATATACTATAATACTCTTCATTATGTAGGTACACCACAAAAAATACAAATACTAAATGGTAAATTTTTACATAGCGGTAAGTCATTTGTACAGCCATGGACCATCAAAAAAAAAAAAAATTGTTGAATGGTTTAATATCAAGTTTAAAACAGAAGTGCCTTTCCCGACAAACAAGACATTTATGAAGCAGTAGAATCTACACCATACAAAACAAAGGTTAATCTTGTCAAATGTGTTTGTGTTTCACGAAATTCCTTGATTGCTTAGTTATTAGCAATCAATAAATTGACGCTTCGAAACAAATAAACTTAAATTGGTTTAGAGTAACTTCAACGAAGCTTAAACTGTTTCACTTCATACGTGAATAAATTATCATTAGATAAAGATTAGTTGCTTTCGAAAACATTAACCTAATCCAGATGATAAAAATAAGTCAACTTTTCATTTTTTAAAGATGGCGTGTCATCAAGTTAGCATATAAATATGAAATCTAATATTCGCTGTCTAAATGTAAAATATTCGAATTTCAAATCAAAAAGACATTAAATGTCAACAAAAGAGCCAATCAATTCTCAACAAAACGACTTGTCTTTGGAAGCCGAAGTAAGTAGATCTAAGGAATAAGCATTTGCAAAATATAAAAATGTAGGTATAGTAAAAACATCGTAACGGCCTAAAATCTCGGCAACAGCGCCCAGTGACACAGATAGCAGTAAAACAACCAAGATAAATATGGGATAGACTATACTGGAAGCTACGCGAAGGGTAGCGAAGTATGGCGATATCCGCGAGAGGAATATCTGTAAAGAGATGAAGAATTAAAATTGCTGGTCAACTCATTGAAGACTGTATTAAGTATGTAAGTACCTACCCTATAGATATATGAGACAAAATGATTGATTTATAGTACCATACTTGAAAAGTAAGAAGGTATTAAAAAGGCACGGGGTAAGCATCATTTTTGTTTCTAGGACCCATTTGTAAAAAAATACAGGAATGATTCTAAAAAGGAAAAACTTACAGGTTACAAGATATAGAGCCTGCAAGAAACAAGACGTTTTAGTCAAATACACCTCTGATTTACACTTATTTTCATGTGATAAATTATAAAATCCGAAATCCGTAATCATATGAGTGAAATAACGCTACTGAAAGCTGAAAATCTCATCTTGCAATGGAATAAAAACCCGCTACAAAAAACGTTAGTCGGCGAACATCAGAAACGTTTTCCGAACTGGTGGAGAGTGCGGAGCGGTTTAGAACTTTTGCTCCTGACACGCTCTCTAGATCGCACCCGCCGATGGCAATGGCGGATTTTATCGTACGGATTTCTGTTTATATTGTTTATAATCGTCATTGTTTGCAAGAGTTCTTGTCAGTTGTTTTGTTGGTGGGCTTTTGTATTGTTTGTTATATAGATTGTCGGTTAAGAAAATTAATGTGGAGGAATAAGGTTGCGACTTTTGCCAAGGATATATAAAATATGCTTGAAAATATATTTAGGGATCAATAAGATATGTTTTCAACGTGAAATAAGTACTCGTATTTAGGGAGTATTTGGAAACGGTGTCAAGTTTTTTTGACAAATTGTCATATTATTATAACACTACAATATTTATTTCCGAGATTTTTGCTTGAAAGAAAAGTAAAGCAACGTTTTTCTCAATATATCTATCTACATATTGAGCAAACTTCACGACCGTAATTGCAAAAACTGCTGCGTGAAAGTATTCCACTGGCTTTCTTTCATCCCTTTTCAGTTCAAACAGTGAAGTCAATCGACTGTTTCAATCCTCTTTCAGCAAAACTGTTGAAGTCGGTTCAGTTTCATAGTATCGTATCAATTGCCTCAATCAATCTACCCAAACGTTTCCAAATAATCCTCATATAATTAACACACTGGAAACCAAATTAACGACCACACATTAATCGTCCTTAAGCATACAATTAAGGTTAAACGTTTACATTTCGCTAACTTAAGCTTAATTCCCCAACTTGTCACCGTTTTGTTCGAAGCACGCCGCCATCTTGAATTTTGATGCGTTCGAAACTTAATTAAATCGCCGAAGACGTCAGTTTCACGAACGGATCATCAAATTGTTCCACGATATTAATTTGGGATTCGCTTTTCCATTTTTAATCGAATAGTAAAGGGTTGTTGACTGCTTAGACAATCGGACGTTTAGAGGACATCGCGTACCTACTTAATTTGAAATGTTAAAAATAAATATAGCGCGATTATATGAACATTTTTATACGTAGGTATTAGGACAAGGCAAAATCTGACAAAGGTAAGTCAGGTTGTCATTTTCAGAGCTCATCGTTACAATATTCTTTCCGATAACATTTATATTTCGTTCCGATTTTTTCTGATTTCGTTCATTTTCACGACACTTTTCGAGATATAAATGGACAAGAATCAGCTGTACGTTCTATCGAAAAATATTGAGGGACAATGTTCTGCAAGGACAAAAAATGATTAAATGTTCCAAAGACCGTTTTTACGTTCCTAACATTATTTAATAGAAGAGAGTTTTTCTCAGGCTTACGCCCTCTGGGTAAAATCGGAAACGCGCCAATTCATGGTCACGGTTGAATAATCGGGCCTTGCGTTTTCCAATGAGCCCGTGACCGTTTAGCGAAGTGAACCATGGGAAAAGGCCCACATGTTGGAAAACACTGTTTCTAAAACATTATGGGATGGAAAATATGCAAATAGTTTGCAATATATTAAGATTTGACTACAGGGCCGTATTTAAGCGTGTGGAGGCCCCGGGGCAACAAAAAAGTGTAGGCCCCGAAAATTTTGTGGAACAGCCGATAAATTGTTTTTTCCGCATTTTTCAATAATTTTAAACAGGGTGGATTTTTTAGATAGGGCAGTAAGGGCAAGGTACCTTAACCGTTGTAACTGTACACCGTGTGTAAAACAGCGAAAAAAAATATCAAAGGAAAAGTTGTTTACTAGTGTTTACTTGTCGGAATTTAAAAATATACTTTTTTTTCGAAGTCTCTATTGTGGGGGCCCCTCTTTTGTGGAGGCCCCGGGGCGGTCGCCCCGGATGCCCTCCCCTAAATCCGGCCCTGTTTGACTAACCCTAAAATCTTTGAAAACAAATCCTGGATGTTATAATATTAAGACTATTCAATTTCATTTTATGGTCAACTCTAGTATGGTCGTTTGTTGTTATTTTGGACAACCAATCCCAACAGTTAAAGTGGACATAGAATTTTCCGATCGGAGACATGATTGAAGGTCAAAAAAAAATAAGATAAGTCCTTCTACTCACGTGCCAAATATCCAGATGACGCAGCCGTTTCCCAAAAGGGAGGTGACCATCAGCATGGTGTAGATAAGTGCCATGACGTAGTGCCAGTACTTGTTGACTGCGGGGAAGTTCCTCCAGTGCTCGTGAACCATGTCCTGATGTTCCTCGGGGATGTTCCAGCCTAGCATGTGCTCGACCACCTCCTTGGACACCCTGGTGGAAAAAAAAGATAGAATCAATGCTATTGAGGTTTGAAAGTGGGATTCCAGAGACGGTTGACATATTTTTTATGGGTCCTATGTTTTTTTTTATGCGTTTAATTTGAAGAAGTAAATTATGTTATTGACAAGTCTGAAATACTAATTTATATTCATCATTATTTTAATTTAGTCTTTGGAGGCAATAAAACCTGTATATACCAAAAACATACGTTATAATATATACAAAAAATACTTAGGAGTACCGTACCGTCTACCCGAGATGAAAAGATTATTTAAGTACCTGAAGTCGATATTTAATTAAAGTAATTGAAAGCACTCCGATTTTACTTGAAAAAAAGAGGCACTTTTACAAATTACCTGTTGATAAAAATTAGCAAATTAATGAAAAGTGATACTAACATTTTTAGCGGGTAAGCCATGGGCCCGATATCGTCTGTGTAGTTCGTCGCCATCTTATGTGCGTTTTAAAACAAAATGGCGGAAAAATATACTTGATTTACTATTGTTTCATGGGTTTAATGGAATAAAGGTTTTATTTATAAAATTAAATGTTTTATGACGAAGTGAGTAGTCCGACATCCAGTCGCTTCTCACTTGTGGTTTGTTCTCGGTGCTGCACAGTTTTATATCGTTTCAAATAGTGCGTGCCAGTTAATTCCTTAATTCAATAAAATAGTAAAGCTTCTTACTATTTGGTCAAGCGTGAAACTCGTCGTGCCATTTGTTCTCAATCTGTTTTGATTGTTTAGATTTATTTGTTTTCCTTCAGAATGTCAAAAACGTAGTTAAATCGTTAATATTCTCTAGTCTAGAAATTATTAAAATACTTCTAAGTATTTCAAGCGATGTTGAGCCGGAGTTATTTTTTAAACTCGCCCCAGTAACAAAATTTAAAAAATACATTTACATTTTTCGGGCAGATATATATTTACTTACGATTACTTTTTGTACTGTTATCGACGCGTTTTATTTAAGTGGAAGAGGCTTCATGATGTCACATCCGCCACCTGACGGGGCCGGCCGCTCAGCAGACGACCATTTAGTAAAAGGCGTTTCACGAATTGATAAAGCCCAGTCTGCACGCAGTTCTCAATTTCTCAATGTGTCAGTAAGTATTCACTTAGTGTCTGTGAAAAAGAGTAATAAGTATCAAAGTGTGCTTAAGTACTAACCATTCTGTAACTCCTAAATTAGTTTCATTGTGGCAGCTAAGTACCTATGTCAATTAAAGGAATATTATTAGATTTGCTGAATATGATTTGAGATATGATTCTATACGTATTTTGATAACGTGTGTGCTTATATTAAATTAATATTATACTGATCTGTGTTATTTCCTACAGGACTTGATAGACATATACAAATACCTACTCCTGAAAGCATCCAACGCATCTGTTTTTCATTTAGTTTCATTTAGTCACACAAAAAACAGTTTCGTCGGCTGAGTAGGGTCTCCATCGATTTCTGGTCAAACTACGGTATTGTTTTGGTTTAGCAAACGCTTAACTGGCTTCTGATCTTCGAACCAAAACGTAACGACTGTACCTAACTTTGTTCGGGACGGTTTGTGTTTATATTGAGAGTTCTATTCGAGCCGATGGGATAGCCAGGGTGAAAATTAGCATGAAACATCCCAGGGCTAGATAAATTCGCATGTAGAGCAGAATGTATTTTAGTCTCTTTTTTCAAAGCATCCCTTTTCGGGTTTTCGCTAGCAAGAACAATAATATCTTTATAAAAAAGGTTTGAGCTAGAAAATTTACATCTAGCTGGGACTCTTAAGAAATCTCATGATTTTGAGCATGTATTTATTCTGTCCGAAAGATTTGTACCTAATAAACTTGCGCATAAATAGCTTTCTTACGTTTGAAACTGGATTTATCTTTATACTTTATAAAAATAAAGAAAGCGTAGAAAAAATTGTTAAGTTATAACCCAGAAGCAAAGCCTGTAGGTATGTGCGAGCCATAGGTATGATGAACGTAAATAATAAAAAAACAGCTATAAAAACCCTAGCACTCCACTAAATGATTATTCAAAAGCCTCAAACGACACAACAAACTTCAGTAGGTACTATATTTCCATTACTGAAATAAGGGACCGTTCTTTATTCAAACGTTTCAAAATGGCGGAGGGATTACGAACCGTCTCGTTCGCGCTAAGAATCCTCGCGTCATCGCAGGACAACGTGTCCGGAATTCGAGCCATTATGAGTAACCCGTAGTTAATCGTATGAGAGGGTAGTATGTGAGAAATTGAGACGTAAATTGAAGGCGTGTTTAAATTTTTCAAAGGAAATTTGTAGTATTTATTTTCCGATAGAAGCGTTTGATGAATTGAACATTCTAATTAATGAGCGTTTTCCCAATTTAGACTCTTCAAAATCGAAGACGAGTTTGAGTGAATGCAGTTTTAAAGATAAAGTTTCAATGTAGAAATATTAAAACGCTCTAATTGGAAAGCTTGGTGAAGTCTATGAAATTAAATAGTGTCTAGATTTGGAAAATAATTATATAACATTGATGTTACATTAATTTTGTTGTTTTGTTGCTATTGGTTTTTAATCCTTCATTTATTTCAGTTACAATCATCAATTTTCCTTGCCGAAACTTTCGCTGAAATCTTCGCCGAAACCGAATATTTGGCCGAAATTGAAATAAAAGTTAGTTACATGGTCGTTTATTGACGGCTTCTTTAATTATCTTTTAAAAAGGAAATTGGGGTAAGTCCGCCACTAATGAGGTCACTCGTTATAGGTTGGGACAAATATTTTTCTTTTTGCGGCCTCCGAGTGTTTATATTTCAGATAATTAAGGGTGAGAAATGAAGGCCAATTAGTGGGGAAAAGAAAGGTTATTTGCATGGGATGATTTCATAGAGATGTAAAAAAGAAATAGACTTAACAATTTTAAAATAAGGGACTTACTCTTGACCTATTAACAATTTGTGATGTAACATGATTACATGACCTATCTTCATATTTTAAAAGAATGTCTTTGTATTGCATACGATGCGTATTATTGTTATGCGTATTGTTGTTGCCTTTTGTTTTTTGGGAACAAATATTTCAACAAATATCATATTTGTTTAGCCATAAAATCGTTAGGCAGACCAAAACAATAATCTAACTTATCGTATCTAGGCGAAAAGGCCACCAAAACCTGAAACTTTATAGATACGGTACGCAAATAAGATTGAGACATTGAAATAATGAAAATACTCCACTAGAACTCCTCCAACTCTTATACATAAGTAACACAAATTAGACAAAGTAAAATAAGTTAGTCAAACTCCATAATAAGGGATTGGGGACTTACAGTTTCAACTTTTGCGTTGCATTGCATCTTTTGTCCCATTTTTTCGACCTTGCTAAAGAATTTTACTTTTTTTGCGTCTGTCTTCCAGATTAAGACCTACTCTTAGCGTTTTAATTGTGTTAAACTGTCTTAGGAATTAGCCACTTCATTTGGAAGCTAACGGTTGCGAGTCTGCCAGAATTTTGTGCGGACAATCTTAGTTGAAAAGGTTTTCCCTATTACCTAACTTTGTCTAAATGCCCAAAATGGGGACGACTAGGTACTTGCTATCTTTTTGTTTGGCCTACTTCATTGCATTACTGAGCTTAACTTTCTTCTTTATAGTAGATTATATCCTTTCATTTTCACACTCCTTCGCTTCTCCAAAAATTAGGGTCGTCTTAGGTGCTAAATATTGTCTACAATTTGTAATTTTTCGAGAACCGATTGTCTCGCAATATCAAAACCTGCCTACACAAAATGGAAGCTGAAGCTGAAGTGTATGTAGGTTACTAAGTTACAATACATAGCCGAATTATTGTATTGCTCTGGCAGAATGTTGTGTAGAGCAATCTGTTGTCATCGGAGCATGAAACACACGTTTTGAATTTATGATCATTGTGCGGTTTTCCACGTTATTATTATAATATGAATTGCGACATGGACTCGGATATTTAACTCGAGATATATTTGGAGAGTAATAAAGTTCATACGAGTTGTAAAGTTCAGTCTGACCTACGATTGTTTTTTGTTGAATTGAATACGAGTATGTGTTTTTTTAATGAATGAATGAAAAATCTCGAAAATGTCAGCTGTCGCTGACAAAAGGCTGCTTTTGAGATTACCAAGTTCGCTGTTGGTTTGGTGGAGGTGATCTTATTCATAGTTTATTAAGCATATAATATAGCAGTAAAAGAGATTCTTTTTTTAACCTCTTGCTCCCTTCCGATATGTCATCAGCCAAACCTTTACGATAGGGCACGCCACAATTGCGGCGGTAAGACCCCTCTTTGAGGAGTGGCTTGAGAGGCGCCACGGCGTCCTCACCTTCCGCCTGACGCAGGTCCTCACCGGACATGGCTGTTTCGGGAGGTTCCTGTTTCGTATAAGGCGGGAGGAAACGCCCGGGTGTTATCATTGCGTGGATCGACCGGAGGACACGGTGGAGCATACGGTGGAGGTCTGCCCGGCTTGGGCGGAGCACCGCCGTGTCCTCGTGGCGGCGATCGGCGGCGGCGACCTCTCGCGTCCGGCCCTGGTTCAGGCCATGGTACGGAGCGAGAGGGAATGGGAAGCCGTCACCTCCTTCTGCGAAGCAGTAATGCTCGCGAAGGAGGAGGCGGAGCGCGAAAGGGAGAGGCAATCTCTGCGCCCTCGCGCCCCTAGCCGCCGCAGGAGGAGGAGACACCCTGGGCGTCGGGAGTCGATTGCCGACTCCCGGCCACCGTAGGCGCGGGCTTGCGGACGGCGAGCAATGGGCAGCTCGCCGTCCGGTAAGGACCAGGCCCGGGTCGACGGCGCGTCGTGTTCCACGCGCGCCTCAAAGAGATGTCAGCAAAATTGACGGGGTCCGATAGGACCGATGCCTGCCGGGGCTGCGGATTGTTCGAAAGAGTTGCCGTGGCCCTGGCGCACAGGCAACTGAAGGAACACGGGTGGGTTTTAGTCAGTAAGAGTCTAACACGCCCTTCCGCTCCGCCCAGAGCGGGAGACGTCATTTGATGATTTCCCGCCCAAAAAAAAAAAAAACCTTTACGATGCCCATGAGAAAATATAGGTATATGGAGTTTATCAAATAGCTTATATTTTGAATTCAGGAGTCGGGTTTCCATAATTTGAATTTCGAACCGATACCTTCTGCTGTCCAGTCTGATAACATAAAACGTTAACCGCATAATTCTTCGCCGGGAAAAAGCATCTGACGAACAGAGGTAAAATGTTCACTTTCTATTAGCAAGTAAAGTAACGACTTTAAGTTTCCCGCTTAGATAAGCAAGTAATATTGTAGATATATTGCGAGGCAGCGAGATAGGACCTTAGACAGATTTTCTAACTTTCTTAATAGACTTTTGTGCCGAAGCGACCCAGTGCACAGTGGCGCCAACTATTATAGTATGAAATTGTTCGTGATAAATCTCTGGGAACACGCACAGTTACACTAGAACAAAATATAAGGCATTTGTAGTTTTTTTTTTAAGTGCACTAATTTGCAGGAGCATTTTGGGAAATGTCTTGAGACGATACTATCATGTACTTACTGTATCTATATCCAACAAAACTTGGGCTCAGCTCCACTACCTACCTTTGCCATCATTTCAGCCGAAAGACGTCCACTGCTGGACATAGGCCTCTCCCAAGCGTTTCCACATCGACCAATCCTGTGCTTCGCACATCCTGCCGATTCTTGCGTCCTTCACAATGTCAACAAATTTACCGTAGAATTAGTTTTTCTCATGTAGAATTAGTTTTTCTCATGTAGAATTAGTTTTTCTCATGTAGAATTAGTTTTTCTCATGTAGAATTAGTTTTTCTCATGTAGAATTAGTTTTTCTCACCAGAACAGTCAGCAGTTGTGTAGCTTACGGGAAGAGAAGAAAGTGCATAGGTAGCTTCTCCACCCATGGTTCATACCCAGAGAATTCAGATCAATATGCCTCTTTAGCTGAAAAACGTTTTGAATTTATTCGAAGTCGAAGAAGGTTTATATTGTGTAACAGTGTTAAAATTCTTGTTTGTAAACCAAAAGGAAATAAGGTTGACTGCTCGCTTGTGCAGTGTGCAGTGCCAGATTGCCAGTCATATTTACAGACGTTACAAATAGCTGAGCTTAGATGAAATGCAAGCTTTCCTAAAATCCTTCGCAGTTGAAAACGAAATTGAGACCCTTATTATACAGACTGTACAATATAGGTCCAAATACATTAAGCCTTTACATTATAATGGTGTAGGAACCTCTTTGATTTGTATTGGTAAACTTTCCATCAGTATTGTTTATTTTACGATACTCATGTAGCCACGTTAGACATCCAAAGTAACAATCTTGTTGATCTTGATAGTATACCTAGTTCCTTGCGTCCGCGTCGTGACAAAAGGGTGTATTTTTCTAGAAAAGTTCGAACAATAAACAATGGCCCAAATCAAATTGTTCCAACGTAATCATACTCTGACGAATTTCAAGGAATATGACCTCAAGACGACTTTTTGGCTGGGAATTTGATATTAGACAAGTAAATATTTATACCAAGTTAGAAAGCTCTCCAACAAATAAGTTTCGGAACACCTGCCGCTATTGGCGAATTAATACAACTTTGATCTCTTTTGAGTTAAGGTTAACAAAGGTTTATTGCTTATAATATCAAGATGGTAACTTTTGGAAAGAATGAAGTTAGGTAAGGATCTCCAGAAACTTGTATTGAACGAAGAAATCGCTAGAACATTTGAAAAATTTGCTTGAAAACTATATTTAACACTTGAAATTATATTTCTGTTAGATGCAGTATTGAATGTAAAGATTGATAAAATATATATATATATATATATATTTTTATAGTAAATGTAGGACACTCGAGCCTATATATAAGCCTCTGTTTAGATAAAGACCAGAGGGCCGAGACAAAGTGACATTCTGTCAGCGGTAACGATACTGAAAAAATTCAAAAATGTATGGGCTGACAGAAGCAACTAGTCCTGTTGAAAGGGGTTGTAGAAGTACGAAATGCTTCGAAAGTGATTTCCACTTGTCTAGGCCCTCTGAGGGCTTAGACAAATGGCATTCGCTTCGGAGCGATTCCATTTCTACAATCGCTATCGGTTTCGCTAATGTTTCCATGATACGAATCGAAAACTAGCGATAACACTCGTCAAAAACTGCTACTTGGCTACGCATCTCTATGGAAATCATCGTTTCATAGGATCGAATGATGTCCAGCTAATTTCTATTCGTTGACCTATGATCACGTGACATTTGGATAGCTTATCTCAACCCGATAATTTTTTTGGCTTTTCTACCAACGTCATCGCTAATCGAATGTTACTTTGTCTTGGCCCTCTAGGCTTTGAAAAACTGGATGATCTACCGGATAAGTTAACCCGAAACTTATAAAGAAAGAAAAGAAAGAAAGAAACTACATTTATTTGCGGTAAACATGACGCAAAGAAAAAACACACAAACAAAAAAAATAACCAGATAAAGAAAGAAAGAAAGATAAAAAAGAAGGAAGGAAGAAAGATAGAGAAAAAATCTATCAGGTAAATTTTTCACAGTATTGCATATAATATCATCGTCCTTTAAAAAGAAAAGGAACATAGGAAATTGTGATAAATCGAAGCTATTGTGTTGATACCCGGTCCTCCTCGCCGTAAGGCACCTGTCATGAAGATTAAATATTTCCTCTTACAGCCTGGTGTAAACTCTGTTATTATTATGAAACGTCGTCCCGTCAAAAGCTACACTGAGCTAAACTTGGAATAGGGTATCAAATGGAGGTTTGCTTCTTTAGAAATAAGGAGTACCTTTTGTACCTACTTTATTTTGCTATATTTGTTTCTTATATCATGCCGTTTGAAAAAACAACTTGGAAGAGTTTCTATTACTCATAAAACTGTTGATTATCTTGATGACCTTCTTGTTTTGAAGTAATGTGTTTCATGACCATCACTTTGTTAAAAAAGTCCCTAACTAAACAAGCAGCCACATCTCATGTTTAGATTTTTAGCAAAATTATTTGGTCTACACTTCAAGCTTAAATGTAAGTCTTACAAAAATGTACTTACTGGCCGCAAAACGTGGACGGTTTCATGCAAGCAGGACCACAAAATATTACACCAATAGCCTTCTTTGTTCTTTTGTAGTAGCTCTGTCCTGTCTCTGAGATGTTTTACGAATTCCTTGCTCTAAAATCCTTGTTAATCTTCACATAAATCTTGGTGGAATGCTGTGATGACAGTTGCCGTGTTTGGCTTACTTGGTCACTTTTTAATTTGAAAATATATTGTTTTAAAACCTTTTCTTATAGATAGTCAAATTTTAAGCGGTGTTGGAATGTTCATTTTTACAAAAGAACTTTAACGAAATGTTTCTGCAAAGTAAGTTTTCTTTTTTGAATCTTTTAGTATGAAAAAAAAAAATACTTCTTTCACGTGTTTTACTTTAAAACACTTAGGCAATCTAGAAAAATACTCTGGACAAGGTAGAATTAATCACAACAAGAGCCAGACAAAAATCTTTTCAAAGAAACATAAACATCACTGAAATTCCGATCCTCTTTCGTTTTGAACAAAAGTTTTTCATTCAAATGAAATATTTGATCTGGAACTCGAGGAAAATATAAAATGTACCAGTGGCTTTCCTCGCAACTTTAACTTAGGAAAACGGGTCACTAAGGCGTTGGCATCTTATGCAGTACTGTAGCCACATTTTCCCGAAAGATTATTGTTGTGTTATATCAAGGACTTTTAGCTGTCTAGTACTTGCTTTTTGGGGTCAGTAGCGCCCTGGAGAGTTTGAAGCTTTGGTCAACGCTCCGTAGCTTTTAGACTAATTTGGGAAATTTCATCTGCTGCTGTCCGAATACCAGTATTTTACATGGAACGACTACATATCTGACCTCAACAACCCAGTTACAAGGTAACACGATACCCCTTGGTAAGACTGGGCACTTGGGAAACTACCTGACTTAATTTGTAATTTGAAAATAAATGCCTGTCTGAATTATGACTCGCCTCAATCCTTAAATGACCAGGAATAGAATTTGAGCATTAAAATATGTCCTTCTTTTGGGAGTGACATTCAAAATTAAGATTGTAAATAGTGTTACACCCAGGGGACCAAAACATTCGGGATAGCGCGAATACAATTTAGATTCCAACGAACCATGAGCTCTACGCCAAACTTGCTTTATGAGTGTCACAGCACAGACACGCTTTAAGACCAGAAATTATCTACCAAACGGAGCAATCCAGTCTAACATCCAGTAACAATACATTTAACGCCCAAGATGTGTCGAGACATGGTCATACATCGTCCCACATGTTCCTAGACTATGGGGTCCGAAACCAATTATGTACACAAGTTGGCACGCGATATATGAGCGAAGGCAATTTATGAATCGCTCGCACGACTACGATTTATGGCGTAGAGACCCTATGCGTTTAATCTGTGCGTAGAATAATGTAGGGAGTTGAAAGGACGTTTCGTAGTTCAAATTATATGGATCTTGTTTTAGAGTCTTCTTTTGAGGGGCATAATTTAATCATAATAATCATAATCATTTATTTATTTGTCACATGGCATACACCGGCTTGATTTTGATGATCTGTATCAGGTTAGGCGAGAAGGTTAAATGAGTATTTTGGATACAATTATTATCCATCATCTACCTAGCCCTTTTTCAACTATGTTGGGGTCGCTTTCCAGTCTATCTGGATGTAGCTGAGTATTAGTTGGGAGCGACTGCCTATCTGGCGTCCATACCCCAGTTACTGGGTAACACAATACTCCTTGGAAAGACTGGTTGTCAGGTTTTTTGGGCTTCTGACTACCCGTAACGACTGTCAAAGATTTACAAATGACAGTCAGGACCAACGGCTTAACGTGCTTTCTGAAGTACGGAAGGGTCTGTATTAGTACTAATAGATAGTCACCAACTATGAACCAAGCGTTGTGTTAGATACAATTATTATAATTGTACACACGACGACATATCAAGCTATACATTTCCAGGTATAGTTATTTATTTTTTTGGGTGGAAAATCTTCAAATGACCTCTCTCGCTCTGAGCGGAGCGGAAGGGCGTGTCAGACTCTTACTGACTAAAACTCACCCGTGTTCCTTCAGTTGCCTGTGCGCCAGGGCCACGGTAACTCTTTCGAACAATCCGCGACTCGGGCAAGCTTCCAGTTTTAGCTGACCTCGCATTGTATAGGCTTTTCGTACAATGAGAAGTCAGCTTATACTGGAAATGTATAGCTTGAAATGTTGTCGTGCGTACATTGATTAATTAATTAATTTTTACTTTAACAAAAACGGCTTTCCGCCAATATATTAGTTTTTTTTAAATCACAACATATGAGTTCTCTGTCTGTTTTCTAAAGAAAAAATCTCAACCAAACTCATTATTGTTCAAATGTATGGTAACAAAATTTAAATAAATGTTCCTCATACGGGACAAAGCGCAGTTTGCACCAGCAAATACTTACCGCAGATGTTTTTGTACCAAATTGATATCTGTGTACCTACGAGGTGCATTCAATAAGTACCTAGCCTCATCGCCAGAGGGCGCTGTAGTTTCAAAAGAGTTTTACCACAGTGTAGCACATTCTTTTTTAATTCTTTTTTCAAATTTTCATTCCAATCCCTTCATTTGTTTTAATTTGACAACTTATGGAAGCGAACGTGTCGATCGGTTTTACAAAAATGGAAAAAGAGCAATATCGTTCGGTGATTCGATTCCTATTTTTGGAAGGGAAAACGCGCATCGAAATCAAAGAGCGCTTGGATGCTGTGTACGGTGACTCTTCTCCATCGATGGCCACCGTCAAGAATTGGTTCAACGAGTTTGCACGTGGCCGTACGTCGGTTTTTGATGAACCACGTCCAGGTGCACCGAAAACAGCTGCTACGGAGGAAAACATTAAAAAAATCCATGATCTCGTATTGGCAGATCGCCGATTGAAGGTTCGGGAGCTAGCTGAGACTGTAGGCATTTCAGAAGGAACAGTGCATCATATTCTTCACGAGGAACTCGGCATGAGAAAGCTGTCGGCGCGATGGGTGCCGCGTTTACTCACACCAGAAAACAAGCGCAACCGTGAGACCACATCGGAGACGTGTTTGGCGCTGTTTAAGATGAATCCAGCGGAGTTTTTGCGTCGTTTTGTGACCGTCGATGAAACCTGGATCCACTGGTACACACCAGAGACCAAGGAGCAATCAAAACAATGGATCCAGACCGGGGAACGTGCTCCAAAGAAGGCGAAAACTGTAAACACGGCCGGAAAAGTTATGGCCACCGTTTTCTGAGATTCACAAGGTGTGATCTACATCGATTACCTCGAGAAGGGTAAAACAATTACAGGGCTTTACTATGCCGATTTATTAGGCCGATTCGACGCCGAATTAAAGAAAAAACGACCCCATCTGGCGAAGAAAAAAGTGCTGTTTCACCACGACAACGCACCGGTTCACACGTCTGCCGTTGCCATGGCCAAATTGGTCGAATTACGCTACGAATTGCTGCCCCATCCACCGTATTCTCCAGATTTGGCCCCTTGTGACTTCTTTCTGTTTCCTAATCTGAAAAAATCACTCGCCGGGAATAGATATGGATCGAATGAGGAGGTCATCGCCGCCACGGAGGCCTATTTTGCAGAGTTTGACAAAAACTATTTTTCGGACGGGTTAAAAAAGTTGGAGCATCGCTGGGCTAAGTGTATCGAACTAAAAGGAGACTATGTTGAAAAATAAATTGCCACTTTTCCAAAATTTTCGTTTACTTTTTGTAGGCTAAGTATTTATTGAATGACCCTCGTACTTACTCCAGAGCTCAATGGCACGTTTGGGGGAGAGGTAAACTGACAATTTACCGGATAATAAACCGGCGGTAAAAAGAGCATGATGTCGCTTTTAAAACCTCAAATAGCTTGTAGTCATTTGCGATTTGTTTGCACGAAAATCTGTTTGTGTTTGTAAAGTTTAATTTTGGCGTAATTTTTGTCTGACAAAAAAGTGTAATTTTGCCACTTATTTTTACAACTAGCTTTTGCCCGCGGCTTCGCTCGCGTTAATTTAAACTTTGACTATCAATTCGGGTTATATAATTCAATCATGATTCGAAAGACACGTGGCGCCATCTATTATCATAAGAACGTTATTGTTGTTTTCCTCGGGAACAGTACTTTTTTTCGGGATGAAAGGTACCCTATGTCCGTTTCTGTACACCTGACGACGTATATGCGAAATTTCAGGATGATCGGTTCAGTGGTTTAGGCGTGAAAAGGTAACAAACAAACAAACAAACTTACTTTCGCATTTATAATATTATATATATATATATATATATATATAAGTTAGGAAGTTAGGAAGTTAGGATTAGGATTATAAATTTATGTCATTCTTTATTTTTGGGGGATGCCTTTAAAAGTCTGTCTGCAAACGAGTGTTTTTAGCAAAGTAATGAACAAATACATACCGCGCTCCGTTGTTCTCCCAAATGGCGTGACTAGGCCGACAAATATTTGCATCTTCATCCAATCCATCGTGCCTTACTTTGTTATACCTTGACACACTGCCTTGTACTCGTAAACTCGTGACCCTGAAGAAAGTGCAAAACTATTTACTGTGAAAACAGTCGATGGGTTCGGAGAAACACTGAGAAAAGACGACCGACAACGGTAAATGTTCTAGCGCTGAAGTTTACATCGCTTCGTTCGAAGAAGTCACTTGCTTCTTTATGGTTAGGTTTTACAACAGCAATGAAGCTATAAAAGCAATCACAGTAAACGTACAAAGAAGTTCTTATGTACCCCAAATCTGCACGTTTGAGAAGCTATTTAGCCCACTAACAAAGCACTTAAGACCCACAAAAACATAGGTATGTACTTTCTACGGTAAACGCGTCGCCACGGGAGGTAAATCATTCCTCTCGGCGCGTTCCATTTACAAATTGCTCAGCTCAATGAGGGCCCGCCAGAAATCGCGGGGCTGTATAAATTTGAATAAATGGCGTTTCGAGACTGCAACGGTGTTACACGGTCACTCTGCATTTTTCTAAAGAATATTTGAGTAAGTAAAGGGCACAAAGAAGAAATGCTTCATGTTGAATATAATTTATGGTTTTTATTTCAAAACCATTTCTTTATTTCAAGACAACAGAGATACCTCTGTTGTCTTGGAATAAAGAAATGGTTCTCAAGGAGTTGGAATGTTCGTTTTGGAATATTTGATTTTACTAGATAGTAGCTAAAATTATTATAATAAACAAGTTTAAATACAAGTTTATAGTTTCTAATAAGAAATGTATTGCCTCAAAAAGCGTCCTTGAGACTAATATTATAAGGGTTGATGTTTTGTTACAAACCGCAAACAAAAAGGATAAAAATTTCCACGACTTCCCAAAAGCTTTTAAATATTTCTTACCTTTTGAGCAATAGATTTCCCTTTGCATTGTGTCACAGAACTTTTGTTGTGTTGATTAAAAACCCCGCACTGGTTGCTCGTAAGACTATAACAATAAAAAGGCTCACCCCTTTTTGAAAACTCATAAGTTCCGCTGGGCCAAGCTTTGTAAGTGAAAATTGTTCTGAGTGCACTTCCTACTATTTACGCTCTCATAAATCCGTGAAAAGCCGCAATAAATTTTTAAAGATGGCAATAAAAAATCAATTTTATCGTTGGGAGTGAGTGCAATCTGTGGTTATAATAGTGACGTATTGAGTATTCTTCCTTTTTCGAAAATTCTGCTGGTGTTACGAATCCCAGTTTTAACATGAATTAAAATTGGGCAAAGTAAATATTCAACGAGATTTTCTGCTATGTTCAACATAAATTATTTAATGCCTCCATACTCATCGAAATAATTCGATAATAAAGACCAAATGAAATAATTGGTTGGGCTCGTAGAACGTTAATCGAAATTTACCGGCTCATTAACATTTGACGCTAACTATAATAAATATTTACTTATTAGCAATGTTAAACTGCGGAACTTAACGGCAAATAAATATTAGGAGTTTTCATAAACAGCGTTAACAGGAAAACCGTTGGAAACCGCCGTCAGCCAGGAATTCCGTGCTCCACTCAAACTTATAATGACATTTAGATATCCTTGTCACCAGGGCAGAGGGAGGGCGGGCGTCGCATCACGCGACCGGGAGGCGGGAACATCGTCGAGGTAAATTATCGAGGAATATTTCTGGATTCCCGACCATTTGACATGTAATTTACTTGGCTTCGGCACCAATGATTCAAGGGTGTTATTGTCTGACGATTTAATGTTATTAGAAGTTTCTTTTCCTCCCCTAGATTGAAAGAGAATTTCATTACTGTATTTAATTTGAATGTTTCACAGATAAGAGGACTTTCGGATTCCGAGATTTTCCTCATGTAAATTGTTTTTTAAATCTTGACAAATGTGAGTAATGTGGTGGTAAATGATATCTGAGTAAGTGAAATGAAGTTACTTTACATAGCGAGTGTTTAGGCGGGGAATGCGAAGTATTTGCGTAGTTCTTGAAGTAAATAGCAGCTTCTGAGCGCTTAGTCATTTCGTAGAGACAGTTGAGCGAACTTGGTGTTGTTATTTATCTCAGTAATATATTTAGTCACGTCCTCTCTGCTGTACTATTTATTTAAATCAGGTCCCTTGCTATAGAGAAGAATGAACAGAAGCAGATTGGTAATTTCACTGACGGATTGGTTTTTCAGAACGTAGTATTGCGCTCACCATCCTTCCACTTGATCGAGATGGTTCCGGTCAATAGTTGATGCAATCCAACAGTTTTAACATCCTAAGATTAAACGCTGAAGATACTAATTTAAAACGGTTTTAAAAGCAGCAGTTTCCCAGTTAAAAACTTGATATTTTAGTCCGGGTAACGCTGGACTCATAAACAAATTTAACCTGAAACATTACTTAGTCAAGTTAACTTAAAGTCCACTTCGCTAAGTATTGTTGTAATCTCATATCACGGTGCACAGTGGAACTAATGTGTGGGAGAGGTTGGACATACGCTTATGCGAGAAAAAAATATATATTTTGCTAAACGAATAATGCCATCGTATTTAATTATCAAATCCTTCAAACTTGTGCTGACAAACTTCTTTCTATATCTCGTCTTTCGGGAGTTAATTGAGAAAATGTGAAATTTTACTATGAGAATGACTATATCGAGTTCAATGCCACCTGATTCCGGCCTTGTTTCAAGTTGTGGGCTTTACTATCGTATTACGCATAGCAAAAGCTACATTTACTGCTAAGAAACATGGTGCGCCAAACGTGCACCTTCTGACATATAAGGGTAACTAGCACTTTCTTCGTTCGCGTGGATTTCGTACTTTTCTCTAAAAATTTTTACACCCGCTCCACGAAAGGTAGTTTACGAAAATTGAAAGTTACGATCTTTAGCATTTGTTTAGATATTTAGATAAATAATTATTATTCGGGCCAATTTTTAAGTTTATAGATCACAGGAATAAGATTTTCCAAATAAACTGTGGCTTGTTTTTAAGCGTTTAGTACATTTCCTTTGTATTGTACTTAAAGAGTATTTATCCCCATTTCAAGTTAATGGAAGCAAGCAGTCCACCCTTTAAAACTTTATTACCCGTTTCTACCCCATTAGGAATTGATTTTTGAAAAATCGTACAACACAGCATTTTTTTTGTTTTGTTTTAAGTAGGTATAGTGACGAGTTTCGAGTTAATCCGAAAGCGCGTTAAATTTTTTCCTTACCTATTAACTTTGTCACCCCCTAAATCCTCGGTGAGAGATTTTTCCTTTTTTTGTGTTTCTTTTTTAAAGTCCGTTGGTTTTTTTTTTTAAGTTTTTATTTTTCTCTTTTTAGTTGTGGTACCTACCGTATTACCGTAGTACAAATTCGTATACCACTAATTGATATGGAAATAACAGTGACAGGAAGTTATTAAAACATCATCTATATATGTTTAGTGGAAAAAATACGCATTATTAAGGATAACTCAAATTTCTCATCACTCTCATCAAATTTATATGAGACCACAAGAGAAGCACCAGCTCTCAAATAAAAAAATAATCATCAAAATCGGTTGACCTAGAAAAAGTTCTGAAGTAACACACATTAAAAAAAACAGTCGAATTGAGAACCTCCTCCTTTTTTTGAAGTCGGTTAAAAACAATTTGTCCTTATTATTTTAAGTATACATACTGGTTTCGTTAGACCTATAATAATATGATTCACACATGGACTGTACTGTGGAATAGATATTAAGAGTATCGATACAACGTATAACTTTCCTGAGAATCCAATTAAAGGAGATGTATAGTTTGTTAAGAAAAGTGATTAGGGAAATGGTTACTTAATGGTTAACACAGAATAATTAATACAGGAATGAGCAATAAGAAACTGCTTGTAATAAACTAATTTTCCATGCGGGACCAGCTAATAGGACCGTGTAATATTAATCAATCAGTGACCTAGATCTAGTATAAATACCTAGATATAGTATAAATAAGTCACCATAGTTAGCTGTAAAATCAGTATTGATTTACATCTCGTATAGTCACGCGTATCTCGAAATGAATTTTCTAAATTTTATTACGAATCTTGATCTTTGACCATTGACTGAATTTACTAGACTTAGCACTAAATGCGTGGTGCTTGGTGTGTGTATTATGGTTATCAATAAAAAACGAAGAAAAAACTCACACATTTCTAAAGAAACTAAGAGATTTTTTGTTAAAGAAAAGCTACTACTCATTAAATGAATATTTAAGTGATATACATATAAAGTCATAATTTTAGTAGTCAAAATTAAATATTCATATTATATTTATTAATTATTACAAGATCTCCCAATAGATACCTATTTATATTCTATATTATAAATACCTACTATTAGTTTATCTTAGAAATTACCTACCTACTGTATAATAATTATAATTTACAAGTGCTTCCTCTCTCCTAACTCACTTATTTGCTGTGCCCGACAGGGTCCATGTGATCTAATTTTAAGTTTTACCACCTAAGTACTACATGTGGAATGCAATAAAGTATTGAGTATTGAGTATTGAGTAAAGACCACAACTTGAAACAGAACCAATTCAGGAGGCAGAGAGCTCGATTCAATAAAAAAATCCATCACCCTATATATATCAGAAGGTGCACGTTTGGCGCACCATATGTCTTAGCAGTAGATTTAGCTTTTGATGTGCGTATTATGATACTAAAGACCACAATTTGAAACGAGGCCGGAATCAGGCGGCAGAGAGCTCGATACAGTTATTTTCATAGTAACATTGCACATTTTCCCAAATAACTCCCGAAATACGAGAGATAGCAATAAATTGGTCAGAACAAGTTTTGAAGGCATTATATAATTAAATACGATGTTATTAGTTGTTTTTCAAAATTTGTTTCCTTTTTCGCGGAAATGCCTATTTCCATCCTCCCCCATACATTCGTTCCACTATGCGGCGTCAATGTTAACACGGGGACGCTCCTTAAAAGCCTCCCCGGCTCGCCCGGGGACATCCTGTTTTGTCATACAGTTTGTGACATGACGTATCACCCTGTATACATAGGGTTGGGACTACACCAAAGATTACTAAGGATTTGTAACGGTTTATGTTTTTAGGAACATGTTTTGGGTGTAGTGAAGTGTGCGTTTAGTCGGATTATTTACATTTTTGAGGCTGAATTTGTTTATGCCTTTGCCTTTCTTAATTTATTGCGTGGTTTTAATCACAATACCTTTGCCTCGCTTGGTTTTTAAGCCTGTAACATTTTTGTTCGCAGTGTTTTCCACGACTAGCATTTTCTGGTTTGATACAGGCTTTTCATTTCCTGCTGTCGTCATGTCAAGATGGTACACGTAATTTGACAGCTTCTCGACAGGATTCCGTCCTATATATTTTCTTATTACCTACTGGCATGGTGATTCTTGTCTTAATTCGCAGATCTAACTGGGCATAGGTACCATAATTCAGATTTTGGTCTCAAGATGGTCTAGGTTGTGACTGGCAGCATATAAAATTATGTATGTTTTGGGAATTCAAGACAGGCCTTTGTCGAGCAATCAAGTATGATAGCCATATGATATAATTGCCAGAATCCAAAAATAGGTCACTGTAAATGATTCTGGTTTTTAGAATGCCTAGAATCTACACATCACGATAAGGTAAGCTTCAAACCCATTGTGTTAGTGATGTACATGTACATTTTAGACACGTGTACTTAGGTAACGGTTAACAGTTTAAAAAGTCATTGAGTGTAATGAGGTGGTTGACATTAATATGCACAGGCCTCAGTGTTTAGTCATGAAATATTGTAATGTTTGTTTTCTAATAATTGTGCTTGTTGCTTTTGTTTACTTGCTAGTTAACACTTTGATAAGAAAAGTTGGGTTATGTAATCAATAGTTTTTTTTTTTTGGTGGCAAATCATCAAATGATCTCTCCTGCCCTCTGGGCGGAGCGGAAGGGCGTGTCAGACTCTTACTGACTAAAACCCACCCGGGTTCCTTCAGTTGCCTGTGCGCCAGGGCCACGGTAACCTCTTTCGAAGTATCCGCGACCCCGGCAGGCGTCGGCCCTATCGGACCCCGTCAATTATACTGACATCTCATTGCGGCGCGCGTGTAACACGACGCGCCGTCGACCCGGGCCTGGTCCTTACCGGACGGCGAGCTGCCCATTGCTCGCCGACCGCAAGCCCGCCACAATTTGAATGTTTTAAAGAAATTGCCTAATGTGCGTAGAAGTGTATTGTATCTTGAATTTATTTTTGACTAGCTTTTGCCCGCAGCTTCGTCCGCATGAGGTCGAAAGTTATCACAAGGGATCATATTCCCGGGATAAAAAAATATCCTAAAACACATACCCATGTTATAAAATATTTGTGTGCAAAATTTCTACCAAATCCGTTCAGCCGTTTTGCGTGATTGAGTAACAAACATACAAACTTTCACATTTATAATATTACCTAGCTGCTAGGCGCGACTTCGTTTGCGTGGTGTCCTACCCCTTCCCTACCCTACCCCAAAACTCGAGGGCGTATGCAGAAAAACTCACCAAAGTTTCTTTCGGAGTCCATAGAGGACAAACAAACAAACATTGATTTTTATTTATATGGAAGATAGATAAGTAGGATGTGGTTGCTATTACACAGTTGAAAAATTGAGCACTAGTAACATTTAAAAACGACTAGTACAATGTGTGGGTTTTCAAAGAAAAACAACACCTTGCCACCTAAATTATTTCAAGACGCTTAAAATCAGCTGTTCAAATTTCTAAACCAATTTCTACCAGCCCTATCTCATATTGAGCGAGGTACAGAACTTTACACTACACAGTACTTACTATAAAGCTGAGTTTGTTAAGAAGTGGGCACGGCTCGAATGACTCACGAGACACGACTCAGCTTTAGACCTTTTGCGGAGGATATCAGCCGTTGATGGCAAACGTGTGTGGCGTTCTAAACTTGAATCGACAGATTTGATTCGCATGTGCTTCAAAACTGATTTTGTTTGATGCGTGTGAAGTCAGAAATAAAGTGGTTGTCTTCTGTCTTTTTCTTTTGTTATTCCATTTTTGAAATGACTTTGAGGTGTTGCGATTTGCACGTAGTCTCTTGATGTCTTTTGTTTCTGTGCCCTATTTATGCATTCGAAATTCAAATGTACTTATTCGAAGTTTTTTCCTCGAGATTGTCCGACTTTTTCGGAGTTACACGGAGCTCTTTTACATGAACACACCATGTAGTGTGTTCGAATCTAAAAACGCAACAGGCATTCCCTAAAAACATGAATTAGTATTCCAAAAAAGAAATCTCCCTCAACACTTTAATGTTATGAGCTACAATGAGGCAAATGGATGACTAAAACTTAATCATAATATATTATACCCATATTTCTGTCTACATTAGCTAGTTTTGTTTGAATTTTCACTAAATCAATGCCCACATATTCGTTCAATAAGAGCCTATCTTTGACGGTCGATTACATTTGCATGTCAAAATGGGTAGAATTTTCATTAAAAACGGTCCTTTGAACGCAAAGGTGAGGTGAGGCCCAGAAATGGTTTCAGAATAAGAGTGAAACGAGATCATGGAACCGTTAATGTTGTTTGTGTCAACTTAAGCTGATATTTCTATTCCGTTCTTAATATTTACCCTCTATCACAACAAAATCCGTGTGCTGTTTTTGAAGAAAGTAAAATATGATATGAATGAATATGACACACTGCCAAAAACTAAAATTTACTTTTTTCGGCAGTGTTTCACTTCGAGAGGAAGGCAGATTATAAATTATCTACTAGGGCCATAGCCAAATAATTTAAAAACCGCCTTTCTCTCTTCTTTGGTCTTTTACAATTACCTACCTCTCGTCAAAAGCTGTACACGTAATTTTTTTTGTGATAAAATAATAATAGTAATTTATTTCTCTCAAAAAGGTACAATTTTGGTACTTAGTATCTATGCCTCTATATGTCTCGGGTTCGTGACCTGTATGACAGATCTCCAGGCTCACACCCTTAAAATTACAATATTAAATTGCACTTAAATACTACATATTGTAAAAGCTCCAAGTACTGAGAGGAAGAGTATTACTATACAAAACAAAAGGAGATGTGCTATGTGAGTCTTTGGAGAGTGTTATGTGACACCTTTAAGCTTAGAATTTTAAGAAACAATCAATTTGCTACTGTGAGTGGTCGTTTTAACATAAATACTAACATCAGTGTTACTATGATGTAAAGCTAAAGTGATGTTAATGCCTTTTTCACTAACACTAAACGATACCTAAATGCCACCTTTGCCTCATAAAAGCGTACTGCTTGGCGTCGAAAGTTGAAAACCCAACAACGCCTTTTTGGCCTCGCACAGGTTTTTACTTGTTTGTTGTTGTTTTTATTTTTATTATTGTTAATTTTGTTAGTTTTAAGTGCTCCTTTCTTTTATTTTTATTTTTTTACTCTTTGTATTTCCTGTGCTTGTCCCAAATAAAATATTTTTCTTTCTTTCTTTTAATTAGGCATTAGCTTCTGCCTGCGGCTTCGCCCGCGTGGATGTCAGAAATTGTCCCACAGGAACTTGCTGTCGAGACAAAAAGTAGCCTATGTCCTTCCCCAGGATGCCATCTATTTCCTTGGCAAATTTTATCGAAATGGGTTCAGTGATTTAGGCGTGAAAAGATAACATACAGGCAGAGTTACTTTCGAATTTATAATATTAGTATGGATTCATTGAGGTGGCCTAGTGTTAATGAAAAATGGCGTAAAACTAACACTGCCGGAAAGAAAATTTTACAACATACGCAACCTCTTCCGTTAACTCTCCATTTGAAGCTCATTACTCAAGAGTCAAAGAATGACACCAAACATTCAAGTCAACTCAAAAGTTCTACAGCCAGTATTGTTTTGCAATATAGCAGATGACACCACTTTCAGGTCAATGTGAATCGGCAGAGCGTCGTTTTTACTAACCCAGAAAGCTGAGTGCGCCGCTTCTCATTTGCAGTCCTTTCAGCACAATAAAGGAATAAATATACATACCGTTATATGGTTTTATATTGAATGTCAAATGAATGGAATACAATAGGCCTCAGGAAATAGTATGGGAGCGTTCATGGGTTGGTTAAGAACGTTTTGTGTGAGTAATGTGATTTTCGTCATTCGAGATTTGATGAGATAATGGTAAGTCATGAGTCGACAGTTCTCAAAACTGTCATGTCCGATATTCATGACGTCATAACACTAATTAATGATCGTGGAAATATTATGTGTGTTAAATAATATTAACCACAAATGACACACAATATCATGTCTGTAATCCCCGAAGGGTCAGGCAGAGGTGTACCTATAGTACACCCACATTTCGCCAGTTGTGTTTAAATCCCATGTAATAGGGGGCGAGCCTATTGCCATCAACCGGGCACAAATTCAGACTCCGGGCTGCTACTGAAAACATCTTGATGGAAAAATCCAATAACACTTTGCCCGACCTGGGAATCAAACCAAGTCCTAATGCCCAGCAGCAACGCTTGCGACTACGAGACCAACAAGGCAGTTGTATATCTATTGACTTATATACCAATTCCCCATACACCTTTACCCAATTTCCATAAATACCTACCACTTCCACATGCAACTTTACCCAATGTCCATAAATACCACTTCCCCATACACCTTTACCCAGTGTCCTTATATACCACTTCCCCATGCACCTTTACCCAGTGTCTATAAATACCACTTCCTCATACAACTTTACCCAATGTCCATAAATACCACTTCTCCATGCACCTTTACCCAATGTCCATAAATACCACTTCCCCATGCATCTTTACCCAGTGTCCTTACATACCACTTCCCCGTGCACTTTTACCCAGTGTCCTTATATACCACTTCCCCATGCATCTTTACCCAATGTCCTTATACACCACTATCTCATGCACCTTTACCCAGTGTCCTTATATACCACTTCCTATTGCACCTTTACCCTGTGTCCTTTTACAAGTTGTATTCAAAATCCATAGACAGTTGTTAACTTTTAAAAGTTCGAGAAGGGTCCATTCGCATCTGCGGATAAAAACAGTGAAAAATATACTGTTTGTTTTTAAAGTGAGTTTGATGTAGGTTTTATTTCAATATTACGACTCTATCTTGCTTTTATGTACCATTTAATTACATTGGGCGGATCAAGAGAGTTATTAAACCTCAGAATGTAAGTCTTTAGTGGTACAAAACCCAAGATTTATTCCTCAACTAGCTTTTGCTCGCAGCTTAGCCCGCGTGGATGTCGGAAAATATCCCACTGGAACAAAAATCAAAAATCAAAATCAAAATATTTTATTTCCCATAAACTAACATGGGCACTTATGAAACGTCAGAAGCTAGGTGCACGGTTTCAGTTGGAACGTGCTACCGGTACAAAAAGTAGCCTATGTCCAGGTTAAAAACTGTCTGTATGAAAAATTTCATCTGAATTCGTTCAGCCATTTTTGCGCCAATCCGGAATATACATCCAGAAAAATAGACAAACGGACAAAAATTCTTCATTACAATTTTATTATTGTATTTAGTTGTCACAAAACCCAAAGATTTATTCATCAATGTTTAGTTAACGGACTATGAAGCTACCTAACATAAAACTACTTACTCCAGACAGAAGTTGAGTACTGGAGATAAACGTTCGGGCTGTGTCGTGAGAGCATCGCCATTTCATAAATGGGCTGTGACGCTCTCAGACTTTGCAGGAGTTAGGAATGAAGACATCGTCACGTCTTCGTATACTTATTTAAGTAACATAGTACTTATAGGACTATGTTTTCCTATAGGCGATGGTGGAAGCGTAGAGGCTGGTATAATTAGATTGCTTCCACGCAGATTGATATAGTAATTGACTGGCAAGTGATAGGTCTAGTCCACTTAAGTTAGGTGAACGGTAGACGTGTGTGTCAAGTCGTACAATTTAGTGGCACTTTATGTGAAGAATATGAAATATGGCCGTGTTTTAACAAATTTTCTACTACCTATATAAAAGCATTGATGTCAAAATTGCCAAATTCGATTGACCAAAACCTGTACGGTTAAAAGCTTTTTGTTACAAACAATTTAATATTGTTGCGGTGTGCACATGACACGTAAAAAATGCGTTTATATTCCAAACGAATTTGCCTAGAAAAAAACTAGGTCAACCATCCAGCCTATACGTTTTAAAACGTACAGCCGTTTACAAAGCTCGTTTCAATAGTAGTTACGTTAAAAGCTACAGAATACTCTGGCTAAACGCATCTGCATTGTTCCATCACACTCGCCCCGTGAATCAATTCCGGAGCACACGGCCTTCCCCGAATGACAGCGACACGAATGCGGTTGCTGTAAATGTTCGCGTTTGGCGGGAAATGTGAAAAGCGCGGGACCAACCGGCAGCTGATGTCATGCCGCCATTTTGTTTCCTCTGCGGTTTGGCCAGCGAATATTTTTGACGTGCACGTTTAAATGGAACGTGGAACGGCGTGTTATTGAGTTAATTTATTTGTATGGAATTGAATGGCCTTTGACTGGTGCTCTGAATTGTATGCCCGGAATATAAAACTCCACTTTTTGTTCGACAGAAACTAATATATTAACTGAGTCCTTGAGCTATAGTTTCACTTTCTTTTAGCGGGTGCCTAGAATTGGCAAACGTAATTATCATGAGAAAATTAAATAATGCCAGGGAATTAAAAAAAAAAAATCTATAATATAAATATTTATATGCAGTTCAATTCTTTCTGAACTCGGTAGCACGATGCTATAGGCAGCATAATTTCCGTTTTAATACATGTGTAGGTCATTGAAGCTGACTGAAGCTCACTGAAGCCTAACACAAGGAAGGTGGAACATTTGAGGACGTAGGTACTCGGACGGCAATCAATCATTCTGTTCGCCGCGTCAAATGTCCGCCTTATTGCCGAATTACTTGCGGATATCTGATTGCAGAACTAATTACGGGGCAATCTTGAGTCCAAAAGCAAAAAAAAAAAAACATAGATGTCAGCAAAAGTGTGATAATAATTATATAGATCCTTTTTTTCAAGCAGTGTTCCTACCAAGAAACGGTAAAGAGATTTTATGTCTGTCACATGTTCGCACAGACAAAACACACACACACACATTGTCCATAAGTAACCTATGATGAACAGAAGAAAAGGTGTAGGTACCTATACGTCCAAATTCATCATTATGTTTAACTGACTTCAAAAAAGGAGGAGGTACTCAATTCGACTGTTTTTTTTTAGAATAAATCATTCCTCACTGATTCATTCAAAAAGTTTGAAATCCACTGCTACCAAATAGATACAGATAGATTTGTTCAGATCGTATTTGTGTTAAGTGGTTTATTTAACAACTAATTGGTATCGTCGGATTAGCCGAAGCGTTAGTCCGCAAAGCTCTTTCTATCGGATAACTATTGTTACGTTCAATTCATTTCATTTCGTTCAAAACAGTTAGAGTGACTGGTTCCGTTTGTGTCGTTCGTCTTTCAGTTTCGTATTTATTTTCTGTAGGTAGAGGGAATTGGGGCAATTTGGTAGCATTTGGGCTAATTGGGATTCAGTGAGAAAACTCTTTTGATATTTCTTATAGTGTTGTGGTTAGAAGAATGACGTTGTTACGAGTGTGAGGATTGTTTTCTTGTTTTCTGTGCTGTTCTATAGTTTCACTATTTCTTTAATAATGACATTTAAGTTTAAAAGTCCCTAGTAGGTATGTTTTCTATACATTTTTTATTTATTTTATCTTCTGTACAGGTTCCATCGAAAATCTTCGAGATTCAAGACTAAATACGGGAATCTTTTGCAGAATCCTTTTGCATTCGCAGATCGCGAGTAAGTTCTACGGAATCATTTGTATCGTTGAGTCCTGAGGTACGATAGTGCACGATGTAATCTGTTCATCGAGAGAGAAAATGCTTCTTGCGTCATGTCTTAGCTGCCAATTGCGCTGGACTTCGGATTACTGGCAGGCTGAGAGCAGAGATAATAAATAATAATAATAAATATTAAAGGATCTTATGGAACATATTTTTTATTTAAATAACTTTGGACATGACTTCTCTCAGGGCTATTATATATTATATTATTTGTATCTGAGGTTCGGACCCCATTATTTCATCACCACTGCCCTCAAATTGGAAAGGAAGGAAGGACGGTGGAGTAAATCATTGATGAGGAAACGTCATGTCATAAACCCAAAAATTCGAACACATGTAACATCCACCAAACTGCACCTGGATCGCGTGGTGGTCTACGTCCCACTCCTTCTCATAGAAAGGAGGCCTGTGTCCCAGCACTGGGAATATTATAAGCTGATTATGCAGCAAAGTCGTAGCGAAGCTGACTGCCCAGAATGCGTCTGGCGCACATTTATGTGAAGCCACTCACCACTCGTTGAAGCTATTTTAATACACTCTGGTACTGTTTAAACATAGTGCTGCTCAGTATATATAAGTTATTCTGAAGCGCAAATATGACAAATCAGTGAAATCGACCATCTCTATTTGCCAGGTATGTTAGTTTTATGCCAATGTTTGCTGAATGAATTTTCACTTTGCAAATGTCGTTACTATTCATTTATATATGTCGCGTTTGATAGTCGATAGATGTTGTGTGTTCAATATTTTAGTCACATTAGGTCCCATCGAAAGCTAATATTTATCAGCCAATCGAAAACTCACGTGAAGTGAGCTGTCATTTCAACTGGTGGTAGGAATAGACACTATTGAACTCCAATTCTTATTTCAACTCTTTATTAATGGCTTTTGTAGACAGCGGGGTAATTACGTAACACACTAACAGTAGGAATGGGTTTAATTTTGACACTTCAACAACATTCATTGCGTTATTTACGTTGTTGAGCAGACAAATTTTTCGAACACATGAAGCAATGGATTAGCAATAGGCTTCAAAATGATTCAGATTCTGATAGATAGTGTGTTACGCAGGATTTTAATTCAGATTTTTTACAGTTGTCATGTCATTTGGTTAAAATAGGCTTTTGTTTTATTTATCTTTTATATACCTAGATTCTTCTATATTTTGTGAATGTGAGAACGTTGTACGCCTAACTTGTAGACTGTATATTTGTAGACCTTTTTCTATTTTGTTGAGTACCTGTTACTTATTGACAGGCCTACACTATCCTTTCATACCTATTATCACTGTAATTTGAAAAGATTGTAAAAGCCACTTATTTATAAAAGAGTAACCGTGGAGTTTCTTGCCGGCTCTTCTCCATAGGAAACGACCAATTGGAACCGTGCACCTAGCTTCTGACGTTTCATAAGTGCCCGTTTAGGTTTATGTGAAATAAAATATTTTTGATTGATTGACAGTTCACTTCACCTAAGTTTTCACAGTGAAATATTTACAGAATAAACGGCAAGACACGGGTCTTGCCAGTTTATTTTGTAGGACCTAACTACTTAAAAGAGTTCTTTGGGCCGATTACGGAGTTGCTGATTTAACTTTAAGTTTACCAGTCCTTAGAGAAAACCTTGTTCTCATTATACTAAATCTGCATAACAACTTAATTTGTTTCTAATCTCGGTATTACAGCCAAGACTGCTTATATAACGAAGTTAATATTATAGCTGGTTAAATGGGTGATAAAATTAGCCATATTCACTCACTAGGACGTTTAACACACGACATTACAGTAACTTACATGTTTTACTAAGTTATTTCAGGCATTAGCTGTTTTCGGATGAATTTTGAGTTTACGGAGTTCCGTCGGAGAGTATTTGTGTTATGGCTCGTACACACTGGCGCGACGCGACGCCCGACACAAAGGCACCGCGTGTCGCGCGACGAGCGGCGCCTTTGTGTAGCGCTGTCGCGTCGCGCCTGTCTGTGGGAGCCTTTAAGGCTTTTGGAAACGGCAAAAATTAAGTAATTAACTTGCGTTGGAAGTCTTATAGCCATGGTACGTTGTTTACAATTTACAATGGCAATGGTAGGTACAATTGTATATTTATTTTGATAATAATGAGCTAGCTGGGTACTTAATTACTTTAAATTTCAGATACTGCACAAAATCATTGAAAAAATAGACTGCATTGTGTACAATCAGGTCTTCATACGTTGTGTTTCTTGATTTTCAGCTCAAAAACGGTACTCATAATAATATAATCGTAAAATAAGTTCCTAGTAAAGTGGTAGGTAGATACCATATGAAATCGAACCAATGACAAAAACGGAACCGACATCAGTAAATAGGTACAAAGTACCTATCGAAAATGTCCAGGATAACGGAGATGAAAATCGATTTTCGTCAAGGCAAAGCCGGAATGTTAGCGACGCATCTTAATAAGGATTCTTTCAAGTTTTTCATCAAGCGACCTTATCGGTGGCGGTTCTCCTAATTACTTGTTTTTTTTTCTCTTTTTTTCCGTCGTAGATCGTGGCCTGCGACAGAGCCTGATAGGGAGGGAAACTTATCGGATATTGTGAAATGGCGGGAAAATATTGTTCGTCCACAGACTACAAATAATGATTTGTTACTTTTATTGAAATAGTGTTTCAGTTTCGTTGGTATTGTTTATGGCATAGAAATATACTTTAGATTGATTCTAAATTTGCTGGGAAAATCTTGGGTATAAAAAAAATTAAGGCTAGAGAATATTATATGCTATCCTCCGCCAACCCCAAACCTATTTTATATATATTTTATTTGTTTGACCCTGTGCGTACCTGTTAGGCATGGTGGTATGAAAACATTAAGAATACAAAAGTTGGGAAAGCAAGTGACTACAATTTTCACTCACTTTATTGTATAAAATACCTTTGACAATAGTAGTGTTCATTCGTTAAAACGTACAATAATTATTATTTTTTCTATAAAACACTAACGCAATTTAAACGACACAATTTATTTTACAAAATAAATGGTTATCCACATATCACGCTCCATTTGTCGCGCGCGCTTGTTGCACATAAAGCATCGAGCACAACAGACTTATCTATGGGAACCTTTTATACCCTATATCCACCGCGTTAACGGCACATCACTACGTTGTTCTAAAATTTAAAATAGTTTTTGTAATTCCGGTGGATCTACAATAATAACTTTAATGATAACGATAAACTTAACAAATTAAAAAGTAAGTTAGTAAAGGAAGAGAGTAACTTATGTAGGTACTTATCTTTAAAGATTCTTAATTTACAGCTAAATGATGGCAATGGTGATAAAATATAAATTGACTATGCAGGCAGTTATGGCAAGAACATCGCTGCGCAAACTGTAGGTAACCATGAATTCAGCACAAGATTCTAGACTCCCTAACGTAGAAATTATCAAAAAAGAAATCAACTGTTTCATAGTGTATCAAATATAGTGTTAATCATAGTGTTTCAAAAGTGCAATACCTACGCGGTCAAAATGTATGGAACAGCATTTTTTTTTTAATAACCTTAGAAAAATTTCAACGCAGGTAGCGCGTCGATGTCCCTGCTAACATGTAGGTGTATCATTGTCCCGAAAAGTAATAACGCAAACGCACTTTTCCAACAAAATTTTATGATAAAATACCAATTGCAATGCAGCAGGTTAATTGAGGCACTTAAATTATATTATTAACAAGGATGTTGTGCCATTATTCCATGGCCAATCCTACATCAAATATTATTATACTCTAAATTTAAAACGTCCGCGCAAATGGCCAGTCTACCGACAAAATAATGGCGGTCTCCAAATATAAATGTATAGACGAGTTCATGTAGTTGCAAAGTGCAGGCAATATTGGCAGAAGGGGACTTCAAATGCAATTATGAAGCAGTGTGTTGTACCACCGCGCCCCAGGGACAATCGCGACGATCCTTTTATGTCCTATACCTTTTCATATGCAACTTGTATGTAATAAAACCTTATGAAACACGTCATACGATGTGTTCTAGCTTTGTGCGGTAAGTTTTATGTGTTTTAAATTTTGAATATTGGAACTTAGCCGTTCGATAACAAGGCGGGATTTTGAAAGGGTTGTTATTTAGGAGGGATCTATTGAAAGCACTAATTGCGGTTGTGTTTTATTACTTTTACATGATAAATGATGCTGAACTAAACTAAGACGGTAAACTTGAAATATATTGGTGATAATATCTTGACTTATTTCACATTGGTTTTTGTAATTTTGCTAAATATAAGGATAAAAGAATCAATGATCTTACCACACATCTGTAATAAAGGGTTCCTGTTCCATATCCTGCCATAAACAGGGACACGGTAAAAGCAAGATACCTTGACCTAATTTATGTGTCGTTACCATGGCCATGTGGAAAGGGTTACCAGCTCAAACTTTGTTGGGTACACAGTACCCACCGATTTTCAGTTGTACAAAGATGTAGGTCTAATAATTCCCATAGACTGCCATAGACACCCAGATTGACGTGTAGTTATTATGATCAAATCAAAACTTAAGAGGAGCGAATATGATTATGGGCGGTTGAATATGGTTGTACCAACTCCATTCTGATGATTCGGCACATTTTATTCACTATGGCGCCACTGCTGACTTCTGTCTGATAATGGGCTGTCAATTTAGATTGCGATCGAAGCATCGACACGCTCAACAAAATTTTATTTAATTCAATCTTGACAGCTAAACCGTGACAACATGTCGTAACGGACAATCCTATCTCTATTTTGATTATATAATTTATAAATCTCTTCCATCCAAAAAAAACCATCGGCAACTATTTTTTATAAACTCAATAATGTGTCTGCCTTTTCGAGGATGACTACAATATATCTTAGTAATACCTACACAAATTAAAAATACAGGTTGTAAAATGTGTCTAATTTAGAGTTCTAGACTCAGTCTGGTCGAAGCCCATGGGGGGGCAACTGCACCCGTTGCTCCCCTCCCTGTATCCGCGCCTGATTCCACCAGCTGATGCTTAAGATTGACAGCTCACTTTAAGCTCACTTTACTTAAAATTTCAAGGCGTTTTTTTTTTTTTAAAAAAAAGTAAAGAATTGGTCGGTTATCTGTAAAAAAAATCTCTTACTGGCGTAAACAACTGTACTCTCCGGGGAACTAAACCCTAAGCCTCTATTTCCGCAGTTCTCTTGGCTAGCAGACAGTAACCAGACGGATATTTCCCAAGGGTGCCATAAACACAATAGGAGTGTAACGCACCCGTCATGGTTCGAGTCATGTAGGGAATTATTGCAATGTGTTGGTGCAATTTTATTGTAAGTTGGAATTGCGTTAAAGACGGGATAGACATGTCTATCACACCGATCCGATTTCCAATTAATATTTAGTTCGATGTAGAAATCCTTAAGTTAATTAGGTATTCTATCTATCTATAGGTGCCTACTCACTTATCAACTGTCATACTACAAAGATCGCGTGGATGTTCAGAGCGCCGAGATGAGTGGCAATCGCTTTCAAAGCGTTTCGTATCTCTACGACGACTTTCAACAGGATTGAATATTAAACGATAAATGATTTTATTTCTTTAGGTAGGTTTGTACAAACACTTTTACACGTCAATCATATTTTAAAAACTAGGCGGCGTTTCCTGTCTGTCTGCTCTGAGAAGAAAGGCCGAAACAAAATCAGAGGTCACAGTCTCTTTTACCTAAGTCCAGACATAATCTTGGTCAGATTATGACATGTGAAGACCAAGTAGATTTGTGCCTGAAATGGTCTTTTGAGGAAAAACCACACAGATTGAGTGGACCTGTCCAGTCAGTACACGTATTTGTCAGTAATCGTGCAACTTAGAACTCAAGGAGCTCAACGATTCGACGAGCTTAAGTTAATCTAGTACATTTTTGACTGTTCCATCATCGTTATGGCTGATAAAATGTCACTTTGTCTAGGCCCTCTGGGTGAGACTCGCACAGACGAGGCAAACATGGCACTACAGGTAGGAGGCCTATAGTCAGCAGTACCTACTGCGGTGAGTGGAACAAGGCTGCCAATGATGATGATAATGGACGATGATTTGTCTACTACTGTTAGGTATTTCATACAGATTTTTTCGTTAATTTGTGTTCTTTAACCTTCGAATTGAACGGAATTAATCAGCTCGTTCGTCATACCCAATAACTAACATGGCAAAGTCGCTCTCTGACGAGATTCCAAATATTTAATAATGGATGTCCTCGAAGGCTCCAACATTATCTATATTATGTACTAAGTTGTTTTTTAAATTGGGCAAATAAATACGTATGTCCTACTTACGGACGGAAAAAATAATGAATCATTTGTTAAGTAAAAATGTATACCTTTTTCAGGACAATATCATTAACTTACTCATTAGTAACTTGTCACTTTAGTATTACTAAAAATATTATTGCCTGCTTCCTAAGAGAAAGAACTTCCAAGAAAATGTAATTAAGTACCACTACCTAGAAAGCAGCAGTGCAGTGATGACCCCGTGGTGACGGCCAAGACTTACGATCGTAAGTTCAAACCCAGGCAAGCGCTTTACTTTGTGTAAATAATTTCATCACCACTGCTCTCAAAACGGTGAAGGAAAACATCGTGAGGAAACCGGCATGTCCTAGAACCAAAAAATCGAAGACATTTGTGACATATACCAACCCGCACTGGGCCCGCGTGGTGGATAACGGCCCACTCCCTCTCACAGAGAGGAGGCCTATGTCCCAGCAGTGGGAACATTATAGGCTGATTATGATGACGATGTTGACCACGTAGAGGAGCTTATCCTGGGAACTACTTACCTTACTGGTAGAATTAGGTTCCACCGTACAGAGATTAATTATCTTATATTTTTTGTGGCTATCGTTTGATTTATCAAACTTAATCCTACTAATATTATCAATGTGAAAGTTTGTGAGGATGGATGGATGGATGGATGGATGTTTGTTACTCTTTCACGCAAAAACTACTGAACAGATTTGGATGGAATTTGGAACACAGATAGTTTATAACCTTGGTTAATTAACACGTCGGATACTTTTTATCCCGGTAGTACGTTCCCGTGGGATAATTTCAGACATCCACGCGGGCGACGCCGCGGGCAAAAGCTAGTATAATATAAAGTTATGTGTTGATTGCAAAATTGTAGGTCAAAAAACGACACTGTATTTTTGGCTAAAATTTTGAGTCCTCACTAACTTATGTACTTATAGGTACTTATGTAAATATTGTTATGAACTAAAGTTAGTTAAATACAGTTTATGATTTAGAACAGCTAGCTAATTAATTTTACTTTGCAGATTTCAATCATCTGTAAAGTTATATTGGTTGCGATTTTCCTTGAAATTGATATGGTCATTTTGATATTTTTTGTTTCAGACAGAAATAGTAATTTAGACGGCCTTACCCACCTGTTTCTGCCACCAAGCTACGTTGCTGTATCGCCGTTCGAAGATCTTCGTCTCTGAGATGGCAACTGGTACACAGGCAGTTTTTCCGTAAGATAAGTGCCTGTGCAACTTCATCGTCAATATGACAATTCCCATGGAATGTAACATGGTAAAAATAGGTAACTATACCTAATAGAACAACAACATAACCACACGCCTGGTTTCCACGAAGAGTTAGACAGAGGTCGTCAGTGTTTGTAACGTGGGGCGAACCTATTGTCCTCTACCGAGCTCAAATCCAGACTCCAGGGGCCTATTTAATAAACGCGACAATGACAGGTGACAATCCGACAAAATGACATATTTTTGTTTAATAAAGATCATCACTGACAAATTTTTCACGGTGCAAAATCTACAAATAAAACTTGAAAAAAATAATAATAGATAGGTGAACATATTTATCGTATTGTCAGAAATTTTCGACAGGCACCCTCACCCAATGTCAAGGCAATTCGGCAGTTACATTAGTACGAATAATTTTAAAAATGGTGTTAACGTCGTCACCGTAGTAGTGTTCATTTCGTGAGTTAAATTATCACTAAATTCGCCGAATAAAATGTCTGTTTTCATAGATAAAGCCTAAAATTTTTAATTTGGCGTCCATTTCAAATAGCAAACAAAAACGAAGTTCAAGTCCGAAACCGACGTACTTACAATTGTTTTTTTTTTATTTATTATTTCCCTCATGTTCTCTCATAGGTATGCCTCTATATTCTATTGTGACAGATATGTCAGAAAAAGTGGAAAATTTGTCATTAACTTACTAACTAACTAAATCAGAGGATCTTACATACTCGGCAGGTAAAATCTGACAATTGTCGCCTTTTATTAAACGGGTTTTTAGTTTGGCCATTTTTTCAATATTTACCTGTCGCATTTGGACATAATTGTCATCTTTACCAAACGGCACGTGTCGCGACAATTCGACTTATTTGTCAAAAACTGACAAAATTGTCAGATTGTCACGTTTATTAAATAGGCCCCAGGCTGGTAATGAGAAATTCCTGATGGAAAACCCGTGCCGCAAGTAAGTCTTTACTTGCCGTAGACCTACCTACAATACAAAATACTTACGTAGGTATACTTAGGTAGGTACCACTTAAATGGGACTTCGCCGGCGATGGGACCGCTGGGATAGCCGAGATGCAGAATTCCAATTAGTGTTAAAGTTCTAGAAACCACTTTAGACATAAATTAGTGAGCTAAAAGTGGATACTATGTAGTGGCGGGAAAAGTTTCACTTTCGGCGACTTTTACGACTTGCACACGAGCTGTCTAGCGTAGGGACTTGTAATGAAGCGTTCACATTGGGAGAGTAAGCAGTTGAGTTCGAAAGTATGTAAGTAAATAAATAAATGATTAAAGCAACCCTATGTCCTCAACTAAAGGGTCAATTATGGTATCTTAGCAATCGACGGCCTTTTAAATAAAACCAACTATTTAATAAATACACGTTTTTGACCAGCCCTTCGCAACTGTGCGCCACCAAACATGGCAAAAATGGCTCAATAACTATGAGATCCTCAATCACAACAGCATTCTCCGAACAACCGGGGTCTGAAAATATGGCAAGCCTGAAAGAAAGCGCTTACGTCAGCAGGCTATGGCCGTATTGCAGATACAAGAGAATCGTCTGTGGCCAGGGTCACACAATATTACCGCATCCCACTTTTTAACCGACTTCAAAAAAAGGAGGAGGTTCTCAATTCGATTGTATTTTTTTTTAATGTGCTTTAGAACATTTTTCTAGGTGAACCAATTCTGATGATTATTTTTTTATTTGAAAGCCCTATATAAATTGATCAAGATCTGACCAGTAGTTTTTGAGTTATCATTAATAATGCGTATTTTTTCCAATTAGTATATATTGATGACGTTTTAATAACTTCCTGACACTGCAGTTATTTACTTATCAAGTAGCGGTATACGAAATTGTGTGGGGTAGGTACCACAACAATAAAGTAAAAAATAAAAACTTTTACAAAAAAAAAAAAAAAAAATACCACTGCCAAGAAAAACACTACATAGTGAAAAATAACTTTAATTTCGGAAGTCGCTGGCAAAAAACGAAAATACAAAACCAAAGACATCGACTTTCGAAATTAAAGTTATCTTTCACATTGTAGTGTTTTATTTGGAAGTCGGTTGTTTTATTTTCTAGTCTTCGCCACTCCTGGGCAAAGGCGTCCCTCCACTCTTTCGATCATTTAGCGAGCCCACGCGTCCTCCCTCCAGTTGGAGGAAAAAATTGGACAAAACCTATCCAGTTCGTCCCGTCATCACGAATCCCGCTAGTAAATACCTACCTATCACAAACTATACCTACCTATCACAAAACACAGCTGTTTTCTTAAAACCAAAACACCCACCACAAAGTGAGCACGACAAAACTTCGCTACACCATAATGCGTCACATTGAAGCGAATAAAGCAATATAAAGCGCTTTAAGTGGCAAGTAGATGAATATTTGTCCCAACGTCGAGTGCCATATGCCAGTTATTGGCTGCAAAAGCTGAATTAAAGAGCTCACAGACGTACAAAACGTTTTCATGTTATTTCAGCGTGAATTTGAAGGAAGAATAAATGTCTTAATAAAAATATATTTGAATCTCTGGTCGTTGAGATCTGGAACGCGTAAAGCATAGAAGCTTGATTTAGCAGTTGGATGGATTTTATTCGTCCAATACATAATTTCTTCTTAGATAAGTAGTTTTAGTTTCCGTGCCTCTGTGCGCTTTTATAAATTCTAACATGATAATAATAGTATCGTGGACGTCCACGTCCACGTCACGGCGCGGCGTTACGATAACACAGGGAAGCAAAATGTGTGGAAATATGTGACGACAGTATTAATTACCGTCCACGATGACGCTATAACGTGCACGTATTTCCAGACATTTTACGGACGTGGATGTCTACGATAGTACAAACCTACGTATAGAAATAAAGGCATTCATCATTTGAGTAAGTACCGGATTTGTGAAAACATTTTAATGTACAGGACATTCATACTACTTAAAAAAAAAACTCTCCCATCATTAATTTTGTTTGACTTATAAAGTACAGTTGCAACCCAAGAGACACAGCCTAGTGCGTGTTTATCTACCAAGCAGCCGTAGGTAATTATTTCAAGGACACGGCTGAGACGTAATACTGCTTACTTTATTATACTGTGGTATTACCTACTAGATTAATGAGGCAAAACAAGCGAAATCTTAGTCAGTATAAAATGTCCAGAACGTAACTTATATGTAGGGCAGGTAGTTGGGGTACTTTTAGAACAAAACAAAATTAAAAAAAAAGAAAACAATAGAGAATTCAAAAAAGTTTTGAAAGCAAATGCATGAACTCATTTTTTCAACGCCTACGGGCCTGCTTTCATACGAAGAAAATCCGATTAAATTCCATGAATCTATCGAATTACTATTTCATAACTGGGCAAGATAATTAATAGCTATTTTGATAAACAAATATTTATGAGAAAAATTAAACGTCTACGTAAGTAGGTTCCCTTTGCATAATACTTATGGAAGTAAGTACCTAATTATTAACTGTCTCATTACATTAAATAATTAGCCTGTAGGTACATAATACTTTACAATGTTCATGAGAAGTTATGTACTAACATAATACATATTAATCATACAAGTTTTCATTATAGTTCTACGCTTTACCGAAGTGCTACGAGAAAATGCCACAGTCTACTAAATAATAGCTCGTTTCACGCAGTATCTTCACAGTTCACAGAGGCCGTTGACTACAATATCACCCATCCTTTTCTAACAGGCATCTATACTCTTCCGTAAATCGAAATCAAAGCTCGTCGGGATTGGAGAGCGGTGAAGTTGTAGCGGACGCTGAACGAGAGTGAAGTGAAATGCAAATTGATGTGCGTTCAGAAGATAGTGACAGTCCAAATTTGAAATCTTATCTGACACTTCTAAACAAATTAAATAAATTGGAAATGCACCGATTGCATGAAATATAAGATAAATCTTGTATAAAAATAAGATAAATTGTTACTTAGCATGTCCATTTTACCAATTAATGAAAACTGCAAAATACTTTTTTAGCCAGATTCCGACCAAAAGCGTTGACACTTCACTAGCGTTCTGAACAAGCCGGCCGAAAAAAAATACGCTCTCGTATGTGCGGAACGTACCTGCATATGGCGGACGCTCAGTTTGTGTTTATGTCAATAAGAAACTGATTTTTAACATTTGCGCGGGTGTGGATTAAACAATTTATTAATAATAATGTGCTAGTGGAACCTGTGTATTGTGTTTTTTTGTGATAATGGTTTTCGTGGTTGAACATTTGGATAACTTGCAATCTTCGTTGTACTTATAAGGGTATGTATTTATTTTATGTTTCTTTCTATATTTGAGGATTTATTGAGATTTACGAGGATTCGTAAATGCGGTTCAGCTGGGAATGTTGTGATTTTTAATGAAGGCAAACGAATTGTTTATGTCGTAGATGTTTGCAATTGATGCGTCTAGGCTCAATTGATTCGTCTCTCTTAGGTTATCGCCAGATGATAACTTTTGGCGAATTATTACGAAGCTCCTTCGACGTAAAGTGCATTAAACATTATAAACACAGCGTTGGTATAGAATACTTGTATATGTTTTGATAAAGTGTTAAAGTGTCATTTGATAGAAATATTTCTATAGATTCATGTAAGTACTTAAGTAAAAGTAAAATAAAGACGAACTCGTATTGCAAATGTATTTCTAAAATTTACATGAGCTTATAAATGCAAAATGTGCAAACACTTGTTAGCAA
Organism: Dryobotodes eremita; assembly: GCA_917490735.1. Lineage (NCBI taxonomy): Eukaryota > Metazoa > Arthropoda > Insecta > Lepidoptera > Noctuidae > Dryobotodes > Dryobotodes eremita. The sequence goes on from OU823261.1 coordinate 5,878,820, forward strand.
AAACAAATGTTTCCAAACCAACTTTACTTGTGTTACAGAGTTGTAGAGGCTGATCAGTGTGGTTGTTATCAAATTAACAAAATATTAGGTCATAATTTATTAATTTTCATAAATTTTTCCAATTAACAAAACTTGATCAAAACAATCAAAAATCGAACAGTAGCAAAAGTTTATTCCATAAAGTTTTTATTCAATCACTCAAACCTCAGATAAGGAACAGTGGACTGAAAAAAAATAAACATAAAGATTTTTATTTATGAAACAGCATGTCAGTCTTGTTACAGTATGGAAGGCACATTGTGTTTATAATTTGGACACACATGTTTTGATAACTTTATCCCATGAATCATAAGACATCTGCCTCCATGATTTATGTCCTACATTCTAATTCACAAGTAACTGATGACTATATAATTTTATTTATAATTGGAACTTGCATGGTGTTCTAATGTGCTAGTTTATTTTGAATGGTTGTCTTGGCTGAATATAGAGTATCTAGGCCAAATTAACGGGATAAACTAGTTACAATAAGAATTATTTTAAAAAAACAACAACAATGCAGTGAGAAATGCTTCTGTAGATTGTGGCTGAAATAGTAAAATTACAATAGCTGAATTAATGGTGAAACTAACACATTGTTTTTAACTAAACTGTAAACAGGGTATTTTACAAAAACATTTTAATATATTGTGCTGCGCTGTTACTAATATAATTCCTGTCCTGGTAGCCCCATTTGTAATTAACATGAAAGTAAATGAAGCAATTTAGAACATGATACTTTCAAGGCATGACCATAAAATATAATATGTTTTATAGTTCCTTAACATGCTTCCTTGATAGAAAAACTAAACATTCACTGAATAAATCACTGCTTGTAAAAGATTATGTGGTTATTTATCAATGCATTTAATAAATTAATCATAACTATTGCTGATTAATAATCAGTGAAATACCTAATTATTTGCCTTTATCATTTCTCTTGTGGCTCAGCAATAATATTTTGTTTTTTTTTTTGTAACAGCCGACGGTAGCTTTGATTCTGGAGCTTATTAACCAATTAATACAATGTTATTTTATAGGAAACTATTCTCTATTTATTTTCATATTTGGGCACAAACTTGCTTACTTAAAACGGTAACTATAATATATGAACTTTATCGTGGAAACAATTGATTTTTGAAGGCTTATTAGTCTGCTAGGTAACTACGAATATTGCTGCCAATATAATAGTGCCTATTATATTTAAGCGTTATCCACCCACTGCTGTGTTATAGGCGTTCTACATTTTGGGGCAATTTACCCTGGTAGGTAAAACCTACCATATCATTTACTATCTAGAAAGCATTTCTAATAAACACCACTCATACAGTAAAATGCCCCAAAATTTGTATTATTGTAGACTAGATCATTTAGTTGACATGATTTCCTGATCAATTGATTGAGAAGTAGACTGTGATTTGACCTGGCTTTGTATTGAGTTTAATGGAGAGTGATAGCTGTTCTGTATTATATATTATTAGTATCATGACTTACTAATATTGCTTATAGATAGTTAGCAATATTTTAGTAAGATTACAAATAGTTTGATTGAATTGATCTGTTCTAGAACTTCAAATTCTATACTGTTGCTCTCTGGTAAAATGGTTTTGTATAATGGAACTATAGTTTTGTTTTTTTTTTAAGTTAATATATCAATTGGTAGACAATCAAGGCGGCTGGCGATTATGATGCCACATGACTCCATAAAATTAATTTCATGAGAATTAAGAGTATGTATGGGATGTACCAAACAAGAGGAGTACCAATAAATTATCATATAATATTGATTTATGGAAATCTCCCTTACAACTATCATTACTACCTACAAGGCTAACTCTACAAGGGCTTGTAGGCTTATTCATATGTAGAAGTCCTGCCTGTAAACCAATCGGTTTTGCGACAAGTACAGTCATGTACCTAGTCATAGCTCATAGCAATTTTATAGCTAGCTAGTTACTCCCAAGTTTTGGCATGCTTTCATATTTTACGCGAAGCACATGCTGTTCTCGTAGAAGCACGTGCACTCACGTACGAACATTAATTAATCAACATTAGTACACATATAGGTCTTACGAAATAGTCTGAAACTAAAGCTCCAAAAGAGCTTACATTGGCTGCTTTTCTGTTTAAGACATTTATTTTCTCAAAGAACAAAATAACAGTTCACATAAAGAGAAACTTAATTAAATTAGCAATATGTTATAGTTTGCATTATGACGTTCAAGCCATCCAAGAAACTGACCATAGTTTGATTTATAAAATATAGCAAGCTACTAAGCTTTCATCTAGGGATCTCTATAACTTTCTAAGGGCTTCATGGCTCATGAACAGCCACACGGGTTGATCGAAGGTTAAGCTACGCTTGCCGCGGTCGGTTTGTGGATGGGTGACCATCCATTACATATCGAGACCCCTACGTGCTTCGGAAAGCACGTTAAGCCGTTGGTCGCGGCTGTCATTCGTAGATCTTAGACAGTAGTTACGGGGAGTCAGAAGCCCAAGTCTGACAGCCAGTCTTACCAAGGAGTTTTGTGAGAACCAGTCTAACCAATAGAGTATTGTGTTATCTAGTAACTGGGTGGTGGAGGTCAGATAGGCAATCGATCCGTGTAAAATACTGGTATTCAGCTGCATTCGGTTAGACTGGAAACTGACCCCAACTTAGTTGGAAAAAGTCTATGTACCTAGATTGATTGGTTAACGGAATGTAGTGGTCCGATATTTATGGGTCCGTTGTAAAAATGACATTACGAGTTTAATTTTCAATATTCGTCACCCAAACCCTTCCTTAGTCCTACACGATCACAACGAGAATTCTCTTATCTTATTCGTAATCAAATCAGTCGGTGTCGTTGGCCTCATCTCGAGTTATCATGTTTGCACATACCGTAGTATGTACTATACGAAGTATTACAGAGTAATATCGCATAACTAACCTTGAACATAAAATAATAAATCCTTGAGCGAACGGTGATCTTGCTAGATTTTGCAAGTACGGGTCTTCGTTAAACCAAATTCGCCCAACGCAAATTTAAGTACCTAAATATACTAGTTTTAAGTAATCAGTTTTATTAATTTAGAATTACAAGTATTAATTTTGACATTAAATTATATTGACATTTTAATTATTTTAACATAGATTTTGACATTTTAATAATTCCTCATTTAAGTCATTGGAGTATTGTATAATATGTAATTGTTTCAATTTATTTTCTAATTTAATACCATAATTATGCATGATTTTTAAATATTTTTAGGAAATTCTAATTTGTAATCCTCAGCAAGATTTGCACAACATATTTGTACGCCTCCTGGCATAACATAGCGCTCTATTAATCAAACATAAGATCTGTATCTCTTTAGTTACCTATGTTAACAAATAAATAAATAAATAAATAAATAAATAAATAAATAAATCCCCCTCGCCTCTACACCAGCACGTGTAGCGTGACAATCATAGATACAGGTTTTGTCAACGGAAGAATAGACAAAATGACAGATTTCTAAAGAAATTTTATACTATCTGTCATTTTGTGTATTCTTCAGGCGACAAAACCCGTTTCTATGGTAGTCATGTTACGCGTGCAGTAATAGTCAGTCTTTTACTCGTACTATCAAAAACTTTGCCAAGGGTAGGAAATCTACTTCATTTTCTACTCTTGTCAGGTATTACAACGCCTTGTCGAATTATGCATACACGTAACATCAGGCCTGTATTCCCCGAAGGGAAAGGCAGAGGGGTACCTACAGGCGGTACACCCACATTTCGCCAGTTGTGTTTCAAAATATGCGTTGCCATAATTGTTACTATTGTATCTGATGTACTTATTCTAACTGATAGTTCTGAGGTACGTGGAAGAGCTTGTCCACAGTTCTGAACTCAAAAAACTCAAATTACCGATAAAATTCTTTGCTAAATTTTTGGACAAATAGTTCCTGCAGTAGTCTCTCCTTCTGCCTTTAAATCCATCCAAAAGTTGTCTTTAAAAGATTGCTTTTAGCGATAAAACCGCCCATTGTGTCATTCTATGTAAAAAATATATTTTTGTATCTGTAACTCATATGATGTACAAAATAAAGAATATTTTGCCTATCTATGGGAGGAACTTATCAACTTAACGGGTCTAATTTGAATCGATTGCTCTGCACTCAAGCATTTATTACGACCGCTTAAAACCGTGTTTTCTCGTATTCGGATTTCTGATCGGACACAGTGGACAAGCGTTCTAATACCCCTATTAGGTAACGTGGAGCTATTTGAATGTTAAGGCTCATGCACACTGGCGCGACGCGACAGCGCGATACAAAGGCACCACGTGGCGCGCGGTGCCTTTGCGTCGCGCTGTAGCGTCGCGCCTTTTTGTGGGATCCTTTACTCGTCCGAATATCCTTGAAGGCAGAATTAATCAAGAACCTTACCACTTCTTTTCCCGCGTGCTTTATAAAATAATCTATGGGTTTATGTTCCACTAGCTTCTGTCCGCGACGTCGTCCGCGTGTATAATTTGTTTGTTCTTGTTTTAACATCGTCACATATAATCCTATAACACACGGCTATACTGTAGTTTCCCATTAGTGAAGGAATTTTCGGAATCGGATCTGTCGTTCCGAAGATTACCTCCCTACATACGAACTTACAAATTTGGACCTCTATCAAATATTAGTATAGAAGTATGTATGAGTATGACACAGGTATGGCTGCATCCACATCTGCTGTAAACGACTACTGCATTTAATTGCATTAATTGATCCGTTTATCCTCACCGTTTTAGAGGGCATTAAAATATCAAATCTATTGACCGTTGATCTGCACAATTGTTTCTGACAGTAAACTCTGAGACGTTCTCCAAAAACGCAATTGTGTTTCCTAAAAATCCCGAGCGAAGTTGGGGTGTGCTCAATTATAGGTGGGATCGGAATTGTGCCCCGTATTAGGGGACGGGCTCGCCCCCTATTCCATCATTATCACCTTAGCGCGCCCCCTATTACATAAGACCTAATACTGTCACCGTAGAGGCGTTGACTCCGTCATCGGTAATACTCTATTAAACTCTTTAGTCTATGAAACTGTTCAGGGAATACGGGTATGATCATTAGGACTAACCTTGGCTAACCACGTGACATTGAACCTGTGATATGAACATTGAACTCTAATGTAGTTCTATTAAATCGTGTATGGCTTAATGCTTGCGCTAACGGCATGACAAAACGTTCAGTCCTGAATATAATTTGTAATTACTTTTGTTCACTGCTATAGACGAATGAGAGCCCATAATGCGTCTTACATAAACCGAAATAAGTGTAATAAAAAAAACTACAAGCACCTACTTTACTTTGATATAGTTTTTATCAACTTAAGTTCGTAACAGTGATCACACTCATGTATTGTTATATTAGTCACCACTTTTTCTACACCCACGACAATCCGGTGACATAAGCCAGAAACCTTGTTCTTGCCCGGAAACGACACATGCCAATACCAACCCTGATTATAATACGAATATAGTTCCCATAACCCCATAACGTCTAACCTTGAGCTAAGTTACGTTGATCCCAATATTTTTTATGTAGGTACAATCATTTATCATAATGTTAGCGTTCCGGATATTCTGGGCTGCTCGTGTTAGGGTGTGACCACATACTATATACGAACCTATTTTGTACCCAGATCTGCTCGAACGGCTCACATACTGCATGGTCTTCCATACAAAATAAGTTTCGCGTTCGGCTGATTTTGCTCTATGTGTACACACCCTTAAGTAGATGTTTTCTACGCGCCGCGCATGATTAAATATATTGCCAACTTATCTTTTATGTTTCAATGCAATTACTTAGCGTTAGCGTTGATTTGAAAACCTGTTTCGAAGCAATTAAGTGTTTTAGTTAATTGGTGCGATATGTTTTCATTTTCGGTCTACACGGATGTTTGTTTTTATAGCACAAGTTTCTTATTGAGTATTTCGAAAATTTCATTAGCTATCATCTTGTTACCGTTGATGACTATTTTATGGCTGTTTGATTTGCCATTAAATTAGAATAAATAAACATGACGTTTATTTCCGCTTTGGTAATCGTTATCAAGGAACTAAACCCGTAAACAGAACTCTGAGCTTAATCATTAAAACTACTAAAGGAAAGGACAGGTGTTGTGTGATTGGCTATTAAAATAAAGCTGTCCATTGTAATAACAACATGGCGACAGGTGCACTTTTTATTGCACCTGCTCACTACCAACAAAAAACTGTGTGTTGACAAACACTGTAATGTTAACCTGCTATCTTCTTTTAATACACTCTAAAGTCAACCACCTAAGTCATTGTAATTACGCCACGCTTTGACGTCTCCCAGATAACGTTAACGATACAGCAAAGACGTACGTATGTACGTGCGCAATGATAACGAAAGTACTTCACTTCTTGAGTTTCACCCACCCTAGTCTATAGGTAAATACAAACAAGCTAAACATCAAATTGTCTGATGTTTCCCTGTCGCTCAAATTACCTGAGCACCAATGTTTAATGCTTAACGACCCAATGGGAGTAAGCTCTTTATACTTGAAGTTAGAGTGAAGACACGTCACGTCGCCGACGTCGACTCTATTTAGAACGACATTTGGCGGCAATTTGAACAGACAGGTCCCAATCAGGATCCTGCCAAAGATAGCAGGTTATTCTTAGCTTAAAGCCAGGATAAATGAGAAACGAACCGAGCAACTCCACTCTCGATATCTGTCACAAATGAACGTCCCACGGAAAATGGTTAGCGAAAATTTTGGACGTATGCAAATGGAGCTCTGTGGCAGGAATGCACGTAATGATTTTAAAATAGTTCGATGGACTGTGGATGTGTTAAATCTGGTGCAGGCTGACCTCCATTCATTAAATTGTAATAAAAGTGGAATGAAAAGAATAAAACGTATACTTTATAATATTCGTATTCAAGACATATTTTTGGGGTATAATATTATGGCAGGACTAAAATCGATCTCTGGCTAGATTTGTTTTCGGAATAGTAATGGACCTCCATCCAATAAAACTATACATTGGGCACTTACATCAGAGTTACTGGCCATTTATAACTAGCAATCCAATGTTGGACATACATTGGTCTCTCCAATCGCAAACTATTCAGCTCTATCCTCGATCACTCCTATTTGGTATGACAATATATCTAGTTTAGAACCATGAATGTGTGTTGTTTAGAACATTTTCTCGTTCTCTTCTATTTACTTAACGGCGCAGGATAGCCTTTACCAGAAGTGGTAATTGTATTAGTATTTCAGCAGCTTAAATATCATCAGGGTTGTGCCCACAGAATATATATATACCCCTAAAGGAGGGTTGTGCCGGAATGTAGCAGTTCGTCGTGGATGAGGTACGACAGCGGCTCCCTGTCATCATCTCTGTCATCAAAAGACAGCTGCCACTGGCTGCCACACAACCATTCCTTGCGACGCTCTGCTCTCTGATTGTCACCAGCCAGTTTCACTCTTATCCGACCTTTTTGGTTATTCCTAGTAACTTCGTAAAAAAACTAGACGGCGCAACTTGCTTTGCTGTCATACTATTAAACGTTTTGATGCAGTGTGAACATATTGAATACTATTACCACCGATGACGCATTACTATAATTCTTCTTGACCTCTTCAACTCAGCTAAATAAACGCTAGTTATTACACTTTAGAATCCTGTCCGAGAGTCCGCTGATTGCTCCGAAGGTGGCTTTAAATAATGTAGCAATTTATAACATAATATCTTCATACATTGTATACTTGTGAATGAAACCACCTGCTGAATAAAAACTACAACGTACTCTATTCTACACACTTGCACTATAAGTGAGGTCATCCTAAATTGTTCATCCGAGGATATGAACTCTTGAAGTAACCTTCCATTGGTCGTTGAACTAGACTCTGCACTAGAATAATATGATAGTCTTCAATTATGCCATTTTGTTAAGCAAAGAGGTACCAGATAGGTAGCAGATCCACGAATGCATGTCCTTAGTTTTCCTTAATCTATATTATTCAACGTTTCCTGTCCCTTTGTTTAGTAGCTCAAGCATAACGTTATTTGCTGTACAATTTTAGCATTATTTTAATTACAATGTAAGAGCTTATTTACTCGAAGAAGAATTCCAGTGACCATGCTTAATTTAATTTCACGATATCTTAAAGCTTACTTAGTAAAGTGTTGCCGAATTCAATCTGTTTGTTGCAACTTGCGGGAAGTACTTACCATAACGCCTACGGTATACTTGAATGCCTTTCGATCTAACATTACGAAATCACCAGAACATGTACAATAATACGTGTGAACGGACATTACACACGATTCTTCGCTTCTGCGAAATTTGCACTCCCATCTGTCAGATTCATAATACTTACTCTACTGTAGGAAAATGGCTCAAAGAATCAAGAAAAGATTGACCTTGTTTCCTAGAACCTTTTTTGAAAAAGGTTCTTGGTTGGAAAAAATAGCTTGTGGTATGAATGGGCTTCATTTAAAGACTATTGATGTTAATACCATGTCTGGGTGGCATCCTGCGAGGTATTGTTTGCCTAGCTACTAGACACAAGAGCTGGCTACTAACCCTTCAATGCTTACGGCGCCACTGCAATCTAGTTATATAATTTATATAGGACCACGTTTTTGCTGCTTCTGACGTCAAGAGGTGCATTGTTATAACTCTGTGGGAATGGGAACTTACGCCTGAAACGAATGAGATTTGTACAAACATAGGTATCACAGGTTCTTAGTAATTAAATTGTTTGTAAGTACGGAACATAAACTTATGCTCATAATGCCTAACGGGTAACGAGCGTTACAATTTGTGCCAAAGCGCTAATTGAAACCGCGCTTGGCACAGATACAAATTCGAAGTTAATAAAATAGTAATGTATGGTGTTGACATGTCGTCAGCGCATTCTCTATTAGTGTAACAATATTTATTTGCTTCAATTGAAAGTTCTATTATGACATTGTCATATTTAGTAACTTATTAAACAATTGTTGTAGGAATACGTTCTCCTTTTTGTCTCAAATCAGCCAGTTAAAACGATTCATATTGTATTTCCATCTATAGACAATAAACCATCGTTTTATCTCCATCTATCTCGCCATTTTCCGCTTAAAAGTCAACTCTTTAACCTACTTTCAAATAACAATATTAACAACAGCAAACCATTGTTTTTATCGTTTATTATCAATAAGTATCGAGAATCGATTCAAAGGTACCTATTACGTATACGAATAAAATTGCAGGTTTAGTAAAACACATGTCAATAGCGATTTGTACACGCGAATCAAGCCATTCATGGAATTGGAGCGCGCGTTTCTTTATGGGTCGATTAGACTGTGCCGCCCTACTTATGAGATGAATTTATAGTCTTTTATTATAAGGGTTGACACTGACAGGAGATACGCGTTCGGCTGCGTTCCGAATTGTACTTTCGTAATAATGTATGAGTTATCTGTGAACGCAGTTTTGTTTTAAATAACTTTTTTGCGGGATGACTTTATAGACGTTCCGCAAAAAAGGTATTTAAAACAAAACTGCTTAACAACTGTGTTATACAAGTTCAAATTTTTGCATATCTTCCAAGAACTTATGTTGTTGGAAGATAATGCAATAATTATAACTTGTAAGCCTGTTTATCGCTGTTGGAAACAAAACTGATCTTTTGACTTCTTGACTCCTTATTTTGATTAGATAATAAGTGAAAAATAATAATAATATAACTGCATAACATCTACTCCATAAATAAAATACACACAGTATACATATAGATTAACTGAAAAAAAAAAAATATCCTCTTAAATAAAAATATACATTAGAAATTTACCTAGACTAAAATTACATACAAATAAATGAGTAAAATAAACATATATATATATATATATATAACTGCATAATACATATTACATAAATAAAATACTTACATAATAAATATAGATTAACTGATAACCTCTAAATAAAAGAAACTAACAACAGACTATGTCATCAATGCCACATCCAGTAAAAATCAAATCGTACATCCATGTTGCGCCTCGTTATTAACTCAGTTAGTTTTCTGTTTACCCACATTATTTCTGTTTTTTTTTTTAATTATGTTTTGTTATTTTGTACGCGTATAGGTATCTGTGCGCTCTAATTATTAATATTAGTTTATATGTTTCTCAGTAAGTGAATTATTGTAAATTCTTTTGAGAAATAAAGTTATTCTTAAACCTACTTAATGAGCAGTTAAAATTAAAACTGTTCTGAATCCACTGTTTACATAATTTTGTTCGTACATACCTACCACTGTTATATAAAAAACTCCGGCTCTGCGTTTCGCTATGTGCAAAGAAAAGAGAAAAAAAATATTTTATTGACGTTTGACTATACCTATGTATATAGTAAAAGACAGATTACCTACGTTAAATCTGTCGGCACGCATGACCTTGGAAAGCTTACTTTAAAAATTCTATTGACCTACGATAACCTAAAGAACCTTTACCTGGTAACCAAGTTCAAAAATATATTCCGCGATGGAATTTTATTCGTTACAATCTTGTTTATTAAATCTTCTCCCATTACTTGTTAAAACTAATTGGGTACAAAAGACTACTGACTACAACTGATGACGTCATATTGATCTTTTAATTGTATTTCATTTCTGAATTCATAAGTGCCAAAAGCTATCGCTTGCAGTTAATTAAAATTTTGTCAGCGTTTTGTAAGTGCCGAAGTCTTCGAGTAGAATACTGATTTGAACCCAAATCTTGACTGGAAGCTGACCTAACATTGATAACGATCTTGGCAGAACATTTAATTGCCTAAAAATAACCTGTAATTCGTGAATCCTATTAAATCTACTTAAATGTGGCCGTGGTTGCGACCGCTACTAATTGGTCTGACTTACCTTGTAAACCTGGCCGAAAACATAATAGGTAGGTACATATTTAGATCTATGGACTGAAACAAAAAATCACGTTAGTTGGAATATCACCCTAATTGCGTATACAACACACTATCTATCACAATATGAAGCCTATGCTAATCCATTGCTTCATATGGTCGAAATATTTGTCTGCTCAACAACGTAAATAACGCAATGAACATTGTTGAACTGTCAAAATGAAAGCCATAGCTACTGCTAGGGTGTTACGCGATTACCCCGCAGTAGTCAACATAACATAACACGCCTGTAATCTCCGAAGCGCAAGGCAGAGGTGTACCTATAGTACACCCACATTTCGCCAGTTATGTTTAAGTTCCAAGTAATAGGGGGCGAGCCTATTGCTATCAACCGACTTTAATTTATAATATTGTATAGAAGTATGGATTATGTGAGGATTAGTTAGATTATGATGCTTTTATTACCCTAAGGATGAGTGCACATCTACAAACGTCCCGCCGCCTTCTAAGGCTTCATGTGCATGACGCAATGCCGACGAAACTGTAAAGATTTTACAAAAGTTTTTAGAGGCATTCTGAAATATTCTAAATATGTTGCCTCATAATTTCTTTTATTTTCAAAAAGCACGTGAATATCATATATATCTTCTTTGCAGGCTAAAACAGGATGTACCCAAAATTGTCTCTTACGTCTATGAATTTGTTTCTGTCTGCGTTTATAAATTAAGTAACTACATAAGTAATACTTTGTTTGTTTGGTTAAAGTTAACATCATAAGGTCTAACAGTATTAATATGAAAAGCATACATTTTAACTGTTTCGTTGGCAATGCTTTACGGAACTGTGATCGTTGCTTTACTATTTAACTCGGCATCAATGCGGTTTACACGCGGTTCCGGCGCGATGCCGGTGCGCCGGGCGGTGAGGCGCATGCGCCATATTCATTCGTATATACACAAATTTGCGGTCCGGCGCCGGTGCAGCTCCGGCGTCATGTACAGGAAGCCTTAGGCTGCGGTCTATCTGACTACACGCCGACCGCGACCGACGACGGCCGAATGCTATATTCGTAAAGACACGGGCGCGGTCTCGCTCGCACGCCGCCGCGCCGCCGCCCGCGACCAACAGTTGCGGCAACGAACGTTTTAGCAACCGCCGGCGTGTCGATCGTCCGTCGTGACGTCACCGCACGCTGTCGGTAGAATCTGACGTTTTAAAGAGACTACCGTTCTTACCCTATAAAGTTGGTCAAGCGCAAAATGAAAAGACTATGCACTTTTCTCCAGTCGTTCTACGGTTATTTCGATAGCAGAACGCATTGCCTTACAGACAATGGCGGACAAAGTTCCTCGTTCCATTTCTTTATCGCATATAAATAGAACACTAAGGCCTGCATTATTGATGCATTATGATGACTAATGCAGTACATACGGCTAAAATGGGAAAGTTTATCTTATGGCCTTGCGTGAGGCTTGTTGAGATAATCTCAATATGGTACGTTCTGAGAATTGTTCGTCATTGAATCGTTAACACTAATAAACGTTTGGGTAGGTGTGTTTGTTTGTTCGGTGAGGTTTCGTACTGTACTGAAATCAGATTTCCTGTTTTGAGTATGAACTAAAAATGGTTCGACAAAATTGATCCTTTTATTTTGATCCTCAAGTTGTATAGCAATGAAAATAAAGCGGATGCGTTGGCAAAACAAATAAACAAACACGTTTCCCCTTTTTGGCATTGCAATTTTTGGGTAAATAGTGACATATGACAAGGACTAGACGCTTAGCCCTATTGTTGTACCTACTGATCACTGTTCACCAATGTCAGTTTACATCCCATAATAAAATTGTTTAATCCCTTACAAGCCTGATTTATGTTTCTATTTAAAATCTTCTTGAAAACCGTAGAAAAGCTTGTACTTTAGAGTTTGCATAGACTTGACACAGCTAGAATTTACTCGAGCACTATTTCTTAGCACATTTGCAACCACGTTAATACAACAAAAGAAAGTAATTAATTCTCCAGCTTTAATTTACTTCTAATTTAAGAGCTTCATTGAAATTCTTTGTGACCACTAGGACCAGCTTTCAACTTACTTAGCTGGAATGCTAGGTTATTTATTAGGCAAAAAGGATTTGTATTTTAAAAACTATTAACAGGTTTTAACTGTTTGAAAAACGACTAACATGTGAATTTATCGATAATTCGTATTTAAATATACTTTTGACACTGAATTAAGGGTAGGTGCACTGTGTTAGTGTTTTTTATCCGTGTAGAACTTAGTAATTAGAAAATGACTACACCATTAAGCATATTTTAAAATAAGGCATTTTTTCAGAATAAAAGGATATTTTGCACTACCTATCAATTTAAAAACACTACAAAATGATAAAAGTACCAAATGTCTTAATTGTCTCTACGTTTTAATATCGGATGTTTCGTCATCTAGGCCTAATAACCGCTTGCATACGATCTGGCATGCTTTGAATGATGTTTCTGATATCAACTTGCAGTAATTCATCCCAAGCGGCCAGTGCCGCATTTCTAAATTGTTTGAGAGTTCCTGGCGGGTTGGAGGTGGAATTAATCTTTCTTTTGAGCATGACCGAGATATACTCCTATTGGGTTTAAGTCCGGACTACGTGCTGGCCACTGCAATTTTGTAATGCCAACGTCTTGAAGGTATTCTTCAACGCAACGTGCAACGTGTGGGCGAGCATTATCGTGCATAAGGAGGAATTGGTCGTACTCAGTGAACCCCGAATATAGAAAAACATGTTCTTGGAGGACCTCCTCGATGTATTGGGTTGCAGTTAAGCGGTTAACTAACTCCGTACGAGCATCGGAACTTATTCGTCCCCAAACTATTATAGAGCCTCCATGAAAACTCTCAATTTTTGTGATGGTAATGGGTAGAAACCTCTCTCCTCTTCTTCTCCACACTCACTCCCCACCATCTGGAGCACGTAAAGCGATTAGACACTCATATGTGAACAGTACTCGAGCCCATTGCTCATGGGTCCAGCTGGTGTTCATGTGCGAATTGAAGTCGACCTACTTGATGATGTCTGAGAAGTTCTGGACCGCGTGTTGCTCTACGGACTTTTAAGTTTACTTCCTCCATTCGTCTTCACAACTCTTGTGATTTGGAGCCGCTGGCGTATCTCAATAGCGGAAAGGTTCTTAAAATTTCCTGGACAATGAACCGGTCGTCCCGGGCCGATGTGCATCTGAAACCCCCGCTGCCTGGTTTGCGAGAGTAGTAGCCTGTAGCCTGTCTCCTGGCCCCGCAGTCTCGACATGAATAGCGACAAAAATCTGTCGCTAAATCGTATCGATGTCAAATTTCTTTAATAGATTTTCAACCTTATGCTTTGGAAATAAAGTTGAAAATCTATTAAAGGAATTTGACATCGATACGACTTAGCGACAGATTTTTGTCGCTATCTAATGTCGAGACTGCAGAGCCTGGTATCGTTTCAGGGCATACTGCATTGACAAACGTGATTCGTTAAGCACCATAGCAATTCCGCGCTGTGACAATCTTTGGTCGGTTAAGGCTACACTCTGTGCAATCTGTGCTGGTGTTAATGGTATTTTATTGGTTATAAAGCACTTTTAGTTTTTGAATTAAAAGCATGAAAACACAATAACTGTATAACTTAACCGTAAACTTTCACGACACACAAGGGGTTCAAACCTTTGTAGTATATTCGACCCACCGCCATTTTGTTTTTTTTTCAATGCTTCCGCGCTCCATGAATGTGGTATTATGGGTAGGGGACACTTATACAAACAAAACATGTCAAGTAATGGTACCTTAAAGTGTTACGTTCCCGATATATTTCAAAGTAAAAATCGCCTTAAGAGAATTATGAAAATCATTAAAAATACAGTAATTACGTGTGAACCTATACGTATTCATCCATTGTATTAAATAATAGTTCCCAGGTTGATTTAACTAATCAAATCTATTTATTTGCACGAATATACTTAAAAAAAAAAATAAGTTACTAAATCGCATGACATCGCAAATGTTGTTTTATCAAAGTAGGTACGAGTATGTAACTCGAAGATTTTGACTTTTTCGTGCAAATATTTATACTGTCTTCTAATAAATAATAAAATCAACCTGGCAACTATTATTTGAATACTATGGAATAAATTCACACGTAATTACTGCATTTTTAATGATTTTCATAGTTCTCATATGGCGATGTTTATCTTCAAATATATCGGAAACGTGACACTTTAGGGTACCATAATTACTTGACATTTTTGGTTTGTGTGAGTGTTCCCTACCCATAATACTACCTTCATCGCGCGCGGAAACTTTGCAAAAAAAATATGGCGGCGGGTGGATATGCCAGCTTCCATAGAAAAATGTTCGAACCCCTTTAAACTTGCATCTTAGGGCCCGCATCCACGAGCGAGAGAATCGCGGCGATGCGACGAGTGGCTGAGTGCGAGCGAAACGTCATCGTATCGCTGCGCGCTCGCGGCGGAACGTGGCGCTCTCGCAGCGAGATCGCGGCGAGCGCGCTGTCTTAACGCAGGCGTCCCGCCCGCGTCATTCTGCGTTTCCTATCTGCCAACAAAGGCGTTACGTATTGACAAGTTTTTAAACAATAAACAATGTTAGACATTGAAAAGTTTATACTTAAATTGAGAGAGAATACTACATCTATAATAAATAATTACTTTATTTATTATGGAGACATGTATACATATTACACTACTTATTTCGCTCTCGTCTGTAACTGAACTCTTCAACAAAACTATTGTACAACACCTCGTCGCGGAAACGCGGCGATTCCGTTATGAGTCGCAACTATACGCTGGCGGAATAATCGCTCGTTCGTGGAGATTATCCGACGTAGAAGCGCGGATTCGTCGCGATTCCCTCGCTCTTGGAGGCGGCCCCTTAGTCGCAACTTAGCCATGAAACCAGATTCAACTAAGAATTGAAAGTTACGCTATAGTGCACTCAAACATAATGAATTATCCTCTTCAACTAAGGGTATTTTTTGACCTGCTATCATAAGCTCATACATAAGAAACAAAAATTGAAAACACTTAAAACTTTTTTATCGCAAATACATATTTGCGAGATAAGGCGCTTGGCCAAGATTCCGTGCCGCTGAGTGTATTAAAGTCATGTGTTGATTTTGTTTAGTAATTATTATTGTAGCTTTTATATTACTGGTTTGTATCATCCTTTGGCATATTTTGTATTATATAAAACCATTTTTTTAGGGTTCCGTACCCAAAGATTAAAAACGGGACCCTATTACTAAGACTTCGCTGTCTGTCCGTCCGTCTGTCGGTCACCAGGCTGTATCTCAAGAACCGCGATATCCAGACAGCTGAAATTTTCACACACAAATTATGTATTTCTGTTGCCGCTATAACAACAAATACTAAAAACAAAATAAAATAAATATTTTAGGGGGGCTCCCATACAAAAAACGTTTTTTTTTTTGCCTATTTTTGCTCGATATCAATAAATGGTAACAGGTAGGCACCTAATTTGTGTACCTACTGTTGTTTACCTAGTCAATGATACGGAACCCTTCGTGCGCGAGTCCGACTCGCACTTGGCCGGTTTTTCTTCATTCTTAAGAGTCGACATCGACTTTAAATACTAAACACAAAAAAAAAAATTTTACACTTCCTTTGCGATACATTCCACTGTTTATGAGCCTGTACAGCATCTTTGCTGCTACCGAAGTAGAAGCATATTAAGTATTACTAGCCAGCAATAACTAAAAAAAACCCGCCAAGTGCGAGTCGGACTCGCACTCGAAGGGTTCCGTCCGTACCACCGTACAATATTTAAAACTACATATTTTTTTTAAACATGTTTCTTGTTTCGGGACCCTCTTAATTGACTTTATTTTATTTTTATTATTCATGTTATAATAGCGGTAATAGAAATATTTACATTCTGTAAATTTCAACTGTCTACCTATCCAATTACGGTTCATGAGAGACAGCCCGCTAACGGACACACGGACACACGGACGGACGGGATGGACGGATAGCGGAGGCTTAGTAATAGGGTACCGTTGGCACGTTTTCGGTACGGAACCCTAAAAGTAGTACATAAAAACTCTAGTATGAAAGAGCTTTGAAGCGCATCATGGGATCTTTCAGCTTTGCGGGTACCGTATGTGCAATATTTATGTAACTCGTATTTAAGGCTCCTACAAACAGGCGCGACACGCGACCCGAATCGCCCGCGACACAAAGGCACCACTCGTCGCGCGACAGGCGACAGTACGGGCAATGGACCCAGTGTCTTAGCAAGTCAATCAATATTTCCATTTCTTTCCTTTATCCGGCTCGAAGGACCAAATTTTATATCCCGAGTTTAGTTGCAGCAAAAGCATATCCACGTTTGATAGAAACAAGTAAGCTACACCATGAGCTCTTTAAACCTGTCTTATACATTCTCAAAGCTTAAAACATTAAGTAATTCGCTTCATTGACCTAGTCGTAACAAGTACAATTTAATAGTTAACGCTGTGATTCTAGACTTACTCCGTTTAAGACCGTTGTTTCGGCACCGCGCTGAGATTTGGTCGTTTAACACCCAATGTTCCCGACAAGAACAAAGCTTAATCGCGGAGTAGATTTAAGCCAGTTTCGTTCAGTTCGCTCGTGGTTTTGTATTCTGAAATCGCGGAAAATAAGAACGAAATATAAAATTCTGTATTCTTTGAGGGAATTGTTAACTCAAATTTTTCTAGTTACATTAAATTCCCATGTTGGTACCTAATAGAGCACAAGCCTATTCAGAGGCAGTCAAACTAAAACTAAGCAAAGCATTATTTTTTTAGGCCCGCAAGTAATGTTAGAGTTGGAATTGTAGAACGAGTAACCGTTGGCCGGAATATTACTTGAGCTACTGTGAATGGCGTTACTTGTATAGAAAAAATCTCAGCCTAAGATTGGAACCGTGCCCAATAAATGCCCGAGACAATGGCTCGACCCTGTGACATTTCGACCTGCTAATGACATCAGCAGACTGTATAGTACTTTAATACCTACACTTCTGTCTACACCTGTATACAGATTGTTTATTAAATAATTCAAAGGTTCATAAACATTCGACGGGTTTTTATTTGCCAGAAGTAATTTGATTGTGAGAACAGTGATGTGGTCCGACCACACAGGTCGACGGTAATGAGATCAATTTTCAAATCACAGCGTAATCAACCCAAGGTATTTGGTCTACCAAACGCCTTAAAACAGCCACTAACCTCTGTTTCAACCTTTATATCAAGGTCAGTACAGTTCATTTCGCTTTGCTACCTTATTGCTTGCTTCCCGTCTACGTAATATTAATTTAAACTGATCAGGAACTCAGTATTTAAAGAGCGTTTGTCTTGTTATTTCCGTGCTGTGTCTAGATAAAATTATCGGGCGAGGCCTTACGTAAAAGGTTGGATAAATAACACTGTTTTAAGATAGAGATTCTATTTCTTGTAAATAAGTGTAAAAGTTTGGATGTTTCTTACTCAATTACCTACTCTCTAACAGCTGTAAGGATTAATTAAAGGCACCAAAATAATTTTTAGACTCTAAGACTAAGTACGAAGTAGAATATGTTAACTTCAAATAAAATAAACCCACTCTATAGACACCGCACGCACTGCGCTTAGGCACCTCGGTATACCAAGGTGCATAAAGAACAACATTTTAAGTTCCAAAATAATTATACACTCATCAGAATAATTGTACGTGTTGTATTTATATTCGTTTTGCCTACCAAAATGGATACATGCTCATCCAATCATCTTTAAGTTGCTCACCAAAAATAAGTTTGCTTCAAAATGCAAGGGTGGGATAGGATTCAAGAGCGAGCGAAGTGAGCTCGGGACTTGGGCACCCCGACTCGGGCAGGTTAGGTTAATTCGTGGTTATTTTTTTTTAAACCACCCTGAAGTAAGAGTCCCGCCAAGCGGGGCTCCGTCGACTACGCCTTATAAAAAAAAGAAAATAGGTTAATTTCTACAATACTTTATGACACCCAATTTGGTGAGCATTTATCCATTCTGGTGGACACAATTAGGTGAGTATTTCGAATTTTTTGGTAGTAAAATAGGTACTTTTCTGATAAGCGTTTAAACACAAATCAAATCATTTATTATTGCAAACATGGGTAATTGGTACATAGATGTTTCTTATAAAATAGTCCTCCATATTCTACCGTCTCATGGGCATGCAAGTAATCTTTAATTCTAATATAATGATTAAATATAAAATGTCAAATCAATAGAATTACAATAAAAAAAAAACAAAAATCAGACTAATAACGGTAATAAAATATGTACAGTAATGTCAACAAGAATAATATAATATGTCAATCAGAAAAAAAGTGTATGAACATTTGTATGTCAATCATAATAATAGTTTATCAGTCAGTGCAGAGATTTATCATTAAGGAAGTCGTCGATTGTGTAATAGCTTTTCTCAATTAATATTTACAAGCCTTAATTAAATCTGACATACACATAGACCATGTCCCGGACTAACACAACATAATAAAATTTTTATTACCTGGACCTGGAAGTACTTAGCATGGTTATTTCTGTATTGATTAGGTTCAAAGAAAGTTGTGATGTAACTGCCTGCGCTGCCTTGTTTCTCCGTTAATGCAATATATTTGCTTCCAAATGTTCGTTTTAATTATTCACGTAATTACTTCAACACGTTATATTTTACCTCCTCGCAAGGAAACAGACGTATAAATCGTCTATGTAAACATTCTCGTCTAGTTTTACGTCATTCACATTATACTGTATGTTAGTTTGATTTTAAATAGATTATGGTATTTTAATCGTAGATTTGCCAGCCCAGAGCAAACTTCTACGAATTATTTTGCCAGGTAAGTTATTCTTTCTCCGAAAAGCATTAATGAGGATGAATGTGAAAAAAAAATGAATGATGATGAAATGAATGAAAAAATATTTGATCCGTCGTGGCATTAGCTGCCAAAACTCACAAAAACAAAGTGGAGACTGAAGTGATGTGTCAGACAACAACTAGGGTTGCGTTATTTTCACATCGCTAAAATGAAATGGTTTGTTCTATAGATAGGATATCGGAACCACTCTTACACGACATAATAAAAAACAAATAGGCTAGATGGAGTCGACTTTTCATATCTGACTACCCCTGAGAAGAAATAGTGAAAGTACCTCAGAGATCAATGTTGCTTTTAAAGTCCAGACTTAATCTTGGTCACGTCATGTGAGGACCAGGGCGATTAGTGTCTGAAATGGTCTTTTGAGGGTCTCGGCTTATCATCAAATCAGAAAATTAATACTATAAACTATTGGTTGTTTTCACGAGACATCATTCTCTGCTCTCTTTGATCTAGTAGGTCTAGTTTATTGAAATTTAACTAAGCAAAGCTGTAGTATCTTCTACAGCCAAAACAAGCCCATAAAAATTCGCACACTGTACTCTCAGGACTCAGTATATCGCAAGCCAGCTGTGGATTCCCACAAACTTTAGACTTTTTATATTTAGAACTAAGTTGCGAATACTTCGATCGATCTAGTTATTTCGAAGCTGGCCTGCGGACATACGACAAAGTTGGTTCTCTAATGAAGTTTGTGTAGAGTCGCCACGTTAATATATTGAGTATACAAACGTCCATGTTTCGAGAGGAGAGTTTGACACTGAGTGACAGGTTTGGATGATGAGTATCTGTACTGGGCATACTTTAATAAATAAGCGTTATTGGTTTTCATACGGCTTAATTAAAGTTTTAAATTTAGATTCTCGAGTGAATTTTGACTTTGTTGAGGCTAAGTAGAATTTTTATATGAAAAATATGTCGACATTATTAACAACCATAAATTGGAGTGAATTTTGCATAGAATTAAAAGATTTTCGTCAATTAGTACAGTTTCGAATAATTCTCGAACGCAATGGTCCGTGAGTTAGTAGTTAAGTTTAAATAGTTTGAAAAAAATAATTGCTATTCAAAGTAGGTCTTCGAATTCGCTTGTGCTCCGACAAATACGACATCTTCGGAATTTTTATACGAAACCGTGATGTTATTAGAAGAAAATTGTAGAGGAAAATAGAGACCTAAATCACCTAGAATTATAGACCACTATGATGTCTCTGGGCTCAATCGGGTTATGGAAAAGTAACCCCGCCGTAATCATAAAAATATTGAGATGAGGTAGCTCTGCCGTTTAAAAGACGTTTATTTAATATTTGAGTTGCTCGTACCAATATTGTTTACTCCATATTTATCATCCCTAGAAAGAAATTACTGATTAATTGATGAAAGACAAAGATGAATATAGGTACTTCTTTGTTTTATTTGTGCTAATATCTAAGGTGCTTTTGAATCGGTTATAAATAGGTATTTGTAACTATAACTATCACAGCGAATTAAATACGAGTGGGTTAAGACTGCAGGTAATTATTGGAATCTCTCTTACGTATAATGTTACACGTTTGTTCCAATGCAAAGATGTATCTTCGGTTCTACTAATTAAGTACTAGAACAATATGAAACATTACTCGTATTTATTTTTTCCACTTTATTCTTATACAAAATGGCTATAAGGTCAATTTCAAGCCCCGTATGTAACCCGTTATTGTAAAGGAATATTTTGAAAACTTATCGGGAGTAGCGCTGAATTATCACATAATAGCCTCGAAACATTATTTATTTTTTGCACTTAATTGTTATACAAAATGGCTATAAGGTCAATTTCAAGCCCCTTATGTAGCCCGTTATTGTTAAGGAATATTTTGAAAACTTATCGGGAGCAGCGCTGAATTATCACATAATAGCCCTCATTCACTTCTATTGTCCTGCATTAGCAAAGTTAGCTCAGTAGAATGCGTTTTAACATGTGGTGGGAAACAGTATTTTACTTAGCATTAATACGACTACAAGTATAGTATCAATCATTAGTAATAGAACTCTATTTGTGAAGGAGTTCTTCCGGGGAAGTAATACCAACTTATTTCTACCGCCAGATAGCGTTGCTGTATACGAGGGCTGCACTAAAAGTATCGGGAATGGAATATTTCCACTGTTCCTGTCATATTAAAATCTTTTTAATTGAAAACTCCTTGGTTTTAAAAATCGAATACCATTTATTTATTTAAAAAAAGATTCTCGGTCTTGTCACAAGGTTTTGTCAAACTTGTTTAGTCGTTGAGAAAATGGAATTGATTCGAGAAAATTCAAGAGCGATGATTTATTATGACTTTCGAAGTGGTTTAACACAAAAACAGTGTGTTGACCGGATGATTTCTGCATTTGGTGATGAAGCCCCATCCAAAACCACAATGTATCGCTGGTTTGCTGAATTTCAACGTGGACGTGTCAAGCTCAGTGATGATCCCCGTCAAGGTCGTCCAAAAACTGCAGTCACCCAAGAAAACGTTGATGCTGTGCGTAAGCTGATTGAGGAAGATCGACATGTGACATACCGCGAAATTCAGGCAACTTTAGACATTGGCATGAGTCAAATACAAATAATTTTGCATGAACAATTAGGTGTAAAAAAGTTGTTTTCCCGATGGATACCGCATTCGCTCTGTGAAGAGCAAAAAGCGGCTCGCGTTACTTGGTGCGTCAGAACTCTCGAAAGATTCCACGCAGGATCCTCAAATGCTGTATACAACATCGTATCAGGTGACGAATCCTGGATATACGCGTACGAACCCGAAACAAAAAACCAATCACGAGTTTGGGTGTTCGAAAATGAGTTAAAGCCAACAAAAATTGTTCGTTCACGGATTGTGCAAAAAAAATGGTGGCCACGTTTGTCTCCAAAACCGGCCATGTTACGACTATTCCTCTTGAGGGACAAAGAACGGTTAATGCAGAATGGTATGCTAGCATTTGTTTGCCACAGGTCGTTTCTGAACTCCGTAAAGAGATCTGCAACCGCCGCATCATCCTCCATCACGACAATGCGAGTTCTCACACCGCGCACAGAACAAAAGAGTTTTTAGAGCAAGAAAACATAGAATTGTTAGACCATCCGCCGTACAGCCCCGACCTAAGCCCTAATGATTTCTATACTTTCCCTAAAATAAAGAATAAATTGCGTGGACAGAGATTTTCATCACCTTAAGAAGCTGTGGAGGCCTACAAAACGGCTATTTTGGAGACCCCAACTTCCGAATGGAATGGTTGCTTCAATGATTGGTTCCATCGTATGGAAAAATGTGTCAAATTTCGCGGAGATTACTTCGAAAAGCAATAAATACATTTTTAAATAGTAATGTTGTGTGTGGCACTGAAAATTTCGGGAATCAAGGAAGTGTCCTTGATTCCCGAAATTTTCAGTGCCGCCCTCGTACATGTGTTAGCGCGGGAGCAATAAATGAAGTGGACGGTATAAATAGGCAATGGTTTAATGACGTCAGATCTAAACATAAAGTTTCCCGGACAAAAGATAATAATTATATTAGAGTAAGAGGAGTATCGTTGATCGCGGTAGAGTCCGTTGAAGCTAGTGGTCGCCGCCGCGCCGCGCACCGCCTCAGCGTGCCGATGACGCGTTGGTTACGCCGCCTGCGCTGCATACCGCGCGCAAGATGTTGTTGGGTTCGATTGCCAACATGCTGGGGTTGAAGCGTAGACTTCCAAAATCTGGAAAGGGGCAACTATGAGTGCGTGTCCTCTAAATGATGCCCCTTGTTGGTTTCACCTCAGTGACTACCGTCACTGTCAGGGTAAAAGCTGAGGACTTCCAAATAAGGTTCGCAGCTGCAGGTTTTACATTGTTGTCAGAGACCTGTGGATAAGAATAGAATTAAGAGGCCGTCCAATGAAAACAGGAGAACAAGTGGAAGAGTTGAAGGGTTTTGAGGGACGAGGAATATGTGTGTGTATGTATGGATGACTAATTTCGTTTGTGCCGATATAATTAATTAATGTTCTACTAGCTTCTGCCCGCGACTTCGTACGCGTGAACTTTCAGCAACCCACCCCCCGCATCGCTGCGCGTCGCCCGCCCGCGCTAATACTTCATTTTAGTTTAGCGTTCTTTCTGACTTTTTTGCTTTTTGCTCGTCTCCTAAGCGTCGTAGCGCGATGTTATATAATCCATAACCTTCCTCAAGAATTGGGCTATCAAATGCAAAAATAAAATTCAAATCCGGCACGTAGTTCCAGAGATTAGCCCGTTCAGACAGACAGACAGACAGACGCGGCGGGGTGACTTTGTTTTAAAATATGTAGTGATAATTAGAGAACTGGTCAGACTTTTTGGCGGGCTTTCTGAATTGAGTGTGTATGCTAACAAGAAACGTGATTTTGCAAACTTCGAAAAAGTCTTAAGACCGTTTTTGACAAAGCCAGTGTTAAAAACGGTCACCCATTTTCTAAAAGGCAACAAGCACAGTTTAGCCCCTCAGTGCTCAAAATTAATCAGGGGCGGCGCAGTATTATCGCATAATACCCTCATTCACCTCCATTGTACTGCATTGTAGCAAAGTTAACGTAATACAATAGGTTTTAACACAATTACTTACTATGAGAGCTTATTAAGCCGGCATCCGTTCATAATATGGTTTAACTTTGTTTGCTTGATGGGAATATTGTGTGTTACTGGTATTTACTTGGAAGTCTCAACATCGTTCAGTAAAGGAGACTTTTAGGTATCGGAAATTGGGTTTTGATGGAGTTCTTGTTTCGGTTTTGTAAATAAAGGATGGCTTATTAGTCGTTAAATAAAAAAATATTTTCGCCATGTAGGTACCTTATACACCGTTGAGTTTTAAACACTAATGGGTAATTTAATTGGTTAGCCAAAGTTTTGTAATAATCTTCCTTGATATTTTCCATCCTCAAGAATGTAGAACCAACCAGTTTATTGCGGGCCTATATAAACGCTGAAAAAAAAATAGCCAAAATTGGCCAACTGCATTTAACTCAGTGCAAGTAGCCATATGGATCAGTTACAGAGCAAGCAGCTGCTGTTTTGGTACTGCTAAGCAATCAAGCAGACTTCTTACACCTAATAGCATCTAATAATGTCTTACGGCTTATGTTGACTTGGCACTTAGCCCAGGTTCCCACGGGCGATTTTTAACGCGACGATTTTTTATAGCGCACTGGATTTTCAACTCTTAGTATTGAGCCGAGCATTGAGAATTCAACTGAGCACATCCCAGCGCGGCAAAAAACACACTGATGGATTTTCAACTCGGCACTAAGTAGAGCGTCGAAAATCCAGAGTGCGAAAAAAAATCATCGCCTGTGCTAACTTATTTGCTACAATTGTTTATGATTATTATAAATAAAATAGTAAATGAATAATATAATAAATAAATAATACAATTTATTCAATTATAAAATAAAATAATGATTTACTTTATTTACAATCGAGGAAACATTTAATACTAACTGTAATGTAGACCTACCTGATCTAGGTTTATAAAAACCTGTTTTTCGGGCCATCAATTTACATCAAACATTTAAAAAGAAGACAACAATAGATTTTTTAATTAGAAGCTAAATTAAAAAGAAGACATAATAGTATCAATGACTTAAAGAGTAAATATTTGATTTTATTATTGTAAAACTAGATTGTGTAAGATATATTATGTTTAAATAAATTATATTGGTCTGTATCAGTATGAAGTAAGTAAATATACCTACAGGTTGTCACCGTCATGTCAATACAAAACAGTCTTCAAAATTGTCTTGGCTTTTCTTTGCTCTACACTAATTAATGTGCTATAAATACTTACATACTAGATGGGCACTTAACAGATACGCGTAATGTGTCAACACACTTAAACTCTTGACCTGATTCAAATCTTGACTCCGAAGGTCGTGGAACATTTAAGTTCCGTTATGTTCCATACAGAAGAGGCTTGTTTAATCCCAAAAGGAGTCAAAAGCTAGCTTTATAAAAAATGATTGTAAGTATTGCCAGTAAAATAACAAAATATATCAAATCATCACGCATTCTAAATTGTCTAAGGTCAATAAGAAAAATTCTAACTCAAAAAAATACCACCCAAATACTTAACACAATAAATAATTCCCTCGAGTCTCTAATAACTTACCCGATTTGATAATAAGGAGGAATTAAACAATACACATGGGCTCGAGACCATCATAATTTTCCTCTAAAGAAAATCACTGGATCCAAGACTATCCGGTTATCGTCTTTTTGTTACCCGTACGACAGAAATGGACTGACTGAAAAGGGTTAGTGTGGGTTAGCGAGCTGGTAATTTATTACTACTTGTATTTTCTTAGCTCTCCGTTACGTATATTTTACGATATATAAGTCTCATGAGGCGGTTTGGCACTTGGGATCTGCTTACGTGCTTGCGACATAATTGTACCGCGAAAATGAGGGTCAGTCGAGACGAAGGCTGCTATCATAGTACAAAAACGATGTTGACTGTCGATACAGATAGTGCTAGATTTTCCAATCAAGAATGCAGTGCGTTTAATTTTCACTTTGCATGCGAATTTAATGTCGCTAACTTAATGTATATGTATATTAAGAGATTTTGCACTGATGATTGTAACATAAGCCTCCTTATTCATCGCCAGTCCAATATAGAAAAAAATATTTGGTCAACAAAACTGCTTACTTACCCTTTACTAAAATAAAAATCTTTCAAACTCTTAGCGAGTTTTCTTCTAGTCCTCAGCCGCACTTAAACCGAGAATATCCGACTCAAACCCTCCAACGAAGTTTAAAACTAAGAAAATAACAAAAAAAAAACTATTTTCAGTAAAAACGTAGGCAATTCTTTAAGGCACACGAAAGTAATCTCCCATTATAAATGACGGTATAACAAGTCGATACTAATTTAATTCTAGATTTGTGTAAGGGGTCGTAACGCGTAACGTATGGCTCGTGGTTTTGGGGTTGCCAGTTAGAGGTCATGGGGTTTCTTCAAGGTTAAGAGCTACCTAAGCACAGATTTGCCACGGCAAGGTAATTTATGTGCGTCAAGTCGCGGTTTGTAGTTAATTTCGTTAAGTATACCTCTACAATACATGCGTGGCCTAAAGATAAGAGGAATTAATTGTTTTAGTTATATTATACACAAGAATTTGATTAAATTCTTTTGAATACGTTTCGTATTGCGTTTATAATCATATCAACACCTAGTAAACGTCCACTGTTGAGCATGCTTTTAAAAAATGGTCCTTAACTTTATAATGCCAAAACCACCACGTCTGGCTAATCTTTACGCTTGATGCTGTTATTCATCCTAACAGTATCCCTGTGTTGCCTTATGAGGCCCATTACAAGAGGGATGACCTAGCCTTGCTAAAAACCAATCCCTATTCTCACGGATATATACTTAAAATACTTTTTCTATTCAATAGACTTCAAAGGTTAGCGTGCTAAATGTGAGCACCAAGTTGTATAACTTTTGCATACCGCCAAATCACTTACCGGTGTTCAAAGTTCCTACCTTTGGTGACTGTGGAAATAGTTGTTTTCATCAGAGTAATTCCTAACTTGATCATCGTAAAAACGTAATGTGGGTACTCAGCCAAGGCCGTCCGATTCAATCTTTTTCAGCGAAAATATTTTTTTTCTGAATAAGACTGATATAAAAGCACTCAAACTACCCAATAATAGGAAAGTCCTTTTCGTAATCCTTCATAGTGTAAGCTATTCGTCTAAAAACGTAGACGGAGTAAGAATTATGAGTTTTCCCGCAAAGGTCATTGGCATTCACATCGACCTCCTCGCGATATGTGATTTATAGTGATTGGATTATTTTCTCTGTTTCAGACATTTAGTTCCAGCCCGAAACCATCCCACAATGGAGGCTGAAACCACACCCGTAAGTACCTAGACTATAACTAATTAAGAATGAAATAAAAAAATACGGAATGAAATATTTAAGTTTCATCCTACATAATGCACATCACAACCGTTTTGAAACTTACATTCTACTGCCCTCTATTGTCAACTTTGCAACAACCCGTACATGTTCCTGTGGGATGACGATGGAACTGGGTTCATACAACCGTCAGATGCGATGCGCTGGCCTGAAACTAGATGGCGCTACAGTGTACTAACGGAATGCCACATATTTGGATAGATGGCGCTATTTTGAATTTTATTGTGTAGGTTTCAACGAAAACTAGGCAGGGACGTGAATTTCGAGCTTGCTCTGTAGTTCGTGCACCCTCCGAAAGGTGTCGTTTATGAGTATTTTACATTTAAAATAAGTAACGGAAGCTAATAGCAGTACAATGCCTTATTTTCTAATGTACATAAAAATAATCAGGGATCTACGTTCTCTTTTGTGACTTTGTTTAAGGAAAATACAAAATGTTTGTTTTATTTTTTGAGTAGTTGTTTACGGAAGTAAATGAAAACCCCTTAGGGCGTCCTTTTTTATTTTCTGGTTCTCGTTCTGACAGCGTGCTTGATATATGCACCACCCATCCTAATAGTTGTCTGAAAGCTTGCCAGTGTTATTTTTAAAACGCGACCCCACTCAAGTCCTGATGTAAGCTTAATTTAATGCTGTATATGGACTTCCCACGTAACATTTTTCGCACAATATCACGAGGCATTCGTGCTGTGTTATATAAGTGCCGAATTAACACATTTTGGCACAGGATTTCGCTTTTACAATATTTTAAAAGATTGCATATGGCACCGTCCCACTGGCAAAGTATCCATTGTCCGCGGGGCTATATTCGGTAAATTTATCGAATGCGTTCCGTGCCTCATATTGCTCGCTATCGGTTCATTAATAAACTATATCCTGTTGCCGCACCATACAATACAATAGCCGCAGACCGTTTCAGAATCGTTCGTGTGCGAAATTTATAGCGGTTAGAATTTTGAATTTTCGTTTTCATCTGTTCCACTTCAATTAACAAAAAAGACATTTCGATAAAAATACACTGAGTTTGTCATTGTTGTCCTACAAATTGAGCTTTTAACTTTCAAGTCATGCATAAACTGAAAACATAAATCAACTAACATGATGCTGTTTGCTTGTTTGCAGTTGAAACGTGTATAATTAACAGATAAACATCCAACTTCATTTACTGCGTCGTATGAAAAAGCACAGTAACATTTTAGTGAATAAAGCTTTAGTGTAAATTCCCGCTGCGCCAGTACCTCCAGCCCGCCCCGGGCAAACCGCGGTGCCGCTCACGTCTGTTCCGGATATTCAGCGTTACGAATGGCTTTATTAAGACAAAATATTACAATTTCCGAGCAACTATTGCGACGGTTAGAATTGCTAATGCGCCGCCGAAGGAGCCGAGTGAAAAGATGCGATTGCACTGAAACCCGCCCGATACCGCCAGTTTCCTGTTTTATGAGCGACGAAATTGCAGTTCCACGCTGAGTTGCCATCTACCACCGGATGTTAGGTTTTGACTGATTTGAATACGTCTTTTATGTCAGACCCACGATTAAGCTACTCATTGCTTTATCAGAATCGGGAAAAGTTGCTCTTATCTGCTACCTATCAGCGAAAGAAAATGTACCAAAAATATTTTAGCCCTTTCTTGGGCCTGGCGAAATATCTTGTCGAAAAAGGGGCTGCGCTTGCAACCACAAATTACTATGATTTAATATTGCTTAGTTATCTGCGGGCTGGTAATTTGTTAGCGCGCCTCTCGGCCCCGCGTTGGGCGCCATTGTTGCTTCGCAGCCTTTTGTTCATCGCCTTCTACTCGCGATACGATCTTGAGTTATTATGATTAGGATTCTTTGCCAAGTGACGCGAACTCGCTAATTCCTCCATTATCGTTTTAGTTTTACTCACTCGTGAGCGTTTTATAACACTTTTTGTTGTCTTTCTCGTTTTTAATGATGGTCTTGTGAAATTAGTCTTCATTATTTACCGGGCTCTTTTTGTTTTCTCCACATTTAGTAGCTACTTCTGGCTTCTTTAAGCGGACCATTAATAAGAAGTTATTCCTGAAATGAAATTTACACAAAAAAATAAATCTTGAATATTTTTTTTATTGAACTGTGTCAATTTGTTTGCATAATGCGTCCGGAAAAGTTCTGGCATATATACCTACTGGCATATAAGCTTGGAGGTGACCTAGTAGATTAATAAACGTCACCACCGCTCGTAAAGTCAATGGAGTTAATATATCAGATGTCACGTCACGCCACGCCATGTCCAACTTTCATTTCATATAGTGCTCTCAAATGAATCGATCCATATGTGGCTTTTTCAATTAGTGAAAACATTCGATTGTCATTGTGTTTATAGTGTAATTGTTGGTTTGTTATCCATCCATCTTGACCGTTGTAATGGCTGGCCATCAGGGAAATGAATCGCCTGGCTGTCTGGTCAATGGGAGCGAGGTACAAGTGTTCTCCTCGCGAAATTGCTTTTCGTTTTAATGTCCGAGGTATCAAGGGATGCCTCGTTTCCGTGCTGATTGTTTTAACGTTTATATTTAAAACAGTTGTTAGTCGACGGTCTCATTCCTTTTCGTTTTATCCAAATCACATTTCTAAAGCATTTTATTAAGTTCATTCATGTAGTAATGTTTTGTAACTGTAGGTACGTATTTACTTGCAGTTACGAAATATCATACAATCTTACATTCGAGCTCATGTTACAAATGATATTTCTCATATTGTTATAAGTTAAGTTCATACAATTTGTTTCTCATGGCTTACTCAATTCATATTTCGTTTCTTACAGACTCTGCATGCGCTTTCATGATCTTGAAATTCAAGAATATTTTCAATGCTTTTACTTGCGGATCAAAGGAAGAAGTTCCCGACAAGCAATAGTTACTAATTAAACTAATAACATGTTGAAATCGTCCTTTTATTTTAGTAATAGGATAAGTCTAGTAAAAAACCTTCCAATTAGAATATAGGTATCTCATTTCTAACTAAAGTCCAGCACTTAACCCTTTCTTCACCTGCAACAGTGTTTGCGGTTGAGTTAGCGCGAAAATCGTAAATATCTCCGTGTTACGCTATGGCAGTGCAGTTAGCAAGGATTGCAGATACTGCAATGGCATGCAGCGTGCGTGCCACACCCCATTCATTAGGCGCCGAGTGCTTCCGCGCATTTATCAATCTACACACACAAAGGCAACCGTTCACAGCCCTCCTCATAAAATGAACTGATTTTCCGATGGGATTTTCTGTGGTTTTAAATGTGCAGTGTTTTGGAAATGTAAAACGGCGATTAAGTTGAGTTTTTATTAATTGGGAAACTTGTTTTTTCATCTTTCCATAGAATAATAACGGTTATTAACATGGGAAGCTGGACCATATTGCGCTTTGACCTCGAGGCATAAAAATACTACAAAATAAACCTGAGCATGATCTAGGATCAAAAAATCGGCTACGGACAATTTTTGTAACAGCATTGCGTACATCAGATTGAATATGCAAGTGAAATGCTGAATATTTTGAAATATGCACATGTTTTTGATATGACTGCGACATCAAGATGCAATTCGCGTGTTATGTCAATCAAGCTTTGTTTGTTGTACCAGCGTAACTGTTACTACGGTATAAAAATATTTCGAAAATAATTTTCGTACAAAACGGGCAATCGAACTGTTCTATTGATTTGCGAAATTTCCAATTTGTCATGTGCTTAACTTTCAGTTAACGTTAACCGAGACGGTAGACGACTTAAGCGAAATTTCGCTAGAAAGGGTCGGAATCCTTTCTAACGAAATTTTGCTAAACTCGTCTGTATAGAGCGCAGAGTAGAGCAAAATTATCAGTTTCAACTGGACGGAGTCTTAGCACACCTGCGTCTCTAGTGATCCAGGCTTACGGCCAGCCGCTGCGGATAAATGCTAAGACACCAATAGTGATAAAGCGCTTCCCATTATTGTTAGCTGAGCTAAAGTAGCAGCAAGTCCAGACTTAATTTTGTATTAAGCCGTTTCTGTGTAAAACGATAAACTGTTTCTCCACTCAAAACTTCGTTTATGGTGGCGTAAAAATATCGACGTGCCTTTGTACGAAAGGTGCAGTCAAAACTCTTCGTAGACTTCAGAATTTAATCATTCGTAAGTTATTACCCTCCCGTGCAAAGCATTAAGGTAATGCTTTCAACGCCTTTAATTAAACGATTATGGCGCTCATTAAGTTGAAGTATCGTAATCATAAACGCAGTTAAAACGCTTTAGGCGCAAATAGGACTTCCGATTGGACATTCAAGATTTTGCTCAGTGACTTGGAGTGTGCGGTTAGATTTATTCTCACCCGATCTACTGAGTCTTGTCTGCGGTTACTTCGCCAGAATTGAATCGTTAAGATGCGGGGACATTTCCCAAACGAGATGGTGTTACACGATCTACTTAATGTGGAAAAGGGATGGAGATAAGAGATAATAAGACAGTCATGCTCCTTTGACCATTGACGCGAGTCGAATAGGTATGTTTGGTTATACTTTGACAAAAAACATACACATTTTTTCTGTCTGTACACGGGTAATATTTCTTGATAGATCTTGCTGAGCAATGGGTCTGTCATTAAAACTTGATATGTAAAGCGTCTTTAAGCAAAGTAGCTCTTAATAACCTTACATGAACTAATTTTAAAACAGAATTCTCCCTTTACCTAATTCTTTTTCCGAATTATTTTTAACATTACCAGAAAATAGATTGCGTAGGTGGAATATCGCCCGCACAGGGGAATGGCTAAGGGCTACTGATGAAGTAAAATTTTAAAATCACAGGGTTAAAAAATCAGACTACAATATTTAAAAAGGTTAATGCTTTTTGGCAAACAACGTTTTTGGGACAGCTAAGAATAGAGCACCCAATGTCAATGTCGCTGGTGAAATTTCTACCTAGGTTCAGTACGTTGTAAGAGCACAGGTAAAACATAAATGCATGCCTTTCTGGTTATGTGGTTTTGGTTATTACCGCCCAATTATTGACCCCTTTAACAATGATTCAGAAACAAACTGCAATGAAACTTTGGCTACCTGTTGTGTAGAAAACAATGGTAAAGATTTTCTGTCCCGTAAGCGTTCGGGCAGAAGCACATCATTAAAAACGATTGGCCAGTTCACTGCCCAGTACAAAAAAAAACCTGAGTTTAACGGAACAGATGTACCTAAATAAATTCAGATTTATTGTTAATGTAACAAATCTTAATTGAATTTTAGCTGAGAGTGTTACAGAACAAATCACCCAAGAACGTGCAACAATTATACCACTTTTATACAATTACCAGCAAATAAAGTCCCGTACTGCCGCCAATTAACCAGTCATATTTGCGAGCGAATCCCTCAGTAAATAATAATGTCCATCGTCCAATTATCTTATAGCGGCCAGTGACGAGTCACGAGATATAAGGGTCAACTCTCATTTGATATTCTGCTCCCACCCCACGTAATGGAATAACGTTGTGAGCTCGCCGACGCCCGATACGATCGATCTACCTCCCTATATATTTTATTTTCGTAAATTGTTCCAAATTATGTCCGGTAACCCTTGTCAGATCACTAAAAATGTGTCTGATGGACCGCGCCGCCGATCTCGCTAAAATTACGGTGTTGCCAGATATTTTAATGTTACTTTTGTTCAGGGCTATTTTGGCCTCGGTACCTTCCTCAGCTAACACATACTAAATGATGGCATTTGGGCTGTTTTAATACCTAAGTTCAATTGAATTAAAATAGCAGGTTCAACTTTATAAAACCTCAACCCGGTAACATACTTTTGCTCCAACTATTTGACTCCTAGAACAATTTGTTCTAAATATAGAAATGTAATACATAAAAATATAATTACTTAAGCACGTACCTACATTTGACACTATAAAAGTTACAAGCCAGTTTATTACCTGTTTGATTTACAGAACGGATAATAAAATGTAATACAGTAATGGATAATAAACACACGACGAATATGACTATGATGATAGACACGCAATTCTACGAAGTAATTTTTTACATGAATGCATTCTACATGATGAATTAAACCCACCGCACGCCAAGCCAAGCTTTACGATTTCAAACGCAGAAATTTTATAGAATGAATAATTATAACGGAACGTAAATCAGTTTAACAGCTCTAAATGGTCGGTCGTAATTTTATATAACTTAGGTAAACGTTATAAAAGGCTATATGCATTTAAATTCAACTCGCATGAAACGTAAATTCGGGATTATTGCTCCCGATAATCTTGTTGTAGTTGTTGCCAGACGTGATAAGTTTATACCTTTGAATAGAACTAGGATTATCGTGGCCTACGTGTTGTATTATTGTATCTGAAGATAATGATAATTAACTTATATTTATGTCTATGAAGGTGGGCTTTAGGGCTGACCATTGTAATTTTTGCTACCCAGAAACTAAACTGTGTTAGGGTTTTAGTTTTACTTTACCTGCTATAAATGTTAAATGATCATACGCTGGTAGGTACTGTTATACCTTTCTCAATATATGAAAGCGGGGGCGTAAGAGAAATGAAACTATATTTAATATTTAACTAGATTATTATATTTTATCAAGGAATTTTCCTAATACACCGGCAGGCCCTAGCCCTGCCTATCTACTTCTCTAAACAAACTACCATCACTTTTCCTTCCAAAGCTTATTTCAAACTTGCTTGACTGTTCGAGAGTAACCATCGATAATATATTACCAGCCAGTCAACATAAGGTTGACACATGCAGATAACCTCTACAACCTATGTGTTTTACTGCTGACTTAAGTTTAAATGGGAAAGTTAGTAAGTATGCCAGCGCTTTTTTGGGATTTCGTACGTAGTGCACCCGAAAAGAAGGGAAATATGTGCGAGGTAGTCTTACCACTATATATTCCTGACCCTTACTTTTTATCCTTCTTGCGTTTAGGACATGTTCTGAATTATGGACTCTGCTGTCAGCATAAATGGACATTGTGTGTATAGTAACAACGCCAGAGCGGAGCGTACTGTACTTTCCTTTTCCCTGATGATTTATTGGAAGAAGGTAAATTGTAATATCCATTAAAAATTTACAGGCACGTTGGAAGAATTATGTTAGAGGTCCACAGAGTCGACAAATAAATTATCTCTGGCATGCGGGGCGTCGGGGACGCTTGCCGCGCTCTTAACTCTTATTTTATACTTATCGGTACAACACTTTTATCTCTGCATAAAATGCTATGCAAGGCTTTTAAAATTATATTACACAGAAGCAGACTGCAAAGAGGGTTTAACTGTACTCTGAAATGCTCTTTAAAAATGTTAATGGCGCAAACAATCCTCACGTTATAAATCTTAATATGATCTGTCAAATTAAAACATGGGTCCGCGAAAGTTTATATTTCAGACACCCAGAAAGTTTTTGAGACAGACATCCTAACTTTTCAATTTAGGCGCCGTCGATTCCGGACCGCAGAACAGGGCGCGAAATCAAGTTATAGCATTACAGTGAGCGCGTTAGACGAATCGCATAGAATATTTCCACGTTTCTATTTGTGTATGTTGCGGAAAAATAAAGTTAAATCAGACGCGTTAACGCGTCGCTTGGCGGGGATTGCCGCGAAATTGTTTCGCTGTTTTGTGTAGGGCGTTTAAAGTGTTTTTTACTCGGTTTGCTAATGGACGCGGACTTTACTTACCGCCCCGTTCCGTTGTACGCTTGTTTACTATTAATTGCGCCTTTTGTCGCCTACAGCTGCTGTCTCGGCGCAGGATACGGCTGCGGTCGGTCTGCGCCCAGTTACAACCTTTATGGGTGTTTACGTAGCGCTCCTAGAAAGCGAGCACAGCGATTTCGTTTTGCCGCCATTTACTCTAACGAAATAAAAGTCTTTTGCGTTTTTCCGCGGAAAATTAAGTTGTTTGTGCCGTCGTAATAGTTTTTCCACTTTAGGAGTCTAGTTCGAACATTTAAGTGGGTCGATGTTACTTTCATCATTTCTAAAAATGAAGTTTAATCACGCCATGAACGTTTTATCAACTACCTGCCTGAAGGTAAAAACAACAGTTGAAATCGAGGTTATTAAAATTAAATACATGATGCATCACCTCACTCGTGTATTCATATTCATTTCGGTTGCACTGAATGAATTCTTTCTATTAAAATCGACAGGCACCAACGACAAGCTTCTTTCGAACGCAGAAGCCATATTTTCAAATACAAATAAATAGAAATCACAATGTCTGTATTTACATTGAATCTTTCCATTCGTTGCTGAACCACTTCCATTGCAGCAGTTTCGGTGCAGTATAAACCGCAAACAACAACCGACGCTGTTTCCATTCCACGCAGAACTAGCGAACTGCATGCGGTTCCAGATTTTTGCATTATTTTTTTTACTCCCACTGCTCTGGAAATAATTTTATTTATCGCTGTCGTGGTCCGTTGTCGCGCTAGCGTTGAATCACAACTTTTTAATTAAATTATTCACTTGATAATTGTTGGTGCACGAGTGATAGCCTCGTATTTTTACACTTTATTGTTGACCGATGAGTCTGTATTGTAAATTATGAAGTTGATCTTCTAGTGGGTTCAGTATTTCTGATATAATTTCATCATATTTATGCGTTAAGGTAAAGCACGTAACTTTGCAGTCATAAAATACGCTGTTTAGTGGCTGTGCACGTTGCTCTAACTTCTGTTAATTAGTTTGTAAATTGTTGCTGTTGATACATTTTGTTTAAATTAAACACAGTTTGTACGTATCTATCCAATAAAGTGCTGACAGGATAGTTTTTTACCTCGTTTTGAACATTTCGTAGACGTGCTACGCGAGCGCTACGGTGCTACGAACCGTCTACGACTTCGCTACGACGTAATTACTCCCGAGTTTAATTTTCGTTTTTACTTATCTCTTCTACTTTTTTTATTCATGATGAACGTCCGTTTTAGTGAAAACAAGACTTACTTTGAGATAATAATGAAACTAAAGTATAACAAAGGAGAAACTTACCGTGAAATATTCAGTGGGGGCCATCATTTCGTCATAAGTTTTGACCGCCGCTCAACTTCCACATTGCGATTTAACGCTACTCGTATTTTATTGGCATTGTTCAGTTAATACAAAAGTTGGTAACTTTCCGCCATCGATTATTATTGCAAACTTTATACAAAATTCAAGAGGCTTTAATAAGTTGAGGATACAATTATGTGGTGGCGACTGGGACGCAAATAAAATATTGTTTTCGGAAGCTTACAAATTCAATAAAGGAATGGGTTAGGTAATTGTTTTTAACTTGTGGCAAGTTTTTTGTATTTATTAATAACGAGTACAGGACACTGAATTAAATTCTTTCATTTTACGTTCCCTATTTGAATGCGAAATGAGGAAATATTAGCTTTTACAGATAGGATAGATTTTCCTACAGGTGATAAAACAACGATTCCTTTCTTCATAAATAGTTTAATATTCACCATTTCTTTGGAGCACCCGTGGTTTCCATTAAGCAATACTATCGGCACTATCGCCGAGTAAAGTACACATTGTCTCTGGCTCGGCACATTTATTTTGTTTCTCGGGTAATAGACAACGCATCCGGAAGTACGGATAATGGGTCTCGGAAAAAATAGAGTGCTTGCGACGAAAGCCAGACACTGCAACACCTGTCGCCTGACGCTTACTGGTAGGATACTGGGGTGGGTAATTTTTAAGCTGATGCGGGTGCATTAGCTTAAAAATTAGGTAAGTACTCTTTTGAATAGAGGTACTTACAAGGTTGAAAAAAAAATATATGTAAATGACACACACTTATAGGGGTTGTTATAAGCACTGTACGTTGTTTTGTTAAAACTTAACATTTTTATTGCTTTAGTATGGTTTTTTATTACACATCGGGCACAGTCAAATTAAGTCATCAACTTAACGTTCTTTCCGGATATATTATTCCGTGAAATATTAAATCAAATACCTTCACACCTTCCCCAAATATTTCAGCATTTAAGCTGACGACACACATCATGAATACCAAAATTAAAAAATACAACGTACCCAACGGTATCGGGGACATTATAGCAGTAACGTACCTCAACCCTCCGCAGCCGCCGGCACTTAAGGCGCCCCTCCGATGCAGATTGGATGACGTCGTATGATTTACCGCCCGCACGCCTCCCACCGTCCTCGATAAAATGACGCACGGGGGGATTGACGATGTAGCATTTGTTCCTTCATGTTCTTGTATGCGTGTAATTTCTTATTAACGTGTGGAAGTCCCGATAACGAAACATTCTTGGATGGATTGCGAAAATATGTATCTGGATTTGGATTTTGTTTGCACCATATTTTTGATCATGGAAACTACACAGGCTTTTATAACTATGTGTCACTGAAATGTAAATGTCAGTTGGCATGAGTTAGCAGATTAATTGACCACAACAATGTAAGTAATTTGCAAGCTTTTCAAAGGAATTGGTGGCACACTTCAATATCATACCATCAAATTTGTTTAACGACCCATTATTTAGGGTAAGGTTGCGACCATTGGACCAGCGCCTTGATTGGACCGCTTTGATTTCTCGAAAACGAATTGTAATAATAATTGTCCTTTATGACGAAACGCTGCCTATTCGCCCCCCCACCCGCCCCCTCAACCGCCAGTGTCTCCGTGAGCTTCGTTCGGGAAGAACGTGCTTTGGTGTGTTTTAAGAGCTCCCAATATAATATTTGCGCGAAAACTTTACCATGTAAGTACAGATTTATTCGGTTTATCAATGTGATTATTTTTATTAGCATAACATATTTATTTGTTCAGCTAATTTACCAATCCAATGGCACATAAGATTAATAGTTTTTTATTTATTTATATTTTAATGTGATAGCAGCGAATTGCCATCAATGGACCTGTAGAAAATCGGTATGCTACCAATTTCCACTCAATCGGGAATCGAACCCGTACTAATAATTTTATTTATTAGCTTTTAAGCGTGAAGCGAAGCGTAAGCAGAAGGATGAAAGAAAGATGCAAGTAGAGATGAAATGAAGAATATTATTAAAGCGATGGAAAATTATATTTGAATAAAATTAAACTGACAAACATTAAATTAGAAAAATAAAATCAAGTATACAATATAAAGCGCGGCGCGGTCCGAGTGGTTCGGAAGGCGGTAGAACGTAGTACTGTGTGGTGTCCGCAGCCCGGCCCTCGCAGTGGTAGATGTGCGTGCACGCACACTTCCGCAGTCCAAGGCCGTTGTCGCCGTCGCCCGTATAATAATCCCGCGCAGCTGATGTGTGCGCGGCGCGTGTAGCTAGTTGCGGTCACTCGGTGCAAACATCGTACGATAATATCGTATGATCTGCATGTTTGGCCCAAGATTCATAAGCGGAGCGATTCCGCTCTAAAATGTAAGGTGGTGGTCCAATTGATTTATTGTTCCGCCACATATTCCCCCCGGCCAGACCGTAACTACGGTCGATAATAATCGGGGAATCTTACTCGCCGCCCACTTCTTGTCCTCTTCTCTGTGTCTGTTGTTGTAATGGGTGTTGGAGCTACCGCTGGCATTGATTTGACTTCTGGTTGCTTTTCCTCGTCCTTCAAAGTGTATGCGGGTTTTAATCTGTCAACAGAGACGTTAGTTGGCTTTCCTTTTACCTGTATTGTGTACTACTTTGCATGCCTTTGTATCACTTTGTAGGGGCCGGCGTAAGGTGGTTCCAGTGGTCTTCGGACGTAGTCTCGACGTAGAAAGACGTGTGTAGAGGAATGCAGATCTCGTGGTATGTAGAAGGGAGAAGTTGTGTGCCAGGAGGTTGGCCTGGGAGTGAGTTTGGCCATGTGTGCACGAAGACGTGTTGCATACTGTGTGACATCGGCTGCGGTGTAATCTGTAGCAGACAGAAACTGGCTAGGTAAATGAAGAGCTTCACCATACACAAGCTCAGCAGGCGTGGCTTGGATGTCTTCTTTCCACGAGTTACGCATGCCGAGTAGCACCAGCGGTAGAATTTCTGTCCACTGCGACGAAGTGTGGCACATGATGGCTGCTTTGAGCTGGCGGTGTAGCCGCTCAACGATGCCATTCGCAGCTGGGTGGTAGGCGGTGGTGCGGAAGTGGTTTGCACCAACCATGGTAGTGAGGGCCTTGAACAGGTGGCTCTCGAACTGGCGACCACGGTCTGTAGTCACCCGTGCTGGACAGCCGAATCTAGCTATCCAGCCAGTCACCAAGGCAGCTGCGCAGGTCTCCGCGGTTATGTCCTTCAGCGGGTACGCCTCAGGCCACCGAGTAAATCGATCGATGACAGTTAGGCAGTACCTGTAATCAGAAGAAATGGTTAAGGGCCCTACGATGTCGAGGTGTATATGGGTAAATCTGGAAGAAGGAGTAAGGAAAGAGGAAAGAGGAGTTACGGTATGGCGGGTTATTTTACATGCTTGGCATTGCAAGCATTGTCTTGCCCACTCTCTACAGTTCTTGCGGATCCCAGGCCACACAAAGTTTTGTGTCACCAGTCGCACTGTAGCAGAACATCCAGGATGATGTATGTTGTGCAACGATTGGAAGACTTGCTTCCTTAGTTGTGGTGTGACATATGGGCGAGGCATCGGCATTGAAGTATCGCATACAATGTGTGCGTTTCCCGTCAGTGTAGCGATCTTTTCTAGCTGAAGTGAAGAGCCGTTTTGAATCAGATCTTGCAGTTCTGGGTCTGTTTCCTGAAATTTTGCAAGATCCTCAAAGTTTATTGCCGCTGACACCTCTTCAACCCGTGATAATGCATCAGCGACGACATTGTCTCTTCCAGGTATGTACCGTATATCCGTAGTGAATTGGCCTATGAAATCTAGGTACCTGAATTGTCTTGGCGAATGGCTGTCTCTGTTGGTTTTGAAGGCAAACACTAGTGGTTTATGGTCGGTAAAGATGGCAAAGTTTCTAGCCTCGACCATATGTCGGAAGTATTTTACAGCTTCATATGCCGCTAACAATTCGCGGTCGTATGGGCTGTACTTCTTTTGAGCACCACTAAGTTTGTGTGAATAAAATGCTAGTGGTTCCCAGTCGTCTCCGTTTCGCTGTTGAAGGACAGCGCCGATGGCGGTATCAGATGCATCAGTGACTATGGTTAACTCGGCTGATGGATCTGGATGGGCCAGTAGAGTTGCGTTGCACAATGAAGTCTTAGTGTCTTCGAAAGCCTTTAATATTTCTGGAGTCATGTCGACTGGATGTGCTCCTTTAATTTTGGGACCAGCAAGGACAGCATTCAGTGGAGCTTGGAGCTTAGCTGCTTTTGGGACAAATCGGCGATAAAAATTTATCATACCCAAGAATCGTCGAAGCTAAGGAGCTTCCGGAGTATCTTCGAAGCTACGGAGCTTAAGGAGTATCCGGTTCCCAAGACGGTCAAGGGACCGTCTTGGGAACCGGATACTCCTGGATAGCCTGTATCTTGGTCTCGAGAGGATTCGTACCTGCAGCTGACACACGGTATCCTAAGAAAGTTACCTCTGAGTGTCCGATATTACACTTTGATGTGTTTACCACTATACCGTAGCTTTTCAAGCGGTCGAATAGTTGCCGTAAATGCTGCTTATGCTGTTCAGGAGTCTGTGAGAACACGAGAATGTCATCGATATATCCGTAGCAAAAATCCAAACCAAGCAGAACTTCGTCGATAAACCTTTGAAAAGTTTGAGCAGCGTTCCTTAAACCAAAGGTCATGTAAGCGAATTCGTAAAGGCCGAATGGTGTAGTGATGGCAGTCTTTGGAATGTCATCTGGGTTGATAGCAATTTGATTATAGGCTTTGACTAAATCAATAGTTGAAAATACTGCGCACCCTGATAGCTGGTAGGAGAAGTCATGAATGTGGCGGATAGGGTACCTGTCTGGTATTGTTCTTGCGTTTAGTGCTCTGTAGTCGCCGCATGGTCTCCATCCGTCGTCCTTCTTCCTAACCAGGTGAAGTGGGGCAGACCAGGGACTCTCCGATCGTCTGGCCACGCCACTGGCAAGCATGTCTTCGAACTCCTTCTTCGCAACTAGCGTTCGAGCTGGATCAAGTCGTCGAGGTTTGCTTGATACTGGTGGACCTGGAGTTGTCCTTATGTGGTGTAGCGTATTATGCTTACCCGGTAAATGTGTTCCTGGAGGTCGGGTGATTTCCGGATACTCGCGAAGAATTTCATGGTAGTCTGTGTCACCAACTACAGCCTTCACGGATGCAATATCGTCCGTTGACTTGCAATGAGCTCCTGTAACTGATAGTGTAGTGATGTTGTCTATTAGGCGTTGGTTTCTGCAGTCTACGAGTAAGTTGTAGAAACTAAGGAAGTCGACCCCTATGATAGGTCGTGACACATCTGCTACTGTGAAACTCCAGGTGTAGTCCCTTCTGAGACCTAAGTTAAGTCGCAACTGTGTTGGTCCGTACGTATGGATCACAGTATTGTTGGCAGCGACTAAATCAAATTTTGATAGTTTAACAGGCATCTTTACTGCCGACCGAGGGAAAACACACAAGTCTGAGCCAGTGTCCACTAGGAACTGCATTTTCGAAGTCCGGTCGGTTATGAATAAACGGCCTGTTGAAGTAGGGCAGTCGTTAGCCGCTACTTGCGACCGCCCTTTGAGTTTTCCGAACTAAATGTGCAGGGTTGCTTGCATTTGCTCGCTTTCTCCCCAAAGGTGTAGTGGTAGAAACAATGTGGGTGATTTGGTGGTGGCTGCTGTGGTCTAAAGCTATTAGAGCGACTGCGATCATACCTTTTTTGGTTGCGTTTGGATTGTGAGCGTGAGCGGGAACGTCCTTTCCAGTTGCCGTTCATCTGCGATGTCAGTAGTGCCACTTGCTTTGTGAGCTCGCTTACTTGCTTGAGCAAGTCTGGTGAAGCGCTGGTAGAAGCAGAGGCGGCTGCTACTTGTGGAGTGGATGGTACAATTTCGTACACCCTGTCAGCAATCTCCGCTAGTTTTTCTACCTGTAAGTCAGCAATCTGAGAAGCAATAACAGTTTGTATGTTTTGTGGCAGGCGGTTAGTCCAGAGACTTTTTACAAAGTCCGAAGCTCCAGCAGGTCCTGCTAGGTTTTGTAGATGCCGAAGGAACTGAGACGGCCTGCGATCGCCTAGCTCTTCATGTATTAAGAGTTGCTGTATCCGCTTTTCCTGTGAGGCAGACAGGCGATTAATTAGCTCACTTTTTAATTTGTCGTACTTGTCTGTCTCCGGAGGTTTTGTAATAATGTCCTTGACTTGGATTGCGTAT
Organism: Dryobotodes eremita; assembly: GCA_917490735.1. Taxonomy (NCBI): domain Eukaryota; kingdom Metazoa; phylum Arthropoda; class Insecta; order Lepidoptera; family Noctuidae; genus Dryobotodes; species Dryobotodes eremita. Next base: position 5,921,900 of record OU823261.1, read on the forward strand.
TTAGTTTCCAGCTGTGTCGTTACGAAATAGAATTTCGTCGTGTCGCTGGTTATCCTCGACAGGATAAATTGGCCCTCTAATTGGGCGAACCATAAAGCCGGTTCCTCTGGACAGAAAGGTGGACAGCGTAGTGGTAGTCCGACTTTGGACACTTCTCCTGAGACAGCAGTAACTTTTCCTTTAGCGTTAGCATCTTCAAAATCCTCAGTATCCGACATCGTTTTAAAAAAAATATAAAATCGCTCACCGCTTTTGTATTGGACCACAGCCTATTTTTTTCTTCGCTTCGATGTAAACAAACTATCACCTGTTTAATCACCGAACGTCTTGATTCACTGGAACTGCTTGTTCCTTGCTGCACTCCGAGTCTTCAGTATGCGCGGTAGTCGAGGGTCACCAATGTGGAAAATCGGTATGCTACCAATTTCCACTCAATCGGGAATCGAACCCGTACTAATAATTTTATTTATTAGCTTTTAAGCGTGAAGCGAAGCGTAAGCAGAAGGATGAAAGAAAGATGCAAGTAGAGATGAAATGAAGAATATTATTAAAGCGATGGAAAATTATATTTGAATAAAATTAAACTGACAAACATTAAATTAGAAAAATAAAATCAAGTATACAATATAAAGCGCGGCGCGGTCCGAGTGGTTCGGAAGGCGGTAGAACGTAGTACTGTGTGGTGTCCGCAGCCCGGCCCTCGCAGTGGTAGATGTGCGTGCACGCACACTTCCGCAGTCCAAGGCCGTTGTCGCCGTCGCCCGTATAATAATCCCGCGCAGCTGATGTGTGCGCGGCGCGTGTAGCTAGTTGCGGTCACTCGGTGCAAACATCGTACGATAATATCGTATGATCTGCATGTTTGGCCCAAGATTCATAAGCGGAGCGATTCCGCTCTAAAATGTAAGGTGGTGGTCCAATTGATTTATTGTTCCGCCACAGACCAGTGCAAGGCTCCTTGATTAGACCGGTCCAATGAAGGCAACTTCAAAAATTTCGGTTTTAATATATCTTTTTTTGTTTTAGCATGGCAAAACGAGGCCAGTATTATGACTGGAATGAAGGAAGTATGAGATTAGCGTTACTAGCTTTGAGTAAAAAAGAGGTCGGATTAAACGAAGCAAGCAGGATATATGGTGTACCAAAAGCGACATTAAAACAGAGGATAAAGAAATATTTTTGTCCATCATGTCACTGATTGATCTCTAAAACCAAAATTATTATCATTTAATGTGTCTATTCACTGCTATAACTGAGAATAATTCAGTTATTTCATATTAAATTTATATTGTATTGTATTAATATTATACTTTATGTTGATTTTTATAATGTGGAACATGTGCCTTAATGTTCAGTTTCATCCATTTTATTATTTTAAGTGGTTAATTAACCAGTGCTCACAATTATTACATTTATGACTAGACTGATTGTTTAACCTACCTCATAATAGGCTATTTAATAGCCAATTACTTCGTTAAGATTTTTTAAATTTTGCATTTCACCGTTAAATTAAGACGTTGTGATTACTTGTGATTCGTATTAATAAAAAGACTGTGTTTTAATTTTGTATTATATTTTATTTTATTTCAATTTCCTTGGGCACCTTGAATGGACCAGCAGACAAAATGTCCTAAGTCCAATCATAGCAACTAGGAGGTCCAATCCAAGAGACTGTGGTCCAAATAAGGGAACTATCACAAAAACAGTTTTTTCTGTTTTGTTCCTTTATGCTTCAAACAAAAAATCCGAAAACACACCTACGAGGACATACGTATAAGACCTATAAAATTGGATAATCACTATTCCCTTAAATGTCATACTTCAGGTGCTATAACCGCTAAAAGTTAAGTGGTCCAATAATCGCAACCTTACCCTAATACCACAGGAGCCCCAAGGTAATCAAATAGTACGTCGTTACGATGTATCCAGGAAGTGGTGGTAACAGCAGTCAAAAGCGCAATTAACACTGGAAGTTTGGGACATGGAAAACTTCAAATTAATTAATGGAATGTAGACTTCAAGTGTCGCGAACACGCAACGTTCATTGGTATCGGTGTTCTTTATTTAGCGAAGCATGTGACTTTTTATGTTCAAATATTTAAGGGTTGGCAATAGTGAATGACTTAATTCAACTGTCGCGTTTTAGACAAACTATGATAGTATTACGAAGTACCTACTTTTATAGGATCGTTGAAATGAAACTAGAAATAGAGGACAAAGCGTTCAACTGTTTATTAATAATACCTACACACGAAATAAACGCTTAACTATAATTAAATTTTATACACTATGGTAATCCTACCATTCCTGGAACCGCCTGGCAATATAGGTTAAACGACATTTAATAATATAATTGATATTTCCATGGAGTAATTAATTTGCATATCGGTTCAAAGTACCGGTTTTGCAGCCAGTATGGCCGATTTTCCGAACCAGATTTACTGATTGGAAACTTTACTAACACGTCATATTTGGCTGATGATGGCCACAAAACTAGACTAAAATCGAAGAGAAATCCAGCATCAACTAAAAATATCTCTATAACAATTAAAAAGGCATCTGTTGCCTATAATCATTTTTGATTGGCCCTCTCAAACGGTAGGGCTGTACTTGAATCGAAATTGGATTGGGATTATCTCGATACCGTTTCGAAAGTAACCCCATTAATCTCGATAAGGATCAGATGAAGTATCGACTGCTTCTTTGTTTGTATACCTCCACTTTGTTTATAGACAAGGAATGCTGGAATTCAGTGCAGAAACGGGCAATAAAAAATGTATGTGAATTCAATATTGCCTAGTGATAGCTTAGACTTAGTCTGATCATTCAACTGGATTCTATTTCAGCTCTAATACATAATGCTGCGTGCGCTAAAACTGAACGGTTTTCAAAAGAATTTTCAGTTCAAGAAAACGGAATGTAGCGTTTGTCTTATGAGACGCACCAGAACATTAAAATAACACTTGTCCACTAAACAGTCTGGACTCTCCTTAGAGTCAAAGAGACGCTTTAAAATCATTTGTTATGGTAATGTCTGGGAGGTCCATGTTTCTGTTTATCAAAATCTTTTAATTAGCGCTTGGAGTCAAATAAACGACGATCCAACACGCGACTGCATGGCGGTTCGCTGGCGAAAGGCCCTGGCCATTGAAAAAAAAATAGTTTGTGTCGTCTATTGACTTTCTGTTAACAAAGTCTGGTCTGTAAGTAACCGCAAAAAGTTGTAAAAAAAAACGTAATTGTGTATTCTGTCGGCTTCAAATTGTACCTAGTACCTACTTTTGTTATTTTCCATTGTGTATTTAAAAAAATTAAATATGACAAATATTCTAAAGATGTTGATCCAGCTTCCCTCTTTATCCTCTCATAAAATATCATCGCGTTAATATGTAGTTAGTTTTACTATTAATAATTCCCGGAATTAATATGGTTGCTATTAGATTTTACTGCATACTACGTTGTCTAAAGCTACACCTGCTTTATACCGGCGATACCATACATTGTAAGCTTATGATCTGATCAAGATTATGTCTGGACTTTAATAGAGACTGTGACCTCTGAGTTTGTTTCGGCCTTTCTTAGAGTAGTCAGATAGGAAACGCCGACCTCATCTAGTTTAAAACATATGATTGACGTGTAAAAGTGTTTGTACAAACCTACTTACACAAATAAAATCATTTATCATTATCATTTATATCGAAAATTAATCAGATTATGTCTTGGCCATTAAAATATGACATCCAAAACGAATATATTGCCGTATACTTCCTCAAAATATTTACATTAATGTATGAGTTACTGCTGTTGATAAAAATAAATTGCAATGAGAAATTCGGACGATACAAACATGTCAATAAAATGCATCACAAGACAATTAATCAAATCCAAATCTTATCGAATACGGGGAACACGGTACCGAACAGAATGAACATAATGTCTACAAAAGATAAAGAGATTTGCTTGTACAAACGGACAGGTTATCCCCATCCTTCTATCAGTAACAAACGTCGATTATATCGCGGGCTTTTCTCATCCATTAGCGCCATATTGACTGCCCACTTTCATCTTCTCTTGCCTCGGGGATTATTTGTATACCTACCTACCATCCTTTTATTGTTGCCTGTCGGTTGTTATATTAATTTTGTTAGTGACAGGTTGTTTCGAAAATGATGTTCGGTATTTAATTATTTGGTAGGACTAATTGAGTTCTGTCACTTGATATTTTACCATTACGGCAGGTATTGGGTTTTCAATTTGATAAGGTACCTCTTTAATGTGTTTTGCACTAAGTCTCAATGTAGAAAATATTTTGAAAATCTTGGTATATCAGCTTTTGTTTCATTTATGGAATGCACGAATAAGTAGTTATGCGGACCTATAGGTGCAAAAGTGTTATAAATTTGCGTACATGTAGGTACTAAAAAATGGAGCTACGTCTGCCAACAAACTGCTTTGCAGTTTGGCAGAGGTAATATCTCTTATAAAAATGTATTTCTTTTATTAGACACTTTTTCGTTTCATAATTGTTGGTAAATAGGTAGATTTGAGTATTTTGCGTTGCCCTTGAATAAGAAGAAGATAAATGTGCTTTTAAAATAACTTTGTACGAATTAAACTCAAGCTCAAAACATTTATTTTAATTAAATCATTTACAGCCACTTTTAAATTGCCAAAGGAGTCGGTCAGTCAGAAAGACGAAGCTACTCGCCCATTCCAAAGCGTAGAAGGTTCCTATGGCGAAGAATGGTCAGGAAACTCCATGGACACTCATAATGAATTAATGAATAGTGATGTATATAATTATACCTGAGAGAATACCTAAGCTCTAATTAATAAGCAGTCTCATATTGAAGGGTCTTCAGTGGACTACTCACCCAAGAGACCTTTACCTTACATCTGTACCTATTAGCTACGCCCAAACTGCCTTAAATAATGTAGAAATTATTACAGACAAACCGAAACGCTTCATTAATTTTATTTTAATGTCAGCGTCAACTCCTAATCGTCCTGTGCTATTTGCAAAGGTCGACAGACGTAAGGGGACGGTAATGGTCCTATGAGTGGTGGTATCGATAAATACCTTTAGGTATATGGCCAACTTTTAATTTGTAATAACTTGTATACTTGTAACTCTGTGATACATGGAAATACCAGACGAAACCTACTTGCAACCCACCATTATCTTAACTTTACAAATTTTTGCCTTACAGTTCGATGCAAAAAAATATACTCCTCTAAACAAGGTAAAAGCAATTAAATTTTTAATCTCAAAAGCTATACCTACCTACAACATCTTAATTAAAACTCATGAAAGATTTTCCTGCATTTTCCTGCTAAACAAAGGTAATTTTGGAATTGATATTTTTTTTTCTATTTTAATTTAAACAGGCAGTATTGCTCACGAATTCTAATTAACACAACAATTGAGGAGTTAAGACTTTTTGAGGGATGGACTTGGAAACTCCGTGATGAGAATTAGACGTTTTTATGTGGAAACGTGATTAGATTTTTCATTGCGAATTTATTTAAGACGACGTGATAAAAATGCTAGCTACATTAGGTACTAGTAATTCCAAGTGTCTTGCGAGAAAACGTGTGAATACTGTCGGAGAAAAATGACTTTTTCACTATTTTTTTTTTATTATCACAATCATTTGGTGTCCTATTGACATAAATCGGTATATAAGAAAAGCCGTCGAATGATTACATTTTGGTTCTTTTATTCCTGGCACAATATAAAAAAATATAAAAAATATTGAGTATAGTTTTGGTGCCAAATTTGTTTGTTGCCTGTCAGTCATGAGTCATGACTCATTTTACATCGATCGCAATCACAGCAATGCGAAATACGTCAGTCGCCGTTGTCAAAAATTGCGAAAATACATTTACCAACATTTCGAATCCTCAATAAAAATACAGGGTACTTATTTTGTTAAAAAAATTCGCAATCCGGTAAATATATAAAGTTGAATAAACAATCCAGCATTTTTCACATGAGGTAGTCTCGTACAATCGGGTTTTCCGTTGATACAGGAGCAACGACGCGGTCGCAAACTGCCTGCAATGTTTGTATTGAAGTGTCCATTATCCTGATGAGGTGCGCATACCATTCATGTTACTACATATAAAAATGAGGGTTCCGTCTACCGCTCACATAGGGTAGTACTCGCCATAAACGACATTTTGACGTCGTATTTTGTATATTCTTTAGTAGGTACAACAAATTGCAAATTCAAACAAACCGATATTTTTATGTTTTTGGTTATAAGTACTACAAAATAAAATAAAACTTGTTAGTGCACATATCAGAAATACAGAAGTCTGAATCAATACAATTTCCATTTTAAATTAAAACCTTTCATCCGCTAAATTTTATCAATATCAAAATAAAAATTTACATATTGTCTATGGTATCTTTTTTTTTAATATCCGAAGTGCAGTTTGGATGAAAGTGTCGCTTACGCTATTCAGCCTCACTCACACAAACACATGTTAGTAATATTGCGCTCGTCTGCACCCCTTCCCGGAGCTTTTGTTCGCTTATGTTTATTATGACATGTTTTGCACAGATAATTGACTTAAGTCTGTGTATTTTACGCATTATGTGGGTCGTATTCTGTATGTGTAACTTCTGAGATGTGACTAATAAGGAAGTTTAAATGTAAACATTTTGTTTATTTTGTTAACCATACATAGGTACTTCAAACATTTTCAATTTGTTTTTGTATCTCCTCGTCACGTCATGTAGAAGTGTAGTTTAAATAAGTCTAAATTTGCATGATGTGGTACGAAGGATTCTAGGAATTGGGAAGCTCGATGTATTTAAAGCATTTTCCCTTCCCAGATAATTCTTTAGGTAGGTACCGTATTCATTTTGTAAAAATCTTATTTTATAATAAAATACACAGTTAACAGAACCAGGAATGGCTAAAATACTGGAAATATCGAGACTTAGGCGTTATTTTGTGATAGTAATAAATTAGCTTCTACTATGCTAGTTCGTTAAATGAAGATACCTGATAAATATGTATGAAACAAAGTTCCTGCCAATAGATTCGTTCATCAACATCGCATTATCCCCAACACCCAATAACTTTTCTACTATATAACAAGATACAAATTTATTTGATTGTACGTGCATTACATTGTTTGTTTCCCACCTTTGGCCAGCAAACTGCGTAACGTCATTACCGAGTTCGATTCGTTCGACGATCGCCTCCACGTAACAACCGATCGATCTGGAGTAACTCTAACATTATTAGTTTCCTTTCCAAGATTCTTATTGGCTTTATATTGGCAGGTATAAGATTTGGAGGGTAGTAAGAATGTTTTCTCAGTTTTTATATCAGTTCAGAAAGCGTTGGGCGCCAATTTCAGCCAAACCATAAAATTGAAGGTTCCAAAGAAATTCTTTAATGTAAAAGCATTATTGTCTTTGATAGCAAAGACGAATCCATGGTGGAGATTCTTTTTTATGATAATCGCTTCGTCTGATCTCTTTTACTCTGGTGGCACCGGGTTTTCATATTTCGTAAATCTTGCACTCAAATAGTACATTTTCTCACATCGGAGGGTACGCAGCCCTAAAAACTACATAAGTATTCTCAAACCACACCTCACTCTTATAACTTACTCGACATGTAACCCGCACACCTACTTACATATTCATAAGAGTTAGTAGCAAGAAGTCGTGTCGTTTATTCTTTCTACATCTACTCGGATGTGTTTAGGAGCCGCTCATGTGAACACAGCCTCTTGACGCCGCAAATTAAAGACCAGGATATAGAGGCGACAGTTTTCTCTCTACCTGAGTGTTGGATTTGTTAAGTAAGTTCCTAGGAATTGAAATAACATGAGGTGCTTTTAGTGTTAGTTGCAATGAGATTGGAGACAGTGTTTTTATGTGATGTTTGCTTTTGTTACTTTTGACGAAGCTGTTAGTACTTTTAGCGAATTCTTGCTTTAACTGTAATCTGTTACTGGTAGGTACTAAAGTTATAAGAAAGACCAAGGATATCTTGTGATGGCCTAACGATTATTGTTTTGATTCGTTATATAAAATAATTTAATTTGAAACAAAAGTGTAGGTAGATTCTGCAAATTAAAACTTTTTACTTGTTTCTCCCTCTGATCTATTCCTGTAGACAAAATTCTTAAATCTAACCGTGGTTCTAATCTCTCCCGCTCGCGCCATCAACGTGCCACATCCCGAAGTCTAGATCAGCGATGTCATTAAGAGAAGGCGCGTGATCGTGAGCACTCGTGCGGTCAACACGACGACACGAATTAGCGTCCCACGCGACACGAACATGTGGCCTGAATTTAATACCACGTCTTGGGGTGGAAAGTAGTGTGTTTGGAAGAAACAATCGATAAATTAACACCTTTTTATTAAAAACTAACGATTTCGGCCGCTTGGATTTCGGATTTCCCTCGTACAAACTTCAACACACCATTTCCCACCATTAGGGGTTGTTTTTTTTTAAGTATTTTTATATCCTTTCTCCGAGTTCAAGCTACATATCCACATAACGAATTTTATGAAAATCGGCTCAGTGCCTAAGCCGTGAATACGTTATAGACGGCCTTACTTAGTTACTTACACATATAATAATCTATAATACTCTAGCTTCTGCCCACGGCTTCGCCCGCGGGGATGTCGGAAATTATCCCACGGGAACGTGCCACCAGGACAAAAAGTAGCCATGTCGTTCCCCAAGATGCCATCGATCTTCTTGACAAATTTTACCGAAATTCGTTCTGTGGTTTAGGCGTGAAAAGGTAACATACAGACTGAGTTACTTTCGAATTTATAATATGAGTATGTAATTGCTTCATTGAGAAATTAAATTTGTAAGTAGGTATGGTCGTTTCTTCGTCATTCATGAATGAGCTTTGTATACATCCGTGTTACGTCGAGCATGAATGTAACTTCAGTATCCTGAAGTACGATCGTAGCAGTAATGAATCTACCCTCATTCTCTCTTTCGAACAAGTTACGCTACCCTTAATCAGATGAATCTCATCATCAGCTATTGAAATACTAAGTACCCACTGCTCCAGAGAATATTGGCAGGGAATGAACTATAATATCATCAACATATACAAAGTTTAGGAGTATTTGCCAAAAGAAACTCATCATCAGCTATTGAAATACTAAGTACCCACTGTTTCAGAAAAATTGGTGGGTCCTACTATAATGGGGGTCCTGGGTGTCAATTCACCAAAAATGTATTCACAAATTTTGATACTCGTTAAATAGGCAAAAATTGGCATTAAGTTAGTTAGTCATTTAATTTAGTACCTAGTGTAAATAGTTATGTTAAATATTGTACAAGTTTCTATTTTTTTTATTAATGAATTGTTTTTGTATTTTTTTGTATTAATAATTTAATGAATTGTATTATCATTATTATTATTATTTATAATTATCTTAATTGCAATTGCCTTGCTAAAGTTTCCAATAACTTAATTTCCGCATTCAATAAATAAATAAAATTTAATTTTCTTTTTGCATCAATTTTCTCGCGATGCGTTCATCTTTCGAGATTCATCTTTTGACATTTTTTGTTCAATCTCATTGGCATTGCTTATAGTTTCTTTAATTATTTGATTAAAAAATATAGGCCCGGGTATGTTTTCTATAAGCACAAATTTATATGCCAGAAACGACTTGCGCTAATAGACAAAATAGATTATTTATAGTAGGCTACCCGGAACCGAACTAGTTACATTAAGTTAATTATTAAAATAAAAATGGTTAGGTTAGGTTAGGGTAGGTTAAAACTGTAACCTCCTACGCACGAGCCGAGCGAGCGAAACGAGCGGTGCCGCGGCAGCGGCCGGCGTGTGTCAGAAACGACTAGATTATATAGAAAAAAAAAATACTTTAGTAGGTTAAATAACTTCAGTACTTGCCTGTAAATTATTTGACCCAAATGGAAATGGCAACCATGTAGGATTACGTTTTCAATTTGGTCGCAAGCTTAAGATATCAGCTTTTTCAAAATCTAATAAGCAAACTCTTCGCTTAATATCTATGTTATTTTCTGCTCCATATTCTATAATCATTTCAAATATTGTTTCACTGGTTTAGAAAATTTATTATAAAATGATATTTAGTATAAACGTTATTTTTCAAAAAGAATCTAAATATTGAATGAAAAATGTGTAAATGATTTAATATTATCCGAAACATTTGTAAAGAGAAGCATGCAAGCAAATAAATGTTTGCAAAGCGAGTGTTTATAAAATAAAACATTTGCGGAATAAGTTGTTTGTGAAATAAATAGTATACACGAAACGTTGGTAGTAAACAAAAAATTTGTCAGTGGTGTTTTGGTGAAACATTAGTGAACCACTATAATGTCATCAACATATACATAGTTTAGGAGTATTGCCGAAACGTTTTCAATGTAATAAAATAATAAGTCTCCATAAAGAAAAATAAAAACAAGCCTTAGTGCAAAGTAAGACAGCACGGGTTAATTATACTCGATGTTGGCAATCAACAAAGCGAATGTACTTATGTCACTTAATTGTTCCTTCACACGCAAACTTTTATGTTGTAAATTTTGTTGTTTTGGCTTTTCGGCTGGCTAGCTGCCATCTTGTTTTATTGCATCGAATAAAGTAAAATAAACTGAGAGTACTTGAAAGCAAGTGTTATACTGGAGCACCTAGCTACCTACTATGTATGCTACTACTGGGCTTTTCGTGCAAAAAAAATTTTTCGGGTGAGTTCATATTTAACTACAATGGTGTTAAAGGGTTTATTCTAAATATTTACCCAATAGACAGCCTTTACCAGCACTTAGGGAAAGAAATGCAGCAGTTAAACGCAGCCGGAAGTTACCACAAGGCAAATGGTTTTAACTACCCTTATTAATTGCAGAACATATTCAATTGCGATTGTACTATAATAATCTAACTACCCACCAATACAGCAATTCAAGACCCGTTTATTATTCATGAAATAGTTATTATTGATCGTAAAATAAAACACGGTAATATTTCACAGTCGTTACGCGGCTAATATTCATAACTGTAATGAATATCAAACGACACACCCGATAGATATGGCCGGCTAGCGCCATGTTTATTGCAAGTAAGGTGTTCAGCAGTGGAGAGCATACGTCCTGGATTTGGGAGACACTTCCGGTATAATTTCGAGGCAAACATGTAGATAAGTCTTGTAGTGTTCAATTTATTTTAATACAAGCTTGCAGGTCTATTTGAACTGTACGGATTGGTAAAAATAAATGAACCTAAAGAACGAACATGTCAATATCTGTGGTCAATAAGAGAGCGAAGTGTAACTTAGGTTTGTAGTCTTTATAAAAGAATATTTATTTGGATGTTAAAATATCATTAAAACAACAGATGGTAAAATCAAATAGTCACTAGATATTTTTCTTACATTTTTACCTTGTTTACTAGCATTCTTTTGTTTTCAGTTTTCGGATTACGAAATATAATATCAAACAATGTCCTGCTGCTCATCTAACGCATGGCCGCACACTGTAGTATTGACTTGCCCTCACATGGGCAGTAAACAACGTTATCGTTGCGTCGTCATCGTGACGTTTAATGTCAAGTGACGTCACTTGACATGCGGCTACTGCCCGCCCGTTGTGTATAGACGTCGCTTCATTTGTGTGTTAAGTGCATTTCTGTGTTGATTGTTTTTGGAAGAGTGGATTATTTGCTGATAATTTTTAATTAAAAGTTTACCTTAGCGCCAATGACATAATTTGTATATATTAAAAATTAAAGTCAATTTTTTTAAATGACTTTTCGTCCTTTAAATCTGCAACTTCACCGCAGCAAATGAAACGCACAGACAAACAAAAGGCTCGCAAAAAAGTTTAAAAACCTCTTTCGGATAAGTGTCGCATCCTTAACCCGTAATAATTAATTAAACGAGCTTCACTAATCTGGCGTCAGTGCAACTCATAAAAGAATACTTGGCACAAAAGATAGTCGCCCAGGCTTGATTAATGCATGATGTTGAGCTTTCATATCCTGATCCACGAGCCACGAGCCACGAAACTTCAGTGCTGTTTAATCGTAATCCGCGTCATCTTTCGCTTAGCTCTGGCTTCGTTTCGCTAGGGGATTTTCTATTGTAAGAAAGAGAGAAATATAAAGTGGTGAAGTGCAGAAGACCTACCATTTGCACAATTTCACTTAAGGGGGAAGCGCAAGGGTAGCCCGCGAAATTCAAATTTTCTTACGTTTTTTGCAATTTGAAGGTCAATGTCAGGTTGTATTTTGATTAAAATATGATTCGCGGCCGTAACAAATATGGCTTTACGGAATTATAGTCATTAGAATCAGCAATACAACTCCTTACGTTAGAATTGGCGTCAAATGTCATGATTTCATGAAATAGTCATTCAATACAGTAATATGAACTTAGAGAGAGGTATTGCTGATTCTAATGATTATAATTCTGTAAAGCCATATTTTTTACGGCCGCGACTCATATTTTAATCAAAATACAACCTGACTGTGACCTGCAAATTGCAAAAAACGGAAGAACATTTGAATTTCGCGGGCTACCCTGAAGGTTCCGCCTTAAAGTATCAGGAAAGAGTATATCATCGTTGACCGCATCGTCTGTTGGCATCGTTGAAATAACTAGTAGTTCAAACTCGAGTCTATTAAAAAGTGTGAATAAGAAAATACGAATACGAATCTGCTGATCAGTCTCTAATCATTGCAGTCCCAGATTTCAGCGTTTCTCGTTATAACATTTAAAAAAAAAATACTTGTACAATCCTAAACTAACTCCAAGCTTGTTCAAATTAGATTTACTGTAGGTACCTTTCCGTTGTGCAGTAAAACGTTCCGGGAGCGCAGTCCACGTCTCGCTCATTCCTCGCTTTGCTGTCCATCCAACTCCACTTTAATGGCGGTCCGCTGGAGAGGCGGATAATTTAAAATACCTACATAGCTCTCACTGGCCAGCTCTTAGCTAGCTGCGGTTGAAAGGTTCACTTGGATTCTTGCATATAACTCCCGAAGTTAAAAGGGTTCTGGATATTTAATTTTACGTTCTTTATTTCGTGGTCTGGCAGAGAAAAGTATAATATCTGATACATGCAACGTAATATCTGAATGATGTGTGATAATGTTGCTGCATTTTCGTTATTTTAAGTCTGGTTTTAAAAATCTCATTTGATTTTTAGGTAGTCTAATAAAATACATCCAGGAATGAGGAATACCTACGGTACTTAGGTAAAGAATTTCATGCTAAATATAAACTGCAAGCGAAGCGTACAAAACAATTTGAACAGAAACTTAAAGAATCGTATAAAATCGGAGAGCTAAATCAATTTTAGACACAATACACTACCGGCATGGTACAATTTTAAAAGCATAGTTTAAAACTGAAACGGAATCGTTCCCCACTCTGCTAGGGGTGGAATCATGAATCTTGTTCTCGTAAACCGAAGGAAATTGCTTGCTAAAAGTTTCCGAATTTATAGCGTATTTGTACGTCCGAACTGGTGTTGCAGGATTAGACACATTCGTCGCTATCGAGGATACACTCGTGACTTACCTGACTTTTTGTTTTATAGTTTTAATTCTAGTTTTGTCTGTTAGATTTGAAGCTTACAGTTTTAGGGATTTAACAGATTTTTCTGTTACGTGATTTATAAAAGAATGACTTTTCTGGAGCTCATAAAATCGCTTGCATAAAAGTAAGATTTGGGATTAAGAAACTCGTAAAGATGACAGATGTGAGATAGTTAAATTAAACTTTAATTTGCACAGGTTAAAGAAGGGTAGCTTGAGTAATTTGCTGTGATTATTCATCCATAAGTAGATGAAATAATTATCACAATTTAGGGTGTCCATCATATCACCCAATAACTGAATGTGATCAACCGGTATCCGTAATGAGAGATATTGTAATATAATTAACTACGCAATCCAATCGGAATTAGTTTCATTTGGCATCCAAAACCAATAACGATTACTATTGAAGTTACATTGCGGGCTGCTAATATAAATGGGTATACTATGGCCCTATTTCTGCCCGTAATGTGTTGCTAACAATAAGTTAGTGCCGGCTACCCGGTTTTATCTGGCTGACCAGCGGGGTTGAGTGAATCCAGCACATTACTCAGTCCAGTGCCGCAATTTACATAATTAACCAACTTCCTAGCGACTTTCGCATCTACCTTGATATATCTCAGTGGAAATGTCTAAGTAACGTAATTTCGTGTCCTGTGTATTTGGGTGTGGAGTAGATTTGTATCTTTTTTTGGATGGTAGGTAATTACTTATGCATCTATACTTAATGTTCTCTTTGATTTACCTAGTAAATGGTGGGTAGTAGTTTAATTTGTCAAAATGTCGCTATTAGGTGGGTAGTTCACGTGTTTTTACTACATGTGTTTGGGACCTATGCATTCTGAAATATACAAGTAAGAAAAACATCAAGATACAAGTAATTTTTATGCCTATACTGACATCTTCTAGATCTTGAATATAATCTTTTCATTAGTAATTCTACATGATAACTAGGCCCATAAATGTAAGAACAAATCAAAAACATATGGTTGTTTCATCCAAATGTTAATTCAAAAGAAATAAATAGAACAAGAAATGTAATAGAAATACGTTATCATTACACTTTTACAGCGAAAAGGTTCTTTCCTGCTGCGCACATTATTTATTTAAATCACTCGTAATGTCGGTGTACTGCCTGATGTTGGCACAATTTATAGGCCTGTATCACGACGGTTTTATAAACCAGACGAGATTAGCAAATACTTGGGAGTTTATTGAAGAATCTTGTCGTCTTTGTCGAAGATATTAGGGTTATTTGAGGGGAATTTCAAGGTATTATATCTTGACCATCCCTTATATTAGTGTCTACATCCAAGTGCCATTAGGCCGGTGATGGTTTCTGATGATTTTGTTGATTATTTCAGTGGCACACAAAACCCATACTGTACATACAGAACCTACGTTTTTTTAGTCTTATTTAAAATAGGAGCAAAGACTCCCAAGCCCATTTTAATCGCTTATTTGTCTTCTAAAGGCAAATCGGTATTGGAATTCTGTAATACACATCAAAAGAGACGTCTCGTTTAAGGGAATAACAATTGAATTAAGGATTCCAATCTAATTCATTCGGATCTCAATTTATAAATCAATTGAATTCTTTAATTGAATTATTGATCAATCAGGTTCGAGTATCCTACCTACTTGATTTTAAATGAGAAATAAAAAACTCCAATTAAAAATCCTCTCGGATAATAATTAATCCACAGAATTCCGTTTTGTGGCAAAATCGTTTAAAGCTTTTGTGTACTTACGAAATGAATCTGCTATGTTATTTTAACAATTCATGTTACTTACATGGGGCATTATATATATAATCGTTTAAAAAAAAAGTATATGAAATCTATTCGAACCGTTTACAAGTCTGCTGTAAGGGCTTGATGAATAAAGAAAAATAATAAAACAAGGTCATATCTACACAGCTTCAAATCTATACTTGTATTATAAAGAGGTAAAATTTATTTGTTAGTTTGTATGTTTGTACGAGTATGTAGGGGATAATCTTTGAAAAAAAAACCGGTCGGATATGAAAATTTCATTTTGCATTGATAGCCCAATTCTTGAGGAAGGCTATAGGCTATTTAACATTACGCTAGGACCCTTAGGCTCCGAGCAAAAAGAAAAACAGTCGGAAAGAACGCTAAGCGAAAACTAAGTACTAGCGCGGGCAGGCGATGCGATATGATGCGGTGGGTTGGGTGAACCAGTCACGCAGATGAAGTCGCGGGCAGAAGCTAATCATGGACAAGAAAATGCCAAATGGTAGAACGTACATAGGCAAGTACTTGTTTTTTTTATTTTTGTTATTTTGTTGAGTGCCTGTGACTTGTTGTCAGGCCTACACTGTCCTCCCATTATCAACACTGTAACTTGAAACATTGTAAAAGCCCCTTATTTTTAAAAGAGTAACCGTGGAGTTTCTTGCCGGCTCTTCTCCATAGGAAACAACCAATTGGAACCGTGCACCTAGCTTCTGACGTTTCATAAGTGCCCATGTTGGTTTATGTGAAATAAAATATTTTGTTTTTGAGCCAAACATTATAACAACTTACCTGTATTCAATAAAAATAAACTATTTCTATTAATATATCGGTCGTACATTCTATTTCCAATCTTGCACCAAATATTTATCAAACCTCGTCCTATAATTATAATAATTTATTATAATCTCCTTTATTTCGTATATATATACATATAAATTATATTTTTAAATATTAGAATATAAAAATATAAAAACATTTAAAAATATAAAAAATAGTGGCCCACCGGTATCGGGAACAGGGTCCAAGCTACCGGCGGTCAGGGCTCCAGAGAGAGAAACCTCCTAACAATGCGGGCCGTGTCCAAAAGTACCGCCTTCTGAATCAAGCCCTTGATCCAGCTGCCCAACGAGAGCCTCCTAAACGGCAACACCGTGTCAACAAAACGTCTGGTTTTTCAATTCTTGTAAATATCAATAGTGAAAATAAATTTGACCCATTTTTGCAATAGTTTTCCATTTTAAACCAATTATAAAACCCGAAAGTCAATTTTAAATCAAAAAAGTATATAATATTCACCATAATGTAAAAGATTTGATAAAAAACTGACGAATCGGAGGTGACATGACAGTTGTCACCTCCGATTAAACAATCACAATAACAAAATAGAAAAATGAAGATACGAGTATGTTGACAAGATCGGCCGCACTACGAGCACGCCCACCACCTCCGGACTCTTCGCTCAGCTCCGCCTCGCCGCCGCCGGTACCCAGCCTCACTGTGAGCGCTGTGACGACACCGGCTGCGGTAGTTGCGTCGAGCTCGAGCGACGAGTATTTCTCCCCGCCCACGACGGCACCACCTGTTCGTCGACGTGGACGACACCGGCCGCCGGACGGCTTAGGATCTCGAGGCCCACTGGCCTCTGACAGGGTCCCAGCTCCCGGCGGAAGTGTGCAGCACATGAGATGGACACGATCCATCAATGAAAACGTCATGCGCTCATACTATGGGGCTACAGAGGGGGGAAACAATCTGACCGCGTACCTATAATTATATATTATCTGTTATTATAATTATTATTATTTATTGTAATTTCCTGTCATGAGGCTTCACGTGAGAGCCATACCATGTGCCCTTAAATTCGCATTTACCCAGATATACACTGCCACAGCATTCAGCTTCGCTTGGCCCTTGATGGACTTAATTATTTTTGGCCACGGATTCGTTGTGTCCTCAACTAACGGTCAGGTATATTTAAAAATAGAATATTTTCTACCCAATTATCACAGAATAATTTTTGTTTTTGGATTTTATGGAGTGAATTTCGAATAAAACTTAGAATGGTCTAAAGATTTAAGGAAACAAACGTTGGCACTTAAGAGTCTATTTTTAACGTCGCCTACTCTAGAAAGCTTTTATGGGAAGCCTTAAACATAAAGCTTTTTGGTATTAGCTGTTGTTTTAACTTTATTAATAGGTAACTAAGCCTATTTTTACTTTATCAAAAGTTTTGTAAGTTCTGAGAAGACTTGCTTTGTCTAAACACTAGTGACTAGCTTTGTCGTTGTAAAATTCAAATTCATTTATTCATCAAAAATAAGCTAACAGTTTACACCAAATCGCTTATATCTATGCTAATTCTACAAATTTACATTAAAAACAAAATTAACACTTCTTAGACTAAACAGCTCAACAATAATTATTTCTTCATAATTTCTTCATATTTAAATAAATATACACATGAAGCGGTTGTCCTTCGAGAGTCAAAAAATAAATCTGCTGCAGGAATATATTTTAGAAAGTCATTTATTAACTTAATTGTTCTAGCAGTGGGAGTGGTGTTGGTTCGGGGAGCACGCCATGTAGGCGGGTAGCAGAGGAGTCTATGTTGTCGTCTTACAACGCCACGCATATACTGGTCCGGAACATTAAAATTTATTGACTCCCTTAGAACGGGACTATCCATCTTACCTACTAATATTAGACAATAATTAATTATATGTGTGGATTCGCGATGCGATGTGTGGAAAGCGATTGTCTAAGGATTTTATTTAGATTTCAGTTTTACCGATGACTTTTATGCAGCAGCTGCGCATTCTTTTCATAGTATCTCCGAGACATTTTATTATATCTTCACCAAATAAGATGACGTTTATCCTGAACCAAACTTTCCATCATAGCATCAAAAATAACCTCAAATAAAGCAGTTCCTGTTAACACCCCAATAAATTTGCATAAAGCTAGGTACACAACAGCCATACAACCGTACAACCGTAACCGCCAAAAGAGCACTGAGCCAGTCAACGAACAGATTTAACTGGCAAAAAGTTTATCAGGAATGGGCGGGACGGGCCGTGTAGATTTCAGTACAAATGTCAAGCCATGCCGCTGCGGTCGCGCCCGCCGCAAAACACGGCTAAATGCCGCTCTGGTGGACCCCACTTTATAGTGTGCGACGTTTTGAAATAAAACTGAAGACTGAGTTGTTGATGTTACAATTATATTCAGTCACGAATATTTGTGTTTGTAGGTTTGGATTCAGGCTTTTTGAAGGATTAATAATTAAATTGCACATACCATTTTGAAAATTCACCAATATCATTTATGCCTACCGTTTGCACTGAAGATCTCTTGCAGTGGATACCTATTGTTGATTTGACTTAATTAAAGCTATTGCAATTTTGAGTGTGCAACACAATTAGAGTAGGTACCTGCATACTTACTTCTCGTCATTATACCAGAAATCCTCGGTTTAAGTTCCGTTGTTAACTTTGAAACCGAAGGCTTTATTATTCTCATCTGTAAATGAAGCCAGTGCATGTTTACGTGAAACGTAGATTCAAACATCAAGCGGTGTGCGGTTGCCATGGCCGCAAACCACCGCAAGGATCGCTGGCCAGCGTCGGCTGATGCGACGGTGGACGGTGTGTTACCTGCTTTAAAACGTTTAAATTTTCTTTTGACTCGTACAGTTGGTGACACGCTGGCGTTGTTTGTAGTAGTTTATAGTGTAGCGTTTAGATGTTATTTTTGAGAAAGACAACATACAAATGGTAGTACTTTTAGAATATAAAATATTGGTTTGTTTGCCAATGCGGTGCTGGAAATACATTTCGTAGGTATCTCCGACCGTAAAAACAGAAACAGTTTTAGGCACGTAGGATTTTGGAAAACAGCACATACCAAACTATTGTGCTAAAATGCACCAACATATTGTACAAAAACTAACATTACTCCAAATTTTTTGTTCACGATAGTTGCCAGTGTTGCCACACATTCAACTCGTATCAAACACCAACTTTGTATTTTTTCCCGCTGGTCACGCCAGCAGCACTGACGCCCAAAGACAATGGGCTTACGCCCCTTAAACAATAAATCATGCCATGATTAATGAACTAAATAAGACAGGGGTTCACATTGGTAATCATATCACCGTGTAAGTTGGTCGATACAAAACAACGATATTTCTTCAACGGATAATTTAAAGCGCTGTTTTAAGCGGCACAAAAGGGTTTACAAACTAGCTGTCGGGAGCTTAACGAGTGAAAAAGCGATTCGTGACCGTCCTGTTATGTGACTTGCGTCTATCCAATAGCAGCTATGATGAAAGTTTCACGTCATTCGGATAAGCTTGTTACAAAACCGGCAAATCGTGAAACTACGTGGACAAAGGTTTTTCAATATTGCTTTGACGCTCTCGTTTCTGTGGCTGGGTTTTATTGCAGTGTTATAGTCCTAAGCAGTTTTTTATTTTACTTTTGTCATTATTGATCGTAGTCGGTGGCGTTCTGTAGTTTCTGCTATGGGAAAAATGTGTGAGTTTATATAATGTATTATGTCTTTATCAATTCAAAGTTGCCACCGAAATATGTGGTAGGTAGATATATGATAGGTAGGTACTTTCTGCTCAATAAATAAATTGACATCGGCTTCTGGTTTAAAAAAAATCTTTACGCCCCGCATAAATAGACATTTTACGTAAAACCA
This sequence comes from Dryobotodes eremita, assembly GCA_917490735.1. Classification (NCBI taxonomy): domain Eukaryota; kingdom Metazoa; phylum Arthropoda; class Insecta; order Lepidoptera; family Noctuidae; genus Dryobotodes; species Dryobotodes eremita. The sequence continues at coordinate 5,941,951 of OU823261.1, forward strand.
AAATGAAACGTGTTTTTTTTTTGCAGCAGTAAACTTATATAACAATTTATTTTTCCCGAATGCCAAGTTCGAAGCCGTTCTTTATTAATGTCCTGTCGACATTTCGCCCTGGTGGCCGCCGCTTAAAATTTAAAATTTAAATTCGCAAGTTTTAATACTAAATAAAAAGAGTTTAATATATTATTGGGTATTGAAAATGAGGGAAAGCACCTTTATTTTTTCTGTTACGAGGAAATGAATAAATGTGCAGTTTATGTCTTTGACATTATTTGTAAAAACTTTCAAAAATGTTCAGGCATGAAAGGATTATTGAGTTCGTATATAAAACTAGCGACCCGCCCCGGCTTCGCACGGGTTGCGGTACTTATCTACGGCGTACCCTACCTACCTACCCTACCTACCCTACCTACCTACCTACCCTACCTACCTACCCTACCTACCTACCCTACCTACCTACCCTACCTACCTACCCTACCTACCCTACCTACCTACCCTACCTACCTACTCTACCTACCTACCTACCTACCTACCTACCCTACCTACCTACCTACCTCCCAAACTCCCTACCCTACCTACCAAAAAAAAAAAAAAATTGATGTTGGCCGATTCTCATAGATACCGGATAAGCACAAAAAATTTCATCAAAATCGGTTAAGCCGTTTCGGAGGAGTATGGCAACGAAAACTGTGACACGAGAATTTTATATATTAGATAATGCTTATTTTTCAAGCCGCTATAAGCCCAATCCCTTAAAATTCTCTAAAAAGTTTCGAAACAATAAAATATACTTGCAGACTACTTGCTGTAACTGAATAAAATCCCACCGTCCCAACGTCAACTTTTTCTTAATATCCACCCACACATAATGTTGCCATCAAGTAAAAACTCCGTTGGCTATGTGTTGCCTGTCCTTTCATTGTTCTTTCCTTTCCTCTAAGATAAACTTTCGTCCCGGGCGAGGAAGTGGGTGTTTTATGTCCATGTCAAATGTCCCGCCTATTTAGCCTTTGTTTTACACTGCGAAATATATCGTTTTTCGCCGGTCTTATTTTCTACCTGTTGATGTTAGGTGGTTTTTAATTCTTGTTTTAGTTTCGTAAGCTTGTTTTTTAGTAAAATGGTCAATGGTCATGAATTTGGTAGCCCTGCAAGCTATCAAATTAAAGCAAGCAATACCTTGAAAATGCTTGCTTTTTAGAGATTTCATGAATCTAGTTGCTAAACGATGATAATCTAAATTGATATTATAAAGAGAAAAGATTTGATTTTTTTACCTAACTATGTTTGTTTGTTAAGCTTTCACGCTTAAACGGCTTTGGATGAAATTTGGCATATAGGTACACAATGACCTGGATTGGGACATAGGATGCTTTTAATCCCGATATTTCCACGGGATCGAGACTTATGGGGGTTAAAAAGCGGGTCGCAATTAGTAGGTAATAGATAAATACTTATAAGGTGTTCCAAGTTGATCAAAATTGCTGAACCTTGTTTTACATGAACAGTAGCAATCAAGAAAAGTTACTTAAAAATATTATATACAAGAATCCTGTAACCAGTTTCTTCTGATGTGTGTACAATAATATATAACGGAGTAGTGCAGTACCTTTCGCCGTGGCAAATTGAAACGGATTACTAGTGATGTTCTTGAAAACGGATTACTTGGTGCACGGAGTACCAACGCTAACAATTCATGTATATCTTCCATATACAGTTATGTATGGTAGTTTAATAGACGGAAGTAATCTCTGGAAACCTAGCAGAGATTTAGATGCTAAACTTCGCACTTTGAGTTTGTAAAGACTTTGATGCCTAAAAGCCCAGGTGCCAGGGCTTAAGAATACCATTCTATTTTTGAGTACCTTATGAATTAGTCTTTTATTTTATTATACGTTTCGTTCAGACCTACCCTCTTCTCAAAATTATATATTTGAAACGGTAACAAACTGCCGTTTGATAACAGGAATGTCCTAAACTTACTCTTCACCTTAAGACATCCCATTATTAGTTAAACAAGAAACACTAAGCTAATATCACAAATCGTGACTAGGGTGTCAATGCTGCAATAATACTGGCGGCTGTACGTGGCGGCGGTGACAAACAGATCGGGAGGTGTCCGGATATTCCCAATTTCCGTGTTCCGTGGTATCACCTCGTCGGATTTATGTCACAGTTGCGGGTAGACGGATGACGTCGAAGCGACCTGTTGGCCGAGGGCACGAACTACGAATATTCGCAAGCGTTGCGCTCTGCAGAACGGACGTGTGCATAGTTATATGGTTATGGGTTTTAGATTTTGATTTATGTCTTGTATGGTTCCTTTTGTGCGCACTCGTATTGGATATACGAGATGTTACTTGTATTGACTAGAACTAAATCAAAATCAAAATAGATAAGTATGTTAGAAACAGCAAGAGACTTATTAGCAAAAAGGGATTACTAAAATATGAATGCCCTAACAAGGGCAAAAATTTATAATCTCATAACAAGAATAATATTTAAAGTTAGCAAGTTTAAAAAGCACCCACATCGTTTGAAACAATTTTGTTTCCACAAATGATTTGGATCCAGTTTTATTTGAAAAGCTAAATTGAAACATATCGGATTGAATTTCTGTACTGAACTTTTATATAAGTCCATAAACCGCCCATATTTTATACTCCATCTGCTTTCACAAATGCGAAAGGCCGGGAGCATTGTTTACTTTTAATATCAGCTGTGATATCACTCCATACAGGAGGGTGGAGGCTCAGCGCCTAGTCCTGTTTGTTATATTTATCACGGAACAAGCGAACACAGAAGGTTTACTCCAGAATTTACGCATTAAGAAGGGGTGCAAAAATGCAAAATTATCCGAAAAGCAGATTAATGCCGTTCTGGACGTATGGCCTTTCTGGAGGTATCTAAATCAGAAATATTTGGGGCCTAATCAGATACGGAGAAGATGATCAGAATAACAAAATCTGTCGCCAGACGTCATCTATAGAAAGAAGTTAGATAGCCTAAGTCAACTAATTACTCCAAACAACATCTTCTTAATCACATTCATCATCATTCTTCTTTTTCTTTCATTCTTTTTTTTTCTTCTTATTCTATTCTATTCTTTGTAGTCGTTGCATGCTCTCTAGCCAGAAACTACCCGAAACGATTGTACTTTAATTAGCGATATATTAAGTTTAGTATATTTGACTGCCAGAGCTTTTGTCGATGCATGTTATTTAGAATGAACATTCTGCTCTAATCCATTTACCGCATGAATGCCCAAAAAAGGTAATGGAATACAAAATGATTGTGCACACTGAAGGTGGCTCACATTCATGTTGTTTTCATAAATTGCACTCTGTTTGATACGATCCTTTAAATATTTAACATCCAGCGGTAGGATTGGAGGCTGTCCTATTCAGATAAAAGTTTTTTGGTGCTTAATCGGCCACCCATATTCGGTACTGTGCGGATTTGGAATTAGTTTGAAAGGAAATATTTTTAATCTTCGGTAGCTTTTAACTCATTTACGCATCGTCAATAAGACACAATTGAATTTCTATTGTTATGGCCCTCTAGCGGGCCATCTAAGGGAACAAGGAAGCGCAGTGCTTGTCCTCAGAAGTATTTTCTGAAAGCAATTCGGTAGGTAGGTGAATGAATATATAAATATGGTTAGGTTAACAGATTTGAAAGCGACTTCTGAATATTATTTAAGTATTAACGCAAATTTAAAAATTATACGTCGTTCCTACTACGTTTTTAAACCACTGTTTCACTTTGAGTAGCATTCCGAATTGTAAAAAAGAATACTGGATTGCACCAACTCTCTAAAATCCTCAAAAATCCTCTACACATTTTTTTACACTTCAGCCGTCCAAATAAATTAATTTCACAAGTACCCAGATTTTACTCGCGTCTGGTTCCTATTGTGATTTATTTCATCCGGCAGATGGATAGGGACCGCGTTGACCCCGCGACCCCCGGACATAAATTCTTACATTTAGCCGAGTGTCACAAAATGAAATAATGTGTCCTGCAATGGAATTATTTTGACACGTTTCATACGGTACTTAGGGTATGTTTGGTTCAATTTATTATGATGTTTGGACGGATAACGGGTTGCTACATTATAAAAAGGATTTAAAAAGTTTTAATCTTATAAGCTGATTGATAATCGCCTACATTGTGTATAATTCTAGCTCTGAAAGATCGGCTGATTGCCGGTACCGAGTGTCATGAACCAAGCTACTCTTATGTTCTGGTTGCCTGGTAGTTGGCCCTGAGTATCTACATCTATCTAGAGGCAAATTCTAAAATTAACTTAATTCAATCGTTAAAATTCAGACCAAAAATAATTTGATTTTGCAAAAAAATACAGTATTACAAATTCATTTTGGCTCAAGTCACAAAAAGTTTTCCCCTACATTAATACGCGCCCTTACCGTATTACACTTGAAATAAGCCAAGTCATTTTATTTAAACAGCTGTAATGATTTGTGTCAGTTAACACCGTGTCGGACTGTATTGTAGGTATGCCATTGTTTGCTGTGACAGCTGACTGTGCAAAATGACAGCAGGAATACGCCGCTGCCGCTGTGCGCACGCCACAAAAGGTGTAATAATGACATTGTATGATATATTGTTAAGATTTCTTGTTGTGCCGTCTTTAGCTTTACACACGATGAATACAGTGTCGTGTTTTGACGTTTTTTTTTGAATTATTTATTTTGAAATGTTGAAAAACATGCTCTATTTCAGCTTTATTCGAATTGGGTAAACCTAAAAAGGATTATTATTCACTAAAAATAAAAATAGACTTTTCCGGTTGGCAACCCTGCTTTTATTGATTTGCTAACTTAAATAAAAAACAACTCGAATAGTGCTTCAATTCTAAATATTATCTTTTGACAGCTGTCAGACATACAATTTGTGTCAAACAAGATGTAACTTCTTAGTGTATGCATCATCAGCCTATAATGTTCTCACAGCTGGGACACAGGCCTCCTCTCTGTGAGAGGGAGTGGGCTGTAATCTACCACGTGGGCCCAGTGCGGGTTGGTAGATGTCACATGTCTTCGAATTTTTGGTTCTATTTTTGGTTCCTCACGATGTTTTTCTTCACCGTTTTGAGAGCAGTGGTGATGAAATTATTTTCATAAAGTAAAGCGCCTGACTAGGTTCGAACCCACGACCTACAACTCGTAAGTCGGGGCCTATACCACTGGGCCACCACTGCTCTCTTTTTTACTTTTTAGTGTATGTCAACATTATTTTATTTTTATAGTTTACTACATAAATTATTTTATTAAAATCTGTAACTAGGATGGCGTGTTACTCGTCAGTTGCCCGAGGCTGGTCGTCTGTTCTTGACTACAACTTTTGTCTGTCAGCCGCGAGGTTTTGTGATACTAGAAAAAATACTGGTTGTAAGATATTCTTGGTATAATATTTGAGTTTTTAAGACTAATAATTTACCTACAAAAATGTTATTTTTGTCCGTCTCTTTTGTTTTCGTTATTAGTATAATTAGCCTAAATTACTTTAAACTTAAGAATCCTTTTTTATTATAATTATTTATCTTGTTAAAATTTATGTAGTAGGTAGACTGGGTAGGTACTGCGTGAACCGAAAATAAGAGTATAAATATGTAATAAAAACCCAAGGGCAGTAATTAAACTCATAAACTCATCAAAACCAATTGCTGTCAATTCATAAAAAGATAAGGGAATACTCCCGTCATTGTGCTGTTAACATAACATACAAAATAATTACATTTGCAAATCAAATGTCGATGCCGAGAAACAATTACTCAAGTGATTACAAATCGCGCCCGCTATTGCTTCATGTTTACTTTGTAGGTTGTGTTGTGCGTATAAAAATGACGCTGTTTTGGAAGGTAAAAATAACTTGACAGTTGGAAAATAGATTCTATTTACCTATGTGCTTTATTACTATTCATACATTTGCTACTTTTTTTTGTGTCACTGAAAAATAACCCGTAATGTAACATGTTTCCAGCAATTATAATATTTTCAATTTAATTTAAATACCAATTCCAATATCTACTTGACGGTTTCATTTCCTAACAGATTCGATTAACTGCATTTCATAAAATAATACCTACCTTTTTAGATTCCCATCAATTTGTATATTGTCACCTGGCAACTAAGCCGCTGTCATTCGTGATCGCTGACGGCGCTTAATTGCTGTAATTGACGTTAGAAGGATCATACGCAGTGAGAGTGACACATAAATGCGTACCTACCATACACCTTCCTATGTGTAGATTGATGTAGGTAAATTGTTGTTCGAAGTTAATTATAACCTCTATGCATCTCGATTTAGAGGTTAATCTTGATTGTCTGCAGAAAGTGTTAAGTAACATTTTGTGTAGAACAATATTTTGTTTTTGTCACAATAAAGCAACAATAGAACAATATCAATAGAAACTGTAGCTTTTTAATAATTTCAGAGATATGTTGAGAAAAAAAAATGCTTTACCATACCATTATCATTACCATTATTATTTACCATTTTATGGTGTATGTTGTGTTAGCCTGTAAGTGATTGTTGCACTTATAAATGTATACCTATACTATTTTGGAAATTATTGTAAATGTATTGTGTAAACAATTGTTGACTAACCTAAATAAATAAGGATTTCTTTAGCCGCGTTTTCAGACACTTACCTCATACGTTAAGGCACTCAAACCTGGAATAATTATGTCTAGGCTTAAGAGTCTGTGCACGAAATAGACAGATTTTTCAAAAATTTGTGCATTATTTAAGAGAAAGGGAAGAAGAATTTAAACAAAATGATTTGTGATTTGAAAAGTCGAGTTCTTTGTATTGCATGTGGCTGAACGGGATTTTTCAAATAAATAAAGTATTAATGGAAAATCACTAATATTCGCAACAAGTTTTCCAAAAAATCACGCGAGACTGACGTTTGATCATTTTTTACAAGAAACTCCATTTGATTTTGAACATTAAAATATATCATCAACATCATTATCCTATGGTTTACTTGCTGGACCACTTTTTTTATTTCTATACAAAATATAGCAGAAAAATTATGTTGAAAATACCTAAGTATTTTTCGAAAAAATCCCAGTCAATGATGTATTTTTCTTATTACTGAGCAAGCCGTTTCAAGAAATTAAAAAATCACACATTAATCTTCAGCTATTCTAAAAATACTATAAAAATATAGTTATCTTCACGTAAAAATAACGTTGAGCGACAGAGGATGGGATGTGTCTGCGCACGGGTACAGTCGCGTCCTAAAGTACTAGGCTATTGTCTTATAAGTGTAATTGTTTTATTGTAGAATCATAATAGGCACTTTACTAGCTACTTATTACTTTGGAATAGGCTGGAATTAAATTAATCGCTCAGTGCGCAGGTAAACAGCCAGCGTTCTTTTTACGTAACAGGACCTGTACCAAAATTAATTTATTACGTTCGTCTCCAGAATAATGTAGAATCTCTTAGTCTATTACGTAAAAATAACTTCACAGAAATAAGCGACCATTCTTGTCTTTTAATTTGGCATTACATTGTGGGAATCTTACATTATAATCTGTCGTCGCTTTTAAAATGAAAAGTAATTAACTTTGTTATATTCCAGTCTGTTGACAGTTTAAACTTATTTTAAATTACTGTTATCACGAAATCCGTGTCACAAGTCCACTAATTATGTTGAATAGTTTCAGCAAAACAACTTGATTTAATGTAGTGAGTGACGGTGACGCAAACTAAAACGAAAGCTGTGTAAAAGATTAATTTTGGTTTCACAATTTGGATTAAATTCTTATTTTACTGATTATGCATTCTGCTGATTGGATGTTCACGGCTTGTACTTAATAAGGGTCAGAATTGGTTGCACTCTTTGGGAAACAAACTACTTAATCATAATTGACGTGCACAGGAAAATTCAATTAAAGGCGTTAATAGCAATTTATAATGTGTCGTTTAGGGCCGCCTCTATCATACATAATATAATTAATATGGTACTACCATCTGTTTCAGTAACTTAATTTTTAAGTAAGGTGTCAAAATGTTTCGTTCACTTTGCAAATGCAATTAAAATATTTAGTGCACTTAAAACTTTTAATCTAAGTACCTACCTACTTACTATCGTTGACCACCTCCGCACCAACGTACAGTCACTTAACACTACATATTTAAAAAAAGAACACGTTTCCTTTACCTTTTAAGTTTATTAAATTTTTATTATTTGTCTACCTATTACGGTTCATGAGATACAGTCCGCTGACAGACAAACGAAAAGACAGCGGACGCTTCGTAATGGGTTCCGTTGGCACCCTTCGGGTACGGAGTCCTAAAAATTGTCTGTGGTAGGTATACCGACCTACTTACGACATTAATAAAGAATGTTGCCATGGAAAAAAAATCTTAGAATTCACTATGGTAACTCAGTTCTTCACATATCCCTAATTCATTCATAAGTGCCACTTGTTTACCCATTACTGGTTTTATTCCATTCTTAGTTCAAGAACACTTATCATGAGGACAACTATACGGGTTGTTACTGGGTACTGGTAGAATGATTTATAATTTCCATATAAATTTACTTCAGTAATATTTGTCAAGGTACCTAATATATAGTTTCGTAATTTCAAATAATGTCTTTGAGGATAATCCAAGTGATTAGAGGTACAGAAACTTCATAGTCTTATCAAATGATGTATCTATTCCACTACACTTTATTACAATAAGCGGTGTAATTTTTGTTTCTATTACTAAAAATTATGTAGGTAGGTACGTAATGTACGCTTTTATTATTTCTAACGTGGCGATATTATCCTGGACGTTCACGTCCACTTCACGGCATCACGGTAACACAGGGAAGTAAAATTTTAGGAAATATGTGAAGACACTTTTAAATTTCCGTCCACGATAACGGTGTCCACGTAACGACGTGGATGTGGACGTCCACGATAATATCGTCATGTTAGAAATTATACAAGCGGAAAATCTCTCAGTTATCTTGACAAATGTTTGGCAAATACAAGCTGGCAACACTTTACTATAACATTACATAGATAATGATGCAATAGCTAAAAGAGTTCTTAGTACACATCGTAGTATTAATTGCTTCAACGTTGAAGACTGAGTAATCCATTATTGTCAATCAATTTGATTGCTACCTTAGTAAAATAGTGGTGCTCCATTCGATCAATTCGATTACTGTAATGGCGAGTTATCTGTGGATTAATCGTTATTGTCCCTACATTTAATGCTAAACTTTATTACTTTCTAGCTTTTTTGTTTCTTGGGTAACGGTGATTATGAATTGCGTCTGCTTCTTGTGTTTTTCGTTTTTACACATACATAAACTCACGCCTTCTTGCCATGGATGTAGGCAGAAACTACAGAACGTCACCTGCTACGATCCTTACTCCTTTTGCTTCGTTTACGTTAATACATCTCGTTTTTAAAATCGTTCTAGGTTTTTCGTTCTTAATCTGGATAATTTATAGATTAAACGGAATAATTTAATTCTATATACCTAATTAAAGACCATTTTGTTTGGGTTTGTTTGTTTGTATCCTATCATCTACAAACATAATTACTTAGGAATTCAGAATGAGGGGTCTGCATTTTAGAATTCCTTGTAATGAAATAATTAAACTTTGCTAAAATTTCAAAGGCCTTAAAACAATAAACCCACCTGCACTGGGTATAAAGCTAAATAATGAAGGCTCTTTCAAACAGGCGCGACGCGACTCTAGTAGAAGAATATACGATAAAATACCCAAAACTTGGAAAGAATTGCCGCTATTGTTTTTAAAAAAAGGCTTAGAAGCTTCTTGACAGTCAAAGCATACTATAGCGTAACAGAATTCTAGATAGAAAAAAAAAATTGAAAGTTAGACTGTTTATAATGTTTAGTTTTTGTGAATTTTATTATTATTTAGTTTTTGTGTTTTTTTTTTTTGCTCTGTTTGTTAGTTTAGTTTAGGAGATTAGTTTAGTGGATTAGTAATTCTTTTTTTTTTGTTTAATTTTTTTTTAAATTTTTAATATTTTTTTTTTTAACAATCCGCAGCCAACTTTTGCATGCCTACTGGTAAAATATGGCTGAACCTATTCCCTTGAACACCATGTACTGTAACCATATTTGCAAAATAAAATATCTTTAGGTATCTTTAAAAGAATTTCTATGAAAACTTCATGTAAATTGGTCTACAAGAGTGGCGTCGCGCTGTCGCGGCGCGCCTGTTTGAAGGAGGCTTGATGGTGCTGTAAAATATTAAGTGCATTACCCATAAACTTGAATTCGGCCTGTACGGAGCTGATTGGCCATAAAACAACGTCTAAGTATGGCCTAGTTACTAATTAGAAGCAGTTTCTAGGGTATCTAACAATTTCATTTATTAATGGAACTGGTATGATTAAAATGTCCTCATCGTCGTCCGGCTAGCCTTTTTTCCAACTCTTTTTGGGTCAGGTTCAAGACTGCCTATCTGACCTCCACAACCCAGTTACTGGGTTGTGGATAATAGATGGCTATACCCCTTGGTAAGTCTGATTGTCAGACTTTCGGGTTTCTGACGACCCACGGCTGTCAAAAATCCACGAATGACAACCGGGGCCCACAGCTTAACGTGCTTTGCGCGGCACGGAGGGTCTCGGTATGTAAGATAGTCACCCATCCACGGACCGGCCGTGGCAAGCGTAGCTTAACCTGATCGATCGAGCCCCTCACGTTATGAATAAAATATCTAATTAGAAACACTAGCCTTATTAAAAGTTCTGATGATATGATGATACTAATAATGACACCTCTGTTTGTTTTTTTAATAATATTTGGGGCTAGCTAGAAAGGTGAATGTAGGCACCTACTAATTATCAAGATTGAGAAAATCTTGTCCGTTAGTTTAGTACTTTTTTACACGTAAAGATATGGTTTACATAATATCCTCTCAGCGTAGTTAACGAGTAATCACAAATTTCACTTAATCCGACAAGATAGATCAACTGACTGAATCGAGACTAACGCTAACACAAAGACGGATCAAGTCATTGACGCCAAAAACTAGGTCAAGTAAAGCATAGTGACGTCATCGGGCTCCCGCGTCACGTCCCATCTAGAGTCCTAGCTTCCGATATCATTGCTTCAAGCACATCGTTACGGAGCGGTCGACTTCTGTTTATCGTCTAGATACCGCGCGATAAACGTGATCGATTTTTTGACAAACTGCGAATATGATTTTAGATTTGATAGACAATTCAGTGGACAAGACCAGTGGTCCAATTTAGCCCTGGACCGAAAGAGCTGGAAGTCGTGGGGAGAGGCCTTTGCCCAGCAGTGGGATGATGCGGGCTAATAGTAGCGGTAGTAGTAAGACAATACAAGAACCAAGAAAAATTGTCCTTTATTTATGGAGGAGTCTTTGTTGCGTCTTCAATTGTTGCGTCGTCAATAAAAATCTTTAGATTTGTTATATATTTTTCTCTTTCTGTCACGTGTTTTGTTTTTTTTAGTTGATTTAAACATGTCTGTTTATTCCCTTAATCAATATTTAATTTGTCTAGAGTTTGAAAATTTACCACTGCAATGTTAATTATATTTAATTCGGGGTGAGAGCCTGGTGATCCGTCACACAGGGTATCCTAGTATGGACGGCAGTCTCTCACAAAGAATCATTTTATGTGTATTGTTGTCGAAACCCTTGTCTCTATGTTTATAAATATATGAACCTTTGTGAAGAGAGAAAATAAAGATTATTATTATTGACCAATCATGTGTCAGATTCATCCCAATAATATTAAGATTCAAATGTCAGTGTGGTTGTAGATTTTTTGTTCATAATCTGTCTTTTCATTGTCTTTGACCAAATAAACAAAGCAGACATATCTCGGTCACACATAGACCTAATTCCGATTGTGATTACTTCTATCATTACGTCATATTGGTTTCAGTTCAATCTGGGAGCACAAAACGTGACTGATTTATAGAGGCACAACACAATTATTTCGCAACTCTCCATTGTTTTGTGCAGTTCTGCAGTTTGCGGAATGGCGAACACAATCTAATATGAAATTCTGTTGTTTCGAAATATGATTTAATAGGTAGGTAATATCTTTTTGTTGAAATTATGATAATTATTCAGTACTAGTTGCGCCCAGCGGTTTCACCCGCATAAATCTCGACTTCTTAAATTTTCAAATATTCTGCGCATCTTTCTTAATTTTTTTTTCCGTAAGATCCTTCTTCAAAGAATTACAAACTTAAAAAAAAAAGATGGATGAAATCGGTAAAGTCGTTCTCAAGTTAAGGCGGGACCAAGGGAAATAAGGATTTGTTTTTATATATATAGATAGATGTAAGAAGAGAATTTAGTTACTTATAGGTGCTGGTTAATCCTTAAAGTATTTGACCACCATCTTTTTCTCGGGGAGTAGTACTCTTGAGCAATGGACACGTCAATTCCTGAATGAGTTGATGCTGGTTGAGTCTTCTAAATAAGTAAACGGATACGAAATTTAAATTCAAACATGTAACTGTCATAGTTACTATAACATATTAAGATATACGTACTCTAATTCGCACTCCCAAAATCCAAATAATTTTAAATACAGTCTCATATCCAAAAAGTTTCTAAAATATTTCGGAGCAAAAGTTAAGGGTTGACGGAAGAGTTCCAGAAAATTTTCGCATTGAAATTCACATTAAAAGTTAATAACGAACGTAACTTTTGTCTATGATTGGATTATGTTAAGTCAGTGTACAGCCTAACGAGACTGAGATTGTTATCAGTATAATCATTTGAGGTATAAAGGCGAGATGAATCGCAATATTTGGCGGCTTTTTGTATGGAAATTATTTGTGCGTGTTTGATTTAGAAAATAATAGAAAGGTATAAGATGAACTATGATGTTAGGGGCATGAAGCTCGATAAGATTTCGTTTTTATTTTGGCGCCCAACAAAGAAGACATATTTTCTTAAGATTTTTAACCCCTGAAGTAAAAAGAGGAGTGTTATAAGTTTGACCGCCGTGTCTGTCTGTGGCACCGTAGCTCTTAAACGGGTGAACTGATTTGGATGCGGTTTTTTATTTGAAAGCAGGTTTTCTAGCGGTGGTTCTTAGACATGTTTGTATCGAAATCGGTTCAGCCGTTTCAAGGTCATCAGCTCTTTTGTGACCTGGGGGTTTTTTATTTTATATATTATTTGATTAAATGACGACTATTCAATTAATGTAAGGTCACATAAATTACCAATCACAGTATTATTCTATAAAAATAATAAACTCTTCTCTGCTATTTATTGTTCAGGTATAAAAATCATTTAAAAAAATCGCGTTAGTATCAGTTTTATTGCCGAAGTAATATTAATAATTTTCCAAACTTTTCCGTCCGATTTGACTGCGGAATTCGAATTTCAGAATTCAGTGTGTGTAGGAAAACTCATATAAAATGCATAAACGCTGTGAACTGATTTCATAAGCAGCTGATTTAAAATTATAATTTACGAGAGGCACCCGCGGTGGTTGTTACAGTTCCGTTATAATTTGAAAACGATGACATAACCTTGATACATGACAATAATTTGTATGCTAATGTTCGACATGTTTGGGATTCTGGATGGTAATGTTGACCTGGTGACGTCAGAAGTGTTGATACGGGAGATCAAGGAGTTTTGTTGGATCTAAAGTTGTTGTTGTTGAAAATTAAGTCGAGATACTGGTGTACAATGTATGTTTTTGATTTGAATATGAATTCAGTAGGTACTACATTCCAGCTCGCCGTCCTGTAAGGATCAGGCCCGGGTCGACGGCGCGTTGTGTTCCACGTTCGCCTCAAAGAGATGTCAGTAATAATTGACGGGGTCCGATAGGGCCGATGCCTGCCGGGGTCGCGGATTGTTCGAAAGAGTTACCTTGGCCCTGGCGCACAGGCAACTGAAGGAACACGGGTGGGTTTTTTTGCTAACCCACACAAAAAAAAAGGTCTTGTTACAGATGTAGTTGATATCGTTGAGCATTTAATTAATTTTGTTTTTAACTATTACGAGACAGTCTGTTACTAACTTAATTGACGCTATCGTTAAGAAAGATTATCATTGCCTTACATAATGTCTGTGAAATATTACGAATAGGGCTTTGAATTCATTTATTCAAAATAGACTGAAATCAGCATTTTTCAGATGTCAAAATTCACAATAGACACCCCCCAAAACGCCCACCCTTCACTGGAAAGGAATTATTTGAAAAGTATGTAACTAAAAGTATCTAAATTAGAGCCTAGAAAAGTCCCCTCTTAATTTAACTTCCAGTTGAAAATTTTATATTACAGCGAAGGAAATGCCAAAAATATACCTACTGCCGAGGATTTCGGACTTAAATTATAAACTGTTCTATACTAACGAAGCCACTGAAAAACGTTTCAAATTAATGCTAGCGACGTGCGTCATGAAAGAAGGTTCTAGTTAACATGAATCGGGTAATATAATATCAGGGTTTTTGATACGGTACAAGGTTCGCGAAACCACGGAAATGCAAAATTGAGCCTAAAGTTATCGAGTTACGCGAACTCGTAGTCCTATGCCGGAAAATTATGTTATATTTAACTTCATTACTCGTGTCCATCTCAGCAAAATATCTAGTTTCAGAGTACATATTGTCTGAAGTATCAGTGATGTTGTAGAGTTTGAATTTTTCGAGAAGTCGCCCCGGGGCTGGGTATGATAATTCTGTTCTTGTGTACTTTAGAAACTTTGTGATGTTGCCATACAAAAGAGCTTCAACAAAAAACCTTTTGTATATCGGGGGGTCTACTCTCTAAGCACAGAATACATAGTTTCGGCCGATGTTACGGGCGCATGCTGCAGCATACGCCCGTAACTTCGGCTGAAATTAGGGAATTAAAAAAAAGTTGATATGGAGCACAATACCAATTTTCTTTTTTTGGTTTGGAAATCTTCAATGAACTTTTCCCGCTCCGGGCGAAGCGGGAGGGCGTGTCAGACTTTTACTGACTAAAAAACCCACCTATGTTCCTTCAGTTGCCTGTGTGCCAGGGCCACGGTAACCCTTTCGGACAAACCCGCGACACTGGAAGGACTCCGTATCACCTACGGACATAATATTACTTCGAGGCCCGAACTGAAAATGAATGACAACACCATTTGACAGTTATCTTTACTCCCGATGTGTTTTTGCCCGTCTAAAGAGATTATTTAATCGAGAGAAGGGTTCATTCAGAAGCATTTAACTACTTTCGGACGGGTCCGTATCTACGTTGACGGACTTACAGAGTAGGTCCCCAGACGCCATTGTTTAGTTCCCTTATTTTAACATTCAAATCGTCAAGTAAGCATCCAATATGATTCATTGCGGTTAGAAAGAAAACAGGAGGCGACAATTTTTCCATAAACTTAATAATAATATTCTTGTCATAATTTCCAAAATAATATGGTAATGCCTTTTAATTTAGAAAGTTACATAATTTATCTATGGTCATATAAGTAGAACCAAAGATAAGGAGAGTAATCAATCAAATGTTGTTGTTATTTCCTTATAAACTTATCGATCAATTCAAGTAGAATAATAATCGCAAGTGTGCTTTTATTATAACTCTTTTATAATGGAAAGAGACTAAGTAAGATTATTGTGCTCTCTCGATGGCAAGAATCGAACGATTTATTAATAGTAGATAACGTTTCGGATCAATGGACCGTTATATTGAGGCGACTGTGTTTAGACACAAACCCACATCAAACCATTGGGTTATAATGTAGTACGTAGTACATTATAACTCAATGCATCAAACCGTCATGGTCCTTCTATCTCTCTCATATTTCATAAGAAAGAAAGAAAGAACCAGAATCATTCTAGATCGGAAGATTCACTTAAACTTAAATCACCACCATACCAAATACACAATACAGAAATTTTCCCTTCACGACCCTTTCTTTTTTAACACTGACAACTTTCTAACCTGCAATTCATTGACGACTTCGGCTTACTTTAATTATGCCATCCATGGCAATAGTTCGTATGTGAGTGACATTGACAATAGAATCTAGCAAAGCCTATCCTGGGACGGAAAACAGCCCGAGGCTCGGATAAAAGGGCTTTCACTTAAGAGAAACGTGTGGGTTGCTTTTATCTATGATACAGTACCTAAATGTTATTTTGATCTACATATACGTTGTATATATATTTGTGATGTCATTATGTTTGTTTCTATGGGGTAATCTGCTGTAAGTGCTATGATATTACTTTGTGGATGGACGGTAGTTATTACAACATGTGTGGCGGGTAGTCTGTCATTTGTGAACGTTAAATAGATCTCTTGTATTTGAGGGTTAGTTAGGGCTGTTTAATTAATATGATACAACCTTTATCAACCAAAAGCCAGATTATTTTAAAGCTTGAAATTATCAAGTTTGTAGTTAGCTCAAAAGTATGTTTTGAAATAGTACTACCTGTTGGATAGTCTGGTCCGATTTTAGTTTTGAAATTAATTAATTTTCCTTTTGTCCGACATAGGTCAATACTGCCTAAAACATGAAAACCCTTAATTCTATCTCTAACTATCGTGATCATAAATTATATTTGGTTATATACGAAATAATTTAGTACCTAACACAAGTTTAGTTACCTTTTCAGGAGTGAAAATCCCTTTTAAGCAATGTGAAGTTATATTATTTTAATTTTAGACTTACGTAGGTATGTACCCGAATCCTTTGAGTAAGGCTTTCTAAAATATCAGAAGTGAGTAGTTATCATTATCAGATTTATATTGAAAGAGGTTTGTTCTGTTTATAATTTCGTTTGTAAGTATTACGAAATCAGTTTGATAATTATTTTTAATGAGTAGAGAATGTATTGTGGCGAAATAAAAAAGGAAATTCATCAATTAAACACGTATAATTTATTATTAAAAACCGCATCCAAAATTAAGTATAAAATGTTAAAATTAAATATTATAAAAAAGACACAGTTGTGGAACAGATAAATTAGCCAAAATCTAAAGAGAATGCGAGAAAACAAAGTATATTGGATGGTAAATCTTTGTTACGCTGGTTTACGAACTAGGGAATCGATTGCAATCGGTTTTTAGGGTCGTTACCACTAAATTACGCAGGCTTTAAAATTAATATTGTCTCATAAAGATTGCCTAAGTTATCCTGATACAAACAGTCATGGTTAAAAAAGGAAGTGTTAATGATACAGTCCTGCTGCCATATGAACAAAGATATCTCCATTCAAAAGACATTCCCAGACAAAATGGCCGTAACATCCCACGTTAATCGAAAACAGCAAAAACGTTATTAATTTTTTAAACTTCCCATAAATCTATCCAGCGGTTAGCAAGTGCAAACATAACTGGATGAAAACACCGCAACGCATAAACCATTAGCTTACCCATTTAAATTATGTAGGGGATCAGAATCATCATTGTATAATTTTATGAGCAGTAGCAAGCTTCGTAGAGTCAACAATGAAAAATATTTATCAGATTTATTTATTGTAAGTATTCGGGTGGGGATGAGAGATACACAGCAGGGGTGGCAGTTTTTCTGATCACGGATCCCAGAAAATAATGTGTGCGTTAAAATTTTCGGATTTGTTGGACGCTGCAAAGTCATGGTTTAGGTACTTACTGTTCGAGTGATCGATTAAATTGCACTTTAGTTATTTAATAGTTTCCTGTTTTAACGAACTTCTGAAGCACATATATTGCTTGGTATTACGGTCTTTGGTAAACAATTTCTGGGTTTATAAAAAATCCTTCTATTTATTTTAATTATAAGAGATGGGTAGAAAAAAATAAAAAAAACAAAAAAGGCGACTTTCTTTCTAATGAAACTTTTCATTACTACTACTGCTATTATTAACTTTTTATCGCCACTTAAGGGTTACAGCCCATATAAGGTGGTGCGGGAGAAACTCCGCCCATGGGCTCCCCCGCTGACGCAGAGTCTCCGGCCCCAGCTCGTGGAGGGCGTGGTGAGCACTTTGTTCCCTTCGCGGGGGGAGCATACTCCCCCGCCCATGGCTCCGCCTCCTGCGGTGCCAACTGCGGACCACATGACCGACGATGACGACGTTGCTCCTGAGGTGACCGAGGTAGAGTTGAGAGCGGCGGTACGTAGGCTGAGTGCCAAAAATACCGCCCCAGGACCCGACGGCTTACCGGGAAAAGCTTGGGTCCTGGCCTCGGAGGCTCTCGGGCCTCGACTAAGAGGGCTCCTAAGCGCATGCTTGGAGGAGGGCCAGTTCCCACTTCGTTGGAAGACGGGGAAACTGGTCCTCATTAAGAAACCGGGGCGCCCGGCGGACTCTCCGTCCGCTTACCGGCCCATCGTGCTGCTCGACGAGGTGGGCAAGCTCTTTGAAAGAGTCATTGCAGACCGCCTCGTCGGGCAGCTGGTGCGGGTGGGGCCGGATTTGGCGGAGAGCCAGTTTGGTTTCCGCAGGGGGCGCTCCACGGTGGATGCCGTCATGCGCGTGCGAGCCCTCACGACGGGGGATGCTGTGGCCCGGGGTGGGGTCGTCTTGGCGGTGTCTCTAGACATCGCCAACGCCTTCAATACCCTGCCCTGGAGTTGCATCAGGGAGGCATTCCGGTATCACCGGATGCCGAACTATCTCTGTCGTGTAGTCGAGGCCTATTTGGCAGATAGAGCAGTTATCTACCCCGGTCACCAGGGAGAATGGAACCGGCGAGAGATGTCGTGCGGTGTCCCACAGGGATCGGTCTTGGGGCCGCATCTGTGGGACATCGGTTACGACTGGGTGCTGCGCGCCGACCTCCCTAGCGGCGTCAGCGTGGTGTGCTACGCTGACGACACGCTGGTCCTGGCGCAGGGGAGGTCGCACCAGGCGGCGGCCGAACTAATGACACGCGGGGTTGCGTCAGTCGTTCAGAGGATCCGGCAGTTGGGACTCGAGGTGGCCTTGCACAAGTCCGAGGCGATGTGTTTTCATGGTCCTCGGAACGCGCCACTGTCGGGTTCCCAAATAACGGTAGGAGGGGTTCACATCGGCGTCGAGTCGACGATGAAGTACCTGGGACTCGTCCTCGACAGCCGGTGGAACTTCGTGGAGCATTTCCGACGTTTGGCTCCCAGACTGCAGCGGGCCGGGGCTGCTTTGAAGCGGCTCTTGCCCAATCTGGGGGGGCCAAACGCCTCCTGCCGGAGGCTCTACGCGGGGGTCGTGCGGTCCATGGCCCTTTACGGGGCACCGGTGTGGGCGCGTTCCTTGAGGCTCCGGCCAGTCCGCCGGTTGAACGCGTCCCAAAGGGTCATGGCCATCCGGATGGTACGGGGATACCGCACGGTCTCCTGCGAGGCGGCGAGCCTCCTTGCCGGATTACCGCCGTGGGATCTGGAGGCGAAAGTCCTCGCGCACGTTTGGGAGTGGCGCGAGGAGGCGAAACGCCGGGGCGTAACTCCGCTGCCGCGAGAAATCACGGCACAGCGGACAGAGCTCCGGCGGGATCTCATGGCGGCATGGAGAGTGCGACTGTCGCAACCCAGCGCAGGGCACGCCACAATTGCGGCGGTAAGACCCCTCTTTGAGGAGTGGCTTGAGAGGCGCCACGGCGTCCTCACCTTCCGCCTGACGCAGGTCCTCACCGGACATGGCTGTTTCGGGAGGTTCCTGTTTCGGATAAGGCGGGAGGAAACGCCCGGGTGTTACCATTGTGTGGATCGACCGGAGGACACGGTGGAGCATACGGTGGAGGTCTGCCCGGCTTGGGCGGAGCACCGCCGTGTCCTCGTGGCGGCGATCGGCGGCGGCGACCTCTCGCGTCCGGCCCTGGTTCAGGCCATGGTACGGAGCGAGAGGGAATGGGAAGCCGTCACCTCCTTCTGCGAAGCAGTAATGCTCGCGAAGGAGGAGGCGGAGCGCGAGAGGGAGAGGCAATCTCTACGCCCTCGCGCCCCTAGCCGCCGCAGGAGGAGGAGACACCCTGGGCGTCGGGAGTCGATTGCCGACTCCCGGCCACCGTAGGCGCGGGCTTGCGGACGGCGAGCAATGGGCAGCTCGCCGTCCGGTAAGGACCAGGCCCGGGTCGACGGCGCGTCGTGTTCCACGCGCGCCTCAAAGAGATGTCAGCACCATTGACGGGGTCCGATAGGACCGATGCCTGCCGGGGTCGCGGATTGTTCGAAAGAGTTACCGTGGCCCTGGCGCAAAGGCAACTGAAGGAACACGGGTGGGTTTTAGTCAGTAAGAGTCTGACACGCCCTTCCGCTCCGCCCAGAGCGGGAGAGGTCATTTGATGATTTCCCACCCAAAAAAAAAAAAAAAAAAAGGGTTACAGGCACACCGTACAATAAAGTGGCAGCCCTACCACAGGTACTAAACAGGGTCCGCGCCCTCCGCGACTCGGAACTGATAACGCACGGTTCGACGCGCACCTGCGAATCTCTGGAGGTGGCTTTATTTTAATACTTATAAATTGTCCGCCATCTTTTTATAATGACGCGGCAGTTTTAACGTAGAGCCAGAGTTATGAGACCGCGAGTCATTCGGTGATGGGGACCGAAATACGTGTATTAAGTGAAAGGGGTGCTGTAAATGATGGTGAATAAAACTTATTTAGGGAACAAAAGATACCAGATCGGCGGTGGCTCTATGTGAAATAATGGTACTCAGCTGCATCCGGTAAGATTGGAAGCCGACCCCAACACAATTGGGAAAAGGCTGCGCACATGATGAAAGAGACCATGGAAATAATTTAAATTGAAAATACAGAAGATAAGTAAATAAATATGGAGACATCATTCACATAATCGCAAACCGGATCCCGTGATATATTAAGGAGGTACTTAAAAGTAAGTTCGTTATTGATTTATGAAGAGCTCTTCTTGAGAGCAAAAACATTGACACCTAACATTAAAAGCCGAAAGTTACCCCACTGCGCCAATAAGCTCGTCATTTATTCACTCTATATATAACTCATGCCGCTCACGACATATATCATGTCAGTAACATAATAAAAAAGCAGTACATTTAGAGACAACTTCCGAAAGTCCCTCCAATGTTGTGACGTGCTGAATATTTAAACGTCGACCGCGAGAATACTTTACGAGTTCCCACTTGCCACCAACTTTCGGTGAGGCTGTTTGTGTAATCAAATGAAATAATTTATTTACAAGGCAACTATCGTATTCTTAAGCAGGACAAGTTGACTTTTGTATTATTTAATGCTTGTCAGTTTGATGGGAAATAAGCTAAATAAAGCGTCCCTCTCCCTCTCTCTCTCTTGGCGGTGATAAAGGACAAAAAATAGTCATAAGTACCTTTAAGCAGCAATGCCTATTTAAATTATGATCCACTATCACCAATGTATCTGCCAAACGAGGTGATTAGGTATTCCAAAGCCAGGGAAGAATATTGCTTTGCAAATCCAATTGAACTTGTACTTAAAATCAAAACTGTCATTTTTTTAAATGATAACCATAACGTAACGGCAATAGACGGAGTGTTTCAAGCTAGAGTCTAGCCGATTGAAACACTACGTTTTTTGCTGTAACGTTATAGTTCGATCGGCTAGAGTCTAGCCTCAATAGCCTAGACTCTAGCAATAATCACTAACGGAAATCCGAGAAATTAATTGACTAGCTGCTAGAAAATAAATTTCCCGGATTTTGGATACATAGTTCTATTTTTTTGGCGTTATGAAGCAGTTGAATTTGTGTCATGAAGTAAAAATAACAGGATTATTTCATGCGGGTTACTGAAAAACAAAGACCACTAATTACCCATGCGGCTAGTGTTGTGACCATTCTGCCGGATGCCGGACGTCCGATCTAAACTTATGCCGGATACGGACATGCGGCTAAATATACAGTTTAATTATTCATCTTGCAACAGCATCATGAGCTGGCAATTGTAATGTTTCTAATTTGAATTTGTGGTGTTTTGTCATCAAATGGCTGGCCAATTTTAAGTGTAAACGAAATATTTAATGAGTGCGGTTTTACACCATTGCGTATGGTGTGCTAGGTATTTGATGTAACATGATGGTCTTGTTCTAATAAAACCTTACAAAAATAAATATTTTGCTGTAGTTAAACTGCGTTTCACAGGAAATAAAACTATGATAATTAAACCAAAAACGATTTTCAGAATATTTAGATTTTATCCAAACATTTTTACAGCCTTCCAGGTCACTTAGAATGTTTCCAGCCACGAATGCTTAAATAAAAATAAATCTTATCTAAATACAAACAAAGTATCAAATCATCCAGCATCAAAACCCCGTCTCCAAGGGACAATCTTCTTAGTTTAACGACACATAATTTACCAATGAGTTTGTTCTAAATACGGCCACTATCGGTATTTACGGGAACACCGCCGTTTTATTGCGCCCTACGGCAGTAGCAGTGTTGCCAAGCGATCGGCAATCGCCGGAATGTCCATACTTATGGGATTATTAATGAGTTTTGTGGTTGTGGTGTAATTTGGGTTTTAATTGTTGTAATTGTGGATCTTTCGAATGGATATTTCGGTAGTTTTAGGTTGAAAGTGGTGTGCAACTCACTGATGTGTAACAATTTCTAACACAAAATAATAATAGAGTAGAAGATATAGTGAAGAAAACAAGTAGGTATTGTTATTACCATTTCAGACACAAATCTACATGGTCTTCACATGATCTGACCAAGATTATGTCTGGACTTTAATGAGACTGTGACCTCTGAGTTTGTTTCGGCCTTTCTTCTCAGAGTAGTCAGATAGGAAACGCCGACCTCATCTAGTTTTTTAAACATGATTGACGTGTAAAAGTGTTTGTACAAACCTACTTACAGAAATAAAATCATTTATCATTTATCAATATGAATTTAGATTATTTTCTTTGTCTATGTTTAATCTATGATTACGTTGAAAATAAATTTAAGTGTTTAGAACAAACTCATTTAAATATGAATATTCATCTGCATTCGGTTAATGAACAAGTATAACTTTTGATCCTATTTAAAACTGACTTGAACCTACGCATATTTGTCTAAATTGACTTTGTATTGTACTATTGTAAAAGACCCATTTAAACTCTCGATTGTACGAATGCAGTTACCAAAACGCGTTTGTCGCATGGCTTGTGTCAGTTCCAAATAAAAAGCTTTCCACATAGGCACAAAACGTTTTGGTATTACCAGGAACAAAAAAAATAGGACTATTGGTATAAAGTTTAGGATATCCAGGGTAACTTTGCCACTATTATTATTGATAAAAAAGTTAGTGGGCACACTGCACAATCTATGAAACCGTTTGGAATGGCCGTCGTTTTTTATTCAGTCACTTGTTATTGATTCTGACCAATCTATGTTGTTTTATTCATGTTTTTGTTTACATATAACAATTTTACAACTAACGTTTTTGTGCAGATACTACTATATTTACTGTGGCCAATTAAAATCACTGATATTTTGTCTATGTTTTTATGTTATGTTTTCGCAACAAAAACAAGGGGTGTCCTATTTTTGCAGTGATTTGGAAACTGCGTAGGTACCTATTAAAAAAATAATAGTCTCATTATAACAGTATTTTATAGGGCCACCCTACTTTTATCTCTCAATGCTTACATTTAATTTACCAAGCAAACTTCGCGTTCACTTTGAGTGCTTCTAATTTTTTCGTAGATCCGCGATATTTCTGCTAATTCGTTTTTTAATATCCATTATCTGCGGAGGGCTCTTTTCAACAAATAAAGGTGTTAAAATCAACAAATTTCTTTACTGGCTCGTAAATTTCGAAAACGATAGCATCAATATTGTTTTACGGCGTTTATTTTTTGTTTTTAATAGTCTTTGTCACCTTTAACAATATCGGCTTCTAATGGTTTTACAGTAGGGCTTTTCTTACATGGACTAAGACTCGAAACGAAGTTGAATATTCGGTTTAAAGAATTTTATTCGCATAAAGTTCACTTAAATATAAGATGTACAAATAAATCATGCAGTTATAAGATAACATAACGATTCCGTGTTTCGATAAAAAGAAAACAGTTTTTAAAAAAGTAGGCTTCTAAAGATTTTAAATTCTGACAAAAGGTTATTTATCATACACCGTTTCTGAACATAAGCTTTTAACATTATTTTAATACTAGCTGTTACCTGCGACCTCCGTCTGTGATCCAGGATGAAAAGTAGCCTATGTCCTTACCCAGGTTATGGTCTATCTGTGTGCCAAATTGCATCCAAATCTGTTCACCCATTTTGGCGTGAAAGCGTAACAAACAAACAAATAGGATTAAAACAGACTTAGTTCACTCATAGTATGGCACCATTAAGGGTCCCTCTTTGCAATTTACTCTTCAACTTTAAAAAAACAAACACTCATACTCTTTAATAGCTCCTTCAAGACATTTTAAGTTCTAAAAGAAAATAGTTTCTGAATGTTTTACAAATTCACTCGAAGAAAGAAAGTTTAAAACTTGGGTAAGTAGACACTGAACATATTGTTCTTGCATCAGCACAGTGGAATAAACCCTTTAACAGAGGTTGCTTTCAAAGGCATGACATTATACAGGGTAGTGTACTGAAGTTCTAGAGAGAATATAGGTAGGTGGGTTTGATAACAATGAATTTATTCAAATATCAGTCAAATAATGATGGTTTATGTGAAAGTTATTATGGTCTCTAGAGCGATTAAGATTTTCCCAGTGCTTAGAATCGAGCCTTGATTGATGCGAAGAAAAAAAAATGATTTTAATACGATCCAAATAAAGTTCCATATGATAAATGATTTTATTTCTGTTAGTAGGTTTGTACAAACACTTTTGCACGTCAATCATATTTTAAAATTAGATCAGATCGACGTTTCCTATCTGCCTACTCTGAGAAGAAAGGCCGAAACAAACTCAGAGGTCACAGTCTCTTTTAAAGTCCAGACATAATCTTGGTCAGATCATGTGAAGACCATGTAGATTTGTGTCTGAAATGGTCTTTTGAGGAAAAACCACACAGAATGACCTGTCCAGTCAATGCACGCATTGAAAAATATGTGATATGGTTGCTTTTAATATCATTGAATTTATTAATATATCAGCCAAATGTGTCGTTTATGTGAAAGTTATTAGGGTATCTAAAGCGATAGCGATTTTTTCACTGTCTACAATCAAACCGCGATTAGACATTCAATTAATGACGTTGGTCTTTGGGTCATCCTGTACATGTGTACGGAGGGTACTGCAAGATTAAAGAAGTCAGCGTGTTTTGTATTCAGACTGCAATAAAAACTTGTTTCATATATTAGGTCTTTACCTATGAAATTGCCGTTCTGCAGTACTGGCCATTTCAAATCAAAATAATTTTTGTTTGGCTATGAATTCTAATTTCAAATTAATTTTATTTTAAAAACATGGATTTTTTTTTCTAAAAGTAGTCATTTCTTTATTGATTAGTGTTACATTTTCATCGCATTTCAATCTTTTTCGTCATCATGGATACGTTAAAAATTCGAGTAATTATGGAATATGAGTACCGTCGTGGCAGCAACGCGGCACAAGCGGCACGCAACATCAACGACGTTTACGGAGCTAACTCTACAAACCAACGCACCACCTGTTATTGGTTTGCTCGCTTCCGTTCTGGAAATTTCGACCTGAAAAATGAACCTCGCGGTCGTCCGAAGACTTTGGTCGACAATGACGAATTAAAGGCGATTGTGGAAGCTGATGATACACAATCTACGGCTGAATTAGCAGCAGCTTTCGACGTTAGCGTCAAAACAATATTGGTCCATTTGCGTCAAATTGGCAAGGTAAAAAAGCTTGACAAATGGGTGCCCCACGAACTCAATGATCGCCAGCGCGAAGTACGCGTCGAGACGTGCCTTGCACTGCTCAACAGACACACAAATGAAGGAATTTTGAACCGCATTGTTACCTGCGATGAAAAATGGATTCTGTTTGATAACCGTAAGCGCTCAGCAAGTTGGTTGGATCCTGGTTCAGCACCTAAACAATGCCCTAAACGAAAACTTACCCCTAGAAAAGTGATGGTCACTGTTTGGTGGTCTAGCGCCGGTGTGATTCATCACAGCTTCTTACCAAACGGGGTGAGCATTACTGCAGATGTGTACTGTGAAGAACTGAACACAATGATGGAGAAGCTGGCGCATCTCCAACCAGCATTGGTCAATCGCTCGTCTCCGCTGCTCCTGCACGACAACGCGCGACCTCATACTGCACAGCAGACGGTCTCCAAGTTGCAAGAACTGGGGTTGGAAGCTCTCCGTCATCCGCCCTACTCACCAGACCTTGCGCCTACAGACTACTACTTTTTCCAGAATTTGGATAACTTCTTGGCGGGAAAAAAATTTAATACCCGAGAGGCAGTACAAAATGCCTTTGAAGAATTTGTTGCCTCCCGTCCAGCTGATTTCTTTAAGAAGGGCATCAATAAACTGCCACTGCGATGGCAAAGATGCATTGATTGCATGGGTGATTACTTCGATTAATACAAATAAAAAATTCATGAAAAAGATTCGTTTAAATTTTTTCATACAAAACGGCAATTTCATAGGTAAAGACCTATTATTATTATTGTAAAACTTAGTGTGCAGAGATACTGTATTACAAACGCGGTTGTCGAACGGTCGTCTATTTTGTGGCTCTTGTTGACTTAAGATGAATAAAAATAAGTTTCATATGAAATATTCTGAAAAATTCTTAGGTGGAACAAATTTCCAAAGTTTGATGATTGATATGAAATTGATGATTATTATTCAATAAATATAACATTCCTACAGTCGCAAATCGCATTTTGATCAACATACGACGTAAACCAGAGCTGCAATTTGCAAAAAAAAAACAAAGACAATTTGAATTTGGTGGGCTATAGCTTAAAGCACCTTAAAGCTACAGAGTGTATGACGGTTGTAAGACATGTTTTGAATGGTAACTTCAAGACAATATAATTATGTGGGAATGATATTAAATGACTATCTCGTTAGTCTAGTGGTCGCCAGCGCTACGGCTGAGCATGGGGTCCTGGGTTCGATTCCAGGGTCGGGCAAAGTGTTATTGTGTTTTTCCATCTGAAATTTCTCAGTAGCAGCCCGGAGTCTAGATTTGTGCCCGGTTGATGGCAATAGACTTAAATATAACAGGCGAAATGTGGGTGTACTATAGATACCTAAACCTCTGCCTAATCCTTCAGGGATTACAGGCGTTATGTATGGTATTAAATTATGTAACTGCAAATTGAATAATATTTTAATTCCGTGATAACTAACATCATTTTGTTATTATTCGATAATATTATGCTAATAACCTGTTTAAGATGATGATTTAATACTACATGTATCTAAATAATGATAATTAATATCAGTAATTGTGTTATCAGGGTCATGCATAATTATATTATTAATTAATTTAGTGTCAGATAAATCTTAATCCAATGCAATAATTGTAACAAGGCAGTGTCAGTTAAATTAGCATGAGTAGGCTACTACGTCCTTATCTTGTGTATTATATTGTGGCTGCATGCTTTAATTATAATTATGTGTGTGTGTGTGTGTATGTGTGTGTGCAATGCAAGAAAATAACATAATTTTACCGATAAGTGCCAGTGTAGTGCTGAATAAGGTTGCATGTTACTCATGTGTGTATCCACCTTAATTTTACGACTTGGCAACATTCACGTTCATCCAAAAAGAACATAAGTAGTATAATGTTGCCACGAAGTTTCTAATGGGCTCCATTAATTTGATTCAATACAATTTGCATGAACAATGATGCATAGATACAATATTTATTGTTAAAAATATTACGTCACATCAAAATCAATCCGTCTAGCCATTTCCTAACTATGTTGGGGTCGGCTTCCAGTCTAACCGGATGCAGCTGAATACCAGCATATTACATGGAGGGACTGCCTATCTGACCTCCACAACTCGGTTACCGGTAATACGATACCTCTTTTTAAGACTGGTTGTAAAATATTTAGGCTTCTGAATACCCGTAACGACTACCGAAGATCTATAAATGACGGCCAGGACCAACGGTTTAAAGGCTCCTACAAACAGACGCGACACGCGACGCGAATAGCACGCGACAGAAAGGCACGGCTCGTCGCGCGATACGCGGTGCCTTTGTGTCGTGTGCGATTCGCGTTGCATGTCGCGTCTGTTTTAAGGACCCTTAGGGACTAACCACACTTATTTAGCTCTGTTCATCTTTTGTCCATAGAAAACAACGATTTTGTATCGAGATGCGTACGCATCCGTTCAGTTTTCCACGTCTATTCAGTTTTCGCGGCAAATTGGCATAAAATTCGGACAAGTGTGTTTTAATCACGCGCATTCTAATGATAGTGTTCAAACTAACTTTAAAATTAACATTAATTATTAACATTTACATTAATTGTGTTCAGTGTGTAGAAATGAAAGAAAAGAAAGAAAGAAAGAAAAATATTTTATTTGGGACACGCACAGGAAATACAAAGTGTAAAAATAAAAAAGGAGCGTTTAAAACTAACAAAAATAACAATAAAAATAAAATCAACAATAAACAAGTAAAAAACCTGTGCGAGGTCAAAAAGGCTCCTATCTCAGCATAATGCTAGGATATTTAAAAAAAAATGACGAAAATCGTCCATCGAAACGCGAATGGAGTTGAATAAATGTAGTTACTCCCTTAACGTGCTTTTCAAGGCACGGAAGGGTATCGATATGTAATCACCACTCATCCACGAACCGGCCATAAATCTCACTTAAAATTAAAGACACCTAAAACCTTAACATCCATGTCATACAAAACTTACACAATTAAACCCAACGTTAAGTGCTCAACACTAAACACGGAGCTCTAACTTACAGCAATACCTAGTTTAATTTACGCGCAAGTAATCAACAGAGCCCAGACCGGCTCTAAATTGTAACATAACATTCAACGATTCATAATTTATTCGCAAACTCATCAGTGTAACATCCACAATGGTTGAAGTACATTGCGCGCTGAACGAACAATGGGCCGCGATATTAGCTCACTAAACGAGCAAGTTAGTGCAATCGCTCGAATACGTTTGTGTAGTCAGGTTGTCAGGTTTGAGTTTTCGTAGCGGGCAGTTTTAGGTGGCGGACAGCTGGACGTGGATTGATGTGTACCGCCACGAGCACTAAAAAATTAAACACGTAGCAACTTTAACAAGTTATTTTTCCCTTATGTATAGATTATAATAATTGTATGCTGTTACGCACATAGTATATTGGAACCCATACTATTATTAAATAGGTCACAACTCACAATAGATATTTCACGAGAAAATCGCTGCTGAATTTTGCTAAGTAAAAACAAAAAAAAGAAAAGAAAGAAAGAAATTACATTTATTTGCGGTAAACATGACGCAAAGAAAAAACACAAAAAAGAACGAGTTGGGGGAAAATATGCGTCACATTCACGCAAAACGGCAATCGCTCAGCATAATGCTACGACCCTATGCGAGACAGAGCTCTAGCGCTGATTTTCAGCGATAGCCGACGCTGATGTGATGACGTCAACCAGTGCAGCATAAGAAAATTAAACATAAACATTAAAATAATAAATAAAATAAATACACTATACCTAGTTCAAACACATACACAATAGTGCACACAAACACAAAGTACATAAGTAGATAGTAGTTGGGTTTTAGGTGTAGTAGTATTAGTACATAATAGTGCTCGTTTAGTGGTGCACTATCTATGAAATTATATTATGTACGCGAATCAAGCAAAGAATCGGTCATTAGTCTACTTAAAACTGAGTAGGTTTGGTATAAATAAAATATGAAATAATCCCACCGTCTGATCTAGATAGTGCTTGTGAAGATTACAAGATTTGGTATACTATAATTCGACCCCTTTACAAAGACGTGTCAATTAATTACCTAAACAAATATGTTTATGCTATATAAATATTGTAAGCGGCCTAATTGAATTAAATGCAAATATATTTACGAATTAAACACACTACAAACACACAATTTATTTATGCAATAAATTATGACCACTAAAACATCATTTTGTAACTAAAAGCTTATATTATTCATAAATTCAACATCACTATGATGAATGAATAGCAAAGTAACGTACATTATATTCAATTTAAATTTCGAATAGAATCCCGCGTTGCTCCGACGAGAATGTGCCACTCCACGCCTTATGGCTGTGTGCATTCAAAAGTAGGGTAGTAGGTACATAAGTACTGCTTTCGTGAGGTTCACGCCTGCAACCAGAGCAGTCCTCAGTCAACTTGAATACGTATTTTATTTGCGGTATCAAAATAAATGTGGTTTATGTTTTTATTACTTTTTCACAATTTGCAGGGCTGCTTATATCTCTAGACGTTTGCAATAGGTACTCCAAGAGGTTTGTCAATGTATGTCTTATCTTAAAGACAAACCTGAAATGTCTCATGTGGCCCTAATTTCATCAAACTAACATGTATTCATCTCACTGTATGATTTAAACTCATTAGGCACAGACAACGGGGTTTTTTCTTCTTCATTAATGTAGGGATGCAGAACGAAAGGAAACTTGAAAATAAGTTTAACTTCTTTTAACTAAAATTTAAATAAAGAATACACTTCTTAGCTCGTTACTTCATCTTGCTCATCTCATTCTCTGTCATCTCCTTTCAAATTTAGAGCTCACTCCTGGTTTATGTTTTTTTTTTATAGCTGCAGACCATTCAGATAATATCAATAGATAAAGCTGCATTCAGACATGCTACTTTATTAAAATTCCCACATTAATTAATAAATCAAACACATGTTTCATTTTGAACATCATTATAAGCTTGAAGTCAGCAAATACGATGAATTTCGTATCTGAAATACTTATCGTTAGTCGCATGTCAAAACAACTCACAACACAAATTCACGTTTATATGTCGAAACCCAGACATTACCTTCAAAGCTGCCACATTGCATGAATTTAGCATATCACCGCCTTAACAGCACCTCGCAATGTCGGAAGTACTTACTCCAGTTTGCATCCAATTACGATGTATCTGACAAAAGCTGGAAGAGTAACTGTCGTGCGAAAAGGATATAAGATTAGTAAGCTTTGCGTTTTTGTTGTAAGGATAGTGCTGTCCTTTTTTCGCATGTGCTTATTGTTTGTCCTCCTGCATGACATCCTGCAATAAATCTTTTTCTTGAAGTGCGCTGCTGAAGAACGTTACTTTAGTTCGTCTCTACGGGTAAATTTAGAAAATTATTTTTTCTCAAACATGCTTGGAAATACGAGCATTATTTTGACAACCTTTTTTGAGATATATCGAAAATGCTGTACTAGTCAAATACATGCGAGCAGCGGCCGGCAATGTTAGTATGAAAATCCATATCTGTCTACTATGTCCATATATGTGTACTATGAAAACTCATATCTGTCGTGTAATTTAAAAAATGGAACGAACTTTTTACTTTGACCCATCACAACCAAGGAGGTAACTTATCAAAGTTTTTATTTAAATCTCGAACTGCATGGCTTAGGAAATAGAGCTGTTTAAAGTAAAAAAAAACATATGAAACATATTGGCTCGAGAAAAGTTATCGCTGTTCGTCATTGATTCTGAAATTTATTATTAATTTACTTACTTTGAATTTTCGCGCATTATTTGAGAAAAATATTATACAAGCCTTGGCCTCAACCAGGCATTGATGGACTCACGTATTTGTGCCTCGGCTTCGCCTCGGCCCACATTTTCACGTTCGTCCATCAATGCCTCTGTTGTCGGCCGCTGCAGTAATGTACTATTTAAAGAAGCATAAAGGCCACATTTTAAATGGCCAAAGTCAATAATTTAGGCTAGTGAAAGTCACCCTCAGATGTTTCTTCATGGTCCGAAATGCGCAATAAAAACTGAATAAAAAATACATTGAACATCAAAGGTTTCCTTACAACTGTAAGTTTTAAGTAAGAGCTACAAATGGCCTTTGTTTAAGCCAATCCTGGTCTAGTCTTAATGTAAGGTAAGTAATGAACTCAAGATTGCGAGAGAGAAGATTTATTCCCGATTTCTGTTACCGTAATGTACCTGTTAGTCGGGTTCTTGAAATCAATTCAACGAATAAATCCTTCGTTTAGAATGAGTAGCATTGCTTGATAAATAGCTTAGGGGGCCTTCTTGAGGTGATTCTGGGAATCAGTTTCATGAAAACTATTGATTATATTAATTCGGAGCTAGTGCAAGAGCGTTTAAAATTGATTAAGAGCACCAGATTGTCTTTTAGTTTCAGGGTACCTGTGATGAATTCATAAGCTTTCATAAACGCAATAAAATAAAAAAACGAAGGGCAGTTGCACACAACCTTTCCCAACAAAAGGGGCGCGAAACGTTTCAACAATCCAATAACAGTGTTACCGAGCGATTCATAGGTATTATTCAGCGATTCCGCGCCGACACACTTTTCAATTTCATTCACTCACTCTTTCGCTCCCTCCGATAATATTGACCTCTCAGTAATATGTGTGTTTTATTAATGGAGCTGCGTACTTGCGCGTAAGTGCTAAATCATTCGTTCTGCGCTTTGTTTTCTCCCCTCTTGTGCGTTTTTTATTAGCTCTGCGTACGTGGGGATTGGATATGCGAGTGTTTGCCGCGAAAATATGAGATCGGGGCTTATCGGGAATGTTCGGATTTGGGCATTATACAATTTTGGATTTTATGTCGGTTTTGTGGTTTATAAACTTAGACCTTTTTTATAGAATGAAACAAATAGAGGCTGTCAAAAGATGCTGATTTTAGAATTTTGGCGAATTCAAATAGAATATAAATAGTGCCTGTTCATATTTGGGCAATAAATCTAAATAATTAGGCAAGGAAACCAACTTGCTTCCGAGTCTTTTCCAATAAAAAGCTCTTTTTATTAAAGCTTAATTATTTTGGTGAACAATAAAGCATAATCTAGCACCGCATATTTATACGTTTTCTATAAAAAAAACACGCAAAACATGTCCCCATTTCGATAGCATTCATTTCGATTGGGTATGTGTACATTGAACACCTCTCAGGGACTCGCTTCCATTGAAAATGCTTTTACAATATTTACTGTTTTGTTCTTTAAAAAGTTTTTATATTATATCGCGCCTACCTACGTGTTTTAAGCCTATTAATGCGACGCGGATTGGAGTAAATGTGTACCCTGTTTTATATATTGTTTGAGGACGCATGAGTTGTTTGCTCTGGTATATATTTAGGTAGTTTAATGTGAAGATTTTAATGGCGAATCATGAGATTTTGTTTCGTGTGTAGATAATGTATTGGTAGCTTATTTAGACTTCAGCTCATTATCTGCAAACAACCTAACGTATCGAAGTTCATCGTCAAGCATTCCGGCCTTAATAGATGTAATCTAAAAAAAAATACTTTCGTTTTCAAAGGGTTTCGTATTTCTACCACCACTATTAACAAGATTGCCATAGGTTTTCGGTAGCTTATGTCAATCTAATACATTTTTGACGTTTCCTCAACATTATCGCTGATATAATGTCACTTTGTTTAGCCCCCTCTGATTGTAAAATGTGCACTTAAGAAATTCAACAACTTAACTTTGCTTTTGTTTGTTTTACATTTGCACCTTACATAAGAAATCGCGCGAAAATCTTAAGCTCCCTTTAGACGGTCCGTCCACATCTTTCACGCGGACCTCTACGTAAACAATCCAAAACATCATTAATCTAGAAGTTCAGCGACGAGCGAGTGTTCATCACGGACTCGTTGAAACATTGTTTTTATCGTCCTCATTGCCATTGTCAGACGTTTGTTTCTTTGGGTTCTGTACGTCCCGAAACGAACCGATGTAAATTGTACCCTAAAAGTTTGCGAAGGTTGTTTATTAAATTACCGGAGCGTACGAATCGAGTCGTGTGACTGTAGTTACAGGTGTGTGGAGAGAGGGGTCCCCTTTGTATTGATATTTTATTTTTGGGCCCTTTGGAGGGATTGGCGTGATGCAGCTGATGCAACTAAAGTATTGACAAAAGGATGAGAGGTTTCATATGAAAAGGCCGTATAAGGTATGGATATTTCACTTGTAGTTTTAACCCCCAAAATTCAGGACAGTCACCATGCTCTACTAAATTTACCAATTCTTCCAATGTTCCAGAACTAAAGGAAAGGTGTTTTTGATAATTGGTTAGGGAAGATTCCGCATTTACGTGTGTAGTATATAGCTACCAGCAGAAAAGGATGTCCTTTCACAAGGCTAATCGTTCTTCTTTCATTTCAAAGCATATTCTCAAATTCTACACGTCCAATATCGAGCTCGAAAGTGCTTGAAAAAGGCACCCTTTAGCACTATATTAACACGAATTGATGACGAAAGGAGAGCCAATAGCCGTTAACATGTTCGTTTTGTTGCGAACATGTCCATCGCATGTAATTGGGGGACTAGAGGGTCCTTATAAATTCTACCGCTACATTCCACCGTTTTACTTTCCCCGTCCGTATGTAATTTCGGTTTTGCCGACGCCATTTTCCTTTCCCCTCGTATTTGAATTTCAATTGACTTACACATTACTGTTTACATTGGGTACTATAAATATCATTTTATCGTTCCCGGGCTTCTATCAAGCTAACGTTGCTGTAATAGTTTTAGGAGTGTGTACTTATCCTTACATGCGAAGTGTTGGTAGAATGTAGCAACCTTTTAGCATGGTTTGTAAAGCATGTTCTGTGAATTGGTTCTCTTGCTACTAATCTAGCCTTTAAAACTTAAAATTCGTCATCTTGATATCTAAGTTTATTCAAGCTTGGCTTGGTTTCGGATTGCCTACCAAACTTGAATAAAAGTTACTATTACCACACCACAAGCGTAAGAAAAGTACCAGTTCTGTAAATTATTTTTTAATTTGTTTCAAATAACTTATAGAACTATGACAAGTACCCAATAGATCCTGAATTTATAATACAGTGCCTCTTCGTGTGGTCGAGTTCTGCGTTCAACGTACAATGTCCTTTGAGCGGCCATGTTTTTGTAAAATGCAATAATACTCGGCCACGGAGTCTTTGTCTGACGAGAACCACAATGACTGCTTTTTGCCCCTATTTGTCAACTGCGAGGGTAGTTTTTATGCGTTAAGAATATTTGCTTATTGTTTCAAGCGCTTTGATTGGTGACTTGTCTTGTTTTTGTTTGTTAGCAAGAGTTTTAGTGTTTTTGACGAGAATTTCTGTATTTTGACGAAGTTTTGCGTAACAAGGCGTATGCAGCTGCTACTGAATTGCCCTCACGACATAACGATCGTACGATACGATACGTTCTGCATTGTTCAGTAACAAACTGATCTAATCTTAGGAATCCTATTAAAACTCTAGCGGGGACTTGTACTAGATTCTACTTTAATTCTGCACGTTACTCCCAGCCTCCCATATTCACGTGGTAACATCTAATCACGGGACACGACATCTGGTCTGCTATCGATCATCCGGTCTTGCAATTTTCCGGCCGCGCGCCCAAATCCGGGCGTTGGATCATCCCTGCCCGATAATGCGTCACGACTCACGATTCGCCCCTTATTCAATTTTTATCACACATAGGAGAGAAGTGAAAAGTGGTGGCGCTGATTTATTTAGGTTCGACTTTCGGAGCTAGGTTTTCAGCGCGATTGGTATTGAAAAGATTCTTTGCACCTGGTGTGGATTTGACTGCATTATTCCATATGCAAATGCTCTTTACAACATGATTGAATGAAAGACGGAACTAGACGGTATACTATCGATCGAAAGCACTTTCCGAACGCCAATTACATGATTTGACGTGAATCATCCTTCGAAATTGTAAGACATGAATTTTTGTTCCTACAAGACATCCACTACGTAAAGACTTATAATATCTTACCACTAAAATCAACATGAACCATGACAAGCTAAACCAACCATCCTCAATCTATTCCTTAATCGTTAAACAGTCAACAATCATTGTATTTACATAGATACGCTGCCAATCAGGTGATAAACATTAGCCAATGCTGGACATTAGCATAATGTACAATACTGACCTATTACAGAACATTGTATGTACATTTGATGCTAATTGGGCAGTTAATGCCGCGCGATTGTTATTGTCACCGTGGACTCTTATTTGATCGTTTGAAGGGATATTAGCTTTGATTTTATGGGAGTTAGTAGTACCTACGCCTGTCTTTATATTTTACTAGCTTCTGCCCCTGTCTTCGTCCGCGTGGAAGAAACTTACCCTATGACACTCAGGGATACGAGTACTGTAGCTTTCCATTAGTGAAATCATTTTCGGAATCGGAGCAGCGATTCCGAAGATTACGTCCTAGAAAGACAAGAAAGAAAATATATTTATTTGACCCAGGTTAAGGCACACAACATTCACACAAAAACAAAAAAATTGTAAATATCTTTAATACAGTATTTTATGCCTCACGACTGCGTCAAATAGGCCCAGTTCAGTGCCAGACAACTAGTTATTTATATATATTTATTATTATGTTACGAGGACGTCTTACGGATGTATATCGGTTTTATAGTGTGTGTAAATATTTAAATAAAAAAATAGATATGTATGTGTAACAAATAATAATAAAATTGGTTAGATATGTATTTAAAACATAATTATAGATAACTAGCTTTTGCTTCGCTAGCGTTAATTTAGACTTTGACTATCAATTCGGGTAATAATTCAATCATGATCGGAAGACACGTGGCGCCATCTATTATCATAAGAACGTTATTGTTGTTTTCCTCGGGAACAGTACTATTTGTCGGGATGAAAGGTACCCTATGTCCGTTTCTGTAGACCTGACAACGTATATGCAAAATTTCAGGATGATCGGTTCAGTGGTTTAGGCGCGAAAAGGTAACAAACAAACAAACTTACTTTCGCATTTATAATATTAAGTTAGGAAAGTTAGGATATTAGTTAGGATAGTTAGGATAGGATGGTTAGGATAATATAGTGGTGTTTATGGAAAGAAATAAAATGGTATGGTTGCACAAGAAACAAAGGACTGTCGTCAGACAATAACAAATGACTACTTATATATCACAAATTTATATCAAAGAAACATTCAGATCGATCATGTCTAGCTTCCGTTGCGCATCTATGAGGTACTGCCGTAGGCGTCTTCTAAATGTGTTGATCGTGTTAATTGCTCGAATAGGTGGTGGCAGGTTATTCCATACTTTAGAAGCCGCATAACGGAAGCTACCTCTAAAAGCCGCTGTACTATGCGACTGGGTCGAGAGTTGCTGCGAGCATTGCCTTCTCCCACATTCTCGTCCACTCGCTATCCAACTCAACTTGTACAGGTGGTCTGGTTTCTGGTATTTAACTACACCGAACAGAAGGCACGCTAGCTTGCGTCTCAATTTCATTCTCAATGTGAAATGTCTGTTAAAAAATGGAGATACGTGACTTCTGGGATTTTTTTTATAACAAAACTGAGCACAAGCGTTTTGGACCTTTTGAATGAGCCGATCTGTGCGAGCCAACAGGCTCGGGCCGTAGACTGTATCTGCGTAGTTTAGCCTAGACAAAACCAGGGTTTCAACAAGCTGCTCCCGTAGTGTTTCGGACAAGTACGGCCTAATTTTGTACAGAATTTTCAGACGGTAAAAGCAGTTTCTTTCCGAGTCGGCTACATGCTTTTCGAAACGAAGGTCTTTGTCCATAATAAGACCAAGATTCCGCGCTTCATAGACTCTGTCAATTGGTTCGCCCATTAGCTCCAGGTGGAACGTTGCGGGTAGTTTAGCTAGTTGCTGTCTTGTGCCAAATACCATGTACTTCGTTTTGGTTGGGTTTAACGACAGGCAATTCTCTTCAGACCAGGCGGCGATTCTACGATTAAATCTTTAATGGCACTATCGTATTCATCTTGACTAAGTGATATGTATAGTTGGACGTCCTCGGCGTATACTTGCGTCCCTTTTTTTTTTTTTTTTTTTTTTTTGTGTGGGAAATCATCAAATGACGTCTCCCGCTCTGGGCGGAGCGGAAGGGCGTGTCAGACTCTTACTGACTAAAACCCACCCGTGTTCCTTCAGTTGCCTGTGCGCCAGGGCCACGGTAACTCTTTCGAACAATCCGCAGCCCCGGCAGGCATCGGTCCTATCGGACCCCGTCTATTTCGCTGACATCTCTTTGAGGCGCGCGTGGAACACGACGCGCCGTCGACCCGGGCCTGGTCCTTACCGGACGGCGAGCTGCCCATTGCTCGCCGTCCGCAAGCCCGCGCCTACGGTGGCCGGGAGTCGGCAATCGACTCCCGACGCCCAGGGTGTCTCCTCCTCCTGCGGCGGCTAGGGGCGCGAGGGCGCAGAGATTGCCTCTCCCTTTCGCGCTCCGCCTCCTCCTTCGCGAGCATTACTGCTTCGCAGAAGGAGGTGACGGCTTCCCATTCCCTCTCGCTCCGTACCATGGCCTGAACCAGGGCCGGACGCGAGAGGTCGCCGCCGCCGATCGCCGCCACGAGGACACGGCGGTGCTCCGCCCAAGCCGGGCAGACCTCCACCGTATGCTCCACCGTGTCCTCCGGTCGATCCACGCAATGATAACACCCGGGCGTTTCCTCCCGCCTTATACGAAACAGGAACCTCCCGAAACAGCCATGTCCGGTGAGGACCTGCGTCAGGCGGAAGGTGAGGACGCCGTGGCGCCTCTCAAGCCACTCCTCAAAGAGGGGTCTTACCGCCGCAATTGTGGCGTGCCCTGCGCTGGGTTGCGACAGTCGCACTCTCCATGCCGCCATGAGATCCCGCCGGAGCTCTGTCAGCTGTGCCGCGATTACTCGCGGCAGCGGACTTGCGTCCCTACATACAAACTTACAAATTTTACTCCTTTATAATATTAGTATAGATTATGAAGCCGATGAAAACTATCACAAACAGCCTATATGATTGCACTGCTCGACAAAGGTCTCTTAAAAATAATTCCGTAAACAAACTAACCTGGTCTTGTGATCCTGAGTGCCAAATCTATTTTCGATTTTCTATATATAGTAATTAGAAGATTCGAGCTATTCTAATCCTTTTCGCTACCTCGAGCATAGAGCTTAGCTTCTCGCATGGATACGTTTCTGCTGAAATCTACGTTCATCTATTTTGGTAAAAGTTCACAAAACAGCAAAATACTTCACAATGGTCACAACCGCAGCGATGTATGAATTTCGTTGAAGCAAAAAAAGTAAGATCGTTGCGCGTGCCGTCCTGTAGGTTCTGGCTCCTTCTTGAGTGAGTAAAGAGTGTACCTCTTCAAAAAGCCAAATCCGATACACATCATCAAAAAGTTAAGTCAAAATCACAAGAAATAATAATAAAAAATATATTTTGGAACAATAACACAACACTAAGTAGAAATTAGTAAAACGATGATAGCTGCAAAAGTATAAATTGTAGCGCAGCTAACAACGCCCTTCTCCAGATACAGAATGGAATGATCTTCCATGCAAAAGTGCTTAATAGGTAAAGTTAATATATGTAGTTAATTTAGAATTAGATAATTAATATTAATAGAAAAACAACGAAACAAAACAACAACAATAAAAATGCAACAACAACAACAAATCAAAATGAAAACTATCCAAATATTTAACCACCATTCTTCACTCCTCAACTGTTGTAACATTTTTTACAACAAAACACGTGTACTAAGGAGGGACCGTAATAAGTTCTGTAGTCTGCTTCGCAAGGGTTGACGTTTAAACTTTAGCTGTGATGTTTACTGCCCCACCCTACCGGGGCCACTTAAAACGCCACATAAAATTTGCTGAACCAACTCTGCTAGATGTGGCAAGACCTGTTTGCTTAGTTGATGAAATGTCAATGAAGCTTTGTGGAGTCATGGAGTTAATTACGTTATCGTTGGTGATTGAGTTTGATGTAGTGGTGACTGGTGGGTTAGTGACTTGAAGTTGTACTACTTAAACTTTAATAGATTAAAAGTTGAAAATGAACCCAAAGGCCTAAGGAAAATATGGATGAGGGTATTCTGTGATGTTTTTGCTAACAATGATCGATTTGAAGATCTAAAGGTATTCCTGTTGGACCGTCCACTAGATTGCAAGAATGACAAGAATTACTGATCTGATTTAAAGGCTAAACTATTGTAAGAG
Organism: Dryobotodes eremita; assembly: GCA_917490735.1. Taxonomy (NCBI): domain Eukaryota; kingdom Metazoa; phylum Arthropoda; class Insecta; order Lepidoptera; family Noctuidae; genus Dryobotodes; species Dryobotodes eremita. Next base: position 5,982,010 of record OU823261.1, read on the forward strand.
CAACTTCTGTTTAAATCATAAACTTGGCACTAGATTCCGTTACAAAATATTGAATATACAAAATGGACAAAGCAAGCTCTTCCAGACCATCTTACCTCCGAACATAAAACCTTAAGCAGATAATTCAAGCTAGTTGCGTTTGAGTCGCCACCTGGGAGCCCCTAATTGCCTCAACACATCCTGCGACGACCTAAGGTGGCGTACACACATCCTGTTTTACTACACATAAAATTAAGGACACTAATCACAGAAGATTCCATTGGGTGATTCCATTCTGCAAACGGAAATTAGGTCACATCTCTTACTTGGAGGATTTAGCGACACTTATTTCGAAACCTCAATTTAGTGTTTATGGAATTGCCCTCGAGAAACGGCTGACTGGAGTAGTAAAAAGATTTTATTTTACGTCTATACTTAATGCTTATAGAGCAGTTGTCTTGGTGAAAATGAGTAAAGACTCAAGGAACGGAATTTCCATTTGCTATTTTAGTTTTTATGCGTAATCTCTTTAATGATAAAAAAAATTACGCAAAACTAGGTTAAATTCGATGAGTAATGTTCGCGAGTGATTCTAAATTTATTCATGAATATCTTCTTTAATTTTTGTCGTTGGGGTGTCACAGTGAAATATTGCGAAATTATTTAGGAAATGAGGAACGCCCCTGAATATTATTTTAGAATTTGATTTAGATTCCACTGTAGCGTGGGCATTGGGATTCCTTCACTCATGGCTAAAATTATCCAATCTTTAGATACCTATGCCTACTTCGTCCAGATTTAGGTTATAGGTATTTCTAACATTAGCTTCGGCTTGTTAATATTAAAAATATATGTCAGTCATCATAAACTTGTACGAAATAACGATAAAAACATTGATCCTCGAGACTTCAGTATGGCGATAAGAATAAACACGTTCCGTCAGTGTGTACAACTTTGTGAAAACTTTCTCTTTCAGTTAAAAGATTGGATTGCTTCCTTTTGTTCTTTTTTATTTTCTTCGAGCTGTTTTATTTTGCTTACTGCGTTTTAACTTCTTCGGACTACGTTACAGTTTTCTGAATGCAATATCATTTTCTCTTTAATATTTGTTTCTGCGTCACTATCTGCAGTATCAACGGCGTTAAGAAATTCAATTTAGACAATATACATTCAGTGTTTTCACTATAAAGGATCGGGTTTAATTTAAACAAAAGCCGTAAACTGGGTGACTTAACGAGTAGTCACGAGTGTTTCGAGGGTCCTAGGCGGGAACTTGTCCCTGTTTATGTGTCTAATCTATACAGGATAATGACTTCGCAAATAAGGTTCCTTTTGTGGCGTTTGATTTTTATTACAGAACATCTCTGTAACAGCTCTTTTGTACTTTCTAGCTGTTTATAGTTCGACCATGTCGTAGTATCGACTATGCTAATTCAGACGTTTTAAACAAAACCTTCTAGTCTTAGGAATTCTATTTTAACTTCTGTTCAATTTGAAATGTAGTCCGTTTGTAAGCTGTGTGTATCGATTTCTATTTTAGTTAAAAGATCATAAATAATTCAAAGGTGTCTTTAAAGGTTTTTGTTTGAATTGTTCTCTGAAGGTTCCGTGTCTCAATTTTTTTTTAACTATTTTCTTTTTTCAAATCAAGCGATAATTATTGTTTTCTAAAAATAATTGCACTGCTATCCGCCATTCGGATTCGCACCTCAACGGCCGCCTCCAAACGCAATCCCACTTACGCGTAGGCATTTTATTCCTCTATTATTTTCTTCCCGAGATTTATAAGTCGATCGTGCGAACTTGTGCGGACGGGAGCGAACGAAAACTTTCATAATAACTGTAGATAAGTGTAAGCGTGGTTCGCAGCACGTACCTACATAGATTGACGCCCCGGTTTTGTAGCTTCGATCACGTTCCGAGAGATTTGCTTGGATTACGTATGGAATCGATATCGGATCTAAATGATCGCGTCTTTATTATACTTTGATGAGATTGTAGCATATCAAATGTTTTGAGAATATATACGAACTGAGTGAATGTTTTAGTTGGAAACTTTCCGAATAGGCTATTTTACGCGCCATTACCGAGGGAGGGTTTTCCGTTTTTTCCTTTGCGTATCTCGGGCCGTTAGGTCGCCGTACTGGAGATTTTATCATCAGTTGGACACCTGATGGTAATCATGGGTTAAGGGTTCTTTGAACCGCAAACGGTATTATAAGTTACATTGTTTCCGAGACTTCAGAAATCTGATCTAGCTAGGTATCATATTATCGCTTTGTTACTTTCACAGGACCGGGATATCGAGCAACACCTTTGACGTGTTTCTTGTCTCAGATACAAAAAAGAGGATATCAATAATAAAGGAAGAAGCTATTGATTCGGCATCTTATAAGTAGTCTCTAACCTTTATAGGTTAGAGGAATATTAGTGATAATTAGATTGTTATCTTTATAGATAACGACCTAATTATCACTAATTACCCATGAATGAACACCTTAAAAACCACGTACACCAGTTCTATCAACAATAAACAAAGATAAGCTCGCTCAGAACGGCTGTAAGCTCTATTTATAAGCTGAGGGGGTAACGGAGTAATTTCACACCGGTGTCACGTCGCCTTACTAGTTGTCGTCCAGATATATTAAGCGAGCTGCTATGCCCACTACTTGTAACCTAGGGGCGTCGTATCTTATTGTGATAATTTCTGTGAACTCCTGAATTGGTGATTTTGCGGATTTTAGTTGATCGATCCTCTTTTGTTTTAACAAATGAAGCTGCGGTTGGTAAAACTGCTTTCTTAACAACGAAATATCGAAGAAATTTCTTATTCATCATCAGTATATGCACCTAAGTAAGTACTTTTATATTAGAACTACTCTTCTACAGCCACATATTTCTGTCTTCGCAAGATCAAGACCATCTTATTTACAACAACCATTATTTACCACAGATGTTTAATATCAGCTATCTCACAATAGAAGAAATACAAGGATTATTCTCATGAATTTCTACATAAATGTAACAAATAACAATAGTTTCTTATTCGCGTGACTGCAATAATGGAAAACATAAATCTAAAGAGACAAATTGGTGTCCGGACAGCGACTGTGGCCTGAAGACGCGGACGCCTCTGCCTGCTTTCATGCCTCTTCACAACGCTTTAGTTGCGTACGAAAACACCTCTATCTGCGTCTTAGATCACCTCTATACCAAGGACACAAAGTCTATTTTACCTCCCCAAATCTGCACCAAAATATTTGACTCTCCACACCGTACAAACATACTATCTGCAGTCCCAAGCATCCTTATGTCTTTGTAACAAAGTTGTGTTTGCCTGACATCAAAGATTCGACGTCTGGCGCGGTTGTGACTGCGTGTAGTCCGAGTTAATTCCGAACCGGTCACGTCTCGTTGCCAGCGTCGCGTCGGACCAACCAGACAGACTGACATAGAAAATGTCGCTTATGTTGCTCCTGTGTTTCACGTATAACTTTTTGCTTCTATTTTCATGATACGTGAAATAGTTGCAATAGTGTTTGAATTTTATAACGGTCCTGTTGAATTTGCTATTCCGTTGATACCTCGAACTTTGTCTATTTGTCGTAGTAATCAAATATAGTTAGATTCAGACTGACGATCCCGAACTGAGTAAGCGTTGCGAAGCGGATGGCTTGTTGGTTTGCATTTACGTTGACCATTGTTATTGTAACGTTGTTGTTGCAATGTACATGGAGCACGATTGAGTTAAGAAATTTGATTGTTAGAGAACTTGAATTCGTCTTTATAATAATTTGTTTGCTTGTTTCCTCTACCGGTAATTCAGGAACAAGGTAGCATATTATAATTTTTCTGAGAAATTCATGTTTTTGACTATTTTACTCACGTATTTATTTCAGGTTTGTCTGTCTAGTTTCATCACGAACGGAGAAATTATTCATGATGTCATCACGTGACGTAGATTCGAGATGCGAATAATTTTTCATTTCTACCCAAATATTTGTGTCAGTAGTCAAAAAACAATCTACACGGTCATTTAAAATTGTTACCTACTTACATTGAAGTGAACGAACAAACTGCACAGATGAAGCACATCAGGTAAATACCTGTCCTATCGTATGAAAAACGCTTCGTTACGGCACCGCGCTCCGTAACGAACAGTTTATGGAACCAAGTTGATTCCTAGCTGTTGTGTGCTTGATCGTCGAATTAATGTATGTGATGAGTTCAAAGAGCTTAAAGTTTAGATAGTTTTGGAGTAATTCCTTTGGAATCCTATAATGATCATACGAAACATTGATTTGAGGATTGTGGATGACGATGATAAGCTAAAGACATTAACAGCCAAGATAAGTTTTTGGTAGTTTTAAGACCAGAATCTAGTTATGCACATAATGAAAATCTTATCATCATACATGACAAAGGCGTCAATAATTTTTAAACTATGAACAATGGCGCTGTCTTCCACGAATCCGAAGTTCTAGACTAAATACATAAAACATATTTATTCGTAACAAAACGAGTATATTTCACTGGGAATTGCATACATTACAAAACTTGCAACAAAGGGAACCAACTAAATTCGGTCATTCCGAGACGAAGTTTGTCTTGAAGCAAATTAGTGGGTAGTAAGAAACGCTGTGCATTCTGCACCGGACGGCCGACTTCCACTGCCGCACTTTGACGTGGTGAACGGAAGTCGGCTCGTCTTTAATTCTCTGTTACTTAACCGTGGGCCCGGTCATATACCTAGATTATAATGCGGTGAGAAACTGGCCCAGTGGCATCGGCCCCGACTTCTAACCCAGGCAGGCGCTTTACTTTGTGTAAATAATTTAATCACCACTGCTCTCAAAACGGTGAAGGAAAACATCGTGAGGAAACCGGCATGTCAATTCAAAGACATGTGACATCAACCTACACTGGGCCGGCGTGGTAGATTACAGCCAACTCCCTCCCGAAGAGAGGAGGACTGTGTCCCAGCAGTGAGAACATTATAGGCTGATTATGATGATATGAGGTGATATGGTTTGGCAGATTTTGGTATCCAACATTTGCTGATAAACTGCGCGAGCCAATTTCATGATCGTCATTGATCGCGATGGAGCTGCCTTTCATCCACAATTATGGGTAACCATTGAAAGAAATTACACATAACGCTCATCGTAGCTCACATTGAGCGTCATTTTTATGTCTGAGGACCGATGTTGATACTTGAATGAACTCCTTGCTCAATCAACGTAATATATACAATGTATATTGTTGCATTTGCCTTTAGAAAATCAAAACCTATTCTATTGATAAAGTTAGCGTATCCAATGCGAAACCACCGTTCCACGCCGCCGACTTAAATCACCATTCTTAACTGCCTACTTGTAATGTACTGTATATTTTGTGCAAGGTACGTATATTTAACCCCATTATGCAAATCGGTCATGTTTGTAATGCGCGATTACAAAAACGAGCTCCAACACGGACGTTATTTGACGTCCGACGCGGTACTTGCGACTTCACGACGTTAATTCACGTTTTCCTACCAACGTTGGACGGTTGTCACTTTTTTCTTACGCATTAAGTATGAGTCTTTCGTTTTGCTCGCTGGTACCGAGACAAGTGCTATTTTGATGAATTTCGGCGAGTTGGAGAAGTAAATTTTATTTCATTGCCGTACGCTCTTTGCATTTAATAAGTTCTTAAGTTCAGAGTCGAGTGTCGTTGTTGTACGAAAGCGCCAATTATTCTTGACGATTATGTTTGTAGTGGGCTTAGAGGGCTTTCAGTGTTTTGACTGTGTTCAAAGACTTCTAAATGGTCGCAATTTAATGTGCCTCGTTTACTGTTGTTTCTTATCTGTGGTAATATTATCAGGGCTAATGTCTGTAGTATTTAGAGTAGCTCTCTCTATATATTAACGCTACAGACAAAGAAAACAAGATCACATGTAATCCTCTGAAATTCGCAGAATGCCGCCAAAGTTGTAGCTAGTAAGTAACTTTCACCGGTCTTCGTTAATTTCCCGCATATTTACCCACCTCTTACGGCTCCCCGCTCTATTAGATTATCAGAATTTATTTTCCTTTCTCGTAGTTCAGCTAATGTTTCTTGTTGTCACACGCCTCAAGGAAACTATTATGAAGCGGATAAAACAGGTGGTACTTAGCAGTAACTACGTGTTACCGTTAAGAAAGTTTGTTTTCCTGTAACTGCGTCAGATAGAGAAGTCAATAAGGTTTAATGTGATGTATTTGTTGTTGGTTGTTTGCGTGTGGCGCGACGAGTAGTGGGGGTAATCATTGTGTCATTAGCGGTCGAATTGTTGACGTGGAAAAACTAAACTAAACGATGCAAATCGGTCTGGGGCCGGAGCTTTAAAATCTGGAGAATATCACTTGTATAAACAATTAAAATTTTTGCAAAAAGTTACACAATATCAAACTGATTCCAGTAAACAAGAAATTGAAGGAGATAGTGAGAAACGAAATGAAACGCAAGCAATGCCTCGTCATCATAATCAATCTCGGAAACGAAAGACAGACGAGAGAAAAGAATTTTAAGAAAATATAATGAAAATTTTAAAAATATTTGAGAATAAAATAAAAAGTAATTAAAAAACAAAGTAAAAAAAAATGTCTGTATTTTTTCAAGGGGATTTTACCATCTCTACAAACTTTAAATGACCATCAAACGCTAATATTTCAAAGCTGCGTGCTTCAGATTCTAACGGACTTGCGTCGGCCTTCGATTCAGGAAAATCCACTTTAGGGCTATACTCACGGATATCAACCTCATGGCTATACTCAAGGATATCAACCTCAGGGCTTCACTCAAGGACATCCAACTCAGGGCTAATAAGTGGATGTACTTATCCAGTATCTTCTTTGTCCTCTATTTTCATTTATGAAATGTTTTCTTAATAATAAAAGAAGAGTAATACGCTTATTGCGATTCATAGCAGAGCGGTCACTTTGAGCAACGTTCACGAATCACAGAAAAATGATCACCTCACGCTACGGCCGCGGCAGTGTGACGCCATACGTTGCGGCGCGGCGCAGCAACGCGGTTATGTGCATAGGCCTTAAGGGCGCTCTGCGTTTGATAAATCACAGAGGCACACGTTATAATTTCACCGGTATTTGTACTTAACAATTGCTATAACAAAACGAGGTTAATAAAATTTCCGTCACAATAAATAACACGAAATAAATCAACAAAACATAAAATATTCACACACAAAGTCGTAAAACGAGTTAATAACGTCACATGCATGTTTCCACCTATACCAGTTCCACAGAAAACCCATAGATAACCTTTGGACCTATACCGCACTCTTTCCAACTATGCAACTAATAACCGAGGGAGTATTTATGACTCGGCCGCAACGCGGCGTAATTGCAACTTATGATGATTTGTAGCTCCGGCTGACTTAAACTTTCTAGACAACTCCTAGGCAAACATATTATGTTCTTTGTTGATGGGTGTTGCTGTAAAACCGATGTTTTGAGCCTTGTTATTTATGTAGTGTTGTTTGTTTGTGTAAGTTTTCTTTTTAAAATACACTTGTTCAAGAAAATGTATTTTTGTACTGTCTAGTGTAAAATAATGTTGTGTAGCTGCTATAAAGTTTGTGCTTTTGTTTATTGGTAAAGTTATCGATCTACCTTAAGTTACACAAATACATTTTGTAATCATTATCACTGCTTTGTGTTGGCCTAGTAGCTTTAAACACAGTCACTGCGACATAAACCGGACTAAGCGCAAATCGTCATAATATTCTCTTTACAAGCATTTAATTAATGATGTCATGATTGGACTACAAACACGTAGATGTTCGAGAGCTTTGCCATCAGTAAGCCCAGGGTTACAACAGCCAAAATGCAATATATAGTAGGTTGCTTTTAGTAACCGATTGACGGCTTGCATGAAATAGCACTTTGGTTATATCCATAAATGTCTGGGCATAGATATGAGCCGTTGTGGAATAGATTACGGCTAAAACTACCTTTGAATGTATGAGAAGATTTATTATCATGGATTTAAGTAAATAAATAAATGCATAAACAAACCGTTTCTGCAAATAACGCTCTTTACTTGAGCAAATTCCAGATGAGAAAATCAAATCTCTTGTTAACCAAATAAACGAAGCCATTTCAGTATCAATAGACAAAAACCCATAGTTTCCTGAAGAATTCAACTAACTTCTCTTCTCTGTCGACGAAAGGTCAAGGAAAAACGCCAAATCGATTTCAATTAAGGTGTCTAATCGATTAGCGACAGAATTATCAGAGCAAACAATAGAACACTCACTGATCTCGCCCTCTCTAGTTACTGGGGCTCCGGGATAATCGAGTTGCGATCAGTATAAACAGCCGGCTTTGTAGGCCTCCCCGAAATATGGGCTAATTGATGTGCATTTAATCTGTTAGTACAAACTCGGAGATAGTTCGGATTAGATAGAAACCTGTAGATTTAGAAGCTGAGATGATAATCCGTTTACTGTTAAACGTGGCAGAACAAATGGCTCTGTTAAAAATTTATCAAATACACCCTTTATTCAAATTCGTTCGTAAACAACTCAATGCCAAAAAAGCAAAATCCAAAGCACCCAATTTCCGTATAACAAATGAAATAACACCTCTCAAACATCAAGATCAACATAAATAACATTATAATTCTTTTTAAATTTATTACACAATTTATTCCCACCTGTCTTCATTCTCGTCCATTTGGTAGCGTCACCCCAACTTGGGCCGATCGTCGCCCAATAAAACACCTCATTCTATGGAGATCCCTATAGATACGATCTTTGCGTTCCCTTACACTTTATTGGGTAAATAATACCGCTTTGTCCCCTTGTAATTGTTTCCCTTTTCTCGCCCTTTATTACGATGATTCAGGGTTTATTAAAAGAATTTGTTTCGGCTAATTAGGTTTTTTTAATGTGTTTAAATTCTTTTTAATTGTAAATTGAGCTTTTTGTGTCAGTAAATAAGCTGGTGTTGTTTGGAATTCTAATTAGATTTGTTTTCAAAACCATATCTTAAATTTTAGTTTTAGCATTAATAAGTACATCACGTCTAAGTTCATCTCTTAGAGAAATGAATGAACGAAAGCTGAGTTGTGGTACAACAGCTCTTAATTAAGCTAGTGCAAATTTAATTCCATCTTGGAGTTTTTCCGCAAGATGTACCAAGATTAATTTTCCTGTTTCACCTAGACTCGTGATCTTCATGTAGTAGTTTAGCTTCTGGCTCACGTGTGCCTGTTGGCAGACCTGTTTACGTTAAATGCAGCATCTATTGAACACCTGCGCGCCAATCTATAGCGAGGACATGACCGTAATGTATTGCCAAGTTAGGAACAGCATTAGGAGACTTTTCGGTAATGGAGTGCTCCGTAATTGTGTTACGAACTTTCGTCTTAGACATCCAACGAATTATCGTAAAACGCTACTTCGGATGATTTCCACATATCGAGATAGTTTCCTAAGCGAAAACAAATAATAGAAAGAACAAAGAAAGATACTCTAATAAATGATCAAATAAATTAGTAAATTATTGAAGCTGACAATCCAATAAATCTTGAATCAGAAAAATTCAATTGTGTTGGATTTAATTAAAACCTTGGCGATTGTATAAACAATATAGCCAATACAAAAAACTGAGGTGGAAAAAGAATATGTTGACAGCACTGGAATGTTGGAAAACATACGAATAATCGTGTGAAGTAATTAAAAATGACGTCCAACACTGAGTCAGTATTAAACATGGCTGTTTTTGGCAGAAAATTTTAGATTTATCCGGATTTTAATTTAAAACCATCGTCAGCGACCCCATCCTTAATATATTCTATTAAAATGCAAAATGAAGTATTTCGCCGAGTGTTAAAACAAGTGAATATCGAGCTTTGCCCAAATTCACTCGCAAAAGATGGGAACATTTCGGTATATTCCAGAAGGTAATAATTTGTATGCGTGACTGTTCAATGGCACTCTATTGGCAATATCTTAAATTGATATTTGACACAGTATAGCTTCTCGAGTTCTCATGTGACTTTTACGACTATATTTATCTCTCCTAAATATACATTAGCTGGTACCTATTTTTGCTCGGTGTATATTTTTTCCGTTTTGTATCGGTAGTCCTGACAGCTTCCATATATTGATTAATAATTTAGATATTGATACTGGCGCATTGGGAATGTGATCTCGACGCTCTGACATTTTGCTAAGAAAAATTGTTATTGAAGATTGTGTTATTGAGGGAAAATGTTCTATTTATATTTAAAACGCTTTTCAATAGAAAATGTACGTAGAAATTTTATTCCACAAGTCGGTACTTTAATATTAGTGTGGTTTAAATAAATTATCAGTTCAATTTTCGGTTACTAAATTCTAAAATATTCGTGATGAAAACTGGACAGGTATTTAAAACCAAACAGCCGATACATCCTAGTTTATATAACGTCGTTGCCTCAAAATTCTATATTCTGTTTAATTTTTAGGGTTCCGTACCCAAAGGGTGCCAACGGAACTCTATTACTAAGCCTCCGCTGTCCTTCCGTCCGTCCGCCTGTCTGTCTGTCAGCGGGCTGTATCTCATGAACCCCAATAGGTAGACAGTTGCAGTTTTCAGTGTGTATTTCGATTGCCGCTAGAACAACTAATAATAAAATTAAAATAAAGTTAAAAATTAAAGGAGGTCCCCTAAACAAGAAACGTCTTAAAAAAAATGTAGTACTTAATATTGTGCGGTGGTACAGAAACCTTCGTGTGAGAGTCCGACTCGCACTTGGCCGGATTTTTTACAACATTCTGCTAAGTCATGCATGTTGACAACCCATGTTTTACGGTGCGAGTTAGGTGGTTGGAACGTCTAGACATGAAAACCAAACCTGAGACGTACGGTTCCAAATTTAAAGCATTCATAAACATCTCGATCGATTACTCCCGAGTCCCTGGAACCACGCGAGCCTCGCAAATCACTAAGCATATGCGTCTTACGTTGCAATTTCTCTGTCACAGTTTCAAATATACTTCCATCTTTTTCTTTCTTGAGTCTAAGAGTGAGAGGGGCATATACCCTGTTAATTTTTACTCAATTCTCGGCGAACACATTCAGTTAATTCGTTTCTGGGCCCATGCACTCAACACTAAGTTGGGAAGGACGTGAGAACTGTTCTTCCGTTTGTGTTCCTGAGGTTTCCTCTATTTGTTATTTAATTATTGTTAATGTGCCGAAAACATTCCTGTTTGTGTCCAGGTTTCGAGAAATCTATTTCTGTTCTTGAGTGAGTTCTGATTTGTCATAACGATTACCTACGAGTATAATATCGTTGTGAGTTGAAGGACTTATACTAGATGCCTGATATTTGTGGAACATAATAATATGCTTCAGTATTTTCATAGCAACACATCAGTACATTCTAAAGAATCTATTCAATTGTACGTTATTGGAATTTTATCAAATTCTAGTTACCTATTAACGTGAAAGCGCCAGCGGTAAGGAATACAATACTTGACATTCTTTTCATTACTTTTTAATACGCCTCAAGGAAAGTATAATATTGTCAAGTCATGTTGTCAAGAACCTAGTAGGTATACTGTATGAATGTATTAAAGTTATTAATGATTTAGAGGCTATTGAACCCTGGCTTCAATATTTTATTCCATGAACCAATTTGTGACGGAATTTCATTTCACATTGCCGTGGCGGAAATTTTCCTCAATCGTGTAAAACAAATAACGTGTCCATGATTTTTGAATTCGTTGTCTATCTGACATTGGATAAAATATGTACCTATCCAACAATTCATTTAAAATTAAAAGTAATGCTTTAGTTTCATATTGCTTTTAACAGAGCATGACAACTTCCATGCACCAACATTCATCACCATAGAAATGAATATCTCTGCGTTAACATTCGTCTCCCATTGAATGCTTTTGTGATAAATCCATTTAACGTACTAACTAGTCTTACCCAGACAAGTAAGTACCTTTTATGCCCCACTTCCTTCACTTCTTTATTCAAGAACCTTAAAGCCACAACAGCAACTTTCTCATTTTAAAACTGGTGATTTTGGGCTATAATTTGTAAACGCCAACATGAATTTTATAGGAGTTGATGGCCGCAAGTTTTAGTAGTACAAAATGAACAAAATTTAGATGTAAAGCTAAGAGTAATGCAGCGGTCGATAGTTCCACTCGCTAGAATCACTAAGTTCCTTTGATAATGGATACGGTTTTCAGAAGTTACTGTTGGATTTATTTCGTTATATTTTGTGCGGGGATTTGAAATGCTTTAGACACGGAAGAGATACTTTTGAGGCAGCAGATTTCTTATGTTACTGAAACTATGATATCGGAGGCAGTAGTTATTTTTTTTTAAATATAGACCTGCTGTTGAATAAGCATGATTGTTTATCTTCTTTTTGAGAGCCAATAAAAGGTTAAACGTTGATATAAAAACCTGTACTAAGACGTGTGTTACGTACAACGAGAAATTACGAAAAAAAAAAAATCTTAACAAAAAAAATCACATTTCGCCGAAAATTTTGCTTTTTCACAAATTATTTCTCCAAAACAGGTTCTTTACGTACCGCATATACATTCTTATTTTATTTTTCGCCATGTTTCTTCATCATGGCTCATAACGTTTCGTACATCCACCGAGGCTTATTAGCAAAGGCTTCCGCTTACTCATAAACGGTGTTCGCTATTTTCTTTGCAAGTAAACTTCGGTAGAAATAGGTTTAAGTAACGTTGGCCGGCTTACCTGGCGTTAGTTGAGATAAGAACGGGGTTTTAATAGTATCTGCCACGTTTTTATAAACCCGCAATGGGTTTTCAGTTAACCCCTACTGTATACTTAATTTGAAATATATTCTTTTAAGAATTTATTGGCGATTAGATAAATCGGTATTTTTTGCACAATCTGGCCACTTATTTTTGGTTTTATGATCAAAAGATTTGACTGATCAAAACTGCAAGTTGAAAGTGCAACTTGCTTGAAGAAGGAGTGAAAGAATTGGGTCTCTTAGAAAATGAAATCAGAAAGAGCCTGTGCACCCAAAAGAGAAACCAAACGAAACCCTTTCAATAACTCCAGTATAAAAGGACCAAATTAAATCACGACTGTCAACACAGACGGTCATATTAAAATCCTCTAATTCGTGCACAGACTGGAATCCTACGGGGAAGCGGAGAATAAAGGAATAGTTCGCGCTGCGCTGGACCATTACTTATGAAATATCCCGTATTATTACGCAGCTTAGTCCGCCCCGAGTTTTTATTAGAAATGCTAGACGTCTAGGTAGAATTCCTTTTTGAGTATGACAGATCGCAGTTGTTCATACGGCAGAAATAAAATTTATGTCCTAACACATTTTCGGAGGGAAATATGTTGGATGTCTAGATTTTGATTATGATAGGCAGCGGACTTGTTATGCAAATAGGACTAATTGGGACCGACGGAAATTGAAATTCTGGGTCCTCGGTTTTTATTGAGAGGTTTTGGGGTGTTGTTCTGGGTCGAATTTGAGGGTAGGTAGGTATAATTCGGGTGTGTTCTATAAAGTAGAATAAGCACTGCCTACGTTAGCTCACAACTTGTGTGGTTCTAGTATATACAAATGCGTGCACTGACTGGACAGGTCCACTTGTGTGGTTGTTTCCTCAAAAGACTATTTCAGATACCAATCTGCATGGTCTTCGCATGACCTGACCAAGATTATGTCTGGACTTTAAAAGAGACTGTGACCTCTGAGTTTGTTTCGGCCTTTCTTCTCAGAGTAGTCAGATAGCAAACGCCGACCTCATCTTGTTTAAAAAAACATGATTGACGTGTAAAAGTGTTTGTACAAACCTACTTTCAGAAATAAAATCATTTATCATTTACAGGGTTTTTGGTTATATGTCGACAATCCGTTAAGGGAATGTAGGAGAGGTCATTTGCAACCGAATGATCTATGCAAATGTCAACCATTTTCGAGTAATTTGACATTTTATATTTTCTTGAAGATAGCTGGTATTTTATCGTATCTCGTTGGATAGCTGAGAAGTTGTACATGTTTTTGGAATGTTCTGGCGATAAAGTAATTCCGTGTTTTTTTTGCAGATATCGACTATTTAAGTCAAATAACCTGTTCAAAATGATAGAAAATTGTAACGATTTGTAAATTATTAAAGATATTTTCCATTTTATGGTTGATTATTGTGTATTGAAGTAGAAGCAGATAATAATAATTAAAAAAAAAACATGCATTGTTTTTTTAAATAAATTTTAAAAGTTATGTACCGCAAAAAAATATAAAATGTCATAATACTCGAAAATGGTTGACATTTTCATAGGGGTCATCAAGGGTCATTTTGTCTCAAATAATCTCTCCTACATTCGCTTAGTGTATTGCCAATATATAACCAATAACCCTATATATATTCTAGTAACTAAAACCACTACGGGAACCTCGGAAAATGCCCCTGAAATCTATAGAAACTGACCAATACTTAATTTGTTTCTCTCGGTATGATACGATTACTTTAAGACAAAACATGGGAACATTCCCCAACATCTCCCGAAGTCTCGACAGCATTGACAAAGGTTTCCTCTGAAGTGGCACCACACGAATAAAGATCTATGCTCATTTCTCAGAAACATGATAATAGCACATCTTCTAAGTCGTGTTTTTACATTCAAAAGGACTCTTTGTTGAAAGATGAAGAAAGAGTGCCTTTGACATTTATGTGGATCCGAACGTTTGATATTTTTGTTTTGTTATTCTCATTAAGTAGGTATTGTTTTTTTTTTCCAGTGGGTTTATGTTTAAATGTGGTAAATAAATCAATTCTATTAAATGCTCTCAAGTGTTGACAAAGTAAGATCTGTTGGCCGATTTTTTGACAAGACAAGTTGACAAGTTTTATTTAGGCTATTAAAAGAAAGAAAAAATAAAGTATTTGGGACACGCACAGGAAATCCAAACAAAAAAATAAATTAACAATAAAAATTATAAAAATTATAAAAAAGGAGTATTTAAAACTGACAATAAAACATACAACATTTTTACTTTTAATTTTATTAATTAAAAGTAAAAATAAAAGACATGTACGAGGCCAAAAAGGCTCTTATCTCAGCATAACTATTCAGCATAGCTAGAATAGAATAGAATACTTTTTATTATGTACACCATAAAAATTACAGATATACATGTAGACAATATAAATAAAAAATGTAGCTATTGGTACTTAGAAGATAGGTAGATTTTCCCACGACCATAAGACTTTTCCTAGCCGGGATTTACAATGACACAACACAATAAATACGCATTCAGGGCGAATTTCACCAAACTTTTATACCTAATCTTATCCTGAGAATAAATTTTGAATTTTTGACAGTTTTTCCGTACTAGAACTGTCAGACGTCAATTTTATTCTACAGATAAAATATATCAGACTTTGGTAAAATCAGCCCTCAGTCATATACATGTTGTTTACTGTTCTAAAGGGGTGTCAACTCCTTCAATTAAAAGTCACAACACAATAACTCATTGACTGAAATGAGAGGAACAAAAAATAATTGTATAGCAACCATTTGTTTTAATTCTAGCAATGCAGATGCGCTGCACATACTCTCGTCATTCGCGATTCCACTTTTCGGAGAGGACGTAAGAAAACAATACAGATTTTCATTAAAACGTCGTCTTGCGGTGTTAAATAGGTCATGGGCTTAGAAATTGTTACGTTCAAGTGGTTTTCATGAACTTTTAAAGCCGTATTAGTGTCGAAACGTTAATTCGAAACAAAGGAGGTGGTAAACCACGTATGTGACAGGTATATTTGTTAAGATTTCGTAGTGTGGCAAAATTTCTTTAAATTCTTAAGAGGAAACGTGGTCATGTGGTCATTGGCGTTCAGTCCACACAATTAATTTGTTTATTTTGTATAATTTAACTTCACAGCCGACAATTAGTATAACATAATTATTATACACACGTATTCCTCTTTTTTGTACCTGGGTAGTGGCACTAGAGCAAATATTTTTTTTACGAAACAATCTATATCTACCACAGCCATGCTCATCTTTGGTTCCTTTTCCGATTTTGTTTTCTTCTAAATTCTTTAAGTATACCAAAAACAAAACATAGGATGACAGTGGTAGTAGCAAATATACATTATATCGCAAAAACTATTTGCTCTAATATCATTAACCAGGCCCTGCAGTCTCGACATGAATAGCGACAAAAATCGGTCGCTAAGTCGTATCGATGTCAAATTTCTTTAATAGATTTTAAACCTTATGCTTTGGAAATAAAGTTGAAAATCTATTAAAGGAATTTGACATCGATACGACTTAGCGACAGATTTTTGTCACTATCTAATGTCGAGACTGCCGGCCCAGGGCCGGTCCTGACATAGATAGCGACAAAAATCGGTCGTTAAGTCTAATCGATGTCAAATTCCTTTAATAGATTTTCAACCTTATGCTTTCGAAATAAAGTTGAAAATCTTTTAAAAGAGTTTGACATCGATACGACTTAGCGACCGATTTTTGTCGCTGTCTAATGTCGATACTGCAGGGCCAGGGATAAAACAGAGGATTGCGTTTGTATGAAATTAATACCAACAACCACGTGACCGCATTTCCTTTTAGGGATATTAGAAGTAGCAGATATACCTAAAAGATATTTGGTTTGAGGAATAGTCAATGTAACACTGGGACTCGTATGACTTTATATTCGTCTGCTCCATGTAAAACTCCCCTCAATATTTATCACCAACTTTAATAACAGTAATGTTTTAGCAATTATATAATTATATATATCCATCAATGTGGAAACTGTCGATCAACATGTGTAATTGTCCTTTTATCCTCAAAACGAGCAACATAAAATACCCGAGGTAATAATGGACGACAATTTCTCTTTTAAAAAACTTATTGAAAGCGTAGGTAAAAGAGTGCGCAAACAAATATATGTTTAAAAAAAATTGCGAACGTTTTCAGATTCAAAATTAATCACACAAGTTTATTTGGCCCTATGTCAATCTATAATTCAATACTGAATCACTTCTTGGAGTGGCGCACCAAAAACTAATTTGTTTTATCTTGAAAGAGCTCAGAGAGCAATTTTAAAGTTAGCAAATTTCCATCCCTTCTTCTTTCCCACAGATCTGCTATATGAATCCTGCAACGTGCTGATGGTTCGTCAGCTTATCCATTATGCACTTAGGCCCGAATTACAGAACCTTACTCAAGACTCAAGCATTACTTAAAACTAGTTTAGAGCCATTTGATTGGTTGAAGGAGTATGTAAGGATCGTAGCAGGTGGCGTTCTGTAGTTTCTGCCTACCCTCACGGCAAGAAGGCGTGAGTTTATGTGTGTATGTTTTATTTATTTAAAATTCAAACGACCACTATCCAGCTGTACGCCGGATTTTTGTAAGAAATATCTTTAGTTTTAATTAAAACCTACTGTTTGTTTTACGTGAATCATATTCAGCTTCGGCCCGTGTGTAACGTCCCCCAAAAGAGACATTTAAGCTCGTTCCGCTTTACTAGACTTTGTCTTTGACTTTGACTTTGACTTTGTAATAGACTTTTACTATGGAAATGCGCGGGAAAGATTTTTGTTAAAAGAATTTTACGGTATTAAAAGTGCTGTTTTTTTTTTTTTTGTATTTTGTAAACGCGTTGATGGATTAAAATGGTTTTGTGATTCTACATAAAAAAATGGGATGGAAACCACTTTTTGGATATCAGGGATGGTGCGGTGAAATAAAGTTTTTTTTTACAGTTACCAAATTGTACGGTATTGGTAGGTAAGTATACAATTTGAACTTTGAAATATCCACTGTTATTTTGACTTCCAATTTTGCTGCTATTACTTCCTCATTAAGAAACTGCCTAATCTACCAAAGTCAGACAACCATAATCCAAAATTAAATCAAGGACGTATCAATATTAAACTCGAATAATGAAACAAATCTTAACTCCCTAAATTTCAACTGTGAGTAGTCCTTAGAGTCCTTACCAAACAAAGGGTCTGCCCAATTGTTGTTAAATGAAGATTCAATTGCCCCACAATAAATTAGTTACCCATCGCCTTGGCCGGTCCTCAATTCAAAGTCACATGGAGCTCATTGTGTACCGAAGGTTCAGTACGACAGTACACAGCCTTTATTGTTCCTTGGAATTCGGTACGGGCTGCGTTTAATTGGTATTTCCTAGTTTATCGATAAGTTGCGTTGTGCATATCGATTACAATACTACGCGTTTTCGGGTATATAGAATATAGAATTAATTCATATAGAGGTCACGTATTGGAAAGCGTGGGTCTGCTGTTGAATGTGAAATTTGGTGCGGGCTTTCCTCCCTCAGTTTTATCATAATCACAATGCCGCAGTGGCGCTTCTTCTTTACTTGTGAGCTAAGGATCAGGGAATTGAATTTTCGTGGGACCTGGATATTTTCGTGCTAGGTTTCTGTATTACAGTTTCTATATTTTATAAATTTGTGATTTCTAAATTACGTCTCTAAACTTAGATTAAACTAAAGTCTTCCAAAATGATCACATAAGTTTTTCACTATATCTGCGAACCCAATAGTTTGACCCACAATTTGAATACACCTCACAACGTGTGCCTCCTTATCTGGGAATACCACCTGGACGCATTGTTACATCTCAAGTTAAATCTCGAATGCGGGGACTTTCGAGTTTGCCCAGTCAAATGCTCCGAGTGACATCGGCCATTATTGCTTTCGTACAAACATTATCTTCTGGCTTACCCAGCTTAAGTATGGAGCCTTTGTGAACCGACTCGCAATGAACCGTGAGGAGGGGAATTCTGAATAGTTGAAACGATAAATTGTAATGTTTGCTATTGTGTGTACTTCAGTTATGTTTTCGGGAGTGTCTGCGAATGCTGGTGCTTTCTGAGAACACTTTTTTAGGAAGAGGGCCGTTTTTTTAAGAACTTGTGTGTTGAAAGACACCATTCCTATACATATAATGTCGCTACAGAGAACGGCAATTTGTCTAGCAATGCCAAAAATTGCAAGTCATGCTGATAAATTAATAGGTTCTGCGTAATATAAGCTCCACCATCTCCCCTTAACGTGACTCCCTTCATTTGATCGAAACAAAAAAATGTCACGCATATTTACAACATTTCTAAGAAAATGATGAAAATATCGCCATGCACGCAAACAAGCGATACGTACGTTCATCTCGCAAATGATATAAAACAGAATTTCGTAACAGGCAACCCGACACCTGTGTTGCCAACATAAAATACATATATCTACGTAAAAGATAAAAAATATACCTAAGCTTTCCACCCCAGTGTTCGCAGATCCCTGATAATTTATCACCTCTATGTCTATATGAATAGGGTTCATAAAAGCCTCATCGGAATTGCCAAGTGCGGTGAAAAATATCTTATTTGAATATCCCAGTGCGGGGGAAATGGATAGGATAACCGTGGAACTTTTAACTGAAATAATATTGTCGTTTGTACTAGGAGGTCCTCGGCTTACCGTTTGAGCGACTGCTTTTTTTTGTTTCCAATGCCCCAAGTTTTTGTGAGGCCCTTAAGTTAGTTAAAAGTACTTTTTCAACTTTTTTCAACCTCACAAAAGTCCTGCCTACTTCATCTGCTATAAATACACCTTTATTTTAAGGCTTGATACTTGATTCCTCAAAATAATAATTTCTGATTAGGGCTTTCTATCATCTTCAGTCTATACTTCCCTAAACCTCAATTGTTGAACATAAGGGTCCAAGAAAGTAGTGTAGTTAACCGTCGTAGGTTCTTCCTTATTAACATAAACAATTTTACCATTTGAAACCGTACTTTATTCCAAATCTTGACATAATTCTAATCTCTAAGGCAAAAGCAGCGAGTGTATATTGTAAATGTTTAAGCTTAGAGGAAGGGGTAATTGCTATAATTGGAAACCAAATGAAGTTATTAATTATAGCCTTAATAAATTAATACTCTCAAGTTGTTTGTAGATTACCGCTGTTAATCCGTTGTAATTGCTTAAGACTAATTAAGAACAAAAAGTACTTCAAATAAGTATAGAGAGTTCTGTTGACTGAGTTGAGTCGAAGTGTAAGACCAAATATATGTGTCATTTCCTGGGAAATTTAATGGATAACTAGGGTATTAGGTCACGAATGACGATATGTTTTAACAAGCAAATAGCTGCAGAACAAGACGATCCTTTTTCAATACAAAGAAAATAGTTGATCTTGAAAGCAGTAAGATAAAACCATGAACCAAATGGACAGCTCACCATCGTCATCACATAAAAATTCATTCCAATAAACCTGAGCTCTCTAAGGACAGGTCAAACGATAGTCCCTAAAATGCCTTATGTATAATAATTTCCCAATGAAAACTTTTAGTTGAGAGTCAAAGAGGGAAGGGTCCCTCCGATATAATTCCTATTAATTTACGATCATAGCCACAAAGTTACGGGCGAAATATTTTGCATATACATGGAATTTGAATATGTTTGTAAACCTTAACCGATCCCTTTAATGCAATGAAATTTAGCAGAATGTGACCCTGGACCTTAAAACTGTTTGGTCAGCGTTGAGAAAACTGATATGGTTGTCGATAAACTTGGGTAGAGTAAGAGATACCAAGACGAAGATCAATTTGCACCTGCTATTAAGATTTTAGCTTGCAGTAGATTTTCGAGGCAAAAATGTGTGAACCTGGTCAAATCGCAGAACCCAAAGGTAAAGAAAATGTTGAATCATTGGCTCCAGCAAATAGAGAAGCGTGAATTCTAATTGCTTTAGCTTTAAGAGTATAAAAAATTATGGATAAATTATATATATGGGAGAATAGACCATTCCCATAAGGAAAAATATGCTTTACACATTCTGTAAACGATTATAGAAAACCTTAAAGATGTTTATTATACGAAAAAATTCTCCGTTAAGTGCCAACGCACAGTATTCACTTGCGAACTTCGTGAACAAAGTTGGGGGAAGCTTCCGCTAAGAGCTTTATACGTGCAATATTTCATAGTTTAAAAGACGAAAGCACTGTTGTACCTTTTTATTCAGTGTTTATAAAATCTACTGGTCGGCCAGTTTTTTCATAACTTTGCAAAGTTTAACGCGGCCAGATGAAAAATGCAGGTTACATCAGGGGATTTTAACTAAACTGTTCTAGGGATATACAGTGTTGGTTAAGTTTATTTTGTGGTACGTTATTTTTGGTTTAGTAAGCTGTAAGTTTATCTTGTGGTACGTATTTTTGGTTTAGTAAACTGTTTAGTGGCTTTTCTCCTGCTTATTTTGCAGTCGTAGGATTTATTGAGAGTCTATTTTAAAATATTTTTGGTCTGGACACTTTTAAACCGTGCGATCAGCTTTATCTACTATACAATTTAAGACACAGGGTAGGGGAAAACTTTGTAAAAGATGATATGGCTGGAAAGGGGTCACTATCGAGAAGACGACTAATAGAGAAATATGGAAGAAAAAGACATATTTTGCGCCGCCAACAAATAAGGATAAGAGCAGGGCAATGGTGATACAATTTAAGACAGATTTTCTGTTTCATAGTTTTTGTCCATAAATGAGACGCATATCCAACATAAGACGTGTCGCCCTTAAACCTTAGAAACAATCGTATTGTACCTACTTTGAAATGAAATACCTCATCTATATTAATCCAGTTCTATTGTGGTAACAGAGTTTCAGACGAGAGCTCTCATAATGAGTCCTTGTTTGTGTGATGGTGACCTCTGTTGTTTGATTTCTAAATTATTATCTTAATTTTGCCCTTCAAAGTTTTTGTCAATAGTTCTTTGACGTTTGGTTTTGTAGAAATTATTAGAATGTGATTTATTTATTTATATTTATTTATTTTATTATTTATGTACACACAGTAAAATAGATACAGATACGGCATATTAGTATTAAGTACAAAGGTACTGCTTATTTCTTAAGAAATTTCTTCCAGCAGACCTGCGAAAGGAGAAATGAAAAAGAAATGTAGACAATAGTGTGTGAGATCAAGAAGAGAAGAATTTGATTCGTGACGTCTTAAACTAGAATATTAAATATACTTACATATAATGCAAAATTTAAATAAAAATAACATATACTTAAATAAATACATAATGCTAAAATAAATAAGCTTATATATATAAATATATAAATTCTCACAGTTAAAAGGAAAGGTAATGCTCTTTTACTCGGTATTTGAAATGTGAAATAGATTTTAAATCTCGAATGCTAGGCGGAAGTGAGTTCCACAATCTTACAGCATGAACAGAGAAGGAATAAGAATAGTAGCTGGTTTTATGAGGATGGGATTTAAGGAGGGATCTAAGATGTGATCTACACGGTGCGTCGCGAGGGCGTGCGTACGAAAAACGCTCACGCAGATAGGAAGGATAAGATGGGTTGTGTAAGATGTTGAAGAGGAGACATAAAATCCGAGTGTTCCTGCGTAAGCGGATCGGGAGCCACTTGAGTTCCTTGCGAAGGTGAGAAACATGGTCATACTTTCGCAGACCGAAAACAAAGCGAATGCACAAGTTTTGCAAGCGCTCAAGCTTGATTTATGTTTAACATCAAATCTTGAACAAATAAAAAGCAATAAGTATTAGAGTTTAATATTAACCCAAGAAGGCGAGGCCATACCTTTTGGGTGACTAGAAACCACTAATCGAATATCGGCAACTTTTCGTGCTTTCTGCTGACTTTTCGAAAATCGAAGACCAGCGTCCATGCTGAAGCTAAACCATCACCTCTCGAGGAATGTAAGTAGTATGCGTCACTGGTATCGGCTAGGAAGCACTTCCAGCGGTTTCTTTGTTGGCGGACGTCGTATGGTAATTTAGCTTCCTTCCCCGTGGCAGTAGCCCCATAAATTAGATGCCAACGCCCGGCCCCGCGCTGAAAAATTACCAACTTCTACGGAAATCGTGGTAAAGGTGACTGGATCTGGTGTCGATGTAAAGCGCAGTTTTGGTTATAATATGAGCGTGGCTTGTAGTTATGATGTATTGTAGAAGCTTGTTTTGGACTGAAAAATAAAAAAAATTGAATTGCTGTCTGGTGCGCATTATGTTTGTCCTACAGTCACAATCTGCTTTCGGTGGCAAAAAAATAAAGTACAAAAATGGTATCTTCATCTACCATTGATAACATTACAAAAGAAAGTACGCACTACGTTGAGTGAGTTAAAAATATAGTCATGTTTCCTAGCAATTACGCTAGTAGAAAATTATTACAACTAATTAAAATTGTTACTTTAATAATAGCTTAATTGCACAATGTTTTAACGTTTTTTCATTCCGCGCCATTCTGAGAATAAATGTAAAACATGATGAATAAATGCAAAGCACATTGTAGTTGCCTTTTACCGCGCGAGTCGTAAAATTGTACTGAGGAAAACGGTGTACTAAGTAACATAACACTCTTTAGCACTCAAGAATTATTAGTTTTTTGAAACTCAACACATGTTACATAGCTATTAATGCACTTTGTAATATTTTGAACGATGTAACAGTAGGTATTCGGTAACGCACGGCCGATCCTACTTATTTCGTAAGTATTTTGTGCTGATCAATTACAGATGGATTAAATGAATAACGAAACATTAGCGGACGGTTCTGCTTTGACAAATTAGAATTTGTCGTTGAAGATAACTAAGTAGCCTACGGTGTTTTCTCCTAGTTATACCTAATTGATAATTTGAATATAAACTCGTAGATCATAATATTGCAGGTCATATCCAGTCTATAAGCATCCGTATCGAAAGCCGTGTACAAAGTTATGTGAGTTTTCGGGAGTTGGTTTTCGGATCATTTAGTCAATAATGTGAGATGGGGCGAGAAAGTTTGCCATTATAGAATGCATTGTTTTGCTCACGGCGGAGTAAATGGGAGAAATATGAGTAACTTTTAATAAAATTTATGTACTTGAAATTGGAGTTGCCTACTGAGCGGATTTATTTAATGAATGTAGGTTTTTGTTAAACACAAAAATATTCATTATGAAAAATATTTTAAAATTATTTTACTGAAACCAGTTTATTATAAAAATACAATGTTCAACAAAGACAGCTTACACGGTCTCTGAGCCTAGCCAATGTTTCAAAATGAGAACTTTTCCAGTTAGATTCAGCACTACAGAATAATTAAAACATGTTTAATGTCCAGACTTAAAGCGAAATACTACGTGAATTATGTACTAGAATATACTGGAATAATTTAATTCTCTGGTGACAAAGGGCATTTGAAAGCCTTGCTTAAAATATTGAAATATTTGAAACAAAGCAAGTCCTTAGCATGTTATTTCGTGAATTTATAGTCACAACTAATTAACTGATTGTGGACGTTTATAATGAAATATTGTTGTAATAAACCTAATAGAGTGGAGAGTTGAAACCTTTTAGTTCAATCGTAATGAAAAATGGCACCTCTTTAAATGAGTATTGTTGGGAATTATGAATCAGAGTAGTGTATTTTGTTTCAAAATATTTTTGTGAAGTTAAAAAAGATTTTGGCCCAATGGTTAAGACTTCGCCTCTCATGCACGAGGTGGGCCAATATGTACAGTCTCCAAAAGAGATAAGTAACCAGGGTCGTCGATATAGTTGAAGTTTAGTAAGAAACCGATGAATGTTTTCGATTTAAATTTAATTTAATTAATAGATAACAAACAGGTCATTTTACAAATCAAATTTCATTCGATAACATCCATCGGTTTCTTACTAAACTTCAACTATATCGACGACCCTGGTTACTTATCTCTTTTGGAGACTGTACATATTGGTCGACTTCGTGCAAACTTAAAACTTCACTTTACTTATCACATTTGGTGACCGTATATACATCATAATCAGAAATTACTTTCTGAGTTTTTCTTGGATGTTAATGATATCGGTGAACGAAAAACATCGTGAGGAAACTTGGACTTACAGCTAATCTAACTCTGAAATCGCCAACCCGTCTTGAGCAAGCGTGGTGATCAATGCTTGTGCCTTCTGTGTATGAGAAGATGCATTTGCCCTACAGTGGGACACTAATATACTTGTATTATTAAAGTCAAAGTCAAATCATTTATTTCACACTTTTGAACGTCAAAATTTACAAAAAAATAGAATTGATTCTAGTTGCCCCTTCCAAAAGGTAGTCTCGTATGGAGAAGAATGGGCAAGAAACTCCACCGTGACTCTTTTAAAATGTTTTACAATATTATGTATCACATTAATTATGTAATCATATGTGAAGACGATGCACCTAGAATAAAATTACTATACCACAATAGGTAAAAATAATTAAATATAATGCAGAGGCAGGTAAATTAATTATGTGATAGATACATGGTGCTCACATATTTACAAATATTGAAAAGTAGATGATTTTTCCAAAATTTTATTAAGTAATAATTTACTGTGTGAGTTAAAGTAGTTAAGTACATAATGTAATAATCAATGTCACAAAAATTATAAATTATACAATTCAATTAGCAACCAGTTTGATTTTGTCTACACTCTAGATTGTTTATTAATTTTTGATTATTAAAAGAGATTATAGAATTATATATTTAGCCTCGATTTTACGTACATTGATTTGATGAAGATGATTAACTTGAAATCTACGACACGGCTGCATGAATGTTTTTTCTTTTTTTGTATAAAATCTGCATTTTGCCCTTCTCTGGATTATCAAAATCGGTGTGGCCTACAAAGAAAGAAAGAAAAATAGGTTTATTTGACACAGAAACACGTGCATACAAAAAAGATAATTCGCTCTAGTAATAATGTAAAATAAAAACAAACAAAATAGATCTATAATCACGAGCACAAAACGGAAATAGTCGACAGCTGCACGTCATGACTGTGACAAGAAGGCTTCCACTCAGCATGATGCTGTGCTATGGGAGACCCACAGCACAGCGCTGATTTTTTGTGGTTACCCAAAAAGGATGTACGGAATCCAAGTCAGGTTTAATGATTGATGAGCTGCCTACCTACTCGTAGCGCAGTGATCATAAACATTTTGAACAAAAGATTGAACAAAGATTGTTAACAAAATGGTGCTCCCAGTATGCAGTAGGATCTTCAAATACCAAATAAGATGCATTTTCGAATAGAGAACATAAACTCGGCAATGAAATTTCGTATTCAGTACAAGTGCGTTCCCACAACGTTTGTCAAAGATATTCTATAGCTATACAATTGTATAGTAGCACTAGCAAAATGCATTTTAAGGTATAAGGTAGAATGTACAGAACTGAAAGTAAACCATCTAATACAGGGTCTACTAATTAAATTAGCTAGCGAAACGCAGACGGGTATCGATATCGAGAGATTTTTTTTTCTTCTAAATTCATCATTTCAACTATAGTTGTAACGTTTTAACATGGCAATAGCGGTCATTGACCCACCTACATTTTCTAGAATTTTTGACTTCAAAAACAGGAATTTAGTCCCTTAGCGTCCTGAATTAATATCTATCATGGTCTTCAATGTGTTCCAGTACCATACATCGGTTATTTTTTTTGGGTTCCTACGGAGAGATTTTAGGGCAAGGACAATGGCCGCTATTGCCATGCTAAAACGCGACAACTATAACTACACTACCGACCGTTGACTCAGTAATCAGCTGTAGTAACTTGAAATAATGGGTTTAGAAAAACTTTTTTGTTTTGTTCATTTTTCATTACAATATCGATTCCCATCACGTCTGCGAAGTTTTGCTAGGTAAATTAATTTGACCCTGTATTTTTTCTTAGATACATTCTTAGCTAATAAATATTTACTTTTGATTTCGGTTATTCTTCTGAATAACCCAAATCAAAAGTAAATCTTTATAGCTTAACTTTCGGAAGTGTATGGGTAATTTGAATTAGTTTTAGTTATAACGTCAGCGTGCTATAAAAACGAATTACTTACATTACCGTATGATTCTGTTAAAAAAAAAACCACGTGTGGCACTCGGGGACAGCCGCGGTAAAGCTATTGCATAGGATTTTTTTGAAACTTATGCAATTATAATTATTTATTTATGCAGTATTTTTGTTTTGTTTGATATTAATCAAGTACAGTCGTAGGTACCATATACATACACGTAAAGCGAACGCTCGGCCGAGCTACATGGTAGGCGGAGGGGGGGGGGGGGGTGTTAGGTTTTATTTTCGTTTCGGAATTTCTTGATTCGGTCGCCGCACTCAAAGCCCGCGATAAAAGCTATGCAATAGCTTAAAAAGAAAAGAAAGAAAGAAAATAACTTTATTTGACTTGGTTAACCTAATATTCACGTAAATTAAAAGAGAACTTAAAGCTAACGTTAAGCTTTGATTTCACAGGAAAGCGGTTCCGTCATGTGGTGCCCGTCATGAGAATCTGTCATTTTCACCAGTATTTGACATCAAGGTGTCAAAAAACGCCGTCCGGTAAGGACCAGGCCCGGGTCGACGGCGCGTCGTGTTCCACGCGCGCCTCAAAGAGATGTCAGCAAAATTGACGGGGTCCGATAGGACCGATGCCTGCCGGGGCTGCGGATTGTTCGAAAGAGTTACCGTGGCCCTGGCGCACAGGCAACTGAAGGAACACGGGTGGGTTTTAGTCAGTAAAAGTCTGACACGCCCTTCCGCTCCGCCCAGAGCGGGAGACGTCATTTGATGATATCCCACCCAAAAAAAAAAAAAAGGTGTCAAAAAACGCTCCGTATTTGAATAGCTGTTATAGTGTGACCGTTCACCGCTTTCTTAAGAAACCAAACCTTTACCGCTGCCGCTGCACAAAATGTCGCGTGCACTAACACGAGACAAAATGGAAATGTCTATTGGCCTTCCGAGAAAGGTACTTTCCTTTAATACAAGTAGCAGTTACTTTACTTTACTTTTAAAACTTCGAAGGAGTTCGTTACGGTCCATAGACAATTGTTTAAAGACTGTTTTGTTAGTTTTAACGATGAACGGAATTGTACAGTTTTTAGGGATGCAATAAATGAAAGTTAATTCGCTTTAATTAAGATGTTTTGGTGGTTTTTAAATGAAGATTAAATTCTATAATAATGTTAGAAGACTTAATAAACTGCTTTATAAAAGGAGAGAAAGCACATGCTTACAAAAAAATAACGAAAATTATAACAGACAGATATTTTAATTTTAGTTACATTTAAGCAGTCTTGATGCATTACACATGTAAGTTCCCATCAGTCTAACCTATACCTACCCAAAACTTCAATTTCCCTTTCAAAAACACACACATACATGGTTCCCAAATTGCATTACAGACGACCCAATATTACGAATTTAGATGCTGTATTGATCTGAAACAAAAATGTCGCAGGCGTGTAGCCCAATTAGGGCTGACACTGATCCCGTCTGCAGCAGCGCTCGAATGTGCCCGAAATAACTGTGGCGCATCGATCCAGCTCGACCCTAGCGCGGGAACTTTTGAATACCGAATCATAACCTATTAAGATTTTAGTTTATGGCCATCGCACTTAGTTGTTCGATTTTTAAAAGCTTTTGTTTGTTATATTGTTTTTAAATCAGAACGTTCTTCTTTTTGTTAAATGAATTCGATTTTCTGGTGACTTAATACGAAAATGTTAAGATAGAGGAGATATTTTTCCATAGATAATGTAACCGTATTTTTCCTCTTTATTATTGAGGTAAGTTGGTTTCTTTTGGTGGGATCGGTTGCCATGGCTCTCGTCGATTACATTCATAGCTAGCACCGCCTCGTTAAAATTGTATACGGCTTCAAAAAATACCTGAGTGTCTTTTGATGAAGCTTCTTTTGACATATTAGGGAATACACATGAAAAAAAAATGCCCTCCAAGCTTTTATAGTATTAATGGTAACATATTCGTAGAAATGTGTAGATAGGCACTGCGGTATTTTTCTTGATTTAGAAACTCACCATCAATTGCTGTTGAAAATTCAGTGTGAGCTGTCTGCAGTACTACCATAAAAAAAGTCATTTTTTTTTCATTATGTTTATAGAAAACACATTTTCACGTCAATTGTATTTTCAAAACTAAATGTTTAAAGGTTTAATCAGAAAACCGACCATTTAAATGAAAAATATGTTCTAGACTCCTGTCTTTTGTTTTCACACAGTTATTTTTACCACCAACATCCTCTTAGACCAGTAATTACAAACTCGTCACACGACCATCCCATTCCGTGGTCATTGCAACTCGGAGCGTGGTCGTAATTGAAATATTCCGGCCTCGTCGCCACTGACGCGACGGAGACCACACACCACATTGTTGTCAGCAAATTATCGCATATTGTGTGCACCGCGCTGTATATACTTTTACGCATCAATTTACAGAGATTCGTTGCGTGTGTAATAGTGTTGTTTGATTAAGTAGTGATAATAAATATCTGCTAAACAATTATAATAGTAGAACGAATTTAATTTATTTATATTTAAGTGGAATAGATTTATCAATTTAATTACGACCTTCTAAGCTTCGAACTATATGGCATTTTAAGAGGTTTCGTTTTAGTAATTGAAGTAGCAGTTCAATCAAAAGCACCGTAATTAATTCAGAATTCCAATTGCTCATTTTAAAACCGGTACATTAGAGTAAGAAAAAAACAATCACTCAATTAGAGGATTTTCAATGTAGGAGCCTAATTAGCAGCAAAACCTTTCATAAACCATGTTGCCGTGTAGACCACGTCCGTACAAAGCGATGACGTCATAATTTCTTAAGCGCAGTCTTCACTGCACACCAATGTGCGTGCCTGTCAGGAAACAACGAGCTCCGTGTAATTGATGTGTTCTGTTTATATTTAGGTACTGTAGATGCACGGCTTATTGATCTATGTGCACCACGTCTTATAGTATATCCAAGCTGGGCGGTGAAATGTGAAACTAAGGGCATATATGCATCACTGCGGTGGTGCTGCGTCGCAAAGTGTAGATGATGCTTTATGTTAGTATAAAATCATTGGATTTGATGCAGACTATTGCGACTCGATGACTTATTGCTTTGATGAGTAACTGCCCTACGTGTGTTCCATTTACAAGAATGCTACCTAATCAGTTGTGCATTTCGAATAAAAACTAGATTTGATTTAAGGGGGAAGCGACAGGTTGCGCTCGAAATTCAAATTTTCTTACATTTTTTGAAATTTGCGGGGCGGTGTCAAGTTGTAGGTTGAACACAATTTTATTCGCAACCGTAACAACTATGTATTTACATAATTATAATCATTAAAATCATCAATGCAACCCTCCAAGTTCCTATAATCTTATTGAATGACAACTTCATAAAATATCAATCAATAGGATTATATGAACTTAGGGGTTGTATTGATGATTTTGATTATAATTCTGTAAATACGTACTGGTACGGTCGCGAATCAAATTTCGTTCAACATACTACCTGACAGTGACCTGCAAATTGCAAAAAACGTAAGAAAATTTAAATCTCGAGGGTAACCTTGCGCTTCCCCCTTAAATTATGTTATGTTAAAATTTTCAAATGTAAATTAAAACTCAAAACTGAGAAGGCATGCCTTAATGTTAAATATGTCTGAAAACTGAGCATGAATTTAGAAGGGATGCCTTAATGTTGGTTAATATTAGGCACACTAAACTGTACAGTACAACTATTTTCTTTATGTCCCTCGGGAATCGTCGCATTTCCGAATACAAATAAATGCTAATTTCCATGTCCATCAATTATTAGATTTACCTTGTATAATAATTTGAATACAGAACTAAGTACTTTATTGTTGTTATGTTTTTGTGCAAACAACAGTAAAGTGTGGAATACGATGATTCCCGAGGGACATTAAGGTAAATAGTTGTACTGTACCTTATTGTAAAATACCGAAAAACCAAAAATAGACGGATGCTAAAATAGGAATTCATATGTGGAGACTGCGATCCACATTTATATTTCAAATACTTACCTTTCCATAATTATTTCCGTCCTAAAACTGTTCTATATACAGTTCTTAAACTGTATAAAGATAAAAGAGCAACGCTTAACAAACTCGGCTGAAAAGCCACCAAAATAGTCTGGCCGCATCGACCAGATTTCGCTATTCTGGGCAACCCAAGTTTTGCAACGGACTCACTATTTTAGTTCCTGCATATTGTATAAACCTGTTCTCTGTACTGTATAGGAGCTCGATTCAGTGCTAACGTTAATGTTTTGGGAGGTTTCACGTAGGTACCAGTATGGTTGGAGGTGTGTGAGATATGGTAGTAAAATTAGAAAGGATTTGGAGGCAATTTTTTTAAATAACTCTCCAGCACCCTTACTGCGTAACGCACTATCAGTCTCAATCTGACTAATTTTGAAGTCTATTGCTAATCCATTGCTTCATATGTGCGATAAAATTTGTCTGTTTAACAGCGTAAACAACGCAATGCATGTTGTTGAACTGTCAAAATGAAACCCATTCCTACTGTTAGTGTGTTACGCAATTACCCCGCTGTATTGTTTGTTGCCAGCACGACTTACGTTCTTACTACTCACAAATAGTAACTTAATTAAGTCTTAAAACATTTATAACCGATATGGATTCACTTTTTTTTTCAAATTATTGTTTTAAGTGTG
This sequence comes from Dryobotodes eremita, assembly GCA_917490735.1. Taxonomy (NCBI): domain Eukaryota; kingdom Metazoa; phylum Arthropoda; class Insecta; order Lepidoptera; family Noctuidae; genus Dryobotodes; species Dryobotodes eremita. Next base: position 6,013,562 of record OU823261.1, read on the forward strand.
TTTTAGTGTTGTGTTGTTCTTTTTTGTATTTGTGTGTTTTTTTTTCTATGTCATGTTTACTGCAAATAAACGTATTTTTTTTATTTCTTTCTAAGTGTAAGTAGGTTAGGGAAGCAAACATTTCCGGTTAGACTGGAAGCCGACCCCAACATAGTTTGGGAAAAGTCTAGGCAGATTGATAATAATAATCGAATGTGATTAATATTAATAATAATGCTTTTTTAATGAAGCCAAACAATGTAAACATCGAAATCGTATCAGTTGTCGGACAATGTGGTAGTACAATAATTTTCCTTTCAAAACGGCGGGGTAATTACGTAACACTAACAGTAGGAATGGGTTTCATTTTGACAGTTCAACAAAATACATTGCGATATTTACGTTGATGAGCAGACAAATTTTTCGAACATATGAAGCAATGGATTAGCAATAGGCTTCAAAATGATTCAGATTGTGATAGATAGTGTGTTATGTAATTAGGGTACAGATCGTTTTTTAGAAGCAGGTGTATTCTGTGACATCATAGTATAGTACTTTTATTATTTCTTGTGTATTTTTTTTAAAGTGAATACCGTTATTAGGTTTATAAATTAATTTTATGTAGACCAGCACCCGAATTGCGTATTTAACACACTTTCAATTACAGTCCAAGGGTTTTGAAGGAAATTCCTAATACATAGCTTTACAGGTTTGAAAAATTGTCTGCTCAAAAACGTAAATAATGCAATGAACGTGCCTGAACTGTCAAAATGACAGGAATTGCGATCAATTGTCAATTTATGTGTGTTACGCAATTACGCCACAGGTTTTTACAAAAAAAAACATTTGTCGAAAAACGTTAACAGCTGGACATTAACCTCCTCTTAAGGATGATTTCCACTAAACGGCTCGCATCGCATCGGATCGGAACGGATTTTACAATCTTTAAACGATATTAAATCATGTACACAGTATTTATAGTCGACTTGATCGCGGGCGTCTTCCGCGACAGGCGATCTTAGCCGAAAGTATGCTGCGACGCGCGATCGGCTCCGTTCGCCTGTCGTCTTATCCGATCACACATTCATCCGAATTAGAACACGTCAACACGGTAGGAATGAAACTATTTGACTAGGCGCAGAAACGGATACGTTTGCAAGCGACGGTAAGGAGCCAATCGTATGCGTCGATATCCTGTCATCCGTTCGTATCCTTTCCGATCCGATGCGATGTGAGCCGTTTGGTGGAAATCATCCTTTAGAATTGTCACAAACACTTAAAAAATCCAGGAACATACATGATCTACCAAAAATTTCATTAAAACAGCCGTACCGTTCCCATACTTAAACAGTCTTACTCCGGTTGTATTAAACAACGTGTTTTATCCACCTCGATCCAGCTCGATCCGGTTGTAACTGGCCCGGAGCGACGAGGCCGACGGTTCGCGCGGCCGCGTTTCGGATTGACGTGTAATTTTGTGATCGGGTTGCACTCTATTTGCTATCGTGTCTTCCTAGGACGGGAATAGAATAAAAAAAGTAAAAAGTATTAGTTGGTAATTTAAAAGTGTAGTGGAAAAATCGAGATGGGTGGGTAGTCTGAAGTTTTGTATTTCATTTATGTACATTTGAAATGTTCTTTTTAATTTAAACTGTTGCAAAACGTTTTTTAAAAGAGATTTCCCTTGAGCAATTTCCTCCTTTTTAACCCCCAACGCAAAAAGAGGGGTGTTATAAGTTTGACCGCTATGTGTGTGTGTGTGTCTGTGGCACCGTAGCTCTTAAACGGCAGAACCGATTAACACGCGGTTTTTTTTTTGAAAGCAGGTTTTCTAGCGGTGGTTCTTAAACATGTTTTATAAAAATCGGTTTAGCCGTTTCAAGGTCATCAGCTCTTTTTTGTGTCGAGGGTTTTTAATTTAACCTATTATAAATTACCCGTGTAAAGACTACACAAAACAACAGAATCTTAAATGCTTATAATTTCTAAAAAGATAAAGATTCCTGATGATAATCCTACTAAAATAATCACTGTTTTACTTTTATAGTTGCACAAAATGCAATCTAAAACTTATATTACTGGACGAGCGTCATAAACCACAATGTTTTGAAATCTTCTCTCTCTCTCGCTCACTCTTTGCCGTTAAGTACTGGGAGTAATTTCCCATTTTCGTCTGCACCTTGTACTTGCTACACTACAGCCTGGCTCCTACTAGTGGTTCGAAAGATGTTAGATTTTTCTGGGCTTAAAAGTGATATATTTTCGAGAAGGTACTATACACATATATTGGACTTTGAAAATGATTGTCAACAATATTGCTTCCAAAATATACAATTATACAAGTTTAAAAATATTATTTTTATTGGTTTGATAGACTGATATATTAAAATTTTATTTTTTATTTTTTGCGTGTTTTTTAAAATCAATTTACAGAAATAAATAATATTTCCAGCTGCACTATTTACCAACAGGAAATAGTGCAGCTGGATATATTATTTATTTCACACAAAATTACTTTTCCTGCCTTTGTGTCTACGTGATTAGCATAGTTATTCAACAGCAAAACCAGTACCACACAGTCAATCGTTTTTTAACCGACTTCAAAAAAGGAGGAGGTTCTCAAATCGACTGAATTTAAAAAAAAAGTGTGTTACCTCAGAATTTTTTTCTAGGTGAACCAATTTTGATGATTCTTTTTTTTATTTGAAAGCTGGTGCTTCTCATGGTGATCAAAATCTGATGATCAGTAGTTTGTGAGTTATCCTTAATATTTTTTCCACTTAGTATACATATATTGATGATGTTTTAATAATTTCCTGTCACTGTTATTTACATATCAAGTCGTGGTATACGAATTTGTGTGGGGTAGGTAACAGAACAAAAAAGTGAAAAATAAAAATCTTATTCCAAAAAAAAACACAAATATGTGAAAAATTACTTTAATTTCGGAAGTCGGTGGCAAAAAACGAAAAGACAAAACCAAAGACACCGACTTCCGAAATTAAACTTATTTTTCACTATTTTTTTTTTGACCATCTGTTGTTTTTTTTTTTTGTAAAAGTTTTTATTCATCTATGTAGTTGCATTCCAAAACGACAAGACTTCTTTCCCTTATCGAGAACCCGAAGTACTAGCACAAGCATTATGTGGATTACACGGAACGTTCCGTGACGCGCGAAATGACAACTTAAGCACCTGCTCATCGCCTTATAATGTGCAGGTGAAAAGATATCCAACGCGCCTGATAGAAGGCTCCTTATTGGAGATTGTAACTAAACTAAGGGTAGTATGTGTTGGGGTTTAACCCTTTGTATTTTATGTAGTGGATGCTGTTTCCAGGTCGAGGGATTCGTAGTAGTATTTAAAACCTCACGACGATCACAATAATTACATTTTATTGCAAAATAGCACACAGAAACACGTCGTTACAATATCAGTTTTTATAGGCAAGAAGGACAGTGTTGCCATGAACAAATTAAAATAGAAATCAGTGTTGTCAATAAACAAAATTAATATTCTGAATGTTACTACTCTTAACAGTATGAAATATTTTGCAACTGGATTTTTTGTGAAATTCGGTCAAATTGATAGAAATTAAAGGCTAGAATTGATGGTAGAAAGAGAAAGAAGTTGGACCAATACTCAGCAGAATATACACATGGATGAACTTTTTTGTTCGTCCAAGAATATACATATAATCTTGCTAAAAGAATGTGTGGTGATATAAATCTTCAGGTTATACGACATCGTCTGCTAAATTAAAAGCACACTTAAAAGAGTTTTTAATTTATTCTGCCAGACTTATGTTAAACGAGTCGTAATAACAACATGATTTAACTTTTATCAGTTCGCAACTGAATAAAAAGCAAGCCGTGCATAAAAATATAAATAAAAGAGAACAAACGCTTGTCTAGCCTAGTCCATAAATCATAATGAAAAAGACTAGACACGGCCTTAAAAAAAAAAAACAGCATACAGACATAACCCACGTATTCGGAGACAAAAGAGAGTATTAAAGCATACATTACAGTTTTTCAACGCCCATAAGGAGACGGGCGTGAAAAGTTTCACACGTAGATTTTATTCCTTTATAAAATCGCACCGGGTGTGACTTTTAAATAAGATCGTGTTACAGGGTGTGATATTTTTTAAGAGAACGTCCTCTAGCGGCCCGCTCGCGAACGTTTTCATATGTAAATCGAATTCGCAGACTCGCCCCAACTTCCCTCGCTTCGCACAAGTTGTTTTTGTTGGTAATGACGGGTTTTTTGCCCTGAATTCTAAGGAGCACAATGCTTTTATGACTGCATTGCACCTTTGTGAAAAGTTTACCATAATTGCTTTCACGACATCCTGTTAGCTTTCTCTTTTCAAAGGAAAATTTGAAGTTTAAAGGTTTTTTTGTGACCCGAAGGCGTTTGTTTCTACTTTACATTATATTGTTTACAGAAGAACTGGATTTTATCGAATTGAGAGTTAATTTCTAATCAAAGATCTAAAGCACTTTCCTTAGCATTAAGGCGCTTAGGAACTTCTATGGAATCTTATTTATCGTAATGACGATTCTAATTTGCCTTTAGAAGTAGAACTGTTAATACTATTCTCGTTACGCTTCGATTTGTAGGAACTCAAGAAATTCAATGAAGACGCTTAAAATCGATTTCTAGTACGAAACCTAAGAACTATATAAATTAAACAGAGCAGTTGTTTGCGTGATATCCAAAGATCTGTACGTATATTATGAGCAGCTGATACACTGTTGTAGCGGTATTTACATCGCCACATGCGAGCTACGCGTCACACTGATGTCACGCAAAATCCTGCATCGCGCAAGCAGAGTTTACCGCACAACTAGCATATATATAACGTCCCGACATCAATCGTCGGGCAGTTGCCCACCAGACACAACACCCGTCTGGTCGGAGGATCCTCCCTTTTCCATAGAGTATGAGTGAACTTTACACCCTGTGCCTCAAACCTCTATACTGTATTTTAATTTCTGGGTATAGTCCAATCGAACTTAGAACTAAGACATCGTTTCCGAAATTGCTCAGGGCTTAGACGGATAAGCCATCCTTGCCATGTCTTTGATGAGGGGAATATTATATTAAAGAAACGATGTAGTTTATAAGGTAATTAGTATAATTGGCCAGTACTTACCTAAATTACTTTTTAACAATTGTAAGTACGTTAAATAGTTTCTTCAAGTCTGTCAAAGAGCCGTGAAAAAAACCAAACTTGCAAACAACCGGACGCTCAAGCTTACCCTAATCTCTGCATAATTATTTCACGCATTTCCTCCACATTTCCAAAAGAATCTCAACGATCCCCTTCAAAATAAACAGTCACTCCAAAAAAACAGTATCAAGCGGTAATGCCCCAAGGTATCGTTTAGCTAATTTCGAGGTTAACCTTAGATTAAGGAGGCGACCCCGTCCGGGTCACTTACCCTGCCAAATACACGTTTATCTGTCGATGTGTTTTGGCACTACTAACCGATGGTAAAATGGTAGAAACTGCAAACCGACCGTTCGTGTTGTGGTTTACTTTGGAAACTAATTTGACCGATCTGAATGTTTTGGTTAAACAATTTTTGGCATGTGGTTCGGTGTTATTGGGATTTTTTTGTCTTGGTGGTTGAATTGGATTGGATTTTGATGACTGTATCATGGAATGCAATTGTTTTGTTAGTATCTATTTTAAAGGGCTCTGTGCAAACGATAAGGTTAGCAAAAGAACTCCATGATTAATTTAGCATAGACTCAAACTAGTATTCCTAGAGTGAGTGCAGCTCCACGTGAAATTGGACCCTTGAGACTGGCGTCTCACACATACATAGATCAATTTTTTAAACATACTCGTAGAAGTGTTATAGAAATTTATAGCCTGTTGCCGTGAATAATGCCACGACAACCTTTTGTGGATTGGGTTATTTTACAGGGTTAGTTTACAAAGACCTGCCAAATTTTTAATTTAAAATCTCTTAATTAAATTAAATGTGTGTTAAACATTACAATGAAATAAAAATAAATGAAAAACATTCAATTAAATATGTCCGACAACTTTCCTATCTTAGGAACACGCGACAAGGATAATGACTTCTCTCGCCGGGTGTGCGGCGCATGATGAGTAGGTACTACTACTAATCTAGTACATAAATTAGTAACAATACTTCATCAAATTAATCATAAATTAATTATGTACTAACGGTTTTGTAAAAAAAAAGGTTTTAATTATTTCATAAATTGACACTTCGATTTTGAATCATCTCTGAAAATTTGGCAGGTTCTTTGAAAACTAACCCTGTATTGTATAGGTACCTACTTAAGTAAATAAAAATTGTTGTTATAACCCCCAAATATCCATAACCATCTTTTTGTAGTAATTTTTCCCTAATACGATATTAGAGACCAGCCATAATATGTCGGAAAACAGGAATTGCGGTCATCGTCGGTTAAAACGACTGTTATCCCTCTTACAGCTTGTTTGCAGCTAAGTTTAACCCACCCCGGATCAAATACAGTTACTATAAATATTGTCACACAGACTTTGTCCCTACACACGTCTCATGTTTGCTTTCAAGTTCACTTGGTGAAAATTCCCCGCAGTTTTGTGCTTACGCACGGGCAGCTTGATGTGTCCAGCATTCTGGTTTGTTGTCGTCAGGTTCTAAAGAGTAGTAAAGAGTTACCGTGGCTCTGGCGCACAGGCAACTGAATGAACACGGGTGGGTCAGTAAAAGTCTGACACGCCCTCGCACTCCGCCCTGAGCGGGAGAAGTCAGTTGATAGTTTCCCACCCAAAACAAAAGGTTCTAGGTATTTGTCTTCTCTTGAAAGAAGTAGGTTGCATCTTCCTGTTCAGTTTCTTCATTTTAGTCTGCATCTGTACGTCATAGGTCCAGGTATGTGGGATGGTAGGAGGGGGGGTAGGTGTTTGTGTCTGTAAAATGTAAGACCTTGTGACGACCGTATTTATTCGTGGTATGTGCTTTCACATTAGATGGTAAATAGGCTATTAAATAAGTCTTAAATATAACTGGCGAAATGTGAGTGTACTATAGGTACACCTCAGCCTAGCCCTTCGGAGATGTCAGGCGTGATGTTGTTGTGCTACTTTAGGTCCCAATTTTACGCGACCAAAGTTAGAAGCTATCAGTGTACACTAAGTAAAAAAAAAAAACGTATTATTGAAGTTAACTGAAAAACTACCCAAGCAAAGTTAATACAATTTATATGAGACCACCCCTGAGGCATACCCTATCGATTAAAAAAATAATTTTCAAAATCGATCCACAATTGCCGGAGATATCGCGTAAGAAACATACAAAAAAAATATACAGACGAATTGCAAACCTCATCCTTTAGGAAGTCGGTTAGAAATGTGGCTGGTATTGGAACATGTAAAGTATTGTTAGTCATATAACAAGCTTCATGCTTCGCGTTACAATCTGTGTACCAAAGTAATCGACTAGCTGACACAACATTTACAAACTCAAACTGAGTTAGTCAGTCACACATTACAACAGTATGTCCCACAGGTAAAAGTAGCAACACGTTAAAACGACAACTTCACTGCTATTTGCAGAGTTGAATTTCAACGTTATCGAATTTCTACTTCATAAACTATTCCGTTGCCAGAAGTTCTGTACGGACTGCTTGTTTGTGACGTCATCGCGTTACAAAAACTAATGTGGACGGTGTGTGGTTTTCAATATAAAGCGACTGTTTGACGTCGGGTTCGTCAAATTTTGGCTTTTCATAATTATCTACTGAAGGTAAATGTTTCGCGTTTATATGTTTTCGTATGTTTGGACAGTTATTTGAGAATTAGTAGTTAAAGGTTTGTAGGATTAAGTTGTAACTTTAACGCTAAACTGATGCAAGATCAAAATAAAAATAATGGTATTCCATTATTTTTTTTGGTCAACCCGTGAAATAGTTTCAGATTTGTGCCAATCAAAAGCAAATGTAATATTTCAAATATAAATTTGAATGTATTTGGGCTTCAAAATGATGAAAATTTTTACAAAAACAGGTCGTATGAAACCAAATTTGTCTTTGTTACTTTTAACACGTCGATATACCTCACCCAGTAAGCTAAAACGTGAGCCAATTTGCTGTATGAGTAGGCGTGTTCACTTTGAAATTTTTGTTCAACAATAAAGTTACGAATTAATCTGGCCCGCTGTGTGCAAACATTTTTGGGGGAACCATATTTTTGTAATATTTTTAATGAGTTTTTAACGTCTCTAAGGAAATGATCGAGAGAGCCTGTTCGACAGAGTTTTATGAATCGGGGAACAAAAATGTTTTTTTTAGGAATCTAGGAGATAAAGGGAGAATGTAAAATTGTATACTTATTGGTATGTATAAATAATATTCTAGATAGCTAGTTTTATGTTTTGAATAATTATTGAGAAGATTGTAGATGGCTAGAAGTTTAATTTTTTCTACGCGTCTCTACGGCTTTCTTGTTTCGTCTATAGAATAGAATAGAATAGAATACTCTTTATTATGTACACCATACAAATGACAGATATAAATGTAGACATTTTACAAAGGGTGACACAATGGACGGTCTTATCGCTAAAAGCGATCTTTTACGGACAACCTTAAAACCATAAACCTATAAATCTTGATGAGTATATTTAGCACACTGTGATTTATTAGTATTCTTGCAAACGTGGGAGTAGAAGAAAATCTCTTAGAATTTTTACCGACGCAGCTGGATTATTAATTTCAGCAATCTATTAAAGGTTGCTATAAGTAGGTCGTGGGTTCGAACCCAGACAGGCGCTTTACTTCGTGTAAATAATTTTATCATCACTGCTCTCAAAACGGTGAAGAAAAACTTCGTGAGGAAGCCGGCATGTCCAAAAACCGAACTTCGAAGATTGTGCCATATACCAACCCGCACTGGCCTCGCGTGGTAGATTACAGTCTACTCCCTCTCGAAGAGAGGAGGCCTGTGTCCCAGTAGTGGGAACATTATTGGCTGATTATACTATAGATATGCTAGCATCCTACGAATAAACCTACAAAGCCAAACCTACCAACCAGCCAGCCAACCAACCACCAACCAACTTAATTTAATTATAATAATAAGTTAATAATTACTTAGGATGAGACTTTAGATAAGTACACTATCGCATTAGGTTACCCCTGTAATGATAGATGTAAGAAGAAAAAACAAAAAAAAAAATATATATATAACAATAAAAACATCTTTGCCAAACGCGATACCCACTATTATCACACTACTTATCCCCACAAAGCTCACAGATCCGATATCACATATACGCATGTTCACAAATACCCTGGATTAAAGTCCGAGCAAACAGACAGACCCGAAAACCAAATATTTAGTTCATCTGTGGCGATCGCTTGCCAAATAATAGCATCCAGATCTAGCGCCTGTTGCACGATTAGAATAATATTGCAACTCGCTCCCGCGCTAATGTGTTAGTGGAACCGAGTTGCAATATTATTCCACCCCGTTGTATGTATGCGCCATCTTGAATTAGCCGCACGCAAATTTCAAGAATACTTGATGTTTAGGATGTACTTAGTTTGTGAAAATTGTTATTTAATAACGTTGTTTTCTTTGGTGTAGATGTGAGGTGTCTAAGAAAGGAATATTGGGTTTTTTGAAAATGTGCTGAAAGCACTTGCACATTTTTGCTAGTGCAGCTGCAGTTTAATACGCGAAAAATACCCACACGAAAATATCTAATGCTTGAAATTTTTTAACAAAACAAAGCCACCAGCTACCGGGTTTTGAGATAATATTAAACTCATTGACAACCAATTTCTTATTTTGAAAGCTTTGATAAAAAAGTTGTTGGAACACATTAATTTGTCTACTTATAAAAATATGTACGTACTAACATTATTCGTTATTCAAACAAATAAGATCAAAGTCACATAGTGCAAAAGATTTTTTTCTTATCACTTCATCAAAAATATCTTCCCAACTCTTACAAAGCTATAATGGGTGACCAACCCACCATTTATTCATATCCCCATAAATATGAGATTTGTTTGATACTTCAAAGGGAAAAAAAGCAGTTGAATTGGTACTCAGGCGTCGGATGCCCGTAATTGAGTTAGTACCCACACTCCCGGCTCCCCTTAGTTTGAGGCCATGACGTCAGCAATATGATATCGTATTGAAGTGCGGGCAGCTTTTTGGCATTCGAAATGATGCTTTGGAAATTAGAAAAAAGAAAGAAAGAAAATACGTTTATTTGCGGTAAACATGACGCAGAGAAATACACACAAATACAAAAAAGAACGAGTTGGGGGAAATATGCGTCACATCCACGCAAAACGCCAATCGCTCAGCATAATGCTACGACCCTATGCGAGACAAAGCCCCAGCGCTGGTTTTCAGTGACAGCCCGCGTTGAGATGATGACGTCAACCAGTACAGCATCCGAAAATATAGAAATAACACAAAAATAAGACATAAAATAAATACACTATACCTAGTTCTAAATGTTTATGTAAACATAAGATTTATAAAATGGTAACATTCCGGGCAACGCATCATGCGCCGCCGGCCTTTAATAATCTATGCGCGCAGCTGTCATGAAACTTAAGGTTTGACATTTTGACATATTGATTACGAATTAGGTAATGAATGTTATGATGGAAAATAAAAGATAGACTAAATAAAAAAGAGTGATAAAAAAGCTCCTGTGCCAAAAGGTATAAATCAGTGTGTTGGTGAATCCATGAAATACCAAGTTTTTTTTGCACTATAAAATCGTATTTTTTTTAACTCAGTGTCTCACACCTGCCAAAATAATTCATACACGTAGTTTCAAAGCAAGTGTTACAATGCTAAATTTTAAAACTGGCATTAAAGCTCTTGCAGAATTCGAGCAGTTTTAAAAGATTTTTTTGGTGTTCTATGCTTCGAAATAATTTTTGTTTTACTAAGGAAAACTGTGAAAAGAAAGGCTTTGAAAGCTCCACAGTAATAATTATTATTAACTCGTTCCACGCGTTTTTTGTGGCCCCATCTTCAAGAGTTCGCGGCGGATATGAAATCAATGCGATGAATAGACGAGAAACGAATTGCGGGGATCGCTTGGCGAAAGTTTGTAGCAGACAAACCGAAGATATCGTAGATATATCACTCCGTACACTGATGTAGGAATATTAATAATCTTTACTTTTATTGAGTTACTTTATTAAACCAGTAATTTTTTTCAGTTCTCTTTTCTTTATCTTTCTGTTCTTATTTTCTGTCATTTCTATTTTCGTCACCGCATTGTCTTCTATTGGTTTTCAGGCCTCCTTCAGCTGCTAATTATTCAGAATCTTTCCCGTGTAACCTATTTCGTAAATTGTAGATTTCTAAAGAAATAATTATAATATATTATATATTGACTGTATTGTAAAGGCAGATATTATTCTAAAAATTATGACAGTACAATTTCCTCCGTGTCTCCAAAAAAATTTGGTGTCTTGATTGATCCCAAGGGCTTTCCTAAAAATCACCTTTATACTCTTAAGAGTCTCACATTAATACCAAATACCTGTTAAACCCTCACATATCTTAATGCCACGTGTATTGGCATTGGTTGTATGTATTTTGGTGGAACAGCGTCGTTGACACGCGGGATCCGGATTACCTTCCCCCATCGCGGAATTACAGCAACGGTTTTATGTACTTGTAAGAGTACATGCTGTTGTTTGTTCTGTTGGAGGGAAAAGTTGGTTTTGCATTGGTCCAATTTGTTTAAATGAAAGACTATGTTCAATTACATTGATTTCTAATTCTTCACTCTTCTTCGGAATCCCTTTGTCCACTTTTCGCGGTTCAATTCTTCGCTACTCACCAGTAGACCGCTTTAATACTAAGTTCAAGTTCAACAAACAAGGCTATTGCAGCCCCTTTTCATGCTTACGAATTAATGAAATTCTTTCTCGTTGAGATTTCCATCCTACAGCAATCCTTTACGTCAATCTTCCCAGTTATGTGGTTCTTACCCGGTATGTGGGCACTATCCTGGGCACTGTGTACAGTGCTACTTTTCATGAATACTTAAATGATAAATGATTTTGTTTCTGTAAGTAGGTTTGAACAAACACTTTTACACGTCAATCATAATTTAAAAACTAGGTCGGCGTTTTCTAGCTGACTACTCTGAGAAGAAAGGCCGAAACAAACTCAGAGATCACAGTCTCTTTTATAGTCCAGACATAATCTAGGTCAGATCATGAGAGGACAATGTAGATTTGTATCTGAAATGGTCTTAAACTTACATCATCTTCCTGCATTTAATCCAATTTATTTGGGCTTAGCGCAAGGTTTTTTTTTTGTCGTTGCCTCACACGTAGAATTTCTCCTGTGTGTCTACTAAGTGTTTCTCCCGTGGGTGCATTTACAAACATTTAAACTCACATACACAAACATGTTTTCTTCTTCTGAACATCTCCATCTTCTCAAAATCTTCATCAGTTGTCTTCTCAGTATTCACCTATTTTCTCAAATCAGTTTTTGTACATTCCATCTATAGTTTCTATGGTCTTTCATTTTTGATTATTCAACCTCCTTCTAAAATCTCACATGACTGCCGTCTCCAGCGACAAATGCTCGATGTTACGGACATAAGTCGGCATTTAATTGCAGACGAACTTAGTTATGAAGTTGGCAGCGACCGATGGACTCGATCTATTATGGATTACCCGTGTTGTTGTAATGAAGCTATTCAACCCACGGAATTATTTAGCGATCGCGATTCCTATGAATGTGTCAATAAAGTTCGATGTATTTCTGAAGAAATATAACTGTGCTATACTGATCAATCAGCGCATAATGATGAGTTTGTTCGTTTCGATTGTCTATTTTTTAATATTTGTTGTATCGTGGGATGTGGAGCAATAAACAATGATACAGTACGACTAATAACGACTCACACACAACACACACACAATACTGTCGACACTGTTTTTATGTACAGGTACAATCGACCAATTGTATATAAATTTATACAGCGCTTATTAGCGTATAGGTAGGTACTATAACTTTGAAACAAGTATCTAGATAAAATTTAATCCTACGTACACCTAACTTAAACGTTAGGTACCCTATAACATAGATCCTGACAGAAAATTCTAGAATCTGAGGAAAACATCAACCATTAATTACAAAATGTATAACAAAAGACCATCACAATCGAATCTCAATAAACTATAGCCATTCCCGAACGTATACCAATTATAAAACCGTTTTATATAGTAATATACTGTTCATTATTCCCGAATAATATGACGCTGTGAGGCGAGCGTTCCATTACTGTGCATTACTTATTAATGCTTCGGCGGTCGCCTGCGCCACTCCCCGCAGACGACGAACAGACGGCTTTTATTACGCTTTGGGGCGTGGAGTAGGCAGTAAATGGAATGCCAGGATATAAACCTATCTTGTCTTCAGACTAGGCTATAGGCACGGCACAATTTGAACTTCATTCGTAGAACGATTGACGAATCTGAACACATAACTCCTGTAACAAGAATATTTAGGTTAGTGTAAGGGACACTGGAATACAGCTTAAATACTCATTTATTCAATTCCCGCTCTTATGGATCACTAAATACAATAAAGAGTTAAAAATAATGAAGACATCTATGTCTATCAATCGTGATGGAACAGAATTGAATTATTTTTACTTAAAATTGTATTTTGAGAGTCGTCCTGTAAATGTTTGAAGAAGTATGTGCGTAACAAACATCTTTGTTACCAGAAAAAAAATGTGTTTATTCACAGAAATATTTTTTTAACAAAGTATACCTCTGCCAAACTGCAAAGTAGTTTGTTGGCAGACGTAGCTCCTTTTTTTTAAACATTTACAATACTTACATTATTTATAATATACCCTTTTTCACACAGAGGTAAGTACGCTAAACTATCTATAGTACAATATTATCTATGACTATCTATGCATTCCTTAACCTTTATCCCGCAAATTTTAAAACAGACGTATAAGTTTTTTTAATATTTTTTACAGTGAGTGAAAGGCTACGATGGGATCCACTATCCATAGAATTAGATGGAATGTGTGTGTGTATGTGTAACTATAAGACAATGCTGTGGTCATTTACCGGTCGACATTCACGACTGCTGGATTGACATCAAGTAGGGTCATAAAGCTATATGTATAGAAGAAGTCTGTCTGTGTTCAATCCCACATTGTTACTTCATTTACTTGCTATTCCATGTACTCAGCTAATGTCGGTAGTGGGTACTAAATGGCGCTAGTTTGGTGACAAAGTCCTTGCGGTTATCACATAATGCCGCCCTAGTATAAAATCGTTGATTTTATAGATACCAACCATGGTCACCAACTGGCCTGACCAGTCTTTCGGAAAAAAATCCGACAAAGTGAACACTGATTTAGAAAAAAAAAAAAAACTAAATGAGTTTGAGTAAAACTAAAAAATAAATTGTAAAAAAGAAGCAATTAAAACTAACAAAATTAACATTAAAAACAACTTTAAAAATTAAAAAATAAAAGACCTGTGCGAGGTCAAAAAAGCTCCTATCTCAGTATAATGCAGCGATATTTAAAAAAAAATACCGCATCGCTGGTATTCTGATAGGGCCCGCTGCTGGACATAGGGCTCCCCCAAGCGCCGCCACATAAACCGAAAGCGGCTCACCTGATGGTAATTGTCCTCGCGTCCTATGGACATCTGCAAATACTGGGGCATCGGAAGACAGAATAGTACCAAAAAAATCTCAATAATAAAACTGGAAGACGTTACAATTCCTACATTTACACAGAGCGAGGAAATCAAAGTTTTATTAGATGCCGCGAGGAATGGGACTCGCCAGTGAGTTACGAGCCTAACGTCGATTGCTTCGCCGGCCAAATTGTGATAGGTCACGTGCTTACACAGTCTTGGTACTAGGACCTGAGAAGTAGCGAGGAGTATTGAATGGACTGCTTGATATTTGATGCTGTTCAGCTTGAAGGCGGATATTACACCAATATTAGATTAAGAAAATTCACTTAATCAATTTAATCATTTGTTGTTAATAGCGTAAGCAGAAAAATACTACTATCTGCAATTATGACGTCCTAACATTGCATGGGTCACAAAATAGCCTACTCTGCTGGTACAGGGAGGGGCATACAAAATAGATTTATTTGAGGAAAACATCTCCTTAATAAGTTTCAATTACCAGGCGACCACACTGGGAGTTGACTATACCATAACTCATTAATGAACTTTTCTAAAACTCGAATCAGAAAACATCCCCACACAAATTTTCCGCTCACCCATGACCCAAGCTCAAATACAGGTACATTTGCAAACCAAAACCAATACACACAACACAATAGCAGTAAGAAAATGATTTGATTTAACCCCAACGCAACGAATGCATACGTCTTTGTCTGTACCAGGAAAACATAATTTAGCAGGGCGTATGCCAACCAATGTTTAAGCTCAGTTTCCTATGCAAATCGAGTTCGTCACGGCATTCGGCCAGGAACTCGAGGTGCTATAAACAATTGAATCTTCATATTCAATGGAAATAGCACTCACGTGTAATCGAAGAAGACAAAAAGACGAAGTTTTCGACGTTATTTGGTAGAAGTAAATGAAGTGGAATTGTTGGTGTGTGTCATTGAATAAGAGAGTGTCAATTTGCTGGCTTTTAAGAGGGATTTTCACAGTATACGGTGTGGAGCATGTAAATGAGCCTACTTGTGAAACTAAAAGATTAAAGTGGGGTTGCTGTCAAATATTTGGCAGTGGTGATACGACACTATTAAACATTCCTTGATGAGGGTTTATATTTTCGGCTTAAACATCAAGTTCACTTATAGTGTTAACAGTTATCCAGATTTAAATATCTCAATCAACTCCGACGTTTTATAACTAGTATAGACCGTGTGCCCGATCGGATTTCTCTTCGGCAAAAATGACGAATTTCCAGACACACTTTCATCTCCTATTTAACCCTTGATGAAATGAATTTTTAAAAATCTTTCCTTAGTGCTCACCTTTGTTACATTATTTATAAAGAACTAGCTTTTGCCCGCGGCTTCGCTCGCGTTAATTTAGACTTTGACTATCAATTCGGGTTATAATTGAATCATGATTCGAAAGACACGTGGCGCCATCTATTATCGTAAGAACGTTATTGGTGTTTTCGCCGGGAACAGTACCTTTTTGCGGGATGAAAGGTACCCTATGTCCGTTTCTGTACACCTGACAACGTATATGCAAAATTTCAGGATGATCGGTTCAGTGGTTTAGGCGTGAAAAGGTAACAAACAAACAAACAAACTTACTTTCGCATTTATAATATTAGTTAGGACTCTTCTACAAAATGTCATGCTTCTAGACTAGACCAAGCATTTTCGGGTGTGCGTTGTCTGTCAGTTAATGAATGAATTTAATCGATAAGCTCCTTAAGTTTTGAGTTGAGCTGCATGTTTACTGACAAATACGTGCACTGACTGGACAGGTCCACTCATTCTGTGTGGTTTTTCCTCAAAAGACCATTTCAGACACAAATCTACATGGTCTTCACATGATCTGACCAAGATTATGTCTGGACTTTAAAAGAGACTGTGACCTCTGAGTTTGTTTCGGCCTTTCTTCTCAGAGTAATCAGATAAGAAACGCCGATCTCATCTAGTTTTAAAAATATGATTGACGTGTAAAAGTGTTTACGTACAAACCTATTTACAGAAATAAAATCATTTATCATTTATCAAGATTTTTAATAAGTTATTTTTACTAAAATAGAGTGTATAGTAATTTTAGTTGTGAGCACATTTATAAAAGATGCTTATAAATAAGTGTGTACGAGATTTTACTCAATTTCATGAGTCATTTTTATTTATTTTATTCACCTAAGGACTGTTTTCATCATATATAATGCGTCTTTATAAAACAAGGCACTTCTCGCTCTTACTTCAGTAGTACTTAAGTGAAGTCACAAAGATTTGCTCAACAATACAGTAAATCGAGCCATTACGAACCGAGTGGGCACTTAGTTCGTCTGATTATTACATATTAACCTTCACGGTAAACAAATTACGTGTTTTCTCTTCACTGTTAAATGATAATGATAAATGATAAATGATTTTATTTCTGTAAATAGGTTTGTACAAACACCTTTACACGTCAATCATATTTTAAAACTAGATGAGGTCGGCGTTTCCTATCTGACTATTCTGAGAAGAAAGGCCGAAACAAACTCAGAGGTCACAGTCTCTTTTAAAGTCCAGACATAATCTTGGTCAGATCATGTGAAGACCATGTAGATTAGAGTCTGAAATGTTCATTTGAGGAAAAACTACACAGAATGAGTGGACCTATCCAGTCAGTGCACGCATTTGTCAGTAATCGTGTAGCTCAACTCAAAACTTAAGGAGCTCAACGATTCGACGAACAATACATGCTAATGTGTGTGCTAAATGCTAATGTGCATGCAAAATGTTGCTATGGACCAATATGTTTTGTGGAGAATGTAACAGAATTTCGTTTTTACATTTTGAGTTTAGCTTCGTAATGTAATTTGTAACATTTTAAAACATATAAAATACCATACTGAAAAAGTAGACTTCTTACAAATATGATGGAAAATACTGTATTGTGCTTATCTTTATGAACACTGAGTAAGTCGTAATTACATAATGAAGATTTGCTTTGGTAAATGAATGTGTATTCTTGAGTGGCTCAGAAATAATAAGTACTCAATGCAAGGTCTAACTACCCCTTTTATTTTGATGATCCCTTTAGATCTGAACCAAACACTATACCCTCAGAAAAAAAATACATAACCAAAAATATGTACATTTTTTGTAACCCAGAACTGACAGCTGCATGTGACTTAAGCACCATTAAGTGAGTGAGTGAATGAGCGGCACTTAGCTCGTCAGACTACACGATATCGGCTATCTGGTAAACAATTTGAGAGCTTGTCAGCGTGACGCGGCTGTCTCATACTTAGGGCTCTCCACAACCTCTTTTATGTTTGGATTGTTGCTGAATAAGAATGGCAACATGTTGTTGAATGAGAAAAAATGAGATAGAATGACAACAGAATGCAAAAATACTTAATTGCTGTAATGCCACTTTAGCAGCAAGGACTGCTTATAAAATTCAACGTTTATTATAAATAATTTAATTAAACTAAAATTCAATTTAGAAAAAAATTACGTTAGTTTGAGTTCATGAGTAAAATTCTTATCTAAGTAGCAAATATGCATCAAGTTCAGTTCATTATCAACTGCTAAAGTGAGGTTCAACTTATCAAAAAGTTAGTTCAGGCTTTGTCTCATATCACATGCAAAACTAGAAATAATAATTAAAGCAGTTAAATTAGCTTTGCAGTGTCTATATTAAGTTATGCGTTTGTTAGTGTCATCAGAACTCTCGTAGAATTCGAATAATGATAAATGTTAATATTCGGTTTCTGAAAGTCTTAACAATTAGGTAAGCATGCAAGTAAGACAGCATTAATGCAAGCAAGCAAGAATGTTTCTTAAAATTTTCCGAAAAATTGTTCATTATTCTAATGCCTTTGACAACCCTATCCCTGGTCGTTCGATTGGCTAGTCATCGGCTGAGATTTGAGATGATCTTAATTTAGACGCTCCTGTGAATTTCTTGTTAGATTTACAAGAAATGAGCATATTCTTGGCTTGTTGTAATGTAAGATTGTTTATTATTTCGCTTGGCATCTGATCTAAGTAGGTACCTCCTTTCTGAAAATAGATATTTTATATAAAACTTCACGTTGTATTACGAGATTGGGACGAGTATCAAATTTTCATACAATTTCTAAAAATATATGTAATGTGTGTGTGTGTATGTACCTATTTACCTCAAGCGGCGAAAATATAATAACCTTTATCGGCAATTATATTTTTGAGCCGTTTGGGGTTGAAACCCTCGGGCCGTGGGGTCCGAGTGCTCATTGTTTGTTCAACGAAATCTCTAAACGGCTGGTTGGCACTTCCCGTGACCCAAGGGCTGGCTTTTACCTTGGCCAGAGGCGCTTGTACATGGCAATGTCGCTAGTCTCTTGGGTACATTACCAGTCGACAGCGATGCGGAGAAATTTTTCGACGCCATATTTTAGTTTTTCAATAGTTTTAGTTAGATTAGTTTATTATATTTTTATTTTAATAGTTTGTTAGTTAATTATTTAGATGTAAGTTGTTATTTATGTAATATCATTTTAATTCTGAATAAAATTTATTTATCATTATAATAGATTTTTTTAAATTGAACATAATTTTAACTTTTAACATATTCCATCATTGAGCGAGAGATCGTCTGAATGACTCCAATAAACACAAACCTAACAATTCCATCTCCCTGAAATTCAAAATATCCATCCATCTAAAATACTTGGACATAATATTCAATCAGTTCGCATAATTTCAGCCCGATTATTCGAATGCAGATTCGCCTCTATACTATATAGGTGCTGTAACCACGAGACTACTGAAGCAGGAACCAAGAAGTTTGCCTTCTGAATTGAATCTTCAATTAAACGCTGGCAGTTCCATTCGAACGACTTGCTCCAATCGCCCCGTTGGCCAGAAACTACGAATCATTATGAGAAACCAATATAGTTTTTTTTTTGTTGTACTTTGAAATCGATTCCTTTGCCTATCGAGAGCTAACTTCCTTCTTTATGATATCTATTAATTGGTTTGGATTTTTTAATTTGAATTTGTTGGGAAATGTAGTGAGATGTTTTAAAAGAAACAGCGTGAATTTTTTCGTGTTTCTATTTATATGTATGGCGGAAAAGCAAGAAATGTTATTTTCTCTTTATTCTGTGACCATCTTTCCTTTACGAGCCAAAGTAGTGTAGGAATAATCTTAAGTAATCTCATCTCTCATATTGATTTTCTTCCACCTCAAGTCCCATGTACAAGCAAAAAAGTATCCACCTACATTCCAAATATACAGGTTGATTCAAAGATAGATAAATAAGCCCATTCATCATTGTCCGTTTTTAGGGATTCGTCGGACAAAAGGAAGACTTGCCCCAGTTCTGATTACCATCTGTTGTAATAAGTGTATGAATGGGTTCCGTCCAAATCTTAATTAGGTTCCACCCTGTATCGTTCACGGTTGAAAGTTGCAGGAGCGTTATCTCTTGGTTCATAACCCTGAGCAGATTGGTTTTTTACGTACGATATTGGAGGTAAAACGTCCCACGTAAACTGTGAGTAATTTTTAGATACTGATTTAAGACCAAACGTTAAAAATTGCGAATTCTGGACTTCATTTAGAAAGTGATGGATGAAGTGATCAAATACAAAGTGATGAAGAAAAATGAATTCAGATGCTATTTCGTTCAATCTTACAGCTTTGATAGACACGTACGCTCTCTAATATTTATATTTACATATAAATGCGATATAAACACATAATATATTGATGAGATACCACTTTTATAACTCCCAGTACATTTACGAGGGTAGCAGTCTACGTGCGGACAAAAAGGACGAAACGTAGGTATGCAATGACTGCCTGTGCACTGAGGTGGAAGGCGCAAAAAACTAAGAAATATCGTACGTGAGCCTTTTAAAAATAAAACGACAGTGCTTCGAAAAGTTAGCATCGAAGCAGATGGACGGTAGATCCAACTTTAATAATTGATCAACAAATCGAAGTAAACAGGCACCTGGTCGGCACTCATGATTGCCTTCAATAATGCAACGTTCTTAGCACGAAACGTATTACCCAACTATGTTACGTAGCTTGATAACCCGATGCGAACCACAATGGCGGCTCGACAATCCCATTTGGTCGGATAATACGGCATTCATAATAAGCGTGTTGGCGTATGGTCGAAGCAAACAAGGCTTGACTGCACACGCCATTAAGATATTCAAAGCCGATATGGAACTACCATTGACTTGACATGTACTTTTTAATTATATTTCACGTTTTATTGCACTAGTAGTGTCCGTTTTATTTATGTATAACGTCGGATCTGCGAGGGCTGTAAAAATTATAATATTTATTACTTCGTTCGTTTATTTTTACTGCTCCTCCTAAAAACCTTCGGGCTATTTTCTTGGTTATCTTTTATGTTTATCTATTCATACACTTTAGTGGTCTGAATATTAGAGGGTGAAAATAACTTGAAATAACTTTAACTTATACTACCAAGAATCCTAATACAGTTTTGACATAGAACTAATTTATTCTCATTAAAGTGTCAAGTTATTCCGTTGAAATAATTATATTTTCCATTTATTTCTGTGGCTTCGGGAATACCATAGTCATTAATCGTTCTTTCCCTCAATTCTGCCAAACAATTAGGGTTACAAACCAGTTTTTAAGTCATCGCCGTCAATCAAGGCGGTTACATCATCCCTCCACTTGCGGGGATGAACGTACACCTGTACCGAATTAATTGCCCTGCCGAGTCCAGCTAATTATAAATGGGAGTGATATATTATATGCTTAACAAATTCGGTAATTTCGACTCTGTCGACCATTTAGTTTGGGAGTTGAGTTGACAACTGTGCACATACAATTTGAATTCCGAAATTACAAAAGATAAAAGAATGACGTTTGATTCTCAATATGAATTTTATAAATGAGTTTTGGTATAAAACAATGACGTTTGATTGTCAATTTGAATTTGATAAATGCTCAGCTTTGGTTTAAAGAAAGAGTGCTATTTATTTGACACAGTTTACAAGCAAAGAAGTTCAAGTATAAATGAGGTTGTGGTGTTAAAATGGGACAATACTAAGTTTAAAGCGGTTTGCGGTATAAAGTCTTGACTCAAAAGATGCGGCTGTAGACGTTTCGGACTAGTAGCATTTCTATACAAATCAGTGATGTCAGTTTACCGATTTTCGAAGCCAAAAATAAAACTAGCTTTTGCAGAAATAGATGAAATTATATGATGACAGAAACATGTTATCGTTTCTATTGACAAAGCTCAGATTTGAAATAGATCGTTTATTAGATTAGGTTCGAAACAATTTCGGAGAAATCTGTCTTCAAAGACCAGAATTACTTTCTTTTCTGGGAAGTCGAATGCCTATCAGAAATTACTTGAAAACATATTTATTGGAAAAAGTTATAAACAAGTCGACTTGCCTGATATCAAACGATCCTTCGTTTTATGCCAGAGTTATTGGAGTTGTGTTGTTTTAATTGTGGTTAAAATATCAAAAAGGGGCTCAAGTTAACTTTGCGTAACCGATCTGTAATTTAATGGTTTCCTTTCATTTTTCCTTGTATTTTGGAAGATTTTTCATGGTATTAGTAAGTCTTCCATATTGTGAACAATGTAGATATTGTGTTGCTAGTACCTAAAAATTGTATATGTAGGTAACCGTGTTTCTGGGAATTTGGTACGATCGAGGTATGGGTACGGTATGAAATGAAGCTATTTAATTATAGATACTCAATAATTTATTTGCGTTCCACAATGTGTATTTTGGTGGTAACTTAAAATGGTATGTGATCACTATGGAGCCCGTCGGGCACAGCAAAAATAGTAAGAGAGAGGAAGCTTTCAAAACTTAGTTTATCACTTAAAGTTGTTAACAGTCTTCTGAACTAAATATAAAAAACAAAAACATACTACAGTTAACTGTACTAAACTTATTTAGATATGTTAGCACTTATATTAAGAGGCTTACAACAGCTAAAGCGCGGTCACTGTCGGACTGCATAGAAAAGAGAGAGAAGCGCGATGACACCGCTGGTAGTTTATTGCAAAATACGAAGCAATTATCTATTTACAAAAAATCTATTGATTGAATTAAAAAATTAAAACACTATTACGTTAGTATGTTGCTTGTGGAATAATCTGACAAAAAATCAGAATGATTTAATGCATAGTAGTATGGGTTTTAATCGTTAAAAGATTTTTTTAGAGGTATCTTCGTGATTTTTTTCTATCGTATCAAATTAGTTGTATTATGTTTTCAACACACTATCTAATTAGCAAATATCCGGAAGAATAACATATATTTTTCTGATTTTGTTTAGTGCGGTGGATCATATATTTATAGGCATTATAAAACTTACGTTTAGGTCCTGTAGTCCCCTTAAGTAACGAGGTATGTGAGCGATAAGTTAGTGCAGAAAGAGTACCTACTGGTTTTTTAGGTTCCGTATTAAAATGGCTAAAACAGAACCCTGTGGAGTGACATCGTCTGTTTCTCTGTCTGTTTTTAATTGATGTTTAAAGTACTGTAGGTACCTATGTGTTACCCACTACTTTTGTAGAGGCAAGCGTCAAAATAAGGTTCTTTCTGTTTAATAATATTACTACCCTTAAATAATCATAACATTCATTGACTTTAATCGATGTCTACGAGTGAATGTGTTAACGATTAAATGTTGTCCTCTCTGCCTACAGGGGCTTAAATCTACTAATTTATGTTCGTTGCAATGGTCTCGCCACTGAATTTTTGACAGACTCGCAAAATCTGTCAAGACCTCTCAACAGCGAGATCATTGCAACGTTTGTAAATTAGTAGACTTGCGCCTCTGTTGTGTTGTAATGTGTACAGTACTACCAAACAGTGTTGCCAACAAAATAAAAATAAGCATATGTATTTAATATGAATGTTGCGGGCGCTAAGCCAGGCTGCCCCAGGGGAGATGAAGACTTAATTTTAGACGTAAGTACGTCGTAAACCTATTACTTACGTCCACTAACTTTAAGAGCTATTTCATTTTAGCTTTAGTATAGTCTTTTGGCTAAACATAACTGAAGCCAAGTCTGTGTAGGCCAGTTGAAGATTTTCTCATTTTTATTACAATCCGTGAGCCATCATCATGGAATTTCCCAACGGCAAAAATGTCGAACTTCCAAACTAACTTTTATCCTCTATTTAACCCTTTTCGGGGATTTATAATTTTCATGACATTGATTTTACGTTTGTAACTCACACACTAAATTATTATTTGTTAAAATTTAAGAAAAGTCATCTACTTTTCAATATGTATCTATTACATAATCAATTTACCTGTCATTGCTTTATATGTAATTCTTTTTACCTATTGTGGTATAGTAATTTTATTCTAGGGGCATCGTCTTCACATATAATTATAATAATTAATGTGTTCAAAATATTGTAAAACGTTTTAAAAGAGTAACGGTGTAGTTCCTTGCCCATTCTTCACCATACGAAATTACCTTTTGGAAGGGGCAACTAGAATCAATTCTACTTTCTTGTAAATTTGACATTCAGAAGTGCCTTTTATTATTATTATTATTTATTTATTTGATTAGACAACATTAGTCCACTGGTTAGTAACAACTTATCAACTAAGGGTTAGTATTTATGAATTAGAATAAAACAGTAGGTACCTATTATATATTCATACCTGCCGCACGAGCAACCTGACAAAGTGTCTCAGTATAGGTGCATCGTGTTGTTCGGCTAGGGTTTTCAGGATACTGTTGCTGCTAGCCCTCATTCTGCCTAATAACGATGCGGTCTTTTTCCTCATAATAGCATGGAAGTCGTCGGAAATAAATTATTTAACTTTGACTTTGATGAATTTTCAAAAGTCGTAGTGCTCACCTTCGTTATATTAAGAACTCTTGCGCAAAATTTCGAGCTTCTAGACCCAGCGGCTTAGGCTGAGCGCTGTCTGACAGTGAATTTAAGATTTGTATTAAGTAGATTGGTCATCTTTGTCCTAATAACCTCGAAATGGCAATATAACGTTAAATATGAAAAAATAAACCCGCGAAAGTTACTGTTTTCTGGAAAATTACCAACCCAAAAAATTACCAACCCACAAAATTACCAACCCAAAAAATTACCAACCCAAAAAATTACCAACCCAAAAAATTACCAACCCACAAAATTACCAACCCAAAAAATTACCAACCCAAAAAATCCCAAGGGGTTGTAATAAAGAACAGACACACTATTAACACACTGTTATAAAAATACAACCAAACTTCCATAAGCCAGATCTACACAAATAAAAATCAAACGATCAATACCTATTACAAAACTTGGCATTACCATTCCTTCCTTTAAAAATAAACTCTCATTTCCAAAATCAAACAATAAATTCTCTATATTAAAATTCCAAACTTAACATAAAATATTCACTTTCCCAAAGTGTTTCCGACAGCTTTTTACCATCGGTATTCTTTGTTAATTTAATATACATCCTAATAATAATGAGAGGCAATGAAAGCGAAACGAGGCTTTTAATATTCAGTCGGATTTTCGGAGAGAAAAAATCCCGGTTTGCTGGCGTACCCTATTTGTCTTTTTACCCCATATCTGTTTTTGTACAGCTCCTTTCGGGAAAACCGTGACCGAAAAAACTCGGGAAATATCTAGAAGGATCCCTCTTTTTGTAAATCATTAATATAAACAATATTGTTTTAAATCAAACGCTTGGAAAATTGGTTTAGAGCTTGATGGATCCGATGGTTTCTTTTTGTGGAGTTAATTGGCTATCTTTTTGTTTGTTGTCTGTTTTAATATGTCGGTTATCGTGGTAATTCAGTTTTAGTTTTAATTGAATGAATACATCGTGCAATCTTAAATCGTAAACACTTTATAAAAAAAAAAAACCCTTTGTAAAAAGACCTTTGTCCAACAGCAGAATTATTTCATGCTGGTGTAATTAAAAATATAAAACTTAAAATTGAAACCTTTTTAAAATATACCGAGACGTTCTAATGAGTAAAGATTTAACCTCCAAAAGTTACAAGGGCTGTTACTTTTATAATTCTCTTTAATTAGGTACTTCCACCGCCCGATTGAGGAAGTTCCTACTTCGTCCGCAGAATTTTGTATTCGAAATAATTTCTTATTTTAGAGTACTTGATAACTTGGTAGCAAAGTGGTCTATTTTGATCCTTGGTTCTGGAAAAAGATCAGCCTATAATTAATATTGGACATCATAATAAATTCTTACGTAGTTAAGTACCTTCGTACTCCGAGACGTCGATGATGTTAATGAACGGATTTAGGAGGATTACTAAATAAAATTAGCCGGTATTATTAGCCAATAAGATAGCTCAAATATTATAATCATAACTAATGGAATTCTCTGCCTACGCCTGCCAAGATTTAGGATACTTTGAGGCATCTTTAGGGAATTGACTTTCTCACTCTTGACTTGTTATTTTTTTTCTTTCATCATTCATCATTGTTTTTCTCAATTTTTATTTTTATTTTAGTATGTGCATGCTGTGGTCTCCTGTAATTGAAGGAGCACACGTAAAAGAACCAATTTTATTATTTTAATTTATAATGTATATGTGTATCCTTTGTTGGTGATCCCAAATAAATAAATAAATTGTTTTTAACGTAATTTTATGAAAATTACACGCGCATTTTCCAAACTATGGTTCCTGCTTCTCATTAATTTCCGCTGTTTTATTAAATGGTATTGGGTGGTAACGTCTTACCCAGTAACTGGGTTATCGAGGTCAGATAGGCAGTCGCTCCATGTAAAATACTGGTAGCTGCATCCGGTTAGACTGGAAGCCGCCCTCAACATTGTTGGGAAGAGGCTAGGCAGATTGATTGATTGGGTGGCACATAAACATCCTGCTGTAGATATTGATATCTGCGACAGCAAAGGTTTCTCAGGTGCGATACCATTCTAGTCTCGACATTAGATAGCGACAAAAATCTGTCGCTAAGTCGTATCGATGTCAAATTCCTTTAATAGATTTTCAACTTTATTTCCAAAGTATAAGGTTGAAAATCTATTAAAGAAATTTGACAAGAATTTGGGCTCAACGACCGATTTTTGTCGGTATCTATGTCGAGACTACCGGCCCTGATACCATACCTTTTAAACCGAAATTTACATCGCTGCTTATTGGTAATATATAAATAATAAAACATTTATTTCAGGCAAAAATGGCCCATAGACACATACCTTATAAACTAAAATATATAAAGTATAAACAAAACTTGTGTTAAAAATAGCTTAAAACTATGTTAGTAGTATTACACTAGCTACTAGCTTAAATGGTGTTAGTACTTTTCCGGACGCCATCCTTCACTAACGATCTCTAATAAGTACTACTAAAATCATCATTATTGTTATTGGCGGCTTTATTCAAGCCACTGCTAAGTATATGCCTCCTCCATGTTATGCCATGCTTCCCTGGTCTGTGCGACTTACATCCAGGGTCTTATCCGCAATTTTCTCAATGACATCCACTCCTCTCTGGCTTAACATACATTTACGTACTTTCTTGTCAAAGAAAAACGGTAAAACGGGACCCTATTACTAAGGCCGCTCTCCGTCCGTCCGTCTATCTGTCCGTCTGTCACCAGGCTTTATCTCAGTTGAAATTTTCACAAATGATGTATTTTTATATAACAACAAATACAAAAAAAAACGGAATAAAATAGATATTTAAGGGGGTTCCCATACAACAGACATGATTTTTTTGCCGTTTTTATAGATAATGGTACGGAACCCTTCATGCGCGAGTCCGACTCCCACTTGGCCGGTTTTTCAATTTTTTATCAATTCAATTCAGTTATTAATTTTGTGAACACGGTAAAAATTATACAGATGTTTTACAAATAAATGTCGGTCCATACTACGTTCCGCCAGAAGGCATACAAAATTGTTTAGGTAGATTAACAAAATGAAATTAAAAATATAGAGTCAAGGTAATATATTTATAATAAGTCAATCGCCACATATTAACTGTTTTCTACATGCAGTCTAACTGATCACTCAAACAAAGCATCGGCCCCTACTTACCTCGTACTCTCAACTTGTCAACAAGAGATATTTCATTTCGGACACATTAAGCGCCCTTCTTTCTCTCCCCAGCCGTGCTAACAATCTGTGATTGTTTCCTTTTTTTTTCACGACAAAAGAAAATCTTTGTTTGTCAACTGTGAGATACTTTGAAAGTGTTTATTGTCTGTTTTGGTACTGCAAGTGACCTGACTTCTTAAGGTTTTGACTTCCTGGTTTAGAGAGTACATACTTTTGAGTTTTATATTAGTAAGACGGCGTTTTGTGTACTGTAGAGATTTTGTCCGGTAGGCTGTGCCACTCGACCTCCACGATAAGTTAATGGCATGTTTTACAGATAAACACTATTTCATATTTAGACGGATAAAAAATAACCGCTGTACCTACTAGTGATCGCAGAGTGCACTTGAAACTAAAATTACTGATGCAGTGGTGTATAAAGATTAGCGAGTCTGCCAGATTAGGTAGCAGAAGGACGTAAAACCTGGTTACCCATGGAGGATCTTTTAATGCACACATTATGCAAGTAACTGTATGACAGCCTTTTTCGGATTTTTTGAACTAGCATTAGAAATACTTAGCCGCTGCTGTCAGTTTTCCAATAGACAATAACAATTTAAAGCCGATCTGGAAATCGAACTGGACTCTTAAACGTGCTTGTGACCAATGGTCCAATGAAACAGTCATGATACTTCAATATCGCCTATTTAATTATACTTAAACTCACCATCAAGCTCCTATAACTAAGGCAGTCTTCAGTTTAGACCAGTTCAACTTATAGTTAATCTAAAGAAAGTGCAACAACACAGCCGGACTGCTTATTTATAGAAGGACCGCCGTTCGGTCAGATTGCAGTCGCAGACCGCTACAAATAAGCAGTATCGGAGATAGATGAACTGATTGTGCGATTTTCGTAGGAGTAAAGTCATCTTGGAAATTATTTTGTGCTGAAAGAAAAGGTAGGATAGGAAAAACAAACGAGAGATGGTGGCATGCATTGTTGCAATAAGGTAGCAATTTAAATCAAATGGATGTTTACTAGGTACTAACGAAAATGCCTGTTTGACCTATGATTCATTTTGTATCAATGATTCGAAGCGGAATTTGAAATTATTCGAATTCAGAATTTTGCAATTACAGTAACAGGCACACAAAAAAATCAAGCTCAACACCCTTATCACACAAAAAAAGAAACATTCAAAATTCGAACATACAAAATCTAGCTCTTTGTGACGCGAGGCAACAAAGCAGTTAATTGATACAGAGAGCGTAGCGTCGCGGACCGTCGCGGACCGTCGCGGTATCGTGACCGCCGCCGCCCCGGCAGTGCTACGACGCTCGTCGCGTAGACCGCTCGCGCGTAGCCATCGCTACGCCGTAGCCGCGAGCGTAGTGACACAGTGTAGTGAAACGTGTACATACATGTAATTTCTATTTTTTTTTTTTGATGTGTTGTGTATGTGTTTTCGAATTGGAATGCGCACAGTGGTAGATTTTTTTTTTCAGTGCAATCAGGTTTTGGAACGAAGGGATTTTGTGTGTAACAGTATGTCGAATTGAGTTGTATGTAGTTTGATTAGTTAACACTTACCTTAGATCGAATCGCCTTCATATTTTTCCCAGCGATAATATAATATCAGGCCTCGTCAAAAATATTTACTTCATAAAAATCTTTTTACGTTACCAAGAAATCCTTTTACTGTTCAATATTTCATTTTAACTCATCTTTTCGCTCGATAAATTACAATGAAGCCGTATAATACATAACGTCAGATATGATTCGCAATCAATTACTTGGATTTGAAGCAAAAAATTATTATTGGATATAGCGTGGCACCCGTCAATGTGAGATCTGAAATTGACAGATCTAGGCTTTTCTCCCTCCCCTATTTGTAAAAAAAATATAAATTGTTATTGACTGATGTTTTCGTATTGAGATTCCTTTTAAAGAAGACTTTTTGAGTTTATTCAGATTACTACGAAAATGTATAAAGGAATTTGGCATTCAGATGTTAATGTTTAGCATTTCCATTTTAATCGGGTATTTATGTTGATTTTTTTACTTGATTGGTAATTTTGAAGATGAGTCTTTTTGGACGTGTAATATTATTGTGTTTTCATGAGTCATTTTCAATGCGTGTATCTTATTAATCTTTCTGAAAGCAATGTGCAAGAGAAGATCTCTTCAGCGTTTATTTTCTTTTTCTTTTTTTCCTTGATTTAATTCTTTTTAGGGTTCCGCAGTCAACAAGGAACCCTTATAGTTTCGCCATGTCCGTCCGTCCGTCTGTCCGCAGCTTAGCTCAGAGACTCTTAGTACTAGAAAGCTGTAACTTGGCATGGATATACATATTAGTCACATCGAAAAAGTGATAAAATAAAATGCTGAAAAATAGAAAATAAAATTGAGTAAAACGCGGATGTTTTTTTTTTGCTCGTCTGCCCTATGGTGGTCTTTCAAAAATATTGCGGGTTTGTGAAAACAATTTTTCGATCAAATGATGCGTTTGTAAACTACTATGCTTTAAAGTGCAAATTTTTGTTAGTCAAGTTTGGATAAGTGAAAAAATTAACGGTAGTATATATAACGAAATTAAAAGGAAAACTATCACAGTTAAGTAGGCTTTGCAAATTAACGAGTAATAGTCGAACAACTTACATTTGCAGTTGGAACGTATGGGAGAGCATTTCTTTCAACAACAATATTAAGTTTGTTCTTGGGATAAATTCATCCTAACTACGGAACCTTTCATTATGCGTGGTCCGACACGCACTTGGCCGGTTTTTTTTATTTGCTTTATTTCTAGACGAGCTTTTGCGCGCGGCTCCGCCCTCGTGGAGGTTGGAAATTATCCCACGGGAACATATTACCGGCATAAACAGTATCCTGTGTTAATCCAGGTTGTAAACTATCTGTGTTCCAAATTTCATCCAAATCCGTTCAGTAGTTTTTGCGTGAAAGAGTAACAAATATCCGTCCATCCATCCATCCTCACAAACTTTAATTAGTAGGACTAGACAGAGGTACAAATATCATGTTAGGCTAATATTATTTACATATACTCTATAGTCTGTGGACAAGCAACATACGACCACGTTTGAATGGACTTTGCCGAGTGCCTGGTCATCTTAACTCTCATACGCATCCCCTTTACATCGCTTCCATTCATAGCAGCTTTAAGTAGAACTGTGCTCAAAGCTTATCATACCTGGGAACCTTATCAGAAATGTCTGTATTTATAGTATAATCAAATAAAATAAAGGAAGCATACATATTGTTGCTGAAATGATCTATAAATAAATGCAGAAGCAGACTGCCCGTTTGACGTCGCCGTGCAGTGAAAACCTCTTTAAAAATAATTAATTGCTGGTCTTTTTATTTGTTTATTGTTTAGAAAACTTCGTAAAGTATATTTAGAACAAACGTGCACAGGTCTAAGATGTTTCTAATACTTTCTATTGATAATAATGAACCCCGGAGAACCTGAATGACGGTCATTTTTCAGACAGTTTTTAACTTCCCCTGCAAAATAACGTTTATTGCAATTACGAGGTTTTTCCTGCACGGCGACGTTGTATGATCCGATATCATAGCTAATATATTAATAAAAGTTAGCATGGTATATTTACAGGGGCGGTCAAACAGTGCTAAGCATGCGCATTTTTTATTGTATGTCAGATGCCTCATCCTGAGACATGCGCCACATGCTTGGCTTGCCATTCGAAGCACATGCCTCGCACTGTCTTGACGCACCTTTAAATATCATAGAGGTATTCTTTTTGTCCTGGAAAATTAAAAATGTTTTAACATTTTCATATGTGTATATTATAAAACTTCGACACCCTATTGTGGACTAAGATTAAGTTTAACGTTATCATGGCAAGGATAAGCTGCTCCTAAATAAATTGCTTAAATATACACAACACAATGTAGAAAATGTGTTTCGTTAGTTTAAACAAATGTTCTGAACCCAGATTTGGTACATTCGACATATCGGAATCCACGCTCCGTAACTAGGTTTCGAATAACAGAAAATCCAACGACTGTCGATTTGTTAAACCGGATTAGGTTTTTAGGTTGTGGTTGGGAAGACACAGATTTACTTCTAAAACGGTGGATTGAAACGTATTATTGAATTCTTGTTTATTTAATTACGATTTCTTACGTCTACGTTTTAATCGTAGTGGTGAAGATCATAGCCACTTAGCGTAAGGTTTTGGGTTCGCTTCCCAGTTCAAGGAAAGTGTGTGAATGGAATTTGCAAATTGTGCACATGTTATGTAGCTACCGATATTCACTGAAGGCCATCAAAATATGAAAAAATACATTTATAAATTTAATTTCATCGTAATTAAAAAACCATAAGCATTTGAAAATCGAACCAATTAAGAACTTGATATCAATTATTCTTTTAATGAGATCGTTATAATTGTAAGTGGAATCATATCATTTCCACAATTAAAATCTGTAGAACAATTATAATTTCACTAATGATATCAGATTTTTAATTGTAGACCTTTTACGTTTGATAAGTCTACAGCAATTAAGGGCCGAAAACGCTTGAAGTGTAATTAAGTTTTTCGCTTCATTAGATCTTACGCCCGCACTCATAGACGTCGATTGACGTTGATGGACCATTATCTCACTGTTTTTTTAAAGATGGCCAGTATCTTGGCAGACAGAGAAAATGGAAAATAGATTTATCTATTTAAAAAAATCATAATTTTGACTTACTTATAACTAAGGGCCCGTTGTTTGATCAGTAGTCAAACATACTAATTGTTAAAATGCGTTAGTTAAACTACCAATTTGGTAAAAATGACAGAAGTATGTTGTTTGACAAATGGTTAAGCTACAGTTTAAAAAAAAAACAATTTGCTATAAAAGTTAACCATGCTCAGACAGAGTAGTTAAACTTTGACAACTAATGACTACAGTCAAGTGACTTATTTGTAAAATTGACTATTGGTCATGTTTAACTATGTATCAAACAACGGGCCCTTAGTCATGAGTTTTGTCTGTGTATTCGAGTCAGTGGCCAGTACACTCAGATGAAGTCACTACTCTTTAAGTAACTCACCGATAGTGGCTCATTAACTTTAATTGGCTTATGTGACTGAGGAGGTTAGAGTTATTCGGACAAATTTTGTTTTTGAGAGATCTATTTTCAAATAGATCATTGTATGGAGGTTTGTAGGAAATACCCAATACCGTTGTTGGAACTGTGCCCGATATATGGTGACAATCTTGATTCTACTACATTGAATCCTAATATCGAATGATATTATTTACCAATGTGTTTAGTGCAAATGTATCGACAGTTGTTCTGTATACTTAGTATCAAAAGTGGCCATTCCAGATATTACTTCATAGGTTTTTTTCTGTACGAAATCAGAACGCTCTTTGCTACTGTGTAGTCTGTCTGCTGTAGATGCATTTTTACGCAGATAAATAAATATGACAAAAATACATGAAGTTTTGTGACCAAGAGAGGTGCAGATTATATTTATCTTCGGTGCTTTTTTGTCTGTTCAGTCTACTAAAGCCTTCGTAATAGTAATAATACCCCTGTTACTATCCCACTGCAGGGCAAAGTTACAAGCATTGCTCACCACGCTAGCTAAAGACTGGTTGGTGATTTCAGACTTATAATAATAACCATAAGTTCAAATTACATAGTAGATTCGCCTTCATAAAGAATTACTTTTGTAGACGGAAAAGCATCAGTCCTGGTTTCTGACATATTTGAACCCAATTACTCCCACAATTGGCATATAATACGTCATAAAATCACCCCTAACTGCTTATTCGAAGGAATATCGTGGAAATACATAAGGAATTTCCTTAAATCTTTCCTCATACCATTTGACCAATATAGACGTGCGATTTTTCGAAAGAAAATGAGCGAATGCTAGACGGTCGATACGCCACCGGCACGCGATGCTCCACTAACTGTAAATCCTAAGAAACACTGAACTATGATGTTTTTACATTGATTTATTTTTATTTTACAACAAAACTGAAAATGGTGAGGAAGTGTGTGCAAGGTGTTGGTTGAGCGCCATTTTTGTAGTTTAAAGAGTTTGAATGTTGACAATGTTTTTTTAAATGAGAATTCTGTTATCAATTTGAAGTTCCCCTCTGCTTATTGTAGCGGTCAGTATTAGAAACGTGCTCTGTCATGGGTTTTTCTTGCTCTCATGGGGTGTGAAACATTAGAAGATCGCAATACAAAATATTTATGGAATATATACCCTACATTTACGCAAGATTGAAAAGCGATTTTCCCCAAAAGTATTCATAGAATTTTTATGGTGCTACGAACATAGTACTCTCGAAACCATACTATTTATTATGAAATAGGTCGTTTCTTAAAGTTGCAATCTTTATTACACGAGCAATCGCTTTTGAATTTTGCGTAAGTAGGTAAGGTATTTATGTGCGTGACTGTACCTGGTTCTGTAATGTTGCCATGATTTTATTTGCCATATTATGAGGACTTCCATGAAAAATGTTATATCCATTAACATGATGAAGATTTTATTAATTTGTAAAATAATTCCAGTATTTATTTCACGAAAATCTCTTCGTATTTTCACTTTATTGGGTAATATTTACTCGTATGTACTTTAACATATTTGTACAAGGATTTTATATCAAGTGTTTATCCAGCAACTTGTATTCCACAATTTTATATTTTATAAGTAGGAGAGAAATTATTTATAACCACTTAGATATTTTTAGAAGATTACCTTTCTTTACTAAGCCTTGTATCAATAACAATCGCAAAAGTGTTAATGAGTCTATGTTAATGTATGTGGGAAAAATATGTTAGACACTAGGTCATGACTTGGGACTCGCACTTCTAACTTGAAATAAACCTATCTCTATTCATTGCCTTAAGTTTTTGACAGAAATTGTATAAAGAGGACCAGTACCTACAACCACCATATTTATTTGCGCCTTCAAACTTTGAACCCTGTGTATTATTCCGATTTTACATAATAATGTAAAATCGGAATAATACACAGGGTTCAAAGTAAAGATAAATAAAGATCTTTGAAGTCAACATTTTTATTTTTCTTCAGAAGGGTTCCGGTTTGTTCCCAACCACGCAAAAAGTTAGTCAAAGAAGAGATTATAGTTTGCTCAACCTCAAAAGAAAAACTTAAACTCAGTTATTTAATTTAGCCATAAAAATTAAATTGAAAAAGTTTGAAAGTAGCGTGTTGACAAAATTAATTATTATTCATTTATTTATTTACACACTTATTAAATACATTTTTAAATATTTTTATAAAAACATTTAAAAATATAAAAAAATAGTGGTCCGCCGGTATCGGGAGCAGGGTCCAAGCTACTAATTATTATTATTGTTATTAACGTTTTTTTTATGACAACAAATATATAAAACCTTATAATGTGCGCCGAATACTGTTACTGAAAATAGTGCCAATCACAATGTTTATTAACATTCTTTATTTATGACCAAAAATTTATTTTTCGCTGCCCGCTAGGTAACAAAGACCAACGAACTAAAGTGAGATGTAGGTTTACGGAAAAAATACCACTCAACATCGCTCAACTTCGTTCTGCCCCAGGAACATATGCCAGGACCATTCGGACATATCCTGCAGTAGCCTATTGATGTGCGACGAATATTTCCACTGAATATTGCGATAGCCTGTCTGCTGTCTTTCACACTATTTCTGTTACTTAGGATTAGTTTTTGTTGTTATTTTATTTTTATTCTTGTTTTTCTTTTCTGTACAGCTGTTAGTACAAATCATTGACACTGTCTTCACTAGTTTTTGGTTGTGAATATTAACAGAATCTATTTGGTTGAACTCTATCTTTTAAGATACAGGCTAGTCCTAGTTTAGAAGATAGTCTACTATTGCATAATAATGTAATTTTATTTTTTCAAACTATGTGTACAGTGCAAAGTGCTATGTTTTTTTTGGGAAATAAATACTTTATTATTATTATATATTATAGATTTCTTTTGATAATGCTAAAGAAAACTTCAAAAAATTCTTTCCGACACACGACATTCGACGTCACACAAACACGGTGTCACATACGAGTAACACGCCGTAGTTGAAAGTCAACACGCTCGCGTGTGCTTCGTTCCTCAACCGTTGCGTGTTGCGCCCAGTTATCACGCCTCGTGGCCCCCATCCCGATAACTTGAACCGTAATTTTTACGATAAAATTACGTAAATTATATTATCATCAGTATTCGGTGTTTGGTCTGATCGTTTGTACGTAAGAATGTGGTTATTTGGATGTAATCATCGAGAAGAGGGCTTTTTCACGTCGATTTTTTGTTTTGAAAATGTTTTATTCCTTACCATTGATTGTAGGTACAACTTCCAGTCTTCCAGGCAGTTATGATTTGTGTTAAACATCATTGCAACTCTTGACCAGGCTGCATATCACAAAAATAACGTATCCTTTAATCTCTAAGTAGAGTGAACCATTTTTTATAAACTCAGAAAGAAATTTTAGAAAAAGCATAATAACCAAAATAGCTTATTGTGTCACAAAAATAAATATTAAGTACCTATCCGTATCAGTACCTACATACTATAGACCAAAACGACGACCCCTTATCACAAATGTTATCACACGTCATAATTGACGTAAGGATCTTGTAACAAATACTTACTCTCGCTACAGTAGTGTTGTAACATTACAACAGCCTATTTGTCGAGCTACCCGCCCCGAACCAGTCCTAAATAAACATTTTGGACATGTTTGCTACTTGCTATCTCCTGTATGTATAGAGCTCAAAATTTTAGTACAAGTTCGG
This sequence comes from Dryobotodes eremita, assembly GCA_917490735.1. Classification (NCBI taxonomy): domain Eukaryota; kingdom Metazoa; phylum Arthropoda; class Insecta; order Lepidoptera; family Noctuidae; genus Dryobotodes; species Dryobotodes eremita. Next base: position 6,050,106 of record OU823261.1, read on the forward strand.
ACTGTATTCCTTTTGCAAATATAGGAAATTTTTTAAGTGATTGTTTCGTCTTAAATAGTCTGATTGTTTGTGGAGTTAAGGTAATGGTATCCTTAACATACGATGAAAAAAAAATTGTTTACTTACAGCTCAAATTATAGACTTTTTTTTGGGTTGGAAATCATCAAATGACCTCTCCCGCTCTGGGCGGAGCGGAAGGGCGTGTCAGACTCTTACTGACTAAAACCCACCCGTATTCCTTCAGTTGCCTGTGCGCCAGGGCCACGGTAACTCTTTCGAACAATCCGCGACTCCGGCAGGCATCGGCCCTATCGGACCCCGTCAATGGTGCTGACATCTCTTTGAGGTGCGCGTGGAACACGACGCACCGTCGACCCGGGCCTGGTCCTTACTGGACGGCGAGCTACCCATTGCTCGCCGTCCGAAATTATTGACTTGACTATTGTTTCTTTTTATTTATTTCTTAAAACGGAAACCCATTTATTAAAATCTAAGGCTACCATCTTCACCATACCTACCTACTTACCATATTCATCCTTCGACCAACTTACAGAGTATTTTATCCCTATCTTCAAACATAAATATCCAAAAATAAACAGGCTGTATCTATTTCTTCCCCACTTCAGATCCAGATATTTGCGCCAAAACGCTTCATCTTTTATAAAACAAAAAGGGAAAACGATCGGCGGCGTTGTACTAGCAATATTTTCATTATTATCCATTTTCCCTGATCAATAACCGCTCCCGAAAACGCCCTTTATACATTATCGGCCTTCTTTCGCTCTCCGAATCAATGACATTATCATTTCTCATTTAAAAAATGGTGCTAAAGTGGGAAGTCGAAGGGAAATTACTCAATTCGCCAAGATCTTTTACAGTTCATTAATCCCCTAGATTGGGCCGTTGCCCGTCCAAACTCGGGGCCCTTCGGTATGGGACGGACTTGGCGCGTTTTTAGAACACCGAAAGGTGATGCCTGAAGTTGCCCGAAAGTTTGCTGGACTTGGTTTCTAGATTCTCGTTCCAATGAGGCTGAGTTGTTGTGAAGAGTTGTACCGTAACCGTGTATATAGGACGTTACATAAGATTTTGTGTGAGCCTGTTTGTAGTTTTTTATTATTGTACGTTTTTTAAGATTTTGTTTTTCTTTCGATTTTTTGGCATTAATTGTAGTGCAAGTATTGCTTAAAAGTCTGCGAATTTTATAAAAGCGTCGGTAGTGGTAGGTTTAGAGTTATATAGTTTACTTTGCATATGGTTTTTTAGTTTTGTAGGTCTATTGTGAGCAGTTACCAACGAGAGGACTGCCTGACTAAATTGGAGTTATTTATTGTATCCTCAATGCAGCCCTGTACCATTTAGAAACAGTTTGCTTTCTTTCGTGAGCCAATCCAAAATGCGATTATTATGAAGCAATAATTTAAACCGCCATTTAATTTCGCGTATGGCTGCGCACAGAATTGGTTGCCAAGATTTTGTGATAAATATTTTTGATTACCTTTGCATGGTCTAAATTGCATTGATGATAGGCAGACGATAATAAAATCAGAAATAAGAGGCGGAAAACACTTTACAATTTTCTAAACTGGGAACATTATTTTCATAATTGAAAAGTTTTTGCTGAAGTACTTACTTTTCTCTCTCAGTCATAATTATTATTTCATGATACCGATTTATCGTCTTTTTGAAGTGAAAACTTCTCCATCCGCACTTTGCGCTCTTTCTAAACTGTGAACGAAACTGACCCGTCACGCTCGGGTCTGTGACGCTGAATCGGGTATACTCGGGTCCAGTCGATCGGTGACGCTGTATCGCGTGTATATTTACTGAGCGCCAGTCGTAAGCTTTTCATCTATTGACTGATAAACTCCGACCTGCGAATCGCTGAACAGTGAACCGTCAGTCGATTGGTTTAATGATACAATGTTTTTTAAAGAAAAAACAACTTTTTAATTAAGAAATAAAATCAGTCTTTGCCACTTTGGTAACCAGTTAACCTACCTAAGCCTTTGCCAACTATGTTGGGGTGAATTTCCAATCTAACCGGATGCAGCTGTATATGCCTCTTTGGTAACCATGATGCCTATATACATATATTAAAGTAATCCATGAGATAGGTCGGTAGACAAAGCAACGCTGCGGCAGACAAACGGCTTTGCTACCAAATTTACGCATGTCATAGGTATAAAACAATACCTTTAATATAAAGCTAATTCCACATCTGCGCACCACGAACACAAACCGTTTTGGGATGAGATAACACGGTATATTTCAGTATATGACGACAAGGGTTTATACAGCGAGTTCCAACTCCCGAAGAGTATGTAAAAATTGTCTCGTTAGTAACATCCGTTATTCAGATGTCGGGCCACATTGAAACGTATCGTAAACACAGGGTTGTCACTTTGAAGTATTTGAATAGGAAGCCACCATCTTGTTTTTAGGGAATGTTTTAGATCGGGTTTACTTTTGTGCTTCATTCATAGGATTGGAAACATTCTTTTTTTTTCGAGAAGCCTTTCTAGGTTTTTTTTGTTAATATTCGAAGTTCAAAGTAACTCTCCATACGAAACTACCTTTTATAACAATTAGAATCAATTATACTTTCTTGTTAATTTTACATTTTTAGTAGCTTTTAAAAGCCTAATTGATAAAAATGGTTTGACTTTGAACCGAATTCATGGTTAACAAATTGATCGGCGCAATCAAGCATATCGCATTTTTTTTTAAATTCCAAAGTTAAATTCAAACTGTGTTGGTGCTTGGGTTCATTTAAATTAAATTATGTGAATAATATTGCCTTGGCTCATACGTTATAGAGAACCATTTTCATAAAAATTTCGCAACCCTAACCCGAATAAGATTTCCGAAGAAAATACGAATCTTGAATTATTGATTATTATGTGAGATTCAAGATGTGTAGTGTTAGTAGATGAGTGCGCCCTCTGGGGCCCATCCGAGTGCTGTTTTAAAAGAAAAACATCCCCGAGGTTTGTTTTCGTTTGCCCAATAAAATATTTAGTATCGGTAAATTATATTGATGTTACAATTTATTTTGAACTGCCCCGTTGGTCTAGTGATCGCTAGCGCTACTGCTGAGCATGAGGTCCTGGGTTCGATTCCCAGGTCGAGCAAAGTGTTATTGGGTTTTTCCATCGGGAATTTCTCAGTAGCAGCCCGGAGTTTGGATTTGTGCCCGGCTGATGGCAATAGGCTCTGCCCCCTGTTACATGGGACTTAAACATAACTGGCGACATGTGGGTGTACTATAGGTACACCTCTGCCTAACCCTTCGGGGAATACAGGCGTGATGTTATGTTGTTGTTAATTTATTTTTATATTACTTAAATTGTGTAATGGAAATAAAGTATATTACAAATATCACCTTTATAATGTATGACGGTGTCGATATCCATTTTATTCAATCAATTTAAAAAAGGTAACACAAACCAAGTAGCTCTACATAAATTTTATGGATTTCTGAAGAAAATATTGCTCGCTAAAATTTTAGTTCAAACATGTATTTCTGTTTTTACACTCATCAATTTCAATAGTGCCAACGTACTAACAAGAATGAAAAATATTTTACTCATAACTATATTTTTTTATAATAAATGTTTTAAAGAGGTTAAATTATGTTTTGTTTATAAGAGTTTCTTGGGTTCAGCACATAATTCTACAGCCCCTAGCGTAAAAATTGTTCATTGGTTACCCACGCAGTCAAAATGTATGGCAGAGCATATTTTTTTTTAAATAAACGACAAAAAATTTCAACGCAGGGGGGTTCAAAATCATGTACCGAATCCATGGTAACAGGTGCGTGTGCGTCGATGTCCCTGCATTCCTGTATAGTCGATTTCTACGCAGACGAAGTCGCGGACAGAACCTAGCTTTTAAATAAACCCACCACTTCAAAGTTCAAACGTCAAAGAAAAATGTCGCTCATAAAGTTCTCCTGGACGTCCATTATAAAAATTGGAAACACACGACAAGCATTCCTACAGTATAAATTTCGCTGGGCCCACGTGGGTCGTAACATAGAAATTTTTCTCAGAATTTGAACATGAAGCCTGAGCTCAAATTGAAAACAGTCGACTTTGGCTCGTTATAGAGCCGACTCCACATTTATCTTTATTCGGCCTTTCAGTAGAACTGCTGGCGACGTTGCCCGCAGCTCAAACGGTGGAACTGCTTATTATTTTGAACAGTAAAGCTTAACGATTTGCGGAGCGCCGTGCACCTGTCCCGGTGGCTGTGCCAGAATTTGGCATGTCTTTGAGCTATTTTTTTAATAAATTCAAGGTGAACCGAATAACTTTTGGAAGTTATTGTACTGGGAAACTATGGGGGATTTGTCACTGATCATTTAACACAGATGGTCGTAAATGTGAAAGCTTGGGACTGCATTATTGCCACCCATCATGCATAATATATTTTACAAATTCTGAAGGTATTAACCGGAAAATACAAACCGGAATTTTTCTATGGAACTGGTCACGTTTATCGATAACTAGCTTTTGCCTGCGGCTTCGCCGGGGTGGAGGTCAGAAAATATCCGCGGGGACGTATTAAGGCTCCTTCAAACAGGCGCGACACGTGACTCGAATCGCACGTGACACAAAGACACCGCTCGTCGCGCGACAGGCGGTGCCTTTGCGTCGCGTGCGATTCGCGTCCCGTGTCGCGCCTGTTTTTTAGGAGCCTTTACCGGGGTAAAAATGCCCAATGTCCTAATCCTAACTCAGGTCATGGTCTATCTGTGTGCCAAATTACATCCAAATCCGTTTAGCCGTTAAGGCGTGGAAAGGTAACAGACAGAAACAGTACTTTCGCGTTTTTTCTGTTGCAATAGATGCAAAATATCGCAAGATCATACTAAAATTATGATCTCTACTTGTTTTGTAGCCGTTCCCTCGCTGCTTCCTCCAATCAGGTTAATATAGAACTTCTTAGAATTCGGACGATGCCCGCAAAACCCAGGGGAACAGACTACCGATACAGAATTCGGTTAATCACAAAGAACTGTGTAGTGGCCACAACTCAATATTATATGGGTTCCTTGAACGGACATACAGGTCAATCAGGGCTTCACAATACATAGCGCCTGTATTCTGCCAAAGGGAAGGCGGAGATGTTTAGTAGTTTAGTTAGTTTAGTTTAGTTTTTACTTTTATAATTAATGTATGGACTATGTCTGAATTAAATGAACTATTATTATTAGTATTTCCCTCATTTTTTGGAACGAAATTTTTACCCCACGTTATACTCTGTTACATTCTGCTTATAAGAGCTAGACAAGGTGTAACATTTTGATCATTATGACACTTTTGTTACGTAACAATAGTGTGCACTTTGCCCGACTTGGGAATCGAACCTAGGCCCTTATACTTAATTGCTCAGCAGTCTCGCTTGAACTCCGAGACTACGGATCAGTTACTTATAATTACAAGGAAATGATTTTATATTATAGGTAGGTAGGAAAATTAATTTTTTACCTAATTGAGTACCAACTTAAATTGCCCGTACTATATTTAAATCACAACTGTCAATATTTGACAGTGGTTTTGAAATGGCTATAACATAGCAAATTCACGTAGTGCGTTAATTTGATAAACAATTAATTTCCTTGGCTCTAGTTACGTAATGATGTACATTTAGTATGCTATTATCTATTGATAGTGTATTATAGTAGGTACAAAATACCTACGTACATTACACGGATGCATCTCATTGCTTCGTCATAGTTCAGTGCAGATACTATAGCCGGCCCGAATAGATAGCAGTTGACAAATATGTTTTAATTAACATATATCTTTAGCATTTGCCAATTATACGGATATATTGCGGAATTTAATAGGTACCTATGTAAATTATGTTGATAAAATTGATGGATGGCCAAGTCAAGGAGCTGTATGAACATATTTAAAGAAAAATATTGTTTGATTTATTTGTTTATTTGTGATATCTAACAAAGGATATACACAGATACAATTGAAACCACAATACTACAAACGTTTATTTTACGTATGCTCCTTCAATTAAAGGAGACCACAGCATGCATATATATATAGCTAGGTGCAAAAAGATTAAAAAAAAAAATACAAAAAAATGTTGAAAATATAAAAAAAAAAACGGAGTTGTCATTCATATACTTTTTAGATGCTGTTTTTGTCGTAGCTGGGTTTTAGTTTATAGTAAATTTTATTTCAATTATGGTTTGGGAATATTGAGGGTAGGTACTGTTATACCTTTCTCAATATATGAAAGTGGGGGCGTAAGAGAAAGGAAACTATATTTAATGTCTAACTAGATTATTATATTTTATCAAGGAATTTTCCTAAATACACCGGCAGGCCCTAGTCCTGCCTATCTACTTTTTAAACAAACTACCATCACTTTTCCTTCCAAAGCTTATTTTAAACTTGCTTGACTGTTTGAGAGTAACCATCGATAATAACTAGCCAGTCAACATAAGGTTGACACATGCAGATAACCTCTACAGTACCTACCCACTTCTTTGATTTGCGAAATTTCAACGGTAAAATTTGTGGTTTATGTATTTATAATTATAAATAACCAATATATTTTCAGAAAGTACTTCTTAAGACCTTTCATTAGATACCATACATGATATATTAACCAATTTTTTTTTGGCAACACTTTTCATCCGCTATACGCCGCCATGTTGGATTTTTTGTGACGTCACATAACCTATAACTAGCAGACGATCAAGACGCTTAGAAAAAAGACGCTAAAAATTAGTTTAGAAGTTATGAGGGAACAGAAGAACATAAATACATACCTACATACTACATACAGGTCAAAATCAAACCTCCTTTTTGCTTGGCAATAGTCGGGTAAAAAAACAATCTCCGATGCACCTTCCAAAGATTAAGCCAGTATTCAGTGCATCAAGTAGTACCCCGCGTGTCGGTTTGGCAAGCGATGCCAGTGTATTTGAGATCGTCGCCAAATATCGTCGCACATAACGGCAAAGTGTTTCAGAATCGTCAGGTACTCTTATACGTTGGCAGGCGAACACTGAAGTTGAAACTCGTTTATAGAATCTGCGTTTGACGCTTGAAGTGTTTTAAATAATGTAGGTTTTAGTTTTAAAATGTCGTCGGTCGTTCGGTATCGGTTCGATTTGAGTGGGATCGGAGATTAGCAGTAGCACTTTTTGATTATTTGATGTCCCACCGGAACTGTGAAGTACCTACTAATGAATGAGGAATCAACTCAGCCTATCGCAGTTCACTGCTGGACATAGGCCTCTTCCAGGCTGCGCCACAACACCCTGTCATCCGCCTTCTGCATTCAGTCTGTCCCAGCCATCTTTTTAAGGTCGTCGATCAACCGGTAAAATAAACGAATAAACGAACGAACGAATATCAACGTAAGGAATCGATGGAGGGTTATCTAGTTTGCAATACGTTCTATATATGGAATATCGAAAAAAAAAAACAATGGACGGATACAGGGTGGTATCCAGTTTCCAATGCGTTCTAAATTCGGAAAATCAAAAATCAAAAGAATGGACGGATACAGGGTAGTATGCAGTTTCCAATGTGTTCTATATTGGAAATATGAGAAAAGTCCTCATCTGTCTAGACATTTTCCAACTATGTTGTCTTCCAATCTAACCAGCTACAGCTGAATACCATTAGCATTTTACATGAACCGACTGCATAGAGCAGCAGAAAAAGATGTAGGGTACCAACAGTTGGACACGCCACAATTGCGGCGGTAAGTCCCCTCTTTGAAAAGTAGACTGAGAGGCGCCACGGCGTCCTCACCTTCTGCCTGACGCAGGTCCTCATCGAATATGGCTGTTTCGGGAGTTTCCTGTTCCGGATAAGGTGGGACGAAACGCCCGGGTGTTACCATTGTGTGGATCACCCGGAGGACACGGTGGAGGTCTGCCCGACTTGAGCAAAGCACCGCCGTGTCCTCGCGGAAGCGATCAGCGATCTCTCGCGTCCGGACCTGGTCCAGCCCATGTCACGGAGCGAGAGGGCATGGGAAGCCGTCACCTCCCTCTGCGACGCAGTAATGCTCGCGAAGGAGGAGGCGGAGCGCGTGATGGAGAGGCAATCGTTGCGCCCTCATGCCCCTAGTCGCCGCAGGAGACGCCCTGGGCGTCGGGAATCAATAGTCGATTCCCGGCCACCGTAGGCGCGGACTTGCGGACGGCGAGCAATGGGTAGCTCGCCGTCCGGTAAGAACCAGGCCCGGGTCGACGGCGCGTTGTGTTCCACGCGCGCCTCAAAGAGATGTCAGCACCAATTGACGGGGTCCCATAGGGCCGATGTCTGCCAGGGTCGTGGATTGGTCGAAAGAATTACCGTGGCTCTCGCACACAGGCAACTGAAGGAATAAGGTTGGGTTTTAGTCAGTAAAAATCGGACACGCCCTCCCGCTCTGCCCAGAGCGGGAGAAGTTATTTGATAATTTCCCACCCAAAAAAAAGGCCACCAACAGTAAATAGACGGCTTATACCAAGTCACGTTTTCTCGTGACCCAGTTCTAATTGCTATTATGTAGCTGTCAATCAATACGACATATTGAAATCGATTGTTTCAACTCAATATTTGACATTGACATACGCACACGTCACTATCTAATTCGATAATCGGTTACGAATCAACTCGAGACCCAGTAATTAACTACTGTACAGCCATTAATTACTAATAGCTCTAATATACTGATGAATATCGCTATTTATAGTATTGTTGCCTCGAATAATTATTAATTGCAACATTGAGACACATATCGCATGTGGTCGTTCTAAAATTGATTGCTTCTAGCCGTGAAATACTCATTATTTTTTAATTTTTACTCCAATTTGGCACTGCTTTAACAAATCGAGTATTTTTCTGTGACGTTCACTTTTATTCGAAATTAAAATTGGTCCTTATAAAATCGATTAATAAAAAGGTAAAGCATCTTTAAGTAATTTTTCACTCCTCTTACTCAAAAAGTCCGTCATTGTAGCGTACCAGAACGGGGAAAAAATAACATATTTTCCCCCAGGGGAAAAAGTTTTATTTTATATTTTTGTGTGTTACCATACCAGCGAGCCTACAAAAACGAAAAAGTCTTTATTCATAAGTAGAATAATCATGAATAAAGACTCGACTTTATTATTGAAAATGGAACTAAAAGCGGCGATCTCTTCGGTAGAATGCGTGTATTGCGTTGCGACTACAAAAGAAAAATCTTTAGAATTTTTCTCTAATTACAAATTGAATTGGTGACCGTAATTTATTTCTAATATTGTATTGGATTACGAATGCAATCGTAGTGAAAAGAAAAGTGTAACTTACGGCGCTAAAAACCTATAATAACTCGGTTTCTATTTACTCCCTCACTAAAGTTCGGGAGTAAAACTACCTCGTATATAATGGGTTATTTTAGCCCCTCGTATAACAATCTACTATTTTATGTGCACAGTGCATGAGACTTATTATTTTTCAGACTCCTTAATGCCAACATTAGAAATGAAAATTGTAGCTCGAATAGGTGACAAGTTCTTTCTGTACTAACTTGTTTAACCTTTTCGTTTCGTGAGTGTACATACGATTTGGTTCTCTTGTTGCCCCAAATAAACATTATATCTCTATCTATCCATCATTGGCAGTTAATCAGTCCTGTAACACACACAGTGTTTCCGTGTGTCACCAGATAGTCCCGTAGGATGCGAGCACAATTACGATAATGCAGCCGAGACAATAGCTTGGCATTACCTAGCTGGCCTGTGAAAAATGTAGGGCTTCCGGGGTTTGTCCCCTTTGTTGGACGAGCGATAAGCGATCGGATGCATTGATAGGGTACGAGGTATTTAGGTACGAGGTATTTAGGTACGATTTAAAATGAGATTAGGTACCGTCAAGTTTTTTTTTTTGTTGAATCTCAATATATAGGCTTTGATTGGTTTAGGTAATATTCTAGGATAGTATAGAGATCGGAGAGCAGTGGGGGCCCAGTGGTAACAGCCCCGACTTATGAGTTGTAAGTCGTCGGTTCGAATCCAGACACGTGCTTTACTTTCTGTAAATAATTTCATCACCACTGCTCTCAAAACGGTGAAGGACAACATCGTGAGGTAACCGGCATGTCCTAGAACAAAAATTTTGAAGACATGTGACATCTACCAACCCCCAAAATAAAAAGGTTTTACTACTTCCTATATTAGTAATTAAATAAAGTTTAATTTAGTTTTTATTTTAAATGGATTGCTCAAATATTTTAAAAACTTATCGCATTTTTTATAACCGACCCGCTTTCTATGCGGCCCCGTGTACACTGGAACGTAATTTCAATGAAAAATAGGTACTTCATTAATTTGTTATGGTTTCTTGTATTTTTAGTCCAGCCATTAAATAATGATCAATCATATTTCAAAAAATATATATGGTTGGTACTCAAATCTCCCCTAAATTATTGTACGATTTGACACTCTAGCATGCTCAATAGAAATTACTGTCTACGTATGATAAAAGATGTTGCCAACGGCCCTTGACGAAATTAGTAGGTATACTTAAAAACTGATGGTTATTATAATTACGTTAGGCGTCGACCACATACTGGGCGGAATGATTGATGAACCAACAGTTAATAACACACTTAAAGACCCGATTTTCAAGAACAAAATTCCTTATAATTACAAAATGTTGACTAAACCTGTATAGACTTACACAATTTAGTTGGGAAAATCCACACACTGGGGAAATTTAGGAACGTGTTCCTATACTATAATTAAATTAATTAAGGAAACTTGAAGATTTGGTTGTCTGGCTACAATATCAGGAAAGTATATTCACTTCTATATATTAAAACGTGACCTAAAAACTTTTGATGAGAATATTTTGGTCTACGGAATACGTGAACTTAATTAGGGATCCGGTTCTGGCGCTAAATGCCGGAATACTTTTCATGCTCTATATTAACATTGTGTGGAGCTTGGGGGTATTATACAGTTGGTCTATGTTTTTTAATAATCTCGAATATTTACTACTCATCTTTATGGTTTAATTTAGACAGTATTGTTTCATTTCCGATTACTTCCACTATCATCTTTTCTATATCTATAGAATCTGTTCGTGCTCAAAATAACTTCCTGTTCTCAAATCATCTTTTAGCTTATATTCGTCAAACGTCATTCCATCCTAATCTGTCCTAGTAACATCGAAATCCACTATTTTATCACCTAGTTTTTCCAACATCGCCACCAAATCCCTACGTTTAAACAAAATGACAGTAACAAATAGCACCATTTCACAATTCAGTACAAAAGCTTTGCACAAATCCACCACAATCGCTGTTACCTCATGCCTTAGAGGTTACCTATTGTCCCCATCCTTTGTTGGTTACGGATGATCGCGCGTGACTCCGGTACAAATGTGTCGGGCTTATCCCCGTTTGTTGGGCTAAACGCGTTACCCTGCCTCGCCTTTTGATTGACACAGATATTTGATCGTGATCACGACTAAGGGGATCCGAATTAGCAGTTAGGTCTTGCCTGATTTCGTTGATTAAGCTGTTATTTGCTGTTAGTCTGTTTGAGCGATGTCTGGTGCTTAAGTGGGCGATAGCTTGTAGTTGAATTTTCGTGGTAATTTTACTACTTTCCGATTATTCTGACTGGTTTAACAACTAAACTATTTGATGATTGCTTTTAGTTTATGAAACCGTAGATAGAATGAACATTTTTTGCAGAGCAGCAAACGGTAGATACAATTTTCATCTTGTCTTTGTCTTTGAAATTTCAAATTGTGCACATCCTGAAGTTAGTCGTGAGAGGACAGACTTGGAGACCTTCGATTGAATTTTACAGAAAATACTGCTGAATTTTCTGCTCATACTTAATCAGTTCCTTCTATCATCATATCTTCTTTAAGAAGGCTGAATACTAGATTTACTTTCTGGATGGATTTACGTCAAAAAGGTTTTAAGCCGTTTGACACTCCTACACGGCATTCATAATTGCAGTTTTTTTTTTCAATTTTATGTCTCATGTCATCAATCAGAACACTTTCAATCTCTTCTGCACAAATCCAAGACCGCACAAAATAAATCCCAGAATCTTCTTATTTTCCTCAACCGTTCCACATAACGTTGTACACAAACCGATTAGTCAGTCGACTAACAAGAAAGAATACACCACGGGATCGCAATCGGAACCGGTTCGGAACCGTATCGGTGTAGTTATCGCCAATTAAGTGGGGAAAGTGGTTCTAACATCGCGGGCCGCGCCTTAACGGACAGATTAGATACACACGACTGAAAGTATATGTAAGTCGAGTTAAGTATTTGTATTTAGAAGCATTTTGTTGGTAGACGGTGGTTGGGATTGAATTTTGGTTTTACTTTTGACTGTTTACTTTTGAATTTCAATTTAATAACACTGTTAGGTAAAATATAAGAAGTATGAACAAAAACTAACCTCTTTTTTCTTTTTCTTACACATTTTAAAGTCCACGTAAAGTTGCTGAAGTTGCTGAGTTGTTGTTGCTGTTGTTGTTGTTGTTGTTTTGGTTTTCTTGTTCCGTTTGTTCAGTCTATCACAATAACAGAAAACAGTATTGTTAGATTATTAGTTCTTTTTTCCGCCGGAGAGGCCGGGAGGGGACGCCCTAGGAAGACTTATAGTGACCTTATTGGTGATGTTCTTCAGAAAGGTCAGGTGCGTAGTACTCGCCACCGGTGTGCGTGTATGACCAGAAGTATGAACGTAAACGAGACAAAAGGAGTATAAGGATCGTAGCAGGTGGCGTTCTGTAGTTTTTGCCTACCCCCATGGGATGAAGGCGTGAGTTTATATATGTATGTGTAGTTATTTTTGCAGAACACAAATGTCGAATTCTATTTAAATCTGCGTCAAATACTAAAACGTTAATTGTAACATATTATTTGATTTAGATTTTAGCATGTATCGCTAATTCATTTATCTATACACAGCTGGTACCGATATTACAGATCAAAGGCATGCCATAGTTGTATAAATCAGTGTTCTCTTTGTGCCTCACGGGTCGTGGTCAAAGCTTTGTGGTATTTATTCTGGACTTTCATCGGTCTAACTATGTTACTGTATCCTTAGGCTCGACTGACGTCACTATGGAATGTCGAACATAATTTAGCTTTTGTAACCAAAATATTTTTATAAAAGGTTTTTGTCCCAAAATTTCGAACCCTTGAATTGGACTAACATTTTCGGAGCTCTGGAGCTTGTACGCGACCCAAAAATCTAGCGTATTTTTTTTAAAGTCTTTAGACATTTGCAATAATAATTTCCAAACACTCAAGACTAACCGAACCCTGTATAAGGGTAAGGTACGTATGTATTCTTTTTTTTTTTTTTTTTTTTTTTTAAAACGGTGTCCCACACTAGGAATTTCTCCTGTATTGTGGGTGCGTTTACAAACATTCAAACTCACATACACAAACAGCCAGACCCGGAACAGCTACTTGGAGGTCATACAAATATTTGTTCCGTGCGGGAATCGAACCCGCGACACGCAGCACAGCAGTCAATCGCTTAACCACTGCGCCAACCGTGCCGACAAATTCTACCATCTCCATCTACCAAAAGTAGCTAACCACCATCTGCTTCTTAAAAATGTCTAGAAGAGACTTACATACCTCTGCCGATCAGGGACGGGATAATCTCCCCCAACTGGGATCCCCAATAAATCTAAATCAATAACCTTTTCCTACGGTGGCCGTAAAACTCGACTTTTCATAGTTTTTCGGACCCCCCATCTCTATAAAGATTTGAGCGGTTAATCAGATCTTTAGAAGATAGGTTTTTATGACAAAAGACTGCAAGAGCACCTGATGTTGGGTGATCTCAATCTGGAATGTAAATGTTTGAGGTTGCCCGATGTTCTATTCTTTAAGATGGTTGATTTTCAATTGTTTTAAGGCCAGTTTTATTACATATCTTGAAAAAAGAACAAAGTGTGACTTTATACCTCCTTAAATGCAACTCATTGAGTGACCGTAAAATAAGCCAGCAAGCATTCTACGTTTGAAAATTTGCCGTATCCTGTTGATGAATCGATTTAAACTCTGAATGGAATCGAATGATTGAACGGACGATACACACCAGTCCTTTCAATCATAGCTCCTTTTTTAAAGGCTGGTGCTAACTAAAAGGGTCTTACATCAACTGAACTAGTTTGTTTACTCACAAAACCTAGTTCTTTGAGATCTTCCTAGACGTTCTAGTTACGAATTTTGTCTATCAAACAAACTTTGGACATAGCTGAAATTTTCCCTGCTGGTTCGACTCACATTTGTATTCAACCTCTTTGAAAATTAGATATGAAGGCTAGGAATTTTAGTGGCAGATTCTTTTTTCAAATGGTATAGTCATTTACTTGCCCGTGATTTAAAAAAAAGTTGCAACTGTGGTTGGTACTAATGTTTTCGTGATCACACTGTTTTCTGAGTTATATTTCATGCAAACCCAATAAATTTAAATGGAATCGAGCAACTAATAATATTACAGTTGCTGTTTTAATTTATATAACAGAATATCACGCCTCTTTTCTCCTAAGCGTTGGGCAGAGGTATGTAGTATCCACATTTCACCAGTTATGTTTAATTCAATTCACTAAAACACCAATTGTGTTCAGCACAACATTCAAACAGAAGAAATAAATAAATCCGTTTTAGTCACCTACTATCAAAACTTAAGGCACCTCGATCACGTGTTTTTTTTTTTGTCCTCTTATTTTTGGTAACCGCCAAACTTTGAAAAGTTTATCTAACTTTAGCTACAAGTTGAGCGCCTCATTTTCAAGTACTGGACCTGAACCTAGGCTGTTTGGACGTGGATACTTTTAGTTGGCTTCTGAAGCTCGCTCCGGATCGAACGTGCGACTTAATGTATACTACTATTTTGTTTTCTTTAGCTTTCATGTGATTATAAGATTTTTTTTTTCATATCTTGAACTTATGTATGACGAGTAAGGACTTACGATTGGACTATATTTTAGGATGTAGTTAAATAACTACATACTGAACTAAAAATGCAATGAAATCACTTCAAGCAAGGCTTTCTTTTGGTCATAGATTCAAGTAATCAAAGTAGTAGAGAATTGTTTGAACCATGACATTTTTCCTAAAATCAATTTTATTTTCTCTCTTGGGCACTTATGAAACATCAGAAGTTAAGTGCACGGTTCCAATTGGTCGTTTCCTATGGAGAAGAGCCGGCAGGAAACTCCACGGTTACTCATTTAAAAATAATTGGCTTTTACAATGTTTTAAAATTTCAGTGTTAATAGGTAAGGGAGGACAGTGTAGACCTGTCAACAAGTACCAGGTACTTAACAAAATAGAAATGCTCAACTAATCTACTACTAGATCTTGCCTTTAGCCTGTAGTTTTAAAAAAATTACAAGATAATATTTTCCAACGCCGTTTCTAAGTTTTTACCAATACATACTATAAAAACAGAAAAACGTGTGCACTGACTGAACAGGTCCACTAAATCTGTGTGGTTCTTTCCTCAAAAGACCATTTCAGACACTTCTACATGGTCTTCACATGATCTGACCAAAATTATGTCTGAACTTTAAGAGACTGTGACCTCTGAGTTTGTTTCGGCCTTTCTTCTCAGCGTAGTCAGATAGGAAACGCCGACCTCATCTTGTTTAAACAATATAATTGACGTGTAAAAATGTTTGTACAAACCTACTTACAGAAATAAAATCATTTATCATTAAACAAACATACCTACTTATACCAAGTCAAAACCAATGTCATCGATTAGTCCTAAACGTTAACTCTGAACACACACGTTAAGTATGTTATGGGCACGTTGGTCATATATCACTTGTGTTCGTATCAATACGCGCAACTAACTAATCCCTTATCGCACATTACTCTCACGATTCGTGCTTATCGTGTGTTTCAACGTAGTTTTAGTGATACCTCATTAGCATGGACATCATAGTAAAACTAGTTCTGCTGTTAAGAGGGCGTACAACGTTACACTAGCGACACTCTTTAAAAAAAATATTATCCCGTGACTGAGAAGGAATTATGAATAACGGCTCAATGATGTAAATTTGAAATTTCATTGTAAAGTCTACAATGCAATCTAAAATCCTTCAAAGGCCCATGCTTCATAAAACGGTCAATATAAAATTAAACACACACACACATAATAAATAGCTCCTAATATCGACAAAAACGATACCAGAGATCCGGCTATCGAGTTTTTAAGCCGTATAAAGCTCATTGTAAAGCGATCGTCAACATTGTTCTCACACAATCAGTTTTGCACACACATAATCAGCTGTTCACACACATAAATTGTTCAGTGAGGCTTTGTGTGCAAAAGGCTAATTGATTTCGGCAGGTCCCGCCTTGCCACTGAAGAGTTTGCGAGGTTCGAATTAGAAAGTTGGCGAAAGGGACCTTTCGTATCTCTCATTTAGACTATCCGAGGTGTATTTGTATTTGGTTTACCACACGTTTAATTTGGGGGTGTCGTTAGGTTTTGAATGCTCTTTGTGTCTATGTACACAATGTACCTACCTATTTTGATACATTTCACGATTTGTGATGAATTTTGAATTAGCTTGAGAAATAGTTGTGGATTATATTCTATAGGATATATAATAATCCTGCCTCGTTGGTCTAGTGGTAGCATGAGGTCCTGGGTCCGATTCCCAGGTCGGGCACAGGAATTTCTTAGTAGCAACCCGTAGTCCGGATTTGTGCCCGGTTGATGGCAATATGCTCGGCCCTATTACATGGCACTTAAAACATAACGAGCGAAATGTGGGTGTACTATGAGTCACCTCTGCCTAACCCTTCGGAGATAACTAGCGTGATGTTTTGTGTCATGTTACAAAATACAACTGACGTTCTACCAAGCGGATATAAGATGCTAAAATCCAAAACATACAAAAGAGCATCTGAACCGAGTCTAATGGTCCGATTGCTACCGTTGAATAATTAAAACAGAATTAGGGCTGCCCCGCCCATCCCTGTTTGCCTGAATAATGTCTTTTAAAAATCGATTCCTTAATGGCGTCTCGATTTACATATCTTTACTTAGCATCGCGTCGGTAATTAATTTTGCTTTTTCAAAGCAAAATTGAAAAGGTTGAATTAGAGAGTGTTGTTTCAGGGGTGCTGTTTGCTTTTGTTAGTACTTTTATGGGGAAATACGGACTTTTGGATCACAGTCTAAGGAAAGCAGAGTGTGTTAAGAGGCTGACAACAGCTATAGCGCGGTCACTGTCGGAGTGCATAGAAAAGAAAGAGAGGCACGGTGACACAATACTGGTAATTTATTGCAAAATATGAAGCGATTATCTATTTACAAAAAATCTATCGATTGGACTAAAAAATTAAAACTCTATTACGTTAATATGTCGCTTGTAGAATAATCTGACAAAAAATCAGAATGATTGCACGAGTATAGTTTTTAATCGATAAAATATTTTTTTAAAGGTATCTTCGTGATTTTTTTCTATCGTATCAAATTTGTTGTATTATGTTTTCAACACAGTATCGAACTAGCATATATCCTGAAGAATATCATACATTTTTCTGATTTTGTTTACAGCAGTGGATCATATAATTTTAGGCATTATGAATCTTGTGTTTAGGTCCTGTACTCCCTTTAAAGGATTAACTTATAGATAGAGGTATGAGGAACAGGGTGTAAAGCTCACTCATACTCTATTGAAAAGGGAGGATCCTCCGACCAGACGGGTGTTGTGTCTGGTGGGCAACTGCCCAACGTTTGATGTCGGGATGTTGTATATATGCTAGTTGCGCGGTAAACTCTACTTGCGCGATGCAGGATCTTGCGTGACGTCATTGTGACGTGTAGCTCGCATGTGGCGATGTAGATACCGCTACAAACTTATTCTGATGGCTTATCATTAATGATTTGAATTTATTGAGCAAACTCAAACTCAAACTCAAAGCATTTATTTCAAATAAACCAATTACAGGCACTTTTGAATTGTCAAGGGGTCGGTCAGTCAGAAAGATGAGGCTAGTTGCCCATTCCAAAGCAGTATAGTAGGTACCTATGGAGAAGAACGGGCAAGAAACTCCAAGGACACTCTTTTAACCGATAGAATCCCGGTGGCCCTCTGTAGGGCCGGGGTGGCGCCACCGTCAGGCCCCGCTGGCCCTCTAGAGGGTCGCGCGGTCGTGCGGTTAAATAATCATCATTATTGCTTCTAAATGAGGGCTAATATCGTCTTTTGAGCATTTCTCTGTAAGGGATTTTTTTTTTTTTGCCTGACGAACTGTCTTGTTCCACGACATACCGGCCCTACAGGATTCATCGGGATACACATACCGGGATCCTATCGGTTAAATCAAAATATAGTTACAAAATATTGGTTACATCATTCGTGTTGAAAGTATGCATGTGAGAACGATGCAGAACGTTAAAAGCGTCCGTAATGAAAACACAAAAACAATTTCAAATATTAAATTAAATTAAAATAAAGAGCGTTGGGATTCAGATCGAATACTTATGTTTGTAAAAGATTTACCTATTGGAGACATACAACAACGAATTGAATCCTATTCTGTTTGTAAAGGTTGTCTTATCTTTTTTGTCTTTTTTGTATTCTCAAATGACAAAAGAACTTCCAAACCTACAGTAGTTTTGCTTGTTATTGTAAGTTTTCCATCTGTAAAACATCTAGGCAACATAATCGCCTCTCCTCTCAATATATAAAAGTTACGGAGTGCTGTGTTTTTCTTGAGATATTGCTGTAAGTGACTTCCGCCGTACCTTTCAGCTCTAAAATGAATGGAAACCCTTAAAAAAAGTTCCACATCCGTATTTATTCATTATAGTAATGGAATTTGTGGATCTTTTTAAAATATGGCGTCGTTATTTTATAGAAATCTGGGGAGGTGCGCTGAGGTGGGTGAATTTAATGTTTGGATGGGAAAGTGAAATATTTATGAGGTTAAGTAAATTAAAGATGAGGAATAGTAACGTGTTGGGTCTCCTTACGGAGTTTGAAACGCACTACTGATCGCTTTTGAACAAAAAATCCTTAATGGTGATCCTAATCGGTGTATAGGTTAAGTAGGGCCATCCCATTTTTATATTTCCCATATTTTTTTCTCCTTTTTTAATGTTTCCATTTCCTGTGCGAGTCCCAATTAACATATTTTTCTTTCTTTCTTTCTTTTCTTTAATCAAACACATAAATTGACACAGAAGTTTTAATGTGAAAGAAATTGATTTAACACTAGAACTTCTCTCAATGTCGATACCAATAAAAAAAACATGTATTCTGTTATCTCTTCCTCCCAACATTATTTGTAAAAGGCATAGCCACTAAAACCGTAAACAAAAAACAAACCAACTACTTAGTTACATTTATATTAAGAACCTCGAATAAAGAGCCTTACTTAACACTTATACTGCTTATGTAACAAAATGATCCCGTTGAATTAGCCAGAAAATAAATCATTCATTCATTCACTCGCAATCCCTGGCCTAATTCCGTTTGCAGGCAAACCCGGTGGACGAAACACAACTTGTGTAATTAGGCGTTAGTAATGTAGTATGTCGTAACCACTGCGCGCTTGGTACACAGTAATCTTTCGAGTGCTTGGCCGTCGATGTATAGATGAATAGCTTTTAATGGAGATCTCGTGTTGAGACGGATTTTTCGAGAATTTCTTTATGTTATTTTTAGTAACCTGTAGCTTAACTAAAGTAAGCTTTGAGACTTTTAGTTTGTTTAGCTAATATTTAAGTTACCTATAGAATTAAGGTAGTCCGTTGACTTGAAAAGGTAATAATAAAGTAAAATAATTTCTTATTTAAAAGTGCCGATTATATTCATAAAACTTGCCCCACTTTATGTTGGTTTTCCACGAAGCTCAGTAACTAAAAACTGAAAGAGAACAAAGCAGAAATAAAACAAAGAAACTATTACGACCGCCCCTATTTTAATAGAAGGCAAAAAGAATAACTCCTTGCTCATATAATATTCGAGAGCTGCATTGAAAATTTCCGGAGCATGCTAAACTCGCTTGTTTCCTATCCCCAGCATTACAACGTAAATAAGAACAAGATGCCGCATCTAACCCTTTGCCGGCTCCACCAGGCACCTCGTTAGACGCATTTTACCGAACAAAGCGCGCTCCGTTCACACTGGTTGCACTACCACACACTCCGAAGATGTGCCGGCACAGAATTGCAAAGTAATAAAGCCGCTTTGCCTTTTTAATGAGGTTTTAACATCCTCCGAGAGCAACCAAACGAGATTACAACACAAGCGTCCCTACGTGTGAAACGTCACAATTCTTTTTCTCCCTATCAGCTGATTCAGCAAACCGATTTGCACAAGGGAAAAAAGAAACGTTTGTCTTTTTCCGATTCGCTGTCATCAGAGCCCAATGTCTTACCTAAACAAATTGTAGACAAGGGCAATACAGTGAGATGAGCGAATAACGCGCCCGCAATCAGCTACGAACGAAGCGAGGCCGTGCTTGAAAAGAAACAAATTAGATCCGTCTGAAGAACGGCGCTTTGAAATGGGCGCTGGTAAAAAAGACCGCGCCACTAATGAAGGGTTACCCGACCTAGGGCATTGAGTTCGTTCGTACAGTCCTGTTTGCTCGATGTTTTCAAGTGTGGAACGTGTGCGATACTTAGACCCTTGTTACGAATGAGGGTTAAGTAGAATAGAACGTCGATTGATAAAACAATATTTATGTAAAAGTGTTGAAGTACGAGTATACTCCAATAAAAGGTTTGTTTATTTAGATTGGAGGGTTTGTTGCTCAAGGGCAATTATGTTTAAAGATGGGTCGTTACTCGAACCCTAATTGATTGCGGTAGCTTATTTTGATACTTCATTTACAAAGGTATCCACTTCAGATTTTTATTGAGTGAAAGTCAAGTGCTTCTACAATTTACTCAAAATATTTTTGGCTTTAAAATCCATCTCTATTCTAATTCAATCTTTCAATATTTCTTCTTTGTTGCCAAATCCGTTTATTTCACATCTCGAGCCAATATTTCAATACATCCCAAGGCGGGCCTTTCCTCATTTTTCCACCTTTGGTTCCAAAACTATAGCTTATGATTCCATATGCGTTCCGATAGCGTAATTTGCCACATTTTTCTGAGCCCCCGTGTTTCCAACGCGTTAATCTTGCTTGCCTGATCTCTCTTGACACCTTGTGCCTTTCTACCTCTAATATTGGGATAAGCTCGGGTTGCGTATGTTTTGTGACTGAGCGTGTTTTAGGTTCTGGTACCTATTACGTTATCTATTAGAGCATTTTCTTGTAATTTGATTTTCTTGAGCAAACTCATCAATGTGAATAGACACAAAGAGCTAGTCGACTATTAGTTCAAACATCGATATAATCAATTCTTGTCAATATGTTGTTAAGATTCGGTTCTAGCAATCGTATTTCTCTGAAACATCAGCCTGGTACATTCCACTATTCTACGAATTTAGTTTATTTCTCATTATATTTAATTGACTGGGCAAAATAATATTTTCAATACTTTCTCGGAACACGTATAGATATACAATCCCTGAAATTATTTACAAGCAATTTTCTCGTATTATTCCTTACTCCGTTAGTGTAAACACGAAACGTAACAGGGAAATAAAAATAACGCTTTGAGCTTAGAATAATTTAATGTAGGAATGAGTTCCCAATACCTATAAGCAACGTGAAGTATTTATCGGGGAGCCGACGGTTGCGAGTAACAGATTTCACGATTCAATACATCGACTTCTGGAGTACTCGGAAATCGATACTGGTGTATATCGCTGATAGCTGTGTGGTTAGGCGTGGATGTAAACGGGAGCTGCTTCGAAGCGGGTAGCAAAGGGAATTTCAAATATGTGTGGCTAAAACTTACTTTAAATTGTTTGGATAAACAACGTGAGGGAATTCGTATTTTAGAAAAAATATTGGCTACTGCTTCTGTGGAAATGCAGTATGTGCATTTGCGCTGAGCTGGTTGCGAGCCGTCCCTAGCAGTATTCAGGTGAACAAGAAATTCACCAATTTGATGACCCTGCTTGGTTATTAAGATCAATTCCTGGGAAACACCAGCAAGCCAAAGCCACAAAAAAAAACCGATAATGGCATAGAAGTGGAATATACGAATAATTCTACCAATTCCTCCACACATATTTAAATTGACAGTTCTAGGACATGCCTGTTTCCTCACGATGTTTTCCTTCACCGTTTTGAGAGCAGTGGTGATTAAATAATTTACACAAAGTAAAGCGCCTGTCTGGGTTCGAACCTACGATCTATAACTCGTAAGTCGCGGCTGTTACCACGTGGCCACCACTGGTTTTGGGGGTCTAGAATCATGTGCTAAATTCATGGTTACCGTTTGCGCGTCGATGTCCCGCCAGCCTGTATAGTTTCAATAATGGCGGCTTGTTTTAGGTGTCCGCCCGTTTTACACTGTTTAGGCGCTTAATTGGAAGTTTTCGGAATAATGGCTACGTGTAATGGTTATAAGGCTTAACGATATTTTGATTGGAAATGTTGATGACGCCTTTGGTAGAACAAAGTCGACGCTTCTAGTATGTAATTGTTTTACCATCGGAAAATCCCGTTTTAGATAGGTATGCCATTATTTTTTTTTGGTAGACAACATGTTTTAGTACCATTGATTTCTAAAGTAGGTATGTGTCTGATTATCTAAAGGAAAATCTTACCAAATGAGATAAAACGAATGTTTGCAAGCGAAGGTTCATTGCAAAGTCAAATAAGTAATTATGTATTTATTTATTTAACCATTTATGTACACATATATATACAGACAAGAAGAAAGCAACAGAAAAAAACGTACAAAGGTGATGCTTATTTCTAAAGAAATCTCTTCCAGCATACCTGCGATAGGAGAGTATATACTTACATTCGATTACAAAAAAGGGGAAATGGTTTGTAAAAAGTCACTTTAGCAACAGTTTATCATGTTGCATAGGTAGACTAATTTATTGGAAAACAACAACAACAACAACAAAAAAAACGAACTATTCTATTTTCCAAACAGCCAATTAGTTTTTCCTATTTCCCCTGGTTTCTTAACGTTATAAAAATATGAAAGCAATTAAAAGTTGTTGAAGCAAAGCGACCTATCAACAACACGTCTGAACTGGTCTTGTAATTAATGTGTTATGTTTGTAATTAATCTTAAATAAGTAGGTAGTTTATAAATTATTTCGAAGTTAATGTTAGTAGTATAGTAACTAACTAAAGGTCAAATCTCATCATCAGCGTATATATACCCAAGGAAATTAATTGACACCCTACGCCATTTTGTCGTGTTATAGCCATTTCATACAACTGTCAAGGAATAGTTGGGATTTTATTATACGGATAATTTAAGTTGATAGTAATTTTTTTTAACAATTTATTTACATGACTTTACAAAGTAAAATCTCTGACGTCAATGGTAAAATACACGCCTAAATATATTCACATCTATTGACTACACATGAAAACGATCCAATCGACATTACGCGTATTTAATACGAGCTACATTCGCGTCGCCACAACATCGCTTCTGTACATTGAATGCGACCCATCAAAGTAATTAATAGTCTATCAATAAAATTGTCTATTCACAACCTTAGTAGTACTCCAGACACTGAAAATCGAGAAATAATCACGTGTTAGTAAAATAATAACAGAGACCTAACACAAAATGTCCTCAGGGACAAAATACTAAGTAATGAGCTAATGACTTTGTGCCTAAATATAATAACACCTTTCTAGTTAATGAATGTGAGCTTAATCACTATGTACAGTCACAGGCTAGACTGACACGTCATCTTTCGTCCTTTTACAGTTATTTTGCCTCTGTTTTTGCATCAATGTCAAAACAGTGACCTTTATTTTCGTTACAATAAGGTTGCTGTTGGGTTGCTACCACTAACAAGTTTGTCAAAATCACAGTGATCTGTATTCTCGTTACAGTAAGGTTGTTGTTGGGTTACTGTTGTCAGAGTTAAAATAACTGTGAAAGGACTGTAACCATTCTAATGACTACGGTGGTCAAATCCTTGACAGAGCTGTGGAGATGGTACAATATTATTACGTGCATGAACAAATAGGTGGATAAAAATCTTTCTCGGATTAGTTGGATGAAAAAAGGCTTTGATAGTAATAGGAAAATAGGCATCATCATCATCAGCCTATATTCGTCCACTGCTGCACGTAGGCCTCTCCTAGTGAACGCCACTGAGCCCGATCTTCGGCTCTCCTCGTCCAGTCTCTGCCAGCCGCCTTTCGCAAGTCGTCACTCCACCTGACCGGCGGGCGTCCCACACTACGATTGCCTAAACGCGGTCTCCACTCGTTTTCCCCAACGATTTTCGGTTCCCAGAGAGTTGTGACCAGCCCATTGACACTTCACCTTGCTTCGTCTAAATCTGTTGGAAAACTATACTGTGAGGTAAATGCTATAAACATGATAATAGCAAGTCACATTCTGGAAGGTCCATATTCAGCATGTTAGCACAAAAATAATTTTAAAGTTCTGTCGCGTTCATTGTCATCTATTTAGTTTATATGAAAATGAGTTGGCAAGGCCGCGGCTATACCATGGCTGGTGCCAAGAGATGAGGGTGATAGAAAGATAAAAGGCAATATAGTTTTACGGTAGTTTTAGTTTTACAGTAAGTGAAGTTATCACACAAACTGGACAGCAAAGACAGCAAAGTTTGAAAAATTCGAAGAGGGGCTCGTGGCTTCATAATAGCAGCTGCACGGATCAATCGACGGTTCAGCTACACTTGCCGCGGTTGATTCGTTGATGGGTGACCATCCATTGCATATCGAGATCCCTCTGTGCGTCGGAAAGCACGTTAAGCCGTTGGTCCCGGCTGGCATTCGTAGATCTTTGACAGTCGTTACTGCAGGGTACTCAGAAGCCCAAAGGTCTGATAGCCAGTCTTACCAAGGGTTATCGTTTGACCCAGTAACTGGGTTGTGGAGGTCAGATAGTCGCGTCATGTAAAATACTGGGTGTTCAGCTGCATCCGTTTAGACTGGAAGCTGACCCTAATATAGTGGGAAAAGACAGGCAGATTAATTGAACGTTTTTAGAACCAACGTCAAGTGATTAAAGATTCACGCTGTTTAAAGCCTCAAATACCATTAGAATTCTCAGTAACACCACTTCCACGAAATAAACACACCGAATTCACATCTGAACTTTATAAAAATGGCTGCCCAATGTCAAAATCTAAACGCGTCGGTTTCATCCCGAGCTTTAAATTCGGTGTATTTTTAATTCCCTACACAATTTCGCCCCACATTTCACACATCAATTCGATGACGATTCTGCCCCAGCCAGCTCTCATAGCCGCCATTTTATCATTTGATTCTGGAACTAGCTTTGAGTTACATATGTGTAAGGTCGTCACGGGTCAATTTAAAGGACAAAAATAATAATAATAATATGACAGGTGGATTTTCCCTCTAGGGTATAACCTTTTCTTACCCATACCGAGAAATGTTAGTACGATTGTGTCAAAGTTTCATTGTTCGTAGGCTAAGAAGTGAAACTCTTTGCCGGAGTCTGTCTTTACCGATAGCTATAACCTGAAGGCATACAAAAGACATTCTATCGTTGATAACATAACATAACAGCACGCCTGTATTCCCCGAAGGTTTAGGCAGAGGTGTACCTATAGTACACCCACATTTCGCCAGTTATGTTTTAGTCCCATTTAATAGGGGGCGAGCCTATTGCCATCAACCGGGCACAAATCCAGACTCCTGGCTGCTACTGAGAAATTCCAGATGGAAAAACCCAATGCCGATTAACGAAACAAATGATTATGGAAAAGTCAAAAATGTATTGTACTGACTAACGCTACCGAGAAGCTTATGTCAAACCCTGTTGAAAATAATTGTAGAAATACGAAACGCTTTAAAAGCTATTTGTCTAGGGTCTGTAGAAGTCTTCTTCAAGTCTCAGTCACTTCTAAACAAGCGTGCACCATTTTCGACTTCATCATCATTTATCATCAGATAAGATAGTGGTCAAACACAAGCCTATCAATCATGAAATAAAGAAAACAAACGAGTTCCAAAAAAAATACTATAAAGTTAAAAATAACTTTAATTTTGGAAGTCGATGTCTTTGGTTTTGTATTTTCGTTTTATGCCACCGACTTCCGAAATTAAAGTTATTTTTCACGTTGTAGTGATTTTTTTTTGGAAGTCAGTTGTTTTTTTTATAAATAAGTTTTTATTTTTCGCTTTTTAGTTGTGGTACCTACCCCACATAAATTCGTATACCACTATTTGTTATGTAAATAACAGTGACAGGAAGTCATTAAAACATCATAAATATATACTAGGTGAAAAATACGCATTATTAAGGATAACTCAAAAACTACTAGTCGATCTTGATCAAATTGATATGGGACCACATGAGAAGCACCAGTTTTCAAATAAAAAAAAGAATCATCAAAATCGGTTCACCTAGAAAAAAGTCCTGAGGAACACACATTTAAAAAAAATACAGTCGAATTAAGAACATCCTCCTTTTTTTAAATCGTTTAACAACTAGAAATTAATCGTTTTGACATGTATTTGCCGACACCAGCACGTCTTCCAAATACCAATACCGATCCATCTCTTAATTTTAATCCATTTAATTTTATCCGTATTGAGACTTGGCTGACTTGATTACCTAATTAAAAACATTTGTTCTCCCTCTGGCATAACATAATGCACACTATTATCTTTATATACCATTATTATTGTACCTATGTTATTTGAAGTCGGTTAACAAAAGAATAAATGACTTATAAGGCTTATGAGTATGACTCAATTATTTGAAAACTAATATTCGTATACCACTTAATGGTGAAATATGCAGACCTTTTCGTAATGTGTAAACATCGTAGCCCTGCCATTCTGACCAACAAATTGCTTTTACTTTGACTTTAGCAGGGATAACCAATCAGATCTATAAAAGCGATGTTACACAAACTTAAAAAAAAAATGAAAAAGTCTATGATAACCCAGCAATATCCATGGGCGCCGGCAAGTTTATTTCAAGGGGATGCATCTTTAGCTCCACGAATCGAGCTCAGTCATTTTTGCAACAAACTTAAGAATTTGGGTACAGTAGAATGCCCGAGCGAGCGAAGCAAGCTCGATAATGTTAGCACCCCGCCTAGGGTCGATTAGATCTTCGGAAATAGGAGTTCGGTACTTTGTTACGAAAGCTTTAAAATTGAGTGATTGCAGAATGCAAGAGCAAGCGGAGCGAGCTCGAAAATTGTAGGATCTCGCCTCGAATAGGTTAAGTTCTCTATTATTATATTAGGCGTTTTCGTATATTTTTTTAGTTTTAAATGTTGCTACACTTACATTTTATTTTGAAGCCAGTGAGGTGCAAGTGCACCCTCTTGCACCCGCTCCCGGCGCCCATCTTATCCCTTGTTACTAAATCAATAAAGAACTTCAATACAGAGAAAAATACTCCTCAAACCAGAGCCAGTAAGGTTATATATTTTGATGAAGTTAAACAGTAGTGCTTCGTTCACAATCCGGGATCGTTGGAGAAATATTGAGTTATTGTTGGCAGTCGCAACGTTGGGTAGCTGTGTGGTACGTACGTATGTGTTTGGGTTTTTCATTTTACGAATCGGGTAAGTGGTTTGGAGGAAAATTGGTGGTTAGTCTAGTATTTGAGGTTATTGGGTCATGTTAAGAGTTGAACTCAGAATGTAGATTAAATAATACTTTCTAGGGATTCGTTGATTTTTAGTTTTCTCTTTTAGAAATGTGACTGTTTTAATCTACTTTTAGATTAGTTCGTTCTCTTAAACTTTAACTGTTTTCTTTCCATAGGAGTAGGTGAAAACTACAGAATGCCATCTGCTAAGATCCTAACATACTCCTATTGCTTCGCTTACGTTCATACATCTGGTCATAGACACACGCCGGTTGCGAGTACTACGCACCTGACCTTTCTGAAGAACATGGCCAGTGCGGTCACTACATGTTCTCTATCATCATTATTAAAAAAATCATACAACACCTAAACCTACTAAACACTTGCACAATAGAAAAAAAATGTATATTCAGTGTTTCTAGTCAAAAAAAAAAATATATCGAAAAACGTCGCAATATTGAAAATTGAAAATATTACTTACACCGAAAGATGAGGCCGGGAATCGGCTTAACGTAAGCTTAAGTTCCGTTTTGTCCTACAAAAAGGACACACAACATACTCCGCAAACAAAGCCTTCCCATATTTATCTACACTAAACCGAAAACTAAAAATCACGTCCACCATTTTTATTCGGAAAAGGATCTTATAAAAATTGTCACGAACCGCTCGTGAGTGCTGATCGTTTTCAACAATGTACGTTACAGTCGCGTGCTTGCTACCTCGTGTGGTACACTCGAACTAGCTATTTGGTATACTTGGTACACAGGCGGCTAACTTGCAACTACTTTTAATCAATTTTGTAAGTGTGCTGAGTAGTCAATTCTTTTACATCACTCTCTTAAGTGCATATGCTTAGGAAAATGCTACGCACACAATAAAAAAATATATTGACAGTGTAGTGGTCGGGCAAAGTATTATCCCAGGGTAACATGTGCATATTATTATCGCGGCGATTTTTTTCGCGCACTTTATTTTCAACGGTCTGCTTAGCGCCGAGAGTTGAATATCCACCAGTGTGATTTCTTGAAACGCTGGGATGCGCTCAGTTTGATTCTCAAAGCTCGGTTCAATACCGAGAAAAAACCAAGGTGCAAAACCATGAATTTCTCAGTTGCAGCCCGGAGTCTGGATTTGTGTCCGGTTGAAGGCAATAGGCTCGTCCCCTATGTTAGTGTTTGGTTTCCGCATTTAGTCCTTCAGGTGTACCATTGTGCGTGGGGCTCGCCCCCTATTACATAGGATTTAAACATAACTCAAATGTGGATGTACTATAGGTACTCCTCTGCCTCCTAACCCTTCGGAAATTCACGACAGGCGTGATGTTATGTCTTAAGATGAATATTTTTGCCTGTATACCAAATACCTTGATCGACTGTACCTACCGCAGCACATCCGCGATGGACGGACCAGAGCTGAGTGCAGGAAGGGTCTAAAGTAAGTTGAGCCAATCCCAAACGATGTTCTGTGGTGAAGGATTTCTTCCTAGATTGTATAGGTAGGTGACCGACTGACAGTTTTGTGGTTGTTAAATATCGAATTTAGGATCGACTAATGGAAGGTTGATAGCTAACCGATTTTTTTTTAAAACAAAGAAAAAGAGTAGATTTTTCCGGAAAAAGTAATGAGCTTTTCGGGTTTTTAACCAAAGCAAGCCGTATTGACATGATCATTGCCTATCAAGCTTAACTTTCGCAAGAACAATATATTCATTATCTTTTCTTCTTTTGCCACGCTAACTAAGCCAATGCTCTGTATTTTTTCATGCTCCATTATGGAGGAGATGTCTACCAATGAGACCAACGTAAACTATGCTGGCAAAGTACATTATGTACAGTTATTATGTATTAGGTATCATTGTATACCGGGAAAGCATGTCGAGTATGATGAAGTTATGAGGGATTGTTCCATGTTGATATTATGAAGCATACACATTGACACATTTTGTCAATGACATTGACAAAATAATAACTTTGTTTATTTCTGTTCGTTTAATTAAAATTTCACTTGATTTTTTAACGGACTTCAAAAAAAGGAGGTTGTTTATTCGAACCCTCATGTTTGTGAATACGTGATTTTTTCATAAACTTTAAATCAGTTTTGATAATTCTTTAAGTAACGTAATCTACATAAGTACTTTCAGGAAGGTTTTAGTATACAATATATTAGGTTATTGTTAGAAAACCTTGTTGGATTATATTGTTTCAAATCGAAGAGCACGGGGTGGGTCGATTTTATTGCACGCCAGTGTATAATAATCTAAAATAAACTCACACACAAAATTATAACTTGTTATTAGAAAAATCATCTACTTTTCAATATTTGTAAATATGTTAGCACTATGTATCTATCACATACTTAATTTACCTGTCATTGCTTTATATGTATTTAATTCTTTTTACCTATTGTAGTATCGTAATTTTATTCTAGATGCATCGTCTTCACATATATTTAATGTATAATAATATTGTAAAACATTTTAAAAGAGTAACGGTGTAGTTCCTTGCCCATTCTTCTCCATACGAAACTACCTTTTGGAAGGGGCAACTAGAATCAATTCTATTTTCTTGTAAATTTTGACGTTCATAAGTGCCTTTTATGTGCCTATTTGAAATAAATAATTTGACTTTGACACAGCATGAACTAATTTTGTAGTTTTCAATTTCCCAAAATACTGCTTACATAAAATAAAAAACATAAAACTGTCGCACACATACCTACAAAATATGATCCGAATTATCTGAACCATATTATCAGATCGCATCAAACGTCAAATGTTCTTTTCATGATCTCAGGATCTTTCTGTCTCACTGGGCATTAGCCCAAGGCTTGCCCCCACGTTTGCCCGGGCATTGTCCGCTGACGTATCAATAGACCTTTTTGTTATCATGTTTACACAAACAAGGATGTTTATCGTGTATATTTCATACATTAGAAAGGGGTGAGTTGGTTCATGCGTGGGTATCAAGATTGGTCACTGGAGTGGGCCATATTTATTGAAGCAGCTATTACTTTACGATCGGATTACTTGGACCGAAGATTAGCTTGATTTTAAAAAGGGTTGAATATTTTTTTTCCTTACGGATAATTTATTTATTTACTTTAATCGGTTAGCAACCAATTGCTATAATATTCAATACACAATCTATTATGTTCCTTATTTGAGAATGCAACAATGAATTGAGGCTATCAGAGCCAGAGTGGCCTAACTACTTAAAAATAGTTTTCAGTAGTAAAAAAAAAACAGAAGCCCTGATTTCGAATAATTTAAACTAAACTAATTTATTAATTAACTAACTAATTTAGTAGGTAGGCCACTGTGGTGCTATGATTTTTACCGTTTAGAACAGTTTTTCTGAAGTAAAAACAGTATTGAAAAAATGACAGTTAGGCCACTCTGGCTCTCATGGCCTCAATTATATCCGCAGTCCACAGCAAAATTCAGTTCCTTTATCTGACCCATTATAATTTAATCTATGCTAAATCCGTCTCTAATTTCCCATTGTTTAGATAGATTGAAACGGATGTAAAGCTATTCATTAATCAGTATTGGACTGAAAACTAATCATCGATAACAGCTAATTCTAACTAATCCTTCATGTGCTAGCCGCGGTCGTTAACGCGGTTTCAATGTTTCAAACGAAATCCGTTCTATTTCACTCACATATGCACGAAATGTATCAACAGCTTCAATGACAAACACAAGTACACTAAACCCAAAAAGGAATTTATCAGCCAAACTTTTATTCTTTGCGTCCAAAAAGTATTGTTTACTGCCCTAAAACCTCTTACAGCCCACAAAAGAACGCCGAAATGGACTATTTCAACCGTATTCACCCACACAATCGACTAATATAATTCACTCGGTCTCCGGCCAGAAAAAAATGACCCAATAACCAAGTAACTCCTCGGGCGAGCCGAAACAAAAACACGATGGATGGACAAATTTGCGCTTACTGACTTATTTATGTGTGAAGCGAACGTAATTAACGAAATTCCTTCAGAACAAACAACCACAGATTTCTTACCGATATTTTTGCTTCGGACATCTTCGGTGCTGCTCTAATATTCATTAGGAACGTGACAGGCACGAAATACTGCCTAATTATTCATCGGGCCGTCGCCAAATCGTCAGCCGGCCCGCCTTTTAATGGAGAAGAAAATAAAAAAAACTTTTAAACATAACAAGAGAGGCATGTCCCACCCCATAAGATATTCATGAACGTCTAAAAAGTTATACAAAGTTCCACGAAGATTTTGATTACCGTTGGTGCATGTACGGGGAAACTAAGAGAGGTAAGAGAAATTGAGAATAAAAAATAAGTAACGGATTTCTAAGTGAATTTTCGTCTGAACTTAGTCGTTAGGTAGTAAAGCTTCGGCTCGTTTGAAACTTGGATATTGCTTAGATCATCGTTAACACTCGGTTTCAAGTTTTCGAAACTAATTAATTAGTTTCGAAGGAGGGATATTTTAAAATTAATATACTTTCACTCGGCTGTATCGGGTTTGAACTCGCTCTACCGTTAAGAAAGACCTTGATTTACTAAGGTTGTCTAAATTAAAATCCGCTCAGTTGTAGCTCGGATTTTTCCTCGGTTTCCTTGCAGAGTGGTTACGTTGTTTACGGGTTTTTCTTTTATTTGCTGGCTTTAAATCTTTTGTGAGTAATCCCTTGTTGTGAATAGTAACCGATGGAAATAAGATCAGTTCGATACATCCTGTATTTCGTCCAATAAGATTTTTATGTTGTATATCTTTTATTTTCCAAGTTAAAGATCGTATTTTCATGTCTTTATTGGTTTTCAATAAGAAAATGAAAACAGTATCAATATTTGTGAGACTAAAAATGTCTTTGAAAATATTAAGTGGGTAGATTTTCGAAGTACGTTGCACATTCTCACATCAGAGAAATGAAAGAAGAAATGAAAATGTTACCCTAACAAAAAGCAAAGAAATATACCCATACATTATTTCGCATCAAAAGGGTCTATGTACAGATACATTCTTCTTTAAATAATTTACTTTAGTACCAAAGTTGGAGTGTACTTTAATACTTTTTACAATATTCACCATCACTTAGCTTGCGCCTGTATTTGTCCCTCTTTTTAACCTGGTAGTATATTGCGTTACTCCGTTTCCATAATAAATTAATGCAAGATGCTCCGATTCTAAGTTGTCGTCTCCAAGAGCACTTTGCGAGTAAAGTTAGATTAAGCGCTGTGGATCGACGCGTAGGAAACGGGTGTTTTAGTACGGTCGTGGGGTTCAGCCGCATTGTATTGCAAATTAGTTACGGAGAGAAATTTGCGTAAAAACGCTTTGTTGTAGTTGATGCAATGCTGCAAGAACTATCACTTTGTTTGAAGAGGAATTTGCTTTAGTTTGTGTGGTTCAATTTGTAGTGCACTGCAACGTAATTTATATTATCTTGAAAGAAACGATGTAAGACAATAAGGTCTTAAGTGTAGACCTCTTCTACTCTTTTGTTCCTATTGTTCTCCATAGGTACCTACTACGCTTTGGAATGGGTAACTAGCTTCATCTTGCTGACTGACCGACCACTTGACAATTCAAAAGTGCCTGTAATTGGTTTGTTTGAAATAAATGCTTTGAGTTTTCAGTTGTTTTGAGACACCTTTGTCGTATATTTTTTGTGGATATCAGAATTTTTAACCGACTTCAATAAAAGGAGGAGGTTCTCAATTCGACTCTATATTTTTTCTTTTTATGTGAGTTAGCTCATAGCGTTTTTTACATCATTTATTGGCATAGTAATTTTTGCCCACTGTTATACAAATAGGCACTAACATGTACCAAAATTTACTAATGTAAACAAACTCAGTTTCAAAGTCAGCTCGCAATAAATCGCAGGCTATCGCACGATATCGCGACGTCACGCGTCCCGTGACGTATTGCGATATTATGCGCCACGATAAATGTATGCACGTCCGCGATTGACGCGGATTCCGACGCATTCATTGACGGGTTTGTATTGATCAATATGCGTTTAAATATTGCCTTGTTTATTTTGTTTTTATTTGTGACGTTATTTGGACAAACGTTGACTTAATTTATGTTAAGGTAGTCAGATGTTTGAGTTAACCATAGGCTTTAGCTCGTTGGATTTGACTGAGTGAGACTTTTAAAACACGTATTCAACTCGGATAGCAAACTTATGAAAAATACACATGTAATCTGAATTCACCAATACTTCAATAATTAAAGTCTTTTATTTCAGAAACGGGAATAACGACATCATTTCAGATTTTGTAACAAAACGTAACACAATACAAAGTAAGGGCTTAAAGTATGAAATACACTCCCGGACTCCGAGCCACCGTGCAATTTCATGTGAGGTGTAAAAGCCTAAAACATCTTAACTAGATGCTCTGAGAGCTGTAGACCTCGCGAGTCTGTCTTTGCATAACTTAAAAACTGAATAAATGTTCAACGCGTAATTTAGAACAAAATCCTTAAAACAAGAAGCCCGCGCAAAGAGCGCGAAATGGCTGAAATATGTTTTCTTTTTACGTTTTGAACCCCCATAGCCATTTTGAAAAATTTCGAAAAAAGAGTCGACAAAAAAATTCCATGTAATTATATCAAACCTGCTCACGAAATTTCACGAGAATCGGTTGAGAAATGTGACCTGTAGAGGAGAACATCCGGACTTACGAAAGCATTTTTGCCTAAGCCGAAACGGAGACGCTTCGCGCTCGCTCGGTCAATAACGATCAATCAAAGAAAAAGTTTGACCTGAAGTGAATTAAAGACTGAACATCATTTTGGAGTCGTCACTGTTCCAAATTTGAATTCACGACAGTTTAAAAAGCTATAGACTTCTATACAAAAAGTACAGGGTGGCTTGATTTAGGAGGTCGAGAGTGAAGAAGATTTACCGTTCTGTTGTGTAGACAGTTCTCTTTATAACTTAGCTTAAAGTCTTACCACACCATAAAACGCCAAAGGTATTATTTACCTACAACTTACAAAGAAGACAATCAATAAAACCTGTTCTATATATTTCGTTGTACGGTCAGCCGTTTCCTGATTACACTCAAAGATAAGTCCGAATACAGGAAGTTATTCATATTAATAATTAGGTACCTTATTTAGTTCAAAGCGTATCTTGTTGGAGAACGCAATTGCATAACATGAATAATAACCTTATGCATATTACATAATATTCTTTTGTAGTATCGTACGAACAAAGTTAATTGTTAGTCCAGCAGAACGGAAAAGGGTTAAGTAAATATGCTAAACAGGTGATTTTACGACTGTTCCGAGTTTAACTTTTTAACGCCCCAGGTGGTTGAGGGTTATGCTCGCGTTTAGAGCCAAGTTGCGTATGATCTTTTATCATATTATTCATTTGGTTAACTGAAAGGATAAATTGAAATATATTTTTTTTGCCTGCTCTTTGGTGGTTCCTGTTCCTGCCTATGATTATTTTGGTTTTTAGGGTTCCGTACCCAAAGGGTAAAAACGGGACCCTATTACTAAGACTTCGCTGTCTGTCCGTCCGTCTGTCTGTCACCAGGCTGTATCTCAAGAAACGCGATAGCTAGACATTTGAAATTTTCACAAATTATGTATTTCTGTTGCCGCTATAACAACAAATACTAAAAACAAAATAAAATAAATATTTAAAGGGGGCTCCCATACAACAAACGCGATTGTTTTGCCGTTTTTATAGTTATTGGTACGGAACCCTGCGTGCGCGAGTCCGACTCGCACTTGGCCGGCTTCTTATCTCTTACGGACAAGGTACAAGTTCTTACTGACACCTAATTTAATATAAATTCTAATTCCATTTTTTTATAAACATACATGCGTATATAAACTCACGCCTTCCTCTCATGGGGATAGGCAGAAAATACTGAAAGCAACCTGCTACGATCCTTACATACTCTTTTTGAATAAACATGTCTGGTGGAAAATACCTATCCATGCATAAAACATTACATCTACCTTCCCTTATACGTTAAAAATACCTAAAATATAATAAAACATCTTCACACGATTCACAGTGAACCATCAAAGCCTTTTAATACATTTCGGGGATTTGTTTTTCATCAGTATAAGTGGAAAACAGTTTGATGTGTAGTTACCGCGTTTTATCAGTCAACGCCATCTTTTGCGTGGGGAAACAGAAAGGTTTTATCTACCTTTTTTTTTTCAATTAATCAACGTAAACATTGCCAGCCATTTATAAATACTTTCTTTTTAAATACATAATTTATTAGCGTATTTTTGTTGTTGATGTAAAAATATGCTTCTTTGTACCTTCATGAAAGAGGTTATTTGTGAGTAAATAATGTTTTTATGTAAAAGGGAAGACTTCGAAAGTCAAATAATTGAGTTATTTGAGTTATGTTGATTCCAAAGTCTTGTCACTATATTTAATGGCTGTTTTTATGTTCCGTATAGTGCGAACCTTAAACCTTATTACAAGAGTTATGCGTGGTCATACATAAAAAAAAATTATACGTGTCCACTTGAGAACCTCCTCCTTTTTTTTCGTCGGTTAAAAATGAAATTTAACTTTAGCCTGCGGGGTAATTACGTAACACACTAACAGTAGGAATGGGTTTCATTTTGACAGTTCAACAACATTCATTGCGTTATTTAAGTTGTTGAGCAGACAAATTTTTGGAACATATGAAGCAATGGATTAGCAATAGGCTTCAAAATTATTCAGATTGTGATAGATAGCGTGTTACGTAATTAGGGTGCTGGGCTCAAACTTTCTAATCAGTTTTTGTATTTCGAACCTTATTCCGATAAACATATAATTCTTAATACAAATTGTCAACTTACACTCGGGTTTAAAATCAGTTATTGTATTTAGAACTCTAAAATGGACTAATTTGGACGTTTTTAACATGTACGTCTTTTTTTACATCCTTCTCACATAGAATTTCAACATTAATGTGTAAACAATATAATTTGAAAGAGTGTCCATTGAGTTTCTTGCCCGTTCTTCTCCATAGGTACATACTACGCTTTGGAATGGGCAACTAGCTACATATTTCTGACTGACCGACTCCTTGACAATTCAAAAGTGCTTGTAAATGGTTTAATTGAAATAAATGCTTTGAGTTTGAGTTTGACGGGATAAAGTTTGAAATTAAAAAAATAGGTTGATGGCGTAAATATGGTCTCCGACTCCTTGACAATTCAAAAGTGCTTGTAAATGGTTTAATTGAAATAAATGCTTTGAGTTTGAGTTTGACGGGATAAAGTTTGAAATTAAAAAAATAGGTTGATGGCGTAAATATGGTCTCCGACTCCTTGACAATTCAAAAGTGCTTGTAAATGGTTTAATTGAAATAAATGCTTTGAGTTTGAGTTTGACGGGATAAAGTTTGAAATTAAAAAAATAGGTTCATGGCGTAAATATGGGTCTGACGAAAAACATCGTTTTGTAATAACGCCGTAATACTGCTGATAGTAATACGTACGTAAAACTGATTTACATCCGTCACCTCACACTGCAGTTTCAGTTGAAAACTAGCGTCAGGCACTAGTTGTCTGACATATTTGCTGAACTGGACCTATTTGGCGCAGCTGCGAGGCACACACTTCCTTGCTAATTTCTCACAACGCGCTTTACACTTTTTATTTGTTTTATTTTTAATTTTTACTTGTAGGTATATGTTGCGTTGTGTGCTTTGTAGTCTGTGCTAAATAAACGTATTTTCTTTCTTTTATTTATTTTCTTTCTTTCTTTCTTTTCTTTCTTTACTTTCTTTTCTTTCTTTTATCTTCTTTAAACTTAGACCTTCCAGTCTAGATTTCTTTTTTATATTTCGCTCGAGTACCTAATATAGCACACTCAAGAACATCCATACAAAAAAAAAACTCGAATATTCTACTTTCCAAGAAAGACTGAACCCACTCAAACACAAGTTATTGTCACATTAAAACAAACAGTATTTCCGTCCAGTTTCTATTACCTACTTAAACAAGGAAACTTAAACAAATGCCCTGTTATTTGTTACCAGAGGGGCTCATCAGGTTCTAGTTCTAGCCAAAATAACTTACGCAACTTAGGCAGAGACAACGTCGTAACTACCACTGAACCCTTTAACGGAATATCAACCTTTTTCCACATACATAAGGTTGGTATTAGAAGTGTCTGGCTGAATTAATAGTATGAGTATACATGGCTATTGTCAGTAAGTCGTAAATATGAAGAAATGGTTTCTGTATCACACAGATTTGTATAATAGTCTTGTTTATTTGGGAGTTATTGGAAACAGATTGTGTTTAGCGGTTATAATTGAATAACAGTCTGTCAAGATGAAATTGATTACCTACGTATTCTTATTTGATTGAAATAAAGAAAGAAAGAAAAATATTTTATTTGGGACACGCTCAGGAAATACAAAGAGTAAAAATAAAAAAGGAGCATTTAAAACTAACAAAATTAACAATTAAAAAAACAACAATAAACAAGTAAAAAACTAACTGAGCAATCGTTTTTCCTCATATATTTTATCTTATTTGAAGAAAACTTTCGTCTCTCAACTTAGGTTTATCCCAGGCCATTTCTGGATACAGATCTCTTCCCAATTGCGCCAAAACATCCAGTTATTTACCTTCCGTATCCAGTCTGCCTCATCCAAATTCATCAACTTCTGGGATCCCTTTCAAAACACCTGAGAAATTTAATAAAGATAACATGCGTATATACACGTGTGTTCTAAATTACTTTTCACTCTCCTTGAAATATGAAACTGTTACCGTTTTGCACCTCAAATTGGCCATTAAAAAACCGCCCACTGAGTATTCAAATAACGTGATGACGTCTAAAAACAGCATTTATTTAATTAAAAGACCGAAATTATCTTGATTAAAATCGCTTATTCATGACTAAATGACTGATTGTATCGTAGTCGAGTGGGCAGCTTTGGTCTAGTGACAATTTCATTTTGTTAGTGCTTTGCTGGCAAATGAAATTGGTTTCGCTTATTTGACAAAATTTTACAGTATACTAGCTTCTGCTCTCGACTTCGTTCGCGAGGAAGTCGTAACATACCCAAACTAAAATAACAGTTTTATAAAACTCCCTCGGCCCCCACCGCGTCGCATCGCATCGCCCTCCCGCGCTATTACTTCGTTTTCGCTAATCGTTCTTTCTGACTTTCTTTTTTTTGCGCGGCTCCTAAGAGTCGTAGCGTACTGTTAAAAGCCTACAACCTTTCTCCAAAATTGGGCTATCAAATGCAAAAAGATGTTTTGGAATCAGACTTGTAGTTCTGTAGATTAGCCCGTTCAAACAAAACAACAAACAAACCCTTCAGCTTTGTTATATAGGTACTAGCTGCGCCCCGCGTTTTCACCCGTAGCGGTATGAAATATACTATACGACCTATTCTCAGATCTACCATATATACTTTAAAAAAAAAACATAAAAATCGGTCAAGCCGTTTCGGGGGAGTTCGATGACAAACACTGTGACACGAGATTTTTATATACTAGATTTAGGAAGTTAGCACTAATAGTCTTACTCCTGTTATTAGTTTGTGTCGAAGGGAAATAAAAATCAATTTGCCTTTTTCCAACTATGTTAGAGTTGACTGTCAGTCTAACCGGATGCAGCTAAATACCAGTATTTTACATGAAGCGACTGCATGTCTAACCTCCACAAGCCAGTTACTGGGTAACACGATACCCCTTGATAAGACTGGTTGTCAGACTTTCTGGCTTCAGATCCGTAACAACTGTCAAAGATCTACGAAGGGAAGAAATCGTAAAAATTACTTCTGAAATAAAATTATTCTTTACGATGTAATTAATTTCGAAACGCGCATCAAAGAACCTTCAAAAGCTCCGTATCGATGTACAATCAACGTGCAAACAACCCGCATCGAGACATTCATCACCAAGGATTTGGCTGCAGTACACCCAATCGCAAGCGAACCAGGAGCCCGCACACTGAATTCCTTAGTTTCAATTAGGCCACCAACGTTCGCCCTTGTTCCAACCGAACCCGCCAAATAACGTATGTGTTTGGCATCGCATCGACGAAGCCCCCAGGCTATAAGGCCCACCACTATTTATGTGCTATGTGAACAGAATCAGCGAAAGGATAGGAGGATATTGTAGGCTCAGAATAGAGAAGATCCAGCGAATTATGAGCGAATCTTTCAGGAAGTTTGTCTGGCGAAATTGACTTCCTTTGATATTTATAGGGTCTTAGAAATGAGGATTATGGGTTTGGATCGGAGCTTTTGTTTGTTAATGTATTTATGTTAAGTATATTTCTTACCGTGATACTCGTATTGTGTTTCAAGAGATGTTAATATTGGACCTAACTCGTCACTAAGCTTACGGACCACTCCATAAATACGAAGCACAAACAACCGTGAGTAAGTGTCCTGTTGGATACGAAACACGAAACAGTGGCAAACATTTGCCCTCACGTCACGGCCATAAGATACACAGTCTGAGGTCGATTGAATCGGTCTTTGTGAACGGTCCTTAACGACCCACCTCCCTTCGCCCCAAACTCCCGAAGCCGTACTAACACAGCTTGAATTCAAATGGCAAATATCAATTATTGGGAGGAAGCGAGGAAGCCTGGCCAAGCAGCCCGGCCCAGTACTTTTTAATATAATGTTTTGTGTATTTATTTTATAGTTTTACGGAGATTCCCTATAGGCGCGGTACGTGCTTCGAATGCGTGAGAATTTTAATGTTCGTAGCTTCCTGGTGTACTTAGGAATTCTCAATATCCGTATCATCTGCTGAAGTGGTTTGTGAGTGATGATTTTTTGTAAAACTTGAACAAGCTTGGATATTTTCTGGAAAATATTGCAGTTTTAACTAGATCTGACAATACAGTATAAATGTAACTGACAGTTCGAAAAGATGGCACGTGCCCGTGATGCACGAAAGTTAATCTGTGCGTGTGTAATCTGCTAATTTAACCGATTCCGCGATTCTACCTATTGTCTTAAAACAATTATAACACTAACAAACAATTTTCGTAAAGATAAGATCATAAAAGCTTCGTCCAGTTACCTACACCCTTTAATCTACCCAAGATTAACACCAGAAAGGGCAAGTGTAATAAAAATGAGTAAGCAAAGATCCTTCACTCACGCACATAACACTCACATGGAATCCTACACCCAATTAAAACTTCTGTAATTCAAAGTTTTAATTAAATTGACTCTCAATAAACTGAAACTACTTATCAGCCGACATGTTGTATTCATTTAAAATGTCCCTGTTGATTTGTTTATGCCAAACGTATTGATGTCGTTTGCTAAAATGGATGCCCAAATTTGTTGATCCGCGGTAGAGTGAATTATGACGTTCAGGAAAATTATATCAGTGTGCAAAACTAGTGCAATAAATTGCCGCCTCGGTGGTGTAGCGGTCGCAAGCGTTGCGCTGAGTAAGAGGTTCTGGGTTCGATTCCCGGGTCGGGCAAAGTGTTATCCGGTTTTTCTATCTAGAATTTCTCAGTAGCATCCCGGAGTCTGGATTTGTGCACGGTTGAAGGCAATGGTTTCACCCCCTGTTACATAGGACTTAAACATAACCAGCCAAATGTGGATGTACCCCTGCCTAACCCTTCGCGGAATAAAGGTGTGATGTTATGTTATTTTGAAGCAGTTTCTAGACGCCAGAACGGGGCTGAACGCTGAACGGGGGCGGGGGGTGTTTTTACTTCAACAGCAAAATCTTTTACAAAACAATACTGTGAATGACATAAAACCCCTCAATCGCCAAAAATTCCAAAAGTACATACTTGAATCGACCCTTTGACATAAATAAAAAAACAAACAAACAAGAACAAATCCAAATCGAAAAACTTTGCTCACACATTTCTTGTTCACACGTCATGATTCTAATCTTCAGCTGGTTTCCGGAAAACATCCTTGTTGAAAACTGAAATTGTTATACAAGGCGACTGGTAAAACGAGGGACAAATTGAAGGAATGTAGGTAGGGAAATAGAATTTGACTCTCTTTTTAAATGTAAAAAAAATCTTCTTATTTGACTAAATTATCCAAAAAGATATATTATATGTTTTCATCAATTTAACTCTTGACTCCTGCATTTATAACGCTCACAAAAGTGTACCTTTACTACACATCGCCTCTTTACAAGAACAACGTGATATTTTTTAAACGACAACTTTACAGGAGAGCAATTTTAAATATTTAAGCGTTGATAAATTCTAAAATATTGATAATTTTACCGTCAAAAACAGTTAAATTGTTGCGGTAATTAATGTGCTTTCTGAAAATAAGCAAAAAATAATTCAGTTCAATATGAAATAAAAAAAAACTTTTTATGAGATGTCACGTTGCTCTTTTAAAGAGGCGACATGTTGTGACTTTTTTTTTTCAGTAATGTTTTCTTTGCGCTGTTGTCTTTTTATGTTTTACCGAAAAATAATTCGTTTATTCGTTATATGAGAATATATTATCATTTCCTTGATTATGTCCTTCGTCTAACCAGTCTCACTGAATCAAATTTTTCCTACTATACCGTATAGTACTGCATTACGCGGTTAGTTCGGTTCATGACAGGTCCTGTTTAAACATAGATCTTCGAAGGACAAGACCTGCGCTAACATATCTGCGGCCAGGCTGAGGAATGGTGATTAACCAGTTTTGAGTCGCCAGTCCGCTCCGGTGATAGCTTCCGAGACGTATTTAGATTGAATTGAGTCCTTTGTCTGTAGGACCTGGCTGAAACGTAAGCGCTCTATAGTTTCGGTACCTTTGGGCGAAGAATGTCACTATGTTGTGAGAACTTAAAATTCTGAAGCAGATTTTGCTTACCTTCAATTCTTTTCCTGTGATTTCGCTAAACTCTCATGCCATCATTGAACAATGAGAGGTACTACTAGTACCATAGTCTTTAGATAAATTGGTTTAGGATTAAATTTATGAGAGTCTTTCCATTAACTATTTTAATAAATAGGCC
This sequence comes from Dryobotodes eremita, assembly GCA_917490735.1. Lineage (NCBI taxonomy): Eukaryota > Metazoa > Arthropoda > Insecta > Lepidoptera > Noctuidae > Dryobotodes > Dryobotodes eremita. The sequence continues at coordinate 6,092,761 of OU823261.1, forward strand.
TCGATCTAGAATTTCTTCTAAAACTTGGCATAAAACTAGAAAGTTCCATATAGACAAGCAATTATAAAGTTCTAGGTATAATAACCTGAATTGAAATTTTCGAAACGCCATCCCAGACGCTTCCAGGCTGTCACAATGATTTGAAACTGAAAATTTTATCCAGAAGAGTATATTCCGTAAAGTTTTATTCAGTTACATAAAACTTTAGTTTTGGCACTTCTCCCATTTACTCGAGTGAAATTTTATGTTTTGAAAACTGATATCTTCACTTCAAGCGATGTAGAGGATGTTTAGAATTCGCTGAGAAAGTAAAACATCAGTAGAAACATGTTCTCTGAAGAATAAAAATCCAGAAAACAAGACCTAAAATATTTTGGGCTAAAGAAAGAATTTATTCATTAATAATTTCCCAAGATTCATTGAACTATAAAATTGATGTTCCAACCAACCAATCAATTATTCTATTCAGCAATGATATGGAAAATTTGATGCGAATTGGAACAATGCGCAGGCTGTTGCCAACTGTGAATGTGGCAAGGCGTGTCTGCGTTTCTAAACAATGCCACGTATTTTGAAATGCGGTTTGATGCTTTCCTCATGCATTGTGCTCCAGTGCGACTTCACCTGCGATTGTTGCACTCGGCTCAAAATATACGTGGGTAAAACCGAGACCGGAATATATGAGATTGGGTGTACAAAAGCTAGCATGGGAACCTTTGTTTGTGAGGACGCTTGGGTTGCCAGAGTTTTGTGATTGTCAGAGGATTTCAGGGTTTTTGAACACACGAAAAATAATTCATTTTTTTTTGCTAATAATGTTACAGCCACTGTGATGCCAAATTCAAAGGTTTAAAAAGAAAAATATGCTCAAAAAATTGTTTACGAGTTTCTTTGTTCTATACAAACTCCTGTAAATTTACTTATTCACCGTTACTTGCTCGGTATTTTTCATCCTTTCTGTAAACAAAATTTTCTGTAAATGTTTTATCATCCATCATTATCTAAAAACGTCCAACAAAATCCAACAGAACTCCACGTCCGGACCTCTGTTGGACCTTAATACATTAGCCGGTACATCCACCGTTTTCATTACCGGCGCCCATACAAAACTTTGCATAAACTCGCTTCTAAAAGCTTTCTCAATCGTGAATAATTAAACCTATTATTACAAAGTCCAAAATTGGATTAATAAAATCCTACCGTCCTGTTAGGGTTCTAGTTAGCCGGTTCTTTAATTCATTCCCTTGGTACGGGCCGTCTCTAAAATATTAGCTTTAAAACAGAGTTGTAAAATTTTGATTGTAGATTGTATTGCGTATTGGATTTTTATGTAGGAACAGTGTCATTAATAAATAGATCTGTGAACGTCAAATGTCACAGCTTTTTTTTCATCGTCCATTATTTCCGAGCTGACTGCAAAACTTTATTTTGATCTCGTTTGTGCATACCTAATTAAAAATAACCTCAACAAATAGTACCGTTTTCTTTTTCTACTTGAATTTATCCCAAGCTTGCAGCATATCATGTTTTAGCTCATAATTACCTCATTAGATCTAGGGTAGGTAAGCATCAACAATGTATTCTATCAACATAAACACATTTGCTCCTCTACATATTTCTAGATGCACGTCCATTGTTAGCAGTTTGCAGCGGGTTTTAGATTGCTAATTTGTAGCTTCAACAGCTCTGCATACTGTTTAATTTTCCATGGAGATTTGACCTGAGCAGAAATTTGTGGGTTATAATTACCAAAGATATACCTACACACACAGAGTTCTCGAGAATATACCTAAGAATATATCCGATGGTAACTGTAGGTGAAGTTCAATCTTTCATCTATTCTTAAACAACTGAATAAAACCTCAAATAATGTCAATACAAAACCTACTTTTAGTGAATAACGTTTGAAATCTTCTTAGCAGTAATAAAAATCCATTAGTATTTCAAACTTTTAAACTTGAATTTAGTTTCAAAGTACGAAAATGATTTGTTATCAGCTAAAATGTATATCTTTACATTGTAATTAATGTTAGACCCAGTTGCAAACATAATTATCAAGAAATGGACCCCTTTCCAAACATTATATTTATTCGGCCGTATATCTCCAAAGAAAATGTTGACATTCAAAACTTTGAAGCTAATTTTGATGGTTTCACGGAAAGTAAAGAAAAATTCTTTAAACGAAACCTTACGAGTATACTTAACTTATAGTTGAAAAGATTATTTTAATCTTGTTCAAAAGTAAAATCCATTTTGGCAAAACTAAGGTGTATCAGTTTAACATTTTAATTTGAGAGCTTTTTAATTTTATTATGTTTAAAACCCGGTTAAGGCAACTATTAAGTCAAATTAAACATATCCATTTAAATAATATTTTTTTAACAAGGTGAAGTCATATTCTAATTAAATCTCTAAGTTGCCGTGACTTGCCGTTCACTAAGCCGGTATCGCAATTCCTTTTTAAACTCCATAACTTAAATTTTAATTTAACTATTGGGACATTTATAATTTTAGCCCTAAGGTTGTGTTTCGACGTAAATTGGTAAAGTTTTGTATTTATTACAACGATTTGTTTAACATCTTCCGTTGACAATATCCGACGGTTGGTGGGATCTTTAATGTTGTTGCCGTTAAATTTTGAGTTACCGTACTCTAAATTACTTGAAGAATTGATTGGAACCATGTTGGTTTTCATATCGAACTGTTGTTCCTTAGATTTCACAATTTTTTAAACCTATTTTCCATATCCTAGAAATCAGTTGGCATTTAATAATGTTTCATGAAACTCAACCACTAACTGCGACTTGCTATGTCTCTTAATAAAACACTTAAAGAATGTTTATTATAAACTCAACTCTACCATAAATATTGAATATAGACATTAGTTTAACTAGTTTTTCCCCAATCAACTGCTAGCAGGGAGGATCCTAACTGACACACGAAGATCAGATTAATCGTGTGTTCCTTGTAATGTGAGTATTCGCAACCGGCACAAGATTGATGAATGGGACACGCCTCTGCCCCACGACCGAAGAAGACAGATCGATTATATATAAAATATATCGCATAGCTTGCTTGCTACCGTTGCTCGAACGTTCTCAAATATCAGGAATATTTAGGGCTGGTTAAGATATATACACTTGATTTTCAAGAAGATCAGAAGCTAAACATGAAATTGAAAAAATATTTTCAACAATTACTGAGGAAATGCATAACTAGATAAGGTTTTATTCTGTTTTTATGGTTAATGCGAATCTTCTTTGACATTTAACGATGAAAAAGCTTTGTTCATCAGTTATCCGCATAACTATAAACGCTGCCATCCTAAAGCTGCTGAATACTGACGAGATTCGTATCAATTAAACTTGGGTGCTAGTGCATCGACCCGTAGCTGTCTATGCCTGCCTGTGTTATATAATACTAATTATGCTAAGAGATGGTAGCCAAGGGTCTCTACTGTATAAAATTCCAATTATTTTACTATACATTATTGCTCTAACTTGGTTGCATTAGATTACTTAGCTTAGTAACACAACTGTTTGCGTAACCAGCTTCACTTCTAAATTTATAAGACATCGAACAATCCGGATAAAAAACAAATCTCCTCCCTGCATAATCTCTCACAACCCAAACAAAGCAATTTGTACCTACTGAAAATAAGTACATCGTCGAGATAATATTCTTCGTCAAAACTCCTTCATATGTCCACACTTGACCGTTAGCCAAGTCTCGAAGAACTTGGACGAACATTAAACGCACTCAGCACATTCCTTGCAGCATAGATGAGCACTCGTGGAGTGTTCTGTCTGTCTCTGATGACACATGTGTTTGTAATTACTATGTGATAGTAAGCCTTTATAGTGTCAACTACTTGAGCATAAGTTGCTTTATAGCTTTTTTCGGTTGATTCTAAGAGAAAAACAAGTTTTCCATCATTTTATGAAATTTCGATGTCCCGTATATACCTGATAATGACAAATTTGGTATTTTCGTTATGATAGTCATACAAAGGATAATTTCAGGGAATCGAGCAGGTAGTCGAGCATATACGAGGGCACGTATGTACTGGTTTATGAATATTGTGGTTGTTAATTCATTGTGTATTCATTAAGGCATTCAGATAATTTATCACTGAAATTGTTCATTAGTTTTACTTGCTAGTAAGGTGAATTTCATTTTATTGAATAATATCTTACTATGAAATAGTTGATTTGCTTAAAAAACGATAGTTCAACTGTCACAGCATTTTCCCAAAAACTCCACTGCATAGTTTTCCATCGAATTCCCAGGTTCTTCCGTGTTTTTTCCAAACATGCGTGAAAGTTATCCAGTAATGGTTCCACCACGGATTTATAGGCGCAACTGGCGAGGAGTTTTAAATCCTTTCCGTTCGGTTTGTACGCTCAATGGTTTTTGTTTCACGTCATTTGAATTGTAAATGCGCAAGTTCGGTAATATGTTTGTCTTTTCCAAACGTTCGTGTCGCTGTATTTACATTGGGTTATCTTTACTGATTGTAAACGACTGTTCACTGTTCATTGTTTTGACTTTTATTTTGGAGAGTGGTTGTAAGTTTCCATTATCATGATAAAAGAGCTTCTAGATATCTAAATTATTTGTTGTGCAAATTACAATGAACAAACCAGCTAATTTAAGCATTTTAATGAAAGCGAAAGCTTTCAATGATATGCCATTAACTTCTGACAACTCTTTTGCCATAATTATATTGCTTTGTCTGTAACATTAACAATAATTAGTTCGTAAGTAATCACCACCACCGTAATTGTTAATATTTGTATACTTTTAAATGATCCAGTTACTAATGATAGACTCTGAGTTAACTCGTTATTTCAGCAAACACAGAAATACTCGGTATGGTTTTTAAACTGCCCGTTTATACTATATTATCTTGTATATGTATAAAGTAGAGTGTTAATTCCAGTGCTCATTTTTGGCGCTAACGCTGCTATACAAATAAAATCTTCTAGCAACGAAAAAGTTCGTCATAATCCCAACCCTCATTAAGACAGGCAACCATTTCGACAACGCAATAACTGCTCAAAGTTAGCGAACAGAAATGCAGCGGAAGCGTCCGCCTTAGGCACGGAACACACGAATGGCTTTTCGCCACCAAAACCACCAACTAAACCCTCATTACGGCAATTTTCATACTAATATGTGGTTGCATTATAATTATGTTTCACTGCTGTGACATTATTAATATCAACGTCGTCAGCAGTCATAAGCCTCAGTTAATAGCTACTATGAATATTGCGACTGACCGCGGCTATAAAATGACCGCGATCGACAAGCGAATTGATGGTCCGCTATGACTTTATTTATTAAATGGGCTCTTTTTATCAATCTGTCAGACTTATTCGAGTTAATGTTGATGTCCACCATTTTGACGAAATAATTTAGCTAGTTAGATAAACTTTTATCACAATCGCCTCTCAAACTACGAATAAGGAGTTGCGAATGTGTTCCGGTCTTTACACTGATCCAGCAGCGGCTATAGCGCTGAATAAAGTTTTTGTAGCAACTTTTAATATTGTTTCTTATAGCTCTTATGCTGCTGAGTTATGATAGCCGGTTGCCAATGTTTTTCTACTAGAATGAAAAGTTTTACTGTTGTTTATTTGAAGATATGATAACTCAGAGGTTCCGTAATGCCTGTAAAGCTTGTTCATTTAATTTGTAAGGAATATGTAGTAGTAAAAATAACTAACTACTAACTCTTAGAATAATTTGTATTTAAAATCTATCCATGCATTAACACCATTACAATACCAAAACTCAAAACAAACCATAGCTTTAAATTCAGCACCCGATAAAGAGGAGATTAACTTATATTTACTACCGAAAATTGGCTTTTACGCCAAACAATATTTGAACTGTGGATCTTAATACCTTTCTTCGTCGGAGACGCTGCCAAACGAGCTCGTCGATTAATTTAGGTGCCAGATCCCCCCTGATTTTATGACGAAATTCTTAGGTGATACAATTTTCGTCTCGCAAAATTTTAGCCGTTTTAAACCTTCAATTACTTGTGGATTTCATGGGCGATTACGTTGATTTCGCGTTGATATTGGTTTATAGCTTTGATTCTGATGGAAATTGATATTTCATAATACCTTTGAGCTATTTCAAATTTATGGTTCGTTAATCTCGATAAATATGTAATTTTTTATGGGACTCGCATTTTCAACTTTAAAAAGTTTCGGATACTTGAAATTGTGCGAGCGTAAAATGAAATGGAAGTTTAATACCTACATATTCACAAATAAAAGCCGTAAAGGATGATTTCCACCAAACGGCTCGAATCGTATCGGATCGGATTTCACAATCTTTAAACGATATTAAATCGTGTACACAGTATTTAAAGTCTATATTACCAAGCCACGCACAGCAGCTTGACCGCGGGCGTCTTCCAAGCCACGCGATTGTAGCCGAAAGTATGCTGCGACGCGCGATCGGCTCCGTTCGTCTGTCGTCCTATCCGATCACACATTCATCCGAATTAGGACACGTCAACACGTTAGGAATGAAGCTATTTGACTAGGCGCAGAAACAGATACGTTTCCAAGCGACGGTACTTAGCCAATCGTATGCGTCGACATCCTGCCGGATGCGACGGCGTGTCGCCGCATCCGTTCATATCATTTCCGATCCGATGCGATGCGAGTCGTTTGGTAGAGATCGCCCTTAATTGAACACATGTATCAATTGCTAATAGTGCTCCTAGCTATTACTAACAATAACCAATATTAATAATCCCATTCATCTGAACTAAAATTGCAACACCACTACATTTAATTTATCTTTTTTAATGACGTCTCTATTTAGTATTGGGTAGTAAAACAAACGCGAAACGCCGTATTCCGTGTTCACTGTACCAGCTACTTTCAACAGTTTTAAAACGACCTCCTTTTACAGAAACAATTCTTGCAATAAAAGCTTTGCCTTAATATCTCACGGTTCGTATTTTAAAATTTCATATTCATGACGTTGAAAATAATCAAACCGCTTTTGTTTAAGCTGCGTTATTATTTGTAGAACTAGTTGTTGATGTTTCGTGTACTTTAATGTGTTCGAACAAAATGGCGATGGTTTCCGGATATTTTTTTTGACATAATGTATCCTTGTTTTTTTTTGTGTCTTGTTTTCATTACAAAGATTCCCACTTGGTCATTGCATTCATGTGCTTTAACTAGCTGATCATTTAGTAATATTGTTGCTTTGGCAGCTTCTATTGCTAGATTGTTAAAACTGCTTAATACATCCGCATTAGAATTGCCCCTTAAATATTTGTTTCACTATCTCGTTTCAAATAAAACGACATCACAGATTTAAAGGTGAACTCTTGGCCGTGGTTAAATTTTGGCGCGGCACACAGCTGCTACAGCTGTTATAATAATGAGCCACCTGCAAGGAACGCGGTTGAAATTTAATTTCATACAGTTTAAGTTATTGTGCGTCGTGTTTGTTGCAGATTTTATTTTTGGTACATGTTGCAGATTTTTTAATAAGATTTTTTTTAATTATGAGTATTAGCATTGCTAGTAGTACCTAGAATTCCTGTTATCCCACTAATTAAGCTAAATATGCATGTAAAAGTGTCCAATGGCCTAGGTTTTTTTTTTCATTCTTATTACATAACATCAAGCCTGTATTCCCCTAAGGGTTAGGCAGAGGTGTACCTATAGTACACCCACATTTCACAAGTTATGTTTAAGTCTTATTTAATAGGGGGCGAGCCTATTGCCATCAACCGGGCACAGTAATTAATTAATTATTTTATTATAATTATTTTAATCAAGTAACAATGTTAACATTATATAGTATCATATGTAGGTACACTTGACTTAAGGCTAGTTAACAAAACTGCTAGGTGTTGCAACTAGCACCCTTACTAAGTTATGAAATAACTTATATTAAGGGCAGCGATACAAGCCCAAATATACGTCAATTAGGAAAAAAAAGAATTGCAGTTAAAACAAGTGTTTTTTTATACTAAAGTTAACATAAATCCATAATTAGAATTCAAAAATTACAATTTATTTATTTGTGTTTTGGATTATTTGTGTGTGTGTGTGTGTGAGAGAGAGAGTGTTTGAGTGTGTGTGTGTGTGTGTGAGTGAGTGAGTGAGTGAGTGTGTGTTTCTTTGTGTGTGTGTTTGTGTGGTGCAGAATGTGTGTGTGTTTGTGTGGTGCAGAATGTGTGTTATGTTCTTGGCGGAAGGGTTTACGGTGGGGCATAAATTTGTCTTATTTTCATGGGCTATTGGTAAATATCAGTATTAAAACTGCTGCAGTTCGAACTTTCTACCTCTCGCTCGCCAATCTTATGCGTTATTTAGGTCCATTGTCGTTTGAAATCAAATTGATGGTAGTGTTAAAACAACTAGCTAATATTTCTAAATAAAATTAGATAAAATTACCGTCCCTTTTTAGGTACCTTAACCTGACTTTAGTGTCCGAAAGCAACCAATACCACATACCTCTCAATCAACAAACTCAATAAAAATAATAAAAACCCGAAACAAAAGAATAAATAGCGCTTTGTTCTTAAATTAAATGCAACTAATGAAATAAAGTGCGCAACTCGTATTCGGGGACGAGAATGCCAAGCACTTATTACTCGAAATACTTCCTACTGTACGGTTAGAGTTAATCAACTATTTCGAACGAAGTAAATCGCGGAAATCTCGCAGAATTTAATCCAAAGAAATATAGCTAACACGACTACGGAACCAACTAATTAGGTAATCGGGTCACATGTATTGTTTGTTACTTTTTTCGAGCGTACTCTTCTCGTTATTTTTTTTGTGTTTTCTGGACAGTCGTATCTAGATTCCGGATACTGTGGCATATATCTGTATTTATAACCGACTTCATGCATGGAGTGATTTCCAACTGACCTTTAAACTAAAAATTGGTGTAAAAGAAGACATCTCAACGGGAGTAGTTTTCTTGTACAGTCTTTGTTCACTTAATGGTGGTTGCTCTTCTTTTGCATAAAAAGTTATACAGGCTGTGTGGTGTCCACCACATCATAGGGAGTATTCGAGTGGGTAAATTAAACAACAATTCATTGTACAACAGCAGAGGTCACACGTCCGCAACATCTGGACGCCAACAAGCAAGTGAGCACTTTGCGGGCGTGCGCCGCTGCGCTAGTTTATTATATTGTTACGCTACAGGCTGGCCCATGAAATAATCACGGGGGTGTTTAGACAAGCCCATGAAGAGAGGATTCCATAATTTTTTTTTACTTCCTTTCTTCTGCCCACCTGTATACCAATTGCTAAAAGTTTGATCAGTACTAGTGATTTAATACAAGTCTCAATGTGCTCTTTAAAGGACATTGCTAGTCATAAGTCCGTACTCGCCATCGAAGCATAGTAACAGTTTTGCAAACTACTTATTTATTTTAATGCAACACCCAACTCCACAACCAATTAATCCTTGTACCACAAAAAGGTAATTCAATTATACTGCTTAATTCAATTATAGTTCAGTTTTCTAATAGTGTTTTGTATCAGTTTTTGTTCAACCCATCGTAGTAATTACTTTCAGCCTTTGTATAAAAGTTTGATAGTTTAATTAGTAACCTTCATTCGTTTTGGAGTGTATTTGAAAGCGGATCACGTGGTTCAAATGACTTTTAGATAAGGGTTGTGGTGATATGGTGCGTGTTTGTAGAATATATTTAGATAGTTTTATTTTTAAAGCTTTTACTTGATTCAGTTTTAAATTAGATATGATTTATGTTCATGATAGTAAAGTCCCCTTAATATTGAGTTTCCAAAAAAAAAAAAATGGTTTATTAGTGATGGTCAACGACTCATTTAGGAATGCCAAAACTGAAATTATGACATTTTTACTAGACATTTTTTTTTTCATCTTAATACCCGTTAAAGAATTTGAGATTAGAACAAGATTTCTACCCCTGTCTAGACTATGTTTCAGAGACTGTTTGCCAACACCGACAGCTCCTTATCTCAAAGCTCGGAAGGCAGTACATACGTAATTTATTTCAGCTCTTTTGTCGAGAACGTTTTGCATAAGAACATAATGACTAGATGGATGTCGACTGCATTTGCTCTGTTTATACCGTACTAAAGACGCAATTAGTTTCTTTGTACAAATACTGAAGTAACTCGAAAGATGTCTGCCTTTAGAATAATGTGAGTGTAATCCTATGCAAAATGGAGATGTCAAACTTCAAAAATGCAAGAGTTATCATCATAACCTCTTCTCAACTATGTTGGGGTCCGCTTCCAGTTTTAATGGATGCAGCTGAATAACAGTATTAAACATGGAGCGACTGCTTATCTGACCTCCACACCCCAATTACTGGGTATCACGATGCCTCTTGGTAAGACTGGTTGTCAGACTTTCGAATGGCAAGAGTTACTTACCCATTCATTTCTAACTGAATTTATTTACGCCTTATCTCTCACAAAACCTGGCCAATGCGAACACAATACAAGATTTACATCCAATACAATAGCTCCCAAGTTCTTACAGCGCGGTAATTTGGACAAAGTTAACATACGCCAGATACGCCCCAACTGGGGTTTCTACGAACCAACTTCGACAATTAATGGGCGTAACTACCGAGAGTTTTGACTGAGAATTTGTCGTTACGATTTCTATTCTAAGTACGAAATGTATGTGGATCTTGATGCTGAAGAAAAAGAGGAAGTTTTCAATGATGATGACACAATCTTTTAATTGCTTAGAGGGACTTGTAATGAATTTTTTGCGGCTAGTAATGTCTCTCACGATGGAATATAGAAGACCATGTTGGTAATTGTTAGGTTGCTGTCAAGATTGGAACGATATTTTGTTCTAAATTTAATACTAATAATTAATTAATTTGATTTTCTAATTCTAATTTTATTTCTGTCATTATTACGAGTATATATATATACAGAAATAAAATTGTTTGACGGTATAGGTATATATATATATATATATACAGAAATAAAATTGTTTGACGGTATAGGTATATATATATATATATATATATACCTATACCTATACCGTCAAACGGGATGAATAGGGATGCAGGGGTGAATTGAGACGAAACTTTGAAAGGGATTTTAACATTGAAATAATGTAGTTTGTTACCAAAAAATACTGTTTACTGTATTGTAATTAACGATTAAGTGCCCTTGTTGGCAACAAACAAAGTATATTATTTCAATGTTAAAATCCCGTTCAAAGCTTCATCTCGATTCACCCTGTTTGACGTTATATATTTCGTTCTAATCTTAACAAAGATTAGATTTGAAAATAAAAATAAAGCTTTTTTTTCGTGTCATACGCTTTATTTAAAAATAAATAACATACATAAATCTGAAGTCTAATCTAAGCTGTTTCCTCTTACTTAATATAGGTCAGAAGAAGATAGTAAAGTATTCCTTAGATGTTGTTCCTTTTCGAACCCTAGACCGTAAAGAGCCACGATAAATAGGATCCATCCATTAATACAAAAATCTTTCCAAAGAATACAAAAACCTCGTAATTTTTTAAAGTCGGTTATAAATAACCGAAGAAAGAACATCTTCATACAGATAACAACAACTGATACGATCATATAAAATTACAATTTAAATAAAAGCTATCATTCCAGGGCCCTAATTCACTAAGACCACTTAACGATTCCTTACTTCAAAACCACGTCAATTCCTTATCTAACCACGACATCTGCTAATAACGTATTCTCTATGATACAATAAACGAAACCGTTTCTACAAGACACGATACTGACGTGGTTTGCACGTGGTAAGATTACGCGGGGAATAATAATTACCATACGGAATTGGGGCCCTGCAATAATATTGAACATATTTACATACTACATAGTAACTGGAACACATCAACTCACTGCGGAAACGAATAATATTGAGGAGTCGCAATTTCATGTTCTGCGATAAACTCGGCACTAGAGATATAAATTACTAGCTTTTTTGCCCGAGGCTTCGCCTGCCTGGATGTCGGAAATTATCCCATGGGAACGTAGTACCGGGATAAAAAGTACCCAACGTGTTAATCCAGGTTATAAACTATCTGTGTTCCAAATTCCATCCAAATCCGTTCAGTAGTTTTTGCGGGAAAGAGTAACAAACGTCCATCCATCAATCCATCCATCCATCCTCAGAAACTTTCACTTTTATAATATCAGCAGGATATGAGGTGACGTCAGCGGTATTTCAAGTGAAGTACCTCATATATTATATTGTAAAGAAATTTGTTTAATTACGAACAACAAAAAAAAAAACGGTTTTCGTGTCTGTCTGCCTAACCACGTTGTTCTTCTAAGCTAATGGATTTTGATGCAAAAATCAAACCTCTAATTTGTTAAATGATAAATGATTTTATTTCTGTAAGTAGGTTTGTACAAACACTTTGACACGTCAATCATATTTTAAAAATTAGATGAGATCGGCGTTTTCTATCTGACTACTCTGAGAAGAAAGGCCGAAACAAACTCGTAGGTCACAGTCTCTTATCATCCAGATATAATCTTGGTCAGATCATTTGAAGACCATGTAGATTTTTGTCTGAAATGGTCGTTTGAGGAAAAACTACACAGATTGAGTGGACCTGTCCAGTCAGTGACAAGCTTTTGACATTGGCTTTGGCTTGAAGAAAAAGAAGTATGGAAAAAACAGACATGTTGCGCCGATCCCAAGTAAATTGGGATAAATATATGGTTTCTTAGAAAAGTGGTGACCGCCCACATGGCGTCCGCAATTTACCGGTGAATGACGTCACTGAAACGTTGTTTATGAAAGTAGGTTGGTGTGTTTTCCTAGAGAGTGTTTTTGGCACCGTAAAGTCAAACCCCGCTGCCCAAAGATTTAAATCGCTAGATTTGCCTTCAATGTACTTAGTCACGCGAAAGTGTCCATACTGAGAAGAGTGAGCTCACACATTATATGTATAGCGTTCCCATGACAATCAAGTCAAGTCACTGCGTCATTGTGTGTCAGAGAAAAAACGAAACAGATACGCGACTATCATTTGACGCGGTAGGGTGTATCTCACGATTTAAATCTTTTCGCTGTCATCATTTTATGACAGCCGTCACTACGGCCGTTATGTGCGTTCACCGCTTTTCTAGGAAATCGTAGCCTAAGGGCAGGAATTATGATGTCGCTGCGAAGAAATTGCGACTAGATTTTAAACGTTTTTAATTACGAGAATTGGCTTTGTTCAAAGTGAAGATTTCTGAGAATACTGCACACTTGGGAATTAAAACTCTACATGTAAATTAAAACAAATGACAGCAGAATCCGAACTCAAATACTGCATGTAACATTTCTTAAGGGGTATTAATCAAAAACTGTGCGGATCGCAGCTACGTGCACGCTTCCCTCTGATTTACTAACATACGTGCTTCCCCTTAATTTAGTATTAGTTTGTTTGCTGATAACTATATACGATCTAAGTTTTGGCGTAACGAGGTATGTTCGACGTAACAAGAAATAGATAGAGATTTTGTTGCTGTAATGAATGTTGTTTTGGAGTCATTTGTAATCAATTTTAGGTGGTAGATATTGCTTCTTTGATTCAGGTGTAAATGTGGCAAGATTACTAATGAAGTTAGAGGTATTTTTAGGATATGTAACACAGTAATTCATCGATGTACACCCCTTTGTTTATAAACAATCGCTGAAACATAGTATCTTAATTTAAAGCAAGGTTTATTTATTTATATGTTTTGTTCATTTATAAATGTATAACCCCTAGACCACGTGATCATATTAGGCATACCGCATGTTTTGTCCCTATGTCATATTTTCTCCGAAGTATGGATTGAGTCAGGTCAGAAAGCTTAGATATTTAGCGTCTGTCAAATGCTGTTACCAGATGTCCTGTCTATCGCAAAATTCAAAATTATTTCCCACGCACCGCACACAGCAACACCAAAAAATAATAAAGTGAAAAAAAAAAAATGCCCGGAAGTCGGTGTCTTTAGTTTCGTATTTTCGTTTTTTGCCACCTACGAGTACTTCCGCAATTAAAGTAATTTTGCACTATGTAGTGTTTTTTTTTTGGAAGTCAACTGTTCTTTTTTTTGTAAAAAAATATTTTATTTCACTTTATAGTTGTGGTATCTATCCCACACAAATTCGTATTCATACCACTACTTGATATGTAAATAACAGTGACAGAAAGTTATTTAAACATCATCAATATAAACTAAGTGGAAAAAATACGCAGTATTAAGGATAAATGAAAAACTACTGGTCAGAACTTGTTCAAATTTATATGCGACCACATGAGAAGCACCAGCTTTCAAATAAAAAAAGAATAATTCAAATCGGTTCACCCAGAAAAATGTTCTGAGGTAACAAACATTGAATAAAAAAATACAGTCGAATTAAGAAAGTCCTCCTCTTTTTGAAGTCGGTTAAAAGATAGCCTCCCTGTTAGGTACCCGTCATTTGTAACTTTGAATTCTCAGCAAGCCAATAAGGTTCTAAATGCTACTCCAACTATTACGTTTAAAACTACACGGTTTATGTGGACACAAGCATTACGCTAAATGGGAGCAAAAGTTTCCGTACTATATGAAAATAGATACTGCGAACGCTAAGGGAATACTATATAGAACGAGTACTTTTGTTTATATGACTCTGCATCGTTATGGTTTCCTAGTACTAAAGTTTAATGTATGAGGTTTTATTGCTTAATTATTTATTGTAGATGAAATTAATCGGTTTGTATAGTTATAAAGAGCGATTGATTTATTTATCGAGAGCTGCTTGCATTAGAAACTTTTTCAGGAGTCTTGTGGAAAATTTAAAATTAATCTTCCATCTCAGTTGAAATTGATAGGTACAATTCATTGGATTTTAAAAGATTTTTCGAAACAAAATCTCCACGTTAAACTATGCATAAAATTGTAGCCTTGTTTTAATGACTAATGTGTAACGTGTTTTAGAAACGTTAGTACGAAAGGAATACGTAATGTATGTGTGTGTGTGTGTGTGTGTGTGTGCAAATAAAAGCGGCTGTAGGCAAATAGTATGGTTGCGTTAATGTTTCTATTTCCTACAATCGTTGGTATTGTAAATATGAGACTTTGTATGTGTTATTAGCTAGGATAATATGTATTTATGCGGTGGTTTAATTTGATGATGTTTTTCTTCTGTGGTGAAGTGATTTTAAGTTTATTATATAAGTGTTATTGGGTATTTCTATCAGGAATTTCTCAGTAGCAGTCCAGAGTCTTAGAGTTGTCCCGGTTGATAGCAAAAGCTCGGCCTCTATTAAGGCTCCTAGAAACAGTCGCGACGCGAATAGCATGCGACACCAAAGCACTGCTCGTCGCGCGACAGGCGGTGCCTTTGTGTCGCGCCTATTTGAAGGAGCCTTTACATTGGTCTTAAATATAACTGGCGCAATCTGGTTGTACTATAGGTACACCTCTGCTTAACCCTTTGGATAATACTGGCGTGATGTTATGTTATGTTGTTAGACTAGAACACGATTTAGAAAGTCACATAAGTAGGTGTAGTGAACAAATACTTATCCCAAGTTATCCATAGCCTTAAGCCACAGTCTTAAGCAGTATTTTAATGTTTCATTGATATAAATTTGTTATATATGTAGTTAACTGTTATTCATTGACGACAGTCCTTTGTTTCTTGTGCAACCATACCAATTTATTTCTTTTCATAAACACCACTATATTTTTTACACATACATATAATTTTTTTTAATTTAAATATTTACGCACACTATAAAATAGATTTACATCCATAAGACGGGGTCATAACATAAGGTCCAGTTGAAAACCAGCGTCAGGCAATACTTGCCGGGCATTTATGCTGAACTTGGCCTATTTGGCGCAGTCGTGAGGCACACACTGTTTTTAAGATTTTTTCTATGTTTTGTTTTTGTGTGAATATTGTGTGGCCTTAACCTGGGTCAAATAAATTTATATTCTTTCTTTTTTTAAGCAATATACCTATTACTAGCTTACAAGAAAATAAAGCTAATCCAAGCAATACTTTCTACGTAACCCAGTGGACCAGTTCTTTTACAGTTTAGATTGTAGCCATTAATAATATCATAATCACTTTCACACTGGCTTACTAGGTCATAAATTAACCAGCCTAAGTCTAAAAATAAATTAATTTCCACACATAAAACACTTACAAAATCTCCAGTATTCGCTCAAGTAGTACACCAATCCTTTACCTTGTAAGGTGTCGTTTATGCAAATAGCAACTCTATGTTAATTAAAATAAGGTTAAAAGCCATTTGAAATGGCACACGCGTGCTCTCTAGTATGCATGCAAGGTTCCACGCAAACCCAGTTAAGTTAAATTGGTTTACATTTAAAAGTCGATAAACAGTGCTTAAGGCAACTAGATAACAGTGAGTAAATAATGGAGGAAAAACTAAGCGTAATTTGTTGAACATTTAACTATCTATCAAGGTAGGATGGTTTTAATTAAAAGCAATTATATGTGCGTGGGTCAGGGGAAGTGAGAGGCTCGTGGCTAAGTGGTAACAGCCGCACGCGTTGATCGGAGGGTTAAACTACGCTTGCCGCGGTCGGTTCGTGGATGGGCGACCGTCCATTATATAACGAGACCCCTCCGTGCCTCGGAAAGCATGATAAACTGTTAGTCCTGGCTGGCAAAGTCAGGAGCCCAAAAAGTCTGACAACCAGTCTTACAGCTGCACGATTACTGACAAATGCGTGCACTGACTGGACAGGTCCACTCATTCTGTTTGGTATTTTTTCCTCAAAATTACCATTTCAGACTCAAATCTACACGGTCTTCACATGATCTGACCAAGATTATGTCTGGACTTTAAAAGAGACTGTGACCTCTGAGTTTGTTTCGGCCTTTCTTCTCAGAGTAGTCAGATAGGAAACGCCGACCTCATCTAGTTTTAAAATATGATTGACGTGTAAAAGTGTTTGTACAAACCTACTTACAGAAATAAAATCATTTATCATTTATCATTACCAAGGTGGTGGGTGTTACGCAGTTATGGAGGTCAGATAGGCAGTCGCACCATGTAAAATACTGGAATTCAACTACGTCTGGTTAGACTGGAAGCCAACCACAAAATAGTTGGTAAAAGCCTAGGCAGATTGATTGGGTCAGCGGTAGTGGTAACTGACGGATATTTTATGTAGTTCCAGATGTTTGAAGTTATGAACGAATACTCTGATAGCTCAAATAATGAACAGTTCAACAAGTTCAAATACTCAAAACAAGACTAATGATGACGTCATAAACAGCCCCTTACAAGTCACTCGGGAATAATGTTCTTATAAAAACACTAAGGGAACAACACAAATGCACATCACACCACAGGAGGAGCGAACATAAAAAAAAACAAATTGTGCCATAACACAACAAGTCACGTGAAAATAATGTTGTAGTATCAAAAATAACAAAGGTAGCAGAACTCACAGTAGCAACACCATCGGTAAATCACAACACGGAACATATGTCAGACAAACACGAACCTCACTCTGTCAGCAAAATCACTCTCATTTAACATCACAAGACGTTTGCGTATGAATAGGATACCAAGCTACCCCGATACGACTCATCATAATGACAAAGATCCCGTCTACGGCAGACTTAATTAATCATTATGTTTACTGATTAACATTCGCTATTCACAACTTGCTTAGTTAGCGAATTTACATTCTGATGGAATAGTTAAATTACTCTGGATTGAGTTCTTGGACAAGAGACTTTGATGTTCCGGAAGACGCGCTTTTGTTTTTGAAGAAAAATAATAGCAATTGAGTCGTCATCTATAAGACCTGCTATCTGTTTTCAATATGCGGTACAACAGTATTATTTTAATCTTACTTTTCTTATCTCTATCTTACACTGAAGTAAGATTAAAATAATCATCATCATCAGCATACAGCAGTCCACTGCTGGACATAGGCCTCTCCAATTGCACGCCATTTAGCTCGATTTTCGGCAATTCTCATCCAGCTGCTACCAGCCACCCTGCGAAGATCGTCGCTCCATCTAGCCTGAGGGCGTCCTACTTTACATTTGCCGATTAGCGGTCTCCACTCAAGAACAGGTCTACCCCAACGGTCATCGGTTCGATTGATTAAAATAATACTGTTACAAGATTTGGTGGTAGGCTCCCCGATATCTTTAATGACCACAAAAACATGACAGTTCAAATATTAGAAAATTAATTTTAAGTTCAGTTGAAGGAGAAAAAGTGTTACCGAGGTAATTTCAACCATTTTAATACTGTTTTACTTATCTGCTATTATTACCTACATTTAATTTCTCAATATATAGAAACTACCTTCCAAGTTCTCGTAACATAGTCCGTACATTTCTACGAACATAACAATGAAAGTAAGGTCTCCCCAGCGCCCAGTTATCGGCGAGCAGATGCGAAACAAAACAATATACGTTCTGCTATAAAACAATGTAGACTAAACTGCCCATAATATTGTATCATAGAATGACGTCGAGTTTACATTCTCAAATGGTTAAATTGCTATGGATGTCGTTGGAGAACTTTATGACGCATTATTTTAAATTAGAATTATTACCATGTTACATTCTTACCAACCAGTCGTACCAAAGAGTTCTTACTTGGTTGTGCAGGTCAGATAGGCAGTCGCTCCATGTAAAAATACTTGTCTTTTCTCAAAATATTTAGAAAAAGGTTAGGCACTCTAAGCAGATGATGACTAACGTTCATGTATCAAAAATTGATTTAACTCTCTTGAATTTAAAGACCTTTTACTTCAGTAACAAGTACATCATTTGGTTTTCCTGCGTCCATAACCATTTTTGTTTTCATTTTCACACTGACCTTTACACACGTATTCAGACTCATCATTATGCGGTCCACGAGCGTGATGCCGCACATATTTCTCATTCTCAGCTCTTTTTTCATGAATCCTTTCTTTTTCATTACCAATTTGTTACTTACATATTTATTTATTGCTATTTGTCGGAATCCCGAAGGCTACTAGGATATTTGATCGAAACAGCTTCTGCTTTATCAATTAATTTGTCTTGGACGATGTTGCTTACTTCGACTTCAAAGGATCATGCGTTTCAGTAATCTTAGTTTTGAATCTTATATTCAAGTTGGGTACTGATATAACGTTTATATTATATATAGCAGCATTTAAAAAAAAAACGCGATCCATAAAATAAATCTGCAATCCATTGTTGTATACGCTGCATTGCTCCGTTCCCTTGGATCCGGATATTGAATTTTCATACCATTCGTTTGTT
This sequence comes from Dryobotodes eremita, assembly GCA_917490735.1. Taxonomy (NCBI): domain Eukaryota; kingdom Metazoa; phylum Arthropoda; class Insecta; order Lepidoptera; family Noctuidae; genus Dryobotodes; species Dryobotodes eremita. Next base: position 6,112,047 of record OU823261.1, read on the forward strand.
GCTACAAGTCAGTTTTTATTTATCGTGCATTTATAGCAAGCACGTTTATTGACAGGAAATTAATGCATCGGTCGAATCAATTTGTGTTAACTCCCTCCGGGTTATGGATTTGTTAATCTATAACCCGTTGGAATGGTTGGAGAGGAAGTTCTATATGTAAGTACCGTGCTTTGTTCGTTTGAGAATTTACCTACGCTTTTGAAGTAACCGCAAAGCAATTTTTAGTACTATATTTCATATTGGGCTTTAATGTATGTCAATGTAATAATTATTTTTTATGTTCCTATTGATAAGCTCGCCCCCTGTTAAATGGGACTTAAACATAACTAGCGAAATGTAAGTGTAGTATAGGTACACCTCTGCCTAAACCTTCGGAGATCAGTAGCGTGATATTATCTTAAGTGTGATAGAATGGTCATTGCCCAAAAATGTAAAAATATATGCTAATTTTCAATTTGAGTGCACTACCCGAAATATGGAGAGAGATTTAAGTGAAGCAGCACATGAATTTATCTCACTGTTTCGGGTAGTTTTTAATTCTTGATTCATTATTAACGCCCATTGAAAAACAATACAACTATTATTTTGCTTACTGTTATTCATACCGCATTACAAATTTACCGTTAATACAGCCTATTCAAAAGTCGGATACCATTGCTTATCGGGAAACACTAAAGTTTTATATTCCGTTGTAAAATTTTATTACTTACATCTACTTTTAATATGAACTGAAATGCTTTGTTTATGTTATTGTCTTCGGTTGCTTTTAAAAGTTAACTGAGTGTATTGTTATTACTCGTGTTACCTTGGGAGTGGTGATTTGCTTCTTATTTTCGGTTTTTGGTTTCCCCAATTTTATTCTTCTCTTCGCCAGTTTTTAGTTTAAGATTTCGATTTTAATTGCTTAAGTAACTTCTGTTTTATTAATGTTTCTGAGTGAATGTTTAGTCTTAAATTTTGACTCATCATCGTCACTGAAACATTCAATTGCAAAAAAATATATATGAGGAAACTTGATTGGAATTCGCTGTCATGTTTTCGTACAACTGAATTGAAATTTTTGTAACATAAAAATATGATGGCAACCTGTGTTTAATTGACGTTCACAAGTTTTTATCAACACAGTCGTTTGCAATCAAGTCATTCGTGATTTTTCGAAACAAAATTTCCGATGCAGCCTTCCGTTATATTCTGCATGCATACATTACTTTATCATCTGATAATAATCAACGCTTTTTGAATTCTGTGTCGTCGTAAATTACAAATATTGCTCGGTATGTCGCAAATTGAAATAACGCAAACAATAGAACTGGTACAAAGTTTATCTTTGCAGTTCAATATACCCATCTCAAAGGTTTGGAATGAACTGAATAAATAATGGTGTTTATTTTTGTAAAATCGACTGTTTTCACAAGCTGAGTAATTCCAACCAATTTGAATTATTTGGCTAATGAATATTTAGTGATGGTTTATAATGGTGAGACCTGGGAATTCTATTTGGGAATAAAGTGAGTCTATTAGAAACACAACGCCTACGATTGATTTTATGCATAATTTATAATAATTGGTTTTCAATAAAAGAAATGAAAATGGAAGTGAATTGAATGCTTGAAGACTGAATTCAGGCAATCCAGTTGAAAGGACTTAGAATTGTGAAGAACAAAATTAAATAGGAGGCATTTTTGGGTAGTAAATTCGTGCTTAAAAGGTTGTTGGATGTTGTATTAAAATTTAGCTTAGTATATTGTATATTCCTTCCGAGTTTGATGTATTAAAGTGAAATGTATATATCTAAAAAGGAAAACAAATCTGCCTTGTAAAACTCAACATTTATATAGTTTACTAATGAAAAACAAAATGCTGAGGATGCGCCACGTAGCGTTTTACTCATGGCTACTTTGTTTCCAACTACAAAACACGGTGCACAGTGCTTTACAAAACAGTTGACGTAGAAAAAAACTTTTGGGAACAAAAAAAGATTGCGTAAACTTCGTATCGTGCCGCTTTAGCGATGTAGCTGGATATTCCTTTTTTAATTTTGTCGTGTAATTATTTCGCTGGCAATTCCTCTTTTTACGTTTGTAAATCTAAATAAATGGAAACCGAGTTTTGTTCGTTCATTTTCGGCTTTGGACAAGAGTTTTCCGACAATTTTTCGGTGACTAGATAAATGCTATTACACATTTTAGGAGTTGAAATTATCTTGGTAGTAGAGAAAATATTTTATACACAAAATGTTGAAAAGGATTTCATTATTTGGGATATATGAGCGGTGTTCCAATGTTTAAATGGCGAAAATTTATTAGGATTTAAGCGAACCCTAACTTATTGACCAAGATAATTAAATTGAACATTAACTTCGAGTAGAACGGTAATGTTCCGGTAAATTGCCTCCTCTCCGTTCTTTGTTTTTCTTCAGCCAGCTTCGGAAACATTAAACATTTGGAACATCATTATACCGAGCTGAAGTCTCTGAATTAATTCATTATGGTACAAGGTTATACAAATACGTGTAATTTATATGAAGAACGAGAACATGCTCATTCAACAAATAGGAAACTCCGACCTCATATAGTTTTAAAAATATGATTGACGTGTAAAAGTGATAGTACAATCCTACATACAGAAATAAAATCATTTATCATTTTAAAAACCTAATGACAAGGAGCAGGTAAAAAAAATCTTCTTCGCACTGTATTTATATTTTATATTTTGAGCCAAAAAATACAAGAATGGAGTTGTGCCATGAGAAAAAATTAAATATTTCAAAAATCTTCAAAAATATTTGTCCGAAGTGACTTTGCCCACACAAACTAGACACTGCACCACAGTGCACTCGCTCGAACACACAGCCTAAATGGCAATACTCGTAAATCAATCGCTTATTCAGCAGTGGGATCACGCTGCGTCATCGAATCCTCGTACTCTGTCGGATTCGCGGTCGAAGCGATAACTGGCGGGCGCTCGTAAAATTAAACACGTTTAACACTTTGGAAATAAAGCTGAATTAATGTTATATTTTAGGTAAATATGATGACGTTAACGACTGAATGTGAAATAGGGAATACATTTTGGGAATTTTGATGGCGGAAATATTTTGGTAGGAAATGTGGTTTTACGATATTTAAATGGGCTAATTGAAAAGAGCTTTCTTAAGTTAAATGATGTCATGTTCACCTTCCATCTTCCTCACAAGTTTAACTAAGAATTATGTTCCACCTCATCTTGATCTACTGCAAGCAGAACTCTTGAGGTCTGATTTTTTTATGTAAGTTTGGCTATATTTGTAGTTTTAATTAATTATCGTAATAAAACTATCACTCACACATGGGCATTGGATTAATTACTCTTAACCTAACTAAAACAACTGGCTACAAAGGCTATGTGCTCATTAGTTAAAGCCCCTACATAGTTCTATGTAATGGCAACTTTCTGGTTTTATCTAACAACTGATTGCGGTGTCAGCTTAGAGCTTCACTGAACAGAAACTAAATACATCTGCTTGTTAGTTCGGCGTCTACGAACGCTACGGTGCTACGACGCTACGAACTAGTTGCTACGCCGCTACAAACTAGTTGCTACGACTCGTAGCATCGTAGCGCATGTTGTAAGAATTCACTACCAACTTTGTAATTTTACACTGAATGGGAAGTCGTATTAGTACTTGCAAAGTGAAATTGACCTTATTTGACGGGGTTTTACTAACTTTTACTGCGGGAGGCAGAAGTGTTTACTACAACTGCAATTCTCCAGGCAATTTCCATATAATATGGTGTCTATTGCCATTACAAAATAACAACAATCATTGCTCATACTTACAATTTAATAATTATTTAAAATACTACCTCGGATACTGAAAGCCAATTAATATTTTTTATTCAAAGAATATTTTTATTTTTGCATTCAACAAGGTCAGCATATTTATTGATAAGAAACTTAATCAGGCTTCTAAAAAACTAGTGTTAATTGGTCATAATATAATCAATATTAGCTGAAGCTACCAAAAATATATAATTAGTATTTTATTTTCTAAACACCTTCACTTTAAGTCTTAAGTCCTGACTTCCTGAGTTGAGCTGCACGATAACTGACAAACGTGTGCACTGACTGGACAGGTCCACTTAATCTGTGTGGTTCTGTCCTCAAAAGACCAGTTCAGATACCAATCTACATGGTCTTCACATGATCTGACGAAGATTATGTCTGGACTTTAAAAGAGACTGTGACCTCTGAGTTTGTTTCGGCCTTTCTTCTCAGAGTAGTCAGATAGGAAACGCCGACCTCATCTAGTTTAAAAAATATGATTGACGTGTAAAAGTGTTTGTACAAACCTACTTACAGAAATAAAATCATTTATCATTAATTTTACCAGTATATGTACATAAATGTTCGCCTCTTGAATGTAGGGTCATTGAGCGACCATCAAAGCTAGGGCTGTCTAAAATCATTATCGGTATTACGTTCATTAACGTTACATATACTTATGTAACACGAGTACTCGTAATTAGTGATAACCATGATAAAGTTGAGGGGATTGACCAATTTATTTATGACCGCGGTTAATATCGAGTTATTAATTTAATTTTTTTTATTAATTTGGGAAGTGTTTAGAGATTAAATTTTTGTAGTGAAAACTTCTTTAGCCGCGTTGAGCGATTTTTGGTAGGGGCAAAACCTATGGGTTCGCTTCACCGACATGCTAAAGTGACGCGTTGCGCCAGACTGGCGACGCGCAGCGGCCTGTGCACATTTTGGGGTTTTCACTTCGGTCGTCAGTCCCCATGACTGCCTTTTTAAATTATTATTTTATTAGCCTGTTTTGTCGCACTGCTAGGCAAAGGCCTCCAATCACCTTTCACCTCTTCCTGGCCAGAGCTGCCAAGGATCAATCTTGGTTAACGAAATAATGGCAGATGAGATTGTCTTATCAAAATTGTTACTGAGAAAAAAGAAAAGTATCTACACGGTTCATCTATCCTCTCAATTTGGATGAAGCAACCAAATTAAAATAAATCAATTTGGTTGAACTAAATATTATTGTCATTTGATTCAAATTCCATAGAAGATTAATCGAGCAGATTTCGATGAGATGTAACACTACGGAATATAATGTCCATGATATTAATTTGTAACCAATGAAAAAAAAAGAGGTGGTTCTCAATTCGACGCGTATATTTTTTTTTTTATGTGTCGCCTGGCATAATTTCTTACAATTAAATTTGCCATTTTTTTTACTACGTATATAAGAACATGACATAAGAACGACTCATACATTTCGCACTTGACATACAAATTACAGAACATCAGTGCTCTCATATTTGCACCCGTGGTGATAACTCTGACACTGAGTCGGATTAGGTCCGTCGGTGATGGCGCGCTATTTATTTTACAACCTACTTCCGTTTGTTTGTTATTACAGAGTTTTGTTGCTGGATTGATTTAGGTGTTAACATACCATCACGCCTTTATTCTCCGAAAGGTTAGGCAAGGTGTTTCTAATACTACACTCACATTTCGCCATAAGTCCCATGTAATAGGGGACGAGCCTATTGCCGTCAACCGGGCACAAATCCAGACTCCGGGCTGCTACTGAAAAATTCCTAATGGATAAACCGAATAACATTTTGCCCGACCTGGAAATCGAACCGAGGACCTTCATGCTCAGCATTAGAACTTGCGTCCACTAGACCAACGAGGCAGTTTGGTGTAGACTAACGTACAATTAGACCAACTTTGCAATCTCATATAACACAAATCACATATCATAAATCAGATGTAGTGTAAAAAAAACCTGCTATATAAAATTGTTCGTTGTTTCTTTCTATTTGAAAGTAATACAAATGTTTTAATTTTATTATATCTGTTTTTGTAATAAAATATGATTTGCATGTCCATATGACGGTAGATTGTGAACGACTATTATAAAAAGACATCTATGTACTAATTAAACATTTTTGCAAGGTAATAAATGATTTAAGTAAACATGTAGTGGCATCTACATCGCCACATGCGAGCTACGCGTCACACTGACGTCACGCTAAATCCTGCATCGCGCAAGCAGAGTTTACCGCGCAACTAGCATATACACAACGTCCCGACATCAATCATCGGGCCACCAGACACGACACCCGTTTCGTCGGAAGATCCTCCCTTTTCTATGGAGGTATGAGTGAACTATACACCCTGTTCCTCATACCTCTATACTGGTGACCCTGGTGATCCGACAAAAAATACGGTGTCTGATAAATATGAATAGCTTTTTTTATGGGCTCGCACATGGCATACTTTTTGAAGGTCGTACAATAGGTCAGTTATTTTTTGTTTGATCTTTTTTTTTTGTAGTACGTGTTTGTTGATATATTTGATCTCTACTGTTTCATTGTGCTTCTTAAAAAATCGGCGGTCAATTGCAAGTCGACTGCGAACGCTCTCATATAAAAATAATATAATAATTTGTCCTTACCAACAAAATGTCGGGTGCTCCAGTCGCCCAACAAGTCGGTACGGGCGCCAGCTAATTAAGATTGAGAGTTGATTAAACGCTTCCGTATTCTGGCATGATAGATGATTATTGCAGGAGAGAGCGACTTTCGTTCAGCATATACATGTACCTATGAATGTGGTGACATGTCTCTTTAATTAAGATACCAGATTTGATAACGAAGATTGAGATTAGAAGTGTTTCAATTTGACGGATTAACTGTCATGTTCATTTGAAGTTTGTAACAGGGTTTAGATTTGAGGAAGTAATTCTTGTGTACTTGTTTATTTCTGCTTAAAATAGTCTTCTATAAACTTTGCTTTGGTGACAAACAATTGCTCTAATTGTACAATGTAAAGGTAGCTTATTGATTTTCTTATCGAAAAGCAAGGCTTTTAAATGTTAATAAAATTGTGTGATGCTTTTTTAAAACGATTTATTTTGTTCATTTAAAATTTCTTATCACATAATCTCTAAACACGAAAAATGCCTTAAATACCACACGATACTTACCCATTAAAACCAACCCTTATTACCAAACCATCAACGAAAACACTTCTACACCCCCCACCGTAGATAACAAGCTTGCCGTAATAAATTCAGAATGCAGTTAAACGTCTGAACGCCCGTCATAATGCGTTCCTCTAACGTCCTAATCAATTTGACGTTCACTCTGGACACTTGACGCACAAACAATGAGTACAGAAGGCCAGTCTCTTACAAAGAGCGAAAACTCACACACACATATAGACGCTTCCCGTACAGCGAGTGCAAGCGCACTCGCGATTGGAATTCGCTTGAGACAGTATGGGCCATTGCAAATCTGGCTGTTATCGCTGCCAAACAAATGTAAGACCTTGCGTTAGTTTAATTAGAGTTGAAGGTAATTATACTGCCACTAGTTCGAGAACGCATCAAAGCGGACAAACACGTGCGTCTCAGGTTAGAGTCAGGTTATTTGTTTACCGCTTTATTTTATGGAACGCAACGTTGACATATATTTGACAGTGAGTTCACTAGTTGCGCGCGCCAGTACTTTGAGACCACCGTACTTACGCGTCTATACAGGGTTATTGGTAAAACACCAGCAACCTCTTAAGGGGTCAATGTATTCATCATTATAAACAACTTTTACTACGGATCAAACTAGAAATCGCGAAAAAAATATGAGCTGTTCCCTACGTTTTGACGTGTTATGCGAATATAAATGTAGGGAAAATCTGTTTTTTTTTTCGCGATTTCTGGTTTGGTCCATAGTAAAAGTTGTTTATAATGATGAGAACAATGACCCCTTAAGAGGTTGCTGGTGTTTTACCAATAACCCTGTATATAGAGGCGCGCTTCTCAGGTTACAGTCAGGTTATTTGTTTACCGCTTTATTTTGTGGAACGCAACGTTGATATATATTTGAAGGTTAGTTCACTAGTTGCGCGCGCTGGTACTTTGAGACCACCGTAGGTACGCGTCTATATGTACTTGCGCCTGTTTTCACTTGTTGTATGAAGTTACCCTTCTGTAACAATTTTGTGCACTTCACGTCACTGGTCGTCTAACTTCGGCGTAGTTAAATTTTAACAGTTCCTCGCCTGTTGTCCCAGATTTGCAAGTTCGTTGAGTTCAATTTATCTGTTCGTTGGAACTGTTGATCTGTTGATAGTTGATGCTTTAATCATAAATATGTTGCACTACTTTGTCTTTTTTTATTTATTTGAATTTAGAACGGTGTGATTGAGACTTATCGCGTTCAATTGTTTTTTTATGTACTTTTATTACACCACAGTGGCAATAATGTGTTTTTAAGTGGAGTAATACATGTTCTTATTACATATTTTTAAGTAATAAAGAATCATGATTATTCCCTCATTTTTTTGTATAAAAAGTGTAATATCCTTTCACACAGCTCGTCTTGTGCCTACCCTTAAATGTTTATGTTTTATCCTATCACTCGCGGTTCCGCCAGTGTAGACTGTATTTGTAACCACTTATCAATACCAATTTGATGGCTGAGTTCGCAAATGGAACAATGAATTAATCATTGTATAGCGCTAAATAAACTGACTTCCAAATTACTTCGCTGGAAATACAAACTTGCCTACTGTGAATTTATTTCTGCCCGAAATAAGACCTACTTACGAGTTACATTAATATAACTCCAATATCAAAACATCCATGTTTCGCAAAGGTTTATTAACAAAACACAACTGCTACTCAAAACCACAGGCCGCCGCAACAGTATTAACAGCTTCCAATTCCGGTAATCAAGACTCTTGTTGGAATTGAATTCCGACTACTAGCCGCGTAACTTATAATAACTGTGAGTTACATCACCAAACCAATTTCACAAGACTATGCAAATAGCTCTATTCGTGGCATCAACCGTCGGCGTCGCACCTGGCCAGTCTTATTGGAACTTATAAGTTGTGCAAACTGTTCCACGTTGCGTCCCACTCTATAACATAGAATATTTAGTTCTAATACATCTATCTCTTTCCTACATACTCTTTGATATATCTCTCCCTCTCACAGGAACCGAGAATTTGTCTCGGTTATTGGAATTCGTGAGTTATGTCCAACTTATATTTATATTCGTCTTACGGAGTCAATCCTTTCATTCTGAAATTTCTAGTCCTGATTTAAGATGCCGGAATTTTTATATTGAATCTGGGAAGAATTTTGTTTTAAAGAATTGTTACAAAGTTTGACATAAGAGTTCTTTTTTTATAATAATTGAAAAGTAATGCGTATTTTACAAGGAACCCTCCAGAACCCTAAATTATTTTGTACCGAAAGGTTTAACCTATATTTTAACAGCCTTCTAAGGAAACCCACGTCAATGTAAGCTTCTACTCTTCATTATAATAATTTTGTTAGCTCTTTTCTCTTTGTTTACTTACAAATAAATTACTCGGAATTGTCAAACAACGAAAATTTAATAACACAGAAAAGGAAAAACCAAAGTAATTTATATTTTTCATTAGGCAACTATTTTTATGATCCTAATACAAGGAAAAATTGAGATAATGTATTTAGTTTTCAACCTTTTGGGAACATTTAATTGTGTCTACAGGCGCTTGGGCAATTCTATTACCGTTTAACCGTCATAATAATATTTTGGCCGGATATTCAAACAGCGGGATTTATTACACGTGACCGTGAATGAATTAGGATTTGACATTTATTTGCAGATCTCCCCGCTGTTTATATTTTGCTTTTGTTAGCTTTAGCCCTGTTTTGTTTCGGGACAAAAATGTATTATTATTATTATAATGTAGGATTGGATTTAAGGACTGCTTTTCGCGTTATTTTATTCTTACCTTTTGTGGTTGGTTTTTGAAGTAGTGTTTTGTTTTTATATATTCTGCCTGTCCTCATAATACAGGGTGGCAGGGTCATCAACGCACAACCTGTATTATCAGAAGATTGTATTAGAAGAAGATACCATGGATTCATTACATGATTTTGAAGCCCGTGCGTTGAAAATTTTCGTCGGTTATTAAAAAGACATTTGCTGTTCAGTAAATTTTGACCGCGTCAGTATTGCACTTTTCTATGAAACAGCAGATTTTTATTTTGATAACCTAAGAAAAATTTCCACACAAGGAGGTCTAGAATCACGTGCTGAACTCATGGTTACAGTTCGCGCGTTGATGTCCCTGCCACCCTGTATATAAAAATAGAGGTGTACCTTAACTCATAGGAAAATTAAATTTGATTTATAAATAATCCAACTACATACATTAACCACATTACTAAATTGTGTCATAAAAATAACGCCCACTTACATATTAGCTATTCTATTTTGATCCACTTGTGGATATATATATATCCATTTAATGTTTTCAGTATTTTGTGTAGTTTTTTGTAATTTGCGTCTTGTTTGAGCAGAACAAAACAATTTTTCTTTATTTTATTTTCTTTCATTTGAATTGATACATACCTTTAGTTTCACATAACAGTACAATTGCCCCAAAGTATTCGATTTTACGTTCTATGCTTCATTTGGTTTTATTGGTATTAGGACTGTTGTTGTCTATCGGTACAAACAGAACCAGATGTGAAAAGGCATAGGTTTTAGAATAGATTTCGTTCAGCTAATCGTGAAGGGTGCGCATTCCAATTCGACTACAATGTTGTTTGTCAGCATGAAAATACTTCCAAGTCATGCTGACTACTAACATTGAGCCCATCTGTTTGCAGGTGGAATGTTAAGCGGGTGCGGCACATGACTTCAGAAATAAACAGTAAAAAATGTGTTTGATTGAGAAAAAATCTAGTGTAAATTGTGAACGACGGACGCGCCAGTGTAGTGCACTCTCCGAATCCAGTTGAGAAGACCGAAACAGTGTATAACAATGGAATATGGTTGAACCCTCTTGGTACAACCAAACTGTGCTTCCTATAATGTTCTCGCGCAGTGAAGCCAACTAAATCAAAACGAACGTGTAACCCTGACATTATAGCAAACCTAAAGTATCATTGTAAACATAGTTAATTTTAAAAAAATCCTCGTCGTTGTCTACGTATTTTTAAATCTAAATAACTCTAGTCCTAAAAATTTTTAAAATTTTTCATCGAAGCGGTTGTCGTATTTTTGTGATAAAAATTAAATGATATCAATTATTGTAGGTTATGTTAATATTAAGTGGCAAAACTGGTTGTGATGTGTATATGTAAGGAGTAAGTAAGATTTGCGCGTAGCTTGCGCATTTTTGGGTGGGTCTGCGCGGGCGCCGCGCGGGTATGTTGGGGGCGGGGCGACGTAGTGACTTGTGTCTTGGCGCAGGCGCGGCCCGGCGCCGGTAAGATGCGAGAGCGGCGATGTGCGCTCCACCGCACCGTCGCTCTACTGTTTGCCTACCTCCTCTTCCTCAACTATCAAGTCGATGCTGCTGGTGAGTTTCATTCCTTTTTTAAATGTTCTAGACTCTCATTTGTTTTATTGTGACGATGCTGGTGACAGGACTGATCATTTGGTGACTATTGAGTTTACAATTCAAGAAATATGTAGATAGAATGCCAGGGAAATTAATTGTTTATCTCATTGACTACTAACTTAAATTGTCAGTATATTCAAATCACAGCAGCTGTCATTCATTGACAGTTGTATGAAATGACTATAACACGGCAAATTGACGTAGTGTGTCGATTTGTTAAACAATTCATTTTCCTGACTGTAAAAGGAAGGCAAATTAAACATTTTCGTTTCTGAGCATTATGCAGGTCAGTTTTAAACTACAAATTGCTTAGTAATCAAATAAACGCAGGTTTTCCTGTTGTAAATATTGAACTTGAGTAGGTATAATTACCGTTAACTGAAGGAGTTTAATATCTCGGAACGTAACTATCAGGGCGTCACTTCCTTAGTGAAAATCATATCGGATGTCGGGGCAATCAGATATGTAATTAACTGTCAAAGTTCAGTTAACGTCATTAGCCTATTAAACAGATAGTTTGGTGATAGTTAATAGTCGGTTTAGATAAGAAATATCGATGATAAAAATCATGACTTGTATCGATACTTTGCTTTTAACGAGTCGCTATCTTGAAATGTCCTGAATATAAAAAAAACATGAAACTTACAAACAAATGAGGGTCTAGACTAACTTGCATGGTAATTTTAAGGTATTTAAGTATGAAAATGTAAAAATGAACTGACGAAATAACGGCATAAAAATCTATTATAACATTTACAGAGGTCATAATACGGTAATTACAGTTCAACTGAATATTTCGTGGAAATACCAACGATCGTCGCGTGCCTATTAGATTTCTGTTCGGATTTTTTACCTATTGCTGGCGTAATCAAACTGACGACGACAAATTAAGTAAACCAGTGATTAGTTTTTTTAACAGAAACTTTTAATTATTGGGTTAGTTATAGATAATTTTATGTTACAATGTAATGATGTTCGTTGATATAATTTTATCGACAGAAAACGCACACGCGCGTTCCCATCACTACTTATAATTGGATTACAATACATATTTTTACTTTTATAAGTTTGATTGTTTTGTTAATTACTTACCAATAGGTATATTTCGTAAAAAAATTAGCAATTCATAACTCAAGCTACAGGTTTCCGAAACATCATTCCCAACTTAAATGAAAATTAAACACCAGGTACTAAAAGTAAGTACAATCAAATTTTAATCAACTCAAGAACAGCGGAACACCAAAGTTGGCTTATTAAAACAGCATTAATTCAATCACGATTTTGTTTGAATTCACAAAAGGGGAAAATTATACAGCCGAATCTCTGCTTATATTTGCTCACAGAAGCACCAAGGATTAAATAGTTCTATGAGATGTATGAATATGCCACATATTCACTCATTAGAATACAGGATGAATTCACATTAAAATTAAAATTCAGACTAAAAATCGCATCTCGGGTCTAACTCTCCCGCATAATTATGTCGCAGTGCTTTATAAAAATGAGACGTAAAACGTTTTTATGGTAGAAAATAAAACGGGTGTAGTAAACTGTTGTACGCCACACCGTTTCGTCGGGTTCCGTACGTACTTAGTATGCGTGTGGAGTCCCAACCCGTGACGCGTCGCAAAGTCGCGGAAATATGGGCAATGTGTGCATACAATAAAGAGTAAAAAAAGTGTCCGTGTGTATAAAATATGTAAGGCTATTCGATTTTATTGGAATAGATGCGGGGGACGGGACAAAAAATGTTATCGTACCAACGTCTTTTTTTTCTCTTTTATGCCTAACATCCTGATCTTATCCAGCGGGGTAATTACGTAACACACTAACAGTAAGAATGGATTTCATTTTGACAGTTCCACAACATTCATTGCGTTATTTACGTTGTTGAGCAAACAAATTTTTCGAACATATGAAGTAATGGATTAGCAATAGGCTTCAAAATGATTCAGATTGTGATAGATAGTGTGTTACGTAATTAGGGTGCTGGTACTCGGTAGTAATCACCAATCTTTTGGGCAAGCTGGTTGATTATGAGCAAGTCTCATCATTAGGAGATTTATGCTCAGCAGTAAACATTACAGACTGAATTATGCGTCCTGAAAATCAACACAAGGATTCGAACAAGGTTTCTCGCAATATTGCGCAGAATATAATCCAAAGCAGTACTTATTTAGGAACCCACAATTTGGGTCAAGCGGACCTAATTTCACAAACCACCGAAAATATAAAGATATTAGACACACTTATTGTTGTTTTACGTCTTAAATTGTTATAATGTTGGCATTACTGACACTCGGTGGGCATCATTTGCATAACCGGCGTCGGCTGGGCCCGCGATAAAATGGCTACCGTCGAACTTATGACGTAATTAATGAACCTAAATGATACAACACGGATAGCTGGGCAAATTACACTTTTTGCCGACCCCGTTCTAATGGAGTATTGTAATTGTTGGCATGTGGTCATGGTTGTACTGAGTTGGGGCTTCAATTTCGTTGGTATGTGGTCGGTAAAAAGAAAACTGGCTGGATTTAAATTCGGACGCAAGGTTGAAGGGGGAAGACCGTATTGGACAAGGTTAAATATTGGACCGGAAATGCACAATAATATACTTTATTTATTTAAACTTTAAAATCACAAACATCTGAGTAGCTGGGTCTTGTACTAGGAGTTTCTGTATCACCAAAAGCATATAAATATATCATAATATACTTAATAGAAACACCTGGCAAATAGTTCAACTTATCTCGCAGAAGCATGAATGGAGCATCCATGGCTAAAAGTTGCCGGTTGGTGATTCAGTGACGTCATTAGAAATACCTGCGAGATGAAAGGCATTACCTAAAGGACCAGATAAGCAGTTAAAATCTTCGTGATTGAAAGAAAGAAAGAAAAATATTTTATTTGGGACACGCACAGGAAATACAAAGAGTAAAAATAAAAATAATAATAAAAAGGAGTATTTAAAACTAACAAAATTAGCAAGGAACACAACAATAAACAAGTAAAAGACCTGTGCGAGGACAAAAAGGCTCCTATCTCAGTATAACGCTGCGATATTTAAAAAAAGAAGTACCGCAGCGCTGGTATTCTGATAGGGCCCGCTGTGATGCCATGGACACACCTACGGGCATCTTTATATCCCTATTGAAGATCTAGTTAGCAAGATTGGTGGCCTTTTTTTTTTTTTTTTTGGGGTGGGAAATCATCAAATGACGTCTCCCGCTCTGGGCGGAGCGGAAGGGCGTGTCAGACTCTTACTGACTAAAACCCACCCGTGTTCCTTCAGTTGCCTGTGCGCCAGGGCCACGGTAACTCTTTCGAACAATCCGCAGCCCCGGCAGGCATCGGTCCTATGGGACCCCGTCAATTTTGCTGACATCTCTTTGAGGCGCGCGTGGAACATGACGCGCCGTCGACCCGGGCCTGGTCCTTACCGGACGGCGAGCTGCCCATTGCCCGCCGTCCGCAAGCCCAAGATTGGTGGCCTAAAGTATCGTCACTAAGTAAAGGCTCTTTTAAATACATCTACTCATGAACAGTACTATTAGGTAAAAACATCAATATCAAATGCTACAGCTATGGAATATTGTATGAAACGTCAATATTAAAACCCAACTTTCCACCCGTATAATGTGCTCATCCAACGCTAGTTGGCCATTAGTATGATGATGAGAATTTCAATTATTTGTCAGCGAACGATGCTGCGTTGTGCCGTCAATTATTAAATTATTTGAAATCAAATGGATGACACGTTCATGAGAGCTTGCATCGCGTTTCTAATGGATGACTAAACTAGATTTTGATTTAGGAATAATAGAATAGAATAGAATAGAATAGAATACTCTTTATTATGTACACCATAAACATTACAGATATAAATGAAGACATTTTTTTTTTTTTTTGTTTATTTGGTCAGAAAATCATTAATTTTTTTATTCAGGTTTTTTGTTTAGAAACCTTTGACTTTAATGAAGTAAAATTTTAGATCGATTTCGTGGAAACGTTAATAGAAATCAATCAATCTGCCTAGCCTTTTTCCAACTATGTTGTAGTCGGCTTCCAATCCAACCGGGTGCAGCTGAATGAATTCCAGTGTTTTACATGAAGCGACTGCCTATCTGACCTCCACAACCCAGTCACTGGGCAACACGATACGTTAGAAATAGATATGTCCAAAATAAAAGTATCGGAGACAGTAAAAATTTTTTGAAAAAGTAATTTAAATTTTCACTATTTTGAATATAATTTTAACAAAGAGATAGCAAATGACGTTACCAAATAGCGTCGGTCGTTACCGCCCGCTACAGATCTTTAAGGTGCTCTAAAATTGACAAAAGGTGAGGGCTTTGTTATGACGTCAGATGGCAGCCTGTCGTTATAACCCGCCTCAATGCCACGCCTCTACCTTACTTAAAATAGGATGGCGCTAAACAAAACGAAAACAACACTTCCTTCGCCGCACCTTCCAGCAACATTAATTCTCGATTAAGAATTTTATTACAATCGTAAAGGAAAATGCTTTACTTTTGCACATATTGGAATAAGTAAAAAAGATTTCCTATTAGATGTCTTTACGGCACCCCCAAATATATATTACAGACGTGACTATTCGTGTCTATCTCGATTACGAATGTCGAACCGATTTATGGAAGAAAAAAATCAGGAATACGAGTATGCGATGACGCCAGCTACCGGCTTTGATTTGCATTTTAATATGCACAAGGGAACGAGGAACGAAGCTGTCATATTGTGAAAAAGTGATAATGTAAAATGGATGTGTGTTCTGGATCGATTGGGAAACAATCGATACCTACGAGACGTATCGATGGCACATCATCGCTGAGAAAAACAAGACCGCTATTCACTACCTTTATTCGAGTTTTTATGTCGACCTAAGGGAAGGGAAGATAACATTCTACAATACAAAGAGTGATATGGAATTTCTTCGGAAATTCATTTTGGATGCGAATTCTTTATCTAAGTTATGTAGCGAAGGTGTATCTAAGGAAATTTTCTTAAGTGAATTCTGGAGATATTTGTAAATAAGATAGTCTTTTAGCTTCAATTGTGGGTCTTCGAATACTTCCATTTAAATGGTACATCAAAAGCAGCTAAACCTTCCACATTCTTTCTTTTATCCCAAACAAAAAACACAATCGAATCATTCACCAACAAATATATAGCATCCCTGGAAATATTAAACCAAAACGGCGCACCGAGCGTCAATTACCGTCAACTTCAACATTTATAGCAGCTTTGCACCGGAATTTCTATTTTCATTAAACGCGAGGTTCGTCCATTTGCGAAAGAGTGCCGAGGACAAATCAGAGGTAGGCACGAACGACAGCACGTGTCCTCTACTGCCGGAGGACATAATCTAAATGCTAATATATTTGCGTCACAGGTTCAACGATATGGCGGGGTTTGACGCGCCGCTTTGCACCGGTCTGAACCGGTGTAGACCGGAATTGAGGTGCAGTTTTGAAGGGAAGGGTTTGTGAAAGCTATTGTGCTGGAGTGGGTGCAGATGTGCGAATGTATGGTGTTTTTGGTGCTGTTTTGTAGTTTTGTGGGGGCATTTACGTTTTTGAAATAAAAGCCCTGTATCGTAGTATTCGTTATGATAAAGTAAATCTAGCAGAATATTTATTTCCACCGTTAGTGCAATGTCGCATATGAAAGATGATGACCATTTAAAAAAAAATCAAAATCCTAATTCACATATTTTAC
This sequence comes from Dryobotodes eremita, assembly GCA_917490735.1. Classification (NCBI taxonomy): domain Eukaryota; kingdom Metazoa; phylum Arthropoda; class Insecta; order Lepidoptera; family Noctuidae; genus Dryobotodes; species Dryobotodes eremita. Next base: position 6,129,201 of record OU823261.1, read on the forward strand.
ATCTCGCCAACTATGCCACTTGACAAAGAAACTCGACAAAATACGAAGATTCAAAACATGGGGACCTATGATTTACACTTACATTTAGCAACGAGACTAAGGAATTCGTGTAAGAAACGAGATAACATCACATAATAGACAGGAGATATTTACCCCTTTGATTTAGAATGCCCATTAATTAAGGTCTCATGTTCTCTCCAACTATAAATTTAGGGCTATCTAACATTGAATAGAAGTGGTTATTCAATCCACAAAATAGTTACATGGGCTCACAATTCAGGGGTACCAAATGAACAAGGGTGAATTCTCGACATTTTAGTTTCAAAGTTAGTCGATTTTTAGCTTTGTTAAAGCTGGAATTTTTTGTTCGTTAAATTCTTACGTTGTAACTAATAGAAAATCTATTTATAAAAGTAAAAACAACAGGGACGAAAAAAAAATGTAATCTGAATTTAAAAAAAAAACGTCAGTGAAAGTTTTGCTTATTTTATTATAGGTAGATCAAAAATATTTAAGAACATTTTAAACATCCAAGTTTTTGAAGTGAATAGTGAAATAATTAAATTTAAAATCTGGTAACCCTTGTTCGATCAAAAGCTCCTGCGGCATTCGACTTATGAATATGAATGAGCGATAAATACACCTCTTGAAGATAACAGTTATTATTTGCAGTAGAAATCAATTTACTCAGTGAATGGAATTCGAAAATAATGAGTTATTTACTTACTGAAAAGTCTTTATTTGCACACAAATTAAACAAGATGAGTAAAATCGACTAATTATTTCTAAGTGCTTATCCACACAAAATTGAAAAAAGTAAAAACAACATTTTAAATAAAGAACAAAAGACATATGAAAAGCTCAAACTGAATTCAATAAAGTTTTTACTCGTGATTTAAAAATAATATGACAACCAAAAATCAACACTCAATTTCAAAACGTTATTCAAAATCAATAGTCAATTATTTGTTGAATCAGCAACCATTAATTTATTTTCCTTCATTAATTCTCTAACAGCCTCGATGAATATTGAACTTGTCAATAGCCTAGCTTCCCTATATTAGGTCGGCTTTCGTGTAGTCTACCAATAATATTGTTTTCACCGCGAGCACCGTTGAATGGTTTGAATTGAATTTCCATCGGAATGGAATTCTTTCCACGGTATTGATTTTAGATTCGGTCGGAGTGAAGTTTTATATACCGAATGTTTTAAAGATGATTTTACGTAGACGGTGTGAATGCTCTGACTGCGTTCTTCTTTTGTTTACTTGTTAAATGATATCATCGGCGTCAATTTATAATTATTTATGTAAAATACATAATTATAAATTTAAGTTGCTTATCGTGCCTGTCTTTGTGATCGGGTTGTTCTTCTAAACTACGCAACGCATTTTGTTGCGGTTTTCAACATCATTTAAGGAAATTTATTCCGGAAGGTTTATGCTTATTATTAAATTTATGATTAACTTAAATATAATAAAGACATCTTCGTAATTTGTCAAGTCTTAAAAACCGTGCGAAGCAGGGGCGGGTCGCTAGTCTGCAATATTCTAAACCTAAATTATGACTTTGAAAAAACGCTGCTCGGAAATATTGTCAGCCAGATATCTGATTTCGTCTTACAAATTAAGTAATCTAACACCAAATTGATTTATAATAAACTAGCTGCGCCCCGCGGTTTCACCCGCAGAAATCTCAATCCCGTGGGAATATCGGGATAAAAAGTATCCTATGTCCTAATCCAGGTCATAGTTTACCCATGTGCCAAATTTTATCCAAATCCGTTTAGCCGTTTTAGCGTGATTGAGTAACAAACATCCAAACATCCACACTTTCACATTTATAATATTATAGTAGGAAGTAGGATAATAAACTCAAACCGTATCCTTGTAAAGCTTGGCTTACGAATTTCCCATTGAGAGTTTGATAATTTTATCCTTATAAACATTAGCCTGACTGCTGGCAACTAATAAAAAACAAAAGAATTCAGACACCGCAGAGGTTTTTTATCGTCCGATCGAAATTCCCATCTCTGCTCCTGTCCGCACTCAGATATGGATCCCAGCTCAATAATCGCTTCTGATAAGAGATTTTCTTTCGATCCCAAGTAATAGGAAGTTTCTGCATCGATGGTTCCCTTCTATTTAAGTTTAATAACGTTTTGCAGCGGAACGTACCGCTATTGTTGCGCCCGCGTGACCACAGTTTGCAGCACCAACTATTGTTTAGGATTATCATAGTGGTTTCGGTAACAGGCTGCTACTGATAAATATAATGGGATTGCTATGAAGTTACATGGTTTGTTTTGTTATTACTGGTCATAATGTTCGGTTTGTTTAAGTAGTTTGGTGTTGTTGTTGTTATCATTGTTTTTGTTTGTGGCTTCAAATGTGTTGAACATCGGATGTTTGTTCATTAAAGATAACAGATGTAGCATTGGTGGAATATTAAACATGTCACTATTGCTTACTTCCATATGTAGTTTACCTGAAGTGAAAAACAGTAAATTTTTCTCTATGTCACCAATGTCCATTTTATTGTGGCTTTGCTCCATTTTTCCCTATTCATGTTTTTTGATTATTTTGTCCGTTTTACATATTCACGGGATCGTCGAGTTTTTGTTTCTACTTTTCAGCTATTGTTGGCTTAGTCTCATACAGTTTTTACGAATTTGGGATTCCATTCGCAGTCTTTTACAAACAAATTTTAACAACTCAGCCATTCTCACCGATAGTAATGGTACTGAATGTCTTTAGTTGAGCTCTAAAATGTTCGCCTAAGTCTATTGTCTCCGGTTTATCCGAAGAATTTCACTTCCGTCCCATTAATTTTCCATTTCGCCCCTAAATCGACTATTGAGAGGCTCACCCAACGAATTTTGAGCGACAAAATTCTCGATAATTTACTATTATGTTGGCTTCAATAAACGATTACCTACACATATTTCGTACTCTTTTTCTTTCTGTTATAGAACTACCAGCTTCACGGTTCATTATTCACTTTCATGTTTTTTAACCGACTTCAAAAAAAGAAGGAGGTTCTCAATTCGACTGTTTTTTTTTTTAATGTGTTTTAGCTCAGAACTTTTTCTAGGTGAACCAATTTGGATGATTCTTTTTTTATTTGAAAGCTGATGCTTCTCATGTGGTCCCATATAAATTTGATCAAGTTCTGACAAGTAGTTTTTAAGTTATGCTTAATACTGCGTATTTTTTCCAATTATAATAATTTTCTCTCTCTCCATTTTTAATAATTTCCTGTCACTGTTATTTACATATCAAGTATTGGTATACGAATTTGTGTGGGGTAGGTACAACAACTAAAAAGTGAAAAATAAAAAACTTTGTTACGAAAAAACAATCGACTTACAAAAAAAGTGAAAAATAACTTTAATTTCGGAAGTCGGTGGCAAAAACGAAAAGACAAAACCAAGGACACCGACTTCCGAAATTAAAGTATTTTTTTTTTGATATTGCATTCTAAAATTTGAAATCATACGTAATACTGGAATTACATTCCTTCAAAGAAACGCATTTTGATCTTTGAACTTTCGCGCTTTTGCATAAGGTCCAATACAGAAACACACTTACAAAGATGCTGTCTCAGATTACGGATTTATATGCACTTTGCGCAGCTCTTTGAAGAGAATGCAAAAACAATCTCCATGGAACAAGAGATAAATTTATCAAAGCACACAAAGACTATCTCGGCTTGCGTTCATAATTTCCAACTAACGCTACAAAAATTGGCGAGTGACGTAGTACGGTGGGTCTTTTACGGAGAGTGTAAGCAAACAAGCCGGGAGATAAGCTGCATTCAAGGCGAAATTGTGAAAGCGTCGAGTGGCGACAACAAAGAACCTTATTAACCTGCCACTAACTAATGGACGACGATAGGGTTACAGAATGACCCTCCTCTGAAGGTCCCTTTGTAATGTTAATAAGGCATGTACCTTATATTGTAATTTTAGGTCCATTCTCAAAGTTTGTTATCGCTGCATCCGTGTTCCAATTAAAAGTATTCGTATTCAATTTTTGTATTGGAACTTTGTAGGGCAGGTATGAAAAGGTTGGAAGTTGAAAAGGTGAACGTTAAAGAGATCGAATTCGCGCCCCTTCCAAAGATGGAATCTCGAGAGCTGTCGGTAAACCTGTTCTCTTTGAGTCGACTTTTTTCATCCCCTTATAGTCGGGTCGGCAGAATGTTAACTAGTGTGAGCGGTGGGCAGTGAGCGATGAAAAGAGATGTACACACGATACATGCATAGTTTAGTCACCGCCTTTGCTTGCCAAAGTTAATGGAACTTGGAAAGGAATGTGTATGAAAGCAGCTGTCTTATCTTGGACGTTAAAGACTTGAGTCTTGATGTTTATCGTGGGAAAACGTCGGTATACAGCGAGCTTCTGTTTTCAAAGATAAGTCGGTTAGCTTTGCTTAGGATGTTATAAGACGGTGTTAATGAACTACAGACACGTAAGGAGCGCTGACATTGGCAAGTCGTTAGATAAAAAATTGAGATTAACTGGCAGATCAGCGAATAAAGAAAGAAAGAAAAGAAAGAAAAAGAAAGAAAAATATTTTATTCTAATCTTCTCCTTCTTCTTCTTCTTTCTTCTTTTTCTTCTTCTTCTTATTCTTAACATTTTTTTTTATCTATCGTGATAGTTGTTTATTCGAATGTCATCAGTGTGTACAGTCGGAAAGAAGAATGGCAGATTTGGTGTCGCTTACTTTCAGAAACGTTCATGAACGAAAGTATGTACATTATATGAAACAGTAACATGGCTTTACTTTGTATGTATTAGTTTTTTTTTTATTAAGCTGCACAAACGAAAAAAAAAGAAATAACAATTATTTTATTAAATCTGACTATCAAAACGCAATTATTTGCAATATCTAAACGCAGAACCGAGGACGTAGCTATGGAGTTGCCATACTCACCAGAATATGTTATTTTTATTTTTGGTAGTAATTGTTTCAGCGCTTAAACTATTATGAGACTTTTACTACCCTCGTTTTTTTTGGAGGAGTCAAGACAATACATTTTGAAGAAGCAGACTCCAGACCCTTGAAACCATTATTTTTAGTTATTAAGCTAGTGCCTATTTGTATTTTCAAAATATTTTATCTATTATGTAGCTTATTGATAATAACATTGTTGGCGTCTTTCAAATCAGAAATGTCATAATTGTCATATTTTTATGTCACTACTCCAGGGAGGGGGAGCAGATAGAACAAGCACACAGTCGCCGAATTATTATTAATTTAGTCGAATATAATGATGAATCGTTTACTGAATCACGATCATTAAAATATCAATCATAGCCGCTTAAGTTGTTTGTGTTTTAATTATTGTAATTTAGTAAATGTATCATCATGAATTTCGTGAATCGCATTTTGATCAATATTATTATTATGACGTAAAACAGAGCTGCAATTTGCAAAAAAAAGAAAGCTTTAGTTTCCGTTAAGATATTATGTAGAGGATGTTTCGAATCTGTACGCCTCGAAATGACACAAGAGGATTCTCTTCTCCCATATTATTATACTCTGCACTACTCAGTCTTGATGTGTCGTTGTGAATTGGTTCGTTTACTAGTTTTATTTGTTTTGTGATGAAGTATAAAACGTAATCCAAGTACGAGAATAGTACGTAAACCAGGTGTGCAGAGATGATCGAGTCTAAAGCAGTGTTATGGTTGAAGCTAGCATATGTAATGAGCATCGTATGGTGATGCTCAAAATTTATTATATATATTCATGAACTCATATTATAAATTAAATACAAATTAAAAAGAGAAACTTATATCTTATTTTTCCTCATCTTACGTTTTCAATCAATAAACTAAATATGGAAACCACATACCAATTTAAAATAAATGTCATGTTATAAAATTCAAAGACAAGAAAGTATTATTGTGATGTTGTGTTGTGTTGTGCATTTCCGTTAATTGTTCGTTCATAAATTTTTGGTCGGTTTACGTATCAGGGCACAGACAATGTTATGTTACGTCGACTGAACCTCAAAAACAGTGGCACAACGCGGCATAAGAGATAAAATGTTAATTACATAACTCTGAGTGCCCAAACATTACAGTTATTCATTTAACCCGACTAAACATGCAAGTGGGCCCTATGATCGGCCATTTAATATCATAAAACACGTTTCGATCGAGCGAGCCCTTTTTACAGTAAACGCCATGACGCGGGGGTACCTACTGATATAATTTCCGAACGTATGGCTAGGGCTTTATTATTTTCATTTAAAATTAAGTACGGAATATGTCATGTTGCATTAAATTTAAGTAAGGGGTGTTTTATTTGATGACAGGGTTCTGCGGAGTTGTAATTGTTTTTAATTTTGTTTTTTTTTACTCTGGGTTCCAAAACGTGATGGAGTCTCTGGTCAGTATTCTTGCTACCCATTCTAACTACCTAGTAACGGTTTTTTTTAAATAGATTGTTTAGTAATCATATAAAATGAATAAACAGAATTTCAATACATTATGTACAGGTATATAAAAATAATTTATAATATTTAAGTACATTTATTTGCAGATAAAATAATACTTATGTAAGCGAAATGTTATTATGTTATTCGCGATCTCCTGACTTTGATTATATAACAACTTAATGATCCTAAAACAGGGCTTCCTCTCCCCTACCCTTTTGCTGTGCCCTACAGGGTCCATAATGATCTCAATTTTATAGTAACCACCAATTTTTTTTTTATATGGTGGTTAATCATGAAATGACCTGTCCCGCTCTGGGCGGAGTGGAAAGGCGTGTCAGCCTCTTACTGACTAAAACCCACCCGTGTTCCTTCAGTTGCCTGTGCGCCAGGGCCACGGTAACTCTTTCGAACAATCCACGAACCCGGCAATAAGTACACATTATGGTAAAGCAATAACGATATTGAGTATTAAGTATTGAAAATTAATATTAATAGTGTTGAATAAACTGTCGTTAGTTCCACCAAGACAAGTAAGATGACAATCAATATGGCTAACTTAGTTAAAGACTTAAAAAACAATGGAAAATGACACGGGTCTCTAGGGACCAACGTTGGGTCTTAGGACGTTCAAAGGCAAGAGACAATTAACAAATGAAAATTATCTTCTTCTTCTTCTTCTTCTTCTTCTTTGTGGCGCTGGCACGAGTTTTCTCAAATTGTGTTGGCCCAAAACTTCGCCTATTCCACAACCACCACCAAAAAGAACTATGTTCCACCTTCTATCTTGCCCTCTGTGTCCAAAACTTGCAGTCAAAGTGACCTCTGCGCTGCCACCCACGACGCCGTGGAATTAAAATTATGAAATAAAAGTTTTAACATTGCGTTCAAGATTTGTCAAAATTACATAATTGGAAGTTAAATTTGTTTTAAAATAGAAAACGTTAATTTTAATTTTAAAACTCCTAAAAACATACAGGATACTGGTAGGTACCATTTTTCAAAAGCACAGCCTCAATATTGTAGAAATTCTTGTTTATAGGAAAGAAAGAAAATACTTTTATTTAGCACAGACTACAAAGCACACAACGCAACATATACCTACAAGTAAAAACGAAAAATAAAACAAATAAAAAGTGTAAAAGCGTTGTGAGAAATTAGCAGGAAAATGTGCCTCGCAGCTGCGCCGAATAGGTCCAGTTCAGCAAACATGTCAGACAACTAGTGCCTGACGCTGGTTTTCAACGGAACCTGAAGTGTGAGGTGACGGAAACAATCTCCATCAGATTATTAATAATAATAATAATAATCGTTTATTTCAGGCATTAGCACCCATACAATTTAAATTGAAAACTTATCCTAAGACAAAAGTTATATTAAACAAACAAACCTATTTAAACCTTGTTGTCCCCGATATGTCACATAAAAAATCTCCATCAGATTATTGTCCCCGATATGTCACATAAACCTCATTAAACGATCAGAATGATGATGGGGAAAAATTATTACATATCAAGTGTCGTCACTTGTTACCCTGCTATTAGAGATGGACGTTTATCTTGATAGAAAACCCATTTACATTGTATAAAATTAACAAGTTATTAAATAATCGTTGATGGAGTCAAGTATTTATAAAAGAGTAACGGTGGAGTTTCTTCCCATTTTTCTCCATACGAACCTACCTTTTGTAAGCGGCAACTAGAATCAATTTTTTTTTTTTTGTAAATTTTGACGTTCAAAAGTGCCTTTTATGTGCCTATTTGAAATAAATGATCTGACTTTGACTTTATATGGGAAGGATGGATTTGAGAATTTGTATGCAACTTATTTTTGAAGTGAAAACTTCTTTAGGCACACGTTTTTTTTCAACAGTGTACGTATGGTACCCGCCACGCTCGGGTCGGTGACTCTGAATAGCGTGTACTCGGCTTATATAAGTTTTCATTTCCAGCGTGTGGTCATAAGCACACACCGTCTTTTTTAAGTATTGAAGGATTTTCTCACTTGTTTGTTTCGGAATCGCCCGATCAGTTTCGAACTCGAACCTGATTAATCTTATTCAGTAGTAACGATAATCCAATGAAAACTTAAATACGGCACATACTTGATACTAAAACCCAATAGTCAATTTTAATTTCACCTACACCCATTAATTTATAAATGTATGTTTGTTAAAACTTTGTAACATTTCTGTTTATTTAAATATGTAGTTGTCTGAGTATAAATTGAATGTGACAATTGAAATCCATTAATGAGTCTTACTTGAAATTAATTTATTGTTCAAAGCCTTGCCGTCGCCAGATAGCGCACTACGACAGTACTTGGTATTCTTCGTGTCGCTGGCACGACTTTTCTAAGATCTTTTTGGAGATCAGATCACTATTTTGGTGTGCTACATTGAATTCGGCTAAAGCACTTACCATCTACTAAGCTGTAACTGGTATAGGCCATGAAGGTACAGACAAGGAAATTAATTGCTGCGCTATAGTTTCATACATGTTTGATTTAAAAGAGTGTCCATGGAGTTTCTTGCCCGTTCTTATCCATAGGTACCTACTACGCTTTGGAATGGGCAACCAGCTTCATCTTTCTGACTGACCGATCCTTTGACAATTCAAGTGCCTGTAATTGGTTTATTTGAAATAAATGCTTTGAGTTTGAGTTTGACAACTTTCAAATAATGACAGTTGTGATTGGAATCTACGGACAATTTAAATTGCTAGTTAATTTGTAGAACAATTAATTTCCCTGACTTTACCTACACTTAAGAGTTAAACGTGTGTACGTCGGGATCGTGCAATTCGATCAACTATGTAACATGTTCAACAATCAAAATCAATGAAACTTCAATAAGCTCACCCTGCAAAAGAATTAAAGTACCTAAACGGGTTATTAGGAACATCTTGACAATACTTTACTATCATTACTACTTCCCCAATCTATAAGAAAGACTCACAACACACACTATCATCAAAATGCCGTCAGTATTCATCACCTTTTTTGATAAAAACATCAAAACATCTGAAAATTAAGCCCATACAAACTGGTCAAAGTTGGCAACGACCACAACATGTTTGCGGTTTGACGGTGGGCCTATAACTTGTCCCCTTTCCCCTGTCTCTCTTGTCCCCTGTTGTCCCCCGTATGTCCCCGTGTGCAGTGCCCGTGTAATTATTTATGTCGCGACGTCTGTGCTTAACTGTTGGCAGTTGGTGTTTTACGTCCCCCAAATGCCCTGAAGTGTGGATTGTCGCTATAGGTAAATTAACTAGATAGTACAGACTCTTTTTATGTAACATCAACAGAGTATTTTCTAATCCAGTTCTGCGTTTTTCCAACTGGAATGAAGAGGCCTTAGAAGATGTTAACCAACCTTACTCCGTTGCCGGGCTGTATCGATAGCTCAAGACCCGTTTAGACCGGTTTACGCATGTTTTACCCATTTAAAATCTTTCATCTAAAAGGTAATTTTCAAGCCATATTTCGCCTCTACATCTCTTTAAATAAACAAAATATAACCGTAACGCGTTAATGTTTTATTTCTGTTACATCAACAGTTTAGCGTGTCTAAAATCACAGTAAATTCATACTTTTACGATTATTTACAATCGTCCGTCGACCTTCCAGAGTCGCCACACGAAACCATAAACTACCTACCATATACCCGTAACATACGTGCCTTTTTTAACCCCACAAATGAAAACCAGACATAAAATTGACTTATCAGCTGAGCCCAGAAGATAACGTGTCACTAATGGCTAGGCTAACGCAATTTAGTCTAAATTAGTCCATCATGACTTTTTACGTTATGTGGGCAAATATTAGTCATTTTGTGGAGGCGTCTGTGCTTCAAATAAAACCTGAATACAAGGTTATTGTGAAAGGCCGTTGACCAATTTTTGTAGTTTTAGGGTTACGTAGGAAAAGGTTCTTTGCGAGGGCTGTCAACTGTCAGTTAAAACAAAACGTCATTTTAATGATCTTAAAATCATTAAAAGGATACGAGCTAATTAATAGTTTAACAAAGATTTGCAAGCAGAATGAATGAATAGAGCTCAAGATGAAGCTCTTAGCTAGATTTGACAATTGAAAACAAAATTTTATGAATTCTATTTTTACGAAACAAATACAGTAGAAGCCTCCTAACATTTTATGATTTAAACGTTATGCAATTGCAATATTTAGTTACATCTTTCACACTCACACATACTCTCAAGCACCCTCACTGCCACTCTATATTATACAAACTAACATTACACATACAAACATTTAGTTTTTTTTAAATAAGTTTTAATTTATTATAAGACTCCCTAAAAATGTGAAAGTCTGGAATAAATGTCTTCCTTGTATTAAGTGTTGGTCATTGATAGCCGTGCCATAGTATTTTACTCTTGCAGCTATCTTCGCGTCTTTATTTATTTATTTATTTATTTAAACTTCTCGCACACAATAACATACAAAGGCGGACTTAATGCCTTAGGCATTCTCTACCAGTCAACCAAGGGTGGTGTAGAGATAAGATGGCAGGTGCTCTGCTTAACAGGCGTTAATAATAATAAAAAAATATTAAAAAGATAACATAATTAATTATACATGAAATAGGTATACAAGTACCTAAATAGGATATAAACTTATAATACACATACATATATATTTACTATAATATATACCTACATTATATAATACATATATATATACTATATATATACACTAAAAGGGAAGGAGGTAAATGAGATGACTCTACACTATTTATTTTGAAAATAACTCTGCAATTTTAGCTTAAATGCATACCGACTGGTGGCCGTCCTGATATCAAGAGGAAGCGCATTCCAGAGAACAATGGACTGAATATGAAAGGACGAATGAACGAAATCAGAAGTATGAGGAGGGCAGAGTAGGAGAAGATTATTGGAAGAACGCAGATTCTTAGCGTGTGAAGAACATAAATATTGAAAGTGAGACATAAGATAAGAAGGAGGGGTGGGGGAGTTGAGAAAGGAGAAAAGTGTGGTCAAAGCGCGCAAACTTCTCCTTTGGCGAATGGACATCCACTTGAGCTCAGTCCTATAACTCGACACATGGTCATATTTCCTAAGGTTGAAAATGAACCGGATACCATTGTTGAGCAGTCTGTCGAGCTTATCTAGCAAAACCGCATTCAAGTCAAAGTAGCACACATCACCATAGTCAATGATGGGGAAAATCAAAGTCTGCACAAGCATAGTTTTCGTCTTAGCGGGCAAAAAGTTTCTCAAACGATATAGGGATCGCAGAGTACAATTGACCCTTTGACTAACACTAGAAATCTGGCGCTGCCAGCTAAGTGTCGAGTCAAGATGCAAACCGAGATCTTTCACCGTAGGGGTAATAGGTATGATGGTACCATTAAAAATAAGAGGAGGAAGAGAGCTAAGCGCCACCCTACCCATCATGCGCGAGCTTCCAATTACAATGGCCTGACACTTCAAGGGGTTTACTGACACCCCAAAACTATCAGACCACTCCTTGATAGCAGCTAAATCTCGGTTTACATCAGCTATAGCGTCCGATAAAACTTCTACCCGCCCAGCTGTATACAACTGTAGATCATCAGCATAAAGATGATACGAACACCGAAGACAGTGAGTTATAAAATTGATGAAGATGGAGAATAACAATGGGGAAAGAATACCGCCTTGTGGAATACCAGCATCCAGGTCGCGCCAACTCGATGAGCTCTCATCAACACGAACCGACTGCTGACGTCCCCGAAGATAAGAAGAGAACCATTCCAGGGCCTCGGGTGAAACCATAAGATGAGAGAGGATAGAAAGGAGAATATCATGGCTGACGGCGTTAAAGGCATTGGAGAAATCAATTAATACCAGAACGGTAATCTTGGTATCCTCCATCGCTTCTCTAATGTCACCAGTCACTTTAAGGAGAGCGGAGGCTGTACTGTGCTTTTTGTTAAGTTATACCTAAATTGTTCCTAATAAACTTTTATTATTATTATTATTTCTGTTATATGTTAACATAGCTCGGAACCATGGGGTCCCGGACCTTTGGTAGGCGTACAAAGGCCCCAAGCTAACTCGCAGCGGCCCCTTAGACAATTGTAAATGGAATGATGCACCAACCGACGATTATCCCTGTATGCACTGTGCAAGTGAACCCAAGGACAAACCCCGGTTGTTGTCGGACTATTGCAGGATATGGAAACAAAAATAATTATTAAACTATGGGTTTGAGTGGCTAAGATGGACTGGTTACCAAGAACTATGGAAGGGCTATGGCTCCTGCCTGACCAATGTTTTATACATACAATAAATTATTATTATTTTTAATTCCTCAAAAACTAGTTCCAGGCTTGGATGCAGAAACAGCACAGCCAGCCCAAAAAATATGTACATGCAGAAGGTGCTGTAGTTATAATGCAGCATGCAACCCAAACTATAATAACTTACAGTTGGGTTTCCGCATAACAACGTCTGATTCCATAACTTAAATTCATGATTTGCAAACTGATTCGTGTTTACCATTGACAATTTTAAACTAAACTATGCAGAACCACTACTAAACTACCAAAATGTAGATTCGGTCGGTTTTTTTTAATTACCGTCGCGTGAGCCGGGCCCCTTTCGTGACAAGGGGTGACTTTTACAGCCTACCGGCTACTCTCTTAGAATTCATTATACTTTGACAGTAGACGTTTACAGTTCAAAATGCACCGGCGATGTAATAACTAGATTATGACTACTTATGGGTACTCGAATTGGCTCGTAAACTAACGTTTGATAGGTTATTTTTAAATTTTTTGGGGTATATTTTTAGGTTATGAATATAAATTGGCTAACGAAAGTACGGTAATTAGTTTTCAATGGGCTTAATTTCAAGTCTGTACCTATTGCACGGATATTTTTGTTAAAATACTAAACTTGTTCTTAACAATACCAGCCTATTAGTGTCCCACTGCTGGGCAAAGGCCTCTTCTCATACAAAGAAGGCACGAGCATTGATCACCACGCTTGCTCAAGACGAGTTGGCATAACTATAAGTCCCGCGGGTACGGAATGGCTTTCATTTTGACAGTTCAACAAAATTCATTGCCTTATTTAAGTTGCTGAACAGAGAAATTTTTCGAACATATGAAGTAATGGATTAGCAATAGGCTTCAACATGATTCAGATTGTGATTGATAGTGTGTTACGCAATTAGGGTGCCGGTTTCCTCACGATGTTGAAAACTTTTTCTTACCAAAATATAAAAAACCACGAAATATTATTTGAAGAAAGAACCTAGAATACCAACACGGACATTTAAACACAAACGAACGAAACTAAAATTCAAAGGTCGAACAATCGAAACATCAAAAGGCGGAACTTTACCAAAACTTGTCGGTAATCCGCAGAAAGGGATACCCGCATAAAATATACGGGGGAGAAAGTTCGATCTGACCCAAAAATTGACCGACGCAAGTGACCGACGGAACCCGACGTAATAACGGCCGACCTATATCTGTATGACTTAATAAAAACGCACTGCTGTGGATTGAACGCTGTAACCTCGGAACGGGGTGTTTTTTTCGTCGATGAATATATGACATGTGAAATGTGGACCATGGCATGTGTTGGGGACAGGTTTTTTCGTAGTTTTTTTAGTTTTTAGCTGCCTACGTGTGATACGATATTATTACACCTACAAAACAAGGACTTTTTCAGAACAGTATTTTAGAATTATTCATCTCGTAAATTACTGATCTGCGGTTTCTCAAAGACAAGTAGCATACATAAATACACATTCATAAACTTACGCCTTCTTCCATATTTTCGCATTTCTTCTATATTTTGTAAATGTGAGAACGTTGTAGGCTTAACTTGTTGACTAGATTAGTAGACCTTTTTATATATATTGTTTTTTTAAATATTTTGTAGAGTGCATGTTACTTGTTGTCAGGCCTACACTCCTCCCATTATCAACACTGTAATTTGAAACATTGTAAAAGCCCCTTATTTTTAAAAGAGTAACCGTGGAGTTTCTTGCCGGCTCTTCTCCATAGGAAACAACCAATTGGAACCGTGCACCTAGCTTCTGACGTTTCATAAGTGCCCATGTTGGTTTATGTGAAATAAAATATTTTGATATTGATTTTTTCCCATGGGGGTAGGCAGGAACTACAGAACGCCACCTGCTACGATCCTTACATACACCTTTTGCTTCGTTTAAAGTAGCAATTTTTTTTTTGGTGGTTCTAATTTTGGTCAAATAACACGACACGAGCTAACATGGGATTTGACAGCATATTTATTTATTAGCGACCTTATTAGGCTGTTAAAAGTTAGGATTGAGCTTCATCATTTCACAGCACCTACCTAGTAGGTAACACATCTTACGTTCCTACTTTGAGATTAAACCTAAATTCATAATCACAAGGCTGGATGAATAAAATGCGACAAACAAAAGGTATTTACGAGGCAGATGTGAGTTGAAGCGCCGGAAGGGACGTTAACGGACTTCATTTCAGTTTTTGAAGTAAAGAATGCTAGAAAAATTAAACGCCGGCCCAGATCCCGAGCACCCAATTTTTTTTTTGCGTGGGAAGTCATCAAATAACTTCTCCCTCTCTGGGCGGAGCGGAAATGCGTTCCTTGCGAAGTATGTGTGATGTGACTATGAATGATAGGCTGAAGAATGGTGTGATAAGGCAACGGGGCGGTTTAAAAGAAGATGTGGTGACAAAAATTTAAAAGAGTATGCTTAGATGGTTTGATCATGTTGAGAGGATGAATGAAAGGCGACTAACAAAGGGTATTTACAAGGCAGATGTGAGTGGAAATGTCGGGAGGCGATGCCCTAGGAGGCCATACAGTGACCTTATTGGTGATGTTCTTCAGAAAGGTCAGGTGCGTAGTACTCGCAACCGGCGTGTGTATATGACCAGATGTATGAACGTGAACGAAGCAAAAGGTGTATGTAAAGATCGTAGCAAGTGGAGTTCTGTAATTTCTGCCTACCCTCATGGGAAGAAGGGTTGAGTTTATACATGTATGTGTAAGTAAAAAAGAACACCCTATTTAAATTCCTACTCCATTTGCTCATAAATAAGTGTCATCATGCACGATACATCTCATCTATAAACGATCACATATTTGATAGGCAACACATAATTAAGTCGCAAGTCACGTCGACATCGGCCTTAATCTCCACGTTTCTCATAAAAATAATAAAGCACGGTAATAAAGACGGGTTGTAAAAATTGTTCTATATGTATACTTATTATATTTACATGTTTATGTCACAATTCACAATATCATCTGCGATGGTTTGATAAGTGAGGTAGGGGGAGGTTGCTAAGGTAGCAACAAAGTAATACTTTTATTTTTTTACATGTCTTCGGTGTTTTTCTTTCTTTTCATGGTTTTTGTGAGGTCTGAGGCAGGTACATTAGTTGTTCTAGAAAATTTCTTGATTTTGTCAGGTTATCTGCTACTATTCGTATGAAACTCGTACGACAGTAGGTTTCTGTGTCAATTTGTAAATGTATGTGTGTCACGTTCAGAACTACTTACCTGTTTTCTATTTTTCGCCCATCCTTCAATTGTTTTTTTTTTTTTTCTAGATACTCCGAGAAATTATATAGAAACAATACAAAAAAATACCTCCGTCCTTTGAAGCCATATGAAACACTTAAATTCTAATTGTTTTTGTTTTAGTAAATCTCACGCTATACTCGTATTTGAAATAAGATTAGAAATTTAAATAAACGTTTTTTACAGTCCGTTCAACCGATTTTGACTTCTATTCCGTAGGCATAAGGATGGCATTAAAAGCAAAAACGTGATTACAATACCAACTATTTACTGCAGCTGCCATTTGTCATGCTACCAACGCAATAGAAGTCAAAATCGGTTGAACGGACTGTAAAAAGGGTTTATTTAAATTTCTAATCTTATTTCAAATGGAGTATACATCCAGTCGACTTGTGAAATTGTACACATACGTATATACATTTCTGTGTTAGTGACAGTCGGGACCGTAATTGCGTAACACACTATCAATCACAATCTGAATCATTTTGAAGGCTATAGCTAATCCATTGCTTCATATGTTCGAAAAATTTGTCTGCTCAACAACGTAAATAACGCAATGAAAGTTGTTGAACTGTCAAAATGAAAGCTATTCCTACTGTTAGTTAGTTTAGTATGGAGAAGAATGGACAAGAAACTCCACCGTCACTCTTTTAAAATGTTTTACAATATTTTGTATATATTAATTATATAATTATATGTGACGACGAGCTACCTAGAATAAAATTACTATATCACGATAGGTAAAAACAATTGAAAATGAACCAATGACAGATAAATTAATTGTGTGATAGACCCATGGTGCTCACAAGTATTATTAAAGTAGATTATTTTCCTAAATTTTTTGCAAATAATAAAGTAAAGTAGTTAAAATAATTAATATAGTATGAACATCATAGTTGTATCTAGAAACTTACCTCTATTCTATTCTTTAATCTGTACCTGTCCCTCACCATACCACAGACATTGTCACATAAAAAGCGAAGCGAGCATTGATAATTACGCTTCCTAACTGCGTCATACCAATTCTGCACCAATTAAAAAGCATTAAACAATTGACGACTATGTTTAGAGCCAATGCAAACACGGCTGCATAATTTCAAACTCCAGTATATTTGTTCGAATCGTCGTATAAAGTTGTTCGAATAGCGTGTACTGTGACAGACACGAATCAATAAACCTGTGTTTATAGTTGTTGACAGTACTGAAGTTATTTTCAAACATCTTGTTTGCTTTTTATTCGTTGTGTAATAAAATGTCGATGGATTTCTGAAGTTTAATCGTAGTTGGCTTGTTTGATGTTTGGTTTTAATTTTGAACTCAATATTTTTCTTTGAATAGTAAAACAATGAAAAAGAATATTATATTTATTTAATTAATTTTAAGCCAGTTTATAAATAAAGTAAAATTTTGGTCTTTGCTGCTACTGTTCATTTAATAAAATTTTCAAAATCACGAAACGACTTTGTAGGCGCCATTGTTAAGCTAAAACGACATTAAATAATTTCGATATCCAACGAAACACCATTTCCAAGCGTAAAATAACAGCTCCTATACCATAATTACACCCTACTTATTACAAAAAGCGAGTACTTCATAAATCTAAATCATAATTCTTTAGCAGAAACAGAAAAATACCTTTGTAACGATTTCATAAAATGTCAAATGAGGTTTGTTGAGAAATGTAGGAAGAATTGCAGTGTACCTACTTGAATTGTGGGCGGTAGGCAATTACTGTGGAGTGTAGAAAATAAAATATACTGCGACACAGCGCTGGCTCCGCTGTAGTAACACGAATATGGACAGAATGTCCACTATCATTACGGAATTAGAAAGAAGAAAGTCATTAAATTTATTTGACCCTGGTTAAGGCACTCAATGTACATTCAAACAAAAAAAAAAAACAGAAAGTACTATGAAACAGTATTGTGTGCCACGCCCAAAAGGCCCAGCACGCATAGCATGACCATCATAGAAACGGGTATTGTCGACGGAAGAATAGACAAAATGACAGATTGTAAGTAAATTCTTCAGAAATCTGTCAACAATCTGTAATTTTGTCTATTCTTCCGTCGACAAAACCTGTTTCTATGGTGTTCATGCTATGCGTGCTGTTCAGCATAGGTAAATCTCAGACTACTGTTGCCAGACGCTAGTTTTCAACTGGACCTTTTCCTTTTCTGTATTTAGACCTCATACACATCGCTCACCAACCTCTTTGGCTATGTCAGTCCTTTCATCTTGTAAAGAAACTTTTCAAGTCAAAAATTTTGTATTGCTTTGAAGAAATAGCGCCGGAATTTCAAATCAAAATTAATTTTAGAAGACAAAATAATGCCAGGGGTCAAGGTAACGACTCCCGGCCAATGTAGGCGCGGGCTTGCGGACGGCGAGCAATGGGCAGCTCGCCGTCCGGTAAGGACCAGGCCCGGGTCGACGGCGCCTCGTGTTTCACGCGCGCCTCAAAGAGATGTCAGCACAATTGACGGGGTCCGATAGGACCGATGCCTGACGGGGCTGCGGATTGTTCGAAAGAGTTACCGTGGCCCTGGCGCACAGGCAACTGAAGGAACACGGGTGGGTTTTAGTCAGTAAGAGTCTGACACGCCCTTCCGCTCCGCCCAGAGCGGACCAGTCATTTGATGATTCCCCACTCAAAAAAAAAAAAAGGGGTCAAGGTAAAATCTTGCCGTTACGGTACGGAATCATAATTTTTTTTTTTTTGAATAACTTCTGAAAATATGACGTTTCGAAAAGAAGCCTTAGCCGCTGGTCTGTCTCAGCAAACGGCTGTATGTATTTGGCTTCGTGTAGCTCTCACCCATTTAGGAACTAGAAATTCGTGGTGTAGTTCTTCTTCTTCGTGTCGTTGGCACGACTTTTCTCAAATTTTGTTGACCCAAAACTTCGCCATTACCAGTATACTGCCATAACCTAATGTACAGAATTGAACGACCTAATACCCATCTTCAAATGGCCCTTTCAGACATGGCTCTGCATTGTTAGACTCACATAATATCTTAATAATGTCATGTTTGGACTTTGAAAGAGACCATGACCTCAGTTTGTTTCGGCATTTTTTCTCAGAGATGAGTCAGCTAGGAATGGCCGGCGCCATCTAGTTTTAAAATCTGGACCAAAAAATTTACGTGTTTTACCCCCTTATTTATAAACGTTATTTATAGTTATGTAATGATAAGCGTCTGTATAAATATACATTTTTGACTTTTAAACATCTCTTAACTTTAAGAAACGTTTCTAAATAAGAGGGAATGTGTCTTAATAATCTACTTCCAGAAATAAACATCATTTGATTTCAATAGAGTTGCAAATAGCGCGTATTTTGCAATACCGTTTTTCTGCATTCATTTCAGCGGAGTTAACCTTGTGGTTCTTCTATCCGTACCTACATTGTGTGTGTATTGTCATTAGGCGACACTGTAACCTTATTTTACTTATGGCGCACTCAATATTAATGATATATGCGTTGTGTAGTTAGGACTGTTCTTATATTTGTGTAGCTTGATGTAGTTCTATTTGACATTTTGTTGATGATTAATTAGCTTTTTTTGTTCAAGATTCTAATTGCGTATCTGTGTCTCTAGTTTTATCTAGTGTTCTTATTACCAGTCATGTAGTATGCAGTTGTCCTTGTAACTTAATTAAAATACACGCTTGTACACACGGCTGCATATTAAGCTATACATTTCCAGTATAAGCTGATCTCTCATTGTACGGAAATCGTATACAATGCGAGATCAGCTTATACTGGAAATGTATAGCTGGATGTAGCCGTTTGTACCTATCTGTAATAGGTCCTTTTCTATAGCGTTTTACGTAAATCTTAAACTCATAGATAAGAGCCGTGTTCTTTTTAACCTAAGGTTTTTGCCTCTTTAAATTAAGATTACAACAGATATAATTGCTCTTGATAACCTTCACTTCGTGCTATATATTCCTACCGTTTGCATCCATGCACTTAATTTTACAATTCACAAACCAGCAACAACACCTTCCTCAATTAATAAAAAGCGGAACCAGTACACATTTTCACGGAAACCCTATCACAACTCGGCCGCCGTTCAGCGCCACGCCTGTCATAAGTGTCTCCATTGTCACTTACGCAGAAAACGGGAAACAATACTACAGAACGAGCCATTGTAAATGTGAATTACGTTCACAGCGCAGAGGTGCGCACTTCTTTGTTAAATAATTGGAATTTTATTACGGGAAGTAATTGTGTAGCCGGTTTCCTTTGACTTCACATTGGTTTCTGGTGTGTGTGGAGCAAATTTCGTTGTTTATCAGAAACGAAATGATTTTCACTTTCTTGTTTAGCTGTAGGGCTATCAACATAAAATCTCTCCCTTAAACTAATATCAGACGCTACAATTTTTGTTCATTTATGTATTTCATTCGACATCTCCCACTCGAAGTGAAATATCTGACCACAAGATTATTCAAAAGTGAAAAAAATATTCTCAAATTCAAACTCAAAGCATTTATTTCAATTAAACCATTTACAGGCACTTTTAAATTGTCAAAGAGTCGGTCAGTTAGTCAGAAAGTTGAAGCTAGTTGCCCATTCCAAAACGTAGATCTCTATGGAGAAGAACGGACAATAAACTCCAAGGACACTCTTTTTAAATCAAGATATTACAAAATTCTGGGTACATTATT
This sequence comes from Dryobotodes eremita, assembly GCA_917490735.1. NCBI lineage: Eukaryota > Metazoa > Arthropoda > Insecta > Lepidoptera > Noctuidae > Dryobotodes > Dryobotodes eremita. The sequence continues at coordinate 6,149,898 of OU823261.1, forward strand.
CATGTTGCTTCTATAATTTATTAAAAAATTTAATTCATTAGTGAACCAATTTAACGATGATGGATTTCGGCATTATGTTTCACTCGCGCTCCGAATGATATTATAATTAAATGAAATGAGCATAGAAACATTCATTCCTATATATCATTCTATCGGTGTTGTGTGAACGTCGTATGAAACAAAAATGAACAGTCACTAGAGTGAACTATTCACGCGAATGAAGCGTCTGATATCAGCTTTGTCGTCCAGAGGTCTTTGGGTTGTTAGCAGTGCAGCACTGTTAAGGTTCCTAATTAGTGACTGATTTTCCGAGTGTTTTTTTTACATCAGGACTTGACCTATGGGTACTTATGGGTCTGGCCATTTGCAGAAAAGAAGTATGCTTCACGATACAAGTTGGCATATTCTACCCTTGTACCCTCACTTATTGACCAAGCGAGCGCGAAGGGCGAGCGAAGGGTCTCCGTTTCAGCTTGGGCAAAAATGCTTTCGTATGTCCGGATGTCTGTTTTCTTTTACAGGTCGCATTTCCCAACCGATTCTCGTGAAATTTTGTGAGTAGGTTCGATAAGAATTTTTTGTCGATTCAGTTTTTCGAAATGTCGGAGATATGGGGATTGAAAACGTAAAAAAAACTTATTTTAGCCATTTCGCGCTCTTTTGTTTTAAATAATGCGGTGAATATTTATTCAGTTTTAAGCTATGCAAAGACAGACTCGCGAGGTCTACAGCTCACAGAGCCACTAGTGTTATTAAGTATTAAAAGGCCATTCTACACTTCATGCTGTTATCAAAATGAAACGTTTATCTCGACGCGTGAAGCAGTTCAACTCTATGTGCACGTATAAACATGTTTTATAGCACGGTGTATCTAGCTAGTCAACACGCGAAGATAACTCTTAAGGTGAATCCTCAGCTGTAGTCTGCCAAATTTTCATATGAAATATTCTGAAAAATTCTTAGGTGGAACAAATTTCCAAAGTTTGACGATTGATATAAAATTTATGATTATTATTCAGTAAATATATTATTCCTACAGTCGCTAATCGCATTTTGATCAACATACGACGTAAAACAGAGCTGCAATTTGCAGAAAATCCAAAGAAAATTTGAATTTGGCGGGCTACAGCTGAGGATTCACCTCAGGATTCATTCACGAGGACCTTAACACGGGTTATCTTAGCTGTTGATGTCCGGTTTCTGAGATGTTCATAACTGGAATTTATCAGTTAGATCATACTTGGTTTGATAACTTAACACCTACAATGCATTTCTGAATACTGAGGTAAGGAAGGAGATAGTATGGATTAGTTACTTTCCTGAATCAATAGCTGCTAATCTTGTATCCGAGAGTCTCGGAAACCTACCTACAACACATCAATGAAACAAGAAAAAAAAAATGTTTGTAGATTCATACTGCAGGACTGGATGACGGTTGTATTTTACGTAAACATAGCTTTCTTCATAAACAGTTTTATATCTACCAAAAACAATCATATGACGAGTCTTACCATGGAAACGATTTCGTCAACACTGAACAAATCATAATTGTTTTATTTTCATTTCCTATTTAATATTAAAGACATTATTAAAGACATTTATGGAGTCAATTAACAGAACACAACAGGAATGACGACTTGGAATGTGTTACTTACAAATATAAACAAAACTATGCTATGGTTTCAGTTATGAAAATGCCATTGACGTTTGACAACTCTATTTTCCGCTTGTATCTTATTTTGCCTGTTAGTAAAAGATCAAAATGGTGCAGGTGACCGGTTGGTTACGAAAGCTTTGTCTAACCATCGATTTGTTCACTAACTAGTGGTTAATTTAACGTCGTTTTAAAGTTTATTTTGTTTTAGATCAGCCTTGTAGGCGTGCCTACAAGAGCTACAGAGCTACAACGTTATTCTTTCCTAACACTGAAAATATGAACGGTATATTTTTGCCTTTCAATTTAGTTCAAAGCAAGTTTCAATCAAAGTTTCAATTTAACAGTTCCTACAACCGCGTACAATGCTGCCGTGCTTATGATAATTATAGTCAGTCACATTTTTGTCCATATTTATTTAAGTACATATTTGGAATGTAGATCTACAATTCTGTGTGTTTATAATTTGAAAATGTTGCATAGAAAATTATATAAGCTTAAGAAATGAAATGTAGATCTCAATCTCTACTTTCCAAATATGTACTTAACTCAATATTGATAAAAATGTGAATTACTGTATTATCATAAGCACGGCAGAATGGCGGTTGACCACTTTTCACCCTTATTAAGAAGGTTGAAAATTGCTCAACCGCCAGTGTCCGCCGTTGTTGGTCATTGATATATCATAAACACGGCAGGATGGCGGTTGACCACTTTTCACCCTTATGAAGAAGGTTGAGAATTGCTCAACCGCCAGTATCCGCTGTTGTTGGTCAGTGATATATTTGTTGGCAGATGGAAGAGTGCAGGATGTTACGAGTAGCATCCCCTTTAAAGAAATTAGATAATCGAAGAGTAGGCAATCTCAATACCTTACCCAAAATCACGCCTATATTCTTCGAAGGGTAGGCAGATAGGAGGTACTTCCACATTTAACCAATTATAAATCCCATAAATCAGGGGCAATTCCAGTACGTATTAGTGTTAAATAAGGTATTAAACACAGTGCCAAAAATGACCAACATTTTTCCAACACCCAAAACCTTCCACACGGTTATTTCCAAAGGCTACCCTCCATAATATACCTCCACATACTTTACTAGGGAAACATAAACCGCCTCAGTAACACTAAAAGTTCACAACAGGTGTGAACGGTGGCTGGTAAATTGGCAAACACTGGCAGCCCTGAATTTGTAAATACGTTTGTACGAAAAATGGCGCTGATACTTGATACTTTCGAATTTAGAACGCTCCGGTTGGGTAGTTATTATGGAAAAGTCGTTCGTAATTTAAATGTGTTTAGACAGTTTTGAGTTCTGTGTGTAGTTTTTGGAAGATACCTATTACAACTTTATTTGTTAAAATATGGATCTAAGATTTCGGTATAGAATAATCCGAATTGAAAAGTCCTATATAGAAAGTAGTTTTTGTTTATCAAATTTACTGGATAACACTGGATAAACTTCTTCAGAGTCAGAAAAAAAATACACTTTCAAACAAACCGCTATAATCCAGAAATAAAAACGTTTTAGTTCAGGAACGGTAGCTAAACCAAGTATTGCATGCTGAAATTGGCTGCCATTTTTGGAATGATACGTCAATAAACATAATTTCAATAATTACTACCTAATAAATCCCTAGTGCAATCCTTTGAATGCCCAAGCAACGGTCAGAATATAAAGTAATTATGTCATGTCCATACCTATCTTGAGCCATAAATAGAGATCCGATATTCGGATGCATATTTACCTAAAGTTAATTTTTCGCTATGAAAGTATGGAAGCGGCTACTTGTTTTTTTTTTTTTTAAACAAACCCTGGTACCAGGAAAACCGGGAATGCATAACTAGTCGGGTGTATAGTATGGAAAGACTCCTAAAAAAATATTTATTTAAAAAATAAACCCCGGGACCTTGGATTGCATAACTATTCAGATGCATCTTTATTTAAATTTAATGTTTAACCGCCGATGCAAATATGTGCATCTAGGGGGGGTGGTGTGTGTTAGGTAAAACAAAAAAAATACGATACTTAAGCGCATTCCATATTAGCCAACATCTCAACTTTAAGTGAATATGCATCAAAATATCCATCTCTGGCCATAAACCATGCGGAAGGGATGATAAGCTAAAACAACCACCTGCGTAAAACGAAGTTTTGTACTAGGCGAGCATAGACCAACAACCTTTAGAACTTATTTCACGTTAGTCTATTTTGTGTATGTAGTGTAGTGTAGGTATTTGTTTACAGCCATTGAATGTAAAGGTTAAGCATCTTTAGGAACAAAATTTACATTGTGCGTGAGACTTATTATTTATTAACCGACTTCAAAAAAGGGAGGAGGTTCTCCATTCGACTATATTTTTTTTAAATTTGTATTAGCTCAGAACTTTTTTCTAGGTGAACCAATTTTGATAATTCTTTATTTTATTTTATCCTTAATACTCCGTATTTTTTCCACTAAGCATTAAAAGATGATGTGTTAATTACTTCCTGTCACTGTTATTTACATATCAAGTAGTGGTATACTAATTTGTGTGGGGTAGATACCACAACTAAAAAGTGAAAAATAAAAACCTTTTTACAAAAAAAAACAACCGACTTCCACAAAAAACACAAAAAAAGAAAAAATAATGAAAATTTACTTTAATTTTGGAAGTCCGTGACAAAAAACGAAAATACAAAACCAAAGACACCGACTTCCGAAATTAAATTTATTTTTCACTTTTTTTTTGTTTTTTTTTTGTTTTTTTGTTAAGTAACATTATAGAATCTTCATCGTGTCGATGGTTCTTTTAAATGTTAGCAGCGTAATACGTGGCCACTTCCACGGCATGATCTGTGGTAGCGCAGAGGTCGCTTTGACTGCAGGTTTTGGGGCACAGAGGACAGGGAAGTTGTTGAAAGAAAGAAAATACATTTATTTAGCAAAGACTACAAAGCATACAACATGTACAAGTAAAAAAGAAAAATAAAACAAATAAAAAGTGTAAAGTGCGTTGTGAGAAATTAGCAGGAACACACAGCGGCAGCTGAGACATAGTCTACGATGCAGTACAACATCCGCACCCTTTAGCCGTTTCGAAGGGATGTCATGTGCTCACGTTGTGTGAAAGGAATGTATTTGAAAATTGCTTAACCTTTTCGTTCCATGCCTGTACGAGTGTACGTCTTGACGTTTCATATTTTTGTGTGTATGTGTGCGTGTCTTGTAATGGCCGCCTTCTTTTCGCGCTTTTTTACACGAAACTGGACCTTTAGCCCTCGATGAAAGTTCAAGTACGAGCCTTCTTAGAAACTGTGAACAATAGTGTTCGTTTACACGTAATATTTGTAGTGTTTCTTTTAGCGTGAAAGGTTCTGCTAAGTAGACAAGTGTTGCCATGAAGAAGTTTTTAGTTCTTAGTTAAATATTAAAACCGGGTAATGGTGTGTAGTACGTGTCGAAAAATGGCGCTGTTTTGTAGCGGTTGTTTTTTTGTTAAGACACTAGAACTTTCAGTATACCCTGTATAGTCAGCTGAAGGGAGCATGTTATAATCTGTATATATACTAATATAATAAAGCTGAAAAGTTTGTTTGAATGCTGTATGAAATAATACACAGAGAAAAAGTAATATATATAATTTACTTTTATTTTAGTTAAATGAAAAACAATGGCGGGTTGCAATCAAAGCAATTTATACAAGCGACAACAAAAAAGGTGTGTTGCCACACTTAAAAAACAGTTTTAAGGCACAGCAGTGTTGCATACATAAAAAAAAAACAAGAAAATACAAAAATATTTCACTTTATTTAATTCTAAATCATTATAAATTACTGCAATTAATTGTATCAATTTATAATGTTTTAGAATATCAAAATATATGTTCACATTGTATTGAACAAACGCGTTAATCTCTAGAACTACCAGGCGGATTTGAAAAATATTTTTTCATTTGATAGCCCAATTCTTCAGAGAGGTTATATAGGCTATTTAACATCACGCTACGACCTTTAGAAGACAAGCAAAAAGAAAAAAAGTCAGAAAGAACGCTAAGCGAACAAGAAATAATCGCGCGGCCAGGCGAAAATATCACGCGGATGAAGTCACAGACAGAAGCTGGTAATATATATTTTATGACTAGATATTATGCAGGTTTCATGATAAATAATAATATGTGAACTTAACTATCGCATTAGGGCAACATGTAATGACAACATGTAACATCCTTTTTGGGTAACCACTGAAAACCAGCGCTGTGCTGTGGGTCCCCCATAGCACAGCATCATGCTGAGTGGAAGCGTTCTTGTCACAGTCATGACGTGCAGCTGTCGACTATTTCTGTTTTGTGCTCGTGATTATAGATTTATTTTGTTTGTTTTATTTTTATTTTACATTGTTACTAGAGCTAATTATCTTTTTTGTATGCACGTGTTTATGTGACAAATAAACCTATTTTTCTTTCTTTCTTTCTTTAATGATACATTTAAAATGTTTAAATAGAAAAACAAAAATTAATGGTTTGTAAACTTATCTACGGTACATAAAGAAATGCCTTATGTTACGTACAAAAAGTCTTTTATTAAACAGAAATATAAAAACGTGAACACCAATATGATCTTCATCAGGCATGCTTTTTTACATTTAAAAAAAAAAAAAAAAACAAGTTCCCAACAGACTGGTAGAAAAATTCCATAACGAAGTTACAAAAAATATTACGAAATAACATCCTTCATAAAAATATTACACTCCGTACTAAAGTCGCTAAGATTTTAGTGGCGAGTCACGGCAAGTGACTAATTAATTACACTTACAGACTTGAGAAGTAATTAGCTAATTGATTAATTAAAGAATGAGCATAGTCGCCATCGGTCTTCCTGAATAGAACTTGTTCGCCTTCTTGATAATATTAATATTGAATTTTATTTTCTTGATGGACTCGTGTAAAAGCTTTCTGAGAATTTTTCTTAAAAGTAAGTACTGTTGTGAAATGGACTGCCTAGTTCGTCTAGATCATAGGTTCCAACGGGGGGCGGTACCGCCGGTGCTGGAGCTTTTCGTGGGGGCGGCAAGTAGAGGGAGAGAGAGAATTAATTTTTAATTTGTGATTATTAATAGATAATAGACAGACATATAAAATTGGTATAATTAAGTATTATGTAAAGAGGGCGTTGGTTTTTTTTTGTCTTTTCAGGGGGGCGGTAGTCCATAAAAGGTTGGGAACCTATGTCTAGCTGGTGGATCCAAGAGCGCCTGATGACTTGTCTTGGGTTCGATCCCCGGGTCAGTCAAAGTGTTTTTGAGTTTTTATTACATAGGAGTTGGAGCCCGATTTTATATAGGTACTACTAGCTATTGCCCGCGACTTCGCGCGCATGGATGTCGAAAATATCCCACGGGAACGTACAACCACAAAAAAAAACTATGTCCTAACTCATGGTCTACCTGTTCTAAATTACATCGAAATCCGGTCAGTTGTTAAGGCGAGAAAAGGTTACTTTCACTTATTTTATAATATAAATGTTGATGGATTATCATCTACTTTAGGATCGTGAGGAAACCTGGTTTTGTCTAAACTAATATCCATTCTTATATTATAAATTAATTTTTTTTTGTATGTTTGTTTGTTCCGTTCTCACGCTTAAACGGCTGAACGGATTTGGAAGAAATTTGGCACATAAGTAGATCAGGACCTGGATTAGGACATAGAATACTTTTTATCCCGATATTCTCACGGAATTGAGACTTATGCGGCTGAATTCGTGGGGCACAGTTGGTAATCAATATATGTCTCAAATCGCCAACCGGGCTTGACCAAGCTTGATGATGACTAAGGCTCAGTTGCACCGCCAATCACTAAATACGTTTAGCGCTAAACGTGTTTTAAACATCATTCTGTCTCTGTCATCTTCAAACATTTGATAGATACAATATTATGTTTTAAATTCGTTTAGCGCTAAACGTGTTTAGTGACTGGCGGTATAATTGGGCCTTAGTACTACTCACTAAGGCCCACATGCACTTGTTTGAAGATGACTGAGACAGAATGATGTTTAAAACTCGTAATACTCGTTCATTGTCGTGTATAGCAACACAACAACCCAAAACAATTGCCTTAACCCGCCGTAACTCTTACTGAAGCCCAGATTTTAGTAATATACTCGTAACAAGATTATTATTTCCGATGACACGTACATGTAATAAAGTCGGGAACATACAACGCAGCCCTGATTTCGTCTAACACCAAAAAACACCCGGCTCCATTCAAATGCTCGTAGTACGGACAGCAGCAAAAGTTAGGAAAAATTCGGGGCTTAGAAATAAGGTGATTGTTGGAGCATATCCTTGTTTTTAAAACTGGCTTTCTCTTGTGTCATGCTCACTTAAATGTCTCACTGTTGGTGGCGCGTGTGTTGGATCATTCGGTTCCCTACAAAATGGTTGAGCTGGATGGTGCTGATCCACGCGTCATGTTCGTGAACGGGCGCCGTCAGTTGAGACTGGTCATCTCTTAACTGCCACGGCTTATTTTTATTATTAATCATATATTTTGATTTTTTTCTTAATAATATTTTTTCATGGTTCTCACATATAGAAGCAACAAGAATAATGTATCCAGGATTTTGTAATATCTTGATTTAAAAAGAGTGTCCTTGGAATTTGTTGCCCGTTCTTCTCCATAGAGATCTACGTTTTGGAATGGGCAACTAGCTTCAACTATCTGACTAACTGACCGACTCTTTGACAGTTCAAAAGTGCCTGTAAATGGTTTAATTGAAATAAATGCTTTGAGTTTGAGTTTGTGCAAGGATCTTCAGGTATACAGATTGTGCCAAAAGTGTTTGTAAAAGTATTAAGTACACAGACGAACTTATTTTTGCATTATATAACATAAGTGCAAATCAAATTAATCTAAAATTTACTGCATCACCTGTCTTACTAAACAAACAAAAATCATAACCCAATTCACACTGCTAACAACTTTCACCACTTCGAACAATCCCTTGTATACTGACTCTACAAAGACCAACCGCACGATATACAAAACACAAATACCCTCAAATTATGACACACAGCGGTAAACGGAAGTACTTAAGGCTAAGGCAATATTTCTTCGCGGGCAATAAAGCCAAGACACACTGATAACGGTATTTTTCCTAATCTCGGTCGTGATTTATGCCGAGTGGAGCAATATGGAGTAATTTTGATAACAATATGCAGTTTGGAATGCTTTATTGGGAGAAATAATTGCAAATGGGTTTGTGTGAGTTTTCGCTTTTACTCATACCTTTGTCCTGTAATGATAGATTTATTTATTTATTTATTCACATAACAAAAAACAAAAATTAATCTTACCAATTACGGATTTACAATTTAGTAGCTTCACTTATAATATGCATCAGAAACAAACAGGATGACATGTTAGCACCATCTAAACATATCTAAGTGCGCAGTGTGGGTGGGTGTGTAGGAGTGTGTGTGAGGATACAAGCTGAAGAACGCTACGTGAACCATACTGTTTTCTCACTTCGTTTAAATTTTTATAAGCAGTGTTTGAGCAATTTTAATCAGAATATAAGCATGAAGTATGGCTATATTTGTAAAAAAATAAACAATCCAATGACGCAATCTTTAGTTTATCGATGACTTTACGATTTTCCAAAAGAAAAATGTAGCTTTTAGTAATAATGTCCCTATATTTCATAAAAGTAACCGTAATACCTATATTTACACAGAAAATACTTCTGAAATATGAGGTGTAAAAACTACAAAAGGACTTCTTCAAACCAAATGGACTAGCAGAAAGCCTCCTTACAAAATATTACATCCATTTTCACCGCCAAAAAATACTTATTCCCACACAAATTTTATCCTATACCTGTACCAAATAAATTTAAGCCACACGTTATTAAAGCCTTGGCTACACTTTATGTTATTAGATTACTGTAGACGTCGTCCAATAATTTGTAGTAGCTGTGAAAGTAAATAGATTAGGAGCAAGAAGTCTCCGGTCACTTAGTACGATGATGTTGTTAGTGAATAAGTTTTTGTCACGTGTTTTGTTAGGCGTAGGCGTAGGCGAGTTGCGCACGTGTGCGCATGGCTTTAGGTTTGATGGTTAATTTTAGTAGTGTTATTGTTTTACCTGTCTTATTGAGTGTTAGGAATGACTAGAAAAAAGTATTAGGTTCCACATATGAAGTACGAGGTCGTGGGTTCAAACTTAACTAGTTAGCAATGAGACTCAATACCTTAAACATAATTAGATGTTAAGTTGGTCTGAAATCACCAACTCGCAATGAGCAAGAGTGGTGATTACAACTTGTTCCTTTTCTCCATTAACAGAGTCCCAGCCCCTACAGTGGGAACATTACAAGCCGGTATTATTTAATTATTAATTCCAACTAAATATCACTTTTATATAGCCTTTTGTACAATAATAAAAAACTTATTAACGATCTCATAGAGTAATATGCAAAATGTTGAATATACTACAGAGTAATGAAGACCAGTAGTCCAATCTATGACGTCATTAAAGTACAAATATTAATATTATTTTTGTATATTCTCTCCATACAGAATATGACTATTGGGTCATATTTATCACAAATGATAATATGCCATTTAATTAAATATAATCGATGTATATTTAATGTCCAGTTAATTATTATCAATTTAATTTGTATTGACACTAGCTTCTGCCCGTGGCTTCGCCCGCGTGGATGTCGGAAATTTTCCTACATAAACGTGCTACCGGGACAAAAAGTAGCCTATGTCCCTCCCCAGGATGCCATCTATCTCCTTACCAAATTTTATCGAAATCCGTTCTGTGGTTTAGGCGTGAAAAGGTAACATACAGACAGAGTTACTTACGAATTTATAATATTAAGAATGGATATGGTCGCTTTATTAGTCCACTGGCTTTGCCCGCGTCTTCACTCGCGTTAATTTGAAATTTGGCAATCAATTCGGGTTGTTCTGGGAATTATAGTTAGGAGGATGAAAAACCGGTCTATCGACACTCTAGACTCACAAAATGTATTAGGTACTTAAGTAAAGTTTCTACAATAATATAATTCAATCATGATTCGAAAGACACGTGGCGCCATCTATTATCGTAAGAACGTTATTGTTGTTTTCGTTACGTTTCGAACGTTATTGTGATAAAAGGTACCCTATGTCATGTAGAATGATCGGTTCAGTGGTTTAGGCGTCAAAAGGTAACAAACAAACAAACTTGCTTTTGCAAATGCAAAAGCAAGTTTGTTTGTTTGTTACCTAAATAAAATAATAGTTAGGATTATTGCGTTTCACTATTGTTTGCCCAGGACGGCTATTATTAACACGATACATTAAATAGTAGAATATAAAATTTTGGTACATATATTTATCAGTAAAGCTGTGTTCAATCACAGACTGCATATTTCAATAAACGAAACTGTTTTCCAGTTCAGTATGTAACATAGTATTTGAGCATTTAATTTATAAAAGAATAATGCTTTTTATTAAATAAGTTTTTCGAATGTAATTTTTTTTAAATAAATCATACCAACTTGTTAGTGTCCCACTGCAGGGTTTCAAAGGCCTCTTATCATACAGAGAAGGCACGAGCATTGATCACCACGCTTGCTCAAGACGGGTTGGTGATTGCAGACTTATATTAACCATAAGAACAGCACCCTAATTACGTAACACACAATCTATCACAATCTGAATCATTTTGAAGCCTATTGCTAATCCATTACTTCATATGTTTGAAAAATTTGTCTGCTCAACAACGTAAATAACGCAATGAATGTTGTTGAACTGTCAAAATGAAACCCATTCCTACTGTTAGTGTGTTACGTAATTACCCCGCAGGTTTCCTTACGACGGTTTTCCTGCACCGATGTCAGAGAAAAAAATTGAGAAGTAGGAAAAAAAAATTGTCTAACTGTTCCAATCTGCTCTGTGGTCATAAAACCCTATTAGGGACGTGATAAGCCCATGCCGCCATTTTTATTTACCTCCATGTTATACATAGGTTATGTGAAGACATACATTGCGAATCTAATTCCGAGATAATTTAAGTTTATGTTGACGCTGTGCGGATTAAGTTTGGGCAAGTATACATATTGTTTCGTTTCTTAAGAGACGACGTTATGCGTCCGTGGGGTAGGAAAGTGGCGGTAGTTTACATTTTACTGTTTCCGCTTGTGGTAAAATTTTCTTCATTTGGGTGTAAAAGGACGTGTGTGGTGAAATTTCATCAAGAGAGAGAATGTAGGTCTGTTATAGGACAACCAAACACGTTTTTCTCGAAAATTGGTAAAAGTCTTATTTATTTACATGATATAATTTGATGAATATAAAGAAATATGATCGAAAGACAAAAAAATCTAATAACGTCTTGATATAAAAAGATTTTTAAAGAAATCTAATAACGTTTTGAATGAGTTCATTCAAAACGTTATTAGATTTCTTTAAAAATCTTTTGAACAGTCAGTCTGACATGTAAACAAAAAAAAAAAATTAAAACATACAATAATTATTTTATATCTCTTTTTAGTTATTTCAATTTATATAATGAATGTTATTCCCCTAACGTTTAATGAATCGATCGATAAAAGGCAAACGGTTTGGATAATCGAGAGCTCGTGGCTCCAGTGTTGAATATGTTGAACTATGACGATGAACTCATTAGCTGGATCGCAGAGCTAAACGAGAAATTATGCGCTCAAACTCTTGAGTTTTGAATCATTGTAAACTAAAATAAATGGTTTAGCTTGAACCGAAATTTGAATTTTAGTAAGGTACGCCGAAATTATCTGCCTATATAAGGTGTATCTATTCATACATGAAATATCTGAAGGGGTCATTGTACTCATTATTATGAACAACTATTACTATAGGACAAAACGTGAAATCGCAAAACAAAAATCTGTGGTCCCATACATTTTGACGAGTTCTGCGAACATAAATGTAGGGAGCAGCTGATTATTTTTTCGAGTTTTCTGTTTTGGTCCCATAGTAAAAGTTGTTTGTTATGATGAATACAATTACCGCTTAAGAGATTTCGTGTATGAATAGATAGACCTTATATATATAATAATAGTAATAATATTTTATTGACATAAAAGTATGTTACATTTATATATGGAAACCCTGACTCTTGCGCTAGGTCGTAGCCTGTGTTCCAGAAATCAATGATCAATGGGTCGGTATCTTATAAATATAATAAAATAGTATCGAAAACAAAACTGAACGTAGAATATTAAAAAATAAAAAAAATGTCACGAGGTGTGGGAACGATTCTGATTCCGAAAATATAGGCATTAGATTTTTTTTTCCTTTTGTGTGTTTGTCTGGATGTATGTTCCGCATTGGCGCAAAAACGCCTAAACAGATTTGGATAAAATTTGGCACAGTTTATAACCTGGATTAGCACATAGGGTACTTTTAATCCCGATACTACGTTCCTGTGGGATATTTTCCGACATCCCCGCGAGCGAAATTGCGGGCCAAAGCTAATTTTTAAATATGGTTCTCCTTGTTTCTTTTAGATCTACTGTTTTGGAATTAGACTCCTTACCAAAAATTTTACGCGGTCATCTACCTAATCGTTTGCTTTTTTAACAATAGGTATTCCTAGTGCTAATGTCAAGGTAGTCTGCCTATAATGGCCCACTGTTGATGATGATAAAATCTCGAACCACCACTATCATTTCTACATTTATATCTGTAATTCTTATGGTGTACATATTAAAGAAAATTTTAAATATTTTTCCCCTACTCTTAACTCATTCAAAACGTCATGCGCAACCAACACACTGGTGGAAATTGCAGCTTATTATATAACTTTAAGTTGTATACTCGCTGCTAAAGAGTTCAAGAAGCAGTTTTAAGTTGTATATTTGCTTCCGATAACCCGATGCATTTCAGCGAAATTATCAATTTTTTTTTCACATATTCAAACAAAATATTGAGGATAACACAGTTTCAATACATAATCTATTTATAAAAAAAATATTAATTTAAAAAAATATGAAATTCATTACATACCTTTTCACATTTTGATGTTATCATATTATATATATGCACAGTATACTTGAAAGCGTTTTAAGCCGCTGACATATATCACGAAACAGTAATGCATGTAATTTAAACTTTACAAATAATATTTTAATGATGGCAATGATGGTTAATTGCAATAAAAACGCTTCAACATTTTATTTTACGAACATACTCAAAATACTGAACTGGAATCTCATAAAGTACATTCATTCGTTCATTCGCGTTCATAAAAGTAGCGTTATAAAAGCGTTAGTGTGGCGTTAATCATTCCTTGCAGCACTTGAGGAACTTTTGTGCCACTGTTGTGTAGTTGAAATGGAACTGAGACCTGCATCAAATTGTGACCAAAATGGCGCTAGAGTTGCTGCATTAGGTCTGTATAGCACGCTCTAGCACTTGGGTCTTAGAACCTTAGGCAATAATCGGGTTGGCTCAAAAGCTTTAATGCATTATATTTGTGTTACTTGGGTGCTTTTAAAAGCAATCCCGGTCGACAAAAAATGGGAAATGTGTGTTTTGATAGACATTCACCGATTGCATTGGCGGTACAAAAATATGAGGCACACCCGAACTTCAGCTCCGTGCATATTTAGATGAGAATGCTACCGGTTTATACCAGTTCGTACGTACATGATACTTTGAAAATATTTTGTGCCCCGGAGTGGTACAAGTACCTACATACGTTGTTTATACTAAATCTTTCATTTTTCGCTCATTCATCATCACATCGCTTTTTTTTTCTTTAATTATTAGCATTAGGATTAAGTTATAAATTTTATGGTTTGTTGTGTAGACTCAAATCTTTTATGGTTTATTCTAAACCAAAAATATGTTTTGTACGCCGTAATATGGCAAAACATGCAGATCTACCTGTTATTTTAAGACCTTGCGGATATTATTTGATGTATACTCATGTTTTACAATAAATATATTCTATTCTATTCGCTTGATTATAATCGGGACTCCGATTGGTATTATCGAGATTTTGTTTGTTTTTGAGTGTCAGTTAGATTTTTTTCTATTATATTTATTTAAATTGTTATGTTTTTATTGAGGCAGGCCTAAGAAATGCTGGTCGACTGCGACGGGCTAGACTCGTTTTTGACTGATTTTCCGGAAAAAGCAGCAGACAAAGATGAATGAAAAAAAAACATGCTCTAATCTAAACTTAAGATGGTTAATGAAGATAGTTAATCATAAATGAGAAACAGCATGTTTGTATTAGCCTAAGACCCTTTGAAGTATTTGTTCAACTCGCCATGTGAGTTAGTGAGGATGTAAGGTGCAAATCTTGCAAACTAATTTTGAACAACTTACTCTTAGTCTATCAAGTTGAAACTTCGTGCTCGTGTTCCGCTGACAACACATGCATTATTCCAAGTACTGAGTGTATCATCCCATCATCTGCCTAGCCTATTCCCAACTACATTAGGGTCAGCTTCCAGTCTAACCAGATGCAGCTGAACACCAGTATTTTACATGAAGCGACTGTCTATCTGACCTCCATAACCCAGTTACTAGGTAATACGATACCCTGTGTTAAGAGACTGGTGGTCAGATTTTCAGGCATAACTTAATCTACTAACACTAAGGTAAACCTCCTTTTTCAAACAAACTTCCAGAAGTAACATTAATATTAATACAATATTGTAGAACTTGGATACCATTTCATACAGATGTTTGTCCACAATATATGTCTTGGGAGAAGTTTATGTCTCGACAACAATTACATAACACTTGAAAATTATGTGACCCGGTCTGTATCTCGTTGGCAATATGCCAGCGAGCGTCTCTTATTAAGTCAAATGAGGTAAACCGCGGTAATCTTGTATTATTTACTTGTCATATTTATTATCTTTTGTTTTGGTTTTACTAATTTTAGTTATCGCCTAGGAAGATAATAATAATGGCGTGTTCCTGTACAGGATCCTGCCACCCTGTGTAGGAACAGGCCGTCCGGAAGTAACATATTGAAGTCAACATTAAGTAGGGAGTAAAAATGCAAGTGATTCTAGAATTAACCATTGGTAAGCGAAACGATTTTATAGAAATGGCCTATACAGGGTGGCAGGGACATCGACGCGCAGCCTGTTCTCATGGATTCTGTACATGAGTCCGTGTGTTCTGCGTTGAAATATTTGATCGGTTATTAAAAAAAAAAGGTTTTCCATACATTTTGACCGCATAGGTAACTTACTTTTCTAAGAAACAGCAGTTTTTATTTTCATAACCTACGAAAAATTCCTACGCTAGGGGGTCTAGAATGAGTTACCGTGGCCCTGGCGCACAGGCAACTGAAGGAACATGAGTGGGTTTTAGTCAGTAAGAGTCTGACACGCCCTTCCGCTCCGCCCAGAGCGTAAGAGGTCATTTGATGATTTCCCAAACAAAAAAAAAATCTAGAATCATGTGCTGGATTCGTGGTTAAAGTTTGCACGTCGATATCCCTGCCACAATGTATAGGCTGTTTCTATAAAGTCGTTTCGCTTACCAATGGGGTGATTCTAGAATCACCAGCATTTTAGTAGTGAATTGACTTCAATATGCTATCAGCTATTTTCGGCTAGAAAAGTCTTTTAAGTTATATATAGTTGAAACGTTTCGCCATTGAATCACAATTACAACACCTACTTAATCTAGACAATGGTAGACATAAGAATCAAGCTACCACCAACCATAAGCAGCATCAAGTCTCTTCTTCTCATTCTAGCACTTAGCTCTCATATAGCGCTGTCTCACTCAATCATCTAAAACACAACGTTTTTTGGCATCATTGCCTGATTATTGACGTATAGATATCAATTCTAGCTTAATCCGAACCGCTTGCTTCTGTGCAATGGCGTACAACCACGTCTAGCAAGGCTGGGAGCTTGACCAAGAGCATAGGCTAGGTAGATGACAAACGCATGCGCCTTACGTTCGTAACTATGGTTGTAACTCGCATGACGTCACTCAAAACAGGCCGCCCAGGGAAAAGAGAAGACTAATATGACCAATGTGAAAAAAAAATCGAATCTTACGTAAATGTGTTCGTAGATATTTTATCTCCGGCAATGTATTTCTTCAACTTAACAATTTAGGTGTACCTAAGTATGATAATCCCCTTACCAAAGTATAATAACTTATAAGTTATTAAGTTTTTTTTGCATACCCTCCAAATCTTGGAGGGCTCGTATTAATCACTTCCTGTATTTCTCTCTCGAGGATTTCCCATTTTTTCGGACCGCAGGATAATAATAAATTTGTATAATTTGCATTTCATTTTAGCGTAATTTCTCGGTTGGCCTATATCTACACCGTCGAGTAATTCTCGACTCGTTTTCATTTTAAAACATAAATTAGGTCGAGACATTCGGATTTTGCTCTATAACACGGATTAAGTTTCCAATTTGTCACAGATTATTATTTCTCTCGATTTTTGGGTAGGCTGTGGCATAATGACGCCAATCTCTCCTTTTGAGGCTTTTGTTATATCACTTCTAATATATTATATGCATTTAATCTTTGACTTAAAGTCTGTTATCCTTTTTTGATATGAGTTTTTTCTACTGTGACAAACCGTGTGCCCGATGGGATTTCCCATCATCGGCAACAATGACAAACTCCCATACAATGATTCATCCCCTAATACGGGGATGAGTTTAAAAGAATCCTTCCTTAATGCTGACCTTTGGTACATAAAGAACTGTGTGCAAAATTATTTTATGCTTCTAGATCCAGCGGTTAACGTCTTGCATTTTCTGTTAAAGAAGATTTTTCCTAAGTGGAAAGTTGACCGCCAGCAACCAGTCAAACATCTGAAAAAACAATAAAAATAACAACTTCTAGTAGGTATAATAATTACCCCAAAACTTATGCTTTTTCGTGTAACAAGGAGGCTGTGTTCTCTGTACAAAACTGAACGAGCCAGACTTCAACAAGTGTCCTACGATAAATATTAGCTTGCTTTACAACCTTCCTGTTGCTTGGTCGCTTGTATGCTGTCATTTAAGTTGGAAATAACAGCTTAATTTGAAGCAAAGAGCGCTTGTTCTTGAAAATTTACTTGAAAATACAAGCTTGTGACCAAGAGTTTACTGGGAAAGTGAAAATGACAGATCTGAAAATTGGTAGAACTTAATTTCAATTAGCACTATTTTTTGACTTCTTACTAATATAAAGGGTAGCATACAATTTGTGAAAAGAAGAAGCGGATTGTTGCTTCATTGCTTTGGCAAAGTTGATAATAAAACAAAAGACGACACGAGATACTCAGTCATGGAACAGTATATAGAACAAAATCAGAAGCGAGCAAATTGTTTTCAAAACAAAAGAAAGCCTAGTGTATGAGATCGCAATATTTACGCAATTTGCTCAAATAGCCTCGTCCTAATAAGGCAAAGGGTCAACCGCACATCCAAGATTCAGGGTCACGCATTCTGCCGCGTCATATACATCAGACGAGTAATTTCCCCGTAAATGATCCACGATTTTCACGTACCCACCAAAAATCACAAATCAGAGCCGAATAAACGGGGTTCGACGGACCCTTAAGCGGTCAGTGAATCTCATCAATCATTAGCCCTTCGGTGTGATAGATGTTTCTGGGGGTCGATTGTGCCCCCGCTTGACGTATCAATTTATAAGAAAGAATGTAGGTAGTGTCTGCACGACGGATTACGGGTTAAGATCGGCGCGCCGCGGGCTAGCGTGTTAGAATTCCGGTGGGAAGATTCTTTGGAGTGATTTTAGACATCCAAGTAAATTAACGACTTCTTCTGATCACGAGGGCCTTCCTGTATGGGTATTGCCTATGGAGTGAGTGGCAATACCAGCGTAATAGGTACCTTTGTACAAGCAATATATATTGCTGGTCATAGTCCAGCCTAATAAGCCCCCTTGCATAATCAGCCTATAATGTTCCCACTGCTGGGACACAGGCCTCTTCTCTTCGAGAAGGAGTGGGCTATAATCTACCACGCGAGCACAGTGCGGGTTGGTAGATGTCACATGTCTTCGAATTTTTGGTTCTAGGACATGCCGGTTTCCTCACGATGTTTTCCTTTACCGTTTTGAAAGCAGTGGTGATGAAATTATTTACACAAAGTAAAGCGCCTGCCTGGGTTCGAAGTCGGGGCAGTTAACACTGGGCCAGTTGCTCACCACATATAATCTAGGTATATGACGGGGCCCACGGTTAAGTAACAGAGAATTAAAGACGAGCCGACTTCCGTACACGACGTCAAAGTGCGGCAGTGGAAGTCGGCCGTCCGGTGCAGAATGCACTGCGTTTCTTACTACCCACTAATTTGCTTCAAGAGAAACTTCGTCTCGGAATGACCGAATTTAGTTGGTTCCCTTTGTTGCAAGTTTTGTAATGTATGCAATTCCCAGCGAAATATACTCGTTTTGTTACGAATATGTTTTATGTATTTTGCATAGAACTTCGGATTCGTGGGAGACAGCGCCATTGTTCATGGATTTAGCCCCTTAAGTAAACCGTATTCAGTTGAATATTTTTAAACCTCACATATTATAAGCATTACCGATCCTTTTCTTTTTACAATACCACATTTATTAAATGATAAATGATTTTATTTCTGTAAGTAGGTTTGTACAAACACTTTTACACGTCAATCATGTTTTTTAAACTAGATGAGGTCGGCGTTTCTTATCTGACTACTCTGAGAAGAAAGGCCGAAGCAAACTATTGTCTACCAAACCAAATTTTTACACTTGAAGCTAAAACACGCAACACTGGGTACAATAATTGCTCAAAACATTCGAGCCTAGCAGAGTACCATGCTAGGCACGGGAAAGGCGGCCATTTTCGTTTTTGCTCAACTCACAACAGGACATACCACAGCGGTAGCGCACAAAGTTCGACAGCCGAGTGGCAGTTCATACTGGCGTCCGAAAATGACAGCTATACGACTTTATCGTATACAAAGCTAATAGGAAAAGGCTAGTATTTATTCTGCTGCAATTACTTGAAAGTGGAAGATAAAATTGGTGGAACGTCCAAAAAGAAATAGTTAAAATATCATGACAATTTATTACTATGCAGGCATAACCAATAACTTAATGATCCTTCAGGAAACATTGGATATCCCCCTCTTTTGCTATATAAAGTCCGATATTTATTTGTTCATAAAAAGACATGGTTGACAATTATCCAACAGTATCTTCGCTGATTGAAATCTTATGGTTGGAAGATCCTTATTTTGGGAATTTGTTTATTAGTGTAATAATTAATAACAAAACAACAATCACATTAAAAAGCGTAATAAACGTATATTTATTAGGCACTGAGCTAACAAAATACAATTAAGTTTACGATAATAATATTTATTTTGTCTGTATTTGAGTGTATTCAAACACATTACGTTATTAATTTTATGTTGAACTAATTTGTATAATGTTTGTTATATAATAATTTGTTCAGGCGTAGCAACAGGCCGTAACTTGGGGGTCACTAAAAGAGAACATATTTCTGATGACGCTTCTGCTCACTCATTTTAACCACTCCGCTAAATGTCCTACGTAGCTTTTATCAATCATTGGTCGTGGCTTGTCTGTATAACGTTTTCTAACAATGATCCACTGAATCCTTACCAAGTTCAATGTTACTACTTACGACAGATTTTGCAAAGCGTTAACTAAAAACACAAAACAGTATTAAAAGAGAAAAGGCCAAGTTCTAATCACTGCAAAAACGGTGTTGCCAAAAATATATTTAAGTAGGTCGGATATTTACGGAATCTATTTATATCCGGCATTTCCGGGTAGGAAGATGATGCATCGATCATTACGACGGATCATCCGAGTCCGGCCAGAAATAATAGATTTTAACCCTCCACGAGGCATGAAGACATTGACAGATCAATTTGTTGCATAAGAAAGTTCGTCGGATCTTTATTTTTTGGAATATTTTTGGCTTATTTTGTATACTCTGTGTTCTTGTTGGGCTTGTCAGAGTGAGGGCTCTTATTGGCTTGGAAATACGTTCTATTTTTGTGTTACCCTTATTCTGTATGCAAACAAAAATATTATACTGCTGCTGGTAGTGTATAGGTAATCATTAACTGTTGTTTCATCCACTGCTGACTAAGGTCTCCCTTTTATTGGTGTATTAACTTCCCTGGTCCATTAATTTGCATTAAAACACTTATTTAAACCACCATTTTGAGCACAGATAACCAAACACCATTTATAAGCACTATCCTTATCATACCGCCACAATTTTCCATATAATTCGATACAGCGTTGTTTGTTCAACAAATTTATTCGTTAGAGCGTAAGTTATTACGATGAGCCGATTAAATAATATTACCATAGGTTGTATGAGTGTGTTCGTTCGCGTGGCTTCGTGTCTAAGTTAGATGATAGGGTTGTCTGATACTTGAGCAACTGGTTTTTTAGGTTTTCTTTGTGAAAGGTGAACGATATTCGGTTAGTTTGGGTTTTAAATACCTAATTAGAGCGCTAAGTAAATCTTTTCTCAAAACTGTTAATTCAACATTTTGAAATAACCGTTGATCTGGCTTAAAGCATTGATTTATTAATTACTTATAATTACTTAACTTACATAAATAGGAAAAGTTCCTAATTCTATTCTTGACACAACAATATAAGGGTTATTTAATGTCCATATTGGCCATTTTGATACACGTTTTCTAGTAGGTATTTTTTTGGCAGTTCGAAGGCGAATTAATCGCTTAAATGGCAGTGGCAAGTATGTGCCAATTATTTCGAAAGACGATAAATTAATTGAGCCTAGGCATACCAAGCTGTCTCTCTCAATGCAAAATTTTCGTCGCAAAAAAAAATTACGTAGTATCTTGTCTATGATGTTTTTTTTTTCTAAGAGCTTTTAATCAACCGGCCAGCCCTATCTCAGTTTCATATCATCAACATTTTCTACGGTATTAAACGCCGGGCGTCGGATAGTTTGTGGTAGAGTATGTAATACTTTGGACCAACTAGTTCGTCCGTCAGCAGTTATTGTGTTAAAAAGTTGGGCTCCCCATCATTTGTGATTTCAAAGTCTTTTGTTCAGTTTTTATGTTAATGTTAAATGTTCTCGAACATTTTTGATAGATATTATGCTGCAATAGCATGAATTATTTCTGAAGAAGGATCTCGGCGTTGTTTTACCAAAATTCTATTATTAGTTAGGAGGACTACTGATTTTTACTGTTACAACAGAGGATATGTTTTATGAAAGTCATTGACGTAAAAGTAAGTACCTATAGATCTGCATGTACTAGTGAGAAGGAATGACTTTATGACATTACCCGTTAACCCGAAGTTACAATTCGCTCCTCACAAAATTAAAAACCTTGACTTGTCATCGAACGATTTAACTTCTTCAGTACCTTAAAACGAAGCGTGCTCGCAATTTTCAGAGCAATTATCAGAAAAGAAACGAATAAAAAAACAATCAACACTCCAGAACTCAACTCAATTCACCCATAAAAATCAATTAACACGAACCGATTCCGAAATAAAATCTCGATTAAACTCTCTAGTGCCAAGAAAATCGATATTGTCTTGAACGCTCCATCTGTTTATGCAAATATACTCGACTCTACTTCGCCGTCATCGATTTAACCCTGTTCCATTAACCCTGTATTAATTAATTCGTTGAAAAACCGAGGCCGAGAGCCGAGGCTTAGGCCGAAAGCTCGGCCGACGGCCGAATTAAAAATCCGCCGACTGTTGACTGCTGTTTTGAATTGAATCGATTCGATTCTATTGTGTTTATTGTAGGAGAGTTGTTTAACGCTTTTCATGTTTGATGATCAGAATTTAATTTTGTTTATTGAACGAATTTATTACGGGTGGAGTTGAGTATACAATATGAACAACAGTCCATTTGTTGATCATGAGGTTTAGGCTATACGATAATAAAGTGGGTAAAAGTAAATATTTTATATTGTTACCAGCTTCAGCCCGCGGCTTCACCTGCGTGGATGTCTGAAATTATCCCACGGGAACGTGCTACCGGGACAAAAAGTAGCCT
This sequence comes from Dryobotodes eremita, assembly GCA_917490735.1. Taxonomy (NCBI): domain Eukaryota; kingdom Metazoa; phylum Arthropoda; class Insecta; order Lepidoptera; family Noctuidae; genus Dryobotodes; species Dryobotodes eremita. The sequence goes on from OU823261.1 coordinate 6,172,592, forward strand.
ATTCCTTTCCCAGTATGCGTTCTATATCCTTACCGAATTCTATCGAAGTCTGTTGAGTGATTTAGGCGTGAAAAGGTAACATACAGACACAAGTTACCCTCGAATTTATAATATTAGTATGGATGAACTTAATTGGAAGTAGTTGACATAAGTGGAAGCTAGGAACTTTATAAAATCCGTGTATTAAGTTCTCTAGAGAAAATACATTTTAAACTAAACTGAATTAGATATGTGTTATTTTTTGACACAGTAGTACCTACAGTGTATGTCCTTTTTGGGTAGCCACTGAAAATCAGCGCTGTGCTGTGGGTCCCCAAAGCACAGCATTATGCTGAGTGGAACAGTCAGTCAGTACAGTCATGACGTGCACCTGACGAAATTTCTGTTTTGTGCTCGTGATTAGAGATCTACTTTGTTTTTATTTTTCTTTATTATTAGAGCTAATTATCTTTTTTGTATGCACGTTTTCTGTGACAGATAAACCTATTTTTCTTTCTTTCTTTCTGTGTCAATTCAGGGAAATTAATAGTTAATCAAATTTACACACTACGATTATTTGCCGTGTTATAGCCATCTCATATTACTGTCAAAAAATGACAGTTGTGATTTAAATTTACAGATAATTTGGTAAACAATTAAGTCCCCGGACTTTACGTAGAACGTATATCAAGTAAATTGATGCGTCACAAACAAAAGAAAACGCGTATAATTAAAAGTACCTACATCTTCATCATTCTTAAATCAATCTGCCTAACCTTTTCCAACATGATGTAGTCGGCTTCCAGTCCAACCGGATGCAGCTGAATAATATATAGCTGAATAGCTGAATATTTTACATGAAGTGACTGCCTATTTGACCTCCAGAAACCAGTTACTGGGTAACACGATACCCCTTAGTAAGACTGGTTGTCAGACTTTTGGGCTTCTGACTACCCGTAACGACTGTCAAAGATTACGAATGACAGCGGGGACCAAAGGATCAACGTGCTTTCTGAGGCACGGAGGAGTCTCCATAAGTAATGGATGGTCACCCATCCACGAACTGACCGCGGCAAGTGTAGCTTAACCTTCGATCAACCCATGCGTCTGTTATTATTTAGTCACGAGCCCCGCCCCCATGATGATTATCAGCAGTCATTTCTAACATTGTTATGACTTAGACCACCGCTAGTGTAACACACGCCTTAACACAAGTTCACACAAGTTTGTGGTTCCCGTCGATTTCACACAGTTTGTGGAAACTATAAAGCTGATCGTAACATTACTTGTACGGCTATACCGTGTTCCAGCCAGTTTCTAACTTAGTTCGTTCTGAAACCATATTAGAGCTTCATTCCCAGTAAAAGGAGGGCAAATATTGGCCCTCGAGTATTGTGAGCCTCGTCTAAACGTATCATAAACATTTTCTGCTTCGATACTATTTGAGAAAGCTTAGATATGCTGTAGTGAAAATATACGTTTAAAAGAGGACTGATTGCCCAGCATACATAGAATGTACTTTAATACCACACAGATGGCGCCACGTGGTGCGACGACGTGGCGCCATCTGTGTTAGTAAGGAAGTTACTGGAACCACCAAAGAGGTCGGATAAGAGTGACACTGGCTGGTAACAGTCACTCTAGCAGAGCGTCGCATCGATGGTTGCGTGGCGGCTGTCTTCTGATGACAGATGCTGTCAGGGGTGCCGCTGTCATACCACGTCCACGACGAACTGCTATATTTTGGCACAATACTGATTATATTGAAGCTGCTGAACCGCTTATACAATGACTACTTCTGATAAAGGCTATTCTACGCCGTTATACGTATTATAACTCGTGAAGGCTATTTTAATGCACCCCAAACTAAAACATTATATACCAAAATTTCTAAAATAAATAGGAACCTGCTATATTTATTGGCGCAAACCGTAAACATGAATTCAGCACATGGAATCTTGACGCCATAGCGTAGAAAATTTCGTCGGTTATAAAAAAATAAACTGATGTTTCATAGAAAAGTGCAATATCTACGCGATCAAAATGTATGAAACAACAAATTCTTTTTTTATCTCCGACGTATAATTTTAACGCTAGGGGTTCTAGTCTAGACTCATGCTACCGGGGTCGCGGATTGTTCGAAAGTTCGAAAGAGTTACCGTGGCCCTGGTGCACAGGGAACTGACGGAACTAAGTGGGTCTTAGTCAGTAAGAGTCTGACACGCCCTTCCGCTCCGCCCAAAGCGGGAGAGGTAATTTGATGATTTCTCATGTACTGAATTCATGGTTACAGTTTGGTTTGCACGCCGATGTACCTGCCACCCGGTATAGTACAGCGGTTTAAAGTTAACTGTGAATATTCAAAAATCTTTTTAGAAGTAAACATTTCAAATTGAGTGACAATAATTTTAGTTTAACGTAATTGAACATCGTTCGTGTAGACGGAGACATTTATTTAAGGGAAATTTCAGATTTCAAAAATCTATTTAACAAGACATTCTTTCTTTAGTACATTAGTTATAGCTTGACCGATACCGTTGTACCGCGCCTTAGGTAAGTGCGCGGCGAGACGGGGAGGCAGTGCCGGCCGCTCATTCGTCAATGCTCACAGCGTCGCGCCCCCCGCCTCGCCGTGCATACCTAAGGCGCGGTACAGCGATATCGGTCAGACTTTAGGCAAATACATTATAATGTGGTGTTGTTTTGGAATCCTTAAATTACGATTTTTTCTGGCGTTGTTCTAGAATTTGTGCTCACGATCTTACGGCCTCAAATCAGAGACTATTCGTAACCCCCACCTATTGCTAACATTGTCAGCCTTTTTATCTACTACCATTAATTACGTCTGTCTAGACATAAGCAATATACTGTGTAAGCACGCAAAAATGAGCTCCATTTTAATAGTTTGCATACACATAAATGTCAAAAAACATATAAAAAAGCCTTATTGCTACGCGTTCTCAATTATATTACGTTTTTCTTACTCCAGGCGGTTACAAGATAAGTTTACGAGACGCACGAAGAAAAACAGCTAAAAAAATTGAAATTTAAAAAACATGAAACCAACCCTAATGTTTTAAGATGTATTTTTACGCGGTCTCCATTAAAAAAGCAGAAATTAAATGCGAAGTGTAGCCCCTAAAGACAATAGCTAGGAGTAACAAGGATAGATAATTGTTTTCGTGATTAATTCAGAATGGGAAGTACTCCATTCTCTCCAGACGATAGATCTGTTTGTGTGAAACGTGTAATTAAAGCTAACAATGTTAGTTTTTAATGTTCAATGTATTTTAATTCTGGTTTTATCTAACATTTTAGTAGATACGTTTCGGTAAGAAACTTTGTATCTTTTGGACATTTGATTCTACTTGATTTCTTTGAATAAAAGTAGGTGTGCAATTTATCTTAAGAATTTTCAAGAATTAAAACTATGCTAGACAAAGGCATTTGTCATTCTACTGATATTTTTAAATCTAAATTCAAACATGTTAACCCCGCTTTACAGTTCTATTTTCAAATGAAGAACATAAATATTTTATGCCAGCACGATATTAAAGTGCACAATCATTGCTTATTGTTTATTTTATTTCATTTCTATTTTGGTCATACATAAACCCGAAAGTTTTCAATTCAATAACTACTTCCCAAGCTTTCCACGAAATGCATCAAATTTTTGAATATATATATATCAGAATTTTTCGATTCCATTTTTCTGCTCTAGTTTTAATACAGTTAAGTGCTGCTTCCATTTTCATATGCTTGTGCATATTTATTTCAGCAGGCTGTTTGATTTAATATTTTGAAATAAATAGAGAATTTATTGTATTCGATATTATTGAAAATTGTTTAAAGTGATAGTCTGACCGGAAAATTCTTCGTAAATCAGCAATAATTTCGATTATTTGAACGTCCAACAAAAAAAAAAAAGGATGAAAGTTCCTACTCTTTTGTTCAGAGATCTCAATTTATTATATCTTATTTATTAGTAATTAGTTCAGTGCAATAGAGAATGAGCCAAAGTTAAAAAGCCGTTAATAAAAAAAACAATTCATATCGAAACACTTTATTAACACAGAAATAATATAAAAAAAGAAATAGGAAAGTTATATAACACTAGCTGCTGCCCGCGGCTTCGCCCGCGTGGATGTTAGAAATAATCCTACGGGAACGTGCTACCGGGACAAATAGTAGCCTATGTTACTCCTTATAACATCAGCTATCTGCCAGTGATGGTCCCGTCAAAATCGGTCCAGCCGTTTTGGAGATTAGCCGGAACAAACAGACAGACAGAAAGACAGACAAAAATGTAAAAAATTTGTATTTTGTTATAAGTACCGTATATACTTTGATATTAAGCTGTTATTTTGACATTACAAACAGATATTTCAATTTTATTTATTTGTATGTAATAATAGGTCTTTACCTATGAAATTGCCGTTTTGTATGAAAAAATTTAAACGAATTTTTTTCATGAATTTTTTATTTGTATTAATCGAAGTAATCACCCATGCAATCAATGCATCTTTGCCATTGCAGTGGCAGTTTATTGATGCCCTTCTTAAAGAAATCAGCTGGACGGGAGGCAACAAATTCTTCAAAGGCATTTTGTACTGCCTCTCGGGTATTAAATTTTTTTCCCGCCAAGAAGTTATCCAAATTCTGGAAAAAGTAGTAGTCTGTAGGCGCAAGGTCTGGTGAGTAGGGCGGATGACGGAGAGCTTCCAACCCCAGTTCTTGCAACTTGGAGACCGTCTGCTGTGCAGTATGAGGTCGCGCGTTGTCGTGCAGGAGCAGCGGAGACGAGCGATTGACCAATGCTGGTTGGAGATGCGCCAGCTTCTCCATCATTGTGTTCAGTTCTTCACAGTACACATCTGCAGTAATGCTCACCCCGTTTGGTAAGAAGCTGTGATGAATCACACCGGCGCTAGACCACCAAACAGTGACCATCACTTTTCTAGGGGTAAGTTTTCGTTTAGGGCATTGTTTAGGTGCTGAACCAGGATCCAACCAACTTGCTGAGCGCTTACGGTTATCAAACAGAATCCATTTTTCATCGCAGGTAACAATGCGGTTCAAAATTCCTTCATTTGTGTGTCTGTTGAGCAGTGCAAGGCACGTCTCGACGCGTACTTCGCGCTGGCGATCATTGAGTTCGTGGGGCACCCATTTGTCAAGCTTTTTTACCTTGCCAATTTGACGCAAATGGACCAATATTGTTTTGACGCTAACGTCGAAAGCTGCTGCTAATTCAGCCGTAGATTGTGTATCATCAGCTTCCACAATCGCCTTTAATTCGTCATTGTCGACCAAAGTCTTCGGACGACCGCGAGGTTCATTTTTCAGGTCGAAATTTCCAGAACGGAAGCGAGCAAACCAATAACAGGTGGTGCGTTGGTTTGTAGAGTTAGCTCCGTAAACGTCGTTGATGTTGCGTGCCGCTTGTGCCGCGTTGCTGCCACGACGGTACTCATATTCCATAATTACTCGAATTTTTAACGTATCCATGATGACGAAAAAGATTGAAATGCGATGAAAATGTAACACTAATCAATAAAGAAATGACTACTTTTAGAAAAAAAAATCCATGTTTTTAAAATAAAATTAATTTGAAATTAGAATTCATAGCCAAACAAAAATTATTTTGATTTGAAATGGCCAGTACTGCAGAACGGCAATTTCATAGGTAAAGACCTAATATATGGATACACTTATCCACCTTATTTACCTAGATATACATTTTATTATGTATAGAAATGTTCTCTATTCAAATGTCGGGAAATACAAATTTTGGTGCTCATCATAGACGACCAGTACATTTTGATGCTCATTATAGCCAACCAGTACATTGTCTATAGTCGGCACGGTTGCCGCCTGTGTAACGCTAAATAAAAGACTATTTTGTTTTCTTTACAGTAGTGATATTGATTTGAAGAATTCCGTATAACAATCACAGACTGATTTAAAGATAAAAATATTTAAATATCTATTTGAATATGTAGGCCCACTTGCACCACAAATCAATAAATACATTTAGCGCTAAACATTTTTAAACATCGTTCTGTGTCTATAATCTTCAAATGATTGTCAGAAACAAAACCATGTGTTAAGTTCGTTTAGCTCTAAGTGCATTTTATGATTTGTGGTGCAAGCAGGCCTCAGACTTTCCAAGGCACTTAGTTTTATGTGCGGCTTCTTTCTACGGTAAGGCTTTAACAAACGTTTATTTTAGTTACAGGGTCGGTTTTATGGAATTTTTCAGTAGCAGCCCGGAGTAGACTGAATTTTGTCCGATTGATGGCAATAGGCTCTCCCCCTGTTACTTTGGACTTGAACATAACTGGCGAAATGTGGGTATTGCTATATGTACACCTCTGCCTGACCCTTCGGGGATTACAGGCGTCATTTTATCTATGTTGTATTTCACGTAATAGGTATTTAGTTTTTTTTTTCTATATAATATCGCTTTTAGCGATAAGACCGCCCATTGTGTTACCCTAAGTAAAATTTCTACATTTATATCTGTAATTTTTATGGTGTTAATGATAAAGAGTATTCTATTCTAAATAGACACAATATTTTGTTGAAATAAGCGATTATAGTTAATGTAGTACAACCCTAAAAAGCCTGGAAAAGTACATCTTGATGGCCTCATCATTAGTTCGCATTTTTATAACAATTTATTTATTATATTTTTATCTTGCACTTTGTTTACTTTTGTTTGGTTGAAGTAGCAATTGCTTACCTAAATAAAAAACATTATTTTAAAATACTATTTCAGTAGATTTATCTCCGAGATTAAACCGCCGATGATAAGTTAACACCACAAAGAACCTTATTATATTAATGGAAGAGGCGGCTACCTTCCTTATCATCATAAAGATGGCATTAATTTATTTGTATGACTACTTGCTCACAGCACTTGCATGAGATATTACTCTAATAAACTTACTGGCACCACCATATTTTCACGTTACGGGTCTCATCAAGAAAAAATATGATGACTCGTTAAATGTAAGTGGCAATATAAAGTTAAAACATTATAGTCGAGTGGTTTAGTATACATATTCATAGTATCTAGTAGGTAAGAAGGTACCTAGCGAGCACTCAGTGAAATTGTATGCAAGGAGATCGTTCATTTTTTGTGGGAGTGTAGGACCTTCTTGCATGGATGTGTCTCACGACTTAGGCCAACTTGCACCGCCAATCACTAAACACGTTTAGTACTAAACGAATGTAAAACGTAATTCTATTTCTGTGAAATGTTTGAAGATGATAGAGACAGAATGATGTTTAAAACTCGTTTAGCGCTAAACGTGTGTAGTGATTGTCGGTGCAAGTATGCCTTAGTCATTTAAACTTCATTTGTTTTAATGCGTTTAAATATGGAATGTTATTTTCAATTAACTTAGGGAAGGCGCGCACCAAGGGCCCGTTGTTTGATACATAGTTAAACATGACCATTAGTCAATTTAACAATTAGTCACTTGACAATAGTCAATAGCCGTCTAACATTAACCACTCTGTCTGCGCATGGTAAACTTTTATAGCAAATTGTCATTTTTTTAAACTGTAGTTAGCTTAACCATTTGTCAAACAACATACTTATGTAATTTTTAACAAATTGTAAGTTTAATAACGCATTTTAACTATTAGTATGTTTGACTACTGATCAAACAATGGGCCCTAAGCAATCTGGCTGCGGTAGCTAGGCTACGGCAGCAAATCCAGCATTGGTTAATTGGAGCCCGCGCACTAGGCAGCCTAGAATGTTCTGCTGCCGCAGCCGGGCTGATGCTACTTGACTGCCTAGTGCGCGGGAGCACTTACTGAGTCTGGATTTGTGCCCGGTTGATGGCAATGCAAATGCTGCCCAATTTTTAGGGGAATACAGGCGTGATGCTAGTATGAACTTTATGTACAGTCGCGGCCAGTATATCAATTTACCACAAACTGTCAGATTTTCTCATTCGATTTTGAACTTAACTATCAACATTTTAAGGTTTAAAATCGCTTGGAGAAATTTGTCAGTTTCGTGTAGCTTGACCTGCTGGCGACTATACTATCAACAAAAGACATAAATAACCAGGCCCTGCAGTCTCAACAAATATAATGACAAAAATCGGTCGTTAAGTCTAACCGATGTCAAATTTCTTTAATAGATTTTCAACTTTGTTCCCGAAGCATAAGGTTGAAAATCTATTAAAGGAATTTGTCATCGATACGACTTAGCGACAGATTTTTGGCGCTATCTAATGTCGAGACTGCAGGGCCTGGCCTTGGACAAATATAACGACAAAAATCGATCGTTAAGTCTAACCGATGTCAAATTTCTAATAACGCTTTCGAAATAAAGTTAAAAATCTATTAAAGGAATTTGACAACGATACGTTTTAGCGACCGATTTTTGTCGCTGTCTAATGTCGAGACTGCAGGGGTTGATTAGAAGTTCACGTCCCTACGTAGACATGAAGTCAGAAGAACGATGTCCAAAATTGACTGCATAACAGTCAGCACACACACAACATGGTTTAAAAAGCAGTTATATTTAAACATATAGCATGGTTACTTATATCTTTCGTTAACTGTACATGTTAAACCTATCCGTTGTGCAGTGACCGTACGTCCGTAATGAACCATTTCACTTACCTACCTTTTCACTATTCATCAACAAAAAGCGTACCCTAACTATCGGTCACAAAGAGTAGATCTAACCCTCTAGATAAATCCCCATGTGGTCTTATAACCCTCCATACATCACCACAGAGGTTCATCTCAATAGATGCCGGGAGTAGACAATTAGACCCCTAATTTGTAAGCGGTACACCCCTCCCCGATGTCACAGAGTGTATGTTTATTTTGTAAACAAACAAGTACATTTCGGTAGCGAACTTGTGTGGAGATGTGTACCCGGCGTTGTATTTATACGGAGGACGTGTGCTGCGGTTAAATATTTGTTGATTTGTTGTGAAAAGGAGACGTTTTGGGTGGTTGTTTTTTGTTTTGTTTTGTGGTTCATTTTGAAATATCCTATTAGTTTAACATATTTAGGTTACGTGTTGTATTTCCTAGCAGATCTCTAAGTAGAATTTCAGTTCAAAATGCAAAGTCAGGAGCAATTATTGCTTAGCGAATTGACTGTCAACTTAAATTTTCCGTTATTTATAATCACAACTGTCATTCTTTTATAGTCGTAAGAATGACAGTATACCATAAAGCCATAAAGCCGAATTTACATTAGGAAACTACATAGTTGGGAACTAGTTTCACGTTCTAATAATGATCTATTTACACGTGAAACTATCAATGAATAACTAAGTTTGCAACAAGTTTCGTAATGTAAATTCGGCTTTATAGGTATCGTCAAACGGGGTGAATTGGGATGCAGGGGTGAATCGACACGAAACTTTAAAAGAGATTTTAACATTTAAATAAAATAGTTTGTTGCCAAAAAGACTCTAATGTGTTTACTGTATTATAATTAACGATTAAGTGTAGGGATTGCAATTGCTGGATCCAGCATACAGCAATCCAGCTGGATCCAGCGCCTTTTTAAACATGCTGGATCCAGCATACATCTTGATCCAGCGATGCGGATCCGCAAACGTATCAATTTCTATTGTTTAGTTTTGAGTTGCCGCCATTTTCGAATCGGCGCGGCAACGTTGCCGTTCTGTCACCATAGCACGTGCCGCATGAAAGGCAACGCCGCCCGCCCCCTTTCCCCCTTACCAACTGTACCGCTTATGTTTGTTTATTTTATAAATCAAAGACAGTTGATGAGTTGAATAACTGCTCTCGTCTCGATAGAAAGTGTCTTTGTGTCACTAAAGTGCATATTGGTTGTTGTTTGAGAGACTGAATGGTAAGTAAAGTAAAATGTTTATTTTTAATTTTAGTATTAATGTTGATTTGATTCATGTCTCTTACTTTCTCGAAGAAGGAAAAGGAAGACACGTTTGGTGAGGTTCGTCAACACATCGCGAAATCTTTTTGTTTTTGTTTTCTTATTTAAACCGATCTTATTTTATTACCTACCTTTAATTGCAGGAAGTAGGTACATATCCTACAGTGGACTATTTAATTATTTAGAACTTTGTGTGTGTGTGTATGTGTGTGAGTATTGTTGCTATTAAACAAGATTGCTAAATGCGCAATTTTGATTGGAAAAAAGCTGTGCCATGTGTATAAAGATAGGTTTTTATAGGTTTTTCCAGTTCAAAAACGCGTTCAAACTATTAGTCCTCCCGTAACCACGGTGCGGTGCTTGCAATAGCGCCAAAATATCGGAAATAAACAAAAGGAAGTTTGAACGCAATTTGAAACCCGAAATACCTACAAAATGTGTAATAGTAATCGCGACAGTTTAAATAAAATATTACCTTATTGGTTTTGTTAAGTTATTGCATCGCGATAGTTGTATTTATTTATCTTTAGGCATACTTATACTTATCTTATACTTCACCGATATTTTCTTCATTACAGATTTAACGCTGTTTTTCGGGCAGTTTAAAATGTCGACCAAGAATTCTAGCGACGGTAAAAAAAGTTTGTGGGACTTTTCCGTAAAGTTGGATAGTCGACGTGCCAAGTGCTCGCTATGCCTAAAAACATTGCTTATTAGCAACCGCTCCACTACAGGGTTAAAAGGGCATTTACAAAAAGTACACTGTATCAGTGTCATAAGTAATGTCAGTGGCAACAAAGATTTGGATAATGCAGATTCACAAGCTTCCACTGATGCTATAGCAACTACTTCAAAAAATGAAGATTATCAGGAAGTAGTTCCGAGCAAGAAGACCAAGAAGACTATTGATTTCTACTTTGAAAAGGAAAATTCTATGGAGAGTTTGGTCACTAGGATGGTGTGTAAAGATGGCTTTAGTCTAAGTACATTTTGTACATCATCCGACTTGAGATTATTATTCGCAAAATCAGGATTTCAATTGCCGACTTCTCCAAATACCATCAGAGCGATCATTTACAGATATGCAGAGAATATTCAAGCTGATTTCATTAAAGAATTCACTAATTTAAAGCAAAAAGGACAAAGATTCTCATTGAGTTTTGACGAGTGGACCTCCCAAAAAAATCATAGATACATAAATCTCAACTTGCGCCATGATGATAAACATTTCAATTTAGGGTTGATAAGAATTCATGGCTCCTGCACTGCCGAACACTGCATTGAATTAGTGTCGGAAAGGCTGAATATTTTCGGCTTAGTGATGGAAACCGATATCATTGGTATCACTACCGATGGCGCCTCCGTAATGGTAAAAGTTGGAAAACTTTTGCCTTGTTATCAACAATTATGCTACGCTCATGGTATCCAGTTGGCTGTGGTGGACGTGCTATACAAGAAGAAACCTCATAAGGAAGTAGAACAAGCCGCAACAGATGAAAGTGATGAATGCGAAGACGATGAAGACTTAGAGACAGAGATGAACGATGGCTTGGCAGTTACAGTAGAACGAACATTAGTGGACTCTGGTGAATTAATTCCACGATACAGCGCACTGCTTATGAAAGTACGCAAAGTTGTAAAAATTTTCAAAAAATCACCCACCAAAGATGATTTATTTTTGCAAAAATATGTTAAGGAAGATAAAGGTAAAGAACTAAGTCTGATTCTTGATTGCCGCACGAGATGGAACAGTTTGCTCAGTATGCTGGAACGTTTCTACAACCTAAAAGTTTGCATCGATAAAGCATTGATAGACGTCGGTTCTGAAATAAAATTTTCCGGCGATGAATGGTCAATAATGAGTTGATTGTCAGTCTACAACTGTTGAAACTGGCTGTAGAAGCTCTTTGCAGAAGAGAGTCCACATTGATAACTGCCGACACAACCCTGAAATTTGTCTTAGACAAGCTAAATAACTAGGGCACTTCCCTAAGCGCCGAGCTAGCTGAAGCACTACGCAACAGAATCGCAGAACGACGCCTCTCCGAAGTTACTGGTACGTTAGTGTACTTGAAAAATCCAAAAAAGTATGAAGAAGCAGTAAAAAAACCTGGCTATTTTCCATTGCCAAAAAAGAATGCGATGCGGCAGGAGATAAAAACATTGTTAAAACGAGTAAATAAACAATATATTGTAGAGCCGGTGCAAGAAGATACCATGGAGATAGAAGAAGATCGTGTAGATGATGACGCAGAACCCGTTAAAATTACTTTAGAGCTAGAGCTTGAGATAGAACTTAAAAGAGAGAAGGAGAACTTTAATAAACAAAAGCCAAGTGGTCAATTAGATTACGAAAAGATTCTGAAAAAAGAAATGAGCGTTCATGAGAGCGAAGGAGTGCGAGGTGAACATTTATCAATGGTTTATGAGTATTTAATGACCTTAAAACCGACCAGTGTAGAGGCCGAAAGGGCATTCTCAGCAGCCGGCTACATATGCAGTTCTGTGCGAAGCAGGTTGGGAGATAAGACTATAGATAAAATTTGTTTTCTAAGGTCTTACTTTCAGAGAATTCAAAAAAAGAAGTAGTCTCTTATCGTCAGACTTTAAACTGCTTAATTATTAAGGATTAACGAGCGGAGAGAAGATTATTTCAAAGTTTTTTTTGTTTGATACAAAAATACTATTGAAAATTAAAATAGTGTTATTGTTACGGTCCTTTTTTAAAATAATGTTAATTAAGTTAATTTTAAAAGAATTTGTGAGACTGATTGCTACTGATTAGCCGTCCTATCATTAAACATAAGCGTAATTAATAAGATAGTGCTTACTTAGAAACATTATCTTAAATGTTATATGAATATAAGGTTATATGTTTGTTATTTAATTTTATGTTGATTATTTTGATCTCAAATTATTAAAAAACCAAAGCAAATTAATATAAGATATCACCAAATGAGTGGAAGATTTCAAAGATTATCGTAAGAAGTACAAATTAATAAAAAAAGTCTTAAAAATGTCGTCTTTTTATTTTCGTTCCACGTTTTGCTGGATCCGCGCTGGATCCAGCTGGATTCAGGTCAATCCAGCAAAAATTCCGCTGGATTGAAAACGCCGCTGGATTGCAATCCCTAATTAAGTGCACTTGTTGGCCACAAACTATATTATTTCAATGTTAAAATCCCTTTTGAAGTTTCGTCTAGATTTACCCTTGCGTCCCTATTCACCTCGTTTGATGGTACGTCAAATTGGCGTAGTGGGAGAATCTGAAAATTAATTAATTTCCATGACTGTACATTCTTACTGAGAATATTGTTTTGTCTTGACTTTTACCTTCAGTAAAAGTACAAGGTCATGTAGTTAATAATCGCCTACGAATACACTTCTCTTTTTCATCTTCCAAAAAAGATCTAGGGTTCTAATTTCTAGACCAGAATCGGACCTCTGAACAAAGGCGGCATGGTGGCGTGGAAAAAATATTCATAAGTTTGTACGTGATATGAAATTAATATGAAGTAACAGCTGTATCGCCTTTAATATTATGTAGTAAGAAAATATACAATTTCTTTACGACATAAGGCGAACTGAAACATGAAAATGTTAATAAAAAAACGGTATAAGATGTATTGGACTATTTAATTTACCTACTCTAGGTTATTTTATTTCAAACTAGTGACCCACCCCTGATTTGCACAGTTTTTACTACTTGCAAAATCATCGCGATTTCTAAAGCGTCCCGATTTTTTTTTTCTACATTGTATTGAAAACCGCATCAAAATCTATTGTGTAGTTTAGAAGATTTAAGTGGACTCAGACAGACTGACGCGAAAAGCGACTGCTTTATAATATGTATCGATTTAGATATAGAAGCAGGAAATAGCGTCTGATGAAAGTACTGGCAAGCAAGAATTCATGAGTAGGCACTACAGACTCCATTCCAAACATAAGCATATTCAGCTTAGAAACCACAGGTTAACTTCACTACGTCCACTTCATACAACATCGTTGGTCAAAGACAACGATACAGCACAAATACTAGCTGGTCTGTCTGTGGCGGCATCTACAATGCCTCATGCGAACTACGCAACATACTGACGTCACGCAAAATCCTGCATCGCGCAAGCAAAACAGAAATTTCGTCAGGTGCACGTCATGACTGTAACAAGGCTTCCACTCAGCATGATGCTGTGCTTTGGGGGACCCACAGCACAGCGCTGATTTTCAGTAGCTACCCAAAAAGGACATACACTGTAGGTACTACTGTGTCAAAAAAAAATAACACATATCTAATTCAGTTGTAGCGGCATCTACAACGCCACATGCGAGCTACACGTCATACTGACGTCACGCAAAATCCTGCATCGCGCAAGCAGAGTTTACCGCGCAACTAGCATATATATACAACGTCCCAACATCAAACGTCGGGCAGTTGCACGACACCCGCCTGGTCTGAGAATCCTCCCATTTCTATAGAGGATGAGTAATCTTTACACCCTCTTTTTCATACCTCTATATGTCTTTTGCACAGTCTCTATTCAAGACCTAAGCCCTAGACCTGAGTCTGTTTATCCCCGAAGGGTTAGGCAGAGGTGTACCTATAGTACACCCACATTTCGCCAGTTATGTTTAAGTCCCATGTAATAGGGGGCGAGCCTATTGCCATCAACCGGGCACAAATCCAGGCTCCGGGCTGCTACTGAGAAATCCCAGATGGAAAACCCGATTACACTTTGCCCGACCTGGGAATCGAACCCGGAACCTCATGCTCAGCAGTAAGCGCTTGGGACAACTAGTCCAACGAGTCAATTATACTTCTTTAATTTTTTTGTTTTATTGTCAAGAAGTTTCCACAAGTACTTTAGTTATTATATTATTATATTACCTTGCTGTTTAGCGATGCTGATTACACCTTCTCATCAAGTTATTAGGTCCAATATTGTAGTAAGGATCATTATATCCGAGCCTTTTCCCAGGTGCGGCCAAATATCAATATTTTACACGAAACAATTTCCTTCTACCGTCATTGTGCAACGTTATACTGTGCTCGACCACATCAACGACTTTGTGACATTCACAAAACAAGTGAAAATCGAGCTCTAAGCTACACAAAATTGGCGTGCATCCAGAGTGAATAATAAAATCATTCTGCTGTAATAATTAGCAGTAAAATAGAACTTATGAAAACTTTACAAAACCATGCTTTCCTATAACCTTGTCACATTATACGATGCAAATAGCGGCATCAAAATTGTGACGTAGTATTACATCAAATGGAAGGAAGAATTGAATCAACGGATAGATCAATGGAAGTCAAAAAGTGATAAATTCTCATACATAGAAAAAAGGTCCAACTGGCCCACCAAAGAACGTGAACTTTTTATTTTTCGACCTTTTTGTACCACTCTATAATTGTCTACCAGTTATTTCGAATTTCGAAACTCATTCTGGCACCCTCTTTAATTGGTCGTATATACCGTTCCCCCCTTTCTCTGTGAGAAATGCTTTCGGCGATTGCAGAGGTGTTGATAGCCCTTAAGCTGAGCTATGTTTCAGTGGTCCTTAAGTAGTTTCTAGTAGTTTAACTGTCGGGAACTTTTGCTTTCATGAGAATCCATGGAAAACTATTTTGTAAAACCTCTTTTTCTACCGGCGGCGTGGCTCATCTCGTGCTGAGAAAGTATAATTGATCACAATGATCACCGTGTGTTGGATATTTTAGACTATTATAAATTGAAGTTTCCTCTCGATGTTTTCTGTCTTGTCCGGAAGAATCCGTTCCTTTACGATTTGAGCCACGACTTTAACCTTGGTGACGTACTAATAAATATCATAATCAATACCGATGGTAAGCGGTGAAGTATCAGTTATGTTTTTAAAAATAATCACCCTATTCATCGAATATTCTAGCCCATTACTGGCCGTTTACACCGCGTTCGATTTTTTTATTACTTATTCCAAAATTAAAAAGTAGTAAGACCGTTTCGCTTTCCATAACGTTTGCACTGAGCATACACTATCCCTAACGCGTATTCCAATTCATTTAATTATTCCCCATCCACGTCGGGTTTTCAAGGAGTTTTGTTACTTTCCACCGCACTAAATGGGCAACGGTTGTTTAATAATCTGTAACAATCGCAGATTAGTGGTACGTGACTCGAATGCATAATACTGGGCCTTTGTTGGAACAGTTCAGTTTTGTAGTTAAAGGGTTATGTTATCGTTATTTTATGTTATTTTTGTGTTATTCGTATGATTAGAGTCCTAGTTAAGTCACGCACACATTGTTGAGTTACCACTTTGTGGTATAACCATGTAAACAGTACTTAATGCATTTTTCGTTTCCATTTTTTCGGTAGTGCTGTGGTACCCAAAACGAAATAAAAACAAACCACACGTACTATCGGCCAAACTTCTGCATGCTCACCTCTAAGGCGATAATCGCATAGCACGGCTCACGACTCGATCGCACAATGCACGAGTTTTGACCAATAGGATGCACAAAGCGTATTTTAGTGGTGTTCGTATTAGTATAATCATGTATAGAATGTGTGACACTCACACTAGGAGAGTACTATGCTCACTTGTTTCTGCTAAGAGACGAGTTTTTAATGGGCACGGCCAGCGCGGCGCGGCGGCGGCGTGAGCTCTTTGTTATTGAATTGAATTGTTTTTTTATTATGGACAAGAATTAATTTTAGTACTCATATCTTCTGTTTGTTTGGTTTAGAAAATGTATTATTGATATTGCAGTATTTACAAAAATAATTTGTAATAACTAATAAACTACAATTTATATGTATTAATCCACTTTAATATTTTCCTCTCTCTATCGGGTCTATAGATATAGGTTATTTATGAACACTTTCACTGCCTCTCCAATTTTCACCATATCCTATGTGATGCCGCATGCCGCAGCAACCGCACCATATTCCCTTCACAATAAGATGAGACATTGAAACGAACCGTTTTATTACAGTCCGTTCCACCGATTTTGACTTCTATTCCGTAGGCTTATGGATGGCATTAAAGGCAAAAAAGTGGTTACAATACCAACTGTTTACTGCAGCTGCCATTTGTCATGCCACCAACACAATAGCATTCAAAATCGATTGAACGGACATTTATGGTTTGTTTACCTTTTATCTCACGGCTCCCTGAATACGTTAGGTATAGGTGCGTTGACCGGCACTGCATGAAGGTATCAAATGTTTATATTGAAATTTTTTGTGTTTAATCGACTTTATTAAAAGTAAATAACTATCTAAATTTCTATGTGTTTGTTTATACTTGGGCAATTTGGGAATACTTGAAAATTACAGTAATATTTGAACCAATACTCTGCGCAGTTCATACAATGTTATCAGAGCTTTTTGTTTGTAGCTAACGCAAGGCCGCAAGCCGCACAACTCTTGCAACTGAAATAAAAATAAGTTCATTATCTAAGACCCATTGTTATTTAGTGGGAATGTCTGGAAATTCAGTTAAACAATAGAGGACGGCTTAATACAAGGGCCATACGTTTTTTTATTACCTTAGGATTATCTCAAATGTTTTGCAGTTGTTCCTTGTATTGGCACTGCCGCGCTCTAGCTAATGTTTGTTATTTTATGTTACTCGCTCATTACTCACACAAATGCATATTGTCTCTAATTGGGGGAAACTAGGAAGGGGTGTGGTTTGTCACTAGCTGCGCTCTCGCAGGAATATTTTCTTAAGTGAGCATGCTTAACTTGGGCCGATAGTACGTACATTTCGCATCGGTTAATACGGCACATCGATTTGTAGAAAAAGTTCAGCCTGGTAATATTTCTGCCACTCACGAATATAGTGCTAAAAAGTTATTTTGGCGCGCGGCCAAAATCAGAACTACCGCCGCCATCTTGTTTTTTGAATACATTTCAAGTGACATTTCACAAAACAATTGCACAAATATTTACCAACAGCGCCCTCTGTGAACGTCATTCGAGCGCCAAAAGATCCTGGTAGCAAAGTACGTGTAAAAAAAGAAAAATTGAAAATATGTTTATTTGCGTTTTTTTTTTGTTTGCTTTGTGTGACAATCTTTTTCTAGATCTCTATAGGTATTAACGCCCACTTACTTTAATCACCCACATATGCTTGAGTAGTGTAGTGCTTGAGTAGAGGGGCTCATAGCTAAATAATAAAATTTGGAATAGGCTAGGCAGATGATGAGATGTTTGAGTAGTGTATTATTATTAATAATAATGTTTCTCATAATAATTTCAATCTAAAACTTATCTACTACACCAGGAGTCACCAAATGGCGGACCGCGGACCGTTTCAACTCATTTCAGTTTTAGCTTGCACCAACTTTACTCCACACTTCAGACAGATTCCGAAGTAAAAAAAAAACATTAATAATCACCTATCTTGGTTGCTAGTAATCGTCTACCAAACGGACTGCGACTGTCACATTATTTTTAAAAATAGGACCCCATTTAAACTAATTGGTGATCCCTGTACTACACCATCCTTTCACCTCACACCATAAATAAACTAAAAATTAAAAACGCCAGACAATTTAATCGCGTGCTCCACATGATCGCAACGGTCGAGCGTGCTCTCCTTAATAACCTTTGATGATTATATAGCGTACCCAATGTAATTTAGTTCCACAGCTCTGTACAATTGGGCTGTATATTTTTATGTTACATACCGATTACTATCAGTTTTACAGTTACGGTCTGTATAAATAGGCAATTCTGTTTATCTTTTATCGGTCCCTCCCAATGCTTTGTAAAGTTGTTGTGTAAATACTGTATTGCTGCAAATAGAACATGAAACTTTTGAATTTAATTAAATGGTGTATTTGTGTAATATCCTGGATGGTTGATATTTAGCTGTATGTCATTTTACGCCATTTTGTATCAGACCTCGATACGCAAACTGTAACCATGAATTCAGCACATGTTCCTAGACCCCCCTTTTTTTTGGGCGGAAATCATCAAATGACCTCTCCCGCTCTGGGCGGAGCGGAAGGGCGTGTCAGACTCTTACTGACTAAAACCCACCCGTGTTCCTTCAGTTGCCTGTGCGCCAGGGCCACGGTAACTCTTTCGAACAATCCGCGACCCCGGCAGGTTCCTAGACCCCCTAGCGTATAAATTTTTAGTCCAGTATAAAATAAAAATCTGTTGTTTCATGCAACAGTGAAAATGTATGTAACAGCTATATTTTTTTTAATAACCGACGAAAAATGCAACACAGAGGAGTCCAGAATCATGTACCGAATCCATGGTAACAGATTGCGCATCGATGTTCTTGGCAACCTGTATATGCGGGGCAGTGGTAGCCCAGCAGTAACTGCTATGACTTACGAGTTGTAGGTCGCGGATTGGAACCCAAGCAGGCACTTAATTTTGTGTAAATTATTTCATCACCACTGCTCTCACAAACCCTGAAGGAAGATATGTGACATCCGCTAACCCGCACTGAGCCCTCGTGGTGGATTATAGCCAACTCCCTCTCACAGAGAGGAGGCCTGTGTTCCAGCAGTGAACATTATAGGCTGATTATGCTATATTCTTTTTAATTGCATGAAAGGAAAAAGAAACAGGCAGATATCCAAAATAATCCCAGCATTTCTGTCCTTTATTGCAACAATATCTATCAAAATAGTTGTTGACTCCATTGTCGTATACATTTAAAAATAGTTTCACCGTAGACCACAATACACCTGGGCCGAAAGTCTCGACATAGATAACGACAAAAATCAGTCGTTAAGTCTAATCGATGTCAAATTTCTTTAATAGATTTTCAACCTTATGGTTTCGAAATAAAGTTGAAAATCTATTAAAGGAGTTTGACATCGATACGACTTAGCGACCGATTTTTGTCGCTATCTAATGTCGAGACTGCCGGCCCTGCTGTATATTGCACCTGCCATATTTTGTCCCTGCCTCACCCTAAGGTTGACTGGTAGAAAATGCCGCAAGCGTAGCGGCATCTACAAGCGAGCTACGCGTCATACTGACGTCACGCAAAATCCTGCATCGCGCAAGCAGAGTTTACCGCGCAACTAGCATATATACAACATCCCGACATCAACCGTTGGGCTTTCCGTAGGAGCGTAGAGTCGGCACCTCTGTCGCGGGTCGTCTTCGTCGGGCCTCCCCTAGGCAACTAGGGGTCTCACCTGGCGGGGACTGACCGCCGAGGTGTCGTGAAGAAAGCGGCGCTATGTTATTAGCGTCGCGACGCGCCTACGGAAAACAAATAGCATTCACTCATATGGGAGCGCGGCGCTACGCGCTCTCAACATTGCCGCAAGCCACTGTTGCGCACACCCTTGCGGGGGCGTCGCGAATTCTACACGAGAACCGTTGGGCAGTTGCCCACCAGACACAACACCCGTCTGGTCGGAGGATCCTCCCTTTTCCATAGAGTATGAGTGAACTTTAAACCCTGTTCCTCATACCTCTATACAAGCATTAAGTCCGCCTTTGTACAATATTTTTTTACTAGTGCATAAAGTTTAAATAAATAATAAATTAATTACCTATGCACTATTATCAATATTTAAAACCACTTAATTTAATACTAATAAACGCGTTTAACGTCACCATATCAATTAAAATCATTGGCTCTATAAGCATCCGTCGGTTGAATATGACCTCGAATACTCCTGACCACCCCTCAAGGTCACTTATTTCTCAAGGCCATTTATTTCTCAAGGTCACTTATTTGTCTTCTACAAATTGTTTAGGATAATCAGCGGCTGGCAAAACAATACTCTCTAAGTTTCAGTATAATTCCCAAATCAACATACAAATTGGTTTAGTTAATACCTCCAGAATTAAGTCTGAAACGCTATCACTTAGCATCCAATCTGTTTTGAAACGTCTGGATGAGTTGATTTAAATCCTATCCTTGACTGTTGTATCGTTGCTTATATATTTATTTAATGACTTGATCAGAAATAAACATAGTATTTTTATTTTATTTTTTATTAAATAGGAACAACAAACAGCTACATTATGCAATATTACATACAGAAAAACTTATAATAACTTAAGTAATAATGTAGCCCACAGCGCTGTTCACAGATTACTATAAATAAATAAAACCTTAAAGTCACTAGGAGGTGAACTGTTTAGGCATGACAGTTACACTAATATTATAAAAACAATTTAAAAAAACAGATATAGTATTTAAAAAACAACATCAAAAATATTTAGTCCAGTAGTGCAATTGTCTCATACAAAAGGCTACGAAACCTTTTCAAGGTGCATGTAAATATATCAATCTGTTCGAATGCTTCATTGTAGGTAGCTGCCTTTCGCCGAACTGGTGAACGTAGACCAATGTTAGATCGGCAGGTACCTACTGCAAAAAGTTTGCCTGCACGCACTTGCCGTCTATGGACAGTTCTGGGGACTGCATAGCACAGTATTTTAGAATTCTATAATTGCTTCCTTATAAAAATTGACAAGAATAGGATTTGTTATGAAGTAAGTATTTTTTAAAGAAATGTTGTTATATTATTATAAACAGGTCAAATTTGTGAGTTTGTATGTAAGGTATAATCTTCGGGGTACTGATCCGATTCCGAAAATTCTTTCATTAATGGGAAGCTACAATATTACCGAGTGTTATAGTATAATATTAAACGATAAATTTCAGACAGAAGCTAGTCTCTTATAAATAAATAGATGCAAATTGCAACGCAAAAAGAACCATTTTTTTTTTAATGTCCGTTTTTAAAATAACATTGAGATTCAAACCCATAATAAATAATAATAAACATAATATATAATAATATATACAATATAATATAACCCGCAATGACCCACCACATTCACACTTCTAAATGTAACTGAATTATATTTTAAATTTCGCGCCAATTTTTACCAAATAAAATGGCGTCAGCCCTAATGTCGTCCATTTCGATCGTCCGAACATTAAATGGGACAATTACACTGGACTTACAAAATAACGGCACACTGGTAAATATCCGGGCTTAATAAATATTGATAACAGTACTGTGATTTTCACTACATTTTAAATGAGTGTAAGTAAGTACCTACTTAATAACCAATGTATAAAATACGGCAGTGACATCAAAGTAAGTAGGATGAAAGATATACCTGGAGTAAGTACCTACATTTCTGTTTTATTATAATTCCGATTTTATTTTCCGCGTACAATAAAGTATATTGTATGGTTAGGTTTACCTTTGCTTTATGTCGACTGTCAAAAGAATAGACATGCGTAGGCTGTATGAGTTCAAGACCTTTGCTTGCTCAAATTGGCGAATAATTCAACAATACCTGACAGGTACAAAATAATGTAAAGAAGATTAGGTTAGTTTTAGCGGCAAAATTAAATTGTTATTTTTAGTTAAGTACATAAATGATTGAAAAACGCACTATTCACACAGTAAGTACACAGGTTAGATCAGAGACGGTAAAAATAATAATTTCTTGAGTGCGACGCCATACAAATAATAAATTAAGGCAATGATTTTTGCCCACGTAACTTCGCACCTTTTCCACATTCTTCGGCTTAATTTGTTATTACCATAACAGCTGTCGATGGTCCCTGATAAGCAGAAATGTGCTTATAGCAGATTCTTTTTCCTGCCGCTTCGAAACCGGCAAAAAACGTAAGTTCCACGAACCAAAAATTGCGATTACAAAAATGGGGATGTCATGTTAATTTTTTACTCGAATTTTCTCCTGTGGTCAATTAAATTACCATATGTTTTACTATCTTAGCTTTTTGATACTTTGATTTTTTTCCGGATATCTGAGTCCTCTACGGTGAGCAATAAAACTGAACGGCGGCGGTCAATACGCCAACTAGTGCGGTGCTACTGGGAAATAGCGGATATCGCCATCTTACTTTGTTTAGTTTCGGATACGTTTGATGTTTAAAGTGCTGTATAGGGACGTTCGAGCAGACGTTTTGTTGCTAGTTGGCACTTTACCTTCGTTTAGTTTGAATATCGGAAAAAGTGTAGGGAAATGACCTTTGGTGAATAAGTAGTTGGTTGTAAATTTTGTTATACTAATTTTTTAATAAAAAAAAAAATAGGAATTAATAATTAATTTTACATTAGGTATTTTATCAATCAAAGATTTTTTTAAAGGGCTAAAACGTATTAACACTTTTTGATCGTCAAACAACAGCGATTAAAACACCCGCACTTCACTTTCGCTTACTTTTTCACAACTGAAAATAATGTCCAGTTTCAGAGAAACACATTGAATCTTACTAATGAAACCCTACAAATATTATTAAGCCATAACCACACATCTAAATAACTCCACAGTCCGCACTCAAAAACATAATCACCAACCAAAAGGGGTTAATAGCAAAAAAAACCCCAATCCGAAGTCCAATAACGTTTTTAATGAAACAATTCCACCATTACGATACATTTCAAGTCTATACGTACTTTTTCCTCGTAGTGGCCATGGCCATTACGACTGGCCATAAACGGAATGGTGGCCAAAATGGCCGACGAAGTTACTCCGCGGACTTTCGATGTTACAACACTGGTTTTTGCTTTCGTGAGATTTTGTGTGTAATTTTAATGTAAGTTGAGATTTAGTGAAGATTATCTGAGTCGAAATGGATGTGTATTCGCGTATTGCCTTTAAACTGCTTCGACTTTGCTGCAGTTTGCGCCATCAGTCCTACATATTTTTTATCCGTACGGTGCCAGGGATACTATTTAGGTATAAGAGTACAAAAACTAAAGAAAAACAAAAGTAAAACGTAAAAGAACTATAGCAAAATAAAAAACCCGGCCAAGTGCGAGTCGGACTTGCATACAAAGGCTTCCATACCACAAGGCAAAAACCGCGCAAAAAAACACGTTTCTTGTATGGAGACCCCTTTAATTGCTGTACTTTATTTTTATTTTTTTATAAATTTTTTGTTACAGCGGCAATAGAAATATACACTCTGTGGAAATCCCAACTGTCTACCTATTACGGTTCATGAGATACAGCCTGCTGACAGACTGACGGACAGCGGAATCTTAGTTATTACTAAGTTCCGGACCCAAAGCACCCTTTGGGTCCGGAACCGTAAAAAACAAGTTTGCATATTAACAGCATAAAATGAGATCGTATATCTTCAACACTATCCAAAATATCAACGTAAACTTTAAACAGTGGTTATAATCAGAGATCGGATATTCGGATGCATATTCACCTAAAGTTGAGATGTTGACTAATATGGAATGCACTTTTGTATCGAAAAAATCTTAAATTTAACTAACACACACCACCCCTCCTCTTACACCCTACATACACACATTTGCATCGTATTTAAACATTCATTTTAAATAAATATGCATGTGAATAGTTATACAATCCAAGACACCCAAGGTTCTTTTTTTTAAATAAATATTTTATTAGAAGTCGCTTCCATACTATATACGCAACTAGTTATGCATTACGGTGTTCCTAAAATCCTGTTTTTTTTTTTACAAAAAAATATATTTTAAGAACCCGCTTCCATACTTTCATAGCAAAAATTAGCTTTAGGTAAATATGCATCCGAATATCCGATCTCTGGTTATAATGCATCTAATTACCTAGCCAGCTAATTTGAGTACCATCACTAACACTGATTACCTATGTACTGCATATTACCTTACTGTGCCGTGATTGTGTGTGTGTGTGTGTGTGTGAAGTGATTGCAGTGCTTCACAAGACACATATTAACCTATGCTCTTGAACATGCCAATCGTGGTATGAGCATATTATGGCATAAATTGGAGTAATGGAATTGGGACATAAAATGTATATTAATAAGTTCTCGTCTATTTCCTATGGATACAGTAGTTATAAACGCATTCTATGACATTTTGCTCTTTGAATCTAGGATCTGACTTTTTTCCCATTTAAAGAAAATATTTTGTAGATTGTAGACTAACAGACTTTCGACTGAGGACTTCAAATTTAAGTATGCTGAGCTCTGGAAACTTAAAACCGTCTAAAGCCCTAAAATTTTAAATATACTTACAATCGTGTGTTTCTTTTATTTAGTACGAAAAGCACATACTTACGGCTTAAAAGCTAAAACTCAAGCACCTACAACTCCAACATTTTCCCGGTAATTCCAACAACTTGTACAATAAAAACTACATGAAAATCACACGTCGCTTACAAAATATATTCACGAACGATAATTTCCGATCGTTACCGAGTGCTGCCGAACGTTTCCGAAACTCCCCAAGTTTCAGTGGCAATAATTCTTGATATTTCATACGCATTAATTCACTCGCAGTCGACGACTGTTGGGCGGTGTTTTATTTCAATCAATTCATTTTAATTCGTACCCTTGCCATCAACTTTTATGCCTGCGTCGAATTGGAGCGGTGGCTATGTTGTTAGCGGAGCGAGGAATGAGTGAGGTGATTGAAACCTCAGATGATATTTTAAGTGGAAAAAAAAAGATTCCTGCCTGTTTCTGCTATGAACTTTGAATTTGTAGCCTCATTAAGACAAAACTTATAATAAGAGGTGCTACCTTTTTATTAGCAATTTTTTTTCAAAGAAAATGGCGTTCATTTGGAGATACAAGAACGTGGCGTAATTAAAATCATTTTGAATGCACAATTCAGGCTACACAAAATCCATTTTCAGTTAGTATCAATTTTTTTTGTACCTACACGTTGTCTACATCTCTTTTTATGTAGTCTCCTATCGCAGGTATGCTGGAAGAGATTTCTTTAGAAATAAGCATCACCTTTGTACGTATTTTTCTGGTCCTTTCTTCCTGTTTGTTTATTTATATGTGAGAACATAAATGGTTAAATAAATACGATTAGGCCGACCAAAACTGTATTTTATTTCGACCAAAAACGAAAATAGTCGAAATTAATATTTTGGCTGAAAATTACCTAAAACCGAAAATTTAATTCGATAGGATCCTACCAAAAATGCGAGGCTAGCAATTTCACTTAAAAACACTACAAACCAAGCAATAGCAGTAGTCAGATAGGAAACGCCGACCTCATCTAGTTTTTATTAAAATATGATTGACGTGTAAAAGTGTTTGTTCAAACCTACTTACAGAAATAAAATCATTTATCATTTATTTATCATTTAATACCAACACCACACAATAATGTCTCGCATCACATCACAAGTGCAATAACTAATAACACGTGCTTGTTTCTGGATTCCGAAACACGTGCTCCTCCCGCATAACAAACACCGTGTACATAAACTGCGAGTAGCTGTACGATATCAATGTAGGCACTTATGTATGAGTAAATATCTACTAGACTGGGTCTTCGTGGGAATGAGGTTGTCCTAATTAAAGACACTTGACAATTTCGAATCATCTTGTGTTGAAACTGGTTTTAAACATGGCGTCTTTACAGTTGGTACATTTTTTTTTTAGCACTATGTCGCTCATTTCAAGAAACATCCACGTAACTGCTGCTTTTAAAATTTTACAGCAGAGTGATTACAAGTCGTTTTTTTTTGTAATCTGTTACCGTCTCGTTCTGAAATGTTGATAAATCCCAAAACCATATTAAATTTTTCAAGCCTCTGCTCCTCAGTTTTTTTTTTGTGCACAATATATATCGACAACTCATTTTTGGGAAAAATTACATTTACGTCGATGTTTCTCCAAATGAGCGCTGTAGTATAACTTCGCATTAAGGCTCCCACAGGCAGGCGAGACGCGCAAGCGCGAGGCGACTCTTGTAGAACTATTTCCTTGAAGTTTTCATAGAAATTGCTCTACTAGAGTCGAGTCTAGACTGTCCTGTGCCTACATTTAGAAGACGCGTTATTTTCTGCATGCGGTTAAGTATGTCATCTGTCACGTCACTAATCTACCTACGGTCAAGGAAACTGATTGTTTACAAAATTGACTAACAATTAAACGGTCCGTAGGTACCTACTTATATTACCAACTAGCTGTTACCGGCGACTTCGTCTGCGATCCAGCATGAATAGTAGCCTATATCCTTTTCCAGGTTTCAGGGTACCGTTCTGTCAAATTTCATAACAATCGGTTCAGGTGTTTAGGAGTGAAAAGGTAAGAAACGGCCATACAGTTACTTTCGCGTTTATAATGTTAAGTATCTGCTAAACAACACATTTCGATGACCGCCCATACATATAATTAAGCATTAAAGCAAGGTCTTAATGTACCAATATGCTTTTTCTCATAGTTGTTAATAGATTATTTTTATCAGTTCAACTTAAATGTTATTGTCCCAATTTAATTGAAATGTAAAGTGATGGCCTGAAACACAGGTTTGAATTAACCTAAATCGGGCGGGTCTCTACCTATATTGTAATTCCGAATCATTATTACTTGCACCTGTAATCAAATTTTAGTTTTCGTTTATTTTTAGGCACTATAACTGTATGGAAAATATTACTACTGTTGGCTAAATGTACACTTTTTGTAAATGTTTTATTCAATAAAAAAATATTATTGTTATTATATACACACATACAATAAAACGTCTTGAAACTAGCCCTCTCAATACTGAAATCGAAGTTAATACAGCACAAATAGTTTCTATTCGTTTTCCTTGCTAGTTAACGAGACATAAAAGAATCATAACTGAGCTCAATGGCTTCTTTCATGTCGCCGACTAAGCTCGTTCTCACGATATCGCTTTACTCCAAACTCCAAACGACGACTTGGGTCAAATGATTATTTTTAAACACGTTGTTTTAGGTAGTGGTCGGTAGAGGTATTACGCTACAAGGTAGCAAGGACGTTGGTAAGCGAAACGACTTTATAGAAGCACATGAATTCAGCACATGATTCTAGCTAGACTATAAATCTAGCGTAGAAATTATTGGTCGTTGATAAAAAAGAAACATCTGCTGTTTCATAAAAAAGTGCAAAATGTATGGCACAGCCATTTTTTTTTTAATAACCGGGGGAAAATTTCAACATATAGGGGAGTTCAGAATCAAGTACTGAATCCATGGTAACAGGTTAGGCGTCATGTCCCTACCACCCTTTATACCAGTAGCGAAGGGTAAATTTTTGTAAGAGGTAAGCCGGAGTACATAATTTTTAATGTGATTATATTATTTGTCTATAGAATACTGACTGTGCCATTTTTCAAAGGGAAGCCAGTAGGAATCGAGTTGTATGGAACCTTCGCCACTGCTGTATACAGCTCTTCAATCAACGACTCTTTAGAAAGATGTAGTTAGACCTCTTTGAGAAGCAAGTTTTTCGTAGGAGTACGCTTAGGTATATCTACCGCCAAGCACCGTTGCAGTTTGCGTTTAAAGAAGCATAAGTGCCAGTGTAATGAGGGCTACCGCGCTTGAGTTCGCCGCTAGAGGCGCTAGTGTAGCGTAAGGTCTCTAGATGTTAAAATATGTACTGAACGTTCACTGTTTGCGGCATTTTTTATCACGGATTTTATCGAATGATTCATAATAGCTCTAATGGTTGTGCCATTCTTGATTAATTATGGCTTAAGACTTTAAGTAAAAAGTTAGGATCTAATTTGGTAGCACTTGAAGTAAGAATAAGATTTTTCTGCTTCATGCTTGTCAATTTTAGGAATATTATAATGTAAATATTCATTTGAAGTTTTAAAATGTAATAAAATAAACATAATATGAATATAAAGGTACTTAAACATATCCAAAACCTCAAATAAAATTACTGCAACAGGACGTTACTCGACAGTGGCGCCAACTGGTGAGCACAAAAACGATAGCCCTCATTACAAGCATGTGAGACATTTTAGATTTGTCTCTGGGATGGCAACACACTTGCGACGCTGTTGGTAATGTAGATGTCGAAGCGGCGGTGACCAATCACGGAACTTCTTCCTTTACAGTTTTCAAAAAAGGAATGACGCATAGATGTCTTTTGTTTTTCTCCTTCACATAATTCATTTATATTTTGGACTGTCTCAAAAAGTGTACGTGTGGTTGTGCATGAAGTTCTGGTTCCGATTCCCAGGTCGGGCATAGTGGTATTGGATTAAATTATAATAATAGAAATTTCTGATGCAAAATCAGACATTTCTCAGTAGCAGCCCGGAGTCTGGATTTGTGCCCCGTTGAGAGCAAAAGGCTCGTCCCCTATTACAAGGGACTTAAACAGAACTGGTGGTACCTGGTAAGTATTGTACTATAGGTAGGTACTGCCTGACCCTTCGGGGATTGCGGGCGTGATACTATGTATGTATGTGTATTACTAAACCGTAAACTAATAAGATAAACTCAACTTAAACTATCTCATATACACAATGCACACGCACACTATTACACACACACACACACACACACACACACACACACACACGCACACGCACACGCACACACACACACACACGCACTCAGACACACACACACACGTACGCATACACACTCTAAAACTCGCTCGCATACACACACTAGCGCTTTATTGTATACTTAGTTTTATTTTTTTCCTTTGTCTTTGTTTTTGTTTTACAATTGCATAACCGTTATAATTGTTAAGTGGAGGGGCGGAGTCACCTAACACATGCATCCTCTTGCTCAAAAGGTGATCATGTGTGTAAAAGCATATTTTATTTATTTATTATTATTATTATAATTATTTTCAATGACAGTTCATTTCGCACTGAGACCTCTCCCAAGCCTTTTCATGTTAACCAAGCACTACCTATACATTTTATACGATGTAACTCGTAAGTAATTGATATAGCGTGATGTTGATTGTTATTCCAACGTTTCATAAATATTACCCAGCCGTTAAAATTTGCGGCGGTAAAATTAGAGATTACCTTCAATTTACTTTGCCGGTTACTTTGTTAATTTTAAGGTTAATGTAAATTTAATCATCGCAGCGCGTTTTGGCGAATTAATTTTCGGTAATGTATTTCTGGTAGCAGGTACTAATATCAATTTCTTTGAAAGGAAATAAATTGATTTCGTACCTATATCGTTCGAATTACCGGGTTGTATTTAGAATGTATAGTAGTCAAATGCTTGGAACAATAGATCAATTGTTTTGTACACACCGCTACATATCAAGCTATACATTTCCTGTGTTAGCTAACCTCTCATTGTACGGAAATCCTATACAATTCGACATCAGCTTACACTGGAAATGTATAGGTTGATATGTATACGTGTATACATAATCGACATACTGCCCTCTCGCATACAGTTTCTTACACGATAGTCTAATAAAAGGAGTGTTATGTTGTTGCATATACAACAACACATATATACATATATATTGTTGTTGTTTTTTTGCGTTGTTATTGTTGTTTGTGCAGAATAAACAACTTTTCTTTATTTCTTTCTTTCTTTCCTTTCATATAGAGTTCGATGAAAATACTAATGTTTTGAACATTTTAGATTGCCCTTCAGATTGCAATGAAAATTGTTCACACGGCTACATATCAAACTACATTTCCAGTATAAGCTGATCTCGCATTGTATAGGATTTCCTTACAATGATAGGTCAGCTTATTCTGGAAATTGTAGCTTGATATCTAGCCGTGTGTACCTACATGAATGATCATGAAAATTCCTATTTTCATGATATACCATTTAAGTAATTAACAACACAATATTTTAAACCGCCCCCCCCTTCCCGTTTGTAATCAGTACTTTTTTTATTAACAACAACGCGTAACCTCCCCAATAAATTAATACCTACATACGACATTACATAGTCCTTTCGCAGAATACCCATTCGCGTTAGTAGCTATACAAAAATTTCCATGAACTCGTAGTGATTAAGTACACACGAGTAAAAAAGTGTAAAAGTATTTTTTCCACTCGACATTCGTCCGCGTGAATTATGGCAGCGTAGTTGTATTCAAGGAGTTGGGCCACGTGTAATGTGTGTTTTGTTTTTTCTGCCTACACTGCAAATGGGGAAATTAATTTTTAGTATATTTTTCTTTTATGGTTGGTTTAATTAAAGCGGGTTTGATGCGTTACGATGGTTAAGGAGATTTTATGTTTCATTTTAATTAACAATGATGAATTGTTTTTAGCATTTTCATTATGACTTAAATGTCATTTTTTTTGTCTTAAAAAGCGAATCGAATCCAATGAATCGTAGCTGAAGATATACTCAGGGGTATGTCTTCAGCTACAGTTTCCTAGAAGAGCGATGGTCGTCACATAAGAAAGAAAGATAAGAAGTACTTAAAGAAAAATCTTTTTTACCAAAAAAAACAACCGACTTCCAAAAACCCAAAAAAAGTGAAAAATAACTTTAACTTCGGAAGTCGGTGGCAAAAACGAAAATACAAAACCAAAAACACCGGCTTCCAAAATTAAAGTTATTTTTCACTTTTGTTGTGTTTTTGGAAGCCGGTTGTTTTTTTTTTTTGTAAAAATGTTTTTATTTTTCCCTTTTTCGTTGTAGTACCTACCCCACACAAATTCGTATACCAATACTTGATATGTAAATAGCAGTAACAGGAAATTATTAACACATCATCAATATAAACTAAGTGGAAAAAATACGCATTATTAAGGATAACTCAAAAACTGCAGGTCAGATCTTGATCACATTTATATGGGATCACATGAGAAGCACCAGCTTTCAAATAAAAAAAGAATCATCAAAACCGGTTCACCTAGAAAAAAAAAACTACGCTAACAAACAAAAAAAGAAACAGTCGAATTGAGAACCTCCTCCTTTTTTTTAATTCGGTAAAAAAATAGGTTTAACGGCCGCAGCGACGGCTGTCAAAAATGATGGCAGCAACTTTTGACTCTATGGTGTCAAAAAACGCTCTCTAGGTAAGCACACCAACTTACTTTCATCAATAATGTTTCAGTGACGTCATTCGCCGGGAAATTGCAGAGGCTATGTGGCAGCCCACGCTCTTATACGAAACCTTAAGAATACTTAAAAAACTCAAAACTCTTAAGCAGATCCCTTATTTATCGTGTTACAATCCGTCTTCCGGATCTTTAAAAATATACGCCTGGTTTTTCAATAAACCCGATGCACAAAAGGACCGACTCTTTAAGTCCTCAATCCTGAAAATATCAACAGTAGTCGTTGGGTCACCCTCCAATCAATTTGCGTTAGATGTAAGACATACCCAGGGGCGTTCCTCTTTGGATCCATTAGATCGAAGGTACCTATTGGGTATATCCATTTGACTTCCTTTTTTGTTTTTGAGAGATCATCCATTACGGAGTTAAAAGGTTTCGGGAGTTCCCAGAGGCACTCAATTTTGTTTGTATGTTTAATGAGTGATAGGAGTATCAAAGATAGAGTAGGTTCGTACAAATAAATTCTGTGAAACAAACATATCTGAGAACCCTTGAGAAATTGTCGATATTTCTATCTACCCAGTCCTATTATAAGCTTCTTGGTCCACAGAGGTCATAGAGAACAGTAGAAATAAAAGTGACGAAATCTATAAATATTTTTTGTAGATTTAGTCCCGTTTATATCAAAATTTTTGGGCCGAATGATAAGATTTATGGACTCTCGAAAATGTATATATTCTATATCCTATTTCAATTTACTTTAACCAAACAAAAGATGTACTTATACTACGTAAAATTCCGAGAAATTGAAAACTTCAGTTACCTACCTATTATATATGTATGTTCTTTGTAATTTTTCGCCTTTATTGAAATAGATTTCCCTCCGTACTTTTCCCAAAGGAAGAGATATCTGTCAAAATTGTTAAGAAAAAAATTTGGAAAGTTTCAAAAGTCGACAACTTTTGCGAAGTTTAGAATGACTTGAGGCTATAGAAGCCTTATGCTTCGTCTTTTGATATCAGAAGAAACGTTTGTTTATTATTTCGCGAATTTAAAAGAATATTTCGGGCTCCCATTTATTAAAGTATTGGAAACATTTTTCGTTTTGGGAACCCATTGAGATTTGTTTACAGTTTCATTTGAAAATGGTGGGAAAATTCTCTTCTCAACTCATTCTCGATTTTGGTTTGGAAAAGACAGTTTAAAACATAACCTACGCTTTCACGTTTATTGTAACAAAATACTTCAACAATCAAAGCATTTATTTCAAATATACCAGTTACAGGCACTTTTGAATTGTCAAGGGATCGGTAAGTTAGAAAGATAAAGCTAGTTGCCCATTCCAAAGCGTAGTAGGTACCTATAGAGAAGAACGGGCAAGAAACTCCATGGACACTCTTTTAAATCAAAATATGGTTACAAAATATTGGTTACATCATTGATGTTGAAATTATGCATGTGAGAACGATGCAGAAAGTTAAAAGCGTCCGTAATCAAAAAATAAAGACAATACAAATATTAAATTAAATTTAAATAAGCCGTCGCAGCTAAGAGATGACCAGTTCCTACTGGCGGCGCCCGTTCACGAACATGACGCATGGCTTCGCACCATTCAGCTCAACTATTTTGAAGGGAACTTAATGATCCAACACAGTCCTTCTAAACTTAGTTCAGGAATTTCAGTTTTGTAGTCTAAATAGTTTTGGAAATACATTAGCTACCTCATATAACCTTCATGTATGTCAGTTAATGCATGCGTTTGACTGTCAATTATCCTAATGAATAGTGGTCGCGTCTACTGCGGTTTACTTTGTTGCGCTCAAACAATGTATCTACATCCATAGCCGGTATATCCACTTCGCAAACAATGTATATCCGTATACATATACGACAATATGTCAGCAACTCCCTAACTGCAAATGGAGCTTTGTTTAATTTGCCATACATAATTAAGTTTGCTTGAATAGGTATTTATATATATGTTTGAAGAACAAATGTTATATTGGCGCCCAGCGTGGGACTTTGTCTTGTGTCTTTATTAGAGTATTGAGATAACATCTCGTAAGAAAACATGTGAATTATGAATCCAAGTAATTTAAAAAACTAGAATTTGATTATATTTTTCTTTTTGGAACGTACTTTTTTATATCACCTGTATATTGGTAGTAGGTAAAACCAGAAAAAAAATATTATAGGACTGTTCTGTTTACGAGGTGTCGCTTGTGACAACAACATTTCATGCAGTAAAAATGGAAAATATTGTAAACAATGGCAGCTATCGATAGCAATCTAAACTTGCGAATACCTAAGCGAACTAATACACGTATCGAACAAAATTTTAACGTTTTACGAGCGACTGTAATATTTTATGTGAAATCATAAAATCACTGTTGAAATATGTCAAACGGGTGTTTTTGTCGCATTCGTAAGTTGACTTCATTCCATTTTTATGTTATCACATTTTTATTTTACGATCTAACAGCATTAGTATGAAAAGCATTCATTGCTTACCTCCCTTTTTGATCTCAATTTTTCCTTTATTTTTCGCATCTAATCCGTCACATCGTATCTTGTGCACAATAGAGAAATCTTTCTTTCTTTCTTTTTATATGTTTCACGCGCAATAAGTTCGCGCGTGAATCTCAGTCGAAATAATACGATATTCGATTATCAGATCCCCCATTCCCAATTTCTCGAAACAGTAAGTGCGCGTCAAATCGAGCGGCCTCCTCAAAAGACAATGGTAACCTCTCAGTCAAAGGTAAAGAAAGAAAGCGACGAATCTAATAAACGGGCCACGTATCAATTCCGTTTGTTGCTACACATCCAATAAATAAAGGTCTCCCGAACGTCTTACTTCGTACCGTCGTTAGCGTTCATCAATATGATTTGCGGGGGACCGCCAGAGATCACGTTGGATTGGCTTCTGTGTTCGTCCAATTCTACGAAATGGAAGGGTACACCCGTGGGACAGGCTTTCACAATAGACCTTTCCGAATGAGACCCATTAATTCGCATCTTTGTTTTGTAAAGCCCAGAGTGACACGAATTGACGTTATGTGAGCTCATTTTAACAATAATTCAGTTCGAAAACGCTTTTGTATAAAAACGTTTAAGCTTTAATGCTATTGTCCCATTTCGTAAATCTGGTCAACCTCAACGAAGGTCGGAGTTCGTAAATTGTTTTGACAACATTATCCTTAAATTCGGGATAAGTATCCATAAGTCTGGAAGTAAAATCAAACACAATGGGGTGTTCCTAACGGTAACAAGGCACAAAGAGCTACATAATTGAACGCAGCAATTAACTTAGAACAAATAAACCTGCCAGATTCGAACGCATATAAAACACGTTTACATCACATAAGACCACTTCATTGAAATAAATTACGTCCATTGCAAACAGTGCCGTATTTCGTTTGTATTTTTTATTAAACAATAGTGAGCGGATCAGAGCAATGTTCGGGATTTACGACTGTTTGCGGAGCAACGAATCTGTTCATACCGGTTGGAAGCGGTTCGAACTGGCCCGCATGAGGCACATAAAATCTCTTCTACTATTGAGCCCATCATAAAAATTTTCCTTTTTATTTCTTCCCAGTATAGATGGCCACTCGCGGCCCTGGAAACACCGATTTATATGGCAGTTGTCAATTCTAGCCAACTTTATTCAGGGATGTTTATTCAAGAAAATGGTCCGTCGCATCCTTTTATAAATTCGGAAGGTCGACTTATTGTTTTTATGAACAGAAAGCATAATCTTTCTAAAGAATCTGAACTTTTCATTTCTGAACGGCCTTTCAATTGTAAATAGAAATTTAAATTTCGGGTCCCTTTTAATCCTTTTGTTTCGGGAACACTTAAAAAGATTATGATAAGCAGCCTAAATAAAGTAACAACTTAAACGTTTCGTATTATGCAGTAATTTAAAACTCATCGCTGTAGCCGTCATGGCTGGGGTAATGGTCCAAGAATGGTTCCACAAAATTAAAGTAAGCTTAAACCGTGGGCTCGCTTCCTGAATAGTCCCTTTATACGATTTACATCGATAGGGGGGACGGGGGATCAGAAAATTTAACATTTACGACTTGCCCGTTATATTTTTATAGGCAGTTCATAAAATAACTTTTCCGAATACATTAGAAGAAACGTTTAGCCTTCCAACGTTTGCTCTCTAGTAATATATTTAACGTTTATAGGTGTTTTGCATAAGCTCCGAGCGTATAAAATGTTTTCGGAATAAGTTTTTGATGTTTGTGTGAAAGTATCCTTTAATGGTAATGTACCTTTTGGGCGACAGTCTGGATTGCTTGTAATATTTCCAATGACTCTATTACCTTTTGATGTTTTCTTTTCGTTGTCTATGAAAGTCACTCTTGAGACTTTGGGTGTAAATTGGTTTGAGGTCGTTAAATCTAACAATCTAACCTGGATTCAAATTACTTCGACTTTTAGAACATTGCTTGCTTGAGAATTCACAAAGTTTAACTTGATCTCTTGAAGCGTGATAAACCTAACAATTTCTTGTTACATCTTCGGCTACTTCTATTCGCACAAATGCATTCAGAACTTACATAATCGCACCTAAAAAGCCATTGTTAAACCAAAGGAAATGAATAATCACCATTCTTCTTCCACACAAATAATTAACCCACCACATAATACTCGTATCCGACAAAGTTAGCATAAATGTCATATAAGAGATTGAAACGCGCAGGATCCAGTTATTTTTCACGCCACTCTTAAATTCATAACTCCTTCGTAGCACGCTCACCGTCTCGCCTCATTCCCCATAGAGCTTCGCTTATGAGCTTGTCATGAGACTTTTATATACCATGACTTACAACAGTAATATGAGTATGTGGTGTAGTTCTATTATAAGTTTTTGTTTGTGTATTTGCGTTTTGTTTTTCTTTAAGATCTTTAATAGATTGTACCTGTACTTCGTGTCTCTTTATACGTTTTGTTTTAAAGTGTTTTCCCATCACTTACATCATGAATATGAATATGTGGTGTAGTTTTATTATTAGTATTTGGATTTTGTTTTTCTTTGAGATCATCAAAGAATTTAGATTGTCTGTACCATATTCATTCTTTATTTCTGGTTTATTCTAACGTTTTCTACTGTTTTGTTATTTTTCCATAGTGTTTTCTACCCCTCTATAGAAATTATTTGTTTGTGGTAGAATTTATCCTACGGAGATGTTATCTACCTATCATTTTATTTTTACTTTCATATTATTATGAAATGTTTGAAAACCGTCGTCCTACTTCAGATTTTAGCTAAAATTATGTTCTATATATAGACTTCACCTTTACTAAAGTTTCCCTCAAATTCCAGTGAATAATTCTTATTCTAATTTGAATACAAGCATGTACCGGCAGTCCTTCACATGTTTTAATTAACTGCAGTGGGAACAGTCTTCACTGATTCCCACTGGGAATATTGTACAACCGCAAAAAATGGTTATAGCGAATTACAACACGGTTTAATTTTGTTTTATTGGACTTTTTATGACGGTAACGTGTAAGTTGGATTATATGAATTTGTACTTTATTATTAACGCTTTCTGGGTTTACTTTCGTTTGTGGAGGAAAGTATATTAGTCTAATGATCGCCATTATGGTAAATATGTGTGGAATTGAATATTACGTCAAGCGTGGTAGTGCGTTGTTTATATTTGGTTTTAATGCAATGTATAAAGTTTATGAAATAGGTCACGATAGAAGCGTACAATTATTTAACAAACATATTGAATATTCGAGCTTCTGTAGTTACAAACTAAACCAGCTCCCCCATAAATTCGACAAAAGTATATTTATAGCTAATAAAGAGGTATACTTCACAATCTATAAAATGAAGAGAGAACCGTGACATGCTCAATATACCCCAAATAAAGCTTTATCATCGCTCCATATTCCGCATTCGCGAACCGAATATGCCACTTGACACACTGCCAAGAATAAATCAAATTTTCTTCGAGACCCACCGAGGAAGTCCTGCTAACTTACTGCCCTATTCCATTTGCTTAACTATAGCACCTTATCACTGATGTATTAAGGCCGCAAATCCTATGACGGCAAAGCGAGTTAATATTGTAACAGTTGAGAAGTATTAATTGGAGAATGAAATGAAAGAAGGAAATTAAGTGTGGATGTACGAGTAGATAGTGAATTGTTCATAATTGTTCATTGCATTGTGAGTGTGCTTCAACAGTAATTATGAAGTATTGAAAATCATTTTTCTTTTGCAGTCTTTATTAATATTGCTTGCAATATAAATAGCTTTATTTATATGCATTTCTGATTACAAGGATGACCAATAAAAGCAGGAATATCAATAAAAAAAAATGTTTTGTAAGTTGGACATGATTTATATATAAATCAGCATGTAGGTATCAGAAATTTCAAATTAAATAAAAATCATTGACCTACCGTCGTTACACTTTTATATAAAAATTTAACTGGCAAACATCAAACGAACCTCGTAATTGTTCCATTCGACTGACACGGTCTGGATATTCATTATTTTTCGAAAACTTCGCATTGTTGAACCAATGAAAACTATATCTGCACCCACCGTATCATTGATAACATTATTTGCATACCGCTCTCAGTCTGTTTTCAAATTCCCCTCCGTTGAGCTTGAATATCCAACTAAGTATTGTTCAATTGTTCCAAGCATAGTCGGTCATTATTCGATGCGATCGTGTTTAACGATGACAGCTACTCTGATGTCTGTTCTTTTGTAAAGTTCTTTAGCGATTGTTAAAGTCTTGTCTTCATTCCACTTGGATTGCTTGACGGGTACTTGATAGTTGAATATTGAAATCTTAACAAGAATGTTTTTATTTTCGATTAAGCTTCCTATTGTTTAATTTGTGTTCAATCTGATTTCGTTTGGTTTGATGCCTTTTTGCCCAAAAAATTGTTTTGTTTTCAGTCCTTCTTGTTTGGAATTATGGATGTTAACAACGCTATCCTATTTTAAAACAAAGTCCTCACAAAGCATAACAAGCTCACAAGTTGTGCCAGCCGACGATACATTGCCGTCTTCAGAAAGTATTAGTTTTAATCGTCGGGCCCCGACCTCGATTATTCACTGCGGCACGTCCTCCGGCTCTATCTGCTAATCTCCCATCCCTTACCAGTGCACCCCTGGATTCTAGTTCAGTATTTTTTTTATTTTCAACATCAACAAGAGATGAAAACTTTACCGCAGGCCCTCGCGAAACTTTTCATCGACTAATCCCGTGGTGGCCGCGTTAAATTCTCGATTTACTTTGTTGCCGAGCTCAGGCTTATGCGGTAGCATATTTTTCAACCAATTCCAGCGGTTTTATAGTGGATTTGTGAGGGTGTTTGTTATCGTTAGTTGGCGAAGTTCTCGTTCGCCATCCATCCGAGTTTCCGTATCACTGAGCCCATTTCTAAGGCGCTTGATGTAATAACTAACAAATTGCTGATGTCTCATCTCCACGTTTTTTACTCACAAATGTCAAAGTAATAAAACTCGCCTCTGGTTCAAGTTTATAAAAAGATACAAGATAGTACCAAGGTAAAATTACTTACAAACTTTTATTGACAAACTGCGCGAACCCGGACCGTAACAAAGTTTCAACTGACCAACGTCCAACTTTTACGTCGTTTGCTTCTGTTATTGATATTGAGAACCCCGCAGGGGTTGTGCCTATAAAGCTGCAGATGCCGCACAAAAGGTCCCTGTACACGGCATCATTCCAATAAATAACCCGGAAAATTGTCTCTGCATACACACAAACAATATATCATGTGTAGTTTATATTATACGCTGGAGTCATCTTTCTTAGCTTTCACGTAACTTTTCACCCGAGCGGCGTCATGTCTAGGCGTAAAAAGTAAGTTTTTGGGTTGTTTTTTCTCTTCCCCCTCCACTTTGTTCCTCGCCACCCGTTTGACGTCACTCAGTATTTGGCGCCCACGCCGAGTGCACGTGCCGATCTGATTTATGGCCACTGAATAAATAAGTTAAGATAGTACTTTTAGCAACATTCTGTTATAGCTGTTTGTATATAGGCATATTGTTTGTATCGGAGGGAAATCGAGGGTTCAGTAAATATTTGATCGGTATCCTCTGTCGCTATTAACGTAAATTCGACGTGTAATCGTTAAAATTATTTGCAGATATTGTTTATTGATATCGAGGGAGACGCCTAATAATTACTGACGGGATAAAACATCGCACGCGTGGTCATTAACCAAATCCGAATAATTAATTAATTTTGGAGCGATTCGGGCTGCGAATAACAGTTATTAATTAGTATGGGAAACCGTTTCTTTTATGTAAACATTAGGCTTAACATCGTTTTACACATGTTACATACATATGTAAACGATGTGAAGTCTGTTTGATGATTTTTCTCATGATTTTTTTGTATAATAGATACTGCATTAAAATTATATCAAGCTATTTAGCTAGCTAATCGATTCACGAACAGTTTCAAGCCTCTACTTACAACATAACTAGAAAGAAAAAAAAGAAAGAAAAATAGTTTATTCTGCACAAAAAAAATACACATTACAAATGAATGATATTACTTAATACACACATACAAAATAGCCAAAAGCCTCGCATTCAAGCAATAAAAGTTTCACAATTTTGTCTATTGCTTGATGTTAGGGCCAGGGACTAAAGACAGTACACATTGCTCTGTGTTGCGACACTGGCAAATGACAACCAACAAACGATCAAAACAAAAAACAAAATGAACCTTCTTAAAATAAATATCAAAAATCTACAAGTTTTAACTCTTCGAATCCCGAGGTCGCGATATCGAGCGAGACACAGTAAATAAATCATTGTGTCTCATTACGCGAAATTCAAGAGTTTAATACACAGTACAGAACTAAAAAATCATAACCACGCAACATTTTCTTCAAAATAAAAGTTCAAATAAACACATCATTCAGAAACTCCAAGAGAGAGCACTAGAGATGCACTATCCTCACACGGTCTAAATAATTCATAACGTTCGTATATCGGATATAGAGTGGCGAACACTATCTCAGTGTTTATTTACCCTCTCTACTGAAGCTTTACCATAGACTAGATAGGTGCAGAAAGTCTGCTCCCATACATCAACTGAAACCGCATGAATACATAGATACGGTCGATTTACGAAAACCTTTAACATCATTCACCAATCTTAAAATCAGTGGGCCTAGCTAAAATTGAAAATGACCGTTTCGCACAGAAGTTTACTTAGTTTTAAAACTTCGTTACTATAATATATGGGTGATACTAATTGTGCTTGTCGCAAAAAAATTCAACAAAATGCTAAAGGATTGCTGTATTTTCGAACTTGCGTTACGCTAGGGTTTTTTGTCATATTAAATACAGTGCAAAAGGCGACGTCAAAAATGAGACGCATTACATCAAATAGCAATTAACGAGTTTAGTCCAAACTGATCAAAGTTTTCGTAAGATGATTGTACAGGGAGTGTAACAGCAGTTACGAAGTAAGGCTATTTCAAAAAGGCGCGACAAGCGACGCGAATCACACGCGACACAAAGGCACCACCTGTCGCGCGACGAGCGGTGCCTTTGTGTCGCGTGTCGCGCCTGTTTGTAGGAGCCTTTACGACTGACATTCGTTTGAGATTACCGAACGTACGCGTCTATGTTTTCGATCGTTGTATGGAGCCAGTCTTCTGTGCCTATCAACTCTGTGATTGTATGCTTTACCTGACTCCGACGACTTTGAATTATTAAGTCGACTACGTTATTGCATTAATACGAGTATGACTCAAATACAGCGTGTAATTAAGTTTATTTATAGAGAAGCTAAGATGGCGGAAAGCTTTTTTAATGCTTTTAGTAGCGAGTTGAAATTAATTTTTAATGTATTTAGAGGGTGTTTAAAGTAGCAAAAACATGGAGATGATTCAATTTAACTAAAACCGTTTTCGGTGTATCGTTGTGGCTATAAAGGGTAAAATTAAATTAGCTAGCGAAACTCCGCAGACGTGATGGGTATCGATATCTAAACATGCTAATACAAAAATAAATAAATTTGATGATTTTTTTTTTGCGGGGCTTCGATCCCATTTCGTGTATTCACTTGAAATATCAGTTAGCATAAAAAGTTATTTTTGTGTTAACTTCTCAGACGTGATTGGTATTGATATCTAAACACGATTAAACATATTTTTTCAACTCATACTTCATGTAACTAAACTACCAACGGTCATTGACCCCTAAAAAAACAGTCCCATCGGTCTATGAAAGTGAGGGAAAAGAGAGTGCACCTGTGTCTGCGCACACACTTGTGCACTATAATATCTCCCGTGCTGAAGACTAGTCTCCGTCAAGATTGGCGGCCATGGCCGAAATACGGTCTGGAGGACTATATACTTGTCTTTGCCGCTAATTAACATTACTGTGTTCTGGTTTTAAGGGGTCATGGGGGTAAGGGGGAGCAAGAATCCTCAGCGGCTAATTACAGGCACTTGAGA
The DNA here is from genome assembly GCA_917490735.1 of Dryobotodes eremita. NCBI lineage: Eukaryota > Metazoa > Arthropoda > Insecta > Lepidoptera > Noctuidae > Dryobotodes > Dryobotodes eremita. Next base: position 6,214,691 of record OU823261.1, read on the forward strand.
CTTCTTAGATAGTCCTAAAATATCCTTGGGCAGTGGTAACCATTTCTCCACCACATCAAAGTCGATTATTGTGCTGTACGCTTTCTTCCCATCTGGAGAGGCAAAAACTACAGAACGCCACCTGCTGCGATCCTTACATTCTTTTACGTTCATACTTCTGGTCATACGCGCATGCCGGTTGCGAGTACTACCCACCTGACCTTTCTGAAGAACATCACCAATAAGGTCACTATATGTCTTTCTAGGGCGCCCGCTACCTCCGTTTCTACTCACATCTGCCTTAAAAGTACCATTTGTTAGTCGCCTTTCATTCATGTTGTCAAGATGTTGCTAATAATATCCCAAGGCAGCGATAATATGTCCCTATTTGTAAATCAATCACGTAACACTTAGGTACACACCGAAGTATCTCCAGAGATAAAAAAAGAAAGAATCTCAACAATAAATCCTTCCATTAAAAACCTCTTTTACATGAGAGTCAGTACAAGTGTCGACACAAACAGACAAATGCTCCAAGTCCCCTGTATAGCTTCACGCAATTTGTTTCAATTCGCACCATTCACCCGTTCTTTCGTTCACTTGCTCACTCGTTCGGTCACGGTGGTTGCGCGTTCATCAGTCTTCGGTACACCGCCACTGAATGTAGATTAGGGTGTGAGTGAGAGAGAATATGGTTTTCGAAGGGAAGATTTTTTCTTTGTTTTATTTGACTTTTATTTGGTTTAGATTGATTTAATATTTTATGAGTAAGAAGTTCAACATAAAAAAAAACTTTATTTCTAAATCTAAATTCAAGAGAAATCAATACCTAGTAAATAAAGACTAAAAGACAAAATGATTGATGTTATTTGAGATTATTTAGAAAACTATGTATTTGCACTGGTCCATAAAAATACCTACTACTCAATATTGGCAATATTTGCTGAACCAACAACATTTTTACTATCTATGCCATGCACTTCTCCACAACGTTGCACCGATGTCTTGGCAAGCTAACCCACTACACAATGTCATTTCCTCTAGTAACCATTTTTCGCAAAAGAAGTAATAAAAAAATTCTAATAAATTTTGTTCAGAGAATTTTATTACAGGTCTAATTATTATAATACCTATAATTATACATACTATAAATTAGTAACGAAGAATTTTTGTCCGTATGTATGTTCCGGATTGGCGCAAATACGGCTGTACTGATTTTGATGAAATTTGGCACACATATAGTTTATAATCTGAATGAACACATATGGTACTTTTAATCCCGGTAGTACGTTCACGTGGGATATATTCCGACCTCCACGCGGATGAACCTGCGGGCAAAGGCGAGCATATTATAAAAAGGTCCTGAGCTTGCGTTGTATTGAAACCTATCTACACCAACCGTCTGCACCGATTTACGAGTAGTATACCAATTTTGGTATCAACGAGACTATGATAACGATGGAGAACGATAACGATGGAGAATGATAACGATAAAGATGGAGTCGCCATTTCATATCTGACAAGAAATGGCGAAATAAACTCAAGAGTCAAAGTCTCTTTTAAAGTCCAGACATAATCTTGGTCAGAAGATCATGTAGAAAAGTGTCAGAAATGGTCTTTTGAGGAAAGAACCACACAGATTTGAGTGGACCTGTGCAGTCAGTAAAGCATTTGTCATTAATCTTGTAGCTCAACTCAGAACTTAGGAGCTCAATGACTCGACGAACAATACCAAAGAAAGGACATTTGGGTAGGCCGCATAAAGTACACAAAAAAAGTCGGGAGGTGTCGTGGGACACCAGTTTGGAACGAAGTTCCTTTTGTTGTATTTTATGTATTACAAGAGCCATCTAAACGGGTCTCAAGTTTCAAGTGTCAAAAGTTTTTGTTTTTTTAATACAGAGCCATCTAGTATAGTATTTAGCTTGCTAAAAACTATACTAGATGGCTCTGTATTAAAAAACAAAAAAGCACGTGTGGCACTCGGGGACTGCCGCGGTAAAGCTATTGCATAGCATTTTTTATTAGCTTATGCAATTATAATTATTTATTGATTTTTTATTTATGCAGTATTTTTTTTCTTTGATATTAATTCAAGTACAGTCGTACCACATACACGTTAAGCGAACGCTCGGCCGAGCTACATGGTAGGCGGAGTGGGGGGTGTTAGGTTTTATTTTCGTTACGGAATTTCTTGATTCGGTCGCCGCGCTCAAAGCCCGCGACACAAGCTATGCAATAGCTTAAAAACTTGACACTGAAAACTAACTTTTTCGGGCATAACGCTTTTTCGTTACGTTCGTTCCAATATATTTGCACACCTCACATGGTTATAATACAGTGTACCTTATGAACCTTTTGCGACATCCTTTGAACCTCTGTTATGCAAATAAATGATTTGATTTGATGATTTCTGCCAGTTTACTCCTACTGCAAGCCGCGTTAAAGAACTTCGTTCCAAAAAAGAGAAAGAGGCTATTTTAATCCAATGCGAAGCAAAGTTCAGAAGTCATTGGTTATACCAAAACATTTACAAGCTGATACTCGTAAGTAACCTTAGATCAGATTTCTCGAAAAATTTTAGCTCCCTAAAATTACTTAAAGAAAATATAAAAGATAATTCATTAGTAACAAGATATGGTTGATTTTACATAAATCAATACGAACTTATCAGAAGTTGTTACATTATTCAGCTGACAGATGTGCGAGCCTTTGAGTACAGTAAGTACATCACGTTGTTAACTATTAATAATAATAAATAATAAATCCATTTATTTTCAGGCAACTTAGGCCCACATATTTTAATATAAACAAAACTGTTAATAAATAAGGCTTTAAGACTATGTTAGTAGCACTTCACTTTACACCAACTTGACTATGTGCTGCACTGTGGAAGAATTGTTTAAGGTAGGTATTCACGTATTTGTATTAGGTATAGTCGACCTCTTAATTGGTTTTCCAATTTTGACAAAAGCTCTCGGTAAACTAGGATTGAAACTATCTGACTGTGACATTGGTCTGGAAAGCAAAATTAGACCTTGTCGTTTTATGACTTGCAACTAATATTCAATCTTAGGTGTTTCAGCATTTTTAAGGGGTACTATACTTACTTAAAATTGGTAGGTTGGGCCTGAAAAATGAATGAACATTATGCTGTAGTGTGGCCAATATTTTAGCAGGCAATTCCAAATTGTTATTTTTTTTTAAATTCTGTATTCTAGGCACTCTTTGTGCAGCATGTTGATTTTTTTGGACTTATTCAGAATTTAGTTTTCTCACATCAAACTTCAGAGTGGCAAATATAACCTGAGTTTGTTATTTAAATTATAGAAAGTTATTCTATTAGAAAATGTCTAACACCTGTCTTCCCCGAAATAAAATTGCTTCAAAGTGCTATAAATTGCCTGTCATCATACGCACGTGTAACACGGTTCCACATACTTACCCCCAATTTCGAGCACGTTTTACTTCGAACACAAATAAAGAACAAGCTCTTAAATCGCCCCGAATCAAACCTCAATGGACCACGAACTTACCAAAGACAGAATCCGAACTGTACGTTTCCTTCAACTATTTAGGAGACAACAGTAGCAGGCGTACTACTTTGAACTTTATCTACAAGTGTTAAGGTTGGTTTTTCAGTATGTTAATGTACGAGTTCTTTGTTACTTCGCTTCTTGAATATTGAGAAGGAGCTCTCGGGAGTTTGGGAGTGACATGAACTGGGATACAATGTGTCATACCTAAAGAGCATGCGAAAACAGGCTTTGGTGTGAAACTTGACGTAGTAGAGAAAACATGTTGAACATTTTAACGAAATTATTCAGTGTTAAGGTATTTTGTTAAAGTAGCGATGTTGGTAGTATTTTTAGGTGAGTGTGTTAAAATAAAATATTGCTGCATGAGCGTCTTAAAGTAAAATAGTGCATTTTTATTTAAATTTTCTTGTAAAAAATGTGTTGTCGTTGAATTTCTTGTTGTTAATGCTGTGTGATGCTAACGATTGTTGGATGAGGATCGTAAATTTTGAGCAGCAGAGCACTTTTAATGCACATTAAAAATACATTGTAGCGGCATCTACAAACGCCACATGAGAGCTACACGTCACACTGACGTCACGCAAAATCCTGCATCGCGCAAGCAGAGTTTACCGCGCAACTACCATATATACAACGTCCCGACATCAATCGTCGGGCAGTTGCCCACCAGACACAACACCCGTCTGGTCGGAGGATCATCCTCCCTTTTACATAGGGTAAGAGTGAACTTTACACCCTGTTCCTCATACCTCTATAACATAAATTCATGAAAAAATCGCTGTCGCTTTTTCGTCTACACGTCTGCTAATTATTTTCTTAAAACTGAAACATGAGGCACTCAGCTAGACATTCATGGATCTCATATTCACTGCTGTACCTAATTTCGTTTTGCAGGGCGTAGCTGTAGTCAATAAATCTCCCATTTCTAAATAGTATAAAGCAAAGTCGCTGTTTTCGTCTGTCTATTTCTCAGCTTATTTTTTCTAAAACACGCAACGGATTTTGATACGGTTTTCAATACCATTTAGAGAATTTCTTCCGAAAGGTTTATATGTATAATAATTATATGCTATAGTAGTGAAAATCCAAGAATTTCAAAGATATGTAATGATGTCGTAAAAAACATATTTTTGGGCGCTTACATTGCTAACGCTGGCTAAACCTTACGAGATTGATCAAAATAATATACTACGGAATTGTATATCTTAAAAAGCTCTACAGAAAAGTCTTAGAAGATATTACAGATTTAATATTATTAATCGCTCGCAGCGAAACGGGCGGTCAGCCGGCATGCCCCGAATGAAAAAACATCTCTAAAATAAAAATAAAAAATCTTTTATTTCGGACCCATATGTATAGTCCATTTGGCTAGTGAACACATAACTTAGAAACTAATGAGAGACACACATGATGATAATTGACGAGTATTCTATTCTATTCTATTCTAATGTTAGTAGTACATCTACCAGAAAAACAACAAACTATTAATTACTACGCCACAGTGGCATGTAGGCGTATCCAATGTCCCAGTATGGATCTTTTATTTTTTGGTTGGGACATCATCAAATGACCTCTCCCGCTCTGGACGGAGCGGAAGGGCGTGTCAGACTCTTATTGACTAAAACCCACCCGTGTTCCTTCAGTTGCCTGTGCGCCAGGGCCACGGTAAGTCTTTCGAACAATCCGCGACCCCGGCAGGCATATCGGCCCTATCGGACCCCGTCAATGGTGCTGACATCTCTTTGAGGCGCGCGTGGAACACGACGCGTCGTCGACCCGGGCCTGGTCCTTACCGGACGGCGAGATGCCCAGTGCTCGCCGTCCGCAAGCCCGCGCCTACGATGGCCGGGAGTCGCCAATCGACTCCCGACGTCCAGGGTGTCTCCTCCTGTCCTACCTAACAGCTATAGTTTTTACAAACATAGTAAACATTGTATATAAATACATTCTATAGTTATACGACCTCCGTCACATACACTGTACACCCGTGCGAAGCCGGGGCGGGTCGCTAGTAAGTCAATAATTGGTAAGAAACAAACGGTTTAACAGAACCCGTTTTCACGGTTGTATGACAGAATCCGTTTGGGCCATCGTTAAATTTATATTGGATTACCCTATTAATTCTGTGTAATCGCTGGCCAAACTAATTAATATCCCCCACACTGAACGAGGATTGAAATTTAATAGTTTATCGTGATTATTAACTCGTGGTTGCGTTTTTTGATTAAAGGGTGTTTATTTTAAAACTTCCGTGAAATGTGATTTTGGGTGGAAATGTCATACTTGTTTTTATCTAGTGTGGTTATTTTAAAGTTGGGTTTCAATATTATTATTCCCAATTAATCAAAATCAAAATTTACAAGAAAATGGAATTGATTCGACTTGCCGCTTCAAAAGGTAGATTCGTATGGAGAAGAATGGGTAAGAAACTCCACCGTTACTCTTTTAAATGTTGTACAATATTTTGTATACATTAAAAATATAATAATATGTGAAGACGATGCACTTAAAATAAAATTACTATATCACAATAGGTAAAAATATATATATATAAAGTAATGACAGCTAAATTAATTATGTGATTATGCGTCATGGTGCTTACATATTAATTATTTACAAATATTGAAAAGTAGATGATTTAAAAAAAAGCAAGTAACAATTTTGTGTGTGAGTTAAAGTAGTTACACCGTTAAAGAATGTAAAATCAATGTCATAAAAATTATAAAATAAAATTAGCAACCAGTTTGATATTGTCTAGACTCTAGGTGGTCCTATGAATGAGTAACCATATGCCTAAAACCAGTAACTAACCGACATTGTTTTTCACACTCGTGTAGAGCATACCCACGATAAATCAATAACACCCAAAAAAAAACAATAACGAATTCCATTTTCAAACCCGAAACCCGCTCAAACCAAGCAGTGAAAAACTGGCCACAAATAAATACATCACTTTAAAAAAAGAAGCGAGCGCGCGACGTCACGTCACAATACTGGTACATGTTAAGTAACGTTTCATCTCAGGTGGTTCACGATACCTCTATTAGGGCTATTAGCGTAATTACGGGCCTCAGAATGCCCCCAGAGAGGCCTCGACACTCGTTAAGGCCTACAGGGCCCGCAGGCCCGACCCGGGCCGGCTCTACGGAATTGCTAGGAATTTTCAATTGGCTCTCATGCGTAAATATTGTCGAGTATCGTGATTCTTGTGTAGTTACTAGCTGCCAATAGTTTAAGAGTTTAGTGGAAAATGCTGATATTGCTTTGTATATATTTCCAGTTGATATTGCTGATACGCGCTTAGAAGTTAAGTTTTATTGATGTTTTGACTTATTTGGTTTGTATATAAAGCCATTTTCCTGTACATTTATATTCATTGAGCGGATTATTTGGTAGTGTTGCCCTCTAAATGCCAACAAAGTTACATGAAACTAAGCAATGTTTAATCTGATTCATACTATTTGAATATTTCATAATAATTGACACTTAGGTTCTTCAATATTTAACATCATGTAGCTACATTTATTTAATCATAATTACAAATCATATATTTAAAGTCTGTCCTATCCAACCATTAAGGTTTTTCACTGTAACGTCATTCTAAGTGGTCATGATTATGCTCAAACTTTTTCATTCATCCAATCACACTACAGAGGTACGCTCACCGTCCATAAAAATCCATACAAAATCTGTCAGACGACCAAAAATATAGCACAAAGCTTACATAGACATACGCTTGCAGGTTGGTACACAAGTGAAGCATGGATTTGACGAATGACTCTGCCTCAGGCAAAGAAATACAGATATATATACCCTATTGGTTTGTTCCCGATATTGTGGACGTTGCCACAGTGTAACTAAATGTTTGTATGGAATATATATGCTCGGAATGTTGGCGGAACTGGGGTAGATTTAAAATGTAATACGTAGTGCATTCACAGTGCAGTAAAGCACGACGAATTCTAGAAGGCTGCTCAATTATATATGGAACTCGATTTAGGACTGTCTGATCTCCATTCAAATGAATGAATAAATGAAATGCACAGACCCCAGGGTGGTTTGACCAGTCTCGATTAATGGAATGAACCCGAAGATTTGCACTAGCCCCTGAAGCTTCATGTTTCATGGTGCTACAGAAACCATTGCATATCAAAGAATAGACCGGGGTGCGCCATAATGGTTGGGAAGACGTGCCCTTAGGGTAGGGAAGGATTTGTGAACCGTACCGGATACGCATCCCAGAGTAGGCAAAGAACTAGTGGAGAGATTCGTGATATTTTTCTATGGGTGGGCTTCTTTTAGCGACGTCGCCGCCAGGTTGGTTCAGGTCAAACTTGACCGGTGAATCTTTTGGCGGGGTTCAACAGCTTTCTAGGCTAAATGATAAATGATTTTATTTCTGTAAGTAGGTTTGTACAAACACTTTTACACGTCAATCATATTTTAAAACTAGATGAGGTCGGCGTTTCCTATCTGACTACTCTGAGAAGAAAGGCCGAAACAAACTCAGAGGTCACAGTCTCTTTTAAAGTCCAGACATAATCTTGGTCAGATCATGTGAAGACCATGTAGATTTGAGTCTGAAATGGTAATTTTGAGGAAAAAATACCACACAGAATGAGTGGACCTATCCAGTCAGTGCACGCATCTGTCAGTAATCGTGCAGCTCAACTCAAAACTTAAGGAGCTCAACTCTCAAGGGCTCTTGTCTATGTCATTGCTCTGCTGTATTAAATGTTGCTGTTTTCAAGGTCTTGGCCTGAGGTCTCGCTACTACCAGTTTCCGTTTTCTTGAAAATCTCTCTAGCAGCTTCCTTGACCTTATTCATGTCTTCCGCCGTGTCCATCCAAAAATTGGTTCCCTTGTCGAAGTATTTCATGTCCTGTTTTAGGTTGTCGTTCCATGTGTAAAGAGGTCGGCCAATACTTTTAAATCGAGACTCATGACTGAGTTTCGTTCCAGTATATAAACTTACGATTTTTATGGCGACATATAATTCACACAAGACAACAATACAAGTCACATTTTCTGGACAGAGAAAGTCCACCTAAAGACATAGCTATGACTTTCGTAAAATAAGTGGAATTAATGAAATTAAAATCCTACTAAGCGTACCTAGGAATTAGCGTGTCAATATCTGCCATGACCATTCGTTGTAGCAGTCATTAGCAGGCCTGCTGAGCCGTACGTGTCCATGCAAACAGCGCAACAGCTTAAAAAGTTAACGAAGATATACAACCCAAAAAATAATCACTAAAACATTGGTCAGGGTAACGCGTAAAGGACGAGCCGAGCCGTAACATATATTTATTATTCTGTCTACTTTGACGGGTACAGGTAAAAGCCTTTTAGATTAACCGTTGCACCGTAATGAAGATAAAGGGCTTTCGTTATGGTACTAAATAGTACCAGAAGTACCACTCCACTTAATGCACGATAATAGACGAACGCACACATAGACGTTACATACTGCGTCTTAGAAGCTTTCTGCAGTTTCTAGTGTAACAAATAAGCAGCTAAATAGGTACCAATATTTTTCAAGAACCAACTTAGTTCTGAAATAATGTTTTTGACCGTTTATCGGAGCTATGCTTAACCTACAATATTCTAAAACCTTTTTAAAGAGTAACTTTGGAGTTTCTTGCTCATTCTTCGCCATATGAAGCTACCTTAACAAGAATAAATTATTTTTTCTTGTAAAATGGTACAGTGCTAATTATGTGTCTAATTGCAATAAATTATTTGACTTTGACATAACAACTGTCTTAGTTATCCGTATGGCAAGCGGCTATTTAATGAGTACTGCACTGGGATTTTGTGAAGAATGTGCAACCATTCTTCACAAAACCCCAATACATTCCCAAACGTTAATTTTCGCAGCTGTCATTATACGGCCTGTAAAAATGCATCTATATCAATAAAAAATAAATGCTGTTCATTGGTAAGCGCACTACTTGAGAAAGGCTGGACCGAATTGACATTTTTTTATTTTAAAATGTTAGTAATTGTCCGAACTTTTTATGTTCTTAGGGAAAGAAAAAATTTAGAAGATTCCCGGAAAATTTTTAAATTCGGATTTAAAGTCCTTTTTGTATGATTTTTTCAAATTTGGACAGGATAACGTCTGTCGGGTCAGCTAGTGCATCAATATTCTACAACAACCCACTGCAATTTTCATATCAATGATACAAAGTGGCGCGGGCCTTATCACACTAAGACGATATACAAAATTTGAATGAAATCCAGTCACAAAAAAAATCTACTGTTCCATACATTTTGTGGAGACTGTCGTGTAACTAATTGTAAGTTACAGCAGATCTTTTTTGTGAATGGATTTCATTCAAATTTTGTATACTATGTTGGTGGGTGTTTTGTATACCGTGGTATAATTTAATGCGATAAGGTCCACGCCTCTTTGTATATTGGGAAATAATAAAATGAACCTTCTGTATTCTTTTACACTATGGGAATGTTGTCTAAGCGTAGGTAAAAGAAAAAGTGTAAACCTAACGATGCGGTGTGCTAATTGGGCATGCGATTTTGTACTTAGGCAGATTTATTTCTTAATTATTCTGTGTAATTGTAAAGGAACTTGGAGTAATGTTCCACGATTTGTTTGCGGTGGCAGTGTTTAGTTCTTTTGTAGTGTTTTGTTATTTTTATTGGATGAGGGGTAGTTTTTTGGTTTGCTGTTAAAAGTTGAAGGTATAGGTAAATTGTTTGAAATAAAGAAAATACGTTTTATGCATCTAATGATGATTTAATGATCATTTCGAATGATATTCTTGAGGTTTAAAAAAACAGTTTTGGGGAATTGTTGAGACAGAATCATTGTTGTCCATCCTTCTTATGACGAAGTTGAGTATTTTTCTGGAAATACACGTATTCTAGTTTGTCTTTATTGTCATTCTAAATTACTTTTGACGACATTTTTTTTTTTTTTAGTTGGGATGTCATCAAATGACCTCTCCCGCTCTGGGCAGAGCGGAAGGGCATGTCAGACTCTTACTGACTAAAACCCACCCGTGTTCCTTCAGTTGCCTGTGCGCCAGGGCCACGGTAACTCTTTCGAACAATCCGCGACCCCGGCAGGTATCGGTCCTATCGGACCCCGTCAATGATGCTGACATCTCTTTGAGGTGCGCGTGGAACACGACGCGCCGTCGACCCAGGCCTGGTCCTTACCGGACGGCGAGCTGCCCATTGCTCGCCGTCCGCAAGCCCGCAAATCAAAATTCATAGTCAAGCCAACGAACTCTAAATAGGGGTACCTTTCTCAAAACTAGATTCTCTTCTTCTCTTTAATAATTTCTTCGTACTCATCGCTTTCAATCCAAGATTCCAATGAACTGTAAATTCGTTAACCCTCCGTAACCCACGACTTTTGAAGTCGTTTGAATTTAATTTGTAACTTTGCAATATTTGATATTTGAATTTCCAAGTTCGGCTGGAACCGACTCCGCGATTTACTTTACGTATAAATAATACTCATATTGTTTATTTTTTGTGGTTTTTGTTTGTTTGTTGGTTTGATTGATTACAAGACTTTATTGTATACAGTTTCTTGAAAGCTTACAGTATAAAAATAATATTGTACCGATACTTAGTCGGTTGACATTATGGGTCTATGGTGGTCCTATCGCTAAGTGCGATCTATCGTTGGCTTCTGTATTTTCACAATTTTTAGTCCACTGCTGGGAATAAAGATCGATTCGTTGTACTAAAATAAAGATGGCTGCATTTTTGAAAAGGTCTTGCAAATAATGCTGTTGTTACGTAAGCCCTTTTTTTAACCAATTTAACGTCGGATACAAGAAGTATATTCATAAAAAATGTCATAAATAATACTGTTTTACCACCTCTGGATAAGTTCCAGCTAACTTACTCCGCAGATAAGGGAACGTACCCATACTACGTGACCCATTTTTTACAATTTCAAAGCCCCCTTGGTGACCACCCGTAGTATATGCCAAAACTCCGCCGTCCCGCTCTAGTTTTCACGTATTTTTTTTTTATTTAAAACCATATTTATGAATTACATTAATATGATTTAAATTATTTCTTGCAAAAAGAAAGATAAAAAATTGGCTTCTATTTGACTTTATTAATACGTCGCTTGCCGCGTAACGCCAAGAGTGCGTGCATACCTATACTTACAAGTGAAAAAAATATTATCAAGAAGAAAAACTTATGTAAAAACATACCTATTTTAACAGGAAATTAATTTACAAAAACAAAAGCATTTTTCATTTAATCCACATTTATTTTTCATCTCAATCATCTTCAACGAACACATTCCCAGCATCAATCCACTCGGACTCATCGTAGATGACGGGGGCGGAGTTTCCTCAGACGTGATTATTTTCTCCTCATCGAAGGCCTCGACGTTTATCCACTCCACGCTTTCCTCCACGACACACAAGACCTCCTGTGGTCTCCTGGAGAGAACCCGCAGAGGTCGCAAACCGCGAGAATTCCCTAGAGGATATTGACTACGTGACGAAAACCTAAGACTCCCCGCCCCTGTGACCAAGCGTGGTATTTTCGAAGATCCCCTCCCCCCTGAACGGGTACACGTAGTATGAGTACGTTCCCTAACTTGATATAAATACTGTTCCATTTTTTATTCATCTGTTAGATAGTTCCTATCCGGACACACTAAAACAAGTCCCTAGTCTTTACAATGAAAGAAAGAAAGAAGAATTGTTTATTCTATGCTATATTCAATGCTATCCATATCCTCGCTAACAAACGACCTAGTTCCTTTAAACAGCGAAGGCTCTACTTAATTAATAGGCCCATTATATATCACGGAAATGAAAATCCTAATGGCCTTTTCAGTTGTCAGTCACACTTATACTACAAGACCTAAAAAGATTAACGTTTTTATAAGTCCACTAAAGGCCTGGAATTAGCTCTAACGTCGGTGAAGACTTATAAGGCTTTAGATTACATTTATTCTGCTGCCTTTTTCTGCCTTTATGGTGTGTAATTTTGCTTTGATGTTAATGTATCGCTTTACTAGTGTTTTTAAAGGCAAGAGTAGAATAAGTTATTCTTTTTTTAAATAAAAAAAAAACTATTTGTGGCTTAAAAAGATGGCTGAAATTCCAAGATCAATACGATAATTTCTCCATACCGCTAGTTTAGACTTTTCTCGTTACTTTACATGTTTACTCAAGTCATGCATAGAACTCGTCCTCTAGTTTTCGTTTCAACAAAAACTGCAAATTAAAAGATATAAAAACATGAGCAAAATAACTTTTCTGCGTTTTCTAAATCTTTGACATTTGAATTTCTTCGTTCTGTTAAAGTTTTTCAATTAAAGAAAAACAGTCTAAATTAATTTTTACGTAAATTATTCAATATGTGATATAATATTCTACGTAACACTACAAAATCACTTTTTTACATTTTTCACGATTTACTGACCCACTTCGTTCGACCCAATTACAACATTATTGACACTGATAGATTGGATTCAAGTAAATATTGGTGTTCATGTCAAAAACAACGGACTGTAGTGATGAGCCAGGTTTTTGTGGCCACGCTTTGAAAGTGTGGTTATTACTGGCATATAACTTTTTGTTGATTTTGGTTATTATTGCAATGGATAAAAATACTGTGATATTTATTGAGCTGTGTGATTCATGACTATGAATGTGGCCCGTTACCTCTTATTGTGTGTGGGGTATATTATACAGCTAAAAGGTAAATAAAGGATATAGGTAAATAAATAAATACTATCAGTTTGTTATGTGCTGCACATGTTCAAAACATAGGTACCTACTTAAGAAAAGCTAGGAGCTAACCTGGCCAAAGTTAATCCTAACTAATTATATAAATGCGAAAGTAAGTTTGTTTGTTACGCTTTCACTCTAAAACGGTTGAACGGATTTGGATGAAATTTGGAAAACAGGTAGACCATGACCTAGGTAAGGACTTAGGCTACTTTTCATTCTGGACCGTAGACGAAGTCGCGGGCAACAGCTAGTCTATAATAAACGAGCTTCTGCCCGCAGTTTCGCCCGCATTGATGTCGGAAATTATCCCACAAGAACATGGTACCGGGACAAAAAGTAGCCTATGTCCTTCCCCAGGATGCCATCTATCTCCATGCCAAATTTTATCGAAATCCGTTCAGTGGTTTAGGCGTGAAAAGGTAACATACAGACAGAGTTACTTTCGAATTTATAATATTAGTATGATAAGTAAGTAAGTTCGGTCACCAAATGTGATAAGTAACCAGGGTCGTCCGATATAGTTGAAGTTTAGTAAGAAACCGATGGATGTTTTCGAATGAAATTTAATTTGATAAATGACCCATTTGTTTTCTATGATTTAAATTAAATTTTATTCGAAAACATTCATCGGTTTCTTACTAAACTTCAACTATATCGACGACCCTGGTTACTTATCTCTTTTGGTGACTGACTTGGTACATAAGCCATATTTAACCAGATAATAAAGCTTTCACCATGAATTGAAATTCTGCTATCTTATCTGCCAAATACCTACGAACGCGATAGCTGGGATATTAATTTAAAGGTATTAATTTTCATTTATGCGAAATCATTTAAATTCCTGCTCCGTTCGTGTCAATAATTTCTGGTAAAACATCAGGAAATTGCGTTACAATTTTTGGTCATGGTGTTAAAATTTTAATTCAGTTTTTTTAACCCTAAATGTTTCCGAACTTTTTTAACCGACTGCGCGACTGTAAAGACAGGGTTATGTTTTTCATGCGTATCTATGTATCTTTGTATGTGGGAATCTTTATACCCTCGAAGCTGGATGGATTTTAATACACGAGGTGTCATATCGACTGTTCTGGGTCACGCGATGGTCATAGGCTAGGTTTTATTTTTATACATTCAAAATGGCAAATTTTCAAAGTCATTAAGTAAAGTCTTAAAAAGAAAACACTGCCACATTATGCACTTCGTGCTGCTCATGGTTCTGCTCCTCGCGCTGCCGCGATGTTGCCCTCTCCGCCCACACACTACTCTACTCGCGCAATTAATCGCGACGCTCCGCACTACGATGCTCGCCTTTCCAACAAAATGGACGTCGAAACTGTGGCAGCGTGCGCGCTATACATTTATAGTATAGCAAATTATTTAAATGTCATCAAAGACGTCGTTGTCGTCGTCATCCTAGCGATTATGTTGCCGGTCACTCGCGCTCGTATTGCTGGTCCTTTGACTCGCGCCAAAAATCCGACGATGAGGAGCATGACGAGTAACGTGGCCACACTACGTCTCTTCCTCCTTTCCTCGCTACTTAAATGATAATGATAAATGATTTTATTTCTGTAAGTAGGTTTGTACAAACACTTTTACACGTCAATCATATTTAAAACTAGATGAGTTCGGCGTTTCCTATCTGACTACTCTGAGAAGAAAGGCCGAAACAAACTCAGAGGTCACAGTCTCTTTTAAAGTCCAGACATAATCTTGGTCAGATCATGTGAAGACCATGTAGATTTGAGTCTGAAATGATCTTTTGGGGCAAAACCACACAGAATGAGTGGACCTGTCCAGTCAGTGCACGCATTTGTCAGTAATCGTGCAGCTCAACTCAAAACTTACATAGCTCAACGATTCGACGCACAATACCAAAGAAAGGACATTTGGATAGGTCGCATAAATTACTCAAACTGCCAGACTATGATTAAAACTAATTAAGAAAGAAAATAAATAATCAACTTCCCTTGCCACTCGAAAAGTGTGTGGCCGCGATAATACATTTCTCGAGATATACTATTCGTAAGATGGATTCTATCACAGTTTACACCCACACTGGCAGCCAATACCCGCAGATCTTAGCCAATAGGATTACATCAGAGAAAGAAAACGCAGCTTACGTAAATGGGTACATTTCGGTGCGAGTTCGCCATTTGAATTTACCCTGCTAAGTCGAGTTGTCGTAATTGAAACCCCCGCCTTGACTTGGCTCGTAGTGGCTAATGTGCACTCGCGCTTACAATGTTTTTTTTTCGTCGCCATGATTCGAGTTGTTATTCCTTTTTTATTTCACTTTCATACTTGCTGAGGTTTTGTTTTATTCCTTTTTTAAAGAGCTCTTGGTTATGAGAGGTTAATATCGGTGTTATTAGCTTTTATTTTGTTTATTACGTTTTGCTGTGCTAAAGACAACTTTGTAGAAGTAATTTTATTTGTAACTGCAGTTTTTTACAACTGGCTGAAAGTCGATTACCAAATGGAGGACTTTTTAAAAATAAAAT
Organism: Dryobotodes eremita; assembly: GCA_917490735.1. Lineage (NCBI taxonomy): Eukaryota > Metazoa > Arthropoda > Insecta > Lepidoptera > Noctuidae > Dryobotodes > Dryobotodes eremita. The sequence goes on from OU823261.1 coordinate 6,230,457, forward strand.
TGTAGTTTTTTGCACCACATAAGGATAAACGAAATTAACAGGTAAACCTCAGCGCAATCTTAAGCAATTATTAATCCCTACCTCATAAGCTTAGCCACCATATTTTAACGTAATCCTTAAAACCGGAACAGAGTAACCGTAATACGTGTTATCGTGTTAACCTACTGACAAATTGGCTTGCCATGAACTTCGGACTTCCCCACGCATAGGTACACCCCGAACATATATCACACAGATAAGACTATTACTCTGAAACCAGAGATAACTTTTATTGAGTTGAATAACTGCTGTAATATTTCGTTCGATCTGGTTCGGTGTAAAAAGTGCTATGTAACGTAAGATAACCGTTTGTGCAGTGTAGACTAGGGCTAATGGGACGCCATTTTCTTTGTCGACGTCTTAAAAGGCGGTGAAGGAATTATATATAGGATAAAGTAAGCTTTTCTGTCTATTCGATGGCATCGCCTATTTTTTAGTGAGTCGTTATTTCATGATTGATAGATTTCTTAAGATTATTAAATTTCTTTCGTGCATCAATGTTACATTAACCTAAAAAGTCGCGAATACTACATAAACACTCATATTAATCCTGGAACATTTTTTAAACGCGGTTTCTTCTGACTGTGGGCTACCACGAAAAATTAATAATATTACAAAAGCAAAAAATCTGCTCTACCAAAATAGGTAGTATAAATTTGATGCCTACTACACTCAAAATCTTCGTCCAGAAGTAACTTAAATTTTCATCCAAAAGTCTTATATCATAAACTTCTTCATCATTATTAAAAAAATGAATTTCTAACAGCCAATTCAAAAGTACCCTCATAATTCCGTTTTCGTCCCTCTCAACCCTATGCCTACATATTTTATAATCTCCATAAAGATTATAGATTTAATTTGCAAAAGCAACCGACGGTGTTTTTATTTGGACGGCGGGCCCTTCGCAAATGAAAGGTAAACTAATTCGCAAATGGAGGGTAGATCTTGATTCGTATATACCTACTTTCAGTTTGTATGGACCTTTTGTCGGGTCTGTGGCTATACTTTTGTTCGTAAGAATTCGTTAAGCGTCTTGTTTTTTAAAATTGGAATTGAATATGGCCTACTTTTTGGTTTGTTAGTTTTAGATTACCTGAGAGTTTTAACATTCGAGCTCTTAAGTGGTCGTTTATTAAACTTCTCAAGCGTTAATTGTTGCGAGACTCCCCGGAGTCTTATTTCGCTTTGTGTCGAAACGTAGTATCGTATTGAAACGGTCTTTGAACGCTCACTGACAATCCTGGGCCGGCAGTCTCGACATTGGATAGCGACAAAAATCGGTCGCTAAGTCGTATCGTTTTCAAATTCCTTTAATAGATTTTCAACTTTATTTCCGAAGGATAAGGTTGAAAATCTATTAAAGAAATTTGACATCGATTAGACTTAACGACCGATTTTTGTCGTTATATTTGTCGAGACTGCAGGGCCTGTTTGGTCAAATTAAATGTCCGATATAGCTAGTTTAAATTTCACCGAATAACTCTTTGAGAAGTGCTGCGTGACCATAAAACATAATCAGCTTATAATGTTCCCACTGCTGGGACTCAGACCTCCTCTTTCAGTGAGAGGGAGTGGGCGATAATCCACCACGCGGGCACAGTACGGGTTGGTGGATAAAAAATAATATGTCTTCGAAATCAATTCAAGAAATTGAAAAAAGAAATAGAAAAATTAAATATTCTTTACGTATGAATGAAGTTTAGTAGATATAGTGATGAAATAAATATTATAACCAATAAAAGTACTAGCAAGTTAGTATTCAATCTTCAAGACCAAATTAATTAACTTTTACAAGGCCTGACCTGCTTTTAGGGCATTCAGCATTAGACTAATATGAAACGTATCAAACTAATATGAAACCTATCAGACTAATATGAAACCTATCAAACTAATATGAAAAATATATTACCTTGTAACGTTAGTTCGTGATTTTCGGCACTCTAAGGACATATTAGTTTTAATATTACCAATATGTAGGCAAGTGAAGATAAGAATGACCTATTCTCTAAGATTTATTAGTCTGTAGTAAAAGAAAAAGCTTTTACTGGTTTTACTTCGTTTGTTTTTAGGTATTGTGTTTTGTAGTGAATGAATAATAGTAAGAATACTGTGCTATACATGAACAAAGTGTTTTATCACTTATAACAGACCTTAAGAAAGTGCTACGTAATTGAGTAAAAGAGCAAATAATAAAATAAAATAAAATATTTTTTTGTTTTCATTTCTTAGTTTATGACATAAACTATCACGTAAAAAAATAAGTTGGAGTTAAATTGCTTTTAGCCTATTAGGCTAGATTATAATCAATTATAAAGAATTTTAGTTCGTTCTTTTTAATACAGGAACAAAATACAGTATAATGTAAAGCTCGACTCTTGTTCAATAGTCTGTCGCCTTTGTATAATTATTGTTTACATAGCGGTTGTGTGTATGTGCTAACTTACATAACTTTAGTAATAGTTTAATTAGCACTAGCAGACTTTAATGGAAGAACATTTGCTTAATTTTTTTGAATCTTCGGTGGATTCACGGTCTAAAAAAACAAGTCTGGCATTCCGGGAGTGATACTTGCTTACGTCACTATCCAGTTGCCACTTTATTGCACCAAAACAAGAATTATGGAAACATTTTTAGTCACCATTCTGTTAAAAATATATATAACGCATTTAAATTGTCGTTTCGTTTTTCTAATCAACCGAGACAATTCAATTTAAACATATACCAACGTAACTGTTAGTTGAAACCTCATTGTTTTATCGAATTCGCACGGGTCATAAAGGCGGTTGGAGAGTTATTATTACACACTACTGGTAACACAGCGGTGATGACGTAGCCTTGTGTCTCCCACGTCACCACTGTGTCTCTTAATGCTGTACCAGGCGAAGTATATTATTATACCATGGATGGATGTAGCTACTAAAAGATAATGAAATATAAATAAGACATGGTTAGACTAGTTAATTTTTATAGTAAGGCCTTTTAATGTAGCATAGAATAATTTGTGCAATTTTCTTTGAACAAAATTCGTAATAACTTAATTCTTATTGTGGTATCAACCATTTCAGTTGACTCTCGCAAACTAAAAACAGCACAACAGTACATTTCTCCGTCTCCTAAAATTAACCAAAGACAACAATTTCGTATTTGCCAACTTAAACAAACAGCCATCGGTAAGATTTACAATAACTTTATTAAGATGAATATACCAGGGGTCCGCACGGCTTGCTTGAAACACGGCCAATTTTAAATGTACCCATAAATACAGGAGGAATTTCACGTTATTCAGGAAATTTGTCGCGTTCCGCTTTCGGCCGGTTCGCGATCCCTGCTCGTATAAATGTCTTAGCAGGGGTTGTGAATTAGTATTGGTTTCTGATTTTTGGAGTCGTTTGTAGGTTAATTGCGGTTTGAATGGTTTAGTGGATCCTTTTGATTCCTAGTTGGAGGGACGAAGGGAAAGGATAAGCAAATTATTTTGCTGTTACCTACTTGAAACTAGGGAATTCAAAAGAAATTCAGCAGTTCTTGTAACTATTTTGAAAATATACTAATGAGATTTATTTTAGTTAAGAAATGGCTTACCTATACCTATTATGTTATTTATTTTATTTCCTCAACACATTTTGAATATGTTATTTTAGCAGCACACTTATTCCTTGGTGGAGTGTCTTATATTTTCATAAGAAATTACATCTTCAGACGCGAAGTCACACACAAAAACATATGAACATACTTAACCACAGGAATCTCAGAATTCTCACACCGTTCTCAAATCGGTTGAAAGTGGAGCAAACTTCAAAATCTGCGCGTTGTTCGCGTCTCGTAGTTTAATTAAATCGGATAGTTGTGCGAAACCCTTTGTCTAAGTCTCGTTATGTGCAAGATTGTCGCCCCACGTCCCCCGTGTGGGGAGTTGGAAACATGCTGTATTTTTGAGGTGCATCGTGAATCGTTTATTAGTTGAAAGAGGGGCTTTTTATTAGCATATCACTAAATCCGCCGTCCGGAAAATTTTGGGGAAAGTTTACGTTTCTACAGACAGCAAAGAGGTGATAATCATTAGGACAAAATTCATTCGATTACAAAGTCTACATCATATGAACGTCAAATTCGAATCATTTATTTTAATTAGAACAGTAATGGGTACTTTTGAAAGGCAGCAATTAATAAATTAAAAGAATTGAAGTGAGTTGTTTAATCGACCAAAATATTAAGCACAGCTGTTTTTTCTGATATGTACTTATTATTGCTCTACACTAAAAGTAGTTCACCCCTAAAGCCTAATTCTAACCTTCAATACAAATAAGTAAAAGAAACAAAAATACTTCCATTGATTAAAATAATTCTCCTACCTTTCAAGAATAAAAATCAATCAACTGCCAATACCGACCCACTTCATAAACACTTTCAAGTTAAAAGGTGTCTGAATAATCAGATTTCTTCATGAAAACCGGAGCGTTAGCCTGAAAATCCATTATAAAGAATCATTTGACCCTGTTATCGTCAATTACCGAAAGTTTCTTTCGGAATTCTTTGAGGCGGTACTTTCTTTATTAAAATAAATACATAGGGCACTTAATTCTGAAGTTTGAGGGGTAATTGTAGGCAAGATCGCCTCATACCCAGTAATTATTTGACTGGAGTAAGAACAGTTCAAGTTTTTGGCTTCAATTAATCTTTAGAGTGACTCCTTAAGTAATGTTGTTCATTAGTAAAACTGTGGGTTGGTTTGTGTCTGTTTTAATTACTGTGAGTTCTTATGTAAGGAGGCAAAAGGTATAATATATGAGGGCGAAAACAAAAGCAGAAATGACTCTCTTAATGTTGATTCCCGATACGTCGAATCTTCAAGAGTCTACAGAGGTTTTAGCACGTTCGTTACAGGCATAGAAAACTTGATCATAAACGGACGAAAATAACTTAGTCATAAGTGCCAATTTTAAAATATGGATTGGTAACATTAGTCACGTTATTGCCAATAATTGCAATTAGTTAAAGATAACACAAAACGTACAACCGAAGTTCTCTTTGCTATGTTCTTGTGACAATGCTAAGACGGAACATGTATTATTATTATAATACTATTTAAATAAACGTCCCATGGCTATATTTAGTCTCCATTCTCTTAACTCTAAAACACCGTCTCCCAATATAAAATATTCAACGTTAGCCTTTGAATCTGTTCTTTATCTTCATTTATAATTTCCTCTTACTCGTACACAAATATTCACTTCAAAGTTACCGCATTACACTCCATACGTTGCCGCTTTACTTCGATCTGAATTGCACAATACTATACCAAACACGTAATGTACAGAAAAATCTCTTAAGCAGAATTCTCCGTTTTACATATCGGGGCCCTGTTATCGGTTAGTTCGTATGCCTACTTTATTCAAGACTTTTTTCCTTTATTCTCCGTATAAAAGAGCCTCCAAGGAGTTTCTCCGGGAAGTTTTGATGTATATAAAAGCCTGGTTCCTTCTTGTTGGATACTTCTTCGAATGTGGTATCACTTTTGCGATTTAAAGTTTTTTTTTTTAATTGAATACGAGTGGTTTTCTACTTTGATGCAATGGATTGGATGAGATTCAAAAAAGCTTTTATAGAAACCATCTTTAAACTATGTTAGTTTTTGTATTCCGTATCGTTTTCAAAGAACTGACTATTTCTTTAATCCTCCAGGGAAAATAAAAGTTTAAAATTAACAAGTCTTGTTAAAACTAGAATTAACTCAATTTCAGAATGAAGGAAATCTCTGAAAAACGTCATTAAACAATTTATTTTGCAAGTTAAACAGAACTATTTATGTTTTAAAAAAAACACAACATTAAAAGTAGCACAAGCTTACGAAATACATTAAAAAATCCTTATTTCTTTCTTTCCTAAAATATGCTAAAATAAGCTATTAAGTTTCGAAAGCAAACAAAAAAACAAGACGTACCTAAAAGTAACGGAAACTCTTGTTTTTTCAATTCGGAACTCGTTCCGTATTACGATCAACAGTTTTCTTTAAAACAATCCTCAAGTTCCTTGGTTTAATTTCGTTTAAGGTCAGAACATCACATAAGAAAACTACAGAAGGTTGACTGATAAATTCGCAAGTTAATGCGAACATTGGCATTGGCGAAAAAACTTTACAAAAGCGAATCTCTGGACTTGCGACCAACCGGTCAAAAATCGATATGGCACAAAATCATAAAAATGTTGAAGTTGTAGGACAATAATAAAACAACACAAACAATTGAACAACATAGACAAAGGGCAACTACTTTTTAACCGACTTCAAAAAAGGGGGAGGTTCTCAATTCGACTGTATTTAAAAAAAAATGTGTTTTACTCAGAACTTTTTTCTAGGTGATCCGATTCAGATGATTCTCTTTTTATTTGAAAGCTGGTGCTTCTCATGTGGTTCCATATAAATTTGATCAAGTTCTGATTAGTAGTTTTTGAGTTATCCTTAATACTGCGTATTTTTTCCACTTAGTTTATATTGATGAGGTTTTAAAAAATTCCTGTCAATGTTATTTACGTATCAAGTAGTGGTATACGAATTTGTGTGAGGTAGGTACCACAACTAAAAAGTGAAAAATAAAAACCTTTTTACAAAAAAAACAACCGACTTCCAAAAATACACAGAAATTCGTGAAAAATAACTTTAATTTCGGAAGTCGGTGTCTTTGGTTTTGAATTTTCGTTTTTTGCCACTGACTTCGTTTTTTAAACGCAAAATATCGATGAAAACTGGTAGAGGTGCAATTTTTACCATAGACAATTTTTACCAACAAGAAGGTATGCAAAGGTACAAAAATACACTAGAGATGCTAAGTATACATTAATAAAGATAAACAATGTCAATATAAAGAACGATTGACTATAATTAAAATTTAATTATGAAGAACTTCAATAGTTATTTATATTATACACTGTTCATTATGTTTCTGCTATACGTTTGATGTTTTTTTAAAGTGGGCTTTCTGTATCTCTTTGCACAGCGGTCAAAGTGCGAGCAGAATAGCAAATTCTCGATCAAGCGTTTATTCATTATAGGCTGTCGCTCATTAACATTTATTTAGCCGGAAGACACGCTGGTGCTGAGAGTCGCGAATAAATTTGCGTACATAATGTACAGGGTGGTTAGTTCGTGCAAATCAATCTTAGAGGAACATTATTACTTATTTACTGTGCGTTCTCCGCCTTAGAATATTTAGTTTTATTGATGTGGTAAATTGTTTTCGGTGGTCATAAGAAAGTCATCAAATATCATGTTTTACCGTCAAACGGTAGGTACATTGGCAAGTGAATCTTAACTACTTGTAACATACACCTAATCTTGATTGTAGTAAGTTCAAATTTGATAGGTATATCAACAGATGGGGAATTTGTTGCGTCGCTTCTTCTCTGCTAAAGCACTGGAAGTTGTGAAGGGCGGGTATTTCTAGGGAACTGTCATGTAAATTTTACGTTAAAGAAATGCTGACTCTCAGCCTAGTTTGAATAAATGGCTTTTGAATTTTGAGATAATAGGGTATTATTAGCCAAACAAGACTGCTCAATCATTAAAATTGAAATTCCCACTGACTGTTTCTTCACTATCATTGGAAGTTTTGCTGGAATTTGTCGAAATTCTCTGCCACAAATGACTACACCACGTTATTAATCAATTGATTTAAAACAACATTTATCTTTATCAGTTGTCATCAGATATATATCTTTCGTGAGTCAATAAAAACAGTAAGTTGTGAGTAAAATTAACGTTAACTTGAAGCGTTGATTCGGAAAGTTTTTAACTAAACTCGGAAGCTTGTAATTAATTCCGGGCTTCATCAATCGTTAAGTTTTAATCAGTCGGTGAATCCATCAGGGTTGGAGGATAATTTTATGATTTTTTAAGGGTTGGTTTTTAATTAAATGATTCGGTTTTGTGAGTTTTAATGTGAAGACGGTTTCCATGAAGATTTGAGATGTAGATACACTTTTTTCATACGGCTCTCACGGTCACAAATCTGCTTGCAACAGAAATACATTAGAATAATTGTGGTAAATATGTAATTATTATTTTTTATGAATCAAAATCAAAATCACACTCAAAGCATTTATTTCAATTAAGCCAATTACAGGCTCTTTGGAACTGTAAAGGAGTCGGTCAGTCAGAAAGATGAAACTAGTTGCCCATGCCAAAGCGTAGTAGATTCCTAGGAAGAAGAACGGGCAAGGAACTCCAACTCAAGAAACCATAGATACGACATTAATATTATACTGACATTATTGTGTTTTAAGAAGCACTTATTTGTAGATTTTTGTACCTGTTATTCGGTTCGCATACCCCATGTATATGGTAAAATAATGTCGTTAGTATGCTACCCATACCTTGCTTAATTACTCCTAGAGCGGTGTAATCTGACAGCTCAACCATAAGAAGGGATTCTTAGCTACATTAAAATAACGTATAACAACACAAAGGCAATATCTTATTAGTTTTCTTAAAGGACATAATGCCCAAACCAGCTTCTATTCAAAGTCTACACCAACGCTGTCGCATAATTTATGTATTCAAGTTAAATTACCCTTCCCACAATTATGAGACAGAAAAGAGGAAAAAATCGCGATTCCACCGATTCTTTTCATACCAAAATCCTTCCCAACTTTCCTTTTATATTCCAAAATGCCGACTTAAAATGTCTTAAATGAATTGTCCCAAGCACTGTTCACTCCATTCTTCGTTGACAATCCCTTGACGTGTTTTATGTCCTAATTTAAATTGCTTTTATCGCGAACACGACCGTTACGTTTGCCCCAAAATGGTCGCGGTGGAATCCCGTTTTTCACTCTCGAAATACCAAGTGCTTCTTGGCTTCTCTAATTGTTTCTACGGTCTATAAAAAGGTTTTAAATGAGTCGTTTTCTCTCTTAACTGCGTTGACATTTAAAAAATTAAGCCTCGTAAGTCTATGCGGCAATTGGCGTAGACGCTACGTTTCTGTAGACCCGCTACGCCGTAGCACATAAATCTACGGCGTAGCTAACGCTACGTTGCGATGTCTGACTTCAACAATATATTCAAATGTACGTGAATAATGTGTTAGGAAATGTATCCGGATTTTCCAAATTCTTTAAAATCGCTGAAGTTTTGATACCGCTTAGAATTTTGATCATTTTATGGCGAAAAATTCTTAAATAAGAGAATTATACGTAGTTAAGAGAAAATTTACTGAGTTAGAAGTCCCACCAAGAAGAATTTAATTAAAGATGAGAGAACCAATATTTATGTATTACATCTAAGTAACTGCCATATACTGAATAACGAACGGATTAGAACCCCCGTAGCGCATACTCGACGTAATTTGATTGAGAAGGCGACCCTCAATCCGGATAAAACAAATTAAATCCACATCAAAATTTATTTCTAACTTGCTTTTTGTCCGCGGCTTCGCCCGCGTGGAGGTCGGAAATTATCCCACGGGAACGTACGACCGGGATAAAAAGTACCCATCATGTTAATCCAGGTTATAAACTATCTGTGTTCCAAATTCCATCCAAATCCGTTCAGCAGTTTTTGCGTGAAAGAGTAACAAACATCCATCCATCCATCCTCACAAAGTTTCACATTTATAATATTAGTAGAATTCGTAAGACAGGACAAGGACAGACAGGGACTTAAAAGTTTAAGCACCTGAAGGTCTACTTTTGCTAGCACAAAGCAAGAAGCCTGGGTAAGTAAGAGTAAATGTATTTGAAAAAATACACAAGTCTATGTTGGTTTCGTTTCGTACTTGTAATTTTTTTTTTTCATTTTTTTTTTTAACTTATATTAATTTTTATTTAATCAATCTAAATAGATTACAATATACAAGCTAAAACTAAAATATATATACCTACTATTTACAAGAGTATAATTAAAAAAAAAAGTTAAAGTGAAGAGCTCATAGGGCATCAAAAAATTCTTCCGCATCGCTGTCAATGAGATAAGTGCCCAAGAGACTGGCAGCATTGCCACATTGGATGGCAATGCTGATTCTTTGAGCTAAAAATAGGCCGGCCCTCTGGTCGCGTGAAGAATCGACCAACCGCTTGGCGATGTCCCGAAATATTTGATGAGCACTGTGACCCCAAGCTCTAGTGTTTCAACCCCAAACGGCTCAAACATATAGCTCCCAATAAGGTTGTTATACTTTCGCCGTTTGAGGTTTTCTGCTCCTGCAGCAGCCGCCCCAGCATAGCCCGCCGTGCTAGGAAGATGGAATGGCGCGAGGTCATCGACACAAGTTGCATCCCACACCAAAGACTTACCCAATTTCAAGGCAATTTGTTAGTTAATTGCACTATTGTGTATGACACTAAAGTTTTTATCTTAAAGTAGCCGGTGCTAGTGAAACAAAAAATTCTTACGTAATATTAAGTGCGTTCACCAGAATTCCAATTCCAGTCATTTAAAACGTCCAAAACCTATTCGTTTCAGTGGGAAACAATGTCAAAAACTTGATAAAAATGTAGGGAAATTAAAGGTATTAAAAAAAATGCTTGTGTATGTGAAATAACCTATTGGTTTTGTAGAGGTATCTACATCGCCACATGCGAGCTACACGTCACACTGACGTCACGCAAAATCCTGCATCGCTCAAGCAGAGTTTACCGCGCAACTAGCATATATACAACGTCCCGACATAAATCGTTGGGCAGTTGCCCACCAGACACGACACCCGTCTGGTCGGAGGATCCTCCCTTTTCTATGGCGGCATGAGTGAACTTTACACCCTGTTCCTCATACTTCTATAGTTTTATTTAAAATCTTATACATCTCGTATATTAAGTGAACTGTTTATGTTCTTTATGAGAATAAATTCTTTGAAACCAATTTTTTACAGATTTACACCGATATTACAATCCAAATCGTCTCGACAATACGGGAATTGCCCCTCTCAAATGTTTTAACTATAGTCCGGCCGACGAGAGAATGCGTTCTTGACAACCGTCAGTTTAATGCAAACAAATACATGTTTTGCGAATTTGATCTTTATTCGTTACTAGAATTGTCACACTGACATGTGTCAGGAACGCATTCTCTCAACGGCCGGACTATAAAACCACGCTACATGTGTAAATTCACACTTATTTTTCAACAACTCATCCTACATTTAATAATGCATATTACAAACGTAAATACACCAAACATCATAAAAACAACTTATATCTAACCTCCTCAATCTCGTGTGTACCGCGCCTAATAAAGATAATAGTATTTTTCCAACGCTGGCCGGTCGACGTGAAAGATTGATGTTCTGGAAATACTTCGTTCCTGCGAAGGCTAGGTAGACTTTCTTACATTATGTATACATGCTGTATAATAAAATGTATGTTAAAAAGTTTTTACGCTGTGTATGAGAAGAAGTAGATAGATATACATTGAGAATATCTAGCTTCGATGAGAGCAGAAATTATAAAATGCTAGGATTTTGACATTCTATTTACGTCGTTACTTCGATTGCAAGTCCTACTGAGCTGAGCGTGGAACCCGGCAATATGGATTCTATCCTTGGCTCAGGCAAATTTTAATAGCAGCCAGTGTCTAGAAAAATTTCTGTGAATTAATAAAATATTATGTCATTCTCAAGTTATAAGCTCCTTAACTTTCAGACATAGAGAGAGGATCCGTTTTATAATATGTAAGAAATAGGGATAACCTATATTCAAACGGATTGATAAACACATGCATCTCATAAATAAACCTAAGAGTTGCTGCATAGAAACGGATATTAAATGACTGACACAAAACAAAAATAACTAATATACTATACATAAATCTGATAATATATACATAATTATACACCCAATTAAACTCATCTAATAAATTTTAATAATATTGAATTGCTTGAATTACTGCTTAGCAGCTGCTTCCTCTCTCCTAATTTTGCTGTACCCGACAGGGTCCATATTGATCTTTTACCTTGTTAGACCATCTATGTAATACATATGGAATGCAATAAAGAATTGAATATTGACTAATGATAAATGATTTTATTTCTGTAAGTAGGTTTGTACAAACACTTTTACACGTCAATCATATTTTTCAAACTAGATGAGGTCGGCGTTTCCTATCTGACTACTCTGAGAAGAAAGGCCGAAACAAACTCAGAGGTCACAGTCTCTTTTAAAGTCCAGACATAATACTGGTCAGATCATGTGAAGGCCATGTAGATTAGTGTCTGAAATGGTCTTTTGAGGAAAGAACCACACAGATTGAGTGGACCTGTCCAGTCAGTGCCCGCATTTGTCAGTAATCATATTTTATTCACATAATAAGGAAAATGTCCTCGCGGAAAACCGTTCGCGAACTAAGGAATATAACGAACATCTAAAGAAAGTTGGTGAAGCGTGAATCATTATGTTACCTCATCATTGAAGTCTGCTGATACATTTTCTTGTGTGCAAGTCTAAGAGAGAGATTAAGGATTGCTCAAACTGAGGTGAACACCGCATGAGATGCCGGACATCACTGCGCGCGTCAATTGTTTTAATCATTAGGAAGTCACGCGATCACTCGCATCGGTTTGAACACCACCATACAAGTTAGTTGGCCCAATCGACGCGAGCGAATTTCGTCCCGCGTCCCGCGTGATATTCGCCTCAGTATAACCAGAGCTTTACTTTGAAATCTGCATTCTAGAACGATGTTCAGGTGTTTGAAATATCGATTCAAAACTGCAAGATTGTGTACTAATCTAAATCTACATAGTGTGAAATCGACTTGTAGTAGGTATTTTAAGAATGAAAACCGTTTTGATTTATTTGTGATTTGCTCCTAGTTAAGCTATTACATTAAAGTCAAAACATCCATATTTACCTAGAAATGAATTTTTATGATTTAAAACCTTTTTAATTATGTCCACACAACACATTTTTTCTAACCCAGGGCCAGTTTAATATCTGGGTTGCGAATTTGATATACGGTCGTGTCATATTCGAGGGCAAGCGAAATTAAAAGCCCTTAGATAATTTACTTGGCGCATTCATTCCGAGGGCATGTGCCCTAACATATTTTGTGCTGATTGCGCATTATATTGTTTCATTATGGGAGACCTTGTTTCCCGAGTGGCAACCCTGAGCAATGTAAACAATGTGCTTTTAGGATTTGAACGAAGGAAAGAAAATAAATTCTTTTGACCCAGGTTAAGGTACACAATATTCAAAAAAATTTAAAAAATACTTAAAATAGTATTGTCTGCCTCACGACTGCGCCAAATAGGCCCAGTTCAGTATAAAAGCCAGACAACTAGTGCCTGACGCTGGTTTATTTACAGTGTTGTTTATATTTGAGTATTGTTAGGGAGAAATTAATTGATTGTTTAGTATCTTAACTTCCTAACTTATATGATATTATAATATAATATTATAATATATTAATATTAATATTTAATTTAATATTAATATTTAATATTTTAATATTTATATATTATATATATATTAATATTATAAATGCGAAAGTAAGTTTGTTTGTTTGTTTGTTTGTTACCTTTTCACGCCTAAACCACAGAACCGATCATCCTGAAATTTTGCATATACGTTGTCAGGTCTACAGAAATGGACATTGGGTACATTTTATCCCGAAAAAAGTACCTTTCCCGAGGAAAACAACAATAACGTTCGTATGATAATAGCGCCACGTGTCTTTCGAATCATGATTGAACTATATTATTATAGAAACTTTAGTGGTGTGTTAAGAGCTTTTTTATTTTTTATTTAAGTACCTAATTCATTTTGTGAGTCTATTGTGTCGATAGACCGGTTTTTCATCCTCCTAACTATAGTTACCCCTTTAACCATATTCCCAGTTAACTATATTCCCCGAACAACCCGAATTGATTGTCAAATTCTAAATTAACGCGAGCGAAGCCGCGGGCAAAAGCTAGTATATTATAATAACATAAAGTAAGTATCGGGTAGTCCGCGAAAAGATCATGCATACATGGCCGGAGTGACGACGCGGCGTCGGCTAGTAAGCATTACTTACGATGATACCAACACTGGGGTGTCTCGAATCATGTGCTGAATTCATGGTAACAATTTGCGCGTCGACGTCTCTTACCCCGTGATTTTATTAAGGTATACTCTGCCAACCCCTTTGACAGCAGGCGTGATGATAAGTTAATTAAGACTACTTAAATATAACGGTAATAATTATTTTCCTTAACAGAAACGAGCCTTAAAAATAGTACAGTCAACGTATCCACAAGTATGCTACAGATTTTTGCATTCTATTTCCAAGGAATGGGCTATTGACGGTCGTAAGGAGTCTGCGAGCGTCGCAATATTTGTATTTTGTAAGCATCCTTAGCATCGATTTCAGTACGGTGCTGATACCGCCTCGCTCGATACGTTCTCGCTATAATATTAAACCGGTTCTGTTTAAGTTTTTTAAATCGGGTCGGTTTATTTTTTCTTAACATTTATTAGGTAAAAAATTGTGTTGTATTTAAAATACGGTTTACCAAACTCTTTGTATACCTAGGTATTAATGTTATTGGAAGATACATTTTGATTCATGAATGATAAGAAAAATGTGAACACATTTACTATCATAATTTTAGACAAGCAAAACTTTTCGTTTTCTTTTATAATCTTTCCAACATGTTTCACCAATACGTCTGGTCATTTTGTTGTTTTTATAAACAACAAAATACACACAGCATAAATACAACATCATAAATTGACACCCACTCAAAGTCAAAGTCAAATCATTTATTTCAACTAGGCACTTTTGAACGTCAAAATTTACAAAAAAAAATAGAGTTGAATCTAGTTGCCCTCATCCTTATTCCACATAATTAAAAAACTATCGACCTACACCTACACAAATTCCTTACACTTTTAATACCCAAAACCTTTACTGCCTTTAAACAACAGTATCACGTGACATTAAGCCATTACTAGCCTTCATATTGTAGGTGAGAGAATACCTTCTAGTTTGTTTAATTCACAACTAGCTTTTGCCCACTGCTTCGCCCGCGTAAATGTCGTCAAATATCCCACAAGAATATACTACCGGGATTAAAAGTACCCTATGTGTTAATACAGGTCATAAACTATCTGTATACCAAATTTCATCTAAATCCGTTCAGCCGTTTTTGCGTGATTGAGTAACAAACATCCAAACTTTCACATTTATAATATTAAGTAGGAGAGGACGAACACGAGTGACTAGTGTTGCTACTATTAATAATCGGGTGGAGCTATGAAATTGTTGGTTACCTCTGCATACCATTTGTAACGGATAGTGCTGCCAATTTCGTGGAACACGGGATTTCGAATAGCGAGAATGGATTTTCAATTTGTTGATACTGAATTGTTTTGACGAATGGACGTAATTTTAATAGAACTGAAATATTTGTTCTTATTGTCTTCCTGTAACGGAAAGCCCGAAAGTCTGACAACCAGTCTTACCGAGGGCATGCAGGCATGGATAGGCAGTCGCTCCATTTAAAATAAAATACTGGTATTTAGCTGCATCCGGTAAGACTGGAAGCTGACCCCAACATAGTTGAGAATAAGCTAGGCAGATTATGATGTTTTCCTGTAACTCAAATTCTGTATCCACGTGTAAAAACGTTAAACTAAAATATTATCCGAAAAGCAGGAGATAACACTCAATTGTATTTCGTGGGTTCGTTGTATTGTATCTGACAAGCCTTCAGAAAAACGTTGGCCTTTCAAGTACTCAATTATTTGTAGTTATTATACCATTCGATTAATTCCAGAAATCCCTAATTATTTTGCTCCAGGAAAATGTAATCATCTGACATCACTAGTATCGAATGAAAATATCGATTCGAAATTCGTGTAAATTCAGATTGAAACTGTAGTTCTTTATAATGTCTGTACGTATCTATTTAGTCGTTTTACTGCAAAACTAACATTAAAATATAAGTTTATTTCAACGAAATATTTTGCCGACAAAGCTAACATTTTAGCTGAATTACTTTCAAGTATCGATAATCAGCTAACTTGGTCTGTTTACTTGCACTGCATTTGTTAATATTTTCCGAATCCGTTGTGTAAACATTATGAACGAAAATTACAGTACGACACTGAATATGAAAATTACTAAACCGTTTCATTACTCGAGCGTGAAATTGGATCAGAAATAATTATATTTAGGTATTATATTTATTTTTCAATCATCCATGACACAAAAGCTGTCATAATGATACGTCACTAACAAGTGACGTCACGCATTAGGCGTCAAACTCGACACAAAAGGTAATGAGTTGAACCGCTGTTTTGTTGCCAAACTCTAAATTAACTGTGCATTTCGCTTGATTACTGACTTGTACTAATTGATGTTCTAATAACTTTGTTTTTGGTTTAAAGGATGAACAAATATCCAAGAAATTTTGTATAGGGGCATGAAAATGATATGAGGTAGCGACTATAAACTGTAGGAATGATATATTTACTGAATAATAATCAACAATTTCATATCAATCGTCAATCTTTGGAAATTTGTTCCACCTAAGAATTCTCATACGAAATATTCTGAAAAACTCTTAGGTGGAACAAATTTCCAAAGATTGACGATTGATATGAAATTGTTGATTATTATTTAGTAAATATATATTTCCTACAGTCGCGAATGGCATTTAAATCAACATATGACGTAAAACAGAGTAGCAATTTGCAAAAAACCAAAGAAAGAATTTGGCGGGCTACTGCTGAGGATTCAGAGAGAACCTTCAGGTAGGAACGTTTAAGGCACGATGGTTTAAGACAGGACTTAACAATATCTCCATTTTTATATAGGTAATAAAAAGTTCTGATTATTCAAAGTATGGTCTATCGCGCTCTCTAAGGCCGAGGTCTATAAACATTACTTAGCATTTACTTTGACCAAAAGTTACTCCTGTCGCGGTCACACAACTGTCAAACTGCAAATGAAAGAAAGAAAATACGTTTATTAGCGGTAAACATGACGCAAAGAAAAAACACAAACAAGCTATAGCTTGAATGCGAGGCTTTTGGCTATTTTGTATGTGTCTATTAATTAATGTCATTCATTTGTAAGGTGCGTTTTGTTTGTGCAGACTAAACAATTTTTTTATATATATATAGACGGGGACATGTCACGTGCTAAATGACAATTATACAGCGTGTATCAAGACAGAGATTTACAGCGTGTATCAGAAATTTGTGATCATATTTAAGAGGGTGGTACAGACCAACAAACTGAACAAGTTTCTCCATGGGAAACAAAACCCAAAAGAAAACCATGCAAAACTTCAATACCTGCTCGACCCGAATGTATAGGAAAGCTGAATATTTCTTGTTCACGCTGTAGATCTATCTCTGCCTAAAGCACGAATGTGTCTTGATGTGTGACAAATTATCACCCATCCGCAAACTGTTCGCGGTAGGCGCAGCTTAAGTCCTTTTGTAGTCATCCCTCGCGATATTTCTC
Organism: Dryobotodes eremita; assembly: GCA_917490735.1. NCBI lineage: Eukaryota > Metazoa > Arthropoda > Insecta > Lepidoptera > Noctuidae > Dryobotodes > Dryobotodes eremita. The sequence continues at coordinate 6,247,942 of OU823261.1, forward strand.
TCTAAATTGCTTATTAAGTTAATAGGCTTATGTAAAGGTAGCTTCCCCCAATGTGATTGTGATGTATTAATTTAATATTTGAATTGTTTTTGTCTTTTTATTACGGACGCTTTTAACGTTCTGCATTGTTCTCACCTGCATAATTTCAACATGAATGATGTAACCAATATTTTCTAACCATATTTTGATTTAAAAGAGTGTCCATGGAGTTTCTTGCCCGTTCTTCTCCGTAGGTACCTACTACGCTTTGGAATGGGCAACTAGCTTCATCTTTCTGACTGACCGACCCCTTGACAATTCAAAAGTGCTTGTAATTGCTTTATTTGAAATAAATGCTTTGAGTTGAGTTGAGTTGTGAAGCGATCTTTGATATCTATGTAAACATTTAATGCATTGTTAGTAAGACGGCTTGTAAGTTTTCGTAGGTGTTCATAATTATATATTTATAGAAGTGATTAGCACTGATGTTACTGGTTTCAAATGCAGATAAAAGGAAGAAAATGAGAGAAAGCAAGAAAATTGAAGAAGCTATTATTTTTTCGTAACATTTGATTGAAACTTAATTATCATTTTCCTGCCCTCGTCCCATATTACTTGGCGCCGGCGCAACCCCTTTTTATCTTATATTCTCCCCTGTCAAACGTCACGCTCCCGTTCACTCCCTTTTCTTTCATATCATTCCTCTCTCAATCCGTCTTATTGAAAGTTAATGACAGATAATATACCTGATTTCATCTTCATTAAGTAAACTCATTTGTAGAGATCTAATCTTTTACTCACATTCATCCTAACGACAGACATAAAAACTATCAAGATCCTCGTTAAAAAAGGCCAGCAGATAAAACCTTCACACATTTAATACAAAAAAGAGTATTTGCCTTTTAACAACAATATCACAGTCAAATCCACTCCCATTTTTATATCTTACAATAAAAATTCACCACTCATTCACTACAATTACAGTACTAAATATCGCAAAAAATAAAACGTTTAGGAAAAATAAACTCCTCTAAATCACAATAAAAAAGGTCTACGATTTATATCGCCGAAGACAATTTAATATCGCGTCGGTCATTCGGCGTTTCGGGAAGTATAATCGAATCAAATGACACCCCTTTAGGATCGGCGATAAATAAAAAAATCGCGCCATAAATAACTCCGAAGCTCCAGGCCGATTCTAATGAGTTAGAGGGGAGACTCGGCCAGAATTGAAAGTGCTCACCCCTAAACCATTTGTATTCAAACGAACCCGACGGCCAGCCGCATTTTAATTTACTTACTCGAATTAAAACTGCGCGTGATTCGAATCTGATTCGATTTTTACTACGATACTTTATTTTTATCGTTGATTGAAGACGTTCTGTTATTATTACTCGGGTTTTCTTGAGAACCGATTGGAATTCGATCGGGGCAAAGAATCGGTTACGTTTCCTGAATCGGGACGGCTCAGTAGCATATTTTATAAATTGACGGTAACTTTCTCGTGATCGAATCGATTGTCTGCTATCGTTTGTCCTTCCAATTTGCGTATTCAATGTCTTTGTTGTACGGGGCATCCCTTTCTGTACAATCGCACTGAAAATAATTTCGTATTAAATATTTAATGCGGGTTTTATTTTTGTTGAAAAATGTGACTACAATTTTTATTTCACTGTAGCTAAGCTAAGCTTTGGCTGTATTTTTACGTCTCTACCTGGTACGTTTAAACTTACATATTTTATACAACAGAAATATCTTTTAGAAATATCAAAAAATAAAATTCAAGATATATAATATCAACATGAGATTGATTACTACTACATATAAAATGTAAACACCTAACACCACACATTCCACAATCCCTTTCAATAAGCGAGCCAGTTAATTTAAATCACTGCCACCTACAGATTAGAATGTTTATTGTCTGTCGTGTAGTCGTTATCATCAAATTCGATGTTTATATTTGCACAACAATCCGTCCAGCGACGTTCGTCTCGCTTTGTTGTGGTAATTTCATTAGACGCGGTCACCAATCGTTGAATATTAATAAGAGTTTGTCCAGCACTTTTGCTTTTGATTGTACTGGAGAAAGAATGTAATGCAGGGATATGAAGTTAATTAAAATATTTTGAATACCTTAGTAGAAATTTGTTGGGACTTGGGTGATCAAAAATTGCTAAGTAGAACATGGAAACACTTTCGTCTTAAGATGTTCGGGATATTTTAAACATAATGTGTGCGAAGCAGGGGGGAGTCGCTAGTTATTTATGAAGTAAATTTAGTTTGGTGAAGAATAATATACTTTTTCAACTATAAATTACATATTTTTAAATTCTTACCTACTTAGAACTTGCGTTTCGCTAACGATCAGGGCTTGGAGCCGGTACCAAAAGTACAGGTTCTGTATTGGTACTTAACTGTTCTTGCCATGTCGGTACCAGTTCCAGTTCCAGAGGGGTACCGGTTCCAGGCGGGTACCGGTACCAAATTCAGGTACCCGGCGCGTACCACAAATCTCATATTTGTATGAGGAACCTCGTACGGTTGGCAACCTTGAAGTTATTTTACTAATGCCTATTAACTATCCTTTTCACTTACTATATCTGTTTTCTCATTCTAACTTACGGAAATATTTTTTTGGTACCGGGTTTGGTACCGCTACAGTACCGATACTGATTAGAAATACCAATAGTAATGGTACCTACTACGTCTGGTACCGGTACCAATAGTACAGCACCCTAATTATGTAACACACTATCTATCACAATCTGAATAATTTTGAAGCCTATTGCTAATCCATTGCTTTATATGTTCGAAAAATTTGTCTGCTCAACAACGTAAATAACGCAATGAATGTTGTTGAACTGTCAAAATGAAACCCATTCCTACTGTTAGTGTGTTACGTAATTACCCCGCTGGTACTACTCTGGTTCCGATCTCACACCAAGGCCAATCAAAATAAAATCAAAATATTTTATTTCAAATAAACTACATGAGCACATAATTATGAAACGTCAGAGGCTAGGCGCACGGTTCCCAAATATACCGGTATTTCAAGCCCTGCTAATAACAGCTTGAAGTTTAAAATGAAAATAGGTATACATTGTAGTTATTCAGCTGCTTCTAGATACAATTGAAATCGACCTCAAACTACAAACTATCTTCAAAAAAATAGACTTTGATTACAAATGATCCAATTATCTTTGATTTAATACTACTCCTTAGTCTATAATTAAGTAGCTCATACAACTCAAATAACAGGTCAACAGTTTTTGACAGCAATTATTGTAAAATTGGTCGTCGCAACTTGTAATTTAATAATTATTACAGCGTTAGTAGGTCAATTAGGGATACAATCTTTTGAATTATGATTAGAAAGAAAGATGGAATGAAAAATATTGTTTATTTCGCACAAATAAGAAGCGTATGCTATGACTGAAAAAAATCGGTACAAGAATGTGTTTCAAAATAATGTTATCAGTTGTTTTTTTAACCCCCGACGCAAAAAGAGGAGCGTTAAAGTTTGACCGCTATGTGTGTGTGTGTGTGTCTGTTTATGGCACCGTAGCTCTTAAACGGGGTAACGGATTTGGATGCTGTTTTTTTTATTTGAAAGCAGGTTTTCTAGCGGCGGTTCTTAGACATGTTTTATCAAAATCGGTTCAGCCGTTTCAAGGTCATCAGCTCTTTTTTGTGTCGGAGGTTTTAATTTGACCTATTATTTAGCTTTTCTTTATTAGTACCTACTAGGATTTACAAGACTATGTGGCTAAAGTTGAGTGTTGTTAAAAAAAATACTGTATTTTAATAAACAAGAATTTAATTTTGCGTGGAGGAATTTTATTATTTTTTAATACTTGTTTGTTTACCTACTTACTTAATTAAAAGCTCACGGAAAGCGATGCGACCGGCTTTTGGACAATTCCACGAAACCATAACAATTATATTGCAATTAATTTGAGCAATAAAGGAAAAATAAAACAAATTCCAGGACAGCTTAAGTGGAGTCTTAATTTGCATAATTTTTGCATAAAAGCAATTAATTATGACGAATATAATTAGGATATGTAAGCTTATATAAAGGTTATGACGTCATAATTAAAAATAGCTCATATACATTACAGATAGCAATACAATACTAATTACATACATACATAAACTCACGCCTTTTTCCATGGTGGTAGGCAGAAACTATTTACAGAACGCCACCTTACATTTTTTAACATACTTAAAAAAAACCCATACACCTTTAGCTTCCTTTACTACTTCCTACTAATATTATAAATGTGGAAGTCCGTGAGGTTGTATTCCATAACGACTGAACGGATTTAGATGAAGTTACGGGGAGACGGGTAGACCATCGCCAGAAAGAAAGAAAAGAAAGGAAAATAGGTTTATTCGTCACAGAAACACGTGCATACAAAAAAGATAATTAGCTCTGATAATAATGAAAAATAAAAACAAACAAAATAGATCTATAATCACGAGCACAAAACTGAATAGTCGACGGTTGCACGTCATGACTGTGACAAGAAGGCTTCCACTCAGCATGATGCTGTACTATGGTCGACCCACTGCACGGCGCTGATTTTCAGTGGTTACCCAAAACCCTGGAGCCTGACCTGGTGCCTGGATTGGGACATCATAATACTTTTTACTTATTTACTTGTAAAGTATTATATTATTTAAATTTTTGTGAATGTGAGGACTATGTGGGTAATTGCTTTCTTTTTTTTTCTAATTTAATTTTAATTATGATCTGGCAGTTTGAATAATTTATGCGGCCTATCCAAATGTCCTTTCTTTGGTATTGTTCGTCAAATCGTTGAACTCCTTAAGTCCTGACTTCCTGAGTCGAGCTGCACGATTACTGACAAATGCTTGCACTGACTGGACAGGTCCACTCAATCTGTGTGGTTCTTTCCTCAAAAGACCATTTCAGACACTAATCTACATGGTATTCACACGATCTGACCAAGATTATGTCTGGATTTTAAAAGAGACTGTGACCTCCGAGTTTGTTTCAGCCTTTCTTCTCAGAGTAGTCAGATAGGAAACGCCGACCTCATCTAGTTTGAAAAACATGATTGACGTGTAAAAGTGTTTGTACAAACCTACTTACATAAATAAAATAATTTATCATTTTATCCCGGTAGTGGGTAAGTTTCCGTGTCATGATTAAAAAGTTCTTTTTGTTGTTTTTCGACGACCGCACGAGCAAAGACGCGGGCAAAACCAAGTTTCTTCATAAAAACATCTCAGAAATGTTCATCTAGTGAATGATGAAATATGATTTATGGTTCCAACATTTTTCCCGCGATAAAATTAAATTTCACCTGCAGGGTTGCCACTTCCGAAGTGAAAACAATTGAATTGTGTCCTTGATGTTGATCGATGGCATTTTAGAAGTGAAAAATAACTTAGATTATAAGTATTTTTATCTGGGTGGGCTAACGTTAGGACACCTACGCAAGTGTCTTTGGTTTGGGAAGCGATGATTAAGTAGAATTCATATACAGGGTGTAAAAAGACCTATCACATAGCCGTCAACTACGCATCCTATATATCAAACTAAGTAACTTAGCACAAAAATAATTGCTGGGAAACTAATTTTATTTTTGGTGTCAAATATCAATGTTTACGGTAGTGCGCAACGTAACGCACGCAAAACATTGTGCTTACGGGTGCATGCAACGGTACAGGGGTCGTGGGGGAATTTAAAGTTGTGTTATAACACTTAAAACTTGTTTTGATAATAAACCGTCAGTAAAAGTTGGAATTTTGACCTTCAATATCTCCGTAACCAGAAGGTTCCCAGGTATGATCCAGTACAAAAAACGATTACAATGACGGGGAGTACAAGTGACTCTCGGCTTCGTTAAGTATCTTTTTACACCCGATATTAAGTAGTAATAAGCGGCTAATGTAGCTATCTATTTTAAATCTGATGACAACAGACTTACTAAAAATGAATGCGTGTTATAGTTTCCACAGCCTTAGGTATACCTATGCAAATAGGTACATCATACCTACCACTAAACTTACACAGGATAACATATAATATTTATTTCTAGGATTCTTGATGGTCTTTACCATGGAATCACATTCTATACCAGCTCAAAGATGGCTAGCATTAAATAGCTTGACTCTTAAGGCGTAAAGATTCATCCTGACCGCAGGTAAATTAGGTAGGTCTACTAAAACACTATCTCATTTCGGACAGCCCTGTGACGGCACCACAGTAAACACCTCACGGCATCAGGTGGGCTGTAATGTACCAACATAAATGTGCTACCAACATAACATAATTATGTAAATGTGCGTAACGTGAGAACACAATGCTTTATGAACGCGTACATGTGTGGGTTTTGAAGTGAATTTTACGCCCAAATATATTACTTAGTGTAATGAAAAATATTTTTGTTTTGATGAAATGTTGCGGTAGAACAAAGAATTTGACGTGTTTTCACTATTAAGGGTGGCAGGAACGTCGACGCGCAAACTATTATCATGGATTCGGTACATGATTTTAGACTCCCTAGCGTAGAAATTTTTAATAGGTTATCAAAAAAAAAAATGCTGTTTCATAGAAAAGTGCAGACTGTATTACTGAACTTCGAAGTTTAAAATATCGATTGAGAATGTTCATAATCGCGATGTACGGAACTGCGAAAGAATGTCTATTCAAATTTCGAAGTTCAGTATGACATTCTTTCGAAGTTCCGTACATCGCGATTATGAACATTCTCAATTAAATACATCGATATTTTAAACTTCGAAGTTCAAACGTACAGTCAAAAGTGGTAAAAATTTATGGAAAAGCAATTTCTTTTAATAACCGACGAAAGATTTCAATGCTGAATTGTTGAGAATCTTGTACTGAATCCATGATAATAGTTTGCGCGTCAATGTTCGTGCCACCCTATATAAATCTTTTGGGACAATGTGACAATGTGTTGATCGTCAAATTCAAACATCATGCATCCTAATAATGATTTATCGAACACATAATTACAGCAAACAACACTGCTTAAAAACTATTTAAACTGCGTTGAATTTTAGGCCACAATATTGTACACCATGGCAGTAGAGACTATGTCATGCTCACTTAAATGTCTCACTGTTGGTGGCGCGTGTGTTGGATCATTCGGTTCCCTACAAAATGGTTGAGCTGGATGGTGCTGATCCACGCGTCATGTTCGTGAACGGGCGCCGTCAGTTGAGACTGGTCATCTCTTAACTGCCACGGCTTATTTTTATTATTAATCTTATATTTTGAATTGTTTTTTTATATATTTTTTTTCATTGTTCTCGCATATAGAAGCAACACGAATAATGTACCCAGGATTTTGTAATATCTTGATTTAAAAAGAGTGTCCTTGGAGTTTCTTGCCCGTTCTTCTCCATAGAGATCTACGTTTTGGAATGGGCAACTAGCTTCAACTTTCTGACTAACTGACCGACTCTTTGACAATTCAAAAGTGCCTGTAAATGGTTTAATTGAAATAAATGCTTTGAGTTTGAGTTTGAGTTTTGAGTTTGAGTTTGTATCCAAAATTGCTCCAATTACCATCTCATAATACTTACCAAATTTTTATCTAAACGCGGTCTAAATCAAACAAAAATAATAACAATTTATGTATTGGCAATCCATTTAAATTGATGGACGAAAAGGCGCCGGAAACTACCTCGTATTTTTCCAGTAGCCCCCAACTTTAACACGTTATTGCCCCTCATGCAATATGCATAACAATATTTGAAGACAGTGGGTCCACCCCTTACCTTCCCGTAATTGGTGAATATCAGCCTCAGTCTGCCTGAAAAATTCCATTGAAAAAGGAACTTATTTACTTTGAGGCAGTGAGTCAAAAGACTCAAAAGGTTTCTTTAGATGAGGTACCGTCAAGACTTATTGATGCCTTGATTTAAGTAGGAGGATTTCAATATGGTTTTATTAAATAAGTAGGTGCATAATGGCTTTTTCACTTATTCAGTGAAAGAAAGAAAGAAATAAGAAAAAGATACAATTACAATTACCCAACACAAAATCCTATAAGCAGATTTTAATATTGCTTCTTCAAGTTATTCAAGGAAGCAACGCCTCGCCTTTATTTCTACTCAAGGTATTTTTTCATATAAAATCCGCTCATTCCAAGGCATCATGTTTAGCCATGCTTTTATAAGTCACTCTACCACCTTTATAAACATTTTACAAACGAATCTACCTTAATTTTAAACCTCATAATCCTAAATATTATTATAAATGCTAAAGTGAGTTTGTTTGTTTGTTACGCTTTCACGCTAAAACGCCTGAACGGATATGGATGAAATTTGGCACATGGATAGACCATGACCTGGATTGGGGCATTGGCTACTTTTCATCCTGGATCGCAGACAAAGTCGCGGGTAATAGCATGTCCAAATTACTATTATAAAGAGAAAATATTTGATTTTTTTGTATGTTTGTTTGTTACGCTTTCACGCTAAAACGGCTGAACGGATTTGGATGAAATTTGGCACATGGGTAGACCATGACCCAGAGAAGGACATAAGCTAGTTTTTACGCGAAGGCGCGAGCAACAGCTAGTAAAAAAATTAAATGTTAATTTCTAAATAAAAGTAAGCATATTTAATTTACATTTCTTTTTATGTTTAACTATGATGGTTACTCCTTTACACAATGCATAATGCATTAGTAACTCTAAACCAAATAAAGGGAAGAGTATACGCGTTCAAATATAAAAATTATGAAAATTAAACAATGTTTCCAACGAAAGAGCATCAGAAAACTAACAATAGGTAATTTCGTTTCAAACCCTCATTGTTTTGTGTTACCTGAAACTACAGAACGGTTAGAATTAATAATGGTCTTTGTTTAATCTTATCAAAGTAATGGTAGGCTTATCTAGGAACTCACAACCCAACTTTATTAGCTTAATTGTTGAGATAAAATGAAATTTGCTAATCTCACACACAAACCCAGAACAATAGAAAGGAAGTTACATAAATAGAGACTACAAAAAAAATACATGTGATATTTTTGATTTTCGAGCTAACGACCACAGATATCGCAAGCCCCCGTCATTGAATGAATCGACTTAATAAAAATCATGAATTATTCATTCATTGACTCGTAGCCTAAACCAGTGGGTTTGAAAACATGAAATTTTTCACAATATTTACTTATATAGGTAACGAATATTCTAAGGAATGGTTTCTGAAAATTCGTATGAAAAAGTTGAAAAAAAATGTCTGGGAATCCCATTGGATACACGGCTTGTAGAATTAGAAACTACATAAAAAGGGATTATAAAAATACTAGCTGTTGCCCGCGACTTCGTCTGCGATCCAGGATGAAAAGAAACCTGTGTCCTTCTCCAGGTTATGGTCTACCCATGTGCCAAATTTCATCCAAATCAGTTCTGCCGTTTTTGCGTGAAAGCGTAACAAACAAACAAAAAAAAACAACTCACTTTCGCATTTATAATATTAGTTAGGATTTTTGGTCTTAAAGATTTTCGAAGTAACGTCCACGGATACCCAAACTACGTCATTGCATGAATCAGACCAGAAATGTGGAAAGTAAAGGCCAGTACTCAATTACCTTACCTATTCTGACTACAAAATACTTCAACCCATATTTTACCTTCTATACGAGTACATTTACACAATTTTCACGAGCCATGCCGTGGCGTCGAGTGAGCCATACAATAACAGTACATAGGTGCCTATATAGGGAACATAACATAGGCACTCTTTATGCAAATTCAGTCCCACACATAAAGGTCAGACCACACCGAGACGCGACGCACGGTAGGCTGAAAATAAAGCTCCATAGACTTTGCATCGCTCAAAAATAAAATACCTTATTTTGAAAAAACAAATATGTCAGCGTATTCCTTTACTGAATAGCCGAAAGCAGGGTAGATGACTTTTACGCAGTCATGAGAAAGTCGCAGGCCTCCTTTATGAACCGAATTCATAAATCTGACAATGGAATATTGAGGGCCATATACGAGGTAAACTATTTCTTCGTATATGGCAATTCATATTCCAGCTAAAATAATACTTATCTTTGTAATGTAATGTAATGTAATGTAATATTAAATTAATTTATTGTATTTTATATTATTTTTTTGTATTAATTTAATAATTTATTTAAATTTTTAATTTTTAACAATACATTTTTTAATTAATTATGTTTAATTTCAATATGGGTGTATTCCTGAAATAAAAATGATTTGTTTTTTTTTTGTTGATAACAATTTTTTATGTCGTGTAACATTTTTGATAAAGCTATTATTGAATAAGTTATTAGCGATTTCTTTTTTTTTTTGTACGGAGCTGAACAGTTTTTTTGATTTTTATTTCGAGAAATCATAAATAACTTATTGAATAATAGCTTTATCAAAAAAAGTTTCAGCACATAAAATATTGCTAATTAGTGAAAGAATACGCTGGCATGTTGGTTTTTTCAAAATTAGGTACCTATTTGACTTTTGAGCGACGCAAAGTATATCGAGCTTCATTTTCAGCCCACTGTGCGACGCAACGCGCACTTTTTAAGATAGGGTTACAATATAGAACTTATTGACCAATAAGTAATAGTAATAACCAACCAATTATTATATTGTTATTATAAAGGTGTGTTAGTGAAAGTACGATAGTTTAATAGCCATTCTTCATGCCATGTGGTGGCCCAGTGGAGATGACCTCTACTTTATTTGCAGGTCGTAGAATCAAACGCAAGCAGGCATTTTATTTTGTGTTAATTATTTCGTTACAGTAGAGCAGTGGTGGCCCAGTGGTATCGGCCCAGACTTACGAGCCGTAGGTCGTGGGTTCGAACCCAGGCAGGCGCTTTACTTTGTGTTAATAATTTCATCGCCACTGCTCTCAAAACGGTGAAGGAAAACATCGTGAGGCAACCGTCATGTCCTAGAACCAAAAATTCGAAGACATGTGACATCTACCAACCCGCACTGGGCCCGCGTGGTAGATAACAGCCCATTCCCTCAAGAGAGGAGGCCTCTGTCCCAGCAGTGGGAACATTATAGGCTGATTCTGTATGTATGTATTATGTATTTCGTTACCACTGCTCTCAAAGCGGTGAAGGAATAGATGATGAGGAAATCGGCATGTCCTAGAACCAAAAATTCGAAGACATGTGATATCGTGTCGCTTCTAGGTGTGAACTGATCATTAGTTACACGAGTCCGTAATAACGTAATACAATGGGCAGGAATATCTGAAATTGTTGACGATATTGTAATACTTTAGCTTTATAATTATAACAAATTCCATTGTAATGTTGCCAAGAAGATTTCTACCATTTCGTTAACTTGAATTTTCTTTAAAACTACCTCAATTAGTAAGTACTACCGAAATACTAGAAATTTTTTCATCCTAATTAATCCTTTTACACGTCACAGCATCATATTCTTCAAAACGCACTTATTTTAATAATTTTAACGTTACATAAAACAACATGTCTAACGCGAAAAAAAGAATATGCCAAGGTAATTCCGCTAATGCACGGCACACACTGAAGTTGTGCACACAATATTTTGAAGTAATATTGTTTATGATAAGCAGAAAATCTTGTCACGGCTTTATTTTGCTCATATACGAGTATTCATGGACGGTAGAATACGGCTGTGAACACACAGGTCGCAAGTTTAATGAACTAGGGACATTGGGAATACAGTTTGATGAATGCCGATTTTTTGTTGTGGCTTGTCCGTGTCTGTGACACTCATAAGTTATGTATAACAAACTTTTTGACATCAGTTATTGGTCTATTGAAATATCGAGTCAGTTAGAAGATAATTATTATTTTAAAATCAATTAGCCACAAACTAAACACGTCTAAGGGCCCGTTGTTTGATACATAGTTAAACATTACCATTAGTCAATTTAACAACAAGTCACTTGACAATAGTCAATAGCTGTCAAAGTTTAAATACTCTGTCTGCGCATGGTTAACTTTTATAGCAAATTGTTATTTTTTTTAAACTATATTTAGCTTAACCATTTGTCAAACAACATACTTATGTCATTTTTAACAAATTGTTAGTTTAACTAACGCATTTTAACTATTAGTATGTTTGACTACTGATCAAACAACGGGCCCTAATTAAAGAAACAAGTAACTTAATACATGACGCGTAGCAAATCTTAGCCAACATTAGTCATGTCACCTTCAGCTACGCCGTAGCAATGACATCATCGGCTACGCCGTAGCAATCTTGTTGTAGCGTTCTCAATCTTAAAAACATGGTATTATCAGTCTTCATTCACTTCGGTACAGGAATTTTGACGGTCAATATTGTGTATTGCAATATGGCTACAATCACCAGACAATTTGTGACGGTTATTCTCATATTAATATAGAACAGTTGCTTGCGACTTCGTTTGCGTGCGTAATTTGTAATATCTAACATTCAGGATGTAAAGTAGCCTATGTCCTTCTCCAGGTCCCAGGCTACCACATTTTCAAATTTTGTTACGATTAGTTCAGTGGTTTAGCCGTAATGAGGTAACAAGCATAGAGACAGACAGAGTTATTATTGCATTTTAATATTAGTGTGAAATCTATATATATAAAAATGAATTGCTGTTCGTTAGTCTCTTATCGCGGGCTTTGAGCGCGGCGACCGAATCAAGAAATTCCGTAACGAAAATAAAACCTAACACCCCCCACTCCGCCTACCATGTAGCTCGGCCGAGCGTTCGCTTAACGTGTATTTATATGGTACGACTGTACTTGAATTAATATCAAAGAAAAAAAAAATACTGCGTAAATAAAAAATAAATAAATAATTATAATTGCATAAGTTATGCTATGCAATAGCTTTACCGCGGCAGTCCCCGAGTGCCACACGTGTTTTTTTCCTCTTCACAGGGATGGTTTATGAAAAAAAAGCAACAACCCAAAGGAAAAAAAAATACAGGACACCGTCTGACGGGTCAGCTAGGTAGAGTAGGTAGGTAGTTAGGGTAAGTAGGTAGGTAGGTAGGCAGGGTAAGTAGATAGGTAGGGTAGGTAGGGTGGGTAGGGTAGGTACGTTGGGTAGGTTAGGTAGGTAGGGTAGCTGCCTATCTACAGCTAGGGTAGGTGTTAGATACTTAGTGCTGCCTGTGCGAAGCCGGGCCAGGTAAACCTAGTATCGCTATAAAAACCCGTATGTCTCGAAACTAAGGAGTCGAAACATCAACTGCTGACGTTACGAGACTCACAAGTAAATTTATGTTTTTATAGTATCTCTATTTTCTTATAGTTGCCGTGTCACCGGAGTACTTGAATAACTCACTTCGCTCCGCCGGGTTATTGTCAAAATACTCGCGTTTCACGGAGCTAAGAATTTCGTATTACGTCCGCGTCGCGTATTGGTAATCGTCGGTTGTGGGTGGTTTATTTTTGGAACATGTTTACATTTATAAAGTGTAGGTGATAAAAGTAAGTGGTTTTAGGCATGTATTTAATCGACTTTCTAATAAATCCTATTTTACGCTCGAATGATAAGAATAAGGATAAAAATAATTTATTGGCCCATTGTTACAAAATATTATTAAAAAAAAAAAAAATGTATTCTTACTGTAACTAGATTATTTAACATCTTTATGTGAACCGAGGTCCCCAAACTAGGCAGCGCCTGTATCTTGGGGGCCTGAGCTGCGTTATCTTAAATTTTAATTCGAGACATGTTTGCGTTAACTTAAATTTTATTTTAGGATGTTTTAAAATGTAGACAATACTTAATTAGATAAGGGTAGTGAACTATTAAAATATAATAAAAATAAATTGAACAAAATTAAATAATTTTAAAGAATGAATGAATGATTATCGGTATGTGTGTGTGATGAGTTGTAGGTGAGGGGTTTTCTGTGAAGGAACTGAATGACTAGCTTATAGAATTTGGTGTTAACTCATTATTTCTTTATTGTCGTTGTATGACAGGGAGAGAAGCCAACTTTTCGTCTTTCTTTTAAATAAGTGGGTGTCAAACCTTTTAGTATCACAGCGTTTGCTTATTTTATTGTTGATATGAGGGGCACCGTCTGGCCAGAAGAGTTTTAGTATTAAGTAGAGGGACATGTAGGATACGTTTTGAGAGCAGGCTTTGTTGGTAGTCAAGTCTGTTTATAGTAGATTTGTGTGGATGCAGTGCGGAACTAAGTATATATAGTTGACGTACTCGACAGCGACTCTATGCGAATAGTTTATGTTCCACGACGGTCTTTTACTAAATGAAACGTCTAGGAACATTGTTTTATAATGTTGCTTCATGCCTACATTTTCAGGTTCAGTCCTCGTAAAAGACGCGGCCAACAATAGAAGTCGTCTCGACTTGAAAAAACACCTCGTGCTGTACTAAATACTAAATGAAAATGAGACTTTCAAGTTGTGAACCTAAAATTTTACGCCCATATTTTCGTCAGTTCATTTTATTCACACTTTGTAAGTAGTTTTAAGTTTAATGTAAGCTAAATGTTTGTTATTTAAGTTAAGTGTGTTAATATTAAAGGCATTTTCGTTATCGTGAAGTCCAACTTCAAAATTGTTGCTGGTACTTTTACCATTTTAGGAATATATCTAAGTTGTTATGATATTGAAGATATAAAGAAGAACGGCAGTTTCAGTGTCGGTCTATTTGAGAAACGAGCATAGACTAAATTATATGCATTTTATAGAGCGAGTACAGTAGTTTATTTTTCAGGTTAAAGTTTTTTTTTATTATGTGGGAAAAGAGAAAAAAATGATAAATAAATATTTTGTTAAATCAGAAGTAAAAGTAGCAATAACTAAACGGAAAGCAGCGGTGTTGAAGTAGTCATTGCCATTTTCAGTAGAATATTACTCATTAGTAGAATATGAATGTTGGCTGGATGGTTAAAAACTATCAATCATTTTATTATAACATTATGAACACATTTTTTATTTTTATATTAATAGACATTAATGCGATTGCAATATTCCAATCTTAACTATAAACTATTTTCTTATGTAATTAAAGAAAACATAACATAATCGTTAGTTTTTACAGTTTTTACCTGGCAACATTAAACAATGCGCATTTCTGACAACTGTCATCTGTGATTTGTCACAGTCGTCTTACGTATCTTGCGATCTGTGTGGCGTCTGTTATTTGTTTGCTTTCATTATTGTTTACTTGCATTGTTTATTCCGCGTTCAGTTGAGCTTTCGAGTTCCTGCGTGTTGAGTAGTTAGTTGTGATAGTGAACACTTTTTTTGAGACAGGACTCGTATTTGTTATTATAAACATGTCTCGTTCTAACGTTCGGTGTGTTAACTGCGAACTTCGGTTAACGAGACCGCGTCATCGTCTTTCAAACGAAAACCTTCTTAATATTATAAGGTTATGGACTTATCCAAGGGAGGTGAGTAAAAATATTCAGACCATTTCTAAAATAATGTCTACAGTTACAGAAGATTTATAATAGTTGATAAGGCAGTATTGGTTTTGGACCACTTTCAACTCCCTCAAACTTCATATAAGTAAAGGTAAATGAAAAAAAAATGACACACAGGTACTTGTTAAGAGTGTGATTACATTACACCTTTGTCTCCCATGGCGTCCCAAGATGTTTTCCTACCCTATTAGCAAATGATAATTATAGTAAAATATATTTATGAATCTACTTATATTGACAGGCTATACTTATTATGATCTATTTTTCTAAGACTAGATTTTCTCTACTATACTAAATTATATACCTAACATATTTAAATGTGTAATTGTTTATTTTATAAGAAGATGCTTTGTACAACTTCCACTTAGTATGACTTATTTATTTATTTTGTATTACTAATATATGTTTTCTTTTTGATATTTCGCTGTCATTATAACTGTACACTACTGTTATTAAAAATACTCAAATGAGTTACACAATAACAGCGGTGTGTTAAACCTCTGTATGTGTGATTGACAAGGCTATTCAGAGTGTTACAAAGGCTAACAGTTTTTTATTATTTTGTTACTCGCAGACAACTGATGCTGACTTCATATGCCAGGCTTGTTGGGAATTAGCAAGTCATGCAACTAACCAAGTAGCACCTGAAAGACAAGTTGGACATCAAAAGGTTTGCGTTGGATGTGGATGTTCCATTTTGAGAAGCAGAAGTCGTTTAGTACTGAGAGAAAACCGTACTGATGAAGAACAACAAGTTGCTGCTATCATTTCACAGTGGATACAGCACCGTCAAGTAAATATATTTTCTTGTCTTTATAAAAATATTTACTTATTATTTCTGTTGTTATAAATTATTGATTGTATTAACTATTGTTTTAGCTTACTCCTAATGATGAAGCATGTGAGCCATGTTGGCTACGAGCTCAAAGAATATTGCGTTGCAGCACTAACACCCAAAACGCTGAATTTAACAGTGGTGCTTCAGAGGATATGGCTGATTCCTCACACCAAAACCCTCAACATGTGGAAATTGAAGATTGCTGTGTGAACTGTGACATACAGCTGCTGTCTGCAGAAAATAGGCATTGTCTGTCTTCAGAAAGTGAACATTTTATGAGAGTTATAAAGCTGTGGACATATCCTAAAAACGTAAGTTAGGGGCTATTATTTTCATCATTTCTTAACTGTTTTAGTAAGTTATAGTTGAAAATTCAATAAGAAATAAATTGTAAATTCTTTCTTTTTAGATTATGGACACTGATTATGTGTGCCACGCCTGCTGGGAGCTTGCCAACCACCAGGTTTTATCTGAAATTGAAATTCCAGAAGAAAATCCTGTGCAACAATTGGGAAATCAGGAAATACCACAGCAGCAATACATTACACTGCCAAACATTCGACGAGCTGCTGACACTAGAAGGCACTGCTTATTCCTTGACTGCAGGAATCCTGAGCGATACAATATTCCGGACATAATTCGTAGACGTGTGCTCAGTGACTGCAACTTTTACATACCAAGAGGTGCAAGGATATGCGGTTACCACATGGGTAGAAACATATTTAGTGAATTGTACACATCTGAAAACACACTAGACCATTTTAATCGTTTTCATATTGAAGATATGGTATTTATATTATCCGAACCTGTAAGTGCTTTTAATTTTGAAGACATCCAGAGTCTGCCAGAATATTTGGCACATTATTTTCTGGGAATTTCCTTATCCCAACATGAGCAAATAATGAACGAAACGAGAGGACTTCGTGAAATGCACAGAGGAAGTTTTGCATTAACTGCACTATTATGCAAATTAAGGACGGGAGACTCTGGAGACAGGCTATCGAGCTTATTTCAAACGCCAAGGCGCACAGTGGAAACCCTGATGAACAAGGCTAGGGAAATATTAGCTCAGGAGTATGTGCCTCAACATTTGGGTCTGCACCATATAAGCCGGAGTAATGTCATTATTAAAAACTCATATATAGCGAATAGTTTATATGGCAGACCTGATCTCCCACTGGAAAGACAAAATGCAATTGTTATCTGTGATGGCACCTATGTTTATACACAAAAAAGCTCAAATTATTTATTTCAAAAAGAGACTTATTCCCTCCATAAGTATCGAAATCTAATGAAGCCTTTCATGATGGTATGTTGCAATGGATACATCCTGGATGTTGCAGGGCCATATCCCGCTACTACTAACGACGCGTCTATAATGATAGATTTGTTAAATAATGAGAGTTTCTTGAATTTTTTTAGAGAAGACGATGTATTTATTCTCGATAGAGGCTTTAGAGATAGTGTAGACGCTATACATCAGCGTGGCTTCCTCGCCCATCTACCTGAAACCCAGTCACCAGGACAATTTCAGCTAACCACGCTAGAAGGGAACAGATCTCGCTGTGTGACAATAAATAGATGGGTTGTGGAAGCCGTTAATGGCAGGATCAAAAGAGATTTTAAAATATTCAGGCATGAATATTTTAACCGTGCATGCCCTCACATGATGAAGGACTTTTCCATTGCAGCAGCACTGCATAATGCATTTGCCACAATGTTTGTGGATCCAAATAATGCGGAACAAATAGTAAATATTATAAATGAAAGGCTTTTCGTAAACAATACTTTAGCAGAAATAGTGCAAGAAGAGAATCTGAATAGAAGGAACTCTTTATTTACAACAATAACAAGTACAAATATTGTATTCCCCAATCTGTCTATAGAAGAATTGGTCCTCTTTGCTTGTGGCACTTACCAAATTCGACAAGCTACGTCATATTGTAGCGGCACTTACAAACGCCAAATGCGAGCTACACGTCACACTGACGTCACGCAAAATCCTGCATCGCGCAATCAGAGTTTACCGCGCAACTAGCATATATAGAACATCCCGACATCAACCGTCGGGCAGTTGCCCACCAGACAGAACACCCGTCTGGTCGGAGGATCCTCCCTTTTCTATGGAGGTTTGAGTGAACTTTACACCCTGTTCCTCATACCTCTATACTGGTGACCCCGAAAATGAACGTCAGCGCAGCCTTCGTGCAAGTACATCAGCGTGACGTCATCATCACTTCCTTCAAGCTTTCGAGCGGCGAGTCATACAGCCAGCCAGCACCCACGGCTTCTACGGGTATCCTGACCACCAGCATGCAGCGACCGCGCATACCTGGTCATCACCCTCAGCCTCATCAGCAACCTTGGCACAGCACACTGCACTCTCGGCCGGTCCACAAGCAGAGCCTTCAAACCCTCTCCTGGTCGACGCCAGCAGTCAGCCTCAACTCGGCGCTGTACCACATCCGACGCACTGGAGCATAACGCAGCGCCACCCCGACTCACTGGGGTACCACCGCAGACAGTTCCGACTCACCGTGAACTATGCGGCACCCGGTTCCGACTCACTGGAACCTCACCTGGCCCTGGCAAGCATCGCAAGATACACGACTCAGCCCACTATCGACCTCCGGTCTCCGGGGGGGAGTGATGTAGCGGCACTTACAAACGCCAAATGCGAGCTACACGTCACACTGACGTCACGCAAAATCCTGCATCGCGCAATCAGAGTTTACCGCGCAACTAGCATATATAGAACATCCCGACATCAACCGTCGGGCAGTTGCCCACCAGACACGACACCCGTCTGGTCGGAGGATCCTCCCTTTTCTATGGAGGTTTGAGTGAACTTTACACCCTGTTCCTCATACCTCTATAATATATAGGTGAACAATTACGTTTTCACGGCCTGTATACAATAGAAGTTTGCAGAGAGGACCATGTCAATTTAAGCAGGTTAGGGGGAATAAGTTCTTATTTAATTCGAGCGAAAGTAAAGTCCCGGCATGTGTCACGAAAATCTTATTTTGTGTTTATAACAATTGATCGGCAACAAGTGGGTAGGACTGCCATCACTGGATATTGTTGCAATTGCATTGTTGGTTTGCGCACTGTGGGATGTTGCTCTCACGTAATGAGCATAGTATGGTACCTGGGCTACGCGCGTCACCAGGACAATATAACTCCACCTGCACAGTTTCTTGATCAAGTATTACTCAGGCTAGATACATAAAGAATTGTAAAATAAGTACCTACCTACTTTAAGTATGTATTAAATGTTAGAAAAAAAGTGATTGTTTCATTTTATAAAATAACATCCTTTATTACCTTCCTACCATAGAGTTACCTATATATACCTAACTATCAATATCAATCACCAACCTGCTGCGTCACTCAATTGCTGGACTTAGGCTTCTCCTAAAGCACGGCATTCATACATAGGTACCTACTACTATACAGAGATGGCAAACAAGCATAGGTGCGGTTCGCCTGATGTTCTAGCAACATCCAAAGGCATAAACCTTTTGGTGTAGGTAACAACCTCCGGTAGGTTACATATAAGTACCTATACATCGTATCCGTTTCACCTCAAAGGAAAAGCGCTATCATACTTTACTTATGTAGATAAGTACCTACATTGTATTCTAAAATGAATTCATTTGCTCAATAATCAATAGGTATATCAATACACGTTCCGCAACACACATAACCTAACTTATTTGGTAAATCTTTAAATCGATTTTCTGTTAAAATCCCATTACAAAAAAATATGCTATGATTACACTTTATCTTATTAGGCCTTAGATCCATCTCTTTCGGGTGTTTTTACTAATGCACGCGAAGTATAAATGCGACACTCAAAGTACATGGGGTTTTGCCAATCTTCTTTACGATAGTGAAGTCGATCGTCAATTTTGTGTTCTAAATGGTTGCTGGTACTTTGTCACTTTAAGACTCAGAACGTCTAACGAAATACAACCGTTGTTCATCCAGGAAATATCTAAAGATTCTTTTATGTAATCCAATCTAATACAAAGTCAACTTTACCCAAAAATACCTTTCCAATACTGTCTCACTTCTTCTTCAATTCAACGCATTAAAAACTATACCAAATTCCACAATCTTCATAGATACTCCAACGCGTCCTACAAACCACATTTTAGTTTTACATATCCTCAAAGACTCCATACATCCGAACGATGCAACAAAAACACCACAAGAAAATGTAATCAAAATTCTTGATACCGCATCGTGTTCACAGTGCATTAAAGTGGGACTGTGGGTGCTGCGCTTGCGACTCCATCACCCTCAATGACGTTTTATGTGCTATAAAACTAGAAGTGCACTCTGTGAGCGCACCCCCGCTAATGAACCGCGTTTTAACGTAGAAGCTGCTTATCTAGTGTCGTAGTTTGTATGTCTATGTATATGTAGGTAGATAGATGTGTGCTGTGGAAAAGGAAGAGTTGTATAAGGTTTTTAAGTGGTTTTGAATGTATTACGTGGAAATGTTGGACTGAATATCACAGATGAGTCATTTTGTGACAGTTATGAGTTCTAATCTTTGTTTTTGTTTAAGAGAAAACCTCTTGAGAATACATAATTAACCTAGAATGTTCCCACTGCTGGGACACAGTCCTCCTCTCTTCGGGAGAGAGTCTACCGGGCCCAGCCTGCCTCAAAAAAGGGTGAAGGAAAATATCGTGAGGAAACCGGCATGCCCTAGAACCAAAACTTCTATGATATTTAACATCTACCAACCCGCGCTACAGAATACGAGTTAGTGAAATCTCTATCGTCAGTCTGATGACTTTTTAGTTAGGGAATTACCACTTCTATAGGTGGTTTTGCATACCGAACATTGATTTCTAAAGTGAGCCCTCTAATGCTGTTATCCAAAAAAATACAACCTACAAAAAATCCGCTAAAACGCAACATTTCCCGCTTCAAGCGCGCTGAACTAAAAATACATAAAAAAAAAGTTCATACATATATCTCGTGCCATTAAAGGGAAAGTCGAATGGAAACCATAGTTGGTGTTTAATGGCCCTTAAGGAAGACTCTATTAGTTGCTACGATGGATCGGATTTATGGACCAATCTCTCATTTTATGTATGGAAGATTGAGGGTATCTTGAGATAGGAAATGCTTGGGTACAATGTAAATAGCGCTTTTTATCGACCGACGGTTTCTCTGTAAAAGATTGCGGTAAAATGTTGCATGATAGGTATTATATAAATATTTTATCTTTTACATGAAAGATATTCGAGTTTACGTAGGTATGATCACTTTAAGAAAACGTTTATCACTTTCAGACCTTGTCACATTAAACTAAATAGTTACTAGTCAATTGGTGTTACGTCATCTGTGGTGACGCCATTTGTATCTCATAATATGACAAGGTTCTAAATATGGTTAAGGTTTTCGTAAGTCGTCCGTAGGTACGTAAAAACCTGCATGTTTCTAAGTTTCTGAAATATGTACTTATCAATAGTGATATAAAAATATAAACACCTTTTCTGCACCTACCTAGGCAGTAAAAGCTGGCCAGAATTACACGTGCTACTAACAGCAATAGGTATTTTACTAAACAGTGATTATTTTATGACTATTTATTGCAACGCAGTAGTTAAGCGACTCACAAATGCCCTCGACCCCACACTAGGAACCCCACACACACATATCATCATTGCTGGATTACCAAAGTGTTGCTGTTGTAGATCTTGCTAAAATACTTGTCAATATAATTCGCCAAACTTTCTTCGCTTCTTCTAAGACTTGAAACCAAGACATGGCATTTTCAAACAAAAAAATATTGAAGAAAACATTGTACCAACAGTGAACACAGTGTAGGTACCAACATCCGCGTAGCCTTTATCAAGATATGTTGAAGTCCGCTTCAAGTCAAACCGTATGCATCTGAATATCAGTATTTTACATGGAGCGATTGCCTATTTGGTACCTCCACAACCCAGTAACTGGATAACATACCCCTCCCGTCGCCCCCCTGATTGATACCCTTTGCCAAGACTGCAACAAACCTTTAAAGGCATGAGGAACAGGGTGTAAAGTTCACTCATACTTCCTTAGAAAAGGGAGGATCCTCCGACCAAACGGTTGTCGTGTCTGGTGGGCAACTGCCCCACATTTAATTTCGGGACATTGTATATATGCTAGTTGTGCGGTAAACTCTGCTTGCGCGATGCAGGATTTTGCGTGACGTCAGTGTGACGCGTAGCTCGCATGCGGCGTTGTAGATGCCGCTACAAACGGTAGCAATAAAATAGTGTTTCCCAAAACTGAGCTCAAATAAGTTCTAAAACAATACGAAAATATTTGAAACAGCTCGGTTTGAAGAGGAATTTAATATAGTTTTGTGTGAGTGACGCGTTGTCGTTGCAGTTTCATTTATCTCGTGATACACTACCCGCTAGTATTTGGTTATGTTAACTCCGTAGCATTTTATCTGACTGCCGGAGAGACGAAACATTTTTAGCTTTTGAATCAGTACAGAATCTAGACCCACTAGTATTCCGTTACGTATGGTTATGAATCTAGGCACGTCAGTGTGTCAAATCAAGTTCGGAGAAGAACGGGGCGAAGCATACACAAATGAAATATTACAAAAAAAAAATGCCACCATCATTTTCTCAAGTTCGTCTCTCAAGCACCGCCACAAGGTACTGGTACAGCGCTTCTACATCCAGCGGATTTGGATTCTCGCGAACTTCACCAGATCGTCGTTCCAATGATTGATTTAAAGGTCGAAAACGAGATAAAACTTATGTTAGCATAATATTTAGGTGCAACTGTTAATGTTTACTCCATAAATACTCGTACATACATAAAATTTAATCATACAACACCATTTTTTCTATAAAAAAGTACTTACCTACTCCTACACCGTGCGTGACCCACTCACACACCCCATAAAAAATTTCAAATCCAATCGCCTACTTACCCCACGGAAATAACCCTTCACCCCAATTACTCACAATTTTACAATACATTTTTTTTAAATCGCCAAAATTTCTAAAGCCTTGTCTACATAAACAAGCAGCGGAGCGTAGCACATTAGCCTCGCGGGAGCGGGCGCGATTCATATTAATGTTAGCTATTAACGGAATGCACGATAAATTCCCCGGGGCGATAGAATACCAATTTATTCGCGTATCGCCCGCGTTCCATGATACATCGCTGCCGCGTGTTCCTCTGACGATGTACCGGTGTTGTGTTCATGGCTTTATACGCCTCGATTAGTTAGGGTTAGGTTTTGGTTGTGTTCGAAAATGGCGGGTTGGAACAAATTGAGATATTGCGAGGAAATATTGTGAAATAACGACTGATATTATCCTTTGGCTTTTGTAGCCATCATTATTTTCGATCGCAGGGGTATTTAGAGTTTTTCTCCTCTATCAATAACTTACAATATTAATATAGATTTTCATCTCCATTATCGCTAGCACAGCCCTCAATATCCCACAAATGTTTAAAGTCTTTCCACTATGTGGCTATGTGGGGTGTGCGCATTACGCAAATTACTGCTTTGAAACCTTACCTTTCCCACTAAACTGTGACAGTAAATAAGCACTCTTCTAATAAATAGGGTTGGAATTGTTTACCGAACTCGCCACTTATGCTACGGCTACATTGTCGCGATAAAGCTAACTAAACTTCGCGCACTCTCTCTCGCACACTCGTTTGACGTTCTCGCTCGACGTCTCGCTGTAAACAAGAAACAATGTGGCCACAGCATTAGCACCACTTTTTTCCTGAACATCTTTATGCAATCGAAGCCAGTTCAATCTCACGTAATCCTTTGCGATCCCATTTATTTGCGCTAACGACTAAAATACCCCACTTAACATTGCCTTGATTCTTTACTGGCGATTTTAAGTTCTACTTTCGTATTTTCTTCTAACAGGGAAAGTGTTGCCAGGGGCAGCAATAGGTCCGGAGGACACGGTGGAGCATACGGTGGAAGTCTGCCCGGCTTGGGCGGAGCACCGCCGTGTCCTCGTGGCGGCGACCTCTCGCGTCCGGCCCTGGTTCAGGCCATGGTACGGAGCGAGAGGGAATGGGAAGCCGTCACCTCCTTCTGCGAAGCAGTAATGCTCGCGAAGGAGGAGGCGGAGCGTGAGAGGGAGAGGCAATCACTGCGCCCTCGCGCCCCTAGTCGCCGCAGGAGGAGACACCCTGGGCGTCGGGAGTCGATTGCCGACTCTCGGCCACCGTAGGCGCGGGCTTGCGGACGGCGAGCAATGGGCAGCTCGCCGTCCGGTAAGGACCAGGCCCGGGTCGACGACGCGTCGTGTTCCACGCGCGCCTCAAAGAGATGTCAGCACCATTGACGGGGTCCGATAGGACCGATGCCTGCCGGGGTCGCGGATTGTTCGAAAGAGTTACCGTGGCCCTGGCGCACAGGCAACTGAAGGAACACGGGTGGGTTTTAGTCAGTAAGAGTCTGACACGCCCTTCCGCTCCGCCCAGAGCGGGAGAGGTCATTTGATGATTTCCCACCCAAAAAAAAAAAAACGGACATCAATAGGTCAGGAGCTTTTAACACCAGCACAAAGATTTGACATACCTGTGTTTTGTTCACCTTAATAATTTTTATTTACATGTTTGGGGATGAAATCGTAACAGACGATGTCAATAAGTGCGGACAATCGGATTACAAAGCTGGCTTTGTATGGTGTTCGTTTGACGGAGATCATCAATCGAATAATGGGCAGACAAACTTGTATTTCTACGGGACAGACAGACTTGTATAACCATCACGTCTTTGGAGTTTAGGTAGCTAATTTGCCCTGTATAACATCTACTCTTCATTTTTTAACAAAAATTAAATTCGTCAACTTTACACATCAAACTTAAGTCGTTGCAACAGCAATCACTTTTGAGCAAGTCTTTAACATTTCCTTGTATTTTTTCTCACTTCGCCTTTGAGGGACAAGTTGCTTTGTGTTGCATCCATTGTTCTTCTAGTATTTATTTTTAACCTTTTTGTGCGAGTCGACTGCCATTCATTAGTGGCATTTGTTGGTAGGATAGCATTGTGAGTGACGTGTAGTTGAATTCTGTTATCATAGAGATTAGTTTTGTACCGAAAGGAGCAGGGACTAGTTAGTTGCTAATGATAGACACCGGTTATTTAAAATACATATTATGTACTTAAAATTTTACTGAAGTGCGATTCGGTTGTGGTTTACTGATAGGTAAATGTGTGTAATAAAACCACAAATTAATAATAATCATTATTATGTCGTTTATTTATTTTCATACTTATTAAATATTTTTATAAAAACATTTAAAAATATAAAAAATTTTGGTCCGCCGGTATCGGGAGCAGGGTCCAAGCAATCGGTAGTTAGGGCTCCAAAGACAGGAACCTCCTCACGATGCGAGCCGTATCGAGAAGTACTTCCTTCAGAATTAAATATTAATTATAATTAGATAATTTATTGTTTACTGTTACAACTTCTATGAAATATACTAAGAGCATTGCATTGTTTGGAATTACTGGTGCTTATTTCCTTTTACGTGGTGGTTAATTTAGCCATAGACGACCTATTCTTTATATTAGCAGTTTTCCAAAGGCGTTACCTACAATAGTGTTAAATAACCCATTCTTTTGCAATCGGGGAAATCAGTGAGTGGCTCTTCAAATTCCCATACTGCAGACTCCGTCACTCATAGACCATAGTACCTTCCAAAACAGGAGGCACAAACAACAATGGTGAATTGACTGCTCAGTTTGCAGTATACTGAAGTACTATAGAGCACCTACCTAGCACAGTACCTAGGTAGGTAAGCTATTGTCTGCAAGCATTGTAGTAATCAATTTGCCTCGATTGGCTGCTACAAGTTGTGTTGTATGTGGGCAGTTGTATGTGGGTACAAACTGAAACTAGATATTTTTGTTTTCTTTTGTATTTGATGCAGTTTTTGGACTGGATCGAAACCTCAAGTTAATAATGCCAAGTAATTTTGTTGACAGAGTGGTTTTCATAAGGAAATACAAATAAAAACTATGAAAACTTTTGAACAAAAATATATTTCTTTTGTTTGAGGTTTTGCGTAGTTTCTTAAAATATGTTTGAGTTTGATGATTCCTTAAATGGCAAGCTTATAATAAAATAGCACACAAGATAACATCACGACTCTCTTTCCCTAGGGTTAGGCAGAGGTGTACACCCATATTTTGCCAGTTGTTTATTTCCCATGCAATAGGGGGCGAAAAAACCTATAATGATTCTCAATAACTTGTAAGTGGAGTATATGTTATATCTGGTCAACCTTATTTAAATGATTAATTTATTTTATTTCTGTAAGTAGGTTTATGCAAACACTTTTACACGTCAATCATATTATAAAAACTAGATGAGGTCGGCGTTTCCTATCTGACTACTCTGAAAGAAAGGCCTAAACAAATTCAGAGGTTACAGTCTCTTTTAAAGTCGAGACATAATATTGGTCAGATCATGTGAAGACCATGTATATTTGTGCCAGAAATGGGTTTTTGAGGAAAAACCACACAAATTGAGTGGACCTGTCCAGTCAGAGCACGCATTTGTCAGTAATCGTGCATTTACCCAAAAAAGGCTACCAGTGTCGCGGTTTGTCTTCGACACTCCAATGCTGTAAAATCAAAAGTATGAAGCAATCTTCATTAAACATTTTCATAGCATAATCTTGGCAATCCAAAAATAACACACCCATACAAAGATTAAACCTAAAAGAAACGTCATCAATATTTCCTTAGACTTTTCTGCCCAAGATACATTACTCTGCGCACTATAAAATTCAAAAGAAACTCGTTTCCATTCGCTCCAGATCGAAACATAAAGGGGTACCTACTCCCATTATCCATTTTTATCGTATCTTCATACAATGAAACTCGATATGAATAATGGCAGAACTAGATACGTCAGTGCGCTGAGATATAAATCTTTCAATAATCGATGTTGTTCCGATGTTTATTTATTGCATCGATACTGGAGTATCGAGATCTCGGCGCGAGTGTTTTTTCTCTTGGTGATAACAATGGCTGATTTATTGTTTGGTTGCCAGGTTAAGCTTTTGTTGTCGTGTTGATCACTGGGTGCTTGTGCAGGGCAGTGTTCAGGTGAGAAAGGCGCAATATTGTGGCAAAATCGTGAAGCGTATTCTTAGATTGCAATGGAGTGCGTTAGCGGTTGGTGCCGAAAATGACAAAAATTTACTTAGGGGACCTAAGGAGCGTAGTTTAAATTTTCGTCTTACTTGATTCTTCTAAGATATAGTCCTCCAGACCGTATTTCGGCCATGGCGGCGAATCTCAACGGAAACTAGCTTTCGGCGCGGGAGATATTATAGTGAATCAGTGTGTGCAGTCACAGGGGCACTCTCTCTTCCCTTACTTTCATAGAGATCAGGCTTCGGGAGGATTTCTTCAAAACACAGTGCAATGAAACTATGTGAAAGATTTGCCTATTGAAACTAGTTTCGATAGGCAAATCTTTCACATAGTTTGCCTCTAGGGCACTTACACAATTCAAAGAAAACGAACTGTTGAAAGTATGTACAACTTTGAAAAATAGGTACACACTGAACCCTGGTAAAATTCACAAAAATATTCCACACACACGTACTAAATATAAAATATAACACGACTACTGTATTACTGACCCACTCAAACACCAAGTACTTAATAAGTATCTTGAACAAATAAAGTCTTATTGTTATGCTCGACCGCGGCCATGTTTGCTTAGGTCAAATTTTATTGATCATACTTACGTGTTGGTTAGTTCTTTACGGAGAGTAAACGTGTTTCTATTGCCATATAACTTGTTTATATGTTACACACTAATAAAATTAAGACTTTTAGTTATTTGCCTGTTTCAATGGTCGCTTTTGCGTCAATACTGTTATTGTTCGTCCCGCATAAATAGTGTGGCGATTCGGTTATCACTTTAATTGAAACCACTATGTTGTTACATTACGTATTTTAAACATACACAATTAAAATTACGATAAAAAATTAACATTTTAGCCGTGAGACCTTTTTTTTCCTTTTGGTATTAACAATACCATAAAGTTTGTGTTGGATTGTTGATACCATCGCCCCGCGCATGTCTAGTGTCTTACTATCAAAGGTGGTTTATTTCGTGCCAATTTTTACGCTATTTATTTTGTTTGAAAAATTCCGTTTTTTTTTTTTGTAAAATGGATTATTATTTATTTTAACAGTCTGATAACAACTTGTACTAAATAACCGCTGTACTATTTAATGTGATAACCTAATTGCCATTCTGTTCATTTGTGTGTATAACCTCTGCTACTAGATTCATTTAGAGGGGCTCATGGCTAAATAACAACAGTCGCACGGGTCGGCTAAGCTACACTTGTCACGGTCGGTTCGTGGATGGGTGACCATCAATTAAATATCGAGACCCCTCCGAGCCCCAGTAAGCACGTTACACCGTTGATCGCGGCTGTCATTCGTAGATCTTGGATAGGTGTTACGGGTAGTCAGAAGCCCAAAAGTCTGACAACCAATCCTACTAAGGGGTACCGTGTTACCCAATAACACTGGGTTGTGGAGGTCAGATTGTTAGTCGCATATAAAATCAAAAAAATCTAAATCAAGAAATTTAATTTCACATAAACCAACATGGGCAGTTATGAAACGTCAGAAGCTAGGTACACGGTTCCAATTGCTTGTTTCCTATGGAGAAGAGCCGGCAAGAAACTCCACGGTTACTCTTTTAAAAATAAGGGGCTTTTACAATGTTTCAAATTATAAAATACTGACTGAATACTGGTTAGACTAGAAGCTGACCCTGACTTAGTCAACAAAAGGCAGGCAGATTTTCTGCTACTATATTCAGTGCGATTTCAGTGCAGGGAGCGTTGTTGGTAAACATTTATGACATTTATTTGCGTAATTTTATTTAAAAAAACAAGATGGCGGCATTAGTTCCAATTTTGGTCACAAGCCAAAAGATCCTTGTACTTGTTATGTAAAACTATTCCGTGGTCAACGAAAATATCTGTGGTCGGAATGTCATATAGTTTGTTAACGGTTTACATCCCGTTCACAGTTATTTTACCTATGATTTTGCATCACTGTCAATATCAAAGTGATCTTTTTGCTGCTTGTAATAAGGTTGCTGCCACTGACAAGCCTGTCAAAATCACAGTGATCTTGTTTCTCCTTGTAATAAGGTTGCTGTTAGGTTGCTACCACTGACAAGTTGTCAAACCTCAGTGATCTTTATTCTACTTGTAATAAGGTTGCTGTTGGGTTGCTGCCACTGAAAAGCCTGTCAAACCACAATGATCTTTATTCTCGTTACAATAACGTTGCTGTTGGGTTGGTGCTGTCAGAGGTAAAATAAATGTGTAAAGGCGTAGTGTCTGTATTTTGGTAACACTGATATTTTTGTACAAATCCCATACTTAAGCCGTTAAAGCGTCAGTTCATTCAAAATTAAATTAGAAATTAATATTATGTAAAATTAATAGTCTATAAGAGTAGGGGAAGAACAAAGAAACGATGGATGGGCTGTGTGAATGATGATATGGTTAGAAAGGGGTGACTACCGATATGACAACTAGTAGACTGCCGTCCACTAACTAAAAGGCAGCTAAGTGCAAAAAGTAGTTTTCGAGAAAACGCAAAAATAAGTGGGAATTGATGTCTCTTGAAAAGTATGCTACCTAGGAACAAGGTTGCAAGTTATATACGTAGGCATAGTCTTTTTGCACAATATGTGATATATTTCATTCATTTATACTAATCACATTTTATTTAAATTCATTTTCTAACTTTAGTTAAGCAATTTTTTTAATTTTTACATAATGTACTGCACTATAAGGCCACTAACCATACCTTAACTGCTTTATAGTATTTATTTTATCTCTAAAACTATAAATCATAGAAAAATTATTTTTACACCAAAAGATAGAGCATCGAAAGTTGTATAAGACTACATTACAAAGTGAAAAACGACCAACTGTGGCTTAACGGCCTTTTAGTTAGTGGACGGCAGTAGAGAAGTGTGGAAAAAAAAGTCGTGTTACGCCGACCCCAATAAATTATTGCGAAACGTGCAGAAGACTGATGATATGTAAAATTAGTCATATGTTTCAATAAAACCACTCAATTTACTGCTTAGAATTTTTGTTCTATTACTTGCTTTCTCTCGAGAGTATGATAAAATAACAGACCTTGGTTATATTGACAGCTGTCAAAGCGGGACTGGTGTTGCCATCAATATATAACAATTAATAGATAAATCGAATCAATATTAATCATTGCTATACTCAGTCCTTAAATTTCTAAACAGTTATCCAACTGTTAATCAATAGGTTCATTTTGCTTGCAAACAATAATTAATTTATGCCAATTATCCATGTAATTGGTTACCTTTATTCCTGAAATAATTAAACTTTGATGGTTACAATTAACATTAGTTTGTTTTCATTGCCATTTGATAATTAAATGACAGCTACAATTGGGAACAATCTAAAATTATGGACGATCTGATAATGAATATGCCAATCAACTCATTATAGGTAAAACTATTTATCGAATTGTAAATTCACAGTCATAGTAAATAATTTGTTGATAGGTACCTATTTGGTATTATACTGACACTGAGATATGGGCAGCAGTGACGGTATCCTGCTGTTTGCCACCGAAACACATATGAAACCACTATTTAATCAACAGCGAATTATTATTATGACTTTGAATAAACCTACATAATATTTCAATTTACTTTTAGTCATAAAAGAACATGTAAACTAAACTGGTTATGTGAAAAAATTGCGTAATATTAGATACCAATTTATCGACCACCCAAAATAAATATAAAACACGTCACAACCTTCAAATTGAAATTAAAACAAAATCGCGAAAATACGACAACCGCTCGCGCATCCAACACCAATTCTTCTTAACAGACGAAGAAGAAGACACCGAGCCCCCAGAAGTGTTAGTGACAGAAGAAATAGAAGAAGCACCGCTCCCTCCGATCCTGGCGCCACAAATGCCAACTGTCAACGACACTGGCAATATTTATATACGATATTTGACACGTAAGTTTTGTTAAATGATTCTTCTGTTACAGGACTTGGGATTCTTCTTTGGTGGTTTCACAGCGTGGTGTTTTTTTTTAACAGGATTGCTGAACAATTAATTCATATTGTATTTTACTGTCTTTTTTTATCGATGTTTTGTTTTTTTCCTTCTTAATGCTGTGTGGTTTTGTTAATAATTTACGTACTGACCAACGATAAAAACTGGCATAGCTTCATATCACAAAACAATTTCAATCCTACCATTTTTATACTACAAAGTAGCCGTTATTCACAATTTTCAG
Source organism: Dryobotodes eremita (assembly GCA_917490735.1). Classification (NCBI taxonomy): domain Eukaryota; kingdom Metazoa; phylum Arthropoda; class Insecta; order Lepidoptera; family Noctuidae; genus Dryobotodes; species Dryobotodes eremita. The sequence goes on from OU823261.1 coordinate 6,279,565, forward strand.
CATCCAAATAGAATTATGCAAATGAATACTCTACCGTACAGTTCAATATAATAAATTTCATACAGTTTAAATCGCAATACACTTCTATTCGACCCGCAAAACCGGTTATATCCGGAAACGTCCAGATTATTGTCATAAATTGCCTATGCGGATATATGCGACCGAGCGGCGTATGCACATTTCGATTAACTCTATTGGGGAACGTAATGAAATGCCCCTGTACAATAAAATTAAATCCGACGATGTCATAAATTGATTACACCGACGTAATAATTTGAAATAAAAAAATCGTAACACGCTTTGTTTTAAATGGCTTTTGTTATTGGATTTGTATTGTTGTATTCGATGGCAATTTATTGATATTAAAATATTGAGCACTCTAATTAACTAACCGTTTGGAGCAATTGAAAAACAAAAGACATTGAATAAGGGCTAAACAAATCACTAAATATTAGTCCAACAAATATACTGGCAACTTACAAATTCAACAATCTTGTATTAAAAAAATCGAATTCTAAAATCAAACGATCCTTCTACCACCATTAACTTTTTAATCTACATTCTAAATAGTGTTGGACACACCTCGACGATTTTTTATGTCATCGCAAACGAGCATCTATCGAATCGGTGCTATCATTAAGCAATCGAGATGGCAACGCCACGATTTCGTTCAGCTGAATAATGAATACTCGATAATAATTGATCGCAATATTTCTCTTTGTTGTTCGAGTTTCACGTTTGCGCGAACTTTATGACGTCATTGCTCGGTAATTGGTATCAACCGTCGAACGTGCAATGATTGATGAGCGTGTTTGAACCTTTTTTAAGCATTAGACGCAATGATGAAGAAAGGGATTAGTGGAGCATTACTTTCACGTCAACTTGTGATAAGGAAAATGTAATAAAACAAACTAATAACTATCACAAACGCAAATGGGAATTTATCTGTTTCGTAAGTTTAAGAGCGAAAACTATTAGTTTCCCATTTTTAAAACGTTTCACTTACTGCAGCCTTTTTCTCTCTTTATTTGCTTCCGAACTTATTATAACACGAGGTCGTCAACCTTCCACATCCAATTTACCTTAGCTACTTACATCGACAGCTTATCGTGATAGCCAATAAGTGAATATCGACGATTCCAAGGTAGTCTACGGTGGAGGTCAAATAGTGTGCATGAAGGAATTAGCTTGGGCCACCACAAAATGAACAGAAGCTGCAAGATTGTTGGCAAAATTAGTCCAATGATTTATTTTGAATATAAACTGTCGTTACACACAATATAAGGCTAGGCACAGACCTAGACAGAATTATGTCACAGAGTTAACTCAGACTAACACCGCAATAAAACAGTCTCGGTGTCTTAACAGTGTATCTTCAACGGTAGGTAAAGCTTTTTTCCCAAGTCTGCCGCTAAGCCTTAATTCTGTTTATGATGATTCATACCAATTCACGCCATTTTTTTCACCCAGCCGCTTTCAAACCGTATCAATTTAGTTATTCAACTCCGTTCAGTGACGTCTAGACTATCCATAATTTAATCCGGTTAGGCAGGCGAGAATGACGCGACAAAAAAAAAATGGCTGAGTTTTTTCTGAATGCGTGCGTCGGCACGTACGGGGCGCTCGTTTCAATCCTGCTCACATATGAAACGTGATCATTCACCTCTACCGTCGAGGAATAAACATATCCGTCATAGTTTTCCCTGACGCCCGGGGCGACGTGATTCTAAAGCAAATATTTGAATGGCTAGGTGCGTACGGTGGACAGGTAGGTGCCGGAGGGTGGACGGCAACACGGCAGCCTGGATTACAGTTAATGTGACGCTTTCAAAGTCAGCGGTAAGCTTAGTAAAAAATTGGAGTATTACTGCGTATATTTATAGCCATTTGGATGTTTATTTTTAATGTTGTGACTTGCCTATTGTCTAGCCAGTGGTTCCTAACCTTTTCGATCTTGTCACCCCTATGACTTAGCTAGGGAAACTAATTTACTCCCCCCTCTCCCTCATGTTACCAATGAATAAAGTACATATAAATACAAATTGACTTTATTAGACATAAAAATTGCACAAAAATATTGAGTAAGTTCTTACAATCAAATTACACAGCTAGGGCATGAAATGCACTGACGAGCTAGATTCGGTCCTATTGATCTAATCTTTGTTACATGTTACCAGCTTATAACCCCCGCAGAATACCAGTTTTACCCACGCAGGGGTAATTACCCCCAAGGTTAGGAACCGTGGGTCTAGACGAAAAGATCTAAAAAAACTCATGTTTTTTTTTTGCGATAATGTAATTTATCGATTAGCGAAACAAGATTGCCGAAAATCGTAATGGCCCTAAATAAAAATAAAGGATGGCATTATGCATTAACACCAAGAGTAAGATTTAACCCTTTCATGAGCGTTGACAAAATATTTGCCACAGCGGTATTTTGAATCTAGCGCGTAATCGATTTGGCAGAATAATATTTTTAATCTATTTACATAAAAATTACAAAACAAATATATTGCCACCCCCCATAAAAGTAAATAGGGATATCTAGGGGTGGAATTGTTCAGAAATGTTTTGTAGGGGGCCTCTAACTACGTCAACACTCTTTAAATTAAAATAAAACTACGTACTTCGTACTGCCCGTTAAAGGGTTAAAAGCACTGTAGGCCAAATTAAAGGGAGCATCCTATTAATGCTCAGAATAGTGATGAACCATGAAAATATTTTTCATTTTCTTTCGTAATTGGACATCGAATGTGCGACCATTAAGTGTGTCAGTGGGTCCCGTACGCGTGAATTTAGATGGCGTTTTTATTTGCGGCACGAACGAAAAGGATTGTCCACTATTTAAAGAAATAAATAGGGATCCATTTTAAGACTGGGTGGTGCGAGGAATAAACATTTCTTTCGCGCAGCGTAGATACCAATAAATGCTATAATAAAAATTCTCACGCCAGTGGATCCCAAAGATTCACGGGGAAATAAATGTACCTAGTAAAATGAAACAGATTTTATGCAGTTGCCAACTGACAACTTTGCGACAATGCAAACTCAATAATCAGCATTTCTACTTTTACCTATTTGAGTCTATGGGGCTGGGTATAAAATAAAAGTCAATGTAGCGTTGTAGGTCCAACCACGCATACCTGACAGTAACAAAGCTCTCTTCAAACAGATATTTACGATTCCGTGTCCAACTCAAAAGTGCACAGAATGTTTGTGACTATATACCTCCTAGAGTAAATATGTTCTGTGCTGTATACCGAATCTTATGTCGCGTTAAGGCTCCCACAGACAGGCACGACGCGACAGTGCGACACAAAGGCGCCGTTCGTCGCGACGAGGGGTGCCTTTAGATCGCGCGATTCGCGTCGCGTGTCGTGCCTGTTTGTAGGAGCCTTTACGTTAGTTGGTTATTGGCCACAAATTCGCCCGAGTGTCGCCCTGGGACCCGACTCCGTTTATTCAGTATGGATTGTTTCATATCCCCCTATATCCTCCAATATCGCGTGCGGATCCGATCTACCTTTTTTGATTTCTCTAATCTGATCCCCTCCACGGTGTCCGTTCTATGAATATATTAACTCCTGTATGACAGTTCTCGAAAAAATACGTTACTCGATACGTTTATTAATGTCGTATCGATCGAATCGCCCGGGGGAATACGTGGAACTAAATGGGATTTCATTTTCTAGTTCAGGAATCAAATGCTCCCGCGGCGTTTGTCCAATGTTCTTTTCGAGATGGTCCGTTAAGATAGGATATTTTTGTTCCGGATCGTTGAGCGGGGACAGCGAAGAAGTATTCTACGTGTACATAATTGTTTCGTTGCTGAACTCGCATTTTTCGACAAGATAATGCCATTAATCTCGTCGCGTCGCGAATAATGAAAATGTACCGCGGGACTCTCAGTTCCTGTGTAATTTTGTGGAAAACAATTCGGTGGAATTGTCTCCGTGTGTCGTGAGAGCTGAAACTTTCCGACAACTTTCAGCGACTCTTCGCTCAAGAAATTAAATTTATTTGTCGCAACTGTTTAGAGTAGGTTACGTCCAGAAAGTCTTAGTCGCAAATTTGATCTAAATAGTTGGAGTGCACGTTAACGCAGTTTCAGAATTATGAGATTGTTATTTTCGCTTGGTATTTTTCACAAGGACTCCTGTTCAATTCTTATTATTTCTACATATAGCGACCGTTGTCCAACCCACAGGGAAATCAGGATTTTGCTGTGTAATGTCACGGTGCTTGTGGATAGGCAAAATTGTACACAGGCTCTCAGGTATTTTGTTCTTTCTAAATAACGTATTGCTAGTTGAGTATATTATATATGACGGATAAGGTATATCTCTCTCGTTATTATCAGCCATATTTAAACTACTGTGGGCGTACTATGGGTAGTGTTGGTTATTGCACAATAGAAAAACCGTTTGCAGTTCAAATCAAATTATAATTTACGAACAAATTAATCAAATTAGCGAATCACACACTGTAGGTACACGACACAACTATACGGAACTCGCGACAGTTTTTAAACGTGTTCACTGCTTAGCCGCCAACAACAAACTCTGCTTTCTCTGGTCGAGCGTTATGTTATAGAATCTGTCGATTGCCACCTGGTGGCGCTGGCGTCGCGATTTGTCAAAGTCAAACGATTGATTTAACATATTTCCGACATATAAAAAAATAAAATGTTAGTTATACCTAATTGTCACCACACAGCAAGTACCCTTTGTTGATTGTAATCTTGCAGTCCCGTCAAACGGGGTGAATAGGGATGCAGTGGTGAATAGAGACGAAACTTTAAAAGGGATTTTAACATTGAAATAATATAGTTTGTTGCCAAATAGGACTCTAATGTGTTAACTGTATTATAATTAACGATTAAGTGCAGTTATTGGCAAAAAACTACCTGATTTCAATGTCCCTTTTAAAGTTTGGTTCCGATTCACCCCTGCATATCTACTGACCCCGTTTGAAGGTATTTTGTTTTCTTATTTATAATACGTTATTATTAGTTGTAAAATTTTTGTGTTACTGCAACTGCTACTAATTTAGTTGTTATTATTTTGTTTTTATAAACCAATTTATATTAGTTCTTATAACTTATAGGTTAACCTACCTGTTACACATGTATTTAAAAATATTTTTTCAGCGCTGACACCAAATAATATTCAAACCAACATAAACCTTGTCCTCTACTATATAAAGTCCTTTTCTCCTCCACAGACCCGCCCGAGATCACGATCCGGCCTCGCAACCTGCAGGTCCGAGCGAACGGCATCGCTGCCTTCTACTGCGCCGCCAGAGGAGATCCCATACCGAACATACAGTGGAGAAAGAACGGCAAACGAGTATCAAGTAAGTACCTTACTATACATAGCGTCACCTAAAACAATAAAACTCTCCTTAAAGTAAAGGAAATCCAGCCTTTAGCACAGTTTATAATTTTACCACCACCGCCTGCGCATGATCTCTAACCGGTCGTGTCGGATGGCCGACCCATCGGACTATGAGAGTGAGGGAAGAGAGAATACACCTGTGTCTGCGCACACACTTGTGCACTATAATATCTCCCGCGCCGAATGCTAGTTTCCGTTGAGATTGGCCGCCATGGCCGAAATAAGGTCTGGAGGACTATAATTATACCAGCCTATTACTGTCCTACTGCAAGACAAAGGCCTCTTCACATACAGAGAAGGAATGAGCATTGATCACCACGCAATGTCGATGATTAATATTAATTACTACTAATATAATATGTCCAAGTTTCCTTCACCGATGACAGTAGGAAGTACATATAAATTGAATTAGTACTTCCCCGTATTTGAACCCATAACCTCGTGCATTCTAGGCGAAGCGTTAACCACTGGGACATCACGACATTTTAGCGCAGGTTACCGACTTTATTCAAGGTATGTGGAAAAAGCTTCCTACTGTTAGTACATTATGTCGTCATGAACTGTTGATCCGTGTTAGCATCGCGTGCAGGTATGATTGAAAACAACACAAAAAAATGATTTCTAAACAAAACACTGAGGATCAAATAGAAAATAAAGGTGAAACTTGAGAACAACACATCGCGAACAAAACCATTCTCACCAAACAATTTACGAATAAAATATCACCAACAAACTAAGAGCGTAAACAAAACACAAACTTACCAGAAATCCGAATAAAGCCGAAGAAAAATCCCGATCACAAATCCGAAGTACAGAACATTACATCGACTATTTTTATCCTTGATTGAAATGTAAAGCCACGTTTTTATCCCATAAATATCTTGCCCGGTAATGACGTCTATAAGCCGTGGGCAATGAGCTGAAAAAACGTATCGTTGGCTACGCACGCTAAACCCCTCCCCGCACCTGATTCACCGCCCCTCGGGCCAGACCCTCTAAATAGTTTCATCGGTTCCTATGAAAAATGTCATCGTACATCATTGGTTGAAGCCAGCGCCCATAAAAGAGTAATGGCCGCGTTTACACCCACCGGTCTCATTCCATATTCAACGTTATCAAAGTTACTTACGATTTGTCCAACTGTCGACGCGTGCGATCCATCAAACGTTGTCAGGGTTTGTGCGGATTCCTTTGAGCATGGAATTGTTTTTCTTTCCTTCTTTTGTTTCTTTTTTGTTGGTTGATTTTTCCTGGCTATCTTTTGAATAGACCTGTTCAGTTCCTACCTTACTACCTAGTACTTATGATTTAATATGACCTAAGCAATTTAATTGCTCAATGCAGACCGAGGGTTTTAATATTACACTTTGGAACATTTCAAATGAATTTATTTTTATTCGATTTCTAACTTAGTTAAAACTATTAGTCCTAGCTTTCTTATATCTATGGTCCTAGCCGCCTGTCCAATACAATACTTTTAATTCACTAGACATAGGAAAATCGGCTTATTTTAAGGTTTCGGCAGGAAAATTCTCGCAACAAACCATTTGTTTCAAAAATTGCCAGACCTTTCGTGAAAATAACAGGAAAACGATACAAAACGCAATAACAAAATTTTGTTTATCTGTTTCCTTGAGTTATTGTCTATTAGATAGTTTGACACTTCCGCGCGTGACCTTTTATACTCTGTGGCGGTTACTGTTGTGCGACGTGTTTTGTGTCTTTATTTCTTTATTTAGTTATTTTTGCTATGACCTGATAGAGACAAAAAAAAGCAGGCACGAAGGGTTCCGTACCAACGAACAATATTTAACATTACATTTATTTTTAAACATGTTTCTTGTACCTTTGATCTGACCTTTGTGTTAAGTTTAGTTTGTGATAATCCTGTGCGAGTCACAATAAATACTTTTCTTTCTTTCTTTTTCTTTAATTTTTAACTTTATTTTATTTTATTATTTGTTGTTATAGCGGCTATAGTACACACTCTGTGAAAATTTCAAATGTCTATTACTGATCATGAGATTCAACCCGCTGACAGACAGACGGACGGACAGCGGAGGCTTAGTAATAGGGTTCAGTTGGCACCTTTTGGGTACGGAACTCTATCTGTTAGGCTCACTTTACATTGCTGCGGAACGGAATGGAAGATTTTTTTGGAACAAAATTGTACAAGGCATAATGAACTTTATGTTTATGGTGTACCTTACAAACTAGACACGAGCTGCTAGCTACGGGAATTCTGGCACATTATCGGGAATTCCCGCAGCTAGCAGCTCGTATCTAGTTAGTACGGTACTTTACACAATTTCGTTACAAAAATTCGCTTCCATTCCGTTCCGGGGCAATGTAAACTGAGCCTTATGGTTCAAAAGATTCAACCCTGTGACAGACGGACGGACAGCGGAGCCTTAGTAATAAGGTCGCGTTGGCATTCTTTGGGTACAGAACCCTAGAAAGTAACTTTTTTTTGTTGCATATTTTTCTCATAAACTAAACAATCTTATCTTGCTAATTATTATATTTAAGGACTTCGTGCGAGTGGCCTCCATATTATTATTATATCTATGAGGTTATGTAATTAAATCATAAGAAATACTTAAAGGCATTATTTTCTCATGTAATTAATTGGCGAACGTAACCGAAGAAAATAAATTTAATCATGCAGAGCACATTATTAAAACGTTTGACAGAGCATAACAAATTCCTATTTAATTATAGCCACGAAGTTCTTAAGTCGACGTTTAACCGCGCTAAACTTTGACAGGTTTCAATCCGTAAGTAATGACTTTAGAAGGGCGTTCAAAGTATTTTTACTTTAAAAATCGAATCTGCATTCCATAAAATTCTAATTTTACCGACAGCGGTGTACTAAATTCACTGATAGCCTGGTCGCATATTTCGCCTCGAGCGAAATACTTTTTTGTGACGGTTAAAACACCAAACTGTGACAAAAATAATACTATTTGGTTTATTAGAGCGCCGGATCCCGATATGTTTTCCTGTAAATTGTACTAAGACCATTGCTAGTGGAACTGCGCGCTCAGACCAACCTTTTAAGGGAGGCGCCGTTGACGCGTGCACTCCGCACGCTCAACATCATAGCGAGTGGGACGGAATTATTCTGTTGTTCTCTGAGTGAATTCACAAGGAATGCATTATATATAATTAGTAATACATGTTAGTTTATATTAAGTTTGTTTAAGCGCATTTATCGCATTGGGGTTAACCTGTAATGGTAGATGTAAGTAGAAATAAATAAATATTATTAAGAGCAAACGGATGAGGAATGGATGATCTATAAATAAAAATATGAGATTTAAAAGAGAGAAATTTGAGCTACATTCATTGGCATCTGATCGAGACATCAGCTTACCGTAATCGAAAGCCCGACAACAAACCTCAAACTTTCTGCTGCACTGCTTTTTCATTTTCACCAATTTCGCCCAGCTCCCGAAAACAATTTCAAAAGAAAACCACCTCTAAATGGTTTAGCCGCCATTTTTCGGGTCTACATGCGGCAAACAATTTGAACGTAACGTTTCCAACAAACTGAGCAATAAAACCGACGACGGAGCAAAGTCACAGCGCACGTCACACGCTAGATTGACAATCACGAGTCGCGTCGACATGTCGGCCCGCCATGATGGATGACGCCTGTCCCCCGCTGCAGATAGGGATGGGCTGTGATACTAAGCCGTACAGCCTTATGATCTTTGCTTGTAGGATTTTTCTCATTTCTTTTTCTATATTAAGGAGTTCGATTTTTTTTAAATATGTTTAACAGATTTTTATCTGAGTCCTAGCATGTTAAACGTTATCAGAAAAAGTAATACAACTTTGTTTCATAGCGACTTTGTACTGAACTCGTCTTGAAAGATTGCTCATAACAAAAATACATAGTATTTTATGATGCAGGTAATCCTGCTATCACGGTACAAACTTATCAGTAAGGCAGCCTTATACTGAAAAGTTTTAGGGAGATATTTACTATTTAGTACTGTTTACTTCAGTCAGGCGAGAAGTGAGTTTTAAAACATCATTTTTTTTCTCAAAAAATAAATTCGCTGTGCACCTTGCGTCCCTGTTCCTGAAAATGCGATAGTCCTGAGCTAGCATCTCTTCAGAAGACACATTTTACACTTTAGTACAGCGCTAACGTGTAAAACTTCAGCTTCGCTGGAAAATTCACCCGATACCGTGTTTATTTGAAGAGTTATCGTGTTGCCTCTACACTGAGTCGGGGCGAAAAAACAAACTAGAATTTTGTATGAACGAAACAGGAAAAACCGGCGATGTAATCTACATAGGGTTTGTAACATTTTTTCCATCAAAAATATGCCGCTAGGAAACGAAATTGACCCTAGAAAAAAAACGAAGCATCTACCCGCACTAGGTAAAGTTGCGTAACATAGTGTAAAGTGAGGTAAATTAATTCTTAGTCAAATTGATACCCTCTATAAATTTGCCTTGTTATAGCCATTTCATACAACTGTCAAAGAATGACAGTTGTTATTTGAATGTATAGACAAAATTAAATTGGTAGTAATTTAGCTTAACAATTAATGTCCCTGACTTTACTTGTATTTACTGCCCAGAGTCAACAACCTTTTATTCCACATTCCATATTTTGCTCTCCTAGACTCATTATCATCTTCCTGCCCTCATCCTATGTTACTCGGCGTCTGCGCAACACGTTTTCTTCTTCCATTTTCCCCGGTCAACCGTCACGCTATCATTCATAAGAAACGCCGACCTCATCTAGTTTTTAAAATATGATTGACGTATAAAAGTGTTTGTTCAAACCTATTTACAGAAATAAAATCATTTATCATTTATCATTCACTCCCTTCTTTTTCATATCATTCCTCTCACAATTCATGCATCTTTTCTTTAGCCTTCCTCTCTTTTTCTCTCCTAGAATGATAAATGATAAATTATAATAACCAATCCCTCACATTCCATATTTCATCAACCACCGTGTCTATTAAAAGAGATTTTCAGTTACTACCACATCACACGCCTTATATATTATCAAATTCTGACCACGTGTATCTGATATTGCTTTACGACTGCAATATTTTTTATTACCAACCCTAGATCCCGGGTACGGGAATGTGTCTAGGGTTGTACACGTGTTCTTGAGAATCGACAAACACCTTGACAATCGACTGAGGAGTTTATTTTGAACTGGCATGTTCTCACTTTTCTCAAGTGTACGTTGAGAACTGGTGTTGAAGGATCTAACCCGTTTTGTAATTATTAGTTATTGTTATGGAATCGCGTAACAAAATAAGTACCGAGCTATATTTTTACTAAGTGTTGATTCGTGATTTCCAACCCCAAGACCCACGTAATATCACAATACTATTAGTAATGCCACACACGAAGAAATAAAAATGCTATAACTCTTTTTGTGCAGGCCTCAAAATGAACCATCGTAAAGTATAAAGCATAAAAAAACTGATATGTGTAGCATCAAAGTTGAAATAAATTTTCCGTAATCAAAAGCAGAAAAGCACTATGATGACATTTTAATTGCATTAAGATTAGACCGTATTTAAATCGTATTTTGAATTAATAGAAAGTTAAGAAACAGTAATCTTTTTTTAAGTGTATTTGTTTATTACCTGGGCAAGTGGGCACATCACTACCTCCACCTATACACAAGTATATTGTATTTTGAAGCGGTCGCACGGATTTTACCGTGTATTTTTATTGCGTTTCATTTATATGTTGTCTCGGAAAACCGTGGGAGTTGTGCAGAATTCCAAGTAATCCTGTTCTGTCAAGTATGTGCTTATGAGTCGGTTGATTGGTTGAATAATACATCGATTTCTATTTTAGTGCTACGTAGTATCGATATATTGCTAGGGATGTAGCGAATATCAAACGTTTGGTGCCGTAACTGACAGGTGACTTTGAACGAGATATCTGCTTGATTGATAGCTTAGTTCAGAATGTATGAGTATGCTTTTAGATTGATGTAGTGGCTTTTAAAGAAATGCGGAACATGTGAAGGGAAAATGGTTGAATTTATTATCATTTTGACAGCTAGATAACAAACGGATATGGTTTGCTTACTTTTGAAAAACTTCTCATGGTTTATCTACTTATGTCAGTCAGTCAGACAGTCTTTTGTCTGTGGTGCAATGCATCACTTTCTAAGTCTCTGATCTTAGATAGGTATCCCCTGGAAAATGTAATCTATACTTTAATTTAATGTAATAAAGCCGAAGAGTTTGTTTGAACGCGTTAATTTCTGGAACTTTCAGTCGGATTTGAAAAATCTTTTTGCTTTTAATAGCGCAATTCTTGAGGAAGATTATGGGCTATTTAACATCACACTATGAGCAAAGTGAAAAAAAATGCGTGATTTCGTGGAGCACTCGGTTGCAACGAAGTTCTGTTCGTAGTATATTTAGAACATCCATATAACAAATTTGATTACCATAAAAAGGGTTATATTGAGCCAACCTTAAAAGATAGACAATGCTGTCGTGTACTTTTTTTTTTGAACTTTTGATGGGGTACGGAAGCTCTCTAAAGGAATATTTTTTGCCCGTTTTTGCAACATTTTTCATTTATGCTCCGCTCCTATTGGACTTAGCGTGATGTTATATAGCCTAAAGCTTTACTCGATAAATGGACTATCTAACACCAAAAGATTTTTCAATTCCAACAAGAAGTTCTTGAGATTAGCGCGTTCAAACAAACAAATAAAGAGAGGGTCGTGACAGAAAATTCTTACACTTTTTTTCGCCTAGCCCCCATCCGCCAAGTCCGTACAGTGCGATAAGGAACTTCGTTCCAAAAATCACGGGGATGAAGTCGCGGGCAGAAGCTTGTCTCTCTATATTTTCGTTGTTAATTTTCATTTTTACGTTTACTTGGTATTAAAAGCACAACTCAGTCACCTCATAAATGGAAACATATCAGCATAAATACTTAAATAATATATGAAACATCTTTATAAATGTTTCTTCCAATACCTACCTTGGTCTAAATATCTTCAAGATCGTGTAATTTCGTTATATTATTTTCAAACTGCTCTATTTAATGCAGCACTTGCTGTGCCCCGCGGTTTCACCATTTAATTTTAAAGAAATCGTAACTTAGCTTACTTTCTGACTTTTTTTCTTGAAAGAATTTGGCTATCAACTGCAAAAATATTTTTTTTAATTCAGACTGGTATTTCCAGAGATTAGCGCGTTCAAATAAAAAAATAAACTTCAGGTTTATTATAAGTATATGTATTAGGTAGTACAGCATAAATAAAGGCTCCCACAAACAGACGCGACGCGACAGCGCGACGGGACTCTAGTAGAACAATTTCTATGAAAACTTCATGGAAATTGTTCTACAAGAGTCGCGTCGCGCCTGTCTGCGGGAGCCTAAATTCAACAGATTTTATTCTCTCTCACATAATAGTTCCACGTCTTACTCTTTAAGTAGAAAGCGCTACTTCACTAGCTTAATATTAAAAGAAGATTCTTTGCAGGATTATAAGAATAAATTGCTTTTTATCTTGAATATCTGTTTGCAGTTATTCATTGCAAGTTAAATCGAGTAAATGTAATTCTGCATTAATAAAATAGTGATGTAACATTCTTTCTTCATCTAAGTTCCCGCTATGACATCCCGCACTCCGTTTGCATTTAATGCTGCATGGATCTTTTTGCGCTCGAATGACGTTGACGTTGGTAAACATTTCTGACATTCTTTCACAAAATATATTGAAAAATACAAGATGGCGGCGTTAGTTCTGATTTTGGCCACGTTCTAAAAGATCCTTGTACAGCTATAGTTGATTTATCACTCCATGGATGTTGTTATGACAAAATCTGTCATTGAACATTTTCATATTGGAGTCAGCACTATTAGGGTTCCGTACCCAAAAGGTGCCAACGGAACCCTATTACTAAACCTCCGCTGTCCGTCCGTCCATCTGTCTTCCAGCGGGCTGTATCTCATGAGCCGTAATAGGTAGATAGTTGAAATTTTCAGGGTGTGTTTCTATTGCCAGTATAACAACAAATAATAAAAAAACAAGTAAAAAATTAAATGGGGTCTCCATACAAGAAACATGTTTTTTCGGCGTTTTTTGCCTTATGGTACGGAACCCCTCGTGTGCCAGTCCGACTCGTACTTGGCCGGTTTTATTTTTTCATTTAATTCCTGGCAATTTTGACAGCCCTTTCTTGATCATAAATTATTGTACTGAAATCTTCGTCAACAATATTGAAGTACCAGCTCGGCACAGCGAGTAAATTCAACCATTATTTAAATTGGTTGTAGTTTCAATTTAAATATTTCCCTTTACACAAAAAAACATTAATCCTACATAAAGCATAAAACTATAAATCAGTCCTTAGTAACCGATGTAACGTACTAAAAACAATATGTCAACGCTTTTACAAATTAGTGCTGCGCCATTGAAATCCCGGACTTTCCCGGTTACCCGCAAATACGACTATATGCGTCATGAATATTTTGACTATAATAAATGATTGCATGATATATCTTTAACGGGTATTCTCGTACTCATAAATAATTCCGGGAACGAGATGCCTTTCTGCTTAATAATAGCTTGATAGTTACCTTGCGTTCCGTTTTACGTGTTTTCTGATGTTCTATTGTTTGCTTCAGGATTCCGACACTTTTATGGGGTGTCAGTTTACAGTTTTCCAGTATTTGTGAGTTTTTTACTTGACGAAAAGTAACTATGATTTAATTGTGAATGGATTGTGAAGTCTACTTTTAAGCTGCTGATTAATTTTCCCACGAAATCACGTTAACTGAGTTGTATCGTTCGCTACCTTTTGAGGTCCGCTATTCAATGTTTTTAAACCTTCGCGATTTGAGTCCCGGTTCTAGAATCACAATTTAATTTTATCCCGGACATTTCTTACTGATCATAATAACTTTTCTCAGACTTATTTAACCACCAAATCCCGAGTTCACTACACAAATTCTCATAACTTTTACACTATTCTGGCAGCTCCAACTGACGTACAAAAATGTGTTAAAAATCGCACGTCCGCTAGACAACTATTATTCTCACTTGTTGTGAAATATATTTTCTTGGCGCTTACCACTGGTGGCGATTTAGCCCTGTCGTCCCGGCCCGCCCTGCATACAGCTAGGGATGTGAAAATTATGTTGGGAATGTGTGGACTTGCATTTTAAATGTATATTGTATAATTGACTTGATTTTGAAAAGTTTGAGTTCTTGAAATTAAATTGAAGAAGTGCAGATAATTGTTTTCTTATTTTTTTTAAGATAAGTATGAAATAAAATAATAAATAAGTTCTGAAGTAAAATGTCTACCGCTAGTCAGTGGTAATACTTGAACTACGGAAACCGTCCTTAATACTACATGTATAACCGTGAAAAATGGTGGTTGACCACTTTTCAATGTAATTACTAAGGACGTAGGTGGTCAATCGCCACTCTCTGAGGTTGTACGTACTGCTGCTGAAAACACATGACGTTAACAGCCACTAAACCACCAAGTAAATATTCGGTCCATTACCCAAAATCTCAAAATCAACAATTCTAAAGCTATTCACACCAAAATTCCAAACGGAATATTGGGACTAACTTCCACGAACACGGTCAAACCAAATGTCTGAAATTAGTGGAATAATAGCCAAAACGAATCAGCCCGCGCTGTAACGAACATCCCTACGTCCGGCCAACTTCCCCGCTAACTCTCGACATCTGGTGCGATGCAATTTAAACTTTATTCCCTAAAGATTACGATTCACAACTACGGCAAACTATGTAAGCTGTTGTTGGTACAGCAATCTCGGGAAATGCAAAGTGCAAGGATGCGCAGAAGAAGTAGGACATTAATCCGGGACGTTTTCAAAGTTTTTCATTGAAAGTAAATGTGATTTTTTCTAAAGTTTGCTTTTCGTCGAGCAAAGGAATATTTTTCAGTCCCGGTGTTGTTATCCAGCTGTTGAATAACAGTCATTAAAGTTTATTTCGATACTGCTTTTAAGTTAAAATCACAATAAAACAGTACTGTAAAATATTTCGAAATAATAACATGATTGCTCAGTTAGAGGCTATTGTTATCATCCAGGAATAGGTATATACTATTTAATATATGTTTCCAGTTTAAGCTGCCACAAGGGAGAATATTGTGTGGCTCATGCCCTAACTATATTAGTCAGCTGGGATTTACATTACAGCTATATTGTTATCATCCAGGAATAGGTATATACCATTTAATATAGATTTCCGGTTTAAGCAACCGCAAGGGGGAATTTTGTATCGCTGATGCCTTACCTATGGTAGTCAGATGGGATTTACAATACAGCTATATTGTTATCATCCAGGAATAGATATATACCATTTAATATAGGTTTCCAGTTTAAGCTACCACAAGGGAGAATATTGTGTGTCTGATGCCTTAAATATGTTAGTCAGATGGGATTTACAAAACAGCTACATTGTTATCATCCAGAAATAGATATATACCATTTAATATAGGTTTCCAGTTTAAGCTACCACAAGGGAGAATATTGTGTGGCTCATGCCTTACCTATGGTAGTCAGATGGGATTTACAATACAGCTATATTGTTATCATCCAGAAATAGATATATACCATTTAATATAGGTTTCCTGTTTAAGCTACCACAAGGGAGAATATTGTGTGGCTCATGCCTTACCTATGGTAGTCAGATGGGATTTACAATACAGCTATATTGTTATCATCCAGGAATAGATATATACCATTTAATATAGGTTTCCAGTTTAAGCTACCACAAGGGAGAATATTGTGTGACTGATGCCTTAAATATGTTAGTCAGATGGGATTTACAAAACAGCTATATTGTTATCATCCAGGGTTAGATATATACCATTTAATATAGGTTTCCAGTTTAAGCTGCCACAAGGGAGAATATTGTGTGGCTGATGCCTTAACTATGTCAGTCAGATGGGATTTACAATATAACTATTTTGTTATCATCCAGGAATAGATATATACCATTTAATATAGGTATCCAGTTTAAGCTGCCACAATGGAGAATATTGTGTGACTGATGCCTTAAATATGTTAGTCAGATAGAATTTACAATATAGCTATATTGTTGTCATCCAGGAATAGGTATATACCTTTTAATATAGGTTTCCAGTTTAAGCAGCCACAAGGGAGAATATTGTGTCGCTGATGCCTTAACTATGTTGAGTCAGATGGGATTTACAATATAGCTTTGCTAATTGGTACACAGCATTATGTAAATTCATATTTAACTTGATTTGAGGATACTACTAGGGTGAACTACATTATTATTAGTACCTACTTAGGCTCACTTGCACCGCCTTTGACTAAACACGTTTAGCGCTAAACGAGTTTAAAACATAATTCTGTTTCTGTCAAATGTTTGAAGATGAGAGAGACAGAATGATGTTTAAAACTCGTTTAGCGCTAAACGTGTTTAGTGACTGGCAGTGCAAGTGGATCTTAGTAACTTATACATTCTCTATAACAAATAATATTGAGGTTTTTATTAGTTTTTTATTTTTTAATTAACCTAATCTTTAAATAACACATAACCTAATATCACGCCTGTATTCCCCGAAGGTCTAGGCAGAGGTTTAATAATGTCTTACTTTTAAGCCTGCACAAAGTGGAATAACATTTATTGCTGTATAAAAACAGACCTTTTCCCACTCTAACTTCTAATCTTAACCCAAACAAAATTACTAACAAATCAAAGATACCGAAACACGTATCTAATACCTGAAGCCCTACTTATCCCACTTAATCTTAGCAACATTTGTTCTAAGACCGAACGCTTTCAAATAAAGCAGATATTTATTTTGCTGAAGCTCGATATATTTTTATACAATACTCTATGGAGTATTGTCTCGGATATACTGAGTTTGATAGCCTTTTTAAGGTCTTCTTATTCGAAGTACCAACGAGGTTTTACTATTTAGCCTACTATGTCTGTTTTTTTGATTGTTTATTCGTCTGTAACGTGATCTATAAATGATGGAGTTGTTCATTAAACAAAATTAAATAGGTCAATAAAATAAATTAAACGAATTTGCATTCATTCTTTCTTTAAAGAAAGAAAATAAATTTATTTGACCCAGGTTCAGGCACACAATATTCACACAAAAACAAAAATAGTAAAAAATCTTAAAAACAGTATTGTGTGCCTCACGGCTGCGCCAAATAGGCCCAGTTCAGCATAAATAAATAAAATAAAAATAAATAATTATTTATTCATATTTTTTTTTTTTTTGTAAAATACAGTATATATCTTAGAAATAATATAGGTATTACAAAGTATGATGCCTGTTCTAGGATAAACCTGTATCACAGGCGACATGAGGTCTTACAATTACTATTAGGATAACTGATTTCTTAACAATATTTAACAACAGTTTTAAGAATAGGGACATAGCCAGTTAATGCCAGACAACTAGTGCCTGACGCTGGTTTTCAACTGGACGCTATGTTACGAGGACGTCTTACGGATGTAAATCAGTTTTATAGTGTGTGTAAATATTTAAATAAAAAATAAATATGTCTTTCTTTTTTTTATCTAGCATGTTTGCAAATTTTTGATCTTACAGCCAGGTTTTCAAACAGGTACAAAGGAATGAGGGAATCTTTTGCCTCAGATTATTTCTATAAAAAGTTTGATTTTGAGCTGATCCCATAGAGTAAATTATGACTAAATATTTTTGAAACGAAGTTCTAAAACCCGTTATAGAACTTCGTTTCAAAAATATTCTTCTAATATTCTATCGGTATTAAATCTTTAAATATTCTACGAGTTTACTCCTAGCGCAAGCCGGGTCTTGCGGTAGGAGTAAACTGGTAGAAATCGTCACGTAACGAGAAAGCGTTATGCTACTTTCTCTTATATATAATAGAAATAAACAGAAAGAGAGAGAGATATTTTCCATGGCCTTCGAGGTTGCTGAACCCAATAGTTATGTCAAAATGAAAATCCAAGATGGTGGCTGCGAACCCTTGCAAATATTTCGTCATGGGTATCGTTTTCATGGTTTTTAGGATGCTAAAGCCGACAGCGAGGTCAAAATGAAAATTCAAGATGGCGACAACTTTATGAGAGCTTCTAAAAACTTATAGTAGATGGCTCTGTATTAAAAAAGGCGTATTAAAGTCACACTTTCTCCTTCTCTCTCTCTCTCGCTCTGTGTCTGTATCTATTATTATACGAGTGTGTGTGCGTGCGAGTATCGCGTAAGGAACTTCGTGTCTGATGGGGGATCCGACCGCACTCGTTTTTTAATTATCAAAACATGCCGCGAAAATATCCGGAACTCTCTTTTTAAATCTCTGTCTACTTTGACACACCACTAATTCCGCCATCTTCTTCCAACAGGCATGCAATCCCGTTACCAAGTGTCGCCAATGGACGCGGCGGCCGGCCCAGCAGCCAATGGCGCGGTGTTACGCATCGAACCGGTCCGTGCGCAACGAGATGACGCGACCTACGAGTGTGTGGCGGAGAATGGAGTCGGGGATGCTGTGACTGCTGTGGCTACGTTGACTGTTTTTGAAGGTAAGTTTTAGGTATAAGATTTCGTATTAAGATAGAAAGACTTTCGCGTTTCAGAGTTTCGGCTTCGTGTCGTAGTGCGTGTTAAGATCCATTCGATAATATAAATTCAAAAGGACCGGTTTTAACAAAATCATTTTAAGGGCTTAAAACGATAGTGATAAGTATAATCAGAGCGTGGTAGTCACTGATCTATTTCTTTTCTCGTAACGGCACTAGTAATAGTACATCAGCTCGTGCTGTGGTAAACATATTTAGCTGATCAGCAGGCAGCATCGGCTACCCTTATTGACGAGTCAAAATGCAATACTATCTTTCTTTGACCTAATGATGTTATTCATAAATACACATGCTTTTTATATTTAAAAAATGCTAAACTAAATTGAGCTCCACAGAAAGTTCATCTAAAACTTCTATCTCCCTGGTCTTTTCCATAAAACAACAATTTTAACGCTCACAGAAACCGCTATTCTTCTCAGTACGTCGAGAGCACTCAAAGGAACCGAACGACTATATCTAGCCGTAACTACCCACTTTCAGCTGCTGTAGAAGAAAATCCAGTGGAATGTTTACGATCCAAAAAATCCTGGGACGTTCAGCTTTATCCTATATATGCTTCATATACTAGGCGCTATCCCATCCTGGCTTGTGTGAGGTAAGGGAGCATAAACTGTGCGGCATAGTTTTATCGATGTTTATAACGTGTGCGTTAAGATCCATACGAAATCCATTCAAGTGGTTTAGGTTTGAAAAGGTAACATACAGACAGAGTTACTTTCGAAATTATAATCCTACTAATATTATAAATGTGAAAGTTTGTGAGGATGGATAGATGTTTGTTAATTTTCACACAAAAACTACTGAACGGGTTGGGATGAAATTTGGCACACAGATAGACCATGATCTGGGTAAGAACATAGGCTACTTTCATCCTGGATTGCAGACGAAGTCGCGGGAGACAGCTAGTATTATATAATTTCGGAAGTAACTCTGTCTGTATGTTACTTTTTCACACCTAAACCACTGAACGGATTTCGATAAAATTTAGCAAGGAGATAGATGGCATCCTGGAGAAGGACATAAGCTACTTTTTGACCCGGTAGTATATTCCCGTGCGATAATTTCCGACTTACACGCATGCTGCAGATGCTGTTTAGAAATAAATACCCGTTATGGTGTGGACGACCGTATGTTATGGGATGTTAAACCAGAAAATACTAAGCAAGAGGTAAATGTAGAGCGGTTGGTTTAAGAATAAGCGGTACATATTAACACAAACTGAGGTCAGTACAGAGGGCCTAGACAAGTGGCAATAGCATTCCAATAAACCTATTTTCCTTTCTTTCTTTCTTTCTTCCATTCCATGCGTTTCGTTTTTCTACAAAGACTTTCAACAGGATTGAAATAAGCTTTTCGATAGCTTTTGACAAGTCAATACATATTTGACTTGTCCATCATCGTTTTCGCTAATAAAATGTCACTTTGCCTTCCGAATGCAACAGTTGAATGGGGGCTATCGTTTTTGTGCTCACCAGTTGGCGCCACTGGTGAGTAAGGTCCTGTCAGTACTTTTATTTGATGTTTTGGATATGTTTAAGTATCCATAAATTTATATTATGTTTATTTTATTACGTTTTAAAACTTCAAATGAATATTTAGATTATAATGTTCCTAAAATTGGCAAGCATGACGCAGACTAATCTTATTCTTCCTTCAAGTGCTACCAAATTAGATCCTAAATTTACTTAAAATCTTAAGCTATAATTAATCAGGAATGTCATACTCATTACAACAATCATGAATCATTAGTTAAAATCCGTGATAAAAAATCCCGCAAACAGTGAACGTTCAGTATATTTTACATCTAGAGACCTAAGGTCTAGATGTAAAATACTGAACTACACTACACTAACGCCTCTAGCGGCGAACTCAAGCGCGATAGCCCTCATTGGATAGCTTCCAACAGTCACAAAAATGCAAGCCGTACCACGATCTCTATCAACATCTTATCTTTCAGTATCACTTGTCACACCATTACTTCCATTATCTCTATGAAATCCTCCAAAATCGAGAACCAACCTTCCCTCCCATAAAAAACCCTGTCACATAACTCCATTACCATACAAACACTGGGTTCCTAATAAAGCGGGTACCTTGCATTCTTCACCACCTCAGTGATTCCTTTTCTATTGTGGCTCACAGTAACTGCCGACTGGAACATAAAACACGGCCGGCGAGGACACAATGATCCTTCCGGAATATAACTCTGTTCCAAGACTCTGGGCTTTCAATAAATAAGCATTAAAAAGCGGAGGCCGACGTTCGGGCGATAACGAGCCACAGACTGAGATATACGGTAGGCCAATGCTGCTAATTGGTTCGTATGGTTTCGAAATTGTGCGTTGTAATTGGTGTACTGATTTGTTGATAGTACTCTTTGTGTCCTTTTAAGTATGATATAATGGTCACTGTAATAGTGTGACGCTGAGAGATTTGAATTTATTGCTTTGTAAAGGAAACTTACGGAAACCTCCGCTTCACATTTATTTCGCGAGAGATTAGTTATATTCTGTTTTGCAAGTCCAAATATATATTAGGCACTTTCTCAGGAAGCTCATAATTTGTGTAAACGCACATAAATTAACCCTACAAACATTAAACAAATCTACCTGGATTATCTAATTGCATCTCGTCACTTTGTGTCACAACGAAAATTGTCGACGACCGACAAAATACAATGACAATTCCGGTTGTAAATGAGAATTGTGGAATTATTATCGTGATAAGTTAAGTTCCCGATTTACTGCGGTGCCACGTTGTGGTGTAATTGACGACTAAATCGCGATAATTACGTCATAACTCAGATCTGTCGGGAGACACATTTAGCCCCTTTGCATACATTTGCGGGGAATTAGTAGGAGTTGTTTTCCGTTTGGTAAGAAGTGACGTCACGTGTTAAAGATGTTAATTGATACTTTGATGTTGGGATAAAGGGTGCGTTGGTAATTGTTCGC
The DNA here is from genome assembly GCA_917490735.1 of Dryobotodes eremita. Taxonomy (NCBI): domain Eukaryota; kingdom Metazoa; phylum Arthropoda; class Insecta; order Lepidoptera; family Noctuidae; genus Dryobotodes; species Dryobotodes eremita. The sequence continues at coordinate 6,301,536 of OU823261.1, forward strand.
GTTTTGTTAGGCTGTGGCGTTTTGTAAGGCGCACTTGTTTATACAGTTCAAACGTTACCAAGAAGTTCGTGCTTGCTCATGAATAAAACAAATGACTCTCTGCATCATCATTATCTTCTTGTCTCGTTTAAACATGAAAATTTGCTCATGCCGTGGTACATTATTAGGTAGCCCGCAAGATGATGATGGTGCTGACAGACACCACTCATGTTGCATCTTCTCCGTCCCATAATTTTTGGCCATAAACCGTTCTTATTATATATGGTCTTCCTTGATTCCTATCCACATTAACTTTAAATAGAATGAAAAGAAAGAAAAATAAAATACGGTAAACTCAAACTGGAAATCGGAAATGGTATAATATGGTAATGGTCTTCATCCAAAATTCCCTAAATAAAACAGATTATTCCATCTGTGTTATAACAAAGTCATCTTCTCAAATACAGAATTCGCCCAGCAACTAGTGAGTATAATAATAACATAATTATTATTCAATATTTACTTTTCCTCCGTCTGAAGTTTCTACAAAGGTTCCGTAGTCTGAAACTTGCCGCAAACTTGTGAAAAAGTCAGTCTTATTGTTCTATGGAAAGTAGATCCAAGTTGTAATGTCTTGTTTGTATTTTTAATAGAGGCAGCTTTTAAAAATGGACTAAAAATAGTGTTTTGTTTTTTATTCTATCTAACCAGTACGGTCCAAGAAGGCCTTTGCCTATCTTTCTTTTTTTTTCACCCACTTCTGTCATCTCCTAATGAGGGTCAATTCTTTCATTAGAAGTCAAGCTCGCCCGCCATCTTTGTCTTGGTCTACCACGATGTCGCCTTCACTGGGGCTCAGTTTATATGTTACTTCTGCAAATAATTGTGGCAATTTTCTTTTCTAGTTATAGATAAGTAAAAGTTTAATTTAATAGTTTTTTAACCGACTTCTTAAAAAAGGAGGAGGTTCCCAATTCGTCTGTATACAATGTATCTATTTTTTTATGTGTTCATCGATATTTTCGTCAATAGTGGACGGATTTTGAAAAATATTTTTTCATATGTTAGAGGAAGCTTGCTTGCTTTGAAATTGTGTTAACTTTGCTTGGATTGTTTTTGAGTTAGCTTTAATAATACGTATTTTTTCCAATAGTGTATATTGATGATGTTATATTAACTTCTTGTCACTGTTATTTACAGAGCAAGTAGTGTTATACGAATTTATGTAGGGTAGGCACGACAACCATAAGTAAAAAATAAATAAATATTAACAAAAAAAAAACTACCCCCTCCAAAAAAACGCTACAAAGTGAAAAATAACTTTAACTTAAGAGGGAAGCGCCAGTTTGCCCGCGAAATTCAAATTTCAACTTTGAGGGTTGTATTGATGATTTTAATTATTATAATTCTGTAAATACATACTTGTTACGGTCGCGAATCATATTTTGTTCAATATACAACCTGACACTGACCTGCAAATTGCAAAAAACGTAAATGAATTTGAATTTCGCGAGCAACCTGGCGCTTCCCCCATAAAGTCGGTGTCTTTGATTTTGTATTTTCGTTTTTTGCCACCGACTTCCAAAATTAAAGTTAATTTTCACTTTGTAGTGTTTTTTTGGAAGTCAGTTGTTTTCTATATTTTTCTCATGCAAAAAACTGTTCAACAATTCTATTTATCAGCACAAAAAAAATTATATTCTTAAATAATCATGTAATTATTTCATGCTGTATTCCTTTCCTTTATGATTGTGACCCAAACCACGGTGATATTTTAAAAATAACTCGATGAAAGGATTTAGGACTGAAATGCTAACTTTTATACGAATTTTTCCATGTTTCCGAGAATCGCAGTCCAGTTACCCCACGTAAAATAAAATGAAAAAATCGCTTGATTTATTTATGTATGTACTGGCCAGCTTGTTTCAATATCTTTTTTTATTTGTTATGGACAAGCCGTTGCTCGCGGTGTCAGTCGCAACCTAGAGTAACTACTTGATGTACCCGGATTAAGGGATCCTATGAACTATTGACATTGTCTTCCCTTTGCAAAACATTGTTAGAAAGAAAATAAATAAAGAAAAATGCGTTTATTGGCTTTACAGCAACAAAAACATCCTTAAAACTAAAAAAAATATGAAAGTTTTTTAGCCAAACTTTCACATTTTTATTACTAATAAGGATACAATTATCTAAGTCTTAATAAAAATAGTAAGTATCCACGAAAACTTCTATCAAAATTGTTTGTTCAACGACTATTTCAATACATTCAACCACACATCAGCGGTAGCAATTTGACATTGACAGGACCTTAATGTCGAAGTAGTAAGGACGATTTTCGTGGTGCACGGTTGACCGCACTTCATGAATTTCAACATGTAATCTTGATACGCAAATATTTCAACCTATTGTATGTAACTGTGCTAAAAAATTGCTCGCCGGATTAAACGTATAAATCTTATTTTAAATACGAGATTCGTGTCTGAAAATCGCTCAAGACTCGGGCAAACAAGACTTATGTATAGTGAGTTATATGCGGTTATAGTGAGTTATATGCGGTGAGAAGAATGGGCAGTAGCAGCGAAGTACTAGTGACAGAAATCGATACATATTGCTCTGCTGGGTAGTTAAATATACCTATGGTTTTAAATTGGTTAGCTATTTTCTTAAGCCTTGATTTTCGCATTGGATGATTGACTTCAGCGCGGAGGATTTTACTTATTCTATTAAATAAAATTTAAAGTGGATATTTTAAGCTTCATTTATACGGTGCGGCTTAATTGTCTGTGGCATGCTATAAGTTGAAAAGTAACAAGTTGAACCGTCTAAACCATAGGTTCTCAAAGTTGAAGATAATGCCCCCTCGTGGGAGTTTGAGACTTTCCGGGGGCAGTAAAAGACCCAGAGAAAATTAAAGGCCACGATCTTACGACTATATAATATTACACGTTTAAATATAATTATGGCAATAGCTGTTTCAGATACGCGACAGATGGTATGTAAAAAAAAATTGGGGGGCTCTTGATAAAAAATATTCTCAAAGTGGTGGGCAAAATAAGGTTGAGAACCTATGGTCTAAACAGTGTTTTTATACGATGCAAGTAATTTGTTGCTTCAATTTTAGTTTATGCTACAGGCATGAAACTTGCAACGTGTAAAAGGGGCTTTATTACGAAACGAGATCTAAGTATAGTTCTTTTCTAAATCTTTGAATCACTTCTCAAGAATAACGTGTTACAAGCTAGAATAGAATAGAATAAATACTCTTTATTATGTACACCATAAAAATGACAGATATAAATGTAGAAATTTTACATAGGATGACACAATGGGCGGTCTTATCGCTAAAAGCGATCTTTTACAGACAACCTTTGGATGGATTCAAGGGAGAAGGAGAGATAATACTGCAGGACTGCAGGTAGTCAGTGGTGTACCATTTACATATACAATAAATACATACATACTTAAAACATATACTTATCTACATATATATACAAAAATAAACATGAAACAAGAGCAAGAAAACTAAATGTAATGATGATGTTTAAGGACAGAGGAAGTGTTTTTTAACCAGAATAGTTCGATATCTAATCGGTTTCCGATCTGACCTTTGAGAGCCACATCTGGGTATCTATCTACATACATACGAGTACTTATGTACATACATAGGCAACGCCTATATATCGTGCCCTCACGAAGATCGCACGATCACAGGGCTTGTCCCAAAGGGTACAACGTAAAATTGCGTTGGGACATTAGCCTGACCCTGTTAGGGACACATGCTAAATAAAAATTCCTGTGGCCTTATAATGTAGGTATATATTTGATAATAAATTGTAATTTTGTTACTTGTTTGATGAATTTTGTTGAGTGTCTGAAAAGTTAGTTATAGCAACAAAATATTGTTTTGTTTACATTATTTATCAGTCTGTAAACGTTTACCACTAAAAATAGTGTACACTCGCTTGTGCCTGCGACTTCGTCCGCGTGAAATTTCTGGTTCCCCGACCCGCCCTGTCGCACCTCATCGCCTACCGGTATAACTTCGTTTTCGCTTAGCGTTCCTTCTGACTTTTTTTCATTTTGCTCAGCTCCTAAGGGATCTAGCGTGATGTTAAATAGCCTATAACCTTCCTCAAAAATTTGGCTATCAAATGCAAAAAGATTTTTTGAAATCCGACTGGTAGTTTCAGAGATTACCACTACATACAAAATTAAACAAATTTACCTCTTCTTAATTAGTATACATAATTATATTGGTTGCCGCCCTTCTTGTTACGAGACAAACATACATACTCGTATATACTTCTCTTGTTACGATGAGAGTAGAGTAGATAAAATAAACGAAGCTCTACTATTTAGATAAACTGATACATATTTGTGTTGTAAATACATTGTGGCAAGTCGAAGTACCGACTTAAAAGTATCGCATCTAGAAATTTGCAACACTTTCATTTTTGGGGTGTGATATCATCAAATGACCTCTCCCGCTCTGGGCGGAGCGGAAGGGCGTGTCAGACTCTTACTGACTAAAACCCACCCGTGTTCCTTCAGTTGCCTGTGTGCCAGAGCCACGGTAACTCTTTCGAACAATCCGCGACCCCGGCAGGGAAATTTACAACCAAACACACACACAGCTACAAACAAACAGCTAATTTGACAGCCAAACAAAACATTAAAGCACATATTAAAAACTTCCATCGACAATTCAATTAATAATTCAGTTTGTTTCTCTTTCACTAATGACCGAACCCTCCAGCGTCGGAATAATAAAAAGACCCCCAATTTAATAATAGGGCCGTTAAAAATTACTGAAATAATATTAATAACTTGCACTGCACAATGGATTGGCGGCTTCTGCATAATTTATATTAATCCGGCCGTTGAATGATTTCGAGCAATTTTAAATTTAACAATGAGAACTGATGACTTCCCCAAGATGGATGCAAACAGAATTAAATTCGTAATATTGTGTGTGTGTTTTATATTTTCATTGCCTCTTTCATGGTATTTTATCAACTTCGGGTCAAACCCAATGCGTATGCGGAAACCAATACCCTGCTGTGAGTCAGGATAGGTTGAAAAAAATTATATCTAAATTGTATCCGTAGCGACTATCATTTAACCTGACCCTGCAGTCTCGACTTTAGACAGCGATAAAAATCGGTCGCTATGTCGTATCGTTGTCAAATTCCTTTAATAGATTTTCAACTTTATTTCGAAAGCATAAGGTTGGAAATCTTTTTAAGAAACTTGACATCGATTAGACTTAACGACCGATTTTTGTCGCTATCTATGTCGAGACTACCGGTCCTGAGCAACTCCAATACTGGGATATATCATCCCTATTTGATAGACTGGTTCCAGGCGTTTCTGGTTCCTCAAATGCCTATCACGAAGTCATACGTATGGCAACCGAGATCTACGCCGGACAGTTCAAAATGCTCTGCAACATGCGATGGAATGTCGATGTTCATTTGTTCAAGAAATGGCTCTTTGCGGTAAATACTTAGCCATAAGACCCTCTCCAATATTGTATAAACTACATTTCCTCATAAATGTTATAATGATATATTGCCCCTTAAAGTTTTCCCTCTACTTTCGCTTCTTTTCACTTCGTTCGAGTTGTAAAAGTCAAGTAATCGTAATGTATTACTGTGGCGTACGTGTCTTTCAATGGTCCAAGGAATGCAACAGAAAATTGTGCCATTAAAATTGTGGGCATCATCTTCTTTTCGTGTCTATGGTACTCTTCCTCGTTGTTTTTTTTTAATATTTTGAGCCCCGTTGGTGGCAACGTTAGGTGTGGTATCAGTGGCATTCTTTAGGTCATCCGAAGTGCAGGTGAACGGACACTTAGGACACTCCAGCAAATGGGGCATGGTTTGATCAGAAGCAACGCACTTGCACTGGGTGTTGGATGGGTCAGTAATCCCCCATTTCGACAAATTGTGTCTGCAGCGGCCTACTTAAGTACGGAATCGACTGAGAGCTTTCCATATAGGCCGTGGCAGATCACGTCCGGGATGCAAATGTTCCTGGTGTTTAATGAAGTCGGGATGGTGGAGGCTTGTCTTCCCACAATTTGCTTCCTTCATTGGATGGTTTGTCCTGGATGGCCTGCGTAACGAGTGCTTTTAAAGAACTTAAGTTCCTGATGACAAAGACTTTGCCACTATGCACCATGCTAACCTAAATTATGATGCTGTGATACGCAACGCTTGCATATATTTTAGTCTTTGATGCATACTTTACCCTATAATCCATAGGCTCTCAACCTTATTTTGCCCACATTGAGTTTGTTTTTTTTCTAGAGCCTCCCAATTTTTTTTTACTTAGAGAGTTCTTCTCCATAGAGATCTACGTTTTGGAATGGGCAACTAGCTTCAACTTTCTGACTTACTGACCGACTCTTTGACAATTCAAAAGTGCCTGTAAATGGTTTAATTGAAATAAATGCTTTGAGTTTGAGTTTGACTTACCATCTGTCGCGAATCTGGAACAGCTATTGCCACGATTATGTTTAAACGTGTAATATTATTTAGTCGTAAGATAGAATTTGATTTTCTCTGGGTCTTCTATTGTCCCCTGAAAGTCTCTAACACCCACAAGGGGGCGTTATCGCTCACGTTGAGAACCTATGCTATGATTTATCGTACATACTCTCTGGACTAGCTCTTTGGATGGACATGTCTTGCCTTTCGTTGGATTTAAAAAAACCAAACCTTTAACTCGCTCCCCTATATAATTCTAATATAAAGTTTTTATTTCTGTCTGTTTAATTTCATCCTTTTCGGCATAGGAATGGAAAACAATACATCTCTGCTACATTTAAGCTTTTATTTTTCTCGAAGGTTTATCATAAGCATAACCCGCCTATAATGTTCCCACTGCTGGGAAACAGGCCTCCTCTCTTCGAAAGGATGCTGTAATCGACCACACCAGTCCAGTGCGGGTTGATAGATGTCACATGTTGTCAAACTTTTGGTTCTAGGACATGGCGGTTTCCTCACGATGCTTTCCTTCACCGTTTTGAGAGCAGTGGTGATGAATTATTTTACACAAAGTAAAGCGCCTGCCTGGGTTCGCACCCACGACCTACAACTCGTAAGTTAGGGCTGTTAACACAGGCTCACCACTGCTCCCAAGGTTTGCCGATGATACTCGTAAAACTTCAAATTTCACTATAAAGATGTGAATTACATTGAAAAGTAAGCAGTAAATTTATATTTTTGTGGTCTGTCAAACGTAATTCAAGCAAACGTCTTGCACTTTCAGGTATCAACCGTAAACATTTCTCATTAAGGTTATACACTCAAATCCATTTGCCACAAGTAGACGCATAACGTTTCACGTCATGGAGGTAACACGGGAATGATTGACGTTTCACAGAGTGGGGTACAATAGGCCCCAGTAACATAGTTACCGTAATTCTGACAATTGTGCAGTAGGAGGGTTGAATAGTAATCTTATTTTGATATGAATTTCATTTCGTATTAAATTGTTGGATGTATAGTATAGAGGTATGAGGAACAGGGTGTAAAGTTCACTCAAACCTCCATGGAAAAGGGAGGATCCTCCGACGGGAGTCGGGTGTTGTGTCTGGTGGGTAACTGCCCGACGATTGATGTCGGGGCGTTGAATATATGCTATTTGCGCGGTAAACTCTGCTTGCGCGATGCAGGATTATGCGTGACGTCAGTGTGACGCGTAGTTCGCATGTGGCGTTGTAGGTGCCGCTACAGATGATTTGGCAATAGATTTACGGTTTGTAGCTTTGAATTGAATTTTTAAAAGTGAAGTGAGTGACAATATGTAAGTAAGTAGTAGTTTCAATTGACAGTTATTGAAAAGAGAATTTATTTTGCATGAGTTAACATTACAAGTTATTAAATTGTACAATGATAAAAGTTATGCGAAGACAAAAGGATCGAAAAATAAAACACTTAAACAACAAATAGGAATATATACCTACACGTTACAAAGTTATGTCAAGAATGTTTTATCTATTTTAATTTTAAAACCTTTTCGCCCTTGACACTATAAATGATAAATGATAAATGATTTTATATCTTTAAGTAGATTTGTACAAACACTTTTACACGTCAATCATATTTTAAAACTAGATGAGGTCGGCGTTTCCTATCTGACTACTCTGAGAAGAAAGGCCGAAACAAACTCAGAGGTCACAGTCTCTTTTAAAGTCCAGACATAATCTTGGTCAGATCATGTGAAGACCATGTAGATTGGAGTCTGAAATGGTCTTTTGAGGAAAAACCACACAGAATGAGTGGACCTGTCCAGTCAGTGCACGCATTTGTCAGTAATCGTGCAGCTCGACTAAAAACTTAAGGAGCTCAACGATGCGACGAACAATACCAAAGAAATAGTATATAGAATATATAAATAGAATATAGTATAAAGAAATAGTAGTATAGTATCCTCGACCCGCCACTACATATTAAAAACAAACGAATTTTAGTTATTTTAATACCTCTACACAAACAATACATACAATGTGGCAGAGACATCGACGTGCCAACTGTAACCATGAACCATAATTCTAGATCGCTTAACGTATACATTTTTCGTCGGTTATAAAATAAAACAGCTGTTTCAGGGGACTACAGGAGCTAAACGTAAGTTTTATAATGCCTAAAAGTATATGATTCTCTGCAGTAAACAAAATCAGAAAAATATATGTTATTCTTCAGGATATATGCTAATTAGATAGTGTGGTGAAAACATAATACAACTAATTTGATACGATAGAAAAAAAAAATCACAAAGATACCTCTAAAAATTTCTTTTGACGATTAAAAACCATACAACTATGCATTAAATCATTCTGATTTTTTGTCAGATTATTCTACAAGCAATATACTAACGAATAGTGTTTTAATTTTTTAGATTTTTTGTAAATAGATAATTGCTTCGTATTTTGCAATAAATTACCAGCGTTGTGTCATCGCGCTTCTCTTTCTTATCTATGCAGTCCGACAGTGACCGCGCTTTAGCTGTTGTAAGCCTCTTCATAGAAAACTGCAATATCTACGCGGTCAAAATGTATGAAAGAGCAATTTTTTTTAAGAATTTACGTATAACTTCAACGCAGGTGGCTTCAGAATCATATACTCGATTCACGTCGATTTCCCTGCCTGAATTTTCATTAACAATACGCCACTTATAGCCATGAAATTATACTCCTATGAGTACTCCTATGAAAATTAAGTACAATTAATGAATAAAAAGATACGGTGTTTCCTATGAAATATCGTATTTTTCCAATAATTCATTGTCATGTTCACTATCGGGTCTGTTTTGTAGTCTTTTTGTCGATGAGTGGATTAACTATAAAATGATAAATGATTTGACTTTGACTTTGATTTGAAAAACAGCTTTTAAGCAAATGTTCTATTTGAATGAGAATTATGGAATGTGAATTGTGCTATAAATATTTTAGCTTATTCATTCCGGTTATCATTTCCAATTCTTTCTAAAAATCTAGACTAGACCCACAAAATCTTAAAAAACCTACTCTAAAAATATTCCAATTTAAGAAAGAAAATAAACCGTTAACCGGCTCCCTTTAACCTTTTCACAGCTATTTCGAAAACGCGATAGTAATAACCGAGTAATCGATTCTCGCCTGATCGGAGGAAGCCGTTATAATCGAGTTCCTGCAAACCTGACGTGTATATTAGTCGATACTTCTATTTAAGTACGTGTCTCGGTAAATTAATATGAGGTTGAGCGGCTTCATGCGATATAAAGTACCTACTGGTACCCACAATGCAAATATGATTTGTCATATATTATGTAGAACTCCTTAAGCGCTTTGCTTTTTAGTATGTAAAGTCGATTTGTAACGATGAGGATGGCATAATCTGTCTAGATTAAAAGCCTCTTTTAATAAATATAGCAAAAAAAAAATAAGATAAAAAAGGCATAGTTCTCGTCTTCCGTCTTCATATAAAAGTTTATGCAATAATACATCTCAGGCCGATTTTGGCTATGGTGACTGTTTTTAACAGACTTCAAAAAAGGAGGAGGTTCTCAATTCGTCGGAATCTTTTTTTATAAATGTATCTTCACCGATTACTCGAAGACGCCTGAACCGATTTGGAAAATTCTTTTTTTTGTTTCAAAGGGTATATACTTCCCAGGTGATCCGATTGTCATCAGGTCAGGTTCTGATGATGGGATCGTGGAGAAATCGAGGGAACTCTTCAATTGTTATAGGCACAACTAGAGTGATTTGGGTATTTTTTATAGTAACTCTTGCATTTGCTCTTGGAAAGCACCATTTGGTGAAGTGGAATTGATCATGAAGACCATCGATGACGAAGCCACCGAAACTACTCAATAATAAGTATTTCACGGGTTCCGATTCGATTACATGGTGGTTGGTGGATGGTTATTATATGGTTGCTAAGAAATTTATGCTCGTCACAATGCATATGGTGAAGTAGATCTAATGATGAAGTAGCAGGAGAACTCCTCAACAACTAACGGCCCTGCATCGGAAAAGGAATATTTTGTAAAAGGTGATGAGCAGTTGCCATTAGGCTATTGCAACTTAGATAAACTTCAAACCGCCCACGAAAAAAAGCGGAAAAAAGAAACTATTAAATTGTATTACACAGCAAGTAGTGGTAAGTATATGAATTTGTGTGGAGTAGGTACCGCAACTGAAAAGTGAAAAATAAAAACTTTTTACAAAAAGAACACTCCCAGTTCATGCATTTAATACTGGCACATTAAAAAATGATATTGAAGCCAAGCTATCTGACATTAGCCACATAAGAGCACACGTTCTTAACCCATAGTGGTCAGAAACAATAAAATCGTTTTACAAAAAAAAAAAACAACCGACTTCCAAAAAAAAAACACTACATAGTGAAATAACTTTCATTTCGGAAGTCGGTGTTTTAGGTTTTGTAGTTTCGTTTTTTGCCATCGACTTCCGAAATGTTTTTGTTTTTTGGAGGTCGGTTGTTTTTTTTTTTTTTTTTTTGTATAATGATTTTATTGTTTCTGACGACTATAGGTTTAGAACGTCTGCTCTTATGTGTCTAATGTAAGACAGCTTGGCTTCAATATAATTTCTTAAGTTTTTTGTAAGAGTCCAATTTATTCTTCCGTAACCTTCTGGGCTTAGTGTGTTACTTAAGTACCTATTATGAAAAGGCGCCTAGAGTATAAGTAAAAGTGAAGATAGTTTCCCTTAAAACACCAGACAGAAGTCAGTAAGTATCGCTTTTTCACACTTAAGGTGGGTACCTACACATAAAATATGTGAAACGTAACATATGTTGAAAGAACATGAGACCTTTTCAGATACCAATCTACATGGTCTTCATATGATCTGACCAAGATTATGTCTGGACTTTAAAAGGGACTGTGACCTCTGAGTTTGTTTCAACCTTCCTTCTCAGAGTAGTCAGATAGGAAACGCCGACCTCATCTAGTTTAAACAATATGATTGACGTGTAAAAGTGTTTGTACAAACCTACTTACAGAAATAAAATCATTTATAATTTATCATGTCATCCAAATACATGCAATGAAACATGAAAATGTAACATACGTTGAAACAAATTCGCTTTGTTATAGTATGTTACATTTCATGTTGCATTGTATAGGTAGGTATATGTTGGACGGCATGGTCGGTCGCCATTATATTCTAAAAGCCTTTTAAATCAAGACATTTCAGTGAATTATAATACCACGTATTCGAATGCAATATATCCACAAGTTTTGATTAGTCGATCGCTGCTCCTGATCCGATTATCAGCGAAGTTATAATGAAAAGGAGGCTTCCCAACCAATGATAGGCGACAGTTTGTTTTACGATCACCAAATAACTTTGGTGCAGTTTTGAAGACGAATTTTCTTCTCTCATGAAGATTTTTTGGCTTTAAGAGAATTCTTTATCGATACATCTCACGGCATATGACATGCTTTTCCTTTATTTAAACAAAGAGAATTTGTCCTTAAAATTAAAAAATTAAATTAAAGTTCCAGAAGTCCTAATCTGTGAAGTTTCCTTCGAACCACACTTAAACCTTCAGTAATAAAATGTACGCACAAAAGTGCGTACCTGCGCGCAAAAACAATTTTAAAGTAAATCATATCGATAGCCCGACACGATTCGAATTTTGAAGTGATGTTTATAGTACTTTACTGCAGCGGCCGACAACAGAGACATTGATGGACGAACGTGAAAATGCGGGGCGAGGCGAAGCCAAGGCACACATACGTGAGTCAATCAATGCCTGGTTGTGGCCAAGGCTTGTATATTACTTTTCTCAAATAATGCGCGGAAATTCAAACTGAGTTAATTAATTATAAAATTAAAAAAAAATGACGAACAACGATCACTTTTGTCGCGCCTAATGTTCATTTGTTTTTTTTTTCACTTTAGACAGCTGTATTTAATAAGCCAGTTCGAGAATTAAACAAAATCTTTGATAAGTAACCTCCTTGGTTGCCATGGGTCGAAGTAAAAAGTTAGTTCCATTTTTAAATTACACGACAGATACGAATTTTCATGGTAATTTATTCGGCCGCTAAACACGACATATGGATTTTCATATTAACATTGCCGGCCACGAAAAACGACAGATATGGATTTTTTACTAACATTGTCGGCCGGTTCTCGCATGTATTTGACCAGTACAGCATTTACGATTTATCTCGAAGAAGGTTGTCAAAAGAATGCTCGAATTTCCAAGCACGTTTAAAAAAAAGAATTTTTCTAGACATCACTGAAAAAATATGTGGTGTGTAATATTATGTATAACATACTTACAATGGCAATGCCATTATTTTGATAGTTCAACAACATTCATTGCATTGTTTATTTTGTTGAACAGACGAATGTTTCAAAAGTTCATATGTTTGATATTCAAAAATCTTCTAAAATTCTTTGGATTGTGGTTGAAAGTGTGTTTCGTAATTGGGGTGTTGAATTTAAATAAATTTATAAAAAAATTACAACTTAACTTAAAAACCACTTATAAAAAGCCATAGCCAAACATTAGTTTAATTTCAACCTTAACAAATCTCTTGAAGTTACTACACCTGAGCATCTTACGAACTAAGCAGTAGTCGAAAGGACTATAAGCCCTTAAACGTCTTTAATCTGACATTTTATTACTAAAATCGTACCATTCGAGGTATGCACGAACTACGTCGTATGAGCTTAGGTAAGATTGAAAGCGGTGACTTATAAGCTGTGCGTTCTGAAAGTTGGCAACGACTGAAATAGTGTCAAATACATACCTGTTTTGATTAATTTATCAATAAAATGTCAAAAGTGTCAAACACACACACAAAACATGACATGCCTGTGACATGCCTGTGTGGGTTGATTTGTTAATATTACTGTATGAAAATATGAAATATCACTCTATACTCAGTCTAAATCTGTCAAAATGACCCCTAATTGATCTACAGTAATCCACAATCTGCTCTCAAAACGGTGAAGGAAAACATCGTGAGGAAACCGGCATGTTCTAGAACCAAAAATTCGAAGACATATGACAGCTACCAACCCGTACTGGGCCCGCGTGGTGGATTACGGCCCACTCCCTCTCACCGAGAGAAGGCCTGTGTCCCAGCAGTGGGAACAGTATAAGCTGATTATGCTAATCCACAATAAAGAATAAATGATTGATTGACTGATTGAAAATGCTCCTGTAACTTCGCGCCTGCTCAGTTCACATACTGCACGCTATCCGCCTTCAGTATGACGCTTTCTTCACACAAACTATGATAGTCTATCAGGATTATATCGAACTCAAGCCCGATGTTAACGCCTATTATTGTAAATCACGCCTAACATCGTAGTAAGGCAGACAGTATGCTGATTGCCATCTGGTTTATGTCGACAGAATTAGCTTTATAGGTTTTAAATTTATTGCCTTAAGACATTAGAGGGAGGTGGTTCGAAGATTTGTGTCTTAGGCCTGTATTTTAGAATGATTAAGAATGAATCTCGATTATAACTGACAGATTTTATACTCATATCTCGAATGTAGTATTTATTCGATGTTATGGTTAGTCATAATTGAGAATGTTATGGAATACGCGACTTTGTTAGACATGCCATAACATCACGCCTGTATCCAAGGGTTAGGCAGAGGTGTAACTATAGTACACCCACATTTCGGCAGTTATGGTTAAGTTCCATGTAACAGGGGGCAAGCCTATTGCCATCAACCGGGCACACCCGGGACTTTGATAGACTCGATGTGTAAATTAAATGATACTCCAACATAACTATTTCTTCGAAAATTCCTAAGAGAGAGTGCTCTTTAGTTTTTAACGATGTAAGTATTAATTAAGTGCCAGTACCCTTATTACGTAACACACTATCTATCACAATCTGAATAATTTTGAAGGCTATTGCTTAATATGTTCGAAAAATGTATCTGCTCAACAATGTAAATAATGCAATGAATGTTATTGAACTGTCAAAATAAAACCCATTCCTACTGTTAGTGTGTTATGTAATTACCCCGCTGGTGTAATAATGCTAGGTACTGAATCTTCTAAGAACTGAATTTTCTCTTATTTGTTTATTGATTTATGTATTATTTATTGTACACCACAAAGACATAACAAAACAGAAATCAAACACTACAAAGTATACAATGGGCGGCCTTAAAGCTTCATTTCTTACTAGCTGTTACCCGCGACTTCGTCTGCGATCCAGGATGAAATGTCCTTAACATTTGTACGCCTTATGGCAAAGAACGAACGTGCTACCGGGACAAAAAGTAGCCTATGTACTTCACCAGGATGCCATCTATCCCCTTGCCAAATTTTATCGAAATCCGTTCAGTACAGGAGTAACAAGGTAACATAAAAACAGAGTTACTTTCGAATTTAAAATATTAGTATAAATTATATTAATTACCCATAAATGCAAAGTCTATCTACAACTCTCCATTTTTATAATCTACTATCGTTTTTATGTTCTTTATCGAGACAGAGCTTCCTATCACCGATTTAGAGTAAAATTTCGAATAATCTGATGTTCCGAAATTCGAAACTCCGCCATTTAAATTCGGTATGGTGCATAATAGAGAGCATCTGACCACGACATCACCTGCCGTCTGCGTTAATCTGAATATAAATTGTCCGTAATTAAAAAAGACTAATCTGTGACGTTTGCAATCAAAAGTGGTATTTATTGTGATTTAAAAAAAAACCGGCCAAGTGCGAGTCGGACTCGCGCACGAAGGGTTCCGTATCATTATCTATAAAAACGGCAAACAAATCATGTATGTTGTATGGGAGCCCCCTTAAATATTTACTTTATTCTGTTTTTTTTGTATTTGTTGTTATAGCGGCAACAGAAATACATCATCTGAGAAAATTTCAACTGTCTAACTATCACGGTTCATGAGATACAGCCTGGTGACAGACGGACAGACGGACGGACAGCAGAGTCTTAGTAATAGGGTCCCGTTTTACCCTTTGGGTACGGAACCCTAATAAATGGATTTAAAAGAGTGACCTTGGAGTTTCTTGCCCGTTCTTCTTTATAGAGATCTACGTTTTGTGACTAACTGACCGACTCTTTGACAATTCGAAAGTGCCTGTAAATGATGTAATTTAAATAAATGCTTTGAGTTTGACTTTGAATTACCATTAAGTTTTATTAGTAAATTCAATGAAACAATTGAAGTCCGACAGTTCCCATATGTCGTATTCATTGATCGTTTTCTTTAATAATAAGCCGTTTTGCAGTGACTTCCAAAATGTATGTTTTTTTTTCACAACAATAATATCAACGTAAATAGCTTTTGCCCCTATTAAATGGAACTTAGACATAGCTGGCGGAATGTAATAAGTTGGCTATCTCTTCAGGGAAAAGAAGCGTTATGTTATAATGCAATGGCTATTGCTTAAATTCTGCCACATTAATTATTTATCTTACATGTATTTCTTGAAATCTAATCCTATCACAATTTCAGTAAAATCTTTAATTTTCCTGATACAAATTTGGATTTCGATACTCTGCTATTAAAATCCGGTATGGTGCATAATAGAGAGCGTAATACCACGACAGCACCTGCCGTCTGCGTTAATCTGAATATAAATTGTCCGTAATTAAAGTGGACTCGGACATGCGGGGAATAAATGCGACCACTTGAAACAAAGCCTTGGGGTGTGGTGTATCGCGCACGTTTGGGAGTGGCGCGAGGAGGCGAAACGCCGGGGCGTAACTCCGCTGCCGCGAGAAATCACGGCACAGCGGACAGAGCTCCGGCGGGATCTCATGGCGGCATGGAGGGTGCGACTGTCGCAACCCAGCGCAGGGCACGCCACAATTGCGGCGGTAAGACCCCTCTTTGAGGAGTGGCTTGAGAGGCGCCACGGCGTCCTCACCTTCCGCCTGACGCAGGTCCTCACCGGACATGGCTGTTTCGGGAGGTTCCTGTTTCGGATAAGGCGGGAGGAAACGCCCGGGTGTTACCATTGTGTGGATCGACCGGAGGACACGGTGGAGCATACGGTGGAGGTCTGCCCGGCTTGGGCGGAGCACCGCCGTGTCCTCGTGGCGGCGATCGGCGGCGGCGACCTCTCGCGTCCGGCCCTGGTTCAGGCCATGGTACGGAGCGAGAGGGAATGGGAAGCCGTCACCTCCTTCTGCGAAGCAGTAATGCTCGCGAAGGAGGAGGCGGAGCGCGAGAGGGAGAGGCAATCTCTACGCCCTCGCGCCCCTAGCCGCCGCAGGAGGAGGAGACACCCTGGGCGTCGGGAGTCGATTGCCGACTCCCGGCCACCGTAGGCGCGGGCTTGCGGACGGCGAGCAATGGGCAGCTCGCCGTCCGGTAAGGACCAGGCCCGGGTCGACGGCGCGTCGTGTTCCACGCGCGCCTCAAAGAGATGTCAGCACCATTGACGGGGTCCGATAGGACCGATGCCTGCCGGGGCTGCGGATTGTTCGAAAGAGTTACCGTGGCCCTGGCGCACAGGCAACTGAAGGAACACGGGTGGGTTTTAGTCAGTAAGAGTCTGACACGCCCTTCCGCTCCGCCCAGAGCGGGAGACGTCATTTGATGATTTCCCACCCAAAAAAAAAAAAAAAAAAAAAAAATGGGGTGTGGTGTAAGTTACGGAAGAATGGCGGCCGGGAAATGTGTTATTTATTAGGTTGGTATTCAGCCTTAGTTGATTTAAAGGAGGTTAGTTAACTAGTAGCTCTGTGAGCTGTAGACCTCGCGAGTCTGTCTTTGCATAGCTTAAAACTGAATAAATGTTCACCCCGCATCCTTAAAGAAAAAGCGCGCGCAAAGGGCGCGACATGGCTGACATGTTTTTTTTACGTTTTCAACCCTCATATCTCGGCCATTTTAAAAAAATTCGAAAGACTGTGTCGACAAAAGTTCCATATAATTATCGAATCTGCTCAAAAAATTTAAAGAGAATCGATTAAGAAATACGACCTGTAGGGGAGAACAGCCATCCGCCTGACATCCGCACATACGAAAGTATTTTTGCCCAAGCTTAAACGGAGACGCTTCGCTTGCGTTTCGCGCTCGCTTGGTCAATAAAGCTGGTGGACGGAAAGTAGTTTGCAATTTGTGAATTAAGTATTTCTTGGAGAACAATGTTTTTCTTTGCTTTATGGTGCACAAAAGAGTTTTATACGGCGACTGTACTTTAAACTGCAATTTTCTGTTCTTATTTTTTGTGTTCCTAACTGCAAGCGGAGGTTATAATAAACCATATGGCTTACCCTATTCCCTAAAATTGTTAGATGATTCGTTCAGATTGCCAATATTTTACTAAATAGTGCATACAAAATTTTCGTTACGTAAAATAAATAAAAATGTTTATTTCAATTACAAAGTGCATGTACATACAAAATTTGGAGCTCACATTTTAAGCAAAAAATTGCTTGTGTTAGGAGACTCCGCTCTTCCACTTAATATTAACCATTTTTGCAAATGAGTGTAAGTAAAAGTATAAAAATAAAATAAAGCAAAAATAAAAGTACGTTAGATTTAAAAGAGAAAAAGGCAAAAATGCGCGTATTTGTGTGATGTGTGCGAGTATGGGTAAGTGTTCTAGTGTGAGAGTACGTAGTTACGTAATCAGGAAGATATAGCGAGATATGATTGGTGTAAGTCACAAGAGGAAACTCTTGTGACTTACACCAATCATATCTCGCTGAGCCCTTGTAATTCGAGCTCAAACGGCGCCATATTTTTTCCAGGAGCTTTTGTGGGTAATGGTACTAAATTTAGCGGTATATGTCGCATTAGAACGACTTTTAGATAGTGCGCTTATGGGAATGGCAGTGCATAAACCACTATTAATTCAAGTATATTAAATTATAATAAACTATGAAAAAAATAGTTATTACAATCAATTAAAATTTTCGTTAGATATGCGTAAGAAAAACGTCTAATAATTTATCGTGAAAAAAAAACAGCTACAATCTCGCAACAAAATCTTTTTCAAATAATGTTATGGAAACATTTCCAACAATATCGAGATAAAATTCCTGGAAAATGAACAATCTCGAACAAGTGAACTATGAAAATAAAAGATAAACTTAAAACTGCAGAATATAGTTCAGCCCTTTGTCGAACGTTCACAATGCTAGCAAACTATGCATCGAACTGTGGGCGTAGCACGAACGCGCGATGTAAACGTTACGTGAATTCGAACGATTTTTAAATCGAAAAAAGCAACGATCCTATAGAATTTTTGCGACAAGCACAAGTAGTATCACCCATCATCATCATCAACCTACAGCAGTCCACTGCTGGAAATAGGCCAATTCAATTTTCGACAACACTTATCCAGTTGCTAAGATCCTGCGAAGATTGTCGCTCCACCTAGTCTGAGGGCGCTACCTTAAATTTTCTGAATCGCGGACTCAAGAACACGTGTACCCCAATGGTCCTCGGTCATTAGTATCAACCATAGATACAAATAAAATATTTGACCTATGTAAGCTCATATTATAGCTGCGAAACGAGTATCTTCAATTTTAAAACACACACACGCACTTTACACTTTTTATTTGTTTGTTTTATTTTTCTTTCTTTTTTACTTGTAGTGTTGTTTTTATATGTTGTGTTGTTTATTTTGTAGTCTGTGCTAAATAAACGTATTTTCTTTCTTTCTTTCTTTAAAATGGTTCGAATTTAACTATACATTTACATCGCGTGTCACGAACGCACGACGTAAACGTATGGTTAATAACGTTTACGTCGCGCGTTCGTGCTAGCCATACAGTTTGGACTGAGTAAACGTATCGATCGGCGCCGGCGCTCCAGACAAACTTTGTTTAGAACTTGGACCTCTTAACATATTTTGTGACACACAACCCTTTCAGAGTTCTCATTCGAACAGAATATTGATAGTAAAAATGTAATGGCTCCATCTGGGTTAGTTTTGAAATATGTGTCTGTTTATTGTCGAATATATGTGAGGCTGGAGACTTTTATGATCTGAAATCATAATATGTAGGTACTGTAAACCTGTACGAGATTTTCTTTAGGCAGAAAATAATATGACGTCATGTTTGGGCCAGTATATTGTCATTAATCGGGTAGAAATACAGACTCCATAGGGCCTAGACAAATGGCATTCTCTTCGGAGCGATTCTATTTCTACAATCGCTATCGTTTTCGCTAATGTTTCTATCATACGAATCGAAAACTAGCGATAACGCTTGTCAAAAAGTGCCACTTGGCTACGCATCTCTATGGAAGTAATCATTCGACACTGTCGATTCGTTACATATAATCGAATGATGTTAACATTGTCTAGCTAATTCCTATTCGCTGACCTATGATCATGTGATATTTCGATAGCTTATGTCAATCCAATACATTTTTTGGCTTTTCTACTAGCGTCATCGCTAATCGAATGTTACTTTGTCTACCAGAAATTTCAATGACGGTATATAAACAGTTTGTAGTGTCTGGTTCTATTAAACCAAAATAACTTTACGCAACTTAAAATACATATATACTAAAAGCACAAAAGACTGTTTATTAATATTGTTTACTTTTGTATATCATGTACACGTGCCAAACTGCGAAGTGGTGATACTTTTAACACGGTTATATTTCACGCATGGCAGGCAGGTTTATTCCGAAAAGTTTCTATGTTACAACGGTAATTATTCGATACCTGTAGTTACCACCACTCAAGCGAACA
This sequence comes from Dryobotodes eremita, assembly GCA_917490735.1. Taxonomy (NCBI): domain Eukaryota; kingdom Metazoa; phylum Arthropoda; class Insecta; order Lepidoptera; family Noctuidae; genus Dryobotodes; species Dryobotodes eremita. Next base: position 6,321,714 of record OU823261.1, read on the forward strand.
GTGTAATTGTGCTTCATATAACCTTGAAATCAAAGAGCAAAATCAATATAAAACACAATTTATTAATATTTGATTCTCTTTAAAAGGAGTAATTACCATTCTCATTAATATCGTGTATCAGTCAGGCAAAATATTGAAAAGTTTTAAAGAGAAATTATGTGGTGTGAACTTGAGCGTACCAGTCACAATGAATCAAATGAAAATCAGCGTTCTGATGAAATATTAAAATATATGATTGAGTGCTCTATCCACCCTTTATTAAGCCCGTAACGGTATTAAACCAGTAATAAATCAACAACGAACCATAATTTCTCATTACACAGTGAACAATAAATCATTTAACTAGAAAATAGGCTAAAATAAGCTTTGCTATGATTGGCTGCCGAACAGCCTTAGGCTAAATAATGTCCATTACAGATATTGGTATTGTTATTTTATATTAGAATTTGTCATTGGCGATTATAAAACGTGAGGTGCACCCTTTGGTTCTAGTATAAATTTAAAATCTGAGTAGTTTTTTTTTTTGAGGAGGAGAATTTCTTAATGATGCAAACTGCTTACTAGTGGTTATTACTAGTATTGTGAGAGCCCTAGAGAACTGAAAATCCAGAAAAAAATTACTGAAAAAAAAACCAGCAGAGAACTGCTATAGGTTGAGTTGATTGATGATGCAAATTAAGGCAAGAATTTAAAGACAAGACTACTGACTTCAAGCTTCAAGCATCAATGAAGACACCCATTTAAAAATGCCGAGTAGTTAGTTAATTCCACATCGGATCCAAGCAACAATAAAATTAATAAAATAATACAAAATATAGAAATACACAATAACAAACCTAATATCTCATATATTTTTTAAGAGGAGGAGAATTTTTAGCGATGCAAACTTCTTACTAGTGTTGTGACGCAACTTAGAAGAGGCCTATATCCATCTGTGGACTGCTATAGGTTGAGTTGATTGATGATGCAAATTAAGTCATTAATTTAAAAGACAAAACGACTGACTTCAAGCTTACATCATCAATGAAGACGTATAATGAAGAAGTAGTTAGTTAATTACACATCGGACCTAAGCAACAATAAAATAAACAAATACAAAATTTAGCAACATACAACAACAAACCTAATATCTCATATACTGTAAACTATTTGCCTATCAAACTCAACCGAATAAATTTCACAGCACCACCAGGAAATACAGTGAAAACTGTCATCCCACATTCAAATATTTCTACCGAAACCGCAATAGTCATAATAAATAGAATGTAGTACTCTATTCGATGCAACAAATCGAATTTGCGTCACGACGAATATAAACTTGAATGCAATGGCTTTTCGCGAATACTCGCATATTACACGAACATATTCAAAAGAATTTAGATTGAGTGTAATGCCACTTGAAAGTCAATTTTCTGTGAACGTGTTCTTTATTTTCGTTTCTGAAGGTATAAATAATTATGTGAGTTGTTATTGCGTTATGAGAGTTGAGGTAGTAGCAGGAAACTTGGTTGGTTGTTGGTATGGGCTAGAATATTGATTCAAGCTTGCTGCTAAAGCCGAGCCACACATACGTGAGTCCATCAGTGCCTGGTCGCGGCAAAGGCTTGTATAGTACTTTTCTCAAATAATGCGCGAAAATTCAAACTAAGTAAATTAATTATAAATTCCAGAATCAAAGACGAACAACGATAACGTTTATCGCGCCAATATGTTCATTTGCTTCTTTTTCACTTTAAACTGCTCTATTTGCTAAGCCAGTTCGAGATTTAAATAAAATCTTTGATAAGTTACCTCCTTGGTAGCCATGGGTAAAAAGGTCGTTCCATTTTTAAATTACAGTTTTCACAATAATTTATTCGGCCGCTAAACACGACAAATATGGATTTTCATTTTAACATTGCCGGCCGGCCGCTTAACACGACAGATATGGATTTTAATACTAACATTGCCGGCCGCTGCTCGCACGTATGACCAGTACAGCATTTTCAATTTATCTCGAAGAAGGTTGTCAAAATAATACTCGAATTTCCAAGCATGTTTGAGAAAAGTCCCTATTCGTGTCTGTGTGACCGCGTTGTTCTTCTAAACTTTGATACGGATTCTAATCGGTTTTCACCACTATTTAGAGAATTTATTCCGGAAGGTGTCTGTATTTAATGCATTACTATTCAACTTACATTTTAAATAAACAATGTTATGTCAAGCCGTAAAAACCTTGCGAAGCAGGGGCGGGTCGCTAGTGATGTACATTCTTAAAAAATCATACGAGTAGTTAACTCATCCAGTATGTAAGTACATTAACCGGGCGTAAATAAGCCACATCGTGTTTTAGAAAGCAACTGTCACACAGCTATGGGTAAAAGAGACGTCAATCTACAAAGCTGTTAATTTTTTTTTCTAAAAAGCTGACGGATTTTACTGATTCTAAAAATATTATAATATTTTTTTTAGGAAGGCGCGCTTTACTTGTGGTTACCAAGTGTAAAAACACGCTGTGAATGTGTGTGTAAGCGCGGGAGCTCTCGGTACCGTCCGAGATAATGGCGAATTCGGAAATGTGTGTGTGCGTGTGTGTGTTATATGCTACTCCTCTTCACGCACATTTACCGCGTATTTATACACTTGGTTACCACAAATAAAGCGCGCGTCGCTTTTATAAGATAAAAATAGTATAGCATAGGTGGGAATACAATACACGACTTTATAACAGACACGTTACTAGCTCATTTGCGAGGAGAATGCCATGGAGGGTGAACGAATGCGAAGTGCCACATTAACGGCCGTAAGCAAGTTAGTTCATATAAAATACATATGACGTAAGCGTATTTTCAAACTTCAGGTTCTTGAACAAATACTCAATTCACTAATAAGGCCTACACGTGAAACAAATTAAAATCACAACAGCGTACGCTTAAGTGCACATTTTTACGACTCAAAGTTCGCGCCGTGTTTCGCCTGGCCTAATTAACAAAGTTCCTGATTAACCCTTATTACAATAAAATTTGGCGGGAACCGAGTGGCCCGGGGGCGTACCATCAACGCGCTAAGTTTATTTCACGAGAAAATAACTACGTACTCACATTTTGTAAAGTCGCAATCTGTATTTTCACTTTAAGAGATCTCTCTCCTTTTGCTTATAAGCCATTGGGTGGGGGAACGTTCAAGTGGCTGACTGTAGCGATTCAATGAGTAAACCAGTCTTTATACCTACTTATGTTGAATCTTTGAAGAAATATTAAATTCTGTCTCTACCAAATGGTGATGATGCGAAGAGCCTGTTCAGGTTCATAGCACAAATGTAATCCGTAGCAGTGTATATTTAGGATACGATGGGAATGTCATATGCAATGTGGTTATAAAAGTCCCGAACAAATAAGGAATAAAAAAATAAATTTTGATGCTATTGCATAGAGAAACACATCAAATGGTTATTAATGGCTACCTTTATGCACAGATACCCCAAAATAAAAAATCCTTACTAAAATAATCGCTACGCGGCGCTTGGGTGCGAATACGAGCTGCAATAAAAAAATAATTAAACTTCATACAGAATAAAATAACACGGTAATGCTTTGAAATGTTAGTCCCAAAATCCGCTCGCACCTAATCCTTGCATCATCTCCCTTACAATATTGCGAATCGCAGCAATCTTCTTCGCTTTGAAATTGTTTGTGATTACAGCAGTTTGTGTTGAGACGAGGTGTAATTTCGCTTCCTATCAGTATCGTCGGCTTGTTACGTTTGTTTTATATTAAAAACGCCTCTGGTGTTGCTAACATCGGTTCACACAATTTCACCCGAACTTGGTGCAATCATTCATGCTTGATTTCCTTTTCAAGTTTTCTGCCATTTGATTTGGTGGTTTTCTTGTGTGAAATCAGTGAAGTGTAGTTCTAAAGGATTTAAAGTTTGCTGTGAAAGATTTTCATATTTTCGTTATGTAGATTCAGCCATAGGTTTTCATCAGATACTCTATTACCGCGTAACTAAGTTTAAATATTAATCTCAAATCAGCTAATATTACTTCTCATAATTTCTATCAATTAAAAAATACCTATTATTTTTCAATTCTTTCTGTCTAGTTAAAAAAAGAATTGCCAGTAAAATACAAGCAAATTTAGTTTTGTATATATGGATGATATCCTTGTGCCTTTGTCACCCGTAAACCAAAACACTGTTCTAGTCTAGCTAACACTACAAATGTTAGTACTTCTGTTTCAAAGCTGCTCCATATATCCTGTACAAAAAGTCGTGTTGGTACCGCATTCTCCCAGTGGCGCCATCTGTCCGGTGCACCGACGTGCATCGCCGCGGGAGATGTTTGTCAATCCACGTCTACCCCGACACGCATCACGGTTATATATGGATTAATAATGAAGCTCTTATTGCGCTTGCTATGTATAGACTTATGTGGTGCTGTTGAATTATGGTTATGTTGGAAGATAAATGGGTAGAAAGGTTAAGGAGGTAATTTGAGGTTACTGAAGCAAATTGGTGTCCAGTTTAATTATGTAATCATCCAAAAGTATTTTTTTTTTATCTCATAGTAAATATTAGTTTCGAGATAGTGTTAAAGGTTACACAAAAGCGATAGAATGTCGTGGGGTTGTTTTCAATAAAAAATCTAATTAATTTATCGAGGTAAATCAACCTCATATTTATTAATAAAATATATCTAAAATCCTTTAGCTGCAATACACCGAACACAATTTGTGAACTTAACAAATTTTGATTCATAGAAATTGTTATTCGTCAAAATTTCGACGCTGAAACTGAAAGTTTACAGGGTTTACTTAATTGTATCATCCGACAGGCGTAGAGCCTTGAAAAACGAAATGAAGTCCGTTCGAATTGGTCGAGACTTTGTGAATTATTAAATTTCGTCCTCGCTGCGGAACAAAAAATATTGTTTTGGAAGTTGAGAACAAGTTTCAAATCTGATAAAGGGCTTGACATCCTTGCGAAACCCGTGCCGAGTTCTATAAATAAAGATAAAGATTCGAAAATAAACGAATAAAATTTTGCGTCATTCCAAGTTATTTTCAGAGGTCACTTATTCTTTCCTTGGTAACATGACTACCATGACCGCAATATGAGTGTACTAGTTAGTTTTTATATAAATTATTCTCTATTTTGGTGTACATAATAAAGAGTATTCTATTCCATTCCACGTGGATGCATCTAGAAGTTTACTATAAAGACTATGGGTTATTCCAAATTAATTACGAGTATTTAACATAATAACTTATTAGCGTATCTCTGTTAATGTCAATACAGAGCCCCTAAAGGAAGTAAAGTAGCACGGTTTCTCTTGTATAATTTCATTTACGAAAAACCTAAAGTATCTTTAAAAATCTGTAAAGATTGGAAAAAAGGAAATATTTTATCAATTCCTTCGAGAAGCCTACGTAATAAGACTCTTATGTCTCCAATCTCATTATTAATCTTCGGGGCATATGTAAAATTTCCCTTTTTATTGACTCAAAGGAACGGTGGAACGCGTCACTGAATAAATTCAATTTGGAAGGAAAAAAAAAGCGAATCCCCAGTGAGGTATTCATTAAAAAATCAAGCATATTTTGATCCAAATTAAAGCGCTCTCCGCGGCTCGGGCCTGTGCTCGTTTGGTGTCGTGGAGTGCTCTCGAGACACCGTCTGCAAGGAAACACTAGTGTGTAGTGTCGTGACACTTGGGATTATGAGATGCGATGTTCTTATGTTTTAATTAGTTCGCGCATTTCGGCGCGGGTGTCATGAAATATTTTTATGAATTCATTGCTGAATATTTAGTGCACTGAGCTAAAGGAGAAAAAAACATAAATCTTTGCATAGTACAAAACAAAGTCGTTTTTCGTGTCTGTCTGTTTGATCGCTTAAATCTTTCAAATTGTACAGTCGCCAGCAGGTCAAGCTACACGAAACTGTCAAATTGCTCCCAACGATTTTAAACCTTAAAATGTTGATTGTTAAGTTCAAAATCGAATAAGAAAATCTTACAGTTTGTAGTAACTTGATGTGCTGGCGCCTATACAATGGATTTTGATGTGGTTTTTATCGTCATTTAGAGCATTTATCCCCCTTTAATTTAGCACAGAAATCTTGATATTTTGGCAGGTCGCCATTGCACCCGTGCGAAGCAGGGTCGATCGCTAGTATTTAATATATAAAAAAATAAGCAAACAAAAAGATGATAAGCACCTGTTTGTCCAATCCTATAAATATGTAGTAGTACATAACTTATCTGACTTTCATTTCGCTTCAAATCCAATTCACTTAAGAGTTTCAAGTGAAATACTTTTCTGCTACTTGTCGTTTCCTATGTTACACGTCAGTGCATAAAAAGACAACTCATCTTTACGAGAAATATTTTATAATTTCTTGGGAGAAAAGTTGTGGATTCCTGATATAATAAATTATGCAAAATGTTATCTAAAACATAATTATGCCAAGGTCACGTCTATTGGACATATAAAAGTTGTGATTTAACCAAAATGAGTTTTGTTGAAATGAAATTTGATACCCACTCAGAAGTAGTTTGTAAAGTCATTATAATTTTTTGCGACCGACATTCAAACAAAGATACAATTTCGGTTTACGTTATAAATTTTAGCAGAAAATTGGTATTTTCTATTAAAGTGGTTCTTTCAGAACTTTATGTCAACTTGAAAATATAAATTAACGTTTTGGCTACAGCGGAGTGAAATACTTTAGTGCCTGTAAATCTTATCTAAATAATAATGTACAAAATAATTTTGTTTTTATCATAAAGAGTTACTTTTGACTTTACTTATCTAATTCATTATTATATAATAACACAAAAACGTGGATATTTTGTTTGACACCGTGTAAAGCTGTCACCATCTAAGTACCTAATAGGTTTTTATTTTCAAGTCACTTCCTTAGGATATTGCAAAAGCAATATTATGCAAAGTTTAACCATACACCACAACATAGCATGCCTCAACGCAATATCGATGAAGCTACATTTTACATACACAAAAAAAAAATCAAGCGGTCGGTTTTTCTGTCGCGATCTCTACCCGATGTTTTCCGAACCCGTACTTGAAGTAAGTTGTATGAGTCGTTGAAACTTTGCTCCGAGTATGTACCTATGTATTTGGTTCAAGCATGTAACAAGATGAGAGGTTTCTTTAATATTATGTTCCGTGTCAGTTACAGGTACTTATAACGGTATATAGGTACACGTACTGCGAGTTAGTACTTGTTTTCAAGTAAGAAAAGTTTTCGACGTTCTGTATTATCAGCTGGTTATTTAAGTAACTTTTTACTTGTTGAAGTTTTTATGATAACTTTCCTTCATATTTTTTTCTTATATTGCTGTGATTATAGCGGTCGTAGCTAAGTTTATTTTTGGATACAGTAATTGACCGAGCGAGCGCGAAGCGTCTCCGTTTCAGCTTGGGCAAAAATGCTTTCGTATGTCCGAATATCCGGATGTTGTTTCCTCTACAGGACGCATTTCTCAACCGATTCTCGTGAAATTTTGTGAGCAAGTTCGACAATTATATGGATTCTTTTTGCCGATTCAGGTTTTCGATATTTTTCAAAATGGCGGCGATATAGGGGTGGAAAACGTAAACAAACATATTTCAGCCATTTCGCACTCTTTGTGCGCGCTATTTTGTTTTAAGGTGTAAGGATTCGCAAGGTCTACAGCTCACAGAGTCACTAGTCACTACGTTGTATCATGCCCACTGTAGGGTTTTGAATGTCAAATAACAGTTGCATGACGAACCATCACGAGCATCTGCCAAATCTATACTTATTTTTTAATATTATCAATGGGTAAATTTTGTGATTTTGTATGTATGTAACGGGTAATCTTCGGAACCACAGATCTGAATTCGAACATTCTTTCACTAGTGGGAAGCTACAGTATTGTCGAGTGTCATAGGATATATTTTATGTTAAAACAAGAAATTTCACGTGAATGAAGACGCGGACAGAACCTAGTCATGAATAAAAGAACTTGAAATTTCTAAGCATACACTTGCTTTGTTGAGAAAGTTCTGGAATAAAGTAAAAGGTTTTTGTTCTCAGCATTTACTTATCCCCCGCAAAAAACAAACACTGTCACTTTTAAAAAGCTAACCACAGAAAAATCTATCTGACGAACACTAAAGGGACTGACTTAAGCAAAAACTGTAAAACCAGCAAAGTCCTGAATAACCTTAAACGTAAAACCGAGATGAAACGAAAAAAATATATTCAAGAGAAAATACTAAGAGATTACAAGTCGCACAATAATTCGAGAACAGTAAAAGAAAATCGTCAGACAACAAAAGCTGAGGCGAATGAAATAAAACGCTATTGTGAACAGTACCTTCGTTCCGCTAAAGTTAAATGGATATTTCTGTTTAAACTTTAAATTAAATAACAACAACTAAAAATTAACACAACGTTTTAAATTAATTCGACGTCCGTCTCGAAGGTACAGTCGAGTGCAATCGCCTTTTATGTTATAAAGCTGTCTTCAGACGGGCTAGTTAACACTATCTCAGAGACCAGACGTGGTACAGTCGCGTAGAATTGCGATTTCTTCTCGAGTTGTACTGATACAGCGCACGTTCCTACTGTCAGGCACACACGGACTTCGAAAAATCGAATTGAGATTTTTATAAAAATGTTTACTGTTCCAATGTGGGAATTATTTGCAGAGTTCCAGGAATCGAAACAGCTCTATTTCTGAATGGGTAATATTTTTAAATTAAACTGTGAAGTAATTGGATTACGTATACATACGGGGAGTATGTTCGTAGGTATGTACTATCTAGGCATGTGTATACGTTTTCCCTTCGAATATTGCATCATTCACTTTTCGTTCAATATTGCTAAATGCATTTCGTTTTTATTTATGTAATATATTTTTTTATTATTATTGAGACTTAGTACCTACTTGTTTAAAACTATCAGAAAATATACCTCTTTACTGCGCCAACAAAGTTTTAGTTATAATATATTTATGAGTCCTTATCATTTACATTTTACATAATGTATATGGGAGCTAGGATAATAATTAGTATTCCTACAGTATTCAGTGGCTGAAACAACAATAGTTTTAACTTTTCGACTAAAACCTCGGTTGCTAGTTTAAACTACAAACAAACCTATTACAATTATTTTATAATAATTTTGTTTTTGGCCAATATCAACCTAATGTGCCACAGGTATTTTTTGGCGCTAGGCAATAATCAGAACGAACGCCGCCATTTTGTTTATTCAATACAATTTCACAAATTATTACCAACAGCGCTCCTCTGTCAATATCATTGAAGCGCTAATATCCTCGTAATATTATAGAGATTTTAGCCTGTATGCCTTCCCCATGCAATTTCCGCGAGTATATATACTAACAAAAATTTTAAAGAGGTAATTTGTTTGTTTTTTTTGTATGTAGGGGGTAATCTCAGGAACTACCAGTCGGATTTGAAAAAATCTTTTTGCCTTTGATAGCCCAATTCTTGAGGAAGGCTATATGCTATTTAACCTCACGCTAGGACTCATAGGAGCCGAGCCAAAAGGAAAAAGAAAGAACGCCAAGCGAAAACGAACTAACACCGCGGGCAGGCGATGCGATGCGATGGTGTGGGTCGGGTGTACAAGAAATTTCACGCAGGCGAAGTCGCGGGCTGAAGCTAGTATAAGATAAACACTATTTTCATGTTTAGAAGATAGAAAAGAATCGAGACTCAGCTTGAAGAGCTGACAGAGAGCATATCACGATGTAACAGAAGTAGATTGTTCGATAGGAGTAATTATGAGTTATCCTAATTCTAACTAGGCTCAAGGCTTAACTATTGCGATACCGAGTATGGCCCATGCCTGTTAACAAGAACTGAGAAGCTGGTACAACGTATACAAAATGCATGTACACGGTTCTGTGTTAAGATACCTCGCAGAAGTCATGTCACTCCTTTTATAAATGAAAATAATATTTGAAAATGGCTGCTATAAGAAAGTTACATAAATGGCTGGTTTACTTTTTGGAGTATTCAATACACAAAAACCACACTATCTGTTTGAGATATTAAGTTGGAGACAAAGTTAATACGAACCACGTTTCACTACTGAACCTCTTTGTCCATCAACACATAGGACCGCAGCATTCAGAGGAGTTTCAAATACGCCGCCACGCACTGTTGGAATAACCTTCCTCCACCAGTAAGAGTCCTGAGAACAAAGAAGCATTTTATGAATATTTTTACGAAATATTTCATGCAGATACAACAATCCACATGATTGTACAACTTCAACTAAAAATAATAACTGCTCTTTTTGCACTTGCCTCAAGGGTTACGGCCTACGGGCAATGGATGTGGTTTTCCAACAGTGCAAGTGGCCTCTGTCTGATTTCTCCCCGTTTAGCTCCTGTCTGTGTCATCCTCACAGGAGAAATGGTCAATTATCTGGAGCATATTTGCTGTCGATCTTGCTGAAGCTGCATTATCTAGGTGAGGCATTAGATAGATAGATAGATAAATAAGGAAGCATTACACTGTACACAACATCTAGATTAATTACTTAGTATTTTTATATAATTTTCTTTTTATTGTGGTCTTAATTTATGTATTACTTATTTATTAAAGTTACGTATATTATACAGATATAATATATATATTTCCCCAAAATTTATAAACGCTGCTTAAATTTAAGTTATGATTAGCGACTGTTTAACCATACGTTTTTGACATTTAAACGTCTCTTAACTTTAATCATCGTTTATAAATAAACCCCCTAATGTCTAAGTACACACGATTTTCAGTTAGATGTCGAATTACAAGTTATTTCTGTACCTACCCGAATTATTATGTCACACAGAGGGATGGATGTCATTATGTCACTCGAGAGGTAGTTGCTGAAAATCAGCGCTGTTGACGATAGGTTCGTCCGAAGTCACAGCATTTTGCTGAGCAACGACCTGTTCTTGCGCAGATGCGACGCACGGCTTTATCTTACTTGTAATGGTTGTTTGTTACAAAAGTAGATCATCTTATGTTTTGTTTGTTTGTTGTTGTCATTTGCCAGTGTCGCAACGCGTTACGCAATCTGTATAGTCTTTGGTGTTGATATGCCCTGGCATCAAGCAATGGACAACATTGTCAAACTTTTAACGTTTTGAATACGAGGTTTTTGGTTGCTTTTTATTAGTGTACGTATTATGTAAAAAAAAAAGTGTGTGTCTTGTTTGTGCAGAATAAACATTTTTTCTTTCTTTCTTTCTCTTTCTAACTATAATAAAAATGCGAATCTGAGTTCTTTTGTTTGTTTATTACGCTTTCACGTCTTAACTTCTCTACCTATCTATCTCTAACATACACGTTGTCAGGGGTACAAAAAAGGACAGCGGGTACATTTCATCCAGAAAAAGAAGTACTGTACCCAAGGGATAGAAAAAATAACTGAATTAATTGACAAAATCTACGTTAATACGAACGAAGCCGCGGGCAAAAGCTACTTTATTATAAAATACGCATTTTATCCTTTTATTAAACCCATTAATATAACGCGGAGCCCTTATAGTACTGTATCTAGTTATTATTTTGATTAAATAACGGCAATTTTTACTAGTTTTGTCCATAAATTGATATTTTGATAATAGTGTCACAAAATTATTCAAATAACTTTGAGTGTTACTTATTGATAAGTAAAATTTAATCATCAATGATCTTGTAAAATATTTTCAGGCACGAATCACGTTAAATAAAATTGTCTTAATACACATATATTTTAAGGGCCGATTAAGTAGGTAATATTATTAGATATTAAATCATGATTAACTGGAACTTTAGATTATGAATAAATTATGTACCTACTCGTTTATGTGGATTTTGAAACTGAACCAATAAAATTGCTTAATTATCGTACACGTGTATCTACCCACATAGATATAGGTACGTAAATATTCAAAGTATTTTTTCTAAGCTATTGCATAGCTTTTATCGCGGACTTTGAGCGCGGCGACCGAATCAAGAAATTCCGTAACGAAAATAAAACCTAACACCCCCACTCCGCCTACCATGTAGCTCGGCCGAGCGTTCGCTTAACGTGTATGTATATGGTACGACTGTACTTGAATTAATATCAAAGAAAAAAAAATACTGCATAAATAAAAATATAATTTCATAAGTTGATAAAAAATGCTATGCAATAGCTTTACCGCGGCAGTCCCCGAGTGCCACACGTGTTTTTTTTACTGAATTGTGGTGAACTTAGTGAAGCAAGTGGTAGAATATAAAGAAGCGACGTGAGTTCAACGCATAGGCATAGCATAAGCATAATCAGCCTATAATATTCCCACTGCTGGGACACAGGCCTCCTCTTGGTGAGAGAGAGTGGGCCGTAATCCACCACACGGGCCCAGCGCGGGTTGATCAATGAACTTCAGAAAAATTAAACACACAGCTTTTTCAACAATCATAAACTGAAAATAATTATGGGTAACAATTTCCCATATCTTTCAGCATAAAACAAAGCACAATGAATAAATAAAACACCAACTATTTTCTCTGATAGCAGACAAGCCTCATAAAAGCATGAAACGTCCATAAAAACAGTATTTTAAACAATGCAAGCGAAATCGCCCGTGAAGTTGATTAAATTTAAACACATTATGTTCACACAATATCGTAAAACATCATTCACTTATCATAAATTTAACAAAACAACACATTATTTCATCGATTTATATTGGCAAACCGACAATTGACTAATGGTAATACTCTTCCCTACTTAAAACGTAATTCGTATTTATTTTCACTGCAAAATATAAATGTTTAATGAAACAAAAGCTTAAAGTGGTAATTGACAGCACAACAATAGTATCCGCTCCTGAATATTTGATGAAATGAAGCTCAACAACTCAATATCAATTTCATTTTTGTTTACACAGCCGTCAGTTATTATTCTAAGATACAATCTCTTGCTAGTTATAAAGGCTTTCAAGTCGAATTCCCACTACAGTAGTCGGCATTCAAAACACCATTTCACAAAGGAAATAAAAGATCTTTTCATATAACACTTGTGAGCGTGATTGTAGGTATCTACGGCGCAGGCAACGCGTCTCGGGCGTAATGAAAAGAAGTGTCCCATATAACAGAAGTTTATATTACCGCTTTAGTTGGCTTAAAAAAATATCAAAAAGAAAATTAAACACGTCCAGGAAATCTTGGACCTAAGCCGTGGGACGGGGTGTCTAATCTTTTTTGACCTTTGTGTGGTTTTCATTGGTTTAGTTTTTCAATTAAGACTTTGTAATCATTTTGCTACGTTTTTTAAATAAGTTATATAGGTATTAGAATTTCTGACCGACTTCCTCGTTGGTCTAGTGGTCGCAAGCGCTACTGCTGAGTATGAGGTCCTGGGTTTGATCCCCGGGTCGGGCAAAGTGTTATTAAGTTTTTCCATCTAGAATTTCTCAGTAGCAGTCCGGAGTCTGGATTTGTGCCCGGTTGATGGCAATAAGCTCGCCCCCTATTACATGGGACTTAAACATAACTGGCGAAATGTGGGTGTACTATAGGTACACCTCTGCCTAACCCTTCGGGGAATACAGGCGTTATGTTTTGTTATGTTATGTGTAAAATTTCTAATTTCTATCAGTAATATATTTGGTCAATTTCTTTTACCGTATCTTTTCCCGGCTTTGTTAGAGTTTCGAGACATGTGTGACCGAGTACCGATACTTCTACACGGAGCATTTCTTTTTTTCTCTGGACCTATGTATATTCTGCGGGGTAATTACGTAACACACTAACAGTAGGAATAGGTTTTATTTTGACAAGTCAAAAGTGGAAAGCAAAAGTAGTAGAGTAGTTGCTGAAAATCAGCGCTGTTGACAATAGGTTCGTCCGAAGTCACAGCATTATGCTGAGCAACGACCTGTTCTTGCGCAGATGCGACGCACTGCTTTATCTTACTTGTGATTGTTGTTTGTTACAAAAGTAGATCATCTCATGTTTTGTTTGTTTTTTGTTATCATTTGCCAGTGTCGCAACGCATGATGGCTCGTTCACACAGGCGCGACGCGACGCCCGACACAAAGGCACCGCGTGTCGCGTGACGAGCGGTGCCTTTGTGTAGCGCTGTCGCGTCGCGCCTGTCTGTGGGAGCCTTTACGCAATGTCTATTATTGTCTTTGGTCTTTGGACATCAAGAAACAGACAACAATGTCAAACTTTTAACGTTTTAAGTACGAGGCTTTTAGCTACTTTTTATTAGTGTATGTATTTTGTCTAGAATAAACAATTTTTCTTTCATTCATTCTTTCTTTATTTCTTTCAATTACGAGATCGACTATACCGACCCATACCTACCATAATATTTACACAATTATCTTATTCATTTCCTCAAACAAAATCCAATTGCTCGTCGTTACTAGACAAAAATGCCCGTCATCCCATTTCGCCTAACATTATATTTTAAGAACGTCTGTTATTCTTGGCGCACTGTACCAATGCGGTGCTGCTAAGCTCATTTCCCAACACACGTATGCTCTCAGCCGACTGTACGTCCAAAGTAATCTAATAACAACAATGAGAGTATTACGAAGTCCGGGTTTTCTTTCCCGTGTCATGTTTGTGTGGTTGGAGGAGGAAATGTCGCGGGAAACTGTCACTTATTGTTTGATATGTATGTAATGATACAGTACGGGAGGCTGTGTGATTATTCGGAGCGAAGAGACCGGCTTATCTTAGAAAAACCGTCCTCTAGAATTTTCTCCTGAATCATCCGTGCGTTTACAAATATATCATACTTTAACAGCCAGCCGCAACAACCGTACCTATAGGCCAGATAAATATTTGATCCGTATGGGAATCGAACCCGTGACCTGTACGGCAAAAACCGAATGTTCAACCACTGCACAATATCCGTAAAAGAGACTAAAGTCTAACACAGTACTAGGCTACCTAACCTTTTAGATAATCTCGGCGATACGGCACTCGACCGCAAGCACTCGCTGCATAAAGGAACAAGTCGCCGCGACACTACTGGTTTCTATGTATTTCTATGAAAACGACGTGTCGCTAGAGCTACGGAAGGTATTTCATAGAAATACATAGAAACTAGTAGTGTCGCGGCGACACGTCGCCTGCTGCTGCTGCCTGCAGTCGGCTACGGACTTGTACCTTTATGCAGCGAGTGGTTGCAACTACACCTATCCAATCCAAAATGCACAACCTATTCTGTTTATCTATATATCGAGCGAGACCAAAGTATGAAAAATAATTATCACTTACTCTCTCCCTAAACATCATCATTAGTCATTACATTTAGTTTCCTTGCTTTTGTTTCATGTTTATTATTGTATATATATATATGTAGATAAGTATATATTGTATGTATGTATGTATTTATTGTATATGTAAATGGTACACCACTGCCTACCTGCAGTATTATCTCTCCTTCTCATTTTAATCCATCCAAAGGTTGTCTGTAAAAGATCGCTTTTAGCGATAAGACCGCCCATTGTGTCACCCTATGTAAAATTTCTACATTTATATTTGTAATTTTTATGGTGTATATAATAAAGAACATTCTATTCTATAAATAAAAAAAACACAATCTAACCCTCCTAAAACAGTCCACTGTAACCTTTTCCCGTCAATGTCCCGAAACCTAATTCAGGAAAGACAAAAAGCCCAAACCGTACATTTGACACACGTTACTCTAATAAAATAATACTGTCACATACATGACAAAGAGCTACATTATCCAATTTGTTCCATCAGAGGGTACAGAAGCAATGAGCCAGTGTATCGGTAAGCCAACAATCGCATTACCTATAATAAAATAGTAACGAAGATTTTTTTTCCATTTGTCTGTTTGTCTGGATATATGTTCCGGATTGGCGCAAAAACGGCTGAACGGATTTGGTTGAAATTTGGCACACATATAGCTTATAACCTGGATTAAAACATAGGGTACTTTTAATCCCGATAGTACGTTCTTGTGGGATATTTTCCGACATCTACGCGGGCGAAGCCAAGAGCAAAAGCTAGTCAAGCTATATTCCCGTAACAAAACATTCGGAGCCTCCACGCATAAATGTATTTCCTCCTACGAGCAAACGAAAATAAGTTTGTCGTCAATCTTTTGACTTACAATTTCGTTAGCTGCTGTTGTTTCGGCATTATCGGGTTTTCGCTAGACGAAAATGTTATTTTTGTAAGTTTTTGTGTGGGTTGGCTCCTGAGGGTTTGTCGCTGACATTTGAACACTTGTATTTGTGGATAAAAACCGCCTTAGTAGGCTAAACTCTTTACCTAACTAAGCGTGATTTTAATCATACGAAAAACCTCAGGGAATGATTGGAAAAAGGTAATTTTCTATTTCAACTGTTCACAAATTATGAAGAAATCAATGGCGTCCTTTTATTGTTACTAATTCTTCTAAGAAGCTTGCTACTTGAGTAATAAAAATGTAAAATCTACGCACAAAAATATTTCAATACTGCCGAAAATGTATTTATATTCAAATAAACCTAGCAACGCAGCTGAGCAAGTCCTGCATGTTGGCTGTCCGACCCGGTTCTTGTCAGGACTACCCGGATACCCGGGTCATGTCAGGACATCCCCGGGATTATTTGACCGGGTCAAACCTTCCAGAGACCAGATAGTAAGCTACCACACCGACGGTTTTCACTTGAAATACCGGTGGTAAACAGAATGGAGATATAATTAATTTACAGCAGCAAACTTAATTTCTAAATAGTTAAATTCCTATTTTTTGCGATTTAAGTTATATCTTCTGTTAAGGGGACAAACGCAAGTTTTATAATGCCTAAAAGTATATGATCCTCTGCAGTAAACAAAATCAGAAAAATATATGATATTCTTCGGGATATATGCTAGTTAGATAGTGTGTTGAAAACATAATACAAATAATTTGGTACGATAGAAAAAATCACGAATATACATCTAAACATTTATTTTAACGATTAAAAACCATACATGCAATAATTCTGTTTTTTTGGCAGATTATTCCACAAGCAACATATTAACGTAATAGGGTTTTAATTTTTTAGTCAAATCAATAGTTTTTTTTTGGAAATAGATAATTGCTTCATATTTTGCAATAAATTACCAGCGTTGTGTCATCGCGCTTCTCTTTCTTTTCTATGCAATCCGACAGTGACCGCGCTTTAGCTGTTGTCAGCCTCTTAATTACTAGTATAAACTTGTTACTATGGACAAAAGTACTAGCTTACCTATAAATTGTAATAGCAAAGGAAAGCTCAAATTAATACAACCCTGACTAGATATTTCTATGAAAGCATTCGATATTATTTATTCCGAAAAACTAGTTTCTGCCCGCGATTTCGTCCGCGTGAAATTTCTGGTTCCCCCGACCCACCCCTTCGCATCGCATCGCCTGCCTGCGCTATTACTTAGTTTTCGCTTAGTGTTCTTTCTGACTTTTTTTCGTTTTGCTCGGCTCCTAAGTATCCTAGTATGATGTTAAATAGTTTTTAGCCTTTCTCGAGAATTAGGCTATAAAATACAAAAAGATTTTTTGAAATCCGTCTGGTAGTTCCAGGGATTACCCCCTACATACAAACTTACATATTACTACATATTGGTATAGATGAATCTTGCTCACAGCAATATTTTAACAAAACCCAATGAGACAGAACCAATGAAGTGGTTATTTAAAAGTAACATTTATACAAGATGGAGACGACAATACGACAATAAATCAAACTGCATAAATATCAAATAACGTTCCCAGTCTGCATACGAAAATTCAATCAATCAAACTCAAACTCAAACTCAAAGCATTTATTTCAAATAAATCAATTACAGGCACTTTTGAATTGTCAAGGGGTCGGTCAGTCAGAAAGATGAAGCTAGTTGCCCATTCCAAAGCGTAGTAGGTACCTATGGAGAAAAACGGGCAAGAAACTCCATGGACACTCTTTTAAATCAAAATATGGTTACAAATTATTGGTTACATCATTCATGTTGAAATTATGCATGTGAGATCGATGCAAAACGTTAAAAGCGTCCGTAATAAAGAGACGACAACAATTCCAATATTAAATTAAAATAAGCCAATCAACTCAGCCTATCGCAGTCCACTGCTGGACATAGGCCTCTTCCAGGCTGCGCCACTGTGCTCCGCCTTCCGCATCCCGTCTGTCCCAGCCACTTTTTTGAGGTCGTTGGTCCATCTAGCTGGGGTGCGTCCCACACTACGCTTGCCGATACGCGGTCGCCCCTCTAGGACTCGTCTGCTCCACCGGCCATCTTTCCTCCGACAAACATGGCCAGCCCACTGCCACTTCAGCTTGCTTACTCTGCAAGCTATGTCGGTAACTCCGGTTCTTTTCCAGATAACTTTGTTTCTGATTTAACGAAAATTATTACTTAGTTATCACTGTGGCTAGATAGCTGCTCGGCAAAATTCATAGTCGGCACATCACTACTATTTTGAAAATATCACTTTTTTTTTGTTATTTCGATAATAGGATTTATTTGATAGTTCCAAAATACTCATACGCATTAGTATTGCCAGTATTTTCATTAGTTTTCGTAGTATTGCCAGTATTTTCATTGGTTTTCGTATTGCTGTCTCCACATTGTACCGTAAATTAATGTTTTACATAACCGGTTTTGCAGCAATGTTACGATATTTTTGTTTACCCGTTACAATTTTCTATTATTATGCAAATATTTCCTGAATGTAGGGTGTTCATTATTTATAGTGACCCGCGGGGACTTAACCCCGTGGATATTATTTACCCCGTAATGGTGTAGCGATTAATAACACTGTAGACTTACCACAAGTCAACGTTGTAGGTATATTTATATTTTTTCTTATAGGGGCTTGAAGGTTAGCCTATTTTCACATAGATGCATAATATTAAGATAGGTTCAGACATTCGAATTAAATAACGAATCTAAAAAAACTTATCTACAACAACCTTCAAGGCGAAACCGCTAAGGTAGCAAATATTTGTATCTGTTTGTATATAATAAAACAGCTAGACGCGCGCGTAACAAATATGCATTTACAATTAAAATATTCAACACAACTCTGTAAGATAGGATTGGCCTCAGATGTCATGTTTTCATGAAATAGTCGTTCAATCGAGCTTCCGCCTTTTAAGCAAAAAAATAATTAGTTGTCAATGAAATTAAGTTACTATAATAATTGTAATTGTATTTAAGTGATATTATCTACAACATAAGACAACTGAAAAACACTATAAACAACTTACCAACCCTGCTAACCGCTAATAATTTCACCACGATACAATTTACTCTCCCTGCCAACGTGAAAGAAGTTCCCCTATGAAGAGGCTTTCCACATAATTATGCTAATAAGAAAACAAATATCCCACAAAATCTTACCAACATTTAAACCTTTATTAATATTAAAGGTGTTTCGTATTATCATAGAGTAAAAATTAAATAGAAGCGACTCTCATTTACTTCCGTTGCCGATTACGCCGAAATCACCTTCGGCTCTCCACCAAATCCTTGCTTCAACCCTCCCAACCCATGCTAAAGTAGGGCTGTCAATTTTGTCGATGACCAAACCGTAAAACTGACTCTTTTAAACGTTCTCTCTTCGTCTTCGTCGTACCCTCACTGCTAGGGATCGCAACCATATACGTCGCGACTTCTAGCTATGCGGTCTTTCGAAATGTGAACTTCGAAATCACTCGGTACAAGCTGCATCCGACAGCCTTCCTCAATCGCGTCTGGTCATTTGGCCCGTTTCATTATCATTTGACAGTGATATGACATCGATACGTATTTAAACATCGCTGATACTGCACTTTTTGTGACTTGATTTTTGTCAATAATTGTGTGCATGGTAATTCCCTTGGTGCTCTGCCTTGAACGTGTTGAACATTTTAAACGCTTTTAAAATTTAGGCATCCTACTAATCCTATCCTACTTCCTAATAATATTATAAATGTGAAAGTTTGCAAGGATGGATGGATGGATATTTGTTACTCTTTCGCGCAAAAACTACTGAACGAATTTGGATGGAATTTGGCACACAGATAGGCCATGACCTAGGTAAGAACATAGGCTACATTTCGTCCTGGACAGCATTGATTGCAACAGCTAGTTTACAATATGTCCATAGCGGTGATGCGCCTCTACAAATTCTTGTTCTATGGTGTAATATATACGTTGAGTACATTCTTATAGCGCTGTACTTAACCTTCAAGTCTCGGTATTAACGCATAGGTACCATACGAACTTCGTTTGCGGAACCGTGTGTATATGAAAATGTTCGCGAGGAAGCTTTTCAAATTACCCAACAAGGACAATCTCGTGTAATAAGTTGAATAGCTTTCCTTTATATTGGAGGCTACTGTTGGCTTCGTTTAACGCAAACGTTCGCGTTCATGTTAAGTGTGTGAGGTTTACTTTGAACATGTTAGATTATTATGAAAATTCTCATGGATTTTACGCTTTCCGTAAAAATGTTGAAGGTGGCTATGAAATTCTATGTTCCTTCCTTTCTAAAAATTCAAGTCGCTGTTTATGTTCAACAATAAATGCTTATAATTAAACGCATTTACAAACTATGAAGCGTTCGACAATACAAATAGGAGGTGACTAAAAACAAATGCACATCTCGAAGTTCTAACTAACATTACTCAATTTCAGAACCAAAGCCCCACAGACATTGGCACACAAACATTTTGCTCCAACATTGGCCACCAACAAAATTAAAGCGAAGACTGCCATATTTAGGAATACGTAATACAAAAACCATCGCGGAATCCCATCTAATCTCGCGAAGGAATCTCTGGTTAAAGCCTCCTCCACACGGTTTTCTATGTTAATAAAGGTAATTATGCATTTCGCGTACGTGAAATAAGCTTGGGTATCTACAATATCCCGGAGATTGTGTTATTTTGAACGGAATTTATAAATTCAAAATGAGACTTTTAACTTTAAGGTGTATGCTCATTTTCTTCTGTTTAATTAATATTTGGTAATCATGATTTAGGGAAATAATTATAAAAAATCATTAGTTTTATAATTAAATGATAAATGATTTTATTTTTGTAAGTAGGTTTGTACAAACACTTTTACACGTCAATCATATTTTAATACTAGATGAGGTCGGCGTTTCCTATCTGACTACTCTGAAAAGAAAGGCCGAAACAAACTCAGAGGTCACACAGTCTCTTTTAAATATAATAGTCTTGGTCAGATCATGTGAAGACCATGTAGATTTGTGTCTGAAATGGTCTTTTGACTCGACTAGTGACTCGTGACTCGCTCCTGCTTCGCACGATTTTAACGACTTGACAAAACTTCGTGATTTCTTAATAATATGTAAGTTTAATATAAATGTATTGTTCACATAAACCTTCTGGAATTAATTCTCGAAATTAAGGTAAAAACCACATAAAAATCCATTGTAAAGTTTAGAAGAATAACGCGGACACACAGATAGACTGAGAGACACGAAAAGCGAATTTAATATATAATATGTTTATATATATATATATGGAGTCGTTATTGCATTCCTGGCCCTCCCATTGATACCACCATAATGATCAAAACTTTCACAATATGAGAAATATTAATTTCTGTGGAGGGGGGACTTAACGCACCCTCTATAAGAAGATTTACATACATGGTGTTGTTATTCCTTTAATTAAATTTTGGTTTTAATCAGCTTACTTCTGATTGGTCTAAGTTTTGTCGGTAAACACTATGTGATTATTATTAACTGTATTGCCAATATTGCGATACATGGGATGCAAAGCCTGATCGGATTAGAATTTTAATTGAGCAGGGAATTATTTGAGGTAACTAATTAAGGGGTTTTTGGTGGGTTTCGAAATTGGTGGTGTGTTACTTGTGATATCGTAATGATGAAACACTTTTTAAGCTATTGCATAGCTTTTATCGCGGGCTTTGAGCGCGGCGACCGAATCAAAAAATTCCGTAACGAAAATAAAACCTAACACCCCCCACTCCGCCTACCATGTAGCTCGGCCGAGCGTTCGCTTAACGTATATGTATATGGTACGACTGTACTTGAATTAATATAAAAGAAAAAAAATACCGCATAAATAAAAAATAAATAAATAATTATAATTGCATAAGTTGATAAAAAATGCTATGCAATAGCTTTACCGCGGCAGTCCACGAGTGCCACACGTGTTTTTTTTTTTTTTTTTGTGTTCTTTAGGTAACGGGGCTTGACTATGTTTAGTTTATTAGGACGAAAAGTTCTTAATCAACAAATTCAAAATCCAAAATATAAATAACACTAATAATAATATTTAAATAGACTAAGAATATTCGAACATAAAAATCAGCCCCAAACATCTCGTCCGTCACAACTTTCTACTATTAAATAGCAAAGAAAACCCGGCTCAACAAACTCCCTAGCAACACAATCCTAAACATAACCTAAAAAAAATACCAAACTAACATTCCTAAAAGGGAAAAGATATCTTGGAGGCCTTGATAAAAAGCTTCCAACTTTAACATTAGGTACAAAATAAATCCAAGTCCTTTGACATACGGACAAAAAAATACATTTCTTTTCTAGCTTGTTGTACAGTCAGCGTCAAAAATATCGAAAGCAAATGACGGCTCAAAATTATCTGAACAAACTGTGTTATTGGTTGTTCAGTCAGAATCAGTATAAAATAGACGTAGGCTTACGAATTCTTATTTAAACTTGGTACAAGAGGTGTTTCAGAATTAATGCAGTACATATACGTCTTTTTTACATCGTTCTCACATATACATTATAAATTCAACATTAATGATATAACTAATATTTCGTAACAATATAATTTAAAAGTACGTGTAGTTTCTGGCCCGTTCTTCTCCATAAGTGCCTTCTACGTTTTGGAATGGGCAACTAGCTTCATATTTCTAACTAACTGACTCCTTGACAATTCAAAAGTGCCAGTATATAGTTTAATTGAAATAAATGATTCGAGTTTGAGTTTATTTATTTATATATACTTTTTATACACTGGAAAATACATAATAAAAAAAAAACTAAACATACAATAGGCCTTATTTTGACAAGAATTTTATCCAATTAAAATAAAGTTGAATTTTCTTGAGTTGTCCAAATAATGTTGAATAGTCTGTTTCCTCCAGTTATTGTGGATGCTGACAGTACAATAATCTACAAAGGTATGTTAGATGTATTTAAAGTATATAACAAAAGAAACTACTCTATTTACCCTAAGGGTTAGTGGAAGATTTTGATTATTACAATGAGTATCTCAGAGCATTTTTAGAGGGAACTGCGGGTATGTTCCGGATTTAGAATATTGTAAGGGGTAAAGTATTTTTTTTTTAGAAAGAAAGAAAAATTGTTTATTATGCACAAGCAAGACGCACATTACGCAAAAATTTGACAAAATACATACACTAATCATAAGTAGTCAAAAGCCTCGTATTCAAAACGTTAAAAGTTTGACAATGTTGTCCATTGCTTGATGTCAAGGCAGATCAGCTGACGGCACGGTTGGCGCAGTGGTTAAGCGATTGACTGCTGCGCTGCGTGTCGCGGGTTCGATTCCCGCACGGAACATATATTTGTATGACCTACAAGTAGTTGTTCCGGTCTGGCTGTTTGTGTATGTAAGTTTAAATGTTTGTAAACGCACCCACAATACAGGAGAAATTCCTGGTGTGGGGCAACGTTATTATAATCAAATTCCACGTGCGGCTCAAAGAGATGTCAACACTCACTGACAGGGTCCGCTAGGGCCGATGCCGATGCCTGCCAGGGTCACTGGTTTGTCCGAAAGGGTTACCGTGGCCCTGGCACAGGCAACTGAAGGAACACGGATGAGTTTCAGTCAGTAAAAATCTGACACGCCCACCCGCTCCGCCCAGTACGGGAGAAGTTATTTGATGATTTCCGACCCAAAAAAAGGGGGGTTCAGAATCATGTAATGAATCCATGGTAACAGGTTGCGCGTCGATGTCCCTGCCACCCTGTATAACCCCGAAGAGAAAATAGGAACAAAATTCGTACGTTTCTCTACTCTAAACTCAACGTACCATTTCTACTGAACAACATCTTGAAAATCCTCTCAACTAACAATATTGTCACCTCATCGCAAACAAAATCCACTTCCACAAAAATGAAAAATATGACGTCATTAAATAAGACCCAGACCACACGGAGCGAGTCACCCTAAGCACGTGTATTCGTCACTTGTACGCGTAATCCCAGTTGTCAAAAGCCCGAAAATTGCTCGACACGTCTCCGTGTTATTGTCAAGATTTGAACTACCATTGTGCGAGATGACCCTTCCAACTTACTATTGTGCTACGTTTGAATTGAGGTCGTTGGTAAGGCAAGTTGGTTGTTATAGTTGATATTACAAAACAGTGGAAGATACTCAATTTAGTGGCTTATGACTGGCAATAAAATGTGTATTACTTAGCTTTTGCCCACGGCTTCGCCCGCGTGGATGTCGGAAATTATCCTAAGGGAACGTACTACCGGGATAAATTTATCCTACGTATTAATCCAGATTATAAACTATCTGTGTTCCAAATTCCATCAAACCCATTCAGTAGTTTTTGCGTGAAAGAGTAACAAACATCCGTCCATCCACCCATCCATCCAACCCTACATCCATCCTCACAAACTTTCACATTTATAATATTAGTAGGATACAGGGAACTAAATTAGCTTACAGGATGATAAAAATATAGACATTGATTGCCACAAACTTATAATGACTCCATTTAGGTGCTGATGATGTTTACCTTTCTATTTACACAAAACAGCACTATGTGCTGACTAGAAAAAAAACATCATCTATCGCCAAAATCCCTGCATATGTACACAACAATGTCCAATACCGCCTAAAAATAAATACATAGCACAAACTTTTGTTCCCCGATCAGTATGCATGTGATCTTATCTCAAGATCAAGTTAACTCTTCCATGTAAACACTTCAAAAGGTATGTAGCCCCTCATTTGGTAGGATTTGGAGCACGTAACACGTGTAGCTTCACTTTTTAGCGGCTTTCCTCTAATGGGTGTCACATTTTGTCACAAGATCCCCTTTGTTGATAGACTCGTCTCCTTACATTGTGTTAGTTCTGTCATTTAAATTGAAGGGAATGTGAAGAATGAGCTTCAGGTATGCGAGTTGAAAATGGTTAATTTGTAATGACTTGAATGATACAATAACGAAGGTTCGTATCTATCCTTAAGTCCTGACTTCCTGAGTCGAGCTGCACGATTACTGACAAATGCGTGCACTGACTGGACAGGTCCACTCAATCTGTGTGGTTCTTTCCTCAAAAGACCATTTCAGATACCAATCTGCATGGTCTTCGCATGACATGACCAAGATTATGTCTGGACTTTAAAAGAGACTGTGACCTCTGAGTTTGTTTCGGCCTTTCTTCTCAGAGTAGTCAGATAGGAAACGCCGACCTCATCTAGTTACACAAACAAATATTATATAGTTATACAAACCTACTTACAGAAATAAAATCATTTATCATTTATCATTATCATAAACAGAGAATGGACTGAGCGAAAAGTGCGAGAGAGACAAAGCAAATGTGCGGTCAGTAGTTGTCTCTTTCTCGAATTCTGATTGGTCCAATGATATTTTGACTTTAATGTATTATACTTTCATGCTTGTAAAATATCAGTATAATCTTTGAAATTTAATCGATATATTTATCAATAATCAATCTAATAAAGCTATCAAAACTTAGAGAAAAAATAAATTTACTATTATTAATATTATAAAAAAATATTATTTTTCTTAATTTTAGTTGAATCAATATCGTTTCGAAGAAAAAAAATATTGATAAAAATAAATCTTTCAGTCACGAACCGAAGCGAACCGACTTCGAAACGAAGTAATTTTGATTCATGCATCAACACAACTGGCATATCAATACGACCGTCATTTGTTTTCTTCGATGTCGTGTCGTGACACCATAAAATTCAAATGTGTCACTTTTGACGGCTATGAATGTAGCAGTCATGTGCAAAAAGACAGCTCACTCATGGTTCACTCACTCATGGTTCACTCAATCATGGTTCACTCTTAAGGGCTTACATAAAATTGTAGTAAAGTGTCGGAAATGTGCTGAAATTGGTTCGCTGCTGTATCGACAATTTGCACTTTAAAATATGTAAAGTTGTATCGTCGAACAGTTCCATCTGTTACCAACTACTATTGCTAAGTTCCGTTTTGAGTAGAATGGTCACATGAAACTTTACAGTATTCTTCAACATTTTTGCCCTTAGGCGTTTGTCTTGTAGCGACATCTACAACGCCACATGCGAGCTACGCGTTACACTGACGTCACGCAAAGTCCTGCATCGCGCAAGCAGAGTTTACCGCGCAACTAGCATATATACAACCGTCTAGTCGGAGGATCCTCCCTATTCTATGGAGGTATGAGTGAACTTTACACCTTTTTCCTCATACTTCTATAGCCTAAGGGCGAATTTCACCAGTGAAACTGAAAAACAGCTGTAAGTGTCAATATTCCACAACAATAATGACACTAACGTGTTCATAATCTGCCTAACGTTTTCCCAAGTATGTTGGAGTTGCCTTCCAGTCTACGAGAAGCAGCTGAATACCAGAATCTTACTTGGAGCAACTCCCTATCTGACCTCCACAACTCAGTAACTGGGTAACGATACCCCTTGGTAAGACTGGATGTCAGACTTTCGGGCAGTCTGAAGACTACCCGTAACGACTGTCAAAGATCTATGAATGACAACCGGGAGCGCTAACGTGCTTTCCGAGGCAGGGAGGAGTATTGGTATGTAAAGGATAGTTACCCATCCACGGACTGACCTCGGCAAGCGTAGCTTAACCTTCCATCGACCTGTGCGTCTGTTATTACTTAGCCACGAACTTCTCAATACCTAAAAAGTGAACTATCTCCTTTTTTATATTCGCAGAAAAGTTTCCAAGTTATCAAACAGACATTCTATTAGTAATTAAACATTCAGAACAAACTCTTCACCGACTGCAAGGAGAACTAATGACTTTCTTGCTACTTCTTCACAGAAGAATCAACATTGCAAACAGCTCATTATTCATGACCATTCAAAACTCTTTATACTTGCGCACTTGAAGTTTTACTTGTAATATAAGTATGATGAAGATGGTGTACCTTGTGTAGTTATTCTTGAAAGAGTTCTGCATCTTATTCTAAGCTTCAAACTAAGAAAAAAATATTCCAGAAGTGTGTTACCAGCCAATATATTCTGTAAAAATGTCACCGTGAAAACTTAGGTGAAGTGAGCTGTCAATAGTCTTTGTAACGGTATTTACAACGCCACATGCGAACTACGCGCCACACTGACGTCACGCGTCCTGCATCGCACAAGCAGAGTTTACCGAGCAAATAGCATATATACAACGTTCCGACATCAAAAGTTGGGCAGTTGCCCACCAGACACAACACCCGTCTGGTCGAAGGATCCTCGCTTTTCTATGGAGGTATGAGTGAGCTTTACACCCTGTTCCTCATACCTCTATAGTCTTAATGCCTAGTATCAAGTGGAATGGCAGCTCACTTCACTTAAGATTTCACGTTGAGATTTTGATAGAATAGACCGGCTGTAGTGAAATTAAGTCCAGTATAAATATTCAAAAGTTTGGTTAGGGTTAAATGATGAGGTTGCAGGTTGCATTGCAGATCCCGATTTTGTTTGTATAACCTGGCAATTATTTCCAGGAAAGCGGTGAGTCGATACGAAACTATATCAACAAAATGCTATTTTGTGAAATAGAAAGAAAAAAAGAAAAATATTTTATTTGGGACACGCACAAGAAATACAAACATTAAAAATATAAAATAAAAGAATAAAATAGGATCATTTAAAACTAACAAAATTAACATTAAAAACAACAATAAACAAGTAAAAAAATAAAAGACCTGTGCGAGGCCAAAAAGGCTCCTATCTTAGCATAATGGTTTTTTTTTTGTGGCAAATCATCAAATGACCTCTCTCGCTCCGGGCGGAGCGGGAGGGCGTGTCAGACTCTTACTGACTAAAACCCACCCGTGTTCCTTCAGTTGCCTGTGCGCCAGGGACACGGTAACTCTTTCAAAAAATCCGTGACCCTGGCAGGATCTCAACATAATGCTGCGATTAGAAATTATTCATTCATATAAAATGTCCCAATACCCTTTGATATTACCACATTTCCTCCAACAACTGATGTCGAAACTAGCAACAATTCGTGGAAACGTAATTATATTCAGCTGAACGGAATCCTGTTATTGATGATATCGACTAGTGACGTCATAATTTACCAGGGATAACAAACCAAAGACACGTCAGGAAATCGTTGACACCTTACAATGTATTAGAAAATTGTTAGTTGAAAATTGCGTAAGATACATTTTGTATTTTTCGAAATTTTTTATCTTTCCTATAAAATACATTTAATTTTCGAAAAAAAACATATTTCACGTTCGTCTGAAAAATACACGTATAATACTTGTTAAATACTGTGTAGTTTTCATTTTTAGCAATCAAAGGGAAAAATGTTGCTTATTAATATTAATGATGAATAATTACTGACAAATGCATGCACTGACTGGACAGGTCCACTCAATCTGTGTGGTTCTTTCCTCAAAATACCATTTCAGATACCAATCTACATGGTTTTCGCATGATCTGACCAAGATTATGTCTGGACTTTAAAAGAGACTGTGACCTCTGAGTTTGTTTCAGCCTTTCTTCTCAGAGTAGTCAGATAGGAAACGCCGAACCTCGTCTAGTTTAAAAAATATGATTGACGTGTAAAAGTGTTTGTACAAACCTACTTACAGAAATAAAATCATTTATCATTTATAATGAAACATTAATTGAACAGTAATGTAATGTAATTAAATGATAAAAGTTGTATGTACTATAACTCAACATCATTATAAATTTACCCTCAAAATACCATCTTATTATAATATGTTAACGCGAAAAAAACTCCGTAAAATACATGTCAAAAAATGTAACTTGCGAAAGATTCAACCGAAGATCCGCAAGAAAAGTTTCTGTATTTTATTGAAAAATACAGGAGCATTTGAAAGGCAGGGGTATTTTACATGTTATTTTCAACGCTAGTAGGTATATCGTGTTACCCAATAGTTATTGGCTATCTGACCGAGGTCGAAGATCCCAGTCGCTTCATGTAAAATACAGATACTGATATTTAGCTGCATGAGGTTAGACTAGAAGTCGACCCGAACATAGTTGGGACGAGGCTCGTCAGACGATAGGAATTACAATGGGTAATATTTTTCGAACCGTTTCTTTGCATCTACATTTTAGTGATGTGATGGTGAGTTTACTGCATATAAGTGTCGCTATCATTCGGTAGCAGTGCAGCCTTAGGGGCGCTATGGAGCGAGGACTTAGAAAAAGTTTCGTATTTTTTTTTTTTGAAATTTACATACTTTTTTCAGTACCGGGTTAATCTTGTCTATAGAAACCATTTGGCTTAGAGAAGCATGGTCCTACGACGCACCGTTTCCGAGAAATAGGCCTTTGAATGTTTTTTTTAACTTACATGGGAAAAAAGACAAATTTTTAAACAAAAACATGTTGTTTTCGCAAATCGTCCCTAAGACGACCCACTGACCTATCATTCTTTCTACAAATCTTAGACTAAATAAAAACAAGCCATAACCATTCTAGTTTATTTTTGAAATTGGGACATGTATGACGTATTAAGTCCCGCCATCCTTAAACTACTCGAGTACAAACCCGACTTGGCATTAATTTCAAGTTTCGACGTGTTCCTATTTGACAAGCTTTAAGTTCTGCCAGTTGCAACGTATAAACTAAAACATGTTTTTGAAACACATGTCGCGTATGTAATACTGTTGGTTTTATTTGAAATAAGTTTATAGGGATCAATTTACTACCTACGGATTTGTTGTGTGTTTACCCGACTGCCCCAAAAGAAGCGTAATGTTTTTCGAGAGTAGGTATGTATGTCTATTTCATTGGCGCGCTCTGTAGCCTAAACGGCTTGATGGATTTTAACGTATGAGGTTTCGTTATTTTCGTCTTAATTGTGGGAATGACACATAATATTTATATATTACAGCTACATAATATTTATATATTACATCTGAAAATACAAAAAAAAGGGAGGGGAAGGTTTAAAAAAAAATAACAACAATATTGGTATCAAATAAAAGCTAGTAATGAGTTAATTCCAGATATACGAGTATGTATTACATGTTATAACATTTTTATGCTTTAATTTCGACAAAAACTAAAGAAAAGTGCGTTTAAAGAAAAGACAGTAGTGTGACGACATCTATACCGCCACATACGAACACAGTTAATAAAACTAAAAATCTTGAAATAAAGCAATATAATTTAAAAAGAATAAAAAACTCGACTGCAAAAACAAATACCTAACAGAAAAGAGAAAAACAAGTATTATTATCTATTGAACTTTGTTTTTTGTAAGATATCGCAGGTGGGGACAAACAAACCAATAACCTGAAAATGGTGTAACTTTTGTTTGTCCCTGCCTGCGATATTTGTTTGTATAATTTGCTTTTTTTCTTTATGCAGAGGTATTTTGGTAATGTGATATGTTGTAAATTATTATTTATTATTAAAATTAACATGTTAACATAAAGAATAAATACCTATTTGGAGAAAAATCGCAATAGTAAATAAATAATTATAATTCCAGCCCACTACAGAGGCTAAGGCAATTTTTTTTTAATTCCTTGATTTCACTTAAAGCGGCATAAAAGAACATTCATTAACAATCAAATATAACATTACATATTTTTCACCTCACAAAAATCATAAAACATTTCACATGTACCCAAAAATCTAATCAAATAACTGTCTACACTCTGTAAGATTTGGATTCAGACAACAGTCTAATAAACCTAAAGAAATATTTAATCAAGTCTGCGATAAGCCTTTAAGCCTATTCGAGTTTCGTTGAGCATATAACATGGTGTCAAATGTACCGGGAAAGACGAAACCCGGACTGGTAAATCCTTGAGAAGAATTACCGACGTTGATCAAGTAACACGAGGCCTTTTGTGACTCGCAAACTCCAATGTTATTGGAGAAAGGACTCGTTAAGACGGAGATCCTGCTTTGTGGTTGGTTAAACCGCTTTGGAATTACACTAGGGGTATTACGCTAAGGCACACTTGCACCATGAATCACTAAATGTCTGCCCCTATCATCTTCAAACAATTGACAGAAACAGAACGATGTCGATGTGATTGGGTCAGGGAAATGAATTCCTAATTTCTTGCTTAAAAGGTGATCTCCAATGACATGTATCGAAACGCCCTTTGTAATTGAAATAAACAGTTATTTTATTTTATTTAATAGTTTGTCAATTGACACACTACGTCAATTTGCCGTTTAATACCCATTTCATACAACTGTCATAGAATGACAGTTGTGAGTCAAATATACGAACAATTTAAGTTGGTAATCAATTTGATAAACAACTACTAATCTCTGATTTTACATGTCAATTAATGTTGTTTACACGTTTTTCATCCTTCTGTTTAAAATTCATTCGTCGGTTTTTGGAGGGAAGGATGTCTAATAAAAAATATATTTTATTCATTAGTTTATGTGTTCTACTTGCCAAACGATTACACGTGTCTGTGGTTGTCCTGTCACTGTTTTTAATTCAATTTTTGTTGGGATTAGGGACAAAATGGTATTTTATTAACACCAATTTTTCAGAATGACTTGCGTATTAAGGAGTATAAGACCTTGCATGAGTAGATTTTATCAGTTATCCTTGCTATTTTTAACTGTACTAGATTTGACCAAACCAATGACCAATGACTATAGACTGTCCACGAAAGTCTTTAATACTTCTCGATCGACTTAGTTTGAAGTTCGAAACTTCGACGAATAGTGATATTTATCTAGAAATTTTATCCTACTAATATTATAAATGTGAAAGTGTGGATGTTTGTTACTCAATCACGCTAAGACGGCTGAACGGATTTGGATAAAATTTGGCACATGGGTAGACTATGACCTGGATTAGGACATAGGATACTTTTTATCCCGATATTCCCACGGTATCGAGATTTCTGCGGGTGAAACCGCGGGGCGCAGCTAGTAAATTATAAATCCTACTAATATTATAAATGTGAAAGTGTGGATGTTTGGATGTTTGTTACTCAATCACGCTAAAACGGCTGAACGGATTTGGATAAAATTTGGCACATGGGTAGACCATGACCTGAATTAAGACATAGGATACTTTTTATCCCGATATTCCCACGGGGGATCGAGATTTCTGCGGGTGAAACCGCGGGGCGCAGCTAGTAATTTATAAATTAAAGTCGCTTTTCTAGTTTTCGCGTTATTCTTCTAAAATACGCAACGGATTTTGATACAGTTTCCACCTTCATTGCGGTAATTTATTCCGGAAGGTGTATAATATGTATATATATTTATATTAAACTTACATATAAATCTTGGTACTTTGTCAAATTGTAAAAACTGTGCGAAACAGGGGCAGGTCGTTAGTTCAAAATAAAAGAAATCCCATTCTTTTCTTTTTCGACAGACAGGTACAGTCAGCCTGTCAGAATAACTGCCAGGTACAGTCAGCCTGTCAGAATGCCTGCCACGTATGAACCCATCTTTATTATCGAATCAACTTCAATATTTGAGTGTCATCGTATTTTATTAACTCCGAATTTAATATCCTCGTGTGATAACGTGATCAAATTTAAGCCTTCGTCGATATTACAAAACGGATCTTTTTTTTTTGCTTATAGGGTTTTTTACATACTCCTCATCATTGAGGGTTACACATGATCTTATTACTTTCTTAAAATACGTCATTATTAATACACAAGATCAAATTTTATTTCTTCTTTCTAGCTTAGTATTTTTTTCTATTCTATTCTAGTTTGTAAAATCTCACTTCTGGACAAAACCCAAACCGGTATGCTAAAGACGACGTCAAGTCCTTATAAAATCTATATAGTTCGTCCCGCCAATGCTGTACCGGCCTATCTTGACGTAGATAACTGAAAACAATATAATAACTAATCAAAACAAATTCGAATAATAAACTTCATATCGAGTCCAATTCATTCGAAACAAAAACCATTTAATTACAAAAGCTATAAAAGATCGTATCGTATCGATACTCGGCAACAAATCAACAATAATTGTATACTAAAACAACCACAATATCCTTCTGTTGTATTCAATTAATTGAATTAATTAGCTGTGTGAAGTAAAAGCAATTTTTATACATAAATAATAAAGGCATTGTTACTGGAAGTCGAAAACTCGTTCGATGTGAAGAGCTTTGAAAATTTTAATTAAAGGTACGTACGCCTTTATGTGCTGCTATTAAATCTTTTCCATATAAATATCAGAAGCATCGTTTAATTTGAAAAGGAAATATTCATGTTTTTAGAGGTCGAGGATAGGATGGACCTATGGCTACCGTGAATTGTGGACATGTGCAAAAGTTACACATATCGACATGTCTGATGCTAGCCTAGAATTAACTAAAGAAATTGACTGACCCAAAGAAAATGTGTAAGAATACGGTCTAAATGCACCTGTTTCTTTTTCCTTATTAGATAAATGGAAGTTCAAACGGTATCGGTGCCATGTGCACGCGCCACTTAGAATATCGTTCAGCAATAACGTCTCAGTTTTATAGCATCCACTCAGTATAACCTTGCACTATGTCTACACTGTTGCTGTTTTAAATTCTTTCTTATTTTCAACAATCTTGTTACAAATTGTTGATCATATTATGGTATGGTGTAAATTAGGATAGAAAAAGACTGATTTAGTAGCATTGAGGAAAATACAGATCAAAATAAAGACGTCATCAAAGTTATTCTCATCTTGTTTTTAAAGTTTTATCTGTACCTATCCTGTATAACGACTTTATAGCTCATCTATTTATAAGAAATCTATATATATCTATCCCTAAACAAGTGTCATTCTGCCTCACAATTCCACGAATCAATTAATATTTATCGAAGCTTTAACAATATTTCAATATACCCTCTTCTAACGCTATATTTATAGCGCCGTAAAAAATTATCTACGTCACTGGTACACCGCAGAATACGACACAAGGTGACCCAAAAAGTAAATAAATAAATAAGGAAAAAAAGATATTCGTCTAAAAAAACCAAAACGCAATTATACGAATAGGGAAACACAAGAAAAGTTACGTTCAAAACGCGAGGTAGGTTAGATGGGGCATCTGTATCAAAGGACGGGATGAGGATAAGTTGATTCCGAGTTTATTGAGTAACGACTACACTGAGGATGCGAGGCTGACAGATATACTAGGCTACTTTTATTTTTAGTAGATATATTTAGCTACGAGTAAGTCCAAATACGGGCAATCGATATATAAAGGTAAAGAGATATAAAATGAATAATACTAGCCTATTATTGTCCTACTGCAGAGCAAAGGCCTATTCTCGTACAGACAAGGCCCAAGCATGCATCACAACGGTTGCTCAAGACGGGTCAAAATAACACTAATTAATGCAGGATTAAACAAATTTTCCAACAAACATAAATTGCAGAAGATTGGTATCTCCATGTCTACTGAAGATTTAAATATTGAAATAACGTAAGAAAAAATAAAATCATATCTCCATTCCCCATATAATCCACAACAAATACAATCCGACAGCCACCAATCAAACCTCAACATCATTTTTCATAAACAATCTCGGAGCTATATTTATCAACCTCATCGCTTGGTGTCGACAGGCCTTCAAAACCCTCCACACACATCCGATAAGCGACCATCGCCATG
This sequence comes from Dryobotodes eremita, assembly GCA_917490735.1. Lineage (NCBI taxonomy): Eukaryota > Metazoa > Arthropoda > Insecta > Lepidoptera > Noctuidae > Dryobotodes > Dryobotodes eremita. The sequence continues at coordinate 6,356,534 of OU823261.1, forward strand.
AAAGATTATTGAATTCATTCCTCTTAATGTCAAAGAGGCCTTTTATTTGACGGCGGGGGATTGAAAGCCCTCCCTTCTCTATATACGATGTGTAATCAAAGTCAATCGAATTCTTTGAAATGGATCATGGTTCAACTGAGTTATTTTTCATACGTGTTAGTCGTTCAAAGGTTTGTTATAAAAAAATCCAATAATGTTGAACACTTCTTTGTGTTCTATATTAAATTCATTTAATATTAATAGAAAAAGTTGACACGTACAAAAATTTGCAAAAAAAGAAATACTCAAGTTCTTACACTCCACCAACAAACTAACCGGCCCCATTCTAAAAACGGAATGTTATGAATTTTTCATTGAATATTCATTGGAAGAGTTTCTAAGAAGTTAAAATAAACTAGAAGAATATTTGGTACGGCTTCAAACAATGGGGAAATATAATATAACTAGCGTTGCAATATATTACAATTTGTGGGTAGTCTGGGAGCGAACGGCGTAATTAATATCAAGTTTGCGATAAATTTATGACGGCGCACAGCCGGCAACTTTTATACAGCGATTTTAAACCTTATTGTTAATGGACCAAAGTTATTTTTCAATAGGATGTTAAAGAGAAAGATTGCCTTTGTAAACCTCGAATGCAAAGGTGCGAGAATTTTTTATTCCGGAAACAGTGACTTTTATGGCCGTTTTATGTTTTGAATGTGTTGATTCAGTGTTCTATTACTTTTTGTTAACCCTTATCGATAAATATTAATAAAATTAGAGAAAAGATTAAATTCAAATCATCGAAGTTAACGGCGGTATAATCTGATCTGACCTTAATGCACACTACATTGTAGAACATGTTTACCGTTCGATGTTATTTTTTTCATTCATTACCAATGATTTACATCTGACTTTGAATTGATCAAATCATTTAGCGACGATCAATGTATAAAAAACCAAAAGTATAATAATATCGTCTAGTTACAAAATAAATGCTCCAACGACATTGACACAATAGTATTATCCTTTCATAATCTAGTTATTCTAATTAAATACTAAACAATGATACCTACTGAATTACTCGTGCGTATCCAAGATCTAATTATTTTCTTTAAACAATTCCCGATTCAAATGCCTAGTTATGTACATCTGATGATAAGCCTCGGCTATATCCAAGTGACAAATTTAATTATAAGTGTAGATTACTTCTAAGTTACGGCATTTATCAATGCAGAATCTCTTCAAAGCCAATGTGAGAATGTGAAAGCAATGTTAACTCGTTATCAGGAAGAGCTTTAGGTGATGTTGCATTGCTGATATAGCAATGCAACATCACCTGAACCACATGCTGTCAGACGATATCAACGCAACATTGTCTTCAAGCTTCCGTAATCGAGTTATGGTGCTGTGCAAGATACTACGAACTTGCAAACAAAGGAACTAAGTTGGAACCTGAAGCTTTTAGTGTGAGTATACATGCAACTCACGTCGCGTAACTGTTTCTTATGTTGATTAAGATTTGAGATGGTGAAGTAAATCGGAACATGAATTTAAAGTTTAAAATTGCATTTTGATAAGCGTCAGCAGCAAAGAAACTCTTAGAAAAATAAGATAATTTTTATTTCTAATATTGCATTTGTAATGTTAATACTGATTCCTGGTTCAAAAATTAATTCTTTCTCACAACAAAAGTTCAATGACTAGACAAAAAAAATACAGGTTAAATATTGAGCCAAACAAGTAAATTATCTGCCTCCGATAAACGAAGTGCCTTCACATTTGCACTTAATATATTACTCTCGCTCGATTCCCAGAACTTGGGTCACAGATATCCTTAGAATCTTTCATAGCTTTCTAGAAAGAACAATCTACGGTAATCGGATTGTACCCCCATACAATCGCGTGTGCATGGTGACTGCGTATATCCTCCGTTACCATGGCAACTGCTTAGCACTTCCGCCATTGCAAATATACGAGAGGCATAATCTTTACTTGACTTTTCGTTTCCAGGAAAGTGTGGTGGATACAATTTGTAAAGAAAATTATTACGGGAGATCCTTTCTCTTAAATAGATTACTGTACAAATCCGTATGATTTGTATATATGGGCTCAGCTAAGTGTGTAGTGTGATTTGTGGGTAAACCGTTTCGATTGACTTGGGTTCTTTGGGGTAATTTTATGCGCTTTTGCACTTTGCTAAAATAAAACCCTGCTCAAAGATCATAGATGCCAGAGTTAAGCAAATTCGGTATTAATAAAGACGTGTTTACTACTTCTAATTCCAGTCATCAAAATAATGTCATACGAACGTCTGCAACATAAAAAGGGGCACCATAAAAGCTGTATGAAGATACAAAAACAACAGACACTCGGCCTCAATAAAACGTAAAAACAACTTATTAACATTTTACGCCAACCGTAGCTAAATAATTAAAGAGTGAAGAACATGAAATCATTTCTAGGCCGGGCAAAATTATGTAAATTACATATACTCAAACGTGTAACTAGGGACCATACTTAAATAATAATTACCTTGGGTTATGTCAGGGTACAAATCATGTAGTAGACTAAGGTCTGCCGGTTTAACATAGGTTTATTATTATTAATGCCCAAGGATTCCGACGATCGCTGGGGATTGGTCCAGCCAAGCGGAAGGTTCGTATTAGACCTCGTAAGATATCATAGGAGCACACTTCAGTATCCAACCAAGGATATTATACTAAATTAATGTTGTAAAGAGGGATCGGACTTGGTTCCGTTTTGGAGGGTATTTCGAGAAGTGATTCCTGATCTGTATTTACGGCTTAAGTTTACAACTTGGGAATAGTAAAGTTTTTGCTTTAGAATATCATAACTGTTGGATTACGGCAAATGAGATTAAAACTAATTTCCCTGCAGATTATAATTAAGTACTTTGAGTAATTAAAATTATTAACACTCAGGCAAGATTGTATGATAGTTTAATATCCTCACTTGATACACAATATCCGATTAATATCCAATCTCCACTTTTCAATATAAAACAAAAAATATAAAATCGGATTCCGATAAGATAAAAAATGCCACTTAACAAGTAACGCAAGATTACAATTTAACTACAATACACGGAATTGGCGAACTTGAGATCCGACCAAACCCTCCTGTTTATCCAATTAATCGCGAGGAGTTTTACCAGACAATGAATTTCATTCGGATCTTAAAGTTCTTAAAGTAATCTTCCCACTTGAACTTACAGAGAATATTTCCATCTCTTTCACACTTTCTGCAGCTGATGAAGCTTACAATCTAGGAGAAATAATGTCAGCCTTGTAACTTAATCAAATTTCGTTCAGTTTGGCCGTGAGACGAGACGGAATTTCATTTAGCGAATTAACATTTCACTATTTGGAATTTACGGTACTGTTTTAAGATTTTCGCGGGTTTAATTCCGTTTCAATTCGTGAACTTCGAATTAGTCAGGAGTGTTAAAGTTTGCTGGATACCTGGGATGTTATTTTAAAGGGCTGCTAACGTTTTTATGGATATAAGTTACTATAGAACTAAAACAGAAGAATTAGTGTGAAGAAAATCACAATTTCTTGGGTTTTCGTATCCCACTTCCTTATTTTTACAAAATGACAGCTCATAATTGTCCTTTTCTATTCATAGCTTAGCAACTTTTTACAAAATCCCAATTACCAATCGGACTTAAAATTAACCCAGAATCTAACATAAAACAACAGTTCATAGCAAACTTTTACCAAGCGGTTAATATCAAAAACTTGTGTATTTCCAACTCGTTGTGCAAACTGCCTGATCAATTCCGACTCAGCTAATGGAGTCGCTTTGTTTAAATTAGAAGTTCTCCTCTAGTTTGTGTTTTGTCTAAGGATAAATGAGTTAATTGAATAATTTATTGAGGTATAAAAGCTTCGAGTTATGACTGTTATCAAACTATATCATCTTGTCTCGTGCCAACATAAGTTATAAGTTCGAAAATAATAATAATAAGAGAGAAGAATAATTCAGTCAGCTAAACTTATAGTCGACTGCCCAGGGTGTTCCTTAGTATCGCTATTTATGAAGGATCTTTAATGCAAAGGTAATGGAACATAAAAAATAACGTTAAACCGTTATTGTCTACAACTGCTCCACCCTTTCTCAGCTCTCAACGTTATTAGAAAGATACATACACAGTATTTGCATTCGTTTTGTCCGCAGCGCCGTCCACTTTGTACAACAATGGTTGTTTGAGCTACAAATTAAATGCAAATTGCTAATCCACTATTACGACTAAGCATGTTGATTTCGTTTAATTAGTTCATTTGGACAAAAGAAAAGAATCGTCCTAAGGGATTTAGTACTACAGTTTATTTATTATCGAATTAAAGAAATCGACCGAAATTAAGGTCCTTTTCTGTTTTCTATTTTTACGTTACAAAGGTACTTGATTTCTCGAATGAGAAGACTAGACCTAGAAAGGAATTTGGCATCGTGCAAAGAATAACATTACAGCCCGAAAATTGAGACAAACTATCCCAAACATAACTATTGTGTCCTTAATCAATACAAGTGCTGCCTCTCTCTACACAATTAGTTCTTCTTCAAAGTAACTAACTCAAGTAACAAAAAAACAAAGAAAATTTCAATTTGGCGGGCTACTGTTGAGGATTCATCCTCAACAGTAGCCCGCCAAATTGAAATTTTCTTTGTTTTTTTGCAAATTACGGCTGTTTTACGTCGCATGTTGATCAAAATGCTATTCGCAACTGTGGGAATGATATATTTACTGAATAATAATTATCAATTTCATATCAATCGTCAAACTTTGGAAATTTGTTCCGCCTAAGAATTTTCATATGCAATTTCTGAAAAATTTATAAATAAATTATTAACTTTGTGCAGTGTTTGGGTCACAAAGAAACAAGCTGTGCCTAGTTTGAGACTCGCTGTTAAATCTATCAAAAAGTCTTCACTTAGTCAGAATTTCATATCATGTTATAGTATTTATATAGTAGTATGTATATAGTAGTATTTTCTATCTCATGAAGCGACGCGCGCTTTAGTTATGGTTACCAAGTGTACAAACACGCTGTGAATGTGTGAGTATACGCAGGAGCTCTCGGTCCCATCCAAGACAATGGCGAAGTCGGAAGTGTGTGTGTGTGTGCGTGCGTGAGTGTGTCACGTGCTGACGCTACTCGTCTTCACGCTTACATTCACAGCGTGTTTGTACACTTGGTTACCACAAGTAAAGCGCGCGTCGCTTCGTGAGATAAAACTACTGTACAACATTACAAGTTTATTTTGACGCGTGGCCAAAATCAGAACTTACGCAGCCATCTTGTTTTTTCAGTACACAATGACAGTGACAAATTCACAAATAATTACCAAAATCGCTCCTCAGTCAATGTCATTGAGGCGCCAGAAGATATTTGTGGCACTCTACTTGTATATTTAAGAACTATGTGTAAGTTAAACAAATGAATTTAAATTAACGTATGTATTTATTTCTTTACAGCCGACAAAGCCCCTCCTGGTTTCCCCAACATCGCGCCGCCACCGACCACCATGGTGGTCGAAGTGGGCCACACCGCCACTCTCCCGTGCCAGGCTACCGGTACCCCCTCACCGAAGGTCCGGTGGCTCTGGAACTCTCTTCCGCTGGACGTCGCCTCCAATCCGAGATACGCGCTGTTGAATGACAAGATGCATGGTAAGTGATATATCTATCTTTATCTATACATTTATAATATAATACCAGCCTATTATTAACCCATTGCAAGGCAAAGGCCTCTTATCACACCGAGAAAGCACGAGCATTGATCACCACACTTGCTCAAGACGGGTTGAAGATTTCATCCATTTTTTTCAAATACATCCTTATACATATTATAAATTAAAGTCGCGTTTCGTGACTGTCTGCATGACCGCGATTTTTTTCTAAACTCCGCAACGGATTTTGATGCAGTTTTCACCATCACTTAGAGAATTAATTCGGGAAGGTTCAGGTATGTGTACAAAACATTAATACTTTAGTTTGATATGGCTTATAAATCTAAATGTTTTGACATATCACCATTACATTCGTGCGAAGCAGGTGCGGCTCACTACTTATCAATAAAATCAAAATATTTTATTTCACATAAACCTACATGGGCACTTATGAAATGTCAGAAGCTAGGTGCACGGTTCCAATTGGTCGTTTCTGAATAATCTATAGTAGTGCCAGTTGCGTCACACCACCACACATGGACTTGGAAGTAGGAACTAAATCAGGAAAAGCTACTGAATTGGGAGCCATGTGTATCACGACTTAAAATTAGGAATAAGCGGTAACTATAATGTAATCGATTATTTAATTCGTTGTAGAAACACAGTAGAGCGCACTTTGAAAAACAGCCCGAGCTCTAATCTGGAACTGGAAGAAACTTTCTAAGACGAACATCATGTTCACACAAGTTTAGAAAGCTAGTCCTGTGGGCTTACAAACTCGATTCACCCAATAGCTTCCAGCTGAACAAAGAAAAGAAAGAAAATACGTTTATTTGCGGTAAACATGACGCAGAGAAAAACACACAGACACAAAAAAGAACAAGTTGGGGGAAAATATGCGTCACATCCACGCAAAACGGCAATCGCTCAGCATAATGCTACGACCCTATGCGAGACCGAACCCCACGCTGGTTTTCAGCGACAGCCAACATTGACGTGATGACGTCAACCAGTGCATCATACGAAAAGATAACAATAACAAAAAATAAGAAATAAAATAAATACACAATATCTAGTTCTAAATATTTATATAAACATAATATTTATAAAATGGTAACATTCCGGGAAACGACTCATGCGTCGCCAAAGTACACACGTTGACTTGAAAGAGGTAAACCAGAAAGCAATCGGTTAGAAAATACATCGTTAATGCTGGCAGGAAAACCTCCAAAAAATTTGTTTCAAAATAAAGGCGAAACATCGAGAAAAAATTGCTTTATAATTGATTTTTCTTTAAAGCCTGTACTCAAACACGCAGTAAAATAAAAGCAAAATAAAAACCTATACTATACCAACACACTACACACACACACCCACACACACACCCCGCCACACACACACACACCCACACACAAACTACACACACACTAGCTTAGTACACACTAGCATTTATGCATTTTATCGTCAAAGAAACTGCATTATACCTTTATGCACCGTCTCTATATATACCGCTGGTATGGAACACAATGAAAGTAGAGAATTTGCATGTCCAATCGCCCTGTATCTCGGAACTGCTTCCTATTCTTGCGATCGTCTGCAACGTTCCTAACGTCCTTTGATACTTGTCTCAAGTTTCTTTTACTTTTCAATAATGTGTTGTGTTAACGTTTCTGACGATTCACCCGAGGGTATTGAGGAAATAATAATGTCGGATTCTAAAAAAGATGTATAAAAGAGTCTGTTTAGATGTTTCGATGAAGTTGGACTGCGTTTTCATGAATGCTATGTTTATGGAGCATCATTGAATAAACAAAGCATTCATGGAAACTTGCAGCAATTGTTTCTGTTGTGTATCTTTAATGTTGGTACTTGAAAATCTTCTTGGCAAGTAAGATTTGTACAAGATCCCTCCCCACGTCATCTGTGAAAATAATCACATTTAAGCCTACCTAGTGCTTACGCTATCCACGAAATAAAACAGTAAATTACCTAATTAGTGTTTTATTACACATTATAGTCTGAAAATTTAATTTAAGCTTTAAATCAAAATGGCTTATGTTTAAACGCCTACCAGAAAAGTACCTATTTTACTACCAAAATATTCGAAAAACTCACCAAATTGTGTCCACCAGAATGGATACTCGTAAATGCTCACCTAATTGTGTTTCATAAAGTATTGTAGAAATTAACCTATTTTCCTTTTTTATTTATAAGGCGTAGTCGACGGAGCCCCGCACCGCGGGGCTCCTACTTCTGGGTCGTTTAAAAAAAATCCCCCCGCCATCCCCTTCTAACCTAACCTGTCCGAGTCGGGGTGCCCCAAGATCCCAGTTCGCTTCGCTCGCTCTTGCATCATATCCCACCCTTGCATTTTAAAGCAAACTTATTTGTGGTGAAAACTTACTTACTTACGTACTTGTGGTGGTATTTGATGAGCATTTATCCATTTTGGTAGGCAAAAAGAATATAAATACAACACGTACAATTATTCTGATGAGTGTATAATTATTTTGGAACTTAAAACGTTGTTCTTTAGCACCTGGGTATAGTAGGGGTTTATTTTATTTGTAGTTAACATATTTTACTTGGTACTTAGTCTTAGGGTCTAAAAATTATTTTGGTGAGCATTTAAATTGTAGCCAGTCAAAATAACTTCTTGGGTGACACTTCATCAATTCAAATATAGTTTTACTTGAAGCCCAAAACTTTAAATATCCACTCTAATTTACCAATTTGTGTAATTGAAATGTCGTCAGGATCGTGATAATCGTAGGCAAATTGAAATAAATGCAAAGTAGTCCTTTTTGCATTTTAATAAATGAAAAAATATTGTGAGAATACATTTAAATATTTTACATATAGTCCCTATATATACAAGCAATTTAAAAAATAAATATTGGAAATATAAAATAAACTCGAAAAAGTTTAAACATTTTACTAGCTGAAAACAGAGGCTTTTTGAATCTAACGAAACGACTTCATACATCCTGTATATTTTAATAATTTGATTTCCTGTAACTATTGATAAGGTAAAAGAGTTAAAAAAGCATTTATATTTTTACTATGTACTTATCAAAAAATCCATTTAAAAATTAAAATATAATAAAAAAATCTTATAAGAGCCGAGTATATGCGATTCAGCGCCGAGTATACGCGATTCAGCGTCACCGACCGACTGATGCCGAATATATCCGATTCAGCGTCATCTACCGACTGAAGCCGAGTATACCCGATTCCGGGTCACCGACCAACTGAAGCCGAGTATACTCGATTCAGCGCCGAGTATACGCGATTCAGCGTCACCGACGGACTGAAGCCGAGTATACCCGATTCAGCGTCACCGACGCGATCGTGACGGTTTAGTTTATTCACTGTTCAGAAACAGCGCAAAGTGAAAACTTCTTTAGGCGCCTAAAGAAGTTTTCACTTCAAAAATAATGTCTTAAAAATATTACGCCACATTGAAATACAATTCAAGAATTTGAAATAAAACCGCGGCCAGACGGCACGATAAATCATTGCAACCGCTCTCAACATGAAATTGTTTTAGCGACCTCCTGCATCACTTAGTGTCACCTATAATTAAGTTTAATTAAGAAAAGATGGGCGCGATTAAAACACGCCGTAGAGACGAATTTAATTTGCAAATCTTAATGAAAGTTCGTCGTATGCTCGGGGTTGGGAGCCACAATATGATAAAGAGCGTCCCGACGAAATGTTAATTATATCAAGTTTTAAGTACCGCGAAAAACGCCTTGATGTGCGGGTGCTGACGGGAGTCTGGATGGAAATTTATTTTTGTTTATTTTTAATCTTAATCTTGAAAATGTTGAAAGAGATTTGGATTTCGTGCAAGCTTTAAAGCATGCTCAAGGGAACCAAATAATGTCTCGTATCGACATTGCATCATATCATTATAGCGAATTTGCTTGCCAAACAATACCACCCAAAGTGTACTAATACTGGAGTTAAATGTATCTATAACTAGGATAATGACATGTCACATAATATTTTATTGAAATACATTCTGCGCACGTATCCGCATTTCCAAAAACTGTATATGGTTACAGGCATTTAAACCAGCATAGCGACTGCAAAGAAGGGTTTTCTTTTCCCATTATTTTTTCCCCTAACAAAACAATTGCCCGCGTGGTTGTCGGAAATTATCCCAAGGGAATGTACTACCGGGATAAAGAATATCCTTTGTGTTAATCCAGGTTATAAACTATCTGTGTGCCAAATTTTATCCAAATTCGTTCAGCCGTTTTTGCATTATTGAGTAACACACATCCAAACATACAAACTTTCAAATTTACAATATTATAATATACTAACTGCGCTCCGCGGTGTCACCCGCAGCGGTATGAAATATCCTTTACGACCTATTCTCAGACCTACCGAATATACACAAAAAAAAAAACATAAAAATCAGTCCAGCCGTTTCGGAGGAGTTCGATAACAAACACTGTGACAAGAAATTTTTATATATTAGATTATATTATATGGTAGGATACACTCCAACATCCATAAAGTAAATCCGCATCAAAAATTCAGCAACAATTAAATCGTCTATCTGTATTCTGAAATGTTAATAATTTCAATTTTAATGCCATTATGTACTCTAACAGAGGTGAGAAAGTAATTTAAATTCAGTTAGAGCAAGCCACGGGCAACTCACTGTGGGCTCTTTTAATCTCATTAATTTTAATTTATTCGAGTAGATTATTTCTCCTCGGTCGAATATTTCGTAGCTCTTGGCAATGGACGTAAATATCGATAGCCGTAAAAAGCCTGCAGCTCGATTTTTCAGCGCTCGCTGCAATCGCCTTTGCGGATAATTCCAGCGGTAGCCTTTTATTTTGAGCTAAACGAAAACTAATAAAAAGCAATCTCTTTATATTTGAAAAAAAAATCTTTGAATTTATGAAACGACTTCATTTTAATGACCTGTTTATGATGTTCATTAAATAGCTTTGAAAGTGTTAGTTTATTTTTTTATCTAGTATGTGATGTAAAAAAGACGCTATCAGAAAGTCCGTAAAGCTTTTATTTATGTAAAGTTTACGACTTGAAAAAAGCGAGATTTATTTATTAGGTGTAAGTTCAATATTCATGTTTCGGTCAAGCATCGCTAATGACACATTATTGTTTTTCTATTGTAATGGCCCTCTAGCGGCCCACCTGGGGCTTGACTCGGTCAAGCATCGCTAATGAGACACAATTGATTTTCTATTCTAATGGCCCTCTAGCGGGCCACCAATTTTTTTTTTTTTTTTTTCGGTTGGAAATCATCAAATGACGTCTCCCGCTCTGGGCGGAGCGGTAGGGCGTGTCAGACTCTTACTGACTAAAACCCACCCGTGTTCCTTCAGTTGCCTGTGCGCCAGGGCCACGGTAACTCTTTCGAACAATCCGCAGCCCCGGCAGGCATCGGTCCTATCGGACCCCGTCAATTTTGCTGACATCTCTTTGAGGCGCGCGTGGAACACGACGCGCCGTCGACCCGGGCCTGGTCCTTACCGGACGGCGAGCTGCCCATTGCCCGCCGTCCGCAAGCCCGCGCCTACGGTGGCCGGGAGTCGGCAATTGACTCCCGACGCCCAGGGTGTCTCCTCCTCCTGCGGCGACTAGGGGCGCGAGGGCGCAGTGATTGCCTCTCCCTCTCGCGCTCCACCTCCTCCTTCGCGAGCATTACTGCTTCGCAGAAGGAGGTGACGGCTTCCCATTCCCTCTCGCTCCGTACCATGGCCTGAACCACCACCGGGCTACCTGGGGCCTGAATCGGTCAAACATCGCTAATGAGACACAATTGATTTTCTATTGTAATGGCCCTCTAGCGGGCCACCTGGGGCTTGACTAGGTCAAGCATCGCTAATGAGACACAATTGATTTTCTATTGTAATGGCCCTCTAGCGGGCCACCTGGGGCCTGACTTAATTAAATATATAAACCTTCCGGAATAGATTCTCTAAATCATTATGAAAACCGCATCAAAACCCGTTGCTAAGAAGAACAACGCGGCCACACAGACAGACATGAAAAGCGAGTTTAATTTTAAAATGTATACATTACTAGCGACCCGCCCCGGCTTCGCCCGGGTAGCAAAGCATAATATAACATAGCCTATGTCACCCGGAGATAGTGTAGCTTTCCAACAGTGTAAGAATTTTTGAAATCGGTTCAGTAGTTTCGGAGCCTATTCAATACAAACAAACAATCATATCAGTTCTCTTTATTAAATTGTAGCTTATATGAAACATTTGTATTTTTAACATAGCGCCATCTGGTAGAATCGTTGGAGCTAACAGCTAATTGTGACTGTCAAATAATAGACAAATAATTTGCAATAAAATAATACTGCGACTATAAATTGAGATGTAAGCTACTCGTATATCCTATCTTTCAAGTTGGATCAAATTGCACACGGTGTGCAAATCAAATTTAAAATCGGTTCAGTAAAAAGTCCATCGCGGACAAACAACGTGACACGTAATTTTTATATATATAAAGATTGATGGATTTTTGTTCAGTCCTATTCAAGTTTCTTGAAATCCTTCGTAGTACTGATTAATCCTACTATCCTACTAATATTATAAATGTGAGAGCTTGTGAGGATGGATGGATGGATGGATGGATATTTGTTACTCTTTCACGCAAAAACTACTGCACGGATTTGGATGAAATTTGGCACACAGTTACACCATGACCTGGGTTAGAACATGGCTACTTTTCACCCTGAATCGCAAGCGAAGTTGCGGGCAACAGCTAGTAGCCAATAAATACAAAATACACCTATGTTACTATACCACACCTACGTCTTGCAGATCCTAGTTCTGAAGATCCGATCCAATGAGTGCCTAGCGGGTTAGTGTCGCCGACGTAAGATAACTTAGTAACATTATTATACACAGGTGCCCGCCACAGCTTATTACATGTTAGGATGTAGGTACTCGCTCACTGCAGTCTCTTGATCGATCCGCAGTTTAGTAGAATTGCTAATGGAAGGAGGATAGGAGATAGGATATCGTGTTTGACAGGAAAAGATATCACGTTCGTGCGTTATTGAGAACTTTTGTCACACACTGATGTGAGTAGATTTTTTGTGAATCAAGGAATATAACATTAAAAGGATAGGTTCCTTGTGCAGTAACAAAAGAAATAGAAATAAAAAAAAGTCGTTTGGGAGTTACGACGCTGACAGACAAAGTTTGCGTACTTACAAAAAAAATCCTTCTATCATCGGGGGCTAAAACCGTGCTAAATGTGTTGATTTCAATAATAATAGACTTTGATTGATAGTTGAAATAAATATTAAAGTGACGGTAACCTACAAAACATAGTGATTTCAATACATATTTTATTTACAACACCTGTTTTTATACCCGCCTTATATTTTAAAAATAAAACACGTAATCTTTGACTTTGACTACCTTCCTCCGCATCCAAACAAAGTAAGAGTGATTTGGTTCCAGTCACTGTTCCAAAATTGTCCAGAATTGTAACTTGAAAACGATCAAACGGTCTACCCAAAGCCACATTCAAACTACCTACGCAATCTTTATCGAACAATCGGAGTACTCAAGCACTCTATCCAGAGAATCACACCGGTTATCTATTCTAATCCAGCATTATTAATCAGTGCGGAAGCTTGATGCGAGGTTATAGAGGAGTGCGGAATGCGGAGAGCATTGTGTGAGCGTTACATCGCTCCGTCCGCTCCTAAGCTCGGCCTGCAATACCGAATGTTTCTAAATGGGGCAAAGGCTTAGGACGATCTAGGTTTAAAGGAGCAATTTAGCTGGCATTCTATAGTTTTTGTTAGTTATTTAATGGTTTTTAGGGTTTAAAGGGAGTTTTAGGCATACATGATTGGTCAAACGTAATCGGAAACCGGATCATTGGAAATCATCAATACAACCCTCTAAATTCATATAATCCCATTGATTGATATTTTATGAAAATATAATTCAATAGGATTATATGAACTTAGAGGGTCGTATTGATGATTTTAATTATTATAATTCAGTAAATACATACTTGTTACGGTCGCGGATCATAGTTTGTTGAAAATACAACACTGATCTGCAAATTGCAAAAAACGTAAAATAATATATGAATTTCGCGGGCAACCTGGCGCTTCCTCCTTATGTTGATGTTAATAAGTACAAGCTATGCAGGTAAACCTACTGAAAATTTCTGGAAACACCTTCATTTCGAAAAAGAATTTTTACTTAGTGTGTCACGTGAAATCATAGGTTGTCGTGTGCACAGTCTGTAAAATACAGCAAGAGCAACAATATACGAGGTCACTAGCCTATCGCTTACGAGGAACACGCTGATATATTACGTAATGCTACTTTACAAGTTAGTAAGTTAGACTACAATGTTAGGCAATCCACCTATGGAAAAGCATAAGTTCTGTACATTTTATTGATGTTTCAAAAAACGGGCAAATCGGGATGAAAATGCGTCTTCTTCTTCTCTGAAGTCATTACAAACTTAAAATATTGTTTATGCCTTGGTAAAAATATTACCTAGTTAGCAAGATGGTAGTGTTGTGGTTCTGTCTGCCCAGTGCCCAGGGTGGACATAAAGGTTTAGTCGATGAATGCCCAATTCTCCAAATGTCTTATTCGACAACTGGCTGATTTCACAAGTGGTCACGCATACATTTAAGAGTCGTCAAGGCTCGTACACACTGGCGCGACGCGACGCCCGACACAAATGCACCGCGTGTCGCCTGACGCGCGTCGCCTTTGTGTAGCGCTGTCGTGTCGCACCTGTCTGTGGGAGCCTTCACTCGTGAAGGCACTTAATGAGATGCATTAAGAGCCATCACGAGTCAGACTCGAAAGAGTCGACTCTAAAGATGAGTGATAAAGCTAATTCAACCGATACTTTTATAATCAGTAAGTAATATGGTATTAGTAGAACTAATATTAGAACAGGGCCTAGACAAAGTAACATTCGATTAGCGATGACGCTAGTAGAAACACCAAAAAATGTATGGGGTTGACATAAGGCTATCGAAATATCACGTGATCATAGGTCAACGAATAAAAATTTGCTAGACAATGTTAACATCATTCGATTCTATGAAACAAATCGGCAGCGTCGATCGATTACTTTCATAGAGATGCGTAGCCAAGTGGCACTATTTGACAAACTTTATCGGTAATTGTCGATTCGTATGATGGAAACATTAGCGAAAGCGATAACGATTGTAGAAATAGAATCGCTCCAAAGCGAATGCCATTTGTTTAAGCCCTCAGGTATGTTATGTTATTATTTTGGTACACATCAAAATCCGTTAAAGGAGGTCTATATTTGCTTCTGGGGTAAACCCTGATTTACACGGTGCGATTTATTTGCCTGTGGCATACCAAAAGTAGAAGCAAAAATAAAAGTTGTTTGAACAGTGTTTAGACGATGTCATGTGTTGCTTTAATTTTATTGTCTGCTACGTGCTAGAAACTTGCATCGTGTAAATGGGACTTAATCCTCTTGTAAGCCGTCCGTTTGGGGAGATCGAAGGGTTATGACAGAATCGTCCTGACTAAAACCCCCACAATGTTTCTTTTGGTACTATGAGCTAGGAGCGTGCAAAACGCGCTCTAGGTATATCACTGAATGGACAGGTTTACTCAAAGCTGTGTGGTTTGTTCCTCAATAGACCATTTCAGACACTAATCTGCAAGGTCTTCATAAGATCTGACCAATTTAATGTCTGGACTTTAAAATAGACTGTGACATTTGAGTTTGTTTCGGTCTTTCTTCTCAGAATAGTTGGTTTGAAAACACCGACCTCATCAAGTTTTAAATTATTATTATTAATTAATTATATGTTCAAAGTTTAAAAAAAAAAAACAATTTGTAGAAATAACTCATTATTATCATTATCATTTGTACACATTTAATTGATAATGAGTGTACCTTTAACCGAAGTTTTGAAAAATAAAAAGATTACTTGTAACATTTTTAAAAGCAAGCAAAAATATTTTGCTTCCTTTAAAAACGTTGGTAAGAACTATGAGACTTACTCATTTAGAATTTACGGCTAATCAAGTCGAATACGATACCATCTTGAATATTGAAGCCATATTAAAGCTGGCTAAGGCATCGTCCAATATGGGCTTGTAAAGCATAGCTCATGTGCATAATACGAAAATTCGTACTTCTTATATTCATACTTAATATTATAAATGCGAAACTAACTCCTGTCTGTCACCTTTTCACGCCTTACCGGCTGAGCGGATTTGGATGAAATTTGCACGCGAATAAACCATGACCAGCGGGGTAATTGCGTAACACACTATCAGTAGCAATGGGTTTCATTTTCACCGTTCAACAACATTCATTGCGTTATTTACGTTGTTGAGCAGATACATGTTTCAAACAGAAGCATTGGGTTAGCAATATGATTCAGATTGTGTTTGGAAGTGTGTTACGCAATTAGGGTGCTAGGTTGGGGCATAAATAATAAATGATAAATGATTTTATTTCTGTAAGCAGGTTTGTACAAACACTTTTACACGTCAATCATATTTTAAAAACTAGATGAGGTCGGCGTTTCCTATCTGACTACTCTGAGAAGAAAGGCCGAAACAAACTCAGAGGTCACAGTCTCTTTTGAAGTCCAGACATAATCTCTGTCAGATCATGTGAAGACCATAGGATACTTTTATCCCAGTAGTACGTTTCTGCGGGATAACTTGCGACCTCCACGCGGGCGAAGCCGCAGGCAAAAGCTAGTCATAGATATTTCCAACAGTTTGCGACGTAACTTGTCACGCGACAATAGCCCGGCTTCCTTGTGGAAACAGCTATTGTTCATTTTTTTCTTACCCGGTGGTGGCTTCACAACGCGCCGTCACCTTGGATAAAGCCTTAGACTACCTTAGAGCGTTATTCCACTGCAGCTTTGCAAGCGAGTTTCCATCGAGGAGATTTGAGAACGTGCTTGCTGCAACCTTGCCACATTTTCTCTCATTATTTTAAACTCGCTCGTCTCACTCTCTCTTGTCAGTCATTGCTATGTTACGCACGCAGGGTGAAAATGTTGTGCACACGCGGCTAATGCATTGACCAATCACCAGGTGGCCTACTCTGAAAGTACGTCAACGAAGATATGGACCGGTCCGAAAGTAGTACGGTACATCGGAATAAACCCTACTCACGATTAATTAACTTTATCGGACGGGCAAATACACATCGGGATTAAGAACAACTGTCAAATCGTCTTGTCATCCATTCTTAGTTCGGGCTTCGAAGTAATGTTATATCCGTAGGTGATACGGAGTAGGAAACGCTCGTAACTTTGGCCGGAACTACGGAATTCGTGCTTTGAGAGTTTTCTCCCTGAGCCAATTGTCGTACGTACTTAAAAAAACGTTCAAATTCGAGTCACAATCTCATCCCAGCCTTCAATCAATATCAAAGACTGTAAAAAAAAAAACTTAAACTAGAGGTTGTTTTGACAGATCCAAACTGGGATTTACAATACTAACGTTCTTAAAATATAGGAATTGCCCCTCAGAAATCCGCTTTCTCTTACCTAGCTCTAATAATAAAAGTGAACCACAGATTGCTTAACTTTACGAGCAAACCCTACCTTTATTGGAAATAATATTTTTATATTACGGCCGTAATTATAAACATCACAAAGACAATGGTTTACGGCCTTTCCCATTGGTTAATGAACTACTAAAACTTAGCGGTTGACAATCATGGGGGTGCGCGGCGATACAGATACTGGATGGGGTTCATTTTGATGATCCATGTAAAATGTTTATAGGTGTAATGTCAGTGCATAGGCTCATAAAAAGGACAGAGAGTTAAGGAATGTCATGCTCACTTAAATGTCTCACTGTTGGTGGCGCGTGAGTTGGATCACTCGGTTCCCTACAAAATGGTTGAGCTGGATGGTGCTGATCCACGCGTCATGTTCGTGAACGGGCGCCGACAGTTGAGACTGGTCATCTCTTGACTGCCACGGCTTATTTTTATTATTAATCTTATATTTTGAATTGTTTCTTAATATATTGTTTTTTTCATTGTTCTCGCATATAGAAGCAACAGGAATAATGTACCCAGGATTTTGTAATATCTTGATTTAAAAAGAGTGTCCTTGGAGTTTCTTGCCCGTTCTTCTCCAGAGAGATCTACGTTTTCGAATGGGCAACTAGCTTCAACTTTCTGACTAACTGACCGAATCTTTGACAGTTAAAAAGTGCCTGTAAATAGTTTAATTGAAATAAATGCTTTGAGTTTGAATTTGAATAAGTCTGATGGTTTGTTTTCCTAAATGATCTGTTTAATTTTTTTTGAACCGCCATTTTTAATATAGTATGTTATTGTGTATTAAATAACTTGCATCTATTTTTAACTAATGACCTTGAGATTAGGTAAAATTAATACTGAATTTCATATTATGATCTGATTCTGAATAAATGTTTATTAATAAACTACAAACAGATATAACAGACGTACAACAAGATACTGATAAACAATATTTTGTCATTTATTACCAAAGAACTCATGAATAATTCCGTTTTTTGTTACTTTCTCAATTTGACAGAACGAAGAACGATTGTACCGAAAGCTATCTGTATTACTACCAAGACTTCTTCAAAAAGATACAGTACCTAAATGTGAAAATTATTATAATTTACAAAATATGGAAATGTTTTGTGATACCGAGAAAATGAGCGATATTAAATGAAAAGCTGCGCGATATGACTAAAATTTCAATTCTGTATATAAGTTACCCTAACTTCAACCAACTTTAGACATTTTTGATTATTATCATTGAAAATAGCGTCGGGCAGACCCTTTAAAGTTGCTGAAATCTGTACATTTTCTTGTTTAAAAAACAGAATACTGATCTTCAGGGCTTCAAAAGAACAAAAAAACGTGTCTAGACAAAAGAAAATCGGTTTTTAAAAACAGAATATTTTAAACTTAAGTCCGGGACACCGCACCTTCTAGCGCTCAACAGACCTCGGAAGAGCAACATTAACATCACTTATCACCTCTTCCAGTACAACTATTTCCGTGGTCCAGCTAAGGGTCGCAGAAACACCATGATTGCGACGCACAGAGATTACGAATTATTTACATACAAATGCCGGAACCCTCAACTTTGAATGGTACGGTATGGCTCACTGTTGTTCTAGCAAAAAGCTGGGCCTTATTTGAACTACAATAACAACGGTTGGGCGTACCCCGGCTTGATTAAGGTCACTTGTCCTTTTGCTAGGTGCGCCCGCCCCTGTCACATCCAGTCAGGATCATTTTTCTACGTCTACGGCGACGGTTGGGATTATAATATGTGGTAGCAATATGGTGGTATCACCGCGTATATGTCCTGCATGCAGTCATAAATGTATTGCTTGAACTTTCATTAAGTTTTTATATCTACTAGTAGGCATGGTCTAAAAAAACAAGGTCTGGCATTCCGGAAGTGACACATGCTTACGTCACTATCCAGTTGCCACTTTATTGCAACAAAACACGGATTATGGAAACATTTTCAGTCACCATTCTTTAAAAAAATATGTAAAAACGAAACGACATTTTAAATGCTATAAAGCATTTAGAATATCGTTTCGTTTTTCTAATCAAATGTAACAATTCAATTTAAACATATACCAACGTAATTGTTAGTTAAAACGTCATTGTTATATCGGATTCGCACAGGTAATAAAAGCAGTTGGGGAGTTATTATTATTATTACACACTACTGATAACACAGCGGTGATGACGTAGGCTTGTGTCACCCTGTGTCTCGGAATGCTATACCTGGCGAAGTATATTATTATACCATGCTAATAGGTAGTGTTTACTTCGCTTGTGAATGAGACTGAGATTCGTTTGACATTTTACATATTGACGAAACAAATGATCGTCGTTTATTTTCTATCAAATATTTATTTTCACTGTTCAGTTATTTATTACCTATTCTGTTGAAAAAGGACGGTAAAATGCTCCTTTTTTTCTCGAAATATTAAAACCTTAAACGTGAAATGAACTATAAAATCAGAGCTCGCCGATCGATACCAAAAACGTTCACCTGTTTATCTTTTTAGAAAAAGGTAAAAATGCTCTCGGGTTTATTGAAGCAATATTTCGTCCAACTTGGTATGGTAGGTACACGCTGAAATCTAGTTTATCGTAACAACTTTCACGGAACATGCATCGCTCACTTTACAGCCAAAGCTGAGGTGAACAGAGGTCTCAGTCGTCGCCAAATAAAAGGTGTTGATAAAATGTTTAACATTAGTAGAATTGTTGAGTATTTTTGAAAACTTGTAAATAGAGTAAATTCGTTTGATTTTATAAATAATCGATGATTTAGAAACTCAAAATCGATAAAACGTATTATAACGATAGATACAGCTACTAACTGAATACTAAAATAAACTTCATTCGCAAATAAAATTAAACTAATCAGAAGGATTCCCATACTACAAAACGTAATTATGTAATTTATCAAACAAAATGCTTTGTAGTTTATTCTATTAATCCTACTAATATTATAAATGTGAAAGTTTGTGAGGATGGATGGATGTTTGTTAATCTTTCACGCAAAAACTACTGAACGGATTTGGATGGAATTTGAAACACAGATCGTTTATAACCTGGAATAACACGTCGGATACTTTTTATCTCGGTAGTACGTTCCCGTGGGATAATTTCCGACATCCACGCGGGCGAAGCCGCGGGCAAAAGCTAGTCATATATAAACACTAAATCATTTCCCACAAATTTAACCAAAACAAACCATAATTATTCTCACACGATTCCTTACAACTTTGGCTACAGATTTCAAATCCCCTTATTCATTATCGCTTCGGGCCTTCCTTCCGACAGTTCAGGAACTAACTTAAAGGCCCCCACATAATCCCTGAGCTTCCTCACACCAATAATATACGAAAATAAATCACTCACCACAAATATATTTTATGTGACATTCATTAAGACAGCGAGAGATGATCTCATAAGTGTCTCAAGGAAATAAGATCACCTTATAATACTTAATCAACCGCTGTGGGGCGTAAAGTAAACCTTTCTGCTGTCCTCCCGTCCTAAGAGCTAGATTAAACGGGCCTGTGTGATAAACTCTGATGGCTATCATAGCTTGAGCCTTCAGAGGAAGTGACCACATCCCTTTATCTTCATACTTTTCTAACAGTGCAAAGGGTGAGGGAGGTCAGCGCAAGCTGGTGGCAATATAAAGCCGCAACGACCCCGCTATACCGTTGGACGTTTATGAATAGCGCTTATTTTTCTTTTAATTACGCCCCCCTGTTGTCTGTTGACGTGTTTTGTTGTCACTTTGCGAGCCAACCGTAGAAGTTTGCCATTAGATTCGCTGGCGACGGAAATACATTAATCACATTTCGCGTCGTGTGGGACGTGAAGTTTGTGTACCTACCCGCATTTTTTGTGGGTTTGGTTGATGCTGCAATTCGGAGATCTGAATGTATTTTTTTATATATTTTATAGAGTAGGTATGCTTTTCTAATATTTATGAAAGGAGAGGAATTGATCAAGCCCATTTATATTATGTTGCAATGTTATTGTAAAAAGTCACAAAAAAGGTTTCTTCAAAGGCTTATAAAAGTTAATAAAACTTTTGATGTGGCAGCTTTCTCGTCCAATCAACCATATTGGATTGAAGCTATCGTTACAAACATTATAATTTATTTGAAATCATGAACTATAAAAGCTTGACGCCAAACAGTCAAAATATTTATTGCCAAAAACAGTATTAACCCAAGTTTACGCCCAAATAACCTGTAGAAAGGCCTAAATATCTTTATAAATAAACACTTTTATTAGGGATCCTGTTAAGGTAACATCTTTACACAATTTGGTCACGTCAATGGACTATAGCCCATCTGTGTTCGTCTAGACGAGTGTTATTATAGATACCGAAATGATAAGGGTAAAAGACGTCATTGTCAAACCGTCCGCCTATAGAATTTCAAGCGATCTAAATCCTTATTATTTATTCGTGAATTTACTCTATTTATTCATGGCTTCACCGACTTTAAGGGGCGAATAAATAGAGCGGGAACTAAAAGAGGTATGAATGATTCTAATAAGAGAGGGTGTAGTGAATAGGAATGGCTAATTGACGTGGTGGAGTGTATGTGTGTTTGTATAAGATGTGTGCAACCGTATTGAGATTGGTTCAACGCGCGGTAAAGGGAATCTGGTTGAACACTTTTCAAGGAAATAGAAAATCTTTTTAAATGTATCTGAGTGAAACTCTTATATTTGTTAGAAATGTTTATGATACTGCTGAACTCTTTTTCGAAATATTAAATTAATGAAATAGGAATCAATATCTTAAAAGAAAATACTTAGAACATTTTAGGTACTATGTTACATACAGAACTATGGCCTTATAGAAAATAAACCATTGCTAAAAAATGAGCTTTTTGTAAGTTTAGTATTATAAATAATCCTACTAATATTATAAATGTGAAAGTTTGTGAGGATGGATGGATAGATGGATGGATGTTTGTTACTCTTTTACGCAAAAACTACTGAACGGATTTGAATGGAATTTGGAACACAGATAGTTTATAACCTGGATTAACACGTAGGATATTTTTTATCCCGGTAGTACGTTCCCATGGGATTATTTCCGATAACCACGCGGGTGAAGCCGCGGGCAAAAGCTAGTTAATAATAACGTAAGAAACTATTACAGAAGCTCGTCAAAATACACACAGACAAACTCACTTCCAACGATTCCTTAATCCACCCGTCCATCTAACGAAGCGAATGTATTTATTACCACCCTAACCCATATGGGATCCAATCAAACAATCAAAGCTGACCCATATCATCTGACGTCCATTAAATATCAAAATCCAATTAACAAATAGCAAGATGGACGAATGTTTTGGATTTACCGGATTGATAAATCGAAAGCGATCCGGCATGGATCCGGGGCAGGCGCGGCTGCCGTATCAAAGAGCTAGGAAACAAGGGACTGAAGGGTTCTCGCCTCTACGAAGCGCCTTTGAGCTTCCGACACCTGCATGTTTGGTCTAATGTTAGAAGAGAAGCGTGTTCTGAATAAATCTAAAGACTGGACAAAATTCGTCAAGATTGTTGACCCATTATTTCTAGTCCGTAGTCAAAATTAATATTATGTAATATCTATACCAAACGGTAAAATTATGAAGATGGAAGTTTTAAGATATTGCCGTCGCTAAATTAATTTAATAGATAGTAGATAATTTTCTAAAAGTTTACTCCATCAAATCCGTATAAAGAATTCATCTATGTACGTCCGTGCACTGACATTCGCTTACAAATTTTCCTAGCGACAAAAATCACTGTGGTACTGTATAATCTTGTTTTCTTTGCTAAATATTCCAAATGGGCACTACTCCACTGAAATGGAAAATTCGCCAGGCACAGTCTTAATTAATGTACGTACAATACTACCTGTTGAAACCCGAGAGCTGTGACCAAAACAAAGAAAGGCCCACTCAACATTCCATGAATTCGGGGTGAAGGAAAATAAAGATAGGTAACATACAGCCACCATTCGAGTTCCATTTGGCCACACTAGGATTCCCTTTGTCGTGGGTGCTATTACGATCACAAACTACAAGCAGGAGCATATAGGTAGGAACAAATATTTGGCCGCAGAGATTTTAGCTCTGATTTAGAGAACTGACTACCTACCACTATTCCGATTGGTTTGTTGAATTATGCATGTGTTCGTGAATTTTGTTATTTATTTACTAGGTACCTCTGTTTGGTTTCATCAGCGACGCATAACCTATTGAATATTGCGATCGCACAGCTGTATTTAAACAAATACATTGCCAAATTCTCGAAAAAAAATAATTCTACATGACATGATAAATAGGAATTAATTTAGGTTCTCTTGCTTAACTTCACAATTATTAATCGTTTCTTTTTTATTAGGTTCTTTAGAACTAAATTTCTCATACTTTTTCAAATTTTACACCATACACTAAGATATAAACTAGAAAGCTTCCGGTTCGCGATGGTCGAGCGCGCGATCTTTTTTATTTCGTTGCGTTTTATTCAACACACTCAAAAGGATTTACTTCCGCCTGATCAACAGTATCGATCACATACTCATTTACCAACATTTATAAAATATTAGATTACCTTTGATATTATTTATTTACTTTTAAAAAGCCAAATCAATTTTAGGAATAAAATTCTTACATAGCCATCATGATTTGAAAAGCCAGAATACTTTTAGACTTTTAGATAATTGTCGTTTTGTGTGCGCCGTAAGTGTCATATGCCTGAATATACTAATTTCTTAAGAATTTGGATACAGAATTATAAAATAGTGATAGTCATGAATATAATATACTACAGAATATACATACTTAATAAGCGTTGGAGAAATAATAAAATAAATCCTTAAAATCCAAGACATATATCCGCCACCTCAAAAGGCAGGTGGTACGGACCATTGATTTTCCCATAACTGTCGCCATTAAAACTAGTTCTTTTTTTTTTTGTTTTGTTTATTAACGTGTGAACTGAACGATGTATTATTTTGCCTTAAGATGTATTATTTAATTTTATTATCAAGTTAATTTTATAACCCAATGTTGATTTTATTGGAATTACCACTCGTTCATCGAAACTATTTTGGCTTCCATAGTTCATAAATTGCTTCAAAACAAAATGAATAATCTAGAATCTGAATTATTTTAGACCACTTATTAGTTACGTAGATTGTTCAAATAGGTACAAAAACCGTAAAAGAAGAACATCCGTTTACACAACAATATCAATACTTTTTACGATTCCTTGTTCATATCCGTATGATTGTTCTAGGAAACGCTTACGTTATCAAACATGGCAACATCCCACAACTAATAACAAAGGCTCATAACAATTGGCACCAAAATGGCCGCCGCACATAGCGACCAATAAGCACAATTGTCTCAAATTCAAGAAACGAACGACCTTCGTCAGTTACTGCCCGAGCAATCGTCGGCTGTCGCAAAATCCCCAAATCCCGCCACGTAGGGAACCGGCGGCTAGTTTTATTTCATTACGGGGCAAAACGCCCAGGGATTCCCCAGGATTTTGGCGCCCGACACGGGACTGACAGGTTCGGTTATGATTTTCATTTTCTCGTCTAAAAATGTCGTTGTTTGTTGTAATTCGAATGTGCAAATGGTATTTGAGTTATTTGCGTGTTTATTCATAATATTTAGGTTAGATATTCTTATGTTTACGTCAATTTACCGATTGCTTGTCTAAAATCGCTCTGATGAGTGATCTAAAAAATTAAGGAATTACTTTTATTAACCACACATACTTTGGCATCATACTGCAGCATATTTCACCCCAATAACACGAAATAATACGAGCCTATTACTGTCCCACTGCAGGGCAACGGCCTCTTGTCATACAGAGACGGTACGAGCATTGGTCAACACGCTTGCTCAATACGGGTCGACGATTTCAGACTTACATTAACTAGAAGTCCAGGATTCCTCACGATGTTTTCCTTCACCGATGTCAGTTATGTCCAAGATAAACTCAGAAAGTACGTAGGAATTGCAAAAGTCACATTGGTACTTGCCCGGATTTGAACTCACAACCTCGTGCATGAGAGGCGAGGCCTTAACCACTTGACTATAACAACACCCCAATAATACTATACAACCAAAAACACGTACCAATAAAGTTCAAGGCACAACCCTTGATATAATGTCGAGGGTATCACACGTTCTTTCATACAGCATTTGTCGAAACTATGACGTCCACAACACCAACACGTACGGCCTTGTTACAACATGTTTCATCGTAATTACATTTTCTTTGAGAGAGACCGTTCGTTTACATTTCTTTTTTCGTGCTCTAACAGTTTTTCGGAAGTTCTGTGTTGACCTGTTTTAGTCCAGTGCATGCACGAAAAAAAGAGGTTGCATTTTGTGACGCAAAAATGTTCGTCTGTAGGGAGACGTTGGGATATTAATTTTTGTTTTAGATGTGTTTATGAATGGAAAGGAAATGAAGCTGAATGCTCCTAGTACTGGAATTAAAATAGTAATACCGACAAACGTAGTTATAGAATACTATTTGTCGGTCCCTGGGCTCACTTTAATCGTAAACTCAATAACAAACCAGGCCCGGCAGTCTCGACAAATATAACGACAAAAATCGGTCTAAGTCTAATCGATGTCAAATTTCTTTAATAGATTTTCAACCTTATGCTTTCGAAATAAAATTTAAAATCTATAAAAGGAATTTGACAACGATACGACTTAGCGACCGATTTTTGTCGCTGTCTAATGTCGAGACTGCAGGGGCTGTGCGCTGACAAGGTTTTTGTTTAGACGACAATTTAAGTAAAGGCTAATTAATATTTTGTTATTTAGCATAACTAAGTTTTAGCACATTAATTTTCAAAATTTCAATATGTATAATCCATTGTTAGACGAGAACAACTGCCGATAAACTGTAATGCAGTTTGGCAGACCTAATATATCTTATTTTTAAAACAGATTTTGAACAAAAATATTTAAAAGTCATCAAAGTATAAAATGAGAGAAAGGCTTAAGAGGAATTTCTTCTAATCAGAGTAAACGATTTCTTTCTGACACTCTTTCTTAATTACTTTTGTAATCAAAACCACAGGTTTAATATACAGGGTGACATACATCGACGCGCAACCTGTCACCATGGATTCAGTACATGTTTCCCCTGTGTTGGAATTTTTCGCCAGTTAAAAAAAAAATTGCTGTTCCATAAATTTCACCGCGCAGGTCAATACCTACGCGGTTAAATGTATGGAACAGCAAGTTTTTTTTTTTTTAAACAGCTTTTTCATATAACAGTGCAATCATCTTTCTGTGAAAAAGCTGTTTTCTTTTAGATAACCGACGAAAATTTTCTATGCTAGGGGTCTAGAATCATGTGCTGAATTCATGGTTACAGATTGCGCGTCGATGTCCCTGCCACTTTGTATATATACTAAAACTATGATTAAAACTGCCGACATACGGAAAGGCATTTGAATTTATGCCTTTGGGAGTTGTAGTTTATATAACTAAGCCTTTGTAAATATCTAAAATAAAATACATAATTACGTACAACTTTATCCTTTGCCTCTATCGTATAGTCGGGTAAAAATACGTCTGTTCAACTTCATGCCTGGCTTCACTCGTCCGGGTTCAAAGTTTTGACATACTGACATCAAAGAGAGTTCGTTTTGTATTCCATTGGATCTACGTCTGTTGTTGTCTCAAATCCTACCTTATGTCTTGTCTGTACGGTTGGTGTTTCCTTGCTGTTTTGAAAAGAGCAGCCAGGCAGATAGATTGCCATATTATTCTTCTTTTGTATTAGAAGAAAGGTTCACTTATTTATATATTTATATAAAGGTCTACACTCGGTAGCTAGATCAATATTTCTCTGGCAAGGTAACAGGGATTTTTTTTATTTCGACAAAACCTAAACGAATATTGGATTATCATCTAATTTAAAGCGTCTAAGTGCGACATCGCTATAAAACAAGTGACGAGCTAATTTCGTTCGAATACATTTAAAAAGTTTCAAATACATTTTAGACACCTCTCCAGAAATTGTGTAAAATCGTCGTTATATTAACAACTGGTCGTGTATGGTATACCGATATGGTTATATAATTGATTGTATAAGTAATTGCTTTGTTTTTAGTGCTTATTGTTTATTTTATTTTGTTACCTATAGTACCAATCATTAAACCTGACTTGGTTTCCGTACGTCCTTTTTGAGCAACTACTGAAAATCAGCTGTGAGTCCCCTATAGCACAGCATCATGCTGAGTGAAAGCCTTCTTGTCACAGTCATGACGTGCAGTTGTCGAATTTTCCTGTTTTGTGCTTCTGATTATAGATCTATTTTGTTTTTATTTTTCTTTATTATTGGAGCTAATTACCTTTTTTGTATGCACGTTTTTCTGTGACCAATAAACCTATTTTTCTTTCTTTCTTTTCTGTCTATATTTTAATTACCTCTACGAGGTAATTTAGCACGATACGTGTGTACAAGTATCATTATCCAGTACAATAATATCCCACCAAGTTGCTACTAAAATGACTAAAGTATCCTGTCCACTCCAAAATAATTTACTCCAAAATTTTAATGAACCATAGTTAGCACCGCAAACAGGTGTTTCGCATCGGAATTCAACTTAATAACCTCTATGAAACACTATAAAGGCCCCCAGGAGTGCCGGGACCTCTGGCCAGTCCCTAATGGCTTCCCTCTCTACTGCTGTTATTAGGCTATAAATCACTGTATATGTTTAGCTTAGCGTGAATAAAATACCTTTTAAGACGCCCTCCGTGTCTGGCGAGTAATTTGGTTGTAAGCGTTTTTGTAATAATTTTCAGCGGGTGAGGGTAGTTGGTTGTTTTCTTCGTGTTTTGATTTTTTTTTTGGATGTTTTGGTAATGTTTCATGCTTCAATATTTTGGGAGCAAGTTTCTGAATATTTCTAATTATTGTACACCATGTTGTAGAGATCCTATTTTTTAAATTTTGATGAAGTTTATTTTTTAACCACCTACAACAACAGTAAAAAATATTCTATTCTTTTCTATTATGATGGAAGAAAGTACTCACCTATGTCCAGCTTTAAAAAGGTTAGGTTAATAGTAGATTGTGTCGCAATCATCATCATCATTTCAGCTGGACACAGGTTTTTCCAAGGATCGCCACGATGACCGCTAAATCGGTCATCGTGGTTGGTGGCTGTTTGTTTGTTTTTTGTTTTGCGCAATGTGTATTATTATCTTTGGTCTTTGAACATCAAGAAATAGACAACATTGTCAAACTTTTAACATTTTGAGTACGACGCTTTTGGCTACTTTTTTATTAGTGTATGACTGTATGTATTTTGTCTGCAATAGTTTGCATTGTGCGTCTTGTTTGTGCAGAATAATCAATTATTCTTTTTTCTTATCAGTTTTCTTTTATTATTATTTCTTTTTTCTATTTTCTTTCTATTCTCATCTAAAACTTTTCATACGTATTGAATATATTTAGCGCAAAAAATTTACAATAAAAAATCTCCAAGCTATAAACAACCACAGATAAAGTAAAACACGTTACGTTTCAGAACCTAGTTCGAACAAAAATAACCTACTATACAAAGCTTTTTTCTTCTAACAAACTAACAGCCGACATTACTCTAAAAAGGCACATTAGGTTGCTTTTATCTTGTTGCTGGCTCGACCTCTATGCTCGAGAGAAAAACCTAAACCACTCTTGTGAGTACGACCAGCTGAGGTCCCGAGGGATTCTCTGGCTTACAGTTAGCATATTTACAATATTAATGTACGGGGTTAGATTTTCAGATAGTTGTAGTTATTTTGTAGATTTTTTACTTGGACCAGCCTTTACGACAGGTTTTAATAATAACAATGCAGTCATCAGAATTCTGCGTTTTCTTGCTCTATCGGATCAGTAAAACAAATAAACTTCAATTATCCTAATATCTTGTGAACGTATTTTTAATTTAGTAATCAACTCTTAATTCTTGTTTTT
Source organism: Dryobotodes eremita (assembly GCA_917490735.1). Taxonomy (NCBI): domain Eukaryota; kingdom Metazoa; phylum Arthropoda; class Insecta; order Lepidoptera; family Noctuidae; genus Dryobotodes; species Dryobotodes eremita. The sequence goes on from OU823261.1 coordinate 6,385,778, forward strand.
TCAAGGATTTGATGTATCTATAGTAACCAACACATACCTTGTTATAATGGTTGTTACCATTGCAATATCGATTCTGACACAGTTCTTCGACATTCGCTTCTCCGATGTACGGTTCGCCAACTGAACGATTCACTTTACAGTGTTTCGCCGATAAAACTTTTCAACAACGAACGATTCGCCGACAGAACGATTCACTCTTCAGTGTTTCGCCGACAGAATGTTTCAACGACGAACGATTCACCGACAAAACGATTCAGTTTTGAGAATTTCATTGACAGAACCTTTCACCGGCGAACGATTCGCCGACACTACTGTTCATCTGTCCCTGTGTTCACACCAGAATATAAACATAGGTATTCGACATGTAGTCCTCTGCTGGAAAACTCGAGACTATTTCTGAAGACCATTGATTCACATTTAATTTTCTAAAGTCCATGTGATCAGCTGATCTATTATGTTAATAGATCACCGTGCACACTAAGGAGACGTTAACTTGAAGTGACGAGTCATTCCATCTGACGCTAGGGATTGACACTATTGACAACTCACTGCAAGCTCATTTCACCAAAATATTCGCGGTGATCTTTTTACAGAATAGATCGGCAGAATTATTCCAAAGCAGCTATACATTACTAGGCACTTAAATATTAAAACATTTTCTTTCTCTTTCAGGTACATTACAAATAGTAAAGAGTGAAGAGGAGGACCACGGCAAGTTCGAGTGCGTTGCTGAAAACTCCATCGGGACTGAGTTCTCAAAACCTACGGTGCTCTATGTCAAAGGTAAGTGAACATCAACTTTTTTACTTCTAACTGAAAAAAAAGCCTTGGCAATTTATCTTTCAAAGATAAAAAAAAGAAATACCAACCGTGAAAGCTTATTTTTTAATTAATCGAATGATTTCATTCATCGTCTCTTAACCAGCCACCAACATATTAAAGGTATTATCCTAGGAATCGATCGATGGTGTAGTATCACATGATCTGACCAAGATTATGTCTGGACTTTAATAGAGACTGTGAGCACTGAGTTTGTTTCGGTTTTTCTTTGGTATTTTCTTTCCTTTTTTATTTTTCTTCAGATAGGAAACGGCGACCTCATCTAGTTTTAAAATATGTCTGACGTGTAAAAATGTTTGTACAAACCTACTTACAGAAATGAAATCATTTATCAATATCTAATAACTACAAAACCTTGATTTTACGGGAGGAGAAAAAAACGTTTCATTACTATAGTTTTTAACATGGGAATCAAAAAGTTACTTATATTTAAAAAATAGTGGAAAACGCTTGTGATGGTGATAATGATTTCAGACCTTATGTCTTTGCAATTACGAGGTCTTTCATATTTTACCTACGAACATGCAGTAAAGTGCAAATCGCTAAAATATTAGTTATTTGATTTTGATACTTCACCGTCGGTATGACTGCCCAAATTATCCGTACCATTTCTAACAACTCATACATTATTAAACCTTCAAAACAATATTAAAATGTACGCCGGCTAACCCGCTAAGTACCACTTGCATGACTGGCAAATAATTCACTACGACCAACACTCACATAGTTCTACCTCATTAACCTACCAAGCATCGTCAGTCACCTAAGAAAACAAAATAATTAATATTCCCTTTCACTCCCCAAGATCTTTAAACTTCTACTTACACCCATAAATAATTCGCCATCTAATTTACATAACCACAAAACCGCTTATAGAGATATAAACAAATCTCAGATATCTTAACCGAGCGAGGTCAGACCGCATCAAAGACCCTATGAAGTCCAGTCCCTTCAAAGTCGGACCCGTGCGGTCAAATTACCTAATGATCACCTATTAATGTCCTCACGCGACCATCATTACGACAGAAAGAGACAGAAGATAGAAGCTTTCCTACGTAAGAGAAGGAGGCAAGAAGTCATTTGTCTATAAAAGCATGTGGTTGAAAATATTTCCGGTCGAACTCCCCATTAACTTGTCGTAAGTTAATGGGGAGTTCGACCGGAAATATTTTTAACAAAATGAGGTCGAATTTTGTATTGAATAATAAATTTTACTTTAAATTGGAAGCTCGAATTAATGCTCCAGTTAACGCTCGATTTGGAAAGTTTGGTAAATAAAGCTACACATAATTTTTATTGCTTAGATAGAAAGAAAGAAAGAAAATAAATTTATTTAACACAGACTACAAAGCACACAACACAACATATACAAGTAAATATGAAAAATAAAACAAATAAAAAGTGTAAAGAGCGTTGTGAGAAAATTAGCAGGAAAGTGTGCCTCGCGGCTGGCCAAATAGGTCCGTTCAGCAAAAATTTCAGACTAGTGCCTGACGCTGGTTTTCCACTGAACCTGAAGTGTGAGGTGACGGATGTAAATCAGATAGATAGATAAAATTACCTTACATTTTAATTGAAATACTAAAGTGGTAATGAAGACTTAAATTAGTAATGAACTGAAACCATCCCAAAACTATTAATTAAATAGATAACAACTTATTTAATATACAAAACAATAGGTTAAATTTGAGACACATGAGTCTTTTCAACTTTGTCGGTCAGCTACGCATCTTTACTTTTGGTTTGCCAGCGTTCGTAGCTATCAGTGCCTACTTTATTATATCAAGAAAATCGAAGGACTATTGACTAAAGATACAGCCATGGCTACAAAATAATACAGGGTGGCAGGGTCATCGACGCGCACCCTGTTACCATGGATTTAGTACATGATTCTGAACGCCCCTACGTTGAAAATCATCGACGGTTATTTAAAAAAAAAAATCTGTTTCATAATGCACTTTTCTTTGAATCACCAGATTTAAGGGGGTCTAGAATCATGTGCTGATTTCATGGTTGCAGTTTGCGCGTCGAAATCCCTGCCATCCTGTATAATAGAACAAAATAAACTTTAAAAAGTTTTTAGTGAAACTGCATCCAAAAGGAGAAAAACTACCCAATGCACATTACTACTTACGAGACACATTTTCTCCCCTAACATTACACAATACCTACACTGAAATAGGTCCAACACTGAAAGTAGACCACACATTACGGACACAGACGTAATATTATTCACAATATATTAGCGAGATAACGTCGCGTTGCCGTCGCGTCCCCGTCGCGGCCCCGTCGCGCAGACGCGTCGTGACGCCGCCGCTTACCTTATTTTCATACACATGTAGATGGAGCGGGCCTGATTGCATTGTTAAATAGTTGTAAGGGTACTTCAGACTACGTAGTTCTAGACTGAGAGCGTAATTTTGTGGATGGTTAATCTGCCTGGGAGAACTTTTACGTGGCCTAAGCTTGTCAGAATTTAGGGTGACATCTCCAAGTTAGTACCTACGTAAATGCAAAGATGGATGTCAAAAACCATAATAAATTCTCCTGTAAGACACCTATAGATATATCTAAACGTGATAGGTATTTAGTGACTTTAAATACTCATTACATACATTCTTACCTTACGAGTATCTATGCAGTATGGCGTGCTACTGAAAATGGGGTCTTAAGTCATCAGGATTTTCAAAGTAGCAGGCCCGAATAAAAATAAAAAACATAAAATGAAAATAACAAATCAAATTAGAATCAAATTAATTAATGATTATTATTATTATTAATTAATAAAATAATAAATAATATTTTTTATTTTATTTTATTCATATTTTATTGAAAAGGAACAACAAACAGCTACAATATAAAACGTGAAATATGAAATACACAAAACACATATACAATATTGTTGCCCACAACGCTGTTCACAGATTAACTATGGGATAAAAATAATAAAATAATAATCGCTAGGTTTACAAATATCGTTTTTTTTCTCTAACTAATTAACTATCGCGTTTAAGATATAAATAGTATTTATGAAATAATTGACACTATAAAGATAAATATAGAAAAAAATATTCAAGAGAGCTCCTTATGTATAACATTTTTGAACTTATGGGAGCACATGCAAAAATAATGCATAATTATTATTTTTTAGAATTAAGTCAAATTAGTGCCCGATTCATGGCAATAGTATCGCCCCTGTAAGGTAATTAGACATTACTGGCGAAATCTGAATGTTGACACCTCTGTCTACTTTTGCGAGAACTTCCTATAGGAGTAATGTTCTGTTATGTTAATTTTTATGGTGACTCTTACCTCGAATACAAAATTGTCGGTCTTTGAAAATTATGTGTGTCATTCGCGTGACTTACACCAATTCAAAGGGCATACCAGTGCAAGTTAGCCAGTTAACTTAGTTAAGTTTTGGTGATAAAACGAAATGCCCAATTCATATGGACTTGCATATGTGAACGCTCTTATCGCGCCCATTCATAGAGGTGCTAACGAAACTTTTGTAATTGACATTAGTCTTCTCACAAATGTATGAAGCTAGTGTGTTACAATTCAATTTTGGTTACAAACATAAATCAAATCACGCCTGCATTCCCCGAAGGCAGAGACAGGTCAGGCAGAGGTGTACATATAGTACACCAACATTTCGCCAGTTATGTTTAAGTCCCATGTAACTAGTCGGAGGGGGTCATGTTGGGTAGTGTTACATTATTATAGCTACTAAATATAGAATCTTTTATCTTTATTTTTTTAATTGGGGTTTATATCCACATGGATACGTCAACCCCATCACGCCTTATCCAATCCTATCCTACTTCCTACTAATATTATAAATGTGAAACTTTGTGAGGATGGATGGATGGATGTTTGTTACTCTTTCACGCAAAAACTACTGAACAGATTTGAATGGAATTTGGAACACAGATATACTCAAAATTGGCGCGACCAATTGCGATAAAACTTTGGTAAGTTGTTGTGTGTGCGCCGGAGAACGTTTTAAAAGGCATTGCAATACGTGCCAGGCATTAGCTAGTTACATAATTATATTAAATTTACAAACAGTTTTTCTATCAAAAAAGTCTTTAGTTGACATCAATTGAATTTAATTAGTAAGACGATGCCTTTGTAAAAATTACGGTGGGAAGTACCTTTTCTACACCCAGATCAGTCTAACCCTCGCTCATTTTCATACACCCTTCTCATTTCACATCAAAACAATATTTTTCAAAAACAATTTTATCGAAACCCAAACAACAAAGTAATCTTATTACAATTCCATAAAACTACAAATCTGAAACGCTTGTCAAGTGGATTTCCAACAAATGCATTGTGAGTTTAAAACAAAGCGTACATTTGTCGAAACCTCTATGTAATCATTCCGCTTGAATGACTGGTGCAACTTATAAGCTGAAGCGGTGAACATTCTGTTAATTAAGAACGACACATCCATTACCTAAATCCAATGCGATGCCTCTAGTATTAAAAATGTATATTGGCTGCGGTGATAACTTACTATCAGGTGAGTCGTCGACCAGCCATTTTATAACATAAAATAAACAAATAGGGCAGAAATAGAATTACCTAGTAGCTTCAAATATCTGCCTTTATGCCATTGTTGTCTTAAAATAAGGAGTTTTTTTACCCGTAGGTAGTTTTATCAAAAGTGTCCCTATCTTAATTGACCCAGAAATGAATTAATAAGAATCGATAAGTAATCGATACGAACTCAAACTTAAAGCATTTAACGGTGCAAGATAGCCTTTACCAGAAGTGGTCATCGCATTTGTTGTTCAGCAGCTTCAATATCATCAGGATTGTGCTGGAATCTAGCAGTTTGTTGTAGACGTGGTGCGATGATGGCTCCCCTGACATCATCTCCGTCAACAGAAGACAGCCGCCACGCAACCATCGATGCGACGTTCTGCTAGAGTGACTGTTACTAGCCAGTGTCACTCTTATCCGACCTTTTTGGTGATTCTAGTAACTTCGTAACAAAACGAGGCGGCGCCACTTGCCGCGCCGTCACATTTATGTCAATTAAACCAATGGAGGCTATCGTTTTTATGCTCACCAGTTCGCGCCACTGGCGAGTAAGGTCACGTCAGTATTTTTATTTGATGTTTTGGATACGTTTAAAGTTCCCATAAATTCATAATATGTTTATTTTATTACATTTTAAAACTTCAAATGAATATTTAGATTATAATGTACCTCAAATAGGCAAGCAGGAAGCAGACAAATATTATTCTTCCTTAAGTGCTACCAAATTAGATCATAACTTTTTACTTAATATCTTAAGCCATATTAATCAGGAATAGCACAACCATTACAACAATTATGAATAATTAGTTAAAAACCGTGATAATAAAAAATCCCGCAAACAGTGAACGTTCAGTACATTCAACATAACTAGAGACCTTACTCTACACTAGCGCCTCTAGCGGCGAATTCAAGCGCAGTAGCCCTCATTACAGACACTTTTGAACAGTCGAGAAGTCGGTCAGTCAGAAAAATGAAGCTAAGTAAGTTCCTATGGAGAAGAACGGACAAGAATCTCCATGGACAAACTGTAATTGATTCCTTATAATGATCGAAATATCCCTACCCAAATTGCAACCCCGAAACTATACTCAAATAACTCACGGGTAATACAAGTCAAGGTAACACACGGAATTGATTGAATTTCTTCATTACTTTCAAAGAAAACCAAAGAATTTCGGAGACTTAAACCACACGTCAATATAAGAGAACTCACAGTAGTGACTCAGTCTTATTGAATTAGTTTCCAACTTGACGAAAGAAACTGGATTATTTTCATCTTGGAACGATTCCTCTCTGTCTGCTTTTATTAAACTTTGTCTTTGCTATTCACATTTTGTTTTTAATATCTTCTACTAGTTTATTTCTTATTAAGGTCTATTAGAGTATGAATTATTTAATTTAGTTCGTTTTATCAGAAAGTATAAGGTATTTACATACATACACAAACTCGGGCCTTCTTTCCATGGGGGTAGGCAAAAACTACAGAACGCCACCTGCTACGATCCTTACATACTCCTTTTGCTTCGTTGACGTTCATACGAGTACATCTGGTCTTTCACGCGCGGCCGTTGAGAGTACCGCACACCTGACCTTTTTGAAAAACATCACCAGTAAGATCTCTATATGTCCTTCTACGGCATCCCGGCGTTTCCAGTCACATCTGCCTTGTCCTTGTTGTTGTGTCTTGTGTTGTTGTTATTGTGTCTTGGTATTGTGTTGTGTTGTTGTGTGTTGTTGTGTTACCTTTTCTTTTAACAAAAACATCATTCCACCATTTCATTCCATTTCCAGGATTTAATTTGCATCGTCGGTGAATTTACTGATAAAATCATGTCCATGAAATTCGTATTATTCGTCCCCCACAATTTATAAAATTTTTGCTCATTGGAAACTTTGGGAGATTTTCTTCTATTTATAGTTCTACTTTCATTTCGTGTGAATACTATCAAGAAATATATCAATAAATTGTTCATATTTGGAAAGTCGAAGGAGGCTCCTACCCAGCAACAATCTGTAACTAAATATTGACAGAACTAATAAACTAAACTATATATTTACTAATACTTGCTATTTACATAAATGATCGATGCCCTTTAAATAGCTGATTATTCAAAGACGAAGAACACACAGTCGAACCTAATGTACCTATCCCCAATTTATCATAGTACACAGATAAGAAGTCAAATAGGCAGTTATAGGCATTTATAGGCACTTTTAAACGTCAACATTTACATTAAAATAGTATCGATTCTAGTTGCCCCTTCCAAAAGGTAGTTTCGTATGGAGAAGAATGGGCAAGAAACTTCACCGTCACTCTTTCAAAATGTTTTACAATATTTTGTATATATTAATTATATAATTATATGTGAAGACGATGCACCTAGAATAAAATTACTATACCTACCACAATAGGTAAAAATAATTAAAAATAAAGCAATGACAGATAAATTAATTATGTGATAGATACATACATGGTGCTCACATATTTACAAACATTGTACAAGTATACAATTTTCCTAAAAAATTAACAAGTAATAAGTCAGTATGTGAGTTAAAGTAATCACAGAATGTCATAAAAATAATAAATTATACAATTAAATTAACAAACAGTTTGAATTTGTCTAGACTCTAGCTAGATTGTCATATGGAGCTGGACCAGCATGTTTCCAAGCATTCTTATCTTGGATACAATCCTCTTATTTTTAATATGAGTGTTTACTGAGTGTACTTTTTATATTAGTTAAAATTTTCTTTCATTTAATTGAAATATATCACAAAGTATTTTGTTGTAACATTTAACACAGTACCCCATTAAAGATGTATGTACTAAGCTAATTTGAAAAATGGTTGATCTATTTTATCTTTACTTCAAGTATTAAAATTATGTCTATCACTTATTTTATTAAAAAGATGTAGATTATTTTTTACATACATAATATTTTCATAAATGAATTGGCAAGGTACTGTCATAATATTAATCCTATTAAATATTTCGTTCGTAGATTATAAATGGCTCTGACAGCTCTCTTTTGCAAAATAAAGATGGATTCAATGTCAGCAGCCCGACCCCACAGTAAAATGCCTTACTATATATTGTCGTGGAAGTAGCTAAAATAGACCAAATGCGCGGTTTCTACATCTGTTAACTGTCTTATCTTCCTAACAGCATAAGCGGCCGAGCTTAGCCGCACCGCAAGTGATGTTACATGAGGTCCTCATTGTAATTTCTCGTCTAGCGTGATTCTTAAGAAAACCGTTTGATTATTAAATTCCAGTTTTTCTCCATTCAATATGGTGTCACATTTGCTACTTCTAACATTATGTAATTTAAATCTAATGCATTTGTTTTTTTTTTTTCATTTAGTACCAAATTACCGTAAACCAATCTTGAACCTGAAGAATAGAGCTATTCACGTCGTCAAGATTTTGTGACCGTCGGTCTCAAACTCAAACTCAAAGCATTTATTTCAATAGGCACTTTTGAATTGTCAAAAAGTCGGTTAGTTAGTCAGAAAGTTGAAGCTAGTTGCCCATTCCAAAACGTAGATCTCTATGGAGAAGAACGGGCAAGAAACTCCATGGACACTCTTTTGAAATCAAGATATTACAAAATCCTGGGTACATTATTATTGTTGCTTCTATTTGCGAGAACAATGAAAAACAATAAAAAAAATAAGCCGTGGCAGTTAAGAGATGACCAGTCTCAACTGACGGCGCCCGTTCACGAACATGACGCGTGGATCAGCACCATCCAGCTCAACCATTTTGTAGGGAACCGAATGATCCAACACACGCGATATTAACAGTGACACATTTAAGTGAGCATGACATAGTCTCAACTGCCATGCTGTCAAATCAACATACATAATAATGATATAATAAACGAATCCATGGTACTCACATTTAAAAAAACTGATGTTTTTTTTTTAAAAATGCTTCTAAAGTATACAAAACTATAGTTTGCTATGTATTTTAGCGATGAATCAAATTTTACTACATAAAAGAAAAGACTAGTCTATTTTAAAGATAAATGATGTGTCATCTGTAAAAAACACCATCTGCGGTTGATTTTGAAATAATTGGGGTAAATCATTAATGTAAACTAAAACGAGGAATGGATCCAATATCGAACCTTGAGGAACGCCTATTGCCATTCCAGACCCTAATGAGTTGATGCCGTTTGCTTGAACATTAACCTCTCTACCTACCTATGTTCAGTCAGCCGAGTTGATAATTAAACAGTCAAACTATCGCTGACTGAACGTGGTTTGCGATGATAACCGCTTATTTCGTTTGAGTTTGCTCTTGGTATTGTTATTTGTTCAGGTGAGGATATTTTGGGGGAGATTAGCGGGAAAGTATTTATGGCTACACGCTTATGAGATTGTTCTGTTTGGGCAATTTTCTTTGATTCATTAAAACTATTAGTAACTAGCGGATACCCGACGTGTGCTACTAAGCTAATAAAAAACATTGGAAAAAAGAGTGGTCTAAAACCATCTTCGCATTATTGCCGGTTTGGGTCACATCGGTTGGATGGTTTCAAAGTCTATAACGGACATAGGTACAATTTTTGTGTTTTATATATATGGATAGATAGAAGATAAACCATGACTTTTAATTATCTTTATCTACACTGACTACATCTATCAGTTTCCTTTACATTTCATCATCATTCCCCCTTGCCATTTTCCAAATTATCTATAAAATATTATAAATAAGTAAAATCTGTTAATTTGTAAGTTTGTATGTAGAGGGTAAACTCTTGAACTACTGGTCGGATTTGAAAAAATATTTTTGCATTTTATAGCCCAATTCTTGAGGAAGACTATAGGCTATTTACCATCACGCTATGACTCTTAAGAGCCGAGCAAAAATAAAAAGAGTCCGAAAGAACGCTAAGCGAAAAAGAAGTGATAGCGCGGGCAGGTGATGCGATGCGACGGAGTGGGTCGGGGGAACAAGAAATTTCACGCGGACGAAGCTAGTATAAAATATAATTTTATTTGGGGCGCAGCATTTCTTCTACCATACTTCTCTATTAGTCATCATTTCAGTAGTCACCCTCTTTCTACCCATATCATTTTCCACACAGGCCGTTTTTTACAAAATATTTTTAAGATATTTTTCACAAAAGCATAATGCCGTTCCAATTCAACGACAAATAACTGTATAATCGTCGTCATCCTTCTGCTCCCACGCCAATTTATTGAGATTGACACAACATGTATTTTTTTTTAATCTTTATCAGTCATCATTTGTGTGATTACTTTGTTCCTTCGTTCCAAATCATCTTGCATACAGTCCTTCATCTTTTATTAGGCCTGCCCCAAGCCTTATAACCATTAACTATACAATAATACTCAAAACTAATATAAATTGCGTTTTCTACCCGCTACCGCTTATCAAATAAGTCGCAGTCTTAAACACCGATCAATCTTTCCACTATCGATTCAGCAGTTTACTGGAACTATCTTCAAATTTACAGACGAGTTTACGATGGGTGATCAAGTACCTTCGCTTAACTAACAACTGTCACCTTGAACACTGATGAGTTTCACCATTGATTTCACATTAATAAAGATAATAAATAAGATGGGGTTGTAGCCTCTACAAATGATACCTGGTGCACCCTTTTTTTGTGGTTGGGAAATCATCAAATGACGTCTCCCGCTCTGGGCGGAACGGAAGGGCGTGTCAGACTCTTACTGACTAAAACCCACCCGTGTTCCTTCAGTTGCCTGTGCGCCAGGGCCACGGTAACTCTTTCGAACAATTCGCGACCCCGGCAGACCTGGCGCACCCTAAGCAATCAATCCAGCGAGATTGACTGTGGTAATAGCAGACCGCAGAACACATGTAGCGATCACCTCACCGACTGACAGTTATCTTTTATACTACGACGAGCTATCGTAGTTCGTACCGATGTTAAAAAAGTAAGTTCAAAAACTAAAACCGAACTACGACAAAAACAACAACTAAAAAGGTATAAACAAGACATCACAGACAGACAAATTAAAAATCCGGAGTCACACGTAAACTTAATCACACTTAATTACATGAAATTTGACACCGGTTTTTTTTTGTTCATGACTATGTCCTCTACAGGGCGCCATATTCAATTTGACGTGTGACGAATGTGACGTAACATAGCCTATATAACCAGCGGACAATCGAGACGCTGTCAGTCTGGCTGGAGGGTTTTCGAGTAAAATCTTAAGGCACCCACAGGACAGTTCGGTTAAGTAGCCAGGATCTCAGTGGTCACAACTACGAGCTGCAATAAAAAAATAAAAAAAAAAATTACCCTGTCACTGATACCTCATTTGTCAAATACTGATAATTAGTTTAGAAATTATAAGGGAACAGATGAACATACAGACATACATACCGATCAAAATCATAACCCTCCTTTTTGCTTCGCCGTAGTCGGGTGAAAAGAAAAAGATCATATCTTAACTCCTTACGATCTTGTCACCGAGAAAAGTGTTGAAAGAAGCTCGGGTGGTATTTTATAAAATAGCCAAAATGATCCCACTGTTAATACAAACACGGTTAAAAGGGGAGAATAGTAAATAGATAACGTGTTGCGTCAACCCCAAGTAACATTTGACGGCACGGTTGCCGCAGTGGTTAAGCTAATGACTGCTGCGCTGCGTGTCGCGGGTTCGATTCCCGCACGGAACAAATATTTTGTTGACCTACAAGTAATTGTTCCCGGTCTGGCTGTTTGCGTATGTGAGTTTGAATGTTTGTAAACGCACCCACAATACAGGAGAAATTCATAGAGAAGGGCAAAAAAAAAAAGCCATGTCCAAGGGCAGGAAAATGATAATGATCACACTAACTAGAGGTACCTAGAGATTTATCTCATTGTGATAGATTTCTACCTTCTTTTAACTTCACCTCTATTTCGTCCCCACACATTACGTATTTTCTAAGTCGTAACCTCGAAAGCTACTCGACTCACGACGCAGTCGAGGAGAACTCAAGGCGTGCCTCGAAAGACCCTCAAAATCGGTAATCATAGACGTCAGATTAAGGAAATCATGAGGTTCCTCGAATGAGTGTGAGTCGAGGCGATACGTCACGAATACGACATTATTTGGAGGACTATTCCGTTTGTTATATTGACTAAGCTTATTTTGAGAGCAGTCTGTTAGTGCGTGATCTCTGGTTTTCAACTACCTCAAGGAAGCCTCAATGTAGATGCCGACGTACCTAATATTTGACAGTTGGTTCCTCAACTCAAACTCACCTCGACTGAGGAAATTGTTCGAGATGAGGAGTAAAATCAAACCACCAAGTGAGGTTTAGTCAAGTCGAGGAAATCATAAGGTTTTGACTTAGAATATGGGTGCCAGTCTCCACTGAGTCTCCTTAAGTTTCTCGCCATTTCATGCAGACATTTATACTGATACACAATTTATAAGTCGGAGTATTTCGAAAGAGATTACACGTCCAGATGAACAGCTTACCAACAAAATTACCCGTGTGGGAAGCTCTTTGAGACAAAAAAGCATTATTTTTAACGTGATTGGTACACAACCCCTGTCAATGTCACGCGGTAGAGACAGGAAAAGTGGGAATTATGGGATTGTGTTATATTGGTAAAGGTTAAATTATACATAAGTACTTGAGGGATTGATTCTGAATGCTATAATAATTCGGTAGTGGCGACTACCGTGGGGAAGTGGCCCACCAGACAATATCACCCGCCTGGTCGAAGGATCCTTCCTTTTCAATGGTGGAACTTTACATCTTTTTACTCCTTTATCCTAACTGATCCTAACTAATATTATCAATGCGGAAGTAAGTTTGTTTGTTACCTTTTCACGCCTAACCCACTGAACCGATCATCCTAAAATTTTGCATATACGTTGTCAGGTGGACAGAAACGGATATAGGGTACCTTTCATCCCGAAAAAAAGTACTCTTCCCGAGGAAAACAACAATAACGTTATTATGATAATAGATGGCGCCACGTGTCTTTTGAATCATGATTGAATTATAGTATTGTAGAAACTTTAGTAGTGTGTTCAGATTTTTTATTTTTTATTTAAGTACCTAATACATTTTGTGAGTCTATAGTGTCGATAGACCGGTTTTTCATCCTCCTTACTATAATTCCCCGAACAACCCGAATTGATTGTCAAATTCTAAATTAACGCGAGCGAAGCCGCGGGCAAATGCTAGTTCTAGATAAACGATCGCTCATAGTGCGCCATTGGCTGTAGAAATACTTACGCAACCGCAAAATAAACGTTGAGGTTTGTACGCTTACGGATGGAAAAGGTTCAGCAATTTTTTAAATTAAATATGCTCATTTTCTATAATGTTGGTAAAACGTTGTCGAAAAATAATGAGACCACGCATGTTGTAACTATCAATTGACTTAAAGGAGCTTAACCGCCGCTCAAGCAGACTATTTTAATGCAACCCAAAAAACTGTACTCAAAACTGATACTAAATAATCTAACCTTTAACTAAATTGGAAAAAAGGCTCAATTAAAAAGGGCTAATTTCGTATATTTGCTGTCCGTACAAAGAGGTATGGCGCTCCTTTTCAAGCAAACTCCTTTTATTTTTGCGGCCACCTGCCCTCCTGTCACTCAATTAAATATTTTTTTCCATTTTCGTTCCGTTTTATCCCGTCCCGTTTATTTGCGTACATATCTGTTTTTTGTCCTAAAAAAAAACATTAAGTGGACTGACGTTGGGACATTGTTCTAGCTACGGTGGCGTTTCGAAAGGGATTTAAATTCAAAATAAAGGCATCTTAGGCTTCAATGTTTTTAAGCGCGGATTTAAATCATACTTATTGAATATCTATCTAACCAAACAAACCTCTAATAAAAAATATTATTGAACACTCGAATATAATGATTGCTCCTCTTTTTGTGAACCTCAGATAATTCCTATTTTAGGGTCCCAAAAATACTACATACCCAAGAAACTGCGACGGAACTTAGCCGTACTGCACGCCGTCCGCTGCCGCAGCTCCAAAACATATTTTTTGTCACCTCGTCTGTCACTCTTACTGACTAAAAACCACCCCGGTGTTCCCTTCCCACACTTGAACCGGGGGTCATTGGAACTTGTGCGCCTTCCACGATCTCCGGCTGGTACCGCGTCAGACCCGCGGGAGGAGTGAGGTGAGAGACTACCTCCGTGGCGTCCAATAGGGGCGCGCATGGAACACTACGCGCCGCCACCTCAGGTCCTGCTGGATGGGGGCGGCGGACGTACCCGAGTCCGCCGTCCTTCAGTACCTGTTTACGGGGGTTGGAAGAAGAGGTTGTCCGCCTTCTGCCGGCGCCCGGTCCGCCTTCTGCGGATCGGGCGAGTAGTGTCGATCTCCCTCTCCCTTCCCGCAGCCTCCTTCTGGGAAATGAGAGTTTCACAGAAGGAGATCACCGCAACCCACCACTCTGCGCTCCCGACCATCGAACGAGTGACGGCAGGCAGTCACAGGTCAGCTCCGGCTTTTATAATACGAGGACACGGCGAGGCTCTTCCCATGCGGCACACTCTGCCAGTGTATGCCGCGCCGTGTCGTCCCGACTGTGGACGCACTGGTGACACCGGGCGTCCAGCTCCCTGTTTTTGCGACACAGGTACTATCCGAAGCATCCATGACCCGAGAGCACCTGCGTCGCTCGAAACGACAGGGAGCCGTGCCTTCTCCTGAGCCATTCATCGAGCACTGGTCGGATCGCTTCGACGGTAGCGAGGTCCGGCGGTAGGGCGCAGAAGCCTGTCCCGCCATTCCGTCACCAGGACCTCGCGGAGCTGTGACTGACGAAGCTCGATCTCTTGCTACATATGACCACCGCTCCGCGTTTGCACCTCCTCGCACCATCGGTACAATGAAGCGAGGGCCTCTAGGTCCCAGGGCGGGAACCCGGCCAGTGCACAAGCTGCCTCGTAGATCGTGCGATACCCCCTGACAACTCTGACGGCAATCGCCCTCTGCGGTTTTCGCAATATTGCGATGCTACGCGGATCAACCTAACCCGTTTAGTCGGGGTACTCTAGCTTAGTTAAATGTGACAACAGGCCAGAAAGTTAAAAAGATGATCTATTTTTACAAAAAGTGTGCATCATTCGAAGCGCAAGAAAATTTTTGAGGTTGGAAGATTGACCTTTTAATGATGGATACGTTTTTAAATTAATGAATTTATAAAAGTGTCCATCATTAGAAGTTCAATAAGTTTTTAGAGGATCAGTTAAATATTTCCCTTATAATAATTACACAATGCTTATTGATCTATGTGAACCAAGTTATGTGCAATTAAGTTTGACTTCAAAAATGTGGCTGGGACAGACTGGATGCGGAAGGCGGAGGACAGGGTGCTGTGGCGCAGCATGGAAGAGGCCTATGTCCAGCAGTGGACTGCGATAGGCTGAGTTGATTGAACTGCTTCTAGTCTTTCGAAAGAATCTTAAACGAGGTTATGTAAGTTCAGGTAAAAATCGTGCTTGCTAACATAGTAACTAGAACTTAAGGCAGTAGTCTGCTTTAGGAGCCGAAAAAAAAAGCGTTTTTTCAACAATTTTTTTGAAAGGGAAGGAAATGATTGCGGTAAACGAAATTTACGAGTGCACACTCCAGGCGCCCCAGAAAAATCGTTACAAACTTTGGCAAATTTCAATAATTTGTAATAATAAAAATTGTTTTTAAAGCTTGAATATAATATACTATCGTCTCAAAATTTCGTTTACCGCAATCATTTCCTTCCCTTTCAAAAAAATTGTTGAAAAACCGCTTTTTTTTCGGCTCCTAAAGCAGACTACTGCCTTAAAGTGTTAGGAACTTCGTTGTGAAGTAAAGACTGCAATGAGAAAGTAGTGCCTTCTAAGCGGTTTTCAATTTATTTCCAACTGTAGCGAAAAGGCGGAAAAGGCTTTATTCAAGGCGTACTGTTAGTCTTTTTATACGTGCAGGTTATGGATGAGGCATACGCAGAAGACTTACAGTGCCCTGCGTGTCCAATACAATAACGCGTTCAGGATGTTGATGGGGTTGCCACGCTTTTGTAGCGCATCAGGTATTTTTGCAGACGCTGAAGTGGATGGCTTTCATGCGATACATCAAAAAAGAATAGCGTCTCTGATGCGCCGCATACGGGGCAACCCCAACTGCTTCCTGCAGCTTATTGCAGGGAGAATGGATGTGGATTGCTCCTTCATAGAGCATTGGACATAACTACATGTGCGAGTAGTACGGTCCTGATCCAATGTTTCCATACAGGAAATAGACAAACAACAATGCATTGTTGTGTCTATTTCTTGTATTCTTATTATATTATTTAAAAAAAACATAAACAAAACATGTATGGATGATTATAACTAAAGATTGTAATTTATCTGAAAATAAATGAACTGATTTGAATTGAAAAGTGTTACACCCGCTGGTTCCAAATGTTTATTTTACAGTTTTAGCACATTTTAATAACACGTTTAAATAGATAAACCTCGGCAGCTAAAAAGTCCGGGAAATTAATTAAGCAAATTGATAACTAAGTTAAATTGTCCGTATATTAAAATCACGTCTGTCATTCTTTGACAGTTAATTGAAATGGCTATAATACGGTGAATTGAGGTAGGGTGTCAATTTGCTTGATAATTAATTTCCTTGGCTGTACCTACTTGCACAGTTTACATAAAAAAATATGCTTAAAAACAATACTGATATTATAAATTTCACTACTCAACCCACTCACCTAATAACCTAGAGACACATCCGTTGTAATAAGGCCAAGACCACACCGAAATCTGAGGCCGAAATGAAAAGCATAAAGAGACATATTACTACCAGCCAGTCCCAATCTGGCCACACTAATAAGGTTGTAGGCGTAAAACAGAACTTATTCATGGTTTAGCTGTCATCCGTGAGTTTATAAAGTTACCCAGCTGTCACAGGTATTAAATAAGAACGTGTGGGTAGTCTGGTACGACATTTGCGGATGGTGGGGGGGTTATTTAATAGTATTGTCATTTACTTTCGATATTTTGTGGAGAGTGGACGTGTTTAGTGTTTTTAACTTTTGCAGTTAATGCGTTATAAAGGCAATATTCATTTAAAAGAAAAATAAAATTGCTTATTTTAAAACAACAGTCTAATAAAAATCATTTATCTACATTTTAAAAATGCAGAAATTATCATGGACTCATTCCAACTGTAAGTCATTCCCTTTTACACCCAAAATCAATTTTCTTGACTAAATTTCGTACTAAGTACACATATTCAAAACTAAAACCCAAAACTAACATTAGGACTCTCAAAATATTCGCAAATTAACGCGAACCAGATAAGTGATGTGAAATGCTCTCACAACGTTATTTCATACCCACCCTAAAAAAGCAAAGGACGGCGTCTCTGCTCGCTCCAACTAATTTTAATTAATCGTGGAAACAAAGTAGCGAAGCGCTTTCCGGAAGCGTTTTGAATAAAAGAATAATAATTTCCCTAGCAGGAATGAGGGTAGGCGGTCTAAGTGGTGGAAAATAGCGTGTATTCATTAAACTTAGCGGAAAATTTTAGTTTTCGTCTTGTAATTAATAACTTGCGTTTTGTTGTATCGCAAGGCAAAAGGCGCTTCTTATACAAAGATGGCGTTATTCATTGTAACTGCATGTTGGCAATTACAATTCAGGCCATTAAAGTTCTGACTTTCTGTTGTTGTTTTCCGTCACAGTAAGTAAAGAATTGGTTCCATAAGCGAACTAGTAACCGACGTTCATGATTTATTTTTACTGCGATTTCTATTGCTATCTTATAAGCAATTCTAGGTTTACGTTCGTCCGCAAAATTGTTTACCCGAGATGTACTCTTTGTTCATATCAATAATAAACTTTAACAAACATGTGAACATTATCAGTAACAACATATAGATTCGCTTTCGTTAATAAAGCTACGAAAAAATCACATTCCACATTTCAACCTCTTTTCATATCCAAGTTACTGGCCGCTTACAACTCAAAACTCGTTCCATCTTCAAACATTGTTGTCAGTGAGGAATGGCCACCACAGATCGTGTAAAAGCCCAGATGTCCCCCCCTGACCCCCTCGTGTCACCTTAATTAAACCAAGCCAAGTACCACAAACTAGTCTTAGTCCAAGTTAGTCCTTTTTTGTCCTAAACACTCCTTAAACGTAGTAATGAAGATGTTTTTTCTTCATTTTGTCTGAGGATAAGAAAATTGCTAGCGGTTAACCTGTGTTGTCTTTTTAATTAGGATAGAATAGTATGGTGGAGTTTTGTTAGTGGTGGTGTACATTACAGGAAAGAATTACAATCCAGGAAGAAAACGTTTTTAATTAAATCTAGTCAAGTTTTGTGTAAATAACGAATGTTTGGGGAACACGGTGTTTTGTTCCATTTTATTATTTATCTGGTGAAACAAGTGGCTTTGCTAACACTATATTTACAAAATCACTTAGATAATATATATGTTCTTCTCAACTCTACCACCCCTCTTTCTTATCTCTCTCTTCTCTTTCTTTATCTTATGTCTCACTTCCAATATCTATGTTCTTCACACACTAAGAATCTGCGTTCTTCCAACAATCTTCTCCTGGTCTGTCCTTCTCATACTTCTGACTGTTCATTCTTTCTTTCATATTCAGTCCATTCTTCTCTGGAATGCGCTTCCTCTTCCTCTTGGACGGCAACCAGTCGGTATGCATTTAAGAGGACCCTTCCTGGTCCGTCTATCGTCAACGCGAGCATGATTGAAAAGCTTGTTGTTTTATCCAACGCAATGTTTGAAACAAGAAGCAAGAGTGAGAACGCGATAACATTGAACGAAAATTGGCGCGCGGAGATTACATAAAACTTGTTGCAGGAAATACGTATTTTTGAAAAAGCCTTACAAATTTTTGGAAAATATGTTTGTCATTTAGAATCTCCATTATATGTGCGAGGTTTCTATGATGATGATTTCTTTACGTTTACAATTTATAAGTACATTATGAACGGCCAAAGTTCAGGTAAAATTTGTGCAAAAAGCAGATTTTTAGAGGCTTATACTGATTTTTTTTCTCCAAATTTTGTATTTTTTTGCATAGAAACCTAGATAAAGTACTCAAGACACCTATTAATTCAAAAAATTCAATGAAAGATGTGTTACAACGCCATAATCACGTACGAGCGTTTGTATGAAAAGCATGACGGGTTGGCCGCTCTTAAGCAGAAATTGCGGAGTTATTTACAAAATAAATAGCGTAGTCATCTCAATTACCTCTTTCCCTTAAATTTATATATATGTATAATATATAATGTAGGTATATATTATAGTAAATATGTATGTATGTGTATTATAAGTTTATAACCTATTTATGTCCTTGTTTGTCCTATTTTATTTAAAATTCTTTATGTTATCTTTTTAACATTTTTTGCAATTGTGTTAAAATTTACATAAAATATATCTTACATAATCTACAAATAATATTAATAGTATGTACAACTAAATAACAATAAATAAAAATAAAAAAGAAAGAAGGACAAGAATCATAGGGCATCAAAAAATTCATCCGCATCGCTGTCGACAGGAAAAGTGCCCAAAAGGCTGGCAGCATTGCCACGTTGTATGGCGATACTGATTCTTTGGCCAAAAAATAGGCCAGCCCTCTGGTCACGTGAAGAGTCGACCAACCGCTTAGCGATGTCTGCAAAAACCAAGTGGGCACTCGGACCCCACGGCCCTAGTGTTTCAACCCCAAACGGCTCGAACATATAACTCCCAATAAGATTCGAATATTTTCGCCGTTTGAGGTTTTCCGCACTTGCAGCAGCCGCCCCAGCACAGCCCGCCGTGCTAGGAAGATGGGATGGCGCAAGGGTGTCGACACACGTTGCATCCCACACCAAAGGCCTGCCTAACTTCCAGGGCATTATGGTCATTCCGTCTGGTCTCTTCCCATCGTCGCGTGCCAAGCCGTTGGGTTCTAAAATAGCTGGCACCCCGGCGGTGGCAAGAGCACGGCGGATTATGTCATTAATGCTGGCGTGTCGTGCTATCCGGCCTGCGCTCTTACTGCAAGATAGGCCATGGTGTCCGAGGCAGTCGACAGCTTCACCGCACTGGCAGCGATGCGGAGCCCCGCAAGGAGCGCCCAGACGGAGACAAGTAGCGAGCCGGAAAGTGGTGTCACACAACATAGTGCCTATGTTAGGTGATGGAAGTGCCTGAAGCCAGAGGCCCGACTCCCATTCTCCCACAGCCAGCAGACGGGCACGCTCAGCAGTATTGGAGGACGTATTGAAAAGTTTATTCCGTACCAACCTGCAGAGCGGCTCATCCCATTGTCTCTGGGAAGATGGGTTTACGGGCCGATCTGTATCTGGGCAAGCCGCTGTCCAGGCGTTCACCGCATCAGTCAAGCACGGCACTTCAAAGTCATTTTACATTTTTTAATATTATTATCTCCTCTTAAACTGAACACCTGTCATCTTATCTCTTCACCACCTTTGGTTGACTAGTAGAGAATGCCTAAAGCATTAAGTTTATCTTTGTACCTTATTGTGTGCGAGAAGTTTAAATAAATAAATAAATATGTCGAGTTCTGCTAAGCCAATATACAACAGGGGCAAGAAAATTATAATCACTTAATTACACACCTGCGCCACTTGGAATTTCGTCCGCGTTTAAGTTAATACCCCTTGATAACTTGGACACTATAAGCTGAGTCGAACAGTAAATGTTTTGCTCCATTTCGCGACTAATCACAAATTTTCCTGAGTAGCTGTTACCCGCGGTTTTTCTCACTTCCTATTAAAACTGCTACATGTACCAGGATACAAATTATCCTATATTTTAATTCAGGACACAGGCTTCAAGTGTGCGGAATTATATCTAAATCCGTTCAAGCTGGAATGAGTAACAAACATCCAAAGTCACAACATTCAAATAAAATCAAAATATATTTCTGTGGCCTGGTACTAAAAGGGCCAAAGTCCGTTTTTGTGAGAAGTGTAATTTTACTGCCAAAATTTGGTTTTCCTATGTATTATGTGTGCTAAGAGGGCTTAAGTGTAATGATAATAATTATAAAAAAATAACTATTTTAAAAAGGCCAATGTAGTAAAACAGTAATAAGTATGGTAATATCATAGGAAAACAAAATTTAGGCAGTAAAATCACACTTTCACAAAAACGGACTTTGGCCCTTCTAGCACCAGGCCACAGATTTTATTTCACATAAACCTACATGGGTACTTATGAAACGTCAGAAACTAGGTGCACGGTTCCAATTGGTATTTCCTATGGAGAAGAACATTCACAAACATTCAAAATTTCATATTAAATATTGTCACTTGTGAAGATGTTGTTATTATAATTATAATGCTGGCCTGACAGACGTTGTCCTGTCAAAATTTCGATAAGGTCGTGAGTCCATACAAAAATAGATATGTACCATAGAAAAAAGTACTTTCAGTTTTTCCACAACTTTCCAATTTTTACATACATACATTACATAACCTTTTATTTATTTAGATAATTGCTGAAATTTCTCAGTAGCAGTCCGAAGTCTGGATTTGTGCCCGGTTGATGGCAATAGGCTTGTCCCCTATTACATGGGACTTAAGCATAACTGGCGGAATGTGGTTTCTCTATAGGTACACCTCTGCCTAACCCTTTAGGGATAAACAGTGCGATTGTATGTTATGTTCTAATTGTTGGAACTTGAAAATTAATTTTAAATGATAAGATGAGTTGATTAATATTCATAAGAATTTGTTAATAAACTAGTAACAGTCATTATTACTAAAGCCTGCATAGTTGCATACACGACCGATACAATTAAGGGTAGTGTTACCATATTATAGTATATTCTCCACATAGTGTTACCATATTCGCAGAATTAGTCTATGTGGTATAAATCCAGTGCTGCGGGATAATTGCGTAACACACTAACATTAGGAATGACTTTCATTTTGACAGTTCAACAACATTCATTGTGTTATTTGAGGTGTTGGTGAGCAGACAAATTTTTCGAACCTATGAAGCAATGATTCCGTCAAAATGATTCAGATTGTGATTTATAGTGTTACGCAATTAGGGTGCTGGTTTTATGCTCAAAATGGTGAACCGTTTGGTTGAATGTACCAGGGTAACAGGGCTGAGCAAGAGATAGTCGGTTAATTGATAGCCGTTCGCCACAAATTGGCCTGATGAAAACGTATCTGGAGTAGATGCCAATTTCGAGCTGTTGACATGCTTAGGTGAACTAGGTTTCCTCATTTGTTGATTCGGGGTGAAGTAAAATATTTTTTTCTTTTAAACTAAAAATAAAGGATTGATTGCGAAAAGGCTCTTTGCATTTTTTGGAAAAAGACTTTTGGACTCGACGTGGTAAATTATTTCGATAGAAAACTTCAAAAGCTTTTGAAATTAAACTTTTAAACAATGACCATTTTTTCAAGGTTTTTGTTATAACAATTATTAGTTATTTTACAGAAAATACAATCCAATTTGTTAGTATTTACAGAAACAATTTAAAAACTA
Organism: Dryobotodes eremita; assembly: GCA_917490735.1. NCBI lineage: Eukaryota > Metazoa > Arthropoda > Insecta > Lepidoptera > Noctuidae > Dryobotodes > Dryobotodes eremita. The sequence continues at coordinate 6,408,683 of OU823261.1, forward strand.
GTGTTAGTACTTATTCGTTGAAGGATAATAAAACATTCTAAATGTTGGACACTGTTAATTACAAAATGGCGACTGCTTTGAGCAGACATTATAAATTTACGCATATCAATATTGTAATTAACACAAATTCCTAGAACAAAACACAGTATGAATTATATTAAAACAGTACGTAATTAAATCTGTAAAAGCGAACAGAATGGAACCTGGTCCGTATCGACCATTCCCGTACAATTGCAATGGCGGACAATGAGAGACCCCTTTTGACGTTAATTAGCATAAAAGGGAGGGACTCAGTAACCCGGGTTATGTTTTTTCCATTGAAATTTTTCTTACTCGGGCTGTTGCAAATCTACACTAATATTATAGACAGGTAAAGTTTGTAAGTTTGTATGTAAGGGGTGATCTCTGGAATTACTGATCCGATTTCGAAAATTCTTTGACTGGTAGAACTGGCACTATTGCCGAGTGCCAGGGTATGTTTTATAGCTTAGCTGACTACCACGCGGGCGCAGTCGCGGGCAGAAGCGAAATAAATAATGTGCTCTATTTTGAGAGAATTACTAGTAGCAATATATACTGTAACTAGCGACCCGCCCCGGCTTCGCCCGGGTAGCAAAGCATAATATAATATAGCCTATGTTACCCGGAGATAGTGTAGCTTCCCAACAGTGAAAGAATTTTTGAAATTGGTTCAGTAGTTTCGGAGCCTATTCAATACAAACAAACAATCATATCTTTTCTCTTTATAATATTATAGCGACCCGCCCCGGCTTCGCCCGGGTAGCAAAGCATAATATAATATAGCCTATGTCACCCGGAGAATATGAATTTAATTTATACTTCAGTCTAAGTAACACGTGGCCGGCTATGCTAACACCAAAAATTTAAAAAGTAAGAACAACTGAATTTCACTGTATTTCGTTTATTACAAAATAAATTTAGGTTATACCTTAGCCTCAGCAACACGTGGTGGTTATGCTATTAAATTGTAGCTTATATGAAACGTTTGTATTTTTAACATAGCGCCATCTATTGAATACTTACTCAATCCTGTCAACAGATATCGCCATCTCTTAGAATCGTTTGGAGCTAACAGATAATTGTGACTGTCAAATAATAGACAAATAATTTGCGATAAAATAATATTGCGACTATAAATTGAGATGTAAGCTATCCTATCTTTCAAGTTGGATTAAATTGCACACGGTGTGCAAATCAAATTTAAAATCGGTTCAGTAGTTTAGGAGTCCATCGCGGACAAACAACGTGACACGTAACTTTTATATATAGAAAGATAATCAAAACTGCAAATAAAAATAAAAAACATGAGATCACAACGCTACAAAGTAGGTATTAAAAGTGACATATTTCTGCTAACTATGGTCCATTTCTGGCACGATTTTGACTTTTACTCAGTCTATCTTTTAACATTAATTTATTTCAATTTCTTGAATTTAGCTTGTCTATTTATACAGGTGGCAGGGACATCAACATGCTGCCTGATACCATGAATTCAGCACATGATTATGAACCCCCTGCGTTTAAATTATTCGTCGGTTATTTTAAAAATAATGTGCTGTTCCATACATTTAGACCGCGTAGGTATTGCACTTTCCTATGAAACAGCAGTTTTTTTTTTTATAACCGACGATAAATTTCTATGCTACTTATTTTATACCACCATTTTCATGAGAATATGAAAATAACCTCAGGCTGAGCAAAATAATCCTAAGCCTACCCTACTGGCTTAGGATTATTTCGCTTAGCCCGAGGTTATTTTCACCTCATGAAAATGATTGCATAAAATAAGTAGAATTTCAATCGTGTTTCATCTTATATTTTTTCTTTTATTTTAAACATTTCCTAGCATCGTGTAAACAGAACTATTTTGTGACAAGTCAGCTTAGGCCGCTGGGATATTACCTTGCTATCCTAGTCTTGAAAAACTAGCCTCGTGTGTCCCAGGTCATAATACGACCAACCCAGTGAAACCATGCGACAGTATTTTTAGCTCACAAACTCGACTCGAGCTTTACTTGTGTTTACCAAGTCTATGAACACGCTGTGCATGTGTGTGTAAGCACAGGAGCTCTCGGTACCGTCCGAGACAATGGCGAAGTTGGAAGTGTGTGTGTGTGCGTGTTATGTGCTGACTCTACTCGTCTTCACGCACACATTTACCGCGTGTTTGTACAATTGGTTACCACAAGCAAAGCGCGCGTCGCTTCGTGAGATAAAAAAAAAATACTAAGTTAACATTACAAAATTCTCATAGCCACCTAAAAATTTCTTAACAAAACATAAACTACAATACATTTTCCATATTAACGTGCAAAAAGGCTTGAGGTCTAGGGCTAAATAAATAATCTTCTCCTCTAATTTAGTTTACGAGCTTGTTGTGGTAAGGACCCTTTCAAGGCGCGCCTTTTAAAAATGTACGGCCTATGTTAGTGACGAGATGAGTAGGTAATTATGCGAGATAGGTTTGTTATGCTCTACTATGGGTAAGGATAAACTAGCGGGGTAATTGTGTAACACACAAACAATAGCAATGCCTTTCATTTTGACAATTCAACAACATCCATTGCGTTATTTACGTTGTCGAGCAGACGAATATTTCAAACATATGTAGCAATGGATTAGGTATTTCTTTCAAAATTCATCGGATTGTGATTGAAAGTGTGTTACACAAAGTTAATGTGCTAGTGAAGGACTTGGTAAATTACTTAAGGCTGGTGCACGCAAAATAAAATGTGTGTGACATTGAATAGTCACAGAAAAAAAACGTTCGTCACTCCACTTCGTTATTATGTGACCTGACTTGATTTAGGAAAGAATTTTAAAACTGACGAAGGTTTTTGCAACTAAATAAAGAAAGAAAATACGTTTATTTGCGGTAAACATGACGCAGAAAAAACACACAAATACATAAAAGAACGAGTTGGGGGACAATATGCGTCATATCCACGCAAAACGGCAATCGCTCAACATAATGCTACGACCCTATGCGAGACAGAGCCCCAGCGCTAGTTTGTAGCGACAGCCGGCGTTGACGTGATGACGTCAACCAGTGAAGCATACGAAAATATAAAAATAACAAAAAAATAAAAATTAAGTAATAAAATAAATATACTATACCTAGGTCTCACATACCTCGTCTATATTTATCATTCGTGCTTTTATAGACGTCCCAACGTCTAGTTTTTATAAGCACTTCATCCGGATTTAGTGTGATGCTTTCGTTGTGTGTACTCTCTCTCCTTCTCCTATCACTAGAGCATATAATGTGCCCACTGCTGGGACACAGGCCTCCTCTTTTGGGCCGTAATCCACCACGCGAGCCCAGTGCGGGTTGGTGGTTGCCCCATGTCTTCGAATTTTTGGTTCTAGGATAAACTGGTATCCTCACGATGTTTCACCAACTTAAATGAGACCGAAATGTAACTATTTATTTACCTATCAACAAACAACCAAAACCCTTCAACGACCTCTCTTAGCGACAATTACAGTCAATTACCTTTACATTGCGGGCTCTAATCGGCGTCAGGAGTAATGATACGGGTCGGGAGGCGCAATACCTTAGTAATACTGGCCAGTCAACGCATACGATCGTATCGTTAACCTGATTCACTCTACTGGGCTTTATTGCCGCCAATGATAAAGTCAACGTGCAAATGTTTGGGGTAAATCGTTTTTGTTATTTGTAGGTAGTGGGAATGAGAGGTTTTTAAATTCTGTTTTGTCTGGGGTGGCAGGAGCATAATAGCCCTGACTTACGAGTTGTAGGTCGTGGGTACGAACCCAGGCAGGAGTTTTACTTTGTGTAATTTATTTCATTACCACTGCTCTCAAAACGGTGAAGGAAAACATCGTAAGGAAACCGGCATATCCTAGAACAAAAATATTCGAAGACATGTGACATCTACCAAACCGCACTGGGCCCGCGTGGTGGAATACGGCCCACTCCCTCTCACCGAGAGGAGGCTTGTGTCCCAGCAGTGGGTACGTTATAGGCTGATTATGTTGTGCAAGTGTTTAAGGTAAATAATTTTTGTTATTTGTAGAGTAATGGAAATGAGAGGTTTTTAAATTCTGTTTTGTCTGGGATTGAATGCTGATTTCAAATATTGTTGCGAAAAAACTAATGACAAATATTTGAAAAAGGCATTTATATAATCGGTCGAATAATTACCATTTAGATTTCCTTAAAATATTAATTGATCGATTGTCTTTTTTTACTCACTGTTCGTCTTTGTGTGATGTGCCCCCAACTTGAACATGAGAATACAGATCACAAAGAGAGAACACAAAGTTAAAAGAAGATCATTGAGCAAAAAAAAGCGATCATCATGTTATGAAGATCAAAAAGTTGTTAGAGGTTCAATAAAATTTTCCCCTTAAAAAATAGTTTTTGATGAAGTGCAAACAATCAAAAATGTTGTTGTCTTTATTTTGGGGTTGTTGTAATTATCATTTAAGATGTTGTTGGCACACTAAACAACTTCTACACGATTCGATTTTTGAAATAATTACATTACTATTTTATCTTAGTGTACCAATAACAACAGTTCACATGAGGTTTGTCGGATAAATTCATACAACACTAAATCATTGACCACACTAACACTAGTTATGATACTGGTTGGACATATTACCACAGAGCTCTGCAAGAAAAAACAAAAAAAAACACATAATCCTACATGGGCACTTATGCAACCTCAGAAGCAAGGTGCAAGGTTCCAATTAGTCGTTTCCTATGGAGAAGAGCTGGCAAGAAACTCCACGGTTACTCTTTCAAAAATAAGTGATTTTTACAATATTTTCAAATTACAGTGTTAATAGGTATGGGAGGACAATGTAGGCCTGTCAACAAGTAACAGGTACTCAACAAAATAAAAAAAGGTCTACAAATATACAATCTACAAGTTAGGAATATAAGTAGAAGAATCTACATAACAGGAAAATAACACTCAGACTGTATCGACCAAGCAAAGTATCCTACTAGTTCGTATCATTGCAAAACAACAATGCCTATTTACACCAAAAACTTGCCACAAATGGAAACGCACCTTACGTCCCCCCCACTTACCCCCCTCTACCATAATACTTAATGATAATGAGCAACGTTAGTGACGCCCATTGGTTGACTGAAGTAGTGCAATTATTTTGACCATAACTCCTGCTCACTCCCGACTTATTATGGAGTGTTAATGGTGGAGTGACGGGTCCACGAGGTAGTTTAGATAACGTACGTGTATTAAGGATTTAACTCCATGTAGTTATGATATTTTGAGGGGTTTTTGGATAACAAAGGACCTATAAGTTAGACCATATTCGCACGGACGTAAAAATATCGCGGTGGGATTTTATCGCACACTGGATTTTCAACTCTCGGTGTTGAACCGAGCATTGAGAATCCAACAGAGTGCATCCCAGTGGGTGGAAAAAACACACTGTTGGATTTTCAACTTTCGGCGGTAAGCAGTGCGTTGAAAGATCCAGTGCGCGAAAAAATCCCGACGCGATAGTTTTACGTCCGTGCGAACGTGGACTTACGGCCAAGGGACTGAGTATAACTGACAAGGAAGTGAAAAACAAAATGTAAATAGAGCAACAGATTTTATTATCTGTGATTTTAACCCGACTGATTCCAGAATCATGTCAGTCAAGGAAATGAATTGTTTAAACAATTGACACACTACCTAGATTTTGCCGTGATATAGCCATGTCCTACAGCTGACAAAGAATGACAGTTGTATTTTTATTTGAAAAAAAAAAAACTACAACAACACACCATCACGCTTATTGAGTGATCTGAGTTTACGGACAATTTTAGCAAATAACGTCAAACGGGGTGAATAGGGATGCAGGGGTGAATCGGGACGAAACTTTAAAATAGATTTTAACATTGAATAATATAGTTTTTTGCCAAAAAGGTCTCTAATGTGTGTACTGTATTATAATTAACGATGAAGTGTCCTTGTTGGCAACAAAGTATATTATTTCAATGTTAAAATCCCTTTTTAAAGTTTCGTCCCGATTTACCCCTGCATCCCTATTCACCCCGTTTGCAAAGTAGACAATTTGCTAAACAGTTTGTTTCCCTGGCGGTCCTTAACTAAAAACTATTTTTTTTAATTAAATTAGATCCATGTCAGTCGATTGACCGATGTCTTCTTTATCCACAGTGAGACGCGTAGCCCCTCAGTTCTCGATACCACCGCCCCCGAAGTCAGAGGTGATGCTGGGCGGAAACCTGACCCTCAAGTGCGTCGCCTTCGGATCGCCCATGCCCACTGTTAAATGGAGGAAAGGTAAGAGATATTTCATGCAATCTACCCTGATACTATTAAGAGGTAATTTTCTTTGTTTGCAAGAGGTAAATTCTGATAGTAATGATACGATTACAAAAATTATTTCACTGATGGAAAATTATACCATTTGCGAATGGCATAGGATATGTTTTTATGCCATTGCTACTCGAAAAAGGGCATTTGATTCATCGATAACAGTGAATAAAACTCTCTTTTAATCACTGAGTCAATAAAAACATTTTGAATTTGAAACAAACACGAATTATACGAATTATGTACAAAAAAAAATATAAAACGTGCTGAAAGCACCTACTGGCTGGCTAAATGGAGCTATTCCATAGAGCTACACAGTTAATTAAAAAATATATATCGCACTCAAATCGAAAACTGCGGGGTAATTGCGTAACACACTAACAGTAGGAATAATTTTAATTCTGACAGTTCAATAACATTCATTGCGTTATTTACGTTGTTGAGCAGACAAATTTTTCAAAGATATGAAGCAACGGTTTAGCAATAGGCTTCAAAATGACTTAGATTGAAATTGATAGTGTGTTACACAATTTGGGTACTGTTCTAATTTCACTATACATTTTTAATATTTATATTTAATCCTTTGTTCTCTTATTACCGATTATATAATAAAATATGATAAATATAAATACTATACTACTATTTATTTTCGGGCAGTTAATAATAAAAAGTAGAGAACACAACTCGTGAAAAAAAAAAACATCTCGGTCCTTGTATACCTCGAATTAAATTGCCTTTTTTTCACTAGTTGTATAATTTACTATTATGAATAGTTGAGTTCTACGCGGACGGAAGTTGCAGGCAGAAGCTATGTAGTATTTACTTAATAATCAATCAATCTGCCTAGCCTTTACCCACTATGTTGGTTGTTGTGATGCAGCTGAATACCAGTATTTTACATGGAGTGACTGCCTATCTGACCTCCACAACCCAGTTACTGGGTAACACGATACCCCTTGGTAAGACTGGTTGTCAGACTTTCGGGCTTCTGAATACCCGTAACGACTATCAAAGATTCACGAATGACAGCAAGGACCAACGGTTTAACGTGCTTTTCGAGGTACAGAGGGGTCTTGGTATGTAAAGATGGTCACCCATCCACGGTCCAACCGCGGCAAGTGTAGCTTAACCGGATCGATCGACCTGTGTGCCTGTTATTACTTAGCCACAAGCCCCATAGAACTTATTAATAGTATCATACATAATGGTCAAGACGAAAACACCTTTAAAGGAATGTTTACTGTCGCTAACAAAATGAAAAGTATACCTACTTTTTTATTTTTTAAGTGTTTCGCTTAGTAAAGGCTAAAGAAAGACCTAACATTATTTTTGACGCAGGTTTGACAAAATGGCTGACGCCGGAAGACAACCCTCCTCTAGGTCTAAACACCCTGAAGTTGGAAGATATAAGGGAGTCTGCGAACTACACGTGTGAAGCTGCTAGCGTTCTTGGTGTTATCGAAGCAGTTGCTGAGGTCAAAGTGCAATGTAAGTATTTCTTAATATGATCCCATTTATAAATTAGTCAAGCATCGGTAGTGAGACACAATTGATTAATTATCTATTGTCATGGCCCTCTAGCGGGCCACCTCGGGCCTGACTAGTATTTAGAAGACGGTTTCTAGATATAAGACTTTATTATGTACACAATATAAATTACAGATATAAATGTAGACAAAATACAAAGGGTGGTCTTATCGCTAAAACGATATTTTCTGTTTTTTATATTACAGCATCAATATGATGGCTAGGAAAAATCAGGGAAAATGATGGGTAGGTATTAACCATCAACTTCAATTTACTGTGAACTCAAATCACAACTATCATTCTTTGACAGTTGCATGAAATGGGTAAATGACGTATGTGTCAATCCGGTTAGCAACTAATTTCCCTGACAATACATTGTGGGTAAGATAATCAAATCGATGATTAAACCACTAACAGAAATAAGCGGAATTAACTACAGATAATATATTATAATTATTAAAAAAAACAAATCACACGCCATATCCACCACAAAAAGACCGTTCTATTTTTTAACATTCAAATAAACATTCGATACACCGACCAATTCTTTCGCTCTATTTCCTCAATAACTTTTTAAAATCCGAATACAATTTAACCCACACTGTTCCTAGTATACTACAATTAAGCTGAGCAATTTCTCCCGACTACGAGTCGAGTAGATGAGTGACTGAATCAAATTACACTCATAATTTCTTGGGATAACTGCTGCAAATTTATGGTAACAACTTCGCCAGTGGAAAGAGGGATTTACGAAAATCAATTTGATAAATTGCGGCAAGGCGAGAAGACATCCATTATGAATTAGTGTTATAATTCATAATTGAAAGGGTTGGAAAGTTACGCGGGCCCGGGAGACAAACGAATGTCAGCTTGATTAATGATTAATTATTGTTACTCGAAGCAACGTTTTCTCAATTTAATTTTCGATGGATTAGGTTGTTTGATACGTTTAGTGTTGATGGACGATTTAAACATTTATTTTTAAACGTGGAACAGCCATTCTATTCTGTAAAAATCTCACCGTGTAAACTTAGGTGAAGTTAGTTTGAAGTGAGCTGTCAATAGTGTCAATCCCTAGCATCAAGCTCACTTGAATAAGTTCCAGTTATGAGTTTCTAAGTTTGAAGTAAAACCTCACACACGCGGTTTCACATTCACTAACGGAACAGAATTATTACACAATTCTCAAATAATTCGGCGATGTTGCATAGCTTTCTTTTTTTTTCTTTTTTGTTAGGAAATCATCAAATTACCTCTCCCGCTTTGGCGGAGCGGAAGAGCGTGTCTTTATTTATTTATTTATTTATTCATAAACAATGTACATTGTGTTGAATTTTACATAATATTTAATATTTAAAAAGTTACAAAAAAATCCCTCCATATATAAATTCCATAATCCTCGTAATAAAAATTAAAAAAAAAAAAAAAACAATATATAAAAACACAAAAAAACAAAAAACATAATAAATTTAAAATGTCTGTTAAATGTCAGTAATTATTATTTGTTAGAATAACAGTATTTATAATAACTAAAAATAATAATACTTAATATAATTTGTCTAATAAGTCTAATATTTTCATTTGTGATAACATTGTTTATCTATAATTCGTCCAAAGTATATAAACACCTGTCCAACAAGAACTGCTTGAGTTGTTTTAGAAATTCTCGATTATAAACTAAGTTTTTTAATTCAGTAGGCAGTTTGTTAAATATTTTAACTGACTTATAATAGAAACCATGCTTGAAGATATTAAGATGATGCGACTGTTTTGTCTGCAAGTCTTTTCTTCTTGTATTTTCCCTTTTCCTTCTTTCTTCTTCTGTTTCAAACTCGTGTATATATTTTTGCAAGCGCGTTAGAAGTACCAAAATATATAAACTTGGGACCGTTAATATTTTCAATTCCTTGAAATGTGGTTTACACGATTCGTCCTGTCGTATCCTGACTATAGTCCTAATCGCTCTTTTCTGGAGAACAAAAGCTTTTTGAATGTTATATGCATAACTTCCACCCCAGCATATTATACTGTATCTTAACTTTGATTCGACTAGTGCGTGATAGACCATTTTAAGATGTTTCATGTCGACTTCATTCCTAAGGCTTCTTAGAACATAGCATGCTGAACTGATTGACTTTTCTATATGCATAAGTTCTTGTTTCCAGTTAAAATTGCAGTCTATATAAACTCCTAAAAATTTTACCATTGGGGCCAGGTTTACTACTTCTCCATTCATCACGCAGTTTATTCTATCATTTTTTCTTGTAGTTGAACTGAAAAGTATGACATTCGTTTTACTGGCATTAACTTTAAGATTGTTTACTGTGAACCAGTTGTGAAACGCACTTAAGGTCTGATTCATAATTACATTTAAATTATTTATATTATCTGCTGATACAACTGCGTTTGTATCGTCAGCAAAAACTACTAGCTGGATAGATCCTGTAACTGTTTCATTCATGTGTTTTATAAGATCGTTGATAAAAGTAATGAAGAATATTGGTCCCAATATGGAACCTTGTGGTACACCAATTTTAACTGGAACCAATTTGGATCGATAGGTCTCTTCGAATGCACAACTGCTACTACTATTTAATGGATCCATTTTGTTAACTACTACCTTCATTTCCACAAACATCTTCCTGTTCGTCAAATATGAATCTAGGAGTTCCAAAGCTTTACCCCTCACACCATAGTGTTCAAGTTTTTCAATTAGTATTTTGTGGTCTACTGTGTCAAAAGCTGAGCTTAAATCTAGGAAAAGCCCGGCTACTTTTTGTTTGTCGTTTAACCTACTTATCACATCCTGTATTAAGTTTATTATTGCATCTTGTGTCCCTACATTTTTCTGGTATCCATACTGTCTTCTGCTTAGCACTCTATTTAAGTTTAGGTGTCTAAGTAATCGAGCTTTTATTAACTTTTCAAAAATTTTTGAGTGAGTTGGAAGCAAGGAAATGGGCCTGTACATCTTAGGATCCGTTTTGGACCCTTTTTTATGTATTGGTATTATTTTAGCTATTTTTAATTGATCCGGAAAAATGCCTTCGTCGAAACATTTATTATAAAAAGCACTTAAGGGTTCTGCCAGTAAGTCAATATTATCTTTAATCACTGTAATAGGTATGTCGTCATAGCCACAAGATCTTTTTTCCTCCATATGTTTCACGATTTTGTATACCTCGTGGGGGGTAGTTGAGACTAGAGTAAACTCACCAGTTATTCTTTTTGTACTCTTACGTAAAAAATCTACTGCTGTATTTGAAGATATAGGTATCGTAGGGCTCAATTCAAATTGCTTAATGAAAACATTTACAATATCTGATGGTTCTGATAAAATTTCATTATTTGATTTTAAAGAAGGTATCTTGTTATTTTGGACTTTCTTGTTCCTGTGTTCATTTATCAGTTTCCAGACATCTTTTGAGATGTTCTTTGAGTTGGCTAATTTGGATTGCGCTGCTGTTTTTTTGGCTATATTTATAATTTTTCTATAAAGAGTAATATATTTATGCCTATAGTTTTTTATTGTATCACATTGATTATTTACTTTTCCAGCACAGAGAAATCGCTTCATTTTGCTAGAAACTTTTACCCCTTTTGTTATCCAATGTGTTTGTTTTTTCTTTGTTATGAACACTTTTAATTTCTTTTTTTTGAAACAGTTCGTAAACGTGTTGTGAAATTGTTTAAGAAACTTATTTATGCCAATTCCACTCCAGTTTAAATTCAAAAGCGAGTCTCTGAACTTCTGCTTATTCTTTGCGTTAAAAAATCTCTTCGTAACATGTAAAACAGCGCTTTTTGTGTTTCTTCCTGATTTATTCGTCTTAAATACAGCACTGCACAGTAATCCTGCATGTCCATCTGCCAAACCATTGTGATTAACTTCACAACTTTCTATATTTTCGTCCGGTAAATTAGTAAATATATTATCTATACAAGATTCTGATTCATTACGAATAAAAGTGGGAGAGTTAATTAAATGTCTAAAATTGTAACATGTCAATAAATTTAATACGCAATGTTTTTTATTATTTTCGGTGCGAAAGTCAATGTTAAAATCGCCACAAATCACACAGTTCCTGCTAAAGAAGTGTTCTAATAACTTTTCAAGACTTAACATAAACATGTCAAAATTTTTATCATACGGAGTGCGATAACAACAACATATGGATACACCAGTTAAAACATCCTTGATACCACATATTTCAAAACTATCCATCACATAAAGTTTTTTAACTATTTCCAAGTCCTCGTATTCTCTGTCTGTTTCTGTTAAAATAATAGTACCTCCTCTTATCTTATTCACTCTAGTGTTGTACGATGCGACAATGTGATTCGAAAGGTTTAAAAGGGAGACTAATTCACTATTAAGGAAGTGCTCACTAATACACAAATAATGCATAGGCTTACATAAACTTTCCAAATAAATATCTAACGTATCTTTCTTGTTGTATAGGCCACACATGTTTTGATGAAAAATGTTTACATGATTTAATATTGACTTATCTACAGTGTTATTTGGACATGTCTGAATTTCATTATTTTTACTGACGAAAACATTTTGTTTTTTTAATTTCTAGTGTTTTGATTTTATTAAAAAAGTAAGGAATAGTACCTGGTATTAATTCGCTACTTCCTTTATTTTCATGAGTATAGTCTTGTGATAAGGATTTTATATGTGGTTTATTAAAGTAATATGGAATAGTGCCAGGTTTAAACTGAATACACTGTTGGTCTTTACAATTTTTTGGAAAAATAATATTCACATTTTCACAAAGTTTTCCATCAGAATTATAATTTTCTTGAAATAAGTTTAAAAATTGTTTTAAATAGTAAAATATAGTAAAAACAGCTTGGTTGTTGATTTTTCCTGTTTCTTTAGAAAACATTTCATATGTATATTCGAGATGTTTATTACTGTCGAACGTATATGCATATTTAAATTGACGGTTGTTTATGTACAATAATCGATTAAAAGCTTCTATTCTCTTATTGAACAAATTAACATTATACTTTAATTTAAAGTTCGGTGCGCAAAGTATAATGTTAGTATGTGGAACAGTTTCAAGCTTAAATTTTATGTAATTGACCAATTCTTCATACCTGTTTGAGGTAAGAAAGTCTTTTTCACCTAATAGCACAACACAAAAATCATTCAGAGTGTAATTTATTAGTTTTTTATCCAGTGTTTCAAGTAACTGCACTACTCCTGCATTCGGCATACAATAATGACAAATGTCGGCTTCGGGAAAAGTGTTTTCAGCAATTCTTAATATATTATTTACATTGTTGTCACTTATTATGCATACCTTACTAGAATAAGTGTTCTTATAATCACGTTTCAAAGAGCTTTGTGGCTGCTGAAGTCCAGTTTCACCCTCCCTGGTTCCTTGTAGTTGCGCCTCTCCGTTTGTTGCATTCAGTACATGCAAGACTGTATCGAAGTTTTGTAGTGGAGAGTTGATTAATACCGGCGGTTTGCTGCTATTATGTTTATTGTCAGGGTAACAGGGTACCACTTCAGTGCCTATTTTTGATAAATTGACATTCAAATCAACATCTTGTGTCGCATAAACTGGATCTAAATTGTCCCTTGTGTTATGTCCATTTAAGCACTCCTGCGTCGAGGATACAGGAGTACCATTACTAGAAAAGTCTATTTGTCTCGAAACTGAACTACGTCTAATATTGTTCTTAAATATTCTTTTGTTTGAAGAGCATATCAACGTAAGATTATTAATTTTATCTTGTTGAACCTTGATAGTTTTTTGAAGAGACGAATTTTCTGTTAAAAGCTTTTCAATTTCGGCATCTGCACTATCCACACGAGCCCTTAATTCACTTATGATATCCCTTAGCTCAATCTCCAAGTCGTTATTTATGGGCAACTCTGGTAAACTTGTTAGACTATTGCTCGATGATATCGGGTTGTCATTTGCTTCTGGTAACGAATTCCATGACATGTTGACCAGCTCTTGCCTCCGACGAACAGTGATATTATTATCTTCCATTTTAATAACAGGTTCTATAAATTATTAGATCAATGGTATTTATGTTTGTTGAGGAGATGAGTTTTTAACGCCCTCTTTTAGGCATTGATGAAATACTGATAATGGTTGTGCTGCCCTCTTAAGGTATAGAAGGAATGACCCAATATCGATTGAGCTATCAAGTAGTCGTGTTTCCGCTATTGCACGTTAGAGGTCATTAAATAAACAGTTAGTCAATTGATTTTCTGTATTCTTTAGTCAAATCTGTTACTTCAAGGTTCAGCTATTAACCGATAGGTGTCACTGCTTAACACGTGTAACGTCCCATATAATGTGCTGCCATCTATCTAATAGCTTTGAACTACAATAGATTACTTAGACATTCCGCTATTGACAAGTAGATGTCATTATTGGCGTTAATTGATCTTTAACAAGGAAAGTGCTGCTATCTACAATTTGGTTCCGGAACAATTCTTCGTAACGGTATACAGTTTAAATTTGTTGAAACGTTGATTCCACTATTGTCCACCAGGCTTTATTTTTAATTTAAACAAAAAGTTTTCCTTTTTTATATCACTTAATTAAAGATTTTAGTTATTACTCACGATACTTTTTCTTGCTTGTTAATAATGATTATTTTTGTAGGAAAAGAACAGCAGTTAAAGGGCACTTAAAAGATGTTCAAGTCAGTATGATCACAGCACAATAACTTTTGTCACAAGGTTTGTTCGGTGTAGATAACGTTTCCACGCAAACTTTCTTTCATTATAATCGTTCACAAAACACTTTCACTGCACAGCTTTAGTTTTTATTATTTTTTATGATTTTTTGGAAAAAAATTGACAGGAGCCAATGTTTACTTTATAAGCGCCCTCTGGCGAGGGGAGGAGGGGTGTCAGACTCTTACTGACTTAAACCCACCCGTGTTCCTTCAGTTGCCTGTGCGCCATGGCCACGATAACTCTTTCGAACAATTCGCGACCCGGCGGGGATGTTGCATAGCTGGCATATAAAGTAACCTTTTTGAACTGTCTTTTTCAATTATAACGTCATCGCTTTTGAGTAGGCACGCTATCGGGAAAAAGTGAAGAAAAGGTCATCTCTCACCCCTTTTATTGTTCGACTGTATACGTTTGTATTGACTTTCAAAGAATTCAATGTTTGAATGCTTCTTATGCTTCAAGAGCTGTACATACCTGTACAAATACACGGCAAAATTCTTGCATTACTTGTTATAATTTTAGATATTTTTAATTTCCATGAAAATTATTTTCAAGATTAAATTACCAGCTGGCTGACTTTAAAATGTCTGTAAATATTAGCCACAGCCAACTAAGTATTAAGGCTGCCTCACGGTTCTAATAAAAAAAAAACGGAAAATATGAAGTACTGGAAAATAATATTTAATATAATTAATAGACTTACAGAGTATATGAAAAATATGACACTGGGATAACTTATCAAATAACCAGTTATTTAGGGAGAAATGAAATTAACCCTAAGGCCGCGTTCACACCAAACGTATCGTTGAACTTGACGCTCACAGTCGGCGGCCGACTATACGTTTGGTGTGTACGCGGCCTAACACCACAGACTTAAAGATTATTTTGATCACTACCAAATCGTGTGTCAATTGCAGGTTAGAATTTTTTATATATATATTTTATTTTTCCATATCCTTATTGAAGTAAGTACCTACAGAAGGTACAGTCCACAAAGCTATAAGTTAAAATAATATAATAATACTTGCCTAACAGGGTCATGTACTTTTAAGTTTTAGCCTAATCATAGCCTGTATGTATATTTTGCAAATAAGGAAATAAATAAATAATCTATTATCACATCAATATGTCAGAAAATTACAATCTGTTTACTATGTTTATTAATAAAACGGTAGCATAATAATTAAATCGGGTATCCTATTCGTGTGACGCCCTATACTGTCATGATTATAGATCCAGATAATCATTCTGCCGCAATGCATTAATATTTAAGCGTATTAAAGCGAAACAATTAAACATCAATTAATTCGTATCCAATATTAATGTGACAATTACAGTTTATGAATGTTTAAACGTGAAACATAATTATTGTTGTGTGTTATGTACGCACAACGACAAATCAAGATATATACATTTCCAGTATAAGCTGACTTCTCATTGTACGAAAAGCCTATACAATGCGAGGTCAGCTAAAACTAGAAATATATAGCTTGATATGTAGCCGTGTATATAAAAGCATACTCGAGCTTTGTTTATTGTTATGTATATATCGTAGGCAGATTGTATTATTCGTCATTATACATACAGCGCCGTCCGTTTGCTTACTGTCGGCGTTATGTATAATGCCTAAGGCAAATTGATGACGCTTCTGATCGCATCCATTTCGTCAACAGTCATATGTTAGGGTAAACATGATTATTAACAAGAATGACAGTAAACACTGAGCAGTAAAGTAAATAAAAATGAGTCATAACAAACATTTAAATGGATAATTAAATAAATATTAAGCAGTAAAATGGCTTAATGGGCATTTACGTGTGGGCAGTTAACAAATCGGAATATGTCGCTAAGACTTCTAACTTGGACGTAGCGTCAGTCGTCTGCTGCCGTGGCACCGCTGGCTCCGCTCGCTCGGCTTGCGCGTGGTTGGTCACAGTTTTTCCCTAACCTAACCCATTTGGTCAGGGCGCCCTGGCTTAGTTACTGCGACCAAATCGGCACGCGCGTGGTTGGTCACAGTTCCAACCGAACCTATGAACTTCCGAATTATTACCTAACTGCCCATTCCAACATTTTGCTGCCATTTATAACACTACTTGAGTATTTTTTGTACTGACATTGTAGGATGAAATAACCGACCAATTTTCTTTTTATTACTTTTCATGTTTTACTGTCACACTAATTTCACAACCGCCGAAACTTAAAATGAGTGCCCGTTATTTTTTTCAACGGGTCTTAATAACGTCCCTTATGTTTAAATAACAGTTGTAAAAATATAACCCTTTATTAGCAGGATTCCGCCGAACGCCAGTTTGCATGGACACTTGAGCGTAGTTTACGAGCCGGATAACCTCCAAAACTTTTTTCTAGTCCACGGCTTTTTTAATGACCCCGTTTGTGATTCGTAATAATGGTTAAATTTTTTATAGTTAAAGTCTTTAAAATCACTTGTTTTCATCTCCATTTGTGTTGTTTTGTTTAGCAGCGCCTCAGGTGGCAGAAAATAAAACTAGTTGTATCAATTAGCCTAGGCATTATGTATACGGTGATTGAATCATCAATTGCGTTTCAAGGACTTTTACATAATGCCTAGACATTATACATTTTGCCTTAGGCAATATACATAGCGGCGACAGTATACAAACGGACCATGCCGTATGTATAATGACGAATTATACAATCTTCCTTCGACAGATATAAACACACATTGACTGCAAACACTTATAACTTTGACAAGACATGATAATATTAAAAACACACTTGATCGTCTATTATTTTAAACAACAATTCACCAAAAAAACCTTCTGTTTTGTGTGCAATATTTCCAATCGCAACCGCAACTGTTTTTTGGCAGTCTAATATAACTATAACATTTAATATCTTCTTTTATTTTTATGCAAGCTTCTAATATAATTACTGTTTCAACAGCGTTACCGGGCCCACCGACGGAGATCCGTCCTTCAGAGGTCACGGCGACCACAGTTCGCCTCACGTGGACTTACAACGGACCTGAAGAACCGCAATACTACGTTATACAGTACAAGCCGAAATACGCCAATCAGGTGAGATGTCAAATATCAAATAAGTTTGACAACGTCAAAATATGACATCAGTTTGACAACCAAGCGCATTTTAGGGTTGAAAATATGTTGTAAGTATTATTATGACGTGATCATTGTAAATATTGGAATTGGAAAACCATGGTTTATTTCATTAAAATAATATTTGACATGCAAGCAGTTTTTATTCATTTACTGGAAATCGAGACCACGTCATCTTGATTTCCTTGCAAACAATGGAATACTCACAGTCCCTATAAAATATTGTATTCCGTACGTAATTAATGTGCCATTATTAGATTAATAATTGTTAGACATATTTGAATTAAAAAAGTAGGCTGTTCGCAATTCAAAAACTTAGAACTTTTTTCTACAAGTATTGTCCGTGGAGTGAGATGGAGGGTAGAGCTGGACTCCTTTGATAAGAATGGGTCCTAATACCCTTAGATAGAAAAGTGGAAGGAGAGGCCTTTACCGTGCAGTGGATAAATATGAGCTTAAAATTATAATAAATATTTTTGCGCTTATCTAAATATAATTTTGATAATCTTTTTTTATTGTTAATTATCTAAAATCTCCAAACCTTCCAACCACGCAGGCTTTCAGCGAGATATCAGGGGTCATCACGCAGTACTATTCTGTGACGAATTTATCACCATATACGGAATACGAAATGTACGTCATTGCTGTCAACAACATTGGAAGGGGTCCACCATCAGCTCCAGCAGTCATCACCACGGGAGAAACTGGTATGTAGGGGCATTTAGTAGCTGGAGAGTGTGTTTCTTCGAGTGAGGCACGGCTCATTGTAAGTGAAGTGTCCATTTTCGGTATGATTTTTTGGAGAGTAATTCGATAATCATAGTCATTAACTAGCGACCCGCCCCAGCTTCGCCCGGGTAGCAAAGCATAATATAATATAGCCTATGTCACCCAGAGATAGTGTAGCTTCCCAACAGTGTAACATTTTTTTAAATCAAAAATTGAAAAAGTAAAAACAATTGAATTTCACTGTATTTCGTTTATTACAAAATAAATTTAGGTTATACCTTAGCATCAGCAACACGGTGGTTATGCAATTAAATTGTAGCTTATATGAAACGTTTGTATTTTTAACATAGCGCCATCTATTGAATACTTACTCAATCCAGTCAACAGATATCGCCATCTGTTAGAATCGTTTGGAGCTAACAGATAATTGTGACTGTCAAATAATAGACAAATAATTTGCAATAAAATAATATTGCGACCATAAATTGAGACGTAAGCTATCCTATCTTTCAAGTTGGATCAAATTGCACATGGTGTGCAAAATAAATTTAAAATCGGTCCAGTAGTTTAGGAGTCCATCGCCGACAAACAACGTGACACGTAATTTTTATATATATAAAGATTAGCTGTCTGGCAAGAGACGTGGGAAAATACAAGGTGCATGAAGTGACATTGGGGAAAAAAATAGAAGCCTGCAAGCATCGTGTCTTTGTGTTCAAACATAATGGCTACTGATTGCTATCATTCGTATTTCATTTACTCACTATACAAATCTGTTTTTCATATAAATTATGAACAAAGACAGAATAGCTTTCTGCTGTTAAAATTAAAAGTGTACAGTTTCAAGATAATTTAGTACCCCGTTAATATAATAAACGATATCAATATCATGTTCTATCGGCCCCCTCTCAAGATTATCACCTCTTCTCCACTTACTTATGACGAACGATATTTATAAATCATCTTAATAACGCCATCTTCTTAATAATCCCAATTTATATCAGACGATGAAAAATTATCATTTCTACGCATTTACCCATACGCTTGTTATAATTTCATTTACTCTGGTCTCGCTTTCAATTTTGTCAAGTATACAATTAATTTTACTTGCTTTGAATTGGGTAAATAGATTTTCTTTTACGTTTCTTGCGCTCAATTCTCAGTTTTAAGGTATTTTCTTTGATCGTCTTTTCATGCCTACGCGTATAACCGACGTACGATATTCGCCGATGCTTCATGTAAGTTCTATTCTGAATTATCATAGACTTTTATTTCATTTGCACATTTACTTTTGTTCTTAGGATGTAGACGTAGTGCGTAATACTTTATGTTCGTTTAATCATGCACCATTTCGTTTTTATCGATGTTAGGATCAGTTACGCGGTCAGTTCTGTGTCACACGTTTTAAAGTTTCTTCTGCGGCACCGTTTGTGTGATTTGTGTGTTACTGTTCACGTGACTTCTGCATACTAATACTGTTATTTGTTTCCTTGCTCTCTTGCAGTGGATTCCTTGTATGGAGGTGCCAGTAAGTATACTATAATGAATTTTCGTAAATCATTACCTAACGGCGTTGTTTGTGGGTCTACTTCTAAACTTTTAAAATCTGGGCGTTTATAGCATGCTAGTTAGGTTGTTTCATAATTTAATACATTTAATCAGTCGACTGGGTGTAGCTAATATTTCGCTTGTACAAAAAGGTTAATCTGTTAATAATTTGCATGTTTATTGTATTTGTCTGCGATACGTGACAAATTGGTGTGACTCTACTCGTTCACCTCAATTACATATTAAATATTTACTGTACAATTACCCTGTGGTGGAATTTAATTTCTTTATCCACGCCCCAAACGTTTCTCGGTTCGTAAATGTTAAACCATCATATCTAATTTCTCTCAGCAAAATATATTAAATTTGACTCGTGAAGCGTCGCCTACGTCCCCACAGCCCGATATCACAAAACAGACAAAATAAAAACTTGGATGAATTGCTAATGAAAACGTTGGTATATAAAATTACCAACAGGTCTTTTGATATTCTTTACATTTCTAATAAAGGAAAAGTTTGGTCTGACGTCGCCGACCCGGATTCTGGGCCCAAACAAGATTATAGCGTTTTAATATTGCACAGTCCCGAAACTTTTATTATTTCGCCCTTCGCGAGTATTATAAACAGAAAAGACATTTTTTCATTGAGCGACGCCCCGTTTTTCGTGTTGGAAGCTGCGATTACAAATCCTATTAAGACAGGCATTGTGCCCCTGACGGTTATTGTCCTATTATTTTTATTTTCATTTTGTGCATAATTGAGATGAGTCGAGTCGCTTCTTAATTTAACATCGAGATGTTTACGTGTTATTGTGTCTGAGATAATAGCGGTAGGGTGTCTGATAGTATTTGTGCTAAACAATTCTGTAGGAGACCGGCATTATGTTTTACGGTTCATGAAACAAGAGTACCATCCTTTTTCTCTTTAATTTCTATAACGTTTTCAATAAAAGACGTTGTAGTTTTACATTTGTTCTTAAATATTTGTGTTTTGTATGTTTTGATCTTATTGGCTTGTTATTTTTGTTAATTTTTATGAATTGTAATTTAACAACTTTTATGTATTTTTTTATGTTTGTTATAACTATTAAATACTTGTTTTCAATCAAAACCCAAACGTAGTGAATGAATTAAAATTTGTTTGGGTACTTAATCTGTCAAAATGGATTCTATACGTTTATCAAACTTGGAATTGAATTACTTATATTTTATGAAAAAGCTCTTAGTATTTCTAAAGTTATTTTCTGTCTGAATTTACAAAGTAGACGCGTGTATGTATAAGTAATTCAAGAAATTACTTGGCTCACTTTTACTTTTTAAATGTCAGACCTTTGTTCATTTCATTTGTTTATTAGATTCAGACAGTAATATACCTAAATGGAACGTTTACCTATAGAACAAAAAACGTAAGCATGCAGATGTGGTTAACAATAATCGACTAACGAAGGGTGACAACCCGAACTAAATGTCACATCACTATCAAATTGTTTTAACTTTTTCATAGAACCGGGTTCAGCACCAAGGAACGTTCAAGTTCGTCCTCTCAGCTCCAGCACAATGGTTATTCAGTGGGACGAGCCAGAGACGCCCAACGGACAAGTTACGGTAAGGGGATAACTAAATTGTAAATGTAGTTTCTGCTCAAATTAGATTGCAAGATTTGATCGCCTTACCCCGAAGTTTGGCTATAGGCACTTAGATCTCGTAAATTCGGCTTTGATGAAAGCGCAAGTGTTAAACTACACACTTCAAAGGTGTCTAGGGATCAAGCACGGTTAAGCTAGTAAAAAAAATCAGGTTTTTGAATTATATTTTTTGTAACTACTATGGATACTTTTTAGTCAATTTCGTCATTTGAAAAGGGAATAGTTTTTGAATTTCGGTCGAAAGATGAAAATCTTCTGCCGAGTCGTATTCCTATATAATCCTGACGGGTTTGAGACCACATCAGTAAAATTTCTATCATACTTCTGAGTGGAATCAATACAAAAGAACGTTATTATGGAGAGAAAACGTCATTTGACCCGAGAAGAAATGATCAGAGCCGTGGAAATGTTGGAAGCTGGTTCTCGGCAACGTGCTGTGGCAATCGCTCTACGCAGAGTGTTATTAGTCGACTTTGGACACCTCACCGCATCACTGGCAGCGTAGTAGAGCGACATGAAGGACGAGCTCGCATCGCCACACGCAAACAAGATCGTTACATACTGCTCAACGAAATCGTACAACTACCGCGATGATGTTGGTTACGAGGCTTCATAGCTCTTCAAGGATGTTAATAAGCGATCAAACCTTAAGAAATCGTTTGCATGAAGTCAATCTCCGTTCCCGAAGGCCGCTACGTGTACCACCTATAAAGCTTCGCAATCGCAGAGCCCGTTTACAATGGTCTCGTGACTACAGAAATTGGGCAGACGAGTGGCGTTTTGTGTGTTTTTCTGATGAATCTCGCTTTGGTATGAGGCCAGATACTAGACGTTCTTGGCATCTAGGGGTTTTCCAATACCGTGTAGTATTGAAAAACCCCTAGATGCCAAGAACGTTTAAAATCATCCCAGGAAGTTCATGCATACAGCGGTGGAACAATCATGATAAGAGCGGGTATTTGGATCGGCGAAAGAACCGAACTGATTTGGTTTAGAGGCAATCTCAATGCACAGGTTTACGCTGATACGATTGTGTCAGATGTTGTCATTCCTTTGCGGACCCAGTTTGGTGCTTCATTTCTGCTTATGCATGACAATGCACGTGCCGCAACTAATATCAACGTGCTAAAGAAGAGCTCTGCCAAATATGGATACCGTACACACACCAGATTTTCTTTCGCCTGCTGCGCCGCTTGTGGGCGGCCATTCCGCAACGTGATTTGGATGAATTCATATTGAGTTTGCCGAATCGCTGCGATTGTGTTGTACGCGTTAACGGCGGAATTATCGACTACAAATTGTTTATTTTACGCAATAAAAAGCTTTAAAAACTTTTATTTTTATCTTTTTCACATTTTAATGTCAGGATTAACTAAGGTGAAAAATCCAGTATAAGCAAGAATCGCGAAAAGTCTTTTAATAAAGACTTTTCGCGATTCTTGCTTATACTGGATTTTGCAATAATTTGCAAAAGCAAAGAGTATTTCGTCGATCTACACATACGAAAACATTTTATTTAATCAATCTAAATGGACATTTTTATTTAATTACAATAAGGCATTTTTTTAATACCTTGATCCATAGACACTTTGAATGTGTGTAGATGAGAAGTAGGACGTTAATTCAAAACAACAGAATTAGCCAAGCCTTTTCCTAAACTATAACTTCAAAACGATTTATGTTTTTTTTTGATAAAGACTAGAACTATGATATTTATTGCAGGGTTACAAAATCTACTACACCACGGACCCTTCACAACCATTGCAGTCGTGGCATTCACAAATGGTAAGTTCTAAATATTATTAATATTCTGACGACTCTTCGTGTGCTCTAAGATCCTAGTAGTGTAGATACATTAGCTTTAAAAACATGTAGTTTATTTATTTGGTTCTTCAACAATAAGTAATCTATCACTTAAACAATGTCACTTAATAATTAGTACGTAAGTACATTTCGTTCTAACACAATTTTATAATTGTACACTTATTACTTTGTAACTTAGTAAAATTACTTTGCAAATCAATTTTCATCCACTTCCAAATGGCCACTTGGTTTAGAACTTTGGAAACTACTAGATATTTTATGACAAAACAATATTCTATTGGACCGAAAACTTTTTACTGTTTATTTGGAATTCTGCACTACTCCCAGACATGAAAAATATTAAGGGCTAATTTCACAAATAAAACTAAACGCGATCAGTGTACCTTAACCGCATTCAAGAGCTGTCAGATTCGTCATTCTTGTGAAATATTGACCCTGACAGCAGTGACAGCTCTTAAACGCGGCAAATGTAGAGTGCCAGAAATTTATTTGACCCGGTGGCTTTAATTGAAACTAACGAAATCATTATGTAAAGTGACAAGGTCTGTCATTTTTAGTTTACCGACAGCGCCACCAACACCTGGTCAGATAAGTTTGTGGCACTTATACAATGATTGCATTTAGTTTCTTTTGTGAAATTCGCCCTAAACTGACCAAACACCAATTTGACAAAATATTAAATTCTACAACAATTTATTACCAACACAACCTTCGACCCACTTTCCTAAACTGCAAAGTTACGAACGACCGTCCATTGCAGATGGATAACAGTCATCTAACCACGATCAGCGAACTGACCCCCCACACGGTGTACACTATACGCGTGCAAGCCTTCACTTCTGTGGGGCCTGGGCCCATTTCGGCGCCCGTACAGGTGAAGACTCAGCAAGGTATGTTGAATGATTTATTTAGTAAGGTATGTTTTAATATAGTTAGAAGCTCATTAGCATATCGTTAGATTATTCTTTGAAGAAGAAACAACTTTTGTCTTTAGTCGGTAGTGATCAACCTTTATTCTAAAAATTGGTTATCAAATCCTTTTGGAAACTTGACATTTACTGTTATGACTTCTGCGAGGTCTTCTGCCAGCTAAAGTCGACAATGACACCAATACAACGATCAAAGGAGAAAGTAACTTTTTCAAAGACCTCTAAACTCTTAAACAGTCTAAATAAATTGCCAAAACTTCTCCATCACTTATGTAGATGGAGCACCAAAACAAAATATTTCGATTCATATTCTAGTATCCAAGTAACCATAAAATTCTGACACATAAATCTATTACCAGGAGTACCATCCCAACCCTCAAACCTGGTGGCAGTGGAAGCCGGAGAGACATCAGTGACGCTGTCGTGGAGAAGACCAGTCCATGCTGGAGACAACATAGTATCGTATGAGTTGTACTGGAACGATACATATGCCAAGGAACACCATAGGAAGTAAGAACTTGTTGTCGAATTTTATTTTAGAGGTTTTGGCCGTGTCTTGTTCAGGGTTGCTATGATTTTGGCGATTTTCGTTGAAGTTAGCCATCTGACAATGTTCATCTAGGTATTCAGCTGCGACTTTTGATTGAAGTGATCGAGTTGGGTGATTGTTCCTTGTGAAATTTTTCATCATATAAAATCCCTACTAACATAATTCTTACTGGCCTTCGTGATATTTTAAATGGTTCTCTTAACTTGTCAACGCTCCAACGCGCGTTCCCTCTATTCAAGATGATGAACGTAAAATTTTGTGGATCAGGATGTTGATTCTTCGCCATATTTCGTTTATTATTCTCGTCTTTTGATCGGAAGATAACAATTATTTCTAATAAAAAAAAACTATATCCATATTAAACTTCTCCCAGGCGGATACCAATAACAGAGACCTACACATTGAACGGCCTGTACCCCAACACGTTGTACTACATCTGGCTGGCGGCGCGGTCGCAGCGCGGCGAGGGCGCCACCACGCCGCCCATCGCAGTGCGGACGAAACAATACGGTATGTCCTCACACCGCACACTTGGAGTGACGTCTCGTGAAGAGTGAGTGTAGGTAGGATGAGCGGAAACGAGCCACAACACCCCCGAAAATACCAAAAGACGGACCACATTTTAAAACAAACGGATCCCAAATTCTCACATTTCAATAAGAAATAAGTTGCATACTTTTTACTCGCTTTCCGCAAAACGCTTTCAAACAATTTATGGAAAACGCTTTCAACTGCTCCCTTTTAAGAATTCATGAACGTTTTGTTATTTGTGCAATTCACAAAGTGGCTCTTTTCCAATCATCGCTTGAGAATATGAGAGAGTGAACCTATTGTGGGTGTACCAGGTAACTCCTAATGTAATATTTCACATAAGAGCACCTGCCCGGCACGCTGCCAGTAATACAGCACAAGCACCAAGTTTTATATCACAATATGTGTTTTGTAACCGTAAATTTGTCGAAACGGTAAAGTGTACGCCGGAACTTGATTGCGCGACTCAACGGAACCGTCGAACTTGTTCAGAATTTGCTTAATTGAAAGCGTACACCGTACCTTAGTAGTAGCTTTATGTTGTTCGTAGGTCAGACTTTTAAATACGAGGTTAACGCCTCGGATGACATTTTTTTATTCAAAAGCTGACGACGCGGACGACATTTGGAAATGTTGGCTCATCTGTCGTTAAGTTCATCGGGCTCCATCAATCACATTGTCTCGATCTACCGACTGTCACGTCATCTATCACTGGGATGAAACATTGTGTTCTCCGCGTCGTAAGCTAGAACATAATCATCACAATTTTCTTCCAACAGGGGAAAGTGTGACGGATGAGACTTAGAGATGTATGGGCGAGCGGATCCTACAATCACACTACACTAACAAAAAGTGCATGCTCGTTTATTTTGACGACTGATGTCGTTTTTTTATTTTGTTTTGGGCACATTTTATTTTTTGTTTCAATCGCATTCAGTGATTGCATCGGTTAGGTCGGCTGTTTGTTCGGTATAACGCGGCGCGCGGCGTGTAGTCGCGCGTCATTTCAGTTGCAGGTGCGGCACGGATCCCCGGATCTGTGCCGGCTCGTTCTTACCGTTGAGCTTGTTTAGTTCCTGGAGCACCCCCGATGAATGTGACGGCGTTGGCCGTGTCCCCTACCGCCGTGCGCGTGTCTTGGCAACCGCCGCCCGCCGAACGAGCCAACGGACGGATCGCTTACTACAAGCTGCTTTGTGTGGAGTCTGGGAGGGGGGATTCTGAGGCGACGGTCGTCAAACTGAATCAGACGACGTTTGTACTGGACGAATTGCGGCGCTGGACTGAGTACCGCATCTGGGTGCTTGCGGGCACCAGCGTGGGCGACGGGCCCGCGTCATACCCCGTCACCGTACGCACGCATGAAGACGGTACGTGTCACTACCATCATTGGACATTCACTAACCTTCCAACTGTTCCATATCGGCTCAATCTTATGACTGCCCTCGCCCTCCTTGAACCGAAAGAATTTTGAAACAAAAAACTCTTGATAGATGAACTTTTTAATATAATCTGAGGGAGCGTTAATAAACATAAAATCATAAAATTGAGCGATGCCACGCCAAAGAATTAATTGCTAATAATTGATGAATAATTTAATTATCTTTCAAATTAACAAAGTTCTTTGGCTATGTAATATCAGAGGAGTTTTGGAAGTTCATTTACTTTTAAAATATTTTTGAATTAGCTATGAATGTTTCAATGCGTTGTAACGTACATCCTCTGTTATTACATCTGATTATCTTTCCCTTACAATATATTCAATGAAAATGATTTCTAATAATACATGATCTATATTTACTAACAAAACCATGGGATTCTACAAAGTTGGTATGAAGTGGTGTATAAAATTATTCAGATCTGCAAACTATTTTAATACGCAAATGTAAAAGATATAATTGAATATTTTTTAAAGCCATATGAATAATTTTATTGTTAAGTATAAAAATAACTACAGTCAAAATCGAACTGCTTGTAATGAAAGATTTAAAATGGTAAGCAACGGAAGCGGTTCCATTTTGACTGAGAGTGAACATAATTCTGTGCAAATGTTTTTTGGTCTAACATTGGTGGTGGGCTATTATCAAATATACCATTAAAACCATGACGGAATAGTTCATATCACATTAGCAAACTCGTTGCGCTACAACTACTACCAAAATACTAATGTCATCTTTTCTTTTGTTCCTTTTTTGTGAGCACATAGCAGGATTCTAAACAAGGAGGTTCAGTTCTCGTAAAAAGTAATACTATGCTTGCCGATAATATTTCCATATATATCTTTAATCATGTCACAGATGATCATTTTGGTTTCACTGTATTATAGTCGCTGTGCACAGCGGCATAGAGTTGACATTTCCACTCACTTGTCACATGTAATGATTTCTTTTGATGACGCGTCATATGATTCGTCATCACACGTTAAGATGGCACTCACTGAAATGCAAAGTTTATAATGCACCTGGTATAGTGTCGACGGCACCGTTATATTATTGATTTTGGCGCACAGTTGTTGAGTATTTAGCGATGGACACAATTTTGCATGCTTTCTTTACCGACACCGCACCGTTTTTCGTTCAATTAAGTTTTCACTGGGCACCAGATAGGTTTCACGTTTTGCTGCACGCAATTGGTTACGGTTTTAATATGTATTGATTGCGTGCGGTAAATACTGCACTTTTAGGAATCACTCAGCACCACTAGCGACGACACGAGGTGAGAGAGCGAGTGCGTCACACATGGTATAGTCGCTTGTGAAGCTCAGGGTGCAAGCGCTGCAACTCGCTGTAAGCGCTGATGCGTCGCAGACCATCGGCGCTTACCGCGGAGCTCGCAGCGAGCGAGCTGAGCGAGCACCCGGCTATACGGACCGCTCAACACGCACCACGGCCCGAGCGCCGCATTTGAATACCAATACCGTCCCCACACGACACGCGCGCATGCTACTGAACTACTCACAATTACTACTTCTTTACTCACTGTACTGTCCTGACTACTATCTACTATTAGCGGGAAGGCTGCGGGTCGAAGCCGCGTCCCCCGGATCCTCCGTCTAAATTCCTATCTTGTACCAACTGTACACAGCGTACACCTATTGGTAACTCTCGCGACGGATCCCAGGGATAGGTCCGCGACACTCTTCGCCTGTACTCCCCGACTGCTCAGCTCGGTTACTAGACTACGCGCTACTTCTCTTCCTATCTCTATCTCTCTGTCTATCTCACTTGCTCTTGTGCTACATCTTCTTGGCAGTAGCAGTTTCTCTCTCGCCTCTCTTCTTTCTTCTGTATACTCTATCAGACTATCGTCGTGCATGCACACTAGATATTGTGACATAAACAGAAAACTATTATGCCTAACGTTCGCTATTGCCGTAAACAACGAACGGGTGGGGCTCAAAGAACGCTGCGTGATATACCTGACATCAATCACTCCTGTAAAGTACAAGGCCGAATTATATCAAATACAGACGACTTAATTGAAGAGCACAGCCAACGGACACTCTGACACTGTCACAAACATCACAGAGGATACACGAGGTTCGAGGCATCACACACACAGAAGGTACGAAGGCGCACATTGACAGAACACATAGAAGCACACACACACATAGACTGGCGCCGTCGCGTTAATCAATACATGTGCGTGTGAGTGACTTCTCTGCACCGACGGACGACGAACGGCTAGTGACGTTTGCACGTTGCCTTTTTCTGTCCCACTTCAACATTTTGTAAAACGTCGCTAAGCGCTCGTGAAAGCTCAGTTGCACGAAAAAGATCCTTCGTGACAAACAAACTCCACACATTTTCACTCTATTTAAGAAATAAAAAATCCCATTCCCGTTTGTTCCGCGCGGCGAACAGAAAAAGGCAATGCACGCAAATCTAGACCGTCCCAAGCGGCTTAAACCGAATGCGCCTCCTAAAGAGCTCAAAATACACGAGGAAATAAAATAAGAGTGCCCCCCATTTCGCCGACAAGCGTTCTACTCGTAATCTCTCACTTAGTAGTTCCGTTCGCCCTGCAATGTTCGCACAATTTGTCTTAAATGTATTTGAATGCGTTTTTCTCTTTTTTCTCTCGTCACTGACTTTGTATGGGCCGCTGGTAACCCTGTACAGCTATAAGGAGTGAGTACCAATTACTATAGTGCTTGTTTCGATGTGCGTTTGTGCTTGTGCCTTAAAGCTTTGTGTAGATAATCTTCCTAGCTCCTTAATCTAACGACTACTATGAAACAAACTGCAAGCGGTAACCTCTGAAAGCATGTCTTCGTAGACGACATTTTTGATGATTTGAAAGACTTGGTGTGTACTTTTTTCTGTGATTTAATTTTGAATTTATTCCCCCAAGTCTTGACGTCCCGGAGCATGATCCCTTGCAGTGTGTGAATTAAGGATTTTAGTTATAGAAATGCTGCTTTGGAAACTAATAGACGAATTACTTACTAAATGTTGACTCTTTGTAAAAGCTTGACGATTTTAGTTGTTCTTTACGATGTGGATTGGAAGGTAATGGATTTTAATTGGTTATGGTGATGTGAAAGGGCGTAAATGATAATGTCTCAGTGTGTGTTGGTATTCAAATGCCCGATCGAGATGCTGACCGGCGTGGGTAGACACTCGCCGCGACCGAAGTGCTCTATCAGCATCACCGACGGGGATTACCGACCGCACTATAAAACTACGATCAGTTACCAATCGCAGCGCTTAACTGACAAGCCTTTGACGCCGATGCTTAATTCCATTTCTAGGCCCTTGACAGTCGCTTTAGGTAGTTTTTAGCACGCTCCCGTAGATGCTGATAGGGCAGTTTAGGTCGAAATGCAAACAGGTACGGGTCGGATATCTCACATATTTGTTGTGTGCTCACAGTTCCCGGAGAGCCCCAAGACGTGAAGGTCATTGCCATCAACTCGACGTCCATCCATGTGACATGGAAGCCGCCGCAAGAGAAGGAGAAAAACGGAATCATAAGAGGCTACCATGTGCATGTACAAGAAGTACGAGAAGAGGTATGAAAACATTCTTACTTTGTGTCCAAAAATTAAAAAAAAAAATCTTTACACTAATATTAAATCGGAAATTAATTCAATAGGGCAAGGGACTTCTTAACGACCCGATGCGGTTCAACGTAATGGACGACACGACTCTCGAATTGAACGTATCGGGACTCCAACCGGATACGCGGTACAACGTGCAAGTAGCGGCTCTCACAAGGAAGGGCGACGGAGACCGAAGTGCGCCGGTGTCTGTGAAGACGCCTGGCGGAGTGCCAAACAGGCCTACCGTCAACCTGAAGTGAGTCTAAATTATTTATCGAATCAAATTACATTCTGACGATATTTTGAACAGCAATAACGAAACGATATTTCATTTGCAGGGTTTTGGAAAGGGAGCCGGTTGTATCGATAGAATTAGAATGGAGCAAGCCATCACAAACATACGGTGATTTACTCGGCTACAGACTCCGATATGGTATAAAAGATCAACCTCTCGAAGAAGTAAATTTCCCCGGTACTAAGATACACTCGTATAAAATTAATGATTTAGAAAGAGGCGTCCAATATGAATATAGAGTAGCAGGTAAAAACCATATCGGAATAGGTCAAGAGACTATTAAGTATTGGCTCACGCCCGAAGGTGCACCGAAGGGGCCACCGACGAATGTCACGTACCACTTTCAAACACCAGACATCATCACTATCACCTGGGAAGCTCCAATCCGTGCTGACCGAAGCGGACAGATAAAGAAATACGATGTACAGTTTTTCAAGAGAGGAGATCAATCCTCTGTTGCAGAGAAGACTTCAGAATTAACTAAAGCAGTGTTTACTGGTTTAGAAGAAGATGCGCATTATGTGTTCAAAGTTAGAGCATACACTGATCAAGGAGCTGGACCGTTCAGCAAAGATGTTACGGCTCATACTGAAAGGGATATTGGTAGAGCGCCCATGTCAGTTAAAGCCGTCGCGACTTCAGAATCAAGTGTAGAAGTTTGGTGGGAAACGTTCCGTTCAAGAAAGAAGATCATCGGTTACGTCATATTCTACACAATGACGCCAGTCGAGGATCTGGATGAATGGCAGCAAAAGAGTGTTCATGTGACGCACTCTGCTGATCTGGATAATTTGGAAAAGTTTGCAGAATATGCTATCGCTGTTGCTGCAAGAACTGCAGATGGTCTTGGAAGGTTATCAGAAAAGGTTACTGTGAAGGTCAGACCAGAAGAAGTGCCTTTACATCTTAGGGCTCAAGATGTGTCCACTCACTCCATGACGTTGTCATGGTCGCCTCCATTACGCTTAAACCCCGTTAGCTATAAGATTTCCTACAATGCAATTAAAGAGTTCGTCGACTCTCTTGGTATGACGCAAACGCAAGAAATACCAAGAAGAGAAATCATTGTAAAGCATGATAGAACGTCGTATTCGATAAATGATCTGTCTCCGTTCACAACGTATAATGTTAATGTAAGTGCCATACCTAATGATGATTCGTACCGACCGCCGACGAAGATCACTGTGACCACACAGATGGCCGCGCCAAAACCGATGGTGAAGCCGGACTTCTATGGCGTTGTTGAAAACGAAATACTCGTCATACTACCTCAAGCCTCTGAAGAATATGGACCCATATCGCATTATTATCTAGTTGTAGTGCCTGATGATAAAGCTCATAATCATAAGAATCCGGATCAGTTCCTAACAGAAGATTTAATTAAAAATAACGCTCGAACAGATGACGAAAATGCACCATACATTGCTGCCAAATTCTTACAACGAAATATTTTATATACATTCCATCTCGGAAATGACGAAATGTATGAAGGTTTCCTGAACAGAAAGTTGAATCCTAGCAAAAAGTATCGTGTGTTTGTCCGTGCAGTTGTAGATACTCCTCAAAAGCATCTTTATACGTCCAGTCCATTTTCTGAATATTTGTCGCTAGATATGCGAGAAGCGCCTCCTGGTGAAGAGCCCAGTAGGCCTGATCCGAAAGACATCCATGGGGACCCTGAGATTAGAATAGAAGAGAATAGGAAAGAAGCTGGCATGGTGTGGGTTATCGGCCCAATTATTGCGGCTTTGATGCTCTCACTATGTTTGGTAGTTTTGTTCATATTTAAGAGAAGACGTCAACCCTGCAAGGCTCCTGACCAGGCAGCGGTGACGAGACCGTTAATGTCTGCTGATGTTGGTTTCGGAGCGCCGTCTGATCCCGTTGAAATGAGACGGTTGAACTTCCAAACTCCGGCTATGATTTCTCATCCTCCTATTCCTATTTTGGAACTGTCGGAACATATAGAAAGACTTAAAACCAACGACAATCTGAAGTTCTCGCAGGAGTACGAAAGTATCGAACCTGGTCAACAGTTCACGTGGGATCACTCGAACATGGAAGTGAACAAACCCAAGAACCGCTACGCTAACGTCATTGCCTACGACCATAGTCGTGTTATCCTCCAGCCTATAGACGGCTTACTCGGAAGTGACTACATCAATGCCAACTATTGCGATGGCTATCGTAAACATAACGCTTATGTGGCTACTCAAGGCCCACTTCAGGAAACGTTAGCAGATTTCTGGAGGATGTGTTGGGAGCTCCGCACTTCTACAATCGTAATGATGACAAAACTAGAAGAAAGAACAAGAATCAAATGTGACCAATACTGGCCTAGCAGGGGGACGGAAACGTATGGCATGATGACCGTTACGATTGCAGAAGTTCAAGAGCTCGCTACCTATTGCATCCGAACCTTCCAAGTGGAACGGAATGGGAATAGTAGCGAGCGTCGTGAGATTAAGCAATTGCAGTTTACTGCCTGGCCTGACCACGGAGTTCCTGATCATCCTGCACCGTTCCTTCAATTCTTGCGACGTGTGAGAGCATTGAATCCTCCTGATGCTGGTCCTTTGGTAGTCCATTGCTCTGCCGGTGTTGGTCGTACTGGCTGTTTCATTGTTATCGACTCAATGCTTGAGAGGGCTCGTCACGAGCGCACCGTTGACATTTATGGCCACGTAACTTGTTTGCGAGCCCAGCGTAACTACATGGTGCAGACTGAAGACCAATACATATTCATTCACGACGCATTACTCGAAGCTGTGATCTGCGGCGACACAGAAGTTCCCGCTCGCAATTTACACGCCCACATCCAAAAGCTCATGCGCGTAGATCCTATTGAAAATATCACTGGAATGGAATTGGAATTTAAGAAATTGGCTAATATGAAGGCTGATTCTAGTCGGTTTGTGTCTGCTAGCCTGCCTTGCAACAAACATAAGAACAGACTGGTCCACATCTTGCCGTATGAATCTACCCGCGTGTGTTTGACTCCTCGCGATGGCTCTGACTATATCAACGCGTCGTTTGTCGATGGCTACAGATACAGAGCAGCCTATATTGCCACTCAAGGGCCTCTGCCAGATACCACTGATGACTTCTGGCGGATGCTTTGGGAACACAATTCTACGATTATTGTTATGTTAACTAAATTGAAAGAGATGGGCCGAGTAAGTATTCTAATCATACAACTTGCTCAATTCTTTTTTTGCCTTATTTTTTATGGACCTTAAATAATCATTAATGTTTTCTTAGGAAAAATGCCACCAATACTGGCCATCAGACCGTTCTGTACGCTACCAATGCTTCGTGGTTGACCCGATCGCTGAGTATAACATGCCACAGTACATCTTGAGGGAATTCAAGGTACGTTCTCACAAACAAATTGAAATTCTTGAATAACTGATAAAACTTTATTGATCTAACTTCCAGTTTTCCAATACCTTGTTACTTTGTTACTAAACTTTGAACATTGTGGACTTAGTGTCGATGTCATTTGCTCTTCTTCGGGAAAATAAAATAAAAAAACGAAATGTATACTTGAATGTTGGCAATATTCAAGAATACCTTTCGATTTATGTTGCACAGGCAATGTAGTACTTACTAATTCCATATGTACAGGTCACGGACGCACGCGATGGGTCATCGAGGACGGTACGTCAATTCCAGTTCACTGATTGGCCAGAACAGGGAGTGCCGAAGAGTGGCGAAGGCTTCATCGACTTCCTAGGACAAGTACACAAGACTAAAGAGCAATTTGGACAAGATGGACCTATTACTGTACATTGCAGGTAATTATGAATCTAGTGTGAAATTGTTTCCTCATTCGAGTAATTAAGTTAGGTTTGTTATTTGGAAGATCGAACTTCAAATTCGTTTGTCTTTTTTCCGCTTAGCGCGGGAGTGGGCCGCACTGGCGTATTTATCACTCTTTCGACGGTTCTGGAGCGTATGCAGTATGAAGGCGTCGTCGACGTATTCCAGACTGTGCGCACGCTGCGCACGCAACGTCCAGCCATGGTTCAGACTGAGGTAAGTCGTGTTTAAATCGTATAGTGTCACTATCACTTGCTCACTTGTTTACGAAAAACAAAAGAACATTGATGGCCTTACTTGCTCAACAAGTTTTAGTGAATTTAGAATATTAAGCCCAACTTCCGCACAATATTTTCTAGGAACAAAAATAGTGACATATATAACGACATTCCTCGTAGCTTACGACTTTTAAACCTATGTGCACATGTGATTTGATGTTGTGTACATTCCTTAACACCATAATAACGACCCTACAAACGTGTAAAGTGGCTCTGTTATAAACTGTACACACAGTAACTAGGAGGGCTATAAGTTCTAGCATAATTATAATTGCATAATTAGTGTTTTACTTCAACGCAGCGTACACGGTGATTTATGTTTACTGTAAGACTCAGCGGACAGAAATAGGTCACAGAGGTGTTGACAGCGGAGCTTGCATGCATTTTATGTAGTTTAACGTAAAAGAGAGACCCTTGCACGTACGTGCAACGTAAACGTTACGTAAATTCGAGCGATTTTTTTTTTAAATAAGAAATACTACTATCCTATATCATTCTTGTTGATTTTTTTGCAATAAGCACAATATTACATATAGATATGAATGAAGTCTTAAAACTTGGTAAGAGTATACAGGGTGGCAGGGACATTGACGCGCAACCTGTTAACATGGATTTAGTACATGATTCTGAAAACCCCTGCATTGAAATTTTTCGTCGATTTTTTAAATTTGCTGTTCCATAGTTTTTGACCGCGTAGATTTTGCCGCTTTTCTGTAGAACAGCAGATTTTTTTTATAACCTGAGGAAAATTTCTAGACTACGCTAGGAGGTCTACATCATGGTCTAAAAAAACAAGGTCTGGCACTCCGAGAGTGACACAAGCTTACGTCACTATCCAGTTGCCACATTATTGCAACAAAACAAGAAGTATGGAAACATTTTCAGTCACCATTCTGTTAAAAAATATATACCAAGCATTTAAATTGTCGTTTTGTTTTTCTAATCAAACGAAACATTTCAATTTAAACTTATACCGACGTAATTGTTAGTTAAAACCTCATTGATTTATCGGATTCGCACAGGTAATAAAGGCGGTTGGGGAGTTATTATGACACACTACTGGTAACACAGCGGTGATGACGTAAGCTTGTGTCACCCACGTGACCACTGTGTCTCGGAATGCTATACCTGGCGAAGTATATTATTATACCATGGTCTACATCATGTGCTGAATTCATGGTTACAGTTTGCGCGTCGACGTCCCTGCCACCCTGTATAATATGACGTAGATACTAAATAACTTACTTTTCGACAGGACCAGTACGAGTTCTGCTACCGCGCGGCACTGGAGTACCTCGGGTCTTTCGACCACTACGCTAACTGACGATGAGACATACTCGTCTAAACGCGCTTCAAGGGACTCTGTCGCGCGAATGTTACGACGTATGTACTTAATATATGCTGAGAACAAGGAAGTATTGGAATCAATTCATGCAGAAATATTTTTAAACTTAACGGTTATTTGATGACAGGAAAGAAAGATGGCGTCGTTTACTAATGACATTTGACAGATACAAACGCTATGGATTGTACCACAACGGCAATGCGTCGAATCAAAGTAAAACTTTTATATCAAATAATTTAAGATTTATTGTTAATTACAGAAATATGTTCGAAACAACGTAAACTTTTGTTCATAATGGACATAGATCCAAGTTCAATGAGTTAGTAACTATAAAGTACATTTATGTTACGTAAGGGTATCCCACCTGGATACCATTTTTTTTATATTTAATATAGTTTAACAAAAATCTTACACATGCTTTAATCTACATCGCCATAAAATGAAGACAATAATAATATTAAATATCATAGAACTTACATCTAAATTCAACCCCACCTTAAAACTATATATAGTCAAAATAGTTGTCATCATTTTTCACAGTTTCCCGCCATTACTGATACAAATGTCCAACACTTCTTTGTTCTGCCTTCGCCACAGATAACAATAAATGTCTATCGACAGAGTCCCGCGCTGAATATGACCCTAAAGTAGTGATGTACCCGCGACATCGACTGACTGTCATTTTCAAATTCGTATAAGAGGCTAAAACATGTATGAGTGCCTAGGAACGCTACTTATGATGTATTTTACGATTGTGACCACTAAAAATCATGATTGTGAGTCGGAAGGGTAATAAATATAATTAATTATTATCCTATTATCTAACTTATGATAGAATATAAGCTGGAAACATATTTAGTACACGCTCTAACATACCACAGTGATTTATGACGTTAACACGACTGAGTACAGCATAAAATTTCTCTATATTCATGACGAGAACTCGTAAAATCTTATACTTGATGTTAGGTCGGTTGTATAAAGTGTTTACGATGTGATGCGATGTTACGTATTGTGGATATATTTTAACGTCACTAAATATGTGTCCAACTTTCGCATCTGTTCGTGCTATTTTTGTCTCTAAATCGGAACAGTTTAAATGTTAAAGTCCATATAAACAGTTGAATTATACTTAGATGCATTTATATTACGAAAAGAGTTTTGAGAAGTATTTAATGATCAGTGTAATGGTTACGCCGTGAAAATATAATTTGCGATCAAAATATAAACGTAACATTAAATTTAGTGAATGAACAGTGCGCTTAGAGACTTAAATAATAACTTTATGCGATATATGATATTCAATTCTGATCGTCACACATATATACAAACATAATATTGTAAAATGTATAAATAGTTATTGCAGCTGTAATTAGAAGTTTATTTTTCATATCGGGTGTTAAAATATGTTTAAGTAGTGTAAATTGTGGTAACACGTTTCATTATTGCAATATTATATGAAAACTTTAGACGAATCGGCTGTGTCGTGTGATTTTTTGTGTCTGTCCTGTGCGTAGTGCATAATGTTATGTAAATATTTGTAATTTCCAAAATAATTTTGTGTTGCTTGTGTTGTAATTTTGAACCTGCCCAATTAAACCAGCCAATCATGTTGACGTGACGGACATTAACAGGCCGGTAACATATTTAGCATTACGTTAGTAAATAACCCATTATTTTAGCTTCATTTTAGTATAACTATTTCGATTTATCGTGTAAAATATAATAGTAAACAAAAATAAACTATGATTTATTATACTTACGTCACTCTAACGTTATGTTAAAAATGTTAGCGGCCTAAACTTTTTATTTTCTTAAATTTGCAAAAGAAACAGTCAATAGTATAGTCAGCTTTATGACTTCGAATGTTAGTTCTCATTATTGATTACTTTGAACAATCACTGCTTGCTTTTAGAGGATGATCGTGATTCGATGACATATCTATATGTAGTTAGATAAATATGTATCGGTGTGGTAATGATATAGAAGTAAGGAAATGACGATTCAATTATATTTGGATCGTAAAATTATGTACGGTGTGATGTTATAAGTATGAACAATGATAAAATGCATGGAGAGTTTCAAAAAGCAACAACAGGAGGGGAAATTTTTTACATTTCTCTTTTGCGAAAAAATAATGTTAAGAATTTTCTTTCCTTAAGCGTTATTCTTCCGTTAATTTATGCTTCTCATTAAAACGTGGAATAATAACGGACGACAAGACACTTCGAGTGACTCAACGTGACTGCCACGGCTCTGACACTATTTTAAGCTATCTTTAAGTGTAGTATGTTATTTAATCTTTTACCGTAATCCCCTTGCATAGTAAATGTATAAGATTTTTACGTTTTTCACTCGTTTTATACAATATACCTACTTGTATCGATCTACCTACGTATAAGTTAAATTTGAGCTTGTATGAAACTTAGGGAATATAAAAAAGTTGACGCAATTTTCAAACGTTACACGTAGATATGCGAACAATTGAAGAGTGGCTCATATCTAAAGGAATTAAATTTAAACTAAGTACGTTTTGATTCGGTCGAATAACCGGCCGCTGACATTCGTAACTGCCAATCGTTTCACTTAGCTATAATGAAAGTAAAATATTAAATACAATAAAATACGAAACGTACGTAGAGTTAATGAGAATAATTGTTAAATTGAGGTTATAGTAAAAATTTAATACTCGTTGATGAATCATGTATAGCGAGGTTCGTAACATTTACACGCTAGTGAGCATGGCCAGCTTTCAACCTGCTTTAATTATTAGGAAGCTACGTAATGAAATTGAACAAACTTTTTTGTATCATTAATCAGTGATTTTAGGCTTTACTTTTCTATCATTCCTTTTTATTTTTCTTATTTTTGTATACGTGTATTTGTTTTCTCGCCGCGTCGACAGCGTCTTATCATTTATTTTGTAAACGTATCCGAACGCACATTACGATCTCTTGTACAGTTTCGTTTCGTTTTCGTGTTGCATTCTTAGGCTTAGGTAATGTATCATTCTGCCATTAGGGAATATTTTATGTCGAATAACCTATCGCTGGAGTACTACAATACCGCGTGACTACCTAAAAGTAATTTTATTTACATTTGTTTTAATGAAAAGTTATAAAAGCAAGTAATAAAATCAATTTTGCTTAACTGAAATGAAATTATGTCAGCAGATTTTTATTTTACTGCAACCAATGCAGTTTTTAATTAAAAATTTAATTATTTTACAGTTGCGCGGTATTGTGTTCAATGATTAAATATATTATGCCATATTAAGGTGCTGTTTATTCCATTATTTAGTACAAAACGGTTGTTTTTACACGCGCGCATGTCATTAATAAAATCATCATTGATACCTATTTTCGGTATGTTAAGACTGATTTTACCAACTAATTTTTATGTGTTCTTAATTTTTATTTGTGTATCTCCTGTAATGTAGTTTACACCATTAAATTCTTTATTGTTAATTGTTTTTGTACATGAATGCCGATTAATTGTAATTTTATGTTTTTAATTAACATTGTTCACTTGCCAGTCTGGGTATTGTTGCTTGGAAGGTCTTATTAAATATTAAAAAGGTCATTGGACCAAAGTACTTAAATATTTCCTATGTGACATTTATGAAAAATTAAGTGGAGGAAATATAATGTGCCTAATGGATCCGTCACTCAATTAAGAATTTTTTTAATTAACTCGATCTCCAAAATATATAAAATTTTCGTCGCAGTGTTCGCGTTGAAATATTTTTTTCTCCGATCAACAGTGCCCTGGATATAATGATGAATTGCTTATTTTTCTTGCATATGTCGAGTACAAAAAAAAAATTGTGACGGCTCGCCAATCAGCGTTTCGTATTTTTTGCTAAGAACAAATCAATTATCTAACGCCCTAGCTTTAATGATAATGGTTTTAGTGCAATTAAAATGGCGGACGCAATATGGCTGGCGGGGCGATGTGTGAATGTATTGTAGACGTTAGTAGACGACAATTATTTTGTAAAAATTCCCGCGCTGCGTCTCGGGACACAGTGGATTCGCAAAATTATACATATGTATATGGAGAAATAAATTTATGTGAGACCCATAACTGAGTGTTTTCTTTACTCAAGTAATCCAACAATAGCATCTTTTAAGAGGAACATTAACGTAAAATTTGAATTTCTTCAAATCTTTGTACATTTTTAACAACTGTTTGTTATGTTAGGTACATAAAATTATTGCATTGCTTCAAAAGTGTACAATTGCAAAAAATATTTTCAATTTTTTGTTTGTTTATAATGATGATAAGAAATTATCTAACTGATCAGCCTATCACCTCAAATCCTTAGTAGAATAGATAGGTACCAATGGTAGGTACCTATTACAAGTACGACATTAAAATAAGTGACGAATTTTCTTCTGATTATATTTTGAAACGTTATTCATGAGCGTATCCAAACAGCTTTCCCCAACTCAACGAAATTTTAAAATGAAAGGTAACTCAATCCCAAAAATATACAGTAAGCTATAAATCAGAAGGCTGTTATAAATTGAACGGTTTTAAATAAATGCCACTCAATAAAAGTCCAGAAAGAGCTTAAATATAAGTGTTCATGCTGATTTCAGATTACGTTGTAACACTTTAATGACGAAAGTTATGCCTTAAAAGCCTTAATTTTATTTTACAAGTCATTTTATTTCATACAATTTAAAATAAAAGTACAATATACATACATAAACTCACGCCTTCTTCCCATGGAGGTAGGCATAAACTACAGAACGCCACCTGCTACGATCCTTACATACTCCTTTTGCTCCGTTTACGTTCATACATCTGGTCATACACGCACGCCGTTTGCGACGACTACCCACCTGACCTTTTTGAAGAACATCAGCAATAAGATCACTATAAATGTCCTTCTAGTCGCCCACTCCCGGTGTTTCCAAATGTACAATACATTTCATAGAATTCCTCTATAACACCCACATAATATCTCCTTAAAACATTGACCCATTTGTCTTTGCGCAACTTCAAATGCTACGATAAATTTTATAATAGCTAGCTTCTACCCGCGACATCGT
The DNA here is from genome assembly GCA_917490735.1 of Dryobotodes eremita. Classification (NCBI taxonomy): domain Eukaryota; kingdom Metazoa; phylum Arthropoda; class Insecta; order Lepidoptera; family Noctuidae; genus Dryobotodes; species Dryobotodes eremita. The sequence continues at coordinate 6,449,976 of OU823261.1, forward strand.
CCGCGTGAAATTTCTTTTGCTCCCGACCCACCCCGTCGCTTTTCTTATTTTTTTTTATCCGTAAGAACCTTCTACGAAGTACTAGAAAACTTTAAAAAAAATGGATGAAATCGGTAAAGTCGTTCTCAAGTGATGGCGTGACCAAGGGAAATAGGCATAACGACATGGACATGACGTCTGCATTTACAATAGGGTTGTAAATAACACACGCTAAAACAAAGCAATTAATAAAATTCAATCTAGTTGTAGTGTATCTATTTAATAGATATTTAAACACTGGCTCATTCACACAAGTAGCGAGGAAGAGTCCGCCCCACGAAAGAAGTCCCGCAACAAAAAGTGGAACTAATTATTATTAAATAGCTAACAACATTCCTAAAACAACCCTCCTACCTCACACACCTTTCTCTTTTTAAGATTGTGCATTTCATTAACCAGTGCTTGTAATATGATGTTAAGATAAATATATAACTAAGATTTACGTCTCCGTCCCATGCCTGTATGTAGCGCCGCGTCTACAGGACATCTTTCTTGAGACTGACTCGTGGTATAATAACTGAAGAAGTGGTGCAGTATTTGAAAGTGAAGACCAACTGGACTCTGAGGGTCGAAAGGTTGGAATCGCGCCATAACATCAACTTTAAATCTTTTGTGGTACGAGTTCCAACCCAACATCTGCAGACCTGCATGAAGGAGGACTTTTGGCCGAAGGGTGTCGTATATCGACGTTTCCGAGGACGGTTACGCGACACCTCGCAGCGAAACACGACGCCGACAACATTACGTGTATAGTTTTAGTTTTAAATGGTTTTAAATTATGTATTAGTTTATTGTTATTTGATGTTATTTTGTGTATTTTATCTATGGGCCTTAGTAGCCTGATAATAAAATGATTATTATTATTATAAAATTTTTTTTAGACAATGGTGAGATAGACTAGGCTGCTGTCACTTATGTCATCTGTCAGTCATCATGAATGGCGGGAAAACGTTGAAAGTGAGGCTTGGCGTGGTAGTAAGCCAGTGAAGTGATATAATCAATAGGATTCTACTCTAGATATTCAGTTTTCATATTACCTATACTTATAAAGAGGTGAAATTTGTGAGTTTGTATGTAGTGGATAATCTTCGGAACTACTGATCCGATTCCGAAAATTCGTTCACTATTGGGAAGCTACAGTATTGCCGAGTGTCATAGGATATATTTATTGTTAAAACAAAAAAAAATCACGTGGATGCAGTCGCGGGCAGAAGCTAATCTTTTCTTTTTTTAAGTACTAAAATAGTATATTGTCCTCAAAAGGGTAGGTACAATGGTTACGTATTCGTGAACGTTATAATTATAATATGAGAAGGACGTGTACCGTGAGATTGGTGACCATTGTCGAGTGCTCGTGCCTTAGAGACGCGGAATTAAAGGAGGATGCTTCCATCCTTTAATTCCTCCGTTTAATTCGTTCGTGTAGACACATCTTCACGAACGTGCCAGACGGCGGAACGTGTAGAAGTAACTACACAGAGAGGATATAGGTTGGCATAATAGTTGAGTATTCTGAATAACAAAGATTACCTATTAGAAAATAACCGCATTCACAAGAGGTGGTAAAATGAATAAAATTCTGTTTGCGTCTAGCCCCCACGTAGCGTAGCGATACATTATCTACGACGTACTGAGAGCTACGCGCCATGCTACGGCGTAGTGAGTGCTACGCGCCACGCTACTGCGTAGCGAGCGCTGTGTTTACGATCTTGTAGTCAAGTCGCCTGTGGAAAATTTTAGTTATCTTTCTTGTGTTTTCTTTTAAAATCATTCATCATTACATCTGATACGGAAGATGATTTTATACGCTTCCTAATTATTATGGAATAGTAATAAAAAAAACGAATCAAGAATCTCGTTCCGTTCATAACACTGTCATGTGCCATACCTAAATAGCGACCTGCATTGCGTCGAAAATGCATAAGTCTGGTCTTCCATGAAGCGGCTCATCCAACCAGACCAGAGATATATCTGTCAATCCATTGTTAAGCATATTGGACTCTGAGACATGTAGAGCCTTTGAGTCGTCACAATATGTAAGATATGCAACTTGCTTCAATAGTCGATAGCTTAAGTCGATTCAGAATATGAATCGGAATATATTGAAGTTGAAGTGATGTGCATATGAATAGTATTGTTCGTTTGTAACTACTCGAATTGTGATAAGTGATTGCGATTATTTGAGGTTATCGATGTTCAACGTGAATAGGGGTTATTGTACCGTAGAGGCTTTAACTGACGTGGCCTTGTTAAACACCCTCCGCAATCGTTACAAGTTAATGGCATAATTATATTAAAAAATAAACACTTAAACATTTCATGTATTTAGAAGAATAGAAAAATTGCTGAGGGTCATCTCGGAGAACTCACAGCGCCTGCCTAGATGTAAGAGCAGTTGATTCTACGAATAATTATTCAAAGTACTTGTAATGTACATGGTGGCGATACAATGGCGACATTAATTTAACACACGTATACGGTTTCCCGTTTTCATTTTATGGCGAAATTTTAATTTCACTTAACGTTATATTTACTGATTTATTTTAAAAAACAAAAACCATCTGGGAGCAACCTGTACGTAGCACAGAAATCATTTGCCGGCGTCACGGATTGCCATACCATTGCATCAATGCATCAATGAAAGAAATACTGTTATAATGAGACACGCAAAAATACGTCAATTGAAGGAAAGAGATAGGTAGACCTTTGTTGGCGAGCGGCGCAGGCGATGTGCGCCCTCCTGCTTTTAACATTTCTAAGAATTGTAAATGTACTCTGCTTTAGTGCTAGCCGGGCCTGTGTCCTTGACACATTTCTATCACTCGCGCGTAAACTACCCGCACCGTGTAAATATTTTGTGAAGACGCTTACATACCTATTGTTATAAAATATTTATTTTTGTGTAATTCTAATTAGAATAGTAATTAGATTAAGGTACTGCGATAAAGACGCTTTGATTTGTTTTCATTAGTTTTATCTAGTAGGTACTTCTGCGATATGGACACTATTTTTGTGTTATTAGTGCTGTGTAAAGTTGTGATCGTGATGGCAAATACACATCCGAACTACACAGCAGCCGAATATGCGGATATGGTCCTAATTTACGGAAAAACCCATCAAATTGCCGCCCTTACGATAAGTATGTATCGCAAGATTTGGCGTTTGAGAAATTGAGGGAAATGGCTTTGGCTAAAAAAATATTTTCAAACGTGCGCGAAAACATGAAACACCGTTTAGGCCTATGTCCGCGAGCGCGGTGGTCACATTGAATACCTAAAAATTTTACAAAAAAATGACAAAACAATAAAAATTGTGATTCATTGTGATTGTGATTTGTGATAGTGGTAATAACTGATAAGATATGATAAGTGATTAGTGATTTGATTACACATCTCACTGGGCTCGGACTGTGGTGCGAATGTAGGTACTTTGATATTATGCCATCAAAACATTCGGACAAAACACGCGCGTTGCGTGGTTGCCAGCGCGTGAAGTGAGGCGCTGCCGCTCTGACTAGAACGTAAGTATCTGTACACAGAGTGATACCAATTTTGTTGAATTTTTTATTATTTATTTTGTTTGAAAATTTTAAATGGTTTTTTTTTCCTTTTCATTTTTTTTATTGTTTTTGGCCACTAGCCCTACCCATGTGTTAAATTAATGTCGCCATTGTAGCGCCACGCTGTATAAAATAAGCCTTTTATTGTTTGTGCTGAGGCTTAAATCAGGAACATTACAATTACTGGTTTATTGTAGCAACCTTGCCTTACTCTAATTCAAAAGGCCTACTTGATCTAATCTATGATGATTCACTACTAAAAAAATATGGCGTGAAATTAAATTAGTAATAGCGATGGTAAAGCTGCATAATATAAAATGCGTTATGTTAACAGAATTTATTGACTAATTTACTACCTACGAAAAAAAACCAATTGCATATGTCGGAAATATGTTAAATCAATCGTTTGACTTTGACAAATCGGGACGACAGCGCCACCAGGCGGCGCTCGACAGAGTCTACAACATAACGCTCGACCAGAGTTAAAGTAGAGGCTTGTCGGTGGCGGTCAAGCAGTGAACACGTTTAGAAACTGTCGCACGTTCTGTATAGTTGTATCGTGTACCTACAGTGTGTGATTCGCTATTCTGATTAATTTGTTCGTAACTTATAATTTGATTAGAACCGCAAACGGTTTTGCTATTGGGCAAAAACAAACACTTCCCATAGTACGCCCTCAGTAGTTAAAATATGTCTGATGATAACGAGAGAGACGTACCTTCTCCGTCATATAGATAATTTTAACTTTTTTTTGTGTAAGTGTAGGCTTTCTTTGTTAGACCACAACGTCGCCTTCCAACAATTTCAGCGATAAAAGCAACAGCATGATACCAAAAATAGCGATTCGACGAATCCAGTAGCCTCATACCAGGTAGGCGTAGCTATGATGTCATCTAGACAGACTCAAACTGGTTGCTAATTTAATTGTGTAATTTATAATTTTTATGACATTGATTTTACATTCTGTAATTACTTTAACTGCCACACTAAATTATTACTTACTTGTTAAAATTTTAGAAAAATCATTTACTTTTACAATGTTTGTAAATATGTGAGCACCATGTATCATCACATAATTAATTTACCTGTCATTGCTTTTTATTTAACTATTTTTACCTATTGTGGTATAGTAATTTTATTCTAGGTGCATCGTCTTCACATAATTTGATATATAAATAATGTATACAAAATATTGTAAAACATTTGGAAAGAGTAACGGTGGACATTCTTGCCCATTATTCTCCATATGAAACCACCAAGAAAGAAGGGACAACTAGAAACAATGCTATTTTCTTTTTTGTTCTAAGTTTTGATATTCAGAAGTGCCTTTAATGTGCCTATTTGAAATAAATGATTTTACTTTGACTTTTGACATGCCGTCAGCTTCGCCATAGCAATAATGCAAACCCTTTTTCATTATAAACGTACCTTTTATCTAATAAAAAAACTCTCTACCCCAACAAGCAACCAAATATTTCACATATAAACTGAAAATAAGACACGAAAATCCATTTTTACATTTCCCGCACTATCTGTCCGCGTACGTCGCCTATCCGCGGCTACAATCACATAACCGTAACAAGTATAGACATTGCATAAAGCTCTAAACTAGGCCGACACACGGCACGTACTAGTCTATAGTCTGTTCCAAAAGTATCTGCTGAAAGCGTAAACAAACCCTGTTCAGGTTATTTTATTCCGCAATCACGCACTGAAGCGAATAAGTCACACATTCGTCAGTCTTTAAAAGGTCTCATCTTTATATCTGACCCCTTTTTCTATGAATGATTGTTTGAATAACAATATTTCAAATGAAAAATATCTTTAAGGTGATTTAATATTAGAATTTCGGGTTAAAGTATTCAAATAATCAAATCGAAGGCTTCAATTTGTAAGTGGCACTACAAATTAACATCCACTGGCACGTTTTCTAATCCATTTGTTTACTTTTTCATCATATACTTTTGAAACAGACCCTACGTTCCAACAAGATAAAATCTATACAAAATGTTCCATATTCCAAAAGCATTTTATTTCTTTACAATCTTTTAATAGGTCCTTTCAATCCTCTAGTATTTCTAAAGGCGGCTAAAATATGATTAATTACGTTTCGCGATTTAGCGAATCGATGGGTTGTATTTAAATCATCGGCTTAGCGTTCGTTGGTAGCCATATTGGTTGGCCGTTCCCGCTTTTAATCCTGCCATAAATAACTGACTGACGCTTGTCTATGGCTTTAGAGGATTCTTTTTTATTGATCACCTTATTCATTTACAAATTCTATATATAATTTTTACAAAGAATGACGGGGTTCATTTTGAATATTTTGAGTGATGGATTTCTTGTAATTATGTCTTGAGGAGGCTCTGTAACTATCCAACCGATATTACCTGATCTTTTCATTCATCTTAGTAGAGTTAGTATATACAGTAAGTTTTACTAAGTACTAATTATATTAGTTGTTTCGGAATATTCACATAACTAGGTTTACTTTAGGGTATCTTGATAGCTATTCGAGGATCCTACCCTTAATAACCAACCATGAAAACAGAAGATCGGAAACACATCAGGTAACTCCTCTGGTGTAAGCCAAATCATCAGTGATTCGGTGGCCTTTTTAATATGAAAAAAAAACAAGTACGTTAAAAAACGAAATACCTATTACAAAGACAACATTCTTATCTGTGTCTCAACCTGAAAAGGTTCTTATAATCATTATAAGTAGTACGGTATGTAAGTACAGTCGACCGCACGTCGATGGTAACATTTTGACGTTGAGTTTCAGTAGAACACGAGGCCAGTTTATACTAGTTTTCGTGCCACTGACGTGCGGCTTACTGTATCAATAGCAACGATATTATTTTTTCTCTAACGATTAGAATACCTTCTATTCTCTATTCTTAAAAGATTTTCAAAATTCGCAAGATGAGACTGATGAACTCGATACACTAAGACATTAATTATTTATGAGGCTCTCAGATTGTCAGATCTTTATTAATTGCCACAATTTATTTGGCGTAAAGAGGATTCGAATTTATAGCGTTTTCATAATTAACAATAAATATTATATTTTTGACAAATGCTGACGAAGCATGAAGAGATTCAAACTCAATCTCCACTCAAAGCATTTATTTCAAATAAACCAATTACAGGCACTTTTGAATTGTCAAGGGGTCGGTCAGTCAGAAAGATGAAGCTAGTTGCCCATTCCAAAGCGTAGTAGGTAGTTACCTATGGAGAGGAACGGGCAAGAATCTCCACGGACATTCTTTTAAATAAAAATATGGTTACAAAAACATTGGTTACATCATTCATGTTGAAATTATGCATGTAAAACGATGCAGAAAGTTAAAAGCGTTTGTAATAAAAAGACAAAAACAATTCAAATATTAAATTAAATTAAAATAAGCCGTGGCAGCTAAGAGATGACCAGTACCTACTGCCGACGCCCGTTCACGAACATGACGCATGGATTAGCACCATTCAGCTCAACCATTTTGAAGAGAACTTAATGCTCCAACACTCACGCCACCACCAGCGAGACGTTTGAGTGAGCATGACAAACTCTCAGCCGCCAGGGCACATTAAAATCAATGAACGACAAACCTAGTAAATGGTAGCTTTATAGTAGACACAGTGCTACATTAGTGTCTACATTTATATCTGTTATTTTTTATGGTGTACATAATAAAGAGTATTCTATTCTATAGTGATCACACATGTTAGCACATGTGTGAGCACTATGCAATTGCAATATGCAATTATACAATACTAAAAGATTGAATTTATACAATGCAAAGATAGTTTTTACAATCTTCAGCAGCTCCAAAAGTAGTTTCAAATGCTAATCAATTATTTTATGCGCCCTTGTGGAGTAGGACCAGCGTTGAGCCAAGCATTTTTATCAGCGATGTAATCCCCCAACTTATAATATGCTTGGCTGCATAGTGTGCGTTTTATACAAGATGTAAATTTCGTTTCATTCAGCTGAAGTATATGGGGAGGTATTTTATTGTAATATTTTAAATAGTACCCCGTGAAAGATGAGTCTACTTTAGCCAGTCTGAAACCTGGTTGAACTAATTGGTCCCTATTTCTAGTGATATAATTGTGTCTTTCACCTCTTTTATTAAAAAGATGTAGATTTTTCCTTACGTACATGATGTTTTCATAGATATATTGACAAGGTAACGTCATGATGTTAGTATCTTTAAACCGTTCCCTTAGAGAGTCGCGCCTGCGGAGGCCATATATGGCTCTTATGGCTCTTTTCTGCAGAATAAAAATAGACTCGACGTCTGCAGCCTGTCCCCATAGTAAAATACCGTACGACATAATACTATGAAAGTAACTAAAATAGACCTGCCTCGCGGTACCTACATCAGTAAACTTACGGATTTTTCTCACAGCATATGCTGCTGACCTTAGCCGTCCTGCAAGGGATGTTAAATGAGGACCCCATTGAAGCGTTGAGCCGAACGTGATCCCCAGGAAAACAGTTTCATCGACGAATTCTAGTTTCTCTTGATTTAATACTATCTCACAAATAGTAATTTGACTTTTGGTAAAGAAAATCTTATACACTTAGTTTTTTTCCCATTTAAAACTAAATTATTTGCAGTGAACCAATTTTGGATCTGCAGTAGGGCGTTATTTACGTCGTCATAATTGGATGCACGTCTACTAATTAAAAAAAATAAAGAAATATTGTCAACAAATAACACCATTTGTGGTTGGGTTTTTAACAAATGGGGTGGATCATTAATATATACTAAAAGAGGAAAGGACCCAATACCGAGCCTTGTGGTACACCCATTTTTACTTTTAAACCGAGTGAATTGACACCATTTATTTGAACTTGCTGTTATATATCATTTAAATAAGATTTTACTAAACTGAGCGCAAGTTTTCCAAGTCCGTAATGCTCAAGTTTCAAGATTAAGGTTTCGTGGTCGACGCAATCAAATGCCTCAGTCATACAACGTCTCTGGGTGAAACCATACTGTTAGTCATGTAAGATTTTATTGGTGTTAAAATGATTGAGCATTTAATTCAGCATTACCTCTTCAAACACCTTGCTGAAAACCGGCAACACGGATACGGGTCAATAATTATTGGTGTCTTTACTGTCCCCTGATTTGAAAAGTGGTATTACCTTACTGTATTTTATTAGACCCGGGAAGATTCCTTGATCCACACACAAATTAAATATTAAGGCCAAGTACGGCGCTATAGTCTCAATAATGGAGGTACAAACTTTGATAGATATTCCTCATAATGTCTTGGATTAGTTTGATCTTGATTTGCTTGAAAGCTTGTATTACTATTATGGGATTTATATGCTTGAATTTAAATTCTATCGGGCAGGATGAAACGTTTGCTCTTAATAAATCAATAGAACGCGAGGGTTATTAAATTCCCCACTCCTGCTAAAAGGGGTAAATTTTACCTCAGTGTTGCTAGTAATTTAGGTCCTAAACTACTTTCGGAAATTAAGTGCTTGCTTTTTATTGTACAAGTTAGATTTAGTGACGAAAATACTTAAGGGGGATATTTAAATTCTTCCTCTTGATGTTTTAACAAAGATATTTAGCAAGACAGACTTGCTTACATGGTCTTCAAACGAAAATTGGCTTTAGTTTTTGAACTTGTGATAACATAGAAAAAGATCTTTTGAGATAATATGGTAATACCTAACTAAAATATTAGAGAGGATACCTCAATCCGCGCCGTGATTGAGAAATAAGGTGTACCGCTTTGGATTGCGATTTCTGCAAGGAACAAAATACATGAATATACTATACTAAAATTAGTTCTTCGTCTAGGTGGTATTTGTGAATATAAGATTTGTGTCTGTAAATAATATAAAATAATACTTGCCAGAGGCAAAAGAATGAAACACCATCACTAGAAGTTGGATTAATCTTTATGTATTAAATTGCCTCAAGCTCTTATAAAAAAACCTTTTTCCTAAGAAAAAGGATTCTTGGAAACAGAATGATGGGCTGGCAAACTGTCAAAATGAGGCACAACTTTATTAAAATTTAATCCGTCGTGTATGCCTGGCACGGATTCACCTACATAATCCCGTTATGTCGGAATTCTCCCCTATTTTTCTGCGAAATACTTATATTTTGGTTAATGCCTACTGGGTCTTAATACCGTAGTATTAGGAGTTGTTATAATAACGTAGACATTATCTCGTTTATGCATTTAAAGCTTAGCTTAGTCTTGGTTCATTATCATTCCATTTGAGAGCTACCTAGTTATGGTCACTCTTGAGAAAGCCGATAAGCTAAAATGTTCCATTAAAATCAAAATCACAATATTTTATTTCACATAAACCTACATGGGCACTTATGAAACGTCAGAAGATAGGTGCACGGTTGGAATTAGTCGTTTCCTATGGAGGAGAGCCGGCAAGAAACTCTACAGTTACTCTTTGAAAAATAATTGGCTTTTATAATGTTTTCAAATTAATGTTAATAGGTATGGAAGGACAGTGTAGGCCTGTCAATTAGTACCAGGTACTTAATAAAATAGAAAATGTACAAATCTACAGTCTACAAGGCCTACAATGTTCTCAATGTGTATGAAATTAAAGGTCCTATCGTTTCACAGCAACTCTGCTCTCTAAGTAAGTAAGTTATTTTGAGCTATGTAACGGTAATCTAAATAAATCGATACCAAGATTTAACAAGACATGAATAAACATGGGTAACAACTAACACAAATATTATCGTCATTAACAACCAAAAAAGCTCCTTAAAACCTTATTATTAAACGAGTAAAAATTATATTGGCCGCTTCAGGCACTCCCCCACTTAATGCAAGAATTTTTATCTCGCATTTTACAAAATGGAGGCCGACGAGAGAGGTAATATCCATTACTTTAGCTAAATTAAGTCTTATTTTGCGTGACATCGTTTGCCTTTCTTACTTAAGAATTAGAAAGGGAATAGTAGTCTATATTTTATTACTGCTCCAACAAATTGTGCGATTCTTTTCAGGCTTTATAATGGTGATCAAGTGCTTCGTTTTATTAAGCCCTCCTTAATGTGACCGTCTCAAATATTCAACAATTACGGTATCTTTTACATTTCGTAATGAATATTGCGATGTTTTTTTTTTTTTGGTAAAGGGAAAGACATATTTCTTTTTTTGAATTTTTAATAACGTTTATTTTGAATGGCAGTATTTGTTGTATTTTTTTTTTAATTATTAATCTTTGATATATTTTAAAGAAGTTAATTTAAGATAGTGGTCTGAAGAGACGGTTTACAGAGGAAACGACTTCTTGTAAATAATAAACTCATTAGGTACCCAAAAAATTAAGAGAAAAAGACTTTGACTGTGCTCCTACACACGTCTTCAAAACTGAGAATCAAAGACATCTTTACAAAGTTCATAGTGGCCTTTACCTATTTGGATTACCTACTTAGTTATGTAAATACATCGAGTACAGCAAACAAAAATATTAGAAATTGGGTCCTCAAACACCACATTATCCTAGCTCCACCGCAGGATATTTACCACAGTTTTTTATTTTTTTTTTATAAACAATGTGTATTTCTACCTTTACCCAACAAATTGGGTTACCAAACACCGATATCAAAACATACCTACATACACCAGAGTGAAAAAAAACACAATGGAAATAAACCTGATTTATCTGATTTCGCCTCCGTAGGGTACCCAGTAAGGTTTCAAGAAAAAAGCTTTAAAAGTACCTAACGTAAGACGATCTCATGTGCAAAATTAATTTAGGCCTCCCCCAATACCATATGTAAATGAAATTGAACCGGGCGTTATTTTATTGAAGGGGGTACAAAGGGGAGGGGGAACCCCCGATATTTGACGATGTTTGAACTTCCGAGGCGAGGTGGGAATCGACGTAAGGAGTCTTTTTTCTTTTGTTTTTATTATGCATGAGGAATAGAGGTTGCGATATTGAAATTAGGCTGAGCTGCCGAATGTTTTGATGGAATAGTTCAGTGGATGTTGGATTATTTTGGTGATGGTTTCCATTGGTTTCCATCAATATTTTTGGATGTTTCTACAACAAAATTGGTTTTGTTTTGTTGCAACGGAATTTTGTAGTTTAGCTGCTGATTAAAGAGTCAATGAACGGAAAGAGACTAGAGTAGTGAAACTAGAGTTAAAAGGATAAGAGATGGAAAATGAGAAAACATACGTATCCGAAGTGTTCGTATCCGAACATAGATTTTAAGTTTATTTTGTTTTATTATGTATGCCGCTTTAAATTTATTTAAAGGTTTTTTTACTGGCAACATTATAGATTTCGATTTCTTTTTACTTCCTCTAGAAGATGGTCGAATGACCGGTGACTACTTTTCATATCAAAAACTTGTACTTAATTTGTACTGCGGTCATATCGAATAAAGTGATTTTCTTAATATTTCACAATCAAATTTTAATTATGTTTTCGCCACGAACATTTATTACAGACAATGAGAAAAAATACCTATCAGAACTCTTCTGACCCACTTTGACATATTCTAATGTTTAGATAGCATTCAAGTCAGTTAAGGTGCGCACCTAACAGCGCACAGTAGGCAGAAAAGCAATCTTCATATACCTAACCTCAAAAAAATAGAGAATTTAAATAACGGCCCTTCAAACAGAAAGATGATAGATATGGTATATATATTATATATAATGTAGGTATATATTATATTAAATATGTATGTATATGTCTTATTAGTTTATAAGCTACTTAGGTACTTGTATACCTATTTTATTTATAATGAGTTATGTTATCTTTTTAATTTTTATTATTATTAACGCCTGTTAAACAGAGCACCTGTCATCTTATCTCTACACCACCCTTGATTGACTGGTAGAAAATGCCTAAGGCATTAAGTCTGCCTTTGTATGTTATTATGTGCGAGAAGTTTAAATAAATAAATATCGCCCGTTCAGCTCTACTAAACGATTCCATTACACGAAAACGCATAAAAAAATTTAAATGTCAAAAATGTGACGAAGTTCACGCTTAAAATGAGTGGTGAATAATTCAAAACGACTCGATAGCCGCGCCAACAATTTGGTGCCACGCAACTCCCAAGGGAATATATCATATTACCCATCAAGTTTATTTTTTTGCCCCAATTTATCAATTAATAACGGCCCTAGGCCGGTATCGGCTGAAATTGAGGAGTAAGTCACTAGCGAACAACTTTTCAGGCTGATTATGATTTATTATGTATTTCTGAACGGAGGAAAAATTTTGAACGATGAAAAAACGGCTTTTTGAGCCGGTGCCGGAGGAATGCTGGCGAAACTTTTTTATTGTAAGCTCCTCTGATATAGAAAAATATAAATTAACGCCCTGTATTTTTTTTTACGTTTACCAATCCTATTTAGAAGTCGAATTACGCCTCTTCTGAAAATATTGGCGCTGAAGATGCATGTAGCGTACCAATTCTAGATTCGTAGGCAGGTAGGCACTATAAATGACTATACGAGTATTCACGAGATGGTGGTTCTAATTTTACTAATAAAACACTTACCTATGTTTTATTTTCGCTATTAATCCAGGAAGTAAAACCACTTATTGCATCCAGACAAGAGCTGTCAGTATTCTTCTCAGCCAGCATTTTTTTTTCTATTCTAAACACTAAATATGAAATAAATAGTAATATTAGGTCTTTACCTATGAAATTGCCGTTCTGCAGTACTGGCCATTTCAAATCAAAATAATTTTTGTTTGGCTATGAATTCTAATTTCAAATTAATTTTATTTTAAAAACATGGATTTTTTTTTCTAAAAGTAGTCATTTCTTTATTGATTAGTGTTACATTTTCATCGCATTTCAATCTTTTTCGTCATCATGGATACGTTAAAAATTCGAGTAATTATGGAATATGAGTACCGTCGTGGCAGCAACGCGGCACAAGCGGCACGCAACATCAACGACGTTTACGGAGCTAACTCTACAAACCAACGCACCACCTGTTATTGGTTTGCTCGCTTCCGTTCTGGAAATTTCGACCTGAAAAATGAACCTCGCGGTCGTCCGAAGACTTTGGTCGACAATGACGAATTAAAGGCGATTGTGGAAGCTGATGATACACAATCTACGGCTGAATTAGCAGCAGCTTTCGACGTTAGCGTCAAAACAATATTGGTCCATTTGCGTCAAATTGGCAAGGTAAAAAAGCTTGACAAATGGGTGCCCCACGAACTCAATGATCGCCAGCGCGAAGTACGCGTCGAGACGTGCCTTGCACTGCTCAACAGACACACAAATGAAGGAATTTTGAACCGCATTGTTACCTGCGATGAAAAATGGATTCTGTTTGATAACCGTAAGCGCTCAGCAAGTTGGTTGGATCCTGGTTCAGCACCTAAACAATGCCCTAAACGAAAACTTACCCCTAGAAAAGTGATGGTTACTGTTTGGTGGTCTAGCGCCGGTGTGATTCATCACAGCTTCTTACCAAACGGGGTGAGCATTACTGCAGATGTGTACTGTGAAGAACTGAACACAATGATGGAGAAGCTGGCGCATCTCCAACCAGCATTGGTCAATCGCTCGTCTCCGCTGCTCCTGCACGACAACGCGCGACCTCATACTGCACAGCAGACGGTCTCCAAGTTGCAAGAACTGGGGTTGGAAGCTCTCCGTCATCCGCCCTACTCACCAGACCTTGCGCCTACAGACTACTACTTTTTCCAGAATTTGGATAACTTCTTGGCGGGAAAAAAATTTAATACCCGAGAGGCAGTACAAAATGCCTTTGAAGAATTTGTTGCCTCCCGTCCAGCTGATTTCTTTAAGAAGGGCATCAATAAACTGCTACTGCGATGGCAAAGATGCATTGATTGCATGGGTGATTACTTCGATTAATACAAATAAAAAATTCATGAAAAAAATTCGTTTAAATTTTTTCATACAAAACGGCAATTTCATAGGTAAAGACCTATTATATAGGTAGTACATACTTATTCCATACTGGCAATAAGTGTAAGATGCCATCAACCAAAACAATGTTCATATAGGTTGCATGAGAGAGCATCCAACACCCTAATTGCGTAACACACAATCTGTCACAATCTGAATCATTTTGAAGCCTATTGCTAATCAATTGCTTCATATGTTCGAAAAATTTGTCTGCTCAACAACGTAAATAACGCAATGAATGATGTTGAACTGTCAAAATGAAAGCTATTCCTACTGTTAGTGTGTTACGCAATTACCCCGCAGGTTAAAACTTCTACCTATGTATATATAATCTTTCTCAAAAGCTGCGTTGGTTGTTAAGAGTCATAATAGCTCTGCACATGCTATAATTACAGCCACTAAATCATTTTAGCAGCAAGTTTAGTGTTATGCTAAACTCAGGAGCGGTTTCACTCGCGTAGAACTAATTTATCAAAACCTTTCGTAGGACCTAATTGGCGAGATACTGAAGTTAGTAAGTTATATGTATCTACGCAATGGTTTTCAAAATAAGCTGAAAATAGCAAACATAATTATAGAGAATTGCATTTAGCAATACCTACCTACCTATTGTTAAACGCGATTCTTTTATGTTTCTAATTATTTATTTATGATAAGATCATGATAATAGACGCTTTCCAACATGACCATAGACAGGTTAACTATGAGTACGCACTTGCCTACCCGCGTAAGTATTTTGTTGGGGTGTATTTATGTAGAACGCTGGTAACCGGTCGGCGCCGATATGCCAGCGCTTCTCGACGTTGACAAGCGCTGGTTGTCAACGCTGGTCGGTGCAGGCGCAACCGGCGCGCGGCGCCGACAAGTTCCTATCTGATTAGTCAGCACCGTATCGTGCTGATTTGGCAAAAAGTATGAAAACTGAATGCGCCGACCGCAACGTTGACAACCAGCGCTTACCTGCGGTGAGAAGCGCTGGCATATCGGCGCCGGTTTTACCAACGTTCTACATGAATACACCCTTAACTAACTCTTATACGAGTACTACAGACATTAACAAAATCAGTATTTGAGTCAACGTCTACTATAACTATTTGATCATCCCTGTAGCCAAAATTCTATATTCAAAACCCACAAACAAAAGCCAAATATTTTTTTATATTCAACATGGCGCCATAGCACAGCCATGTTATTTCAGCTTGCTTTCAATTTACCGGCCAGCCACAACATTCGAAATATAAAAATAAATCTGTTATGTATCTGTATCTCGGGTTGCGTTGTCACGACATGGCTTTGTGACGATCCGATGTAAAGTTGAGATAACATTCGGGCAGATTTATAATGTATCTATTAACCTAATTATTGGTTTAACGTTTGCATTATGGTAACATTCTAACATGTTACGAATTATTATCAGAATAGTAAGATAAAGAAGGGTAAAAAAATCGAACCCGAACCGCTAAATCCAAACCAGAGATCAAGTCATGCCTACTAGTGTTGAAAACTTATTTTCGTAGCAGCTAGGTACGTAGTTAGGGCAGATAGGTCACTCCATAGGAAAAGATAGTTACCTAACGCTATAACTACCTACAAAAATATTACGGGCGGTCGGTCGTGCGCGCTAAAATGTACCTTACGCGGACGCCCGAGAGTATCTACTACGAACGCAACGCTAGGGCTGTCTATGCTAAGAAATTATTACACAAAAGAATGTGTGACTTATAAACAGTTTTTTTTTTTTACATTGAAAACAATATTTTTATTTATTGAAATCACAAATGCCTCACTTTAGTATAATGGTCACTTAACTTTTTACCATCCCGTAAAGGGGAACGCCCGAAAAATGCCTGAAATGGCCAGAAACTACTAATAGTCCATAATTCTATTTAGAATTTATTGAGTATAACGAAATAATTCTCAAGTTTGTTTATCTAGGGTAAAAATATAATGATTTTTACAATATTTAACTTGATATCCGTATAGTTCATTCTTATTTTTTTATTGGAGGTCAGTGTTTATTTGACATGAGTGAGTGACATTCAGCCAAATAGGAATCGTCAAATAATCCTTAACGAACTATTTTATAGAATTAGTGCACAGGTATCATTAATTTAATTTAATATAACTCGACCTATATGTACCCTAAATCTAATTAAAATAATATATGCATGTCAATATTAATTAAAAATCTTGTTTGTCAATATTATTTAAAAAGCTGTAAGTATAGAGATTCCTCAAATGAGAAAAAGAAAGAAGTTCCTCAAATGAGATCCATCACCTTGTTACCTAATTATGGAAGAGCAGTCGACACTCGAAAGTCATTGTTTCTATCCAGGATGTAATATGAGAGACAGATATTTAGTACCTCTTTCATTAAAGGTGTGGCTCTTCAAGGACTGTATTATCATTATGTACCAAAGCATTCACAAATATGTAGTCATCATTTAAACGGCGAATTTAGCATGGGCCCAGTACTAATCCAATATCTATCCACCTGCATTTCTTGATGATACATATTTTTTTAATGATGAATGAAACATTTAAATACTTTTTTGTTGTTTAATTATTGCATATTAATCCTTGACCTTGACTTAACCTATATTGTACAAAAATATTTGAAACTGGCTTCTACCTTGTTTTTTGATAAACATTGAAATTGCATAGGGTTTCCTACGATTTGTGGTGCAATTTGGCTTTTATTTCATTGTTGTTCATTTTAGGCATTTTTTTGTATGGTAGATGGGCATTGCCCTTTTGATAATTAAATCTAATCGTCGTAAAAATTCTAAATCTAACAAATAACTTTCATAAGTAAGTACTTCTTAAGAAAACATGTACATAAATGTACAAATTTCACTTCCTTTAGCATGTCATACAGGATGTTCCTGGTCGGCTAGTTAATGTTTATTGTTTAGTTTTTTTTTTAATACTCCTACGTATTCCTATCCTATATCCTTATATCCTGCACGTTATTAGAGCTAATAGAGTTTTTCAGTGGCGTGCGTCTCATAAAGACAGAAAGACACTGCCTACCCTAGTTCTGATAATAGATCTAATATTATTTTATCAATAAACAAAACAACATAAAAAACTTAAATCATAAATCAGCTCCACCTATCGAGTGCCGGTGGTATCATTAAGATCGATACAGTTTAAAGGCTCGTTCACGTAATTTCGCAACATCTATTCGCGCTGCACTAGCGCCGCCTCGCCTTCGCCACGGCAAAGACACAAACTATTCGTCTCTAAATGTTTTATATATGTGCTCTCATGGTAAGTCGTGGTCATGCGGATTTAGTGTGTGTGCGTTCCTATAGCTACATGGGCTTTGCTGACACACAATGACAAAAATCACGCACACAACTGCATGAAAAGCCAGTGTCTTTTTGTAGTTATTCTATACAGCTACTAACACGAAAAATTACGACTTGTACCGATCATTTCCGAACGAAAGTTTGCTATGCAATGCAAATATTTTAGGAAGTAACATTGTTTAATTGAATTTTATATATTTAGTTGACCATCATTTTTTGTCGTATTAATTTCCCTTTTTACTACTTATTTTCAAAAGTCAATAGTAGCCATATTGTTGGATGCGTGTTGTGTTTGTGATTATGTTATCAGGTATTTAGAATTTTAATGTCGATAATAGAGTGTAAAATGGATAATATTGTATTGTAATACTGTGAAAGTTGTTCAGATGGTGTGTGTATTGAGAAAATAAAACATGATGCGTTTTCGAAACTATCTTTCGGTGAAAAAAAAACAAGTTATCGAGATAGGTCGTTGTACACCGGATTTGCAATTAATACAAACTAAAGGTAAAGTCAATTGTAAATTCAATAAAAAACAATATGATTCATATCATTGGCTGACAGGTTGCATACACAGTAATCGGTTATTTTGTTTCGTTTGTCTACTATTTTCAAATAAAAAAACCGTTTGGAACGATATCGGTTACGCTGATATTCATAATTTTCTTGCCGCCGCCGCCGCCGCGAGAAAACATGAACAATCTGAAAAACACTTAGAAGCTTCAATCACACCTTTGGAAAAGATCGTATAGAGACGCGTTTAAACTCTCAGATACAAATCGACATTGACAGACATAACGCGAAAGTCGATCGGAACCGAAATATTTTTCAGCGACCTATTGACATTGTTTGCTTTTTGGGGAAACAAGAGCTCGCTTTTCGTGTACATGACGAATCTGCTTCGTCAATGAATAAGGGCAATTATTTAGAAATGGTTGACGTGCTCGCGAAATACGACGGAGTGTTGGAAAACCGTTTGCAAAATTGCACTAGCTCATTTACGGGTTTATCAAATCGTATTCAAAATGACCTAATCTCTAGTGTAGCGTCTGTAATGATCGAACAATAAAACAACAAATCACTTCCACTGATTTTGTAGCTGTGATGGTCGATGAAACACTAGACGTAAGTGGCAAAGAGGAATTACTACTGGTTTTAAGATATTTTCATAAGTCAGAAGTGTTTGATCGATTTATAAAATATATTGACGTAAGTTCCGACCGCACCGCGAAAACTTTAAGTGCCATCATACTGCAGATTTTATCAGAATTTAACTGTTTATCGAAATTAGTAGCTGAGACATATGACGGTGCAGCTGTCCTGTCATGTGAACTGAACGGCGTTCAGTCGCTGGTTCGCCAGCAATGCCCTCTTGCTGAATACGTTTGGTGTTCCGCCCATGTCCTTAATTTGGTTCTTTCCAAATCGTGCGAACGTATTCCGGAAACTAAACGTTTTTTCAATCTCATAAAAACATTAGCAAATTTCTTTAATAATAGTACCAAAAGGCAAAACCACTATAATAAAATAGCTGATATGAAAAAAATCCCTCGCGTTGCTGATACTCGATGGAATTACAATTCGCGTACTGTAAATGTAATTTTTAATTCTTCTTAACATTTAATTGATTTATTTGAGAATATGGCTGAAAACGAAGACTCTTGGGATGGCGAGACATTAAGTCAAGTTTCGCATTTGTTACACAATTTAAAAGACTTTCAATTCCAGTTTTTACTCCATGTGTTTAACGAAATATTCGCAGAAACTGATGTGCTTTACGAAATTATACAAAAAAAAAGACGTCAGATGTGACTTATTGCATTAAAAAAATTAAGGAGTTTGAATCGTTTTTAGAATCATTCAGATCTAGGTTTGAATTAATTTTTGAAAGCGTAAAAATATCTTTACGAAATATATATTTACAAAATTATAGAACATTTTTACGAAAATAACATAAATACAGTTTTTCCCGAAGTGCTGCGTTTGGCAAAATTAATTGTTACAGTTCCCGCGAGCAGTGCTTCAACCGAAAGGTCATTCTCGTCGCTAAAACGTATACACACCTACTTAAGAAATACACAAGGCCAGCAACAACTTACAGATCTTTCCATGATTTCAGTAGAAAAAACCTTCTTACGGAAATAAAACGCCTTCCCAACTTTTACGATTCCATATTGCAGACACTCTTACAGAAAGATAGGCGTGTAGATTTAATATACAAATAAAACAATTCTATATACAGGGTGTTTGGCAGAACGTTGAACATACGAAAATGGTGGGTAGGTGGGGTCATCTGCTACTTACTCAGCCCTAATTTATTTGGCCCTGGCCGACTGGGTATTAAAAAAAAAAAAAAAAGTTTTTTTCTTGTTTCACCACTTTCCTAACTTTAAAGTGTATTTTTTTTATTAAAAATGAGCAT
Source organism: Dryobotodes eremita (assembly GCA_917490735.1). Lineage (NCBI taxonomy): Eukaryota > Metazoa > Arthropoda > Insecta > Lepidoptera > Noctuidae > Dryobotodes > Dryobotodes eremita. Next base: position 6,470,238 of record OU823261.1, read on the forward strand.
TAAAACAGGCAATTTTTTTTTTTTAATCTTTGATGTTGGCAGATTCTTATAAAATTATTGCTTTGTTCAGATGTTAGCTAGAAAAAAAGTTATGAGTCCTCAAACTTACAGAAAGATGTAAAAAATACTTGAATGTTAATTTCAACTTGCATTTAAAAAAAAACAAAAAATGATTGAGGAGTTCCAATTCTAGCAAAACATCCCTAGTGTGTGAGCTTTCTAATGGTATGTAATTTGCTTTTATAAAAAAAAAACTTTAAGAGTTATTTCATAATTTTATCAAGTAGGAAATTTTTGACTAAACTCTACCTTTACGGAAAGTTAAATGTTTTGCGAAATTTAATACTGCAAAGTTGGTAAAAATTAAATGATCGATTGAAATTATGCTGTACCAGTTAGGTGCGTTAATGAAACAATTAAATAATTTTAAATAATTTATTTAAATAATAAATCATAGATGTTCAAATTGACGCCCTTCATTCGCAATACAGGTGCGGCATCTACGTCTGATTTCTACAGTTGTTGTGCGCAGCAGCATCTCCTGTCGCATAACTTCGAAAGCAGCATTAATTCGATTTATCAAATCTTCCCGACTTTCTACTTCTGTAGTGTAAACTAGTTCCTTTGCCCTTCCCCACACGTGAAAATCGAGCGGAGTGAGGTCGGGCGATCGCGGAGGCCAGGGAATTGGTCCTCCCCTGCCAATCCACGAATTTGGGAAACAATTATCCAAATGCTCACGTACAACTAGACTAAAGTGAGCTGGGCAACCATCGTGTTGAAAGACAATAGGCCTGTTTATGTCTACTTGGAACACTTCTTCCACTAATGGTGGTAAATCATTTATCAAAAAATCCAAGTAGTTGTTCGCGTTGATGTTGTCGGGCAAATAATGAGGCCCTATTAGCTTATCGCCAATCACTCCTGCCCAGACATTCACACTGAATCTCCTCTGGAAGCCTCTTTGTCTCTTCACGTGTGGGTTTTGATTTTTAAGTGCCCAATGGTGAATATTGTGATAATTGACAATCCCTTCTTTGTCAAATTTGGACTCGTCTGTCCACAAAATACTTTTTAAAAAGTTAACGTCGTCCACATCGGTATGCAGCAAATGGCGACAAAATTGCACACGTCTCCCAAAATCACTGTCATCGAGACCTAGAACAAACAAAACATGTCTAAGAATTGATTTCAATACTGAATCTTTTCTTCCTCCGAGTTCAAACTCTACAATTATCCAAATTTTTCATCTTCAATTTTTAAGTACACTAATTGGCTTTATGGCTTAGCCATAAAGACGTAAGACCAAATTCACAAAAGGGCGTGCGACTTTCCAATTTTGTTCTAAAAAGGACCCATAAGTGCTGGCAAGTTTACCTACGCTGACCACCTGCGCAAACCGAATCCGAAATCCGAATCCTGTAAGCGCTGGCCGCCTGATTGTTACGTGAATGCGGCCGAATAGGAATAGTTTATTGAATTTAATTTGAAATTAGAATTGAATGCGCTAAAAACAACATGAGGCAAAACAACTAATAAAGAAAGTGACGAAATCAAGGTTAAATGGAACGATCAATTGAACTGTCTCATAACTTACTACATTCCACAAAATCGTATCAGATGCAGTGCATAAACGGCTTAATCTTACCTTGCACTGGAGTGTAGTGAAAAGCATGTCTACCATCTTGCCGGAGAACAGACCACACTTTCCATATGCTTAAGCCAAGTATTGAAGCTATCTGTCTAATGCTTTTGGTAGGATCCGCGTCAAACTCGGCAAGAACTTGTTCGTCAATGGTAGCATCGGGTCGTGCTGCGTTCACTCGTGGTTCTTGTAAGTTCAGGTTACCGGTTTGTCGTAAACGTCGGTAAGTACTCGCAAACGTCTGATGACTGGGTACTCGGCGGTTGGGATAACGCTCTTGATAAATTCTTCGCGCTTCACGCGAATTTGTATTAGCGCTTCCATACGCTAACAACATGTCCGCGTATTCCTCACTGGTAAAAGCAGCCATTTCTTTACCAATAACAACAGGTAACAGTAATAACAAAAAACTTAACAAACTTAAACTTAAACTTAACTAGTGATAACAATAAAAGAAAACGAAGTGAACAAAAACAAACGTAAGCGTAACGGGCACGTGAGATCGCAGAGGCAGTTAAGTCTCGACTGAATAAAAGAAAAGAATTCATTCTGAGGCGTCACGGTGCCACGAGAGCGAAAGAGAGCAAAAATACGCTATGACTGCGCAAGAGTGAAACAAAATTTCTACCTGCTTTGTGTAACCATCTCAAGGGAATAGTGAATGTCAATTTGCACCACTGCTACTGGCAAGCCGTCGATCCATAATTTTTACCAACTTTGCAGTATTAAATTTCGCAAAACATTTAACTTTCCGTAAAGGTAGAGTTTCGTCAAAAATTTCCTGCTTGATAAAATTATGAAATAACTCTTAAAGTTTTTTTTTTATAAAAGCAAATTACATACCATTAGAAAGCTCACACACTAGGGATGTTTTGCTAGAATTGGAACTCCTCAATCATTTTTTGTTTTTTTTTAAATGCAAGTTGAAATTAACATTCAAGTATTTTTTACATCTTTCTGTAAGTTTGAGGACTCATAACTTTTTTTCTAGCTAACATCTGAACAAAGCAATAATTTTATAAGAATCTGCCAACATCAAAGATTAAAAAAAAAAAAATTGCCTGTTTTATTGCCCATTTTTAATAAAAAAAATACACTTTAAAGTTAAGAAAGTGGTGAAACAAGAAAAAAACTTTTTTTTTTTTTTAAAAATACCCAGTCGGCCAGGGCCAAATAAATTAGGGCTGAGTAAGTAGCAGATGACCCCACCTACCCACCATTTTCGTATGTTCAACGTTCTGCCAAACACCCTGTAGTATACTCACACCACTATCTTTTCAATTTCACTGCTTTTATTAAAATTTTGCAAACCACACAAACATTACAAAACATCAAACAAACGCGCCGAAAGGCCACTTCGAATATCCGTAAATTGATATGTCTATAAAATGAGTCAATCTATGGATATTTGAGCTGGCATTTGGCAATTACCTACATCATCAATCGACAACACGACGAACCAAAACCAACGTGCAGTATTTTTGGTGAGTAAAATTTTCTGCCTACCCTGTCTTAAAACTGTGTGCACGCCACTGGAGTTTTTTGAAGTCGTTTTGTTTTTTTTTGATCGTAAAAATTTTGGCATACTTAATTTTTTGGTCAAGTGTGAATTGTCCATAAAGGCGCGGGTGCGGTACGTACTCTCGAACAGGCGCGTGGCAACCGACTGGATTTTGTCCGTCCGGGTGAACACGAGCCGTAGGTACGTTAGCGCGTGACCTCGAACGAGTGAACTATCTGTCCTAATCTGTGGCAATACGTACGTACCTACCTTACGTACTTACCTTAGTCGTAACAATTCTACGCAGCTTTGGTATATTTAAGTACTTGGTGCTACGGACTGGAGAATAGAACAGACATCCACATAAAACGTAATTTTAATTAGACACATGAAACATTTTGTTACTGTTATCGCCAACGACCATACCACGTTGAATACACCGGTTCTCGTCCGATCACCGAAGTTAAGCAACATCAGGCGTGGTCAGTACTTGGATGGGTGACCGCCTGGGAACACCACGTGACGTTGGCTTTTTGCTTTTTTAATCCATACAACTTACAAAAACAATAAACATACTTATCCCTTTTTTCGGGTAATTTATCTAAGTATTTTAACTCTCAGTAACGTGATGCGGAGGAATAAGGAAAATGTCATGAGGAAAGTTTTGTTTATGAATGTGGGTGGTTATAAGAGTAGAGGATGACCAAAGAAACAATGGATGGACTGTGTGAAAGATGATATGGTTAGAAAGGGGGGACTACCGCGATGACGACTCATAGAAAACAAGAGTACCCATGGAAGAAAAAAACTTTTTACAAAAAAAATGCGACTTCCAAAAAAAACACAAAAACGTGAAAAATTATTTTAATTTCGGAAGTCGGTGTCTTTGGTTGTGTATTTTCGTTTTTGGCCACCGACTTCCGAAATTAAAGTTATTTTTCACGTTTTTTTTGTGTTTTTTTTTTGAAGTTGGTTGTTTTTTTGTAAAAATGTTTTTATTTTCTACTTTTTAGTTGTGGTACCTAACCCATTCATATCATATCATACACATTCGTATACCACTACTTGATATGTAAATAACCGTGACAGGAAATTATTAAAACATCATCAATATAAACGAATTGGAAAAAATACGCAGCAGTATTAAGGATAACTCAAAAAGTACTGGTCAGAACTTGATCAAATTTAAATGGGACCACATGTGAAGCACCAGCTCTCAAATAAAAAAAAAGAATCATCCAAATCGGTTTACCCAGAAAAAAGTTCTGAGCTATCACTCATAAAACGAAGAAAAAATATACAGTCGAATTGAGAACCTCCTCCTGTTTTTGAATTCGGTTAAAAAAACATTTCGCCCCGACCCCAATTAAATTGTAATAAGGGTTCGTTTTTACATCTATCTTTCAAACGGTAACGAACCCGATAAGATCATCAAATTATTGCACCTAATTATCACCCATCCCCCGCTGTCCTTAGAACGTATGACCCTTGTTACGAACGCATTAGGTACGTCATTTTAAATCAGATTAAATTTAAAATGGCCCCTTTATCGTACAAAATCACGCATGACGTCGGTTTAACGTGTGTAATTTGTAGAAAATTACCTGTTGTGAAACAGGAGTAATTATAATCGTAATGAAGTGACAATAGCGAATGTTTGTTTTAATAATTTATATGTCCGTAATTAGTATCGCTGTTGTTTGTTGAGAGAATAGGCATGAATTTCGAAGGCACAATATACATGCAGAGGGTAGAGAAAACATTAGAAATTTAAAAACACACAACAATAAAAAAAAATTGTGAACCTTGGCGAATGTGGAAGGTCTATGTGATGTCAGTATTCCGAAGAACATTGTCAATTTGAATTAACCTGTCGCTAACGTCCATACTACGTTGAATACACCGGTTCTCGTCCGATCACCGAAGTTAAGCAACATCGGGCGTGGTCAGTACTTGGATGGGTGACCGCCTGGGAACACCACGTGACGTTGGCTTTTTGCTTTTCTTGCGGTTTATAGAAATAAAATAATTCGTTTTATTTACTTGACATATATTATGTAGCCTATTATTTCTCCACAGTAAGAGACGGGGTCGAGCCAGGCCGCGTAGGCAAGCCCTTCTTCCCATTGGGCACTCTGAGCACATGCCCAAGGCCCCGCGATCGATAGGGGCCCCCTAGTTCCTGCCAGTTCACCAAACTATAGCCGATATTTATTACCAAAAAACATATTTATTTCGACCAAATCAAATGATGCCTGACTAGAACACCTACTTGCTTATATTAGCTTTTGCATGCGCGAAGCTACTCTACTCTCGCCCAAGAATCAGACTTTCCGATTTCAGGTTGTTTAGATAAATTTAAATTTATAAAAATACAATTTAATGTTATACCAAGTACATTGTTATAAAGAAAAATCATCAGTGAACTAGTTTTTTATAACGTTAAACGATTTTGCCCATCTCAAATCTAGAAGGGTACCTCTTCAAACAACATAGATTTTTAAGCAGCTTAAAGAGTTAGATACCTTTGTGGATTATATTATTATATTATCTATTCATTTAATGTGACTGTAAATAAATAAAAATTAATCTAGAACTTTGCTTAACTACTTTCTTTGTCTATTCTAACAAAATAGTGCTCACTGGGCACTGTTGCACACTGGGGCCCCATTCTCCTAATGTGCCCAGCGCCTCCCATAGGTTAAAGACGGCCCTGCGCGTAGATGCCGCGGCGAGACAAACTGTAGTTTCCGTCCAAACTAGACGGAGGACGCGCGGGTTCGCAAAAGTTGGAAGGAGTGAAGGGAGGCGTTTGCCCAGACGTGGGAAAGAGCAGGCTAGAGAAAAAAAAAACTCCTTAGAATTTGTGTCTACTCTATTGATGATCGAACAAAACATGAATTTTGGAAGCACTATGAGCATGTTAAAAAAAACAATGAACCAAGGAGTCTTGTGTGACGACATTAATTCTATGTATGTACTTATAATAGATTGATAATTATACTGTTGCTATCGCCAACGTCCATACTACGTTGAATACACCGGTTCTCGTTCGATCACCGAAATTAAGCAACATCGGGCATGGTCAGTACTTGGATGGGTGACCGCCTGGGAAAGAAAGAAAATAAAATATTCAGTTTTATGAATATTCATATTAATTAGGTAAGTATGTCGATTATTCCTGATATCCACCACTTGTTTGGCCACCACTGGGGGACAGCGAAACAACTTTAAAAAATGATTCTCGTTGTCCACCACTGGAGGACACTTCATGGTTTTAATAGGTCGAATCTGTTCCAAAACCAAATCGGAGCACCTCCGACTTCACGTAGGTAGTCTTTTGGCTGCTACCCCTAGAGTGTATAATTTATAAAAACCGGAGGCGCGAAAGGAGCAGCAAGCCGAAGCTACGGATGTGAGCATGGGTACCTATCCTTTGTCACGTAGGGGCGAAGGGGTTGCACTTCCCGCAGCGCCGGCGATGATGCAGAAGCAACTAAGTTTTTTGAGGTTAGATTACAAAAACTTGTCCCCCACTAGTGGACAACGAGAATAATTTTTAAAAGTTGTTTCGCTGTCCCCCAGTGGTAGCCAAATACGTGGTGGACTTCGGGAATAATCGTTAGTATCTTACTCATTCTCCGTAATTAGTGCAAACTTTATCATTGGCCGAACAAAGCATGAATTTTGCATACACAATGTACATGGAGTCGGCATTTAATTGTTGCAAGAATTATTAAAAACAAAATCATCTTGATAAAACAATGAATCATGACGAGTGTCTTGGTGACGTCATTAATCCGATAAACATTGATAATTTCGACTTAGCTGTCGCCAACGTCCATACTACGTTGAATACACCGGTTCTCGTCCGATCACCGAAGTTAAGCAACATCGGGCGTGGTCAGTACTTGGATGGGTGACCGCCTGGGAACACCACGTGACGTTGGCTTTTTGCTTTTCTTGCGTTTTATAGAAATAAAATAATTCGTTTTATTTCCTTGAAATAAATTATGTAGCCTATTATTTCTCCACAGTAAGAGACGGGGTCGCGGCAGGCCGCGTAGGCAGGCCCTTCTTTCCCATTGGGCACTCTGAGCACTTGCCCAAGGCCCCAAGGCCCTGCAAGGTAAAAAACGTAAGGTTAAAGATGAAAATCGGCAGTTTCAAGAAATTCGGACTGAGAAATACTTTTTTGTATGGTCGCATAACAAAGTCGTTTGTTTAATTTGCAAGAATTCTGTTGCGATTGCAAAGGAATATAATGTAAAAAGGCACTATGAAACGCAGCATCCTACTTTTACCAAGTTTACAGGCGAATTAAGAAAGCAAAAAATGTTGTCTTTAAAACGGGAGCTTATTGGTCAGCAAGCTATGTTTACAAAACCCATTCAAGATTCAGAAACAGCTACAGAAGTTAGTTATGAAATTTCTCGAATGATAGCAAAGCGAAGTCGCCCCTTCAATGATGGGGATTTTGTAAAAGAATGCATAGAAATTGCCGCTAAGAAAATGTGTCCAGAAGCAGCAAAAAAGTTTGAGAAAATTCAACTGAATCGTATGACTATCCAAAGACGAATTATGTCTTTGTCAGGTAATATTGCGGAACAATTAAATGAAAAAACTAAGATCATTGAATTTTTTTCATTAGCACTCGACGAATCCACTGATATTAGTTCCACAGCTCAACTTCTCATATTCATACGAGGTGTTACTCAAGATTTTGAAGTCCTAAGACTTCAAAATCTTGAGACAAATCTTCAAGAGTTATTAGGAATGTGTTCATTGAAAGGTCAAACCAGAGGAGTTGATATACTCAATGTACTTTTGGATGAGTGTTCAAAAACTGATTTGGACTTATCAAAATTATCGGGAGTTGCGACTGAAGGTGCTGCTTCGATGGTTGGTGTCAATTCTGGGCTAGTTACTTTGCTGAAAAAGCATCTGCAAGAAAAAAACATAAACGCTGAAGATCTCATGCAGTTTCACTGCATTATACACCAAGAAGCCCTCTGTTCTAAAAAAACTGAATTTCAAAATGTTATGAAAGTGGTAGTTTCTACTGTAAATTTCATAAAATCACGAGGACTCAATCACAGGCAATTCAAACAATTCCTTGATGACATCAAAAGCGAATATGAAGATTTACTGTACTATACAGAAGTAAGGTGGCTAAGTCGTGGATTGACACTGGAACGATTTCTAAATTTAATAGAAGAAATTGGAATATTTCTGGCGGAAAAGCAAAGGGATGTCCCGGAACTTAAAAATCCTGATTGCTTGTGTGATTTGGCTTTTTTAGTTGACATTACAAATCATTTGAATGTCTTGAACACGCGGCTTCAAGGCAAAAATCAACTGATATCCCAGCTCTATGCTCATGTATCATCCTTTCAATGCAAGCTGACACTTTTCAGATCGCAATTGAATTCTGGAAAATACAATCATTTTCAGAATTATAAGAAAATGGCTGAAAAATTCAACAAAACTGCGATTCATTTCAGTTATGTAGAAAAGCTAGATATTTTGATTCAATCTTTTCAAGACAGATTTTCGGAGTTTAAAAAAGTGAAACCTCTGTTGGACATATTCAGCAATCCTTTCACGATTTCAGTTGAAAATGCGCCAGAGTCAATGCAGTTAGAAATTATCGACATTCAAAACGACCAAGATTTACGCAACAAATTCAACGAAGAGACTTGCTGAACTTTTACCGCTGCATTGATAAAAATACGTACAAATAGTTGCGCATAAACGCTCTGAAATGTGCCATCTTATTTGGTTCGACCTATATATGTGAACAAACCTTTTCAATACTAAATAATAATAAAACAAAAAATCGAAACCGCCTTGCAGACGAAAGTTTGGAAGCAGTTTTACGTGTTGCTACAAGTAAATTTGAGCCAAATATAAAAAAGATTGTAAGCACTATGCAGTGCCACGCTTCAAATTAATAAATTATTTTTCAATTTTAATACATTATTATCAATTCTTTATTGTCTTTAATTACCTATACTTCTGGCGGCCCGCCATCAGTTCATAATTTGCCCGAGTGGCCCCTAGTCTTAATAAGTCTGTGCATCCCTGGTTTACACCTACACACCTGGGATTGAGCCGGTTCCTTGTATTTTGCCGTCAAAGTTATGACACCATCGTTTTGACTTTTAGCAAGATTATTCAAAAACGCATGCATTAACAGTTTTGAAACTTTGTATGGTTATTATTAGCGTCAAGAAGGACCGAATACAGTTTTCAGCGAACTTATACCTTCTCTCATTTAGGCGCTGCGATGATTTTTCGGGTTTTCGTAAAATCGCGATAACTTGAAAACTACAAATATTTTCTTAAATCTAATTGGGGCACTAAGGGGCACACATTAAGAGCTACTCGTGTATGTTTATTCTACAGGGGCACATGCAATGGTTTTAGAGATATACGATTCTGCAAAACGTTACTCCAGCAGGAAATGCAATATCTCGAAAACCTGAAGGGGCACAGATTTTATTTTAGGGGGCACATTTTGGCACACCTATAAGCTATCTGACCATGCACAATTTTTCTCTCTCCGATCATTCGTTTAGAATTTTCCTGCTAGAAAAACGTTACCCCAGCAGGAATCGTTTTTTCCGTTTTTTTCTAAAACGACAGGGGGCACACATTTTTTGGTTCCCTATCCATTTGCATAAAATGTTAAGACCTAATATAACTTAGCATAATTTTGTTTGGCATAATTATATTTTCGCATAATATAATTACGCATAACAGCTTACGCATAATTTTTTAAAGCATAATTTCTCTAACCATAATAATGATTAAGCATAATATTCTAAAGCATAAATTTATTAAGCATAAAGTTCTAAAGCATAACTTTTTTATGAACAATTTTGTGGGTTTTTTTTTTCGCTGTAGGAAGCATGAAGCAATCAAGCATACAGCATGCAAGCAAGCACACAGCATGCAAGCAAGCATGCAAGCCAGCATGCAAGCAAGCATGCAGCAAACAAGCAAGCATGCAGCATGCAAGCAAGCATGCAGTATGCAGCAGGCAGGGTTTCTGTAACGGCTCCGGCGCTGCGGGCCTCCGGCGGCCCCATGCGTGCTAATCGTCGCAAACGGCTTTCGCTCACCACCGCAGCTTCGGCTTGTTGGCCGGCTTCGCCGGCCAGCCTCAGTAGCGGCGGCTCGCTCGCAGCCGCCTGCTCCTCAGCCCGCGGGCCGCCTCGCCCCTACGCGCCTACGCGATTTCAAATTACACTCTAGGGGTAGGACAAACAAGACTACGTGGAGTCGGTTTTGCAGCAATTCGGTTCTGTCACTAACATTTGTTGCACAGCATATTAAATTTTTAACCAACAATATTATGCTAATAGTCATTAGGCCTACTAACGTTATGCGAATCAAATTTATGCCAAAACAAATTAGTCTTTAAGATGATTATGCCAACATAAAATGTATGCCTAAAAAAATTATGCCGAAGTATTATTATGCCAAAACAAATTGTGCCAAAATCGTTATGCCGAAGTATATTAGGACAAAGAACATTATGCGAAAAGAAGGGATCCCACATTTTTTATGTGGGGGCACATTTACAGCAGCTAAGGCACCAATTAAATGTTCCACTCATATAACTCTAGGAGACACTTTCCTGCTGGGGTAACGTACACCCGTGGTGGACAACGAGAATAATTTTTAAAAGTTGTTTCGCTGTCCCCCAGTGGTAGCCAAACAAGTGGTGGACATCGGGAATAATCGTTAGTATCTTACTCATTCTCCGTAATTAGTGCAAACTTTTTCATTGGCCGAACAAAGCATGAATTTGGAATACACAATTTACATGGAGTCGGCATTTAATTGTTGCAAGAGTAATTAAAAACAAAATCACCTCGATAAAACAATGAATCATGACGAGTGTATTGGTGACGTCATTAATCCGATACACATTGATAATTTCGACTTAGCTATCGCCAACGTCCATACTACGTTGAATACACCAGTTCTCGTCCGATCACCGAAGTTAAGCAACATCGGGCGTGGTCAGTACTTGGATGGGTGACCGCCTGGGAACACCACGTGACGTTGGCTTTTTGCCATGTGTGGAAAATTATATTTCATCAATATTTATTATGTTTTACCTAATTCAGCGCAAATACGTACAGGTATATTCTTAATGAGGAACAAAGAACAACACCGAAAAAAACAGAAATACATAGCATTCAAGTATTTATTTCCATTTAGGTACATATCACAATTCACAAATTATAAACATAATTACAGTCAACAATAACTGCCATATTACTGGCCTCGCGATTATTATATAAAATTGTACCCACTTTATAACATAACGTCATATAATCATAACATAAATGCATAGATATCTCAAATGCTCGTCTTAAAACAAATTGAACACTTAATTAAATATTATAAATATCTCTTACGCAGATCATCACCTTTTCAAGACAGGCCTGAAAACAAAAATGCGTTTTAGAAACCACAAAACAAGAACATTTTCATAATCTATGTTATTTTAACCAATAATTCCACCAGATAAAGTTGATTGGCAGTAAACAAAGGTCGAATAATATCGAAAAGATTGGCTGTTTATAGTGATATACAGGGTGTAAAAATACCCATCACATAGCCGTCAACTACGCATCCTGTACATCAAACATTGCACAAAAGGAATTGCTGGGAAACGACTTATTTTTGGAGTGAAAATTTGCTGTTTGCGGTATTGCGCAATGTAACACACGCAAAACATTGTTCTTATGGGTGCATGCAACGGTACAGGAGCCGTGTGGTATTTAAAGTTGTGTTATAATAACACAACATTAAATACTCGTTTTCATAAAAAAAAAAACGTCAATAAAAGGTGGAATGTTGACCTTCAATATCTCCGTAACCAGAAGGTTCCCAGGTTTGGTCCAATACAAAAAAAATATTACAATAACGGTGACTCTCGACTTCATTAAGTGTATTTTTACACCTGTTATAACATGAGAAATGTTGGAGTTGGCTTCCAATCTAACTGAATCCAGTACTTTACATGGAGCCTATGCGATACCCCTTGGTAAGGTTGGTTGTCCGAGTTTTGGGCATAAGAATAAAATACACACGTATGAGGTAAAATATATGTCAGACAGCAAGATCCTGTGAGCGTGTCGATCGCAATCTAAATTGAGTCGGCCCAGAATTTAGTTACGAGAGTCAGCAAGCTGGTAGCGCAGTTACTATGCACCGGAAGTATCTACCTAAGTACATTATATTATAGCGACTCTTTGAGGCCATAATTGAATGCACAAATAACAGAAAAATGCAACCAGAAATACACTTGTGTAGATTTTGCAAAAATTCTCATATTCATTATGCTCGTCATACATAAATAAATATTGATTATCTAAACTCTTAATATTGATTCTTATTATAAAGAGAAAATAATTGATTCTTTGTATGTCTTTGTTACGCTTTAACGTTAAAACGACTTAACGGATTTGGATGAAATTTGGCACATGGGTAGATCAAGACGTGGCTCAGGACATAGGATACTTTTTATCTCGATATTCCCACGGGATAGAGACTTATGCGGCTGAAACCGCGGGGCGCAGCGAGTACATAAATAAATACTGATTATATTTTCACACTATGTAAAAAAAAAAACAATATGTATGCCTATGCCGCCTACTTACTTTTTCTGAAATCCAAACTTGCTAAGCAAAGTCGGTTGGTTGCTAGGCAAAGGCGGCGATTTCTTAACCCCATTCACTCTGGGCGCAGACTTGTTGAATCCATTCATGTTGGTCCTCGGTTTGTTGGATTGACTGCCAAACATTGGCCGAGACTGACTGCTTAACCACATTGATTTTTTAGGAGAGGCGCCGAAAGATGACTACAAAAATATAATGATTTTATTTTCAAACACATCTTACATAATTCCTGGAAAACCGAACATGTCAAGGGTATAAAAGAGTCGTAACAGGTTGCTTTCTGTATTTTATGCCTATACTAAGGCAAAAAGGTGTGAGTCATTGCTACAGCAGCATCTATTTGATTGCTGACTTAGAGCAAAATAATTTGAATCAGCATTTTTTTTCCGAATTATCGTTCTGTGATCAGCAGTGATCGGAATAGGTAGAGCTAATGTACCTAAAGTTCAAAGAAAAGAGCCAAAAAAAAAACTTCGTTACGACAATTTTTTTATTCGTAGTGTTTGTTCAGAGTTTCGAGATATCACTTAAGTACATTTAATATTAATGTTATTAATACAGAAAACTAATTGAATTCATTTTCCTTTTTAACAGACTTAAAAACAAGGAGAACGAGAATTGTTTTTTTGTTTTTACCTTGTTAGTTATATACTTATTAAAGCTGGTATGTAAAGTACATTAGCTTCCGTGCTTACAACGAAACACAAAACTTCAAACGAAGATAAGGATATTACCCTCTTTTTTTTAAAACAATAAAAATTGTGCATACTCTTTTTTTTTAAACACAAACAGGAAATGAATTCGATAGTTGTTTTACTTTATTAATTTTAGTTGTACTTAAGTAATGTTTTGAAACCCGGGACATAGTCCCGAAAAATATTTTATCGTAAGGCGTCTCTACCTTGTCTGTGTTCTTTTTCGAACTCTAGGCATATTAGCTTACCTATTCCAATCCGATCGATTTCCGATTACTGGTTATCACTGATGACGCATCAGTTTTCAAAGCGCGCTAATATGGTATTAATTTAGGGAATCTGCTGCCCGGTTTCAGTACAATACTTGATTTGGTAATTAATTACGTAACATAAAAAAATACGCATATTTATTTTCCACAAACCTGAGATGCAGTAGGTGTTATCAAAGTCTCCAGAGGATAAGTATTTTCTATGACAGACTCTTCACTTTCCGTATTTTCTATTAGCTGTAAGTCCACATTCGCCCTTAGGGAACTCCTACATTTCGGACTAGGTTCTAATATAGGACTGTGAGATCGTTTCGGCGAACTATTGTTTGTAAAGTTTTCCTTCTGAGAGTTGTCCTCCAAAAATTCTACTTCGTCTTCCTCAATTTTGACACAAGTCGACGTTCGTTTCTTGAACGGATTCCTGTTTATTTTTTCCGGAGATTCTTCTATAGTAATACTCTCTTTAGAAACATTATTATCGCTTGTTTGAATTTCTTCAGTGCTCGAGAAAAACTTACTTTCGACTACATTATTATCTAAAACAGTTCTAGGGAATCTACTGAGTTTCTTTAAAACAGAATAACTGCCAGTTTTAAGACATTTTTTAAAAGACCGTTCTTTATTTTCCAGTATAGGAGATTTATCTTTTCTAGTACTGAATTGGTCAGTGATTTCGTCGTCCGTGATTGGTCTGTTAAGTTGGTTTTCAGAGTATTGTGTATATGTTTCGCTAACTTTGTTATCATAGTCGATCTTCTGTTTTTTATTTGCTGGTTCCGTACAATACATACTGCTTAGCGTTTCTATTGATAAACTGGAAAATAGAAACGAGTATTTTGACTACTTAGTAACGGTGATTAAAATCATTTAAAAAGGCGGTACCACTATCGCCTTCAAGTACAAAAAAAATTGCTCAGATCGTAGATAAATTGCCGATATTGTTTTCGCCAATATTTCGATACTGATAAATAATTTCGAGTTTGCTGTCGCCAACGTCCATACTACGTTGAATACACCGGTTCTCGTCCGATCACCGAAGTTAAGCAACATCGGGCGTGGTCAGTACTTGGATGGGTGACCGCCTGGGAACACCACGTGACGTTGGCTTTTTGCTTTTATTTGTATTTTATAAACACTTTGTTTTTAACATTATGTACTAGCCTTTCATTTTTTTTTTTTTTTAATATTTACCTCTATATAAAATAAAGAATAAATTACCTCTCGTCCTGGTCCTGCGTTTCAGGCACAAATTTACTGACTAGATTGACGACCTTCCTCGGTCTAGTGGTGGACACTGCTAATATTGGCTCTGGTTTCTTTTCTTTTTTCTGCCAAGGACTTGACTCGTTGAGGTAAGGTGTGAACTCTTTGCTCCAAATGCTAGGGTGTGGAGACACGCCTTTTTCTTTCCAGTTGTTTGTTCTTACTGGTTGATTCTGAAATACAGAAATAGTGGTATTAGTTTATGATCAAGACTACCCTATCTAGTAATTTTATGTAGTTTTATATAATTTAGTAGGCACTAGGCGCATAAGTCAGTTTTGTGTCTTGCAATACTACTAATCTGACAATAATGCCGAAATTACCGATATTTTTCTACCATGCTTTTCTAAGAAAGAAACAACTTTCGTAAGAAATATTTTCTATTTAATAATCACCTTGTTACAGTAATCTGGATGCCAGTCGTCCATTTTCTTCAATGAGAAAGGGTCAAGATTTCCTAGGGCTAATTGAAACGCCGTTTTAGGGTCCAACAGTTCTCCAGCATTCACACATAATGCTTGCTCAACATCTGAAATTATAATAATTAGAAATGGTGGGAAGTTCAAATATTTTTTGAGTTAAAATAGCAAAATCTTTTTAATTTTTGTTAATTCATTTTATTATCATGAATTTTGCTTCTGGATAAAAGGTGCTTTTGACAAGATTAATTATGCTTCCGATTTTCACTTATTTTCGATTACTGGTGTGCATTATATTGTTTACCCATCTTTAAAAATAAATGATTTTGAATAAATGATAATTTACTCAAACTGCCACACCATGATTAAAATTGGCTGAGGAGAAAAAAAAAAGCAACAATGACCCACATAGTCTTCACATTCACAATAATAACATGCATGCTACTCACATTCACAGACAGTTTTCTCTTTAAATGTCATCAAAAATATCATAAGTTATGTCGTGTAAATCAATAAAAATTACATTATTAATTCTAAAACACTTATTCACAGTATAAAATGGATTGTTGCTTGGGGGTACATTGAAGTAGCTTAATTAATCCCAAGCCTTTTTGTCATCCAAGTAATCTTTAACTTTATAAAAACCTTTTTGACAGAGTTTCTGTTTAATAAATGATTTAAATTTATTGAGGCTCAGTTCTTTAACAAGACTTGGGAGTTGGAATGATTTCAAACATACTATTTAAAAATTTACCTTCATCATCAGGCTCGGTAAGTCTCACCATCTTTCTCTCCAAAGGATCGTAGACATACTGATGTTTGAATGTCGCCTCAGCTTTTAAGAAACTCTCCCGGTATTCATCAGTCACAACTAACGACGACTTTTTGTAGAAACTCGGTAGTTTTTTCAGTGCCTGTTGAAAAGATCGGAACTTATAATTTTACTACTGATTGTGACTCTATAAGTCAGTACAGATAATTTCAGACTAACTGGATAACTAACGCCCAGTTTGTGGAAAGAAAATCAACACAAAAATATGTAGTTAGAAAAACGAATAAACATGCTTTTATCATACACAATAAAAGCCATATAATAATTAAATTGACTTTTATACAAAAAGCGTGGAGCACTTTTTAGTTGTGTGTACTTTTAATTAATTTAACCTTTTCACCGCCACGGACTTCAATAGAATTTCAGCTGCCTTGAAATTTTAGTTACATTTACATGTTTCAATGGCACGTACGCCTTAAAACAAAATAAGTGTGTGTCCTTTAGAAATTGATTTTGTTTTAAAGGCGTAAGTGCCATTAAAACATGTAAATCTAACTAAAATTTCAAAGCAGCTGAACTTCTATTGAAGTCCGTGGCGGTGAAAAGATTAAACAAAGCGCTCCATGCTTTTTGATTTAGTGATTGGATATAAAAGAAGAACTAATACAAGTCAATTTAATCTAATATATAAAAATCTCGTGTCACAGTGTTTGTTATCGAACTCCTCCGAAACGGCTTGACCGATTTTTATGATTTTTTTTGTGTATATTTGGTAGGTGTGAGAATAGGTCGTAAAGTATATTTCATACCGCTGCGGGTGAAACGCAAGCGCAGCTAGTTATATTATAATTTTTTGACGTAATAAAAAATTAAACTAATAAAAGCATGTTAAAAATTTGTTAACAAATTTTCACGCGCGCATACAACATAACAGCTGTGATAGGATAAATGCATTATCAACAGCCAATTGCATCACTTGACTTGCATTTAGTTTTCACGAGTCGATCATTTCTGTTCTAGAAACCGTGTATGTAAGAGACACACACTGATAGAAGTACAATACTTACAACAGTACCTTTGTATGCAAACGTATGTCGTTTCTCAATGTATTTTACTGTATGTACATAAATCATACGATAAATAAATATTTCGTATTAGTCACTTAGAGCACATTCTGTCAATAGATAGATATTATACAGGATGGATTTTTGAGATGGGGCAGCAAGGGCAGCTCCTTAACAGTTGTAGATACAGGAAAATGGTCTTAGGAGACTCTGCTTAAATTTTTGAGAAATTTTGATTTGCATTCACAAATTTTGAAAAAAAAAAACAATCAACACAAAAATGGGCACTTTTCACAAAAAATTTTTTTGGTCCTAATCGATCATGTTCCATATAAGGATCAAAAATCTCTATTGGACCAACCGAGGTTTGAGTACTAGAAGTCAGAAATCGCAAAAAACTTTTCCCATACATTTCGTAGGAAATGAAACTATAACTAACTTTTTATTATGGAGGTGCTCAAAATGGTAGCCGTTTTGACGTAGGCATAGGTTTACTCCCTTTACTACAGAGCGGGTAGCAGCTGATAATGTGAAAGGACGAATGCCATAGAGAATCGTGGTAAGTGCATCTATGAGTTTAAGAACACGTTTAATTTTTAAATAGCCCCACATAAAAAAATCAAGAGGCGTGAGATCAGGACTGCGAGGTGGCCACGGAATAGGACCATATGTTCCTATCCACTGCCTCTCAAATTGCCGGTTCAAATTAGAACGGGTCTGGCGGCTGTTGTGTGGCGGAGCGCCATCTTCATCTTCAGAGGTCATTTTTGTCACGGAATTTCAGAAATCATAAGTAACCAGGCAACAAACTATCTCGATTCTGTTTTTAAAGCAAATTAAATTATGACGAGTATTCGTTCGAAATTGGAAGTCATATTTTTTTTTTGTTTATTTTCGGCCAGTCTTCATTGTAGTGGTTAGTATACCCATAATAAAAAGTAAGTTGTAGTCTCATTTCCTACGAAATGTATGGGAAAAGTTTTTTGAGATTTCTGTTTTTTCTAGTACTCAAACCTCAGTTGGTCCAATAGAGGTTTTTGATCCTTATATGATTTTTTTGTGAAAATTGCCCATTTTCCTGATGACTGTAATTTTTTTTCAAAATCTGTGAATGCAAATCAAAATTTCTCAAACAGTTAAGAAAAGTCTCCTAAGACTGTTTTCTTGCCGCTAAAACGGTTAAGGAACCTGCGCTTGCTGCCCCATCTCAAAAATCCACCCTGTATATCTATCTATCTTGTGGCATTTGAGGTAAAACTGCTTTAACGGGGAAGCGCAAGGGTAGCCCGCGAAATTCAAATTTTCTTACTTTTTTTGCAATTTGAAGGTCAATGTCAGGTTGTATTTTGATTAAAATATGATTCGCGACCGTAACAAATATGGCTTTACAGAATTATAATCATTAGAATCAGCAATACAACTCCTTAAGTTAGAATTGGCGTCAAATGTCATGATTTCATGAAATAGTCATTCAATACAGTAATACGAACTTAGAGAGATGTATTGCTGATTCTAATGATTATAATTCTGTAAAGCCATATTTGTTACGCCCGCGAATCATATTTTAATCAAAATACAACCTGACAGTGACCTGCAAATTATAAAAAACGTAAGAAAATTTTAATTTTGCGGGCTTCACTGGAGGTTCCGCCATAACATAAAGGAAGTAATGCTGATATGAAACAAAAAGCAGAGCTGTCATATCACAAGATTTAAATTAGCGGCGTTTACACTGTGTTTCCTTTCGCAACATTGAAGAAGCTTCCCAAGCATAAATGACGACCATAGATGATAAATGATTTTATTTCTATAAGTACATTTGTACAAACACTTTTACACGTCAATCATGTTTTTTAAACTAGATGTGATCGGCGTTTCCTATCTCTGAGAAGAAAGGCCGCCACAAACTCACAGGTCACTTTAAAGTCCAGACATAATCTTGGTCAGATCATGTGAAGATAATGTAGATTGGTGTCTGAAATGGTCTTCTGAGTAGGACAGCATTCATGAGTTTGCCCATTTGCTGTATAGAGACAAGTATTTGGTGTGTAACACAATGCATGTTATCATCCAAATTCCTTATCACTTTATCATCATTATGAAGAAACAAAAATCATTAATCAAAAACTTACATTAGCAAAATTAGAATCCTGTGTAGCAGTGACGAACTGTCTCGCTTTCGCCAGTCCTATGCCAGGCAAGGAGGCTAAATAGTCACAACCAGACATAATGCACATTTGTCTGAACTTGTCAAATGTATAATGTTCTATAGGGCATTTCATTGCTAGAGGTAGTTTGGTTGTATCTACTAGAGTCCCTGTTCCGTCGAGATCCATTTTGAATAATACCTGGAATTGTAGAAACAGAAATTAAAATGTTTAAATAATTCTGTTTGAATGAATTGATTTTGGACTGAAAGTAAAATGCCAAAGATATAAGTTGTGGCATCATCTTAGGTTTGAATTTATTAACACAAATTCAAGTGCGAATGTTTTTTTTTAGCAATCAAGAAATAGAATGCTTTCAGGGATCAATCTTTAAGGCTGCTGAGAATGTACAGATTTTGTAGCTCTTTTTCCACTATCTTCCACTCTTCGCTGTACACAACTCAGGTAGTATTGTATTATCACAAACAACCATCTCAGCTAAATAACCATAGGTTTTAGGTTTAGATTATTCTTTTAATTTTCTTATCATTGTATACCCAAGGTATACTGCACAGATACTTTTCTTAATTTTCCCCAACGTAGTAGCCAAAATAAATAATATTCTATTCTATTTTATTAATAACTACCTAATGCCCGACATGCGTTACAATACCTTTTTTTCGTTCTAACCAACCTTGTATAAGAGCGAACAAAACGAAAAAATATATTCAAATTGGTTAAGCTATTTTTAAGTTTTAGCGTGACTAACAAACAGCAATAGATTTTCATATATAAAAAGAAGAAGATTTATAGACAGCTAAAAGTTATACCTTTGTACACCCAAACAAAATCAAATCAGAGTCTTCAGTGATGACTACTTGAGCTATATTCTTTATGTTCAAATATCCCAGTTGCGCATCAGCCTCATACGGGGCAACTATGCTGTCTACATTGCGTTTCCTGCACTCCTTGATAAGGCTGAGAGCCATAGCATGAGTGATGTCGACACTACGTCTCATGTAGGAACGGGCTTCTTCTATCTGAAATGCAGAAGTTCGTTTATCAGATAAGGTTGTTCTCTATTGTATGCACAAATGCGTCGTTTTTTGATAACTGTCTCTATTCTTTATGCTCTAGAGAAAACCATGAGATGGTGGACAGCAACATACTTTAAGGACAAGATAATATTTACCAAGTAAGGATAGAGAAACATTGCTGGACAGATTTCAGAGTGATCAATATTATGCAGAAAATAAAAGAAAACAATAGACTTGACATAATGTACTATGAAGTGGTACAAGTAATAATGGGCCAGGCTTCCATTGAGGATATAGGATCATAACAGTAGTTTGAAAGTACTTAGAAATGAAATTATGGTAAACTAGCTTTTGCCCGCAGCTTCGCCCGCATAGAGGTCAGAAATTATCCCACGGGAACGTACTACTGGGATAAAAAGTATCCTATGTGTTAATCCAGGTTATAAACTAAGTGTTCTAAATTCCATCCAGATCCATTCAGACGTTTTTGCATGACAGAGTAACAAACATCTATCCATCCTCACTAACTTTTAGATTTATAATATAAGTAGGTGAGATAATTAACCTTTCCAAGACTTAGCAGCTCAGCTGCCCTTTTCTTAGATATGTCACGGGATCTGAAAATGGTTAATAAAATCAATACACAGACAATCAGGGAAGATATGCTCACCATTTCATTGAAGATTAACATTTAGATCACAAAATTTATTTGATAAGGAGGTTTAGTGATTGAAATAGAGATAGATGTTGATTTAGTAGTAGGTAACTGATGGCTGGAGGTAGGTGGCCAGCTGGTGGCGGGTGGTGCACAGCTGGGCAAAAGACTACCCAATAATCTCAAGACTTCAGTCAGCAGCAACATTATCAATATATTTCATTGTTTTTAGTGGCTATACTTACTCTCTCCTCTTAGATTCAGTCATTGCTTTAGCAGGCAAGTGCCTTCCGTCAAATACTAATATAGGTTTGATATTCTTAGATAGCAGCATGGTCACATATTTTAGGCAGTACTTTATGTGTCTGGAAAAACAAAATATTCATTAGTTGTGGCTTATGATAAGGCAAATGTTGTATGAAAATAGCAATTTAATAGTAGTGCCAGCCGACTAGACTAAAATAGAGGTTTTCTCTTACTATTACAAATAGTTAATCTGCTGTTTTAAACTATTTCTCTCATATAAATTTACTAAATGATCGATTTACATTAGGATAGAATCAACTCGACATGCATGAGTAGGTTATACCAAAAAAATGAGATAAATGCTGCCTTAAAGTAATAGAATATATAAAACATAACTTACATATCAGTCTCTTCACCTCGTACCAGTTTATCAGCGCAAGCAAAGGCGCCTTTATGAAGCCAACAATATGAATCAATAGCAACTGTACAACCACTAAATTCACTAACATTAGTCCGCCTAGAGGCTTTCTCTATAAACGGTAATAAACCCGTAATACCCATGATTCTTATATACAACCCTTACACCATATTTCTAGAAATTCAATTAGAAAATACGAAAATAACTTTGGTTCAAAACAACACTTTTATGTCAAAAAAATGTCAATGTTCGCGCCTTTCTCGCCGCCATTTTTAGTAAACTGAATAGTAATGTGATCGTGATGTGATGTTACTACCGCGAACTTCAGATGATAGACTTTTTGTGGGGGGGGGGGGGGGAAATGGCGGGAATAACACGAAGGAAACTAAAACAAGAATAAAAAATAATTGAAAATAATGGAAATCGTTGTCAAGAAATATGAAAAATAAGTACCTAGCTAAGTATTCTTTGTTCTTGTATCAAGTTTGTACCTGGAAAATTGGAAACCTAAATTATCAAGCCCAAACCAAAGATTGATTTTAGCGAGTGATTTAAGTGAATTGTGTAGTGAAAGTGTTGTGCTAAATAATACCTCCCGCCGCTTGACAGAATTATTAATAAATAAGACTTGTTATCGAGCAATATATAAATATATTAAAAACACTTTCGAAGAAATTGAGTGAAGGAAATTAAATAAACTAAAGACTTGGCTAAAAGGTCTTAGCAACCCGGCCATAAAAATACTTATAAAAAAAAAAAACTTCAGTTGATATTAGTCGATTAAGCTATTTAGTTTGTAAGACCTTAAGATTTTCAACTTTTCCAATGATTTTTATAAATAAAATTAATATGTATATAATATTTATGTGCTACCATGACTCGGTTAGGTACTCTCCACTCATGTACTGTGTGACTTTTGCCCTCAGTCTGTATAAATTGAGGGTAATCGTCACATTCGTCACATTCGGAATGAAGGTTGATGAGGGTAGTTGTAAGATTTCTTTCTACTGAATAAAGTGATGGTGACAGTACGGTTCGGCCTCATAATTTTATTTTGAATTATAAAATTATTAGATTGGTCTATCTGCGTTCCAATATACTAGTATTTATGTTTGAAATCACGTATAATGATATTAAATCCACGCATACTGTCGTCGGCTGCAGCGGTTGCGATTACTTGTGCTGTGTCTGCAGCAGCTTACTATTACAAAAGTCGCAATGCTGAGATCAATGAAGTAATGGTGTTCTGCAAACTACAATTCAATGCCTATAATTATTTCGATAAGTTGATCAGCTATGTAGAAGCGGCCAAGAAAACAGTTAATGTCTGCATGCCAAGCATTCACAACCCTGCTATCCAAGGTCGCTTGGTCTCTTTGATAAAGAAGAAAAACATCAAAGTTCGTATGATCATTGACCGGGCTGGATACAACGAATCGACAGATTTTTTTATAAAGGAGCTCGTTGAAGCTGGTGAGTTCACTTTGACTACTTTTGTGATTGCTTGCTTTCCAATATTATCATGATTTAGAATGCTATTTTTCTTTCTCTTCAGGAGCAGAAATAAAGTGTAAAGTAAATGAACCAATTTATAAGATGCAACATAAATTCTGCTTAGTCGACGACAAAGTTCTCATGACAGGCACCTTAGACTGGGGAAACGACCGTTCAGCCGACCACTGGAACTACGTGTACATCACTAGTAAACCACAACTAGTACAACCAGTAAAAAGAGAATTTTATCAAATGTGGGGTGAATTTTCTAGCGATATAGGGCTTCTAGATAAGCCCTCGCCATGCAAAAGCTGCGAAGAAATCAACACAGAAATCGTAGATGATAGAAATGCAAATACGGAAATAATTGATGTTGAAACTCGGGCGGATTTAGAGCCAAACACAATGCGAGAAACAACGTTGACCCCTGAAGTTTATATATTGTAGCCTCAATCAACCCATACCTCAACCCAACCCATATTATATTTTACAAATGTTTTATATACCAAACATGCCCTGTATATTATCTATGTACCTATTTACTTATTTTAATAATTAGACCATTTTATTTTAATCCAATGAATTAATCCAATTTTTAAGATGAAACCAGCTAAGGGCAGAGCTGGCCTTTGCCTACTATCATTATTTTTTTCTGTTTTATTCAGATCTTTTCTGCCTTGAACCTGAAATATTTAATTTTCAATTATTTTGAAACTACTTTTTAGCAGAAAAGTGTTTCTTCTTCCTGTGTTTTCCAATGATCCTCATTCAAAATATTCTTTAATTTTCAATTACTTACTATAATTGTGTATCTTATTGCTAATTCACATTTCAATGTTATTTCATGGTAAGCTTTGAATTTTTGTGAAATGTATTTTTATTTTTTATCCTAATTGTTCATACATTAATAAAATAACTAAACTTTTTTAAAGTCTTTAATTTCGAAAAAATCTTTTCTTTAACATTGTTACAACACCAACCATGTCAACAGATGCACCCAAAAGCACTGCAGTGCATGATATTATAGTACTGATCTGGATATTTTTTTTGCAAAGTTAACTTACACAGAAGAGTTATATGAGAAACAAAATACCTCCCAATTGTGCTTACACAACACATTAATACAATCTGTCTTAAAATAACACAATAGTCAAACATGACATTTCCTTCAACCCATGAAAATGGATCCAATAATTACAATAAACTAAAATACTATTACTAAATTAGTCTTACTATCTATTCTCCACCCCTAACAGCTTTATATTTGGCTATTTCATTAGGGAATGTTTTAGAAAGCTCCGACAATAAGTGGCTCTTGAACCGTTTGTATGAGTCAATCTTTCCTTTGACCTCTTCATTTTTCGCCAGTGCCTTGTCTATGCAGTCTTTAGTATACAGTTGAGGATTGCGACCTTGGTCAATATAACTGAAAAAGAAAAGAAGTAAAACCATGAATAATGCATAAAGTTATTGGAATTTATTTTGTATAGAACAAAAATTTTACAATTATTGTGAAATTTTGACTAAGAAAACACTTTTGTCTGGCTATCAGAAATTGGATATTTAAACACACTTCACATACATAACATATAGTATTAGATATCTATCTCTTTTATCACACCTTAAATAGGGTGTTGGCTTGCTAGTCTCTGAAAACAACACACCCACTTCTAACTTCTCTTAAATACTATTGTAAGCCAATGTGAGTATATATTAGGGTTTGGGAAGTCTCAACAGTCTCAGTAAAACAACAAAATTTACAGAAAGTTTAAGAACTTAAAGACACAAGATATCCCGGGACCCAAACCCTAGTGTATTATGCTGTTTGTGTCCTTTATTAAATAAATAAATTCTGGAGTAATATTAAATAAATTTAACAAGATAAGATTCAATATTGATGAATACTCACTCAAACACCTCTGTAGGGACGTGGATATCGTGGACCTGAGACTTCAGCTTATCAACCTCCTGCAGACCGGTAACAAGCGATTGTCTGAAATATTTACACGCATTGATTACCTCTAGAAGAACAACAGACGGCTAATAAGTATTGTGAACTGTTGTGAACGTAAAAAGAAAGTAGGTTTAACTTACATCTTCTGATTCAGAACACTTTGCCCTTGTGGTTGGAAATCACTCACGATGATACGAATTTGCCTTACGTTCTCGATGAACATTTCAAGTTGGGTCTCTAGATTTTCAAGGGGCGACGACATTTAGAGTAGATTAGTCTCGTTATCAAATAAAAATACACACAGAAATCGACAACAACCTGTTTCCCAGACCAATGAAACAAAGTGTCAAATCAAATGTCAGATCAGTCATGTCATGTGTCATACCAACGCAATGATCAGATCAATCAATGTCTTTTTAAATAATGTTACGTTCAGAACCCTCTTCTTTTATAATTTCTTATTCTTCAGTTTAAAACTAATGTACACACTTCATCGTATGAATAATTATGTTGTATATGTTGAACTGTACTAGCCATATCGACAATATTGAGATGTTAGAGTTAAAGTTGCGCGAGTTAACTATAAGCAGTATGCGAAATTGCGAACGGAGTTTTTAAGGTTTTTAAACGCAACTCAACACATGTAGAACTAAAACTCCTATTAGACTACAAGATAATATTTAGGGTAGGGCCCGGTATTTAAGTGATATATTTTTTTTATAGGGACCCTTCCTTACTCTTATTACACCATCCCGATTAGAGAAAGGTTCTTTGAATATCGTGCAGTATAATAAGGCTTTCAGGTAGGAGTGCGTCCAATTATTACGCTGGCTTGGCTCTCAATCGCCGACTAAGACGAACTTGGGCCCTTTGGCCGTTTTGACCGGCTCCGTTCCTTGTCGAACGTCTTAGTTAAAATGCGAAATAATTGAAGGCAAGGCGCCCCTATTGTTGTTTAGATGTCTCGATGTCGCTCTACTCTACACTAGAGTGTATTATCTGTGGTTTGACATTGAGGGGACCTAGAGTTACTAGAGTGTAGTGTATTATCTATGGAGGGGACTGAGGGAACGTTATATTGCAGATATTTTACCGGTGTAACCGGGGTTTCATAAATTATTGGATTTCACCATTGTGATGGTTCTAATAGTGCAAAATCCCGCGAAGCAGACAAGATTTTATGAAGCTGCGATTGCTGGTGGCCTAGCAGGAGCTTTCACGAGAGCCGTAGCGCAACCCCTCGACGTTCTAAAAATACGATTTCAACTCCAACTAGAACCCATAGAAAGTGGTTCGAAGTACAGTTCTATACTACAAGCAGTCACTTCTATAGTTAAAGAAGAAGGGCTTTTTACGTTATGGAGCGGCCACGTGCCAGCGCAATTGTTATCAATAACATACGGAGTCCTGCAGTTTTCTGTATTTGAAAAGCTAACGCAAGTGTGTCAGGGTTCTGATCAACAATTCTATAACACACATAGACATTGGATAAACTTTACCAATGGCGGTGTGGCCGCAGCTGTCGGTACTGTCGGGTCTTTTCCTTTTGATACCGTCAGAACTAGGTTAATTGCTGAGCAGAAGACGAAGAAGGCTTACAAAGGATTTACGAATGCAATCACATCTATGGTTAAGACTGAAGGTGTTGGAGCCTTGTTCAAAGGTTTGACACCTACTCTTGGTCAGATAGCACCACATGCTGGGATACAATTTGCTGTATACAGACTGCTCACAGATACTATATTCAATAAAATGCCATACTTCCAAAGACAAACAACACTGCATTCAGTAGTGGAATCCTCATTGATGGCAAACTTGTTGGCTGGTTCCATAGCTGGTTTTGTCTCGAAGACTGCAATCTATCCATTTGATTTAGTGAAGAAAAGACTGCAGATACAAGGTTTTCAGCAATATAGAACAAGCTTTGGTAAGCAGATGTACTGCAATGGTTTATTAGACTGTGTAAAGTTGACCATCACGATGGAAGGGTTTCTAGCCTTGTATAAAGGGTATGGCCCAAGCATGTTGAAGGCTGTTTTAGTGTCAGCAATGCACTTTGCAATTTATGATGAAATAAAACACATATTTTCAAAAATGAAGAGTTGATAAATAGTGGAATCTGTAAAACTAGAAGCTGGTTCAAAAATGTGAGGTATGTATCCAATTTTTATATAACCTATCTTACCAGTGTATTACTAAGGTAGATGGGTAGTATAAAATATTTTATAAGGATTTAAAAAGTGGAACCTATCATCGCAAATCATAGATTTTATCAATTTTGTTCTGGAAATATCAACTATAACACAATTTTGTTTTCCTTTACAAAGAGAAATTGAATATTTGAAATATTTCCTTCTTTAATTAGTAATTAGTTTCTACAAAATGTATGTAATAGAATATAGAACAATTATCTCAAAACCTAATTTTTAAGGGAGATTCCATTGTAACTGAAATTTTAAACTTTGCAGCCTTTTGCTGCATAAACTGTTGAATCCATACCGCCAATTGTCTATCCTCATGTTACTGGTGTTAATTATCAAAATGTGAATTTATTTAGCAATTTTTTATGTAAACAAATTTTAATCAATCAGCTTATTTGTAAGTGTTATTTATTAATTTTTTAAGTATAAATATGTTGGTTTTTAATTATGTTGGTGTTGCTCATTAATTTATTGAAATATGTTATAATATCTGTAGTTACCCCCTACCCCCATGGAAAAAGTGCAAGTTTTTTATATACAATAATATGCATGTATGAATGCATATTATTAAATGCAACAGAAAATAATGTTATTACATTATTTTCTAACTGTACTTTACTGTATTTTACTTGAATACTTGATCAAACTTTTATAGTGGCCTCTAGATGATACTGAATGCTTTATTGTACACAGTCCTGAATGCATTCCTGTGATACCTATTTAATCGATAGAATTTAGACTGAGATTGAATGCGTACTGAAAAAATAAATAGTAATAATGGTGATATATTCGTTTTTTTTAAGATATTCACTCACCTATTATTAGACGACTGCTACTTTTAACTAACAAATCGACTTTCGCTGTCTGTACCTCTGATTCTCACAACTCGACTGAAGAAAGTAGCTAAAAGGGAAGCTTAATAAAATCTTTTAAAAATACTTTACTTTTAATGATATAAAACTTTTCAATGTTAATTACATAAATGACTATAAAACATACACAATCCTAATTATAGAAATTCAACTAAAATTACAGGTATTTATTTATATTTCAATTCAATACATAATTATTATCAAATGGGCTCTCTTTATAATTTTCGAGGAACACGAATATTGCGCTTAGACGCCGTGTGACGTCTCAGCAACACCAAGCAATTTCTGGTAGCTGTAATAGAAGATTGTATAGACATTTCCAAGAATCGCGCAATTTTAGATCCCCGTGTGGCTTGTCGCAGATAAAGGCGGAGCCACAAATTCTTAAAAAAAAAATGTTCCAAATTTAGCCATACGATATCACATAACCCATATTCCTCATCAAAGTATCTTTGATTGCTGGCTGTAGTTCTTTCTTCATATACGTGGTCAAAAGAGTCCGTATACCTTTCGTAAATATGTCTTCCATCTCTCTAGAAATGTCTTCGGCCTCGTCCAATTCATCGTCGGGCCTAAACAATTTACTTCGTTCGTAATTGACTCTGCTTCTCGGCTCATAAATGGTGTCCCAGTTGTTGTCAGCAGCTCTGTTATCCAAACCGTCATTATAGAACTGCTGCAATCGTGGATCGAAAGAGAATTCGTCAGATCGTTTTCTGCGTTTCAAAGGCAAGTTGTCCTTGTTTCTTACTGAGTTCCTGTTTATGTATTTTTCGCAGCCGTATGCGTAAACGCTTATGAAGCCAGGCTCTACGAATTCTGAGTCGGTTTTGACATTGAACTTCCCAGGTTGTTGATTTAGGGGCCTCGTATGGAAACCTATTCCGGCTTTTCTTAACCTTAAAATCATGTTGCAGCCATTACTGGCACGGCTTCTGGGGTAGTCGTCAACGAAAGGACCGTCTATGGACCTGGATTCTGCGTAATGTCGTCTCAATCTTCTGCTTGGTGGTAGCCCCCTGTCAAGGTTGTTTGCATCATACAAATCTACGTTCCCGCTGATAGTAATATCGTGGAATAGGAGCATGGTATCAAGGGAGACGTTTCTTGGGTCGAAGTAACATTTTTCTACTCTCACCCAGTTGCTGTTTTGTGGGAGCCGTACGCGCATTCTTGTAACATACATGTCCACGGGTGCAGATCGCATTTGCTGGTATAGGCTATAGCCATTGAGGTCGATGCTTTGACTCTGCAAACAAGAACATTAGTCACCAACAAACGTAAATAATGAACATTCGAACTGTTTTTAGCCAATTGCCAAGTGCGGCAAATTGGCACTATGAATGTGCGGAATGCTGATCTCTAACGATAATTTCACAAGAATAACTTATGATGTGACAGAAGGAACAAAACTGAGGCATACGAATATGGGGTGGTTTATAACTTCCATTCCAAATCGAAACTTAAAACATGAATTATTATCTAACTCAAAACTGTGCCCAAATTCGCGTTAGGTTCTTACCAAAGGAGTATCCAAATTCTTCGGCTGCGTCCTTTTTCGACGCTTCATCTGATCTAAGGCAGATTCGAGTCGTGATGAGCAGCGTTCTCCGGCGATCGGCACCGTTGTCAGAGGCGGTAGACCACCAGGACCAAGACCCGGGCCTGGTCGATTGTCAAAACGCTTGACTTCGAACAGGGGAAGGAAACGTGACTCTGGAAAGAGGGGTAGATGCTTTTTATTTATTTTGGACATTGTATTGTTTTTGGCCGTCTTATATTCTCTGGTGGGAAATGTAGACCGTGGAATATTTTGTATTCATTTGAGGATTGAAACTAGAATCTTACGCTTGATGTTCACCATTCCTATGACTAATCTAGGTACCCATAGGGAATATTCAAAGCATTAATCGCTGACCAAAAATGTTTGCTAGATCGGAGAGTCAAATCTGCCAATTTTTGTCGAGTTCTTCTTTCCTATTTCAAGGATCGGTATAGCCTACAGATTTTAAAGTTATCATAATCGCTTATTGTTTTTGAAAATTACACCTATGAAGCCGGAAATGAACAATTACAAAAGAAAAATGATGTGCAAGCAAACATAAAATTGAAAGTTAACGTGTAATTATATTCTTTGGTGATCCTACTGTTTTCTCTTCTATTGTTTGATGTTCAGAGGCGTGAAAATCGTGAGCTAAGCTATGTTGTGACGTCAAAAGTATAGTATTAACGAGATCCCCATTCCAAGTGCGTTCCATATAGATTTTTAATGGAATATTCTTTTTGAAGTGAGTTGTGGTTTCACGTACCTACCGCGAAAGCGTGGGAACTGTATGTATATTTACGATTACGAAGCGCTTTTTCTCTTTCAAAGTGAACCGTATAATCTCGTGCTTGTGATAGTGAATACGTTTCGGTTTTCATTTCTCTTGTCCTAGTTCACGTTTCGTCTACCTGTATCTTTGTTTTGCATTTCTCACTTTCATCTAATATTTTCGAGATCGAACTCTAAACATTCAAAACTTGTAGCTTTATTCGAAATGACGATTTGATCGACTTAAGCAGATCTATCTACTCTACCTATCTTAGCACGCTTGATCATTATAATTTGCATTTGGCGATGGTGACCACCCATTAGTTAGAGGAGAATAGTGCGAAACTTCGATCTGACTTGGTACCGTCTCATAAATCGTCCTCTTGGTTATTATGCCACACAGGTTTTGACAATACGTTTTCCGATACAAATTTCTCTTGCACATGAAAGGGCCTACATTATCTGCCAGTATTATGGCAAAAATGTTGATGGCTTTCTTAGCAGATTTATGATGAATCTGTAGCCATTACAAGCTGTGGATTTGAAATTTAAACGTAACGATGCTTATCGGAAGATTAAGCTTTAAATATGATCAAAAACATACCCGTGGTGCACCATGTGCGATCCAAGCAAAGAATAAATAAGTAGGTAAGTACTTAAATATTTTCAGATACAGGTCCTACAAAACTGCCAGGCACAGCAGTTATTATTAGGATGGCGACAATTTTTAGAGTGAAAGTATTTAATCAATAATCACCTTTTTGTGCTTCTGCAGAAGGAAGTTCGTTATCACTAGCCGACGCAGTTTTCGCAAATAATATAAACATCCACCAGAACTTCACCATTTCTCACAATGATAAACAAACACAATCTTAACTAGGCCGTAAGGTGAACCACCTTCTCGCGGAAAAAATTCAACCGTCAAAAAAATATCGTGAATACCTCCTCACGCCGCGAAACCGAAACGTGAAATAAAGCTTGGAAGGTAAGACAATAAGAAGTGCAGTCTTTGGAAAATAATCCCCGCTTGAGTCGATTGTACTCGTGCATCTAGACGATTTCGCGACAGGTGCCTAGATAGTACCTACCTAGGTAGTTACTGGGTGCTGAGTAAATGGCGAGGGGACGATTTATTAGAGCGAAAATGAAGACGCTTGCAATGTCTCCGTGATGAGCTTATTACGAAGGACAAAAAATGATTTTAAAAAGTAGATAATCTTAATGAGAATTGCGGCAAAACGGAAGTTTGGTGTTATGCAAGTAAAATGATAGAGAAGATAATTTTCCTATGAGATGTTGCCGCCACAAACGTGGCTGTAAAAATTTGGTTGAGTTGGCAAAATAAAATCAATGTTTCAATCGTTCAGAATTTTTATTTTCGCCGTTTTATATACGCCGCCGTTATCGAGATCGATAAGGAGGACTATTATTTTATTAGATATACCTATGATGAGATTTATATATAAAGCAGCGAGCAACCAACGCGGCGATGTAAATGTGGAGTAGTTTATTGTATGGAATAAGATAAGGGATCCCCTAGCCATTGATCCGTAATAAAATAAGTCGTCTCCTTCAACCGAAAAGCATGCGTATAGGTACGCACGTGCACCAGAACAAAACCACATTCAAACCAATTTGGTGGTACATTGTGGTACCAACTACCAAGTATAACATCCTATTATCTTTTTATCGAAGACGACATCGGAGGTGGCCGGCACCACAAGTAGACCATGACGTTATTATGGAAAGAAATTGGGTTAAGCCGTTTAAAATTGTTGACAAAGTTGAGCGACCTCGCTGTGGGTTGATTATACTTTTACTTATAAGCCTTATCTGTGGTATTAGAATGTTTAACAGGGGCGTTATCTAGAGAGATAGGAGTCTTGTAAATATAGCCTATGAGCTTGCCAGAGCCTTTCCGCTCTTTAGTTTTAAAGGCGACAGATTCTTGAATGATAGGATTTCTAGTTCTTATTTTAATCCGAGATTAGAAATTATTAATGAAATGAAAAATTTCTCGTATATTTTTTGCTTTTTAAATTAATCTTGGTCTCATGTCTTAGCTGCCTGAATGTGTGGAATCGCGAAAAGTTCTCGAGCAGCTTACGCTCTATACCATCTCCCGTTTCGAGTTAGGATTATTTTTGTTGGAAATGGTTACTGGTCCTAACATAACATCACACCTGTAATCCCCGAAGGGTTAGGCAGAGGTGTACCTAACTATAGTAACACCCAATTTTCACCAGTTATGTTTAGTCCCATGTAATAGGG
Organism: Dryobotodes eremita; assembly: GCA_917490735.1. Lineage (NCBI taxonomy): Eukaryota > Metazoa > Arthropoda > Insecta > Lepidoptera > Noctuidae > Dryobotodes > Dryobotodes eremita. Next base: position 6,503,176 of record OU823261.1, read on the forward strand.
GCGAGCTTATTGCCATCAACCGGGCATAAATCCAGACTCCAGGCTCCTACTGGTCCTGTTGTGTTGAAATATAGTACTTAGGTACTTCTTAATGTATTGCATAGGTAATAACTAGGTACACGTCTTATTTACCGAGCATATAAAGATAACTATCACCGATTATAATCGTCAGACACCAAACATTCGTCTCGCCTATTGTTTCTACCGCTATTGTCCCAAAATATTCTCTATGTGTAATGTTTGTAACCACTCTCGATGCCCATTGTTATATTATTACGTTTTTCTTAAGAAACTTCCGTGAAATAATCAAAAGTTGCCATTTAACTAGGGAATTTTAAGCAAGTTTGGTTACCAAAGAATTGTGGTGTTTCAAAATTTCGTAGATCTAATTTGCCTTGTTCATACCCAGTTTGCTAACTCACATGGCGAATAATAAATATTGTGTCGTCATGAAGCTTGATATAATAAATAAAGTTTTGATTACATATTCGTGTAAGTGAAGCAACTGTAAACAAAATTAAAACATTGGTAGACAGTATTTTGGTACTCCCTGGTAAAGACGCCGAAAGCTGGGAGAAGGTACTTGGATAGAATGTTCAAACAACACGACTTAAAATTTTCAGTTTTTTCTTCTCAAGAGCGCACAGTGGATCTTACAGCCAGCCTTGCTGCATGCTGTATTCAGAAGTGGGCCTGCGAACAAGGTAACGAAAACCTAAAACGTATGTTGGCACTAGGTGATTCGCTCGACGTGCACAATGTATTCCCTCAACCGCATCGGTCCATCTCTATTGTTAACAAGAATATCCGGAGGGACTCCAATCCAATCTCAATCACAACGGAACTTTACCTCAACGGATCAATCAATCAATGATATCAGATTCTGGAGTAGAGCTGGTAATTTTTTTAGAACACAGGTAAGTAGTTACGGCAGTTGCAGACAAAGGATGTACAGTAGTGTGTAGGTATGACTACAGTTCTAGGCCAACGAAATAATCCAGAGCGTCGACTCGGCTCACACACAAATAGTGGGATACCAGCTGAAGCACAAATTATTCCTTCCTCTTCATATTACTGAAGTAAATTTTGCCAGAGGCGAAAAATTAAAGTTACTTGAGTCGTAAAGCTCTTCATATTACCGAAGTAAATTCTGCTAGATGCGAAAAATAAAAGTTAAGTAGATACTCGAGTCGTAAAGACCCGTAGCTTCAAAGCCGAAAACACACCGTGTCAAGAGTCAAGACTAAGTATAGATTTTATTCACCCACTTTAGCTTACCATAGCTATGCTTTGTATAAGAGACTTAAACAATTACACCGGTGATAAAGGGAACTTGTTATAATTTCAGGACTAGACCCGATTATCATTCTCATCTACAAAAGACTCATCTAATGTTCTGTCCTATTAAATAGTTAATTAGGTGCTTCCCGAATGGACGAACACATGGTCCAGACAATGTCATTGTTTGTTAAATTGTGCAAGCGTGGCGGTCGGGCCGTCGGCCGGTACCGCAGTGGTGCAAACTGCGCCATTGTCACTGAACAATAGGGAAAGCCGCGGCCAGCTTGTGCGATAGACTTATTGGAGCTATAGAGCAAGCGTTAGATTAAGCGGGAAGGATTTGACCTCATTTCAAATCCTTCCCGGGTAATGGCTGCTAAGTAATGCCTTGAATAGGTCGTATCCTAGTCTGTAGAACTACTATGAGCTCGGCTGGAACATGAACGAAAGAAATTAGAACCTTCACGCATCACTCGAAAAGGTGAATGGAAACTACGAAGTGGAAACATTGGGCACATTTTTATGATAGCTACCATTTACGGGAGCAATCAGCTGAATCCACGGACCACGTTTCGGTATAAACAAACGGCAGTTTAATAAATTTAGAAAATTTAGACAAATAAACTCATTTATCACGTTTACGTGTAAGAGATGAGTAAACCTTTAATTTTCCAACTATTTGAATTTAAAACGGCATTCTTATGGCCCGACATGCGCAGTACAATTTCTATGAATCAGGTTCATTCCATTGTCGAATCAATTTTGAAAAAAAAATCTGCATCCGTGTATGTAAACAACATTAAAGAAATATTATTGCGTCATCCCCTAGATTGCTTCAAAACGATCATAACATGCATTGTTGTAGGTGGATAAGTGCTTTTATGCGCATTCTGCTCACAATGATCCTGAAGTTGTGCAATTGGCGGGATCGACAACCTTTGTTGATAAAAACAGTGGCTTTTTTGTTCAGATCAATAAATAATCTTCTTCTCATACCTACCAAGGTAGGTATTCATTATTGATCGAGGCAGACACTGGTATTTAACGGTTTCGATAAAATCAATAGTCTGAAGCAAACATTGTTAACTATTATCATAATAGGTAGGTGTCAAAATCATTATTTAATTAGGTATTTTGACCAATAATACAAAATGTTATACAAAATACAAATACAAAATGTTTATTTCTGTACCAACTAGTATACATTAGTTTATGATTGGAGCCTCCTTTTAAGCATGATGACGCCTGTGTTAGGAGACTCCGCCCTTCCATAGGTTTGGCTGTTTGTACTACTTACAGAAGAATTTTTACTATTTTCCCAAAAATACATTAATGTGGGTGTGTTGGGTGTGCGGAGTGTGTGGTGTGTGAGAGGTGTGTGCGGTGTGTAGAGCGAGTGTGGTGTGTGATATGTTTGAGGTATGTAAGGTGTGAGAGTTGTGTGGTTGGTGTGTTTGTGTGTATGAGGGATGATGTGCGTGTGGGAGTGGCGGTACCAGTATTAACTAATTTCCACTTATTATAACAAAAATTCAATATCTGCATAAGTGCGCGATTTTAACCATTCTATTAACATTTTCTTAACTTTATGAAGATATTCAGTGTAAATGTATATGTCCTTATTTATCTAATATATAAAATTCTCGTGTCACAGTTTTCGTTGCCATACTCCTCCGAAACGGCTTAACCGATTTTGATGAAATTTTTTGTGCTTATCCGGTATCTATGAGAATCGGCCAACATCTATTTTTTTTTTTTTTTTGGTAGGTAGGGTAGGGAGTTAGGGAGGTAGGTAGGTAGGTAGGGTAGGTAGGGTAGGTAGGTAGGTAGGGTAGGTAGGTAGGTAGGGTAGGTAGGTAGGTAGAGTAGGTAGGTAGGGTAGGTAGGTAGGGTAGGTAGGGTAGGTAGGTAGGTAGGGTAGGTAGGTAGGGTAGGTAGGTAGGGTAGGTAGGTAGGGTAGGTAGGTAGGTAGGGTAGGTAGGTAGGGTAGGTAGGTAGTGTAGGTAGGTAGGGTAGGTAGGGTAGGTAGGTAGGGTAGGTAGGTAGGGTAGGTAGGTAGGGTAGGTAGGTAGGGTAGGTAGGTAGGGTAGGTAGGTAGGGTAGGTAGGTAGGGTACGCCGTAGATAAGTACCGCAACCCGTGCGAAGCCGGGGCGGGCAGCTAGTTTTATTATATAACCGTGATGATTGATTATTATACTGCGTAGCAGCAAAATTGGTTTTAGTTTGTGTGACTTGAGCAATAATATCCTTTCTCCTTTTTAATGTTATGTTTTTATCAAATGTAAGTGTCTTATGTTTTTTTAAGATCACGGCACAGATATATAGTTTCCTAACAGATAGCAGGCCGCTGATCTCATATAGACTTTCAGTGGGGAATCTCCGTTTCTTAAAATACATTATTTTTATCAGACCTCTTTGCGCACGTTCCACGTCTATAAATTTTGATTTTGCTGCCCCACCCCATACAGGTATACAGTAGACTATCACAGATTGTGCCAGGGCTGTGTAGATTTCATTTAAAAGATTTCTTTTGACGCCCCCCTTTGTGGCTACACCTGCAGGGATTACGTATCTCAATGATTTAAATATCCATCCCAGCTTTCGTATTCTACCAGCAACATGTTCGAGGTGGGAGTACCAACTTAAGTGCTGGTCAATTATAACCCCTAAATATTTTGTCTGTGATACTTTATTAATTACAGGACATGTACAGGCATAATTCATGGCTCGTTTACAGGAATGTATTTTTATATTTAAGTCTTGATCTGGTTGTGAGCGATTTCTAATTGTAAAACATATATAATTGGTCTTGGTTGCGTTTAGCGTAAGAAGATTTTCATTAAGCCAATTTGCAATTTGAGCCATACCTATTTCAGTTTTGAGCATTATTTCGGACCAGTTATCCCCATAAAAGACAATGGAAGTATCATCGGCGTAAGAAAAAATTTTTGCGCTTTCTACTTTTAAGTTACATAGGTCGTTAATGTACATTAAGAAAAGTGTTGGTCCTAATACGCTTCCTTGAGGCACGCCGAATGATACCTCCACGTCATTACTGATGTATGTCCCTATCTTAACTCTCTGCCTTCTGTTTGAGAGATAATCTTTAAAAAGCATAAGAGGGGTTCCTCTTATTCCAATTCTTTCTAGCTTGGACAAAAGGGTTGGAACAGCAACGGTGTCAAAGGCTTTTTTTAGATCAAGGAATACAGCCAGACACTTTTTCCCTGAATCGACATAGTCAGTTACCAGCGAGCTAAGCGCTGAAACTGCATCCTCAGTTGATATTCCCTGTCTAAAGCCAAATTGTGTAGGTGATAATATTTTAAATTCTTTTAGATAATGTAAGAGTCTTATATTAATAATTTTTTCTAAAACTTTGGATAAACCTGGTAAGACAGAAATAGGTCTGTAGTTATTGCCATCGTCGCTGTTCCCTCCCTTGTGAACCGGTGTAATAATAGATTGTTTCAGTAGTGTCGGAAAGATACCCTTTCCAAAACAGAGATTTACCAAATGAGTAATGACAGGTACAATTTCCTTGCCAATATATTTTAGGAATTTTGTTGGAATATTATCCCACCCTGGAGCACTGTCGGATTTCAAACCCATCAGAACACTTTCTACTTCCATGGGGTCAGTGTCCAAGAGACCAAAAGAATTAATTTGTGTTGGTGGAATGTTAGATTGGCGAGAAGTATTATTAATTGGAATTTGCTGGGCTAATTGCTTTCCAATGTTAGCAAAAAAACTATTAACTGAGTTCACTGATGCAGTTGGAGAGGGTAGGATATTTAATAATTCAGTACTTTGATTTTTAGGTTTATTTGAGTAAGTAATTGATTTTATATTTTTCCATAATAATTTCGAGTTCGTAACCGATTTAGCAAGCAATTCTCTTTCGAATTTTCTTTTCAATTTTTTTAAAAGATTATTACAGTAATTCCTGTAACGAATATACGTTATTTTTAAAATGTCATTATACGGATCTGATCGATAACTTTTTTGTAATTTGTTACGATTTTTAATGCATTTTAATAATCCTGGGGTGATCCACGGTTTAATTATACGTTTGCTACTAGCGATAACTTTTGTGTATAATAAGAAACAAGTTATCGTTTTATCCAAGCATATTTACCTATTTACATCCAGGAAATCCACCTTGTAGGTAGTTCATATTCATTTCTTTATTTGCTTTCCATAGTGTTAAAATGTTGTTAAGATACAATCACGGACCCTGTAGAGCACAGCCAAAATTAAAAAAAAACAAGCGAGCCTTACAGTAGTCGCATAATTATGATGTAACATCTGACATCTTACCCCGGTAATAAGCAACATTAAAATTACCTATATCCTGAAAAAAAATATTCAGGTAAGTATTATTTGAAATAATTTAAATGATTTGAATAATTTATCTTTACTGAAAATTTTATTTTATTTAATTAACACTAGGAGTTATAATTTTTTATTGAAGCCAGTTATTGTTGTTCAATTTGGGGGAGAGCTGAGACAGCGGCTGCGGTGACTATCAAACTAGCGGAGGTATAACTATCATAACTTCGTCATTTATGAAGTTATTTCAAAAATATCATCAATAATATCATTAAATGCTTAGTGCGATTTTTTAACTTTATAAAAAAAAATACGGAAAGTTCTCCATTGAACAGCGACAGAAATTAATTTAAAAAAGCTAAATAAGTACATAAATATTTAATCGAATAATTATTCATCATGACTCCCTTGTATTTTTTATCAATGATCTGCACTTTAATGAGACACTTATTATCAACAGTAAATACATTTGTTAATATAGTTTACACATACATTTGTTTAGTTTAGCACACTTTATACACAACCCTGTAGGGCTGATGCATTCTCCTTCTCTTTTCTCCTTTCTCTTCCTTGTCACACACACGCACACACTGTTGGCTGACAGTACCAACCTCTCGGAAAATGGGTTGGTACCATCTGACGGCCAACTCTACCACCGCGAGCGCTCATTGGTCAAATCAAATAGCGCGCGTTTCCGCAGCTTCCTGTTACACACTTCCGTCCCTTTTCACGAAACTACTCCCACAGATTGCAGGAAAGCGAGAGGAAAGATGTTAAACATAAAAAAAAAACAATAAAACTAAAAAATATATATTCAATTTTTAGGTAATAATAGTTATTAACATTATTTGAAAGTTAGTAATTACTCATAACATTTTAATGATAGGTACGCATGACGACATATCAAGCTATACACTTCCAGTGAAAGCTGACTTCTCATTGTACAATATACACATACAATGCGAGGACAGCTAAAACTGGAAACATATAGCTTGATAATATGTAGCTGTGTGTACAAACCCACTCAACTAGTAGGTACTTAGACCTAAAATACTGGATCTGTCTCACATATTTATACTGTCAATTTTATCAAGAGCACACAACATCTACCTACCTACTTACAAAGTATAATATGATTCTGTAAGACATCAATCAAGATCAACCAGACAACCAACACTATAGCAACCATGGATTGACATAGCTGGCATGGTTGTCAACCAACATTAACCTTGTTTTCTCGTGACTGATTATCGAAATAATCAGTCAGTATTATTGATGACTGCTCTGCCACCGATAACGCCGTGGAAGCAAAGCTTTAGGCGAACAAAATTTGAATAACTGTCGTGCCAGCGACACGAGGAAGAGGATTTTTGATAAGGTTATTGATAGGCTACTATACATCGAAAAGAGAGAGAGAGAAATCCACGATTTCATAAATTATACAGATTGATAAATGGTTTCCTTATTAGTAATAAAGGGCAGGAATTTCCCTTCAACAATGCACTATTCCAGATTCTTGGCTGCTGCTGAGAATTCACAAAACCTACGCTGCCGACACGACATCTAACCCAGGCCCCATGCTCTCGTGGCAGCGGCGATCGGCGGCGGCGACCTCTCGCGTCCGGCCCTGGTTCAGGCCATGGTACGGAGCGAGAGGGAATGGGAAGCCGTCACCTCCTTCTGTGAAGCAGTAATGCTCGCGAAGGAGGAGGCGGAGCGCGAGAGGGAGAGGCAATCACTGCGCCCTCGCGCCCCTAGTCGCCGCAGGAGGAGACACCCTGGGCGTCGGGAGTCGATTGCCGACTCCCGCTCACCGTAGGCGCGGGCTTGCGGACGGCGAGCAATGGGCAGCTCGCCGTCCGGTAAGGACCAGGCCCGGGTCGACGGCGCGTCTGACACGCCCTTCCGCTCCGCCCAGAGCGGGATTTGATTTGATGATTTCCCACACAAAAAAAAAAGGACCCCATGCTGATGAGCACTCGCGTTTGCGACCATTAGACCAACGTGATTGTCACTTGGCAGCTGCAGGTAAATAATCAGTAACTAAATGACTTGAGTTAGTGATAGGTGAGCGAACCTTAGCATGACCATACTTTCTCGTCATATGTAAGTAAGTACGTACCTATACAAACCTACCTTAATATAAGTAGGTAATTTTATTGCTTAGTTAAGTATTTAAGTACCTATTGTTATTAGCCTGTACGTAGGTCAAGGGCGGATCCAGCTTTCGAGTCAGGGGCGGGTCATATAGTCGGAGTTTAGTCAGGACAGGCTCCAATTAGTGGCGGACTAAGCTTGTTGGGGGCCGGTGCGGCAAAACAAAATGAGGCCCCGCGGTTTTCTCAGTTTCTGTTGGTATTTGTAGTAACATTTCGCAAAAAAAAGGAATATTATTCAATGCAAATGAAATAAAGAATCACCTATCAATTTATTTCCATCATTTAAATACTGACTGCACAGCAAATTGACCAGCACCCTAATTACGTAAAACACTATCTATCACAATCTGAATCATTTTGAAGCCTATTGCTAATCCATTGCTTCATATGTTCGAAAAATTTGTCTGCTCAACAACGTAAATAACGCAACGAATGTTGTTGAACTGTCAAAACGAAACCCATTCCTACTTTTAGTGTGTTACGTAATTACCCCGCTGAGCGTACTACTCACACTCATACATAGTGTGTGAGTATTATGTATTTGTTTCTGAGCAGCCGTTTGTCGTAAAAATGATGTCGAAGGGATCGGTACAAAATACAATATTAAGTACTAGGAGAATTTAGGATGCAAGAGCGAGCGAAGCGAGCTCGTAACTTGGGGCACCCCGACTCGGACAGGTTAGATAAGAAGGGGATGGCGGGTTCTGGAAGACCCTGCCATCGGCCATCCCCTTCGTGGTTATTTTTCTTTAAACCACCCTGAAGTAGGAGCCCCGCTCAGCGGGGCTCCATCGACTACGCCTTATTATTATAGCCATTCAGAAATAGGAGGCCTCGCCTAGTATAATAGATAGCGGTGCGCCATGAATATAAATTGTTACTTATATTTTGAGCTGAGTATTTTGCTGTGCAATCAGTATTTTTTATTGGAATTCGAATTATTTTTGGATCTAAAAGATTTTTATTTTTATGCGTTTAAATACTACTTACCCAAACAAAAATAATGACACCAAAAAAAAAAAAAACAACAGCCAAAGTCAAAAACGTTTATTGCGAACTTATAAAACTTATAAAATATAAAGTCTTACAAAGTTAGTGTTATGTTATGTTAGTACTTATGACTTAGCAGCCTTTTACAAGCATTGCAATTATCGTTCGCCTGCCCTTATCATCCTAAATTAACATGCATTAAACATTATTATTACTTAATTATTTTCTTATATAGTAGGTAGTACAATTAAATTGAGATATTTAGGTTATTTCAAAATTAAATGTCAATAATATTTAATTTAATACAATTATTCAACAACATTAATGACATTCTTTTCAGGTAGTACGTGCATTCAGTATAACGTGCATAATTTAATATACTCTTCCTACGCCATGGGCCTCGCAAGCAACAGTATTCTACATTTTAGGTAGGTGCATTTTCATCTCCTCACTAAGTTATTTACGAAAAGCAACAATGTAGGATGCAAGAGCGAGCTCGAAATTTTTTGCACCCCGTTTCGAAATTTTCGGTTAGGTTTTCTTTGAACATTCTTACGGAAATAGGAGTTGGTTTGTCGACATATGGAAAAAAGTTAGAAATAGAGAGTCCGAAGAATTAGAATGCAAAAGCGAGCGTAGCGAGTTCGAAAATGTTTGAACATTACCTTGTTTATGTAAGGTTTCCTTTTGAAAAGTCGTACATTTATAGGAGTTATAAATAGGACGGCCTCGTTGGTCTAGTGGTCGCAAGCGCTACTGCTGAGCATGAGGTCCTAAGTTCGATTCCCGGGTCGGGAAAAGTATTATTGGGTTTTTCTATCGGGAATAGGGATTACTTTGTTGGTTTATGCAGAAAGTTAGAGAATGTCAGGTGTAAGAGCGAGCGGAGCGAGCTCGAAAATTTTATCACCCTGCATTCATATTTTGCACACGTAGGGGGCCTACAATCTCAATCGTTGCGCCCTCACGCCCCTAGCCGCCGCAGGAGAAGACACCCTGGGTGTCGGGAGTCGATAGCCGGGCCCGGGCTTGCGGACGGCGAGCAATGGGCAGCTCGCCGTCCGGTAAGGACCAGGGGGTCTACTCTCTAACTCCGTCAACGACGAGACGGGCCCGTCCGAGGGTAGTCCGATACGATGCAGTAAACCCTACTCCCTATTGATTTCGGACTATTAGGTTTCTAACGGAATCATAGACACTATTCGTGAACGAATGGCGCATGACGATAGAGTTGCGCTATTTTACCGGTCGATTACCGGTTTACTTACTTTGTGGTTTTCAAGCTTAATAAACAAAAAATAATATTGTTATCGTTATAAAATTACCACATTTTTAACAATAAACTGTTTATTATGTTTCCAAATATAGAACTGAACTATTTTAGCCATTTTTGTCCGGATTGTAGCTTTACCCTGTTAATACCTTTGCCTTTTTTCTTTTTGACGGCAATTTTCAAATGAAATGTCATGTCAGTGTTTATTATTATTTACAACCACACTAAATAATTGCATCAATTCGCAATTTATTAACACGACGCGGTATGTTTTCGTTATTAAATATTAATTAATGTTGTAAAATGGCCCCAATCGCTCCAGCAGCAACTCACGCGCAAATAGAGGCCCTCCTTAATTTCATGAGTGAGAATAATGAGTTGGCACGCGGACTATTGAGGGGTGCCGACGAAAGAATTCGTTCAAAAGGCTGTGGGAAAACCTGTGCAACTCCCTTAATTCAACGGGAAGTTGAACAAAGTCTGTGGAGCAGTGGCAAAGGGTGAGCATAATACATTACTCGTCAATATTAATTCGATTTTTAAGTCTTGTCATCAGTAAAGTGCATACAATGATAATCAGTCAGCCTCCAAATGATTATCTGTAGGAGTATACTGGCTTGTATATCGTTTTTTATGTAATTAAAATTAACCAACTTTTAGTTGCGGGCTGATAAAAAACATTTAGCCAATAAAGCTGCTGAAGCTGCCAGACGTTCAGCATGTGCTACAGGTGAAGTCCCATCGGTAGCAACAACCCTCTCCCAAGTGGAATTGAGGATACTATTAATTATGGGAGAGGGTTTTGGACAGCCACAAGCCAAGGAAAGAGTGCCAGCTTTTCCATCGGTAAGTAATAATTAAATTTATAATTTATGATAGTATGTTTGAATGGTAAAAACAACAGCATTAATGCTTTTATAATGCTGTTGCATGGAGTCTTTGCCATGACTTTAAAAAAATTCAATAACAATAAATAACAAACACATAATTATATATTTGTTGTACCCGTCAATGATATTTTGGTTTTTGTTGTAGGTCCACCTGTAAGACAAGACCCAGCAGCCATCACACCCACCCAAATATCTGCTGCTACACCTGCTAACCCACTTTCCCAAGAGCAACCCTCAATATTCACTGATGCACTGGAGCGGGAGCTGCCAGTGCAAAATTAGTGAAGTAAGTATTATTGTTTAGTAGAAAAGAGATTATGTAAGTCATGTTTCAGAAAATTACTTAAAACTGACTCAGATTTATTTTAATTTGTTTACAGCATTAAATTCTCGTCGTGCACATCCACGAGTTCGGCAACACCTCACTGCCAACTCAGCAAGAAGTCGAAGTATTGAGGTGGAAGAACAAAGACTACTAATTGAATCCGGGAGAAATGTGGTGCCTGATGAAATACGGGTTGTCATTGTGGAACTTAGTAACTTAGTACATAACTAGAAACATTTAAATTGCTAGCTATACATATAACTCTTGAAAGTCACAGGGAGAGGCCTTTGCCCAGCAGTTGGATGATGCAGGCAGTAACATATATTTTTTTTCTCCATTGCTCTATAATTGCAACATTGTTCACAATGTTGCAACATTTATTTCCCGAGCTCCCCATCTCTTTTGTTGCGTGGAGTCTGGTCTTCCAACTCAATAATTCACTGAATGAAAGCTTGTCTGTTACAAGCAATTATTTAAGATTAAATTATACAAGTAATAGAAAATGGTATGTGTTGATTGGTTAAAAAAAATCTTTTGATTGTATAATGTCGATTCTTAATTTGAGATTAGTCTAGAATAAAAGAAAATCTATGTATTGTTGATTGTTAATTTTATTCAGATATTAGGTATTTGAGACTGAATTAGACAAGTAAGAGAAACTAAGTTCCTAGTAATAAATTAAGACTTCAATAGATACATAAAAGAAAATCTGTGTTATCATTGTTATAGTGTATTGTTGATTGTTAATTTTATTCAGATATTAGGTATTTGATATTGAAGTAGACTAGTAAGATAAACTAAGTTCCTAGTAATCATTTAAGACTTCAATAGATAAATAAAACAAAACATAATTATAGTGTATTGTTGATTGTTAATTTTATTCAGATATTAGGTATTTGATATTGAAGTAGACTAGTAAGAGAAACTAAGTTCCTAGGAATAATTTAAGACTACATAGATAAATAAAAGAAAATCTATGTTTTGATTGTTACATTGTGTTTTGAATGTATTTTTTTTTCAAATTGATTGGTGCTAAATAAAAAGAAAACATTTTGTTTATAAAACAATACTTTTATTGTGGAAATCTTTTTCTTATGTCAGAATCGTCCCGCGCCAGTCCCAACACCCATTATGTCCTGAAAACAAAATATGTATTTATTGACATATTTTATTAGCAAGCATTATCCAGCAATTCCGGTAATCTGTCTCTCGCTCTTTTGCCCTTGCTGAAGAGCTTGATGAGCGGGCATAGACTCATATCGCTATCCTCCCTGTCTACTGCACTCTAATTGTAGGTCTTCCTCAGAGAGTCAGAGAGGGAAGTTGCTTCTAAACCTGCCCGATTACACATATTGCGTAAGACAGCAGGCAATGACAATTTTACCTGCAAAAATAATATTTGCTCTGAAATTTATGAAAAAAAATACTGTTCACCTGTTCAATGCATTATAAGGAAAAATATAGAATTGTGACAAATACCTGCTGTGATGAGTTTATAAAGCAGCTCTCTAGCTGCTAAGAGGCATCTCCATCAGCCTTTTAAAATTCCAAATGTAAGTCTGCTAAGGCCCACTGCACCTTGGTACCTCCCCCGAGCATAAAAGTTGAGTGCAGTAAGGATCTAAAAGTAAACAAAATCACCAGTAAATACAACTCAATTAATTGCAGAATCTTCAATAAATAAGTATAACCTTAGCTTTAGTCCTTCATTCTTATATCAAACAATTACCTTCATTATTGGATCCACACCATTTCTTCGTATTTGTTGAGGCAAAAGAGGTACTATATGCTCACACAAGTCTTCAAATAATTCCAGCCTTTAGTTCTTTAAGAACTTAACGTCGGGAATACTCGCCAACCGAAAGTTTTGGCGCAAGTATAATCTCGGCATCGTCTTCGTGTAAAGCTTCATCGAGCATTCAAAAATGCAGCCACAGGTTCAAGTTTTTGGCAAATTTTAACTTTCGGAGGCAGCACGATAACTATTTTGATGTCGTATCAAATGACATAATGATCCGTCTATACAAGTGTCAAATTCAACTTTTCGGACGGGCAAAAACACATCGGGAGTAGGGTCAACAGTCAAATCGTGTTGTCATTCGTTCTTAGTTCGGGTTCGGGACTAATCGTAAGTCCGTAGGTGATACGGAGTAGGAAACGCCCGTAACGAAGGCCGACGCTACGGACTTCGTGCTTAGAGAGTAGGCCCCCAGGCCCGGGTCGACGGCGCGTTGTGTCCCACGCGCGCCTCTAAGAGATGTCAGCGTAATTGACGGGGTCCGATAGGGTCGATGGCTGCCGGGGTCGCGGATTGTACGAAAGAGTTACCGTGGCCCTGGCGCACAGGCAACTGAAGGAACACGGGTGGGTTTTAGTCAGTAAGAGTCTGACACGCCCTTCCGCTCCGCCCAGAGCGGGAGAGGTCATTTGATGATTTCAAACCAAAAACAAAGGGCGATTCCTCTCTAACTCTAAACTGCGTCTTATTGAATATATTTTGACCGTGTTTGGGATTTCATTAAAAAGTACTTCTTAAGATTTGGGGGGCGCCACGCCGCGCCGGGGCGCTTTGTCTTGACACTATTGTGGGGTATTTCATTTCCACGTCTAGTTGCTCAGTAGCTTCTTTTGTCTCTTCAAATAGCTGTCAGAAAACTGTGTCCGCCTGTTCCCTTTTTGTCGTAGGACACTCATTGTGTAATTTATAGCGTCCGTAGCCCTTTTAAAATCAATGAGGGCAACCGCGAAAATTTATCTGTGGTCGTACTACACACAGCCCAGGAGGATCATGATCCCCATGATCCTCCCCCCCCGGATCTTGCGTGAAAGTCATACAACTATTAGGAAATATTGTACAGATTACGAAACAGTTACAGTACCTAATATATGGGTTTCATAGTAAAATAGCGAGGAGAAAACGGGGTTTAAACTCAAGTGGTCAAAAAAGGGGTGGAGCCGCGTCAAGACCGTCGCCGAACTTGCCAGTTTTAACGTTTAACAGCTCGCCAGTTGAAGCAACTGCAAGAAAGTTTATCAGGTCCGAAAATGCTACAAGCACCCTTATCTTATCAAAAATACATTATGCCTACAGTATTTTTTATCTCAAACTAACAAAATACCTACCTACGTAATGATAATGGCTACCTAATTAGGTACCTGCGTAAGTATAGTAACTCGAACAATTAGGCCGTTGATGTCTTTCCAAGAGTAGTTTACTTTGGTTTAGGAAAGACATCAACGCATTTGATGAAAATCTTCCAGATTGTAAATACACGTAAAAATTTGAAAAATACTGCCTGATAGTTACGCGAATGTAGGCAAACTCGGACCTAAATAATTAGATGCAAATAACTCGATCTAATTAACGCCAGAAACACGTCGTAGGTTAACCTACTCTGGATAATGAAAACAAAATTAGGTCACACATTTTAATTCTGAGAACTGAGATGTCGCTAATAGTTACCTACCTATGTGCCAGTCTAATAATAGTTTAGATCCCTATCCCATATGGCCCATATGTCATTTTATTAACTAATTAAGTTGGTATCTAATGACAGTAATGACTGTTGCTGAACATGCAACGAATTTTAATAGTACCAGTTTGTAAGTCTAATTACCATCTATCACCATTAATCGTATTTATTACCCCCAGTTATGGTGGTAAAGGAAATATTTTCAATCATGCCAAGGTCCACGATCATCCTCTGCGCCTTAATTGATTCAATAATGCGCAGTTTCAAGTCAGTCTCACCTCGGTCCACGTCTATAAATAATCTCATTCGTGATTGGACGCTAAACTAAACAAAATATTATTTCTGTTCAATACTGACGCTTCAGCCCGGGTGCGGCGTCACGCAGTTAGTGTAAAGATAACTTTTCAATAATGTTTACATTTTCTGCCAGTGTGTACACAGCTTTACTGGGATCATAATTCTAATCTACAAGAGTTTGTCAAGAGATGTCGTTATTTAGCTCACTAAAACTCAAAATAGTGGGAATATTTGGACTTTATACGCTATATTAAATTATATTTTGGGCTTTACACAGAGAAAACCTAAGAAATAAATCGTATTCTGTAGTGATTATCTAAAAACCGTACATAATTAAGCAATGCAGGGTTAATATTTTTTTAATTTCTAGATGTCGCTAGTATCGCATTAACTTTGACAGAACTTACATTATATCCTGCGTCTCATTCGCACTTTTAATCATTCAACGATTCAACGAGACGAGTTTTTATTTGTTCATCATTTCGGATCGTTTATTTACTTGCATTGCAGTGTTTTGTGAACGAAAATACAAACTAAGTACTTAGGTTTTCAATCGTCATGACGTGAATAACAGTAAAGTGAATCGTGCAAACGCAATACAATGGATTGGTGTATATTATTCAATACAAGGTAATGGGCGATGTTCTCGTTGTTATAAGACAAAAGGCTCGTCCTTCACACATTACTAGAGCATCGTTGTGCAAACAAGCTGTTATCTACACGCCGCGTAATGTTAGAGGTGATTATTGAAATGCTAATAACGTTACACTGCATGTAGGTAAGTACGGCGAGCCGAATTGCGCTATTATAACTTCACCTGCGCAGCGCAAAGACGTATAATTACTAACTCCTCTTGATGGTGGTGGGTTTCTATCGCTTGATGCTGTAACCAGTAATAGTACAGCTTACTAATCAGACATAAAATCATGGCTAACGTAAAGAGTAGATTAAATGCACCCAAAAGTGCATCTACGAAGAAGAAAAAGAAGGGACATAAAACAAAAAAATCATCAACAGGTCCCAAGAAAACACCCTTGAAGAGAAATTATACAGAAAGCAATATAGTCATGAAACGACCATGCACCCGCAATGTCATGACACCAGACCAAAAAATCAAATTCTTATTGAAAAATGGACATAAACTCAAAGAAAGATTTATTGCTAAACCACCTGTGAATGTTAAACCAATTCCTGAGGTAACTGTTGAGTCAATTCCTGAGCCAAAGGCTGAGCCACAAGGATGTTACAGCAAAACACAAAATAGCAATCTGCCTCTTATGACAAAAACTGGGTACCTTAAAAAAAAGAAACAGTGTAATATGAAACTTGTTGATAGTATTCTGATGAATGAACTGATGATTGGTGACCGCAGGAAAACTGTAAACACAGATGATGCGCCTCTTGTAGAGGCACCTTCTCTGGCGGTGACACCTTTAAGAGTTGGTGTTGACAATAACAATGACATTGAAATAACAGACCAAAATAACACGTCTCAAGACTATTCCGATGATGATGTAAGTAAATTATTATCTGATACTATCTCTACAAAATCTGTTGACTCAACCGCTGATGAAAACTGCTCAGATTCCTCGAATGACAAATCGGGGAGTAAAACTTCAAAAAAGAAAAAAACAATACCACCCTACAAGGTAAGACCAAGACATATCACACTGAAAAATGGTGTTGTATTAAAATTAGAGTACTTTGAGTGTGACCATTGCAATAGAACATTTAACAGGAAATGTTCCTTACGTAGACACATGTATATGCATCTCGGTATAAAACCTTTTCAATGTCCTTATTGTCCTCAACAGTTCAGGGGCCTCTACAATGTGCAGGCTCATGTTGACCGTTACCACACGACAGGTGACAACGATCCAGAGCTTTTCATTTGCAATTTCTGTGAAAAACCATTTCTTGTTAAAGAAAACTTGAAGAAACATTTAGAAACTCATGTTGATAGTGGGAATTCATTCAAATGCATTTACTGTAACAAAGTGTTTGCGTACCACATCTTGTTGATGCAGCATGAGAAGAAACACATGGTGAAAGGACGCCATCAGTGCACATTGTGCAGTATGTCTTACCGTTGTCGCAATCTCCTGTACTTGCATGTTAAAAGCCATTTGAAAATCAAAGATTTTATTTGTCAATATTGTGGGAAAGAGTTTTTAAGACCGAATTCTCTGAAGCGGCATGTTGAGGTAAGCCATGGTGAAGCCAGAATTGTGTGTCCAATTTGCAAAAAGAAATTGAAGGGTCATCTGACTGAGCATATGCGCACGCATGACAAGAAGCGTCCGCATGTCTGTCCTGAGTGTGGACAACGGTTCACACAGTCCACTCAGCTGAATGTCCACCGCCGCGCGCACACCGGGGACAGGCCCTACCCTTGCCGCATATGCAAACGATTTTTTTCGCATTCTAACGCTCTTATGTTGCATATCAGACGCCACACAGGAGAAAAACCTTTCCCATGTGCTATGTGTCCAATGTCCTTCTCTCAATTGCCACACATGAAAACGCATATGCGTAAAATTCACGGTAAGGAGAACCCATACAAATGCGCTAACTGTGAATCCTTTTACAAACTCAAAGCGGAGCTTGATGTGCATGAGAAGACTTGCGCCGCAGGAACTACTGTTGATCAACCAGTCAAAGGTAAAAGGAAAAGGTCCAAGAAGGGGGAAGATGAGATAGAAGTGGAGTCGGCGATGTCCTTGTCTCGCATGAGGTTCCTGCTGGCCCTTCTTCTCACGATGATCGCTACCAAAGAAAAACTCAAATACCTAGGTGCGTAAACTTTTATTTCATACGAGTTTGTTTACACTACACTCATAATGGCACTGTTTTTTTTAAGTGTGGAGTACATTGCTTAGTGTGTGTCCGCCAGTAACGGGAGTCCATATCGGAAACGTGCACAGTTCATAGTCATTTTCAGACTGGCCAAATGTTGGAAATTCTAATGTTGACTTTTAATAATATTGTCTGGTACATAAGACATCAACGCGTTTCCATTCAATTCGCATCATCATAGGTCATTCAGTATAATCGTAGTAACAAGGTCGTAATAACAAATGCGCCGTCATTGAAAATGCAAGTGCGATCGAACCGAGAAAACATTGCATTACGAAGCACTATAGCATTTATTTACTGGGTTGCGAAATCGTGTGCCGCGTACAGAGTGTTGTGTGCTTATGTGAAGTGCAGACTTGTAGGCACGTTGTCCATTGCATAGCTTATTCACCATGGTTTTTATTCTAGCGAACATACTCGTCGTTGTATGACGACTGATGGGTTTCCGACGAGGTATACTTTATATGAGTAATAATTTCGTGAGTGAGTTCATTTCCCATTGTGTTGTTAATTTTTGGTGTTGGTCGGTGACGGCGGGGAAATGTAGGTTATCGGGAAGCGGAATTTAATGTTTAATTAAAGGTACCTACAAGACTTTGTTCTCGTTGGCTTTCGGTGTGGTTATGGTGGTGGCTAGTCTCGATTCTTATCTATTTCAAACTATGACGCTTTGTAATTAAGCTTCTTAGGTACATGCTACAAGTCTTAACATATTTTTGTCTAACAGGGTTCAACAAACGCCTCGTAGATGAGATCCTTGTCGAGTCGTTGGAGGCTATGGACCAGACTCCTTGCAAAGACGAAACCCTGACGCCGGCCAAGCGTCTAAGGAAAAATATCGAAACGTTCATAAGTGGAACAGTACCCAAAATCCAGATGGCTACCTTCAAGAAAGAGAACAAGTCGACGGAGGACATTTTGGAACTGTTGACTACCGAAAAGGATAAGTAAAGGGATCTAAAGTAAGTTTGTTCGATAAGCAAGATAAGGGTAACCGCACGTTGCTACTGGGGCGGGTCACGAACACCGCGGTCACGAAAGACGGGCGTCCGTTTGCGACATAAAAAAATGTTTTAATACACAATACCCAAAACAGGGACTGCACGTGTTCAGACGATGGATTCATCCTCACGTGTGAAACCTTTTTTTGTCACGAATATACCCACTTTATGATGTAAGCAGGCTAAACAAGGCATAGGTTTATTTATGGAACATTTACTTTTTATTAAAGCCGCCATTCGTAAAATGAATCTCGATTTCTGACTATATTTTTGGTACAGTACGCGCAATCCTACTAATATTATAATTGTGCAAGTTTGTGAGGATGGATGGATGGATGTTTGTTACTCTTACACGCAAAATATACTAAACGGATTTGGATGGAATTTGGAATACAGATAGTTTATTACCTGGATTAACAGGTAGGATACTTTTTATCCCGGTAGAATATTCCCGTGGGATAATTTTCGACATCCACACGAGCGAAGCCGCGGGCAAAAGCTAGTTGGATGTAAAAATAAATTCAAACTTTATAGAAGTATTTATAAATTAGTGGATTCTACACACAATATGCAATGAATCTTGTTCTAATATTCGTAGCATAGTATTTGTGTAAAACATGCTGCTTTCCAATGATATTAAAATATGGGTTCGCTGTGCCGTCGACACGACTGCGGATATTGAGCGTGACAATACAAATAGAAATCATTTTCGAATATTTTCCTATTTTTCTCACTCGGTAATTCCCGTAACGCAAACTCTTTGAACATGCTGGCCTGCGAAACGGAAAAGGTGGTCACGTCGAAAGCTGCGCTCGGTAAAAGATTAATCGTAAATAATTGATACAGACAGTACAAGTTATGATAAGACTTATAGCTATAAAGATAAAGGGCTAGAAAAGCTAGACTATTAAAGACATCGTTAATATCAAAAGAATCTTACTATTGATTGTTGTGTAAATAATTATTACAATTTTGTTACGTTACCCGCCCCGCTATTGCGCTTGCCCTATTAGGTGCATTTAGAGCTGTTATACCAGTATTTAGCACCCAATGTAGGTTTTAATCATTAAATCATAACGTTCACTATTTATGTATCACCCCTTTTATCATTATTTGAGGTGTTTAGCGTGATGAGTAAACTCAGACGGCGGCGCTAGACATATCTTTAAATATCTACAAATTCGCGATGTGCAAAGTTTAAGGGGACTACAGGACCTAAGTGTAAGTTTTATAATGCCTAAAAGTATATGATCCACTGCAGTAAACAAAATCAGAAAAATATATGATATTCTTCAGGATATTTGCTAATTAGATAGTGTGGTGAAAACATAATACAACTAATTTGATATGATAAAAAAAAATCACGAAGATGCCTCTAAAATTTTCTTATAACGATTAAAAACCATACTACTATGCATTAAATCATTCTGATTTTTTGTCAGATTATTCTTCAAGCAACAATCTAACGTAATAGTGTTTTATTTTTTTAATCCAATCAATAGATTTTTCGTAAATTGATAATTGCTTCATATTTTGCAATAAATTACCAGCGTTGTGTCATCGCGCATCTCTTTCTTTTCTATGCAGTCCGACAGTGACCGGGCTTTAGCTCTTGTAAGCCTCTTAAACACATATTTTACACTTTGCCATCCCAGTCTTGCAGTCTTCAAACAAGTGTTCGACAATTGAAGCTATGTCTGACGCTGGCTTAATTTTAAGGTCGTCACTCATTTGTTTTTGGCATCGTTTCAAGTTTGTCTCTTTCAATAATTCGTAATGTTACGTATTTGTATTGTGTAGAATAGATAATGTAGCAGTTTCGTCCTCGCTCGTCGCGTCAAATCATTGTTCATTCATGGTCAGTATGCTAGAAATGTCAGATCTGTATTCTAGTCTTGTAATTGATCTATTATCGTAAACAATACCAACCGTTATTATTATGTGATTCCCTTAAATTTACAGTGTAATAAAAGACAACTGTACATTCAATTACTATTTTGGAAAAGCCATACTTTTCACCAAATAATGTAAATGCGGAATGTTAGAGTGCAGAAAAAATAAGAATGAATCATTGTATAATTCGAAGCTATTTAAATACTTGAATAGACGTTGTAAATTCATGGTTCTATTAAAGAATCACAAGTATTCTCTTTTCAAACATCTTTTATTTATTAGTTAGCACATAAATTTAATCTTTAGGTAATCTCCACAAGCGCGTTAAGCATTGTGAAAAGGTCATAAAAATAATGTAGTTGTACTGAAATTAGTAAACGTATTGTGATACGTCTAAGTAAGTACTATGTTGTATTGAAAATCGTAGAAGTTAGTAACATTTTTACAAATCTTAGAAGTTACTTCTAGGCGCATGTTAACTATTACGAGGCGGTCCAGTGATGTCGTGATGTCTCGTTACTATTAAAGGATTATTAATAATGCGATGACCACATTGATGAGTGACGACACTTATGAACACATCACTTTATTTAAAACCTATTTTAATAGCGTGATAATTTGCTAATGTATCTACACGTAGTTCTAAGGTAAAATATAGTTTGTTTCTAATGTAATAATTTTAATAGTAAGTAAGGAATCTGTCTATTGATTATTTAGGTGCTTCATAATATAAACATTATGAGACAATATGGTATCTAGAGACGACAATCAATAATAATTAATAAATTAAGTACCTAAGTACTTATAGTTTAATAAAACGTCCATTCGAAATAGTGATCTAACAAAAATATGATAATTATGTTTTCTAAAATTAATTTATAATTCTAACGTGACTATATTATCGTGGACGTTCACGTCCATAAAATGTATGGAAATACGTTTACGTTATAACGTTATTGTGGACGGAAATTTAAAAGCGTCTACATATATTTCCATACATTTTACTTACCTGTGTTATGTGGTGCCGTGGACGTCCACGATAATAACGGCACGTTAGAAATTATAAAATCGCACAATCGTTACAATTTACATATTGCATAATGGGCAGATTCCTTTCAACATGCAACATTAGGAAAAAAACTATTTCATGCAATGTGACTTGCCATTAAATCAAAGTGATTTTCCCAAAGATAATAATTGTACTGCATTTTAAAATGTTATTTATCTTAGTTTTAATACATATTACATAAAATATAATTATATATTTAGCATTCCTGATGAACGAGCGTGCCATTTAATTTTGTTGGGTGAATGATTATGATTAGGTAATTATTATAAAATTGATTAACGTATATTTTTTTTTATAGACATTTTATTGTTATATTTTAAAACCCGCTTGCCATCGTATGAGAGTACTATGATCGGCTATATTTATTCGGAGTAAGTCATATTATCCGTTATTTATTCATATGTGTAACCTACTTACTTAATAAGTTTTAAAATGGGAATTTATTACGTTTTAACAGGAATGTATTCTTTGTAACGTTCGTTTGTGGGTCAGATTAACAGACACACAGATTGAATCTCAAGTGACCATCTTAATTATAAAGGTTAGGAAGCGGTACACTATGAACTATTCAAGAAGCCAAAAAACAGTGACTAAAACAGAATAGGTAACTAAAAAAAAGTCGACAGGTAACGCCATTATTCGATCAATCACTTGTCGAGGACTCGTTCTCTGAAAATTTTCAACTAATCTTGGCTCTATAAAAATATCGAACGCCTATTTTTCAAAGAATATTTTACAGACAAGGTTAAAAAAAACTTGATTCAAACCGGACCTTTATACAAAAAAGAAGACAGGTGACGTCATAGTTAGGTACTTGGCCAAAACGAGTCTTACTTGTTCTAATGACTTTCAGACAACAGTATTACAATAGCTCGTTCTATTTCTGTCGTTAATTACAAGAGTAGTACATAGCAAGGCCTGCACGTGAACAAAAGGAAATAGCTTCGCTCGGATCATTGAGTGCGCGCGTAAAATCTGTGACGCGTGTGACGTCACGGTTCGTTGCGCGTACACCGGCCGTGGGCCTATTTATTGTGTTGATACCGTGTAAGCTACACAAGGGCACGATCAACGAATGTATGGAACGTGGTCATAGTTTTATGAAGATTTTACAAATTTTATTTTATTTTTGAAAGTTATAACTTTATAAGCAACGGTTTTCCGAGTGTTAGGCATTTTACAGCTTATTTTCTTTAATGGTTATAAACGTATTTTTGTATACCTAATTTCAGCTGAGTGGGCTTTCTCCCTTTCATTGGCAATTAACTTTGCTTTGTATTTATCAAATTTTTTATCAATGATTATTTATTCAGACGATGAATAAAAATAAGGTCTCTAGATACTATACTAGGGGACGTTACAAAAAATACATGTTTTATACCAAATTATTGTTTGTTAAATATCGTTTTGTGTCAGTGCCATTTGTTGTTATACTTTTTAATAGAAAGATAGATCGTTGAGATCTTTTCTGTATTGAAAGCGTATTTTATCTCATTTAGAATGTGTGTCATAAATATTTACTGGAACCAAATTTTTGCTATTTTATTGGAATGCTTTGTATAAACTACGAAAAACAAATGTGGGAAATGTAGATTTGTTGCGATGATTGTTGTTCAAACAAATCACACATTATTTCTTTTAATTGGTAGCGTGTTTTTTTAAGGCTACTAAGACTTCTGAGAAGACGCAATAGAAAATTTACTATCATACCTGGCCCTGCAGTCTCGACATTAGATAGCGACAAAAATCTGTCGCTAAGTCGTATCGATGTCAAATTCCTTTAAAAGATTTTCAACTTTATTTCGAAAGCATAAGGTTGAAAATCTATTAAATAAATTTGACATCGATTGGACTTAACGACCGATTTTTGTCGGTATCTATGTCGAGACTGCCGGCCCTGTATCATTTCTCTCAGCCTAGGATTAATTAATCTGCAATAAAGTAGAAAAGACAAAAGCTTTTCGCATTTTATCACTGTTTGCTTAGATTTTTCTCAACTATCATGGGATTGGTTTCCAGTCTTACCGGATGCAGCTGAATACCAGTATTTTTTTACATGGAGCGACTGCCTATCTGACCACAACCTAGTTACTGGGTAATACGATACCCCTTGATAAGACTGGTTTTCGCATTTTATACAAAGCTTATTATGTACAGACTAAATATTACTTATTTAGGTGTTCTTTTTATTATGTTATTGGATTTTGAAATGATGGAAACGGTTGTGTTGTAGCGCTGAAAAGCGCGTGTACCTAATTAGAAAGAAAACGTATGAAAATATATAATCCTGTATAAATGTAATAATATTTTACATGTATAAATGGTCATTCTTGTCGTGTGATAACTTTCATTGCGGATTTTATAGGTCAGTGAATTTTGTGAAATCGGCAACGAGACAATAAAATTAGTTATTTGCATAGAAAACATAGTCTAAACCTAACTTAAATTATCTGTGGTTTGTTATAAAAGGTAACACTGAAGTACCACGTTTGTCTATTTAAGAGGGATGCGCTAAGGTAGCCCGCGAAATTCAAATTTATTTACATTGTTTGCAATTTGCAGGTCTGTGTCAGGTTGTTTGTTGATTAAAATATGATTCGCGACCGTAACAAATATGGCTTTACAGAATTATAATCATTAGAATCAGCAATACAACTAAAGTTAGAATTGGCTTCAAATGTCATGATTTCATGAAATAGTCATTCAATAGGGTAATATAAACTTAGAGAGATGTATTGATGATTTTTATGATTATAATTCGATAAATAAATATTTGATACGGCCGCGAATCATATTTAGATCAACATACAACCTGATACTGAACTGCAAATTGCAAAAAAACCAAGGTAGCTCTCGAAATTCAAATTTTCTTACGACACTATACGCCAAGGCGCATCCTCCTTAATTGGTCGCAAGATTCGATTCTCGGGTCGGGCAGTGTCATTGGATTATTCCACTAAGGAATTTTCAGTTGCAACTTGGACTCTGGACGTGTGCCCAGTTAATAGCAATAGGCTCCCACATGGGACTAACAACACAGCTGACACGAAATGCAAGTGCAATCAGTACAATACACCTCTGCTTACTACCTTTGAGGATGACAAGCGTGATTTTGTTATGTTCCTTCAAAATTATTAGATGTCAAGATAGACCCATCTTCTGTTCTGTCACTAACTTGAAGTACGGTCGACCGCACATCTGTGGTAACACTTTGATTTAGAGCTGGCCAGCGGGGTAATTATGTAACACACTAACAGTAGGAATGGGTTTCATTTTGACATTCCAACAACAACCATTGCGTTATTTACGTTGTTGAGTACCCAAATTTTTCGAACATACGAGGCAATGGATTAGCAATAGGCTTCAAAATGATTCAGATTGTGATAGATAGTGTGTTACGTAATTAGGGTGCTAGTATAGTAGTTACGGAGTTTCAATAGAAAACGATGCCACCTTATTCTGGTTCTGTTCCCACTGACTTGCGGCCTACAGTACCTATATTAAAATAAACTGCATCTGAGTATATAAAAAATAAAAAATATGTGGGTTTTAAGGGTTAGCCAAAGAAATGCCCACCTAGAATGATTATAGTCAACAATCGTACCTATTTTATCTATATTTATGTGTGCATGCAACTTAGGGCAGTATTCGATTGAAAGTGCATATTTACATGGAGTATTCGAATACTGGCCGAAAGTACCAAAGAATACTGATAGTGTAATCACTAACATTAAAATGTAATGTAGGTAACTGGATTTATGAGTTTTATTTTATTACGAATTAGTCCTACCCTACCTACTCTGTCCCTATGTGAGCAAAAATGCTTTACTGATAAAAGAAGCCCTGCTGCAAATAATAGTGGATATTGCTTTAAATGAAGTAAGAAAAAGGTTCATTAAATGAATACCATATTGGTCTAATCGCATGGGATATTGCTGTGCTCGGAGACCCGGATTCCGTTCCCTAGTCCGGTGAAGTATTATGGGGGTTCAACCGCACGTCCGTGATGTCCCTGATCACAATTTGACACTGGTAACGCGTTTATGTCGTACTAGTAAAAGTGGTTTTCGTAATGCAAGCGTTATCAATGACACTAACAAATCTGCTGCTGTTGACTGTTAAAGATTCTAATAATTTTGTTTCTTTTAAATTATACTTTCTTTCATTCCTTAAAGTCACCTGTGTCAATAGGATTATTTTAAAATAATAGGGTATTAAGAAATTTAGCTATTAGCTTACTTGACTCATAATTTTTTATTTTTATTTAAGTATATCTAGTATTTCCGAAGCCATTGCCGGTAAAAATATAACAGTCTCTTAATAAAGCTATTCGCTTCATAAACTTATTTTAGCTATCGAATTGTTTTGTCCCATTCTGTCAAGTTAAAATGAAGTTTGACAGAAGGGGACAAAACAGTTCGATAGCTAAAATAGGTTTATGAAGCGAATGGTTATTATGAATAAGACGGCAAATTTAGGTCTCAAATATAGTAGGATACTATAATACATATAGTAGGCTTGGCAACCCTATCTTACACTTCGCAAATAATTCCAGAGTTTCCGTTTCCTTTGAGTTTTCAAATCTTTGAGAATTCCTAACCCTTTTTTTATTGAGGAATAAATACAAAATTTCAATGCCGCGTGACGTTTCGTAAGGATTGTTCCAAATTAACATGCATACGGTACCCCTTACCCTTCGGTATAGGTACCTTAATCCGTTACTGCTATTTCTGCCCTAAATTAACATATTTCCTTCGCGCTTCCCATTTATGGAAGCACACGACTCACCTTTTACACAAAATGGCCCAAATTATCCGGCATACATTAACTTCGATTTTAAATGTGGCCATGAACGACCGAGCTTTGAAACAAGCTCTCCCCGAGTATATATGTTCTGTGACAAGCTCTTCTTCGTATGAGAAGGCCTCGGCGTCCGCAAAATTTCTAGTATTAGTTTACCGGCTTTCATTCCTCGCACTGGGAAATTAAGCAGGAAAATCCTAGCCTTCACACTGATTAATTTTGATGTGTCGTATTTCACCGAGGCTATGCATGCTTGAAATCTCGCTTGACCGAATTCAAATCCACTCGACAGTACATCTTTCCAGAGACTGTGAGATGAGCCGCTTTGCACAAAACAATTTACTTGACACGCAGTGCCGGTTTTAACATTACTGGCGCCCTTAACGAAATTCTGGCGGTACCCCTCTCCTCTCCTCCGCCTAGGTTTTCTTTTGTCCATTCATAAAGTAATAGGAGTTACTTTGTCAGCTTATGCAGAAAATTTTGAGAATTCAGAGAATGTCGGATGCAAGAGCAAGTGAAGAGATCGCAATGCTTTTTTTTTTGGTTTTCTATCTCCAAACGAACTAAAACGTAGTATTCTGCAGGCGCCAGAGGTGAAGGAGCACCTAGTTACAGCCCCTTTGGCACCCCTCCACCTCTGGCACCCTAGGCGGTCGCCCAGCCGCGAACTACCAAAGCGCCTTACCCTAACGCCGGCACTGTTGACACGTCTGCTATTGGAGATCGTGCACGCCTGTTGGCTGTGGGTAAGTCGGACCCGGGTCTTTGGCCTCATGCACCAACGTCGTCGAACATAGGCACTTTGTTCGACGACACTACTTTTCGCCTCGCTGCTTCCCATAGACTAGGAGCTCTTTGTTGTTCTCCTCATCTTTGTCACTGTGGCGAAGTTGTTACTAGCCTCTTAAACCTATCTTAGCCTATCTTGCAGCCGACGAGCTCTTGTCACCGTCGGCGTTCCAGCTGTATTAGAGGCCTAATGGCTTGGCACGCGAAAATGGCAAAGACCTGACGGCATGTCTTTATTTCCATAGAAGGTGGGTAGGCCATTAGTGTGGGACGTAACTTGTGTCGATATTCTTGCGCCATCCTATCTTCCTGGCTCGGCGTGCTGTACTGGCGTTGCTGCTGCGGCTGCGGAAAACCTCAAGAGGCAAAAGTATAATAACCTTATCGGTAATTATATTTTCGAGCCGTTTGGGGTTGAAACCCTCGGGCCGTGGCGTCCGAGTGCTCATGGTTTGTTTAACGAAATCTCCAAACGGCTGGTTAACACTTCCCGTGACCCAAGGGCTGGCTTTTACCTTGGCCAGAGGCTAAGCATTGCCATACAACGTGGCAATGCCGCCAGTCTCTTGGGTACATTACCAGTCGACAGCGATGCAAGAGAAACTTTTCGACGCCATGTATTAGTTTGTTAATAATTTTGACTATGTTAGGTTATTATATTTTAATTTTGATAGTTTGTTAATTCATTTAGTAAGAACTTTATCCAGTGTATACATATAATAGAATCCTCTTTAAAAATATTTTCAGGTCCATTTAAATCCTATCCCATCCTATCGTATAAGATCACTTTTAGCAATAAGATCGCCCATTGTGTCACCCTGTGTAAAATGTCAACAATTATACCTATCTATAATTTTTATGGTGTAGGTACATACTAAAGAGTATTCTATTATGTTCTATTCTATCCTACTAATCCTACTTCCTACTAATATTATAAATGTGAAAGTTTGTGAGGATGGATGGATGGATGTTTGTTACTCCTCTTTCACGCAAAAAACTACTGAACGGATTTGGAACCCAGAGAGGTGGATTAACACGTAGGATACTTTAAACCCCTGTAGTACGTTCCCGTGGGATAATTTCCGACATCCACGCGGGCGAAGCCGCAGGAAAAAACTAGTAAAAAATAGAACTGTTATTTGTACATTGTTACTAGAGCTCAGAGGAACAAACTATATTGAAACGAAACGTAACTCGACAAATAGAAAACGTCAACGTCAATCAAGTCACGTCAACAAACAAACTGTCAAAGTTGACAGAAAGTAGTTCAAAAGCAAAACAATACGCGTAGCAGTATGCGGTTTTAAAGAATTATTCCTGTATTTAGGGGCGTTTGGGAAGTGAAAATAATATTAATAAACCAATAAAAATGGGTACTACGGGCCAGTCTATCACGCTGGCCAACAGCATTATAGGTGTAGGAATATTGGCTATGCCCTTCTGCTTTCAACAAGTAAGTTTTTTTTGTTTGTTTTAAAATAGAAATTATAAGCACAGCAGTAGCTTTGTTAATGAGGCTATATACCGCCCATTTTTTGTACTATAGGCTCGTTATTCCTCTAATTTAATACCACTAAAATTGAGCTTAAGACAACACATTCTAAAATTGTGTTGGTAGTTCGCTTAGCCTTGATGATTCCCGTCCTATTCAGAAAGCTTATCATATTTATCTATAGCTACCCTCTACCCTACTCAATGCACGATATAATGTTATTAACTTTTTTTTTTCAGTGTGGTGTATTACTTGCTACTCTAATTTTACTAGTTATGGGCCTCATCTCAAGATTATGCTGTCATTTCCTTTTAAAATCTGCTCTACTCGCACGGAGACGAAACTTTGAATTTCTAGGTAAAGTATTTCTCCTTCAACCAGCCTACAACTGTCCACTTGGATGAGTCCAAGTGGACAGTTGTAGGCCTAAGGGCCTGCTTGCACCACAAATCACTAAATTAATGTGTTTAGCGCTAAACGTAATATATTTAAATCATCATTCTGTCTTTGTCATCTTCAAATGATTGACAGAAACAGAACAATGTTTTAAAAATGTTGAGCATTAAATGCCCTAAAAAAAAACATCATTCTCCTGTCCTTATCCCAATTTATTTGGGGTCAATGCAACGTCTTTTTCTTCCATACTTCTCTATTCTACTACTACTACTACTACTACTACTACTACTACTACTACTACTACTGGTTCCATTCCATACTCATTCCCTTCCATACACCTTTCTAATCATTCACAAAGTCCATCCAATGTTTCTTTAGTATTTCCCTACTCTTATAGCCATCAACATAAAAAATATATCATTTAAAATTCCAAATTTAAACTCCAGAATTTTGCTTTCTTTTTAGCTTTTCATGTATTTGGCCAAGCTGGAAAGTTTGCTGTTGAAGTTGGTATCATTGGATTCCTGATGGGCACTTGTATAGCATACTTTGTTGTGGTTGGAGACCTAGGACCTCAAATAGTTGCTAAGATGTTCAACATAAACCAGAGTGATATACTGAGGTAATTATTTATCAGTCAACATCATCATTATCATATTATTTATTTCTTTGAGATGGGTTTGCTCTTGACTCTAGTCTAGGTAAAAATTAATAAATATAATAGTACTAGCAGACCTGGCAGACGTCGTCCTGCCCTGAAAAGCAGCGCCACATTAAATATGATATTTTAAGTAAACAATTTTCTTTTTTTAAATTTTGTGATTCCATAGTTACTTCTAACGAATCTATGGTTAAGTCATAATTTTTTGATATCTCACTGTTTACTATGGTCTCTATGCCTTAATTATTTACTTCATCATTTTCTTTCAAATCTGCTATGGTGGAAGTATTGGCGAGGGCTTTTATTTAAATTCTTTTGATTTTAAGCTAGCCCTTTCGACGCGTTTTATTGCTTTCTATATAATGTGTTGTTTCGAAGCCACAAATTTCACAATGATTGAAGTTGTGGGATATGATAATAATGGAGTTGCATTAAATGCAGTGACTGTTGATGTTCATTGCTGAATTAAATCTTATTTTTTTATTGCAATGCTCACAAAAAACATTTTTTTGCAGAGCTCATTGTGGTTTAGGAGGAGTTAGGTGACAAACACGCGTACAGAAGAATTATGTATATTAAGATAATCATCATAAACAGCCTTGTTCCACCCACTGCTGAGTATAAGCCTCCTCCCTTTTGTGACAAGCTTCCCTGGTCTGGGCAAGTCTCATTCAGATCTTCCCCGCGATCTTCTGTAGCTCGTCTACCTGTCTACTTAGCCGTTGGTCTGTCTGTCTCTATAGATATTATAGATAAATACTAAAGTAATTCATTGAAACTTGAAACAAAGGGGTGTAGACAATGTATGGTTCTCATTGTTTTACCTACAATAAAGGTATATTTATAGCTGTTGACAGGAAATTTAAACAGCCACACGGGTCCATATATCTGGTTAAGCTACGCTTGCCGCGGTTGGTCCGTAGATGGGTGACTATCTTTACATACCAATACCCCTCCATGCCTCGGATGCTTTCCGAGGTCGTTAACCCGTTGGTCCCGGCTGTCATTCGTCGATCTTTGACAGTCGTTACGGGTCGTCAGAAGCCCGAAAGTCTAACAACCAGTCTTACCAAGGAATGGGGTATCGTATTACCCAGTAACTGGGTTGTGGAGGTCATATAGGTAGTCGCTCCATGTAAAATACTGGCATTCAGCTGCATCCGGTTAGTTTGGAAGCCAACCTCAACATAGTTGGGAAGAGGGTAGGCAGATGTTGATGACGACAGGAAATGTAAATGTACTAATGGGAAATAGTGAGATATTCAGCACCAGCTAGATAGATATAATAATGCTTTATAGAATAGTGATGTAACTATGACCATAACAAAACTGCATAAAAAGCACAGTTAAAATTGGAAACGGTGCAATGGGTAGGTAGTTTTGAACTTTTATTGTAATGTAATAAGTACACATTATTTGCCAGTAATAATTTCTTAACCCAACAATGAAGTGTTGACGTAGTATTTATGCCAGAAAATCATATCATTGTAAAGGTTAATTAACTGTGAAGGATAATAGTGTTAATCAAGTAACTTTACACTTTTATGCACATTATTACGCAGTAGTTGTTTATTGTAGACGTTTTTTCTTTTTAACCGACTTCAAAAAAAGGAAGAGTTTCTCAATTCGACTGTATTTTTTATTTTTTATGTGTGTTAGCTCAGAACTTTTTTTGGGTGAACCGATTTGGATGTTTTTTTTTATTTGAGAGTTGGTGCTTCACATGTGGTCCCATTTAAATTTGATCAAGTTCTGACCAGCGGGGTAATTACGTAACACACTACCAGTAGGAATGGGTTTCATTTTGACAGTTCAACAACATTCATTGCGTTATTTACGTTGTCGAGCAGAAACATTTTTCGAACATATAAAGCAATGGATTAGCAATAGGCTTTAAAATGATTCAGATTGTGATGGATAGTGTGTTACGTAATTAGGGTGCAGTAGTTTTAGAGTTATCCTTAATACTGCGTATTTTTGCCACTTAGTTAATATTGATGATGTTTTAACAATTTTCTGTCACGGTTATTTACATATCAAGTAGTGGTATACGAATGTATGTGGGGTAGGTACCACAACTAAAAAGTGAAAAATAAAAGCTTTTTTACAAAAATACAACCGACTTCCAAACAAAACCCTAAAAAACCTGAAAAATAACTATAACTTCAGAAGTCGGTGTCTTTGGTTGTGTATTTTCGTTTTGGGCCACCGACTTCCGATTTTTTTTTCTTTTGTTGGGTTTTGTGCTTAAGTAATAACAGCCGCCCGGATCGATCGCTCCGGTTAAGCTACGCTTGCCGCGGTGGGTCCGTGGATGGGTTGGGTGACCATCTTTACATACCAAGACCTCTCCGTGCCTGGGAAAACATGTTAGGCCGTTGGTCCCGGCTATCATTCGTCGATCTTTGACAGTCGTTACGGGTCGTCAGAAGCCCGAAAGTCTGACAACCAGTCATACCAAGAGGTATCGTAATACCCAGTAATTGGGTTGTGGAGGTCAGAAGGGCAGTCGCTCCATGTAAAAAACTGGTATTCAGCTAGATTCGGTTAGACTGGAAGCTGGGGGTCTACTCTCTAACTCCGTCAACGACGAGACGGGCCCGTCCGAGGGTAGTCCGATACGATGCAGTAAACCCTACTCCCTATTGATTTCGGACTATTAGGTTTCTAAC
Organism: Dryobotodes eremita; assembly: GCA_917490735.1. Taxonomy (NCBI): domain Eukaryota; kingdom Metazoa; phylum Arthropoda; class Insecta; order Lepidoptera; family Noctuidae; genus Dryobotodes; species Dryobotodes eremita. The sequence goes on from OU823261.1 coordinate 6,535,833, forward strand.
GGAATCATAGACACTATTCGTGAACGAATGGCGCATGACGATAGAGTTGCGCTATTTTACCGGTCGATTACCGGTTTACTTACTTTGTGGTTTTCAAGCTTAATAAACAAAAAATAATATTGTTATCGTTATAAAATTACCACATTTTTAACAATAAACTGTTTATTATGTTTCCAAATATAGAACTGAACTATTTTAGCCATTTTTGTCCGGATTGTAGCTTTACCCTGTTAATACCTTTGCCTTTTTTCTTTTTGACGGCAATTTTCAAATGAAATGTCATGTCAGTGTTTATTATTATTTACAACCACACTAAATAATTGCATCAATTCGCAATTTATTAACACGACGCGGTATGTTTTCGTTATTAAATATTAATTAATGTTGTAAAATGGCCCCAATCGCTCCAGCAGCAACTCACGCGCAAATAGAGGCCCTCCTTAATTTCATGAGTGAGAATAATGAGTTGGCACGCGGACTATTGAGGGGTGCCGACGAAAGAATTCGTTCAAAAGGCTGTGGGAAAACCTGTGCAACTCCCTTAATTCAACGGGAAGTTGAACAAAGTCTGTGGAGCAGTGGCAAAGGGTGAGCATAATACATTACTCGTCAATATTAATTCGATTTTTAAGTCTTGTCATCAGTAAAGTGCATACAATGATAATCAGTCAGCCTCCAAATGATTATCTGTAGGAGTATACTGGCTTGTATATCGTTTTTTATGTAATTAAAATTAACCAACTTTTAGTTGCGGGCTGATAAAAAACATTTAGCCAATAAAGCTGCTGAAGCTGCCAGACGTTCAGCATGTGCTACAGGTGAAGTCCCATCGGTAGCAACAACCCTCTCCCAAGTGGAATTGAGGATACTATTAATTATGGGAGAGGGTTTTGGACAGCCACAAGCCAAGGAAAGAGTGCCAGCTTTTCCATCGGTAAGTAATAATTAAATTTATAATTTATGATAGTATGTTTGAATGGTAAAAACAACAGCATTAATGCTTTTATAATGCTGTTGCATGGAGTCTTTGCCATGACTTTAAAAAAATTCAATAACAATAAATAACAAACACATAATTATATATTTGTTGTACCCGTCAATGATATTTTGGTTTTTGTTGTAGGTCCACCTGTAAGACAAGACCCAGCAGCCATCACACCCACCCAAATATCTGCTGCTACACCTGCTAACCCACTTTCCCAAGAGCAACCCTCAATATTCACTGATGCACTGGAGCGGGAGCTGCCAGTGCAAAATTAGTGAAGTAAGTATTATTGTTTAGTAGAAAAGAGATTATGTAAGTCATGTTTCAGAAAATTACTTAAAACTGACTCAGATTTATTTTAATTTGTTTACAGCATTAAATTCTCGTCGTGCACATCCACGAGTTCGGCAACACCTCACTGCCAACTCAGCAAGAAGTCGAAGTATTGAGGTGGAAGAACAAAGACTACTAATTGAATCCGGGAGAAATGTGGTGCCTGATGAAATACGGGTTGTCATTGTGGAACTTAGTAACTTAGTACATAACTAGAAACATTTAAATTGCTAGCTATACATATAACTCTTGAAAGTCACAGGGAGAGGCCTTTGCCCAGCAGTTGGATGATGCAGGCAGTAACATATATTTTTTTTCTCCATTGCTCTATAATTGCAACATTGTTCACAATGTTGCAACATTTATTTCCCGAGCTCCCCATCTCTTTTGTTGCGTGGAGTCTGGTCTTCCAACTCAATAATTCACTGAATGAAAGCTTGTCTGTTACAAGCAATTATTTAAGATTAAATTATACAAGTAATAGAAAATGGTATGTGTTGATTGGTTAAAAAAAATCTTTTGATTGTATAATGTCGATTCTTAATTTGAGATTAGTCTAGAATAAAAGAAAATCTATGTATTGTTGATTGTTAATTTTATTCAGATATTAGGTATTTGAGACTGAATTAGACAAGTAAGAGAAACTAAGTTCCTAGTAATAAATTAAGACTTCAATAGATACATAAAAGAAAATCTGTGTTATCATTGTTATAGTGTATTGTTGATTGTTAATTTTATTCAGATATTAGGTATTTGATATTGAAGTAGACTAGTAAGATAAACTAAGTTCCTAGTAATCATTTAAGACTTCAATAGATAAATAAAACAAAACATAATTATAGTGTATTGTTGATTGTTAATTTTATTCAGATATTAGGTATTTGATATTGAAGTAGACTAGTAAGAGAAACTAAGTTCCTAGGAATAATTTAAGACTACATAGATAAATAAAAGAAAATCTATGTTTTGATTGTTACATTGTGTTTTGAATGTATTTTTTTTTCAAATTGATTGGTGCTAAATAAAAAGAAAACATTTTGTTTATAAAACAATACTTTTATTGTGGAAATCTTTTTCTTATGTCAGAATCGTCCCGCGCCAGTCCCAACACCCATTATGTCCTGAAAACAAAATATGTATTTATTGACATATTTTATTAGCAAGCATTATCCAGCAATTCCGGTAATCTGTCTCTCGCTCTTTTGCCCTTGCTGAAGAGCTTGATGAGCGGGCATAGACTCATATCGCTATCCTCCCTGTCTACTGCACTCTAATTGTAGGTCTTCCTCAGAGAGTCAGAGAGGGAAGTTGCTTCTAAACCTGCCCGATTACACATATTGCGTAAGACAGCAGGCAATGACAATTTTACCTGCAAAAATAATATTTGCTCTGAAATTTATGAAAAAAAATACTGTTCACCTGTTCAATGCATTATAAGGAAAAATATAGAATTGTGACAAATACCTGCTGTGATGAGTTTATAAAGCAGCTCTCTAGCTGCTAAGAGGCATCTCCATCAGCCTTTTAAAATTCCAAATGTAAGTCTGCTAAGGCCCACTGCACCTTGGTACCTCCCCCGAGCATAAAAGTTGAGTGCAGTAAGGATCTAAAAGTAAACAAAATCACCAGTAAATACAACTCAATTAATTGCAGAATCTTCAATAAATAAGTATAACCTTAGCTTTAGTCCTTCATTCTTATATCAAACAATTACCTTCATTATTGGATCCACACCATTTCTTCGTATTTGTTGAGGCAAAAGAGGTACTATATGCTCACACAAGTCTTCAAATAATTCCAGCCTTTAGTTCTTTAAGAACTTAACGTCGGGAATACTCGCCAACCGAAAGTTTTGGCGCAAGTATAATCTCGGCATCGTCTTCGTGTAAAGCTTCATCGAGCATTCAAAAATGCAGCCACAGGTTCAAGTTTTTGGCAAATTTTAACTTTCGGAGGCAGCACGATAACTATTTTGATGTCGTATCAAATGACATAATGATCCGTCTATACAAGTGTCAAATTCAACTTTTCGGACGGGCAAAAACACATCGGGAGTAGGGTCAACAGTCAAATCGTGTTGTCATTCGTTCTTAGTTCGGGTTCGGGACTAATCGTAAGTCCGTAGGTGATACGGAGTAGGAAACGCCCGTAACGAAGGCCGACGCTACGGACTTCGTGCTTAGAGAGTAGGCCCCCTGACCCCAACATAGTTCGGAAAAGGTTAGGCAGATAGATATATGTTTGCTGTAGACTTTATAATTGACGAAATTAACTACTACTATAGCCCGATTCAAACTTTTTGGCGGCTCTGAAGTGCGCTAGTCGCTGCGCAGTACCACACCCCTCACCCCCGCTGACATGTGAATTTGTTACTGCGCAGCGACTCGCCTCATGTTCCGAGCCGCCACGATAATACAAATCGAATTCGTCGTACGTCGGGTCGTCCTACTACCTTCAAGGTTACTTGGCTAAGGAAAATGATTGATTATTGTAACAATTTGATAATGGATGCCTTTACATTTCAATGAATTTTCAAATCTTCATTAATGTCTGCTGTTGTATGTAAGCCAAACATGTGACTTAAACATTTAGCCCTTTATTTATAAACGTTACTTAAGGTTAAGAGACATTTAAAACTCAAAAATGTATGGTTAAACATTCGCTAATCATTACTTAACATTAAGCAACGTTTATGAATAAACCCCCTAAAAGCTATCAATGAATAGACTTATCTTCATGTTTTCAATATCGTGTGAAGTCTTGGTTGTTACCAACAACATTTGCCAAGGAAAGAGAAAGGAATTTCTAAATACAGTTACCGTGGATTCAGTACATGATTCCGAAACACCTTGCGTTTAAATTTTTCTCCGGTATTTAAAAAAAAGAGTTGCTGTTCCATACATTTTGACCGCGTAGATATTACACTTTTCTATGAGACAGCAGATTTTTTTTTGATAACCGACGAAACCTTTCTACGGTAGGCAGTCTAGAATCATAAGCGGATTTCATTGTTACAGTTTGCCCGTCGGTGTATAATACCATCCTGTATATCAAAAGAGATGAAAAATTAAATATTTTCTTTTTTTTCTGGTTCAGAACATCAATAATGGTGATAGTGTCGCTGGTCTGCGTTCTCCCTCTGGGATTGCTGCGGAATGTGGACAGTCTGAGTAACGTCAGTGCAGCCACCATCGCCTTTTACTTCTGTCTCGTTATGAAAGTAAGTTTTTTGTTTATCTTGAACTAGCTTTTGCCCGCGGCTTCGCCCGCGTCGATGTCAGAAATTATGTAGTTCCCACAGGAACGTACTACCGGGATAAAAAGTATCCTACATGTTAATCCAGGTTATAAACTATCTGTGTTCTAAATTCCAACCAAATCCGTTTTGTAGTTTTATACATCCATCCATCGATCCATCCATCCATCCATCCATCTACACATACTTTCACATTTATAATATTAGTAGGAAAGGATCAAGTATGCTCATCATTGCAAGCTGATCCATACGCCAAGTTCGTTAACGGGCGCCGTCAGTAGGGACTGGTCATCTCTTAGCTGCCACGGCTTATTTTAATTATTTTATTTTTAGGGTGTTATTTTTTTTTCTATTTATTGTATTGTATTTATTGTATCTGGACGCAGTTAACGTGCCCGTCTTTTTACATCGGTCTCACATTAAGTTCAATAATAATTATGTAACTAATATTTTTGTAACAATATAATTTGAAAGAGTGTCCATGGAGTTTCTTGCCCGTTCTTCTCCATAGGTCTTCGGACTACGCTTTGGAATGGGCAACTAGCTTCATATTTCTGACTCACTGACTCCTTGACTATTCAAAAGTGCCTGTTAATGGTTTAATTGAAATAAATGCTTTGAGTTTGTGAATTATAATTTATATATTATATATATTAGCTGAAAGACATCCATTGCTGGACACATTCAAGTATAATTCTAACCAAGTGTAGCGCAGCTCAAAAACCGTGCATATATCTAACCCAATTTGCTCTTAAGCATTATATCGATCAAGAGCTATATCTATTTATAGCGAGTATGTATATTACTGTTAATATCCAAATAGGATATAAGATAAGATAATTTTATTTGCTTAAAACATGGTATACATAGGTGTTATTATAGAAAATTAGATCATACATGTTTTTCTTAAAATTAAAGCGTGCAAACTTATACGAATAAACAAATTTGAATTTAAAAACATTATAATTTATGTTAAAAAAAAACCTTAATATTATAGAAATTATTTTCATTCAGCCATTCATATAATTTAATTTTGAATAAGCTGCAATTTAATATTTTTAATACATTAAGTAATTTATTATAAGCACGTACACACATAGCCAAATAGCTTTATTATATCTTGCTAATCTAGGGAGCTCATCTAGTACAAGTCTGTATTGGTAACGCCGACTTCGAGAACGTATTCCCTCTGCTGTTTTAAACAATTCTTTATATTTCCTAACTAACATACATATTTCATACAAATAATTATAATGAAGGTAACGGTAGCAAACCAAGTCTTTTAAATATAGGTTGACATAATTCATCAGATGGAATCACACATATGGCTCGCAAATATTTTTTTTGGGCGACAAATGCCCTATTGTGTATATCTAGCCTGTATAATACTTTTTCCTAAGCATGAAATTTGTATGAACAATTTTCCTGGTCCGATAACGAGCAGGAAATACGATAAAGGAAAAGTTTATCGCATCATTGCTGAACAATTTTCAACTTTAAGATTACCTATTGCATTCAATTAATTTCAGAACGCACAGAAAATATCACAAAATAATTTTGGTTGCACCGGAAACTCGACTGTGTACGACGGAGTTAAGGTTTATAATTGAAAAGCGCGATAACGCCAAGTTTTAAGTGGTTAACATCTGGTTTCATAACATAATACAATTAACGTCTATGACGCATTCTCAAACATTGATCGTGACCATGATTTGATCGATGCTGATATGCCTTGAAACACGAAATACTGTATTAATAACACACAATATCAATGCCGTTAGTTATTGTATTTAGTACGATTGAGTAACGGTATCCACTTGTCAATCCATATCATAAAAATAATGTTATCATAATAATCATAACTAGACACTTGTATTTCTATATCTGTAGATAAACACGTTTTCATACATACATACCTAAATTCACGCCTTCATCCTATGGTGGTAGGCAGAAACTACAGAACGCCATCTGCTACGATCCTTACATAATCCATACAAGTTTTCATGTTTTGAGGAAGTCCGTATCGAATGTATGCAAAGTACAGACTAACCAGTTTTCCTACTTTGCATTGCACTGATTCTTTAGTTGACCGAGCAAGCGCGAAGCGCGAGCGTAACGGCTCCTTTTCAGCTTGGGCAAAACTACTTTCGTATGTCCGGATTTCCCGCGGATGGCTGTTCTCCTCTACAGGTCACAATTTTCAACTGATTCTCGTGAAATTTTGTGAGCAGGTTCGATAACTATATGGATTTTCTTTACCGATTCAGTTTTTCGAAATTTTTCAAAATGGCGAAGATATGTGGGAAGAAAATGTAAACAAAAATAACGTATTTCAGCCATTTCGCGCTCTTTGCGCGCGCTTTTTGTGATAAGGTGGGTGGTGAATATTTATTCAGTTTTAAGCTATGCAAAGACAGACGCGCGAGGTCTACAGTCACAGAGCCACTAGTTGTAGTTAGTTCAAAATTCTGCTGCTTATAACAAAAAGTGCGTATCTTCAAATATGTAGATATGCCCGCTTTAAGAAGACGACATTGTAAGGTTTGAGAAAAAACAATCTGTAAAATGAAACTTTTTCATTCTTCTCTACATGGCGATGGAACCAGCCTCGAGCCTTCCTTATATAAATTGTCCTTAATATCCCTCAAATCCTAGATCATTTACCTTATTTTATAATGAAGTTTGTAAAGCGAAGTGCAAAAAAAAAATACTAGAAATCCCATTGGTTTTTTATTAGAATAAAAACCCTACAAAAATAATTCTCCAGGTAATATTCGAGGCTGCTGCTGTAATGATTACAAGTGACTGGAACCAGCGCGTGGAGATGTGGCGACCGGCCGGCTTGCTACAATGCGTACCTATATTCTCTATGGCACTGTTTTGTCAGACGTGAGTATACATTCTATACTAGTCTTTACAATTAATGAATACTGCCGTGGTTATGATAATTACAGTAAGTCACATTTTTGTCGATATTGAGTTCAGTACATATTTGGAATGAAGAGATTGAGATCTACATATCTGCATTTCATTTCTTAAGCTTATTTGATTTTCTATGATACATTTTCAAATTTTATATGTACAGAAATGTAGATCTTAATCTCTAGATTCCAAATATGTACTCAACTGAATATCGACAAAAATGTGACTTACTGTAATTATCATAACCACGGCAGAATAGGTATAACAAGGGCTATACTGCCGTGGTTATGATAATTACAGTAAGTCACATTTTTGTCGATATTGAGTTAAGTACATATTTGCATTTCATTTCTTAAGCTTATTTGATTTTCTATGACGTGTTTTCAAATTGTAAATGTACAGAAATGTAGATCTCAATCTCTACATTCCAATTATGTACTCAACTAAATATCGACAAAAATGTGACTTACTGTAATTATCATAACCACGGCAGTATAGTTAACGCACTGTTTTTCAAAATTGACGGCACGGTTGGTACAGTGGTTAAGCGATTGACTGCCGCGCTGCGTGTCGCGGGTTCGATTCCCACACGGAACAAATATTTGTATGACCTACAAGTAGTTGTTCCGGGTCTGTCTGTTTGTGTATGTGAGTTTGAATGTTTGTAAACGCACCCACAATACAGGAGAAATTCCTAGAGTGGGGCAAAGCTTAAAAAAAATAAAATAATAATAGGTCGGGGAAAAAGTTTTTTCGTATTTTATCGGTATAAAGTTGTAGTAAAATCTCTTTGGCTGTACTGTTTGTATCTGGCTGGTTTTGATACCATTAAATAGACGATATATAAAAAAATAAAAGAAGTATAAACAATTTCCCGCCATTTTTCAATTGTTTTTCTTTCCGTCTAAATCAGTGAATCTAACGAAGAAGGTCTAATACCGCGTAAACTCATAGAGTTATATGAAAACAATGTATTACGCATGATCTACAAAAAAAAGGTCTGGCATTCCGAGAGTGACACATGCTTACGTCACTATCCAGTTGCCACTTTATTGCAACAAAACAAGAAGTATGGAAACATTTTCAGTCAGCATTCTGTTAAAAAATATATATAAAGCATTTAAATTGTCGTTTCATTTTTCTAATCAACCGAAACAATTCAATTTAAACTTATACCAACGTAATTGTTAGTTAAAACCTCACTGATTTATCGGATTCGCACAGGTAATAAAGGCGGTTGGGGAGTTATTATTACACACTACTGGTAACACAGCGGTGATGACGTAGGCTTGTGTCACCCACGTGACCACTGTGTCTCGGAATGCTATACCTGGCGATGTATATTATTATGCCATGGTGTTAGGGAATTATTACCCGTGCGAAGCCGGGGCGGGTTGCTAATTTATCCCAATTTATTTATCAGCTTCACGTCTTTTTCTTCCATACATTTAAACTAAATAAGTAAAATTAACTGAACGAAAATGTTCCACTCAATGACTGCCACTTTCTATTACAGACAACTGTTCGAGATATTCGAATCCCTACCCACGCTATCACTGGAGAAGATGAACATCGTCACTAAAAATGCCATCAACATCTGTACTGCAGTGTATTTTACTTTAGGAGTGTTTGGGTACATTGCCTTTTCTTCTCATGAAATATCAGGTGAAATTCTTATATTATTTTTAAACTAGTGCAGTCAATCTGGGGTAACTTAAACCTTCAATATAACACTAGCCCAAAATTCTATTCCAGACTATTTTTTTAAGCTTATGTCTAGTTTATTTGCAACAAACTTTGTAAACAATAACTATGTAGAAGGTAAACCTTCCTTACCTTAAACCTTCTACATATTGTTTACAAAGTATGTAAAATAAAAAAATTGTAAATATAATTTTGGGCTAATGTATTGAAGGTTTAAGTTACCCAGGTTGACTGTAGGTACTTTGCCAGATTTTTCAGGTCCTCGACCCGTAAGTACAAACATTAACCCCCAATTTGAAAAGGGGTTGCTTTTTATTTGTCATGATCAGAGATCGGATATTCGGATGCATATCCACCTAAAGTTGAGATGTTGGTTAATATGGAATGCGCTTTTGCATCGAAAAATTCTTAACTTTAACTAACACACACCACTCCTCTTACACTCCGCATACACGTATTTGCACCGGGGGTAAAACATTAATCTATATATATAAAAATTAATTCCTATTTCTCTTGGACACGCCATAACTTGAGAACGACTTTACCGATTTCATCCATCTTTTTTAAATTGTTTTCTAATACTTTGTAGAAGGTTCTTACGGAAAAAAAATTAAGAAAGTTGCGAGATTTATGCGGGTGAAACCGCTGGGCGCAGCTAGTTTTAAATAAATATGCATGTGAATATATAACTATTCAGATGCATATTTATTTAATTATGCATCTGAATACATCATCATCTATGCATATTTATGCATCTGATATATGTTTTTCTTATTTTTTTATGGAAAACTATATAGAAGTCGCTTCCATACTATACACCCGACTAGTTATGCATTCCCATTATTCCTGGCATCCCGGGGATATTGTAAAAAAAAAAATAAAATTGAAGCTGCTTATGGAAGCAGCTTCAAAATTTTTTTACAATGTTGTGTTTTTGTTGTGTTGTGTGTGTTGTGTCGTGTTATGTTAATGTCAAAGTTAATTTTTGCTATGAAGGTCCATAGACCTTCATAGCAAAAATTAACTTTAGGTAAATATGTATCTGAATATCCGATCTCTGGTCATAATAGAAGGCAGTTGAAATTTTGATAAGTGGATACTACACGTATTCTGTGAATAATTTCCGCTGGCTACATATTATTTTTAAAAAGATACATCCCAGTGACCTATAGACGGCATAGACTTAGTAATAGGGTACCGTTAATATCCATTGGGTCTGCAATCCTTCAAATGATCCTAAAATGTAAGCTAATTTGAATTTGGCAGCACGGTTGGCGCAGTGGTTAAGCGATTGACTGCTGCGCTGCGTGTCGCGGGTTCGATTCCCGCACGGAACAAATATTTGTATGACCTAATGTGAGTTTAAATGTTTGTAAACGCACCCACAATACAGGAGAAATTGCTAGAGTGGGGAAACGTTTTTGAAAAAAAAAAAAAACATCAAAATCGGTGAAGCTGGGAAAATTTGGGAAACAGACAGAGGTGTTAGTATGTTAATTTGAAATAACTTATCTTTCAGGCAACATCCTAATGAGCTTAAGCCCGACGATGGCAAGTGACGTCATCAAGTTGGGCTTCGTCATGTCACTCGCATTCAGTTTTCCGCTCATCATCTTCCCGTGTAGAGCCAGCTTGTACTCTTTCTTGTATAAAAAGGTAAAGTGAATAATATTTTGTACTCCTTAATATTGTAAAACATCGAATCGATTCATTGCACAGAACCATTAATCTAATTTCGAAGTATCCCAATCTAGGGTACACAAAACAACCTCTTTGTAATTTCTACCGTTTCTACCTTCCAAAATGTTTTCGCTTTGCATCCCATACGAATCCGAATTTGAGATCCTAGCGCGATTCGACTTAGAGATGTTTTAAATTTGGACGGACGGAATTTCGGATCTAGTGAGCAAGCGCAACCGCTCATATCAATAGTACTACGGTTACTTCTAACCGTCATTTCTTAGATTCGGATCGAATGCAGTGTGTATAAGCTCGAACACCATTTCAGGTATAAAATGGGTTTACACTGAGCCTGATTAATATTGATATCTTGCACTTTAAACCATCCCCGACGGTGTAAAAATTCGATAATTTCGATCGGAAATTTCGATAAAATTAAATTACGAATTTTTTTAATTGTACTTCAAGCAAACATATTATCTGCTGTTTTTTTTACATTAAGTTAGATAATTAAATATTTTATTTTAATACGATATAAAACAAAATTAAACATATTGATTGATAAGATATTAAAAAATAAAAGCTTTTCGCAATAGCAGTTCAGTAAAAAGTGTAACAGAATTAAACTTAGTCTAATTAAGTCTTAACTCTCTCTTTAGTCTGACAATTACAAGAAAATTAAACACCATTTTTTTACACATTGTAACAAAAAGAATTTTATAACTATTTTGCCTCAATTTTTATTCAACAAATTTCGTTCTCGTTTCGATTTTTTTTTTTACCTTGATGCGGTCCTGGAAAATGTTTAAGTTTTTTAATTTTTTGAACAGCTTATTTCAAAAACACGATACAATAAAATAATCACTGTTAAGATTTAGTGCAGGGTTAAAACCTACCTTCTCCGGCCTATTTTAAGGTTCCTAACAAATAAAAATCAGAATACTGTTCCGATTTTCATCTTGACCTTGACACTTTCTTGTCTTTTATGTCCACAGGTACACTCCTCCCACCACGACCACATAATCAACCACTCGATTCCTGAAACCACATTCCGTTGCATCACAGTGGCCATTGTGGCTGTGGCTCTATTCATCAGCCTGTTGATACCTAACATAGAACTGGTGTTAGGCCTGGTAGGGTCTACGATAGGCGTGCTGATCTGCGTCGTGTTTCCTGCCGCGTGCTTCATTAATGTGACTTTCAAGAATACTAATGAAAGGGTTTTGGCTAAGGTAAGTCTACTAAAATATACATATGGTGAAAATATTGTTTTATAACAATAAACTCAAAACTCAAACTCGAACTCAAAGTATTTATTTCAATTAAACCATTTACAGGCACTTTTGAATTGTCAAAGAGTCGGTCAGTTAGTCAGAAAGTTGATGCTAGTAGCAATATTTTCAAGAATTGTCTTCTGTCCCTACCAATATTAGACAGAATTACTTACTCCTCGCATACCAATATTCAATATAAACGCGAGGTTTAGGCCAATTTACAGCAATTCAGCGGTCAGATCGAACCGAGGAAACGTTTCAAGTCGATTTTAGATGTGAAGGGCTATTATGTAGTAGTTTCAACTCGATTATTAGGTAACTATATCTACATTTATCCTATACATTTTTTTTTACTACTACTATTCAGCTGCATCCTGTAAGACAGGAAGCAGACTCCAACATAGCTAGGAAAAACCTAGGCGGATGATTTATTTATTTAGTTCTTTAATTAAAACGATTTAAAACCATGATAACGATTTATCATAAATACTACAAAAAAACAATACCTTCTAATAGCTGATCAGAAATATGAAACTAAGAAGTTTGTTGTACCTTTTGTAATTTGTAACTGTTCGTTCCAGGGCGTGTTAGTGCTAGGTCTTGTCATAATGGTACTAGGAACGTACGCGAACCTGCAGGTGGCCGAGAGCAGCATCGAACATTACGATGACAAGTACACGCAGGAGAGGATTGACAAGATCGTTGAGGACTTCTTCGAGAATCGGGATAAGGATGGTATGTCTTATGGATATTATAATGTTTATTTATTCATTATTTTCATGTTGAGATAGGTTTCTTTTGGTGAGGCCAATTTTAATGTAACACTGAGCTTACCCTAAGGATCAGTAATCTCATCTGCAATTTAAAGCTTTGATTTCCGAGGAAAGCGATTCGTTATACTATAACGGCAGTCATAAAAGTCTGTAATTTTTACTAGTATTTGACATTAAGGGGCAAAAAACGCTCTATATTTGGACAGCCGATAGTATGTGACCGTTCATCGCTTTCTTGAGAAACAAAAGCTTAAGAGGCCTAATACGTTCTCGGCTTTGACCAATGTCACGGTTGTGGTCGCCCAGTGCGCGGCGCCTCTTAGGACTTGTTACAGTTTTTTTGTATTTGGAAATATCGACACTCTCATTTTACTACCACGACGCCATGTGTGAGAAACTTTTCCAAAGGCACTTATAATTTTATTTACATATATTATTTTCTCGTTACAGATGTCTACTTGAAGCCACCACCAAATACTGAAATACAAAAGGAACCTCCCGATACTATAGTACAGAACAAGGAAAGAAAAGATTCAGAAATACAACCACCAAACCCTGTCCCACCAGAATCACAATCCAATGAGAAAATGGCCCTCACAAAGAAAATAATAAAAACAGAAGAAAAAGAGATATTACAAGAAAGTGACGTAAAAGAACCGATCGACAAAGTTTCTGAATCACATCCCAGAAATCTTAAAACTAAGTTAGAAACTAAACTAGCCAATGGCGTCAGTAACGGCGAAGCTCAAAAACCTAAAGAAGAAAAACCACAGTCCAACGAAGACAAAATAGACATGATAAAGCAACAACAACTAATTGAAACAATAAAACAACATGGCGAAGAACAAAAAGAGTTGATAAAAGAACAAAAGGAAATTCTAGACGAAATATTGAAGACGAAAAAAGAACTACAACAGAATAAAAATGAAGCTGAAGCTAGTGAAGCAAAGAAAATAGCTGTGGAGAGTATAAAACAAATTGCCGATATGGCGATTAAAAGTATAGGCGGCGTCTCAGAAAAACCTGACTTAGTTAAAAATGATGTGAAGGCTGAAGAACGCTTGGAGAAGTTAACGAATGATGCTGTACACGAGATAGCTAAGAAAGCTGTGGAGACTATAGAGGCTATTCAAGATATTAAAGAGAAACCAAAACAGCCAAATGTAGCGCAACCTGTGCAAAATAACCTGCCGAATGCTCCAGCTAATATCCAAGCAAATCCTGTACAAAATGTCCAAGCAAATCCTGTACAAAATATCCAAGCAAATCCTGTACAAAATGTCCAAGCAAATCCTGTACAAAATATCCAAGCAAATCCTGTACAAAATGTCCAAGCAAATCTTGTACAAAATGTCCAAGCAAATCCTGTACAAAATGTCCAAGCAAATCCCGCACAAAATGTACAGGCTAATCAGAATGTACAGGTCAATCAAAATGTACAGGCCAATCAAAATGTACAGACCAACCAAAATGTGCAACCGCAAATACCAGTCAACCCTCAAGTTCCACAAGCTGCTAACCCTCCTGCGGCGCGAACAAAAGATGAAGCACCAAATAATGTAGCAGCGAATATAGTTCCACAAGCTAACAATGTTGCTAATCAAAATAATGGAGCTGTACTTCAAAATGTTGCAACCAATAATGTGAATCTAAACAATGGCGCTGTTGTACAAAATCTTGGACCTAATGTGAACCAAAAACCAATACAAGAAGTAAAACCAGTCGTGCATGAAATACCGAAAGCCAACTTACAAATACCAAATAACGTACAAAACCCCCCACAGGTAGCCAGTAAACCTTTAAATTCAGCAAGTGATACAATAAATCAACATTCTCATTCCCCAGACGAACCACAGTCATATAAACAGGGCGAAGATACACTAGTCAAAACGGAAAACAAAATTGTTCAAAATGTGCCTCCACCTATAGTTAACGAATTAGGTAATAATCAAACGAAGATTGATAAAAAGCAAGCTGCTCAAAAACCGAGCGATGATATTCAAGTGAATGTGCCGCCTAAAGTTCTAAATAATTATGCTAATACACAACCAAAAGGGAATTCTGTACCCGTAGCTAATGCTATTCCACAAATCAACCCGGTACCAATACGACAGAAAAGGGAGGTAGTAGATTGTACAGAAAAAATATCGTTAAAACCTGAAGATAAACAGATTTGTAGTAACTTAGTCGATGGGACCATGCAAGATTCTGTACAAATGCTCCCAAAGGATGTGGATATGAACGAAGTAGCGTTACCTAAACACTTGCTTATGGATGTAAATATCTTACATCACATTAGTAGAAAACTTAAAAGTTTTGATAAAGATGAAAGGTAAAAATAAGTTTGTGAATTTGTTGGTTTTATATGCGTGCACTAAATATTAATAATAATTATGATGCATTTATTTTGTTGATATTTTTTGTAAACGGCAGTATTCTTGATAAGAACTCTTTTTTAGTTCTTTAAGTATTTTGAAATAAGGACTTTTTGGATTGAATTCAAAAAAATTGAGATTTTTGCCTACCTACCGTCAAACGGGGTGAATAGGGACGCAGAGGTGAATCGGGACGAAACTTTAAAAGGGATTTTAACATTGAAATAATATAGTTCGTTGCCAAAAAGGACTCAATGTGTTTACTGTATTATAATTAACGATTAGGTGCCCTTGTCGGCAACAAGCTATATTATTTTTACGTTAAAATCCATTTTAAAGTTACGTCCCGATTCACTCCTGCATCCCTATCTACACCGTTTGTAGATACTTAAAATTAATTTATTGGTAAAATTACGGAAATTATATGATGCTTATAGAATTGTTATTAATCATAATATTATGTATTTAAATATGGCGTTTGCAGCAGTATAAATGTATTCAAGTTTTTATAAATGATCGCAGAACATTTTTTTCTTTGGTTTACAAACTGTCTTAGTTTAATTTGTATCTTCCAGGTTAATTAATTAATATATTAAAGTAAGATCTCTCTTATTGCCGAATTTAAGCGAATTCTTTAATGCGATATCGAACCAATAGCGCTTTCGAACGGATAATCCCTGGTTTATCAGAAACCGGGCATTGTTGATAATACAATGAAATTTCGAATAACTCTTTGTAAAACGCATAAAGTTTAATGTAATGATGAGTAAGAAAACTTGACTGATTGTGTATTTAATAAAAAATATTTTAAATACTTATCCATTGTTTTCAATTACAACCGTACTTCGCTTTAATCCTGGAAAATTCCAAGATATGATTAGTGACTACCTAACCTTCCTAAACTAAAATTGTGTGTAAGAGGTTAGTCTCTGAAACTACTGAAGCGATTTCAAATATACTTTCAGTGATGAAGCCGCCTGTTTTGTGGTGTAGTTGACTTCCATGCAGCAAAACACGCGGGCTAGTTAAAAATGTGACTATAAATATGAAAAGGGTGGGTCTTAAAACTTCAATTTCTAAAATGAAAGTCGGATTCTATATTAATGGTAGTTGATTTATTACGTTATAAATGCAAAACAAAACTGAAAACCTATAACTTCACGATAAATATAAAATAAATTAGTTCTCAAATTATTTCTTCTTTGTCTCTTTATTTTCATCTACAGCAGTTTTCCTTGACCTGGAAGCAAATGAAAATATTTGTTTATTTTTTCGACAATACTTCTCCACGTTTGCGAAGGCCTAATCAAGTCTGTATTCAGTAAATCTCATGTTGGTTTTGTGATTGGTTGACGACAATATCATTGAGAACATGTTAAAATAGGCTTCATGTAAATGGGATTCGGGCTGAGATAAGCAAAAAATCTCATCGAAATTAGCCTAGTAGTTTTTGAGGAAAACGGTAACAGACAATATTTTATCCCAAACGCATATACTGGGTCTGACTCTGTACCATTGTGGGTAAACATAAAACTAAAATGGTTACAAAAGAGAGCGTATTTAAATACAGGGTGTAAAAAGACCCACCATAGCCGTTATCTACGCATTCTGTACATTAACCAAACTGAGACTGCGCAAAACTTATTCCTGGGAAATGACTTAATTTTGGTGTGAAAAATCGCTGTTTACGGCAGAGCGTAATGTTATGCACACAAAACATTGTGCTTATGGTGCATGCAGCGGTACAGGAGTTGTGGGGGTAACTACAGTTAAGTTATAACAATTAAAACTTGTTTCAGTGAAAAAAAAAACTTGGAAAAAACTTCAATATTCGTAACCAGCACCCTATTTGCGTAACACACTGTCAATCATAATCTGAATCATTTTGAAGGCTATTGCTTCTTTATGTTCGATAAATTTGTTCGCTCTGAAATCAATGTATATAACGCAATGAATGTATTTGAACTGGCAAAATGAAAGTCTTTTCTACTGTCTGTTACGCGATTACCCCGCAGGTTTCCAGGTTTGGTCCAATATAAAAATGATGACACTGACGCAGAGAACAAGTGACTCTTGGCTTCGTTAAGCGTCTCTCACCCGTTATAATATATGGGTTTGCGGCTTGAATAAGGTATTTTCAGTAATAAGTTAATTTCTTAGTCTTACCTCTTCCCCGTTTCGGAGTTAGCTTGGCTACTAGTAGACACAGCGGAGGCAGTGCGTCGCGTGCGTCGCGCGGGCGTCTGACTCTCCGTCGCCGGGGGGGACTCTATTGGACTTTCGCCGTCGCCTGTCTGTAATGGGAGTAGGTTGAGATTAAGTTACATACAGTAAAGTAAGTACAATATCGACAAAGAACTGAGGAAGAATTTCACCAATGAAACTGAACGCAATCAGCAAATTTAAACAGTGTTCCAAAGCTGTCAATGTCACTATTCCACAACAATGATGACGCTGACAGGTCTTGAACGCGGTTTCACCAATGACACTTCATTGGAGAAATTGGCCCAAAAACATATGACGATTTGCAGACTTGCAATGAGGCTGTTGCCTTTTTGTAACAAAAATTATGAATGAATGATGATATAGCCGTTTTCCTTTTCATTAATATGAAAAATTTTGGGCAGAAGTTATAAAAGGTTTATGAATTTAGAGTTATTTATAGTAAAAGGTATTCCTCGAAAGGAAATATGGGTTATTGTTCCGCGATACCAATGCGAGTTATCCTTGAGTTTGTGGAGGGCTAGATATAAGCCGAAGGATGTCGAGCCGTTTCTTCATGCAAAAGGAGTTGAAGAATCGAGGAGTACTTCCACTTTATTGCGATCGGTATTCTCTAGTCCTATTTAATAATTGTTTTCATAATTTATTGATAACTAGCTGTTGCCCGCGACTTCGTCTGCGATCCAGGATGAAAAGTAGCCTATGTTCTTATCCAGGTCATGGTCTATCTGTGTGCCAAATGTCATTCAAATCCGTTCAGTAGTTGTTGCGTGGAAGAGTAATAAACATCCATACATCCATCCATCCTCACAAACTTTCACATTTATAATATTAGTAGGATAGTAGGATATAAGACATGCAATACATACCCCAACATCAGTAGAAGTTCGCCTGCCTTTAGGAGTGTGCAGCGCTTCGCATGCGCGGTTGAAGGACTTGCGTCGACCGCGCGCCGGGCTCTCCGCGCCCATTGGCGAGCCGTGGTCAGGACTGCTGACTGAGGAAGTAACGGTGATAGGATGTTAAACAGATAGCAAATGTAAATGATAATAATCGGTTATTACAATTTGTGAGAATAAACTATTGTACTTTTTTATACTTTCGTATTAAAAAAAAAAGCACCATTTGTAAACCAGGCTTAATTAGCCTGCGGGGTAATTACGTAACACACTAACAGTAGGAATGGCTTTAATTTTGACAGTTCAACAACATTCATTGCGCTATTTACGTTGTTGAACAGACAAATTTTTCGAAATTACGAAGCAATGGATTAGCAATAGGCTTCAAAATGATTCAGATTGTGATTGATAGTGTGTTACGTAATTAGGGTGTTTGTTTACAAATGGTGCAAAATAAATTTTTGCTAGTTCAAAACAGCACAGTTTTATGTTTGGTTTATTTAAAGTTGATATCAGACGCTCCACTTTTTGTGCATTTATGTAGAACGTCTGAACACAAAACGAATGAAAAGTGAAATACATTAATTAATTTGTGAACCGATCCAACGATGTTGGGATTTGGCATTCGGCATCTTTCACATGCGTTCCGAATGATCAAAAATTGAAAGGATATGAGCAAATGAACGTTCATTTCTATGTAATTGCCTCAGTGTCGTGCAAGCGTGGAATGAAACAAAAATTAACATTCACTCGAGTGAAGCATTTACTTGAGTGAAGCGTTTAATTAAGACCGAGATGAGTTTCATTTTAGATACTCATACTCTTTCAATTTTGCGTCTCTCTTTCTCTCTCTTTGGTGTTATTTGATTTATTATTAGGCTTTTCAACAAAGAGTTCACTGTTACTTTACAATTTGTACATTGCAAACTTTAAGTCTAAGCGTCTCATTACTTAAATAAATGCACAGCATGCACTACGTTATGCGCAGATAATAACACAATTAATTAATTAAAACAAATAATACATAGTTTGGGAAAAATAAAAGTTAAAATATTAAAAGCTAAATTGATTACAATAAATCTGAATTAAATTAAATAACATAGATTAAATCTAATATATAAAATTCTCGTGTCACAGTTTTCGTTGCCATACTCCTCCGAAACGGCTTAACCGATTTTGATGAAATTTTTTGTGCTTATCCGGTATCTATGAGAATCGGCCAACATCAATTTTTTTTTTTTTTTTTTTTGGTAGGTAGGGTAGGGAGTTAGGGAGGTAGGTAGGTAGGTAGGGTAGGTAGGTAGGTAGGTAGGGTAGGTAGGTAGGTAGGGTAGGTAGGTAGAGTAGGTAGGTAAGGTAGGTAGGTAGGGTAGGTAGGGTAGGTAGGTAGGTAGGGTAGGTAGGTAGGGTAGGTAGGTAGGGTAGGTAGGTAGGGTAGGTAGGTAGGTAGGGTAGGTAGGTAGGGTAGGTAGGTAGGGTAGGTAGGTAGGGTAGGTAGGTAGGGTAGGTAGGTAGGGTAGGTAGGTAGGGTAGGTAGGTAGGTAGGGTAGGTAGGTAGGGTAGGTAGGTAGGGTACGCCGTAGATAAGTACCGCAACCCGTGCGAAGCCGGGGCGGGCAGCTAGTTAAATTATATTTTTATATTTGCTATTTGAGTTATTTGATTGGTGTTTACATTACTTACCAACATCAACAGATATTCTTCTGTTAATTTTTGCCGCCCGCGGCGTAGCTTTCGTTTCAGACGCAGCTCTGCCAAGACGCGCTGTAATTAGGAAATGATTTACTAACTACGTACTTACTTAAGTGCTGATTACGCTTTAGGCGCGATTGGTCCAATTCATCTTATTCGCAATTGGTCCAATTCGCGGTTGGTGTAATTCGCGCTTGGTGTAATTAGCGATTGGTCTAATATAAAGTATTTCCAAAATTAAACAAAACGTTGATGTCGAAGGGATCCTTTTAGAACTTAGGATGCAAGAGCAAAGCGAAGCGAGCTCGGGATTTGAAACACCCCGACTTGGACAGGTTAGGTTCGAAGGGGATGGCGAGCGAGCGAACAAAGACCCCGCCATCTCCTGCATGTTTTTTTTTAAACCCTTCAGTAGTTCAAGTCCCGCACAGAGGGGCTCCGTTGATTTTGTTTCTGAACTCAAAATAGTATAATTTCGGAAACATTGTCCATTTTCGACCAACTGCGAATTGGATTTTTTTTTTAACATTGGACCAATCGCCTAAAGGCTGACTACTTGCAAAACTTCATGCAGTTACAAAAAATAATAAAATCGCAAATTAATACAAGCTTTACGAAGCATACTCACATCTCCGTTGTTTGCTGGCGTCCGAAGCAAGGGATTCTGGCGATAAGTTTGACTGAAGCTCGTCAATATCCGGAACCCCTAAGCAAGCGTTAGAACAATGCTAGTTATACAGGACAAACATGCGAAGGTTGAAAAAAAGAGGTTTCGGCACTAATATTGTGTCGTTATTTGCCTCTCACTCGCATGTACGAATTAAGAGTGAGAGGGGAACAGTGCAATCGTGAATTTAGTAAGGAGTTTTCAAAGCCAGTATTCTTTGTTGTTATTTGCCTCCCGCTCACAAGTATGAGTTTAGAGCGAGAGGAGAATAGTCAAGCCGTCTTAATACCATTGTTACTATTCTTAGTTAAGGTGTTGTCTCGAAGTGCATTGACATGCTTTAGTGTGATAAGTATATTATTATGCAATAGAAAATTGTGCATTTCTGTTAAGAAATGTATTTTATCAAATAGGTACGTGATACGTTTGTGCAGGTTACGCAGATAATAAAAGTAAGGAAAAAGAAACATGCTATTGTGCTATGCTTCTATTTACACCAAACTCATTACTTCCATTGTATGCTTTTGACTACAAAGCAAATGTGCTTTATACAGATTGTATTTTTACTCAAGAAGACGAAATAAAACAATAATTGTACGTAATAAACGTTATGTAAAAAAAAATTGGCTTAGTAAAATACACCCTGTATAATAAAAAATAAAAAACAAAACTCATTGATACTTTCATAAATAAAAAAGTGCCTCTACAAAATCAAAATTGCAAAAAACAAATATAGCGCAACAAGGTTATTTTGGTGC
The DNA here is from genome assembly GCA_917490735.1 of Dryobotodes eremita. NCBI lineage: Eukaryota > Metazoa > Arthropoda > Insecta > Lepidoptera > Noctuidae > Dryobotodes > Dryobotodes eremita. Next base: position 6,557,374 of record OU823261.1, read on the forward strand.
GTGACCAAAATCGGAACCAACGCCGCCATCTTGTTTTTGAATAAATTTCAAGTGACATTTCATAAAACAATTGCTCAAATGCTTACCAACAGCGCTCCTCTGTCAACGTGAATCGAGCGCCAAAAAACTCTTGTACCAGTGTAACTTCTAGGGTCTGGAGTCTACACGAAAAGTGCTTCATGCAACATCTTTCTAAACCTACAAGTTACCTTCAAAATCAGTCTTATTCAGCAGACTGATCCTATCAATAGGCTGCACATCGAAGGCAGCGGAATGAGTCGATGAGGCGTCGTCGTCATCAACTTCTGAGGCGACGGAACGTGAAGTGAGCGACGTGCGCGACGCTGTGCTGGCGCGGCGGCGAGGGGACGCTGCGGGTTCCAGCCAGGATTCCAGCACGGCTTTTTGGTGGCGGGTCAGTCTACGGATTGTGAATTTTGTATAATCAGCCTATAATGTTCCCACTGCTGGGACACAGGCCCCCTCTCTTTGAGAGGGAATGGGCTGTAATCTATCCCGCGGGCCCAGTGCGGGTTGGTAGATGTCACATGTCTTCGAATTTTTGGTTCTGGGACATGCCGGTTTCTTCACTGTTTTGAGAGCAGTGGTGATGAAATAATTTACACAAAGTAAACCACCTGTCTGGGTTCGAACCTACGACCTACAACTCGTAAGTCGCGGCCGTTACCATTGTGCCATCTTTGCTCACTCTATTATCTCAATCTATTGTATTCAGATTGTATGGAACATTAAATCTGAATCAGCAGTAAGGCCCACCTGCACCACGAATCGAGAAACGCAGTTAGCGCTTAACAAATTTAAAACACCGTCCATTTCTGTCAATCGTTTGAAGATGACAGAGACAGAATTATGTTTAACGTTAATCGTATTTAGTAAATTGTTGATGCAAGAAGGCTTTATTCTCAGTCAGTATTTCATGATGAACGATTTGCTATTTTAAAACCTTTTAAAAAAAGGTTTAAAGCGGTTTTAGCGGTTTAAGGTTTTTTTTTAAACCTTTTTAAATATATTTGTTGTTTTAGTTGGTGGAAAAGAATCATCCAAACAGACTTTAGTAGTCTGTATAGTCGCATTACGATTGCGTAATAATTTTACTGCCAAGTAACTTTTTACTGGACTCCTTTTCATTTTATTATATTGAAGCGTTAAATAGTCTAAGCTAGGCGTATGGTAAATAAGTACAATGACTTGCGTCAGTAACAGAAGCAATAGATGCAACTTAAACCATGCAGATTCTAAGCTGCATGGTTTGTATCTACTGGGTACATGTTGTTCACCAAATAGAAAGTACAACAATCGTATAAATCTTACCTTCTAGCACTAGAATATTCATTGATAACATCCTCAGTATCGACCTTCGATCCCTCTTCGGCAATAACCTCTGGTATCACAGACAGTTCAGGCTTGGACACCAGCGTGGGTTTACGGCCCTTCCTAACGGCCCTATCTCCAGCATCTTCACTAGCCCTACCCACGAAAGAACTTTCTGAAGTCACACTTTCGTTATCATCAAAATTCTTGCTTCGTGAACGCGTTGATCTACGTTTAGGTGTAATTACGGATTCGTCTAGGACGTTCGATTCGTCCAGTTTGCCTGACATTTCGCGGGATACCCGTCTTGTGATTATTTTTCTGACTTCGGCACTGGTTGGGGTCTTTGCCCGCCTTCGAGACGGTGTGGTAGGTTCGGCTTTTTCTGTTGTTTTTTGTTCTGTATCTATGGATTTATTTGAAGCGGTAGACTGGGTTCGTTTTCTTGTTACTGGTGTACGAATTTCGATTTCTTTCACGGGTTCTGTAGTGGATTTGTTTGAGGATGTTGATTTGGCACGTTTTCTTGTGCGTGTTGGTTTTTCTGCTTCTTTTTCCGCAGTTTCTTCTGACTTTTCTGTTACTTGCATTTTTTCTGTAATTTCTGGAGCCTTTTCAGTAATTTCAGGAGCTTTTTTAGAAACTTTGGTAGCCTTTTCTGTATCTTTTAGAACATTTTCAGTAGGTTTTAGGGTTTCTTCTGTAACCATAGGAACTTCTTCAATAACCACTGGTTCCTTTTTAGGAACCTCCGGTGCTTTTTCAATAACCTCTTTTTCTTTTTCTGTAACCTTCAATTCTTCTTCAACAATCATTGGTACTTCCTCAACAGCTTTGGACTCTTTTTCTGCAACCTCTGTTGCCTTTTCTGTCATCTCAGTTTTTTCACTAACCTTTTCTTCTTTTTCTGCATCCGTTAGTTCTTTTTCAATAACCTTCGGTGCTTTTTCAATAACCATTGGTACTTCTTCAGTGACTTTGGGCTCTTTTTCGACAATCTCTGGCACATTATGAGCGACCTGTGGCACCTTTTGCGGAACTTCTGGTACTTTCTCTGCCTCCTTTACTGGTTCAATTGTAATTTTCTTATCTATTTCTGTACGAACTATATCGATATGAGTTGGACCATCTACATTGTCGACTGGAGCTGAGATTTCAACTTGAACTGCAGCTGGTTCGGATACTGTAAAAAAAAAAGAATTAAATGCTACGAAACAAGAAATTATAGGTTTTTTTGACAAGGTAATTAGAGTATTATTAATATATATAAAAAAACTTAAGATAAATTTACAGACGAGTAAGATTCATTCTTGACGGATTGGTCAGAGAAGGGAGCAGAATGATAGATGTGGAATTATTTAGGAAACCTTGGCCCAAGCAGTGGGACAGAATAGGTTAAAAAGATTGATTTACAAAATTAGTTTTAAGTTATTAATTAATGTCTTACCTGTATCCATTTGCTCAACAGGAGTTTCACCGCTAGTATCAACCTTATCACTTTCACCAGAATAATTCAAATTCAGATCCGACTTATCCGATTCTACTAAAGAATTATCATCGGTCATCAGCGAGAAGTTAGCTTGATTCAGCGGGTCATTGGAACTTTCAATGTGTGTTAGGTTCTGACTATCAAATGTATCTTTTACTTCAGTTACTTTATCTTTTAGTTCAGTTTCTTTATCTTTTAGTTCAGTTTCTTTATTTTTTACTTCTATTTCTACAACTTCGATGTTATTTTCTTCTGATTCTGAGCTGTCTTTGGACTGTTCGTCTATTTGTAGTTTGTCGCTAGAGTCGTCGGAGTCCTCAATTGATATCACTTCTTCGTTGTCTTCGTCGGCTCCTTCGCTTGATGAACTTGACTGAAAATAAATGTTTTGGTATCTTCATAGGGAATATGGATATTACTTGAATACATTTACTAAACTAGAAGTTTTTAAAATTATTGCCTATAGAACTTACTTTAAAAGAATTGCTAACAACTATATCTCTGAACAATCAACAAAAAAAAAAAACTATGAAAATTGTCACAGGTTATGCCTAGCATAAAACTAGTTACTGGCTACAGCATAAATGCCTCATTCAGCTAAACTAATACAAAATATAATAAATCTAGCAAAATTTGATAATAAATAATGTGTATCTAGTAAATTACCGAGTTGATTTTGGGACATATTTTACCATCACTGATTGTCAAATCTTTTGTCGCGGAACGTTTTCTTTTTCCAGACTTAGAAATCTGCTGGCAAGCGAATTATAAATTTAACCAAGAATTCAAAAGTCATCATGTTATTAACGAACTAAAATGAGTAGATGCGACTAAGGGTCAGTAAAGATAGAGCAGCAAATTGTTCGAGGACTGTTTTATTGTGCTGCTGTCTGCGCTAACCCTTAGATTGTCTAAGAGAGACCCTATACGTGAAATTATTCTCCTGTAGACAAGGGCGGATCCAGCCTTCGAGTCGCGCGTTGTGTTCCACGCGCGCCTCTAAGAGATGTCAGTACTAATTGACGTGGTCCGATAGGGTCGCGGATTGTTCGAAAGAGTTACCGTGGCCTTGGCGCACAGGCAACTGAAGGAACACGGGTGGGTTTTAGTCAGTAAAAGTCTAACACGCCCTCCCGCTCCGCTAAGAGCGGGAGAAGCTATTTGATGATTCCCCAAACAAAAAAAAACAAAAAGGGGGAGGGGGTCACATAGTCGAGGTCCAGTCAGGACAGGCTCCAGTCAGTGGCGAACTAAATAATAACAAACTAACAGGATTTAATGAATGCTAGTGGTGGCGCCAAACACGTAGCGGAATTCTGGGCCGAGTCTATTTAGATTGCCAACGACACGCTAAGAAGAACTGGCGAATTAATACCGTCGGGAGTCCGGGGCGCAAAGACAAAATGAGGTCCCCCTAGTCTTCTCAGTTTATGTACGTATTTCTAGCAACATTATGCGAAAAATTTAATAATGACAAAAGAGAAACAAGTAGGTATAACGTGCGTAATTATACTCTCCTTACACCATGGGTCTTGCATCCGGCAGGATTTTTTTTTTCTGGGAGGTGCATTTTCATCTCTTCAATAATATGCTATTTACGAAAACCAAGAATGTAGGCTGCAAGGGCGAGCGAGGCGAGCTCAAATTTTTTTACACCCCGTCTCGTCCGTTAGGTTTCTATTGAACATTCTTACGGAAATAGGTGTTGCTTTGTCGACTGATGCAGAATAGTTTGAGAGTCAGATGAATATAGGATGCAAGAGCGACCGAAGCGCGCTTGATAATTCTGGCACACCGTCTTGTTTAGGTAAGGTTTTCTTCGGTAGAACAGTCATACATAAATAGGAGTTACTTTGTCGGAGTCGACAAAGTAGTTGGGAATTTCGGCTGCATTTATATTTTGCATTTTTTTTTGTACGGGGTCTTTAACTCCAAACTGCTTCTTACTAAATAAATTTTGACAGTGTTTGGAATTTGATTCAAACTCAAACCCAAAGCATTTATTTCAATTAAACCATTTACAGGCACTTTTAAATTGTCAAAGAGTCGGTCAGTTAGTCAGAAAGATGAAGCTAGTTGCCCATTCCAAAACGTAGATTAAAAAGTACTTATGATTTCGGAGCCCCCAGGACCGGGGGCCTGGGGCGGTTTGCCTTGACACTATTTTGGGGCAATTCATTTTTACGTCTAGTTGCTCAGCTACTCGTTTTGCCTCTTCAAAAAGCGTCCGCCTGTTGCCTTTTTGTCCTAGGACACTCATTGTATCATTTATTAGAGATTAGAAAAAATATCAGTGGTCGACCTAAACCCAGCCAAGGGTTGGGGTGATCGTGACACCCAATGACCTCCCAACCCCCGGATCCGCCCATGCCCATAGACGGGAATTTAGGTTACTGTAGAACGAAACGTTGTGTGAATTGCAAAATTACATAAATAATATGAAATTATGTTTTGTGTAACTTACCTCACTTGGAGAACTGATCTCCGACTCTTCTTCGGCCTCATTCTCTTCATCACTCGCAGATAAATCACTGATATCCGGCTCCTCATCAGACATATCCTGAATCTCATCTATCTCCCGCTCTATCTCTCCTATTTTCTCCTTCTCTTTCTGTTCGGCTGCACTCTGCTCCTGACCCACATTTTCTTCCATTTCTACATCGCTATCATTAGTCATTAAACTGGACGGTTCTTGAGATATTTTAGAATCGTCTTTGAAATGTGAAGCTTCACCAATACTGCTTTGAGCACTACGTAAGACAGATTTCTCGAAATCAGTTTGTATCATCTGTACGAACGCCGCAAAAGGTTTTGAAACATTTCTGTCTGTTTCAGTGACGTTTTTATCTTCCTGTGTACTCGAATCCTCAGCAACACTGCTTTCGTAACTGTGTAGGACAGATTTATCGAACTCAGTTTCGTTCAAAGTGAATGCTGGGAGCGGCTTCAAGACTGATTCACTCTTTTGTACAACAACCTTTTCTTCGCGAATGCTGACTGAGGTATCGCCTACACTACTTTCGTAACTGTGTAATACCGATTTCTCTATACAAGTGTCATGTAATGTAGTAAATGCTGGAAGAGATTTTAGGTGTAATTCGACAGTACTTTTATCAGATTTGGGTTCTCTTTCAGCCATTTCTGATATTGTTGAGTCTGTAGAGCTTTGTAATACTGATTTGTTGACTATGGGAGATAGAGTGACATCCATTAGAGACGGGACTTGTTTGAACGCTTTCATTGGAGTGCATTCGATAGCGATTTCTGGTTTTTCTTCAAGAGATTCGGTTTCCATTTCCAGGTCTGCTTGTTTTGCTTTAGCGATCAAGATGTTTTCGAAAGCTTTGCGGGATAGAGATTTTTTGGCTCGTGCTGATGATTCTACTCTTGGAGACATAAGTAGTTCTGGTGTTTTGGATCGGCTCCTAGAATTATGAAAAAGAAATTGAGATGAAATTCCGTTGGAAATTATGTGTTTTTTTTTTGTAAAACTTACCTTAGACTGCGTGGGGTTTGTTTCAACACGAGTTCTTGAACAACCTCAATTTCTGGAGTACGCGAACGGCTCCTACAAATATAAATAATGTAGAAAACCCTTTTCCGACGATTTATTAAAATTGCGAATGTGCAAAGAACGGACTGACAGGAAGAGATTGCTGTCGGCCGCCATTTTTTCCCAAACATAATTAAATTGACGTATTAAATACAGTGTCTTAAAAGCAATCTACAAGAACATTAATTAAAAATATAACATAAAAAATGCATATACATATATAAAGATGTAGCGGCATCTACAATCGCCACATGCGAGCTACGCGTCACAGTGTCGTCTCGCAAAATCCTGCATCGCGCAAGCAGAGTTTACCGCGCAACTAGCATATATACAACGTCCGTCGTCGGGCAGTTGTCCACCAGACACAACACCCGTCAGGTCGGAGGATCCCCCCTTTTCTATGGAGGTATGAGTGAACTTTACAACCTATTCCTCATTCCTCTATAAAGACATGAATACAGTTTTTTTACCTCAAACTGCGACGTGATAACGGCGATGATGAAGAAGACGACCCAGTGTTTGAAGACTTTGTCGGGGACTCTGTGATAGCTTCCAGTTTAGGAGACTCCAACACGCCTTTGTCAAGACGTTCGGGCGTGCGGGACCTACTCCTGTTAGAATGGCAAAAAAGTCATGTTTCTAAATGAAGAAAGAAGGAATTAAGGGGGATGCGCTAAGGCAGCCCGCGAAATTCAAATTTACTTACGTTTTTTGCTTTTTGCAGGTTGTGTAAAATATGAATCGCGACCGTAACAAATATGGCTTAACAGAATTATAATCATTAGAATCAGCAATACAACCCCTTGGCCTCAAATGTCATGATTTCATGAAATAGTCATTCAATAGGGTAATATGAACTTAGAGAGAGTTATTGATGATTTTTATGATTATAATTTTATAAATAAATATTTGATACGGTCGCGAATCATATTTAGATCAACATACAACCTGACCTGCAAATTGCAAGAAACGTAAGAAAAATTGAATTTTGCGGGCTACCCTGACCCTTTAGCCTTGAATGTATTGGAGAACCTTGTGTGATGTCCCACCCTACGGAGAGGGGGATGAGCAAAAAAAATATATTAAGCCTTGTATATCTCATGGTAACATTGTGATCTAGGGTTTTCTTTCGTCTATGCAGTTTTTATCGAAACTGCCATACCGGGTAATTTTATTTTTGTTTCATAAAAACGTTGCCCCACACTAGGATTTTCTCCTGTATTGTGGGTGTGTTTACAAACAATCAAGCTCACTTACACAAACAACTACTTGTAGGTCATACAATATTTATTCCGTGCGGGAATCGAATCCGGGACACGCAGCGCAGCAGTCAATCGCTTAACCACTGCGCCAACCATGCCGTAAATATTGTTTGATAAGTTTGTAGATTAAGATTGAATGGTACTATTAAAGACAAGAGCTTAACACACACATGGCACATCGAGATTTAGAAAAAGTTCAGCTCTGCAGAGCATCGCCCCGTTACTTATGCATATAAGAGATCAGGCGCAGGACCATTGGCTTAAGGACGACATGGACATTGAACGTGAACGTAGGGCACTGTCCGTGAGAGCAAACATGATTGCTCGCAGGTTTGCCGGGTGTACAAATGTGGTAAAAATCACTCTCTTCAGAGCCTTCTGTACATCTTTTTACACCTGCAGCCTGTGGGCAGTCTATACTCAAAAAGCGTACAGTGCCCTACGGGTACAATATAATAACGCGCTTAGAACGATGTTGCGGCTGCCCCGTCACTGTAGTGCATCACGTATGTTTGCGGAGGCGCGCATCGATTGCTTCTACGCTACTCTGCGCAAGCGGTGCGCGTCAATGCTGAGCAGAGTACGGGCTAGTCGCAACAGCGTTTTATGTATGATAGCCAGTAGACTTGACTGTCTGTACATTGGTCGATAATGCTCACATAAGTATTGATACTTCGACTCATGGGTCAGGCAGGGGGCGAGTAGCTTAATGTTGTATTACTAACACTAGTTATAAGTTATTGTACTACTAACAAATTGGATCTTAGTTATCTTAAATAAACGTTTATTATTATTATTTATTATTATTAATGTTCTGTCCGAGGCACGCGGGTATGACACCGCCAACTTCCAAACTCCGGGCTGTTACTAAGAAATTCCTAATGGAAAAATCCATTAACACTTTACCCGACCTGGGCATCGAACCCAAGTCCCCACGCTTAGCAGTCGCGCTTGCAACCACAAGACCAACAGACTATGAAAGTGAGGGAAGAGAGAGTGCATCTGTCTGCGCACACACTTGTGCACTATAATACCTCCCGCGTTGGAGGCTAGTTTCCGTTGAGATTGGCCGCCATGGACGAAATACGGTCTGGAGGACTACATACATAAAAGCCGTTTTGGATAATTGCTTGTCATATTTTGCGCGCAGATACGCTAAATACTTAAATTTGTTATGCCTATCCTAAATGAAGACACCTTGTTAGTAGAATATTCTACGACAAGAAGAGACTATATCGCTATATATATACACATAGTCTATATCCGCGCGCTTCTGCAGTGCGTCAAAAATGTTCGCTAAGTCGCGGACAAACTGCTTTGATGCCATCTGGTGCAAAGGAACAGCCTCACTGCTAAGCAGATTGCGTGGGAGCAGTAACAGCATCCCGAATGTCATAGGCAATAAGTTAGACAGCCCACTGATGCGGAGCCTCACCAAGAGGATTAAGTATGTCTCTCTTAGTTATTAGGTACTAATATAGTTTTTAAATTCATACTAACAATATAAATATAAATGTAATGGATTAATAATTGTCTTAATAAATTAAATTATTTATTATTATAAGCTGTTACAACTATAGTTTAAATAGATTTTTCCCGCGGCTTCGCCCGCGTGGAGGTCGGAAATTATCCCACGGGAACGTATTACCGGAATAAAAAGTATCCTACATGTTATAAACTATCTCGGTCTTATTACAAAACAAAGTTTTTCTTTCGACATGGTTTAAACCATCGAGCCTGTTTTTGAAATAACAACCTAACAGAAATCGAAATACAGTACCTTTTACAAAACTGACAACTTAGTCCGGTCTTAGGTTGTCAATTTTGTATTAAGAACTTTACAAAAGTCGGCATAAAGTTCGAATTACAAAAACTGGCTCGAAGGTCTAGGCTCTGGCTATAGTTAGATCGTGTTTTGTAATAAGCCGGTCTGTGTTCCAAATTCCATCCAAATCTGTTCAGTAGTTTTTACGTGAAAGAGTAAGTAACAAACATCCATCCATCCATCCATCCTCACAAACTTTCACATTTATAATATTAGTAGGATAACCTGAGTTGTCTGGGCACACTGAGCGTGGTCCTCTGCGCATGCGGTTCGCTCTCAGTTTCCTGTTTGGGCTGCTCGGGTATGGGAGCTAGTGGCGAAGTGCGTGGACTTATCTCTGGTGTTCGCGACCGGCTCCTATGACAACAAAGAAGAGGTTTAAGACTATTGTGAATCTTGCACGAATATATGGATCTATCAAAACAACGCTACAGCCACCGTTATCACGTCAACGCCGGCTTTCGCTGAAAACCAACGCTGGGGCTCTGTGTTGCATACGGTCGTAGCCAATGATGTTTTATAGGACTAGATCAGCAGTGTACGGCGCCGACGTGTTACCACTTCGTATATGTCCACAGGCATATCTGACTTCAGTTGTCAGCTTGACGTCAAGTGAGCAATTGCTTAGCTTTAATAAATATCAAAATGGTAAAATAAGCTGTTAAAATTTGTATGTCACGGTCTGAAAAAATCAATAAAGCAAGTGGTGTTACATTTCACAAGTAAATTTGCTAAATTTTCTTCAGATTATCCAAAAAAACATTACGAGACGAAATAAATTTATCACACATTGCTTTTGCCATCAGTGCTACCAGTAAAAACGATTTTGATTTTGCCAGATTGATGGGAGTTTAGTGAATGACGAATGTATGTTCCTGTAATTCTAATTTATAATATCATTCCAATTCAAACAAAAGTAATTAGACACGATCTTTATAGTTTTTAAATATAATATTTACGTTGACGCATTTGTTTCTTTTATTCTTTTATGTAGGTACCTAATCCTTGTCAATTTCTATAAAACTTTAATCTATTGGTAGTTCCATAATACTACCTTCCATAATAATTGATTCAATAACTACCATAATTAATTCTGGGGAAATTATGTTGATCATTGGCAACCCTGGCCATTTTTCCGATAGCAATGACTTGTCTCATTCCAACGTAATTAGTTTGACGGTAGGAAGAAATGAGACAAACATAGATTATTTTGACAGATTGATATATTTATGTATCCGTTTCAAAGCTACGACTTTAAACTCGTAAGTGGTTACGTTTTTTTGAAATTGTTAGTAGGACGTTGCTCCTCTAGTATTATATAACCTCATTGGTCGTAGCATTATGCTGAGCGATTGCCGTTTTGCGTGGATGTGACGCATATTTCCCCGCAACTCGTTCTTTTTTGTTTTTGTGTGTCTTTCTCTGCGTCATGTTTACCGCAAATAAACGTATTTTCTTTCTTTTATGTAACTTTATAGTAACTTGTTTCTTGCTAAGTGTAGCGAGCGAGTGTAATGTGCTTACAGCGGTGTCTATAAGGAGCTTTTGGCGCTCGTATGACTTTGACAGGGGGGCGCTGTTGGTAACATTTATTTATTTAAAAAACACTTCCAACTATCATCACAGGCTTACCTAACACAATAGTGTAGTTATAGTTATAATAGCTTACAAATATTAGACTCACAATTATATTGTTACTAGCTTTTGCCCGCGTCTTCGCCCACGTGGAGGTCGGAAATTATCCCACGGCAACGTACTAACAGGATAAAAAGTATCCTACACGTTAATCCAGGTTATAAACAATCTGTGTTCCAAATTCCATCCAAATCCGGTCAGTCGTTTTTGAGTGAAAGAGTAACAAACATCCATCCATCCATTCTCACTAACTCACACTTATAATATTAGTAGGAAGTAGGATGAATAACCAAGAGTAATTTTACAAAATTCGGCCCGTGTGGATTCACTCAGAGTACAATTGAATTTAATTGTTGTGACACCATATTTGTACAATTGTTTAGTAAAATGTATTGAAAAAACAAGATGGCGGCGTTAGTTCCGATTTCGGCCACGCGCCAAAAGTTTTTTGTACGGCTTTAAGTGTCACATTGGTCTTTACGCAAAACAGACCTTGACATTTTATGACGTGCAAGTGACACTCAACGTTAGGGTGGTGAAGTAATTAAGAGGTCAAAAATACATAATTATGACCTATGTAACGTATTTCTCGAGTCAAGTCATCAGAAGTCTCAAGTCATCAAGATACTTCGTTTAGTCCTAATTATGCTAAAATGGCAATTGCAAGTTCAATAAGAAAATTGTCAATGGCGGCATTACAAAGGTGTTTTTTTTAAATATTCTTGAGAAGAGTACAGGGGTGCTTAGATAGTTTGATACGTCAGTAAAACATAACTCACTATTATATAGAAATAGATTATGCATTAATATAGAATTGCACATAGATATAATAGGCATTTCTTGCCTTTATTTTTTTACCTTGTCACTCTGCTACTGCGCAGTGGTGTAGCTATGGGCGAATCTACTCGTTCAGGCGTCGTAGGTCTACTTCTATAGGAAAAAAAAACAGAGTTTAGTATCATCCTAAGGAAAAACTCAAAAGAAAGCAATCGGTTCCAAAACAACTTATTTTATGTTCTGTGAAAAAAAGAAATAACAAATATCCTACGCGAAATATCTTAATATGTGGAGCCTTTTTCTCAACATGTTGGAGTCGGCTTCCAGGCTAACCGAATATAGCTGAAAATCAGTATTTTACATGGAGTGACTGTTTATCTAACCTCTAAAACCTAGTTACTTGGAAACACGATATAAATATATTAAAAAAAAACCGGCCAAGTGCGAGTCGGACTCGCGCACGAAGGGTTCCGTACCATTATCTATAAAAACGGCAAAAAAAATCATGTCTGTTGTATGGGAGCCTCCTTAAATATTTATTTTATTGTTTTTATTATTCGGCAACAGGAATACATCAACTGTGAAAATTTCAACTATCTATCACGGTTCATGAGATAACAGGCTGGTGAGACGGACAGACAGATGGACGGACAGCGGAGTCTCGGTAATAGGGTCCCGTTTTATCCGTTGGGTACGGAACCCTAAAAACATAAGTTAAACTCACCTATTAACCAGCGGCGTACTTTCACTAGCCGCTCGAATCCCCCTCCTTCCTTTCGGCGTCTTCGGCAATTCCCGCCTTTCTTCGGCTATTTCCGTGTCTTTCGCACCAGTGACATTGACATTCATCTCTACGACCGAACGCTCGACGTTTGAATCGTTTTGTTCGACATCATATTGATGTTCATTTGTTTCGGGTGGTGGCTTGTGACGTTTTTCTCCTGAGTAACGTGGGTTTATGAGTGTTACCGGAATGTCTGCTATGCTTTCTATTGAAGTGTTCGGGTCATCGGATAAACTGCTGTTGACTGATATTGAGAGGGATCTCCTGGCGCGAACTGTATCTTTGAACGATTTTTTAGACCTTACTGATTCTTCTGTAGCTAACTTCTTAAGTGGTGATTCCAATGGATTGATCTCAGTCTGAAAATAAATTAAGAGTTAAGTTAGTGAAATAAACACATGTTTTTTTTTATATTAGGCCCCTCGCCCACGGCGACGTTTTGTAGCGATGCTGTCGCGCGTTTAACCATCGCGCGTTAGTCGCGTTTGCAACGTGTGACACAAACGATGCAAACGCGCGGCTGTATCGATACACATGCGCGACAGCATCGCGACTGTATCGATGCAAACGCGCGACCGTTTCTGACGACATCGGGGGAACGAAGAGTGAAGAACGCAGGGAGGGGTGCTGGGGAATGTGTGAAAGTCGCCGTTCTGTGTCGATGCTGAATCGCGTTTGCATCGCGACTGAAGCGCGACAGCATCGCGATAGTAGCGATACAGAATCTGGGCGAAGGTACACAGCCAGCGACAGCATCGCGGTTGTATCGACACACAAGCGCGACAGCATCGCTACAAAAAGTCACAGTGGGCGAGACCTCTTAATGGTTTTTTGTTAAGTTAACAGTTTTATTTGATCAAACTTTCAGCAAGTCGACTTACTGACAATATTTGCACTATGCACGTAAGTCGTAGGGAGATAATATAAAACTTTTCCCCCGATTAGGAACTCTAACGATTATAAGACGTCCTTAAAAGTATTTCTATCGCTACAATATCCCTGTCACATTTTTATATTGTAGCAGTTTAAGACTTAAAAAGCATTCTTACAAAAAAACAACCGACTTCCAAAAAGAAAAACCCTTAAAAAACGTGAACAATAACTTTAATTTCGGAAGTCGGTGGCCAAAAACGAAAATACAAAACCAAAGACACCGACTTCCGAAATTAAAGTTATTGTTCGTTTTTAGTGCTTTTTTTGGAAGTCGGTTGTTTTTTTGTAAAAAGGTTTTTATTTTTCACTTTTTAGTTGTGGTACCTACCCCATACACATTCGTATACCACTTCGTGATATGTAAATAACCGTGACAGGAAATTATTAAAAATCATCAATATCAACTAAGTGGAAAAAATACGCAGTATTAAGGATAACTCAAAAACTACTGGTCAGAACTTGATCAAATTTAAATGGGACCACATGTAAAGCACCAGCTTTCAAATAAAAAAGAATCATTAAAATCGGTTCACCCAAAAAAAGTTCTGAACTAACACATTTTTTTTTTTTAAATACACTCGAATTGAGAACCTCCTCCTTTTTATGAAGTCGGTTCAAACGAATACTGCTCGAGTGTTCAGGCGGTCATTTACAAAATAACTTACCATAACATGCGACGTGGTAGTAACAAAACTGTCAATGGATACGTCCATCTCTTTCTCTTGTAAAGCGGACGCAGATCGCTCCATCTCTTTCGCACGCTGTACGTGTAGCGGGTCAACAGTCGATGCGGGTGGCGGAGACGGCGTTGATCCGGATTCCGAAGCGGTTGGGATTGTGAATCGAAGATGTCTGAAATTTTTACATATTTTCTGGTTATTTTTACAGAAATATAATTCATATGACATTTGCCCTTGTTGGATGGTAATATATTTATTATATGCAACACTTTGGCCGTTGAAATCTACTTGAATTCTTAGTAATATAGAAACAAAGAAAACTGGGCAAAGTTGTCTATGAAATGAGGCAAAGATAGGTAAGGTTGATATATTTTTATAGTGCACATGACGACATCATCACAAGACAATGTTTCGTTCCCCGCATGCGGGTAAATCCCGCGTGCGTGAGCAAATCCGCATGACACTTAGGAACCTTGCGTTGTTGACGCGTCATTTTTGATATCGTTCTTTGCGATATAATATGACAAGGTTTTTAGTGAGGTCAAGGTTTAAACATTTTGAATGACGATTTCACCAACATTTGATCCTACAGTTTCGAAATAATATATTTTAATGATGCAAAGATAAATCTTATTAGAAACATACTTGTTAGTGTCGCTGTAACGCGTTTTTTTTTAAATAATTGTTAGATATACTAATAACCCATCACTTCTGCGGAGTTTCGCTAGCTTATTTAATTTGACTTTGTGTATTCATTATATTAAGTAGTTACATACTTGTTAGCGTCGCTGTAATGCGTGTGGTTGCTGGCAGTGTCCAGCAGTTCGTCGTCGCTGTCTCCGAGGTAACGCGAGTCCACGGGAGAAGGAGCTTCTCTGTCCATGTCCGAGTTTCTGCGAGTCTGTAAAAGTATTATTAGATTTTTTGTAAATAAACATTATTATATGTATTATTGACTACCTGCGCCTCGCGGTTTCACCTGCATAAGTCTCGATCCCGTGGGAATATTGGGATAAAAAGTATCCTATGTCCATGTCATGGTTTACACATGTGCCAAATTTCATCCAAATCCGTTCAGCCGTTTTAGCGTGAACGCGTAACAAACAAACATACAAAAAATAAAATCTTTTCTCTTTATAATATTAGTTAAGATTTATACTGCCTGCAAGGACAGCTTATGGAATCATTGGAACTAGCTCCCTAGAGAAGTCAGGATAACCATCCAATTTAAAATGAATAATAGAACCTTCATGAAAAAAATTGCTTTTGCGTTCTGCGCAGTGGAATGTCTATTATCAAGAAGTACGAGTGAATCAGTAGCTGTCTATTGTAATTTTTTATGGTCATAAAGTGCTGATTCTCAGCCTGATTTGAAGGAATGAGTTTTGATTTTACCACATCGAGAAAAATACCAAAAAAACAAGAATGCAGTAGGACAAAATGATTGAATAGTTACATACCTTCAATATACTGTGTGGTGTACCAGGTCTGTCAGTGAACATCTTGCAGTCAGGACTCTGAACATCAGGCATGTCCAACAGTATCGACATCTGACTGCTAAGCTTCTCACTAACTTGGAACGAATTACCCATATTAGGAGTCTTAGGGGTACCCGTCAGGTCTAGACGAGCCCGCTTCGGAGGTGTCGACTCAGAAGACTTTTGTTCAGAAGATAATATGCTAAGGAAAATTAAATACACTTTGAATAAGTTAAAAGTGTTACAAGGATACAAAGCAATTATGTTTAAAAGTGCAATTGTGATCTTATCGCGACTTGTGATAAGTGTCGATAGATTATATGTGAGTTATAGTTTTAAGTATAAATAATTAGATAATGAATAAGTGCATCGCAGCATTTAATTATTTGTTTAAACTTTTGTTTTTAAGTGAAGTTTTACATATTATTTTATTTACATAAGTAATACTAATACTTATTATACACTACACTACTTTCTTTACTTCACGTGACACGACAGAAACCGGTGATTCTAATAAAACTAAAGACAGAAAGAAATTCTAAACTGAGGCCCGCTTGCACCACACACCACTAAATGCGTTAAGCGTTTAACATATTTAAAACATCGTTTTGTCTTTGTCATTTAGTGCTAATCGTGTTTGTATTTGTGGTGGACGCGGGCCTTAAAATTTCAAGTAACCACAGCTGATTACCCGATACGGGGTCAACGACCGCGGGTTTCGCGCCCTCCGATAGTGTAATGTAGGTTTACTAAGTATTTTTGTACGAATTTACAAAAACGATTACACTATAGCTATTTGTCAAAACATTGTATGACAATTAGTATTCGTACCATATATAGACGAAAATAAAAATATATGTGCGAAACGAGTATTTCTTATTCAAAACTCCACTCACTTTAATGACACGGTTACGTTCACATACGTCCGAATATTCGCGCTAAGCCTACAGCTAATGGCGAATAAATAAACTAGCGTATTTCCGTGCGGAGGTTAAAGTTTCCCACGGGAACGTACTACCGGGATAAAAAGTATTCTATGTACTAGCTCGGATCATGGTCTACCTTTGAGCCAAATTTCGTCGAAATCAGTTCAGACGTTAAGGCGTGAAAAGTTAACAGACAGACTGAGTTAGTTTCGCATTTATAATAATAGTATGGATTAATAAGTGAACATATCTATCGCACTATTCGTTTTTTTTCTTGTGAAAGTACTTACAAGAAACATAGGTTATTAAAAATATGTTGGTGACATTTCACGTGACATAACGATCACGCTGACCCAAAAAAAGACACAAAAGAAATTCTAAACCTATTTCAAGTAACTGCGCGTCACGGTGGCCTATTGTAACTCCGTCGTTTTCAAATTTGCAAAGATTTAAACAACAATAGCAGGTCGAAATCGTACATGGTTTAGTGATGTGCTAGTATAGATTCTAAGTTCTGGCGTTATCGATGTTAAAAATAATTTCCGCGTATAGGGTAGATTGAATAATTTGAATTTCGATGTTTTCCGTTTGTTTTTATTATTATAGTATGAGAAGTTTAATACAAATTAGTATTTTTATTGATAGATTAATTTATCCTGAGTCTGGATTTGTGCCCGGTTGATGGCAATAGGCTCGCCCCCTATTACATGGGACTTAAACATAACTTGCGTAATGTATGTGTACTAGGTGCACCTCTGCCTAACACTTCGGGGTATACAGGCGTGATGATATGTTATGTTAGTAATTTATATGTAAAAAAAAACATTTTTTTTTAATGCAAAATTATACGCGAAAAACTTCTACTCTTTGTTCACCAATTATACCATATTTATACAGACGGTTAAAAAGTCACCAGCGGGGTTATTACGTAACACACTAACAGTAGGAATGGGTTTCATTTTGACAATTCAACAACATTCATTGCGTTATTTACGTTGTTGAGCAGACAAATTTTTCGGACATATGAAGCAATGGATTAGCAATAGGCTTCAAAATGGTTCAGATTGCGATAGATAGTGTGTTACGTAATTAGGGTGCAGGTTAACACACATGACATTATAGTTTTATCAACGAATGTGTATTAAATACCCTTTGTACACAGTGGTCGATAATTATGATGTCACATCACAAATTTCAATGACAAAAATAAATGTAGACGAGACAAAAAGGACTTTAAAATTTAAAAGCAAGGACGAATTTAAAATCGTCCCAGATTTTCGCTCTTTTTAAAGAATAGAATAGTATATTCATAATAGTTTACTGGTGATCCATAGGACAAAAAGTGAATGTGTATGCCTATTCAGTGAGTTTTTAATCAGTGACGAGCTGATATAGCGTTCAATTCCCAGGCAAGTTCAATGTTATTGCTTTTGGATCGGCGTCAAAACATCTCGTTTAGGCTATTCGAAAAAAAAAGTTATACTACAGTTGTTTCTTAAAACATATTTTTTGTTTAACATTCTGCAAAAATCAATATTTGTATCATTCAAAGATGATAATGGATTTTAATTTAAAAAATAATGTGCAAGTCGAGTATTTTAAATTCATTAAAACAAAAATGCTGTTCCATACATTTTGTCGGGTATTTGAAAACCTGTTTTTTTTTAGGTTATTTAAAAATTTGTACATATTGGTGAGTTCAATAATCCATTTTTCAAGGTTTATTTCAATTACAGCTTGTATCAATCAAACAAAACAAGAGTTTGGTTGTTTGTTATTACAAAACAAAGTAGCTTGTTGTGTGTCCGTATGACCGCTGAGATCTTCAAAACTCCACTGTGGATTTTGATGCGGTTTCCACCGTCATTTACACCATTTATTTCGGAAGTTTTTTGTGCATATTACATTAGTATTTAACTTAGATACAACATAGAAATCACGACATTTTGACATGTATCCACATCAGTAGATTGTTTCCTAGAAAAGCGGGTCGCTAGTAAATAAATAAATAAAAGTATATTTACCTTCTAGTCCTAGTCAACTTCGGAGTACAGATAAACGGCGTATCTTCAATATTGAGCGCACGTTTAATGCCTCTGCGCATCTTTGGCTTGTACATCCATGTTTCACTAGCATTCTCTATGGTATCCTATTAAAAAATAACATACGGCCTAGGTTATCTTTAGACCATCGAGCAATTTTTGAATGCCGAACTTTATTTCGACAAATACAAAGTTCCAATTACAAAAACAGACGTTAAACCTAAATCTAAGTTGTGAATTCTATAAAATTAAGAACTTTACGTGTGTCGGAATAAAGTTCAAAATACAATAACTTGCCCGAAGACAGTGTTTGTGATGAAATTTTAAAACTGTAAAACAGAGTTCATTGTTCACATAAAAGTGGGTCGAGAAATTTTATTTTTTACAAAAGCATCATCCGTGTATGATCTGACGTCATGGCTGAGATTTATAGTTTTGTGTAGGCCGTATAATCTTAAAAAATGTTTAAGTTCTAATAAAAAAGGTGTTTTGCATACTAGAATTTATTTTGAGTCATAGGCTAATTAGATATTTAAGTCAGAAACTGCGTGGTAATTGCGTGACACACTAACTGTGGAATGTCTTTCATTTTGACAGAACAATATTCATTGCGTTATTTACGTTGTTGAACAGACAAATTCTTCGAACAAATGAAGCAATGGATTAGCAATAGGCTTCAATATGATTCAGATTGTGATAGATAGTGTGTTACGCAATTAGGGAGCTGTTTGAAGCCATTTAAATCATGAAGATTTGGTATTTCCATAACTCATGTAAGATGATGTTGCCTCATTGGACTAGTGGTCGCAACAATATTGCTGAGCATGTGGTTCTGGGTTCGATTCCAAGGTTGAACAAAGTGTTATTGGGCGTTCCTTCTGGAATTTCTTAGTAGCAACCCAAAGTCGAGAATTTCTGCCCGATGGTGGCAATAGGCTTGCCCCCTATTACATGGGACTTAAACATAACTGGTAAAATGTGGGTGTACGACCGGTACAGACCTCTGCCTAACCTTTCGGGGATACAAGGCGTAATGTTATGATATATTCAGAAAAACAGTAAATTTATATAAAATTATACCTAAAAAAAGCTAAATACAATGAGAACTTACTTGAATAAACGATGATTTGTATGTAAAAGTATTTTTAGGCGACTTCGCCTTTACGTATACGGACATCGGCTTTGGTGCAATTACTAGAAACAAAAATGAAAGATTCATTAAAAAGTTAGTCTTCTTGCTGTTTTTTTGCTTTCTACAAAGGCAAAAAAACGACAGGTTGACAACTTTTTGATAAAAATTAAGGAAACGGAAAGAAAAATAAACAAAGAAAAAATAGCTTTCAAAAATCTCTTCAAATCGAGGTGATTATTAGCTAAATTTTTGCGTGATTGAGACTACTCAATCACGCAAAAATTACGGTAGTAATGGTTATAAAACTTTCGTAACGTACCGTGCGGCTCTACATCTCTACTGTCCAACGCGTAATGCGCGACAGTGTTAGCGATGGCCGGTAGAGACGCGCACACCACTTCCACGATAGCGTCTCTAGCGCTGTCTCTGTCCATCATGTCGAAAAGAGACTCTACTGAGGTTGAAACGTCTTTGGCTCGAGGTTTTTGTTGCTTTAGCTTGTTGTTGTAACGTTCTGCTTCTAGATATCTATTGAGAAAAAATTGATTGAAAGAACAGAGTATTGAATAGAAGACTATCTTACAAGGTTATTTGTAACTCGACGTATTCCTTGCAGGACATCATAGGAGGATTAACATGCAAAAATGTTGCCACCAAATGTTCTATCAAACTTCAGTTTTTTAAGGTTCCGGACCCAAAGGGTAAAACGGGACACTATTACTAAGACTCCGCTGTCCGTCCGTCGGTCTGTCTGTCTGTTACCAGGCTGTATCTCATGAACTGTTATAGTTAGACGATGAAATTTTCACAGATGATGTATTTCTGTTGCCGCTATAACAACAAATATTAAAAAACAGAATAAAATAAATATTTAAGGGGGCTCCAATACAACAGAAATGATTTTCGGAACGCAGCCCTTCGTGCGCGAGTCCGACTCGCACTTAGCCGGTTTTTTTGTACTTTTTGTTTGACATAAATAAAAATTATGAAAAATAAAATGTTTTATTAATGATATTTGTCAAAGTTTTAGGCATTTTTGAACTTTTAATAATTAACAAAGATCTGTTACGGCATTAGCTATGATAATAACTTAAATTCCAGTACAGTCGCGTCGTAAATCATTTTAAATTGGATTGGATTTTCATAAAAACAACAAAAAAATCCTATTAACTCAAAAATTACTGAATTTCGGTAGAACATTTGGTGGCTTAATTTGTTGCATTTTAACCCTACTATGACGTCCTGCAAGGAATACGTCAAGTTACAAATAAACCTGTATAATATGTCGTACAAAAATTTGCTAATCACGTCATTGATTCTGTGCGAAAAAAAAATAGGAGTGTGAATAGCACGAGTGACAATAACAGCGAACATCTGGCGCCATCTGGACCTTTTTTTTGACTACGACACAAGCTGTCATATTTTTATTAAATTAAGATTAAAATTTAACCGATAGAATCTCGGTGGCCCTCTTTAGGGCCGGTATGTCGTGGAACAAGACAGTTCGTCAGCCCAAAAAAAAAAAAGCCCTTACAGTGAAATGCTCAAAAAACGATATTAGCCCTCATTTAGAAGCAATAATGATGATTATTTAACCGCACGACCGCGCGACCCTCTAGAGGGCCAGCGGGGCTTGACGGTGGCGCCACCCCGGTCTATCGGTTAAGATAACCTACATCATGTATTACATTTACATAACACCCTATGTCAGTTATATATTTATAATATGTTTTTAAGCAAAGACCATTAGAACCTAACTAAATATTTAGACAAAAATAAAAATTTACCATAAATATATAAATAAAAACAAACTTACCTAGATTGTTGTAAGTAGTACATGACTAGTATATCGGACGTGTGCGGTTCGTGGCAATCTTCTAGATATTTCACGAACATCTCTTCTTCAAACGGCGACATTGTCACTTGCAGTATTTTGGCTAAATTCCCTGTATTTCGACAACCTGGGGAGACAATTTTTTTGTGAAAGTTTGGGATATAAATCCATTAGCATTTGTAAGAAAAACCATTCTGTTCTTGTCCTACTTTTAAGTTTGTGAACAATAACAATTTTTCAGGAAAATAACACCATGTCACCTTTTTTTAAACAATAAATATTTGCTGGACAAATACCAACAGTTTCAGGCAGAATATCGAAAATCACGTTACAATAACGTTACCCATTAATAATGTATGTTTTGATGATATTAAACCGCCATGTCGAGCATTGGTCGTCTTTCGGGGGTTATAGTTGTGGCGGCATCTACAACGCCACATGCGAACTACGCAACGTACTGACGTCACGCAAAATCCTGCATCGCGCTAGCAGAGTTTACCGCGCAACTAGCATATATACAACGTCCCGACATCAAACGTCGGGCAGTTGCCCACCCGTCTGGTCGGAGGATCCTCAATTTTCTATAGAGGATGAGTGAACTTTACACCCTGTTCTTCATACCTCCATACGAAAATTACAAAAATACTATTGTTATAACACAAATCTTAAATAATAAACCACTAACCTTTAAAAAAGAACTGCATAACAGTAACCTTATCATCAACACATCCCGCATTGAGAACACACATCCGTATCACATCCAGCGCTTCAAAAACCAACCCCCTAGCCAAGTACAGGTTACAACAAGACTGCCAGTCTTCCAACTTATCGTGGTCGTTGACCCGGATAGAGCAGGACGCTATTTCGCCGTCTCTGTCACGTATGTTCTGTATAGGAGCTGGCTTGCGAACGTGTAAGTATTGGAGGGCCGCTTGAGTCTTTTTTTGAGCTAGTAAGGTTGATAGGACAACGTTGTGTTGCCAGTCTGAGAGCGTGTTGCCGGTCAGGCATTGGAGTTGGTCGAGGGCGAACTATGGAAAGGGAGAATAAATTAGTGTACCTAAATATGAAAAAAAAGAAGTGATTTATTTCTATTCTATCAGCTGATAAAACTCAGCTACTGACTGAGTACGGCAATATCTTTACAATGCAGAAAACGTCCATGAGTTGAGGCGCTACCAATGTCACATACAGAAATACGCTTCTAATATATAACAGTCCTCTTTTTGAGGCTTTTAAGGGTTCCGTACCCGAAGGGTGCCAACGGAACCCTATTACTAAGGCTCCGCTGTTCGTCCGTCTGTCTGTCAACGGGCATTTCATGAACCGTAATAGGTAGAAAGTTGAAATTTTCAGAGTGCATATTTCTATTGCCGCTACAACAAAAATCAATAAAAATTAAATAAAGTTAAAATTTAAAGGGGGTCCCCATACAAGTTTTTAAGCTATTGCATAGCTTTTATCGCGGGCTTTGAGCGCGGCGACCGAATCAAGAAATTCTGTAACGAAAACAAAACCTAACACCCCCCACTCCGCCTACCATGTAGCTCAGCCGAGCGTTCGCTTAACGTGTATGTATATGGTACAACTGTACTTGAATTAATATCAAAGAAAAAAAAATACTGCATAAATAAAAAATGAATAAATAATTATAATTGCATAAGTTGATAAAAAATGCTATGCAATAGCTTTACCGCGGCAGTCCCCGAGTGCCACACGTGTTTTTATATGTAGTGTTAAATATTGTGCAATGGTACGGAACCAATCGTGTGCGAGTCCGACTCGCACTTGGCCAGTTGTTTTTTATATGGCACTTGGCATAGCATAAAAAAGCAACAATCATTGCAAGAATTACCCTGAATTTTATGGTCATTTAAAAGTTATTTGTTATAAACCAGGAAAATAAGCCACCTTCCTAGCCTCTAACCGGCCCATCTTCAGCAATCTTCATTGTACGAATGGTAGACTTACATCAAAATCCCTGTGGTCGAGATGCCAGAAGGCTTGCGTGGCCTTTATTGCGGTGTTGCTGAGACCGAACATCGTAGGGAACTGCATCAATCTACGAATCACGGCTTCATATCTGTTGATTCGAATATACACGGAATATAAGCAAGTTTTTACGATATTCAAAAATGTCACTAGCTTCTTGGAACCAATTTAAGACTTGGGTCATTGAAAAAGCTGACAATCCTCTTGAAAACAGTATTTAAGCCTGACTAAAAAGGTTGGTACCTTCTAGACAAGCATTCACTTATCACCTATTAACATTAGCATATTACTATTGCATTATTACTTGCTATCACGTGACCCAGTCAACGAAGGCGATATGGGACTTATTAGCCTATCAATCCCAACAGGTAGCATGAGATCTCACGCCAGAAACAAGAATAAAATAGAATAGAATACTCTTTATTATGTACACCATAAAAATTACAGATATAAATGTAGTCATTTTACACAGGGTGACACAATTGGCGGTCTTATCGCTAAAAGCGACCTTTTTTTTTTCGATTTTATCACAGGAACTGACGAAAGAAAAGACAGAAAGAAAAAGAAAGCAAGAAGAAGAAAATACATTTATTTGCGGTAAACATAACCCAGAGAAAAACACACAACAACAAAATAGAACGAGTTGGGGGAAAATATGTGTCACATCAACGAAAAACGGCAATCGCTCAGCATAATGCTGCGACCCTATGCGACACATAGCCCTAGCGCTGGTTGTCAGCGACAGCCGGCGTTGACAGTAAGGATAAAAGACTCACCTGACTTCATCATACACCATAGAGTAATCCACAAGCAGGTAGAGTACTAGCGAATGTTTATGTTCTTCTGCGATGTCGGGTAAGAGGTACAGACGTAGTAGGGAGTAGAGTGACGGTGGTGGGTACAGGCCGTTGCATTCGCTGCCGCCTTTTAGCCACAGTCTGTAACAATATAAAAATAAAAACTTTTCACAAAAAAAAAAAAACAACAGACTTCGAAAAAAAAAAGAAACGCTACAAAGTGAAAAATGAAATTTAATTTCGGAAGTCGGTGTCTTTGGTTGGGTATTTTCGTTTTTTGCCACCGACTTCCGAAATTAAAGTTATTTTTCACTTTGTAGTGTTTTTTTTTTATGGTACAAATGTTTTTATTTTTCACTTTTTAGTTGTGGTACCTACCCCACACAAATTCGTATACAACTACTTGCTATGTAAATAACAGTGACAGGAAGTTATTATAAGATCATCAATACAGGGTGGCCTCGAAGCCTGCCGGGGTCGCGGATTGTTCGAAAGAGTTACCGTGGCCCTGGCGCACAGGCAACTGAAGGAACACGGGTGGGTTTTAGTCAGTAAGAGTCTGACAAGTCCTTCCGCTCCGCCCAGAGCGGGAGAGGTTATTTGATGATTTACCACCAAAAAAAAAAGGGTGGCCTCTAAGCACAACCTGTTACCATGGATTCAGTAAATGATTCTGAACCCCCATGCATTGAATTTTTTTTCGGTTATTTAAAAAAACTACTGTTTCCTACAAAAGTGCAATACCTACACGATCAAAATGCATGGAATAGCATTTATTTTTTAAATAACCGTCGTAAAAGTTGGCGCCGTCGCTAGTTGGTCGATCAACTAGCATCATTATTGCGTGCGAGAGATAAGGACAGAGACAATAATCGCTCGCTATCGTTATGTAACTCAGCACAGACCCTGCAGTCTCGACAAATATAACGACAAAAATCGGTTGTTAAGTCTAACCGATGTCAAATTTTTTTAATAGATTTTCAACCTTATGCTTTCGAAATAAGGTTGAAAATCTATTAAAGAAAGTTGACATCGATACGACTTAGCGACCGATTTTTGTCGCTGTCTAATGTCGAGACTGCAGGCCTTGGTCAGGTTGTTTACGTATTTCAACTCGTCTCGTTGGCCTTACTCTAGTCTAGTCTTGCAGCCGATAAGCATACAACTTTTACGCAAATGGTAAATATAAAAACTAGAGAAAAAGTAGTTACAAAGTTAACTTACTGATGCGTCCTTTCGCTAGCAAACTCTTGTTCAATCAGCTGATCGATGTACAACAGAGAACAAGGCTTGTTTGCCTCATTTTCGTTTGTCGGCACGTTGTCTTGTAAACGATTCAGCTTTAGACGCCTGAAAGAAATTGTAAACTATGATAAATAGTAGCAAAATTTCGTGATGATGGATTTTCAACCTTATGACATTGACTTACGTCATTCATTCGACCTGCAACCTACCTAGGTCTCGAATTGTGACTTTAGGACGGTTTCTGTGCCAGTCACACCCAAGTACAGTACAACTATTTCCTTAATGTTCCACGGTAAACTTCGTGTTTCGTCAGTCGTCGGATTTCTATCAGTTGCCCTTGCACTTGGTGAAGACCGGACGCTCTCAATCGACTTGGAAGTATATAGAGTTGTTAATGCTGTTTTAACTTAATGTAATTTATTTTAAAAATGGAAGGAAACTGAAGAAACACGAAGTTTGCCGAGGGACATTAAGAAAATAGTTGTACTGTAGCATTGAATGCAGATTATTGTTGCTGTGCTGAATATTATCGGCTTAAATCGAATCATCACATTGAAATGTTTTAACACTATTAATGCACAATTTCTGGAATTAAATTATAAATGCAGACCAAGGTGTGAATGTTTTTGCATGTTACCATTTGGGATGAAAAATTGTATTTATTTCTCTAAATAGGTTCAAAAAACACTTAAAAAATAAATTGTTTGAAATTAAATAACTTTGGTTATTCCTATCCGACTACTCTATGAAGAAAGACCGAGAAAAACCAAACTCAAAGGTCAGTCCAGACATAACCTTGGTCAGGCCATATGATGACCATGCAGATAGGATCACCGTCATCATCATCAGCCTATATTCGTCCACTGCTGGACGTAGGCCTCTCCTAGTGAATGCCACTGAGCCGGATCTTCGGCTACCCTCATCCAGTCTCTGCCAGCCGCCTTTCGCAAGTCGTCACTCCACCTGGCCGGCGGGCGTCCCGCACTACGCTTGCCTAAACCCGATCTCCACTCTAGAACTCGTTTTCCCCAACGGTTCTGCGAGAGATGTGACCAGCACATTGCCACTTCAGCTTGCTTTGTTTTTGGGCTATGTCGGTTACCTAGCAGATAGGATATTTTCTAGTATTACCTCTTGTTATAAATAGAGTACAGTTGTTGTGCGGGATAGGGCAGTGCGTTGTACCCATCGTGTCGCTCCGGCAGCAAGCCCACTCGTAGGAACCACTGCACGACTTGGAAGTACAGCGACACTGTGCCAATGCCTTTGTATTTCTCTTCGATTTCGCTAAGAGCTGTGAACAAAAACGTTTGGTTAGAAATTATGCAGCCCAACTATTATGGTTATTTCCCCCAACTCGTTCTTTTTTTGTATTTGTGTGCTTTTCTCTGCGTCATGTTTACCGCAAATAAACGTATTTTCTTTATTTCTTTCAGCCAAAAAAATACGGTTACTTATTATTCACCACGATTTCGATTATGTATCCATTAGTTACATGCATTACAGGAAAACATAACCCCTCTTTTGGGGTTCAACGCAGTAGGGTATGGTCGGGAATTACTATTTCAGCAAGATAATTTCGTTGCCCACTGAATACAATTATTTGAAGCAGTATTAAAAATTGGACAACCGAAATTTTGTTTTAGATGGTATTTGACAATAAGTCTTAGTATTTAGGGCATAGGTTCTCAACGTGGGTGAAAACGCCCCCTCGTGGGCGTTTAAAGCTTTCAGGGGGCAGTAGAAGACCCAGAGAAAATTATTGGGCGTTGAGATGGGATCTTACGACTATATAATATTACATGTTTAAACATAATCGTGGCATCATCTGTTTCAGATTTGGGTAAGTAAAATAAAACGGGGGGGGGGGGGGGGGGGGCTCTAGGAAAAATAAATCATTAAGTGGGCGGTAGGCAAAAATAAGGTTGAGAACCTACGATTTAGGGTATCAATCAAATATAACTTACCATCAGGTATAATCAGGTTGCAGCACTTTGTAAGCACGGCGTCTAGCAATCCAGTCAGCTGAGTTAACTGTTGCACGCAATGTTCCAGACACCGCACTACGTTTCTGAGAATATACAAGTTAAATAAAAAACAATGTTCCGTTTAGACAATACCTTAATACAGTACAGCTATTTTCTTAATATCCATCGGGAATCATCGCATTTCCGTATACTAAAGAATACTAACTTCCATGTCCATCATTTATTAGCTTTATCTAATATATAAAATTCTCGTGTCACAGTTTTCGTTGCCATACTCCTCCGAAACGGCTTAACCGATTTTGATGAAATTTTTTGTGCTTATCCGGTATCTATGAGAATCGGCCAACATCTATTTTTTTTTTTTTTTGGTAGGTAGGGTAGGGAGTTAGGGAGGTAGGTAGGTAGGTAGGGTAGGTAGGTAGGTAGGGTAGGTAGGTAGGTAGGGTAGGTAGGTAGGTAGAGTAGGTAGGTAGGGTAGGTAGGTAGGGTAGGTAGGGTAGGTAGGTAGGGTAGGTAGGTAGGGTAGGTAGGTAGGTAGGGTAGGTAGGTAGGGTAGGTAGGTAGGGTACGCCGTAGATAAGTACCGCAACCCGTGCGAAGCCGGGGCGGGCAGCTAGTCGTGTATAATAATTTGAATTCTTAACTAAGTACTTTATTGGTGTTTTGTTATATTCGGAAATGCGATGATTCCCGAGGGACATTAAGAAAATAGTTGTACTGTACAGTACTTGGGCGTTAATAAACGTTTGTAAACAAGCATATTAAAAATTAGAGGATTATATCCTAGACAAGGATGCGTGGAAACATGCCAGTCCTACACCATAGGACAATCTAGAGTGTAGACAAAAATCAAACTGGTTGCTAATTTAATTTTATAATTTTTATGACACTGATTTGACATTCTATAACTACTTTTAAAATTTTAGAAAAATCATTTACTTTCAATATTTGTAAATATGTGAGCACCATGTACCTATCACATAATTAATTTACCTGTCATTGCTTTATATTTAATTATTTTTACCTATTGTGGTATAGTAATTTTATTCAAGGTGCATGATCTTTACTTATAATTAATGTATACAAAATATTTTAAAACTGTAGTGGTGGAGTTTCTTGCCCATCTTCTCCATACGAAACTACCTTTTGGAAGGAGCAACTAGAATCAATTCAATTTTTTTTTTTGTAAATTTTGACATTCAAAAGTGTCTATTATGTGCCTATTTGAAATAAATGATTTGACTTTGACTTTGAATTTGACACCGGGCTTTCAGAGACGACGCTCAACAAACCCAAACTTTTTCTAAAAATCGATGTGCCATATTGTTTAACGCACTGGTTAACTTATTTATATTGCAGTATATGGTATAATTTGTCTTACCTGTCAGGAAGAGCTGAAGAGGCAAATAAAGGGGCAGTAAGTTCCTTGGCATTCTCCTTTAATTCGATGGCTCGTTTCCAGCACCAGTCCACCTAAAAAAAGAACATGAAACATTGATAAATCGGCGATAAGTTGCGGACAAAAGCTAGTATATAATAAATAAATAGTGGTCCTAGTAAACTAGACTAGACTTGAAAGTCTATACTGCTACATCTCTGCTTATCAATAACAATATTTTTGTGCAAGTTTAAATGTAAAATATTTGCTTGGCTCATGTACTTGTGTTTTTATTCCGATAATGAATTTTTAAATCATACTTTTTGATATTGTCATTTTTATTTTGACATTATGATTTTTATTTTGACATTATGATTTTTATTTTGACATTATGATTTTTATTTTGACATTATGATTTATTCTTTGACAATATGATTTATATTTTTGATTTAACTATTAATATTTTGACATTATGATTTATTCTTTGACAATATGATTTATATTTTTGATTTAACTATTAATATTTTGACATTATAAATAATGTATTTTTCATGAACCTTAACCAGTCTATTAATTTGTTATTAAAATTATAAATTCATAAACTTAATACAAAATTTCATGTACCTTTCTGATTTGCATGTACTTAGCTTATTATTTAATATTTCTACACCAGCAATGGTAGTATGGGGGAAACAATGTTTAATTAAGATCTCAATGTACCATAAACTGAGAAATAAATAAATAAATATAGATTGTCAAAGCTGTACCAAATCTAGAAGAGATTGTCAACTATTAAAACGAGCCCCAACTTACCAAGAACGTAAGCGTGCAGCCCGCGCCGCTGTGGCTGCCGGTGGCCCAGTCGTGCGCGCAACGCTTCAGGAACCGACACAGGCGAGCTTCCAGCGCCACAGATAGTAAGTATCTGCGTTGTTCGTCCTGCAATAGTACAATGTAATGAGAAACAATTCCATTTACCTATTGTTGCTTGCCGTCAGGCGGCACGCGACGCTCGAGTCGCATCCCAAAACTCGCCGTCGATGATCAAACAATATTTATTTATTATACATTGCAGTGATCAGCGCCCAAAGATGATTAACATGAATCATTTACAGTGCAAGGTGTGATTTTAATTTAAGTTGGGTTACACTCTCAATTTTACGAGCAACATTCCGTTTTTTGCTTTTTTTTTGTATGTTGGGATTCATTACACTAATGTTACAGTTCGCGCAAAACTTTATGAGCTCTCAGAAGTTGCACGGGAGTTGGCTACCCAGTACGCATAATATGGGTGTCCGAGGGAACACTCTCACTCAACTGTACCATGCGCGGTTTCGTTCTCGGGCCTACGTTCAGAGGGCTCATAAAGTTATGCGCGAACTATACCGGTATAAGTCATAGAGCGGCGTCAGTCCAGCGGACATGCAGGCGTTGTACAGTCGCGGCTGGTTCAGTAGCGCAATGGGGCCCACTGCATATATTATTATAACTAGCCTCAACCATCGACTTCGTCTGCGTGAAATTTCTGCTTCCCCGACCCACTCCGTCGCATAGCATCGCCTGCCCGCGGTATTACTTCGTTTTCGCTTAGCGTTCTTTCTGACTTTTTTTTCATTTTGCTCGGTTTTTCTAGCGTGATGTTAAATAGCCTTCCTCAATAATAGGGCTATCAAATGTTAAGATTTTAATTTTTTTTTATTTGGCTGGTAATTCTAGCTTTTACCCTCTACATAAAAACAAACAAATTTGATTATATTAGTATATACTTACCACACTAATGTTACTGGTATAAGTCTGCATATAGAGCGGCGTCAGTCCAGCGGACATGCAGGCATTGTACAGTCGCGGCGGGTTCAGTAGCGCAGTCGGCCCTACTTCGTCAATGGAGCTTATTATTTGACGCTGTATGCCGATTGTGCTTAGGACGCAAGCTTCTGAAGTGTTGAGGCAGATGCAGTCTGAAAGGTTAGATATTTTTGTTAATTTAGTTATGAATCGTAAGAATGTTTGCGCATATAGTTGTAGATTAGCTGTTGCCCGCGACTTCGTCTACGATCCAGGATGAAAAGTAGTCTATGTTCTTACCCGGGTCATGGTCTATCAGTGTGCCAAATTTCATCCAAATCCGTTCAGTCGTTTTTGCGTGAAAGAGTAACTAACAAACATCCATCCATCCTCACATCCTCACAAACTTTCACATTTATAATATTAGTAGGATATCACAGTATATGACAGCTTATGGGTTGCTATCACCGATGTAGTAATTTTCACATCTAGCAATATATTTTGACGAGTTTTGTAGCATCAGTATTGCGGTTGTTTCTAAATCGAGTACGAACTACTAAGTATAATGTCGTTTCACGGTATGTCAGAGCATTTTTGATTTTTTTGCGACACCAAAATTCACAGACATGATGAGTATCGGTATCCAAATGCATTTTTAAATCTATACTAATGTTATAAAGAGTTAAGTAAGTTTGTATGTCGGGGCTATCTTCAGAACTACTGAACTGATTCCAAAAATGCTTTCACTAATGGGAAGCTCCAGTATTGCCGAATGCCATAGGGTATATTTTATGTTAAAACAAGAAAATTCACGCTGACAAAGTAGCGGGCTAGTAATTGATTAAATAATGATTGCTACTAGGTCGTATATAAAGAAAAGAAAATACGTGTGGAGGGGGGGGGGGGGGCTGGAATTGATATGTCTGTGAAGTTTCGCCAATCGATTAAAAAAAAGCCCCTGTATACTCACTATACTGCAAGGAGTTGGGATAGAAGTGTTCTTCGAGCCTCGTAGCGTGCGAGTACACGGCGACTGAGGAGGGGTCGAGACGAACGTCTAATGTCACACAGTCTCCGGCTGATAGCTCGCAACACCAAGTTACGCTCATGAAGGCGTTGCTTTGGAGAGGCCAGGTTGCTGTGGAAGAAGACAGACATATTAGAAAGTGGTGATCCCATCAGCACTTATTATTAAGACCAATGCTTGCACAATCGCGTGACGTTAACGTTGGGAAAAGTGCACGCCCACGACTGCGAAACGCGAAACAATTGTGGGGTTAGTACGAGTTTTTATACCTTTTCGATCGCGTTAATGTAAACTTTCATTTGTACTGAAACTGAATAAGCACCCTCTGGTGACAATAAAAGGAAAAAAATATTCCATACAAATGTGAATGTTATCGGATAAGTATAGAAACTCGTACTAGACCCTCTGATTTGAATGCTAGTATAAAAAAAAAAAAAAAATTTTTGGAACAATAAACACACAAATAGGTACAAAAAGTAAAACGATGATAGCTGCAAAGGTATAAACTCTAGCGCAGCTAACAACGCCCTTCGCCAGATACAGAAAGGAATGATGTTCCATGCAAAAGTGCTTAATAGGTAAAGTTGATATAGTTAATTTAGAATTCGTTAGATAAAAAGTAGTATGGTAACAATACTAATGTTGTGATATTTTAATATATGTTTTTACCGATTCTCTCATTATTTTTTATTACCAAACACCAACTATAGTACTTTATTCCAGATTCAAAAGAAACTCAACCTTATTTGAACCCACAACAAAATAAACTAGAAAAAGATTGGATAACATACCTGGCATTTGATCCTTGTACCACTGGTCTAAGTCGAAAAGAAGCATTCCATACTGTGTGGAGGAATTGGCATTTTCACCCCAACATTCCCAGACTATCTGACAAATGTTCAACATGCCTGAAATAACAAGAAACAAAATTATTAACAGTTCGAATGAAACTGGAAAGTGCCACAAAAATTATTATTCCATAGGATGCGATCCTATGGAACAATATTTTTTTATATATAAGGACCCTAATTGCGTAACACACTTTCAATCACAATCCGAGTGTTTTGAAGGAAGTTCCTAATCCATTGCTTCATAGGTTTGAAAAATTTGTCTGCTCAGCTACGTAAATAACGCAATGAATGTGGGTGAACTGTAAAACTGAAAGACATTACGATTGTTTTCCATTTTATGTGTGTAAGGATGGATTTAGTGCTCGACCGACGGTTAGGGCTGACATCGGTGAATGTAACTACGTTAGTAGAACAACTAACGCAGCGCTGGCCCTGCAGTCTCGACATTAGATAGCGACAAAAATCTGTCGCTAAGTCGTATCGATGTCAAATTCCTTTAATAGATTTTCAACCTTATGCTTTTGAAATAAGGTTGAAAATCTATTAAAGAAATTTGACATCGGTTAGATTTAACGACCGATTTTTGTCGCTATCTATGTCGAGACTGCCGGCCCTGATGAATCGCTACGAGTGTGCAGGTACAGTCACCAAAAGAGATAAGTAACCAGGGTCTTCGGATATAGTTGAAGATTAGTAAGAAACCAGTAGATGTTTTCGAATTAAATTTAATTAGATAAACGAACTGTTTGTTTTCTTTTAATTTAATTTGATTATCTTCGAAAACATCCATCGGTTTCTTACTAAACTTCAACTATATCGACGACCCTGGTTACTAATCTCTTTTGGTAACTGTACTTCGCACTGACGAGGACCGTCGGACGAGCTCGTCGAACGGGTGTACGTCGGTCGACTGACGCGCTTTGTCAGTAAATATGGGCATTTAGTGCGACCCTGATCGAGCGCTCGACCGTACGCGCGTACGCAATATCGCGAGCAAAAATGAACATCGATTCCGAGCGTGTTATTTCTGAGGTGCGTCTTCGTCCGCCGTTAGCCTTAGACTCATTTCAGAGAGATTTTCTCGGAACCACATGCGATTGTGGCTGCGAGACCGCCATGAAAATTAAAATCTCGTTATTTAAAAATGCTTTTAATTTGACCACTGTGTTAAAATAGTATGTTTTTGTTAAAAAATGTTTACTCACTCTCTTCTCCTTCAGCTGCTAAGGTAGAACTGACGGAATAAGCGTGACAGGACACGCATTTCCCTCCAAGCAATGCAGCTTCATCAACTGTGCTCAGCTCTAGTTGGAATCTTACTGTGGCTGTTGAAAATTCCTGGAAAACCAAAGAAACCATTACTAAACTATATATAAGCACACCAATATATAAGCTGACTGTTAAATAGAATATTAATATTCATAATTTCTTATTGAATTGAATCGCAAATAATTTGAAGTTGCGCTTTACACCTTTGTAACCTGAAGGATACCAATTCATGGGTACTGGAAAATAGCCTTATCAAGAAACGGTGAAATAACTCTAAGCTTAAGAACTGGACACAGACGCAGACTAGGCGCCATGAGTATCTGGAGCGGCGTTACGTAAGCCAAACGAGGAGCGTATGAAGACAGAATATATTGGGTCCTCCACAAAATTGGTTTTTTCTCAACTGGGTCTTAAAGAACTGTTAATTATTGCCTCAATTACCTGATAAAGGCACTTGGTATCAGACAGCATCCGCTTTCCCTGGTATGTGAGGGAGTACATTACAGCCAGTGGGAACTCTTCCTCTTCAAATCGGTCTGTTACTGAAAATACCACCCAGAGGTAGCAGAATGCTCGAGGATCATCACAGGGCTCCTGAAAATATTTAAAATAGTTACATATTTCAATAGTTTATTCTCCTATGAGATGGCTTTTTAGGGGAAGTTAGTAATTCATTTTCCTGGTGGTGGTCCACCATACCTATTTTGGACACCAGATTTTGTGCTAGTGTTTCATTTCAGGTATAAATATTCCAATTTTATGTCTAAGCAATACTTTGTCTCTACAATAAGTGGGCGGGCAGCCCACTATTTTACTAGTTTGCTAATCAATATTTTATGCATTTGTATAAATAAGTTTTAGAATGGTTCAAAGGCCAAGGCTTGCTACATAAATAAGATAAGGCAATGAAAAACAAGATTTTTAAATACAGCATCTTTTATTCTTAGACTAAATGTCTACCTGTAAATTAAATTGTAAGCTTATGTGGTTTGAGTTTTGGGTTAAAAAGAAAAGGGCTTACCTGGAAACCAAAATGTGTAACCGGCAAGCATTCCACATTGACCTGTGATGTAAATTCCAACTCCAAAGTCATAATATTCCATATCTGGAATGCCCCAAAGTTATATCCAACTGCCAAGCTACCCAGTTGTGGAATGTATTGCAATACGGTTACCCGAATATGATCCCTTTTGGCCTTCATTCTTACAGTACCGTCTGGGTTACGGAATATGTACTGGCCATCTACTAAGGAGTTTTCATTGAGTAGGATGGCCAAATGATCATTATTTTCTAATGCCAGTTCTCGTTGTTCTAAAATCCTGTGTATGGCAGAAAACTGTAGAAAGCTCAAGTTGGCTGGATTGGCTTCATTTTGGACTAGATGCTCATAACCTTGGGAAATGTCTTTTAATGCTGAAAAGAAAAACAAATTAAATATCAAGTTACTCTTTCTAGGTAAATTCTACCACACTTTACCCAAAAATCTTGTCCCATTTTTTAATTGTGTACTACAATGATAAACATATGAATATTTTTCTATATTTAGAGTTGAATACAGAGTGCGATGATGGACGAGAACGATGGATGGACAGTAACATACATCTTTCTCACATGTATAATTTCAACACAAATGATGTAATAAATTTTTTGTATCAATATTTTAATTTAAATGAGTGTCTGTGAAGTTTTTTTGCCCATTCTACTCCATAGGTACCTCCTATGCTTTGGAATGGGCAACTAGCTTCATTTTTCTGATTGATCGACCCCTTGACAATTTAAAAGTGCCTACAATTACTTATTTGAAATAATTGGTTTGAGTTTCACCGTGTGAAAGATGATATGGCTAGACAGGGGTGACCACTGAGATAATCACTTATAGAGAAGTATGGTAGAACTGTAGAAGACATGTTGTACTGACCCCAAACAAATTGGGGCAAGGGCAAGAAAATGATGACGAATAAAGATTGTGAAGAATTTCATAATTCATCTGTTTTTGGTATGAATTTTGAAACTCTTCACACTCATTGTAAAATAATATCCTACCTTGTATTAAACTAGCTCTATTGAGATCAAAAGCAAATATCTCTCCACTCTTAGTTCCTGCCATGACAACTCCATCAAAACATGAAATTGGTCCATCTGGTACTCTATCCCACACCGCTAACTCCGTAACAACAACCTCGGTTTGTATGCAGCGAAGTAACTGAGAGCCATTGACATGTAAGATACAGATCATGCCCGTTTCATCACTTTGTAAGCTAATGATGAGTTGTATGGAGTTTGCAGTCAAAGGTCTCGGCAACTCCACAACGCTTGTTACTAATGTGTTGAAATTGCTGAAATAAATATCCAATTAAATATTTTATTTTATAAACAGTACTTAGTGTAATTTTAGTATGGAAGAGTGATTTAATTTCTATAAGTAGGTTTGTACAAACATTTTAACACATTAATCATATTTAAAACTAGATGAGCTAGACGTTTCCTATCTGACTACTCTGAAAATAAAAGCCAAAACAAACTTAGAGGTCACAGTCTCTCTTAAAGTCCAGACATAATCTTGGTCAGATCATGTGAAGACCATACAGATAAGTGTCTGAAATGGTCTTTTGAGGAAAGAACCAAACAAAAAATACAATTGTTAGCAATTTTTCAAGCTAGGTCTAGGCAGGTTTTAGGTTTAGGCAGATTTCATAATTATTAAGAATTTTTATCTAATCATATTAGATTTATAAACATTCTCAATTTGGCAAGGTTTAACATTATTTGCATATAGTACAGCTGTAACTATTGAACACCTAGTATAAAGATTTCGTCAACTTTAGCTAAATAGTACCAACCTCAGTGGGGTGCCAAAGTTTCGCGCTGCTACCTTCAATCCGGTTCTAAGATCAACCACACAGAATTTAGGACCCAGAGCCAGCCAGCCATGCTTGGTGTCTTTCAAAATTCCGCCGAGAGGAGTCTTATCTGCGAAATTTACACAATTATCACCCACACAACACTTTGACATTAGAAACCGCTATTTATAAAATATGTTGTCACTAAAACAAACATACCTGTAAATTCCTCGGTAGGTTGCAGAAAACTGAACACAGCAGGAGACAAATTAGTTGTTTTGACAATAGAAAACACACTATCTTGAAGCTTTTGCATTTTAATTACTTGTTATTGCACTATTTTTTAACTTTTAACCGAAAAATAAATTCTTGAGAGGTTATGATACATATTATTGACGCGTTTACGGTGTTGTTTAGAGATATTTTGCTAACGTGTTGCATTAATTTAGCGATTAAATGTTGGCATAGGTGTTACAGCGATATAATATATTGAAATAGTTTAAGAATTTCCATTATAGTTATAAACTTGATCGGTAATCAACGCGCGGAGGTATCGAAAATACGAAAACTTCAAAGTTGACAGCTGTTCAAACCAACCACAGACTACATAAATATATGAAGCCAATGAACGCTCGCCCGGTGTTAGCCCCCGTACCCACCAGCGGGCGAATTATTTAACGCGGCGGGAAAAAATGGCGTAGATCGTGCTAGGCGATTTTTATTCAAGTGTTTGAACGAGCACTTCGAACTTACTCTTCGAGCAGTGATGATTCTGCAAAATTATTAACTGTAGCTATTAGTGTGGCGAATGTGGCTAGGAGACGACACAAGAAAGAAATAAAATTTTGGGTCCCCTTGGTATCCCTTGAATAGTGAAAAAAAAAATATAAAAGGCCAATTTGTGGCGCTTTACGCACGACGACATATCAAGCAACAACAAAATTTCTAGTATAAGCTGACTTCTCATCGTACGAAAAGCCTATACAATGCGAGGTCAGCTAAAACTGGAAAAGTACAGCTTGATATGTCTGTGTGTACAAAGATTAAGGAAATATCCTGACAAAAAACGATGGGCAACCTAATATAGACCCTTAGACCTTTGAACCTATATAGACCCCCTCTCCAATCTTTTTTATACAACTGACATTTTTTTTGTCTCATAGTTAAGTTTAATGAGTCCAAATATTTTCATCTCATTATTTTAAAAACATTAATTAAAGCTGAATACCGCTTCATCAGATGATGAATGATGTGTTACAATTATGATTATTCCTTCAGTTATGTAATTTAATCACATTGAAAGAATATTATTTTTATTGCAATTGTGTAGTGGGAATGCGAACACTCGGATACTGTGCCCATGTCATGTGCATAGTTTGGTACATGGCGTGGGCCCGGCATCAAGAGAGAGCATTACATCTTCGTGCTGCCTTTTTAGAGGAAATATTCAGGTCATCTAATATGAGTGAAGAGAGTGAATAAACAATGTATGTAGTGTATAGTATAGTAAACTAATATTGCTACTAAATGTTAATAAATAATAGAATAGTATGCACCTGTTTTATTTCAAGAAAATATTTTGTACATTATATATTGGACCTGTGGCTTGAAGAAAGAAAAAGTTCTTCTTACCACCCTATGTGTAGTTATTGTGTTCAAACTTGTAATAAATATGACCATCTGGGACAACTATATAATACGACGAAGGATATCCATTCTAACCAAGCACTTCGAATCAATTAAGCTTTCTACTTAAAGAGGTAAAAATCTAGTACACTTAACATTAATTTTAAATTACTTTTCATTATATTAATCACATCACATAACATTTGCAACAGAAAAAGCGCTTTGTAGCTTATTGTCCGTTTTTGACATAAATGCAACGAAAATATTTGCACTCATCATGGCCATTTTTAACTTTAATTATTTGGGTAACGTGACAGTTTAGGACATTATATCACATGACATTTTTTGTTTGTCTATATGTCCCCTATCCATATATATGGGTACTAACGTGCGATGCCATTTTGAAAAATAATCAAAATGGCGAACCAGGACGAGGCCAGTCTCCATACAAAAAAGTTCGATCCCCTTTATTTGTTATTGACTACCCCTACATTTCCTTATTTTGTTTAAAAACCCTTATTTTTGACGGTCGTCGCGATAATAAAGAATGATCAGACCTTTTAAATGAGATATATCTCAAGTCTGTGGACTAAATTTCAAATTTCAATGACGCTAACGCTCATCGTCCTTTTTCAAATATTTTAAAATGTCGATAGATCATCGGTCAGTATACTTCACAAATAGTAGAGGTCTCGTCTGGATCTCTATAATCAGAATCTGCACAACACATCATCGTCAAGCGGTCTACAATGTAAGCTTCTCTTACAGGTTTTGCATTTGTACCAAAAAAAAACTCTTAATTTTGTAAACTTCGATGGTCTTGCGGAGCATTTAAACTTTATCTGTATAGTATATATATTGCGTGTTCTAGTTTTGATCTATAAAGACAACTTTTTATCATTATTAGGATCGAAAAATGAAAAAACTAAATTTCGCTCGTCATCGAATCGTCACCAACGAGGGCGATTTTTACCGCCCGTGCGTACACAAGAAAGTCGTGAGTCGCATTAATGAACTTATAGATAAAATTAATATATTTTTGATATATATCTTCATGGTCGCATCGCATTTATTCAACCCTCGCCGCTGAGCGTTTAAAATCCAACACATTGCGATAAAATAACGCCGCGGTAAATAACCGCTTCCGTGCGATGCGAACAGATGTAACACCGTTTTCCACTTGTTTCATTCCAAAGTGGGTAGGCGAGTATTTTCCGCCGCGATAAAAATCACCCGTGGTTACGGGGGCTTACCAGCATTTGCCTGCAGGGTGTAACCTTTCGCGGTCCTCTTGGAAATCCCTGAACCATCTCCGGAAACAAGTGGGAAGTCTTTGTAACTCTAACCTGGTGAAGTGGGGCTACCTCGATGGCACGGTAGCAGGGTGTGGATGTGGGGCTATTTTGCAAACTATGCTCCACCTCCTATCCTGCCCTTTGTATCCCAAAACTTGCAGTTAACGGTATCCTTGCGCTGTCAACGAGGACGCCGTGGAAATAGCGAAGTTTTAGGCAAACAATATTTGAGTAAAATCATGCCAGCGACACCAAGAAGAAGAAGATCTGCCCATCGTAATTCGTAAAAGAATTGGTAAAATCATTTATTTTCATCGTGTTTGTCTTTAGTTTTCAGATAGATGTAGCGCGTGGAATTAGTAAGTACTCTTAAGCTTATTCCTACACATGCGCTGTAAAGGATTTTTGGTACGCCGCCATCTTGTGAAGTGTCACTTTTGACATCTGTGTATTTTGGTTTTGTTTTTGCTTGTATTCAAAGAACATGCCGAAAATAATAACAAATGATGTTAGACAGGTAGTGTTAAAAGTTAAGGAGTTTTTTATCAAGGAGAAGGAGCTTAGCAACCCGGTAATTGCATTCGAAAAAGTAAATGAGCGAGTTGCCGCTGCTACAGGTAAGTGTTACCATCTTTGGGGCTTTTAAAGTCCCACTCATATTATTCTTGAATGGGGAAGTTCGGTCAAAGCTAATTGTAGATGGCGTGTCCATAGCTAGGTCCCTACAGCCTGCCAATAAATTTAACATTTCGTTCATTTATTCCATTTCGTGTTCATTCAAGAGTTTGGTTTTATTCCACTATTTCGTTATTTTCGGTAATTTTAATACCTATTTTAAATCAATATTTATTCGACATAAAAAGAGTTAGAATTAGAAACTTTAAATATTGCTTATTTTCTCGTAATCAGTTTCTTCAAAATGTTTCCGATATAACCTCGAATTCTGTTTATTTAAAATAATTATCTGCGAATAGCTTTAAGCCACAATCTTCTAAGTTTAGGTCTTTCGGAAAATGGTAGACTCCAGTTTCCGAGCATTGAGGAACACAAAAACGAGTCATTTTCGCAAAACTAAATAAAAACCACTTCACGCCTTACATTATTAGCTTGTTTTGAGAACTAGTTACGACAGCGCCATTTTGACAGTTGCCTTCCCCAT
The DNA here is from genome assembly GCA_917490735.1 of Dryobotodes eremita. Taxonomy (NCBI): domain Eukaryota; kingdom Metazoa; phylum Arthropoda; class Insecta; order Lepidoptera; family Noctuidae; genus Dryobotodes; species Dryobotodes eremita. The sequence continues at coordinate 6,598,308 of OU823261.1, forward strand.
TGCACCACACATAGAAATCTATAACAACCAATTTACTAGTAAAGAAGCTAACTAGTCTGTGTAGTAAAGTTAGGGTTTGCCGAAGCTTCGGCTGTCCCCAACTTTGGCTGGCCTAATGTCAGTTTACTGCAATCGGGTTTAAAAGTTTAATATGGTGCTTATTTTTTTAAATATATATTTCTTCGTTTTTCAGGAGTTTCTATACGTACTGTAACAAGAATCTCAAGTGAAGGAATTGCTGAAGCATCATCCAGTAAACTAGTTACACCAGGGCGGAAAAGGAAAATAAAGAAAGACAAACTGGTGTTGGATAATTCTCATAGCGGTATATTACAACGAAAAAAAAAAAAGAAAGTGGCAGAGGTGAATATTGGGAAGCCAGCTAGTCCAAAGCAAGAAATGCTAGAAAATTCATTCGTGGCTGTGACAACCGATGATTGTGGCAATTACTGTTCCGGTGTGATTAAGATAGAAAAAGTGGATCCGGATACTTAGATGAACCTTTCATCATTCAAGTACGTTCAGATGAAAAAAGTTGTAACAGTGATGGAGATTTATATGAAGACAAGCCATGTGCCCGATGAAGTTTTTCCCATCGGAAAAAATTACGAACTGCCATATAAACTTTCATCCCCTATTTAGGGGCTGAATTTTCAAAAATCCTTAGTGCTATATTTCAAGCTTCTAGACGCAGCGGTTTAGGCTGAGCGTTGTCTGTTAGTGAGTGAATGAATGAATGAGTATTTAAGATTTTTAGTTTTTAAGTACAAGATAATGAAAATGAAGATTCAGGTTTACGAGTATATACGACCGCTTGATATAGTTCATGCAGAACACAATTATAGTAAGAAATCGTTTTCGTGGTTAGAGCTACATCCCAATAATAGAGTAGCGGAGCTTTAAGGTGCATCCAAAATGTCTTCACCTTAGAGCTACATTTCGCAATAGGTTAATAATATATGGTCAGGTTAAGAGTAATCGGAAATAATAAAAAAATAAGGTTGAAAGCCCACAGCAAATCTCTATGGTTCTTAATACACAGTATGGAAAAATCAACGCTATTTCCGATTACTCATTTTATCAAAATTAGACGAACCTCATTTGATTGCATTGATGTATCCCTAAAAGTAAGTACAATTTATTAATGGGTAACCCTTGTGTCACAACAATCCCTGACGATGTCATTCAAGCGCCAAAAGATCAATTTTTAAGGAATAAATAATTTAGCTGGCAATAGCAACGTGTAGTGTTTGACTCTGATACTACACAAAATATCGTTAATATCGTAACAAAATAACTGTTACCGAGTACTGTTCATCTTTTACTATAACGGCCGAATCGTTCGGGTTAAACAGGCGTTATATTATTATGTTTTGGTATGTTTAATTTATTTTGAGCTGTTTTAAGTAACTCATGCCCTATTTTTAATAAATATATCAATAGGTCTTTTGTTAAGGTATAAGTGGCTGTTTTTCGATGAAATGATTTATCTACAAGGTTTTTGAAATAAAAACTCGGTTAAAAAATAATAAATGTATTTCAGTTGTACAACTTGGAAAGATTACATTAAAATACATACTAAACATATTAACTTATTGGTGTCTTTATGCTAATCTAATTTCAAGCTCTTATCCTTAATCATAAATTAAACAATAAAGTTATACATAAGGAAACTACTTCAATAGTAAACTAAAATAATATATTATTTTATTATCAGTTTTGCAAGCCCTTGGCCAAATGTTAAGTCAAAATCACAGCCTGTAAAGGCACTTACGAATAGTTTAATTTTCAATGTTTCAATCTCTGTTTCAATAAACAAGTTCATACAATATTGCAGTTTTCTACGTCCGATACGTCATCATATTAAATTCATTGTTGGTTCCAAAATAGGTCTGTGTTTCTCTGGGAACGGGCAAGCTTCTATAATCGGGTACGCCAGGAACGTGCTGTGGCACTTGCAGGAATTGTTGGTCCTTGTTAGACAGGTGTTATAGGTGGTTGTAGGAAGAAGCGGGTACGTGCGATAAAAAGAAAAAAATAAGCATTAAATAACAAAATAATTGAAGCGAAAACTTTTTCAGCCGCGTTGAGCGATTGGATGGTAGGGGCAAAACTTATGGGTTCGCGACCACCGACATGCTAATATTTCGTGTTGTGCCAGACTGGCGGCGCGCAGCGGCCTGTGTACGGTCGCCAGCAGCTCAAGCTACGCGATACTGTCAAATTTCTCCAAACGATTTTAAACTTTAAAATGCTGTTGGTTAAGTTCAAAACTGAATGAGAAAATCTGACAGTTTGTGCTAACTTAATGTACTGGCGACTGTACATTTTGGGGTTTTCACTTCTGTCGGCAGTCCCCATGATAGCCTATTTTTTTTACGGTGATTTTTGAAAAGTCGTACCTGCTAATTGGTCATGAATAAAAATGACAAAAGTAAAGGTAAGTAAATAAAGCATGCAAAATTAAGGTGGAAGAAAAAGGAAACTGGCAAACTCACATTCAGTTTTGAGAGCTTGAATAAAAAATTGTGCAAATAAACAGTAATTGGGGGTCAGTGCTCAATGGGCAGTATGAACAAAATCTATTCCAAAAAGTATTCATGAAAATTGTCTACAGTTGTGACAAGGCCTATCTGCATGCACGAGATGGCTAAATAATGAACGCGAAATGAACGGTCAAAGTGGAAAGGAGATGTTTTTCTGCTGAGTTTTTCAAAAGCATTCAGGCAATCAGGGGAGGATAAGCAGATAGCCAGAACAATGCGTGGTTTGTGATCCCGATTAATTATCGTTTTGCAAACTTGACCAAACATAGAATAGAATTCAGGAGTTGACCCTAGAGAGGCTGGCAATGTGAGTAGGTATACCATGGTCAACACTAATTTGCATCTGAACCACTGGCTGCATTGCAGCTGATACTTCATATGGGCAACCATTGATTTGTTGAAATGAAGTATCAGCTCATCATGAAGTCCAGTGATTGAAACCATGTTTGCAAGAAGATTTCAAGGACATAAATCAATAGCTTTATTTTAAATCCGTAACAATACTTGAGCAATTTATTTTTTACGATTAACCGAAGCTACTGAAACATTAATCGTGTTTCTGTTGGTTTCAGTGGCATGTGGATTAATTTTCATTTGGCCTTGTACTATGTTCATCATCGAAGTATATGGACTATCTGGCGTCAGATTTTTTTGTAGATTACTTTCGCTCGACACATTGTTGTCATTACGAGTATTCTTATTATCATAAACCGTATGTTTCATAGAAACGTATCCCTGATTAGATGGCTGAGCTGTTTTAGGACCAGGACTGAATCCATTTTGTGTTACCACAGGATTATGAGGCCTTGATGTACTCACGCTTTCAGTTTTTGGAGGAGTTTGCGTGCTTGTGACAGAAGGAGTATCAAAGGAATCGTTTCGAGTCACTTGTAGACTATTAGACCGAGAAGAATTACCCAAAGAATGAAGTGTAGATGAACTTCCTTTTAAACTCTCCAATTCCTTTGAAAACACCTCTTCACTTCTTTGAAATCTTTGAGCGTGTGACGACAGTGGTGACCTATTTTGATTTATAGATGTGGCGCTTAAAGATCTACTTGGTGAATTATTTTGGGCACTATCTATTGATGATACTTGTTTATTTTCGGCTTTATGAGTTGATCTTACTGGTTTATTTACTTTAGCTTCCATAGATCCATATGCACTGTCTTTAGTTGAACTATGGGATGAACTTTCTTCTTGCATTCCATATCTTCTTACCACACTTGCTGGTGCAACAGCTTCGATGTTCTGTACGTCATAAGACAAAGGATTTCTTTCCGGAGGAGTGTGTTTAACTCCATCAATAACTTCACCAGTTCTCGGATTAATATGTTTTTCTGTGTCAAAACGTAAAGTTATTCTATGACTTTCATCAATGGGATGATCTCTTGTTCTATGTTCTAATTCCTCATCGCTATCTTCAAACGCAGCTTCGAGATTTTCCTCCTGGAAAAGATGATATATTTTCAATATTAATCTTTAATGTATGAAATCACGTGTTACTATGTTCGTACACGCTAATCTCCGACACCAACCAACCGATTTCAATGAAATTTTGTGAATGTGTATGGTTGGTTGCAGCTTGGAAGATAGGGTAGCTTTGGACCGGATGGGTGGGGCTGTTGTCGAGATTTAACTTCATGTTTTGTGAAGTCCTAAAAACCGAAAACCGTGTTCAATATAAAATTCTAGGCAATATGACTGCAGTTGAGCAACATCAAATGGGTCTTATATACTTATTTTATGAATCAACAAAAGTCATGATTTAAGGAATTAAAAATTACAAACCTCTTCATCTACTTCTTCTATTACGCTATTTTGTATCCATTCACGAATTCTCTGTTTCTTTGCTTGCCGGTCCACAGTTGTTTCGATACCATTATCCCTAAAATGTTTTAGTAGTATGTTCTTTTCATTAGGGTCACTGTGAAAACTATACATTGATGGACAGAGCTCATCTATGTCTTCGCCAGCTAAAAAAAGTACATCGTAATATATTTTATTTCTGTAGGTTCATGGGATAAACATATGATAAGCTTAAATACGTTTAGACTTACCAACTCTATCGGTATAGCCTTTTCCCAGCCATCGGTCATCCAAATAGCGAGGAATCTCTAAGAAATTGTATGCCCTTTTTTCTTCTCTTGGCTCTATAAATTTTTTAAACATTTTTTGTGCCCTCGAAGAAACCATTTTCCACAATTTCGGTTGTCGTTTCAGTGGATTTGAACTGTTGTACCAATTGTAATAGCTAGAATACAAAAAAAAAACATTAAAAGCTAATTAATAATTATAGTGACCATTTTAAGCCAGTAAACAAACGGTGATCATGATTTGGTACGAAAAGAATCCAATGCATGTAGTTAAATTTTACCTTGTGTAACGAGGGTCATCAAAAGCAGCTTTCTGCCAAGGCAAACATCCAGTGAGGCAAATGAAAATAACGATGCCAAATTGCCAAATATCATGGGAAATTAAAGCTCTGAAAGTAAAGAAATAAATAAACAAATGTAAGATTGACGCCCGCAGCATAAATTTTTCACACCTATGTATTAAATTTTATGATTACTTATCATTTTAAAATTGAAAATATACAAATGAAAAACTGATCGATGCTTACTTAAACAACGAATACAGCTGCTCAATTAAAATAAATAACGCGCACACAAAGTATCAGAGAAAGATTCATGAAACATTTTTATTTTCTTACTTGTAGCTACTGTCCATGGATAATTTCAGCACTTCAGGTGGTGAATAGGGTAGCCATTCATTCCGTCTTCTCACAACTGATAGAACTTTTCTCGTTTCTCCGAAATCACAAAGCTTTATTCTTGAGAAATCGGATTTAAATATGAGAATATTGTCGAGTTTTACATCACGGTGTACTAAGTCTCTTTGGTGAAGATGTTCTAATGCAGCCGATAATTGCTTTGCTACCCTTTTGGTATGGATTTCACCTATCCCAGTGTCAAGCATATTTGATGTAAGGTCACCTGAAAAAAGAAATAATCGTATTTGTTTCGAGTAAAAAGCAAATTAATCGGATGACTCGCGGCATTCATGCAATGAAAAATACAAATACTAATGTGTTTGTACATTTTACTTGTTTAACAATGATACTGAGCTAGTTAAAACTACAGGAAACAGTGCACCAGCTTTCAATACAACATGATATTAATGAGGGCTGGCAGTGGATGGAAATGTGCTAGATATAATATTCATTCAAATCAAGACGTGTTTTGGCTACAATCCAACTCAAAGTGTGTGTGAACCGGAGTAAGCGAAGCCCAGATTACTCAGCATTTAAATTTTAATTTCCGAGATAAATTATTAGCATTATATTTATGTCCACATCTTCATAATTATACGTATATTATGATGAAGTTATCTTACCTAAAGGTGCATATTCTTGGCAAAATACATAGAATCCAGCAGTCTCAAATGCTACATCGAATGTAGTTACAACGTTTCTATGGGCGCTTAAATGTAAACTATAATGAAATTCTCTATAGAAATCTCTAATGGATACGTAGGGCTTTGGTAGGGCTTTCAAGACAATTTCTGTATCTGAAGCCCTGTGCTCCACTAGCAAAATCTTTCCGAACCATCCTTCTCCAACTATTTGTAGAATGTCAAACTCTTCTACTAGGCTCACCTATAAATAAAGAGCAGTTTAAATATAAGTGTTGAAGTTTTTATGTGCATAATAAAAACCAATACAACATATAAATCTTACTTTTTCCAATTCGAACTCTCTGATTTTATGAATAGAGCCGGTTAGGGCCCTTCTCGAACCATGATTCATCTTGGATGCCACAAACAACGCATTCTTTTTTGATCTGAAAGTAAAATAAATAAATATAAATTACAAACAAACATTGTAACATGTTTTTACTTAAGTATATTTTCTAAGGTTTTTAAATATTTAGCCATAGCTCTTTCCGATAGGTCGAATGGGCGGTACAAGTCGTCCCAATTTCTCGTGAAATCGTTGAGTGAATGCTCTTGGATAAACGCCAGGACCTGATGTCTACTCCAGATCCAGACAGTGCACGGACGTCACAAGGTGACGTCACCCAATGTCTCATCCTAAATATTGAATGATGTAATGAAAGTGTTTTGAATATTGATTATACTTTATGATATATTTATCTATGTATCTCAATTAGGTACAGAACCTTGCATCCATCATCAGAAGCTTCTTCCATTTAGGAGTGATTATCCGGAGTCGAAATTATAATAACATTTGGCACTATCCCATCATGGAAAGCTGTGTAAAGCATTTGTTATTAATTCTGACTTCATTGTTTGTCTGGGATCTATTAAATAAGATTGGAATTTAGTCGGAAAAATCCTATTTCAAAAGAGAATAGAATGGAATAGAATAGAATACTCTTTATTATGTACACCATACAAATTACAGATATAAATGTAGACATTTTAAATAGGGTGACACAATGGGCGGTCTTATAGCTAAAAGCGATGTTTTACAGAAAACCTTTGGATGGATTAAAGGGAGAAGGAAAGACAATAATGCAGGTAGTCAGTGGTGTACCATTTACATATACAATAAATACATACATACATACATTAAACATATACTTCTCTACATTAATATACACAATAATAAACATGAAACAAGAGCAAGGAAACTAAATGTAATGATGATGTTTAAGGAGAGAGGAAGTGTTTTTGAAAAAGAAAATGATGTTAACTTTCACAAATTTTCGCAAAGCTTTTGAATACGTCGAAATATGCAATAAAGACAAGTAACGATGCTCCTACGCACGATCGTGTTAGTTAGGTCAGTAATCTATTGTACCAGTATACTTAGAACAAATGGTTGTTTATTGATGCTAGGTCAAGTAATAAAATGTTCACACATACATACATAAAGCATGTAAAACAGTATGTGTATTACCGTATTGTATGGCTAATAATAGGTTTCCCTGTATAAATAGGATAAGTATAAAACATGCGAACAGACTACAGACTAAGAAATATTAAAATTTTAATACAAAAGGTTCGGCACCCTAATTACGTAACACACTATCTATCACAATCTGAATTATTTTGAAGCCTATTGCTAATACATTGCTTCATAAGTTCGAAAAATTTGTCTGCTCTACAACGTAAATAACGCAATGAATGTTGTTGAACTGTCAAAATGAAACCCATTCCTGTGTGTTTTACGTAATTACCCCGCAGTTTTAGGTATGTAACTTATACTTAAGTTTAAGTTTAAATTTTAGACGGAAAAGGTTTGTTTATTAAATTAATGAAAAAAATAATGCATGAAAAGATGCGTAATTGGTATCCAGCTGCCATTAATCACATATAGCATGAACAGACGTTTTGTTTGTTTTCATGATATTAAACAGAAGTTTAAGAACATTCCAAATGGGTTTCGAGGGTAAGTTCTATAATATGCCACATTGTTCTCTATTAACTGGTTTATATGGTTTATACTGGGTTTATGGATTGGTGTTTCGAGACTTGTGGAACTTACCCCCATATGGGGTTAAGTTTTTGCCCAAAAGTCAGATCCGTAGATCAAATAGGCAGATAGTTGCTCCATGTAAATTATTGGTATTCAGCTGCATCCGGTTAGACTGGAAGCTGACCCAAAAAATAGTTGGGAAGAAAGCTAGGCCGATGATGGAAGGGTTCAGTTTTTACATAATTAGGTAACACGAATTTACCGCGCTTTTAGGTCAAGTCATTAGATTAATAAAATAGGGTAAGTACGATTTTGTCAGAAACAATATTTGTTATATTCTCATGAATATAAGAAATATTCTTTTTTTTTTTTTTTTTTTTTTTTTAGTCCTTTTGGACTATAAAAATAAGGATGATGAAGATGCATTAGAAATCTGTTACAGAAAGGTGAGAGATAACATTTGGGATGAACAAGAAGAAGAAAGTATCACATGTGTTGCTAGTAGGGTTGCCACCCTTTTTTTAAGTAAATAGAGTATATTTACTTTTATAAGGTAAAAAATAAAGTACAACACCTGAAAATAAAGTATTAAGTAATTATTTGCCCTACAATTCTTTTCCATACATATTTTTCGTTGGCTCTAGCTATACCTAAAAAATATTTGTTACCAGTGAATATCTTAACAGCATATTTACAGACTGTCTTAATTCAAGTATATAAATAGTTTATTTTCTATTAAGTATAGGGACACTCTATTTCATTCATCAGACAAAAAAACTCTGTATAAATGCTGAAGTGGCGGGAATGGATAGCAGAAATGACATAATTTTGTATACATATACCTATTTACAAAAACATTTTATTTTGAAAAAATATATTGACTCTTCTGTGATGTGGATAATCCCGATAAATCTTTAGAATGATTGACTTGTGCGTATAACACCTTCAATAAGGCAATTTCTTCATAGAATTTATACATATTAATATTACGTTTTAGTGGTTTTAAAGTTTCAACTATGTGAACAAAATGGTTATATTCAACATTACTTTTTAAATTTATGTTGAACAGTGAAAAGAACCAATTTGTGTGACTAAAATCGAACCACTTATCCAGATACCCTAAGGCTTTGTCCAAGAACAATATGAAACTTATGAATTTTTTGACTAACTTCAGGCGAAGACATATCAATTTCTTTTATCTTTTTCCAGTTTCATATCCAAAGAAGAGATTTTCTTTTCTTGTCATTGTTATTTCCTTAGATTATGCATAATATTGTATTCGTCCAAAATTGTGATGTTATTCTCTTCTTAGAACTTAAGTTTTATTAAATACATTCAGCATGTGACTATAAAAATTAAAGTAATCATCTATCAAGTCATAATTATATATCACTGATTTTCAGCAATAATAATTTTTTTAATATCATTGGGCAGTCTTCTTCTAAGCTCACAAAATAATTAAGTTCTGATAGCTTTCAAATTTAACAATATTGTATCGTCCGTTACACGCGAAAAATAGCCTAAACTTTAATTGTAGTTCTTTAAGTAAACAATTTAAAAAAATCTTTAAAAGTATATATATAAAATAAAGTATTTTCACGTACTTTATTGCCTTCATAAAGTATAAAGAACGTTGGCCCAAAATAAAGTACAATACTTTATTATAAAGTACGGGTGGCAACCCTAGTTGCTAGGTCCATTTTAATTCTACCATTCTATTCTATCTCTATTTCATTTAATTAATATGTGCTAGTTTAGATGTTCATTTTTACTCAATCATATTTAACGGTTAAACTGATGAAATTGGCACTCAGGACAAACAAGTCTTGGATTAACACATAGGATACATTTTATCCGGGCAGGTACGTTAGGGAGTTCCCTTTTGACGACAGTAAAATCTTAGGCAACAGCTAGTGAAGTGAAATTACGATAAACAATATTAATGAAGTGTATAATCGACTTGAAAGTGGATTATAGTCCTACACCTACATATTTTGCATTATATTATGCTTCGTAGTTGAATGAACTGAAAGAATTAAGCGGATTTTTTGGCTAATCCAGGGTTTGTTTTTCTAAAACACAAAGCTGTGTTTTCTTTCAGTAAGAAGCGTACAGTCAGTTCATTCATGCTGGCCAGATTTCGGCATTACAAAAGACAAAGATATTTCCAGGGCCGGATATAGGGGAGGGCATCCGGGACGACGGCCCTGGGGCCTCCACAAAAGAGGGGCCCCACAATAGAGACTTCGAAAAAAAAGTATATTTTTAAATTCCGACGAGTAAACACTAGTAAACAACTTTTCCTTTGATATTTTTTTTCGCTGTTTTACACACGGTGTGTAGGTACAAGCGTACAACTGTTAGGGTACCAAAAGGTAGGGTAGGGTTAGGGTAGCTAAAAAATCCACCCTGTTTAAAAATTATTGAAAACTGTATTTTACTTTTTTTATCGTCTGTTCCACAAAATTTTCGGGGCCTACACTTTTTGGTTGCCCCAGGGCCTCCACACGCTTATTTACGGCCCTGGATATTTCGTAGTGTTAGTAACTGTTGGTCGTTTTCCAGATAATCTGCTTTCACTATACCAACTTTGTAGGGTTTAGGGCCCTAACAGTGCTGTAGGACCTAAGACCACTGTAAATGGAATTCGTACCAAAGGACCATATTGTAAAAGTACACATTATCTATAAAAGATAAAAAAGAGATTTACGTTAGAAAAAAGAAAATTATGTATCATCGGTTATTTATTTTACAATTAAAACATAAACGTCCACAAACAGTTTTATCTTTTCAAGGAATAATCAAAAGTCTAAACAAGGGCTTTGGAAAATTTACAGAACACTCTAGAACGAACTTTGAAGAAACCGGCAACTAAATTGGGTTCGATGATTCTTTTAAAACTTGAAGGCGAGAACTGTTAGAAATATATCCCATGCATGCCACGACTAAGATGAAAAATTAATATATTGACTGGATTAGGTACATACATGACATGATGATATTAACTGTACTACTTTGATGACATAGTGATGTTGAGTTATCATCCAATGTAAAGTGGGGGCAATTTGGGAAAGGTGAGACTATTTGGGACACTAACAATAGGTATTTAAGTAAGCAACGTTATCTGTTGTAACTAAAATATCATAAAAATACTTAAAGTAAATAATTATTAAAAAATAAAGGCTCACTAAACATCACTTCTGAATTAATGAATTTCAACGAAATATTTTAATCAAATGTTTAGGTATACGGAAAGTTATTTCAGAAGTGCATTAGTGCAGTACAAGAATAGGACCCACTTGTCTATATTAAGAGTTAAATACGTAAGCAATGCATGCTTATTACCAACCTGATATGCGTGCCTAAATAATACCAAACTAATATTGTGTATTTCCAATGTATTGTAACTGTACCTGCATATATATGTAGGTATGCATTTTGTTAAAAGAACTTACGTTAGTTTAGTGTTTTTATGAATTTGAAAAACCATTTGATATGGATTCCATTTTATATAGCATATACATAGGTTACAGAAAAAATGTGAAACCCTGACTCCAGAGCTAGATTAGAGTATCTTCTTGTATTTCAGGAGCCAGCAAACATTTAAACCTTACGACAATCAATCCTAATTGGTTCGGATTAACATTGGTTAAAAAAAAAATCGTCTCCAATAATATACTTATACAGAGCAACCATTCTACCCATCTCATTTTTGCGTTACTGAACGAGGATATGAATGACTAACTTTAGACCGCGGCTTCACCCGCGTGGAGGTCGGAAATTATCCCACGGGAACGTACTACTGGGATAAAAAGTATCCTACGTGTTAATCTAGGTTATAAACTATCTGTTTTCCAAATTCCATCCAAATCCGTTCAGCAGTTTTTGCGTGAAAGAGTACCTAACAAACATCCATTCATCCTAACAAACTTTCACATTTATAATATTAGTAGGATGACTATTTGACTATTTTCTTTAATGAAATAAGAAAACAAACTCACTGGCAATAATTTGGTTTTACCTTTAGCGATCTAACACTAACTCACATGTAGAAGCATACAATCCTGCTCGTACGCACGGTGAGATATCAAGCTATACATTTCCAGTATAAGCTGACTTCTCAATGTACGAAAAGACTATACAATAGGAGGTCAGCTAAAACTGGAAATGTATAGCTTGATAAGTCATCGGTGTACCATGTGAGGATAAAGTAAGGCGTAAAGTAATGACCATGTGTTAATGTACATCATTCATTTGTGTTGTTACGTATAAAAAATATTTGAATTAACCTTGTTGTTAAATAGGTACTTTGGTATCCATTTGATAATACAGCTGAACGTCGGACATTAAGGGTGATTTTTGACTACCAGATTTGGAAAATCTTGCTGCCTGTTTTATGTTTCATAAAAGTGGATGAGTTTAATGACCGTTGCCTTAAATATAAAATACACGAATGGAAATTACCAAAACTCAAAGGGCAGGCGCCCTTGTTCATAAAAGACACACAATACACTTGGACTAAATCCAATCACTTGTACCACTCAAATTTCACGTGCTCCCGACTTTTCATTATTATTTTCATAATCACTTGGTTATAACACTATAAACACATCAGATTGTAGGAGATATAGTTAACGTAATAAGCGGTATATTTGTGGTGTAGGGCGGAACGGGTTGGGCGTGCGACGGTGGTGTTCCTACTGGCGGCGCGTACGCAGCGACACCCGGGAGGTTATTTTTGTGCTACTGCACATACAAAAATCAATTTGTGACGGAAATGTTACGATCAACGACCTGGTAAGTGAAAACTAGAAGTGCATTTTCTTATGTTGTGAGAAAGTAAACGGGATTTATTTAATTACTTGTAAATCGCGCATAATTGCGGTGTATCGTCTTTCAGTAGGTGTATAATCAGGTCTGGCTAGTTCAGCCGGGTTTATATATACGTAGGTAATCACATAGCAGTAGTTTTTAATAGCTTGCTTGTATCCTACATTGTGTGAGCTATTAACCTACTAAATAATTACGACAACGGAAGCAGGTAGGGTGCGTAGGTAGGTATATCTAGATAGATACCATCTGCTCGATAGTGGTCTCAGTGGTTTGCTGACTTGCTGTCATGTGTCTTCGTAGTGTTCCTAGATTATGATAAATTACTACTCAAATATGAACAATTAATACATATTATAAGCCATCCATTCTGATATCTAATACTTAGTTACGAGGTTGTTTGGATTTTTCATGCTTTATTGTAGTAAGGAATTCAAACCTAAAACGAACTTTGAACGAGCGGCAGTTTTCTTTTCAACAAAGGAAAGTTTGTGTCTGTCATTCAGCAGAATTATATTCGTCAGCTCGTGTTGGTTAAGTGGCATTTTGTTCTATAGTTGTTATATTATTTAAGAAATATCGGCACTGCATTGCGTATCTAGTACATCTAACACGTTGGTACATACCGACATTTTGTAATATCATATAAAATAAAGTGTCTTGGTGTCTAAAATTAAAAAATGTTATATAATTTATATGCAGTGAGTTACACCGTACACCTTTATTCTGGCATACTATCAAATAGCTAAATGCATTTTTTGTTTGGTAGATAAGCTTGTATACAAACCGACAGCGAAATTCTTTACGCAGGTCTAGGAGCATTACCTATCTTTATCACACTATATTTTTTATAGTACAATAATTATTAACTCGCTATGCACGGCATAACTATTCTTAATTGAATACCAATTAATGCATGTTTAGTTTATTGCATTGTAGCATCTGCAACAACATTCGTTTAGCCTCTTATTAGCAATTTTGCCAATTGTATTTGTGTCTATTTTATTTACATCTGAAGAAATGTACAATTGCTCAAGGTCTGCAGGTATTTTACATTAAATAACTAGCAGGGTTACCCGTTAACATGAGCTGGTGGGGAAAAATCTGAACCTATTAGAGTTTGTTCTGGGAAGCTACGTTACGGATTCTAGAGTTAAGAAAACCTTAATTATAGATACCGAAAACGCTCTTTGGTTTACGCAGATTTCTAACAGATATCTAGGGTTCAACATATAATTTTTACTATGAATCGTTCCTGATATATCACTGTATCAGTGATATTATCACTGTTATTTTGATAATCAATCGTACAACCCTAAACATTAAAATAATGGTGATGGGTGTTGCCAGAATAAGTTCTTGTATCTTGTTTGCACTTCAAATTATTGTATCGGAAAGAGTGAGACAGCATCCGAGGAATAGACAAATATTAAAAATTCAAAATGGCTCGTCAATTGTTATTGTGATTGTGATGTGTCAGATGTCAATGTCAAAATAGTAAATTTTTTTCAAGTACTGTTTCTTTATTTTATTTTATCTGTTTTCAGGACATTATTACAATAAAATAAGCTAATTTCTACAAAACAATGATTTAATAACATTTTTGGTAAGTTTTTGGATTCCTTGCTTTTAAAATTTTAGGTTATGTTAGTGTTTTGTTATTGTTCACATTCGTTATTTTTTTGCAGTAAATTTTCGGTCTTTATTGAACTAATTTAATTGTTGACACCAAATTATCACAGTTTTCTTAATTATGCTTCTTCCCAGATACCTATGTTCTTTTCTCTCCTGCCTGCTTATAACTTTTTACTGACCTACGTAACCTTTTCTAACTTTTTATCCTGAGCGTAAACTATAAATATAAACGCTGAGATGATTTATATTATTTACTATAAACAGTTGCAAGTGGAAGCCTCTTACTCATGAAAACATGATTGATTTTCTTTTTTTGTTGTCGTCACACCAAATGCCTAAATTATGAAGTTGCACATGTGTATTAAATAAGGAAATTTTCATAAATATTTATTCCTTCAATTTATAAGTACTATTTTATCTGTTGCAATTGATAATTGCAATAAAAATACTAATTATCAGGCTTAAGTTGGCTTGAATCAACAGTTCAACACACAATTTACTTCTACGTAAACATAAACTTCTCTTAAACAAAAATATGAATACTTACCGTTAAAATATAAAATTTTCTGTAAGTTAATATGTATCATGTATGTATGTATAGGTCCATATTAAACCATAAGTTCTATACTTTGTGTATGAATCAGGAGTTTTGTTGTGTTTGTTTGGTAAACACGTCTGCCTTTAAAATGTCTCTTAAATTAAAACTGTTAACATTTTTATTTAATAATTACCACTATTTACCACTATGTAAAATATATTGTTCATGTTATTATTTTAATCATGATGAAGAAGAAGAATCATGATGATTAAAATTCTCTTGAAACTTTAGTTTCAAGAGAATTTTAGGGATTTCTTTTTTTAAACTTAGTTTTTGGGTTTTAACCCTAAAATTCAGTTTTTGAACAATTCTAAAATTATGTGTCATATAAAACTTATCTGCATACCTGCCCACTAATGTTTTGACTGTGTGCCAAGTCTATGTTCCTCATTCTTTCTTTTGGCTACACCTGTCTTCTCTAACCCATATTACATTCATTGACTACAATATCTATTTTGTTGGAGAGGTTATTCACATCATAAGATACATGTGAATTTATAAATATTATGTGATTTATTGTTTTTGGAAGTGTATAACTTCTAAGGCTTATTTAGACTACTAGTCCAGCAGAGTAATTGCGTTACAAACAGTAGGAATAGCTGTCATTTTGACAGTTCAACAACATTCATTGCGTTATTTACGTTGTTAAGCAGACAAATTTTTCGAACATATGAAGGAATGGATTAGCAATAGGCTTCAAAATGATTCAGATTGTGATAGATACTGTTTTATGCTATTAGGGTGCAGCTCTATTGAAGTCCCCTCTTTATAGGGAATGGAAAGCACTTGACATGCATAGGTTAGGTATATGTGTTTTTCTTTCAATGCTATTTACACCTATAATTTGTGTATACATCAGCAGTAATACCACATGGATAAAAAACCTTATTAGGTTATTTATTCATATGGCAACACTTTCCTTAAATACTTTTGTAAACCAATGTTGAATGTATATGCTGTTGGTGTTCTTTAATAAATAAATAAACACCTATGCACAATTTCAAAAAGCTACCATTACTTATACTTAATTTTTTTTTTATTGCTACTCCGTATTTCGAATGATGTAGTACAAATCGTCGGACTTATTTTCTCACCACTGTATATTTTTTGTTAGAGCTTACTTTCAACATTTTCCACTTCCAACACGCTAACTACGACAGCCCACAAAAGAAATATCGTAGACCAAAGTAGCCTTCAATGTGCCAATGTTACACTAGGGCCTATGGCCATTAGGCCACCCTGCACAGTCGTAGCGTCAACGTTTCATGGTTCGTCTACAACTATAGGGTTGTCTGTGGTTAGAGTTTCAGGAATAAAACTTTTAACATAGTTTTTTAATAGACTTGGTCGGGCTCTGAAATAGCTCGAATCAACGCGCTGGAAAGAGGCATACAATTTAATAGTAGTTACCTAGTGGGTAGGCTAACTTAACTGGTGCAATAATATAAGTCATGTTAATTGCATTATTATTTTTATTTGCGATCCCTAATCAAGTTCCTGTAGAGGGCGCTCTCTTCAGGAATCCACATCGAAGCCGCAAGTAGTAACATCGGTAGGCTAACTAGTGCAACAATATAAGTCATGTTAATTGCATTATTATTTTTATTTGCGATCCGTAATAAAGTTTCTGTAGCGGGCGCTCTCTTCAGGAATCCAGATCGAAGCCGCAAGTAGACAATCATAATAAGTATATATAGTACGATTCAAACTTAATGGCAGCTGTGAAGTGCGCTTTTCGCTGCGCAGTACCTCACCCCCTCACCCCCGCTGACACGTGAATTGGTTACTGCGCAGCAACTCGCCTCATGTTCCGAGCCGCCATTTAGTTTGTTTCGTACTGTAACGTGCGTTACTTCTTTTCTACTAAATAGGTACCTATCTAGGTTATTAGCAACTTTGTAACAATCAATGATGTTATGATCTCTCTCAAATACATCGAATACTTTGCCAAGAAGTCCACCTCAACCCTCAGTAGTTCGTTAAGTGTCGCGGACTCCAAGCAATTTGCTATGACACTAAAAACTAAACTTTAAACGGCTATAAAAACGGGTCCAATTGCTTCGTGTTTATCGCCGGTTTAGACCTTGTGCTTAGATGGTTGGATGGGATGTAAAACTCGCTTGTCGGGGACCGCGCCACTTCGAATTGCATGCGATTTTTATGGTGGCAGTGAAAGTCCTACGTCTATTTTTTGTTGTTTAAATGCCTTTTAAGATGTTGTAGCTTGTAACTATGTGGAGAGAGGCATGTTTCAGGGCGTGTTGCCGTCAAATTGCAAGTGAGAATATTGGCAGCTTCGCAATAGCGAGGAAATAATAATCCCGAAAATCTATACCTACAACTTTCCTTTCCTCTAGCAATAGGTACACACGGCTACATATCAAGCTATACATTTCCAGTATAAGCTGATCTCGCATTGTATAGGATGTCGGTACAATGAGAGGTCAGCTTATACTGGAAAAGTATATATTGATCTGTAGCCGTGCGTACCTATCTATTTCAAGAACTATATAGTGCATAGATAATTATGATACCAGCAATTCCCAAGGTACTTCCCCAGTTCCCTTATCGATAAATTGTTACTAAGTATTTACATAATTAAATCACACAATACATTTTTAATAGGGATATTTAAAGAAAATTTTCCTGTTTCTTCGTCAAGCTATGAATAAAATCTTTTAATCTCAACCTTTATTCCTACGTTCCACGAATCGTAGCTCTAATTACGACACGTAGTGCGAGTTGAAGTTAAAAGACCACAAATCACTTAAATAGTTCGCTAATAGTTGTGAATTACATCTACGAGGGGCATTTAATGTATTCTCAGTATCGGCATGAAAAAAAAGAACTTAAATTGAATTAAAATTATTTTTATTATTCAATGTAATCCCCCATTACCTTAATGCATGTATTACATCTTGAAATCGACTTTTCAATACCCTGTAAAAATTAATCTCCCCTTTCTATGAAACATGCGCATTTATTACGGCCTTGAGTTCTTCATCGTTGGAAAACTTTTTTACAAAAAAATCAACCGACTTCCAAAAAACACAAAAAAAGTGAAAAATAACTTAAATTTCGGAAGTCGGTGTCTTTGGTTTTGTATTTTCGGTTTTTGCGACCGACTTCCGAAATTCATGTTATTTTTCACCTTTTTTAATTTTTAATTTTTTTGTAAAAAAGTTTTTATTTTTCACTTTTATGTTTTGGTACCTACCCCACACAAATTCGTATACCACTACTTGATATGTAAATAACAGTGATAGGAAATTATTAAAACATCATCATAAACTAAGTGGAAAAAATACGCGGTATTAAGGATAACTCAAAAACTCCTGGTCAGAATTTGATCAAATTTATATGGGACCACATGAGAAGCACCAGCCTTCGAATCATCCAAATCGGTTCACCTAAAAAAAGTTCTGAGCTAACACATAAAAAAAAACATTCAGTCGAATTGAGAACCTCCTTCGTTTTTTGAAGTCGGTTTAAATCGTTTCCACGAAGGTCTTTTTTCTAATGAGGGAACTAATAATAATCACTTGGGGCTAGGTCCGGACTATAGGGTGGGTGGTTAATTTGTTCGAAACCACAATCTCGCACAGCAGCCTTGGAAACACGCGCTGTGTGGACCGGAGCGTTGTCGTGAAGAAGCAACACACCGATGCAGATGGTTAGTTTACCCCGTCTTTTTTCTTTAATTTCTTTCCGTAAATTTCGTAAAGTGGACGCGTAGGATGCGCGTAAGCATTCTCGACACCCATCTTACATAGACTTTTGAAAGGTAAAGAAGGTCATGAAGAATAGTGTGCATGGTACCAACGGAGTGGGGGATCTTCGCTGCTATCATTTTCATCTCCATTCGGGCATCCTCCAGTATAAGCTTCTCAACATTTTTCACGTTTTTTTCCGTAGGGGCAGTAACCGGGCCACCCGAGCGAGTGTCGTCTTCATTACTCTCTCTGCCCCTTTTAAATTCACTTGATCCCTTGTAAACTGTAGATAACGAAGATGCAGAATCTTGTTAACCAGCCACCATCTCTTCGTGAATAGCTTTTTGTCTTTTCCTGGTTTGGTAAGGCATTTAATAACAGCGCGGTGCTCGATTTTCTTCAGCATTGTCACGTTAGCCATTCCAGTTGTCCTTGACTATGATCACAACTATATAAATTTTTACCGTTATACCCTAGATAGTGTCATTCATTCATTAATTAGTCAAATTACCCACATCATTAGTAAATTACCCTCATACCGAGAATATATTGAACGCTCCTCGTAAAAGTCGTTCGACTATCGTCAGTAATGGTCGGTGCAAACGTCAATTGTATCGTGTATTAGCATTGCAAAGAAATATCAATTACGGATTATTGCACTGATTTGATATTCAGTAGGTACAGTTGGTTGCAGAAAAATTGTGTAACATTAATATTTAATATTCAAAAACTGTCAAGAATAAGTGCAAGTTCAGCAAGTGTAATTATAACAAAAATAAACAAGTCGAGGTTGAATTCGATACGACTATTTTTATGTAGTGCTATTTGCTTGGTTACAAAATTGCCAAACCTGCTACACTGTAGTAGGTATAGTTAGTTTTATAATTCAAAGTACCTACTTATATATATAGTTTGAAACCTGATAGGAGAACCAAACAAAGTGTTTATAACGTCTCACATGTAACACTATCTGTAAGGTAAAATTAAACTGAAGTGGTGGTAGGTAGGTAGATAGGTAGGTAGGTAGGTACTGTACCACAACTTTAGTTTCAGCTGTAATGCGAGCTGAATAATTTAGGTAGGTACTTACTGAACACATAAATATTAATAAATAAATATTAAAGCATCTTAAAAGTTCTACTTATCATACTGACTGTACATTAGTATGCAATTACAGTTTGATGTAATAAAGTATGCAATTATAAAGAACAATCGTCTTGAACTGTCAAAGTTTAGAAGGCAATGGAGATCGCTCATTGTCTTAATGCACGATGCAATTACAGGAATGTGCATAAGATTATAGAGAGCAAACGCAGGTGTTAAGGACATGCGAATGTCAGAACGAAATGACGTTCTGTGTTCAAGAAATGCAATTATAAAACTGCTTCTTCAAATCATATTTTGTCTTCTACTTACCTATGTACCTTCTGTTTCCAAATGCCCTCAATTCAATCTGTTGCCAAATCTAATGCCATGATCACAGATCTTCTGGGAATTGATTAAGCTTTTGGATTATTTTTTAAATTAATTAATTTGTACACCATCTTTGAGCGACTCTATGAAAATGTAGTCAATCTATATCTACATGGCGTTGGCACTGTGCAGAACAGGTGACACCGCGACTGCGACTCCATTTCCACAAAAAAAAAAAAACTAAAGGTGCCACTTGAATTTAAAAAATCTTTACACAGCTAATTGGCATAAACATAGACCACACACCACTGACATTTGACCAAATATCTCCATCTACGCATCCGAACGGTGTAATGATTTCATGTACAATTTCTAAGTGACTCCTTATACGCTGCCAGTAAAGCACCGTTAAGGGTCCAAGGCAGCAGTTTGACATTAAAAGTTTCCAATTAAGGGCTAGTAGATAAAGCTAGGGTAATCTCGGCTGCTCGGCCGGTAGCTGTCTCGTGCCCTATTCGGATGCGGCGCTAGTACCCGCTTCGTTTGTTTACCTTTGTACTTGATTGATAGATAATACTTGCTACCGCTAATTAGGAAGTGTGAGTTAACGGTGTAAGAGAAATGTTAACGAAGGAGGTTTGGAGTAATTAACTAATGGTAATAGGTTTTAGGTGTTGGGTGATTAGGCAGAGGCATATAAATGTCTTTAGGATTGCGAGTTATACCTAGTTGTTATTAGAAAATGAATGTCTTATTAATAGGATGCAAGAGAAAACGGTGCTTATTACATAAGAAGATTCCGCAGCTACGGAGTGAACAGTTTTTTTTATAGACCTCATCCAACGGTTTTCTGATCAAAAGCGCTGGATGAGCGATGGCGATGGCAAGGTCGACGAATACTTAATGTACTAAAATAAAGTTCTAAACGTTACAAGGTTTCAGAATAATCTAATATCTCTACTAGGATCAAAATAGAAAACAATATAGCGAAACCCTGTGAGAAAGCGCCGAAAACTTTACAGAGAGACGAATCAACGTTAGATATGAAGGTTTAGTTCACCAAAACAAAACAAAACTGGCACAACGGATGTCACCTTCGTTTCTGGGATAGCAACGCCGAACCGGTGATGTCCCTGGTTTGGTAGATGCGATGTGGATGTAGAAAGAATGCTTGTTTGCCACCATGTAACATAACATAATGTTCCCACTGCTGGAAATGTTGGCGGTCCCTTCCTGCTCTATTGGTTGGCCATGGGTGAATAGCAAAGAATAAACAAACAAAAAAAAAACAAAATAGCAAAAGCTCATGCAGCTTCCAGGCCAAGTAAAAACCGTGAGAATGCACCTAAAACGTTCCAAAGAGGTGAATCAACGTTATGAAGGTGTAGTTCACCCTTCAGTCGTGTGTGCCCGTTAGCTAGATGCACGCCCGCGACTTGCTTCGGCACTAGACGACGATTTAATTAACGTATTGTGTGCCCGCTGCTATTAACTGCGGTTCTTAGACGGTTAAGGCGTAGTCGGCGAGGGTGTATTGTGATTAAACTACTTTCATGTTTTGCTACTTTGTCGCAGAGTTAGTTGATAGCTTTGAAATTATAGAGCAGGTTTGAGTCGATAAAGCTCTCTATATCATCATAAAATAGATAAATAGTCTACCATCTCACCAGAATGTATCAGTCTTGATACTCTTGTTTATAAAATGTTCCAGGAAATTCAGGATATTCTTTATCTTATGGATTCCTAATATTGGGCTCGATCCCCTGAACAGATCTTGGAAATGCTGAAGTGTAAGCTTCGATGCCATTTCCAATAATTGCTAGAAAAAGCCATGCAATAATTATCCTTCGCTTAGTAATTAGATTAAGAATGAAATGGTTCCAATAAAACAATATGCGGAAAAACCAGAATCGTTTCGGTTTCAGGCATTTCTGTCAAAGTTTCAAACAGTTCCCAATAGTTTATATTTTAAAATTAAAACATTCCCCTTAACGTTCGGCCCTCGATAAGGGATTATGCACCATTATTATGCAGAGCTCTTAGGTTTCGGGAACTCAAGCTCTCATCAATTAAGGTATCGGTACGGCCCATCTTCTATCCATAGCGGCTAACCCGTCTGGGCTAAACCTGGAAGGCACAATGGCTCCGAATAATGAGACAACCGGTAAACGTTACTTAAAAGGTTTCGGTAGATGAAAGCTAAGGAACATATTTTAATGGTGCTTGTATGAGACAGTTGAATTGTTGCTATACTTGGGGATTTGGGTTAGGTGCAGACGTTTATTGAAGTTCTTTCTCCTTTCCCTAATTTAAGAAACGTGGTTTTAGATGGTTGCAACATCGACATTTCCGAAAATGCGGTTGTTTCTTGAAATAGAGTCTCTAGTGAAACTATTTTTGGGGAAACTAATGAAACTGTCGTATTGATCTGTGTCAATCAATATAATCAATATATACAAAAGCGTAGTCTCGTGTCCAGTTCCTGAGAAGGTCACCGCTGTCGCTCCGTCCAAGCAAGCAAAATTTCCATTTCACATGGAATCGTTAGCATACATTTTGATATTTAGTGCTGGGCAAAGCAATTGACCAGGAAAACGGTATAATATTGCAGATATTACTGTGATCCCAATAGCGCTATGATAGGTTACTGTGCCATCGAGTAGGTACTTACAATTTGTTTACCGATTGCCGTTTTCTCTTAGTTGACATTTACGTCCTCCAGCCAATAATATTCAATTGATATATGATCAATAACTCAAGGAAATCTATCTTGTAAGTTATTTCGACGTAAGTAATTTTCCTAAGCTTCAAACAGGTAATTTAATTTGATTGGTGAGCAGTGAGTACTTTATTGCTATTACCTAGGTATTGTTTATTTTGGCAGCTTCATATTTTACCTGAAATGACAGACGGCTATTGTACCATGTATTGATATATTCAGGAGTTTGACGTGTTTTGTCGGAATTGAAGCCCTAAACATTTTACAGGCTCTTATAGTACTGAAAATAAATTGACTTTCTTTAGCTTATGTTTCGTTTTAGCTCATTATTATTCACAGTCTGAACAGATTTATAGGTAGTTGAAAGTTGTTGAACTTTTAACAAACATTGTGTTGACATTAGAATCGAATTCTCGATAGTCGTGAGCAGTAGCTCCACGGGCTCTCTCCATTAAGATCTCAAACGGATGTCGACAAGCCATGTCCCGTCTCTGGCGCAGTTTATAAGCAAAGCATTACCAGTGGAAAATCAATTGAGGCGCGCGTCGGAATGCACCGGGGAAAGTGAACTGGGCTGGGATGATTCCAACCCGAGATTAGATACTATTACCGATACTAAACAATGTTCGCGAAAGGGTTTTAAATATGCATAAAATATAAACAGAAATAGCTGCAGCAATAAATAGGACGATAAAAGCTTTTTTAAGTGTACAAGAAAGTATTTTCGTTCTGCATTTTAGTTGCACTTGCAACGACGCAAGAGCTTCATTCTGTACATGCTTATATAAACTATTACACAGAAATCTCAATGTAATGCCATTTCAATTTCGCTGCGATTAAAACCATTGAAATTTTCATAGTGTCCGAAGAATGTTTGCTTACCGTTTTATACGGCGTGTTCTCACGAGTGGCGCGCCTGTTTAAACGTTCTGCGCAGACGACACGGATTTTAATCGCTACACAACGTCATTGGTGATTTATCGACCGATGTTGGCTAGACGCTTGGATTTTAATGTTATGCTGCGAGGACACGGCGGTACTTGGGATTCTGTACAGGAATTTCAGATTTACAAGATGTATTTTTGCACGGATTTGAATTCTGATTGTGTTTAACCGTGTTCATGTTTCAGACTTGCGTGAACAGATAGCTTTTTAAACATCACAGTAATGTTTGTCTGGTCTTCCTACAAAAGTAAAATCCTAACACAAATATTTCTCAAAAACGCATTTCTCTTTGGAACAATAGCCACATTTTATCCACAATTTGATGGGATATAATTTCAAAACAATTATCCTTACATTTCTCACGGCCACTTCCACTTGTCCGGGGAGACGGGCTGAACCGACCCGCCTCTACGAGTCACATCATGTCCGACTGTCGACTAAACCCAGACCTATTGCGAGAACATTGTTACTTTTATTAGCGTTTTGCAATGCGTCAAGTGCAGTGATATTGGGGGCAAGTCTTCATTATGGTTCGTTTTGTTGACATCTGTGACATTTATGTCACGCCTTTGGAGTCTAGAGGTGGGCTCTTTGAATTTTATTGTTATTCTGTTGCTGCATGTCTCACTGTAGTTTCAATGTCCAATTGTTTTTATATCTTGAAATTCCTGGGGTCTTGGTCTTTACCAGTCACAGCCTCTTTCTACTTCCTGCAGGACGTTAAGTTTCCTCCCTATTCAGCCTCTCTTCCCTGTTTCTGGCCAGTCTGGTTCAGGTTTTTCCAAACAACGACGAGTGTCATTTAATGATCTTACAATCACGTAAACGATTCGGCTATTATCTACTAGTTTAGTTCCATTAACTTCTTTGTCTTCCTTGTGTTTTGGGATACCTGCCATATTTCTGTGAAATGTTTCATGTGCTTTTATACCTATCATGTTTTCTTGATGTTCATCGTCATCCTCTCCCACTTGGTCCAAGTCATTTTGTAGATTATCTCTATTGTGAATTCTTCTGATTGTCCTGTCAACATAAATAATTTTGATGATTACGCACGAACGTCACAGATTGCAGCAGTATAATTTTTACTGCTACATTTAATTAACACCGCTAGTGCATTCGCATTTGAATAATAATAAAACTTGACCATTTATATGCGTACCCTTAGTTTTACTGTTATTGTACAATTTATGCCAATTTGAATTTAATGTTTGGTGAGATCGTTGGAAATCTCGACCTAGATCACATAAAGGTTGCCTCTATATTCAAATCCTGAGATAAAGTTAACAAGTCAACAATACCGCAAGTGATTTTAGAAATAGAACAAAATTAGAAGGAATATGAATATGACATGATTGATAGCTTGCAATTTTTTATGCCATCTCCAAAAACAGTAATATAATGAGATGTGTCCTTAAAATGCGTGGCATCCATTATTAGCAAATCTGCCATTGAATTGACGAGTACAGTACCTTCACAAGAAGCATAAACACGAATTCCTCAGATTCCGCATTCCTTAGTACCAATAGTGTACCTGCATGTACACTCAAGACGTTTTTAGGCGACCGTCATTACACGTTGTTAGGCCCGCGGGTGTGTTCCTTAATCCATCAAATTACAAGCCGGCCATCATCTTAATATCCCCCGCCCCTCAACCAGGCTTTCAATAAACCAGTACCGCATTGATAGACCGTAATTATAGTACGCTGGATGCGCTCACATAAACTTGCTTGCAGCGAATTTGTGCTGTAATTCGGCCTACTCAGTTTGTATTGTGGGATTGTTTAGATCCTCCCGATACAATGCATGTTTGTTTTTATTAATGCACGGTGTTCCTTACAGCCCAAGGATATTTTATATGCACATTTTGTTGTTGTATTAAGTATCACTTTGTTTTAAATACACAGATTTTATTTAAAAGCGAGTTTAACATAGGTATTGTGTCAGAAATCAACAAAAACACGGAGCCAGCTGCATTTAAATGACTTCTCATTTACATACAAAGTTAGTTTTAAGAATTCTAATGTTAATGTTAATTATGTAAATCGATTCGATATCCTTCCTTTTAACTTTGAATAACGTTGCTTGGAAAGGAAACGTGCCGTAAAAATGTCCCTAAATTGACCTCCGAAATTGGTTGTCGTAGTCATTTAGATTTCTTGTAATAATACTCCAATGAGTATATTAATATTCAAACTTGATTGATTACAGTCGGCGCTAAGCACAAAATAATTGTAGGTACATATTTCAAATAACACACTCGAAAGGCGGCGAGCTCATCTTATTATTAAAACATGGATGTATTTGATAAATGTTGTATTCTTAATTGGGTTAAGATATATGATTGTGTGTTTATGAATTATCATTTATTTTATTTACTCTTACCATTCAGTTTATTCATTCCCTTGTGGAATAAGATTTGCGACTGCTGGAGAATTTATTAGCAAACGATGTACTCTTTTACTGCTGTCGGCATTTTTCCCTTCGCCTAGTTGTTAAGCACAAAGTTCGCGTTACTGCAAATTGTTTTAGCGACACATCACCGTTTTTACTGGCAGTCGGCCACTTAGTTATCGCCCTGAGCTCTACAAATCGTCCCGGGCTTTCACCGGTAAATGTCCTATGAAATTGCTATCGTGAGTCCCGCTCTGACCATAAAGCAGGCGGGATCGCGACGCGTTTATGATCCAGTAATAATGTGCTAAGACAATGCTACGTGTGTTCACATTATGCGATTCGTCTCAACACATTTATTCAACAAAATTTTACTCGAAGCTTTTGTCAGTCTACCATTTTGAAAGGTGCTCAAGGTAGACGTTAATTTTGTTTATAAGCCTGAGGCTACGTGAGAGGCGTCGATGTATGTCGTTAGAAGCAGATGCAAATTTGTAGACGTTGCAATTTAAATTTTGCGCACAAGTGATACTTTGACATCGTGAACTGAGCTTTCCGTAATTCTAAGAAAGTTTAACTGGTCCTGTTAACGTTAAAGGGGAGTATATTATAGAACCACTTAAATCTGATGCTCTGTAATTTTAGTCTAATCACCGTTTGATTGCAGTTGAAAGGCTTTTTCATTCGGATCTTCACTAACATCTAATTATTCCTTCAAAATTGATGTGTTAACATTTAAATATATGTGTCCTACTGACAGACATTACTACTGTTCCAAATAGGAGAGATAATTCAGTCGTTTCTGAAATTGTCCCGAGTATAGCCGCAGGTATGAACGGTACTCTCTGCGTGACCGTGCCGCTGGCTTCTCCTAAATTAATACTCGATTGTGTTGCACTGGCCACATTGTCTAGGTGAGGTGGCGTGACAGCCTGTCGTTACATTGGAACACTTTCTAGTCGTGTTGTACACTGATTTAAGTGGAATTTGTTACACAAATAGATCCTCCGCATTGACTCCCCCACTAAGTCAGCCTCAAGCCTTTAAATTACGTCTTCTTGCTCTCTGCAGTTAATGTAACTCCTATTTATTGTAGCCACAAAGTTTTTAGCTCTCTGCCTCGCACTGAAGTTCGCATTTCCCCTTCTTTATACGCGTTGCCAGGTCAATAATTTCCTATTATCGTTCACTAGCACCATAGGCGTATATTGCGCTACTGGATATCTTATTACTGAATATCTTTTCCAGTAATACCAGTACTATTTATTAGATTGAGTCGTGAGACCGTGGCGCGCGGTAGCCAAGCGGCTGAATAAAATAAATAAATAGGAAATGAATATTATCCCAGCCCTCGGGCACTTCAATAAAGTAACGGTGTATTTGGTTAGCTACTGGCTTCAATTTCGTTGATAGTTTCGCCAAGCTTTGATTTATAAGTAAATGCGTTGATTCGTATGCATTGAATTTCACAATTACACCAAGTTTGTTAATAGCAACGGGAATTTATGATATGATGTTAAGTTGTCAGTTATATCCATTCATTCTTAATCAAATTAGGTCTAAATATATCAATAGGTCTGACATACATATTTATTTCCGTCGTCAATAATATTCTTGTTTATTTGCAGGGCATTGCTAACGATTGATTAAATTGCATCCGCAACCTGCGCGCGCGCATATACTATCATGCATAATACTCATAGTTTATTGCTCTATTACACAACCATTATTTATGGCTCGATTGCTTTACCATAAGCTATTGGAATGCCGTTTTTTCCATGCAATTAAACCGCTAAAATGACATACTTCTATTCAGGTTGTCTGTGTTCACTACGTGACAAGTAAAATATTGTCATCTAATTTGCTTTAAGGCGGATTACGTGACACTATTATATTTAAATGCGTAGATTTGTTTGACAAAATTGATTTTCGATTTGGCTTACTTGAATCTATTATATCGTCTTGTAACATTCACTTTTTTAAGTCGGTGATAAATCAAAGTCTCAGCAAACACGTAAATAAGGAGATGATCTAACGAAAAACTTCCTCTTAAGACTTGCCTAGTTTCTTGAATGCTGTTGACTTATAAAATAGTTTATGAAGGTAACAAATATCGCCAGTTTTATGTCAGGGATGCATCGTGCCTCTCTGTTTCTATAGTCTTTACCGCCATCTTTACTATAGTAATTTAGAGCTGTTTAATCTAAAATGGATGTAAATTGCCTTTATAATTTGTCATCAGAATTTATTAGAGCCTGGTTTATGGGACGAAATTCCTTGGATGCGTTTCCAATCTCGTATAGAAATTAGTCTTCGCCGATCAGATTTTAATGAAGTCGTGTTATTGTTGTTTGGTATTTGCATAGAGATTAGTTTGGAGATTGCTTCCTCGATCATGTTCGTGTACACATTTAAGTTTTATATGATCGCTTGCATGTAATTATTGTGTGGTCGTGTGGATCATGAATTTGTTAATAAAGGTGTTTGTTCTGTTTCAGAGTGGCTGCGTGATGATGAATAACCGGTATGTATGGAATTTATTATTGATGTTGTTATATTCTGTATCCTCACTGTCCTCCATTAAATCTTTTTCTAGCCCCTTTATTATCATCAATATCTGAAGTGCCTTTAGGTACATACTGATCATCTATCTTGAAGAGTGGTTCTGTTTCAAATTCATTATGATTACATTAAGTTTCTGTTAAAATAACATGTATCAAACAATAAGAAACCATTTCTATGTTTTATTCTTATTAAAGTGCAACACGCACTTGATTTTTCTGCTTATGCCTTAAAGTGATCCCTTACTAAGAACCTGCAGTTACAAGGTTACAATATACTGTCTTACTTCAACTTGCTTGTACAAAAAGTTCCGAGAACATGTGATTCTGTTCTCAACACACCCCATTGTAGTACAGACAGCCTCAAAAAGATGTATACATCGACAAGAATTCATTTTAATTTTCTACAATCTTTGTTCCTTATTATTGTATCAATGTGTAGCCACAAAACTTATTAAACATTGGCTACTTAATTGTAGTTGCCCATTGATATGGAACACAAATTGTAGACAGTCAAATGAATTCTTATTGATGTACCTATAAATCTTTTTGCGGCTGACTGTACTTATATACCAAAAGCTTGTAGCATCGTTGTCTCCGCAGTCTAACATTCTCTGTGCAACATTCAGTTGCACGGATCGTGCGGCACGCCTGCATAATGTGCTCTCGCGCATCCGAGACCTATTTTTTGCTGTACCGGGAGTGAATTTTAAATCGAACATGTCTTTATAAGAGCTGGGTTTCCAACACAAGGTTTAGAGCCCCCTACTATGGTCTATGAGTGATCGCGACGTATGATTATGATCGAAGGGATTGTTTTTAGCTAAGGTCTCGGCGGTCTATGGGTGAATGACATTTGGTACGATTTTACGCTTGTCTGTTTATTTTTGTGGATTGTGGCAGCGTTGTCTATGTTGGCTGTTTGACTCTGTAAAAAGTTAATCAATCATGTTAATTTAATGTTCGTCTTGCTTGACGTTTTGGAAATAATAATTGAATACCAAATGTCTGCTGTGATGTGATTGCTTAGTCGCCTTTGTGTTCTCAATTCTATACGAAATTAAATTGTTTTTCTGCAGCAGGTGTCATGTCATTCATAGGTTTATTTTAGTTGTTGGAGGGCAAAAGTATCCTACCCTCGTGTATATTTTTCTGCCATATGCTGGATATAGTCATAGCGCTGCGTTGTGTCAAGTTCAGATCATTAAATTCTGCTTAGTTCTGTAACCCTTCAATGATATTCAGGACTATACCAAGTTTTATACTCAAATTATTGTTTGATTCCTGTCTGGTACCGGAATCTCTAATTTTCATCTGCCGGCAGCAGTATTATTCTCTAAGCAAACTAGTTCGTGTTACTTTGTAAAACTAATTAGAACTAAGCAAAATTCCACTACGGTGTCGATAGTTTAAAACATCACAACAAGACTACAACTGCGCCATTGATATTATCACTGAATTGCTCTGTGCAGCCGAGTGTCCATAGTAAACAAAGCCGATCGCTAGTAAGGGCGGGATCTCTAGTTGCATGTAACGGTAGCAGCTAATACAATAATGTATAGCCGCGGCTTTGTTTTAGAAATTGAGTGGTTGTAGGATCGTGACGACGTTGCGCTTCTTTCCGTCTCTGCTTATTCCTCGAGACCTTTGCGTACTGCAGAGGTGAATTGTGTTTGAGCTTGCGGTTTCACGTACGATGAAGCCGCACCTTTATTCTGACGAGAATTGGGTCACGTCTGCACCTAAAAATATCTAGCTCCGTGAATGCTTAACCAAGTTCAATAAATAATACATTTGACACCTCAGATAGATTGCCTCGAATCACTTTTGTGCGAGTCACGAAGCAGTAAATTCTTGGAAAACTTTTGGATTTTAACGGCATTTAACTTCGTCTTTGAGATGCGTTCAGACAATAAAGATAGTGAAATTACTATTTACATGTAGCGTTATTGTTTTGAATTTAATTTAATCCCGTTTTCAATATCAGAAACACAAATGGATATTGTTTATTTCTTGTCTCATGTCTACGTTAGCTCCGGCTCCGCCCGCTGGACACACCCCTGTGGTATCCACCCGTGTGATATTATGAGCAGTATTAATCTTTTTTACATAGACTTTATCAAACTAGAAGAGACTTGTCACAACGTTCCAAGTAGGCACCAAAATAGTGTATTGTTCTTTGAAATGTTTTGGAACCTTGCGGTACGCGGTAGCTTCTTAGACGTTGTGGACAAAATCTGGCATTTCCAGCAGAACCAGAATTTATGCTCTTGTTAGCTAGGAGACTCCAATTAATACTAGAGAAATAGGTTCTAATTGAATCTCAATATTATTTGTAATAGGCCAATGAGAAAATTTGTATCGTAGATTTGTTATTAAGATTACGAATGAGCTATTATTTTTGAGATAAAGTGTATTTATTGCCGTGATGTAGTTAATTTAAGTGCCTTATTAGGTACCTATATCTGTACCTAGCGTTTACAAGTTTTATATACAATGAAGGTATGTTCTTTGTTCATTTTTTTGTGTATAATTTTCAGTGTGAGTCATTCGACATTAGGCGTTGTCTTGTCTCTAAGCACGAAATCCGTAGTTTCGGCCGATGACGTCACGGGCGTTTCCTACTCCGTATCACCTACGGACATAAGATTAGTTTGGGGCCCGACGTATGAATGAATGGCACCACGATGTTACAGTTGTCCCTACTCCCGGTGAGTTTTTACCTGTCTGAAAAAGTTAATTAATCGGGTGTAGATTTCACTCCAAAATTTAACACTACTTTCGGACTGGTCTGTTTCTTCGTTGACGGACATACAGAGTAGGCCTCCAGAATTTGAATGAACGTTTTGGTCATAGCATAGCTTACATTTCGAAGAGCGAAATAAAAACTTTCTTGAACAGTGTGTATAAAGCTTTTATTTTATTTATTATGGGACAATAAACAGCTACAATATAAAATGTTTATAAATAACAATAATACAGGCTCATAAGTAGTATTAACAATATTGCAGTCCACTACATTATCCGCATGTTAACAAAATTAAGATTAGGTAAAAAGTGCCACTAGATAAGCGTTACTCAGACATATAAAAAAAAAATTGATTATTAAAATACAATACAATTAATTAATTAATTATTTAAAAAGTAAAAAATATGCGTTTTATATATATATATATATATATATATTTATTTTTATTAATATTTAATGGACAAGGTACCTATGTAACTATGTATGTACCGTATGGCGTAGAGCGACCTTAATTAATTATCATCTGAGCTGCAAACTATTAACAGGAAAATAAAACATAATTTCACATCTATTATTATTTGATGTAAGTACGTTGCCACAGTGAAATAGGAGAGGATTCTAAGATGAATATCGGTCATTTGTACCGGTCAGTCGATCCCTAACCCTCGCAGATGCTGTATTATGCTTCGTTTACACACCAACAAAATCTCGAGCAAGTTCCAGTCGAGTACAGCATGGGAATAACTCGAAAGTTTATGAAGCTACTATTTTTTTAATAGACAGTTATCAATTCATACATTAAAAAACAAGTATACGCGTCGACTTGGGAACCTCCCTCATTATTTTCATCTGTTACTAATAGATAAGCAATAAATTGTGCATCCAAAATCCACATTAATTGAAACAGAGTCCCTAATAAAAACCTGCTTTACATTAAGCTACACAAGACTTATATAACTGTACCAGATTAGCTTATCACTTAATTAAATTAAGGCATTAACAAGTTTCTTGGGTGTTCCAAAATGTTTTATTAAAACCTAATCAAATCCGGATCGTCGTGTAATAAGATGCAGTTCAAACACAGCATGGTTTAAGCAATGAACTGGCCACTGCAAGGCACAGATTACAAAATCAAATAAAATTTTTATTGCACTGATGTCGTTACAAACATCTTGCATTTATTATATTACTAATATGAATCCTGTTATGAGCATTTCTGTTAAGGAAATAATTTTATTAATAAATCGGTAGAGCTTATTACACAACTTATAAATAGGAATTGCTACTTAATTTTTTTCTTAAGAAAACACTTTCTTCTCATCATCACTTTATTTCCAAAGTCGTAGAACATATTATAAAATTGAACGTAATACACCAACATAAGATTATCTGTTTCTTTTCGCGTACCCATGTTCTACAAATAATACAATTTAATTTGATTCGAAATGAAAATAAAATAAAAAATTACTCAATTCTAATTCAAAATCTTGTTAAGATTATAATAATAAATATTAAAATCTAACAAGAATTGAAAGCCGATTAATTAATAACCAAGTTTACCAAAGGAAACGGTAATCAACTCATTATATATTCTAAATGGATAGACTTAAAGAATTAACTGTTAACACCTTATAAATAATTATAAGGCAGAAACTTGGACTTGTGGTAATAGTTATTAATGAGTTTACCGATTGCTCTAGTTAATCTACTTAGAAAGTGGACAAGACCCCTTGTAACTAGGGGAGATTAAGTTGGAAAGACGTAAGACTAAATGGAACAGGTGTGACCGAAGAAATAAATAGAGCAGAGAAACAATAATTCGTATATTTTGATATTAAAGTAATGACCCAAGAAAAGGTTTCATCAACGAAAAGTGTTGTAAAGCTTATTAATTTAACCGCAGCAAATGATACAGTATGTTATGTGGGTGAGTTCAATATAGCAGAATCAGCTTATAATGTTCCCATTGCTGAAACACAGGCTTTCTTTCTTCGAGGGGTAGTGGGGTGTAAACTACAACGCGGGCTCAGTTCGGGTTGGTAGATGTCACATGTCTTAGAATTTTTGGGTTCTAGGACACGCCCGTTTCCTCAAGATGTTTTCCTTCATCGTTTTGAGAGCAGTGATGATCTAATTATTTACACAAAGTAAAGGGCCTGCCTGGGTTGGAACCTACGACCTACAACTTGTAAGTCAGGACCGTTACTACTGGCTGCGGATTGTTCGAAAGAGTTACCGTGGCCCTGGCGCACAGGCAACTGAAGGAACACGGGTGGGTTTTAGTCAGTAAGAGTCTGACACGCCCTTCCGCTCCGCCCAGAGCGGGAGAGGTCATTTGATGATTTCCCAAACAAAAAAAACAAAAAAAAGTACCGTTACTACTGGGCCACCACTTCTCTCTTCAGTATACTCTTACCAAATTTGAGAAAGAATTAGTAATGGCAAAATTCATAATTTACATCCATTTCCTCCTGAAAAAGATCGTCAAGAGAAGCTTAATAGCAAAAGTCTCATAGTAAATCTTAGTTACAGGCGTACAGCTAGTACGCTGTTTAAATTAAATAATACCATAACACGGGTAATATATTTTCTCTCCTACTTAATTGGAGCCCTAAAGTATAAATTCTCAATAGGTGAATAGATAAATCGTGACATACCCATATATTGCGGCGTTTAGTGCTTCGTATTATTAGATAAAAAGGTGTCTGCGCAAACTGCAAGAGACCGCGGTCACTCATGCGCAAAGATCTTAGGAATACAAAAGAAGTTTTGTTTATAACTTTTTGTGCTTGTGATGTGGTCTAAAAGAACATAGGCTGAATCTAAAGTTCATTGTACAAATAAACATGGTAGGGCGATTTAAACTCTAAGATTAGTTAAAGTGTAAACTATTGGGTTGTATTTACTTTCTCCATTATAAATACGTTCGTTACGCTAATCTCTCGTGTTTCTCCTAAAACTTAGACCGTGACCACTGTCCGGGCGG
Organism: Dryobotodes eremita; assembly: GCA_917490735.1. Classification (NCBI taxonomy): domain Eukaryota; kingdom Metazoa; phylum Arthropoda; class Insecta; order Lepidoptera; family Noctuidae; genus Dryobotodes; species Dryobotodes eremita. The sequence continues at coordinate 6,632,840 of OU823261.1, forward strand.
TCTACGGTTAATCGGTTTAAGTAATGTTCATTAATTAAGGTCCCCCGGCCGTCGGATTACCGGCCCGGCACTGTCCACTCGCGAACAACAATATTTTGTCAACTACCCGCATCAGTTATCTGAGTTGTCCGGTCTCGTTATTGAACAACACTCGGATATTAATCGTAATTATAATGAAGCGGATTATTGACTTCGTTACAATGATTAACAGAAGCCATATCTTCTTATTTTTCAAAATTATGAATACTTACTACAAATGAAGTCTTGCGTTTTAACATGTCAGAAGCTAAAGATTCCCGCCAAGGCGGTTCGTTTAGATAGATGGCCGCTATTTGTTTCAGCTGATTGGGCCGCTCAAGGGATGTATCTTCCATGATTGTTTTCCGCGAACCCTTCCGACGCTCCCAAGAATAAATCTAAACTGCTGATAGTCGCTCGAGATAGCCAATCAAACGCCTGATAGATGCTTCCAATATTTTACAGCTTTGCACAAAATGCTCATACGTCAAAATGCGAATATTCTAACAGGGATGGTTCAATATCCTATTACTAATTAAAACATATTCGGTCCTGTACAAGCAGCGGTTGAATATCTCATGTTACGAGTAACAATGTGGGCGATATTTAAAAGTTTTTGCAATATTTTTCCCTTACTCGGTTCATTTGTTTCCCGGCGTGCCGCGTCTAGGATTTATTTTACAAGCAACATTATCTCGTCCCTTCAAAGTGACTAACATCCTACACACGATATGTTCTTATTAATGGTCGCTTGGCGCCTTATTCATATTTTACACGAGCAAACAGATTGTGTGTAATAATTGGACATGCGTCAAGCGTGTCACGGTAATGTGGTCATAAGTTAGCCGGTGGCCCCGGGCGCGTGTCATTATGCCAATCTCGACAATTGAGCCTCACCGCTTGTCCCGGCTCAGCGTCGAGATGATCTATGAGCTGATATTATGAGCTGGAGAATTGGCTCCTGCTCAAATTAACCTTCTGGCTCTGTTAGAATGTATACTGCAATTATGAAACACTTTTTCTGCATATTAATCTTTTCGATCGCGTGTCTGCATCGTACGGTCTCTTTAGGAAACACCCAAATTGTTGTTTTAAAATAAGTTCTAAGTCCGGGCATTGACACGTATATAAATGGGCTATCGCGAGAACAAATCATGGTGTTCATTGATACTTGTAAATATTATTAGTAATGGTGGACAGGCGTCGTGCCGTTCACACCCACCGCCGCGTCTGCGTTTGATTAAGAGCGGGCTAATGAAATTAATAACCGTGGAACACCAAGTCTAGCTAGCGCCTCCTTCGCTCTTGACAAATGACCGAGTGTAATTTCACACGGGACCGTAATAATACAACGTCGAAGCTGGCTCTACGTGTACCCTTTGTGGGCTGACATCACTGTAATGGAAATTTTAACTCGCCTGTTTCCTGGCACAAAAATACCGTTAAAGTGACAAATACATTGTCATCAAATTGTTTAGAGATTTAAGGATATTCAAAGAAGTTCTTCGAAATCCGTTTAATCTTTGGAAATTAATCGTTTGTTTTCTTGCAAGCACACCATATGAACTTCTTGGAAATGGCAGTAATGCATTCGATCTTGGCACGAGATTTACTGTTTCTAAATAAATTGTAATGGCTCGTTAACCTATAAAAAGCTTCATACGTAGCTGAGTATAAGATGCAGGATACAGTTACTAAATATGGCGTCCATGAATGGTAACAATAAGATGGTCACGATCTCTCATCAAGGACGCTACGCAGATCATAACGATGGCAGACCCAGTAACCTTGGTGCACCACAATTACACGCAATCCCTCTGCTGCAATTATGCTGAGTGCGCTTAAATTTCCCTTTAGCCGTGATATAGTGGTATCATAGAGCAGGGCGGTATTTATCATAGTGCACTTGCGCGGACGCGGACGGGACGCACGGAAACGAGATCGTCGGCCGGCCGGCGCGAGCGCACCACCGATAAATCTGCCGCACTTAACTCGCAACCGGTAAATAACTATGGGATTTCCGCGTGCGAGAACGCGATGCGCCCGAGCATAAATCTATGCCTGTATTGTGATATTGTGTTGCCATTATGGGTCTCCGGGAAGGCTGGACGTCCCATAAATACACACAGTTTGCTCGGCAAAGCCTCTTGTGTCGTCTTCTGAATGGGTATCTGTGACGCGAGCCGTTTCCATATCTCAATGCCTAACACAAAACGCCCGGGTGGCTTGCATCTCTGTTGGTGTAATTTTGTGTTTGTTTATTGTAATTGGCTCAGATAGCTTTTTAACAGTTGAGGAATGCAATAATATACAGTTGTGCTGTTTTATGTTGGATTTTGATTTCACTTTTTTGCTCATTGACCTTTCTATCACACCGATCTTTTTTATTGTGTAAATAATGCAGTGGAAATTCCCAAGCGATAGCAACAGTTTGCAGGCCAATTCTGTCATCTAGTCTGCCTTTAGCACGTCCTAATAGGGTAGGTATGCAGCGATCGCGATCGCGCCGACGAACGAGCGATGCTACACGTGTTCCAGGTGAAATTACCATTATTATCGATCATCTCGCGCTAGCGTCTCGTAACGACCCTCAATAGGCGCGAGTACGACTCCGCGAATCTTATCTTCGACGCAAGCGAACGCGACGCGAACAGAACGACCACGTCCCGTTACGTTCATCTTGCAATTTCAAGCTTGTTTACTTTGCTGCTACGATGGACGAATTTGATTAGGCAGCCTCCTTGATAGTAACTCATAAACCTGGCCACTGCAATGACATTCGTAATTGATCATAACTCTGCAGTAAGGCTGACGACGCTACAACAATCGTCTCCGATTTAATCGCGCACCTTTCAGGCACAACCATTATTCTTCTTAACTGTGCCGATAGCCTTCTTGTTACCCCGATTAGTACTTCACAGAAAATTGAATCGTAATTGCGTTCTAAGAGAAATGTAAACGCGCCATTCTTTCTTGATTGCACGTTGCGCCTACGAGCACTGTCTAACGCTGATGGTTATAGCAATTATTGCATATTAGCTGAATTGAATTCTGTGCTTTTGTAATTTATACTTTCATTAAATTATTGAGCGTAAGTATATTGGGTGTGTTGTGATTAATGGGGTGTGTCTGTACGTTCGCTTTGCTCGTTCTGTGCGAATTATTGAGACCGCTTTGTTATTCTGTCAAGTTGATGCTAATTTTATTTAGTGCCCGTGAAATTGGATGCCTCACGCTTTTTGTTCGTTGCATTTTCAATGATAATTTGTATTGAAATGTTCGATGTATAATAACATTCGTTTTGAAGCGTGTGCCTATTATCGTTTGCGTCTACGATATAGGCAATACTCATCTTGGTGTATCGATGTAATAAAATGGTAGAAGAGTCTATTCAGTCCTGTAACGACGGTTTGCTTTTATCCTTATCTCATAGATGTTTTCAGCACTCAAATATAGATAAAGTATTTTTGTTGCCGTGTGACTCTTGATTTCCATGTGATGATGTGATACCGTTTCAATATCTTGATTTCCGTTGAAATATCAAATTCGAGGAATAAATACTTACTGTTTAGGCCACTAATTATTTTGGTGTCAAATAAAACCATAAGTTATGCTGCAAACCATATTGAAAGTTATGTCGCAAGCTGTGGAAACATATGCAAATCTAATCAGCTTTACCAGACTGAACATTTAACCTAGGTATTAAATCTTTCAAGCTTCACATTCAGCCTAACGCCACACCTAGCCGACCATATTAATAACTCTTTACAGAATGTTTAAGGGCATACTAGCGACTTTCGCTTGCGACATCGTCAGATAAGAACTCGTAGCAGCTAAATATGTACGAAACTTGTGTCGTTTGTGATTCTCCATAAATTAGGGGCGGAGTTATTTTTCTTGCTACCATTACATCGACCGTTTCTTGCGGCATAAAAGATGCTACTTTTCTGCTTCAATCTCAAATACATTTGAGCTAAAAAACCTTGCTAAATTAATTCCTGACTTTTTCAGATGCAGTTTTAACTTTACAGTCAAACGTTTTTCTCAATTGTTTGGTACTAAAAACTCTTAAATTATGTCTGTTAACTGAAAAATAAAAATAAATTGTCAATCAAAACATGTCATCCAAATAAATGATTACTGGAGTTTTTACTTGGTTAGATAGTCCATTTTTTGCAACCGTTTAAAATAAATTAACTGTGACTGTTTTATCTTGAGTGTCCATAAGGGTACTCAAGATAAGCTAGTTGCGGTTGATTCTTTACCAACCGCATTAAGAAACAGTCGCAGTTGCCGATATCCTTCAGGTGTTCCCACGGTTTTTGGATGAAGGCAATATGTCTTTTTACTCACTAATGACGACCTGATTCAAATGTACTGTAAGGAGCAGGCCAGTCCCTGCAGATCAGCTTACTCTACTTTATGTTATTGATAATGCAACACGACCAGCGCTGTTCCAACATAAATCCTACTTATCACAACCGCCGGGATGCAGTTGTTTGCAGGCATCGCAGCGATTCTTGTTTCCACTCCGATTTCGAATTCGAATTATTTTACACACGGCAGTCGTGTATGCGTTGACCTTTACACGACTCCCTGTAACTGAGACTTTGGTTATCGATCGAAGTTGAATTGTAACTCGTCCATATGCTGTTATATCGTGCGTGTTTGTACCTACTTTGTAATAGTAGTTCCCTTAGGGTGTAAGTATGACTCGAAATGGTAGCTAGAAGAAGTGCTAGGAGCGCTCGCGCAGTTTCTACGAAAAGCAACAATGTATGGTAGTTAGTCGTGCGCTTTTCCTTTCATCCCGTGGGAAATGTCTGTTAATTGTTTTATTTATTTTAGAAAATATTACTTAAAAGTCACGCTTTTATAGTTATTTCTACGCAAATCCAAAGTGTACAGTAGCGGGCAACCAGTTAATAAATTATCGTTTATGGGAATAAATAGAAAATAATAACACTATATTAATAAGGTGAGTTAATTACTATTATTAATCTGCGAAGGCATAAACAATTTATGTTAATCTTGTAAAGCATTTTCTGAAAAGCTTCGCCAACACCAACTTTTCAACAAATATTTGTTCAAACAACTAGCGAATATACTGAGTGTACATTATGCAAAATAAATAAATATAAAATGAATTCAATACGTAAAGCCTCAAGTACTCGGCCACGTCTACACGGACCGCACTTACCACAATGTCTGCTCATTAGAGTAAGCTTACACAAGCAGTACTCGTAAAATTAGCCCTATATCGTTGGCCGTGGCAACTCGACTAATCGCGGAAACTCACTAAACCAACCATATCGTGAGAACCGAACCGCCCCAGCCTGTGTAAGTGTGAAATGACATTTACAACGCGATCTCAACCGGCATTTGTATAATTAGATCGTAATTCTATTCGTTTACTCGTTACTAGATTCCGTGCACAACACTATGCGCTACCTGCATAATGTTCTGTAAATGTCGCTGAAGCTCAACACTGTGATTTTAGATCGTTAGGCCCCGTCCTCGTTTCAAGAAAGCCGGGGTCTATATAGAAAATTCATTCGGTTATAAATGCTCGGGAATGAAAACGACTTTGCAGCGCTATATTTTGCGGCGTGAAAACACTTGAATAGATACGGAATGTCCTCGCTCTGGACGTATAATTATTTAGAAATCCTGAAAGGTTTTTGATGTCGTTGGTTTATGAACATGGATAATAAATGTTCACTACTCAATAAATGTTATGAATACATGAATTTTAGGAAAATTTGTCTCGGGTTGATATTACTTTTGGAACAAAGTTCTTTGACGGAGCTTGTGGTAGGACAAACATTTTCGAAAAAGTTTAGAAATCGTCACTTAACGAAAAAGCGCTATGCCCCCTCCATGCGACTTTTTATTATATATAATAGGAAGAGACAGAGAGAGAGACAGAGAGATAGTGACCGTTTTCATGGTTTTCGAGGGTGCTGAAGCCGAAGGTGAGGTCCAAAAATGAAAATCCAAGGTGTCGGCTGCGACAATTTAAAACATTTTCATCATACAATCTACATCTCCATATCAAATTATATTCGGAGTTGAAGAAAAGGCGTAATGAACTTCGTTTATGACGAGGTCTCCCGACCCCACACGTTCTTTATTGAATTTTCTTTTTTGTGTCTGTTTAAGCCTAGTCTTCGCAACTAAAGAAAATGTGAGTAAATATTGGTCTTGTATTTTCAGCTTATCGTGTATTATAGTTATTTGTTCTTCTTAAACTGCCAAGCTAAGCAAATCAGACGTTTCTGAATCTCTCCAATCCTGATATATTTCAAGACTGCTAACCATTTTCATAATAATATGAAAATGGTTAGCATAAGAAAACTCCAGTGAACACATAACCTATTAATATTTTGCAAGTCGCTTAATAACTGAGCAGTGTCTGATACAACTTTGCATGCGTCGATTAAGTTGACATTTAATTTGTCTTTAACCAGTTATTAGTGGTCCAAGGTCTTATAAACTCATCTGATTCAAGTTTGAGCTTGTTTTTGTTCTCAAACTAAATAAGGAAATAATTAATCAGGCAACTAGTAATTGTCTGCATTGAAGCCACTATTACCGAGATGACTAGATAGGGCGTTATTAGTGATTTTATGGTGTACTTAAGTTTGATTTACTTCTTCCTGGCTGGTTTTATCCAATACATCAAAGTTTAATACATTGTCTCATTATATTGTTGTCAATATATTGTCTTTGAGCTACGTGTTTTATTTACTATCACTTGTGATTTATTTTATCGTAAATAATAGTTCAGCTGCTGCATCGGGGTGCATTGCTTTCTCATATTGCAGTTGCGTTATGATACTTATATCTATGAATTTTGCCTCCATACTGCTTCAGATGCATTTTTCTGATGATTGATGTAGGTACTAACCAATACCTTGATGTCGTTAATCTTTCTTTATACCAGTCTAGAAATTATTTAAAAAACATCTACATATCTGAATCACTTCTTATCCAGACAGATGTTTCTTCAAACATTTTCTGTGATTTTATTTGCAACTCTTGCTGCAAACAAAAAACTTGTCCGTTTTAATTTGCACACGCGTCGTAAAGAGCGGAGCGCGCACGCCAAGTGGATCCTCTAGCCCTAATACCAACTGCAGCTTCGTTCGATAACTTTCTCATAACCCCGATGGGTGCTGATAAAAACCTATTGGTGCCAGCTACTCAGATTGTGGCGGGCGTACCTGAAAGCGCATGTACACCACCTATCTCTCCGACACGGGCCATGGGCTAAGCAAACACTATGCTTGTGTGGTTCAAGTTGCTTGATATAGGCGGGAGAAATAGTGTGGAGTGGCTTTACTTTTTGGTTACATTTTCGGCTTCTGTTTTACCCAAAATAAAATTCTTTACGCTTGTGAGATAATCATTAACATTTTCAGTTAATGTGCTTGATCGTTGGTCATGTCTCCGCCTATCACCAATTCCACCATATTGGACTTTAGTTCCAACTTTACTCCTTTTATCAGTGTTCATAGCGAGTTCATTATTTGTAGGCTTATTTTTAGTGTTTTGCATGCATTTTGAAATTAAACAAGCTATCCAAAAATGTCCCTTTTTGTCTATAAGTTAGATTTTATCAATCATGTTAATCAAATTACATTTTTATCAAAGAACCGCGTTTCTCTTATCTGGTGCTAACTCATACACATTTCCATCCCTTACGTTTCCACGCCTACTGTTCACATTTGCACCGTCGCCATCTTACCTTTCACCGTCGAGAGATATTGTCCATGCAGCTGCGATCCCTACGCCTCATTACCATATACTGCGCCCGTGACAGCATCGCAATTAACTATCTGTTTATTGTTGTTGAATTATAAACGGCGTTGCGTGATACTACTTCTGGGTACGGCCGGTCTCTCACTGCGAATGGGCGCGCACGCGCTTTCATTTCAATATATTATGCCGATGTAATTGTGCGCCATATAGACGCAGATGAAGCTGGAAAGTTAAGAAATCCATAATAGTTATGCGATGCTTATCTTTATATCTTCTTGAGAGCCGACTCGGTGCCAAGAAAACTATCTAATAAAATTGTTTTCGTATTGTATTGGAAAGAGAAATATGCGAAAAAGGTATGCGCGTGTAAGCTGATTAACTTAATAATAAAGCTATTCGAGGTGATTTATGTCACCGTACTTTAAAATAATTTGTACACGACACCAAACTTGGATATAGATTTTTCAAACATCTATTAGTTGTGTAGACTCTAATTCAATAATAGGAATAGATATTTCATGATGTTCAATATGAAAATAAACTTATATGTAGGGCAGGGTCATTATTTTTGTTGCGACGTTCAATGGAGAATAAAATTTTGGTGCTATCAATCAACGCAGTGCCACGCCTCGCCCCAACACAATATTATTGCACCTGCGCGATGCGTTGGCGCAGCCGGTCATTACCATCTATCTGCGCGTGCGACGTTTAGATGGAAATAACTATTAATATCAATAATCACAGTGAAAACGAAATAATTATTAATCGAAGTGAAATCTTTGGCGATAATTTGTACATATCAAAGTGATTTATTGATTATATAATTTGCAGGTTTGATAGTTGGTATTGAACGTAAATTATTTTTATTGGCATTCTTAAACACCGTGATGCAATATGTTTGTGTGGTTTACTGGCTGCATCTATTAGGTGGATTCTAGTAGCGAGATATCTTGTATAAGTAGCTACTAGTGCACAAAGGAGTATTACGAAAATTCCAGTTCTCATCATTTGTAATTTACAAAATTGTTAGAATTACACCAGGATTACTGTAGCTGTACTCGTTTGTTTGTTCTTAAATAAATATTATTTCTCAAATGTCAATATAGTTTACATTGTTTAGGCCGTTATTGTCTCAGGCTTCTTTGGCTGTATTGCGAAACTGCAAGATTTAATGTCTGTATGTACCATTGTTTGGTATTTAAATCACCGGATCAGCTGATTATTTACGTGCAACCTTTCACGATTGCCTACGTGTGATTATAATGTGTGTTTAGAATGTAAATAATTGTCGTTTATGTTTTAAATAAGGCAGAATTTGTGGCTGTATTTTGAGTCGAGGCTGTTTTTGGAATATGTATGTTGTTAAATTGTAGCCGTATTTATTATATTTTTGGTAAACATTGTCTACTGTCAACACTGGTTTTGTAGTTCTTAGTTCGTTGTGCTTTGTGTATTGAATAGTAAGATGAATATTTTGTTCCAAGAAATCTTATATTAGCCCTCAGTTAATCACTGCTGCTTAAAAACATCACCCAAGTGCAATATCTTATCTACGTCTGTTTCTTTCTTTATTTCATTGTAAACTTAGCTTCTAGTGTTACGAACACAACATTGATCAGCAATTATAGTATCTGTTAGATGCTGTACATAACTTTTGAATTTAATGATTGCATTAGAACTCTATTCTTTATTGATTATTACTTGCGTTCTTTATATTTTGTTATCATCGGCTGTCAACCATTTATTTCAATTAAGCTCTCCTAGTGCTTTACGCTCATCTTTATAGTATTCAAGATTTCGTTTACATAGAGGGTTTTAGTGGATATTTATCCTGAACTCATTACAGGGTTTTAGTGGATATTTATCCTAAGTTCATGATAAGCTATTTCTTCTTCTAAACCAACGTCTTATAGTTCTAATTTTAGCAGAATTTCACCTGTACAAATCATTATAACAATATCAACATAGTAATCATAAGTTTGGCATATCGATTGTGTGCGATTATTTATCGATTTTGCGCTCGGAGCGTACTGTGGGCGATTGCTCGATATAGCTCGCGATAAGTGCGAGTTTGAGTTATGAGTTAATTAAGCGAGGCTCGAACGAGTCCGCAATTATACTTCGCGCCTGTTGACGTGTTAGTTGCAGTAGGTACCTATGGTTTTGACAGAGACAAGAAACTGGAATTTAGACTTTTACCGCCTGCCTTTCTATTTCCGCATTTAGCAATCCTGGATTCCTGGCAGTAAAACGGGAATCGAGAGAATCTCACAACTTTCCTTTTCCTGCGTTTTATAGCATTCTCTTTAGCTTTCGGTAATGATGTCATCTACATAGGTTAGGTTTAGAAGTTCCAAGTTGCAACCGGGAAATTGAGCTAGTCATCTGCTTTCTAGTTTTGTTGGCCCCCTTGTAGTTATTTTTATGAAAGAAAAAAAAATTGAATTAATCTATTCCGTGGTTATAAAAATAAGCTTGAAGTTTATGATACGCAGACAAGATTTAACACCCACCTGTTAAAGGAAACCAATTAAAATAATTCAAAATAGGGTAATCACTGGTTATGGCGACTTTAATTAAGTTTCTAAATTGAGCGCTAATTTCTAAAATGATTGTATTACTGATGTTAAAACTGATTCACAATTATTTTGCGTAATGGAGCACACAATTTTGAGCTTTAGTGCGTTGGTGATAAGAGTTTTGGAAGTTAACCTGTAAATGTTGTCGGGGCAATCGCGGTGGCGATAAATCTCTGGCCGCACTGACGGAAGGGATGCTTGTTATTAAGACGTCAACAAGAGTTATAGTTCACCACTGGTTTGCAATTGCAGGCCGCTAATGCCAAGTTGCTGTTTACGCGAGTGATCCTGCGGAGTGCGGAGTGCGGCTCAAAGAAATCGCACTTGAAGGTTACTATAATTATGAGTGGGTTGCAGTTTATAGGTGCAGTGGATTATAAATAAATGCATGCGGTCTAAAGAATTCTTCACTTTAAGCTCATTTCATCTAAGTTTTCACGGTGAGATTTTTACATATTAGATCAGGCGTTGCTAGGGTCCGCATTCTAATTTACTTGACTGTACGCCGATTAATGAAAAGGTCTAAAACGAAAATAAACGTAATTGCTGTTTAAAAATAAACATTTTATTATAAACAAATAGGTTCGTCATTGTATCTTCGGTAATGATAATAACGGTACAGATAACAACAGCAATTAAAAACGATATGAAATAATATAATCACTATTGGTTTATCTTTAAGACTTTATCTCGGCTGCCATCAAAGTGTCAGCCTGGCTTGACACCGAGCACTTAAAGACGAAACTGTCAAGACTTGTATTATTAATGAATCCTCGAGTGTATTACACTTTCGCCTTCGAATAAACAATTAAACATTGCTCCGACAATTTGGCTCTATACGTGACAGTGAGGCGTGTTCTTATCCAAGTGTTAACATGCGCATATATCATGGTTCGACTTGATACACCTGCGAAGCCACGCCCACCCCGCTTCGGCTCCCGCACCCCTCGCCTCCCCCCGGTCTTTCGCTTCACCATCATCAAGATACCATTCCACGTTGAGACGTCATCGGGTGCGCACGTTTGACGCTTTTATCGCATGTCTCATGTTTTTACGTAGTGTTTATGAACTGAGTGCTGTGTGAATAACTTTGGGTGTTTGCGTTTACTTTTTGTTCAGCACGTCACGGCTCTGAAGACCAATTTTCCAGAAGAATTTATTGTAAGTTTTTGTCACTTGAGCTATTTTTGTTGTTGTGTTTGTGTTTTTTGGTCTGTTTTGTATATTCGCGCTATCGTTATAGGGCAGCCCGATAATGGACGTGTTCATTAATAAAAGTTTCTTCTGATAATGATAATAGAAATAAATTGTATGGACGTTTTAAAGACACCGATAACGTTGCTTATGAAATGTAGAGTATTATTAATGATAACGTTATTTTTTTCATGAAGTCTATACTGAAACTGAAAGTACTGAACTTTTTACCTGTTGCTTCGATGTGGGTGGAGCTTCAGTCTTATACGCACGCGCAAAATGCCGCCTTTTCAGTTATCAAGAACAAATTTAACGCCTCTATTACTTTTCATCTTGACGAGTGAAGCCTGCTTTAAAGTGCTTGATAAATAAACACTGAAAAAATTAATAATTGTGAATAATTAATTAAAAGGTATGTTTGATCACTTTTAAGTTCTTACTGCATAATACATCATCATTATAATATTACAACACTTCAATGAAATAGGACAGATAATGATGAAACTGTCCTACGTACGACCAATTGCCGTTAAGTTTGTATGAAGGTAATCATTACGTGTATAATATCTTGACAATGATGTCCCAAAAGATACCTGTGGAAACTATGACAATGCGGTACGGCGTCAGAATACATCATTGTTTATTATACAATAACATGCCGAACGCCACAACAATCCTAGAACCGCTAGAAAACATGTTAATGTTTCTAATATGAATTCAGAAGCAGACATTAATGCTAATAGGATTCTTGGACAATATTTTGCGTCTTTCTTTCTTTCTCTTTTCTTTCGTATTATTTTTTTTTTAAATTTGAAATAAAAGGCTACTTTGTTTTCTATGATTAATATTGTTGAAATTTAGGTTATTGTAATATAATCATATTGGTTTTGAACTTTGGATATTGTATAAATTATGTTTATTATCATATTGCTAAAATAATATGAATCTGTCACGTTGCTCTAGATTTCCTGATATTGATGTTTTAGCATTAAATAGTCATTTAAATACTGCAGTTCTGCTAAAAATATAAAACCTATTTAAAATACAAAAAATTAAATGGACCTTTCCAACTTCTTATGAAAGAGGTGAACAGTTAAAAAAGTCTCGAATATGGACTTGAATATAATACCAAATTATGTTACCTTTAATAAAAAGCAGCAGAAAGGTACTTTAATTACATTGAATAAACGGTTTATTACATCGTAATAAAAAATATCAGCGACAGCGCATAAAGGCCTGCGTAGGCGCACAGTCGCCGCGCATCTTTAACCATATAATATCGAGTATTACCTATCGTAAAGTTACTAGTAGCTAATACTTAATTTTATGGTCAGTAATAGCCCATTGGAAACTGATTTCCTCTGCGTAACGGAGGTAAGTAACTGAGGTATTTGGCTTCCCTTACTCTTAAGCCTTTGCGTAAAAACATTTTAAAAGAGTAACGGGGAGTTTCTTGTCCATTCTTCCCCTTACGAAACTATCTTTTGGAAGGGTCAACTAGAATCTATTCTATTTTTTTTTTTTGTAATTTTTGTCGTTCATAGGTGCCTTTTATGTGCTTAATTGAAACAAATGCTTTGACTTTGTGGTTCCAAAAAAATGTAGTTCCTATGTTGAACTGCTAGTTCCACATAGGGTAATAAAACATGAAGATAAATAAGTAAGCGCACAAATAAACAGTGATAAATTGGCGAGCAGTGGTGTCCCTGTGGTAACGGCCGCGACTTACAAGTTGTAGGTCGTGGGTTCGATCCGAAGCAAGCACTTTCCTTTGCGTAAATTATTTCATCACCACTGCTCTCTAAATGCTGAAGGAAAACATCGTGAGGAAACCGGCATGGCCTAGAACCAGCGGTTCGAAGACATGTGACATCCGCAAACCCACACTGGGCTCGCGTGGTGGATTATGGCCCACTCCTCACAAAGAGCACATCTGTGTACCAGCGGTTGGAACATTATAGGCTGATTATGCTAGTTCCTAAGCCTTTGCGTACCTTAACGAGTGTAGTAAAACTGTTCTAAGAGTTTTTCCACATATGGTTATAAGACATAAAGATAAATAAGTAAGCGCACATATAAACAGTGATAAATTGGCCAAGACATGCCTAGGCGCAACGCAGTAACACTTACAACTTGCGCTGAAAGGTAAAAGTTTCTATATATGTCTGTATTGTATAATATAGTAATCATTGAATATGTGTTCTGTTCCTTATACGGCCAGGCCCTGCAGTCTCGACATGAATAGCTACAAAAATCTGTCGCTAAGTCGTATCGATGTCAAATTTCTTTAATAGATTTTCAACCTTATGCTTTGGAAATAATTTTGAATATCTATTAAAGAAATTTGACATCGATACGACTTAGCGACGGATTTTTGTCGCTATCTAATGTCGAGACTGCCGGCGCAGGCATAAATTTATTTTGTACATGTCCGTCGTTCATCGCTGACGGTAGTAGGCCAAGACGGACGAGTGAATCTAGCTTTATTTATCTATTGAGTACTATTTGATTTCGTGAGAATCGTAGTAGAGAAAAGTTTTAAGGTTCATACACACAGGCGCGACGCGACAGCGCTACACAAAGGTGCCGCTCGTCGCGCGACACGCGGTGCCTTTGTGTCGGGCGTCGCGTCGCGCCAGTGTATACGAGCCTTTAGACTTAGTTTTCCGGGCCTTAGGACCAAAAACAGATCGAAGAAGATTTTGAAGGATACGAACGTTAACGTAGAACGATAACGTATTTTGCTAATTAGTTTTTTGTATCCTATAACCTGAAGAACCAGGAGTCTTTTTTGGCTCAGTAGAACTCGTATGATAAGCTTCTGGTCCTCAGGATCAAAATATCAAATACATAAGTTAAAGAACGTATGCGTTCTTATTGTCTCCAGGTGTAATATACTTGTAGATGACAAATAAAAACACAAATCACTTTGCTAATACTGAATTTAATAATCAACTTCAGGTAATATTTTACACTTGTACACGTACACAACAGTAATCATCGACCTCACAAGTCGACAGTCCAGCCGATTGTGCGCTCTTGCGGCAATTTCTGCCAAAGGTGTCATTCTGACAACCGGAAGTCAGCAGTTCAATATTTATAACAGATAATAGGTATTTAAAACGTTATGTTAACACAAAGTCAAAGCAGTGTTTGTTAGAACATTTGATATTATTAAATGACAACATGTACACATGAAGTCAATGCACGCTAACATAACGGAACTTCAAAACAAAAAAGTCAACTAATGTTTATATACTACCGTCCATATCCAAAAAGAAGAAATGGAAGCAGTCGTTTTTCCTTCCATAAGTATAAACAAAGTAACCAAATATGACAAAAGCAAATTCCCAAAGCATGAATTGGACTACATCAGTGGCGTTTTGTCGTATGCCATGCGTAGGAGTAACGTCTGGGCCGGCGCGTGCACTCTATGAGTTTTATGACCGCTAATAGGCAATAATGTGCACCTCTTGACTCGGACCGCGGGGGGTTAAGTTATTGGTGTGATGTGAGACTAATGTGACCTTGGAGGTTTCGATTGTATCTGCTTTGTGTAATATGTTATGATTATTTGAAAGCTTGCGATTTTGGTGACATGGTAGATGATGACGGTTGTTTATTATTTTCGGTAGGACACTCAAATTGTGTTTGGCTTAATGTCTTTGTCGCTGAATAAACGATCTGTGATTTGACCAGCGTGCTGGTCAAATCGAGGTTTGTTTCGGATCAAAAATCGATAACTTTTTTATTTCTAAACATTATGCTGTGAAATTTTGCACAAATATATAGTATATTGCTTCAAATGAGATATATATTATGAAGTGATTTAATTTAATACAATACATAATAAAATTAAAACAAATTCAAAAGTACCAAAAATTACCATTTTATTTAACTGTCAATGTAAATTGTACTGTCTACGAAAACCAATTATCATATACTTAATCCCAAAATACAAATCAATATATAATAAAAACATAAAATATAAAGTAAAATTAAAAAAAAAAGTATTGTGTTGAAATATTGTATATAGATTAATTATTTAATTGTAAGTGGATTAATATGTTATTTTATACTTGGTGATCTTCGGGATCTGAAATTAATTCGTTCACTTTCAAAAGATCTAAGGTGATCTACTCGAAGAATTAGGGTGGTGTGCATCTTGTTAATTAAATTTTTCACACGCATAATGAGTACAAACTTGATAGTGAATTACAAAACATGCCGCAAAATATTGATATAAATAGTCTACATTTGAAACCGCAATAGATAGCGGTTTTCCGTTTTCTGACTTTTATCACATTTTTCCAAATTACTTCGAAAATCGCAAATATCCGCAGCTGATTTTTATTTGATGTTTTTTATGAATAGCTAGGCTACAAATCAACATTATATAAAGCAGGGGTAAACGTGGGTAACTGTCAAAAGTCTCGATGACCTGAAGTTAATAAATCCTTTTTTTACCTTATTTTGTTTTGCATTTATTTTAACGTTAACGTTAACATAACATTATAAATATATTAGTTGTTATAAAATCTTCAGAAAATGAGCTTCTCAGAAATATATAATATTTTATATCTATTCCTACAAAGTTTAACATTAAAATCACTTTGAAAGTGATGAATGAAGAATGAAAAGAAATGAAGAGGCTTGACTCAGACGTCCGTCAAAACTATAAAGATTGTGGCATTGAAAAACAAAACATTTTATTTTTAACATATAAATATTTTACATTATAATTTAGTTTGATCCTTAAACTATTAAATAAAATTAAAAAAGTATGGCAGTAGCAACATTGGTAAAAACCATTTTTGTTATATGTCGTTGTTCTACTATTTTTCACAGTGTAGCGGGGTAACTGCGTAACACACTAACAGTAGCAACGGCTTTTATTTTGACAGTTCAACAACATTCATTGCGTTATTTACGTTGTTGAGCAGACAAATTATTCGAACATATGAAGCAATGGATTAGCAATAGGCTGCAAAATGATTCAGATTGTGATTGATAGTGTGTTATACAGTTAGGGTGCAGATTGTTTTGAATCCTGTCAATTTTTGAATTATATTCCTACTAAGACACTTGTTTTGCATGCTGATAATTCTTCCTTATTTATTACAACACTACTGAAACTATTGACTTGACTCTAGGTAAATAATAATTACATATAATATATTTATGATCATCAAAGAACGATATTTTAAATTCAGTTACAGCCTCCTCTTTTAAAGCAAACAAGGAAGTGATTAATACAACTGCCAATATATCTATTTACTGGATCCTAATAAAAACGTTGTTTCGTTTGTACTTCGCGTGTGGTTTGCATGTCTTCAAGTCCTTAACCGTTTTACTAATAGCCCTGACGTGACTTCATACGTTTGGATCTCGAGCGTCGATCTCAGATTCCCTGGCTCAACAGTCTTAATGTGTTGCTGATTCTATACTATTCCTTGGCTTTATAGCTCTTGTTTTGCCTAAGGCTTTAATGTAATGCCAAGTAGGTGCAGTCATTTGAGTTTTTGATGTATGGTATTTAGAGATGACAGGATGGAGATTTGACTTCAATAAGCTCACGAATTTTGAGAATAAGACGAAATTATCTTTATGTAATTTTCTAAACCATTTTGCTTGTCTACTGTAAAAATATTTGGGTGGTACTCGGATATCTATGGGTGGTACTGTTCAACGCCTTGGGTTATGTTTAGATTAGGATTCAAGCAAACATACTATACCTATCTGGTTCTTATTAGACCCAGAATATTGGCACAACATGCGATTATTATCACATGTTGTGCCAATATACCTACTTACAGAAATAAAATCATTTATCATTTATCATTTATAACACCCCTTTAGGGTCTAAATAAAATATGCGTCTATTTGTACTTTTAATTACAAGCAAACATCGAATCATTCTTATGATTCGATTTGTAAAATACAGTATTTGATTTAATCAATTTATGAGCCGAGTTGACCGACGGGAAGTCTTCAATTGTAATTATTGAGAGCTTCATTCGCACTCCTATCAATGTAAAGTTTTGTACGTGTGTGTATGAGTAACATCCGGACCGGGCCATCTGCCGCATCACTTATCTTCCATTTGATGATATTATATCTGATCATATAACTATGTACAATTGTTTCGAAGAAAATGGACTGTTTGCAAAAGCAAACACTAGAATTTGGATTGAATTAATAGTATCAGGAGGATTATTGAACAGCTGTTTCCATAACTCAATTCATACTAAATGATAGATGATAAAGAACTGTCATAATCACAAGCGTCGATTTTTCGGTCTCATTTTAGACCTTCCTCGTTTTACCGAGCAATTAACTTTCAATTGATGTTATAGGGCAAAAAGCTTTTAAGAAATAAAGGGATTATTAGAAGTCTTGTTTTATTGCACTCAATGCCATAACTAAAGCGGCTCACATAATCAGTAGCAGAAAGCCTGCAGATGAAGATGATGTCAACTACATCCCTGAACTAAATAAGAAAAACATCATAAAACTTAATTTATAAAAGTTATAAAATTTTATCATAAACTTACACCACATATTAGTTGCAGAAGCTTCCCATGTTTTGAAATCCAATTATTCAATAACATGAACGATGATGATTCCAAGTTTATAGTTCTTTATATGTTTATTGCTTAAACATTGATTTCAAGTCTGAATCTTCAATAAGATTTATATCAATAGCGTCATTCATTCGTCTCTTCAGCTCCACCATCTATCTAGTCTTCGTTTTGAATTATGTAAATGGTATTTACAATGTGGTCCCTTTAATTTTATTCGTTCGATCTATGCGTACTGTTACCGAATTTGATTTATCGGCTAGCTATTTACGTATGACGTATCGAGGCGGCTCTTTATAAGTCTCTACACCGGCTGACAGGAGATGGATGTCTGGACACGGCCTGTTCCTTATTGCTGTCGTTTGTTCTTGAATTTATTGGACACGAAGTAACGGTTGCGTCTGCGCCGGCCCTACGGTGGTCGCCGTCCGACGTGCTCGCGTAATATATTGTACGGGGAAATGCCATCCGTGTAAACCTGTTGACTCCCTTTAATGTCATAATTTATATTTGAAATGCATTATAATATTTATTAGTGTCGTAATTGAATTTATATCGCTGTACGTTACGCGTACCGGTGAGCTATCTATTGGTTACTTTCACTGTCATCGCAATATTTATTCCACTTGTCGTTGTCCCGTGTAATGTATTCGCTGAGAAATATTCCTCTCACAGCATCGTCCGTCATGTTATTTAAAATATTTATCGATGTTTTATACGGTTGTTTTCTAAACTAAAATCCTTCTGTTGCCAAAAAGCTTGTAAGTATATCTATTAGATGACAAATAATCTGGCAACGTTTTCTTTATTCGCGGAATACATCAATGCCGGTGGTCGTGTTACTTACCACTTTTATAGCGTTGGGATCTTGACAAGATAATAAAATTTGTTTCTTTTTCGTGAGTTCCCATGTTGTGACAAGCTTATACCTTACCATAATGAATGCAAAAAATAAGGCCCCTTACCTATGTATGTTCTCTCGGAATTGTTGTAGTCGTTTTGTTAATATATTATGGCATTGCGAGCGAAAACACTTGTGACCGACATAGTATATTGTACCATTCGCCTCACGAAGGCGATAAAGCAATGAATGTGCACTAACTAGCGGTGGCGGTGTTATTTATGACGACCGATACCATCGGCACGGACTTGTCAATCACATGGATATGTACCAGACATCAAAATTACACTTGACCATTTCACGGTACATGGAACTTTGAAACCTATTGGTGAAAGAATAAGGGATACAAACATTGATAGGAGCAAAACGTTCGGAAAGTCTGGTGCGCCGCGTGTTAGCTGATCGGCCACGGCCATCCATCATTCATGAGCGCGAGCGCGTAACGAGCCTTTATTCGAGTTCACCGTGGATGCGCCTGCGACGTTTTACACCCTCCCGCTACGTCACACGTACTTTCACGTATTTTTATTGTTGTATCACGAATATGTATATCGCTTTTAAATGTACAATATGATCAATGTCTCTGTTGAACGTATCTGACCCCAAGTATATTCACGTTTTTCTTTCATATTCATATTTCTGCTGACGGATACCATCTATTCATGTTTGAGTTATTGTGGTTGCATTGTTATTCGTCTTTTCACGAGTATCATTGAAGAAAATACCTTGAAAGCCCCGTTGAAACGACTATCTGATAGTCGGAGTTCGCATATTTGAATAACTAATGTTGCCGGCTCCCCACGTACAGAAGTGATGTTGGTAAAAGGCTGTGAGGGTACTCTAACGATGGTAAGATTGTATCGCAGCAGTGACGTTTCAATACAACATGGATCAATCGACGTAGGAAAGTATCGGCCGATCAATCGGTCCTCTCCTTGAATGCGTTATCGGAGGATCTCACCACCCACTCGCGGGTTCTTAGTTGGGCACGTGCGACGTCGCTTGTTATGCCACAAAATGCATAGACTGTCATTGGAACGTCGTTTACCTGCAGCTCACTGAATAGAAAACACTGTAAAAGTGCATTACAAGTCGGTATCAGCGTCGAGCTCTCAAAGATGGCGCTCTCGCCCTATCCTATACCCATGTAAGCAATCCTCTGTTGGCATTTATCTACCATTTACAAAAACTTTTACTGCTTGGTATTCGCGTCTTGTGGGTTTTGCTATTTTAATTCAGAAAATTTAGAATTTCGCGGAAATGTAAGGTGCACTTCGTGAGTCCCCAAGATATGATCATTTACATTTCACAAAATAAGCTTTCTGTTTCTTTATTCTTCAGTTCTTCACCCCGTATTTTCTTACAACGCTTGTTTTATTTCATCTGGAATCACACGATCAAATTGAAACGCATAATTACATGGATTGTCCGAATCATTAATAAATGCTTAGTCAAGGGTGCCATCGAAAGCTCATCGGTTTCCTTGTCTCGTTCATGATACGCTATCAAATTAAGCGTTAAATGACATCACGAGTGCCTGCTATGAATTCACAATTGAATGCGTTCGTTAATAAACATTTTTTTTATTTATATTTGAATGTTGCGACGTTGTCATGCTGAGGAATGTCTTTAGAGCCGGCGTCTTGTGAGATACGAAAGTGCCCCATTGTCCGTTGTTTCCGATTTTAGTTTATCATCGTCGCGTGTCGAGATGTTATAATAGTCGGTGAAATTGTTGACCGCTCTGCGTCCTAGTAATAACTGTTTGCTTTGTTCCAATTGTTTTATACTTACGATCTTCGTATTTTGAACGTAGCCGCAAATCCAATAACTAAGGATATTCACCGTAATCAGTTCGTTAAACTCCAGAGTTGTTTTGGCAGGTATGTTCGAACGAAATAAATGATTTTGAATACAACTTATCTGTGTATGTAACAGTGTGATGTAACGTTTATGGTCAGTGTAATCTCAGTGTTTTATGTTCGTGCGGACGCCACTGACGAATGATTAATGACTTGGGCAACGGCGATAGTGAGTCGAGCGCCACGGCCGACGCACCCACTGACAATATTGTCTCATTTATTGCTAATGATCTATTGAATATCTGTACACTGTGCAACCTTACTTTTTCACTATTCACTTACATAATTTTACTTTCTAATGTAAACGTACTTACGTTTTAATTAACATAAAGCTAATCATTCAAAACGTTATGTTGATTCGCTGGAATTTTAACGAGCAAAAAATATTTCTCAGACATAGGCATTGGCACATTTCTTCTAAAATACAGCACATTACATGGATGGCCTCATACTTTCCATAAACACACGTTGCGTATCCAGCACAACGTATAATTTTACAAAAACGTTGTTATAATGCCTCACGAAATTGCTGTGATTTGTTTCTGAACTTACTGAGCCATCGATACCATACCGGGCCGCGATTGCTCGCAATTACACAATAATCCGTGTTGATTCTACAAAATATCATTGTCCCTACAATGTAGAACAATGTGCACATTAATATCACGACTTTCGCTAAATAAAGTATTAATTTTGGTATTAATAGCTGCAAAACAATCAAGTGATATCTGAATCTTATTTTCCTCAAAGCTTTTGATGTTTTGTTCCAAGGTCGATACATATATGAAAACAATTTCAAACAATACCGTTGGCGTATTTAAATACAAAAGAATAGTTGCTTGAATACTTAAAATATTCCAAGTATAAAATTAATCACTATGTGTAAAAAATAGCAGTACACAATAACTATTTCATTTCATAGACATACTCGGTCTTATTAAAAAAATACGCGTAGCTTCGTTGGCGTCGCGTTCTTTTCGTCACCGAGTATTTTTTATCTCGGTTCTCGGAACCAAGATAACGCCTTTGGACCGTTCAGACTGTGACGTGTTTTTATAATAATCCCATAGTCACCTAAATTTTGAAGATTTCTCAAATAATTTATGTGTAACAGAAAGTTGATAAGCTTTGGTTTTGTGTGGCGCTACGTTCGGTGATTAACGATGTTGTTAAACTAGTTCGTTTTTACATTGGTTGTTATCTTTTGAATGATAAAACATCTTCATTTTCAAGTTCAGTATCGTCGTTTGTTTTAAGTGTTATTTAGTCTGTTTGTGTCATCATCGCTGCACTGGTTTCATCATTAGCATCATTAATAACAATGTCTACGTAAAGCGATGCACTATTTCTCTAACCTTGGTTGAGAAATTAATTTTATGTTAGTCTCGGTGGTTGCTGGCTCTTCGTAATTATCGTTGCATCGATTCTGTGCGCCCGTAATGAAGATATCTCCCCATCTTCTCTGTAGCAATTATGAAATGTGCAATTTGTTGGAGAGTATACCAAGCTCTACTATTTGATGTTAAAATATTATTTAGGACGTTGGATTTATTAGAAGATGGAGAATAGAGAATACTTGGAGAATTTAAACTACATTTTAATTCGCGTCTCCACTTTTAAGTACTGGTTCGCGGTAGGCCGTTCACCAGTAAGACGCTGGACGTGCATAAATAATCGCGCGTAATCAGTTTTTATATGGATGACACACTATTTAAGCGTTTGTTGATCTCGACTCTATATCGGAGTATCACTGCTATGACTTAACATATCCACTTTTATACATCTTCTTCTTATATATAAAAATCAATTGCTGTGCGTTAGTCCCGCAAAAAGTCAAAAATGGGTCGACCAATTGTGATGACACTGGCAAGTTGTGTGCGCGCTTGAGAAAGTTACTAACAAAAAAAAAGGCATTGCAACACATGCCGATCATTTGCTAGTATAATATAAATATTTGTTTACTTTTGACTGACCTTACTATTTTTACTCCGACTGCAAAGAACGGTTATTTTTTCCAGCTATATATATTATATCCTTACAAATCAACAACATTGTTTTTGTTTTGTTTCTATTTCGGAAAAGGTTTAGTTTGCAACTTTCACCGCTACTGAATGCAACATTTCAATCCCTTGAATGTCACCTTGAAAGTCCTGCGTAATTCTTAACATTTCAGATTTATTTTGTATGTACTTAGGCAGAAAAGGGTGTAAGCTACATAATTGTCTAACCTATTTGTTTTTTGTTTCAGAAACCATATCCTCGACGTGCATGACTGCCTACGACTCAAGCGTGATATAAATGTGAGCACTTTAATTATTATGTCTGCAATTAAATTTAATATAACACAACGTGTATCGCATGTCTGATGATGTAAAATTTATACTAAAATTTAAACTCAGTACTAAACAGGCTATTTAAAATTTGTTTAAAGCCATATCCCGAACTGGTTAGCCCACGAAATAGGTTTACATTTTATGATTGTACTTATTTGGTGGATGTTGTGCCCCCAGTAATGGAGTAAAACTTAATGTTACAGCATTGGCTTTAATAAATACTTTGGTTTATAGGCAGTAAACATCGCCAATGTCTAACGTTTAATAGTCTGTTTACGATTGTTACTATAACTATTTTAATATATTCATAATAATATATCGTAATAACTAAGATAAGTTTTTACTGCACCCGTTATCTATGAAGATAATATAAATGGGTTTCTCAAGGAAGTATATTCAGCCCAAACTTTCTGTAAAAAAATGGTTTGGATAAAAACTGCAGAGTAGGTATGTGTGTGGTTTTTATAAATCCAGTTTCTAGTTTTTTTTTATGGGGTAGCGAAGTTACATATCTCAACCACAGATGATATCAACACTTGTCGCAATTTAACGACTAAAAGCTACATATCATGGTAAATGTTACGTAATTCAGGCTCATTATGGAGCTAATAAACACTAGTTGTTACTTACAACAGAAAATTTCGCAATAAATAATGAGACGTTTGTAATAGTAATATCTAAACCGCATTCTGATCTCGATCTCATCTGATACGTTTATCTAGATCGGTTTGTCACGTTCTCCTTATAAGGGTTCACCGCTGTGTTAGACAGAGACGGATGTTTATTTTCCTGGTTCATTTTCACTTGTAATTATTGCGGGCTAATAAGAGAACAGACTTCTTAGAAGGGCAATTTGCTAAGGATTAAAGCAGGTTGTGAAATAAGTTTTGTTAAAGTTCTCTTTAACGCATGACGGTCAACGACGCGCCAACTGTTTTACGTCGACGACTTTTTGCTATTGTGCTTTATGGATACTACAGTTACCTTTTTTACGAGTACTTTGAGTGACTGCGGTTATTACTATTTAGATTTTTTGTCCTCCTCTTAAGTTTGTATCTGTATCAGTATTCTCTGAGTGTTTTTAATTTACATTTGCTTGAATACGATATTTATGTTATATTTTATTAAACAAAACTTCATTGTTACATCCAGAGAGGATCTTGTAAGTCCAAGCCTTTCTCTTAAAATCACATTTTATCATTAGCATCTAGCGTTGATGCAGTGTTTCAGCGCTGATTCTCTACGGGCGCGGTAACGCCTTCATCAGTTTCGATGCGGTGCCCGACGTGTGTGCAATTATCTACGCGTTTAGATGCATCGCACTACATGCATCGACCGTGCCTTAAACAATCTTTTTTTAATTGTTTTATTCTCCGTTTTAATTGTAGTTCTTTTATCGTATATTAATGTTACTGTTCAATTGATTCTATCTATAGGTAAAGTAGTTATAATATTAGGTTATGGAATATCGATTTGTGCTTCCATATATTTCCTATTTTTTGTACATTTTATGATGTGGGTTTTGAATTTGATAGTAGTTCTATTTAAATAAACATCATCAGAAAATATTTTTACCGTGTGATTATGATTTATGGAAATGGCAGCGCGTTTAAAATCCAGATTGACTTTAATCTTTATTTAATGCGATACGATTTACGACCTTTTAAATTGAATTGCTTTTTCTATTAGATTAAAATTTACTTATCCTTGTCTGATATGAGCATCATGTAAATATAGCCTTTTTTAATGAAGTCATCGGATGGATTATATGATTTTGTAATATTTTTGAGATTATTGCTACGGTCATGCTGAAAAGCATTGCCGACTTAGAAAACTCAGTCGGTTCAAATCCAGGTTATAGTATAATCTATACCTAGTAATAGTTCTCTGTCTATTTTTGCGTCCTTTCCCTCATGATGTATCTTTACTGTTAAGTTGTCTCCCGTTTGGTCTTCTCCTAATGTATAATTTATCTTTCTTTGCTCACTGTTGTCGAGGATTAGTTTACAAGGTATTGGCTAGCATAGTATCGGACAGAGCATCTAGTAGGTAGCTTGTAAGTAACGGGCGGTTTCCCACGCGCGCGCAGGACATGTAGATCGTCCGGTGACGATGAACATTTTACAACTACCGGATTTATCGCATATGATTTCCTTTCAGCTACTACGTTAGAAAAGGTTTGTTTAGCTAAGGATTTAAAAGGTTTTGGTTCTTGAAATTAGGAATGGCAGATGATTTGAAACGTATGGTTGATGGTCCCTATAGCACGTGCATAATTATGTCCTTCCTTACAAGGAAATGGTAGCTAGCTTTAGCTAAACTCTTAGATTGAATTTGAGCAATTTTTCACGTAGTTCAGATTTGATTTCCAAGCTTCAAGCAGAATTCCCCGTAAGTACGAGGCTCAATTAGATGGTACAGGCTATAAAGCAATCAAGTACTATAATAATTCATTGCAATCCGAACTATTTTATTATAAGCCCATCTCAGGCACATTTCCTCATGAGCCCCTTGTCATCACGACCCTGCGTGTTGCAATCTTCATAAATAACGAGTTTATGTGAATCTATTTGTGATTCCACCGTCTAGACAGATATACATGTCCAACATGAAATTCTATTTATGCGAATCACATTAAGCTTTCACCGTTTCTAACATGTTCCGTGTTCTCTATTGCAGATTGAATGAAAATTGAATTTAAATACACTTTGTTACTAACGTTGGCTGTTAACCCCTCGGTTCTACGAGCTTGTCAGTTTCTGTCTTGTAGTCCCTTTCTTTTGTTTTTAGTCGTCATACTCATAACCGCTTGGGTAGCTTCACTATTGTTATCTTGTTCGTGTTATGTTTGGTTGCGTTTTTTTTTTTCCTCTCCAATGTAGAGGACTTTGAATTTGATAGTTTGTATTTCAGCTATCTACATATGCCTTAATATATCGTGTGGTATGGAATTTATTTGTTTGAAACCATCCTTGATTAATAAGTTTTCTATAAGTGTTGATTTATCTCCACCACGTGTTTTGTCTTCATTTGTATTTTATAGCTTTACAGAGGTAATGACGTACAGATTGAGTAATAGAAGTGACTTGACTGTTATGTTTATAATTATTGTAATTACTAATTAGCTTTATAATCGTAAAATATAATTATGAAGTTACTATTTACAGATCCTTTATGGATTTATGATTTGCTGTAGTAGTTACTTTTATTGCAATTATAAACAGTTCTACGAACTATAAAACTTGTATGTTAGGAAAATGGCGTTGAATCGACCTAATTATCAACAAATGCACAGATAGTTATGTCTATTGTTGTACATTATTGAAAGCGATTAAGATGCTCCAACTGTCATCTTATCTTTCAAAGTTCTTATCAGCTTAGAAAAATGCATGAAGATGTTGTTTGTTTATTTATTTATTGTTCATTGTCTATTCCTTTGTTGATTGAGAAGTTACAGTTACTTAGTTGTGGACGAGACGTGTCGTGTCGGTTGCATGACATTATAGCAAGTTCTGACATTTATCCGTTATAGGATTTTAATCTGCGGACTGCCCTTTGTGTTCACATCACTTACAATACAAATCTCTGTTAGATATCTACACAGTTCAACATGGTTAGCTGTCTACTTTATAATTTCAATTTTAGAAATTGCCATCAACGAAAATTGTAACTTGTGAGGCAACATTTTGTTCAACTGTATTTATTTTAGTAGGCATCACTCATTTTATAATAAAACCTTCGTCACAAAAAATCTTTTAACAGTTTCTCGGAATTCCGATCACCATTCCGTAGCGAAACCAAATAATCAATGGAATTTCGGAAGCTGGCACCAATCGGACTAAGACATTACTTTTTATTCGATGCTCTTGCGCATAGGTGTGAAAGAATTTATGTAAATGATCAATCATCCGATTGTAATGATCGATTTTGAATATTCGATAGCCATTCCTTGTTGATACAAGATTATTATTAAATTTGTATGTTAATGAAGATCTCTAACATTGTTGTTGAAATATTTTGATGGGCAATAAAGTGTTAAATTAAGTTGCGACATCGAGAGGACATCGATTAGGGGATATTAACTTGTAGCTACTCTACAGGATGCTCTCGAATAGCGGTATTTAATAGATATGCTTTTCATTTAACTATCCTATATCAAAAAAACTTGTCCCTATCCAGTTCCTACATATCATTCCTAAAACCTATGTTATTTGAACTTGCGTCATTAATGTTCACAGTTTTGATATTGATGATGCAGTGTCCGATATTCAGATACATTCCCAAAAAACAGATAGCTTTGTTTTCGTTCGTACCGCATACATGATAAAATCGAGTGCCTAGCCTTTTACTGATAACGTGACATTATGATATTTATGAGTAAGTATGGCTGTACTGACTCTGTTAGCTAAACATTCAGACCATTTTTATTTTTCCACAAGAATGGAATTAATTCTACGCCAGGCAATATGTACCACAAGGCTAGCTATCTTACCTGCTGTCACCTCGAGGATATCACTACTTTACATTGTTTCTTTCGTAAGTCAACAACATCAACAGGCAGTGAACCTTCCGTATTTCAGACAGACAAAACATTAATTTTCGCACTTGAACTTCGTATGTGATGAGCGCTTTCTCCTAAAACAACTTTTTACTCTCAATATTTCAAATATTGGGTTAGTATGTGAATTTTGGCACGGTCGCAGGCGCATAGTTGGCGTTTGGTCGCGCGTCAGCGCCCGCACTCGTCCGCCCGCGCAGGCGCGACTCATTAGTGCGATGATTTACGCCAATTTTACACTCGATCGCCTACATTATTGGGTGCTATTTTTATTGTCCTACTAGGCGTTACTCAGCTAAATCATTCATAAAAACATCGTTATACAAACGACTATTGATTTCATTAATAATATGCAAATCAATAGAAAACACAGTTACGTGTTTAATCAATTAAAACGAGCAACCGTAATTAAAGATATCACGTTAGTAACGCTATCAAGTACAGGCCTATAAATATTTATCACGTCAATGTTTCTTAACTGCAAATAAACAATTTTCTAAACTAATTTGCATCTTTCTTCCACATCGTAACTTAGATCTGATCCTTTCACTATAAATTTTGAAATTCTACCGATTATCGGCCTTAAAGTGTGCGTAGTAAGAGATAGACGTGTCAATTTATACGCGATGAAAAATATTAATTATAGGGTAGGCAGCAATCGCGTGTGCTGATGTCAAGTGATAGCTGAGACTTCCTGTACCAGTGAGTGTTGTGAGTCATTGGTTCCAATCACGCGAATCTGTAGATACGATGACTGCCCGATGATAAGCCATGCGGATTATGGTATGGCAAACTTTGAGATTAGTTGATTTCTAATGCGGTGTTATTACGTAAACAGATAATCTCGAGAAACTTGCTGTAGGGCGCTGCCGCTGTCGCGAAAGGGATCTCAGAAATGCCTTTACGTAATTAGGCAACGGAAGTGTGTGATGCAGTTAATTGGAATATCCAAATGTAATGCCAGAAAAATGTCCTGTTTCAGAATAAATAATGAAGCTTTACAACGATATGCAAGAACTTTACATCGTCATTTCGTAGGTTTTCAGACTCGCACAACGCGTAGTTTTCATGTCAAATTCATATTAATCCCTATTGGCCGTATCTATGGATGATGTTCTCTGTGTAGCCATACTAACCACCCAAAAAACTGCGGTCGTAGGCTTGTACACACGGCTACATATCAAGCTATACAGTTCCAGTATAAGCTGATCTCAACTCAACTCAAAGCATTTATTTCAAATAAACCAATTACAGGCACTTTTGAATTGTCAAGGGGTCGGTCAGTCAGAAAGATGAAGCTAGTTGCCCATTCCAAAGCGTAGTAGGTACCTATGGAGAAGAACGGGCAAGAAACTCCATGGACACTCTTTTAAATCAAAATATGGTTACAAATTATTGGTTACATCATTCATGTTGAAATTATGCACGTGAGAACGATGCAGAACGTTAAAAGCGTCCGTAATAAAGAGACGACAACAATTCCAATATTAAATTAAAATAAGCCGTGGCAGCCAAGAGATGACCAGTCCCCATTGACGGCGCCCGTTCACGAACATGACGTATGGATCTCGCATTGTATAGGATATCCGTACAGTGAGAGATCAGGTTATACTGAAAATGTATAGCTTGATATGTAGCCGTGTGTACTACTCGTATTCGTAGCACCAACTTGTTTGCACTATGTGTCATTGTGCATTTTTAGGATTGGCTGGTTTTATGTGCACTTACACATATCAAATAATTTCAAAAGAAAATGATTGATAACTGGTGGGATTTATTATACATGACTTTCATAACCTTGGAACATCAATCAAATACCTAGAATTTAATTACGAATCATATTACACGTAATTTTTCCCGTTGGGTCAATTGATTACCATCGCATCGTCGACACAAAAAATTGATCGCCTATTGTAGCAATTGCGCGAAAAGATTATTTAACAAGATATTGGGAAAGACGCGAATCGATGTCGCCAATACGCATCTGTGGACAGCAACAATAAATAGAATGTCTTTGCGATTATGATCAACTGAATCTGCGGTTTCACAATACGTCCCGTGCCTGCATTGTGCGTTTCACAATCATTGACTGTGCCAATATGTGTAATACTTAGACTTGCATTTTAGGACTGATTTTTATCTCTTGTGCTCGGTTCGACGTGGTATTTCAATAATTGTAAATGTAAGTATAATATAGGCATTTTTGAGCGAAGTGAATATGGAATGATTGTATTTCTAACATCATAGAGTCCGGGAAATTCTTTTCTGAAATTCTGTTGTCCGAGTCTGCTTTTAATATTTGTATAACTAGGTACTTACATCAATTCATCATCATACTTGTTGCACCTAACGCTCGACTTACCCAGGTCTAGGTTGAGTAGAAGGATACCACTTTTCATATTTCAAACAAAACGTTAATATTAAAATTAAAGCTCCAGTCACTGAAGAAATGGCGTCATACTTAGAACAGCCCATCGTTATTTTAGCGTATGACAATATCAGTGTCAAAATCGACACGGCCCGAAGCTATTGTCATTTTAATTATTACGTACGTACGTGTCAATAAAACAGGCTTGATGGGTGGGTGCCATAAAAGCTTGATGTTGCAAACGAGATTTCAACATACAGACAAACTAGTAAACAACGCGGCGACACTCATCAGACGCAGTTAACTTTCCTCGAGTTTCCACAATTAGCGCAATTTGCGTTAATGCGCCCGCGCCGGCAACGTCAGATAAACTCTAGCGCAGATCCGATCAGAACTATACAGCGTGCGACCGCTATAAGTGGGATGAAATTAAGATAAAACTAAATGATAGCGAAGACTGTTCTTAGTCTAATTCAAATCATTAACAACATTAAGACTGCCCATGTTTACTACACAGTGTTGAAAAAGTACAGTTTAATTAATAGCTATCAATTTTGCCTACACTATACAAATTATTATAAGTGTTATTTTCCTGTTCGTATAAAAGTTATTTACGAGATCAAATTGATTATCTTGTATGCAAATCAAGCGTTAATTTCCATGTATCTATGAATTAAATAACAAATGGAGAGATGGAATGTTTTTGACAGATGATGTAACATAGTTAAAGCATTACTCATCCGTAGTCAGTAACTTTGGGTTATCGCAATTATAATTACGAATCAATTTTCTCTTTTTTTCGTGAGATTAGATCTTTAAATAAAACTGTGTTGATGTGTTTCTCATAAAAAAATGAATTACTTACTTCGTTCTTGTTTTAGTTTAGTGCAGTCAAATGCTCCTGACATAATCTAAATTTTATTGGGGTTTGAGCAGCAAGTCTTTTTCTTGCATACATCCTTTCAGCCATCATCTTCGAATTCACTTCCTTGCTAGTCATACATATCAGTGTCCACACTATCTATCTTATTTTCTTCTCTCTGCCAACATTCCCATTTAAAATTTTTCTTGTCACATGTCCTTTTTCAAACGTCTTATCAAAGTAAGTAAATTAATTTAACAGGGTTCCTTATTGTTATTTTTTCTATATTAAAACAACATCCTATACAAGATTTAACACGATACATGGCGCCCATGGCGGTCCGGTACCGGTTTACATTCGAAACTTAAATCTAATACCAGCTCAATATGATTCTAATTATAACTCTTATAGTTACGACTTGCAATAACCCATGGAAAGTAACACTGATTACGAAATCTTACACTAGGAAGATTGGAATAAGTAGCAAATCCTGTATTCTGAATGCAAGAAATGGAGATCGACAAAGACTTGTTTTTCATCACCTTACAAAATCGTCTATATATACTTTCAACTGCAACACTCATTTGGTAAAACGCTTGAGCTAAATCTAGTTGAGTTGCATTTGTTTTCTGAAATCTATATTGCCATAATGTAGTGTTGGTTTTTGAAAGTTAAAAATTAATAGTATGACATATACAACATACATACTTATCTGTTAATCTGGATGGCAGTTTTGGCAAAAGTGTTGATAGCAATTTAATTGGAGCTGTTAATTGTCAGTATGGTATTGTAACAGCTACTTTCTTGTGTCCATTAATTTTACTATCTAGATTTATTTGCTCCCATAATTTTATTGATTTTCATGTAGCGTCTTTTACATATTAGGCCCAACTCTAAAACACGATAACCATTGCTGCATAGGATCAACAATGTTTTTCATAATAAAGCGATGGATGTAATTCGTTTTCTGGAGAGTTGTCAAAATTGTCTTGTACTCTTTCTCTCCAAGTAGTTATTTCTAATTTTACAAAAGATTTATTAAGCGTATGAATCTTTACACTAATATCCGTTGACGTCAGTCCTACGACTCGAAACCGACAACTCGACGAGTCCGTCGTTTATCACTACTGATAAATGTTTGGCACAAGATGTTCATTTAGCGCCGATAGTTTATTCGCGTGCGATCTTTCACTGTTTGACGTATATAAACAATTCAAACGCGTATTATTTGCCTGCAGATTTCAAGCAATGATCAATATTTCTCCGTTGTTTGCAAGATTTTGTGTCCATCGTTATAAAGCCACAGTTTTATAAACCGATTAATGTTTCTGACCACAGAGCTATCACCATTTAATCAAATGTTGATGAGTAATAGAATGTTAGCATATTTTTATTAAACAACCCGATCATTGATTACTATAAGTCCATTGGAATTGCAAACGACGAAAGAACGACCAATTTATTTATGCATCAACATTATGAATGCTTCGAGGTACCTATCTAATTAAAATTTATGCGCGTACATTAAGTTCTTCACTTATCTACAGTCCCCGCGTCTTGTTTATACTGCCAGTATAGGTATTTTAGAATCCAGCCGCACTTACATGAGCACTAATGTTATTTCATTTATTCCGCAGTAGGTAGTCGCATGGTGCAACTGTGGGACCGGACTCGTGTTAATGCTTAGGTACTTTCCAACCCTTCCATGAACGCGACTAAATCTTTTATCGCTACCAAATCGTCTCTCGTAAATCCCAAGTCTCAGCCCATTGTTGCCGTACACGGTACTTATATGGGAGCGACCAAAATAAATCACGAACAAAACCATATCGGCGCGATCGTAGACTATCTCGGTCGGATCGACCGCGGGGGACTACATCGAGATACGGAGATATTACGCTATTGAATTAGCATTACCGCTGTTCTCGATATTGTTGTCCGCGGGCAGAGGCATGCCTCATAATTCAGTGTCGCATTATTTTAATTTTCGTCGTGCGTCGCCGTCGCGCTCCTCGACGACGGCTTGCGAAATCGTGCGAGATCTCTCCTCCCGATACCATTAGACGCATAATCCTCACATCTCTGTCCACTACACGGTCCTGAACGTGTGGCACCTGTGGCACGTGTGGATGGCATTTCCCAATACTTCCGCGTGCTAATCTTTACGTACCTATAAGGAGATGTCCATAAGAGATTACCGGTACGCGCCTTCATTATAATCGCATCAATAAATGCCATTGTTTTTGTTACAGGTGGCTCAGCAACCTGAATGATCTTGACATCGACAGCTCCGCGTATTAAACGTAAGTCAACAATATAATTATTTTTTGCAAGAAATATTCCACTGTCACGCATTGTTTGTTTCCGTGTGAGGTCGTTGCTTTCTTTACTCAACTTTTTATGAGTATGTGTTTTATGACATTCGCTGGAACCTATAAATAAATTATCTTGAAGTTTAATTAACCGAATATGTTTTGTTGATAACGTATCGCACATCCAAAATTAATCAAACGTTGGCCTGGATTTATAAGCAGTTCGGTAAACAGTAAGTTTCATTAATTCGTAATAAACTCTCAGATCACAAGCATTTAAGATATGAATTCATATTTTGTCAGAGATCGTTTTCCTGTCGAGTATATCATTATTGATTGAATGATAAATCCATCGATGCTCCTGACAAATAAAACCATTATTCAATTACAATCACGTCGCACGCCTGATACGATTGTCACTTGACCGGAGCGGACCCGGGGAATCAAATCAAACGTTAACCTCAATAATGGTATCGGTGATCTATCGGCTGTGGTTTGGACCAATATTAGAGATATTGAATAATAATTGGTGCACACGAGGCGAGCAGGGCGGGCGTCACGATGGAGATGCTATCTGTCGAGCGTGCCGCATCCATCAGCTCTCGATGTGCCCTATCTGTGCCAGTATCGCGCGCCAACGATAACCATTGTCTTACCGGACGATTATATCGGCGAAATTTGTGCTCGCCTCCGATCGACCGTTTGTCTTTTGCCGCAAATGAGCCGGATAATGGAGGACGCCGCATAAAAGGTGCGCGTTTGTGCTAAACTTTTGCTTAGTCATTAATATGCCGTGGGAACGGAAAGTATTCGACACGAGACATCTCATTTTCGTTGCTAAATAAAATTTGTATTGAATAGGTACGTTAATAATAATTATGCCAAGCTTGCAATGCTTTTTATCTGTGTTCGTATAATAAATTCAACGCCAGTAAATGCAGTTCATAGCCAATCTTGAATTACGTGAAAATTTATTCATATTTTAATTGAATTCCACTGCAATATTGAGCTTTGAACTGCTCGACTCGAAATACGGGCTTAATTGGCCCAAATGCAATATTTCATATCCGGACAGTGGTTCTGTAGACATTAAATCGGCCGACTCATGCGCAGTTGACAGCGACAAGGTGCACGCGTTTAAGCGCAGTGCTCCCGTTTGCGACCGCGACCACTTAATAGCATTAGTGTCATTGTCTCGCGGTCATTAATAAGAAACTGGACAGTTCTATTGGCCGGCACGCCATAACGGGCCTAACCGTGTTCTGGCCTCGTGTCACGAATTTGTATCCTAATGGCCTTAGGGGGAGTTACGATCGCAGACCCGCAATGTTCCCGGATATCTGGATAGCTAGGCGCGTCGACCCACCTATGGACAATGGTGTATGGTTTCAGTCTGCGTTTTATTAACTATCGGTAATTTAATTTCTTGTTTGATTTAATCGAAATTGGTTGTGAAAGTCTTCTGTAAATCTATGTATGGTTACAGTAGACGCAGTTGTAAATGATTTTGCAATTATTACTGAACGAGTACCGGACATACCTATTGTTACATTGCAAAGTGTAAAATATTGCAATGCATATTACATAATGGCGTTTTCGTTATGACATAAATAAACCTTCGAAGTATTGTCTCTTTAATATAGCTAATTAGTCTCTAAGTTTATTTATCGCGGTTTAGTATCTAATTAAGTTTCTTTATCGTCTCTTAGATTTAAAGTCGTTGTCTTATAATAAGCCCATTATTACCTTTGACACAGATTCATTTTATAATAATCGCCGACAATTGCTAAATCGCTGCTTCAATTTTAACGGACAGCTGTAAATCCATTTAACTGGTGTGGAGCGATGCACGCGTCCGTACAACAATTAAGTCCAATTAGCCCACAACTCGCAGCACCTCTTTGATACACCGACGACGGATTAATAACTGACTTCTGAATTACTCCGATTTGTCGATAACATCCACTCGCTACCATTAACAAATCCATTCGTGTAATCTTGTTTATATATAGAGAAGCCAGATAAGCCATCACTTTCCAGGAAGACAAGATTATGAACAATTAATTATCTCTGTAAGCAACATTGGCTCTCGCGCTTGTAATTACGGGTCTTGATAAACACCGATGGTATGTTTCTTAATTGCCCGTTGCATGATACGGACACTATCGGAGCACTATTTCCAACATAATAAGCATTATCATAACAATAACAAGCTAGTAACTCGCGGCATTCGATGTGCTCATGACGGGAACACGATAACCCGACAAACCGTTTCAGTTGGATTTTGTGCAAGAAGCAACACACAACACTTGTGTGCCGCCATTATTTCTTAAATAAAATTCAAATTGATAACAGAAGTTTGTCAAAATATTAGTGAGTCAAAATTCAGAGAGTGCAATGTGTTAGTGTTTGTGAATATCTGAATCAAGTGTCTCTGTGACTGAATTAGTTCGCGGGAATAATGTGAGTCGTTGATTTTCCCTACTTTAAATAAAATTAAGCTATCAACGACACGATAAGTCAACAATGATAATACGCCTGCATCACTTTCTTGATCAATAGATATTTCGAAATCTCCATCCGTGATTGATGGTTTTGGTAATTTACTTTTGAAATGTATAATTAGGCTATTGTTGCCATTGAGCGTTCAATAGTAAGTTTACTGAAGTTGAATTATAATATGTAGAGTTGTTCGTGGTTGAATGAGGTTTTTTTCCGTGTGAGTGAATGGGTCGTTCGCGGTACGGTCTCAATTTCCCAGCAGGCAGTGGGATCATCAATCTTAGTCTTGTTTGTCGAACGACAAAGATATGGGGTTTATAATAATATAATCTTAAAGGTTTGCTTTTTGAACTGACCGACTCTTCTGTATGTCTGCGAAAGTTTATTTTGTCTGTTGTATTGTTTTCTTGTTTTAAATTAAGCTACTCTATTTAGCACAAAAGCTCCAATAGAGTCTGCTATCGATTGATCAATCTCAATGGGATCAGTGTCTATAGGTACGGCTCATGTTTCACGAAAATCACTGGACTCATTCTTATTCTGTTACATATCTCATTTCATTTCTGTTATCAAACATTTCTTACTTCTTTCTTTTCAATATTGTGTCCATATTGCTTGAAAGTTTAAACAAAAGATCAATGGTAATTGTTTTGCTTAAGTTTTGAAAACACAGTTGGAACTGAGAAGCTTTATTGAAATTTATCTTGTTTAATAATAATATTATCATCAACATTCATCCCTATAGCAGTCCATTACTGGACAAAAGCGTCTCTAATGGCACACAAGTTTACTCGATTTTCGTCTATTTTCATCCAGTTGTTATACCAGCCACTCTGCGATCATCGTCACTCCACTTAGCCCAAGGGCTTTCTTATGCTAAGCTTGCCTATTGGCGGTCTTCATTCAAGACGCGCGTTAGTCTTACCTGCTACCGCGACCGCCATCGGTTTTACGGCAAAATGAAGGTCGGCCCTAGGTCACTTCAGTTTCCTTATTCTCTGGGCTATGGTTCACTGTTGGAAAACCAAACCAACCTGATAATTAGGATATAATTTAACAAAATTCATAGAAAAGCTCAGCCAAATCATTAATATCTAGTTTTCGCCAGATCTTCATCGAAGCAAAAAACTTAAAATAAACTAACTCTTATCAGTAAATACATAACTAAATTAATACTTATAGGTAATTATGATATTTAATTACTTGTATATAATTAGCTACATCAATATTCCTCACTGTCACTGTCTCTATCAGAAGTTCTTAAGTAATACATTGTACGTACTTGACGTTATCAGTGAATTATCAGCAGTCCACTAGGCATCAAGTTTTAATCGGGAATTAATTCTGTAAGTGTTATTATTAGGTACCTACAAATTGAATACAAGCTTTGAAATACACTTTACAACACATTACTTACAGTCACATATTCAACGTTTTGTTGGTATGTACCAAAGTGGAAGTATCGTGTTCATTCTGTATTATCTGTGGTAGTGTGTTATTTATTATGTACTTATTATGATTGTTTAGTTAATTGCTTAGGTACTAGTTCATCTATTATTTTCATTTTTGTATTATGTCCGTGTGGAATAGATGTTTTCTATCAATATTTTCTGTAAACCTGTGAAATGTTTTCAGTTTTTTTGTTAAAATGAGCTTAAAATTAAATTAAAATGGAAAGTGTTGTGGTAATTTGCATGTGGATCTTACTATTTGGAATTAAAAGGTAGGTTACCTATTCATTTAATTAATGTATCAAAATTTGCAATGATTTACTTTCGTATGTTTCATTGATTGCCCTAGTGATTTGTGACATGTAAAGCATTTTATCGTCATCCTGCTGTCCTGATCTCAATGTATTTGGAGTGAGTGCAACATGGTTTTGTTCTTCAAAGCTTCATTTCTTCTTAGCTATATTACAACTTTTCACACATTACAATTCACTCCATACATATTATTTTGTCTGCCATTTCCTTGTTTACGAAAGAATATCCTCCTATACTACATGTAGTTATGCATCTTTATTTCTGCTAACATAATTTCTGGATTCCCAAGAAATCGCAAAACATGATACTATTAATAACTTCTTTACCTCCACAATTTCTTGTAATAGTATGCCAAATTATTTTGCATAAACTTTTAGGTATCTTAACCGAGAAATGATAGACTTAAAAATAGTTATCGGTATTGATTAACGATTCTGTCATGCGAGCACAGGTGATATATTGGTAATGAAGAAATATTCTCGTTAACACGTCTGACTCAGTATTATTTACTAGGGAACACTTGAAACCCGTTGGTGCTCAGGAGAAATATTTTTCGTATCTTTAGAATATTCCTTATGGTTAGTCACATAATATCCAACGGCTTATATGTTTTGAAATGGTCGACATCTTGCTGCTGTCATCATCTGATGATGACTAATTGGCAGCCTTGTTTCACCTTCTGCTGATTAATATAGGCCTTCTCCCTTTTGTGCCTTCCTCCTGCCTTAATTCTTATTTATTTTGGGGCTTTAGTGTTGCCACAAGCCCTCTTCTTCCATTCTCCATTACATCCATCTATTGTTATTAGCCATCAAAATACTCAACATTATTTTTAAAGGTGACCCAACGTCTTGATCCAGTCAAGACATGACATCTTACAATTTTTTTTGAAATTGTCAGTTAGAATCTAAAAACCTAGGTATATCTGTGCCTGGTAAGATCCTCTATCGCAGAACGTTTATTTCCCATTTCCCATCTTCAGCAGTGACAATGAACATTACCCCGTTTACGGACTACCTCTGTAGCAAATACGATACTCTGTCTATCTTTCTGCTCTTTTCTTCTCCGATCCCTCATTAGGATTAGGAACCACATAGAATACCTATAGTTGAAAGAGGAAAAAGAAAAATTAGGCCATTCATCACGTGATATTAAAATTCTAGGTTTTTCTGTAAGCTGTCATAAAGTTTCTAGTACCTCCAATAAAAAAAATCAGAACATAGCACGATTCAATATGAGATCCAAAGTTTTACCAACTTGTACGAAACCTCTGAAAGAAATGAAGCAGACGTAGTGTTAACTTATGCTAATATTTCGTTAGAAAAGTTTTTCAAAGTTTCAATGAAAGTTTGGCTAATTTCTAGTCTAGCAATCGGTAGAATTCAGTAAATGATGGCTGAGAGTGTTGTTCAATGAAGGAAAACTTAACATAATATATGGTATTTCATCGAAACCTCGTGAAGTTTAAAATGGAACATGTTGGAATTGTATTTCTGCAATCAAACATAATATTATAATATAATATATCTACATATTATGTAGAACACATACGAGTTTTAGTAAACACTTTTATTCGAGACAACTGTTATTGTTAGATATAAGTTTATTTTTTTATTCATTTTATGTCCTACATTTTTACGTTAAATTATGTATAAAAAGTTATTGTAGTGTCTTAGACATAAATATTATCTCGGGACCCTGCGGTCCCGGACCTTTGGAAGGCGTACGAGGGGCCGAAGCCAACTCGTAGAAGCCCGTTAAACGCTTTTAATGAAATGAGGCACCAACCGACGATTATCCCTGTACGCACTATGCAAGTGCACTCAAGGACAACCCCCGGTTGGAGTCGGGCTATTGCTGGATATGGTAACAGAAATATTTGAGCATATGTTTGGATGACTAAAGTGAACTGGTTACCTAGAATTAGGGAAGGACTATGGGCCCTGCCTGATCAATGTTTTATTATGCATGGAAAAAATGGCAGGCGGTGTCTTGCACACTCAATAATACTTATAATAAAAGTTAGTTTTATTATTATGCTGTAATTACAAAATTGTACATAATTACTTTGGAGAATTCACAATTTTCATTTTGCGACAACCTTCAAGGTGCGATTTACGCTCGGGTTTTTTTTACAGCGCTGAACACTGCTTTAATTACGTTGTACTAACAAACAACGTGTGTTAGCTCGTTAGCGCTTGAATTGTTTTTTTAATTATCAGTTTTATTGACGAGCTTTGATATGCAAATACGTTATTTAATAGGACTATACATTTAGTTGTAGGTACCCGCCCAACACTCGTTCATATCGCTGGAGCATTACTAATTTCCTCTTATCACACTACTCACAGTTATTTCTTGAATTATCGCTTCAACTTGTTTGGTTTACGCTCCATTTTCTCTTTACACAAAATTATTTTTATCGTCTACATCTCAATACACAATGGAACTGCCACAAATCCGTGAATAATCTCAGTCGCAGAAAGTAGGCGCTACAAAATTTTTACTTTCTCTGAAAAGCGAGTGTTATTCATACAAATTTTAATTTTATTTTACTTCTTCTAACAAGTTTAGTTTTTTCCTCATCCGTTGGAAAGTTGTTTTCTAGCCAGGGATTTACATCGGCGCCGGCGCAATGTAAATGAACACGCGGTGGAAGTGCGCCGTATGCTGTGTCACTCGTATGACCCGGCGGCATTCGGAATACATTACCGAGCCGTAAGACAATTGAGTAAGTGTGGCGTCGATCATCGACGACGCTTCTATAATTGTGTGGATAGTTTATGTGTGAAGGCACCTTTTGCTTATAGTTAGGGATGTGCTGCGCAGTGGCCCTACTTATGTGGTTTAGTGGGATGATTTTTTATGATTGTTTTTCTGGAAAGAGTATTGTTGGTGAATCCTAGGGTTGGCGGGACCAAAGAATAGATCACGGAGTAGGTTTACTTCGGGTTATAGATAGATGAATTATGGCAGGGATCGGGAATGATATGAACGAAAAGGAAGTGAATGATAACGTGACAACTGATATAGGGGAGAAAGTTATGGCGCCCCCTCACCGGGAGCATTCGCCTGTCATTCACCTTTTCCCGCGACCTAGCCAACCCATCTTGCTGGTTTTGATTGTCTCTCTACACTACCTAGCAGTTGACGGCCTGCGCAGTCTACTTGAAGCCCTAGCCGTTGCAGTGGAATTTTGGATAGTTACATTACAGGCGAATGTTCCCGGTGAGGGAGCGCCTTAAGAGAAATAGGGCAAGCAAACAATAAGTTATAGGAGATATTCTCCCGGAGAACTAGCAAAATTAATTTAGGACCGAAGAAGAGCAATACTTCAACCAGAACCCTAATTGCGTAACACACTATGTATCACAATCTGAATCATTTTGAAGCCTATTGCTAATCCATTGCTTCTTAAGTTCGAAAAATTTGTCTGCTCAACAACGTAAATAACGCAATGAATGTTGTTGAACTGTCAAAATGAAACCCATTCCTACTGTTAGAGTGTTACGTAATTACCCCGTAGGAAAGATCAGTTGGTAGCGTTAGGCATAGTAATAGAGCTTTACAACTTTTCCAAGATATTCATAACACCCAGTTTTAAACTTAATTATGTTAAATATTCATTCTCATCTTTTAGCAGTCACATAAATACTTCATTGCCTGTATCCGGTTTACTCAGACAAGATTTTAATCGTAATAGGTACAGTTTTGTTCAATGAACTCTTGTTAGACGTATAGTAGTATTGTTAGTATTTCCAATTATTTATCTATCTGAGCCCAATATGGTTTCTAGGTGAATAACCTAAGTTTATGACCTTTTATTTTTTTTGAGCATGAGGTCCGTTTAGTTCCCGGATCGGACCAAGTGTAAAAGGGTTTCCATCTAGAATTCTGGATTTGTGCCCGGTTGATGGCAATAGGCTCGCCCCCTGTTACACGGACTTAAACATAACTGGCGAAATGTGAGTGTACTATAGGTATACCTCTGCCCAACCCTTCGGGAAATACAGGTGTGATGTTATGCGTGTTAAGTTTGTAAAATAATGTTCTGGCTTAAGCTAGTTTTTACTGCTTTTGTTGAGGTAGGTTGATGATCTCAATTTAATAATATAATTGGCATTGGGGCTTATCAACAAAAATAACAACTGATTCGGATGACCCAAAGATGAGAATCAATGTGTTCTTAAAATTTTCCTCCACACAATGATTTCTACTTAGAGCATTTGCGCACTGCATCAGGGGCCTGCTCCTTAAGCACGAAGTCCGTAGTTTCGGCCGAAGCTACGGACGTGTCCTACTCCGTATCACTTACGGATATAAGACTAGTCCGGCGGGGTAATTACGTAACACACTAACAGTAGGAATGGGTTTTATTTTGACAGTTCAACGACATTCATTGCGTTATTTACGTTGTTTAGCAGACAAATTTTTCGAACATATGAAGCAATGGATTAGCAATAGGCTTCAAAATGATTCAGATTGTGATATATAGTGTGTTACATAACTAGGGTGCCGGGCCCGAACTAAACATTAATGACGAAACGATTTGACAGTTGGCCTTATTCCCGATGTGTTTTTGCCCGTCCGAAAAAGTTACTTAATCGAAAGAAGGGTTCACTTCTAAGTACCGAACTACTTCAAACGGGACCATATCTTCGTTGACGGACTTAGAGAGTAGAGGCCCCCTGGTCCGAAGTGCCCGTAGTATCAAGGGTTGCGCACTAGATACGAATTCCATCCATCCCATTCATTTCATTCCCATTGTGTCGCCCTATGTAAAATTTCTACATTTATATCTGTAATTGTTATACTGTACATAATAAAGAGTATTCTATTCAATCCGTCCGAATTAAGAACATTTCCATTTCGGATGGAACTCTGATCTCGATTTCGGATTCGGATCGGATGCGGTGCGGAGACGCTCTTAGTCCTAGTTGTTACTCCTAAATAAATGTAAATATCTACAAGTATTGTTATCCTTATGTTCCTATATCTAGTATTTTTTTTGTAAGGAGCTAACCAGTACATTTTTATAACAATAATTTCATACATATAATCTCATCGCGAATATAAAACATAATATAAATTTCGCATAAATATAGCTTTTGCCCAGGCTTCGCCCGCGAGGATGTCGGAAAATATCCCACGAGAACGTAATATCGTGTCTACCGGATTTTTTACCGGGGTTTACATATTGGTTTATGCGGCATACGCCAGTAAAGCTTCCAGTCCGCATGATTGTATCCGACATCTTCAACAATTATATACACATATACACAAAACATTAATGAATTATACACCTAAACCTTTCT
Source organism: Dryobotodes eremita (assembly GCA_917490735.1). NCBI lineage: Eukaryota > Metazoa > Arthropoda > Insecta > Lepidoptera > Noctuidae > Dryobotodes > Dryobotodes eremita. Next base: position 6,675,752 of record OU823261.1, read on the forward strand.
CATGAATCACTCCGTTTATTGGTGAAAACCTTATGAAAATCCGTTCAGAAGTTATTGAGTTTATCGCGTTCAAACAGACAGACAGACAGACGCGGCAGCGGACATGTTTTATAATAAGTAGTGACAATGATAACTACAGTACTGTCATATCATTGATTATTCTATACTCACTTGTCTTTTTATGGAACTTTACCTACCCATAATATTTTAGATTTCATTCCAAGATTAATTTAATGTTATGGTTACCATTTTAGGGGTTCTTAAGCCATAATCGCAACGCTTAGCGGGCGTTTTGGCGAATGCAAGAAGCACAGGAACGGTAGACACTGCAATGCTTGGCGATGCCTGTGGTCAGCAGTGGATGTCTTTCGGCTGAAATTATGATGAATGAATGAATGAAATGAATGAAACCATGAAGCGGAATGTTACCATTTTATAAATATTATGTTTATTTATACATTTAGAACTAGGTATAGTGTATTTATTTTATTTCTTCTTCTTTGTTATTTTTATATTTACGTATGCTGTACTGGTTGACGTAATCACGTCAACGCCGGCTGTAGCTGAAAACCAGCGCTGGGGTTCTGTCTCGCTTAGGGTCGTAGCAATATGCTGAGAGATCGCGAATTAACGTATTTTCTTTCTTTCTTTTTTCTTTCCTTTCTATTGTGATAAAAACTAGTTTCAGCGAAAATCACCCCTAATAATGACGCTGCAATACTCAGATCCTTGATTTCCTTTTTCCGGTGACTGATATTAGAGTACAGTAGACCGCACGTCAGTGGCAAGTAACATTCTGACCTTGAGCTGGCCAAAGGAAGTACGGAGTTTTAATAGAATGCGAGGCCAGGGTAAACTGGTTTGGTTAACCTTTTTTGTTTGGTGGGAAATCATCAAATGACTTCTCCCGCTCTGGGCGGAGCGGAAGGGCGAGTCAGACTCTTACTGACTAGAACCCACCCGTGTTCCTTCAGTTGTCTGTGCGCCAGGGCCACGGTAACTCTTTCGAACAATCCGCGACTCCGGCAGGCATCGGCCCTATCGGACCCCGTCAATGTTGCTGACATCTCTTTGAGGCGGTTTGGTTACCCCTGACTTGCAGCTTACTTAATTTCTTCTATTTTTCTCCTCAGTGTTAGCATGGTGGTGGTGCTGAACGGCGTGCTCGCGGACGAGTGTCCTACCTCGGTGCGTGCGCTGTTGGTCGCTCACCCCGGCTACAGGGATGCGGCCGCGCAGCTGTTGGCGGCTGCAGCGAGAGTAGTCCCTCCACCGGGGCTACTGTACGTCGGACAGCGAGAACTAGCCGCTGTAGTGCCGCATGACAGTTAGTATTTGACTTCAAAGTAAAAGCTCATACGCTAGGCTAGCGGTAAAAGTCCTGAATGAGGTTGGAGACACAGCCATCTTCAGTGTATGGCAAAAACCGCTATACGATCTCTAGAAACATGTCTTGAGAACTAAATGCTAATATCGGTTAGTTTTAAAAAATAGTAAAAACTTGTATAATCAGCCCATTATGTTCCCACTGCTGGGACACAGGCCTCCTCTCTTCGAGAAGGAGTGGGCTGTAATCCACCACACGGGCCCAGTGCGGGTTGGTAGATGTCACATGTCTTCGAATTTTTGGTTCTAGGCCATGACGGTTTCCTCGCGATGTTTTCCTTCACCGTTTTGAGAACAGTGGTGATGAAATTATTTACACAAAGTAAAACACCTGCCTGGGTTCGAACCCACGAACTACAGCTCGTATGTTACCACTGGGCCATCACTGCTCTCAGAAAAAACTTATTTTTAACTAATGGAAGCTATTTGTTATTATTTCAGAAAATGTCAACATCATTGGATCAGATGACGCCACATCATGTATAATCGTCGTTGTCAGGCATTCAGGTAAATTGACTAGCTTATCTGTTATCTCACTTACTAAATGACTTGCGAAACAATCTGACATTTCAAATGGAGATCTCACAAACGATCTTTTAAGACATATGCCTTAGAAGATCAGTCTCTGAGGTACGGGAGTGCATACACTGAATATTCTTAGATATCATTCACATTCATACCCTTTCACCTTCCAATGACATTTTGTAACAATAACATTTTGTATTCACTTATTTTGAATTTTAAGTTCTAATTGTAATTTGTTTTCATAAGTTTTTTTTTTGTTAATTACGATGTTGTTTTGTGGTGAATGCCGTGTATACCTACCTGTAACAGGTATACATACCAGTACGTTTACTATGTTATTGCTCTGTTTTAATTGTTTGTATGTACTGCTGTTGGTGTACCAAATAAATAAATATACTTAAGCAGTAGTCCATAAATTAAATTGCCTGATAAGAGGAAAGAAAGGAAGGAACATTAGCGCACCTAAGCTGTCTACTGCTGAGTATCATAACCACCAATACAGTGACGTCATAAGAGTCAAAACCCTTTTTAATTTGTACAGCACCTTTGTCTTATGTTCCAGGTTCTGGCGCAGTAGCTTTAGCCCATTTAGACGGCTCGGGCACCGCAGAAGCATCAGCAGCAATGGTATCAAGAGTTCAGCAGTTGGCAGTAGGATACCCGGAGGGCAGGCTCGAGTTACAGCTGGTCGGAGGCTTCACAGACCCACACCGCTATTCTGATGAACTGTTCGCGAATATTATGTGTAAGTGAACCTTTTATAACAAACTTTTTACCCGACTGCGCGACAGCAAAGACAGGGTTATGTTTTTCACGCGTATCTAGGTATACATGTATCTTTGTATGTGGGATTCATTTTAGTTGTAATAAAGTTTTTTTTGAAGGAGTTTTTTCGATGAAGTACCGTACTATCATGGTCTAAAAAAACAAGGTCTGGCATTCCGAGAGTGATATATGCTTACGTCACTATCCAGTTGCCACTTTATTGCAACAAAACAAGAAGTATGGAAACATTTTCAGTCACCATTCTGTTAAAAAATATATATAAAGCATTTAAATTGTCGTTTCGTTTTTCTAATCAAACGAAACAATTCAATTTAAACATACATACGAGGGTCATTCAATAAATACTTAGCCTACAAAAAGTAAACGAAAATTTTGGAAAAGTGGCAATTTATTTTTCAACATAGTCTCCTTTTAGTTCGATACACTTAGCCCAGCGATGCTCCAACTTTTTTAACCCGTCCGAAAAATAGTTTTTGTCAAACTCTGCAAAATAGGCCTCCGTGGCGGCGATGACCTCCTCATTCGATCCATATCTATTCCCGGCGAGTGATTTTTTCAGATTAGGAAACAGAAAGAAGTCACAAGGGGCCAAATCTGGAGAATACGGTGGATGGGGCAGCAATTCGTAGCGTAATTCGACCAATTTGGCCATGGCAACGGCAGACGTGTGAACCGGTGCGTTGTCGTGGTGAAACAGCACTTTTTTCTTCGCCAGATGGGGTCGTTTTTTCTTTAATTCGGCGTCGAATCGGCCTAATAAATCGGCATAGTAAAGCCCTGTAATTGTTTTACCCTTCTCGAGGTAATCGATGTAGATCACACCTTGTGAATCCCAGAAAACGGTGGCCATAACTTTTCCGGCCGATTTTACAGTTTTCGCCTTCTTTGGAGCACGTTCCCCGGTCTGGATCCATTGTTTTGATTGCTCCTTGGTCTCTGGTGTGTACCAGTGGATCCAGGTTTCATCGACGGTCACAAAACGACGCAAAAACTCCGCTGGATTCATCTTAAACAGCGCCAAACACGTCTCCGATGTGGTCTCACGGTTGCGCTTGTTTTCTGGTGTGAGTAAACGCGGCACCCATCGCGCCGACAGCTTTCTCATGCCGAGTTCCTCGTGAAGAATATGATGCACTGTTCCTTCTGAAATGCCTACAGTCTCAGCTAGCTCCCGAACCTTCAATCGGCGATCTGCCAATACGAGATCATGGATTTTTTTAATGTTTTCCTCCGTAGCAGCTGTTTTCGGTGCACCTGGACGTGGTTCATCAAAAACCGACGTACGGCCACGTGCAAACTCGTTGAACCAATTCTTGACGGTGGCCATCGATGGAGAAGAGTCACCGTACACAGCATCCAAGCGCTCTTTGATTTCGATGCGCGTTTTCCCTTCCAAAAATAGGAATCGAATCACCGAACGATATTGCTCTTTTTCCATTTTTGTAAAACCGATCGACACGTTCGCTTCCATAAGTTGTCAAATTAAAACAAATGAAGGGATTGGAATGAAAATTTGAAAAAAGAATTAAAAAAGAATGTGCTACACTGTGGTAAAACTCTTTTGAAACTACAGCGCCCTCTGGCGATGAGGCTAGGTACTTATTGAATGCACCTCGTATACCAACGTAATTGTTAGTTAAAACCTCATTGATTTATCGGATTCGTACAGGTAATAAAGGCGGTTGGGGAGTTATTATTACACACTACTGGTAACACAGCGGTGATGACGTAGGCTTGTGTCACCCACGTGACCACTGTGTCTCGGAATGCTATACCTGGCGAAGTATATTATTATACCATGCGTACTATCATTATTCCCATTTCTGCAGCATGCGAGGTGGTGTAATGGAGACATTATTGCCTAGTTCCAAATGGTGACGCTGTAATGTAGGGAGACAATGCACAACACAATATATATAATTTGACTTTGAAAGGTCTTCATAAACAACAACATGACCTAGCAGAAGAAAATTTGAGACAGGTCCAATCACATGAGACAGCGCCGTTTCACGGTACTTCGCTAATAGTGTTTGTGGCCGGACCCTAAGGTTTGTGGATTAACATCCAGTCCTCAAGGCTTCAGGCATACGGCGGCTCGAAGAACCAATAGTTAAAATTATTAGGAGACATTTTTTTACACGCATCTGATCTGAGCAATCTGACCCAGGTTTGCTTATTCCGTTTGATCTCCCTCAGATAAAGTAGACTTTATCAACACCTAATGCACACGTTAAAAAAACTGGACAAAGGCGGACTCATTACCTTGGCATTTTCTACTAGCCCACCTTTTGGGGTGCTTTATTTATTAATTTTGCATAATGTATACTCAGTTACAGGCTAGGCTAAAACTTACGAGTACATGACCCCGTTAGGGCGCAGAAAGTATTATTACGTTTAACTTATAAAAAACTTTTTTACAAAACAACAACCGACTTCCAAAAAAAAACACTAAAAAACGTGAAAAATAACTTTAATTTTGGTAGTCGGTGGCCAAAAACGAAAATACAAAACCAAAGACACCGACTTCCGAAATTAAGTTTTGTTTCACGTTTTTTAGTGTTTTTTTTTTTGGAAGTCGGTTGTTTTTTGTAAAAAAGTTTTTATTTTTCACTTTTTAGTTGTGGTACCTACCCCACACACATTCGTATACCACTACTTGATATGTAAATAACCGTGACAGAAAATTATTAAAATGTCATCAATATAAACTAAGTGAAAAAATACGGAGTATTAAGGATAACTCAAAAACTTTTGGTCTGAACTAGATAAAATTTAAATGGGACCACATGTGAAGCACCAGCTTTCAAATAAAAAAAGAATCATCCAAATCGGTTTACCCAGACAAAAGTTCTGAGCTAACACACAAAAAAATAAATACAGCCGAATTGAGAACCTCCTCCATTTCCAAAACCGTCTTTTCTCCAACAACTTCTTCAATAGTACCTCTTATATCATATCAATGTTCCGCCAATGTTGTAACAATGCTTACTCGGAAATAAACAATTAGAATTGACACAGAGGTCATCCGGTGGACTCTTGTCACATTGCCAGCGCGCGATATTAGCGAAATATGCGTGGGCGCTGCGTCTATTGTTGCGTAGCGCGCTCCGAAGACCTGACGATCTTTCGTGACTCATTTTGGGACATATTGTTATTATTTTTGAGGAATTTACGTTTCTGACAGACGTTCTTCGACGCTGTTTGTATTTATTACCTCTATCCAATTTTGTAAAATTGTTTGAAGATTGTGAGGAAAAGCTCTGTCGTCTAATTTGATGACAAGACTCCATAAGGAACCCACAAGGACCTGCATATCTAGGCTTAGGAATATACTTAGCTCTGTTTAGAAAATAATCTTAGAAACTGGACAGAATCAATGGACAGTACAGTCCGGCCATCTGGATATAACTAAAACTATGAATAACTTTGTTTATTTTATTTTTTTGGAAGTTTTACAGCTAAATAAAACAGGACAAACTTATTAAGAACAGTTTCTTCTTTCTCATTCTGATTCATCTTAATATCTTTATTACCGTGCTAGTTTTATTGCTGTTATTATCCGGCTGCGTTTTAATATTAGAATCTTTCTATCTATTTATCAATTTTTCCACTTTGTCATAATTGCATATGTATTTATTATTTGAATTACATTATATTGTTATATATTTTAGTGATATTTATTTTAGTAGTATGTATGTATGTAAGTATATTCTCATATTGCATGTTTATATTTAAATTGGAAAATTATTTAAGATTTTATGTATTTTGTTTTGCATTCTACTCTTACACACGTTGTCTACATCTCTTTAATATACTCTCCTATCGCAGTATACTGGAAGAGATTTCTTTAGAAATAAGCGTCACCTTTGTACGTATTTTTCTGTTCCTTTCTTCTTGTCTGTTTATATATGTGTGTACATAAATGGTTAAATAAATAAATAAGTACCTTAATCATAATCGTTTTAATACATCATAATAAGTCAACTGCTGGACAGGATCTGCCGGTGTGGCGATCCTTGGGGGCCACAAAGTCAGGTTCTGTGCTGCTTGCATCCCACGACTTTCAATCAGGTGCAACACTACGCTTTCCTGTGCGTGGTTTGCCTCTCCAGAACTTTATAGCCCCATTCGTTCTATGAGCAGTGTCCCATCTTAAAGGTTGTGTATAATAAAACTCATGCGTGGAAAATAGGTTGAATTTATTACTTTTATAAAATTACATAAGTGAAAAAAGAAATGACTTGCCACTTGGAGGAAATGAAAGCCGAGCAAGAGAGTGTTGCTAGGCATTGGAAAATGTTAAAATTGATCACAATGTTGCAACGTAATAAATGACTTAGTAATCGATTACAAACAAATTATTGCAGAATGAGTATTAAGTTGATACAAAATTAAGTTTATAATATTTATGTTGAATTTACTTGTAACAGGTTGTATTTTCCCTTAATTTCAGTGTCATTCCACCGTCTCTCAGTAGAGATCGATCTCACGCTAGCCTGCTGTTGCGAGTTAAACACAGCATTAGGTGGAGGTTCGGCTGCGCCATTAGTGACCGGAGTCGGTGTTGATATCCGAGCTGGAGACCTGTTCCCTGCCTCATTCCCTGATAAGGGACCGGAGTTGCCGCTAAGGGGAGCCAGGACGATTACTAGTGGACCACATTCGGGGCAGGTAAGGATTGAAATTTAGTTACTATGTTACCACTTTATAAATATTATGTTTATATACATTTGAACTAGGTATAGTGTATTTATTTCGTATGCTGCACTGGTCGACGTCATCACGTCAACGCCGGCTGTCGCTGAAAACCAGAGCTGGGGCTCTGTCTCGCATAGGGCGTAGCATTATGCTGAGCGATTGCCGTTTTGCGTGGATGTGACGCATATTTTCCCCCGACTCGTTCTTTTTTGTATTTTTGTGTTTTTTCTTTGCGTCATGCTTACCGCAAATAAACGTATTTTCTTTGTTTTCTTTCTTCTTTCTAGTTTAATGGGAAAAGTAGAGTAGCATGATGCAAACTGAGAGAAATGATACTGCAATAGCAAGAATAGAATCATAACATATCATGAAGCCTCTAATCCCCGAACGGGTAGAGTGCATACACACGAGCGACACTCGTCAACGGCAGAGGCAACTGCATCCGTTGACGTGCCGTTCGCGTATTTGAGTACGGTGTTCAAAAACACGAGCGTCATGTTGTCGACGGCTGCAGTCGCCTCTATCGTTGACGAGTGTCGCTCGTGTGTATGAGCACTTAGGCAGTGGTTTACCTATAGTACACCCACATTCCGCCAGTTATGTTTAAGTCCCATGTAACAGGTGGCGAGTCTATTGCCATCAACCGGGCACAAATCCAGACTCAGCTGCTACTGAGGATTTGAATCATCTATTCTTGTAACTCGTCCTGGTCACATTCAAAGTAAAATTAAACGTATTTTGGTGTGCAGTTTATGACATAAAATACTGTAGCATTCTATCATGTGAACCATTCTATTAAGTTTCATATAGCGCCCCCCCCATTTACCCCCTTATAAGTGTCTAATTCAATTTCCCAGGTGCTGGACATCTACGACAACACGGTAGGCATGCTGCGCGTGGGCCCGTTCAACTACGAGCCGCTGCGGGGCGTGGACCTGTGGCTGGAGCAGTCCGACGACTTCATCCTGCAGCATCTTAGCACCACGCCTGCTGTTGAAGCGCCACACTTTGTTCACAATGTAAGTGGGTTACGTACTCAGTTGGACTGAAGTTTCTTCCAAGTAGAAAGTTAAAGAAAGATAAATAATTGATCATGAATATACAGTGGCACCCGGCCGTGTATGGCATATTGAGATTCAGAAATATGCATTCATACAAGAATGAATTCCAGAAATTACGACCTCCAAAGCCGTTTCCGACCTTTTCTAAAACTGTAGCTATATTTTTAACCGACTTCAAAAAAGGAGGAGGTTGTCAGTTCGTCGGTATCTTAATTTTTTAAATTTGTGTTCCCCGATTACTCGAAGACGGCTGGATCGATTTGTTTCTTTTTTAAGTATTTACTTCCCAGATGGCAGAGTGGGGCAAAAACGAATTGTGAAAACAATTAACAACGAACAATTAAATTGCCAAATTTAGTTGCAACTAACAACTAAAATAATTAATTGTAATTGTAACGTATCGCAATTAACAATTAATTAATTGTGCTTGTAAAACTTTGTAATTACAATTAAATTAATTGTGCTTGTAAAAATTTGCAATTACAATTGATTAATTGTTTGATACACGTTTACAATTACAGTTAACAATTAATAAATGTCAGTAACTGAAAAACATAATGCAAACAATACAAGAGCGTTCTCCTTAATATTCTCAAAGGTATGTAAAGCCTGGATTTATGCCAGAACATTACTACGTAAAAGTGTAGCACAGGTGCCATATTTACATTCGTCAAATACTTACGTAGTTAAATTAAATATTAATTGTTTAAAACAATTCATTTAATTGCAAATAAAATTTTAATTGCATTTGAATTAATTGTAAACCACAATTAACAGATTTAATTGCAATTGATTTTAATTGCATTTCACAATTAAAAAATAATTGAATTAATTTAATTGCAATTAATTTAGTTGAAATAAAAATTGTAATTGTTTGCCTCTACAATTAAAAAAATAATTCAATTGTGCCCAACACTGCCAGATGGTCCCCTTGACATCAGGTTAGGATCTGATGATGGGATCCTGGAGTAACCGAGGGAACTCTTTTAAAAAAAATATAGGCACATCTATAGCGATTTGGGTATTTTTTATAGCTAAAATGTGCAAAATAAATACTTTTTTGTTCATATTAAAACATATTAATTTTAATAAATTTATAAATATATTTTCTTTCTTATCTTTCGATCATTTACTTTTATAAAACAACCACCGACTTCCAAAACAAAACTACAAAGTGAAAAATTACTTTCATAAATTCGGAAGTCGGTGGCAAAAACCGAAAATACAAAACCAAAGACACCGACTTCCGAAGTTAGTTATTTTTCACTTTGTAGTGTTTTTTTGGAAGTACCTACCTAATAATGACGAAATAGTAATAAGACATTACATAAACACTGCCATTGTTTGTGAGTCAAGAGCACCACGCCAAGTAAACTACCCATACCTTTTATCACTATTATGCCACTTTGCTGTTGGATTTTCAACGCTTAGCGCAGTGCCGACAGTTGTAAGTCCAACAGCGCGCTTTTATTTAGGTTTCGCCTAGTGTTAGTAAAAAATGGTACTAGTCACGTTGGGAAGGCAGATAGGCAACTCCTGTTGAGTCTGTGTTATCGCCCTGGGCCGGCAGTCTCGACGCTGTCGCAGACTACCGATCGCTAAATATTAAGGTGAATCCTCAGTTGTAGCTCTCCAAATTCAAATTTTCTTTAGTTTGTTTGCAAATTGCAGCTCTGTTTTACGTTGTATGTTGATCAAAATGCGATTCTCGACTGTGGGATTGATATATTTATTGAATAATAATCATCAATTTCATATCAATCGTCGCTATCTATGTAGATGCCGGCCCTGGTGACGCTACTGTCTGAGAGTTCCAAGTAAAATATTTGTTTAAACCAGTCACCCCTCGGTCACCTCATCAGAATATCGATTGTATTGATATTGATCTTGCTGATAGTCGGCATTGGAGATAGGGCCGCATTCTAAAGTATGAATCACGACTCAAATACTAAATGACGCTGGCAGTTTCAAAACAAACCTATTGAGTAGGTGCAGTGAACCAACCGCACGTCCACGATAATAATTCTTAAGGGCGGCCAACCCGTCATACTTTTCATACAAACGCTCGTACGTGATTATGGCGTTGTAACACATCTTTCATTGAAATTTTTGAACTAATAGGTATCTTGTGCAGTTTATCTAGGTTTCTATGCAAGTAAAATATCTAAATTTGGAGAAACAAATTCAGTGTAAGCTTACAAAAATCTGCTTTTTTACACAAATTTTACCTGAACTTTGGCCGTTCACAATGTACTCATAAATTGTAAAAGTAAAGGAAATTAGCTCATAAAAACCTCGCACATGTAATGGAGATTCTAAATAACAAACATTTTTTCCAAAAACTTGTAAGGCTATTTCAAAAACACATATTTCCTGGAACAAGTTTTGTGAAATCTTTGCGCGCTAATTTTAGTTCGATGTTATCGATGTTGTCTCTTGCTTCTTTTTCAAACATCAAGCCTTTCAATAATTCTCGTGTTGACGATAGACGGACCGGGAAGGGCCCTCTTAAAGTTAAGTAATTATGAGCGTCTGTTTAACCATACATTTTAGAAGTTTAAACGTCTCGACGATCTAGTAGCAGTAAGATTTTCATAGTCAAGTGTTAGTACTGACATGCAGTTGTTTGATCGTACGTAGGGCAAGATAGTAAGCCTCGCATACGAATATGAACATTATTTGTATAACATTAAAGTTAATATTCCAATGAAACGCTTGCTCACATTCGCTTATTCGAATATGAACATTACTAACATAAGAATAAGGTTCATATTTATATGGATCAATCACTTAGCGAAGTAAAGTCAACGTGCGATCAGTGAATGTTGCCGTTTAATCAAGATTTATGGTTTAGCATCGTTATAGAATATCTGTGATACTTAAAGAAATAAAACAAAAAGCTAAGTACTTTTTCGTGCAGTAAAAGTAACATTTATATCTTTTAAATAAAATCAAATCAAAATATTTTATTTCATATAAACCTACATGGGCACTTAAAACACGTCAGAAACTAGGTGCGCTGTTCCAATTGGTCATTACCTATGGAGAAGAGTCGGCAAGAAACACCACGGATACTCTTTTAGAAATAATTGGCTTTTACAATGTTTTAAAATTACAGTGTTAATAGGTATAGGAGGACAGTGTAGGCCTGTCAACAAGTACCAGGTACTTAATAAAATAGAAAATAGTCTACAAGGCCTACATAGTTCTCACATTCACAAAATGTAAAAGAATATGCATAAAAAATAAATAAAACATGATTGCTATTACAACCACTAATAAAGAGTTGAAATTAGAATTGTAGGTATACGAGGGTGACACTGAAAGTTCTTAGAAAATCAAAAACTGAACAAACTAGCAAGTTATTAGTTTTATTATATCTTTCCAAAATAGTGTCCATTTACACCAATACATCGCTGCATCAGATGGAACCACTGAGAAAAGCACTTTGCCCACTCGTCCTTAGGGGTTTCTTCGGACGGCATTTTGAAACGCAGTCACTGCTTCCTCGGCGTCCATAAAACGTTTTCCTCGAAGTTTTTCTTTTATTTTCGGAAATAAATAAAATCGCAAGGTGCGAGGTCGGGGCTATAGGGCGGGTGACCTAATAATTCCACGTCCGACGTCGCCAAGTAGTCGATTGTTTGCTTGGCGGTGTGTGACGAGGCGTTGTCGTGGTGAAGGAGGATCCTACTGCGAGGTCGTTTCTCCCGAACTTTTTCCAAGACAAGTGCAAACAATTATTAGTGTACCACTCCACAGTAACTGTTTTTCGGTCCTCTAAAATAATTGTTGCCTAATGAGCTGTCCTTCCGAAGAACGACGCCACCATCTTTTTTCCCACGCTTCGACCTCTCTTCACTTTAGTTGGCATCTCCTCGGAAGGAAACACCCAGACAGCAGACTGTCTCATAGTTTCAGGATCATAACAATAAATCCAGCTTTCGTCACCCGTAAGTATGTCGAACACAGCATTTGAGTCACCTCCGTTAAATCTTTGAACCATTTCACGACACCAATCAACACGACGAAGTTTTTGGGCCTCTGTCAAATTATGAGGTATCCGCCGAGCACAAACCTTGCTGACCGCTAAATGTTCATGGAGGATTTTCTGCACTTGACTCATATCGATGCCTAAGCTTGTCCAAATCTGCTGATAAGTCACTCTTTTGTCAGTGGCTATCATACGCCGCACAACACTGATGTTATCTTTAGTCGTCGCCGTAGAAGACCGCCCCTCACGCAGATCATCGGTGAGATTAGTGCGACCACATTTAAACTCATTAAACCAGTTGTAAACAGTGGCACGAGATGGGGCTTCATCGTGAAAGTCCAATCGAAGTCTATCATAACTTTCTTGTTGACTTAAATGACATCGAAAGTCATAAACAATCATTGTACGAAAATTTTCTCGCGTTAAATACATGCTGACGTGACACAGACAATTTTCAATTTGCCGGCAAATCGTAAACAAATGACAAATTAATACAATACATACACAATAATATTGGCAAAGAGTTCCATTTTCAAAATTTGAACTTATTTTTTTATTATATCTTTTACAAGTGGCCAGTTCTAAAAACTTTCAGTGTCGCCCTCGTATAATATCAAATAATGAAATTAATAATGATTATGTCAAAGAAGTATGTAAAAAGTATTAAAAATAAACATCTTAATTTGGGAGCAGTTAATAGACATTTACTATATATATATATATATATTTTTTTTTTAATTATGCCGTTAATGAGGTACCAGGAAAGCCACATGCGCAGAAGGAATCATTGCCAAACTTCTCTTCAACGTAGTCTTTAATCTTAAAATATTATTTTTGATAAGGACACGATTGATGTGGGTTTTGAACTTACTGTCGCTATGTTCTGTAACCGACTTTGGCAACTTGTTATAAAAGCGAATACTGTTTATAAGAAAAGACTTGCTAGTTTTAGTTAATCAAAATTTGGGTATCACAATTTCATTTTGACTTCGTTTATTTATATAATGGAAATCGCTTCTTATTTTGAGAAGTTCCAAGTTTTTACAAACATACCAAATACTTTCTACGATATAAAGAGAAGGCAGAGTTAGTGTATTAATTTCTTTGAATATGTTTCGAAGAGTCTCGCTAGGACCTATTTTAAAGACCGCGCAGATTGCCGTCAGATGCCCGTCAAATGCTTTATTTCTCTTACTGCATATGCAGCTGAACATAACAGACATCCGTATCTTTTCTATTTAAAAAATAAGAGAAGTGTCATCAGCGAATAAGATTATATCCGATAAGTTAGCCATCATGTAAGGAAGGTCATTAATATAAACTAGTAATAGGAAAGGGCCAAGTATTGAACCTTGAGACCCCGAGGATGTCGGCCCGTTAAAGTTTACTTTTTGCTGCCTGTTTGATAGATGGATAGGAAAGAACAAGATCAGCTGCTTGTCCACGAATTCCGTAGTAGTGTAATTTACAAATCAGTGTATTGGTCAACGCAGTCAAACGCTTTTGAGAGGTCATAGAAACCAAACTAGCGACTATGTAAAATTCCGTTTGAGTTAAAATGTGACAACATCTAGTCTAGCATGAATTTTTCTTAGATTTTGCTCAATGCTGGTAGCACAGATATAGGTCTATAATTAGAGAGATCACTCTTACTACCCGATTTGAAAATTGGTACTACTTTACTATTTTTCATACTATTCAGGCCTCAGGTGGCCCGCTACAGGGCCATTACAATAGATAATCAATTGTGTCTCATTACTCATTCATTAGCGATGCTTGACTAGTGATATCAGAAAACTTACAACCGTCTAAACATTGATTAAATATGCCTGAGGAGAGGTTAACCTGAGGAGAGGTTTTTAGGACAGGGACAGTTGTGTAAATGATATCTTTAAGAACCTTAACGGAAATCTTCCAAAAGTCTTCAGTGTTTTTTTTTTGTTAACAATTTTAAAAGCTTTTTTTAATTGCGGCAATATATATGGGCTTCAATTCAAATTTGGGATGTCCTTACCGAAGTTTTCTTTGTGAAGAGATTTAGCTAATATAGATGATGAGGGTCAGGTTTCGTAACCACTATTGGGATGTTGGTAAAGAAATTTTCTAGTGTCTCAGCAACTTTTAACTTATCTGAAATGGTTTCATTATCAATTTTTTGAGAAAACTCATTCTGATCTCGCTGTGTTGTGTTTCCTTTAACCTTCCAGATCCGCGTAACCCTGAAGTTCATCCAGCAGCATCCATTCCCGGCTGTGACAGTGTTCCCGGATAACCGCGCGCACTACTACCGCCGCGACGAGCAGTCTGGTTGCTGGGTGCCCATGCGCTTCTAAACAACCGGAACACGACGTACTACCAAGAAACATGCTGATAAAACAACTACGTCGAAAACAATTGCGCATCGTTGCTCTCATACTATAAGCTGCGACGAATTAGGTACTCTGAAGCCGATATCAGAAGCTTCACTTTGTGTTCATTTTTGCTTTTCATTCGGCATCTTTCACTCGAAGTGTAACGTTTGTACACAAAATGAATCAAAAGTGCAAAATTAATTAATGAGTGAACCGATCCAATGATGCTGAATTTTACTCGCCTACCGAATGATCGAAAAATGAAACGAAAGTGAGTAGATTAACGTTCACTCTTTTGTCGGTGTCTTTTGAATGTGGAATGAAGCGTCTGATATAGGCTTAAGAAGTTTGTGGATAATGCATTGATACAGAGGATGAAAATATCAGCAGTATTTTTTAAGTTTCACGACTACCCACTATAAAAAATATTATTGCCACCAAGACGAAAAGACATAATTATAAGAAAAGTGGGTGTCAAATTTATGACGTAGAGAATACGAACCAATGGTAAAAAACTTTCTGATATAAAAAAATGACGTACGTAATATAATATCAAATAAGAAGTATCTCAAAAAAAGTGACGAACTTTTGTTGCTGTTTCTTGCAATCACGAAGGGAATTTTGATGAAGCAACTGACGACTCATTCAGATTTCTGTAAAATTCTATAGACTATAGACAAAATATCTTAAACACACGATAATACAAAATACGTTGTTTGGGCTGCAAAAATCAGTGACGAATGTGTATAGACAACAGATAAATCGCTTTTAATATTCATTTGCATTCCATTCAGTATTTTACAGCCTGATGCAAACTTTCTGGTAACTGAACATGAGGGGAATAGCTGCGCAGTAACAAAATTCATGAGACCGCGCGGGTGACGGGTGCGGTACTGCGCAGCGAGTAGCGCACTTCAGAACCGCCATAAAGTTTGGAGCTCACTGTACCTCGTGATTTTACATCACAGTCAAAGTCATAGTGATCTTTAATTCTCGTTGTTATAAGGTTGCTGGTCCATTTCAGTTTGGATTGCTGTGAGGTAAAATAACTGTTAAAGGTCTGTAGACAATTTTATAGATGTGTTCACGCTTCTATACTTATTTTGTGTATGGCATCTCGCAGGGCAACCTAGAAGGTTGTCGACTACTTAACCGGACTATCCTGTGAATGCCGTAATAAATTTAGGCCTCCAGCCAGGGCATACAACTTATAAACTAAGCGACTACATGCTAAGGGCACCCCTGTGGGATACGAACCTCGGGTTAGGGCGTCGCTGGGGGAGGGCAGCAAGGGACAGGCTGGATCCGATCAAAAATATTGACGCTTCTATACGCATTCCATGACAATTGTATCGCTTTTATCCCTCATATACATAGAAAATTCTCCCTTTTTAATGTTGACAAGATTGCTACAGGGTTGCCATATTACCACAACATTAAATAAAATAATTAATTTAGGAAAAATCATTCACATTATTCCCAGTGCTAGTAATTTATTTTTATAATATAATATTCTTTAATAGCAAGATAATGAAATTCAAAATCTCCACATATTTAGATCATTTTGCAATGTATTAAGTACCAAAAAAAAAGCAAAGGTTGCATGTAAAAAAAAAGTAAAGGAATTCATTTAAATAGAAGTTCTGTCATGAAATAAAAATTGTATAATTAATTTGACACTCCAATTCTGGAGTGAGTAATAAATGACTCGTGTTATGTGTTTTAAGCTTTTCAAAGTTGTGTTGTTTTGGACATAAGTACATGTAAACAAATTTTGTTTCATTGTGATAATTGAACTACTATCGTGTTATTATTTCATTTGTATTTATGAACAAAAGTAAAGATTTTGCTAGCTATATGCGTTGGTGTCAACAATATCTCATAAATAACTCTTATTATTTGAATTTATGATGATATAGTGCTTCTTGTGTACCTACATACTTATATTGTTGGGCCCAATGATTTCAGCTGCTGTTGAACTAGGCTAAAATAAAGTAGGACTGTTTATAAATGACGCAATTTTGGTATAGGACCTATTCAATTATTGTAGTTCTCTAGAAAGTTGCCAGTTCTTACTTTTGTATGTAAATATGAAAATGATAATGTTATTAAGTTATGATAATTGTATATTTTGTCATTTTCGTTTTATTTACTTCCAGTTTAGATTATAATATTAATGTCTATTCTTCTTGCCTTGTAGGTATACGGCAAGAATAATGATTTTATAAAATAGATTGAAAAATGTCAGAGAACAAGTTATGTTGTAAATATTATAGTGATCTATTAGATATAGTTAGATGACGTTATTAGTTATTGTTTTGTGAAATATTATGAATATATTGAAAGTTCAAAAGAGTCGTGTCTGTTTTTTTCTTCCCAGCCGTATTTATAATTTTCTTTTCTTTTCTCATACACGGAAAGTAGTGTTTGTTTGATCTGAGTAGCGGGTGGAAGACGCTGCTCCCCGTCTTAGGGCGGGAATGACTCATAGTAATTGCTTCCCTCTCTAGGGCGGGGATGAATTTTAAAAATAGAAATAAATTTGGTTAGGTAGTCGCCTACGAAATTTTTTACATACATAGTAGTGACTTCATAACAGCCAGTGTGAATTAAAAAAATACCTATTAAGGGGGAGGCGCTAAAATTCAAATTTACTTACTTTCTTGCATTTTGCAGTGACTCACCAGAAACACAATTGACACAGCGCTGCAATTTGCAAAAAACTAAAGAATATTTGAATTTGGCGGGCTACTACTGAGGATCCACCTTAAGCGGGACGGCCCGCGGCGGTGATGCGGTGTGTTCCAAATTTAAAATAAAAAAATTACTATATAATTTTGCGGGATACTAACTCAGTAAGCTTCTCTAACTTTGTTTTCTTCGTACTAATGAAACTAATCGTGACATTGGCTGAATGCACAAACCGTGCGAAGCAACAAGAAAAAAAAAACTGTAAGCTGTACCGAAATTCAAAATATCAGTTTTATAGACTAGTATTATGATTAAAAATGAGTCTCATATTATTATTATTAATAAATATTACAGAAAAACTACTATTTTTACTTTCCTTATATTCGAAATGAAAAGTAGAGTGTTTAACACGGGTTAAAGTCATCAATTCCTACTCGGACTATAGCCGCCCTCGCTGCGCTCGGGCGTCTAAATACCTCGTATGGGAATTGATTCCTTTCAACCCTTGTATAACAATCTACTATTTTAAAACAGTAAAATTACATAACAACCATCATCATTCCATTACATAATTACATCACGCCTGGGGATCTTCTCTTACGGACATATGATTATTTCGGGGTCCGAAGTAAGAAAGAATGACCAACAACACGATTTGACAGTTGTACCTAATCACGAGGTACTTTTGCCCGTTCGATATTTTTTATTTGTCACTTGTTTTGACGGATCTACTACTTTATGACGGGCCCGTATTTTCGTTGGCGGTCTTAGGCCTCTGCCTCGAATCTTGCGGGCAGCGGGGCGGCAGCGGCGGCGGCGCGGGAGCGGCAGGATGTAATGCGTAAAATCAAATGGATCGGCCCTCGAAAACAGCGGCGCGGGGGCGGGCAACGAGCGGTGCACTCCAGTCAAGCGGTAACCGCCCGCGCGTCTGCATTGCAGTGTTGTGCAATTTATTTTTGTAACTTGTCGAAATGCCCTCGGACGTGCTAGAGAGGAGATATACCTCTATATCGTTTTGGATTAATTCCAGACTCTAAATCGCCCTTGATAGCTTCCAGAATATAGTCAAAAGTTTCTACACTCATTCTGATGTAGGGGAACATGGGGCTCAATGGATCATTTTTTTTTTCTAAAGCTATTTTGGGTTAAATTTCTGCTTTATTGGCAGAGGTTTTTAATCCAATATATAAAAGCATGTCTAAGCTTTAACATAATTTATTCAAATGCCTCTTTTACAGTTTGGTTTATTTTACAAGATCGTTTTTTTTCATACAGGGAATTGACCCCATGTGACCCATGAATGGGTCACATTGAATCAGGGTTTGGGTTACAGTGGATCGAATGGGGTACTATGAATCATAAGCGTTTATAATTCAATAAAACTTATTATTTTTATTAAACTCTTTATTTGTTACAAATAAAATATAATTATCAGTCATTGCTTTAATCAGTCTTAGTTACAAAATCACAATACTTGGTAAGATTATTTGGTACAGACAATAATAAGAGAAAACAAAATTGGCAACTTCTACTACCCACTTTTGTTTAGTTTTACAACATAAAATTCACCTTCTTGAACATGAGTAAATCTCCTAAAAAATCTTGAGTAACAACATAAACAATAGAACAAATGAAAATAACAAAAAATGCACTTAAATCTTGCAAAAACTAAAAACAAAAAATAAATGTCACAAAATCAAACTGACTTACGAGCTATCAATGTTTTGAACATAGTAAATTAGGTAATTATTAAAATCTTAACGTAAATCAATATTTGAAAAATCAACATCGAAATAATATAAACCTTGAGCTCTTTTCGTGCTTCCTGTAAATCCTGGTCTAGGTAAAATCATTTTAATATCGTGCAATGGAACCGTGGCAAGATCGGGAATGACGGGAAGGTGAAATTTGTTTGGATTTTTCACAGATTTGCGAAGAAAACTGACCTCTGTCTCTCCATCTTTTTCCCCTATGACTTTTGCAATATAATAAATATTTTTGGTCTTCACTTCAAATAATATTAATACAAAGTCTCCTTCTTTTGGCAAACTATTCAATGGAATAAATTTATCGGGATTTATAGTTAAAACTTCAGCTTCCTCTTCAAACATAGCTTCTTCTTCAGAATAGATGCTGATTCGATCGTCTTCTTCACTGGAACTGTCATTATTTAAGACCTTTCTTTTCACAACAGCCTTAATCTGTATCTTAGCTTTTTTCTGCTTTAATTCTTCGGCTCTTCTTTCAATTTCGGTCTTTTCTGGAGTATCTGTCGCTATCATGGTTTTACCTTTTCGTCTAGCTGTTCTGCCAACTTTTCTAGGGGCAGCTTTTGGTAAACCACGAAACTAATGGACTCAAAACTTTTTGGGGAACAGTGGATCACGATCCAACGAACCCCATTACCACATGATTCACTGTAACCCATTTACTAATAACAGAAATAATATTTTTAACAAAATATTAACCGTTTATATCACACAACATAATACAGTTTTATACAATTAGACACACATACTGAAGGAAAATATGCAAAGACTTTAAAATATCTAAATAACTTTGAACTAAAGTAATTTCAAACATTACGTAAATTATTTTTTCGTACTTATCTACTGACCGATGCGCTGTCGCGCGTCCTCTCACTGTGATTCAGTGACGGCGACTAGTCGGGTGGCGCGGGGTAGGGGATAGCGTTACCGAAGCCAACGCGTGTATGTGTGAGTACAATAGATACAGAGTTTTAACAAATGATTCACTGTTCCCCGTGATCCACTGATGCACATGTTCCCCTAGTCATAGAATTTGTCAGGACATTGTCTCTGTTCTTCATGATTTCGTTAAAACTCGCCTTTTCTTTTCCTTGCCCTATAGTAGGGATTCACTTCTTCTTTTGCCCACAATAAATCGAGCGTTGGGAATAAATTTGAATCAAAAAGATGTTGTCGCCGTTGTCCAGACATTTCGTTCGCGAATAAAACAAATATCTCGACGACACAACCACGAACACAACACAACGCCGGCGCCGTAATAGTGCCGCGCGATCTGCTCGTTTGTTTCGAGAACAGGTCTGCGTTGCCCGCCCGGCTCCCGCGCCGCTGCCCGCAAGATTCGAGGCAGAAGCCTTAGAGAGTAGACCTGGTTAGGTAGAGGTACCACCCAGATTTCGCTATTTATGCCTCATGTAACAGGGGGAGACCCTATTGCCCAGTAATATTAAATGCATTACCAGAAAAATAATAAACCAATGGTTTACTTTTAATAACAGTGTACAGTCACGAGCAGAAATATGTCTACACTTGGTTAAATTCAAAAGCGATTTTCACCTTAATTTTTTAATGAAATTTTGTCGTTACGAACATAGTATTTTCGAACCCATAGGTTTACGTAATATGTCCCTTTTGAACGTTGCAGTCGTTATTTCACGAAAAACTCGTGAAAGTGTTGACATATTAGTGCTCGTGACTGTACACGGTACAAGTAGCTAATGATTAATGATCCAATGAGTGTACTAAGACTGTTTACGGTTATTATTATTACCCTCTTCGAAATATCAACATGTAGAACTTTCAAAAAACGAAGGAAAAAATAACAACTAATCAAATTAGCAAAGATTCTGAATTCACTTATATAACTTTTGGAAAAGTAGTGAAGTGTAGTTTGTAAGTCGTCAGTAAGGAAATTCTTGCCCGATAAGCATTCCAAACTCCCGGTCCCGCAAGTGTGTTATTCCGCCATTATTTTTATTTTTATTTTTTATAATTATTTTTATGGCCTGGTTGCTAAGACCTTTTAGCCAGCCATTATTTTTGTATTTTGTCATTCCTGACTTGAGATTTCCAAACTTCAAAATTACTGTAATACATTTTTGGATTGGCAATGTACATAAATATGGTTGAAAAATTAAAGATTTTTCAAAAATTTATTAGTTTTGATAGAATTAAAATAATAGGATCTCAAGACATAGTAAGTAGCCTTGCTCATAAATCAATAAGGCACATGAACGAATGAAAAAAGAGGTGGTGACAGATAACATCAATTATTATTTTATTCGTCCTTTACCTTTGCTGTGTTGGCAACATAATTTTTGACAGCTGGTTTTGTGAACTCAGTTTCTCAGTTTTGTTACTTTTTGTGCAATAATTTCTTACAACACATTGTTCTAAAAGAAATCCTGAGGCGTCAAACATTGAACAATATGGAAAAACCAACAGTTACTGAGCAGCCACCTCCTTATTCGGCTACAGTTTTCCCAAGTGAGTCCCAAATAAGTTTGTTTTTAAGAAACCTTATTTAGTGTGAATGAATCACAATAAAGATAAGCTGTTCGATTAAACTGCGTAATGTAGCAACTTAGCGTTTTATTTTTTGTTTAATAACCGATGGAAAGCTTATTTAGCATCCAACGTATATTAACGACAGTTGCCTTCTAAGTTGTTTGGTAAACACTAATCAAAATTTTGCATGTAGTAATTGGTAAATACGATAATTGCAGTTCCTACGCCGCAGTCTCAGCCGACTGGCGCTCCGGGAGCGCCGTACCCGCCTCCTCCACCAGGGTACACTCCGTATGGAGTACCACCACCAGGTACAGGCTTTGTGCCTAACTATGGAGCCACAAGCATTATAATACCACCCCCTATTATCGCTGTGGGAGCATGCCCGGCATGTCGTGTCGGCTTTCTTGAAGATGACTTCACATGTCTAGGCATCCTATGTGCTATACTATTCTTCCCACTGGGAATCTTATGTTGTCTCGCCCTAAAAAACAGAAGATGCTCGAATTGTGGAGCCCTGTTTGGATAGACAGCGTGACAAGCCTTGTTAAATGTTTTGATTAAGAAATGTTGAATATTGAAAGGTTTATGAATGTAATAATGGTTACTGTTTGATGTTAACTAAGTTGTTTATGTTAAAATATGGTGTTATGCACTTTAGGATTGTAAACAAAGGGAAAAGTTATTGAGAAGCTTTCTTTTGATGTATAATGCAACAAAAAAATTAATAGCCTATGTTTTAACATAAGCAGGGTGTGTTTTTATTATTACACTGTACTGGTATGCAACCTGCTGTCGGTCAACTCATATTATCAATGAATGCACATCAAGGTCAATTTCAACCAGTACAAAAAACATTATTTACATAACATACTATGGTACTGTGTTTAGCAAGTTTTTAAAGAAATTTCTAGTATACAATGAATGCATGTCTACTAGGTTTATATTCATTGATTATTAATTGGTTCCTTGACCGACAGGTAGGTAGGAACTTCAATGCTAAGGAGTGCGGAAGGAAACAAAAAAGAAATCAGTGTGGTTGCACTTCCATACAAAACAGTAATTAATATTATGAAACAATTGCCATGAATCATAATTATGACTCAGATAGAAAAGTTGTTAAAAATAATTATAATCTATGAATTATTTATAAATTTGGTATCAGCTCTATGAAGCGCAAAGGAAAAAATATGGTTATTTTTCACCAAGACCTAACCATCAAAATTTGAATAAATTTAATTATGATGTTGCTACACATTACAGTAACCAACACCTACACAAAATGATTATCAGAAATAAGGAAACTCTTAACTAATTGTGTTAGTCATTAGTTAATTATTGACTTTTTGTTATAAAGTTGATAAATAAGGAGCATTTGTAAAAAATGCTGATCTTTAAAAGATAAAACCATTCAATGCTGCCATAAAAAGGCAATATTTTATGTTTGAAAAAAATCTGTGTGTTACACTAAATTATATAATCAATTTTTTTTGCAAATAATTATAAAATAATTAACTGACCATCCCGATTACATGAAAAAAATAAATGACAAGACTGTGATTATTATGCTAGTTTCAAATTCTTTTTCGAGCATTGTTATTGAATAGGATTCCAAAATGATTATTGTATATACATGTTTAAAATTGATTATAATACAGTGTAACCTGGATAAGTGGGCCCTGGATATGTGGAAAACCTCTACTACTGATAATTACAATGAGGTCCCGACACTTATACTTAAAAACATCTCTGTTACTGTAAATAATTAAACCTTTATAAATGAGAATGCATTTGTTCTGTTTAACGAAATATTTGACAGTAACGTTGTTGATTACCCTCATGAAAATGTGTATTTTTATTTGCCTTGTATAGGAAAGTAAAAACATAGACTAAAAGATTTGAAAAGAAACTCACAAAATTGATTGCCTCATTGGCTCATTTATTGATTTCCCTATGTAAAACAATTATTTGTATGCATACAAAGTTACAAAATATTTGTGTATGTTAAATATAAGATGTGATTGTATAATCAAAATTAATCATTTTTATTCAATTATTCATTAGCATATCATATTATAAGTTTAAATAAACTGTGTGTTTAATGAAAATGCCATAGCCAATTATTTAACGCTGGCACTCAGCGGTGTTTGATATGACAGTGTTATTTCACATAGGTATTGTATTGTTATAGTCCTACAAGGATCTTTTGACGTCTTAATGACATTGACAGGATGGCGTTGTTGGTAAACATTTGTGAAACTTAACCCAAAAATTGCATTGAAAAAAAAAGATGGCGGAGAATTGGGCTACGCGCCAAAACATTACTGTGCCGTTGTAGGTGGTTGAAGAAACGAAACATCACATGAACATTCGTCATACATCAGTGTCATCACATCACATGCCATAAACAATAAAGTAAAGCATCTCGGCAATTATACAGGGGCATTGTTACAATTCGAAAAAAAAATGGTGCTAGTCGTCCTAGCTCCATCTCGTTCTCGCGGCCCAGGCTATTGATAAGTATTTAGAATATCATATTTTTAATTTTACTGTTATCAATTAATTTTATAGCTATAATACTTACCTACTTCCATTTATTATATCATCTAGTTGCTAGATTCCTAGAAAATTACTTTTCACTGAAGCTGTGCTAAAGTTAAGCAACTATAATTTTTATCTTTCTATGTTAATGGTTACACTAGATACCCTTTTGTTTAAAAACGTTTGAAAAGTGTTTGCAGTCCTTTTGATGACATTAAAGCGAGATGGCAACATAATATCACGAGACTTGTGAAATGATGTATAATAAAGGGTTAGGTAGTCTATATTTTAGATTATATAATTATCTACCTAACTATAAACTATGACGATATAATATGATCTAAAATTGAATGCAGTTGAACTTCAGCCATTTTATTGTGTGTACTTTTATGGAATAGTTATTTGGTTTGTTACCTTTTTAAAGAATCTATGGAGTAACCGTCTTCGCCGAACTGCTAATTATACTGTGATTTTAATCCGCTTCCAATAAAAAGGTATCTTTTCTAAATTTTCAATCTAAAGGAGAAGATAATTCTATTTTTCAATTTTGAAAATACTTATAACGAAATTCTTTAACACGTTAACCGTGCATGACCCATCGATGGTGCATTTTGAGTCTCTTAACGTACGTGCATGCCCCATCCATGGGGCATGAGTCCAAACAAGTTAATAATCTTTTAAATTTAAACACGTGAGAGCTTATTCCTTTTATCGACATACACGTATGAGCAATGAACTAAATAAATAAAAAAAATGAAAACCGGATGACTTTTTTATTAGGGTGACCAATATTCTATCATCAACTTAAAACCTATCGCAACTTAAAAACTATACTACTTATAACTACACAGGTAACGTTTTAAATTGATGCATAATGTTGCCAATAAGGTGTTGATTTTAAGCAGCAGATTATTCGTATTGTAGTAGGTTTTTGTTTGTATACTCGTAATATCTTGTTTGAATAGTAGATAGGATTATTAGAGGTGATTGATTTTAGTAGGAACGTATGCTAGTGTGTGCAGAGCACCCGTTTTTAATAACCGATGTAGACAGCCTATTTGATTTGTATCATGGTTGTGTTCGACATTCGAATAACACAAACTATTGACTAAGGTACATAACTGGCGAAATGTGAGTGTACTGTAGGTGCACCTCTGCCTAATCCTTCGTGGAATACAGGCGTAATGTTTATGTTATGTATTGACTATTACATAAAGTGCAGAAAAGCACTATCCACTGTGTCAATTTATACGTTTTATAAAAATAAAAGTGTTAAATTACTTTCGAGGTTGATTGTACTGGAAATCTATTAACGGAATGGAATATTTAATGAAAGTTACAGGGTGTAAAAAGTAATTGTTTGTTAATAAAAAGCATTGTTTCTTTGTAATTAGGAGTGTTAGACGGCCTCCGAAAAGGCTTAAGAAGCTTGTATCTAATGTTTTAAGTCAACATCTTTCTCAGCCATAAGAAGTACTGAATAGGTTTAGAAATAATATTATAACACAACCAAAACGCCTTTCATTGACTGGTTGATAATCAAAACGTTATGTTAAGTAAACGTTTGAAAGATCTAAGTATATATAAATAATTATGTAATTATTATTAAAATATAGGTTTTGCAATAAAGTTTGGGAATAAGAAGAGTGTTTTACTTTTTTTCCGTTGATCTAATAAATCTCCTGCATCTACGTGAGTATTCATTAAAACTTACACACACGTAATCAGCTTATAATGTTCCCACTGCTGGGACACAGGCTTCCTCTCTGTGAGAGGGAGTGGGTCGGAATGCGCCACGCGGGCCCAGTGCGGGTTGGTAGATGTCACATGTCTTCGAATTTTTGGTTCTGTTTTCCTTCACCTTTTTGAGAGCAGTGGTAATGAAATAATTTACACAAAGTAAAGTGCCTGCTTAGGTTCAAAAGTTTCAAAACCACGACCACGGCAAAAGCCGCGGCCGTTACCGCTGGGCCACCACTGCTCTAAAAAATACAAAAGTTTCATATTTTTAGGGTTCCATAGTTCTGACAAGGAACCCTTATATTTTCGTCATGTCTGTCTGTCTGTCTGTCCGAGGTTTTGCTAACAGACCGTAAGTACTAGAAAGCTGTAATTTTTTAGGAGTGTGTATATCAATTATGCCGACAAGTGATAAACTAAAATTTTGGAAAATATTTTTTCGTCGTCTACCCCATCGTGTGGGTATCGTTGAATAGGTCTTCTAAAATAACTTGGGGTTGCTACAATTATTTTTTGATTTAATGCTCCATTTACGAAATATTAAATTTTACAAGTGCACATTTTTGTTCCAGTAGGGCGTCCCCCCCCCCCCCCCTCTAAAAGCTAAATTGCTGGCTTGAAAAATCTGGAAAAAATCACGATGATAGTGCATTTCATGAACTTGAAAGGAAAATTATAGCGGTTAAGATAACTTTATTACTTTAGCAGTAATAGTCGTTGAACTTGGGTGTTGGATAATTTTGTACCAAATACAAAATCCTTAGCATTAATCCTTTAAAGTGACTAAGGTGAAGTAGTTGCTTGTTTATAACGGGTAAAGACTTGCATTGGAAAACAAAATATGAAATAAAAAAACTAAACAAAACCATAATAAATTATCATAAGTTTCACAATACTGCCGCTAGATGGCGCTGTACCAACGGGTTACATTTTCATTCAAGTACCTATAGAAGTCACAAACGAACTTTATTTAATTTTCGAATTACAATTTTGTCAATTGAAATAATAACTTGGCAGCAATCGTACTCTTATTTTTTAGCTTTAAAAGGAAGAAAGTGGTTATTTTTAGTTAATGTCTAATCTGTTTAAATAATTATCTTCGAAAATCAACATTTTGTCATTAGTTTAATATCGCTATTTGATAACAGATGGCGTTGTGCCGTGATGTCACTTTTGTAGATCGCGCTGTTAAGATTTTCTTGCAAGGTAAGACCACCGTGGTTACGTTATGTGTTAAAGTTTTGTTATGCTCTGGACACCCTTATCATATATTTTATCTTTACCATTACTTATATTCAGAATAAAGAACAACAGAATCGTACTATATTGTGATAACGGGCTACTACGGAACCCTACATTGTACGTGGCCTGAAACGCACTTGGCCGGTTTTTTTACTGTGCCCAAACTCGAACCGTGGAACTTTTTGGTCCCAAAAAGTACACTAGATGGCGTTCTGCGTTAGCCGCGTTGAGTACGCTGAATTTATAAATAAATATTGGCCTAAAATAACAGGAAATATTTTGCGAGATCAGGTTTTGATTATTTTGTTATCGGTATTATTATCTGTTTCAATATTGCTTATAAAATTTACTCCTCTTTCCTATGTTATGGTTACAGGTCCTACCTTTTTTTTTTTGGATGGGAAATCAAAAATCAAATCAATTACAGGGCCTACCTAACTCCTTATCTAACAAACAACGATTCAGTCACAACGACGATGGCATTTTTCGGCATCTCCCAAACCTTAGTAATAAATAAAAGAATGTTCGCCCATAAATAATTTGGGGGTAATTTAAACTGTTTGCAGTGGTTGTTAGCCACTGTGTAGCCTGCGGGCCTCCGATAGCCGCGCCAAATCGACCGGATTTATTCCACCAATAAACGCCCGCGAAAATTACGCTCGCTTTATGTGATGGCCGTCCAAATAAACGTTAATCGTGTGTGATAATCCGATAATAACATGACCGAACTAAAAGTAATAATGACAGAAAGTATTTTATGATCCTTTTTATTTGAAGAGAACCTATTCGGATGGTTGGTTCGAAAAAAATCTACGAATATTGTTGGCGAAATATAATATTTATTTCTCCAAAGACATAATCTGCCTAACCTTTTTCCAACATGTTGGGGACGGCTTCGAGTCTAACCGGATGCAGCTGAATACCAATATTTCACATGGGTCATCTGCCTATCTGACCTCCACAAACCAGTTACTGCGTAATACGATACCCCTTGGTAAGACTGGTTGTCAGACTTTCGGGCCCCTGATGACCTGTAACGACTGACTTATTTCTCCAAATACATCGAGTAGAATGTTGATGCGATAGAAGACGATGAAAGATTTTACGAATACCATGATGATGCGGGTAGTAGGTACCCTATAAACCTATTTACATAGGTACCTACTACCATTCTTGACAGTTCGAACTACAATATTAAAAAAAAAATGTAGCTAAGGGCACGCGGTCTTCACAAAAGTTTTCTCCGTGTTTTCTGATGCCCACTTGTACCGCAGCCGAGTTTAAATCCTCATTAATAAGTAGAGTGGGGTCGTAAGCGGTGTTTATCATGTCTTTACTGAGAGACCATTTATTCCGTATTCAGTACGGACCAAGTATTTTTTTAATGAAGTCTCGACTTCCAGTTAAAGATTCAGCACGGTGCCGGCTATTCACCTTTTGGAGAGGTTACCGCGTGGGTTCCGTACCTAATGATTGTGGCATATAGGAATGTTATTTATTTAAAGAAGAACCTAAAGTGGTATTTGTTGTGGTAATTAAAGTTATTAAAAGTGTTAAAACCCGGTGGACGGTCGTCAATAGGGAATATGTATTTTTATTCGATAGTTTACTTCGCCTTAAAATCCTACTAATATTATAAATGTGAAAGTTTGTGAGGATGGATGGATGGTTTTTACTTTTTCACGCAAAAACCACTGAACGGATTTGGATGGAATTTGGAACACAGATAGTTTATAACCTGGATTAACACGTAGGATACTTTTTTCCCGGTAGTACGTTCCCGTGGGATATTTTCCGACATCCGCGTGGGCGAAGCTGCGGGAAAAAGCTAGTAGTAAGTAAATAAACATTCAACGCCAAAAAGCGATTGATCAAATACCACATTGACATTTATTGTTGTCATAGACTTTTACGTCACATTCGCTCTGACCAACGGCGTCGCTATCCAAATATTTTAATTTCCCAAAGTTTTATTGCACTTTTAATTAATTTCTTGCTCAAAAATAAATTATAATCAAAAATATTGGTGGAGGCATAATGGGAGGCTATAATTTTTGTGCTCACCAGTTGGCGCCACTGGCGAGTAAGGTCCTGTTGCAGTACTTTTATTTGATGTTTCGGATATGTTTAAGTACCCATAAATTCATATTATGTTTATTATAATACATTTTGTAACTTCAAATGAATATTTAGATTATAATGTTCCTAAAATTGGCAAGCATAAAGCAGACAGATCTTATTCTTCCTTCAAATGCTACCAAATTAGATCCTAACTTTTTACTTATCATAAGCTATAATTAATCAAGAATGGCACAACCCACGGATATCTATGGCACAACCATTACTAATATTATGAATCATTCGTTAAAATCCGTGTTAAAAAATCCCGCAAACATTCAGTACATATTTTGACAACTAAAGACCTTACTCTACACTAGCGCCTCTAGCGGCGAACTCAAGCGCGATAGCCCTCATTCCGAACTAATACAGTTTTACACCTATTAAAACAATTATATTAATTAAACAACGGTAGCAGCTTAAAATGTGTAGGTATTTAATTACGTTCTTCTAGCATTTGAAAATGAAAATGGTTTGTTATTGAACAAGTAAACCTTAACAACTAAAGAAAGAAAGAAAGTTCCTCCTTTTAAGTAGATAAGCCTGTGTTAGGAGACTCCGCTCTTCCAAAAGTTAAATAAGTATCTTTTACTTGTTTTAAACAAATATAGGTAAAATAAATAATAATATATAAAAACAGAGATAATTAAAGCTAAACATGCAGCACGCACGCAGACATGCGAGTGTGTGAGTGAGGGTGTGTGAATGTGAATGTCAGGGTGTGTGAATGTGAGCACGAATGAATCAGAGTGTATGTGTGAGGTTAAGAATGGTACAGGCATTAGGTGTAGTGTAGGGTTATATTCAGCAGCGCCTCCGTGTCATCATAGGTAGTGGTTTTATCTAATTAGTAAAAAAAAAATACATTCATTTTATTTCTTATTATATACGTAGATAAATCTTTTTGTTAAGTCTGTTGTATAGCTGAGCTGAGCGTTTTTTTGTATTGTATATGGGCGAACTTGGTTTTAGTTTGAGGAACTTCCGGTATTATGTCTTTTTTTCTTTTCAAGGTTAAGTTGGGATCAAAAGGAAGAGTTTTGTGTTTCTTTAGAACAGTTTTAATTATATATAGTTTTCGCACCGAGAGTAATTCGCTAATTTGGTAAAGGCTTTGTTTAGGATATATAAGGTTTTTAAAGTAGATTAGTTTTATTAGAGCTTGTTGTCCCCGCTCAAGGTCTATGAATTTAGTCTTAGCCGTACCCCCCTAAATGGGGATGTACTAACGCTACGTATGTTTCGTTGACTAGGTTTCTGGGGGTATTTGTGCTGGTGCTGGCGGACATTGGTGCCGATTCTCTTGTACACCGAACTAAACTAACTAAACTATCACTAACATTCCTTACTTTTGGTTATGAGAATTTTTAAGCAATTCTGAAAAAAAAAATATCTCTAAATTTAAAAATAAGTTTGACGCAACTAAAATTGAATTTGACAATCGCGACTCCACGTGGTAGGTAATTGTTTGCCCTACCCCGTGAATTTATTTTAGAGCCGGAAGCACGCATGGGGGTAGCCTCGACGTGTTTTATATGGAATTGTTCACTTTTTGTATGGAAAATATGAAAAATTATTACCTACATGTAGAGCTTTAGGGGTTTAAGGGTTTCATGGAAGGGGGTCGAAATTTTCATTATTTTTGCGATAGGACACGCCATTTTCGAGATATAAGCAAAAGTAAAAGAAAAAAAGACACAGTACTGTTTTTGCACCCGAAGTCGAGGTGTTGTGGTGAATTTTAGTTCATGACAAACTAATTTTTTTGCACATCCTTTTAATCGCCATTCAAAATAGTCAGTTTTAACTAAATCTGAATTTTAGTTGTCTAACCAGACAACCAAAATTTTAGGTGAAAAAAGTCAAATTTAGAACAACAAAATTGCCATTTTCACTAAATTACTAACTCAGTGCCATCTTAGTGCTGTCAAACTAACATAATTATAGTTAAGTTCTGTCACTTTAGTCTGTTTCAGAATGAGAAATCGTTGTTTGACAGGAATAAACAAAATTTTAGTGATTTTTAGACGAGACAATTTTGTGACAAGAGAATCGGCACCAATGACACTTATTTGCATCATCGCACGTATATGTACTCATAAGTTAAAATCTGTATTTGGTTGTGTAGCGGCTTCTACAACGCCACATGCGAGCTACGCGTAACACTGACGTCACGAAAAATCCTGCATCGCGCAAGCAGTTTACCGCGCAACTATGTAGCATATATACAAGATCCCGACATGAATCGTCGGGCAGTTGCCCACCAGACACGACACCCGTCTGGTTGGAAGATCATCTCTTTTCTATGGATGATGAGTGAACTTTACACTCTGTTCCTCATTCCTCTATAGTTGTGTTCTGTGTGATATACTGAAACATATGTAATTAGTTTTAGCTGTGTTAAGTGTGAGCAGGTTATTTTTCAGCCATTCAGCTATTTGGGTCATACCAGCTTCAGCACTTCTGGCAACTTCGTGCCAAAAATTCCTAAAAAACGAATTCAGCAGAATCGTCGGTATAAGAAAACACTCGCAGCGTTATTGATTTTAAGGTTGTAGAGGCCGTTGATTTAAACCGGTAACAACGTAGGGTCCAGCACACTTCCCTGAGGGACTCCGAATGTGACATTTGTATCCTAACTGACGTGTTCTCCCATCTTAACTCTTTGCTTCCTGTTTGAGAAGTATTCCTTAAACATTTTGAGCGGAATTCCTCTTACACCTGACGCTTCTAATTTGTTTATGAGGATGGGAACAGAGGCGTTGTCAAACGCCTTTTTGAAGTCCAGAAAGACGGTCAAACATTTGCTACCATTATCCAGATTATCAGCCACTAGCGAGCTGAGGACAGTAACTGCATCCTTGGTTGATACTCCTCGCCTGAATGCAAATTGTGAGCCACTTAGGATATCACATTTGTGTAAGAATTTCAAAAGCCTATTATTTGTTATTTTTTCAATAATTTTTTATATAGCTGGTAAAATAGATATGGGTCCGTAATTGTTGACATCGTCTCTGTCACCGCTCTTGTGAACAGGAATGATGACAAATTGCTTCAGTGGCGCAGGGAAGATACCCTTTGTAAAACAAAGATTAACCAAGTGGCTTATGATATGAACGTATGCATTACGTCTTGCATTTTCATGGGTATAATTAAGATAAATTTATTGGAACTTCATAAAACAATATAATTTAATCATCTACAATTCAAATAAAACTCCAGTAAGCTACAGCAAAGCTACCCCCAATAAACAAAACACAAATTGCCCATAACAGCGAATATTACATTTAAATGAGTAAAGTGAGAACATAAACATCAAATAAAGGAATTACTTAGCTTCTTGTTAAAATCAGAGATATCTTACACTATTGTATTTACTTAGGAACTTACTTGATCATGTGCGATTACAAAAATGAATTAAGTAACTCAAAATTCTCCCGGCAAAAACTCAACACCTCGTTATTCTTTCTACACGATCAATTCTCCAGCCTGATTGGTTCGCGGTGGTAGCGCGATGATATCTTCTCCCTATTGGTCGACGCCCGACGTTAGTATCGCAAACATCCACCGATTGCAGTACCTTTTGCGTTGACTGCGACAGCTTCGTGTTTCTACGCGTTCTGTCGCGCCATCTAGCGCCTAGCGAGTGGAATATTCGCAACAGTTTATTAAAAAATATATTTGACCCTTATTTGAATCACATTAAAGAAGAAAATCCAGACTGGATTATTAGTAGGTAGGTATCTAAAACAAGGCAGATTTGTATTATATCCAGAAGTTCGTTACACTACAAGTTTCTAACTACCTACAATGTCAGCAAAATAAAGCCCTAGTCTAGACTGTGGGTATAATGATCCTAAATCACCGTTTAAACGGTTAGAACAGGCGACAATCTTCCAATTTCAAAACGATAGCCGTTTCGAATGTTCGCAGTTCGTTGCATTCGAAATGCAAAACTCGAACATCAGCATTTTGTAATGCAATGGTCTGATAATAATAATAATAACAATAATAATCTTTATTGGAACAAAAACACATTTTACAAATTGGTTGCGTACGTAAATAGCTACATTAGTTGGAAAACTGTGTCGCAGCCATTAACGCCCACCTCCAGGAGGGAAACAACAGAGTTCCAGATTCTAGAGATGAATACAGTAGCGGTAAAAAAGAGCAATAACAAATTTAAAAAATTAGTTAAAGTAGTAAAAATTAAAATAGGTAAGTGCTTAGTGTTGTGGATGTGGGAGTGTTGTATGTGAGTGTAGTGCGTGTCTGTGGGGTGTAAGTGTAGAGTATGCTTGTGGAACCTCCCCACCAGCACACTCTAGGCTTCGTGTATTTGGTGTGCATGTCTGCGAAAGAAAGTCTTTAGGGTTTGACTAAATTCTCCAATTCTTCGTATGTGAGATTATGAAGCCATTGATCAATCATTCTTTTGCAATCGCGTAGAGTAAATGGATAAATGGTAAGCACTTTATTTACTCGATTATAAAGCACGGGACTGCAGAAAATGAACTGCCGGCGGACTATTTCCAATTTTACATCTGATGTCGGGCAGACTCTGTCAGTTCTACGTTTTTGTCTTCTAAACTCCGGGTCAAAGGACAAATTTGAATGTTTCCTCAACACCGTACTTAGCACAAAAGAGTGCCTTATTGTAGGTAGCTTCCATAGCGTGTACAGTTCGCTGGTAGGAAAGCGATAGGGTTTGAAGGCCATAACCTTAAGGACAGCCCTCTGCGCCCTCTCCAAACGTAGCAGAAGACATTTACCAGCACCACCCCAGGCCGAAATACAGTACGTTAAAATGGAATGGGCAAGAGCAAAGTACACCGTTCTCAGTGTAGAGAAATTGGCGGAGGTCCTTAGATTTTTAAAAACAAAAATTAATTTTCTTACCCTAGAGACCAGTGAATTGATCTGCCCACTCCATGTCAACATACCATCGACCCAGACTCCAAGATATTTTATTGAGTCCGTGCGCATAACTTCAGGACAGTCGCAGGTGGCACCCCGCATTGTATAGCACGCGTGAGCTGTCAGACGGAAGGGTGCGGTTGGCTGTGACGCTTTTCTTGGACTAAAAGTGATGAATTTGGTTTTTTCCAAGTTGAGGGTGTACGAGCTACGCTGTACATTGACCTTTGTGGTAGTTTGTACGTCATAATGCACATCGAAATTGTTTAGCTGTGCATTTCTCTAACATAGCATTTAAGTGGAACAAATATCTAATTATACTTAGTAGCAATAAATCCATCAAGGGAATCATTCGTCTACTCATTTACATAACATAACATTCCTAACAGGTTTACATAACAAGTACATAACATTTTCACTGTTGGGCATTACAACCCCAACATTTGGTTCTATCTGTTTTCCCAGATCTAGCAGTAATGAGTTTTGTTCCATTACCGTCTCATTCTCGGGTTCATATTTCAAAACCGGTACCGCTAGGTTGATAATCCGATTAATTGGAGGGATTTCCAGCTTGCAGTCGACCTCCTTCGGGGCGCTGGATTGGGAACAGGTGGTGCCTCAGGTTTCTCGTGACTCGTGCAATGTTTGCGAAGTCGGTGGCAGCCATATATTGCGCCTGCTGCCGCTGCTACTGTGGCCAATACGTATATGACTACATATTGGTGGACATCGTGGTATGTTGCCCGATCAGATATGATGTCTTCTGCCGCCGCAGCTTTCAACTGTTCTATCTGTTTTCCCAGATCTAGCAGTAATGAGTTTTGTTCCATTACCGTCTCATTCTCGGGTTCATATTTCAAAACCGGTACCGCTAGGTTGATTATCCGATTAATTGGAGGGATTTCCAGGTCGAGTTCTTCAACCTGGGCATGCTTTAGCTTAAGCTTAAAAAGCTTAAGGGAATCATTCGTCTACTCATTTACATAACATAACATTCCTAACAGGTTTACATAACAAGTACATAACATTTTCACTGTTGGGCATTACAACCCCAACATTTGGTCCTTCGAGCAATTTAGTGTTGTGTGATTTATATCTTTTACGGTCGCGAATCGGTTGGACTGGTCTCTCACAAGCGAGTCGCCCCAGTAACCAATTGAGAAGGCGCATATCGTAGAAGAGAAAGGTTGCACAATACCAAGAACCAGAAGTGTGGAGCAACAGCCTACTTCTCAAAACAAAGTTCGTCAATTAGTCGGAAAATTTGGCAACATGACGTCATCAGCAAACACTTACGAGAATCAGCGCGAACTTTACGAAAATATCAAGAAAGTCGGCATCAACATCAAGAAGGATGGCTGGGACAGGAAGAACTTGGACTACTTCAAACGGCGTATGCAAATGCTGGAAAACCTCTGGAGTGAATTCCAGTTCAACCATGATCGTCTGTCTACAGAAGTAAGTGCGGGCCATCCTTACTTTACAAGTGATTTATATAACACAGCATTGAAGTGTTATAAAGAAGTCAAGGAGTTAATTCTCCAACAAAACCAGGAACTGTCGACGCACAAACGGTCCGCAGGGGGACCGGCGGTGCAATCAACACTGTTCGAAAGTACCTCTGAACAAGGTCAAGCAAGTACATCGAGCAAGCAATTACAAGCACAACAAGACTGCGAGGAGGAAGAAGAAACCAGTAACACAACTGAGAGCAACAACAGCGATCAATCGCCTCCTCGGCAACAACAAAGCCCTAACAAGAGGGACACGGGGTCCAACAGTAAACTGGACGACCTCTTACGCAAACAATCGGCGAACTTCAAGGCTTTCATGCGAGCTGTCGCCAACATTCAAGTGGAATTTATCACAGAAAAATGGGAATTCCAGGATGCGTTGCAAGCATTACAAGCGCGTTGGTCTGCTATTGACAGTCTCCATTGGGAAATCGAGTGCGAACTCAACGGGGACAAGAACGCAGTGTATGAAGAGCGCTATACAAGATTCGAAAACCAATATATCGATCTGAAGAAGGCATTAAACACCAAGATGTGGTCCGGAGCTTATCGAGAAAAAACAACACCAAAGTTGGAGATACCAGTATTTCACGGAAAGTTTTATCAGTGGACACCGTTCAAAGACCTTTTCACGGAAGCCATCCACAACAATACATCCTTGTCAAATGCGCAGAAGATGCAATTTTTGAAAAGCAAGGTTCAAGGTGAAGCTGAAAGGTTGATACAACACTTACAAATAAGCTCGGACAACTATCTAGTGTGTTGGGAAATTCTCAACAATCGCTACAACAACAAAAAACTTATATTCACATCGCATATCAACATGCTCTTCAATCTGCCTACTATGCAACAACAGTCATTAGCACCAATCAAGAAAATACATGACGTCACAATAGAATGTTTGCACGCTATCAAGAATTTAGAAGTGGATGTCAGAACCTGGGATCCGCTACTAGTGCACATTTTGGCACAAAAACTAGACGCTGAGACATACTCGGATTACATTGAATCACTGAAGAACTCGCGAGAATTACCAATATTAAAGGATTTCTTAGACTACCTGGAAGCGAAGTTTACTTCAATGGAATCGTCGCAGCGTAAACAAGACAACTATCAGAAGACAAGTTCTGCAACAAACCAGAATCAAGAAGTATCCCATAACAAGAAATACAGCTATCATTACAACAAGAATCAAGCGGCTAGTAACCACAAGGTTACGAAATCGTACCATGCGTCAACGTTTATTTGTCCACTCTGCAACGACGAGCATGGCCTCTATTTTTGTGCAAAGTTTTTAGAAATGTCGAACGACGAAAAACTTAAAACAATTAACAAATTGCAAGTCTGCATTAATTGCCTGTACAGTCATAAGGGCAAAAAATGTACGTCAAATAACCGATGTCGCAAATGCAAAGCTAAGCACAATACGTTAATACACGAAGCTGCATCAAAAAACAATGAACAAAACGAAACAAATTCATCATCTCATGTCTCTCAGAATGATGAAGAAGCTTCAGAGATTCTATTAGCGACCGCCATAGTAAAGATAGAGGGAGCTGATGGAACTCAGTACAACATGCGAGCTCTTGTCGATCAAGGGTCTCAGATATCACTGATTACAGAACGAGCAGCTCAACTTCTTGGAATCAAACGCCAGAAATGTAAAGGAGTTATTTTTGGAGTTGGAGAAAAGGAGAGCAATTGCAAGGGCATGATAACAATTTCATGCAGCTCTGTCTTCAGCGACTTTACATTCAGAAAATCAGTATACATCATGAAAAACTTAATCAAGAATCTACCGAACAAAACTTTTAAAAAACCATCATGGCCTCAAATACAAAATATCAATTTGGCGGATCCAGAATTCAACAGCAGCCGGCCAGTAGATCTGCTATTTGGAGCAGACATTTACTCACAGATCATGCTAGGAGGAATGATCAAAGGGGATGACGTCACACGGCCCATCGCACAACAAACATACTTAGGCTGGCTACTATGTGGACACGTCAAAACTACAAAATTACAATGCAACGTGGTATTGAATAATCTAGAGGATATGATACAGTTTTGGGATTCCGAAGACATCAAAGACCGAGCCGATTTCTCAGTGGAAGATCAGAAATGCGTGGAGTACTACACGAAAACCACACAACGTTTAGAAAATGGAAGATACGAAGTGAGACTTCCAATGATAAACGACTGGGAATGCAAGCTGGGCTCTTCCAAACAGATGGCCATTGCCCAATTCAAAACGTTAGAACGAAGATTAGGAAAACAACAAAACTTAGCAAAAGCCTATAAAGAATTTATAGCAGAGTACATTGACTTAGGTCATATGCAACAATCAACATGTAACAAGACACTCGACTGCTACTTGCCGCACCACGGCGTCGAACGCGCTGAGTCAACAACAACCAAGTACAGGGTTGTGTTTAATGCATCCGCAAAAACAACTACCGGTTGGAGCTTAAACGATCTCATGTACAAGGGCCCAAACCTACAACAAGATTTACAAACGACATTAATACAGTGGAGGCAATACAAGTATGCTTACACAGCTGATATTGAAAAGATGTACAGGCAAATTCTAGTGGCCCACTGTGACCAAAGCCTACAACAGATCATCTGGCGAGAATCACCGGAACAACCCCTACTTTCATATCAGCTCGCTACAGTAACTTATGGTACCAAAGCAGCGCCGTTCCTGGCCATAATGACACTGCGAAGACTGGCGGAGGACGAGCGTCAAAATTTCCCGGAAGCTTCAAAGGTAGTGAAGGAGTCATTTTACGTCGATGATCTCGTTCACGGATCGCATACTATTGAACAAGGACAGAAGCTAATTTCGGACCTAAGACAATTACTCAAGAGTGGAGGGTTCAACCTTAGAAAATGGTCATCAAACGAACCGGCACTCTTGGAAAATTCAACAACACAACACAACAATGAAAACACTGTTTTCAACTTCAAAACAGATCAAACATCAAAAACATTGGGCCTATGCTGGAATTCAAAAGAGGACAAATTTACATTCCAATGTTCGATTTCAAGCGTCAACAAAAAACATACAAAACGCAGCTTATTAGCTGAAATATCAAAATTGTTTGACCCACTTGGCTGGCTGGCTCCCTTATCAACAAAATTTAAATTATTATTCCAAAAAGTGTGGGAGGTCAAATTACAATGGGACGACGAAGTTCCCGACAACATACACAAAGAATGGTGCAAAATTCAAGCGGACATAACGACGATAAACTTGTGTGAAATACCAAGATGGCTCAGATGTGACGGAAAACAAGCTATAGAACTACATGGCTTCAGTGACGCTTCCCTGGATGCATATGCGTGTGTTATTTACGCAAGAGTTCAACCATCAACAGACGTTATACTTGTCGCTGCAAAATCTAAAATTGTACCACACAGAAAAGTAACAACATTGCCTAAACTGGAATTAAATGGAGCGCACCTACTATGCAAATTAATGCAAAAAGTTAAAGAATCCTTACATCAACATGATATTCGAGTCTATGGCTGGACTGACTCTATGGTGGTCCTGGGTTGGATACAAGGTGACCCATCACGATGGAAAACATATGTAGAGAATCGAGTCCAAAAAATCAACACAGTAATACCGCGTTCGTGTTGGGATTACGTCAAGTCAAGTGAAAATCCCGCTGACGCCGCGAGCAGAGGCCAGTACGCCGGTCAATTGAAGGAAAACAAACTGTGGTGGCAAGGTCCTATTTGGCTATCATCCTTTGAAATGAGGACCTTGATCAAACAGGTCTATACATCAGACCAAGAGGTGAAAACAACGGCAATGAAACAAGTCAATGCTGTCCAAACCAACACAGAAACCATCAACATTATCGAACAATTATTGCAAAAACATAGCTCTATTAATCATGTCACACGAATAGTCGCATGGATACACAGAGCATTGAACTTAACAGTTCGAACATTGAACTCGAAAAATCGCCAATTACCGAGTTACCTTACGTTGCAAGAATTGAACAGTGCAACTAAGGCAATCGTAAAACAAACGCAACAAAAAGTATTTGAAACGGATATGAGTCATTTACATAAACACGGCAGAGTGACATTAAATAGCAAGTTACTGCCTCTTAATCCTTATATTGATCAAGAAGGCTTGCTAAGAGTCGGGGGAAGATTGAACAACGCCACGTTAACTGAAGAGATGAAGCATCCGATGATCATCCCTCACGACAGCCGCCTAACGCATTTGCTCATCGATCAAGCTCACCAAATGACGTATCATGGTGGACCGCGACTCACCCTGTCGCATCTTCGCCAAAAATACTGGATCATCGGTGGCGTGCGGGTCACGAAAATGCAAGTTAGAAAATGCGTAACCTGCCGAAAAATCAGTCCAACCAAACAACAACAAATCATGGGTGAACTGCCGACTGCAAGAATAAACCCTGCCCCGCCATTCCACCATACAGGAGTGGACTACACGGGATTCGTCGATGTTAAGATGAACAAAGGAAGAGGGGCTAAAACCACTAAAGGGTACATAGCTATCTTTGTTTGCATGGTAACAAAGGCAGTGCACATTGAATTGGTCTCTGATCTTACAAGCTCGGCATTTTTGGCAGCCCTTAACAGAATGGCAGCAAGGAGAGGTGCCCCCCGTCATATGTACAGCGATAATGGCACGAACTTTGTCGGCGCTAATCGATTGCTTATGGAACAATACGGGGAAATAGAGAACACCTACAGGAACGAAAAACTGCAGAAGGAAATCGCCGAGATGTTCATACAGTGGCATTTCAACGCTCCTGCATGGCCCTCGGCGGGCGGATTGTGGGAACGAGCCGTAAGAAGCTTGAAACACCATTTAAAACGAGTGGTGGGTGAACAAAAGTTAACATTTGAGGAGTTCACCACAATCTTAACAAAACTAGAAGCATGTCTAAACTCCAGACCTCTGTGTGCGCTGAGTGAAAATGTTGAAGACCTAGACTGTCTGACGCCAGCACACTTTCTAACAGGGAGGTCCGGGTTGACCGTCATCGAAACAAGAGAAGACGCCCGAACAAGATGGGAGCTTACTAGAAAAATATACACAGAAATCTGGAAGAAGTGGAAAAACGAGTACTTGTGCCAACTGTTCGCAAGAACAAAATGGCAGAAGCCTCAAAATAACGTGAAGATTGGTGATTTGGTTGTCGTACATGATGACCAGCGGCCCGCAGGAAAATGGTTGATGGGCAGAATAACAGATCTTCACCCGGGAAACGACGGATATGTTCGTGTCGTGACCCTGCGAACAAGAAACGGCTCTATAAAGAGACCCATAACAAAGCTATCTATTTTACCAATAGAAAGCAAGGAAAACTCTATTCCACAAAACACCGAAAATAGACACAAAAAACAAGCTACAAACGACACCACAACAAAACGTCAGCAAAATGCCAAGACAGGCAAAATCAACTTGATCGGATTAGTAATGACCCTGCTATACCTACTGATTCCAGCAAGCGCGACAACAAACACAACAAACTTTATCGAATTGCAACAAGGCCTATATTTCGATAAAACCACCAACATGAAATTGATTCGCGACGAGTGGAAGATAGTTGTCTACTACGACGTCAAACCTTATTGGCATGGTACAGCAGTGTTCACCAAATTCAACGATCATCTTGAAAACATATGTTCAAAACTGAAACAGAAAACTCAATGTGACGTTATTTCTTTACAATTACATCACGCGTTCGCTGAACTCGAATACTACAACCGTATGTTGCTGAATCCGCAAGGTCGGGTGAATATGAGAAGCAAACGCGGCCTTATCAACGGTGTCGGGTCAATCGCACGTTCCCTGTTCGGAGTATTGGATGACCAATTCGCCGAACAATATCAACGGGACATAGAACTCATCAAAGAAAATGAGAAACATCTAGCCCTTTTGTCTAAAAATCAGACAACTATAATAGAAGCCGAATACAACGTCTTAAGAAGATCGGAAGAAACAATCGCAAAACAACACAAATTATTTAATCAACATCTGCTCAGCCTAGATAAGCTAACGAGCAACATTCAGCAAGAAATTGAGTCTCAAGAACTATCAATTGAGTTTGTTATGTCTGCTGTTTCTGCAAACAGCTTTATAGAACACCTAAGAAACGTTCAAGAGATTCTGTTGGATACCGTAACCAACATTTACAACGGCAAGATGAACTTACACCTCATCGCGCCAGAACAACTACGGGATGAATTGAACGTCATATCCGGTCAGCTCTCAAAGGATGTGGCACTTCCCATCACCAACATTCAAGATGATTTCTTTCGCCTGTATCACCTTCTACAAGTGAAGGCAAAAATGACAGAGAGATATCTAATCATTGAGATACGGGTGCCGTTAATCAGTAGAGAAAACTACGAAGTTTATCACGTGATTCCTGTACCAAAAAATAATGGGTTCGACATGGTCACCCTACTGCCTATAGCGGAACTATTAGCTATAAACATACAGAAGGATTCATACCTACCGATGACTGGGACCGACCTACATCAATGCATGCACTACGACAGTACGACTCTGCTGTGCCCCATCAGGTCACCAATATACTACATGCAGTCTGACGAGAGCCTCTGCAAGAAGAAACAAGATTCATCTGACTGCAAAACAAAACATGAGAGATGTCAAAACACGTGGTTGGAACTTAGCAACATAAACAGCTATCTATACTTTTGCTGTGACGCTTGCAAAATACGCGTCATATGCGGGAATCAAGTTTCAACTGCCCTACTTAAAAACGCAGGGGTAATGACACTCGGTAACGACTGCACTATCAATAGTGAGACGTTCACTGTACATTCCCAAAGGCAACTGACGGACATAATGCATGCCCAGGTTGAAGAACTCGACCTGGAAATCCCTCCAATTAATCGGATTATCAACCTAGCGGTACCGGTTTTGAAATATGAACCCGAGAATGAGACGGTAATGGAACAAAACTCATTACTGCTAGATCTGGGAAAACAGATAGAACAGTTGAAAGCTGCGGCGGCAGAAGACATCATATCTGATCGGGCAACATACCACGATGTCCACCAATATGTAGTCATATACGTATTGGCCACAGTAGCAGCGGCAGCAGGCGCAATATATGGCTACCACCGACTTCGCAAACATTGCACGAGTCACGAGAAACCTGAGGCACCACCTGTTCCCAATCCAGCGCCCCGAAGGAGGTCGACTGCAAGTATCGTGGACAACGCAGCTGTTTTTGACGTCACAGACGACAGCAGCGCAGTGCACTTATCAAGTGCACGTGCACTCAACAAAGCAACGTCGCCTATTGCGCGTTGTGATTTAATTGTTTAAGGCTCGGAATAGATTATTTTATCTTACATTTTATGTCCTTTTGTAACATTTACTCAACATAACACTTCCATTTATTGTTCACAGTTACCTTTTGTGAGTGGGCAATATGTACGAGCTACGCTGTACATTGACCTTTGTGGTAGTTTGTACGTCATAATGCACATCGAAATTGTTTAGCTGTGCATTTCTCTAACATAGCATTTAAGTGGAACAAATATCTAATTATACTTAGTAGCAATAAATCCATCAAGGGAATCATTCGTCTACTCATTTACATAACATAACATTCCTAACAGGTTTACATAACAAGTACATAACATTTTCACTGTTGGGCATTACAACCCCAACAGAGGGTGAGTAAATTCTGTGTGAGCCATCTCATAATAACTCGCAATGCTGACTCTGCCTGAAGCCGAGCTTCATTCCAGTCACTGCCACGAACCAGGATAACAGTATCATCAGCGTAAGCAATTACTTTGGAGTTTCTTAAATCAAGTTTACATAGCTCGTTTATGTAAACCAGGAAAAGGGTAGGTCCTAAGACACTACCTTGTGGAACTCCGTAAGTGAGGAATGCTTCCTTACTGGTCTGGTTGTTTATCTTGATGATTTGCGAGCGATTACTAAGGTAACTCTTAAACAAATTAAGCGGTAGGCCTCTTATACCAATCCTTTCTAGTTTAGTGAGGAGAAGGGGGACAGAGACAGTGTCAAAAGCTTTAGAAAGATCAAGAAAGATAGCTATAGATTTATCCTTGTTGTTTAGATTTTGAGCTACTGAACCTATCAATTCTAAGATGGCATCCTCTGTGTTTTTACCTGATCTGAATCCATATTGGTTATTTGCGAGTATATTTTGTGAGCTAAGGTAATCCAGCAGGCGTTTGTTTAGTACTTTTTCGAGGAGCTTAGAGAGAATTGATAATACAGATATGGGTCTGTAGTTGTTGACACTGTCTCTGTCTCCACTCTTGTGAATAGGGTGCACAACGGCCTTTTTGAAAACCGTTGGGAATACTCCAGATATAAGGACAAGGTTGAAGACGTGACAGATAACTGGGACAAGAGTGTTTCTAGCACCGTAGATTACAGTTGCGGGGATACCATCCCAACCCATAGCACTAGTTAGTCGTAGGCCGCGAATAAGATAATCTATCTCTTCGTTGTCCGTGCCAAAAATAGCCATCGAGTTAGGGTAGACATCCAAAGTGCCAGAGTCAGAAATGTTTGTAGAGTTAAAGTTTGAGGAGTTACATATTTTAAACTAGTCACAAAAGTTTTTGTCCTTTCGTTTATATTAATGTCGCCACAAACAATGCTAAGCCAATATAATAATACCTAACCATGTTACCAGACAATTAGGAAAATGCTTTCTTTGTGTAGGTAAAGTCCCTACCTAACAACTTCAATCCTACGCTGGCTTTCAACTGGCAACTGATAGGTGCGCCGTCCCAAAACTTTGCGTACGAGGCTGGATATCCTAGTCCCTATTTACTTATTCGCCTTTGTTTGCTCAAGTATTTTCATTTGAAACGTAAACTTAGTCAAATTATAAAGTCTAATTAAAGTATATTTAGGGATCTACCTAGTCAAGATTTAGGAGTAATTTCTACTCTAGTTACCTAATTAAATGATACGACTACTTCCTCTATGGTCTAGTAGGCTA
The DNA here is from genome assembly GCA_917490735.1 of Dryobotodes eremita. Taxonomy (NCBI): domain Eukaryota; kingdom Metazoa; phylum Arthropoda; class Insecta; order Lepidoptera; family Noctuidae; genus Dryobotodes; species Dryobotodes eremita. The sequence continues at coordinate 6,720,616 of OU823261.1, forward strand.
AAGCGAGACTTCTGAGCGTGTGGTTTGATTTCCAGGTTAGAGCAGTCAGATTTTCATCAGGAATTTCTTAGTAGCAGGAGTCTGAATTGTGCCTGATGCGACTGATGGTAATAGCTTCGCCTCCTGTTAATGGAATTTAAACATAACTGGCGAAATATTTAAATATTACTCTTCAGCTCTAACAGTCAGAATGTCGTTACGATTTAAGAGTAGGTCTAATTTATCTAATATATAAAATTCTCGTGTCACAGTTTTCGTTGCCATACTCCTCCGAAACGGCTTAACCGATTTTGATGAAATTTTTTGTGCTTATCCGGTATCTATGAGAATCGGCCAACATCAATTTTTTTTTTTTTTTTTTTTTTTTTTTTTTTTGGTAGGTAGGGTAGTTAGGGAGGTAGGTAGGTAGGTAGGTAGGTAGGGTAGGTAGGTAAAATAGGTAGGTAGGGTAGGTAGGTAGGGTAGGTAGGTAGGGTAGGTAGGTAGGGTAGGTAGGTAGGGTAGGTAGGTAGGGTAGGTAGGTAGGGTAGGTAGGTAGGGTAGGTAGGTAGGTAGGGTAGGTAGGTAGGGTAGGTAGGTAGGGTAGGTAGGTAGGGTAGGTAGGTAGGGTAGGTAGGTAGGTAGGGTAGGCCGTAGATAAGTACCGCAACCCGTGCGAAGCCGGGGCGGGCAGCTAGTGTTAATATAGGACCTAGTTTAGATGTAGGAGTAATTTCTAATTAGCTAAATCCGTAGTTAGGAGCCTACATCCTTCCGTAGTTCCTGTGAGATTATTAATAGGTAGGTAATTTAAACCCAACACTGTTGGCTTCGTGCAGACGGTTTGTAATTATAATTCAGACTAGCTGCGGCCCGCAGCTTCCCCCGCGTCGATGTCGGAAATTATACAACGGGACCGTGCTGCCGGTACAAAAAGTAGCCTATGTTACTTCTTATAACATCAGGTATATGCCAGTGAAAGTCCCGTCAAAATCGGTCCAGCCGTTTCGGAGATTACCCGGAACAAACAGACAGACAGACAGAATTTAAAAAAATAATTGTATTTTGTTATAAATCCCGTATATACTTTCATATGCATTTAGTAAAAACCTGTTATTTTGACATTTTGTAATGTATAGATGTATAGATGATTTACTGGTAGATAAGACCTGTATGGGTTTAAATTAATGCAAAACGTCGTGTGCAGTGCAGCGGAGTTGTTCGTTTATGGTGCCAATCGTGATGAGTTGGGTTCCTGTTTATTATATGTTATAACCGAAGAGGGGGGGGGGGGGCGTGGAGATGAATAACGCAACCAATACGTACAAGCTCATATCGCTCATTTGGAGAAACAACGACGTAAATGTAATTTTTCCCAAAATGAGTTGTCGATATATATTGTGCTCGAAAAAATTTTCAGAGACGCAGAGGCGTGAAATATTTAGCGTGAAATATTTAATATGGTTTTCGGATTTATCAACATTTCAGAACGAGACGGTAAAAGATTACAAAAAAAAAGAAAACGACTTTAAATCACTCTCCTGTAAAATTTTAAAAGCAGTAGTTACGTCGTTGTTTCTCCAAATGAGCGATATATTGGATTGACGCAGCAGTCATTAACTTATACTAAGTCGCAGGTCTACCCTCCTTATTTAATAATCGGATATAAGTAGGTACCCACATAACATCCCTCCACCTCTAATCAGAAAAACTTCTTATAATCTACCAAAGTTCTATTTCGTTTCGACCGAGTGTCTGGATCAGGCTCTAGGGAGGGAGCTGCCGAAATCTCTTCATTTTCAGCCGAATGGTCGCTGTGAAGAAGCACCGACGCAGGCGTTTCAGACTCAACTGGCAGTTCTTCTGCAGATACTTCTGGTGGTAGCTGCCCGGAGCTCGTCGGATGTGATGGCATTACAAATGCGGAAATTATCTGTTCGCATGACTCATCTTCCCTCCCTCTATATTTGAGCAACTGGTTAGCGTGTTTTTTGACAGTTAGATCCGTTTCACTCAGTTGTACTAAATACACTGTTTTGCCAACATTTCCAATAATAATGCCACGTGACCAATATTGTTTTTGTTTATAAAGTTTCACTAAGACTTGGTCACCCACACTGAAAGAAACGTTACGGTTACCACGATACCTGTCAATCTGCGAACACTGTTTGACTTTGACAACTGTGTCGAGTGCTGCGTTGGATGGCATCGTGGTGGTCGGAATCTAGAGATCCAATCTACATCTCAACTTATGACCGAACAAAACTTCAGCGGGTGATCTGTTTGTGGTAGAATGTTTAGAATTCCTATGACTAAGCAAGAATTCTGATATTTTAATATTTAAATCTCTTAAACATGAACCTGATAACAAGTTTGATTTTATTGCTTTTTTAATAATCTTAACATAGCTCTCCGCTTGTCCATTGCTAGCCGGATTGTATGTTGGTGAAGTTAAATGAGTGATATTATTCCGAGTACAGAATTGTTTAAATTCATGTGATAAAAACGAAGTGCCGTTATCTGAGCAAATCGTATGAAATAACCCAAATCGTGACATTACTTCGCATAGTTTTTCTATTACTACTCGCGAAGTACCACCCGATGAAACATCAAATACTTCTACCCATTTTGAATACGCGTCGACTATAATTAAGAATGTTTTGCCGCTAATCGGACCTAAAAAATCTATATATACACGATGCCACGGCTGCGCAGGGAAAGACCATGGTGTGAGCGGGGTGCGCGGGGGCACGGCGCGCTGCGATGCACACACGGCGCACGCGCCTATGTGCTGCTCAATGGCGACAGACATACCCGGCCACCAAAATCTATTGCGTGCCTCTTCTTTGACTTTTGTGATTCCTAAGTGACCTGAGTGTAACTCGTTTAACACTTTGTATCGCAGACTTCTAGGAATCACTAACCTGTGACCCCTCATTAGACAACCATTTTCAACCGATAATTCCGACCGGTGGCTATAATAATCCCTAATTGTAGTTTCTTTAATGTTATTTGGCCAACAATTTGTCAAATAGCCGATGACGGTTGTTACAACCTTATCTAGCTTAATTGCATCCTTGATATCCGCCAGCGACAAAAACTTTTCACCTTCGTAAACAAAACGCACATAACTAGATTTATTGACTAATGACTCATCATGTACCGAGGAGTCCCGTAGTACGGGACTCCTCGGTACATGATGAGTCATTAGTCAATAAATCGTAAAGATCTCGAGTCTTTTGAGTCCTAAATTTTAGGCTCAGCTGACAAATTGCACAGCTCGACTCGTTACAACAACACCCCCAGACTAGAACACTTAAGTCTACATAGAGACTCGAGCGCAACATGGCGCTCAGGTCTTGATTCGAGCTCGAGTCGTTTCATGCGACGAGTCGCGCTCAAGTTCTTTTCCATTTGGAGTTCCTTTATAAATAAATAGGGAATAAAATATAAGTCGGAATAAAAATAATATAGGAAGTCGCGGAAAATAGCTAGTGTCAAATAATCTTTCCTATTAAAATAAAAGAGGTAAATATAAGAAAAAATATTTTACTCATCATGAAACATGATTCTAAACATAAACAAATCACATTAAGTACCTAATTACTTAATATACCAATATTTTTTATTATATAAACGTTTAATCAAAAAAGTGTAACCATGATGCTAGACACATTGTAGCTTGTATCGTCTTATTACTAAGTCTGTTTCTTTTTTTTGTGATTAAATTACCAGATCTTGAAAATGCCTGTTCGCTCGGCACACTTGTTGCCGGAATACTGAGTATATCAAACGCACATTTTTGAAGGTGTGGTAATCTATTAGCTTGTTGTGTCCACCATAATATAATATCAGTGTTTTCTGTTTCTATTGGCATCATTAAATACTCTTGAAGTTCATCCGTAATCAATGTTTTATTCCTATAAATAGTCGAAAAAATACTTTTCTTTGAACTGTCTCCGGTTTCTGACTGTTCATTTATGTTACAACGTTGATCGTATTTCGTTTGGTAGAATATTTTCAATAACTGAAGTGGCCCATGTTCCTCTCTTTCAGAAAAATAGTTATTTTTTAGACGGGGGTCCAAAATGTCTGCATATTTTGCATATTCTGTCCGCAAGACTGATATGTATTCATTTAATTTGTCAGCCATAGCATGTGCACAAGCATTCAAAAAATTGTCGTCGTCATAATTCTGTGAAATTTGATCCATCAGCACATCAATTATAGGTATGACGTATACCAAACTAGGGTATTTTGATTTAGAGAATAAAAGGGTGGCATCATAATAAGGTTTTAAAAAATCAATCAACTTTTTTATTTGTCCCCAATCCTCAATTAGATACTTCTTGAATTCCTCAAAATTTTTGCACATATGATCCAAAACAGCACGCATGTTATAGGCACGTTCCAACATAAAAAATGTGGAGTTCCGTCTTATATGCATTTCTTTAAGTAGTGTTAATCGTGATATTTTCAACAAATCACAAATATCAAAGAACAGTTGTTTTTTCTTTGGTGAAAAATTAATAAAATTTACCAATTTCGATATATTTGACACGACATTATTTAATTTTTGTAATCCTTTTTTAACACTTAGGTTCAATATGTGCGCTAAACATCTGGTGTGAATGGCATTTTCATAATCGCTATGGAAAAGTTGTAACACCTGCATAGTCTTTATATTGGAGGCCTCGTGATCTGTTGTTATAGACATAACTTTATTTTGCAACCCATAACAGTCAAAAATTTCCGTGATTTTTATTAATATTTCACTACTTGTATGCGGAAAAGGTATAAGATCGAAATCTAATATGATAGCATTCATTTTTGATTCATGAACAAAATGGGCTGTAATAACAATGTACGGTTTGTTCGTCACTGATGTCCAAAAATCAAATGTTAAAGACATTTTATTTATTGACTTTATGCATTCTATTAAGTTAGTTTTTGTGTTACCATAAAGTGTTTGTATATTCAGATTCAAACTTTGGCGTGTTATTCCCTGGTAATTAGGCTTTAATCCTTTTATCATTTTAATAAAGTGTTCTTCTTCCACAATACTATGAGGGTGAGCACCGTGTATTATAAAGTTTAGAATCAGCTTATCGTACAGAGAGTACTTACTTGTTCTGTTTTCTTTAATTGTTTCTTCATCGTGAAGATTAGTAACGTGTCTTTTTAAAATTGTATGCGACGTTTTAAGTGAAAACTGTTTCATACATTTTTTGCATTCATAATGCAATGACGTTTTATTATAATTTGTATTCTTAACACTTTTTGCCCGTCTACGTCCCGAATCCAAAATCATTCCAGTCGGCGAATCAGTACTGGGAATCGAACAAAATGAAGTACTGGGTTCTTCTTCCACGGACTCCATATTCATTCGTTGACACAATTGATTTAAACAGGAAAACTACAATCTTAAACAACATCATGTAAATTGTATTTTATAATAGCTAATGAACCGTACAGTACGATTAATATAATATAACTCGGCCGGTACGAAACTACGAAGTTAGCCACAGGTAGTTAGTTGCGCAGAATAATAATAAATATTGAGGGTAAAATAAAAAAAATTTGGAGCATTGTACCTTCATACGAAGTATTTAAGTTTATTGAATTGAAGCACAAGTAGTAATTGCATAATTACTTGTATTACTTGGTTACAAAACAAGGAAACCTAGATCCACATGTTCTGGGGTCATAGTTTATTACAAGTGACAACATTTCGTTCTTTGAGAATTATTTAGATCGTGTCAAAGGTGGTGCGTTAATTTTTTTGCAAAAAATGTCCAGTGCTGACGGTGAAAGATCCACCTCTCCTAGCATTTTAACAGGATTATTTCGAAAGAAAAGAAAATTATTAGAGTCGACCACTCCAGTAAAGGCCGATAAACAAACGCAGGTTACGTATGGAGATATCCTAGACTCGAATGTGTATAAAAGAAATCGCTGGGACTCGTCTGATGTACGCCCCCGCACAAGCTTACTAAAAGATATTGACTTTGGTTTGGAAAAACCATGTGATCCAAGGAATCAAGAGTTTTCTAAACTGATAGCGTTTGAGATGGATCGAGTACCCGAAAGAAAACGTACTTTGACTTACTCCAGGATATTAGACTTTATACGGAAAGTACGAGAGGAAGACAGCTTAAAGAATGTTAGTTTGCCTAGTTTCACTAATTCTGAATTATCTGAATAGCATAACGCATAACAAGGACAAAATAAAAAAAATCATTCATTATGTTGTAATTATTTATTGTCTCCATTTTTATTCCAATAACAATAGATAATAACCACAGAAGTAAAAACGTAAGTTAAGTAAATACTCGTAAAATAACAAACAATAAAAATTGATCCGTACCGACATAATAAATAGTGTCACGTTTTTATCCCTCTTGGGGTACACACAGAACCTAATAATGCCATGCCTAAAGGTCACATTTAGCATGTTGCCACATGAACTATGTCTATGTATTTTTAAATAAATCAACCTTGATACGCTCAAGACTCGATACACTCGAGCTCTTTTTACGACTCGAGTTCTTTTTGAGACGTGAGCTTGTTTTTAAGACTCGAGCTCTTTTTGAAATACGAGTTCTATTTTGGCGCTCGAGTTTTCGAGAAAGGACTGCAGATCGGCTCGACTCAAGGCTCTGAGTTTTGTTAGTACACCGAGTCTTGTAAAATTGAGCCGAGTCTATCGAATTAAGACTCAAAGACTCGAGTTCTTTACATCTCTATCCCGTACGGTATATCGAATTACCCTTGAACGATATAACTGTCTACAGAAAGCATGGTTCACCGACGAACGGTAATACGAGAAAACTATTAGTCGATACCATTATTTAGCGACAGCACGTTTCGCCGAATAACGTAAGTGTGTGTCGGTCGTTTTTAAATCTTCTGCTACCGATCGACTTAGAAAATCTGCACAATTATGAACACTGCTTACATATTCTATATTATAATTGTATGTGGACAGAAAAATAGCATAAAGCTGTAAACGATTAGCTGATATCTCGGGAATACCCTTGTCCGGATAAAAAATTGTAACTAAAGGTTTATGGTCAGTTCTTAAAATAAAAGGCTTGATTCGACCATATAAGTATTGATGGAATTTTCTTATTCCAAATATTATAGCAGTAGCTTCTTTTTGTATTTAGCTGTAGCGTTTTTCTGCAGCACTAAGTGAACGGGTCATATACGAGATAGGTTTTTCTATACCGCCTTCGACCCGTGATAAAACGGCGCCTAACCCGCTCGGTGACGCATCGACCGTTACAATTAACAAAGCTTCCGGATTAAAATGCGCTAAGGTGGTTTCAGAAACTAATTCGTGCTTAATGAACGACACTACTTCGTCGTGTTTTTTGGTCCATGACCATGACTCATTTTTTTTTAGCAAATCATGCAATGGACTTAAAATTGATGAAGCACTTTTAATAAAAATTCGGTAATAGAAGAATGATTTTAATTCTGATGTATTGGTAGGTATTTGACTTTGCAATATAGCTTTAATTTTCTCCGGTGATTTATGTATACCATTACGGTCAATGACAAACCCCAAGTAAGAAACAGATTCTTGGAAAAATGTGCATTTTTGTATGTTTAAAACTAGGCCCGCTTCCTGTAACCTACGGAAAACTTCGTTCAACCTACTCATCATCTGATCTTTGTCCGCCCCGCACACAAAAATATCATCGAGAAATAAAAGAGTACCATCTAGTCCTGATAGAAGCGCTTCCATGTTACGCTGAAAAATGGCTGGCGCACTAGCCAGACCAAACACTAAACGAGTGAACTTAATAACCCTTTGTGTGTGTTTATGCAAGTGAGCATTTGTGACTTCTCATTCAGACATAACTGATTATAAGTATGCGAAAGGTCCAATTTACTAAAATACTTACCGCCATGTAGTTTTGTAAACAGCTCGTCATACCTAGGTAATGGATATTTATCGACAAGTAACTGCTTATTAGGAGTGCTCGATATAAATCGATATGTGCTAAAATATCGATACGTTCATTTGATATATCAAATCAATTCGATACTATCGAATCATTTGAATTCGATATATAATATCGATATATTTTATCCGATATATGAAATATCGTACGAAGTTAAAACTACATAATTCCTACTTCTACTTGGAGAAACGAAACGAACAAACAGATAGGGTTGGTAAACTTGGGACTACAAAATTTTGGGGAACTGGCTCATTTTTCATTCATCGCTTAGGAAATAATTAATGCGAGGTGTGTTCATTGCTACTTGCAAAAAATAAAAAATTGCATCCGTTTGAAACATTCTCGTCATTAACAATTTCTCTTTATTAAATGTATTATTCTCTACAGATAATAAAAAATAATTTTATTTGGTAACCAAAAAGTATTATCGCATGTCGATTTTCATCACAATTTACATTCCTTGTAGTAAACCTAGTAGAGAAGCAGACTCCAAACCAAAAGAGTCAATAAAATTTTGTTTCTGTCAGGTTTAGATAAGAAATATTGGGATTCATTAAAATAAAGTTGATAATTTTTTTAACCTTTGGTGGGTTTACTTATTTACTCCTAATAAAGTCTTTCCTTCCTACGATACGATATATCGAAAATATCGATGTTTTTTATTGATATATCGTTAAACATCGATATAATATTTCGATATATTAAATCGGAAAAAATATCGTTATTTTTTGTACATGAACATCACTACTGCTTATTGATAGTCACGAAGTAGTCGGCATAGAGGCGTATAGAACCATCTCGCTTTAAAACAGGCACTACTAGAGTCGCATACTCCGCGTATTTCACTGGTACTAACACACCTAAACCTACAAGACTGTTAAATTCTTTTTCAACGCTTTTTCGAAGAACACAAGGGAACGGTCTAGCTTTGAAAAAAATCGGTTTTGCGTCTGGTTTTAATGGTAAATTTACCTTGACGCCCTGAAAACAACCTAATATACTTCCGAACAACTGTGGGTATTTAGAAGAATTTCGTGATAAAAAATCGTTACAGTTATTCACGGAACATATTTGTAAGTTAAAACGAGAAAAGAAATCTCTGCCTAACAAGGGTGGTCCTCCATTCCGTACAACATATACTCCTATTGGGAATGATTTGTTGTTATAAGTGAACATGAGTTTTATTTTACCCACAATTTGTAACTTATCGCCGTTGTAACTATGCAAAATAACATCACTGACTTCCAATTTTATGTTTACAAAGTATTTAAGATACATTTGCTCAGAAATAACGGTAACTGGTGAACCCGTATCTATTATAAAAGTGAGCTTGATTTCATTCACACAAACAGATTCCCGCATCGGTTCACCGCGTATGGTGCGGATATTATAGCAGACATGCTTACCATCATCGTCTTCATCCCCACAGCACTCGACAGAATGCTGTTTATTTACGGTTTGTTTACACATTCGCTTAAGGTGTCCTTGAACGCCGCACTTTTTGCACTTATACCGCACAAACCGACACGTTGATGCCTGATGGCCTGCTTAGCCGCAGGCTGTGCAGCCGCCGCCGCCCGCGCCGCCGCCGTTTCGAGCGCTGCGCTCGCCGCTAGCTGTGGCTGTTGCTGCTCCATGCCCACGCCGCTGCACGCTTCTGCCGCGTGCTGTGCCGAGCTGTGTTGCCGTGTCCAGCTTCATCACTTGAAGTGTTGTAGCCATGTCCGCTTGTCGAATTGTTTCTTGAGCCCCCATTCGTGCACTGCGTACGCCTTTAGCGATTTCCAATGCCTTGCTAAGCGTCAACTCCGACATCGCCTTGGTAAATAATTTATCTCTCTGGTCCTGGTGCCATGCCCAGCACAAAACAGTTGCGAAGTTGCTCATCAAGAATTGACGCCACGAACCCGCAGTGTAACGCCAAACCACGTACTCGTGCCGCCCACTCTGGCAATCCTTCGCCGACATGTTGCGTGGCACTGTGGAATTTGTATCTTTCCGCGAACGTGCACTTCTTTAGCTTGAAATGTCCATCCAATAAAGCAACTATTTCATCATAGCACAAGATACCGACCTGCCGCGGTAAAGCCAAATCACGAATCAATTTATAACTTGATTCCGAGCAGTTGCTCAGCAGAATAGCTCGACGTTTAGTACCGGCTTTATTCACATCTACCCCAATTTCGTTTGCAAGAAACCACTGTTCGAGTCTTTATTTGTACAATTGCCATTCTTGATGTTCATGGTTAAACACTGTTAATGAGCCGACCGAAACTGTAGCAGATACTTTTGCCATATTATTATTACGATATTACGCATTATTGGGTCATACACAAAAATTGTAATTAAAGTGTTCGCTTGTTGTAAAATAGTTTTGGTAAAACATTTACTCGCTTGAACTATTTATTTTCTTAGACTGATTATTAATGGATTATTGTATGCAAAGATAAAGGTGTTTTCGTTACGTTTTAATTATTTTTATTCAATGCTTAATGAAAAAAGTCACCTCCTGTAGAATGTTCGGATACTGAGTACTGGACTTTAAGTGGAAATTAAAAATATTCAACATTTAGTTTTTCCATAAGTCTTCTTGGTTCAATTTCCAACATATACTTAGGTTTACATTAAATTATTTATCAAAATATTCACGGTGTTTATTAGTGAAATAAAATGAATAAACATGTGTTCTCAATTTCTTGGCTTCTTCCTGTCGACGCATAAAATAGGTCAAAAATTTGCATTTAAAGGAATGTATTTTTGTTTTTCTTTTTTAGATTGGTAGCATTGTTTTCTCTGTTAGTCACCGGTTAAAAGTTTTATAAGGGCGTGTGCAAATTATTACAAAAACATATTTTTAATCAATTACACAAGTTTTTGTCAAACCTCAGTGCGTCTTTCCTTGGTGACGTGTTGAAAAGTAAGTGCAATGATTAAAAATGTTTGATTATAGCGGCGATGTATATTTTAGGGAGTGATGTGCAAATGCTCGTTTATTGGATTTCGACCCTCAAAAATTTGCCCGCTATCTTTTATTAACTATGTGTGTATCTCTCCTGTAGAAATCTTTTCTGTAGAATTAGGAGGCTAATCGTAGAATCAGAAGGCTAATAGTAGAATCAGAAGACTGATTCATCAATGGGAACATTTCCCCCGAAAAAGTGACCAATTCCTAAAGTACAGGATGATTCCGATGATGAAGCCATATTCTAATATTTCGTCTACAGGAGAATATGTCTTTTATGTGGACATTCTTCGATTATTTTTTAATTGTTCCTAACTTGATTGTTTTGCTTAGGTATATTATGAATGATTATGATAAAGAAAAATAAGTATTAATGATTGTTTTGTATGAGATATTAAATTTATTTATATTTTTTTTGGACTAAGCGACTTGTTATTTTCTGTGGACTACGCGATCTCACCTGTAGACATAGAATATAAAAAATGAGATTTTTGTCAAAATAAATGAAGACTGACCTATTTTGATATTTTTGTAAGGCTGTTTACGATTAATTTTAAATAAATAACAAATTTCAAATCGCTAACTGACTAATATTTTTTTTATTTTTGAGACTCGACATTGTTTATGACCCAATTGTACTTGTCCCCGTCGCCAACTGTTATAACCGAAGGGGGGGGGGGGGGTGGAGATGAATAACGCAACCAATACGTACAAGCTTATATATTGGACTGACGCAGCAGTCATTAACTTAAACTAAGTCGAAGGTCTACCCTACTTATTTAATAATCAGATATAAGTAGGTACCTACATAACATCATAGAAGGTCGCCTATTGTTGGTTTCGTAATGTATGTTGGTTACCATCTTGCCTGTTTTCCTTGAGTAGGGAGAGGTGTGTTACTGTTCATCAATATTTCGCTACTTATTTTTTCATACCATGTAATCTACGTGAATTTTGCTCTACCTTAAAAAGGTTTGTAGGGCTGACTGGAGGTGGAAGGCGTGGAACCGGGTGATTTGGCGTAGCTCGAACTTGGGACTTTGGGGAGACGCCTATGTGCAGCTAGTTTTGTAAAAGGCTTTAGTCTTTTAGTCTTCATTTCGAGATTTAAGTAGATTTTCAAGACTTGCGACTAATAGTCTCACGTGTCATGAGTTCTTTGAGTTCTTTTAAGTCTTCTGAGTCATATAAGTTCTTTGAGCTGAACTGAGTCAACCTTTAAAGTTGGTGCATTATGTTATAAATATTTAAGGAATGTAATAATAAAATCAGATCAATGATTACTTATACATATACATAGGTACTTCTACTTATTATTTTATTTTATTTCCTACTTCATTCACTTATAACTCCAGATAAGGACTTATATGACTAGTCCCGAGTTCTTTTGAAAATACTAAGTCTCGAGTTCTTTTAGACAAGACTCGAGTCTTCTCATAAAAGAATTAAAATTCAAAATATTTTTTATCAGACTCGGATCACTGAGTCTGATAAAACAACTGAGTCTTCAAAGAGAGCTCATAAGCTCCGAGTTTCTTACAAGACCATATCCAGCTGTGGATTTTGATAGGCTGATTTGATAGCTATAAACCGGGCACAAAATTCATGAGGCCCCAGGTTGTTACCGACTGAAAACAAATAGATTTTTATACGACAGAATACTTCAAGCATCATTGTTATATATTGAGCGTAACTTATTGGAATGGCGCAGAAAAACCTTTTTAACCAGTACGTACAATATTGTTAATTGAATCAAAGTAAAACCTACATAAAACCACCCACGCAAAGTCAGGCTAGTAATTGAATTAAGTAATCCAGGTCCTAAGTTCTTAGGTAAATAGTGTTCCAATTCCAATAGGTACTATTAATGGCTATTTGGCTAATAAGCATTGATTACCCACATAGCATAGCATTAGCATTGATTGTTTTACCCACAGTTTGAGACGCCATAAAACTTCAGTCCTATTCGATAGTCATGGTTACTTAAATAGTAAGGCTAGACGCAGATGGGCGCTTTTAATCGTTTTTTTTTTGTTTTAGGTTATAGGGTGGAAATGAGGCTGAGGGCCAATCCGATGTTTATCGCAGCTTGTGGACATCTGTAATACCAGAGGTAGTGCAGAAGTGCTTCCATCCTAAAGGCAAAACTGAATGTTCAAGTGCCTGCAACTACATTCACATTTTTCAAACCGCAAGCGGATCATTGTTACCAACGCTGCTTGGCAACAGAAATAAGGTTAGTTTCCTCTGTCTGTTTCATACCTTTCTATCTATTGAAAACTGCATGATGTAGGTACAGTGCTTTCACAATTATTTTATTTCTGACAGCAACAGCAACTTTATGGTAACGAGAATAAAAATGACTGTTGTAAAAAATGAGCGGTAAAATAACTGAAATGACTAGAGGTATGAGGAACAAACAGGGTGTAAAGTTCACTCATCCTCCATAGAAAAGAGAGGATCCTCTGACCAGACGGGTGTCGTGTCTGGTGGGCAACTCCCCGACGATTGCTGTCGGGACGTTGTATATATGCTAGATGTGCGGTAAACTTTGCTTGCGCGATGCAGGATTTTGAGTGACGTCAGTGTGACGCGAAGCTCGCATGTGGCGTTTTAGATGCCGTTACAGGACTGAAAGAGTTTGAAATGCATGATGATAATCATGCATTTCAAAGCCGAAGAAAATTTTAAAGTTCTATTCTATTTTGCTCTATGGCAATTAGTGCCGATGTCGAAAATTCTGCCAATATTCTATCAATTATTGTCGTAACGATCATAGTCGGTGGTGTGCACAGACCGCAGTCTATGGGGTTATCTTGTCTTTAGTTTACGACAGCTCCAAGTCTACCTTTATAGGATGTAAGCAACGCGATTTTAGTGCGAACTTAACTTTATTGACAGTAAATGTCGATAACTTCATGTTATCGCAGACGTGTGCTGGGAAACGATAGTTTTTAGTAGACATCGATGAATTTGAGATGAAACTTATCGCCTATGTAAACTTTAGAAACCTATCTACCTAATTACTTATGCCTATACAAATAACTCCCATAAAGCCTCTCTGTACGTTAAGTTTGATATGCTCAAAGCCAAGCGTCGTCGCTTGTAGTCGATTTGTCTGTCAGTAACATGCCAAACATGCGTTTGTGCCAAGCTCAAAGACTTAATCATCTTTCACAAAATGTTACCATAGTATCCAAGGGCGGATCCAGGATTTATTTCTGGGAGGGGCACATGGGCCAGCCAGTTGAGGAGTGACTCCCATATCTAGTATTTAACTATGCTGTTTTTAGAATCCATTCTTTTTCAATGATATTTAAGAAAAAATACAAAAAAAAAAACGTGTGCGGTCGAGGGACCTCCATCAGAAACGAAGTTCCATACGTAATATTCACATGCACACACACTCGTAAACAATAGAAAGGGGCAGAGAGAGAGAGAGAGAGAGAAAGTGTAAGCTTTAAGAAGCTATCATGAAGTTGGCCGGGATCTTGGATTTTCACCTTCGAAAACCGATGAAACTCGACACATATGATGAAATTTTTTATTTTACTTAAACCGTTTGGGAGGACTTCGTGACCCTGTGCCCCCCCCCTGGATCCGCCCTTGATAGTATCCAGTTCTAATAATCTCTACGGGAACAATTCCAGATACCTGGACCAGGACCTTTTGATTGTCTCTGACATATCAAAGCTCCTAAGCATCGAAATTCACAAGAACCAGTCAATAACAAGACATGTAATTGCTGGATAACTATTCAATTTAATCACGTGTCTTATATGTGGTTTTAATAGGTTTCCAGAAATCAAGCCAGTAAAGGCATACCGACACTAGTATAGCCGGGACATCCAAGTCAGACGCACAGTCGACGCACATACCTACCAGTCAATAGGTAGGTACGTTTGTTGGTACAGTTGTAGGCAGACCCCGAGACAGTCAGCTGCATTGTGGCGAATATACAATATGATCACAACTTAGTTATGCTCCACAAGGAAAGGGAACGGAAACCTTAGCGCACAGTCTAATGTTTTAGTAGATTGATTGAAATGCTAGGTACTGAAAAGTTAACATATGTAGCCTGATTTTAAAGCCTAACAATGCAAATCCCAGTTCTTTGCAAAGGTCATCATAAAGTAACTTTAAACAGAGAAAAACAAGAAAATGTCTTCATTTTTTATTTGCAAGAGGGGAGAACGGTCCCAATAAATTGAGATAATTATTTATTGGAAGTTGTTAAACAACTTAAAGCGCTTATATTTAAAGGCTCGATGTTTGTTAATGAGGCCCTTTCAAAGACGATCCTATTTTATACCCAACAAATAACTTTGTCGAAAATGAATCAAACTTTGTATCCAAATAAATACCGTCAATTTATACCTTTCAAGGAAGACCAGCATTCAAAATACCGCTTTAGCTTCTAAATTTATTGTAAACAAATGGTCAAAGTTAACCGCGCAACGAAACTTTTGATCAAACCACAATGGAACTCTCCTTAACTTTTATGGCACTTTTTCTTAAATAAAGATTAGGGAACTTTGTATTACGGACATTCAACTTGCCGCATTATGTTTATGTTTTGTGTTTTCCACGAAAGTCTTGAGATATTAAATTTAATAGCCCACTTTGTAACTTATGCGATGTTGCAAGGTGGTTGAAAATTTTCCAGGGTGTATAAATATTATATTCTTCCGCAATTTTGATTGTATTAAAGTAACTTTTTCAATGATCATGTTTGAGTAAACGGAGACAGTGCTTATGTTCTTGTTTAAATAAGATTCACATTATAATGAGTTGAACGGTTTCGTGTTAGTCTACAAACGTTTTCAACAGAACATGGCAATCCTATAAAGGCTCTACCATCATATTAATTAATTGTCATCACAAAATCACAAAGTTTGGTAGATATATTGGTAATAAATAGCACTTGTTTTTATATATGAAAGAGGCCACTGTTGTAGAATATTGTTGCTAAAACTTTGACATATTCTGACAGAGACAAACATTCCGACTGCCGTACTCATAAGTGTGATGTTCACTCCACATAATTGTGTTGTATAGAGATAGATATGTAACTTTAAAGCACACTACTTCCATAGAAGTCCCCACAACAAAAGTGAATAAGTAACAATTCTAAAACAACGCACTTTACACTTTTTTTTGTTTGTTATATTTTTATTTTTTACTTGTAGGTATATGTAGTGTTGTGTGCTTTGTAGTCTGTGCTAAATAAACGTATTTTCTTTCTTTCTTTATTCATATTCAAAACAGCATCTGAACAGAATGGCCGTCAGTTTGCAAAGACATTCATTTAGTGAATAGTGCCGCGCTGAGATGCTTACGATAGCGGCGGAAGAAGCTGTCCGTCTGGAATGTACGGGAGACGCAGATGTGTAGACACGGTGGAAATTGTAAGGGAGGTGGGCATTGGAGAGCTTGCAATGGATTCGTGACGTGTAGGAAGTCGTTTGGCAGCACTAGAATAGAATAGAATAGAATAGAATACTCTTTATTATGTACACCATAAAAAATAACAGATATAAATGTAGACATTTTACACAGGGTGACACAATGGGCGGTCTTATCGCTAACAGCGATCTTTTACAGACAACCTTTGGATGGATTCAAGGGAGAAGGAGAGACAATAATGCAGGTAGTCAGTGGTGTACCATTTACATATACAACAAATACATACATACATAAAACATATACTTATCTACATATAATATATACAATAATAAACATGAAACAAGAGCAAGGAAACTAAATGTAATGATGATGTTTAAGGAGAGAGGAAGTGTTTTTTAACCATAATTTTAAAAGTGGACAAAGATTGAGCACGCCTTACGACTCGGGCAAGGCATTCCATAACCGTACTGCTTGAACTGTAAAAGACTTGTCATAAAAGCTGGTGGAATGCATCGGCATCTCTAGTCTTAAGTTTTCCGATGACCTAAGATATCTATTATGTGTGTCATGAAGGAACTTGAAACGTTCTTTAAGATAAGAGGGGGTTTTAGGGTTGAATAGAATACTGTAGAGCTGAAACAAGATATGTGAATTCCGGCGAAGACGTATGGGAAGCCAATTGAGCTTTGTACGAAATTCAGAAATGTGATCATATTTGCGCAGGCCAAATATAAATCTTATGCAAAAGTTTTGAAATCGCTCAAGTTTATCTAGTTGTGCCTCAGTGAGATCGAGATAACTGACATCAGCGTAGTCAAGGATGGGAAGTAAAAGGGATTGTGCAAGCGCAGTTTTAGTGGCAGTCGGAAGAAAGTTCCGCAATCGTCTCAGGGACTTACCAGATGCAAAAATTTTGCGACTTACGTCCTGCAACTGAGGACCCCAAGGAAGATGTTTGTCGATCCAAACCCCAAGGTTCTTAACCTTTTCGCTGACTGGAATAGCAGCTCCGTTAAATTGTACCTGGGGAAGCTGTGACCAGTTTACCTTGGGTGTCATCCTAGAGCTGCTAACAACAATGACCTGAGTCTTCGATGGATTAACCTGCAACCCATGTGCCTCACTCCACTCGCAAATTGAACCCAAATCTTTATTTACTATATTAATTGCATCAGCCAAATCCGAAAGGGCAGCTTGTCTATATATTTGTAAATCATCTGCATAAAGGTGGTAGGATGAAAGAAGTTTTTTGGAAATAGAGTTTATAAATATTGCGAAGAGTAAAGGAGATAAAACGCCACCCTGAGGTACACCGGCAGAAGTATAACACCAAGAAGAGCAAGACTCTTCCATGCATATACGCTGCCGGCGGCCATACAGGTAACTATGAAACCAGTCAATCGCCGTTGGAGATATGTTAAGCGAACGAAGCATGCCAAGCAGGATATCGAAATCGACAGTATTAAACGCGTTACTAAAATCCAGTAAGCAAAGTACCGTCAGATTTCCCGCTTCCATGCCTAACCGTATGTCATCAGTGACGTTAACTAAGGCTGTAGCGGTGCTATGACCAGGACGAAAACCGGATTGGAAAGGATTCAGCAGACTATTCTTACAAAGAAAAGCACTGAGCTGATTGTGGACAAGGCGTTCAAGGACTTTTGAGAGGAAAGGCAAGATGGAGATAGGACGGTATTCTGAAAAGGAAGTAGGATTAGATTTTTTAGGTAAAGGAGTGATTTTTGCCTCTTTCCACATCGATGGAAAAACGCCGTAGGTTATAGAGTAGTTTAGGATGTAGCATAGGATAGGAAGGATTTCGTCGAGGACAGGGAGTATCATTTTCCGACTTACACAATCACTACCAACTGCCACTAGTCAGCAGTGTATTGAAATGTAAGGGAGATGCGGATGTATGGACTCGATAAAAATTGGAATTAATGGGAGCCAACGTTCCTCTACGGTACCAAATTTACAAGTTTCAGCACATCTAAGACGACCCACTGACCCATGGCTGCGATTTGTGTTATCGCTAGTTTATGTTGTTTAACGTTTCTGCGTTCATTACGAGGGTTATGTTCAGCATAATGTTTAATTCTACGTAGATTTTGGTTATAACCCGGTTTGCCTACTTTTTCAAAGACTGCGGAAGAGAGGAGGAGTAAGGTTCGATTCCTAGGTCGGGTTAAGTGTTATTGGGTTTTTCCGTCTGGAATTGCTCATTTCTCAGTAGCAGCCGGAGTCTGGATTTGTGCCCGGTTAATGGCTAAAGACTCGCCCCTATTCCTGGGAATTAAACATAATTGGCGAAATTTGGGTGTACTCTAGGTACACCTCTATCTGCCGTGGGCGCACAGAGTGGGGATTCTGCTGCCCACCGAGTGACCCCGGGGAAGACGGTGGCACAGTGGTCACGTGCTACTGTGCATAGCGAAGCTCAGGGGTGGCCCCTTTACAGTCTCCCCAGGGATGAGCTTTACAGGCGTTGCACAGGGGGGATTCTGGAACTGATCTTTTAAGAGGAATCGGGACCCCTGTATGTGCTCATGGTGATCACCGGGGTGGTTTTAGTGAGGTAACAATCCCACACTCCCCGACCTCCCTCCTTGGAGGTCAGGTGCCTTTTGAAGATTTCCCAGAAAAAAAAAAGTTACACCTCTGTTTAACCCTTCGAGGAATACATGCGTGATGTTATGTTATTTAAACTTTTATACGTGTTAAAAACAAGAGGTCACTTCGCAGTGAATGGTTTTAAAGCCGGCTTTGCCCTGGGGCGTTAGGGATTTGCTATCTAAGCTCAGCCCTTTACTGTCGTGCTTAGCCAGATAAAGAGCTACCTTCTGCAATATTGTAAGTATTATAACAGCGGGGTAATTGCGTAACACACTAACTGTAGGAATGGGTTTCATTTTGACAGTTCAACAATATTCATTGCGTTATTTACTTTGTTGAGCAGACAAATTTTTCGAACATACGAGTATGAAGCAATAGCTTCAAAATGATTCAGATTGTGATTGATAGTGTGTTACACAATTAGGTGCTGGACCAGAATCAGGTGACAGAGAGCTCGATACAGTCAGCTCACATTTTCACATTTTCAAATTTCACATTTTCTCAATTCATTCCCGAAATACGAGAGATGTTTTGCAGGCATTTGATAACACAATACGATGGCAGTATTCGTTTTTCAAAATGAGACTTTCTTTTTTCGGAAATGCCTATGTCCAACCTCTACCATACATTCGTTCCATTGCTGCATTGTGCGTCTTGCTCTGCCGGATCAAGGGCTACCTTCTGCGATGTTGTAAATATTTCAACTGGTCATACCTGGGTTTTTAATACACAGAAGAGGCTGTAAGTTTCTGAACACTGTTATAACTTTATACAGATTTGGTCGAGGAGGTTGATTGATATTCCCTGGTTTATACGCAAACTCTTTTCTGATTTGCAGAATGAGGTGCTTACTTAGCTAATTCAGAGTTCAAAGCAAAGATGTTAAATAAATGTCACTCATCTGCAAACGGTTAATATTCAATACGACTCATAACCAATGATGAATACTTTAAATTTTTGAATTGCAAGCCTGAATTGCTTTGCCTTGTGACTGGCAACGAAGAAAGCTCAAGAATGGGGAAGGTCGGTCAAAGCTGATTGTAGATGGCGTGTCCATAGCCAGCGGGGTAATTACGTAACACACTAAAAGTAGGAATGGGTTTCATTTTGACAGTTCAACAACATTCATTGCGTTATTTACGTTGCTGAGCAGACAAATTTTTCGAACATATAAAGCAATGTGTAGGAGCGCTGACACATCAGTATTGTATTCGTTGTACGTGCGGCGCTCGGCGACAGCAGTTCGCCCGTAACCACCGTAAACTGTGGACGCGCTCCCAACCTAATTAACTACTCATGTGTACTATTAATAACGAGTTATAAGTAAAGTAATAATAGAACTCCGCAGCATTTGATTTCTCTCCGTACACACAACCCTAAAGGCATAACACACACGCACACTAAATTGGTGACCCCGACGTGATCCCCGAAAAGTGGTGTTGTGATTTAAAAACTAATAACGTGATTTTATATCAGTGATTTTTAAAGACATTGCATTGTGTGTACGTGATCGAGAACGGGCAACTCACTTACCATCAGCGTCCATAGTGCGGAATCTTTTGAAGAAACTAATCTGCGTGAGTAGTAAACACAATGCCGGACACAAAGCCAGCCGACGAATATTCCCTCTCACCGGTCTCCATCACCGACAAGTTAGAAGATTTTTGGCCGAGAGCACCTGAATTGTGGTTCACCAAGGCAGAGGCAATAATTAATTGCCGGAAAATGTCCGACGATTCGAAATATCGGATAATATTATCGAAATTAAACCTCGAAGTCACGGAACAAGTCGCGGATATACTATTAGATCCGCCGCAGGAAAAGAAATATGAGGCCTTGAAGCAAAAATTAATTTCGGTGTATAAAGAGTCAGCAGAACGGCAAATTAAAAAGCTGATTGGCGAAATGGAGCTAGGCGATCTACAGCCATCTCACCTCCTACGAAAAATGCGGGACCTGGCCAGAGGAAAAGTAACCGATGAAACACTCAAGGTAATGTGGAAAAACCATTTACCACCAGCAGTACGTGGAGTTTTGGCAGTCACAGATGAGAAAGACATGGAGAAATTGGCATCAATTGCAGACAAGGTCGCAGAGACTATCACCCCTATTCAAAGCATCGCCAGCGTAAAGGAAAAACAGGAACCTTCAAACAATGATAATTTGGTGATAGCGGAAATAAATAAATTAAGTAACAGACTACGCAAGATCGAGAATGGTTCCAGAGGTCGCTTGAGATATGGTAGACCCAGAAGATTTCGATCCAGGTCAAGGTCGAACTCCAGGTCTAGAGGCGTAAAAACACCAGAAGACGACCCCAACTGGTTATGTTTTTATCACTTCAAATACCGCAACAAAGCACATAAGTGTATTCAACCTTGCAATTGGAAGAAGAAGGACGCCAAGCCATTGGAAAACTAGAGTCGGTGCAGTCAGCGACGGGAGGCTGTGACCGAGTGCACGTCAATCACCGTCTATGTGTCAGAGACAGGAATTCAGGTTTGAACTTTTTAGTGGATAGTGGTGCAAATGTGTCTGTTCTACCTCGCAAAGTTGTTTTTAAGAAAGATAACGCACATAGTGCCTGTTATAAGTTGTATGCTGCGAACGGTACCGAGATAAATACGTACGGTACACATATTTTAGAACTAGACTTAAATCTTAGACGAGCATTCCGTTGGTTATTTACGATAGCGGACGTACAGCAACCCATATTAGGTGCTGATTTCTTAGCTAATCATAAGTTGTTAATTGACTTGAACGGACGAAGGCTAGTGGATCAGGTTACTAATTTATGTAAGAGAGGAAACCTCTCCAGTTCCACTGAGCCCACAGTAAAAACCATCACTAATAATTGCCACTATTATGAATTGTTGTATAAGTTCCCAGAATTAACAAAGCCAGTTTCATACAAGGAGACACCTAAACATGGCGTTTGCCATCAAATAGAGACGGCAGGTACGCCAGTGCACGCACGTGCAAGACAGCTACCCCCGGACAGGTACGTAAAAGCCAAAAATGAATTTAGGGTTATGCAAGAGCTTGGGATCTGTAGGCCGAGTCACAGCGCTTGGGCAAGTCCCCTGCACGTAGTACCCAAGAAGGACGGTAATATTAGGCCATGTGGAGATTATAGACGTTTAAACGCGATCACAAAACCAGATCGCTACCCTGTGCCTCGTCTTCATGATTTTACGTATATTTTAGCTAATAAGAAGATTTTTACAAAGTTAGATATTAACCGAGCATATAATTGCATACCTGTCGCGGAAAATGACATAGAAAAAACTGCTGTTATAACACCTTTTGGTTTATTTGAATTTATGCGCATGCCTTTCGGATTACGTAATGCTGCACAAACTTTTCAGCGTTTCATGCATCATACTGTATTACAAGGTTTAGATTTTTTATTTAATTATGTGGATGACGTAATAATCGCATCAGAAAACGAAACGCAGCATAAACAACATTTAGAAAAAGTTTTTGAAAGATTTAATGAATTTGGTATAACTATTAATTTCTCTAAATGTAGTTTTGGCAAAGACAAATTAGAATTTTTAGGATACGAAGTATCCGTAGAAGGAATTAGACCTCTACCAGATAAGGTCGACTCAATTGTAAATTTTCCCAAACCAGAAACAGTTGAGGAACTGAGACGATTTTTAGGGATGTTAAATTTTTATAGAGCAAACATACCTCACTCAGCTGATCAACAGGCAGAGTTAAATAAGTACCTGGGAAATTCGAAACGCAAAGATAAAACTAAAATTAAATGGACAGAGTTAGCCGAACGTAATTTTGAGCAATGTAAAGAAGACCTAAAGAATGCAGCCTTGTTATCATATCCAACGACAGATACCCCTTTAGCATTGATGACCGATGCGTCAGACACTTGTGTAGGTGCCGTATTACAGCAACATATTGATAACAAGTGGAAACCTTTAGGATATTATTCTAAAAAGTTGACAGAGGCTCAAAAGAAATACAGCACTTATGATAGAGAACTATTAGGAATTTATTTGGCTATAATTCATTTTCGCAATATGGTTGAAGGCCAAGAATTAATTATTTTTACAGATCATAAGCCGTTATCATTTGCATTCAGTAAAACAGGTTCCAATAGGGAAACCTCACGAAGAGCCAGGCAAATTATGTTCATTAGCGAATTCAGTACAGACATAAGGCATATCAACGGGAACGATAACATAGTAGCAGATACTTTATCTAGAGTAGCAACAATATCGTGTCCCACGATGCTCGATTTCGCAGAACTAGCAGCTGCGCAGGAAACGGACGCCGAGCTAGCAAAATTGCAACGCGAATCAAATAACAATAACAACGTCGTGTTGAAACGTGTGACTTTATTTAATACAAATAAATACGTTGTTTGTGAAGTTTCAACCGACTCAGCACGTCCATACTTGCCTAGAAAGTTTCGACGTTTAGCTTTTGATTCAATACATAATTTGAGCCATCCAGGTATTAAGGCAAGTAGGAAATTAATTTGTGAAAGATTTTTTTGGCCTAACATGAATAAGGATGTTGGAAATTGGGCTAAAACTTGTATAAAATGCCAAAAAGCCAAAATTCAAAAACATACAGTTTCAGATTTAGGAACTTTCGAGAGTAGTAAACGTTTTGAACATATTCACATAGATATTGTAGGCCCCTTACCAATTACACCAGATGGATTTAGATATTGTGTAACAATCATAGATAGGTTCACGCGTTGGCCAGAGGCATTTCCGATAAAAGAGATCACTGCAGAAGTAGTAGCAAAAACATTATATGAAGGTTGGATTAGTCGTTATGGGTGTCCAGTAAGACTCACAAGTGATCAGGGAAGACAGTTTGAAAGTAATTTGTTTAAAGAATTAATGTCGTTAATGGGAATACAGAAAACGCGAACAACGCCATATCATCCCCAATGTAATGGAACAGTAGAACGATGGCACAGATCTTTAAAAGCCGCCTTAAAAGCACGTTTAGACACAAAATGCTGGGTAGATGAATTGGCAACGGCAATGTTAGGATTACGCACAACAATAAGGTCAGATACAGGCGTAACAGCAGCACAAATGTTATATGGTAGCAACATTAGATTACCAGGTGACTTTTACGATAGCAGTAAGGTAAAATCGTACGATGATAACAGTTTTGTAAACAAATTAAAGGACGTGATAGATAGATTTAAACCGTCCTGTAGAGAAAACAAGTCATCCCACAAGATATTCGTACACAAAGACCTATACACTAGTGATTACGTATTTATTAGAAATGACGCAGTACGGAAACCATTACAACCTCCGTACGATGGACCATATCGCGTCATTATTAGAAAGGATAAAGTATTTCGTGTACAATTGCCAGACAGACAAACAAATGTGTCTATAGATCGTTTGAAACCAGCACACCTATTGATAGACTGTGAATTGCCATCAGAAAAATCAGATAAACAAATGGTAGATAAACAAGGAATAGATAAATCCGATAATATAAAAGGCGAGAAAATAAAAAAAAGAGTAACTTTCCAAACAAGCAAACCCAGTAGCGAAACATATACAACGCGAACTGGACGAATAAGCAAAAAACCTTTGAAATTACGTTAAATAAGCAGTATAAAAAACGAGGCCAAACACAGTAAAAATAACGACATCGCGAAAAAACGACTAAATACATTTCAGACATCAGTCAAGAAGTACATAATTATAATAATATAATCATTTCATTACTCTTACAACATGGGTTCCAATCAGACAAAGGAAAATGTCATTGTAAACGAAAACTTAGCAAACGTGACACAAGTAGAAAACAAACTGAACCTTATTGGCATCGTCATGATAGTAACCATAGCGCTATTTGCCATTCTGATAACATATGCAGTAAAAAGAAGATGTTTAAAAAATATACGAAAATGGTTAAAAAAGGAAGTAGTGGCAAGCTCAATAGCCTTACCAAGTATAAAGGTGGAAACCATGCAACCACCGCCCAATCCCAAAGTCATATACTGATGACAACCAGCGCAGAAAACATCATCCTTCGTACATTCAAGTCAAAGTGAAATATGTGTAATAATAGTGTAAGAATACTGAAAACAATTGACAGGTATTGTACCTACTAGATATTATATTGTGTTTTCATTGGCGTCATCATGACGAACACTGTGGACTCCAAGGAGTGCCAAATTTCTTTTATTGCAGAGTGGGTCGTCATGGTGACTACCCTTAATTTCATTAGTTCATAAGAAATTGTAAAACTTTTCAAGACGGTGCCTTGAAAAATAGGCAACCGCACCATTGTAATAGGTTAAGCAAAGACGTTAGCGAGTAAATACTAGCTATAAGAAGTATTGTTTGTAATTCAAAATGTGTAACCTTATGGTTGGAAAATGTTAAAAATTAAACACTGCTTGAACCTTTTATAATAACAGCGTGATAATATTGCTAAAACTTTTAAATCATAACATGGTTTATAGCGAACATTGTAAGTAGCGCAATCGCACACCCAGAACAGATCTGGTTACAACATTGTTCATTGTAATAAAATGATGCATAAGCAAATTCCTTGCAGTTTGTAGTTCTGATAAACATGTCTATAGTTTTAGTCAAATTAATATTTGTTATTAAGGATCATTTGGTAAAAAACCTTTACGTTTTTTAAAAAAAAAGGGAGGAATAGTGTAGGAGCGCTGACACATCAGTATTGTATTCGTTGTACGTGCGGCGCTCGGCGACAGCAGTTCGCCCGTAACCACCGTAAACTGTGGACGCGCTCCCAACCTAATTAACTACTCATGTGTACTATTAATAACGAGTTATAAGTAAAGTAATAATAGAACTCCGCAGCATTTGATTTCTCTCCGTACACACAACCCTAAAGGCATAACACACACGCACACTAAAAATGGATTAGCAATAGGCTTCAAAACGATTCAGATTGTGATAGATAGTGTGTTACGTAATTAGGGTGCAGGTCCGTACGGCCTACCAATAAATTTGACATTTCGTTCTTTCATTCCATTTCGTTTCATTCATGAGTTTGGTTCCACTATTTCGTTAATTTCAATGTTTTAAATCAATATTTATTTGACATGAAAAGAGATTCAGAATTAAAAACTTTAACTATTGCTTATTTCCTCGTAAACACTTTCTTCAAAATGTTTCCGATATAACCTCGAATTCTGTTTAGTTAAAATAATTATCTGCGAATAGCTTTAAGCCACAATCTTCTAAGTTTAGGTCTTTCGGAAAATGGTAGAATCCAGTTTCCGAGCATTGACGAAGACAAAAATGACGCTTGCATTTTCGCAAAACTAAATAAAAACCACCTCACGCCTTACAATATTAGCTTGTTTTGGGAACTAGCTAAAACAGCGCCATTTTGACAGTTGCCTTCCTCATTCAAGAGAACTAGGAACTAGAACTAAAAACTAGTTCTCTTTTGGCTAAAGAAGTACCTTAGATGATCATGCTCTGTGAGATTAATGCCCCTTTTTACTGACACTAGGTTCACCTAAACGAATGCCTAAATAATCGCGCGCTGTTGGATTCTAAATGCTCAGCGTCCGAAAGTTGTAAATCCAACGCTTTTATTTACGCATTAATTTAGGCGACGCTTAATGTTAGTGAAAAATGGGCATGATTGTCGGTAACTTATTTTCATAAGTCTTCCAATTTAGTTATTTCTTATTTGAGAACTGTAAGAAGATGGATCTTTATGTCTCGTGCCAAGATCATACCGTAATGTCACGTTATTCAAATGTAACGGAAAATGAGAATGTGGACGTTTTGGTACGTTAATCGCGAACAAATAGAAGTTAATGACCCATCCTTAGTAACTGCCATGTTACGTCAAATTGAGGTCACGGATATGTGTTACGAGGACCTACTTGTAAAGGAAAACATCACCTCCTTACCGTTAAGTAACCATATTAATAGAAACTTTTATACAAAGAAAACAACCGACTTTAAAAAATAACATAAAAAAGTGAAAAATAACTTTAATTTCGGAAGTCGGTGTCTTTGGTTTTGTATTTTCCTTTTTTGCCACCGACTTCCGAAATTAAAGTAATTTTTCACTTTTTTGTGCTTTTTTTTAAGTCGGCGGACTTAAAAAAAAGCACTAAAAAGTGAAAAAAATATTTTAAACTATTAATTATTATAAATTATTAATTAATATATAATTTATTTAAAAGTTTATTTGAAAATATCAAGTCTCTCGTCTGCGTGGATTTCGGATTTTCCCTTTTTTATACATTACTACTTCAACCCCCTATTACTTACATCTATTACGCTTATTTGTGCCTATTTCCTAGTTCTTGTTTCAAGCTATCTCTTTGTTAAAGTTTCTTAAAATCGGTTAAAGGTAACTAGCTTAAAGACGAAGTCATTACAATATTTGTATTACCTTCCTTCGATCGAATGTGTTTCCAGGTACCGTCAACTGGGGTGACATTGATTAAGTTTTAGGGAACAAGCTATAATAAAACCGTTAAAGATGACTGAAAAATTTTGCTAAAAAACCCTATCAATGGGAAGATACTATAGAATAGAAATCTTGAAGTTCAAAAATTTTGAGTTAATAGATTTTAAGCAAAAAATAAAAAACTGCGCAATAAAATTTGTACTGGAAATGGGGTCACTTTGATACCCCTAATTTTTTATATGAAACGGGAAAGTCACCCTATAATAACGTTAAAAA
This sequence comes from Dryobotodes eremita, assembly GCA_917490735.1. NCBI lineage: Eukaryota > Metazoa > Arthropoda > Insecta > Lepidoptera > Noctuidae > Dryobotodes > Dryobotodes eremita. Next base: position 6,748,249 of record OU823261.1, read on the forward strand.
AAAATCATACCGCCATATAAGCTCCAAGTTATGGATATTTTTTAAATTGCGGGGTAAATTTGATTAAAGGGGTATGCATTAGGTATGATTTTAAAGTTTAAAGTTTTGTAGTACGTTTCAACATATTTATTCACGGACACAAAATTATGTAATCATGAAAATCTAAACTAATAAAAACTAAAAAACAAAAATAACTTTTAAATAAAAAAAAACAGTTTCATTGAGATCAATCAGGTAAACATTCAAAATATAATCAACCGGGCCTATCAACATTATTTGGGCACTCAGACAAGCTACTACTCAGGCAATAGATGCAGCATTAATTGACATAACACCATCGGTGATCTTCTAAAGGGCTTCTTCGAGCGTCTGGTCCGAGTTTTTATAATTTCGGGTACCTGGCGCCTCTTTGTAGTTCCGTACCATCTTTGTCTACAACCTAAAAAAAAACGGGGTGAAATTGATAATCAATACAAAATCCAATAAAATAGTATTATGATCCCCAAAGGGGTCACTTTGATAGCTATCAATGTACCCCCATGCCCGCAATCAAACTCACCCCACAGACTAAATACCTTACAAAATGGTAAACTTACCGCAAAAACAAAAATTGTTCCATAATAACAATAAAACAAATAATTATGAGAGTAAATATCATGTGTCTAGGTCCAGCGGTTTAGTCTGCACAATTGAAGTTATTTACTAGAGTTTAGTCTGCACAATTGAAGTTATTTTTTAGATTTTCAACCTTATGCTTTCGAAAGAAAATCTATTATAGGAATTTGACAACGATACGACTTAGCGACCGATTTTTCTCGCTGTCTAATGTCGAGACTGCAGGGGCTCGTGGTAACTGTAGGGCGATAGCGGGGTATTGCGGGTTGAGAGGGGAAGTAGAAGCTTATAATAAAGCGGTATTTCGGAATAAAGGAGATTCACACTAATACGTAGTATTATTTATTATTATTATGGTATTATTTAATATACTAACCCAAGTTCGATTAACAAATATTTATTTACAACTTTTAAATAGATAATTTAGTTATGATGATTTCACAAGAGAACCAACATGTTACTCACGTTTGAAACAAACAGAACAACAATTTACATCTCTCGAGATTTTTCAAAACTGTGTACAAAAAATAATTAACTATATAAAACTTAACTGTAGATAACTTGTGGGGTCAAACCTATACTAATACCGGAGTGGGTAACCTTCACTTTCTATAACTTTTTCTAATCTTGATCTCATTCCATTCACCATTTTAAAACAAATGTCACTTAATAGCATTAATTCCCAAGTTCTCATAACCACCATTTAGTTCTTCATCTAAATTTTGTTTAGTTCTGACTTTACTTGAGTCCCAATTAATCACCATTTGACCCCACAAATTTTCTATCGGGTTTAAGTCAGGGCTTTTAGATGGCCAATCAATCAAAGTAATCTCTCTTTGTGTAGAAAATCGCTCCATAACCGGTCTTGACCGATGCACCGAACTATTATCTTGAATAAAATAAATATGCCCATCAGGGTATACGTTGCGAACTGTTGGAATCATCACGTCTCTTAAGATCTCCAAGTAACATTTGTCATTCATTCGAGCGCCGACTTCGACAAGCTCTCCAGGACCCCTCGAAGACATCCATCCCCAATATCCTGAAAACAAATTAAAACTTTTATTACTATACCCTATATAAAAAGACAATGTCATTGTCTTGTCAAACCTTTTTTATGCTTTGTTTACAATTATTATCTTGTAATAATTCATCTTAATAATTATTATTACTAATAATAACATATTGTTATAATAGTACAGCGCCAATGAGTCATAATTTAGCAAATAATTAATATTTATATTGTAATCAAGTGAGTAGGTAAATGTTAATATTTAATTAAATTGACTATTGCTTACCCAGCGATAACCTGCCACTAGTCCTCAAAGGTAAAACATTTTGAGAGTTGTAGCGTTCGCCTGGTCTTCTCCACAGTATTTTACGTCCATCTTTATCGGACTTAAAAGTCTTTTCGTCGGTAAAAATGACTATTTCATTTTCCCAATCTAAATTCATATATTGGGTTGCAAATCTTATCCTGGCTTGACGATGAGCTTCGGTTAGTGCGATTTTTTTGGCAGGTTTATAATTATGGATTCCAGCTGCATGTAAATGTCTTCGCACAGTGGTAAGCGAAATGCCATGTCTTACAGCGCTTGATCGAGTGGTTCTGAAAGAATCCGTGGTATGGCTATTAACAATATCGCGATGACGGTTGGATTGATTTGTGTAAGCAATCGAACGTGGCCCTTGGCGGTTACACTTCACTTCACCAGTTTCTTGATAGCGTCGCATTCATAAACGAACTGTGTTTCTCTATAAGGAAGTAAATTAAAAAGTTAGATTTATAATGGAACAAAAATAATAATTTATACGGATTTTATTTTAGATTACACTTACGTCGATATTTAATTCTCGAGCAATACTCTTTAAACTTTGATTTTGTTCCCAAAGGACGATTATTTTCACTTTTAAAAAGTTACTCAATCGAGGCATGATTTTATTATAATTAGAAGTTGTTATTCGAACTGCACAAGCAGACGAGTAATTATGCTATGATGCGACGTCATTTCGTCATGTCTTAACAAATATTATAAGCTTACCCTCAATCTTCTTCATTATCAGCTATTTTTTATAACGACACGGCCGACATGAATGATGTGATGGATGATTCAAAACATATCGACTAATTACACATCTAAGTTAAGTAACTGATTGACGCAGCGGTATAATAACTTGGCTCTCGTGAGTTATAGGGTCCAGGTTCGATTCTTTATACAAATCTTTATTTTATAAAGTTTTAAAAATCTGTTGTGACTTTTTAGAAACTTGTAAAAAATATAATGTTTGTGGAACAAGTTTTTTGGAAGTTTAAAAATATCACTAAGCAGGATGCAATGGATATTACCTAGCGGCTACGGTCGCTTGCATGAGCGCCGCCAGTATTTTATTTTCTAGTTAGAATATCTTAGCAGTTTCATTGATTTCACAGAGATGGCGCGCTTTTATACATTTCTAGGGGGTGAGGTTTCTCTGCAGCCGCATGTACTTGATCACTCAGAACGCAGAGCTACCGACACTGCTGCACGCGTAGCATGACCATCATAGAAATGGGTTTTGTCGACGGAAGAATAGACAAAAATGACGTTCCGTGAAGACAGTACGACGGCAGCAAAGTAGAAAGAGTCAACTGCACTTTTTACGAAATTCAGTAGTTTATTCACGTTTTTCTTTTATTTTGCTTATATCTCGAAAATGGTATCCTATCGCAAAAATAGTGAAAATTTCGACCCCTTTATGAAACGCTTAAGCCCCTACAACTAAACATGTAGGTAATAATTTTTCACATTATCCATATCAAAAGTGAAAAATTTCCATTCCATTTTTATACTTTGTGGCCGTTGAGTAAAAAGTTTTCTACTGTCTTTAGCATGGCGATTACAAAATCAAATAGTCTTCACTACCTTAGACAACGGTCAGTGTGATTTTGACGTCTGGGATAGAAAACTTTCTTTTGAAATAGTCTACATACTCGTATAAAAGGACCTAGACAACGATCGGTAGAAAAGAAAGACAAAATTACGGATTGTAGAAGGATTTTTACGGTGCGATGTCAAAAATAGAGAAACGAAATGTCACTTTGTATAGAAATAGCTATGTCTTGTCTTCCAAGAAACAGAAAGCGTCATGCTACGCCTGCTTGTTGTCATCGTAGGTATAATAAAAAAAAAGAAAAGAAGTTAGGGATTGTGTGTGACCAAAAGTGGTCATCTTTATTAAGATGATGCAGAACCTACCTAATAAATGAGAAACTGTGTTAAAGCTCCTTCAAACAGGCTCGACACGTGACGCGAATCGAACGCGACACAAAGGCACCGCTCGTTGCGCGACAGGCGTTGCCTTTGTGTCGCGTCGCGTGTCGCGCCTGTTCATCATCATCAGCCTACAGCAGTCCACTGCTGGACATAGGCTTCTCCAATTGCACGCCATTTAGCTCTATTTCCGGCAACTCTCATCCAGCTGCTACCAGCCACCCTGCGAAGATCGTCGCTCCACCTAGCCTGAGGGCGTCCTACCTTACGTTTGCCGATTCACGGTCTCCACTCAAGAACACGTCTACTCCAACGGTCATCATCGGTTCTACGGCTAATATGGCCGGCCCACTGCCACTTCAGCTTGCTTATTCTGTGAGCTATGTCAACAACTTTGGTTCTCTGCCGGCTCTCTGTCGCGCCTGTTACAAGGAGCCTTTACTCATTTTACTTATTCCAAATCAAAAATGTTCCCAAATCTTATTTCCAACTCCCTCAGTTTGTGTCGCTTCGTTAAATATTTTGTCTCGACAAGTTGTTAACACAGTCAGCCCTCGGGGAGATAGTACATTTTATTTCGTAACTAATTTTTATCACTAGCTGACAAGTGACAACTAACTTAGGTCTGGAAAAACGAATTATTAGTTCCTAACTTTAAGTGTGAAGATTTTCAGACGAACAAAGATGGATGTTGTGAGAGCTACGTAGAGATTACAATAGGGTTATTAGTATTTATCGGTTTAATAGAACTGTTTTATTATTGTTTAAAGATTATTGACTAACAAATATTAGCTGGCCAAAATAGGTAATCGTTCCGCAAAATAGTAGTAGTTTTTAGAACATTTTGAATTCAGCTATTTCTTTTATAATGCTCTAAAAATAACCACTTGCACCGCCAATCACTAAACACGTTTAGCGCTAAACGAGTTTTAAACTCGTCTCGGTCACCTTCAAACATTTGTTTTATTTTATTAAAGACACTTTGAATGATTTTTCGTGGAAGCCGGCTTGAGGTTTTACTATATTTTATTAGAAATGCAATGTTAAACCTCTTTGCTTGGAAATATTCTAAGAGATGTACGAACAAAAAGGTTTAATTTCAATTAGTGCTAATGGGTTTAGAAAATAGAAACTATTTCATGAATAAAACTAAAGGTTACGACTTAGTTATTCAGTATAGAATTTCTTAAGCTGTCTTAGAAACATCCAGAGCGAGAGTTCAATCAGTGAGGATCTTGGAATTCACTAATTTCAATGATTTGAAACAGGTGTTTGTTGTCTGCAAACTCTGTTAATTAGTGGTACTCCTTTGAACAGAACTTAATCTTAATGTCTTCTAGAATTTAATGATAATTGAGTATTCTACTAATCTCATTGATGACTTTCAGACCATTAAGATAACATTACCAAAAAGGGAGCGGACGCTCTAGACATATATATGGTGACCTTCTTGGTGGTGTTCTTCAGAAAGGTCAGGTGCGTAGTACTGGCAGACGGCGTCCGTGTAGGACCCAATGTATGAACGTAAACGAAGCAAAAGTAGTATGTAAGGATCGAAGCCGGTGGCATTCTGTGGTTTCTGCCCACCCCCATAGAAAGAAGACGTGAGTTTATGTATGTAACATAAAGGTTCTTCTAAAATGGGGGTAAATACTTTAAAATAATAAGCATAATCAGCAAGGGTGTACTCAATGCAGTTCATTGCCCTTTTCGAACAAACAATTCGCGATGTGTCTTTAGCACAAGCTGCAAGCATAAGCATAACCAGCCTATATCTAATGTTCCCACTGCTGGAACACAAGCCTACTCTCTGTGAGAGGGAGCGGGCCTCAGCGGGTCCAATGCGAGGGGTTCACATCGGCGTCGAGTCGACGATGAATTACCTGGGACTCGTCCTCGACAGCCGGTGGAACTTCGTCGAGCATTTCCGACGTTTGGCTCCCAGACTGCAGCGGGCCGGGGCTGCTTTGAAGCGGCTCTTGCCCAACCTGGGGGGGCCAAACGCCTCCTGCCGGAGGCTCTACGTGGGGGTCGTGCGGTCCATGGCCCTTTACGGGGCACCGGTGTGGGCGCATTCATTGCGGCTCCGGCCAGCCCGCCGGTTGAACGCGTCCTAAAGGGTCATGGCCATCCGGATGGTACGGGGATACCGCACGGTCTCCTGCGAGGCGGCGAGCCTCCTTGCCGGATTGCCGCCGTGGGATCTGGAGGCAAAGGTCCTCGCGCACGTTTGAAAGTGGCGCGAGGAGGCGAGACGCCGGGGCGTAACTCCGCTGCCGCGAGAAATCACGGCACAGCGGACAGAGCTCCGGCGGGATCTCATGGCGGCATGGAGAGTGCGACTGTCGCAACCCAGCGCAGGGCACGCCACAATTGCGGCGGTAAGACCCCTCTTTGAGGAGTGGCTTGAGAGGCGCCACGGCGTCCTCACCTTCCACCTGACGCAGGTCCTCACCGGACATGGCTGTTTCGGGAGGTTCCTGTTTCGTATAAGGCGGGAGGAAACGCCCGGGTGTTATCATTGCGTGGATCGACCGGAGGACACGGTGGAGGTCTGCCCGGCTTGGGCGGAGCACCGCCGTGTCCTCGTGGCGGTGATCGGCGGCGGCGACCTCTCGCGTCCGGCCCTGGTTCAGACCATGGTACGGAGCGAGAGGGAATGGGAAGCCGTCACCTCCTTCTGCGAAGCAGTAATGCTCGCGAAGGAGGAGGCGGAGCGCGAAAGGGAGAGGCAATCTCTGCACCCTCGCGCCCTTAGCCGCCGCAGGAGGAGGAGACACCCTGGGCGTCGGGAGTCGATTGCCGACTCCCGGCCACCGTACCCGCGGGCTTGCGGACGGCGAGCAATGGGCAGCTCGCTGTCCGGTAAGGACTAGGCCCGGGTCGACGGCGCGTCGTGTTCCACGCGCGCCTCAAAGAGATGTCAGCAAAATTGACGGGGTTCGATAGGACCGATGCCTGCCGGGGCTGCGGATTTTTCGAAAGAGTTACCGTGGCCCTGGCGCACAGGCAACTGAAGGAACACGGGTGGGTTTTAGTCAGTAAGAGTCTGACACGCCCTTCCACTCCGCCCAGAGCGGGAGAGGTCATTTGATGATTTCCCACCCAAAAAAAAAAAAAGCGGGTCCAATGCGGGTTGGTAGATGTCACAAAATGTCTTCAATATTTTGGTTCTAGGACCGGTATGCCGGTTTCCTTTTGATGTTTTCCCACACCGTTTCGAGTTGTGACCGTTGTGTCCTTATACATAATATACATACATAAACTCATGCCTCTTTTCCCATGGTAGGCAGAAACTACAGAACTTGTGTCGTTTTATCTCCAAAAATAATCATCGACAAAACATGAGTTTAGTTGAAGATTACACGTGTTTCCATACACTTCCTGTGAATTTTACAATATTAATACCTACCTACATTACCTACTACAACAACAACACAACCACAGCCACAACTACATTGTTACTATAGCGGTATCTACATCGCCACATGCGAGCTACACTTCACACTGACGTCACACAAAATCCTGCTTCGCGCAAGCAGCATATATACAACGTCTCGACATCATACGTCGGGCAGTTGCCCACCAGACACAACACCCGTCTAGTCGGAGGATCCTCCCTTTTCCATAGAGTTTGAGTGAACTTTACTCCCTGTTCCTCATACCTCTATATTACTAACAACAGAACCACTTCTCATTTCCGTACATGATGTGACACAAGTACAAGGGCGGATCAAGGATTTACTTCTGGATGGGGCACAGGCGCGAGCCGAAAGGGGGGCCTCACGAGGGTCATGTTCTCCCCCAAAATTATTCAAGCTGTCGAGAGCCTGAATGATTTACTTGTCTTACTTACTTAAAACTGTACTGTACTGTATTTTTTAAGTTTCAAGTTAATTGTAGTATAAAAAATAAAAATGTCATCTTTGTAAATTAAAATTATTAACATAAGTCTGGGTGTACATCTATCGGCACTCCGAGCAACAAAATTTTTAGCACCCCACCTCGAATTTGTTTGGTTAGTTTTTCTTTTGACCACTCATAGTATTAGCTAAAATTTTTCATGAATTGAGGAAAGCTGTATAATCTTTGGATGGCCCTTCAGACCGCGTTATCCTGAAATTTTCTCGCCGACTCTAGGCCGGTCCATTGTTGGCATAGCAGACCTCTGTGTCCGAGTACGAACTAACTGCACCACTTTGTACCTTATTTTGTACTTTATTATAACTAATAAGGTATAAAGTGATCGCCACTGCTGCTGTAAGTACTTCTTCAGCGTTCCTCATTGAGGAAATATCTTAATAGATATGCATTCAGGCCAGTCCATTCAGACGATTCGATTTTATTTACTTAAACCGTTTCGGGGGGGTGTCCCTGTGTCCTGGATCCGCCCTTGCACAAGTATGATCATTAACGTTTCGTGGCGCGTACACACATCGGGTATTCATGGCGCTCTTTATTGCGGAGAGATGCCCATTCATCAGCAAAAGAAATGGGAACATGAGATTGTTGAGGAAACGTCTATTGAAATTGAAAATGTAATGAAATAAAGTTTTGAAAGTAGACGGGGTTGTTTTTATGTTTTTCGCAAAATAAAGGGCCCAATTAAATTGGCAGGTGAAACTTCGTATCAATATCTAAACACGATGAAACAATAAAACATTTTAAAAAAATTGACTCACACTTCAGGCAACTTAGGTGAAATTTCATTGGACCCTGTATAATTTTGTCCCTAAATATTTACATTAATAATAATTTCAAGACTAAATTAAAAGTAAATTAAAACAAGAAAGAAATTTTGTGGTATGGTCGATATTGTTTGTAAAAGCTGAAAAGCTAATAGATGATTGGCCTTATTAAAATTACGAGACTAGGTCGCTTCTAATACGGTTATCAAACTTATTAATAAAAAAATAGATATAGATAGAGGACGACAACACATTATTTTGATAATCATTTTTGTAAAAAGAACACATAGAGTGCACATCTGCCTGTATGTGGGATCTTGCTTGTTATGTTTCACTTATTTTTTAAGACCCAAAAGAGTTAAAACAGGTCTACTTACTGCATGGAAAAGGTACAACCGAACCGGCAACAAATTTTAGCAACGTAAAATGTACTTAATATTTATGCGATGTAATGTTTAAGTAAACACAGCGAACTATATCGTGAATATAATTTCTGAAGCAAAGAACAGGACAGGGGTTTATCTGCTTGTATAAATATTTGTAAAAGTGTGTTAGAGAAAGGAATTAAATAAACCCTTAGAGTGCCATTATTAAGAGGGCGCAGCAAGACAGAAAAAAATCAATTTTCACCCGCGCCTCTTTGCCTACCCCTCTCATCAAACACGACAAAAACAAAACACAATCCCTTCCCGCCAGCAGAAACTTTTCGCTCGGCGTATATTTAGGCATTTGAATTTGAATCTTGTGTGTAGTGTGTATACGCAAAATAATCAGATGAAACTGTTTTATTCAATGTACCTTTTGCAGTATAATTCCTGCAATTACATACTTTTTGTTGTCATGTCGATTAAATTCTTTTTACGAGTCATTCGGTCAGCTTTTTACTTTTTCGTGTATTTTTTTGAATATTAAAAAATTTACAATTGTTCTGAACAATGTCAAGAAGAAAAAATTTAAGGCATTCTGTCGTTGGAATTCCAAGAGAATTGTTATAATTTTTCAATAATATTGAATCTTTCTTCGAATGTGAAATTGAAGTTATTAATGTTTAACCACGATGTGTTAGTATTCAGCGGATATCTCGATCGAGTATACGTTCCTTGGAATTTGTCGTCACTTTTTCTTTTGGTGAGTAATCCCTTTATAGGTTCCGTATTCTTGTAACTTGTACCTTGTTCTTTAATCTAAGAAGATTTCCTTTTCCTTAGATTGTTTGAAAGGCCACATTTTTTGGCCTTACCCTGCCATTTATTGTTCGCCTGTCTTCTTCCATCGTCTGCCGGCTGCCGAAGTCGAAGAGCGAGCTTGCGGAGAGAAGCGCAGGATTGTTGCCGAGCAAGGTCGATGACACAGGTCCAGTACCTTGGACATCAGGTGCTAAATAAGTCAAAAAAACTGGCCAAGTGCGAGTCGGACTCGCGCACGAAGGGTTCCATACCATTATCTATAAAAATGGAAAAAAAAACATGTCTGTTGTATGGGAGCCCCTTAAATACTTATTTTAATCTGTTTTTTAGTATTTGTTGTTATAGCGGCAACAGAAATACAGCACCAGTGAAAATTTCAACTGCCTAACTATTACGGTTCATGAGATACAGCCTGGTGACAGACGGACAGACAGACGGACGAACAGCGGAGTCTTAGTAATAGGGTCCCGTTTTAGCCTTGGGTACGGAACCCTAAAAAATTAGCCCTGCCATAGATTTTGACCGCGTAGGTATTGCACTTTTCAATGAAACAGCTGTTGCTTTTTATGCTAGCGGTCTAGAATCATGTGCTGAATTCATGATTTCAGTTTGCACGTCGATGTCCCTGCCACCCTGTATATTTTATTTTTTTACAATATTTACGAAAGCAGACGCGGACATAGTTGGGAAAAAACATGTAGTTTTAGGAATACAAAAAAATACTCAATACTCAGTATATTTATTGCTTCCGCATGTGAAATACGCTTTTATCGCGCACTTAAAATGATAAAATAATTAAATTAGTTTTAGTTCTTCTTTGTAAAAGAAGAACTAAAACCAATTATATTATTTTTTCATTCAAATGAATAAATCAAAATGCGTATTATTTTATCATGTTTAGTGCGTGATGATAAAATCATGTATTTTTTTTAAACTGGTTTTACTTTTTACTTTTTAGTCTGGTATATTCTTCATTTAGTTAATAAGTCAAAGTCAACTAAGTTATGACTTGAGTGGTTTACTAGGAGCTACAGCGAAGCTGAGCGGAGCTGAAGAGTTCCACTATCACCTCTTGGCTCCATCATCGGACCCTCGTCACCAAACCCAATCTATTGGACTCGTCAAAACAAATCATATGAGCCCAAACTCGAGCGGTTTACTAGTAACCACTGAAGAGTTCCACTATCCACCTCCTGGCTCCATCATCAGACCGTCAACACCAAATGCAATCTATTGGACTCATTAAAACAAATCGTATGACCCAAAAGTCGAAGTAATTATTAGTTATAGTCATTGAACAGTTCCACTATCCACCTCCTGGCTCCATCATCAGACCATTGTTGCCCAAATCAAATCTATTGGACTCGTCAAAACGAATCATATGAACCCAGACTCGAGGGGTAAACTAGTAGCCCTTGAACAGTTCCACTATAGACCTCCTAGCTCCATCATCAGACCCTGGTTTTCCTAAACCTAATGTATTGGACTCGTCAAAGCGAATCATATGAATCGAAATTCCATGGGTTTACTAGCAGCCACTGAAGAGTTCCACTATTCACCTCCTGGCTCTATCATCAGATCAGCTCCAAGATACAAAATTATAGTTTTGTCATCCGAACTACATATACATACAAAGTTTCTATGTGAGTACTATGTACCTACTATAAAGCTACCATTTTCTAGGTTTGTCTTTCATTGACTTGAATGTGCCCTGGCGGCTGAGAGTATGTCATGCTCACTCAAATGTCTCGCTGGTGGTGGCGTGTGTGTTGGATCATTAAGTTCCCTTCAAAATGGTTAAGCTGAATGGTGTTAATCCATGCGTCATGTTCGTGAACGGGCGCCGTCAGTGGGGACTGGTCATCTCTTGGCTGCCACGGCTTATTTTAATTTAATATTGGAATTGTTGTCGTTTCTTTATTACGGACGCTTTTAACGTTCTGCATCGTTCTCACATGCATAATTTCAACATGAATGATGTAACCAATAATTTGTAACCATATTTTGATTTAAAAGAGTGTCCATGGAATTTCTTGCCCGTTCTTCTCCATAGGTACCTACTACGCTTTGGAATGGGCAACTAGCTTCATCTTTCTGACTGACCGACCCCTTGACAATTCAAAAGTGCCTGTAATTGGTTTATTTGAAATAAATGCTTTGAGTTTGAGTTTCATTTCGATACGACAATTAGAAGAAGTAGTTAAAATTGAATTCTAAGATTTTATTACATTGTGTCATAATTAGTTACAAGTGAACCTATAAAAGCGTGTTAAAATCTAGGCAGATGATGGTGATTTTTGACCATAGAATTAACAACCCCATCCAGACTTCAAAGCTTTATTTCATTACAGTTTCAATTTCAATAGACGGTTCCTCAACGATCTCTTGTTCCCATTTCATTTGCTATGGTGAATGGCCATCTCTCCGCAATAAAGAACGCCATGAATAGCCGATGTATGTCTTTGCCACGATAGCTGTGTTACATCGTGTACGGAAATGAGAAGTGGTTTTGTTGTTAGTAACAATGCTTTACTAAGGCGGATATTGTAAATGTCACAGGAAATGTGTTTTATTTTATTTTATTCTATTCGGGAAACTTACAGCTAACTTATACATTGCTCTTAAGGGCTAATTAATTAGTACAAGTCCGTAACAAATATGCAATTGAAGGCCATTTACAAGTTTCCACTGATAGACACTTGAAATAAAAAACGAGAAAAAAGGTCGGTATAAAATACCTATGACATAAATTAGGAAATATTTATTTATTCTTAATTTTTTAAATTTTGACGTTAAACAAGGCTCTAGTTTGATTATTGGGTCAGTACGTTGTGTTAGGGGCGGAGTTGTTACAATCACATTAGATAAGATTCCAATGAAGCACGTTAAGCTGCTGGTCCCGTCTAGTACACGATCAACAAATACAAACTAAAAATCATTTAGACGCAAAAAATTACTTTTCCGTAAAGAAGCTTTTCACGAACAAATGCTTAAGCTGAGAAACACTGGTATTGAATTATCCAAATCATGTTCACCGGACAGTTTATTAAAACTTTTGCTCGCACGGATTAGAAACGAACTCTACCTGTACGCGGACTTGGAATGAGGGACATGTAACAAGCTAGGTTTGTGAAATATTTTACCCATTGAGTTATAAAGTATAACTCAATGTCGTAAACTGCCTAACAGCTCAGGGCCGGCAGTCTCGACATTAGATAGCGACAAAAATCTGTCGCTAAGTCGTATCGATGTCAAATTCCTTTAATAGATTTTCAACTTTATTTCCAAAGCATAAGGTTGAAAATCTATTAAAGAAATTTGACATCGATACTACTTAGCGACAGATTTTTGTCGCTATCTAATGTCGAGACTGCAGGGCCAGGGCAATCTGTAGTACCATTAACGATTTTAAATAAGTATGTCATATTTGCAATGCGCCTGCGCTCAAGCAGTGGTAAGATACGAAACCTCTTGCATCGCGCTGTATAATTGGGAGTATATTTCCTAGTTTTGTACTGCAAGAAACGTAGGGACCGCTGTATAATTCCCTCAATTCTCTCTATATAAATATTATAATTAGGGCTCCACAGTTGTGAGGCGTATTCCAAATGGCTGCGGACAAAAGCACACTAAAGAATTTTATACGTTTTAAAAATTAGCTGATAACCTATGTATAAATTCATGTGCTTCGGAAATTTAAGAAAAAAAAAGCGATTTATTTTTAAATTTCGATTTTATTGGCACCAAAAAGAGCCAGTTTATTAAATTCCTTATTCAAAAAAAGTTCGGTCTGAGGTTCGACCTTCTTACTGTTTTTTTACTTAATAATACCGACAAAATTGGCTGTCTGAGTACCTACCGAATTTTCTTAATTAACTAAGAAACCGTAATTTAAACAGCTTTGAACTAAATTTAATCTCGGCCAACATAGTTGAGCGTCCACGTTTGAATTTGTGTAATACTGGGCCCGCCTCAACCATGTTGGCACCTTGTAATGTATACCAGTGAATCCCTGTGCCTCGTTCACCCAACTTGCTAATTACCTCGCTGCCGATTAATGAAGAACCTAGGTGCGTCTTTAACATTTGCCGTGTTTTTGACGAATGTAGGTGTTGCCTTTAATTAGGCGTATGTTAGTTTAAGTTTTGTTTACTTATAGTCATAAGAAAGAAGAAAGAAAGAAAAATATTTTATTTCGGACAGTCACAGGAAATACAAAGAGTAAAAATAAAAAAGGAGAATTTAAAACTAACAAAATTAACAATAAAAAAGAAAAAACAACAACAATAAACAAGTAAAAAGCCTGTGCGAGGCCAAAAAGGCTCCTATCTCAGCATAATGCTACGATATTTAAAAAATAAATACCGCAGCGCTGGTATTCTGATAGGGCCCGTTCATAAGTAGGTGTAGAATCCTGTTGATCCCGTATTTAAGCTGATTATATCACTACATTGGCTCATCACCACACCAAGCCTCTCGTGCAGGCGCTTGAACTGACAGTTGACATTAGTGACAAGTTCCTCACTACTGGGGTCTACTCTCAAATTCCGTCAAGGAAGATACGGGCCCATCCGAAAGTAGTTCGATACATCGGAATGAACCCTACTCCCGATTAAATAAGTTTGCCAAAAACACATCGGTACTAAGGAGAACTGTCAAACCGAGTTGTCATTCGATCTCAGTTCGGACAGAGGTGATACGGAGTAGGGAACGACCGTAGCTTCGGCCGAAGCTATGGATTTCGTGCTTAGAGAGTAGATCCCCTGATATGCATGAGATAGTGTGTTACATCTATACATCTATACAAATAAATAAAATTGAACTGTCTGTTTGTAATATTAAAATAACCACTTTTTACTAAATGCATATGGATGTATACACGGTACACATACCAAATCATTTTTTTTTTTCAATTTTTGTCTGTCTGTCCGTCTGTCTGTTTGTTCCGGCTAATCTCCGAAACGACTAGACCGATTTTGACGGGACTTTCACTGGCAAATAGCTGATGTTATAAGGAGTAACATAGGCTACTTTTTGTGCCGGTAGCACGTTCCTGTGGGATATTTCCCGACATCCACGCGGGCGAAGCCGCGGGCAGAAACTAGTTTCTTATAAATAGATAAACTACAATAGGTATCTAAGCTTTGGCGGTTTGTTTTTAGAAATAACGTCATGGCGGACTTTACTAATTAAATGTAAGGATCCTAAAATAGCTTTTAGGTGCAGCGCAGACGGCACACTTCTTGTGCGATCGAGTCTGCGGCGCACAAAAAGTCTGCATGGCGCGCAAAAAGTCGGTCGCGGATTTTTCACAGACTCAACGCACACGACGCACATCTTCGATCATTCTGTCGGCACGTACGTACGTAGACGCTATGGAAATCGTGCAGAGATCGCGAAGTATTATTTTGTACATGAAGTACAGAAAAAGAAGAAAAATAGAGAATTTTGGGTACATCCTATACTTTCGGAAAGATTACTGAAGGACAGTTCAGTATCATAAATTGCTGGTCTATTTTGTATTTCTTGAATTAACATCGTTACATCGACCTCTGGCGCCATGATAATAGATCGCGTGCGTTACGTCCACCCCTAGCAAATGCAGATTGCCGACTAAAGTGTGCGCCGTCTGCGTTAACGCGCGTTGAAGCAAACGTTCAATTTTTTTCACACACTCTGTGCCGAGCGGCGCGGCGCGGCGCGGTTCGGTCTGCCCGAATTACACGGATTTTTTGTGCGCCGGACTTTTTGCGCGTCGTGTGCGTTACTGCATATAATTGCATAGGTTCTATTTTCACAGACTAAAAAGTGCGTCACGGATAGTCTGTCGTCTGCGCTGCACCTTATTGTTAATCTGTTGTTTCTTGTTTGTTAATAACTTTAATTTAATCATATTCCACACTATAGTGTTCATAACAAATGTAATTAAACAATGCACAGTTTCGTTTTAGGGTCGTTCCCTATACCTATGTATAGACAACGTGTAGGAACCTACATTCGTTTCTACCACAATAAATATCGAAAGGCCCGTGGCAAAGGAAACGCTTGTTATTTTAGAATAAATTTTGGATAAAATGCAAAAAGGTAATAAATAAGGTACAGGAGCCTTACTCCCGAAAACGATTCGAGTCTGATTTTGTTTTCAATTCGAACTCGTTTTTGATCCGAACTCGATTTAAAACCTCACTCCCGAACCAATTCGAATCGTAAACCAAGATCGACGTAAGTTCGAGTATTATCAGCGTCGTTAGGTGTATCCGGCGGATTACGTCACCGTCAAGTGCTAAGTCTTTGGTCAGTAACTTTTAAGTGGTTGAATGTTTTTACTTCTCTATCACTTTCCCACGTAAAAAACGATACCCTAGTGCTTTATTTACACTTATCAAACAAAAACTTATGAAATAATATATGATTTATTATTATTTATCAACGCAACCTAACATACCCGGGATGTGGAACTTTTCATAAAATCTGTAATAAGCATTGCGATATAAGTAGGTAAATTGTTATTATAATCATGTTGTCACATATAAAAATATTGTAAGCAACACATTTTATCCACCTACTTTCTTTTAATAGTATTTCTTTCTTCGGCTGATTAGGAGAATATTTCGTCAATATATCTTTGTGGTTTACTGCTTTGGTAACCTCCCCTATAGCTTTTGACACTGAATGCTGAGACATGACCGTGCCATTGCTTCTTCCTACTATTCTTTAGCTTCCAGTACCAAAAAACGATAATGCAAACAAAATCTAAAACTGTTTTGGTCTGGAAATGGTGTTAAATAGAAAGAAAGAAAAATATTTTATTTGGGACAATTATTTATTTATATATATTTTTATTTTTATTTGAAAAATCTTCTACACATCAAACAACTCTTTCGCAAAACGAAAATTTATCCGAAATTCTTCCGAATCCATTTCCATAGCCGTGGTGTAATAACGACTCATCCTTTGCATATTTCTTCTCGCACGAATATCCATACGATTTGATTTCTCAATAACATTGAAAAAACGACGCAAGGCGAGCCATAATAATAAAGAATTTGAAGAAATATTGCAGTTAATAACACTAAAAACTCTCACTCGATCTCCATAAAGTAGCTTTTTTGCTATCGTGTAATTTGACGTATAATTCGATCCTACAACTCGATTTATTTACAGTCAAATAGCGTGTGGAGTACGAACTTTTCGATCCTAACGAATCGAGTCGATCTAAATTAGTTTCGCTTCGATCCACCGCACGATCCTGCGCTAGTATCGGATTCAAGAGTATGGATCGACGTTTAATTCGAATCGAATTCGATTGATTCAGAACTCGAAGCTGTCGGGAGTAAGGCCCCAGGTTGCATAAATATATATGATTTGGATTTATTGACATAAAATGTATTTCACTCGCTTTTATTTCTGAAAGGAAAATACTTACAGGAAAAACATAGAGTCATTTGGACCCTGAAGTATTTGTCGTCCGAACATTATGAAAGAAACTGCTGCTTTTACAATGTGATTAAAAGTACTACTTTTTTGCGGATCCATTACCTATTTCTTAGCCATCAATAGCTTAAGGCCCACTTGCACCGACAATCACTATACACGTTTAGCGCTAAACGAGTTTTAAACATCATTCCGTTTCTGTCAGCTTCAAACATTTGACAGAAGCAGAATTATGTTTTAAACTCGTTTAGCGCTAAACGTGTTTAGTAATTGACGGTGCAAGGGGCATATTAAGGCCCACTTAATAGGCGTATGTAAACTGTTAAGTTTATTTATTTTAGTCAATAATCTTTAAACAATAATAAAACAATTCTATTAAATCGATAAAAACTACAAACCCTATTGTAATCTCTACGTAGCTCTCACAACATCCATCTTTGTTCGTCTGAAAATCTTCACACTTAAAGTTGGGAACTAATAATTCGTTTTGGCAGACCTAAGTTAATTGTCACTTGTCAGCTAGTGATAAAAATTAGTTACGAAATAAAATGTACTATCTCCCCGAGGACTGACACTGTTAACAACTTGTCGAGACAAAATGTTTAACGAAGCGAAACAAACTGAGGGAGTTGGAAATAAGATTTATTATTAGAGAATTGGGAGCATTTATGATTTGGAATAAGTAAAATAAGTAACACAGTTTCTCATTAATTAGGTTAGTTCTGCATCATTTAATACAGACATTAAATATTGGTCACACACAATCCCTAACTTCTTATTTTTTTGTTATACCTACTATGCTAACCAGCAGTGTCGGTAGCTCTGCGCTCTGACTAATCAAGTACATCGGAATTACCTACGCCTGGTTTCTGGAAAACCCAATACAAAAATCAGCTAACAAATTATCAAACGCATGTCGACTGCTGTGATTGGTTGACTGAATTATCAACAGCCAATGGGATCACTTAATGAGATGAGTTTATTTTGCTGTCGTTGATTTTCGTTTCAAAAACTGGGTCGGTATCATGACATGTACGGTTTAAATGCAGCCCGCCCAGCTCACTATTCCTGAAAAGCGAGACGAAATCCATCATGAGGTGCAGCAGAGTAAGGAAAACGTCAAACAATAGAATTGCACGGAATTTTTGTTTCCGCTTTAGTGTCCCGAGATACCCCGCTACACTACTCCGCACTAGAACCTAGTAGGTACTTCACTCTTCCACACTTAGGGTGCGTTTCCACCAGAGATGAGCGAGAATGTGCGTACACTTAACCAATAACAGCGCTAGCTTAGCTCAAGGTATGACAATGAAGCGATGATATTGGGTAGTTTCACACATCATTTGCTACGCATCCTCGCTCTTCTCTGATGGAAAAGCAGCCTAAGGCCCCGTTTACGGCTTCAAGTGATGCGAATTGCGTCAATCGAAGCGTGCGTCACCTGTTTTCGTCTGTCGCTCCGCAAATCGCATCGCGGTGACTCGTGGCATGCTCTAGACAACTTTTTCCATTTGTTTTCTCTGCAATCGCTGTCGCAAGACGCGTGTTACGTGTTAAGCGTGTAGCTCGTGGCCACGGGGTTATTCACTCCACTCTAATGGATAAGGCCTTACACCGTAATATACAGGGTTATTTAAATTGGCTAGCTAAACTCCGCAGACGCGATGGGAATCGATATCTAAACACGACAAAAAAAAAGTGTTTATTTTTTGAGCGGTCATCCACTGCAGTGGTAGTCACTTGAAATATCAGTTCAGAAAACAGTTTTATTATGTTTATAATAACGATATTTTGCAAATTTATAGGTATACATTGTTCAAATTCAATTCTACGTTTTTATGAGAGCACCACTAATAAAGCTTTTATTAATAAACTCTGCAAATATTGGAATAATATCGGTAAATATACATTTCTCGAGGTATGAAAGAGATTTACCCCAGTATTTCATTAATAAAAGCGTTGAATACCACACTCAATGGTATTATGCTTCCACAATATTATTGTATAAGCATTCATCATACAATACACACTGCAGAGTAAACGTGCAGCTGGCACGTCGGGACGTCGAATCCCCACGTTAGGTAGCTTAAAATTAAACACTAATAAACCGCAAAAATACTTACAATTTATTGGTAAATAAAATTAAATAAGAAATACATATGAGAAAAAAAAGGGTAAAAATAATTCAGGAATTCAGTCGTTGGAATTAAGAATAAAATATGATATTGGATAAATAATTAGAACTCGATTTTTAGAGAGAAAAACTTAAAATTTGCTACCAAATATAATCTGTGTTAAATGCGCTCTGACGAATTAAAAGTTCGATTGCAATCGTAACGGATTCGTGTCGCTGTTTATAGAACTACGGGGTAATTACGTAACACACTAACAGTAGGAATGGGTTTCATTTTGACAGTTCCAAAACATTCGTTGGGTTATTTACGTTGCTGAGCAGACAAATGTTTCGAACATATGAATCAATGGATTTGCAATAGGCTTCAAAATGTTTCAGATTGTGATAGATAGTGTGTTACGTAATTAGGGTGCAGTATGAAAATAAGCGGAAAGTTTTAGGGTTTACGTTACATCACACATTCAGATAATTTAAATTGACACCTAGAGACCTAGGGACTAAAGATTAGGTTAGTAGTTAAATTGATAGATAAATAGATTTAGAGTGGAAATGTCACCTGTCGACGTAGTACTCAACGCCTCGTCTGTTGGGATTCAGCGCATTATAGCGCCTCGTAGACTTGTAGCACCTTTTTTTTTTTTTGGTGGGAAATCATCAAATGACCTCTCCCGCTCTGGGCGGAGCGGAAGGGCGTGTCAGACTCGCCACGGTAACTCTTTCGAACAATCCGCGACCCCGGCAGGCATCGGTCCTATCGGACCCCGTCAATGGTGCTGACATCTCTTTGAGGCGCGCGTGGAACACGACGCGCCGTCGACCCGGGCCTGGTCCTTACCGGACGGCGAGCTGCCCATTGCTCGCCGTCCGCAAGCCCGCGCCTACGGTGGCCGGGAGTCGGCAATCGACTCCCGACGTCCAGGGTGTCTCCTCCTCCTGCGGCGGCTAGGGGCGCGAGGGCGCAGAGATTGCCTCTCTCTTTCGCGCTCCGCCTCCTCCTTCGCGAGCATTACTGCTTCGCAGAAGGAGGTGACGGCTTCCCATTCCCTCTCGCTCCGTACCATGGCCTACCAGGGCTGGAAGACTTGTAGCACCTGATGATCCAACTGACGAACGGAGTGACGAACCGCACCCGTCGACCTCACACGGCAACAAATCCGTGGGAACTGGACCGGTCGGAACTTCGACAGCCGGCAAATGATGACGAAGACAGGCGGATACTTAGATAGGTGGGTAAAGCCAAAATTTGGCTTTATAACTGGTCTTTAACCCCAAAAAAAGGAACAATCCTGGGAACAGGCAGACGATCGATGTTTACAAATTATAGCTTCATGACGAAAACTTTGATAATATTTCACTAAAGAAAATCTAGCTTTTGCTAGTATATCATATTTAATAGATCCTCTGTTTTTATAACAGAAATAAAAATTGGTAAATCGTTCAGGAATTCCAACGACTGAATGATGCTTGGCAAATTTTCTGACAAGCTTGTGTGGAAAATTGTCGATTTGAATCTTTGAAAAAATTAAGAATAAAAACAAGCTGACCGATTGAACGTGTAAAAAGTATTTAATCGCTTTGTGAGCAATAAGTATGTAACAGCAGGAATAATACTGCAACACGTAAACCGTTAATTTCACAAATTAAATCACGTACAGCTCGCTGCAACATCAACTGTAATGAATTAAAGAATCTCAATGACTTTATATGCTCGTTTTGCAGCTATTTTTCAGCACAAATCTACTGGTACTAATATGATAAAAAGTGAAAAATAAATTAACGGTAAAAATCTTTTTAAAACAAGCTTTTAATGAACTAGACATAGAACTTTCAAAATTCTCTTTGAAGCTTGAGGCGTGAACATCCTTCTTACACCTCTCTTGATTTTTACCTTTATTTATTTTGTGCTTTTTAGCATTACAATTTGTTTAAATATCCGGCCTCATCATCGGATCGTTGACACCTAGTGTAGTAGCACTTGGCAATAGATATCCAATGAGTCCAATTACGTCGGTTGAGGAGTTTCTATGGCGACTTTCTGGCTCTATCAAAAAACCCTGGATACTACCCTAAAACCCCCTCTTATCTTAAAGAACGTTTCAAGTTCCTTCATGACATACATAACAGATATCTTTGGTCATCGGAAAACTTAAGACTAGAGATGCCGATGCATTCCACCAGTTTTTATGACAAGTCTTTTACAGTTCAAGCAGTACGGTTATGGAATGCTTTCCCCGAGTCGATAAGGCGTGCTCAATCTTTGTCCACTTTTAAAATTATGGTTAAAAAACACTTCCTCTGTCCTTAAACATCATCATTACATTTAGTTTCCTTGCTCTTGTTTCATGTTTATTATTGTATATATTATATGTAGATAAGTATATGTTTAATGTATGTATTTATTGTATATGTAAATGGTACACCACTGACTACCTGCATTATTGTCTCTCCTTCTCCCTTGAATCCATCCAAAGGTTGTCTGTAAAAGATCGGTTTCAGCGATTTATATCTGTAATTTTTATGGTGTACATAATAAAGAGTATTCTATTCTATTCTATTCTATAAGTACTTGTCAAGACAAAGCCAACGAGTCCAAACACGATAATACTATCGTGTTTTGTTGAGGAGTTCCTATGGTCACCTTCCGGCTCCAATATCAGACCAGCTCCATGGTATCATATTTTTGCGATGTCACCGAAGTTGTATAAGTACATATGTCAAGTTTCAGCTCAATCGGAAGTGCTTTAAAACTGGATGACAGACCGAGTAACCCGATACATACGAACGAGGCAAGCTAATATTAAGCTTGTAATGACTTCGACTGTATGTTATCATTAACCGATTTTTAGAAACTTTGGCATAGAAAAAAAAAAAAAAAAAACGATTTTAAGAAACTTTGGCATACAAATAGGCACAAACAAGCATAGTAGATGTAAATAATAGAGGGTTGAAGTTTGTATACAAAAGGGAAAATCCGAAATCCACGCAGACGAGAGACTTGATATTTTCAAATAAACAATCTGATTGCTTTATTTGTAAACATAGGAGTAACTGCAAAACTTTGACATTTCTCCGAAAACAATCGACGTTATCATAGCTTCCATTACCTCAGTCACAAAACTCCATTTGAACTTGGAACACCGAGTGACAGTTTATTGAAATGTCATCTTCCATTAAAAGTTGTAACGGTTTGTTATATTTTAGACATCCTCGTGATACCAAAGCATAACGCTAATAAAAACGGCCTTCTACTTCACTAAAAACAAAAAACTCCAACATATAGTACAGTACAACTATTTTCTTAATGTTCCTCGGCAAACTTCGTGTTTCGTCAGTCGTCGAATTTCTATCAGTTGCCTTTTGCACTTGGTGCAGACCGGACGCTCTCAATCGACTTGGAAGTATATTCGACGAAGTTTGCCGAGGGACATTAAGAAAATAGTTGTACTGTAATTATAGTGTTCATACACATATAGCTTATTATACCTACCTTCTGTTATGACCAGTTGTAATACTTACAACGTCGCAGAAGGTAGCTCTTTATCCGGCAGAGCACGACAGTAAAGGGCTGAGCTTAGATAGCGAACCCCTAACGCCACAGAGCAAAGCTGCCTTTAAAATGTTTCACTGGAAGTGGCCTCTTTTTAACACTTATAAAAATGTAAACATGGAAAAAGAAGGCAAACCAGATTATAATCAATAGCTACAAAGAATCCAGCGATATCACGCGTGTCAATGCGAAAAATTTCTCACAGGAACGTAGATAGGTACTACCGGAATACTGGGTAGACCATGACCTGTACTGTCCTAATACAGGTCACGGTCTACCCGTGTGCCTCTTTCTAATCCGTGTAATTAAGGAGAATAATACTGAATGCCTTGCAATGATAGCTAAAGCATTGGTGTAAATTAATAGAACTGTCAATGTATGAGAAATAATTATCTTACTTCACAAACAATCGACAGAAAGATGCTGCAATTTGTAGTTTTCGTACCGAAGAGGAACGCTGCCGTCAATTATTTTTAATTTCCATCGAGACCATACATCGACATCTCCCGTACATTCAAATACACTGCTGACTAGTGCTGACAAACGACATCCTACTCGGCACGAATTCATTGCAAGCTCTTCAATGCCCACCTAAGGGGCGAGTCTTTAGCCACTAACCGGGCACAAATCCAGACTCCGGCTGCTACTGAGAAATGAGCAATTCCAGACGGAAAAACCCAATAACACATAGCCCGACCTAGGAATCGAACCTTTCTTTTCCTCAGTCGAAAAAGTAGGCAAACCAGGTTATAACCAAAATCTACGTAGAGTTAAACATTATGCTGAACATAACCCTCGTAATGAACGCAGATACGTTAAATAACATAAACTGCAAAAACACAAATCGCAGCCATGTGTCAGTGGGTCGTCTTAGATGTGCTGAAACTTGTAGATTTGGTACCGTAGAGGAACGTTGGCTCCCATTAATTCCAATTTTTATCGAGTCCATACATCCACATCTCTCGTACATTTCAATACACTGCTGACTAGTGCTGACAAACGACATCCTACACGTCACGAATCCACTGCAAGCTCTCCAATGCCCACCACCCTTACAATTTCCACCGTGTCTATACATCTGCGTCTCCCGTACATTCCAGACGGACAGCTTCCTCCGCCGCTATCGTAAGCATCTCAGCGCGACACTATTCACTAAATGAATGCCTTTGCAAACTGACGGCCATTCTGTTCGGATGCTGTTTTGAATGTGAATGGTTTTAGAAATGTTACTTATTCACTTTTGTTGTGGGGATTTCTATGGAAGTACTGTGCTTTAAAATTACGTGTCCATCTCCATACAACACGATATTATGTGGAGTGAACATCACACTTATGAGTACGGAAGTCTGAATTTTTGTCATTGTCAGGAATGTGTCAAAGTTTTATCAACAGTATTCTACAACAGTGGTCTCTTCCGTAAATAAAAACAAGTGCTATTTATTATTAATATGTCGGAAAAACGTTAAATCAATCGTTTGACTTTGACCACTTGGGACGCCAGCGGCACCAGGTGGCGCTCGACAGAGTCTATAACGCTAACGCTTGACCAGATAAAGCAGGAGTTTGTTGTTGGCGGTTAAGCAATGAACACGTTTAGAAACTGTCGCGCGTTCCTTATAGTTGTGTCGTACCGACAGTGTGTGATTCACTAGTGTGATTAATTTGTTCGTAAATTATAATTTGATTTGAACTGCAAACGGGTTTTCTATTGCGCAATAACCAACATTACCCATAGTACGCCCACTGTAGTTAAAATATGGCTGATAATAACGAGAGACACATAACTTCTCCGTCAAATATATCTACCAAACTTTGTGATTATGACAATTAATTATAATGACGGAAGATTGCCTATATAGGATTGCCATGTTCTGTTAAAAACGTTTGTAGACTTACACGCAACCGTTCAACTCATTGCAATGTGAATCTTATTTAAACAAGAACATAAGCACTGTCTCCGTTTTCCCAAGCATGATAATTGAAAAAGTTACTTTAATACAATCAAAATTGCGGAAGAATACAATATTTAAACACCGCGGAAAATTTTCAACCACCTTGCAACATCGCATAAGTTACAAAGTGGGCTATTAAATTTAATATTCCAAAACTTTCATGGAAAACACAAAACATAAGAATAAAGCGCCAAGTTGAATGTCCGTAATACAATGTTCCCTAATCTTTATTTAAGAAAAAGTGCCATAAAAGTTAAGGAGAGTTCCATTGTGGTTTGATCAAAAGTTTCGTTGCGCGGTTAACTTTGACCATTTGTTTACAATAAATATTTTAGAAGCTAAAGCGGTATTTTGAATGCTGGTCTTCCTTGAAAGGTATAAATTGACGGTATTTATTTCGATACAAAGTTCTATTAATTTTCGACAAAGTTATTTCTTGGGTATAAAATAGGATCGTCTTTGAAAGGGCCTCATTAAAAAACATCGAGGCTTTAAATATAAGCGCTTTAAGTTGTTTCACAACTTCCCATAAATAATTATCTCAATTTATTGGGATTGTTCCCCCTCTTGCAAATAAAAAATGAAGATATTTGCATGGTTTTCTCTGTTTAAAGTTACTTTATGATAACCTTGAGCAAAGAACTGGGAATTGCTTTGTAAGACTTTAAAAACAGGCTACATATGTTAACTTTTCAGTACCTACCATTTCAAGCAATCTACTAAAACATTAGACTGTGCGCTAAGGTTTCCGTTCCCTTTCTCTGTGGAGCATAACCAAGTTGTGGTCATATTGTATGTTCGCCACAATGCAGCTGACCGTCTCGGGGTCTGCCTACGACTGTGTCAACAAACGTACCTACCTATTGACTGGTAGGTATATGCGTCGACTGTGCGTCTGACTTGTATGTCCCGGCTATTAAGTGCATGCCTTACCTGTCCTGTTTTTTGGAAACTTATTTAAAGCACATGCATGGCATATGATTATAGGTACGGAATAGTTTTCCAGAAATTACATGTCATGTCGCTGATTGGTTCTTGTTAATTTCGATGCTTAGGAGCCTTGAGATGGCAGAGACCGGATCAGGCGGTCCTGATCTAGGTTTCTGACCTGGAGTTGTTCCCGTAGACATTATCAGAACTGGATACTATGGTAATATTTTGTAAAAGATGATGGAGTCTTTGAGCTTGGTAAATGCGCAAACGCATGTTTGGGATGTTACTGACAGACAAACCGACTACAAGCGATGACGCCTGGCTTTGAGCATATGGGACGTAACGTACAGAGAGGCTTTATAGGAGTTGTTTGTACAACTAAACGCGGGCGAGTAGGTAGTGCAGCTACATACAGACGTATTTTTTATCAATCACAGCTAAAAAAAACTTTTTTTTTTTTTTTATATATATATATATAAAACACGCCTGCCCAAAGACACTAGATGGCTAAACTAAAAATTAAAAAGCTGACTGAAAAAAGGAGTGTTGTTTTCAGGGTTCATAAATGAATATGAGTCAGTTTCTTTATTCCTCGATACAGGTTCAGGCGTTTACTAGTTACCCTGAAATAAAGAAATACACACATACATGAACCCTAAAAACATAACCCGCCTTTTTTTGGGCAGTCGTGTACAAATACGCTTGATACGCTTATACGCTTTGCACGCTTGGCGTCGTGATTTAATCGCCTTATATTTTGAATGTTGATCTTGTCCGTAGGCGCATAGATTATTAATTCGGCTCATCAGTTGACTAGGTTTCTAAAGTTTACATAGGTAATCAGTTCCACATTAAATTTATCGAAATCAACTAAAAACTACCGTTTCCTGGCACACGTGGCGCGATAACGTGAAGTTATTGACATTTACTATCAATAAAGTTAAGTTCGCACTAAAATCTCGTTGCTTACATATCCCATAAAGGTAGACTCGGGGCTGTCGTTAACTAAAGACACGATAACCACGTAGACTGCGTTGTGTGCACATGACTGTGATTTTAATGACATTAAAAATAATTGGCAGAATATCTCTACCGTAGAAATTCCAAAATATTCCATTGTATTCCAAAATATTCAATTGTATACCTGAGGTATACAATAGTGATGTGCCCTCACTCATGAGGCACCGGGTTTGAGGTACTCGTGATCGCAAATTAAAAGAGTTACTGGAATTTCAACATTGAACCGACTTAAAAATTGACTTTGACATTATTGACAATATGAATGAAATCGTGTCGCGAGTTCGCGACTCGCGAGTACTTGCGAGTGAGTGAGTGAGTGTTTGAGTGAGCTCAGTGAGTGAAAGAAGCGACTTAAATTTTTTATAGAGAATGAGTGAGGTGAGGTCTCGAAATTTTGACAACACAGTATACATTATGATTTTGGTATGTACCTACCTACTTACTAAGATTTAATTATAGTAAAATTACGAGAATATCTCTCCTCTATCTCTCGGATCATAATCCAAGAGGCAAGATAATTAGAATTAGAGAAAATAAAAGAAGAAGAGAATCTGATAATTCTATAATTAAAATAAATAAATAAAGAGAGGACGAGAGCACATTATTTTGTTAAGAACATTTTTGTGAAGAGAACACACAAAGTGCACGTTTGCCTGAATGTGGGATCTTGTTTGTTGTGATTTATTTATTTTGAACGGCCACAGACAAAAGAGGCTTACCGGAATCGCCCTTTTACAATTATTTTACACCAGATTTTGCATCACAGGCAAAATCTCAGTGATCTTTATTCTCATCACAGAGTACTTTATACTATAAGCATAGAATAGAATAGAATAGAATACTCTTTATTATGTCCACCATAAAAATAACAGATATAAATGTAGACATTTTACACAGGGTGACACAATGGGCGATCTTATCGCTAAAAGCGATCTTTTACAGACAACCTTTGGATGGATTCAAGGGAGAAGGAGAGACAATAATGCAGGTAGTCAGTGGTGTACCATTTACATGTACAACAAATACATACATACATAAAACATATACTACTACTACTTATAAGTACTGAAAATTCTCATAGATAAAAGGTTGCTGGTGAGATACCGTCAGAGTTAAATAATTGCGGAAGGACTGTAACTTAGAGCTACGTAAATGTACTTAACGTTTATGTGATGTATTGTTTATGTAAACACAGCTAACCACATCGTAAATATAATTCTGAAAACAAAGGACTGGCCCTGCAGTTTCGACATAGATAGCGACAAAAATCTGTCGCTAAGTCGTATCGATGTCAAATTTCTTTAATAGATTTTCAACTTTATTTTTAAAGTATATAAGGTTGAAAATCTATTAAAGGAATTTGACATCGATACGACTTAACGACGGATTTTTGTCGCTATCTAATGTCGAGATTGCAGGGCCAGGGCCCCGTTTGTCTGCGAAAATTGTAAAATGTGTGTTTAAGGAAGGAATAACATACATCATTAACGCAATATATTCCCGGATTCGCGCATTCCATTCGCGTCTACCCATTGTGTATGCTTTCAGGAACATTCAAATCGATTCAAGTATTATTTATGTATATATGAATGCTTAAAAAAGGGTATTGCTAAACAGACAAAGGACGGAAGTACATGTTTTTAATTAGACTTGAACCCTGAAATATGTAACCTAACTAGCTTATAAATTATATATTCTTGCATTAAATGAAGGTACAAACTATTAGTATGCAATTTTAAAATTTATGGCCTGCCAACTTCCTAACTAATTTAAAAATGCATTCACCAGACTAAAATAATACTAAGCACACAAGTATCTACTACTTCTTTGGTGTTGCATAAAAACTTTTTAGCTGAACCTTTTTAAACTGCGAGCATTCACATGTTCTTTTATTTTCTCTAATCTGTGGTAAGTGCAAAAGTCATATTTGAAATGAGAATAACAGTTCAAGTACACAATGCGGGTGAGGAAATATCATTTCAAAAAATGTCGACGCATTTTCTTTCGTGATTTTTTATAGAAAGTCTCAAGGCGACCGTTGATTCTGGTTGGAATAAAAAGAAGCGCCATATTTTGTAGTCGTAAGTGTATCGCATAATATTTTTTTGGATAAATTTGACTTATAGGTGCCCAGTGCCTAGAAGTTATGTGATAAAATATTTTTACTAGAATATTTTTCTGTTCTATGCTTTGTCTCCGCTCCTTAGAACTACGAAATACTTAAACTTTAGAATTAAATAATTTAATTATGTAGGGATTCTAAACCAACATTTAAACACTACAGAACAGCCACAATTAGCTCGAAAAATTTCCGTAGTTTATCTATAACCCCATCATCATTATTTTCTTGACCTCGTCCCATGTTACTTGTGATCGGCACTACGTGTTTTCTTCTTCAATTCTCCCCTGTAAATCGTCACGCTGTCATTCACTCCCTTTTCCTTCATATTACGCATAATCTGCCAAATTTTATTTAAAAAAAACCGGCCATGTGCGTGTCGGACCACGCACAATGCAATGTTCCGTAGTTGGTATGAATTTATCCCAAGAACAAACTTAGCATTGTAGTTGAAGAACATTTTTTCCGATGCGTTCAAACTGCAAATTAGAATTATAATTAGAATTTATTTATTTGTAAGAATGTAGTTTTACATAGTATGGTGTTAATATTTTTTTAGGTTCTATAAATTCTACCACAACATATGGTGTACAAATATTCAAATGTCATTCTTAAATAACTAAGTCCAATTAATTTTAAGATTTCTGATTTACAATAGGTCCAATATGAATTAATATTATTATAATTAGGTAATCGTTACTTTGATGTCAATGTCAAAATTAAGTACAATTCATCTTGGATTTTTTACCATATTCCATGTATTCGCCAATGTCATAAAAGCAATTATCCAATAATCAACTTGTCAGCTTTTTCCTAAACATGGAGGTAGGAAGTTCCTTAAATGAGTTAGGTAACTGTATGTATACACCTGAATGGCATTAACATATTCATTCCTGCTAAATATTTGCAATCTACATTGAGGTACATTTAATTCAAATTTATATTTATATGTAAGTGTATAAATGTAAGTTGGTCGACTATTACTCGTAAACTTGTAAAGCCTACTTAGCTGTGATAGTTTTTCTTTATAATTTCGATATACATATATACTACTGCCGTGAAATTTGCCATTTAGCTGGCAGGGGGACACTTGACTCTAACAAAAATTTGCAATTTAAAGCTTAATTTTACGGAAACGGATCCCTGAATCGAAAAATGGTTTTCACAGACCCGTAATATTTTTGAATGGCCTATCCAACGGTACACACCATGGGAAAGACGAGAAAAAAACATCCCCACTTTGCGTGTACTGGAGGCAGGTACTCGAAAAAAAGTACCTCCTGCACTTTTTTTAAGCTATTGCATAGCTTTTATCGCGGGCTTTGAGCGCGGCGACCGAATCAAGAAATTCCTTAACGAAAATAAAACCTAACACCCCCCACTCCGCCTACCATGTAGCTCGGCCGAGCGTTCGCTTAACGTGTATGTATATGGTACGACTGTACTTGAATTAATATCAAAGAAAAAAAAAATACTGCATAAATAAATAATTATAATTGCATAAGTTGGTAAAAAATGCTATGCAATAGCTTTACCGCGGCAGTCCCCGAGTGCCACACGTGTTTTTTTTTTCTTGATTTTCTTATGTATATCCATGCCAAATTATAGGTTTCTAGTACTAAGAGTCTCTGAGCTAAGCTGCGGACTGACGGACAGACGGACATGGCGAAACTATATGGGTTCCTTGTTGACTACGGAACCTTAAAACGGCGTACTTATTGCTACTTGTCCATGACATCTACTGTAATAATTCCCCTCTTCATTATAGATTCTAGACCATTATAACTATAGTTCAGTGAACAGTGTTATTAAACTGCGTTCGATCGCAAACTGTGCCAATGTTTCCTCCAGTGTAAAGTGGCGATGACGTCACGGGCGGCCATTATCTACGTGGCGAGTAGTTAGCTATCATTTAGTTAGTGTATCTCGGTTACATCGGCCTGTAGGGCTGTAGGGTCTGGGTTTTTAGAGCTTCGTACTAAGGGCCTAAATAATAATAATCATTTAATACAAGTAACAAGACTCTAAAGTGTTAGTAACAATATACTTACAAATTATTTTAGTAAAATATTAACACAGAAAAAAATTGTGACATCACTGCTGCAAGGTGACAGGCCCAGCCGATACCTGCAGCAGTGGTTCACAAACGCACAATCTAGCCTGCTTGCTACCATAGACAGGATGATGTTGGTGCTGCCCCGCATCCTACTAACGAGGGATGCGCACCGCTTCCGCATCACAGTGTAGAAGCAGTCAACGGGAGATTCAGCAAACATCCCTGATGCGCTGCAATATCGGGGCAACCCCATCAGCACCCTGAAATGAAAACGAACTAGGAGAATTCCGTGTCTGTATGTATGTTGGGACCGAATGTTCTGTGTTCTTAACTTATCCTTTGCCATAAGTAAGATGGAATGAATATTGATGTACTTATGTTCATCACTGTGATGAGTATTATAATTATGTGCACAGTGCACCACAAGTACCAAATGCTTTAACTTCTCTAGTTTTTGGTAAAATATATAAGAATGTAAAATCTGACATTGATAATAACGTGTTCCTACTCTCAGAGAATAGTCGAAATAATCATAATGATTCAAATCATCTCAGAGTGGCCCAAGGCAACATGATTTAAGATTCGAGAGATCTCATCCAAGTTTACGTTAAAAGTTTGGCAATACATTCATATTCATGATTGTTTACGGTAATTTACGGTAGGTAGGTACTACAGAGTGAATCCACAAAAAATAATCTTATGCAAGATCCTAATAATGAAAACGGAAGTACGGCAGTGTGTCAATTTGACTCTCGTTTGAAACAAATAACTGTCAAATTAAGACATAATTTAGGTAGAATTTGATTCTTATTCAATAATGTCATTTCATGTCAGTTGGGTAATTGCGTACCACACTAACAGTAGGAATGGCTTTCATTTTGACAGTTCAACAACATTAATTGCGTTAAATACGTTGTTGAACAGACAAATTTTTCGAACATTATGAAGCAATGGTAATCCATTGCTTCATAATGTTAGAAAAATGTCTCTATTGCTATATATATATTAGGTCTTTACCTATGAAATTGCCGTTCTGCAGTACTGGCCATTTCAAATCAAAATAATTTTTGTTTGGCTATGAATTCTAATTTCAAATTAATTTTATTTTAAAAACATGGATTTTTTTTTCTAAAAGTAGTCATTTCTTTATTGATTAGTGTTACATTTTCATCGCATTTCAATCTTTTTCGTCATCATGGATACGTTAAAAATTCGAGTAATTATGGAATATGAGTACCGTCGTGGCAGCAACGCGGCACAAGCGGCACGCAACATCAACGACGTTTACGGAGCTAACTCTACAAACCAACGCACCACCTGTTATTGGTTTGCTCGCTTCCGTTCTGGAAATTTCGACCTGAAAAATGAACCTCGCGGTCGTCCGAAGACTTTGGTCGACAATGACGAATTAAAGGCGATTGTGGAAGCTGATGATACACAATCTACGGCTGAATTAGCAGCAGCTTTCGACGTTAGCGTCAAAACAATATTGGTCCATTTGCGTCAAATTGGCAAGGTAAAAAAGCTTGACAAATGGGTGCCCCACGAACTCAATGATCGCCAGCGCGAAGTACGCGTCGAGACGTGCCTTGCACTGCTCAACAGACACACAAATGAAGGAATTTTGAACCGCATTGTTACCTGCGATGAAAAATGGATTCTGTTTGATAACCGTAAGCGCTCAGCAAGTTGGTTGGATCCTGGTTCAGCACCTAAACAATGCCCTAAACGAAAACTTACCCCTAGAAAAGTGATGGTCACTGTTTGGTGGTCTAGCGCCGGTGTGATTCATCACAGCTTCTTACCAAACGGGGTGAGCATTACTGCAGATGTGTACTGTGAAGAACTGAACACAATGATGGAGAAGCTGGCGCATCTCCAACCAGCATTGGTCAATCGCTCGTCTCCGCTGCTCCTGCACGACAACGCGCGACCTCATACTGCACAGCAGACGGTCTCCAAGTTGCAAGAACTGGGGAAGCTCTCCGTCATCCGCCCTACTCACCAGACCTTGCGCCTACAGACTACTACTTTTTCCAGAATTTGGATAACTTCTTGGCGGGAAAAAAATGTAATACCCGAGAGGCAGTACAAAATGCCTTTGAAGAATTTGTTGCCTCCCGTCCAGCTGATTTCTTTAAGAAGGGCATCAATAAACTGCCACTGCGATGGCAAAGATGCATTGATTGCATGGGTGATTACTTCGATTAATACAAATAAAAAATTCATGAAAAAAATTCGTTTAAATTTTTTCATACAAAACGGCAATTTCATAGGTAAAGACCTATTATAAGCCTATTGCTAAAGCAATCGGCTTCACAATTATTCAGATTGTGATTGATAGTGTGTTATCTACGCAATTAGGGTGCGGGTGGTATTTTGCATCTGTGTATCTTTTCCTAGTGCTAGCCCTAACAAAAGTAGCGTAGGTAACAGGATGTGCGAAGTAACAACTTTTGTTTTAACCTCTACCAACTAGTAATAGAGTTTGAGCCCTCTAACAAAGTTTGTCATTGCCCGTGGTCACCGCTTATCGGTACAAATCTGAATAAAACTGTTTGACGGGTGTTTGTTATGCTTTTTGATTGATGACACTTTTATTTTGTAAGTTTTTCAGTAGCATTGTCGAGGAACGCGACATTACGTTATGTCATAAGATTAGAGATTTCAAACAAATGAAATATACCCTACAGTAAGGTGAAAGTAAATGTATTTTAGAGAAAAAATACAAATAAAATAGGTACCTCCGAACCAACTTAGGTACCTACGCTATGACTAAACTAACACTTAATAAAAATGTTCACCCCGCTTTATTTTAAGCATCATATTTTTAACAACGTATATTCTGGGTCGTCAAAAGTCCTGAAAAAACCCAATTTGTAAGCTCACTAAGTTTTATTAAATTAATAAGGCAGCAGGTCAACATTTTTCAAAGTAAGTCGATAATTAAAAATACATCATTACCTAGAAGTTTTAATTACATTAGGCAAAATGACGGGAATAGGCAGTATTTCTTTTCAGGGCCGGCAGTCTCGACATAGATACCGACAAAAATCTGTCGCTAAGTCGTATCGATGTCAAATTCCTTTAATAGATTTTCAACCTTATGCTTTGGAAAATAAGGTTGAAAATATATTAAAGGAATTTGACATCAATACGACTTAGCGACAGATTTTTGTCGCTATTCATGTCGAGACTGCAGGGCCTAGACTCTCTTTGTGACACTAGCTAATGTGTCGTCGAAGGTTCCACATCAAGGTCTTTTAAAGGTGTGAGAGCATTATATTTCGAGACACGTGTAAAAGTCGAAATATAAAATGTCGTTAAGGTGTGTGTACATGTTTTGCTAATCGGTAATTATACGCTATGACATTTAGGAGCTTATTAAAAGTTGTACGGCTGGCTTATTAAATTAGAGAGCGGTTCCTCAACGTTAATATTCTCCTTAATCATCGTGATTTTCCACGTAATAGCAGACTGAAATATTGCATACTTGCTAATTAATTGCAAACTCAAATCTCTTGTAAGTAGATTAGTGATTTTCGTTTTGTCAAAATATTTCGTTGGATGGTATTTGGTTGGTATGGCAACTAGTAATGTGATCGCGATGTCACTGCTAAGTTTAAGGACGTTGTAATAAGTTGAAGCATTTGAAAGTTCGAGTGTTGATTTTATATTAGTAATTAGTAGGATGTTTATTTAAAAAAAAATAAGTTTATCATTATATCAGTTACATTTTTTTTAGAATAGAATAGAATACTCTTTATTATGTACAACATAAAAATTACAGATATAAATACTACTACTGCTGGATATAGGCTATGTGTGAGTGTGTGTGTGTGTGTGTGTGTTGGGGTGTGTTTGTCAGTGTGTGTGTGTGTGAGAGAGTGTGTGTGTCTTTCTGAGTTTAACTTGGACATTACTGACATCGGTGAACGAAAAAGTTCGCATGGGAACCTGGACTTATAGTTAATACTAGCTTCTGCCCGCGACTTCATCCGCGTGAAATTTATTGTTTCCCTAAAACCATACTTCTCTACTTCTTCTATACTTGTAATAATATTAATAATAACATCTGTATCTAGTCTGCAATATTGTTTTTTTTATAGAAAACATTTATAGTTCATAGAGTAACGATACGTATATTTTTTTAATATTAATTGTCGTAAACTTGTAAGTGATTGTTTAGTTAAAAGTAAACCACACACTTTTCTAAAAGATCTTAGAAAACCCTGAATAATTAATTATCATGATGAAATATGTAGGTTTTGTTCACTTCAGCATTATTCTTACTACCTATTTAAAACTACTACCTACCCACCATTATTAATAACCCACCAATAATGAAATGGTGATTGAATGTTATTATTGTAGCTTCTATTTGTACTATAATCGAAATACATTCAAAATGTGATTCAGATCAAAAATATGTAAACGTTAAAAAAAAAGCAAAACATCGATTAAAATCGATTGGGCATCCCTAATTTTCCTCGACACGACATGACATAACGTTAGGCGAAGATGGCGGCGATTAATGATATTAGTCGCGTAAAATACTTTTAATGTTAATTTTGGCATGCAGTTAGTCCGTGTTTTAAAAGTATTTGCAACTAATTTAATAAAATAGCCAATTAATTATCGTGTATGTACGATGCTTTTATTGCACAGGGCGATTCTGGACGATGTCCTTTATACTAAGAAATTTCGTTCGTTTTAATCATCTCCCAACATACTTATGTAGTATGTATATATAGATTCGTAGGTACTCAATAAAATTCTAATTACAATATAAAGTCAAGTGACTTTAAAAAGGAAGTTCAGCAGTTCATTCTTGTGAAATATATTACATTCAGATGACGTTACCCTCTATTGTCTTTAGCATCAAGTAGGATGTTTTTGCTTTTCCTCTGAAAATAATTCTTCATTCGCCTTTTCAATCCTATATATTCAACGTAAAACGAATTTTCAGGTGCCATTACTGAATAAGTGACAAAGTGTGGACGGCTATAGACGTACGTATTTATAGACACATTGTTTGTAGACTTATCGTCGAACGTTCGATCACAATACATCTGCCTAAGGCAAATACTGTGCCTTAGGAATTCAATTTTGGGAGCTTTTAACACGTAATCGAATTTGCGGTGCGTCGCCAAAACGATACTGTGTTGTAAGATCTATGCATGCAGTAGTTTGACTTCGCCGAATAAGGCAAGATTTGGGTATGGGAGGAAATTCGATATTTGTGACATACCTACTGTAAAAAGACACATCACATAGCCGTCGACTATGCATTCTGTAAAACAAACTAAGTGCATGATATTGCACAAAAATAATTGCTGGGAAATGACTTTTATTTTTGATGTGAAAATTTGTTGCTTTTTGCGGTAGTGCGCAATGAAACACACGCAAAACATTGTGCTTACGCGAGCATGCAACGGTACAGGGGTCGTAGGGGTATTTAAAGTTGTGTTATGACATTGAAAACTAGTATTCCTATAGAAACCTCAGTAAAAGTTGGAATTTTGACCTTCAATATCTCCGTAACCAGAAGGTCAAGGTATGGTCCAGTACAAAAAAAGAATTTCAATGACGGAGAGTACAAGTGACTCTCGGCTTTGTTAAGTGTCTTTTTACACCCGTTATTAATAGATATTTACTGGGTTGGGGAATGATGTAAAACGTTAACTGGGCTTAGGTTTTGCGCATTGATAAAAAACTCCGAATGTAATTCAAAGAATGCGTCGATAAATGTTCGTTTAAGAACGTATTAAGGTGTTGGTTGCAGGTTGCATTCTTACCCACAATTAGTTATTGCAACTTTAATTACTGGAAAAAGCAATCTTTACATTAATAACTATAATTATAACGTAGCATTTCAAAATAGATCTTAAATAATGTAATGTAGAATATTTATGAGTGTATTTTTAAGACACGACGAATATTTTAAGCCATAAAAAAACCCGCTACAAATCGAAATAATACTGACAACAGAGTGATAATAGAATGGAGTGATATCTCTGAATGAAATATCGTTAATGACAGCGATCGCAAATGTCTAGCTGGAATACAATTTGGAGATCCACGTGAAATGTTGGCTTCATCACAAATGTCAAGTGTACACTCAATATCTAAGCTCATCAAGCCTCAAGCAACTTTATCGGAGCATTCGACATACATTGCGCGTTTTGTTAAGTTTGCAAAAAGCTTATAAAACATTGAAATATTTTTGTAACGAAGTTCCTTATCGCACACTTGGCGAATGAGAGCTACTCGTAGATCGAAAAAAGTATAAAATGCTGACCGTTACGACACAAATTTTGCTATAGTATGTATTTTTTCATTTAGTTCCTCTCAAACGTTAATTTATTTCATTGTGTCTCTTATTTTTTTGATTTAATTATTCTCAAACGTTGTTATTTCATTCTGCCTGTTATTTTTTTTTTTAATTTAATTACTCTCAAACGTTATTAATTTGTTTCATTATGCCTGTAATTTTTTCTCATTTAGTTCCTCTCAAACGTTGTTAATTTATTGAATTGTGCCTGTTATTTGATATAATAATATACTGCGAAAGGAACTTCGTTCCAACCGGTTAGCCCACGACATCTCTTGACTTTTTTATTGTTCACATAACTGTTGGCAATTACGCTTTAGAATTTATTGAGCAATACATTGAAAAATTATTAAAAATAGGGTTTCATAACGAAATTTAATATTATGACTACTCAGTTGAGACGGCAATGTTACTTTTTCAAATAAAACTGGCGTTTATGATAAAACTATTGCAAAAATGTTAACTACTATGTCATTTAGAACATTTACCTTTACGTTTAATTTATCTTTACTATTTTATTTAACACTACCTAGTCCAGCAAGAACATATTACACGTTTCATATAAGCGTCGATGTACACCGTGTCAAACATTCCCCTCACTTCATCCCTTAACAACCCAGTATCCTTGTAGTGGTAGGTAGGTGGCATGTTATCTCTGATCTAGCGAGCGATCGATCAGCCGGTAACGTTAGTACGTACACACAGGTTAATTGGGCCTCCATTGTCTCTATTTTTATTTTCTCATCGTGTAGAGGTCTTCGCTAAAATGTGATATGTTAATGTAGGTTAGGGAAATATGGTCGCAGAAATTGTCTTTTTTGGCCTTAGTCAGCTATGAAAGATTAGAGAAAAATTATTGCTTGAGGAATAGAAAGATTTTTTTTTTAAACTCTATGAAATATGTTTCATGGTTTTTAATTAAATTCTTAAAAAAAAACAGCTTCAGAAGAGATTTTGGAAGAGTAGGATTTTACCTACACTAAACCCTTTTTGAAAACTAAAGCATATATATAAAAAAAAAAAATATTTATTTATTATCTATTTACCTAAAGTTATACCTACCCTGTAGTAAGTATTTATACCTACACAAGTAATGAATCATCTAGCGATCTGAATTAAAAGCAATGTAACATTTAAAAAGAACATTTGTTCAAACACTTAGGGCCCGTTGTTTGATACATAGTTAAACATGACCATTAGTCAATTTAACAATTAGTCACTTGACAATAGTCAATAGCCGTCAAAGTTTAGCTTCTCTGTCTGCGCATGGTTAACTTGTATAGCAAATTGACAATTTTTTAAACTATAGTTAACTTAACCATTTTTCAAACAACATACTTCTGTCATTTTTAATAAATTGTTAGTTTAACTAACGCATTTTAACTATAAGTATGTTTGACTACTGATCAAACAACGGCCCTTAGACGCCGTTAGTTACTTATCAAATACTCACCCATTTAGCTATCAGGCAACGACCAACGGGCTGGTATAATAAATTTTTTAAATGTATTTTTACCTTTTCTGCCATTTGGATCAAGTACTCGTCTCGTATAAAAGATTAAAGTTATTTAATGTTTTTACACAAATAAGGATTTTCTTTATCGTAAATAAGTTATAAATCTTTTTAAGTAGCATTCAAGTTGGCTTTTAAAATATATATCTTATTTCATTCTAGTATTTCATGTAAGTTTACATTTTATTTGTAACGATTTAATGTCTGCAATCAAGTTCAACTGACATAGATCATGCATAAAACCTTTCTTTCCTCAAATATTTTTTTACATAAGTTGTATCTACTATTAGCAAATAATGAACTACCTATAAAGCCTATCATAGATGCGGCTATACTATACAGTGTCAAATTAAATTAGCCAGCGAAATTCTGCAGATTGTGCTATTATATATATTAAGACAGAGGACATCGTGGAGTACGTGCGCCAGAAGACGAGGTACACGCCGAGGGTGCAGTTACTGGAGTCGCAACGCAACGTCAACTTCAAGGCGTTCGTGGTGCGAGTACCGAATTGTTACCTGTCCGTCGTCTTGGAAGAAGACTTTTGGCCACAGGACGTGGTGTTCCGTCGCTTCCGCGGGCAAATACCACTGGA
This sequence comes from Dryobotodes eremita, assembly GCA_917490735.1. Lineage (NCBI taxonomy): Eukaryota > Metazoa > Arthropoda > Insecta > Lepidoptera > Noctuidae > Dryobotodes > Dryobotodes eremita. Next base: position 6,787,627 of record OU823261.1, read on the forward strand.
CAGCACAAGGACAATTAGTTGGTGTAGTGAAGTGCTACTAACATAGTTTTAAGTAAGTTTTAGTTTTATTATGTACTAGCTGCGCCCCGCGGTTTCACCCGCAGAAATCTCGATCCCGTGGGAATATCGGGATAAAAAGTATCCTATGTCCTAATCCAGGTCATAGTCTACCCATGTGCCAAATTTTATCCAAATCCGTTCAGCCGTTTTAGCGTGATTGAGTAACAAACATCCAAACATCCACACTTTCACATTTATAATATTATATTATATATTATATTATATATTATATTATATATTATATTATATATTATATTATATATTATATTATATATTATATTATATTATATTAGTAGATTAGTAGATTTATACTATTAGTAGGATTACTTTGTTATTTTGTATTTTGTGTATTTTATCTATGGGTTTCAGTTGCCTGACAATAAAGGAATTATTATTATTATTGTTTTTATATGTTAAAATAGCTCGGGGTCATGAGATCCCGGTCCTTTGGAAGGCGTACGAGGGGTCGAAGCCAACTCGCAGAGGCCCCTTAGACAATTTCAAATGGAATGAGGCACCAACCGACGATTATCCCTGTATGTACTGTGGAAGTGCACCCAAGGACAATCCCCGGTTGGTGTTGGACTATTGCAGGATATGGAAACAAAAATAATTATTGAACTATGGGTTTTGTGGCTAAGGTGGACTGGTTGCCAAGAACTATGGAACGGCTATGGCCCCTGCCTGACCAATGTTTTATATATAAAATACACGGATAAAATGGCAGGGGGTGACTTGCACACTCAATAATGGGCCCCCGGAAACCGTCGCTAGCACATAGTGACGTAGCGACAAGGGGGCAACACTTCCTGAGGTGCTTGAGGAGTGGAGAGGTATTCCTCGGCTATCAGAACAATCCCAGAGCCCGAAAGATGGTCAAGATCCCTACCAGCACTTACTGAAATACTTCCTTCCCCCGAGAATGTTTGCTCTTGCGAATCTCCACTCAATGCAGCTAATAAAGGCAAGAAAGAGGTGGGAGCTCTGTTCCTCGTCATTGTTCACTCCAGCCGACCAATAAAGGCAAGCCAGAGGTGAGGAACAAGACTTCTCCCGGGAGACAGGGTCCGTGGGGTCGCTGCTGCCCAACAGCTCGCCACATGCTGCCCTGCGGGTTCCTGGATCTCTCTTGGTCTGGCTCCTCCCCTAGACCTGTTTCAGTAAAGTAAACTCTACCGGTACAGACCTAGAGTTCAGGAGCGCGCAAGCCCCACCACGACGACAACGTAGAGATACGGCGGTGGGGTTATTATTATTATTATCTCCTTTATTTCATATATATATACATATAAATTATATTTTTAAATATTAGAATAAAAAATATAAAAACATTTAAAAATATAAAAAATAGTGGCCCACCGGTATCGGGAACAGGGTCCAAGCTACCGGCGGTCAGGGCTCCAGAGAGAGGAACCTCCTAACAATGCGGGCCGTGTCTAGAAGTACCGCCCTCTGAATCAAACCCTTGATCCAGCTGCCCAACGAGAGCCTCCTCAGGTGTTGGTCGAGGCTCTTGGCTATTAATCCATTGGTTGTCACGATTATCGGTACAATGATCGCTGAGTCTACATCCCACATGTCGACAACCTCGCGAGCCAAGTCAAGATATTTGATTTGTTTATCTTTCTCAGCTTTCACGAGGTTCCCGTCATGTGGGACCGTTATGTCAACAATCATTGCACGCCGCTCTAATCGATCCACCACCACTATATCAGGCTTATTGGCAACAATAGTCCTGTCAGTGATGATGGATCGATCCCAGTACAATGTGATATTTCCATTTTCGAGAACTGGATCGGGCACATACCTGTAGTACGGCACTTCCGATTCTACAGGGCTGTATTTGAGAGCAAGTTGCTGATGGATAATCCTGGCTACAAGGTTGTGTCTATGCAAGTATTCTTCGTTAGCTAGACTAGAACATCCGGAGATAATGTGTCTGATTGATTCACCCGGACGGTGGCATGCCCGACAAATGTCAACCGTGCCGTCTTTCACAATAAATCTCCGGTAGTTGTTTGTCATCATAACTTCGTCCATAATTGCACAGACAAAACCTTCGGTTTCTCCAAAGAGGTCACCGAAACGCAGCCAGGCTACGGACGCTAGTTGATCTATATCGGGTCCATGTAGGGCCCGAAAATAGCGTCCGTGAAGCTCCTTACTCTGCCATACTTCCATGCGATCATTAGTGTCAAGCACTACTGGCTTGCGCCAGTTCTCTTTAGCCAAGGAGAGCGGGGTGAGGCCCTTGTCCACTTTGACCACATCTCGATGCATCCCCACGTCGGCCTCTAAGAAATATTCCCTGAGACTGCATATCTCGCGATTGTGGAGGGTCTTAGCATTTAAAAAGCCTCGACCTCCACATTTTCGCGGGATATACAGCCTCATTACCGATGACCGTGGGTGATGCATTCGATTTGCAGTCAGCAGTGTACGGACCTTCCTATCCAAGGCGTCGAGTTCGGTCTGAGTCCATTTGAGTATGCCAAAAGAGTACATCAAAACCGGCATGACCCAACCGTTAAAGGCGCGTACCTTGTTTCCGCCTGATAGAAGACTATTAAATACTTTTTTCAGGCGGCCAAAGAAGCGTTCCCTTAACGATTGCTTCATGTCAGTACCGTTGATGCCCAATGCTTCCGACATACCCAAATACTTATAGGTTTCGGATGCAGAGAGGGTTCTAAGGTTTATGGAATCCGAGAGTTGGGTTCCGACGGATTCCACAATCTCCCCTCGCTTTACATGCATGACCGCACATTTGTCCACACCAAATTCCATTCTGATGGCACTACTGAATATTTCAGTTACTTTCAGTAGCTGCATCAGTTGCAAATTGTTGGGGGCAAAGAGTTTTAGGTCATCCATGTAAAGGAGGTGAGATATAACCTGACCACCTCTCCTCAGCCGATAGCCTAGACCTGAATCTTCCAGCAGTGTGCTTAGAGGATTCAAGGCTAAGCAGAACCAAAGCGGACTCAAACTATCACCCTGAAATATGCCTCGCTCGATCCTTATCGGTTCGCTATTCCTCTGGATATTTCGACATCCTGGATAGTGAAGGACCGTTCTCCATTGCCCCATACATGACATCAGGAAGGTGCGCAGAGTTGCATCTACTTTATACAACTCCAGCACCCTCATAAGCCATGTATGTGGCACCGAGTCATAGGCCTTCTTGTAATCTATCCAACATGTCGACAGATCCTTTCGGGAACGACGAACTTGTTGGCTAATGGTCATATCAATGAGGAGTAGCTCCTTAGTACCACGGGACCCGTTCCTACATCCATTTTGTGAAGGAGACATGATAGAGTTGGTGTCTATATGTTTGTTAATTTTAGCCCTCAAAATGGATGTAAGAACTTTATAGACCGTCGGTAAACACGTGATCGGTCTATAATTTTTGGGTTCCGCAGTGCTATCTGATTTATGGAGCAGGTGGGTAACTCCTGTGGTTAGGAACTGGGGTAGCGAACCAGACTCCAAAGCAGTCTGGTACTGAGCCGCCAAGCGAGCGTGCGACCTTACGAACCATTTAATCCAAAAGTTTTGCAGTCCGTCCGGCCCTGGAGACTTCCAGTTAGGCAGCGGACGGACTGCACGAGTTACATCTTGGGGGCAGATGGTAATAGCCCCCATTTCTGGTATTGGATCGCAGGCTCGCTCGACTTTCCGAGCCCAATCGCCTTCGGTGTGACTGACAGGCACCGACCAGATATTGCGCCAGAAAGAACACATGGCATCATCATCTGGTAGGCACGTGTCAGCCACATCTTGAACCGGTCGCTCCCAACCCCTATAAACCCACCTTTGATCGCGTTGGAAGGTGCGATTCTGAGTGTATCGCTCCACTCGCCGCTTATACCTACGAATACGGTTCGCCCATGCATACACTTTCTGCTTCAGGAAGTCGATGCGCTCTGTGACACAGGACATATAGTCCTGAGGGCTGATATTAGTCCCTGCGAACGCGCGTCTCACAAAGCGCATCACTCTAGGGCGAGTATTGCCCTCCCTGAAGCAGATTAGTTTGCCGATGAGCGTTCTGGCCCCACCAATACGGCGTTCAATTCTGAACTGCCAAGCTGGTACGGCTGGTTTCGGTCGTGTAGCTCTAGAATCAATAGCAAATTTAACGTGAGCTACACGGCATGCCGCTATAGCCCCGCAGTACAGAATCGAATGAGTATCGACGAGGTCTACGCAGTCATCAAAATAATTTGACAACTGCGCATCCAGGACCGCCACCAGCGCCCTATTTTTATTATGCATGGGCAAACGAGGTAAGCGTGGTCTAAGTTCGGGCGATATGAACCGATATTCTCGAATCGCATCCTCCAAAGCACTCCTCAATTCCTCATTGCACTGGGTACTTACGTTTGTAGTCCTGTCATCACTCTCCTCGTCTTCTTGACTTATGTTAGACTGTGGTAGTACTACAACGGTCTGAGACGGGGGGGAAATGACATGACTACTCTGCATTTCACTTCGCAGGCGATCAAGTATAGTGTCATCCAACATATGATTACGTTGGATGACCCGCACCTGATCCGACAGTCGTTGTGCCGAAACGTTGACAGCTGGCTCAAGCACCTGAAAAAGAGAGAGCTTAATTTTATTATTATTATTATTATTATAGCAAACTCCGTACATAGAGATGATGATATTGTATATATTTTGCCTTCATTTGATCAGTCATACCATAATATACATAATTATAACATATTAATATACAATAATATAAACTGGAGTAAAGGTTGGTGACGTCATAGAAATATATAATTGTATATTATACCTGCATGTGCGGTCTACTCAAAGATAGTATTGAAAATATGTCGTAAAATATGCCTAGTTATGATTTAGATTAATACCTATGAATTATAGTTATGTCTGTGATTGACTTAATAAAATACTGTGAGGAACTGTAATTAAATGGCTACACGAACTAATAGTATAGACATCTACTCATAACGCGGTCGCCAATTCTGTTCGAGATTTTTGACCAACTCGAATCGGGAGTCTCAAGACCTCTGTGCGACAGGAAACGCCTATTGATAAAATTGTATCCACTTCCATTTCATTCTTTTTCAGCATTTTTTGTTATTTTGTTCAACATTTCTGTGTTTCCCAACGTATTTGTGAACATAGCTCATTTTCGTTTTATTTTATAACTTATGTAAATCAACTAACCGTATCTTACACGTCCTGTAATCATTACGTTCTCTGCTAGCGCTGTGCACTTTTGCAAGTGATAAATTCACGATACCTAAAACTGTATGTGATTTTATTTGTGTATGTTTTATTGAGTAGAAGTGCAGTATCAATAAATAAATAAATGAAAAATCACAATTTGCAGTGTCCAGTTAACGCTGCTACGCGCGTAGCACCTCGTAGACGCTGCTACGCCGATGCTACGCCGACCATCTTTTTAGAAATGAGTTATTTCATTTTTCAACACGCGCTTTCCTATTTCTATAATAAAAATAAACTGGTCAAGTGCGAGTCAAACTCGTACACGAAGGGTTCCGTACCACCGTACAATATTTAACACTACATATTTTTTTAAACACCTTGGTTGTATGGGAACCCACTAAATTTTTAACTTTATTTTATTTTTATTATTTATTCTTATAGCAGCAATAGAAATACACACTTTTGAAAATTTCAACTGCTTACCTATGACGGTTCATGTAATACAGCCCGCTGACAGACAGACGGACGGACGGACAGCCAGCGGAGGCTTGGTAATAGGGTTCCGCTGGCTCCTTTAGGGTACGGAACCCTAAAACCGAACCTAGACAGTCAATATGCTCCAATTATTCACCTAAACTGTCGTAACTAAGCACCTTTTTCTTGTCTTAACCTTAATTTTCGCTCAGCTATCATAACCTACCCTTGTGTACCAATATAAAAGTCTTCTGCTAAGTAAAAAGTCTACGTGCTAATATCAAGTTTATTTAAGTTAATAGGCATTCTGTATCAGACGAGATTGTGACGTCATAATAGAGGTGTTGACGGAGACCGACCCTGACATTAAACGTCTGATATTGTATATATTGATTATCTGTTAAATAAATATAAAGCTGAGAAACTTAGTTATATTGAAGATATTCGTTTTAGAAAGGTGTTGGTAGGGTATGATCTTACATATAATTTGCTCGTATTTTCATAAATACACATTTCTGTTTCTTATATTTTGATTGCTAGTCAATTTTAATTTAAGGTGGGGATGTACCTAAGTCAAGTTTAGATGTCTCCTGAGAAAGTTTTAGATTTGTCAAGATTTCAAGAATTATGGTTATTCATGAATTTTGGACGCCCACTTTAATAGGTAGGTATATTTTGAATATATGCTTATCAATATTTGATTAACAGAAAAAATCTTAAAAGTGTTTACTTGTGAATTGTGATTCTTGCGATGGACTTGAATGGTTACGGTCTCAGTAATAGCGAAGAAAGGACAATGGGTAAACTTGAACACCGTAACCAAAAAAAAAAAAATTGTTGCATTATGAACTATATCTGTCTTTTATGCCTTCATAGGGTAGTTTAATTAACCCTAAGACAACATGTCTGAATTCACTTAGAGAAAAACAATATGTTAAGAAGTTAAGTTGATTAAATAAGTAAAATAAAAGTATTCTTTTGTTTTAATGCAAATAAATATATTCTATTCTATTGAATAGAATATATTTATTTGCATTATAACAAAAGGATAGGAAAGATCTTTATTTTTATTAATTGATATATATTTATTATCAATTATTATACTTAATTATTAATTATCTTGGAACGATTGACGTTATGGCACCAGACACTGGTAATAAGTGCCTACTCAACTAACTTGTAGTAACTATATATATTAAAAAACTTTTTTGCAAAAAACAACCGACTTCCAAAATAAACACTAAAAAAAGTGAAAAATTACTTTAATTTCGGAAGTCGGTGTCTTTGGTTTTTGTATTTTCGTTTTTTGCCACCGACTTCCGAAATTAAAATAACTTTTACTTATTTTTGAGTTTCTTTTTGGAAGACGGTTGTTTTTTTGCAAAAACGTGTTTTATTTTTCACTTTTTAGCTGTGGTACCTACCTCACCTCACACAAGTTCGTATACCACTACTTGATATGTAAACAACAGTGACATGAAGTTATTATATAAGTACATATAAGTTACATCATCTATATAAGCTAAGTGGAAAAAAAAAACATATTATTAAGGATAACTCAAAAAGTACTAGTAAGATCTTGATAAAATTTATATGAGACCACATGAGAAGCACCAGATTTCAAATAAAAAAGAATCATCAGAATCGGTTCACCTAGAAAAGAAATATGAGCTAACACACACAAAAAAAAAATACAGTCGAATTGAGAACCTCCTCCTTTTTTTGAAGTCGGTTAAAAAAGAATAAGGACAGTGGGTACGTATGCTTACGTAATGAGTATAGTATGGTACCTGACCAACGGGACCTTTTGTTGGACCATGAAACGATATTATTGTTGATAATATTATGAGAATTGAGTATAATAATAAAATATAATTATTGAATAATACTTAATAATTAAATCTTAATTTAAGATAATTAATAAAAAGTATAGAATTGTGGTCGATACTATCCATGTACGGTGTGGACTGGCGGTTGGTATGGGCACTGAAATAGGTATCAAAAACTTAGATATTTTTTTTTCTTTTTGGTTGGGTGTCATCAAATGACCTCTCCCACTCTGGATGGAGCGGAAGGGAGTGTCAGACTCTTACTGACTAAAACCCACCCGTGTTCCTTCAGTTGCCTGTGCGCCAGGGCCACGGTAACTTTTTGAAACAATCCGCGAGATAAAAATAAAAACTTAGATCTACGGTACCTTGGAGCTGTAAAGAAAATCAAACTTCCAAGTCAACGCAATAAAAATACGGCCATTTATGTCATATGCTGACACTCGCAAATAAACCAAAACTTTTATTCTTACTTCCTGTTGACCTAGCAGCATGAAGTTTGGCAGGAAGCAAGGTCTTATAGTTAAAGTAATTCATAGTTAGGTATACATCAACTGCAAATTTAAGTTTGTTCTGCAATCTGTCTTGTAGTAACATTTAGCCTATATTTCGTTCAAATCTGTCCACTCCAGTCTACTATAAGTTCTTTTTTTAACTGAAAAGTTAAGTTTGCTCTTCAATCTGGAATTGCAAATTCGGGCAGCCGACCGAGCACAGCTTTGAGACGGACCCTCAGGACACGAGTCCTACTCACACTTGTCCGGTTTTTTAATAAAAGCATACATTTGAATTTTAATATCCCTAACTTAACAAATGCTGGGTTTCCCATACAAACTTTCATCCCCTTTATTACCCCTTTAGGATTATTTTTGAGACAAAAAGTAGCCTATGTCCCAGGATGCACCTATCTCCTTGCCAAATTTTATTGAAATCCGTTCAGTGGTGTAGGCGTGAAAAGGTAACATACATACAGACAGGGAGAGTTACTTTGGAACTTATAATATTAATATATTATATATAATTACAATAAGAACGCGTGAAAGTCGAGAAAGAGAAACAAATTAAATATCTCGACTTAGCACACGAGGTTGTTGACATGTGTAATGTAGCTCGTATGTCATTGTGCCGATTGTCGTATCGGCCAATTGCCTTATAGAGGTATGAGGAACAGGGTGTAAAGTTTGCTCATACTCTATGGAAAAGGGAGGATCCTCCGACCAGACGGGTGTCGTGTCTGGGGGCAACTGTCCGACGTTTGATGTCGGGACGTTGTATATATGCTAGCTGCGCGGAAAATCTGCTTGCGCGATGCAGGATGTTGCGTGACGTCAGTGTGACATGTAGCTTGCATGTGGACAAAAGCCTCGATTAACATCTCTCGAGGCTCTCGTTAGATCCTTGGATTAAAGGCCTGATTCAGAAGCCAGTATACTCCTCGATATTGCTCGCATCGTGAGGAGGTTCCTGTCTCTGGAGCAATAACCATCGGTAGCTTGGACCCTGCTCATGATACTGGCGGACCACTATTTTTAAACCCCGGACGCAAAAAGAGGGGTGTTATAAGTTTGACCGCTATGTGTGAGTGTGTCTGTTCCTGTGTGTGTCTGTCTGTGGCACCGTAGCTCTTAAACGGGCGAACCAATCTTGATGCGGTTTTTTTATTTGGTTTACTAGGTTTACTAGCGGTGGTTCTTAGACATGCTTTTATCAAAATCGGTTCAGCCGTTTCAAGGTCATCAGCTTTTTTTGTGTCGGGGTTTTTTTAATTTTACCTATTATTATATCTTAGAAAGCTTTTTCTGAAAAAAAAAATGTGTAAAACAAATAAGTAAAAGAGATAATAATAATTATAATTATGGATGATAAAGCCAAAACCAACCCCAACATAGTTGAGCATAGGCTAGGCAGATGATGATCGACACAAGTTGCAGATTGCTGAGCGCCGGGTCCTGAGTTCGTTTCCCGTTTCGTTTTTACTTTGTGACATGCAGGGACTTAAACAAACCTGGCGGAATCAAGAACGTTTCATACACTTCTGCTTGCCCCTTTGAGCTATACAGGCGCAATATTATGTCATTTAGGTATACTATATTTAAATCACCTGTTCTGTAAGTTTTTACAAATACACTTAGCAAATGTCACCGTGAAAACAAGTGAAGTGAGCTTAAAGTGAGTGTCAGTCCCTAGCATCAGTTCACTTTACCTAAGTTTTCACGATAATTTGTACAGGTATTACAGGTATTTTTTATTTGTCTGATGGTTGGAGCATTCATAATTTGTCAGATAGCTTAAATTGGCAAAGCGTGTGATGTACCGAGTGTGTTCCGCGTTTACTCTGTGTGTCTGATTAACTACGACACGACAAAGTTGGTGTTGTCGGATAATCTGATAAATGATTTTATTTCTGTAAGTAGGTTTGTACAAACACTTTTACACGTCAATCATATTTTAAAACTAGATGAGGTCGGCGTTTCCTATCTGACTACTCTGAGAAGAAAGGCCGAAACAAACTCAGAGGTCACAGTCTCTTTTAAATTCCAGACATAATCTTGGTCAGATCATGTGAAGACCATGTAGATTTGAGTCTGAAATGGTCTTTTGAGGAAAAAATATCACACAGAATAAGTGGACCTGTCCAGTCAGGGCACGCATTTGTCAGTAATCGTGCAGCTCAACTTAAAACTTAAGGAGCTCAACGATTCGACGAACAATACCAAAGAAAGGACATTTGGGTAGGCCGCATAAATTACCCAAACTGCCAGACCATGATTAAAATGAATTGAGAAGAAAAAAAAAAACAATGATCCACATAGTCTTTACATTCAAAATAATTAAAATATACTTACTATTATACATATACTATATATATATATATATATACTATTTTAGTAGTTGAACAGTGCGTTGTATAGTTTGTATTTCGTTGTGAATTTTAGTTACAATCTCTTTTTTTTTCTGGTGGTTAGTTATATAGATTAATATCATTATCGTTCTAATCAAAAGTATTGGGGTCGGTTACAACCCAATCATTAGAAATGTGCTTATTTTGCTACTGGGTAAAGGTACTGTTAATTATTTGTGGTAATGTAGCGGCATCTACAACGCCTCATGCGAGCTACCGTCACATTGACGTCACGCAAAATCCTGCATCGCGCAAGCAGAGTTTACTGCGCAACTAGCATATATACATCGTCACGACATCAAACGTCGGGCAGTTGCCCACCAGACACGACACCCGTCTGGTCGGAGGATCCTCCTTTTTCTATGGAGGTATGAGTGAACTTCACACCCTGTTTCTTATAAATAGTAAGTATATTTTTATACGGTGCATTTTTGATGTGTACTACGTGTCGTGTGACAGCGTGGCTCACGTCATAAGATGTGTAATTTTTACTAGTAGCTTGCTCTGGTAGGTATCCCTTTTTTAATAAATAAATAAAGTCGAATTTAAAATGCCGAGTAACAGGCTAATGACCTTGAGGTAATTTAGCCAGAAAATATTCACCCGAAAAATACTATTCAAATTTTTTAATCTCTTTTATTTATCTACCAAGGTCCATTACAAATTCCCACCAGAATAAGATTAGGCCATTCTAAACAAACTCGACGATAACTGCTAAGTTCAAAGGATTATTTACATGAATAACAAACCAGTAAACTCATTCAGGATGCTCCGTTTTAACTTTATAAACGAAAATTACCATTTGGGCGAATTTTGCATAAAAAAACCTCAGGTATTCAAAGTCAAATAATTTATTTCAAATAGGCATAAAAGGCACTTTTGAACGTCGAAATTTACAGAAAAAATTGAATTGATTCTAGTTACCCCTTCCAAAGATTAATAACAATAATATTTATAATAACAATAACATCATTGTGCCGATGGTCGTGACAGTCAATGGCTTAATAGCCAAGAGCCTCGACCAACACCTGAGAAGGCTCTCGTTGGGCAGCTTGATTCAGAAAGCGGTACTCTAGACACGGGTCGCATAGTTAGAAGGTTCCTCTCTCTGGAGCTCTGGCCGCCGGTAGCTTGAACCCTGTTCCCGATACCGGTGGGCTACAATTTTTTATATTTTTAAATGTTTTTTTATTTTCAATATTCTAATATTTAAAAATATAATTTGTATGTACATATATGAAATAAAAGAATAATAATATCATTTATTTGCTAAAAACATGGTTTAAAAGATGGTAGTGTTAATAATGTGAACAAACATGTTCTGATGTATATATATATATATATTTTTGTTTTTATAATTCTTTATTGACATAATAAGTTCCAGAAACTTGTTAGAAGCTTTAATAGATGTATGCGTGGAAATTTTACATGCATAACGATACAATCAGTCATCATGCGATTTTATGTTCCAGGGAATCCTCAACACTGTAAACACTATTAGCAGATAGCCATTTGTACAATTTAATTTTGAACAATCTTGTATTTAATGTTTTTAATTTATTTGGTATTCTATTTTAAACCTGGACACACACAAACATGCAGCTTTTATTATATTTCGCAAGCCTTGGGAAGACATCTAACACGAGCCAGTAGGGGTCGCGCCTGCTGCGAGAATTTAGATCGCTTGCTTTCGCAAACCATTCCCTATGCCTCCACGCAAATATACAGATTTCAAAAATATAAAGGGACCGCAGCGGTAACAAATAAAGTTTCTTAAATACAAGATTCCTCGAGTTTAAGCCCACTTAATGCTCTAATGCATCTTTTTTCTGCGAGAAATGCTCTATTTTGGAGTATCGTATGCAGCAGAATGGGCAAGAAACTTCACCGTTACTCTTTTAAAATGTTTTACAATATTTCGTATATATTAATTATATAATTATATGTGAAAACGATGCACTTAGAATAAAATTGCTATACCACAATATCTATGACGGTCGTTGTGCGGGGTGGGGTCTTGGGAGTTTTATTAAAAAGTTTTTTCAAACAAATGTTATTAAGACTATATATACCGAACCCATTCGGTATATACCTACAGCCTTGATAATGCAGGCAGAGGTTTAAATTACGTTATCCTAGCTTTCGCCCGTTATGTAGAGTCCAAGTGAATTTCGTTTTTGGTTTTCGGTCGAAATATCCATTTTAGACAATTTTTGTTTTCGGCTGATAATCAATACTTTATTTTCATTTATTCAGATATTGTACATAGTTATAACAACTTAAAGCATAATAACTGAAAAAATTGCTTGTTATTGTGTTGAGGAAAGTACAGTTTCCTGTGATTTAAGTTTAAACGGTTATAAAAAAATGAACATTGCATGTCTTTTCTTTTACAAAAGAAAAACCTATAGAAAACCATTTTTTATTCTATTTCGGTTTTGGCTCATCTGCAAATCTGGCAGAAATTCGTTTAAATTTTCGGCCAAAAAAAAAAACCATTTTAAGTTCGACTCTGCTAATACGTTTATAGGTGTGTGGATGCTATATAAAACATGTTATAAAATATAGTTATATTTATAACATGTTTCTATAGAGAGGTTAGCAATGTTAAATAATGCGGACGTGTTATATAACAAGTTTCTGTGTTATATAACATAATCTGGACGCACCCTAAGCCCCATGTAATAGGGGGCGAATTTGTTGCCAGTAACCGGGTACAAGTCAGACTAGGCAATATGCATGGGACTTTAACATAACAGGCGAAAGGATGAATGATGAAAACTACGTTCGACATACGAGATGAACTAGAAAAGTTGTAATACTTTTAACCCTTCGTGTAGCCGGAATGTGGATCCACGCGAGACACAATGGCTTTTTAATTACTTCTGTTTTAATTGTCTACACCATGTGAGGGACATCAACGCGCAAACAATTATCGAAAATTCAGCACATGAGGCTAAATCTACCAGCGGTGGAATTTTTTGCGGGTTATAAAAAAAATTCATTTTCATACAAAAATCAAGTGTGTAAAAAATCATAGTCAACACTGATATGTCTAGAATCATGTACTGAATTTAAGGTAATAGTTTGCGTATCAATTTCCCTTACACCATGTTTAAATTTGTGTCAATTCATACGCTTTCAAGCGCTTTTGTGGCTAAAGACTCATTGTGATGGAGGAATGAGATATATTTTTCGTCCTTTTGTTTTTTTTCCACTGCTGGTGACGTTGTTGAGACTGCACGGGGTAGCATTTTCAAGAGCTATTGTTTTGCTTTGGACAAAAGTTAATTATGCTCTTTACCAAATTCGGATGATGGTGCTTATTTTTACGCTACAGTCACTTTACTTTGTTGAAACATTTCAAAACAAAACAATCTTCTAAAAAACAACAAATTAATTAGCTTGGCTTTGTCATCTAGCTATCGTGGTTGAGCTATGGAATATAGTGCTAACTGGGATTTTCATATCGTAGCTCGTTATATCTAAATCTCCAAACGCCTGTTTGACACTTCCCGTGACCCAAGGGCTGGTTTACCTTGGCCAGAGGCTAAGCATTGCCATACACCGTGGCGTTTCCGCCAGACTCTTGGGTACATTACCAGTCGACAGCGATGCGGAGGAATTTTTCGACGCCATTTTTTAGTTTGTCAATAGTTTTAGTTAGGTTAGGTTATTCTATTTTAATTTATAACTGACTTCTTAAAAATGGAGGAGGTTCTCAATCCGTCTGTATATATATTTTTTATATAATATATGTTCATCGATATTTTCGCCAATTGTGGACCGATTTAGAAAATTCTTTTTTCATTCCTTATAAAAAGCTTGCGCGGTGATCCCATATACATCGTATTAACTTTGCTTGAGCAGTTTTTGAGTTAGCTTCAATAATACGTATTTTTTCCACTTAGTGTGTTGATGTTGTTATTATAAATAACTTCCTGTCACTGATATTTACATAGCAAGTAGTGTTATACGAATTTGTGATGGGTATAACCACAATAAAAAGTGAAAAATAAAAAATATTATTCAAAAAAAATACGTCTTCCACAAAAAAAAAAAACATCACAAGTGAAAAATAACTTTAATTTCGGAAGTCGGTGTCTTTGATTTTGCTTTGATTAAAGTGGACCAGTGGTCGTGCATTTCAATTGTGGATTTTTAAACCACTTAACAAAAAAATAAAAAATAATTTAGACCTATATTTTCGGATGCAAAATAAAATCTGCTACAATTTTTCTTCCCAACGTTCTTCGGGTCAGTACTCGTCGTATTTCGTAGACCGGCGGTATGTACCGTCATATATTATATTGTGAGCCGTTACGGGACAATTCGGTGAAGTCTTTTGTCCGTGGAGGGTACTGGGGATAGACAGAGATAAAGAAGCGTAATCAAAGCGAACTTGGAGCGATCTCGAACTGAGAGCGGGCGACACTCGCGCGAGGTGTGGCCATAGAAAAGGAGTGAATTTAAATGGTTTTACTTTCTTGTTGCTATTGTTGCTATTCCTTTCAACATTGTTAACGTTTTGAATACGAGGCTTTTGGCTACTTTTTATTAGTGTATGAATTTTCTTTCTTTCTTTTTTTCTTTTGTGTTTTATTACCAAATAATTGTCATTATTTTTTCACAAATTAGTATGATTTGCAATTATGGCTTACCTGTCTACGGTCTTAGCAGCCGCATCATAACTTATTGGCTCGATATTTATGACTGCGAAATGAGATATATCTCTGCAGACCTCTTCAGAATAAACAGGAGTAAAGTTATGTTATGATTGTAATTTAGTCACGATTTATCTTTTTGCCTACTTCAGACTTCTATCTTGTGGCTATAAGGTTATTGTGAATTTGTTTCAACGTGTGCTACATTTCATGTTCCGTTTCACATATGCGTGTCACCAAAAGACATAAGTAACCACGGTCGTCGGATATAGTCGAAGTTTAGTAATAAACCGATGGATGTTTTCGAATGAAATTTAATTTGATAAATAAACAGTTTGTTTTCTATAAATTACATTAAATTTCATTCCAAAACTTCCATCAGTTTCTTACTAAACTTTAACTATATCCGACGACCCTGGTTTCTTATCACTTTTGGTGACCGTACCCACCATTATATTTCGTGTATATGCCGCGATGCGACAGGTCATCACATAACTGCAATGACATTTTGTCAAAAGGCCAGTTCATACTTTGTCCTACATTGACTTCCCATGGGTACCGTGTGTGTTCTCCAATAAAACAGTTTTTAAACAGCTAATTACTAAATGTTAAATTGTCAATCCAACACTCGCTCCTTCTCTTTAAGAAAAGAATGGGAAGAAAGATTGTTTAACATTAGATAACCGGCCTTCTTCTTCTTCTTTATGGGTTCTGGTTTTCGCACTTGGTCCTTCATATGGACCATTGTGCGTGGGCCACGGCGGCCGTCTGTGGTTATTCCCACCAGCCCACCTCCCTCCAGAAGTTAATAATGTCTCCTGGTCTGCTGAGAGCATCTGTGTAGGATCTGGGTGCCCCGAGGGTTTGTGTTCTAATCTGGGTGACGCCTGTGCATTCAAAGAGCACATGCGCAACGGTTTCCTCAGCCTCCATGCAAGCCCTGCATAGAGGACTGTCCGTTATGCCTATTGTGTGAAAGTGTTTGTTTAGTGGGCAGTGTCCCGTGATGGTCCCCGTCACCAGGCGCAGGCCGTTCCTATCAAGACGTAATAAACGTCTGGTTAGCTTGCTATCTAAAGATGGCATAGCTTCCCTCGACTGCCTACAGCCTGGTGTCGAGTTCCACCAGCTCTCCGCTTGTGTGTGGGTGAACTCCTGTAGCCACCTGTGTAGCTGGTTGAAGGGGATGGGCACGATGGGTTCGGGTCCACAGACTGGCGCGCTGGATGCTCTTCTAGCCAGTTCGTCAGCTGCGTCGTTACCCAGTGATCCACTGTGTCCTTTTATCCATTGCAGTGTCACTGTGTTGCGATTAGATACCGCTACTCGTTCTAGAGTATTGTGACATTCTAGTGTTATACTTGAGGTAATATATTTTCTCCCCAAGGACTGGAGGACTGAGGCGCTATCGGAGAGTATACGTATATGGGTGTCCGTAACTCTCCTGGCCTCTATGGCGTACACCGCTAGTATGATGCCCACACACTCCGCCTGGTAGACGGTGTTGAACATACCCAGCGAGCTTGATATGTTTATGTTGAGATCGTGCGAGAAAACTCCGACTCCGGTTCCGGAGTCGGTCTTTGATCCGTCGTTGTATACTCTCAGCTCTTTTGAGCCTGAGTGGTCACACCGTTCTTCTGTGAGTATTATGTTGTAATGCTTTTGAAAGTAGCGTAGTTTCGGGGATTTGTCGCAGGGTGATGCCATCATTGGTTGTCGTTTGATCGCGTCCTCTTTTATGCGTATGTGCTTGACTCTAGAGTCTTTGCTTAGAGTCCCTAATAAATGAAGCCTAAAGGCAGCCAGGGTGGCCTCCTCCCGCACGATAAGGTATAGAGGCGGCAGCCCCAGCATTACCTCTAGGGCCGCAGTGGGTGTAGTCCTCATGCAGCTAGTGATTGCTACACATGCTAACCGCTGCAGTTTTTCGAGATCTCTTTGGGATGTGCTCAGGTCTGTCCTGGGCCACCAGACTAGTGAGCCGTATGTGATAATTGGTCGGATAACTGTGGTATATAGCCAGTAAGTGACCCTGGGGCTAATCCCCTAATTCCTGCCAAGCATTTGCTTGCACTGCCACAGGGATATCGTGGCTTTTGTGGTAATGTAGTTAGTGTATTTTGCCCAGTTCAGCTGTTTGTCCAAATAGATTCCCAGGTATTTGGTTTCGGTTGATAGGCTTAGGGTAGTTCCAAAGAATCGTGGTAGTTGAAGTGTCGTCATTTTCCTCTTTTTTGTGAAGAGAATTAGTTCGGTTTTTGTAGGGTTCACTGATAGCTGGTGTTTATTGCACCAGTCCTCTACTATTTTCAAGGCTTGGCGCATGAGGTTGCATAGAGTATTTTCGTGGGTGCCATTTACTATTATAGTTAAGTCATCGGCGTAACCTACGGTGAAGTAGCCCTTGTCGTTTAATGTTTTGATGAGGCTGTCTACAACCAGGTTCCATAGAAGCGGTGAGAGGACGCCCCCTTGTGGGCAGCCCTTCGCGACAATGGCCCTTGTAGTGTCATTTACTGTGACTTGTACAGCTCTCAGTTTGAGCATATTGGTGATCCACCCGCTCAGAGTCGGGTCTATGTTGTGTCTGTCGAGGGCAATGTTGATGCTATTAAACATGGTTTTGTCAAAGGCACCTTCAATGTCAATGAAGGCGGCCAGTGCTGAGCATTTGTGGTCCACTGCGCATTCAATTTTGGATACCACGCTGTGTAGCGCGGATTCCGTTGATCTGCCTGTGGAGTACGCATGCTGTTGTTTGTGAAGTGGTTTTGCCCGAAGAGGTCCGTCTCGGATGTGCCTGTCACAGAGTCTCTCAAGGGTTTTCAGTAGAAAGGATGTAAGGCTTATAGGCCTATAGGCCCTGGGTTGTGTATAGTCGGATTTGCCAGGTTTGGGTATAAAAATTACTTTCACTTCGCGCCATGCTAGTGGTATGTATCTGACTGTAGATAATCAGCCTATAACGTTCTCACTGCTGGGACACAGGCCTCCTCTCTGTGAGAGGGAGTGGGCCGTAATCCACCACGTGGGCCACTAGGCCCGCGTGGTGGATTTTAGGCTCTGGATGGTTTAGGTGGTGGGTTTTAGGTAACGCTTTAACAATTCGAAGACATGTGGTATCTACCAACACGCGTGTTGGTAGGTTCGAATTTTTTGGTTCTAGGACATGCCGGTTTCCTCACGATGTTTTCCTTCACCGTTTTGAGAGCAGTAGCAATTAAATAATTTACACAAAGTAAAGTGCTTCGTTGGGATCGAACCCACTCCCTACAACTCGTAAGTCATGGCCGTTATCACTGGACAACCACTGCTCCACAAAGATTGTTTATTCTGCACAAATAAGATCTCTCTTTGCCCAAAAAGTGGAATGATTATTTAAAACGGACTATTTCTTTGAAAATAATCAGCAATTGCACACCCATATTACTTCTGGCAACTCTCCAAGTTATAAGTTTAAAACGTTTGAAATAGTGCAACGGTTAGTAGAAACTCAGAAAATCTTGATTAGTAGTGAGCATTTTTATGTTGTTTAATGCTATTTACATATATGGCCGGCCTAGTAACTACCTATCTACTAAACGTTAATTATTTTTATCAAACTTAATATTAACCTGTACTTACATACTTTTAAAATTGTCTAAAACGTCAATTTTGTGGCCACGCGGCTCTTTCTCAGGCCGTCGTTCATTAGTTCCAGTGAATATCGCGTCCGTGTCAAAGCTACATACCGATGCCGACTGTTGCCCCGACGTACGAGTATCAAATACAACCCACTGTGTAGTCTTCTAAAGTGCAGGCCCTGCAGTCTCGACATTAGATAGCGACAAAAATCTGTCGCTAAGTCGTATCGATGTCAAATTCCTTTAATAGATTTTCAACTTTATTTCCAAAGCTTAAGGTTGAAAATCTATTAAAGAAATTTGACGTCGATTGGACTTAACGACAGATTTTTGTCGGTATCTATGTCGAGATTGCCGGCCCAGTACAATTTCAATAGCTTACCGAACACAGTGCTTCGCTTGTTGAAACTTTCAAAAAGATCTGTGTTCATAAGGAAATATTTTATTTGATATTTTTTTACTGTTAGTAAGTAATATTATTCTTGTTGTAAGCTAAGTTTGTATGCTTTTATAAAAGAGTAGTCTCATTGTTTCAGCGCCTGCGAGGTAGACAGACAGTATTTTGCAACTGGAATGATGTCACGTGCAAATTGCTCAATCCAAAGGAAATTGTAGCGGTAGCGGGTTAGACTTAACATAGATGTAAATATTTATAATAACATTTTGTTCACGACATTGATATTTATAATATAAAGTCCATTATTAGTAAACGCGGAGTAGTCGCACCCAGTATGAGGTTCAGATTTACCATTTTTAACCTACTTAAAAAAAAGGAGGAGGTTCTCAATTCTACTGTATGTTTCTTTTTTATGTGTGAACCGATTTGGATGATTATTTTTTTATTTGAAAGCTGGTGCTTCACATGTGGTCCCATTTAAATTTGATTAAGTTCTGACCAGTAGTTTTTGGGTTATACTAATACTGCGTATTTTTTCCACTTAGTTTATTTTGATGATGTTTTAATAATTTCCGGTCACGGTTATTTACATATCAAGTAGTGGTCTACGAATGTGTGTTAGGTACTACAACCAAAAAGTGAAAAATAACTTTATTTTCGGAAGTCGGTGTCTTTGGTTGTGTATTTTCGTTTTTGGGTACCGACTTCCGAAATTAAACTTATTTTTCACGTTTTTTTTTGTTTTTTTTGGAAGTCGGTTGTTTTTTTGTACAAAAGTTTTTCTAGGTTTAAGTTTGGCATAACTTTACTCCGCGTTTATTAATAACGGGGTAGTCAAAAAATATATGGTTAGCCAGATTTTAAACGTACTTAACTTTAAAAAACAATTATAAATAAATCATTTAGCGACTTAGGGCCTGTTGTTTGATCAGTAGTCAAACATACTAATAGTTAAAATGCGTTAGTTAAACTAACAATTTGTTAAAAATTACAGAAGTATGTTGTTTGAAAAATGGTTAAGCTAACTATACTTAAAAAAAAATCTATATGCTATAAAAGTTAACCATGCCCAGACAGAGTAGTTAAAATTTGACAGCTATTGACAATTTTCACGTGACTAATTGTTAAATTGATTGATATCAAACAACGAGCCCTAAGATAAAAACCTTCATGAAAATTCACCAGTTATCTTACCAGATTACCCTCTCTTGAAGTAACCGTTTCAAAAAGACATACCTACCTTATCTGCCACAAAACTGTAGATTTCAGCCTATTTCATGTTCCGGTAACATGTCAGTTCGCTTTGTATCAGTTGTCAGCGCCTTGACCCGAGTAGCTTCATCTTAATTTGATTCCTTTCAGAGGGCAAATTGGCGAATCGAAATCCTATACAAAGTATCTTAGATAGAAGGTTGTGGGTGTATTTCCACTTATTTTTTTTTTGCCATTGTATTTAATGAAGAGCCTTCGATATAAAGTAAAGGCACTATTACCGTAAGAAAAATAATAATAAAATAAAACGATAATGGAATAAGTCCATAATCCATTGGTCGATTCGCAAAAACCTCACCAAAAAAAAAACTTACCTAACCTTTAATCTAATTTTATTCCATTCCTGAAAATCGCAGGAGCTCAGGTGTAATTTATCAGATAATCCTTTTCCTTGTAAGTAGGCACTTACTCGTATCTGAATCGTGAAGGGAGTCCTGCCGAAGTTGTGCTATAAATCTAAAGGAAATGCCTTACTCCGGCTGGCTGTTCGCCAGTTTTTGGGAGTCACACCTTGAGCCGTTACACTAATCTTGGATAAGCTTTGACAGTTTCGTATGAAACTTACAATTTATTGCTCGGATTTGTGTGATGGGTCTCGTATTGCTATGTGAGAAACGTTTGCTTCCGTCTGAAAGTTTAATGAGATGAGAAATTACATCGTCTTCTTGCGTGGTCTAATGGAAAATCTAGTGGATTGTATTTTTGGCTGATTAAATCACCAAGTCACTGGCACAACTAATTTATTGCCAAAAAGAAAAGAAACAACAATAATATATTTTTCACATCAGCACCTCTAAAAAGCAGGTTTTGCTGTTTAAAGACAGTGAGAAAAATTCGATTTTGCTGCGAGCGTGAGACAAAGTAACTTTTTAATAAAAATGTTTCAATGCCGAGAACATAGTGCTGCGTCTACTCACAATTTTTTTTAAATTTGGACTTCACTTTGTTCCGTCTCTTTCACTTCGATACGAAAAAAGCGAGACATAGAAACCAGTCGATTCGAAGTTCGATTTTCAAATTCCATACCTAGTAGGCTCAAAAAATAAACAAACAATAAAACATTCGGATACACATATAACCGTAAAATTGCAAATAATCTGTAAAGGTTTTAAATATATATTTATTTTTGATATGGTCGGTTTTACAAATATACATGCGGTTTATTTTTACCATGTTGTATTTTTTTACATTAAGGTAATATGTTCTCGCTGCTGAGGTGAAAACTTGTATGTGTTACACGAGACCAAAGTTATTTGCATCTCGTGTCTTTGAATCCCTCGCTGCTCTCAGGATTCTAACCTAGAATCAATCGCTACGCTTCTGATCCAATTATTGAATCTTGTGCTTACTTGGGATTCAAAATCAACACTTGCTGCAAAAACCAACTATGCTCTCTTGTTGCACAAATAACTATTAAAAATTATATAAAGACATGAAGAATGTGAAAAAAGTCGTAACATTACATGAGCAATGTATACTTAATCAATTTAAAAGATTATTTGCTTGACAGGTCACGTGGTACCGTCTTCATAACAGATAAATATGCAGGCAGCTAAATTACTACTTTTAATTAACGCATGTTGATGTATGCTGATTTTTCAAGTTCTTGACATCTCTCGTCTGACCTATAAAATGTTTTTGCAATTATAACAAAAACGTCAACTTTACCTGTAAAAGGACATTGGGCAGCATATTTTCCTACAAAAATGCAAGCATTTAACAAAAAAGTCCGCACAAATTAATCACACATAACAAATGTATGTAAGTCTATAATATTTCAGTCTAATTGCTTTAAAATTAAACAGACGCCGTCAACAAATCCCAATTAAAAGCAGCATCCATGAAATATGAGGTGTGTAACAACAAACATTATGTTTCATAGATATAATTGTGACACACGGCTTGGCTTACAGAGTAACATAGCTGACGTACTATATATATATTTTTAAGCTATTGCATAGCATTTATAGCGGGCTTTGAGCGCGGCGACCGAATCAAGAAATTCCGTAACGAAAATAAAACCTAACACCCCCCACTCCGTCTACCATGTAGCTCGGCCGAGCGTTCGCTTAACGTGTATGTATATGGTACGACTGTACTTGAATTAATATCAAAGAAAAAAAAATACTGCATAAATAAAAAATTATAATTGCATAAGTTGATAAAAAATGCTATGCAATAGCTTTACCGCGGCAGTCCCCGAGTGCCACGCATGTTTTTTTTCTAAAACGTTGCCCTCTCTAGGAATTTCTCCTGCATTGTGGGTGCGTTTACAACCATTCAAACTCACATACACAAACAGCCAGACCCGGAACAACTACTTGTAGGTCATACAAATATTTGTTCCGTTCCGACACGCAGCGCAGCAGTCAATCGCTTAACCACTGCGCCAACCGTGCCGCCAATATGAGACGATGTAACTGGGACTTGCAGTGGTGTCTCATAAAACTCATGTATGTGGAGTAAAAACGGAGTTTTGGCTAAATAACTTACCTTCAAATGTACGTTAGCATGTGCTCTTTGTGATCACACGCTAGCGTACATATTTAGCGAAATTTTAGCGAAATTCTCGGTGTCATGTTATAAGAACATAAGTTTTATGCTATTTTTAAATTGCTTGGTCTTTAATCAGGGTTATCTCATATCTGTTTTGTTGTGTATAACAGCCGCACGGATCGATTGAAGGTGATGCTACACTTGCCGCGGTCGGTTCGTGGATCGGTGACTATCCATTACATTCGAGACCTCTCCGTGCCTAGGAAAGCACGTTAAGCCAATGGTCCTGGCTGTCATTTGAAGATCTTTGACTATCGTTACGGGTAGTTAGAAGCCCAAAAGTCTAACAAACAGTCTTACCAAAGGGTATCGTGTTACCCAGTAACTGCGTTATGGAGGCTAGATAGGCAGTAACTCCATGTAAAATACTGGTAGTCAGCTGCATCAGGTAAGACTGGAAGCTGACCCCAACATAGATAGGAAAAGGCTACGTAGATTGATTGCTTACTTAGTCCAGATAATTTGCTTTCCATCAACTCAATCTTTCGTAGTTTCCATTACATAATTATGAGAACGATTATCTTTGCAAGGATATTCCTTGCTGTCTATAAAAAAAAATAGTTTAAAACTACTTTATATACACACATACATGCATGCATAGACTCACGGCTTCTTCCCTTGGGGGTAGGCAGAAACTACAGAACGCCACCTGCTACGATCCTTATATACTCCTTTTGTCTCGTTTACGGTCATACACGCACGCTGGTTGTGAGTACTACGCACCTGACCTTTCTGAAGAACATCACCAATAAGGTCACTATATGTTCTCCTAGGGCGACCCCTCCCGGCGTTTCCACTCACATTTGCCTTGTATATACATTTTGTACTACTGTATATGAAAGGAACTTACGAGATAAAAACTCCATTTAAATTTTTGTGCTGTGTTTGTTCCTAAAAGCTTACCTACTGCCACAGACAATTTAGCCCCGTAGACACCGCATAGGAGGGCAACCGCGCTCGCCAAGCATTAGCTCTACGGCCTCATATGTGATGGCCACGCCCCCAACTCGTCTAGGAAGCGCCAGTCAGTCCGTTACTGAATGTTGTCGTGTTTTAGTAATTGTTCTAAGGTTTTAAAAATCGAAAAGAATATTCAAAATGCCGTATTGTGCAGTGAAATGGTGCGAAAAATGTAGCAAAATTTCGAGGTTACACAAAAACGGCATTACATTTCACCGATAAGTTATTTAAAAGCATAAAATAATTACAAAATTTAATTTAACGACATTATTTGAATACGAAACAAATGCAAAGGTGCAGTAGCGCTCGTTGATGTCTTTTGAAAAATCTCTTTCTTTCACATTTTAATTTATATATTACTATCTCGCTCTATCATCGGTAACAGTTTACTAGTGATGATGAATCGATAACAAATCTACAAATAAAATATCGATATGTTACCACAAACATAAAATAAATAAATAATCATTATTTTATTTTAAAGGTTTCCAAAATGCCTAAAATTAAAGAAAATTTGTATAAGCGCTACAGAACGAGAAGAAAATTGGTGTCCCACTACAAATAGTGTTATATGTTCCCGTCATTTTACTACGGATTGCATTGAACTCAAAAAGAAACGACGAATTTTATTTATTACTGCTGAACCAACTTTGGTGGGTCACTTTTCAATATTGTCAGATATTATCGACTTTAGTTACCTAATTCCCGAAATATTTTGGCACTAATGATTACACTCAGTGCATGGAATTTGGTGCAAACGTGGCACGTGCTTCTTCAAAACTATTTTCTGTTTAATGCAAAAAATATTTCCTGAATTAAGTATACCTAGATATAAATACTAGGTATAACGAATTATTATACGTAGTATCTCTGTGCTATAATGTGAGATTTTATTTGATCGGTGTACCTTTTTCAATAGATAAATAAATCTAAGTACTTACAAATGTTGCTTATCGATAAAAATATCGAGTCTCATACCAACCCTAAGCCGTCCTATGAGTCATTTGACGTCTGATATGTGACATTGAAATAGCCAATCACAGCTCTCTTTGCACCTCGGCCCCCCCTGACTTTTGGCGATACTATATTCGAACAAAATGTTCTTAATGAGGTGTCTACGGGGCTAAGTTGTCTGTGCCTACTGCACAGTGATTAATATTGACACAACGCAAATGAGATTGCATCACAAATATACGTAGCTTTCCAGCTTTATTGCAATTACAAGTTTGCAGCTAGCGAAACTTCGCACAAAGGTCTAAACAAAAGCCATCAAAATGCATTTATAAAGTTTACTCGTAAATAATTACAATCTCTTACAAAATCAGAGTTGCTATTAGTGATACAAGAGTTGCAATTCATCTTACTTTTATCGTTTTTAGATTTTGGAAAGAGAGATTAGAATGATGCCGTTTATGCTATAATAGTTTAGCTGCGATAGGATATTAATTAATACAGTTGTTATTAAAAATAATATAGATTTTAGTAATACGATTTTATTCAAATACTAGCTTCTGTCCGCGACTACGTCTGCGAGAAATTTCTTGTTCCCCGTTCCACCCCGTCGCGTCGCATCGCCTGCCCGCGCTATTAATTCGTTTTCGCTCAGAGTTCTTTCTGATTCTTTTCTTTTTGCTCGAATCCTAAGAATCTTAGCCTATGGTCTTCCTCAAGAATTATGCTATCAAATGCAAGAAGAATTTTTCAAATCCGAGTGGTAGTTCCAGAGATTAGCGCGTTTAAACAAACAAACAAAAAAATGGCACTTGGGGACTGCCGCGGTAAAGTTATTGCATAGCATTTTTATCAACTTATGCAATTATAATTATTTATTTATGCAGTATTTTTTTTCTTTGATATTAATTCAAGTACAGTCGTACCATATAAATACACGTTAAGCGAACGCTCGGCCGAGCTACATGGTAGGCGGAGTGGGGGGTGTTAGGTTTTATTTTCGTTACGGAATTTCGTGATTCGGTCGCCGCGCTCAAAGCCCGCGATAAAAGCTATGCAATAGCTTAAAAAAACAAACAAACTCTTCAGCTTTATTATTAGTACAGATTCTCTCTACGAACAAATGTGTACAAGTTTTTGTAATACTTTCAAACCTATTTAGAAGTGAATAAACAATCTTTCATGATGTTATTATGACTTCTATCAAACTTCACAACTCAGCTTCAACAAACAAAAAACGCCGTAGCACTTCGTAGCAGCTACGCTGTAGACCCTCTACAACAATTCTACGTCCGCTACGAACTCGACAATATAATATTAGGACGCAATCCATTGCCGTCTAAAACGGGAAGTGGGAACAGAAAAGTGAATTAGACGTCAATGAATATATTTTCCACACGAGCGAGGTCGCGTCTGCGTGCAACGGAACGTGTTATTTTCGATTTGGGGCATTGCACACGAGATACTTCTTTTAGATAGACTTTTGTAACTATGTTTACAATGTATATACATTGTTTTAGTTTAATTTTCTATTTTATTTGGTTTATTTCCATTGTGCCATGGCCATTTTCAGTGTGTGGTTGCATTGTGGAGGGATGGAGGGTACATAATTTGGAGAAAGAAAAACGCGACAAAAAATCGCACAATTGCGTGGTTAGTCTCAAGGCAAAGTAATTTTATAAGTAGCCATTAAACGATATGATTGGGATAACT
Organism: Dryobotodes eremita; assembly: GCA_917490735.1. Taxonomy (NCBI): domain Eukaryota; kingdom Metazoa; phylum Arthropoda; class Insecta; order Lepidoptera; family Noctuidae; genus Dryobotodes; species Dryobotodes eremita. The sequence goes on from OU823261.1 coordinate 6,814,233, forward strand.
CACAGCTTGTACGGATATTATGCGTCTTTTTTCTTCTTTCGGAATGATTGTGAGATACTAATTTAAAAGCCAAAAATTTTGGCATGTGTTTAAAATTCAGATAAACTTTAGCTACATTTTGCCAGTTCTATTTAGGATTTTTAGAAAGTGTTTTGCTTAAGTTGACCAGAGTGTTTCATCACTGCGAGATGTAAAACAAGCATCTCGATCGGCGGAGTATGCGGTGCGCCTTACAAACCCGATGGCTGCGTCCTCGCTACTATTGGAACGTCAGTCCTCGTGATTCTGAATGAAACAACTTCCTTGTAATACGTTTTCTTTTGTATTACTATGTCTTCTGAGATTGTGTTGGATCGCGAATCTATTATAGTGATGACAAATAGTTTGAATTTGTTATTGTTGTAGGTAAATTGATGTGGCATGTACATATTGTTTAATATACTTTTATTTCATTAAATTACAATAGAATTTACAATTAAAATATAATAACCTAACGTAACTAAAACTATTAACCAACTAAAAAATGGCGTCGAAAAATTCCACCGCATCGCTGTCGACTGGTAATGTACCCAAGAGACTGGCGGCATTGCCACATTGTCTGGCAATGCTTAGCCTCTGGCCACGGTAAAAACCAGCCTTTGGGTCATGGGAAGTGTCAAACATGTACTGTTGACAAGAAAAGTTGATGAATATTTTGGTGTTTCATTTAAATTTTGTAACATCCATTTTTGGTCTGCTTTTACCTCGGTCTCGCCTGGTGGAAAGCGATAGATGAGGTCTACGATTGAATGAGCCTAACCAGTGTCTATTAAATGTCTCTCGTTTTATGTCAATGTGGGTTGCACATTATTATTATTTCTGTTAGCGCCTTCAATTAAGCTGTATAATATGATTATATGTAGTATAATTATTATGTTTATTGCTCGTGAGTTCTCTACAATTATGAGAAAAGGCCTTTGCCCTGCAGTGAGACAGTAACAGGCTGATATTGATATTATTATGATCCTTTATTTCATTATTGTACATATAAATTATATTTTTAAATATTAAAATATGAAAAAATATAAAAACATTTAAAAATATAAAAAATAGTGGCCCACCGGTATCGGGAACAGGGTCCAAGCTACCGGCGGTCAGGGCTCCAGAGAGAGGAACCTCCTAACAATGCGGGCCGTGTCTAGAAGTACCGCCCTCTGAATCAAACCCTTGATCCAGCTGCCCAACGAGAGCCTCCTCAGGTGTTGGTCGAGGCTCTTGGCTATTAAGCCATTGACTGTCACGACTATCGGTACAATGATCGCTGAGTCCACATCCCACATGTCGACAACCTCGCGAGCCAAGTCAAGATACTTGATTTGTTTATCTTTCTCGGCTTTCACGAGGTTCCCGTCATGCGGGACCGTTATGTCAACAATCATTGCGCGCCGCTCTAATCGATCCACCACCACTATATCAGGCTTATTGGCAACAATAGTCCTGTCAGTGATGATGGATCGGTCCCAGTACAATGTGATATTTCCATTTTCGAGAACTGGGTCGGGCACATACCTCTAGTACGGCACTTCCGATTCTACAAGGGTGTATTTGAGAGCAAGTTGCTGATGGATAATCCTGGCTACAAGGTTGTGTCTATGCAAGTATTCTTCGTTAGCTAGACTAGAACATCCGGAGATAATGTGTCTGATTGATTCACCCGGACGGTGGCATGCCCGACAAATGTCAACCGTGCCGTCTTTCACAATAAATCTCCGGTAGTTGTTTGTCATCATAACTTCGTCCATAATTGCACAGACAAAACCTTCGGTTTCTCCAAAGAGATCACCGAAACGCAGCCAGGCTACGGACGCTAGTTGATCTACATCGGGTCCATGTAGGGCCCGAAAAAAGCGTCCGTGAAGCTCCTTACTCTGCCATACTTCCATGCGATCATTAGTGTCAAGCACTACTGGCTTGCGCCAGTTCTCTTTAGCCAAGGAGAGCGGGGTGAGGCCCTTGTCCACTTTGACCACATCTCGATGCATCCCCACGTCGGCCTCTAAGAAATATTCCCTGAGACTGCATATCTCGCGATTGTGGAGGGTCTTAGCATTTAAAAAGCCTCGACCTCCACATTTTCGCGGGATATACAGCCTCATTACCGATGACCGTGGGTGATGCATTCGATTTGCAGTCAGCAGTGTACGGACCTTCCTATCCAGGGCGTCGAGTTCGGTCTGAGTCCATTTGAGTATGCCAAAAGAGTACATCAAAACCGGCATGACACAACCGTTAAAGGCGCGTACCTTGTTTCCGCCTGATAGAAGACTATTAAATACTTTTTTCAGGCGGCCAAAGAAGCGTTCCCTTAACGATTGCTTCATGTCAGTACCATTGATGCCCAATGCTTCCGACATACCCAAATACTTATAGGTTTCGGATGCAGAGAGGGTTCTAAGGTTTATGGAATCCGAGAGTTGGGTTCCAACGGATTCCACAATCTCCCCGCGCTTTACATACATGACCGCACATTTGTCCACACCAAATCCCATTCTGATGGCACTACTGAAAATTTCAGTTACTTTCAGTAGCTCCGTCAGTTGCAAATTGTTGGGGGCAAAGAGTTTTAGGTCATCCATGTAAAGGAGGTGAGATATAACCTGACCACCTCTCCTCAGCCGATAGCCTAGACCTGAATCTTCCAGCAGTGTGCTTAGAGGATTCAAGGCTAAGCAAAACCAAAGCGGACTCAAACTATCACCCTGAAATATGCCTCGCTCGATCCTTATCGGTTCGCTATTCCTCTGGACATTTCGACATCCTGGATAGTGAAGGACCGTTCTCCATTGCCCCATACATGACATCAGGAAGGTGCGCAGAGTTGCATCTACTTTATACAACTCCAGCACCCTCATAAGCCATGTATGTGGCACCGAGTCATAGGCCTTCTTGTAATCTATCCAACATGTCGACAGATCCTTTCGGGAACGACGAACTTGTTGGCTAATGGCCATATCAATGAGGAGTAGCTCCTTAGTACCACGGGACCCTTTCCTACATCCATTTTGAGAAGGAGACATGATAGAGTTTGTGTCTATATGTTTGTTAATTTTAGCTCTCAAAATGGATGTAAGAACTTTATAGACCGTCGGTAAACACGTGATCGGTCTATAATTTTTGGGTTCCGTAGTGCTACCTGATTTATGGAGCAGGTGGGTAACTCCTGTTGTTAGGAACTGGGGTAGCGAACCAGACTCCAAAGCAATCTGGTACTGAGCCGCCAAGCGAGCGTGCGACCTTACGAACCATTTAATCCAAAAGTTTTGCAGTCCGTCCGGCCCTGGAGACTTCCAGTTAGGCAGCGGACGGACTGCACGAGTCACATCTTGGGGGCAGATGGTAATAGCCCCCATTTGTATTAGTTTGTTATTTTGTATTTTGTGTATTTTATCTATGGGCTTCAGTTGCCTGACAATAAGGGAATTATTATTATTATTATTTCTGGTATTGGATCGCAGGCTCGCTCGACTTTCCGAGTCCAATCGCCTTCGGTGTGACTGACAGGCACCGACCAGATATTGCGCCAGAAAGAACACATGACATCATCATCTGGTAGGCACGTGTCAGCCACATCTTGAACCGGTCGCTCCCAACCCCTATAAACCCACCTTTGATCGCGTTGGAAGGTGCGATTCTGAGTGTATCGCTCCACTCGCCGCTTATACCTACGAATACGGTTCGCCCATGCATACACTTTCTGCTTCAGGAAGTCGATGCGCTCTGTGACACAGGACATATAGTCCTGAGGGCTGATATCAGTCCCTGCGAACGCACGTCTCACAAAGCGCATCACTCTAGGGCGAGTATTGCCCTCCCTGAAGCAGATTAGTTTGCCGATGAGCGTTCTGGCCCCATCAATACGGCGTTCAATTCTGCACTGCCAAGCTGGTACGGCTGGTTTCGGTCGTGTAGCTCTAGAATCAATAGCAAATTTGACGTGAGCTACACGACACGCCGCTACAGCCGCGCAGTACAGAATCGAATGAGTATCGGCGAGGTCTACGCAGTCATCAAAATAATTTGACAACTGCGCATCCAGGACTGCCACCAGCGCCCTATTTTTGTTATGCATGGGTAAACGAGGTAAGCGTGGTCTAAGTTCGGGCGATATGAACCGATATTGTCGAATCGCATCCTCCAAAGCACTCCTCAATTCCTCATTGCACTGGGTACTTACGTTTGTAGTCCTGTCATCACTCTCCTCGTCTTCTTGACTTATGTTAGACTGTGGTAGAACTACAACGGTCTGAGACGGGGGGGCGATGACATGACTACTCTGCATTTCATTTCGCAAGCGATCAAGTACAGTGTCGTCCAACATATGGTTACGTTGGATGACCCGCACCTGATCCGATAGTCGTTGTGCCGAAACGTTGACAGCTGGCTCAAGCACCTGAAAAAGAGAGAGCATCCGGACACGGTACGCGGTCAGATTTTTTCCCCCCTCTGTAGCCCCATAGTATGAGCGCATGACGTTTTCATTGATGGATCGTGTCCATCTCATGCGCTGCACACTTCCGCCGGGAGCTGGGACCCTATCAGAGGCCAGTGGGCCTCGAGGTCCTAAGCCGTCCGGCGGCCGGTGTCCTCCACGTCGACGAACAGGTGGTGGCGTCGTGGGCGGGGAGAAATACTCGTCGCTCGAGCTCGACGCAACTACCGCAGCCGGTGTCGTCACAGCGCTCACAGTGAGGCTGGGTACCGGCGGCGGCGAGGCGGAGCTGAGCGAAGAGTCCGGAGGTGGTGGGCGTGCTCGTAGTGCGGCCGATCTTGTCAACATTTTATCATTTTCTTATAATTTTTTCATTGTTTCCTTTTGAAGGTGACAACTGTCATGTCACCTCCGAATCTGTAGTTTTTGGTCTATTTTATTTCATTTGTGTATAATATGGCTTTCGTTTTGGTGTATCAATGATTTTTTTTGATGATTAAGTTTTGATTTTTCTGGAAAAACTATGGTAAAAATGGGTCAAAATTGCGTTCACTGTTATATATATTATTATTATTATTATAATTTTATAGTAATTGGTCAACAGCAATTGTGCAATAGGTGTGGACCAAACTCACGGTTTCTCACTCGTCAGGTCGTGTTCGTTTTTAGGATATAATGCCACTTAAATTAATTTAAATAACTGATCTCAATATAAATAAATTTACTTAGTTATCCTAACTTCCTATTCCTAACTTCCTAACTTTTATCCTAACTATCCTAACTTCCTAACTAATATTATAAATACGAAAGTTTGTTTGTTTGTTTGTTACCTTTTCACGCCTAAACCACTGAACCGATCATCCTGAAATTTTGCATATATGTTGTCAGGTGTACTGAAACGGACATAGGGTACCTTTCATCCCGCAAAAAAGTACTATTCCCGAGGAAAACAACAATAACGTCCTTATAATAATAGATGGCGCCACGTGTCTTTCGAATCATAATTGATTTATATTAGTATAGAAACTAAGGTGGTGTGTTAGGAGCTTTTCTATTTTTTATTTAAGTACCTAACCCATTTGGTGAGTCTAGAGTGTCGATAGACCGGTTTTTCATCCTCCTAACTATAATTCCCTGAACAACCCGAATTGATTGCCAAATTCTAAATTAACGCGAGCGAAGCCGCGGGCAAAACCTAGTATATATATATATCTCCCACTTATATTATAAATGTGAAAGTGTGGATGTTTGGATGTTTGTTACTCAATCACGCTAAAACGGCTGAACGGATTTGGATAAAATTTGGCACATGGGTAGACTATGACCTGGATTAGGACATAGGATACTTTTTATCCCGATATTCCCAAGGGATTGAGATTTCTGCGGGTGAAACCGCGGGGCGCAGCTAGTATATATATATATATATATATAATATTATAAATGCGAAAGTAAGTTTGTTTGTTTGTTTGTTACCTTTTCACGCTTAAACCACTAAACCGATCATCCTGAAATTTTGAATATACATTGTCAGGGGTACAGAAACGGACATACGGAACCTTTCATCCCGCAAAAAAGTACTGTTCCCGAGGAAAACAACAATAACGTCCTTATGATAATAGATGGCGCCACGTGTCTTGCGAATCATGATTGAATTATAACCCGAATTGATAGTCAGTCTAAATTAACGCGAGCGAAGCCGCGGGCAAAAGCTAGTTGTTATTTTTTTTTTTTTATTGTTTCCTAATTTTATTTTTAGATTTAATTTTATACCTTTTGCTGTGCCGCGCGGGATCCATAATTGTACCTTAGCTTTAAGTCATTGAAACACCTTAAACATTATGGAATAAATATAAATATAAATCTGAAACAATTTTCATTTATAAAACACGGTTGAAACTGTACTATCAACACTTTTGTATCAAACTATACCTTCGTGAATTCAATTACGAGGACTACCAAAAAATCGTCAAAGGAGACACAGTAGTTTGATGCTGGATAGAAGAGTACAATAAAAACCAATTGTGACTGTTATTGGCGGCCTTATATATTGTAACGTCAAAAGTATACTTAAGCTAATAAATTGTGCTGAAATAAATAAATAATAAAATAAATTACCATCGTTTGATGCTTTACAAACTACATACGTTACGTATTTGTGCTAAACGGTAAATTATTTTATTTCTGTAAGTAGGTTTGTACAAACACTTTTACACGCCAATCATATTTTAATAAAAAAACTAGATGAGGTCGGCGTTTCCTATCTGTCACTTGTATATGCCTTACACAAATGATCACATATATTTGCCGTCATCTTGACGTTAGATATTGATGGATCATGAAATCAGATATGATTGAAGAGCTGTCTATCGTAATACATTTATGCTAGCGACTGTACACTTGCCCGGTTTCTCTCTAAATCGTTTGTCGGTATTGTGTTCACGTTTGCTTATCTTTGATGAATAATAAATGGGTTTTTATTTCGGAGAATATTACACATGAAGGTATTATAACCTAGTATTTTCTGCTCTTCTTGTTCTCAAACGCTATTGTCTATATTTCTTATTCATTACGTATTTACTTTTACATAGTAAGCAGTGCTTTTGTACTCTAATATATTATGTAGTTATGGATACTGTTATTTTTATGTCCCTATACAAATAACAGTATCCATAAATAGACAGTCAGTCAGTCACTTCGAATTTATGTTACAAAATGCAGTGCATAGAAAATAATCTGAAAATTTTCCGCGAGGTTATTGATTAGTTTGGTGAATGGTGTGTCACTACAATAAAATTGTGTACTCACATTCACAACAAGCATTTAATGTCATGCACAATTAACACATTTTGTTCAATATTACAGCTGAAACATTACTCGACAAGCGCCCGTAGGCACGCATCATCATCATCTCACAAAGAGGAACATTTAAAACCAATTTAATCCGGATTAAGCCGGTTTGTTCCGGTTACAACTCGTTTATTCCAGTTCCACGGGTAATTTCCCCTGTACCTCGATTATGGGGTAATATTTTATGTGAATGTGTAATTTTATGTGTTGGACTTTATATTGTATGGTGGTCCGAAATTAAGGGGTCGCAAATTTAATGTTTATGATCCTTGAAATTTGAAAGGCGGCTGGAATGTGTCCGATTGCTAGTAAGCTTTATTTTCTATTATTACCTACTCCGATATATGGTAGGTACAATTATTATTGTTAATTATTAATTATACAATGATTTTTTCATTAGTACAGACACCAACGATACACTTATTTCTGAAATGTTCTATTTTTACTTCGAAAATTGATTTTGTGAACCGTAAATGTGTTTTTTCTGAAATGAAATTTATTATTATTATTTCTTTGTTTCGGTTTTTAAAACATTTTCTCTGCCATTTTAGCAACACAAAAATATTCAAAAGCAAAAACCAGATTTATCTGGCTCTCAAAACTTGTTGGCCATGCCGTGAAAGCAACGCAACTCTTTAATTAAAGGAACACGCAAAAAAAAACTCAAATTCAAAAATCTGGTTTTAATTGGCTCGCCTTATGTACGTACGACTCAAAAGTAACATGGTCGTTAATTGGACATATCGTATGGAGTTACGGATTTTCGATAGCCGGTGCCGTCGATACTAATAGAGACGTAACAAGATCGGCTGGTATGGAGTTACAGACCGTACGGCCGATTGGCTGGAGCTAGAAGTATCCAATATTTGGTATGTCAGATTTTTTTGAAAAAGGTTTTTTACTCCTTTTGCTCAAAAAGTCCGTCATTCTAGAGTACCAGAGCGGGATAAAAAAGGCATATTTTCCTCTAGGGGAGAAAGTTATTTTTGTTTTAATTTTCGTCTGTTACCTAAGAGCCTACAAAAACGAAAAAGTCTTTATTCATAAGTAGAATAAACATGAATAAAGACTCGACTTATTACTGTTTCATAAAAAAAGAAGAACATTTTATTGTTTTGAAAATGAAAAGTGGCGATCTCTTCGTAAAATGCATGCATTGGAGGAGGAGGTTTTCAATTCGTCTGTATTTTTTTTTTGTATCTTTGCTATACAATATATCCGGCAATAGTGAATCGATTTCGAAAATTCTTTCTTTTTTATGGATTTTATTAATGTTATTAAATGATAAATGAGTTTATTTCTGTAAGTAGGTTTGTACAAACACTTTTACACATCAATTATATTTTTTAAACTAGATGAGGTACTTTCATATTGAGACACGAAGCAACGAAGGAAAAGTGTGTGAATGTGGCCGCATTTCTTTAGATCAAATTTTGTTGCTTCGTGTCTCAATATGAAACATTATAAAAGGTGTTAGAAAATTCTAGACACACTTACCTAGGGTCTTTACTAGCCGTTATTCACAATTCCTTCTCAGTCACGAGATAATATTTTTTTAAAGGAGTGGCGCTAGTGTACCGTTCTGCGCCCTTTTAAGGAAAATCAGGAATACTTTAATTGAATCAAGCCATCTTGCCTGGTCTTCTTACTTCGAATACTACTAGGTTTATTTCGTGTACTATCAATAACTCATATAATGTTCTCACATTCTCAAAAGCTATAAAGCCTGAGTAATATGAATTTCAAATTAAAACAAAACATACGTACTCACAAAATCGTGTGGCGGCATCTACATCGCCACATACGAGCTACGCGTCACACTAACGTTACGCAAAATCCTGCATCGCGCAAGCAGAATTTACCGCACAACTGGCATATATATAACGCCCCGACATCAATAGTCGGGCACCTTGACCGATGAGGCCCCAGCCCGCGTTGTAGCTGAGCCTGTAGCCTTAAATTCCCCTAATAATAATCATAATATAAACATTTCGATCCAGCCTGTCCCCACTTGCGGCCCTATCTCAATGACGCCCTAAGCCGAGGTCCGTACCCCACAGGGGGTGCCCTTAGCGTGCGGTCATTTAAATATAAGTTTTGTATTAAATTTCGCTCCTGGTTGGAGGCTTTTCGAGTAAAATCTTAAGGCACCCACTGGACAGTTCGGTTAAGTAGCCAGGACTTCAGAGGTCACAACTACGACATGCCAAATGAAAAAAAAAAAAATTGTTGGGAAGTTGCCCACCAGACATAACACTTGCCTGGTCGGAAGATCCTCCTTTTCTATGGAGGTGTGAGGGAACTTTACACCCTATTGCTCACACCTTTGCATTCGAGATAATACTCATTAGAATTGACATTACAAAGGCAAAGTTACTTTAATTAATAACTTATGTTATGAATAAACGGCCGCGTAGTACAAGTATTACCATATAATAGGCTATATATTTTAGTTATACAATAACTGTATCATAATGTTTGAGGAATGTTTGTATGTACGGTTTCATAGCCAATTTAATTTAGGTTTATATGGTTTCGTGTGATGGTGACTTTCGTGATAGCTCAGTGGTTAAGGCCTCGCCTCTCATGCACGAGGTTGTGGGTTCAAATCCGGGGAAGTAACAATGTGACTATTTCAATTCATTTCACTTTCTGTAGCCATCGCCGCCGCTGCCTTTCCTTTATGTGCTTTTTCTTTCTGTCTTTCGTTAAGCCGTTGCTCCTGCGCCTGATCTCTTTCCGGTCGTGTCAGATTGTCGTCCCATCGGACTATGAAAGTGAGGGAAGAGATAGTGCACCCTGTGTCTGCGCACACACATGTGCACTATAATATCTCCCGCGCCGAAAGCTAGTTTCCGTTGAGATTGGCTGCCATGACCGAAATACGGTCTGGAGGACTATACTAAACTTTCTGTAATATTAATATTATTAGTATCGTTTTATTTTTATTATTTAATTTTGCTATACTTTTGTGGACTAGTATTACTTGTGGTTTCATTTATTGTATATAAATATGTGGTTTCCATACTGTATATAGCGGTTTAAAAAAAAAAACTCAAATCTCAAAGCATTGATTTCGAATAAACCAATTACAGGCACTTTTTAATTGTGAAGGGGTCGGTCAGTCAGAAAAATGAAGTTAGTTGCCCATTCTAAAGCGTAGTAGGTACCTATGGAGTGGAACGGGCAAGAAACTCCATGGACACTCTTTTAAATCAACATAAAGTTACAAAAAATATTTGGTTACTTATATCATTCATGTTGAAATTATACATGTGAGAACGATGTAAAAGGACGTGCACGTTAAAGGCGTCCGTAATAAAAACAAAAAAAAATACAATTCAAATTAAAATAAGCGGTGGCAGCTAAGAGATGGCCAGTCCCTACTGACGGTGCCCGTTCACGAACATGACGTATGGATCAGCACCATTCAGCTCAACCATTTTGGAGGCAACTTAATGATCCAACACACACGCCACCACCAGCGAGACTTGTGTATTGGCTTATGTTTTATTATTGTGCGAGTGTACCTAATTGTTCTACTAACATAGATTTAAGTAATTTGTAATGTATGACGTTATACGCCTTCGAAGCCTAAAAATAATAATATTTAATTTAATTTTATACATGACTAGCTTTTCCCGTGGCTTCGTCCGCGTGGATGTCGGAAAATATCCCACGTGAACGTACTACCGGGATTAAAAGTACCTATGTGTTAATCCAGGGTATAAACTATCTGTGTGCCAAATTTCATCCAAATCCGTTTATCCGTTCTGGCGCCAATCCGGAGCATACATCCAGACAAACGGATCAAAAATCTAAAAACTATATTTTCGGCATCAGACTCATTCCCAAATCTTACAGCAATTCCTTATTTTTTCAAAAAATATTTCGTGACTATGTTACTGTTTGGTGGTGGGAGGTAAACATGACTGGATTGAATTTGAATTTAACTGAATTAAGAGGGCGCACACAGGTCCACTAGGTCTACTCCTTTAAAAAAAATATTATCTCGTGACTGAGAAGAAATTTTGAATAACGGCTCAATAAGCATCCTCGGTAAATGTCTAGACACACTTACCGAGGGTGCTTATTGAGCCGTTATTCAAAATTCCTTCTCAGTCACGAGACCATATTTTTTTAAAGGAGTGGCGCTAGAGGACCAAAGCAATTGCTGTTGTTTGATGTGTTTTGAAATTTCTGAAACCGAGTAAGTATGTATCTATGATTCAGATTTTATTAATGAATCGGCCCTTGAACCGATTATTCTTCAAATAAAAAACCAAATCATTATCCACGAGAAACAAGCAAATCCAGTAACAAAACTTCTAGGTAGTACATACGTGTGACCCTTATCGCTCCCACTCGGAAGAGTAATTCCCTCGCCTGTGTAATTTCAATTCGCACTAATTTGAATACAACAGGCCTTTGTTGAATCAATGTATTAAACGATAACATTTAACGACTAGATTAATGGGACTTGAATAGTCAAAATGGTATATTTATCAAATGTTACTTAAAGAAGTGCTATTTTGTAAAGTTCACTTCCAACCGCACTCAAGTGATGGCACACAATAAAATATTTGATAGTGAAGCGAAATCATTTGTTTTTATATTGGAACTCAAATGAATTCCAATACAAACATTAAAAAAAATAAAAGATCATGGTTTGTGGTTCACGTTACACCTCGACACCGTTCGAATTTCGAAGTGATGTTTGGAGAACAACATAACAGAATACAGAGGTTATTGACACTTGCTATGAATTTGTCAAAGCTGGATGTTGTATTTATTGAAGCTCACTGTTCACTGATTCGAAGGTGACTTCAGACGTAATTGAATTAAATTATGTTGACATTTTCTGATTGCTACAAAAAATCCGCTTTTTTTAATGAAGTAAGACAACGGAAGGTTTTAATATAAGGTGAAAGTTTATGTAACTGTGAGATATGTGTATCTTGCAGTATACCTTTGCCTAGTAATTTGGATCCTCTATGAATAAATTATTCTGAACATGTCCCCTTGGAACACAATCCCAAGACGTTGAACAAAACGGTAAGCGTCATATTAATTTAATTAACAATTAGGTGGGTACTATTGAAATTGGCAATCCAAAACGACAATGTAAGGAATAGTTCAAATGAGAAAGAACACCATATAACGAAAAGCAATGCTTACTTCGCTTTTCTTTTAACAAAAAGTGGGTTAAAAAAATATATATTTTCGTCATCGTTATTACTTGAAAGTCACTTTTCCTGTCTGTGTGATCTCGTTGTTCTTCTAAACTACGCAACGGATTTTGATGCGGTTTTGACCATCATTTAGATAATTTATTCCGGAATATTTATGTGTCATATTAATATTAAACTTACATAATTATAATAAAGCAATCTCGATGTTTTATCAAACGGTAGGGGTGGGTCGCTTGTAGAAACATAAATACAAAACATCATTTCGCACCTTTAAAGACAAACCGTTACTAAACGAAAGTATACAATTTTACACAGGAACTTAAATAAAAAAATGCACGGCTTTTTGGCAATAGAATTTAAGATTATGGTGCTTTGAGCCATCTTTTGAGGTCATAATGATGGATATTTATTTACACTATAACATAAATACTATTGCGAAAAAGCCGTGCATTTTTTTATTTAAGCTCCTGTGTAAAATTTTATATTTTCGTTTGGTAACGGTTAGTCTTTAAAGGTACGATTTGTTGACGCCCAAAATGTAGCATAAAATAATTTGACTCTTATAGTAGTACGCAAAATCATTAATGTATAAAACAAATAGTTATTAAGATGAGCAATCGGTCGCTTCCTATATCCATCGGTTTCCCTGCCACAAAGATTGAGAGACAAGAAGATTTACTTCGGCAGTCTCCAGCTAATGTCAGAAGCAGTTCCGTTCGCAATGCACGTATAGAGTCGATATATTTTACGAAGGACACTTCACTTGATGAAACCACCGAAATCACTTATTCATAATTGCGTGCGCACGAGCGCAATTTCTGGAACATTTATAACCGCCATAATGTAGAGCTGCTAATATTGAAACCTATTAACTTTGAGTGTACATTATCCGTGAGTGAAGTGCAGTGATCTCGTGGCGAACAAAACACCCAATAATGAAGCCACGTGGAGCCAGCTAGCTAAACAGCCCACACCATATTCCAAGTCAGTCATTACTCCCTTCCTCAGCGACGAACACTCTCTTCGAACGCGACACGTAATTAGTGATAAACCCGCGCACAATACCTAAAATCACCGCAAACGTAATAGCACTAAATAATTTATCCTCCATCATTCCTTACCAACTTCATGAACAAGTCCTTCGTTTTCGACTATCAACAAGTTGGGAACTTAGATGTGAAGTTCGTTAGCGATAATTCGGAACTCCCAAACTACAGTTATTGACAGGTAACTAAGATGTCTTATTCTCAACAAGCATGGTAACTAATGAGGAGTAGGTAAGTACATACTGAGATATTTATTAGTGCTTAATTAGTTCATAAAATATTCATACTTGGGTAATATTGCTCCTGTCAGCCTGTCTGTCTGTTAACTTTTCACGCCTTAACGTCTATACGGATTTGCATAAATTTTGGCACAAAGATGGACCAAGATCTGGTTATAGGACATAGGACACTTTTTATACCGGTAGTACATTCCCGTGGGATAATTTATGACATCCACGCCCACCGGCGAAGCCGCGGGCTATACATAATTAACATAACTTTCGTGATACATTTAAAGTGTTTGTTAATGAAGATATTGACTCGGAGCGCAGCGTTTCCTCATGACTACCTCATGGACAGGGGCTTTGTTTGAGTCCGAAGTTAGTCGGTCCAACCCGAAACAACACAACAATAATTTAATTAGCAATTGCGGAATGGGAAATCACAATAAAACAAGATTGACCTGGATATGAAACAAAGTGTCTCTTCCAAGATATTTCAATTATTAAACGCAAGGTTCGAAAAACAGAATGGTGTATCTAATACCCGAGATACACGAGGCTAGAAGCTCAAAGTTAGAACCTCGGTATACTAACCTGTACCCTAATTACATAACACACTATCTATCACAATCTGAATCATTTTGAAGCCTATTGCTAATCCATTGCTTCATATGATTAAAAATTTGTCTGGTCAACAACGTAAATAACGCAATGAATGTTATTGAACTGTCAAAATGAAACCCATTCCTACTGTTAGTGTGATACGTAATTACCCCGCTGGCTTGCTGTCCAGCACCCTAATTACGTAACACACTATCTATCACAATCTGAATCATTTTGAAGCTAATCCATTGCTTCATATGTTTGAAAAATGTATCTGCTCAACAACGTAAATAACGCAATGAATGTAGTTGAACTGTCAAAATGAAACCCATTCCTACTGATAGTGTGTTACGTAATTACCCCGCTGGCTTGAGATAAGGTCAGATAATTTTAAGCAGTGCAGTGATTATGGTAACATTACATCCGTGAAGTAAAATAAACTGTATTCGTAAAAATCGAATATTAGTATCACCGGCCACATGAAGCTAGTCCTTAAGCCAGTATAGTCAAATTTGTGGAAGTGCTAGCACCTCCATGGTGCTACTAGCTCAAAAATATTACCCCCCTTCCTATTAAACTATCCTAGCCTGAGACGCTAGCTTACTAGCCTAGAAATGAAGCTAGTTCTGCATACACGAAACCAGTGTTACTACCGTGCCAGCTTACTAACACTAGTTTACTATCCTGGCTTTAGAAACTAGCGTCGTGTATCTCAGGCATTAGTAGATATCTCTTTCTATGAAAATCCCATACGAATAATGGATGTACCTTGGTAACTAGCCTCAAATTCCAAGAATTACCTAATTTTCTACCAATAAAATCATGATAAATTTCTCGAGCCATTTATATTAGGTCTTTACCTATGAAATTGCCGTTCTGCAGTACTGGCCATTTCAAATCAAAATAATTTTTGTTTGGCTATGAATTCTAATTTCAAATTAATTTTATTTTAAAAACATGGATTTTTTTTTCTAAAAGTAGTCATTTCTTTATTGATTAGTGTTACATTTTCATCGCATTTCAATCTTTTTCGTCATCATGGATACGTTAAAAATTCGAGTAATTATGGAATATGAGTACCGTCGTGGCAGCAACGTGGCACAAGCGGCACGCAACATCAACGACGTTTACGGAGCTAACTCTACAAACCAACGCACCACCTGTTATTGGTTTGCTCGCTTCCGTTCTGGAAATTTCGACCTGAAAAATGAACCTCGCGGTCGTCCGAAGACTTTGGTCGACAATGACGAATTAAAGGCGATTGTGGAAGCTGATGATACACAATCTACGGCTGAATTAGCAGCAGCTTTCGACGTTAGCGTCAAAACAATATTGGTCCATTTGCGTCAAATTGGCAAGGTAAAAAAGCTTGACAAATGGGTGCCCCACGAACTCAATGATCGCCAGCGCGAAGTACGCGTCGAGACGTGCCTTGCACTGCTCAACAGACACACAAATGAAGGAATTTTGAACCGCATTGTTACCTGCGATGAAAAATGGATTCTGTTTGATAACCGTAAGCGCTCAGCAAGTTGGTTGGATCCTGGTTCAGCACCTAAACAATGCCCTAAACGAAAACTTACCCCTAGAAAAGTGATGGTCACTGTTTGGTGGTCTAGCGCCGGTGTGATTCATCACAGCTTCTTACCAAACGGGGTGAGCATTACTGCAGATGTGTACTGTGAAGAACTGAACACAATGATGGAGAAGCTGGCGCATCTCCAACCAGCATTGGTCAATCGCTCGTCTCCGCTGCTCCTGCACGACAACGCGCGACCTCATACTGCACAGCAGACGGTCTCCAAGTTGCAAGAACTGGGGTTGGAAGCTCTCCGTCATCCGCCCTACTCACCAGACCTTGCGCCTACAGACTACTACTTTTTCCAGAATTTGGATAACTTCTTGGCGGGAAAAAAATTTAATACCCGAGAGGCAGTACAAAATGCCTTTGAAGAATTTGTTGCCTCCCGTCCAGCTGATTTCTTTAAGAAGGGCATCAATAAACTGCCACTGCGATGGCAAAGATGCATTGATTGCATGGGTGATTACTTCGATTAATACAAATAAAAAATTCATGAAAAAAATTCGTTTAAATTTTTTCATACAAAACGGCAATTTCATAGGTAAAGACCTATTATTTATCGTAATCTATTAGAAATAAAAATGAAATGTTGTTCGTTGGTAAGCGCATCACTGTAGAACGGTTGGACCGATTTGGCAACTTTTTGTTTTAGAATGTTCGTCACAGTCCGATTTGGGTTTTATGGAAAAAAATTGGAAAAGATTTCCGGAAAATTTCGGGAAACCCTGAACGTCCTTTTTTCTTAGGGTTTTTTGTATAAACTCAAGACCATACTATACTCACGATTCAAACATGAGGCCTCAGAAAAACGTTTTTTTTTCTCATTTTCCAACAGCTTTTCACAAATTCACAAAACGATTACAAACAAATTTATTGACATTTGGACAGGAAAACGTCGGTCGGTTCATCTAGTTGTATCATAAAATTAAGTACTATAACACGGAACTCGATGCTGAAGATATTTCCAAGACAGTGGGTTCTGCGAACTTTGAAATATTACCGTTTAACAAACTCCGACAACGGGACTTTGACGATGCTTCGATGTTTTGATGCTTTAATCGACGTAAATACTTTGTCTTGATATTTCAGTAAATCTTTTACTTTAGCTTTGTTTTATGTGATGGGTTTCGCAAATATTTAAATCGCTAGATTCGCCCTCACCGTAATTAGTCACGCGAAAAAGTGTCCATACTAAGATAAGTGACCTCACACATTATTATTAATAGCGTTTCCATGACAATCAAGTCAAGTCACTGCGTCATTGTGTGTGTTAGAGGTGTCAAAACGAAAATGAAACGCGACTATCTTTTGACGCGGTAGGGCGAATCTAACGATTTAAACCTTTGGGTTTTCGGAGAAATTTTTCATGCGCTGTTGCCATGCTCTCGAATATCACTCCTGAGACTGTCTTTGAAAAGACAGAAAAGAGTATCTCGTATCGTGAGTCGTGACGGCACAAGTTATATGACAATAGTTCATACTGAAATAAGAATTCTGCTCAGGGTGTGAATCAAAGGAAAAGATCGGCGAGTCTAAGTGCTCATATACACGAGCGGCACACGTCAATGTGCAGAGGCAACTGCAGCCGCGACCACACATCGACGGCAGACGCTCGTGTATTTGAATATTGTGCTCAAATACACGAGCGGCACAATTGTCGATGGCTGCAGTTGCCTCTGCCGTTGACGCGTGCCGCTCGTGAGTATGAGCATTAAGAGGGCCCTTCCCGGTCCGTCTATCGTCAACGCGAGCATGATTGAAAAGCTTGTTGTTTCATCCAACGCAATGTTTGAAAAAGAAGCAAGACTGAGAACGCGATAACATCGAACGAAAATTGGCGCGCAATGATTTCACAAAACTTGTTCCAGGAAATACGTGTTTTTGAAAAAGCCTTGCAAGTTTTCGGAAAAAATGTTTATCATTTAGAATCTCCATTACCTGTGCGAGGTTTCTATGGAGAGGTTTTCTTTAGTTTTACAATTAATGAGTACATTATGAAGGCCAAAGTTCAGATAAAATTTGTACAAAAAAGCAGATTTTTGGAGGCTTATACTGAATTTGTTTCTCCAAAATTAGATTTTTTATTTGCATAGAAACCTAGATAAAGCGCACAAGATACCAATTAGTTCAAAAATTTCAATCAAAGTTGTGGTACAACGCCATAATCACGTACGAGCGTTTGTATGAAAAGCATGACGGGTTGGCCGCTCTTAAGGGTATTAATTTCATATTGCTTTTTACTTTGTTAATTTAGCTTTTCATACGAATATGAACCTTATTGTACCTTGTTGTTTGGTTGCAAGCGCTACTGCTGAGCATGACTTCCTGGGTTCGATTCCCAGGTCGGGCAAAGAGTTATTGGGTTTTTCAATAGGAATTTCTTAGAGGCAGCTTGGAATCTGGATTTGCGTCAGCTTGGTGGCAATAGGCTCGCCCCCGTTATTTAGGACTTAAACATAACTGGCGCAATGTGGGTGAACTAAAGGTACTCCTCTGCCTAACCCTTCGGAGAATACAGGCGTGAATTTATGTTTGAAAAAAATAAACATACAACAAAACAATACATACCAATATAAAAATCATATTTGTTTAAATTAGGTTCATATTCGTCTAAAACGCTAACTTAGCAAATTCAAAGTGCGATAAGTGAATATTGCCCTAATTACCCTAAAAAACAGACATAAGACTCGTGCGCAAAATGTGTCTCACATCTATAAAAGGTACTTAGGTCTTCTACAACCAGATTCTACGTAATATCGACTGGGTTGATTTAATTCAAAAGTATCGAAGCCCATACTAGTGTGTGTACATGTACCTACAGTGAAGTGAAAAGTTGAGTTAAATTTAGTTGCTAATTACTTTCATACGTCATGTAACCTGATCGCTGGTACCTACATGAAGTCAGGAAAATTATTTTTTTATCTAATTGCCTACCAACTTAAATTGTCCGTATATTAAAATTACAACTGTCATTGTTTGACAATTGTATGAAATTGTTATAACACGACCAATAGACGTAATGGGTCAATTTCATAAACATTTAGTTTCCCTGACTAGGTGTATTCGTTTGATCTCTAGCCAGGAAGTGTTCCGCTCAGTGCGGGGGAAGTCATTTGACAATACCCCACCCAAAAAAAAAAAACCAGGAAGTGATATTGGATCCGATGTCTAGTTTTGCTCTCATAAGTGGCCCTCTATATTACAAAGAAAGAAAAAAAAAATTGTCACATAAACACGTGCATATAAAAAACATAAATTATCTCGAATTATGATAGGTACAGTAGCTACTAACTACTTAGTAAAACAATATAAATCTTTAGTTACAAGGATGGAACAGAAATAGTCGGCAGCTGTGACTGTGACAAGAAGACTTCCACTCAGCATGATTTGGGCCTCCCATAGCACAGCGCTGACTTTCAGTTGTCACCCAAAAACGACGTACAGATACCAATAGTATTCACCTTCTTCTTCGTGTCGCTGGCACGACTTCTCAAATCTTGTTGGCCCAAAACTTCGGCACTTCCACGGCGTCGTCGGTGGCAGCGCAGAGGTCACTTTGACAGCAAGTTTTGGGACACAGAGGGCAAGACAGAAGGTGGAACATAGTTTGCGACATAGCAGTAATAGTATTCACCTTGAATTGGTGTGATGTTACGTTGAACTTCGCCATCCAATAACAGAGCTAATACCTATATTCTAAATATAAACCCAGGCACTACATGACGCGGGTGTTTATTATACTTTTCATCCGTTGAGAAAGTTATAGACGGTACTAATTAAAATCTCTCGCGGTGCGCCCGCCGAACTTTGCCACTCCTGTATTAAAGATCATAGGTGTCCCTCTATTAATAATTTGAAATACTGCTGGCTTGTGCTACCAACGAAAGGAATATAATTTATTTATCTACTTACCAAAAAGTTTAAAGTCATTCATTCATTCATTCACTAACAAACAAAGCACAAACTAACCCACTGAGTCTAGAAGCATGACATGTTTGCACAAGAATTCCATATGTATAACGAAGGTGAACACTAAAAAAGGAAACCGAAATGGAACCCGTCACCAACATAGTCCAAAAATTTGCTGAGGCCCATGAACACCGACTTCTCCAACATAAAGAAAAGAAAGAAAGAAAATATTTTATTTAGGACACGCACAGGAAATACAAAGAGTAAAAAAAAAAATGGAGCATTTAAAACTAACAAAATTAACAATAATAAAAACAACAATAAACAAGTAAAAAACCTGTGCGAGGCAAAAAGGATCCTATCTCAGCATAATGCTGCGATATTTAAAAAAAATAAGAACCGCAGCGCTGGTATTCTGATAGGGCCCAAACATGGAACATGTGAACATCGAGGCAATTCAGCTGTTAGATCAAACAAAATATAGTGCGAAGACTAAAACGAACAAAACCTTTTGACTTAGTGTTGTGTAAAAAGTGTAAAAATAATAGTGACAATGACACATATGAACAAAGTGTTTATATCATTATATCAGACTCTAAGAAAGTGGAACGGACTTGTGAAAGTACCAACAATACTATTCTAAGTTTTAAAATAATTATCACGTAAAAAATTAACTCTGATTGAAATTGCTTATTGCTTATCTCTGATAGGCTAGATTGTAATTAATTATTAAGAACCTGCGGGGTAATTACGTAACACGCTAACAGTAGGAATGGGTTTCATTTTGACAGTTCACAACATCCATTGTGTTATTTAAGTTGTTGAGCAGACAATTTTTTCGAACATATGAAGTAATGGATTAGCAATAGGCTTCAAAATTATTCAGTTTGTGATAGATAGCGTGTTACGTAATTAGGGTGCTGGTTCTTTTTAATAAAGGATTAAAAAAAAACCTAAAAAAGGGTTTTTTGAAATTCATTCCTTAAAGGGGATGAAAGTTGGTATAGAAGTTCGTAATTTTTGCCGATGATAAATGATAGGTAAATGATTTTATTTCTGTAAGTAGGTTTGTACAAACACTTTTACACGTCAATCATATTTTTATAACTAGATGAGGTCGTCGGCGTTTCCTATCTGACTAGTCTGAGAAGAAATGCCAAAATATAAATTCACGAGGTCACAGTCTCTTTTAAAGTCCAGATATAATCTTGGTCAGATCGTGTGAAGACCATATAGGTTTGTGTCTGAAGTAGTCTTTTGAGGAAAAAATATCACACATATTGAGTGGTCCTGTCCAGTCAGTGTACGCATTTGTCAGTAATCGTTCAGCTCAACTCAGAGCTTAAGGAGCTCAACGATTAGACGAATTATACCAAAGAAAGGACATTAGGGTAGGCCGCATAAATTACTCAAACTGCCAGATCATGATTAAAACTAAGAAAAAATAAAGCAATGATCCACATAGTCCTCACTTTCACTATGGGATGGGTAATCCCATCGGGCGCACGGCTTGTAATAAAATATTTCCCGTACAAATCTCAACATAGTCCAAAATTACCTTCCTTTCCCTAATTTTATTTATTTATTTTGGTTCACCAACAATTGTTTGTGCACTGGTTTTATGCTAAAGTAAACATGCAAATATGTATATGCAACAGTGCATCAATCACTTACAGGCAAACTCCGTAAGCATAAAAAAGTTGTACAGAAAAATAATAATTAATAATGTGGTTTTAAATTATTTATCTAAAAGTCTAAATAATTAAGAGGGCGTAAAATGGTACACTAGCCCCACTCCTTTAAAAAATATTATCTCGCGACTGAGAAGGAATTATGAATAACGGCTTGTAAGGACCCTCGGCAAGTGTGTCTAGAATTTTATAATACCTTTTATAAAGTTTCATATTGAGACAGGAAGCAACAAAATACGATCTAGAGGAATGTGGCCGCTTTTTTTTAGATCGAATTTCGATGCTTCGTGTCTCAATATGAAGTTTTATAAAAGGTATTAGAAAATTCTAGACACACTTACCGAGGATCCTTACAAGCCGTTATTCATAATTACTTCTCAGTCGCGAGATAATATATTTTTTAAAGAGTGGCGCTAGTGTACCGTTGTGCGCCCTCTTAAGAGGGCGCAGTAAGACAGAAAAAAATCAAGTTTCACCCGCGCCTCTTTCCCTACCCCTCTCATCAAACACGACAAAAACAAAACACAATCCCTTCCCGCCAGCAGAAACTTTTCGCCCGGCGCATATTTAGGCATTGAATTTGAATTTTGTGTGTAGTGTGTATACGCAAAATAATCAGATGAAACTGTTTTATTCAATTTACCTATGTGTACAAGTAGGTATATTATTAAATAATATTGTATGTCCGTGAATCTGTTACCGATGCTGGTGGGATGTTAGATTGGAGATTAGACTGACTTAAATGAAATAAAGACTGAATGTTACTTCAAGATACGGCCTATAAATTTTCGATTCCGAATTGAAAGACAAACCTAACGTTGTAGTTGAAAAAATATTGTTCCATACTTTATGTAACATAACTACAATTGAACAATTTTCAGATACTTTCCTGTACCTATTCCTGTACCTTACTTCTTGTCAAATTTCATGATTCTAGGTCAACGACATGTATCTTATGGGTTTTAATTTATTTGCGAGTGGCAAGATATGCGAAATGAATGGCAATTTATGCCAAGATACTAAGTCAACGTTTTAGAAGTTCGTTTTTTTTACAGCTCCAAAGGACCGTTTATCTAAGTATTTGATATCAATTTCAACTTGATACCCCCACGCATTCCTGGGATAAGCGGTCAGATAGATGGATAACAAAGTGATCCCATAAGGGTTTCGATTTTTTCTTTTGAGGTACCGAACTCTAAAAAGCAAAGCACTTCCATCAAAGTACTATAATACTACATACTCATGATACTACCTACATGATGGTGAAAACAATTTCGATAAAATTGCTTTTTTGACGTTATAAAAGCGTATAATTATAATCGCATCACTTACCTTCCGCTTTTTTACTTTGAGAAAATGAAATCAATTGAACAAAAATGTCAATAAAATAAGAAAATAAACATTCGCAAATAAATTAAAATCCATATGATACATCCCGTTGACCTAGAATCATGATTTTTTGGCAAGAAGCAAGGTCTCACAGCACAAATTGGTACCTCGACTGGTTTTTCAATTAAAATATTTAAACGAAGTATGACCATTGTCCACGCCCTTTATTTTCAATGAAATTCTTCAGTAGGTAAAACATCTGTTTATTTTGCCTATACTATACGCTAAGCTTGAATTCATAATCTTAGATCCTAGTCATGTTTTGGAACTAGAAACTCAATGCTGGCGTGACAAAGTTCAAATTCCAATGTAACCAAATTTTATTTAGGGCCTTGTACAAGTTGGACATCACGACGTCTTCGTGGAAACCAGTGTTAACCAAGTATAAAAATATAATGGTATATCGTGGAAATTGCATTGCAGGATCGTGCAAATTCAATTAGCAACAGTGTTACCAAGTAAAAAATTATATTGGTATGGTGGATTTTGCACTGTATTGTGCAAAGTCAAATGGCATGTGTCATGAAAACCTATCCTGCGCGGATCACGAGTAGAAAAAAGTCCTCGCCGAAAACATTTGTGAAAAACAGGCCAATTTTTATAACTAGGGTACATTATTCGGCTTTACCGACAAAATAATTGGCATCTATTTATATGGGTGCCAAAGAAAGTCGAAAGTTTATTAGGTTCCTCTTTTGTAACTGTTGAAACTTTAGCTTTGAAAAGCAAGCTGGCAGTCACAAACAATGTGATCCGTCACAATCTTTACTCATCCCCACCATAAGAAGGGATCTAGTCAGGAGAACACTATCCGTATGAAAACTGTCATGTCCCGTGCACACCGTTTCGTACTTGTGTTCGCAATAAACCCTATTTTAGTTTGCCGATTTATTTATTTTGTAAACTCCAATAATATTATTACACCAATAACCTACCCATATGTTAAATTTTGAGTTTCAACTTGATTCGGGGGTTTTGGTCAAGTCGCTCGAAATGGGTCGTCTAAGGTTACCCTTATACGAAGTTTGTCAACGAAAGTGGGAGTAAACGAATTTGGTTCTTTATTTAATAGTAATAAGATCTAAAATCTCCAGCACGAACTCTACGTTGTAAATTTTCTCCGCAAGAAAATTACTGAAGTGGAGAACAATGGCGCTAGTTGTACTATACCAGTCAAAAATCTGTCAAATAATTGTATGTCAGCTTGAGTTTTCAAATATCAACATTGAATTATCATAATATTTTTATTTTATAGTTTAGCCGCGGTATTTATTTAGTTTATCAATTCTTAACGATTTTAATAATCGTTTCGGAAGTGGTTTTAGTGATTTTTTCATGTTTTGTATTTCACAGTTTCATTCCAACAATGTGATAAATTACGAAAATATTATTTACGCAAATAAATTAAATCGCAGAGCAGCAGAAAATTCAAGCGCAGTCCTCTCGTCTCAACAGAGCGACGGCGACTGATTTGTGAAACAAAAATATGCTTGAAGTTCCCGCAACGTGCGACGGAAGATGACTTCTTCCACGAACTAAAAACGTCGTAAGTGCTTAAAGCTTCTAGTCGTAATAATACCAAAAATAAAAGGAATTTCAAAAAATGCCTGCACAATTTTTTTCGCCTTGTCTTAATACAGATAATCATCAAAAAATTATCCTATTAGTCATTAGCATATTAAGTACAAATTGAAAAAACGTAAAAATTAGGGGTAACTTCGTGATGATATTTTATCGAGAAAATTTTAACGTATTGTGTTTCTGTTCCACAAAAAGTTTCAAAATATCATGTAGTTACTCATACTATTTTTATTTTATACCTAAGTCTTATGAATTTCATGAAAAATTAAATTGAAGATAGGCAATTTTGGTTACTACCCGCTCTTAATATAACAATATAATCAACATCCTAATTGCGTAACACACTTAAGATACAAGTCCGTAGCTGACTGCAGACAGCAACAGCAGGCGACGTGTCGCCACGACACTACTGGTTTCTATGTACCTATTTCTATGAAAACGACGTGTCGCTAGCTACGGAAGGTATTTCATACAAATACATAGAAACCAGTACTGTCGCGGCGACACGTCGCGTCGCCTGCTGCTGTTGCAGCCTGCAGTCGACTGCGGATTTGTACCTTACAATCACAATACAAAGGATTTCGACAGCCCAATAGTTCTTTTTTTAACCCGGCTAAGATTGTATGCCGCCTGATGATGGCCTGATGTGTATAAAGCTTTTTTTTGTAACAATACAAAAACAAAATATAGTTCTTGGATTGTTTCTAACGCTTTCCATAGGCTAATCAAGAGCTAACGTATAACGTTATGGCTCTTGATCACTACGCCACCTAACATGAATGTGCCAGTGCTAACTACTGTGAATATAGAGAGACTAATGCCAAGTGCCCAAGCGCTGCCAAATCACGTATCATGTAACTTAGCTGGGCTATTGTTCATCGAACGCAGTAATATTACGTGGCTTTGCATCGCTGCGACCACAAAAGGTCTCAGCATTTGGCACTTGGCTCAGAATATGACCTTAACAGTTGAGGAGGTTAGGGTCAAAACCACAACATATCCACTTTTGGCAATTTAGTTGTTTCTTTTCAAGATTTTCGCACACAATGACAAAACCTACCATTAACAGTAACTGTTTACTTCAAAACAGCTTGTTCTCCTTAGGAAAATGATGTCTAAATATTAACGTTTGGTTGAAAACCTCAACATATCCAGGTTAAATAAAAAAAATGTTGTAAGAACCTATTTATCACGTAAGAAAAGGGCATTCTTAAGAAAAAAAAAACAATATATTATGTGCTCACTATTTATTAAGTTTTATTTAGATTTCTGCCTTATGTTTGTCGGAGGACCGATGGCCGGTGGAGCAGACGAGTCCTGGAGTGGCGTCCGCGTATCGGCAAGCGTAGTGTGGGACGCCCCCCAGCTAGATGGACCGACGGCCTCAAAAAAGTGGCTGGGACAGACTGGATGCGGAAGGCGGAGGACAGGGTGCTGTGGCGCAGCATGGGAGGGGCCTATGTCCAGCAGTGGACTGCGATAGGCTGAGTTGATTGATTGAAAGCACGCAAAACATTATGCTTATGGGTGCATGCAACGGTACAGGGATCACATTTAAAACTTGGTTTTAACTTTAATTATCTCCATAAGTGAATTTACCAAATAATGCACGAAATAAACTTTTTATATATTGTTCTTACTGTGACATTTATCCACAATTGTATCTTGACAATATTATTTAACAAATGACATTTTAAACTTCAATTCTCTATGGTACATTATTGTCTACTTCATTTAGTATGTTTTCTTTGTTATTTGCTACGGTAAATGAATAAACTAAATTGTGTTATTAATTATGAATAATTTTTGCAAGAAAATGGATTAAAATAGTAAAGCTTGTAATTTGCATGCCTCAAGGTGTAATATGGTTGGACTGTGCTATATTTTCAATAACTTTATGTAATTACCCATATTAGCAAATAAATGATTATTATTATCTCCTTTATTTCATATATATATATACATATAAATTATATTTTTAAATATTAGAATATAAAAATATAAAAACATTTAAAAATATAAAAAATAGTGGCCCACCGGTATCGGGAACAGGGTCCAAGCTACCGGCGGTCAGGGCTCCAGAGAGAGAAACCTCCTAACAATGCGGGCCGTGTTCAATAGTACCGCCTTCTGAATCAAGCCCTTGATCCAGTTACCCAACGAGAGCCTCTTCAGGAGTTGGTCGAGGCTCTTGGCTATTAATCCATTGGCTGTCACGACTATCGGTACAATGATCGCTGAGTCCACATCCCACAAGTCGACAACCTCGCGAGCCAAGTCAAGATATTTGATTTGTTTATCTTTCTCGGCTTTCACGAGGTTCCCGTCATGTGGGACCGTTATGTCAACAATCATTGCACGCCGCTCTAATCGATCCACCACCACTATATCAGGCTTATTGGCAACAATAGTCCTATCAGTGATGATGGATCGATCCCAGTACAATGTGATATTTCCATTTTCGAGAACTGGGTCGGGCACATACCTGTAGTACGGCACTTCCGATTCCACAAGGCTGTATTTGAGAGCAAGTTGCTGATGGATAATCCTGGCTACAAGGTTGTGTCTATGCAAGTATTCTTCGTTAGCTAGACTAGAACATCCGGAGATAATGTGTCTGATTGATTATTATTATTTTTATTATATGTTAACATAACTCGGGCTCATGATATCCCGGTCCTTTGGAAGGCGTACGAGGGGCCGAAGCCAACTCGCAGAGGCCCCTTAGACAATTTTAAATGGAATGAGGCACCAACCGACGATTATCCCTGTATGCACTGTGCAAGTGCACCCAAGGACAATCCCCGGTTGGTGTTGGACTATTGCAGGATATGGAAACAAAAATAATTATTGAACTATGGGTTTCTGTGGCTAAGATGGACTGGTTACCAAGAACTATGGAACGGCTATGGCCCCTGCCTGACCAATGTTTTATATATAAAATACACGGATAAAATGGCAGGGGGTGACTTGCACACTCAATAATGGGCCCCTGGAAACCGTCGCTAGCACATAGTGACGTAGCGACAAAGGGGCAACACTTCCTGAGGTGCTTGAGGAGTGGAGAGGTATTCCACGGCTATCAGAACAATCCCAGAGCCCGGAAGATGGTCAAGATCCCTACCAGCACTTACTGAAATACTTCCTTCCTCCGAGCACGTTTGCTCTTGCGAATCTCCACTCAAGCCAGCCAATAAAGGCAAGAAATAGGTGGGAGCTCTGTTCCTCGTCATTGTTCACTCCAGCCGGCCAATAAAGGCAAGCCAGAGGTGAGGAACAAAACTTCTCCCGGGAGACAGGGTCCGTGGGGTCGCTACTGCCCAACAGCTCGCCACATGCTGCCCTGCGGGTTCCTGTATCTCTCTTGGTCTGGCTCCTCACCCTAGACCTGTTTCAGCAAAGTAAACTCTACCGGTACAGAACTAGAGTTCAGGAGCGCGCAAGCCCCACCACGACGTCAACGTAAAGATACGACGGTGGGGTTATTATTATTATTATTATAAGCCGAAGGTTTCCAGGCATGGTCTAGGACAAAAAATTATTAAGTATAATAATGGGAAAAACAAGCGACTCTCGACTTAGTTATGGGTATTTTTATATCCGTTATACTTAACACTAACAAATCAAATATTACACCCCAACATCCAATATAAAGCGTTTATATACCAAATATCTTTACACCGAAACTCCTGAAACTCTCATTATGAAGTCTCAGTAGGTAAGACAGACAACGTTTCATAACGGTAACGTTATCGTTCACGTTTGCAGTTGAATACGTCACATGTAGTGGTAAGACAGCTAACGTTAACGGTTCACGTTTGAAGTTGAATACGTCACATGTAGTGGTAAGACGGCTAATGTTAACATTCACGTTTGCAGTTGAATACGTCACATATAGTGGCACGGCGGCTAAAGTTAACGTTCACGTTTGTTGTTGAATCCGGTACATGTAGTGGTACGACGGCTAACGTTAACGTTCACGTTTGCAGTTGAATACGTCACATGTAGTGGTAAGACGGCTAACGATAACGGTTCATGTTTGAAGTTGAATACGTCACATATAGTGGCACGGCGGCTAAAGTTAACGTTCACGTTTGTAGTTGAATCCGGTACATGTAGTGATAAGACGGGTAACGTTAACGTTCACGTTTGAAGTTGAATACGTCAAATGTAGTGGTAAGACGGCTAATGTTAACGTTCACGTTTGCAGTTGAATACATCACATATAGTGGCACGGCGGCTAAAGTTAACGTTCACGTTTGAAGTTGAATACGTCACATATAGTTGCACGGCGGCTAAAGTTAACGTTCACGTTTGTTGTTGAATCCGGTACATGTAGTGATAAGACGGGTAACGTTAACGTTCACGTTTGAAGTTGAATACGTCAAATGTAGTGGTAAGACGGCTAACGTTAACGTTTGCACGAAAATAGTACACGTAATGGTAGGACGCCTAATGTTAACGTTAACGTTCACGTTTGCATCTGAACACGGCACATGTAGCGGTACACAAAAGCCGGAACTGTGAGACGAAGTGTGCAACGGAAGACGAGGTGGGTGTATCAGGAAGCGACAGCGAGAACCGGCTGTCGTGCACACCGATGGCAAAGGCTGCATCAATTTAAAACATTGTAGGTACTTACTGACGACAAATACGCTAAGTTACGCTATATATATATATATATTATAACTTTGTTTTTTTTTTTAAGATTGCCCCACCCCAGGAATTTCTCCTGTATTGAGGGAGCGTTTACAAACAATTAATAAACTCACACACACAAAAAGCCAGACCCGGAACAACTACTTGTAGGTCATACAAATATTTGTTCCGTGCGGGAATCGAACCCGCGACACGCAGCGCAGCAGTCAATCGCTTAACCACTGCGCCAACCGCGCCGTCAATATTGCTGACCCAAAAATAGTTTGACAAGTTTACTTTGCTCTATGTCAATCGATATTATCTTACTGAATTACCAAATGGGGTAAAGCGGATAAAACAAGGTTACTAACCATCGAGAGAGCTCAGAGGGCGATTCTCAAAGTGTCTACTTTGCGCCCGTTCTTTTCTCTTACCAACCTCCTATATTGTGAAGTATTAACAGTTCGGCAACTATTTATAATGGGCATTGTATTAAAACAACACACAGCTCTACCCTACAGCACTGAACATCCTAATAAAAGACGTAAAGATATAGTCTGCCCACAAAATACAACAAAACATCCTTTTATATCCAAATTTTACCTGTACTTCGGTCCTCTTCTCTATAATAGACTAAACGCGAAAGCAAACATTTACTCCCTGAACTACACAAATTGTAAGAGAATTCTCAAGGAGGCTCTCCAAAGAATGTCTTACGAAGATACAGAGAATTTATTAACTGTGTTAAAGTAAATATTATGTATACTCACCTACGATATATATATATCAAATTTAGAAACTAAGAGTTAAGCTATTCAACATTAGTACAATTTATTTGTCTATTGTCAACTTTTGGATTATATTTTATTAATTTGATGACTATTTTAGCACTTTTCGCCTGAAACACAGGATTACCTAGTTCAGGCACGTAAATCGTAGGAATATAATTTACATTTAAGCAAAACTGTAAAATTTTTATACCTTGTAATTTTATGAATAAATATTATTATTATACTATTTAAAATATCTCGCAACCTCGAGCGATATAGGAGTAAAAGGTTCCCAATAACCGCTGGACCTCTATTTAAGTCGGTCTGAAACGGGAACGAAGCACATAGTAGATACAAAAGGAGCATGATGTAAGTGTACAAGAGCTTGCATCATACCCTTCAGCTTTCTCAAGGGCATGGCCAAATCATGATGGACTAGCCCCGATATAAAAGAAAAAACTTTCAGTTCGTTCTCATTAGAGCCTCTTTAAATAGATTCGATACTGAAATATTGCGATATTATCAATAACAGCAAATTCAATTCGTCGGCACGGTTGGCGCAATGGTTAAGCGTTGGACTGTTGCGCTGCGTGTCGCGGGTTCGATTCCCGCACGGAACAAATATCTGTATGACCTACAAGTAGTTGTTCCGGGTCTGGCTGTTTGTGTATGTGAGTTTAAATGTTTGTAAGCGCACCCACATTACAGGACAAATTCCTAGTGTGGGGCAAAGATTTAAAAACGGAAAATAAAAAGAAAGAATTATTTGAAAAAACGCATGAAAAATGGGACGAACCGAGTAAAGTCTACTTGGAAAAGTAACTATTTTCCAGAACTATTCCGTTAGATATTCATACAGTTACATAACTTACATAAGACACCGCATTTATCGACTTACTGCTAGCATTCTGCAATTACAGTTAATTGCATAGAACAGCTTTTCTCGGGATCATTACAACATTCCACGTACACTCAGTAATGAGTAGGTACAAATTGTATTGTTCTGCGAAACGTTAACGTTGGCAAGTATGTCAGACAGAAAGATTGGGTGTTAGTTGAAAGCATTAATTTTGAATTATTGGAGCAAGAATGGTGCACGTCACGGCCTAGTCTAGCTATTTGTTTTTAATGAACTTAGTGTGAATTAGTAAGTTGTCATTTGTTTTTCCAAGCGTATAAATAAGCGGGGTAATTACGTAACACACTATCAGTAGGAATGGGTTTCATTTTGACAGTTCAACAACATTCATTGCGTTATTTACGTTGATGAGCAGACAAATTTTTCGAACATATGAAGCAATGGATTAGCAATAGGCTTCAAAATTATTCAGATTGTGATAGATAGTGTGTTACGTAATTAGGGTGCTGTTGCGAGACTGACTAAGGTATGTCCACACCAGTGCGCTTTCATGTTCATCTTGCGTCTTCAACTTTCAATTCGTCTTGCGTCAAGTGTATGCAATATTGATTGCCTTAAGACGCATGCAGCTTATCGGCTACACCTGTGCGTCCTGGATATTCGTCAAGATGTGACATGTGAACTTGTAGCTATTTTTGCGGCATATTTAGTTTTAACTGCAAGGAAAATATGCAAAAAAAGAAGTATCTGAATGAAAGATTATTTGAAGAAACGGAACAATGACATCCTTTTAAAAAATCCGTTTCGTTTTATTTTATTTGTGTAATCTTTGTGCTTGTGGTTCTACAATCAACAATACTTCATATGTTCGATAACATTCGATAAATTCCAAGGTATCCACTTTATCTTTCGCCATTTTGTCATATAAAACGCTCGGACTTGTTGCACGTGAACCCACCGGTGGCGGATCAGCGTGCGCTATGGGCATGCGCATTGTTGAACTAGTTTTAGCGCATGCGTTATTGCATGCCCTATGACGCTTCATGCATGCGTCAGACGAAAACGCAAGATGAACATGAAAGCGCACTGGTATGGACATATCTTATCAGATAGACGTACAACCCTAGCTCCTGCGCTTTATATTCAAATAGGTATTTGGGGTCGGCGCAGCGTAGGTCTATCTATCTATCAGCTCTCAGCTCAGTATTCACCCCGTTCCTAGCCATGATGATACCTTTTGTAAACAGGATTTTAATTCAGATTTGTTACAGTTGTAATGGCAATCATGTCATTTGGTTTAAATAGGCTTTTATTTTTGTATAGATTCTTCTATATTTTGTGAATGTGAGAAGGTTGTAGGTCTAACTTGTAGACTGTAGATTTGTAGACCTTTTTATATTTTGTTAAATGCCTGTTACTCGCTGACAGGCCTACACTGTCCTCCCATACCTATCAACACTGTAATTTGAAACATTGTAAAAGCCCCTTATTTTTAAAACAGTAACCGTGGAGTTTCTTGCCGGCTCATCTCCATAGGAAACAACCAGTTGTAATCGTGCACCTAGCTTTTGACGTTTCATAAGTGCCCATGTATATAGGTTTATGTGAAATAAAATATTTTGATTTGATTTGATTTGATAGTCTCAGTATACTGGCAAATGTAGGTACGGAATCTGCCCTATAATTTTCTGTAGGTAACGTACCCCGGCCCCTGTGTTTCGTAGGCATCTCTCATTCTCCGCGGTGATACACATCGGTGTGAGTACCGCCGGCTCTACGGGAGGTTCCGTGCCGTTTAATTTAGCGGAATACGGCCGACTCGCGATAGATACCGGAGTCCACGGTTCACTAAAGTGTGTCAAATGTTCGCCCACGCTGTTGAGCCCTTAATACCTGTGACCGTGTGACTAAGTTTGTGGACGGTAAACGTTTGGCAAGAGGAGTTTCAGAGTCTGAGAAAACTATTTGTTTGCCCTTGTAGTGTTGTTCTCTAAACTCGGCGTTACACATCGCTTCTATAACTTATTCGAAGATTTTGTAAGACGGGTTGGCAAGGGGCAAGCGATTTGTCCAAACTGTGCACACATGCCAAAATAATAAAATAATAATAATCGTGTATTGGGAACAAAAAACAATTACATTCAATGACAAACAATGTTAAACGATGATAGCTGCAATAGTTAACACTCTGGCGCAGCTAGCAACGCCCGACTTCTAGTGAAAGGGAGAGGAAATACTAGTGCTACATTTCGCGCGATTACCGAATCTATCTTAAAGGGGGTTGCGCTAAGGTAGCCCGCGAAATTCAAATTTACTTACGTTTTTGCAATTTGCAGGTCAGTGACCGGTTGTATGTCGATTAAAATATGAGTCGCGGTGGTATCAAATATGTATTATTATTTATATTATTATATTCTTAATTATATTCATCGGCGGGTTATAAATGTGATCTCTGTCGTAATTAAGACATTATATATTAGTTCGTTACTACCCCACTTGGTGTTCGGCTTTACCCGACTCACGTCGGATGAACACGAACACTAAAGGTTTTGTTTCTGTTACTTAATGTTACATTTTATTGAAAAAATATAAGTGTTCATTAGTCAATTAGTTAGATGGATAAGCAAACTTGATTCTAAGGCAATTAAAGAAACTTTGTATCTAAATTCCGCTGTTTTATTTAAGTTTGCCCTTAGGTGTTCCTGTTTTGCCCACTTTCCCCTAATTTTAACCAACTTTATTTGTTAATCACCTGCAGCAACAATAAACAATATTCTATGCTTCTATTCTATTGTAAAGTTCTAAACGTCAATTATTTGAAATGCGAACGTTATTGGTACCATAGAAACAAATGAGTTCGTTTTAGATTTATGTGTGGTCACTTGAGTAGGGTTAGAAGCGTTTACAGACTGGCACTAAGTACAGAAAAAGAAAATAAGGTAAATTTTTTCGAAAAGGGAATGGAAATAAAGGAGATGTTTCATTTTTGGCTAGCACTTGTACATTATATAAAAAAATGTGGAAAAATGCACTGAATTTAGGAAAATATTAATCCGTGAATTTGAGAATGTTATCTTTGTTGTAGGTACACACAAATTAAAGTTTTTCAATTATTGCCATTGTTGTCGTTATGGCCACACTACGGCGATGTCTTGACAATATGATGCGTTCTGAAATCAGAATGGATCTGAAATTAATGTGAAACCGTAAATACAAAAAATATTAAATATAATTATCTATAACTGTTGTTGCTCCGTTCTAATGTGTTATTAATGGAAACATGTAATAATATCCTAGTTCGATTAATAAAATCTACTTGGCCAGTCTACTTCTGATTTCCGAACGTTTTATTTTGAGGTTACGACTTAGAATATGGGTAACACTGTCGGGAGTGTCATTGTCAATCATAAAATATCCCCGTTTTAGGCTAATGAAAGATGACATTAATGTCATTATGATCTGTTATTATGTCTTCATTTTTCTCACAACAAATGTCAATAATTTTTAATTTTATTTTTGTACGTCTGCAATACAAATTAATTCTATAAATAATTGCATGTTACATGTTTATAGATACATTTCACAGATTTTATGGAATGTACACGTCCTAGCCAAAGTTCCATACAAAAATGAAACGTCTCCTTTCTACGAAAAAGCTGCAGCTGCAAACTGACAAAAGCATATTCCGGAATTCATCGGAAACGTATTTTCGGGTGCTGTATAAGAGCAGTAAGTAGTTTAATTTTTTATATAGTTCTGTGTCATAAGCACGCAGTTTTTATGGATAATTATTTTGTTGGGATAATTGATGTTTTAAAAGCACCGATCCAAACAAAAATCTTTTTCTAATAAATTGCCAAAATAGTATGAATCTTGGAAACGAATATAAGTGCAATTCTTACATTTGCTTTCGGAAACTAAGTAGGTATAGGTAAGTAAGTAGTTTACCTAGACTTCTTCATTAAAATCATTAATGTAAAAACCTACCGAAAATGTTACAGCAAAACTACATTTTTATTCAATCTAAGGCAACAACATCGGTTGATTAAAAAACTTGTTTTAGAACAACTTTGTGATTGGAAGCAATTTGAACGATAAAAGCTAGATTGAAGCCCGGAGTAATTAGTTTATAGACAAGACTAGTACTAACTAAATATTACTGTTTACAGGGATACACCTGTTAAACACTTCTATTTTTAAATTAAAACACTTGTTCTTTGTATAAAATAACTTTATTATACACATGGAATCCCGACTACAATGTCAACCGAGTTGCTTCGTTCGTAGCTCAATGATCACTGGCCAGCACTGTCTTTTTACAATTTAAAAATGACTTTTGCCCCACTCAGAAATAACGAGAACGTCATATCCGTTATTCTCAAGTGTTGCCAAAGTAAAAATAATACATTCAGTTGCCATAACGAACATACATTTAAAAGTTTGCTACAATATTAATAATTTGTTCTTTTACAATGTTGCCACAATGGATATTATACTTAGGTATTAAAGTAATACATTGTTTTTTAAATTAAATGGCATACTACCGTTATTATAATCGATAGGTTTTTAGTAAAATTCACAACTTATTTACAATGAATAAGACAAATGTATCTAGAAAGTGTGCAATATTTACTTGAAATTAAAACATGAATTTGAAACAAGCTAACAATTCGTCCATCCTGATAAGTTTCGCGTCCCCGCGAACAACACAGCTTATTAAATGTTAGTACAAGAATTACACAAACATTGATTACACATCGAATTTTATAGATAATATTTACTTTTTTAGTTTTAAATAATCCTTTTTCAGCTATTATGCACTTTGCACTTCGAAGGAGTTTTCTCTACTTTCACGCACATAGCAGTGTATAGATTAGCACGACTACGTGCATATAACACTTCAAGTAGTTCCGTCTCTACACTCTCGCACATAGCAGTGTATGGATTAACATGACTACGTGCACATAGCACTTCAAGTAGTTCTGTCTCTACACTCTCGCACATAGCAGTGTATGGATTAACATGACTACGTGCACATAGCACTTCAAGTAGTTCCGTCTCTACACTCTCGCACATAGCAGTGTATGGATTAACATGACTACGTGCACATAGCACTTCAAGTAGTTCTGTCTCTACACTCTCGCACATAGCAGTGTATGGATTAACATGACTACGTGCACATAGCACTTCAAGTAGTTCTGTCTCTACACTCTCGCACATAGCAGTGTATGGATTAACACGACTACGTGCACATAGCACTTCAATTAGTTCTGTCTCTACACATTCGCACATAGCAGTGTATGGATAAACATGACTACGTGCACCTAGCACTTCAAATAGTTCAGTTTCTACACTCTCGCACATAGCAGTGTATGGATTAACATAACTACGTGCACATAAGCACTTCAAGTAGTTGTGTCTCTACACTCACGCACATAGTAGTGTAGATGTACAATGTGCGTACTTCGCACTTTTAATTTAGGAAGAGTATATAAACTCAATCATTGTTCGGAACGAAAATATATCTAATAAGTCAAATCATTTCTCATACATTGTTTCATTACATTATTTTTTTATATCATTAAAGTATTCAGAAAAAGTATTTTCTATCATTCATAGCAAGGAACTTCTTTATTATACTATTTACTTATTACTACACACAATCAATATTCAAAGTTAAATATACTCACGTACATAACGGTATAAGTGTACAATGTGCGTACTTCGCACTTTTAATTTAGGAAAAGTATATAAACTTAATCATGTTTCTAAAAATATATCTAATCAATTCAAATCATTTCTCATACATTGTTACATTACATGTTTAC
The DNA here is from genome assembly GCA_917490735.1 of Dryobotodes eremita. Taxonomy (NCBI): domain Eukaryota; kingdom Metazoa; phylum Arthropoda; class Insecta; order Lepidoptera; family Noctuidae; genus Dryobotodes; species Dryobotodes eremita. Next base: position 6,850,857 of record OU823261.1, read on the forward strand.
TTATAAATATTTACTAAATACAATAAATATTCACAGTTTCAGCTAAACAATAACATATATAATATTGTATTAACCTTCTGTACTCTCACTAGTAGATGATTCACTACCATTATTATTAAAACAAAGCCAAGGATGTATCTTATCGATAGAAAATATACCTTTATACTTTGAAGCCCCTTTTTTTTTGTAATAGGAGTGTCTTCTACCTCAGACATATCGTGATCTAAAAGTTTTGTTACTTTGTATGGCTCCGAACATTTTGATAATAATTTTCTACTTTTACCTACAGTATGTACTGCTCTTTCCACTCTAACCAAGTCCCCAACTTTGAACTCAAATGCTTTTTTCCTTTTTTTATCATATCTATTCTTCTGATTTTCTTGGGACTTTTTCGTATGTTCATCTACTTCATCCCTAATCTTACGTAATCTTTCATAACCTGAGCTAATGTCATTTTCGATAGGTGTGTTTTCAACCATATCATCATCTATTTCGGAAACTAGACTACCTTCATTGATCCCAGTAAGCCTTAACCCAAACAAAACCTCGGAGGGGGCTTTTTCTGTGCCTTTGTTTACAGTATTGTTTAATCCCCATTGTACCTGTAATAATCGGTCATCCCAAAGTCTTTCGTCTTTACCATGATTTTGCGAAGCTAAAGAGTCTAAAATTGTTCTATTATATCGCTCCACCTGGCCATTCGCTCTAGGTGAAGCAACTGCATTATTTATGTGATGAACTCCTACTTCAGTAAGAAAACTTAAAAATTTCGAACTAGTAAATGACGTACCTCTATCGCTAATTAGTCGTTCTGGCAAACCAAACGTCCCAAAATAGTCCCTAAGAACCGTGATGCCACGAAGTGGATTTCGTATTTCTAATCGCTTTCAAAACTATAAATTTTGTGAACGATTCTAGCACAAAAATACTTATTCCCTGCCAAACGATCAATCTGGTCCTCAATACGAGGCAACGGGTAATGTTGCTTAATCGTTTTCCTATTAAGGGCGCGATAGTCCACACAGAGCCGTTTATCACCAGTTTTCTTTTTTATTAACAAAACAGGACTCGCGTATGGAGATTGGGACTCTCTTATGATGTCATATTTTAAGAGTTCTTCAACCATAATTCTAACTTCTTCCCGTTCAGAATGACTCAACTTGTATGGTCGATAAACGACTGGCTCTGTATCTCCTAACAGAATATCCATTTCATTTCCGCAACCGTGGTCTGACCTAGTTCAGACAAGTCTTTCGCAAAACAATCGCGGTACTGGTTCAAAGTATTGAATAATTGAAGTTTCTGATCATCGTCCAAATTCTCATCAATATTAAGGTCATCCAACGTAAATGGAGGTTTATGACCTTGGTTTTGAACCTTTTCTATCCTATTAATGCCTTTAATGTTATTATTAATTTGAATAGCACGAGCCAAAACTTGGCCCTCTTTAAATTGGATTAACCTATTGTCATAGTTTAGAATAGTTAAATGACCACTACCGTTTTTTATATTATAAGTACCAATTTCTACATGGTGGTTTAAACGATAACCATTTTCAACGAAAACAATTCCACTAAAATTTGTTTCAGTAAACACCTTAACAGAAACACAACCTTCAGTCCTGACAGTTTTGACAGATTTTAAAGTCAGTCGGGTGTCATTTTTAATTCGTTTATCAGTAATCATCAAATATTTATCAGATTTAAATACCCATATGTGGGATTGCTCCGTAGCAGTCTGTCCAATAAGTAGATCATATTTTAAATAACTATCAGGAACGACAATTGCCTCAACATACATTTTAGCATTGTCAATCATTAATGAAATCTTAGTTTTACCTAAAGCACTCACATGTGTATTGCCAAAACCTTTTAGAGATGGCAAGCTGTTCACTTGCCATTTTTCACGAGGTACAATTACTTCCATGACAGATTCTTTTATCAAAGTACACTGACTACCAAAATCTACGTACCCTGTCAACTGTACATTATTTACGTTAACACCCTTAATGAATGTATTGTCCATTTCCAAGTCAATATCATTATCTAGTCATAATGTCTTAACTTCGGCTCTATCTACCCAAACACTCCTGTTGCATTTAGGATCATCATGACCAATGCGTTTACACTTTTGACACTTAACAATAGGTTTTTTTACATCCCGATACGTAATGGCCCGTTTCATGGCAGTTATAACATGTCAAGACTAACCAAATTTTATTTTACCGGTTTACGCGTTTCGTTGTCAGAACGTACTGGTTTCTTATTGAACCTATCTGAAAAAGAAGATCTATCTATCTGAGAAGAAGAAAATCTACATAGTTTTAGTAAAAGAGGTGAAAGACACAATTATATCACTAGAAATAGGGACCAATTAGTTCAACCAGGTTTCAGGCTGGCTAAAGTAGACTCTTCTTTCATGGGGTACTGTTTAAAATGTTACAACAAAATACCTCCCCATATACTTCAATTGAATGAAACGAAATTTAAATCCTGTATAAAACGCACACTATGCAGTCAAGCATATTATAAGTTGGGGGATTACATCGCTGATAAAAATGCTTGGCTCAACGCTGGTCCTGCTCCACAAGGGCGCATTAACTAATTGATTAGCATTTGGAACTACTGAAGATTGTAAAAACTGTCTTTATATTGTATAAATTCAATCTTGTAGTATTGTATAATTGCGTAGCACATGTGTGAGTACTATGTACCTACTATAAAGCTACCATTTTCTAGGTTTGTTTTTCATTGACTTGAATGTGCCCTGGCGGCTGAGAGTATGTCATGCTCACTCAAATGTCTCGCTGGTGGTGGCGTGTGTGTTGGATCATTAAGTTCCCTTCAAAATGGTTGAGCTGAATGGTGCTGATCCATACGTCATGTTCGTGAACGGGCGCCGTCAGTGGGGACTGGTCATCTCTTGGCTGCCACGGCTTATTTTAATTTAATATTGGAATTGTTGTCGTCTCTTTATTACGGACGCTTTTAACGTTCTGCATCGTTCTCACATGCATAATTTCAACATGAATGATGTAACCAATAATTTGTAACCATATTTTGATTTAAAAGAGTGTCCATGGAGTTTCTTGCCCGTTCTTCTCCATAGGTACCTACTACGCTTTGGAATGGGCATCTAGCTTTATCTTTCTGACTGACCGACCCCTTGACAATTCAAAAGTGCCTGTAATTGGTTTATTTGAAAGAAATGCTTTGAGTTTGAGTTTTCTGATCGCTCATGTTTGACACCCCTCAAATAGCCCAGTAGTTTATCAGCATTCTTAAAACCTACTGCCTCTGCTCCGAACCGAACCGATCTATCATATATTCCATAAACAATGCAGTCAACAGCATTCCTACCCACTATATTACACCGATTTAAGCTATTATCTTTTCATAATAGTACTCTTCTAAATCATCTCCAAACTTTGCCCTTATAGCTAACATTTCCGTAAGTATATTACCATAATTTTCATGTGACGGAAAAGCAGATTTAAGTTTTTCGACCCATTCGTCCCATGAAAGCATTACTGATGACTGTCCTTCGTACCACTTTTTTGCTGTACCAACTAACTTTGGAAGAGCATAGTGAGCGGTCTGTCGACTATCCCAGCCATAGATCTCAAAGCATTCTTTGATTTTATTCAACCAAGTCAGAATTGTTTGGTTTTTCGATTTAGGATCGAATTCTGGAACTACGTTATTATTAGCAAATCTTTCTTTACTCTGTGGATTTACGGCTAAGATGGATTGTAAAGACTCTTTGATACATTTTAGCAATTCATTATGAATATCCATAGATGGAGGCCGCGGTGTAACAGATGTAAGTCTTTCATTTATACCAGAGCGGACTGGACTTCGTGATCTGTTAACGCTTTCTCTACGAGGAGTTTGCAATCTGTGACGCCTCTGCCTATTACGACTACGATCTATAGGTCTATTTGCTGGTTCAAATATATGCGTGTCCGTTGATGATGTACGCGATGAGCGACGCTGCAGTGGAGGTATTACGACTGACCTGCTTCGACTTCTTGCCTGCCACTCAACCCTCGGAGTTGATCTTCTGGATCTTTGCCGCTCGAAACTACGACCATCATTGCGGGGCGATGCTGGTGAGCGACGACTTCGCCTGGGCGTTGCTGACAAGCAACGACTTTGGCTCGAGTCTCCAGCACGCATCCGATACCGGCTGCGTCTCGAGGGCCCTCCCAGCACAATGCTGTGATGACTCCCGGTCGACTTCTGACCGGTCACTGGACATCTTCACTCAATTGTACAATGTACACTGTCCCAATGGTCTTACTGTGGACGTATGATCACACCAGGGTAGTAGCAATAGCTACAACAGAATTCCCTGGTGTTTATCCCTGCTTCTGAATTGTTAAACACTTCTATTTTTAAATTAAAACACTTGTTCTTTGTATAAAATAACTTTATTATACACATGGAATCCCGACTACAATGTCAACCGAGTTGCTTCGTTCGTAGCTCAATGATCACTGGCCAGCACTGTCTTTTTACAATTTAAAAATGACTTTTGCCCCACTCAGAAATAACGAGAACGTCATATCCGTTATTCTCAAGTGTTGCCAAAGTAAAAATAATACATTCAGTTGCCATAACGAACATACATTTAAAAGTTTGCTACAATATTAATAATTTGTTCTTTTACAATGTTGCCACAATGGATATTATACTTAGGTATTAAAGTAATACATTGTTTTTTAAATTAAATGGCATACTACCGTTATTATAATCGATAGGTTTTTAGTAAAATTCACAACTTATTTACAATGAATAAGACAAATGTATCTAGAAAGTGTGCAATATTTACTTGAAATTAAAACATGAATTTGAAACAAGCTAACACACCGGACAGTTTGTTTACAATTTTACATAGTATAATTTGTACAGAACAATTTGTATCTAGTAAATGACTACATCTAAACTATACTCCATTTGAAATAAGATTAGAAATTAAATAAATATTTTTTACAGTCTGTTCAACCGATAGTAGTATAAGTAGGTACAAAATATAACAGTCGTATCCACATTGCAGTTTACCTAAGGCGAAAGCGTCAGGGTAGCCCGCGAAATTCAAATTTACTTAGGTTTTTTGCAATTTGCTGGTAAATTTTAGGTTGTACATTGATCTAAATATGATTCGCGGCCAAAAAGTATGTATTTATAGAATAATAATCATAAAAATAACCAATATAACTCTCTAAGTTCATATTACCCTATTGAATGACTATTTCAGTAAACTATGACATTTGAGGCCAATTCTAACTTAAGGAGTTGTATTGCTGATTCTAAGGGATATAATTCTGTAAAGTCATATTTGTTACGGTCGCGAATCATATTTTAATCAACATACAATCTAACAATGACTTGCGAATTGCAAAAAACGTTAGAAAATTTGATTTTCGCGGGCTGCCTTAGCGCACTCCTCTTAAATAACTTTACAAAATCAGCCAGTCATCCAGTTTGAATTAAATTCTGTTATTATTTAATGAAAGTATCACTCTTTTCTAAACAATTTAGCAAAACTTTTGACGAAATACAATACTTTCTGCTTGTAATGACCACGGAGTATAGTGTTATTGAATCATAGACTATACTAATAAGGCCTAGCACAGATAATAGAAGGCACAATTTTTTATTAAAACAATTTCATAAAAACAAACATGTTTCCAGTTTGTCTCTACATTACCCAAAAGTTGACTGGAAAAATATGCCATAGGCATTGAGTCCACCACTGTGCATTTGTGTGCTTAAATAAATAATTCAAAATTCGTACTTTATTATGAACTGGCCGCCCGCTACTTCGTCCGCGTGTTTTATCATTAAATATATCCTGTGGCAGTAGGCAATAGCGTAGCTTACTATTAGTGGAACAATTTTTGTAATCGGATTACTCAAACTCAAAGCATTTATTTCAAATACACCAATTACAGGCACTTTTGAATTATCAAGGGGTCGGTCAGTCAGAAAGATGAAGCTCGTTGCCCATTCCAAAGCGTAGTAGGTACCTATGGAGAAGAACGGGCAAGAAACTAAATCCAGAGATTACATTTTACAGACATATAAACAAACAGTTTTACCTCTTTATAAAATTACTAGCTTTTGCTTGCGGCTTTGGCCGCGTGGCGGTTGGAATAAAAAACCTGTAAGTATTAGTATGAACCTTCTCCGTGAAAAAATACGCTTCGTTAGATATATGCCAATTTTCATGGTGATCAATCAAACGGTGTTGGAGTTTACCAATCTCATACATACCAACATTAATTTTTATATAGATAGATACTAAATAGAACTTAAAATAAGTAGCTTCTGTGATTTGGTCGAATAAAACTGTTTTATACTCTCAATTACACCTCCCTTTGACACGCAGTTTTTATCCAAAAATGCTACTAAAATACCTTTTCACGAATTGTGTACATTCCTGCGTGTTTCTTGTAAAAAGCCTTTTGGGACAATAACATGTGTCTTTTTCAGGAGAAGCCGCAACTATTTGTGCACAAATATAGCTTTGTGCTGGAAGCGACGGGGTTTTTTTTTTACTTGTGATTCCTTTTGGTAACGATGAAGAATAAGACTATAATGCCCACGAAAATAACGCCATAATGTATAAGAATTGCGTCAAAATCGTTAAACAAAATCCTTGCTTGATCATACATAAGAACAGTTCTACAACATTACGCGAGTCCAGCCTCGGTTTTAATCAATTTAATAACTGCGGGTTGCCGGAGATTTTACACGGTTAGGGTAGCCCCTAATCTAATGGGCAGCTAACAGCCAATCTCGTTACTGAAAGCGGAGCACGGTTAGTTTTGCATTGCATAAAACATAATATTTAGGTGTTGCTCATACTTTATGCCTCGTTTCGTGTGTGCTATGTCTACTGATATGCTGAAAGACAAACGCCGAACTGCATTCTGATATATCGCTCATTTGGAGAAACATTGACGTAAATGTATTTTTTCCCAAAAATGAGTTATCGATATATATTGTGCTCGAAAAAATTTTTAGAGGAGCAGAGGCGTGAAATATTGAATATGGTTTTGGGATTTATCAACATTTCAGAACGAGACAGTAAAAGATTACAAAAAAAAAAAAACTTTAAATCACTCTCCTGTAACATTTTAAAAGCAGCAGTTACGTCGATGTTTCTCCAAATGGCGATATTTTATGTCATGTTGCTTTGCTTGTTCTTGCTATCTCCTCTTTTAATCCATTTCTATAATTTATTTGTAAAGATCTGTAATTGGCACACGACTGTTTATATTTTAGGGTAGTGATTTTTTTGTCTGCAAATCTTCCATGCCATAAATAAATAATACGACGCTACAATTTGTAAATCGGCTTTTCGCACTTAGCAAAAAAACTTTTCGTATCAAAATATAAACCTATCAAAGGCCCATTCAGTCATCTTACATCCACGTGCCAACATAAATACATTTGTCCATCCAAACACGCTTTCGGGTACACTGGGGCACGTTAAGTACCTATGAATTGACTCCCTTCAACCCCTAAGTTGTAAGGGGAGGCAATATACACTGTCAATCGAAAACTTAAGCATGCTTCTAATGCTGTGTAATTGTGATGGGTAAGGTTCAAAATCAAAGTATTTATTTCAATTAAACAGGCACTTTTGAATAGTCAAGGAGGCGGCCAATCACAAAGAAAAAAGAAAAAGAAAAGAAAGAAAAATTCTTTTTTTAGTCATCATAACCAAAGTACATACAAAGATGAACTTGGTTGCCCATTCCAAGCTTAGTAGGTTCCAATAGAAAAACGGACAAAAAACTCAATTGACTTTACATAATTCATGGTGTTTAATTAAACTCATTTTGGACATAAGGTATAATATTAATACGTTTGGTTTTGAGAGGTATATTCAGAAAAGAGATTTATTTATTCTTCATCTTTCTGACTGACCGACCCCTTGACAATTCAAGTGCCTGTAATTGGTTTATTTGAAATAAATGCTTTGAGTTCGAGTTTTATTTTGCTAGGTTTTGGCGGAGCGTATTTCCAATCTATACAAGGCCAGAATGCAGCCATAGGAAACTGCTCGCGTTTACATTGTAATGCTATTTTTAAATCTGTGATTATACTGATTATACAATGCATACACGAATTTTGCGTACTGGCTATGTATAGTTGGTAACGTGGACGCGCGCGTCCTGATTCCAAACTATACTACATCACTAACGCCTGAAAAGATTTTTAAAGATTTATAGTGTAATAGAGTAATTGTAAGTGACAGGAAAAACCTATTAGGGCCTCCTATTTCTGAATGGCAATAATAATAAGGCGTAGTCAACGGGCCTACTTCTGGGTGTTTAAAAAAAGTAATAACCACGAAAGGTCTAACCTAACCTGTCCGAGTCGGGGTGCCCCAAGTACCGACTGCTCGCGTGTCGATTGGAATCGATCTATACATGATTAGTCCGTATGCGTACTGGCACTGTATATTATAGAATAAGGTAGTTAATTCGTTCACTACGAAGTATACGCGAGTATTTGCGTACTACTCTCGTATAGATTGGAAGACCTTAGTACAAAAGTGATTTCCAATGTATACGCGAGCAGTTTCCTATGGCTGCGTTCGGGCCTTGTATAGATTGGAAATACGCTTTGGCGGATCGATAGGCACAGGCTAAGTGATTAGTAGTGGCTTTGCAAACTAGAGGTTGAAACTGAGCGATTAATGAGAAAAATAGCAATACCATGATTACCGTTGTCTTACTCACAACATAGATTGTAATATTTATTTTGTTAATTTCACGAACGGTTGATTTTTCAACCGTCAGATAACTTTTGTCTGAGGGCTTCAATGACACGGTTTGACAGCTTTTGTATTGTAAATAATGTGTAAAACCATTATATTTATTATTTCTATAAAGTTATCTGACGATTGAAAAATCAGCCCTAACTAACTTGTAAATAGTTACTTTTATCTTCCACGAATTGATTCAGTTGCTCCTGAAAAACTGCACAATACTTGAAAAGGGACCGAATATTAAACAATTTCATTTGAACTACAAGTAATACTACACCGAACTACATAATTAATGCACTTTCTGTGTATGAATGAATATAAATCTTGTTTAAACAGGTATTTAATTCAAATCTACAAAGCTTTTACGGTTCGCTATTTAGTTTTGTGTAAATTTATGATACTTACCTATATGATCACTTTTTAGCTGATTTATATTCTAAACTAATAAGTATGAGGTTAAATGTATTTATCAATAAAAAGCTACTTTAATATCACTGTTTCTTAGAAAAAAACTGAAATTCATTCTAGCATAAGTGTTATTACTATTGTTTTTTTTTTTTAAACTTTGCCCCGCCAATTACGAAGGTGACAGCCGGAGGACTTAAAAAAACCAAAGTTATTTTATTAAGGTTTTTAATAAGGTAAAAATTACAATTAAACTTATGTTAATTTCTATGTCTAGATTCGGACGATGCTAGTACCGAAGTAAAGTAAAAACGATTGGCTTATTAATATTGCAATTCTACTGATTCCTACGCGTGGATGCGGCATCAGCAGTCCTTGAAGTAGGTGAACGCCCGGCGACACGAGGCGCTGATTCGATGATTCGGCAGGTGGCACGTTGCAGTTTTATGTGGAAACGTCCGATTGACGTAAACAGCTAATCATGTCGCTGTTCAGCTGATTTGGTGTAGGCAGGGCACGTAACACGCACTAGGATTTTTTACTGTATTGTGGGTGCGTTTACAAACATTTAAAGTCACATAAACAAACAGCTCGCGGTAGCTCTGATTTCATTCAAAAAGGGATTTTTATCCTTTCCGAGGCTGGCTACTTATTTAACCAGAGGTGACTGAATACCTACCAACCCTAATACCGTGTAATGCCTACTTATAATTTGTGCTGAACTTTGAGCGTATTTTCAAAAACAGTGTCTTATTTTTTATCTCGTAATGCTAGAATATTTCCCAAGGGTAAGAACGTACCTAAGTAATTAATCATTATTAAAAACCTGAAGAGTCCACCCGAAAGGCGACCTTTTTTAGATGGTGCCTAGCTTAGCGCTTAGTTAAACAAAAATATTTTTTTACGGATTCTTAAATTATTAGCGGGAGGCTAAAAGACGTTTTGGGAAGGATTTTCCCAATTAAATTAGTTTAAAAATAATGGAGGCTACTTTCAGATTGAGAAGCCACTCGATAACAACTGCTGTTGCTGAATATAAAGGATGTAAAAAGACACTTAACGGAGCCGAGGATCAGTTACTTGTATTACCCGTATTTTTTTTTTAATACTTAACCGTATCTGGGAACCTTCTGGCTACGGAGATATTGAAGTACAAAATTTCAACTTTTAGTGACGGGTTTTTTTTTTACAAAACAAGTTTTTAATGTTTCTAATACCCCTACGACCCCTGAACCATTGCGTGCACCCATATGCATAATGTTTTGCGTGTGTTACATTGCGGACTACCCAAACTGCAAATTTTCACACCAAAAATAAAACTCGTTTCCCAGCAATAATTTTTGTGTAATGTAACTTAGTTGGATATACATAACGCGTAGTTGACGGCTATGTAATGGGGCTTTTTACACCCCGTTTAATAGCGGTGGTTTGAAATAGCCACGTATATGTTTGTTTTTTTGGTGTGCAAGAGAGGAAAGGCGTGACTTTATGTTTGTGTGTATGTAATGTTGTATGCCATTTTTTTACTGTTTTTTTTTTGTACTTACATGTTTTTTTTTATTAGGTTTTTTTTATGGATCATGGGTTTGCAATAAAGTTTTTTATTATTATGTGTTATAATTGAGACTTCAGAAAACTTTGATCTAATGTTGCGTAGTAGGTACATCCAATCCTGCAGTTGAGGGGTTAGCTACGAAAGTTATATTTTTAAAACACTTATTATTTCCAGTAGTGAATGTTTTCTGTTTTTGAACAGTCGACATCGTGTTTTCTATTCACCTATTTCTTTAGAACACACCATTTTTTTAAATTCATAACATAAAAAAAAATTTCGTCTTGTCTTGTCGTGTCTTGTCTTTTGGACTCTATTTACAACATATTGTAATATTCTTATTATTTACTATGTACTATTTTTCCTTTGTAAGACAAAAGTGTATTATACAATCAAAGCAGTATTGCATATACAATTTGCTTTTTATTTTCATGATCCTGGAAAAGTTCGTATTATTCTACTTTTCATCATTCATGACGTCTTCAAGTGGGTACTATAAATCCCATATTAAAACGGATACTTTTTTAAATGAACGACCATCACAAAATCCACAAACTACAAACTGCAGAGACAGAACATGAATCTCGACACAAACCTCCTTCGGGAACAATTTTTCACGGAGCAATCGGATCTAGCGGTTTAATTGCAGTGGTAGGGTTAAAGTCCAGGTCCCCACGGATTTCGTCAGCAACCGTGTTTCACCGCGATCCAATGACGGATCTTGAATCAATTCGATTGCTACGTTTTTTAATGCTGAGTGGGGTAGATGTTGAGGATGGAGAGAAAATATCTAAGTAATTGAGTAGTTAAGGCGTTAAGCTTAGCCATATTAACACCCTAATTGCGTAACATACTATCAGTAATTAGGTATCTGAATCATTTTGAAGCCTATTGCTAATCCATTGCTTCATATGTTTGAAAAAATTGTCTGCTCAACAACGTAAATAACGCAATGAATGTTGTTGAACTGTCAAAATGAAAGTCATTCCTACTGTTAGTGTGTTACGCAATTACCCCGCAGGTTTATGTAGTACCTTTTTATTTTAGGTATACCAGCAGGGTAATTACGTAACACACTAACAGTAGGAATGGGTTTCATTTTGACAGTTCAACAACATTCATTGCGTTATGTACGTTGTTGAGCCGACAAATTTTTCGAACATATGAAGCAATGGATTACCAATAGGCTTCAAAATGATTCAGATTGTGATAGATAGTGTGTTACGTAATTAAGGTGCAGATTTATTTTAATGTTATACGTTGGAGCTAAACTGCTAAATCTACTGCTGGTTCATTAGAAAACCAGCGTCAGACAGCATCTGGTTGGCATTCATGCTAAAATGGACCTTATTGGCACAGCCGTGAGGCACACACTATTATTGGTAAAGCATTTCACTATTTTATATATATTTTTATTTTGTGTTTCATGAACTGTTGTCAAATAGATGTTAATTTCTTCTCTTCTCTCTCTTGTTAATCTTCTTTTTAAATAAAAAGTACCTATAGGTAAACGATAGGTATGCTTTCTTTATTTTCATCCTTTATAATAATAATAATAATTCCTTTATTGTCAGGCAACTGAAGCCCATAGATAAAATACACAAAATACAAAATAACAAATTAATACATAATAAAACTGAAACTTGTGTTAATAAATATTACTTAAAACTATGTTAGTAACACTTCACTTCACTAGCTAATTGTCCTTGTGCTGTCCTGTGGTATTTGCCCGCGGAAGCGACGGAACACCACGTCCTGTGGCCAAAAGTCTTCTTCCAAGACGACGGACAAGTAACAATTCGGTACTCGCACCACAAACGCCTTGAAGTTGACGTTGCGGCGCGACTCCAGTAACTGTACCCTCGGCGTGTACCTCGTCTTCTGGCGCACATACTCCACGATGTCCTCCGCCTTAGTGCTGTAGTGTAGGCGGGAGATGTACACCGGTGTGTTCGGCTTTGCGGCACGCAGGCTCACTCCGGAATCCGTAGGAGCTTTGCCGCAGCGGTTCTTGTTCACTCGCGAACGGCGCTTCCTCCTTTGCACCGTCACGAAACCCTCATCATAACCCCGCGAAATGCTGTTTCGTCTACACCTATTTCGTATTAGATGCTTAAACATACCAGTAATTATGTGTTCTCGAAGTAAAAATGTTAATAAAACCCTCTTTCGCAATCGGGTAAAAGTGCATAAGTTGAAACATTGTTTAAATCGGTGGTGACCTTTTTATCGGAGATAGGTACTTTCGCTGTGCGCATTCAAATTTATGAATAAAATATAACTATCTTCAAGTTTTTGCTGCAGTTTCAATGAACTGCAATGAAAGACGTCGTTGCACACTTCAAAATGTATTCGTTTAAATTGTCTACACCTAACACTGTGAAGTGTGACAGCCATTAGAAGAATAATTATTCCTTAGTTAGTTAAGTATATTCATTTGTTTGTGATTCATTTTACCCTTTGAGTTAATACTCAGCTGCTGGGACAGACAAATTACATATAGTGTCGCACGTAAGAGACTATTGTAATGAATATGAGTTAATTATGATTGAATATGCATTTAAATTTGATTTATGTAATTTGTGTGGTGATGTTGTATTTATTCGTTTGTATTTATTTACGTCTGATTTTGTAATTATTATTAAATAATTTAAAGATGTTTTCTAATATAGGTTATGCGGTACCTGAAATAAATTAATTTTAATGTTTAACACTCAAAGAAACTATCTAATTATTGTCAACTCTGGAAATACAAAGTTGTTCTTTCTGTAATTGATTGTAACAAAATAAATAATAATAAGATTATTTTGATATTTACAAACATTATTATTCACTGATGATATTCTCGAAATACTCTCAAAGTCTACACGTGTAAATTACTAAATTACGAGGCGCGAGAATAATTATGATAGAACTTCACGTACAGGTGAGTTCGTTTAATCATTAAATATAAGAAGGTATCTTTTCAAGTTTCTTGTGCAATTTCTCAAGTGACGCGACTATAGAATGAACAACGTCGGTGCACATTTCAAAAACCATTCGTTATAATTTACAAGGTTCATTTTTGATTTTCAAACAATATAATATTTGCAAGAAATAGTCCAAATTCCGGAAAAAGTGATAATCTGTTGGAGCAAGGTCCGGGGAGTATGGTGGGTGTCGGAGATATTCCAATTGGAGCTCCTCTAATTTAGCGGCCGTCTGTTGTGCAGTGTGTGGTCTAGCGTTGTCTTGAAGCAGCAGTGGGCTTGAGCAATTTACCAGTCTCGATTGTTTAACGGCTAGCTTTTCCATCGTGGTTTGTAATTGTTGACAATACAGATCTGCCGTAATCGTCAGGCCAGATCTTAGGAAACTGTAGTGGATGACACCAGCAATGATTCAGCAGACACTTACGAGTGCCTTTTTCTGAGTCAACTTTCGCTTGGTGCAGGATTTGGCTGGTTCTCCTGGGTTCAACCATTGTGATGAGCGTTTCCAATTATCGTACAGGACTCATTTTCGAAGCCTGCCGCTAACTCTGACGTGATTTGTGATGGATCCGCTTCCACGATCACTTTCAATTTTTAATTTCCGGGGTCTCCGGCCGTCCACGGTGTTAGTTCCGTAGGTAAAAATTTCCAGAAGGAAAACGTTAGAACCAAAAACGTACCGTGTTTTCTTTTACAGTAGGTAGTTTCCTCATACCATCATGCATCCTTCAAGCTGTTTCTGCAGCGCTGGTGCCACGGTGGAACTCGCATTCGTAAATAACGCGATATTTAAAGTTTTCGTTATTATGAACAGAACGATGTCAAAGAAAAATCGAATGGCGCGAAAACGAATGAATCACTAAATTCGAAACACGAACCTAAATTTGAAATCAATTTGAATTTGGAATTCCTAACCAAACGCCAGATATTGGAGACCAAATTAGCCAGTTCGACAAAACGCAATAATTTCATAAATGTAAGGTAGACAAAAAGAGATGAGGACGAGGAAGAGATGAGAGACAAGGTGTGTAAGGATAGAATAGAAAACAAAATACATAAAATCAAAAACATTTAATTATTTAAGTAAACCATACAATACAACTCTATGTTGAGATAGGACAAAATGGATTTAATTTTAATTAAATCGAGCTGTGTGACGCTTTTTATTCCTTTTCTAAGGATATTGTTGTTCTATTCTAAAATTAGTTCCGAGTTCAGAGTTAATTTTATGAAATATGAAATCAAGGCCAATAACATCCTGTTTTCTAGCTTAAGTCAATTGGTTTTTAATTTACTACAACTACTGACATAACATCACGCCTGTATTCCCCGTAGTGTTAGGCAGAGGTGTACCTATAGTACACCCACATTTCGCCAGTTATGTTTAAGTCCCATGTAATACAGGGCGAGCCTTTTTTGTTACTTTAATTATTTTTAAACTGAACTACATAGCCAGAATAAGAATAATTGATTGTTCCATCGCACAGTGTTGTTTTTGCCTCGAAAAACGGACATCCGCTTTTTATCAACTTATCCCATAGAGCAGGTTATTTTAAGAGTAAGAGTAAAATACCCGTGTGCCAATTTTACACCAAACACGAGTAAAAACATGTTTAATTTATTTTTAAACTTTTCTAAATTAATTAATTACAAAAACAACACGCATTATTTTACCCTTTTCTTTATTATGTGTAATAAAACTATATTAAAGCTATTTAAAAAAAAATACAAAAGAGTACTAACTAGTACAGATGTAAAGAAATATGCTTTTTTGTGTTTTTAGATTTTGATTTTTCATGGTTGTATCTTTGCTTAGTTGGATTCAATATTTATTGTAAATCATACACAGATCCCAACCAATCACAAAAAAAAGACACTTCCGAATCTCGCGGTATCTAGGAGTAATTCACTTCTAAAGTTTTTTCTGATAATTTTGATTTTAGGGTCATCACTTCACAAAAAAATAATAATTTTTGTTTATAGGTTTAAATTTTATGTTGGATTCAATTTAACATAGAATAATACTTATCTACGTATACATATTACCACCCACTTTCATAAATTTTACAAATAATGTTCTTATATCTTTTTATTATTTTTACATCGAACTAAACATACAACTAAAGTAAAGTAATTATTTATACTAATGTTTTTTCATGCTTTATTGCATGTCAAGCCAAGTTCAGAGATGAACAGGGTGAAGCACACCTTACACGAACCATTTCGAGCTACTTTCCACCACCTAAATCTATTAGACCTACGAAAATATCTCTAAATTTAAAAATAATTTTGACGCAACTAAAATTTTATTTGACAATCGCGACTCCACGTGGTACTTGTTTGCCCTACCCCGTGAATTTTTTTTTAGAGCCGGAGCCGCGCATTGTGGCAGCCTCGACGTGTTTTATATGGAATTTTCCACTTTTTGTATGGAAAATATGAAAAATAATAACCTACATGTAAAGTTTTAAGGGTTTATTTGTTTCGTAGAGGGGGTTGAAATTTTCATCAGTTTTGCGATAGGACACACCATTTTCGATATATAAGCAAAATATAAAAAAAAGAGATATATTACTGTTTTTGCACCTGAAGTCGCGTTGTTGTGGTGAATTTTAGTTCATGACAACTAATTTTATTCCACATCTTTTTATTCGCGATAAAAAATAGTCAGATTTTGTTAGACAACTAAAATTGTTGGTGTAAAATGTCAAATTCAGAATAGCAAAATTGCCACTTTCACTAAATTACTACGAGTAACTCAGTGCCATCTTAGTGATGTCAAAGTTATAGTTAAGTTGTGTCACTGTCTACTTCAGAATGGGAAATCGTCGTTTGACAGGAATAAACAAAATTTTTGTGATTTTTAGTCTAGTTTAGATAATTTTGTGACAAGAGAATCGGCACCATTAGGAAATTAACAAATATCCAAACAAATATCTAACGGCTAAAAAAATTTTACATTTATAAAACTAGTAGGATTACTAGAATTATAATTCTGTTTATTCATTTTAATTTAATTTGTTTTTAATTATTTATAAAATAATATAAAAATAGTTGGATTTATCATTAATAATGTGAAAATCAATGATATTGTAACTTCTTTCAGATAACAATGTTATTATGTCCTTTATTTATTTTTATTGGTGGGAAATCATCAAATGACCTCTACCGCTCTGGGCGGAGCGGAAGGGCGTGTCAGACTCTTACTGACTAAAACCCACCCGTGTTCCTTCAGTTGCCTGTGCGCCAGGGCCACGGTAACTCTTTCGAACAATCCGCGACACCGGCAGGCATCGGTCCTAACGGACCCTGTCAATTGTGCTGACATCTCTTTGAGGTGCGCGTGGAACACGACGCGCCGTCGACCCGGGTCTGGTCCTTACCGGACGGCGAGCTGCCCATTGCTCGCCGTCCGCAAGCCCGCACCTATGGTGGCCGGGAGTCGGCAATCGACTCCCGACGCCCAGAGTGTCTCCTCCTCCTGCGGCGGCTAGGGGCGCGAGGGCGCAGAGATTTCCTCTCCCTTTCGCGCTTTCGCCTCTGACATACAACGACGCAGTGACTTGACTTGCTTGTCATGGAAATGCTATAATTAATCATGTGTGAGCTCTCTCTTCTCAGTATGAACACTTTTTCTGTGACTAAAATATACGGTGAGGGCAAGTCTAAAGATTCTTTGATGACCTAGAGATCTTTGGGCAGCGGGGTTTGATTTTACGGTGTCAAAAACGCTCTTTAAGAAAACACACCAATTTACTTGACACTGTGCGGCCACCGCCCTTCGAAAATAAAATTCACATTTCAAAACGACAAATATAATTTGGTGGCAATCCTTTTCACGATACAACTTCGTCCCAGGCCGGGTTAAAAGATGTTTAGCGAAGCTACATTGGACGTTGGCATGTATTCACTACCTCGGCACTTAGAGTTTTCTTCACAATTCCAAGTGTATATTTGAATTTAAGCTGTGAGGAATGAGTTGGTTTTAAGTTTGAATGTAATATGTTATGTTTGCTACATGTCTGCTATAAGTAGTTTTGAAGCCATTTTAAAAGGGTGCAGGTTATGTCAGTCTGAAGTGTTTTGGGTGAGGAGTTGAGGACAAGGTTTTCGCCCTTCAGAGGGACAATTACGGATTGGAATTAATCAATATCTATTTTAATAGAATACCGTAACAGTACTACATAATTTACATGAGATACTAGAATATTGGTCTACGTTAATAATTTGAATCGTTTATAAATTAATTGTTGTTTTTAGACACATCCGCTATTTCCAGAATTCATAAATTTTCATCTAAATCTACTTACGTGTACAATGTCAGTCAAATATTAAAGTTATCATCGCCCGCCGTCTGAAACCGTCTGAAAGCAAATCCAACAAAAAGAGTTATCTCTCAAAATAGTTTCCACTTCATACAGTCAGCGCAAACATACTTTCGGAATTTTGTCGATTC
Organism: Dryobotodes eremita; assembly: GCA_917490735.1. Taxonomy (NCBI): domain Eukaryota; kingdom Metazoa; phylum Arthropoda; class Insecta; order Lepidoptera; family Noctuidae; genus Dryobotodes; species Dryobotodes eremita. The sequence continues at coordinate 6,869,029 of OU823261.1, forward strand.
AAATTGTCGAATCTTGAATAATTTAAGTGAGACACAATTATTATTCATATTGTTAACGTTACTCTCGGGAGACGCGATCAGATAAAGTTTACGTAAACAAAGAAAGAAAAAGTATTAATTGGGAAACGCTCAGGAAGATAATTACAGAAACTACTTAAATAGTATCACACATACATATAAAAATAAAAAAAATATAAAGAAGAAAATTAAAGTCTTGTACGAGGCCTAAGGGCTATGTCTGCATGGCGCTGCGATATTGAAAACCTATTAACCTATTTATTTTTTTAAACTTCTCGCACACAAATAAGGTGCAAAGGCGGACTTAATGCCTTAGGCATTCTCTACCAGTCAATTAAAGGTGGTGAAGGCGGCAGGAAGAAAAGGTGGAAAAGGTGCAGGCGCTTTTTTGAGAGGAACATGATATTAGTAAAAAATAAAAAGATATCTTTTTTATCTCTGATTAGGCCTGCTCTTGACCTCGATTACGCCTGATGGAAAGCGATATATTATATCATAATGAATTATAAATAAAATAGGTACACAAGTAGATAAATAAGTTATAAATTTATAATAATTTATATACATACATATTTACTATAATCACCTATTCTTTTAAATAAATCATAACCATAACCATCCTTATGACTTAAACTTAATAAATCAACTGCTGGACAATGGATACAGGTCTCCCACAAGGCACAACGACCCATCACGGTTATCTTTTTCACAAGTGACCGTTACTGACTGTACCCTGAAACACGAGCCGAGTTCGAGTGAGTTGCAAATGCTCGTATTTTGGGTCTGCCGCCATTAATTCAGGTTGCACCGAAGAGCCTCACTCGACCCCGTTGCCGCACCGACTGAAACTTTCAATCGCACGCTGATAATTACAGTTTCGTATGTGTGGATTAAATTGGCTTTTACTAAAAGATTGATTGGATTTTGTTTGAATTCATTCATTCATTCTTCATCATTCTTTTCCATATTAAATGATAAATGATTTTATTTCTGTAAGTAGGTTTGAACAAACACTTTTACACGTCAATCATATTTTAAAAACTAGATGAGGTCGGCGTATCCTATCTGACTACTCCGAGAAGAAAGGCCGAAACAAACTCAGAGGTCACAGTCTCTTTTAAAGTCCAGACATAATCTTGGTCAGATCATGTGATGACCATGTAGATTTGTGTCTGAAATGGTCTTTTGAGGAAAATCCACACAGATTGAGTGGACCTGTCCAGTCAGTGCACGTATTTGTCAGTAATTGTGCAGCTCAACTCAAAACTTAAGGTCCAAAACTCAAAAATTAGGTACCCCATCCATAAAGTTCACAGGTATGATGCAAGTTTTTTGCCTGTGGTATTCACAAAAATTGAAGCAACAAATGATTTGCTTCGTTAAAACACTATTAAGATGGTGAATTTTTTATTGTTACTTCAATTTAAGGCATGCCACAGGCAATTAAATCGTACCGCGTTATCAGGCTTTACTATAGTTTTGTTTTGTCAGTAGCAGCCTGAAATCTGAATATTCCAACCTGATTAATGGCAAAAGGCTTGCTCCCTATTATAGTTTAATCAAGCGCAATGGAGGTAGTGTACAGTCACCAAAAGAGATAAGTAACCAGTGCTGTCGGATATAGTTGAAGTTTAGTAAGAAACCGATGGATGTTTTCGAATGAAATTTAATTTGATAAATTAACTGTTTGTATTCTTCGTTCTTTATTTATTTATTCAAAAACATCCATCGGTTTCTTACTAAACTTCAATTTTATCCTTCGACCCTTGTTACTTATTACTTTGAGTGACCGTACTTTACTTTTTTGCGTACCCCGAAAATACGAGATAGGATTTTTTATTGGTAGGTTTCCTATACATTTTTATTGTCTTGAAGTTATTACTTTTCTCTGCCTTTCAGGCCCAAAGAATAGAAGCCCAACATGAATTGATAATTAATTCGGAACCAATATCATAATCTTTTAGCGTTATTGTCGCGAATTCTACTTCACCGAGCACTTATTCTTACAACTTAATTGAGAACAGCATTTCTGTATCTTCAGATTAAACTCTCAATAGCTATTGATTCACACAGTTCATCTTTAACTGTGATGAAAGATAAACTTTCAGTAACAAGAAGAACAGTGGTGGCTAACTGTTAAAGGCCTCGACTCGGTCTTAGATTGTGGGTTCGAACCCCAGCAGGTATTTTAATTTGTGTAATAATTTATTTTATCACGACTCTCTTCTCACCACTCTTAATACGGCGAAGGAAAACATCGTGAGGATAGATTTGCGCCACCAAAAATTCGAAGACATGTGACGTCCATCAACCAGTACTGGGCCCGCGTGGTGGATTAACACCCACTCCCTCTCCCTCTAAGAGGATGCCTGGTTGCCAGCCGTGGGAACGTTATAAGCTAATTATGGTTTGATTATGGTTTACTATCAACATATCGAACTAATAGCACTCCGGTAAATCCTGTCACTCCCCTTATGAAAACCTCAGAAACCGTATTTTACTATAATACTGTGTTTTTAGAAGTTAGTGAGTTTAATAAAACTCGAGAACCAGTCAGTCGAGCACTTGTTAAAGTAGCTCCATAGTTTCACACATTGCTCAGTTTCTCATTGCAAAGTTATGGTATCTCGCACGTACGTTGGAAGACTGTTAATTATGACCGACGGACGTACCTAGGTAGATATGGGGCGGCCAATCAAGGGGATCTCGGTACAATATGCGTTAATTAGTCGGCAGTTGGCGTCGGAATCAATCGTCGACGTTCCTGTGTGTACGTTTGTTTATGTAGTTATAACTTTGTTTGAACTATGGTCTATTTATTGTGGAAACTGTAGGTATATAAAGAGCAAAATTAGGATCTTATAAGATGTATGAACTGGAAGATAACATCATATTAAAATACTAACGGAAACGCCGGGAGGGGACGCCCTAGGAGGACATATAGTGACCTTATTGGTGATGTTCTTCAGAAAGGTCAGGTGCGTAGTACTCGCAACCGGCATGCTCGTATGACCAGATGCGTGAACGTGAACGAGGCAAAAGGAGTATGTAAGAATCGTAGCAGGTGGCGTTCTGTAGTTTCTGCCTACCCCCATGGGAAGAAGGCGTGAATTAATGTATGTATGTACGTATATTAACGCCCGTATTCCTCGATGGGTTAGGCAGAGGAGAGAGGATGGGTTAGGCAGAGGAGAGAGAGAATACTACCCACATTTCTCTAGTTATGTTTAAGTCCCATGAAATAGGGGGCACGCCTATTGAACAATATTTAGGACTAATTTCAGTGTCCAAAAAGACGGAGTAGTTACTTAAAATTGACCATTAAAAAATTAAATGAAGGATGATAGTATCCGTCCCATAAGTTTATCAGACTTATCAGAATGTGGAAGACTCCAGCACAAAGTAACTTAATGATAAAAATCTTTAGAGGCGCCTTAGAAAAAACGGAGTTAACCAATTAGTGCTGGCGTTCAGACGTTTCAGAAACAGAACCTTCCAGTCGTTCTTACAACGAACGTCATTAATGGAAATTAGCTAAGAATATACTCCTTACCAAAAGTGGAAAATGTCAATAGTTAATTAAAATTCTCAATCAAGTGGCTTCTTTACATTAATTTCTGTAAAACCTTTTAATATCGTCTAACAAACGTGTAAAATATTTCTTTTACATATCGTCACGCCTATCATCCCTGAAGGGTTGGGCAGAGAGGTACACGCACATTTCGCCTGTTATGTTTAAGGCCCACGTAATAAGGGGTGACTCGGGGTGACCCTATTGTCATGCAATGGCATATATCCAGACTCCGGGCTGCTACTGACAAATTCCTGATGGAAAACTGAATCACACCTTTCCCGACGACTCTGTATAAAATTATCATTTAATGGTTACAGGTTGCGCGTCGTTGTCCCTGCCACCCTGTATATACGCAGATGCTTAAGAAACAAACAGCAATCTATTCATTGGTCGAAACTCCGCAACGTCTCAGGTAATAAGTATATTAGTTCAATACAAAGCTCCGAAGCTATTTACCGAATGTTATCTCCTTCGAAGGTATGATCTTACCTCGCAATTATGAGTACAGATAGTTCAACTCATCTGTGCGTGCGCTTGTAATTATACAGCTTTAATTTGTGTATCAGTGACGCGGCAGTCGTCGTCCGCACACCTCTTGTCACGCAAAAAAAACCACTGTATATATCGTAGAAATTTTCTCATATCTGTAGCGGTATCTACATCGCCACATGCGAGCTACACGTCACACTGACGTCACGCAAAATCCTGCATCACGCAAGCAGAGTTTACCACGCAACTAGCATATATACAACGTCCCGACATCAATCGTCGGGCAGTTGCCCACCAGACACGAAACCCGTCTGGTCGGAGGATCCTCCCTTTTCCATAGAGTATTAGTGAACTTTACACCCTGTTCCTCATACCTCTATATATCTTTGGTATCTATACAAGGTTTACCCACACGGCGCCGAGCGCACAGATGAGTTGAACTATGTGTAACTGCACGGATTGCAGTGCAATATCGAGTAGCCGGTCATTCGGAGTTCCACATATTCTACTACTGCCTCAGACTACCTGGGCAGTCCTAATTACTTAGCGAAACTACACAGAATACTGTGCAACGCTTAGTCGAGGGAGATCATTCAGAGTTTCACCTATTGTATGGCTGCCTGCCTTGGAGTAGTTAGTTGTAATTACTTAGTGAAATTTCACAAATTGTTTTGCAATATCGAGTAGGCAGGACTTGGGAAGCTCATTCTGTGCTATTGGGGAGTTTGTTGCACCACTTCTTCTTTCCAGCTAAAGCCCTAGGAAGTGGTGAAGGGCGGGCGTTTTTGGGGGGCCTATCTTTTTTTGAAGTTCGAAATGTGCTGATTCTCAGCCTAGTTTAAATAAATGCCTTTTGATTTTGATTCAGAATTCTACATATTCTACAAGAGCAATTTGTTAGTGCTTAGTGCAAGCAAGCTAATTACTTAGTGAAACTTCATAGATTGCAGTTTAATATAGAGTAGCCGGGGTTCGTGAGGTCATTCACAGTTCTACTTATTCTGCTACTGGCTTAGATTACCTTGTCCTAATTACTTAGTGTAACTTCAGACTACGCAGACTATGCAGTACTAGTGTACCACCTATTCTGATACTGCCACAGATTAGGTACCCGGTCATAATTACTTGGTGAAATTAGTGCATCTTACGTGTAACACTGATGCTCGCCACTTTGTTCGTATAAGTATAGTTGTATGTGTGTTGTCGTATATAAGTATTGTTGTATGTCTGATTTCGAATGTCATGCTCACTCAAATGTCTCGCTGGTGGTGGCGTGTGTGTTGGATCATTAAGTTCCCTTCAAAATGGTTGAGCTAAATGGTGCTGATCCATACGTCATGTTCGTGAACGGGCGCCGTCAGTGGGGACTGGTCATCTCTTGGCTGCCACGGCTTATTTTAATTTAATAATGGAATTGTTGTCGTCTCTTTATTACGGACGCTTTTAACGTTCTGCATCGTTCTCACATGCATAATTTCAACATGAATGATGTAACCAATAATTTGTAACCATATTTTGATTTAAAAGAGTGTCCATGGAGTTTCTTGCCCGTTCTTCTCCATAGGTACCTACTACGCTTTGGAATGGGCAACTAGCTTCATCTTTCTGACTGACCGACCCCTTGACAGTTCAAAACCGCCTGTAATTGGTTTATTTGAAATAAATGCTTTGAGTTTGAGTTGAGTTTGTATCTCAAATAAAATCTTAAATTAATTCATGAGTATTTATTTAGTACAGAGCAACACATGACATGGTAGACGAAAATGAGAGAGAGAGAAATATAATTGCGAGTGAGTAAGGTAATCTTAAGCTGCATTCCAGATCTCACAAGTATAAACTTTAATCCCAAGCAGGACTTTAGAAAATCTCTTTCTTAGAACCACTTTTGCAATTTTACCTTAGTTACGGAACTGTTTTAAATATGTAAAATTCTAAACGGCTATTATATTCAAACGGAAAAGATGTGGACTTAAGAGCCCCATCTAGTTAATGTTTGACCCAACTAGTAAGCACAAGCATGCTTAGCATAGGGGATTAATAGGAATACCACTTGGTTGTTTGTTTCAAAACAAAATTGCCATAGACTAGCAATTATTAGGAGTAACTCGTGGCTATTACGTCGGTAATTAACTAAGCAGAGATAATGAATTCGGTATCAGTTTCTGCACTGAATTGCTTTTAATTATGCTTCAGCAAAGGCCACGTCTGTGGTGATAACTAAACAGTTGCCCGGTTTTGTAATTCTTATAGATATCGAATGTCTTCTGGTAACGTTACTTAGGTAGATAATTACAGTGGGGATAACAGAACCAACGACATTTAGAGTTCGTCCAGTTTAAAATTGCACGCCCCTCTACTGCTTGTTGCATACACTTTTCAAAATGTTTGTATAGAAATTTTTGTTGAGGGGCGTACAGTTTTTAATTAGACGATCTCTACCCACATATTAAACGATGTTTAAAATTAAGAGACGTTTAAAGGTAAATCAAGCAAATGCGATGAAAAGTCAAGCCACGGAGAATAGTTTCCATTTTCCTGTCCGTCTGTGTGACCGCGTTGTACTTCTAAACTACGCAACAGAGTTTGATGCGGTTTTGACCATCATTTAGATACTTTTTTTGGAAGTTTTATGTGTATAACAATAAACTTGCGTATATTAAAGAAATTTCGATGTTTTGTGTAGTCGTAAAACCCGTGCGAAATAGGGGCGGGCCGCTAGTTAAATGTAAGTAAGTAGGTTTACATCTAAATGCTAGACCACCTCAATTTCTGTGTCAACTTTTCGTTAGATTACGTTAATTTGAGTGAGATTCAAATACAAGTTTGTATTTTAAAGAATAGCACTACATATATCAAACAACTGAAATTCAATAGACATAAGCCGAAGACTCCTCTTTACCGTGAAAACAAACAAGGGCGATCCACTTCGGTAACCAAACCTGATGGATTTGGTCCACAGCAAATACGAACGGTCTGAGTACCTAACTAGTCTCAACAGAAAACTATTTTTGAGATTCTTTGCTTTATCAAATAGGCTTTTGAGAATATTCTATGCAAATGAGTGATTTTCACAAGCGTAATTTTTAGGCAGCGCGGCTGATAAACATTTCTTAAACCAAACTTACACTAAAGTTTTTTTTTTAAGAAAGTAGAGGTACATATATTGATCAGGCTGTAATTATTTTAATTAGAAAACATATTAATATTTGGAAATAAAATATGTTATTTAGCATTATTCTAAGTTTGGTGGCGCGTCTACAATCTGTTTTTCTAGGAATTACCACCGCTCAAATGAAACTACACTAGTTTACTAGAAATAACAAATTTTATCTGATGACAGTTTTATTCCTATATATAATGCAAAACTTTATCCTAGGGAAAATCGAAAATGACTGCCGGCGCGAAATTTTAAATTTTGTTGGGTGCAATGAAATCATGAAATGGCTCGTATATAATAAATCCAGAAGGACGACACTACCATCGTTCACTTCGTTTAGCCAGGTGCTCACGCGTAGCAGTGACAGATGTGTGCCATCCTGTTGTGATTTCCCGCTAAAAACGTAAGTAAGTCTTTTCGTAGTAATCGGACAAAAAACCTGCAATTTTGGTGTTAAGGTTTTAAAACGTTTTATACCTAAGTCGGTGTTGTAAAATATATTTATAGTAAAAATGTTTGGTAAATTCTTAGTAGTCGTTTTTAAAATAGAAATGTTAAACAAAATTCTAATTGTGGTGGTGCAATTTTGGTGATTGTGGTGGTATTTTACCATTCACCAATATTGCTTAGTTACACCAAAATTATTTTTAAGAGTTACGTTCCTGAAAGAAAAATGTAAATAGGAACCGTAATACTATAACTAGATCGGGAAGTAGATTAGGTACCTATATTATACGAGTAGCTTGAGAGTGATGAAGAAACAAGAAATAGTATAATTCTGCATTAGTCATTCCCTAAAGACGTTCGTGTACAGCCTGTATGGAAAACGCTTTTTAGGGTTCCGTACCCAAAGGGTAAAACGGGACCCTATTACTAAGACTCCGCTGTTCGTCCGTCTGTCTGTCTGTCTGTCACCAGGCTGTATCTCATGAACCATGAAAGTTAGACAGTTGAAATTTTCATAGATGATGTATTACAATAAAACAATAAATGTGCTGCATCTAAATATACGTAGTATTAATAAGAATTTCAATAGCGTCCTTGTGTTATTATCATCTTTAAAAATCAGGTGTGACGTGATCATTTTCTCGGAATGTTGGCTGAACGAAAATACTAATATGCCAATTCTGCAGGGATACTTGGCATATTCGTCTACAAATAGCTTCAATAAAAATGATGGTCTAGTTATCTACGTCCTTTCAGATTTACAACATAATATTATAGAGCCGGAGTTTCTTGATGCAAACTGCCTAATTTGTAAACTCACTGATATCCTAATTATTGCTGTGTACAGGCCGCCATCCTTTCGTAAAATAGACAACTTTTTAAACAGTCTCAACACTGTACTGGCTTCGGTATCCTCCCATAAAAATGTATTTCTGGTGGGAGACATGAACATTAACATTAGCACAACTAATAATGATCCAAATTATAACGAATACATGAATTTGACTGCATCACATGGACTCTTACCGGCCTATACTGTCCCTACCAGAGAAAAAAATTGCCTGGATCACGTCATGATTAAGGTGTTGAAATTGGTAGTATCTTTTATCTTGGATAGTCACATTACCGACCATGTCCCAGTGCTAGTTTGTATAAAAGACGTAACAAAACATCAAACGTCTAAAGTTCTTTCAAAAGTGGATCTGCTTGGGGTTGTTACCGAAATTGAAAAAACCGATTTCGGTACTATCTTGTCTTCTAGCAATCCTAATTGGGCTACTGAATTTCTTATTAATACAATTGCCTCTATAATACATAAAAATACCATCACCAGGTGCATTCCTTCTAGGCTGAGAATAATCAAGCCCTGGATCACTCCGGGGTTACTGAGATGCATTAGGAATAGGGACAACATGCATAGAGAACACAAAAAGACACCCGCCAATTATACTTTGAAATTAACCTATACACGTTACCGCAACTTTTGCAATAAGCTTCTACATAGACTAAAAATTAATCACGAAAAAAATGAATTGGTGGAAGCTAAAAATAATCCCAAAAAGACCTGGAACATCATAAACACAATCACTCATAAACAAATCTCTAAATCTCCTCCTATGGAGTTACTGTCTTTGTCCAACCTAGACTGCAAGTCTTCATTAAATTTAGTAAATAATTACTTTGCGAATATTGGCAAGGAACTTGCAGCTAAGCATACAAATACTAGTACTTTACATGAGTCATATGTCAGGGACGATGCTCAGGTGAACTCAATTGTTCTTCTCCCTCCGGATCACGCTGAAGTTGAAAATATTATAATGGGTCTTCGTGCCGATTCTGCCCCGGGGTGGGATGGAATCGGTTCACGGCTTCTTAAAATGAGTAGACAGACTCTTGTGCCCCTCGTCACTCACATATGCGGTATTTGTGTCTCTGAGGGTGTATTTCCCAAAGTTTTAAAGAGAGCGGTCGTTCACCCTATTCACAAGGGGGGTGACAGAGGCAGTATCAACAATTACAGACCAATTTCGGTCCTTCCGGCATTGTCGAAGGTTCTTGAAAGAGTCCTGAACAAACGTCTTGTGTCTTTCCTGGAAAACCATAATATTCTCTCCAGCAATCAATTTGGTTTTCGTAGGGGGAAGTCATGTGAAGACGCTTTCTCGGCCTTGATTGACGAAGTTGTTGAGACACTAGATAAAAAATCTAAGTGCCTAGGTTTATTCTTGGACCTATCTAAGGCATTTGACACTGTCTCTGTCCCCATCCTACTTGAAAAATTGGAGAGAATTGGAGTTAGAGGCCCTGCACTTGCTATCTTTGCGAGCTATCTGTCTGAGCGAACGCAATGCGTCAAAGTCACCTCATATGTCAGTGACGAGTGTGGATTGTCCTTCGGAGTGCCTCAAGGTTCCATCTTGGGTCCTACACTTTTTTTAGTCTATGTGAATAGTCTTTGTGATTTGGTACTCCCAAATTGTTCCATTTACACATATGCGGATGATACGGCCCTTTTAATACATGCTGAACATTGGGATGAAGCCCGAGAGAGAGCAGAATCTGTTCTTGGTTCTTGGTATGTCTTGGCTATCGGCGAATAGCCTAACTCTAAATGTGGATAAAAAAAACTACATCACTTTTTCCCTCAAATCTGCTTCGCAACCTGACAACACAGTTTCACTTAAAGTTCATACTAATTGTAATGCTTTCCCAAACCAATGCTCCTGCCTACCCTTGATAAGGAAAACCACTGTGAAGTATCTTGGCGTAATAATAGACAACCTCGTATCATGGAATGCTCAGATTAGGGCATTGTCTGGCAGAGTTAGAAAACTAATTGCCGTGTTTAAGGGCCTACGGTATAGTGCTGACACAGATACCTTACGCATGGTTTATTTCTCCCTCTGCCAGTCAATATTAACTTATGGCATATCGGTCTGGGGCGGTGCTTCGAAGACAAGTATGATACAACTGGAAAGGGTACAGAGAGCTGTCCTCAAGGTTATGACCTTTAAGCATTATCGATATAGTACGGCTCAATTGTACAAAGAATGTCTGGTCTTGACCGTGAGGCAGCTCTTTGTGCTAAATTGTACGTTGCGCAAGCATGCTTCTTTACAGTTGGATTTCAATTGCCTGACAAAACGTAGGGCCAGAAACGTGTGTCCCATAGAGGGGCACAGAACGAAACTTGCAGAACGTCATTTCAGAATCCTTGGTAGTCGTATATACAACTTTGTGAACAAACAATGTAACATATACACTTTCAATAAATTTGATTGTAAAGGTAAGGTCTGTGAATGGATAATGAGCCTTAACTATGGCGAGGTTGAAAAAATTCTCAATACGTAGATTTAACACACACCCCTTCTCGCCCAAACAGTACCCTGTCCGACACATGCTGGCATACACTGACCTTCCAAAACAACTCAAAAAAAAAAAAAAAAAAAACTCAAAGAAACACACGTACACACACCCTTACACACACCCTTACACACACCCTTACACACACACACACCCCTTACACACACACACACATACACACACACACAAACAAATACACACACATACAAATAGTTTTCTCTTTAATTAATTTTATTTTTTAGTTTCAGTACAAAATCTTTATTTTCATTATTTTCTGTCTATAGTACCTACTCTGTGAAATTCCGAACTTTTATTTATCTAACTGGTGTTAACATGAGAGCCCTGACACCCATAACACAAGTTTAATCATAGCTTGGGTGTTAGAGGTTTATAACTCTGTATTACCCTACAATTTATATGCAAAACATTTCATGTTATTTTTAGCAAGTGGTAAAAATTTTAAATTGTAAAACTGGAAATAAAGATTATTATTATTATTATCGGGAGTGTTCTTTTTTCTCAGCTTTTAGGCTGGTTTTAGCTACATTTACGGACCAAAGCCAAGTAAATGCAGCGTGTGGTGATTTTTATGGTGAGAGTGTACTTTCGTCTAACTGCATGAACTTCCTAACGATTCTGCATGTGTTTAGAATGGCTGCTTTCTGCAGATTAATGTAAAGGGATTCTTCTAGATCTATTAATTTTAGGCTCCGGAGGAGATGGTTGGGAATAACACCTGTCGTAGAGAGAACGACAGGAACGACATAAACTTTATCTTGTCTCCAAATTCTTGTAACTTCTTCTTTGAGGTCAACGTATTTGCTTATTTTTTCAGCGATTTTTTTTTGTAGGTTATGGGTGTTGGGAACTGCAATGTCTATGAGGTAAGTGGTCTTTATTATTTTATCCTGTAGGGTTATGTCTGGTCTATTAAAGTGGATGGTCCTATCTGTAAGAATGGCGCGATCGTAATACAGTTTATGTGTGTCATTTTCTAGGATAGTTTGTGGCGCGTACTTATAGTAGGGAGTGTTAGTGTTTTGAATGAGACTGTGTTTGAGTGCTAGTTTTTGATGGATAATGTTTGCAACCTGGTTGTGCCTGTGAGTGTAGTCAGTCTGAGTGAGGGTTATGCATGCTCCTGTTATATGTTGTATGGTTTCTGATTGAATATGGCATCTGCGGCATTTGTCGTTTGTGATGGTAGGGTCTTTAATGATAAATTTTCTGTAGTTTTTGGTGTTGATGATTTGGTCTTGTATAGCTATGATAAAGCCTTCTGTTTCAGGGAAAAGGTTTCCTATTTTAAGCCACTTATTTGATGCTAATTTGTTTATGTGGGACTGCTCTAGGTCATGGGGGTGTCTACCGTGAAGGACTATTATTATTATTATTATTACTGTTGCCGCTATAACAGCAAATACTATAAAACAGAATAAAATAAATATTTAAGGGGGCTCCCATACAATAGACATGATTTTTTTGCCGTTTTTATAGATAATGGTACGGAACCCTTCGTGCGCGAGTCCGACTCGCACTTGGCCGGTTTTTAGATAATACAGAACCCTTTTCGGGCGCGCGTACACACTTCTACATATCAAGCTATTCAATTCTAGTATAAACTGATCTCGCATTGTATAGGATCTCCGTACAATGAGAGGTCAGCTTACACTGGAAATGTATAGCTTGATATATAGTCGTGTGTACTCACCAAAGTTTCATCGTAATCAGATAAATAGTATAGAAACGCATAGAAGAGGAACGAACGAACGAACAAATATTTATTTTTATATATTAAATTAAAGAGTGAGCAAAAATTAAATCCTTGTTACTTAGGTACACGCTTTGTTAAAAAAAAAGTTAGGTATTATTTGTATTCCAGCATGAAAAAAAACACAATCAAAGTTGACGCACGCAGGGTGCTTGGAGACGAAAAAAATGGCAGAAAGGAGAAGAAGAAAGATATCGGAATGATCCCGTCAAACTAGAGCTATTGCGAAGAAAAGACAGTTGTATTAAATGATTGTTAATTTTAAAAATTAATCTCATTATGATCGGTATTTTATTATATTATAGAGATATGAGGAACAGGGTGTAAAGCTCACTCATACTCTATGGAAAAGGGAGGATCCTCCGACCAGACGGGTCTTGTGTCTGGTGGGCAACTGCCCGACGATTGATGTCGGGATGTTGTATATATGCTAGTTGCGCGGTAAACTCTGCTTGCGCGATGCAGGATTTTGCGTGACGTCAGTCTGACGCGTAGCTCGCATGTGGCGTTGTAGATGCCGCTACAATATTATTATTTTATTTAATATATTATTATCGGCTCATTATGATTGCTTTTTCCCAATCCTCTATCCAACTTTCGCAATGTGTTACCGGTCCGGCAGTTGTTCATTCTCATGACGGTACTAAAAAAACACACTAAACTTCCCTTGGATCACGATTTGCTCACACGAAATAAACGATCAACAAATGTTTGTTCAATAATCCGCTATAACACTAGTTTCTCCCAAAAGTTTTTCTCTTTTATTGGCACTTTTCTTTATAACTCAATTAATAATAAAATATCTATCTACACGCATACAAAAGCTATTTGTAAAATAAAACTACGCATTTGGCTATTAAATGTTGACTACTTTGCCACTGAAAGCATACTACAACCAGTGTCTTACCGATGCAGGTGTGTGAGTGTTAAAACACACACCTTACAAACATCATACACTCAACATTCTTCGTTTTCCATTCCTCTTTTTTTGTTATGTTTATTCTGATATTATCTATACATCTATATCTATACAAATAAATAAAATTTAAGTGTCTGTTTGTAATGTCAAAATAACAGCTTTTTACTAAATGTATATGAAAGTATATACGGGACTTATAGCAAAATACCAATATTTTTTTTATTTATCTGTCTGTTTGTTTGTTCCGGGTAATCTCCGAAACGGCTGGACCGATTTTGACGGGCATATAGCTGATGTTATAAGAAGTAACATAAGCTACTTTTTGTACCGGATGCAGGGTCCAGTTGAATAATTTCCGATATCCACGCGGGCGAAGCCCCGCGCAGCAGCTAGTTTTCTTATATAGATACCGAAGGCCGTATCAGTGATTAATGTACATATTTTGTACATTTCTTTGAATTTTTTGTTTGTATTGGTTTTCTTTGATTTTATTTTTTCAAAACATTTTTGTGTTCTGAATTTGGTAATCTAGTAGTAACTGTAAATACTGCTTTCAAACTGATAATTATGTATCAGTCAAATTAGATATCAGTCAATATAATTTACCATGTTCCCCAGTTTTATGATTATCATAAACAATTTGAGTTTTTTTTTAATTTTCTCTTAATTTTGTAGGTTCTGCTTATACTTAATTGCAATTTTATACTTTAATTATATAATATCTTGACTATAACCATTTTTTTTTAATTAACATGTCCTATCTAAGAGAGCCGGGTGATCTGCGGGGAAGTTACGTAAAACACTAGCAGTAGGAATGGGTTTCATATTGACAGTTCAACAACATTTATTGCGTTATTTACGTTGTTGAGCAGACAAAATTTTCGAACATATGAAGCAATGGATTAGCAATAGGCTTCAAAATGATTCAGATTGTGATGGATAGTGCGTTACGTAATTAGGGTGCTGGTACAGATCAAGGCCCTCAGACACCTTTCCGTATTTATGATTGTGAATTCTATTAATCAGTGCTTGTAATATCGATGGCCCCACCGAATAAACGTGCAAGAGTTCTTTCACGATTGTTTTTTTTATTCATTTTTCGTTTCTTTTGCCTATCCTGCACCTACTTAATTTTTTTTTATGAATTTTAGACTCAAAACACGCCTATTATAATAGTGAATTTCTTTATTCTAGGGAAATAATTAATTTAAAAAATACAGGAATAATAGTTTATGCTTTTATTACATGCTTTTTGAGTCGCCAAGTACACAAGAATAAACATGTTAAAACCTACAGACGTTTGAGAAGATTTCTGATTGTTTTCAAATTTGGGTAATGTCTTCTTACACGTTTATTCGTGTAGAAATGTATGCAAATTTTATTAGTAATGTTTTATCTCACAAAATGGAAGTTTGAATATAAATAGGTTATTCAAATTTAAGTATTGCATTGTCTCTTACTATAATTATTTTTTTCTGACAATTGTGTTAAAGATTCAAACATTAATATTCTTTGCATATTAGTTTAAGTTTATAGCTAGTAACGGTAAATAAACAAATGTTTACGCGATAAATTCTATTGCAATCGTACGTAACATAGAAAGGGGTGCGGGGGGTAAGATGCGAGTGAAATTAGGTGACTAGCTTGGAAGATCAGTCTTGTTATGATTCTATGCGCGCTATTACTTCTTATATATAAGTGTATAATCTATGGCTATTACGTAATTTTGTTTCGGGCAGTTACATTCGATTATAATTGTTCTATAGTCAAATTGTTGTTTTGTAATTAAGGATAACAATGAGAAGGTATCGGGATGCTTCTAGTCGCTGCAAAAGGATATTAGAATTAGCGAACTGTCAACAAAATAAAGGTAAGAACCAAACTTTAATATGTATTAGGTAAGTATAAATATTATCAAATATTTTAGCTAAGACCGATGTAAAAAGATCCCGTTGCTAATTTAAAGCTTATGTGACGGTTCGTCTGTGTATATTATGTGAATTGAATGCAGTTTTCAATGAATAAGGTTTTGGTTGATTCTATTTACATTGGTGAAGATCTGATGGAGATCTCTGGATATACACAGCGGTACTCTTCAATGGATTACTAGAAATCACTCGTTATTGCTATATTTGCATGTGTAGGTATGTGTGTTTTTGTACCAATAAAAATGGAAAAATAAAAATAATATTATGGTGACCAATAAATATAATAATTTGGCAATGAATATAGCATTTAATGTGCCTAACTGCTAAACTTAATACTCGCAGAAAGCATGTACTTATAGGCTTTTTAATTCGGTTTCGATGAGTAGATAAACAAGGTAGTCGCTTGTTTTACAGAGTTTTCAAGTTTATTTATTTTCAGATAATAATAATGAGGGTGATAATAGTATTTTATTTGAAGAACAACGAAACTTAAAACGATTTGGAGAACAGATTACTTCTTCACCATCAGGTAAAAATTAAGCTTCGTAATTATTTTATCAATCATTGACGTCTCGTCGATGTCTACTTTTTTTTGAAAGTTCCGTACCTACCTACTAAAATAGTCACGGGATTCTATTATTCAGGAAAAATATAATCCAAAACTACTTACGACTACAAATGCCGTGGACCTCTCCAGGGCATATGTAGTTTCATGCACTTGTATGTCTCGCCCCGCGGTTGGATATATCTCACTCCGCGATTAGTAGGTACGGTAAGGAGAAGATCAGTTTGCTACACCTTGTTCATACATTATAGGGATTCGATGGTTGAAAAGTATTGCAGTAAGTAAATAGTAATCTCTTTAATTTGTTTCAGAAAGTTTCACATGTCTATCACGAAGTTCTTTTCCTATTGATGGTATATTAGAGTTCAATGGAGTCAACTCTGATGATTTTATTTCTGAGACCCAACTGGTAACTAGTGTATCGCTACAAGAAACTAATAATATGTCACCACCAAATGTTCCAGCAATTGAACTTTTAGATATTTCTCACATTCATGTTATTGAACCATTTATACCGGCGATAGAATGTCCTTCATCGCAATCGTTGAATCATAATGAGGTACAGACTAATAATAATCCAATGTTAATGACGCCGTCAAATCAGCAAAAAAATAATTTTATAGCTTCGCCAAGTGTTTTATACGTAAATGAGAATTATGATTTGAGAAGTATTTCCGATTTAGAGGGTATTTTAAGTAATATTGAAACCCAGAACAGTTCACCAGTTATTTTACCCACAGAGCTGGAAAAAAGAATCAGGACTCCTACCGAAATAAGAAAAATAAATCGTGATTTATGGAAAGATCGCAAAAACAAAGCACTAAAAAATTCTGGTCAGAACTATGAAAGTATAAGAACTAACAAAAAAAATCCAGAAAAATCTATTGGACCACCTTGTAACTGCAAATTGAAATATTATGAAAAGATAAATGAAGATATGAGGAAGAACATCTTTAAGAAATTTTGGGATATCGGCGACCATGAAAGACAATGGGATTTCATTAATTGTTACGTAAAGAAGGAACACGTTAAAAAAATTACAGTAGAACGTAAAAATAATCGTATTCAAACATTAATATACCAACTTCCTGATGATACTAATTTGAATATTAAAATTTGTAAAACCATGTTTTTAATACTTTGTCTATTACGCAGCAAGTAGTTTATACAGCTATTGAGAAATTAGGGGGTGATAATAATATGAAAGATAATAGAGGAACTCATAAAAATAGGCCAAGAAAGATGTCAGAGGAGACTGAGAAAAGCATAACCGACCATATAAACCTCTTCGAAAGAGTTGAAGCACACTACGTTCGGAAAGATAGCCAGAAAGAATACCTTTGTGAAACATTAAATATATCAAAAATGCATCGACTGTACTTAGAATGGATGGACACAAACACGCAGTATAATATAACATGCAAAGCAACTAAACGCCAGTACGAAATCATATTTAACACCAAATTTAATATTTCCTTCCATAAACCTAAAAAAGATTTATGTGAAGTATGTTCGATTTACAAAACGTCTGATAGTACAAGAAAAGAACAGTTAAAAGCTGATTATGAAAAGCATTTAAGAGAAAAGGAATTGGTAAGGCAGTTAAAGGAACAAGAAAAAGAAAATTTTGATAGAAAGGACAGTGTTGTAGCATGTTTCGATCTCGAAAAAGTGTTAAGTATCCCCCAAAGTGAAGTAGGAATATTTCATTATAAACGTAAGTATCCTGTATATAATTTTACAGTTTATAATATTTTAGAGAAAAAAGGATACTGTTACGTTTGGCATTGTCAGATTGCGAAGAGGGGAACTATAGAAATAGCGAGTTGCCTGTGGTTATTTATCCAACTTCACGTTGAGTTAGGAATTAAAAATATGTCTTTTTACTCCGATTCATGCACTGGGCAAAATCGTAACCGATTTGTGTTTGCCATGTTCTCTTTAGCGTCGAAGAAATTTAACATCAAAATAACTCATCGATTTTTAGAGAAGGGTCATAGCCAATCGGAGGGTGACTATGCATGCTGCTATCGAGCGTTCAAAGAAAAGATGTACAATATACACTCCCGATCAAATGTATTACTTGATAGAAAATGCTAAAGTTACTGGGCACAAGTACCAAGTAAAACAAATGACACAAAATGATTTTGTGGATTTTAAAGAGTTAATAAAGGGGAAGAATTGGTTAAAGGACACAAACGGTGATAAAATTTACTGGAGCAAAATAAAAGAAGTAAACTTCTCTCATGATCATCCTCATACAATTTACTTCAAGTATAGTTTGGAAGACGAATTACGAGAGGTGCAAATCATGATAAGGACTAACTCAAGAAGGCGGCGTGGAGAACCTACAGAAGATGCTGAAAGCTTAAAACTAGCGTACACTGGAATGTTACCTATTCCACTTCCGTTATTTAAGGACTTGATAAGTCTGTGTGATTCAGGAGCAATACCAAACCATTATCAAAGTTTTTATAAAAATCTACTGCCATTGGAAAACTCCATCTCGGTCTCCAATGACAGTGAGGAGGAGGATTAGTGTTTCTAATATTTTTTTTTTTTTTTTTTTAAAACGTTGCCCCACACTAGGAATTTCTCCTGTATTGTGGGTGCGTTTACAAACATTTAAAACTCACATACACAAACAGCCAGACCCGGAACAACTACTTGTAGGTCATACAAATATTTGTTCCGTGCGGGAATCGAACCCGCGACACGCAGCGCAGCAGTCAATCGCTTAACCACTGCGCCAACCGTGCCGTATTACAATTCGTTATTTTTTTTTAATCAAGAACACTAGTACTTTGTGTTCACGTAGATAAATACATAATTATATTTTTTAATTCTATATACATCTGTATTTTATTTTATCCCTTTACCAAATTATTTATTTTATTATACCATGCATTAACAAAGATGTATTACATAAATGAAAACTGATCTTATTAACACTAATATAAATGCATACGATCTTTCCAATCATATAATAGCAGAATAATGTACTGTAAACAAGCGTGTAAAAAGTTGTAGCTGGGTTCCAAAATAAACTTCATTTACGGAGAATAAAAGTGTAACATTACCGTGCGTTTTATTCGTTGTGTATCGTTACACGAATAAACGTGTAATGATATATTACTGTGACCTAGTCATACAAATTTCACAAGAGTAAAAAAATTAAATAGTTTTTCATGAATTTTTGAAACTCGTTGATGTTGAAAAAAAAAAATATACAAGTCTATAGTTAATTTTTGTACCTATAATTCGGTATTACATTATTTATACCTATTTAC
The DNA here is from genome assembly GCA_917490735.1 of Dryobotodes eremita. Classification (NCBI taxonomy): domain Eukaryota; kingdom Metazoa; phylum Arthropoda; class Insecta; order Lepidoptera; family Noctuidae; genus Dryobotodes; species Dryobotodes eremita. Next base: position 6,888,550 of record OU823261.1, read on the forward strand.
AATTAAATGAGCGTTATTGAAGTTTAAACGTTTTTATTTTTTGCTGAAAAGTTGTAATTTTTCTCTTACACGTTTATTCGGTGGGGCCATCGATATGATGTTGAGATAATAAAGATTTATGATTATGATTATTATGATTACCTACGCAAAGATTTTTTGACATTAAAACAGTCCATACAAATTAGGACACCGCTCGCCAAGGCTTCAGTGTAGGGCTCCTGAAAGTTCAACAGTTAATACAGTCATCAGTACCTCGGTCGGTTGCAGCGCTTCAGTCTGCTGAAAGCGCTTTTGACCCCGTTGCAGATGAATTCGACCGTTATTACAGATAAAGTTATTTGGTGAGATGTTTTATCATTTGTTTATTTTAAATCTTAAAAGTGACAACAACGGAGAAATTTTTATATTTTTTCACAGATTCTCACGAATAAATAGATACTTAGGTACCGTAGGTAGGCATTTTAGCTGGGCACCGTTAATCAAGTAGTTAACTTCGTTAATCGCTAATCCGTTACTAAAAAAGTTAACTTCGTTAAACGTTAAAGCGTTACATTTCGGAAGATTTAACGGAATTTAACGTTAATCGTTAAATCGTGATAGAATTTTTATATGTAGTTGCGTTAGTGATTTACTTATAAAACAATTTTTGGTATGATAAATAATAAATGATTTTATTTCTGTAAGTAGGTTTGTACAAATACTTTTACACGTCAATCATATTTTAAAACTAGATGAGGTCGGCATTTCCTATCTGACTACTCTGAGAAGAAAGGCCGAAACAAACTCAGAGATCACAGTCTCTTTTATAGTCCAGACATAATCTTGGTCAGATCATGTGAAGACCATGTAGATTTGAGTCTGAAATGGTCTTTTGAGGAAAAAATACCACACAGAATGAGTGGACCTGTCCAGTCAGTGCACGCATTTGTCAGTAATCGTGCAGCTCAACTCAAAACTTAAGGAGCTCAACGATTCGACGAACAATACCAAAGAAAGGACATTTGGGTAGGCCGCATAAATTACTCAAACTGCCAGACTATGATTAAAACTAATCAAGAAAGAAAAAAAAACAATGATCTACATAGTCTTTACATTCACAATAATTAAAATAATATACTATTTTACAAAGTAAATATTCATGTCAATATATTTATAAAAATTCATCAATGTCAACAGGTATAAAAAGTCCTGAAATAATCTTGGTCAGATCATTTGAGGACCATGTAAGATTGGTGTCTGAAATGGTCTTTTAAGGAAAGAACCATACAGATTTGAGTGGACCTGTCCAGTCAGTGCACACATTTGTCAGTAATCGTTTAGCTCAACTCAGAACTTAAGGAGCTCAACCATTAGACGAACAATACCAAAGAAAGGACATTTGGGTATGGGCTATGGAAGTTTCGGCAGGACATAAAAAAATTATAATAGAAAGGTGAGTCATTAACTCATTAAAGTTTGTAATAATCATTATTTAGTGATTAAATTCAAATCAAAATAGAGTTCAGAACGTGAATATCGTGGCGCGGCGCGGGCCGTGCGGTTTACTTTTGGCAAATAGTAGGTAACGATTAACGGACTTATAGAAAATTAACGAAAGTTAATGAGTCCGTTAACAATTTTTAAAGTTAACTTAAAAGTTAATCCGTTACTAGAAATGTTAACTTGGTTAATTAATGATTAACGGTCTCGTGCCCAGCTATGGTAGGTATCTACTTATTTGTGATTTTAGGCACACTTGCATCACAAATCACTAAATGCGTTGAGCGCTAAGCGTATTTAAAACATCGTTCTGTCTCTGTCATCTTCCAACTATTGACAGAAACAAAACGATGTTTTAAATACGTTTCGTTTTTACCTGTATTCCGGATAGGAACGCAGGTAAATACGTAGATTTTGGGTTTTACTGATCGAGAATTTCTATTGAATTGAAGACTAAATTCTTACAAATTGCTTTAAATAAGTTGAACAAGTTCTTCTATTTTTAAAGTACAGTCATCGAACGATTAACAATTTTCAAACGAATTTTGTTACCCTCGTACCTATAGCGGGTGCACGTCAGCTTTTCTAACTGTCAAATTCTTTCAAATTTTTGGCTATGACGTATTTGTAAAAATAATAAAGCGCTAGTAAAAAAAATCCTCAAGGACCTCACTTAATCACGTCACTAGAGAGCTGGTCCTGTTTTAGTCCAAAGAATCAGCATTGCCATACATCGTGGCAATGCTGCTAGCCCTATGGGAACATTTCCTGTTAACGGCGATGCAGATGAAATTTTTATGGCTTGTGATTCTTTCCCCTCCTTTTTGTATATTTGTACATATTATTATTATTTTAAGACTGTTAGCTTATATATTATGTAAATATTATCTTGGAAATTGAAATAAGGAGTGCTAGTAAAAATAAACTCAAAGTGCTTTACATAGTTATTCCTCTACTGTACCTATTCCACCACCATTTGACCATTTCAGATACCAATCTGCATGGTCTTCGCATGACCTGACCAAGATTATGTCTGGACTTTAAAAGAGCCTGTGACCTCTGAGTTTGTTTCGGCCTTTCTTCTCAGAGTAGTCAGATAGGAAACGCCGACCTCATCTAGTTTAAAAAACATGATTGACGTGTAAAAGTGTTTGTACAAACCTACTTACAGAAATAAAATCATTTATCATAGATATAAATAAAAAAAAAAGAAAAATAAAAAAAAAAACCTATAAAGATACCTAATTAAAGATACCTAATTAAAGAGCTCAACTGAAGCTAATTGAACCAGTCTGCAGGTTGAATTTCCTTTGCATTTTATTCAGTCAATAGAGACGAGCTTGAATAAAATAAAAATATTAAATATTTTTCCGTTATGAAAAACTGAAGTTTAATTACAAAGATTCCGAGAAGACGACAGTTTTTTTATAATCGCAAATTAAGTTTTGAATATAAACATTGTTGCAGTTATGTAAGGATTGGTACACATTGGGAGAGTACCGACAGAAGGCATAACCAAAATTTTTACCTGTGAATTTTTAATAGCATTAAATATTAATTTAATCCTATTAACAATAATTGTTACTAATTATTCACACGAAAATCACGTTCGCAAATGAGCGTTCATTAGAACGCTCATTTGCAAACGTTATTTTGGTCGAAATGATGTATCCAATTACCTACTACTGTTAAGAGGGCGCACAACGATACACTAGCGCCATCGCCACTCCTTTAAAAAAATATTATCTCGTGACTGAGAAGGAATTATGAATAACAGCTCAATAAGGACCCTCGGTAAGTGTGTCTAGAATTTTCTAATACCTTTTATAAAGTTTCATATTGAGACACGAAGCAACAAAATACGATCTAGAGGAATGTGGCCGCTTTTCTTTAGATCGAATTTTGTTGCTTCGTGTCTCAATATGAAACTTTATAAAATGTATTAGAAAATTCTAGACACACTTACCGAGGGTCCTTACAAGCCGTTATCATAATTCCTTCTCAGTCACGAGATAATATTTTTTTAAAGGAGTGGCGCTAGTGTACCGTTGTACGCCCTCTTAAGGATACGTACTTGAAAATAATTATGAATATAACTCAAACAGTGAAGACAGTTAACAAAAGTTCTGTATAAAAAACTGTAGGTAGACGTCACATGAATAAAATTATTTATTCAAGCGTAGACGTGGCCTGACACGTATGTAGAAAAAAAAACCTACCTACCTGCCGATAGGCCGGTACCTAACTTTGAATTGGAATAGTTTTATGTAGAAATCAAACTCAAACTCAAAGCATTTATTTCAAATAAACCAATTACAGGCATTTTTGAATTGTCAAGGGGTCGGTCAGTCAGAAAGATGAAGCTAGTCGCCCATTCCAAAGCGTAGTAGGTACCTATGGAGAAGAACGGGCAAGAAACTCCATGAACACTCTTTTAAATCAAAATATGGTTACAAAATATTGGTTAAATCATTCATGTTGAAATTATGCATGTGAGAACGATGCAAAACGTTAAAAGCGTCCGTAATAAAGAGACAAAAACAATTCAAATATTAAATTAAATATAATAATAAGCCGTGGCAGCTAAGAGCTGACCAGTCCCTACTGACGGCGCCCGTTCACGAACATGATGTATGTAGTAGTTATTAATCCAAAATAAGCATAACCAACAGGAAACCTTAGCAGGGAACAACTGAAAAACCACAACGTACTTATAACAAAATACCGAAGCCTATTAGAGACAAACGCGATTTGATTATTTAAAAAAACATTTAAACAGTTTCTTAGCGCAGAAGGCATATTATTCAGTTACTGAATACCTAGGCGATAATTCAAATTATGTGGATAAATATGTGCATTAAGAGTTAGAGGTAGTTAAGGGGGATGCGCCAAGGTAGCCCGCGAAATTCAAATTTTCTTACGTTTTTTGCAATTTGCAGGTCAATATCAGGTTGTATGTTGATCTAAATATGATTTGCGGTCGTACCAAATATTTTTTTATAGAATTATAATCATAAAAATCATCAATACATCTCTTTATGATCATATTACGCGATTGAACGATTATTTCATAAAATCAATTGAGGCCAATTCTAGCTTAGGAGATGTATGCCTGATTCTAATGATTATAAATCTGTAAAGCCATATTTGTTACGATCGCGAATCATATTTTAATCAACATACAACCGGACACAGACCTGAAAATTGCAAAAAACGTAAGTAAATTTGAATTTCGCGGGCTAACTTAGCGCATCCCCCTTAACTACCTCTAACTCTTAATGTTATTCATATTCATCCACATAATTTAAATTATCATCTAGGTATTCATCATTAACTGAAATATGCCTTCTGCGGTAAGAAACTATCAGATATGGAAAAATATGTTTAAATACTTTAAACATATTTTTCCATATCTGACAGTTTCTTACCGCATATCTGACATTTTCGTCGATCGAAAAACTAAATCTCCATGGAAAACACATAGTACAATACGATTAAAATGAAATTTTATGTTATAAAATTCAAAGACAAGAAAGTTTTATGTATCGTAATGTAGTGTAAAAGAGATGGGTATTACAATTTCCGTTCATTGTTCGTTCATTCATTTTTGGTCGGATTACATATCAGGGCACAGACATTGCCATTCTTTTTTGTCTTTCGTCAATTGAACTATAATGTTCGAAACTCAAAATCACTAATATCTGGTTAAATAACACGCGGGATAACTGCGTAACACACTGACAGTAGGAATGTTTTTCATTTTGACAGTTCAACAACATTCATTGCGTTATTTACGTTGTTGAGCAGACACATTATTCGAACATATGAAACGATGGATTAGAAATAGGCTTCAGAATGATTCAGATTGTGATTGATAGCGTGTTACGCAATTAAGGTGCTGGTGTTACTTTTTAGTGGCGCAACGCGTATCAAGAGTTAAAATGTTAATTACTTACTACGAGTTTACAAACTCTTCATTTATTTCTATAACCCGACTAAACGCGTAACTGGGCCTAAAACACAAAAACAAAAATAGCTGACATACAGTTGACATACTTACTTGCAAACCTACGATATTGTAAAAGAAAAACAGCTGAAAATCGTTTCGTAAGAAAAAGTTGGAGCAAAATGGTAAACGCTACAATGACGCGTCTGGTCGGTAGAAAAGAAAATAATTGTACTTTTACTCTGTTTAGAGGTTTAGAAGTTCTCAAATAATTTAAATATTGAATCTAATATGGCACCACATTATTACTTACCTTTAAATCAATTATTTAGGTATATACACTTATTTTATACAACCTAATCTTATCTATTCCAAGATTAGAACGGCAAAACTCGCTCGGGCAAAATATTCGTCAAAATTCGAATGTGTCAGAGCACGGTTTCACGAGTTCGATTCCATGCTGAATCCATGTTTGTTGTTATCCGAAGAACTTGTCTGTCTGGCCCTAATTTAATGTAAGTAGGTTTCAATCGCTTAAAATAGGTATCAATTCTAGGTAGTGCAGCAATAATATGAAATAGTAGGAAACAAAACATTAGCATCGATAACATTACAGGTATGACGTACGAATACGACATTCATATGTTTAGCCGCTGTCTCGCTCTGGGTCGATAACCGCGGCAACCGCCGACTCGGCTCCGACAGCATACCGAGCATGGCCGACCGCGGCGCGGCACGGGGGCGGCGCGGCGCGGGGGGGACGCGACTCACTCTCGGCGCGGCAACCAATCGGCAGTGCCGCGATCGGCTGCCGCGTAGCACAACGCATCGGTCCCGCGCGATAATTCCTAGTTACTATTTTATAGGTTAAAGTAAAATGGCGGTGGAAATACAATTGATAAACCAAATAGAGCAACATGAGTTTCTTTATAACTTCAATCTGCCACAGTATAACAGGAAAGATATGGTGGAAGACGCTTGGGCCAACATTGCAGCCAACACAAATATGACAAGTAAGTACACTGTACGTGCCACAGTCCGCATCGCCGACGCGTGACGTCACTGTGACGTACATCGCTTGTTTTGTTCGAAAAGTGATCTGTTTGTGATGTAACGCGCCTCAGTGAGACAGTAATGTATTGTGGCTCTGTTTCAATGCCATGCCGTAATAGTTGAATGACGGGCACGACATGTGTTGCCAGAACGTTATCTGATTTACCGATAATATTGTTGTGATTAAGTTATTATAATGATTCCTGTAAATGTTTTGTTATCTTCCATAATTAATAATGAACTACCTGAGTAGTGACGTAACAATAAGTATGGTGATTTTAGTAGTGGCGTGGTATTAAAAGATAAGCCTAGTAGTGTAGTGTTTATTATAATTTGAATTTAAAACAAACATTCACACACATCTACATCACGTCTACATTTAAATCTGTAATTTTTGTGGTGTACATAATAAACAGTATTCTATTCTATTCTATTCCATTAAACACAAAACTTACTTAAATTATGGTTAAAGCAATTAATTCCAAAGTACCTTCAACATTAATTACGAGTATAAAACATAATAAGATGAAGTATGTAATAAAAGATTTATCTACTTCTTTTTATATGTATGACAGAACTATTGATTGTATTTCACACTGAACATAAACGATATTTACCTGTAAAAATCACTATTTATGTAAGCCATTTTTATATGTTAGTTAAGTACCGCTAATCCCAGCGACAAACATTATTAACACCCGTAAAATCAGAAAAATCCCTCGACCTGACAGCACTGACCAAGCATCGTGATTCATTTGTTTTCGCCCGCGCGCCACAGAGGGCGCTATAATTAAATCCCAACACTACATTTAGCGGCAAATTTGGTAAACAGCCAGACGGCTGGTTCTTATCTTATTTCCCTATTAATTACGTTCTATTCTCATTTCAGTTAGTGATTGCAAAGAAAAATGGCGGAACATAAGATCATCTTTCTTGAGGAGTATGAAACCCAGCGGGTTTAAAGTGAAAAAGCCGTACTATCTGACTGAGTACTTAAAGTTTATCCTACCATTCTTGAAGCCGACCACAGGAATAGAAAGCGCAGATGACAGTCAATACGACTCCCCACAACACACTAGCGAGTCAGAAATAGTAGTAAACTTTATAAAAGAGGAACCAGGAGATGGCGAAAATGAAGAAAATACCGAGAACAATTCAGAAAATGGGATATTAAACGATCTACTGACGCGCAAGGCGACAGTCATGCGTAAGAGACGGCGATTCATACCCGCGAGGAAGAACTTACCCGATCCACAAAGAATCAAGAGCAAGCCAATGACGTCAACGTTTCCAAGAAACTTTAACACTTCCACAGATTTAACTAGTGCCACAAACAACCATAACAACGCCATGAGAATGTTCCTAATGAGCTTATTACCAGAAATAGAAACAATGACAGAAGACCAAATAAGATTGTTCAAAATTAAATCAATGATGCTGATAGACGAAATTAAAGTGAATTACACACAAGTAAGACAAAGTACCTCTTCAATAAATAACGAACGGTTACAGAAACGATTGATAAATCTACTTTTAAAGAATTTGCAAAAGACAACCGAAGAAAGTGTGAACTCAAAGTAATGTTAGAGTTTTAGATATTGTTACGATTGATTAAAGACTGCTAATATTTTGATATTTGATTGTGATTGTTATTAAAGTAAGTTCAGTTACGGTTTAGTGTTTATTTAGTTCCTTTTCAATTAATAGACATTAATTATTAGGAACCTATTTACGCTTTGGAATCGGTACTAGCTTCATCTTTCTAAATGACCGACTCCTTGACAATTCAAAAGTGCCTATATTTCATTAAAAACATGCTTTGAGTTTGATTCGATAGCTGGAAATTACATATTACTCTAAAACAGAGCTAATAGGCTATATGTACGGTTTACGGCTCCTACAAACAGGCGCGACACGCAACGCGACTCAAAGGCACCGCGTGTCGCGCGAAGAGCGGTGCCTTTGTGTCCCGCGCGATTCGCGCCTGTTTGAAGGAGCCTTTAGACACCTAAGGGCCTACGCCCACCGGCGCGGCGGCACGCCACGGCAGAGACCTTCAACATCACTATTATATATGCAAGCGCATTCTGATGGCAACGATGCCTCAGTATCCTTATTAAGCATGCTGGGACGTCCTTAAACATCATCATTGAAAGTTAAATTTTATTGTCATACTATTAAGTTATATTTCTATTCGTCGCAAAAAATTCCTTGCCGTGCCGTGCCGCCTGTTGGCACAGGCCCCTAGTGTTTCTAAGCAAGCTGGCTTCATTTAAAGCGTTTATATCTTCCTCTGGTTCTTGGCATGTTACGTAACAAACCAAGGCATATATTATCATAATTATCACACAAGCATCAGCATATGTCGTGATTGTCCAGTGGTTAAGGCCCCGCCTCTCATGCACGAGGTTGTTGTGGGTTTAGTTCCGGGCAAGTAATAATGTCACTTTCAATTTATTTGTTTCTTCTGAATTTATCTTAGATATTAATAATAATAATAATAATAATCATTTTATTATCAGGCAACTAAAGGCCCATACATAAAATACACGAAATAATCTTATATAATAATAAACTAATACATATCAAACAAACTTATAAAACTATCTATACACGTAATGTTGACGGCATCGTGTATTACTAACATCAGTTAAGAAAATCGTTGCGAAGCCTGGACCATCACCATCATCATCATCATCATCAGTCTATATTCGTCCACTGCTGTACGTAGGCCTTTCCTAGTGAACGCCACTGAGCCGATCCTCGGCTCTCCTCATCCAGTCTCTGCCAGCCGCCTTTCGCAAGTCATCACTCCACCTGGTCGGCGGGCGTCACACACTACGTTTGCATAAACGCGGTCTCCACTCTAGATCTTGTTACCTGCGGGGTAATTGCGAAACACACTAACGTTAGGAATGGCTTTGATTTTGACAGTTCAACAACATTCATTGCTTTATTTACGTTGTTGAGCAGACAATTTTTTCGAACATATGAAGCAATGGATTAGCAATAGGCTTCAAAATGATTTAGATTGTGATAGATAGTGTGTTACGCAGTTAGGGTGCTGGACTAATAGTAATAGTTTAATATTAGTCTGAAATCACCAATCTGTCTTGAACAACCGAGGTGATCAATACTCGTGCCTTCTCTGCATGAGAACAGGCCTTTTTTAAACATTGCTCCAGACTAGGATTTTCTCCTGTATTGTGGGTGCGTTTACAAACATTCAAGCTCACACACACAAACAGCCAGACTCGGAATAACTACTTGTAGGTCTTACAAATATTTGTTTCGTGCGGGAATCGAACCCGCGACACGCAGCGCAGCAGTCAATCGCTTAACCACTGCGCCAACCGTGTCGTCAAAACTTTGACCAGCAGTAGCACAATAATAGGCTGTTATCATTAGCAGCAAAATCAGCGATGTCTTTATGAAGTCCACCATCATTCATTCACCATTTTCTTTCATTATTATATTCCTATCAGCGAAGTTGAAAAATGGAAAATGGTTTTTAGGAAATTCGCTGTTGTTATATTTTTCATATTTTCCCTCTGATACTGTTTGATAGTATACTCCATTCAATTACAATTCGCTTTTTCTTCAATTTCGGAAATGGATTGGTATCTGCCAATGCCTTTCTACAGTGACGCTTCAGCGGAAGTATGTATTTATATTTTCCCCAAAAATATGTTACTTTCGATTTCCGTTTCGAAGACAACTCTTTATTTTATATCGCTACTAGCGACCCACCCCTGCTTCACACGGTCTTTACTACATCGAGTTTTACTTATTATAAGTAAATGTTTTATAAACGTAAACCTTCCGAAATACATTCTCTAAATGATGGTGAAAACCGTGTCAATATCCGTTGCGTAGTTTAGGAGAACAACGCGATCACACCAACAGACATAAAAAGCGACTTTAATCCATAATAATATACTAATACTAATATACTAATACTTGTATACTAATATATATGACGGAGAAGGTATATCTCTCTCATTATTATCAGCCATATTTTAACTACTGTGGGGGTACTATGGGTAGTGTTGGTTATTGCGCAATAGAAAAACCGTTTGCAGTTCAAATAAAATTATAATTCACGAACAATTTAATCACACTAGCGAATCACACATTGCAGGTACACGACACAACTATACGGAACAACAAACTCTTTCTTTAATTCTGGTCAAGCGTTATGTTATAGACTCTGTCGAGCGCCACCAGGTGGCGCTGGCGTCCCGATTTGTCAAAGTCAAACGATTGATTTAACGTATTTCCGACATATATATATATATATTAATAATTATTATAAATCCGAAAGTAACTCTGTCTGTATGTTACCTTTTCACGCCTAAACCATTGAACGGATTTTGATAAAAGGCAAGGAGATAGGTAGCTGGCATCCTGAGAAAGGACATAGGCTACTTTTTGTCTCGGTAGCACGTTCCCGTGGGATAAATTCCGACATCCACGCAGGCGAAGCCGCGGGCAGAAGCTAGTTTATAATATGTATGATTGTAAGTTATAGATATACTGTACCTTCCTAATTAATGGAGTGATTATCTTCTACTATCTATGTTTTTGGGCTGTTAAACCCTTACCTATCCTAAATTAGTTGGGGTCAGTCAACGTTATCTTGTCCAGCTATATGTCACTATTTGGCACTATCAGCCAATCTATATATATCATGGTATCCAGTATAGCTCAGCAATAATATCTGACTTCATGATTCATCCATTAATATCTATCGCTAAGATGACGGAAAATATTTGTGATAATTTGTGGAAGGCGTATACAAGTGGCAGCACAAATATGTGACATCGACGAACCAATACAGGATGCTGCGTCGGCTTTAAAAATATGTCACCTCATAGAATGCAATAATATCGGTCATGTCTTGCGTAATAAATATCTGCCTACTCAGCTAAATTCAGAAGAATGTGATATCTCGTTGTGATTAGAAATATCTGACATCACTTAAGCAGCATAAAAACCTAACATTATAATGTTTCGAGTTTTCTTCTTTATCGCAATCAGTGCCGCCCTTATTGTAAATACAAACATCAAAAGTGTCTAGGGGTCAAGCACGTTTTTGCTAGTTACTAAAAATCTGTTTTTTTTAAATTATATTTTTTGTATGTTCCTCCTATCGATACTTTTTTATTTTTTTGTAAATTTCGTTGTTTGACAAGGGAATAGTTTTTGAGTTTCGGTCAAAAGATGAAAATCTTCCGTCAAGTCGTATTCCTATAATTTATAATCGTATGAAATCGTACATTGACTGCGATGACGTTGGTAACGACGCCTCATAGCTCTTCAGGGATGTTAATATGCGATCAAACCATAAGAAACCGCTTGCATGAAGTTAATCTCCGTTCCCGGAGGCCGCTACCTGTGCCACCTATTGAGCCCCGCAAGCGCAGAGCCCGTTTTAAACGGGCTTGTGAACACAGAAATTGGGCAGAAGAAGAGTGACGTTTTGTGTGTTTTTCTGACAAATCTCGCTTTGTTATGAGGCCAGATACTAAACGTACACGATATTGGAGGACACCTTGATACCAAGAACGTTTAAAATTATGCCAGGAAGTCTATGCATACAGTGGTGGAACAATCTCAAGGAACGGCGGAAGAACCGAACTGATTTGGATCAGACGCAATCTCAATGCACAGATTTACGCTGAAACGATTGTATCAAATGTTGTCATTCCTTTGCGGACCCAATTTGGTGCTTCATTTCTGCTTATGCATAGTAATGCACGTCCACACACTGCCAGAGTTGTTGCAAACACACTTGCCGCAGCTAAAATCAACGTCCTACCATGGGCTGATCAATCGCCAGGCTTGAATCCCATTGAGCACGCATGGGATATATATGCTTCAAAGAAGAGCTCTGCCAAATGTGGATGCCGTACACACACCAGATAATCTTCCTGTTAAAACGGACGTGGGCAGCCATTTCGCAACGTGATTTGGATGCACTCATATTGAGTATGCTGAATAGCTGCGATTGTGTTATACGCGTTAACGGCGGAAATACAAACTGCTAATTGTATATTTTACGCAATAAAAACCTTTAAAAGCTTATATTTTTATCTTTTTATCACATTTCAATGTCAGGATTAACTGAGGTGAAAAATCCAGTATAAGCAAAAATCGCGAAGTCTTTATTGATGCAAAAGCAGAGCGTACTTCGTCTATCTACACATACGAAAACATTTCATTTAATCAATCTAAATAGACATTTTTATTTAATTTCAATAGGGCAATAATATATATATTTTAATACCTTGATCCCTAGACACTTTAGATGTGTGTATATGTGACATCACACTGGCAGTAATATTTCAAGTTTTTTTTAAAGATATAGAAGAGACGAATACTCGTGACTGTACATTCTACATTTCATACAATCAACCATCGATCGTTTCCTTGCTCTGTACCTACTTTTATTACCAGCCAATTTTACTTTAATATACATACAGATTTTTTCGCAAAAATGGTACCTTTATAGTTCATATATTCATGTTTTTTATAAAATATGTTTCCACCAAAAAAAGATCTCCTGTGCTAGAACAAAAAATACTTTTATGGTCCACAAGAGTCGAATAGGAATTTACAACCTTACGCTTGGAAATTCACACCCCAGCCAGTTTCATTCAAGGCTTTGTGAAAATGTAACACAATCGTTAACAAACCAAGGATGAATATTTTACATTAAACATCACGCCTGTAATCTCCGAAGGGTTAGGCAGAGGTGTACCTCTAGTACACTCACATTTCGCCAGTTATGTTTAAGTCCCATGTAATAAGGTATTGTCATCAAACGCGCACAAATCCAGACTTGGGTTGCTACTGTCATTCCTGAAGAAAAAACCCAATAACAGTTTGCCCAACTGGGATTCGAACCCAGGACCTCCTGATCAACAGTAATACTTGCGACCGCTGGAAGAAGGAGACAGTCGAATGAATATTTTATTATCTTTTTTTCGTTATCGTTTCTTGAGATAAAAATACTTCTTATAAACAGTGAACGTGTGTGTGTGATGTGTGAGCGAGGGGGTGTGTTTGTGTGTGTGTGTGTGAATGTGCTTATTTCTTAAGAAATAAGCAGTACCTTTGTACTCAATGCCATATCTGTATCTATTTTACTGTGTCTACATAAATAATAAAATAAATAAACATTTCCAAAAACACATCTCTCTTATATGCCATATCTTTTGCCCGTAGCTTCGCACGCGTGGAGGTCGGAAATTATCCCACGGGAACTTCCCGCCGAGAAAAAAAAGTATCCTGTGTGTACCGGAGTACATTTGTGCGCTAGTTGTTTTTGTGTCGTTAGTAGTATCAAATCAAATCAAATCAAAATATTTTATTTCACATAAACCTACATGGGCACTTAAGAAACGTCAGAAGCTAGGTGAACGGTTCCAATTGGTCGTTTCCTGTGGAGAAGAGCCGGCAAGAAACTCCACGGTTACTCTTTTAAAAATAAGTGTCTTTTACAATGTTTTATGGGAGGACAGTGTAGGCCTATCAACAAGTAACATGTACTCAACAAAATAGAAAAAGGTCTACAAATCTAGTCTACAAGGCCCACAACGTTCTCACATTCACAAAAAGTAGTACGTTTGATTGAGTCTGATGAAAGTTTTACACGTTTATAATAGTTTAGAACTTTAGAGGTTCTCAAATACAACTTTTAAAGATCACTAGAGACCTAGACCTAGAGAGACAAGCACTAGAAATAAACTTATTAGAAACCACTAGAAAAGAAACCTAGAAGTTATAACTTAATTCACACGCGTATTTTAACTTTTTGGTCAGACGGTCGTTTTACATTATAAAGTCAAAGTCAAAGTCAAATCATTTATTTCAAATAGGCACATAAAAGGCACTTTTGAACGTCAAAAGTATAAGTAGTTATATTAGAGGCGCGCGAGTACTGTACACTGCCTGCTCCTGCTTTATTTTTATTTTTGTAAATGGCATCTCGCAGTTCAACCTAGGCTGCTCGGTAGGCTGCTTAACCGGGCTTGTCTGTGGGTGCCTTAATAAATTAAGGCCTCCAGCCAGGGCTTAACAATCTTAAAAACTAAGCGACTACACGATATGGGTACCCCCTGTGGGGTACGAACCTCTTCATAGGGCGTCGCTGGGGGAGGGTAGTAAGGGACAGGCTGGATCGGATTATTGCCTGCTCCTGGTTTTTCTTTTTTAGTGGTATCTCGTAGTTGACCATGAGAGGAACCTAACCATCACTACTTAACCGGATTGTCCTGTGGCTGCCTTAAGCTAACTCAAAGGCTCCAGCCGGGGCACCTGCTCCTGCGACGTGCCGATGCTTGAATACTCTTACAGGGGCGTGGAGGAATAAGGCGGGCTTGTGTGCCCATGGTCACAACCCCTTCCTGATTATCGACCAATTACAGTTAGCGCCAAACGTTACCTTTTATGGTGATGTTTTGGCTCAGAGCACGCGTTTTTCTACGAATTCCGGTGTTTACAGCATGTTTAAAAAATTAATTAATGGTTGGGGTGTTGTGTTAAGTTGTCTTTGACACTGTGTACTAACCCAGGTCAGGGTCATCCGTTTAGTCGTTAAGGTGTTAAAGTGTAATAGACAGACAGAGTTACTTTCGCATTTATAATATTACTATTGATTGACATCACCATGTCGAAGGATCTTATAGCTAGTGTAGTCCTCTTTTCGGGAGTAGATTAGGTACGGCTTCTTGATACCTTTTTCCTGTAGGTATTATGTTCTCTAAAATTCCAAGCATTAAAGGAGAAGGGAAGGACTCCATAGTTTCCTGGGCGTAGGTGTTAACTCAATCAAACTGGCCTTATTTGTAAGAGGATATAATAACAAGGCCTCACTGAAAATTTGGTGAAATTTGGCTATCCAGGAATCAAGTTATATGAAGTAGTAAAAGTGAGGTCACATTATAACATTGTAGTTTTTTGATGTTATTTGCGAAATATGTTTGAATGGCTTCGGTTGTGTAATGGTTTTATGCATGGAGTGCAAGTAGAGAGCCTCCATGTGTAAGGATCCAAGTAAGGGAATGTCCTAGGAAGGTACTTACAGGCTGAGATGCACGCCACTGACGAATAACTGATAAAATCGCCTCATCCTCCAAGACTCTTCTGCCAATAAAGTTACTGCGACAAGTCGCAATGGTACCATTCACACAGCAATCCATGCCGTCAATATTCGATCGATAGGCGTAATCAGTTGTCCAAAATAGAGAGCCAAGTAATTCAAACTAGCAAGATCCATCGAATAGTCCTATATAATAATATTACGGAAAGCCGAGGTCGTGGGTTTATACAATAAAACATGGAAAATACGTGCACAGTCAGAACGAAAGACGAACGAGTGCCGGTTTTTTCCTGCCTGTCAGCTGTCAGTCGGTGACTAGTATTGCCAACTTAAGAAAAATTAAAGGAACTTGATTCGCTATAAATCGATTCCACGTAACGATTGATAAGCACTTGTCACTCGATTTTCATACATATTCTGAGATTTTACCGATTTACTCGTTATCGATTACTAATAATTCAGGCTAGTATTTAATCGATTATTTAGTTTCATAATTTAATTTAGCTTTTCTCGCTTCCTAGATAGAAACATGGTACTGTATTTTGTGATTTCCTTAAGAAAAATATAACGGTTTTTTTTATACACATTTCAACTAGTTACTCGTAACTGCTGGGCCCAGGATTTCCCATCTCCTTTAAAGTTTTGTTTCTTTTCTACATCCCGAACATTAAAAGTAACTGTTATTCCACAGGTTTTCATTATAATACACAATAGCAAAAAAATAACCCATTTCACTTCATTTTTATGTTATTTTCCTTCATCGCACATCTTTAGATTCTTGTCTCTTGTTTCGAAACAAAAGAACAAGTTACTACGCTTCAATTTTAGCCTGTTTCATGCTAAACAGTTTGTTTTTATAGCGTTTCTAGCTAGTTTCTTGGTTTTGCCCGCACCGGATTTCTCTGATATCTCTTATGGATTCCGATTTCCACCTGTTGGCCAACTTTAAAAGAAACACTAAGTATATCTCCAATATCGCAAAATATCGCAGTACCAGATTACATGCAAAAATAGGTTAATAATTTGTACTATTCAAATCTTTAATCCGATGTTTGAGAAAATTTGAGAATTGCGAGATATTCATGAATTTATTTTTCTATCATACAAAAAAATCTTTAACTATTCATAGCATTAAAAATAATAGGTAAAACGTAAAAGTCATAGAACAATATTATATTGTATTTGAGAGTAGATTTCATTTGTGTATGTACTTATAAAAAAAAAAAAAACAATCAGCTTTTTGATTCCTAAGTCTTCTACGGTTAAATATCAGTCCACCGTGCGCCGCGCCGGCCGCGGCTTTTATGTGTGCTTACCTTTAGGACTAACAAGGTTAAATTAGTTTGTGATCCCTTTGTAGTAAACTTCATTAAAGCAAAAATACTGTAACTTCTTCATTACAAGGTATTGGTTGGAGACCGGCTGTACTCATTACAAAACTTAAATAGCTAACTTCATACAACTTAGTAATGTCCTATTGACTTTTGTATTTTCCGTTTCATTAAACTTCCAAGTTCGTGCTAGTTTTTCCTTAGTGGAACTTATCTTCTCTAAGGCTGGCCGCACATGCACGGTTTCTGGATTCCGTTTCCGAATACGGAATACTTACAGATTTGAAATTATGAGATAAAAAAAGAGAGAGAGAGTATTCTTTTTTTTTTGTATTTTTATATTTTACACTCAGTACAAACGAATGTCAGGAATTGTTTCCGAACGATAATATAAGAACAAATGCGTCATGTAGAACAATTTGTATGAAATGCGTGCATTCGGGTACCCGAATAAGGAAAACTAATAAAGGCTCCCGCAAACAGGCGCGACGCGACAGCGCGATGCAACTCTAGTAGACCAATTCCTATGAAAACTTCATGGAAATATATCTACAAGAGTCGCGTCGCATCTGCCTGTGGGAGCCTACTTGGAAACCTACATGGGCACTTATGAAACGGCAGAAGCTAGGTGCGCGGTTCCAATTGTTCGTTTCCTATGGAGAAGACCCGGCAAGAAACTCCACGGTTACTCTTTTCAAAATAAGGGGCTTTTACAAAGTTAATAGGTATGGAAGGATAGTGTAGGCCTGTCAACAAGTAATAGATACAAAAAAAAAAAGGGCTACAAATCTACAGTCTACAAGTTAGGCCATAGGCATAATTCAGCGTATGTATGAGTCTAATTAATTTATAACAAAATGACGTACCTATTTTGTTAGTTATAAAGTACATTGTCGTCAGTTTTGATTACACATACATTTCAGAAAGTAGTAGAAGAAGTACTTACCTACCGTTTCGTTATCACATTTCATACCTGCCATATCAAAGTACGTAGGCGGTTCACATAACATTACCCCACCATATTGCTGTCGTTTGGATCCCTGCCAGCGGAAAAATGCGCGAATATGAAAGATATTCAGTACCCATTATTTGATATAAAAGCTATTGGATAACAGGGAAAAGTGGCAGGTGTATCAATGTCTATATATTGAAGAAGTTAAGACATCGGAGACGGTGCCTCTACTTGGAATTTCCGTTGTATCTTTTTTGTGTTTACATCAGACATACACGTAAGTCACACGTGCACAAACATCCAAACCCGGAAAATATCTGTTCTATTCTGTAGGCCATAGGTACTGTACAGGTTATCTGCATGTGTCAACCTTATGTTGACTGGCTGGTAATATATTATCGATGGTTACTCTCTAACAGTCAAGCAAGTTTGAAATGAGCTTTAGAAGGAAAAGTGATGGTAGTTTGTTTAGAAAGGAGATAGGCAGGGCTAGGGCCTGTCAATGTAATTAGAAGAATTCGTTGATAAAATATAATAATTTAATTAAACATTAAATATAGTTTCCTTTCTCATACGCCCCCACTTTCATATATTGAGAAAGGTATAACAGTACACACAGCGACATATCAAGCTATACATTTCCAGTTTCAGCTGACCTCGCATTGTATAGGCTTTTCGTAAAATGAGAAGTCAGATTATACTGGAAATGTATAACTTGATCTGTAGTCGTGCGTACAAATATTTGTTTTGTGTGGGAAATTCAGATGAAATATCAGAATAATTAACTTATTCTCGGATTCTCAAACGACATTTAAATTATACTTAGGCTTTCCGAAAAGTGTTACAGAATTCGGCCATTAACGACGTTAACTATTTTGGTTACTGTTTTCGAATGTCTGTATTTTATTTTCGATATTAGTAAAATAAACCTACTTAAATATTTATTTTAATTCGGACAGTTCCTATATCAGGATTCAATAAATCCGTAAAATCAGACAGTCAATCGGTATGCAAAATAGACATATTCACTCGTAAAATCTGCATATTCAGAATTTCCGATATTGTCGCATTCAAATATAAAATTTGTTTATTCCTTCATCCATTAAGTGCGGTGGAGTCCGGATGCTTGTGAAAAGAGCAGAAAATATCGGAAATACAGGGTGGATATTGATTTTAGCTGTTGGGTTTCGCACTCAGAGAAATTGTGCGATGAAGTCTTTTAATGTTACATGTCGACTTATAATAGGGAAAGTTTGAATGAAATGCTTTGTGTTGTTCATGTCGGGTTGGGATGATATGAAATTTTTGCATTTTTAAAAGGATCTGATTAAAATATCTTCCTCAAGCCAATGGCTCCAGCTCCAGCTTTTGAAGTCATAGGAAATATCCGATGCTGCTGATGTGCCCAAGTTTTTGATCGTATTTTATTAGAATTTTATATAACTTTTTACTTTCGTGAATTTTTCGGCTTGTACAAAAGTTCATCGTTGTCTAAGTTGCCAAACGTGACGAATTTTTTCCGCTAATGTTTAAAGGGCTGAAACTGTCGCTAACTTTGTACTATTAGCTTGTTATACGTACAGTAGTCTACACGTTAGTGGTAACAATTTGACCTTGAGATGACCTAACGTTGTACAGAGTCAATATGCCAAATCTTTTCCCAACTATGTATGTTCAGGTCGGCTTAACTAACCTAACCTAACTTGTAGACTGTAGCTTTGTAGACCTTTTTATATTTTGTTGAGTGCCTGTTACTTGTTGACAGGCCTACACTGTCCTCCCATACCTATCAACACTGTAATTTGAAACATTGTAAAAGCCCCTTATTTTTAAAAGAGTAACCGTGGAGTTTCTTGCCGGCTCTTCTCCATAGGAAACAATCAATTGGAACCGTGCACCTAGCTTCTGACGTTTCATAAGTGCCCATGTAGGTTTATATGAAATAAAATATTTTGATTTGATTTGAATCTAACCGGATGGAGCTGAATAGGTACCACTATTTTACATGGAGCGACTGCCTATCTGACCTCCACAATGCAGCTCAGTAGCAGTTCGAGCTAACCCAGTGGTAAGACTGGTTGTCAGACTTTAGGGTTTCTGACGACCTGTAATGACTGTCAAAGATCCACGAATGACAGTCTGGACCAACGGCTTAAAGCGCTTGCGTTGTACGGAGGAACAATAGCATTACAGACCAGCTTATACTGGTATTGTTGCCACTGACTTGTGGTCGACGTGTAAAATAGAATAAAATAAAATAAAACATTATTTTCGGGATGCAAACCACAGACCTGTCCATTTATTCACGGAACTATAAAAAAAAAAAAATTGAACCTTAACCGTCGGTGTAGTTCGACAAAACATTTTTGCTAGAATTTAATTTAAATTGAATCTACAAAATTGAAATCGCATGGATTAGGGTTGGCAACCGGACCGAATTTATGGGTTTATGTCGATTTTTGACTGATTCTAATGTTCCAGCGGGGTGATTACGTAACACACTAACAGTAGGAATGGGTTTCATTTTGACGGTTCAACAACATTCATTGCGTTATTTACGTTGTTGAGCAGACAAATTCTTCAAACACATGAAGCAATGGATTAGCAATAGGCTTCAAAATTATTCAGATTACGTAATTAGGGTGCAGGAGGATATAGGTAACTAACGCAATTCACATTCGATTTTTTATGTTTGCTTGATCTTTCTCGATTTATTACACTCAAGATGCCTCAAGACGTATATAGCCTCACTAATCAGAGTTACTTAACAAAGTTACAAAAAAATACAATTGAAGCTCTTAACTATAAGTAGGTACGATTCAGGCAAATCGAATTAAAATGACGAAACTTTCCACAGTAATTTGATTTCTAGTTACACTCTTTTGCTGACTTGATCGAAAGAAAATTATAGAAATTATGTATTGGGAATGTTGAAACTGTTTGTACTCCCCGTCACTTGTCCCTAAAGATTCATTAGGAAACCAGCGTCAGACAGCATCTGAAATGAACCGTTGTGTTATTGTTGTTAAACATTAATTTCACTTTTTATTTTGTTATTTGTAGTTTGTGTTTCACGAACTGTGTCCAAATAAACTGTATTCTTTCTGTTCTTTCTTTTTTTTTCAAAATCTGTTCACATTTCACACACATCAAAGATAAATACAGAAAAAAAAACGAGAGGTGTCGTAGGATGCGCATCCCGCACGTCTATACTATAGTAATATACCTACCTATATATAGACATACGTGTGTAAACACACATAGTTTAGCACAAGTGTCGTGACGGTCAAAATGTTACACTTTTTTCGGTGTAGCTCTCATTCGCCAAGTGTGCAGAGTATAAAGGCTTCTACAAACAGACGCGAAACGCGACGCAAAATAAAGGCACCGCCTGTCGCGCGACGAGCGGTGCGTTTGTGTCGCGTGCGATTCGCGTCGCGTGTCGCGCCTGTTTGAAGGAGACTTAACGTGCGATAAGGGCCAACCCTAGCCTCCGTAAATAGGCACGTACGTATCTGATACATGTTTTGTTACGCAATACGCAACGTGCGATTGAAATAATTAAATTTTACGCGTAGTGTAATAAAATATACAGTATTTCTATTACACTCGTTACGCGTTTGTTCCCAATAAGGTTAGCAGAACTCTAAGGCATGGCGCACACTATGCGATTTGCGACTGCGACATCTAGGCGACTAGACGCCACGACAGACTGTGGCCGACAATACATACTAATATTATAAATTCGAAAGTAACTCGGTCTGTATGTTACCTTTCACGCGTAAACCACTGAACGGAGTGTGATAAAAGTTGACAAGGAGATAGATGGCATCCTGGAGAAGGAAATAGGCTACTTTTTGTCCCGGTAGCACGTTCCCGTGGGATAATTTGCGACACCGCCGCGGGCGAAACCACGGACAGAAGGTAGTTTTCATATATTTTGTTGAAAGCTCCGCGCACTTGGCGAGTAGCAGAGTCGCAACGGCAGAATAGGGGATGCCTTCCCACGCTCTCGCTAATTGTTGCTGCGACAAGACGTTCAGTTTGCGCTAGCACTTATGTCTTTCAAAGTATGCTATTCTGATTCATTGTTACAGAAAAACATTTCATGTGTAGTTCGAAATTGCGTCTCTGGTATTTCGCCTTCAATCATACTAGCCTGTCATTGTTCTAGTGCATGTCAAAGCTAATTTCCAATATTATAGAGAATAGTGAACTAGCTTTTGTCCGCAGCTTCACCCGCGTGGATTCCGCAAACTATCCCAGGGGACGTACCTAGCCGCCGCAGGAGGAGACACCCTGGGCGTCGGGAGTCGATAGCCGACTCCCGGCCACCGTAGGCGCGGGCTTGCGGACGGCGAGCAATAGGCAGCTCGCCGTCCGGTAAGGACCAGGCCCAGGTCGACGCCGCGTTGTGTTCCACGCGCGCCTCAAAGAGATGTCAGCATAATTGACGGGGTCCGATAGGGCCGATACCTGCCGGGGTCGCGGATTGTTCGAAAGAGTTACCGTGGCCCTGGCGCACAGGCAACTGAAGGAACACGGGTGGGTTTTAGTCAGTAAGAGTCTGACCTCTCCCGCTCCGCCCAGAGCGGGAAAGGTCATATGGTAACTTCCAACCCAAAAAAAAAAAGGGGACGTACCTACTACCGGGATAAAAATTATCCTATGTCCTAACTCAGGACGTGGTTTATCCGTGTCTATGGACAGATTTGGATGGGCACCCAAATTCGTTCAGTCTTTAAGGCGAGTATAGGTAACAGGCAGACAAGAGTTAGAAAGAAAAGAAAGAAAGAAAATGCGTTTATTGGCATTACAACAACAAAAATACACCTTAAAACTAAAAAATACGGAAAACAATGATTATAATGCCAATGGGGCCTCAGCTCAGCATAATGTTAGATGACAACACAAGGTGTACCACCTGATGCTGATTTTCAGCTGCAACCTACGAGTGCCATACGCTAGAATAATAAAAAAAATAGGGAAGTGTGTGTCCGTTCTAATAAATTAAAAGTGTTGTGACATGGGTGTGGGTGTGTGTGTTGTGTTGTGATTAATGAAAAACTAAAATAAATATCCAATACCTGCGTACATTAAACTAATAAGTCTAAATTCCCTAGATCTAAAAGACAAAATCGTGTGACTGCGTTGTTCTTCTTAGCTACGAAACGGATTTTCATACGGTTTTCATTTCCATTTATGGTACAAACAATAATAATTGACTAATAAAAAATGATAGCAAATTGAAACTAAAATTGAAAAAAAATAAAATAATAATAATGAAATTGATAAAATTGGTAAAATTGACAAAACAAATAAAAATATTAAATAATTTTTTTCATAAGGCAGAAATGTCGGCTCGAACATTTTCAAAAGATGGTTTAATAAAAAATCTTTTAATTTTAATTTGAAAGTTGAGCAACTTTTCTCATTTATATTAGGTACAGTAGTTATGTACTCAATACGCGTTAGCAGATGGAATGTGTCCTGGTTTTGATACAGCGTTTCCCCAGTACCCTAATTGCGTACACACAATCACAACTTGAATAATTTTGAAGCCTACTGCTAATTCATTGCTTCATATGTTCGAAAAATTTGTCTGCTCGACAACGTAAATAATGCAATGAATGTTGTTGAACTGTCAAAATGAAAGCCATACCTACTGTTACTGTGTTACGCAATTACCAAGCAGGTTTTAGACCTGCAACTTTATGGATTAATCTAAAGGCTAGAAGTAGATTTAGTAAACCTTAAATATTCATTGAGAAAGTCCAGATAGAGCAGCCCGGTGTCTGCAATTGTGCCCGGTTGATAGAAATAGGACTGCCCCATAATACTTGAGACTTAAACATAACGAGCGAAATGTTGGTCTACTATAGGCACACCTCTGCCTAACTCTTCGAGTTTACAGGCGTGATGTTATGTTTATGTAACATTTCACGGCAGTTTATTCAATAAAAAAATACTTTTGGAGTTTTTTTTATGATTATTCCAAATTGACTGACTCGTTGTCTAGTGGTCACAAGCGCTACTGCTCAGCATGAGGTCCTGGGTTCAATTCCCAGGCTGGGTAAAGTGCTATTGCATTTTTCCATTAAGAATTTGTCAGTAGCAGCCTGGAGTTTGGATTTGTGCCCGATTAATGGAAGTAGGCTCTATTACATGGGACTCAAACTTAAAAACCAGCGCTGGGGCTGTCTCGCATAGAGTCGTAGCATTATGCTGAGCGATTGCCGTTTTGCGTAGATGTGACGCATATTTCCCTCCAACTTGTTATTTTTTGTGTTCATGTGTTTTTCTCTGCGTCATGTTTACCGCAAATAAACGTATTTTCTTTCTTTTTTTTTCTTTCAATACCTAGCGACAAATGTGTGTAGGTAGGTACTATCTAGACATGCGGTAGCGTGTCAAGCCAAGTTTAAAGAGAAAGGATCTGGTGTCGCAGCACCCGTGTGTTTATATTACACGAACCATTTGGAGAGACTTGTGACCCCTAATAGAATATACCTCTTCCATTATATTTTCAATATAGGCACCTATAATAGTTTTTGACACTTCTCGTGACTCAATGGCTGACTTTAATCTTGGCCAGAGGTAAAGCATTGCCATACAACGTGGCAATGCAGTGGCATTCCCATTATTATCAATCGACAGCGATGGGGAGGAATTATTCGACGCCATATTTTAGTTTATTGTTAGGTTTCTTAAGGATCATCATTTCAGCCTCAAGACGTCCACTGCTGGATATAAGCCTGCCCCAAGCGTCGCCACATTGACCAGTCTTGTGCTTCTCAAATCGAGCGGATTTTTTCGGCCTTCACAAGGTAATCGTTCCACCTTTCTGGGAAGCCTTCCAACGATACGACTGCCGGTACGCGGTCGCCACTCCTGAACCTTTCGGCCATATCGGCAATCTGTTCTGCCAGTAATGTCCCTGCCCACTGTCACTTAGTTTAGCAATTCTTGTTGTTAGGTTTAGTGTTTGGTATTTTAATGTTTTTATTTTTTATTAAGGTGATTCCTCAGCTGTACCCCGCCAAATTAAAATTTTCTTTGTTTTTTTGCAAATTGCAGCTCCGTTTTACGTCGTACGTTGATCAAAATTCGATTCGCAACTGTAGGAATGATATATTTACTGAATAATAATCATCATTTTCATATCAATCGTCAAACTTTGGAAATTTGTTCCACCTAAGAAGTTTCATATGTAATATTCTGAAAAATTCTTACGTAGAACAAATTTCCAAAGTTTGACGATTGATATGAAATTGATGATTATTATTTAGTAAATATATCATTTCTACACTCGCGGATGGCTTTTTGATCAACAAACGACGTAAAACTAAGCTGCAATTTGCAAAAAACCAAAGAAATTTTAATTTGGCGAGCTGCAGCTGAGGATTCACCTTAAATGTGTATCGTTAATTAATTAAGTATAAGTCTTTATTTGGCATATAAAGTGTACATAATTAAAATGAAATTATATATAGATATTTTCTACATTAAAATAAAACAAAGATCATTCAAAAACAACTGTTTATTAGACAAGAAGACAGAGCGTAAAGATAAAAGGTTACAAAATGATACATCATGTATTATTAGACGGCTAAGTACATAAATCAGACGAATACAAATTGGCATTTCACATTTACATTGTAATATAAGCTAAGTATTTCTTGGAATATAGTATGTAGATATGCGATATTTTTGTGTAGTTTTGATATAGATAGTAAAATAATACATGCCAAGGTACAAACATTGGTACTATTAATAACAGTGGCTCTGTGAGCTGTAGACCTCACGAGTCTGTCTTTTCATAGTTTAAAATTGAATAAATGTTCACCGCGCACCTTAAAACAAAAAGCGCGCGCTAAGAACGCGAAATAGCTGACATAAGTTTTTTTTTACGTTTCGAACCCCCACATCTCCGCCATTTTGAAAAATTTCGAAACACTAAATCCAAAAAATATATCATTATATGTATCGAATTTGCTCACAAAATTTTATGAGAGTCGGTTGAGAAATGCAACCTGTAGAGGAGAACAGACATCCGCCGGACATCCGGACATACGAAAGCATTTTTGCCTAAGCTGAAACGAAGACTCTTCGCGCTCGCTCGTTCAATAATTAAGGTATTGTAACAATTTACCAGCGGTACATGCCCATTGAAGTTCATGGACCATATACCTACTTGCATTTGCTTTTAGTTGGCATTTTTTTTAATTTGAGAGTAATATACAGTCTAGATAAATGTTCTTTTTTTATGAGTTGAATAAAACTTGGTAGTCAGAATATTAAGCTTCTTTAAATGAATCGGAGGAGCCATTTTGTTCTCAGAATGTTCAATTTCTGTATGTGCTCTTTCTAAAGATTATTCTACACCTCTCTTTTAGGTACAATTGTTATTATATTTTCCTACGTTGATAGCTAATTACTTGCACGTAGGTTTAAAGCTTCATAATGAATTCCCAACTAGATTCTTATTAGTTCAGTAAGTACCGTGTATCTTTCGCCATATGTTCTGAATTTTCTTCTCCATTTTAGGTGTAACGTTGCACGTGACGCTATTAAGTGTCGTTCTTAAGGTGTTTCATTATTATTTATTACTTAGTAGGGGTGGTGGGTTTCTTACAAGGTTTTTAAACGAAATTACGGTACGGTACCTACGGTAGAAGGTACATTACGGCTATGGGGATTGGATGCACTTAAATACAAATTGTGTAATTTTTGTTGCAAAAACAGAAAATCAATTTTACTGGCGATGGCCGTAAGAAATGAAGAAAGTATGAATTTAATTAAGTACCTACTTATTTTCTATTTGTTGAAAATTATAAAATAGGTAGTTGCTCTGTGATTTCCACATACTTAATGTAGAAAGAAATATTATCTATTATGAACGTAAGCGGATCTGTACTTATTTACACGAAAATATGTAAACAGCACAAAAATATCGCAAAATATATTTTCAATAAATAATATTATTTGCTCAACAATTAATTATTTTATATTTTAACAAGAAACCATATAATTTGATATTTTTCT
Organism: Dryobotodes eremita; assembly: GCA_917490735.1. Taxonomy (NCBI): domain Eukaryota; kingdom Metazoa; phylum Arthropoda; class Insecta; order Lepidoptera; family Noctuidae; genus Dryobotodes; species Dryobotodes eremita. The sequence continues at coordinate 6,915,462 of OU823261.1, forward strand.
CTAACAATAAAAGAATCTGCGAATTTTTTGGTCCCATCACAACAATGATATAGGGTGAAAACCACAATTAGTAGTCATGCCTTATAATTTATTCGCAAATAAAAATATCGTCTGGCCCTGAGCAAAACTTAATGTTACTAGATTATTTTTAAGAATAGATACAGTACAGTACAAATACTGAAATGTTTCGATAAGATTTGGTGTAGCAGAAACATTCACAAAAATTAAATAATAAATACAACAGTATTTACATTGACTGCTAACTTTCACCACATACAACTAAAAGCACTGAAACAAACTACAAATAATTCATGCTGAGCTACATAGATATTCACAGACAGGCTTCCAAGCCGATAATTACACATTTTTCAGTTACCTGATTTGCCTAGACCCTCCGACCACAAATAGCCTTCGGAAAAATAGTGGTCATCTATTCGGTTTAAACTGTCAACATTTTTGGAATTTCGGATTTGTGAATAGCGTTTAGAGTGTAGCGGCATCTACTTCGCCACATACGAGCAATGCGTCACACTGACGTCACGCAAAGTCCTGCATCGCGCAAGCAGAGTTTACCGCGCGACTAGCATGTTATTCAACGTCCCGACATCAAAACGTCGGGCAGCTGCCTATCAGACATGACACCCGTCTGGTCGGAGGATCCTCCCTTTTCTATGGAGGTATGAGTGAACATTACAGCCTGTTCCTTATACCTCTATAAGAGGACTCCTTCGTTAACATTAATTGATGTTCGATTCAGCACGGAAGCTTATCGAATCCTTGTGAATAGTTATGCTGATGTCGATAAATACCTAAGTAAAGTGAAATAATTTAGTTTGAATATTTGTACTGTAGTGTAAAATATAAAATTACTTATTACTGACACACAGCTTAAAATAAAATAAATCGGAATTCTGAATATTTTGTATAACCAAAAACATTAAATAACTAAAAAGACTGAGTAGGTAGACACTTAATTAATCCATTAAACATTGTTAGTATTTTATATATTAGCACATTCCAAGCTCGACAACCACCTCAAATTTACCATAAATATTTACGTAATACATTATAATACCGCCGATAATTCATGACCGGTCTGAACATAGGCTTGTAGCGGCATCTACAACGCCACATGCGAGCTACACGTCACACTGACGTCACGCAAAATCCTGCATCGCGCAAGCAGAGTTTACCGCGCAACTAGCATATTATTATATACAACGTCCCGACATCAATCGTCGGGCAGTTGCCCACCAAACACGACACCCGTCTGGTTGGAGGATCCTCCCTTCTCCATGGGGGTATGAGTGAACTTTACACCCTGTTCCTCAAGCCTCTATAGACTCTCCGAACTTTCGCACATGTTCTCTTACTCACACTCGCCTCATGTCACAATTTGTTTCCTAAAAAAATGTATTGCGCAGCCTTCTGCGCAAAGTTCGAACCGGCCATGATTCATTGGCCGTATCAGACCATGACTTCACGACTTCACGACTTCAGACCATGGAGTAAGATCCACTGGCTTCAAATAATTAATTAAAGCGCAATGCTTCTTTACGTCATCGAGTTTTAATAACCGTTATTTTGAATTACGTTAAAAACTCACGGAGCGATTGCATGCGGGCAACATACCGTATGCGGGTGTTAAATCTAGTGGTGGTCTTCCACCGCTGGTGGAAGTTTCTGCGTGCGTGTGTGTTCGTGTGGTTCTGAATATTTTAGTGGTGATTATATGATAATAATTATTAAACAGTACAGTAATGGAATGAAAGGAACTATCCGCTGGTATTATTATCCACAAGAGTAGATAAAATCAGAAAAAATAATTGTTTATCATATTCACTGCCAACTTAAATTGTCCGTCTGTTTAAATCACAACTGTCATTCTTTGACAGTTGTATGAAATAGATTTAAGACAGCTAATCAGTGTAGTGTGTCAATTTGGTAAACAATTAATTTCCCCAACTACCTACAGGAGTAATCTGCTCCATAATTTTTTAACGTGAACCAAACTCATCAATCGTTTATTATTCTTTACTGGGGTTATTGAACCAATTCCAAGTAAAACTAAATTTACAATTGTACCATTATTTCTGATTAATCCTAAAAAATTAACCCTAATGGGTGTTTACGATTTTCTTTGCTTCCATTGTAAACTCGATTTAAATATAAAAGACGATGATTACATCAATCAGCCATCACTCAGGCTAAAAAATGCCGTTTTAGAATGCATAAACATTGAGTTTGATGTTATGTGATTAAATATTTACATAAAGAAGAGTTTAAAGGCTCCACAACAGCCCTCGGCTAAAGCTACCATTCCCCAGAAGAGCGATGGCCGCCACATAACGGCTGCAATGACGGGCGTCATGAAAATGATGCCATCGGAGTTTGAGATTACGCTGTCAAAAAACTCTCCGTTCCCCTGGAAACACACCAACTTACTTTCATAAATAACGTTTCAATGACGTCATTCGACGGTAAATTTCGAACGGCCATCGTAGTCTTAGGAAACCCCAGTTTTAGCTACGCACGTGAACTTAGCTTCTCATTGTACGACAATGTAGGTGGACTACGACCCACGGCCACTCTACGTACGGATGCGTGACTGAGAAACGGATGAACCGCACGGCTAACGTCGCAAACCTCTCCGTGTACATCCTACATGGCAGTGGACGGTCGGCTTTAAACAACATCAATGTAAATTACTTTGGATTTATTCGAAAGACCAATTTTGTTCCCAATTTCAGCAGAATTCAGAGAAACTAATTTAACAGAGCAAAACGGAGAAACCAATAAACTTATAAACAACATTCATCGTGTAGTTTTAAATACTTCTTGAATTAATCAAACTCGACGTTTATACCTCTAAACAGAGTACCATCGTAGAGTCTATAGGTCATGGAACACTCGAGCTTCTCCTGTAGCACCTGTCACCACCACGATCATATTTGCAAGTCCACTAACAATAAATATCACTGTATAATACACGAACGCTTTTCGCTCTGTCCCGAAGACCTTACCAGCCTGTTCAGGGTTATCTTCGGACTACCGCTCGTACTGTCCGTGTCTCCTTTGGCACAAGTCTTAGTTCTCATTATCATTAGGTCAGTACGGATGCTAGGCCTCCTTACATTAGGAGCGACAACTCCACAAGCATCTGATAATCTTCTCTTGATGGAGAGGGTACATTTTTTACTTCTACTACTTTGGCTACTGGTTGGGGGTAGGGTACAAGGGCTTCCAAACGCCGTACTGACCCTTTTGTGGTGGTTTGGTGCCATTTCTAAAGGGAGGTTGGCCACGACGAAAAGTTCGTAGAACAGGTCGTCGACGTGGAAGTTTTTCTTCGCTGAGGTTTCGACGAAGACACATGAGGAGTCTTGGGTGTTGCAGTATGCTACTGCTTCTTCAGGTTGGACAGTCCTGTGAGAGAAAAACAGATAATTATGATTATTCATCGAGAGAAAAGGGAGAATGAGGTGGAGGTATTACCCCCAACAAAATTTGTTAGAAGGCGACATAATAATATCAAGCTATACATTTCCAGTGTAACCTGATCTCGTATTGTACAGGATTTCCGTACAATGAGAGGTCAGCTTATACTGGAAATGTATAGTTTGATATCTAGCCTTGGGTACACAAAAAAACACAATTTGTAACGAAAATAAGTGACGATGTTGAATAAGGTCAAATTTACCTTTTAAACTTTAGAATCTAAAGTGTAAAAATTGGGAAAATCATCGTCAGTGTTCTAAAAAAAAAGGAGTATGAAGCAAAAGGAGTATGTAAGGAACGTAGCAGGTGGTGTTCTGTAGTTTCTACCTACCCCTATGGAAGCAAGCGTGAGTTTATTTATGTGAATGTATGTATGTAAGTGTTTTAACAATTTTCATCAAAAACAATTTTCTATTGTCTCTAAATCAAAACGGTTTTTAATTAGTATGCGGAAAATTAATTGCTAACAAGATTTTTTTCTGACTTGTCATTTACTTAGCAGTACCAACTGTTTTCTTTGCTTCTTTCTAAGCGAATTAAGAATTAATTTCTTGAAAAACACTTTTCTTGAACGAAATTTTATTTCCTTTTACCGTTTGTACTGTTTAGTCGTTTCAAGTAGAAACTTTTATTCAAAACAACTTAGATTAATTTTCATTTTTTTCATAGAGGACGCTAATTATGAAAAGCCAGAATTTACTGAGTTTCTTCTTATACATAACATATAAAATCACGCCTGTAATCCCCAAAGGGTTATGCAGAGGTGTACCCTATAGAACACCCACATTTCGCCACTTATGTTTAAGTCCCATGTAATAGGGGGCGACCCTATTGCCATCAACCGGGCACAAATCTAAACTCCGGGCTTCTATTGAGTTTCTGGTTGAAAAACCCAATAACAGTTTGCTCGACCCGGGAATCGAACCCAGGACCCCATGCTCAGCAGTACCGCTGGCGACCACTAGACCAAGAAGGCAGTGACATAATAATTAAAATTAATGTTTAAATACATAGCAAAGCTATGTAAAACTTTCTGAACAACTCTGGTTACATTGTTGTATGATATTAAGTTTGGGCCTTAAGGTGAATCCTTAGCTGTAGCCCGCCAAATTCAAGATTTCTTTGGTTTTGTCAAATTGCAGCTGTTTTATGTCGTATGTTGATCAAAATGCGATTCGCGACTGTAGAAATGATATATTTGTTGAATAATAATCATTAACTTCATATCAATCGTCAAACTTTGGAAATTTGTTCCACCTAAGAATTTTTCAGAATATTTCATATGAAAATTCTTAGGTGGAACATTCCAAAGTTTGACGATTGATAAGAAATTGATGTATTTAGGTGTAGTAAAATTAATTAAGGGCATAATAAGAATATAGCTACTTGGCTAAGAACAGCATCTCTCTTCGCGCTTATAAGTAACAGCATCATTGTATTCACCAAACCTATTGACAATTTTTCATGACCATAGAGATTACACCAATATAAAGGCGTGAAGAGATCTTTGTTCAGAAATGGATATTAAACTAACTTATATTTATAATTATAAAAGTTTTGTGGTTGTAGGAGGTATGCAATCAAACTCTTAATACCAACCATGGTCTTCGTTATTCATCATACGACGAGGTATTTCTTTAGAAAGAGAAGAAGTATTTTGTAACTTACTTAAGATCTCTGTCACATTTATTCCCAGCTATTGCCATGGGTACCCTAGGCACCTGTCGACGCCCTCTGCTGCCCCCGCTGCTGGCGCTGGCTTTCGTCTCCAGGATCTGTTCTCGGAGCCGGATCACTTCTTCGAAGGACTCGCGGCTGTCCATCGCGAATACTAGCACGAAAATATCACCTGGCAACAAGAGAACGACTTTCAATCAGTTTGCTTTGTGTACCAAAAGAGATAAGTAACCAGGGTCGTCGGACATAGTTGAAGTTTAATAAGAAACCGATGGATTTTTTCGAATGAAATTTAATTTGATAAATTAACTGTTTGTTTTCTATTAACTAAATTAAATTTTATTCGAAAACATCCATCGGTTTCTTACTAAACTTCAACTATATCCGACGACCCTGGTTACTTATCAACTTTGGTGACCGTCCTTCCTTTCTTCTATGCATCACAACAGGTTTCTACTTGCAGTGGAGCAGATATACGCTATAAAAAAAAATCTTGGTTTATTAATACTTTTAGTTTGTATTAACAAAATGGATATGGATCCCAAGGAACCCACTCAATTCGTTCAATAATTAAGATTTTGCTGTGTAAGTATCTTATGTACCTACTAGCTTTTGCCCGCGGCTTCGCTCGCGTTAATTTAGAATTTGACAATCAATTCGGGTTGTTCTGGGAAATATAGTTAGGAAGATGAAACATCGGTCTATCGACACCCCAAGCTCACAAAATGAATTAGGTACTTAAATAAAAAATAAAAAGCTCTTAACACACCACTAAAGTTTCTATAATAATATAATTCAATCGTGATTCGAAAGACACGTGGCGCCATCTATTATCATAAGAACGTTATTGTTGTTTTCCTCGGGAACAGTACTTTGTTTCGGAATAAAAGGTACCCTATATCCGTTTCTGTAGACCTGACAACGTATATGCAAAATTTTAGGATGATCGGTTCAGTGGTTTAGGCGTGAAAAAACAAACAAACAAACAAACAAACTTACTTTCGTATTTATAATAATATATATATATATATATATATATATATATATATATATATATATATATATATATTAGTTAGGAAAGTTAGGATTAGGAAGTTAGGAAGGATATTGTTATATTTTACTCTTAAATATATCAAGAGCGAGTCTGCAGTTTAAGTTAAGTGGCACAACAAAATCTACCAGTCATTTGCAAAAGTTTCGGCGACCCCTGGGTATCATCGACTCCTTCATTCGTTCTTCTTAAAATGTGATTGAACGGCATCAAACCAATGAGATTCCATTCCCCCATTGAGCGAGGAAAAACTCTGTTACTAATAACCAAGAACTAAATCACATGAGTACACATTTTCCTTCTTCCTCACTTCTCCAAAATCCATTAAAGATTACTAATAAGATAAAACTGGACTCAAGAGGGATTACACCTTTTAATATGTCATAAAGTCATGCCTTAACGACATAACAGCCCATTAAGTTTTCCCTTGAAAGGAGGTTGAACTAGTTAATACAATATTTACGTCGCTTACGACCTTTTGGGTCAAGTAAAATAGGGGTTAGTTACTTTTCCTGTGTCCTATCTCATATGTAATTTATATAGTTGGGTCAAAGTTTCTCTTTAGGACAAAGATTAATCCTAAATTAAGAGGATGAGTCTTAAGTGACGACAGTCGTTAAGTGCTAATGTAAGTTTGATTTCTTGTAACTTTTTTTGATTAAACTGTAGACCAGATTCTCTATTAACTTAGGAAGGAATGTAGTCTGAATCCTGAAGAAAGGGCATGACCAAACACCAATTTTTTTTTGTTGCCTACGTACTGTAGACCTTTTTTTTAATCCGATGCTTCTGGCTACTATTAGTGTATATATTTTGTCTATAACATGTAGTTTTTGTAATGTGCGTCTTGTTTACGCAGAATAAATAATTTTTCTTTCTTTTCTTTTCTTTCTTTTTCTATTTGATTTCACACTGATTTTCACATATCATTTATCAAATGTATTTCGTTTAAACGTTTCACTGTATTTTTATAGCTTCAGGTAATAATTTCACAGAATATCAATCTGTTTGGAATGAATTTCCAATTATAGTCAATACATAGTACAGTCACCAAAAGAGATAAGTAACCAGAGTCGTCGATATAGTTAAAGTTTAGTAAGAAACCGATGAATGTTTTCGAATAAAATTTAATTTAATTAATAGAAAACAAACAGGACATTTATTAAATTTAATTTAATTCGAAAACATCCATCAGTTTCTTACTAAACTTCAACTATATCCGACGAACTGGTTACTTATCACATTTAGTGACCGTATATTAAATATCAACACGTAACGTTTCGATTTAACGTTTACCTGTAAATGCTAATTGAATTGCATCGGACACCCAACTCCAGTATATTCTATGCGCTACTGCCTGGTGTACTTATGTTATTAATTCCGGCTTCAGCCGGGGTTTACCTCAATATACGCTCGCCGACTATATTCTGTGAAATTTACACGGTAACTGTTTTGTTATTAAGTTGGTGGTACCAAATATTCAGAACTCATCATGCTATAAGCTATAACCCATCTTGAATGAGTCTCTTCGCTTGAGTTTGTAAGCCTCTTAAAGATCGCCAGAAGTATTACACACAATGTTCATCATAAGAATTTTGCCACGATTATAATGTTTATGCCAAGTATGAACTTGACTTAATAATTAATTGTTAGGTGTATGATTAGGAAAAGAGTTCCTGGAAGGCCTTGGGGGAGGCCTTTGCCCAGCAGTCAAACAGTATAGGCTAAACAAAACAAAAAGAGGTACAGTACAACTATGTCCCTCGGCAAACTTCGTGTTTCGTCAGTCTTCGGATTTCTATTAGTTGCCCTTTGCACTTGGTGCAGACTGGACGCTCTCAATCGACTTGGACAACTACTAATACACTTTTAACTTAATGTAATTTGCTGATAGAAATCTGACGACTGACAAAACATGAAGTTTGCCGAGGGACATTAAGAAAATAGTTGTACTGTATATGATTTATCAATCAATGAAATTGAATGATAACTGGATTAATTGAATAAAATCAATTCGTTGTCAAATCTTATTTGAATTCATTATGAATTATCATTGTAGCGACACGATATGTGAGGTAAGATTTGGTAGCGGATTAATAGAGTGGCACTTGATCAGGCTTTCAGAAAACTAGAGTAGGTATATACGTAACTAGCAAGTTCCTTAGAAAAAGACGTGTGCGGTCGGGAACGAAGTTCCTTACGCGATACTCGCACGCACACACACTCGTAAATATATATATAATAGAAAGAGAGAGAGTAAGAGAGAAAGTGTGAATTTAACACGCATTTTTAATACAGAGCCATCTAGTATAAGTTTTTAGAAGCTCTCGTGAAATTGTCGCCATTTTAGATTTTCATTTTGACATCGCCATCGACTTTAGCACCCTCAAAAACTATAGAAACAAGACCCATTGCGAAAATTTTTAAAGTTTTTGCAGCCGCTATCTTGGATTTACATTTTGATCTTACTGGTTTCAGCACCCTTGAAAACCAAGAAAACGACACCAATGACGAAAATATTTAAATTTATGCAGCCGCCATCTTGGATTTCCATTTTGACGTCAGTATCGGCTTTAGCACCCTCGAAAATCATGATAATTAGTCGCATAGAGGGGGTATAACGGTTTGTCGTTACGTGCCGATTTCTACCAGTCAACTCCTACCACAAGCCGCTTTAAAGAACTTCCTTACAAAAAAATCACTTTCTTAGGCATACCGTTTCTGAGTATGCACGATTTCAGACAATTGGTCTAAAATCGTGTATGTATACTAAGAATCCCCTGATGATTCAGATCCGACCCTTTTGATCAAAGTAGTGGAGAAATGTCCTTAGAGAGTCTTTACACTTTTCCGAGAAAAATACCTATACGGGATAACAGCAACATTATTAAATCGAGCATCAAACTTGACTCTGCGGACGATTGTTTAGATAACTTTCATCTCAATTGGTGATAAATTATTCTCCTACCACTCATCAAATATATTGTTCGTAATGAACGACTTAATAACAATATGGCGCTGTCTATTGCCCTCAAGATAGTTATTTAGAGGAATTTTGGTTCACATAGAAGTAAATTATGTACAGAATATTGTATGTTACTCTATTCTCTTCTAATAAAATGTTAACACCAACAAGCGACACAGATAAGTCAGCAACAAAACAATAAAATACTAGAAGAGCTCCAGCGCCGTAATTACGTAACACACTAACAGTAGGAATGGGTTTAATTTTGACAGTTCAACAACATTAATTGCCTTATTTACGTGGTTGAGCAGACAGATTTTTCGAACATATGAGGCAATGAATTAGCAATAGGCTTCAAAATGATTCAGATTGTGATAGATAGTGTGTTACGTAATTAGGGTGCAGGACTCGTCTGCTCCACCGGCCATTCACACTGCCACTTGAGCTTACTTACTCTGCAAGCTGTCGGTATCTCCAGTTCCTCTTGAGATAATTTCATGTCAGTTCTTATTCCTCAAAGAAATTCCGAGCAAAGCCTACGACATAGCGCACTAATCGACCTTGATCAGAGTTCTTTTTAACTCACTTAAAATAAGGAGGAGGTTCTATGTTCGTCAGTATGTATTTTATTCAATATTTTCATCAATAGTGGACCAATTTTGAACATGATTTATCCATTTGGTAGAGGAAGGTCACGCGGTCGTCCCATAATGATTTTATTAAGCTTGCTTTGGTAGTTTTTGGGTTATCTTCAAAAGTACGTATTTATTCCACTTTGTGTATGTTGATGATGTTATAAAAACTCAAACTCAACTCGAACTCAAAATCTCAAATAAACCAATTTCAAGCATTTTTGAATTGTCAAGGGGTCGGTCAGTCAGAAAGATGAAGCTAGTTGCCTATTCCAAAGCGTAGTACGTACCTATGTAGAAGACCGGGCAAGAAACTCCACGGACACTCTTTTAAATCAAAGTATGGTTACAAAATATTGGTTACATCATTCATGTTGAAATTATGTATGTGAGAACGATGCAGAACGCTAAAAGCGTCGTTGCGTTAAAAAATATTTTTTTTGCAAAAAACAACCGACTTCCAAAAAAAAAACATATGAGAAAAATAACTTTAATTTCGAAAGTCGGTGGCCAAAACCGAAAATACAAAACAAGACAAGGAAGTCGGTTGTTTTTTGTAAAAAAGTTTTTATTTTTCACTTTTTAATTGTGGTAACACACACAAATTCTTATACCACTACTTGATATGTAAATAACAGTGACAGGAAATTATTATATCATCATCAAAATAAACTAAGTGGAAAAAATACGTGGTATTAAGAATAACTCAATAACTACTAGTCAGAACTTGATGAAATTTAAATGGGACCACATGTGAAGCACCAGCTTTCAAATAAAAAAGAATCATCCAAATCGGTTCACCCAGAAAAAAGTTCTGAGCACACATAAAAAAAAAACATACAGTCGAATTGAGAACCTCCTCCTCGGAAGTCGGTTAAAAAAGAAACAAAAATTAAAATAAGCCGTGGTAGCTAAGAGATGACCAGTCCCCACAGAGGGGCGGCGCCCGTTCTTGAAATGACGTATGGATTAGCACCATTCAGTTTAACCTTATGAAAGGGTGATAAATAAACTAAAATTTCGTGTCACTGTTGTTTACATAGCAAGTAGTAGTATACGTGTTTTTCTGTGGGGTTGGTACAACTAAAAGTTTTTTTCCCTGGTGGCTGAGAGTATGTCATGTTCACTCAAATATCTCGCTGGTGGTGGCGTGTGTGTTGGATCATTAAATTCCCTTCAAAATGGTTGAACTGAATGGTGCTGATCCATACGTCATGTTCGTGAACGGGTGCCGTCAGTAAGGACTGGTCATCTCTTAGCTGCCACGGCTTATTTTAAATACTGAATTGTTTTTTTTCTTTTTTATTACGGATGCTTTTAACGTGCACGTCTTTCTACATTGTTCTCACATCTATAATAGCAACACGAATAATGTAACCAATTTTTTTGTAACTATATGTTGAATTAAAAGAGTGTCCTTGGAGTTTACTAGGTACCTACTACGCTTTGGAATGGGCAACTAGCGTCATCTTTCTCACTGACCGAGCCCTTTTTTTTTTGGTTGGGAAATCATCAAATGACCTCTCCCGCTCTGGGCGGAGGGGAAGGGCGTGTCAGACTCTTACTGACTAAAACCCACCCGTGTTCCTTCAGTTGACTGTGCGCCAGGGCCACGGTAACTCTTTCGAACAATCCGCAGCCCTGGCAGACTGACCGACCCCTTGACAATTCAAAAGTGCCTGTAATTGGTTTATTTGAAATAAATGCTTTGAATTGAGTTTGAGTTTTGTGATGCCTGATTCTACCACCAAGAAGTGATGTTGTGTTCCTGTTTAAAATATATAGTTGCTACTGTTTTCAGGCGCATGAGACAGTTCCGTTTTCTCTCAGGGATGGCAGTACTCATAAGATGCCTCTGTTTGATGAGTGTTTATCATCCAAAAACAAAATAAAAGCTTTAATTACACAGAACCCAAGAAACAATACCAAATCAATTTTATTAAATATAACCGTTTTACTTTGTCTTGAACTTGATGAATTCCTGAAATATTCCGTTTCAATTTCATAAATAAACTGATACCAAATTGTAAATTAATTTTGAGATATGGAAGCCATATTGCTTGCTCTCTTAATTTGCGATATTCGCTTTTCATTTGAATTAGATTTCCGTCTTCAATTTGGTTAAAGTTATTTGTGAAACGGTTTTAATACAAGCATAGTTTTATTTAAAATATCTTCTTCCTTTCATATCGACGGTACCTACTTTAATTTAATTTCCTTATTGCTTGGACGTTTCATGATAGTCCAGTGGTCCAGACCCCGCCACTCATGCACGAGGCTGTGGGTTGAAATCAGGGCAAGTACAGTCAGCAAAGGAGATAAGTATGCAGGGTCGCCGGATATAGTTGAAGTTTTGTAAGAAACCGATAAATATTTTCGAATGAATTTTAATTTGATAAATGACCAGTTTGTTTTCTATTAATTTTATTTTATTTTATTCGAAAATATTCATTGGTTTCTTACTAAAGTTCAACTATATCCGGCGGCCCTGCATACATTTCTCCTTTGCTGACTGTACCAAGGTGGCTTTTCCAATTAATATGTACTTTCTTACGATATTATTAATATTTGTTATCCTTTTTACTGTTAAAAGATTTTTTTGCTGTGTTTCTATTTTCATCTTCGTTCATCACTGAAATCGGTATAGGAAAACATAGTGAAGAAACCTGTCCCTGCAGTCTCGACATTAGACAGCGACAAAAATCGGTCGCTAAGTCGTATCGTTGTCAAATTCCTTTAATAGATTTTCAACTTTATTTCGAAAGCATAAGGTTGAAAATCTATTAAAGAAATTTGACATCGATTAGACTTAACGACCGATTTTTCTCGTTATATTTGTCGAGACTGCAGGGCCCGGGCCGGCAGTCTCGACATTAGATAGCGACAAAAATCTGTCGCTAAGTCGTATCGATGTTAAATTCCTTTACTAGATTTTCAACCTTCCAAACACAACTGTAAGTATCCAAAAATCATATTTTTTTATGTTTTCGTTCGAAGAACATCAAAATCATTAGGTAAGGTTGCACTAGTCGACGGCTCGAACTCGTTGGTGGGTGAGGCTAATATGCATGCTATTTAGTTTATTTATTTATTAATTTAGTTGTATTTATTTAGCGAATTAGACGTTGGTTAATAACGAAAACGAGCGTAATATTTCATGAGCAGACCTTTGGGCGTATGGATATTATGAAAAACTACTGGATGTATTTATTCAAAATAATGTTATTTGAAATGTTGAATAAATTATCTATCCCTGTACGGTAACAATTTTGCCATTTTCATACTCCGAGAGTTATTTATTTACGCCCAAAGATGCGTTGAATTATGGAAGTTTTAACGCTCATAACTTCCAAACCAATACTTTTTTCCCGATTCTAGTTCCATACAGGGCTAGATAATGGCGAGACAAAATGGTATAATGTTTAGTTTTGAACGCACACCGTCAAACAAACGAGTAATCGCCATACTACGTTTCTATGGACGAATGACCGAGTAGCTGTCCTTAAATTTCGTAGGTACAAAAGCTTTTTTACAAAAAAAATACTGATTTCCAAAAAAACGTGAAAAATCACTTTATTTTCGGAAGTCGGTGTCTTTGGTTTTGTATTTTCGTGTTTTGGCCACCGACCTCGAAAATTAAAGTTTTTTTTTTCACTTTTTAGGTGTGGTACCTACCCCACACACATTCGTATACCATTACTTGATATGTAAATAACCGTGACGGGAAATTATTAAAACATCATCAATATAAACTAAGTTGAAAAAATACGCAGTATTAAGGATAACTCAAAAACTTCTTGTCAGAACTTGATCAAATTTAAATAGTACCACATGAAAAGCACCAGCTTTCAAAATTAAAAAAAAAACAGTCGAATTGAGAACCTCCTCCTTTTTGTGAAGTCGGTTAAAAATGGTTTAGAAACTTTAGAACTTCTAAACAATGTTCGGCTGTCTTAAGAAATAACTATTCATATTTTGATAGAGGATAGAATTCGACACCCCTGTACCTTCCACTTACAATTTAATTTAGTAACTTTAAGAAAGTGATTAGTTTCTAAGTTTAATCTCATTGTAGGAGGTTATAATTTCTCTATTTTGATTTTGAGAATAGGTAACTTTGTTAGAGAACTTTTGGAGTTATTCTTCATTGTGTTACCCTATGTAAAAATTCTACATTTATATCAATTTTTTTTTATGGTGTACATACTAAAGATAATTCTATTCTATTCTTGATTGTTTTGTGAAACTTATGTTTGTTTTAAACAATTATCTTATTCAGTTGAAGTGGTATTGTTTTTGTAGAGTCAAAAAACCGTATTTAAATCTAAAGAAACTTTCAGTTGCGTGTGTTATTTATTTAACTTATTGCATATTTACGACTGCATTATAGTAGAAGAAGCTTCTATTGATTAGGAATTGAAAACTTTTATTTCAAACAGGAGTGCATGGGCTAGTAACAATTTTGCTTAACTTATAGTGTTAGTAGGTAACAAACACAGATCAACATACAATTAAAATTCAGCTTGGAACTGCATCCACCTTCGCAACATTGGAGAACCCCACCGAGCTTCTACTGTGTAAAAATAACACTCACTAACCACCGAAAGAACAATTGAATTATTAAAAAAATTACAACTGAAAAAAAAAACATGACATATCAATTTATCGAGGATGCCAATAATTACAAAATGAACCAACACGAAACTTTAATGAAAACCACCAAGTATCCATTTAATTTCATCATTAAATCCATCGTCGTCGTTCCTCGGTGGTCAGTGCACGGTGATTGGCTCATTTCGCTCGTGTCTAATTACTCAATCAATTATTCACATGTAATTGGAGCGAATTTCAGTTTAATATTGATGTGAATTTAACGTCGACGGGACTTCTTTAAGGCAATTCATCCGCCTAGCCATTTCCCAACTAAATAGGGGTCGGCTTCCAGTCTAACCGGATGCAGCACAAATACCAGTAGTTTACATGGAGCGACTGCCTATATGACCCCACAACCCAGTTGTTATCTTGGGTAACATGATACCCCTCGGCAAGACTGGTTGTCAGACTTTCGGGTTTCTGAATACCCGTAGCGATTGTCAGAGATCTACAACGTAGATGAAAATAATGAAAAACACGAACAAGATGGAAAGCACGTTAGCAGTTGCTTAACGAAAATTGCTTTAATATTTTTTTATTTAGTTTTATTTATGTTAATAATCCCTTAGTGGGATATAAAGATGTCCGTAGGTGTGTCCGTGGCATCACAGCGGGCTCTATCAGAATACCAGCGCTGCGGTATTTATTTTTTAAATATCGTAGCATTATGCTGAGAGAGGAGCCTTTTTTGGCCTCGCACAGGTTTTTTACTTGTTTATTGTTGTTTTTTTTTCTTTTTCTTTTTTATTGTTAATTTTGTTAGTTTTAAATGCTCCTTTTTTATTTTTTACTCTTTGTATTTCCTGTGCGTGTCCCAAATAAAATAGTTTTCTTTCTTTCTTTCTTTCTTTAACGTGCTTTCCGAGGCATGGAGGTAGAACATTACATAAATATACAGCGAACCACTTCACATGAACTCCAATAACTGTTTTCCATTTGAACGCTATAATGTCTCACGAACGAAGCCTAGAGATCGTCAACTAAACGTTACAGTAGCTTGTTACGTACCGTGTTACGTAACATGTGCAAACTGGGCCACGTTAATTGCCTCCACTGAGACACAAAATAGATAAGTACAGAAGGTCGGCTAAATACAACAAGCGAAAACACATTTGCACACATAGACACGCTTCACGTACAGCGAGTGCAAGTGCACTCGCGACTGGCATTTTTGATTTATTTGGAAATCGCTGTACGCACGCGTCTTAGCGTGAGACTCGCACAGACCAGGAAAGCATGGCACAAAAGGGAGGAGATCTATACTCAGCAGACTCAGCTTTGGGTGGAACAGGGCTGCCAATGATGATGACGATGCGTCTTATGGTCTGTACCAAAGTGTCTTCTGAATATGTAAACAAATGGATCAGAAAACGTACCCATGGATGCCAATTTTTAGTGCCACTCACAAATTGAATGCTTTGATTTGATTATTTGAATACTTAACCCCGAAATGCTAATTTAAAATCACCTTAAATATGTTGTTAGTTGACAATTGGGGTTAATTTTATAACATCAACTATCGTCAATGATTTTTCAAATACAATTTAATAATGTTATTCAAGTAATAACTGTTGGGAAAAGTGGTGAGATATAAAATTGAAACCTTCTAAATATAGATGAATTTGTAACTAATTTCCTTTAGTGAGTGATTGCGTAAGAATTTAAACTAAACAGGGTTTGTTTACACTTTCATCAGTTATTTTTGGAACAGACTTCATATGTGCATGAGTCTGTACTCTGTCGTTGTATCGAGCCGGCCTTCTGTACCTTTTCATTCAGTGACTGTGAAGTGCAATGCACGCCCAATTTGAGCTCGTGATTCCGTGTCGCCCGTGATGTAACGTGGGTACTTCGGATAATATCCCTACAGCCCTGGGGTACATTTAGCAACTCAATCTTATTTATCATCCGTCCTGCCCTTTTACTTTTTATCTCGAGTCGTTCTAACTGTCCAGACCAAAGACATTAAATTATTAACTTAACAATAGACGGGACATAGCGAACAAAATCGTAATCCGATACATGTTTCGTCCTAGTGGGCAAAAGTAGCTCAGTCTAGCGTGGTACGCCTGCATGCCACTTTAAGGGACTAACCAGGCTTATTCAGCTCTGTTCAGCCTTTGTCCATAGAAAACAATGATTTTGTATGGAGATGCGTACGCATCCGTTCAGCTTTCCGGATGAGTACATATCTCCATACAAAACTGCAGGTGTTTTCTAAGGAAAACAACTGAATTGAGCTGAATAAATGTAGTTAGTACCTAATTGTGCTATATTGAGCTAGATGGGGTCACTGAGACATGGGATCACAGTTTTTTTATGACATTTCTTCGCATAGTCTTTGTATAGAAAGTATCTTAAATCTCTTTGGTCCAGACAAATGCGGTTAGATATCAATTATTTACGTATACTCCATTTGAAATAAGATGAGAAATTTAAATAAACCTTTTTTACATTTCGTTCAATCGATTTTGACTTCTAGTGCGTTGTTGGCATGACGAATGGCAACTGCAGTAATCAGATGGTATTGTAACCACGTTTTTGCTTTTAATGCCATCCTTATGAGTACGGAATAGAAGGCAAAATCGGTTGAACGGACTATAAAAAAGGTTTATTTACTAATCTTATTTCAAATGGAGTATAGGTGCAAGGAGTGACTACCTCAATTTTACAGCTTAATGGGGGCTATCGTTTTTGTGCTCACCAGTTGGCGCCACTGGCGAGTAAGGTCCTGTCAATACCTTTATTTGATGTTTTGGATATGTTTAAGTACTCATAAATTCATAATATGTTTATTTTATTACATTTTAAGACTTAAAATGAATATTTAGATTATAATGTTCCTAAAATTGGCAAGCATGAAGCAGACAAATATTATTCTACATTTAAGGGATACCAAATTAGATCTTAACTTTTTACTTAAAATCATAAGCCATTATTAATCAAGAATGGCACAACCATTACAACAATTATGAATCATTAGTTAAATACCGTGATAAAAAATCCCGTAAACAATGAACGCTCAGTACAGTTGACATCTAGAGACCTTACTCACCACTAGCGCCTCTAGTGGTGAACTCATCCGCGGTAGCCCTCATTGTTGGGCACTACAGAATAAATAATCTGATGTTGGACATACCTATTGTCAGACTTCCGGCTTAATATCGACTTTGTTGTCTGAACAGATGGCATAGACAAAGTAACATTCGATTAACGATGACGCTAGTAGAAAAGCCAAAAAATGTATGGGTTTGACAAAAGCTATCGAAATGTTACGTGATCATAGGTCAACGAATAGAAATTAGGTAGGCAATGTTAACATCATTCGATTCTATGACACGAATCGAAAGCGTCGAACGATTACTTCCATAGAGATGCGTAGCCAAGTGGCACTTTTTGACAAGCGTTATCGCTAGTTTTCGATTCGTATGATGGAAACATTAACGAAAGCAACAGTGATTGTAGAAATAGAATCGCTCCAAAGCGAATGCCATTTGTCTAGTCCCCAAGATAAGTTTGGGTGTGGCACTTAGGTAGTTGAGAGTAATGGTGGCCCAGTGGTAACGACCCCGACTTACGAGTCGTGAGTTCGTGGTTCGCGTTGTGGGTTCTAACCTGGGCAGGCACTTAACTTTGTGTAATTTAATTCATCACCGCTACTCTCAAAACGGTCTAGGAAAATATCGTGAGGAAGCCTGTATGTCCTATGAATTTTATGTCTGAAAGAATCACAGACAACTTAGCCCCGTAGACACCTCATTAAGAACATTTTGTTCGAATATACTATCGCTAAAAGTCAGGGGGGGCCGAGGTGCAAAGAGAGCTGTGATTGGCTATTTCAATGTCACATGTCATACGTCAAATGACTCATAGGACGGCTTAGGGTTGGTATGAGACTCGATATTTTTATCGATAAGCAACATTAGTAAGTACTTAGATTTATTTATCTATTGAAAAAGGTACACCGATCAAATAAAATCTCACATTATACTCGTAGCACAGAGATACTACGTATAATAATTCGTTATACCTAGTACTTAAGTAAGTATATCAAGGTATACTTAATTCAGGAAATATTTTTTGCATCAAACAGAGAATAGTTTTGGAGAAGCACGTGCCACGTTTGCGCCAAATTCCATGCACTGAGTGTATTAATTAGTGGCAAAATATTTCGGGAATAAGGTAGTTACCTTATTCCCGAAATATTTTATATATTTATTTATTTTTATTTTATATATTTTTTTTTACTAAAGTCGATAATATCTGACAATATTGAAAAGTGACCCACCAAAGTTGGTACAGCAGTAATAAATAAAATTCGTCGTTTCTTTTTGAGTTCAAATCAATCCGTAGTAAAATGACGGGAACATATAACACTATTATTTTGTAGTGGGACAACAATTTTCTTCTCGTTTTGTAGCGCTTTTACAAATTTTCTTTAAGTCTAGGCATTTTGGAAACCTTTAAAATAAAATAATGATTATTTATTTGTTTTATGTTTGTAGTAACATATCGATATTTTATTTGTAGATTTGTTATCGATTCGCCATCACTAGTAAACTGTTACCGATGATAGAGCGAGATAGTCATATATAAATTAAAACGTGAAAGAAAGAGATTTTTCAAAAGACATCAACGAGCGCTACAGTACCTTTGCATTTCTTTCGTATTCAAATAATGTCGTTAAATTAAATTTTGTAATTATTTTATGCTTTTAAATAACTTATCGGTGAAATGTAATGCCGTCTTTGTGTAACCTCGAAGTTTTGCTACATTTTCCGCATCATTTCACTGCACAATACGGCATTTTGAATATTCTTTTCTATTTTTAAAACCTCAGAACAATAACTAAAACACGTCAACATTCAGTAACGGACTGACTGGCGCTTCCGAGACGAGTTGGGGGCGTGGCCATCACATATGAGGCCGTAGAGCTAATGCTTGGCGAGCGCGGTTGCCCTCCTATGCGGTGTCTACGGGGCTAAGTTGTCTGTGGAAAGAATATACCTTAACAAAGAAAATTGCAAAAAACAAATATGTGAGAAAGCCGTGTAAAAATAAAGATAGAATTTTTTAAAAGCGGTTCCCATAACGTTTCCAAGAAATAACTACATATAATAAAATATTGTAACTCGAAAACTAGCAAGAGTCGCGGAACATAGGTACGTGGAGTTATTTTGGATACCCCTGAGCATGAGAAATCAATTATTTTTTATGACGTCACTATTTGGACCAGCCTTTTTTTTTTTTTTTTGGGTGGGAAATCATCAAATGACGTCTCCCGCTCTGGGCGGAGCGGAAGAGCGTGTCAGACTCTTACTGACTAAAACCCACCCGTGTTCCTTCAGTTGCCTGTGCGCCAGGGCCACGGTAACTCTTTCGAACAATCCGCAGCCCCGGCAGGCATCGGTCGTATCGGACCCCGTCAATTTCGCTGACATCTCTTTGAGGCGCGCGTGGAACACGACGCGCCGTCGACCCGGGCCTGGTCCTTACCGGACGGCGAGCTGCCCATTGCTCGCCGTCCGCAAGCCCGCGCCTACGGTGGCCGGGAGTCGGCAATCGACTCCCGACGCCTAGGGTGTCTCCTCCTCCTGCTAGGGGCGCGAGGGCGCAGAGATTGCCTCTCCCTTTCGCGCTCCGCCTCCTCCTTCGCGAGCATTACTGCTTCGCAGAAGGAGGTGACGGCTTCCCATTCCCTCTCGCTCCGTACCATGGCCTGAACCAGGGCCGGACGCGAGAGGTCGCCGCCGCCGATCGCCGCCACGAGGACACGGCGGTGCTCCGCCCAAGCTGGGCAGACCTCCACCGTATGCTCCACCGTGTCCTCCGGTCGATCCACGCAATGATAACACCCGGGCGTTTCCTCCCGCCTTATCCGAAACAGGAACCTCCCGAAACAGCCATGTCCGGTGAGGACCTGCGTCAGGCGGAAGGTGAGGACGCCGTGGCGCCTCTCAAGCCACTCCTCAAAGAGGGGTCTTACCGCCGCAATTGTGGCGTGCCCTGCGCTGGGTTGCGACAGTCGCACTCTCCATGCCGCCATGAGATCCCGCCGGAGCTCTGTCCGCTGTGCCGTGATTTCTCGCGGCAGCGGAGTTACGCCCCGGCGTCTCGCCTCCTCGCGCCACTCCCAAACGTGCGCGAGGACCTTTGCCTCCAGATCCCACGGCGGCAATCCGGCAAGGAGGCTCGCCGCCTCGCAGGAGACCGTGCGGTATCCCCGTACCATCCGGATGGCCATGACCCTTTGGGACGCGTTCAACCGGCGGGCTGGCCGGAGCCACAATGAACGCGCCCACACCGGTGCCCCGTAAAGGGCCATGGACCGCACGACCCCCGCGTAGAGCCTCCGGCAGGAGGCGTTTGGCCCCCCCAGGTTGGGCAAGAGCCGCTTCAAAGCAGCCCCGGCCCGCTGCAGTCTGGGAGCCAAACGTCGGAAATGCTCCACGAAGTTCCACCGGCTGTCGAGGACGAGTCCCAGGTACTTCATCGTCGACTCGACGCCGATGTGAACCCCTCCTACCGTTATTTCGGAACCCGACAGTGGCGCGTTCCGAGGACCATGAAAACACATGGCCTCGGACTTGTGCAAGGCCACCTCGAGTCCCAATTGCCGGATCCTCTCGACGACTGTCGCAACCCCGCGTGTCATCAGTTCGGCCGCCGCCTGGTGCGACCTCCCCTGCGCCAGGACCAGCGTGTCGTCAGCGTAGCACACCACGCTGACGCCACTAGGGAGGTCGGCACGCAGCACCCAGTCGTACCCGATGTCCCACAGATGCGGCCCCAAGACCGATCCCTGTAGGACACCGCACGACATCTCTCGCCGGTTCCATTCTCCCTGGTGACCGGGGTAGATAACTGCTCTATCCGCCAAATAGGCCTCGACTTCACGACAGAGATAGGTCGGCATCCGGTGATACCGGAATGCCTCCCGGATGCAACTCCAAGGCAGGGTATTGAAGGCATTGGCGATGTCTAGAGACACCGCCAAGACGACCCCACCCCGGGCCACAGCATCCCCCGTCGTGAGGGCTCGCACGCGCATGATGGCATCCACCGTGGAGCGCCCCCTGCGGAAACCAAACTGGCTCTCCGCCAAATCCGGCCCCACCCGCACCAGCTGCCCGACGAGGCGGTCTGCAATGACTCTTTCAAAGAGCTTGCCCACCTCGTCGAGCAGCACGATGGGCCGGTAAGCGGACGGAGAGTCCGCCGGGCGCCCCGGTTTCTTAATGAGGACCAGTTTCCCCGTCTTCCAACGAAGTGGGAACTGGCCCTCCTCCAAGCATGCGCTTAGGAGCCCTCTTAGTCGAGGCCCGAGAGCCTCCGAGGCCAGGACCCAGGCTTTTCCCGGTAAGCCGTCGGGTCCTGGGGCGGTACTTTTGGCACTCAGCCTACGTACCGCCGCTCTCAACTCTACCTCGGTCACCTCAGGAGCAACGTCGTCATCGTCGGTCATGTGGTCCGCAGTTGGCACCGCAGGAGGCGGAGCCATGGGCGGAGGAGTATGCTCCCCCCGCGAAGGGAACAGAGCGCTCACCACGCCCTCCACGAGCTGGGGCCGGAGACTCTGCGTCAGCGGGGGAGCCCATGGGCGGAGTTTCTCCCGCACCACCTTATATGGGCGTCCCCACGGGTCCCTGTTCAGAGTCCCCAGCGACTCCTCACGGGCCAGTCCCCTGGCCCGCAGGATCTCCGCTCGGAGGGCGGTCTTCGCCGCTCTGTAACCCTCGTACAGCTCCGCCTGAATTGCTTCCGTATTCGGAGGGCGGATACGGAGCCTGCGGTGCCTGGTGTACAGGCGTCGCGCAGCAACGCACGCCTCGCGCAGAGACGTTAGTTCCGGTGACCACCAGTACACCTGGCGCCAGGCGCGTCCGGGCTGGACCCGGGGCATTGCCACGTCACATATCTCGGACATGGCCTCCCGGAACCACTCCGCCTCGTCATTGATGTCTGCAGGCCTGTCCGGTGGTGACACCCAGGCCTGCACGATCGAGGCTTCCAGGAGGAGCTCCCGGTCCAGCTTCTTTAGCGCCCACCGCGGACCACTCGGGGCCTGTCGGACCAGCGCGCTCGAGGTCTGGGCATTTACCATTTACCAGCCCGTATAGAGAATACCGTCTTTGTGGTAAGTATAATTGACGCAAGCTACTCGTACCTGTTGCTTTACGCTCGACTCAAGTAGGTACAATAGTATTTTTGGCTCTAAATATATACAGGTGAATGACCGAGACTTTGAATCCCCTAATTACCGGTACTATTAATAGCTACAAAGTACTTCCTTTACTCGTAAGAGTATATGGATGAATCTTTCAAATATATTTTTTTTACCTTAAAATACTACATCTCTGTTAAATTAGCCTAACTTAACATTACCCTACTTAGGTAGAAAATGTTTGTTTATACTAGAAATTTCTCTTAAACTTGGGGCATCGCCGGAAAATGTTGCGTGCGACCCTGCAAATTGCTTAAAGACTCTACGCCAACCGTTTCGTTCTTCTTTCAATTCCGTCTTTGAACATTTTCAGAATGATCCGCTAAAGCCATTTTCAAATACCACCTGTATCCTCCAAACCCGCAAAAGCATCAACATAGGTATACACTGCAGTTCACGCAAAATGACAAGCTTAGTTGTTACTAACACATCGGAGGCTGTCGCAACGTAGTTAAGCGGTAAACTGGTTAGTGCAAGGAATTGCACGCCAGTGTAATGTAAATTTTGTCTCCAGTGTATCGGGAGATTGTCTTCGCTAATCGTTTTAGTTCAGCAATTTAGCGTGTGTTGCATTACATGGTATTATCAGGCCTGAACTAAATACAATAAAAAAATGGGTGGTATCTTAAATTAATTTTATTTGTTTCAATTTAAAATAAATGCGCAAAATGAGTGGTAAAATTGGATACATTAATGTTTAATGGACAGAGTTTGTCACATTGTATTCGGGCGCGTTTGAAGTTATCCGGCTCGAAGGACCAAAATGTAAGCGACATGAGAACTTGAATGAAAGCAGTGGACTGTATAAACCAGTTATACTATAATCATACAAAAATAAGCAAAATATTAGTAAATAAACCCTCAAAGATGGGCACACGGTGTGTCGTGCTACTCCTAGATAGTCTTTTGATCTTTCTATCTAGATTTGTTATCAGCCTCCACGTTTGTATTACAGCTGCAGTTTCTTCTATCTTTTAGTTAATTAACTAGTGCTTATAAGCAACATGACCTAAAATCGTCAGCAAAGTAGGTGATTATAACACAATGTCTCACTAAGACCAAGAGATTGCTGTGAAGGAGTTAAAATGCGGTCAAGAGGAAGAGCGTGGTCTAAAACAAAGCATTTTAAATAATACTTTTGATTTAAGGTGAATACTCAGCTGTAGCCCGCCAAATTCAAATTTTCTTTAGTTTTTTTGCTAATTGCAGCTCTGTTTTACGTCGTATGTTGATCAAAATGCGATTCGCGACCGTAGGAATGATATATTTACTGAATATCAATTTCATAGCAATCGTCAAACTTTGGAAATTTCTTCCACCTAAGAATTTTCATATGAAATATTCTAAAAAGCCGCCCGGGTCGATCGAAAGCACGACCGATTTCCGAAGCACGGAGGGCCGTGCCTCAGAAATAACGTTAAAGCTCCCGCAAACTGGCGCGACGCGACAGCGCGACGCGACTCTAGCAGAACAATTTCTATGAAAACTTCATGGAGATTGTTGTACAAGAGTCGCGTCGCGCCTATCTACGGGAGCCTTAAACCGTTGGTCCCGGCTGTTATTGGTGGATCTATGACAGTCGTTACGGGTAGTCAGAAGCCCAAAAGTCTGCAAACCAGTCTTACCAAAGGATATCGTGTTACCCAGTAACCGGGCTGTAGAGGTCAGATATGTAGTAGCTCCATGTAAAATACTGATATTCAGCTACATCATGTTAGACTGAAAGACGATCCCAACGTAGTTGGAAAAAGACTAGGCAGATTAATTGGGTGCTGGTAAAATTACAAGCACAAGTTCCATTTTAAGTTGAACTATCGCAGCCAGACCAGCACATTACAAATATTTTCTTAATGTCCCCTGGGAATCATCGCATTTCCGAATACAAACGAATGCTATCTTCCATGTCCATCAATTATTAGATTTATCGTGTCTAATAATTTGAATTCAGAACGAAGTACTTTATTGTTGTTTTGTTTTGACGTAACAACACTATAAAGTGCTTTTTTTCTGAATTCAAATTATTATTTATACACGATAAATCTAATAATTGATGGACATAGAAATTAGCATTCGTTTGTATTCGGAAATGCGTTGATTCCCGAGGAACTTTAAGAAAATAGTTGTACTGTACAAGTGTTGTTTTCAGTTTAAAATTAGGTAATTTAATGATTAAAACGTGAATATAAAACAATGCTACATACGTCACAAGTAACTGCAAGGCGATAAAATTGAGGTCAAGAGGACAACTGCAGTTTCAAAACGAAACGTTTTACATAATCCTTTACATTTAAAGTTACGGTCGCTTCGTATGTAAGTATTATTTTAAAGAAATTGTTTTATGAGTGGATTATAAAAGTAATCCTCTTTGGTCTAGTGGTCGCAAGCTTTACTGTTGATCATGAGGTCCAGGGTTCGATTCCCGGGTCGGGCAAAGTGTTATTGGGATTTTCCGTCTGGTATTTTGCAGTAGCATCCCGGAGTCTGGATTTGTGCCTGGTTGATGGCAATAGGCTCGCCCCCTATTACATGGGACTCAAACATAACTGGTGAAATTTGTGTGTACTATAGACACCCCTTTTTTGTTTGGTTGGGAAATCATCAAATAACTTCTCCCATTCTGAGCGGAGCGGGAGGGCGTGTCAGACTTTTACTGACTAAAACCCACCCGTGTTCCTTCAGTTGCCTGAGTGCCAGGGCCACGGTAACCCTTTCGGAGAAACCCGCACTCCCGGCAGGCATCGGTCCTAGCGGACCCCTTCAATTTGTGCTGACATCTCTTGGAGGCACGCGTGGAACACAACGCGCCATCGACCCGGGCCCTGGTCCTAACCGGACGGCGAGTTACCCATAGCTCGCCGTCCGCAAGCCCGCGCCTACGGATAGGTACACCCCTGCCTTACCATTTAGGGATTACAGGCGCTATATTATGTTGTTATTGTTGTATAAATAAAAGATAGCACACACAAAAAGTATGAATTCAATGACAGAGTCCCATACGTCATAATTATATATATCAAATATAGTACTATTTTTTCACAGCAAGTACGATTATTTGATACTAAAGTTTAACAGTACTAAAAGTACGCACAGTGAAATATTAAACGGATTTGTTTCCATATCCTACATAAAAAACCTCCCAAATTAACATCAACATCACATCACATCAACGTGTGTATTTTACATCCCAAATTAAACAACCCGCCGGGCCTATTTATTTATTCGCGGTTTAAAAACAAAGTTTAGTTAAATAACAACAAAAATGGTATAAACATTCACGTGAAACTTCCCACGCTCGGTAACAAGCACAAACCACACTGTTACCTAATTAAGGAAAACACTAATTAGGCAACTTCTTGTGAAACAAAGCTCAGGTACGAACGCTCTTTTTCTTAAGGAGGTAGAGCTTTTAGCATGCATGGCTTTCCTATGCAACCTCCACGGGTATTTTATAAGTTGATGACATGTATAAGGATGACATAAATACTATTTCATATATAAGAGAAAAAACCGGCCAAGTGCGAGTCGGACTTGCGCACGAAGGCTTCCGTATCATTAACTATAAAAACGGCAAAGAAATCGCGTTTGTTGTATGGCAGCCCCCTAAAATATTTATTTTGTTTTGTTTTTAGTATTTGTTGTTATAGCGGCAACAAAAATACATAATTTTGTGAAAATTTCAACTGTCTAGCTATCGCGGTTCTTGAGATACAGCCTGGTGACAGACAGACGGACGGACAGACAGCGAAGTCTTAGTAATAGGGTCCCGTTTTTATCCTTTGGGTACAGAACCCTAAAAAATGTAGAGAATCAGCTCGGAGTGCTGACAGCGCACGTCTGTATGCAATTCTGGGAATAAATTATCCAATATTAATAATAATAACGCCTTTTTTTCGCTTCGGTACTGTAAGTAGCGCTTACAGTATCTACCTAGATAATGCAGGCACCTGTACATAGATACGTAGAAATTAAAGAAGATATTGGATTATTTACTTCCTATTATAAGACACAGGGATCGGATAACTTAGTAAGAAAATCAAGAATTACTGACCTTCAGGCGTCGTCAACCCGCAGTGAGCAAGTGCGGTGATTAATTTTCAGTCTGTGTATAAGAAAAGATATTTGCCCTGCAAAAGGCCAATGGTCTGGATATTTAATTAAATTTTCACTCCTCTTGCTCAAAAACTCCGTCATTGTAGCGTACCAGAGCGGGGTAAAATAGCATACTTTCCTCTAGGGGATTTCTTTTTGTCTGTTATCAACGAGCCTACAAAAACGGAAAAATCTTTATTCATAAGTAGAATAATCAAGAATAAAGACTCGACTTATTACTGTTTTATAACAAAAGAAGACCATTTTATTTTTGAAAATGGAACTAAAAGCGGCGATCTCTTTGGTAGAATACGTTGCAGCTACAGCAGCAATTTAAAAAAAAGGCATTGGCGCGAAATTTTTTATTTTTTCTCTAATTACAAATTGAAGTGGTGACCGTAATTTATTTTTAATATTGTATTGGATTATTTTATTTTCTCGCAATCTTAGTGAAAACTAGAGTGTAACACACGCCGCTAAAAACCTAATATAACTTGGTTTCTGTTACTCCCTCGCTAAAGCTCGGGCGTAAAACTACCTCGTATACAGTGGGTAATTTTAGCCCCTTGTATAAAAATCTACAATATTTAGTGCTTTAGAAATCATCACTAGATCAATATACCTAGATAGAGATCTTGCAAGATTAGATAATCTTACCTAAATGTAGTGTCTTTCGAGTAGTTAGCGTAAACTCCTCTTCTAGTGCTTTTTAAACGACATTAAAATAAAAACTGCCATTATTCTTATACTTCGAACTTTCATAAAGCCCTAGATCCGCGTAGAACACATTACTAAAGCCACGATTTACAAACTTAGTAACGAATGCCACTTTAACTCGTTCACTACAGTACTAAAATAAAATATGACTCGATATTTCTCAGAGTAAGCTGAAAATCTTTCGGAATATGGCCGTGCATCTGATCTATTTAAGATAAATCCGTTACGACTTCAGAATATTAATCGTTTTATTCAGTACTAATGGCTTTAAATGGTGCTTGCCGGTTGTAACTGTATAAAGTTGGAAAAACGTCTGGAATATTAAGTGTCTAGCCGATAAGACTTTAGGAAACTTAATTGGAATTGTTGCCTGTTAATGCCTACTGTTCTTGGACGTAAAGTTGTTTTTTAATTAAGGCACTATTGTTCTCATTTCTTGTGGCTACGGTTACAATATCATTTTAAGTGTTAGTTACTTTGTGGGCTACGCTATTGTGAATTATTGGAGTAGAATAATACCCAAAATAAATAAAATAATAATAAAATGATGATTGAATTATTAATAAAATTATGTAATATATTTTTTATTTTTTATTTTATTTAATAATTTTTTTATAATTTTATTTAAATATGAATAGCAAAAAATCTGTCCATTGTTCATCTTTATATTCCGAAGCTCTTTGTGAGTTGGAGTACAACAAAGTTTATGAAACTGTTAATGCACTAGCAGACCAACTTCATTAATACTGTCAGAAGAATCGTGTCTTTAACACAGTTTGCTACGACGAATAGAATATTGTTCTCTAATGCGTAGCAGACTACGCTCCGTAGCAGCGTAGCCGTGACGTCATCGCTTAGCAACGTAGCACGTTATCGTGTAGCAAGCGACCGTAATGGGTGTTTTTTTTTTAAATATTTTACCTGTTATCATGACACTTGAATGATCTTTATTCAGTAGCTTGGTACATTAAATGATAAATGATTTTATTTCTGTAAGTAGGTTTGTACAAACACTTTTACACGTCAATGATATTTTTAAAACTAGACGAGGTCGGGGTTTCCTATATGACTACTCTGAGAAGAAAGGCCGAAACAAACTCAGAGGTCACATTAAGTAGCATATAATACTATTACTCGTATATTTTACATTTTGATATAATAATAATAATAATTATAAGACCAAATTACTCAAACTCAAAGCATTTACTTATTAAAAAAAAAATACATGCACTTTGGATTTGTTAAAGGAATCGGTCATTCTGATAAAATTTGCTATACATTCCAAATTCTCGTGTTGCCACTAAAGAGTATCTTTAACCAGCACTGACCTAAAAGCCTACACTTACACGTCACCCATTGTAAGGCACATGCTCCAAGTACGTAACTACTTACTGTCTAGGTACGTAAGCTGAGACAAGGGCTATCAAATAGTTTAGTGGCGAACATTCCGTGCCCACTTAGTGGAAGTGTGCTTCAATATTTCATGTAATGACACCCCGGTTATAATGCCGTGGACACACTAGTACTACGGCGATAGGCGTTTAAACAAACTCTTTTTAACATAATTATGGCGATGGCCACATCGTATTTAAGGAGACGAGTTTTTTTTTTTTTTCTTACCGCCCATTATCCAAAACCAATCTTACCACCAGGGCCCTAATTCGACTAAGTAATGTACAAACGTTTCAGTGGTCTGTCGAGTGTGTTTTTGATATATTCTGTATTGCAAATCTGACGATAACCGATTGTGTGTTATCGTCAAATTTGCAATACAGAATACTCCTCCAGAGACCTAAGTCCGCGGGGTAATTACGTAACACACTAACAGTAGGAATGGGTTTAATTTTGACAGTTCAACAACATTCATTGCGTGATTTACGTTGTTGAGCAGACAAAGTTTTCGAACTTAAGAAGCAATGGATTAGCAATAGACTACAAAATAATTCAGATTGTGATAGATAGTGTGTTACCTAATTAGGGTGCTGGAGTCGTAAACGTTCACCGCCGCTTACCAATCCAGCATTGCGTATGCGATGCCGACTGTTAAGAAAACTGAAACGCCTCATGTACCTACCTCTACACAGCAATACTGCTAGGAGGCAGAAATAATTACGGTAGTAGTGCTTTCTCAGACAAGCTCCTTTACAAAGTGCTACTACGGCGAACTATACAAAAGAGTTCAACTGCTGCATTTATTCTGCGCATCGCCATACAGTGCAGCCGCGGCCTTATAAGGGCTAAGCGGTCAGCTCTCTTCGTTAAATCTTAATCGCATCTTAACGTTCTAAGTCTGGGACTTAAGCTGTCTTGTAAAATTAAGGCTAATGACTTGTATAAATTGCACATGAGAAGAAAGAAATATAGTTCTCCGGATAAAGGAAAAGTCTCTGTCTGAATTAACGGCCTATGATTTTAATTGAAGAGCAATATGATTTGACTGTCAAATTATAAGACTTCTGCTAGAAAAATCTTTTGGGAAACTAGTTTTACTTACTGAACAACTATAAACTCGATATAAGACTACTTTTGGGTAGAGATTTGATTAATATCTTATCTCTTCTTCAATCGGTCTCTAATTACTGAGGATCATGGTCTTTGTACCCCTTTAAGCGGACAGTCTGCAATCGACTCCGGTCAAAAGTTGCCATCACCACCTGCTGAAATTTGTTTGAGGATGTAGCTTCTTTTACTTGGTCAGACCAGCGTGTTGGCGACCGGCCTCGTGCTCTCTTTCCTTGCCAGCAACCTTCCTTGCAACAATGACCAGCTTTTCAGGGCTGCTACTTCCCCTTCGCATTGGCCGAAATAGGTCAAAATACGCTGTAGAGAAACTGTACACAATAGGGTCTTGATTTTGAGTTGGGAAAGGACAGACACGTTGTGCGTTTGTCTGTCCATGGTATTCGGAGTATCCGCTTCCAGCACCACATTTCGAATACATCAATCCTCTGTCTTTCTCCTGCTCGGATTATCCACGTCTCAACGACATAATCTCTTAGAAGTAGGTCCAATATCCCCAAATTATCGGGGGCGTCGGGTCATTAATCTAAAATACATGTTAGTAAAACTATTCAATCTTTTTAGTGCTTTGACTGAAACCCATTCATATTTATTTCACGTCTTAGTATACAAACTTTGATGCATCGACCGCATCTATCATTTTACATGACGAATACTCATGAATATGGCCTGGCTTTAATATATGCGGCTTTTGTATGTATTAAAGTATACTTAGTAGTTAGCAGTGACGGTTCATTAGAAACGACCCCGAATTAGGTGGAAAGTTCGAACCCAGGTAGGCACTTTACTTTGTGTAAATTATTTCATCACCACTGCTCTCAAAACGGCTAATGAAACCGGCGTGTCTAAAAGAAGACATGTGACATCCTCCAACCTACACTGCTGGGCCTGCGTGGCGGATTACGGTCCACTCCCTCTCACAGAGAGGAGTGTGTACCAGCAGTGGGAACATTATAGGTTGATTATACAAAGCTATACTCTTGTCTGAATAAGCTAAGTTGCTGTGATCTATCGGGTCCATTTATATTTGCTGAATGTATCAAGACAGATGGTTCAGAGTCGTTGGAAAGGCTTGGCTAAGAAGATCGACGATCTATGTGTTCTTGACAAATTGGTCAGAAAAACAAACAAAAAGAAGAGCTACCTTAGAGAGAGAAAGAGCGAATTTATACCATGCTTGGCAAACTGATTTATTCAAGGATTACCAACGAAACACATTACAATTATTGTATAATTTACAATATCAGTACCTCCAGTTATAATTTGTGATAAATGATAAATGATTTTATTTCTGTAAGTAGGTTTGTACAAACACTTTTACACGTCAATCATATTTTAAAACTAGATGAGGTCGGCGTTTCCTATCTGACTACTCTGAGAAGAACGGCCGAAACAAACTCAGAGGTCACAGTCTCTTTTAAAGTCCAGACATAATCTTGGTCAGATCATGTGAAGACCATGTAGATTTTGAGTTGTTGAGTCTGAAATGGTCTTTTGAGGAAAAAACCACACAGAATGAGTGGACCTGTCCAGTCAGTGCACGCATTTGTCAGTAATCGTGCAGCTCAACTCAATGTGATCAAACAGCGGTCATTGAACCACCCCCATTTATTGACATTTTCTCATTTCAAAAACGGAAATAAAGCCCGCCAGCTAACGTAACCCGAGAATCGAACATTCCGAACTAGGTATAATATGTATAGTGTATTTATTTTATTTCTTATTTTTTTGTTATTTTTATATTTTCGTATGCTGCACTGGTTGACGTCATCACGTCAACGCCGGCTGTCGCTGAAAACCAGCGCTGCCTGGGGCTCTGTCTCGCATAGGGTCGTAGCATTATCCTGAGTGATTGCCGTTTTGCGTTGATGTGACGTATATTTTCCCCCAGCTCGTTTTTAGGGTTCCGTACCCAAAGGGGAAAACGGGACCCTATTACTAAGACTCCGCTGTCCATCCGTCTGTCTGTGTGTCTGTCACCAGGCTGTATCTCATGAACCGTGATAGTTACACAGTTGAAATTTTCACAGATAATATAATTTTGTTGCCGCTATAACAACAAATACAAAAAAACCGAATAAAATAAATATCTAAGAGGGCTTCCATACAAAAGACATTTTTTGTATTTGTTTTTTTCTGCGTCATGTTTACCGCAAATAAACGTATTTTCTTTCTTTTCTTTTAATCGACATCCATCGTCATCCTTAACGTTTTTACTAATAACAAACGAAAAATAGTTGACTGTTTGGGTTCCTATGAAGAGATATTAGGGAAAGGCAAATACGGTTTTGCCTTGCTAAACCGCAACCACTACTTAAGTAATTTGTCTACATCCTACTTAATATTATATATGTGAAAGTTTGTGAGGATGTATGGATGGATGGATGTTTATTACTCTTTCACGCAAAAACTGCTGAACGGATTTGGATGAAATTTGGCACACAGATAGACCATGACCTGGGTAAGAACATAGGCTACTTCTCATCCAGGATCGCAAACGAAGTCGCGGGCAACAGCTAGCATGTTATAAAGAAAATTCTAACTATCCTCGATAATATAATCCTTTAGCCACCATTTTCCTCGGCAAACGACTATTTTTAAACGCAGACCTTTTTCACTGCCAAGGTAACTACAAATATTTGAAGTTAAACATAAAACAGATTTCCAAAAGGCTATACTAGACCTAGCAGCTTGTTAAATATTGTTTTTCTAACCCAAACAATTACAAAAAAAATGAAAAACCTGAACATTGTACAGCAGTTTCAACAAAATCCGATACTTTAACGAGCTTCACACGTAGTAACACGAATTTTTGTTTTATTTCTTTCGATGCAACAGTTACAGAAAATTTCGTTTTGTTAAAACTTTTTAATAGAGTTTTACAGCATATATTGCTTTGTTACATGAATGTGTTTGTGATTGAAAAAACTATTCACTTTTTACTGAGGATGTTTTTAATTTACTGATTTATAATTCACGTGAAATGGTTATGACTTGAAGGGTCTTGGTATTTTTAGGCCTGCAAAACATTTTACCTTTTCTCCTAAGGATGAGAACGCAACCATAAAACCCTTATAATGTTGCAAGTGTCTCCAGGCGTTGATAACACTATAAGGAGGGCCGACGACCAGTTTCACAAATTAAATTGTTTCATAAACAGATGAAATTGAAATTGTTTATTGAAATAATGAATTTATATAAATACTAGTTTTTGCCCGCGGCATCGCCCGCGTGAATGTCGGAAATTATCCTGTAGCGGCATTTACAACGCCACATGCGAGCAACGCGTCAGACTGACGTCACGCAAAATCCTGCATCGCGCAAGCAGAGTTTACCGCGCAACTAGCATATATACAACATCCCGACATCAATCGTCGGGCAGTTGCCCACCAGACACAAGACCCGTCTGGTCGGAGGATCCTCCCTTTTCAATAGAGTAAGAGTGAGCTTTACACCCTGTTCCTCATACCTCTATAATCCCACGGGAACGTACTACAGGGATAAAAAGTATCCTACATATTAATCCAGGTTATAAACTATCTGTGTTCCAAATTCCATCCAAATCCGTTCAGTAGTCTTTGCGTGAAATAGTAACAAACATCCATCCATCCATCCTCACAAACTTTCACATTTATAATATTAGTAGAATTTACAAAATAGGGCCTTAAATTAGAGGTAGGTATGGTATATAACAATTGGATTCTACCTGAACTAGGAATAAACCAGTATCTCACTCAAGTACTTATACATAATTATTATCTAAACTTCTTAAAACAAATAGTAAATCATTTATCTACTATAAATAGTAAGTATGGTACTTTTTTGCATCATCGTAAGACATTTTTGTAACCATGTTTTAATATGATTTTTGCAATGTTACATTATTAACAAATTCGCGTTTAACATTTCACACAAAAAAACGAAGTTAAGAAAAGAAAAGAAAAAGAAAGAAAATACATTTATTTGCGGTAAACATGACGCAAAGAAAAAACACACAAACACTAAAAAGAACGAGTTGGGGGAAAATATGCGTCACATTCACGCAAAACGGTAATCGCTCAGCATAATGCTACGACCCTATGCGAGACAGAGCCCCAGCGCTGGTTTCAAAAAACCGTATCCGCAAAATGTTAAGATTTGATAATATAGAGATGGATACTATTTATAAAGAAGTATAGATATTTCCTTTGGGCAATAGGGCAGTGAACCCTGCATACCTAAACTAACCTTTAGAAGTAAGTACTTAGGTCCTTGCACGAACGCGTGACATAAACATAACGTTAATTCGTATGAGTTTTGCATCGACAACTATCTGCCTATCCTTTTCCCAACTAGGATGGGGTCAGCTTCCAGTCTAACCTGCACCCTAATTACGTAATACAGTATCTATCACAATCTGAATCATTTTGAAGCATATTGCTAGTCCATTGCTTCATATGTTCGAAAAATTTGTCTGCTCAACAACGTAAATAACGCAATGAATGTTGTTGAACTGTCAAAATGAAACCCATTCCTACTGTTAGTGTGTTACGTAATTACCCCGCAGATGCAGCTGAATCCAGTATTTTACATAGACCGATGGTGTATCTGACCTCCACAAGCCAGTTATTAGATAACTGAAGATCAATCTCTGAGGTTAGCATACACAGAATATTCTTAGATCTATATCACTCACACTCATACCCTTTCACCTTCCACCTCTCGTGGTAATATTTTGTATTCACTTATTTTGAATTTTAATTTCTAATTGTAATTTATGTTTTCACAAGTTTTTTTTTGTTGTTGATTACCATGTTGTTTTGTGGTAAATGCTGTGTATACCTATAATAGGCATACATATCAATACTTTTCTTATGTTATTGTTCTGTTTTATTTTTTTTGTATGTACTGCTGTTGGTGTACCAAATAAATAAATAACACGATAACCCTTGGTAAGATTGGTTGTCAGACTCGGGCTCCTGACGTCCGCGCGTTCGCGCAAGCCCCACTTATATTACTAAAACAACTCTAGGTTCAACATTTTGGGATAGACGTTGATAAATGACTCTTTCATCAGGGACTCCTTAGTTTTTGTACAACGAATTACGTTTATAAATATTTTGGCAAACATTTAAAGTTGTTTGAATGGATGTAGGAGTGTTATAAATTTGTTTATGAAAATAGTTTTTCTCCTGACTAAACATTCATTGATTCATCTAAGGTCTTAACTCGGATATCTATCGTCTGAACCACCATGAGAATGCAGTTGCTGAGGCCAAAATCTGCAAGATGGCATTATCATTATTGACAAAGTAATTAATCTATACAGGGTGGCAGGGACATCGATACGCAACCTGTTACCATGGATTCAATACATTATTCTGAACCCCTTGCGTTGAAATTTTACGACCGCTATTAAAAAAATAAAATTGCTGTTCCATTCATTTTGACCTCGTAGGTATTGCACTTTTGTAGCAAACAGCAGTTTTTTTTTTAATAACCGAGGAAAATTTTCAATGTCCAGAATCATGTACTGAATCCATGGTAACAGATTGTGCATCGATGCCTCTGCACACTTTATAAAAAGAAATTCTGTTCGCTGGTACGCCTACCACTTCAGAACGGCTGGACCGATTTGGCAATTTTTTTATTTTAAAAGGTTCGTAACAATCCGAATTAGGTTTTTATGGAAAGAAAAATTGGAAAAGTCTCCGTTTTTTTTCAAAATCGGGTAATACTCAACATCCTCTTTTCTATGGGACTTTTGTATTTATTGACAGGACAACGTCTGGTCAGCTAGTGAAAAATAAATAAGACTCGGGAACCTGTTTTACAGTCTCCTCATAGGCTTTTTGTTTTAAATCTGAGGGATAGGCACTATCTCCTAGATAAATGTATTATATTCCTGATATGTTATAAGACATGGAGATGGTGAAACAGTCCAAAAGTTTTCTTTTGAAATTGTTTTTCAGTAGGTCGTAGATACTGCAAAAACATTTTTATTTTTCGTTTCTTCCTCTTTATGTATAAAGACGAACGAAAGTAAAAAAAAGTTGTTGTGACGTGTACATCAGAAACAAAACTGGCCACTCAAAGAGACCTCTACTCACTAATGAGACCTCTATGTCCCGAGTGACATCAAATCACGACCCTAATCAAATACTGATCAGAGAAACTTTCCCCAAATTAGTTACTAATCACAGAAATCGGGACCTACTCATTTCAACCGTATCCTTAAGGACATAAAGTTGGATTGTAATTGTTCTTCCCCAAAACGACGACTTAATTTAAGTTAAACCGATAAAAATACGCATTAATTAGGATTCTTCCACTTGAAGATATCAGGAGGAAAATTGCTAATTTTGGTATTAAAAAGACTGCCTTTACTTTTTTCTACCTAGCGAAATCTTTTCCTTAGGTACTTTGTTAGCAGAACTCGCTGTAGGAACTGATTTACTCAAATAAAGATTCTTCTTCATCATTATGTTTAAACCTACCTCGTGGCTAATCGTGGCCGCACGGCCCGATCAAAGATTAAGCTACGCTTGCTGCGGTCGGTTCGTGGATAGATGACCATCGATTGCATATGGAGGCCCCTCCGTGCCTTGGAAAGCACGTCAAGCCGTTGGACCCGGCTGTCATTCGTTGACCTTTAGGAAAGTAGGTACATAGTAACAATAAGACTGACCAATACTTACATAATTATATTAATTCATCAACTAATGTAGAACATTGACACAACACTAACAGAGGGTAAATTATAACCCTGTTTGAGGGACGGCCAATATTGTACGGTCTGTTAGCGGATCATGACCCTGGCCAGACCTGTCAGCTGCCAGCCGCAGTAAAAAGGGTTCGTCTGTAGGAGTTAAAAATATCCTTATCCCCGTAGTTACGAGTAGATACTTGTGTGACAGTTTGTTATTTTCCGTCAAAGTTGAGTTTCTCTAGGATAGAAGTATAATTTTCAATTCAGCTAATGTTTAATACCTATTATTGATATGTCACTTGCTACGTTTTTAGTTTAGTGCTTGGATGACATAAATCTAAAGTTGGTTATTTATTACATTAGTGATTCTTTAAGGTAAACAATTGCCAATCTCACTACAAAGTTGTATATCGTTATCATTTCAGTCGAAAGACGTCGGCAGAAAGACATGGCCTCCCCAAGCGTCGCCACATTGAACGGGCTTGTTCTTTTCTTATCCTAGGAAGGCGTAGTGTTGGAAGATCTTCCACAAGGTGGACAGATAACCTGGTGCAGGCCGCCAAAGTTGTAAGCTATGGTAAAATAGCATACAAGTTAGGAGACCGCTTCTTTCCATCTAAGCTAACTATGCTTAATTGCAAGAGTGGGATCACATCAAACTTCACGCTTGTCAATTCAGTGGACAAAGGATGATTTATGCTAGTGTCAGCCTGACTAGAAGCGCGGATGTATGACGCTACGTCTATTCTATATCTGTACCCAGACATAGTATAAATACATACATCGGTGTTGATCTCCCGCATAATTCGATCCAGCCTGTCCCACCTTGCTGTCCTCCCCTCAGTGACGCCCTAGGCCGAGGTTCGTTCCCCACAGGGGGTGCCCTTTGCATGCGGCCACTTAGTATTTTAAGAAATTCGCCCCTGGCTGGAGGCTTTGAGTCATCTTAAGGCACCCACAGGATAGTCCGGTAGCCATGACCTCTAAGGGTCACCGCTACGAGTTGCCAAATCCAATCCAATATCTCACGCCTGCACAACACCACTAAGGCGGAGGACATCGTGGAGTAGGTGCGCCAGAAGGCGAGGTACCTACACGCCGAGGGTGCAGTTACTGGAGCCGCGCCGCAACGTCAACTTTAAGGCGTTCGTGGTGCGCGTACCTAATTGTTATCTGTCCCTCGTCATGGAAGAAGACTTTTGGCCGCAGGACGTGGTGTTCCGCCGCTTCCGCGGTGTTCCACAGGACAACACATAGTCAAGTTGGTGCAAAGTGAAGTGCTACTAACATAATACATAATATTAAGCCTTATTGATTAACCCAAGTTTTGTTTATATTAAAATATGTATGTTTAGGTTAAGGTATTTATCTATAGCCCTGAGTTGCCTGAAAATAAATGGATTTATTTATTTATTTATAAAACAAAGTCGCTTTTCGTGCCTGTCTGTGTGACCGCGTTGCTTTTGTAAACTTTGCAACAGATTTTAATGCGGTTTTCACCATAATTTAGAACATTTATTCCGGAAGGTACATATAATGTACCATAATACCTAAATTAAAAAAAAAACTTTTGTTAAATGATAAATGATTTTATTTCTGTAAGTAGGTTTGTACAAACACTTTTACACGTCAATCATATTTTAAAACTAGATGAGGTCGGCGTTTCCTATCTGACTACTCTGAGAAGAAAGGCCGAAACAAACTCAGAGGTCACAGTCTCTTTTAAAGTCCAGACATAATCTTGGTCAGATCATGTGAAGACCATGTAGATTTGTGTCAGAAATGGTCTTTTGAGGAAAAAATACCACACCGAATGAGTGGACGTGTCCAGTCAGTGCACGCATTTGTCAGTAATCAAAATTTTAGAGTTTAACATTTACAAAATAATAGGTACCTAACTTAGAAAAAAATAATATTTATTTGGCTTAACTAATACTAAGATATAGCACAGAAATTTCGATGTTTTGTCAAGTCGTAAAATCATGCGAAGCAGGGGCGGGTCACTATATACAGGGTGTAAGGGCCAGTCCACCGCAGACTGATTAGGTGAATTCAGTATATCATACTAAGATGACCGATACATTAACTAATTTTAGGAAAGTTAAGGGAATCCAATAAACCTGTTTTGTTTTATTACCTCACACGCAATGTATCGTTACTGTGGCAAAACGCACGTAGCGAACGGCCGGCACACGGTGGATCGAAAATCGGCTGTAGAAGACATAGGATCTCGATTTCTTAAATGTTATTTTTTTTGCTGGAAATGACTTCTGCTGATCATTACTATGTACAAAAATGACACCCGAGTTAATTCTGCCCAAAAACGAAGGAAATATATTTTTTTTACGAAAAATTTGTATGAAGCTAGTATGAAAAATCGAATTATCTCCTAAACGGCATGTTTAACCGTAATATCCTTGGAGGTGGTCATAGTGCTAATTATTTATGATTTTTTGGTTGCCGATTTGACGAAAAATTTAATGCCGTTTTTTTTAAAAAATCGTCAAAATATTTTTATTTATTTTTACATGTAAAACGATCCCTTTTAGTGTCCAAGTTAAAAAGTTCGATATGTTATTAACCCAAATATTAAGAACACACAAAACAAGAAAAATTAAATAAAAAAATTGCTGTTTTTTGACACATTTTTATTAATTTAAATAAAAAAAGATTATCAAACTCTTATTTAAGTAACATACAAAGTTATATTATATACAAAATAATTTAATTTAAGGAATTAATACTAAGCATTTGTAAAATAAAGTAAAATAAATAAAAAAAAAGACAAAATATCATTAAATATTACAAAAAAAAAACCCAAACAGACTCAAATACAAATTTACAAATAAGTACATATATAATTTTTTTACAAATTTTCCTTATCACTCTCGTTGTCAGACTCCAATTCTGAGTCAGCATCCAGATTGGATATATCCAAAAACTCGAACTCAGTTTCCTGAAATTGAATTAAGTCGAGAGTTTCAGCAAAAAAGCTCTGCTTTTTCTTGGCATCTAACTTAGGCCTTTGTGCACTTAGCAAAGGATCCGAAGAAACAACAAGCATATTTCAAATGTCTTGATTGGAATCCTGCCTGCTTCTTTTCCGCGAATGATGTTCTCGAAACCTCCTAAAATCTTTGTTTCGAGACTCTGAGGCTTCTTCCGAGAGAGTCCCAATCGGCACAATATTATTTTTCTCAATTATGTCAGCCCCATGGATTAATAATTTATGAACGGTTGACGACATGTAGTACCAGTCGTATAATAATACGTACTTTTCTGCTGTTCTGCGGGCATAATCTCTAAATTTTATTATATCGACCTGCTCTCCAGATGTAATTGCTTGTAAAATTACAGCAAATCTTTTGATGAGGTCTTCATCCAAACCGGTTATAGCTGCGGTTTTATTAGGAAACTCAAAGAATTTTCTTGCAGTATTCCCGTCATTGGTGGTTCCCGAGCCTTGTTTTACTATATCAATCAACAGATTGAGCTCATCTTTGAATTTATTTTGAATTATTTTCTTCCTTGTGTGTAGCATTTCTTTGTGCTCATCACTTCTCGCTGCCCACCGTTTGAAATCGAGCCTGTATGCAATGTGTAACAGACATTCCATACAATTTATACGGGCGTGTAGTGATGACAAGCCAAATTCATACAGGTCAGAACACACAATTTTTGATGTTACAGCATCTAAGCGGTTCATTTCTGTAGGCTTTGCTAAGCACAGGTAGCACGATGCATTTGATCTAGCTTCAGAAAGGTAAGTGCAAACTTTAGCGTCGATCATCGTCATCATTAGTTCATTAGTCACCCTATTATTATTATTGCACTCTGTGGGGATAAGGGCCTCAATTTCTTCATCCATTTGTTTTTTCAGCTCAAGGACAACTGCTTCACTCTCCTTTACAAAAGTAAACTGAACTGGACGACAATACAAAACTGAGCATGGTTTTGGGTTCGTCCATAAGATGTTGTCTCCATCTGTCAGTTTAAGTGGCACCAAGGAGGTCATGAAAATGCTCGAGTCATCTTCCTCACCCTCCATTTTCTGCTTGTATCGGCTTTGGTTAGAAGCACCATCAAATCCCCACTTGGATATCAGCTTCAACTGCTTGTTATGCTCTTCCTTAGAAAGGCTTTGAAGGATTCTTGTAACTGTGATATCAAGAAAAGCTTGAAGTGTAATCCTAGCCGATGAATCAGTAACTGTCACTGATTGCTTCGGAGGGTAGCAATCAAGCTTAGTTTGTTGCACTTTATAGTAAGATGGATAAATATCCTTAGCACCTTCCCGAATGGCAGCCTCTCGCAACGTAATATATTGCCACTTTGAGAGTTTTAGCGAAAGAAGCAATCCAAGCGCCTTTTCTGACGTAAATATGATTGTTTTCGCTGGTTTCTTAAGCGTTTCATTTAATTTAGCGGCTGCTTCAGGATTTTTCATCATGTATTCGATGACAGAGGCGATATCTCCATGCCCTTCTTCTTTTAAACGTGCTGCAGCTGCATATGCCAATTCACTGGAATCTTCGCCTGTGTGTTCATCAGATCTTCTCTTTTTTTGTTTACTTCCCAGATCTTCGAATGGTTTACGGGACCTTTTCGTCATTGTTCCAATGGACGTTGATGTCGACGGTTCTGGAGAGACTGAGGGCGCTCTTGGTATCTCATCAACACTTGGTTCTTGATTAACTAAAGTTTGCACAAAACTCGGCCAATCAATATTTGCTCCCAACCAATTCTCGTACTTTCTCCTGAAATTATCAAGGAATCGGTTGGATTTCTGCCACCTTTGTAAAGCGGCTCGCGTAAATCTCCGACAAAATTCTTTGAGAACAACACGATCTTCGTCAGACAGGCAATCGCCTATGCGGGATACAACTGCACTGAACAATACTTCATGATAAAATGAAGTACTCTCACTTCGTAGAAGAACAAACAAGTCTAAATTCGTGATTAAACTTTCCATTCTAAGATTTTATAGTCGCAGATTTAGTGTTAGCAGTTACACAGTTGTGAACAAACCAAATTATAAAACTAAACTTTAGCCCTTTTATTGAAAAACGCCAATAATTAGGTAACTACCCTCATTAGTTATCTTCTCATTAGCTAATGAAAATTTATAATTGTCACTAACTATTCTTAGAACTCATAGCACTGCTAATTAACAAATTAGCTTACTTATCAGGAAAAGTTGAATGTAATCCATAGTTGGTATTGTCGTGAGATATTGAAAATCATTAAATCACCTATAAAGACTCATTAGAAGACCTAATCAGTGTAGTTACTTAATCACTTCTTTTCGGACTCATTAGAAGAGTAAACAATTGGTAATTTGGTTGTATGAAAAGTTTTAAAACTCATGATGTGTTGATAAATATCTAGCTCAAGCATAGTTGTCTACGTGTGGGTGTACTATAAACCTGTGCCAACTCCTTCGGAAATATAGGAGTGATTGTACACGGCGATAAGGTTGAATTTTGCACTTTAGGATTACACGGAATAAAACTTCGTGTGGACAGTTTGACGGTTTATTTCTCACTAATCTATTTAAAGAAATGTGGACTGTAAACACATGCATAGGTACTACATATGAATAGCTATGTATAGACTACTGACACTAACATCATTCGCGGTTGCGCTTGGACATACCGCCCACCAAAGGATCTATCCTTTCAAAAAAAAAAACAAGAAACAATCAAGTAACATACTACACGGTGTTAGTTGAACAACAAAGAAATCAGAAACAAAGTAACTTTTATCACTACACTTCCCGTAACATAAAGATAAAGGATTATGTAACGTAAGTATTATTATGGATAATATATTAGGTCTAGGTACATACATCACTGATATGCTACGCAACTAGAAATAGTAGGTATGTAAGTAGGTACAACATAGCTTAATGTAAACACTTAAGGTAATTATTATTTTTCACAGATAAGTAGGTAAGTACATAGGTCGTTGCATTCCCAACCTATAACCGCCCACCGTTGCATTTCAGTTTACTAATCCGTTTGTAACAAAGTAAGTACTACAGATAGGTAGGCGGTACGAAGTTAGGAATGCCCGTCCATGTTTATTCACTACATAAGCAAGGTAAACAGGTAAGTTCTTAAAATACGTGAGTATAAGTAATTAAGAGTAGGTTAAAATTAATAACTAAGCTTATCACTAGAACTTTTGTTTAGGTAGGATACATAATTTACTCGTAGGTCGTTTATAAACATT
Source organism: Dryobotodes eremita (assembly GCA_917490735.1). Taxonomy (NCBI): domain Eukaryota; kingdom Metazoa; phylum Arthropoda; class Insecta; order Lepidoptera; family Noctuidae; genus Dryobotodes; species Dryobotodes eremita. The sequence goes on from OU823261.1 coordinate 6,958,410, forward strand.
GTTTTTACATTTAACTGACACCACACGAGTAATGCCATCAGGGCCCACATGTTTTTCAATTATTTTGCCCAATATCCATTTACTTGGAGGAATATTGTCTTCCTTTAAAATCACTACGTCATCGATTTCTGGCTCAGTGGTTTTGGTATTCCACTTATATCTTTGGTTCAGATTTACTAGGTATTCTTTATACCATCTGTTCCAGAAATCGTTGACCATTTTTTGTGTTAGTCGCCATCTATCTAAACTAGAAATATTACAATTTGTATAGTTTTCGTCAGTTAAATTTAACAAAGGCTCGCCAATCAGAAAGTGGCCCGGTGTTAGTGGAAGAGGGTCATTAGGGTCATCATTTAGCACAGTTATGGGTCGGGAATTCAAACACGCTTCGACTTGTGCCAAAACTGTGGCTAGTTCCTCATAAGTGAGGGTAGCATCACCAATTACTTTTTTAAGATGAGTTTTTGTGCTGCGCACTCCAGCCTCCCATAAACCCCCGAAATTGGGTGCATGAGGAGGTATGAAATGCCATGTAGTACGTTCCAGGACTAACAATTCTGCTACTTCACCAGGCATTGAAGATTTGGCGCTGTTGAACATGTCTCTGAGTTGCTTATCTGCTCCCACGAAATTAGTGCCATTGTCACTATAAATATCGCAACAATGACCTCGTCTCGATGTGAATCGCCGGAAGGCTGCGATGAATCCCTTCGCAGTCATGTCGGTGACAGCTTCTAGATGTATGGCACGCGTTATCATGCAGATAAACAAACATATGTAGCCCTTGTACGATTTAGCTCCTCTACCCGGTGAGAAACGAATGTTGATGGGACCTGCGTAGTCCACACCAGCTGACTTAAAAGCTCGGTCGGGTTTTACTCTCACTTCTGGCAGCTGCCCCATCAGTTGCCTGGTATTCTGTTTTGAATACCTAATACATGTAACACATTCTCGATAAGTTTTCTTTGTTAGATCTTTGGCTCGTAAAATCCAGTATTTTGTTCTCAAATAATTAAGCATTACTTGAGGACCACCATGCAATGTCCTATGATGAGCATCCTGAATTATCAGTCCGCTAAGATGGCTCGTAGCGGGTAAAATTATAGGGTGCTGAGTATCATAGGCTGTTTGAGATTTTTGGATGCGCCCGCCAACTCTTAGAATACCATTATTATCAATAATAGGACTAAGATTGCGAAGCTTACTTATTTTAGGTACATAGCCTTGCGACTTTAACTGCTTAATCTCCTCTTTGAAATCAATAGCCTGGACTTGTTTAATACAATTGTATAAAGTGTGTCTTATTTCTCTTGGCGTAATTAATTTAGAAAAACATTCACGTTTATCTTTAGGTAATTTAAAATTAATAACTCGTCTGCAATATGAAATGACTCTTAACATTTTTGATAAAGTAGAATACCTAGTCCAAACAAATTCCTCATTAAACTTACTGATAGCAGTCAAAGATCTCACACGTTCTTCTTCTTGTGTATCTTCGATATTAGGAGCACAAATACTTAAGTTTAAGCTAGACAACCAAACCGGTCCATTCCACCATACTGAATGGTTTAACAACTCTGGACCCTGTAAGCCCCGTGACGCACAGTCAGCTGGGTTCGTATCTGTAGACACGTGTCCCCACTGCTCGTAATCTATAATGTTTAGTATGTCTGACACTCGGTTGCTCACGAATGTACTCCATCGGCTTGGTCCACCTTTCAACCAAGCCAAAACAATAGTGGAATCGGTCCACGCAAATAAGCTGTCTTTAGGTACTCCTAACACTTGAGACGTTTCCGATATTAGTTTGGCTGCCAATACGGCACCACAAAGTTCCAATCTAGGGATGGAAACTTGCTTCTCAATTGGAGCCACCTTTGTTTTGGAGGATATTAGGCTTACGTAGACTCGCTCTTTACTGATGACTCGCATGTACACTGCTGCTCCATATGCGGCTTGTGACGCATCTGCGAATACATGCAACTCAACCGTTGATACACGTGTATAGTAAAACCACCGTGGTATACTTAGGCATTTGATGTGCGTCAAGTTCTCTCGATATCGTAACCACTCTGCTTGTAATGCACCATCAATAGGCTCATCCCAATCCAGTCCTGTCTTCCACAATTTCTGCATGATCATCTTTGCTATTATCACAACAGGAGCTATCCATCCCAAAGGATCATAAAGTTTAGCTATTTCGGAAAGAATATGGCGTTTGGTTATGGGCAGCTTAGGTTCTGGCAGGTTGACAGTATATTCAAAGGTGTCAGCTTCCCTATTCCAGCTCAAACCCAATACTTTAACAACACTATTGATCTTAAAGGGCAACTCATTGTCATCCCGCTTATTTTCTCCAATGTACTGTAACAAAGCCTCACTATTACTGCTCCATTTTTGTAGTTGAAACCCTCCTGAGTTCATAAGGTTGTTCATCTCGTTATAAATCTCGACAGCTTCTTTCTCTGTCTCGCATCCTGTGAGGAGATCATCCATATAATAGTCTGTTTCAGTAATCTTTGCAGCAATAGGATACTTTGATTTCTCTTTGTTGGCAAGTGTCTGAAGTGATTTTACAGCAAGGTACGGTGCACATGCTGTACCAAAGGTCAACCTCAAAAGTTTAAAGTGCTTTATTGGCTCATGAGGTGCACACCTCCATAATAATCTCTGGTAGTCCGTATCCTCTTCCGCTACACGGACCATTCTGTACATTTTAATGATGTCTGCTGTAATGCAGATTTTGTGTGTTCTCCATCTCATTAATGTATGACGTAATTCCTGCTGTAGCTGAGGACCAACACCTAAGTCATCATTTAAAGAAACGTTATTCGAACCCTTGCACGAAGCGTCGAAGACCACACGAAGCTTTGTGGTTGTCTTATCTTCTCGAACTATGGCGTGGTGAGGAAGATAGACAGCCTTTGGGTTATCAATTTCTGAAGAATTAACTTGTACCATATGATTTAGGTTTATATATTCCTCCATAACTTTATGGTATTCTTCCCGAAGCTTAAGATCTTTTGACAACTTTTTTTCTAAAAAATTTAGTCTTTTGGCTGCTATTTCCCTCATCCCACCATATTGACATTTAGGATCTTCAGTTCGAAACGGTAACCTTACCACGAATCTTCCTTCTTCGTCTCTAACTGTTGTAGCTTCATAATATTCTTCGCACCTTTCTTCTTCCTTTGAAAATAACTTTCGTATGCTATTTGGTTCCCTTTCTATCTCCCAAAATTGTCGTAGTAGCTCGTCTTCCCTAACTTGAGCGTGTAGGGTTGTGACGTGTCTCCTTGCTGAGGTAGATGCTTGTAACATCTTTCCCGATATCACCCACCCTAGGATTGTGTGTTGGGCCAATAGATTTCCCTGGGGGTGCTTAATAACGCCATCTAACAAAACGTCGCCGTATACCTCAGCTCCTAGTAAAATATCAATTTTGCTTGGTGTTGTAAACCCTGGATCAGCCAACTCCAATTCCTCAAGTTTGGACCAATCAGGCAATTTAAGATTAATGGTTGGTAGCAGCGTTGTTAGTGTATGCAATACATACGCATTTACTCGAACTGACTCTCTGGGATTGTGGCGTGATTTCACGCAGAAAGAAACCATGTGTTTTATCCTCGTTTGCCCCTCTCCCACACCGGACACCCAACCACTCACTGGTATACGTTTAAGGTTTAATAGCTGAACGGTCGCCTCAGATACAAATGACGCTTGCGACCCCTGGTCTAACAAGGCCCTAACGATATGTTTGTAACCGTTCTTGCCACTTACTAATACACTAGCCGTAGCTAATAACACAGAATTTGTTTGTATATGCTCACAATGACAAGAAACAATAGCATCACTTGAAGAAGGAGTGGACTTACCTCTAAACTCTTCACTAACGGTACCTGTAGCCGTGTTTCCTTCTTCTTTTGACTTCTCCGTAATTTGCTCTCTCTCGAAGTGGAGAAGGGAGTGATGTCGCCTTCCACACCTTTTGCAGCACGTTGACTGTCGACATTTCTTCACCGAGTGTGATGGCGCAAGACAGTTGAAACACAGTCTATTCTTCTGAACGTACTCCTGTCTGTCTTTGGTAGACATATCGGCGAATGTTTTGCATTGGTAGATATAGTGCTCACTGTTACAAACTGCACACTTAATTTCGCGCTCTTTTCCATCCTTGTTGATATTAGAATGAAAAGCCTTAGCTTTAACTGCTGGTTTCGATTGCGAAGATTTTATATTGTTACTTTCGATCATTTCCAGCGATCTAAACCTCGATTCCAGAAAATTTCTCAAATCTTGCCAAGTGGGCAGGTCGCGATTGTTCGTACTAAGTTGTTGTTCCCACTGCTTCATTGATTCGGGATCCAGTTTGGACACAATTAAGTAGTTGATGATCATGTCCCATTTGTCAGACTCAACCCCTAAATTTTTCAAGGCTTTCAAACAGGTTGAAGTTGTATCCACCAGGTGCTTAATCGAACCCGCCGACTCAGTATGAACAGATTTTTGTGTAAAAAGAACTCTCAAAATTGCGTTACAATTAAATCTCTTGTTGTTATAACGCTTCACTAATTCTTCCCAGGCGTCATCATAATTCGCATCTGTTGTTGTAAAATTGCGCAATATTACTTCTGGTTCTCCTGATAAGCTGCTTTTTAAATAATGTAGCTTCTGTACTGGTGACAGTTTCATATTTTTATGAATCAAGGAAGAAAACAGGTCAAAAAATGTCTGCCATTCCTCATATTTGCCGCTGAAGGTCGGTATTTTAATTTTTGGTAATTGAATTTCGTTATTTTCTGGTGATCTTTGACCTTCAGCAGCACTAAGCATTGTAGCTTGAACCGTTGAATCAATAAACGGCTGAAGAGCTTCTTTTATAGCTGACTTATATAGTACATACAATTCTTGAAATAAATCGTATGTCTTGTCTTTAAAGTACGGATCTTTTTTTCCTTCATCTGTAGTTAGACTTAAAATAATGCCTTTGTGTCCGTCCTTAAAGTTCTTCCAAAGCTCTTCTAGCAATTCTAGCCTCGTTTCCAAGTACGGTTTTCTAATCCTATCTTTTGGTGTCTTTTTAAAGTTCTTTTCTGCATTCTTTAAATTTTCTAATAGTTCATACTGATAAACCAGAAGATCTTCCATGGTAATATTCACAATAATATGCTTCACACAACAATAAAACTTGAATAGTCAACAGATCTCGTCAATAGAAAAAGAAAATGTTCACAATTTCCACACGCGTCGAGGGTATGTTGCACTTTTTATTAACTAGGCACTTATTTGTCTTTTTTATAACTCGTAATCCGATCACTCACAGAATAATATAAGTACTTAGTTATGTTCGCGTTTTTACCACTGTTCATATAAATCACGAGTTCACAACAGTTTTGCATTCACTAATATGGGCAATAAAAAACTTCTAAAGAATCCTTATCGCTTTCTATTGTTCTCGCGACGCGCCCGTCCACTGCCGGTTAGCGGCAAGCATCCGCTCGAAATAGGACCAAATGTACACGGCGATAAGGTTGAATTTTGCACTTTAGGATTACACGGAATAAAACTTCGTGTGGACAGTTTGACGGTTTATTTCTCACTAATCTATTTAAAGAAATGTGGACTGTAAACACATGCATAGGTACTACATATGAATAGCTATGTATAGACTACTGACACTAACATCATTCGCGGTTGCGCTTGGACAGTGATGCTATTTTATGTTACGTGTAGTTAAAAGACCGTGTTCTTCAACATAAACACTAAAAGGAATCGTTTCATATGAAAAAACAAATGAAAATATTTTGACGATTTTTAAAAAAAACGGCATGAAATTTTTCGTCAAATCCGCAACCAAAAAATTATAAATAATTAGCACTATGACCACCTCCAAGGATATTACGGTTAAACATGCCGTTTAGGAGATAATTCGATTTTTCATACTAGCTCCATACATTTTTTTCTTATAAAAATTATAACTCTTCCATTTGTGCACACATTTACTTCATATGACATTTTATAGAACAGTAATGATCAGCAGAAGTCATTTCCAGCAAAAAAAATAACATTTAAGAAATCGAGATCCTATGTCTTCTACAGCCGATTTTCGATCCACCGTGCGGCAGCGCGCTCGCGCCACGTGATTTAATTCTACATCCATTGCTGTTTTTTTTTATTGTAGCTGTTTTATTTACATAAATGGAGTGCTGCGTACAGAGAATGTAATTTTACATTGAAATAAAGGAATCAAAAAAGAAAAAAAAAATGTTAAGAAACCTGGGAATTTTTCCGGTGGAATATGATTCAAAATAAACAGCTGAATATACCCTGTTAGTTTGCGGAGGGCGGTCCCTTAAACCCTGTATATTACATAACTAAATGCAAAATGATGGCATGCAACATTGCTGTGTTTCGGTTTGAGGAGTATGGGTATCAGTGTAATTACAACCACTTGAGATATTTCATCTTTGTCTCAGGAATGGCAACATCTACGAAGCCTGTGGTTTTGCAGATGACCATTTTTGGTGGTGACCACTATAGCTTGACCGGTACCGCTGTACCGTGCCTTAGGTAAGGTATGTGCGCGGCGAGGTGGGGGGCAGGAAGCCGTGACCGTTGACGAATGAACGGCCTGCACTGCCCCCCCGTCTCACCGCGCACATACCTAAGGCGCGGTACAGCAGTATCGGTCAAGCTATAACATAATTATAGCGTAGTGACATATTAAACTAGTGCAGCGGCGCACACCCGCAGAGTGGTCACTTGCTTAAGAGTATATGTATATGTTGTGTGTTGCTGGCGCCCGAACCACACGAAAACCACAATAATAATAATACAGCATAAACCGGCAACCTCCACCCTAATTACTTAACAGACTTTCAATCACAATCTGACGTATTTTGAACTAAATTGCTAATCCATTACTTTACATGTTTGAAAAATGCGTCTGCTCAACAATGTAAATAACGCAATGAATGTTGTTGAACTCTCAAAATGAAAAGCAATGCCACTGTTAGTACCTAAATGTATTACTTAAGCAATTACCCCGCTGTAGACGTATTACACTAGAAATAAATAAGAAATAATTATTGTATATTCTGCACAAATAAGACGCAATGGCAATGACAATTGCTTTCAATTAGGATGCCAGCGTGCTTAAGGCACCTATACCACCGCCGGCGATTAACGAGAAGCAGGAAGAGCTAGCAACTAAAAAAGAGTTGACGAGCAACGAGTAACCAGTACGCGACGGCCGGTGTCGAGCGATTACTCGCTGATATGCGTATGTACTAAGCGTGAGTCTCTCAGCGAATTTTCTGCCAGCCAAGTGAGCGTCGCTGAGTGAGTACTCTATTTGATAGCACTTGTTGCTGCAACGAACGAGTACTTGGCGATGTGAACAGTCAGCGATCAACTATTAACTCTTTTACTACTCGTATTATCGGAACTACAATCTTTTGTTCGTTTCTTGAGAGACAAAATCGTTGATAGTTAGTCGCTTCCTCGTCGGCGGCGGTAGGACTGGTGCCTATGGCTCGCACTACTACAGAATGCACCCTCCTCTCGCCTCATCTTTAGACAACAGAATCGATACCGTCTTCTCTAAGCAATGAAGTTGTCAAGTATCTAAAACGTCCCTTCAGAAAAATAATAACACATACTTCCCTACATTTCACGTTTACCCGAAACTCTCTCCATATTACGATACAGACGGTGTTCGGGCAGAAATTGAACATAAAAAACTATTTATTGTCCCATAAATCTGGCAAAGTTTGAGTAGCATCGACGCGGGGGGCGTGTGAATGGAGTCTGCGAGTTTCTATGCCGACCGTAAATTGTTTTACGCTCCTTCATATGGAAGGAGTTTTGTGTACAAGTTTGTGGTTACATTATTGGGAATAATGAGTTTATTAATAACATTGGTAAGTACCTACTAATCCGGTGGTTAGAGAGTGAAAATGCTCAAGTAAATGATTTAGAAAAAGTTAATTTTAATAATATGGCAATAAGATATGCCGTGATAGAAATGACAGCATGGCACTAAAACTTAACTTAATTATAACTAACTTAAACACTAAACAAAGAAGGTACCAGGCCCTGCAGCCTCGACAGTAGATAGCGACAAAAATCTTTTGCTAAATCGTATTGATGTCAAATTCCTTTAATAGATTTTCAACTTTATTTCGAAAGCATAAGGTCGAAAATCTATTAAAGAAATTTGACATCAATTGGACTTAACGACCGATTTTTGTCGGTATCTACGTCGAGACTGCCGGCCCAGGCCCTGCAGTCTCGACAAATATAACGACAAAAATCGGTCGTTAAGTCTAATCGATGTCAAATTTCTTTCATACTTTTGAGAACTTTCCACAGAAAGCACACACACAACATAAATGTAGTTGTACGTTGTTTCCACATAATTTCACATCACGCCTGTTGCGCCGGCCCCAAATAAATTGGGATGACGGCAGGAGAATGATGATAACATCACGCTTGTATTCCGCAAAGGGTTAGACAGAGGTGTACCTATAGTACGGTCACATGCACTAATATGTATACACTTAGTAAAATTTAAAAGCGATTTTCTCGTGGAACATTGATTGCTTTGAGATAAGACCTATTTCATAACAGTATAGGTTCCAAAATACTATGCTCGTAATAGCATTAAATTATAATCAATACAGTAGGAGAAAATCACATTTATACGTTGCTAATATATTCATATTAGCGCTCGTGACTATACACACACATTTCGACAGTTATGTTTAAGTCCCATGTAACAGGGGGTGAGCCTATTGCCATCAACCGGGCACAAAAGTTCATAATTTGCCAGTTATTCGGACAAAAATCCAAACTGGGACTTCTACTGATTTTTTTAATGGAAATTTCCAGAAACTCTAAGCCTAATCCGTTGATCAAACACAGGACCTCCGCGAGTCAAATGTTGCCAAGTGGATTTGAGGCTTAAGGTGTATCCAAACCGGAGTTACTTTTTGTGGAGCAACGTTTGCAAATGTTAGTGGGCAACAACGGATAACAAAAATTTAAAGCAGAAGCCGCAAAAGGTATAGAAAGTTACTTAATGTTATCAAGTTGCAAAATGTTGCTCTACAAAAAGTAACTTCAGTGTGGATGCACCCCTTTTAAGTTAAAACTATTGGTAACATTTGACAACATGCAAATTAAGAGAGATGAGAGATAGGTACTGAACGACTGTATTGTATTTAAGCCATCATTTTCTAAGATGTCTTCTAATTCATTCTTAGTTTTAGTTTTCCCTCCTTTAGTATCTATGTAGCGGCATCTACAACGCCACATGCGAACTTCGCGTCACATTGACGTCACGCAAAATCCTGCATCGCGCAAACAGAGTTTACCGCGCAACTAGCATATACGAAACGGCCTGACATCAATCGTTGGGAAGTTGCCCACCAGACACGACGCCCATCTGGTCGTCGGATCCTCCCTTTTCCATAGAGTATGAGAACTGTTTGAACTTTACACCCTGTTCGAGTAGTTGTTTAAGTAGAAGAATCATATGTGTATGTATGCATTGAAACCCCATGCATGACCCAAATGATGCAAGAACCGAGTGTACAATATATAGTTGGACATAGATGGCAGGCTCGATTTCCGCTCCGGAACCGATACGAGCACACGTGTAGGCTTCGATTCCAAATCGGTTTAATATCTCGTTGTTTTCGAATGTCAGTCCTGTTTTGTAAATATTTGAAGCCTTTTAACCGAAGGATTTATTTGTTTATTCAAAGGGTATTAGCGACTATTTATACGAAATCACTTTAAATTACAATTACGTTTTATTTTAAATCTTTTATATATTAACTTATATAAACATCTAGTCGTATGTGACAAAGAAAATGCTAGTACATCGTTACGTTACGTTACGCAATCCTATGTTTAAAGAAATATTTTCAAAATATAACTTACTATACTTAACTCTTGTTTTGGACTTAAGAGGGCGCAGCAAGACAGAAAAAAATCAAGTTTCACCCGCGCCTCTTTGCCTACCCCTCTCATCAAACACGACGAAAACAAAACACAATCCCTTCGCGCCAGCAGAAACTTTTCACCCGGCGTATATCTAGGCATTAGGGTAATTTCGTGATGTTGTTTTATCGAGAAAATTTTAATATTTTGTGTTTCTGTGCCACAAAAAGTTTGAAAATATCATGTAGTCACTCATATTATTTTTATTTTCTACCTAAGTCTTATGAATTTTATGAAAAATTGAATTGAAGATAGACAATTTTGGTTACTACCCGCTGTTAAAAGAATGAGAGGAATTGACGAACACGACAGGTAGGTAGCTGACATACAGTGAAGGAAAACATTGGAAGGAAACCAACACCCCAATTGCGTAACACACATCTAACACAATCTGAATCATTTTGAAGCCTATTCCTAATCCATTGCTTCATATGTTCGAAGATTTGTCTGCTCAACAATGTAAATAACGCAATGAATGTTGTTGACCTGTCCAAAATGAAAGGCATTCCTACTGTTAGTGTGTTACGCAATTACTACTTAAGCGTGGTTAATATAAACCTGAAATCGCCAATTGGCCTTGAGTAACCGTGCTGATCAATGTTTATGCCTTCTCTGTGTGAAACGAAGCCTTTGCCCTGCAGTGGGATAATAATAGGCTGGTATTATAACTATTCTATTAGGTTGGGGAAAAAGTCTTTTTGCATTATAGTATGTATGAACTTGTAATAAAATCTCTTTGGCTATACTATTTGTATCTGGCTGGTTTTGGTATCATTGAAAGTTTAAATTTTAAAGAACATAATTCCAAATGCAAATTAGGAAAATGTGTGATTTTTATTTGTTTTTCGTACTGTCAAGATGAGTGAATCTAATGAAGAAATTCGATACATTTTAAAATTTTACTACAAAAAAGGTAAAAATACAACGCAAGCCGCGAAAAAAAATTGCGATGTTTATGGACCTAGTGCAGTGTCTGTGAGACTAGCACAAATTTGGTTTAAGCGTTTTTAATCCGGAAATTTTGATGTCAAAGATGCACGTCGCTCTGGTCGCCCTATTACGGATAAAATGGATACCATTTTTGAAAAAGTGGAGCAAGATCGGCATATCAGTAGTTACGACGTAGCTGAAGAACTGAGAATTGACCAAAAAACTGTTTTGGCGCATTTGAAAAAAACTGGGTACACAACAAAGCTCGATATTTGGGTGCCTCATGAGCTCACTGAAAGAAACCTAATGAACCGTGTACTCATTTGTGATTCTTTATTACGACGTAATGAAACCGAACCATTTTTGAAGAAGCTGATAACTGGTGATGAAAAGTGGATCACGTACGACAAGAACGTGCGAAAAAGGTCGTGGTCAAAGGCCGGTCAGGCTTCACAGACTGTGGCGAAACCCGGGTTAACTCGCAACAAGGTGATGCTGTGTGTGTGGTGGGATTGGAAGGGCATTATTCATTATGAGCTGTTACCACCAGGCAGGACCATCGATTCTGAACTCTACTGCGAATAACTGATGAGATTAAAGCAAGAAGTTGAGAGAAAGCGGCCGGAATTAATCAACAGAAGGGGTGTTGTTTTTCATCATGATAACGCTAGACCTCACACATCTTTAGCCATTCAGCAAAAATTAAAAGAGTTTGGCTGGGAGGTGTTAATGCATCCGCCGTATAGTCCTGACCTTGCACCTTCAGATTTCCACCTGTTTCGGTCTCTTCAGAATTCTTTAGGTAGTGTCAGGTTAACATCACGAGAGGACTGCCAAAATCACTTGTCGCGGTATTTTGATCAGAAATCCCAAAATTTCTATAGCAATGGGATCATGTCCCTACCTACAAGATGGCAAAAAGTTATCGAACAAAATGGTACCTACATACTTTAGTTAAATGTAAATAAACTATGTTAAAAATGTTTTGAATTTTCTTAAAAAATGCGAAGAAACTTTTTCCCGAACCTATTATATAAAAAACTTTTTTACAAAAAAAACAACCGACTTACAAAAAAACACAAAAAATCTTGAAAAATAAGTTTATTTTCGGAAGTCGTTGTCTTCGGTTGTGTATTTTCGTTTTTGGCCACCGACTTCTGAAATAAAGTTATTTTTCAAGTTTTTAGTGTTTTTTTTTGGAAGTCGGTTGTTTTTTTGTAAAAAAGCTTTTAGTTTTTAGTTGTGGTACCTACCCCATACACATTCGTATACCACTACTTGGATGATAAACTAAGTTGAAAAAATACGCAGTATTAAGGATGACTCAAAAACTACTGGTCAGAACTTGTTTGAACTGTCAGAACTAATTGGGACCACATGTGAAGCACCAGCTTTCAAATAAAAAAAGAATCATCCAAATCGGTTCACCCAGAAAAAAGTTCTGAGCTAACACACATAAAAAAACGGTCGAATTGAGAACCTCCTTCTTTTTTTGAAGTCGGTTAAAATACGCGGTATTAAGGATAACTCAAAAAGTACGGGTCAGAACTTGATCAAATTTAAATAGGACCACTTGTGAAGCACCAGCTTTCAAATAAAAAAAGAATCATCCATATCGGTTCACCCAGAAAAAAGTTCTGAGCTAACACACAATAAAAAACAAACAAAAAACCCTCGAATTGTGAACCTCCTCCTTTTTTTGAAGTCGGTTAAAAATAAGAGAGGTCCATTGGCAGAAAAACTATTCATCACCAGTACGACAAAACAATTAATGAATGATTCGACCATTCCGCGTAAATAACATATTTCTTTCAACAATGCCAACATTCCCATCTTTCCCTCACAACTACCCACACAAAACCTAAACGCCTTACATTCCACGTTTTATTTCTCCAATTAGGTCTGCGACACTAAACCCAAGTCTACATTAGCCCTTCCGAATAAAGTTGAGGTCATAAAGTTGTTATTAACCATTCGCATGGACGTTCACCATTAGAGACATGTCAGATTTGGTAGGGTCGACGCTGCGTGACGCACTTCAACTACAGAATCGCGCCTCAAAATAGGAAGATTTTTTAAGCTATTGCATAGCTTTTATCGCGGGCTTTGAGCGCGGCGACCTAATCAAGAAATTCTGTAACGAAAATAAAACCTAACACCCCCACTCCGCCTACCATGTAGCTCGGCCGAGCGTTCGCTTAACGTGAATGTATATGGTACGACTGTACTTGATCAAAGAAAAAAAAAATACTGCATAAATAAAAAATAAATAAATAATTATAATTGCATAAGTTGATAAAAAATGCTATGCAATAGCTTTACCGCGGCAGTCCCCGAGTGCCACACGTGTTTTTTTTTATTGCATATCTCTATAAGTGCTCCAATTTAACCATCCCATTTTAGTTAGTGTTTGTACAAACGTACTTACAGAAATAAAATTACTAATGATTATTTAAAATTTATCAATAAAACAGTCCTTTAAAAATAATATATGTAAAAAAGAACCTTTTTTATTTGTTTCTTGCAAGCTGCAATAAGTGAAGTCGGACTGTAGGTATTTTTCAACAAAGACCCACGTACAGCTAACGCTACGCTCGACGCTTACGCTAGTCTGTACCACCCCTAAGGGTAAAGGTGAGGTGGACAAAGGCATTTCTCGTTTATCTGCACTTGACTTCGCGACTTTATTGTAAAAGGAACGGCGAAATGCGTCCTTCAAAGGTAAGTAAAATGTAGTTAGTTTTACACCTTGTAGCATGCAATTTGTTGAACAAATTTTCTACTTTTTAGTGCAGTGTAGTGTTACTAGATGTATGTTTTAAGAACATAAATCACGCCTGTATTCCCAGAAGGTTTAGGCAGAGGTGCACCTTATAGTATCCACACCAACATTTCGCAAGTTACGTATGTTAAATCCCATGTAATAAGGGGCGAGCGTATCGCCAAAAACTGGGCACAAATCCAGACTCCGGGCAGCAACTAAGAAATTCCAGATGGAAAATTCCAATGACACTTTGCCCGACCCGGGAATAGCAGTAGCGATAGTGACCATATACCAGCGAGGCAGTCAGTATTAAGAAGTCTGCTTAATTAAGACACTGTTCGTAGTGATCATGTTTGAGTTCATATTTATATTCATATTCGTCTATTTGCGTTCCACAAGGTAAAATATGATATTAACAAAAGGCTTAGAGCTAGGGTACAGCAAAAGGTATTCTTTGATAGATAACTAATATATTTCTTAAAGTTAAAAATCTAAATCGTGGTAAAAAAATATACATACACTGAGCAATTCAATTCAGATAAAAACCAACCAACAAGTTTAGTAGACCATGTTTTTTATGTTCAACCAAACAAAAACTTAAATACGACTGACAGCAGATTTACTAATTCGATGCTCGATTAGGATTTGCGTACGCGGATGGATAGAATAAGAAATGAATAGATACATAAAAGGAAGTCTTTTTTTTTGGATGTGAAATCATCAAATAACTTCTCTAGCTCTGGGCGGATCGAATAGAATAGAATTTTATTTTGCAAATATGGGTAATACATAATAGTTCTTAAGATTACATTTAGCTCAGCCACATTTTACCAATCGGCATGCAAACATTTGAAATTATTTATATCACTATTATTACACTTATTTAGATCAATTTATAAATTACCATTATAAAATTCTTAAATCATCGACTTAATTAAAAATATATGTCTGTATTAAAAGGAAAATATAAATTAGTATCATAAGATTAAATATCATGTCATTACTATTACAAATATCATACCATTGTTATTACATCATTTAACATGTCATTACTATTACCAATATCATTATTATTACAATTCCAAAATCAAAATGTCAGAAATCAAAATGTCAAAGATCAAAATGTCAAAAATCAAAAATGTCATAAATAATATCAAGATGTCACTAATTAACAAATATTTTTCTCCAATAAGAACTCAGTTACACTGTAGTACGTTTTGTCTACCAAAAATTTCCGCAATCTACTCTTAAATTGTGCTGTATTTAAAACTTTCCAACTAGTCGGTAATTTATTGTAGATAATGGGGGCCATGCAAGAAACGCTCTTACGCATCAAAGTGGTTCGACATGATACTTGACATAATTTGCTGTTGTCACGCCTATTCCTTGGGAATACAACAGCCAGGCGCTCAAAACGAGATGGATTTTGCGGGAGCGTGTCAGACTTTTACTGACTAAAACCCACCCGTGTTCCTACAGTTTTCTGTGCGCCAGAGCCACGGTAATCCTTTCGGACAAAATCGACATCTGTGAATGAAAAGTTGTGTGGAAATTGGTTGTCATGGTATGGGCATGTGATCCGGAGGAGTGAGGAAAATGACGTGAGTAAAGTTCTGAAACTCGTATGAATGAGTAGGGGAAGATCAAAGAAACAATGGATAGCCTGTGTGATAGATGATATGGTTTTAAAGGTGACAACCGAGATGACGACTAATAGAGAAGTGTGGTAGAAAAAGACATGAGAACCCCAAATAAATTGGCATAATTGCAGGAGAATGATGATGCTCGATCAGGATTTCAGAAACTGGATTTGAATAAAACTCCTTGCTTTTTGAGTTGCAGAATTACATTTTCTATTACGAGCAGAAATGAAACAAATATTTTACTACTTCATGACCTGCAGGCGTAGCATGGCGCTTTCTATTTCTTGGAAGACAAGACATAGCTATTTCTATACAAAGTGACATTTCGTTTCTCCATTTTTGACATCAAACCGTAAAAATCCTTCTACAATCCGGCATCTTGTCTTTCGTTTCTACCGATCGTTGTCTAGGTCCTTTTATATGTAGACTATTTCAGAAGAAAGTTTTCTATCCCAAACGTCAAATCACACTGTTAACTGACAGTTGTCTAAGGTAGTGAAGACAATTTGATTTTGTAATCGCCATGCTAAAGACTTTTTTGTGACTTTTTATAAGAAAAATTTTTATTCGACGGCCACAAAGTATAAAAATGGAATGGAAAAATTGAATTTTTCACTTTTTGTATGGAAAATGTGAAAAATTATTACCTACATGTTTAGTTTTAGGGGTTTAAGTGTTTCATTAAGGTGGTCAAAATTTTCATTATTTTTGCGATAGGACACACCATTTTCGAGATATAAGCAGAATAAAAGAAAAACGTGAATAAACTACTGAATTTCGTAAAAAGTGCAGTTGACTCTTTCTACTTTGCTGCCGTCGTACTGTCTTCACGGAACGTCATTTTCGTCTATTCTTCCGTCGACAAAACCCGTTTCTATGAGGGTCATGCTACGCGTGCTAAGAATATATAAGTACTGACCCGACATATACCAGTAGTGAAAACATTATATTCAAAAATTCAAGTTGCACGAAGTTTTACATAATTTAAACGCGAGTTATGATAACAAACAATACAGGTTACGTTCGCACACGCCACGTTGTCTGTTACACGCGAACTCTTGTTTTATGCTTTAGTTTTACATAAAGAAAGGCAGAAGTTTCAGTCCTAATTATAGTAACCCTTGGTTACATTCGATAGCGATGCGGAGGATTTTTTTGACGGCATATTTTAGTTTTCTAATAGTTTTAATTAAGTTAGGATGCTATAATTTTTATTTTATTAATTAATTTGGTGTACTTAAGTCGTAATTTACGTACATTTTGATTCTGAAATATGAACATAATTATTGTAACCTATCTAATAACTGTGAGAACATTTTTTAAATAGTGTTTACACTGTGAATTTCTTCTGAATGTTGAGTGGTCACAGACACAAATAACTAAACCTACGGGGTATTTGCGTAACACAGTAACAGTAGAAATTGGTTTCATTTTGACAGTTCAACAACATTCATTACGTTATTTACGTTTTGGAGCGGACAAATTTTTCTAACATATGAAGCAATGGATTAGCTTCAAAATTATTCAAATTGTGACTGGTGTTACGCAATTAGGGTGCCGGCAAAAGCCAAATCTGTCATTCATACCGTGCAAAAATTATACGATTGCTTTTATGACTGCCCGCTTCAGTTGTATAATTATTTGTGTACTTTTATTTTTCATATTTTGTTATTCTGATAGTATCCGTATTCACCCCGTGGGTATCCGGTTTGACCCATAGGTACAGGATGAATGTATGATTTTTCTTAAAACAAGTTCAAATGTCTACATTTATATCTGTAATTTTTATGGTGTACATAATAAAGAGTATTCTATTCTATTCTATTCTAGTTCTAATGCCTATAGTTATTCATTATCTATGACATTTTTCTGCCAAAGTAATGTCTTGATATGTTTTTTTTTTAATAAGTGATGTTGAATTTTTAATATATGATATTAAAACTAATTTCTGGTGTTCTTTTCTTAAGTATCCAGGTTCACCCCACTCTCCCCTACCTAATAGGTAATTCGAAAATAATGATTTATTCTAGGTTCCTGCGATGTTTACGGCGGGTAGGACATTGCATTTGTACTAATTGCGACGAATCAAAAAAAAAAATATTGTTACCACTTTGTATAAATTCTCCGTGATTGTAGTGAGTTGACCTTCCGTACTTATTTCTATTGTTTAACCCTTCAAAGTTTCATAACTGTGTGCGAACATGTCGGAAACGGTCTGAAAATTATTTCACCTTTGAACGTGTTAGAAATATTAACTTGACTCCGTGTGTAATTAAGATGTTTTTGCTGTGTTGATTTACGTGACTTTCATGTGGAAGTTCGATAAGTAATCCATCAACGACGCTTTGAAGAATAATACAACCAGTCTTACCAAGGGGTATCGTGTTACCCAGTAACTGGGTTGTGGAGTTTAGGTAGGCAGTCACTCCATGTAAAGCACTGGTATTCAGCTGCAACCGCTCAGACTGGAAGCTGACCCCAGCACAGTTGGGAAAAAAGCTAGGCCGATGATACTGAAGAATAATGTTTGAAGTCACTTCAATAAGTTGGCTTAGAGATTCTTCAATTTGACACCACAATGTCAGCATGGAAATACCAATTTATTATATGTTACTAGACTAGAAGCGATCATGCAATAGTTGATTGATTAACATACGCTGCCTCACCCTAGATTATCAAAAATAATCAAAACAGATGAATTGTAAGGTTTATTTACATATTTATTTATTTATTTATTGATTAAGGATTTCCAACAAAAGATGTACACAATACATGACACATAAAGAAAGGGCAACATCAGGTATTAAGCATGTGTACTCCTTCACTTATAGGAGACCACAGCATGCACAATACAGCACATTGAACACTTTATTGTACTTACACCACATAAAAAAAAAAACAAATAAGACTAAATGATTTTTAGACAAAAATCTCCGCAGTCGAGAAAGCAAAAAGAAAAAATAATCTTTCTACCTTCCAACTTTGCGACCCAGTGGGGTCCCGCTTAATAGCCAACGACATCATGGCGGGCTCAGACGGAGATGGCGGGATGAGTTGGACTCCTTTAATAAAGATGGGTTCTTGGCAGCTCTGGACAGAAGGAGGCGGAAAAAGAGTCCCTTGCCTTTGCCCAGCAGTGAGACATTAATGGCTGATAATAATTTAATCTTTCTATCTTACTATAAAATAATTAGATAGCTAAATAAATATCCTCAATATTCTAACCTGAAAATCAATCTACCTAGCCTTTTTCCTACTATGTTGGGTTGGGCTTCCAGTCTTACCGCATGCAGCTGAATACCAGGATTTTACATGGAATGACTGCCTATCTGACCTCTACAACCCAGTTACTGGGTAACACGATACCCCTTGGTAAGACCGGTTGCCAGACTTTTGGGCCTCTGACTATGCGTAACGACCGTCAAAGATTTACGAATGACAGCCCGGACCAATGGCTTATTTATTTATTTATTAAAACTTTAAACACAAGTTAAAAAAAGAAATACTGTACAAAGGCGAACTTAATGCCATTTTCTACCAGTCAACCTTAGGATGATGCAGAGACAAACCATGTCAGGATAAAAAAAATATAATAAAAAACTGACCTTAAAACTACTAACTAACCATGTTACGAGATTACTACATAATAATACTACAAGGTGTGAATTTATTTCTCGATACAGGCTGAGTCCTCGCTATCGAGAAATAAACACCTTAATTTTGATTTCAACATACCTTTACTTAATTTAGGGTATTGTCCTAATATATTCAGCCACGATCCCTTCACTCAATATGCTAACCATCACTAATAAAATTATAAGACACCCACAGAACACCCACAAAGTTGAGCCAGTGGGCTTTTTAGTTGCATTCAAAAGTAATACAACGAAGTTGAGTCTCGGAAATCCATTCAAACTCGTATACATTCACAAAGCGCCTATTACGGATGCGGACTAGGGATGTAGGCGAGAGAAAACAATTCAACTGGTGTATTGAATCAATAAATACAAATGTTTGCAGGCTGTGGCTGGGACTATATTTTTATTGAACGATTATTTTATAGCGAACAACAACTTTTGCAGTGGAATTTTACGTCACCAACGCAACCTCGAAAGATAGTGTCCTATTATCTACGGTATACCCACAACTTGCCTGGTCAACCAGGCAAGTTATACACACTTTGCGAGGCGTGCGGCGCATCGCATGCAAAGCACATGCCTCACAATGTGCGTACTTGCATTATAATAGACCAAGCAAGTAAGCACATTACAAGGCATGTGCTTCGCATGCGATGCGCCGCACGCCTCGCAAAGTGTGTGTCCACCTCAAGTGTGACTGCTGAACCTTGGTTCCATTCCCAGGTCAGGCAAAGTGTTATAGGTTTTCGCATTAGGAAAGTCTCAGTAGCACTCCGAAAACTGAATTTGTGCCTGGTTTGACTTAACTAAACATGTCTGGCCTGCCCTTCGTGGAGTCTATGAATAAGGTGTAATGTTATGTTTTTATTCATATACTTGCGGATACCCGAGGGGTGCTACTACGATAAAACAATTGCATTAGGCATATTCGGTCCAATCATGAAGATTTTTTTTTATCAATTGTTTTAGTGTTCTAAAACTATTCTTGCCTTTCTAATGAAACCGGTTTGGGGTACATCGGTAGGATGGTTTCAAAGTCTATAACGGACATAGGTAGAAACATTTTTTGCGTTTTATATAAGTCAAAAAACGTTAAATCAATCGTTTGACTTCGACAAATCGGCACGCCAGCGCCACCAAGTGGCGCTCGACAGAGTCTATAACATAACGCTTGACCAGAGTTAAAGCAAAATTTGTTGGCAGTGAACACATTTAGAAACTGTCGCACGTTCTGTATAGCCACTGAACTATCTGAAACTACAAACTCACCACTTCAGAAAACCCTAGAATGTCCGAACGCACGAAAGTCACCACTTCAAAATGACAGCGGACCGCGCGTTCCCGCTTCTTAGTTTTATATTTTTTAGAATTTTATGCGTGGTTAAAGTATGGCTGATAATAACGAGAGAGAAGTACCTCCTCCGTCATATTTAATGATAGAACAAAAATATTAAAAAAAAGAACATTCATCACACGTCGTGTCCCATCACTAAAACAGGTTTGAGTACACAAGCCGGTATTGTGATCTGAATGGACGCACACAATAACGGAAAACGTGCAGCGCCATCCATCAAATGGGATTACCGTAGTTAGTACATACATTGTTTAGTTGACACTAGTGGTCCGTTTTTTGTATGTAGGTACACGTTTTTATGTTGTATCCAAACGCTTGTTTGAATAGTACCTACTGAATAGTATAAAAGTAATAGTATAGAATTTATTATTTTCTTTTTGGTGTTTTTTTTTAATTATTATTTTGCACAAACATACATAATTATTGTTCTTACAATTTTACTCGCCAAACTTTATATTTTCGTGGCGAGAAAAGCTTGTTAATTATTAAAAACTTTAAAAACAATATAGTAAAAAAACTGACCCTAAAACTGCTAACTAACAATGTTAATAAAATGTCATCTATTTTTTTCCATTAAATTACAATCGATAGAAAAAAAGATGACATTTTAAAAAGTATAATTTATATAATATTGAGGTAGGAAGAAACTTCTTCTTCTTTTGATTCTTTACACAATGTTAATACTACATAATAATACTACAAGGTGTGAATTTCTCGATACAGACTGAGTCCTCGCTATTGAGAAATAAACACCTTAATTTTGATTTCAACATACCTTTACTTAATTTAGGGTATTGTCTTAATATTCCTATTTTATTAAATACCTATGACACTAAATATCTTGAAATTCTTTCCCCATAAAAATTTGTGATTTATGGTTGAACTACGTAGTCTTTTCTCTCTTACACTTCTTGTATTATATTTATTTTCAACAGCAACTTTATAGTCATCACCAAAATAGTGATCTAGGCTTATCAAATATTCAACTTTTCTATCAATTCCTGGGTCAAATAAATTTATTTTCTTTCTTTCTTTCTTTATTCTTTAATTGGTAGGATTTTACAAATGGGGAGTAATTTTTCATATTCTTTGTTGCATTTTTTCTTAACCTTTTTGCTAACTAGGAACCTGATTTGTCTTATCTGTAATTGTTTTATGTCTTGTAAGTACGTTTTAAACGTTCGCCCATACACAACAAGTCCATAATTGATTAGTGAGTCAGCTGTGCCCTACAGGGTCCATAATTATACTTGTGTCTTAACAACATCTTATTAACATTTGTATAATTCAAATAAAGATGTAGATATGAATTTTGAGGTACTTAAGCAAAGGAGATATGTTTAGTCTGTAGCGGCATCCAATCGCCACATGCGAGCTACACGTCACAATGACGTCACGCAAAATCCTGCATCGCGCAAGCAGAGTTTACCGCGCAACTAGCATATATACAACATCCCGACATCAACCGTCGGGCAGTTGCCCACCAGACATAACACCCGTCTGGTCGGAGGATCGTCCCTTTTCTATGGAGGTTTGAGTGAACTTTACACCCTGTTCCTCATACCTCTATAAGTCTGTTATTTGCAGGTAGCTTTGACATTAATTTTGGGGTGCAAATAAATGGAATGTCTATTAATTACTAGCTGACCCGACAGACGCTCTCCTGCCAAATTTCAATAGTTCATACAAAGATTGTATTAAAAAAGACGTTGTTTTTGGAGAAGGAAACTTTTCAAATTTTTCTTTCCATAAAAACCTAATTTAGACTATTAGGAACATTTTAAAACAATAAGAGCCAAATCGATCCAGCCGTTCTCAAGTGATGCGATTACCAACGAACAGCATTGGAGGAGTTACAAAACGCATGTGGCATAAAGAGTGATTAATAAAAATGTTGATGGGTGTACAGAGGGTAAGAAATGTCGATAGGGCCGATGCCTGCCGGGGTCGCGGATTGTTCGAAAGAGTTACCGTGGCCCTGGCGCGCAGGCAACTGAAGGAACACGGGTGGGTTTTAGTCAGTAAGAGTCTGACACGCCCGTCCGCTCCGCCCAGACCGGGAGAAGTCATTTGATGACTTCCCAATCAATAAAGAAAAAAAAAGTGGGTAAAAAATGTCAAAAAAATATATGAATGAAAGGGAGTAAATAATAGCGTGATGCTTGACAGAATGGATGAAAAAAACGTGTTGCACCGATCCCTAGGTATATGGTATAAGGGCCAGCAGATGATGAGGTAATAAACATAGACTAAATAAATTATTAAATGTCATTCCGCGACAGCTTTTGACAATTACCAATAATATTTTGGAAAGCGTCGAAAAAGTTTTCTTCATTTTTCTTTGGAATGAGATACGAAATAATGATCAAAATACACTTACAAAGGACGTGGCATTTAGCGAATCTCTTCGGAATTTCTCAAAGAATTCTCGATCATATTAGTCGAGGATGGGTACGCTTTCCTTTATTCTCTGACTTTCCTTTATTGTTTCTATTTTTAGAAGAAAGTAGGCTGACATTCGTTTTTACAATTTCTCGATTACCTACCTATATAAACCTAACAAATACTAAACGGTATTATAAGAACATTTTACCGACCATCTATCAATATAGCAATATCCACGATAAGTAGTTGCATTTTGAATTCTGAACTTATTTTTGGTATTTAAACATAACGTGGTATTAAAACTACCATAAATAACATAGTAAAAGGAAAAGAAAAGAAAGAAAAATTGATTATTTTGCACAAATGAGACGCACATTAAAAAAAACTAGACAAAATACGTACACTAGCAGTCAAAAGCCTCGTATAGTCGTTAAGCTTCTTAAATACTGAGTTACACGATTACTGACAAATGCGTGCACTGGCTGGACAGGTCCACTTAAATCTGTGTGGTTATTTCCTCAAAAGATCATTTCAGACACCAATCTACATGGTCCTCACATGATCTGACCAAGATTAAGTCTGGAAAGAGACTGTAACCTGTGACCTTTCTTCTCAGTGTAGTGGGATAGGAAACATCGACCTTGACAATTTTTTAAAATATGATTGACGTTTAAAAGTGTTTATATAAAACTACTAACAAAAAAAAACCTGCGCGGTCGAGGTCAGGAATGAAATTCCTTAGGCAATACTCACAGGAAGACACACACTCGTATAATAGAAACAGATAGAGAGAGAGAGAGAAAGTCGCAAAGAGGTTGCAAAATAACGTTTTGCCTTACGTGACGATTTCTACCAGTCAACAACTTTTGTTTTGGTAACGGTATGTGTATGTAAGAAAAAATCGACATCTTTTTAATAAAATAAGTGATAGACATAATTTTAATACTAGAAATAAAGATAAAATAGATCAACCATTTTTTAGATTATCTAAAGTACATACATCTTTTATGGGGTACTGTGTTAAATGTTACAACAAAATACCTTGTGACATATTGGAATTAAATGAAAGAAAATTTAAAACTCATATAAAAAGTACACTTTGTAAACAAGCATATTACAAATTAGAGGATTATATCCTAGATAAGAATGCTTGGAAACATGCTGGTCCTGCTCCATAGGACAATCTAGAGTCTAGACAAAATCAAACTGGTTGCTAATTTGATTGTATAATTTATAATTTTTATGACATTGATTGTTACATTATGTACTTAACTACTTAAACTCACACACTAAATTATTACTTGTTGAAATTTTGGAAACATCGTCTACTTTTCAATATTTGTAAATATGTGAGCACCATGTATCTATCACATAATTAATTTACCTGCCTTTGCATTATATTTAATTCTTTTTACCTATTGTGGTATAGTAATTTTATTCTAGGTGCATCGTCTTCACATATGATTACATAATTAATGTGAACTTACATAATATTGTAAAATATTTTAAAAGAGTAACGGTGGAGTTTCTTGCCCATTCTTCACCATACGAAACTACCTTTTGGAAGGGGCAACTAGAATCAATTCTATTTTTTTGTAAATTTTGACGTTCAAAAGTGCCTTTTATGTGCCTATTTGAAATAAATGATTTGACTTTGACTTTGACTTTGACTTTATGAAAATTCCCATGGAGGTCCTCCGCCCTGGGGCGGACGGAGGGGTCTAACAGACTTCTACTGACAAAAACCACCCTGTGTTTCCTCGCACACTTGCACCGGGGGCTACAGGGTAATTTAAGCACTCTTCAACGACCAGTCAACTCCTACCACAAACTGCGTTAGGGAACTTCGTTCCAATAAACATTATTTATCATTTAGTTGCCAATTTCCCAACAGGTACTGTTCGCGCCCCGCTCTGCTAATCGACTAAGCAAGCCCAACCGTAACCAACGAAGCACATCACTAGCGAGCGGACCGCACTAGCTCCGGCGCAGCGGAATGGCGACACTTCTTTTCCTTCCTCTCATCAAACAACAGTTCAACAAAGATTAGAATTTAAACCAAACCTACGTTACATGTACCTAACTAAAAGTAATTGAATGATACCTTTTCAACTTCAACGTTCTAAAATTTAATTTGACCAATCTTCCTAAAACTAAATATAAAATCTTTTGTTCCATCGCGAACAGGTAGGTCTACCTTCCTCATAAATAACATCAGGTTAACCGTAACCATACATTCTTTGAGGTTTAAGTTTGTCATAACTTTATACATATGTTCCTAAACTTAGGCTCTTAGAAAATAGAAATCACTTACCAGTAAGAAAAGACAATCTCCTCATAGCAGGAAAGGGATGGTTTCCCGAGGTGTCCAGCAGGTCAAGCTGGTACACCTCCCCTCGGATGCGGTACAGCTTACGGTGGAAGTCCTCGATGGTCGGAGTGTAGCTGTCCTCGAACTTCGTGCCTAGGAACCTGGAGACCAGCGACGTCTTGCCTACGCGAGCTGACCTGAGGAGAAGATGATGCTTTAGTAAGTCAAGAACCAAGGAAGGACTAGATTTAGGAGGATTTTAAGTAAGTGGCGGTCCACCTTGGCAGGTTAAGTTCTGCATGAACCGGACAATTTTTGTAGCCAAAATACAGAACCCTGTATTTGATAAAAAATAAAAAGATTTTTTATTTTTTGGAAGGTCTACGACCGCTGTTAGTCTTGTTACTTGAAGTACGAGTTGAGAAAAACTGTTTTCTTAAGTTTTATCGTATTTAGATATCCATCACGTCTGTGAAGTTTACAAAACAAAAATAAAACTGACATTTCAATTGACTGCAATAACTGCGGTCGACGAGCCCACAAAAAAAATCATCATATTAATTTATTTTTTGTTTTATCATGTTTAGATATCGACATCCTTCGCGTCTGCGGAGTTTAGCTAGCTAATTTACTTTAACCCTGCAGAACTGTTAAAGTTAATTTCATTCAGATCCATTGATTTATCCAAAAAACTGAAGAATTGAAGGATCGTCTGTTTCAGGAAAATAATTGATAGAAAATATTGGTTATTTATTACAACTGCATTCGCGTTGGAAGAATATTAGGCCAAGAAAAAAAAAACCTGTATTTCCTATTCCTTTCATGGAACCAATCACAAAACAACCAACGGATCTACGAGTTTTTGTAATTACTACAAGGTTCCAATATACTCAAACGATCAAAGACATTTCATTTGCCGACAGCCGGAAATACGGCTTAACGTGCTCTTAGCAACCAGGAAGCTAAGGGATTCCGTAACCCCCGGTTCCTTGTAATGCCTTAAAAAAACAAAATAGACGAAATTTGCTCGCCAGAGAAGCAGAATGAAATAAACACTCTTACTTATATGTAGGTACAGTGTAGGTACAACGTAGGTACAACGTAGGTACAACATTTAAATGACAACTAGAAATTTTGAGAACACGTACAACGGTACAAGTATCTTTTGACACGTGGATAAAATCGGAACTAACGCCGCCATCTTGGTTTTTCAATACAATTCCTGTGACAATTTCACAAATGCTTACCAACAACGCCCCCCTGTCAATGTCATTCACGCGCCAAAAGATCTTTGTAGCAGTCTAACATAGAAATGCTACATTGTGGCACTATGGACAAAGTTTTTAAATATACTTGGTAACTTTCGAGACTGACAGCACCAAAAAAGTTAGCATTTCAGCTATAACCAGACTGAAATCGGACTCGACCAAACCCCTTGTTCATTAAACCTTCACGCGGCCATGCTAAAACCGTAACTGTCACACGGACATACCCGAAATAAAACCGTAAACTTTTAAAACCTTTAAAATAGACATCTCCAATTTTATGGTTATATACAGGGTGGCCGGAACATTGACGTCCAAAAATAAAATTTAGGTCCCTCGTATCGTGGGGTATCCGAATCACCCCCATGTATGTTCCGCAACTTTTCATAGTTTTCGAGTTACGAATTTTTTTCTGATTTTTTGAGAATGATCGACCTGACCAATCTAAAAAAAATAAAAATAAAAAGTACATGGCTTTGTCGAGATTTTTTTTTTGCAACTGTATCTTCGTGAGTAGTACTTTTATGCATAAAATAATCAGCTTCGTAACTGTGATGAAAGTTATGAAAAAGTTGGTCTAAAGTGAAAAAATTACGTTCCGTAAATTCGTAAAAAAAAATTCGTAACTCGAAAACTATGAAAAGTCGCGGAACATACATGGGGGTGATTCGGATACCCCACGATACGAGGGACCTAAATTTAATTTTTGGACGTCAATGTTCCGGCCACCCTGTAAAGATATTAAGGGATATTTGTGAAGACTTCGGATATCGATTTCAGGATAGATGCTTATAATTGAACTTTGATATTTTCAGGGAAACGAGGTCGAGAATGACTCTTTGTTTGTAGGGTCCTATATTTCTAGTAATCACTTTCAAAAGAAAAGTTTTCGGAAAAATAATAATTTAGGAATGTTTTAAACAGTTGTTTGGTGTCTTATGTTACTGCTCCCAGCGAGCGATATTCCAATTGGATATGAACTGTGTACTTTTAAAGCATGAAAAGTATCTTACGTTATTAGGGAATAGTGTAGCTTTCAATCAGTATGATATTTTTTTGCAATTGGGTATGGTCACCAAATGTGATAAGTAAACAGGATCTTCGGATATAGTTGAAATTTAGTAAGAAACCGATGGATGTTTTCGAATGAAACTAAATTTGATAAATTTTATTTTAAGGTTTGTTTTATAATAAATAAATTAACTTTATTTTGAAAAAAATATCGTTTTCTTACTAAAATTTAACTAAGTATATCGACGACCCTGGTTACTTATGTTTCGGTGACTGTACTTACCTATTTAATAACATTGGTATAAAAGACATGGGTAAATACAAGTAGGTAATATCAGTAGCATCAATAAGCTAAAAGTAAAACTTTACAGTAAGCCAGTAAGATTGGTAGCGACTCGACCAGCGACCAATCTTGCGGGCTAGCTAATCGTATTACTACGGCATAAGCTTTATTCTTGTTCTTATTGCTCGTTACGAAGCAAGAGATGAATTTGAATAATTTTTATTAACTTTATCCTCGCTAGAAGCTGAGGATAGTTAGCAATACTTTGCATAGGTATTTATTTTTAAAGCTTTTATTAAAATGGATTCTTTAAACCTTTTGGGTAACTTTTGTCAAATGTTAGTTAGTTAGATACCGAAATAATTAACCAACCGCCAATGACTCAATTTTTTGGGTTTCTTTTGCTTTGACACGGTTTCAAAAGAATCGAGAATATTGGTTTGCAAACAGACAAAGGGAATATACAATATTACATAGGCAATATTTTGAAGGAAATTCTGCTGTTATGGCATACCATAACAGCAGAATTTCCTTCAAAATTTTTGATGACAAAATACAAACACTGACTGATTTTCGTAAATATCTTTCTTATTATAGTCGCATCAAAGGCTACAATCAGATCAAAGCTCGAATTTTCAGCTCAGGAAACAGGAAAAACGTAGGAAAACCATTACCTCTCATTCCTCTCAAGGGTCTTATTTTATAACAGCTTTGACGACATACTAGTCAGCATTCTTTATTTATTTAATGACACTGATCAAAACACGCCAAGAGAAGAAAGAAAAAAAATTGTTTATTCTGCACAATCAAGACGCACATTAAAAAAAAACTATAGACAAAATACATACACTAATAAAAAGTAGCCAAAAAGAAGAAATAAAGCCTGGGTTTCCTAGGACAGCGGTGGCCGCCACAAAACGGCAGCAGTGACGGCCATCACGGACATGATGGCAGCGGGGTTGGACTTCACGGTGTCAATAAACGCTCTCTAGGGAACCACACCAACTTACTTTCGTAAATAACGATTCCATGACGTCATTCGACAGTAAACTGCGGGCGCCATGTGGCGGCCACCGCAGTATTAGGAAACCCTAGCTTAAAGGATGATTTCCACTCGCATCGCATCCGATCGGAACGGATTTTACAATCTTTAAACGATATTAAATCGTATACACAGTATTTAAAGTCTATATTACCAAGCCGCGCACGGCAGTTTGACCGCGGGCGTCTTCCACGACACGTGATCGTAGCCGAAAGTATGCTGTGACGCGCGATCGGCTCTGATTTCCTGTCGTCGTATCCGATCACACATTCATCCAAATTAGAACACGTCAACACGGTAGGAATGAAACTATTTGATTAAGCGCAGAAACGGATACGTTCACAAGCGACGGTACGGAGCCGATCAAATATTTTTTCAAATATTTTTTTCGCGTCTTGTGTCGCATTTTTCACTTTTTTGTAGTAAACATCAAAATGTATCGAATTTCTTCGTTAGATTCTCTCATTTTGGTGGACAGATAAACAATTGAAAAATAGCGGGAAATCGTTTTTACTTTTTTCTTTTTTTTAAATGTTATCTATTTAATAGTATCAAAATCAGCCATATACAAACAGTACAGCCAAAGAGATTTTACTACAACTTTAAACCTATAAAATACGAAAAACCTTTTGCCCCGACCTATTATTTCGCCATTGCATTTTCGCTTTCACTTTTGTAGGTGAAAGCATCGCAATTTAAAACAAAAAACATTGGAGTGCTCCGAATGAAAACCGCAATACGATGCTCATATAAAATTCTTTTAATGTGCGAATAGCGAAAAAAAATCTGTAGGTATACTCGTACATGCAACCAGTTGTATGCTTTTCGTCATAATTAAACTAGAGATTTTTTACTGTACTTTTTAGGTTATTTAAAAGGTGAAAGCAACACTGAATAGAATAGCAGTTTTAGTAGCATTACCCATTTTAATTCTCTCTGAAAGGTAGTTAGTTACTTTTAGTAATGTGAGCAAAGTCAGGGGAAAGCTAATGTAAATCACAGATCTTTAATCTTATGTTAAGAGGACCCGCGTAGATAAGTGCTACGCGGATCGTCAAATGTGACACCCTTTAGTTTTTTCACATTATTAAATATTATGACTACACCGTTTTTATTGGTTTCACTTCACTGGTATTCCCGGTAACCGCTCAAAGTAAGCTCAATATGTTTAAGCTAAGTGGGTTCACATAAGTAGTGCTACGGTTAATGTTAGAACTTACGACTTGTAGCCGTCGCGTCGTAACTATTATGACCGCCTTAAGGGAACTACAGGACCTAAACGCAAGTTTTATAATGCCTAAAAGTATATGATCCACCTGTAGTGAACAAAATCAGAAACATGTATGATTCTTCAGGATATATGCTATTTAGCTAGTATGTTGAAAACATAATACAACTAATTTGATACGATAGAAAAAAATCACGATGATACCTCTTTCATTTAACGATTAAAAATCATAATAATATACATACAATCATTCTGATTTTTTGTCCGATTATTCTACAAGCAACATATTAATGTAATAGTGTTTGAATTTTTTAGTCCAATCAATACATTTTTTGTAAATAGATAATTGCTTCATATTTTGTAATCAATTACCAGCGTTGTGTCATCACGCTTATCTTTATTTTCTATGCAGTCCGATAGTGGCCGCGCTTTAGCTGTTGTCAGCCTCTTAAGCCAAATACTTTGACTGCGATATATCACCATACTTAACAACCAACGCGTAACAACTGCCTCGTTGTCTAGTGGTCTCAAACGCTAAGACAGACACGCGAGGTCTACAGCTCACAGAGCCTCTAGTTTAAGTTGTTGTTTGGTTGAACACAGAAAAACATGGTCTACTAAACTCAAATATGATCAGTACAAACAGTCTTAATTTATAAAGGTGTGAGGAACAGGGTGTAAAGCTCACTCATACTCTATGGAAAAGGGAGGATCTTTCGACCAGACGGGTGTCGTGTCTGGTGGGCAACTGCCCGACGATTGATGTCGGGACGTTGTATATATGCTAGTTGCGCGGTAAACTCTGCTTGCGCGATGTAGAATCTTGCGTGACGTCAGTGTGACGTGTAGCTCGCATGTGGCGATGTAGATACCGCTACAAATTAAACAAACTTCTTAATACTGTCTGCCTCGTTGGTAAAGTGGTCGCTAGGGCAACTGCTGAACGTGAGGTCCTGGGATCGATTCCCGAAGTGTTATTGGGTTTTCCATCTGGAATTTCTCAGTAGCAGCCCGGAGTCTCGATTTATACCTGGTTGATGACAATAGGCTCGCCCCCTATTACATGGGGCTTAAACATAACTGACGAAATGTGGGTGTACTATAGGTACACCTCTGCCTAACCCTAAGGGGTATACAGGCGTGATGTTATATTGTTATGCGTAACGTCCTTCATACCACCGTATCACACCTTCCTTTCACATTATAAACGCGTTAGCATCGTTATAAATCCACAAAGATCACGATTCTCCACTAATGTGATTTTCAAAGGTCACTTGATCCGCCTCACAGATGACTGTCACGAGAAAAATCCCACTTTTCACGAGAAAAATCCCACTTTTTTTCGTCCATTCCTCTTTTCTTAATAGGCGGCTATATCGCCTCGTGATCGATTGGGATAGGAAGAAATAATGTTTACCCTTGTAGAGATCACCCGTAAATGGCAATTTATTTCCGTCCTTCACATCGGACGATACTTTAAGTAATTGCTGCCTAAACGTGATTTTGGAGTGGTTTTATGGATTTAGTTGAGCGTTCATTTCGTGCAATGAAAATAATACCATACTTTGTGCTTTATATCGATAGGAACGTAACTTTGAACTTATGATGCCTTACTGTAGGTACTGTTAAATAAAATTGCATTGATCATCCCTTGGTCAGCTTCCAGGGTAACAGGATGAATACTTTATACTAGTAGCTCTGTGAGCTGTAGACCTCGCGAATCTGTCTTTGCATAGCTTAAAACTGAATAAATGTTCACCGCGCACCTTAAAATTATAAAAAGCGCGCGAAATGGCTGAAATGTGCTTTTTTTTTTGACGTTTACAACCCCATATCTCCGCCATTTTGAAAAATTTCGTAAAACTGAATCTACAAAAAATTCCACATAATTATCGAATCTGCTCACAAAATGTAACAAGAATCGGTTGAGAAATGCGATATCTAGAGGAGAACAGTCGGACATCCGGACATACGAAAGCATTTTTGCCCAAGCTGAAACGGAGACGCTTCACTCGTGCTTCGCGCTCGCTCGGTCAACTAGTAAGAGTTCTTGCACATAGTTTAGTTTTCTATTTATCCATATTAGATGATTCTTTTTATTTTCTTATTCTTGTACACCCAAGGGGTTTTTTTTTAACCGACTTCAAAAAAATAAGGAGGTTCTCAATTCGACTGTATTTTTAATTAAATTTTTATTTTTGTTATCTTCAGAACTTTGTTCTGGGTGAACCGATTTGGATGATTATTTTTTTTATTTGAAAGCTGGTGCTTTACATGTGGTTCCATTTAAATTTGATCAAGTTCTGGCTAGTAGTTTTTGAGTTATCCTTAATATTGCGTATTTTTTCCACTTATTTTATATTGATGATGTTGTAATAATTTCCTGTCACGGTTATTTACATATCAAGTAGTGGTATACGAATATGTGTGGGGTAGGTACCACGACTAAAACGTGCAAAAAAAAAAACTTTTTCACAAAAAAGACCTTGTTTAATTTTAACTAGCTTGAACTTGTAGCGACAATAAATAATATTCTTTTCTTGTATTTTACACGGAGCGACTGCCTATCTGACCTCCACAACCAGTTACTAGATGACATGATGGTTCTAAATAAGACTGGTCTAATTTGCGGTCCCCACACAAGGTCTGTATCACTTTATTATAATAGTCTACACGTTTCTAATCACAGAAGACAAAGATCGACAGAAGGATCCAGTTAGGTTAGGCAGCGTTTGGAAAACTTCGTCAAGTCTTCTCGTCGCCAATCCCACAATGTTTGAAGACTAAGGTCTTCAACCAGTGCATCCTGCCCGTTATAACATACGGTGCCGAAACGTGGACGCTGACAGTCGGGCTGGTCCACAAATTTAAGGTCGCTCAGCGCGCTATGGAGCGGGCTATGCTCTGTGACGTTGCAAAATCAATAAATAACGCAACAGGTAGCGACATCTTGTGTCAGGCATTGGCATGGCTGTCAGCGTGTTCTCTGTAACACTTGAGAAATTATGTCATGTAAATTATATATAAGAGTATTAGTTAATTTAAATAAATAAACATACAGACATAATTTCCCACATTTTATTTAAAACAATGCCTAAGAAATGGAAAATAACCAATAGACAAGAATTCTATTTAGTCTATGGTAGCGGAAGCTTCCCGAAGGTTTGTGACATTGATCCGGCATGGGGAAGACCCGCAACGTGTGTGACACGATACGAATAGGATTTGGAAGAGGGACTTAGTTCTGGAGGAACAGACTGTGTCCAAATAACCCGATGGGTTTCCAGTAAGTCCCATTCGAAGCTGAATCCGGTGAGTGTTCAACCGTATTCTTTGTTCATGTGGGATGGCGTGGCCCGTACATGTGATTTCTGACACGAGTGTATTGTTACAGGTCTGGCTGTTTATGCTAGCCTTTTTTCTCGTGTATCTCTAATAAATATTGACACGTGATGCTTTGGAGTAGCCCCGTGGTCTGATGATTGAATGGATCCGGGTGCAGGCAACCTTTGAGGTGTGGTCATCCGTGTGACAGGAAGGCTTTACTTAGCCGATATCGGTGATGAGGGAAGTTCGCCGCTCCAGGTAACGAAGCGTTATTATTAAACCCGTAGGTCACGTAACGTGCGAACACAGGGGTATCCTGTGTTTGATGCCAAGGGTCGTAGTCCTGTCAAGTGAAGGGATTAGTACTGACAGATCACAGAGAATAATCGATAAGGTAGCGATTTAGTCTATGAGAGAGTTAGGCCTATTGTATGGACTGGGTGATGAGACCAGTTGCCATAAAGTGTTGTGTCGCGGATTGTTTAGCATAATCTTATGTTCCCGTTGTTAGCACAACCTTGATAGGTAGGTACTTGTATGATTGAGCTAGTATCTATTAAGTGGTTCATCTCACGGACTCGCTATAGCGACTCTGAGTTATTGTAATAGTCTCATTGCAGGTGAACACACCAATACAACTAGACCCGAGACTGGTTGTACTGGTGTGGAAGCCCAGGCATATGGGGGAAGGTATGTGGCCAGCCACATTCAATATTGTGAACCTTCAATAGTGTGTTATTGTAATAAACATTGCATTGTGTAAGAAGGTACTTGTTTAATTGAATCTTTCCCTAGCAGCTTATTATACCCTACAAATTTACTTTAGCACGGTGGTGAGTAAGTACAACACCGAAGGAGACAATCAACATCCAGTCTCCTAACCAATTCTGTACAACTCCGAGGGCCGGGTTACAGCTCGGCGTTTGTTTGAAGGAAAAAATCAGAAACGAAGTTATCCGGAAAAGAACCGGAGTTACCGACATAGCTTGCAGAGTAAACAAGCTGAAGTGGCAGTGGGCTGGCCATGTTTGTCGCAGGACCGATGGCCGTTGGAGCAGACGAGTCCTGGAGTGGCGTCCGCGTATCGGCAAGCCTAGTGTGGGACGCCCCCCAGCTAGATGGACCGACGACCTCAAAAAAGTGGCTGGGACAGACTGGATGCGGAAGGCGGAGGACAGGGTGCTGTGGCGCAGCATGGGAGAGAACTATGTCCAGCAGTGGACTGCGATAGGCTGAGTTGATTGATTGACACGTTTCTACGTATTATTACTATGAGTTAAATACCTCCCCCTCCTCTCGTCCTCCTCTACCTGTCTTACTGCCTCGTTGATCTAGTGGTTACAATCACAAACTACTGCTGAGTATGAAGTCCTCCCATCAGTAATTTCTCAGTAACAGCCCGGAGTCTGGGTTTGTGTCCGGTTGATGGCAATAAGCTCGCCCCCTATTACATGGGACGAAAGTGGGTGCACTATAGGGACACCTCTGCCTAACTCTGCGAGGATTACAGGTGTGATGTTATGTAATGTTATGTGTATTAAATACCTGTCTTCAGTCTCCAAATATGCGTTGGCATAACAAGGAATTTCTATACTCACAATTACTCAATTATAGAAAAGCGGTCCCTAATTACGGAATGCCACTCATTCATATTTCAAGGGAAGGGTAGCTAATTTAAGGTCTAAAGTACTTCTAATTTAAATTTGGTTTATAATTAAAGATTTTCATTGACCTTATTTAGGTGTGTGTACCTGGCAGGTATTTTAAGAGTCCTATGCTTAGACATGACTTTCTGAATTAAGAATGAGTGATTCTTAATTAGATGGTATATTTAGTTATAGGTACATAATTAACTCAAGGGCTGTGAATTTTGTTCAAATAATTTTCAATTGTGTACAACTTGAATTTTTTTGACAGTTCGGACATTTGAATTGCTTGACTGACAGTTACAAAAATAAGTAAAATTATTTGTGTTAGTTGCTGCTAAAGTATTTTTCATTCCGATCCTACTTTAACATTTATATTTTAATATTCTATTTTGCTATTTTAATTTTCATCTACTTGAAAGTGGAAAGAGGGAAAGGAGGCCTTTGCCCTGTTGTGGAAGTTGGAGTGGGTTGTGGAAGTGGACAGCACAGGTTCATAAAAATATTCATATATCTACTTACCTATTACGGAAATATTTAGTTAGATAAAACTATTTTAATTTTCCTAAAACCTAAATGTAAATACTCTTTAGAATTTTACTAACAGACATTAAAAAAAAAAAAACTACCGACTTCCAAAAAAACACACATATTCGTAAATCACTACTTGATATGTAAATAACCGTGACAGGAAATTATTAAAACATCATCAATATAAACTAAGTGGAAAAAATACGCAGTTTTAAGGATAATTCCAAAACTACTGGTCAGAATTTGATCAAATTTAAATGGGACCACATGTCAAGCACCAGCTTTCAAATTAAAAAAGAATCATCCAAATGGTTCACCCAGAAAAACAGTTCTGAGCTAGAACAAATAAAAAAATTCAGTCGAATTGAGAACCTCCTCCTTTTTTGGAAGTCGGCTAAAAAAGGAGGAGGTTCTCAATCCGTTTATTTTAATGTTTCTTACCTCAGAACTCCGTCATTAAACCGATTTGTCAAATTCTTCTTTTGTTTGAAAGAAAGAAAAGAAAGAAAGAAAGAAAAATGCGTTTATTGGCACTGCAGCAACAAAAATACACCTTACCTTACCTAAAGGTTATACTTATAAGCTGGTCCCATATTTTGGTCAA
Organism: Dryobotodes eremita; assembly: GCA_917490735.1. Lineage (NCBI taxonomy): Eukaryota > Metazoa > Arthropoda > Insecta > Lepidoptera > Noctuidae > Dryobotodes > Dryobotodes eremita. The sequence continues at coordinate 6,994,380 of OU823261.1, forward strand.
GTTCTGAAGCGTGGTGTTAGAGTAAGCTTCAATAATAAGTTTTTTTTTCCCTCATAGTGTATGTTTATGATGTTATAATAACTTCCTGTCACTATTATGTAGGTACTTAGCAAGTGAAGGTATACATCTTTTGAAGTAAATATTTATACCCCAGTAATAAATAAGCACTACGCTGAAATTCCCACAAACGGGAACACTACACGAATACCTCACAAAACCAGTAAACAAGATTCCCGAAAGGAAATATCGTGTTCGTAGTCAAAGCAAGGTAATATTGATAGAAACAAACAGAATTTCTCCCGGGAAAGCATACTTGTTCGACCTATACCTGAAATTCTTTATAGGCCGAAGTCACACAGGCTAGACTTTCGCTATGTGCCATGCTCTAGCGAACCAACTCATGGTTTTACTATTGCAATGGTCATAAAACGCTTGGTGTCTGCATGACTAATTAGTCACATAGTGAGTGTTCACTCAACAGACCTGTATATTTACTTCGTGGAACAGGCGCATCGCAATAAAAACACCTGCCAATGCAGTGGTGACCAGCCTAGTCGTAATGCCCCGACTTTTGGAGTCGTCGTCATCGTCGCCGTGGGTTTGAAAACCCGAGCAAGCACTATACTTTATGTAATTTATTGCATCACCAATTCTCTAAAAACTCTGTAAAAAAACATACGTGAGAAAATGTCATATGTCCTAATCTCAAATATTCGAAGGCATGTGACTTCTACCAATCCGCACGAGGCCTGCGATGTGGATTACGGCTCTTAGAGGACGCTCGTGTCCCAGCTCGTGTCCCAGTTTCTTGCCCGTTCTTCTCCATAGAGATCTACGTTTTGGAATGGGCAACTAGATTCAACTTTCTGACTAACTGACAGACTCTTTGACAATTCAAAAGTGCCTGTAAATGGTTTAATTGATATAAATGCTTTGAGTTTGAGTTTGAGCAGTGGGAACATTATAGGCTGATTATAATGCAGTATATCTAGTACCTAGTTCAGCAAGCAACACTGCACTATTCGAGCTAGTAAGCTCCGGCGTGTGTGGCTTAAGCCTAAGTGTTTCATATATGCTCATATTTATTTTATTCTGACTCACAGAAGCTTTAGTACCGAGAAAGTATGTAAGAACTTGAGAGGCAGCAGCAGTATGAATAAGATTGATGTATGGTTCTACCTGTAGAGCCTCGTATAGTGATAGTATCATAGTACCTCCTTTCGAGGAAGGCAAAAGAATGTGTCAGAATCTCATTAAAAAAAACCACTGTGGTGGTCAATATGGTCATCCTCAACCTTCTTTATACTTTCCTTGCGTAGGCTACGTTTTAGATCGGACTCTCTCTTACTGAATAGAAACATGGTTATTCTAGCTGCTTAATAGAAGGTCAAAATAAGTAATACCATTCGCCCAGCCCTGTAGCTTGTACCCTATTCCCAATGCCGATTGGGTAGAAATTTATATGTCATTGTTTCTAGAATAGCGATATTTTTGAAGTACAAAACGGTATGTATTTGAAAAAATTAATAAACGAACAATTTATTCCTAAACCTTATTCTCCAAAAACTCAGGTCGTTAGATGTTTTTCGGTACAACTTGCCACAAAAATGCAGTTCCTACCAAAAACTGGTACAACAAAGTCGCGTGCTAAATGCATTTTACTTATAACCAGCAGAATTCTAAATACCGCCACATCTCGTTATCTCGTTCACATAAAGACAAAGCATTGCACCACTTTGTGCTGCCGTACAACGGCGCTGCACTACAATCTGCGCAGTTAAGTTTTGTCTAGAGAGTATGAATAAGATAAGGCTGTACGTGTCTTGTCTTAGGTCCGGACTCCACTAAAGTGGAGACGAGACGAGAGGAGATGTGTTGGAAACAACTAATAGGGTTTCGTTACTTACATATCTCGTTTCCGCTTAGCTTCCGTGGATACGGTTGGGCAGAGAGGAGTGATGTCTCATATTTGCTTAGCGCGAACAAAACAGAGATATGAGGTGTGTCTCGCAAGTTGGTGATAGTGCAAGGGAGACGAGGGATGTGAGCGGCGTGTGGCGAGCGGCACCGCTGCGCCCGCGCCTCATCCAACGCTCGCCGCACGCAGCTCAGCATCTCCTCTCCTCACCGCTTCGCACATCTCCACCCATCTCCGTTCTGGTGGAGTCCGGCTTCTGGCCCTTAGAAGTTAGGAAGAACTGCCAAGTAGATAATGGAAAAGGAAGCAATAGCATACGCTGTGGCAGACATCAAAAAGCTACATGGTGCATGATGCAACGCCAGTAATAGGTAATTTGTCATACAAGATGTCGCATAGTGCTGGATACAATGATTATTACTTTCTAGACCCCCCCCCCCTCCGAGTGCCCGTAACCTATGAAGGTCAGGGGTAATCAGGGTGCTAATTTGATCATCCTGAATATGGAAAAAGATATGTACCAAACAAAACGAACTTTGGGCTGCTGCTTCCGCGTCATGCAATATGTATTTACTATCTATGAACTCAACAACACATCCGTATGTTGTGCGTTTGTTGCAAAAATTAGATAGAGAAATCGTACTTCCCTAAGTAAAATATATGAAATATTTTATCGTACGATATTAAAAATGCTTTAGTTTCATAAAACGTACCGACAACTACAAAAATTATCCAATACCTTGTCTAATTCTTTCTCCAAAGCCCAGAGGTTTCGTGGAACAATATTCCCAGGACCATTATTTGTTGGAAATACTCCCGGTGCAAACACTTTATTTGCTGGGAAATATTTTCCGACGGCCCGCGCTCCGGTGCGCGATGATTCCAGAAGTATTGTATTTCTCTTCCAGCGCTCTCTTGATCGGACCGTTTAAACCTCTTTATCACCGTGCCGCTTGTTCTTATTTTATATTTGGAACGCAATTTTGTTTTAAGAAATGTTGATCTTTTAGATGTTGTTGTAGGTAAACTTTCAGGGAATTCTGCTTTCAATTATTGGTGATGAAAGAATCCGGCTTTAGTGGAAATTCTCGTAAGGTTTATTTCCAAGTTGTGTCGACTCGTAGATAACAACTAACCCGTTTGTAAACTAAGTAATCATTACGTACCTACGGATAAGCATAGCAAAAGCATAATCAGCCTTATAATGTTCCCAATGCTGGGACATAGGCGTCCTCTCTTCTAGAGGGAGTGGGCTGTGTTCTACCACCCGTGCCCAGTGCGGGTTGATATATGTCACATGTCTTCGAATTTTTCGTTCTAGGATATGCCGGTTTCTTCACGATGTTTTCCTTCACCGTTTTGAGAGCAGTGGTGATGAAATTATTTACACAAAGCAAAGCGCTTGCCTGGGTTTGAACCTACGACCTACAACTCGTAAGTCCTACGCGTACTTACGCAGTTCCTTTTAATTTTTCCAAAGATTACGACGTTTATTAACAAATAATTATAATTATTGTTCTTCTTCAACTTATGCCTATACATTACATACCATGATCTTTTTTATTCGCCACTAGCGCCCCGCCACTACTTCACACGATTTAAACGACTTGACCAAACGTGGACATCTTTTTGTTGTAATTATGTAAGTTATGTATTAATACACACACACACATACACCCACAAACCATACACACATAAACCTTCCGTAGTAAATTTTCGAAATGATGTAAACCGCATCAAAATCTGAAAAAATTTCGCAGTTTAGAAGAATTAACAAGTCGGTCACATAGACCACGCGAAGCAACGAAAAGCTGAATTTATGTTTAGATGATCACCACATCATTCTTCAGTATTATTTTCTTAACATTTTTCATTTTTAACCCTCAACGTAATTCCAAGACATTTCACATACATATACACTACCTGTATATTTACCTGCCCCACAAGATTCCGTCCCCTGTTTGTTTAGGTCCAATGCAGGTCGCTTCTTACTCACCTGCCGCTGAATAATTAACTGAACCATTTCCTTTGACAACATACTACTCACGATATTCAGCTGTTTATGACGTAAATTTTGAGGGCTTGGACCTTCTCTTGTTTGTTTATGGATTAAATTGTGGACGGGCAATGGTGTGGACCTAATTGGTGAATGAAGAGGGTAGAAAACCGGGTTTTTTGGCAAAATTTTGGAGATGTCTTTGTCCAGCTGTGGAGTGCCATAGGCGGAGCTGATTGTCACCTTAGCAGTCACCATCTCCACCGTAGACGCGGGCTTGTGGACGGCGAGCAATGGGCACCTCGCCGTCCGGTAAGGACTAGGCCCGGGTCGACGGCGCGTCGTATTCCACGCGCGCCTCAAAGAGATGTCAGCACCATTGACGGGGTCTGATAAGACCGATGCCTGCCGGGGTCGCGGATTGTTCGAAAGAGTTATCGTGGCTCTGGCGCCCAGGCAACTGAAGGAACACGGGTGGGTTTTAGTCAGTAAGAATCTGACACGCCCTTCCGCTCCGCCCAGAGCGGGAGAGGTCATTTGATGATGCTCCACTCAAAAAAAAAAAAAAAAGCTGTCACCATCTGTCTTGGGGTGCATTATTTAGCCTTCACGAGTGATGAATTTTGGCAGTCAGCTTCCGCTAAGTACCACCTTGCTAACAGGTTTATATTTTTTCAATGACATGAGCTATTCCGTGGTTCAAGACAGACAGACATGAAAAAAATTGGCAATCATGGAAATCAATATGTTACTGTGCTTTAATAACACCACATTTACGATCTACAAAGGATTTTTATAGTGCAATGAGTAATTGAGTATGGCAGAACTGAAAGTGGGTAAGTGTCCAATACAGTGGATTCGTGAGAGGGTAGACTTCATTCCATTCGAAGGTGAAGACATAGGGAAGTAAGTGTCCTAACGCCAAAATATCAGGGACCTTAAAGTTCACGGGCACTAACAGTGTGAACTAGAGGCGTCCGTAACTACCCTTGGGATTACGGAAACCCGTAGTGGTCACGTACTGCCGCACATTGCGACGGTGTTGTGGAAACAAGTTACAGAAACAAGGCGTAAATAATACACTATTTTCTTAATCTTTTGCAATTTAATGAAATTTAACACAACTCCATATAAATCTATGATCCTTATACAATGTAAACTAATGGTACCGTTAGCAACTCCTCCAAAAATGACGCCGAGAACAGACACGTCTGGTGAAGAATGTGGAGAAGAGCCGGCATCAAATGAAATGGGATTAGGCTAGGCAGAGAGAGAAGATACTGCCTGTGAAGCATCATCATCGATTGTATGTAGGTACCTATATATATGTAATACTAGCCTCTGCCCGTGGCTTCGCCCGCGTGGAGGTCGGAAATTATCCCGCGGGAACGTGTTACCGGGACAAAAAGTTACCTATGTCTTTTCCCAAGATGCCATCTATCACCTTGCCAAATTTTATCGAAATCCGTTTAGTGGTTTAGGCATGAAAAGGTAACATACAGACAGAATTACTTTAGAATTTATAATATTAGTATGGTTTGGAATCAAAGATTAGTGATATTATAGAGGTATGAGGAACAGGGTGTAAAGTCCACTCATGCCTCCTTAGAAAAGGGAGGATCCTCCGACCAGACGGTTGTTGTGTCTGGTGGGCAACTGCCTGACGTTTGATGTCGGGACGTTGTATATAATTATTCTAGTTGCGCGTTAAACACTGCTTGCGAGATGCAGGATTGTGCGTGACGTCAGTGTGACACGTAGCTCGCTTGTGGCGATGTAGATGCCGCTACAATATAATTATTATTTGAGTAATTATTTTATTGTAACCGGTCAGCCACCACCTACCTACCGAACCATACATAGAGACCTCCACAGCACCGAATGATAATTTTATGTGACAATAAACTATTATTATTTGCAATATCACAAATATACAAATGGTTGTTGGGTTTATCCACGGCTGTGACCTTTCTGTAAATTGTTTATGTCGAAGTTAATTGGCTTTCCTTGTTAAGTAAAACGTGATTGCCGAGTGGTTTCGCTTCGGTGAGACCATTGAATTACCTTCTCTAGTGTGTTTGAAGATATTTTATTAATAAGTTCGAAGTGTAAGTACCTAAGTCCTATGTTGTACCAACTTATTAAATTAATTGCCAAAAAAGCTTTTCCCAATTTTTGTTTATATAATAATTATGGCAGGAAATGCTTGGCGAACGACCTCGTGTTGACTAGGGAATTCGTCTTGATAAAATTGTTTAGCCAACTCTATTTTCCAAATGTTACACAATTAAAACAGAAAACTTCTGACAACACAGCAGAAAACCCATTTTAGCACAGTTTAAAGAACATCTTTGAGCTAGCTAAAAAAGTGACAAGCATTACAAACTCTTTGGTCGGGGTGCACACAATCCAGGTCCACTAGAAAGGACCCAAGATTTCAATGGGCTTCCTTTGGAGAGCGACGATGCATAGAAAGCCTTGCTCATTTTTTTGTCTAGCTTTTTCGTAACTGTGTTGAGATCGGCTTGCAGTCTAACCGAATGAAGCTTATTACCATTATTTTACACGGAACGACTGCCTATATATCTGACCTCTATAACTCAATCATTGGGTAACACAATACCCACTGGTAAGATTAGTAGTCCGACTTTCGGACTTCTGATAACCCGTTACATTTGTCTAAAATCTACTAATGACACCCGGCGCCTTCCTCACAATATACTAAACAAAATTAACTTAAAAGTAGGTAAGGTATTACCGCTACTGCAAAACCTACTGTTCCTAGTACCGTGAACAGAAAAATTACCCCAAATTAGAGTTGGTAGAGCAGCAACATTATGCAAATGCACTTAGTTAGCTCGCACTGCTCCAACTTCTAACTTTAGCAGAAAACTATACCATTAGGACTTTAACAGTACATTTTATTACTTAAACTGGAATATATTTCGACTAAACTGCAGCGCTATCGCAGAAAGTAGGGTAGAATGTTTTGGCGTAGATACCTTTACCGAAGTTCGCTTTAAGTGGCTTAAAGCGCTAATTGTTACATTTACATGAGCTTCCTTTGTTACTTAAGGGGGAAGCGCCAGGTTGCCCGCGACATTCAAATTGTCTTAGGTTTTTTGCAATTTGCACGTCACTTTCAGGTTGTATATTAAAGAAAATATGATTCCCGACCGTAACAACTATGTATTTATAGAATTATAATCATTAAAATCATCAATACGGGTTGTATTGATGATTTTAATAATTATAATTCTGTAAATACATAGTTATTACGGTCACGAATCATATTTTGTTCAACATAAAACCTGACACTGACGTGCAAATTGCAAAAATACAAGAAAATTTGAATTTCGCGGGCAACCTGGCGTTTCCCTCTTAAAGAAAGGTAGGTCTGTAATTGTTTTAAGCTGAACAGCGAGGTCTTTAAAACGCTTTTATTCGATAATTAGCATTAGGTAGGCACTTTTACATAACTTTGTTAATTTCTCGTTGGTGATACGCACGACTGATGAGCTTGAGGTCAGAGTTAGATCCCCAGGTCGTCCAAGTGTTATTGGGTTTTTCAATTAGGAATTTTTCCAATAGCAGCCAGGAGTCCGGATTTGTATCCAGTCTATGATAATAGGCTCGCCCCTATTACATGGGACTTAAACATAACTGGCTAAACGTGGGTATTACTATAGGTAGGTACATCTCTACATGTACCTTTGTAGATGGGATTTTAATTCAGATTTGTTACCGTTGTAATGGTAATCATGTCATTTGGTTTAAATACGCTCTTATTTTTATTATTTTATTTATCTTTTATATAGATTCTTCTATATGAATCATTGAATCATTCCACTTTGCCCCATCGAACCATTTTGTGAATGTGAGAACGTTGTAGACCTAACTTGAAGACTGTAGATTTGTAGACCTTTTTCTATTTTGTTGAGTACCTGTTACTTTTTGACAGGCCTACACTGTCCTCCCTTGCCTATTAACACTGTAATTTGAAAACATTGTAAAAGCCACTTATTTTTAAAAGAGTAACCGTGGAGTTTCCTGCCGGCTCTTCTCCATAGGAAACGACCAATTGGAACCGTGCACCTAGCTTCTGACGTTTCTTATGTGCCTATGTAGGTTTAAGTGAAATAAATATATTTTCATTTGATTTGAAGATTTACCAGACCATTCGGGCAACACAGCGATGATTTGGTTTCTTTTTTGTTCAGCCGACTTTGTCCCACTGCTGGGCAAAGGTTTCCCACAAATTATCTGCCCAAAATGATTAAAATAAAAAAATAAACCCAATTATTATTATTATTCAACAGAACAATGTTACGTTATTCCGAATTTCTCACATACGGAGAAGTCGCAAAACTAGTTCGTAGTTCGTTCGCCCTTTATACCTGGAGTTTTTTTTATAGGTATTAAGTTTTGTTTACTTCTAATTTTTTTAGTGTGAGTATATTTTTTTTATTGTATTTCTTGGTATAATATTGGCGCGGCTAGCTGACATGGCAAATAATTTAATTTAATGTTCTGTGTCTCGTAATGTTAATTACTTTATATACCTACTATTTTATAGAATCAAGTTTTTTTTTCTAACTGAACAGACAGCTGTACTGCTGGGGAATTTGTTGCGCCACTTCTTCTCCCCAGCTAAAGCACTAGGAAGTGGTGATGGGCGGGCGTTTTGGGGGAGTGTCTTATGTAATTTTGACGTTCGTAAAGTGGTGATTCTCAGCCTAATTTGAATAAATGACTTTTGATTTTCATTTTGATTTAATCTTTATTAGACTTTAAACTCTCACATACTTCTATAGGACGTCGCTTGCTCACTCCGGCGGAATAATCCGCGAACCTTCGCCTAAGCTCAGTGGAACGCGTATCGTACTTATCTAGCTAATTGGCTGAAGCTCGCCCGCTGTTTACATTTGCATGAAACTCGTTTTATATTCCACGAATATTGATGCAATTTTATAGGTGGATTAATGATAAAATTGTGCAAAATTTTAGGAACGAGGTTTCCGTAAAGTTGGTTAAGATATTATTTTATTCTATTCGGGAAACTCATAGCTAACTTATACAGTATTCCTAAACAATATGCAATTGAAGGCCATTTACAAGTTTCCACTGATAAACACTCGAATTAAAAAACGAGAAAAAAGAAGGTCGGTACAAAATACCCATAAAATAAATTAGGAAATAAATATTACACGATTGACTTATACAAACTTAGAATCATTTAGATGCAAACAATTACTTTTCTGTAAAAAATCTTTTCACCAACACATGCTTATGCCGAGAAACACTGGTATTGAATATATTCAAACCATGTTCACCAGACAGTTTATTAAAACTTCTGCTCGCACGGATTAGAAACGAATTCTGCCTCTACGCGGACTTGGAATGAGGGGCATGTAACAAGCTAGGTTTGCGAAATATTGCTATAGGCTCGGTACGGCAGCACGTCAGTGGTACGAAAACCATTATAAGTTGGCCTCTTATTCTAATGAAACTCCGTACTACGCTAGGGCACCTGAAGGTCAAAGTGTTACCACTGTGTGGCCATCAATCATGTAGCTATCAATGCACCAAAAACCTAGAGAAGGTCCCGAAAATACGTTGGATTTCCAAAGCGTAAGATCAGTCGTTGTGGCGATGCTTGGGGGAGGCCTATGTCCAGTAGTGGACACCTTTCGGCTGTATAATATTGATATTGGAATCTGACTATCATTACGGAAAAACAAAAAAACTTCTATCTATAAAAACTTTAGAAGGCACTGGGTATGGAGGCACGTGCCAACGTATGTTGGGCCACCTCATTTTAGTTTTAATATTGTGAAAGTTTACTAACATTTTTTTTTAAGTAATTGTTACAAATGCTTTAAGGATTGTGAGTTCTTGTAGTCCGAAAGAAAGAATATATATATATATATATATATATATATATGTGTGTGTCGGAAATATTACGTTAATTACGTTTGACTTGATTAATCGGGACGCCAGCACCACCAGGCGTGGGCCCGCCACAATTGCGGCGGTAAGTCTCCTCTTTGAGGAGTCGATTGAGAGGCACCACAGAGTCCTCATCTTCCGCCTGACGCAGGTCCTCACTGGACACGGTTGTTTTAGGAGGTTCCTGTTTCGCATAAGGCGGGAGGAAACGCCTGGGTGTTACCACTGTGTGGATCGCCCAAAGGCCACAGTGGACCATACGGTGGAAGTCTGCCCGGCTTGGGCGGAACACCACCGTGTCCTCGAGAAGGCGATCGGCGACGATTTCTTGCGTCCGGCCCTGATCTAGGCCATGGTACGGAGCAAGAGGGCCTGGGAAGCCATCACCTCTTTCTGCGAAGCAGTAATGCTCGCGAAGGAGGAGGCGGAGCGCGTAAGGGTGAGGCAATCATTGCGCCCTCACGCCCCTAGTCGCCGCAGGAGGAGACGCCCTCGTCGTCCAGAGTCGATAGCCGATTCCCGGCCACCGTAGGCGCGGCTTGCGGACGGGGAGCAACGGGTAGCCCGCCGTCCGGTAAGGACCAGGCCCGGATCGACGGCGCGTTGTGTTCCACGCGCGCCTCAAAGAGATGTCAGCACACATTGACGGAGTCCGTTAGGGCCGATGTCTGCCGGGATCGCGAATTTGACCGAAAGGGTTTCCGTGGTCCTGGCACACAGGCAACTGAAGGAACACGGGTAGGTTTTATTCAATAAAAGTCTGACACGCCCTCCCGCTCTGCCCAGAGCGAGAGAAGTTATTTGATAATTTCCTAGACAGAAAAAATAACGCACCACCAGGCGCTCGACAGTCTACGCCATAACGCTCGACCAGAGTTAAAGCAGAGTTTGTCGGTGACGGTCAAGCAGTGAAAACGTTCAGAAACTGTCGCGCGTTCTGTATAGGTAGTAAAGTTTTGTCGTGCACCTACAGTGTACGTTCGCGTGTACATTCGCTAGTGTGATTATTTATTTCGTAAATTATAATTTGATTTGAACTGCAAACAGTTTTTCTATAGCGCAATAACTATAACTTCCCATAGTACGCCCACAGTAGTTAAAATATGGCTGATGATAACGAGAGAGACGTACCTTCTCCGTCATATTTACATACCGTAACATCACGCCGGTATTCCCTGAAGGGTTAGGCAGAGAAACAACTATAGTACACCCACATTTAGCCAGTTATGTTTAAGTAATAGAGGCGAGCCTATAACCATCAACCGGGCACATATACAAACCCCAGGCTGCTGTTAAGAAACTGCGAAAAAAATCTTCCATCTAATATGATGGAAAACCCAGAAAACTCTAGGATTAAAATAAACTGTCGGCATAAAAATGGTCGGAAAAAATCTGGCTCCGTATCTTAAAGGTAGACTGTAATAGCAAAGGCATAATAATCTTGAAAGCGCTTGCAAAAGCTTACCGCGGAACAATTATCGGCCGACTTTTAGTGGAACAAAAAAAAAAAAGAACTGAAAACCAACTTATTCAGAATTCGTTTCAGCAAACTCAAAAAGGTTGTGGCTCTTTTGAAATATTATCGTGATGGACAAATAATGAGGAAATCCGACAATGTTTTCAGAATTGCATCCTCGTTTAACGCACTGTGAACTGGAAAATGTTTCTCGTGTTTATATATTCTGTTTATTATTATTATTAATTAAGCATTTTTTTTTTATAGAAGTATGCAAGTTTATTTTATTTATTTATTTATTTATTTATTTAACCATTTATGTACACACATATATAAACAGACAAGAAGAAAGGAACAGTAAAATACGTACAAAGGTGATGCTTATTTCTAAAGAAATCTCTTCCAGCATACCTGCGATAGGAGAGTATATTAAAGAGATGTAGACAACGTGTGTAAGAGTAGAAGGGAAAACAAAATACATAAAATCTTAAATAATTTTCCAATTTAAATATAAACATACAATATGAGAATATACTTACATACATACATACATACTACTAAAATAAATATCACTAAAGTATACAACAATATAATGTAATTCAAATAATAAATTCGTATGCAATTATGACAAAGTGGAAAGATAGTGCTCTTTCACTCTATTTTTAAATACTCCAATAGTATGGCAGTTCCTAATGTCAGGCGGAAGTGAATTCCACAATCGTACCGCGTGCACAGTGAAAGAGTAGGAGTAGAAGTCGGTTGAGTGGGGAGGGGATTTGAGGAGATTTCTAAGATGCGACCTGCAAGGCGCATCAAAAGGACGGGCGTACGAGAAGCGTTCCCGCAGATAGGATGGCGTTTTAGGGTTGTGAAGTATGTTGAATAGCAGACACAATATCCGAGAGTTCCTGCGAAGTCGAATAGGGAGCCACTTGAGTATCTTGCGAAAGTTAGAAACGTGATCATACTTTTTAAGGTTAAAAACAAAACGAATACAGATATTTTGCAAACGCTCAAGTTTATTTAAATGCTCCTCGGTGGCATCCAAATAACAGGCACCAGCGTAGTCTATGATGGGCTGTATGAGAGTTTGAGCAAGGGAGATTCTGGTGTTCAAGGGCAAGAAGCTCTGGAGGCATTTCAATGAATGGAACGAGTAGTGCACTTTGCGACTGACTTGAGCAACTTGGGTAGTCCACGATAAGTAAGAGTCCATGGTCACCCCCAGATTTTTACCGTTTTTGCGTATTCAATCTGAACTCCATTCAGACAGAGTGGAGACAGCGACGCAACATCGAGCCTATTTAGTTTATGTAGATTTTAGTGAGAACTAATACAGGGTGTCCCAGAAACCGACCGACGTCCTGTAGGTGGTGACAGCTTTGGTCAAACCATCCCAAAATAACATTATATATAACAATATAAGATTCTGCGGAACATACGTTTTGTTATTTTGGGAGGGCTTGACCAAAGCCATCACCACCTGCAGTATGTCGGTCGATTTCTGGGACAACCTGTAGATTGATTTCTGGAACACCCTGTATGTATACCGTCGTCTGTCTCTTTGGTCCAGTGGTCGCAAGTACTACTGCAGAGCATGAGATGTTATTGGGTTTTTCAATCAGGAATTTCGCAGTAGCAGCCCGATCGGCATTTGTATCCGGTTGATGGCATTAGGCGAACCCCCTATTAGATGGGACTTAAACATAACTGGCGAAATGTAGATGTACGTACTATATGTACCCCTGATTACACGTGATACTATGGTGCTTTGTTTATTAAATGATAAATGATTTTATTCCTATAAGGGCCGAGACACACCGGAATGTCAGCGGCCGCTGGCGGCCTCGCGCGACCTCCAGAACCCACGCGCCTAGTCTCCTCTTAACTAGTTTAGTTTCTACATTCGGCAAGGAAACTCGTGTTTTTGGAGTGAACAAGATGGAATTGGTTATTATAGCACTTATTGCGGAAGAAGAAGAAGAAGAAGTATCCATTTTTTGTTTAACGCAGTACAATACTATCGTGTTTTAAAATATTTATTTCTGACGATACAACATATCCCGTCGCTAGACTACAGAGAAATGGTGCGCTCAGTGTTGCGGCGGGGGTGAGGAGCGCGCGGCCGCCCGCGGTGCCGCGAGGAGCCTCGCGTCGTCGATGGCAGCCGCGGGCAGAACCACAGGCAAGACGCGCGTAGCGGGCGGCCGCTCGCGTCACCGCGGGCGGCCTCGCGACCTTTTCAAGCTTTTCAAGCTATACTGGTCTTTTAAATATGAAGATAAAGTTTAAAATTATTTCACACTGAAAGTGCTCGCCGCGTCGCTGCCGGCCGCTGCCATTCCGGTGTGACTCGGCCCTAAGTAGGTTTGTACAAACACTTTTACACGTCAATCATATTTTTTTAACTAGATGAGGTCGGCATTTCCTATCTGACTACTCTGAGAAGAAAGGCCGGAACAAACTCAAAGGTCACAGTCTCTTTTGAAGTCCAGACATAACGTTGGCCAAATCATGTAAAGACCATGTAGATTGGTGTCTGAAATGGTCTTTTAAGGAAAAGCCACACATATTGAGTGGACCTGTACAGTCAATACACGCATTTGTCAGTAAACGTGCAGCTCAACTCAAAACTTAAGGAGCTCAATGATTCGACGAACAATACCAAAGAGAGACATTTGGGTAGGCCGCATAAATTACTCAAAATGCCAGACCATGAATAAAACTAACTGAGAAGAAAAAAAAACAACAATGACCCACAGTCTTCACATCTATTTATCATGGAAGCATGCAAGTGTGGATTTTAGTCAGAACTTATTTATTGATCAGAGTCTATAAGTATGAAATTGCTTCTAAGCAGCTTGCAGTTAAGTTTTTATGCATATTTTCTCATCTCCTTTCATACCTAATGTAAATTCTTATTTCGATATTCATAGTCAGAACGAAGCCTTGCTATGTAATTAACTCTTAAGTCTAACTTAAAATACCTTCATCATGCCTACACTCCTCAAACGAGTAGGCAGAGGTGTATAGTACACCCACATTTCGCTAATTATGTTTTAAGTCTGATGAAAGGGAAGAACCCATTGCCCGGCACAAATCCAGAGTCCGAGCTGCTACTGTGGCGACATCTATACCGACACATACGAACTACACTGACGTATCCTACATCGCGATATCAAAGTTTTCTGCGCAAAAAACAATTATATATACAGAACCCTGCCAACAACCGTCGAGCAGGACTGCCGTGCTAACGAAGAATACAATAACTCGATATTGTCGATTCCGAGAAAAACGCACTCAAAGTTTTGAACTTTAATTTCCTTGTATGTCATAAACTAGTGAAGTTTTAGTTATTGCATTCTAGCTTACTGAAAAACCAAGTCCATGAAGGATTCTTAAAAAATTACTTAGAGAGAGTTAATAGATCTCGATTCGCTGATTCCGAATATATATATAACTCAAAATCGTCCAAAATTGAGTTATTGTATTCTTCGTTAGCGCGGCAGAGTAGCCACCAGATCGGATCCACCGACCAGACGAGTATTGTATCTGGTGGGCAGAGTAACCCACCAGATACAACACTCGTCTGGTCGGTGGATCCTCGCTTTTTCTATAGCGAATGAGGAACTTTCCACTCCTAGGATTTAACAAGTTAGAATATTATTCTTTACTCTATAGAGCGGGTATTAATCCTAGCACATTTTTGAAAGTCAGTATTTGGGAGTTACTCGCCGAGTTTGTTTTGTAAAACGAAAACAATTAATCACCGTCCACGTCAACATCGCTAAAAGCGTTTAATTTGAAAGGCTGAAACATTTTAATTTACATGTTTTGTAATGGCGTCCAGTAAATAGGATAATAGCCAACTTTTCAAAGGATTATAGCCGTACAAGGATTATTTGGCACGTATCAAAATCTGAACTAACGCCGCCGCCATCTTGTTTTTTCAATACAATTCCACGAAACAACAATTGATCGCCTGCGACATTTTGGTCTAGCAAATTAAAAAATCAGAGTTGATCGCCTGCGACATTTTGGTCTAGCAAATAAAAAAAGCAGAGTAGATCGCAGTTGTCATTTCGGTCCAGCAAAAAAAAAAAACTGAGTTTAATTACAAACTTAAAATAATTAATTACCTACGATTAAAAATGTTCCATTTAATACCAACATTAGTGTTGAACGTTATCTCAATTATTATTCATTTAGCGTACATCAAATATTATAGTTTATATGTATAAAGGATCCTTAAAACAGGCGAGATACGCGACGCGAATCGCACGCGACATCAAGGCACCGCTCGTCGCGCGACAAACGTTGCCTTTGTGTCGCGTCGCGTGTCGCGCCTGTTTGTAGGAGCCTTTATAAGTCGCTTTTCGTGTCTGGCTGTGTGACCGCGTTAATCTTCTAAACCACGCAACGGATTTTGATGCGATTTTTACCATCATTTAGAGAATTGAATCCGAAAGGTTTATGTAAATAACATACAATAATATTCAACTTACATAATATAACAAAGAAATATCGCTGTTTTGTCAAGTTGTACAGACCATGCGAAGCAGGGGCTACGTAGTTATCTACAAATGCTTCTCTTAAAACAAAACCCATACAAACAAAATAAGTAATACTCGTAAAACATAACATTTTGATAATACAATATGATATTAGCTCCATAATTGATAGTCAAAATCCTCGTATTAATTAGACCTAAAACAACATCAGGTATATGTTCGGAATCTAGTCTCATTTACGAGCTTCTGTAATCTCTCCTAATGAAAAGCCTTTGAGCTATATTCTAAATTATTATGTATCTAACACAAAGAACATCATTTGTAAACTTGCCTGTTTGGTAGTTAAAATATTGTCTTATAACACAAAGATGGGGCTGGCAGGGGCTCGTGACTTAATGCTAACAGCCGCACGGGTCAATCGAAGATCGAAAGTCAAAGATCGAAGGTCGAAGGTCAAAGATCGACGATCGAAGGTCGAAGGTCAGTTCGTGGATGGGTCCACCATTACGTTGGTCCCGGCTGTCATTCGTAGATCTTTGATAGTCGTTACGGGTAGTCAGAAGCCCAAAAGTCTGACAACCAGTCTTACCAAGGGGTATCGATCGTGTTACCCAGTTACTGGGTTGTGGAAGTCAGATAAGCAGTCATTCTATGTAAACTACTGGTATTCACCTACAACCGGTTAGTTTGGAAGCCGACCCCAACATAGTTGGCAAAACACAATTACAAAAATAATCATGAAAATTAAAATACTTTTTATTTATTTAGCTTTGCCAACAATTACGATCTGATATATACAACACGGCACGGTTGGCGCAGTGTTTAAGCGATTGACTGCTGCGCTACGTGTCGCGGGTTCGATTCCCGCACGGAACAAATATTTGTATGACCTACAAGTAGTTGTTCCGGGTCCGGCTGTTTGTGTATGTGAGTTTTGAATGTTTGTAAACGATCCCACAATACAGGAGAAATTCCTAGTGTGGGCCGACGTTTTTTTTTAAAAAAAAAAAAATACAATGTCATTTTTCATTAACACAACAGAAACTCGGGTGTTTTCTCGTGGACCTATTGTATCAATAAGTCCACGAGTCCCCAGAATTAATTTTAAGCAAGTTCATATGAATAATAAGCATTCAATAAGGCAATGGATTAAAATAAAATGTCAAACACCTGAAATACTTCGCCCCATTTGTAGATACCTAATCGTAAAATAATTTCTGGATTGCCTTTTATAATTATATGGTTCCATTTAGCCATTAATTTAAGTTTGAGATACTATATCTTGATTTAATTTAATAATCTTGATTTAGAGGTGTAATTAAGAATTATGTAGAGACCTTGTAACTTGTAAAGCAGGTACCTACTTACTTTACTGTGCTTATTAAGATGGTTTAAAGCTTCTACTTGGTGCTTATTTTAATTTTATCTAGCTTTAAATACACTGACCAAATAGCTGGATGACATTCGTATCTATTTGCATCACATCACTTACGTGTTTTATTAAAAAAACAAACCGACTGCACCTAAATTTCAGTTGCCTTGTTGAACCCGGTTAAATTTATTATCAACCTTTTATTGTGCTATATTTTTGGATCGTCTTCTCAAGCCCTTTATTTTGATACCCAACACGATCAATTTACTAATTTCTTTTCCATGACTACTTATTGAAGTATCCGCGATTTTGATTTTATAGAGAAAAAACCCCTAAAAAACGTAAGTAGCCTATAACCATCGCGCGACCTAGACGAGTCCATAGACACCTCAAGGAATAAAATCCATTCAGCCGTTGGGATGATTCTAGGGTATAAAGAATCCCACATACAAAGATACACCTGAAAACATAACCCTGTCTTTGCTTTCGCACAGTCAGGTAAAAAATGTACGGAATCTCTATGCCATTGCCATCACGGTACTTATAAAAGAATGAAAAAAAAAAAAACGAATTCTTTATGACCTCTGAACATAACCACAAAAGTACGAAAGCTCTCGTAGTAGTATAAAATACTATAGAACCTGCTTGCTAATCCGCCTGTTACCGCCCACGGCAGCACTTCGCTGCACGAAACGAAAGCGAAAACGAAGCGACTTTATTCCCGCTTTAAAACAGCTAAAAGTAAAAGGTCTGTATTTTAATACAAAACTACAATTGTTTGATTAACTTGCTGCACAAAACAGAATGGAAAGATTAACCCATTACATTGATTGATATTAATGATTATCTTTTTTTTTTGGTAGTAAAATTTTATTCATCTCTCATATGAGAGATGAAACTATTGTTTGCTATGTATATACATATGCATGCTATGTATAATTTAGAAGCATTTTTTCAATTTTGTAAATGTGAGTACCATGGACCCGTTTATTATGTCATTATTATGTATGTTGACTTGAAAGCATGGCAGTTGAGACTATATCGTGCTCACTTAAATGTCTCACTGATGGTGGCGCGTGTGGTGTGTTGGATCATTCGATTCCCTACAAAATGGTTGAGCTGGATGGTGCTGATCCACGCGTCATGTTCGTGAACAGGGTCCGTCGGTAGGGACCGGTCATCTTTTAACTGCCACGGCTTATTTTTATTTTTAATCTTATATTTTGAATTGTTTCTTAATATTTCTTTTTTTACTTTGTTCTCACATATAGAAGCAACAAGAATAATGTACCCAGGATCTTGTAATATCTTGATTTGAAAATTGTCCTTGGAGTTTCTTGCCCGTTCTTCTCCATAGAGATCTACGTTTTGGAATGGGCAACTAGCTTCAACTTTCTAACTAATTGACCGAGTCTCTGACAATTCAAAAGTGCCTGTAAATGGTTTAATTGAAATAAATGCTTTTAGTTTGAGCGTTTAAAGGTTTAGTGATAACTATCATGATCATCTTGACCTGCCCTTGTTCCATGTTACTCTAACTACTGGGGAGTTTGTTGCGGCACTTTTTTTCCCAGCTAAAGCACTAGGAAGTGGTGAGGTGGGCGTTTTGAGAGACTGTCTGATGTAATTTTGACGTTCAAAAAGCTAATTCCCAGCTTAGTTTCAATAAATTACTTTTGATTTTGATTTTGTTACTTGGGATCAGCGCAACTCGTTTTTTTCTTCGATTCTGCTTTTTCAGTCGTCACGCTATCAGGCACAAATTTTTCACAATACTCATTTCTCAATCTTTTCTCTGGTCTTCCTTGGTCTTCCTTACTTGATAATCGCCTCAAATTTAATAAATGGCAACAGGTTTTGGATCAGCGTTTCAAGACTACCACAAAGATGCGTTCTCACCGTCTTCTATACGGCAGCCAGGGCGTATAGTGCGACCAGGATCTTTGGCGCTCGAATCACGTTGACAGAGTGGCACTGATGGTAAACGTCTGTGCGAATATTTTGAAAAAACGTAAGTAAAGTAACGTTTAAGTCTTAAAAAGGTGGTTGGGAAAGACTGGATGTGGAAGGCGGAGAACAGAGTGTTGTAGCGCAGCATGGGAGAAGCCTATGTAATTTGTACAGTAGTGGTCTGCGGTAGGCTGAGTAATTGATTAAAAAACAAGGTGGCGGCGTTAATTCTGATTTTGGCCACGCGCCAATAGATCCTAGTAGCTATAGATATACGAGAAAGCTCTAAGGAAATAAACATAGAACATTAATTAAGTGCCAGAGCTAATAATGCACCACCTAGTCTAGCACCCAGGTTGCACCAATAGATCATGGCAAAGTTGATAAATGGCGGGCATTGTTCTCCCAGTATTAGGTACTTATACTACTCTACAGGGGAATCTCGACTTGACTGAATTAATGCAGTAAATTAATTCAAAGCTGGTTGGCTTGGTTCAAAAAGTGTTAGTTAGAAACTTTATTTCATTCTTAAAATGTTTTTATGGAGCGCTACGAGTTCACTACGTAGTCCATCAATCATTTCTTTGGTCTTCGTCTACTCTTATACACATACATCCTCAAAACTTTCCTCACGACATTTTCTTTGCACAAAACCGGTCGAACTAGCGATGCTTTCGGGATGCCCATGTCCAGCAGTGGACGTCTTTCGGCTGGAATGATGATATACTTACCTCACAAAGAAAGCAAACAAAGACGAACGAAAAAGACATACATAACATTACAAAGACAGAGAATACATTTATACATTTTAGCCCACCTTTCTCGGCTAAAATTGGTCAACGGAAAGTTTATAGTCGACCTCAAAAATTGGAACCGTCCAACTCAATTATGACAATCTTCTTAAATCAAATTGACTACGAAGAAAATACATTGTATAGAAAGACAGATTTCCTTTGGATGGCAGACCAACATAAAAGAAAGTATCATATCAACTCGTATTATAAATTTCTCTTGTAAAATCTACATAAAAAGAGACAAAGGCTTACCTACATTTTATTCTTCACATTATTTTTCGTATTGTATTTTCGTTTATTCGTTTACATGCATTTCGTTTCATTGTGAGATGAAATGTAAGCAAGGAGACTGTAAAACCGAAAGGACAAAAATACAAGGAGACTCTAGTATCACTGCATTAGGAAAGATCAGCATTTAAAAATGACAGGCTAATAAAGGCAAAAACGACATAGAATCTACGTCCCACACTAACGAATTAACGTCTCAAACCAACCCGTAACACGAAGACAAAATTAACGCAAATCTAATATGAAAAGTGTTCTGTCAAGTATAACTTTAAAGCAGGACCGCTATTTCCATAACACAAATGCCACAATATACCTGTGTCTGCTTTAGCTAAATATTTGAATAGACGAAAACGCCCCAGGACGGTTACACTGGCGTGCATGGAATCCGGGCCAATTCTAAATTTATAAGCGTTGAATTTTAAAGAACTTTGCTGTAGGCACAGTTGCCGTGCTAGACTTTCGTAAATCATTCGATGTGAGCTTGTGTTGCATCGTGTCGACGTGGGTGATTTTTTTAAAAGGCCACCATTACGTGTAGGGATAATAAGATTCTATAAAGTATATTCGAAATCTAGTCGCAATCTCATCTCAACGGCAATCAATGACAATTTCTCAAAGACCCTATCTATTAAAAAAAAATGAAATTGATCTACAATTGCTGGACATATCGCGTAACAAACATACAAAAAAAGACGAATCTTATTGTAAACCTCCTTTTTGAAGTCGTTTAAAATGTAGATAAAATCAGTGGTATTTTTGACAGGTTGAGACTAAGATTAGAATGGGAATTGCCCGCCCTCCCCCCTCCACCTTCCGGTATCTAATGAAACTTAAGGTTTCTAGTGTGATACATGAATTTTGTCTGATTCCCATTCCTAGTTAAAAACTCGCCAAAATATCAAATGTTTCTGAGAAATGATTTTATTTCTAGTAGATTTGAACAAACACTTTTACACGTCAATCATATTTTTTAAACTAGATGAGGTCGGCGTTTCCTATCTGACTACTCTGAGAAGAAAGGCCGAAACAAACTCAGAAGTCACAGTCTCTTTTGAAGTCCAGACATAATCTTGGTCAGATCATGTCCAGACCATGTAGATTAGTGTCTGAAATGGTCTTTTAAGGAAAGAACCACACAAATTGAGTGGACCTGTACTGTCAGTGCACGCATTTGTCAGTAACCGTGCAGCTCAACTCAGAACTTAAGGAGCTCAACAATTCGTTTATTATATAATTATGTTGACTTGACAGCATGGCAGTAGAGACTATGTCATGCTCACTTAAATGTCTCACTGTTGGTGGCGCGTGTGTTGGATCATTCGGTTCCCTACAAAATGGTTGAGCTGGATGGTGCTGATCCACGCGTCATGTTCGTGAACGGGCGCCGTCAGTTGAGACTGGTCATCGCTTAACTGCCACGGCTTGCTTTTATTATTAATCTTATATTTTGAATTGTTTTTTTATATATTTTTTTTTCATTGTTCTCGCATATTGAAGCAACACGAATAATGTACCCAGGATTTTGTAATATCTTGATTTAAAAAGAGTGTCCTTGGAGTTTCTTGCCCGTTCTTCTCCATAGAGATCTACATTTTGGAATGGGCAACTAGCTTCAACTTTCTGACTAACTGACCGACTCTTTGACAATTCAAAAGTGCCTGTAAATGGTTTAATTGAAATAAATGCTTTGAGTTTGAGTTTGACGAACAATACCAAAGAAAGGACATTTTGGTAGGCCTCATAAACTACTTAAACTGCTAGATCATAATTAAAACTGAAACAATCACCCACATTGTCCTCAAATTCACAATAATTAAAATAATATAATACTTTTTACAATAAATATGCATGTCTAAAATAGTTATCAAAACAAATCAATTTTGGATTACGTAGTAGGCTCGGAAGAGGGTGGATAAGTGGTCAGATGATAGAGATGAATGGAAGAAAAAGACATGTGCACTGACCCCAAATAAATTGGGCAAGTAGATTCCTCAGCTAAGCAAGGCTGCATCACGAAAACTAGAAATCCCGTGTTGTGGCATGTTTATAATTTTTCTCAAATATGCTTGGAAATTCGAACATTATTTTGACAACCTTCTTCGATATAAATCGAAAATTTTAATATGAAAATCCATATCTCTCGAGTTAGTGGCCGGTAATGTTAATAATCATGAATATCCATATCTATCGTGTTTATCGGTCGAATAAATTACTTTGAAAACTCATATCTGTCGTGTAATTTAAAAATGGAACGAACTTTTTACTTCGACCCATAGCAACCAAGGAGGTTACTTGTCAAAGATTGTATTTAAATCTCGAACTGGCTTAGCAAATAGAGCTGTTTAAAGTGAAAAAGAAACAAATGAACATAATTATTGGCGCAAGAAAAGTTATCTTTGTTTGTCATTGATTCTATAATTCAATTCTATGAACAATGGGCACCTTTATATGGATCGTGGGCCCAGTGTTGTAGCACTTTCTTACCTACCTTAAAATGAAGATCGAAATAAGTTTAACATTTTATTCCATGGCAGTACTGCAATAAATCAAATAAAAAAGTTACAGCGGTTCCTAAAGTCCAATAATTACCGTTACAAATAAATGCTAATATTATGGCCTAATGATGCGCGCATACATAATTGTATCTCCATGTTGCCAGTCGGAATGCATTTTTCTCTTTTGTATGTCGCCTTGGTCTATCAAAATTGTATTGAATGAATAAGTGGTGTAAAAAATATTCTTTATTTTATTGGGATAGGTTTATAATAAAAAAAATACCTTTGATTATGAAAATGAACTGATGATTCTGATGGTCAACTTTTATGTCCCGGTGGAGGTCATCATGTCGTATGTACCAACGTGCATTTACAATTTTCATTATCACTTTGTTCTGGAATCGTTGTATATTAATATATTGGTCTGTTTGGTGCAGTCCCATAGCTGAATACCATAAGTCCAAACTGGCATCAGGACTTGTCTGTATAGCAACAATTTGTTTTGCACAGACAGCATGGAGTTTCTTCCAAGCAGCCAATGCATTCTTTTGAATCGGAGGTCGAGTTCATCTTTTTCTTCTTGACGTGGGCTTTCTAGCGTAGCTTTACGTCAAGAGTCATACCGAGATACTTGGCTGTATTGTCATATGGGACTTGTTTATTATTAATGTATACTGGAGAACACTGTTTTTTGTTGGTAAAATCTGTGTGAACATATTTCGATTCATTAAGTTGAATCCTCAAATTTTTTGTCCACTCATAAACTTGATTTACAACCATTTGTACCTTTTCTACTGCTTCTTCGTGGGTGTTTCCTACAGATATTATGGTTGTATCACCAGAAAAGATGCAAATGTTTGCAAACGGTTGCGTGTTTTGCTCTAATTTAGGAATATTGCAAGTATATAGTAGGTACAGGACCGGACCTAACACACTTCCGAGCTGTACGCCAGCTTTAATTTCTTTCAGTTCTGAGTAGGCGTCTTCTTGTCTTATTCTAAAAACTCTGTTCAGAATGTAGGTTTCTAATATATTTTCAAACTGCTTTGGTAACGGGCTCTTCAGTATATGTATAAGGCCTTCATGCCATACTTTGTCAAACGCTTGCGCTACGTCTAGGAATACAGTAAAACATACTTTCTTGTCTTCAAGGGCGTCTTCTTTAACGTTAGTGATCCTATGCACTTAATCGATGGTAGAGTGTTTTTCTCGAAATCCACATTGGTGCTCTGGTATTATGTTTTTGCTAACTTTTATTGGTTTAAACCGTTTGAGTAATAGCTTTTCAAATAGCTTGGACATGATTGGTAGCAAGGAAATATTCCTATAAGATGATGTTTCGTGAGCCAGTTTCCCTGGCTCAGCTATGATTATTAGTTCGGCCACCTTCCATAAGTCTGGTACATATTTAAGCCTTAGTGCGGCATTGATTAGGTTCACTAACTTAACCAGACCCTTCTTGGGAGGTTATGAAGTAGGTACTTCTCCTGTTATTAAATCGTAACCTGGTGATTTTCGTGTACTTATATTACGTTTTATTTCTCGTGCGACTTCTCTCGGTTTACTAGTTTTATGGTAACTTCATGCGATCAGGGAAGCGCGATCGTCGCGTGCTATCTCACTCACTCTCTTACATTCCGTTAGTGAATTTGTGTCGTTCGCTTCTGTACCATCGATAAAGATCGCTACCTGCACTCGCACTGATCGGTTTTCAACAATACGAGTGCGTGTTCTGTCCTGCTCAATCCTGAGTAATCCTTTTTTGCCTCATTCTAATAGTTCACTTATGCTATAAATAATTCATTAAAACAACGTAAATGTACAAAAAATTCTGTATGGGCATCATTAGGTCATAATATTAGAATTTGTAACGGTAATTATTGGACTTTTGGAACCGCTGTTACTTTTTTGTTTCATTAAGATTAGAGCTCGCTATTAATAAAATGTTAAGCTTATTCGGATCTTCGAATTTAAGATAGGTAAAAAAATGCGATAACACCGGGCTCATTCTGCCGGTACTTAGTTTGAATTTCCGCGCATTATAAGAAAAAAGTACTATACAAGCCTTGGCCGCAACCAGGCATTGATAGACTCACGTATGTGTGCTTCGACTTCGCCTCGGCTTAAATTTTCACGTTGGTCCATCAATGCTTCTGTTGTCGGCCGCTGCGGCAATGTATTATTTCACACCACCTGCTCGCTAATGTCTAATTATATGTATGTCATGCAAACCTTACCTAAAGTTTAAGTAAAGCACTCTCTAGGCTCTAGCTGGGCAATAATATTGTACTGAATTTCATTATTTATAACCCGCAGGTCAATAATGTGATTTGAATTTGGAACCTCAACTAAACAAAATCGTACGAAAACTTTTAATCTACCAACATATATTTTTAAAGGACCAAAACCACGTTGATATTGAAAACCACTAACCCAATTAAACCTTTCATCACATTTCAATTGATTTGAGGCCATAACTCCACAAATGTGTCAACTTTTCAGCGTCACGAGTGTTTGTAAGCGATATATCAGGTTTGTTTCAATGATGTGGGATCGTAAATATGGGGAAACAATGTTCATCCGATGACAATGTCACTTCAACATTGATGAATGAGTGCTGTTACAAACTGAATAAAAACAGTGGCACTGCCCACTGGCGTAGCTAGTCCTAAAGAGGCCCTGTATTATATTGGGGGCACTTTTTACCCGACTGCTGCTGAAAATGGCCATATTTTGTATTGACAATATAATTAAAATAGCATCCAGAGTCAGGAGGTTAAACTGTTATTGCGACAGTTTTCATTGAAGAGCGAGCGAAGCGAGCTCAGAAATTGGAGTATTCTGAACCGGGTTTAGTAATTTTCATTGTAATGTTTCTTAAGAGAATGCGAGCAAGCGAAGCAAGATAGAAAATTGGAGCATCCTGATTCGGATAGGTTAGATTTTCAGCGCAATATACCGCGCCTATAGCTTTCAAGCTTTTACTGGGTCTTCATTTATTACGGGCCTCTTATTAATAAGAATAGGTCTTCAATAATATATTACCAATTATTACTACACACGTGGCCCGTGGCCACGTGGCTACACCCTGTAGCTTGAGGGGCCCGTATCATTGATACGGCTAATACAACGATAGCTACGCCCCTGACACTGCCATAATATTAATTTAATATCTCCTTGTTGACTTTGCTCGCATTTCAAAGGGTTGCAAGTGGTCCTTTCACTGTAGTGTTTCTCTCTCAAACTGTCCACGAAAAACTTGTCTATTAAAAATGGTTTTTAGTAGTGTGACCACCCGTTGCAGCATCCTATGATACCTCTTTCTTGAGTGCATTATGCTGACACCTAGCCGTACTTAATCTTAACTAATGTGCCATATTTAAGGCAAGCCTGAGAGTACTGCCTCGTTGGCCTAGCGCTGGGTTCGATTCCCAGATCGGGCAAAGTGTTATTGGGTTTTCCTATCAGAAATTACTCAGTAGCAGCCCGTAGTCTAGATTTGTGCCCGGTTGATGGCAATGGACTCACTCCCTATTACATGGAACTTAAACATAACTGCTGAAATGTGGGTAGATACACGTCTACCTAACCCTTTGGTTATTACAGGGGTGATGTTAGACTGTCTTGTGGTAGGTACACAGTCAGTCGTCATTTTGTACCTCAATTATCATTCGGTCGGCCATTAAAATACAAAACTGGTTCCTACTGTTAGTTATATCCACTTAATATTTATGAGAGCCAAACGATCCAGCACAACAATACCCATTACATCTTCTATTACAAAGTTATTACAGAATACAATGCAATCGCAACGTATACCAACATGGTCGACTCGCATCGCATAGTGATGGCCGTTACACGAGAAACAATGTGGAACCTGCAGGGAATACCGACATTTATGATACATAGTAGGACATAATGATAATGTTTTTATGACAAGTCTTTTACAGTTCAAGCAGTACGGTTATGGAATGCCTCGCACGTGTCCATAAAGCGTGCTCAATAATTATCCACTTTTAAAATATTGGTTAAAAACATCCTCTTTCCTTAATCATCATCATTACATTTAGTTTCCTTGCTCTTGTGTCATGTTTATTATTGTATATATATCTAATATATAAAATTCTCGTGTCACAGTTTTCGTTGCCATACTCCTCCGAAACGGCTTAACCGATTTTGATGAAATTTTTTGTGATCCGGTATCTATGAGAATCGGCCAACATATTTTTTTTTTTTTTTTTTTTTTTTTTTTGGTACGTAGGGTAGGGAGTTAGGGAGGTAGGTAGGTAGGT
This sequence comes from Dryobotodes eremita, assembly GCA_917490735.1. Taxonomy (NCBI): domain Eukaryota; kingdom Metazoa; phylum Arthropoda; class Insecta; order Lepidoptera; family Noctuidae; genus Dryobotodes; species Dryobotodes eremita. Next base: position 7,021,401 of record OU823261.1, read on the forward strand.
AGGGTAGGTAGGTAGGTAGGGTAGGTAGGTAGGGTAGGTAGGTAGGTAGGGTAGGTAGGTAGGGTAGGTAGGTAGGGTAGGTAGGTAGGGTAGGTAGGTAGGGTAGGTAGGTAGGGTAGGTAGGTAGGTAGGGTAGGTAGGTAGGGTAGGTAGGGTACGCCGTAGATAAGTACCGCAACCCGTGCGAAGCGGGGGCGGGCAGCTAGTATATATATATATATGTAGATAAGTATATGTTTAATGTATGTCTGTATCTATTGTATATTGTATAAGTAAATGGTACACCACTGACTACCTGCTGTATTGTCTCTCCTTCTCCCTTTAATCCATCCAAAGGTTGTCTGTAAAAGATCGCTTTTAGCGATAAGACCGCCCATTATGGCACCCTATGTAAAATTTCTACATTTATATATGCAATTTTTATGGTGTTTATAATACAGAGTATTCTATTCTATGATACGAGGGTCGATCTCTAAAGGTAAATCTACGTTTGCCGCGGCCGGTCTGAAGACGGGTAACGATTCATTCCATACCAAGAACCCTCTGTAATTAGGAAAGAACGCTAAGCCATTGGTCCTGGCTATTATTCGTAGATCTTTGACAGCCGTTACGCGTATTCAGAAGGCCGAAAGTCTGAGAACCGGTCTTACCATGGGATATATCCAGTAACTGGGTTGTGGAGGTCAGATAAGCATTTTGGCCAGGTAACATAATGATAGTCAGTTGCATTGCATCAGGTTAGTTACAATAAGAAAAAAGAAAAATATTTTATTTAGGACACGTACAGGAAATACAAACAATAAAAGATAAAATTTTAAAATCACAAAATAATGGTAAAAAACTAAAACTGTGTACAAAAACAAAAAAGAACAAAATCAAAATCGGTTCATCCGTTCGGGTGCTACGATGACACAGACAGACACACACACGCACGCACACACACGCGCACACATAGACACGTCAAACTTATAACACTCCGTCGTGTTTGCGTCGGGGGTTAAAAAGAGAATTTTCAAAATTAAATCAACTTAGTCATTACCCACAACACCCAGTCAAAACCGATAACAATCACTCAACCCAAATATAACATAATTGACATCTGCAAAAAGCAGATAAGTGTTACCATTTTGATAAATGAACGCGACGCAAACTTCGCGCGAACCAGATTGTTAGGTAATGTAATAGAAAATCTAGTGGATGGCGGGTAATCTATCAATTTGCCGGGCGAGCGATCAAAGGTAGATGTGAACTACACTAATCTCACACGTATACCGCGCTCATATAATTTGTGTTATAGCACCTCTACTGATTGTTTTCGAGAGAGATTCGGGAAAAGTGAGAAGAGTTTGATTGCCAATTGCTTAGTTTTGTAGCTGTAACCAGGGGGTCTACTCTCTCAGCACGAAATCCGTAGTTTCGGTCGAAGTTACGAGTATTTCCTACTCTGTATCACTTACGGACATAAGATTATTTCGAGACCCGAATTAAAAATGAATGACAACACTACTTGATAGTTGTCGTTACTACGGATGTGTTGTTGCCTTTCCGAAAAAGTTAATTAATCGAGAGTAGTGTTAATTCCAAAGTATCGAACTACTTTCGGATGGGCACGTTCCTTCGTTAAGGGATTTAGAGAGTAGGCCCCCAGGCGCGGATACAGGGGGGCAACGGGTGCAGTCGCCCCACAAACTGAGTAAAAAAAAATAGAAAAATTTAAACATAGTTTTAAATAACTTGTATTTTTACTTTGTACACAGTATATTACTTAGTTAGGGATAAGTCGTTGTCATCCTCGAAAAGGCTTAAAACATTGTTTAGTTTAGGTACGGAAAATAGGTCCTCCCCGTCCCCCAGAGAAAAACTTTTGCCCCCCCCCCCCTCCCCTTGAGCGAAAACCTAGATCCGCTTCTGGCTGTAATAAATTAATTAATTTCTTCACGCACACTAATGATAGAGTGGTATTTAAATGAAAAGTTATCTTGTACATAGATAGTTGTCTGACAGATTTGAAAGACGATGAGTGTGGATTGACGAAGGATGAGTGGCCTGTCAAATGCCTTCTATACGCAGATGATCAAGTTCTACTTGCATCGTCAGCAGAAGAGTTGCAAGACATGGTGACTGTGATGGATGAATCATATAAAATGAAAGGGGTGAATATAAATGTGAATAAGACGAAGGTCATGGCGTTTGAAAGAAAAGAGGATGTATCGGTACGTGATGTAAAATTAAATGATAAGAGTGTGGAGCAAGTAAGTAAGTTCGTATATTTGGGGAGTCTGTTTACAAGGCATGGAAAGATTGATGGAGATGTGGAAAGAAGAGTAAATGCGGGCAATAAAGTGAATGGTGCTACACATGCAATTGTGACCAACCAGTTGGTGTCCAAAAAAGCACGACTGGCTGTTCACAATGGCGTGCTGGTGCCTACGCTTATGTATGGAAGTGAGTGTTGGGTGTGGCAAAAGAAGCATTAAAGTAGAATAAATGCTGTGGAAATCAAGAAAGGCCAAAGAAAGGCAAATCAAGAAAAGCCCCTCCTTTTCAAGGAAGTTGACTAGCATTTGCCCCCTATGATTTCTGCTGCCAAACCCGTAGGATCCTACTACCGATTCGTTGCAATCCTGTACTCCCACTTTAGCGTTAAAATCCCCCATGAGAACGTTGTAGTGGGCCTTAGTGGTGGAATGCAAGGCCTTGGAGTTGTCCTCGAACATTTCCTCCACTTCGTCTTCCGAGTGTGCCGAGGAAATGCTGTGGAAATGCTTTCCTTGCCAAACATGTGTGGTGTGACTATAAATTATAGGCTGAAGAATAATGTGATAGGGCAACGGTGCGGTTTAAAAGAAGAAGTAGTGACAAAAATTGAAAAGAGTATGCTTAGATGGTTCGGTCATGTTGAGAGGATGAATGAAGAGCGACTAACCAAAGGTATTTACAAGGCAGATGTGAGTAGAAACGCCGGGAGGGGACGCCCTAGGAAGACATATAGTGACCTTATTGGTGATGTTCTTCAGAAAGGTCAGGTGCGTAGTAGTTGCAACCGGCGTGCGTATATGACCAGATGTATGAACGTAAACGAGGCAAAAGGAGTATGTAAGAAACGTAGCAGGTGGCGTTCTGTAGTCTCTGCTTACCCGAATAGGAAGAAGGCGTGAGTTTATGTATGTATGTAAGTTATCTAAAGTAGCTTCTTGTAAGCTTACTGAATGAAACCCTAGCTTACCCCCGATAGGCAACATTTTTGATAAATATATGATACGGAGCAGTGACACTGCAGATTATTCAAGCTGAAGTGGCAGTGATCGATGGCTGGTGGAGCTGACGAGCCCTAAAGTGGAGACTCCGTATCGGCAAGCGTAGTGTGGGACGCCGCCCAGCTAGATGGACCGACGACCCTAACACGTTACCTGTGTAGCTAGGATTATGGGTACCACCTCTTACGTGTAAACGCAAATGTAGTTTTAACGTTAGGATAGGTTTTAAGTTGATGACAGAATATTGGTCACCCTAATAAAAAAGTCATCCGGTCTTCAATTTTTTTATTTATTTAGGTCAATGCTCATACGTGTATGTCGATAAAAACGAATAAGCTCCCACGTGTATAAATTTAAAAGTGTATAAACTTGTTTGGACTCATGCCCCATGGATGGGGCATGCACGTACGATATGAGGCTCAAAATGCACCATCGATGGGTCATGCACTGTTAAGAGCGGCCAACCCGTCATACTTTTCATACAAACGCTCGTACGTGATTATAGCGTTGTAACACAACTCTCATTGAAATTTTTGAAACAATAGGTATGTTGTGTACTTTATCTAGGTTTCTATGCAAGTAAGAAATCAAATTTTGGAGAAACAAATTCAGTACTCAGTTTTGGTAGTATTCAGTTATTTGTACAAATTTTACCTGAACTTTGACCGTTCATAATGTACTCATTAATTGTAAAAGTAAAGAAAACATCTTCATAGAAATCTCGCACAGGTAATTGAGATTCTAAATGAGAAACATTTTTTCCAAAATCTTGCAAGGCTTTTTCAAAAACACGTATTTCCTGGAACAAGTTTTGTGAAATCTTTGCGCGCCAATTTTCGTTCGATGTTGTCGCGTTCTCACTCTTGCTGCTTTTTCAAACATTGCGTTGGATGAAACAACAAGCTTTTCAATCATGCTCGCGTTCACGATAGACGGACCGGGAAGGGAAGGCCCTTCCCGGTCCGTCTATCGTGACTTAACGTGTTAAGAAAGTGGCTGGGACAGACTAGCAGAGTGTTGTGGCTTATTTATGCAAATAAATGATTTTTGTCTTTTTTTCGGCGCAGCCTAGTAGATACTTATATCCAGCTGTGGACTGCGATAGCAATGTATCGACTTAGCATAAGTGCCAAACAAATAAGTAAAAAAAAACATGCTTGGCACAAGGTTTTTGCGCACCTAACTACAAAACTTGAAAATGCGTATGAAAAACGACTAACTATATTTTGTAGTTTCTATGCAAAACTACGTACGTTTTGTCCCAGGTACTTAATAATGAATGTACAATTCTGGGACAACCAACCTAGTTAAAAGTTTGCACATTTTAACTCCAAACTCGGCTATCTACAACTTAATTAATAATAAGTTACGAGGCAAAGTAAGTTACGATTTTTTATAAATTAATAGTATAAAAAGTTTCCACGTTATTCCGTGGAAACTTTTTATACTATTAATTTAGATTTATTTAGATTGTTATACAAGGGTCGAAAGGAATCAATTGTCATACGAGGTATTTAGTGCCCGAGCGCAGCGAGGGCGACCAGAGTACGAGGAGGAATTGATGACTTTCACCCTTGTTAAAAATTCCTCATATTTCGTTTAATTTCCTTATATTTCGAATATAAGGAAAGTAAAAAAATTTTAGTTTTTTTTTTCTAAAATATTTATTGATAACATGAGACTCATTTTTAATAAAATATTAGTATATAAAACCGATATTTTGAATTTCAGTATAGCTTACAGTGTTGGTATCCCGCCAAATTGTTTAGTCTTCTAAATATGAAACACACCGCGTCACCGCCGCGGGCCGTCCCGAATAAAAGGTATTTTCTTATTGACACAGCCAGTATGAATTAAAAAATAGATTAACACTGTAAACTGTACTGAAATAGAAAATATCGGTTTTATAGACTAATATTTGATAAAAAATTTGTCTATTGTTATTAGTATCAATAAATATTATTGCTAAAATTTAATTTAATTTAATTTTTTTTCGATTCCTTTCGACCCTTGTGTAATAATCTACTATTTCATCTCTATGTTATATTTTTGGCAAAAGAAAAACATGTATTAAAGTCGGTTTTTAGTTTCAGTTTATTTTATTTTAAAGATGATACATACAAGTATTCCTTTAAAAAAATCTAATTTCTATGTGTGACATCTCCTTTCTTTTGTCTTTAGGACGATTTGCTAATAGGATATTTTATTAATGTGTAGTTTTGAGGATAGGTCGTTTTGCTATTAGGACCATTTGCTTTTAAATTTTTTTTATACGTAGTGCTCATGACGACTATGACTAGATAAATTTTCTATGAAGAGATTATTCGACATCCACCCACAGTCATAATAGTAGGTCAATATCCTACCCTAACACTTACGACAAAGGAGATCAAACCCAGATTAACTTCATGGAAGATTTTTCAAACGTTGTACATTAAGCCGAACGTCTGTGGTAACACTATGACTTTAAACTGGCCCTGCGTAGTACGGCGTTTCGATAGAATAAGAGGCCAGTTTATACTGGATCTGACGTGAGGCCTCCCGTACCTTCTTGAAGGACTATGAATAGGTACTTTTTATTGTACAAGAACAGGTGCCACCTACGCAAGTAATCCTTCCATCCGTCGACTTTATGAACTAGCGTGGATTTGAAACAGCTGATAGTCTTCACGTCCTTTTATCCTGACATCTGTATGAAAGGGCCACGTTTTCACAATTCTGATGAATGACTTTCATGTTTTTTCTTCAGGGATTAAAAAAGACAGGCTGGGGAGTGACGAAAAGAAAGAAAGAAAGAAAGAAAATACATTTATTTGCGGCAAACATGACGCAAAGAAAAAACACACAAATACAAAAAATTACGAGTTGGGGAAAAATATGCGTCACATTCACGCAAAACGGCAATCGCTCAGCATAATGCTACGACCCTATGCGAGACAGAGCCCCAGCGCTGGTTTTCAGCGATAGCCGGCGCTGACGTGATGACGTCAACCAGTGCAGCATACGAAAATTAAAAATAAACATTAAAATAAGAAATAAAATAAATACACTATAACCTAGTTCAAAAAGTATATAAACATAATATTTATAACGTGGTAACATTCCGGGGAAACGACTCATACGCCGCCGGGCTTTAATGATCTGTGCGCGCAGCTGTCATAAAACTGTAGGTTTGACATTTTGACTTATTGATTAAGCAATAAATATTATAAAACATGGCGCATTATGTAATGAATGTTATGATAGAATTTTATTAAACACCAAGGATGTATTTGTATTGGGTGATTGTGTACGTATGGTATTTGTAAAGCAGTGTTTGTAAAATTTGTGTTAGAAGGTGCAGATGACAAACTCGGTGACTTAAAGGAGAACCACAGTCCAGGGACAATGGTAGGTGCAAAATAATTATATTTATTATCGTGATTGTAATGTATTAAATTAAATGTAATTAAAATGGTTAGATAAATAAATTAAGATAATTTTCCAACAAGGAACTACAGATACCAAAACAAGCCGAAGTGTGCCAGTTGGTTAATTAGATTTAACCGTACATTACAGAAACAAAGGTCACGTTCCCAAGTGTAAGGGATGAGTGCTGTAGCGAAACGCAAACATAAATACAGCCCCACCGACAGAAGAACCAATTTCAAGCAGCCCACGCCCAAGAAGATCCAACACCAAAGCCTGCAAGCCATGACCCCTAAGGTACAGTGAACTATAATAAAGTACATGGTTAAGGTTGAATAGAAATTTGTTCATGTATGAGTAACCTTTTGTGTTGGAATTTAAAAGATTGTATTGTTTTCAGGCATCGCATTGGTGGTGGGAGATCATTCCAGCAGCGTGTGGCTGCGAACTTAAAACACCCCCTGAATGCTGCAGTTCTGTGCATTGGCACAGACAGTGGGCTTACCATGGAGCGAAGACTATACTTTAGATGATTTTGTTTCCAAGTTAGCTTTTCATAGAGATAGTGTGGTTTTTGAGTAGTAATGATACCAAACAACAAGGTGGCTAAATGAAGCTTCCTCCTGGCAGCCATCTTTAATAATTTTAGTTCATTAATGTATGGAGTAACATGATTTCTATGCGGGACATTAACACAAAAACGAACACTGGCATTTTGGATACGTTGGATTACGCGCTCCGTTCTTGAAAGCAGGCATGGTCCATAGACTGTGTCACAGTAATTTAACTTCGATAGAACGAGGCTATCAACAATTTGTTTCCGTACTGGTAAGCTTAGGTATTTGCGTATTCCATATAAGACCTTTAGTCTATAAAAACAATTACGGAGAACATTGATCACATGAGCCTCAAAACGCAGCTCTGGATCCATAATTAGCCCTAAATTGCATGCCTGCTCCACTCTCTCAATTTTCTCTCCCTTAATAACTATCTCAGGGTTGACAGACAGTATTGCACTAACTTGTTTCTTAGAACCCAGAACCATAAATTTTGACTTAAGAGGGTTCAGCACCAGAGAGTTCTCCTCCGACCAAACAATCACTCTATGCAAGTCCTCATTTATCTTCTGCACTGCCAAAGATGTTTCATCCCCTTTGAAGGATATGTACAACTGAATATCGTCAGCATACATGTGATATTTGCAGTTAACAAAGGATTTTATGATATCCGCACTATATAGAATGTACAACAAAGGCCCCAGAATGGATCCCTGAGGGACACCCCTCGGCACTTGGAGGGGGGGGGATGACACCGTTGACCCGTCCTCCCTATGCATCTCTACATATTGAGACCTGTCAGTAAGGTAGCTTTTAAACCATTCCACCGCATCGCTGTCAAAGCCATAGAAAGCTAACTTAGACAGCAATAGAGTGGTATTAATTGCGTCAAAAGCCCGGGAAAAGTCCAGCAGAGCCAGAATTGTTCCCTCCCCCCGGTCACGTGCTTCAAGGATACTACCCACAACATCAGCTAGAGTCGTTGCAGTACCCCTACCCTTTCTGAAACCCGATTGAAGGTCAGGAAGAATGTTGTTTGTTTCGAGGTATTGGATAACTTGCGAGTATACTACACGTTCCAGGATCTTAGACAGGCAAGGTAGTATACTAATTGGTCTCAAGTCCTTCATGCTAACTGGGTTATTGTTTTTAGGGATAGGGCGAACAATAGCGCATTGCCAGAGTTTGGGGAATGTCCGCGTGACTATAGACCGGTTAATGATATCTGTAATGGCTTGCAGGGTAGTGGGCAACGTGAGAGATATCATATCAAGACTTATACCGTCGACACCCTGTGCATTTGACCTTAGGCTCTTAATTATCTTTAGGATTGATTCAGGATTAGTTGTTGTGAGTGCAAATGAGGCCGGGCCATACCTGTGAGACTCAAAGTAGGACAATTGAGAGCTGCTATGACGACAATTACCTGGGACGTCCAAAAACGCCGCATTGATGTCATCAGGGTTGTTGAAGTGACTTGGCAGCAATCTTTGCTTATGGTCTGGAAGCACATCCGATTTTAAATTGCGCCACAACAGCTTCGGGTCCTTAATTTGGTCATTGATACTCTTGGAGAAATATGCCGTCTTCTCTCTAACTAATGCCGCGACTGCTTGGTGCTTCAGATCCAGATAATATTCTTTATGCCCCGGTAGTTTAGATTTACGAAATCTGTCCCTAGCTTCATCTCTCAATGTCGACATCAGTTTGATGTTCTCAGTTATCCATGGTGTAGGGCGGGTTTTAAATGTCTTTCTTTTAAGAGGAGCATGGAGATCGAATAATTGGATCATAAATGAGTTAAGTGTTTGCACCATTGAATTGACATCATCCATGTCACCAATAATCGCCCATGGTATAAGTTTTAAATCAATATTAAAATAATCCTCTAATATGTTTGTGAGCGAACGAAAGACGACCGATCTAGGTTTAGCCTTATACTTCTTAAAAATCGTCTCGCATGTGATAAATGAGTGATGGCCAAGTTCACGAATATGGTTTACCACGACATTACGGATTGAAGCATCAGTGCAGATTATGTCAATAAGCGAACTACTATCACCTACAAAGTGTGTGGGTGTTTGGACTAATTGACTTAGATTTAAGTAGCTACAGAAATCCAAAAGTTGTTTAGTTTTTGGGCTATTGAAATCTAGCATATTAACGTTAAAGTCACCTAATAATATTACGTTATCGTAGGGGGCCAAACCACCAATACTGGCAGTCAAGCCCTCAAGAAAGAGCTCTAAGTCTAACCATGGTGGACGATATGCAGTGCCAATGAGTAACTTTTTCTTATTTACATTAAGGGTTAACCAGAGCTGTTCAACATTGGGATGATCAGGATGAGCTCTTACTCGCGCAGTAACACCATTTTTTATGTAAAATGCAACTCCTCCGCCGCGGCCACCACGTACAGACATAGGTCGCGGTATGTGCTTAAGCTTGTACCCAGGCACACTAGGCGCTCGGTCCTCCTCGCGCTCACGTAACCAAGTTTCGTTGATAGCCATGATATCCACAGCGTGGTTGCCCATGGCTATCAAAAATTCATCCTGATTAGTCCCGAGAGAGCCCGCATTCAGTAGACCAAACTTAATACATTTGCTAGGAGTCATTTGCATTTGTCATTTGCGTGTACTGTATGTATGTCTTGTGTATCTGTATATTTATGTTAATCATGAGTAAGTAAATGTGGAAGTAGGAACTATGTTCAACAGCGGGCTGCAATGAGCTTATAAGATGGAGTGATAATGTACAGTAGTTATAATTAGCGTAGATCAGAATCATTGATGATAAATAGATTGTAAATATTTTTAGGATATAAATAGGGTATGATGTAATAAGTGTTTGAAGTATATTGATATGTAAAACAAATATATAAAAAAGTATTAATGATAACTCACTATGCACACCTGTTGAGCTGTGGTCAAGCAAACAGTTGCGACGCATATCCTCCCAAGTAAAAACAATTAACATAAACATAACATAAAATACCATAAAGAAAAATAAAAATAGAGAGTAATCAGACTGTTTCATTGACAGAGCCAAACATCCGAGAAATATCTTCATCGGTGCGGATTCTTTGTGTGGAGTCACCTGGCTTCCTCCTGGCAAGAATGCGGCCGCGCTTGGTCCACACAAATCTCCAGTCGAAGAGACTAGCTGCGTCCCGAGCCTTCCGAAATAACTGGCGGTTTATTTTTGTAAGGCGTTCATTGAGAAAGAACCGCTGGGCCGGCCCGGGCATGTCAAGATCTGCTGTCGTCGCACCACGTCGCACCCGCGCGCTCGCCAACATATCATCGCGCAAATCACGACGTGCCAGGCGCACGACAATGGCGCGCGGGCGAGTCTCTGTCGCACCTGCAGAGCCTGTCGCGTTGAGCTGCCTCCCGCCGACTCGTTCCGCGCTGACAATGTCGCGGTCTTCAAGGTTGACCCCTAGCTTTAGGCTTATGACCTTAACGATGTGGTTCGGGTTATCAGCCTTGGCCTCGGGTATATTTGATATTTCGATGTCATTTGCCAAGAGATCCTGATCCCTGTCATTGAGCTCGCGCCTTAATTCGTCTACGATCTTGTCTACTGCCCCGGTATTCGCCGGACCCGAAGAAGCCCGCCGCTCCAAGGCGTCCACCCTGGCCTCTAGGCCATCGATGCGCGTGTTGCAGGTATTCATAGAGGTTTTGAGCTCTATCATCTCCATCTCCATTTCCCTGCGAAAGACTTGGATCTCCGCACGCACCGCCCTCAGTTCCTCCATAAGTAATTTCATGTCGGAGCCGGTGATCAGCGAACTTTCCCGGGCTGTGACATCAACTATAGAGGCATCGTACGGCAGGGGAGTGGCATCATTTGAAAGGCACGCAATCTGCATAGGTGCAGGTTTAGTACAGATGTCAGAGGTATTAGGCGTACTGGTTTCCATGGAGGCTTGTTCTACGAGGGTCACTGCTTGAGAACTTTCAGCAGGGCCTCTGACTGGGGTCTCAGCCCTGTTATCCCTAACGAGGTTCTTCTTACACTCGGGGCAACGCCAGTTTGCAGTTATAGCTGCTTTCATAGGAACGCCAACACAGACTCTGTGGTATTGAACTTGACATTTACCACACCTAGCGCCCTCTACCGCTGAGATAAAACGACCGCAACCCCCACACTTGACACCTGGCATGATGGTAACCGAGACAAGCTTGTAACGTGAGTGATTCCAGTATCGTACGCTAGATGGCGCCGGAGGTGATTCCCGATACGAATCGTCAGATCGATTGGCCAAGGGAAAGATAGATGGCTCTGTCAGCACATTAGTGCTACAATTACTTGTATTAATTAGTGGGTAAGCAGCTAATTACGCCAAGTCACTGTGTTATTGTTTTGTTAATTACGTCTCTTATGCGCACTATTTAACATTCACTCCAATATATGACACTCTATGTTACACTAAGCTTATTAATATACTAAAAGTTTACACTGAAACTTGTGTTTTAAATTATTTCCGATAAAAAAAATGACAGACAGGTCTACACCGATACAGACGTCAAACGTCAGTGTGAAAAGAGATGCTTTTAACTATAGGCAACGCCCTAGTTACGTAACACACTATCAATCACAATCTGAATCATTTTGAAGCCTATTGCTAATCAATTGCTTATATGTTCGAAAAATGTGTTTGCTTAACAACGTAAATAACGCAATGAAATTTGTTGAACTGCCAAAATTTAAGTTAGACATGGGACTTAAACATAACTGGCGAAATGGGGGTGTAATTTAGCTATACCTCTGCCTTATCCTTCGGGGATTACAGTCATGATTACAGTGTTATGTATATGCATATATATGTTAATGAATTCAAAATATTTCGTCCATTGCCAATAGTAGCGGTAGACTATAGCGGTACATTCAGCAACAGAGATGGTTATCGAACGTCATCGCTTCGACACATCGCGGTATTTGCAATTTGTACCGCTGCGACTGTCACCCGGCCTGATTTATTGAAACAATGTATGTACAGCAACGATGTACCTATATGAAAAAATTAAATAGAAATATGTGATAACATTATACCATCGGAAATAGTTTGGTAATTAGTTTAATTTTAATTGAAGTAGGTATTTTCTGAAAATATTCTTCTACTTTCATATCGGAACCTAGCCATAAGAATAGCTCAAATACCTTAAAGATTAGCCGTGGTAGAAACATGAGGAAACCAGCAAGGAGGTAGCAGCTAGTATGGACCAGCTGAGCGCTCTAGGCGTATATTTAACTATCAAAAGTACCGCAATAGAAATGAGAAAATGCAAAGTTGAAAAAAAATTGGTACATAGTTGAGCTTAGAAGTCTTTAACGCCATATTTGAAAGCATAAAATAAATAACATATCTACCATTTTGAAGTTCTTGCCCATTCTTCTCCATACGAAACTACCTTTTGAAAGGGGCAACTAGAATCAATTCTATTTTTTTGTAAATTTTGACGTTCAAAAGTGCCTTTTATGTGCCTATTTGAAATAAATGATTTGACTTTGACTTTGAACATAGGCAATAGGGCTAGATATACCTGTGATATATCCAGCGACAGACAAAATAGTCTCGCGGTACATCAACACGGCGCGGCATTTGCAATTTGTACCTCGCTCTGTCGCGAACCTTGATTTATTGATTCACTGAGTGCTATTGCGACGTGTTTGCACTACAAGGAGCAACACGAGCGTGTTAGAGAGATCGTGTAATACAGTGTTTATTTATGTTACTTCGAAACGTGAATGCGTGTCATCATAAATTAAATTTAAACTTCCATTAGGCACGAAAAAAATTTAAAAGAAAAGTTTCGTCTGAGATGATCCGTTTTAGTAAGAAAATTTAAATGTGTCACGGCTCTTATAGATATATAGTAGAAAGAATTGTCAAAGCCCGAGTGTATTATAACTAACTACTCAAAAGCTTTTATAATAATCTGATTTGATCACATAGCAAGAGCAACGACTTATTGAAACAGAGCAATATCAAGACCGACCACATCAAAAGTACACGAGCGAGCGTGATAAATTTTCATTCAAAAAACATTCGCCATGCCGTTTGAGTTTTATTAGGTTGACCCCAGTATCAGCAAGTAGAGTGGCTGATGATCGCCGGAAACTATGACCTATAAATTGCTCTGGATTGGGCAAATTTAAGTCTGTCGCAATCACACTGGGCATTTGTGCAATTTTGTGCCTTCCCATTACTTGTTTTGTGCAATTGCAGGTTCTATAATTGAGAAAAAATCTGTCTGTTTTTACATCAACGGGACGAATTACTTGATATTTTTGTACCACTGCAAATGAGGTGTCACGGACGACGAAGGTTCGATCTATCTTGGTTTTAGTGTCACAAAGAGTGACACATGACATTGTTGTGAATTTCTATATCGTTTACTATGATATTTGCAATTTTGATACATCTACATGCACCGTAAATACCGAGAATAAGAACCATCTGCAACAAAAAACCATGATTTGTAGGTATTAATTAGGAATTACCTACTGATTGTTTTTAGAGGTAAAGAATGCACTGAAGCTACAGACACTTACTTTCACCGCCAAGTACTCAGAGTCGGGGTCTTCATTTATAAACTTTTGCACATTTTGTCCTGTCAAGACTTTTGATTTTTTACACTTACCGTCTGACTGTCTTTTCAGCATACCCGTCAGGTTGTGATAGTCTTTTATGTTCAAATTGTGCTTACCAAAACGGTGCACTTCAGCATACAATAAGTATTCCAAAGAGATGAGTGCTTCATTTTCTTTCGAAGGTCGTTAAAACAAGCTAGAAAAACGTTTTCCGATAAAGACTGTGACTTTATGTCGATTTTACATTGCGCAAACTTTTCGTAGGCAAGTTTGTATGTTTCCTTTGACTTCGGTGGAAACAAATTTTCAATCACTAATTTCGATTCCAAAAGGAATCGAAACACAAAAGAACACCGCCGCCCTACATTCAAAAGAATGGACGGCGGTGTTAATTAGAGGATTCGTCGCTTTAAGAGTTCATTTTTACAATTTTATTTTAGATACCTATCACGAAAATTGATGGAAAACAATATGGCGAATTGCAAAAAAAACACCGCACCGCGCTTTCTTTTTTGTTTCTTCCCCGCATTTTTTTTTTTAATGGGCTATGATGTTTGAGCCTGTACCTATACAGCCAAATTCTGAGCAAAATCTTTTTGCACTTGACTATTTTTGAAACAAAACTAGACAATAATGGATTTTCAAAGGAAATTGCTGTTGGCTTAAACTCACAAGCAATGAAATTCCTAACAACTTTGCTGGCGCCTATTCAAGTAGCGCGGAAAGTTCGACTTTCCTCAAAGAAGGTTGTCAAAATAATGATTATATTGCAAGCATTTTTGAATAAATTATAATATTGTATTTGTATTTGTAAAATTGCTACATTTATATCTGTAATTTTTATGGTATACCTACATAATAAAGAGTAGGTATAGTATCTTATCTGTCTATTATATCTATAATATCTTATCTATCTATTGTATCTTATACACACATACACATACATAAACTCACGTCTTCTTCCCATGGGGGTAGACAGAAACTACAGAACGCCACCTGCTACGAATCTTACATACTCCTTTTGCCTCGTTTACGTTCATACATCTGGTCATACACGCACGCCGGTTGCGAGTACTACGCACCTGACCTTTCTGAAGAACATCACCAATAAGGTCACTATATGTCTATGTAAGTGGGTGTGTGTGTGTGAGATTATATCTTATCTCTCATTTATATCTTATCTATCTGTTAATAGTTGGTTAATCGATTACGATTGATTTTTGTAGTAATAAATAACGAATTATCAATTCGAACGGTCGTTGTTTTCTGTACCCTGTTTATTATCTGAAAGTTTTGTTTTATCATATACCTACTTAGGTTATTTAGATAGTTAATATAAAGTATATAAACAACACAGGCGCCACTATTTGCCGATCTTTAAAGACGCGCATAAATTTATTATTAACGTACGGATTACGTTACACCCTCTTTCCCCGTTTATACGATAATAGGTTTTCATTGAAGATTCAAATCCTAATCCAAAGAGATCAGAGAAAATCAAGTTGTTTTGAGAACCTCCTTACTAAAGCCGGTTAAAAATTTAATACATTGATGGACACTAAACGCCCCCAGACGTAATAACAATAAAAGTTCTATTGTGTCTCGTTGTGTCCTTCAACCGATTTTAAACAAGGCGCACACCAGTCTCAAAACAGTTTTATTGGTTGCGGATAGAACAGTTTTGTTCTCTCAAAACTGTTTTTTCTGTAGGTTTTAGACAATTTCGACTACAGGTAGTCCCACCTGAGGGCCTAGACAAAGTAACATTCGATTGATCGACGCTAGTAGAAAACCCAAAAAGTGTATGGGTTTGACATAAGCTATCGAAATGTCACGTGATCATAGGTCAACGAATAGAACTTAGCTAGACAATGTTAACATCATTCCATTCTATGAAACGAATCGACAGCGTCGAACGATTACTTCCATAGAGATGCGTAGCCAAGTGGCACTTTTTGACAAGCGTTATCGCTAATTTTCGATTCGTATGATGGAAACATTAGCGAAAGCGATAACGATTGTAGAAATAGAATCGCTCCGAAGCTAATGCTATTTGTCTAGGCCCTCTAAACAATATGGGACCAATTGTGCGCGCCATTGTTGTTTTAATAGAGCTTTAGTTTATTAATTACTAGCTGTTGCCCGCGAGTTCATCTGCAATCTAGGATGAAAAGTATGCCTATGTCCTTACCCAGGTCATTGTCTATCTGTGTGCCGAATTTCATCCAAATCCCTTCAACCGTTTTGGCGTGAAAGCGTAACAAATAACTTACTTTCGCATTTATAATAATACTAGCTTTTGCCCGCGGCTTCACTCGCGTTAATTTAGACTTTGCCTATCAATTCGGGTTATAATTCAATCATGATTCGAAAGACACGTGGCGCCATCTATTAACATAAGAACGTTATTGTTGTTTTCCTCGGGAACAGTATTTTTTTGCAGGATGAAAGGTACCCTATGTTCGTTTCTGTACACCTGACAACGTATATGCAAAATTTCAGGATGATCGATTCAGTGGTTTAAGCGTGAAAAGGTAACAAACAAACTTACTTTCGCATTTATAATATTAGTTAGGATTAGGATTAGGATATATATGACGGAGAAGGTATGTCTCTCTCGTTATTATCAGCCATATTTTAACTACTGTGGGCGTACTTTGGGAAATGTTGGTTATTACGCAATAGAAAAACCGTTTGCAGTTCAAATCAAATTATAATGTACGAACAATTAATCACACTAGCGAATCACACACTGTAGGTACACGGCACAACTATACAGAACGCGCGACAGTTTCTAAACGTATTTACTGCTTAACCTGCTTAACCGCCAAAAACAAACTCTGCTTTAACTCTGGTCAAGCGTTATGTTATAGACTCTGTCGAGCGCCACCTGGTGGCCCTGGCGTCCTGATTAGTCAAAGTCAAACGATTGATTTAACGTATTTCCGATTTAAGTTAGGATTAGGATATATTTGTAAGACAGGTTTGATTTAGGTCTGCATACAGCTTGATGTTCATTAACATCCGTAACTCATAAATCACTAACCTAACTTTAAACATGTCGGTCAAAATAGAACAACATCGCGAGTCAATCGCAGCACGTTTGAGACGATCTTTTACGAGCCACAATGTGACCGTAAACTTGATTTGTTACGAGATGTAAACGGAACCTAAGTGTTACTGATAGATCTTTGGCAAATAATTCTCGGCAGTTTATTCTGTATAGCACAAACAACGCAATTTGGAATCGGTAATTTTAAAGCCATCAGTTTGGTGCGCCAAATTCACAAGTTATTTCGGAACGAATTCAAACGTTCTGGAATTTTTTGAAATACGATCTCTGTTTTTTCTTTTAACTATAGGAACATGCCTAATTTGAGGTCTGCCACTGCGATCGTCAATTTGCTTAGCAAATGGTCTTCATGATTGTTTATAATACGATGTATCAAGGCCTATTTCAAGATAAAAGTGGTAGTTAATAAGCATTTCCCATCTTTACCATGTTGTAATAAGACCAGCACCCTAATTAAGTAACACACTATCTATCACAATCTGAATCATTTTGAAGCCTACTGCTAATCCATTGCTTCATATGTTCGAAAAAATTGTCTGCTCAACAACATAAATAACGCAATGAATGTTGTTGAACTGTCAAAATGAAACCCATTCCTACTGTAAGTGTGTTACATAATTACCCCGCTGATGACATAGAAAAGCAGTCGAGAGGTGTCGTGGGATACCCGGTAGGAATTAAAGTTCCTTCCGCTTTTGCACTTCTGACGAAGCGTCACGACACTTTGACGGTCAAAATGTTATACCTCTTTTTGGTCTACAAAGAACGATGCGATAAGATGCGGTGCGATAAGGAACTTTATTCCAATAAAGTTGCCTCATCTTATTGAAATTTCCCTGTCGCCTATAATCGTATACCAACTGTTCATAATCAAATACAAATTATAACAATTCAATACCAAAAAGGTGCTCAATACTTCTATCCACGTACCACCGCACCTTACCACCGACCCTTGTCTCGAAAATACGGCGACACATACATATTAAGTAAAATTCCGCACCTACAGGGTTATTCCGCAATCCTATAATCAGAATGATCGGGATCCTCAATAGAACCTTCATCGGAATCGCCCTCCACATTTGTCGAATCGAATCGATTAACTATTATGGTTAACTAAGCGATCGGATCTCCTGTTCTTGAACAATTTGTTGGATGCTGCTGTAAGTGGAAATTAATCGATTTGACATCAGGTGGAATGCGATTTTGAATCGTCTTATTTTACTGGCCGGCAGGTTATCTTAGGCACAGGATGAATTTTTGAGATGAGTGAGTGTTGACGACGCGTTATTAACATTAATTTCATTACTTGTTTATATTTCTATTTACTTATTTAATTCTTGATTAATATTAACAGCTTAGATTTAATAGCTGGCAACATTAATTTTATGAGTAAAGGTGACAGCTCAGTTTCTATTATTTCTGGTTGTGAAAATCCGCCATCGGCTACACACGAACATTACGCGCCATCTTTTTGTAAAAATTATTAACACCAATAAAACCTGCATCTGGACTTAAAAATCTGTCATTTTAATGCATCCTGTGCTCCCAACAGTTACAGTGAGAGTGATATCCCAAATTAAGTCGAATTCCCATCTCAGAAATTCAACACACACTCATCAGTCACTTTCATTCATTCACCTATTATTGTATGCACGTTTTTCTGTGACAAATAAACCTATTATTCTTTCTTTCTTTTAACCTGTATATTTTTACGTTATTTTTAGTGTTATGTTTCAAAACATTGGATAAAGAAAATAAATTTTAGATTTAATAGAAGACTAAAGATATAAGTTAGGTACCTTTATATGTAATGTATTACGCAATTACAAGTAGATCAATTTTATATTCCACAGCGGAGAAGCAAAGAGCTTTAATCAAATGTCAGTCTGAGTGATGAATGCTTTACTTGAAGCCGTCACGTCAGAAATCTTCATTGTTTTATCATTTATCTACTGTTAATATAATAATAATTCTTGAAGTACGTATACGCACGTAGCATACGAAGATTTTGCATCATACCAATCTTCCCGGATATCATGGGTTACACAATATGTGGATACAAAGGTAGAGGACCCGAGCATTTATTTATAAAATGCAAATATTTAAATCGTTTGATTAGCTCTCACCAGTCTAAAATTGGTCGCATTTTTGTTCCATTTTTACACCTCTGTCACACACAATGACGCAGTGACTTGACTGTCGTGGAAGCGGTTGAAACCCGTATCAACCGCTTTGCTGGCACTTTGACGCATTAACTGAACTCACACATCCCGATGCGTAAGTTCAATCTTCTCAGTAGATACGGACACTTTTTGCGCGAACGGTACTTATCCGTGAAGGTAAATCTAACGATTTAAATCTTTGTCAAAATGCATGTGACTTGCACATGCCTAAATTTGCACACACTACATAAAACATAAAGCCCCATTTACACGGTGCAAGTTATTGCGTGTAGCATAGACCATAAAATTTAAGCAACAACTGACTGGCCCCATCTAAACAACACGTACAATTGTTGCACGATACGGGCAAGTTTGTTACCGTCCAAACCTGGTATAGGTGTAAAGAGCACGTACAATAATATCACACGTACAATAAAATCACATTAATTTTGACATGAAATGGTTCTAATAATACTTGAATCAATTGTACAAGGACGTGCAACTCTGTGTTAAGACAAGGCAAAACTTGCATGCAATAATTACCTCGGTGTAAACCAAGTTGCATGCAATTATTAAAAGGCAAAACTTGCATTCAATTATTATATGCAAACAGTCGCATACAAATCTTGAATGGCAATATTTGAACGTCCTTTAAGGCATGCGATTATTGCTCTTGAACGTTCCAGAAACTTGCACCGTGTAAATGGGTCTTCAGGCAAAAAATAAAGCTCACTTACCCCAACATAACTAGTCTGTAGCAGTTTTTCGGCGGAGGCACAGACTCGTCACAGGCTTGCAACACAGGGGCACTTGGCCCCGGTGACCTTTCAGGGTCGGATTCCTCACCAATCCCCGCCCCCCTCCGACACAGCCACGACGCCCCGCACTTATCCCTTGCATCTTCCACTGGCGCTGCGAACTGACATCGTTTTGGTGATCTCCTGCCACTGGCTAAAGAAGACTTAAGTGGGGACGGAGGGGCTCTAACAGGGCTCGAAGTGGCCCTGACTGGGGATGTAGACACCTTCACTGGAGATGATTGTAAGGACAAGCCACCCCGTTCGGTAGTTCCGTTCATCATTGTTTATTTTTTATTTTTGGCACTTGAGTTCACATTATTGTTGTTGTTTTTTGTTTTACGATTTTGTTTTTGGATTTAGTTTCACTTTTTTGTTTTTGTTTTTGCGGAGTGTATATAGGCTATGTTTTGTGTATCAATGTTAGACTAAGAAAAATAAATAACATAATTGACCCATCGTATTAAAGTACCTTCAACAATAAATTTACACAGTGAATGTTGATTTTATTTTGCTAACTCTTTTAGACATGAATATTTACTATAAAAAGTATTATATTATTTTCATTATTGTGAATATGAGGACTATGTGGGTCATTGTTTCAGTTTTATTCTTTGTCTGGCAGTTTAAGTAGTTTATGCGGCCTACCCAAATGCCCTTTGTTTGGTATTGTTCGTCGAATCGTTGAGCTCCTTAAGTTCTGAGTTGAGCTGCACGGTTACTGACAAATGCGTGCACTGACTGGACAGGTCCACTTAAACTGTGTGGTTCTTTCCTCAAAAGACCATTTCAGATACCAATCTGCATGGTCTTCGCATGACCTGACCAAGATTATGTCTGGACTTTATAAGAGACTGTGACCTCTGAGTTTGTTTCGGCCTTTCTTCTCAGAGTAGTCAAATAGGAAACGCCGACCTCATCTAGTTTAAAAAACATGATTGACGTGTAAAAGTGTTTGTACAGACCAACTTACAGAAATAAAATCACTTATCATTTATCATTATTTATCATTTAACACTACTCCTTTTCTGAATTCGGTTAGGATACATAAACGTTTCTAAAAATATAAATTCAGCTTTCCTTTTCGATTGTAACAAGTTATTTCGGGTTCGTAGACAGATAAAGTTATGATCATATTCTACTTTTGTTTTTACATCGCGAAAATTTGGGATGGCTGTATATCCCAATCTGGCTTTATACGAAACAATTCATGAAGCCAGTTTATGTAAGCGTTTGTCGCAAAAAAAGCAGAGAAGGACCGGTAATACTTTTTGAATAAATACAAAATCTCATTTTTATATTAAGGTGGGGCTTCAGGGTAACACCTGTGTTTTTTTTTTTGCTATCATTTCTCGTTAGATCAGACCTTTCAGGTTAGAATTTGATGACGTTGTATTAAAAAAAGTGATTATCTCCATGTGGAGTATCTACTTTGAAATACATTTAGAATAAGTCCCGTCTAAACTGGAAGGCGTGGGGCGCGACCGATGGAAGGCGTGGAGGAGACCTTTGTCCAGGAGCGGGACCCGTGAGTGTGAATGTGGATGCTTAAAAAAATACCTCATCTCTACATGAACCGTTTCCATACAACTTTGCCCATCGTCCTTTAGACCGCCATCTACCCGGCCGGTAAAAACATTTTCGAGCCCGTTAATAAACTCCGTAGCCGATCCCTAATATTTGTAAGGTAGCTAGGCGCTCATACTCAATTTAACAAAAATAAAATACAAAACAGGGGTATTATTTTTACACGTTTTCACGCTCCTACATTTGTGAAAGTGGGCTGCTAATAAAAGGTAAAACGACTTTTATTTCAGATTTACGTTGTTATCGTTTTTCACGTTGCTTTGACGACAGGCTCCATTATTATTGCCGGGTGTTATCTTAACAGGATGAATGCCTTGTGTGCTAGAATAATGCTTTTGAAATCGGATATCGGGGGGAAAAAAGTGACTGGAATTATTGAAGTAAAAAAGAATGAAAGAAAATACGTTTATTTGAGGTAAACATGACGCAGAGAAAAACACACAAATACAAAAATGAACGAGTTGGGGGAAAATATGTGTCACATCCACGCAAAACGGCAATCGCTCAGCATAATGCTACGACTTTATGCGAGACAGAGCCCCAGCGCTGGTAAGTACCTTTTGCAGGGTAGGGTTATAAGAGCCACGAGGACTCGAACGACGTGGTTAATCTGCGCTTGATAAGGTTAATCCGGGCTGATACGGGGCTGAGACCGGGTCTGGAGTGGACCGATGACCTGATGGAAGTCACAAAGGCCCGCTGCATGCGAGAAGCACAGAACCGGTCGATGTGGCGACGCTAGAGGGTGGGCAAGCAGTGGACGTCGTCAATCCGTTGATGGGGAAGAGTTTCTTAAACGGTACGTTTTGATTATTACACGAATACCTATGACAGTCATACCGAAAACCTAATTATTTTCGAATGTAGGTACTGCCCGGTAAACTAAATGTAGATAGAGGTCATATAAAAATCGCTTCATATGAAAATTATACACATTCAACTTCCAAAAACTAGACAATACCGGTATCCCAAGGTAAAACCTATTGTCAGAACCCCTAAAACCTTGGAAGAGATGAACCTAACCTTAAGACCCAATATCGCTATCGGCAATATAAGTGAAGGTACCTACATCCTACCTACCTGTTCCGGGAACTTTACCTTGATGGTTATATTATATCGCATCGTAATACGAGGATTTGAGTGCGTATCTCACCGTATCCGAAGTCATTAGGTCTCGATGGAAATAAGATGAATGTACGACGATAATCTATACAGTTGGTTCAAGCGTACGATGATTGTTCTGTACACTTGTGATGATGGAAACCCGGGGATGAAGAATTAAACCGCCCGTGTTGAGTGTGGTAAAATCACTGATTTATTTTACTTAGCCAGTTCACTAAATGATCGCGCGTATGCAAACGCTGATGTAGCTTAACCTACTTAATGTTATGAAATGTGCGGGTTCACCGTACATACTGCCAACTCTGAAGGAGAAGACGAGGGAATATGTTAAACCTAGATGAAACCTAGTGTGTTTAAATGTGTCTAAATACAATAAAAATGATGACTTAGAATAGATGATACAATGTTTCGATGAAAGCTGATACAAGGTGATTTCAACAATAACTACTCTAAGTACTATGTATAACTAACACTAAATTGTCTGATTTTGTTCTTGTTAATATTTCACCATAGGAGAGGTCCCTTTATTTATACTTTCGGTTGGCTTACTCATATCACTGAACTCACTGATTACTGGCACTCGCACTGTTTCACGCGCGCACTCAGTAGATCCCGATCCTGTGAGGTCAGCTTGCGCCTCCGGCCCCGGAGCTCGCTCGCCGGGGCTTACACGTACCTCCAACATCTCCCGCTGCTGCAGCGCAGGTGCGGCTTCGCACTTACTTCTTATAATTAGGTATAAGCATATGCCGCCTAAGACGAGGACCAAGGCCAACGTAACGTACACGACGGAATAATGGTGGATGTCGTGGACGTTTAGTTGTGTAGTAGATTGTTCCTTTATATTGGTTATTTGGTCTCTAAGCTGATTCCACATATGGGTGTGGTTTTCCGGTACGTCGAAATCGTTGGGCAAGGTTGTGTTTATTAGAGAGTTCAATATGGAAACCTCTGGGACATCGATATTTGATAGCATGTTCATATAGCGTAAGTAGTTGTTGTGCGTGTGAATACTGTAGGAATCCGATTTCAGTGTGCATCCATAACCTAGGTCAATGATTCCACTGCCTCGTATAATGGTCGTTGTTGTGTCAGCAATACAAGAAATACGGAGTTCACATGACTCACAACAGGTGTAAAACCAGGAGTTCAAATTGTGTAAGTTGACCCAATAATTGTGGCACGTGGACACGTCTTGTTTACAAGTGCTCCTCATATTACTTACAGTCTGGATATCGCATAGCGACTGTTTTATTCCCAGATTGTAAACAGGTTTATCAATGGAGCATAGTAGCCGACTGTTACTGATGATATGAAAGCATGCTTGCAGATCGCTATCTGATAAGAGAAGAGCGAGGTCTTTTTGTATGTTGTAGGCTATATATGGTGAGTTTGGGACAGTGCGAACGTGATTCGACCCCCGTTTCTGAGGGATAGGTATGATTCTATCTAACTCGAAGATATCGTTGCTCACAAGCGGAATCTTAATCTCTATAATAAGATAGCCTTCATACAGCGTTGCAGACGCCTTCATAATCTTATACAGCTCGGATAGGTTTGATGACTCGATTGGGGTCATTAGATTTCCCTGCAATTGCCCGGAGATTATGTTGATCTGACGAACCAGCTGTTCTGGAGTCAAAAGGTACGGGTCGATGCGGCCGTGGCTAATGTCTGTCACGGTGTTGATAAGTGTGTGTTGGATTCGCATTAAGTTTGACAATATGATACTCGCAGCTAAGGCGGATGATGTTACATAAATGCCGTTTCTGTTGTCCAGACGCACCTTATTGATTTCGTCAGTGACGTTTTGAAGATGCTGTTTTATAAATTTGAACTGTTTGTTTATAGTCTCCTCGCTGCGTCGCAGAATGTTATACTCCGATTCCAAGACCAAGGTTTGAATCTTCAGTAGCTTTTGAAGATGATTTTCATTATTAGATATGCTTTCTATGTCCTGCTTATACTGCTGAGCGAAGTTTTCATCTAATACTCCGAACAACGTGTTTGCCAGGTATCCTACTCCGTTGATTAAACCACGTTTTTGCCTTCTGGCGTTCGGGTTTTCAAGGAGTTTTTGATAATGTTCAAGTTCCTTTACTTCGTGCTCTAATTGTAGGATGACGCTGTCGTATTGCGAACCCATGCAATCGGCGGTTTGATTTAAGTGCTTGACATATTTCTTAATGTTCGATACTCCGTGATAAAACGCGGACATGTTATAAAATACGATGAGTTTCCAATCATCCTTGATAACTTGGAGGTTGGACATCTTGTCGAAGTAAAGTCCTTGGTTTGTGGTAATTTGCGTAACGTTGTATGTCGGAACTTTTTGTTGTAGACTAGGAGATGCAAACAAAAGCATTAGTAAAACACTGATTAAAAAGGCTTGCAAAGTCTTTTGCTTTCGCGGTCGCGGAGGCCGCCTTTTGCCTTCAACTTGATCTGGTGACGGAGTGGAAGACTCATCCTCACATTGGTTCATGGGTTTGGCTGGGGATACCTTCTCATTTACAGGCAAGTATACAAGCTTGTTGACTGGACGCTGTATGGTGTTGTTGCTTGTCTTGACAGTAACTACTCTCACATACCCGTCCTTTCCAGGATGAAGTAGGTGCACTCGTCCCATTGCCCATTTACCCGGAGGTACGTTCTCGTCACGGATGAGGACGAAGTCATCGACTGCAAGATTACGTCGTGCCTGTTGCCACTTGGTTCTGGTTTGTAGCTGTTGCAGATACTCCGATGACCACCGTTGCCAGATATTCTTTGTCATAGCTTGGACGAGTTGCCATCGCGCCTTTAGCGTTGATGATTCCGGTTCAGTTTGAGGCCGTGATAAAATCGGCGCCCCAGTCAGGAAGTGTCCCGGAGTAAGGCAGTCGTCGTCTGAATTTTCCGTGAGTTGGCATAAAGGTCTGGAATTCAGACACGCCTCTATTTGGCAAAGTAACGTCGAAAACTCTTCGTACGTAAGACGTTGGTCGCCTATGACCCTTTTCAAATGGTATTTCAGGCTCTTCACAGCCGCCTCCCAAAGTCCTCCAGCATTAGGCCAGGCTGGTGCATTAAAGTGCCACTGGATGTTCTGCTCACTGATTTTGTTAAAGAAGTCCGGGTTGATATTCTGGATAATCTCCTTATACTCCTTTTTCATGAGTCGATTAGCGCCTACAAAGTTTGTACCATTGTCACTATACATGTGGCCTGGTGATCCACGTCGGGAGCAGAATCGACGAAACGCTGCTAGAAAGGCGGCCGTACTCAGGTCTGAAACCAGTTCCACATGGACCGCTTTCGTTGACAGACAGACAAAGACTGCTACGTATCCTTTCGTTGTTTTGATCCCGCGTCCTTTATTGACTTTCAGCTCTACGTGGCCCGTGAAATCGACACCAGTATGCGTGAATGGCCTTGACGGAGTGACTCTGGCTCGTGGTAAGTCTGCCATAATTTGCTGTTGAGCTTCGTTGTTACATCGGCGACACTTAACGCACAGTCTTAACTGCCGTTTTACCGTCCTGAATCCGCTGATGATCCAGTATCTATCCCTTATGTAGGAAAGTGTTAGTCGGGGACCACCGTGCAGAGTTGTTATGTGTGCCTGGCTAATGACAAGATCAGTAAGTCGACTGTGGCTTGGTAGGATGATGGGATGCTTCGCCGATTTGCTTATACTGGCGTGTTTTAAGCGTCCACCAACTCTTAATAAGCCATTTTCATCTAGCCAAGGGTTTAGACTGCAAATCTTGCTTTTCGAGCTCACGTGTTGTTTACCCTTAATATGTTGCAATTCTTGTTGAAATTCATGTGATTGCATTTCTTTAATAATTAAATGGTAAGCGTTATTTATTTCTGATGACTCTAAAAAACCATGTGTTGGAATCTGTTTGTCGCGAATTCGCTTGATGAAACGTGACACCCAGCCAGTAACCCGTACAATTCGTGTCAACGAACTGTAATTTTGCAGTAAATCAGTAATAAACGTAACATTATTTTTCACTAAGGCTGTGTTCACACAAACCGCTTTTGTTTCTATTGTTGGGGACGATACGATCTTAACTGCATCTTTTCTCTCACAACCTTTTAGCCATTCAGGGCCTTCCCACCACAATGATTGGTTTAACAATTGATGAGACGTTATGCCTCGTGTAGCACAATCGGCTGCGTTTTCTTCAGAGCTGACATGACCCCAGAATTCTGCCGGGACTATGTTGGTTATCTGCTTAACTCTGTTGGCTACAAAGGACTTCCATCTGGATATATCTCCGTGTAACCAGCCCAAAACTATCATGGAATCTGTCCATGCATGAAGCGTCATATCTATATTTGGTAAGGACTCAATTACCTTCTTTACAAGTTGGGATAGAAGTAGCGCGCCGCACAGTTCCAGTCTAGGGAGCGATGTTTTCTTTGCAACCGGTGCCAGCTTTGTTTTTGCAGCAACAATTGTCGATGTGTACTCGCCCTTATTGTTCTTGGTGACGAGGTAAATAACACAAGCGTAAGCTTTGTCTGATGCATCGCAAAATGCATGTAATCGACAGGTTTTTTCTGTGTTACCTAAGAATCTTGGTATGCGAAATTTGTCGATGCAGTTGATATCTTCTTTTATTTTAAGCCAATTTTCTTGCATGTCCTTTGGTAGTTCTTGATCCCAGTTTGTTTCAATGGACCACGTTTGTTGAAACAATAGCTTCGCTCTGATTGTAAGCGGTGATAACCAACCAAGAGGATCGAATAACTTTGATACTTCTGACAATAATTGCCGCTTTGTAATTACTGCATTACTCTTAGGGATTACATGACTTTGGAACATGAATGTATCAGATGATGGGTTCCATTTTAATCCAAGAGTCTTTCTGGATTCGAGACACTTAAATTCGTAGGGACTGTTCAATTGGTCGGTTGTTAAATTCTGCAGGAGTTCTGGCTTGTTACTTGACCATTTTCGCAGGTTCATACTAGCACCCTGGAGCATTTTAATAAGTTGTTGTTGTAGCTCTTTTGCTTGATCGGCGGTATTCTGTCCACTCAGCAAATCATCCATGTAGAAGGAGTTCTGTACCGCTGCTGCTGCTAGTGGATATTTTTCGGCATCATCTGCCGCGATTTGTTTTAGAGTCCGCATAGCCAAAAACGGAGCTGCTTTGGTCCCGTACGTTACAGTGGTTAGTTGATATGGACTCAATTGATCATCCATTGAATCTCTCCAAATGATCGTTTGCAGAGGCTGATCTTGCTCTCTAACGAGTATCTGCCGGAACATTTTTTCAATATCCGCAGTGATTACATATTGGTATTGCCTCCAATTTATGATGAGTGCTAATAGGTCTTGTTGTAAGTTGGGCCCACTGTACATTAAGTCGTTCAAGCTGTTACCCGATGTAGTCTTGGATGAGGCATTAAAAACTACTCTCAACTTTGTTGTTGTGGAATCAAGTTTCCATACACCATGATGTGGTTAGTAGTACGCCTGATCGGTTTTACTGTCAACTTGCCGCATGTGACCTAATTCTTGGTATTCATTCATAAATTGTTTGTATTGACTTGAAAATGATGTATTTTTAAACATTTTTGATTCTAATTGTTTAAATTGCGCTATAGCCTTAAACTTTGATGATCCGAGTTGCTGCTGAAAGCCTGGCATCATGGGTATCCCAACTTCATACATTCCATTATCTAAGCGTCTCGTGGTGGTTTTGTAGAAATCTTCACAAAATTGATCACCGATAGTCACGTTTGATGATGATGAGTCGTGAATATCCTCCAACTCCCAAAACTTGGCTATTTCTTCAATGTTATTGATGGCGACATGACAGTTGAACCTTTTGACATTTCCTGATAAGATCCAACCCATTTTGGTTTGTTGAGCTATTGGGGCCTGCGCTGGGCCCTTGATAAGACCGCCTAATATAATTTCCGAATATACACTGGCATCCAGAAGAAGATCGATAGGTCTTGATACGTTAAACTCCGGGTCTGCTAACTGAAGATGTTGCAAGTGAGACCACGGGTGTTTGCGGAATGATGAGTTCGGTAGGCTGTTTATCACCTTTGATACAACCAACGCCTGAGTCTTCAAGGTGTAATCTCCGTAGATGGACTTGCAGTCTAGTGTTACAATTCCTTTGCTTTGTTTGGAGACTGGACCTACTCCTGAAATGGAGGCATGATATTGTCGACGTTGCAAGCCTAGCATTTGCGTCGCATTTTCTGAAATCAACGAAATTTGGGACCCCTGATCTAGAAGCGCTCGTAACGTGACATATGTACCATTTCCAGATAATACAGTTAACGACAACGTGGTTAACAGTATTTCTTCATTATCAGCTGCGACGTGATTAACATTATGCTGCGTCGGTGATGGCTGCACGGTAGCGCTTGCCGTCGCTGCGGTTTGTTGATGTGGTACACACGCGTCATGCAGTAAAGTGTTGTGTTCACTGTTACACTTTCTACAACGTCTTGTGCTGTTGCACTCACTGTCAGGATGATAATTAAGGCAATTCTTACAATATTGATTTTTTGATACCAAGGTCAATTTATCACCCGGGGTCATTTTCGTAAATTTCCTGCAACGAAATATAGAGTGACGTTTACTACAAATCGGACAGTCTGGCCCTTGAGTAGCGACGACTTGATACTGTTTCGTGTAGTGGTTCCCAGGTTTCTCACGCTGTTGACCAGACTCTCGTTTAAAGGCAGGCTTCGTTGTTTCTCGCTCTCTTCGGTGTAAGGGTTCTAGTGCTGTGAACTTGTTTTCGAGGAACGTCATAAATTCTGTCAAGGATGGGAGCTCCCTGGGTGATGTACGCGCCTGTTTGTAGTCACAGTAAGTCTCCTGGTCCAGTTTCTTACTGAGAAGATGTACTAACAACGGATCCCATGTATTTGTGTTCACACCAAGGTTATGTATAGAGTGGATGCACTCCGTGGTGGTATCATATAACCGCTTTAACTCATAAGCTGTTTGTTTGGAGATAGAAGGCTGATTTAAAAATATCTCTATTTGATTTGTAAACAGAACTTGGGCATTATTATATCGGTGATTTAGAATTTCCCAAGCTGTGTCGTAATTTTCAGATGAAATATGAAGATGTTGAATAAGGCGTTCGGCCTCTCCCTTGATCTTTCCTTTCAAGTGTTGCATCTTCTGAGCCTTGGTTATTGTGTTATTGTCGTGAATAGCTTCTGTAAACAGGTCACAAAATGTTGGCCACTGCGTGTATTTCCCCGTAAAAGTAGGAATCTCTAGCTTCGGCGTTGCCTGTTGTACATGAACCATGGACGATATTTTCTTATTTAGCGAACGCTTCCTATCTTTGTAGCTATGCTCGTACATGCTAAATTCATTTTCGTACGATACATCTCCACCTTGAAGTATGTGGTCGATTCGCAGATGTAACGTATCGATAGTGTTCCACTTGGCTTGTATAGCCCTAAGCTCGTCTTCAAGTTCCCATTTTTCGGATATTTCGTCTACGTTGACGCTCCTCACCAACCTGTTGAACGACCTAAAGTTGGTTCTCTGTTGAGCCAACAGTTCAGTGGCTTCAGGGTTTGACTGCGTACCCTTTTCATCCGAACCAAAGGCTGTAAGCAAGTTTCGAGTAGACTGGTAGAGGCTCTTACCCTGTTGATACGAGTTAGATGCGAAATATTGAGGTTCCTTATCCGGAAACTCAGAGAGTTTCAAGTGATTTTGTTCGAACTCTCCCCAGAGGTTATCCAACGACTCTATTCTCTTTTGGATATATTCCGGAGTTTTTCTAGACAACGGATCCTTACCAAAGTTGACCTTTATCCTATTGAGACTTTCTAATATTTCCGATTGACGAGCGCTTAAATCGGCCATTATGATTTAATAAAAGGAACAATCTTACTTGAACACTGACGATTTGCGATACCAACTATGGGCTGCCGACGCCGTGTGCAGTACAGATGTGTAGATTCAGCTCTACCGATGTCTTCTTGGAACGATTCACTGATGGTTCACTGAATGGACTGACTTAAACTATTTACGGAACTGTCGCGAAATACTCAACGAATATAATCAAGTGTGTGGCTGCGATTTCAACACACCTTGATCTATACACCCGACGGATTGTTACGCGTGATACAGGATCCGGCTCGAAGGACCAAAAAAATGTACGACGATAATCTATACAGTTGGTTCAAGCGTACGATGATTGTTCTGTACACTTGTGATGATGGAAACCCGGGGATGAAGAATTAAACCGCCCGTGTTGAGTGTGGTAAAATCACTGATTTATTTTACTTAGCCAGTTCACTAAATGATCGCGCGTATGCAAACGCTGATGTAGCTTAACCTACTTAATGTTATGAAATGTGCGGGTTCACCGTACAATGAAACTTGAGCGAGTGAGCAGAATCGATAGTTCATTATGTGAAAGGGAAGTAAGGTAGTACACGAAACGGTTCATAGAATCTTTTTTGCGTGATATTTTTAAGCGTTGATCGGATCTCCGCCGCGCCGCCTGTCGAAGTGTTTTTGGTCGGATCTGCGATCAGTCGTGATGGTGAATAATGGAAGAACCGGTCTATAGAGTATCTGATTGCGGGTTCCAAACCTGATAAGTAATAATTTCACATTTTAAATGACAAAAAATAAATGTACTTGCCTACTTCATTTAGTAATCTTGGACGCTAGTGAATTACGGTGAAGGAAAATATTCGAGATGAAGCCTGGACCTAGGTGGACCTTAAAATTATGTGATCGCCAACCAGCTCTGTGGAAGCTAGGTAATGCGGAGTTTGACGGCAGAATAGAATAGAATACTCTTTATAATGTACGCCATAAAAATTATAGATATAAATGTAGACATTTTACATAGGGTGACACAATGGGCGGTCTTATAGCTAAAAGCGATCTTTTACAGACAACCTTTGGATGGATTCAAGGGAGAAGGAGAGACAATAATGCAAGTAGTCAGTGGTGTACCGTTTACATATACAACAAATACATACATACATAAAACATATACTTATCTACATATAATATGACAGACTACGTAGACGTTATTTTTTATTATTTAGATACTACTGGCATGACTGCTAATACGAGCTGCAGAAGCCCAATATTGTATTTTAATGGAGAAAATGAGATGTACTACATGTATCAATCGCTTAACCTAATGTAGTTAATTAAGCCATATATTTATATTTTTAATTATATTCATACAGACTTACATAAACGCAAATTTTTCAACATATTTATCTCTCTCTCAATACATAGACACACCCCCACATAGGTACTTTAATAGGCCACATCATATATCTATTTACTAGTAAGTAGTTATCTTAATAATTCTGTGCTCATCCTAAAACTACTGATATATGTTGAAACTATAGGCGAGGACGCTGGCACCCTAAACACAAGTTAAATTTTACTTTGAGTGCCAGAGTTCATCGAAAACACTCTTTCCCTTAGTTATAACGCTGCATAATGTTTAGATATGTGAATGTAAAGACTATGTGGGTCATTGTTGCTTTTTTTTTTCTCCTCAGTTTATTTTAATCATGGTCTGGCAGTTTGAGTAATTTTTGTGGCCTACCCAAATGCCCTTTCTTTGGTATCGTTCGTCGAATCGTTGAGCTCCTTAAGTTCTGAGTTGAGCTGCACGATTACTGACAAATGCATGCACTGACTGGACAGGTCCACTCAATCTGTGTGGTTTTTCCTCAAAATACCATTTCAGATACAAATCTACATGGTCTTCACATGATCTGACCAAGATTATGTCTGGACTTTAAAAGAGACTGTGACCTCTGAGTTTGTTTCGGCCTTTCTTCTCAGAGTAGTCAGATAAGAAACACCGACCTCATCTAGTTTTTAAAATATGATTGACGTGTAAAAGTGTTTGTTCAAACCTACTTACAGAAATAAAATCATTTATCATTTATCGATAAGAGTTTTTGTACAACATATTTTTTTGTTAAATCTTTTTGCATTTGTGATGCTGCATAATAGTTTCAATGACGAACTGAGCAATAAGATATAACCAACAGCATGCGATAAACAATGAAGAAGATAATTAAAAAGAAACTCCCAAACTACGCGAGAGCATATTAAAACACTAACAATCTTCAAAACTGTGCGAAATAAAACCGATAGCCTTCTCTCTAATTGGAAGAGCAACACAACAACGAGACCCGATAGTTTCATGACTTTCAAGGGATGCCACGGATTTATAGCGCACGATCCCGGGAATCGACGCGAGATTAGAGTTGTTTTATTGTTGAGAGCCCGGACTATGGTGCTGGAAATTATGATGAGCAAATGAAACTATATAACGCAGCCCCTAAACCTACAAACAGTTTGCCCTCAAATAACATTGACGACCCATACGCTTCAATGTTTTCGCGTGAGGAAGACCTGCGGCGTAATTGCGTAACACACTATCAGTAGGAATAGCTTTCATTTTGACAGTTCAACAACATTGCGTTATTTACGTTGTTGAGCAGACAAATTTTTCGAACGTATGAAGCAATGGATCAGATAGATAAATAGATAAAAGACCTAATATCAATAAAATATTTGATTTAGCTCACTGTCCCGCGGAGACATGCCCAGCATCTGAAATCACTCGATATCTCCGTATCTCGCATCCCTCAATTTACCTACATACGTTGAAAAGAAGACGCACTCTGAGCTTTGTCCATTTCTAGCCTAAAGTCGAAACCTGAAAGACGATCCCGTTTTAAGATAGCCTGTATGCAAGTAGGTTTCATATTTAAGGTCTTAAAATAAAACGGACTTTATTCTTAGATTAGATTTTTTAAATCTGTCGGTACAATCAAGCATACGAGTTGGCGAGTGCACTACCGTGCCCTCAAAATTACTTTCCTAATAATAGACCTTTCATAATCCTAGGTCTTCATACTCTTGCCCTTATTGCCTTGAAAATCAGCGCAATGCTATGGGTCCCTCATAGCACAACATCATGCTGAGTGGAAGTCTTGTTGTCACAGTCATGACGTGCAACTATCGACTATTTCTGTTTTGTGCTCGTGATTATAGATCTATTTAGTTTTTTATTGTTCTTTATTAGAGCTAATTATCTTTTTGTATCCACATGATTCTGTAACAAATAGGCCTCTTTTTCTATATTCTTTCTTATCCCCATTTATTTGGCGTCGGCGCAACATGTCTTTGTCTTCCATACTTCCCTATTAGTCGTCATGTCAGTAGTCACCCCCCTTTCTACCCATATCATCTTTCACACAGCCCATCAATTGTTTTTTTGGTCTTCCCCTACTCTTATAGCCATTCATATTCAAAACTATACTCGTGACATTTTCCTCATTCATCCATATCACATGCCTATACTATGACAAGCTTTTTCTTATCCCTAATTACCTAAGTCAAAGTCAAAGTGAAATAATTTATTTCAAATAGGCACATAGAAGGCACTTTGAACGT
Source organism: Dryobotodes eremita (assembly GCA_917490735.1). Taxonomy (NCBI): domain Eukaryota; kingdom Metazoa; phylum Arthropoda; class Insecta; order Lepidoptera; family Noctuidae; genus Dryobotodes; species Dryobotodes eremita. The sequence continues at coordinate 7,055,416 of OU823261.1, forward strand.
GTTGACGTTTAAAGTGCATTTTATGTGCCAAGGCTTTTGTGTGTGTGTTCTTCTCCATACGAAACTACTTTTTGGAAGGGACAACTAGAATCAAATCAATTTTCTTGTTAATCAACATTTACAAGAAAATTGAATTGATTCTAGTTGTCCCTTCCAAAAGGTAGTTTCGTATGGAGAAGAATGGGCATTTGAATTCAGGGTAACTTTTTTAAAATATTTTTCATGCATTAATTATATATTTATACAATTAAATTAGCAACCAGTTTCATTTTGTCTAGATCTAAGACCTTATATTTTCATTGGGTTTACAGCATTGTTTTCATTCAATGCTATCTAATAAAAAGATAGCAATGTCTTGAAACAATGCTGGGTGTATTTTTTATTCATTAAAAACAGCACGTTCCCACAAAATTATCTCCCAATCTTACTTGGTCAACAAGTTTTACGAAAGCAAGACCCTCGATAAAGATAACCTTTTTTACTAAACCAGACTCTTCAAATTCCGAATCAGATATGCAATCGCGTCGAAAATCTTATTCGGCTTCAACAAACCCAATATTTACATGATTCAACTCAGTTTTCGTTCTGCAACTAACCGGGGCCTAATTCGAAATTGGGTTCGGTAAATTCGTGCGTGGAACAACACTGGACTCAGCCAGTGTGAACATGTGGTGACTATGGCGGTAGCGGGCGCGATTAGGTGGCCACAGAGCATCACGAGTTGTTGTAGCGGGCAGTAGAGGCTAGATGTAAAAATGTTGTGGAAATCCACATGGTAAAACAACGGACGATCGCTTGCTAGCTAGGTCCGTGATATCTAGCAATTTTTGACAAAACTTTACACATTTTTACGACAATTGCTGCTTAATGAAGCAGAAAATTTATTAAAGCAACTTGTAAAGTTGTCATATTGTTGCCTGTTACCAGCAGTCGGCTCTCGGTTTTATAAAATAGGTTCCGCGTCACTCTGATTGCTCCGTCGCGTCCGTCACGCTAGACGCCCGCCATCCCATAGTTACTTCGAATATGGACGCAAACGTTGGTTTCATACATAACATAACATGACGCCTGTATTCCCCGAAGGTTTAGGCAGAGGTCATAAACACACACACAGCACACACACGCTTACACACGCACATCCACATTTCGCCAGTTATGTTTAAGCCCCATGTAATAGGGGGCGAGCCTATTGCCATCAACCGGGCATAAATCCAGACTTCGGGCTGCTACTGAGAAATTCCAGACGGAAAAACCAAATAACACTTTTCCCTATCCGGGAATAGAACCCAGGAACCTCATGCTCAGCAGTAGCGCTTGGAACCACTAAACCAACGAGACAGTCTCATGGTTCACTCTCGGGTTTCATATTATCCTAACTATCCTAACTTCCTAACTATATATATATATTATTACGAGTATATATTATATTTATATATTTATATATATATATATATATATATATATATATATATATATATATATATATATTATATTATATATTATATTATATTATATTATATTATATATTATTATATAATTATATTATATAATATTATAAATGCGAAAGTAAGTTTGTTTGTTTGTTTGTTACCTTTTCACGCCTAAACCACTGAACCGATCATCCTGAAATTTTGCATACACGTTGTCAGGTGTACAGAAACGGACATAGGGTACCTTTCATCCCACAAAAAAGTACTGTTCCCGAGGAAAACAACAATAACGTTCTTATGATAATAGATGGCGCCACGTGTCTTTCGAATCATGATTGAATTATAACCCGAATTGATAGTCAAAGTCTAAATTAACGCGAGCAAAGCTGCGGGCAAAAGCTAGTGTTTAATATTAAGTATCGCGCCCGCCCTAACTCCCAACCCTGCACGAAGCCTGTAGCGTCGGTTTTAGCTCGATTGTTGTGCATTGTCGATGACAGGTCGCGCGGAAACAACGGTGGACTTACCAGTGGAGTGTGCTGCATTGTCATCATTTTGTATGCTGTTTATCTAGCGTGGGTAGACTGAATTTGGGAGTAAACAAGCTTTGGTCCCAAAAAAAGCTTTTCTAAAAGCGAAATATCATCACTCATGCGGAAATCTCCGAACCTTTGTAATCAACTAAGTCGAAACTTGTTATACGTACTTGATTAGAGTAAGTACTACGTTCACTTTAAGACAAAAAGGTTCGATAAAAAAGATTTCTCACCCCTGATGAAGAGTAACATCAGAAGGTAGACATCCTTCTCTAGTATCGACACGAGCTGAATAACAGAGCTCGTATCGTGGTAAATAGATTTGCCTGTCAGCAAAGAAAAAGGCTCTTTTCTTGAAAAATGGTATATTCCGTCACTCCAATTCAGCATCAGCCAACCGCGATGTGTCCAAAATTACCTCTACGGGCAGATTTTAAACCTAAACCTTCATACATTGAACATTTTGGGTCAAACAGACGCATATTATAACACAGCAAACACGAAATGAGAATGTAAACAGCGCCCGCAACACCGCGCTTATCGAAAACCGATTATTGTAGTGGTCAGATAATGAATGTTTAATATACAAAGCTACGCTACAGACCATTTTGGCTGTGTTTCTGCTGAGTGTCAAGTGCTATCGGAGTCTGTTTCTCGATAACTATAACCTACATAGCTTTTCACTTTCACATTCTTTTCAAATTCGACAGGCTTCTGAGTCGAAAATGACAAATTTTAGGTTACCTGATTTGCCTAGTCCTCGACAGCATATAACCGTCGGAAGAATAGTGGTAGCCTATTTGGTTTAAACTGTAAAAAAATGCAGGTTTTCGTTTTTTGAACAGCGTTTAGAGGACTCCTTCGATAACATTGATTGATATTCGATTCGCGCATGATTGTGAACAGCCATGTTGGGAGTTTTAAAGTCTCGAATGAATAGGTTACTTCTAGTGCACCACCATGAACCGCATAAGACATTAATGTATAGAGCTTATGTCACAAAATTATGCACTCGTCGTTGCTATTCAAAGCTTATGAAAGTTTCTACTAAACAGACTGTTGTCTCAAATCTTTTTAATGGGTCAGAATAAAGCCTCATTTACACGATGCAACTTTCTTGTCCGTGGTATACAATAAAATTGAAGCAACGACTGACTTCAACTCAGGGCCGTATTTAAGCGTGTGGAGGCCCTGGGGCAACCAAAATGTGTAAGCCACGAAAATTTTGTGTAACAGACGATAAAAAAAAAATCCCACGTTTTTCAATCATTTTTAAACAGTCTGGATTTTTTAGATAGGGCAGTAAGGGCAAGGTACCTTAACCATTGTACCTACACACCGTGTGTAAAACAGCGAAAAAAAAATATTAAAGGAAAAGTTGTTTACTGGTGTTTACACGTCGGAATTTGAAAGATTTTTTTTTCCGAAGTCTGTTGGGGGCCCCCCCTTTTGTGGAGGCCCCGGGGCGGTTGCCCCGGATGCCCTCCCCTAAATCCGGCCCTGCTTCAACTTATTGCAGGCTGCTGGTAATTAAATCGCATCGTGTAAATCAGGCTTTAGGAACGAAACAACGGAATTTCAAACTAACCAAAATTTTCTTGCATAGCGCAACGTAAAAATACTATCTCAACCGCTTCAAATATCTTTGCTTTCAACACTTTGTGTAGCACAAACCCAACTTCCACAAACATTGGTCGATTCGTTCTCACACAAGTTTTAATTGGGTCATTCTGTACAGATCCCGCTACCAATAAAATTAATGGTCACCAATGTTGGGAAATCCCTAATGATTTCTGGGATTTGTGAAAGTAGCCATCAAACCATTAGGGAGCTCGCCCGGTCAAAGTTTCACTGAATTCTGAAATAAATGGGAATAAGAGCCTTGCCCTTGATGACGTTGTAAGTAGACGATATGGTATATTTTTCAGATTTGAATTGATACCCTGGGTATCAATCAATCTGCCTAGCCTATTCCCTACTATATTGGGTTCGGCTTCTAGTCTAACCGGCTGCAGCAGAACACTAGTATTTGACATGGAGCGACTGCCTATCTGACCTCCACAACCCATTTACTGGGTAACATAATAAGTATAAGTATAATTTATTTGTTTAAAACACAAAAAACACAACAAAAAACAAAAAAACACAAAAAAACAAACAAAAAAACAAAAACTATACAAAAAAGAAAAAAATACAAATCAAATCAAATTATTTTTTTATACAATAATTTAATAGTATGATGATACACTTTATGAAATTTGTTTCTATTAACAGATTACCCCTTGGTAAGACTGGTTGTCAGACTTTTGGGCTTCTGACAACCCGTAACGACTGTCAAAGATCTACGAATGAAAGCCGGGACCAACGGCTTAACGTGCTTTCCGAAGCACGAAGGTCTTGATATTCATATCAAGACCCCTTGTCTTGATATGTAATGTATGGTCAACCATCCACGAACCAACCGCGGGATGCGTAGCTTAACAATCGAGTCGTACGGCTCTTATCATTTAGCCACCAGCCCTTGATAGCCATATTCTAATTGATATACAGTTTCTAATTGGCAAAATTCCCCACATAAAGACCAAACAGATTGTGTGGTCATTATTATTATTATCATTTGTTTTTGTTCATTCATTCTGTAGTTTCTGCCTATCCTCATGAGAAGAGGGCGTGAGGTTATGTATGTATGTAGTGCCTCAAATAAAAAGAGTACCTACCCTATTCACCTATCGTGTTCCTAATTCTAAGGTCATAATTGTGTTTTATAACGATCTTCTTCAATCTTATATTATGTCCGCTACTAAAAGTTCGTAAAGTATGTTTATTCCTTCTTGAAAGTAGTTCATTTCAGAAATGTATCAGAAGTTTTTCTAAACTATGATAAATAGCTTCCTCTTTATACTCCTAACATAAACTTACACGAACTAGCAAAGTATTTATAACGCTTTTACAAAATATAATAAGCGCTTCTATTCCGTACCGGGGTAAATACGTAACACACTAACACTAGGAATGACTTTCATTTTGACAGTTCAACAACATTCATTGCGTTATTTACGTTGTTGAGCAGACTAATATTTCGAACATATGAAGCAATGGATTAGCAATATCCTTCAAAACGATTCAGATTGTGATTGATAGTGCGTTACGCAATTAGGGTGCAGAAGCTAATTTAAAATTTAAACCAAAACCCTAAAGTCGAAATACAAATCAACTTGACTTAACAAAAGACTATTTTAATTAAATATTATGAGGAATTGTGACGACAAATATTAATAAGATCAGCTGTTATCAAGATATTAATTGTTACTTAGCAAACTAATGAATAGCTTTAATGTTTAAAGAGCTGAAATTAGCTGGGGTGGAAATTCTCAAGTTCATTGACCCGCATGATTATAATAGAGACCATTTAATAGGGGCAAAGGATAGTGATAATAATAATACAGCTCATAGTTGGGTACACGATTGAATTTGTCGTTTGATCTTCGGTTGAGAATGACCCATGTCTGGGCTTCGTAGGTATCAATCTGATTCCGAACAGAAGAATCTGCGGCAGATCGGTATGACGACATATAATTTGAAATAAAAGAAAAAAGAAAGAATAAAGTTTATTTGGACACATTTCGTGAATCACAAAATACAAATAACAAAATAAAAAGTGAAATTAATGTTTAACAACAACAGTGTGTGCCTCACGACTGCACCAAAAAGGTTATTTTCAGCATTAATGCCAGACAGATGCTGTCTGATGCTGGGTTTTCTAATTAACCTTTAGGGACAAGGGACGGGGAGTACAAACAGTTTCAACATACCTAATATATAATTTTTATACTTATAAAGAAATGAATAAACTAGTTTGCTTCAAATAGTAGATCATCGACGGCTGTCGTAGGCCAACAAGACCGTTGTCCGTTAAGGGGGAAGCGCCAGGGTAGCTCGCGAAATTCAATTTTTCTTAATTTTTTTGCGATTTGCAAGGCAGTATGTGTTTGGTTGTATTTTGATCTAAATATGATTTGCGACCGTAACAAATATTTATTTATAGAATTATGATCATAAAAATCATCAATACATCGCTCTAAGTTTATATTACCCTGTAGCGGCTACCACAACGGCACATGGGAAGTACGCGTCACACTGACGTCACGCAAAATCTTGCATCCCGCAAGCAGAGTTTACCGCGCAACTAGCATATATACAACGCCCCGACATCAATCGTCGGGACCTCTCGATCCAGCCTGTCCCCACTCGCTGCCCTCTCTCAGTGACGCCCTAAGCCGAGGTCCGTACCCCACAGGGGGTGCCCTTAGCGGTCATTTAAATTATAAGTTTAGTATTAAAAATTTCGCTCCTGGCTGGAGGCTTTTTTGAGTAAAATCCTAAAGGCACCCACAGGACAGTCCGGTTAAGTAGCCACGAGTGGTCAAAACTACGAGTTGCCATTCCAAAAAAATCAATCGTCGGGCAGTTGCCCACCAGATACGACACCCGTCTGGTCGGAGGATCCTCCCTTTTCTATAGAGTATGAGTGAACTTTACACCCTGTTCCTCATACCTCTATAACCCTATTGAATGACTATTTCTTGAAATTATGACATTTGAGGTCAATTCTAACTTAAGGAATTGTATTGCTGATTCTAATGATAATAATTCTGTAAAGCCATATTTGTTACGGTCACGAATTATATTTTAATCAACATACAACCTGACACTGACCTGCAAATTGCAAAAAAAATTAAGTAAATTTGAATTTCGCGGGCTACCTTAGCGCATCCCCCTTAAGAGGGCCTTTCCCGGTTCGTCCATCGTCAACGCGAGCATGATTGAAAAGCTTGTTGTTTCATCCAACGCAATGTTTGAAAAACAAGCAAGAGTGAGAACGCGATAACTTCGAAGGAAAATTGGCGCGCAAAGATTTCACAAAACTTGTTCCAGAAAATAGATGTTTTTGAAAAAGCCTTACAAGTCCTTGGAAAAAATATTTGTCATTTAGAATCTCCATTACATGTGCGAGGTTTCTGTCAAGATGTTTTCTTTCCTTTTACAATTTTTGAGTACACTATGAACGTCCAAAGTTCAGGTAAAATTTTAGCAAAAAAACAGTTTTTTGGAGGCTAATACTGAATTTGTTTGTCCAAGTTTTGATTTTTTACTTGCATAGAAACCTAGATAAAGTGCGCAAGATACCTATTAGTTCAAAATGTTCAATAAAAGATGTGTTCCAACGCCATAATCACGTACGAGCGTTTGTATGAAAAATATGACGGGTTGGCCGCTCTTAAGATTTGGTTTCCTAAGAAAGCGGTAAACGACCACACACTATCGGCTGTCCAAATAGGTACATAGCGTTTTATCACACCTTAATGTCAAATATTGGTGAAAATTACAGATTGTGATGGCAGCCATTGCCATAATTATGACGGAACCGCTTTCCTAGGAAACCAAAATAACACGGCACGGCTTTTAGTCAAATTAGATGGATATGTAGTTAGAACTGCATAAGCATAATCAGCCTATAATGTTCCCACTACTGGGACACAGGCCTCCTCTCTGTGAAAGGGAGTGGGCCATAATCCACCACGCGGGCCCAGTGCGGTTTGGTAAATGTCACACGTCTTCGAATTTTTGGTTCTAGGACATGCCGGTTTCCTCACGATGTTTTCCTTCACCGTTTTGAGAGCAGTGGTGATGAAATAATTTACACTAATTACAGCGCCTCTCGGGATTCGAAACTACGACCTGCAACTCGTAAGTCGCGGTCGGACCACCACTGCTCTATTAAGTTAGAACTGACCACGTAGCTTTTAAAGTGGGTACAGACTTACGTGTGTAGGTAACGAAATAAATTCTGGTCAAAACTTAGGAACATACAAGTTACAGCAATAAAACTTTTGTTCTTAATAATCAATACCTAATCTTCTGAAGAACATTGTTTTAACAACACAAACAGTTCAACTAATAGTGAAGATCTCTCAAAATCGTTATCAACAAACAAACCATTATAACTTGACCTGTCTGTCGAAAATCTGATTTGTAACAGTGAAGCAAACTACAGGAGTGAATGAGACGTGAGAGGTCAGCTAAGTTGATGCCCCTAGGGTGTACACTGTAAGACTATTAGCTAACTTAATTGTCGTCGTTTCGAATCATTCGATTTTGGCATTCCTTACAAAGGTTTGTATTTTTTTCACGTTTTTAAGCTATTGCATAGCTTTTATCGCGGGCATTGAGCGCGGCGACCGAATCAAGAAATTCCGTAACGAAAATAAAACCTAACACCCCCCACTACGCCTACCATGTAGCTCGGCCGAGCGTTCGCTTAACGTGTATGTATATGGTACGACTGTACGAAGCTCGCTCGGATCGAGACGAGCTGCTCGGAAATCGGACGAATACGTAAGCAGCTGTTTGTGAGAAAGTATATAGGTGTATAGGTATCTATCATATCTTTATAATGCCACACTCACCACATAAAAAATAAAATAAAAATATTTGAAACGATATTAACTTCTCATTTATTCAATAAAAGAAAAAAAATTGTTTTCTTATCGGTCACCACGCTCAAAAAGTCACGCTCAAAAAGTGTAACTTGAATTAATACCAAAGAAAAAACTTGGATTAATATCATAGAAAAAAAAATACTGCATAAATAAAAAATAAATAAATAATTATAATTGCATAAGTTGATAAAAAATGCTATGCAATAGCTTTACCGCGGCAGTCCCCGAGTGCCACACGTGTTTTTTTTTTTCTAATTACCTCGTGGAAGATGTCACAGCCAAGCCAAGTATCTACAGTACCCAGAATGCTGAGGTATTCTTAAAATTTAATTATCGCCAAGTTTGCATTCCCTAAACAGGCAAAATTTGGACTGTACATTAAACCGGTTGGTGGTTTAAAGTACAGTTATTTAACAAATACATATACAGGGTTATTGGTAAAACACCAGCAACCTCTTAAGGGGTCATTGTGCTCATCATTATAAACAACTTTTACTATGGACCAAACCTGAAATCACGAAAAAAATATCAGCTGTTCCCTACGTTTTGACGTGTTATGCGAATATAAATATAGGGAAAATCAGTTTTTTTTTTTCGTGATTTCTGGTTTGGTCCATAGTAAAAGTTGTTTATAATGATGAGTACAATAACCCCTTAAGAGGTTGCTGGTGTTTTACCAATAACCCTGTATATAATATAAAACTTATATTTTCTACAAATAAATGATACTTTTTATTATTCTTAAATGCAGCTTATCTATTCGATAGTGCTTGTATTAAAACATTGCGATTCTGATAACTCAGTCAAAAGAAGAAATGTGCTTACGTATTGAGAGTTTGAGGATTTCAGAAACCTAAAAATCAAGAAACCTTTAAAATCAACTCCTCCGAAAAACCAGTGTGACAAATAAATTCACAGTATATTCTGAAAAGGTCATTTTTTTATTCAAAGTAAACGGCCATCTTCCGGAACTTCATTACGCATTTGGCAGCGGAAGTGGACTTAAAAATTTTAAAAGGCGGAAATTGAAGTCGATGAATGAGTTTGAAAGCGAAATTAAATCCATTCCATTATTTTTGGCATTCAAAATGGAGTGCAGGACCTCTCCAAACTCTGAATTATCATATTATTCTTAATGGTTCTCTCATTATATTACATTTGAAAAATCTGTTAATGTTTGTTTTATTTTTGAGCGAAACTCAAGACGAAATGGCGTAGGTAATTATTTTACTAATACTATTATGAAAGACTTAAAGATTCTATATTTTGGATCACAAGTAAAAAATATGACTCTTACGTGGTTAATATAGAAAATTAAATTGTTCAAGCAAAAATCATTCATCTTTTACTCTTTTAGGTAGTAAAAAGATACGATAATATTGTTTTACACATTCACATCAATGTGTCAACCCTTGTAGGTACCCTTTCAATTCCTAGATCAAGTTTTGTAGTGACAATATTTACCTTCGAAAATGAAATTATCGCTAAGTTTACCATCTGTTCCCGCTAAGCTGTTATATTTCCCTCGTGGCCGTCATTCAATGCCCACTAACCCAACAAAACATCGGCCCTCTGCCAATACGTGATACCATTTTGATTTTCTGTGAAAAGTTGCCACAGAGGAAATATGTCCAGTACACCCTTTGACGTCCACTTTGATTGTCATGTGTTGCAAAAAATAATTACGGGTTTGTTCGTGCACTACAGCACGCAGTAAAGGTGAAAATTAAAAATAAAACTCCTACAAACAGAACTATTTGTACAACAATTTTGTGCTGAAATGGTTCAAATGGGCAATTAACTGTACGTATGTTCCAGTAACATTGGAACCAGTCCAAATCTTTTAGGGTTATGTTTTCTCTTAAATAGAGCTTTAACAAGCTACATTGTGTTTTTAGTACTCACCGTTTAGTTCAACGATAATGACTCAAATAATAAACTTAACTCCGCGTGCGAACACGCAGTGAAATGTTACGACGGTGTTGAAGAAATACATTGATCGGCTGTACATTTACAATATTTATAGGCTGTGGCTGTATTAAATCTTGCTCGTGACTTGACATCTTGAGGAAATATGATGAAAATAAGAAACGACGGCAAAACGGGGAAAATAAACTTGCAAATGCGTATGAAAGAAAACGGTACATTTTGGTAATGGCGTTATCTATCGTGTTTCGTACGTATTTACGTTGATTTATGTTATTAAATGAGACTTATTTTTTTTTGTTTTTTCTTGTACTCGAACTTGATAGGGATTATTTTGGTTATTGACATTATTATTTGAGGTAATGTCTTTTTGATGTTTAAAAGTTGCATAGATAGGTATTTTTTGTCGGCCGTAGGTCTTGCTGATTTTATTTCTGATATGTTTGTACAAACTTTTTTACACGTCAATCATATTTTAAAAACTACTTAAACGAGGTCGTCGTTTCCTATCCGACTACTTGAGAAGAAAAGCTGAAACAAACTCAGAAGTCACAGTCTCTTTTAAAAGTCCATACCATAGAGAATATAACCACATAGTCTTTGGTCCATACAGAATCTTGGTCAGATCATGTGAGGACCATATATTAACCACGCAGAGATGACACGAGCAGCTCAACTCAGAACTTAAGACTAGAGATGCCGATGCATTCTACCAGTTTTTATGACAAGTCTTTTATAATTCAAGCAGTACGGTTATGGAATGCCTTGCCCGAGTCGATAAGGCGTGCTCAATCTTTGTCCACTTTTAAAATGATGGTTAAAAAACACTTCCTCTCTCCTTAAACATCATCATTACATTTAGTTTCCTTGCTCTTGTCGCATGTTTATTATTGTATATATTATATGTAGATAAGTATATGTTTTATGTATGTATGTATTTGTTGTATATGTTAATGGTACACCACTGACTACCTGCATTATTGTCTCTCCTTCTCCCTTGAATCCATCCAAAGGTTGTCTGTAAAAGATCGCTTTTTGCGATAAGACCACCCATTGTGTCACCCTGTGTAAAATGTCTACATTTATATCTGTAATTTTTATGGTGTACATAATAAAGAGCATTCTATTCTATTCTATTCTTAAGGAGCTCAACGATCAACTTGATAGTAAAACTCTTGATAGTAAACGATCCGTGGTTTAAAAAACACTTCAGATAGGTAGGTACTATCGATGCATATGGAATCGCAAACGGAGTTGAATTTAAATTCACCAAATACCTGTACAATATTAAACATTCTTTTAGAACATTTCGTTTTTATCGAATACGAAAATATTCATAAGAATTCTTTCCAGAACTTTATATTGGTTTCGAATTCTTAGAACCTTCAAATACCTTATTCAGAAGCTTTTAGACTATTTAATTTATTTTTCATTTTTATGGTTTTCATTCAAATACTCTAGTTTGGTATTATAAAGGGGGTAAGGGGCTCGTGGCTAAATTATAATAGACATGCAAGTCAATCGAAGGTTAAGCTACGCTTGCCGCGGTCGGTTCTTGGATGGGTGAACATCCATTACACATCGAGACGGAAAGCACGTTAAGCCATTGGTCTTGACTGTCATTCTTGGATCTTTCACAGTCGTTGCGGGTAGTCACAAACAAAAGTCTGACAACCAGTCTTACCAAGGGGTATCCTGTTACCCAGTAACTGGGTTGTGAATGTCAGATAGGCAGTTGCTCCATATAAAATACTAGTATTCAGCTGCATCCGGTGTAAATTTATGATTAGCCGGAGGGCTAATTGCAAGTCACACTTTAGAAAAAGAGAACAATAGAAAAACGCAAAGGATAGAAAAAGTGTAAGAGTTTAAGGTCGGCTTCGGCACGGAAACAGGAGCAAGATATATCAGTAACGACAGGTAATGGTGGAGCTGGACGAGGATGGAGTGGTAGCGTCCCACGCCGATCAGGTTCAGGAGGACCGTCGTGGAGGAGGTCGCGTCGTCGTCAACCCTGTCCAAAAGAGGAAAAAGTCTTAGGGGATATTCACACATAACACTTCGTTCGCGGCCTCGTTGTAAAGTCCTAAAACCACTTCACATCAGCAAGAGGGCCGTATTAGTGTCCCACACCACGTGAGTGGAATATCTCGACGTCAGAGGCAGCACCTCTTGCTCGGCAGGAGGAGTGACCCTGGCCTCCTACGCCATGTGGGAGGAGCGTCCCAGCGTCGGAGAACTCTCCGTCTAAGAATGGCCGCTTGCGGCGTCTCACGCCATGCAATTAGAGTACGGAGGGAATTAGTCACACACACACACACAATAGTTGCCACTAGGAATGAAACATATTTCCGCCGTAAATAACTGTATTTTTTTTAGGTAATATATTAATTTGGAGATTGAGTTAAGAACTGAACTAGATTTGGTCAAAGACTGAACTACAGATTGAGTTACAGACTGCGCTGAAGACTGATTCAAGACTGCTTCAAAACTGCTTCCAGACTGAACCCTTGCTTGACGTTTTCTCTGCGCCCCCGAAGGAGGCGCGAGGAACGGTGTTGGGGCTTTTGGCCCCTTGCCCGAGGTTGCGGTCTCTCGGTCCCCAGACTTGGGAACTCGTCTTTGGGTTACCCTCACTCTCCGCAGGAAGGGGTGGGAGTGCTTTATTGCACACCTACTGAACCCTTGCGAGAAGTGACGGCCGCTTTTATAGTCCCTGTCGAACATTCTGGAAGTATATGTTCAACATTTCAAACATAATTCAAATTACTTCATATTTGATTGTTGGCCAGAAAGAATAAAAATTGCTTACAGTGAGAACCTGACCTTATTACACTAGGTTTACAGTGAACACCTGGCCTTATCATATTAACTTCATAGAAAATGAAATCTGACAGATGACAATTTGTGATGAAAATGTCAAGGTATAAAAATATTCTAAATTTTAAAAGGAGGAAATCATTATATGAAATACAGATATGGATGTAAAAAAACAGTCAAAGGTAATTTAAAGGTTTGCTTTTCAGTGGTAACAGTGTTCAAAAACATATAAAATGTGAGTTAAATGAGTATCATACTATTATTTTAATACTTGAAAACATAGGTACTGAATTATAACAAGAATGGTTCGCCACAACAGCTCTCTAAATGTTAAATATACAAATAGATTAAAAGATGTGATTTTAGTGTAACAAAATAGGTACCACACCGGTGAGACTGGAGGCCAACCCCAAAATAGTTAAGAAAAAGCTAGGCAAATTGATTGACTCTTGTTTGGTATTTTGAAGAAATCAAATCGATCGCATAAATTGACGCCCGTTCCATTTTACGTTACGCTGCGATTGATTAATTACGTTGTCATGTTGGCTTAATTGCATTGCAGTTTCAGAAATTTTTTAATTAATACGTAGACTGTACCTATTTTGTCGATCATGGCGTAGTAAATAATCGTTAATAAACCTGTCATAAAAACGAATTTTTTTAGAGTTCCGTAGTCAACAAGGAACCCTTATAGTTTTGCCATGTCCGTCTGTCCGTCCGCAGCTTAGCTCAGAGATTCTTAGTACTAGAAAGCTATAATTTGGCATGGATATACATATTAATCACGCCGATAAAATGGTAAAAAAAATTATGAAAATAAATATTATAGGTTACCGTAGGTACACGTAAAGTGGGGATGTTTCTTTTTTCTTGTTTATTCCATGGTTCGGGGTGTCATTAGATAGACCATTCAAAAATGTTATGGGTCTGTGAAAACCATTTTTCGAAGCAGGGATATGTTTGCGTAAAATTAAGGTTTAAATAGCTAATTTTTGTTAGAGTCAAGTGTCGCCCCCCCTGCCAGCTAAATGGTTACTTTTGGATATGCGAAAAAATTCACGGCAGTAGTATATATAACGAAATTAAAAGAAAAACTATCACAGTTAAGTAGGCTTTATAAGTTTACGAGTAATAGTCGACCAACTTAAATTTGCACTTGGAACGTATTGGAGAAAATGTTTTTCAACTATAATGTTAAGTTTGTTCTTGAGATAAATCATCCAAACTACGGAACCCTTCATTGTGCGTGGTCCGACACGCACTTGGCCGGTTTTTTTTTAAATTATCTTTGTTAAGACAGTTAGGCAACACAAAAATATCTCTGATAAATACAGTGAAAACTTGGCTAGGAAAAGACGTATGCCCAAAAATGGTACATACTTTTTTTGGATAAAAACAACAACCAATACTTTTTCCAATCCCAGTACTTTAAAAAAAAACCTAAATTCAAATAGAACGATATTTTCTTATTCTTTATTCACAAAATCACCAACACAGTCGTTACGTGTAATGACATACGTACATAACAATGATTTAAGTTCAGTTTTATACATGCTCGTATCTTTTTAACTACACCCTGTATACAGCCGAGGAATCGTACATACACGCGATTATCATATTTTCTTACAGAAGGGTCTCTTTGAATTAGTTTGAAATTAGTTTTTTAGATTTCCTTTTCGAACCAGTTTCTATCTGATTTCAGGACAACGTAGAAGTTTTTCTGTTCAAAAATAAAAGGTAATCGTATGTTCTTTCGACCAGCCCCGAAAAAAATCAGCTGTTTTGTTATTATCAGCATATTTTTTCGAGTTATGCGAACTTAAATGTATGGGGCAGACGATATTTTTTCTCGACTTCCGTGTTGGTCACTCCCCCGCGGAGACCGGCAGGTCGATAGTGGGCTGAGTCCTGCATATTGCGATGCTTGCCAGGGCCAGGTGAGGTTCCAGTGAGTCGGAACCAGGTGTCGCATAGTTCGCGGTGAGTCGGAACTGTCTGCGAAGATTCCCCAGTGAGTCGGGGTGGCGCTGCGTTATGCTCCAGTGCGTCCGATGTGGTACAGCGCCAGGTTGAGGCTGACTGCTGGCGTCGACCAGGAGAGGGTTTGAAGGCTCTGCTTGTGGACCGGCTGAGAGTGCAGTGTGCTGTGCCAAGGTTGCTGATGAGGCTGAGGGTGATGACCAGGTATGCGCGGTCGCTGCATGCTGGTGGTCAGGATACCCGTTGAAGCCGTGGGTGCTGGCTGGCTGTGCGACTCGCCGCTCAAAAGCTTGAAGGAAGTGATGATGACGTCACGCTGATGAACTTGCACGAAGGCTGCGCTGACGTTCATGTTCGGGGTCACCAGTATAGAGGTATGAGGAACAGGGTGTAAAGTTCACTCAAACCTCCATAGAAAAGGGAGGATCCTCCGACCAGACGGGTGTTGTGTCTGGTGGGCAACTGCCCGACGATTGATGTCGGGATGTTGTATATATGCTAGTTGCGCGGTAAACTCTGCTTGCGCGATGCAGGATTTTGCGTGACGTCAGTATGACGTGTAGCTCGCATGTGGCGTTTCTAGATGCCGCTACAGTAGTGATATTAAATTGTAAAGCCAAAATACTAAATATGGATTTGCTGGTGAACTATGGGAAAAATAATTTCCCAGTGTCCACCTAGATGAACTAGGAGAGTGGACCATGGGCAATACACGAAATGAAACATCTAAGAGATAAAACAAAAGTAACAGACAACTTGACCAGAATTGACCAGCAAAAATGGAGGTGGACTGGCCACATGACGAGAGCAAAACAGGAAAAATGGTGTAAATTAATAACTGATTGGTATCCCAGAAAAAGTAAACGGAATCGATGAAACCAATAAAGAAGATGGGACGACGAGATATAACATAAAGCGGGCCCTAACTGGAGGAGAGTGGCTCGTGATAGAAATCAATGGAAACAGCTAGAGGAGCCCTTTGCCAAGAGGCATGTTGAATTGAGAGATATACTCAACGTACAACAGAGTAACAACAATTCAGAATAAAGAGGCTTCTATATAAATAAACAATAAAAATACACTTTTTATTTTATTTTGGTCCTGCAGATTGTGTGCATTTTAGTCTGTGCTTAAAAAGTATTTTGCCATAATTTCAAAATTCTAGAACCAATATTAATATGTATTAATCTATATTATCAATATGTGTTATCACCTATTTCTGAGATCGCTAGTTACTAGTACTTAAGATATATTATACACAGAAGCGGTTGGTGTACCTTAATAAATAAATAAATAAAATTACAATATTTAGCACATATACAGACAAACCAGAATCACTTTCACAGAGAGAGTAAAAGGACTTCTTCTTTTCGAGTCGATGATAAAAATAAAAATATTATGTTAAATGAGTTGGACCCAGTAGGCGGCTACGCCAATTGCGGCAAAAGTAGCGTTTTGTTGGAGTAAAACGACAAATTATTGACAAATAGGAAAATAATTGTAGGTAGTTACACTAATGGTGATATTAAGTAGGTACCTACCTACATTCCCGGATCAATCGTAAGGCTCTCCGCCGCTACGTACTTTCTACCCATTAATATCGCAATCTCCCTTTAAAACGGCTGTAAAAGCATTCATTTCAACAACCGAAAACCAACCACAGTACCCGACCTCACTGCATGATCCCAACTCAATCCTTTACTCGAAAAAACCGTAATAAAAATAAAATATACTTAACCGTCAATATTCCCTTAAACATAAGGGTGGCAACACTTAAGGCGCAGTTCTAAATCACTATATTACAAGGGCAATATCGATGGCCCTCAAAAGAAAGAGACAAAAGGTGTCGGTAATAAATTTTGTTGGCAATCTCACTTGTATGTTTGGCTCACCTCGTTCCTTCCGCGCGGACGGTAGGAAAGAATATAAAATAAGAATATAATATGTGTCGCTGGGGTTTTTTTCGCTGGCTTTGAGTCATCTTAAGGCACCCACAGGATAGTCCGATTAAGTAGCTATGACCTCTAAGGGCCACACTACGAGTTGCCATTATAAAAAAGGGGTTTTAGTTAAGAACTTACTTGTTTGGGGATAGTTAGTGATATACTAGATGACTATATTATTTTATTATATAACAATTATGTATCTACTAATAGTAATAGTCCATTTCATTGTCAAAATATTGTTACATAGATTTTACAGTTCATAATATTCTGCCGTTTCAGGCGTACAAATATTAGGTCTTTACCTATGAAATTGCCGTTCTGCAGTACTGGCCATTTCAAATCAAAATAATTTTTGTTTGGCTATGAATTCTAATTTCAAATTAATTTTATTTTAAAAACATGGATTTTTTTTTCTAAAAGTAGTCATTTCTTTATTGATTAGTGTTACATTTTCATCGCATTTCAATCTTTTTCGTCATCATGGATACGTTAAAAATTCGAGTAATTATGGAATATGAGTACCGTCGTGGCAGCAACGCGGCACAAGCGGCACGCAACATCAACGACGTTTACGGAACTAACTCTACAAACCAACGCACCACCTGTTATTGGTTTGCTCGCTTCCGTTCTGGAAATTTCGACCTGAAAAATGAACCTCGCGGTCGTCCGAAGACTTTGGTCGACAATGACGAATTAAAGGCGATTGTGGAAGCTGATGATACACAATCTACGGCTGAATTAGCAGCAGCTTTCGACGTTAGCGTCAAAACAATATTGGTCCATTTGCGTCAAATTGGCAAGGTAAAAAAGCTTGACAAATGGGTGCCCCACGAACTCAATGATCGCCAGCGCGAAGTACGCGTCGAGACGTGCCTTGCACTGCTCAACAGACACACAAATGAAGGAATTTTGAACCGCATTGTTACCTGCGATGAAAAATGGATTCTGTTTGATAACCGTAAGCGCTCAGCAAGTTGGTTGGATCCTGGTTCAGCACCTAAACAATGCCCTAAACGAAAACTTACCCCTAGAAAAGTGATGGTCACTGTTTGGTGGTCTAGCGCCGGTGTGATTCATCACAGCTTCTTACCAAACGGGGTGAGCATTACTGCAGATGTGTACTGTGAAGAACTGAACACAATGATGGAGAAGCTGGCGCATCTCCAACCAGCATTGGTCAATCGCTCGTCTCCGCTGCTCCTGCACGACAACGCGCGACCTCATACTGCACAGCAGACGGTCTCCAAGTTGCAAGAACTGGGGTTGGAAGCTCTCCGTCATCCGCCCTACTCACCAGACCTTGCGCCTACAGACTACTACTTTTTCCAGAATTTGGATAACTTCTTGGCGGGAAAAAAATTTAATACCCGAGAGGCAGTACAAAATGCCTTTGAAGAATTTGTTGCCTCCCGTCCAGCTGATTTCTTTAAGAAGGGCATCAATAAACTGCCACTGCGATGGCAAAGATGCATTGATTGCATGGGTGATTACTTCGATTAATACAAATAAAAAATTCATGAAAAAAATTCGTTTAAATTTTTTCATACAAAACGGCAATTTCATAGGTAAAGACCTATTACATCTTCGGGTGTTGGTTAACTTCTTAGATATGACATTGAATTAAATGATTTAGGATAACATTGAAATTGCAAATTAGTCAAATGTTAGTACCTAATAGAAATCTCAAAAAGATTGAATTAAGTCAATGAGACAATAAAAAGAGAATAATATAAATAATTCTTAATATTTAAGTCAACTTTTCATTCATAAAATCATTCGTTGAGTCAAAACCTAGTATAACCTAGCGAAACAATTAAATTAGTAATTTTCGAGTTATGAGCGCACTAATATTCTGACAGACATACGTTTTATACTACCCAGGTTTATCATCTTCTTCCTGCTCTTTTCTCATACCTACCTAAGTACATAATGTAAGGATAAACGAAATGCTGTATTTCTTCAAGAAAAAAAAGATTTTTTAAATAGTTTAACTAGCTGTTGCCCGCGACTTCGTCTGCGATCCAGGATGAAAAGTAGCCTATGTTCTTACCCAGGTCATGGCCTATTTGTGTGCCAAATTTCATCCAAATCCGTTCAGTCGTTTTTGCGTGAAAGAGTAACAAGCATCCATCCACCCATCCTCACAAAGTTTCACATTTATAATATTAGTAGGATAGGATCTACAAGTAATAAGACTTAAGACTCGGCAGAAATCTAACTAATGACTTTTCCTAAAGGCTTTTCCTGTCTGTACCTATCCTGCATCACGCATGAATATTTTTTTTTGAGTTTGGCTTAATCTAAACTACATCATACACATATTACTCATACAATACATTTCCAAATATACAACTACTCAACATGAAAAAGTGATGATAAGTTTGATAAAAAAGTACGAAAAAGCCACCGAAATAATTAAAAACTCGTCGGCTCCGTTGTTATCTCTTATCACGGCTTAGGGCATTAAACTGATAGCTTATCGCTTTTCATTATAAACTATACTACACCACACCACACCAAAACACTACACCTATAATATTTTACGCTGCTTACTTTGTTTGACGTCTGCAAAGGTTGTCAGGATAATAATAGGAATTTATAATTTTCCGTTGTTTTTAACCGACTAAACCGAAAAAAAGGAGGAGGTTATCAATTGGATGTATTTTTTTTTTATGTGTATTCGCTCAGAACTTCTTTCTGGGTGAACCGATTTGGATGATTCTTTTTTCATTTGAAAGCTGGAGAATTTTCTAATACCTTTTGTAAACTTTCATATTGAGACAAGAAGCAACAAAATTCGATCTAAAGAAAAGCGGCCACTATCCTCTATATCGTATTTTGTTGCTTCGTGTCTCAATATGAAAGTTTACAAAAGGTGTTAGAAAATTTAAGACACACTTACCGAGGGACCTTATTGAGCCGTTATTCAAAATTCCTTCTCAGTCATGAGATAATATTTTTTTAAAGGAGTGGCGCTAGTGGACCGGTGTGCGCCCTCTTAAGCAGGTAATTAATGGTGCTGTGGTCCTGCGGGGTAATTGCATAACACACTAACAGTAGGAATAGCTTTCATTTTGACAGTTCAACAACATTCATTGCGTTATTTACGTTGCTGCGCAGACAAATTTTTCGAACTTAAGAAGCAATGGATTAGCATTAAGCTTCAAAATGATTCAGATTGTGATAGATAGTGTGTTAGGCAACGGTGTAATTATTGCGTGCCGGTCTATTCTAAAAAATCTCACCGTTAAAACTTAAAGTGAACTTGACGTGAGCTGTCATTCCACCTGATGCTAGGGGATTGTCACTATATTGAGCCTCAAGCTCACTTCTCCTAAGTTCCTAAGTTAGTAAGTTAGAATAGATCGGCTGCTCGAGAACATTAGTGCCAGTTTAGCAACATTTCACACCTTTACCCTTAACCCCACAAGATCCGTTAGGACCTTAAAGGCTCCCGCAGACAGGCGCGACGCGAAAGCGCGACACAAAGGCGCCGCTCGTCGCGTGACGAGCGGTGCCTGTGTTGCGCGCGTGTCACGTCTGTTTGTAGGAGCCTTAAAGTTCTTAAAAAAACCCCGACACAACAAAGAGCTGAGGACCTTGAAACGGCTGAACCGATTTTGATAAAACATGTCTAAGAACCACTGCTAGAAAACTTGCTTTCAATTAAAAAAACCGCATCCAAATCGATTCACCCGTTTAAGAGCTACGGTGCCGCAGACAGATACACACACACAGCGGTCAAACTTATAACACCCCTCTTTTTGCGTTGGGGGTTAAAAAACAAAACACGTAGCCTTTCTGGAGAAGTTACAACGTCTTTTACAGTCTCCGAGCGTAATCAAATCATCACCTTTCATTTTATTTGATCTTGAAAGATAAAACTTTTTAAGACATTGGTAATAAACGTAGATAGCTATAAACCCAAATAACACTGTTTGAATATAAGGCTACGGTTACCTGGAAGACCGGTGGCCGTCATATAACGGCCGCAGTGACGGCTAATATGAAAATGATGGTACCGGGATTTGACTTGACGGTGTCAAAAAACGCTCTCTAGAAAAACACACCAACCTACAGTACAACTATTTTCTTAATGTCCCTCGGCAATCATCGCATTTCCGAATACAAACGAATGCTAATTTCCATGTCCATCAATTATTAGATTTATCGGGTATCGTAATTTGAATTCAGGACTAAGTACTTTATTGTTGTTTTCACAAAAACAAAACTCAGAACTAAGTACCTACTTTATTGTTTTTTTACAAAAACAAAACTCAGAACTAAGTACTTTATTGTTGTTTTCATAAAAACAAAACAACAATAAAGTACTTAGTTCTGAATAAAAATTATTATACACGATAAATCTAATAATTAATGGATATGGAAATTAGCATTCATTTGTATTCGGAAATGCGATAATTTCCGAAGGAAAATTAGGAACATAATTGTACCGTACTTTCATGAATAACATTTCCGTGACGTCATCCGCCGGTAAATTGCAGACGCTCTGTGGCGTCCACCGCTTTTCTATGCAACAGTAGAAAATAGCGTATGTTTCAAACAAAACGCTTAAATATTGAACAAAAAACGCTAAGTATGCGATAAGCAAAATAATAATACCTACACAATATACGCATCTGGTTTTGTCCCTTTATCACAAACCATAAAGGAGATAAGTCGGCTATTCGTCCAGGATTACCCATATTTTTCGTCTGTGAGCGAATCCCGAGTTTTTCCTTTGTAGCGATTTCCGATTGAATAGTAATCGCGGAGTTAGAAAGAACTGGACTTAATCTCCTTGGATTCAGTAGTGAAGTATTACGGTGTCTTGTCTAAGCTTCATATAACGTTGCCAACTTTGTAAGGTTCAAAGAAGTAAAAGTGACTTAAGGAAGACAGACGGATAAATTAAATTAAATAATGAATCGGGTAATTTATTTTTTCCAGCTAGTGTGGGTAAGTTCTAAACTACAGGTTATAGACCGAAATGCTGCAAGGAACAGTGCGTTGAATTTGAAACTAAATTAAAAAAGCATTTTTTTTTTAAGAATTTGTAACGCTCTTAATTCCTTTTAGCGTTTTTCTCTAGGACCTATATATATGGTTCAGAACCTAAACATTTTGGCTTGAAAACAAAATCATACAATTTTATATCTGATGGTATTTATATTTCCTTGACTGAATGAATGACAGAACGCGTAACTATAAAAAAATCAAATGTAAAAGGAAGATTGGTGTCAAAGTGCATATAATCAGAATATAATATTCCCACCTTGGAGTGTTTGAGTATGTGTGAAAAGTGCACAAAAAACAATAATTTCAAATTAGTACTGAAAACCGAGTACGAAAAATTGTTCACATTTTCTGATTTTCCAACTTTCCAGCACTACGGCGCAATCAATGTTTAAATATTCACTATCAGACATGAATCTATTTTGTTATGAGAACTCATAATCATTACAACTAACTACGGAAAAAACCGGTTTAGGAAATGTACAGCAAAAAGCTCTAGTTGACTATAATGACTGTTTGTCATGCGCATACCCTATAACAATTTACCTTATAGCCTTTTTTATTTTTGTACTGATTACTCGCCCTTTTTTTTCTGCGATTTTTGTTAAATTTTTTCCCTGTTTCATTAGGATAAATTAATGACTGTAATGTGCTATCATAAAGAGGACATAATAATAATAATAATAATACTTTATTTCAGACCATGGTGTCCATTTTGTTAGTAACAATGTTCTAATAGACTAGTGTTAGTAATACTTAAAACTACCCACAACAAAAATATAAAAGCAAATAAACTCAACAATCATTACTGCGCCATTCCATGACAAATGGCGCAGCAATGACTGATGTAACCACAGTCCAGCCGACTAGCGATCATGCTAAGGATGCTGTTGGCACTGCCACGTACTCTACGCACCAGGGATGCGCACCTTTTACGCATCGTAGCGTAAAAGCAGTCTACGTGATGTTCAGCAAACATCCCTGATGCACTACAGAAACGCCGCAGCCCCATCAGCACCCTGAACGCATTCTATCACGCAGCTATCTCTGTTTGAAGATATACTACATAACTGTAGACAAAAACCAACTGGAGAAAGAGCGGGTAGCAAGTTTAGTGGGTTCAACGTAAATTATTATAGATACATGTAAAATGTGTTTCACTTTTCTAGACAAGCCGACTTTAAAGAGGAAAGGTTTGATACTGGTTGATAGCCATAGATTCCTTTGCAATACATTATTCATGACACTTAGAATGCTTACCTACACTGTTTTTATGAAGCAAACTGCCTTCCATTTAAATGTTTATTACAATAATGCTTAAGATTCATATGATCTTTTCTCAATGTAAACAAAAAACCTAGAATATACTGACACAGACTTCTTAATATGGAATTAAGTACCTACCTATGTCAATTTTCAAAATAAGTTACAATAATACAATAAACGTTAAATTTAATCAAAAAATCCCCAGCTAACAAAAACCTCTAAAAACGGGTGAAAATATTTCCATTATTTTTTTTTAGCTAAGAATACTGTCATGTCACCTTTCAAACAATACAAAAAAAAACAAAATCGGTTCAGCCGTTTGGAAGCCACGATGCCTCAGGCAAACACACAGATACACACGTTAAACTCTAACAACCCTCTTTTTTAATATAGGACAAGTAGCAAAACATATTTACAATTTTCGCAAAAGATTCTATGAAAATTCTGAGCCGTTGTCTTTATGAATTGATTTCATAAGCGACGACACTGCCGATACCTTTTTAAGGTTCAAAAGCCTTGTCTTTTTATACTATAGGGATCCTTTCTATTATTATCAAATGAAATATCAGATTTGTAACATCTACAAGGGTAGCTTCTCGTACCGAAAAGTGATGGAGTTAATTTCGTTGGCGATCTATTCGATTACACGTGAAAGGTATTCGGTACCTTTTATTTAATTATCGATGAAAAGTTTCTCACACTTTAAACTTCGCGTTTGCCAGACCAATGCGCTTTTCAAAGTCACAGTGGCTATGTAAGAAAGAAAGAATGAAAGAAAAATTAGTTTATTTGTCACAGTAACAAGTGCATACAAAAAAGATGACTAGCTCTAATAATAAACAAAAAAAAAACAAAATAGATCTATAATCACAAGCACAAAACAGAAATAGTCGACAGCTACACGTCATGACTGTGACAAGAAGGCTTCCACTCAGCATGATGCTGTGCTATGGGGGACCCACAGCACAGCGCTGATTTTCAGTGGTTACCTAAAAAGTAAAAGTAGCTTTTAAAGCTAAGGCTCGAGAATTAGATTTCTACGCTAAAAAATAAAATAGGCACCTACTGTCTGCAGATATTTTCCTAGGTACCGTCCTGTCATTTGTAAAAGCTCCATCCTATACCCTCAAGAATCAATGAGATTTGCATTTTAAAAACCATTCAGGGTATAGAATCGGAATATTGGTCACCGTTCGTGTTTGTTCGGTAACGAACCGACAACAGCGGGTTTACTGCCTAAGCACAAAGCCCGTAGTTTCGACTGAAGTTACGGGTGGCTCCTAATACGTATCACCTATACGAACATAAGATTAGTACGGAGCCTGAACTAAAAATGAATGACAACACGATTTGACGGTTGTCCTTACTTCAGCACCCTAATTACATAACACACTATCTATCACAATCTGAATCATTTTGAAGCCTATTGCTAATCCATTGCTTCATATGTTCGAAAAAAAATTCTGCTCAACAACGTAAATACCGCAATGAATATTGTTGAACTGTCAAACTGAAACCCATTCCTACTGATAGTGTGTTACGTAATTACCCCGCCGAAGTGTTTTTGTCCGTCCGAAAAGTTAATTATTCGGGAGTAGAATTCTCATCTAAGTATCGAACTACTTTCGGACGGACCCGTATCTTTATTGACGGAGTTAGAGAGAAGGCCTCCAAGAACGCTAGTTTTTACCTAATCCCATAAATCAGTTAACACAATTCGATTGTTGGTTAGAATCGATTAAAACATCGGACATCGAATTAGATTCCGTGCAGGTGTTATCCTATAATCATAGTTAGCTTAATTGGTCAAGTTTCAATTAGTACAATCATGGTCGATATCTCTGATGACGCAGTTGTTTTAGTATTCCGTAATTGATCATTAAGATAATTATATGTATAATTAAGGCATACATACTATAATTCACATACTACAACTTGACGCCATTATGGGGACGCGGGGTAGGCAGGAGTGGTTAGTAGGTACTTACGAGTCTGAAGCGAAAGTAGCTGATAAAGTTCGAAATGTCAATACTATTTAAGTAAATTCGTGTCAGAACAAGAAAGTGTTTAAACGCGACTAAACTAAATTAAATAAGTGATTGAAATAGAGATGCCAAAAAAATGTATGTGCTAACTCAAATTATGGTTCATGAAACGTGCTTAGTTTGAAAGATTAGTTCGACGACTCTAATCTTTAGTCTTTTCGTCACTATATTTTTTTTTTCATTTTACCTCAAACTCAAGTACCTACCTACCCACTAGAAGTATTTTGCTGCTTCAACATTTAATAAGAAAACAGGTGCTTATTTACTTTTTAAAACTCCTTTTTCTTCAGAAGTAGACAAACTTCGAAGCGATATCGATAAAAAGTTTATCGGTACCAATCGAATGGAACTCAAGCAATAAATAATGTCTGGGATGTGAAAATAACTATAAGTTTGAATGGGTCTTCACTATTTATGAAAACAGGGAAAAGTGGTTCCCATTGGAGTAGTCATGTTTACTAAGTGGGCTCTTTAGTACACTTTATATAGCTCCAAATAAGTCGCCGTACATGGTCTCGAGTGATGTGACTTGCGACGCGATTTGAGACATGACTTGCAACGCGACTTGCGTCAAGCGACACGCGCGCGGGTCGCCTGTTTCCGCCCGTCACTCCGCAAGTCGTGTTGCGGTGATACGTGGCCATACTACAACAATTTCGTCTTCTTAATTTTTTCTTCACCTTAATTTGTATTCTCCGCAGTGGCTGTCGCGAGATGTGAGTCGTTTGAGCGCGCAGCTCGTGGCCACGGGGTTACTATCCAGAAAATCTAAAGATTTACTTTGAAGATTAATTTAAATAATTCCATATAAAACTAAAAGACAACATGTACGATATCCAACCCCATCCCATTTTTTACTGAAAACCTAATCTATTATTGACATCCATTTTCAATAAAACATCAAGATCAATATTCCTAAAAAATTAATGATTTACGAAAATGTCTGAGGGAGATTATTTTATTACGTCACAAAATTCCGGATATTGAACGATTAATCCTCGAACCAAAATTCCTATCCGTCTTTTTTTCTGTCAGCGTGTATTACGGAGGGTCTCGCCATAGAATAATAAAATTGTGCAGAAGCGAAACTCACGTACAGCAGGGACAGTTGACAGGGTTTTATGCAGATTTACACCCTATACACGGCAAATCAACGTAGAACTAAAGGGCCTATGGGTATATGTAAATTTGCCGTGTTACAGCCATTTCCAACTGTCAAAGAATGACAGTTGTCATTTGAATATACGGACAACTTAAGTTGGTAGTTTACAGTACTTTGGCGTGAATATGATACAGGTTTGAAT
The DNA here is from genome assembly GCA_917490735.1 of Dryobotodes eremita. Taxonomy (NCBI): domain Eukaryota; kingdom Metazoa; phylum Arthropoda; class Insecta; order Lepidoptera; family Noctuidae; genus Dryobotodes; species Dryobotodes eremita. The sequence continues at coordinate 7,082,185 of OU823261.1, forward strand.
GACAAAGACACCATACAAAGCCGAACTTTTTCTAAAACACGATTTGCTATATTTCCTGCCTAGTGTTGTACGTACAATAATGCCACCGAAATAATCACCTACGGTGCAAGTGACGTTGCCTGAATTTACCTATGATTTTGCATCACTGTCAAAATCACAGGGATCTTTACTGTCATTTCAATAAGCTTGCTGTTGGGTTGCTGCCACTAACAAGTCTATCAAAATCACAGGGATCTTTACTGTCATTTCAATAAGCTTGCTGTTGGGTTGGTGCCACTGACAAGTCTGTCAAAATCACAGGGATCTTTATTGTCGTTTCATAAGCTTGCTATTGGGTTGCTGCCACTGACAAGTCTGTCAAAATCACAGGGATCTTTATTGTCGTTTCATAAGCTTGCTATTGGGTTGCTGCCACTGACAAGTCTGTCAAAATCACAGGGATCTTTATTGTCGTTTCATAAGCTTGCTGTGGGGTTGCTGCCACTTACAAGTCTATCAAAATCACAGGGATCTTTACTGTCATTTCAATAAGCTTGCTGTTGGGTTGGTGCCACTGACAAGTCTGTCAAAATCACAGGGATCTTTATTGTTGTTTCATAAGCTTGCTATTGGGTTGATGCCACTGACAAGTCTGTCAAAATCACAGGGATCTTTATTGTCGTTTCATAAGCTTGCTATTGGGTTGCTGCCACTGACAAGTCTGTCAAAATCACAGGGATCTTTATTGTCGTTTCATAAGCTTGCTGATGGGTTGCTGCCACTAACAAGTCTATCAAAATCACAGGGATCTTTACTGTCATTTCAATAAGCTTGCTGTTGGGTTGGTGCCACTGACAAGTCTGTCAAAATCACAGAGATCTTTATTGTCGTTTCATAAGCTTGCTATTGGGTTGCTGCCACTGACAAGTCTGTCAAAATCACAGGGATCTTTATTGTCGTTTCATAAGCTTGCTGCTGGGTTGCTGCCACTAACAAGTCTATCAAAATCACAGGGATCTTTACTGCCATTTCAATAAGCTTGCTGTTGGGTTGCTGCTACTGACAAGTCTTTGAAAATCACAGGGATCTTTACTGTCGTTTCAATAAGCTTGCTGTAGGGTTGCAGCCACAAGACTGGCAAAATCACAGGGATCTTTACTGTCGTTTCAATAAGCTTGCTGTTGGGCTGCTGCCACAAGTCTGGCAAAATCACAGGGATCTTTACTGTCGTTTCAATAAGCTTGCTGTTGGGTTGCTGCCACAAGTCTGTCAAAATCACAGGGATCTTTATTGTTGTTTCATAAGCTTGCTATTGGGTTGATGCCACTGACAAGTCTGTCAAAATCACAGGGATCTTTATTGTCGTTTCATAAGCTTGCTATTGGGTTGCTGCCACTGACAAGTCTGTCAAAATCACAGGGATCTTTATTGTCGTTTCATAAGCTTGCTGTTGGGTTGCTGCCACTTACAAGTCTATCAAAATCACAGGGATCTTTACTGTCATTTCAATAAGCTTGCTGTTGGGTTGCTGCCACTGACAAGTCTGTCAAAATCACAGGGATCTTTATTGTCGTTTCATAAGCTTGCTGCTGGGTTGCTGCCACTAACAAGTCTTTGAAAATCACAGGAATCTTTACTGTCGTTTCAATAAGCTTGCTGTAGGGTTGCAGCCACAGGGCACGCCACAATTGCGGCGGTAAGACCCCTCTTTGAGGAGTGGCTTGAGAGGCGCCACGGCGTCCTCACCTTCCGCCTGACGCAGGTCCTCACCGGACATGGCTGTTTCGGGAGGTTCCTGTTTCGGATAAGGCGGGAGGAAACGCCCGGGTGTTATCATTGCGTGGATCGACCGGAGGACACGGTGGAGCATACGGTGGAGGTCTGCCCGGCTTGGGCGGAGCACCGCCGTGTCCTCGTGGCGGCGATCGGCGGCGGCGACCTCTCGCGTCCGGCCCTGGTTCAGGCCATGGTACGGAGCGAGAGGGAATGGGAAGCCGTCACCTCCTTCTGCGAAGCAGTAATGCTCACGAAGGAGGAGGCGGAGCGCGAGAGGGAGAGGCAATCTCTACGCCCTCGCGCCCCTAGCCGCCGCAGGAGGAGGAGACACCCTGGGCGTCGGGAGTCGATTGCCGACTCCCGGCCACCGTAGGCGCGGGCTTGCGGACGGCGAGCAATGGGCAGCTCACCGTCCGGTAAGGACCAGGCCCGGGTCGACGGCGCGTCGTGTTCCACGCGCGCCTCAAAGAGATGTCAGCACCATTGACGGGGTCCGATAGGACCGATGCCTGCCGGGGTCGCGGATTGTTCGAAAGAGTTACCGTGGCCCTGGCGCACAGGCAACTGAAGGAACACGGGTGGGTTTTAGTCAGTAAGAGTCTGACACGCCCTTCCGCTCCGCCCAGAGCGGGAGAGGTCATTTGATGATTTCCCACCCAAAAAAAAAAAAAAAAAAAAAAAAAAGGGTTGCAGCCACAAGACTGGCAAAATCACAGGGATCTTTACTGTCGTTTCAATAAGCTTGCTGTTGGGCTGCTGCCACAAGTCTGGCAAAATCACAGGGATCTTTACTGTCGTTTCAATAAGCTTGCTGTTGGGTTGCTGCCACAAGTCTGGCAAAATCACAGGGATCTTTATAGTCGTTACAATAAGGTTTTGCTTCTGTCTGAGGTAAAATAATTATTAAAGGACTGTACGTTGGCCCGTCTGACATGTCCGAACTTCCGAAGGTAGGCAAGGAGTTCTGAACAGCAGTTTCGCTTCTGTGCCTTTTATTCTATAGTCTTACTTATTTATAAGGAGAGGCGACACCTGCGAGGGTCGACTGAATCAACTAAATCCAATTCGTGTGTACAATTTATACTATAGGGATCTATTATTTTGAGAGATTTTGAAATTGGTCTGTGTTATAAGGGGATGTTGTGCAAACGCTTCTGTCGCAGTCGACTAAGTAACACTCTTTTGTAAGAATTTCTCACCACGTTACGTAGAAGAATAGGTTATTGATTTTTAATACCCGATAGTGAATTACAAATAGATAAGAAATGAGAAACCACCACCACTGCTTTTTTCCGGACTACGGCAAAGCCAAAAGCAAGAGTTATGATTTTAGCAATCTATGTATGTAAGTATGTTTGTATTTACGTGTATTGCACCGTAATGCCTAAACTACTGAACCGATTTTGATGACTGATGTATCAATAGATTTATAATAATGGTCCGGGTGACATGCTCTATAAATTCTCCCCAAATTTAATATAGTGGACTTTACACGTAAATTTCTGACCACCAAAAAATATTTATAGAGATAATCATGACATGTTTGGTATTAAAAGAAATTTCTTGATGAGCACATTACAAATATGTACAATATCGTACTGTCCAAGTAAATAAATATGTTTTAATTATTAAAAACAGGCTAAAGTGAGACTGCGCTACGGAGTCACGGCTTTACAATTAATACCTATCTACCTATATGTCAAAAATACGTTAAATCAATCGTTTGACTTTGACTAATCGGGACGCCAGCGCCACCAGGTGGCGCTGTACAGAGTCTGTAACGACAAAGCTTGACCAGAGTAAAAGCAAAGTTTGTTGTTGGCGGCTATATAAAATGTACTCTGTGGTTGGCGGTTAAGCAGTGAACACGTTTAGAAACTGTCGTGCGTTCCGTTTAATTGTGTCGTGTACCCTACAGTGTGCGATCAGCTAGTGAATTTGTTCGGAAATTATAATTTGACTTGAACTGCAAACGGTTTTTCTGTTGCGCAATAACCAACACTTCCCATAGTACGCCCACAGTAGTTAAAATATGGCTGATAATAACGAGAGAGGCGTACCTTCTCCGTCATATATCAAACACAAAAACTGTTTCTACCTATGTCCGTTATAGACTTTAAAACCATCAAATCGATGTTCCACAAACCGGCTTCATTAGCAAGGCAATAATGTAAAGATGGTTTTAAATTACTAAATGTGTTCCCATGTCCACGTGTTCCCATAGCGGTCCCATGGCTGTATACTATATCGGTGCCAGAAACACCTACAAAATTATAATGGCAGGCGACCACGGCTCTACCTTGACCATTTTTGTACCTATGTCTTGATTTCTGTCTGAAATATTTTCTTATTTCGTACTTTTTTTTATCACTTTTATTTCTCCGTAGTCGGGTTATTGTTCACTAAAGCCAGTGGTGTCGTCAATGAACTTCACATGAACAATGACATTTAAAATTACATACTTTAAAAATACAAAAAATTTCAAGTCGTATCAATTCACGACAGATATTTATGAAACGAAAAAAATATAGACAGACTTAACCACTTATCCCAAAAATGTGTCAAATATATCAAGTTCATATAAAGCTACTTTTAGCTTACATCACATTCATCTTCTCTAGGGATTCAGCAATATAACCTACATTAAAGACCGCCCACGCAACAGAATTTTATCGCACAGCCTTTCATTTCAGTGTTTCCTCGTAGTACATTATATCGCATATGGTTACTACTTTAATCCAAACTACAAATGTTCAAATGATCTATAGAGGTATGAGGAACGGGTGTAAAGTTCACTCATACTCTATGGAAAAGGGAGGATCCTCCGACCAGACGGGTGTTGTGTCTGGTGGGCAACTGCCCAACAGTTGATGTCGGGATGTTGTATATAGGGTGACTGGTAATTAGTGACCGATATTTAAACACATGATTGTACTCATCATAATAAACAACTTTCCCAAAGAAACATTTTTTTTTTTTTAACTACCACTTTTCGCCAATCACCCCAATAGAATATTGAGTACATAACAAGAATGATACACCATCAGCTGTTATTTAATTTAGTTACATACAAACAAAAAAAAAAAGATTCCTCTTTTACCATGCATTATTTTTTTTTCATTAATTTAACAACGGTCCGCGCGCGCGCTATCAGCTGTGAGTTGCTTGACCCCGTTCTGTCTCGTGATACATGTAGGTACCTACTACCGTACCGTGTAACAGTGCGAAGGGCAGAGCGCGCACATGACTCGCGACCGCACATCGTCGACGGAGACGCCACCGTCCGCCGCAGCACGGCGGGGAACCCAGCATCCGTGTACATGTTCAACTTAGCAACTAAGTTAACAACAAATTATACAAAAAAACACCGTGTTTAACTGTACTCCACTATTAATATCCAACGTAAGGCTGCATAATACTAACAAGGCGCGGGCCGTCTTACGCTATCAGCTGTTAGTTGCTTGACCGGTAATCCCGTTCTGTCTCATGTAGGTAAGTAAGTACTACCACTACTGTCGGACCCAGGCGGCACGTATTCGATACTTCTAATTCTATGGTGTATTGTAAAATTTGAACTATTACTGTAGTAGCGGTAGCGTATCCCCGCCACGCGCCGCGCCTTGCGCTCCTGTGACGCAAACACAAACAGTCACCCCCGGAAGCGCGTCGCTTACGCATGTTGCAAATTGAATCGCTCGCACACAATAACTTTAACAATGCGCGGTATCGAGTATCGAGTCAGGTAGTGAGTAGTGGCGTCCAAACCACCTATAAACATCGTGTACATAACAGAATAAACGTAAGTCCTGAAAACAGTTTGTTTATAAATAAATAATGCATCTGTGGTAGCGCGCGCACGTAAAGTACCTACGGAAATACCTACTAGTTAATTATTCCCTTCTCACCGTCCCGCAAACGGATAAACGTTCATTCACATCTACCATCACGCAGCGTGTTCAGCCAGCACGCGCGCACGTAACGTTGCAGACACACCAAATACACTCGTAGGTGTTCATGCCTACCGGCACACGGCCGACAGACACTCACAAACGTGTGCATTATTATTATTATTCTATCTACGATCACTTGATCACTCAAATCGTAAGAAAACTAACTAATTCGGGTGTAATTGGGTTATTTTTTCATTATTCATATTGCTGGTGCGTTTCGCATTCATGTGAAAACGAGATGCATACGGTCGCCGCCGGCGGCTGTATTAAAGGAGTAGGTCTTTCAGGCACGCCGCCACACCACCGTCGTCGTCGGCGGACTCAACGCCATTACCTACACTTTTTTGTGGGAATTCTGACGAATCGTTTGTTCATTATTTTAGTAATGCGGGTGAATAGAACTCGCATTTATCGCAGTGAAGTGACATACCTACACTGCGTACGTAAACGGCCACGCGGCCGCCGCACCGCGGATTTGCGTCGGCGTTGCGTTGTGTCGGTCGGCGGCACAGGCCTCCGCGGCTGACGAAGCACGTTAGCGTGGGCGCTCCGCCCTACTGACTGTTACACGACACGATAAATCGCGGGCGAGTGAGAAATCACTGTTGTTTTAATAAATAAATAAGTGCGATCCCCTAGACAGTTTTGTCATTTCGTTGATTATTTATTAATAGGTACCTATAATAACTACTACTTACTACAACACTAGCAATACAGAATGGGGTCAAAAAACTATCATGTGATAGTGTCGTGACTACTTTTACCGGGATCGCGCCCGATGCCTAGATATTTCGTAGTTACGCGGCCGTACGTTGCATCTTAAAAGTGGAGTACTGTTAAACACGGCGTTTTTTTGTATAATTTGTTGTTAACTTAGCAACAACCTGAACATGTACACTATCGAGGTTGGTACACGGATGCTGGGTTCCGCGCCGTGCCGCGGCGGACGGTGGCGTCTCCGTCGACGATGTGCGGTCGCGAGTCACGTGCGCGCTCTGCCCTTCGCACTGTTACACGGTACGGTAGTAGGTACCTACATGTATCACGAGACAGAACGGGGTCAAGCAACTCACAGCTGATAGCGCGCGCGCGGTCCGTTGTTAAATAAATGAAAAAAAAAAATTTTTGTTTGTATGTAACTAAATTAAATTACAGCTGATGCTGTATCATTCTTGTTATGTACTCAATATTCTATTGGGGTGATTGGCGACAAGAGCTAGTAAAAAAAAAAAAAATTGTTTCTTTGGGAAAGTTGTTTATTATGATGAGTACAATCATGTGTTTAAATATCGGTCACTAATTACCAGTCACCCTATATATGCTAGTTGCGCGGTAAACTCTGCTTGCGCGATGCAGGATTTTGCGTGACGTCAGTATGACGCGTAGCTCGCATGTGGTGTTTGTAGATGCCGCTACAGATCCTTAACTTTAAGCTCTATTGCAGGGATGGCAAACCTATGGCACACACGCTACGGGTAACAAATTCTGGGCACATTAGTGTAGCAGAAAATTGTTCCATTTTTTTTCATTACCTTCATAAATACAACATCACGCCTGTTTTCTCCGCAGGGTTAGGCAGAGGTGTATTTAATATTACACCCACATTTCGCCAGTTATGTTTATGTCCCATGTAACACGGGTGAGCCTATTTCCATCAACCAAACACAAATCCAGACTTCGTTCTGCCATTGAAAAAATACTAACGGAAAACCCCAACAACTCTTTCCCCCATTTGGACATGGAAACCAGGACCTCGCGCTCTGAAGTCGCACTTGTGAATACTAGACCATCTAGGCAGTCGAAGATGAAAATTCTAGTTATTATGCTACCCATATTTCAAAATGTGACTGCCGACCAATCCGCACAGGGCCCGCTAGGATCCTCTCCCTTTCACAGAGGAGGCCTGATTCTCAGCAGTGGGAACATTAAAGGCTTATAGAGGTATGTGGTACAGGGTGTAAAGTTCACTCATACCTCCATAGAAAAGGGTCGGGTCGTTGTATATATGCTAGTTGCGCGGTAAACTCTGCTTGCGCGATTCAGGATTTTGCGTGACCTCAGTGTGACGCGTAGCTCCCATGTGGCGTTGTAGATGCTGCTACAGGCCGATTGATTATGAAAATTTTAAATGTTTACCACCCCTGCAATACAGCTTGAAACTCGCGTGTACATAATACTAAGTTCTACTTACAAGAAGTATTAAGTTCACAAGGCTTATGTTTCTTGCCCGGAGGGAGGACTTCGAAGTCTCTCCGGCTTAATAAAGAGGGTATCGGCAACTAATTTGATTCTTGACTTTATAAATATACTTTTCTTATACTTGTGTGCTGATTTAATTGAATAGTTTTTTTTTTCGAATACAGTAAAATTGGTCAAGTGTGACTTTGGCTTGGTAATTGATGAATTGAAAAACAGTTTGCTCATGTTATATTTTTTTTTTCGATAATCTACGATGGCATACAGACAGTAAATACAAAACGGAATTAACTTTTTGGTACGGAACCCTTTATATGTGATCATTATCTATGTATGCAAATGCTTTTAATTATATTGTGAAGCATTTTAACTCCATTATTATTTGAAACACCCAAAATGCATTATGACCGCAATTATTTCGACTGCGTTCTGAATAAATTTAAATTTAAATGAACTACTGTGTGTTACAACCATGTAGTATATATGTCCTATATCTACCAAATCTACGCATATACTCGTAGTACCTGGTTGTATCGTTTCAGAAGCAAATAAAAATATCTTCCTCTCAAAACTACCAAAAAAAAAATTGCTGAAGTGATTTGCAAGCTACATATTATTTTTTTTCCTACAATATATCTCAATGGCTGATAAATTCTCTGCTCTCATAAATTCATCCGTGTGAAAAATCTAAGCAACATTGATACGGGAGAAAATGTACAACTTTTAAAATACGAGTACTATCACATTTTATCTTTAATAGCCAACCATCCAATAACGTTATAACAAAGTTGAAGTCTCCATAATATAGTAGTAGCCAAAATTGTTGATTTTTGTAAAGAAGAAGAAGAAAGAAGAAAATAAGAAAAAAGAAAAATTATTTATTCTGCACAAACAAGACGCACATTACAAAAAATAGACCAAATAAACTAATAAAAAGTAGCCAAAAGCCTCGTATTCAAAACGTTAAAAGTTTGACAATGTTGTCTATTGCTTGATGTCAAGGCAGATCAAAAACGATTCTAGGAAGTTTATTAATTTTAATTTCCCGTTAATAATTGATCACATCCGAATTAATTTCCTTATAAAACATCTCAACTAATGTTAACTCCGTCGTTTAATGAGATGTCAAAAACATCTTCAATTTGAGGAGATGTTTCACAACTTCCCTAATTACTCGTAGTAATAAAAGCGCAATATGGTTAGGTAGGCATATAAAAAACCGGCCAAGTGCGCATTGGACCACGCACAATGAAAGGTTCCGTAGTTGGGATGAATTTATCCCAAGAACAAACTTAACATTGTAGTTGAAAAACATGTTCTCCCATACGTTCCGACTGCAAATGGAAGTTGATCAATATTATTCCTTAACTTGTAAAGCCTACTTACTTGTGATAGTTTTCCTTTTAACTTCGTTATATATGTATACTACTACCGTGATTTTTTTCACATATCCTAAAACAATCATTTAGCTGGCAGGGGGGGCACTTAACTCTAACAAAAATTTGCATTTTAAAGCTTAATATTTCACAAACGGATACCTTAATCGAAATATTGTTTTCACAAACCCGCAATACTTTTGAAATATCTATCGAACGACATCCCACATCAGGGGTAGACGAGAAACAAAAGACATTCCCACTTTACGTATAGAGGAGGTACCCTAAAATTTTTTTTTTCATGAAGTTATTTTACATCTTTGTCAGCGAGACTATTATGTATATCCATGCCAAATTACAGCTTTCTAATACTAAGAATCTCTGAGCTAAGCTGCGGACAGATGGACGCACGGACATGGCGAAACTATAATCGCCTTAAGTTTTGAGTTGAGCTGCACGATTACTGACAAATGCGTGCACTGACTGGACAGGTCCACTCATTCTGTGCTTTTTCCTCAAATGACCATTTGAGACTCAAATCTACATGGTTTTCACATGATCTGACCAAGATTATGTCTGGACTTTAAAAGAGACTGTGACCTCTGAATTTGTTTCGGCCTTTCTTCTCAGAGTAGTCAGATAGGAAACGCAGACCTCATCTAGTTCTAAAATATGATTGACGTGTTAAAGTGTTTGTACAAACCTACTTACAGAAATAAAATCATGTATCATTTATAAGGGTTGTAGCGGCATTTACATCGCCACATGCGAGCTACACGTCACAATGACGTCACACAAAATCCTGCATCGCGCAAGCAGAGTTTACCGCGCAACTAGCATATATACAACATCCCGACATCAACCGTCGGGCAGTTGCCCACCAGACACAACACCCGTCTGGTCGGAGGATCCTCCCTTTTCCATAGAGTATGAGTGAACTTTACACCCTGTTCCTCATACCTCTATAGGGTTCCTTTTTAACTCCGGAACCTTAAAAACCATAAACTCTGTCATTTAAAAAGATGTCAAAAACATCGTCGAGTTAAGGAGATATTTCACAACTTCCCTAATCACTAGCAGTAAAAGTGTAATATGTCTAATGTCAAAAATACAGAGACAAGAAACTCTACAAACTTCCTTACCGTCAAACCACAGACAATAAATCTCCATACACATAGTCAAACGCAATTTACCGCTACAATGAAATGCATTCACAAAGCCAACAATATCTTATGTAGCGAGAAAGTGCCGTCTTCTAGAGATAAGCCCAAAAGCTTACGTGGGATTTACAGGTATAATATAACAGTTTAAGAACGAAATCTGACGGTATTGACCCTGGCTGCAGCACTAGGTCATGGTCAAATTGTTGTATTATCTTAGGATAAATCTTTACAACTTAATTTGATGTAACACGTGGTAAAATTGTATACCATTGTATTAAGTACAATGCAAATATCCACTTATTTTGAATTTTAATTTCTAATTGTATTTTAAGTTGTCATAGTTTTTTTTTTGTTATTTTTTTGTTAATTACGGTATTGTTTTGTGGTGAATGCTGTGTATACCTATAATAGGCATACATACAAGTACTCTTATTATGTTATTGTTCTGGTTTAATTGTTTTTGTATGCTGTTGGTGTACCAAATAAATAAACACAGCTGCAATTTAGAGGTAAAAATATGTAGCAAGACTTCACCAATTAAAACATATTTCCTACTTTGAATGATTGTTATTTTTGTTTAAACTACTCATAAATATCAACTTAATAAGAAGGTAGACTGATAAATGTACAGTTAATATTTATTCTAAACCTAACGTAAAAAATAAAATGTAAACACGGGTTTATTTCTTAACACGATACACGGTGGCAGGGTCATCAACGCGCAAACTGATTCTAGACCCCCTAGCGTAGAAATGTTTCGTCAGTTATAAAGAAATAATCATCTGTTTCATAGAAAAGTGCAATACCTACGCGGTCAAAACGTATCACAGAGCAATTATTTTTTAAACAACCGGTGAAGAATTTCAACGCAGGGGGGTTCAGAATCATTTACTGAATAAATAAAAGGTTGTGTGCCGATGCCCTGCCATCCTGTATAAAAGATGGTCGTAATTAACTACAGACGGTTGTTTTTTCAAGTAAAGGAGAATTCTGCTATATTTCCTATCCCTAGTCGCCTTTTACGATTCCCATAAGACAGTAAGAAGCTTCCTTCACCAAGAACCACGCAGCTATAGAATTTTTATACCTCTTTTAGTATCTCCGAATTTCTTGGTGACTTTGATTTAAGACTTTTTATAGGATATTCAAGGAATATTCGCTATGCTCTTGGGAAGGATTTACTGTTTATTACCATGACTTGATTACGATTTATGGTATGAACGTGCATGTAAGGAATATTTAATAAGCTTGAGTGCCACGCGAGCTTTTTTTGTTCAGCCAGTATGTTATTTTTTATCGTCCTGTATTTGTCGCATAAATTATTAAACGGAAAAAATACACTTAAGTTTCTGTCATCAACTTACTGAAACGTTTTCATTCACCAACAAAAAAGAGCTTATAAATCCCTAACACAGATGTACCGGTACTAAAATAATACATAAAACATAGCCCAAATTACTTTTACACTCGATATAATATCGCCATAAAAGAAAAATTGCACTAAAATGTATTTACACTGATAGTTTTTAAAACAATTCACTGCACTGAATCAGTAAAAAAAATGTGTCAAAGCAAAACGGGAACATTCACTGCATTCAGAACGTAGCACAAAAAATAAAACTCGTAGCCTCAGCGAGTTCGTAGCGCTACGGCGTAGACTCGTAGACCTACGCGGGTGTTCGCACGCAATTCTCACCCGACACTGGCGTTCAACCGCTGGGGATGCCAGATGCGAATCAAATTACCCGATAACTTGCTAACATCTGAATAATAGAGTAGGGAGAAAATTTTGCCCAGCTGCGTCATAGCGATGGTCTGCGTAAAAGTTTGCTTATGACTTTTGGGAATTAATGAACAAAATGTGGCTTCTTGTTATAATGAAATTTTCTTCGCCGCAGCTTTTTATAAAAACTGATAATATGGAAATGCGCTACTTTGCAAGCATTTCATGAACTTGCTTACCAATAAGTATGTAATATAAGTAAGTATTTTCTACAAATACAGATGTCAATATTATCATACATTTATATATTTTAACTCTCGCTATTTCTGTACAAATATCATCCTATTCCAATTACTGAAATTATTCTGTTTTGGTTTAAAGTAAATGACTAGCTATAGTTTGTTTATATCTAAAGTCAAAAACACATACATATATAAAGTCACGCCTTCTTCCCATTGGGGTAGGCAGAAACTACAGAACGCCACCTGCTACGATCCTTACATACTCCTTTTGCCTCGGGTAAGTTCATATATCTGATCATACACGCACGCCGGTTGCGACTACTACGCACCTGACCTTTCTGAAGAACATCACCAATAAGGTCCTAGAGCGTCTCCTCCCGGCATTTCCATTCACATCTGCCTTGTAAATACTTTTTGTTAGTCGCCTTTCATTCATCCTCTCAACATGACCAAACCATCTAAGTCAAAAACAGCTTATAATTTTGTTTAAACAAAACGATTTGTAACATTACATCTTCCCAGTTTCGGGGTAAATTCAATAGGCTGGCCACACCGCTAGCAACAGATATCTGTTGCGCCCCCATCACCCCATACAATTAATATTAGGGAACCATAGTTTACGATCCTATTTGTCACAAATATTACAAAAGAAAAACTCTTTCATAAAAGTTAAGTTATCGAGAAGAAAGTATGCGTTTGGCATATTTTAGGAGAATATTTTGATACTTTATAAGGATATTTTTGTATGGAGATTTATGTAGATAGTTTCAGTAAAATATATGAGTGGCTGGTATTGACCTTACGTTAGTTACAGCAGACAAAAAACTTTATGTAAATATTTTATTAAATACCACTTACTACTTCTTAGAAAAGCTGTAACTTAAACCATGCACAAAGTTATCTTCATTGTAGTAGTTACCCTTTTTTATTCATACATCCTGAGTTATATCATAACCTATGCTATGCTACTTGCTATGCTACTTATAATATTACATCTTTATATATATAATTCTACTGTACGTGTGTATGTCACTGAACTCCTCCTAAACGGCTGGACCAATTTTGATGAAATTTTTAATGTGTGTTTTTGTGGGTCCCTGGATGGTTTAGATTCACAATTGGACACGATACGTGGCGCTGCGATCAAGTTCTAGCAAACAGGACAACGTCTGTCCGGTTAGCTAGTATTTATATATATATATATTATAGTATTATATTATATTATATTACAAATGTGAAAGTTTGTGAGGATGGATGGATGGATGTTTGTTACTCTTTCACGCCAAAACTACTGAATGGATTTGGATGGAATTAGGAACACAGATAGTTTATAGCCTGAATTAATACGTAGTATACTTTTTATCCTGGTAGTACGTTCCCGCGGGATAATTTCCGACATCCACGCGGGCGAAGCCGCGGGAAAAAGGTAGTAATTTTATATTATGGCTAAGGGTTATTTAAACTACCTAGTTTTTAATATCGATAGATATTAACTATCAAATCATCTATATTATATAGGATAAATTAGGCGTCCTATTCATACCTATATTACATCTAATATTTCTCCCAAGCGTGCCAAGAACGGTCACCCATCCTCTGACTGACCGCACCAAACGCAGCAAGTAGGTTAATCCATCTGGTTGCTTTTTAGCCATAGGCCATCATAAAAATCAATACTTTATGTAACGCACATGTTTGATATCCACCATATGCGAAAATATAAAAAACGCTAATCCGACCCAATTTATCTCTGAAGTAAAAGTTACAAATCCAGACTGAAAGTTAAAAACGAAATCCAAACTGTCTCGAAACTTTTCGATATCCGATAAATGTAAAGGCTAGCGTACACGATACGGCCAATCGCAGCGGTTTTAATGCGCAAACTGGTTTGTGCACAGTACCGTCAAACGGGGTGAATAGGGATACAGGGGTGAATCGAGACGAAACTTTAAAAGGGATTTTAACATTGAAATAATATAGTTTGTTGCCAAAAAGGACTCTAATGTGTTTACTGTATTATAATTAACGACTGAGTGCCGTTGTTGGCAATAAACTATATTACAAACGAACGCGTTTTTTTTCTTTCTTCGTGTTTGTACCGAACTGTTATCTGCCCCTCGTCATGGAAGAACACTTTTGGCCGCAGGACGTGGTGTTACGTCACTTCCGCGGACAAGTTCCTCTGGTCAGCACAAAGTCAAGCTAGTGCAAAGTGAAGCGCTACTAACATAGTCTTAAGCCTTTTTTTAAACAAGTTTTGTTTACATGTATGTTTAGATTAAGTTATTTTGCCATGGGCCTGTGTCGCCTGAAATAAATGGTATTATTATTATTATTTCAATGTTAAAATCCCTTTTAAAGTTTCGTCTCAATTCACCCCTGCATCCCTATTCACCTCATTTGACAGTATTTTAGTTTGCACAGTTTTAATAACTTTTAATGTACGTGTATCTATGTAGTCAAAAACTACAATCATAAACGGAGATGAAATTAAAGAGGATATCTAGTTCTTTCACAGCCGAACGGGTCGATCGATCAGGTTAAGCTACGCTTGTCATGGTCGGACTGTGGATGGGTGACCATCTTTACATAACGAGACCCCTTCGTGCCTCGGAAAGTACGTTAAGTTGTTGGTCCTGGCTGTCATTCGTAGTTCATTGTCAGGCGTTACGGGTAGTCAGAAACCCGAAAGTCTGACAACCAGCCTTACGAAGGAATATCTAACCCAGTCACCCAGTAACTGGGTTGTGGAGGTCAGATAGGCATTCGCCCCACGTAAAATACTGGCATTCAGCTGCATCCGGTAAGACTGGAAGCTGACCCCAAAAATAATTGAGAAAAGTCTAGACAGGATAATGACCTAGTTCTTTCTTATTTTAGTAGTCAAGTAACTATCGAAGGAAGATGTTTCTACCCAAAATATCGCCTCGAGAACTTGTCAATTGCCCTTACGATACCCACGAGTTAACAGGGTCTAACAAGCTCGTAAAATGAGGAGTAACTATTTTTAATCTATAGCATAGCTTTTATCGCGGGCTTTGAGCGCGGCGACCGAATCAAGAAATTCCGTAACGAAAATAAAACCTAACACCCCCCACTCCGCCTACCATGTAGCTCGGCCGAGCGTTCGCTTAACGTGTATGTATATAGTACTACTTTATTTGAATTAATATCAAAGAAAAAAAAATACTGCATAAATAATAAATAAATAAATAATTATAATTGCATAAGTTGATAAAAAATGCTATGCAATAGCTTTACCGCGGCAGTCCCCGAGTGCCACACGTGTTTTTTTTTGTTTTTAAGATAGCCTACACTGTTCCATTGCTAAGCAAAGGCCTTCCACAAATCCTTCCAGGCATCCTTTTCCAAAGCCACATCGATCTAACCCTTAATGCACGCGTCTAGGTTGTCACGCCACCTCTTCCTGGGCCGGTCTCAGCGGCGCCGCAAAGAACCCCAAACCCCCAAGCGCCAACCCATTGGTAATAGAAAAGTGCTCTTTATTCCCACAATCCCTCGCAATAATACATAAGTCAACTTCAAAACTGGCTTATAACACAAACATTTGGAGCACAAGGAATTAATTAACAAATAAAACTCGAGTTTAATTAAAATACTGTGACAGGGACGCGTTTTGTGAATTTAAAACGAAATTAGTCCTATTCAAGATGGCTTATGCATTTTTTTTCTTTCTGTTTTAACGATAAAATTGTTTTGTTAAGAAAGTATATTCTGTGTTAAATTGAAAGTTAAGTGACTCATAATTACTTATTAAGGCAAGCTGTTACAAAATTAATTAGGTTAAAGGGAGCATTAATTCTATACTAATGTATCTAAACTAATAATAAAGCTGAAGAGTTAATTTTTTTGTTTGTTTGAACGCGCTAATCTCTGGAACTACCAGTATAATTAGAAAAAATCTTTTAGCATTGTATAGCCCAGGTCTTGAGAAAGGTTATAGGCTGTTTAAGATTGCGCTAAGACCATTAGGAGCCGAGCAAAGAGAAAAAGAGTCAGAAAGAACGCTATGCGAAAACAAAATATTAGCGAGGGCAGGCGATGCGATGCAACGGGGTGGGTCTGGGGAACAACAAAAATTCACGCGGACAAATTCACGGGCAGAAGCTGTTTTTTTTATTAAAACTCTTTTGAAACTGTACTTGGTACCAATGTAACCCCTGCAAATTGAAACGTATACAGAATTATCAAAATTCTTAATTGTATAAGTTTGGTCTTAGTTGGGTAATTTATGAGTGTTGTCTTACTAAGCGTATGTCCAGCGTAGGCATTGATGTCATGTTGACTTGACCATTTAGAATCTTCGTCACGTCAACGCAGCATCTACAATGCTTATACGTTAGAGTCCAACGTTTAAACGAATGCCTACGCTAGACATAAGTACTTTTAGGATAAAAATATGACAGGTATATTCAGGTTTCCCTACGATGTTATCCTTCACCGATTTCAGTAATGATCAGGATAAACTCAGAAAGTACTTACACATGAATTGAAAAAGTCATGTTAGTACTTGCCCTGATTTGCATCCACACCCTCGTGCACGAGAGGCCTTAAAAACTGGGTCATCACGACATTTTACGGATGGATTTCACGACTAAAAAGGATGATTTACAAAAATAATAATGATATAAGTTATTGCCAATCCGCTTTGACCTGTCTTCTATGTGTAAAGAATTGTTAAAAAGCGTGTGGCACACACATTACGTTTAGCTTCGAGGTTGTTATACTCCTCTATTGGTACCCTATTTATTTCCAAAACCACCAATTTGTATTACCATGAATCAACACATGAAGAGGAATTTCAAAGGAGGAGGTTTGGTTTGCATAATATATTGAAATTGATGCAAAAGCAAAACGTGAATTCTGTCAATTTATCACTACTATCTTACAACCGATTCGTTTAAAAAATATAAGAAGGCATATGAACGTTCTAATTTGTTAACGAATTCAGTTATTTCCTGCCCATGGGTACAAACAACTCTTTAAAACTTACCCAGAGGTAGAAATTTCTGTATATAAGCGGATGAATTCAGAATGAATGGACAGAATGAATGAATGCACTCTTCGACGTTACAAAGAGGAAAGAGTATTCGAGCAACAATTTTAGAGGTTCTTGAAATAGCACGTGCCCTAAAAATGTTCGCCCTACTTCCATAAAATCTGTATCCTAAAAATATTTTGGTGTTTCTTTTCACGTATTCGCTACTATGAGATTTCATAGAATCTGTAGCGTATTGAAGGAACTACGTGTCTGCATAACACATTGGATTACGCGGGAGTACACGTGTCGTTTTTCTTTTGTTTTCTCCTTATTTTGTGGTATTTTTTTTTATTTGAGAAGACTACAATACGTTCAGAATTTGATTTTAAAAATAAACTAGAAGGGTTGACGGTTTTTGAAACGACTAGAACACAGCTACTTAAGTGATGAGAACTTTATTTTATAATAAGAAACCCAGAAGAAGAAGGATCAACGAGTTGTGATAACTTTAAATACAACAAAGATAAATCATCGTGTCTAGTAAATGAGCAGTATCTTCTTTGTAATAAATCTAATAGCTTATAAACATGCCAACTGCGTAACACATTTACCAAACGATAAGTTCTTGAACATTATACCACGATCTCTACCTATACCGGTGTACAGAAATGGATATTTACGGCTAATACAATATTACAGATAAAACAAAAAATTTACGAAAGAATCTATTATAAATACTCCCAAGAGTAGTTTTACCTCCACAGACTAGAACTGACGGTCGGATTCCAAAACGATTTATCTAGATGAGTCGCCGCAGCGCAGGTGTGCATAGTGGAATTACTTCTCAGACACTTCCAGCGCACCGGTAAACCGACTCGACTTTATTGAGTCTAGGAGTAGGTAAACGAAGAAGTACGATGGTGAATTGTTTCGTTTCATTAATTGTTTAAATCATCCTCTTAATTTATTCTAAAGGGGATTAGTTGCGGGTTCTTTTGAGAAAGATAACTTTTTTCTCTTGTTTTGAGTTCATGAGCGTTTTGCCCTGGAACGAAAAATATGGATGTTATGGGAGGAAACTTTCGTCCAGCAGTGGCATGATACTGTTTGATTAGTAAGAACAGACTTCAAAAAAAAGAAGATTCAACAGAAACATATGGAAACACTGCTGTCTTCAAGATCTAGTGTACCTAAATCTCATTAATATATTTGTCTTTATGTTGGATCAAAGTTTAAACCACGCATATTTGTCTTCTCGCAATTATAGGGTCTTGGCGATCTCTAGTGCCTAAGTTACCAACGTGTTTTGCTTGTCCCGGGGGCATGAAAGTCAGTGCCCCAAACACTTGAGGTGCACGGAAACATGCGGCACTATACGTATTGCCTCCTTCCCCGGTCCCCAGAGCTATTTTGCGGATGCCTCAAGCCCCCATTCTGAGAATATGGCGATACGCAAAAAATATTGTACTTTTAACCCCCAACGCAAAAAGAGGGCTGTTATAAATTTGACCGCTATGTGTGTGTCTGTCTGTGGCACCGTAGCTCTTAAACGGGTGAACCGATTTGGATGCGGTTTTTTTATTTGTAAGCAGGTTTTCTAGCGATGGTTCTCAGACATGTTTTATCAAAATCGGTTCAGCCGTTTCAAGGTCATCAGCTTTTTTTATGTGTCAGAGTTTTATTTATTTGACCTATCATAAACCACCTATTTCTTTTACAACCTCTTCAAAATTTACTTTTATTCGTCATCTACACTAAGCAAATGGCTTGGTGAACTTTTCTGCTTTGGCACTGTGACCCTCAAAAAACCTCACTAATTCCCTAAGAAGTCAAATGTTTTAACTAGGCCATCAATCACCACTACTCAGCTTATTGCTGTTCATAACTGAACAAAAACTCCCTCAAGTTTCTCCGGAACCTTCGGCATTCGGGATCACTCTTACTCAGACGCCTTCACTCTTAAAAATAAAATCTCACCGTGAAAACTGACGTGATGTGAGCGATGAGATTTTTACAGAATAGATATAAATAAGTAAGAAAGTAAAATTGTATTTGTTTAAACATGGTGTACATGATACATTGCATGCAAGATAATAAAGATATAGAAAAGTTCTAACATATCCAGCCGCATATTGTGGCGTACAAATTGGTAGAAAGAGATATACTGGTGCTAAGGATTGAAACTTTTGTCAACTCACTTCACCTAAGTTTTCACGTTGAGATTTTTACAGAATAGATCGGCAGTAATCTCTTCTTCAGAGGAACTCAACCAAGCGCAAATACTTCAAGTTTAGCTCCCCCTGTATCTATATAAAATACAGGTGTTGAATAAGATCAACAGCTTAAGACGCGACGGAAGCCAGTTCACGTATAAAATGTCAATAATTTTCAGCTTATCCTTGATCAATAACTTGACAAGTATTTATGGGGATCGCAATGTACTTCGGCTAAATTTTAGGGCACGTAAAATGTTTCATGCAATTGCTATTAAAAAAATAAACCTTTTTCCATGAGTAAAATTTCATTGGGATAAAGCAAATTTTGTGCAAAAATGAAAGAATGTATAACAGTATACGGTATAAATTTTCTGGTATATTATTATAAAAAAAAACAAATACCCCACATCATGTTAATTGAAGGAAGAAATGAAAACAATATTAACAATATTATTTATTTGACCGATGCGGTGAACGCCTGGAAAGTGGCTTGCCCGGACACGGTTCAGCCCGAGAACCCGTCTTCCCAGAGAGAGCCACTCTGCAGGTTGGTACGGAATGAACTCATTAATAGGTCCACCAATACTGCCGAGCGTGCCCGCCTGGTGGGTGTGGGCGAATTGGAGTCGGGCCTCTGGTTTCAGGCTCTACCGTCATCCAACATAGGCACTTTGCTGGGTGACACCACATTCCAGTTCGCTACATGTTTGCGTCTGGGCGCTCCTTGCGGGGCTCCACATAGCTGTCAATGCGGTGAAGCAGTCGACTGCCTCGGACACCATATCCTATTCTGCAGCAAGAGCGCTGGTCGGATGGCACGTCACGCCAGCGATAATGACATCATCCGTCGAGCTCTTGTCTTTCCAGCTGTTTTAGAACCCAATGGCTTGGCACGTGATGATGGGAAGAGGCCAGATGGAATGACCATAATGCCTTGGAAGTTGGGTAGGCCTTTAGTGTGGGATGCAGCTTGTGTTAAAACCCTCGCGCCGTCCCATCTTCCTAGCACGGCGGGCTGTGCTGGGGCGGCTGCTGCAGGAGCAGAAATCCTCAAACGGCGCAAGTATAACAACCTTATTGGGAGCTATATGTTTGAGCCGTTTAGGGTTGAAACACTAGAGCCTTGGGGTCACAGTGCTCATCGAATATATCGGGGCATTGCCAAGCGGTTGGTCGACTCTTCGCGTGACCAGAGGGCTGGCCTATTTTTAGCCCAAAGAATCAGCGTTGCCATCCAACGTGGCAATGCTGCCAGTCTTTTGGGCACTTATCCCATTGACAGCGATGCGGACGAATTTTTTGATGCCCTATGAGCTCTTCCCTTTTTTTTTATTATACACTTGTAAATAGTAGGAATATATATTCTAATTTTAGCTTGTATATTGTAATTTATTTAGATTGATTAAATAAAAAGATTATTAATGTAAAAAAAATGTTAAAGGAATTAAGAATTCTCCGTTGTTGTGATATTAACTACTATTTAGGTAAGTAGCAACAAGTTTTTGGCCCATTGCCTGCCATAGACAAATTATCAAAATTATATTATGTGGTCTCTTAACTTTTTTGGTGATTTGCCAGCTATTTCTTCGCCTAATTCTTTTGTTATTTGAGCATTTAAATTTCTAATAAGCCATATGGTCCCGACAAATAAATAAACAAAAATCCGTCTTATCAACGTGGCTACAAGTCCATTGAATTACCTATAAATAAACATCTATACCTATTCATTTGAGCATTAGACAGAGAGAGTAGAAAGATGTCTACCTATATTCATTATACCAGTATTTCAAATCAGGAAGTGACATTTTAGGGCTCCTTAAGTACCGAAATATTTCGGCATGTCGAGAACGTTAGAAGTCGGTTTTACTTTCAATTTGTTTAAACTCCGTCAAAGTCTGCGGTTTAATCGTCAACACTAGACCCAGGTAAAAGGTAAACGTAGGTATTTACATACTTTTATGATCTTCTTTCACCGCTGTTTCTTGTTTTTATCCAACTGCCCCAGAAGGAGAAGGAGACGGAGAATGAAGTTTTATCTTCCTGTAAAAGAGACCAATGGTTTAGTTAGAGCTTTCAAGAACCGAAGCCATTTTTCTCCATCAATATTTCCCTGATATAGCTGCTTGTAGCTTAAGTACCTTAGTGTAGCAAAGAATTTTACTCAGCTACAGGAGGAAGCATCATAAGTTTCATAGAATAGAATATTCTTTATTATGTACACCATAAAAATTACAGCTGATTAATTATTTATTATTATTTTCATCACCATCATTTCAGCCGAAAGACGTCCACTGCTGGGCAGAGGCCTCCCCCAATCATCGCCGCATTGACCGGTCCTG
The DNA here is from genome assembly GCA_917490735.1 of Dryobotodes eremita. Lineage (NCBI taxonomy): Eukaryota > Metazoa > Arthropoda > Insecta > Lepidoptera > Noctuidae > Dryobotodes > Dryobotodes eremita. The sequence continues at coordinate 7,104,147 of OU823261.1, forward strand.
TGCTTCTCGCATCCAACGGATTCTTGCGGTCTTCACTTCGTGGAGGACCTTCTAACGCTGCGCCTCTCGGTACGCCGTCGCCACTCTACTTTCGGCCCCATCGGCCATCCGTTCTACCAGAAATTTCTGGCAGATCCGATGTGACCAGCAGTGCTATTCTGTAAGGATACAGCCTTGCGCGCAGCACTGCCGCAGCAACGAAATAAGTTGTTGTGCCGTTGTTTCGCCGCTGCGCGCAATGCTGTATCCTTAGAGAATAGCACCACAGTGCCACATACCCCAAAAAATTGCCAAAGTTACATGGCATACATTTCAGATAGCAATATTTTTGCGAAAATATGTGCATCGTAAATCTCATAAATCTAGCCTCTTAAATAATATACTCGTATCTATGTAGATAGAAATAAGGTATTACCTAAGAGGCTAGATTACAAAAGCTAACAAAGGGAAGACAACCGCCTCACAGTTTATGAGTATTAATATAAGCTTGAGCACAATTTATTTGCGGTTACCTCACTAAGAGCAGGCTAACGTTCTTTACTTACTTCACCAGAACTGTAGGGGAAAATCTTAGTGTGTGAAAATGTGAAAATTTTCATGTTGTAGAAAGTATCTATAAAATACAAAAAAAAAGTATTAAACTTCTGTTCCATACATCTACATAGGGTAAGCACAATAAGCACATATTGCATTTTTGTATGAAATGGAGATATTTCAATGCTTCGGAGTGTGACCCTAGTGAAAGTTAGGAAAAATCGTCTACGGTTTAAATATTTGTAAACATGTGTATATGTAAGTATTGTAGTATCGTAATTTTATTCTAGGTACATCTTTTTCACAAAAAAATATTGTCAACATTGTCTTCAATTAATATGTACAAAACATTGTACTTAAAACATTTAAAATAGTAACTATGGAGTCTCTTGCTTACGAAACTTTCCTCCAAACTTATTGAAAGACCTAGAATGATTTATATTTACTTGTGAATTTTGACGTTTAAAAGTGCCTTTTATTGGCCTTCTTGAAATAAGTGACTTTGAGTTTGATTCATGATTACATTCACACACATTCCGGGGCTGAATATGATGTGAAAGGATTTCAAAGTCAGCCCATAGTTCTGCAGCGCTCAATGCTAACTACAGTCGGTAACATTAGTTTCAAGCATCTACCTAATACACGTCCTGTATACAGCAGACAAACAGCCTGTAGCAGTCATAGCTTATATTTATAATTAATAAGCTGCGTATTAAAAAAGGGATTCCACATTATTTACACAAGAAAACATTTTCATTTAAATCTTTCTAAGTGCACTTATTTTAACGATGATCCTTTAGCACTTTTAAAGGCAGACTTTCAATATTTTAGACATCCCTTAGTAATTAATAGCAGCTATTTTAAAAGTTGTAGGTAGGATATTAATTTTTAATGCGTTTCTTCAGCACTTTGAAAATTATACACAGGTACCTACTTAATTAAATTAAACAAATGGAATGAATTGAACTTAAAGTCCGAGTGAAAGACGGCACGGTTGGCGCAGTGGTTAAGCGATTGACTGCTGCGCTGCGTGTCGCGGATTCGATTCCTGCACGGAACAAATATTTGTATGATCTACAAGTAGTTGTTCCGGGTCTGACTGTTTGTGTATGTGAGTTAAATGTTTCTTAACGCATCCACAATACAGGAGAAATTCCAAGTGTGTGGCAAAATTCTTAAAAAAAATAATCACGTGTGGCACTCGGGGACTGCCGCGGTAAAGCATTTTTTATCAACTTATGCAATTATAACTCTTTATTTATTTTTTATTTATGCAGTATTTTTTTTTCTTTGATATTAATTCAAGTACAGTAGTACCATATACATACACGTTAAGCGAACGCTCGGCCGAGCTACATGGTAGGCGGAGTGGGGGGTGTTAGGTTTTATTTTCGTTACGGAATTTCTTGATTCGGTCGCCGCGCTCAAAGCCCACAATAAAAGCTATGCAATAGCTTAAAAAGTCTGAGTGAAATAAAATGTAAAAGTCCAATCACGATCACGTCCGCTCTTGAAGATTATAGTTTATTTTTATTTTTTATAAATGTAGATATGTATGGCATGCATTAAAAGGGTTGCCTGCTACAAATCTGTATATAACTCAATTCGGCGCTGAGATGTAGGGGCACCATGAGATTATTTTTACAAGTCATTTTTTTTTCTCACTCTCATCACAACCTGATAGCAACTTGAAATACCTATAGAAAAATAATTCAGGAAAATCTTAAGTGTTAGATTTAATAGGAAGGTGAAGGTGGTGTGTGTCAATGTAGGTATTGAAAAGATACATACTGCCACAAATAATATGATAAAATTAACTAAAATAGAAAATTACTATAGGTCTTGCGTACTTCTGTAAGATTCTCACAGGCGATGATCATGATCAAGGGCGGATCCAGGGAAGGCACAGGGGCACGTCCCTCCGACCCTCCCAACGGCTTAAGTTAAACAAAAAACTGGGAGATTAAAGGCTCGTACACACTGGCGCGACGCGACGCCCGACACAAAGGCACCGCGTGTCACGCGACGAGCGGCGCCTTTGTGTAGCGCTGTCGCGTAGCGTCTGTCTGCGGGAGCATTAATACGATAAAGCTTTCATAACATTCGTTTCGTTCGTGCACGTTTTCTGTGTCAATCAGCACGGCCAAGCGATATTTCTCCACCTTTGAAAGAAGATTGTCTGAATGTGTTTCTTAGCCGTTCTTCTCCATAGGTACCTACTACGCTTTGGAATGTGCAACTAGCTTCATTTTTCTGACCGACCGACCCCTTGAGAATTCAAAACTGTCTGTAATTGGTTTATTTGTAATAAATGCTTTGAGTTTAAGTTTGAGTATGTAGATTCATAGATACTACGATTTGTTGACCATCGTGGGGCGAATTTCACCAAACTTTTATACCTAGAATAAGTCTTATTATATGATAGATAGATTTAAGATAATTTATTTGGTGAACACAAGAGACATAACACTACATACAAAGCACGATTAAATAATAATTTAACGTGATTACAATTTAGTTAAGTAGGTACAAAGTGCCAATATATAACAAGAGAAAAAAAAAGGAAGACATAAAATAGTGACGATGACACTTTGTGTCGCAAATTAAAATATAAATGAAAGTAACGTGCGGTGGAAGACAAAAATGCGGCACACCGCACTTTTGTCTTCCACCGCACGTTACTTTTACGCTGAGCTGGACTCCCAACGTCTCAAAGTGGCACCAAATGGGAGTCCAGCTCAGCATCTGTCAGACAAATATACCTTTTTTTTTTTTTTTTTGGGTGGGAATTCATCAAATGACCTCTCCCGCTCTGGACGGAGCGGAAGGGCGTGTCAGACTCTTACTGACTAAAACCCACCCGTGTTCCTTCAGTTGCCTGTGCGCCAGGGCCACGGTAACTCTTTCGAACAATCCGCGACCCCGGCAGACAAATATACCTGACGCTGGTATTCTGCTGGATCCCTGTAGTGACCTACGAACGTCGAGCGGATGAGATCAATACGAGAATAATTACTATATCCTGAGAATGAATTTCCACCCAAAGGTTGTCTGTAAAAGATCGCTTTTAGCGATAAGACCGCCCATTGTGTCACCCTGTGTAAAATGTCTACATTTATATCTGTTATTTTTTATGGTGTACATAATAAAGAGTATTCTATTCTATTCTATTCGAATTTTTTACAGTTTTTCCATACTAGAACTGAAAGAAGTAAATTTTATTCCACGAATATAAGATATCCGACTTTGGTAAAATCAGCCCTAAGTCCTAATCCTATTAACAGTGTAATTTGTAAACATTGTAAAAGCGAATTATTTGTAAAAGAGTAACCGTGGAGTCTCTTGCCGGCTCTTGTCTATAGGAAACGACTATTGGTAAAAATCTAGCTTCAGACGTTGCAAAGTGCCCATGTAGTTTTATGTAAAACAACATTTTTTTTTTCTTTGTCGGGCCGGAGTTCTGCCATATCAACAAGGCACCGGCCTACAGCCTCAGTCAGCGAGAGGATTTTAGGGATAACTTATTAGCTAAAAAGATAGCGAGGTCTATTAAGCCTCGCGCGTCCAAAATTTATCCAGCGTTCCTCAACGCATTTAAAATATTTACCTAATACTATGAATGGTCAAAAGAAAAACTAACCAAACCAATCTGACACCTCAATTTGGTTTGGTTATTTGATGCACAAATTTTTAAGCTCGCTTCGCTCGCTGCTGCAGCCCAGGTGCTCTTAATTCTTACACATTACTACATAGTCGACTTAATTACCGGCTCTTATTCCTGTAGAAATGGTCTAAAGAAAATGTAGGCTATCCGAGGCAGGGTGCAAAAATGCTCGTTCGTTCTTGCTGCGTAGTTTCTAAATCGGCAAATGAAATCCTATTTCTGTATGTTAAAATAAAATCTAAACTACCCAAAGCAGAGTGTTAAAATAAATTGTATTATTTTTAGGTATTATTTAGGTTATCAAATGCCATATTATAAGAATTAATGCCAAAAACAGCATAGTGTAATACTATGGGGGACATTTCTTACTGCTCCGTGTGACCTTCCCAGTAATAAATCCTGTACCTATCCGATCTTGATCATGATTGGCTGATCGAGCCAGCACTATACACACATGACTATTCGCAACTGACTGAACTGAAAACTTTGTCAACGTTTAAAAAGAAAAGTTGATTTTTATAAGGCACTTCCAATGATGTTTTGATAATTACAGTACTTACATAAATAGGGTTGTATTTAGCGTTTAGGTACCTATTAAATTGAAAATAGTTTCACTGACTGTGTCAAATAAACTGACTTTCTGTCTCTAAAAACAGGATTATCTTCTTAACATCGAGAGTATGGCGTTGCCAGCGATCGGCTGACGACGCCGACCGGACCGCCCGTCGCCGCTAATGGACTAAACTGAGAACCTTTTAGATTAACACTTTTCAAACTAAATGGGTCAGCGCCTGCTTATTTACTTAGGATGTTTCTCCCTTTTTTGGCATGTTTTTTACTTTGGTCCATTATTTTTATCCGTCCCTGATAATCAAGAAGCGAAATTGTGTCAAGCCAGGTTCAGAAAATAAGAGGGTAGGTACGGTCACTAGCATAAGTACCTTACACGGACGCAAAATTGAAAAGCGATTTTCTCGTGAAATACCGATTGCAACTTTGAGAAAAGGCCTATTTCATAACAGCGATAGGTACTATTATGAAATAGGTATTTTCTCAAAGTTTCGTAAATAGATATTATATTCTTAACACCATAAAATTGATATTAATACTTCAGTAGAAGCTTTTGAATCTTGCATAAATGTAAGGTATTTATGTTCGTCATCATCATGGTCATGTTCGTGAACGGGCGCCGTCAGTAGGGACTGGTCATCTCTTAGCTGTCACGGCTTATTTTAATTTAATTATTTGAATTGTTTTTGTCTTTTTATTACGAACGCTTTTAACGTTCTGCATCGTTCTCACATACATCATTTCAACAATAATGATGTAACCAATATTTTGTAACCATATTTTGATTTAAAAGAGTGGCCGTCGAGTTTCATGCCCGTTCTTCTCCATAGGTACCTACTACGCTTTGGAATGGGCAACTAGCTTCATCTTTCTAACAGACCGACCCCTTGACAATTCAAAAGTGCCTGTAATTGGTTTATTTAAAATAAATGCTTTGAGTTTGAGTTTTTATGCTCGTGACTGTACCCTGATTTTATTTGACCTTAGGCGGATATCACACTGTACCAGACACTGCTCCGGTGTGCGGTGCTGCGGTTTTTAACTTTGAATATAAATGCGATTTCAGTGTGTTATACTCTGCGGCTTTTGTATACAAATCAAGATTCTACAGTCCAAGTTAAACACCGCAGCACCGCACACCGAAGCGTTGTCCGGTGCAGTGTGATAACCACCTTAGGTACACATTTAATGTTTCACCTCAGGTTAGGTGGAGCGATGATTTTCCGGAGTGGCTGAAGGTCGAGCTAAATTGCGTGCAAATGGGGAAGTCTATGTCCAACAGTAGTCTGTTATCCTAAGTTCCTAACTAATATTATAAATGCGAAAGTAAGTTTGTTTGTTTGTTTGTTACCTTTACATGCCTAAACCACTGAACCGATCATCCTGAAATTTTGCATATACGTTGTCAGGTGTACTGAAACGTACATAGGGTACCTTTCATCCCGCAAAAAAGTACTGTTCCCGAGGAAAACAACAATAACGTTCTTATGATAATAGATGGCGCCACGTGTCTTTCGAATCATGACTGAATTATAACCCGAATTTATAGTCAAAGTCTAAATTAACGCGAGCGAAGCCGCGGGCAAAAGCTAGTAATCTGATAAATTGATGATGATACGTTACTGATCTGTGTCCATAAACGCCCATTTGTTTACTCCATTTTAACCCCTCACTGACACAGACATATTCTATAGAAACTATGTTACAGAAAAATACTGGAGTCTAATATGATCATGTCTCAATTCCAGTCGTACAAAGCTCATACTAAAATAATATAAGGAAAATACGCACAAATAAATCGTAGATAGTAACCTGTTTATAAAGAAAATTGCACCGAAACCTTTTTTCTACTTTGTCGCCATATGCCGAGTTCCACGTAGTTCGTGCTGCGTTTGAAATCGACTTTTTTTGTTGATAGATAGCTGATACTACGCTAGAAGGTAATAGTCCTCCAGACGTTATTTCGGCCCTGACGGCCAATCTCAACGGAGACCAGCCTTCGGCGCTGGAGAAATTATAGTGCCCAAGCGTGAGCGCAGACACTGGTGCACTCTCTCTTCCCTCATTCTCATAGTCCGATGGGACGGCTCCACAACTGTACTAAAAGGTAAGTACAGTGAGTGACTTACTCCCGAAAAGAGCGATGGTTAAGCACGAATCATAGAAACGAAAAGTTGTCGGCTGAAGGGTCCCCGAAACGATCAATTACAATTGTATCAACTGTAATTGTATTAATATTGTCAATTGCTTCAATTGCATTTTGTAGACGTCATTTTACGTACTAATGTGTATCAATCACGAAAAAATTGATGAATTCAATTTATCGTTTCAAAAATGAACGCTGTTGTTTAAATATGACTTGTGTAGCCAAATACCTAGGTAGGTAGCTTTTTTATTACTTATCTACATTAGTTATCTATGACGTGTTTTTTTCAAGTCCTCAATATAATATCAAAGCATCGCCTTCTTATAGAATCTACCATCTCCTTAGAAGATGGGTGTAATCTATGCATCATCTATACTAATATTATAAAAAGAGGTAAAATTTGTTTGTAAGTTTGTATGTAGGGGTTAATCTCTGGAACTACCGGTCGTATTTGAAAAAATATTTTTGTATTTGATAGCTCAATTCTTGAGGAAGGCTAGAGGATATATATAACATCACGCTACGACCCTTAGGAGCCGAGCAAAAAGAAAAAAAATCCGAAAGAATGCTAAGCGTAAACGAATTGATAGCGCGGGCAGGTGATACGATGCGACGAGGTGGGTCGGAGGAGCAAAAAAATTCATGCGGACGAAGTCGCGGGCTGAAGCTAGTATTTTATATTACTAAAATTGAATTAGATCCCAATAAGTAAATCTAAATGAAAGCGTTCTTATCAGACAATCATTCCAGTAAAACTCCCGTTCAAACGCAGCACAATACAGGTACCCGCCCGCGCGAGACCCTTGCCCCATCTCTTCGACTAAAGTGGGTAGGTATCACACGGATCTCTTCAACTCAGTAGGTACATAAAGTCGCACATGCTTAGAAATAAGATTTGTCTATTTGACAGCAGTTGGAGCTGCGGACTAAGGCAATTGGCTTGCCTCCTGCGGTATTATACAAATCACGGGCTAAATTTGTGTGTAGGTACTGCATCTCTGCATATCTCGTAGTGGGGCGTACCTAAAAACGCTATGTTATGAGTATTTTTTATGTGGCCTCCGCATATGTCCTCCAGATCACGTAGCGTCGTATGACGGGTCGTTGAGCTCCCTAAAATAGGGTTGAGCTACACGATGACTGATGCATGTAATTTGGCGGGACAAACATGTCAACTCAAAAACTGTAATGGCTCTTTCTTCAAAAGACCCTTCCAGACATGGCCCTCCCTGCATTGTGAGACTCACATAATATCGTTAAAATATAAGTAATCTGTGGACTTTAAAAAATACCATTACCTCTGAGTTTGTTCGGCATTTTTTCTCAAAGGTCAGTCAGCTAAGAAATGCCGGCGCTATCTTGTTTAATATAAAAATATTGAACGAAAAATGTTACGTGTCGTGTAATTAACGTCTTACAAGATCTACTTACAGAAATAAACATCATTTCATTTAATTTTATGTTATAGAACTCTACTACCTACATTAATAGGTAGGTATGTTATGATAAATTCTTGTAGTTATGTTGCTACCTAAACTACGTAAGCGTCGAGTTTAGTAGTTAGTTAAGGGGCAAGCGCCAGGTTGCCCGCGAAATTCCATTTTTCTTACGTTTTTGCAATTTGCAGGTGTGTCAGGTTGTATTATTTTATTTTTATTTCTTCAGGATAACAAACAATTGCGCAATAATGCTTAATATTTAGGTACAGATATTTTATAAAACACTTAAGTAACCACGCAACCAGCATTGTTATCCACAAATTAATACAACAGTGAAAATAGTTTCAGCAAGGTCCAAACAAAGTTAGCAAAGTCTATTATTAAAAAAAACAATCAAATGTCAATGTCAATGTCAATTTAATGTTTATGTTTTTTATGTTGAATAAAATATGATTTGCGACCGTAACAAGTATGAATTTACTCATGACTCATGTCTGAATTAAAGAATTTGAATTTATAGAATTATAATCATTAAAATCATCAATACAATCCCCTGAGTTCATATAATCATATTAATTAAATTGATATTTTATGAAATTGTCGTTGACTTGTTTGTCCCTTAAATAAACACGATTGTTTTTTGTTTTTTTCTAGTCGTCCCAAAATAGTTTTTCAAATACGGTCTTCAGGTGTGCTTAAGTATACTCAGAATTTCAAAATCCATTTAGTATAAACTTACGTTTTTCTTTTCACAGACTACCTACCTTTAGGTAATCGCCTATCTATACCAATTATTAACTGAAAAGATACAAGGCCTGTGTAGGTGCCTTAATAATATGGTTTTCAATATCTGAAAGATCGAAGAAGCCATGAAAGATAAAAGGTATCTATAAATCAAGCGTGAGCTGAAATTTATTTAAATTCGAGTGGGAAAAACCAATTAAGGATAGGCCCATTTCATTCCACAGATATAAATAGGTATGTACCTATATAGTACCCTTTTTATTATAGTTAATGCTAAATTGGCCAGGTTTTGTTATATAAACTAGTCACTTCGCTTTTGTTACCAGCTTATAGTTACTCACCGAAGCAGCCAAACATCACCCTGATTACCTAACACACTATCTATCACAATCTGAATCACATTTTGAAGCCTATTGCTAATCCATTGCTTCATATGTTCGAAAAATTTGTCTGCTCAACAAAGTAAATAACGCAATGAATGTTGTTGAACTGTCAAAATGAAACCACTTCCTACTGTTACGTAATCACCCCGCAGATCTTGATTAAATCTAATACGTCTATAAAATATCTTAACTATGATTTGGCCCAGATAACGAAGATAAGACGATTTGAATTTATAAGTCGAGTTAGAGTTTTTTACTCTCTTTAGTTTATTAAAGTAAAAGTCAAAAGCCAAGAATTTTTTCTTTTCTTTGTTTTTTGCTTTCTTTCAAGTCGTCCTAGAATTCAAAATAGTTTTTCAAATACGGTCTTCAGGTCTGCTTAAGTATACTCAGAATTTCAAAATCCATTTAGTATAAACTTACGTTTGCCTTTTCACAGACTACCTACCTTTAGGTAATCGTCATTTCTTACCAAGAAAAACACTCTATAAGCTTAGTTCAGAAAAATAATCTCGTAAAGAACGCATGAGATCTGTAGCAAACCCCAACCTTTTGATGTTCCCCGTCCTTTACCTTTAAGCCCACATAAACCGTTCGGGCACAAGCTCCTTTTACTTACATATATCTTTTAAGTGAATTCCAATCATGAATTTCGTATGAACAGATTCCATTAAAACATTTTGTTTTAATGACGAATCGTTCTAAAACCCCAAGCGGGTTTTTCATTACAAATCACTAAACACGTTTAGCGCTAAACGAATTAATAACGTCGTTCTGATTCTGTCAATTATTTGAGGATGACAGAGACAGAGTGATGATTTAAATAGATAGGTTTATTGTCAAACGTACGTAACGTACGTTTAGTGACTTTTGGTGCAAGTGGGCTTAAGTATCTGCCTATACCTGAGTAGATAGGTCGGTATGCAAAACTTTCTAATTAATTAGGGTGTACAAACGCCACATGCGAGCTACACGTCACACTGACGTCACGCAAAAATCCTGTATCGCGCAAGCTGAGTTTACTGCGCAACTAGCATAATTATATACAACATCCCGCCATCAACAGTCGGGCAGTTACCCACCAGACACGACACCTGTCTGGTCGGAGGATCCTCCCTTTTCCATAGAGTATGAGAGTATGAGTGAGCTTTACACCCTGTTCCTCATACCTCTATAACGGGTTGGCGCAGCATGTATTCTTTCATGCATCTCTATCACTAACTTGTCATGTCAGTATTCATCCACTTTCTTTCTTACAAAGGTCTTGCCCTGTTCATACGCAAGATCCACTAATCCACATTCAAACTTAAAACGTTCCTCACGGCATGGCCCTGATTGGTCCGCATTACTCATAACAAGACAACCGACCCTATGCCCATTTAATTAAAAGCTATTATTGTGTAAAGAAAAGGCTTCATAATATTTCTGAAGGCTAAGCCGCCCGTAAAAAGATCCAATATGAAAACAGATGACGTGATCCTTGCTGTTACGAACTGCCATTATTAATACCAACAATATGAAGTGAATATTATTTAGAACATCATGGCTTACGTATATATTGAAGCTGAAGAACTATGCGTCCATTTGTTGAAACGGCGTCTTAGAATTAGTTAGATACCTACCTACATGTTTTTACGTCGAATCCGTACCAAGTTTGACTCTTGAAAGGTTTCCAACGGGTAATATTAGATGACCAGCTGATATCTATAATTTAATCTTTGCAAAATTTTACTTGAAAGGGTTCATTTTGCTAGGTAGGTAGGAGATAGTATCATTAATTTTCTGATCTTTCTGTGACACTCCTGAATGGCAGTGGTGGCGCCAAATTGGTAGCTATAAGTTCTGGGACAACTCAATAGTCATACAAATTACCATAGACACTCAAAGAAGAAGGATTCTAAAACAGTTCTACAACATTCGCTTCTCCGATGAACGGTTCGCCGACAGAACAATTCCCTTTTCAGTGTTTCACCGATAGAACCTTTCACCGGCGAACGTTTCGCCGACACGACTGTTAGCCTAGCCCCGCTTTTCCACTAAGGTATAAAAAAAAATGTGTGGGGTCGGGGAACTCCCGTCAGGAAATTCCATACGCTTTTTCTTCAACTCCGAATGTAATTCGATATGGAGATTTAGATTGTATGATGAAAAATTTGAAAATTTTCGCAGCCGCCTTCTTTGATTTTCATTTTGACCTCACTATAGGCTTAAGAACCCTCGAAAACAATGAAAACAACACCCATGATAAAAAAAAACGCAGCCGCCATCTTGAATTTTCATTTTGACCTCACTATCGGCTTGTGGTCAGCACCCTCAAAAACCATGAAAACTATCTGTCTCTCTCTGTCTCTTTCTGAACTATTATATATAATAAAAAGTCGTAACGAGGAGACATAACGCTTTTTCGTTACGTTACGATTTCTAAAATTTTCTACAAGTTTACTCATACCGCAAGCTGCCCTAAACAACTTCGTTCTAATATTTATTCTACATGTAGAATGCACTTTTTCTTATTTGTCTCCACTGAACCGAAACTATAAAAATACAAGCTGTTCGTGCCCGGCGCCGCCAGGGGTGAATTTCATACCAAAATAGCATCCAAATTTCCGACTATCCCGGAGGACTTTCCAAAAAAAATCTTTCATGCACACCTTATCCTTACAATTACAAACACAACAAAAAAGAATTAGCCAAATAGATGCAGCCGCCTTGAAATGATGCGCGGACAAACAATTTGACATTTTGACTAGTTTCCTAGAAGTTTTGTATACAACTAGTACCTACCATTTCACAACTTGTTCTAAGTGTAAAAGATAAACGAAAACAGTACTACATGTAGAATAAATGTTTTATACCTTGGTGTAAACGCGGGGATAGGCTAAAAGTCATGTCGGCGAATCGTTCTCCGGTGAATGGTTCTATCGATGAAATTCTAAAAAGTTAATCGTACTTTCGGCGAACCATACATCGGAGAAGCGAATGTCGGAGAACTATTTCAGAATCAAGAAGAAGAAGGGTTAAGAAAATATGACTGGTGGTAGGTAGGTATCCTTCCTTTGTTTTTTTTTTCGTAGAAATCCTCATATTCTCCACCCGCCCGAGACACAGCAGAGGACACAGCTAATAAGAAACGTAGACATCGTCTACATTTCTTCCTTACATTCGCAAGCAAAAACCAAACAAAACCGCATCAAACCTCCTAGTGAAACATATTATTATTACAAAACAAACGACGCTCAGCATGAGTTTATAACCGACGTGACTGGGTTAACGTTAGTATAAAACATAAGCAGTCGGCCTTATATGAATTCTACGCGTGTGCGATACAGAACGCAATATGTCGGGGAAACTTGATTAGACGGCAGGATTATCTCGTTTTTACGCGTACAGCCGCGAGCATGTGTTCGTGTTTACCGATCACATGGTTATTTTGTATGCAAATGCCTTAAATCATTTGTATGACAGTGCTGAATCATCATTTTCGGGGCAATGGTGACGCTACTGTAATAGCCGCCTTTAGTTTTATACAAAACTAGCTTCTGTCCGCGGCTTCGCCCGCGTAGATGTCAGCAAATATCCCACGGGAACGTACTGGGAGAACCAGCGCTGGGTGTCTATCTCGCATAGGGTCGTAGCATTATGCTGAACGATTGCCGTTTTGAGTGGAAGTGACGCATATTTTCCCCCAACTCGTTCTTTTTCGTATTTGTATTTTTCCCTGCGTCATGTTTACCGCAAATAAACGTATTTTCTTTCTTTCTTTTTTCTTTACTACCGGGATTAAAAGTACCCTAGAGGAACAATTTCGTAACACATTGTTCTCATATAACTCTATTGCCTATTGGTTTACGCGACGCACGCCAGGGGAGCGAGCATGCGCGTACCCAAGACGTTTGTGACAAGACATACGGTTACGGTGCGGACGGTTTTATCGTTCAAACTGTGATAAAATGTGTGACTCAAGCCATGTCACAGTGTGTCACTGACTCTGGCAGGGCCACCATCAGGGATTTTAATTTTGATAACACAAAAATTTTGACGCTAATATTTCGTCAAAATTGTTAATTGTGTGTAATTGTCGTTAAAATTGTTTCAAATATGTCGCTAATTAGTCGAAATTTGTCGCCAAATATCAGAATTTGTCGGTCACTGGTTCAAAAGAAATAAGGGTTTATAGGTGGCCGATCTGAAGAGTCTCCCCAACAGGGCCGCATTTATATCTCAAAAACTAGGGCACCTAGCGAAGATCTGTTTTCTCCCATACTTTGTCGCCAAGTTATAGGTTCAGTCGGTGTGTAATTAAAAAGATATTAAAGAATTCAATTTCCCCATACAGTGGTACCAGCAAGTTCAAAACACTTTATGTAGTTTCTAGACAGTATCGATGACGTCTTATGGAGGAATGTTGGTTTCGAATTAAATTAATATAAAGTTATTCTACAATTTCAACCCACCAAAGGAAAGCTGTATTCATTACCTATAAACAAATCTACAATAAATATATGTAATTATTTATCTAACACAATGTGCATTTACCACTTAGTCGCTGACAGATACCTAGATCGCTGCGCTTCGTTTCATTTACGGTAAGTAAGAAAGAGATAGATACGCGTGTACAGACGCATCTTTCGTTTCGTTCGTTTTTTGTGTTAAAAAAATTAAAATCCCTGATGGTGGCCCTGCCAGAGTCAGTGACACTGTCACAGGGGCCGTGCTCGCCCCGCAGTATAGCTCCCAGTCGGCATGATGTTTTCCGATATCTTCAACAATAATTTTCATATTTCAACTAATTTACACAAAACCTTTAAGAATTATACACCTAAACTTTCCCCATGAATCAGTCCGCCCATTGGTGAAAACCGTATAAAAATCCTTTGGTAGTTTGTGTGTTTATCGCGTTCAGACAGACAGACGCGGCGAAGGGACTTTGTTTTATAATATGTAGTAATAGAACACACTCAAAACTTGTGAAGTAGTATAAGGACTAGGGAACATTAATTGATTCCTACCTGTTTTTTATATTTCTATGGTTCCTACCAATATAGGTAGGTACTGAAAGAGGTCTCCTCAAACCTACACGTGTTAATATACTTGTAGGTATAGGTATGATAAATAAGTGGCTGATGCCAATATCAATCGTTGGATCGACTCATTGTTGGTCAGCAACTATGCAAGCTCTTACGGGTTAGGAAAGCCATGCCAATAACTGACAGCAAGGTAGGTAGGGTAAAATCCTCCTGCCCCAGTTCATCTCCAAAACATCCATATAAAGGTACGCAGCCTTATTTTGAAAGTGGATAATGTCGGTATAGTCACGAGTACTAATATGTCAACACTTGGCAACTTTCAATTGCGATTTGTTCGTGAAATACCGAATGCAACGTTGAAATGCGACATATTACATAAACCTATGGGTTCGAAAATACTGTTCGTAACTGCATAAAATTTCATTCAATAACTAAGGAGAAAATCGGTTTTGAATTTAGCCAAGTGTATACATATTTATGCTCGTGACTGTACCTACATAAATACCTATGTGGTATACCGAGGTTGATTACAAAATATCAACAACAAAAAGCTCCGGTTATTGGTAGCGTCTTTGAACCTTTGTAAATTTCAGCATAGTTTTATGTTCAATAGAGTTGTTAAATCAGGAACATTAAATGTTTAGCGTATTGACACACTACGTCAATTTGCCGTGTTGTAGGTCATTTCATACGACGAATGTGCTGTGGACGTGGTGATGACCTATAATGCCTTTCAGGCTTTAATCTTTCTGGCGTGATACCTACTAGGTATAGCTGATTTCCGATTGCTTTCACGCGACCATGCGCAAGCGCGCCGCGTCCTTGGTGCACAGGGTTCGGATTAGCCCCAACATCGTACTGGCGATGATTGCGGGAAGGCTGGACTGCCTATTCATTCGGCATTGTTCCAGCAGACATGTGGCTGTACCAGTGTCGGAGAGAGTGTATTAATTTTATTGTTTTGATTATTTATTTTCATTTGATTTGATTTTTTTTGTTTGATTTTATTTTATTTGGTGTTTTGATTTTATTGTAATTGATCTCATTAATTTATCATTATTATCATTACTATTAATTTGTTAATTTATATCTGCTATGGATGTTATTTACTTACCTGAAAATAAATTAATTTATTATTATAGCAATATTCGTCTTTCAAGATCGTTCAAATAACATGTGAATGGCATTATGATGGGTATAAATAAATATGTGAAACGTAATATGAAACGATATTTATGTTATATTTTTAATAATTATTAATTTTTATTAACTCCTATTAAACAGAGCACCTGCCATCTTATCTCTACACCACCCTTGATTGACTGGTAGAGAATGCCTAAGGCATTAAGTCCGCCTCTGTGGCTTATTTGTGTGCGAGAAGTTTAAATAAATAAATAAAATTAAATGTAACATACCTTGAAACGAACATGCCGTCCAAATATACGCAATGCAACACAAAAACTAGGCGAATTTGTTTCAACGACTGTTACATTACATGTTACTAACATGCGTATACCCACCTTGCTGGCTACGCCGTATCTAATGGTCATAGAATGATAAAATGAATAGTAAATTATTAATAAAAGAATTAAACTATTTCAATAATCATTTTATTTGTTTACAAATTGCTTATTGCCTGTATCTACTGTCATCTAACTCATATTAATTCATCATTGATAACTGAAATAACATCCTACGGCAGTCAAATTATTTATCTTTACAATTTACATACAGTAGGAATTAGGAATAGATAATTATAGACTTAAAGCCAAGGAATAAGAAAGATAAAACTAACCAGGAGGTCTATTCTCTATGAAAGGTTTCAAAGCAGATTTTTTTTAAGTTGAAATAAAAAAATAAATGGGTGAATGATTAAAACCACTTTTTAAGTCGTTTTTTTTTATATTTTTTACATCTACATTGTTGATTTTGTAGACCTATACATACAATTGTACACAGTACTAAACCTTTTAAGAAATAATTTAAGGACAGACCCCGGTGTAATAAAAACAAAACAATCATTTTAAAAACAATAAAACACATATAAGATTGAGCAGTGTACAATAAATAATGTTTTTATAAAACTACTTAACACTAGAGGAATTAAAATAAAAATTATATTTTTTTTTGTTGCTAATTTCACCACCTAAAAACTTCGTTTTGTAATTATTTTACGTAATTATAGGCAGACATTTTTTATTTAGCTCAATTATTTTTTTTATAGAGTAACACTATATAAAATTACACGACTGTCTGACTGCATGCTCATTCCATTTTGAATACAAAAAATATTCTTTTTAAATCACACTCTTTTCACCAGTACTAATTAGCTATAAAATGTTTTGCTCAGAAACAATATTTTTATATCTATGTGTGACAAACAGTAACATTAAAATTGTAATAAAAGCAGGTTTTTAAGATGTTGCAACTCTGATTGGAAGGAGAATGACCAAAATTTTATTTAAAAAAAATCCCCGTAATTAATATACAACAGCCTATTGGTTTTAGACAACTCGCACATTGAGGTACGGCAACTCTGCTCCTATTGATGATTTGCCTCTCACTCACACACCTTATCTGCGAGCGAGAGGCAAATAGTGGAGCTGACATCATTGACTATATGAGAACCGGTTGGTCACACTATGCATATAAGCACAACTTTTTGTCACCTTTACTTGTCAATTCCAGTATTTAAATTGCTTTTAAAAGGGCAAACGGCCACTCTCCTTTTCCTGGCATATAAAAAACCCTTTTTTTAATCTGGTAAGTGAAAACGGTATTCTGAGAGCCAGAGAAAACAATTATACCAATTGTCACATTGGAAGGTAATCTAAATTATTATATGAAAAGATATTAACTGTTGGGCTACTATGGCTAGCTCAAACTAACTTACTGAAGAATTAAGATTCAGAGGTTCCTTCTAAGCCTATGCGTAAACATAGTGGAAATTAAAGTATCAAAAAATTTTCATGTTATTTGTGTTCATAGCTCCTTCATTGATGCGTTTTAAAGTCCTTTCTTTGTAGTTGTTAAAATGAGGGTATTTTTTTATCGGGTACCTACATTTGTTTGGTTTCGGCTTGAAGTAGGAGTCGCCAATAGGTTGCCATTTTATCGTCGGAGCAGAAATGCAGGGCAGCTAGTGTGTGTCCTCGCCCGCTCCGCAAAACAGCCTTAAATTTTGGTTTCCTAGGAAAGTGGTTCCGTCATATTATTACGGCCGTCATGATGATCTGTCATTTTCACCAGTATTTGACATTACGGTGTCAAAAAAACGCTCTGTATTTGGACAGCCGATGGTGTGTGACTGTTCACCGCTTTCTTAGGTAACCAACGCTTTAAACAATGGTTCATTCGCTACAGTGACGGAACTATGAACTTTATTTTCGATTTTTCAATACTCTGTCGAAGTCGAAATGCCTAAGACTTGTCGAACTGTGCAAGTAACAGTTACACTAATCACCAACGCCCAGGATATGTTAACAGTAAGGGAATGATTACAACAGAAGCGTATTTATAATAACTTTATAATATTATAATATACATTGGCAAATTAACATGCAGGCCTCAAAAAATTGAAGACCACAAAATTACAATAATTACTATATAACAAGTAAAATAATTCTAAGAAAATGTGTGATTTGATACACTGGCGCGCTAGTTACTTGCACAATGATAGGAGCCAGCGCACATTTAACGAGGCGCAGCGCAGCGCGGTTGTCACTGCCAAACAAATTTCGACCTTGCTGGGTTGAAATAAAGTTGAAAATAAATAAACTTCTATTAGCTTGAGAGCGTATTAAAGCGGTCAGAGTGCACATTTGAGGTTAGAGTCAGGTGATTTATTTTTTATTTTATTTTAAGGAGCAAAGTTTTGGTATTTGTTTAGCAGTGACAACTTCGCTGCGCTTCGTCAGATGTGCGCCGGCCGTAAAGCGCCTTATAGAGAAGAAATGCTGAAGTGCGGGAGCGGTGTGAATGCTTTAAAGCGCTTTCGAAAATCTATAGCAAGCAGTCATAATATCATATAATTTATGACAATGAATAACGAATTATGGAATATTGTGACTGCTTCAGTATTTCTGCTTTTCATCTTCTAAAAAGCTATTGTTTAAGATAATGTGGTGTGGTGTAAATACAACCCAATATTGTAATGGGTCATCGCATCGGATCTCAAGCTAAGTTTTTATAAATCGCTGTTTAGTTCGCACCTTGTACAATCAGAGAACTTGATTAATTAACAGAGTGACTGACACACACCGTCAATTTGCAATGTTGTAGCCATTTCATAGGATTCACAAGGAATGACCGTTGTGGTTTGAATTTACGGCCAATTTAGGTTGATAGTTAATTTGCTAAGCAATCATTTTCCCTGACTGTAAGTACATTTTACACATACGTAAGACTGAATTCCGCTCCCCTTATAATTGTAATTAAAAAGTTACATGTGGCGATAAAACGTGTCCGGTCGATATAAACTCCGATTCTCTCACTTTCGCGTCTTTAAAAATATTTATAATCTTTTTTTACATAAAAATTAATTTCATGCCGATTGACTTATAATAAATGCGAATGATCAAATTTCAATCGAATAAAGTTTAGTCGACTAATGGCAACCAGCAACCGATGTTAGCTCAACTTTTACCGATTTCAAAAAGAGTTAAATCGTTAGATTTGACAAACCATACTAAGGGCCCGTTTGATCAGTAGTCAAACATACTAATAGTTAAAATGCGTTAGTTAAACTAACAATTTGTTAAAAATGACATATGTATGTTGTTTGACAAATGGTTAAGCTAACTATAGTTAAAAAAAATACAATTTGCTATAAAAGTAACCATGTGCAGACAGAGTAGTTAAACTTTAACTATAGTCAAGTGACTAATTGTTAAATTGACTACTGGTCATTTTTAACTATTTATCAAACAACGGGCCCTTTGTCACACGAAAAAGTGTCCATACTGAGAAGAGTGAGCTCACACAATAGTAATAACGTTTCCATGACAATCGAATCAAGTCCCTGCGACATTGTGTGTACCAGAGGTGTCATAACGAAACAAAAACGCGACCATCTGGACACAGCAGAGCGAATCTACAATTGAAATATACGATTTTTTAAATTATTTTTCGGACATATAATTGTAAATTTACATATTGTACACCTTATGGGTATGTTACAGTGATACATGTTACAATAATAATTATAAGAACTGAATTTCCATCTGTGACAAACAATAAATTGAATCTGAACCTGAATCTTTGATCGATTTTTCCGACGGATATCACTTTCATTATGTGAATGTGAGTAGCATGCAGGCTACATTGAATATATGATTATTATTTTAATATTGTGAATGTGAAGACTATGTGGGTCATTGTTGCTTTTTTTTTTCTCCTCAGTTAATTTTAATCATGGTCTGGCAGTTTGAGTAATTTTTGTGGCCTACCCAAATGTCTTTTCTTTGGTATTGTTCGTCGAATCGTTGAGCTCCTTAAGTTCTGAGTTGAGCTGCACGATTACTGACAAATGCGTGCACTGACTGGACAGCTCCACTCAATCTGTGTGGTTTTTCCTCAAAAGGCCATTTCAGACACAAATCTACATGGTCTTCACATGATCTGACCAAGATTATGTCTGGACTTTAAAAGAGACTGTGACCTCTGAGTTTGTTTCGGCCTTTCTTCTCAGAGTAGTCAGATAGGAAACGCCGACCTCATCTAGTTTTTAAAATATGATTGACGTGTAAAAGTGTTTGTTCAAACCTACTAGAAATAAAATCATTTATCATTTATCATTACTCGACTAAAAATTTATTCGATTACTTATTCATCATATCTCATTGCTAAAATTTAGTGTTCTCTTTAGCCATTTTTGGTAAACGTTCCACATGTTTTAAGTGTAGTCAAAATAATCGAATGGGTATCGATACTTAAACTTAAATAAACAAATTCCGATTTCGTGACATAGGCGGTGAAAAGACGATTCATAATGTGCTAATTACTCGGTTTGGCTCCAATAAAATAGCGAGCTATGAGATCTAATGTTTCTATACAAGGAATGCCAATTACGTGGGTTTAAAAGTTTAGTGACTAAGACATTTTTATTTACAAGATATAGTGGATATCAACTAATTCAAACATAACTTTGTACCGTGATATTATAGTACTTAGATCATCATTTCGCTTGGCAAGCACTACAATGACCTAAAGTTGAACGTGAAATTACTTTAATCATTAAAATGCTTGCCTACCCCCATTTGATCAGTAAATAATTTACTGTTTCGAGAAAATTGTTATAAAAAAAAGATTACTTAGCGAGGTAAGATTGCCAATGAGAATCCCTATTTAAAAACAAGTTTCGCTTATAAGAAGGGTCATAATTACAGAGATCGTTGGTGTCTATCACGCGCCTTGTCACGAGTGACGTCATCGCGGTGACGTCACGTTCAGTTGGCGGGAAGGGTGCTCTGCTGTTGTTGTTTGTGTCGCCGGTGGTCGTAGTTGACGAGGCGCTGGCCCACGAGGTACTTGTCGTTCTTTATGTGCTCGTACAGTTTGCGGAACTGGCGGATCTAAGGGTGAGACATTTTGGGTCAGTTTCATTTTTACAGAAATTAACTGCACCAAAAATTCTGGTTCGAACATTTTTTTTCTATGGACGCAGCAATGCAGCGCACGATGAAAGTGGTATAAATGGGTACAGGATACTTAAACGAACCAAACTATGTCTGTCGTTTCTGTAAAAGTTACATGTGCGTTGCAAATTATAACAAAAAAAAAAAAACAATATTGTTATCAAAGTTTTTATAAGTTGATGGAGTCAACGGTATGGTACAGTAGTGAGTAGGGTACCCATGTTTTACCATGACCAAGAAGTTTTTAAGTTGAAGTTGGAGTTGGCGAGTAGGTTATGTGTGTGTAGGTGGGGTATGGGTATTCTTCCATTCCATCATTCTTTCAACATCTTCCTTCTTCCATTCTCCCCTATAGAAGGGAGTGAATGATAGCGTGAGTGGTTGTCACGCTATCATTCACTCCCTTCTCTTTCACACCGACACCCGAACACACCGGTGTACATCTCCCGCCTACACTACAGCACTAAGGCGGAGGACATCGTGGAGTATGTGCGCCAGAAGACGAGGTACACGCCGAGGGTACAGTTACTGGAGTCGCGCCGCAACGTCAACTTCAAGGCGTTTGTGGTGCGAGTACCGAATTGTTAATTGTCCGTCGTCTTGGAAGAAGACTTTTGGCCACAGGACGTGGTGTTCCGTCGCTTCCGCGGGCAAATACCACAGGACAGCACAAGGACAATTAGCTAGTGAAGTGAAGTGCTACTAACATAGTTTTAAGTAATATTTATTAACACAAGTTTCAGTTTTATTATGTATTAGTTTGTTATTTTGTATTTTGTGTATTTTATCTATGGGCTTCAGTTGCCTGACAATAAAGGAATTATTATTATTATTATTATATCATTCATCCATCCATCATTTCTTTCGAGTTCCTCTCCCTCTCCATCCATCAACATTTATATTCACCGCTCTTTTATTTTTTATTGATTAAGCACTCCAACGACTAATCCACTAAGATATACACAAATAAAAATCACATACAGTTTTAGCAACTGCGAATTCGTCACTTACAGAAGTGCACAGCACTTCGGCACAGCAGTTTTGATCACATGCGTTTCCCCCCTCCTCATTACATGCCCATAAACCACCACCAGTAACCAGTTTAACAGAGTGCTAAAGATTTATAGTTTAACTTATAATAGGTGTAATTTACTAGTACAGGAATATTTGGCAAAACTTAATTATGCAGACTCGGGAAAACTACTAGAGATTTTAAAATCAAATTTCTGTCTACCTACTCTAATATAAATCTCTTCTTTTACCTAATTCATAATAGTCTCCACTTTATCTACCTTAATATTATTTGCTAATTTATTTCAACATAATATATCTTACATAATTTAGTTTTTTAATAATATAATCAATTAATTAGTTACTCTTTAAGTCATTGAAAATATTATGTCTACTTTCAATTAACCTTCTAATAAATTTATTGTTGTCATCTTTCTAAATGCTTGATATAAATTGATGGCCTGAAACACAGGTTTTATAAACCTAAATCAGGCAGGTCTACATTACAGTTAGAATTAAAATTTTCCTCGATTGTAATCAATGTAAATCATTATTTTATTTTATCTTATACTTGAATAAATTTTATTATTATTATTATTATTTATTATTATACCAAGCCAAACGATTTCTGTTCAACTTTTCTGTCACTGGCGCCATTTTCAAAGTTCCCCCTATAATCTATTCATCTCGATATTCCCACGGGATCGAGATTTATGCGGTTGTAACCACGGGACGCAGCTAGTTCCTCTATAATTGTTGTATCAGCACATCACCTTTATTTTTAAAGATGGGCACCAGCGAACTGTTATATTCGTCAGGTATGGCTTCTTCCAGTAACAACTTATAGAAGAATAAAGCTAGCCACGTCCATCCATCTACCCGTAATAACTTCAACTGGTATTCCGTCCGGACCTATTGCTTTACCATTCTTTATTCCATTTACTGCTATTCTCACTTCATCCGTACTAATAATTCTCACTAACACATCATTCACTGGTTTATTATCAAGCACGCCACTGCAGTCATTCTCCTCATCCATCATTAGCCTTTAAAAAATCGCCCTTCCCCATATCCTTAATTTGCTCATCATCCGAAGGAACTATTCTAGTTTCATCCCTAATACATTTTATCTGACTAACACACCTCGTCTTTCTCTCCCTAGCTCTAGCAAGCCAGTATAGATTTTTTGGCCTGCAGCAGGCTTAGCAAGACGCTTTCTATTTCTACGAAGAATAGACACAGCTCTTTCTATACAGTGACATTTCGTTACTCCATTATTGAAATCGCACCGTAGAAATCTCTTTCTCAGTTTCTGTCATTTTGTCTTTCGTTTCCAACGATTTTTGTCTAGGTCCTTATTTATGTAGACTATTCCAGAAGAAAGTTTGCTATCCCAAACTGTCAAAAATCACCCTGACAACTGACAGTTGTCTAAGGTAGTGAAGACAATTTGATTTTGTTATCGCCATGCTAGACAGTAGAAAACTTTCTACTCGACGGCCACAACGTATATACGGTTATCTAAAAAATCATGATTTTACAACGCAATGTTAGAACGCAAAACTGTGTCAATTAATAGAAGAACAAAGCTATCTTCTACTACTTTACATCATTTAGATAATAGGGCATTACCAAGGAAATGGCCAATATTACTGTAACATTTTTTTGTTCCAAAATACGGCACTTCGACACTTTGAGAATAAAATGTTGTAGTTGTCTTTATATACGTGACTTAATATCAGTAAAAATAGAGAAACCAACAGAAAAAAAAGCCTAGGACAAAACAAAGAATTCTGAGTCGAATTAAGTAAAAGAGTGAATTTCGTAAAAAGTGCAGTTGACTCTTTCTACTCTGCGGCCGTCGTACTGTCTACACGGACCGTCATTTTTGTCTACTCTTCCGTCGACAAAACGGTGGTCGTGCTAAGCCTGCTGGGCTATCCAGTGTATCATAAAGCTTGTCTTGGGCTTTTGCTCTCGCAATGGCCACAGGTTTCTTAGCTTTTTTCTTTAGAGCATAACACTTTTTTCCCTTCAAACTAAGATTCTCATCTACAATACTTCGCCATTTCTTGAACTTTCTCTTCTTATTCTTCAACACATTCTGTATTTCTATCGACCACCACTTTCCTTTCGTCTCTCCCAAAATATATTTCGCTGCACTGCTAATACACCCTGCCATATCATTAATTTTGTCCACCACTCGGTCTTTAAATTTCTTCGTACAATCATTCTTCTCCAGCATATGGCATTTAAATTTCGTTGGAGGTTGCTCTTTGCTTTTATTGAACTTTATGTTTACGATCATTTCCATAATTAGGAGGATGAGAGTGCTGTGAGACTAATGAGACGACTTAGTGTCACTGCACTCACTGCTCCGATAGCACTTTGCAGTCCGGAGTTTAGATTTATGCCCGGTTTTTGCCAATAGGCTCGCCCCCTGTTACATAGGACTTAAAGATAACTGGCGAAATGTGAGTGAACTAAAGGTACACCTCTGCCTAACACTTCGGGGAATCCAGGCGAAATGTAGTTATTTTTCTCTGTGCTGAATAATGTCTGGTTACACACCTAGAAGACGAGCGCGGTGAGCAGTAGCGCGGGGTACACGCGGCGCTAGCAGGCTACATACCTGGAAGACAGTGAGCGCCAGCACGAGCGCGGTGAGCAGTAGCGCGGGGTACACGCGGCGCTAGCAGGCTACATACCTGGAAGACAGTGAGCGCCAGCACGAGCGCGGTGAGCAGTAGCGCGGGGTACACGCGGCGCTAGCAGGCTACATACCTGGAAGACAGTGAGCGCCAGCACGAGCGCGGTGAGCAGTAGCGCGGGGTACACGCGGCGCTAGCAGGCTACATACCTGGAAGACAGTGAGCGCCAGCACGAGCGCGGTGAGCAGTAGCGCGGGGTACACGCGGCGCTAGCAGGCTACATACCTGGAAGACAGTGAGCGCCAGCACGAGCGCGGTGAGCAGTAGCGCGGGGTACACGCGGCGCTAGCAGGCTACATACCTGGAAGACAGTGAGCGCCAGCACGAGCGCGGTGAGCAGTAGCGCGGGGTACACGCGGCGCTAGCAGGCTACATACCTGGAAGACAGTGAGCGCCAGCACGAGCGCGGTGAGCAGTAGCGCGGGGTACACGCGGCGCTAGCAGGCTACATACCTGGAAGACAGTGAGCGCCAGCACGAGCGCGGTGAGCAGTAGCGCGGGGTACACGCGGCGCTAGCAGGCTACATACCTGGAAGACAGTGAGCGCCAGCACGAGCGCGGTGAGCAGTAGCGCGGGGTACACGCGGCGCTAGCAGGCTACATACCTGGAAGACAGTGAGCGCCAGCACGAGCGCGGTGAGCAGTAGCGCGGGGTACACGCGGCGCTAGCAGGCTACATACCTGGAAGACAGTGAGCGCCAGCACGAGCGCGGTGAGCAGTAGCGCGGGGTACACGCGGCGCTAGCAGGCTACATACCTGGAAGACAGTGAGCGCCAGCACGAGCGCGGTGAGCAGTAGCGCGGGGTACACGCGGCGCTAGCAGGCTACATACCTGGAAGACAGTGAGCGCCAGCACGAGCGCGATGAGCAGTAGCGCGGGGTACACGCGGCGCTAGCAGGCTACATACCTGGAAGACAGTGAGCGCCAGCACGAGCGCGGTGAGCAGTAGCGCGGGGTACACGCGGCGCTAGCAGGCTACATACCTGGAAGACAGTGAACGCCAGCACGAGCGCGGTGAGCAGTAGCGCGGGGTACACGCGGCGCTAGCAGGCTACATACCTGGAAGACAGTGAGCGCCAGCACGAGCGCGGTGAGCAGTAGCGCGGGGTACACGCGGCGCTAGCAGGCTACATACCTGGAAGACAGTGAGCGCCAGCACGAGCGCGGTGAGCAGTAGCGCGGGGTACACGCGGCGCTAGCAGGCTACATACCTGGAAGACAGTGAGCGCCAGCACGAGCGCGGTGAGCAGTAGCGCGGGGTACACGCGGCGCTAGCAGGCTACATACCTGGAAGACAGTGAGCGCCAGCACGAGCGCGGTGAGCAGTAGCGCGGGGTACACGCGGCGCTAGCAGGCTACATACCTGGAAGACAGTGAGCGCCAGCACGAGCGCGGTGAGCAGTAGCGCGGGGTACACGCGGCGCTAGCAGGCTACATACCTGGAAGACAGTGAGCGCCAGCACGAGCGCGGTGAGCAGTAGCGCGGGGTACACGCGGCGCTAGCAGGCTACATACCTGGAAGACAGTGAGCGCCAGCACGAGCGCGGTGAGCAGTAGCGCGGGGTACACGCGGCGCTAGCAGGCTACATACCTGGAAGACAGTGAGCGCCAGCACGAGCGCGGTGAGCAGTAGCGCGGGGTACACGCGGCGCTAGCAGGCTACATACCTGGAAGACAGTGAGCGCCAGCACGAGCGCGGTGAGCAGTAGCGCGGGGTACACGCGGCGCTAGCAGGCTACATACCTGGAAGACAGTGAGCGCCAGCACGAGCGCGGTGAGCAGTAGCGCGGGGTACACGCGGCGCTAGCAGGCTACATACCTGGAAGACAGTGAGCGCCAGCACGAGCGCGGTGAGCAGTAGCGCGGGGTACACGCGGCGCTAGCAGGCTACATACCTGGAAGACAGTGAGCGCCAGCACGAGCGCGGTGAGCAGTAGCGCGGGGTACACGCGGCGCTAGCAGGCTACATACCTGGAAGACAGTGAGCGCCAGCACGAGCGCGGTGAGCAGTAGCGCGGGGTACACGCGGCGCTAGCAGGCTACATACCTGGAAGACAGTGAGCGCCAGCACGAGCGCGGTGAGCAGTAGCGCGGGGTACACGCGGCGCTAGCAGGCTACATACCTGGAAGACAGTGAGCGCCAGCACGAGCGCGGTGAGCAGTAGCGCGGGGTACACGCGGCGCTAGCAGGCTACATACCTGGAAGACAGTGAGCGCCAGCACGAGCGCGGTGAGCAGTAGCGCGGGGTACACGCGGCGCTAGCAGGCTACATACCTGGAAGACAGTGAGCGCCAGCACGAGCGCGGTGAGCAGTAGCGCGGGGTACACGCGGCGCTAGCAGGCTACATACCTGGAAGACAGTGAGCGCCAGCACGAGCGCGGTGAGCAGTAGCGCGGGGTACACGCGGCGCTAGCAGGCTACATACCTGGAAGACAGTGAGCGCCAGCACGAGCGCGGTGAGCAGTAGCGCGGGGTACACGCGGCGCTAGCAGGCTACATACCTGGAAGACAGTGAGCGCCAGCACGAGCGCGGTGAGCAGTAGCGCGGGGTACACGCGGCGCTAGCAGGCTACATACCTGGAAGACAGTGAGCGCCAGCACGAGCGCGATGAGCAGTAGCGCGGGGTACACGCGGCGCTAGCAGGCTACATACCTGGAAGACAGTGAGCGCCAGCACGAGCGCGGTGAGCAGTAGCGCGGGGTACACGCGGCGCTAGCAGGCTACATACCTGGAAGACAGTGAACGCCAGCACGAGCGCGGTGAGCAGTAGCGCGGGGTACACGCGGCGCTAGCAGGCTACATACCTGGAAGACAGTGAGCGCCAGCACGAGCGCGGTGAGCAGTAGCGCGGGGTACACGCGGCGCTAGCAGGCTACATACCTGGAAGACAGTGAGCGCCAGCACGAGCGCGGTGAGCAGTAGCGCGGGGTACACGCGGCGCTAGCAGGCTACATACCTGGAAGACAGTGAGCGCCAGCACGAGCGCGGTGAGCAGTAGCGCGGGGTACACGCGGCGCTAGCAGGCTACATACCTGGAAGACAGTGAGCGCCAGCACGAGCGCGGTGAGCAGTAGCGCGGGGTACACGCGGCGCTAGCAGGCTACATACCTGGAAGACAGTGAGCGCCAGCACGAGCGCGGTGAGCAGTAGCGCGGGGTACACGCGGCGCTAGCAGGCTACATACCTGGAAGACAGTGAGCGCCAGCACGAGCGCGGTGAGCAGTAGCGCGGGGTACACGCGGCGCTAGCAGGCTACATACCTGGAAGACAGTGAGCGCCAGCACGAGCGCGGTGAGCAGTAGCGCGGGGTACACGCGGCGCTAGCAGGCTACATACCTGGAAGACAGTGAGCGCCAGCACGAGCGCGGTGAGCAGTAGCGCGGGGTACACGCGGCGCTAGCAGGCTACATACCTGGAAGACAGTGAGCGCCAGCACGAGCGCGGTGAGCAGTAGCGCGGGGTACACGCGGCGCTAGCAGGCTACATACCTGGAAGACAGTGAGCGCCAGCACGAGCGCGGTGAGCAGTAGCGCGGGGTACACGCGGCGCTAGCAGGCTACATACCTGGAAGACAGTGAGCGCCAGCACGAGCGCGGTGAGCAGTAGCGCGGGGTACACGCGGCGCTAGCAGGCTACATACCTGGAAGACAGTGAGCGCCAGCACGAGCGCGGTGAGCAGTAGCGCGGGGTACACGCGGCGCTAGCAGGCTACATACCTGGAAGACAGTGAGCGCCAGCACGAGCGCGGTGAGCAGTAGCGCGGGGTACACGCGGCGCGCCAGCAGGTTGCGCTGCGCGGGCGCCGCCACCAACAGCGGCAGCAGCGAGTGCGCCAGCGCGTACGGCACGGCCAGCGCCAGGCCCAGCCAGCACACGCACGGCGCCGCGATCTCGCGCAAGATGAATCTGCAATAACACAAATGTAGCTTATAACACGTCTTAAGGTGAATACGACCATAGTTTATACGAGGTGCATTCAATAAGTACCTAGCCTCATCGCCAGAGGGCGCTGTAGTTTCAAAAGAGTTTTACCACAGTGTAGCACATTCTTTTTTAATTCTTTTTTCAAATTTTCATTCCAATCCCTTCATTTGTTTTAATTTGACAACTTATGGAAGCGAACGTGTCGATCGGTTTTACAAAAATGGAAAAAGAGCAATATCGTTCGGTGATTCGATTCCTATTTTTGGAAGGGAAAACGCGCATCGAAATCAAAGAGCGCTTGGATGCTGTGTACGGTGACTCTTCTCCATCGATGGCCACCGTCAAGAATTGGTTCAACGAGTTTGCACGTGGCCGTACGTCGGTTTTTGATGAACCACGTCCAGGTGCACCGAAAACAGCTGCTACGGAGGAAAACATTAAAAAAATCCATGATCTCGTATTGGCAGATCGCCGATTGAAGGTTCGGGAGCTAGCTGAGACTGTAGGCATTTCAGAAGGAACAGTGCATCATATTCTTCACGAGGAACTCGGCATGAGAAAGCTGTCGGCGCGATGGGTGCCGCGTTTACTCACACCAGAAAACAAGCGCAACCGTGAGACCACATCGGAGACGTGTTTGGCGCTGTTTAAGATGAATCCAGCGGAGTTTTTGCGTCGTTTTGTGACCGTCGATGAAACCTGGATCCACTGGTACACACCAGAGACCAAGGAGCAATCAAAACAATGGATCCAGACCGGGGAACGTGCTCCAAAGAAGGCGAAAACTGTAAAATCGGCCGGAAAAGTTATGGCCACCGTTTTCTGGGATTCACAAGGTGTGATCTACATCGATTACCTCGAGAAGGGTAAAACAATTACAGGGCTTTACTATGCCGATTTATTAGGCCGATTCGACGCCGAATTAAAGAAAAAACGACCCCATCTGGCGAAGAAAAAAGTGCTGTTTCACCACGACAACGCACCGGTTCACACGTCTGCCGTTGCCATGGCCAAATTGGTCGAATTACGCTACGAATTGCTGCCCCATCCACCGTATTCTCCAGATTTGGCCCCTTGTGACTTCTTTCTGTTTCCTAATCTGAAAAAATCACTCGCCGGGAATAGATATGGATCGAATGAGGAGGTCATCGGCGCCACGGAGGCCTATTTTGCAGAGTTTGACAAAAACTATTTTTCGGACGGGTTAAAAAAGTTGGAGCATCGCTGGGCTAAGTGTATCGAAGTAAAAGGAGACTATGTTGAAAAATTAATTGCCACTTTTCCAAAATTTTCGTTTACTTTTTGTAGGCTAAGTATTTATTGAATGACCCTCGTACCTAGTACTAGCACTTTGCACGCGACTTCGTCCGCGTGGATTTCGTACTTTCCTCAAAAAATTGTAACATCCCCTCCACCCCCTTTGAAAGTTAATATTCGAAAATTAATATTTGACGGTCTTTATAATTTATTTAGGGGAAAAAGTATTTGGACCAAATAAGTTTATAGGTTATAGGGAAAAAGGTTTTTCAAATAAACTGTAACCTCCCTTACACCACGACAGGGTTCGTTTTAAAAAAATCCGCTTCCATTGCATGACTTAAACAATATTTATACACATTACTCCACCCCTTAAACTTTATTACCCTTTTCCTCCCCGTTAGGAGCTCAGTCAGTCCTACAGCTCAAACCTACACCATATTATACAATACTAAAAGATTGAATTTATACAATGTAAAGATAGTTTTTACAATCTTCAGCAATTCCAAATGCTAATCAATTAGTTAATGCGCCCTTGTGGAGCAGGACCAGCGTTAAGCCAAGCATTTTTATCAGCGATGTAATCCCCCAACTTATAAAATGCTTGACTGCATAGTGTGCGTTTTATACAAGATTTAAATTTCGTTTCATTCAGCTGTAGTATATGGGGAGGTATTTTGTTGTAACATTTTAAACAATACCCCATGAAAGATGAGTCTACTTTAGCCAGCCTGAAACCTGGTTGAACTAATTGGTCCCTATTTCTAGTGATTTAATTGTGTCTTTCACCTCTTTTACTAAAAAGATGTAGATTTTTCCGTACGTACATGATATTTTCATAAATATATTGACAAGGTACCGTCATGATGTTAATATCTTTAAACCGTTCCCTTAGAGTGTCGCGCCTACGGAGGCCATATATAGCTCTGATGGCTCTTTTCTGCAGAATAAAAATAGACTCGACGTCTGCAGCCCGTCCCCATAGTAAAATACCGTACGACATAATACTATGAAAGTAACTAAAATAGACTAGCCTCGCGGTACCTACATCAGTAAATTGACGGATTTTTCTCACAGCATATGCCGCTGAACTTAGCCGTCCTGCAAGGGATGTTAAATGAGGACCCCATTGAAGCCTTGAGTCGAGCGTGATCGCCAGGAAAACAGTTTTATCGACGAATTCTAGTTTCTCTTGATTTATTCCTATCTCACAATTAGTACTTTTGACATTTGGTAAAGAAAATCTTATACATTTCGTTTTTTTCCCATTTAATACTAAATTATTAGCAGTGAACCGATTTTGGATCTGCAGTAGGGCGTTATTTACGTCGTCGAGATTTGATGCACGTCTATTAATTTAAAAAATTAAAGAAGTATCGTCAGCAAATAACACCATTTGTGGTTGGGTTTTCAACAAATGGGGTAGATCATTAATATATACTAAAAAGAGGAAAGGCCCCAATATCGAGCCTTGTGGTACACCCATTTTTACTTTTAAACCGAGTGAATAGACACCATTTATTTGAACTTGCTGTTGTCTATCATTTAAATAAGATTTTACTAAACAGAGCGCAAGTTTTCCAAGTCCGTAATGCTCAAGTTTCAATATTAAGGTTTCATGGTCGACGCAATCAAATGCCTTGGAGAAGTCACAAAAGATTCCTACGGCGTCTTGGGCCTCTTCCTGCGCCGTAAATATGTGTTTTAATAAGGTGACACCGGCGTCAGTCGTACAACGTACCTTGGTGAAACCATACTGTTGATCATGTAAGATTATTTTGGTGTTAAAATGATTCAGCATTTGATTCAGCATTACCTTTTCAAACACCTTGCTGAAAACCGGCAACACGGATACGGGTCTACAATTATTGGTGTCTTTACTGTCCCCTGATTTGAAAAGTGGTATTACCTTACTGTATTTCATTAGATCCGGGAAGACTCCTTGATCCACACACAAATTAAATATTAAGGCCAAGTACGGCGCTATAGTCTCAATAATGGAGGTACAAAATTTGATAGACATTCCCCATATATCTTTGGTTAGTTTGATCTTGATTTGCTTGAAAGCTTTTATTATTAATATATGGTTTATATGCTTAAATTTAAATTCAGTCGGGCAGGATGAAACGTTTGCTCTTAATAAGTCAATAGAACGCAAGGGTGACGCGTTTAAGGTTTCAGTAGTTCTAAGTGGGATACTGGTAAAGAAATTTACAAATTCTTGAGCAACTTCTTTGTTAGTGCTTATGGGACCACGTGAAGTCTCGAGTTTGAAATCATTATTTAGTCTTTTATTCATGTTAGTTTCTTTATTGATAATTTTCCAAACCGTCTTTATTTTATTATCGGCTGATTTGATCTTGTTGCTAATGTACAAGGCTTTAGCTACCTTGCAGGTATTTTTGAAAGTTTTAGAGTAAGTAGCAACGTATTTATTAAAAGTTTCAGAGTTAATATAAGGCTTAAGGCCATACAGCTCAAATAATTTTTCCCTACTTTTCCTTATACCCTTAGTTGCACAGTCACTGAACAAAAAATTTGGGCAAATAGTTTTTGTTTTCTTTTTTAGAGTAATATTGAACTCGGTGCGCACTACCGAAAATAATTCCTCATAAAATTCATTTACATTATTTATAATACGGTCCGGTATACTTAACTTACTAATTAAGTTATTATTCAATCTATTTAGATTGTTGGATGTAATTTGTCTAGATTGTATCTGAATTTTTTGTAATGGTGTGTTGCACTTGAAAGCAACGGTTTGACCGCTGTGATCAGAAGGGAGATAATTTACAATGGCTTTATCTAAGTAGTCGCAGCAAGAAAAAACATTATCAATACATGTAGCAGAATTTTTAGTTATGCGGGTTGGTTCTGAAAATACATTTCACAAATTGAATGATTTAAAGAGACTTAATAATCGACTGCTATTTAAACTATTCTCTAAGATATTAATATTGAAGTCACCACAGATAATTAGCGATTTTTTACTAGTTGCAAGTTTTGCTAGATTTTCGATTACTGACTCAAATATGGAGTAGTTTTGATAAATTGGGGGTCTGTAAACGCACACTAAAACATGTTTATCTAGCTCAACACAGGACAGTTCAATGTTATGTTCTACTGACAAATCAACTATATATTTACAAGTCTTAGATTTAATAGAATTTCTAACTAAGATTAGTGAACCCCCACTCAGCATAGATTTTCGGTTAAAACAACTGCCCACACTATAATTTTCATAATTAATTAGCATTTCATAATCTTTCAACAATGTTCAGTTAAACAAACAATTTCAAACATGGTTTTTTCTAAAAATAGTTTAATTTCTAATTGTTTGGAAGCAAAACCTTGAATATTTTGATGAAATAATGTCAAGGATTTTTGCTTAGAACCTTTTTTACATTTAATTATTTGAGAGCAAGAAGACACCTTGAAGTTAGAATTTGAAGTTATAACTACATTGTTACTGGTATCTTGTATGAATCTGATATGATGTTATCTTCATATGAAATTTTACTGATTTATTATTAATAACCAACTTTAATAACAAAATGATGTTAAATTACATAAAACTAGACAACATTAGATGAAATAAAACAAAATTCGATAAAATTAGTTTAAAGTAGATTAAATGAAATGACATGGTTTTATCAGTCAGTAAAAGACATGGTTTCATACCTAATAGGTCTGTAAATTTGTCCAACTAATTCAATTTGACGTTGTATAATAATATTTAAAAAACGTCACAATTATACATACTTGAGATCCATCTCTCTAATTCCATCACGGTAGGCCTTCTCAATGGCCCGTCGCATGGCCCAGTCCGGGCCCATCATGGTCAGTGCACACACTATCTTTGTGTATAGCACCCCGAGCGCCCAATCTTGCCAGACGAATAATACCGGCGACTGTTCTATTGGCACGCGGAGAGGGATGACTAGAACCTGTGGATAGAGGTTAAATTAAATTAAATAATAAAATTAATATATATAATATTTAAATAATAAATAATATTATTATTAGAAATTATGTTTGTGTGACATACCTAAAAGCTGCAAGTTACAAAAATATTTAAGAACATTATGAGTACTCAGGCGACCGGGACCATAACCCACGTGACGCCGAGTGTACAGTCGCCAGAGAAATCAAAAATCGTACGTAATGTATACCTGACTTTGGGCGGAGCTCAAATAGGGTGGGTTACTTTAGTTTAGCTATGAATTTTTTTGTTTATTTTTAATTTAATTTGCAGCACTCTTTTTCGCTTCCAGCCGTTTTATGCGTTGTTTTTTCAAAGGTATTTCTAATGCACTTTTTCGTTTTTAGAGACATGCTCTATAATATTTTTCCTATATCACTCAGTTTAGGCTGTGCGAGTGTTACATTACGGTACCAACAAAGTTATAACTCACCAACTCAAGCAGCAAGCCAAACATGAGCGGCACAAGCCCCAGCAGCGCGAGGGCCGCGAGCGCGGCGCGCGCGGCCACGCGGGCCCACAGCGCGGCGCGCGCCGCCAGCATGGCGCGCCCGCCGCGCGCCCAGCCCGCCGCCAGCGTGCCGCCGCGCCCCACCGCCCAGCACACGTACATGCCTAGGATAATGGCTACATCTAGACCGTGTAGTGCTAGCGACGTGCCTGGGCTCTCAGGGTTTATCAGTCCAAAGTGACACTGCCTTGGCATATATAAAATCATAAACATAACGTCACGCCCGTGGTCCCCGGAGTGTTAGGCAGAGGTGTTTAACCGATGAAATAAATTACACAAAGTAAAGGTGCTGTCTGGGGTCGAATGTCGGGGCCGTTACTACTACCACTAGCCACGTTGCCTTGTTACCATCTAAATACTATAACTATTGTGCCACTGCACGGCATATTCGTCCCCTTTTAGTCAGTTGAACTTCAGCGGTAGTTTCATCTGAAAATAGGGCTTGAAGGACCGGAATAGTGGATAATTGTGCAAAAAGAGAATCCTCTGCGCATTTTTTTGTGCACAAAGAAGAAGTATTCTTAAGATTGGTCTATGAAAGTTGTGAATAAATATAATAATAATTTAAATTACCACAGTCTCCTTTCATGTCTTATGTGATTTTTTGTACTATAGAACTACAAAACATACCACAAGCCGCGGTGTAAAGTTCGTGAACACCATCAGACGCCTTCGGAAGCCATAGCGCCATCACTCGCCTTCCAATAGCGACGGGAATCACCTATAAATGAAAACAAATAATAAATAACCCCATCATTTAAATAACGGGTGTAAACTGACTCTTAACGAAGCCGAGAGTCACGTATATTTCCCGTCATTATGTTTTTTTTTTTTGTACCGGACTATTGGAACCTTCTGGTAACGGTGATATTGAAGTTTCAAAGTTCCAACTTTTTCACGAAAACAAATTTAAATTTTATATTATACCCCCCACAACTCTTGTACAGTTGCATGCGTCCATAAGAACAATGTTTTGCGTGCATTACATTGTAGGCTGCCGTAAACAGTTATTTTTCTAAGGAAAGAATTTAAATTGTTTCCCAGCTATTATTTTTGCTCAATGTTAATTAGTTCGATGTACAAAATGCGTAGATAACAGCTATGTGATGGGTCTTGTTACATCCTGTATACTCAAGGGTTTATACTGTGCTGGACTGTGATCTGCCAACCTACAAGGTGCACAGTATTAATAAGCGCACGTCACACTTGCTGAACTACAAAAACCGCCCTTACTGCTACGGAATAAAAGCGTTGTCAAACTCAAATTGTTACCACCGCCGAGCAGTTGAATGTGCAAACAGCGCTTATAATTTATTAAACATGATTCCATGTCAAAAAATACAATCCCAACTTCTGTCATGGCGGCACGAGAATATTTAAATTTGCCATGTATAGCCGGCCATCACCGCCGCTGCCGCCTCCACCGTCGTCGCCGCCGCAGTCACCGCGGCAGGGCCCTCACAAGGGGCTCGGGAGCGGGCTGCTATGGAGTGCCAATAATGGCCCCCTTACGCCTCCTCCAGTTGAACATCAATCACGGGGACGGGGTTGCGTGGCAGCACGGTTCGGGGAGATTGTCGTGGTAGGGGTATACTTCTCCCCAAACCGAACTTACGCCGAGTTCCACAGCTCCCTTGCGGAGTTGAGAGTCGTTGTCGTCGGGTTCCATTCCCTCCCCGTGCTCGTCCTCGTGGACTTCAATGCTAAGAATGTGGCTTGAGGGTTCCTGGTATACGGACACACGGGGCAGGATGGTGGAGGACTGGGCTCTGGAGACAGGCCTGGTCGTCCTAAAAGTGCGGGGTGAGTCAGTGGTGGACATTTCGTTCGCTAGCCCCGCTCTGTCGCCACGAGTCGTCGACTAGCACGTCATGGAGGGAGGGGGTGGAGACCTTTTCTGACCACCGGTAGAACCGGTTTAAGGTCTCCGCCGAGACCTCCAGACCCGCGCTAGTCCGTCAGACCTCGAGTGGTCCGCGGTGGGCGCTGAAGCAGCTTGACCGGGAGCTCCTCCTGAAAGCCTCGATCGTGCAGGCCTGGGTGTCATCACCGGACAGGCCTGCTGACATCAACGACGATGCGGAGTGGTTCCGGGAGGCCATGTCCGAAGTATGTGACGTGGCAATGCCCCGATTCCAGCCTGGACGCGCCTGGCGCCAGGTGTACTGATGGTCGCCGGAGCTAACAACTCTGCGCAACGCCTGTACACCAGGCACCGCAGGCTCCGTATCCACCCTCCGGATACGGAAGCCATTCAGGCGGAGATGGTATGAGGGGTACAGAGCGGCGAAGACCGCCCTCCGAGCGGAGAACCTGCGGGCCAGGGGACTGGCCCGCGAGGAATCGATGGGGACTCTGAACAGGGATAAACGCTGCCCATGGGCTCCCCCGCTGACGCAGTCTGCGGCCCCAACTCGTGAAGGACGTGGTAAGCGCTCTGTTCCCTTCGCGAGGGGAGCATACTCCCCCGCCCATGGTTCCGCCTCCTGCAGTGCCCGATACGGACCACACTCCCGACGACGACGACGATGCTCCGGAGATGACAAAGGTAGAGCTGACAGTGGCGGTACGTAGTCTGAGCGCCAAAAATACCGTCCCAGGACCCGACGGCTTACCTGGAAAACCTGGTTCCTAGCCTTGGAGGCTCTCGGGCCTCGACTAAGAGGGCTCCTAAGCGCTCGCTAGGAGGGGGCCGGTTCCCACTTCATTGGAAGACGGGGAAACTGTTCATTATGCGGACTCTTCGTGCGGTTACCGGCCCATCGTGCTGCTCGACGAAATGGGCAAGCTCTTTGAAAGTCATTGCAGACTACCTCGTCGGGCAGTTGGTGCCGGCCGGTGGGACCGGATTTGGCAGAGAGCCAGCTTGGTTTCCGGAGGGGGCGCCACCATGCGCGTGCGAGCCCTTACGACGGGGGATGCTGTCGCCCGGGGTGGGGTCGTCTCGTCGGTGTTTCTAGACTTTCCTTCAATACCCTGCCCTGGAATTTCATAAGGGACTACTCCGGTATCACCGGATGCCGACCTACCTCTGTCGAGTGGCACATATAGACAGCCATCTACCCCGGTCACCAGGGAGAGTGGAACCGGCGAGAGATGTCGTGCGGTGTCCCACAATGATCGCGCCTGGGGCCGCATCTGTGGGACATCAGGTACGACTGGGCGCTGCGCGTCGACCGCCCTAGCGGCGTCAGCATCGTTTGTTACGCTGACAACAAGCTGGTCCTGACACAGAGGATGTCGCACCAGGCGGCGGCCGAATTAATGACACGCGGGGTTGCGAAAATCGTCGAGAGGATCCGGCAACTGGGACTCGAGGTGGCCCTACACAAGTCCGAGGCCATGAGTTTTCATGGTCCTCGGAACGGACCACCATCGGGTTTCCAAATAACGATAGGAGGGGTTCACATCGGCGTCGAGTTGACGATGAAGTACCTGGGACTCGTCCTCAACCGCCGGTGGAACTTCGTGGAGCATTTCTAACGTTTGGCTCCCAGACTGGAGCGGGCCGTGGCTGCTGCCCAATCTAGGGGGTCCAAACGCCTCTAGGCGGGGGTCTTGCGGTCCATGGGCCTTCACGGGGCACCGGTGTGGGCGCTTTCATTGAGGCACCAGCCCGCCGGTTAAACGCGTCCCAGAGCGTCATGGCCATCCGGCTGGTCCGGGGATACCGCACAGTCTCCGGTGAGGTGGCGAGCCTCCTTGCCGCATTTCCGCCATGGGATCAGGAGGCAAAAGTCCTCGGGCACATATGGGAGTGGAGTGAGGAGGCGAAACGCCGGGGCGTAACTTCGCTGCCGCGAGAAATCGCGGTACAGCGAACAGAGCTCCGGCGGGATCTCATGGGGGCATGGAGAGTACGCCTGTCGCAACCTAGTGCTGGGCACGTCACAATTGTGGCGCTAAGTCCCCTCTTTGAGGAGTGGATTAAGAGGTGCCACGGCGTCCTCACCTTCCGCCTAACGCAGGTCCTCACCGGACACGGTTGTTTTGGGAGGTGCCTGTTCCGCATAAGGCGGGAGAAAACACCCGGGTGTCACCACTGCGTGGATCGCCCGGAGGACACGGTGGAGCATACGGTGGAGCATACGGTGGTGGTCTGCCCGGCTTGGGCGGAGCACCGCCGTGTCCTCGCGGAGGCGATCGACGGCGGCGATCTCTCGCGTCCCGCCCTGTTCCAAGCCATGGTACGGAGCGAGAGGACATGGAAAGCCGTCACCTCCTTCTGCGAAGCAGTAATGCTCGCGAAGGAGGAAGCGGAGCGCGTGAGGGAGAGGCAATCGTTGCGCCCTCACGCCCCTAGACGCCGCAGGAGCAGATGCCCTGGGCGTCGGGAGTCAATAGTCGATTCCTTGCGGACGGCGAGCAATGGGTAGCTCGCCATCCGGTAAGGACCAGGCACGGGTCGACGGCGCATTATGTTCCACGCGCGCCTCAGAGATGTCAACACTAATTGACGGGGTCCAATAGTGCCGATGCCAGCCAGGGTCGCGGATTGTTCGAAAGAGTTACCGTGGCCCTGGCGCACAGGCAACTGGAGGAACACGGGTGGGTTTTAGTCATTAAAAATCCGACACGCCGTCCCGCTCCGCCCAGAGCGGGAGAAGTTATATGATGATTTCCATAGCAAAAAAAAAGTGGGCCCTTGCTTAGTTACTGCGACTAATTCGGTTCGCGCGTGGTTGGTCACAGTCTCACAGTTGTAACCCAACCTAACCCGTTTTGCCGGAGTGCCCTAGCTTAGTTACAACGACATATTCGGTTCGCGCATGGTTGGTCACAATTGTAACCTAACCTTACAAGTTTGGCCGTCAGTATCTGTATCAAATCGCAGGTGCTGTTGAAAATAAAAAACAAAGCTAAAAAAATATATGATCACATTGATCACAGACTAAAAGAAAAGCGAAACAAACAAATATTAAATAAAAACCCGTTTGACTGGAGTATGTTAGCTTAGTTACTGTGATAATAGTCCAGAAGTCGGTCTCATCGCCATACATTTTTCTGCTTACTCTGTAACCTACTTTAGGCCGACTATGCGCGTCATAATTTAGCATAGTAAAATAACATGACTAACGAATTAAAATATAGTGAACTTATAACCGTGTAGCTATCAACAACTGAGAGAAATAATCGCCTTCAACTCTAGTACTGTTACTTACTCTTAACTTAAATAAACTTAACTACTTAGTGCATCTTAGTGGAACGTGTTTCTCTATACTAGCTTAACTTACAAACCTTCACGATAAATCAGTGTATCGAGTTAACTACTACAACCCGGACAAAGAGGCTCATTTATTTATAAAAGTGTGCATCGTTAGAAGCCCAAAACGTTTGTAGAGGTTCATTAGTTATGTAGTTTAAGAAAAAAAACTTAATAACACGCGTTTATCACGCACTAAAAATTATAAAATAACTAGCTGCGTCCGCGGTTCCACCCGCAGCGGTAGGAAATATACGTTACGACTAGGGCTTTTATTCCGGGATCTCGGTCTCGAAAATTTCGAGAGTATAGACGATGTTTTGCTATTTTTGAGACTCGAGACTAACATTTTCGGTCACGGGAATAACGAGACTTTTGGGACTTGAGTCACATAAAAACAGTATTAAATAATCTACTAAGCCAACAGTATTTTTTTTTACTAAGGTAACGTGGATATGGCAATGTCAGCACTGTCAAGTGTAGAGTAAAGCTTAGTATTATCTGTGCAGATCGAATAACCTTGTTGACAAACAACACAGATTTTATCTAAATAATATAAATTTCATTGTGAAAGCGCGAAATTACTATTTCTTATTGTTCTAGACAAAAGCATGTCTTATTGCGATGTACTTGCTAAAATGCATGATAAGTCTTCAGTATGGTGCCATTTTTTGCGAGCCAATGATAATGCTTCTGCTAAATGCAAAACATGCCACTGAATATTTAAGACTTTAGGAGGGAATACAAGTGGTCTTCATAAACATTTTAAGAGTATGCATAAATAAAATGCATAAATAAATGATATTGTCAAGGGAAGAAGTACGACTTGCTTCATCATCGGATTACATTGCTTGCACACCTTCAACAAGCAAATGCATGGGTAAAAATGGAGCTTATAAACCACCCGAAAAAAAGCCAAGAACGGATTTCTTCCAGAAAGTTGACGGAATTAAAGTTAAAGTTTCGAGAATGGGTTCTCTGGATGGAATACCATTTCGAACTTTTGTCGAATCTAAAGATTTACGCGAGTTGTTCCAAAAAGCTCAATACACATTACTATTATCTGTGGCTACCATATCAAGCATGGTCAAAAAACAGGCCCACTATATCAAGTCTTTGACAGTAAATGAGGTCAAAATTAGGTCCTCTCTGTATGAAACGACATTAAATGCCCTTTGTTTTTTACGTGCCCACTACAAAAATGAAAAAAAACTGTAACAAATGATTTTATGATGTTTTTATTTGCGTTTGTTTATTAAAGTACTTGATTAAAATATCTTGTTTTGACTTTCTAATTGCACAGACTATAAGTAAGAAACCTAGTTTTGAAATAGTCTCGAAACTCTCGTTTTCCCCGGGAATTTCGAGACCACACCTAGTCTCGTTTTTTTTTCCCGGGACTCAATAATGCATCGATACTGAAAGCCCTAGTTACGACCTATTCTCAGACCTAGCAAATATACACAAAAATATTCATAAAAATCGGTCAAGCCATTTCGGAGGAGTTCGATAACAAACACTGTGACACAAGATTTTTAATCTATTGCATAGCTTGTATCGCGGGCTTTGAGCGCGGCGACCGAATCAAGAAATTCCGTAACGAAAATAAAACCTAACACCCCCCACTCCGCCTACCATGTAGCTCGGCCGAGCGTTCGCTTAACGTGTATGTATATGCTACGACTGTACTTGAATTAATATCAAAGAAAAATAAATACTGCATAAATAAAAAATAAATAAATAATTATAATTGCATAAGTTGATAAAAAATGCTATGCAATAGCTTTACCGCGGCAGTCCCCGAGTGCCACACGTGTTTTTTTTATTATTAGATTAAATTGACTTGTATCAGTTCTTCTTTTATATCCAATGATTAAATCAAAAAGCGTGGAGCGCTTTGTTTACATGAATTAAAGTACATACAACTAAAAATACTACTACAAGAACTACTTACAAGAGTGAGTGCGCTGGCTAGGACCAACGATATGGAGACTAGGACCAATAATGCGCCAAGTCGAACCGGGAACCAGGACACACGGACGTAAGGCTCAAAGCCCGCAGGACCGTCGCGACGCATCAACGCCTGAAACAATCACAAAATAAGCATTAGACGGACATAGAAAGAAGAAGTATACAGGGTGGCAGGATCATCGACGCGCAACGTGTTACCATGAATTCAGCACATGATTCTGAACCCCCATGCGTTGAAATAAAGTTAAAAAAAAATATTAAAAAAATTTTGCTTCCTAAAAATTGTTCCATACATTTTGACAGCGTAGGTCACTTTTCGATAAAACAACTGATTTATTTTGGATAACCGACAAGAAATTTCTGCGCTATGGGGTCTAGAATCATGTGCTGAATTCATGGTTACATTTTGCGAGTCGATATCCCTGCCACCCTGTATAATAGGCTAGTTGATAGTTTTAGAGACCAAATTAATATTTCTGCGAAATATTAACACTAACGAAGCAAATTTTTAATTTTTATGGCATATTGCAATATTGATTGTCAAAACAGGGCATTCTGTCATGGCGGCGCGGCAGCGACTCGATTGACTTCAATACTTTCATTCTGTCAAATCTGCAAGGTTTTTTAACAATGTTGCTCGCACACAAACTTTATTTAATACTTCTGTTGGAATATTACAATAATCGGTAGTCTTAATTGACAACGTTTTTAAATATTTGATAAATGATACAGACAAAATTTATTTGTGTCAATGTTTACTTTGACAGTCGCAGGTAGACGCTTTTCATTTCCTAATTTTGAATGTGCCTACACACAAATATGAATGAACACTACTAATTTAGTAAATTAATAATGAACACTGCCACATTGTGCGAGAGGGACACACTACCAACCAGAGCTGTTCCTTTCAAGACCATTCCTTTCATACGTCTATTGTTAATGCAAAATAAACTTTATGTCGGACGCATAAAGTTTGTTTTTACAATTTGAAACACAGTCGTCTGAAAGAGTTAACATGTCGCGCTCTGATTCGCTTTCAATACCTTTATTTTAACGCAATTATTTCTCAAAAATATTAATTAATCAAAAGCCATTTACAAAATAAAATTGACTTTTGATATTTTTAGCTCACGACCATTCTACAATACAAAGTTCATAAAGTGTTTTTCTTACTGTCAACTAGCCTATTGTGGTAAAAAAAAAATACGTTCGAATCCGAGTACTTTGTCATATGTTTAAAAAAAACGATAAAATTAACTTAATCCATATTTTTTTTACAATTTGCCAGCGGTATATTGCATTCCCAGTCTCATTTTGATTTTTTCTAATGTTGTTAATGCCACAACATCCTGAAACATATCACATGAGGTTCCTTTTGCCCAGTTTAGAGTAAAATACCTTGTTGAATAAATATCGACTTTACGCAAGTGTAAATTAAGTTGATTTCAGAAATTCTAACGGAACTAAACTTTATACATATTTTTTTATTAATATATATATTTTAAAAATCTAATATAATTTTTTATTACGTATTACAGTTATTTATTACGAAATCACATACATTTTAAACTAAATATTGTAAACGCAGATTACCTGATGTGCCGCCCCAAGTTGATGCGGCGGTCTCGGCGGGTGCGGCATCGGCTGGTCGTGTCTCATCTCGCCCAGCAGGTACGAGCGGAGCCCTAGGGCGCCAGCGGCACAGGCGCACCAAGTACGTACACCTGCCTTCAGCCAAGTTCGAGTGTGGGACTGTTCTAACAAGGCTGGTAGGATCACCTGAATAATACAAATTGGGTAAAACTATAAACTGCTTTAAGGCTACCATCCCTTTTATAACTTCAGAAACGTGTCATCTGAAAAAAATCCGTACCATATGTGGCTGTTACGGCCTCAAGATGAAGTATCTTTTTTTTTTTGTTGGAATTTCCTCAAATGACCTCTTCCGCTCTGGGCGGAGCGGGAGGCCGTATCAGATTCTTACTGACTAAAACCCACCCGTGTTCCTTCAGTTGCCTGTGCGCCAGGGCCACGGTAACTCTTTCGAACAATCTGCGACCCCGGCAGGATGAAGTATCATCTTGAGGCCGTAACAGGCACAGATAGTACGGATTTTTTACTACGCCGGTT
Organism: Dryobotodes eremita; assembly: GCA_917490735.1. Taxonomy (NCBI): domain Eukaryota; kingdom Metazoa; phylum Arthropoda; class Insecta; order Lepidoptera; family Noctuidae; genus Dryobotodes; species Dryobotodes eremita. The sequence continues at coordinate 7,147,994 of OU823261.1, forward strand.
AGTGGACCGGCGGAGTAATTGCGTAACACACTAACAGTAGGAATACCTTTCATTTTGACAATTCAACAACATTCATTGCGTTATTTATGTGGTTGAGCAGACAAATTTTTCGAACATATGAAGCAATGGATTAGCAATAGGCTTCAAAGTTATTCAGATTGTGATAGATAGTGTGTTACGCAATTAGGGTGCGGATCAGATTCGTCTGTTAATGTGCATGCGCTCAGGTAGACCGCGAATTTTTTTTTTCCTTTAGTTTTGTCAACAAATTATAATCGGACTCTTGACTTCAGACTTCAGATATTGGCCTTAATTTATTACCGATTAAATGCCTTATCGAAGGAACTTCGGTTAGTGGTGAAGGCTTAACGCGTGCTTAATAGTTTTTGTTGCATTTTTTTTTTCGATTTTAGTGGTTTTTTTACTGTGAACTTCAATCGATATTATTCTTTGTGTTTGTGTTTTAGCGTAGGGTTTGTTTTAACATTAATTTAGTTTATTTTTTAAAAAATTACCCGGCATCCATTATGGATACCAAAAAGCCTCCTGATCCCTTTGATTACAGTCTGGTGTTAACTGTTACTCTCCCCGACGACAATGTACAATTAGATATTACTAGCTTTGCCCGCGGCTTCGCTCGCGTTAATTTAGAATTTGACAATCAATTCGGGTTGTTCGGGGAATTATAGTTAGGAGGATGAAAAATCGGTCTATCGACACTCTAGACTCATAAATGTAATAGGTACTTAAATAAAAAAATTAAAAATAATCTTAACACACTGCTAAAGTTTCTATAATAATATAATTCAAATCATGATTCGAAAGACACGTGGCGCCATCTACTATCATAAGCACTTTGTTGTTCTCCTCGGGAACAGTAGTTTTTTCGGGATGAAAGGTACCCTATGTCCGTTTCTGTACCCCTGACAATGTATATACAAATTTCAGGATGATCGGTTCAGTGGTTTAGGCGTGAAAAGGTTACAAACAAACAAACTTACTATCGCATTTATAATATTAGTTAGGACGTTAGGATGGACTCCGAATCTGCAAACAGGAAAAACCGGCCGCTTCCTAAGCTAGCTAAAAACATAATTGGAAGACAGATTTATGGTCAGACCCCAGGTACTTTTTGCACCCTGTCAAATTTAGTCTTTTCTTACGTTCTTGTGTTCTTGACACATAATAATGTCAGCAACTTAATCCTAGGCAGTGTCAAACGCTTAGGAACAAACCGGGTTTCAAATCTCAGACAATACAATAATGTTTAAATTATTTTCATGAGTACATTAACGTATATGCAAAACAGTAGGTACATGTAGAAACTCTGTACAACAACCTGCTTTGCATACTTAGGTAGGTTTACAATTTCCTTTTTATTATACAGGGTTATTGGTAAAACACCAGCAACCTCTTAAGGGGTCATTGTACTCATCATTATAAACAACTTTTACTATGGACCAAACCAGAAATCGCGAAAAAAAAACAGATTTTCCCTACATTTATATTCGCATAACACGTCAAAACGTAGGGAACAGCTGATATTTTTTTCGCGATTTCTAGTTTGATCCGTAGTAAAAGTTGTTTATAATGATGAATACATTGACCCCTTAAGAGTTTGCTGGTGTTTAACCAATAACCCTGTATATACAATTGCTATCACGACGACACCAAGGCATGTTTTGTTGCTATGCATGGATTTATGCTGTCTGTAGTATTTGCATGACTCGTGGCTAAATAATAACAGACGCACGGATCGATCGAAGGATAAGCTACGCTTGCCGCGGTCGGTTCTTGAATGGGTGACCATCTATTACATATCGAGACCCCTACATGTCTCGGAAAGCTGGTTAAGCCTTTGGTCCCGCTTGCCATTTGTAGATGTTTGTACAGTCATTACGGGTAGTCCGATGCCCAAAAAGTCTGGCACCAGTTTTACTAAGGGGTATCGTGTTACCCAGTAACTGGGTTGTGGAGGTCAAATAGGCAGTCGTTCCATGTAAAATACTGGTATTCAGCTGCATCCGGTTAGACTGCAAGCCGACCACAACATATTTGGTAAAAGGCTAGGGAGATTGATTGCATGACTATTGAAATTAGTAATAACACGACTTAGAGTGCCATCGTTCAATCATGACAATTCTGACCATCCTAAGGCCTGGCAAAGATCGCCAATTCTGAAGAAACCGCCTATTTTATTAAATTTTTTAATAAAACTCGCTGTTTTTACAAAAACACATCGTTTACATGTTTGGAAACTAAATTGCGAACGCAGAATAACTATGGATATGAACTGCTTCCATCTTTAAGTTCGAGGTAAAAATGGGTGCCATCAGTTTTACTAGTATAAAAAATACAATGGCTATGTAAATACATAGCCTTAAATAAAACAAAACATTTAGCATTTAAATTAAAACAAATACATTTTTGACACCCAGACTGTTTTCAATTAATTCAAGTGTCATTGTCTTAGTGCCTGATTGATTCATTATTTAAAAACAATAGTTTTCAGATTAAAATACAAAAAAAAAGCTATTGACCCAAGTTAAGGCACTCCAGTTTTGGCCATGAATCACAAAAGGTGAAGTAAGTTGTAGTAGGTCTAGGAGTAAAGGAGTTGTTGTGGTGGTGTTTAAGCTTTAATAAGTATGGGTTAGTGCAAAATAAATATCCACTTCACCAACTGGGTACTAGGTAAAGCTGCGGTAACACGGCCCGTTTTCTCACACGCCAGATTGCGCCAAGCCAGGCCGACAGACGGTAGTAGATGTCGCATCCGATGATGCCTCCGGTGACCTGTCGTCGCCCGTCCGATCCGTGGAAAGTCGGTAAGTCGAAAGGCGCGGCGCAGCGCAAGGGCGCTTGTCGCGGCCTGTGCGGTTGCGTTTCTTCTGCTTTATTTTTGCTTTGTTCATCATATGTTGTCCATTGAATATAAACACAGCCATGCGCTCCGTATCACTTGACACATTGAAATAGCGGCCTACAGGGCGCACCAGGCCACCACACGCCGTGGGAATGCTCAGCACGGGCCGCGACAGGCCTCGATAGGCCGTCGGTCGTCTGGCGCGGCCTGTCAGTTAACGGGCCGTGGGAACACACCTTAAAGTAAATACTTATCTCTAACCACAGACTTCATTTTCTTAATTTAATTGATGGTTAACATTTTTTTATTGGTTATACTGGATACCAGTAAAAAAATGCCGCGAAGACTTTTTTTTTTTGGTCGGAAATATCATATAACCTCTTCCGCTCTGGGCGGAGCGGAAGGGCGTGTCAGACTCTTACTAAAACCCACCCGTATTCCTTCAGTTGCCTGTGCGCCAGGGCCACGGTAACGGGCTTACATTTAAAATCAGTAATCATGGTGGCTATTTTATTGCACCTCATATAATGCGATAGACCTTATACAGTGAATTAATTCATTAGATCCTAGGGTCCTACGAGTCCTCGACGGCAACGCTTCGTCCAAAAGTCGTCTTCCAACTATAGTCCGACCGTCGACAGAATGCGTTCCTGACACCTGTCAGTGCGACAATTCTAGTACTTAACTAATAAATATCAAATTCGCCAAACAGGTATTTGTTTGTATGAGACTGACAGCAACGAACGCACGCAACGCATGAACGCATTCTTTCGTCGGGCCCACTGTAGTCACTTAACTTTTGAAATATCACTTTACATGACACGATATAAAGCTCACTTTTAAATGCTTTACAATGAGTCAAGTAGGTATTGAGTCGAATTGGTGTAAAAAAATACATATAAACTAAAAGTGTCCTTACCTGAAGCAACAGCAACTCAAGGCTGAGTTCGTTGACCGGTGCGTCAGTGTGAACCGCAACGGCATACGGTAGGAAACCAGGCAGGACGTACTTGATCACTCTGATTGGCAACCATAACATGAAGAGGACGGCTGTTCCGAAGATCATGGCAGATACCACCAGGCGACGGATATGGGACCATACTGAAAGATGGATCATTTCCTGGGGATAAAAAAGATAAAACAGGTGTAAAAAGTCCCTTATCGAAGCCGAGAGTCACGTTCTTCCCGTCATTGTATTCGTTTTTGTACTACTTGGGAACCTTCTGTTTACAAAATAAATATAGTGAAGGTCAAAGTTTCAACTTTTTTTGAGGTTATTTTACGAAAACAAGTTTTAAATGTTATATCTTGACTTTAAATACCCCCACAATTCATGTACCTATGCATATGCACCCATGTACGGCACGGTTGGCGCAGTGGTTAAGCAATTGACTGCTGCGCTGCGTGTCGCGGGTTCGATTCCCGCACGGAACAAATATTTGTATGACCTACAAGTAGTTGTCCCGGGTCTGGCTGTTTTTGTATGTGAGTTTGAATGTTTGTAAACGCACCCAAAATACAGGAGAAAATCCCAGTGAAGGGAAAAGTTAAAAGAAAAAAAAATACGAAATGTTTTGCGTGTGTTACATGGCGCGCTACCGTAGACAACGAATTATCACACAATTTTTTGTACCATGTTAATTAGTTTCATGTGCAGAATGCGTAGACGAAGGTTTTGTGATCAGTGATTTCTTTACATCCTATATTAAAGAAAAAAGTGGGTCGCACATAACTATTCCTTCGTCAGTCAGCCGAAAGGGGTCCACCTCTAGACTTAAACCTCCCAAAGGCATCGTCAGAAAAACCGATCTTATCCGTAGCATCTGACGGATTCTTGCGACATTTATCAGGTCGACGGTCCGACTTGGGGATCTACTAACAATGAGTTTATTTTTCATTCGAGTCACTTTCGCAGGTTTAGAACATATTTTGTTAGGATAGGTATTATAGAGTACAACTTGATATTTATATTCTAGTAACCCCCGTAAGTACAAAAAAATATCTTGGCTGCCAAAATAATAAGTGTAGTTGTATTACAAGGACCTTCATATTTAAATAAACAAACCTGCACAGGACTGAAGTCAGGATCATTCAAATTCTTCAAGAACCACAGCACACCGGGCCTCAGTACTTCCCTCAACAAAAGAATGAACGACGCGAAGTAATATACGTAGACCATGCCGACCAGCCAGTGAATGAACATGAGGGTCCAAGGTGCCGCTTGCAGGCTTGACTCACGGTCCTTCAGTGTAGCGTCGAACATTGATAACGAGCATAGATCGAGCCACCAACCACATACGAGAGGAATCACTCCAATCTGAAACAAAAGAGTAATAACATTATTATCCAACTATACTTCCACACTAATATTATAAATTCGAAAGTAACTCTCTCTGTATGTTACCTTTTCACGCCTAAACCACGGAACGGATTTCGATAAAATTTGGCAAGGAGATGATGGCATCCTGGGAAAGGATATAGGTTACTTTTGTCCCGGTAGCACGTTTCCGTGGGATAATTTCCGAAATCCACCCGGGTGAAGCCGCGGGCTAAAGCTAGTACCTACTATATAAAACTATAAATACGAAAGTAACTCTGTCTATCTGTTACCTCTTCACGCCTAAACCCCAGAACCAATCGTTATACAATTTGACAGCTAGATAGCCTGGGCCCTGAAGGACATAGGCTACTTTTCATCCTCGATATTTGTGTTAAAAAAATATAAAATACAAAATACACGCAGACGAAGTGCCGGGCAACAGCTCGTATATTATATTTTTTCGGCCGTGACTTGTCACGCAATGGGTTTGCAGCGGTATCTAAATAGCCACATGCGAGCTACGCGTCACACTGACGTCACGCAAAGTCTTGCATCGCGCAAGCGGTTTACCGCGCAACTAGCATATGGGTAGTTAGGGCAGTTGCCCACCAGACACAACACCCCTCTGGTCGGAGGATCCACCCTTTTCCATAGAGTATGAGTGAACTTTACACCCTGTTACTCATACCTCTATAGGTGCCGGAATCTGGCGTTGTAGCCGAAGCAAGCATAGGAAACACTGGGGTGATGACTCAACTCTCGATGTTTTGACGTGTTGCTACATCAGTACATTGCCCCTGTGCGAAACAGGGGTGGGTTGCTAGTATAATAGAAATAAATTATATTTCAATGTCAGCATTGAAATCTGGCCTAAGGTTGGACTTCAGTAATTTGCCAAGGCTCCAGTCAAGTGCATTTGCACTAGTTGAGTAACTAGATTATCAAAAAGTGCAGTTAATTACATGTTGCAACATTCAATGCCAATGTACGATTAGTAAGGTTGTTGACCACTGATTAAAAACCTACGAGTCACAATCAAACCAATTTAATCGCAGTGAATGAACCGAATTAATTACACTAAACATTTCTTTAGGTTTTCTAAATAGATCTAGGATATTGATTTATTTATTTATTTGTTTGTTGTCTTTGTTTTGTTTTGTGATTAGTTTTCTATTTAACTATTTGAATGTTGAGTTCTGATATTATGATTAATTCAATCACTATGGTGCCACAGCAAATAGGTATGTAACAAAAGAATAAAACTGCTGTTTATTAACCAGCAGGGTAATTACATAACACACTAACAGTAGGAATGGGTTTCATTTTGACAGTTCAACAACATTAATTGCGTTATTTACGTTGTTGAGCAGACAAATGTTACGAACATATGAAGCAATGGATTAGCAATAGGCTTCAAAATGATTCAGATTGTGATAGATAGTGTGTTACGTAATTAGGGGGCAGGTTTTCCTGCCAATTACTTCACCTAATTAATGAATACGTTTGCATTACTTAGGTAGAGACTGGACCACAAAACACAGGGAATCCTAGTGTGGGGTCCAAGGAATTTGTAAAAATCTAGCACATAAGACTCCTATATAGTAGTTTTTTTTTTAAATATATTGTACCATGTTTTTCTGAACTTAATTAAGTTATTATTTATAATTGATTTAATGTTATTTATTGAAAAATTTATTTAAAACCTCTTAAATTCTTTAGCATTTATGCAATGCTTGTTAAATATACTTTTTTATTGAACTACTAACAAGCAGAGTTATTTTGATATATTAATTTTAAAACATTATAATCAGTGGCAAATTGTCGACAGTTGATGCCTAAGGTCAAATTATTAAAAAAAAAATGTTAAATATGCTTGATAGGTAATATTAGGATAAAATAACTAATTGCTGATTTTACCAGTCAGATATCTTTTATCTGTAGAATAAAATTGACATCTGACATTCTTATACGTATTGAAAAACTGTCAAAAATTCATAATTTATTCTCAGGTTAAGACTTGTTTTAGGTATAAAAGTTTGGTGAAATTCACCCTAAGAAGGACAGCTGTTAATGTAGGTTATTTTCTGCATAAAATATTGTTTTAGAGTTATGCCAGGATTACACAATGACTAATCTGCCTACCACACCAGTAAAATACTGTTTTTATAGCAAAATCTAAAAGTGGAGTGATCTATGGCGAAAACCCAAATCTCTATCATGAATTTTATTGTTTTCTAATTTAATGCTAAAGCCACAGCTAAATTAAGATATAGGAATACAAAATAATATAACTCACCTCTACAACAGACAGCAGGGCCACCTTCACAACCACATAACAGAATCCCAGTGCCTTCTTAGCACTTCGTAGACGTAGCAGAGAGGCCATGCCATGTAACACTGCGAGAATCGCCCCCACCAACACGTACCCAGCCAGAGCAGTCAGGGGACCCGCAAATGGACCCTCTGCCGAGAACCCCGCCATAGCAGCCCCCAGCCTTCCAATATGATACGGACAGAACGCAAACACCACTATAAACAATGTATTCAGGGACACAACCCAGAATACATGCTCCAGGAACACCATTGACCCATCCAAGCCAAGCAGCCGGGCCCACGTCAGCTCCTCAGCAGCAGCTCGGTCCCATTCCATTGGGTTCCAGTTCGCTTCATCCCCAACCAAAGGGTCTTCACCAACTTCAGCATTTACTTCATCTCTTAGCCCAACTTCTCCATCCCCCGCCCCATTATTTACACGGTCATTATTATTATCCTGTAGGGGCAGATCTTCAGGGGGAGGAGCTGGCAGGTTCTCTCTTTCCATCCAGTCGGGACCCCCACCATGCATGATTTGCTCTCTCAGCCACACAAGACCAATGAAGGAGAACAGTGTACAGGTAACAACAAAACAACCAGAGAAGACATCTTTAGCAAGGTTTTCTGCTGACACTATGTCAAATGGTAATGAAATCACAGGGTCTAGGGAACCCGAGAACAGGCAGCGGTAGGTTCTGCAGGCAGTGAGTGGCACAATACCGAGCCAGGCGAGCGCCACAAGAGTGTAGTGCAGCCAATCTTTAACGGCGGACGCCACGGACGTCACCAGCCCGCCCACCACGTCGCGGATAGGCAGCCTGCGCGGCATGTCCGGCGAATATATAGGCATAAACGAAAACCGGTGGCCACACAACTCGCAAATCTCCTTCCTGGAGTATCGCATCCACTGCACTAAACACTCCTGGTGGATCCATTTTATTGAGCCCGTGCAGATGCACGGATGGAACAGTGGTCTATCAGACGAAGCCTCCGAGCGACAGAACCGGCAGAAGTCCGCGCCGGACGAGTCCGAATCCATCATTTTCTTCAATCCAGTTTGCCTGGTTGATTATGCGATCTGCGAAAGTAATCACATGATTATGACATGTGTGAGCAACACACAACACTAAAAGTTGGACGATATTAACGTAAATACACACCTTGACGCGTAAAAATAATAGACAGCACAAAATACAATAGATTTATATGAAAAAAATAGGTATTTTCTCTTTGTTTGACAACCAGACAGCCACAGCAAATAAGTGTGGCCAGACCTATGTTTATAAAAAATCTACCAAGGACGGCTAGTGACAGCTGTGCAGGGAAACAAACCGGATATGGGTGGTAAGAATACTTTTATACAGGCTTTTAATTAAAATGCAATTAGGTAGTGATGTTTCATCAATTATTCAAGAGAATGTAAATGTAAAAACGAATTATTTAAATGTATATACATGTGGAACTAACTGTTTATAAATTTTTTGATGATTTTTGTTTCTTGCTGATTTCTTCATGTTTGAATTTGTCTGCTCGATAACGTAAATAACGCAATGAATTTTGTTGAACTGTCAAATGAAGGGTGTTTCATTGCCATCATAAGTTTGTAACACAATTACCCCGCTGAATTCACATTGGATGGGCGTTATCACTGGAGACGAAGTATTGAAGGAGGGGGGGTAGACCTACCCAAGATTATCCCAATGTGAGGTTAGATCGCTCCTTTAAAGTCCAGGCGGCAGCGGTACTGACGTCCTGCATATATATGCGCCAGGTATCTTCTTGAACGGCGGATGGCTTTATCCAACCGCAGCCATAGGAAGAATTTTTCTTGATGCAGAAGTAATATCATGGCTAATAAGTCTTTATAAGGCTTCAAGAAACTCTTGCTTATGCAAGCGCTTCTTGTAGCTCTTTCAGGATTATTGTGAAACTTGAAAGTATCTTACCGATGACTACGAATTGATGAAAATGCTATGATATGATGATATGTACTTATACAGTGAAACTGTATCGTAACGAGGCCATCAAGTATTCTATTTTAAGCCATGTTTACATCAAAACTTAATTCTAAACACTAGTAAATAAGCAAATATTTAAGGCATGATATATATTACACCCTATAAAATTACCTAACTACTGAAAACATAATAACAACTGCACCTTTATTGACTGAAAAGTTATTACAATGCAAAAAGGAACAAAAAAAAAATGTTTTTGAATATCTCTAAAACTACCTACTGAAAAGAATCCCCAGTTACAAACAAAATTGAAATGCTGATCAGCAATTCAATTTTTTTTTAATACTATATTTCTTTAAGTCAATAGACCTAATGAAATCTAGTATTTAGATCGATATATCTAGAAATTTTAACATGTCACGTATCTTTCAGTGAAAGTTACAAACTCATATGTTAACAACATATAACTTCGGTTAAGTAAAGTTACAGAAGAGCTAGTTTCATGAAAACTAGGTCCAGGGTAAGGTCTTGGTCTAGGTTAACTGGACATAATATTAAAAACAACTAAACTGCGGCTATATTGCCCACTAAATCGAAGTCATAAAGGTGTTGTACTTACGATATTGATAGCTAGCTATTATTATTCTAAACTACATAAATTACTTATTCAAAAAAATACTCTTACACTTAGTTTTTGGTGACGCATCGTTATATACATACATTATGTGAAATCGATGTTTATTTTTCCAAAAATTGCTATTGTAGCGGCGGGAGTGTCACTGGTAAAGATCAAGTCTTACAAAGAATAAGTATGATGTGTTTTAAATAATTTTATTTCACGGTACATGGCCACAACCTACATCTTGTTTTCTTAATTATAGCCAACACAATGCATGTGATTCCTTTGTTATCTAGAACGTCTCATGTAGTCTAGTCCACGATTTAATTAAGCACACCTAAAACAAATACTTATTTTCCCGCTCAGATTATAATTATATTTGTATGGCGGGGGCTGGATTAGCTACGTACCAGGTGTAGCAAATGCTACATGCCCCGCGATTTAAGGGTATCCGCGCTTGGACATAGGTACAAATAAAACGTCTTGTTGCGTATACCATCGGTAGGTCCAATGGAATATTATACGTATAGATTATACGTCGATCTTTGATAGTCGTTACGGGTACTCAGAAGCCCGAAAGTCTGTCCAAGGGTGGTGTATTACCCAGTAACTCGGTGGTGGAGGTCAGATAGGCAGTCGCTTCATGTATAATATTGATATTGAGCTGCATTCAGTTACACTAGAAGCCGACCCCAACATAGTTGAGAAGAGGCTAGGCAGATGACGATACGTTCAAAGAAATCTAACTTCTCAGAAGTGGGATACTACAAAATTTTGAGCTCGCTGCGCTCGCTCTTGCATACTAGTTTCTCCAAATCATTCAACTTTTCTGTATAAAACGACGAAGTAACTCCTACTTCTGTATGAATTGTCAATGCAGCTCTATGAAGCGGGGTGTTAAAAATTTCGATCTCATTTTGCTCGCTCTTTTTTTTCGTTTCTCCTAGTTCTTAATCTTTTCTGCATAAGTTGACAAAGTACCTCCTATTTCAGTATGAAGGGTCAAAAAAAACTAACCATTCCCAGATGCTGAAATTTTCGAGCTCGCATAGCTCACTCATCCATACAAGGTTCTTTATGAAAAATCACCATTAAACTACTGCCAGCAACCGCTATTATTATTATTATTATTATTATTTATTTATTTCAGAGAATCTCCATATCATAATATCACAAAAAAACAAAACATACAAACATAAAATGTTAGTGTGTTAGTAACAAAAAATAAAAATAAAAATATGTATCTAAAATTACGTTAGTAATGTTAGCACTTATACCTGATGCCTATAGCCGTCCTTATCCACTGATTCTGGAAAGGACAGTCAAAACGGGCAGCAATCACATTCAGAATGCTGTTGCTGCTGCTTCGCAGACGGTGCAGCAAGGAGTTTGCTTTCTTGCGCATGATGGCTTGAAAGCCATCCGTACGGGCTTCAGCAAACATACCAGACACGCTGCAGCGCCACGGCAGCCCCAACAGCATCCTAAAAGCATTATTATACTGGGTGCGCGGGGCTGTGTAGGTTCGCTGCGTATGTTTCACCAACAGGCCGCTCGAGTAAAAAAAAATTATTCATAAAGATTGATTTTTACAAAGTTGTACTTTAAGCATTGTTTGAAGGAAGTTGTTTGGTTCAAGTAGCAAAAGAATCTCTTTTTTAGAAACATTGATTCGACAACTGTTATATCGAGAAAAACTATATTGTAAAAGTACTGTTTTATTTTATCTTCTAAACTTTAAAACTTCAAACAAAACAAGTTCTACGAAGGCCAAAGGGCCCTTGGTAGAATTTGCTACAGGCCCGTGCTAGTTTATCCGATACTGATGACCTACAAGTGATAAATGTTCCGGGTCGTCTTTGTTTATGTATGTGGGATTTCTGATTGTAAACGGACCAACGATACATGTGAAATTTCTAGAGTGGGGCAACAGTTTTGTAAAAAAAAAAACTGTTTTGTTCGATAGGATGCCATAGTTTAGTCTGATTAAAATTTGTTCACAGCGTAAAGCAAATGTTAATTAGAACAAATACCTACTAGAAACATGTTATTCCTTAAAATATCATCATCATTTTCATCATTTGAGTTGAAAGACATCCACTGCTGGACATAGGCCTCCCCAAGCACCGCCACTTTGATCGATTCTTTGCTTCTCGCATCCAGCGGATTCCTGCGGCCTTCACCAGGTCATCGGTCCACCTTGTAATATAACCGATCAATTTTGAGTTTTTAATTTTTTTTGCTCATTAGTTTAATAAGTTTAAAATATTATTCAATGTTTACTTTATCATTAACATTGAAATGCTAAAATGAAACTATTTACACTAGGTACTAAATTAACCTATACAAATAAATACATAAAAAGTAGACTTAGGTGACAAAGAACTCGTCCACATCGCTATAATCCGGAAACGTGCCCATAAGTTATTGAATTAGTTTAATTTCTACCAAAACATTCCCATTTTCTTTGTGGCAATGGCTTGCGCAAAATCACGTCTTGCCAGTAGAAAAAAGTTTAACAATAAAGATATAGTTTGTTTTGTTAGAAAAAACGTAGATGAAGGTAGGTAAAGTAAAAAGAACTAAATGCTACGTTGATGACTTGATGTTTCAAAGACAGAAAATACATTTTGCACATTTTCAGAGTTTCTTTCATAATGGCTCTATTTTATTTGTATTTTTTTATTGCGAAATGGTCCAGCTCTTGAACTCGGTCTCACCTGGTGGAAAGAGATGGATTAGGTCTATGATGGAATTGGAACGAGCAAGCTCAGCAGATGTCTATTTACTTTTGCTTTGAAGGCTGACGGGTTATACGAGGAAGGGAACACAGACGCTGGCAGAGAGTTACACACTTTGGCCTTCCACATAATAGATGTGGAGGAGAAGCGCTGAATCGACTAGTTGGTATATCTACCAAGTGCGGATGGTACCCTGCAGTACGTCTGGTAGTACGGTATCTTCGCTAGGAGTAATAGTGTTCTGTGTCCGGTAGTGAAATGGAGATGGTGGGATCAGGTCGTGGAGCTCCTGCGCACACTCTCTGAAGTACAGTTTCTAGAAGACCGACAGGCAAGCAACTTTACGAAGATGTGTCAGGCTGTGAAGCCTAGCCCCCAGCGCCTCGTAGCGCCTGTATGATGCTTTCAATCCTTATTGTAGAATGCAGTAAGACAGCAGTGGCTGCAGTTGTACTGTTGACAACACATGTTTTAGGATACAGTCGCCAGCACATCAAGTTACCACAAACTGTCAGATGTTCTCATTCAATTTTGAACTTAAATTACAACATTTTAAAGTTTAAAATCGTTTGGAGAAATTTGACAGTTTCGTGTAGCTTGACCTACTGGTGACTGTACATTCCGAATTGCGCTTTAATCGATTTGAGCGTGCTTCCCCCCGTTCCGAATTAGCGTCAGCACGATAACGATATCCCGTGAATCGTTATAGATGACGTCATGAAATGCGCTATCTTGCGATAACGCCGACCATTCCCTAAATTAATATCACCGTGAACGCTGTCAAAAATGACAGCTGTGCTGTTTTGTTTTGGTCCCATCATAATTATCTTTAATCTAACGTGGCATTTTCGAAATTATGCTATAAAATCCAAGAAAAAAGCGTACCTGTTAGGAGTGCTAAAATCATGCGAATTATGTATATTTAATTATTGTTGCATAAGTAATTTGTAATTCTTGGTATTTGTCTTCGGGGTAAATCTTTGCTGGTAGTATATAAATACGCTAATATAAGCACTTCGTTATCCTCTTCATCACTGGACGCATCGTCGTTCTCAAACTCAAAATCTGAGTCATCAGAGTCGATAGAGTCAACCAACAAAACAGAAGTGCCGATGCGATCAACTTCCATTTTCAAAAAAAAAACCATTTGGTCTTTCTTGTGCAAACCTCAAGGTCTGGGGTTGACGTTGAGCGAGCACTGTGAACGCGTCCACGAGTGTTCCGCATTGTTGACAGCTCTCGGCTGTCATAATCGTGCTAACTAAATCGGTACGCAAATTATTGATGTAAGCGCTGGGAGTGTTTATGATATAATTCGGAATGTATCCATAATGTTGACATGATAGCTTCATAGCTTTGACAGATGACATTTCGCCGTTCCGCGAGAGGTGTCGTGGTATAGGAGGATTGGTTACTTGAAACTTCTCAATTTTATTTCACACAATTCACGCTTTCAAATTAATATGTAGTGAGTATATGACTGAAGATTCTACGCTCAATTCCATCACGGTAGGTTTCGATTCAATCTTGAAGGTGACGTACTCAAAGTTTGAATCATTATTTTCTAATACAATTATTACAAGTGGATGTGAGCGCGTAATTCGTGCTATGATCGCATAAACTTGCTCAATTATTTATCCAATCGCATCGGCAGATAGTATACCATTCCAAATAATTAACAGTGTATCAGAGTTCTTAGAAAAGTTACATTGAAAAATTATGTACACCTGAAAAATGCGACTACGTAAACAAAATATAAATATTACTGTTTTGTAAAGGAACTTGAATGTATTTAAGCAATTTTGATGTAAACCATGTAAACCATAATGACGTGAAGTCTTTTTCATTTACTTGGATTTAACAGAGTGCAATATCAATTATTCTGACCTCTTGGAATCTTACTGGAATAGTTTTCACAGAAGTCTAATTGGTTATTGTCGGCGCGACTTATCGCCGACATGCATAATCACTGCATGAAAAAAAAACTTACGTACGGTCAAAATCTATAGTCCAAAAATAAATATTTTAATTAGGTAATGTGAAATATACATGTAGTGCTAAACACCCCATTTCGTTTCCATAAAACAAATATTATTGTTATTTCAATTTATGTGCTGCACTCCTAGTATAGTTTAGCAACATTGCCTCCATAGTCCTTTCACACTTTTATTTTACCTCTGGTTTTGCATCACTTCCAATTACTGTAATCTTTAATATCATTACAACAGTGTTCCTGTAAGTTGTTGCTGTCAGAGCTGAAATAACTGTGAAGGGACTGTACACTTGTTCGGTCAGCATTGACAGTACAGTGACTAAACATAACAGACATATGAGAGTCATAGAGTACATGTCAGCCAATATTGTGTGGGTGTTGATAACGGGTTCTACGGAAAAGTTGCAAACACTTGAATGATAAAAGTGGCATTGACAGTAAAACAACATTTTATTTATGTAGGTTTTGTTCGTTTACAATAGTTGAACGTCGAACGAAAACTTGTAGTTGATTGATGTTGCTAATTTGAGTGGTGATAGGAAATTGAGTCTTAACTATGACCCAGGAACCATTGAACGATTATATCTCAACACATCATGCGACTGTGAGTAATCATAGCCATCAAAAATATAGTTATAAAATGCTGATCTCTGTACTGTCACTATAGTACCATAAGTTTTTTCCTCACCTCATGTTACAAATTCACAAACCTTTTTGAGTTTATCACCAAGAAGTTTGTATCCAGAAAATTCGTAAAGAAGAGACATAGGTATTGCATGATCATGACTTTATCTATTATGTCTGCGTCTGGTCATGTCTGTATGCATTGCACTATTTATAAACATGAAATGGATGAGACAACAAACATCCATGCCTGTTTTTTTTTTCGTTTCTGCTCCCTCTCTTTGTGTGTCTCAGTGGAAGCATGTTTTAAAATTAAATTCTTTTATTTCCAGAAAAACTCAAGAAAGCTTTCAGAAAAGTGTAATGAGTCTGAAATGATGGCATCTCAAAAACCTGTGATAACAATAAACCAACCAACAGATGCGATAATACGTATAGATGTGCCAAGCACCAGTAAAAATGTCCTACGGACCGAGCAAACAGAAATTAACATATTATGTTTTAACATAACTCCGTACAGCGAATTAACACAGTTTATGTGCTGTTCAGCTTTCGTATTTATATTTTATTTAGCCTATGGATATTTTCTAGAACTAATATTTTCTAAGTCTGATGTGAAACCTGTAAGTTTGTACATAACGTTAGTTCAATTTTTAATGACGATGGTATTGAGTTACTTTGAGTCCCTGATAAGAAATCCTATAAAAAGGAAGTGAGTATGGTTTTTCCTACTATTTTTATAGCATTGATAAGATTTTTTTGAGAGAATGTAAAAATACTAGAGAAAAAACTACACAAATATTATTTGAAAACTATCTGATATCTGAATTAGTATGTTAAATTTCAGTCAAGTAAAATACACCGCTAGACAATGACAGTGGGACAAATTTAAAAGAAGAAGACCACAGTATAGGACAAATAATCTTCATTTAATTCACTTTTTCAGAGTACCATTAAGAACATACGCATTACTGGCAGCTCTAACACTTGGAACCATGTCCTTCTCAAATCTTGCACTTAGTTATCTGAACTACCCAACCCAGCTGATCTTTAAGAGTTGCAAGCTAATACCAGTAATGATTGGCAGCATTATTATATTGAGCAAGCGTTATGGGTTCCTGGACTATGTGGCCGCTGTCGTCATGTGCATTGGTCTGACGATGTTCACTCTGGGTAAGGATTTTATTAGGTTTTTATAATTCTACAATATCAGAAGAAAACGGCTTTTGCTTTTTGATGTAACCATACTCATCATCCAAAGAATGTGTGCTTCATGGTTCCCTACTTGTTCCTTTCGTCACTGCTTGGGTGGAAATCGGCAGTAAATTTATCGCCAGTTCGAAACCTGCTCGTGCCTGTTGTTAACAACACTGTGGGTAACATACGGATCAAAACCATCGATAGAAACAATTTGCTTAATGTATGAAAGTATTTTATAAGTACATACTTCTAGAAGTTTAAGGCTGGATTTAGTGCTCGACCAACGATCGACGGTCAGCGCTGACATCGGTCGCGTACCGTTTTATATGGACTCGCGCTCGCTGACCGTCAGTGCTTAACTATACACGTCCATTTATCGTCACTGCCTTGGTACCGGTCAGCGCTGACATCGGTCGCGTTACGATTTATATGTACTCGCGCTCGCTGACCGTCCGTGCTTAACTATACACGTCCATTTATCGTCACTGCCTTGGTACCGGTCAGCGCTGACATTGGTCGCGTTACGATTTATATGTACTCGCGCTCGCTGACCGTCAGTGCTTCACTATACTCGTCCATTTATCGTCAGTGTCTTGGTACCGGTCAGCGCTGACGCATCGTGACCGGCGTCAGCGTAACTCTAAATCCAGCCTAACAACCCACACATAAATTAGTTGTGTCCCAGCAATGATAATTAGTTCTCTATATAGTCTGTGATGATTGTGTTATAGGCTGATTATGCCTTAAGTAATATAAGTAATATATAGTTTATAAAATAATGTACTTAATTACTTACTTTGTACATAACTGATACAAGTTACATAAGTACTTATTTGTTAAGTACATTTACAACACACTTGTACAAATATCAATGCGTTAATTAATACAAAATACATGCCACCTATCATAAACATTGATGGATTTACGTAACAACTTATAGCTAGCCAAACAAAACTGGCGAAATGAAGGTATACCATACAACTCTGCTTACTCCTTCGAAGAGCACAGGCGAGCGTGATGTTACATCGTTTTATGTTATATCTTTCAGCGGACTCAAGCACCTCACCAAACTTCAATTTCCTAGGCGTAGTCGTGATATCTCTAGCGTTACTCTGCGACGCTATCATCGGCAACGTTCAAGAGAAAGCGATGAAGCAGCACAATGCTTCGAACAACGAGGTCGTCTTCTATTCGTATGCCATCGGGTGCATATACCTGGGTGTTATTACTGGCTTCAGCGGGGTCATGATGGAAGGCTTCAATTATTGTTTGAAGGTGAGTTTGTTTATATTAGTACAGTATGCGCTCGTTAATATAGCACATTTCTTTGGCGAAATAATAACACGGGTCGATTGAAGGTTAAGCTACGCTTGCCGCGGTTGGTTCATGGATGGCTGACCATCCATTACATATCGAGAGTTCAAGACCCCTCCGTGCCTTGGAAAGCACGCCTAGCTGTTGTTCCCGGCTCTCGTTCGTAGATCTTTTAAGGTGTTTCCTCACCGGGAGCATTCGTCGTTAATGGAACCTTTACCTGCGGCATAGCTAGCCATATTACTTCTACCTATTAATTTACCAATCCTGCTGGTTTCAATTATATCTTTACACTAACTTGCAGCTGATAGCCTACGCAGTCTACTTGCAAAGCCGTGGCCGTTACAGTGGAATCTTGGATTGTTACATTACAGGCAAATGCTCGGGAGGTGAGGGTCGTTACCGGTAGTCAGAAGCCCAAAAAGTCTGACAACCAGTCTTGACAATGGGTATCGTGTTACCCAGTAACTGGTTTTTTGTTTGAGGTAAGATAGGCAGTCGCTCCATGTAAAATACTGGTAATCAGCTGCTTTCGGTTAGGCTTAGGGCCGGATTTAGAGTTTTGGAGGCCTTGGGGCAACAAAGGAGTGGAGCCCCCCCCACTCCCAAATTATTTTTCAAATAAAAATAACAATATATTTCACTCGAGTTTTTCAATAGATAAATTATTGTGAAACCAAGTAGGTTCTTTTAGCATTTAACAAACATGTATAAATATAATCGATAACGAGAATTATCTGAAATCAAAAACATTTCGAATCGTTTTTTTTTATATTTAAGAACAGTATAATCATGTTTGTACAAAGTATTATAGGTAAACGTAAAACAACGAAAAAAAAAAATCACAGGAAAAGTGGTTTACTAGTGTTTACTCGTTGGAATAGTAGAGTTTTTTTTTTTCCGAAGTCTCTATTGTAGGGGCCCCTCTTTTGTGGAGGCCCCGGGGCTGTAGCCCCGGATGCCCTTCAATAAAACCGGCCCTGATTAGACTGGAAGCCGACTGCAACAGTTGCGGAAAAGCTAGACAGATTGATTGATTCAGTTTTGGAAAGAAACGGCCATTTAGGTATGAGGGACAGAGGCGACGATTAGTGACCTTATTGGTGATGTTCTTCAGAAAGGTCAGGTGCTAGTGCTCGCAACCGGCGAGAGTGTATGACCAGATATATGAACGTACGTAAACGAGGCAAAAGAAGTATGTAAGGATCGTAGCAGGTGTCGTTCTGTAGTTTCTGCCATGGGCAGAAGGCGTGTGTTTATGTATGAATGTACTTATGATTATTTATCGAGTAGAATATTGCACATCATCATCCACAACCCGACTTCAACCACTGCTGGGCATATACCTCTCTTTCTTGTGCCAATTCCCACGCTCCTGTGCCAGCCTCATTCAGGTTTTTCCCGTGATGGCAACAATGTCTTCCGCCCATCTCGTCGACTATTGCATAGGCGGTTGAATGCCGTAGGCATTTCTGCCAGTCGACTGTAGATATTTGCATGATGCAGAGACAAACTATACAACAAAATTTACTGGATTCACAAACATTATTTTACTTTGAAATCGTACTGTTTGAATCAAGACCCATTGTTAAAAATTGCGATAACAAAGCAAGTACCTGTTTAATAACGCTTTTAAACGGTTCTTTATGAGCTAAAGGCTAATTTCTGAGTACATTCTACATTGTATCCATGTCTTTACCGATACTTAAAAGATTGAATAGACCATAACCGATATGAAACGATAAGGTTTGAACCATTGTGCATTTTGTGTACATTAAGAGTTTACTCTAGTTCTGATAGCGAGAATGTTCGTCCGTCATCACCTGGGCAATCAGCCCCCACTACCGACTTTTATCAACAACATGAGCTCCTCTCATATCCCACCACTACCACCCATGCTCACACGAACGAAGAAATCTACAAGCTAAAATACAATTTAACAGACCCTGAAAAAAGGCTACTATAACAAAACATTCGTATGGATCAGAAGCTATTTTTTTTTTAAAGAAAATCAAAACTACCTAGAAGTAATTATTTAGAAATAACTAGAAAATAAATCACAATGACGTGAGACCATTAGACACCGTAATAATTGAAATCTACAGTTCCTAATACTCGTCCGTCGCTTCCGAGCTCCAGTGCAAAAGTGACCGAGGTGAGTGTGCGCCCCTCTAACGTTGTGTCACCCCTTCCACTTGCTACGTCACAATGGTCACGGCCGCCTCACTTGACAAATCCTCTAATACGGCCTTTCCTGACAGCTGAACTACCGGCTCCCTGGCATTGACTAATCATTTGTCTGGTGCTCGCTTGGTAGGTTCTCATTGGTGGGCTCGTCACCTAAAACATAACAATACCCATGGTAGTGAATTTGCAAGAGTTTTCTCCAGTAATCACACCGATATAGACCGCAGTTGTAAATTGTATCACCAATGAAAGAGTTTCGGACCTCGATCATTACTGAAACAACTACAATATCGCCTGGCAAACATTATCGGGTTTCCAGAGACCAACTCTCACGAATAGCCACTTTCGGAGCAAACCGGTAGCCATAAGTTTCGAGGCTATAACAAACTAACCTGCCACAATGTCATGGTAGAAAATAACCACACAGGCTACGAGTAATTGGTTGCCACAATGTCGGGGGCACCAAAACCACTCACAAATACAGAAAAACGTCTCACACGTCGCCGGGGTCCACTCACCACACCACTGAACCATGTGTTCGGCGGTGGTCTGAGTCTTCATTTCGTACGAACCAGCTATCAGCTCAAGCTCGTATAGTTGATGTTATAGCGCTTGGACGTCGCCGCAGGGGCTGCGCATCCAGGAGTCCAGCTTCCCAGTGCGTTGGGAACCCCTGCCAACAAACACAAAACTGTCAACAGCAAATGTACGCGGCCTTCGACGACGTTCTCTTACAAATGCGTCCGTTGTCGTGGCTGCTGATCTTCAACAAGCTACTCATATACTCTAACACGAATTGAAAATACCGCATGTAAATCCACCAGCGTGCCACACATGGCAAAAAAATCCTTTTACGCTCGGATAACTTTAGAGAGTTGCAGTCGGTAATTATTTTAAACTTTACACCGATTTAACAGTGCTAATAATGTTGTAATGTACGAAAAATTGCCATGATCTCGAGTTCGTAACTATGGTAACAGGACTCGTCGCCCTGTGTGGACTTGCTAAAATAGGCGACAACTCGCTTTCATTTAATCTCGTGCTTTTGCATTAAAATCGCACCGTAACCGATAGCACTGGCGTCGGTATGAAGATCAGTGGGCAGATTAGGATCGAAAATTGCTAAAACGGATTCTTCAGTTAGGCTTTTAATTACATAATTACGTGCCAAGTGGTCTTCCGCGCCTTATTTGAAAGCCTCGCCTTTCCTGAGCAACTTAGCAATACAACCAGTTTTTGAAGCATAGCCTGCAACCTACGAAAATAGCCCGCCAATCCCAAGAACTGACGAACCACTCTTAAATTAGATGGTTTCGAGGACTTAACTAAAGCATCGGTTTTACTTGAGCTCGGCCGTACCTGACCATGCCCAATAAGTCGGCCAAAATATTACAGCTCAGCGTCCAAACACGTAATTTTTTTTTTAAGTTTACCGATGAGAACATATCAAATAAAAAGTCATTTATGGAAACTAGGCTGAGAATCAGCACTTTTAAATGACAAAATTACATAAGACAGTTCCCCAAAACGCCCGTCCTTCACCATTTCCTAGTGCTTTTAGCTGGGAAGAAGAAGTGGCGCAACAACCTCCCGAAAATCCAGCGCCAAAAAGCGTTTTTAATACTATGTATGTGTAAAGTTTTCTGACCATCACCGACAGAAGTAGACATTATCTGTACGTCATGGCACCAGGTGCTTCAGAGTTTTGGAGATGACAGACATTTTTAAGTACTTATTCGTAATTAGTCATACTTACGAGTTGTAGGTCGTAAGTTCTAATCCAGACAGTCGCATTTCATCACCACTGCTCTCAAAAACGGTGAAGGAAAACATCGTGAGGAAACCGGCATGTCCTAGACCCAAAATCCAAAGACATGTGACACCTACCAACCCGCACTGGGCCCGCGTGGTGGATTACGGCCCATTCCCTCTCACCGAGAGGAGGCCTGTGTCCCAGCAGTAGGAACATTAGAGGCTAGTACGAGAATTAGTCATATCAAGACCAGTAAAGTATTTAATTTTGCCTAAGCGATCGATATGGTCGACGGTAGTCTATTAAGAGTAATGGAAAGTGATCTTTTACGTTATTCGCATTTAAAGCTCGAAAATCTACACAATGCTTGTGACTACAATCTTTTTCTTAACCAGTAAGATTAGGCTTTTGAAAACTCGAATTCAGACTCCCTGATAGTTTGTTTAAGTAAAAGATCATTAATACTGTAGATGCCTGTCACCAGATCATCTGCAAAATCATTAATTATTTTCATTAGCTGCTTCTTATCCTGACCTACTAACGGTCAATCAATCAGTGAACATGTGGCGGCCTGTACAACCTCACATGTGAAATACGCATCACACTGACGTCACAAAAAACCCTGTATCGCACAAGCAAAGTTTGCCGCGCGATTAGCATATATACAACGTCCCGACATCAATCATGGAGCAGTAGCCCACCAGACCATACCCGTCTAATGGGAGAATCCTCCCTTTTCTATGGAGGACGAATAACTTTCCCCCCTGGTCCTCATACTTAATAGCGAGGACGTTGTCAACTTAAGTAAGTCGTTGCATACCACGCATGTGACTAAATGTGACTCCTCTATTTAGGATATCAGTACTTGCTATGACCGACGCGGCGTGTTCATAAATTTATTCAAAACAACATGAAAGTCAATTTCGAGGGTAACTTCGGAAAACTTAACTGTCGAAGTAGTACGGTAAGATGTTTCTACTTCCTGACTACCTATACCACGCGAAACTCGAAATGATGCCTATTGAGTGCACTACAAATGCTTCGTGACAGATTTAGAAATCAAGGAAATAGTTGAGCCACTATCTATAAGTATATCAACAAGCACCACCTGAATAACTGTAGTCGTAATATCATTTAAATACCATACAAAACTCGAAATTATGGCTTTTGAGTGCACTGCAATTGCTTCGTGACAGATTCAGAAATCAAGGAAATAGTTAAGCCACTACAAGTATGTCAAGAAGCACCATCTGAATAACTGTAGCCGTAATATAATTTTGTTTTTACGCGTTAAACTTTTCGTGACAAAAATTAACACTGGACTTGCCACGTGACTCTGCGCGCTGTTTGGCAAAGCAATCCTCAACTTTATGACCTATATTTTTACAGAAAGAACAAGCTTCCAATTTAGGTGTCTGGTTGCTTTTATTGCCGCTTGTAGCCTTGTACTCCAAGCATTTGCACTATCACTAGTTGGTTTTTCTGATTGAACACGTTAAGGACACGTTATTTGCTTATGGCCAAAACTTTTACGATGAAAACATTGAACTTTCGAATTAGCAGCGGGCGGCGTTGGGATGAGCCACGCTAAAATAGGGCGCCGATGTCAAATCCACACTCGCATCGCATAACTCAGCCACGGATGGTACAGTTGGTTCCACCAATAGCGCACGCGGTGTACCGCCACTTTTACTCGCATGGTCTTTGAATCAGCGAAGAAAGAGCGCCCACTATCCTGTCCGCAGCATCAGCCTCACATGATGCCTCAACTGTCGCGGCTTCTGTAGGATGTTTCCACTCTGGTGACAGTTGCTTCGCCAGTCGCTGGAGCTGGCATCGGCGTACAGCTTCTCGTGCACGGATACGACGACATACACGCATTTGGAGGCAAGCGATCAAGAATTGTATTTCAAGGAGTTGCGTTGAGGGCTGTCTCTACGCCCATAGGAACTATCAATACGCCTTTCCTTTCGGGGACATTCGAAACTCTCATACCTATCACGGCGACGTGTAGAGGATGTGCTAAGCGTGTCGTGATAACAGTCTCGACGCCTCGTACGAACATCGCGACGTCTACGCGACTCATTATGGTGGTCGCGAGAATTACGCTTAGGTGAATTTTCACGCGGTGGGCACTAGTGACCGACATGCAATTGCAACGACATGAATTACAACAGCAGACACTTCATTACGTAAAATAATTGATTACTTGCGACGATCACCTCAACCAAACGCAATAAGGATAGATAACACGTGATTGTTTACTTAAAACTGTCCACGAAGTAATAAAATAATGAACACGCAGTAATATACTTTGGAAATGAACACGGACTAACCTCGACATAATGTGTTTCGAAATGCTTTAAAACGGAACACTATTAACAGCAAAAATAGATGGCGAACGATCAAAGTGACGTGTATTTTAAACCTATCCCACTTCTGATCTTGGATCAGAAGCCCTTTTTTTTAATAAAAGCTATACTTCCTAGAAGTATTTATTGAAAAATAACAATAGAACATAAATCACAATAACGTGAAACCGTTACGACACCGAAATAATTGAAATCTACAGTTCCTAATACTCGTCCGTCGCTTCAGAGCTCCCGAGCAAAAGTGACCGAAGTGCGTGTGCGCCCCTCTAACGTTGTGTCGCCCCTTCCACTCGCTGCGTCACCATGGTCACGTGATATCCCTGCCGTATCACATGACAAATCCTCTGATATTATTATATAAAATATTTTATTGCTCCCTAGTGATTTTTATCAGTAAGTAATTTTATTTGCAAAAGCACCAACAATTACAGTGATAAAATAATAAGTAGGTACGTTCACAATATTTTCAGTGTTTTTCAGTTAGAAATTCACACCAAACATCTTGTATTATAGCACTGAGTATAAAAAAACCTGGGTAAGCGCAGTAAGCGCGCTTTCCCTTGCCAAACAAATTTCAATATTGCGACCTTTAAAATAAAGTGGAAAATAAATAAGTACTTAACTTTAACCGCATTCAGTATTGATGCTCTCTCGGACTACTGCAAGTTTATTTGTTTCCAACTTTATTTCAACTACTGTAAGGTTGAAATGGGTTTGCTAGTGAACACTGCGCTACGTTGCGCATAGCCAGATTGGCGCTGGCCCCAGAGTACAGAATATTTTGTCTAGAAAACAAAAAGAATTGACTATTTTTGCTAATTACATGCAAAAGTTATCATAATCGACTACGTTGTGATGAGTGAGTTCAAACTTTTAGGTCGCAAATAAATATTTGTACTTCAAGTATAATACTTAAACAAAACTATCTTTTATTTCCAGAACCCTGTCTTAATATACTCAAAAATCTTCTTCCTAAGCCTGAGCGGATACATGGGTTTACAAGCAGTGCTCACCTTAGTTCGCATTTGTGGCGCCACCGTCGCGGTCACAGTTACTACGTTCAGGAAGGCACTGTCCATCATCATATCGTTCCTGATTTTCAACAAACCTTTTGTTTTCCAGTAAGTATTGTTTTTATAGTGAAATACTAACTACTACTACTAACTTTACGACTTTACAAAATATGAAGATACCTAAGTTTAACTATAAACTATAACTAAAAAGCGACTTTAATTTATAATATGTATAGATGCCAAAATTCCTGGCAGGCACGGTCATACAACGTGGGAGAGAGCCGACACGAGACTCTAGTTTTAATCTAGTGGTAATCCCGTTCTAAATACTTCCACGTCCTGCTCGCACTTTTTATGACCGCAGTTGCCACGAGTCTTGAAATGAAGTATAGTATCTACGTCTCATACTATTGCTTCCGTACAGATAGGGATAACACAAAGCATCAAACTCAAACTTAAAGCCTTTATTTCAAATAAAGTAATTACAGGCACTTTAGAATTGTCAAGGGGTCGGTCGGTCAGAAAGATGAAGCTAGTTGCCCATTCCAAAGCGTAGTATACCTATGGAGAAGAACGGGCAAGAAACTCCATGGACACTCCTCAATAATGTTAAAATTATGCATGTGAGAATGATTCAGAACGTTAAAAGCGTCCGTAATAAAATTACATAAAACAATTCTAACATTAAATTAAATGAAAATAAACCGTGGCAGCTAAGAGATGACCAGTCCCTACTGACGGCGCCCGTTCTCGAACATGACGCATGAATTAGCACCATTCATCTCAACCGTTTTGAAGGGATATAAACAGAAGTATAAAAAGTATGCATTATTTTGAACGCATTATATAAAAATCGGCATGTTTTTGAAGAATGCAGCACTCGGTATCTATTAAGGGATGGAAGGGTATGGTTCCCTGACCATGGCTAAGTCTTTGTAGAACTACATAGTCGCAAATATTTGTACAAAAACCTGTGCCCAGAAATAAAATAGTCTAAACTAAACGCAATAATTTATTTATTTATTTATTTATTTATTTTATTATTTATGTACACACAGTAAAATAGATACAGATACGGCATATTAGTATTAAGTACAAAGGTACTGCTTATTTCTTAAGAAATTTCTTCCAGCAGACCTGCGAAAGGAGAAATGAAAAAGAAATTTAGACAATAGTGTGTGAGAACAAGAAGAGAAGAATTTGATTTGTGACGTCTTAAACTAGAATATTAAATATACTTACATATAATGCAAAATAAAAATAACATATACTCAAATAAATACATAATGCTAAAATAAATAAACGTATATATATAAATATATAAAATTCTCACAGTTAAAAGGAAAGGTAATGCTCTTTTACTTTTTCATGTTTTTATTTAAAAACATGTTCACATTTATATTTATTAGCGGGGCTTGAGGCTAAATGAAAACAGCTGCAGGAGTCGATCGAAGGTTAAGCTACGCTTGCCGAGGTCGTCCCGTGGATGGGTAACCCTCTATTACATATCGAGACCCCTCCATGTTTCGGAAAGCACGTTAAGCCGTTGGTCTCGGCTGTCATTTGTAGATATTTGACAGTCGTTACGGGTAGTTAGAAGCCCGAAGTCTAACTACCAGTCTTACCAAGGGGTATTAATAATAATAAAAATAATTTTTTATAATTATAATAATATTAATAATTTTTTCGGGCCCTACATGGACCCTCAACTAGCGTCCGTAGCCTGGCTGCGTTTCGGTGACCTCTTTGGAGAAACCGAAGGTTTTGTCTGTGCAATTATGGACGAAGTTATGATGACAAACAACTACCGGAGATTTATTGTGAAAGACGGCACGGTTGACATTTGTCGGGCATGCCACCGTCCGGGTGAATCAATCAGACACATTATCTCCGGATGTTCTAGTCTAGCTAACGAAGAATACTTGCATAGACACAACCTTGTAGCCAGGATTATCCATCAGCAACTTGCTCTCAAATACAGCCTTGTAGAATCGGAAGTGCCGTACTACAGGTATGTGCCCGACCCAGTTCTCGAAAATGGAAATATCACATTGTACTGGGATCGATCCATCATCACTGACAGGACTATTGTTGCCAATAAGCCTGATATAGTGGTGGTGGATCGATTAGAGCGGCGTGCAATGATTGTTGACATAACGGTCCCACATGACGGGAACCTCGTGAAAGCCGAGAAAGATAAACAAATCAAATATCTTGACTTGGCTCGCGAGGTTGTCGACATGTGGGATGTGGACTCAGCGATCATTGTACCGATAGTCGTCACAGCCAATGGATTAATAGCCAAGAGCCTCGACCAACACCTGAGGAGGCTCTCGTTGGGCAGCTGGATCAAGGGCTTGATTCAGAAGGCGGTACTTTTGGACACGGCCCGAATTGTTAGGAGGTTTCTCTCTCTGGAGCCCTGACCGCCGGTAGCTTGGACCCTGTTCCCGATACCGGTGGGCCACTATTTTTTATATTTTTAAATGTTTTTATATTTTTATATTCTAATATTTAAAAATATAATTTATATGTATATATCTAAGAAATAAAGGAAATAATAATAATACCATTTATTTCAGGCGACACCTGCCCATAGAAAAATACCTTAACCTAAACATACATATTTTTATATAAACAAAACTTGTGTTAATAAAAAGGCTTAAGACTATGTTACGAGTAGTAGCGCTTCACTTTGCACTAGCTTGAATTTGTGCTGTCCAGTGGAACTTATCCGCGGAAGCGACGGAACACCACGTCCTGCGGCCAAAAGCACCCAAAGTATTACCCAGTAACTGGGTTGTGGAGGTCAGATAGGCAGTAGCTCCATGTAAAGTACTGGTATTCAGCTGCATCTGGTTAGACTGGAAGCCGACCCCAACGTAGTTATGATAAAGGCCGGGCAGAGGGTGGTATTAACATTTATCTCTTTCTTTCAGATACGTATGGTCAGGTATGCTGGTCGTGCTGGCTATATATCTGAACCATTACAGCAAGAAACATCCCAACTACGTCCCCATAGGAGTGCTGACTTGTTGGCATTACATGCAGAGCTTTTACCAGTCGGAGTACCGATATCTTAGGCTTAAGAGCAAAATGTATGCTGATACTGTGTAATAGTGAAATAGTTAGTACCTAATCGTTAATTGTATTTACCTTTATAAGTATTTATCCATGGTGGCGAATGTGGAATATTCTGGGAAGTTTTTAGCCCTAAATATGGTACTTTTGTAACATATTTAACTTTCTACGATTGAGCGGATTGTGAGATTTGTGCCACGCGTTATTTCGCTGGTTTCGCACGCCATGCATTTTTAACAGATCCACTTATTCTGGATTTCAGGACTAGCGTAAAACATATTGAGGGCTGATTTTTCAATAGTCAGATAACTTTTACCTGAGGAATATATATTGAGGTTTGGCAGCTTTCGTATAGAAAATATACCAAACGGTAATTTTTGTTTCTTGAAAATTTAACCCTAAGACAAAGTTCTTGGAAGAAAGTACTGGTCCTTTGTTGCTAAGTGCACAATGAGTTCAATAACTTTGGACAACTGGATAAGGGCAGAAGCGAGAAAATGAAGTCGACTGCCTTAGATTTTAATGAGTAAATAGTGAAATTCCACATCAGACATTTACTTTATAATAGAAACAATCATCATTACGTAGAGGCTCATTTACTGCGAGAGAAGTTTCTTCCCCTCTCGTAGGCGAAACTCGCCTACGGATTTAAGACTAGAAAACATCAAAACGATACCCATAAAAATACTCGTATTAGCCTTAAACAATCTGTAGCGGTAACTACATCGCCACATGCGAGCTACACGTCACAATGACGTCACACAAGATCCTGCATCGCGCAAGCAGAGTTTACCGCGCAACTAGCATATATACAACGTCCCGACATCAAACGTCGGGCAGTTGCCCACCAGACACGACACCCGTCTTGTCGGAGGATCCCCCCTTTTCTATGGAGGTGTGAGTGAACTTTACACCCTGTTCCTCATATGTTTATACTGGTGACCCCAAAAATGAACGTCAGCGCAACCTTCGTGCAAGTACATCAGCGTAGCGTACCTACCGTTATTTGGGAACCCGACGATGACGCGTTCCGAGGACCATGAAAACACATGGCCTCGGACTTGTGCAAGGCCACCTCGAGTCGGCGCGCAGCACCCAGTCTTACCGGATGTCCCACAGATGCGGCTCCAGGACCGATTCCTGAGGGACATCTCTCGCCGGTTCCACTCTTCCTGGTAACCGCGGTAAATGACGGCTAAATCCGTCTGATAGGCCTCGACTACACGACAGAGGTAGGTCGGCATCCGGCATCCGGTATCAGCGGATGCCGAGCGGAGTGCATCCCTGATGCAACTCCAGGGCAGCGTATTGAAGGCATTGGCGATATCTAGAGACATGGTCAAGACGACCCACCCCGGGCCACAGCATCCCCTTCGTGAGGGCTCGCACGTGCATGTTGTCATCCACCGTACAGCACCCCCTGCGAAAACTAAACTGGCTCTCCCCCAATTCCGGTCTAACCCGCACTAGCCGCTCGACAGGGCAGTCTGCAATGACTCTTTCAAAGAGCTTGCCCAACTCGTCGAGCAGCACGATGGCCCGGTAAGGCGACGGAGAGTCCGCAGGGCGCCCCGGCTTCTTAATGAGGACAAGTTTCCCCGTCTCCCAACGAAGTGAGGACCCCCCCCCCCCCTCCAAGCATGCGCTTAGGAGCCCTTTTAGTCGAGGCCCGAGAGCCTCCAAGGCCAGAACCCAGGCTTTTCCAGGTAAGCCGTCGGGTCCTGGGGCGGTATTTTTGGTAATCAGCCTACGTACCGCCACTCTCAGTTTTACCTCGGTCACCTCAGGAGCATCGTCGTCGTCGGTTAAGTGGTCCACAGTAGGCACCGCGGGAGGCGGTGACATGGGCGGGGGGGTATACTCCCCTCGGGAAGGGAACAGAGCGCTCACCACGCCCTCCCACGAGTCGGGGCCGGAGACTTTGCGTCAGCAGGGGAGCCCATGGGCGGAGTTTCTCCCGCACCATATTGTATGGGCGTCCCCACGGGTCCCTGCCTGGTCAGAGTCCCCAGCGACTCCTCACGGGCCAATCCCCTTGCCCGCAGAATCTCCGCTCGGAGGGCGGTCTTCGCCGCTCTGTAACCCTCGTACAGCTCCGCCTGAATGACTTCCGTATCCGGAGGGCGAATACGGAGTCTGCGGTGCCTGGTGTACACTGTACAGACGCCGCGCAGCAACGCACGCCTCGCCCAGAGTCGTTAGCTCCGCCGGCTTATTCGAAGCAAGAAAGTCTGCTCCTGTAAATGAGCCATGACAACTATTTAGCAAGTCGAACATTACTGACAAAGTCGTAGTGTCTTATTATTTTAATAGTAAATATTTGAATAGTAGCATTTATTTGAAAAAAATGTGATTTTAATTATACATCATATCATTATTTACTGTTTATCTATTGTATAAGTTTATTTTATAGTTCCGAGTAATTTAATAATTATAAGTACCTACCTACCTACTAGCCTAGCTACTAGCTCCTGCCCGCGACTGCGTTCGCGTGGAAGTCGCAAGACACCACAAATATCTAAAATAACAGCCACATTTTCATAAAACTTTCCTGTATAATACGTTTGTAGTTTTGGTCTCAGTAGCCAAAATATGAACAGAGTCAGGACTGGTGACGCGGGAGCAAGCGACGTACAGTGTGTGAGAACAGCTCGTCCTGAGGTCGACACCCGCGGTGTTCAGTAGTTACTTCCTATTGCTTGGAAGCTTTTTCGTTTTTATGATGGAAGTTGTATACTTACATGATACTGTTTTAAGATTCGAGTAAAACTGTTTAGAATCTGTCACCTACAAACTGTTCCGTCAAGAAGAAAATGTCGTAATGTATTATATTAAATTGTGGTGTTAATAAATGTGTTCCTTCCAAATAGTCTGTTTGATTCCAACATTTTGGGGAATTAATGAACGCCTGTGTTCCTGTATATGCTATGCTGTATACCTAATGGCACAGCACTGGTACACTGCCGGATGCTTTCCAACAGATTATTCCTGACGAACAGCTATCACTAAAATAATTATAACAGTAGATTCTTACGCTTCACGGGATATCTCATTAACAGTCACCTATCCATATATCGCTTATTTGGAGAAACATTGACGTAAATGAAATTTTTCCCAAAAATTTGTTGTCGATTTAGGTAATTATATTGTGCTCGAAAAAAAATTCAGAGGAGCAGAGGCGTGAAATATTTAATGTGTATTGGGATTTATCAACACTTCAGAACGAAACGTTAACAGATTACAAAAAAAAAAAAAACACTTAAGTCACTCTCCTGTAAAATTTTAAAAGCAGCACTTACGTCGATGTTTCTCCAAATGAGCGATATATTTATTTTTATTATAACCAATGATTACAGAAGAGGCCTAAACTTTGGTTTTATGTGTACGTGTTATGAACTATCACAATATAAAAGTATAACAAAATGTAAAAAAGGGAAGCACAAAAAAATATTGCAACATCTCATTCATTTTGTTGGGAATCGAACATTGGTTTGCAAAGCAGTCGTCGGACCGCTAAGCTATTTGCTTTGTTGAAATTTGACTAAAATAGCCGTTCTTATACTATGTCATGATTGACTGCATAGCTCCTTAAAGGTATAGCGGAAATTCAATGGGATTTAAAGCGGGAAGGTTAAATCTGTAACTCTGGTATATTGTATTCTCTCTCATCTCATTCTCATTTCCTACGCAATTTATGGGAACTTTTTTTGCGACTTCTGACTTTTCTAGTACTCAAAAGTAGGTCCGGTAGAGTGTTTGATCCTTACAAGAAACAGGATAGATTGGAATCTTTTTTTTTGTGGTAATTGCCCATTGTACCTTTGCTGGCTGTACATTTCGTTCAAAATCTGTGAATGCATATCGAAATGTTGCAAATAATTAAGAACAGTCTTCTAAGACTTTTTTTGTAGCGACAACGATTAAGGTACCTAACTGCCCTTATTGCCCTATCTCAAAACTCCACCCCCTGTATATGTCATGATTGACTGCATAGCTCCATAAAGGTACAGCGTGATGGTAATCGTTTAAAGGGTTTCATCTGTAGCTATCTGCCATATTTTGGCTCGTCTTTTTACAATTAGCAGTAAACTTTAGAACAATACGAACAAATAGCAATATTGCTCATCCCGCATAGCAAATAGCGGGATAAGGAGAATGCAAAAAAAAACCCAGAGCGAACAGATACAGAATATAGTTCAGAATTTTAGTGATATCATTTTGTAAATATTTTACTATAAGATTCGATGGCTAAAAAAGTGTGATATTGTGCTATTTGTTCTTCATCAGGGTGATGTTTTTTCTATAAGGTATTTTCGATTTGGGTATACCCGACGATATAAATACATACACACGTACATATACTCGAGTCCATAATCCCATAGGTGTAGGCAGAGTCTGCAGATTGTCAAAATCAGCTATCCAGAGCCCACTTTTCGCCGCTTTTCTGCGAGACTCGGCGTGATGAGTGGCAAACTCTGTCGCCGCCGATTGAAAGTTAAGGCTCATCTAAGTCTCTTAGAGGACTTTTACGACACGTCGAGAAGGTATTGGTGCTATTCGTAACCGACACCACACGGCTTAAATAAAATAATACATATATAAAAATGGCGCGAAATCGTTTTTACTTTTCGTATGTCATCTAGTAATTAATTATGTCAAAACCAGCCAGTTACAAAAAGTACAGCCAAAGAGATTTTACTACAACTTAATACCTATAAAATTAGAAAAAGCTTTTCCCTGACCTATTGTTTTAAACTTAAGGAGATACCTACGTATACAATACATTTGAAAGTGCTCCGTCATAATCGACAATTAAAGTACCTATAGTTAAATATTATGGTAAAGAAAAATGGTCATAATAATATTCTCACAGAGATTGATAAAGTAGTAGATTATACTACTAGATATACGCATGTATTCTTCACATACAAACTATGTTAGTACAGGTACAGGCGTCCTTTCATTTAACCTCCAATTTTATACCACCGTGATTATTATTCAGGGGGATACAAATGGATCTTTTTCAAAGTTACCTCTCGAATCGTTCGCAAAAAGTCAGGATCCATGCCCATAACAGCGAGGAGCTTTCCATTCACTATGGGGTACCACAAGGAAGCATTTTGGGCCCTACTCTTTTCTTAATCTTTATTAATGACCTGTGTGATCTCAATATCGATAATGCAAGGGTAATATCTTTTGCAGATGACACCGCAATAACCTTCACTGCGGATTCCTGGTCACAACTCGAGCACCTAGCTCAGCTTGGCTTTACTGTTGCGTTAAATTGGCTTAATTCCCACACTCTCACCCTAAATACCTCCAAAACCAAATTTTTGACTTGTTCTAAAAGCTCGGTCTCTCAACCACAGACTCCAATTCTAATCTAAGCTCAAATGTGTTATCCACAAATACAGGGTTCAAATTGTCAATGTCCTCTTTTAACCTCTGTTGAAAATATCCGATACCTGGGAATAGTCCTAGACAGGAATCTCAATTTTAAATGTCATGTCGGTCTGCTAACCGGACGAGTTCGCAAACTGATATACATCTTTAAAACTCTTCGGTATATTGCCAATCCTATTATAATACGCAATGTTTATTTCGCACTTTGCCTATCCATCGTAACTTATTGTATTTCCTGTTGGGGCGGCGCAGCAAAAACCACCCTCAAGCCGCTAGAAGTAGCACATAGGGCCATTTTAAAAGTGGCCACTTTTCGTCCTATTCTTTTTCCAACCGACCAACTATACAATCACTGCAAAGTCCTAAATGTACGGCAACACTTCATACTACAGACAGTCATTCTGCTACACCGTAAAACCCCATACCGAATTACAGAAAATAAAAAAACGTAGTAAACGTCGAAAAGATAGGATATGCACCCTGCCGCGAGTACGCTCAACTTTTGTAAAGAGATTTGTTCATTTTCTTGGTTCGTTCCTATATAATAAAATAAACGAAGTGTGTCAAATCTACGGACTACCGCATTACAAATGCAAAAAGATTGTTCAATCGTACCTCCAAAATAAGTCATATGACGAAACAGAAAAAATCTTAACGTAAACAACATCGACAAGAAAACGCAAACACACACACACACACACACACACACATACATACACACACACATACATACACACACACATATACACACACACACACGCACAGTCACGCACTCACACACACACACACACATTTATTTACCTTAAAATTATAATTATTTTATTTTCACGTTAATAAAACGTATCTTAACTGTAATTGTCCATCTCAATACTACAAAATTGTATCGGTAACATCAGAAGCACTATGTAACCTTTACGACATTATACCTTAGGGGACGGGACTGCTACTCCTTAACACAGGTTTTCATAACCTAGGTAGGAGAGCAGTGCTCACCCACACGTTTGTAGATATAATACTTATTTTGTAAAACTGTATTTTTAACGTGTACAACAATGCTTTGTTTTTGAGTAAATAAACATTATTATTATTGTATAGATAAGGTTCAAAATAAGCGTACAGTCAGAGGTGAAATTACTGTACTGTGACCACAGAGTACTTTGATATATAGGTATGTGACTGTAAGTAGTATGTGGTGAAATTTATGCTTGTCGACATAGTTGGAAAGTGAGGCTGGTAATTGATGTCGCGGATTGTTCGAAAGAGTTACCGTGGCCCTGGCGCACAGGCAACTGAAAGAACATGGGAGGGTTTTAGTCACTAAGGGTCTGACACGCCCTCCCGTTCCGCCCAGAGCGGGATAAGTCATTTGATGATTCCCCACCCAAAAAAAGGCTGGTAACTGGTTGTCATAAAAATAGTACTTATATTATTATACTAGTTTTACTTAACAACTTTGAGATAATGGCATATTATAAAATGTGTATTGAATGTGGATTTAGCCTTGACATGCAAAAAGAGAGATACATGCATACATAAAAGATGTGAAGTCTAATTTATTGAATAAGGAAATGGTGATTATGACTGCTTTTATAAACTTTTTTGGTGGTAATGTTTTTATATCAATTTGACATTTTAAAACAACGTTTATGACAAGAACTCTAATGTAAATGTAATGTTTCGTAAATAAATAAAAATACCTTATTTATATCAATGACATTTATTTTCATTGTATGTACAAAATCTTATAAATCTAAACGTTTTCATACAAAAGTGTCCAAATTTAACGTGTTTGAATATTTGGAATGTTATAAGACACTATTTTCATTGGCTTTATACATGTTCTAGGACGACAAAACGATTAAGTGGTTAAAGCATTTTAATACTTTTAGGCGAAGGAAATAAACGAATTTGAGGTTAAATTTTGTGGTTACTAGAATAAACAACGGATCAACGATCAGTCGATATTAGAATCCAATTATATTAACAATTAATATTTTTTTGAGTTTAATACATGCGTCAAAAATTGGAATATTGGTCAAAATAATTAACATTATACAGGTCACAAGGTCTAACTACGCTATAAATTAAATACGCTTCTCTCTACATCTATCATTCGCTCTTAATGTACAATTAACTCTTTGGTATACGGTCCTTAAGCTAATATTATTTGTCTTTATACAGGTAGGGTAGTTGGCCCCTTTGCAAGTGTTGTACGGACTTGTTGAGCACAGTTTTATCACAATGAAGTACTTACTAGACAATTTTGATTGATGCTACATGACAACTAAAAGGGTCAATTAATTTATATATTTTTTTTCTATATAATCATTTACATAATATTGCAAAGGAGCCTCTAAGAATTGATCAGTGCTGTTCGTTTGTCATTTCCAAGGGCAGGTTACAATTTGTACGCAAAATAAGTTAAAATGTGGGATTGTGCAAGGATTTTAGAATCACTTTGAGTTACAAAGCACGAGTGAAGCGTAGGACTTGAGATCTTAAACTTACTCCAGGGTCGGGCCTTAAGTGATAAAAAAATATCACATATCACTTTAGAATATGAAAATATCGTGTTAGCCCGCGTAGCACG
Organism: Dryobotodes eremita; assembly: GCA_917490735.1. Classification (NCBI taxonomy): domain Eukaryota; kingdom Metazoa; phylum Arthropoda; class Insecta; order Lepidoptera; family Noctuidae; genus Dryobotodes; species Dryobotodes eremita. The sequence goes on from OU823261.1 coordinate 7,184,341, forward strand.
GACGTAAATATATCGCGGCGGGATTTTATGGCGTACTGGATTTTCAACTCTCTGCGCTAAGCGGTGCGTTGAAAATCCAGTGCGCGAAAATAAATCACCGTGGGAAAAAATCGCCCGTGCGTACCTGGGCTTACATTTCGTTTTAAACCTTATTGCTTATGCCATAATAAACAATTTAGTTTGTACAAAATGCAAAACAACACTACCAGTGCTTAAAAGCTACATAAATAATATTGAAAGTGAAATTTGCTCCATACTATAAATACTTAAGTTTATTTTAGTGGACTTAATAGTACATCAGTTTCTGTGTTTTCTCATTGACTTAGGCTAAGTATTTCGATACCAATTTTGAATCACAAAACAGAAGAGAAAAGCCGTCGACCAATAAAAAAGAAGCTCACACATTCCTGTATTGTTTTTGAGTATAAAAATACTAAAAGGTGGTTTTATAAGTGTGTGTGAATACGCTATTGAATCGTTCGTCGTACGAGATCCACACACGAATTATAATTCCAATATTTGCTAAGAGGACCTTACACATCGTGTCTCACGCTGCACATACAAAGTTATTATTTCACTATATCACATCACTAGTCTTGCACTTCTCTGTAAGGTATCTCACTGGTCACTGTGAACGATTCGAAATAGTGGTTTAGGAATTCGAACGTGGGCCGTTTTTCGGGAATGGCGTCCCAGCATTGAAGCATCAGTCTATAAATATCGTCGGGGAGGTAATGGCCGACTGGTTTGGGCATCCTGTATCCTCGTTCCACTTGTTCGATGACGTCCTTGCCGTGTAGTCCGGGGTACGGTATCTGTCCGTATGTGAAGAGTTCCATTAGAAGAATACCGTACGACCAAACATCACTTTTGATGGAGAATCTTCCATAAATGATAGCTTCTGGCGCCGTCCATTTCACAGGGAAGCGAGAGCCTTGCTTGGGACAATACTCGTTGTCCTCAATCACCCTAGCGAGTCCAAAGTCACATATTTTTGCTACGTTATTTTCACCTATTAACACGTTCCTAGCAGCTAAATCTCTATGTATCAACATTTTGGATTCTAAGTATTCCATGCCGGACGCGACTTGCGCGGCTACATACACTAGGTCCTCAAATTGTAGAAATTTGCCCTCTCCGTTTCTGAGGAACTCTAGAAGTGAGCCTTTGGTCATGTACTCCTGGACGATGTAGACGGGTTCCTGTGTTGAACAGACGGCGTATAGCGCCACAAGTCGCTTGTGACGGAACTTTTTCATGATGGCCGCCTCTTGTAGGAAGGCTTGTGTCGACATTGTGCCTTCTCTTAGAGTTTTTACTGCGACCTGTAACGGGAAATGGGTGTTAGTACAGTTGGGTGAGAATGACTTTGTAAAGAAAGAAAAAAAAATACGTTTATTTGCGGTAAACATGACGCAGGGAAATATACAAAAAAGAACGAGTTGGGCGAGAATATGCGTCACATCCACGCAAAACGGCAATCGCTCAGCATAATACTACGACCCTATACGAAACAGAGCCGCAGCGCTAGTTTTCAGCGACAGCCGGCGCTGACCTGATGACGTCAACCAGTGCAGCATACGACAAGATAAAACAACAAAAAATAAATACACTATATCTAGTTCTAAATGTTTATATAAATATAATATTTATAAAATGGTAACATTCCGGGCAACGACTCATGCGCCGCCGGCCTTTAATTTATCTACCGTTGTACCTTTCTATCGAACTGATGATACAGTATTCAAAAGTCGGGACATCTATTCCATTAAATTCAAATCCTTGTTACCAAATATGAACTTCATGCTAGTGTTTATTAATTTGATTTCAGAGTGGCTAGTACCGTCAAACGGGGTGAATAGGGATGCAGGGGTGAATCGGGACGAAACTTTAAAACGGATTTTAACATTGAAATACTATAGTTTGTTACCAACAAGTGCACTTAATCGTTAATTATAATAGTAATAGTCATTATTTCATGTTAAGGCGGAACCTTCAGGGTAGCCCGCGAAATTCAAATTTACTTACGGTTTTTGCAATTTCCATTTCACTGTCAGGTTGTATTTTGATTAAAATATGATTCGCGGTGGTAACAGATATGGCTTTACGGAATTATAATCATTAGAATCAGCAATACATCTCTCTGAGTTCATATTACTATATTAAATGACTATTTCATGAAATCATGACATTTGACACCAATTCTAACTTAAGGAGTTGTCTTGCTGATTCTAATGATTATAATTCTGTAAAGCCATATTTGTTACGACCGTGAATCATATTTTTATCAAAATACAACCTGACATTGACCTTCAAATTGCAAAAAACGTAACAAAAATTGAATATCGCGAGCTACCCTTGCGCTTCCCCCTTAAAATCGCTTTTAAAGTTTCGTTTCGATTCACCCCTGCATCCCTATTCGCCCCGTTTGGCGGTACTATTAATAATAATAATAATAATCCATTTATTTCCTCCCTATTAAACAAGACATCAAAAAGTGAAGTTGTAGCGCAAACTGAATTTCACGTATTTTTTTTTTTTCAAACAAACATATCTGTTTACATGTTTCGAAACTAAATTGAAAACAAGGTAATGCTATCTATATTGAAAATAAAGCATAATCCTTAAATAAATCAGCAAATAAATAATGATATTTACTGCAAATGATTGACTAAACGATGTAAACGATACAAGGAAAAGATATGTTTCCTTGATTTTAGTTCAACCATTTAATAATAATTTGTAATAGGTAACCTAATGGTTCCTAAAAATTTGGGTCTTAGCAATAATTCCTTGGCGTTTTGGTGACGTGATGACGTCATATACGTGCTAGTATACCTGCTAGGGAAAATCGTTTACCAAAAAACCAGCGTATGGTTACCACACGTTATCCACGTCTATTGGTGATAAAATAGAACGATCTCCCCTTAATGCTGTCGTGTTTATCAGAGAGATTTATGATCATAATGATTGACATTTTTTATTGGACCTATAACATCCAGGATTTTATGTTACGTCATTATTTTTAACTGATTTTGTTAGCCCAACTGTTTGCCATTTATAACGCAAACAGTATTGAAAATCGTTTTACTTACGTTTGAGTCTACTCAAACTTCAATATTTAATTTTAGGGTACTTTCCCTCCAGCAAAATATGTAACAGGATATTTAAAAAAAAAATGTTAGTAAAATAATAACGCAATAACAAAAACATCACCTCAATATTATTTCGCCACTTCCCGTAGTAAACTTCTCCGAAGTTGCCTTGCCCCAGTTTCCGAATGAGTTGTATCTCGGCACGCGGGATCTCCCATTTATCTCGTAACTCTGGACCAAGGTCCCACATCTGTGGCTCTGGCTTCGGACACGGCCTCGCGAGCACGTGGCACAGACCTAGCGCGTTTTCTGAAATAACATCAGTATCTTTTATTAAGATAGGGTTGTGTTAATGTTAGTAGCGGCCATGTTTTGAAGTGTTAAAGGCATTATGTGTTCTATATCGAAAAAGAGATGTTGCAATTCGTTCTTTAAACTCATCTATTTCTTGCACCAGAACTTATGGGTTTTAGTATTAAGCAAAGACTTGTAGTCACGTTCATAAAACTTGTGAGTAAGACTTTGAATAAAACATGTCATTTTGCTCCCTCACACGTTTCATGACGGCGGCTGCTACGAACGTTAAAGTCTAATGCTCGAGCATTTTTTCATTTATAAATTGATAATTTACTAAATCAAAACTAAAAGAGTTCGGAATTGTATGGGAAATATACTGGAAGTGAATTATGATATTTAGATCTGCGGGGTAATTGCGTAACAGACTAACAGTAAGAATGGCTTTCATTTTGACAGTTCAACAACATTCATTGCGTTATTTACGTTGTTGAGTAGACAAATTTTTCGAACATATGAAGCAATGGTTTAGCAATAGGCTTCAAAATGATTCAGATTGTGACTGATAGTGTGTTACGCAGTTAGGGTGTTGATAAACTTAAAAAACAAATAAAAGCCAACTCACTAGTATACGACATGACAAGCGCCGGCAAACTAGGGAAGGTCTGATTCGTCGCGATATAAAACCCTCCATTGTCCAAAGGCTTGATCTTGTAATGCTTCACATGATACCCTCTTCCCTCCTCCCAATCCTTGACACTCAGGCTGAATCCGTGAGGATTATGTTCGGCTGGCCTCACGAGGAAGGTACCTCGAGGGTTGATTTCCGCCAACAGTAGCTTATCTGCCTCTTTCCGGGACACGTGCGGAAAGAACCAACTGCAACATGATGATGGCCTTTAGCGGAAAGTCGCCGATTAATAACATGAAGAGGGTTTTGGACCCGTCACCATTTTTGTTACCGACGTCAGTTGTTGAAGCTGTAAATGATTAGTAGTGTTATCTGGAACTGTAATTGTTGTCCGTCTTATGTGAGTCTGTAAGAAATTGAGTAGCGAACGGCTGTATTTATGTACATTGGGTTGGGTTACCCTGCATGTAGTACCAATGTTATCTTTGAATTAAGAATATCTACGTTAGTTTATACTCAGTGTATATAAATGGAACGCTTTTAAACCCAAAATATTATTGAATAAGTGCGCTGTAAGCAATAATACTTTACATTGGACAGTGTGACACTTAATTTCATGTTATTAGTAACCCTTAATGCCACTAACCCGCAAAGGGTCCGCGTGGTGGATTACGGCCCACTCTCTCTCACGGAAAAGAGGCCTGATTCAGTGGGAACATTGTAGGCTGATCATGGCGACTATCTACAGCACTACATTTATTTGCGACAAATTTTAGTATCGAAGCGTAAAAAATATACTCACTCTTCACATTCCACGGAGCTTTCTTCTGCGACGAAGTTGACTGGCACAAGTCCTTCTCGCCTCGTCGTCAGGTGCAGGACTCTCCACCAATCAGGTTCGGCGTCACTGAGTACTTCCATGCGGTCTCCCTTGCGGAATGAAATGTCGGAGTCTGCGCGAGCTGTGTAGGCACATAGTGCCTTCACTACGCGACGACCTCCGTTCGTTATACCTGGAATTAGAGAAGTTTGTTTTAGTTGTGAGTGGAACTAAACATAAAAGGGTCTATTTAATCCATACTAATACTATACATTTTAAAGTAACTTTGTCTGTATGTTACCTTTTCATGCCTAAACCAAAGTCAAAGTTTTTATTTGTAAAACATAGGTGGGTGTAAAAACAGGTGTTGTAAATTAAAATATGTATACGTACACTATGTTTTGCCGTTGACGGCGTACAAAAATCAATAAAGTAGGTATCTAAACTTAGGTAGGTATGTAAAAGAATTAAATTTCGTTAAAATTAAATGACATAAAACTTATGCTAAAACCAAGTTAACAATTACGCATACAAAATTTGTACAAAATTAAATTATTAAAATAACATCATATTGAACATTTTATTATATATTTAGAGGGTGACAAATATAACATAATCACAGCATTTAACTATCTCTAACTCTTAATGCACATATTTATCCTAATAATTTGTATTATCGTTGACCACTGAACGGATTTCGATAAAATTTTGCAAGGAGATAGATGGTATCCTGGGGAAAGACATATGCAACTTTTGTCCCGGTAGCACGTTCCCCTGGGATAATTTCCGACATCCACGAGGGCAAAGCCGCGGGCAGAAGCTAGTTATTTATAAAAGTTGCTTAAAATGTAGTAGGTAATGATTAACATTTGCTTAACCATACATTTTTGACGTTTTAACATCTCTTACCTTTAAGCAAAGTTTATAAATAAACCATGCAGTTTTTCTTGGGCGTTTGAAAACCTGAACTAAAGACTAATTAGGGGGGTTCCCATGTACCTACTCTTATAGTTCAGGTCAAAGTTAGGCGAAAACTGAAGTGGCCTGCGATTTTGTCAACTTGAGTTGCCCTCTAACCTGTTAATGAATATGTTAGGGCCACAGTTCTGTAGTCAGTATTACGAGACACACAGCACAGTACGTATTACAGTTTTCATTTTAAGGTTTGTAGAGAGAATTTGAGAAAAGACTCGTCTCGTCGTTTGGCTATTTTTTCAACCGTAGAAGTTTCAAGTTTAACAGAACACCGAGGTTAGTCACTTTAGAACTACATATACAGGGTTATTTGTAAAACACCAGCAACCTCTTAAGGGGTCATTGTATTCATCATTATAAACAACTTTTACTGCGGATCAAACCAGAAATCGCGAAAAAAATATCAGCTGTTCCCTACGTTTTGACGTGTTATGCTAATATAAATGTAGGGAAAATCTGTTTTTTTTTTCGCGATTTCTGGTTTGGTCCGTAGTAAAAGTTGTTTATAATGATGAATACAATGACCCCTTAAGAGGTTGCTGGTGTTTTACAAATAACCCTGTATAACGGAACAGTTTCTATTGACTATAAAACTATTGATGGAAACTTACATTTGCCAGGATTCCGTGTGCGCACGATGTCTGCCGGAGGTCGCGACAGGACTCTTGTGTTAGGCTCACCGGTGTACCGCGTCTCCAACGACGCCGGGCACGCCGTGAACCCCGCCTCGTTTTTGTACGCCGGATATACTGGAAGCATTACATCGTTGAAGTTAGTGGCAATCTTTTATTCTTACTACCAGTTAGCAAACTGGCCGGCTCATCACCACTTTAATGAGCCGGCCATATTAGCCATAGCACGGTCTCCCAGTTTGAGTAGACGAGCTCTTGAGTGAAGACGTAAGGTAGGACGCCATCAGGCTAGGCGAAAGGATAGCAGCAGGATGGAAATATTAGAGGTTCGAGTTGAATGGTGTACGATTGGAGAGGCCTATGTTCAGTAGAGGATTTGTATAGTTTGATGATGATGATGCACGAAGTGAGGGATGGAGGAGGAGGGAAGATTTATGCGCTTGTACAAAGCACGGGTGCAAGTATCACTAGTGCCTTTTTTGTAAATTCGGAAAGTAGACTGGTAAGGTCGATACAACCCTTATAAGAAGCGGAAATATCTTGGACTAAACCTCACCCAAAAGGAATCAATTATGTAAGGTACTACGACACCAGGTAACACACAAGGTGGACACCACCCGGACCAATCCATTTACTTATTAATTTAAAGTAGATTTAAGGACCTGTCAATAAGAACCATAAGAGGATTTATTTAGTACGAAAGTTACTTGAGTTACTTCTTACTACTTTTGTTTTAAATATTGACAAAGCATTGAAATATTCTCAGCCCTCCCCTGACTTTTACGAGTCTCGCAAACAGCTGACACGTTTTATGTGTTTCTTCAACTCTAAAATAAAACGAAGGGGTATCTATTCACACGAGCCAAATCTAGCGAAGGTACTTAAGCAAGACTTTTGGCCAACCATAATTATGTTCTTAACAATTGAATTTACCAACACGTGTACAAAACGGCTCCACAAATTTCTTAAGTGTTCTTGCAAATTTAATTCTGGGTGTCTAAATCACCCTTGACATTTCAGAGTACAATTAATTCATCGAATCTGTAATTGGCGTTTGATTCATATGACCATTGAGGTGCAATTAATGTTGTTTCCAAACAATGCATGTGGCCTCAAAATGGCGGCTAAGTAGAATAGTAACAAATGAACGCGAATTGCGTCTAATGGTCGGTATTTAACATCGTGCGAAAAAATCTAGCACCATTGTTCTTTTCAAGGAAATAGGTTCCGTTCGGTTGTTTAAAAGGAATCCACTTTTGTTGCTCTTGGCGTTGTGATAAAAATACACTGATCTAGGAGTTGTTTATTTGGAGTCCTTGATGAAAATGGTTTTTTAATTTGTATTTTGTGGTCAGATTTGGAGTGCAATCAAGTAGTCGTGTCATTTTGTAGCACGTAGGTGGTTAGCCAATCTAAAGATAGATTAGACGTCTGTAGGAGATGGGCTAAGATTCCATTTGTAATACCTACTATTTCTAAATAGTCAATATGCAGCTAAAAGGGATCCGAGTAATAAATAAGTTATGGAGACCTGTTGACCGGAGAACTTAGTTGAAAATCACTGAATATTCATCACCGTACCCATTAAGAAGTAAGCTATCCCAAATACTGTCTACAATAAGTTTCATGTTAAATAAGTCACAGTAGTTTGAACTCCAAACTTAGTTGATTGTTTCCCCAATTTCTATTAGATTGTACCTATCTGATTTTGGGTAGGTAATACACATACTAAAGCAGATAGGTAAAACCAATAGCGATAGATCCAATTGATAAGTCTTAGGCCTGAAACTGCGTTAACCGGGCGCCCGCGACGGACACCCGTCGCGTGTCGACGCGCATGGACACGAGGGTGGGCTCCTTGGGAAGAATAAAGAAAAATAAGATGGTGGGGATATTATTATTATTATTAGGGCACCGCGCATGGCCCCGCGTTGGCCGCCGTCGCACGGGTTCTCGCGAAGGAGCACATTATGGAACCGCGCGGGCGGCCGCGTAACGCAGTTTCAGGTCTTAAACCAGTCTTTCTTAAGTTATGTGATTTGCATGAAATAAGAACAAAATTGCTCTATTTTGTTTTAACTGAGCGTTGCGGAAACCCAAAGACTTAGAAGAATGGGATGCAATGGAGAAAACCTACACTTAGTAATGTGGGATAGTGGATAGGAGCAGGGTTGAAGAAGAGTAAGAAAGATATATAAGTATTAAAGAAGCCACACACTAAAGACCATGGGTCCTTAGGTATCGATGTCAGCCACAAATGATGTAGTCCAAAAATCTAGGACCCAGACCGAAGTCTCGGATAGTAAATCGAATATAAAAGCACTCCGCACGCAAACCAAAGTCCTCTTGCTATTAAAATGAGAAGCAAATATGTTAAGTATTGTCGTAAAACTCACTAAACTCACCCAATGGCCTATCTGGGTCATTGCGGCGGCTGCAGCACTTGTTACCCATGGCGCGGCCCGCCGGTTACGCCGCGCCAAGCCGCTCCTGAAATTAAAATAAAATAATGTTAGCGACAAAGAAACATGGCGTAAATACAAGTTTGTGTTCAGGAGACCAATGATTAAAATTTTCATAGAGTAGAACCAATAGGGATCATTGCAGTAAAATCAGGACGACCAGTAGCTTCTGCTGGATAAAGTCCAGCAGAAGCTTAGAATCTATTTCTGTTTATATTTATAAAAAAGTCAAAGTCAAATCATTTATTTCAAATAGGCACATGAAAGGCACCTATGAAGATCAAAATTTACAAAAAAATAGAATTGATTCTAGTTGCCCCTTCCAAAAGGTAGTTTCGTATGGAGAAGAATGGGTAAGAAACTCTACCGTTATATATCTCTTTATATATATGTATATCTCTTTCTATTTATAATCTTAAATTCACTGACAGAAAACACAGCCTATAGACCGCTGGGTCTAGCAACATGAAATTTTGTGCAAGAGTTCTTTAAGGAAGGAAGGATATTCTAAAACTCATCCCCTAAAAGTTAAAGAGGGAATGAAAGTTTGTATAGAAGTCGAAGTTAGTCATTTTTACAATACGGCTTTTCTATTGAAGAATTTCGCCTTCGTTGTTACACGTTCTTTCTTTACGCTTCGTTCTTTTATTCAACAAACCATACTTCCATTCAAATTACACAGTTTATTAACACAAGGAATATGAAATTACAGTATTTACAATAACAATTAAAATATAATAACATAACCTGACTAAAACTATTAACAAACTAAAATATGGCGTCGAAAAATTCCTCCGCATCGCTGTCGACTGGTAATGTACTCAAGAGACTGGCGGCATTGCCACGTTGTATGGCAATGCTTGGCCTCTGAACAAGGTAAAAGCCAGCCATTGGGTCACGGGAAGTGTCAAACAGGCGTTTGGAGATTTGGTTGAACAAAACGTGGGCACTCGGACCCCACAGCCTACACATAACTTGCAGACTGAGCCATATCCAAATAATTACCATCGAGTTTGGCCCTTTTCAGGATTTTTGATTTTATGCCCTAGTCGAAATTCTGACTTCAGACTACATAAAACTAACTGCGTATATTTCATAATAGAACTCATGCAACTGTTTATAATAAAGCTTATGTGACTATCATCATTAAGAAGTAAGTAGGTTACATTAACATTGTTATCACGACTGATAACAATAAAAACAACGCTCCAGTTGATGGGAACGAGTGTTTTGGTAAAGTTATTTATGTATGTACGTCATATTATTGTAGTTTTCTTGATTTTAAAAGAGGCCTTCACGATTTCTTAGATAAGTATATTATTTCGACATACCTTAAATTTGAATTACTATGTAGAGCTTAGTTAAACTTTGGAGTAGATATTTCTAATTCACCAACAGTTTACACGCTATTCTAATATTTGTTCTGGTTATGTATAAAATAACATAATCAAGCAAGAAAACTTTCTAGTGTTTGTTTTTGGGAAACAATTGTACATTGTTGGTAGAACAAAAGAAATGTGATGACAAGTCATCACATTTCTTTTGTTCTACTATAAAAGTCTGTTTTTCCAGATTGTATATAAATAAAATCTGGAAATGTGCCTATAGTCGTTTGTCATCGTGTATACCAAGCAATTGGCAATAGATACAACTGAACTATGGGGCAATAAAACATATGTTATGTGTGCTGACTCTGAGGCTATATCGTCGGCTAAAATTCCAAGTAAGGATGTTGAATGAAGCGAAAGAGAGAATTTAAAACAAGAGACCGATGCAAAGTTTATTATGATATAGAATAATGGAAATATATTTAACAAATCGCCTGGATACTTTTTCTTAGAAATCGATGTAATAAAGCAATGCAGTTGTAGGCATTTGTGGATATAGATGCGTAAGCATTACATATATGAATACATTCACGACTAAGCAGCTGGGCTTTTATTAAATACTGTTCGTGAAAGGCAAGAACTTCGAGCAGTGGTGGCCCAGTAGTATAGGTTCCGACTAAAGACTCCCGCAAACAGACGCGACGCGACAGCGCAACACAAAGGCACCGCTCATCGCGCGACTCGCGGTGCCTTTGTGTCGCGCTGTCGCGTCGCGCCAGTGTGACCGAACCTGTACGAGTTGTAGGTCGTGAGTTCGAATCCAGGCAGGCAATTTACATTGTGTATTTAATTTAATTTCATCACCACTGCTTTCAAGACGTCGAAGGAAAACATCGTAAGGAAATAGGCATGTCCTAGAACCAAAAAATAGAAGACATGTGTCATCCACCAACCCGCACTGGGCCGGCGTGGTGGATTATGGCGCAAACCCTCTCACAGAGAGGAGGCCTGTGTCCTAGCAATGGGAACATTATAGGCTGATTATACTTGTGCTAAGAAGATCGAAGCTAGTTCATTCATTCGATATTTGTGATGGCATCGGTAGGCCTCAGGTAAATTTTATACCCTTGACTGTTTGTTGCTTGCTTATAATTACGCTAACGTAACTATGATTTTGCTTTTGCTTCTGCATTTATTGACGGTTCGGTTTTTTTTTTTTAGGTAGGATAAAATAACTTCTCCCGCTCTAGGTTGAGCGGAAGGGCGTGTCAGACTTTTACTGACTAAAACCCACCCGTGTTCCTTCAGTAGCCTGTACGCCAGAGCCACGGTAACTCTTTCGAACAATCCGCGACTCCGGCAGGCATCGGCCCTATCGGACATCTCTTTGAAGCGCGCTTGGTACACAACGCGCCGTCGACCCGGGCCTGGTCCTTACCGGACGGGGAGCTACCCAATGCTCGCCGTCCGCAAGCCCGCGCCTACGGTGGCCGGGAATCGGCTATCGATTCCCAACGCCCAGGGCGTTTCCTTCTGCGGCGACTAGGGGCGTGAGGGCGCAACGATTGCCTTGCCCTCACGCGCTCTGCCTCCTCCTTCGCGAGCATTACTGCTTCGCAGAAGGAGGTGACAGCTTCCCATGCCCTCTCGCTCCTTACCATGGCCTGGACCAGGGCCGGACGCGAGAGCTCGCCGCTGCCGCGGGCTGCATGTTAAACACAGACCAACATACTGTTGTTAGTTTATTCAATAAAATAACTGACAGTCAAGTATAGCTGTCGTTTATTATAATTTATGTTGTTGTTATCGAATGAGGTTCAATGAATATTTTTCTCTTCCGCTCCTCATGTTATGAGAACATAATGCTATTCATGAGATGAGAATATAAGTACAAACAAAAACCACTGGCTCTCATTCGCCAAGGGTGCAGAGACAAACGTGCGATAAGGAACATCGTTCCGTTCCGTACAAAAATATTTTTTTACGAAACATTTCTTCCATGCGTTTCGCCTTAGATCAGCGATAGATGTACCTACCTGATACTATAATATATTATTGTCATCAAAACTCACGGAAAGTGAGTTGTAAAAGACCGGTGTGAAAACAAATCAAATCAGTGCTCATTTTGAAAGACACGTTGGATTATTATTAGAAAAGTAAGACTTGCTTATTTATTTGCTTCCTCAATTTGGGGTTAAACCGGCCACGTCACGTTATCAGCTGGTGCTAATGAACTTGGGCTGTTACCCTGCGTTTGATAAACGGTGGAGCGATAACTTTTATAGCGCAGACGTATTTTAATAACTAAATGTATATTGTATTGTATATTAATTAAATGTGCATTTAAACTTCAACTTATCCAATTTGGGTTATTCTTGGCCATTTTGTGGAAGTAAAGGGATAATGTAAGAAAACCATAGAAATATAATTTCTTATATCTATGAAGGAATTATTCTGTAGGTACTTGGGTAGTTGTGCACAATTTGTACTACCAGAGCCATTTAACAGGGAAGGAAAACTGGAATATCCGATTTGGCAGTGTATTGTAAATATAAATAGGGATTGTTACAGCTTGTTTACAGTCCAAATGTAGTGTGATTATTATGCTTGTGGTTATTTTCAAATAAGTACAAGCATGGAACCCAAATCTCTTCAAAGTGAGAGTGAACAGGTTTCTTCTGGGTAAGCTCACTCCATCGTCGATTTTGTCACCTCTGACCTAGATTAGAGTCAAGAGCAAACCCAACTCAAATAAAAAAAAATAAGTAGGTACTTAAATAAAGAAAATATTACGAAAAAAGAGTAATCAAAATCTTTGTTATTGAGTTTTGAACTGTAGGCCTGCGGAATAATTGCGTAACACACTAACAGTAGGAATAGCTTTCATTTTGACAGTTCAATAACATTCATTGCGTTATTTACGTTGTTGAGCAGACACATTTTTCGAACATATGAAAAAATGGATTAGCAATAGGTTTCAAAATTATTCACATTGTGATTGATAGTGTTTTACTGTTACGCAATTAGGGTGCTGTAGCTATTGAAACCTGGCGATAACATTTTGTATCATTATTGAATAAAAGATTATCTGGAAAATCGCTGACATTATGTATTCGACGTTCATTAGGTACTGAAAATTGTTTGCTTTTATTTTTATATTAAAATATTTTATGAACGTGGCTTCTTTAATATTACTATTACAAGCTGTTGCCCGCGGTTTCACTCGAAACTGCTGTAAATAATATTTATTACGTAAATTGGTTATAAAAAACACTTTTACAAGCTATAATTAAATTATGTTTTAAAACTAAGTGAGTTCGGTGTTTCCTAACAAACTACTCGGAGAAAAAAGACCGAAACAAACTCACAGGTCAGTCTCTCTTAAAGTCCAGACATAATCTTGGTCAGGCAAAATTAAGACCAAGCGGATTAGTGCTGCTACATGTAGGTACCTGGACTAAAAGTATCCTATGTTAATCTAGGACAGGTCATAGTCTACGTGTGTGCTTATCATCCAAATCCCTTTAGTCGTTAAAGCGTGGTTGAGTAACAAACAAACATCCAAACTTTTACATTTGTAACATTTTAGGATACGACCCACGATGATAATATTTTCCACGAGTAATATAACATCATTTTCGAAGCCAAGCGTTATATTTAGTCCGATTTAGGTTGTAATGACTTCTTTATAGCATTAATTAATATCAACTAACCGAGACTCGGGATTAGTCAGGATATCCATTAGGATTTCCGGTCCTTTTGGTAGCCGAGACGAGGCACAAATAGGAACGGCGTCCTCTTCGGTGGCCCATGGATTTTGTAAGCATTGGTCGAGGGTTCTTCAACGGCAAAAGGGTCAAGACTTCAAGAGGATTGACAGCAATATTTACTTGTTAACTATAATTTTGAGATGGTATGCTTAACTGTTCTTAACAGACGTATTCAGGTGATCCTCGAGTATTTCTGTCATGGGCGTGTTCAGGAAAGTCAATGTCACCTTTCAGCTATGTTATTAATTTGTCAAGACCTCCTATATCGTATTACTTGTGAGCAAATAGATATTCTCATAAAGCATTACCTATAATTGAGTAATAAGTGTGGTACCAGTAGTAGAGGCTATTTCAGCGCCAATATTATTTAGATCTACGGTAATTTTATCGTTTAATTTAGAAGGTTACTATGAAACTCGTGCTCAGTGAGTCGGTAATATTAAGCTAGGCAATCTGTGGCATAGTGGGCGTATACAGGATGATATCATTATTCATTCTAGCGGTCAGTCTAATCTACCTATCAAACATTCAGCAGCCTGGGGCAAACGGTTCTGAAAATTTTTCATATAACCACAAACATTTGACGATTATCTACCTACGAGGAAAATAAGTTATTTTGAGTGTTCAATCATTTTCTAGGATATAATTACATTTAGTCCAACAACAACACCTTATAGGGATTTTGGTACGTATGTAGAGTTACGACTATCAGTGAAAAACAAAATTTTGATTCAGTAGTACTTACTGCCTGTCATAAATTAGATAAGGAACTATTTAATTAATCCTCTAATAACTTTACTTACGTTAATAAGTTGGTACTTATATTAGTTTTAGTGGGTTGTTGTACATTCGTCACAAAGTTAATTCGTCACATTTTGTAATCTCCATACATTGAAAGTATATTCGTCACATGCATAAAAAATATGTGTAAATTCGTCACAAGCTTGCATAGGTACATATTTTTTACATAAAGTACTGGTAGAAAACAAAGTTATTGATTTTTAGCGCTCGAAATGAAAATGATTTCTAAATTTTTGTTTTCTCCTGCGCTCCTGCACATGCTTTTACGCGCTCGCTCGCTCGCTTTATCTATCTCTTTCTAGCCGTACTGGTCAATGCATCAGCCCAGTCATCCAGTGGCTCACTTGACCTTGGCGATGCGCGTGTGGTATTCTGTGTAATAATATTATAGTTTTCTTTGGGTGTTTTTTTGCAAATGTGATTTTCTTAATATTATAGTTACCATAGAGTTATAGCACATAATATATTAGACCGACGGTAGTTAGTTAGATTGGTGCATCTCTGAAAAAATGGATAATAATCAGCCGGGCACAAGCTCGGGTGGACATGGTGTAAGTATATTATTATTGATTGCAGTATTGTTTTTAAAAAGAGTATATATTATTATGGCTAAAATTTCCATTATTAGTCGTTGCTTTGGAACGCATAAATAGAAAAACTTAAAAAAAAAAATTAAGTTACGTAGATTCCTGGTTTACGAGATATAATATTATAAAGTTTCCATACAAATGGGAGACTAGCACGCCATTTGCAAATTTTAGGTTAGATAAATTGTCATGGTAGACGTCAAAGTTGACATTTCACGTTCCGTTGACGGTAGATGTGTATTTATTCAATTTTATGTCATATTTTTTACTTAAATATAATTTTATTTTCATACTTCTTCAATAATAACATTCCTCGTGTTCTATTCTCACGATAAGAATAAACGAAAAATACCCAAAACTACGATAGTGAGCGTGCTAATGAGAAGATAGATTACAGTTAACTCAGATTTGACAGATGATCATATTTCCAAGGATGATGTTGCCATATTTTGAAATATAATCGATTATTTGCATCGATTTTTGGTCTATATCAATTTAATTTTTATTTAAGTTATTTATTTCGCACTTAAATTAAAACATGAATATAATAATTATGATCTTTTCAGATCACATTTACGAAATCTAAAAGAGGACGGCGAATGCTTGTGAGACATGGTTACATGTACAATTTGCACCGGGAAAATAAATCTGGAAGTGTATGGAGATGTTCTAATCGTTCGTGCAGCGCAACTATCAAAATTTCGGAGAATATTGACATCAGAATTTTGCATGAAGCGGCCCACAAGTGTCAACCAAATATAGAAAAAACTGAAGTTATAAAGATAGTAAATCTTTGTAAGGAAGTAGCAGCGAACACAAGTACACCTATGCCTCAAGTGTATGAAGAAGCTTTTCAAGCAACCAAGGATGCAGGTTATGATATATTAAATGCTATACCGAAATTTTCGAACATTTCGCGAACACTATACAATGTGAGGAATCGTGAACTAAACGTACCCAAAACACATTTTTCAAGATGCGAAGATGTTATTATTCCACAAAAATATAAACATTCTTTTTTATTATTCGATGATGACAGTGAGCCTGAAAATAGAATAATAGCTTTCTGCACTGAGACAGCTCGTGAAACCATAACAAATGTACAAACATTCTTTTTGGATGGCACATTTTCAAGCTGCTGTAAACCATTTTATCAGCTGTATTGTATACATGGAGACGTGAATAGCGATGATAATAATACGAACATAGTCCCACTAATCTACGTTCTTATGTCTAATAAACAGGAACGGTCTTATGAACGACTTTTTACATCACTGATGCAAAATTTACCTACTTGGACACCGCTTACAATAATTGTTGACTTTGAAATTGCTGTGATAAATGTCATAAAAAAAATATTTCCTGATGTTAAACTACTTGGATGTAATTTCCACTTCAAACAAGCACTGGCCAAAAAAGCTCATGCCTTACAATTGAATGACATTGAAGAGAAGAGACACTTAGCCATGTGTGCTGCATTGGCCCATATAAAGAAACAGGACATTGACGATGCTTGGTTGCACATCATGGAAAATGCTCCACAGAACGATGCAGTCACAAAATTCAACGACTATTTTGTAGCCCAGTGGTTAGAAAACAATAGTATAGAGTTTATTTGGAATGTACATGGGGCTCGCCATAGGACAATAAATCTAGCAGAGGCATGGCATAAACGTTTGAATAATAAAATGGGTAAAAGGAAACCTAAAATGCTTCAGTTTCTTGATACTCTTAAAAATGAGGCTGATCATATAAATTGGAAATTGAAGCATTTTAAATTTAATATACCACTAAAGTTGAGAACACGTCGATCTATTGCATATGACAAAGAATTGAAAACTATTTTGGACAATTACGATAACATATCCCTGGCTGAAGTTCTGGAAAAACTTTCTTTTATGCAGCATTTTAAAGAATTGTAACATACGTAAATTACCAAAAACCCGTATATTGTGATTTAATTATATTTCTATTATTTTAGTTATAATCATAACGTTGCAGGCAAATCAGCCACTTGAAATAAATAAATATATATAGTTGTAAGTAAAACTGTGATTTTTTATGTAGATGCAAATTACCAAAAAATAATGTGATCATTACTGTGATTTAAATATTTTATCTTTCTATTGTTTTTGTTATAAGTGTAATGTTGCAGGCAAATTAGCCTATTGCAATAAATAAACATAATATAGTTGTAATTAAAAGTGCGATTTTTTATGTAGATGCAAATTAGCAAAAAAATGTGATTATTACTGTGATTTAATTTTCTTTTTATTATTTTACATATAATTGTAATGTTGTAAACAAATCAGCCACTTGCAATACATGTTTATTTAGGATTAGGCGTGTCACGTAAGTCACGCTGTCCTCGTGACAATGCGGGCTTAAACACGCACAAAACCAGACAATACTACCGTATATTTTAGCCGTAAGTGAGAAATGTGATTTTTATGTGAATTTCTGTGATTATGAAAAATAAAGAAATAACATTTAATTCTTTATTGTTTGATTTTTCTGCTGTCTGTACGGAAATAAACAATATGGCGGATTTTCTTTCATAAAAATAGAGTTGTGACGAGTTTACACATACTTTTTATTGTGGCGAATTTACTTTGTGACGAATGTACAACAACCCGTTTTAGTTACGCTAATAAGTTGGTACTTATATTAGTTTTGTAATTAAATTAAATTAATTTAATTTAACACAGATATATCGACTGCTTGGAAATCGGAATCATGTCCCATCCTTTTTCTATTTCACTGCATTTTGTTCTCATATATTTCACTAGCGACCCGCCTCTGCTACGCACGGTTACAAAAATTCTAGATTTCTTTATTTTATGTAACTTTAATATTAATTGTATGATACACATGAAACTTCCGCAACAAATTCTCTAAATGATGGTTAAAACCACATAAAAATCCGTTGTGTAGTCAAGAAGAACAACGCGGTCAAATAAGACGGACACGAAACGCGACTTCAATTGATAATACGAGTATGACGTATAGATGAGTTTTTATTGCGTTTGACGGCAAAAACGCTTAACCGTTTCATGATTCGTACTAAAAGCTACATTACTTAATTACATGAAATATCTATCAAGCTTTTATCGATACTAATCTGTGGCCTAGTTGAACCGTTTGAACGGTGTTCCCACGGCATGAACCTCATGATAACAGGTGATGTATCGACGCGATCGCTGTTTGCCGATGATAACAACAGTAATTTATAGTGCCAAACACTTATCTCGACTAGTAGGGGAAAGTTGGATAAAAGATAAGGTTTTGGTGTTAGCGATAGCTTTTGGTGTGCGGAATTGGGACTTATTTACGTCAAATCCAGAACTTTCGGGTCTATGAGAGTGGTTACGGGGACTCAGAAGCCACAATGATTGAATTTATTGAATGCACCGATCCCAGCGTGGTTTGACCAGACTGGATTAATCGAATGAACCCCAAGATTTGCACTAGCTACCATTGCATATCAAGGAGTAGACCAGGGACAGGGACTCAGAAGCATCAAGACCAAAAACTGGATCTAACCTTAGAATATCAGTAAAATCCAGTGTTGTGTAGTTCCGATGTGGGTTGATGAAGTCACAAGGCAGTCCTGTAATTAATATATTGATTTTCGCGTCTTCTTATCCTGAAATTACCCCTAATTCAATGGTAAAAGGTAAGGCAGTTTCAATATTTAACTTTTTGAATACTATCTGCTGAATCGACCCCTACTACAACATGGAGCCTAATTCGAGCATAGCATTGTATTTTATACGGCCTTATGCTTCGGGGATCACAGGCGGTTATAAACGGCAAAAAACTTTAATAAGTAAGAAATAACGAAGACATGTGTGGTTTCGATACACCCATTTTAGAGTTCCGGTTTTTTGTTAAAGGATGAAATGGACGGTTGCCACCTGACAAAGTAATCATATGCCCACATGAAAGGCTACAGACAGGTGACGTTTTTGGTATTAGCATGCATTAAGTACTTAATAATGAAGAAAGGACCTCCCGCAACTGTACTTAGTGAAGGTGTACGTCACTTGGACAGTGAACTGGAGAGCTATAGGCGGTAATAGAACAGCCTTAGAAGTTATTAAATGCCAAAGGAACAAGAACGAAAAACTCAAGCATTTATTTCATTTATACCATTTACAGGCACTTTTGAATTGTCAAGGGGTCGGTCAGTCAGAAAGATGAAGCTAGTTGCTCAATCTAAAGTGTGGTAGGGTTCCTGTGGAGAAGAACGGGCAAGAAACTACATGAACACGAATGAGAAAGCATTTATTTTAATAAGACCATTTACAGGCACTTTTGAACTGTTAAGGAGTCAGTCAGAAAGATGTAGCTAGTTGCTCAATCCAAAGTGTGGTAGGGTTCCTGTGGAGAAGAACGGGCAAGAAACTACATGCACATGAATGAGAACAACTTCTGATTTTTTCACACATTCACGATGGGCAAAAGATGCCTTTAATTGCGACCTCGAAATCGTTCCCTACATATTACACATTCATAAACTCACGCCTTCTTCCCATGGCGGTACGTAGAAACTACAGAACGCCACCTGCTACGATCCTTACATACTCCTTTTGCCTCGTTTACGTTCATACATCTGGTCATACACGCACGTCGGTTGCGAGTACTACGCAACTGACTTGTCTGAAGAACATCACCAATAAGGTCCTCCTAGGGTGTCCCCGGCGATTTCACTCACATCTGCCGTGTAAGTACCTTTTGTTGGTAGTTATGTGTTAGTTCCCTACTGACCGAATAACGGCAAAACCTGATGTTAATTGATTCCCAGACCACTAATTAATACTTCGCTGTTATTAACAGAGGTGAGATACTGTTTTAATTTCCACCGGCTTGGTAGAAACTGATTAAAAAATATAGTTACTTTATTTTTCAGTATCCCAGCTGTTTTGTAAACTTTGGAAAACATTTTCAATTAACGTGAATGATGATGAAATGTTTAGTAGTTAGTTTAGTTTTCAGTATTAAACGTGGAACAACAAATGTTTTTGATGGGAGAAGAATAGCGGAGTTTACAACTTTTTTACGATCGTTTTCATTACTCCCTATTTGCAAACCTGTAAAGAGATTCTGTTCAGTTTTACGATTCAATATTTTTAATTCGACATGGATTATAAAGTTTATATATTAATTCGTTGTTATTATATTTATTGCTTTCCGTTTAACTAAACATGAGCAGAGTAAGGACTTCTTTGAAAACCTTGTGCTGTGCTTATCTTTGGTCTAAACTGAAGGCTTTTAAAGCTCCGTCTAGTTGATTTTCTCCAGTGATAATTCAATTTGGAGTATTCAAGTGACTGTCCACTTTTTCTTATTTAGCGAGGTTTTGAATTAATGTAGTGCTCAAAGAAAATATTTATTTTTCTGTTATGTGTCCTTTCTTCTTTGTAGACAAATGCTCTTTGTAATAACACTACCAACAAGTATTCACTTTTATCTATATTTCTTTGATGTCTCGGGTCTAGGACCCTATAAAAATATTCCATGAAAGTTACTCTCTGAAATTGGAAACCCAAGTAGTAAAACGTAGGTATCCTAAGCTTTGTTATAAGATCAGTCCGATATGTTTTTGGTTTCATTATTTTTGTGGCCAACTTCCAATATAATATGATATTGTTTGAGAACGAAGCAATAGGAGTGTGTAAGGATCGTAGCAGGTGCCGTTCTGTAGTTTCTGCCTCCCCCATGGGAAGAAGGCGTGAGTTTATGTATGTATAACACAGTTTGATATTGTAACTTGTACCAAAGTATTGACAACTAGTTTACCGTTTCGTATCCGCTCTTGGCAATCGTGATTGGTTGTTTCAACAACGTTTTCCTTATAAGTACGGAATTCGTAGTTAATTCTGAAAGCACTCGACATCGACGTTCGACGTTTTGTCAACACTCGTCGCGTATGGAATACACAATAACATCCGCCCATTTCATACAATGCAATGAATAGTAGATTAATATCCTACAGTTATGGTTAAGACTCGACAATTCCAATAATCTTCTGCGGTAAACATTTTAATTTCCACTAGTGCGTGTTTTCCATTCCTGTCATTTCATAAATATAAATTCTACGTATTGACGAATTTGTCATTTTCTTTAGATGTGTTGGGGAACCTTCCACATTTTGTTCCTGCCTCGGTTAACTTATACAGAAACAGAATCCAAGGACAGCAGAAACAAATTTTAATTAAAATCATTTTCGCTCCTAATATAAATAAGTAATATGTCAGAAACCTGAGTAAATGAAGGTCTAAAATAAAAAAATAAAACACAAGACGATACGGAAGATGATAGCATTAAATATACAAGGCGATAAAACCAACTTAGACATGGCTGAGTGAATTCATGCGTTTTTTCCATTAAACAAGCGGAAACTGAAAATAAAATAATGGTAATCACGTATTTAGGTAAAAACCATGACAAAGCTAATCACATGACCACTTAACGTTGATGTCAGACGTGATTATCTGTAACCTTCACAGAGGAATATGCAGGTGAGGATGGGTCGAGTTTCTACATTTTATGGTCCCCAAGTACAATCAACAATCCATTTATCAGCGTCATCACCACGTTGCCAACGAGTAGGGAGGGTAGTGGAGTAAACAGTAACAGCTTATCGATAAATTGCAACCAACTACGGCGGTCGCAGCGCACGGGAACCGATTTACACACAACACACCAAACAAATTGACTGGGAGAGATTGATCGCCGGCGGATAAATACGCTTACGTTGCTATCGACTTGATACGCCAATAAAGATAAAAGTACAAGAAACGACGATCTCGACATCACAATTACAGCACTAGAACGAACGGTTAAAACACAAATCTCACAGATTTTAATTAAGAAGCAGTGTTCAATTAGCGGGCAGCCGTGTCTTTATTTTCATTATTAAAATACTTAACGTTAATTGTCATTTTTCTTTTGAATTAGCAATTTTATTCCAATTTTATTAACGGGGGTTTAAAGTCGTTTATCATAAACGTAATTAGGTGGCCGTGCCACAAAATAAAATAAAATACCTTACGAAAAACTTTATAATGTAGATTTACAGCTACAGACAAAGGTAGAACAAAGGAAACAAATAATTCAGCATTACGTGGTTGTCAATAATGGATGCCTTTTGCAGGATGTTGGAGATTTCTTAAAAGCTTTGTTTGGTCTCCGAGAAGAAAGTGAAGGTGATGGTGCGGAGCAGTAAGCGGGGGGGACGCCCCAGCCACCTGTTGCTACCAATCAATAACATCACCAACGCACCATTGTTCCCTCAAACCGACGACTAGTCCCCACCATAGCCGAACCGTTTGATACAGTTTCCAATTACCACAAAGTTTTGATATTCCCGACAATGATACAAACAAGCTTTGTGGTCATATCTAATGACAGTGAAAGAACTTTTGATACAGTTACAGAACATTAAACTGTTAATTTTTTTAGAACTAGAGACAAAACGCAAAGCCACAGAACCGGACGCAAACAAAGAATTGAGGTACCAGTTCCAAAATCAAATCAATGTCTTCCGCCGATTGTAGTTTAGCCATAAAGAGCAATAAAAGGGCTTAACGAAGCTTTGTTCAAGCACAACCGCTTGAGATAAGAGGATAATCAATACCCCAAAATGTTGAATGAACGCAGCATCGTAGAGTAAAGACGATGTTGTAGGAAATAAATCGAGACGACAGCCGATAGTAAAAACAAGATTTCTGCTTGGAAAGTGTAAAAGCAATCCTGGGATTTGTAATTTCAAAGCTAGATTTTCAATTCTGTGGGTGTACAGGAAAATCTTAAAGCACGAAAAGTTAGTAGGACCGTCGCGCATGTACCGAGGCCGGTCAATAACCCAGGCGGGCGGAATCTTGAACTTGAACCACAAAGCGAATACGGAAACACCTATATTTTTTATCCGCTATCCAATTTCGAAAGACAAATGCGAAGTCAGATCGCGAATGAATTGGCTCGCTCAGATTCCAATATAAATTACGTACTCGAGCGATCTGTTGAAGTCACTACAGGAACTACAGAGACACGATATATGGAACTGGAAAATCGTCGGTTAGTAAGTAATTATTTATTTACCAAAAAACTTAGCCTAGGTAACATCAGTGTTGTTTCAATAAGGGATGGGTATGGCTATTAAAGATTAGTAAAGGAAATAGCACACGTATCAAATCGGAAACGGATCGTAACCGTATCAACTCGAGTCATTCAGTATTCTTTCTACGAAACTCCCTACTGTAACGCACGCTAATTGGAATCGTAACGTAATCGCCGCGTTTCGGGACGAGCTCACAAACCGCGGTTCGGTGCGTGGTCAACTTGCAGTTCCCGCGCTTACGGCTCCTCGTCCCCGCGCTTACGGCTCTCGGTACCCGTGCTTACGTTTCTTCGTCCACCCTTGCCCCTCTCACCCCTCCCGCAGCCTGCCTGCAGCACACTACTATTGTCACACGTGCTGACATGCACAAGGCAACTTCCAGTCGTGTTGCGCGCGTGTTTTATTGAATTCGTAGGTTAGATTTCAAACAAGAAATAATAAAATTCAAATAAAAACCACAGGTCAGCGAGCCGTAAATGCGGCGTCGCGTCGCCTAGCCGTAGCCGAGTCGACGTATCGGAGTTGCTGATCCGCTTTGGTTACGTGCTTACGTTAGATTGATGCCTGTTTGACGTTGCGGCGAAAGGCGATACGGTGACGATCCCTTTCCAAGTTGATATGTGTGCTAGGACCTTAAGAGCGGAGGCCCTGGAAAGGTCAAACTAGGAAAATCCTGTATCTTGAAGGACAGTGTACTTTAGTGGGATTGACACGTTTTACAAAATATTAAATAATTGCGTAACAATTCTGATGTTTACATACATATTTATTGAATGGGCTTGAAAGTTAATTGTGATGAGTGTTTGTGTGTGTATGTGTGTGTGTTACTGTTGAGTTAAACTGATACGTTGGGGTTTGTGTGTGGGTGTGGTATTTTTAGAAAAATCTGTCAATAAAGTAAAAAATTTGGTATATTATTTATATTTATTTATTTATTTAACCATTTATGTACACACATATATATTTTAGTTGCTAATTCGTAGAATAAATGAGTTCCTTTGTATCGCAATCATTTAAAAGTAAGAGGAAATTTTACAATTTTCTTTTTAAATCGTTGGATTTAGACTATTTATTGTTAATTTGTTTTGAAACTTGTTGTATATTCTAGAACTTAGGATGAAATATTGGTGGGTAACAAATGTGGTCCTGTAACGGTCGATTTGACATACTGGACAGACCTACGTTGAGTATGGAGTACTTGTCTTGGTGGGACAGAGGCATGTTTGCGAAGAGTGGATCGGAAAACAAAGAGTTGTCTGACGGTGAGCAACTTGCAGTCCTGATATAATTGTTCAGTCGGGTATCTAAACGGTTTACGTAGCATCACCTTCAGAACAGCTCTTTGAGCCCTCTCCAGCGGTAGAAGTGATGTTTTTCTTGGTCCCCTGAGGCAGTCACAGAGTATGTCAGTAGTGACTGGCACAAGTAGTAGTTTTTGAGCGTGTCGTGTCCGCCGAGTTTCTAAGTAGCTTAAAGATATCAATAATTTTGTGAACTCTAGATGTAAGTGATGTGATGTGTTTGTAGCAATTTACATGCTCATCTATAACCACTCCCGAGGTATTTAATAAGTGACCCTTTACTCAAGTTTCAATAGGTACAGTCAGGCTTTAACTAACTGTGGAATTTAAAATTAAAATCCTGTAGAGGCTGGCTCTTCTTACTTATAGAAAAAGGTATGAATTTAGTTTTTTCGACATAAAGAGTAAGAAGATTAGTAGCGAGCTAGTTTCATACTGTGATAAGACAGTTCTCAGCGTGGAGTTTTCTTTCATTCCAATCTGAGCCGTGCACGATAAGCATTGTGTCATTTGCGTAAGTGAAAACTTTAGAATTTGTAACTGTTAGTGTGCATAACTGGTTAATATATATTAGAAAGAGTGTCCATCCCAGGATACTGCCCTGTGGTACACCGTAATTACTTAAAGGATGCTCATTGCTTGTGAAATTATTTATAATCACACTTTGCATTCCATCCGTGAGAAACCTTTTAAATAGATTTAGTGGAGTTCCTCGTACACCGATATTCTCATGTTTAAGTAGAAGTTTAGGGACAGAGACTGTGTCAAATGCTTTAAATAGGTCCAAAAAGATACCAAGGCATTTCTTACCCCGATCCAAATTGCGGGACAGTAGATCGCTTAAACCAGTTACGGCATCCTCTGTAGACCTACCCGATACGAACCCGAACTGATTTGGTGCTATGATGTAGGCATCTAGGAATTTTATTAGCTTATTGTTTAAGATTCTCTCTAATATCTCAGACATCGCAGAAAGCACAGATATAGGTCTATAATTGTTAACACAGTCTCTATCGCCTGACTTGTAAATTGGGTGCATAAGTGCTTTTATGAAATCTTTGGGAAAAACACCAGTAGTAATCGAAAGGTTACAAAAATGAGTTATTACTGGGATTAGAAACTTACGCGAGGTTTATATTTCAACTCAGATGGTTAACCATCTCAGTTGAAATATTGTATCAGTCAACGGCGGTGTCTACGAAGAGTCAGTATGACTTTCTTTGCCTCAGTCTCGTCCACCTCTTGGAGGACGAAATAATTACACTGAGAACCAGGACAATACAGAGTCTCTGGGTTTTGGGGTTCTTCCGAAACTATTTTTTTTTGCTAATTTTGAGCCAACTTCCGCGAAGTCTTCTGGGCAGCCAAAAAAATTGAAAAGGTCGGTACACGATATTTTAGTGGTGTTTGTATGGGTTATGCTTTTAATGACATTCCACGTCGCCTTCGAATTATTCTTCGATTTTAAGAATTCATCTTTCTCGTACGCAATTTTCCGTTTCCGCAGTAAATTATTACAAAAATTACGGTATCAGTTATATCAATATGTTACTTGTAATATTATTTGGGGACTTTTTAGGTTATGGTCTATCTTGTCCCGATTATTAATACAGCGCATGAGGCCAGGCGTTATCAATAGATTTACGTTTCTTCTTTTACGGGGAATTTTCATGATGGACGTGTGGTCTCTAACTATAGATGCAATAATTTCAATGAACCTGTCAGCAGCCTCGTTTGAGTCAAGAGTGATCATAATTCCAGAAAAGTCTGTTGTTTTGATGACTTTCGCAACAGCCAAGTAATCAATGAGAGTTTTTGTACGATTTGTTTTAAATTTTTTAAGTTTCCATGGTAAAGATAACAAAAGCGCAGTGATCACTGACGTTACTTTCAATAATTAAAGTCGAAGCCATTTGGTTTTATTTCAGGATTACGTGACTAAGCAGTTATTAAGTCTTGTACGTGATAGGTGAACTGGAAGTAGACCATGGAAGGATGTGAGGGTAAGATATGAATTAGAAAAACGATCTATATTGTTATCTCTAATCAAAGCTATTTTTTTAAAGGGTATATGTGCTATATGTGTGATAAGACTGTCCGAGCTATTCAAAAACTTCACTATCGTCTTAAATGACGGAGATCTATAAACAGCAAGTATACCAAAAAAATTGTCAATAGTGCAGAGTAGACCACTTGCTTTATCAAGACGCCCGCTTACACCGTAATTTTGATTGTAGGGATTTGACGACTGTAAAGACGAATAACCCTGTAGATTGGGAATAGCTGATATAGTTCTGGGCCAGGATTCCGTAATTTGAATTATTCATTAATGAGATTTCCAGTCGGAGGCGGAATGTGTGACGTTGAAATGAATTTTCACGTTTTAAAAATTCGGAGCGTGCGATTAAATTGAATAAGTTATATGAAGTTATAATGTGAAATAAGAACTAAACCCAAGGTGACCATAAATTTTGTTTGCATGTCTGAGAAATCTTCTGATAAATCCCACATACGAAGTTATTATGTGGGTTTCCGTGAAACCGCAAATGTAGGAAGTAACTTGAGATCTAATAGTCGTTAGTTGCAAATGTGTTCAACAGCATGTCAATCTGTTAAGCGTGCATATCAATACTTGAACATAGACTTTACATAACACGCATTGTGGGTTACAGGTTGCAAGATTTATTATTGACGTAATATTTATTAGTGTAGAAACAAAAATTGCTCTAATAAAGTGGTTACCTACATGAATTCGGCATTACATAATTCAGTTTCTTAACTTTAGGAAGTGAATGAAAACCTAAATTGACAATGCTTTTGATTCTGTTAGGTTACGGAAACATAAACTTTATGTTAGTCTATTTCAATGAATTTAAAAGTTTTATATTACTGAGTCTTCCCACGT
The DNA here is from genome assembly GCA_917490735.1 of Dryobotodes eremita. Taxonomy (NCBI): domain Eukaryota; kingdom Metazoa; phylum Arthropoda; class Insecta; order Lepidoptera; family Noctuidae; genus Dryobotodes; species Dryobotodes eremita. The sequence continues at coordinate 7,212,067 of OU823261.1, forward strand.
TTCTTCTGTTGAACTTGACAATGATTTGTATTTAGAGGACGTCCTTCGGGTTGTCAAGCACAGCTGTGGCCAACACAATGGGTTGCTTGTCTGCACTGAATGTTGTTATGATTAAAGTGCTCACTATCTTCACAGAAATCGACGCTGTCGGGCGAAACACGAGGATAACAGAGCGAAAACAACGGCATTGAGAGACGAAGGAGAAAGCACGAAAATAAATATAGAAAGGAACTGAAACATAGAGCAATACATTCTTGCAGGTGTTAATAAATTAGATGCTAATACAATTACCACACAAAACCACTATTACGCTAAGTAATACGCAGTCATTAATTTTCATTGCATAACGCGAATTCATGGCGTGGATTAATACATTCTGCAAGTAACTACTTTATTGATTGGTTATTCAATCGAAACGAGCTAAAAAGTGTGACGTTTAGGCAACAATCTAGAATTTCGAATGCGAAAACTCCAATCCCTCTTAAAACAAGTACCCAAATTCGAAACGCATAATTGATTCACGACAGTGAAGTCATCTAAAATTGCCTCTGGAGAAAAATCTTAGCGTGAGCCGCTCTTAGTACCTAATTGAGACTTTTTAACTAGCATAAAAGCTTTTAGGTCAAAGAAGTGCTGGAAACGAGCAATTTGTCCGCGAACGGCGTCGCAACTGGCCTAAATTATTTACCAAACTTGGCTCCTACTTCGAAGTTGTCATTTTATACAGCTGCAAATAAGGCCATCCCATTTCTCTTTGCGGTTGTTTTAAATTGACATTTAGGTCCCTCCGTTTATAATATTTTATTGCTAATTTGTGAGAATGGTGGACATCATGCTGGATCTCTAGTAAACGATTGTGTTGAACAAAGCAATCAAGAACTTGCTAATTAGCCGGTAATTCCTTTTAACAAGTGGTCTCTACGAAAGCAGTTAACGAAGATTTCTGAGCATTGTTTACATTTTGTGGTGCTCAAGTAAGTTCCACTAGACAATCAGTTCAGCGGACCGTGTAAACACAAACTATGGAATAGGAAGCTCACGAAGCAGACGACTTTGATTATGTAGGAAACAATCTGTTGCCGTATGGTACTAGTTTATAATAACCGATGTAATGAGGAAGGATCGGTGGTTTCTTGGTGTTACTGAACTTTCTGTTGATTGATATTTTGATTGCTGCTTTGTTGATACTGTAATTGTTTAAAGAATTGTACACATTGACTTCATAATCAATGTATTTCTGGAAATTTTCCGTCACCAATGAAAATATGCAAAAAGGTTTTAAAACTTTATTTACGAAAATGAATATACTCCAGTACCTACCTTGGGCATGCTGTAATGACCTCTTATCACTCAATATCATTTCGAAGCTCGTATATTTTTTTATATTAAGGGTATCAAAGCACCAAAAGCTTCTGATATGCCATAATGACCAACACGATACGCGATAAGGCTGATGGTTTTACATATCTGAGGCAATCGGAGTCAGATGTCTTTTTTGATATCGTTAATATATGTATGTATGCTGTACGTATGTCTACATATGTATTCCTAACGCGTTTTGCCTTTAGGTGAAGCTTAAAGCGTCGATATCAGGGTGTGTCATGTCAATGAAGCTTGAATTTCAATGATTGAATTTGAAAGTCTTATAAAGCTAGAGGCAGCTATTGCTAAGTAAGTTCTAACAAGACTAATAAAATAAAAAATAACTTATGTAGTAGGTAGGTACTATGATGTTTTCACTAGGTCGTTATAAAGAGTCCCATTCTGTATTCCACAATATCAAGTATGTTTTGGCTGATCGGGTCTTGCATCAGAAATACAAGGCACAAGTCAGTTACATGACTATAGTCGATCTTATTAATCCCCAAGACACCTAATAGCTGTTCCGTTGCATCCTTCCCATATTACAATGGAAATCTGCTATCGACAAAGTTTGTATAAAGCATGCAAATTTCGTAAACCTATGCACATAGACAGGTAAGAATCTTTTAACGTTTAATGAGCCCTTTTAAAACTCGGGGCACGTTTGAATGAAACAACGAAGAAGGTATTGCAAGACGCTATCCGGCGGAAATCTCGGCTGAGACCTATAATGCCTTGTACATCGATCATGCGATCTATTCAAGATTATATTACGAGTACTTTAGATTATACTGGCGGTGCAAATAAGCGGGTATTAAGATCGTACTGATTTATAAGTTCTCTGGAACTGGAGGAAAAGTATAGAGTAGGACAGGATGACACGCGGATGTTGTTATCTAGGAAATAATTATTGGAAGTTAACTCGCATACTCATAAGTAATGGACTAGCAATCTGTAATAACTAATAACTGATCATCTTCAAGGTACTGCGAAATTTAAGGAATGAACTATACTCAAAGCGGAATGCATTGCTAATAGTTTAAAAACTATTTAAACCGTTAGAGGCGAACTATTAAAAATTCTGCTAAAACTTTTAAGAACAATGCCATTCCGACGTTGGTTTAATTGCACTTGATTGTTCAATAGCTCCAACTTATTACAAGTTCACACGCTTGAGCAAAGTTTACTCAAAGTCACGATAATGTGAGTAACGTTTAGATTTGTGCCGTTAACCGGTGTGTACTTCGACTCCGTACACAGACCTACAATATCGTCTGTGACAATAGTTGTACAAACAATAGAACAGATTACCGCGACGAACGTGCGATTACGTACTGAATAGACGAATAGATGAGCTTCCGTGCCACGTTTTGTTCGAATGTCAATAAACCAAATCGCTTTCGGTTAGAGTTTTACTGCAAACCCCAAAAACTGACACTAATATAACTGCCAATAAATTATATTCACTCGAGGGGTAAGTCCTAATGAAATTCTGGACCCGCACTGACAAAACGCTCCGATGAAGATCCAATATATTAACGGGCTCCCAGAGAAGATAAACATGGAGGTGCCTTCTATCTCACGCCCTAAATCTTCGTTCCCCTACAAGAAAATATCTTGGATATTTCCCCTCTGCCATAACCCTCTCGGGTTTGGCAATTTCCGTTGACCGTCCGGATACGCCGCGACTCGTAGATACAGGTAGGCGTTAAACGAACACTTTATCTTGTTTATCAGTTTCATGGAACCACTAGCTGTAACATCAGGGCACAAACGACAGGATGACACCACAATGCACCCGCATTCACGCCCGTTGGTTAAACAAAGATGAATTCTATTCCGGTAATAACAAGATATAGTTCCGTAACTCTTTTGACTAATGGATGGTAACATGATAAGGGTGAAGCAATCCGTGTGTGCAGAGTAAATTGAAACAACAGAGCAACTTAATCGTAAAGTGATTAGATTATATTTGGTTAGCCCACTTCCTTCACTCACGGGATGTTTGCGTCCGAGCGGCGAAGCAATGTTTGTTTTGAAAACACTGGACTACAAACTGGGACAAATCTCCGGTTCTTTGGATACTGTGTTCAATAGAAAAACAGTTCCATTAGGGAAATTACAACGGAATAACAAATACATAGACTGATTAAGACTAAACACAACGCACAGTACAATCAAAGAATACACAGAAAGTCACATTACAGAATGTGACTATACACATAGAGTCACATTACAGAATGTGACTGTACACATAGAGTCACATTACAGAATGTGACTATACACATAGTCACATTACAGAATGTGAATATTTCTTAGCAATGGTAATAATCATCCAAATTCACTGCCGACTCATCTTCGAAGCGAAATGTTCGTATTTTCGCAAACATAAAATAACCCCAGGAAACATATTTTGGGTTTGTCATTTGATTGCATTACGTCGAGCGCTTGACAATTTGTATGAAATTGCGTTCGGTACTTTACTCATAGGAGGACAATAAACTTTCAGGCTCAGGGTCGGCGATTAGGCGCAGGGCCATTGGTACAAAGACCTTAGAGTTCGGGTCGTGGAGGTCGACAGACGGACGGTCGCCCTACAGACGAGCTTTTATAAAATCGAAGCAGCAACTTACTTATATAATTTTCTTCATTAAAGTAACATTAATTAATTCATGTAAGTCCAATTATTATAACAGTTTGTTTATTAACTCTCTTGAGATGATTAGTAATTCTCAGAAGTCCCAAATTAGCTCGTTGGTTGCGTGGAATATTTTTTCTATTACACATGTTGAGCCCATCGGAGTGTTTACGGGAAGCCGGGAGCGCCCTCCTGTCGCCGATGGTCATAACGCGTGGGGCGCGAGCGATCAATACACAGGGCTTCCCTACTAGCATGCCGTCGACTACGTAGCCCACTTCCGAACGTCGCTTACACAATTTTGTACACACCAATTATTAAGTACTTTTAATTCTTCGAGAAACAATTAGTCCTCCAGCTGACGACTCGAAACTTTGACGTGCCCCCAAGTATTTTTGAACGACGCTAATAGACGACTGAGCTGATCAAAGCTCGCCAAAGTTGGTAAAATAAAGCGTTCATGCGTCTGTTATATGCAAATGAAGGGAAATAGAGGTCCATGGATAATTATCAGGAAAATGGATGCAGATGAGAACTAATTTGAACCAGCCCATGTAGCGATAGGTGGTATCTAAATGTACATTATATCGAAAATTACGATAAGTACAGGTAATATAGACTAGGAAGTATCCGTTTGTGTTCTGTGCGATATTTATCTTCAGTGTTGTGGCGATGGCGTGCGTATACGTGACTCAATGAATTCAGGGGATATGAGGAAGTATTATTCGTCGTACAGTACAGGCAGCAATTTGAGGGTTTATAACGAATCGCATAACATAGGATTTTCATACACATCATAGGCTTTTGGGCAAAATATGTTTGGTATATTGAAGACGACTTAGATCCCGAACAGCTTTCATTGAAGAGTCGATGAGAAACACTAAACGATCGAATTTTAAAATTATTTTTTTGCGCTGCTTTTGTTGTTTATTTTCGCTTTATGATAAAAGCAAGGAACTTTATTTTACTTTACACGGCGCTTTAATAGCCTCTTCTTAATTTAGGTACCTATACTTGAAGCGGCAAGGAAAGCCGGGGCATAGTTCTTTCATGAAGGTAAGTACTTGTCGTCGGGTGCAATTTATGGTCTCATTCCGGAGAAAATAACCGTCTGCATTATGGAAACTTTGCTGAGGTGTAAGCTAAAGTGCGTTTTATAAAACCGAAACTACTAAAAAATCTTGATTAGGTAGTTCTTTCATGGATATAAATGATCAAAGTTATTATAACAAATCTGTAGGGTAAGTATAAGGGTGGAGGGTGGAGACGGGTTACTTAGAAAAACAGCACCAATATGCTTTTTCAAACTTAATTTGTAATAATCGCCAAAGTTTTAGTTACCAATCAATAACTTAGATGACTTTATCAAACGAAGAGTCCCAGAGTTCGACGATCTCATTAAAGTTAAATTCGAAATTGAGAACGGTGATGAAAACATCAAAGAAATTATCCTACTGTCTACGAATAAAAGCAGAAAATCGAATACTTGTGACGTTTTCTTGACAGAATCCGATTTAATTTTATATATAAAAGCAAAACTCTATTTAAATGTGAATAAATGAATATGAATATGAAAAATAATTAAATTATTAACATTTATTCAAATTAGTCCCAAAAGGGATCTCAGGAGTAAGCAGTCATAAACAATTTATTATCTGATTTTAAATGACCAAGTTGAAAATTTTTGTTTGTGTATGAACGAAAGTGGAGACTCATTAAATGTTTACGTGTGGACGACAGTTATTTATTAGGTTTTTACGTGGAGTCGAAGTATAGAGGGGTGTACACTCCCAGGGTTATTAATAGGAAGTTAGCTCGAATGTCGGTACCGACAACATTCGAGCAAATCCTATAAGTAAGTACATTATACAGCTGAGAGTCTGAGGCATAACTCTTCAAAGGATTATAAGTTTGCATATAGTGTCTCTAACTTAACTAATATGTATATTGTATATAGGTCTGTTTATTGTCTAAATATGAGACTTGAAAGTTTTCATGATCAATATTGGTAAAGTTTAATACCAATTCTAATTTAGTGGCTTATATTTGTAAGTAGGTATGTATTAATACTTTCATACGCAATAACATTGGCGGATCTTTATTGATTAGCAAGTTACCATAGTGACCAAACATCGAGCCATAATAATTTGGGATTTCCAGGAAAAACCAAGGCTTCATAAACAAACTCTCTATCTTTACGTATAAATAAAGTAACATCTATTTGAATAACCTAATTAAAGCCAGCTAATTCGCAAATCTCTTGAGTACTGAAGTAATTTTTTAACTAAACAATCTTCTATAATTTTCTACTATTTCGGCCTACATATTTACATAACACAGTACATCATACACTAGTTTAATTAATAGAACTATAGCTTAAAGGCCGTTTTATGAATTTATTGTTTCGACCGCACCCAAAGAGCAACTGACCGGTTCGCATCCGTTTCGTGACACCTGCCTCAACCGTCGAATACAAAAAACTAGCTGGTATTATCCGTACTGAATGCCTAATTATTTTAAATGTAGTAGGTACTTATCTATATGCAAAACGCACATAAACATATAACACGTTTAATTTAAATATATTTTTATTTCTGCGCAAACCACAGCTCACATTGAATTTAAGAAAATACTGCCGATTGTGTCCAATTTCGTTATTCTCACCCTAATGGGTATAAGTACCTACTATTGTATCCGACTTTACGGTCTGCAATTTCTACGAACCTTCCACCCTTCAAAATTCCCGATGTCTGAATGTTTCGAAACTTCGCTCTCCCCTCGCGATTTAGCTATATGTAAATACAATTTTATACCGAAAGTGTACTTGTAACTGGAAAGCAACGGTCGTCTATAATTCGCTTGTATGTAGTTTTGAACATAAAACACCCTATTGTTATTCCCTGGAGTGCCTTTGAGAGAGTTTTATATGCTCCAGTTGGGCACACCTTGGGCTTGTGAAAGAAGGTAAAATCTAAAAAGATTATAACGCATACGCGTATGGAGACTGCGTTTACGACTTTCGCCCGATTCGAACTTATATTAGATATTCCGACCTTGAGGTAAAAAAACTAGATTTTTCGTGACGATATTAAGATAATATTATTTATGCTATTACTGCAACATGTTATGTGGCAAATAAGAGACCATCTGGCGACGGGTTCTTTGACTCACACAAAGTTCAGTGTATGTTTGACAATTGAAGGACGCGATCGCGAGTGAACTGTGTAGCGAAATTAATATATTTTTACAACGTGCTCATAAAGCTCTACCATCTTTAACCCGAATTTAATTAATTAACGAAAACGTATAAAACACGTCCTTAAAAGTAAGAAAGAATGAAATAAAAGTTTATTTGTTGTTACAGCGGAATTTTTACGAGCAATCACGGCATAAAGCTACGATATAAACATTTTTCAAAAAAGGCAAAATTTCAGTTGTTTGTCTTTATGGCGATAAACAGACAAACATTACGAAAGAATCAATCATATCGGAGTCCCAATCGAAATTTAAACATCCGATAGGGGGGAAATTTAAGAAAAAATATATATGCCAAAGATGAAACGAAGGGCCAAGAGACAACAAAACAAGCCCATTGCAATCGAACAAAATATTCACTTTCACCATTTGGAATTTGAAATGTCCAATATCTTGAAAATAAATAAAGAATGTTGTACAGTACGGCCGAAATGTCTTGGCGAGTCTGAACATAGGCTCTACGAACACTCGCTTCATGTCAATTTATAATTTTTTAAACTAAATATGAGGTCTTCTTCCTTATGCTAAAATACATCATTATGCATCTTGAACGAATGCAAAAAAAGGATATTCTACTTAGCAAATTGGACTTGAAAAAGCGTGACCCGAACAAAACGGGATATTTTCTCTAAAATCACCATCGTTCACAATCTGTTGATTTCGTAACAAAAAAGATATTTTTCATGCGAGCCTGTTAGTATATATATCAGAATGATCGTTTCAAAAGGGGACATTTTTTACACAAAATGTATAATATATATTATACATCGTTCCTTTTTTCCTAGTTTGAGCATAATTTGGAATGTAACTTCCTAAAATGGAATGCAACTTATGAAATGAGGCTTAGATGTTTCCGAAAGTGTCTATTTTTACCCGAATGCAAGGGTTCTTTTTTTATATAACTAAGGATTTATCTATCGGATTTACATAACTAAGACATCGTCAGATACGTCTTGACCGCCCAAGTGTTCAAAGAAAAGTAAAAAAAAAATACAAACATGGCGGCTGTGAGATGCCACTGTTTGTAGTGAAAACAAAAAGATGTTTCGAATACTGCAATATGACTATCAAATTAAAGGGTTCATCGTAAGCATTTAAAAAAAGTATATCATGATCATGATCGTAATACTAAATAAAAAAAGACATCAATAAAAAAGAAAATTAATTAAAAAAAACATATTTTTCTTTATTAATTCACAAAATTTCCATTTTTGTTTTGCATTGTAACTACTTTAAAAAGTTTATTTATTAAACAGCAATAGTGATTTAATTAAATAATGAAAATTTTATAAAAACAGCATTAGTAACCAGTTTTTTCACTATCCTTATAATTTTAATGTGCAATTCGAAAGAGGATAATTGTATAAAATGTACAACACAAAAGGGAATATTTACATATAGAATTAAACAAAAATGGATATTGCACTTTTGCCTTTTCAAATGAGGATAATTAAATGTTTTATGACTTTGCATTCAAGAAACTAAAAGGTATTTAAATAAATAAAAAAGTATAGTTCATGTTATTTTATTGAATAGTTCTTATATAGCACCACTATTTTTCTGTGCACTAAAGAATGCTTCTAAAATCAGCTTTTTAATTTTTCTGAAAAATAAGATAACATGCAGTTATCCCCTTTTGAAAAGGCACTCCTCATTTGGTTCCTAAAAAAATTTTATGCGCCACCTTCTGCGCGAAGTTCGAACTCGCCAAGATATTTCTGAGATGGAGTAGGAGAAATCAAGAAGCTTTTATAATTTAAAAACAAAACTACATCAAGAACACTCAATTTTGAAAAGGGGTTTTAATCTCAGGAAATAAAAAGAGTACGTTATTGAAGAAACTGAAACTGAAATTATTTATAAGCAAAACGACCCACCGTAAATGAGAGTTAAAGTATACAATAGCCATAGAGATTTGAAAGAAACCGTGACGATATAGCCGGTGATTATGTATCGTGAGTAACGTACACCGAGGGGCCACGGCCGAACACAAGTTGCACGATAATCGTATATGACTTCACACTATAACCGCTACGGGAAATTTTTATCATGACATACGTATTGAATAAGCAATACGGACGATGGAATAGGAAATTAATGATTAATAATAATTCGTAGACGATGTCACGAATGATGATTTTGACCATTTTCCTCATAAAGATTATGAACAAGGGAGATCCGGCGTTGTTGAAATGTCCTGGGTTAAAATTTTAGGAAGATTGTGATAAAGAGAGCGATATGGATGGGGAAGTCATTAGCAGATTAGAAGTTCAGCCTATTTGAGCAGGTTATCGTTTGGGAAAATGTATGAATGAACATAACGTTGAAGATGCGAATGAAATAATGAGTATATAGACGATGGTTTTACGATGCTGTCGCAAAAACATGGAATTTAATTTAGATTGGCTATGATAAACTAAATCGGATTCAGTAGATTACTAATTATCTTTTAATTTATCAATTAATAGATATCAGAACTTAAGGGTTTCTTGGAATAGTGAACAGCTGATACAATCTCAGATATGTATCTCTAATTTAAAATATTAGTTGTGGTTCCATTATTTTTAATAATGAAAATTTTATAATAATGAAATGAATATGGTTTTAAATTACCTACTCACATTGTGATGCGACTTTATAATGAATCATGTCCAAAGAATTGTTATATTCACAGACATATTGTTGTGTTTGTGATATTGTTGTTTTTGTGTTATAGACATATTGTTTTATGGATCATCATTGTAGTAGACAAAAACACAGATAATTGAATTCTAGACCACTATTAGCGTACCTATTGTATGTAGTGTCATGTCCCACATACCAGTTTTCGAAGTTGATGGTGAAAATAAAGAGGTTGTTGCAACCACTTACAAGTGCTTACTGCGAAAATTTTATCAATGTTGAGTAGTTTGCGTAATCTAATGTTTGCTTTACTATGCTCGTTCGTTCCTAAATGAGCAACTAACCCGAAAAACGTTTGCTCTACTCTAAAATAAGAAATCTAAACCCATCCTTTGGTAATATTTTCATAAAGAAAATGTAAAATGAAAAGGCTCTTAGGTGCTTCATAAAGACACAAACATTATTTGTCGCTCAGTCTTAACAAAAATATGAAAAACCCTTGTCACAAAATTTCTAAAGCCTCACGTCGAGCAACTAGTAAATAATATACTAAGATATTCCACGATGTTGAAGTTCAAAGGCTCTCCGGAGAGGCGTCTAGAATATCTGAAGCGTAAAAAGCCACCACTAGATAACAAAACACCGGGTGTATACCGTTTAAAAGGTCGATTTTATACAACCAACAATCATGTAGATAACGAAGAGAATAAAAAACAGCATTTGCTTGAACATCAATAAATATTCACTGCAGTCCGTACAATGGTAATACGTGGGCGTTGAACCTTCCTACCCACGTCGGGTGATTATTTTAGTAAATTCTCATATGTAAAACCATATTTATTGTTTACATAATATCCTGTTCAATAGCATCGCGGTCGTGGCTAATCTCTAAATCTTCACAACGGCAATATCCAGTGGGTTCCTAGATACTGCAGCTCTTTATTACTCCAGGGATTTGTTTGTTATGGGTTTCTGTCATGTTTCCGTGTTAGGTAATGCCGTGATCGATGTAGCGATACGAGGTTTTCTTTGCTTACATTACTGGTCATTATGCTTTCAACTTATGGTTCTTATCGCCACTTCCATTTATGGAGTCAAAGTTATTGCGGTGAAAACTAAAAGAAATTATACTTTATTTTGTCCTCGGCCTTTTGTAAGCAACAGTAAATCGGGATTAGCGTAATTCTTACCGCGAAGGAATATCTTTGTGATATTTCGATACGGTATCTGGTAAGATAACAGTGTTTGTTCTTTATGCAAATAATTGGCCGTGTCGAAGGTCGGGCTTGAGGGCTTTCTCTTGAGGTTTTTATTTGTCAACGGCTAAGATTCTGATAGTAGAGCCTCTTATGGTTTTGTGTTTATTTTTATAGGAGCAGAGATTAGTACGTGACCGTAGCTTCTCGTTACGTTTATTAAATAGTCTGAAGGATCTAAAACGTGATCGGTTGCACGTGTTTTGGTATGGTCAGGTACGATTATACAAACAGTGCGTTGGAGGTATGTAAGTACTTTGCGACACAAAGCGCAGCTGCAGATTGACCACACGCCTCGGCCCGTCTGATATGTGGTCCCGTATAGCTGTTTAGATGTTTATAGGATATTCCAGGGTTGCCACTTTCATTGGCACTTGCAAACTGGTAATCAATTGTTACACAATATAAACATAATAGTAGATTAATAAGACCGTTTAACAAGTGTTAATTATACGTATCGTGCTGCTGTCAAGATAAGTCAAACAATTTAGCAGCTGATAAGTTTGCTGACTTCGTTTATCGCGATTCATCATTACAATCAATTAATACTTTGTTGGAATCATTCATCCGTGTTAAGTGAGATAATTTGCTTGTTGCGGTACGGTTGACGATCTTATTAGTATTTCCTTTGTTCGTTATTCTAAGAAACATTTCTCCAACATTACCTATTTCAGATTCATTAAAATAAACACGGACTGAACGACTCGTGGAAGTATTAAAACCCATTTTCCTTGGAAATCTGTTTTGATAACCTGATACAGCTCAATTCTTAGTATTCTGGTTTAAAATAGAATATTCACGGCAAATATTTCCACAATGTATGCAGTTAATTTAATTTTAAAGCGATTAATTACGGTAATAATCTGATAACGCCGGGTAGTAAATAGGTATTTAACGTTAATGTATCGAGTTACAGAGGCCAGCCCTGCAGAGTTTGTTCCCAGAGAATGGACACAGCCGGTCAGCGCGCCACGTATCATATGCTCAATTACACTGCTCTGCGACGGAACGGCAGTTCCCAGCGACCCTACCTCCTGCTTCAATGCTACTTCTACCTTTTCAATCCTATGCTGGCCTAGTACTTTGACCAAACTTGATCAATCGGACGAATTTGGACAAAAGCAATTCAGAGACAATTTGCGAGTTGTGACAAGGGCTTTGTTCCCAAAACAAAACCATTTTCTACATTTGTTTGGATAGAACGCGTTTTCACGAAACCAATAATAAATCAATGTCAACGCTCTTCCATTCATAAATCCTGAGCGGAACGGGTGTCAGCATTTCCAGCGTCTGTAATTTAGTTTTCTATAAGTATGGGGAAATTATTTTATTGTCTCTACCCAACATAGCACCTTTTGCAGAGCTCGAATGAGTTTAAATTGAAATGTGGAGGCAATACTTCTGAACAATGTTTCCCCGCCAAGGGAGCATCTGGAATCACTGCAAATAACTAAGGACTCCGTTTATAGCCTGGCACATTCTTGAGATCCGTTTACGAGGAATGTTCGATATGAGAAGTCAACCAATGCGGGAACATTTTATGAGCTATCTTCGGATATTGCATTATACGGCAAACATGTAAGTTCCATAGAGCACCATATTGCTGAAGACATATTTTTCTTAGAAATAGAAAATATAATTAAGGAAAGAGAATAACATTTTGTAAAGCTATTTTCTAAAGCGCTGGGGATAAAAGGCGAAACGAGCTGAATCTGTAACGTCGAGCGTCTCACAATTATCTTTAAGAAGGACTGTAAAAATAATAACGTGTTTTACCGACGAATGGAAATTAAAATGTGCAGACTAGATGTGTAACGTGGGGGAGAGTTTACTCTAAAGGGAGGAGTAAGGACGTTTCAGTTTCACACTGTCAAAGGTTTGAAGTAGCTCTGGGCGCGTTCGTTTTATGCATGATTATGACATTTATTAATTTTCGCGCACACCCTACGCTGCTTTTACACATCAACGTTTCGTTGGTTTTTATATTGTAGGGAAATTAAATTGACAAAGTAGATTCAAATATAGACTATAGAGAGACGGTATCCGGAAATTCAACTACACATTTACCATCGCATTTGGTTGCTGTTGCTACTAAATTCCAACTATTCACATGGCTCCGATTCAATGTTGTGCCTTTGGGACTTCTACTATCCGTAATTCATTAGAACAAACAATAAGGATAATACATTATATTAGAGCCTGCTACGATATCGATAGCAATCAATATTTTTGCTTAATCTCGGGCCAAAAACCCGTGTTGTAATAATATAATCATGTTCATGGTAAGGAGGATTAAAAAAAAATGTTTTGTGGTGTTTGACGGTGTTTGCCCTCCGTGGTAGACGGAGCGGCACAGTAAATACATTACCAGGTCCATGAACTTGAGTCTCAATTGCATATTATATTTTTAGCTTGGCGCGTACTAAAATTGTCCGTAACCGCTTATACAGTTGCGTATTTAGATATAGGCAGCAATGATATAAGGTATAATAAAAGATTAGATTAAGGTAAGCTGTAAGTAATCGATTAAATAATAACTGTGTCTGAAGCAGCAATGAATATCATTTCCGAAATAGATATGAAAATATGAGTGAAAAACAAAGCTACTACTTATTCATACTAACTATTTTGGGCACTATAGACAGTATGTAACCATTTAGATAATCTTCGCAGGAGATTTGTCAGTATAATTGACGCCATCTATAACGAAACAGCGTTCAATAATGTTTCTAAAGCTGCATAAAAGTAGTCAGAAATATTGTTGATAACGGACACTATGAGAAATCGTCACGAACATATGCATTGTAAATCGTGACCAACACATTCGCGTATACTTGAAATGCATTCATCCGTACGTAAACGTCCAGATCCAATTACAACAGACGAATAAAAAAATGAACCAAGTAACTAAATTCCACTAGTTTAAGAATTCCGTTCGTCGTCGTCACGTGTAGTAGTGAAAATTCATCGTCAACGAAGGAACCGAGTTCCAGCACAATTTGCTTTATGCTGGCTAGACTAAACCCGTTGGCTGTATGAAACTACAAATTAAATACGTAATATTTCTCTTGCAAGATTCTCTATAGCGAGTAGCGAGTTTAAAATTGCTCTAGACAAATTTCTTGTCATTGACTGGTGAATTCCGTTTCTAGCTCTGGTACTCCGTCATCAGCGGACTGTGTATGACAGTATCAGGCCATCACGTGGGGAAAGCGGACGTCATAATTAGTCATATTTTTTACACTAACGCTGCAAAGAAACGAAAGAATTCAACAGCTGACTGCATTCTCGTATAAACATGGTGATGTAACATGGCAATACCTACACAACTGCTTGCTGACACAATGAGGTCCGTTACGACATTACAGGCCTGCTTGTAAACAAATATTCAACAATGCACTGAATCAAGACATAAGCACGTTTGTTGTCATTAGTTCTGGAATGCAAACAAAGTGAATGCAGGGACTATGAAAGAACATAAAGTACTCCAAACCATGGAACCATTTGAACATCTTCATCAAGTATGGCTTCTTGTTTGACTCCATCTACTTCATATAAATTCGAGACTACAATCTCCATATTATTTATTGGATTGCACGAACTTACTCCGTTGTTCGACGCATGTGTTGCGGTCCTAAAAATTCCATCCCAAACCGAGTAATAACGCAGTCAATGTGCCCCGAGCCTCGTTTTTCGCCAAACGAGCCCCATCGGGCTTTCAGGACCCTAATGGTGGTCGGTACTCGACCCGAATCGACCGCTTCTATATAAATTGAAAGCAAACTTGAAACAAAGAGTTACTAGTGTTACTACCGCGTAATTGCAATTTCGCTTTGAGCATGTTGCATGACTGCCGTGCACTTCAATTTTTACTTTTCAGACGTTTCTTTCTGATAATATAATGAAATATCTTGTGGATACCCAGAATTATGGATTTTGAAGTTTTAAAGTAGTTGCAAGTATTCTGCGGACAGTTTTTATTCTCTCGACAAGGCCCTCGTGCTAGACTCGGTGCGAAGAACGAGGACCATCTGCTTGTGAAATTTTCAACATTTAGGCCTGGCATTTGAGAATTAGTTGCAGTTGGAAACAAATTGGTCATAAAGCCGAGTTTCACTGCAATGAATGATTGATAAGTACTTTGTCATTTGAAGAAATTGCATTTTTACCCAGGTTAGTTCAGAACAAGTCCTTGATTTGCAAAGAAAGCAGTACCTGCGTGTGTTCCCATTGAGTACTTATGTATAAAGATGTCTTTTTAACGTAATCACTGTTCCGCAATCCATGGTCATAAAAGACGCAAACTGCTGTATATCCCGTGTTTACTTCAATCACGTTGTTAGACAGTTAGGTGAACTGTAGCAGACGTGAGAATCTTGCTGCGGCGCGTTTCGCGGCCAACCGCTCATTGGTTTGACGACCTAATGGTCGGTCGGTTGCATAATAACTACAATTAAATCGCAACTGATCCCCGCAGGGTGAACCATTGTCAATCTTGACAACGTTTCATTACAACCAAGGACTGGCTTAGTTGTATTGTTGCTATTATTACGCGCCCTATTTAACTCAATCCTGTTACGCCATTCCCATACACCGAAACGCGTCATTACAATCAACTAAATAATGTTCTCTATTAAGAAATTCTGTATAAATCACATAGGTTCCTTTCAAAACACAGCATGCGATCCGATAATTGAGTGCCCATAGACAAAAAAAGTAATAATTAGTTTTTCAATCCATTGAATATTCACAGCACCGTTTTTTTGGACAAAATCCAACGTTTTACAAAAGAGTGGAAAGTGATTAAACGTGGACGATGACTATGGAAAATAAACTTCAAATATTTGGTGAGGACCATAACGAGAATTGATTACAATTTAGTTGAAATATCTACAGTTAACCGGACGAGCGACCCCGGGTACTTTTGTTCTTCACATGGTACTTTTGGATCGGCAGCATTTTACCCTAATTGAAATCAGAAATGAATTCATGCACCTTCATCGTAAAATTAAAAATGCTGCCGTGTTTAAGAGAATCTCAGTTATTTTCATGAAACTCCAGCAATTCTCAAAATGGAAATTTTAAAAGGTAAATTATATCTCGACTTTTAAGATTACCTACTCATGAATTTATTAGGGTTCAATCAAACGTAATCTTTCTGTGGCTAAACATATCGATAATTGTCGGGTTTTCCTATCCTGTAGCGGTCAACAAACCTCAGCAGGGTTGTAAAACCTGCTTAAATCTATACTTTCCGCGGTTCAACGATCCGATACACGCAGGGTAACAATGTAAATGAAATTCTATAACTTTCCACCATAGAGACCATAAAAGTGACCGCGAAGATACATAGGTTTACAGTAAAAGAATACCGTATTAGGGGGTTTAAGCTCAACGAGTATTCTTTCAAAATAATATTTGCTTTCCCGATTACAGCAGGTAATGTGAATTACAGTTTACTTGGGGGGAGCTCGTGTAGCGGTAGGTTTAAAAATAACAACGTAAAGATTGGCATTTAATATGTCACATTTATTTTAGTCTTAAAATTTGAAACCTTTTCAAGTATTAAAAACATTCTAAATTAGTTCTGGTGAAAAAATACTACAGAGTGCGAAATTACCAAAATTGTTTACCAGCAGATTACACAAGTAGCTAATGGAAATCATAATGACAAATTACTTTTGTGATAATGCTTCATATTTCCATGTATGCATCATACGAGTATAACATGTTTAATGCTACTTTATTGGTCTATTCTAAGTACGTTTAATAACAGATTTCACGTCTTTAAGTAATGACAATAGGAAATAAAGAACAATACGGACAAGGAATAAACGCCATGACGCTATAAAAAAAAAACTTTTGTTTGAAATCGATTACGTAACGAATTCAAAATGGCGGAGTAAGATGGCTGCTTTTCATCCATTTGTGTATATTGCTAAAATGTTATGTAAAAGAAAGGGTATTTATATCAAATTTTCCTTCCATATAAAAAATACTTTGTTTTAAAAATATCAAACACGGCAACTAAACTCACCACTTTTACCAGGCTTTACATGTCTCGTACCTGAAAAGAAAATAATAATGAAGGCATTAATTAAATGTATGATTACAATGGTCGACTAATTATTTTACAGCAAAATGTGTGACTCATGAAATTGCGGCATTTAGATACGCTACGTAATATGTATTTAAAACTGTACATATTGTAGTCGTTATCCAGTTACTACGTTAGATGTGGACTTAGGGATTAAATAAAATGTTAGCCATTAAGTTCTGTCTAGACATTTAGCATTGCTATGTAAGTATAGCTATATATTCGTAGAACTTATATTTCTAAGCATGGAAACGCTAAAATCCAATATATTTTAGAGTATTTGAATGTTGTTCTTATCCCCAAATGCTGGGATGCTTCCTGTCCCAGTCTCATTTAATGGAACCTTCGATAACATGAGCATAAAATTTGCAAAAAAACAAAAAACTAAAATAGGATATAATTTGCTCAGAGAATTCTCTCTGTAAGCATTTATTTAACAGCTGTCAAATCATGAATGTTTCTCTCTGCGTTCCGAAGTAGGCTAACAATCACACAACAATCAGAATTTAATAGAACGCTCGCTTTCTAATATATTTGCTTCCATCCTCAATCTTCGTTTCTGAGAAGACATGGATGAATGAACATATGATTCGTGATAGTGTTGCGATCCGTTGAAATTTATCGGCCATTACAATTACTGTTCATCAAAATGCTTTCAATGATTTCACCAATCGTAAACGTCGTTTCCTAAGAGGCCATTTACTCAACTGTTTATGAATTTGCATGGTGGTTGCAAAAATATTCTTGCGAACGTTAATTAGGTCTGTGTTGAAGCGAGTTAGCTGTAGCTAGTAAATACTGACCCAATTTATTAAATTGATTAGGCATCATGATTTGCTCCCACTTTAATGGGTCAACAAATTACCTGCGGTATCGTAACGAGGTTTGCTGAAGCACTATATGAATAGCAATACCATATGACATAAATTTATTCGCTAGCTATTATAGAGAACAATGAAATTACAAATAGAACTTATTTTGTTTATCGCTTTCCACCGTTCAAGGCAACCCGCTTCTACAATAGATAATATTTTTCACTGTACTATTGTTATATAGACCCATGAAAAGTTGGCGGGACGAGCTTGACGCCTACATACAGGATTGATTCACACTAGCTCAAGACAAAGAGGAGTGGAAAGGAGAAATGAAGGCCTTTGTCCTACAGAGGGTGGGACAACATAGGCTAAAAATAAAATAATTGTTGTACTTAGATAAACAAACTCCGTCATTGCAAAATATATAATTAATAAAGATACAGTTACTACCAATATTCTCACTATATCTACCGATCACGCTGATTAACACAAAAGATTGTGTAAGTTCGTTGACGGCTTTGGCAGGACTGGCCTATTGTTTGGGCTTCAAACAGCTCAACTGTTTCCGATAATACGTTTCTTTACAACGGGTACTACTACAAAGCTTCTAAAGCAGAGGTGTTTTAAATCGAGTCGAGTAACTAAAAAGTTACGAATTGATCGGAGCATGATGTCGATTTCGGTTAACGGCCACTCAAGCGAGGTCAGCGCACCACAAACATCAGAGACGCACTGCCATTCCGAGTTTTATGGTGTTTTATCAAGGTACCGTTAAGGCAACTTCAGTTTTACTACTCGACAACTTTGCTTGCAACAGAATATTCTACTCCCTAACAATTATTTGTTGAAACTATATCGTCAGGTTCATTTGGAATACTACCAAGTTCAGTGTTCCCCTAAAATTCTATATTTATCTTTAGGTACTATTTTTGTGTGTTCAAAAGGAGTGTTCACATTTCAATCATCGCTGTTACGATGAACGTCAATTAATAACTAGTTCGTTCTCGTTCGTTCCCTTTAAATGGTTGTAACCGAGCCCTTTGATGTTCTGCCCAAGAATATGATATATGGCTAGACGAGTCTTCTTCAACATCGGTCGTCTATCCTATTTTATTTATCACTCTCCGAACACGATATTCCAATAAGAGACATTTCCAAAAAATCTAAATAACATGAAAAGGGTTTGTCGGTTTATGATTTTTAACATGTGTAAGTATTGATTACCTCCATAATTACCTAGTTGCTTTGATATATTGAATAGATGATTTATTACGAGTAACGAATAAACCTAATGCTGACGATGTTGATCGTAATATAATTGAAATTATAATTTGATATTAAGCTATACCTATATATGCTATATATAGTCAGGTCAATGCTTTTATCCCTAGATACTTGTTGGGTCACGCACCACTAATTATATTACTCCTTGGGGACGGCTTTTATGGGTCATAGCTAATTTGAAAAAGCAAACAACCTAACATGAAACCGCTCCTGCTTCTTGCTTCTTAAGATATACTATAATCCACATTTTATTTCATTACTGCCATCGGTAAAGCCTTAAATCAAGAAGGTAAATAATGTAATAAATTATTGTCCGGAGTTGTGTATTAGATGATATTATGAAAACAATACCTAAATTCGCGTATTTAAACCAAAAATCGTATTGATAGGATCTCTAACACGAAGCTTAGCAGAGCATAAATAGACCCGCTTAAACTTAATCACCCGAACAATACGATTCCATAAATAAATGTTTTATGTGCTATATCTCGACCCGCATACGTATACCCATAACTTGGTAATCCCATATAAGCTACAATTTTATTACTCAGTGATGATGGAGCAGATTAACTAAT
This sequence comes from Dryobotodes eremita, assembly GCA_917490735.1. Classification (NCBI taxonomy): domain Eukaryota; kingdom Metazoa; phylum Arthropoda; class Insecta; order Lepidoptera; family Noctuidae; genus Dryobotodes; species Dryobotodes eremita. Next base: position 7,231,971 of record OU823261.1, read on the forward strand.
GGAAGTCTGCTGCGTTAATTGGATTTAATTAAGTAGGTATTGCTTACACGCCATTGAGAAATCTCGGCTACAGCCTCTAATCTTGCTGTGAACGTCGATACTTTTATGACGATTGATGTCTTGAAAGTTGAATATCATATTATTAATGGCGAAAATGTCAATTCCAATGCTAATTTGGTAATGGGGGAAATGGAATGTGAGAATTGAATTTCTTTTCCGACACCAGCTGTTACCTGTGGCCGTTTCTATAAACTACATCAGTGCAATCTTGGAAAGCTATAAGTTTAGACTTAGAACCCAGTCCGAAGTTGTGCTAATTTATGACGAACATAACGCTAATCCCAGAACAGGAGAAACAGACATCAAATGGCTAACGCGACCTGGACAAAGAACCCATGACCCTAAAAGCGAAAGCGTTTCGATATAGTGAGAGTTACATACTACTAGGTCAATAAAAGCAGTGATATTTATTAGCCGTGATAGTTTAATTGAGAAAGTTAGTTTAATCTCTTCAGCATTAAGGTATATTGGTTCTCCAGCAGTTTTGATCCAAGAATAATGTGAAGAAAAGTTGTCTCTAACGAGGTGCTGTAGAACTAAATACTGAACTGGTAAATAAGTGCTACGATGACAACTAATTGAAATGAAATCAGGTTTATTACCAGTCCAATCGTGAATACGTGACACTTAACAGTTTTTAATGACCCACTAGTGATTAACCTTTAATTAAATGCTTAAGTATCCCTTCGAAATGCCACAAGTATTAAACATGTCACTGATAATGATTCTGATACATATTCGGTAAGCTCTACAGATATTATCTGTAAAGATTTAAGCTTATATGGTAATGAGATATTTGCATAAAAGTGTTGAAACGTGAGCTTTAAAACAAGTTAGTGAAGCTTTAACAACCACCCCAATTGACCAAATGGGTCCTGGGTCTGGGAGGGCGACAATACACTAGAAAGGCAAAGATTTGGTTAAGCACCAGTGCTTTCTACCGGACATCCCCCTGCATCTGTAGCCGTCACGACGGGTACCCTGTGGTTTAGCCGGTAGGTTACCAACATGGTTATTCTGTAATCCTATCGGCTAAAACTACAGGGTGAGTATTCGCGATGGACGGAAATGTAGACCTTTTACAAACCTGTGCTGAGAACACCACACGAAAATATCCGATAAACAATATGCATGCCAAACTTATATTCAGCTAGCAAACATAGAATTCATTTATACTTGAAACAATCGCATAATGACAGGCAGTAAGTATCGCTGATGGGTCTGACCTCCGTAACACCATACTTAGGCACGAAGATTACGTGCAATAATCACATCGAGTTCCGAAAGTCATCACTAAGCTACCATCAACAAGTGTTTTAATGCCGGTAATCTCCTGAGCCACTCTCGTGCACAGTCTATCAACAAACAGCGCTTCCGTTCATACAAACATAAGGAAAAAACTTTTCCTGTACCATGCAACTTGGTCACGACGTGAATTACTGTAATTACATTTGTTTTGTAATATAATAATCTTGTAAACATTAGCTGTAGAGATACAGTTTTGTGTTTTGACTTTGTTTTATCGTTAGCTTTGTTTGTTTGCATCTTCTTCATCGTGTCTTCGATCAACATCAACACGTACCATTGTTTAACGCTGTTCGTAAATCTCAACACAAAAACAGAGGATACACTATATTACAGTCCAAATGTATATGTACTTACCAAAGTAGAGTGTTTTTGCATGTTAATTTTTTTGTTTGAACCCGTCATGGAATTATTTTCCTGTTTTGTTCAACATCTTGGGAAAAATACGCTGTTTCTTACTTTAACAATTGTCGGTCCATGTAGATAATTTAATTCAGAAACCACCAGAAAATTATGCTTATCTTACGCGATATCAAACTTTGTTTTCATTTTTAACTATGCGAAGAATTTCTCAAGGCCTCAATGATTTTATACGGACATATTTCATCCGACATGCTTGTTGATTGCTTTATGACATAAGCATAAAAGTGTGATTCGTATCTCTCAAAGACATTACCATTATGAATTATATCAGTATGTTCTCATCAGATAGAACTGCTGTCAGACAATGTTGTCTTGCTTTATCTTGACATCTTCATCAACTGATTGCCTGAACTATTGTGACCGTTTCTATTAGATTGCAATATTCTTAATGGTTTGTACACACAAGAACGACAGCAGATTAGTTATCTTGGAGCCTTGACTTGATTTGTAGGTAAACCCAAACCCGAAAACCGCAAAGTTAATATCAGCAGTATTTACGTAATAACAAACTCTTGGAAAAGTTATCCCTCGAGTGAGTTCCAAAGAATAATTTCACTCTCTTTGAGAATCTACCATGTCTTGGGGATAAAAGTCTGTAATTACCTTGTGGGTGTGCCTATTCGTGTAATTCTTTGGATGTATTAGTGTCAAGATTAGCGATGCTGGTGGCGTTCGAGGGTCATGAGTATTCGTGGAAGCTCTCGGTAAGTTTCGCAACAACCGACACGTCGGCCCACGTCCGCTCGTCAGTGTTTTCTTGATTTTATGATAATGATCTGTTTGTTCGTAAATGTACAAGTGAACTATAAGTAAATAGGTAGGCATTATGTGCGTACCCGAGCTTTACAGAAACCGCAATCTAAAGTCTAAAAGAGGACCAAACTAGAACACGATTGTACACTTCAGTTGCATGGTGCAGCGCCATCCATTTCCATACAAAATTGATGTAAGCCACCGGCAGGAAATGGTGACTGCGATACCAGACACTATCTCGTCGTGAGGTGCATTCGTCAGACTTCGGTCGCATTATATCACCCGGTACGATATTGTTATACGAGTACGTACTGGCTAGACAGAACAATAAAGAGCTTGCAGCCAAATGCAAGCAACGATTCTACGTTAACTTGTTTGCTCAGCTTGAAATGACCATACTATACAAGAACAAGGTTGCATAGATGGAAAAGCGATCTAAGACTTTTGTGTGTGTAATTAACACGTATTCAGGCAAGTAGGCGGATGGTGTAATGGACAAACACACTCAGGTGTCTACTTCCCCGAAGCGCTGGGTGGAAGAGTGCGCAGGCCATAAATATTAATGACAAACACCGATTCAATAGCCAGGCGGCAGACAGGTCAGCGGCCTTTGATACGATTGTTAGATGCTCATTCTTAAATGTAATTAGAAATACCTCGTATAGCTAATATGCTCCAGAGAAGGAACGGGTAGTATTAATAAAACATGACCTTCAGAAACCTTAAACGTGAAAAAAGAATATAGAAAAGATAAAATCTAATAATAAAAGTGACACACAATAAACAGATGTAATCAATCACATTCATCATGACAAGATTTCGTATTTGCAATAAACATCGTTAACCTGAATACATTCGTACATTTTTAGTGCGGAGCTTAAATTCTCCAAGTCGTTGGGTAAGCCTTCAACAAGTCAGACAACATTGCAAGCGATATACAAACTAGATTATTGAAATAAAGTATGGCGATAAAAAGTAAAATTGAGAATATCAGGTCAGTAAACGAGAAATGCAAAGCAGAAATGGTATTTAATCAAATGGTTTACTGTATAAAGCAGAATTGGTATAAAGAGTGGCCGTTTCTGCAGATTTGATGTATTTCAATTGTGATTTATTTAAAACAGACAGATTCACAAAAGGAAGAAGCACTAACCCGATAATTAAACAGAATTTGTGAGACACTAATGTGGTGAAAGATTGTCTTCGTCGGAAGTCGTCACAAGTGACGGTTACATCCCAATAAGAGCATGATTCATCACTCAAGCATTCAAAGATAATTTGAATTTTAAATCCAAGTCAGGTTTAAGTGGACCATCTAACAGAGAAGTTTAATAAGACGGCCTTGTGACCAACAAATACCGAAATCAGTTATGAAGAAAAAAACATTTGAAGTAGCAGACATGAATTGTGAGATACATTACGTACGCGTAGATAAGTGATGTCAGCAAGACAATAAATCGACTACTAAGTGATCGAATGGGTCAGTGTCCTCTACATTGATTGTAAGCGAACGTTGCAGACAATAAAGCAAATTATAGTCTCGTAGATACGACTAACCGATTTCAACACATCAAGAAGGCGTTTAAATTACAAGCGTCAGTCAATTGAATTAAATATGTTATTGTTAACCTACAAATGAAAGAGATAATCAACACCAGATTACTTTAAAAAGTCAGTTTCAAATGCAAATGTTAATATTCTATATGTGAATGAATTAAGTGATACAAAATTACGAACAGTGCACAAAGGCTTGGTTGTTGTTAAATTGACAGCTAGTGACCCTTGTTAGGTCGCCGGACGTTTACATCTCGTTAAATACATGTGTGTGAACATCATGGACAGCCATGTCGCAATAAACACTACTTACACGGCTCCGTGACCATATTTGAATTTGGGAAACATGAGTATTATTTTCATACAATCAACGTATTCTTGGAAGGATCGCGATTCGCAATGAATATCTCTCGATTTTGGAATTATCCACTCCAAAACTTGTACAGGCATAACAATATATAACTATACGATACAGTTACATATTTAATCAATGGTTACATCGTATGATATGGTTGTATTACAGATTTATTTAAACGCAGATTCTCATGACCAATGTGTTAATCCAGTCACCATGCATGCATTAATTATGTAAGAAAAAACACAATCTATTTGTAAAGTAGAAAGCGTGATCACAGGTAAGTATTCACTTTTTGTAAAGCAAAACGTCGAAATTGTGTACTGGCACAATGAGCTCTCTTTGGGAGATAAAGCTAATGTGTGAAAGGAAAGTATTGTCTCGTGTGAAAGTAATCCAGTAATGATAAATCATTGTTTCTGTTATATAATAAATGAAATGTGACTTGATATAATAAGCAGGGGGTGTTAAAGATAATATCGATATATATAAGCATGCTTTAACAAGTGCAGTCATGTTGGAACTTGTTTGCGTTATGGGTATTCTTTTGTTAAAACTTCGACAGGAAGCAGAAACCGACGTTCTATGCGATGAACCGGATAATTTTCAAAAGATTTGGAACTCAAAATAAACATACAATGCTGAAAGGAACCTTGAAACAAAGTATTGAAAAGAAAAACAAAAGCTACTTATAATTTTAACTTCATAAAGGAAACAAATTCTATAAACTGACTGCCTACTAGTATTCCCACGGAAATCTCTATCGTGTAACTGTATGAACTTGGCAACCCCTCTCTAAAGGAGATATGCAACTGTCTCACTCGCACACGACCAATTCACCCTCCGTCATAGGATCGTGGGATAATTAAATATTTATGTCATCACAAACATACGTATCTGCTAAGAGTTATAGCTAATTAATCAAACAAAATCATTCGATGATAGATAGGTACAGGAGAAGTTGCACAGAAACACTCTCAGACCATTTTCATGATTTTTGTTCAGTTAACAAAGAAAATTCTCAGAATCTCCAATACTAATAGCATTTAATGATATACTGACCTTTATATTGATCAAGATCTTAATTCACCAGAAACATCCCGCAGATAGATGGAAAGCACTGTCACGAACTTAGTTAAAATAAACTATGCCGACACTACCTAATCCGTTTACAAACACTGTTCAGCTTAAAACTTAACAAATGAATTTATAAACACAAATACACAAACATCCGATTAATAGATGCCCGAGAAGAATAACATATGACAAAACAGAGGACACAATTATAAATCTCTATAAAGCTCGAACTCGTGAAGCTTTTTTCAACGAAACAACGTGAGGTTCCTACGAACGTTCGATACAGACTGCATCACTGAGAACGGAGGGAGACGACTGCGGTAGGGGACGGAGGGGAACGCAGTAGGGGGCGCGCGCGTCGAACGCTACCTAGCAGAGCCGTCGAACTAGCCTATGTCACTGTCGCTGATATGATAACGAATGTACACAAAGCTAACGATATACTACAATTTATGGATCTGTGAACGAAAGAGATGACAACTGTACACGAAGGCGGAAGATATCAAACGACGACCGAAATGTATTTAAAACCCAAACCGACTGACGCGGACGATAAGAAGCAACCAAAACAGATGTCTATTGACAAAGCGGGTAACAAAAACAAACAATAAATGGTGAACACGCGGAGAGAACAATAAATCTCTCCTAGAAAGAGGGTTGAGGTACAGTATGGAACTATGTATGGATCTTGAGTTCTAATCACAGTTAAAACTTGTTTTTTTTTTAAATAAATATACACGTCAATAAACAAAATGTCTGTACACACATAATGTGTGTATATACATTTAATTTGATTTCGTCCAGAAAAGACAGGATAAGAAAAACATTTTCAACTAACGAAGCTGTAAAATTTTTGGAACCATCTTATTCCTAGAGTCTGGGAGCTTTCAAACTAAAATAGATTAAAATAAACTTCACGTTTTTGTAGCGAGTTAAAAAATTATCTCCTCCGCCCTTTCACGTCGTGATGCATCTAACTCCAAAATAAACATTGACAAGAAAGTGTCTCATCTTGCGTAATTTTAGTTACGTTTGGTAAACCATAAACGCTATGAGAAGTGTGCTGTTAAAGGGAAAGGGAATTATGATGGGATCGAACTTTAACAAAATACATACACAGACCATTCCATGAAGATAAATATTTTACGTTGTTTCTTATTCAGGAAAGAATGGGGATGGCAACAGCAACATCCGAGTAATAAAGCTGAAGAAAGCAGTCATAAACACGCAAAATGTTTTACGTCTTGAAAAAAAAAGAAGCAGAATTTAGTTTCAATAATTCAGGGGTAAAATTCGTTATACAGAGCAAGTAGTGGAAATATGGGAGTCGAAAAGTTTGATGAATTTCCACGATGACACTTTAAAACCGATTGCATAAAGTGGCGGAAAAAGAGGACGCTTACGAACACCACGTTTTGATAAATTCTCTCGTGCTGTGTTAAAAATTATGTTTGCATTTTGAGTGTACTGGTTCCCGAGTGAGTGTAAAAAATTGGCGTATCTTTTTTCCTCAACGCTTTTAGTTGGGAAACTACCAGACTATATTACTTTTCAGAAACGTGTTTCTAAATAAAACTACATATAACTTCACATACACATTCAATGTGTGTCTAATGTGATCTTACATTTTCTTTTTTCAATTTCGTATTGTCACGCTAAGCCTTCATGCATTCCTAACTAGAACAATTTTATCTCTAGAAAAAACTAGTGTTACTTGGTTCTGAGTATTCAAGTTAGCTGTTATATTTATAGCCATTACACTCATGTTAAATGAGACCATGCCCAACTCTCCTGCAAATGTTTTGTTGGTAATCTAAATATATCCAGCAATTGTGTACTAGTTCGGTCCTCGCTAGCAGCTTCTTAACCATGAACATTGCGAGATTACTAAATAGTTTTAAGTGAAAGTAATGTGAATAAATTATGTGTCGTTAATTTTGGGGCATAAAAATACCATCGTTAATGCGACTAGGATATACAATACCTTAGTCATCAGAAATAAACGAAAAGTCCTGTTAGACACATCCACATCCCGTTTTAAAGAATGCTCTGTCGCTGATTCATACGCATCGTAAAATCGTGCAGTCAACCGGTCACTAAGTTCAGAGCCAATAAAGGGCTATTGAAGTAGAACCCTTCTTAAGATACAAGGAATACAATATTAACTATATTTACGGAGGCACATGGAGTTTGCTAAACAAAGGATGATCATTTGAATAAATAGAACAATTAAGAAAGGCCTAACAATGTAAATCATTCAACGATATTGACTCATCCATACATTGTTGAGTAGAAAATCTGCTACGAAAACGGTAATAAATTACCTACGTCACGGCATCTCGCACGCGGCGAACTTTTTGTTGTTCCTCATGATCATTTAATTTTAACTTGGTTAAAATATCCAGCAAAATCGCGCCGGAAGGTCCACGAGGGCACAGAATTTACTTATAGGTCCAAATCGCCTAGTTTTCTAACCTAGATGTTCCAAAGAAAACAATAAACACGATACTTTAGTATTTGATAAGATGTAACAAGAACAAATGGCACGCCACGCTGTGCGAAAGTTAAGTGTCCCTTACACCGACAAAGTGAGGCAATAAAAATATACGAAGACCACGCCCGAACGTTGCAAGCGTGTCGATCGGCTCCGTCCGAATTCGCTTGTTGTAGTTTGTATTTTCAGGCGACATTTGGTAAGCAAACATAAAGAAGATTTATTGCGTTCGGCGTGTGTGGCAGGTCTCTTTAACTTCACCCGACGCTCCATCATGTGTATTGATTTCTTTTGTAGTTTCGGCCTCCTATAATGCTCCAGGTGTCGTCCTAACTTAAGAACTTCGAAATTGTTACGTCATGTTTCGCGTAGTATTTGATTTCATTTGCCCAAAGAATTGCTCCTACTTTAGATTTATTATTCCGCTTCGATGACGTAATGAATAATTCTTAGATATTATCAATTAATTATGATGTCGCTCTCCATTTCCATAAAATTCATTCGTTTGTGTTTACACATGTTTTTCTTATCAGGAGATTATTTCTCAAATTATTGTAAAGATCATACGATATACAGATTACACTGGTTTATACAGTGATTGTAAAAATGCAATAATTCGCAACATACCACTTGTTCGTTACATGATATATGTAATTGGAGTAGGTGTCATAATACAGTAATAAAGATAATAGTGAAGTAACATAAAAACAAGAATGTACTTTCGAAACGAACAACAAAACGAAATATAAATCGTATACGCAGTTCTTATTGTAGAGGCTCTAAATCAGGTATTAGTTATAATTATTTAAGATAAGACAATGCAATTGAAATTGGCTATATCAGAAATCGTTGCAAACCAGTTCACCAGTGAAAGTAATATATGTATTATAGGGTTAATTACAGCATAATAAAAGGACTAAGAATAGTTTAGGAGGAAAGACGGAGGACGTCAACGAGACGAGAAGAAAAAACAAAGGTAAATAAACTAGCCATGTTTAAGAATAACGAAAGAAAAGTATTTTCTAATCATAGAAGGATCAAACAAAAGGATGTTATTTGAGTTATTTCATCGACACGAGAGTTGTTACAACCAATGGATGAAAGCACAAGTCTTTTACTCACAAAATGAACCTTTTACGTCGTTTTTCGTTTAATTTTACGAGCAACTGTGTCACTTTGACAAAATGTAATAAGCTTCTCAACCTTAACATTTTCAAATTTGACGTTTGTACCGGGAAAAGGTGTTCGATACCACAATGATATAATCAAAAGAAGTGGTGTTTTTGCTATGTGAAAAGCTATTTTCTCAAATGATAAAATAGCGTCACTTGCCCTTCGTTTTGTATGAAGTATACACGTATTTTTTTTCGAGTGGCTGTCCTTAATTTTTTTGCAGACTTTTTAGACGAATGTGTGTTTATTTTTCAATTAATTTCAGTCACCATTGGCCTATATATATATTTTATTACACATTTTCGTCTACAACTCTTTGTGCATTAGCAACGTATGGCTTTTCAAATGTGAGAACTTTAGCTAGGTATTGGCAGAAAAGTAAATAGTTTAGATAGTTTCGGTATGTGCTCAGGGAGATGGCCCCTCAAAGTGTATGCAGAGCTGCATGCTATGAAGCAGCAAATGTGGGTGGGACACGGCATGTGTGTAACGGTCCTGGCATTCCGGTACCGAGGGGTGAGGAATCGTATTTAGCCCCTGCCTTTAGCTTGCTGACGCAAAATTATTGAATGAATAATGTCCTGTTCATGTTAATTCTGCTAATTGCATCCAATATTTTTATGATTTATTTTTAAACAAACCGTAAGTTGGCCCGATGGGATTTACCATCACCAAAAATGACGAAATTCCATACAAACGTCCAGCCCCCATTTAAACCCATTTAAGCTTTGGGGATGAATTTTCTAAAATTCTTCCTTCCTCACTTTCTTGAGCAAAACTTCACGCTTCTAGACCCAGCGGTTGAAGCCGTGCGTTATCACTTATCAGTCAGTGAATGAGTTTAAGATTTTTATTAAGTAGATTAGTCAGTGAAAAACTGTTCTGTAATTAATTAACAAACAACTCATTGCATCATTACAAGCTTTTTTCCTTAAAAGATCTATTACGAGTAGTAACCTCGGCTTGAAACAGATGCCGATTTTTTGCCGAAATAACATCATGTTTCATTCACGGTGATATCCAAAAGTAACAAAACGAAGAATTCAATGTGATAATACTCCGTGACGGTTTTATTAAGGCGTTGCCATTATTATCGATTCCACGGCAAGTATAAAAAATATCGGTATTATTTATTTCATTGTCAATTAATAATCGCATTTCGACTTTAGCCGCTCATAATCCAATGACACGAATGATCTTCTTAAGTGCCAGATGTGTTCATCGAGGTTTCATATCGACGAAATTTAATTGGTAGTAATTATAGACTTACTGAATCGTAAACTGTTGAAATACTAAGTTCAAAGAGTTTGAAACGTACGTACTAAGTTAGTGAACAGCGCCCACATTAATATTAAAGTGGGGATGAGCGAATGCCTCTCAGAATAATAATTATTTTGAATATCAATCGGTTTATTCGGTCACTAGCTTTCGTCTCTAGCTCTACTCGTGTAAGTTGAATGACATTACTTTTCTTTTCTTCAATGTTATTATTATACAAATTCTCAATTTAATGGATTTTTTTTAAAACTAAAGTTGAGAATAGGTAAGTTTGGAGGTATAACCATCCCTCCAATATAAGAAATTATTTCAAGTGGTGGTTTTATCACACGAAAATTAATAAAGGACCGACAAAAAAGTTCAAACATCTCAATCTGAACTATCAAACACAAGTTAAGTTTTTTTTAGGATTGCAGGTATGTACGATTGGAACCAACTGGCAATAGTGAAGATGAATGAAATAAGATCGTGCTCCTGCGCATGAATGAGCGCACGACTAGTTCAGCCTTTAAGCAAACTTGACCCTGGCAGAATTCCCACAGTCAGTCAGAATTATGGTAAGGTTCAATATTTTTTTCTTGTATTTTAATAAATGACAGACAAGTAACAGCTCTAGACAAACCCACATTTTTATATCTGACGATGACCTTAAAACCGCAACGTTGAGTGACAATAAATTTAATGCAGCTGAAATTAAGTTCTTTGAATTTGAAAAATATATATTAATAAATGAATAATATGATTTGGTGTTCGCCTAACGGTAAACACCAATAACTGAATTTCTAGACGAGACTGACGGCTCAGTGAGATGATTCGCTGAGGCAAAGGGCAGACGGTGCACTGAACTACCAAATCTTCGTAAGGGCAATCAGATTACTATTACTTGTCTAGACTATTTACTAAAATTCTAAATGGAGATGTAGTTAGACGACTTTTTATTCATCGTGGACTTGGTCAACTTATTTAAGATTTCATAAAACTCTGCGTTTCAAAAACTCAGACATCTAGCGAGTTACTTAAAACGAGAAAAAAAATCTAGGAACAAATAAATATACTAGTTGTCTTGTTATTACACATGACTCCTGGAATTGACCTTTTAAGGAAAGGATAACTCCTAAACTAGAGCAACACAAGTATGTAGCTTTTGCATTAAATACAGAGGTTGAATGAACTAGGTCATGATTCATGAGACATTCGCGCAAAGCTTAATGACGTCATATATAGAACTTGTGAATGTCCATTACGTATGAGATCTCCGAAAGGATGATTGATAGCAATCTGTTGTTTTTTTTTAATACTGACCCAAAACCACGAAAGTGAAAATTGTGAATCATATCTCCAAAGACTCAAAGGCTCAAGGTGTCAAATCATATAAAATGACAAAAGCACACTTCATTAAGAGATTCAGCAGCAATAATAATGCTAAACGCAGTTTCTATAAATGTTTTCGGTCATCTTGACGAGTGTTATACTCTTTGAAGATTTATCGCATTCGAAAGATGATGTTGGTGAAACTCAAGATGGACATATCCAAACAGGTTAAGCTCTAGCCGGCAGCCATTTAGGCATCTAAACAAAATAAAAACTTTGCGGTGAAACGCTAACCTTGACGAACCTGTTGATTGGTGCCATTCCAATAATTGCCATAACCAAATATAGTTAGGTCACTGAACTTTCCGAAAACATTCACAATAGAGAATAAAATATATTGAATTGAGTTCTATGTATAAAGGACATTGGGGTAGTGAACTTATAATAAGTTTCAATCCGTATTACAGGGCTAATATCGCTCCCAATTCGAAGCATTTAAAGAATATGAACAAAAATTAAAAGCTATATATAGAAGATATCAAAGCGAATGAACTCTTTGTTTGCTTTAAATCGGTACTAAATCGTTATCTGGACTAAATATAAGCACGTCTTTAACAGTGATCAAGTATCTGTGAAATGATGATCCCGCCACACAGAGAGTGAGGCTGTCACGTTAACAGGGTGATCGATACCTTCCGCCCCTTAAATTACCAAGTAATCTCACTAGGTAATTACTCAATTTACTCAAGACAGGAGGCGATACCGTCAAAGTGCCGCGGCGGAGATTAACTCGACTATAATTCACCTGAGAGGTAAGACTTAATGAAAGCTACGTTTTAATAACTAGCTAAACAGTGTATTACACACATAGATACATAAAGTCACGCCTTCTTTTCACGGGAGTAGGCAAAAACTACAGAACGCCACCTGCTACGATCCTTAAATACTCTTTTTGCCTCGCTTGTCTCGCTGGTGGTGGCTTTTGTGTTGGATCATGAAGTTCCCTTCAAAACGGTTGAGCTGAAAGGTGCTCAACCATACGTCATGTTCGTAAACGGGCGCCGTCGGTAGGGACTGGTCATCTCTTAGCAGCCACGACTTATTTTAATTTCATATTTGAATTATTTTTGTCTCTTTATTACGGACGCTTTTAACGTTCTGCATCGTTCTCACATGCATAATTTCAACATGAATGATGTACTTAACCAATATTTTGTGACCATATTATATATATACCACCACCATATATACTATTTTGATTTAAAAGAGTGTCCATGGAGTTTCTTGCCCGTTCTCCTCCATAGGTACCTACGCTACGCTTTGGAATGGGCAACTAGCTTCATCTTTCTGACTGTCCGACCCCTTGACAATTCAAAAGTGCCTGTAATTGGTTTATTTGAAATAAATGCTTTGAGTTTGAGTTACGTTCATACAATCGCGTTCGTTCAGTGTATTAATTATCATTAAAAGCTACTGGAGTAAAGGTTATTATTCTAAATGATGCAAAATGAAGTAATTTTGCCACATAACTATTATACATTGTTTAGTATAAGTACCTAATGTTCCAATGCATCAGAAGAGACGAAGTACCTTAAGAGTATATATTATTCCATTTCAGAAACATCAAAATCGATGACTATATGGGACACAAACAGAAAATTAAAAGCATGGTATTCAAACACCATAGCAATGCCACGCCTAATCGTGAAATGGCACTTTGTGGGTGATGAAGCGACGCATCAGCAAAGATAATTATAACTGGAGCGGACGCGACCTAAATACAGGCACACGAGAACGACTATTTCCAGACAACGGAAAAGCAAAACAGGTAGATTTCGAAATAGCGCCTTCACAACAGGTATAAACAAACCTCGTTTATATTTAACTCAAAGGTAACAAAGCTATCATTAGCAGAAGACACCGTTAAATAATTACGTATTTTGTAGGGTGTGGTGATTACACTAATTACTTTTCGCCTTGATAACGTCAAAGAAGAAGGATTGATAATCCGTTACTTTACATTTACTCGACGAAAATATCTTGTATCGGCTTGAAATTGAATGTAGGTATATGATGATTATTGAATGTTTATTTTATCAAGCGATTTGTAAGAAGAAACTGAGTGAGATGGGTTTTTGCGTTATGTTGTTCGTATATGGAAGATCAACCACTAGCCTGTATTTAAGGAAGGGGAAAATACAGCCTATAAATAAATAATAAATAAAAAAATAATAAAATCTTTTATTTCGGACCCATAAATATAGTCCATTTGGTTAGTATACACAAGACTTAGAGACTAGTGTTAGTACTTACATCTACCAGAAAAACAACACAACTATTCATTAATTATACGCCACAGTGGCATGTAGGCGTATCCAATGTCCCAGTATGGGGCTGTCCCACCTATCAGCTATAGTTTTCAGGATGCTGTTGGGGCTGGCGCGTACCCTGCGCATTATGGAAGCAGAAAAATACAGAGTATATTAGGTGGCAGGGAAATCAACGCGCAACCTGTTACCATGGATTCCGTACATGATTCTGAAACCCCCGACGTTGAATTTTTTCATCGGTGATTTTAAAAAAAATCGCTGATCCATACATTTTGACTGCTTAGGAAGTGCACTTTTCTATGAAACAGCAGTTTTTTTTTATAACATTTGGGAAATTTCTGCGCTAGGGGGTCTATAATCATGTGCTGAATTCAAGGTTGGGTTGGATTCAAGGGTGGTTTGCGCTTCGATGTCCTTGCCACCCTGTATACCCGTAAGATTTAGTTTTAAATAGCACTATGTCTATCTATTAAGCATAGATATTTAGCATTGTCTGTCTATTATATTGTGCTTCTATAAATTCCGCATAGTATAAACACAATGCAACATTCAAACAATAGAAGTCCAGTTGCCTAAATGGATACAATCGACATGAAACAGACTTAAATTTAAACTAACTCTGTACTCGTATATCTATTCTCTACATCACGAAACAATAAACACAAGTCATAACAAACGGCAACGTTAGCTTTGGCGAGTGTAGATCCTATAATAGTTTCAACATTGATCAAAATTGCTCTAATATATATTTAAAGGAACCATATAAATGACTATTCGTCCAACAATAGCCGCAGATGTACAAGAGAGCAGACGGGATGCAAATAACAAAAATCAATACTGCGAGCGGGCGAACGCAGCATGCCCAACTTGCATAAAATTATCCTCACAATTTTAACACACTTCTGAATCGACGAGTTATTACATACGGAAACTACCGAATATTTACAAAGTGCGATGCCATCAACAATCATGACAATGACGATATAATACATACAAAGTAGGCACGAGCAACGAGGTCCAGACATAATTCTCAGACAGTGTCAGAGACATAACTAAGTAAACAATAGAGCTTCCGTTTGGAGACGTCGACTGCCTAAGAAGTAGAGTGCAATACCTAGAAATCAAAACTGCATCATAAATTCATGCAGTTGGGAGCATTCACATAATGGTCTCGCAAAGCTGAATTTGACATGACTTTGTTATGTGTACAGCACACATGAAACCTCTAAGTAAGTGGCTGAGAGACTTCGCGTCTCTGAGCTGGTACTCGAGCGAACCTGTTGACCCAGTGCGCAACGCTCGCGGCAAAAACTTCGCCTGCACCTGCTTTGGTGTTATAGGCGCCTAGTACTACGTAGATGTGGCTATTCAGACGAAAACCATTGTTTGTGACCTAAAACCATGGTGGGAGCACTCGCATGTAAGAAAAAGAAAAAAAAAGGTTGGGAATATCATTGTCTTTCGGACCATATGTGATTTTCAGGGCAATTGAGGTCACCAGTGATGTCTTAATAGCGTTCATGAATTATATTAGAGTTAGTAATAGAATTCATATTCATTCATACAATAAACAATAGCAACGATAAGATAGTACTGAGAATTTTATTTTAGATGAAAATGGCTTCTAAGACAGGCACAATAGAAACAAAGGCATTTCGATTGAAATCGATACCCTACATTCGATCATTAGCTCCTTTCTAATACAGGTCTGCGTAGGAGGATCAGTAAGTAGTGCATAGTCGTCACAGAAGCTTCTAGTTGGGACTAGAAAGTTATGAGTTAGATATTAGATGACGTATTTACTTTAAATTACTAAATATTAAAACAGGTCATTGTCCGAAACTCCTTTTGATCTCCACTACTTAGCATAATGGAGACCTGTCAAGTCTTTTCTATTTAGGCGAGAATAAATAACTAAGTTAAGAACTTACGCTTGAGTAATCTTCTGAAGATAATTTGCTACGCTTTAATAGTTTTCCATAGTTCAATTGTGATTTAACGAGTGAAGAGCTAGGGCTGTCTATTATTGTGTACCTCAATATCTTTAAAGTGTGTAAATCCTACCCAGAAGTAGATGTGACGTCATAGGAAGCCAGTCATCGAGGTTTTTGCATATTCTATTAGTCATGACTGATTAACTAATAAAACAAGTTTCTCCATTAAACCTTATTTTATTTATAGTAATCAAAGTATGTTTCCTACCTTCTAGGTTTATTTATGACTCAATTTTGAAACAAATAGCGGTGATTGGAAAATACGCAAACTCAGGCTTGCGACTGACGTTTCATTTTGGGGACAAAGAGTCGCCAGGAAATTTGACTGTGCCCAAAATGTAATTTCAATCCTGTCATTTGAAGGTTCCGGACCAAATTCATATTAAATAATCGAGAAAATAAAAAATAAAACATCTTAACGTGACCATTTCTCTCATTGCTGATGATATTTTAGAATTCAATTATACTCATACTCATATAATTTATTTGCACTCCACAATGTTTATAAGATAAGATCATCAGCATCAATAGATCAGGAAATAGAGTGATGTTGTTGGTCATTCATAACTATGAAAAAACAAGCCACAAATTCTAGAAACAATCAATATACCTAATCTCAAAGAAAACCACTCGCTCCATACAGACCCAAAAATCTAATAAGTGAGCGAATACGTTACTATAACCCAATTTTCGTCTTTCCGTTCCCACGCCAACGGATCTCACGAATTTAGACACCCGGAATACACCAAAAAGAGTCTGTCATCGGGTCATTGACAAGTACATGAATGATGTACCTTATCTGCGCTCCTCGACCTGTGTCAAACTCGTTGACCTACTGCGGGATCACCTCGACGGCCGATTACGAACCTCTTGAGCCTCCAATACGCTGACGAAGAGGTGGGGCAGGTATAAGAACTCTATACTTAGAAATATGATGACTAAGTACTTTCTAATTTTTAAGTTGTTGGTCGGAATACGTATTGACGTAATGATACCAGCGTTAAGGAACCACTTCTGTTGCTTTTTTTACTTATCAAAGGGCAGCTATTTTTGGAGTTTGATATTGGAACCAAACTTTCGGTCACGTAACTCAATTATATTGGGTTTGTTTCTGAAAGGTTTTGTTTATTCAGGATACTTATCGATCAGATGAACATGGTTTTAGAAAAACAAATGACGATAAAAGTCTAAATAAAACCCAATAGAACCAGAAGAATATTTGGAAAACATAATAGACATAACAAATAACATTTTAATAGTTTTGATGTTTATCTATAAACTGTGCAAAACAAGACAGTAGTGTGGTAGAGCATACATAAAATACTGTTTTAAAATGTATCAGTAGTAGCACCCTCGTCAAAAGAGGGGTTTCCATGGCAAACGATATACTTCTCAAGGGTGCAGACAGTTTCAAACCCATTGTAAGCTAGACACCTCTTTTCGGGATACACGTTTGAGTGCATCCATTACATAAGGAAACTATAGCTGGTAGGTTCTGATGTGAAATAAAATTCTATATTGTTATTTGCTTGTTTCGCCAAAGGATCAACTGTGACAAATCACTTCTCTTTGCTTTTCGGAATTATTATAAGGATGCCGATGAAGGTCGAGCAATACATTCAGCATGCAAGCGATTGTGCCTGGTTCAGAAGTTTAAAATACCTAGATCATCTCTGCTTCATAATCGTCGATGATCTATTCAAAAACTTCTGTAATTATATATTTTTAAGGTTTACGCCTTAAAAAATATTTAATTACAGAAGTTTTTGTTAAAATTATTCATCTGTTCATAATAGTATTTGGTTTGGCAGTAGACACGATTATCTTGAAACACACGACTAATGTGACCCTCAGAAACCAACCACGTGCAGAGACCACTTAAATAACAGACAAAGCGTTTTATATCCAATTTTACAACGAAAAGAAAATGTCGCATTTGGAAAATAGAATGGTAAAGCGGCACACATACCCAATGATGCACAAAAGAGAAACAAAACAGGAAAATGTACTGCACAACAGTATCTTCAATTTCACGCTCCACAATTCCATTCTTACGGATTGATACAATGTAGGTACTTCCCTCAGTACATTTGTTTCCGAAAACTGTTTCTAAGCTGTGCAAGAATGATGGAATAGTTCACAAAACTTGCCGTTATGCGGCCCCACCACCTTCCGAAGTATAACTTGTTGAAAGACATGGTAAACCTTCTCCTGGTCCTGAGTGAATCCTCTTCCATCTTCTGTTTTACTTTTCTTAGCTGCTTCAAGCAACTGATGTGCAGTAATTCATTAACAAAGCATTCATTTTATGGAAAAACTACTTTCTCACTTCTACAATTCTAAGTTAAACGGTAGATGAGAGAATTTCATAGCTTTCGGTTAACAGTGAAACAATTATTGGGTCGTAAATTCAGCATCGTAATTTCAAAAGCTGGTCTGGCTGGTTTGGGTTGCAGATAATTCTAACTCCAACGTGTAAATGGAAAACACGAATATTATTGGTACATATTAAACGTGAAAATCTATGATCTACATCGATTACGGTGAAAATTGGTCCGCCGAACAAAATCAGCATAGAATTTGGGCGTAAATGGAAATACATTTCCATCGCTCGTCTCTATGTAAATGCCGAAACGTAAAGTTGTTACTGGAACGTCGGTTAATGGATTATGCTATCTACAGTCGCAATCGCGTCCTATGAACGTAGGGTGCCGTATTGCACTCCGGCTGCAACGTTTTTAATATGCTGTAAAATTTAGAACGATCCCAGATAGGTACTTGCATTTGCGGAAATGAAGTAGAGCGCGTCTCCACGAGGCTATATTAAGAAAGAAATGAAGCTTATATAAAGGAAACTCAGAGTTGTGATTGCTTCAAACATCTTCCCTCCCGGTCAAGACGATATTTTCGCCGAATGGTCGAAAATACTCCGAAGATTGATCACTTAGGAAATCAAAGCTACGTGAACAGACGTTTTCTGACTAAAAGCCTCCCGTTACAGATAGCCGCGGTCGTGATGCCGTCTGCGATATGTATTACAACAGTTTATTGACTATCCGTTAGTTCCGTTTGGCTACAGTCAATGTGAACAATGATGGTTCACATTCGGAGTCGGTCACCCCCAAAGGACTCCATTTCTCCACGCTACGCTCAATAACATCGACTTCGCTTTTACGTTTACCGTTCGTTGTTCACAGATAATGTTCCGGTTCTCCTGATGTAGTTCCGATGCTCGGTAAACAGCGCTTCAATGCGGTCATAAGAGCACGTATGTTTCATAAAGTTGAAAAGTTTTCCAGTTTATGCAACAGAATCTTCTCAAAAGGACATTCATGATTTCAGAATCGAAGCATCCTTTGATTTCATTTATCTTTGTAAATTCATAGAATTACCTAGTCGTAGCTGAACTAGACTGAATTTACGTAAGTGTTATTGCGTGTTAATAAGCCAACAAAGTACATATTTGCATCATACTTCATCGAGTCAACGGCTTTGAATTCATTAAACCCAAAATGGTGGAGTGGCGACATTCGTTCGCCCATATTTGGAATACGCAGAACATTGCCCTATAATCTTTAATCTGTTGTTGTCATGGAATATTTTTTACACATAAATACTTGGCAGTTCTTTAGGCGTTTTCCAAATAAGAATAAAAGTAGCGGTTCTAACATAAGTTGAATCCGTTCGCCTTGTTTCTCTTCTTTCAGTAAAATAAATAAGTCTAAATAAAACAGCGGTTCCATTCCGGGCATCAATTATTCACGGCTATACAGTTATTTTTTTGGATCCTTTAGTCATCCTTCAATTAACACGCTGTTCTCGACGTTTTACATATAAACATTAGTCAGATTTTTATGTAATAGCAATGAGGGCTATCGCGCTTGAGTTCGCCGCTAGAGGCTCTAGCGTAGAGTAAGGTCTCTAGATGTCAAAATATGTAGCGAACGTTCGGTTTGCGGGATTTTTTATCACGGTGTTTAAGAGGCTTACAACAGCTAAAGCGCGGTCACTGTCGGACTGCATAGAAAAGAAAGAGAAACGCGATGACACAACGCTGGTAATTTATTGCAAAAATATGAAGCAATTATCTATTTACAAAAAAACTGTTGATTGGACTAAAAAATTACGTTAATATGTTGCTTTTAGAATAATCTGCCAAAAAATCAGAATGATTGCATGTATATTAGTATGGTTTTTAATCGTTAAAAGAATTTTTTGGAGGCATCTTCGTGATTTTTTCCTATCGTATCAAATTAGTTGTATTAAGTTTTCAACACACTATCTAACTAGTATATACCCTGAAGAAGATCATATATTTTTCTGATTTAGTTTACTGCAGTGGATCATATACTTTTAGGTATTATAAAATTTGCATTTAGGTCCTGTAGTCCCCTTAACGAATGATTTATAATATCTGTAATGGTTGTGCCATTCTTGATTAATTATGGCTTAAGATTTTAAGTAAAAAGTTAGGATCTTATTTGGTAGCACTTGAAGGAAGAATATTTTGTCTGCTTCATGCTTGCTAATTTTAGGAACATTATAATCTAAATATTCATTTGAAGTTTTAAAATGTAATAAAATAAACATACTATGAATATAAGGGTACTTAAACATATCCAAAACATCAAATAAAAGTCCCGCAACAGGACCTTACTCGACAGTGGCGCCAACTGGTGAGCACAAAAACGATAGCCCCCATTGTTTTATAAAATGGAGGTAAGAGATTGAGCCAGCCGCGAACAGTAACTTTGTGGGCAAAGTTTAATTCGCTGAATAATTGCTAAGCTAAATGTTAAGCTGTGTGCTCCGCAAATGTGCAGATGCCTGGCGAGTTTTGCAAAAGATTTGCTTCGTGGAACTGAATTCGCATTGCCTAAACATGCATTTGTTTCTGCATTCCGTACATTTGTGCTCTTTGCCAGTCTCATTAAATAAGCTTTCCCACGTAAAAGTTTTAGTTAGAAACTACAATCAAGTTCTTTGCCGTAGGTGAGGTAATTCACGCTTTTGGAATGCGAGTCTTCAAAACATAATAGTTTCATACACGTACCCTCGTAATGAACGCGTACAAAACATGTACTCAATAAGAACAATCCAAATCCGATGTTAATTCATGAAGCCGACACCTTCCTAGCGTAGGAAGGCTTACCATTATAATGTAAATATAATGACAAGGTACGCTTCTTTCGAAATTCACACTCACAGTAACATCCTTTTGCAGTTCCAAAGCTTTAGAATAAATTATAAATAATAAGGGAACATGGCAACACGGCATACTCCATTGTTTGCGAGACATTATGAAACAAAATATCGGATTAAATAAGATGGTAACTTGATAAAACTCCGGTCTTATTGCGCCCACGCCATCACACGCTGCTATAAAGACTCCAGTTGAGCCTATCTCTTACTTTTCTTTTTAACCAGCTTTGATGGTAATTGGAAAGTGTATATTATTTACGATGACGCATAAACCCATGACGTCATTCGTAATGAACACGGCAGCTTTCATCGTTCGGAATTAAGGGCAAAGTATAAAACATGACGTTACGGATTGTGGATAGGGGAACCCTTGTTCAGTGAATGAGAACGACTTGCATCGTTCACTAACAATCTCTTATGGGTCGAGTACTTTAGATATACTTTTATCCAGTTCCACTTCACACTCTCTTCCATATTTGGAAATCGGTTACGATTTTCGCTTACTGCTTCGACCCGTGATTGGACTCCACGAAATGCATAATAGATGAGGTCTATAATAAAACCATTGAGTTTCCCGGCCGTTGCTCCATAACGATATTTTCGGAGCTTTACAGTTGGTAACTGAATGAACTGTTCGAAGCGCGGTGTTTCGAGTCAGTGCAGTATTTATCACAATGCTATTTAAGTTTCAAAGTCTTCGAAGGCAGTTTAAAACGAGAACCTATATTTTGAAGCTATAACTCTCAATAATTAGTGGTAACTGTTACAACATTTACGTTTTAAGCTGTGACGTAAATACTCTTAACGATCTCACTTAAACAATAAACCATGTTTAATGATTTTAGAAACTCACTAGGTACTGTATCTTATTTAGATAACGAAGTGGTGGCGAGCACCATCACTCGCATTGTTAGTTGTTATATATCGTCGTCTATACGTACGGTTCAATAAGTAAACATAGGATCTAATTCTGGAGCTATTAGCTGTAATATACAATGGATTTCACTTGTTTGTCGTCTTAGACACGAACGAACGGTTGTTTGACTACTAGCCCACAAATGGAGTTTAGAGCTATTTATAAAGTGCGTTGCATGTAGCTGATAGTGTAGCGAATGTAATTTTCGGTACAGTATCGAACAAACATTGCGCTATGGAAAGCTTTCGTGCGTTCACCGTCATTTATTTTCAGATATTAATGCACAGATTACACACTGCGCCGATGTAAATAGGTCACCATAACGCGGGGTTGAGCAAGATAACCCCCTTAGCCACGCCATAAATTTTATATTAAAAACATTATGCTGTAACCAAGATACCGAGTACAATAAATTTTATTGGCAATTCATATTTCTATACACTTTACTGCGAAGTGTCAGACCTATTGTTCACCAGAAATATGTGCGGCAATTAGTAAACTGGGTTTAATTTCAGAGCAAATAATGAGCAAAGCCCGAACTCTGTAATTAAGAATTTCTGACAGCTTTCCACAACACGATCCGTTAGATATAATGCGAATTTTAGGCAAATTAACATGGCGTGGGGCCGCTGAATCACTTCGCTTTAATTAGAACCGGAATCTTGATACCGTTCGGACACTTCTGGTGAACTCATGTAGATGTAACAGTATGCGTTCCGCGAATGCAACATTTAAACGCGACGCGTGTATCAATTACCAATCCGAATGTATTGTTGCGAGAGTTGGCGCTCGTGGAGATTTGTTCCAGTCAATCAAAACTCAGTGGTTCTTGATCCATTGGACGCTTGATCATCAACACCTTCCGTAATGGATTATTGTATATCGTCACGCCTCTCGTTGATCCATAGTTACATTGCAGATTATTCACATTATTAGATCTACTGCAATGAAATCAAATGAAACGTGTCACTATCACTGTATACACATGGGTGGTACGACACTCTCTTGTGATTTGCTTGATAGCCCAAACTTAGCACATCCACATCCACTCAAAGGGCATTAGAAAAAAAAAAATCCCTTACTAATAAGTCATATTTTACCTGTTTTTGAAATATTAATCAAGCTCCTTAATGGACTTGCGTGATTGATATTCCCTAAGATTAGTGAACTCAGTCAAATGTTGCGCCCATTTAAATCTAGTGTTACCATTACATTAATATTCCAAGATACGGAGAAGGATCCAAAGAAAATTGCAAATGCAGCGGAAAATATTCTAGGCGAAAATGTTCAGGCAATATGCTTTCTTGGCCCAGATTTGCCGGTTCGTCGACCGATTTCGTGTTGGAAACGCGCGGCTTGCATATCACCAGGTGATGCTCGCCTTAAGCCGACGTTTCCGATGCGGGAATGGATATATTTTTAGAGAAACTTAAATTCTATTTCTGCAACACGGTGTGCCGTCGAATATCGTTAGAAATTGTTTTATGGCACAGTAAACACGATTTGTTCGTGGACATCAATCCGATTAAAATGACGTTGACTTGTTCTAGTTTACAAAAATACTTATTTAAACTTTGAAAGAATCCAAAGGTTACAAAAATACTTATTAAAACTTTGAAAGAATCCAAAGGTTACAAAAATACTTATTTAAACTTTGAAAGAATCCAAAGGTGTGTAGCCAGGAGATTTCAGATTTTGCATCTCTCGTCTACCGCACTATCTTTCCAGGAGGTCGTGTCGGTGTCGGGTCCAAGAAAGTACCTACTCAGCAGCTTCTTGGCTCTTTAAGCGGGCACTAGAGGATTGGTGTCCATACATGGCATGACGATTGTCTTCTTCCTGTCCATCCCGTTGGGCGCATGCATACGACGCACCAGGTAGCTAAATTCGATAACACAAGGTGTAGTCCGACAGTCCGACTATCTCTTCACCACAATTACCCAAACTCAATCCTATTATTAAGGGACAAACATCATTCCAAATAAGTTTTAAATGGTTAGAGGCATCTCAATATTTCAAGACAATCCGTAAATTTTTATTTTCAAATACTCCGATTAACATTAAAGAGCTGTGAACTACGAATTAAGAGGTTCAAAGAGGCTGACAGAAAAACTACCAGTTTAAAAGTAAATGATAGGTCTCTACATTTTGCATTTGCACGCAAAAAACGTGGCCGCGAAAAGCGAAGCTATACGAAAACTTGAGTAGTTGATTTAATTAATATTTAGGTATTTAATGTATTGCCAATATTTAAAACTCATTTAGCTAAGAGTACTAACGCTAATAAAACTCGCATTATGCCTGGAATGTTTTCTGATAATAATTAGTTACGCGAATATTATACATTGGAACGAATAGGCGATGCAGTTTCAACTTTTTCAAGGTTATTTGTCGGTAATATTGAGAGGTGTTTAGAATTTTTGCAATTTTCCAGATAGGTTCTTTCCGCAACACAAACTTCCATTGGTTACATCCTTTTTTATCGGTTTTGAACTTGTTTTTCTTTGTTTATTCTGTCAGTGACATCACGCGGGCGGCGGGCCCTTTGAGATGCCACGTGCCCACAAAGGTGAGGTTTACCGATGTTTACCAATAATAGCTAAGTATACGACACTTGACCTAATTACCACAATGATATTTTTGAAGGGGTCCCATCAGTTCTGGGCGACATTAACTATAGGCCGGCAGACGGCGGCGACACGAGGCGCCAGGATGGCGCTGCCTATGAATAGGAATGTTGAATGTACGTATAATATTGTACTGTACACGAGAAAGGAGGTATTATCATATTTTTAAGCATTTGTTTTGTTTGGTCGTAATACCGAAAAACTATAATGTTATTTTGTATGAACAGGTATTTCAAGGATCCATAGAATATTATTGTTGTAGCCTGTAGGTATGTTGATAGGTATTGAAGTTCTGAGAATATTGTAAGTAGGTTGTACCTGTATTTAATTCGTGATAGGTACAGAAATATCGATAAGGCAATTAAAAAAAATATTCGTTACACACACACACATAACATCTCCTATAAAGTCTTACAGCTAAACCCACATTTCGCCAGTTAAGTTAATTTATCAATATGATTGCTTCTTTGATTTTGATCAATTGTTTTCATTTGTTTTACGAGTATTACTAACTTTATTTCCCAAAAATCTAAGGTCAAAAAATATATAACTTATTAAAGATATAGCTCAAACAGAATTTATATTATTATTTATTATGGCACTCCAACGACTAGTTCACAAAAAACATTAACATTATTAAACAATAGGACATGCACCTCTGAAGGTACCTACTTACCCACACAAATTCCTTGTAACATTATTACGTTTTAAAAACTATTTTGTATAAATTGCAGCCACTTGATCACCTGTAATGTTTTTCCAAGTAGCAAACAGTAATCATTATGACATGAATGATATACATTATTAGTTAATTGCCAAGATCATTCAAACTTTAAATCAATTAGTTAATCATATTTCATATTTCAATGTTTACTATAAAATAGAACCTAAATTATAAGAATCATTCAATAACAACCTATATTATCTGTACTGAGCATGTTTTGTCATCATAAGGATATTTATAAATAGGTATACCTGACGATGAGACGTTTAGTCACACTGTAATAATTATATAGTCCTCCAGACCGTATTTCGGCCTTGGCTGCCAATCTCAACGGAAACTAGCCTCCGGTGCGGGAGATATTATAGTGCAAAAGTGTGCGCAGACACAGGTGCACTATCTTTTCCCTCACTTTCATAGTGCGATGGGACGGCAATCCGACACGACCGGAGAGAGATCAGGTGCAGGACCAAAGGCTTAACGTGCTTTCCGAGGCACGGGGGTATCATACCAGCAACTTCCAAACTCCGGGCTGTTTCTAAGAAATTCGTAATGGAAAAACCCAATAACACTTTACCCGACCTGAGAATTGAACCCAGGACCCCACACTCAGTAGTCGCGCTTGCAACCACGAGACCAACGGGGCAGTCACACTGTACTACATTGTCTACTGAACTACTCATGTGATATCAATATTGAGGTGTGAACTTACAATTTTGTCACTATCTTTTGTTTTGGATATATTTGGGAGAGGCCAATGTCCAGCAGGATAGTCATTTACCCGTCAGACAATAGCCTACTAATAACCATTTGCTTGTAGGTGTGCTCAACGGTTTTTACGATTATATTTATTGTCGTTTCGAGTATTTTTCTTATGACAATCGCTGGTTCATACAACATTTGTTGTATTACTTGAATACAGTAGTGAATGTTTTGCCCTTAACTTCATAGGATTCAGAAAGGGCCCCAGTACTATAGAACAGGTACATAAACTGGTGGAAAAAATTAACACCTTATTTGAAAATAAGGAGTACTGCTTTGGAGTCTTTCTGGACATTTCGCAGGCTTTTGATCGTGTATGGCACCGGGGTCTACTGAACAAAATAAAAATGTCTCTCCCAACAAATTTCCACCTGTTTCTACGCTCCTACCTCAACAAGAGATTCTTCCTAGTGAATCAGGGAGATGAGGTCACAAATCTACGTATGATTCAGGCCGGAGTACCTCAGGGTAGTGTCCTGGATCCCACCCTGTACCTGTTATTTACTGCTGCCTTACCGTTAGATAGAAATGTCCTAACAAGCACTTTTGCCGATGATACGGTGATACTGGCTACTGATGTCTGCCCGAGAGAGGATTCTGCAAAACTGCAAAACAGCCTCAAACTGATCTCTGAATGGCTTAAAGATTGGAAGATAAAAGCCAACAAAACAAACTCAGTTCAGCTGACTTTCACCACATGCAAAGCAACATGCCCACCGGTGATCTTAAATGGTCACATGATACCTTGGAATATACCTTGACAGACATCTTACATGGAGACATCACATATTTCCCGAACGCAAAGCCATACGGCAAAAACTCCATAGCTTACACTGGATACTCAAGAAAAAGTCCCAAATATCTCTGGAAAGCAAACTAATTCTGTACAAATGCATTCTCAAGCCTATCTGGTGCTATGGTATCCAGCTTTGGGGAACTGCAGCGAATTCCAACATCGAAATCCTTCAAAGGTTTCAATCATAAACACTGCAACAGATAGTAAATGCTCCCTGGTATGTCACAAACAAGATAATTCATAAGGATTAAACTGTCAAAGAGGAAATCAAAGCTAATATTACCACATACTTCACCGGATTAAAAGTTCATCCAAATCAATTGGCAATGAAACTAATGTCAAACCCAGTTACTTTCACAAGACTGAAAAAAAGGGCTCCCCATGACTTAATTACATCCAGCATGAATGAGCTGTAGTATCGATCGGATGGGGCAGTGGCTTCATACCGTGCAAGATTAGGAACCATCATCTACCTATTGCTGAATGTCCCAGGACAGATTGCATTGAACAGGAGAATAAGAAAAACTTTATTCAAAGGGTGACATTCATTCATTGGAGTTATTGGTGCAGGCTGGGCAGTCGGTCCTTTTAGCTACCTGGTATAATTTAGGCCAGCACATGACAAAAGTGTTGGGTCCACCAGTATCCAAGCTTTATTTCTCTTTAGGTATGAAGTATTTCTATGCAGTGGAACAGTGTTACATACAAATTAAGGCATTTTAGCCTTTAAAAATATACTTACAGATAGTGTGGGAGGTGGAGCTTCCACTGCATCTATGCGTTACTAACTTTATAACAATGGATTTTGAGTGGCAACCACCGAGGCAGAAAATTCTTGATGAATTGACTTGAAATTAGCTCAAAGTAGAAAAATAAATAAATCTAATCAAATAAGCTGTAGCTATATATATTGCAATTTTGTGATATAAACATCTGTTTTTCTAAGACATTTTACTGAAAAAAGTTGTATGGTTAGATAATGGATAAATTAATATTCCGTGATAATAAAAAATTAGTAACATGAGAATGAGTAACAACCAACGATTAGGAATACATAACTTGTTCTTTTGTCTCATTTTGCATAGCTTTTTGGTATTACTATATTTACTATATTAGGAACAGTCAAGAAATGTAATAAATTAACAATAACTTTAAGTATTAAGTTAACATTTGGATGGCAATTAATTCTATGGAGTTAATAAAAGTGTACTTACTTACCAGCTAATTATTATCTTCAACACTGTTATTAGCACAACAACTTAGTTTATTAGCGCAGAAACGGTTAAATATTGAGCCAATTAAATTAAAACAAAACACTAATGATTGGATAATGTTCACAGTCAATATAGGGACGATTTTCAAATCTGAATTAATTTGTACACAACAGAAACAAACGACAATCACGTATTCGTCCGTTGACCCTCGCGAGGAATAAAAGTCTATGTTATTCTCCCGTTCTGACAGAAAAATATTTTTGATGGTCTGTTTTTTAATTATTCTTATATTATCTCTGGCTGAATCAAAATAACAAGTTTTGTGAACATTTTTCATTGATGAAACAAACAAGTTATTCATTTAGTCCACTACGCATTTTCACGCATTTATTTTAGTATCTACGAGTCTACAAACGAAGTTAAAAACTTTTTGCTTCCACTGTAACCTATGTAATTATTGGTTTGACAAGATACAAAAAAAGAAATCGTAGCTCATGCTAATGGATGTAACGTCTCGTAACATACATTAAACATTAGCATTTGATTTATGGGTATAAATATTCTGTGCATTTGACGAACAAATCGGTAAACGTAATACTCGTCAAAAGATGAAATACATTTTCTCTTTGACGCGTTCAACATCAACAGATCGTGAACGCGTCCATTTTACGGGAAAATATAGATGTTACGTTAGTTGTGTCAAGTGTCACGCCGTGACGTACTTAAAATACGTCTAAGTTCATGTTTATTTCATTTCGGCGCCTAAAACCTTGATTTTGGTTATTTTTGCTTTAAAGCCTATATTATGCGTAAATAAAGTAAAAACAAATACAATGGAAGAAGAAAGTAAGTTATTGAAACAATAACAGGTAAATAATTCAACTTTTAGGTTAGTTTCGTGTTGTTTATTGATGAGAATATTTCAGAACTCATTCGAAGAAAGAAGAAAGCTTTAAACGGGAGCAATAGACGAGCTTTAGCTGAAGCTTACAATGATTTGGCTTCGTTTTATTACAAACACAATCGTTATAGCGATGCAATGGACGAGTATAAGAGCGAGGCAGTTATTTGCAAGGAGTTGGGCCTTCGTATGGAATGGGGGACGTGCAATCGAATGATCGGAGAGATGTACATGCTGTTGGCAGAATTTGACAAAGCTCTGAAGTATGAGGAGCGACATTTAGGTATGTAGATTATTGTTGCATCAAGATAATAATCTAAATAAGGAAAATTAGTAATCTGGCCACAATTCATTCTAGGCCGCTTACAAACATTATACAGAAATGTAAAAACAGGCATTTTACCACTTTTAATCACTCTTAACCTAATCTCTCTTAAACTAATAAAAACAATTGTTCTTTGAAGTTGGGTAACAAAGTTTAGTTGATATAGTCTAATAATATCTTTTTATTGTTAAATACTCCCGTTTTCTTTCACAGCTGTAGCAAAAGAGCTGAAGAACTTAGTTGAGGAGCAGAGAGCTATGGCAACACTGGGCAGAATATATTTATTACAAGGACAAAGCACTACTGACGAGGATGAGGCTAAAACCTCACTGAGAGCTGCTGAAAAAGCATTCATGAAAAGTCTTGTTTTGTGTGAAAAGTGAGTGTAAATATTCCTTTGAAAAATCTATTAAACTAGCTTACAAATAACACAATATTAGTTATAATTTTAATTCATAAAAATCCACTATGAAACATTGGTATAGTCAGGGCATTTCTTGGTTTGCTGGTTCTGCCTTAATCTATTGCTAGCTCAGTTGCATTATCTTTCCATATAAGTGCCTAACAGAGACACCTAATCCAGGCACAGAAAAAAAAAATATTTGACCCAGGTTAAGGCACACACTAAAGCAGTGGTGGCCCAGTGGTATCGGCACTAACTTACGAGTTGTAGTTCATGATTTCAAACCACTTTATTTTGTGTATTTAATTTCACTACCACTGCTCTCAAAATGGTGAAGGAAAACATCATGAGGAAACCAGCATGCCCTAGAACCAAAAAAGTTAGACGACTTGACATTCCGACCCGCACTGGGCCCGCTTGGTGGATTATGGTCCACTCCTCACAGAGAGAAGGCCTGTGTCCCAGCAGCGGGAACATTATAGGCTGATTATGTTATGGAAGACACACAATAAACACCCAAAATAAAAAGAACCAATTTAGTGCCTAGTGCCTCACGGCTGCGCCTCTTGAGGACTTGTTTATCTCGCACCATATCATCAGTTATTTTTAAGTAAACAAAGAGCTCTTGGTAATTTGAGATGGAGAACAACAAATAACAAAATCCTTTTTCAGCTTAAACGGCAAAATAAACAAACATGAACTGATGGATATGAGAGCCCGTTTGCTTCTCAACATCGGAGTAGTCCAGGAACATCTAGGAAACCTTGACAAAGCCATAGACTGCATCAAAAAAGCCATATCAATATGTTCAAGTCAAGATTTGTATGAAGTTCTCCACAATTGTTATACTACGGAAGCTCTACTGCATTGTAATAAAAAGAAGGATTATGCTAAGGCATTAGGTTGCCTGAATAAAGCGCTTGAGGTTGCTAAAAGGCTTGATGATAAGGTAATATTATTCATGTATTGTTTTAAACCTAAAAGTTAAATATCTCGTGCATGTCATCATAAGTTAAAACCAAATTATGGCCTATTTTTCACTACCTGACAAGTAATTTCATAATAAATTTTGTTTTAACTTTGAGTTTATCTAGTAAAAATATTGCCAAAGTCATGTCAAAAGTCAAATAATTTATTTCAAATAGGCACATAAAAGGCACTTTTGAACGTCAAATATGCCTACTTGAAAATTGTTGAAACAGTATGTAGTCAAACTCTTTAATGTGATGTGTTCACCTACACAGAAAAGCTTCAAATGGAAAATGAACATCAAACATCAGTTCAGTCAGTTACCTACTGGGCCTAATCAGTATAATATAGATGTACCATCCATACGAAAAAAAAAGAAGTTAGTTACAAATTAGACACTGAAATGTGTCCTTTAAATTTTTTGTACACCATTTACAGGTTTTAAAGACATGTGAAACATTATCATCGAAAGCTGATATTCTTTGCAAAATGTCAGACTATCAGAGTGCTAAGCAAGTGCTGCTCAAGGCTTGGAAATTGAAGACTCCTGACGAGGACGAGCGAGACATCATTGAGGGTAATCTTAGAGTTGGTGAGTATTTATATGATTCTTTAAATACTACTTATCTAAACATACACACAAAAACACACATTATAACATATATTAGCAGAAACTACAGAAAACCATTGTACAAATTGTACAATCCTTTGGGCCTTTTAATTGAGTGAATGTGCATGTAAGCTTAGAGTTTCATCTTGGAATTTCATAAAACTATATTAATTTAAGCAGTCTAAAATAACAGGTCTGTTACTTTCTTACTTTGTTCAAATATTGACAATTATGGATAAATGTTTGGTTTGGAATGGATACTCACGCTTTTACAAATATTAATCTGTAAGTACAGTACTGTCAAATTATTGATGAATTAACTAATAACACATACTCAAGCATTGGAATGGATTAAGAGTGTGTTTCTATCTTCAGCAGTTGAAATTGTCTATTGTTTGTCCATCAGTCAGACACGAAATTGTCTGTATTATGACATTATTAGTCCAAATCATTCCACATTCAATATTAAATCAATCTTTTCCCAAACAGTGGCAGCAATGTGCTACACAGAAGACCTACTCATTTCTACGGACCCGTCTGACCATGAAACCTTTAAGAAACACTACGAGAAGCTTGGTGATGGAGCTTGTCACCTACGTAACTACGCGGGCGCAGCAGAGTACTATCTGAAGATGTTAGACCACGCGGAACTGGCGGGCGAGTGCGGGAAGACGCTCATACCGATCTATGTTAGGTATGTTCTATAGGTTTAGTTAGATAGTGATGAATATGAGTGATATTTAAAAAACACTGAGAAACTTAGTGACAGAGCCTGTCACTTACGTAACTACGCGGGCGCGGCAGACTACTATCTCAGGATGTTAGACCACGCGGAACTGGCGAGCGAGTGCGGGAAGACCGATATATGTTAGGATGGTCGCACATCTGACGGACGATGCGTCGGGCGTAACTTCGTTAACTTCCAGTTAGTACGCTCGACGCACTAACGCATTATCGGTTGAGTATGTAAGGTTGAATGTTTTATTATCTACTTGTCCGTTATGGCGTTACGCGACCGACGACACTCGACGCTGCTTCCGTCAGATGTGCGACTACTCTTAGGTATGTTCTATAGGCTTAGAGAGTGAAGAATGTTAGTGACGTTTATGACAAACTTATGAGTAGCTCGGCGACGGTGTCTATTACCTACTTAAATACGCGGGCGCGGTAGAGTACTATCTCAAGATGTTAGATCACGCGGAACTGGCGGGCGAGTGCGGGAAGACGCGTATACCGACCGATATTTCTTAGGTATGTTAAATCCTAATCCTAACTAATATTATAAATGCGAAAGTAAGTTTGTTTATTTGTTTGTTACTTTTCACGCCTAAACCACTGAACCGATCATCCTGAAATTTTGCATATACGTTGTCAGGGGTACAGAAACGGACATCCCTTTATCCCTCCCATACCTTTCATCCCGCAAAAAAGTACTGTTCCCGAGGAAAACAACAATAACGTTCTTATGATAATAGATGGCGCCACGTGTCTTTTGAATCATGACTGAATTATAACCCGAATTGATAGTCAAAGTCTAAATTAACGCGAGCGAAGCCGCGGGCAAAAGCTAGTAAGAAATATAGGTCTTTGTGAAGGAGCTCATCCAACTAAAGGTATTTCTGCCACCAGCAACATTGCTGTGTTCCATTTTGAAGGGTATGGGTGTTGCTGTAAATACATGCACTGTAGACATTTCAGCTGTATCTCTAGGAAGGCAGGTAGCATCTATAATGCCTCTGGTATTAGGAATATCTACAAATAAAATCAAACTAGAATTCGTCCCATTAGTACATCATGATAATAACAATAAATAACACTCATAAGTAATGGCCAATTACTAATTGTTAGTAGAGCTCTTAATTGTATTCTATACCAGTTTATTGTGTTCAATACAAGCACAACATAAGATATTTCATAATTGCCTAACATTTGTAACTCTTCACCAAATTCCTTGCTATTCTTGTCTTTTGGCAGCTGACCACCTTCAATCAGGGAAGCCACCAATAATGTAACGACTCCGCATCATAGCCACGACAAACAAATACGCGACAAATATTAAAACTCAAACTCAAAGCATTTATTTCAAATAAACCAATTACAGGCACTTATGAATTGTCAAGGGGTCGGTCAGTCAGAAAGATGAAGCTAGTTGCCCATTCCAAAGCGTAGTAGGTACCTATAGAGAAGAACGGACAAGAAACTCCACGGACACTCTTTTAAATCAAAATATGGTTACAAAATATTGGTTACATCATTCATGTTGAAATTATGCATGTGAGAACGATACAGTACGTTAAAAGCGTCCATAGAGACAGAAACAATTCAAATATTAAATAAAATTAAAATAAGCCGTGGCAGCTAAGAGATGACCAGTCGACGTTAGGACAACAGTACGATATGTTGACCATCAGTTGTGCGACAGTACGATATGTTGACCATCAGTTGTGCGACAGTACGATATGTTGACCATCAGTTGGGCGACAGTACGATATGTTGACCATCAGTTGTGCGACAGTGCGATATGTTGACCATCAGTTGTGCGACAGTGCGATATGTTGACCATCAGTTGTGCGACAGTACGATATGTTGACCATCAGTTGTGCGACAGTACGATATGTTGACCATCAGTTGTGCGACAGTACGATATGTTGACCATCAGTTGTGTGACAGTGCGATATGTTGACCATCAGTTGTGCGACAGAACATCAGCTCGACGTACGTTTTCTCGACAAACGACAGGACGACGGAACTTTTGCTCGACGAACTAAAGAGCGACAAACGTTTCTATGTTTTGCAACTATGATGCGGAGTCAATGCAACTGCCTAATTATATAAAAAAAACATTACTATTAATTTCAGCTTATACCAAACTTACAAAGACATGGGTGCTTACAATGAAGCCCTGGACTACTACGAGAAGGAATACGAACTAATCAAAGATGTGCCAAAGGAAGCGTACACGACGATGTACAATATTGCGGAGACACTGTACTTGGCTAAGAAGCCGTATGGACAGATTGAGAAGGCGTGTTTGGAGGCTAGGAGAGCTGTAAGTATACCTCTACTTTTACGACTTAGGGCCGCTTGCACCAAAAATGATTAAATACGTTTAGCGCTAAACGAATTTAAAACATAGTTTTGTTTCTGTCAACCGGTTGAAGAGATAGAGACAGAATGATGTTTTAAATGTGTTTAGCGCTAAACATATGTTTAAATTTTGGTGCAAGTGCGCCTTAGCATAGCCTTAACATCCCTCGACCTACGGATGTTGCGAGTCAACTGCATGCTTAAGAAGTATGCAAACAATGGAGCAGGTATAACGTTCCGCACAACGTCAAATGGACGAGTTCGGGAGATCGGTTGATTGCTTTTATTGGTCACTACTGAGAATTCTGAGACGCAACCGCTACCGGTCGAGTTATGCTTCGGGCCTCAAATTATCACTAATTCGAGCCCCAATAATGATGTTTTTGTTTTTGTTCTCTAGGCTCAAGAATGGAATAAAAGAAAATATGAAATCAGAGTACTAAAAAGCTTACTCAAATATCAAGACGAATATGGCGAGATTGACAAAATGGAGCAAACTAAAGATGACCTGAGAGCTCTAGGATACGATAATTTGGATAACCAGGAGAATTCTGAAGATGATCAGAGTTCGGCTGGAGGGGGCGATGAGGATACCACTCATATTGGCGATGAGATATGCCTTGAAGATCTTACAGGTGACTTCTAATAACTTATCTCATCTCGATATCTCATCATGGATAGATAGGAGCCTTTTTGGTCTCGCACAGGTCTCCTCTTTTTCTTTGTTTT
Organism: Dryobotodes eremita; assembly: GCA_917490735.1. NCBI lineage: Eukaryota > Metazoa > Arthropoda > Insecta > Lepidoptera > Noctuidae > Dryobotodes > Dryobotodes eremita. Next base: position 7,267,340 of record OU823261.1, read on the forward strand.
CACTATTTTGTTCGTTTGAATCTTAGATATAAACTTAAAAGTCTTTTTGTTCATTTCTTTTTTATTATTTTCATGATTTTGTTAGATTGAATGTTCTTTTTTTATTGTTTTGTACTTCCTGTGCGTGTCCCAAATAAAACATTTTTCTTTCTTTCTTTTAACTCTTGTAAGCCAGAATAGATTCTGGCTTAACTGACTTCTGGCTGAACTGTAGACAGTTACTCTTAACTTATTAATAAACTAAATACTCTTTATATTTCCCTTTTAAAGTGACTTTTCGATGTCTGACAGTGTATTGTATGTCCCTACCTACTTTTGATGTTTATTGAATAACTCATCACACATGCGAATCTTATCAGCTGCTCTGTAAGGGCCCGAACACCCTCAGCGTAACATACGCGGCTCATTTTTCGTTACGTTACGGGCGTTACGCCGACACTAGAAGTTCTCGGCAGCAAGCAGTACGCGGTACAAGATTCGCTCGGTGTGTTCGGCCCCTAATCTGACCAAAAATCTAAATTCTAGTATCTTTTGTGTAGATTTGTCAGATACAAATGAGGAAGAAGTAAAAGAGACAAAACATGAGACGCGCAAGCGAGGCAAAGGATATACCATTAAGAAGAATATGAAAGGGGAAACACAGTTGCATGTTGTAAGTATTATAAACTGCCTAGGGTGTTATATGACACATTTCAACTTTGTGTCTAAGGCAGGCAACGCCTCGGCAAACTTTATGGAGTTGCTTGTAGCTATAAAGTAGCTGGTCACCCCTCTCTTTCAGATAGATCGTCGGCCTATTTGCCATCGTAATACAAGAAATTAAAAAAAAGGTATATAAATCTACATACACAGATACTACAAAGAAATAACAGTCATAAATCATTTACTTGGGCATGAAACAAAGTACCTACTCCTTATTTTTTCAACGTTGATTGATTTCGGCTAGCACTCCTGATATGCTGCACACCGTATGTTGTGGTAGAAAACATAGAATAAAAAAAAACACGTGTGGCACTCGGGGACTGCCGCGGTAAAGCTATTGCATAGCATTTTTTATCAACTTATGCAATTATAATTATTTATTTATTTTTTATTTACGCAGTTTTTTTTTTCTTTGATATTAATTCAAGTACAGTCGTACCATATAGATACACGTTAAGCGAACGCTCGGCCGAGCTACATGGTAGGCGGAGTGGGGGGTGTTAGGTTTTATTTTCGTTACGGAATTTCTTGATTCGGTCGCCGCGCTCAAAGCCCGCGATAAAAGCTATGCAATAGCTTAAAAAAATAACACCATACTATGTAAAACTGCAGTGGTAGCCCAGTGATAACGGCGGCGACTTACGAGTTGCAGGTCGTAGGTTCGAGCGCACGAGATAGGCGCTTTATTTTGTGTAAATTATTTCATCACCACTTCTCTCAAAAACGGTGAAGGAAAACATCGTGAGGAAACCGGCATGTCCTAGAACCAAAAATTCGAAGACTTGTGACTTCTACCGACCCGCACTGGGCCCGCGTGGTGAATTACGGCCGACTCCCTCTCAGAGAGGAGGCTGGTGTCCCAGCAGTGGGAACATTATAGGCGGATTATGCATGATTATGTATGTAAAACTACATTCTTACAAATAGATAAATTCTAATTCTATTTTCTTCACCACTTGATCTAGTTTCAGGTTGGGGTGGAATTAAAACTCGCGAAAAACTATCTTCCCAACAATTACTTTGATATAAAAGTGCCTTTTAATATATTATACATATAGGTACTAGCTAACTCGATAGACGTTGTTCTGTCCGGATTTCTGTAGTTCATACAAAAAACCCCTGGAAAAAAGGACGTTCAGTTTTTCCCGAATTTGAAAATTTTAAAACAATAATAGGTAAAAATTAAAAAAACTCCGACACAAAAATAGCTGATGACCTTGAAACGGGTGAACCGATTTTGATTTAACATGTCTAAGAACCATCGATAGAAAACCTGCTTTTAAATAAAAAAATCCGCATCCAAATCGATTCACCCGTTTAAGAGCTACGGTGCCGCAGACAGACACACACATAGCAGTCAAACTTATAACTATAACACCACTCTTTTTGCGTCGGTGGTTAAAAATAGCCAAATCGGTCAAGCCGTTCTGAAGTGATGCGCTTACCAAAGAACACCATTTTTTACCGGCTTCAAAAAAGGAGGTTCTGTATTCGACGCGTATGTATGTTTGTATGTCCGAGGTTTTCTCAAAAACTTCTAATCCGATTTGGAGGGGGGTTTCGTTATTTGAATGCGTATTTTTCAGGGAAGATTTTAGTATATAATATATTAGGATCTGACCAAGATCTTCGGAGATAGACAATGTAACCCTTCAATAACTAACAGCAAATGACGCGATCGTATGTCTATGTATTGTTAACACCATTCCATAACATAGCTGTACGGTTTAAGGAGGCAAACAGATGTGTACAGTACCCCCTCATTTTTCCAGTAATGTAAAATTATTTAGTTGTGGCAACAACCAAAAAGTGAAAAATAATAACCTTTTTACATATAAAACACAACCGACTTCCAAAACAACACTACATAGTGAAAAATTACTTTAATTTCGAAAGTCGGTGTCTGTGGTTTTGTATTACAGTATTATTTTCAGTATTGGGTTTATTTTTGTTTTGAAGTCTGTTGTTTTTATTTATATAGATTTCTTCTTCAGGCATCAGTCAAAGTCTAAAGTCATTTATTTCAAATAGGCACATTAAAGGCAGTGTTGAACGTTAAAATTTATAAGAAAATAGAATTGATTCTAGTTGCCCCTTTCAAAAGGTAGTTTCGAAGAATGGGCAAGAAACTCAACCGTTACTCTTTTATAATTGAGAGCAATGGTAATTTATGATATGATTATTTATTTAAGCATTGACTGTAGTAATTACTTCATATTGTGACATTTTATAATTTTAGTTTTTTTTTTAATCATCATACTATTAATTTTGACATACCTACCAAATAATTTGTGTTACCTCTCGCATGATTTATATTTTTTTTTTATTATTTCGCATGCAACCATATATTAAAATTTGTACGCCTCTTGGCATAACATAGCGACCTATTTTTAATTTAATAACTGTATTCATTACCTATGTTACACAAATAAAATTGATTTTGATTTTGATAATGTTTAACAATGTTATGTATACATTAATTAAATGTAAAGACGATGCACCTGGAATAAAATTACTATACCACATTAGGTAAAAAGAATTAAATATAAAGCAATGACAGGTAAATTAGTTAGGTGATAGATACATGGTGCCCACATATTTACAAATATTAAAAAGTAGATGATTTTTATAAAATTTTAACAAGTAATAACTTAGTGTGTGAGTTAAAATAGTTACATAATGTAAAATCAATGTCATAAAAATGATAAATTATACAATTAAATTAGCAACCAGTTTGATTTTAGAATATCAATTCAATTGCAATATCAGGCAACAAGCTCCTAGTAGACCGACTCAATGCAGGGCCAACCTGTAAACATTCATGACCATTCTGGCAGGTTGCCTTTACACGAAGCGTCCATATACAGCCATGCTGACGTTGCACAGTGTTTTTTGCCCCAAAAAAGTGACATCAGGTTTTTATTGAATATTTCTACTCTATAGTTCACAAAAAATGCACGGGTAGAATTCCCATGTGCCAATTTTGTATACTCAATTTTTTTTTCTAATTTAAAGTTTTCGTTACTTTGAAGGTCAAAATACTGAAAATAATTCGTACAAAAAAAAAAACTGTATATGATTGAGTTTTATTTGAATTACATATTTATGAAGCAATTCTAGGCGCATATTTTCCTGTGCGTTGCAAGTGCTACTGCTGAGCATGCGGTCCAAGATTAGATTCCCAGGTCGGGCGAATTGTTATTGGGTTTTTCCATCTGGAATTTCTCAATAGCAGCCCGGAGTCTGGATTCGTGCCCGGTCGGTGGCAATAGGCTCGCCCCCTTATAGTACTTGTGCGGGTATAATTCTGCCTAACCCTTCGGAGGATACAGGCGTGATGTTATGTTTTGTAATTTTTTTATTTCAGGCATCGATATCAGGCAACAAGCTCCTAGTAGAGCGACTCATAGCGCAGGGCCATCCTGTAAACATTCGTGACAATGCTGGCTGGTTGCCTTTACACGAGGCGTGCATACACGGCCATGTTGATGTCGCCAATATACTGATCAACAATGGAGCCAACGTTAACGATAGAGGGGGCTCGAATTGTGATGGTGAGTTTTATTTGTTGCTATTTTTAATACTAGCTTCTGCCCGCGGCTTCGCCCGCGTGGATGTCGGAAATTATCCCACGGGAACGTGCTACCGGGTCAGCTTATTTCCTTCCCCAGGATGCCATCTATCTCCTTGCAAAATTTTGTCGAAATCCGTTCAGTGGTTTAGTTGTAAAAAGGTAACATACAGACAGAGTTACTTTCGAATTTATAATAGTATGTATGATAAACAAATGAAAAAGTAAATATTGTTTTGTAAACTAAAACTTAGCAGATCATTGTATTGCTGGTACTTAAAAGGTAAATCCCGTGCAATGCGCATCAGAAATCTTCGACTGGCATCCTAACCTGTTATTAGCTTGATGAATTAATTCGTTAGTGTTGTTTAAATTTGTTTATATCTATGTTTTAGAATCAGAATAACCTCGACCTTGTCCAATCTTGCTTTGGTGTAAAAAATAACCCTCTGCGTATTGCAGTTCACAAGACAGTTGTAGACAAGTTATTATGTAGTAGGCTTCTTAGTAAATCCACAGTAATTGAATGTAAAATAAGTTAAAATTCGCCTGAATATTCCAGGTATCACTCCTCTATATGACGCCGCAAGTAACGGCCATTTAGACGTAGTGCAATTATTACTAGAAAAAGGCGCGATACCAACACTAAAGACTGACTTCGGCGAAACGCCTCTACACGTTCTACAAAAATGGCGCACTGGCACCATTCTCACAAAAGACGAGGAAACTATGTACAACAACATATGCAATAAAATACAAAACTCAGAAAGAACTAATACCACAGATATATTAAATAGATCTAAGTCTAAAACTCCAGTAAAACCAGTAAAAGATATTTCTCCACCAAGTACGTCGAAAATGACGAGTAGAATCAGAGAACTAGACACTCCAGTATTTAAAAGGAGAAATATAATTGACGATGACAGTGACGATGATGTTGATTTATCACAAATTATAAGAAACGAAGCGGCTTTCCCATCCGACGACTCAAATTCATCTGATGATTGTAAAATTGATAAAGACAAGAAGAAATCTACAGGAGTTAAAGAATATATGAATGCTATAGAAGCTCTAAGAAATAGAAGTACGAATGACTTACCCGAAGTTGACGTAAAGAAATCTAAAGTAAAACCTGCTTTGTTAAACCCAGAAGAAGTTGACGATGACTGGCTAGATGATGACCTAGGAATAAACAAAAACAATAAAAAAAGAAAACTCAGTGATCCTCTAACTACGGTAGCTAAAAAACCTTCATACGAAAGTATTAAAGACAAGATAGAAGAAATTAATAAAATATCTGAGCCTTTAGTTGAAAGTAATAAGTTTAATGTTAAAAAGAAATCAAGTGTTAGTGATGTCATTGACGTAAGCGAAAACAGTTCAGATTCGGACAGTTTCGCAAGAAACGAAAACATCCGTCCAAAAGTATCCGCAGCAGAATCTATGAGAAATATCACTAAAGAACTGAATGCCTCTAAATCTAGGGATACTCGGGACAATATGAAACGACGCTGGAAAAGACAGAGCACGTTAATAAAAGCTGGTTTCCAAAGACAAAGGGATGGCGACCAATCAAGCAACAGCGGCAGCGACAACGAATATTCTAGAAGAGAGATACACAAGAGACTGACGCCTACTGGAACATTCTCTAGAAAATCTTCGGGAGAAAATTTCCATTACAATTCTAACGAAGGTTTTAACATAATGCAGGGTATGAACCCAAATATAGTGCAGGCAATGAATGTGATACAACCAATTAATATCGTTCAGTCTTCTAAGAATGGAAGGTCGGTACAAACGCAGATCTTGCCGCCGGCTGCGGTCAAAGTTCAGGTTGAGGATAAAGTGTTGTTGATCTCTTTGAAGTTGGATACGATTAATAGGTTGACAATCAGCTGGCTGGTTGAAGAAGTTAAATCTAGATATTATAAGTAAGTAGAATATAGATTTATATTACTTAATAATTTGACTATCGTCATTATCCTCCTGCTGTTAAATTTATTTGTGGTTCTCTATCAGTTGTCTTCTCAGTATTAAGTATTCACAACATTTCAGCATGTTTATTTTAAACTCAATCTTCAATCTTCAATTCTTATACTTTTCTCGCGTCATGCTCCTCATTATTCCTTCGCGTCATACCCCCTCATCATTCCTTCGCGTCGTGTCCCTTCATCATTCCTGCGCATCACATGTCTGTTGTGTGTCATGTGAAAAAGAATCGTTTTCGTTGGGAATCCCTACACAACTTTTCAACGGAAATCCATTATTATTATTAAAGATTAATTGTCACGATGATTGTCTTAATTTTGACGAAAAAATGGCAGACAATGATTAAAGTGTCTAAGACTCATCGCCATCTGGTTTTTCCCGAGAAGTGTCGTCAAATAATTCTAGTAATTATGCATCACAAAGTTGCATCAATTGATCGGGAAGCCTTTTAATGCTGTGCACATCAGTTTAATTACATTATAAGTCACCAAAAGCGACAAAATTGTCACCAAGTAGGTACTGGAGTAAATATTAAGGCATTCCTACACTCCAAATAACCAAAATTCTAATTATTTTCCAGGTTAACAGGCGTCCGTCCCGTATTCAGTCTAATGACGTCAGACGGCGCAATACTATCAGAAGACGATCCACTAAGCTTAGTCTTGTCATCTCCTGAACTGAAGACTTGTATTACTAACTGGAAAGCTTCACCCGCTGAGGAGAGATATCTAGAGTGCTGTGACGCTTTGAGTATACGTGAGTATTCATAATAGGTACTGTCTTTTATTATTTAGTGCTGTTTTGGACTGAAGGCCTAAATATATCAGGCCCATGATGGAAAGCGAATTCAATGCTAAACCCCAAGACTCGCGGTAGTCGCGCTCATAAAAAGTGGAAGTAGGACAGCAAATATTTAGAACGGGATTTCAAATAATTATTGAATATCGTGTTGTTTCGCTCCCACGTTTTATGACCTCGCACGCCATGACCGTTGGCGTCTAGTATGGAACTTTGCTCAATTGTCAACAATGATCCACAATTTAATTTTTTAATAGCGGTTTACTGCAAGATACAACGTCGCATGGTCCGACCTCGATAAGAAGTAGATTGAGCGACTTACCTGATTTACAAATCGATGTATTTTATTGTTTTCAGCGCCGTCTGAAGAAATCCAACAAGCGGTCGGCCGAAGCCACACAACCCATCGAATTGCACTAGGAGCGAACACGTTATCATCTTCACAAATACGACCACTTTTCAGAGCTTTAACACACCAAACCCATATCACAGCTATCATGATATCAGATAACAATATAGGAGACGCTGGCGTCAAGTACTTAACAGAATGTATGTGCACTATGAAGCATTTAACACATCTTGATATAAGCATGAATAACGTGACTGCCGAAGGAACAAAGGCACTATTAAATATGTACGAAAAGGCTAAACGCCCCGCCTGCACATCCCTTGAAGAACTCGATTTAAGCGCCAACCCTATCTCAGACAACGGTTTCAGAAATATCGCCAAAATGACCCAGTATATCCGCCTAAAAATACTAAAACTAAATTACTGCGAAATAACACAGAATGCGATTAACGAATCGATTAAATCGAGCATGAATTTCGATTGTTTGGAATCGATAGATTTGAGCAATAATGAGGTGAAGCAGGGTGTTGTCAGTTGTTTGGTGACGTCATTGAATCCGAATGTGTTGGTTGATTTGGAGTTGGACAATGTGGGTGTGGAAGGCATTGTTGTGGGTTGTGTGGCAAGTTTTATGGATTCAGCGAAGGATTTGAAAATCAGAAGATTTGCATTGTCTAACTGCAAATTAGTTGATGGGCAGTTTATGAGGATATTTAGGTATGATATCCTTATTTAATTAATAACTGAAAATCATAAATAATCAATACCTTTTGCCCAGGGCTTCGCCCGCGTAGATGTCGCAAAATATCCCACTGGAACGTACAACCGGGATTAAAAGTACCCTATGTGTTAATCCAGGTGATAAACTGTCTGTGACCAAATTATATCCAAATCTGTTCAACCGTTTTTACGCCAATCTGGAAAATGTATCCAGAGAAACAGACCAATGGAGAAAAATTATTTGTTACTCTTTTATTATTATGTATAGATAATGTCATGTCTAATCATAATTCCGACTATAAATCAAATAATTTGTCAATTTACAGGAGCATCGGCCGGGCTAAACATCTGCAATCAATAACTCTGAAGAACAATAATTTAACTTTCATTACACTCAAGAAATTATTACAGCGGCAACCCCCAGTTCCCCAAATAAACCTCCAGGGTTGCCAGGACATATTTAAATATTCTCCCGACTCAGATTTCTGCGTTTGGTTACCAGCAATCGATTTCGGGAGATGCATTCCAGAAATAAATGTCACTCCGGTGTCAAAAACAGATGCAGAACGGGAAAGCTTTAAAATGTTTTCTAAAACGTGGTTGAATTGTTTCAAAGGCAGAGGAATGATTGAGCATTGTGAAGGAGGTGTCATTAAATTCACAGCTAGATGAGATTCGATGAATTTAATGGGATATGAACTTAATTTGTTAGTAAAACAATAGTACCTGAAGCTGATCATTACTAGAAGCGAAAATTTTGGGGTGTGTCTCCTCTGGAAAACCTTGAAAATTGTTATGCACGCCAACAAAATCAGTCGTTTTTATGTGGCAACTTATTAAGTTAAAGAGCTGCAAACCTAAATTGCATAGCTATTGACAACCGTTCGATACGCTTCCGTGCCGAAACGAACATCAATCAATGTTATAACGCAAAACACGCTGTGAATGTGTGCGTAAAACCGAGTAGTGTCAGCACACAGAATAGAATAAAATAGAATACTCTTTATTATATACATCATAAAAATTCAGATATAAGTGTCGAAATCGTACATAGGGTGAACAATGGGCGGTACATAACACACACACTTCCGACTTCGCCATTGTCTCGGACGGTACCGAGAGCTCCTGCGCTTACACACCACAAGTAAGGCACGCGTCGCTTCGTGAGATAAAAATACTGTATCAAAATAGTCCTCTAAAGGCTGTTCACAAATCCAAAACCCGAAAATTTTGTCATGTTTATTTAAATAGACGACCGACTGCTATTTGCTGTCGGGGGCAAGGGAAATTAGTCATTGAAAATGTGTCATTTTCGATTTGACAACCTGTCGACTGGTTGAGAATAGCTTTGCTGATATTTTGGTTTATGACTTGATCAGTATCAAAGGCAGAGGATTTTCTGATGATATTGAATAATGAACTTTATAAATCAGTGTCATAAAGTGCAAACTAAACGGTGCTAACGCAAGAGGATGTCTGAGAAGGCGTTCGGTGTCTTGCGTCAACGTCGTACAACTGTGCACTTTTTATTCCTTAAAATAAAGTTCATTATTCAATTTAATCAGAAAATCCTTTTCTCTGCGCTCTTTTTAGTCTACACTACGCCTTTCATGGCAATTAGTCCATGTAAAACCTAAACTGACATAACTATGAATTTATATATCGATCAAGTTTAATGCAGTGTCCAAATGAGGTTGTAAAAAAGTTCTTAGTCATGTGCCTCTGTATATAGTGCTAAATTTATGATATGTTAATAATTAAAATATGTTATTTAAGCGTAATAGATTGTGTAGGCTAATTTATTGGTTAGGTAAACTTATTTTCGTTAAGAGTTGTTTATTTTTATAAAACCTTTAAAATCTAGATTGATAAACTACAAGCAAAAATAGTTGATTTTGGACTACTTTTGTAACTACTAATTATAAAATAAAATTAGTGATACAATATAAATAAGGAATTTTATTACATTAGGTACCTATTGTTGTGTGGTTAAATGGTTTGGGGGCGAGAGATAGCATTTGATATCTCGAGAAGCTATGGCTAAATGAATTTGGTGGACCCGATTCAGAAGGCAAACATAGTGAGGAGGTTCATAATTTTAGATCCCTTCCTAGCTACCATAAGAAGCTAACAAAGGGTAAAGGGTAAACCCCAAAGGCCTTCCTTACCGTAAGTGCTCCACTTTTTCTTTTGTCACCCATGCCTTGGTCGTTTCCAGAGAAGGGTTAGAGGTTGAAAAAGTCATGTTTGGCTTATCCTTTTTTGCAACCTACTTTAATTATTGATACTGACGAATGTACTTACCTAATGCTTGCTCGGGTAATGTAGACTGCCTCATTGGAAAATGGAATGGACAATAGGACAGCTACTACTATTATTATTTTTACTTACCTACTGAACCAGTGCAATGCAATTGTTCCCCGAACTTTTTGCTAGAGGAGCAAGAACGCAACCTCTACACTAAAAAATATTTATTTCAGAACGAATCGAAAAATGACATTAATTTGACAGCCATAGCAATACCATCCACAAAACAACATAGGTAACCTCAAAAAAGTCACGCGAAAACGCGAGCAAAAGTCGTTTTTCGGTTTTATAAATATTTTTAGTTTCTGTGTACGTAACAAAAAAATCAGTAGAAATGGCTGAACAAGTGAATCAACGTATTGAGGATATGATCAATGAGTTGGAGCAGATGCGGAGAACACAATTATATGACGATGAAGAAATAAAGTAAGTGCACACAAATAACATTCAAGGAACTCATACTGTTCAATTGCGAATTCATGAAGCATAATGTCCAAACAATCACGCGTTCACGTTGAATTATTTATATTATACGATAGAAATAACTGCACTCTTGTGATTATTGTTATCAAGGTATTACATTACTTTGTTAGTACCTATTCTGTTTACTGCACAATGTTAAGTGATTTGAAAATTAGAGATGACTAGAACGAACCAGAAGTTTGCTTTGATTTTTATTACTTCTAACTTTTTCACAGAGAAATATCAAGGAAAAGAAAAGAATTTGAATACCACATACAGCGCAGAGTCAAACAAAAAGAGGATTTTGTACAATACATTGCTTATGAGCTTGCCTTGCTTGAAGATATATCTCTAAGAAGAAAGCGGGCAAAGCTGGGAGAGAAGAAAAAAGACATAGAGTATGCTATAGCGAAGCGCCTGAACAAAGTGTTCAAACAGTTCATATACAGGTTTCAGGACGATATAGAAATATATTTTGAGTATATGAAGTTTTGCAGGAGTGTGGGATTTGATTACGCTATTTCTGGGGTTATAGGACAGATGTTACAGGTACATATCTTATAATTATATCATCATCATCTTATTTATAAAAACTTGGTCGTTCTGAATTTCTCCAATGAAATTAATTGTTTTGGTTTTATGAATTTCAACAGTACATAAGTACGTATTATAGGAAAGAAACCACACATAGAATGCTCTAGCTTAGATCTATGCATAAGACGCCATGGGAATTTTATTACATCTATGTTTGCACTAAACTTTTTTTGGCAATGCAGAAATAACAGCAAACCTTTTTTTCAGATTCATGGTGACAAACCAAAAATCTGGCAGATGGCAAGTAAATGGGAGAGCAAAGAACAGAACAGTCTGGACAACGCCAGGAACTTCCTACTGAAGGGTGTTCAGAGACACCCTGACTCTGAAGTGTTGTATCTGGAGCTGTTTGATATTGAACTCATATCTCTTACGTTTAAAACTGATACTGAGGAAGACAGGGTAAATACATTCTTACCTTATAGAAATAATTAACAGTGAGAAATTTATTATTAAATTAAAGTGACTACAGTCCAGCCGCCGAGAGAATGCGTTGTTGACACCCGTCAGTTTCATACAAACAAATGCATGTTTTGTGAATTTAATCTTTATTAGTTACTAGAATTGTCAAATTGACAGTTGCCAGGAACGTATTCTCTGGACAGCTGGACTGTATCAATTTAAATTGTCTGTATATTTAAATACAGGATAAGCTACTGATGTTCTTTGACAGTTGTATGAAAAGGTTATACCACAGCAAATTGATGTAGAGTGTCAATTTCCTTAACAATTAATTTTCCTGACTGCTTAGTAATTTCTGTTAATCTTGGTGTTGTCTTTTGAAATCTTCTGCTTCTTCAGTCTGTAACCACCTTTCATACTCACAGAATGAATTCTTACTCATGGTTGCCCCAATGTTCTTGATCTTGAACTCTACTCAATCTCCTATCGAATTATATTGGCTGAATTATTACTTGTACTAAACGAGGGATAAATGCATTGCAATTATTTGCTTACCCATACAAATTGTAATAAGTTACTGATTCAGTGCAAAACTTGTTATTCTAAACAGGTATACCTCTGCCTAGCCCTGTTTTTGTTTATTATGTTTATGTTGTTGCCGTGATGCTATCCCTACAAGACTTACATGTTAAACATTGGTCGTTATTTCTGTAATGGTAACCTTGTATTGCATTGTTGTACTTATGAATTTGTTAATCTTATCAGTGTAACTAACTATTATAATTTCAAAATACTGTTATGATTTTCTTTCAGGAAAAACAAATAAAAAGAGCAGATATTGTATGGAGAAATGGGGCGAAAAACATTCAAAATGTGAAATTCCTCTTCAGTGTTTTTGACCTATGTAGGAAGTATGAAATCAAAGAGTCATTTGTTGATGATATTAAAAAGGAAATATGGTCCAGGCGGGATAATAAAGATGTTTGGTCCTACATAGCATCCCAGGAATTGGATGTAAGTTTTAGAAATACTTATGTATGTAATAATACAGCCTACTAACAACACAGAGAAGCTGGCTTCTCCAAACTATGATAGAACTTTCCACTACAATTACAATTTATTATTTTAACGTCATAATTTAATATAAAAAATCTTCATTCATGAGTTTGTTTTTTTGTAGTGTTGCCACTGGAAAGAAATTGAAGAATTTGTTGATGAGGAAAACAGTTTTTCGAAAGAAGTAAATTATTACATAGGAGTTTACGAAGAGGCTTTGCAACAGGTTTGTATGTCAACATTTAAAATGAATGAACTATTTAATTAATTATTTAGAGATCATAATTTTCACTTAATTCTCATAGTTCCCAGATGAAACATTATGCACAAAATATATACATGGTCTCCTTGGTGCAAATGAAAGTGTATGCAGTGACCATAAAAAATTAAATGCAGTAAAACACGCCTGGATGTATGCCCACGAAAATGGACTGCTTTCAAATGATATGTTTGCTTTTGGAATTGAAATTCTGAAGGTTGAAAATGAAACATCTAATGAGGAACTGATACAGGTACTTAATTTATATAATCAATTGCAAGAAATAAAATATGTATAATAATTTGAGGACCTTCTCCTTTTGTTGAAGTTGGGTAAAATATTATTTACCCTGAAGAGGTTGCATCATTCATGGTAGTGTTGGGTATTTTAGTAGCTGGTATTACAATGCAAACATTAAAAATATAAAATTATTATGTGGTTCGTGGCAACACGCTTCCCTTCTAACTGTGACACTGGTCCAATACACACGTGATAATTACTTGTCCGCCGTTTTATTTTTTCTTGCTCGGCACCAACGCTACCAGCACTTCATCAGCACCCACCAAACAAAAACACCGCTGCACATTGATCCGGTTCGAAGGACCAATGTGCTGCATATTTTTAATGTTGGTGTTGCAATACTAGCTACTAAAATACCCAACAGGTAGATGTGCTATTGGGAGCCTATAGAATTAGTTTTTTTCTATTCTAATTTAGGTAGCTGCTAAAATTCCTATTCCGAAAAACTTAAAAAATACTTGACTACCTATTTACCACCCTATGTACAGTCACCAAAAGAGATAAGTAACCAGGGTCGTCGGATACAGTTGAAGTTTAGTAAAAAACCAATGGATGGTTTTGAATAAAATTTAATTTGATGAATTAACTGTTTGTTTTCTATTAACTAAATTCATTTTATTCGAAAACATCCATGGGTTTCTTACTAAACTTAAACTGTATCCAACGACCCTGGTTATGTATCACTTTTGGTGTCCGTACATTCCATGTTTCTAATTATAATTTTATTGTGTCCTTTAAAGAATATTACAACTTGATTGATTTGATTTGATATTTTTTTTGCTTGATTTTTATTTCTCACTACATCCAATTATTTTTATTTTAGATATTAAATTCAGCAGCCAAGAAAAATCCTAAGCTCAGGTGTGTGTGGGAAGAAAAGGTCCTTCTGAGTAAACCAGATGAAAAGAAAATGTTATTTGTGCTCCAAGAAGCTGTGAAAGGACTGAAATCAGATGACTTGTTACATCTTTACAATTTAGTGTTGGATAATGTAGAAACTGATGTTGCAGTAAGTCTTAAACTGTTGTGATTTGGGGTGTAAAACATACTGTATTGTTAATTTCATATTGTACTTATTATTTTTTCATATTTACAGCTAAAGAATCTGCACAAAAAGTTCCAGAATTGTGAAAACGCTGTTCTGTTAGCAATCAAACCTAAACTCCTGCAGAAAATGTATGAAAACAGTGGAATAAAGGCTGCAAGAGATTTATATGACGACTTGATTACAACTCCACCAACTCAGATTGAAGTGCACAGTAATATGATTGACATTGAGATGGCACAGGAGAAACCAAATGTTAAGAGTATTAGAAAATGTTATGAATGTGCAGTTCAGCATCATGGCACTGACAATGTGGACATTTGGATGAAGTACATGGTGTTTGAAACAGAGAACAATCCGCAAGCTACACCCGCCATCTACAGAAGAGCTGTAGGCATGCTGAAAAAAGAACTTGTTGATGAATTTATAAGAGCACAGACTTTAGCTAAAATAAAATAATTTTGTATTCAGAAACAGGGGTTTTATTATGATAAGTTATCTAAATAGATACAAGAGACAACTGATATCTTAAAATGTCTTATCATACCTTTGAAAAGTTCAAATTATTGCACAGTAATGGTTATAGACATATTTTAACAACTTAATAATTAAAAAATGACAAAGCAATTGACAAATAAAATATATTTATTTAATAATAACCACTCCTTGACTTGACAATCTAGCATAACGAATATCCTCATGGTACACCATTTATACTAAATTATTTACACAGTTCATTGTACATATTCTCTTGTTCTCTACTTCCAAGGTTGAAACTACTTTGGTGATCATGGAATAACACTTAGCTAATAGAATAAACATAAATGCAAATATATTAGGATAGTGTGACTACTGCATGGCTGCGATAGGGGCAATGTAGTACCTAAAGATTAGGGAGGAGCCGCGCTTGTGTTGCTTGTTCCTCAGCAGGTCCCTCCAGCAGGCTTGCCATGATGGGTACTTGGGCATCGCTGGAGGGTTGCCTGCCGACAGGCTGCAGCCAGCAACAGCCATGCAAGTAGACACCACAACCAATGGATACGTAAGAGTACTAGTCACAAAAGTGAGCAACGGTACTGTGTAGTATCGTAGGTCTTTAGTTTTGACCAGATATTTGTTCACATAGTATGCCAGCATTCCTGTCACGGCAACACAAGTTAAATCGCCAAGTAGTTTTGGTATGATTCCGTGGAAGAACCCGCGTATTCCATCATCTCTATAGATAGACACTACTGCACCTACCAAAGTGCTGTAATCTTCCTCTTTTCCAATAAAAGAGGCCATCATTCTGACAGACACAACATGGAATGGATAGGACACTATGACTGAAGCAGTGTGCATTATCATGTCCCGGCGGCCCAGCTTTATGTAATCTTCAACTTTAGGCTCCTCATCGGTGACGATATTGGGAGGGTCACTGATTTCAGGCAAGTCGATGCCCATCGCATAGATTACCTTGGAAGTGAGCTGGCTGGACGCAATCAGCCCGAGCACTCTCGCCGATAGTCCTCTGTAGCAGCCGAAGAATCCGTCTGATGTTTTGATAAACTTGATGTATTGGAAAACGTTAGGTAATATCATGGCAGGGCGTCCAAACAGAGTTGTGGAACGGCGTGGCGGCAAAGGCTCGTACCCAAGTTGTATAAGCACTTTCGCATATTCCATGGGATGGCATATCGTCGTTACGAGCAACTGTGATGGCAGAGCCGCTATTTTTTCCTTTTCAATTTCGTCCATGTTATGACAAATTGACAATACCGTGTTCTTCGGAAATCAAATAAGATTGTCTATACTATAGACAATATAACTCCATAAACGTCAAAGTATTATTGTGTTGCCAGAAAATTTTAAAATCATTTAGTCTATGACATTTTTAAGGTTTGAACAAGAGGTTTTAAGCAGTAGATTTTTTGTTTCATGATTTGACTCAAATCGATCATCCTGTTTGAATGATTTCTCAATAGCATCAACAACCAATTACAAAAGTTATCACTAAAAAGTCAAATGGGGTTAAAAACTGAAAGCTCCTCATAGGTGGCAGCACTATCGTCCATCCAAAGGCGCCATTATTGTGTGTGTTCACTGTTGTTTCGATCACAAATTAAACGAAAAGCACAGTTAAAAGACGAGCTAAGGAAAAGGGATGTATCTACCACTGGTAAAAGAGCAGCTTTGATAGAAAGGTCAATAAATTATGAAAGTTTTTAAATTATTGGTTATTTTGTGTTGGTAAACTTTATGTTCTTTTTTTGTTGAAGACTGGGCGTACGACAGGAATAACGATCGGAATTAAAATTCAACACTATGATGATTTTCCTGACTACAATACTTCAGAGATGTTAATTCTAGCACTGATTTGCAAGGTGACTTGTAATTTGACGTATTCCTTCCAGGATGTGACAGTGTGACCCACTTGCAACAATAAAGCACCCCAAGAAGCCTAGGCGAAAATTTATGGGATTCGGAAAACCCAATTTATGATGTAATTTTGAAAATTTCCCAGAATTCGTTACTAAAATAATACTTTTCTCTAAATTCTAAAATTCAATGGCCACCTTTGCTATGCCATGATTAGACCTAATACTTTAGCAAATCTTCTGATGGAACCATATTTTATAAAACATCGAACAGTTAAACTTTAAAGGAAGAAGTTTAGTAACCATTTTCAGAAATCATCTACGTACGTAAAATTTGACACCAGTTATCTCAAAATTTTAGGAAGTAAGCGTACAAATTGCGAGGAAGACATGTTCAATTAATCAGCTATTTAACGAGGTAGGTACAAAAGTAAAAACAATATTTAGAGGTGCCCATGGTCTAAAAAAACAAGGTCTGGCACTCCGAGAGTGACACAAGCTTACGTCACTATCCAGTTGCTACTTTATTGCAACAAAACAAGAAGTATGGAAACATTTTCAGTCACCATTCTGTTAAAAAATATATATCAAGCATTTAAATTGTCGTTTTGTTTTTCTAATCAAACGAAACAATTTAATTTAAACTTATACCGACGTAGTTGTTAGTTAAAACCTCATTGATTTATCGTATTTGCACTGGTAATAAAGGCGGTTGGGGAGTTATTATTCCACACTACTGGTAACACAGCAGTGATGACACCCACAGTGAGCTTGTGTCACCCACGTGACCACTGTGTCTCGGAATGCTATACCTGGCGAAGTATATTATTATACCATGGATGTTCCAATGAAACAGTCGATAATGCTGGTAAAGGTCGAATTTGCAAATGGTTGAAAAATTAAAAAATTGTGTGGATATCGAATTAATTAACTGGTTTGTGCAATCCTACTACTTTCTAACCTTCCAGTAATTCATCACAAATGTTAGGCACCCAGGTCGTCATGACCCTGGTCACAAGTCAAGGACAGGCTTTTAAAGGATGATTTTCACCAAACGGCTCGCATCGCATCGGATCGGAAAGGATACGAACGGATGCGGCGACAGCCGATCGCGTCTTGCAGGATGTCGACGCATACGATCGGCTCCGTACCGTCGCTTGCTAACGTTAAACGTATCCGTTTCTGCGCCACGTCAAAAAGTTTCATTCTTACCGTGTTGACGTGTTCTAATTTTTAAAAATGGTTGAAGTTGAAGTAGTCAAAATCAAAATCAAAATATTTTATTTCACATAAACCAACATGGGTACTTATGAAACTTCAGAAGCTAGGTGCACGGTTCCAATTGGTTGTTTCCTACGGAGTAGAGCCGGCAAGAAACTCCACGGTTACTCTTTTAAAAATAAGGGGATTTTACAATGTTTCAAATTACAGTGTTGATACTGGGAGGACAGTGTAGGCCTGACAACAAGTAATAGGCACTCAACAAAATATAAAAAGGTCTACTAATCCACAAGTTAGGCCTATAACGTTCTCACATTCACAAACTGTAGAAGAATTTATATAAAAATAAAAGCCTATTTAAACCAAATGACATGATTGCCATTACAACTGTAACAAATCTGAATTAAAATCCTGTTTACAAAAGCCATGAGTAAAGAGTTGAAATAAGAATTAGAAGTATATAATGTCAAATAATGTGAAGATTATGTCAAAGAAGAAAGTAAAAAACAAAATAACATTTTTGTTTTTTCAAATAAAGTTCGTAATTTGGGAGCAGTTAATAGACCCTAACATAGTGGTGCCGTTAATGAAGTACCAGGGAAGCCACATGTGCAGAAGGAGTTATTGCCAAACTTCCTTGTCTTCAACGTAGTCTGTAATCTTATAATATGCATTTTTGATAAGAATACGTTTGATGTGGGTTTTGAACTTTCCATCGCTAAGTTCTGTAACTGACTTTGGCAACTTGTTATAAAAGCGGATACTGTTTATAAGAAATTACTTGCTTGTTTTAGTTAATCTAAATTTGGGTATCACAATTTAATTTTTACTACGTGTATTTCTATTATGGAAATCGCTTCTTATTTTAAAAAAATCCTAAGTTTTTGCGAACACACAAAATACTTTCTAAGATATAGAGAGAAGGTAGAGTTAGTATATCAATTTCTTTGAATTTGTTTCTAAGAGACTCGCGAGGACGCATGTTATAGATCACGCGGATTGCCCTCTTTTGTAAAATGAAAATTGAATGTATGTCAGCTGCCGATCCCCACAGCAGAACGCCATAAGACATAATACTGTGGAAATAAGCAAAGTATACTAACCTAGTAGTGGCTATATCAGTCAACTGCCTTATTTTTCTTACTGCATATGCAGCTGAACTTAATCTACCTGAAAGAGCTCTAATGTGGGCGCTCCATTGCAATTGTGAATCTAAAGTAATTCCTAGAAATACAGTTACCGTAATAACATCTAGTTTCTTGCCATCAAGTTTTAAATTTAGACCCACTTGGGGTACATTGTGGTACATTAGTATTGTTGGCTACTATTGCATTAGAAGAAGAAAATAATCATAAAACACAGATGAGGAAAAGACAGATACGACGACAGGCGAACGGAGCCGACCGCGCGTCGCAGCATACTTTCTGCTACGATCGCGAGTCGCGAAGACGCCCGCAGTCAAGTTGCTGAGCGCGGCTTGGTAATATAGACTTTATAGACTGTGTACACACGGCTATATATCAAGTTACCTATACATTTCCAGTACCAGCTGACCTCTCATTGTACGGAAATCCTATACAATGCGAGATCAGCTTATACAGGAAATATACAGCTTGATATGTAGCCGTGTGTACACGATTTAATATCATTTAAAGATTATAAAACACGTTCCGATCCGATGCGATGCGAGCTGTTTGGTGGAAATCCTTTAGGGCGCAGAACACACAGAAGAGACGTGAGACGTGGACGGGACACAGAAGCGGCAATAGTATGCAGATGGCGCGCCTGCGACTCGTCCTGTGTGTATGTTTTACGCTAGATCACGTTAATACGTTTTGTACGAAGAATAATGGAGATACGTGAAAGGGACGCCGCGTCTGCGTCCCGTCCTCGTCTCACGTCTCTTCTGTGTTGCCCTCGCCTAAGTTTTTAACATGACTAGCGGTCTACTCACTGGTCACGGTTCAATTGTCGCTTAATTCGCGTGTATTTAGACAAACATCGCACGTACACATTGCTAACAGTTTGACATTAGTCTGCTTTTGAGCCTTTTGTAAAACAAACTTTATTTATCCTTAGTTTCAGAAATTGGCTAAGTTTTAGTTTATCAGAGTTGGAAGTCCATAGTTTTATTACAGAAATATCATATTGTAAGAAGTCTCCACTTAAAGATTTAAAAGTTGCGGAGATAAATGGTTTACGAGAAAAAAAAGAAACAAAATTGTAGAAATGTACCAATATTTTGTCACTTTGACATTTTGTCTCGCCATTGAACGTTTCGTTTTACGTAAGGTCAACGCACTAAAATATTTCACTTCATATAATGATGAAATAAATACGAATATTTAGTAATTTAGATACTTTCTATGCATATTTTACTATATTACATACATTTCACTAATTTAAATTCGTGCTATTAAATTAACACTTATAAATAATAATTTACCGAATAAGTGTTGCCGATATTTGAAACTAAACGTAAAACGACGCCATTTTGTGCTGTCACTGTTACTTGGCATACTTCAAATAGAAGGTTAAACTTGAGACTTGGGGCACCCCGGCACGGACAGGTTAGGTTTGAAGGGGATGGCAGGGTCTAGTCAGCGAGCGAACAAAGACCCCGCCATCCCCTTGAAACTAACCAGTCCGAGTCGGGGTGCCCCAAGTCCCGACACAGCTCCACTTAGTAAAAAGGCAATGAGAACTTAGCATGCAAGTGCGAGCGAAGCGAGCTCGGGACTTGGGGCACCCCGACTCGGACAGGTTAGTTTCGAAGGGGATGACAGGGACTCAAATGAGCAAGCAAAGCGAGTGAACGAGTCCCTGTCATCACTTTCGTGTTAGGTTCCTTTAAACCCTGCAGACAGAAATAGGAGCCCCGCGAAGCAGGGCTCCGTCGCCTAAGCCTTGGGGGTTTCGTCCCCCCTTCTTTCCCACTCCCTCCCCCCATAAATCAGATATTCCGACCTTTAAATCGATGTCAATACAAGAAAATTCGAAAGTTAGGTTAGAAAAAAATTAAAAATAAAAGGGGGTTGCCGCAACTTTTCCTTCAAAGGGGGGTTCTACACCTCCCCCCCTCCCCCCACCTACTCCCACCCCTTAAATCGACGGCTGATTATCTAAATTCCTACCCAGAAAATTTCCTAGAAAGCGTCGTAATATGATATTACTTAGGGCTTTTTAAATAAATCAAAAGACGAACAAGTGACAAGTGAACCTTGACCAGCAAGTAGACTCATGTGAAAAACTTAAAAGCCGCTCCTCGACTTGTGACTTGGTCATGACAGCTTGGTGTCTAACTTGTGATGGAAAGCTGGGAGGTGAGAAAGTAGTGGGATGGCATAAACCAGTTAATTCATTCGATTATGACACAATTTTTAAATATTTCAACCATTTGCCAATTCGACCTTTACCAGCATTATCAATTGTTTCATTGGCAACTCTAAATATTTATTTAACTTTAGCACCTCGTTAGGTAGCTAATTAAATGAAGATGTCTTCCCTGTAATTTATACGCTTAATATCATAGTATTTTTTTTTTATATCAGGTGTCAAAGTTCATGTAACTACGTAGATGATTTTCCTAAGACGAACCAAATGTTTCATCTTCTTCTTTTAACTGTTTGATGTTTTAGAAAGTTGGGTTAACTACATCGGAAGGTTTGTTAAAGTATTAGGTACCTAATGGCACAGCAATGATAGCCATTCAATTTGAGAGTTTAGGGAAAAGTGATATTTAGTGACGAAACCTAGGGAATTAAAAAAAATACATATATTGGGTTTTCTCGAATCCCATGAATTTTCGCCTCGGCTGTATGGGTTGTTTTATTGTTGGAAATGGGTCACACTATCATTTCCTGGAAGTAATACGTCAAATTACAAGTCACCATGTAGGTATATGATATACACACAACTTTACTATAATTTGGATACATAATATCACACCACATCACCACCACCATCATTATAAATAATCATTGTTCCGTATTTTTTAGTTTTAAGGTGTATTTTTGTTGCTGCAATGCCAATAAACGCATTTTTCTTTCTTTCTTTCACAAATGCCTGTAGGTAATGAAAACAGACTGAGTTCTTTAAGGAGCATCACCTATATACAGTGGGTTGCCAAATTATTAGGGACAGTCACATTTTTTATCAATTTCTTACTTTGGGCGCACTTGACTGCAGTTTTAAGTGGTACAAGGGTTCCAGGAATGTATTATTTATTTTCGTCATGTCATTTGTCCTCTCAAATTTGAAGTGGATGTTGAGATTTAAGGGATTATTTTATTTTCTACAAATATTTAAGTTACGTGAGAGCCGTAGTGCCCTTTAGACGCTAATCAGTGAAAGTCAAATTTGAATATTTTAACAAAGTTATTTTTATATTTGTGTTACAAAATTTTGATAAAATGTAAGTATTGTTATTATGTTATTATTAAATTAAATTATTTATCATATTATGATAAAAATAATATATTTTTTTATTTTTTATTGCTTTCAGTATGGGTCGGCGGTGCGACTTGACTCCAAAAAAAAAAATCTGAAATAAAAACCCTACTCCAGCATACCAGTAATTCCCAAAGGACAATAGCAGACATTGCTGGTGTTTCTAAGTCGGCAGTCAATAAAATAAAAATTAAATTGGACCTTAATCAGCCAATTTCGCCTAAGAAAAAAGGCAACTGCGGCAGAAAACGCATCACTACCCCACGTTCAGATAGGAAAATTAGAGATATCTGTTTGCAAAACAGAAAAAAAAGTGCTGGACTGTTAACTCAGTTAGTTCAGGAGTCAGGAATACCAGTTTCCAAGAGAACAGTGCAGCGCAGATTGACAGAGGAAGGCTTGACAGGTCATCGTCCTGTGAAAAAACCCCGGTTGACTGATGCAATGAAGAGGAAACGCCTTGCCTGGGCTCGGGAACACCGCCAAAAGATGGTTGAGGACTGGAATAAGGTCAGTTTGCATTATTACTGATATATTTTACCATAAAAAAATATAAAAAATAACATAATAAACTACTATCTATTTTTTTCAGGTGTGTTTCTCGGATGAGTCAACATTCGAGATTCTAGCCGACAAGAGCAGCTTCGTCAGGCGACGGCCAGGAGAAAAATACCACCCCGACTGCATCGTGGAGAGGGTAAAACACCCTGTTAAAATAATGGTGTGGTCTGTAATAAGCGCCAAGGGGGTTGGGCGCCTGTACATTGTCCAGGGAACCATGAAACAAGACCAGTACAGACAAGTTTTACAAACTCGCCTGTTACCGACACTTGAAGAATGGTTCCCTGATGGTGAGGAATTTATGTTTATGCATGATTCAGCGCCATGCCTAAAGCCAGAAGCGTTACCAAGTTGTTGGCAGACCATAACATTCCAGTTTTACCTTGGCCTGGTAATTCTCCTGACATGAACCCCATAGAAAATTTGTGGGAGATTACCAAGGCCGAAATAGCAAAAGAAATGATAACCACTAAGGTCAGGCTGATAGAAAAGCTCATTAATGTTTGGCATCACAACCCTAAGATAAAAGAAAGTGCCAAACAGTGCATAGAAAGCATGCCCAGGCGTATAGAAGCACTAACTGAGGCGAAAGGAAATGTCACTAAGTACTAATCACTACTAAGTAACATTTATTTTCGCCTATTTATGTACTTAATTATTTTTATTAATAATTTTTTTGTTCTTATTTTACTTCGTTAATAACTGTTTTGTGTAATTAAAGCTATCCCCATAAAAAAAATGTGTTTTTCTAATTAATTTAAGACTCATACTTCACAAATAAAAATAATTCGTGACTGTCCCTATTAATATGGCAACCCACTGTAAGTATACGAATACGTGTATACATACGAATTTCTCCCTTATAAGACTTCAAGTTTAAAAAGGATAGCACATAGACTCGACGAAATAACGGGTTTCCAATAATTATTTAGAATCAGTAATACTCCTTAAGTTAGAATTGACCTCAAATGCCATGATTTCATGATATAGTCATTCAATAGGGTGATATGAATGAGTTGTATTGATGAGTTTTATGATTATAATTCTATAAATAAATTTTTGATACGGCCGCGAATCATATTTAGATCAACATACAATCTGACACTGACCTGCAAATTGCAAAAAAACTTTAGAAAAATTTAAATTCGCGGGCTACCGTGACGCTTCCATCTTAAAGAAACTCCCGAGCACGAGCGCTAGTGTTTTTAAGGCTCGCGCGTATAAAAATATTCTTCCTAAATCACTTATATTAAATATGTACGAAATAATTACTTTACATTATATTTTATTATACATTTCCATACATATGTAACATATCTATATTTTATACATAAAATGTATGATTATTGTTTTACGATGTGATGCAGTGCGGCCCGCCATAATGTACGCGAGCCTTCTGAATATTTAGGTACTTTGAGTTATTTCTTGTTATCATCAGTGAATTTTTTGTCACGATTGGTCGCCCCTAATATCTGGCCGCCCTAGACCCGGGCCTACTGGGCCTTAGGGTAAATCCGCCACTGGTTCCACTTCCTAATTCAGAGCCAGCTCTACACATTCCAGATTAGCTCATTACATTGAGTAATGCAGGTGCGAAACTAGCGATTGTGTAGGCTAGGGTGATACACAAAAGTTAAAAACAAAATGGTTAAATTTATTCGATACAAAAACATTTATTTGGTAACTAAGCTGTAGAGGTAAGAAGTTCGTTGGTGTCGTCCTCGTCTATTTTGTATGGCAGCTGCGTCGTCAAGTTAGTCTGTGTTGGCGGCCCCTCCTTGTTGGAATCTTTGCGACCATTTACGTGATGCTCTTGATGGGAATCCTGGGAAAAAGAAAATGTTTTGAGCACAAACGCCTGTATTAAATGCCCTCTCACCTTTTTGCACACCTATAAACATTTCTTTAATCGTTTGCCACACGTAAATAATAAACCTAGACAACTATACCCAGATCCCAAAATAGTACTGATCGTTTCTACTCCTTGAGGCTTGAGTGCTAAAGGAACCAATGTTACTTTTTAAATGAAAATGATTCGCTTGGTCTCTAGACGCCAGATTCTAATTGGGTCAGGTTAAAGAATGCTTGGCATAATAATATACAAACCACTTCTTCCTCAGTAGAGGAGGAGGACTCTTCATCAGTATCAGGCTCCCCACAGTTCGCCTCACGATCATTGCTGTTTACTTTTTCGTTGTCATCTGCATCACTGTCAGACATCTCATCTTTTTCTTCAAGGGTTTCCCAAACTTTTTCTTTTTCTAACATATCTAAAAAAAAGAAACGGTTTAGAAACGGTTTTAAAACTGAAAACCTTTATAGTTTCTGTCTTGCAACACTGGCTTGTAACCAAAAATAACCCCGATCTAAGAAAGATGCTGGGCCCACCCACAGCCCGCTCTCTCTCAAACTAAGGAGGTCTGCGCCTCAGCAGTGCGAACATTAAAGGCTGATTATGCTATACTTGCCCCTATATCTCAAGCTTCCCTTTCTGCTGATAGATCCTTCGCTGGGTATTTCCACTATAACGACGGGAACTGTATCAATGGTCACTCCGTTGGCTTTCTTGTCGCCATCCGGTTTTGGTTCATCAGGTATTGGGTCTTTGTTTAGCTGAAATAGGAAGAACGAAGTTAGAAGAGTCTGCGCGTATAGTCTTTTTGACGATAGAAAATAGTAGATCAGATATGTAATTTGGCAAAACTCGTTATATGGCTCACAGTAATAATATAGTGCTGGGTGCTTTCAATTTTAGTTATTAGCTTTTGCTCGTGGCTTTGTCAGTGTGGATGTCGGAAAATTTTCCACGAGGACGTACTACCGGGGTTAAAAATACCCTATGTGGTCCAGATTATAAACTATCCTGTAATATTTTTCCCTGATGCACTCAAAATATCTATTGTTAAATCTCTGTTTAAAAAGGAAAATAAAGGGCTAATGCAATACTATAGACCCATATCCCTTACTAGTATAATATCAAAAATATTTGAAAAGTATTTATATAAACAGTTGTATACTTATCTCGAAAAAGAAAATATACTCGCAAATGAACAGAAAGGGTTCAGAAATGGTAAAACGATAAATTTAACAATATATGATTTTTTACATAATGTCATGCCAAAAGTAGATGCGAATATACCTGTATGGACGATATTCTGTGACATGACACAGGCATTCGACCATGTCCGCCACAACATACTGATTGAAAAATTAGAAGCATATGGCATTAGAGGGAATGTCTCTAGCCTTGTTCAATCGTATTTAAGCAACAGAAGACAATTTACAGAAATTTCGGCAGTGAATAAAACCAATAAACATCAAGTCATTCATAAATCAAAAGAGCGTTTAGTTAAATTCGGCGTACCGCAAGGTACTGTCGTAGGCCCACTATTTTTTATACTGTATATTAATGACCTGACTAAAAGTATAGACCACCCAATGACACTTTTTGCCGACGATAGTACTATTACAATTGCCTGTAAAACTATAGACACATATGAAGCGGACATTAACAATTCTATAAAATCAATGATAAAATGGTTAGAAAACAACAATCTTAAGATAAATCTTGAAAAAAACAATATTAAGCATTTTGCCCAAAGATCAACCATTCAAAATGTTAAGGTACACTATAGTGATAATAACATACACAAAGTTGACACAACTAAATTTCTTGGAGTAACTATAGACAGTAAATTAAATTGGAAAGCGCATACGGAAGCCTTAAGCAAAAAAAAATTTTTAAATTAGCCCCGATGCTAAATGTTGATGCCCTTCTAACTGCTTATCATGGCTTAGTGTCCTCTAACTTAAGATACGGAGTAATTTTTTGGGGTAATTCAACAAATAAGAATGTAATTTTTAAAACTCAAAAAGGTGCCTTAGAACTATGTTTGGACTTCATGTTACTGACAACTGTAAACCATTTTTCAAAAAATATAAAATATTAACCCTTCCATCCATGTACATTCTAGAGAACGTTATGTTTGTTAAATCGAACCCACACCTATTCCCCCTATTGTCAGACAGTTATTCGAAACAGACGCGACAATAGCAAACTTTGAATTCCTAGATCCAGGCCCTGCAGTCTCGACATTAGATAACGACAAAAATCTGTCGCTAAGTCGTATCGATGTCAAATTCCTTTAATAGATTTTCAACCTTATGCATTGGAAATAAAGTTGAAAATCTATTAAAGGAATTTGTCATCGATACGACTTAGCGACAGATTTTTGTCGCTATCTAAGGTCGAGACTGCAGGGCCAGGACAGCTTTACTGCGTAAAAGTATACTCTGTATGGCGCCGATACTTTATAATACGTTGCCAAAATATTGGAGGGATTATACAAAAGGAAAATTAAGAATTTGGTTAAAAAGCCGTCTATTAGAGAAAGCCTATTACAGCACTGACGAATTTTGGACTGATAAATTATTCTGACTTGTGTGAAATATCTAGATTTTGTTCCTATTTACTTTGACATTTAATTGCTATTTTATTGAAAATTTTCTATAATGAGTTGATTTGATGACACTATGATGTAGTATATTTTAAATTTTATGTTCTAATTTGTAATCCATTGTAATTATTTGATGTTTACCTTGTTGAGGCAAAAAATGACTGTGATTAATTTAAAATGTAACATCTTGCATGACATGTTATTGTGTGTATACTCATGTGTTGGACGAATAAATTATCTTATCTTATCTGTGTGAAAAATTTCATCCAAATTCGTTCAGCCGTTTTTACGCCAATCCGGAACATACATTCAGACAAACGGACAAAAAAATTTCTTTGCTGTTTTATTATAATATGTATAGATTGAAAATGTGGAAAAAAAGTGAGTTGTATGAAACCGGCTTTAAAAAAATTAAAATGACATTTGCTTTTATTATAAATACTTATCCCGAAAAGTAAGATCTACAAGTCTTACCTGTAGAAACGCTACGGAAGGTTCTTGCAGTTTGGTCGCTTGCTCTTTGCTTCGCATTATGTTCTCATCCGTTTGCTTCTCCAAGCTCAGCTTGTAAGCCTTGTGTGTTCGCCACATCTGTATTTTAAGTTAATTGAATTAAAAACGATTACATTTCTTTACAAAGATATGGGGACTGTCGAGATTTCAGCTAGCAGTTATATTACCTAATTACTGTGTCAGCAGATATTTATTATCGGGGAAGGTACCCAAGAGTTATTATATGTATAATTTTCCCATTATCCAAGAAAAGAGACTGGGCTTAATTGCTTGACGAACCAAGAGACGTAGTTAAAGTACCCACCATGCGCTTTATAATGACGTCATCAAAATCTGACCCTAAATTTTTGAGAAAAAAAAGATACTCAATTGGTTCACAAACCACTTCACTTACGTGATATCCGCAGTAACACAGGCCTAGTATGAACACAACGATGAGTGCTATGAAGAAGTTATCTGTATTGTCTTCCTCAGTGTCCGGCTGTTGGTATAGAGAGTCGTATGGGTTGCGGGATGGCGGGTCTTCTACCCATGTCTTATCAACGCTCTGGGGACAAGTGAGTTATTGTTGGAAATGTTCTAGTGGCGCATATTCTACGAATCAATTCGAAAATGGGTTTTATGCAGTGCTGAATTTGACACCTTAATGTTGATTGTCTTGTACCAGTGAAAGACTGATTTGGTTTTCTATTGGCCTTAACCTCTTTAGGACCTTGTTGACTTTAGAACCAAAAACAAAAAATTTAAATAATTAGGACGAAATAGTATCCTTGAGTCTTACATCCATTATTTAACCATTAGAATGCTGCTGCCATTCTTCTATAAGGGAGACTTCTGTTTTCTTTCTATTATTGTCTTTCATATGTACCTATCTATGGTCTAATAAATATATGGTATTCAAATAGATGATTTGACTTTGCTTCCGATTCGGGAAAGTTCCCATTGGTCGCGGGGATAAATTATGAAAATCATTGTCACTGAGACTTTTGGGTCAGGTTCCATCGATATTTGCACCACTTTTACCACTTTTTGGACATTGATCTTATGCGTCTACGGTGGTCTACTCACAATAAGAAAGATCCCATTATACGCAGCAGTTAACTGCGTCTGGTCAGACCAGGCCTCATCAGAGTCAGCTGACCACTACGCAGTAGAAAAATCAATAAACAAAATAGGTCTACTCACAATAAGAAAGCTCCCATTGTGCGCGGCCGATAACTGCGTCTGGTCAGGCCAGGCTTCATCGAAGTCTGTGGAACACTGCGCAGACCGCACGCCCTGTGCGTTCACCGCATTCACCTCCGCAGAGTTGAGGCTGGTGAATAGCATGTACTCTTCTAGAGGCTTCATCTCGTACTCGTTTATTTCTACTAGGATGTCTGTTTGGGAAGATAAAACGTGATGAGGCAGATCTTCATTATGGTTAATCTTCGAATACCCACCCATGAATAGGAGCATACAACGGATTTTCTTAGGTAGTTGTTACGGTGAAAATCTACGAGGGTCCAATACTTTTTAATAGTCGTCGTTAAAATTTAAAATAAATAACAGCATCCAATTTTGTTCAATCTTGGTAGTTTGATGATTAATAAAGAATTTAGAAGGTCATTGATAAGCAAAGACTCGGCACCGACTGTCGCATTTAAATTATCAAGCATAAAGAATTTCAGAGTCTGCATTAAAACTGCAGTGGTTAGGTCACCAAATTGTTTATTTACTTTATTTAATCAGATATTTCAACAATAAATTAAATCTTGTTCGTTAAAAAACCGCGTAGGTATTTGCTCGAAACTGTAAATGCGAAAAATTATGGGAATTTTGAAACGTTTGTTAGCGGTAACTTAGCATAAGGAGAACAGGCTATACTCACTAGACAAGCATCCGTTATAACCCTTATAGATCTTAAGCCTCGGATCCGTAGTATTAAGTCCCCCGACCTGCACCTCATTAGATCCTAAGTCAAATACATCCCATACGATTTGAGAGGGAACCTTCTCTAGAGGGACCTCTATTCTATCAATGAGGAGTTTGGCTTCTTGGTTGGTTCTAGTGTAGTAGATTGTGTGGCGGGCACCTGGAGAAATTAGGGTTATTTTATTAATGCAGATCGAGTTCGATGTATAGGGGAAGAAAGTAGATTCTGAGTGTGAAAGTGGATTTTTGAATCGAAAGTACAAATATCATATAACAGCATATTCGTTCTAATTGATGCTGCAAGCACAATAAGTATCACTCATAGGTATGAATAAAGTCATCAAGTAAATGAATATTATAACGCGAAACAAGTATTTTCAATTTTAAAATTCGAATTTACGTTACGCCCACAGTTCATCGGATAAGGATTTGTGGCAGTTTTTAGTTGTGGTTATTGTATTGTCGAACTATACCGTTTAAAAAGTTCCTGTTTTTAACTTCAGCGCCATACGCCTCTTCCTCGCGATTTTCTTCGAACTTTAAGTAGCCTTCTTGTGTGATTGCAACCAGTAAGTAATAACTGCGACTAGAATTAAAACATTTAAGTTTTTCTGCAATATTTATAACAAAGTTGGAAAATCGGAAATATTGGAAGGGACACTTTACTTGATCAAACAAATGAAAATACCACAGAACACGGATTTGCCTTGCGCACCGGCATTCGCAAAGGTGTCTCCGTGGTCTGTGGAAGATACTATAACATACTTATTTTCCGTCTGAACCAACAGGAGGACTGTATTCTTCTGGCGTAGATCGTTGCTGGAAAACGCCAGTTTTATTTTAACCTGCGAAAAACACTTTTTAATAAACAATAATTATGGTTATAAAGTGATTAATAATTCATTTTCTAATTGTGAACTTTAGTCGTCTTGAAAATCTGTATGAACACAACAAAATATCAGGATCAGGTTTGGGCTCCATCAGATTATCGTGAGCGATGAATAAAAATTGCTTGATACATATTATGTATGAGCCTGACCCGGACATAATGTGGCCGAAGTATGGCCTTAAATACATCAAACGTACCTTAAACACTGGTCCAGTAAGCTGAAACTTCCTCTGCAGAATGCTCTCTCCATTAAAATTCGCCCCTTTCTCCTCAACACAGTACTCTCCGAAGTAGCTGGTCAGTTCGCAGTCGCAGCTGCTCTCCTGATTGGTGAAGTCTTCCGTACATAAACCGCCGTTCTTACAAGGTTCTGAGTCGCATTTCATGTTGCATTCCGGTAGGACGCCTTTGAGGTCTTAAAGTGTGAAGAGTTCTTGTTATATTTGAGAAGAACGTAAATTAAATTATATTTTAATGAATCCTGACTTTAACGGTGCCGCTGGAAAACTACATTCGTTCATTATGGGAGTTACCTAGTAACCCATTTAAGCGATTTCTATCGTCAAGCAGTCTACTAACAGTATAAGTGATTATTGTTAAGTACTGTTTGAAAGGTATGAAACCACCAACATTAACTACTGGGAACGCAAATAGGTGGCAATAATTATAATAGCTTTATGCTATCTGGTGGGCCATCGACTGATTTGCCAACTATTAGTAAGCTAGCGACTTGGCCCTGCTTCGCACGGCTTGACAAAACCTGGAGATTTCTTCATTATGTGTAAGAGTAATATTAATGTATTTTCGGTAAGAACACATAACCCTTTCAGAATAAATTATCTAAAAGATGGTTAGAACCGCATCAATATTCATTGCGTAGTTAAGAACAACAATGCAGTCACACTGAGAGATGAAAAGCGACTTGAATTTATAACGTTATTTTTCTCAACTGATCTTAATAACCTCCCTAATGTTTAAACAACAGTTCTTAAAATTATTACTCTTATACATACATTAAGTTCCATTTCTTTTTCGTCACATTGGCACCCTATTGTATATGGTCTAAGCATTAGCCAGGCAGTTCACTAAATATTGTAATAAACGCATCGGCTGAATATCATTCAGGCCGTTAGTTGAACGACGCCGTTTAGTAAAAAGGATAGGCTGTGACTGCAACGCTAAAGGAGGTTGCAAATTTATCAGTATCGTACGCGCCGCACGCACCGTACGCTCCAGAATGCTTCCTTCAATATTCGGATGCCTACACAGCATTTCACGAAATGCGGCGCGTACGGTGCGGGTGAAATGTGCGAGGTTTCACATGATTTCATACAACGAATTCTAAAATGCAGCGAGCTTTATTAAGCTAGTTTGGAAAGGCACGCGAAGAACGCATGTGCATAAGCCACTCAAACGCCGATTTTCGTCATGCACCATCTCTAGAGTTTATCTTTTTACTTACCTTGATCAGTGTTCTGCAAAGCCTTCCTAGACAGATCAACCACATGGTCAGCGATCTTGAACCCTCTCACACAGCCGACGTATCCTCCTTGAGGCAGGGAGTTGGCTCGAGGTGCCAGGTTTAAAGAGTACAGGTCAAACCCTCCCAGGTTCATCTGGAAGTAGTCTGCGGGAGGTGCTGGAGGCCTTTGTGGAAGGATTACCTCTGGAAATGTGAATAGTTAAATATGTAGGAAACGTTGATTGATTTACCTCGATGACTTTGTTTTTTTTTTCTGATGATTAGATCCGAGTTATTCTAATAAATCATGATGAGTATTAGATCAGATCGAAGGCAAAGTGTAAAGCTTAATGTTGAGTTTATATTTCATAGGCAGTAGGTGAATACGTAAGACAATAGGAACCTAAATCAATTAATAGGGTCAAATTAAATTAGCTAGCGAAACTCTACTGATGTAATGGGTATCGATATCTAAACACGATCAAATAAAAATAAAAATCGTTTGACGTTTCTTTTTGGTGGGTCAACGTCTGCTGGTAGTGTTGTTACTTGAAGTATGAGTTAAGAAAATTGTTTTTGTTTTTGTTTTATCGTGCTTAGATATCGATACCAATCACGTCTGTGAAGTATAAAACAAAAAAAAAACAGATTTTTTAAACCGACATTTCAAGTGAGTGCAGTAACTGCGGTCGATGAACCCATATTTTTTTTTTAAATCAAATTAACTAATTTTTTATTTTATCATGTTTAGATATCAATTACCACCACATCTGCGGAGTTTCGCTAGCTAATTTAATTTGACCCTGCATACTTGACAGATGGCAGTTTTACATTTTAACTCTTACAAGTTTTTGGTGATCAATATTTTACCGACAAATTGTAAAAAAAAAACGTTTTTTATTGAGACATTATTTTATTGGTTTGAAACATGGATAGATGGCTTCCGATAAACAATTCGGTGAAATAAAAGTAAGTTCAATGTGCAAAAAAATCAACTATGTTCAAGTCTAATCAAGTCATGATCAAGTTGTATGAATAAGAATAGGTATGTATGTTTTTGTTTATTCATTTATTTATTTTTGTCCGTGCTGATTACGAGAGAACTAGACTGAAGTTATCTATAGACTATGACGTTAATTCTGGTAGAGACGACCTGCTTACACATTAACTCAAAATCATATGAACTCACCTAAGTTAGGATTAATCCAAGGCCTCGCTGTGTAATTATTCAACAACTTGGCAGTTCTATCAATCGTAGTATTTTTCTCATTTACATGCAAAGTCGTCCCATTCTCAGTTCTGATAATAGCAATCTGAACACTTTCACCTTGATTGATCTTTTCATAAGTTACATTCATTTGTATGATTTCGTCTTCATCGTTGAATAGGTAAATTATTTTTGTTCCATTATGTATGAAGAGATGTATGAAGTTATTAAGGTTATCGTTTGCATATAGTACCAAAGCGTCATCATCATATGTTCGTAAGTTCATCAGTACGTTTTCCGTCATCATTTTCTTCAGTCGATGTTTCTCTGCATCTGTTGCATTGTTTACTAGATAGTTCTTCTTTAGGTAGGCTTCTTGCGTTTGGAATGTTAGCGCTTTTTCGTTTATATCTAGAAATTAAAAGGTACTTGTATTTGTATTAAAAATTATGCCAAAGAAAGTTGAAATTTCGTTTGTTTTTTTGATTATCTTATCGGAAGCATTTACGTGAACTTTGGGATTATTAGTTGGTTGTTTTTTGTGTTATAGTAATATTAGATTTTTGTTTTTTATTTGAATTATATTTATCTCGGTCTGTGCACTTACTTTCTTCACAATGTGTCCCCAAATGAGCCCAAGGGTTCTTACAAATACATTCGTAGCTAGACCAGAGCTCCTTACATATAGCCCTATTCTGACACGGGTTGGGCACACAAGATGGTTTGCAATCCTTAATAATCTCTGATAGATGGACGGACATGTAGCTGTAGATGTCCAAGATCTCGCCATTTACGACCAAGCCTCTGAAGCAACCGATTAAGCCTTGGTTTACGGCAGATTTTTTTAGATGCTCTCTGAAATAATGAATCTTGATGAAAAACAGTTTAATATTTGGTTAAATTATGAGAAGCAAGGTAGTTGCTATTCTAGAAAGATATTCAAGTTTAGAAGTCGATTTAAAACAAAATGTGAGTGTCTACTCAAATTAAAATTATTGCCTAATCGGCCGGTACCTACTGAATCGATTTATTTTGGTCATGTTTCGTTCTTCAATTCTTTTTGGATTATTTTAAAAGAGTTCTGAAAGGATTTTTTTTATGTGCAATGTATTGGATTTAATAAAATAGTGATAAGTTTAAAATACATACGCAGTAGCACCACCAATGAACATAGATCCTTCAAAAGGCCCAAACTCTTCCTCCAGCAATAAGTTGAGCATCTGATACTCAGTGTTGAGCATGAACCTGACGTGGTAGAAGTTGTAGTCGATCCATATCTTGTGCCATTCGCCTCCGTTTAGCTTACGTTTTGAGTTTATCACTAGTTTTCTTGTTGTACCAGTATTTAGGGTAAAATTGAAGGTTAACTCGTGTTCTGTTTGAGGAAAGGTAGGTTAACGATATTTTTGTTAAATTCATAAGTTACGGTCCAGTTTTATAGTCTGTAGATGTGTAACTGTATTATATGTAGGAACTAAAAATTAAAATAATATTTTAATGAATTTACTTCCTAAAGATTAATCGAACTTTATCGGAAGGTGGTCAAAGAAACTTCTCAGAAAACCAATACCAGTTTCCCAAATTAATGAAGATATAATAATTTAGATCATTTAGTTATCGACAAGATAGATGATCTAATAAAAGTTGAGCCACAAGTAACTGACGAGAAAAGCTTAGGGCTGAGATATAATAATGTAACAACAAAAATAAAATTCAACGAAATAAATGGAATTATCGGCTTACCGCTAGTCAAAGCGACCATAAAAGAAGGATAGTTAGGTCTGATCGGTGGCTGGAACAGCAAGATGGCGCTGGTGCCAGTCGTTCTGAAACTGAACGCGATGTCGCCCTTCCTCCAACCAGGCACCTCTATGTAAGATTGTGATGTCGTGAATGTTACGACATAACGCTGGGTATCTGGAAGAAAAGGACGATCATATTTTACGTTAGTAGTCATGTTCGTGAACGGGCGCCGTCAGTAGGGACTGGTAATTTTTTAGCTGCCACGGCTTATTTTAATTTAATTTAATATTTTAATTGTTTTTGTCTTTTTATTACGGACGCTTTTAACTTTCTGCATCGTTCTCACATGCATAATTTCAACATGAACGATGTAACCAATATTTTGTAACCATATTTTGATTTAAAAGAGTGCCCGTGGAGTTTCTTGCCCGTTCTTCTACATAGGTACCTACTACGCTTGGGAATGAGCAACTAGCTTCATCTTTCTGACTGACCGACCCCTTGTCAATTCAAAAGTGCCTGTAATTGGTTTATTTGAAACAAATGCTTTAAGTTTGAGTAACTTAGGCTTTAGACATTAGATCAGGTTTTTATGATTCTAAATGTCTAACATAAAAATAATAATAATTCGTTTTAATATTATCATTATTAATTTAAAATACTCTAGTGCCGCCATTGATACCTAAATATTAGTTAAGTTATTTTATAACTTTAAATTGTAATAACTTTCAAACGGGTGGACCAATTTAAATGAAAAAAATAATATCTTAACATATGGGTTCTGACTTTGTTTCTAATTCATTAAACTCTTAAGAAGAGGTACACAAAAATATTAATAATAATGTGAATTTGAAATTCTTCCCCTATTTACCCCCTTTTTTTTTTTTTTTTTTTTGGGTGGGAAATCATCAAATGACCTCTCCCGCTCTGGGCGGAGCGGAAGGGCGTGTCAGACTCTTACTGACTAAAACCCACCCGTGTTCCTTCAGTTGCCTATGCGCCAGGGCCACGGTAACTCTTTCGAACAATCCGCGACCCCGGCAGGCATCGGTCCTATCGGACCCCGTCAATGGTGCTGACATCTCTTTGAGGCGCGCGTGGAACACGACGCGCCGCCGACCCGGGCCTGGTCCTTACCGGACGGCGAGCTGCCCATTGCTCGCCGTCCGCAAGCCCGCGCCTACGGTGGCCGGGAGTCGGCAATCGACTCCCGACGCCCAGGGTGTCTCCTCCTCCTGCGGCGGCTAGGGGCGCGAGGGCGTAGAGATTGCCTCTCCCTCTCGCGCACAGCCTCCTCCTTCGCGAGCATTACTGCTTCGCAGAAGGAGGTGACGGCTTCCCATTCCCTCTCGCTCCGTACCATGGCCTGAACCAGGGCCGGACGCGAGAGGTCGCCGCCGCCGATCGCCGCCACGAGGACACGGCGGTGCTCCGCCCAAGCCGGGCAGACCTCCACCGTATGCTCCACCGTGTCCTCCGGTCGATCCACACAATGGTAACACCCGGGCGTTTCCTCCCGCCTTATTCGAAACAGGAACCTCCCGAAACATCCATGTCCGGTGAGGACCTGCGTCAGGCGGAAGGTGAGGACGCCGTGGCCCTATTTACCCCCTTGGGGGATGATTTTACAAAAAACACCAAAACAAATAATTTTTTATTTGTTACCAAAAGCATAAATTAATATTTTGATATCCCTAACTTAAGAACTGCTAAGTTTCCCATACAAACTTTCATCCCCTATATAGGGGATGCCCTTTTATGATTATTTCTGAGACAAAATGTAGCCTATGTCCTTCCCAAGAATGCCATCTATCTCTTTGCCAAGTATTATCGAAATCCGTTCTGTGGTTTAGGCGTGAACAGGTAACATATAGACAGACAGAGTTACTTTCGAATTTATAATGTTATTATGGATTAAGTGGTATAATCACCGTAAGCTGCTGAGACTAAAAACAACGATAGAGCAATATTCAGTGCTATTTAGTAAAGTTCACTTGGAACTTCACTAAAGTGTTTTTACTACGGTATTCGAAAACGAACACATAATTGTTAAAGAAATATGGTTTAGAATAAATCTTTACAGACTCACATTCATTTAAACACCGTCAGATTTTCGAAGATATGTTTTAGAGAATACAGTAATTTCGCTAAATTCTTTAACACTTACTGGTTTCAACACATTCAAGCGGTCCCAACGTGATCCTTCCCTGAGCATCCTCAGGCAAGTCCTTTTGCTGTAAGAAGAACATGTCAGTGATGCCAAGGCTGCTCGGTTCCACGAAGGTGCCTTCATCACTGTGCCACTTGCCGTCTTCGTTGGAGTCGCAGTTGCAAGACTTGGTAGCGTTGACGCAAGTCGCGTTTACACCGCAGGGGCAGTAGCCTCTGGAAATGGATGAGATTTTAATATATTCAGCAGTGGTGGAACTCAATTGTATGTCTGATGCTGTCAACCCCGCTACCAACTCGCTGGCTAATCTTTTACCATTATTTAAGGCAAAAGCGCCAGGGTAGCCTACGAAATTTAAATTTATTTGCGTTTTTTGCAATCTGCAGGTCAGTATATGGTTGTATGTTGATCAAAGTATTATTCGCGATCGTAACAATTATGTATTTACAGAATCATAATAATTAAAATCATCAATACAACTCTCTAATTTCAAATTACCCTATTGACTGTTTCTTGAAATCATGACATTTGGGCCCGCGTGGAGGATTACGGCCCACTCCCTCTCACCAAAAGGAGGCCCCTGTCCTAGCAATGGGAACATTATGGGCTGATTATGTTATGACATTTGAGGTCAATTCTATTTAAGAGACATTTACTGATGATTCAAATTCTGTAAATTCATATTTGTTGTTATCGCGAATCATATTTTGATTTAAATACAAGATGACTATGACCTGCAAAATGCAAAAAAACGTAAGAAATTTAGATTTTCGCGGGTACGTTGGCGCTTCTCCTTTAATCTTGCAAATCAAGTTCGTTGCTGAAACGAGAAAGTAAGACTATATTCAATAACGGCTTCTTTAGAATTGCCTTGATATTAGAGACTATCCTCTAATAACAAGGTAGTACTAAAGAAGCCTAGTAAGTAGAAGTAGGTAATGATGAAAAGTCTTTCTATCCGGTAAAAGACGACCATAACAGAGAGGAGGGTAGATTCTTTTTAAACTTAGCCTGCCTTTTTGGGTACTGCATGAAACTGTTATAACTATTTGCGATACGGAAATTTGAAGTTATGGGATATTGTGGTTTTATATTTTTCTGTTCGAGTACCTACAATCATTCTGAATTACCTTTTAACATTCCCTAAGAAGTCCACCGTATTGTTAGACGAGGATATGAACCAGGTTGCACTATGTAACTCCAACGGCGCCTTCATACAATCATACTTGATGTACTGCCTACAGTAAAGAGAATGAGAGATTAGCTCTTGTAGCATCTCTGCTGAGAACTCCCTGTATTTGATATTGAAGCTGAAGTCATTGCCTGATGCTGAGCGAACGTCCTGGAAGAAACAGAGCTGGTCAAAGTATCGGTTTTGTATATGATAAAACTTAATCGAAAGATAGGAAAAAAATAAATTAGGTAAAGTACACTTGCCATTATTATTGTCATGAAAGTTCCAAATATATCGAGAGTGCAAGACTGGAAGAAGGTAACGAGGAAACAGGCTACGCCAAGCGTTCATGCAGACATGCATCAATGAATCACGTAGAATGTGTAAGGAGAAGCAGTATATTATGATATTATGTAATCTGAAAAGTGTGAATCTGCGTATAATACATTTCTGTAAGAAAATAACTTAATATTGATGAGTCAAATGAAAAATATATACAATTATAAGAAGAAATAATATTAGCATTCTCTCTTATTGTAATTGTATATATTTTTCAATTTTAGACATTTCATTTTTAGACAATGGGCAAAATCTTACAGGCAACCATAGGATAAACTATATATATTATGGAGTTTAATAAGTATGGTGTAAAAATACTAGATAATAAATGTAGTACTCACCACTTGACTAGGTAGATTATGTTCAACAACAGTCGTAGAAGAGTCTGCTTCGATCTGGAACTCGCATTTGACATGGGCAGGAGGAAACTTGCCGTTGCCATCGATGTCAATAAGGTACACGTCATTTCTTGTATAGCCAAGGAGAGCTAACTCTTCACAAGTCTTGCGGAAAGTGGCGAAGTGACAGTTCTCGCCTATATAGCCTTGGATAAAACAGATTTCGAATTAATAGTTTCAGGGAAGTCTAGCTGGTATTTTTAGAAATATTGTCTCGAGGCAATATATAGCCTTTTCAAAATACTTTTTGAAAGTGAAGAGTGGGCTGTCTGTTTGGTTTTTTAAACCAGCTGCAATACCTGCAATATTCATATTCCTTGGTAAAAATATATTTAAAAGCCTACAGTAAAGAAATGAGCAAATCA
This sequence comes from Dryobotodes eremita, assembly GCA_917490735.1. Classification (NCBI taxonomy): domain Eukaryota; kingdom Metazoa; phylum Arthropoda; class Insecta; order Lepidoptera; family Noctuidae; genus Dryobotodes; species Dryobotodes eremita. Next base: position 7,307,113 of record OU823261.1, read on the forward strand.
TCAACTATGTGATACGTTGCTGTATAATTTGTGCACACACTCAATGCTAGAACATATCTACATGATTCCTTTAGTTCCACGTCTTTGAAAATAATCCATTAGAAAATACACGAAGAAACAACAAAACTAAGAACTAACTAACTAACTTCACGATTACTGACAAATGCTTGCACTGACTGGACAGGTCCACTCAAATCTGTATGGTTCTTTCCTTAAAAGACCATTTCAGACACCAATCTTACATGGTCCTCAAATGATCTGACCAAGATTATTTCAGGATTTTTTATACCTGTTGACATTGATGAATTTTTATAAATATATTGACATGAATATTTACTTTGTAAAATAGTATATTATTTTAATTATTGTGAATGTAAAGACTATGTAGATCATTGTTTTTTTTTTTTTCTTTCTTGATTAGTTTTAATCATAGTCTGGCAGTTTGGAGTAATTTATGCGGCCTACCCAAATGTCCTTTCTTTGGTATTGTTCGTCGAATCGTTGAGCTCCTTAAGTTTTGAGTTGACCTGCACGATTACTGACAAATACGTGCACTGACTGGACAGGTCCACTCATTCTGTGTGGTATTTTTTCCTCAAAAGACCATTTCAGACTCAAATCTATGTAGATTTGAGTCTTCACATGATCTGACCAAGAGTTTGTTTCGGCCTTTCTTCTCAGAGTAGTCAGATAGGAAACGCCGACCTCATCTTGTTTTAAAATATGATTGACGTGTAAAAGTGTTTGTACAAACCTACTTACAGAAATAAAATCATTTATCATTTATCAACTTTTTTTTAACTAAGAAATTTAATAAGCAACGTTCACTTACCAGTATTATCACAGTTGCAAATGACTCGACTGACTCCCTCTCTAACGGAACAGATTCCTCCATGCTCACAAGTATTAGGTCTCGTGCACGGGTCTACATATCTACAGTCATCTATGGCCACCTCGCCGACCACTCTCTCAGTCATTATCACGAATCTCGGCTCAATTAGCATCCCGTTTATTTTTATGTTCCTCATGCAACCAATTAGACCTTGGTTTGCTGATTTTAGACCACTGCCTATTACGATTTTGTCTTGGAGCTCGAAGTCTAGACCTATTAAATGTTTGGTGATTAGAAATGTAACGGTTTTTGAAAGAGGAGTAACGGTAGTTTGATTTTAAATGGCTTCGTTACAAATAGTTGCTTGAGAAGATAAATTAGTTTTGTCGTATGTCGTTCAGTGATTTATTCAAACGATTTTAAAGAACTAAAAATTACTCAAAAGGTTCTTTATCTATATCTACATCTACAAATAAAAATGAAAACAAGATTAGAAATATTGCAGGACAGAAAGTGAACCTTGTGAGCGTTAGTACCCAATGATACACCCTATGAGTACGGTATTTAAATAAAACATAGATGCTAATATCTCTTTACCATTGTTATGGAAGCTGTAGGTACACTAAGTATTTATCAAGCTTTGTCTCGAATGTACGAACATTGCCAACAATATTAACTGTAAAACAAAGCTTCAAAACAAAAGTAAAAGATAGCTCACCAAACATCTGCACGTGCTTATTATGATAATCAACCGTCATCTTTATCCTTCCCTTCCTGTAATCCAACTCGACGTTGTGCCAATCATTGCTTACATTGAACTTCACGGATTTCAACACAGTCACGTTTTTACTAACGTCTGACACCAACTCGAATCTTATCTCTTCTTTCACCATCCTTACCTACATTTTTAAGAGACAGCATGTTAGTGTTATGTAGTCATATAGTCCAGTAACAGTAAGTATATAGCCTTGAGAATAATTTCTAGATTAGACAACTATTTTAAAATTAAATTTGGGATTTTTATTGGTAAAATTCCCAGAGATAAATCATTATTCGAATTTCCTATAGATGGTATTCGGCTTTGTTTATAAGGTTTGCCTGTAGGCGTATGATGCATTTTATTTGTTTGCCAAACACACATGAATAAATTGAATAGTGTGAAACCTACATCATCCTTTTTACTAAAGTTATTTTTAAAGTCATCATTGTTTGTTCTTTTGAAATATTGTAAACCATTTTAAAAGAATAAAGTTATGGAGTTTCAAGCCCATTCTTCTCCATACGAAACTACATTGGGTAACTCGAATCAATTCTATTTCCTTGTAAAAATTGGCATTTTAAAGTAGGTACCTTTTATGTTAGTATGTGCCTAATTGAAATAAATGATTTGACTTTTTGATTGTATCAAGAACTACAGAAGGATTACCAAAGCATCGTTTGTTATCAATACCCCAGTGAGGTAATATTAACCGTCTGGTTGGGTAAATCGCGTTGTTGCAACCTGACACAGAAGTCTAGACCGTATTTGCATTTATTTACAATTAAATCGTATCTTGTTTTTTTGTGTTGTAATTAAAGCGTTATATAAAGAGAATTAAGTGGTCGTTTTGGAGGTTTTGAAATCATTGTGGTTAGGGTTTAAATTGTGGCACTTATGTTGCCCCCTTTGCAATACCAAAGTGGTTATACCTATTTCTTGAATTCTCAAATGTTATTCGTGTTGAACTAATGTGTTTTATTAACATTGAGAAACAAAAAAGGCTCATTTATTTACTTTATTAGTAATGAGTCGGGGCGTCTTCAGATTCCGTATCAAATTATTATTTGATCAAGTGTCTTATACATTGTGGAACAACACCGAATGAAATGCAGTTAAGAATAATGAAATTAGCATAAAAAATAACAGAAACTTGTTTGTCATGAGTTAGGTATCATTAAAACTTACCTCCCAGTAACCTTGTGTGGATGTCTGACTGTAAGCCAGCACAGCCATGTTCTTGCTCGTTTTAAAATCAAACTTTAAATTGACAGTGTGGCTCTGATTCAACGGCCACCAAATATGGGATGTTGCAAAAGGATACGTAATTGGTATCACCTCTATATCTATGTCCTCAAACTCAGGATCCAACACCCCTATGTAATGGACTTTAGGGTTATTTTGCTTTAATTCGTACAAAATTGACACGTCATTGTAATAAACGTATTTCAAGTTGCCAGCGAAATTGTTGAACGACTTCAATCCTTTCATTTTGTGTAAATCCGGCCCACCGCATATGTAGATTTCTGGATCAATGCATAAGTATCGAGCGTTTCCTGGCACTTCGTAAGTCTCTGTTGTGCTATCAAGATATACAAATATGGTTTGATCTTGTAGAATGACGGTGAGGTTATGCCACATGTTGTTGTTGACTTTTTCTCCTAAATAGTCTTCGACTGGTCCGTCACCTAGATCTATTTGCACGGCAACTTTTTCATCGTGTATTGATAGAGCTATGTAATGGTGTTTGTCGTCTATTTGTCCACTTGCGTAGAATAGCGCTGAATCGTCGAATCTAGTCTGTGAAATTGATTTGTATTGAAAAAAAAAATGATTTGGTAACTTGTATCATTCATTCTTTTTTTCTTACGGAATAAGTGGGTCTCTATGAAAGAGAACATTGTTAGTGTTAGTAACATGTGCGTTGTGAATTCGACTATAAAATTTTTAATGTTATAGTAACCCAAATGTTACTTTTAATGAATTCTTCAGTGTTATAATAAAACCTGCGGGGTAATTACGCAACACACTAACAGTAGGAATGGGTTTCATTTTGACAGTTCAACAACATTCATTGAGTTATTTACGTTCTTGAGCAGACAAATTTTTCGAACATATGAAGAAATGGATTAGCAATTGGCTTCAAAATGATTCAGATTGTGATAGAGTGTGTTGCGTAATTAGGGTGATGTTGCTGAGAGCCACGCAGTGTCATTGATAAGTATACAATCAAAATAAATTCGGTAAAGTTTTCTATTTTTGTATTGTATGAAATTAGCAACATCAGAATGTTGTTTTGAAATAACCTCTGCTATAAATTGTCTGCAAATTCCTTAAACTAAATGTATGCAAAACGTTTTAAAGCGGTTCGATATTTTATTTGCATGTGATAATGAATTGCTTTGTGCACAAACAAGATTATAATTTTGAATCAAGTGACACAGATAAAAATAAATGTGAATTCATTTAAGACGGTTCGCTCGATGTTGGGATAAGCAGAGTGAATAGGCGTTGCTTAAGCTTCTTATAAAATGTCTTAACTTAATGTCAGTTTTTTACTAAGATGGTAATTTAGTTCATCAAAAATTATAGGAGGTTAACCACATATTGCAATGCGTTACTTTTAAAAGTAAAGTATACTAATTACACAATGTACATAATGAGAAAAAATTGGAACCATAGTGACAGCATTTATTGCATATATTTTTTTGCATATTCCTTTTGGACATATCCGTAACAATCTCGATGATTTATTGTAAATAATATCCATTAAACATTTTGCAATGTTGGTTGCGAAGTGGTTGTGTTGTGACGTCATATTATAGCAGTCATAAACTCGATCAAGAGAAAGTCTGAAGTCTGGAGTTTGAATTGATTAAAATAAAAAAGCGATTGTTTTGGGGCATTTAGAATCTAATTTTAATAATATTAGTTTTTTGGTTCTGTTAAAATCTTTTATTAAAATTGCTGATTAGATCGATTTAATTATAATGTATTCTGAACACACACGGACATTTTTGTCTAAAACTGGAACTATTAAGACTTAATTATGCTAAAAGCGACTAAATTAATAAGTAGTTAAATAAGTTCAGTTCGTAACGCACAAATATGGAAGAATAAGGAAAAAAATATTATTTCTAAAATAATACTAATCGTTTTTTAGTTTCAAATAAGACAAGAGAATATTGCTCTTACATCTAGATGCTTAACATTTTAAGTTGACCAGAAAAGTTCGAGGAAAGTCAGATTATAAAAATACTCTTTCCGTATGACGAGAATTCAAAGTTGGATCTCAACTGTGGATACACTTGAGGTCCAACTTTGACTCCTCACAAGAGTGTCTCTAACTGAACTCTCTGCACCCTAGGCAACTGCTGAAAATAGCTTCTAACTGCTTGCCATCATTGTCAATATCATCAACACTGCAGGACAAAACCAAAAGGCAGGGCCATAACACACTTAAAGCTTACGCGACGCTTAATAATAATACACTTGAACGCTCTATATATCCAAATACATAAATAATTTTTGTTGCACACATAAAATCACATGCAAGCAAATCAAGTTAAAACCACATTACCTTAAAGTGCATGCTGACACGCGTGCTAGTCGAGTGCACTCGGTCCTTCCAGTCGTATACTCGATACGACACGTAACTCGAGCCCCGCAGAGTTAAAACAGTCGCCGCTGGAATGTGACGTCATTATAATATTGGTAATGTTGATGATTGTGACATGTGGGGTTGAGTAGATACAGCACAGGTATAAGACTAACATAATGGACGTATCGCAAATGCTAGAGAACAGAAAAAGAGAGATGAGTTTACAATTCAACAAGTGAAGACTATAAGTAAGGATTTAAGAGACGGTATTCAACCCTGGGATAAACTTCAAGATTTCTCGATACTTCATAAAGTTAGGATGCCATTGGAATGAACGACGACGACAACGACGTATTTTCTTTCTTTCTTTCTAAATGATCCCTGAACATTAAATCAAACATATCTTTATATATATAAAAATTACGTGTCACGTTGTTTGTCCGCGATGGACTCCAAAGCTACTGAACCGATTTTAAATTTGATTTGCACACCGTGTGCAATTTGATCCAACTTGAAAGATAGGATAGCTTACATCTCAATTTATAGTCGCAATATTATTTTATTGCAAATTATTTGTCTATTATTTGACAGTCACAATTATCTGTTAGCTCCAAACGATTCTAACAGATGGCGATATCTGTTGACTGGATTGAGTAAGTATTCAATAGATGGCGCTATGTTAAAAATACAAACGTTTCATATAAGCTACAATTTAATAGCATAACCACCACGTGTTGCTGAGGCTAAGGTATAACCTAAATTTATTTTGTAATAAACAAAATACAGTGAAATTCAATTGTTCTTACTTTTTCAGTTTTTGGTGTCTAAGTAACACGTGGCCGGCTATGCTAATAGCCGGCCACGTGTTACTTAGACTGAAGTATAAATTAAATTCATATTCTCCGGGTGACATAGGCTATATTATATTATGCTTTGCTACCCGGGCGAAGCCGGGGCGGGTCGCTAGTACATAATATAAAGTTGACGCTATAAACCCTAAAGCGAGAGTGACCCTAAGCCGAAGTGAGAATTGTTGAATCTTGGTACTGTATAGTATCTATTAAATAAAGAGATAACCATGAGCCCGATTTGTGCCTGGTTGATGTCAATAGGCTCGCCATCTTTACATGGGACTTAAACATAACTGGAGAAATGTGGGTGTACTATAGATACTCCTATGTCTAACCCATGTTATGTTATAACCATGAGTCAGTGGAGTACGATTGGTCCATTCATTAGCAAACACGATACGACACGTAATTTGACTCCTCAGAGTAAACACAGTTGCCGATGCAATTGCAGTTGTGAGGTAACTATATTGCGAATGGCACAATATTGGGAATGCTCGAGTTATCGGTGACCATGAAGAAATATACAACTATTGAAACATCCTGATAGGCAAACACACGGTTTACTGACGAAGGTCAAGGAGACAAAAATGGTATTGATGATATCAATAATATTATCATTGGTTACTTAAAAGCTTTAGATATTTTGGTTGTAAGTATATAAATCAATTTTACTCTTATTTTAGTAACCGAATAAATCTCATTCATTTGATATAAAAACTCAGTATAAAAGTTGTGGAGCAGGACCATAATGATATGCTCAAGTTGCTGTGATAGCATTGATACTTAGTCAATAAGCGCGAAACAGAAGTTGCGAAATTTCACATTGCTTCTAGAAAATTACTAAGAATCTTGAGAAAGTATATACATTAATTTCACTCCAACTGAATCTTGTAGATCTGGTCAAGCAGAATTACATAATCAGTGCTATAAATAGTATTACTTAACGAGAAGTAACTTATAATAAAATTGACGCCAGTACTGGAAAAGACGCGAGTGGCGATTCGGTCAGAGTTCAAATAATACACTATGTATTAACAAGTTTTCCAAACCCGTTTCAACTTAGTCTATTAGCAACATCATTTACAAACAGGTCAATTATTTTGCACTAACACCTTAAAGCAGAGTCGGGATGACAGAGTGAGATAGGTCTATGTGACAGCTGAGTATTAGAAAGAGAACGTACTTGCATCGACTGTCATTAGAGCCATCACATTATCTATACAACGGCCAGTTTATAAAGACAGGTGGTGAAATAGAGAACTAACTTATTTGTACTGAATTTGATATATACTCTTAACAAGTGGCGCCACCGTGAAATGCCAAAATATACTAGGCAGAAGATTGCAGCCTTGTTAATACTATTGCTATTTATAGATTTTGTGAAAGCAAACAATCATCTCGTCTAAGATCTTCAATTAAGTTAAAATCCTGATGTATAACAAGTTTGCGTAATATTTTAATTATTTTTTCTTGGCCTTATGTAAGACGTGCTCGAGATTGGTCTGCTTTTGAAAGGATTCATTAACCTAATTAACATTCAGAAGTAATTTGCACAGGGTAGTAAAGATCTTAATTGACCTCAATCCGTTTTTAAATGTCAACGTTTAATTGTAAATGGAGAAAGGGAGACGGAAACAAAAATTAAACCACCTTGAACCTTTAGAAACGAATGCTACTAAGAACCAAAAAAGAACAATAACTAAAAATATAATGCCTAAAAGTCGTGTTTGGAATTTAAAGAAAGAAGAATAATTATTATTTGGCACAGTACAGTAAGCAAGGAATACATCTTAACAAATTAAAAACTAACATGGAATTAAAATATTGGATAATGTGTGTGAATGTAAGTTGATTAATAAATTGATTTAGTTAAGAATTTTAAGGTGTTATTAAAAAGACGAAGATAGTCATAATTTCGGTTTTGCCAAAGGGGTTCAACAAAATAATAAAAAAATACTCACTAAAGACATCACAGAGATGCTCTTCATACAAGGTCCCAAAACAATCACATCTGTATCCATTATACTCATTAATGCACCTGGAGCCTTCAAAGCAAAGGTTTTCCATAGTCCTGCACTTATCAATACAGCCTTCTTTAACGTTTTCATGTTTCGTAGCTATTAGAGGTACTATTGGCAGAAGATCCGAAGCTGCCTTACCGGAACTTAGGACCATATCACTGATGCAGCCGACGAATGATTCGATTATGTATTTTACTCCGTGGAGTTTTTCTTCAGAGCTGAGACCTGGAGCGAACAAAGGATTATTGGACATACTTTGACGATATTTGTATTGACTCTGACAAAATTTATAACGTGTATGTGTTTAAAGTATTAATAAATTCATGTCCCATCTTCGTCATCATTATCATCCTACCCTATGATCCATTTATTTGAGGTCATTGCAGCGTGTTTTTTTTTTAATTATTAGTACAATGCAATAAATTAATGCATGAGTGATCAGTGTTTTTTAAATTTTCTGACTATACAAGTATCGTGATCATACGTAACAATAAAGTAACTGATTGTAGAAAGTATATTGCAAAATTGAAGGGCCACTTTAAACTTAAGTTTTAACGGTTTTGTAACTTAATATTAATTGTGAATTGATATTTATTTTGTGATAAGGTATTTTGGTTACTTTAAAGTAAATGCACACCAAATTACGAAATAATATCACTTACCTCCGATAAGAATAACGGATGTCAAGTTATCAGTGATTCCGTAATTCGTGTCGAAACTTAGGCCCTGTAATAAAAGAATATGCCAAAAAGAATATGTATCACAAAGACATTACAGAAACATTATGTATCACACAATCATTATGAAAAAAACAAAGAAAGCACTTCCACAAGATGTACGTCTTTTTCCCCATTTCAATGTTTAAGTTAGAGAGTAAATCTAAATTCGATAATAGAGAATCTATAAGCAAGTTACAAGAGAATAAAGCAAAGACAGTAGAAGAAGAACAAGAAGTAGAAAAGGTCCAAGTTTTAACGGAAAAGAAGATGATTAGTGAGCTTCCTCTTTTAAACTGTTCGTGGATATTCGTAGAACTCTATCATGAGTCAAACCTAACACTTATGTCCTTGTTCAACAATATGGTTTAAAAACATGACACACACGTTGTGGCAGGTCGCTAACTCCACATAATGAAGTGACCCGTTTCCTTTATTTGATTCGGGCAATTTACGCAGCTTTATGCTGTTTTCATTGTTAGAGGTATTTGATACTATCTCGATCATAACTAGAGATCAGGATTTCAGAACTGACGCAGGTTTACTGTTGGATATAGGCCTCAAAACATTTATTTGTTGCAAATCTTGATGGTCCTTCGATACAATATTCGATTAATATAAGCTTTGCTCCTACTTGGTGAGAAGGAAATCGGCGAAAAAAATGAGAAGAGTATCGGTAACTATCTGTAAAAGATAATTCGAAGAACATAACTTATTTCAAGTTAAAGTCAGTGTTCTAAATAGAAAATGGGATCAAGTACCAATTTGATTTTTGACAGCAGTTTTAAGGAATCTTACCTTCAAATAGACTTCTTCTTTAAGATGGTCCACCTTAGCAATGAGCCTGGCTCCATGAACATCGATGGTGACAACCACACTGTGCCACTGATCTCTGTTCAATGCTCTGCCGACTGTGACTGATGTTAGATGTTTGCCGAATACGTGGACAACTGTAACATAAAAATATTTGTTTTAAAAGAGATACAAAGACTACTTATAAGTATTTTATATGAAATCAAGGAAAATGTAAAGTCCTTTTCTGACTGGGTTTGAGCGTTTAACCTTTAAAATGCTAAAGAAAAACTGATAATTATCGAACCGATTGATATTATTTTAATTTTGAAACAAGCTTTACACATATTTCTTTGACAAATAATTCTAGAGAAACTACCATTACCGTATGAATAAATCGTACCTACATCTCAGTGACCGACTTGAGAGAATACAAAACACTAAGACATTGTAAGACAGATAGACAGATCGACAGACAAGACGACACACTGATGGACGGACGTTTGAATAGGATAGACTTGACACGCTGGAGAAAAAAGTGAAGGATTTCAAACGATCCCGGAGGTATGGACGATGAGAAATTATTGTGAAGCAAATAATAATAAATGATGATGGCTGATTGATTGGAATTTCAATTTATGAAAGTAAACACGATAGTGTAGTATTCTGTTATCTGATTAATTTGTTCGCTTTCAAGATAAATGGTTTCCCTTACGACGTTGAGTATCTGTTTTGAATCAGACTTGAAAAAGGAAAGAGATCTTTACGTATACTGTTTAATATTTTTAGCATTTCACAACACAATGATCTAATATAGAACTTGATTGAAACTCTTCAGTTGATAAGCCAAATCACTCGCGGTTACAGCAGTCGTGTGTATTGTACAATATATGTACTTATATATGCCAATCAAAATGTTAATAACATAAACTAAAAAGTCGAATTAAAAGAATCGAATGTGAGTGCCAAAAATATATTGGAATTAAAGCAAATCGAAGGCAACGACTTGCCTTCGATTTGCTTTAATTCCAATATATTCGACGACGTGCGACAGTTTTTTATCATTCATACAACAGCAGATAACTCTACCGAGTTATGTCCCAAATAAAACTTGCCTACAAACGAGATCCATTCAATGTCGCGGCACTTGATCGGCATTGCTTCAGTGAGCGCCGACAACTAAGATTTATTGTTTGTGTCCCTGAATTAGCGTTTGTCAACGAGTCACCGCGAGCATTTGCAATTTGAAGACTGGTGCTCCATTTTGTTCTTCGCAAATGTAAAATCGAAATCGTTTGCCACATTTATGATTCAGAGACTTTTGTTGGCGTCGATTTTTCATTGAGTTTAACAATGGCATGTATATCTTGAATCTCTTTAGAATTTGGTGATACTCAAATGATTTTTTTTTCTTGTTAGCAAATCGAACGGCTAACATTAGGTACTCTTTATTATTGAACAGATTGATAGTGATTTGCTTACCTTTCAATTCACCCTTTTCTACGATGACGTAAAGAGCATATGGCTGCATCTTGAAAACTGGGTTCTTCACATTATGGTAGACCAGCAGACCATGTGGTAATCGTGTCCGAAACTTGAATGATATTTCTCTGCATAACCTATAATCAAGTAGATTTTTTAATAATAAATGCAGGTGTTTGTGCAAGCTTGGGTTTATAAAAATGAACAGCAGAATCTACTGAAGAAGTATGGAAGTACTCAAAATCCTGATTGATATCGTCTGAATTTCTACGGAATTCATCTAGAAAACCTTCACCACAGCTAGGAAATTGGCTGTTGAGTCAACAATAGAGCTTGATATGCGGGCAAGGAAGCAATTTTTATTGTTATAATGAGTCACAACATTTTTTTTAAATAAAGACTGCATACTTATATTGCTTTCTTGACTATATTGCTATAGTCCATATATTGCTAAGATAATAAATAAAAGTCTTACCTAAGCTGAAACCTCTGTATAATATCCCCATCCAGCTGTATAAAAGTATTATCCTTAGCAAACATGAAGGTCCGATGATGTCCCGACTCCGCGAAAGTCAGGAATCTGTCTCTATCACTGGGTGGTATAGGGGGGATGGCAGTGACGTAGGTTGACGTCGATATATTAACTGTGGTGACGCTTGATGATGGTGATGTTAAGGGCAGTGTTGTTGGTGGTAGCACTGGAAGGAAGGTCAAGTGGCTTAATATTTTGGGTTTTTAAGGCGAAAGCGCCAGGGCCAATTCTGACTTAGAGAGTTGTAATAATGCTGCTCTAGCACAATCCGTCCTTCTATATTGTATCCCCATTTGGGGTGGCGCAGCTAAAACTAGATTTTTGGACGTCGAACGTGCACAACGAGCACTTATAAAGATTATGTATTTTAAAAATAAAAGACACTCTACTAAAAACCTATACGAAATCAGTAATATACTCTCAGTTAGAAAGCTGTATATAACTCAAACGGTTCTAAAAAAACATAAAACCCTCCCTTATTATATGAATAAGAAACACAAAAGGAGAAAAGATATCATTGCAGTAGTTCCCCCATGTAAAACCAAATTTAGTAGCAGACAATTTCACCATCTCTCAGCTCAAATATACAACAGGATTAATAAAAACATATATATACACAATAAAAACAATCACGACTGTAAAAAAGTTATAACAAACTGGATAAACTCTCTTAGTTATGAGGATACGGAAGCTCTTCTGGTTTGTCATGAATAACATAATCACACACCATAAACGATACAAACCTTACTGTTCTCCATATAGTACATTACTCTACACCTCGTCACACCAAAACTACACCACACCACGCTACACTACATCACGCCACACCACACCACACTACACCACACCACACTACACCACACCACACTACACCACATCACACTACACCATACCACACTACACCACACCACACTACATCACACTACACCACACCACACTACACCACACTACAACACATCACTCTACACCACAGCACACCGCACTACACACCACACCACACATCACATCTAACCGCACTACATCGAACACACACGCCACGCCTAACTAAAGCATACCACGATTCACGTGATACATACTCAAGATGTTAGAATAAGAAATAACTAATTGCCGTAATTTAATATAAACAAATGTAACATTTGCATATCTAAGATATGGAGGAGCGGTGTCTCCTAACACAGGCATTGTTTGCCTAAAAGGAGGCTCCAAACACAAATTATTGTATATGAAGCATTTTGTTTAAATAAAAAATATTTTCATTTTTTTTCATTTTCAATAATGATTTTAATTATTAGAATTCTGTAAATACATATTTGTCACGGTCACGAATCGTATTTTGATCTACATATAACCTGATACTAACCTACAAATTGCCAAAAGCGTAAGAAAATTTGAATTTCGCGGGCTACCTTAGCGCATTCCATTCCATTAAGAGGATCATATTGTCTTTTTTCATGTTGCTGATGCAATCGGTGTGAGGAATGTTGGGGTTGAATAGGTGGGGCTGACATTACTTGGACTTGATTAAGTAAAATTTGTTAAATGTTTACTTCCTGTGACTAAGCAATTTAATTTACTTGACAATGGTGCCGATTCTCTTGCCACAAATGCCTCTAAACTAGACAAAAAATCACAAAAATTTTAAAGATTTCCCATTCTGAAATAGACTAAAGTGACACAACTTAACTATATGTCAAGTAAAGGACATCGTTGCGCTATTCATGAATATGCTTGCAAGATATTTTTCCCTATTTGTTATCGTTATCCTCCTATTTTGATTTGTTGCTATGCTAGGTATAAATCTGAGCCTAGCCAATAAAGTGGTTAGGCTAGATCTATACTACGTGTTAAAGTGAGGTCTTGGGTTCAAGGATCTAAATTAAAATCAATGAGGATCATACACCAAGTGATACCGATGAGAGTTAAATTGGTATCATTCAGTACCACCTAGCTACAAGAAAATCTGTTGAATTTTGACTACAATATAGTGAAGAGATTTTTTATTTTTATTTTTTTATTTGAAACAACAAAAATGTATGATTGAAATCGGGTTTAATTGGGTGAACGAGAATGGTAGTAGTGCTCTTTTGGAGTGTGCGATTAAAACTAAATATCCGCGGTGTATAGTAAACTGAAATTTCCCCTTTTAGTGAAATTCACATCTTTCCATTGACATGAGCCCTTCAAGAACATTTACTCCCAGGAGATATCCGATAATTTTCTGAAACAACTCCTCTAGAACTGTTATATTTTTTTTAAAACAACTCCTACCGACTTATTTACTAGAAAACAGGTTTCTTTAGATTGACTTTAAAATATTTCTGATAAAATCTTTTAAAAACTGAAACCTGCAAACCATTTACCAAATGATAACTGCTTCCCAAAGTATTACCACAAGGTGCTATGCAATGCAATATCGTCTTCAGATCAGTAGGTAAATCTTATATCGATGTGCCGACATAATGATATAAGAATACTTTCGATTCGATATAGGTACTGAAATCGTAAGTGTCGGTAATTACTTAATGCAACATCATTAAGTGTATCACGAAATTATTATTAGATCTGGCGGTAATTAGGCTAAGAGCTAAGAGGCCTGATTAGCTTAAAATTATTATTTCATACCTACATTAGATTTGTTGCCTGTAGTAAGTATCTATTTACTATTTCGTAACAGTAACGCGTTGTGGTGTTTCATTAAGAAAGAAGATTTTTAGAACACAAATTCTAACAAATATTATAAATGTGAAAGTAAGTTTGTTTGTTTGTTACCTTTTCACGCCTAAACCACTAAACCGATCATCCTGAAATTTTGCATATACGTTGTCAAGTGTACAGAAACGGACATAGGGTACCTTTGATCCCGCAAAAAAGTACTGTTCCCGAGGAAAACAACAATAACGTCCTTATGATAATAGATGGCGCCACGTGTCTTTCGAATCATGAATGAATTAGAACCCGAATTGATAGTCAAAGTCTAAATTAACGCGAGCGAAGCCGCAGGCAAAAGCTAGTAATAAATAATTCAGATATAATTGCCAGATCTAGTCTTTAACACAGATATCAAGTGGTTTCAGGTTTATTTTATAGTTTGGCGATTAAAATAATAACTTTCTATGCGGCATCCTTGCAATTGCCTTTCATCTTGAAATTAGGTAGGAATTTTTAGGCATCATGTTTTAACCATTTATTCAAAACAATAACAGATTATCGGCGATCATTTTGTAATATATAAATACAATTTGCTTACCTTTTTCTTCAGCAGCCAGGTCAACCGGTAGACTGCATTCAACATCAGCTGTTCCATTTAAAATTAATAATACGATCATACTTATTCTTTTTCTTTGAGATGGTGTGGCCATTTTGCTCTATACGGTTCATTTATCTGCAATAAATTAATAATGACTTTAGTGGATAATTTAATAATTAGATGTCCGTAATAAAGACGAATGACTTATAATTACATGTAGGTAACTCACAGAAGATATTATACCTCTTACAGAAAATAAATTGTTAGTTAAAGAGTGTCTGTGAATGGCACTGTAAGAATTAAAAAAATTACGTGTTAAAAGAAAGATAGGTACGTAAACATAAAATATGTATTATTGGTAGGACAAAAAATAATAATCAGCATCAACCATGCATCAACATAGGCGCTATCCTCTTTTATGCTAAGGATGACTATCCTAGCACCTCTGTTGATGACATTGACAATGATAGACAAAAGAAGATTACAAATGATAAGCTTGGGTACACTTGGCTTCACTTCTTCTATGCTGTTAACTTTCAAACTCAACAAATGTTGTGGCCCTTGGCAATCAAACTCAACAAATATTGTGGCCCTTGGCCATCAAACTCGGGAAATAGTGTAGCCCTTGGCCATCAAATCCCCGTTATGTGGCCGTGAAAAGATGATTAACTCCAACACAAATTCGGTTTTGTGTATTTGTAAATGTATATAAACTTCATCATCAATTTTTAAGTGGATTTTAAATTCTGTACAAATGTAGCAATTTCAACCGTAGTTATATCAAGATAGGGTTTATTTTTGATGCACAACATCTTGTATAGGGCATTGGGCGGATATGTGGAATCAGAGTGTTAGAGTGTGGGCTGGCTAAAACACAGCCAATGTAACCTGACCCACCACACCCCTGACTGTTTACAAAAGCTACTGGGTTTGAAGAGCTGGTCGTAGCCTAAAGGGTCAAATTATATTGGATTTCGTCATCAGCCTAAATTGGCTCAAGTAACCACAGTAAGTCGTCTAGAGAAGCCGGTTGACACATTGGTTTTTGAGATGGCTTGTGTATGACATGTTGACTTATGTCCGGGATAGGTGATTTATACCGGGAACTACAATTGATTAATGGTTTGGGGCGGTATTTGCGAATTGAGCTACTGGTCTTGCCTTGACTCAACAAGGCTCTGATTATATGTTGCATGCGGGTTCTGGCATCTCATTTTCGGGGCTAGGTCTCTTTTTTACACGGTGAATGAAATATTCTTGTAGTAAATATTAAGTTATACTTAACGATTCTTCGTCATGAGTTCGGAATAGTTCGGATTTAAAATTGTCCGATTAATTATAATTTTCTAATATCCACTCAAATCTACTTTTAAATCAACATGGTCTACAAGCATAATAAGCATCGTTTTAAATTATCAGTTTTTCTAAACAGTGCCCATCTTCATAACATAAATGAAGAAAAAAAAAATTGCGGCAATCGTGGGCAATCTTTATAGACTCGCAATATAAAGAACATGCTTAAGGAAATCGTTCAGAGGATTCACAGGAAATGTCTTAATAGTATCCCAAGATTACGTGCCGACGTGTCAGGGTATATAGCGGGAAATCCTGTACTGAACGCGGAATTCTTGTTTACAGCGTCAGTTTTATCTTGCAAACGCATGTTGGATTTAATTTATCGTATTGCTTTACTAGACATTTCGCTACAACTAAAACATACTTATAGCGTGTTACATGTGATACGAGATCCAAGTTAGGTGTCGTTTATTATGGTATAAATATTAAAAATAAACTTACACTAATATCTTTAAAAAATCACAGCCGAAATACTATTAAAATAATCATTTGCACAATCTTGCAGCACTCGTAACAAAACTTTTATTTAACAACTATTGTGGCGCGCATTCCATTTTCAAAATTTTAAATTGCTCGCCACAAACACCGGTTCACTTTTTTAAACTATTATTTTCTTCTTTTTTAACGCTAGTGGCCAGGAGCACGTCGGTAACGCGCCCCCTTTCAACCGCGGAGTAGGTACTGACGCGAACTTTAACAGCACGTAATAACACTAACAAATTGTCCTCGTGGGTCACAGTCGTTCCCAGATGGAGGACTTAGGATGTAAGCGGAGAGATTCAATGAGCGGTTTCGAGGTCTGAAGGAGCACTTTGGGTTTTGATGATGTTGATTTCTCTTGATATTTGATATGGAGTGATGATTTTGTGTCATGTGTTTTGTGTTGCTTTTTGATCTTTGTCAATTTTGGTAGTAGTTTTTTATTTAGGGAATTTGGATCAGGTATAAGTGTGGTTCGAATGGAATGCTACTTTAACTATTTCTTAACATTGGGGGAAAAGGAAGAAATCATAATCCTATTTAGTCTCTAGTTACAAATCTAGAAGTACAGGCAAACAAACCTGGGAATACAACCGTAGAAATATTGTTTAGAAGTAACTAAAACTTACACTAGGCACTAAATATGTCCACTTTTTTCATCTGGCAATACACACAAAATACACTTTTGGTCGCACAATGCAACTGCACTCAATCTCGCATACAGTGCATATCATGATTAATTAAGGTGGCACTCAATTACCTCAGTACCCACCGACACGATTCTGTAATTTAATTTATTTACTTGTTAATTAGCAATGTGTTTCAATTTAAATTTTTGCGCAAAAACGATTTATTTAAAATAGGAAATATTTCTGTTATTACTGGTGATAAATAAAACAAAATATGAATAGAGAAACAGTGCATTTTTAAAACCAGATATAAGGGGTGTTTCTAAGCGGAATACCAAGGGCTCAGATTTTAATGTTAAAAGGTGATAGGGTACTTTAACTCTTAACTTATCAATGGCTACATTGGCTTGGCTACGTAGAAGGCGACCCTCTCGATGTGATTTGTGTTGTAGCTGTTGATAGCCTTTTAGTCATTAATTTTATTAGACACAAATCCAGCCCTGGTTATGACAAAACTATTGTTCAATAGGTAGTTATTTAACTTAAAAATCTGAAGTCAATCTCGTTGTCACAGTAAATGTTGATATTGTAAATGAGGATTTAGTGACATTACAGCTAACGAACCGAATTTCCTGTTTATTGTTACTGAAAATTGTTTTACATGATATTTCTTCCGTTGTTTTGTACCTAGTGACACCTGTATACATGGTATGATGAGAAAATATTTACCACAGATACAGACGAGACTCAACATTTTTAGCTTTGCTGAACCGGTAGCCTATAGGTCCGGTCTCAGTATTGCTCCCTGTGGAAAACTGAGTTACACCTTTTTAATCATAATTATTGTAGTTAAGGCTTCTTTTGACTTCTATCTTACCTGATGGTGTACGCTTAAAAGTAATAAATGATAAATGATTTTATTTCTGCAAGTAGGTTTGTACAAAGACTTTTACACGTCAATCATGTTTTTTAAACTAGATGAGGTCGGCGTTTCCTATCTGACTACTCTGAAAAGAAAGGCCGAAACAAACTCAGAGGTCACAGTCTCTTTTAAAGTCCAGACATAATCTTGGTCAGGTCATGCGAAGACCATGCAGATTGGTATCTGAAATGGTCTTTTGAGGAAAGAGCCTCACAGATTGAGTGGACCTGTCCAGTCAGTGCACGCATTTGTCAGTAATACATTTTCAACTGGAATTGTTTTTTTTTGTTTCGAGAAACACAGAAAGTAAGGAATACATTATTTTTATGAGACAAACAGCTAACCAGATACAAAACGATAACGGAACTAAACCAAACAATGATAGAAACGCATTGTAGCAGATAATATAATACCGATTCAGTTTCTTTATCTCTCACATTGACTTTCTTGTTCGCTCTTCCATTTTGTGAGCAATTTTCAACGCTTTCGTTTCAATAACCTCATATTTGTTGACAATGAAATGCGTGACAATTTTTTCGCTGTTACCGCGGGAAAATCAACTTTTGTTTAAATATTTGATTCCGTCACGATTGATCGAAATTCAAAATTTCACGGTTTCCAATATTCCGATTGGTTTCCAATGTTTGTTGTAGCTTACAACTGTTTGTCTCAATACTTAGTTGCAACTTTGTTTTTTAAGGTTCTACGATAAAGATACGAGGATTAAACGGGATGAAGATTGAAAAAAAAAACATTATTATAATTGTAACTTCGACTTCAGTTGATTTTTTTTGGCCAATCAGTATTTTTCTTCTTCTTGGCAATGGCATTACAGTGTAAGAAGTATTTTACTTTTCAGAAATGTAACCGAAAATTCTCCAACGCAGGCTCCTGGAAACTTACGACCAAACTACTGAGGTGGAAATTTAATGTTATGCTATTAAATATGAATGTTCTAATCTATCAATCAAAATCGAAGTTAAACGATAAATTGAAAGACACTAATCAAATTACGATAGACACTATTTGGTTATCTATCTACCCCACTAAAGAATTCAGCAAAATCCCACATACATAGTACAGTTTTGTTTTTATAGATCCGCAAACACTGGAATGCGACTGACCTCTGTTGAAATGGCAATGGTCAAGTCGGTGGCACCCACTCCGTGCATCGAGTTATCATGACACCTACTTTAGTCTAGCCTAGGTATTTAATGTGCATATATTAACGTTAAATGTGACTTTGAGGCAAACATGGTGGGTAGCAACTAAGCTGTGGCTACTTTTAAGGTCTATAATGGTCTATTTTAGATATCAGCGGTAGAACAAAGAAGTTAGACGTGATTTCGTAAATGTATATTCAATAGTGTTAAAATTCACTCGTTCTGATAATTTTAATCCTAATTAAGTCTTGTATATATGAAATATTGGCTTGATGCCTTCCATCTTAAATGTAACTTTGAAGATGACATCAAGAATATTGCAAAGAAAACAAAAGTAGATAATCATTGCCTACTTACCTAACGAGAATATTATTATGCATATTTTGACAAGGCAATTGTACATCATTATCAGCAAATCCCTGACGTAACTAAATTACGTATGCAAAAATTGGGTTAATGCAAAGATTCTACTTTTCGATCTACTTCAACGCAAATAGTAGATAATTGCGACCATTTTGGAGATACTTTAATAGTCATTGCGCATAAGTTCGTGATGTTTCTTATCGTTTCATACATGAAGCTTATTAGTGTTGGTACATCTACAGGAAATTGACGAAACGTCCCTCTGATCTGAGTGATCAATCATTGGAGATGACGATAAGAATGGCGGCCATGATATGACGTGTGGGACGGTTACAGGACTCATTGAATTAATGGCTAAAAGTTGTTCTGTGTGGAAGTCTTTGGGGAAAAACTGTGTGGTCGTTCAAGAAAGAATTCAATGAGATAGTCAGTGATTGAAACTTCTGTCATACACTGTTTAAAGTCGTCTTTTTTATACTGTATGGCCGGAGGAGCAACACAGCGAAATACGACCTATGGAGATGACCTCAAAACAGCTGAGGGACGGTACCTACACGTTGATCAGTTAGTGAAACTTTTGTCTTACACTTTTCCTAGTCAAGTCTCTTTTTTGACTGGCCCCAGAAGCAACATTGTGAAAGATGACCCATGGAGGACACCTTATAGACCACCTCTCTGGTGGTCTAAGGTCTCCTCCATGGGTCATCTTTGGATGGGGATTTCTTTCTGGGGTATATCTTTTCATGGGGACCGCAAACGTTATTAAAAAAAAGTTCCGGAAAGTTCCTGTTTTGCAGAAAGAAAATTGTTTGTTATTTGTTTGTTGTTTTATTATATATTTTAGTGATATTTATATTAGAAGTATGTAAGTATATTCTCATATTGTATGTTTATATTAAAATTGGAAAATTATTTAAGATTTTATGTATTTTGTTTTCCCTTCTATTCTTACACACGTTGTCTACATCTCTTTAATATACTCTCCTATCGCAGGTATACTGGAAGAGATTTCTTTAGAAATAAGCATCACCTTTGGACATATTTTTCTGTTCCTTTCTTCTTGTCTGTTTATATATCTGTGTACATAAATGGTTAAATAAATAAAATAAATAAAGAATAAGTATAAATTAGTAAGAAAGAATAAGTATGAGAAATGAGAACAGAGTACATAAGTTGACAAATATAGCATATATTGTTAGGTTTCCGTCATCTACTTTACCAGGTTTCTAGTTTGAAAATATTAAACGAACATGAGAAAACATTGGATCGGCGAAATGATTGATGTTTTCGGCGATGTCCTGGTTTCTGAGAGAAGATTAGGAAGACACTAAGAAACGCATCTCTAAACCAAGGATACTGCACATTGCTGTAACAACATAATTATTTCTAGGCAGAATAACTTATAATCAACTAATAAAAAAAGAATAAGATGTTAGTTCCGCTAGTTCAGTCAAAGCAATACAGTATGCTGTTTAAGTATCGTATTGACATAAACACAGCTCATCGGCGGGAAACACCATTAGCTATTACGTTTCAAGCTGTTTCCCATGGGATACAGTTAGCAGTAGATTGGCGGCTTGGCAGCAAATGAGTGACGGTGACAAGATTTAATTATTTATGATGTTACGGTAAAGCGAAATAAGTAATACCCTCTGCAGTGTTCCGAGCTCTGGATGATTCTGGAGCATTGCTTTTTTAGAACAGCCGTTTTTCTTATTACTATTTTGTATTGCTCTTATGACAATATTCGTATGTGCTATCAACATTAAAACAATTAATATTGTCTTTTCACAGCCTTGAATATGAATGTGGATAAGAGTAGGGAAACACCAAAGAAGCGATGGATGGACTGTGTGAAAGATGATATATATGGCTAGAAAGAGGGTAACTACCGACATGACGACTGATAGAGTATGGAAGAAGATGACATGCTGCACTGACCCCAAATAAATTGAGATAATGGCAAAATAATGATGATTTTCATAGCCAAACTACTGTTTATTATAAGTAAATAACAATCCATACTAAATAGATTACAATATATAAGTTAACACTAAATATATGTGTATATATACTATGTACAATAATACAACAAAAAATAAAAAAAAGATCTTATAGGCCATCAAAAAATTCGTCCGCATCGCTGTCAATGGGATAAGTTCCCAAAAGGCTGGCAGCATTGATGGTATAGAGGTATGAGAAACAGGGTGTAAAGTTCACTCAAACCTCCATAGAAAAGGGAGGATCCTCCGACCAGACAGGTGTCGTGTCTGGTGGGCAACTGCCCGACGTTTGATGTCGGGACGTTGTACATATGCTATTTGCGCGGTAAACTCTGCTTGCGCGATGCAGGATTTTGCGTGACGTCAGTGTGACGTGTAGCTCGCTTGTGGCGATGTAGATACCGCTACAATGGCAATGCTGATTCTTTCTGATAGACAAATTTAATTTATTTTGAAAAGTAACAGAATAGATAGATTTTTCACTCTTGCTCACTTGTTACTGTAAAACTGCACTCGTGTAACGTAAGAAATCTAGATTGCCAAATCGTAGAAGAATTACATAAACAACTACAAATCGATTTAACTGTAACGGAACCTACGATTGTTATAACATAGATTTTTTTTTTGAAAGTATCAGTTTTGTAACTAAACATAACTGAATCAAATTGTCACTGAAAACCTAAAACTAACTAAAAACTGTTATTGTAAGTGGTTCAAGACATATCATTTATCAAAAGACCTCTTTAAATGATCGATATTTAGATCAGAACTTCGAAATTGCGTTGGAACTGAAGTTGTCGTCTAGAGCTCTATGTAATCTGGTTGTCCGAATGAAATACAATTGTAGTTAATAGATAAAGGAAGCAAAACAAGTAAAGTATTTTGTTATTATGTAAGTGAGAATAGACTGAGAATCCGATCGGCGGACAGACAGTGAATGGCTTTGGACCATCACTTATAATAATGTTCGTTTTCATTGTACCACAGCGAGTTTGGTGATGCGTAAATCTTTAGACGTTTTTCCGTGAATATGGTCATCCGATTATATATCTGTTTTTTTTAAGATCTCGCTTTATCGTCAGCCATGCTTATAAATCGGATTATTTGTCAGATTTCGAACTTAGAATTCCGTTAATGTTAATCAAACTGTTTATTCCGATTTTGCTTATAATCTATTATGCTCGGATGAGCAGCAACTGAAATTTTTATTTTTAATGTCAACAGTAGAATCGGTCATGGTAATGGTGCTAAAAGGTAAAAAAAAACCGTACCTTTCGATTCAAAGGAATTGTAATTTATCAGTGTTAATTTGAAGCGCATAGAAATTGATGTTATGCTGTGTAGTGTAAGTGTATAACACTGTGCTACAGCTTTTCAGCCAAACATTGATAGGTATCCTGATATTCCTTAATCCTGAATATATCCTGAGGTATTCATGAGTCTTTGTCAGTTTTCAAGTATTTCTTTTTATTTTATTTTGGGTGGGTTATCATCAAATGACTTTTCCCGCTCTGGGCGGAGCGGGAGGGCGTGTCAAGTGTGGAAAGCTCAAGCAACTATGACAATGTAGAATGCAAGAGCAAGCAAAGCAAGCCCGAAAATTATGCACAGTCTCGGTTAACTTATATTTTCTTTTGATAATTCCAAAAGAACTAGGAATAAGTTGATTTGTCGACTTATGACGAAAAGCTCAAGAATCAAAAAGTGTAAAATTAAAAAAAGAAAATGAAAATTTTAGCTCCCTACCTTGAATAGGTTCTGTTGCTTTTGACCATTTTACAGGAAGAGAACTTACTTTGTCGAGTTATGACGAAAAGAATCTGGCATTAACAGCCTTTCGAACCTTACGTGCGAGCGGGGTTCTCAAGTTCCCGAGTTTGCTTTGCTGGCTCTTGCATCCTTGATTCTATATTTTATAACAGGATTTTTGAACGAAAAAGCTTTTGTAGGCGCGCTGTGCCATTTTTGGTAGGGTAAAATCTTAGGGGTTCGGCTCACCAAAATGCTAATATTAACAGTATCGTTTGATGTTACTCGGAGTGCCGTTAGATGTAAAACCCAGACTAATGTTAATAATTTTAATTTACAAATAATTAAATTTAAATTTGTGATGCTACAATTAATTTGAAACTTAAAAAAAACCACTGTTATTTTATAATTTTTAGTTTTCTTAAATCTTCTGTCGGCAGTCCTCATGACTGCCTATGTTCGTAATGTTTTTGTATAGACCATCGGGGTCTCCGTGGCTCTAGTACAGTTTTATATTAGTAAGACAACTAAATCATTCAGGCCCCCGACGCGACGGCTTGAATGATTTTGGGGGGGGCACTGGGACCGCGCCTATTTCCACCACATGGTGATGGGCGCAACTCTCAATTACGTTACCTTTACTTACTTATTTTTAAATTGCCTAATAGGGTAGATTCGTAACAAACTCTCATCAAAATTTGAAAAACTAACAACCGTGCCGTATCAAACAACGTACCCACACACAAAAGAGCAACGCTCGTCCGGTGGCGGATGCGTTGACGAGCTCTGTTCGTGACTATCGTCTGTTACGATCGACCCACATACACACAATGACGTACCGACTGTACCCACTGTACCGACGGACCACATGAAATATTGCATATGTACGAGAACACGGTACGGTGGCCTACCTACATAGATTCGAAATCGATGGAAATGTTTTATCGAATTAGAAGTCTAGGATTGTGGAGGATTTTGTTCGTCGATTTTTTTTGGTTATCTAGAAGACATTGCATTTCTATGTGGGTTTTATGAAACTTTGAACGTGCAGCGATGGAAAATCGATATTGTGTTTTGTTTTGTAGTTCCTTCTATAACAGTATGGTCGACCTACATACATCCCTTTCAATGACATAGGGAGACGTAAATGTATGAATCCCACAAACTATACATTAATTATTTTGGACAATACCCCGGCGACTACTTAATAATTACGAATGTTTTATGTGATAAAAAATATCATAAAGTAACAGATTTTAAAAGAAGTAGTTTGTTTCCGCATTCCAGAGGAGATTTTAACGAGTTGCAAAATGCATGTGTCGATTGTTTTACCAGCACGTGAACTGAAAACTACATGCTACAGTCGAGCTACGTTGAAATTCTATTCATACATTCTTAAAATATCTATCTTATACATACATATTTTCTTATATACCTACACCTGTTTACGCGGAAGTAGCTAGGTCTATTTTTAATTATCATAAGACACGATTTTCGTTTCAGCCGGAACGTGCGACACAAAAAGTAATCTGCGACAAATCGCTCACGACTCACTATCACTTGTCATGTCGCCTTAGCTATATTCAGTTACGCCTTTATTTAATTTTTTAGCTTTT
This sequence comes from Dryobotodes eremita, assembly GCA_917490735.1. Taxonomy (NCBI): domain Eukaryota; kingdom Metazoa; phylum Arthropoda; class Insecta; order Lepidoptera; family Noctuidae; genus Dryobotodes; species Dryobotodes eremita. The sequence goes on from OU823261.1 coordinate 7,332,225, forward strand.
TACACCAAATTGACTGAATTGCGCATTACTTGATCTAGAATTCTAGTTGTTAGAAATAACATGTGAGGAAAAAATACCAAACACGCCATTGTCATTCTCTAGTAGGTAGTTGATTTAGATCGTTTGAATTCGGTCTACCGGTTTACCGACCAATGCCGGCCATGGCGACCAATCTCAGCGGAGACGTGTGCGCATACACAGGTGCACTCTCTCTTCCCTCACTCTCATAGTCCGTTGAGACGGCAATCCGACACAACTGGAGCGAGAATCAGGCATTCAGGCGCAGGGCCAACGGTTTAACGTGCTTTCCGAGGCACAGGGGTATCACACCGCTAACTGCCAAAAGCTGTAACTATGAAATTCCTAATGGAAAAACTCAATAACACTTTGCCCGACCAGTGACAAGAGCAGTCGCGTTTGCGACCACGAGACCAACGTGGCAGTCAGAAGATAAAAGTATTGAGTATATAAGGAGAAGTTTTAAATTAAAGTGGGGCCAGTGACAGAAAAGTTAAAAGGAAATCGTTTGGCTTGTTATGGGCATGTGATAAGGAGGGAGAAAACGTATGTCACTAAAAGAGTGATGAACATATAAATATAGATGGATGGAGAGGGAGAGGAAGGCCAAAGAAAAGATGGATAGATTGTGTAAGAAATGATATGAAAGAGAAGGGAGGGAATGATAGCGTGAAGGTTGACATTGGTGAATGGAAGAAGAAAACGTGTTGTGGGGACCCTGAGTCCAAGGACAAGGGCGGAAAGATGATGATGTTAAGTATCAGAAGATGCGTTGGCTGCGATTGTAGGAGCAAAAGTTTCGAAAAAGGATCATTATACAGGGTCGCAGGGACATCGACGCGTAACCTGTTACACTTTTTAAGCTATTGCATAGCTTTTATCGCGGGCTTTGAGCACGGCGACCGAATCAAGAAATTCCGTAATGAAAATAAAACTTAACACCCCCAGTCCGCCTACCATGTAGCTCTACCGAGCGTTCGCTTAACGTGTATGTATATGGTACGACTGTACTTGAATTAATATCAAAGAAAAAAAAAATACTGCATAAATAAAAAATTAAAAAATAATTATAATTGCATAAGTTGATAAATAATGCTATGCAATAGCTTTACCGCGGCAGTCCCCGAGTGCCACACGTGTTTTTTTTTTTTTGGGCGTAAAATCGTCAAATGACCTCTCCCGCTCTGGGCGGAGCGGAAGGGCGTGTCAGACTCTTTCTGACAAAAACCCACCCGTGTTCCTTCAGTTGCCTGTGCGCCAGGGCCACGGTAACTCTTTCGAACAATCCGCGACCCCGGCAGGCATCGGCCCTATCGGACCCCGTCAATTATGCTGACATCTCTTTGAGGCGCGCGTGGAACACGACGCGCCGTCGACCCGGGACTGGTCCTTACCGGAAGGGGAGCTGCCCATTGCTAGCCGTCCGCAAGCCCGCGCCTACGGTAGCCGGGAGTCGGCAATTGACTCCCGACGCCCAGGGTGTCTCCTCCTGCAGCGACTAGGGGCGTGAGGGCGCAACGTTTGCGTCTCCCTCACGCGCTCCGCCTCTTCCTTTGCGAGCATTACTGCTTCGCAGAAGGAGGTGACGGCTTCCCATTCCCTCTTGCTCCGTACCATGGCCTGAGCCAGGGCTGCAAACCTGTTACCCTAGATTCAGTACATGATCAGGTTCATGATTCTGAACTCCCCAGTGTTGAAATTTTTCGTCGGTTATTAAAAAAAAAAATCCTGTTCCATACATTTTGATCGCGTAGGTATTGCACTGTTCTATGAAACAGCAGATTTTTTGTTGGATAAACGATGTGAAATTTCTGCGCTAGGGGGTCTAGAATCATGTGCTGAATTCATGGTTACAGTATGCGCGTCGATGTCCCTGACATCCTGTATTACTAGTGACCGATCTTTTGAAAATATTTTGGAAGACAATCATATATAAAAAATTAAATCATAGATAGCATGAGACGGTACTAAACGGTTGTTTCCTACAAAATTAAGGAGAAGCAGATAATATGACTGTGACATTAAAATAAATCAACATGAATGCGGAAGTTTGAATGAATGTTTGGAACTCAATCACGCAGCGGCTGAACTTGAAATTAGTTCAGAGGTCAATGGAAAATGGTTCACTCAGGAAAACAGGGTTGTAAATCAAGTAGGTCACGCGAACCACGTTGCAGTCAAATTCTTGTTATAGGAAAGAAGGTAACGAAATAGGAGTATAATAATGCACTTTAAAATTAGCATAGAAATGTATCATCATCAGCAGCTCGACAGCTTGAACAGGATTCTACATAGTTCTTGCCAATTGTTTAAATTGCGCTAAGACAGTAGTAAACTGTTTTTACGTCATCCTCCTTGAATAGATCTTCAACATCTTCAGATCATCGAAGCATCTAGCTATCTTCTTAACTTGCATTAGCCTATTCGTGTTCTTCGTCCAAGGACTCGTCTTCTCTTCTCCAATAGTCATTGATCAGTCGGCATTGTAATTTTCGGTTGAATTTGGTAATATGAGTGGAGTTATGATTTATGTGTCGAAAAGGCTAGGTTGCTTACGATAAAGTGAAATCTGACTCTAACATTTAGGTAACATAATATTCATCTATCCTCATAATTGGATGGTAACGAGGTTTCTTGAATTGCCTTTGCGTGACTATTTCTATGGCATGTTATCAGAGGTTGTTACTATTATGTTTATTATTTCATCACGTTTCCGATTCTAATGTCTCAATAATTGTTACTCATCTGAATATAATTTTAGTGCGTTTTCTACTGTTTATATAAGTTGTAGTGAGTCTATTGCGTTAATAGTTAAAATATCATCATTTATGACTCCTTATGGGCTTCCTTATGGTCTACTTCAACTAACATTCGTGTATAACGGGCCATATCAGAATACCAGCGCTGCGGTACTTATTTTTTTAAATATCACAGCATTATGCTGAGATAGGAGCCTTTTTGGCCTCGCACAGGTTTTTTACTTGTTTATTGTTGTTTTATTTTTATTACTGTTAATTTTGTTAGTTTTAAATGCTCCTTTTTCATTATTTATTTTAATTTTATTCTTTGCTCTTTGTATTTCCTGTGCGTGTCCCTAATAAAATATTTTTCTTTCTTTCTTTCTTTCTATAACCATTTTTATTATTACGACACTTATAATAATAATAATATTGGTGATAGCAGCATGTGGTTCCGCATCATCAGTAGGTCTACTGCCCCCTGTTGAAACCACTGCATATACATGGCCCTCTCATCGACCCATAAAACGACCATCGGAACCGTATATCAGATAATGCATACAATTAAAAGGAGTATCAAATGGTAAACAGATGAAGGCATCCAAACATTACTATGACGTTATAAGATATTCAATTGAAACTATATATATATTTTCGTTACCGGGCTTTCATATTGTGCAATGGTACAATTGTTGCGATAGCGTAACAACAATGCATTGAAAATGCTATCGTTTACTGGCTGTTCAGGCACTAATACACTTAGAAAGTAATTCAGTACTAGTCAGGTTGAACATTGAACAAACGACCTATGACTCCGGTCGTTGTGACAACAGTTACTACAAATATTTCACAACTCCTATTAGAGACTTCAGCTTTTGCAACCAATTAATTTCAAACCAATTCAATTATCTTTGAAATGCATTGTAATGTCCTATGTTTTGCTCTTTCAACTGTAGTGCTATTGCAACGTTGTCACTTCCGACCTCATTCAAGTGACCGTACACAATATTCGAAATTGAACTAATTAAACACATTAGAAATAAAGTAAATAGTTCATTATCTGCCTAGTCTTTCCCCAACTACATTGCGGTCGGCTTCCATTCTAACCGGATTCAGCTGAATACCAGTAATTTACATGACGCGACTGCCTCTCTGACCTACACAACCCAGTTACTGGGTAATACGATACTCCTTGTTAAGACTGATTATCAGACTTTTGGGCTTCTGACGACTCGTAACGACTGCTAAAGATCCACGAATGACAGCCGGGACTAACGGCTTAGCGTGCTTTTCGAGGCACGGAGGGGTCTTGATAAATATAAATATGGTCACCCATCCACGGAACAACCGCAACAAGCGTAGCTTAACCTGATCGATCGACCTGTGCGGCCTTTATTACTTAGCCACAAGTAATAAAGTAAATAGTAATATTACTATAAAATAACCGGTTGCGGGTATTTTAGATTCAAATGGTTCGAGTAGATAATTGAATTTTACTTTGTAAATAGCTATGTTTAAACTATTTGTATACTTGACTAATAAAATGTTTTTGTATCTAAAAGGAATTTCCTATTTAGTTACTATGTAAGAGCTAAGATAAGAGTTATGTATTTGAACAGAATTAGATTTACCTACAGTTAATTAGTTTATATACATTGGCGTGTGATTTTAAGGAAATGCAGGTTTAAAAAATATACTTCAGCGGGGTAATTGCGTAAGACACTAATAGTAGGAATGGCTTTCATTTTGACTGTTCAACAACATTCATTGCGTTATTTACATTGTTGAGAGGACAATTTTTTCAAACGTATGAAACAATGGATTTGCAATAGGCTTCAAAATGATTCAGATTGTGATTGACAGTGTATTACGCAGTAAGGGTGCTGTTCTGGTTAAGGATAATAATTATAGCTATTGATTTTTCTAAACGACAGATTGTAATATGGTACTAAACAATTTTTTATAATGTTAATAAAAATAATTTATTTAAGTAGGTATTGTATATAACTATAGATACGTAAAATAGATTTCTTCAATATATTAAACTATATTAAATAGGTAACTTGAAAATATTCAAATATGTTAAATATTTATTTATTTATTTATATATTATTTATTATACACCACAAAATACATAACAAAAAATAAATCAAACACTACAAAATATACAATGAGCGGCCTTACTGGTTTCTGCAATCTCTTCCAGGTAACGTAGGAATGGACCTTAAAAACATTAAACTATATTAAATAGCTTACTTGAATTCAGGAGTTTTAGGATTTAGACAAGAATTTTCGGCAGAAACCATCATCGCAATTCAATCGCGTTCTTCAAATTGACAAACAAAGCACATAAGTATTACATAAAACACTTATTTAAATCTCAACCACTGTCCAAGGGTATAATTTCTGTCTAATGTAACATCCGCTGTCAGGTCAACTAAGTTTTCATCTTATTAGCTCGTACAATCAACTGCATCTCTTTGGTAACAATTTGACTTTGACAGCGTGTTTATTTCGTAGCAGTAAGGGCGGCTTTCATAGTTCAAGTGTTACTTCTACGTGCGTTTGACAATACATTATTTACTGAAAGTCGTGCTTGATGACCACTTGGGTAATCATTTGATGTAGGCAGTATCTTTAGTAGTGTTTGCATAAGAGAGATGGTTTATGATAATGATGTTAGGATGACAAGTAGATTTTTATGGTATTTTGTATATAAATATACCAGAAATTTGGTAGAAAGTAAATAACTGTCCCTACTTACTATAAAATCATCATAAAAATAGTTGGAGATAGTAAAAAATATTATGATGAATAGACTTAATTTACTACACGAATAACACGTTGAAATAGTTCCAATGAAGGGAATAATAAAATTTGGTTTTAGTTTTACTAAATTTTAATCCTAGATTACTAATACTTGCTTATACATGAAAATAATGTAACATTAATTATTTAGAAATAGAATAGAAAGCGACTTAGTTCCGATAACTAAGAACACAAACTAGTGCCAGACGCATCCGCCGACCAAAAGATATCAACGCTCATCCGTCTCCGAACACAACAGAAACAAAAGCCCAATACATCATACAAAATTGTGACACTTATGTAAATTTTTATTATAGTATCGATTTCATCAGCGTTTCACCACACATCGATATGTGCTATTTCATAGAATTGTAACATTAATCGATTCGTTATCGATAGAAAGTTCACGTTCTGGCGCTCCGTCACGTTCAGTTCAATTCTCTTGTAAAATTTTAGTATCAATACCATTAGGTGTTCCAATACTTGTTTTGAAAGGCTAGTCTTTGTTTAGATCAAGAGCAATACAACCAGTTTGGCTTGGTTCGACCTGTGCATCTGTCTGCACTCTCTAGTTCCGGGTTCGATTCTCGGACAACACTCTTTAAGCTTGGTCAACTTTTGAATGCACCTTTCATTGACTGTAAAATGAATTCGATTAAATAGAACGCTGCGTTTAGTATGAATGTGCATGACTAAAGTCCTAAACAAAGCAATATACAGTCAAGCATCGGGCAAATAACAGTTAGTTTGTTTGTAAACATTTCGCCCCAACCTGTTTACCGACCACAACAATGCGTGCAAAGACCCAACTTGACAGTGGGACACATCACTCGAGAAGTCGAGACGTAAAAAAATATTGGAAAAGAATCGATGTGTTCGAAATTCAGTTTGTTATTGCGGCGTCACAACGTTTTCAACAGTTGCCATGCAACAAGATATCTGCAAGGAAACCGCTGAGGTTGCGAAACGGGCGAGCGCGTCGAAGGTGAAGGCGGCGAGCGCCAGTCGCCGACGCGAGTGAGAGGCGGGCGCACGACCGACGCTTGCGCTGACCCAGTACGCGCGAAAACGAACCCACGCTCATCGCCGCGCGCGCAACATACTGTGCACTCCCTGCACCAACCACCCAAATATACCCACATTACAGTGATTTTGTGAATTAAACCTTTGTGCTAGTGATTGTGTTCCACTGCTCCCTACATAAGTGCCCACGGAGATTGTGAGAATTTTTCTCGTTATTTGACACACATATGACGTGAATAACGGTGCGGGGATCCGACGCTCGATCGACTCGCTAAAATCCAATAAGTGTTAGTGTATCTTAAAAGCAGTGTGCCGGAATTTTAACGGACTTGCCTAAGCAGAGGTAAGAACGGATGTTTACAGTTATGCTTATTGTGTAACTTTACGGTGGCGGAGAAAGCTTTCTTATAAGAATCATGTTCGTTCAAAATTAGCAATAATATTTTACGAGATCATTAAGCGTTAAGTTTTTAGATTCATAAAAGATGGAAAGTTCTTAAACAAAAACTAAAGTTTAGTATGATTGATTACCTCCCGGCGTCATTTTAATAATCTCCAACGCTCTTAACGAAATGGAGAATTTTAAAACACCAATAATTAAATATTCAACAGAAACAAGTTTTCTATACCAAAGTTACGAGTTCAGTAAAGAGCAAGAAACTATATATTCTAAAACATTCATAATTCATAAAAGGGGTTATGAATATTCAAAGCGAGCGTTTAGACTCTTTTTAGAGTCACCAACGAAAATATGAGGGAAAACTTAAGGACGTATTTGCGTCCAGAATAAACAATGGCCGCCGGGTGAAAAGGTCTCTGACTCATCTTAACGTGCGGCACTCGTGGCCGAAGCTTCTGTTTAGAATAAATTTACCTTCGAAACGAGCTTTATATGTCTCTTTAGTAAACAGAGGACGAAGACCGATTTGTTTATATCTGTTTAATTATTCTTTGCGTAAGTCAACATCAGATCGTCGGTGAAAGAATTTGTTTTGTCTGCTTTGAAACTTTGCGAAAGTTGGTAACACAGTTTATTCAGTAAACCGATCCATTGCAATAGTTTTTATTGGTCCCTCGTCTTTTTTACAACGTTTCTGTCTTTTCTTGATTTAAGCACACCAAAGAAACAACCAAAAAAAAATAACTAGATCACGCATTGCATCAGCAGATACAATTTCGTTTTTTGACATGGCTTATTTCGTCCAGAAACTTGGTGTAGTGCGCAACTCTGCGGTGGTCTCAGAGTATGACGCCATTCACGTTTTAAAACGAGTTGCAAATAAGACCATTACCGTCCAACAGACTTTTATTAAAGTTCTACAAAATTAAAGAACTGTCCAAACATTATTTAGATTTAAGTTTTATTGGTAAGTGCGTCAAACTCGACTATCTAAAAACGTTTAGGAATGTCATTGTTGTGCAGAATTACTTAAATCACTGCCATCTTTGAATCCATGAGAAAAGTTTTCAATATTTGATGTGTCATTCATCAGTCATCTAGGCTAAGGAATTAAGAACCGACATAGAATGACCAAGTGTTAATTGTATAAACTAAACTGTTTATCCGTAAGTCCCACAAAACAAAACATACTGTTCAAAACAAGGTACGTTTCAAACGATCGTAAAACTCCAAGTCAAAGAGATGGATGAGAGTAATTATCAAGAAAAGCACGGAAGCAATATTTTATTACCTCCGTTCCAACTACTAAGATTTTGTACTAAACATGACATTCTACGTTTAAATGTAGAACAACGTTCAGTAAATTATAGAAACTCATTCATCTATAAAGATATATGGCACGGTCTTGGAACTTTCTAAAGATTGCAAACGTTTATGAACGTCTAGATGCGGATATTTATATTGTTATGATGATAACAAACATTTTACAGTCTTATATGAGGCTATATATGTTACATAGTAGTAAAAGTCTCAGGGCAATATACAAGAAGAAATAGCACTATAATTCAAAAATGTTAATAAGAAAGAGTTTCATATGGAAAAAGCTGCCTGCTTAGCATGTCTATGCATCTTCATAGTATCTAAGTAAAGAATAACACTGAACAACTTATCAGGGTGTATAAACATGCCACATTATCATAACAAAGGTCTCCGATGTTTATGAAAGTGCAAACACGGGATGGTTGTAAAAGCACCCTGCTGTTGATAAGAATCCAACTCGAGACATATGTTGAGCCTTTTTCTGACCTTGGTTGTTTACCTTTTCCTTTTTCGAGAACACCTCTGTGGATTTAACTTTGTTTGACGACAATGTTAGCACGAGATATCTCCATGTTTTAAATTTTATCAAATCTAAAGAATGTTAAACTTGGAGCAAAGAAATTCAAGGCTAAACATGGTAGTTCCATATGGCACTCAGCCAATACTTCCAATGCAGAATAAGTTTTTGTAATAAACTTTCAAGTTACTTAATTAACTTCTTTTATGTTTCATAAGTAGCTGTGCGATTTATTAAACAAAAAATGAATGTGGCCTTTAAACTTATGATCGCAAAAAGGTCAAGAACATTTGTCTATAACATTTTAAGAGTCCACTTTAAAATGCCACAGCTTATTTCATATACAATGTAGGTATATTAACTATAAATTCAACAACATATATTGCACAAAACGAAATAAAATTGGAAGCTGATTAAAAATGACATTAGTTTCGGAGGTCATATTCATTAAAGAACGAAACAAAACAGTTTCTGATAGGAAACTTGTTATTCCAGGTCTATTTTATAGGAAACTGGTTTAATTTCGAAATAAAAGCTAGATTGTCTTAAAAGGTTATTTCGCATACTCGTATTCATTTTGTTTCTGTGATATTTCAGCGGATTGAATTCTCGACGAATACATTTGCATTCAAATCAAATTTTTAATAGTCAGATGTTAATTTAATCGATATATTTTAAGCAACTATCATTACACAGATTTCACTGACCCGTAGTCTGCCTGTAAGGCGAGACAGGTTGCAATAACGGCATATTACATTTTAGATTAACTTACCTAAATTATATAACGTTAACTTGCATTTGATGCAACATCATTACCCCACAATTACGTTGGCTCACCAACCGGAGCTACTCACATAACTTGCAGAGTAAGCAAACTGAAGTAGCACTGGGATGGCTATGTTCGTCGAAGTACCGTTGGCCGGTGGAGCAGACGAGTCCTGGAGTGGAGACCGCGTATCGGCAAGTATAGTGTGGGACGCCCCACAGTTAGATGAACCAACGACCATACGAAGGTGGCTGGGACAGACTGGATGCGCAAGGCGAAGGACAAGGTGTTGTGACGCAGCTTAGGAGAGGCCTATGTTCAGCAGTGGACTGCGCTGGGCTGAGTTGAAGACGTTGGCTTATGACACACACTGCTATAAACAGTAGCGAATCAGTTTGACAGACTGCACGCCCGTGTGTCCGTGTCTTCACACTTAACAGTTTCCTGTTTCCGGCTTTCCGCTATTGTTAGTTCAACGCCATATATTCTGTTTAGAACGTAAATTATAGCTCTCGTTTCATTACTATGAAATTCATATTGTTTTACTTGCGTTAGTTTAGATAGCTCCAGACGGTTTTATGTTTCTGATTCTTCTGTTCGTTATTTGATTTCCGTCACGTTTTAACAATAAACATATTATTGTTTTCGTGCTCAAAAGGCACGTGTCGAAATGCCTAAATTGGTATTTGTAATTTTATATGTTTATTCGGAAAAGTAACGCTATCTGTGCATTTGCACTGGCCTTGCATAAAAATTTCGTCAATTGACGCATTTTTATACACAGAGCATTTATAAAATTAATGATATGGATAAAAAACAGGAACATAATGCAGCTAGCTCTTTGAAATGTGAAGCCTCTCAATAGGATAACTTAATATAATATGTAAGCACTTGTTCTCTGACTGGTATTACTAAAATATAAGGAGTGAAAGAAAATATTAATGTACCAGTAGCTAATCGAGTTGTAAAAGGCTGTTGAGGGAAAGTACTTTAGCTGGCTTTTACAACTTGCCTTGCCTTATATAATTTAACGATGGTTTTTACCTTGAATTATGTGTTGTAACAAGTTATTTTCTATACAATTGCCATATTTTAATCATCTTACGTGGAGCTAAAAGATTTTTTTTTATATCTATTTTTTTGTGAAAGATAGTTATAAAATATAGATTATAGATAGAACTTGTATACATAACTTGAAATGACACCTTCGCTTTTGGATTAAAGTGCTATAATGTTATCTCTTAAAATATTGTAGGCAGACGTATAACCAGACTGACTAAACATTTACACGTACTAAAACACTTTTTTTGTTTAACAAAAATGTTATATACAATGTTATTAATATTTAAGTGGCTTCTATTTGATCACTAACCCGTGGTTTCCTATCAAAACTAGTACAATTTGTTTCTCTTGTATTAAGAGATAAGTGAAGTAGTATTTTAAGTAAAACATAAGTCAATTTTTGATATTTAGTACTGGGCCCAATATATTATAGTACCTTGTGGAACCCGTTTTTTGCCTTGAAAGGTCGTAGTAAATGTACTTTTAATTACAATAAAAATTAACTGGTCTCGTTAGGATGCTCGAGTATACATCTAGAGCGGTCGTACAAGGCGGCCCGGTCCAACCGCCCACTGGGCAAAGGGCGGTACAATTGGGACAAGGAGACTTTTCATTGTTTTGCATACGCAGTCACGTTGAGGTAGGTTTTGTTTGATGACTTGTAGTATCTTTGTGACTGCTAAAGTTTACGGTACTTGCGCATAATTAATTATTCTGGGTCAACTTTTGGGAACTCCGCTAACGGCTTATGCAGGATGCAGTGTTGATGCAAATAAACCATCTAAGTTTAAGTCAACGAATAAAGAAGTTATTTTATGATGGATGACTACTTATGGGGTACCTACTTGATTTTTGTCATTCTTAATAAATATAGGTATTATGTGGTATAATTTATAGTCTTTAGATGCTAAGAATTCAAAATGAAATATAGCACTCGATATATATTCATCCACCAGGTTTATTGGGTTGCGTGTCAGAAAAGTGAGCGAAAAACTTTTTACATGGCTTACAAACATTCTGTTTCCAATTAATTCTAATAACTTGTCTTATCCTGATCATCTTCTATTACGAAATCAATCATGATCTTTTTCTCGAGCCAGACCAATTAAGTTAATGCAGTAAACACTATGAGTAATATCGACGACCACTTAGCGCAGTCAAGGTCTTGGTAGTTGGTACAACAGGACCTGACAAGTCGTGAGCTCTATAAAAGTTTAAAATCCGTCCAGTGTGTAGTCCGTCGGCCCTCGTGACGACCTCGCAACAACCTCGCAGCACCGCATTCACCGCTCCTATTGGCGCGAATGCAGCAATCGCCTCCAAATATAGATTTTTTTATATTCCATGTCACGGAATAGTTTCGGCACCAGCTTTTTAAATATCGAACGAAACGGGTCGTAAGTAGTGCAATACGAATTTTAAATTACTTTCCGATGAAACTAATGGCTTGATTATTGGTTCGGTACTTTTCTTAAAGTAAGAGTTTGGAAACGTTCCTTTTTAAAGTTTTAACACTTTAATAATGTAAACGCAAATGAAGATATATCTAGATTATCTATGGAATTGCTTTTGCAACTGTTTAAATATTATTAGTCTGTTATCTTCCGTTATCTGTAAACGTTACTTAAGTATTAAGTTAAACAATACTTTAACGTAAAGTTCACGAACACATAATTGGTCATTCCCAAGACTTTAGTGACAAGACTTACATAATTTAAGATTATTGTCTCTAATGATGGAACTACACAAATAAATGTCATTGTCTGTTAAAAATATGGTCGTTAAAAATATTCACTTTCAATTGTTTGTTTGACAAAGGCCCTAAACGTGTGAATCGCCTTGAATGAAGTGGTTATCAACACAATTACATCGAATTATTGTAATAAATGAAGAGTTATAATGTCAAGACTGTTCTAATCAGTAGTTTCACGAGTGATACTTAATTGAAAACCTAAACGTATCGTACGTACGAACCTTCTTAACGTATATTGTATATTTATTATATTCTACTGCAGTCGGAAAACAGCCTAAATTCTATCATACAGTAATAGTATTAGTTGTGCCTGCCCGAGAGTTTATTAAAACTTGACTTAAGTTATACCATATTTTGTCTTAATAAACTTCATGTAAACGGAATTAAGTTCATCTTACTTGAAGTTACATAAAAAGGCTCTTGTGGTCAGCGTTGAGAAAAATCTCCAATCGCGATTTAAATTATTATTACCTTTGTGCATCAAGGAAAGTCCCTCGGCCTCCTTGGTTTGCATTTGCTAACTAGCTTTTTTATCCTTTCGATTTTGTGCAAGAATATTATTATCATTCCATACCTTACTTACCATAGGTTGTAAAATCGCTGTATTGGCCTTATAAAAATCAACAAAGCTTAAAAGAAATCGTGTTTAATTGATTTCAATTTCAAATAGGGTGATCAGCTCTTGTGAAAATTTTCTCTCAATGGAACTATCAATTCCGATAAAGTTGAAAGTACCTACAACATTATCAAAGTAAAACTGTTTAGCTGTTGAATTATCGATTGTCTACACAAGCCCTAATATTAATAAAACCTCTAAGGCACGATGGAAAGCGTTTAATTTACTCATTCAAATCGATTTCGCATTTTACTGCTCAAATCCGTATCATAAACTGATCGTGTGTGTGACAGCCTATATTAATTTCACACGATCATTCACTTTCCTTCCTCTCACTTCCATGTTTTCTATAGGAGATTAAGAGTGCATCTCTGCGATTTTATATATGCCTGGTACCTTTGAATACATTCTCAATGTTTGTTTCGTGGTAAAATCTTTTTATACTGTGATTCTTATTACATTATTTGGAATTAAAGGATTTATAGTTTAGTTTTGTTGCAGTCAAACCCCTTTATTTATAAACGTTGCATAAAGTTAAGTAATGATTAGCGGCTATTTAACCACACATGTTGATGTTTAAACGTCATTTAACTTAGAGCAACGTTTATAAATAAACCCGAAAATAACAAGATGTGTTTTGATTATGTGTAGAGATTTGAACACCATATAATAACAATTATTGTTTCAAAGTCTGGTAATATGGTTGAAATATCTGATTTGAATGTGAATATTGCACTAATATATTCTTTATCTATTTCGACGGAAAGAAGTTTCGACAAATAAATGTGTAACTAATATGTGGGTATTTATAACATCCGTTACTATAGCAGCCTTGTTTACTTCCTACGCAGTTTGACGATATCGTCTAATTAAAGTTATCTACATTTGGATCGTCATTTTGATTCTGGGTCCTGATAGCTTGTTTCACTGGACTGCTGGTTTTTCCTTCTTTAATTTAAGTCTTTAGGCCATTTGGTTTCAATTTGTCCAATTCGTCATAGATGACATCATCATCATCATCATTGATCATTCTCTGATCACTTCTTACCTTAGGGATTCTGGGGTAACTTAGTTTTCGGTCATAGTTTTTTTTTTAAATTTTAACATTATTATCGTTTTAATGACCGTTTGCCTCGCGGCTTTGACCAAACACAGACGATGAAAGATAACTAATACTACTGACATTTTCATACGTTATATCTTTTACTTTTAAGGCTTCATCCTTGACTTTTGTTCGGTTCTGGGGTCAGCTAATTTTAAAGTGCTTATTTATATTCTACACTGGTTTGACATGACATTATGAACTAAATATGGTATTCCAAACAGATTTATAATTATAGTACGTTCTTGATGACTACAAACAGTGAGTAAGCTTAGATAGACCTTATCTAAATTTGTGTCAAATGACGTCATTTAGGCTAACTATGAGTTCTTGAAAGATTGGAGTGATATCATTTTGTATGCCTTGTCCCTTGAATTAATTGATATATGAAGCAATACATTGAATAACCAGAATAATAAATATTCTTAGTAGCCTACCCAGTAGCTTAATCAATTAACTGAATTCAATTACAAGAATCTAATAGTTATTAAAATGTTTACCAAATGCGGGTGCAGGCTAAGGTTTAACATTGAATTTAGTAACGTTTATAGAATTAATTTGTTCCGGTAATTATTGGATCGGTCAAGCTTTCTACTGTGCAGTTATATCCACATGTACCGTTTCGACATGCAAAGGTTTAAGAAGAAACTGTTTTTTATTTAAGCATCATTTACAAACTATGAGATCTTATTTCATTTCACGGTAGTAAATACACTTGAATATTACTATAAGATACAATTATTGACATTTCAATTAACACTGATCCACTCGCAATGAGGTTCTCATAACTATAATATCTAGTATAGTATGGTTTGACTCTCTTAATTTAACAATTTCACACCAGATTTTATCTAATTTCGAATACCTTTCACAATTATCTTTTTAGTGGCAACTAATTTAATCGTGTTCTATAATAGAACATTGTCTTATATGTCAAAACCGGCTTGTGGTTTGTTCCTCAACATAATTCCACATTAATGCAAGTAAGTGGCAGCCCAGATAGAATCGTGACTGAATGAAGGTGATGCAACGACAATGTCTTATTATATTTTTCTTGTTCTTCTGAGTTTTGTAATAAAATTCCTCTCTCGCCGCAGCTATGCTGGCTTATTAGATTTGTATACTGCATTTCTTTAACAGAAAAGTGTTAATAGATATTTGTGATTCTGAGAGCATCAGTAAATCATATTTAAATGCGTTTGTTTCATTTTTGTTGTTTCCACAATTCATTATTCAAAGTTTATTTTGATGTCTTTCTCATACAGAGTATACATTTTCCCCTTGTTTCTTACGTGATTGTGTTTCCACAGTCTACGCCAGTTTCTCTTCAAGGCTATCATTTCTAACACCAAGCTTTATAAAACCCCAAACGATCGTGCACCGAACACAATGGTGTTTAAAAATTGTCAGCACAACCGAATTTCAATGCACAATTTCGAAAGTGACCGTAATTTGTATGGAAATAATGCCTTTACGCGATGTCCCAGAGACCTTGTTACAACTATTAACATTTGCGTTTTAAGTGCAAAGCTTTTTGGAAAATCTTTTTGCGACATTGCTCGAAGGATTCTTAAAATAAATTGATTATTATTGGCTGTTCGATGAGTTAATGTTGCATGTAATATTTTCCTGTTTTACGACCTACTTTCTCGTGATTGGGTGAGTCGTCTCATTCATCTTGTCAGTCTTAACCTTATAGGAACGGGAGATTGAATCGTCACTTCGATGTGACCTCGCGTCTTCGTTAGCATGTTGTATATTGACTTTGCATGTTAGCTAAGAAAGTGGAGAGAGTATGGGAAACGTAGGGATTGCTCACATTCGCGGTGATTATCTCGGATAGGGACGAAGGAGCAAGACTGTCGTTAGTTAAGCGTTTGTATGCATGCCTTCTTACATTAATAGGGTGAATGTTCTTGCTTCGTATATTTGTTCTGCTTGATGGGCTATAAAGCAATAATGTGTCAAGTTCAAATACTGCATCGATATATGCTTCATTATAGATTCTCTCCATAACTTACATTTTTTCCATCACTTTGATCGTTTTCCCCAGTAAATTATTATTCTGAACTGTCAACGCTTTCGTCATTAAGTAACAAAACTACGAGATTTTCCTTTTCAAATACGAGTCAAGGTAATGAGCACGAAATTGTCCACTCGTGTGTATTTAATGTATTCACTTGTTCGCCAAAGTAGTACATTCGAGTCGAAACACTGCTTTATAAGTGGCACTTGAGCTTCCACCGCGAAAGTAAAAACGAATTCACCTAGTGTTTCCATTTCATTTACTACTAGCTGAGGTTTAGGTAACAGTATATTTGAATATGCAGCGCAATGGATTGCGTTCGTTAGACTTGGTTCTTTTGCATGTTCCACCTACGGCACCATGTTGATATATTCATCATCAAGCATTACATTTTTGGGCATGCTCTGACCTAGTATTGTAGAAATAAGTACGACCGGTTGTCGGCTTTATACTTGTATGGGCAGAACTACTGCGATGTCAACATTAGCTTTACTTTTATTAAAGTAAAATATCTTTTTATGTATTTTTATTCTTGGGGCTATATAGGGCCTTGTGGCTAAGTAATAATAGCCACACGGGTCGATCGATCAGGTTAAGCTACGCTTGCCGCAGTTGGTCCGTGGATGGGTGACCATCTTTAAATAGCAAGACCCCTCCGTGCCTCGGAAAGCACGTTTATCGTTGGTCCCGGCTATCATAGGTGGATCTTTGACAGTCGTTACGGGTCGTGAGAAGCCCGAAAGTCTGACAACCAGTCTTACCCAGGGATATCATATTACCGAGTAACTGGGTTGTGGAGGTCAGATAGGCAGTCGCTCCATGTAAAATATTGGTATTCAGCTGCATCCGGTTAGACTGGAAGCCGACCCCATCATAGTTGGGGAAAACCTAGGCAGATGAAGATGATGTATGTTGATCCATAATAGGACCGACTAAGAGTCACGTTGAAGTAGGTTACCGTCTAGTTAATAGGTAGGGTTATGGAATAACAGAAACACAAACAGAGTGTCATTATATTTAGTTACATTAAATAATTCTTAAAATAATCTTAATGATTATGACCTAGTTGGTGCATTAATAGTTATTATTCATACTTAATGTCAACACTTTTAACTTTTGAGCCTTGCAGGTGTTATGTTAAAGCGAAAGCGTCAGGGTAGCCCGCTACACACAAATTTTCTTACGTTTTTTTTTGGAATTTGCAGGTCAATATCAGGTTGTATGTTGATCTTAATATGATTCGCGGCCGTAACAAATATTTATTTATAGAATTATAATCATAAAAATCATCAATACTGAATGATTATTGATTGGGATAATCAATAATGAATCAGTTCATGTTACCCTATTGAATGACTATTTCATGAAATCATGACATTGGAAGCCAATTCTAACTTAAGGGGTTGTATTGCTGATTCTAATGATTATTATTCTGTAATATAATTTGTTACGATCGCGAAAAATATTTTAATCAACATACAACTTGACACTGACCTGCAAATTGCAAAAAACGTAAGTAAATTTGAATTTCGCGGGCTACCTTACCGCATCCCCCTTAAGTAACTCAAACTTAATGAAAGCTAACCTCTGATACTTGAGGAAAATGAAAGTCGAAAATCAAGGATATAGTATACGATAGGCTTAGAGGGGCGTAGTAAAACGATTATTTAAGTAATAATACGGCGTGGAATAATCGTATCTATATTATAGATCTAATATGATAAAACTGAAGGTTTATATTATGTAGGTAAGTTTTAGAAGTAGAAGAAAATGGTATTGGTAATTGACATGGCAAATTCATGGATGCTGGAGAAAACATTTGAAAATTATGAGATATTCGTACATACGTTTAAATTTATTCAAGTCATTAATTACAGTCAATTTAATATTATACACGCATAATTATGCAAAAACAATAATTACTTCTAAAAAGTAACCACAGAATCATAGATCGTTCGACTTTAATTGCATCAGTTTAATAGTAGATGCAATCTTAAGCGTTTAGAAATGATTTATTTTTCATGTTTAATGCATGTAGTTTCACTCTATCTGACGTCATGGCCAGTATCGCCACAGATTTAAATATTTTCTACCGTTTACGTGTGACAGACAGTAGATTTAGTCATATTGTACCCCCGATTCCAAAACCTAGAAACGAGTCGTATTTTTTAGGGTTCCGTACCCAAAGAGTAAAACGGGACCCTATTAGTAAAACTCCGCTGTCCGTCCGTTCGTCTGTCCGTCTGTCACTAGGCTGTATCTCATGAACCGTGATAGTTACACAGTTGAAATTTTCATAGATGATGTATTTCTATCGCCGATATATCAGAATAAAATAAATATTTAAGGAGGATCCCATACCACAGACATGATTTTTTTGCCGTTTTTATAGATAATGGTACGGAACCCTTCGTGCGCGAGTCCGACTCGCACTTGGCCGGTTTTTTAATTACTGAAATGCTACTCGGTGCCTGTAAAAAGATGATCAGTTCTTGCTTCTAATGGAGGACTATTTTTTATGTTAGTGATAAAGATATTTATATTAAATTTTTGGTATTTATACTAACTCCTACTTCATTTCAAACTGCTTCTGAACCATGACATATGGATCAGGCAGTAGAAAGAGAAGACTTTCTTTGGAATTAAAAACAGCTTTTAAATCGAAATTTTGTTCATAAACTAGATTTCACGATCAAGTACGTCAAATCTACTAAGTTTAGTAAATTCTTCCACACAATGATGTTAATGGTGTGACCAAGTTGGCCCTTTGCCTGCAACCGTTAACTTACCCGTTTACAACTGAGTGTCAAGACTTTCGCGGAAAAATTAACCGTTGACAACTTCACAAGTCATTAAGTGATAAGTAGTTATTAATGCTGTGTTAATGAGATTTTTTAATGATGTGGCAGATTTATGAGAAGAAAGCAAAATACGGAAGATAATGAACTGAAAAGTATGAAGTTTCGCTTGATTTCCGCTTCCGCCAAATTGCATTTTCAATGACGTCACTATTATGGTCGAAGACAGAAGAAAATAAATGTTGACATCTCATTTACTGAAATTGTTTCAGTAGGTAGTTTGATTTGATGGCGAGCAATGGGCAGCTCGCCGTCCGGTAAGGACCAGGCCCGGGTCGACGACGCGTTGTGTTCCACGCGCGCCTCAGATATGTCAGCATCATAGACGGGGTCCGAAAGGGCCGATGCCTGCCGGGGTCGTGGATTGTTCGAAAGAGTTACTTTGGCCCTGGCGCACAGGCTACTGAAGGAATACGGGTGGGTTTTATTCAGCAAGAGTCTGACACGCCCTTCCGCTTCGCCCAGAGCGGGAGAAGTAATTTGATGAATCCCTAAAAAAAAAAAGTAGTTTGATCTCCTTTGCCGTTAAAAAATTTGCATTCAAATTTCTATGTTGCTAGATTATTTTTTCTAAATGTTTTCTTTAAGCTCGGATTTCTTAGGAAAGCGGTTCCGTAATGAAAATCTGTAATTTTCACCAGTATTTGACATTAGATTTTCAGCCTATAATGTTCCCACTTCTGGGACACAGGCCTCCTCTCTTCGAGAGGGAATGAGTTGTAACCTACCACGCGCGTCCAGTGCGGATTGGTAGATGTCACATGTCTTCGAATTTTTGGTTCTAGGACATGCCGGTTTCCCCACGATGTTTCCCTTCACCGTTTTGAGAGCAGTGGTGATGAAATTATTTACACAAAGTAAAGGGCCTGCCTGTGTTAAAACCCACGACTTACAGTCGTAAGTTTGGGCCATTACCGGGGATGACATTAAGGTGTCAAGAAACGCTCGCTGTAGTCCTGCGGCTACTGATTCTCAATTAGTTGAGTTAGAAAATGATATGTAGGTACAATACAGATCAACAATCACAAACTGATCATACCTCAGACATTAAATTCAATTTACCAACAATCATACAAGGCCTATACCAACGCGACAGTTTTAGTTACGACATAGTAAAAGTCGAAAGTCCATATGTAAGTAATAATTGAATATGGCTTTCTACGCCCCATGTTTTTGTGATTACCCATAATTACAAATACATGATACTATGTAATTTGACTGTCTATTTATTATATTAGCTTTTTGATTTAGAAATTAAATACAAGTTTGGTGTTTCAATCATATTTCACGTTTCTTCATTTTCGAAGTCGATAAGTGAAATGATTTCGGAGTATAACTAATTCGCAATAATCTTAATTTTCTTCGATTAAACTTTCCTTTACCTCGATGGATTATGCGTTAAGTAACGCCTTAAGGATTCCGCAGACAGGCGCAACGTGACAGCGCGACGCGACTCTAGTAGAACAATTTCTATGAAATCTTCTAAAAATTGTTCTACAAGAATTGCGTCGCACCTCCTGTCTGCGGGAGCCTTTAATAGCTATAAAAGTCGCTTCTAATGCAATTAAACGGTTTATTAGAAAACGGAAATACCGTGCTACAGACTTTACGAGACTGCCTCGTAGGTCGCAAGTGCTACTGCTGAGCATGAGGTACTGGGTTCGATTTCGAGTCGAGCAAAGTGTTATTGGGCTTTTTCCACAAGGAATTTCTCAGTAGCAGCCCGGAGTCGGGATTTGTGCCATGGTTGACGGCAATGGGCTCGCTCTCTATTATATATGTGGGACTTAAACATAACTGGGGAAATGTGGGTGTACTAAGGTCACACCTCTGCTTAACTCTTCGAGGATTACTAGCGTGATGTTATTTTAAATTTTACGAGAATGATTCTTTAAAAAGAATAGCTGTATTTGTTGTGATTGAATGCTGTGATTAAATGATACATGATTTATTTCTGTCAGTAGCTTTGTACAAACACTTTTACACGTCAATCATATTTTTTAAACTTGATGAGGTCGGCGTTTCCTATCTGACTACTCTGAGAAGAAAGGCCGAAACAAACTCAGAGGTCACAGTCTCTTTTAAAGTCCAGACATAATCTTGGTCAGATCATGCGAAGACCATGTAGATTGGTATCTGAAATGGTCTTTTGAGGAAAGAACTACACAGATTGAGTGGACCTGTCCAGTCAGTGCACGCATTTGTCAGTAATTGTGCAGCTCGAATCAGGAAGTCAGGACTTAAGGAGCTCAACGATTCGACGAACAATACCAAAGAAAGGAAATTTGGGTAGGCCGCATAAATTACTCAAATTGCCAGATCATGATTAAAATTAAATGAGAAAAAAAAAGCAATTAATTAACATGAACAGAACTGTGCTACGAATATGAATTATATTGCGTTTTGATAAGATTCTTTGGAGGCGTTGTTAAAGCTGTATGTTTTCCTAGGGTTGTCTCGAAGATTTTCTTTTTTTCAAAGATCATCTCGCCAGTACCAAATTAAAATTGGATTACTGGCGGTATGTTAAGTAAAGGTACGAGTTCGTAGCCGACTGCATGCAGCAGCAGCAAGCGACGTGTTGCCGCGACACTACTGGTTTCATGTATTTCTACGAAAACGACGTGTCGCTAGCTACGGAAGGTATTTCATAGAAATACATAGAAACCAGTAGTGTCGCGGCGACACGTCGCCTGCTGCTGCTGCCTGCAGTTGGCTACGGACCCGTACCTTTAGATATTACGAGATAGGTTCTTTAAAAAGCATAGCTGTAATTGATACCTTTGATAGTCGGTCGGAAGTATACCAATAGAAAACTCTCATTAGCTTTTGAGTCTTATTTGACCTGGCAAAGGATTTCACCTCAGAAGGAGGCTTCCGTCTCTGTGAGGTCCTTAAGCGAGGCGATTTCATAGCTTATGTATCAAGTCTAAAAACAACACCAAATAGAAAAGCGGTGGGAAACATTATGGAGTAGAGCTTCCTCCACTAGTTAGTCTATAGGATCTTCAATCTAACTATCCTTTTACCAACTATTTTGGGGTTGGCTTCCAGTCTAACCGGATGCAGCTGAATTACAGTATTTTAAATGTAGCGACTGCCTATCTGACTTCCACGACCCAGTCACTGGGTAGCACGATACACCTTGGTAAGACTGGTTGTCAGACTTTTCAGCTTCTGACTACCCATAACGACTGTCAAAGATTGACGAATGACAGCCAGAACTAACGGCTTAATGTGCTTTCCGAGGTGCGGAAGGATTCTGTTATGTAAAGATGTTCACCCATCCACGAACCGACCGCGGCAAGCATAGCTTAACCTTCGAAATACCCGTGCGGCTGTTATCATTTAATCACGGGCCCCTAGCCTACCTATATGAGTGATTAAAAAATAATTATTTAGACTTGAGGCAAAAGAAGTATGTAAGGATCGTAGCAGGTGGCGTTCTGTAGTTTCTGCCTCCCATGGGAAGAAGGCGTGAGTTTATCTATGTATGTATGTATATGTATTTAGATTTGAAATTGTCAATCACAATATAAACCCTAACACTATCTACAACAGTTTTAAGTAGCTGCTACTTACCTTAATAATAAAAACTGTTTTTCCAAAAGTGTTCATTATTTACTTAGACAGGTAGCAATATTTAGAATCCAATGTTATTTCAAGCCGTCCATTTGATTGTCATATACTGCCGGTTATACCTACACGTGTTTTAAAAACAGGTAACTGGGACACTAACTAGTGTATTGTTCAACAAAACACTTGTGTCACTATGATTGATAAACATTAACAGGTGTGTGGATACGAATATGAACCTTATTGCTTTGTTAAAAAGTCTTCGGAGGCGTTGTTAAAGCTGTATGTTTTCGTAGGGTTATCAGAAGGATGAAACTTTTTTTAATTGAAAATAAAACATCACACATAATTATCTTACATACGAGTACATGTCGCATCAAAAATCCAATTCTTTTCTTTATTTATTCAAGAATTAAGAATGATTTGTTTCGCCTCAAACTATTTAAGATTTGCTAATGCTGTGGTAAAAATAACCAGTAACCAACAGTCAGTTAGCAAAACATCCATCGGTTTCTTACTAAACTTCAACTATATCCGACGATCCTGGTTACTTATCATTTTTGGTGACCATACATTTAACTTCTTTGCCTGCCAACCGTTATTTAAGAGTGAGAACCCTGTCTGAATAGGGCGTTGTGTTAAATGCCAATCATGTTGACGTGCATTGTTCAGGCTTGAGTGACCTAAGTGTCGCGTCAGGTTTTATACTTTTAACAAAATTATTATACAACTGACATGACTGTATGATTTTAGTGACTACAAGAATTCTTGTGAAGAAGTTAGTGAAATAATGCCAAATGTACATCATGGACAGTTAGCTCAGTAACCTTGTTGCTGATTGGTATTAACCACGGCAAAGGACAAACGAGAGAATTTCAAAATTCCGGTATTAAAATGCTGATTTGAACCAGACAGCAGCCATTTCTAAATAGCCTTCTTCATCCGCTGGTGTCTATTTTGCATCTTGTTTTCATTTCAAGTCAAGTGAAAATATCGTTACCCACGCACCACACACTAACATTAACTTGACATAATATTTTACTGCTGTTTTGCTCAAATAATTTAAGGAAATTATGCCCTAGACTTTGAAACTACAGGAAGTGCTAATTACACCCATTTATCTATTTGTAAAGAGGTATACATCAAATGGTATGTATTCACCTACATAAGACATGTTTAGGACGAGAAAACGTCGCGTGTTCGAGACGTCAGATTTCTTTTAACATTCAAGGAGAGATACTCGTACTTGCGCTGCGCTTGAGTCGATGTCGGCAACGGTTTCCATCTGTTATGGCCGTCTTATATGGATTTCACCAAGGAATTTATGGTAGTTAATGGTTTAAGGAAACAGTTTTTGTTCTTTTGCTAGGCCTAGACTATAAAAAGCCGTAGATGGAAATGTAATTAACTTAGACAGCGATATGACCACAGTCTATTCAAAAATGTACGTGAAAAGTGTCGTTCAATTTCCTTTTCAACCTTCAATCTTCTACTTAAAACGGTAATAGTTCTACTTGGAAATTCAAAACTTTTCCAGCAAAACAGTTCAGTTTTCAACCCAGTAATAGCATGAATTAAAGCTATCACAAAACTTAGTTAACGACTGCAATCTGCAGAATTGCCTTCTCCAATCAAAACTAAAAAGCGGGTACAAGCAGTTGGTGTGAGTCAATTAAAGCTATAATGGCTTACACCGCCCATGGGAACTGAGGGCACATTACTACTAGCTGTTGTGTATATTGCGCAAGCTATAATCACCATGACATAATTCCAGATCTTTGTAATGCCACTGTAACATAAACTTTGGAAATGAGGAAGTTTTAAAGAGATGAGGGTCCAATGTGTACTGGTTAAGTTTACATATTGCAGGTTGTTTGTTTACAGCTAAGTTGATGGTGTTATTTTCTTGCAGATAGTTGTGATTGACATTTGTCGGTCAAGAAGGTAAGGGTTGACTAGATAACGGAGAACACAGTAACGGTTTTGTCATAAACATATATTCCGAAGAATATTAATACTGGTCTTAACTTTATGACAGTACAAACTAATATGAATGCAGGTTATAGTTAAGTACAATAAGATAAACACACAAAGATCTGTTCTTGAACCAATTTCGTCGACATCATAAACTAGCATGCAAAACAGATTTCGTTTTCCTACTACAGATTGTGCAAAATTCACCTAATGACTTATAAAATTTGCGAAATTGATCTCGGTGTTGGCACAGTTGTTGCAAATGCTACAGAACTTGCTAGATAATTTTGTAGTACACAAATACTGGTTGGCATAATATCATCGTACAAGGAAATCTTATAGAAAATAAAGATTAATATTTAGTCACGATTTTGTGTGATGATATCATTTAGCTAGTTCCTCGACGAATACGTGAGTTATGGACAAAAGACTTCACCATTAAATAGCAAAACTATTAAGATATAAAATACTTGTGAATATTCAGATTGCGTAGATTTTTTTGCAAAACATTTTGGCATTTGAGTTAACACTGCTGAATTTGTAAACAATTAAAACATATATTAAAAGTTCAAATAAATGCTAAAGATAGACTAAAGTTGCAGCGGACATTGAAAAAGAAACTAATAAAATATTCACAATTTCTAATAAAAGAGAAGGTACAATACCACCAGCTGACTAGCCTCAAAACTAAATGACGTAGAAAATTTAATTAAGAAAGCATCAAAGTGATTACAAACAAATACGGATCGACCAAAGCTACAGACGATCCAAGTTAAACAAATAGATACTTAATTAACAGAGGCATAAAGACTAATAATAATGCAGCTAAAAGAGAAACTGTAGTAAAAAAGTATCGAGGTCTCCCCGTGATGGAATCTAGACCTGATGCCCGTTCATTCAGATGTGACTGATTATACCGTTAGCTCTCTATCTACAACTCGGTGTAATATTGATGGATGGACAAAACGATATGATTATAACGTCACGGTTACTGGCAAAAATTACATAGGAAGGAAGCTTTTTGATTCTATGACTGACATAGATTTGGAGAATGTTAATGTTTGATTGGATGTTGGAATTATTGGGAATGTACTTTGCGATTTTGGAAGAAGCAACTTGCATGGTTCGGTGCAGGCATCGTTAATATTAACAGTAAATATAAATGTTGGGAGCAGGATTTAAATGTTGGAGCAGTGGTGGCCCAGTGGTAACGGCCCCGACTTACGAGTTGTAGGTCGTGGGTTCGAACCCAGCCAGGCACTTTGTGTTAATTATTTTATCACCACTGCTCTGAAAACAGTAAAGGAAAACATCGTGAGGAAACTGGCATGTCCTAGAACCAAAAATTCGAAAACATGTGACATCTACCAACCCGCACTGGGCCCGCGTGGTAGATTACGGCCCACTCACTTTCGAAGAGAGGAGGCCTGTGCCCCAGCGGTGGGAACATTATAGGCTGATTATGTATTAGTGTTGGGATAGCTTTACCAGAAGTTAATAGAATTCATAATTCATTGGCCTTATCTACGAATTAAAATAAAGTGAAATTTTAAATCACCGTACAAAAATAGGTTTCCAGTTCATCACAAATTGGTTTCAAAATTAAAACTTTGTGAGCAGTTGATGCAATTAAATTAAACAAGAATTTGATAAAAACGAAAGACGACATGCCTATTTATATTATAACTGGCGACAAAAAAGTGTCGAAGCAAATAACAAAAGCGGCAGAAAGTACACCAACAGTATTAAACAATTTCGTTATACAAACGTTTTAACGAATCAGCGAACCAGAGCTATGTTTTAGCAACTTTACTTTTATATTTATAGAAATGAAAATAAACCTTATTTTGTACGGAATACAGCTTTATAAGCTAGCAAAGTTAAGTTTTTTCTCGAACTAGACGCCAGATGTTTTCGAAATGCCTCTCCGAGTGGAAAATTGTTAGATTTCGTGTTAGGTCGTTGCCCGTTCAGTGTGACCGATCAGTGATTACTCTGATATCCAAGTGCAATCTTAAACTGAAACTGTTAATACCGTTGGTTTACGCTAAACCGTCATTATTCATGCAAACTTGCAAAGCCTTAGTTTGGACTTCAGAGCATGATAGTTGCTTATGTCCGTGAAAGTAAAGTTCTTGCAGCAATTATATTGTTATCTCTGTAACAGCGTGACGCAAGTTCTTTGTTACAAAGTCAAGGACCCCGTCTAGCTGGTTTTAATCGGCAACTTCCAGTTTCTCGAATTGTTTGCGGAATTATTCTTTTCCTTGAGATTTTATCTCTTTCCTCCTGGTTTCATAACTCCTTAAATGGAGGCTCTGAAATGTGTACATGCACGGCCTAGTTTTCTGCGGTAAAGCTGAAGTTTGAATTCCATTGGATGTTTTCCTCTTGGCTCGGTTTTCACAATGTCATTTGTTTATTGTTAGGCCGGGGTCGTATTGATATCACCCGCAGCCTTTGTGCAACAGAACTTGTAACGATCACAGATAATATTACATGCTCGTATACTCTGAACTGTAACTTATATTAGTCAAAGGCCTTTGAAAACTTGAAGCATATTTAAGATATCATGTTTAGATTTGCCATTCTATTACGAATCAATTTGCAACTATTCGTACAAAAAAGGTATCAAGCTGTCTCGTTTCCGTCAATAGTCAAATTGCAATACGATTGGCTTTTTAATATTCATCCGTTATACTGTTATGAGTTTTTATGGAGTTTTCGAATCGGCACAGAACGGTTCTCTGGTGTGATTACTCTGATGACCAAGATTTTGAAGATGATTCATGATATATACCTTGCATGTTTATATAAAGACCGGTGCTGATATTTCAACCTCCGTTGTAATATATGCCTCTATACAATTTAAAACTGGTTATTTAGATTAAAAATTAAGTAGGTATGTAAAATGTTTGATGAGATATATTTCAAATTAATGTGATTCCGGACAACTTTCGTCAATCAGAACGTGAAATTAAAGCAGTTTAAGATTATTTTTCAATACTTGAGAATCATGACTTTCAGATTATGTAGTCAATGATCAACATACGAATGCAACCGTCGCCAATTCATGATGTTTTTAGAAGCCGATTGGAAGGCATGACTATCTCCAAGAAGTTAGCAAAATAAAACATAATTTCACGGACTGCTCGGTAAATATCTACCATTATTCTCACGATACCAAAGCTAACTAAATTAATAATGTATTTGTAAAGGAATCCTAAATAACTGGTTTCCTTATGTTTATAACAGGTATTAGGATAAGTATTCTTTTATGTATCTTGATCGGAACCAGTTTGTGGTTGGAATAAAGCCTTTATATTGTAATTTTCAGGCGGTATAACACTGAGCCGATTGTGCAGAAAAGTATGATTCATAATGCAAAGTAATGCCTGGTAGATCCTGTAGAGCTTTTATAGTCATAAATTACATTACAACATGAATGCTTTTCGATAAGCCAGTAAATATCTACAACAGTTCTGATTTTTTTCCAAGGAGATATACATAATTACGTTAGGTCACAAAAATGCTACCCTCAAAGAAGACATCGAAAACTTTGAAGAACCAAAATACATAGTTCGATGGCGTTAAATCTAAAAAAAATGCTAACAATCTTTCCTTAGAATTTTTAATGAATTATGGATAAACCAAGTCTATGTTTAGACAATATAGAAATCATATAGAAAGCCGTTGATTGATACCTCGTTAAAAAAGTTGGCTTTCTATGCTTAGGAGCAAGGTAAGGCCTACTAGTCTACCTTGTTTGTCTGTCTGGTACAATAAGATCGTGTGATAACAACTCGTTAGATCCGGCTCGTAAGTGTCAATGTCACCGATTGTTTATTTATGCACAATTGTTATTTTTTCATTGGCTGCAGAGATATTAAATTAAAAATGTTGGTCTTTTTGGTTGGGTAAGTTTCGTGCATTTAGTTTTTTTCAGTTGTCTGAGTGGTTTTATTTCTTTGGGTTTCAAAATATTACCATTTTTTGTGTAAAAACAATCTAATGTGAATATTTGTTTTTACTTCTTGTTGCATTTAATATTAGTGTTGCTAACAGAACTGGCGTCTCCTTTTGTAACAAATCCTCTTAAATTCAACCTCTCAAGACCCTAAAAACGTGACTGGAACTAGCTAGCGTTCGCTTTTTATATTCGATTTGAATTTCGTATTTATTCGTTTTTTTTTTTATCGTGCGATCCACCTTCCGTACGAGCACTCATCGCCATCATGCCTCACTGACTCCCGTAACGAGAACTCGATAGAGTCGAGTCGATAGAAATCGTGTCGCACTGATATCGAGTCTAGAATCGAGTTGACGCCTCATTACAACGATGCCCCTACGCTTATCTGAGTATGTGTTGATTTGCATACGTATTTGAATAAATGTCTAACGTTTATGCAATAGTGTCATCGCTTCATTCGATTTTCTCATTTTCATCGTGTGTTGCGTTTCTTTTGTATTTTTTTTTACCGTGATTGTACGACTGATTTGCGTCGTAATAAGGCTAATCAATGTAGGTAATTATTTATATAATGATACTTTGGAATTTTGCTGTCGACATCTGCGGAATGGTGGAAGTTTTATTATTTTCTATATTCGCGGTCCATCAGTTTTTTTAGCTGCTAGGTATAACACACTTCAGTCTTAGCCTACTATTGAATTGTATAAATGCAAAATCTAAAAAATATATTCTTCTGAAATTAAAACACGGAGTGTCGAAATTAATTAAGGAATTTAAATTTTGCAAATTGAGTTTCGAATTTCAACAATATGCAAAATATGTAAATATCATGAAATCGAATGCAGTCACGGAGTCGCCATTTTGTGGTGTCAATTTTATTTAGCAATATTGGTATAATTATAGAACTATCGTGTTTGTACACAATCCTTTAATAGTTAGAGTTACTATCCAACAGCATCATTTCAATTCATGTCACCAATAATTCAAAAGGGTGTCGATGATTTGGATATAAATACTTGCTTGGTGAAATATTTTACAATGTCGTTTTAAACAAAGAATATTTGTGTTTTTCCCAATCACTTGAGGAGAAATCCTCATTATCCTTGTTAAAAGTTCAAATAAAACTCAACTTGGGTATTAATTCGATTGTAACACGACAATTATTTCAAAGCCTTTATCATAAGTGGTTTAACAGCTTCGATATCATCAGAATTGTGCAGGAATATAACAGCTCGTCGTGGACGTGGTAGGACAGCGCTGCCGTGGTTATGATAATTACAGTAAGTCATATTTTTGTCGATATTGAGTTCAGTACATATTTGGAATGTAGAGATTGAGATCTACATATTTGCATTTCATTTCTTAAGCTTATTTGTCTTTCTATGACATATTTTCAAATTTTAAATGTACAGAAATGTAGATTTCAATCTCTACATTCCGAATATGTACTTAACTGAATATCGACAAAAATTTGACTTACTGTAATTATCATAACCACGGCAGAGCGGCTCCCCTGACATCAGCTCTCTAATCAGAAGACAGCCGCCATGCAATCTTCGATATGACGCTTTGCTAGAGTGACTGTTACCAGCCAGTGTTGCTCGTATCCGACCTTTCGATGGTTCCTAGTAAATACGTATCGAAACTAGACGGCGCCACTTGCTGCGCCGTCATATTTATTTTATAGAAATATGAAATCAAAACGCGTAGGTAGCTGCTAACTGCTTACTATTCCGCAAATACTGTAATACTAAATTGAGGAAAATGTTCCTAGGCGCTGTTCAACAGACCTGTGAATTGCTCCTATCTTTAAACTAAACACGACTTTCCTATATATGGCATAAATGAATTCCAAGTTCCAACCGAGAGGAATCTTAACCGTAATTCAAGTGTTCAGAGGCTAAATAACTCTTATAAACATCCTGAGAATCTCAGACCGAGAGGTAAAGATTGCAGAGGTTTGCAGGATCGCGTAGAATAATTCAAGTGGGAAATATCCAACAGCCAAGGTATTGACGAGGTACTAAGTGATGAATAGGTTTTGAGTTAGTCTTATTTATTAAAGTACTGGGGTGGAAATGCAACGTTTCATCACAAAAAAATGAAATAGAATCAAAAATGAAATAGAAATCTGTTTCTGTCAATCGTTTGAAAATGACAGAGACAGAGATATGTTTTAAATATGTTTAGGGCTAAACGTGATTTGTGGTGTGGGCCTAAAAGTAGAAATCAAATCAAAACTTGATTGGTTGATGATCCATGGTCTCTCACCTTATTAGAAACAGTTTATTTAAAGAATCCTTAGAGATAAACTGGAAATGCAAAGCCAAAAAAGAAGGGAGGAAATATATTATTACGAGTATGTGCGCCACATTTATCCAAGCCGAAGTGGTCTTACAAGTCGAAGAGTCTTTAAATTCGTGCAATTTACTCTTTCGAAGAGCTAGTCGTTATAAAAATTTTGCAACGCTATTATTATTGATATTAAAAAGATTGCTGCTTGTTGTATTCTTGTCGTAATGTTTTGGTTTCAAACTGTCGCGTAATTTTTCGAAGGCCGCTCAGTTATGATAGTTTGAAAATCGGAATGTAAAGTTTTGTAACAATTTTGATGCAAATGTTGTGTCAGTTTATTGAAATTCATTAGCTGTTATACAAATTTCAATATGTGTACTTACTAGGTATATACAGAATATAATACACTAGCTACGGCCCGCGACTTCTTTCGCGTGGAAGTCGTAAGATACACAATATACTAAAATAACAGGCATATTTACGTAAAAGTCGGCCCCCGACCCACCGCGTCGCGACACTTCGCTCGCCCGCGCTTCGTTTTCGCTAGGCTTCTGACTTTTTTCTTTTCGCACAGCTCCTAAGGGTCGTAGCGTGGTGATATTTCATTACTTTTCTAAAGAATTAGGCTATCATATTTGGTAGCCTAATTAAAATTTGAATTAATAAAAAAAATATATATTCAATAAGATTTATTTTAATTCGACTTAGTTCCAGAGATCACCGCGCTATCAAATAAAAAAAACAAACAGCTTTATTAAATTGGTATACGTTTCATCCGAGTGTGCAGTTTCCTCGTCAATTAAATATCACTATTTTCGAGAGTAACAGAACACCAAAAGCAACAGAACTTTTCTCTTTATCATAGTGTTTTTGTTAGATTTCAATCTTGGGGAACTTCTCAACGAACAAAACCGAACTCTAATGAGCCATCTTCTCATATTGAGGCACGCATTTATCCGCCATCTTGACATATTCTAAAGTACTTTTTAGTCTGCCTACGTAGACACGTAGTTTCCTCCAATGATTAGCGTCTGTGAGAATAGGAAGACACCACTTTCTCCGCCATTTGCGTTTTGTTTTACTTTTCATGTTCCATGTTTGAAAATGGTCTTTGTTTTAACGGTAACGCCTTTTACGGTGGTGAAATGGTTTTGCGTTCTTCTGATTGGACTTAAATAAATACTTTTAACTTGCGTGGTCGTACTCTAGTTTAATGTTTTTGAAATATCAGGGTTTGGAAAACTCTCAAAAGTACAAAATTGTTTTTGTTGTTCACTAAGTATTTGATCAATCATTTGTGTAAGAATGTGAACGCTGTGTTTGATGATAAATCAAATGAGTTCTCGAATGTTTATATCAAAAGTTAATCATTTCTTCAAAAATAAAGTGTATTTATCACGGCTGAATATTAATTTCGCGCATTTTGACCCAGATAAAAGTTTCATATGTTTTTATTTTATGATTTTACAACTTATGTAATGCGGCATTTGACCAGCCTGACCCCTATTACACTGACATTTCAGACTCCCAATGTCGGTCACTTTCAAATTGCCTTACATTAAAGCTGTATTTTATTAAAATATATATAAACTAGCTGCGCCCCGCGGTTTCACCCGCAGAAATCTCGATCCCGTGTAAAAGTATCCTATGTCCTAATCCAGGTCATAGTCTACCCATGTGCTAAATTTTATCCAAATCCGTTCAGCCGTTTTAGCGTGATAGAGTAACAAACATCCAAACATCCACACTTTCACATTTATAATATTATATTATATATTATATTATATATTATTATAGTAGGATGAAAAAAAAAACACACACTTTTAGAGCAGATTTAATATGTAGGTTACTCATCTCGTCTATCACAGCAGATGTTAGAAAATATTAATGTTATTAGAACTGTCTGATAGCTTTTACACGAAATATTCATTCGGTATTGATATTTTTGCACGTTTTATATATTGATTGGATAAAATTCAAAGTTACACTATCAAAGATACTTAAGTACCTACCTACTCTTTTCTCCCTTTTCTTAACATGAAAAGTTGTCTTCAGATAGTTTTGAAAGGACTCTTCTTGAATAGTTCTTTCAAAATTTTCTGAACTTATCTGACTAAATTTCCGTTTTTGGACACAATGTTGACTGAGTCCAATGTAGGTTGATGGAGCTAAACAACTTGCATAATTTCAGGTATTCAATAATTATCACTTGTTCATACCATATTTGAAAAAGCATGTGTAGTGTAAGAAGATCGTAAACTCTAAATAAACAAGTCTAATGTATGTGAAATGTTGCAAAGAACTTACAATCATGTTGACAACATAGGTACTGTACAAATGCATGATACGTAACTAATGAATAATTATCATTTCTTTTATCGTTTTTCTACTTTTATTAATATTGAACTTTGACATTTGACGCTATGTTCTTGAAATTATGCACGCCTGTATAGCAATTTTTCCCTTACAAAGGTTGGAGGAAAAGTCGGGAAAATTTCTTTAGATTTTGAAAGAAATTGGTTGCTTAGGAAGGAAGAGAGTCATTTAAGTAACAGGTATAGTCAATCATATTATGACCCACGACAAAAATATTATGTGTCTTGTGATTTGACTATATTCGTATTATTCCTTCTAAAATTTGACATAATATTATCATAGTTGTTGACATTACAAGACAAAAAGTGAATTCGCATGTAATCACGGCCCTACTTCCCTGTTGTTACATAGTAACTCAATGTAAACTTTTTTAATGACTTGCATGAAAGTGAAAATAATATATTATGTTCAAATATCTAATGATGCGTTAACGTTATGGTACCGACAGATTGCTTGGTTCCGGGGTGCTGGTTAGTAAATGTCAAGCATAACAACATTTATTTATACGTACTTACCTAAGTAACTTATAGAAATAGGTTGATGATATAATTTTGAAGATTATTACTTTTTGTTTGATAGAGGAAACGTGTTCCACTTATGTTTTTTTAATGGCCATCTGAATATACTTATTACGTATTTTTATTCTGTTGATAATTTTTATTAGGATTTTATAAAACTTTCAAGGCCGATGTGACATATAAGCCAAGTCTCACATTTGGTTTTTACGACCCCAAAACACAATTTTTCACTTTACGTCTTTAGCATCTTAACAAGCCAATAACAACTTTTATTATTTTCGAATCCACTGCGTCCATACCGTATCTCCCAATAAATTAAAACAAAAACACGCCCGCCAAAAATAATACGAATTTATTCTTTTATCGAGAGGTTTCCAGCAATCGATACCATCAAACCAGCAAGCAATGCCTACCGATAAAACATTATTCGAATATTCGCAGACAATCGTAAAACCCGCACCTGTCGCGTAAAATCGATCGCTATAGTATGCGCAAACGCATCAGTAGAATAGAAAGCGCGGGAAAACGACATAATGCGCGGATTAAATTTGGTTAAATAGCCAACGAAAGTTGTTTTGTATTGGTATGTTAGAAACTTTATTTTATTGTCTTTCGTATGTCCATGTGTGGTTTCCTTGCGGAATTGTAAAGCCTTGTTTAGGAGTAACTGCCTTGTTACTGTCAGATCTAAAAGAAAGGAAGGAACAAGAATCATGGTTTGTGCTGATTCTTGGTAATAAGTAGACATATTACACAATGTAGGTATCATTATTAATAGGCTAGGGACCTGTATGTTTATTTTTATTTTTGAGTGTTACATGTTTTATAGAATATTGTTTATCTTTTTTTTTCTTTTAGTAGCCCTGCTACAGTTAACGTTTGCTTACAGCTTGTTTTTATTATATAATATTGTAATCTGTGGAAAATGTTGCGGGTAGTATATTTGTCGAGTTTAATTTGAAGACAACACTGTTTATGCTCAATATACGACTGTTTGTTTTCTCAAATGTAATAAATAAATAAGATGGCAGACAGGTTCGAGTAACAGAGTATTGAGTTTTATAGTAAGACTAGCTATTCTGCCCACGACTTCGTCCGCGTGAAATTTCGGCAACCGACCTACTGCGTCGCTGCGCATCACCCACCCACGCTTTTAATTCATTTTCGCTTGGCGTTCTTTCTGACTTTTTTCTTTTTGCTGGGCTCCTAACAGTCGTAGCGTGATGTTAAATAGCCTATAACCTTCCTCAAGAATTGGGTTATCAAATGCAAAAAGATTTTTTTAATCCGACTGGTAGATCCAGAGATTAGCGCGATCAGACAGACTGAAAGACGCGGCGGGGACTGTGTTTTATAATTATGTAGGGATGTAGTGAAGTTTTCCTTACTCTACGTCCAGAATTTTCTTTCTGCTCTTAACTATTTCTCTTATACCTACTTAAATATAATTTTAGATGCTTTAGGGCTGCTTTTTAAACAGTCACACAATTCATATCTGAAAAATAAATATGTCAGTTTGACATATTTTTTATACAAAAGCTGTCAAACCGCAATATTTAATCCTCAGATAAAATATGACTATTGAAAAATCAGCCCATAGCGTAGTTGAAAATAATTTGCGTCGTCAGAACTGGTCCAAGTCTAAACAGTCTAATATTTCTCTTCTGATTTCTGTCATATTAATTTTGCTCATTTAAATTCAAGTCGACTTACTAATCGAACGAATATAAGCATATGTAGGTAATCATTTAATAATATCTATCAATATAAAAACGACCTCCGTTAGCAGAATTCTTAGTGCCTGACACACAGTGGTATAAAACTATAAAGAATGAAGAAACAATGGTTTTATTCGTTTGTGTTATTAAAGGTTAATTGCAGTTATCTTATTGTATTTATGCATTTTAGCAATCATTAATAATTGTTATTACTACAGGGAATATGAGTAGGCAATATTATTAGTAGGTATATTGAATTATTGATGTTCTTTTTTTTTGAAGCATCGTTTCCGAGGAGGTCTCCATCGGGCTATGGACAAACGTGAGCGGAAAAACGTGCCCAAATATCAAGCGCGTTTTGACCCAGTTGTTTCCCTAGCTTTATGGTGTTTCACGTAAGAGGAGACGCGGTCACGTAGTCGATGGCGTTCATTCCAGACAAACGTATTCCTCTGTTTTGTCCCTGGTTAATGATACTAGTCTAAATATTTAATATTAGGGTATAATGTGTATCCACCTCTGTATATCTGTCCCAATGTTTTGTGTTTTGGCGTAATTATTTTATTTCTAAAATTAATATAATTCCAACAGTGTTCAGTGTTTTTGCTCCGCCCCGGCCCTTGCTTGAGCCAGCCCGCGCCGCTGAGCCATTAGCTTTGAATTCGTCCCCTAATAATAATACTTCCGATCCAGCCTGTCCATTGCTGCCCTCTCTCAGCGACGCCCTAAGCCGATCCTCGTACCCCGCAGGGCGAGCCCTTAGCTTGTTGTCGCCGAGTTTGTAAGTTTTTTAAACTCTGGCAACCACTGGCTTGTCCGGTTAAGCAGTCGACAACCTCTTAGGTTGACTTGCGAATAGCGATTCAATAAAAAAAAATGTGTTTTTGCTGGCCAGGCCTTTTCGGAGAAGTCAAACTCCGTTCGTCCTACCTTCGCTCTGGTCTGCCGCAAGTCGCATGAGTGAGATCTGAGACGAAATTGTTATAAGTAGGTACCTACTCGTAGCATGCGCATAGCTCTGTAATTTTATTTTGTACAAAAACTTTCCTATGTGCATTTTTCTGTAAAGTGAAACCAAAACAAATCCTCTGGCTTCTAACGATTACATTAATTCTATGACGAACGTGGAGTAACAATAGACAATTATGAACACGAGTGTATTTCTTTGGCGCGTAATTAGTAGTGTTGCCATGTTTTAAAATGATTGAAGTAGGTTTTTGTTGAAGGTTTGATTACTAGGTCCGGTGGAAATCTATCTTACAAGATTGTTGGTAGGTGAGAGTGTTTTTAATAAATAGATAATTTTCCCACAAAATATTGGTTGGCATTTTTTATTATTTTTCACTTAATAAAATCACATTAAAAAGTAATTGATCCTTTATTTTGTGTCAGATTAAACAAATTCAATTCACAATGACGGGTCTGTAGGTACAAAGTAACGCTATTAGAGGAGTTTGGATTCTGCACAAAAAAAGGGTTTTTGTTTAATTACTTAACCTTTTCAAACAAGTTAGATTCGACACATGAAACCTGTCGATGTTACCAGTTAATCTGGTCATAGCACTGATTTTACTGATAAGAATAATCATAATTTAACATTTCTTTCCTGCCGGGGCTATTTTCCAGCATTGACAGGAGTGGAGTTTTATGCCTATTCTTCTCCATACGAAACTACCTTTTGGAAGAGGCAACAAAATTGAAAATGTTGACGTTTAAAAGTGCCTAGTTGAAATTAATGACTTGACTTTGAGGATCAAATAACTGTCCGCAAAAGTACAAAGAAATGGTTACTCTAACTGAGATATCCTGAATCAACGATTAATTTGTGCTCATGCACGGAAACCGATGCTTCGCATACCTTCACGTTACTGTATCGTGCGTGATTTTTGCGTGTTTCCAAATGTACTAACATGACAGACGCGATGGCCATCGTTAGATACGGCGATACGTGATCAAATGAAAATAACGTCTTCGGATGTTGCTTGGAATGCTGGAATTCTGAAGATTTATTGTCTATTACAAAGCTTCAGACTAGTAATGCAGGTAAAATCTAATAATAACTAAAATTAAATGCAATGGATACCTTCACGATTTGTAGATACAATGTTTACCGTTTTCACATTTCCCGCGTTTTTTTTTGGAAGCGCCAGGTTGCCCGCGAAATTTAAATTTCTTTATGTTTTTGCAATTTGCAGATCAGTGTCAGGTTTTATGTTGAACAAAACATGATTCGCAAACGTAACAAGTATGTATTTAAAGAATTAAAATCATCATTTCATCATACTTAGGGACTTCATTGCATGTGTTTCCGGTTCCAGCTGTTTTTTAACGTAAATTTTTATGAACTAAATCACCTGTATAAAATGCGATAAGAAATCATATCAGCTGCCATTTTGCAAAAAATCTTACTAAACGGAAATTACTAGAGCTGTTTAACTTGTTTTTATAAAATTATTTCAATGTCTGACAGGAAACTTGGACTAATAATTAAGATCTTACGAGTTATTTTACTCATTGATTTGACTGAGCTCATCTTTATAAATCGCATTAAATCTGATGTCATTGTTTATGCGGAATATTTAAAAAAAAACATAGGTACCCATATTTAGTTACGTCAACTGTTTATTTTTTAATTATCCTCAGAATAGTCTAAACGGATGTATGAACGTAAACGAAGCAAAAGGAGTATGTAAGGAACGTAGCAGGTGGCGGTCTATAGTTTCTGCATACCCCCATGAGAAGAAGGCGTGAGTTTATGTATGTATGTAGTCTAAATAAACATATTTCCCTTTCTCCTTCCAGTTCTCTTCTGTGCGATTTATACCTCTTCTTATTCTTTTTATTCGTGGCGATGGCACGACAATGAAGAACGATGTTGTCAAAAAATACTTGAAATTCAAATTGTAAGCCTTGCTTTTGAACACGGAGAATACCAAAACTGGTTCATTTTACGCAACATTAAAGTTCAATTCGAATATTTCATACATCTGTGTATGTCCAGGTGTTTCCTAATTTGATTGGTATGCCTGACGATGTTGATAGAAACATGTTTGTGTTACACAATGTTTTGTGTTTTTTTTTTTTAATGCAATGTTCTATGTATGTTGCGCCAGAAATATTTTATTAGTTAAACTCATTTGATGGAGAAAATTTAGTTTACAGAAGCTTTTTATTACTGTCTGTGAGAACGTGTTCTAATAAAATATACACACGTCAAAAGTGTCTAGGAATCAAGCACGTGTTTGCTAGTTAGAAAAAATCTGGTTTTTTAATTATATTTTTTGTAACTCCCATGGATATTTTTAAGTAAATTTCGACATTTGAAAAGGGAATAGTTTTTGAATTTCGGTCAAAAGATGAAATTATTCTGTCAAGTCGTATTCCTATATACTAGATCCTGCAACGGGTTTGAGGCCAAATCAGTATAAAATTTCTGCCATACTTCTGAGGGGGCAAAAAGAACGATATTATAGTGAGAAGACGTTATTTGAGCCTAGAAGAAATGATCAGAGCCGTGGGAATGTTGGAAGCTGGTTTTCGGCAACGTGCTGTGGCAATAGCTCTGGATTAGTGTCCAATAATCATGATATGGGCGGGTATTTGGATCGGCGGAAGAACCGAACTGATTTGGATCAGAGGCAATCTCATTGCACAGATTTACGCTGAAGCAATTGTATCAGATGTTGTTATTCCTTTGCGGACCCAATTTGGTGCTTCATTTCTGCTTATGCATGATAATAAATAATGATAATAAGTCCGCCTTTGTATGTTATTGTGTGCGAGAAGTTTAAATAAATAAATAAATAAATAATGGACGTCCACACACTGAAAAAGTCGTTGCAAACACACTTGCCGCAGCTAATATCAACGTCCTATCAAGGCCTGCTCAATCACCAGACTTGAATCTCATTGAGCACGCATGGGATAAGCTTCAAAGAAGAGCCCTGCCAAATATGGATGCCCTACACACACCAGAAAATCTTTTTCGTCTGTTACAACGGACATCGGCGGACATTCCGCAATGTGATTTGGATAAAGTCATATTGAGTGTGACAATCGCTGCGATTGTGTCATACGCGTTAACAGCGGAAATACAGACTAATTACTAATTGTTTATTTTACGCAATAAAAACCTTTAAAAACTTTTTATTATTTTTTTATCACATTTTAATGTCAGGAGAAAAAGCCAGCATAAGCAAAAATCGCGAAAAGTCTTTATGACTGCAAAAGCAAAGAGTATTTCGTCGATCTGGCTCATACGAAAACATTTTATTTAATCAATATTATAAGTAGATAGACAGTTTTATTTAATTTCACATATGGCAACTTTTTTAATACCTTGATGGCTAGACACTTTTGATGTGTGTAGTAGGTTAAAATGTTAATTAGTAATAGGTAAGTAGTTAATTTTGAAAATATATTTAAAAAAACATTTTTCGACAGTTTAACAAATTATGTTCTTACGTTTGTCTCTTCACGTGTACTTTCCGTAACGAAGTAACTTCGTATCTAAAACTGTAACACATAATTTAAAAAAACAAAAAAATCGTTGGCTTCGTGATCTAGTCATCGACAAAACTGCTCTTTTTTACATACTTGCGTAGAAAGCTCATATTCCCATCTCACAATAGGCTTGGAGAGAACATGCCGTTCACAGGCTTACATAACGGCTGGGGGCTCACAATGAGAGTAGTCCGTTGGATATGGCAACTAATTCGATAAGACAATAATATCAAGAAAGTGATTGCTAGTAAAAAAATAACGAAGATTCTATTGATGTGTCTGTAATTTGTTCTTTTGATCGGTGCATTATGGTATTTTAAGGCGTATTGTTCACTTGCGAATGGTACATGCGATTGGCTTTGTGGAGCAGATCTCATTAACATATCAATTGACTTTTTTCTACAACACTCCCACTGCCAAGCCGTTTCTTGATTTTAAAGCAATGCTAGCGATGATTATTTTTAATATGCATTTTTCTTTTTCAATTACTTCTCCGGTTGTATCTCATCTCACAAGCACAATCGTCTTTGACGCGTACTTTTCTCTCTCCATGTCACATACCTATATACTAGGAACAGAACAATACTCAAACAGGTGGCCATAGGTTAACGCGAAGCGGTCGGGAGGCCAATACTAATGAGACAAATTATAAACGCACACGAAGACTGTATTGTGTGTACCACGCCTTAGTTGTGTCAGTCTTTTGTTCGAATTTCAAATATTTTGTGACATTCAAATTCTGTCCGTGGCATTTTTTAAGAACACTTGTACAAGCACTGTTATTGTTTTAAAATCCCAAAATTGAGGTTTAAATAAAAACTTATACCTATTAAATGGATTGCAAGTAGTTTCAGTATAAATTCGTATTTAGTTTTTCAATTACGACACTATGGTAAACAACTTTTTTGTCTAAACCATATTAGAAAAAAAAAATCTTGGCAAATCTTATCTGACATGTAATTAGTACTTTACAAACCAAAAACATGTTTAACACGTTTTATTAAAATCCAACTGAACGTGACGGTTCAAACCATAAAACCACTGACGGTTCATAACTTTAATGTCATTTCAAGACTTGGCGCGGTAATAAATTGTCAAATCACTGTAAGAGTTAAGTCATAACTAATTACAGTAGAAGGTGGTGGCTAAGGAGTTATTAATTTTACATCGCAATAACCTGTTTCGTTTTCGTAACATTCATTACTCTAACAACCATAAAGGCTCCCTCAAACAGACGCGTCGCGACTCCGGTAGAACAATATTTCCATGAAGTTTTCATAGAAATTGTTCCGCCAGAGTGGCGGTGCGCCTGTATGCGGAAACCTTAAATGTGATGCATAACTAGGTAGAAATAATGTACATCAATCATGCTATTAGTGCATAGAATTCAAATATTTGTACGAAAAGGAATTTTAAAGATTCTACTGGTAACTAAACTTCTTGGTAGTAAAAAACTTGTTGCTGGCTGGTTTTTGTTTGTTTGGTAGTTATTTTCATCCCGTTAGAGAAAATTAATGCCTAACTGGGAATGCATATAGACAATAGTTGGAGAATAATTAAGTATGGGAAATTTCTGGTCTTTGAACATCAATTTGTGTGCATAATTTACAGAAGAATGTTGGTAGGTATACCTGACTAATTATTGAGACGTCGACTGTTAACAGTACCTGTTGTGATAATATGGACGACTAGTTATCTATACCTAGCAAGACAGATGTACAAAGAGAAAACGCTAGGTTCGTAGGTTTTTCAAAAACAAACGAATAATAACAAACCATCAGCGGGTTAACACTGATAAAATGTCAATTGCTCGCAATTCCTTTCATTTTGACAGTTCAGTCACGTTCATTGCGTTATTTACGTAAGTAGTTGAGCAGACGAATTTTTCAAACTTAGAAAGCAAAGGAAAAGGAATTTCCTTCAAAACCCTCGGATTGTTATTGAAAGTGTGCGCAATTAGGGTGCTGTTGTATGATTAGTTAAGGTTGATGAAGAAAGTGATAAAAATCCCACAAATAAAGTAACTGCAGATCTAACATATTTTGTTCAAATTATGTTTATTTTCTCGCCAACATCCATAAAACAATATAAATCTCTCCCAGATTTATCGATTATCGCATAACATCAATAAACCTTTACAAACAATCTGGTGCACGACAGTTCATTACGGTGCTTATTAGAATTCAATAATGGCGTCGTCGAGTTCATTGCCGCCATACGTGTCGATCAACGCCGACCGTCCATCTGCGAGGAAACAAGTTATACCCGGCGATATAACTGGCTATTTATAACTATAATTTGAAAATAGAACCTCCGTGTTGGCTGAATAGATTGACGGCAGTCTGTTTATAGCTTTTTGAAACGGAAATAGATCCTTCTTGTTGGTGGAATATAGAAGGAACTCGTCAGTTTATAACAAAATAATGTGAAATGAGGAAATTAAAAAAAAATAACTAAAAAACTAATTAGGGGTTTTTAATCGCAGAGCAAAAAGACTTGTAGGCGACGAGACGTTGGT
The DNA here is from genome assembly GCA_917490735.1 of Dryobotodes eremita. Taxonomy (NCBI): domain Eukaryota; kingdom Metazoa; phylum Arthropoda; class Insecta; order Lepidoptera; family Noctuidae; genus Dryobotodes; species Dryobotodes eremita. The sequence continues at coordinate 7,374,680 of OU823261.1, forward strand.
GGCTAGGCTTCACAGCCTGGCTCATCGGCGTAATGTTGCTTGTCTGTCTGTCTGTCTTCTACAGACTGTACTTCGTTCGGAGAGTGTGCGCAGGAGCTCCACGACCTGATCCTACCATCGCCCTTTTACTACCGGACTACCAGACGAACTGCAGGGTACTGAGGGTACCATGCGCACTTGGTTGATATCACGACCATTCGTACTCAGCGCTTGTGTGAAACTCTCTGCCAGCGTCTGTGTTCCTTTCCACATTTAACCCGGCTCCCTTCAAAGCAAGATAGAACAGGCATGCTCGTTCATCATCATCTGGGCATGCTCGTTCCAATATAGACCTCATCCATCGCTTTCCATCAGGCGTGATCGAGGTCAAGAGCAGGCCCATTCAGCAATAATAATAAAAAAATGTGTTTATTGCTCTAACTGTTTTAACTGATTACAACTTTGGAAAGAACTTCTTGCAATAAAATGAAACTAACCACAAGCTCTTCTACTCTCACAAATCTATCTAATATATACATCATCATTATGAATTGCAACTTGCAATACCTATAAAAGCTTTAAAATTAATTAACTTTATACAAGTATGTTATACAGACGAAATCTCCGAAGCAAGTTTTCAAGTTACGCAACGCACGATGTTCTCTACCATCTGTTACGAGTATGTACCAACTTAGTAATACCATCTGTCATAGTCAGGTTGTCATGTTGGCAGAACGCACATTTACAAGAAAGATTTTCACGCGATATCTGACGTCAATTAGTTAACTTTACTAAATATCTTAGCGACGGCTTTCAATTGAGCTCTAGATACGAATAAATCATCGTGAAGTTCTAAGATGTTAAGACTCCTTTAATATTTTCTAATAATTTGAATGTTTAGAGAACAACGTCTCCTGTTCTAACAAAAACACTTTCAAATTAAGAACTTCAACCTATAAAATATTCCAAATACGAAAACCACAGTAATACTGGTAATATAGAATTTTCCTTAAGAGGCAACTAGACTTGTAATGGAGAACCACCATCAGTTAACCCAGAAGATCATATCATTGCAGCTTTAAGTCAGGTCAACCTTATTTAGCCAGATTTAAGTGTTGATATACATAGAATACATCCAGCTGATGCTTGCCCAGTTTAATTTATTACCGACTTAGCGGTATTTCGACATAGTGAGGACCTACACCAAAATTGAAACGTGACTTGGTTCAAAATGCTAGCTATTATATTTTAGGAGTTGACAATTCTAGTTCTAACTGGACTTCAGATTTATTTGAATGTCATGGCCTGAACTTAGTTCTGTTATAGTACAAACAAAGAGTGAGTCACATCTAAAAAACATTAAGCTTTATTTAAAGGAGATCCTGTCAGGAGAGAAACGAATACATTACTTATATCACTGCATGTCTGCTTTTTAGATAATCATTTGACATTTAGAAGTACAAATATTGGCAAAAAAAAAAAGATGAAGAGGGTACAGTAAGGATATAAAGTCGTCCAATACGAACAAAATAATCTTGACAGATAAGATGACCGCGCAAAAACTTCAACTATCAAGACGCCATGAGTAAAAACACTGCGTGTGTCTACATTTTAAGCACGGCTTACATTATGGAACTAGTGTCATGAAAAAGTATCTTGACTGTTTTGTTTTAGGCTATAGCTAACTAACAACCGGTTATTTAAAAGCTGATAAATTCAACTAAAACGCTATCATATCTCATGTTGACTGCTCAGATTATTTGGCTGAAATAATTGTTATTATTTCACTATATGACAGCGTGTTAGTTGAATTTATCAGTTTTTCAAAAACCGGGTGCGAGTTAGCTATAGCCCGTAACAGAACAGTCAAGCTACTGTTTCATGTCACTGGATTCATAATGTAAACCCAGCTTTATTGCAATCGTGTGTAACACACCCACACAAGAACAGGTTCGAAATACGTGCGCATCATTTGTTTCGTCAATATGGCGGCCATCGAGCCATCGGACCTCCACCTCTTACTTTCGTTATTTTCACTTTCGTTTAAGTAATACGTTGTATAGATAATGTTATTATTACTTAATCTCGTTTTGGGCTTCTATAATGTGGGCGTCGTTGTTTATGTTATTAATCGGCGTTTAAATAATGGTACTTCTTAAAAAGTTGTCGTTTTATGATTATGATCGATTTCTAAATGTTCTGTTTTGATTTCAGATTGTGGTACGCGGTTTGTGGAGCTTCGCTAATATTTAAGGTATGTTCAAATTACGTGGCCTATATCTTTATTATTAGTGATTTATTTTATTATAATGGGTATAGTTTCATAATTTTCAAGTTACGAAGTGGTTCCAATAGGAACCCATTAAAAGTTTACAATGATCCTAAAAAATCTCGTCATCTCGTTGTCGTTGTTGTTCCATCACAATGAGACTCTAGCAGTCTTTTATTTCCAATCAACAACATATTTACATCCTTAGGATGCGTTGCCCTTTGACATTACCTGTTTTGCAAATACTAAAATTGTCCGAACAGACGCACGAATTAGTTCAATATTTAATAACGTTGCAAAACTAACAAAGACCGACAATCATTTTGTCATCGAAATGTCAAGAGCGTTAATGTTCATAAAAAACCGCGACGCGAATGGACGTCGTAACATTAACGATAAGAAATAATAATAATGCCTAATACAGCTTTAAACACAAAATTAATTTCTCGAAAGGTCAAATTATGTGCTTCGTAGTCAACTGTGTGGAAATTTCCGCGAATGAAACATACAATGTAAATGCATCATAGATAGATACTATATGTCACTTTTTATACAGATTTGACGTGGGTATTCATTTTATATTTTTAGCTTCAAGGATTTTATTAGCATCGTTTGAAAACTAATAGAGATACTTCTGAATCAGATTTCCTTTATAGGAATTAAGAAGATTATTTTCTAACTGATTATCGTGGGTTGCTTTATTGGTTATTTAATTATTTGTTCTGCCTGCTCTAGTCCCACGTTATTTGGGATAGACGCAATACGTTTTTCTCTTGCATTCTCCACTGTTACCTTATTATCATTCACTCCATTTCTCTTCATATCATTCTTCGCACAAACCATCCATGTTTCTTTTGATGTCCTTCTTTCTGCTTCTATATCCATCGTTTATACTCATCACTCTCTTGGTTATAGACTGTAATCATGAAACTATTCTGTTATAATATGATGTTAGTTATTCCATGCTCCTGCCGGGGTCGCGGATTGTTTGAAAGAGTTACCGTGGCCCTGGCGCACAGGCAACTGAAGGAACACGGGTGGGTTTTAGTCAGTAAGAGTTTGACACGCCCTTCCGCTCCGCCCAAAGCGGGAGAAGTCATTTGATGATTTCCCACCCAAGTTATTCCATGTGAAAATTAAAACATAAGATGTGTTTATGCCTTCCGTGGCAAAAAATATGTCACCTTTGCAATTCTTACATATACCTACTGCTGTCTTGACAATAAGCTCATTGTCAGCTGATATAATTGCTGTGTTTGCACCACATAATGAGTGGCTAAGCAAAAAGTTCATCGACCTCGTTGTTCCCATATTCGTACCGTTGTTATTGTTTATCATTGCCTTATGCTGCAGTGACTATTTCTAAATGTTATCCATTTAGTCATTAATGTAATACGTGAATGGTAATGTTTAAGAAGTTCTCCAAGCATCAACATTGTTTAAAAATAAAACATTCTAACTTAATTGGGTAAGTAAATGTATTTTCTGTTTTCAAACATCAGTAAGGCTTAAGGTTAATGCAATAGCCAATGTTTTGAAAGAATTCCTGATGCATTTGAGTAAGGGGATTCTTAAATCTTAAACAAGCAGCTAAACGGCTATGTTAATGCTGTCGCCCTTGGGGCTACTACCATTTTAATTATCAGATTATTCTATTATTTTCCTCATCAACCACTATAAAATGATAAAATCAGCACCGCCAAACCGCCAATCTACCAACTCTCGCACGACAGCACGAGCCAAGCCCTAGGCGTAAACTAATACAACTAGCAAAATCAATAATCTCTATTGTAATAGTTAGCACCCACGAAACCGGTCGCGGAGAAATTCGAAATTCGAATTTCCAAACGACGACGGCGAACAGTAAGACACCTGGCAGTTGGCACTTTCGCCAACATAACAATAATATTCTGATAATGTGTTATATAATCACTAGGTCTCGGTCATCGGATGACCCTCATGGGAGAAATTTTGTCAATTTACATAATATGGGTGTGTATTTACTTTTAGGTAATAAATTCATTAGTTATGTATCTGCTGCTGTTTAGATTTATGCTGGCGAGAAAGTTTTGGTTAAACATAAACTGATTGCGACGTCTTTAGTAATTCACACGTGATGGATTAAGGGTTTGTAAAAATCCGATATTTATAATAAATATCGAAATATCCGATATATTTCGGGTATATATATCGTATCAAAAAGTTGCGATTTTTATTCTGTAAGTGGTTTATATGTAGTTTAGTTGTAGAATAAAACTTTGTTTGATTATTTAAATTTTTTATTATAAAAATAATAAAATGAGAGTCTGATGAATAATAATCGTCTTACTTAATCAACTAACCGTACTTGCACGTTGTTCGGTAAATCTCTGAAACTTATGATTAGATTGCCACTTCGGGAAAGGTAAACATATTGTAGTTTTTTTGCATGAGTGTTGCTAGGGTAGGTAAACTATGAATCTGCGAAATTTCTAATTTTAACAATAAATATCAATTGATTTATATCCACATAAATATCAATTGATATATCGTGATATATATCATGGTATGTAATGCAAACCCTGGACTAAAGACTATGTGCGTGCATAAGATAAGTTAAATGCACGGTTCTTGTTTACACTTTCTTTAAGTTTCCTTAAGTTCATTTATAAGCGCCTGTAAATGAAATTACTATGATCAACCTTCCTGTCAAATACAAGCCAATAAATCAATCATTAATCAATTGCAGATACTTTAATTCAATTTAAGTACCAATCAGATTCATAAGCGGCTCTTAATTTATTCAAACTGCCTTTTAAAGGGTCATTAACTCAGTTATGTTTTGAATTTAGAACGAGAATAGTTCGTGACTCAGCTTAATCATGTTAAAAAACGTATTTTCCGCTGAGTTCTTGCCAGCCAGTTGCCACCTATACATATAGCTTTTCTTTCTTTTTCCTTCGATAGTAAAAGGTAATAGCCACCTGTTGAACGTGTTGATCGATATTAGACACTATGTAATTGACTGAAGGTGCAATACATTTTAAATACTCTGCTTATAAAGATTGTGTAATCAAATGTGTACTTACAAGTTATGCTGTCAGCTGTTTGCATGCTTTGCGAAGCAACATCTTAGAGATATCTTAGAAATATTTATTAATTGGTTTTATTAAATAGCTACATAGCGCCAGTTAAACATGTAGTCAAGTTAATAAGCTTTTAAGATACATCGAAAGTTAGCGCAATCAATGCTTGCTTGATTGATGGTAGGCACCAGTATACATAGTTACTTTTTTGGGTGATTCTCAAAGATCTGATTTTCGAATGAACTGTTGTTGTTCTATGGTGAACGCATCCATTAGATAAAATTTTAACAATAGGCAAAAAGATGTAACTCGTACAGGAAACATGACTAACAAAAATAGGTTCCATTTTCGAATTCAAATTTTTCACCTCCTTCAAATCGAATCTAGATAGTGTCTCGTTCTTGAATGATTCGAAATTCGAACGCCAACTTATCAATGAACACCTGTAATAAATTAAAAATAAATTAATCCATAGATAATTAAAACATTATAAGTCAATCAAGGCATCCGTTGTTTGACAAGTATTGAGGAAACGAGACGCAGCATGCTTTTCTATAACATTATGCAACACTTTCTCACGACAGCAATGCATCGCATATATTATAATTGGATGCACGCCTCACGACTTTGTAAATTATATCATCGAAAACGCGTAAGGCATTATACATGCTTAATTATGAATAGGTCATCATAACATTATAAATATGCAATTGTTATGATACAAAGTGATGGGGAACTACTTATGCGGTTGGATAGTGTTACTTCGGAAGTTACTATTTTATTATACCTACGTCACTTGTCTGTGTAAACGATGTCAATTTTTTTTTTTTACGTGATTTACTTTATTTTGTGTGAAGGCTGGTGCGTAATATCACGCCTGTATTTCCCGAAGTGCTAGGCAGAGGTGCAGTTATAGTACACCCACATTTCGCCAGTTAAGTTTAAGTCCCATGTAAAAGGGGGCGAGCTAATTGCCATCAACCGGGCACAAATCCAGACTCCGGGCTGCTACTGCGAAATTCCAGATGGAAAAATCCAATAAAACTTTGACCGACCCGGGAATCGAACCCAGGACCTCATGCTTAGCAGTAGCGCTTTCGACCTCTACACCAACGACACAATCAAGACAGACAGGCTGAGCAGACTGGTGTAGTATAAGTAAAACAATTTTATAATTCGAAATTCAAAAGTATTTTTGAATTATCTTGTAGTTCGCCTTGTCTGTGTCACAGCCTTTTACTCGCTGACTATAAAAGCTACAAAGCCGACACTTTACCAAAAATTCTCACAAAACTCAGCTAAGAAAACTCTTCAGACTATTATTTTTGCGGTTATTATAAATTTCAGTGAAAAAATGTCATGGAGGCTGTTTAACAGGTTTGACAATTCATTTTAAAAACCTCTCTGGTTGTTTTTTGTTCCCCCTGTGGCATTGGCACGGATTTTTTCTGAGCCGGTTGGCTACATGCACAGAGGTCTGAGGTCAATACTGTGCAGGTTTCACTCGACTCCACAAATAGTATTAATATTTTATTTTTGCGCAAAGTATAATCAGCTTATAAGATTCCCACTGTTGGGACACAGGCCTCCTCTCGGTGAGAGGGAGTGAGCCGTAACCGTCCACGCGGGCCCAGTGCGAGTTGGTAGATGTAACATGTTTTTGAATTTTTGGTTCTAGGACATGTCGGTTTTCTTACGATGATTTCCTTCACTGTTTTGAGAGCATTGGTGATTCAATAATTTACACAAAGTAAACTGAAAAAGTAGTCTGGGTTCGAACCTTCGATTATGCTTGCGAAAAGTAGGTATATAAATATAATTTAAGTTCGAAAACGGCTTATTAAAATTTTTGGACTTTCATATTTTTCGTTTTAATTAACGTTGACACTAAATTTTTGTTACTCACTATTTTACATATAAATATAAAAAGAATCAATAAAACTCATAAAGAAAACCGTGAAAGCAATAATTTGACTAATCAATAGGCGAGGCAGTCAGGCCTTCTTCATAATAAGATTTATTATCGTTAATTAACATTTGATGCAAATTAATTTGTCAATGTTTTATATGAAGTAGACAAATTTCTAACATACTTTATTGCTAGCAGTGTTAAAATTAAACGATTGATCGGCAGCTAATCAACAATAGGTCTTATAATAAATAAAAAATTAAAACAAAAGCGCCATAATATAATTTCAAAATAAGAACACTCGGCCACCCACTTTCAAACAATTGAATAAAGAACAAAAGTGTTTCGCAATAGAATGCAATCGATCACCTATAATCGGTATTATTAAAATCGATATGAGTTATCTTCCGAACTTTACCTTTCCACCAAAACAAATTGGACCTTAAATCTATGGCATAAAAATGAAATTCACTAATTTAGAAGATGCTAGGCCTTGCACTCGTATCAACAGCAATTTGGTCGGGCGTTTTAAAGATGATGAAAACACGATACGTGAGTTCGTTTTCAAGCAGGGGCTGAATAATTCCCACATTATTAACTTAATGGTGGATCTTAAAATTGGCCTGAGTTTCGCGCCCCGAGTAATGGCAGGTCTTTTCCACTGGTTTAATAGAATAACCGAGGCGGATAGTTTGAAAGCTTAATGAGTTCTAGTTGCACGCAAGGCAAAACTAGTTCTCAGATTTATATATCAGGCTGAGTTATACTAATTAGAGTATTTTTAATAGGCTGTCCTGTCAGTTGCTCCCATGGGAACGTGCGTATGTTCTATGAAGAACAGGAAATTATAAGATTTTTTATGAAGTACGTGCTATGAATGAAGTGCTTGAGGAAGAAGCGTGTTTACTATTGAGTTATTTATGACTTTATGAGTTAAAGTATGAATGTATTTGTTTAAGAGTTTATAAGTTTATAGTCTTTACAGTCTCGTTAGAATAAGACATTCGTTTACTTTTTTTAAATCTTAAAAAAAAAAAAGTAAAAAGTAGAGTAGTATCTTAAGTAAAAATATTATTTTCATTGCCATAAAGTTTTTGTGGAAAATTTTGTCTCTTCATTTACCTACGCTGCAAAGTATTAAAAAAACGACATAATATAGCATGTTATTATCACCCGCAAAATTAACAACTTATTTGATTACTTACTTCAGTAGCAGTTAACACTAGAGCTCAACTTTACCAATTAAAAGTGTTGGTACACGGGTAGCCGTGTGAATATGTAGATATCAAGATATACATTTCCAGTATAAGCTGACCTCTCATTGTACGGAAATCCTATACAATGCGACATCAGCTTATATTGGTTATTATAGCTTGCTACGTAGCCGTGTGTACAAAAGGTGCTAAGTGAAGTTACGTTGTTTGCGACACGGATTGACCTTCGGCCATTTTATCGCATTCACATTAATTGTCGCTACTGTATTCGGTTACAGGCCCATGTCAAAGATCTTGCGCATGTTTAGTTCTATTCGATTTATTGGAAGGCTATCGTGGGTACATGATAATTGGTTGTTTCTGCTTATTATAACTGTCAATTGGGAGGATTTAGTCGTCATCATCATCATCACATCAGCCTATATTCGTCCACTGCTGGACGTAGGCCTCTCCTAGTGAACGCCACTGAGCCCGATCTTCGGCTCTCCTCATCCAGTCTCTGCCAGCCGCTTTTCGTAAGTCGTCACGCCACCTGGCCGGCGGGCGTCCCACACTACGTTTGCCTAAACGCGGTCTCCACTCTAGAATTCAATATCCCCAACGATTGTCGGTTCTGCTAGAGATGTGACCAGCCCATGGCCACTTCAGCTTGCTTCGTCTTTGGACTATGTCGGTTACCTTGGTTCTCTGGCGGATACCTTGTTTCGTATTTTATCCTTCAGAGAGACTCTAAGCATAGCTCTCTCCATAGCTCGCTGAGCGACTTTAAACTTATGGATTAGTTTCACCCTGAGTGTCCACGTTTCGGCTCCGTAAGTCATAACTGGTAGGACGACCGCGTTGAAGAATTTCGTCTTTAGGTACCTACTGCGGTATGGACGACGAGAAGACCTGACGTAGTTTACCAAAGGGCAGCATCCCAGCTGAATCCTTCTATCGGCTTCCGTCTCAAAATTGTTCCTACCCAACTGCATATTGTGCCCGAGGTACACATATTTCTGACCAACTTCAAGGGGGACACCGTCAATGACAATTAAGTACTTATTTAAACATTTCTGGGACTCACGGCGTAAGTATCAAAAGAAAATTCGAAGATTTTATTGCATATTCTAAAAATATATATGCCAAAAATATCACGATATCGTGAGGGTTCCTGACGTCATGGAAGATGTGTATCGGGCTTGAAACACGTCATCTTATGACATCTGCACAACAGAACTTATGTGGTCTTCTAGCAATAAAATTCTGATTTTATTACAAGAGAAAGAAAAAGGAAGACGAATTAAAGTTCGGACAAGTTCAAAAAGAGATAAGCTATTAACGTAGCGAGTAATGTACCCAAAAAAAAAAACGGTAAAAGTGACGTAACTCTTTAATTTAATTCCATATTTGATTACAAAGGGGAATATACTCGTACGTATCTTTAATTTATTCCCCCCACAATTATCCTGCCTCTAAAGATGTTTACTCAAGACAGCAGACAATTAAAAGCCGTATCTTAACGAACATTCGTTTAGTTATGATCAGACATGAAGCCGGACGGACTTCCTAAGGCCTTGTGGTAATGTGCAACTGACCGTGGTTCCGTGCCATTGTCCACCATTGTATGTAGGTATACGTGTATACAGTGGCGCTGGCTTTTTGTACAGTGAAATTGAATGGGTTTGATAAAAACGGTGGTTTGAGTAGTAGGTACGTCGTCCATTTTTGTTACAACATTTTTTTTTCGTTTGCGTTGTATACGTTTGAAGTAAGCTGCAGATAAATTTTCTTTAATGAGAATTTTCTCTCATTTCAGAATGAAACAGTTAATGAACTGTTTAATAATGGCTGTGATGGCATCACAATATTTCTTTAGGGCAACCCTGACCAATGAAAGTCACTTTGACAAAGATCTAAAAAAAACTAAATTAATGTAGAATTAGTGACGACCTTCATAATGAGTCCAAAACTAATATTAAAGATACCGTTTTTAGTCAGAACGGTAAAACACTATAAAGACTACAATTTAGCATGGTGTTCAAAAGCTATCTCGTTAATCTAGACAGCGTGAATCTAATTTAAAACTGGAAACAGTGTTAGATACCGACAACTCACGGCACCATAAAATTTTCACTCAAAACTTAGCACCGTTATTTTGAAAATTAATTCTAGCAAATTAATTTTCTAGACCGGTTCATTTTCAGACTGTGGCTAACCGAAACAGAATATCATTTTTTAAATTTAGAATTTCGTAAAAAGGAAAAGAAATTCTATGTCAATTTCAAATTTTGAATCGAACGATTTAGTATCTAGAGTGTAGCTCCCTTTTTGCTGATTGGCTACAGAATTGCGCGTCAACGCGTCAGTCACAGCGCATAGAAAGCGTTTCACCACGCTCCAATGACTGCTCAATGGTCTTCATAAATTGTTAGGACGTTGGCGCTCCGGTGATTTGTCTCCTTCATCATCTATGTATGCTATCCTGTCTTTAATTGAACAAACTTGTTGATGTTTGGAGCCGGATACAGCGAAATCTTATTGGGTTTTTCTCTTTTATCATGTCCCATTAATTTGGTGTAGAATTTATTAGGTAGATACTATGTTATGTAACGTTAGCTTGTTGTCTTTTTTTGCCTATAAACTTTTGATATCTCTGAATAGATTTTGTAGGTAATAAAAAAGACATCGGAATCATATTACAAGTAGGTAGTTAGAATGATAATGAACTTATCTATATAAGACAAAAACATTCCCAAAACATTACAAAATTCAGCAGCACGAACGTACCATTACAGAATGCCGCTATTAAGTGTTGCTATTGTCGAAACAATGGTAAAAATCGATCGACATGTTAGGAAAATCGAAAAGGTTGAGAAAGTCATGCGAAATCAGAAGTGACATTACGAAAACGGTATCCGTGCCTATCTTAAGTCGACGAGATTTTCAATAATAATGTCAGAACAAAGTTCGATTTTAAAGTCTATATTATTTGTCTATGTGTGTATTGCACCACTCTAGTAGGAGCGAGATTATTTCTAGTCTGACTTTCTTTATTATACCAGTTTAGTTTTACTTTCAATAGCATTCCTAGCATCTGCAAACAAATACTTGAGAATTTTCTATAAGAATCTGTAATTTATTTTGGAGATTGATTTTAGGATTTGGAAATCTATAAAAGAATTCTCATATTTTTTTAATCTGTCTTAAATACCTGTTATTTTCCTACTTTAAGACAAGTTTTTGACATTGATTATAGCTGAAATGAGATTGCAAACATTTTTGACTATGGCAATTGGGGATTCTATTACACTATCATGCTTGCCGACAATAATAGGTCAAGATCTTCAAATAAATATTGAGATGATAGCGTTTTAACAACCGACTAAACTAATCTAACCATAAAGCAAGTAAACTACTAAACAAAAATATGAGTTAACATGATTTATATCCATCTAAATGGTCTAAACATTTTCATGGTACGATTTACTGTCATCTAACCAGACGATCGCTTGGTAAAAATAAACGATATCAAGGTTAATATAACATTAAAAGAAATAAAAGCGTTTGTATTCGTGACTAGAGAGTTTAGGGCAAATCGGTCACAAAGCATGTTTTTATTTCTGCGTATGAATAAATGCTAATAGCAATCGGTGAACGTCAAGGATGAACCGTTAAAATTAAACAAACGTTGAAAGAAGTTATTGTTGTAACGGTAAATTTTATGAGTATTTTTTGGGGTTTTGTGAAGTACCTAAATTGATTTGAAGTGAAAGAACAAATATTACTCATAAGAAAGGAACGAAGCGTAACTACATATACGCATAAGTAGCCGCATATATCACTGTCGTTTTCGATAAAGATGTCCATCATTACCATTTCAGCCCGGAATCACCCACTGCCGGGTATAGGCCTCCCCTTACTCCCCTGCTGCCGTACATCCCGGTTCCATGCGTCCTTCATCCAGGTGTTGATGATGTTAAATACAACCGTGATGAAGATGTTGATGATGTTAAATCCAACCAACCTCTTCTTGCAGCCCTGGTCCCATGTTATTTGGGTCTTCCTTTTCTTCTTCCATTCTCCCCTGTCATCCGTCACACTATTATTCATTTCCTTGTCTTTCAAATTATTCCTCACACAATCCATCCAGCTTTTCTTTAGCCTTCGTCTAATCTCCATCCATCAACATGTTTAATTACTCTTTTATTAACATGCGTTTCAAATCACAATAACCATATAAAATAATTCATCCTTATTTCCAACAAAGACAACTAGGCTTAATTAAATAAATAGTTTGATAGTATCTATAGACGTGGAAACGCCCTGGAAGGACATTTTATGACCTTATTGATGATCTTCTTCAGGAAGGTAAGGTGTGCTGTGCAGTACTCAAAACCGGCGTGCATGTATCAACGTAAACGAAGCAAAAGGAGTATGTAAGGACTGTAGCAGGAGGCATTCTGTAGTTTCTGCCTACCACCCATAGGAAGAAGGTTTAAGTTTATGTATATATGTATCTATAGATGTGATTGCTCCAGTAGTATTGTTTCTCATTCCTATGCAGATTATAAAGAGAACAAAAGATGACAGTGTTTCAAAACTGATATCGTAAGGATTGCAACACTTCGCGTTCGCGTGTCTGGCCCATTTGTGATGTGTTGCTAATCATTTTGTTTGCTACACGTTGGCAATTACGAAATCTTACTTATGGAGTTAATATTTAGAAGAAAAACCGTTTACAGTTATTTTTGAGACCATGTTTCCACTTCTGCTTGTTTGCTTACTCACAAAATGCTGAGGAATTTTATAGGGGTTATTTGTTGAAATATAAATGCAGACATGGCTGCTTTTTTTTGGAAATAATAAGTAAAGAAAATATCCACACGATGGACGGTTTTAAACGCTATTCATAATTGCAATAATTCTCAAACGACGCAATGATAATAAGCAACAGTGTCAGGATTTAATTCACCTTCAAATTCTATCTGAAAAAATCTGACGAAGTAAATGGAGCAAAAAATCTTATCGCACCACTGATCAATAGCAATGAAACAAAAGAAGTAATTTGACTCTGTTACCTTTCTTCCGCAAAGCGAGGTCAGGCGTGACCGATGCGAATTCCTTAAACTAAATATTCACGACTGTTGTAACTGGAACTTTATCTTGTGAAACATTATTCCACTCCGGAGATCACCAAGATTGGACATTAGAGTACTCATTCGTAAATCCACCAGTTTCCAAAGCCATTATTTCAGAAGATGGATCGTTTATCAATGGTTATGAGACCATGAAGAAGGTAAATGCTTCAAATCAGGCATCTGATGTTTCTATCAAGCTATTACAGCGGTTTTCCATGCTATCATACAATTATAGCTTTCCGTGGTTGACTTAATTCCCAGTTGGTGTTTTATTATTTATGCAATGTTCAAATCTAATAAATGATGACGGGTTTAATCTATGTAATGATATTATTCAATTGTTTATCGTAACGAAACCGCGTTTCACTATTTCAAAAACTGCCCTACTTTTGAGTTCTTTTAATCTTATCTTGTGCAGTGTTGACTCAGCTAGAGGCACGATCTGTTTTGACACCAGTTTTTCATTATTTTGTAGCATCTAGAATGTAAAATCTGAAAATCGTTTCTATTTATTACTTCTCGACTCGCTATCATCAATAAGGAGCTTACGGACATATATCTGAAGATAGATAGAAAGCAGTAAATCAGAAACTTCTACTTTATAGCGGAGTTTGCGGGCTAGAAGGTGTCATGCAATTTGTGTGTTGTTGCATTCCATAAATCTAACATTATTGTCGTCCGTGGCTTACGGTTACCGACTCCCGATAGCCGACATCCATTTCTATTCTCCTTAAAAGGTAAAATGCGTGCATACTAATGTTTGATTCTCACACATTTCCTTTAATTGCGTTCATGTATCTGTTTGCATGCATTCCATTTGCTCGTTAATTGCCTTTATTAGCCAATTTAGTTCTTACCCTATCAGCGTTATGTGTGGTAGCTACAAGTCAGGTCCCATTTAAACGACCCTGCCTACTTTCCCCTGTATATAATGGTACCATTATAAGCGCATTAACTAGATAGTTGGGAGTCTTCGCGGTGACTCTAATGTTGCCTACTTCCACTGCAAGCTTGAATTAAAGTGGCGTTTGCATTAAACATTAACATTATTTGTCGGGATTGTCGCCATAAATAATATATAGTATCTTACAGTCTAGCTCCACGATTACTATTGTCATTATTTGAAAAGGATCTTGCAACTATTTTATTTGCAGATTCTGTGCTATCGAAGAGAGTTTATAGACTATTCGTTCCAACATGTTAGCGCTATTTCCTAACATTAGTGTGCTTAAGAAAATTATCATTTGTTTGTTTGGATACGTATAAACTATAATATAATAATGGGAATACGGGCCGTGGGAAACGATTAGCTGGTCTATTCAAGAATTGTTTAAGATTTAAAGGCGCCAAGTAATGGGATGGTCGTAAATGCGGATCGAATTTATTAATATTGACTAGGTAGGGTACGTGTAGCACAATTAATTTGATAATTTTGTGGTACAAAGTTGGTGAATATTAAAATAATATTGAGTTATTAATGAGCCATTTTTATTGTTTCAGGTACTTCAAACATTCAAACTCATTGGAGCGATTTGCTCACGATCGGACGAAGGAAAACTGTGAATGGTAAAAATAAATAGACGGATCTTTGTAAGTACATTAATTTGAAATTCAAATTCAACAAAGCTCTGTTGGTGGCCAAAGGGCTGTAGGGAAAATATATAGCAATAAATATAATAGAAAAGTGATTCATATAATGGAAGCCACGTACACCGAAACAGTTGCGAAACATTTCTCGAACAAAAATCACGATTCTGACATTTGAAATATCGTTACGGGCGGAGTGGAGCGTGGCATTTTGCGCCCGCGCATACCTCCCGAGCCTTTCGAGGATACATACACCAATTTAGATTCTACTTTATTTAACACAAGGATATCTGATAATAAACTTTAGTCCTAAGGATATAAATGCTAATTTAGATTAAAGTGTAAACTCTGCGTGAAGAGCGTAAGTAAGTCGATATGGATACTGATTTGAATTTTATTACTGTAATTTCAATGCACTAGGATTCAGTACGATTTATATTCGTAACTAATTTGGTGGTTCATGATGTAGCCTCAATTGCTTCTGCTGTACGTAAATCAAATATGAATTACACGCATGCTTTATTTGAGTGATTATTTTGGGTACTATATTAGTATTAAAGTATCGTATATTTGGATTTTACCATAAAGAGATAACCAGAATAAAATGCAAACAGATTCCATATTTGAATATGATATGAAGCAATTCTAGGTGTTAATTGGCATTACAGAATCATCCGTCACATCTACATGATTCAGAGGAGCAAATCTTTAGTATTACGGCGCCTCCGAACGCATCGAGGTACGGCACGATCTCTCGCGTCCAAACTAGCGTTCTTGGATCGCGACGCGGATACGGAACGGAGGAACGGTACGGTCAAAAGAACATATCTGGACGCAGCTTTATGACTCACTATAAGACATAATGTTGCAAAATCTCCGCCTAAAAGGGTAAACAACCAATCCATCTGTTCAACTTACCATATAGGACTAACGAAATGTCAATTTCTAAGCTGGACATGAATCGAGATACGTTCGATCGTGCCCATGTCAAATGTCCGTTGACTTGAGTAGGCATGTTTATAAATCGTGATGGGTTGAAAGTTGCTTTGAAATTCTTAGAAATTAACATCCGATTTACAACAGAAAATATCGCGGTAGACATTTTTGTTAATTATTTTAAAAGTCCCCACTATGAGGCGGGTACGTAAAGAAAATTGCGTTAAGAACTTTTCTTTCCGAGCCGGTTGTAAAAGTTAAATGATTGCAGTACTTGTGGATATAAGTATGAGCTGTTAGATACTCACATTCTTGCCGTTCCTGTATTTAAAAAATATGCTTTCGGTCATTGCCGCGCACGTCATAACAAAAAACAATGATAAATTGTATATTGCTAAAAAATAAATCAGGCCTCAATCTGACAAATTAATAACCCTTACCGTTTGAGTTCTGAAAGTGAAAAAATAGGACTGACATGATTATAACACGGTGTCTGTCTAGACCAAACAATGGCTTATAGAAGTGGAACAATGGCCGTTTATTATTTAGTCTAATAACGAAGGCCGTGCGAGCTACCAATAAGTGGCGGCAAAAAAAATTGGCCTGAGGCACTTCTATTATTTTCCATTCGATAATATTTATCAATTAGCACGAACAATTGCTCTGCGGTCACGTCTCTGTTGAAACCGAAACTATAATTAAACGTCACAATAGCTTTAGTTTACTGTGACTTATGTTCACGACATAATAAGATATGATTTGGAATGCAATTAATTCTACGAGGTTATTCATTTTGAGTTTTGTTTAAATATTTGTTTTTACTTTAACTTGCATGCCTGTGTGTAGTTTGTTCGAATAAGAAGCAATTCATACGTTGTAAACAAGACAGATTTGTATGATTGCTGATTTGTCAAATTGAACGTACATTTGACAAAGCGTTTCAGCAACGCAACGGTTGAATTCCGGTTTGACAAAGAGTTACTGTAAATTGAAATTCCGTTTTCAATATTATTTCGTTGACAATACTATATAGCTCCTTTTAAAATATCAAACAAAGCTACTGTCTGTTTAACACTTAGCAACAGATTGACTGCAACAATCACGACTGGTTAAACAATATAATTAATTATAATAGTGATTGTAATTAAGATTAAAAAATTCTGCATTATTATAAGGCGATTTATTTGCGAGAGTGTGTGCAGTCAAACAAAAAAATGGTATACAGGTATTTTTTTTAACATTTCCATTATATTAATAATAAATTCCCACTGCTGGGCAAAGGCCTCTTCTCATACAGAGAAGGCACGAGCATTGATCACCACGCTTTCTTAGGACGTGTTAGTTATTTCAAGATTAACGCAAACTAATATTAACACAAGTTTAATCTTAGCTTGGGTGCCAGTGGAGATAGTCAGTGATTTTTGCAATTTAAAAACAATAGTGTCATCGTGTTAACCTATCACCTTTATGTTAATTGTAAAATTTGCAAATAAAGTTATTATTTATTTATTTCAGACTTGCATCAACTACAAGTCCAGCACCTTAATTACGTAACACACTATCTATCACAATCTGAATCATTTTGAAGCCTATTGCTAATCCATTGCTTCAAATGTCCAAAAAATTTGTCTGCTCAACAACTTAAATGACGCAATGAATGTTGTTGAACTGTCAAAATGAAACCCATTCCTACTGTTAGTGTGTTACATAATTACCCCGCTGGTTTTGTCACGATGTTTTTCCTTCACCGATGTCAGTTATGTTCAAGATAAACTCAAAAAATACATAAGAATTAAAAAGAGTCGTTGTATTTCCCTGGATTTTGAGAGGCGAGGCCTTAACCATTGGGTGTCACGACATCTTTCCACTCCACTGCTAATATTAATTTTAGTTGTGTGTTAATAACTTGTGACTGCGATGTTAAAGATTTGGTCACCTAGAACACTCACGACATTGTAAAATAGTAGATGCAAGTTAGCTGCCTGTATCTTCTTCGTCATCGTTCCCTCAGTGCTGAGGATCATGACCACATACCACGCGTCGCCACACGCAACAATGCTTAGGTGAATTAATAATATGTCCGAAAAAGCTGAGGGCACGCTCCTGGTATTTTTAACCGACTTCAAAAAAGGAGGAGGTTTCTTGTAGATAGCCGCTTGGTGATGTTGAGTACTCCAGTATGGCTGCCTGTATACTAATCTCTTTGTTCGACTGTACACTCAATGTCACAAGTCATAGTGACACGGCGAAAGTGACTTTGTTCACTTTATTGCTCGTTATAAGCTTTGTCACTCCAATTTATAGCCCTGTTTGACTGTTGTGATTTAGTTTTTGTCGCGAACAGTGGCGTGAATGTCGTAATCAATTTGTTGCCAAGTTATTTTGTTCTGATAATTGGTTTTATTCTACTGTGACAGGCGTAGGTTTTTGCGTAAGGAATGAATTGGAGTAGAAAAATGTGGACATTTACTTGAATTAGATATCCTCTTTTATAAAGGTGACATAATTATCTGTTTTATATGGCAAAAGACATATTAATTTTCTAAACAAGATAGTTCAAATCTTTTTTTACACATTTACGTCTTTTTTAACATCAATATTTTTTATAACACGGCTAATTCAGTCTTAAATAACTCATCTTTCGAGATCGTAAGAGAATCGAAAATAGTAAGGTTGCATAATCGTTCATCTGGCTGTCTTGTATTGATTCAAAATGAAGATTTATGACTTCACGCGGCTCCATCGGAACACGACCCTAGCGCAAATGCAAACGAAATTGCAAATGGTGGCTTTCAATAAATTATTGAATAAATCTATAGAGTAAATGCATTCACTTTCATTATACTAAAATACTGAACAATTCTAAACTTTCCTCAATATAGGTAATAAAATTTTACCTATCACCTTCTCTAGGGTGGAGGACTTCCTTTCGCAAAAAGAAGGACAAACAACTGAAGCTTCTACTAAATTAAACTACGGACTTGTCAACTCGCACAAAACCGCAATATATAGACTCTGTCTTACTTATCAGTCCCCGCAAGCACTACAACAGCGTATTTTCCTCAGCACACCGCGACATACCAAGTACACGCAACATTCATTCACACCTAGATTCGCTATAGTATGACGAAACGCTCCCACAATTACTACACATCACAGGTACATCCACAACACGCCATCAGACATGTCGTCTTTGTGCCTTATTCCTTGTGTTTCATCACCAATCTCACGCGTACAAAAGCGAAAGCTTACACCTAATTAATAGCTCAAATATAATTCGGAGCTAACCGGTGTCGTAACACTTTCATACGCTTACGTTTGACAATTACGACTTTATAATCTCGTATAAACAAACGCCTATTGTAATATTCTGGGAACATTTTAAATCGACTTTTGTTCGAGTAAGAACTCGTGCGCTTTCATCTTTTTCACTTTTGTTTTTCCCACAAGTGTCTGGAATTTACGTTTCAACGTTTGTGTCGGTGAGTGTGCAGTCATACAAAGAGTTTGGTAAACGGGCATTTTTTTTTCCGCTACACTGCCAGTATTTATGTTAATTGTGTGCGTAGTAACTCCTTACACTTATGGCATAATTAACGAAGCAGCTCGAACAGTCTCCTGAGGGTATTGTCTGAGCGGACCGAGCGGTGGACCTGTCCCTGATACAAAGGTGGATGCAGCTTCATGTTAGCGCTTCTCCTCGCATTATTTGACAGTTGTTTATAATTATAATTGTGTATGTCTAATTTTATTATTTGATTGTTTCAATGTGCATTTCTTTCTTTCTTTCTTTCAATTCTAATGTGTATGTGTAATTTTGTTTAATTTGTTTTTGATTATTTTAATGCCATGTGTTATCATTTTATTTTTATAATTAATGTATGGACTATGTCTGAATTAAATGGATTAATATTAATTATTATAATTAAGAGAGCTGTCTAAAAAAACTTAAAAAAAAGGAGGAGTGGAGGCCTATACAGTGCAGTGGGCGCAACAAGGCCGCCAATGATGATGATGATCATGACCTAAACAAATTGACTGCTTAGCGCACTCACAATATCGTTTAAACCTGCACCCTAATTACGCAACACAGTATCTATCACAATCTGAGTCATTTTGAAGCCTTTTGCTAATCCATTACTGCATTTGTTCGAAAAATTTGTGTACTCAACAACGTATATAACGCAATGAATGTTGTTGAACTGTCAAAATGAAACCCATTCCTACTGTTAGTGTGTTACGTAATTACCCCGCTTGTTGCAAGTTAGCTGCCTGTATAAGTACGGTCAGTAATCTGCATTACCTGAGCCCACTTACGAAGAAGAAGAGGGGAAGAGGGGTAGGTTTATGCACGTCACTGAATGTACCAATCTCCTTGTTCGAAGTTCCGAACATAGCTTCAATATAATTCACAATTTTGACGTGTTCATGATTTGCTCGTCAATGTCACAGGTAGTCATAGCTTGCTATATTTGATTATTTCACTGCTGCATTGCAGTATGAGCCTGTGTTCTTCGTTGCATGTAAAGCCTGAAGTCATATTTATTGAAGTGATATTTATCTCAGAACATTGAATGACTAAATATGTGAAGTCGTGAAGATGATGTTAAAGCTTTTTCGTGACTGCTCATAAAATTTTCTGAGGACACTTTTTGTACCAAGTACTGTTTGTATAATCTGTTTTTTTTATTACCTTATTGTTTTTCTATTAAGTACTTATGCATACGAAAATATATATTCAACATTGTTGAATATAATTATTCTGTTAGGTATTTTACGATCATTAGGAATGCTATTCTGAATATACAGGGTTATGGGTTATGTGTCAGCAATCCATTAAGGGGATGTAGGAGAGGTCATTCGAAATAAAATGACCCCTGATGACCCCTATGCAAATGTCAACCATTTTCGAGTAATTTGACATTTTATATCTTTTTTGCGGTACGAGACTGAAAATTTATTTAAAAAAATGTTTACAAGCATGTTTTTAAATAAATTATTATTAAATGCTTCTACTTCTATACATAATAATCAACCATAAAATAACAATTATCTTTAATAGTTTTACACATCGTTACAATTTTCTATCATTTTGAGCAGGTTATTTGACTCAAAAAAAAAAAAAAAACTCAAAGCATTTATTTCAATTAAACCATTTACAGGCACTTTTGAATTGTCAAAGAGTCGGTCAGTTAGTCAGAAAGTTGAAGCTAGTTGCCCATTCCAAAACGTAGATCTCTATGGAGAAGAACGGGCAAGAAACTCCAAGGACACTCTTTTTAAATCAAAATATTACAAAATCCTGGGTACATTATTCGTCTTGCTTCTATATGCGAGAACAATGAAAAAAAAAATACATAAAAAAACAATTCAAAATATAAGATTAATAATAAAAATAAGCCGTGGCAGTTAAGAGATGACCAGTCTCAACTGACGGCGCCCGTTCACGAACATGACGCGCGGATCAGCACCATCCAGCTCAACCATTTTGTAGGGAACCGAATGATCCAACACACGCGCCACCAACAGTGAGACATTTAAGTGAGCATGACATAGTCTCTACTGCCATGCTGTCAAGTCAACATAATTATATAATTCTAAATTATACAAAACTATATTTTGCTATGTATTTGAGCAATGAATAAAATTTTACTACATAAAAGAAAATAATCATTAAAATATCTATTGAGTTATTCAATAATAAAACACATTTTATAAAAAATAAACAAACATTAAGTTCGCAATGTCAGAAAAATAAAAGGGGGAATAAGTAAGACTAAAATAGTGGACTTCTGCAAAAAAACACGGAAGTACTTTATCGGCAGAACATTCCAAAAACATGTACATTGTACAACTTCTCAGCTATCCAACGAGATACAATGAGGTACCAGATATCTTCAAAAAAATATAAAATGTCAAATTACTCGAAAATGGTTGACATTTGCATAGGGGTCACCAGGAGTCATTCGGTTGCAAATAACCTCTCCTATATCCCCTTAATGGATTACCAACATATAACCAAAAACCCTGTATATTTTATTATTCTATATTTAAAGTTATTTTGCGGAATCGTAAGCTTCAATGTAGGAATGCTTAAGTTTGTTTACAAACTGTAGTTATGTACAGTATACTGCAATGTAAACCTCATTAATATCGCTGTTTACAATTTTTCCCGGTGTATCAAAGTCTCGTTTATAGTACCGATTTGGCTGAATTATCAATCAGTGTGGTTTAACATGGAGAAAATAATGAATATCGTATAAAAACTTTAGCGACCGTTTAAAAGTCTATCTTTCTATAACTACTGTTATAGAAAGATGACGATATGAAGAAGAAATAAAATAAGCGAAGAATTTAAATTTGTTTTTTAGAATTTGATTTGTTATGAAGATCGGTTTTAGCGATAAGACCGCCCATTGTGTCACCCTATGAAAAATTTCTACATTTTTACCTGTATTTTTTACGGTGTACATTATAAAGAGGGGTCCGTTAATATAGGAATGCCTGGGTTTGTGTACAAGAGTATAGTTATGGCTAATATACTGCAATGTAAACCTCATTATTATCGCTGTTTAAAGTTTTTGCCGGGTGTATGTCGTTGTCGCGACACTAACAGGCAAGCTATGTCCTCATACCAGTGCGTAGTGTCTATATGATTTAGATGTTTTCCGGGATAGTGTTCGTATGATTAAGTAAATACATCAAAGTCTCGTTTGTAGTACCGACTTGGCCACCTAGTTTGGCGCCATAGGATAACATATAGTGACCTTATTTTTCAGAAAGATCAGGTGCGTAGTACTCGCAACTGGCGTGCATGTATGACCGGATGTATGAACGTAAACGAGGCAAATGGAGTATGTGAGGATCGTAGCAGGTGGCGTTCTGTGGTTTCTGTCTACCTCCATGGGAAGAAGGCGTGAGTTTATTTATGTATGTGTTGGTCACATAAATATGTTAGCAGTTTTCAATAGAGAAAATAATTGAAAAAATTAGAGTTCGTACTATAATTTTATCAATACTTTGAAAAGATGATCCACAAACAAAATTCGAATGCATCAATAACAATAAATTACAAAACTGTATTTGTCACAGATTCCATAACATCTTCATAATATCTAAAAAAGCATGAGAGATAACTAAAGAGAGAATAAACGTTCATATTAAAGTAAAATAAACATAAATACTTCATGAATAGCGAACGGAGATCTGCAATTTTTGTGACGCAATAATAGCCAGAGAGAAACTGCAAGTTACGTTGCACGTAATTGGTAAAACTATTTTTTGTATGTTTAAAAATTGCATTAAACTTCTGACAGACAATAAAATTGTGACATGCACGCAACTTTAACTGGCGTTACACGATACGTTTGTTTTGTTTGTTATCAAACTAAGTGGGTTACTGAGTTATTATTGTGTTTGGATTCGAAATCTATTTCTTACACATGTTTAATAGTGAGTAATAAAACTACTTCCCTGATTTAGTATCTGAACCAAAGTAATTATAGGTATTTTTTAGCAAGTTTTTGTTAATTTTGTATTTGTTTACAACCTAAAATAATAGTATTTTTTGTTTATTTTATTGTTGTAAAAAGTGTAATCGAGTTTTTTTCGATTTCCCTTAACGACGTATATATAATACATAATCAGCTTATAATATTCCCACTGCTGGGATACAAGCCTCCTCTCTGTGAGAGGGAGTGGGCCAAAATCCATCGCGCGGGCCCAGTGCGGGTTGGTAGTTGTCACATGTCTTCGAATTTTTGGTTCTAGGACATATAAATCATGGTAGCCCTACAGGGAGTTCGTATAAAATTCTATAATTGCATTTGCGGGGCTAATTGCATCGGAACCTGGCCACTGTGTCAGTGTCACCTGGTGAAAGTCTCCCCTTAATTATCAATACTTCGGCTAATAAGAAATCTGACAGATATGGGCTAAGTTTGCTTGCGGTTGATATAATCTCTGCTATGGAGGTACAGATTTCTGTTGAACAGAATCGAGTTTTAGTAATGGTTAAATAAAGAACGAATAAAATGAAATAGTTGCTGACACGAATGACGAATGCATTATTGCACACCAAATAAAGGAAAAATAAAACAAAAGACGACCGACTGTCGTGATGAAGTTATCAACGTATCAATCATCATAAACATTAAATAAAGTGATAAAGTCATCCTTTTTTGTCAACATCCTAAATAGGTAATTTGGACAGCACAAAAACTAAAAATCCACCATTAACACAAAAAATAGACACGATGCTAAATTGATTGTATAATTATAGGAATAAATTCACGGAGCTGTTATTTCAATCACTTATCGAATGAATAGAGGCACAAGAAATCATTAGTAATGGAGAACCAACTGCCATAATTGGTATAGCCTTGTGTCTGAGAAAAATTAACAATGACCCGGAGGTGAAAACAGGATGGCCTTACACGCGTAGAAAGAATAGCATTACGATATTGTTTTATAACGTAAGGTAGAACAATAAAGATGAATTGATGAGAATGTAGGATACAGGCCACATTAATGGAGGTGAGATGGACAGGCTTCAATCAAAAGCGACAAAAATAGTGATTGGAATTTAATAAGGCGATCGTGAAAAGTTGAGCTTTGTTGTCGTCGATATTGATGGAAAGTTGGAAAGAAAACTAAAGGTATAACTGACAAAAGAGCACTAGTCTTGCTCAATTTAATGACTTTAAAAAACGACATTTGCGTGAGTCGAGTCACTAAAGATAAATTCGGTTTTGAAATTGCAGTTCATTTAGGTGCAGCGTTATCCAGAAAATCAACTAAATAAATGGACAAAGTAAGCAGATTCCAATCTACTGAATCTAAAAACCTCCGAGACATTAAAATGGATAAGCGGAGACTTGTTTTAATCTCTAAATCTGCAATCAATTAAACCAGTCAATATCTGCAATTAATTAGCAATTCAATTAGCAGTTTTACAGATAGCAAAAGAAAAAAAAAATGATGACGTTTTTTGTCCCAAGATCTAGTGGAAATACACGACTGCATATACAAGTATGGATCGATTTTAGACAAACATCTTGATTCTTGATCAATCCGCCTTGTTTATTAACGACTAGCTTTTGCCCGCGTCTTCACCTGCATGGAGGTGACAAATTATCCCACAGAAATGTACTACCGAGATAAAAAAGTATCCTATGTCCTAACCTAGGTCATGGTCTATCTGCGTGCCAAATTTCATCGAAATTCATTCAGCCGTTAAGGTGTGAAATGGTAATAGACAGACAGGTAGCTACTTTCGCATTTAAAATATTACAAGTCCGCGACTTCGTTCGCGTGAAATTTCTTGTTTCAATATTAAATATAAAGCACTCGGAAATACTGTAGTTTCCCATTACTGAAAGAATTTTCGGAATCGGATCCTTAGATCACAAATTTTACCTTTTTATAATATTAGTATGTAGTATTTATAGATTAAGTATGGAAGAACGGATTTTATGTAATAATATTATATTGAACACGATGTGAAGGAAGCAACATTGTGGTATTCCTATTCAGGGACAGGTTTGAATAAGAAATTACTGGTCAATAAATGTCAGAGATAATGCGAATGTTGACTATAAGGCTGCGTTTCCACTAGAGAAGACCGAGGATGCGTGGAGAAGGATGTGTGTGAAACTATCCAATAACATCGCTTCATTTTCATAGCTTGAGCTAAGCTGGCGCTGTTATTGGTTAGTTATTCCTCGCTACGCATTCTTGCTTATCTCTGGTGGAAACACCCTTTTTTTTTTTAGCTGTTTAATCATCAAATGACCTCTCCCGCTCTGGGCGGAGCGGAAGGGCGTGGGCGGGCTGTTACTGACTAAAACCCACCCATGTTCCTTCAGTTGCCTGTGCGCCAGGGCCACGGTAACTCTTTCGAAGAATCCGCGACCCCGGCAGGATCCGCGACCCAGGAAGGGTGGAAACGCACGTAGTGTCTAGTGCGTATGGTTCAGGAAATGTTAAAGATCTTGTTGTGCCTGTAACGTTGCACGTTTATGTTTCGTCGATGTCAGAATACACATTGCGTCAGTATAGAAGAAGTTGTTATAAGTTTATCTATCAATACTAACAATAAAGCTGAAGAGTTTGTGTTTGTTTGAATGCGCTAATCTCTGGAACTACTACTGGTAGTCAGATTGAAAAAGAAAAAAAATATTGCATTTGGTAGCCTAATTCTTGAGAAAGGTTATATGCTAAAATTACGCTATACGACCCTTAGGAGCCGAGCAAAAAGAAAGTCAGAAAGAACGCTAAGCCAGAAACGAAGTATTAGTGTGGGTGAGAAATGTGGATTTGACGCGAACAAAGTTGCGAGCTAATAAGCTAGTAAAGAATCTCGAAACCAACAAAACTTTTGCTTTGTTGTTTTCGAGATTTTGTTAAAAAAATCTTCAAACGGAGAAGATGCAGGTCCGCTAGGAGAAAATCTTATAAAAGATATACCTGTGTGGTATATTTGCATTTGTAACGGTCGTAAATTTCTAGGTATATACAGTAGGGTCTCGATGATCCGAACCCCCGATAATCCGAACGCCTTTGTAATCCGAATGACCCCCTCCCGCTCGCGCAAGTCAATATCAGAAAAAAAAATATTTCGTAAATTGACGGATACAGCATTTTCTTTGTCACTAAACACCACTCGTCAAAGTACTAAACTAGATTCTTTTTTTAAAGTGTAATAATACTTAATGATTAAAATTTGTATTCACTTTCAATTATAAAAATCTATTTCATTTCAAAAACACCTTTTAAAATATCTACATACTACATAATATTATAATTCAAACGTATCATTAATCCGAACAGGGTGTAAATTTTGGATAATCGGATTATCGAGGCCCTAGAGTATATCTTGTATTTTGTGTGGACATAAAAGTAAATCATAAATGCCGGTTTTTTTCAAACGTTTGATGATAATTTTGTGTTCATATTTACAAAAAATTGAAATACTATTTATAATACAAACCCGTCAAAGCTTAATTATTTTCCTAACGACTTGTTGAATACAATAATCACTACGCAGCAACCTTGAATTGTATAACATTACCGAATTTGATGTGGACGCCAGTATGAATACTTCATTCACAACCATTAATTATGGAATAATTATAAGTTAAAAACCTCATTACCGGTGTTATTTAATAACACTTCCTCGCTTGCTTAAAGGTTTCCGCAAACAGGCCCGACGCGACAGCGCGACTCTTGTGGAACAATTTCCATGAAGTTTTCATTGAAATGGTTCTACTAGAGTGGCGTCGCGCTGTCGCGTCGCGCCTGGTTGTGGGAGCCTTTGTAAAATAAATACTATTGTGTATTGAAGTATTTAATAACTGTATGTCAAAGTATGTAGGGTTAGACTACTTGTTGTTAAATATGTATTTGTTTCCTGATTTGAATTATAGGTGTCATTAGTCTGTGTGCTAAGTAGCACAGCATTGCAATATATTATATTGTCTTAGTAACACTCTTTTGGTGTCGTGATCTGTGGTAGTAAATGCACGTTTCTTCTTTAAAATACATGGAAGGGGAAAATTACTGCCTGACAATGATTAAAAGGAACCAAATAAGTAAGAATACCCAAAAGTTTTTAACCTTTGTTGGCGAAACAGTGCCCTGCAATTCTAAAACCATTTAATTTGTTATTATTGAAAGCATTCTCCTGGTTTAAACCTCTAAATATTAGGCTTAGCAGGCACTACGAATTTTAATCGTTGCGGATAATAATCGCAGATCTGTGAACAATACCAATATACAAGACTCCGCGCACTGCAGGAAAAAAATGCTAGAGAATTCGTTTGAAAAATTATTTTCGTTTCAGATTTTATTTCGTATTTTAAAAATCGCGACGATTAAAGTCATAGTGCGGGCGTAGCCTAACAATTTATCTAGTCAACAACAAGTTCTCAAACTTAGTCTTAATTAGTATTCAGTTCACCCCATTCGTGCGTAGCGTAGGCGCTCTTCAAATTATAATGGGCTCTATACGGACCAATAAAATGACAGAGCTATTGAATGGCCTAACCATATTCTATAGGCCCTGACTGCAATTGAGATCAAAGACCTAACCCCTATTGTGGCTATTGCGGTTACTCTAATCCTAATATAAACATGATACAATAATATAGCATTATGCACTTTGTTGGCGAACAAATAAGGATCGATGATTGCGTGGTACATACTTCCTTTATGGTAAAAAACTAATAACTTTTTAGTTATAACGAAAATTCAACTTGAAAATTACATTTGCCCAAACTTGGTAAATGCTTTAATAGGTGATTTCACCCCATCATCAGCGCGAGCGCAATACTTAATTGTTTGAACTTCATATTAGGATACGCTATAAAAGGTTGTGCAACAAGTGTTGATAATATTGGAAATCCCATGCATAATGGTGATCTTTAATAACTGAACTTGAAACTTTTGCCATATTTTTTTAAGTGTTCTGTGTGTTGTCTTGCTTCGTTGACAGCGAAGAAACAATGATTGGTTGAGTGCATGTTCGATTTTATATTTTCGGACTAAAATTAATTTTCTGTCAATCATTCATTAACTCTGATATTTTTGTTGAACTTTTTTTAAACTCCCTAACCATTTAGTAAGTGAGGTTAGGTGAGGTTTAGTAGGTGAGTAAGTGCGGTCGGCTATTCTTCACGGATTTTCTTCTTGTTATAATCATCGTACTTATAAAGTACGAAAACACTTCAAACAGTGAGCTCGAACGTTGCTATTCCGACACAAAGCAGAACCAACACAGCCGATGCAAATTGTTCCCCTATCACCATTGCAATTCACAATAGGAAGTGAATCTAAAAAGCTGCATACACCAAGGTTGTCAGGTCCAGTCTCTTTTTACC
This sequence comes from Dryobotodes eremita, assembly GCA_917490735.1. Taxonomy (NCBI): domain Eukaryota; kingdom Metazoa; phylum Arthropoda; class Insecta; order Lepidoptera; family Noctuidae; genus Dryobotodes; species Dryobotodes eremita. Next base: position 7,403,637 of record OU823261.1, read on the forward strand.
ACGAGTAGTTGGCGCACCCAATGCTGGTATTTCTAAGAAAATCATCTTTATTTATAACCTCAACTGTCTGACTTTTTATGCAATTAAATGTGGTGTGATATGTAAGGTCGATTGGAGCTTATTTATTCAGAGTATCGGAATGAATTCAAGATTTGTTAAGGATAAAGGAAAATCATTATAATCTATTACGATTTCTTCTCCATAGGTACCTACTACGCTTTCGAATGGGAAACTAGCTTCATCTTTCTGACCGACCGACCCCTTGACAATTCAAAAGTGCCTGTGTTTGGTTTATTTGAAATAAATGCTTTTGAGTTTGAGTTACGAGGTCGTCTAGTCCATCTAGCTTTTTTTTTAAGCGACGTTACTATGTGTTTCCTATACTCGTATACATAATTTAATTTCGTTTTATTTCATATTTTATTATTATCAGTAGATATTGAATTATTTCCCATAATATATTTTTTCGACTCGTTGAATTATTAAATCTCTATAATACCCAAACATACAAGTGAAAAAATAACAAAATATAATAAAAAAAATTGTTCTTCGTTAGATTAAATGATTGAATATTTGCAGATGAAGCTAGACAAAATTCATAAAACGTATACGATGGGTAATGATGTTTTTTTACAAGAACATTTAGTGAAGATTTTTGAAAAAAAAAATACTGACAATATAGGTAAGTACATTATTTATTAAACAATTACAGTTCTATAAAACTTAAACAGTTATAACGTGAACAAATCTAAAAGAGCTTCCATTACTGAAGTAGTGTTTTCAACTTCAGAAATGATAAGTGCTAGTCTTTATTTTATTGCAATGACAGTCTGCGAAAGGATTCGTGACATTTGAAACTATCCTGGAAAGCTGTACAGTTTATTGATTTCCGTATTTTCAAAAGTGAAGAAATTATATCGACTTTTGCGAAGTTTTTGTTAGAAATGTTCTCTTGGCTTTATTTCAGTTTAGAAACAAATTAGTTAAATAAAGAAATAATTTATATAAAGTATTAAATATAATAAATATATTATAACGGAAGAGCGTGTCAGACTTACTGACTAAAACCCACCCGTGTTCCTTCAGTTGCCTGTGCGCCAGGGCCACGGTAACTCTTTCGAACAATCCGCAGCCCCGGCAGGCGTCTGTATCAGCCTTCAATTCAATATTCATCCCTTTTTTAGACATATCATCTTGCACACAATTCATCAAATGTTTGTTTTGTTTTCCTCTACTTTTATAGCCATCCACATACATACTGAAAGTAAATAGGTACTTAGTATTATCTATATCTATGATACCTGTCTATAGATTAACAAGCAGTCCAAGTCTATGCATTAAAGACGCTTTTCGTGTCTAATCTGTGTGAACGCGTTGTTTTTCTAAACTGCGCCACGGATTTTGATGCGGTTTTCACCATCATTTCGAGAATTTATTCGGAAATCTCGAAGTTTTTCAAGTTGTACAAAGCGTGCGAAGTAGGGACGGGTCGCTAGTCATTAATAATTCTGTGTACATTTGAGAGACGGTTCATATTGCAGTACCCACTTTGTTCTGATTTTCATGAACCAATTCTCGTTTGATCGACATTTTTAACACGCAGAAATTTGTTACTGAGTTATGTTTCGCAAGAAACTTCATACGTCTTCATTAGTGAAATAGGCTAACGAAACAATAGAACATCGGCAGTGAAAATGACAGTCAAACTCCTGCAACTATTGAGCTTAGTCATTAAGGTCTATGTAGCAAGAATGTGATACGCAATACGAAAGAAAGATGTTAACATGACGACAAAAATATCTTTCTAAATCTATGTACGAGTATCGAGTATTTCCCTTTTATGGCTTAGTTTTTTACCTATAAAAGGTGGAGACGACAGTACGAAAATAAATTAAACTGCGTAGATCTAATGATGTTCCCGGTGTGCATACAAAAATTCAATCTAAAATAGTTTAGTCACTATAGCTAGACGGCTGATCGGCAACACCCATAGTTTAGTCACTGAAGCTAGACGGCTGATTGGCAACTCCCATACTCGGCCCAGAACTACTATTAAGTTTATTTGTTATTACGTCTGAAACACACTTAACGCTTCCAAGTCTAGACACGTCAATACGACTTATTGTCTCTCTTTAGTCACCAGAAGATCCGTAAGTCCATTGATATGTAAAGCGACAAGAACTAGGTCGTTCCGACTTAATGCATTTAGACCAAGTAACGGTTCTTCAGACGTAGATGTAGGTACATCGGCAATCTGTGCTGTATGAAAGGGCTTTGGGTCTTTGAAGTGATTTACTCTTTCGAGGTGAGTATAGATTTAATGATAATTCATGAAGATATACTGGTATCGGACTATCGTTTTGTATAAGATCAGGTAATAAATAACTGTTGCACATGATGTTAGGGATATAAAACCTACTGCAGTGTAATACGAGTACATTTTATTTTGTACTTCTGACTGTGGATAGGGCTAAAACAATGACTAGTGTTTGTACGTTAAAACCAATAAGGCTAAATATAATGAAGTAATCATAATAAAACACACTTAACTACCTAATAACCACCGTCTATTCAATAGATAAAATCTTGCCTGAAGTTAAATGAAGTTAGTTTAAAATTTGATATAGTGGAGTGTATATATGTATAGGTATACTCCACTATAGTAAGCTAAATACATCCAATTATACCAGTATATCACTCACTACTTCCAAGTACGTCTAACTTAGCTCAACCAACTTCTTATCTCTCGTGGAAGTGTTAATTGGCTGAACTAGATCTGACGCTCGAGGTTTTTGTCTGAAAAAACTTGCACTGTCACCGCTTTCCTGTTTCGATTCGTGTGTGTACGGTTTTAAATCCTGATCCGTTGGTTACTGTGTTAATAACACGTAAGAAGGGCGCTCTTGTTACAATTATTGAGGATTTGTCTTTTACGGAAGTAAAAGCCTTCAACATTTAATCCTTTTTATTGTTTCTTATAAAGGATTTGAAATCTGTCGTTAAAAGCATTTCATTTTCATTGATTTTAGTAGCAGGGTGTCAATTGGCTTCTGGTTCTTCATTCCCTGTTGCAATTGTATTATCATAAGCAACTGTAATTTTAGCATCATTTTAGTAATTTTATATTCAATGGAGCACCTGTTCTTTCAAATAATCCAATGACTTCACAATTGACCTTTAACAAAGCCGTTTCAAGACTAAGCAACTCGGTCAGTTCATTCTAAACAAAAATATTTGGTGAAACTTTAAACAAAGATCCGTTTGAAACTGAACCAGCTCAGTTTATTGAGCCGAAACAATATTGAACTGTAGGCGTCGCCACTTCCTTGCTTTCTATGGTGACTTATTGCCTTAGGAGATGGCCCTGGATCTTTGTGAAGTGTGGCGCAAGAGTGGAACTGACGCGGCACGGAATTGCGGTGGAGAGAGGTATTTTAATAATAACGTTTTTGTAATTGTGGTTGCTGATGGCTTTTAACTGTGTTTCTGGGTATTTGGGTAGATATCTCCTCCTTCTTTGAGGATCTTGATGTGAAAAGGGCATCCTCATTTCGTGATATGGAATAATGGTTTATTTACAACTTTACAAGAAATAATTTTCCATGTTATGCAAAGGTTCTTGAACGGATTAGCTCAAAGGAATAAGTATGATAGAGAAACGGCTTGTAAGGTAGGTACTGCTGATTCATAATATGTAAGAACTGAAGATTTAAAAAAAACCTTTACAAAGCTGACAATATTTTTAATATGTATTGGTTCACTAGCACTATCACTTAATTTCTAACTAAACATATATAGTCTAATCCTGTTTTAAATACATACATATAATAGGTCTTTACCTATGAAATTGCCGTTTTGTATGAAAAAATTTAAACGAATTTTTTTCATGAATTTTTTATTTGTATTAATCGAAGTAATCACCCATGCAATCAATGCATCTTTGCCATCGCAGTGGCAGTTTATTGATGCCCTTCTTAAAGAAATCAGCTGGACGGGAGGCAACAAATTCTTCAAAGGCATTTTGTACTGCCTCTCGGGTATTAAATTTTTTTCCCGCCAAGAAGTTATCCAAATTCTGGAAAAAGTAGTAGTCTGTAGGCGCAAGGTCTGGTGAGTAGGGCGGATGACGGAGAGCTTCCAACCCCAGTTCTTGCAACTTGGAGACCGTCTGCTGTGCAGTATGAGGTCGCGCGTTGTCGTGCAGGAGCAGCGGAGACGAGCGATTGACCAATGCTGGTTGGAGATGCGCCAGCTTCTCCATCATTGTGTTCAGTTCTTCACAGTACACATCTGCAGTAATGCTCACCCCGTTTGGTAAGAAGCTGTGATGAATCACACCGGCGCTAGACCACCAAACAGTGACCATCACTTTTCTAGGGGTAAGTTTTCGTTTAGGGCATTGTTTAGGTGCTGAACCAGGATCCAACCAACTTGCTGAGCGCTTACGGTTATCAAACAGAATCCATTTTTCATCGCAGGTAACAATGCGGTTCAAAATTCCTTCATTTGTGTGTCTGTTGAGCAGTGCAAGGCACGTCTCGACGCGTACTTCGCGCTGGCGATCATTGAGTTCGTGGGGCACCCATTTGTCAAGCTTTTTTACCTTGCCAATTTGACGCAAATGGACCAATATTGTTTTGACGCTAACGTCGAAAGCTGCTGCTAATTCAGCCGTAGATTGTGTATCATCAGCTTCCACAATCGCCTTTAATTCGTCATTGTCGACCAAAGTCTTCGGACGACCGCGAGGTTCATTTTTCAGGTCGAAATTTCCAGAACGGAAGCGAGCAAACCAATAACAGGTGGTGCGTTGGTTTGTAGAGTTAGCTCCGTAAACGTCGTTGATGTTGCGTGCCGCTTGTGCCGCGTTGCTGCCACGACGGTACTCATATTCCATAATTACTCGAATTTTTAACGTATCCATGATGACGAAAAAGATTGAAATGCGATGAAAATGTAACACTAATCAATAAAGAAATGACTACTTTTAGAAAAAAAAATCCATGTTTTTAAAATAAAATTAATTTGAAATTAGAATTCATAGCCAAACAAAAATTATTTTGATTTGAAATGGCCAGTACTGCAGAACGGCAATTTCATAGGTAAAGACCTAATATTTAGTTCTCTTATTCAAACCTTTCAGTACTCAATCCCAATCATAGCTCTATATCTCCACAGAATTAATGTTATCGAAATTCAACTGCTGACTGAGTACTAACCCTTTACCGCTTGTACCATTTCAGTCTCGAAGTGGGTAATGCCGGTTATTGTGGTAGATATAAACATTTTGCTGAGAGCGTTTAGAAACCCGGTCGGATTGAATCTCGCGCCGTGATTGCGAATAATAGCATTGAACATTCGCTGGTATCAGATGCGAAATTTAGATTACTGGGAACTTTATTGATATTAATGTTTGCTTGGAGATTAATGAAATTATGAATGGACGGGTTGAATGGGTTTTGCCTGTGGAAACATTAATTTGAACATTTTCTTCAATGGTGGTCCGATCTTAGTGAATGAGATGGATCCCTAATTTTGGGTTCTTTTGCGAATTGCCATGTCTACGTTTTCAATAGAAATCACTGCTCGCTTACTGAAAATGTAAGTATATCTTCACTACATTATACATACAAGCCTTAAATTAGGTACTCATTTCAGTTATATCTCCCCATCTCAACAAAAATCGTTATTAGTAGTGTTGTGCTACGAGTATAGCCCTTAATATTACAAAGTTGATTATGTGCATTCATTTGTTAAACTAATATGAAATCATAAAATGTTGTTCTAGATTTTAGTACAGACCTATATTACATGGGACTTAAACATAAATGGCGAAATGTGGGTGTACTATAGGTACACCTCTGCCGACCTTTCGGGGAATATAGGCGTGATATTATTTTATTATTATTATTTCATTTAATACACTCATGGCAACTTTACCGAACTTTTCAAATATGTACATTGTTTCGATCAATGCATTGTACACACGGCTACATATCCCGTATAAGCTGATCTCGCATTGTATAGGATTTCCGTACAATGAGAAGTCAGCTTATACTGGAAATGTATAGCTTGATATGTAGCCGTGTGTACTAGGCAAGCATAAAACACAAGAAAGCGCCGTATTTTGAGTTGAAATATTAGAGTTAATTGACTCAATCACTTTTACTATTAAAAAGTTAGTTGTATACGTTGTCTTAAGCTTTGTTTTCATTAAAAGGCGTTAGATAACAAACATTTTCATCATTCTTTTTAATAATAATTCTAGTAAAAGTGATTGTCGATTTCTGTTTTAATTTCCGCCGTTCCCTTTCGTAATTATCGATGTAATTAAATGAACTGAGTTAAATGAAAACATGAAAGAGAATGATTACTCTGTAATAAGTTAACTTGTTTAGCAATGCAGAATTAAATAGTAATTTCCTTGAGAATTATATCACGACAATGTTGCGCGTTGCACTGGGTCAATTAATAGGTACTTTTTCTATTTATAGTAATTAGTATTTAGTTAACCTCAACTCATACCGTACATTTATTATTCAAGTCTTAACTCTTTTTGTGGCTTAACACCACTTACATTAACTGTTTTCTATCACACAAAGTGCTACAATTAATAACATTAAAATTATTTGCCGTCGGTCTTCGCGAGATCCTATCCAGTGTAGATCCATTTAAAAGTCGTTTTCGCATGATAATCAGTACCAGGATCGCAGGAACCGTGAATCTCTCAGTCGTCTACGAATCGCATGTCGTTTGTATATAACCCAGTGCGTTTAATCAAATTCGTACTTCAGTGTATTCTGTGTAATTAGTTGTTTAATGAAAGATTAGAAGGATATGCTGTTCATATTTTTTTCTTTGTAATTTGTTATGTTTTAAACGATTAGGCGATCTACGCGTATGCAAAAGAGGTTTAGACAAAGTAATATTATATCAGCGATTAAGATGATGGAAAAGTAAAAAATTGTATGGCATTGACGTTAGCTACCGAAAAGCTTATTTCAATATCGTTTAAAAATTGCTGCAGAAATACGAAACACTTTGAAAGTGATTGCCACTTATCTAGGCCCTCGGGTGATGAGACTATAGGAGGTTCGCTCACAACAGCAATAACAGGTCTCTGTAAGGTTGCGAAGGTCAAACACAAATCTAAAATAGATATTCATCTATCTAATGAACACACACTCCCTACAATAGACCTGATAAAACGCCAACAAACAGACAAAGAATTCTACCAAACAGCAAATTAGACCACTCTTCCCAATTAGACCTAATAACTAAAACACTATAACACTTAACAAACCTACGCTAATTCAATCAGCCCAAAACAGAACTCATTTCATTCAAAAACCTCCTACACGAGAATCACAAAGAGTCAGGAAACGAGAACAACGTTCAAACAACACACAATAGAATTCTTACTTTCGTCAATTTGTAACCTGTCATTATGTGAATGCCTTTTTAATGCTCCAATGAATGGACAAAGTACTTTCGTTTTGGGTACGTATACGCTTTTCTTGTATTTATGTTTACGCGAGGAAAATGCTTGGTAATGTTAGAAATTATTGAAAAGGTTTGACAAGTACTTCATTTTTTTTTCTTCTAAAATTATTAAATAATTACGCCAAAAGACAAAACATAGGGATATGGTAGTGGTAGATATACGTTATGTCGTAAAAGTATATTTGGACTAGTATCATTAACCAGGGAGAGAACAGAGGAATACGTTAGTATAGAATGAACGCAATCGACTACATGACCAAGTTTCCTCTTAACGGGGATGTCTGCATTGTTTTTGAGCTTTGAAATCGTTTTATAGTGGGATTGATGATCTGCGATTGGGTAACGTTTTTGATTCTTCTGATAGATTAGAATGTTTGAAATCCTGTATTGCATCATTTGATGTAAACATTGCTCCTGTCGTGCTTTTTCTGTCATCATTAGCTTCATTACTCAATACTTCATTATCTTTACCTGCATCTTCTTTAACTTCTTCTTTCTTAAACTTTGTAGGTTTTGTTTGTTCTTTTTGCATTTAATATGACAATCCACCTGATCTCTAGTTCCATCTTACAATACAAGTAAAAATTTCGCATTACGTATTACTTGTAAATAAGACCACAACAAATAATATCTTCAGTTTGTATGTTACAATCATTAGCTGGTATTATGCAATTCTTGTGTTGTTGTTAATATGTTACTATTACGTTGCTATGCCCACTTTTTGTTTTCTTTTCTGCTTATGTTAAGACAGTTATGTGTTTCAAATGTCAATGCTTAGTGTATTGTGTAAAACGTGCAAAATTTCCTTCAGAGTACTTTAACTGTAAAAGGGCTTTGGATTTTGTTCATCGGTAGTAGTACCTACTAGTCGAAACCAACTCGTCTACAGTCCGGCCGTCGAGAAAATGCGTTCTTGACACCCGTCAGTTTCATACAAACGAATACGTCTTTTGCGAATTTGATCTTTATTAGTTATTAGAATTGTCACACTAATAGGTGTCGGCAATGCATCCTCTCGACGGCCGGACTTTACCAAACAATTACATTAGTACAATTCCAAGTATGTTAAACTTTTTAAACGTTGGCGCAATACCATTTCCAAAACGGTTTTACTAAAGACTATTGATTTCAAACTCGTATTCTAATCATCTATATACAGACATACCCATGTGGTCTACTAAAGTAAAACCACTACCATATTGGTTTAGAGTACCATCCCATTGAAAAGGTTCCTACAATAATGCAATCTGTGCTTGTTTTGCACCAGTCTTTTTAAACAGTATTCTGTTGGGAACAATGGAGGTGCAAATAAACTCAGTAAGTGTTTGGAGAAAGCAATGAGAACTTAGAAATCGTTTGGTGATATCTGTTTTGTTCAGGGCTGACTGAAGTTAAGATATTAATTGAAAGTTGTTTTGTTTGTAATAATTAATTGATGTTGTGAATGAAAGTTCAATTGTTTGTTTGTAAGGGAGAGATTCGCTGCGGGTTTGGCTCTGTTGTTGTCATGTTAAGTGAATTTAAGTTTCGAATGACAGCTTGGAGCTGGTAGCTTTCTTCGCCTTGTCCAGTTTCGTTGGGACGTAAATAAGGACAGGCTGAATAATGCATTTTAGTTGGTTCACACTGGAGAGCCCCTTGACCCTTGTCCAGGGGCTGGACATTATAGGCTGATTATGCTATGAATGCTAGCATAGAATGTTCTTACTGCTGGGACACAGGTCTTCTCTCTTCGGGAGGGAGTGGGCTGTAATACACCATGCGGGTCCAATGCGGATTGTTCCAATCAATACATAAATGTAAATGCATGTGTCAAGTCAATTCTGTTTCCTCAAAGCAATGAGTTTTTCAAAAGCAAAAATAATAAAACAACTGCTAAAGACACACTAAATACTCAAATAAACTAAGAAAGTAAAAAACTCTTTTCGTTCACAGACAAAGGCAATAAAAACTAGAAAACCTTAGTAGGATAGAATAAGATCTACAGATATCGCCGGTATAAAATGTAAGTAAACTCGGAGAGCTGGTTTAGGTTAAGCAAACGGAGACCCGAGGCGAAATGTGGCAATTGCTTGATCACGTTTTGAAAACAACTGTTATCAGTGAGGCAGTTAAATGTATCAAAGTTGAATGTCCTTTCGAATGAATGACTTTGCATTCAATAGATGAAGAAACGTTGGCAGTTCTTTCTTTATTTTTCACGAATTTTCTTCAAAATTGAGGTAGAGGTAAAAATTTAAATAACGTTATTGCCTAGTTGATATTTTGCTTAGAAACATCTATATATTCCTTGTGGCCTTTTACTCTGAGCAGTGGTGGCCCAGTGGTAACGGTCCCGACTTACGAGTCGGGATACATACCCAGGCAGGGGCTTTTCTTTGTGTAAATAATTTTATCACCACTGCTTTCAAAACGGTGAAGGTAAACATCGTGAGGAAACCGGCATGTCCTAGAACCAAAAATCCTAAGACGTGTGACATCTAACAACCCGCCCTGGGCCCGCTTGGTAGATGACAGCCCACTCCCTCTGGAAGAGAGTAGGCCTGTGTCCCAGCAGTGGGAACATTATAGGCTGATTATAAACTGAATTCTCCGATAGAAAAGCTCTATCTGTGACTCCGTTTTGACGATGGTTCTAATCTTCCTTCACATTTGAATGTTTCCTTATCATTGTTATCTTAGACAACCCTATTTGAGAATTTTGCTTCTCTCGTCTGATTTGAAGTTCGAAATTTATCAGGTTCAGTAGGGCGTGAAATGTCATTAGCTACTATTAGTGCAAAGTGCTTGTTCGATTTGATTTAGTTGATCATTCGACACAGCCCGCTTACCGTTCTCAAGGAAATATTTAAAAAAAAAATTGAGTGGTTTGTTTCGTGGGTAAACTGTTGCAATTCCGTTATATTATTTGTATTGAAAAGTAAGTCTGAGCAGTAACTTTTTTATTTAGTACCTTTTCTTACGGAGTTGGTTTTCAAGGTTTAATTTCAACATTTTCATGGCTTTAATGCGTCCTGTCTGTTGACAGCCTTGTAATTATGTATGGGGTACTGCTCACAATGACTTTCAATTATTGGAGTCCCGAAATTCATGTTAAATACCAATTTCTCACAGTTTTAATCCTAGTTTAGACTAAAACTGTCTGTGAAAGCAAATGCTGTTATAGGTACAGGGTGGTAGGGGCATCGACGCCCAACCTGTTACCATGGATTTAGTAGGTAGGTAGGTACATGATTCTAGACCAACCCAAACTGAAATTTTTCGTCAGTTATTTAAAAAAAAACAGCTGTTTTCTACAAAAGAGCAATACCTACGCGGTCAAAATGTATGGAACAGCAATTTTTTGCAATTTTTGCAATAACACACGATATATTTCAACACCCTGCGTTGAAATCCAGAATCATGTACTGAATCCATGGTAACAAATTGTGTGTTGATGTCCCTGCCACCCTGTATATCATATTATGCCTTTAGGAGTTATGAAAATACAGCGTTTATTAATGCAGTAACGGTTTGTATTATGATTGATAATACAACGGGAGTTTAACGATACGTCTTACATATTATACGTCGATGCAACAGAATGTTGTAAACCGGTCACTATTAATATAGCAAAATTAATTATCATAATCATATTGACTCATGTTATTAATCGCTTCAACGAAATTAATCCTATCTTTTACTTTTATCATCTTTTACATGTCGGTTGTAAGTTAAATCCAGCTTCTTAATGTGGTAAGCCTCTATTGGAAGAATTCGACTAATATAACCCTTGCATTCAATTGCGGGCACTTTTCTTTATCTTTTATTCAAGTTTTATATGTATTTTAGTACATACTTTGGGTTTATGTCAAATGGATAATATTTTATTAGAAGTCATTGGCATTATAAATAAAATAATGCATTGTTTCCAACAGTTCGTACCATAAAAAACATTCATTGTCTTTTTGTCCCTTTTTATCTACTTCCCGTGTTACACCATCGATTACTTCCAATCGTGTACAAATTACTTTCAATTTTACCGAGTACTAATACAACCATAAAAACTCAGCCACGTCGGAGTCTCCAACAGCTTTCTCCTTACGATTATGATAAACCTTATCTATCGCCGCCATTAAATTGCCATCAACTGTCTCAGACTCGGAATAAATTAGGAAACTTGACTTCTAATTCCAATTAAGGCTCTTTTCCTTCTTGTAAATGTCTATTAAATTTTATACTTATATCTTCATTTTCTTTGATATTTCTATCTGTTGATTTATTTAATTTGTCTATGTGAGTGGCTATATCACACTTCTATGAATAATTGATACAAGCTTTAGTAATTAATTTCTTTTCCGTAAACTAAAGTGGGTTTACGATTTTGATATTGCCAGATTAGAAAGGTGGTTGGAAATCTAACCCTTGCTTACCTCCCTGAGTTGCCACTAACTAGTAGATACGACAGTGTCAGTAGTTTCATTGTGCTTATCCAGTCGAACTACAGTGAATATCTTGCCTAAAGATGCAAAAGTAAATATTGTAATTAATTTACAAAATTTATGGAAATCCTGAAAGATTTGATGGTCAGAAGGTCAAAGGGGAAATGCCAAAAACTAATTAGAAGCTTCTACGAATGACGTCAATTCGGTGAAAAAATATGCACAAACCGAAATAACTTTTAGATTTATATTCATGTACCATTTGCTAAACACGAAAAAGTGCGTGCAAAAGCGAAGCGAACTCCAAAAATGCCATGTCAATGTTATATTGATATTATTTAGTTGATATTTACACATGTAACACTCAACCTTGGCAAGGGGATTTTTATGGGGTTCGAATATGTTTATACCTCATGAAACAAGTATATAATTTATTATTTTATGTTTATTTTTATTATGAACATAATATTGATGGCATAAAGCACAGCTAACAAAAAGGTAAAATAAAAAAGAAAATAAAGAAATAAAAAAATAATAATAAAGGCAAATAAATGTTGTAGGTACTATGAATTTATGTTTTACGCATAAAAAAGTTTAAATGTCATAGTTTGAAAATGTGTAGTGACTATTGTCTATTCCAAAACTATCTGATGAAAGTGTAAATAAACCCTGTTCAGATTTAATTCTTACGAAATCACCCACTAAACGGAATCAATCACAGTTATTTGTATTTAGAAGGTTTAATTTTTATATCGAACCACTTTTACAAAAAAATATATTGAATAACATTATTAAATTGTAACTGAAAAATCATCGAAGAACTTTGAGGGTATAAAATTAACCTCAGTTGTCACATGAAAAACATTTTTAAGGTAATTTAAAATTAGAATTTCCGGTTTACGTATTCAAATAATCAAATCAAAGCAATCAGTTTGTAACTGGCAGTACAAAATTGTACGTTTTCCGATCCATTTGTAGATATTTTCATGAAATACTTTTGGAACAGACCATAAAGCCAAAAATTAAATTGATCATAGACCTCTCTCTTGAGGGATTACGTTTAGTAACCATCATTTTATTGATCTCAAGCAACAATCTTCAATCTTACAAAGGGCTCCAATCTTAATTCCCAGAGATCTTCACAGAAATTATAAATGAAACAGTTTAAGATGTACATAAAATACAGTTATTTACAGTTTGTATACCAGCATTAACTTACTAAGATCGAGATAACGTTGCTCCGGCGTCTGCGGCCGACCTACATACGGCTTGCATAAGATCAGCGCGGGCGCAGCGCACGCCCCGACTCGATATTCAAATTTTCGGAACGATTGTTCCGAATAATTTGATGGAAAGTTGATGAAGGGTTTTATGCGAGTTTAAACGGTGAAAGTCTGTAGAGAATGGAATTTCAGTTATCTGAAAAACGTGTACAGCTTTAAGACAATTGAAAGCATTTGCAAGAAATTGCTTTATGTAGAGCTTGAATAGTGAAGAACTTAATTCGAGAAAATAGGGGGTATTATGATGCTCTCTCGATTGGATAGTTCTGTTTCTGAAAAATACATAATCGATGGTTAAACATGGTTAAAATTATGTTCAGCATTTGTTCACCTAGTCTTGGGTGTATATAGGATGTCCCGTAAATGATGGATCAAACTTAACAGGTAGGTAGCTCACCTGATTTCCAACAACTAATTAGAATAGTCAACAAAAACACCGTTAAGGTAACCAATTTTGATTTTCTTCGATAAAATAACTTTTTCATTTCAAGTTTTATTTTCTAAGGCTAATAAAAGGTTATTAAAACAATTATATCTTATAACGACATTAGTAAGCTATTCAGAAATCTGTAATAAAAATTATACCTAAATATGTTATCATTTGCAGCGACAGCATTAAAAAAAGACTGAATTCTGAGTAGAGAAAATGATAAAATTCGAAAAAGAGACTGGTGCCGTAACGGTTTTTATTTAAATTATTAAAATTAGTTGTTGAAAATCAGATAAGCTTTCTACCCGTTACACTTGATCCATTATTAACGGGACACCCTAGATGTTAACGCTTTGCACCTGGTCGTAAAAATGGTTTAGTTATGTTAACTCATAATAATTACTTCTACAAATTGAAGCAATAAATCATACACTTCTATCCGCAGATACTTGAGGCACTTAACGTCACTGTCAAAAGTTTCAATACCAACAAAATTCCGCAGATAGAAATGCAATCACAGACCATGCGTGATAGATTAACAACCATACATAATGCGATAAATGTACACATGTATAGTATGTTCACATCAATAGCTCCGTAGGCGTAAACATGATAAAATATTGTGCACTCAGCCTACACAAAGAATAAAACAATCTCCAACAAGTATGTCATATTGGCATAAAAGGAAATAATGTCAAGAAAAAGAATATATACCTCTTGTAATTTTATACCACTCATTGCGTGGATTCTCTCAGTTATACAAACGCTACTATTCTTGCATCGACGTCGCGTGAGAGACAGTGTGTCGTTAGCATATTATTATCTCGGATTTTCTTTTTAAACAATACTTCTGAAAAACCATACCCTCATCCTTATTACTGTACTGTAAGCACCAGAACTGCTTGGCATTTGAATTATAAAAGGCTCAACTTCTTTGTTTATCTACTTGTCAATGGTAATAAGTTCTTCGTGTTTTTTCTTTTGTAGCGTTGTAAGTATTCGATAAATTGGCAAAGAAAACTGTTGTGGCATTAAAATGAAGTAGGTACCTCCTCCATGTTTTCGTAAATGTTTTGTTTTTATCAATTCGTTAACCGATATACGAGTCAGTGTACTTACGGAAGTCATTGAACTTATGTTTTCGAGTATTTTGGAGATAACGGCTGTGGAATAAATTTCCATGTTTACTGGGGAAGGAAAAAACAAGAGTACCAAAGTAACCCACATTTAATGTTGGCAAGGCATCGGAGTGAAACGGATCCTTATCATGCGTGCGTAGGCAATGAGTAGGCCACATATTGCTAATAATTGCTCAGGCGATTTTCCTGTTTAGTTTACCCCTACCGAAAGGACTGGCCTACGTTGGCAGAGAGCAGACGTGTGTGCAAAAGGAAAGGGAGGCCTTTGTCCAGCAGTGGGACATTACAGGCTAGATAGAAACAGTAGGTGCAGACCGGACGCTCTCAATCGACTTGGAAGTCGATTGAGAGCGTCCGGTCTGCACTAAGTGCAAAGGGCAACTGATAGAAATCCAACGACTGACGAAACACAAAGTTTGCCGAAGGACATTAAGAAAATAGTTGTACTGTACATAGTTTAAACATCCTAAACACTACCTTTTAGAAAATGCTACTGGAATTAAGATTAAAGGCAAGCTATTTCACTAGTTAACTCGACTCTTACAAATATCGATTTATTTTACCAAAGGAAAATCGATACCGTTGTGCTTAATTTCTCATACTCATCCTAAATGACAAAAAACACAGATTCACTAACATCAAGTTAAAAGCTATCGTATTTCAAGAAAACCACGGATTTACATAATGCCGACAATCATAATATTGTAAAACCATTTCTGTCAGAGTAAAAGAAAAAGTTGCAGTATATAACGTTATGTAATAGGTGTAATAGCGGCCATTGTGATATAAACGTATAATTATGTATTTGTTTAGTCGAATGACGCCTGTGGCTCCGTCTGCGAATCTGAGCGATTATTATCGTTTTGCATAATGTCCAAATTGCTGTTGGAGTGTGTCAAAGCTTTTTGTGCAATGTTTGTTTTGTTTCTGTGTATTTGTACAAACTTTTTCATATTTTGGGGTCAGTAAAATTTTAAAGTAGGTAACACTGAAGTTTCTTTCTTTAAATTAATTTAATTTATTGTAGGTATATTTATTTATTACAGGGTCCAATTAAATAAGCTGGCGAAACTCCGCAGACGTGATGGGTATCGGTATATAAATATTTTAAAAAAATTACTATTTTTTGTGGGATCATCATCTATGGTAGTTAGTGTTTTACTTGAAATATCAGTTAAAATTCCGTTTAAAAAAAATGTTTTAAATCGATATTTCTAAACATGATAAAACATATTTTTCAACTCATACTTCATGTAAAAAAGTTACCAGCGGTCTTAGACCCCTAAAGAAATCTATTCTTTTACATTTTTATTTTATCGTGTTAAACACGATCGATACCACTCTTGTCTGCGGAGTTTCGCTAGCTTATTTAATTTGACCCTGTAAAAACGCTTTCGAACTATACAGCAAATTTATCTTTCATATCCTTTTATGTTTTCGTTGCCGCCTTAAGCTAGTTTTTAGAATAGGTATCTAAGTCAGCATTTCCTGGGTATAGTCTACATGCATAGAGGATTTCCTTATACTTTTTCATACCTAAGCCTTTCTTGCTTCTGTGCTTCTATTCTTGCAAGTACAGCTAGAAGGCATGACCTGGCAATAATGCTATGAAACTACAAAAAAATTAAAATAAATTATTTCGAGCAACCTTAACTCATAAATGTGGAGTACACACAAATACAGAAAAAACAATAAAAAGGATAGTAAAAATAAAACAAACTAAATGACCCTGCTGACGGCAACATGCCTATCACAGCAGTGCCGTATGTAAGAGCAGTCCATCCGGTCCGCGATCATCGCTAGGACGACATTGGTGCTGCCCCACACCTTACGCACTAGGGACGCGCCCCGCTTGCGCTTGGTCGCGTGGAAGAAATTGGTACGCGCCTCAGCGAAAATAACTGTGGCGCTGCAGTAGCGAGTCAGCCCCAATACAGCCCTAAACGCGTTGTTGAACTGGACGCGGGGAGCTCAGGAACTGAAATAAAAATTTATGAAATTCTGCTTCATTAATGATTTACCACAGTCGCATCTTATTGTGTTATGACATAAGAAAAGTGGGCTGGCCATAACGAGACTTGAAATGAAAGACTTCATAATAACAACTTATTTGTCATGTAGCAATTTGTGTGAACAATTATCTAATCGATCAGTAGAACTGTGAAAGTCTAACAATCACTGACTATCTTGTAATACATTCATTATTACAAGAGGGTCAGGCATTCGTTTAAGGCCCTCTTGTAGTGCGTCTCGGCGGGCACTGGCCGGCCGGTGCGAGCGCCTGAACTGCTAGAATTTGTATATATTTAAAAATTAATAACGAAATTATAAATGTGTTCTCAACATGTCCTAAAAACAATAAGCCTTATCTTTTTATATAACTTTTACATGGTTTCATGATGGAATCTATTCAAGGTAAACGTTGTAATAAGCGATTTTGTGTTATCTTTATGATTTTTTTTATCGAGCCTATTATTATAGATAATTCCCATTTCTGTCTTCACACAGCGCTTGACCGCATGTTAAATTTTCGTATACATTATTTTTTGTGCATCACTTATATTTGGCTAGATTTACAGAGGTTTAAGAAAGTTAAAAAGTACTGCAACCTCGCCTTAAAATGGTCTGACGAAACGCTTTGTAAAACACTTTAGTAATTAATTTATTTTGTTGGTTGTTTCAGGTAAATGTTAAACTCTGTTACGAAGATTGGAGTGGATATGTTAGTTTGCTAATAGTTGGTAAGTACTGATGGTCTTTGTGTGTTTTCCCATCGTTTCCTTATGAAGTTTTTGACCAGTAACTGAGGAAATAAAAATCTAGTCACGGGTTCGATTCCTGCATAGTTCAAATCTCTATGGCCTAGACATGAAGTAGTCTTAGATTGGGTCTAGTTCAACCATGTTATGGGAAGATTTATGTCATTAAATAAGACCGCCCATTGTGTCGCCTATGTAAATTTTCTACATTAATGTCTGTAACTCGTATGGTATATATAATAGAGATACCCCCGTGCCTCGAAAAGTACTTTAAGCCGTTGGTCATGTGCCATGTTCATGGTCCAGTCGTGTCGGATTGCCGTCCCATCGGACTATGAGAGTGAGGGAAGAGAGAGTGTACAGACCTGTGTCGGCGCATACACTTGTGCACTATAATATCTCCCGCGGCGAAGGTTAGTCTCCGTTGAGACTAGCCGCCATGGCCGAAATACAGTCTGGAGGACTATATATATAGTAAAGCGTATTCTATTCTATTAATTAATTGCAATTAAGTATGACACAGATGAAATGTTAATAGAAAAACCTCTTCAACTTTCAAAATGATTTAGGTAACTATGATCGTCTAACAAAATGTTTAAATGCCATAAAAAAGTACTGAGAACACTTGTCCCCAACAGCATTTCAAGGCTACTTCAGTGCAACTGAGTAATATATACAAATGTAAACACGAGACGAGCAGCTATGCTCCAATTGGCAAATGGGGTGAGCACGGGAACAATGCTCAATTATACTACGAGCATACCGCGTTACGTGGTGTACAAGTACAACTATGCGATAAATTTCAAACGTGCTAAAGTAAATACTAATTAAGTCGTTTTTAAAGAATGAAAATGTATTTAATTGTTTGTCGGCTGGTGAAGAAATGGGAGGTAAGCGATATGGGATTGAATAATGTGGGTGTTACATGCAATGCATTAGGCATCTGCATATGGAAAATATGGTTATACAGATGCCTTTGTGGACTATGGAATAAGGACGAGATAATTTACACACGGTTTCAGAAAATGAATCAACACTAAAAATGTTGTTATTTTAGTCAGCCAATCACATCTGTTGACATGAGTTTGACAGTCGGTCCGGAACTTTTTGTCTTGATCAGCCTCTAGAAACCGGATGATAGACTAGCCAGCACCCTAATTGCGTAACACGCTACCAATCACAATCTGAATTATTTTGAAGGATATTGCTAACCCATTACTTCATATGTTCGAAAAATTTGTCTGCTTAACAACGTAAATAAATCAATGAATTTTGTTAAATTGTCAAAACGAAAGCCATTCCTACTGTTAGTGTGTTACGCAATTACCCCGCAGGTTACAATTTCTCTTGGTGGTTGCAGATTTGTTAATTTTTGTCGATTTTTGCTCATATAATTTTTTTAAATAAGCATAGTTGTTCTAATTTCCGCATTTACTTCAGGATCTATGATCAGAATATTTATTTTTCAGAAAAATATATCTTACCAATGTCAGACGATAAAGGTTTCTTGTCTTCTTTTTTGTTTTTTAATTCGACGTTAACCGTTTCACGTCTAAGTTACAACAAAAACAGTTCCTACTATATTTTTAGTCAACCTTCACGGATTGAGAACTTTTTGCTGGACGCACTGAAACAGCGCAGTACCGTGTTATTCTACTGTGTCGTCATAAAATTATGTTTTTAATTAGTTTCCGAGATTTATTCTGTTAAGTTTTTTAAGTGTAGTAAGGAAGCTGGTTGACCTTATCATGTTTAGATGTAAAAAATGAAGTAACTTGTTAATAATTTTATGAGTTTGTACAATATGAAAACCTGTATTATTTATCAGGCAGTTCTGTTACAGCGTGTATTGACGGTTGGTAAAAAGCTCTCACCTATGTCTTGAAAAACTGAATTTACTTTACAAAAAGTCTATCTGAAATGTAAGATTCTCGCCCAACAGATGAAAATGTATCTATGTAAATAGTACACCATTGACTACCTGCAGTATTGTCTCTCCTTCTCCCCTTAATCCATCCAAAGGTTGTCTGTAAAAGATCGCTTTTAGCGATAAGACCGCCCATTGTGTCACCCTATGTAAAATTTCTACATTTATATTTGTAATTTTTATGGTGTACATAATAAAGAGTATTCTATTCTATTCTATTCTATGCACAAGAATGCACTCATGAATGCTTG
Organism: Dryobotodes eremita; assembly: GCA_917490735.1. Classification (NCBI taxonomy): domain Eukaryota; kingdom Metazoa; phylum Arthropoda; class Insecta; order Lepidoptera; family Noctuidae; genus Dryobotodes; species Dryobotodes eremita. The sequence goes on from OU823261.1 coordinate 7,423,350, forward strand.
TGAAATGGATTCTTTGCGAGTGAGACACACTGCAAGAGAGCTAATAACCAGAGGAGATATTCTACGAAGTGAGTATATGTACATATATTTTGCTCTAATACATAACACAGCGGCTATAATTTCCGAAGGATTAGGCAAAGGTGTAGCTATAGTACACTCACATTTCGCCAGTTATGTTTAAAAGTCCTAAGTTATGCGCGCAGAAATCCAGACTCCGGGCTGCTACTGAGAAATCCCTGATGGAAAATCCCAATACCACTTTGCCCGACCTGGGAATCGAAACTAAGAACTCATGCTCAGGTGCGTCAACTAGATCAGCGAGACAGACTCTAGTACATACGACCGAAACTCGAAGCACGACCTAAAAAACCGGTAAAACTCTTTGGTGTAAGCAGTCTTGAAGACACATTAACCATAATCTAAAGCAGTACTTTTTATTCAATGAAAGATCCATATTCAGTGTTAATTTACTGCCTGACATAAGCATCTATCAGTACGTTTTTTATATTAAGGTGAATCCTCACTTGTAGCCCACCAAATTCGAATTTTCTTTGGTTTTTTGCAAATTGCAGCTTTGTTTTACGTCGTATGTTGATCGAAATGCGATGTACGACTGTAGGAATGATAATTATATGTATTGAATAATAACCATCAATTTCATAGCAATCGTCAAACTTTGGAGTTCCACCCAAGAATTTTCATATGAAATATTCTGAAAAATTCTTAAGTGGTAGGTAAACATATCATTCCTACAGTCGCAAATCGCATTTTGATCAACTTACGACGTAAAACAGAGCTGCAATTTGCAAAAAACCAAAGAAAATTTGAATTTGGCGGGCTACAGCGGAGGATTCACCTTAATATATAAATAAGTATACCAATTATAGTGCTGGAGTAATTAATTTAAACAATCCTTATCCAGTATGGCACGTCGTAACGTCAGGTGTCACTACTAGTCACTAGTCAGTCACATTAATTAGAAACGGTGCCGAAGTCTCGTGCTGTTTAAAGGAGGTTGTAAGTAATGAGAGATAAGAGATTTATATCTTAGTGCGCCTTTATGTCATCCTTGGTCAGCTTGCTCTTTTTACAATTTAATTGAAATTGGTTCAGCATGTTTTCTTCTACCGTGCCTCTCTATTACCCGTTGCCTCAGTTTTCACTCCCCTGCTAGCCATATAATTGTCCCTTTATGCACCTGTATGTATGCCCTTTAAAAAAAATCTCTTTTAATGTTTCTATAATCAGTAGTTTAGGCTGAGCGGCTATGTGCGTTATCTGTCATCCTGTCTGTTAGTCAGAGTGTTTTCCCAATTAATTGTTAGCCTCCAGTCATTTGAGTAGTCTTCATCATGGTCTACGTCATGGTTAATTAACTAAAACAAACAGATTTGAGATATGTTTGACTGGAAGACTGCTTTCTTGCCTCCACCACCTTTAAGTATACATAGAAACAAGAGAGTTTCTAAAGATTATATTTAATAAATTAGAAAGAATTCTGATTGTTAAAATTCCCACATTTGTCTGAAAACCAAATACCTAATAAACTCAATCATAATATAACATAACATCACGCCTGTTCTTTCCGAAGGGTTAGGCAGAGGTGCGTCTACAGTACACCCACAATTTGCTAGTTATGTTTAAGTCCCATGTAACAGGGGGCGAGCCTATTGTCATCAGCCGGGCACAAATCCAAACTCCGGGCTGCTACTGAGAAATTCCAGATGGAAAAACCCAATAAAACTTTGGCCGACCCGGGAATCGAACCCAGGACCTCATGCTCAGCAGTAGTGCTAGTACGCGGCACGCAACTCCATCATACCCTGCAAAAAGCTCATTATTACCGACATTTGTTTTTCTCCCAATCCCCAACACTTCTAATCTCTTATGCCTTGTACCACATCTCGCAGTTTTTGCACTCGCCTACCGGTCGCGTACAGTTATCTACCGCTAATGGCTCCGCTTTGCGTCTATGGATTACGAACACTGACCCATTGCCGCTACGGGGAAAAGAGCAGCTAATTTACTGTTCTCCGTAAGAAAATCGCTCAGACTTTGATGTTTGATCTCGTTGTAGGTTTCTTTACCGTTCCCTAGCGTGACTGGTCGTTTTTTGCATTGATTTAGAAACCCCAGATCTTGTTGAATTTACGTGTGTTTTATAATTTTTGATAACTTGTTTAATCGAACCCCATCAAACCCTAACCGGGTTTCATGTTGGAACTTACTTATATTGTAACAACTAAATGTACCCATGAATGCAATAAAGAATTTGAATTTGGATCGTCAAATCACATTCATCAAATATTTATGATTTGGAAAAATAGAACAGCTCGCTTCAAAATTAAGGCGTTTAATTGTTTCTCAGCTAATTTGAGACTTTGGTCACTCCAAAATTTCCATTTAATCTTTTGGATTATTTTAATCTCGTTAGTTTAAAGTAGTGATGCATTTTCTGATCAAGTTTTTGTGATAGATATTGTGTAGATGTGCTCAATTTGATGAAGTCAAAAGTCACCTCTTGACTTGTAAAGGTCGCGTTATATCGTAAGATCAAATAATTATTTAGTAAATAGGTCTATGGGTAATAATATTAAACAGAGGTATTTGTGAGTTTGTATGTACAGGGTAATCTTCGGATCTACTGATTCGATTCCGATAATTCTTTCACTAATGCGAACCTACTGTATTGCCGAGAGTCATAAGATATATTTTAAGTTAAAACAAGAAATTCCACACGGACGGAGTAGCGGGCAGAAGCTATACTTGATATTTTCTATATTCCATGCTAACTTCAGCGTTTGCATGGAAAAACCATTATAGAATTCGCATGTTTATTAAGCCCATCAACTTATTTTCGTTCGTTGTTATAAGGAGCTTATTTTTTGGGTTCTTTACGATCGACAGTCCCTGATACGATTCCTTTCGCATAACCTTTTATTACAAAGAATAAACACAGCCCATATTTAAATTTTTATTTCAGAACGTTATTTATAGGTTCGTTAAATTTCGCATTTTTAGTATCAAATTACGAGCATATTAATGTCTGAATAAATTAATAATTACGAACTGATGTTTCGCTTTTAATAACAGAGAATCGGGTTCAGGTTAACGCGTTAACCGTTGCTCGACCGATTAATCTTTGATTGATCGGCTATCATTTAATAATCGGTTTAACATAATGATCACTTGTGGTGTTATCGATTTGCTATTGTTCTTCGATTTTGGGCATCATTTACTCATTTGATTTATTGTGCGATTGTATTGAGGGTAAACTTTATAATTGTTCTACTTTCGTGACGTTCAATTATTGTTTTAACAAGATGCGGCACAAGCACAGACGTTTTTGTTAGTAGGGTTCTGAAGACATTTTAAAATAGTGTAACAGCATCTACAACGCCACATGCAAGCTACGCGTCACACTGACGTCACGCAAAATCTTGCATCGCGCAAGCAGACTTTACCTCGTAACTAGCATATATACAATATCCCGATATTAATTGTCGGGCAGTTGCCCACCAGACCAGACACCCGTCTGGTCGGAGAATCCTCCCTTATCTATGGAGGTATGGGTGAACTTTACACCGTGTTCCTCATACCTCTTTAATAGTATTCTTGTCACCATTCTTGGCTTGGTGGTGAATGGCCTACAGAAGATCGCGGGGAAGCCCTGGGTGAGACTTGTACAGACCAGGGAAGCATGGCACAAAAGGGCAGAGGCCTATACTCAGCATTGGATGGAACAAGGCTACCAAGGCTGATTATGATGATTCTTGTCACCACTTTTTTTTTTTTTTTTTTTTTTTTTTTTTTTTTTTTTTTTTTTTTTTTTTTTTTTTTTTGTAAACATTGCCCCACACTAGGAATTTCTCCTGTATTGTGGGTGCGTTTACAAACATTCAAACTCACATACACAAACAGCCAGACCCGGAACAACTACTTGTAGGTCATACAAATATTTGTTCCGTGCGGGAATCGAACCCGCGACACGCAGCGCAGCAGTCAATCGCTTAACCACTGCGCCAACCGTGCCGTCGTCGTGTCGTCGTCACGTTTATCGTACTCACATATGCAATATCACCTCAAATGATAAAAATTAGGCGTCTTGAACCAATCAACCCCAAACTAAGTTATCAAAAGTTTTACATAGGTAATTACTTAGGTACGTTAATCGTTAACATAAAGGCATCGTGTGTGAACGTTTCACTCTACTTATTTCGACAATTACTTAGTTTACGTTGCGTAATTCATTGTGTTAGGTGCGCGTACGCATCCGATTTGAATGTTAACGTAAAATATCGCGTAATTATTAATGCATTGTAGTAATATGTGTTAAAGTGTTGCAAGCTTTTGACTGCTTGCATCGTTAATGTCAGTTCCGGTGTTTTTATTTTGTATGCAATGCAGCGGTCTATTACTTGGTTTCGTTACGTGATTTTATTATTTTGGTTAGCAGATATTTTTAATTTATTAGTACTTTAAGTGCTATTCTTGCTTAGGTTTTGTTTTCCTGAAAAATCCCGCAATTTTGTTATTGAATAGGCTGTTTAGGGAGAAGATATTTTTTTTAATTCGACTTAGGTTTAAAATTGTACAATATTGCTTTCATCAATAGCTTTATGTATGTGTAATTAAACTTTATCTTACGTCCCTTTATAAAATAATTAAAATATGCATTAACATTTTTGAGATATCTTCTCTCAAATGCCTGCCCGGGGTGGACCGATTTTCTTACCCGTGTATTTTCATCCTATTTTGGATACGTTTATAAACCTATAAAATTACAAAAAAAGCATAGAAAAGAAAGATTAACAAAACTATGTATTTTCTTTACATTATGAAAGAAAATCCTTGGCCAAGTTTCGAGATCTTTTATCGCAGTAAAACGATTGTGTTAACCAGAGTAAGTAGTTGAGTTAGTGTGAATCACTTTTACAGTTACACAAGAATTTTGGTAAGTAGTTGTAGGCACGATTCTGTCTACAACTACACTCCAACTACGCACGATATAGTAGTCTAATAACGTGGGAAACACAGCGTAATGTCGTAAAAGTGTCGCCTATGAAACGTGATTAAAATAAACCATGATACAGAACTGTGGTTATATTTTCACCTTTTTGTATGGATAAAATGGCTGATTATGCTATGGATAAGGAGTGTTTATGCCAGTGGTACTCAACAGCAATATAGGCCTCAAGTGATTTATAAGGTTTTTTTTATGTGGGCCTGCTTGGGTAAAATATTCTTAGGAAGAAAGAAAAAAAAATTTGGGATACGCACAGGAAATCCAAACATAAAAAATAAAAAAGGAGCATATAAAACGAACAAAATGAACATAAAAACAACGATAAACAAGTAAAAAATAAAAGACCAAAAAGGCCTATCTCAGCATAATGCTGCGATATTTAAAAATAAATAAATACTGCAGCGCTGGTATTTTGATAGGGCTGTGACTTAGCACTTGGATGTGGACGTGGACTTAGCAAGAAGTCTTTTCAAAGTCTTTTCTATAAAAATATTCCAGGAGTTTTCTTGTTCTGATGACGTTGACGCAACGGCTACCCATTTCACCATCTTTCTTGGGTGTTTGAGCTGACAGATCGGAACTGTATTCTGCCTTTTGTCAATGAAAACTTTTTAGGTGATAAAGTGCTTTAATTGTGCTTGCGAGGTGGGATTTTAGGGAATCATTAGATAATGCCCTTCCCTATTTTAACCAAAACTAATGAGCTTCCTATTTTCGCGCCCTGCATTCCTACAGGCTACAGTAGGCACCACACTGGTACAAAAGTGAAACAGTTGAGCATCTCTATTCTAAGTTCAAACGTGACGGACTAGTGGAAAACGGGAACATGTCACTATTAGCACGTTTTATTTTGACATGTTTTCTTACAAAACATACTCTTTCACATCTTTCCGTTTCGTCATATATCGCACAGATTTACTCTAAAGTGTGTTAAGTAGCTTTGAAGCGGAAATTAAGATGGTTTAAGTAGTTCAGGTCGTTCAGATGTGTTAGCATTGCTGTAATGTGCCTTTAGTAACGAGGTATCTTAAGTAGTGGCTTGATCTTAGTTTTGTATTATGGAATGGAAGTTCCGGGTTTTAAACTGGCCTTGTTTTAAATTTACCTACCTACTTAGTTTTTAATTTAAATTTTTGTTTAATAAATAGAGGTTTCGTGGCTAAATGATAATAGACGCACGGGTCAATCGAAGATTAGCTATGCTTGCCGCGGTCAGTTCGTCTATGGGTGAATATAAATTACATATCGAGACTCCTCCGTGCCTCGCAAAACACGTTAAGCCGTTGGTCCGGGCTGTCATTCGTAGATCTTTGACAGTAATTGCGGATAGTTAGAATCCCAAAAGTCTGACAACCAGTCCTACCGAGATGTATCGTGTTACCCAGTAACTGGGTTGTAGAGGTGAGATAGGCGGTCGCTCCATCTTAAATACCGGTATTCAGCTGCATCTGGTTAGACTAGAAGCCGTCTTTATTGGGAAAAGGCTAGGAAGATTCAAACTCACAAACTCAAAGCATTTATTTCAATTAAACCATTTTCAGGCACTTTTGAATTGTCAAGGAGTCGGTCAGTCAGAAACATGAAGTTAGTTGCCCATTCCAAAGCGTAGTAGGTACCTATGGAGAAGAACGGGCAAGAAACTCCATGGACACTCTTTTGAATTATATTGTGACAAAAATACACTCGAGAGCAATGAATCCGGGTCACTTAAAGAATCCTAAAAATCTCGGAAGCTAAAAATGCTAGGTTAATGCAATAAATTGTATTTAATAGACAATGTAATACTCCTTAAATGAAGGTATTAAAACTTCTTAGTTATTGTAAAGTTATATCATAAAAAAATCAAATTTGAAAAAGGGCCACTTTCGAAGATGGAACTACGAAATTACAGCATTTGGTTTTGCTTTTGTTTGTAATCTGTCATTTATGTGGGTACATAAACCATGTTGATAGTGCTCTATATTCATTATTCAAGCTGAAATTATGTCGCTTACGCCTGAAGAATGCACCAGAATACTTACAATGCTGGAAACCGGCCGGAGTCAGCGCGATACAGCCAGGACTGTCGGTGTGTCGCTGTCAACAGTACAAAGAGTTCTCCGACGTTACGAAGAAACTGGTTCTAACCTACGCAGACCAGGAACGGGCAGAACCAGGTGTACCACAGCACGAGAAGACCGATACTTGGTGAACACCATGCTTCGAAATCGCTTTCTCACAGGAACTGAACTCACAAATCAGTTTCGACGCCTCGGAGGAAGTAACCCAAGTGCATGGACAGTAAGACGTCGGCTTGCTGAATCTAACTTAAAACCCCTTAGACCTGCAAACGGCCCTAAACTGGAGCGTGGGCATCGTATTTCAAGACTAAGATATGCCCAGAGCCACGTAAATTGGAGTATTGAAGATTGGTCAAAAGTTATGTTCTCCGACGAATCAAAATTTATGCTCTACAAGCACGATGGAAGACACAGAGTGTATCGAAGACCAGGGGAAAGATTCAAGCAAGCATGCATCGAAGAAAAAGTAGCCTACGGTGGTGGGTCTGTACTTGTGTGGGCCGGAATTTCTTCTGAAAGTCGCACAGAGCTGGTGATCATAGAAAACGGCTCTTTAACTAGCGTAAGATATGTGGAAGAAATCCTCAATGATCACGTTGGTCCATTTATGGTCAATTTAGGTGAGGATGCTATATTTATGCATGACAATGCCCGACCTCATACAGGTAGGATTGTGAATGACTACCTTCAAGAGATGAACATTACTCGTATGGAGTGGCCAGCGCGCAGCCCGGATATCAACCCGATCGAGCATGCTTGGGACGAGCTAGGCAGATGCGTAAAACAACGAAACCCTCCCCCAATCACGCTTCGTGAGCTCAAAATTGCTCTCACAGAGGAATGGGAGAATATTCCCCAAAATCGTATAAGGAACTTGGTGTACAGCATGCCAAACCGCGTAAACGCAGTAATGGAAGCACGAGGAGGCAATACGAAGTATTAAAATTCAAGAAAATCGTAATAAAGTTCAAAAATTTCATGTTTCCTATTTTTGTTTTAAGGAGAGATCAGCAGTTTTTTTCTTTATGTAATTTTGTGTTAATAAAATGTATGGTGACTCATATTTTTTTTACCTTCATTTAAGGAGTATTACATTGTCTATTAAATACAATTTATTGCATTAACCTATCATTTTTAGTTTCCGAGATTTTTAACATTCTTTAAGTGACCCGGATTCATTGCTCTCGAGTGTATTAGTGACATCATTAATGGTGAACTTATAATTTTAGGTGAGAACGATGTAAAAAAAAACGTACACGCTAAAAGTGTCCAGAGTACAGCAAATTGATTGCATAGAGTTATATCTACTACTTAAATGCTTGGCTGTCTTGTTGGTACTTATTATTATGTTTATCAATGTTTGAGAGGTTATTTGTTCACGGTTTGAATGAGGTTAACTCTTCTTAAAACAATGTTTCTCTAAGATGTTCTGTAAACGAAGCAAAAGAAATATGTAAAGACCGTAGCAGGTGGCGTTCTGTAGTTTCTACCTAGCCATAGGAAGAAGGCGTACATAAACTTTTATGTATATAAGTACATGTATGTGAATATATGTGAAAAAAATATTGTATAAGAAAAACAATTGCCTTGTGTTTAATGGCCTCCGTTACTGCGATAGTTAATTTTTTCCGTCTTCGAATGACAAACATTGATTTCCAATTTCTATGGTTGTAATTTTAAAGCAAGTTTGACAGGCATTATAGGCCTGAAATTGTTTTACACGATATTACTGTCACGTGGATGTACGCGTTATTTCTACGCTTTAATATGATAAGCATTTTAAATCAATTATCAGAACAATAATAATTGTTTTTAGTTTGAGCTCAAACTGAAACCGTTTTCAGAGTTACATGCTTAAATTGGACATGCTTTAGTGAAGTTATATAAAAGACTGGAAATGTATTCAAGTCCTTTGTAAATTCAGGTTAAAATAAATGAAATGACGTTAACCCAGCAAAGCAAGAGCGAACCTGTCTTCTGCTGAGTTTGCTCATTGGATCATAGACTTAATCAATCGCTTTCCACCAGGCAAAATCGTGGTCAAGAGCAGGTATACAATAATTACGTAATAAAAATATAAAAAGAACTCAAGTTTTTTGCTACATTGAAATTAAATATTTAAAAGGATCATTGATACGTTAAGTTAAAAGGTACTTTCAATTAAAAATCACTTTATGACTTTGTTTACACTAAAAAGTAAACAAAAAGTAATTTTTATGATACCAGTTCAGTGTCGTTACCAAAACGGCCAATCGTACTTAAGAGGCTTACAACAGCTAAAGCGCGGTCACTGTCGGACTACATAGAAAAGAAAGAGAAGCGTGATGACACAGCGCTGGTAATTTATTGCAAAATACGAAGCAATTATCTGTTTACAAAAAATCTATTGATTGGATTAAAAAATTAAAACACTCGTCAGCATGTTGCTTGTAGAATAATCTGAGAAAAAATCAGAATGATTTAATGCATAGTAGTATGGTTTTTAATCGTTAAAATAATTTTTTAGAGATATCTTCGTGATTTTTTTCTATCGTATCAAATTAGTTGTATTATGTTTTCAATACACTATCTAATTAGCAAATATCCTGAAGAATAACATATATTTTTCTGATTTTGTTTACTGCAGTGGATCATATACTTTTAGTCATTATAAAACTTACGTTTAGGTCCTGTAGTCCCCTTAAAGGTTCCCGCAGACAGGCGTGACGCGATGCTGGTAGAACAATTTCCATCACGTTTTAGAAATTGTTCTACCAGAGTCGCGTAGTGCCTGTCTGCGGGAACCTTAAAGAAAACCCGTTAGTTATATTTACCCAGGGGTTTTACCAGGACATTAAACTTAATGTCGTACCGTTGTTAATCCCTCATGTTTTATTTCTTTGCTCCTTGAATTATTGTGGTTGTGTAGGTTTTGGACAAAGGATTTTCAATATGTTATGGTTTTAAGTGGTGGTACGAATATGATAAATTATGCTAAGTAGTGTGACATTGTTCAACTTCCTATTATTATTAAAATATTTTAAGTACGGAAAACGATTTTATTTTTTATTTTTATTGGGACGTCATCAAATAAATTCTCATGGGCGGAGCGCGAGGCCGTATCAGACTTTTACTGACTAAGATCCACCGGTATTCCTTCAATTGCCTGTGTGCCAGTATAGAGGTATGAGGAACAGGGTGTAAAGTTCACTCATACTCTATGGAAAAGGGAGGATCCTCCGACCAGACGGGTGTTGTGTCTGGTGGGCAACTGCCCAACGATTGATGTCGGGATGTTGTATATATGCTAGTTGCGCGGTAAACTCTGCTTGCGCGATGCAGGATTTTGCGTGACGTCAGTATGACGCGTAGCTCGCATGTGGCGATTGTAGATGCCGCTACATCACTCCCCCCCGGAGACCGGAGGTCGATAGTGGGCCGAGTCGTGTATCTTACGATGCTTGCCAGGGCCAGGTGAGGTTCCAGTGAATCGGAACCGGTTGTCGCATAGTTCGCGGTGAGTCGGAACTGTCTGCGAAGATTCCCCAGTGAGTCGGGGTGGCGCTGCGTTATGCTCCAGTGCGTCGGATGTGGTACAGCGCCAAGTTGTGGCTGACTGCTAGCGTCGACCAGGAGAGGGTTTGAAGGCTCTGCTTGTGGACCGGCCGAGAGTGCAGTGTGCTGTGCCAAGGTTGCTGATGAGGCTGAGGGTGATGACCAGGTATGCGCGGTCGCGGCATGCTGGTGGTCAGGATACCCGTTGAAGCCGTGGGTGCTGGCTGGCTGTGTGACTCGCCGCTCGAAAGCTTGAAGGAAGTGATGATGACGTCACGCTGATGTACTTGCACGAAGGCTGCGCTGACGTTCATATTCGGGGTCACCAGTATAGAGGTATGAGGAACAGGGTGTAAAGTTCACTCAAACCTCCATAGAAAAGGGAGGATCCTCCGACCAGACGGGTGTTGTGTCTGGTGGGCAACTGCCCGACGATTGATGTCGGGATGTTGTATATATGCTAGTTGCGCGGTAAACTCTGCTTGCGCGATGCAGGATTTTGCGTGACGTCAGTATGACGCGTAGCTCGCATGTGGCGATTGTAGATGCCGCTACACCAGAGCTACAGTTTAAGGTGGTATCCTGACTCTTTTAGTTTTTAGTTTTTCTTCAGGGCTCGAATGTTAAATTTGGGGCTGAATGACTGTATTGGGTTTGCGGGTGGATTTCCGTTCCGTCTAAATGCTTAGACTCTATGTATGTCCTACAGGCAGTTTTCCCGAAACTGGTACGTTATAAAGGTCCTTCAAAAGTGATACGCTCTTGCGCACATTTTGGTACCTATTTCACAGCGAACTATACTTGTATCTAGCTTTTTTAGAAAGAAGTTCTTTATCGCACGTTATATTCTGCACACTTGGCGAATTAGAGCTAGACCAAAAAAAGTGTTATGATAAATGATAAATGATTTTATTTCTGTAAGTAGGTTTGTACAAACACTTTTACACGTCAATCATGTTTTTTTTAAACTAGATAAGTTCGGCGTTTCCTATCTGACTACTCTGAGAAGAAAGGCCGAAACAAACTCAGAGGTCACAGTCTCTTTTAAAGTCCAGACATAATCTTCGTCAGGCCATGCGAAGACCATGCAGATTGGTATCTGAAATGGTCTTTTGAGGAAAGAACCACACAGATTGAGTGGACCTGTCCAGTCAGTGCACGCATTTGTCAGTAATCGTGCAGCTCGACTCAGGAAGTCAGGACTTAAGGACTTAACATTTTGATTGTCACGACACTTTTGCTATAGTAAGTTTTTTTTCATTTTGAACAGCCAGCAAAAGAGATAAGTATGCACGATCGCCGGATATAGTTGAAGTTTAGTAAGAAACCGATGAATATTTTCGAATTAAATGAAATAAAATTAATAGAAAACAAACTGGTCATTTACCAAATTAAATTTCTTTTGATAAAATTCTTCGGTTAGTAAAACTTCAACTATATCTAGCGACCCTGGATATCTATGTCTTTTGTTGACTATACATACATATACATAATATCATGCCTGTAATCTCCGAAGACAGAGACAGAGGGATATATTACACCCACATTTCGCCAGTTATGTTTAAGTCCCATGTAATAGGGGGCGAGCCTATTGCCATCAACCGGGCACAAATCCAGTGAAATTCTTAATAGAAAAATAATAAAAAAAAACCCGAACTGGGAATCGAACCCAGGAACTCATGCTGAGCAGTAGCATCATTCGGTAATTCAGCTACTCTCAAACGTTGTTAATTTATTTAATTGTGCCCGTTATTAAATAAATCATATTTTTTTTCTTCTTTCCAACACTTCTCGACTGTCTTTAACTGTTAAATGTTACAATGTGGAATGAGGAGTCATTCAAAACTTCTTAAGTACTTCCGATTCTCTATAATCCCACAAACGAGAAAGAAACGAAATCACATACGTGTCATGTGCGTTTTTCCCCAGATTACCGCGGAAGTGACATCTAATCTTGATCAACATTCACCTTCCCACATGACGCGTGATCACACAGGTAGTACATTAAATTGTTCACGAGTAGGCGTTTCTACTTCCGGAATTGAAACGGAATTGATTCTGGATTAACTTTCCCAGCGAATGTCTGTGAGACGTACCGTACGTCTGTCAGACGCATGATGACAGTTCAGTGTAAGTTAAAGTAAGTGGCATAATATTGTAGCTATCTTGATTTATACATTTTATTTAGTATATATATGCATCATATCATGTCGCATTTCTTAAGTATGTTTTTAAGCTATTGCATAGCTTTTATCGCGGGCTTTGAGCGCGGCGACCGAATCAAGAAATTCCGTAACGAAAATAAAACCTAACACCCCCCACTCCGCCTACCATGTAGCTCGGCCGAGCGTTCGCTTAACGTGTATGTATATGGTACGACTGTACTTGAATTAATATCAAAGAAAAAAAATACTGCATAAATAAAAAAATAAAAAAATGATAATTGCATAAGTTGATAAAAATGCTATGCAATAGCTTTACCGCGGCAGTCCCCGAGTGCCACACGTGTTTTTTTTTTGCGAAGTATATTAATGATTGCTTCATTTAAGTTTCTTGCAATACGATAATATTATCACACCACTTATTTAAAAATTGATTATACATATATAAAAGAGGTATTTAAAACATTGCTTATGCAATGCGATAATGTTTTGATAAAAAAACGGAGTAGGGAAGCGAACGATAATTTTTTGCTCATTTACATTACGCCAGTTACTTGCTCCAGTTGACTGCTTTCAATATAACAGTTTTTTCGAGTCTGTCAAGTTGTATAATTCCATATTTTTTCTAATAAAACACATTAACATCTATATAATTTTTCAATCTACGGTAACTGTGAAATGCAATTTAATAAAAAATAAGTAGAAAATTATATTGCAATTTTTCACTTCGCCAGACTTGACACTACCAAATATCAATTTCATTACGATCTTGATACGGTGTATCGAGTGATAGTTGAAATAAATAAATCTTCGGTACAAAATTATATACTACCAGCTTAGTTCCGCGATGCATTTTATTTATTGATCAAATTGAGTCTCAGTGCTATCGATGATAGAATCGTGTAGTGAATTAATATGAAAGGATCGTATGATGAAATAATATGGAGGAGTTATGTAGCGGGTTGGTTTCATTCTCTTTATGGTACCAGGGGGGCCTTCTCTTTAAGTCCGTCGACAAAGTTATGGGCCTGTCCGAAAGTAGTTGATCTGTCAAAAAAAGTGCCTAATCAGTTTTTTCGGACGGACATATACATATCGGTAGTAAGGACTACTATCAAATCGTATTGCCATTCATTCTTAGGCCGGGACCCGAACTAATCTTTTGTCCGCTGATGACGCGGCTGCGAACTTCAGCCAAAACTACGGTTATCGTGCTTGGAGAGTAGAACCCAGCTTTGCCTGCGGGTATGCACATGGGAAATGTTTACTGGGATGAAAGGACACACCCAACACATATTTATATTTGTACTATTTGTGAGATAAGTGAAGTTTTCAGCCAATTTTTTGTTAAACAGAACAGAAGGAAAATACTTATAGCAATCATATTTTTGACGTAAGCAATAAACTAAAGTTGTTACCTATTTAAGTTTTCTTAGCTGACTTAATTAATGTTGAAGTCTCGGTCATGGTGGTGAAGTTGAGGTATACGATAAGGGACTCTATGAAAAGCAAAGAAAAAAAAAATGGGCCTTAGAGTTTTTTCTTAATTTTTTTTGCACCCTTTGACTTTTCCATAGTTTATTTTTGTTATTTTTATAAACCGCTATGCTTAAAGTAACAATCAAACTACTAGATAGTTATATTGAATACAGTTTCTTTAATAGCAATAAGTGTGCCTTCAATATTCACCTCGGTAAGCTTGCATATCTACGAGTATCTATTAGGTATTTTTTTAATAAACCTTCACGATTAAAAAATCTCGGTTTCCATAATAAGAAAAAAAGGTTAAAAGCTACGGGAACTGATTTCAATCTGATATCGCCGTAGAAATATAAATAAAAAATATTATTAATCTGCCATGTCTTTTTGCTGCAGTTAGCAGCTGTCTTTCCATTGGACAAAAAGTCTTGTCTTATGGCGATAAAAACCTATACACGATTGAGAGTACTTGTACCATAGTTGGATTTCTTAGCCGCGTTAAGATCGGTTTGATTGATAAACCAAGTTGATGGGATGGTTGCTTACGTATTTTTAATAAAGTTTATATTATAATAGATATTTGAATTAAATGTGAATTCAAAATTAGACTTATTAAAGGTGAATAAATTAATTGTGATTCTAATCACGTAACAGTTTATAAGGGACTTTTGTTTTCTGTCGTTTACGAATTGATTATATATTCATTGACCTTTTTTTATAAAATAGCTTTTCCTGAACTTAAAACTATTTTTATCTTCAAATCATTCTGTTGTATATTTAATTAAATTATCTTAACAGTATTGTCCTTAAATCATCTTTATGTTAACTTAAATACAATTCCAGTAAATCATACAAGTCAAGTTCGAGTAACCAATCAAGTGGACTAGCTCAAAGTGAACGAGGCAGCCACCATGTACAATATTGCCTAATAGGCATATGCGTCAACACGCCGAGGCATTAACATGTCTCTACACGTTTTCTATAGAAAGTAGTACTTGTTGTATGTTGACTATTAATGCAGTTTTTAGAAAAGTTACTGGGTTCTGTTCCGGTGGTTAGACCCTTTGCTGACCCAGTTTAAGTTTGGAATATTGATTGTGGACTATGGATTGTTTTGTATGAGGTTAAGCGACTGTTGGTAAGGACGCGAAATGGATGGGTGGTTCGGATTTTTTATTTGTGATCGATGTTTTAATTTTACTCGACAGCTATATTAACCTTTATTGTTCTGCTTTGTGGGTATTTTCACTTTCTAAGTAAAAGATAATTTCGATTTCTAAATACACGAGGTTCTTTAAATATTTTGTTTAAATAATGTAAGTAAATATTTGTTCTCTAATTGCTTACCGATCTGTTTAAAGATCGTTTAGTTTGTTTGAATATTCATGTTATCTTGGTTAGTTTGGTATACTTTTCCACTTTTCACTGTTAATTCATTAATAGACAGAAGCTTAGAGATTTTTTTTCCTGATACTAGTCGAAATGTTTCTTGCAATTGCGTTGTCTGCTCGGCTTTCAACGTTTTCTGGCGTCAAGTAGACATTGGTATTGCTGTTTTTTCAGTCAACTCGGCCTATCGCAATCCACTGCTGGACATAGGCCTCTCCCAGTTGCGCCACGACACTCTGTCCTCCGCCTTCCGCATCCAGTCTGTCTCAGCCACCTCTTTAGGGTCGTCGGTCCATCTAGCTGGGGGACAAGCGCCCCACACTACGCTTGTCGATAGAAACGTGGTCTCCATTCAAGGTCTGCTGACTTTTACTCATCAGCAAAGCATACAAGAGGTCTTTATTCCGAGGTGTCGCGTTATTCAACAAACTTATTTGATAGCTCCAGCGGGGTAATTGCGTAATCCACTAACAGTAGGAATAGCTTTCATTTTGACAGTTCAACAACATTCATTGCGTTATTTACGATGTCGAGCAGACAAAATTTACGAACATATCAAGCATTGGATTAGCATTAGGCTTCAAAATGATTCAGATTGTGATCGATAGTGTGTTACGCAATTTGGGTGCAGATTTATGTATTTTTGGTTATCACGGCACTTACAATGTATTAGTTACAACATGGAAAACACTATAATACGAGTTTATAGTTAAAGTTCTGTAACTTTATACGAACACGTACTTAGATTCTTTATTTGGCCATTAATATTTAATTAACACTTAATATTTAATATCATTATTACCGAAGAAATCCCTATTACTATTTAATGTCTCCATAGTTCCTTATATAATATTACCATGTAGTTTTCAACTTTATTTTAAGTGTCAGTAAAGTTGTTTTTTGTAAAGCTAAGAGAAAAACAGGTGGGCCGTATTTTGTTAGCGTTTTCAAATAATTAGGTACCTAGATTTTATAATGTTTAATATAATTATTTCCTTTGAGGTCTTCAATATATTGAGTGTGATGACATTTTCGAACTGAAGCGAAGTGTAGGCTGTTGAAATAAAATTATATTTATTGGTTATTTCATGCCGTATAAATAAAGTTATTTGTGTCAAAATAATATTTCGAAAGACAAATTCCACGCCTATTCTATTTTGTTTTCGTTATGTTGTATGTCATTGAGAGATATGTTCAATCTTTTTCATTTTTGCGTGTCTGAAACTGCACCCTAATTACGTAACACACTATCTATCACAATCTGAATAATTTTGAAGCCTATTGCTAATCCATTGCTTCTTATGTTCGAAAAATTTGTCTGCTCAAGAACGTAAATGACGCAATGAATGTTGTTGAACTGTCAAAATGAAACCCATTCCTACTGTTAGTGTGTTAAGTAATTACCCCGCTGGTGTAGACGAATTGCACTTTATGCCGTTATGAAATACCGTCACAGCAAGTGCTTCTGTGAAGTCCTAGTGTTTATGGAGGAACTCAATAATTACAAGACTTATAGCAGATTAAACGGTGTTTAAGCCTTGTTACATACGTTTAACTGCCTGTTGCTTGTTAGCTGCTATACTTGACTTTATGTGGTTCGACCACTGCATACGCGCAAAAATTAAAGTCCGGTGTTTCATGTGAGGGCAGAAAGTGTTAGCGATCTGGAGAGATTATTTTGTTGCTAATCAATGTTTTGCGTGAAACAGAGATACAATAAAATGTATAGTACAATTATAAAGAGTAACTTTGTATGAAGATAAAATAAAATTCTTTGGATATCGAGAAGATAAAATTCTTTCATTAATGGGAAGCTACACACTATATCACTTTTTAGACAGCTGTAAGCCACTATTTCAAAAACTTAAAATTCTAGTTCTGTAATGTTTATAAATATTATTAAAATATAATTTTTTGTTAAGATAAACTACAATTTATTTGAAACTAGAGGTGACAGGACAAATAGCCGAACACGGCATAAAGATAGACTTCGGCTGCCACCAATAAAACTAAAATTATTTAAGAAAAAAGTATACTGTATGGCTATTATTATTTACAATCATTCACCAAATAATTTTCAAGACTTACTGCTGACAACGTTTAAAAAACACTTTGCAACCTATTACTATTTATAAGATATTATACCATTAAGGACTATTTAGAAGACAAATCAATAGAATCTGTAATTTGTAAGTTAGATTAATTGGCATCGCTGATTGTGAATACATTTGCACGCCATGTTATGGCAGGATATGCTGAAACTAATTTACTGTAACACCTTATGTACTATATTCTAGCAAATAAATATTTTTGATTTGATTTTCAGTATTGCCAAGTGTCATAGCACATATTTTAAGTTAAAATTTCACGCAGACGAAGTCGCGGGCAGAAGTTAGCATGTAATAAACAAATTTCATGAAAGATTACCTAACTTTGTTTCAGCTGCTAATATTATTAGTAACAATTTCTCATTAAAGCCAATCGCAACATGCTCTGGAAACCTTTACGATCGGTTTATTTTATTGCGTTATTAATTATACTGTAAATCAGCATATAATAAAATGGTTAATAGCCTGTGGGGTGAAACACCCACGTCTTGGATATAGTCCAAATTGTCTCTTGTTGCAAACTGGTAGTAATTTGGTACACAACAAAGATTCCTTTTGTTGTGTTCCGGATCGTAGGTTCGACAATCAAAATACCAATCCAATCTTAGTACTTACATATCATTTTTATTTTGACTATAGAAAACAATGTTTTCAAAAAAATTACAAAATGTTCAACTTTAATCAACTCAGCCTATTGCAGTCCACTGCTGGACACAGGCCTCTCACATGCTGTGTCACAATACCCTATCCTCCGCCCTCAGCATCCAGTCTGTCACAGCTATCTTCCTAAGTTCGTCGTTCCATCTAGCTAGGGTCGCTCACACTACGCTTGCTGATACGGGGTCTCTACTCCAGGACTCGTCAGCTCCACTGGAGTTGCATTGCTTGCAGAGTAAGCAAGCTGAAGTGGCAGTGGGCTGGCCATGTTTGTCGAAGGACCGAATCAATGGCTGAAGGACAATAATCCATTAAAAACTCTCAACATTTACTTGCAATCTCATCTGAGCGACAATTAATGTCAAAAACTTGACAAAACGACGTAGACTTTCCGGGTAGACGGCTTTTATACCATCGTCGTGCGCAAGCGGCTCGCGTCGTTACTAAGCAGAGTTCGGGGTAGCACAAACAGCATCCTACAGGTCATTATGGATAAACAGGACTCAAATATCCTGAAAACATTTATTCGTGTTCAAATTTTGTAACCCTACTTGTTATTATTATGGACATGGTCTGAAATATAGGTTTATTATTACTATTATTAAAAACATAAATTCGAGGTATTTTTGAAAGATTGAGACAGATTAGAATGCGATTGCTCTTATAAATACGGGAATTGCCCCTCTGGTACTTTGTAGGAAGTTCTTAACTATCTCGGTAGGTATACTTTCATATAAGGTCGCGACCACATAAAGTCAGGCTGTGCAATATTAAAATGCGAGATAATTAGCTACGATACTTTGTTGTAACATGAAGGAGAAAACGTGGAATTATGTGCGAGTAATCTTCTAGTCATAAAATGGTGATGGTGTTTTTATGACGATCTCGTCTCGAGTGTGTGAAAATGATTCTGTTATGAAGAGCGGAAAAAAGATCCTTTTAAGAGATAGCTTGCGTGGTCTTCGACCTAATACTTTGATTATGGGATATGTCACATACAATCAAAGAATCACGATCAAAGCTTAGAAAAACCATTAATTATTATTTAAGCAGTTGTGAATCGTCTAAAATGTAGAACAAAATTGTTAGAATTTTTAATAATCTATTGGAGGTATTTGAACTCCGGGTCAGCCATTGAATATACTACTACACGATATCTATGGTGCTCCAAAAATCATCGTCGGAAATTGAGGTCATAATATTAACCTCAATTATCAAATTAATTAAAAACCTTTTTAAGGTGACCTAAAATTTGAATTTCGGGTTTAAGTATTCAAATAATCAAATCGAAGTACTCAATTTGTAAGTGACACTACAATTTGGCATCCACAGGTACGTTTTTTGATACATTTGTTTACATTTTCATCAAATACTTTTGGAACAGACAGTATCTATATGTTATCGATTTTCCTTTGTTTGTTAGTTTTGGAAACTGAGATAATGGCTTGCTTTACGTTGATGCTTTTAATTACCCCTTTACCTATAGCCGTCCGGAACACAGTAGCGGAATGTAGGTAAGCCTTCCGTTTCGCGTCTTAATAAACGAATCACGTGTGCAAACATACAACCACACAAAACATCTGCTGTTTAGGTCATACAAATATTTGTCCCGATGTATGACACAAAAAGGCGGCATTGAATCATCAAATAGTGAATTTACATACACAAATAACATAATAATTATATTATTTCAGCCTTAAATTTATAGGCACCATAATAAATTCAGAGTCGTGTTAAGTGTTGTAATGTTGTGTTTTATGTTTTTGCTGTGGTGTTTGTGTAGTTGTAATCGTATTTCCTACGATTATCAATTCTCATCTCGGTTTAGATAAACTTTAAAACAAATAGGAAACGATTTAGGCCAATTTACTAAATATTTTCAGAGCTATTTCAAAACTGACTAGGTGGGTTACACTGGGGTATTGAAGTGGAAAGGGAAATCTTTCAATTTAAATATTTTTATTTCAATAAGCAAAAAGTTCAAAATTCAGAAAAACTATAAGATGGTCTTTTTATAATTGAACTTGCTCGCTCATGCAACATAAACGCAGCGCAACACGACATGTAAAGCGTAGTGTTTTGTGCATTCACTAGTGGGCGCACCCCCCTGATTGGAGGATATTGGTCACTGGCTTTACATACGGAAAACCGTTGCGTCGAACATGCATGTCATGCGCATATTACAGTTGTACTATTTTTGCAAAAAATAAAATATGATCGCCTTTGCGAAGTTATTAGTTTCTATAGATCAGAGGGGTAATTACGTAACGCACTAACAGTAAGAATGGGTTTCATTTTGACAGTTCAACAATATTCATTGCGTTATTTACGTTGTAGAGCAGACAATTTTTTCGAACATAAGAGGCAATGGATTAGCAATAGGCTTCAAAATGATTCAGATTGTGATAGATAGTGTGTTACGTAATTAGGGTACAGGATCTGCGAGTAATTTCAAAATATTGGAGACATCAAAGATTGAACTAATTTCAAAATACACAATTGAAAGTGACACAATTAATTTAACAAGGATTCGCCTGATATATCTATAATAATTTATGTATCACGGAATTTGATATTTTTATTTTTATTATTGTAATAATAATTTCTTGCATCACAAACTACGTTGCTGTATGTTACAATTTAAATTGTCATGTACTGTGCGCGTGCGTCGACATTGCACGAGATAAAACAATGTCGGCTGCAAGAAAGTGCGATGTCTTATAAGAAAGTGCAGAAGGACCAGTCGGGGCTCTGCCATTGTAGCTTTAGGAAGTATATCTACTTGCCAGGTTATATAAATAAGTTCTTTGTAGTTCACTGGTCCCAAAAATGTGTTCCTCAGGAAGTGACTCTGTGCAATATTTTCCTTTGCAATCTTTGGTTGTTTCCTCGGATCGTTCAAAATTTAAAAGATTTTACTCCACATAAACTTATATGAGCACTTATGAAAAGTCACAAGCTAGGTGTACGATTCCAGTTGGTCGTTTCCTGTGTAGAAGAACCGGCAAGAAACCTTACTGCAACACACATTCTACGTTTGGCTAAAGTTAGTCTTCTGTTCCTCAGTCTCTTGTGGATTTATTATTACTTTCGACCTACGTCTGTAACAGTTTTTGGAATTTTATTAAACTGCTATTGAGTCACTCTTAATAAATGGTTTCTGGAACTTAAGTTGTACCCACTAGTTCCAAATAAGAGCTTACTTTTATGGCTCAATCCGGAGTTTCTTTTGTCATTGGAGGATGATTTCACATCGATTTGGATGTAACAATATAAAATCAATCGTATTCCATATTGGTTACGCAAAATTTAAATGGGGCCAAAGCCCATACAAAACTTATAGCTATACAATGTGCTATAAAATTGCTCAATGATGTTAACCACCCATGAACGATTTCACTCGTATTTTTGTTGTTACTTGTTACAATTTCTTTTTCTGAACAATTTTGGGACTTTAAAGTAGGACAATGTCATTAAGTTGACGATAGTATGTCAATAGGTAACGGTCATTAGAGTACAATAGAGAATGAGGTGCATCGAAAACTAACACAATGAATTTGAGGTGACGTGATGACGTCAGTAATGATGCCTGGAGGCAAGACACGACTGACTAAAAGACTATTATTGTGGTAGACTGAACTTGATTTCTTTGTCTAATGGGTTATATTCGTTGTTAATTTGAATAAAGAGCATGTTTACGTTTGAAAACATAAGTATTGTGAAAGATGGAGTGGGTTGAAAGTGGGTTTAGTATAGTGAGCGCAGTTGGTAGCTACGCATTTTAGTCGAAGTAAGTAGAGAAATTGATTGTACGGGCTACCCAAAGTTTTTCACAACTGTGACCATTGATCAAAACTGATCATGTATCTGCAAAGACGTTTGCAGCTGGCTCCAGAAAAATGACAATACAAAGGTAAAATTTCATCACCTATCACAGAATGATGAGAGGTGGCGTAATCCTGATATTGTTAACGTAAACAGATAAATGATTCACATTAGTGTCACGTTCAATGTGCTCACATATCGTGATGTAGTAGTTAGAGCCACGTTCGAAAGAAATACCTTGATAAAACTGCACAAGGTTAGCAAGAAATTGCCCATCTGGTTTTATAAAGAAATTTACAAATGTGATTGACCATGCGGTGTTGTTACTCTCGATATGGTAGTGGTCTTAGTGCGAACTGTTTGGAGACTCCCACTGAAATCTTCGATCCGGCTCGAAGGACCGTAATTATGACACCACGAACAGCTACTTATGCCTGACTCGCACTTAGGTAATGACTGAAATAAAAGTATTGCTGCGCATTTTCCATACCGATACAACACCAAAACTACACAGAGTTGACCGACATATTTATTAATATCAGTGGTATTAAAGTAAAGAAAGGAAGAAAGAAGATACATTTATTTAACACAGACTATAAAAGGCACATAATATAATAAACGGCAAATCAAAAGTAAATTTAAAAAAGTGTAAACTTCTATGTAAGAAATTAGCAGGAAAGTGATCGGAGATCCATTCCTTTTCTGAAACTTTGGTTACCAAGTTACCATGATTCTTAGACTACACAAACCAAAGTATTATATGTCTATCATGGTGTAGGTCATACTACGTCAGTTCGCAATTACATGAAGTGGCCATATCTCGAGCTCGTCACGTCGATTCGATAAGGTCATGTTCTAGAAAACACACCATTTGGCAACATTGTTGCAATACAATATAGTTCTACGCCAGATACATGGAAAAGTAAATTATTTTTATGCCGCGTACGAAGCAAAATGCGTAATATTCTCGAACAATTTACTTCACCTTGTATCTCTATGGCTTTTAGTGCGATAAGTGTAGAAGGTTTTAGCAAAACCAACTGCTTGTAATTTGTATTAAAAGTACCTTCTAAAATGTAGATCAGAGAGCACTATATAATCGTATGTTGCGCTTTATTTTCTTCGAGTTATTGTAATGGACATAAAATTCAATAAAAATATAATCTTATCTTTAGGTGAAAACGTACCGTAACACATTTCCTGGTGTAAATTCAGAAGAAAAATTACGTGGGTCAGGTTCAGTCACCCAACTATAGTGTGTTTTGAGTCGGAAAGCCAAAAGTCCAATAAATAGAGCGAGAAGTCAAACAAAGAAGTCAAACTTGACAGTCATGTTCTACTGTTCCACTTTAGAAACAGTGAAACTTAAACAATTTTACAACATAAATGCTTAAGTGAGAAAACGATGTACAAACTAACAGACAACTATATTCCCATTTATTCGATGGCAGTAGGTACTCTTAGACCGTGCAATAAACAATGAAAAGTGACGGTCAACGATTCATATTTTTTGCTGAAAACTTCCCATCATTTGCAACGACAATCATACATCATTCAACATTACAAAGTAAGCTGGTGTTACTAAATAATTTAAAGAAGTATATACGTGGTTTTTGTTGAGTTCGTACAGCGGTCAATCACTGCTAAAAGATTTTCTTGTTATGTATTAAGGAGAAGTAAGAAAAATACAACTCTTTGTGTATCTAATATTTAGGCACTTCTATTGTCTTATAGGGATGATACCGTAAATAAGGGTTATGTTTTTCTTCTAATTTTAAAAGTTTGTTGGAAAATCATGAATTAGAATGAAGGAAAGCTAATTACTGTAACAAAATTCAATCACTCTATTGTGTTTAAAATAAGAACGCCATTCGTTTGTTTTTAACAACCCTATCATTGTCTCGAGTTCAAGCAGTTCCATTATCAAACATGCCATCAAATTCGCGAGTCATTTCGTCCACAATACTGTTGTGATTGTGCCAAAATTGGACACTCTTGGTTTCGACTATAATGACGCAGAAGTGTACTTTCGCTAGCCATCTTTATGTCATTGGGGCATTTCTTTCGAGGTCGCAATTATGTCATTACCCCCGAAATGTGACTGTGCCTTGTTGTTTTTTTTTTCATGGCCACAGTTTGACAATAGATTTAAGTGTGTGGCTTTTTATAGCATTTAGTTATGTTCTGTTTCTCATAAGAATTTGGGTTGTGGAATGCTTTACTTAATTTTATTGTATGATTTATAATAGAATATAATAATGGGAAATGTCCTCGCGGCCGGTCACCTAACCGCTGCACGCTGGTCAGACCAAATAACCGCCCTCATTGGAGTCTCTGTTACGACCGCCCTGAGAGAAGCCGAGAACCGAACGAAGTAGAAGAACATCATACATAAAGCCACGGAGGCCTTTTAGGGACACGATCTTCAGTCATGAAGTACACGACCAAGAAGATATAATATATGGCTTAAAAAGATTTAAAACTATTTTGTAAATACCGGGAAGGAAGAAAATTATGGATACACGATGAACTATTAACTACATTATCTTATTAGTTTGAACTAAACAAATAACAAAAGAATTAGACAACTATTGCATGTAGACATGGTATATGCCATACCAATTTAATGCAATGATACATAATTATTAATTCAGCAGTCATAAAAGTACAGGGAAGAAATTACAACGTATGTCGAGGTGACCATTCAATTATTATTTTTTAAAAGAATAGCCAGGTGCGAGTCGTGAGTCATATGTAGTGGGATTGCCTATTAACTAAAACGCTGACTATGTTCCTAAATGTATAAATTCATGACTTCATCAAACGTATTCAAATGGTGAAGCTATGAATGAAAGGATTCCTGAAGGACTTACACAAGACTAAGAAGAAAGGCACAAAACAGATAATAATGCATTAAAACGTAAAGAACGTTAATCTAAAAATAAGTTAGCAAAAGTTACAAAGGATGACGATAGCAAAACTGTAACTGCTGTAAATTATAACTGCTTCAGCCATTTGAAATAGGTTTGAGCCTTAGCATTTGCAAAACGGAACCCTTTAAAGATAATAAACAAGAAAGGCATTCGCAAGGTGATTCTAACACTCAGACTACTTATTCCTGACCTCTGTATAATTATATCATACATGTGTTTGAAGTGCATGCATTTTTGCACGCTCCACTGCAATCATCGACATAATCACAAGGTAGGAGTGGCCATTTAAACTTGCGTGTCCGATTATGTATTATAATTACAACTAGAATAATTATGATAAACTTAACCTAGGTAAATGTGAAAAGATTAAACGTTATACTTTAGTAATTATTGGGTTTATGCGTAATTAATCTTAACGTCAAATCAAGTTTAAAATAAATACTGATTGATGATGAAGTTACTGTAGTTTCTATTTATAGACCAAATGTCAGAGAAACTACTTAGTAATAAAGTTGACAAAAAAAGTAGCCGAATGTGAAATTAAAATTAAAGTAGACCCTGATGATAAGATGGTAAAAGAAGCATTGAAGAAGAAGGAAGATCCAACTACGATGAAATTGAACATGATAGAAATAGGCTCCCCCTTATTATATGGGACTTGAACATAGCTGGTGAAATGTTGAAGTACTATAGGTACTACTCTGTCTAATCTTTCTGTGAATCCAGGCGTGATGTTATGTTATGAAAAACAATTAAAAGAAAAAATAATTATTGAAATATGAATTCCGGTCCGGATAGAAAACCCACGACTTTCCTTTGAACAAATTATTCCACTAATTCCAATAATATTAAACGATGAGAACAAAATGCTAAGCTTAAACGCGAGTGCCTTAGTTTCCTGCCCAGTTTCTGCAAAGATCTATATCGGTATATGCGGATATATTGGTAAATAGAAATCAGTGTTAACTAGTAATTTTATTATAGCGATAAACCTCTGAATATTGTGCTCTCCTAGACTTTCTAGGAACATATCTAGTCAATAAATGACTACCTACGATAAACAGACGTTGTTTAAATATCTCTATTGTAGGTTATACTAATTCCTTTGTGCAGCATGTACCATTGTACCTGAGTTTAGTGTTGTTTAGTGTCTCTGGTTTTGCGGGAACTGGATTTAAATGACTATCTGGTGGCCACATCTTTTAGGGGCAGTCTGATCAGAAGAGATTCTTTAGAAATGTCAAACGAAGTTAATATGTATTGGTGGTTATAACGGTGTTTCTCGTTTTCAATTTGGTTCAATTAAGATCAGCGGGGTAAATACGTAACACACTAACAGTAGGAATGGGTTTCATTTTGACAGTTCAACAACATTCATTGCGTTATTTACGTTGTTAAGTAGACAATTTTTTCGAACATATGAAGCAATGGATTAGCTTCAAAATGATTCAGATTGTGATAGATAGTGTGTTACGTAATTAGAATGCTGTTCCTAATGGTCAGTGGTCTGAGGTTTAACAAAAAATGCACTGTATATGACGGATAAGGGTGTGTATAATGTTCCTTTCATACTTATTGTGATTTATTTTAAAGAAAAGCGCCACGTCCTGTCTCTCTCCGTATCAAAGTTCCAATGACAACAATCCAAGAAAATTCTAGAATGAGGAAGGAGACTAGATTTTCTACATTTAAGGGTAATATAATCTGTACCTTTGAACTGTTAACGTAAGGTATTAGAAATTTCACAAGCAACTATTTCAACTTCCGTGTTTTCTATTGCAATTATCTAATATTGATCCAAAGTAATATGTAAATGATACGATATTCCTTTATCTGTACTGTTAATGTTAATTAAATCTGCCATTTAATTGAGTTTACGATTTCGTTCAGATACAAAATTCAGAACAGAGATTTCAGTTGTATTTGAAATTGATTTTATAACCTCCTGCCATTCATTTATATGAACGACCACCGTGTTGGATATGAAGACTAGAATTTATGCATCAAAAAAATTCAAACTCGGATTTTAACGCTTTTTCAATCTCGATCTAGTTGTACCATCACTAGTTAGTACTGACACACTCATTACCGCGACCTGTGTGGGAATTGTCTCTGCTAGGAAGCAGGGGCATTGACCCCGAGTGCACTGACGCGGCGCGTCATACGGATGCGCTTGCGCTGCACAATCGTGGCTTGTGAAGTTGTGACTTTTTTGTACTAAGGTTCGTTTATTGAACTTTGAGTGCTGATTGATTGTAGGGAGCGGTTTGTAGACACGTTGTTAATGATAGAAAATCGATTATGAAACGTCTATAACTGATGTTTTTCGTTGAGCTACTAATGTCCAGCAATATGAAAATGTACCTATGAATAAACGTGTAGATGTTGAGCGAATATTTGCAATATCTGTTTCGAAAATCCGATGAGGAACCTCAATGGGGACACATAACCTTGGGGGCCACAGAAAAAGCATATAGTGTTCGAGAGTCGGTAACTAACACACTGAAACAAAGTTATGTGCGAAATGAAGGCAGATTCAAAACAAGAACAGCTAATTAAGTCCATCAGTACAGTCATCCGCAAAACATTTTGAACTTAGAACATTCTCGCACAATTCGCCAAAGCTAATAGACGACCAATACCAATTTCTCAGCCCTTTAAGGTCATTGGCTCCATTTCCGATCAGTAAGACCATGGTCTCTGAGTCATACTTCCCGTTGTACGCAATACTAATTTATCGGTGGGCATGCAACAACTGTCCTTATGCGCAAAACGGGTTGCTCTTAAACGTGCGATATTTACTTGGATGTTGGAACAATGTGTTGGCAGTGATTTTATGAGTTGTAGGTAATTTGGTTTAAGTGGTTGTTTGGGTGTTGAAAATCTTGTTGCTTATGATTTTATGCTTGTGTTGGCGATGGGTTGAACTAGGATCACCTTTAATGAGTGAGCTGCCACTTTATGCACATGTGGTTGATGCTGGAAGAGTTCAAAACCTTTAACATGTTTGCAATGCAACGTTGTCTCGAGAAAAATAGGATCAGAACAGATGGTGTTTGAATAGATGTTACTTTTTTTGTAACGATTTCAATGATTATGCTTGTACCTAATATACAATACCTTTATATTTTGATTAAAGTTGCGAATCTGCACTATCTACTTTGAAATACCGTAACGTAAAGTAAGTTTGCATTGTTTTTTCTATTTTCAATGTTAGTTTCATAAACACGAAAAAAAATTCAAATGCAAATTTCTTAGGTACTATTAAACTGTTATTAACAAAGGTTCAAACTATTTCAAACTTTTCTAATACCGGTGGCATCTAGTAAGCTAATAACACGACCAACTCTTTTTCTTTATTCAAAGAAGGTTCTATTGTTTCAGAGCGATGTCGAGGTGGAAGGGTATACTCAAGTAGCCGGCAGATGGCAGCAGTTAGCGCGGCGATGTTCCGACCCGGGGGCGGTCTCGACCCCTCCTGCTATGCCACGCAACGGGTAAGTGCCGCTTTTATATCATAGATGGCGCTGTTTTAAAGATTTACTAAAACTAATTTTATACCGGGAATTTAACCGTTGCGGTTAAATTCCAGTTTCCGTACAATTTAAAGGGTAAATGGCAACTAGAGTAGTTTTCGCCGAAGAATATTTTTGTCTTTAACCGTAGCGTGCAGTAGCGGCGAGGTATAGAAAACTGGATACGCTTTATTGATTGATTTATTTTCTTTTTGATCAATAAAGTAAAAAATAAATTATTATATTAAAAATAAGTCTTTCGCTACCGCTATTAGATAAACTTTTAGTTCTCGATAAAGACGTTTTAGCACCGGTTTATTTTAGAAATTTTTTGTTGTTGTTGTTATTCAAAGCTGAAAATAGACGTTTTTTTTGTTTGAATGTTATGGTGAATTAAATACCTGTAAGTAACTATATTTTTTTGGAAATAGTAGACACTATTGACTGTGCCATTTTTCAATAGCGGTAGAGTTGCTGAGGCGAACCTCCGAAGAGAAGCCGGTAAGAATCGTGTTATACGGTGTTTTCGCTACTGCCGTGCAGTTCGCTATTGTCCATTGGAGGAAAACCTGCCTTTGGCAATCAGGGCCGGCAGTCTCGACATTAGATAGCGACAAAAATCTGTCGCTAAGTCGTATCGATGTCAAATTCCTTTAATAGATTTTCAACTTTATTTCCAATGCATAAGGTTGAAAATCTATTAAAGGAATTTGACAACGATACGACTTAGCGACAGATTTTTGTCGCTATCTAATGTCGAGACTGCAGGCCCTGCAATGTCAGAGCTTGTTTTGCGGGCGGTATTTACTGGTTCACGGACTGTTTTTTTCCAACGTTACATGAAATAGTGCAAATAGTTCAACTATGTATTCATATATGTCGTTTATGAATAGGTAGGTACACAGAACAGTCATTACCTACGTATAGTCTTGTTGTGTTGTTATTTCCGGCTTCCGGATAATTTTTTCTCATTAAAATTACGTACTTGTCTATATTAGGATTAATAAGCTAGTTATGAATGGCTAGAAATGGCGGTAATAGGCAGATTTTCGTTTGTGCTAGACGTCAAACCTTATGACCATTATAAACTTACTCCTGTACCCTAATTACGTAACACACAATCTATCACAATCTGAATCATTTTGAAGCCTATTGCTAATCCATTGCTTCATGTGTTCGAATAATTTTGCGGCTCAACAACGTAAATAACGCAATGAATGTTGCTGAACTGTCAAAATGAAACCCATTCCTACTGTTAGTGTGTTAAGTAATTACCCCGCTGTTCTCAGTACAAATTGTAGTATTATAAATATGCTTAGCGAAATTTTCACATACCTAGTAAATAAATTCCTTCTTCAAAATAAACTTAATGAAAAACATTTTATATTTCTTAAAATACGTCCTGTCTGCCAAAGCTCACAACATATTTTTCTTTCTGCACCAAAAATGCTTTAATATTAATACTGCTATTTGTTCAAGTATGTACGTTCTTTTATAAACAAAACGCAGTACCTACTTTTCCCCTCCTACATCGTATTTTTGCAAATACACATTGTTTTTTCAACCGACTCTTCAGCATTAGCTGACATAACCGTTCTGCATAAGTCAACAAGGATACCTAAAATGCCACTCTGTTTATTTTTATTGCGTAAAGAATGAGGATCCTTTGGTTTAGAAAGTGATTAAAACATTTAGTTTTTTGCAGATGTGTAGGTCAATTCTTTGTTTTTGTTTTGTTTGCGATAGCATCT
This sequence comes from Dryobotodes eremita, assembly GCA_917490735.1. Classification (NCBI taxonomy): domain Eukaryota; kingdom Metazoa; phylum Arthropoda; class Insecta; order Lepidoptera; family Noctuidae; genus Dryobotodes; species Dryobotodes eremita. The sequence continues at coordinate 7,453,789 of OU823261.1, forward strand.
TCAAAAAACCTGTAAATTTGAAACGTTAATTAATAATATAAATATCAGCACATGTGTAAAGATTTTGCTGAAGTCAAGAAAACTATCCCACTTAAACATAGTTTTCTTATAAAATTTACAATACAATAATGATAAATGAGTCAAATTGTGCCTTGACCCAAACTTTTATGTTAGCACATAGTGTAGAAAAACCCAAATCAGCTATTATCGTCTAATAACCACAAAATGGCAACCGCACATTTTAGGTTCACAAGGATTGTTTACAAAGCCTTTTTCAGTTAAATTTGGCATTTGCTTGTATTTGTAGTGTTCGAAGTATTAGATTGTTGACATTTTGGCCACGCAAAATGGTTGGTGTTATTCTTGTAATAAATAACTATCGTCGATATGAACTTCCAGTACACCTGTAGATATTTACTGCTTAATTAAGTGTAACGTTTTATATTTATCTCTAGCTTCGGCGCGCGACTTCGTCCGCGTGAAATATCGCCTGCCCGCGCTATTACTTCGTTTTCGCTTAACATTCATTCTTTTTTTTCTCTTTATTCAGCTCCTAAGAGTCCGTGATGTTGCAAGCCTTCCTCAAGAATTGGACTATAACATGCAAAAATATTTTTTTTAATCCTACTGGTAACTCCAGAGATTAGCGCGTTCAAAGAAACAAACAAACTCTTCAGCGTTAATATTAGTATAGTTTGAGAGTAATCACCCACTCTAAAATGTCAGCGTTAACAAAACTAAAATAAAATATACCTTCAAGAACAGACTGTGTCACTGCAACATTTTAGGCACCCAGCGCTTGTTGTTCCCCGTGACGTTTCACACATCCAATATGGCGGATGTTTGTCCCGCCATAATGCACGTGTAATTGCCGTTACTCGGCTCAAGAGACGAACTGAGAGGCTTTACAACGCTAAACACCTTCCGAGTATTGACGATTTTCATATCCATTTACTTTTCAAGTTGGTCCTTAGGTCCAAAGGTAATTTTATGTAGGTTGGCTTATGAAATCGCTTGTGTTTAATGCATGTCCTTTGTTTCCGAATATTTTATTTGCAATCATTATAAGCATTCTTGGAAAATATTATAGGGAATTATTAATGTGATTTTTATTTCTGTGCGTGTGTATGACAAAAAGTGTCACATCCATATTCAATAATATTTTGCAAACTAAATCTTGAAACCGCTGGAGGCCGAAACACCCGACAAAATTATTTTACAAAGGCACAACAAAGATACTTACAACGTTAATGTCAGATCACTTAAATAAACACTTAAATGAAAAACTACATTCAATCTTCAATCAGCAAAGGCGAAAGCTAGCGAAGTAGCAATAAATAAAATCACACCACGCAAAGAAATGTGTCATAAACGCATCTACGACAGCTCCATTGTAACTGCAATTATCTAGTTAAAGACTAAGATAGATCTCGCAGATAACTATAATATCGTGCGAACATCTGTAATGAATGCAAAACATTTTCAAATGGAAGAAAAGTGAAAATTTTCTAATCGTAAGTAAAATGAGCACAGAAAAAGCTATGGAGTATGTGTTGTGTTACCTGTTATCGTACTTTCACCCGTTGTTAGTGTGTAAGTGATTTCGCGACGGTAAACGACAAATTGATTTTGTGTTTTAGTAGCTTGTTAAGATTTAAAGGTCCATTTTATGGCTAACAGCTTGGCTGTTCTGAGCTTGGGTTTTAATAGTTGCGACAGGCCTGCGAATTATGAATCTGTTACTAAGCCTTTACTATAACTTGTCTAGAGTAGGTAATAGAATCACCACTCCACTACATAACATAAAAATAATAGCTAGGTAGGTACAAGTCCTCTCCATTTTCGCATTATCAAATATTGATGAAGATTCTCTTGTCACAAAATTCTCTAAACTAGACTAAATATCACTAAAATTCAGTTTATTCTTGTGAAAAGAGGATTTCCTATTCTGAAATAGACTAAAGTGACACAACTTAACTATATTTTAGTTTGACAGCACTAAGATGGCACTGAGTTAGTAATTTAGTGAAAATGGCAATTTTGCTATTCTGAATTTGCCGGTTTTCACCTAACATTTTGGCTGTCTAATTAAATCTGACTATTTTTAATCGCGATTAAAAAGGTGTTGAATAAAATTAGTTGTCACGAACTAAAATTCACCACAACATCTCGACTTCAGGTGCAAAAACAGTACTGTCTTTTTCTTCTTTTATTTTGCTTATATCTCGAAAATGGTGTGTCCTAATGCAAAAATAATGAAAATTTCGACCTTCTTTGAAACCCTAAAACCCCTTAAACTCTAAATGTTGGTAAAAAAAAATACCATAATTTCCAAAAAAAAAAAAACCTTATTAAACACGTCGAGCCTGCACCCCACGCGCGCCTCCGGCTCTAAAAAAAATTCACGGGGTAGGGCAAACAAGTACCTACACCACGTGGAGTCGCGATTGTCAAATTGAATTTTAGTTGCGTCAAAATATTTTTTAAATTTAGAGATATTTTTTTGCAGAATAGCTTTAAGATTCTCATAGCCAAAAGCAAGGAATTTTAGTGATAGTTTAGTTCGGTGTACAAGAGAATCGGCACCATTGGTTAGCGAAACAATTATTTGTAGGATAATAGAACGTAACGAACCTGGGGCATTCCTCTTTTTAACGGACAGTACATTTTCTATACTACGGTGCTTTAGACTGGCCACTGCGGTCAAATGCGGCATCATGAATGCCTAGACTTAGCGCGTTATATCCTTTAATTTACTGCTCTATTTTACGCCAGACTAGGTTTCCAGAAATAGGAGGTGTGCCGTATTAAATAGATGGTATAGTTGGGTAGACGCAGGTCGCCAAAGGTCGGAATAGTACTTGTTGATTATACAGCCGGTATGGGTTTTACGTAGAAAATATAATTAGAAGTATTTTAAATAAATTTAACTAAAGACATCAACTCCCATAAACTTTGAACAATTTTTTCTGATGATTGACCTTTGTCTTACTTTCCCTGTAGAGTAAGTAAGAAAAGAAAAAGAAAGAAAAATAGGTGTAAGTAAAAACGGTGAAAATATGAAACAGCCAATGTTAAACAGCGAAAATTATATTAAAAATAATACACTGAATCTATATGTATAAATAAAAATCAATTGCCAAAAATGTTTGTCCGAGCATCTCTTCAAAGTGGCTACACCTATTTGGCTAATTCTTTTTTTTGTTGTGTTTGTAATTATCAGGAAAAGGTTTGAATCAGATATTTTTTTTGGAAAATCCACCGGTAAAGTCTGAAATTTGGATGCTATTTTTGTATGAAATTTACCCCGGGTGACGCCGGGCACGAACAGCTTGTAAAATATAAATTTAAAGGAAATCTCGTGTGCCACATCGCATATCTGTTGACGGCTCCTCGCATTAAAGTCACGCTTGAAACGTTTAAATTTTAATAATGGCGATCGAATATTTAATTTGCAACGTTTTAACTTTATGTCGTCACGTTTTGAGGATAAATATTTTACGCATATTATTTTCCGTGAGCTTACCTGGAGAGGAGTTCATTTGGAACTGGAAATGACATCTCTGTCATAATTATTTTGACTTTTTGGAGCATTCTATTGAAAGATGACTCTTTAAATTTTTTTAAACAGCTGACAAACCTGTTTGAAAACGGTTTGTGTTGAAAGATTTTGACCAACAAACTCTCGATTTTAGCAAAAGAGTCGATAGATTATAACTGGTCTCCTTGCACCTTTACTGTTTTACGTTCTTAGTCTTGCACATATTATAATTAAAGGGGTTACAAGCTGAATTATTGCCAGTATTGAACGAATTAGCCAAAAATCTCTCATATTATTACATGTTTTAATTTATCATTTACTTTGGTGTTTTAATTATTATTGTAATCGCATTTTTCACTCTTAGTTCTCCAAGAAGTAGTCATTAGTACATGCCAACCTAAAGATCACAGACGTCTTTAATCTGATCAATTTTATCGTTTAGCATACCTCTATCATCCAACTGACTCGATTCTCATAAATCGATTTGCTGCTGAACTAATACAAACTACCTATAGGTATGCATAAAATCGATACATTATTACAACGAATACGATTACCTATCGTGGCCTTACTTTCGATTAGATCTCAATACCGTTTGTGTTGAGGCGTTTATTTTAACATCACGACTTGTCTAGATTGAAATGAGGTCAGAGTTACAAAGGATTCTCGATCAGAAATCGCAATTGAGTTCATTGAGATGGATCTTTACAGCAGTGAGCCAAGGTTGTTTTTCGTTTGATTGTGTGGTCTGTTTAGACATGCTCCAATTAATCAATAATTCAGACCTATTTTTAACCGAAATCAAAAAGAAGGAGGTTCTCAATTCGTCCGTATGTTTTTGTTAATATGTTTGTTACGCGATATCTCCGGCAATTTTGGATTGATTTTGAAAATTCTTTTTCCAATGGATAGGGTATGCCTCAGGGGTGGTCCCATATAAATTTTATTAACTTTGCTTCGGTAGCTTTTCCGTTACCTTCAATAATACGTATTTTTTCCACTTAGTGTATATTGATGATGTTATACTAACTTTCTGTCACTGTTATTTACATAGCAGTTAGTGGTGGTATACGAATTTGTGTGGGGTAGGTAGGTACCATAACTAAAAAGTGAAAAGAAAAAAAATATTTAAAAAAAGAAACAAATAACTTCCAAAAAAAAACACTACTACGTGAAAAATAACTTTAAGTAATTTCGGAAGTCGGTGGCAAAAAACGAAAATACAAAACCAAAGACACCGACTTCCGAAATTACTTAAAGTTATGTATTTGTAATATTTTTTTGGAAGCTCGTTGTTTTTTTTTTGAAAAACGTTTTTTAGAACTTTATTTTGTACAGGTATTTAGATTTTATAATTGGTACCTACTTATTTACTAGCTATGCCCGCGGCTTCGCTCACGTTACAAGATAATGAGAACGTGAGTCATAGTATTTTCATATGTAATTAATCCTGATCAATTATTCTAATTATCCTGATTAATCAATAATTTGACAGTACTGTATTTATAAATAAATATTTATGCGATGACTACGAATACATCAACTTATTAACTAAAATATAAAATTATGAATAAAAAAATAGACTGTAAACAGTATACACAACAATCTATTATTAAATAATCATAACACAGTTTAATAATTATCATAAACACGATCACATAATTCTAAATACCAGTAGTAGTGCCTAGGGTCAGTTGGCAAATTAACTGCATACTTGCATAACTAACTGGTATGCTATACGGAATTCACTTTCCTCCCGGAATGCTGTTTATAGTATGTACTAAGACGGGGTGCTGAAATCTGAGCTGAGCTGCTAATTAGCATAGAAGGAGGTGTTGATAGAAAATTTATGAAAGTAGAAGTTGTGGCTGGTGGGTTGACCAATGAATAAAATTTGTGTATGGATGGTGATCGTAGCGTGGGACGTCCCCCAGATAGATGGACCGAAGATCTTAAAAAGGTGGCTGGGATAGACTGGGCGCGGAAGGCGGAGGACCAGCGCGGTACAGGTACGGTCCAGTAGGAACAGTAGGAATGGGTTTCATTTTGACAGTTAGACAACATTCATTTCGTTATTTACGTTGATGAGCAAACAAATTTTTCGAACATATGAAGTAATGGATTAGCAATAGGCTTTAAAATGATTCAGATTGTAATAGATAGTGTGTTACTTAATTAGGGTGCTGGTGTTGTGGTGCAGCCTGAGAGAGGCCTATGTCGAGCAGTGGACTACGATAGGTTGATTTTTATTGAAAATGAAGGTGTTGACAATTGTGGCGATATTTGGGGAAATCAGCTATGTCTTTCGATTGGCTGATATATTGATGACGATAATTATGATAAAAAATTTGGTCGGGATAATGGAGTTGGTACGAAATTGTACCTTTTAGGGGATATATTGTTTGAATATTGACTTGTCTGTGAAACCTGCGACTATCGGAATGAAACATTTTTTTCTTTACTTCAATGTATTTTCCTTCACTAGATTGGTCCTCCGATCTTTCAAGAGCTGTTCTGCTATGTTAGATTGTTAACAAGTATTCAGTAAAATTTGTGCTTTAATTTTTTACTCTCTGTAATCTACCGACAGTTGATGTTCCTCTGCCAAAAGGTACTGGCTAGTCGGCTGTTTGTCGTGTGACACGTGCTTTCTTTCATGATACGTCCAATTGGACGTATCTTAGCAGATTTCACTAGCAGAGTGTACTGTCGGATAGATACAATGCTTGCCAATGCGCAGAGAAATTGGGACATCTGTTAGTAAAGCGTGATTCTTATATCCTTTACGTATGCTGGACTTCTTATTGCGGAAAAGTGACTTTGATTTTGTTACTTTTAGTTGTAATTTTTTTTTATTAGATAGGGATAAGATGTTTGCGCCCTTGACTTGGATTTCTGTTGCATTTAATCTAAAATGTATATATACACATACTTCGAACATTATCTCTTGATCAACCGTAGGGTATGACTATAACTTAGTGACTTTGTTAATCTAGAAAACTTCATAACAAAAATATTCCCCACTCAAAATTAAATTATAACATTAAATAACAACACTTTAATCACAAACTCCATATACCACAAATGTATCACATTAATGATAATTAAAATCATAATGATCTGTTTCGCTTCGATACACGTATGTCCTGCTAGTTCAGATGCCACGTTGAACAATTAATTTTAATTCGTTTAATTGAAACGGGTCAATTACGACCAGTATTATTGGTTCTGGTATCACGCGTATGAATAAATTCTATAAATTCAGGTTTACACGGATCAGTGACGATTCAGTTATTTTTTTACAGGAAATTGGTTTAGTGAATGAAATGGATTGCTCGGTTATGTTTTTCTTTTTGGTGTTAACGTTGAGTGTTATTCTGTTTGTTTGTTATTATTTTTACTGTAACTGGGTACCTAGTATTTTAATGACTTTTAATATTCCGATTGGTTGTCTATGCTTTCTGTGCTACTTTTAAAATCAAAATCAAAATATTTTATTTCACATAAACCTACATGGGCACTTATGAAACGTCAGAAGCTAGGGTCACGGTTTCAATTATTTCACGTTTCCTATGGATATTAAAAACCCCCGACACAAACAACAACCTCAAAAAAGTAAAAAAATATATGTAAAATAATGTAATAATGTGTGTAATGTGTGTGTGTAATAATGTAATATGTAATAATGTGTATGTTAATTTTATTATAAGTTGTAGGTAATATTGTGATCCAAGCGTCCTCGCGTTTGGAGACGGCTAATGAAAATAGGAAGTTAACTGCAGCTAACCTTTCTACAATAGCAGGCATTCATTGTTGCTGGGTATAGAAAGAAAGAAAGAAAAAATATTTATTCTGCACAAACAAGACGCATATTACAAAAAAAAAAATTACACTACTAAAAAGTTTGACAATGTTGTCCATTATTTGATGTCAGGGCAGATCAAAACCAAAGACAATGATACATATTGCGTAATGCGTTGCGACACTGGCAAATGACAACAACAAATAAACAAAACAAAACATGAAATGATTTACTTTTGTAACAAACAACAATTTACAAGATAAAGCTGTAACATCCTAACCCGTCTTTGTAAACCATTACCCATCCCAAAATGGCCGCCACTCCAATCCTAAAACCGCAACAATGTTTCCACAAACCGTCAAACGTAAGGCTTCCAGCGGTAATCGATCGAATGATATAACATGCAATAACAGAAGACACATGTTGATACCTATCCAGTATTAATATCAATAAACGTTGAGCACAAAAGCGCGCATACCTTACTTACGCAATAGATGGCGTGAAAGGCACAGGTGCGCGCGCGGCGTTTATCGCCCAATCGCTTTCCAATTTCGTATGCGAAATAGATAAGAACAGAAGGTTTAGTTTATAGATAATGACGCGATCTAATGAGTCTGGGTATCCTCAATTTGACAGTCCTGCAGTTGTGAAAAATGAGAAACAGCAGGCGTGGACAAAATTAGTACTCGTAGTACTTGTTAAGTTGTAGTGCAAAGGAGGCACTCCCGTAACTATCACAATAATTATAAGTAAAAATAATTCACAGGCTTTCTGAAATACACGCCAGTTCTCATATCAAGTTATGTGCCTTTTTTCTAGCCTATTGTTATTTAGGTCAATTAATCACCACAGCAGAAAAGCCAACATGACTCTAATCAGGAGTTCAGAAACAGTTTGGTTGTTTTAAAAATGTCCAGGGAAGACAGAAAGAACCGCTACAATTACAGCATATATTAGTTGGTTGTGGGGTAGGTTACCACATATACTATTCATGAGATTTAGGCAAAACCTATAGTATTCAACTTGCTTAGTATAATATACTAACATGAAAGTTTCTTAAATTTTAAGAAATGAGTTTTCTGCTCTTTATTTTCTCATGATTCAAGTGTTGATCATTGTCGGACGATTGTCGCTTACACCGGTTTTTAGGGCTTGTCTGTTAAGATTGATATGCACCTGTGTATAAAAAGTATGCGGGACACATGTTCAGTTGACCAAATGTCGTGTAGCGATTGTAACCGTCAGCGTGGCGGTTATTTTTGGGCTTTTAACCTTTAATTCGCTTTTTGAGGGTCAGAAGCCGGAAAAAGGAGCAATCCTTTGTTCGGTTTTGATCCTCAAAAAATAGCTGCATAGATTGTCACAGTTTGTGTTTGTATTTTATTATAGCAGGCCATGATTTCCAATTTTTACAAAACCATCTCGTGTTGGTGTGTCAATAAGGCAGTTTTACGTTAAAAATCATTTTGATTCCTTGTGTTTTATTTGCATAAACCACAGACCACTTGAAGTTGATTACTATATTGCCTAGAAAATACCGATTTGCCAATGCGCAAGTTGCATGTTACGGCCAGTTAGAAGCAGTTTAAAAGTTGCTGACACACAATGTTGTGAGAAGTCAACGACCTTTTGACAGGTTGTGATGACAGTTGATAGTCAATGTGTCATGTCATGCGGAAATTGTGACACGGGTGAGTGTCGTATTAGTGTGTATTAGTGAGTGTCGAAAAAAGTTTTGATACAAGACTTGGAATGTCAATAAAAACTTTTACATTGTGTGTAGTTTAGGCTATTTTCGGCATTGTTGCTCAAAAAAACCTTTCGGATAAAGAACCACTAAAATAATTTCCGAAAAACCTTTCGGATAAAGAGCCACTAAAAATTATTTCCGTATCTGATAATTTTTATAATTATCTCGATTTTTCAGTCCAGCCAAAATCCATTATCTAAAAATGTTCTCTTTTCCCCAAAATTACTTCAGTACCTGAAGTAATAATTAACTAAGCAGAGTTGAATTAAATAAACAATATCTTTGAAAAGCTACAATTACTATTGTTATTCAGAAAAAGACCTTCCACAAAACAGTAATCCTGGCAAGATTTCACTTAGATAAACCCAAATTACACTCGCCCACTTTTTCTCACTACCAACACGAATCAATTTAGCCCAAGATTAATTACACTGCATAGAAAATGGAACAGCCGACTCATCCCGTTGTCACGGAAGAGGAAATTATAAGAAGGGAATGATAAGTGTATTCCCGTATCAAGCAGATAACGGATGGGCTTCGTTAGTAATTAGTGTGATGTGATTATGGGACAGTTTTCTTTCTGGGCCTCTTGTTTTTCACATTTGTTTTTTTTTTTTGGGTATTGGTAGATATGGTTGTTTTTTCAAAGCTCATTTTTCACCTTCGGTAGGACAAGGGCATAAGTGCGTTTTAGTGATTTCACAGGAGAGTCATTTTAAGATTTTGTCTCGTCAAGATAGTCAAAAAATTCACCAATATGAGAAAGGCACTGTTGCCCTCTGGTGGCAATAAGCTGATATAGCTACGGGTCTTTGTTCCTCCGGATAAAAGGGACTTTTTGTAGCATTTTAGCATACTTAAGCAATTTTTAGATTTTTTGTTAGTTTTCTTTTTTAAATGCCCTTATTTATGCCCTTGTCCTACCGAAGGTGCGATTTAGTTACATCCTACTAATATTATAAACAAGCTGTTCGTGCCCGGCGTCGCCCGGGGTGAATTTCATACAAAAATAGCATCTAAATTTCCATCTTTCACGGTGGATTTTCGAAATTTTTTTTTTCGTACACACCTTGTCCTGACAATTAAAAACAACAAAAAATAAAAAGAATTATCTTAATAGGTGCAGCCGCTTTGATGTGATGCACGGACAAATATTTTTGGCAACTGATTTTTATTTATATAGATGAAAAAGTTTGTATGTGTGTCACTTAATCTTGCAAAAACGGCTGATTGGATGTGGATGAAATTTGGCATACAGATAGATTGTAACCTGCGGGATAATTGCTTAACAGACTAACAGTAAAAATGGCTTTCATTTTGACAGTTCAACAACATTCATTGCGTTATTTACGTTGTTGAGCAGACTAATTTTTCGAACATATGAAGCAATCGTTTAGCAGTAGGCTTCAAAATTATTCAGATTGTGAGAGAAAGTGTGTTACGCAATTAGCGTGCTGGTAATCCAGGTTACACATTTGATACTTTTTATCCCGGTAGTACGTTACCGTCGGATAATATCCGATCCCCACGCGAGGGAAACGGCGGCGGTGTGCAAAAGCTACCAGTTAAAATGTAACTGCTAGTTTTTCTACGCCGCAAATTATTATATTTTTTTATTTTTTTTAAACGTTGCCCCACACTAGGAATTTCTCCTGTATTGTGGGTGCGTTTACAGACATTTAAACTCACATACACAAACAGCCAGACCCGAAACAACTATTTGTAGGTCATACAAATATTTGTTCCGTGCGGGAATCGAACCCGCGACACGCAGCGCAGCAGTCAATCGCTTAACCACTGCGCCAACCGTGCCGTCAATATAATATTAAAAATTATTTAATAAAACTAAGGCAACATGGATACCAATAAAATAGCGGAACAGTACAGTCCCTGAGAAAAGTGCTTGTGTACTTTATTATAAAATAAACTTTTCCAATATTGTACCAACAATGTTTAATATAGTTTACGTAATAAACACTTTGGCATTTTGTGTGAAAAGTCAATTTTCTGAAAGGCTTTGTGTGTAAATAGTTTCTTCGCTAAAGTTATTTAACAACGGCCAGAGACAAAAGGTCAAGTCATTATGCGTTCTTTTTCTTACTTTTTCTTACAAAATAAAGTCGTATGCTTGTTTGGTAAATAATGGAATTTCTTGTAACGTTAGCATAAAAAACTTACTTGTTTTAATTGACGTACATTTACGAAAAATTTTCGACTTTCTGTTTAGTCAACACCTGTTATTTAATTGCATACTTGTATGTAAGGCGAAAGCGTCAGGGTAGCCCGCGAAATTCAAATTTTCTTACGTTTTGTATCAAGTTATATGTGGATCTAAATATGATTCGCGGCCGTAACAAATATTTGTTTATAGAATTATAATCATAAAATCACCAATACATCTCTCTAAGTTCAGATTACCCAATTGAATGACTATTTCATGAAATCTTGAAGCCAATCCTAACTTAAGGAGTAGTGTTGCCGTTTTTTATGATTATAATTTTATAAATAACTATTAGTTATGGCTACGAATTATATTTAAATCAACATACAAGCTGACACTGACCTGTAAATTGCAAAACACGTAAGTAAATTTGAATTTCGCGGGCTACCTTAGCGCATCCCCCTAACTTCTTTCAAAAACTTCGTAGACATATTTTAGGTGGACAGTAAAGTGTACGAAATGTCTACGTAATCTTTATTATATTTTGTAAGCTTTGTAACAGATATTTTCACTTTAACAAAGTGGAAAATTAGGTATTTGATTACATAATTTCCAATAACAAGGACAAGGAAAAGATAATTGTCAAAACCCCGCCCCTTCATAATTTTGCGAGTATTCTAACAAAATTATTCACACAAACATGAGTTACCTAATTCTACATAACATTGATTATGTAACACGAAAACGTATAACCGCAGAATGCCTGAGGCTTCTTTAATTATTTTACAAATTGCGGCGATGTATAAAGCGACGCCATTTGCAATCAGGTGGGTTTTGCTAATGCCGCTGTTAAAATAATGTGATCGCGTTCCAATATGCCTCGAGCGTTTCGTGTGGTACCATTGATTCCATTTTAAATTATAGAAAAAAAAACGAGAAAATTAATGTGCTTTATGAACGTGACTGTACAATACATACTACTAATATAAATTCGAAAGTAACTCTGCCTGTATGTTACCTTTTCACGCCTAAACTATTGAACGGATATCGATAAAATTTGGCAAGGAGGTAGATGGCACCCTGGGGAAGGACATAGGCTACTTTTTGTCTCAAAAATAATCCTAAAACGGGTCACCACTTTTTAGGATTATTTTTATAAGGGATGAAAGTTTGTATGGGAAACTTAGCATTTCTTAAGTTAAGGATATGATTATTTAAATTTGTGCTTTTGGTAAGAAAAAAAAAATAGTTTCAGCGATTTTGTAAAATCTTGCCCCAAGGGTATAATAGGGGAGTTTTGTCCCGTTAGCACGTTTCCGTGGGACAATTTTCGACATCTACGCGGGCGAAATTGCGGACAGAAGCTAACATACTATATAATTGCCATGAGAATTTTTTTGGAGGTTGTATCGCTAGCCTTTTAAAAGCTCAAGTATTAAACCGAAATGAAAATCGTTGTCAAGTTTGACTTCACTTAACAAGGTAAAGGGCTGTCCAATTAAGCGTGACCCTGTCCAAATTATAAGGGCCGATATCAATAAAAATAATCGTAGACATTCTTAGAATGTTAATTGTTAATAACAGCAATCATCTGTTTAGCAAATCGACGCGTGCTCAATGATACCTATTACACTTCTCCAGACGATAAACTTTAAACACTTTACTTTCTGTACTTCCTACTGCAATCAGAATTTGACCTTATAATTGGAGAGTCAAGGTTCAATTTTGTTCGGCGGTTAATTCGAAATCTTTGGAATCAAATGGTATTTGTATGTTATGCGAATGAGAATTGGTGTAATGGCTTCCGAAACGCCAATTAGATGTTAAAAGTGTGTCTATTTAAATTGTTTACATTTGTTTTTAGAGGAAAGGTAATACTGCTGGTAGTTGTTGATTTCCCTCATTCGAAATTTAAATGATTTCTCAGTTCAAATTTCATTCACTAGAACGACGCCATCACGATTAATTAAAAATTGATTCACGCTTCGATCAAAATCAAATTCTAATTTTACGATACTCAATAAGTAAAACAAATTATTTTACACTGCTTTCCCATATTTACTTATTCAAAAGACAACATCGTAAGTGACATAACGAAAGCTGCACCTCTAATAAACCTTAATAATTCGAAATAAGGTTGAAAATTCATTGAAAACCAATTAGGTTATGAAACCGCAATAAACCAGTTTCGTGATGGATTTAAATATGAAATTGACGATTATGGCATCCGTCATGAGTGAGCGACGAAAGTATAATAATTTCCGGAGGTGTATGGTGAAAATAACGAAATGAAGTTTGGTTGGTACAAATTACCCCATTATTATCAAAATGTATGGCACGCAATCGAGTTCGGTAACCACATTGAGTTCAGATGAAATTAGAAAGGTTTTGAAGGGCTTTCGTGACTTATGCAGACTTCTATTCGGCGGGGCGAGCATGCGCGTACCCTTTTTTTTTTGGGTGGGATATCATCAAATGACCTCTCCTGCTCTGGGCGGAGCGGAAGGGCGTGTCAAACTCTTACTGACTAAAACCCACCCGTGTTCCCTCAATTGCCTGTGCGCTAGGGCCACGGTAACTTTTTCGAACAATCCGCGACCCCGGCAGGCATCGGCCCTATCGGACCCCGGCAATTATGCTGACATCTCTTTGAGGCGCGCGTGGAACACGACGCGCCGTCAACCCGGGCCTGGTCCTTACCGGACGGCGAGCTGCTCATTGCTCGCCGTCCGCAAGCCCGCGCCTACGGTGGGCGGGAGTCGGCAATCGACTCCCGACGCCCAGGGTGTCTCCTCCAAGACGTTTGTGACAAGACATACGGTTACGGTACGGACGGTTTTATGGTCCAAACTGTGATAAAATGTGTGACTCAAGCTATGTCACAGTGGCCATGCTCGCGCCGCAGTATTATTATTTATCATATTTGTCATTAGTGTGTGTGATTTGCTTTAGATTAAACATTATCAAAACAACATCACGCTTGTAATCTCCAAAGGATTAGGTAGAGATGCTCCTGTAGTACACCCACATTTCGCCAGTTATGTTTAAGTCCCATTTATAAGGCTCCAGGCACTGAAAATTTCCTGATAGAAAGACCTAATAACACTATGCCCAACAGGACCAGGACCTCATACTCAGCAGTGCGCTTTCGACTTATTTTTCTTTTCTTTCGGGGGGAAACCTTCAAAAGGCACCCGACCTCTGTGGAGGGAGGTCGGGGGAGTGTGGAATTTTTACCTCACCAAAACCACACCGGTGATCACCATCAGCACATAGAGGGTGTACCGTTTAGTGCGCTTTCGACCTAGAGACCAGCGAGGCTGTTTTGATATAATGTGTCAGTCTATAGCATACTTAATATTTATTGCCAATTATTATTATTTTTACTGAGACTAATCAGGTTTTGGTAGTATAAAACACAAGTGAGGAGGAATATTTAAATATTTTATAGGTGATAATTGAGTATCGATAACATCGATAAAAATTAGCAACGCCCTCTTTTCCTGCAGGCGTCTAAAGCTGGTTTATAGGCTCTATCAAAAAGGAACGACACGCGACGCGACACAAAGGCACCTCCTGTCGCTGTCGCGCGACGAACGGTGCCTTTGTGTGGCGTGCGATTCGCGTCGCGTGTCGCGCCTGTTTGAAGGAGCCTTAAAGATATTATCTGTGGTCAGTATGATCATCTATGAACACCGATACTTACCGCTGTAAAAGTAATTCAATACATAATTATGGTAGGTAATATCAACCAAATTTGGTGCATTTATTTATTTATTTATTAAAACTTCATGCACAAGTAAAAAAAATACTGTACAAAGGCGGACTTAATGCCTGAGGCATTTTCTACCAGTCAACCTTAGGGTGATGCAGAGACTAAACATGGCAGGTGCAACATAAGGGATAGATAACTTGAAAAATAATAAATATTAATACATAGATACATACATACATACATATAACAAAAATAAACTTAGTCAAGAGAAATAACGATAGGAAGAGGAGAAAACGAATCCAGCAAATCGGCGCTGGGATGATTCTGCCAACTTTACTTTCCTCGGTAATAACTAAATAACAACAACATAGTAAATCTCTTCTGAAACTTTGGATAAAGTGTTTACTCACTTTTTCCAGTAACTCTACCTACCGAGTAAAAACCGCTTCACGTTTTTTTCTTAAGAACATGATATGGTTGGTTATGGTTTCCTGTTGACGGCAACACTGACGAATTTTTTGATGCCCTTTTTGTCTTTCCCCTCCCTTTTTATATACTTAAACAAGTTATTATTATTATTTCTCCTGTAAATTTAATTATTTAGGTTAAGTATCATTAGTATCAGATTGAAACTGAAGTTAGTCTGAAGGCTGGATCACTTACAAAATAAAATTTTGACAGCTATGAAATATTTCCCAATAAATTCTTTGAAAAGTTGAATCAAGGTAATTTAATTAAGAAACTACATAGTAACTTCGTCAAATATATTCATGATTTATTGACTTCAGAAATTATTGAAAACACTTAAAATAATTACTCTTGGAACCTGTCGTTCGGTGATTAATGAATATAATAGGTGATGAATGAATCGCAAAAAATAGTGCAAAATTAATCATTACCTATGTATGTTTAAGTTTTTTGTTCGCAACTGTACCGATGTAGTTATTCATTATAATTGGAAATCAAAAAACCTAATTAATTGGGGGCTAAAGTTTTATATAAACATCACAGGCATTTAATTACTTAAAAATTAAACGGTTTTTATTAAATAGTAGATATATATTATGTAGTAGGTACATAATCCAACATACTTTCTTGCAAAATTAATCAGAAATGTAAAACTTGCTGAAGGAAGCATACTAGATGGTAAATTATTCATACTAAAGACTGGTATTTTCAGTAAAATACTAAAGTCAATATTACCGTTTCATCATAAACATGATATTTATTATAAGAAACAACTTACAAGTCGTTAACATATCCGCTGTTCTCATTCCAACTACGTGCTAAAGAGTAGTCATTAACTTCATCCCGTTGCGATACCGCAATGTATTCGCACCTTTACCGCAACATGGCGGCTTTCTTGTAATAGCGCCATCTATCGGTGACCCACATCATTACGTGTGTTTATGGAATAACGTTCGTTTTACCGATGTGAGATGATTAGATCAATATTTATTTACATAAACAATGTAGAAAAATCAATACAAAACTTTTTACATCGTAAGTAAAACAAATAAATCATATAGGTACCTAGGTAGACTGTTTTTTTCACCCTGTTTTAGTAAAAAAATCTCATTGACATCTTTTACATCTTCAAAACGCCACAATGTTTCTGGATTTTATTTAATAAACACGTTCTCAAAACCCCATTTATTCACTTGAGCAACAGCATAATTTTTTTTACTTAAAGCTCGTAAAATGTCAAAAATAAATATGTATTTAAACTTTTTCTTTATCTACAATTAAAAGTAGGTCACACCTTGAGTTAAGTTTATACGTTTTACGGTAATGAGGTAGTGTGTCTAAAGTTTAAATTGTCCGTAGCCGCCAATTAGTGGCTCCCAGTCAGAGCAAATACTAAAAAAAAGATAAACGTTTTAACATACAACCTTGTCATTATCTACTATAATCGTAAAATAAATTGTTGGCTTGACAATTTTCATTACAGTGTATTTATCATAATGAGGAGTAAATGTGTACCTGTACTTAGGGCCACTTAGAGGTTGGTTGTAACAGTGCACGGTAGTAACAGTTCCACTCAAACCTGATTTAAACTGAGCTATAAAGAATGTGATTTTGAAAATCTCATAAAAAGAATGTGATTTTGAAAATCACACCTATAACATTACAGGTACGTAAATAAAAGTTCAAGATTAACATACATATACATAAACTGAAGCTTTCTTCCCTTGCATAGGGGGAGGGAGAAACTACAGAATGCCACCTGCTGGTGTACGATCCTTACATACTGCTTTTGCTTCGTTTACGTTCATACATCTGCGGGTAATAACGTAACATACTAACAGTTGGAATGGGTTTCATTTTGACAGTTCAACAACATTTGTTGCGTTAGTTACGTTGTTGAGCAGACAATTTTTTCGAACATATGAAGCAATGGATTAGCAATAGGCTTCAAAATGATTCAGATTGTGATAGATAGTGTGTTACGAAATTAGGGTCTGGACTTATAAGCACGCCGGTTGCAAGATTACATACCTATTACTTATTGTGTTTAAAAAAAAAACACAAATCTGAAAGGAGGTATTCCCATCTCGTTCTTCTCCATAGGTACCTACTACGCTTTGGAATGGGCAACTAGCTTCATCTTTCTGACTGACCGACCCCTAGAAAATTCAAAAGTGCCTGTAATTGGTTTATTTAAAATAAATGCTTGGAGTTTGAGTTCTATTTTAATGTTTAGGTATAACAACAAATATATTTTCAAAAGGTTTTCATTCAAAACCATACCAAATTTTTAGCTTTATTCAGTGATCTCTAATCGTATTTTTTAATGCTAACTGTGCCTACACAATCAAAGGCACATAAATATTATGTCACCTACAGAACACGAGGTATACAGTTGAAACTGTTTATAAATTGAGTTCAAAAACTACGCTACTACATTAAATTAGCTAACTTTGCATACACGTGTCATGAAATATGGCAATATAAAATTTGAATACATTAGGTACTTCAGTGGATATTATTAAGTATAATGTTACATGTGAACAAGCAAAAAATTTGATATAATATTATTGATATTATGTTAGCAGCAACGAATGCGGATAAAAAGTCGTGACCAAAGTATTATTTAAAATTTTCTAAGCAATTTAAAAAATGAGGAAGTGTACAAGTCTCTTTTTTTATAGACTATAATTATTACTATTATCAAAATATTATTTGCTTGTTCTATTAAGACATAACATTATCATGAAATTATTACAAAAAAATACGTTTGGGGCGGTCTGTTGTGATAGTATTTATGTTTTAGAACTACTGCTGATCATGAGGTCCCGGGTTCGATTACCAGGTCGAGCAAAGTGTTATTAGGGTTTTCTATTTGGAATTTCTTAGTTGCAGCCCGGAATCTGAATTTGTGCCCCGTTTGATGGCAATAGGCTCGCCCCATAATGGGACTTCAACATAACTGGCGAAATGTGGGTGTAGTATAGGTTAGTAGATAGAAAGAGTGATGTTGTGTTGTTGTGTGTGTGAGTGGTGTGTTGTTGTGTTTTTGGAGTGTTGTTATATGTCATGTTATTTATGTATGAAACGATAAGCTTTTTAAAGAATATGACAAAACAGTCTTTCACAAGACCGTTGTAAATCCAACAGAATATTAAACCAACTAACTAAACTAACAAAACTAATATTTACAATGACAATATATCACCATAATTCATAACATACAATTTCCTAGACATCGCTGCTAATATTTTATCAATTCAAACTAACTTCCGCCATTAATTTGTACAACAGCTGACTAGACAAGCATGTACTAGCCAGAGAGACTAGTATATAGTGAAACTGATTTCGAAAGCGAACGTTGGGTAAATAAACCTCTTGCTTAGATACAATGATTTAGAAATTACTTTAAATGTTCGATTTTATAGTTTAGCCTTGGTTTTTTTTGCATGAACTGCGGGATAATTGCGTAACGGACTAACATTAAGAATGGTTTTCATTTTGACAGTTCAACAACATTCATTGCGTTATTTACGTTGTTGAGCAGACAAATTTTTCGAACATATGCAGCAATGGATTAGCAATAGACTTCAAAATTATTCAGATTGTGATAGATTGTGTGTTACGTAATTAGGGTGCCGATTTGTGAGGTATTCCGATTAGAGCTAAGATATTTTTGATAAAAGTTTTTAGGACTTGTTAATTATGACAGTCGGATTGTTTCATATTTATTTAAATACTAGCAGTTGCCCGCGACTTCATCCAGGATCAAAAGTAGCCTATGTCCTAACCCAGGTCATGGTCTACCCATGTGTCAAATTTCATCCAAATCTGTTCAGCCATTTTAACGTGAAAGCATAACAAACAAACAAACTCACTTTCGTATTTAGAATATTAGTTAGGATTAGCTAACCCGAAAGACGTTATCCTGTCCAAATTTGAATAATTCATACAAAATTCCTATAGAAAATGCACGTTCAGTTTTTCCGAATATTCCAGTTTTCCTTTCCTTAAGAACCCTATTCGGACTATTATGAACATTTTAAAACAAAAATTTGCCAATTCGGTCCAGCCGTTCTGAAGTGATGCGCTTACCAACGAACAGCATTTCGTTTTTATTAAACTTAGGGTATAAATAGGAGGGATTGTTCGAAAGAGTTACCGTGGCCCTGGCGCACAGGCAACTGAAGGAACACGGGTGGGTTTTAGTCAGTAAGAGTCTGACACGCCCTTCCGCTCCGCCCAGAGCGGGAGAGGTCATTTGACGATTTACCAACCAAAAAAAAAAAGAAAGGTTATAAATAGGATTTCAACCTAATAATTCTTAAAATTGTGGTTCAGTCCATAAATTCAATATTTTGAACTGTTTCTTTCTGTTTGTGCGGCACCAATTTCATAAAAGCGGCCAGTCTAAAATAATAAAGGTGTATTTATGTTATTATTATTATTGGTCATTCGAATAGTACGTAGGTACCTTTTAGAGTAAGATAAAGATCGATTTCGTCATGGAAAATGCGTGAGCGCAAGCGTGTCTTACAATTTAAAACACAAAGTAATGCTCGAGGAACTGCCTTGAGACCAAGGATTTTTAATAATTTTAGAGCATATTTATTGTATCTCTGATTTCATCTGTAAAATGGGTTAAATAAAAGTTTTATAAATGCACCTTTATTTAATTTAGTGCCTTTCGGTAATAAAAGTTTCAATTTCCACTTCCTTATTCGCCATAAAATATAAGACCTGCCGTAAACCAACTGTATTTTTTAAATAAACCAACTCATCAAAGATATTACGGCATTTTGAGCTGATGAAATCACGTACAAAGTTGCACCAATTTTGACGGAAGGAAACCCTAACGCGGAGCGTTTTAATCTTGCCAACAAAGTTCAACACTACCGCATTGTGATAGAAGATATATTTGTGAAGAACTATACGACTTGAATGGTGGCTCAAACAATTCCGGTACAGCTCTTAGCTGAAGCGAGGAAACATCCCACATTTTATTGTTGCTATAAATTTCCCGCCGAGATTGTCCGTGGATTTTTATACTCCTTTAGCAAAGCAACCCGGGTTAGTATGGAAGAATTATCGTGACAGCTATCTGACTGGCTTCAATTTTGCCTTCTAGAATATCTGGTGGCGCATACAGTTTTATTGCATCCAATATCGATCCAGAAACATGGTTCCGAGTTGTGAAAGCTCTCTTAAAATTGGTCTTGCAGTTTTAGAGATAAGCGCGTATAAACGGACGGAGTATATTCTATTTATAGTGACGGTAGAAGGGTGGGTGAATGTTTTGAATATTTTTCTTTATTATTCGAGAGCATAAGAAGCTTGTATACAAAGTAATGAGGATTTGTAACGGCAATTTTAATGATTTAGTAGACTGTTTTACTGTCTGCGAATGTTCTTCAAATGTTAAAGTGTGTTTTTGGAATCTTAGTACATACTGTTTCTTTTCAGTTGTTAATTCTTGTTTTTTTGTTGTTATTGTTGATGTTCTAATTTAGTTGTCTTTGTTTAAGTTTTTCTTTTATACCTTACACAATAAAACAAGTTTTATTTAGGCTGTGTTTGAATAAGAGAAGGTTTGTTTCATTAACATTCTTTATTAGCAATAAAGTCTTGTGCGTCTATTTTTTCATCTAAAAGTAAGTTCTTTCACTTCTGTAATGGCATGTTAAATGAAATAACTCTCAATACGCAAATATTAAGATAACTCAGAAATTTGAATGACACAAATTAGAAAGCATTTCTCACAGATACCAGTTTCATGCTTATCAACAGTAATATTTGCTATTGCAACACAGTTATGCTAATATAACATTTCTAGAAAATAACCATTTAAAATCTCGTTGATTCAGACTTAAAATTTGTTGTATTCAAATACATTTTAATAGTGAAAGTATTAAGCATTTTTCATGTAATTTTTGTACAATTATTTGTAAAAGCTGATTTAGACGTCTGATAAAAACATGATTGATCAGTTACCACGCTGATAAAATGTTAGAATAATGAACGGAATTGAAGGTACGTTGCTTGTCATCAAGATTTTAGAAGTTGAGTTAAGTGAGGGAAAAGGTTAATTGCGATGAAAGTGAGAAATGGAGAAAGCGGCCATGACAGTTAGGTACTTTTATTATCAACCGTTAGGGATTCTATGATTAGTTTCATTATCACTTTGTAATCTATGTATTTTTACTTGAAAAAGAAGAATGCTTTTAAATTCAGGAAGTATGAGCTTATTGGAGTTAGTCAGATAGGAAACGCCGACCTCATCTAGTTTAATAAATATGATTGACGTGTAAATGTGCTTGTACAAACCTAATTACAGAAATAAAATCATTTATCATTCACATATACATAAGTATCTATTTCAATTTGTCTAAAATATTAAAGTAATATTTTGATAAGACAGACTTTCTCAGTTCTCATTAAGTTTAGAAGAACTTATAAGCATTTGTTTCAAGTATATACCTAAATTCTTGGTAATTCTTTTGTAGTAACAAACTTTAGTTTATTCGCAACACAATAGGAACCGTTCATTGTTATTCACTTTATTAAGTTATAAGTCCTACATTAAATGTCCCACTTCACAAGTTTTCCCCCAGAAACAACCAAGGGGATGGATTCCAATTGTTTCAATTCAATTAAAAGGGTTAATTGAATTGAAACGTTTCTATGGAATGGAATTTCATTAGTCTTGTGTACCTATGTACTAATTATTTTGTAGCGTTCAAGGTGAAGACTTGAATAATAGAGTTTTTCGCGATTACTTGAATTACTTAAGCGATGGAAAAGTTCGTGGAAAATGAATACAATTCCAAGTCAATTTAAAAAGATTTCCGGAAGATTAGCTAAATTGAAATTTAAGAAGCTTTCAGTGATCTTCGTAATTAAATTCTTCATTGAAAATGTCTTCTTTCGGAGTTAGCTGAAAGTCTTAAAAGATGCGACTGATTTACAGGAAAAAATAAGTGAAGAAAGATGCGAGTACATAATTTAAAAAGAATACGAAATCGTGTTTTGTCTATGCTTTTATTTTATTTGTTTTATTCATTTAGCTCAACAACAAAAAGTTTCTAACGGGCGGGACTGATCTAGTGTCAATCTCGTCTGGTAACAGTTTTTTAAAAGACTTTAATTGCCTTCTCTTTATTCTTATTAAACCTTTGACATTATAACAAGTTTATCTGCTGTTAGGTTAAATTAATGATACACGGTAACCTTTCAATATATATATTTAGTTAGTTGCCCTTTTGACCTCAACGTCGCTCATTTTGTTTTGAATATTTAATAGATAAATTTGCGAATTGCGAAATATTCAAGGATAGAGTTGTAAACCTGTGTTTTAGTTGTATGGACGCTGTTTCTAAAGCCGGTAATACACATTCTAATAACTTGCACAAGTCAAGGAAGCATGCTGCATGCTGTAACAACCTCTGATTGGTGACAACGTTGGTATAGGGCTGGCCAATAGATTTTCTGGTTGAGCAAAATTTCTTAGACTGTGGCGGCGCCGGGCCACCACTAATACCTTATTCATAAGGTAATTTATGTACACAGAAAAGACAAAATATGCTTTAATTTACTTTAACAAATTGTCACCAAACTGATTAGTAATCCAATGCACCCGAACATTCAAGTGGTACGTAGAAATAGCGACAATACCCGAACGACGCGGATCGGTTGCGTTCGGGCGGGACGACCAATTAGGTGGAAGCGGTGACACCGCGCGCTGGCTAGCCGGGCAAATTCAAATGCTTTGGCGGGCCACTTCGTGGCCCGCGTGCCACAGTTTGGCCGGCCTTGGTATAGGGGTACTTTTCAAGCGCTCCAAAATTTGTATGGTGTGCAAAATAAAACTATCACAGCTAAATATTAATATTTATAATTTTGGGCATTTACAAACAAAGAAAAATACAAATAACATCACTTCTGTTTTCCCAAAAAAGGGTAAGGCACCTTTCACACATTTCGCTAGTTATTTTTAGGTTCGACGCAATAGGGGGCGAGACTATCGCAGAGAAAAAGAAACAGTTTCCGAAAATAAATCCCTGGTATAATAACCAAATCGACTACACGGTGGGGAAAAAAATATTTATGGACCTGGGTCTTTTAATTATTGAATGACGTACATGTCAAAAATAATGACGTACTAAACAAGATTGAAACAGACAGTTTTCCTTGAAGGTAAAGTTGCGGTTTAATTATAAATGCTAATTTTAAGTGTCAGGGTCTTTGGGTGGTCAAGTGGTCATAATGTCTTCACGTGGCGTTCTGTCATTTCTAATTACATAGGCACTTGATTTTCTTATAGAAACATTTACATAATTCTGAGCCAATGTACGTATGTTCTCAGTCTGATGGCTTCCAAAATTGTGTTCTTTTGATCACTTCGGGGTCACAAATATAGAGGCATGAGGAAAAGGGTGTAAAGTTCACTCATACCTCCGTAAAAAAGGGAGGATCCTCCGACCAGACTGGTGTTGTGTCTGGTGGGCAACTGCCCAACGATTGATGTCAGAACGTTGTATATATGCTAGTTGCGCGGTAAACTCTGCTTGCGTGATGCAGGATTTTGTGTGACGTTAGTGTGACGCGTTGCTCACATGAAGCGTTGTAGATGTTGCCACATGTTTTACATAGTTCGGGTCTTCTAAATAGCGTCTTAATATTTCGTCCATTACTTTCCTTATTTTGGATGCTGAGCTATACACTAATCCTCAAAACGTAAAGAATTGGCACATATTGTTGACAGGCCTAAATCAGGAAGTTTGTATCTCCTTACATTGACCAGCTAAAACCGAATGAACTTTACCATAATATAAAACATAACATGACGCCTTATTTCCCCGAAGGGCCCCGCAGAGGTGTACCTATAGTACACCCACATTTTGCTAGTTATGTTTAAGTCCCATGTAATAGGGGGTGAGTGTATTGCCATCAACCGGGCACAAATCCAGACTCCGGGCTGCTACTGAGAAATTCCAGATAGAAAAGCCAATGACACTTTGCCCGACCTGGGAATCGAACCCTAGACCAACGAGGCAGTTGAACTGAACTCTACCAATCACTAGATAAACTTTTTCTATAAAAAATATACCTCCTGGTAGATTTATTTTTCCGTTAAATTGAGTTTTTTTCCTTTAGGTAACGTGTTAAGGAGAGTTATATCCATTGTCGACACGCGTTTCGCTAAATCAACACTTCAGAAGGATTTTTCGATTTCAGAGCAATAGTGGATGTTACTTCAATATTATTACTTCTAGCCTTGTGTAGCAACGGACTAATTGATTGTATTTTTATATATTTAGTTAGTAATAACTAACTATATATTTTACTGTTACTGTTAGATTGCATCATCCCACTGCTGGACAAAGGCCTCTCCCCATGACTTCCAGCTCTTTCGATCCAGGGCTAAAGTGGACCATTGGTCGTTTGTTTTCTCCAGCTTGCCCCGCCATCTTCTACAGGGTCTGCCGTGACGCCTTCTGGTTGTGTCCGGGCTCAACATAGTGGGTATTTTGGTCTACAGCCCATTTTAATTAGTTATTTTAAATTTAGTATCTAGTGTAAAAAATAGTTGAATGTGCAAGTTATAATTTTTTTTGATGAATAAACTTAAAGAGTCATAATCATTTATCTTTTTTGACGTTTTGTAGTATATCTCCTTTGATGGCCATTTTATTATAGAAGTTTTGCACGTTACCAAATAGGTTTACTTGTGCAAGTTGACTTTTTGACAGTGTAGGTATAAACTTGCAGGTAGTTAACTTGCAGTAAATATTTCTACAGTAAAAAAGCAATTTATATGAGTATTGCACGTTGTTAAAAATGTTTACTTGTGCAAGTCGACCTTTCGACAGTTTTGGTATAAAAACGTGCCATTTAACTTGCGTACGACAAGCTTGCTTGCTTGATGGCACGGTTGGCGGAGTTGTTAAGCGATTGACTGCTGCGCTGCGTGTCGCGGGTTCGATTCCCGCATGGAGCAAATATTTGTATGATCTACAAGTAGTTCTTCTGGGTCTGGCTGTTTGTGTATGTGAGTTTAAATGTTTGTAAACGCACCCACAATACAGGAGAAATTCCTAGTGTGGGACAACGCCTTTTTTTTTTTAAAAGGTGATGAGATGAAACATTTCCATTGTAATAAAACTATCTATCTTAGAAATGGACATAGTACTTTAGATAGATTATTTATTTGGTAGTATAAGAACAAAGATTAAGTAAACTTTCTTCAAAATCTTCTCCCACAATAAAGCTAACTTTAACAGAAAATAATCTATTCCTAGAAAATATTATTTCAGAAAGTTATTTCAGTAAGCTTGTCTTTATTTGCCGTATAATAAATACATTACAATGTCTGAAAAAATGGAACACTGCAGTTAAAATGTATGAAATTCAAGCATTTCAAACTTTTTCGAGATAAAAAGTGTTTGAACAAAGCGTTAACCTGTCCCTGTACTCCGTGTTCTTTATCCGCTTATTTGCGTGTCTGGATTTTTCAGTGTCTGAATTTTATTATAGGAATTAAAGTTGGACTAAATTCATTTGTACGTAGAGTTTTCGTTGAAAACTTACTTAGCTTTACGTCTGTGTCTGTTGAAATGAGAAAATTAAATTAAGGGTAGACATGAAGTAGACGAGACGAAATAGCTTCTTGTCTACTATGTCTGATAGGTCTGCTCTTTATTTGATTCTCTTAGGACTGGTGTCACAGATGCTTTTTGTTATATTTTGACTAATTTATTTAATGACTACTTTGACATTTAATTTTATCAAAAAAATATGCTTGCTGAATTGTAATGATACCTAATCTTTAAAGAATAATGATGATTTAATAAGTACCTATATAATTTCTATAATGTAATTTTGATTAATATGATCACGGTTTATGCACCATCTCTTCCTACTAATTTGTACGCCACGATATGCGTCTGAACATGTTAGAACTTTTCTGTATTTGTTATTATCTTGCATGCAATGTACACCATGTTTAAACAAATAAAATTTGACTTACTTACTTACTTGTAGATATTTATTATACACAAGTTATCCTTGATCACAGTCATCTAAGTTTTTTAACCACAATTATTATTTATTATATTAACTAGCTTTTGCCCGCGGCTTCGCCCGCATGGATGTCGGAATATATCCCACGGGAACGTACTACCAGGATTAAAAGTACCTTATGTGTTAATCCAGGTTATAAACTATCTGTGTGCCAAATTTCATCTAAATCCCTTCAGCCGTTTTTGCGCCAATCCGGAACATACATCCAAACAAACAGACAAACGAACAAAAATTGTTCGTTATAATTTTATTACAAACTAGCTGTTGCCTGCGGCTTCGCTCGCGTGGATGCCAGAAATTATCCCATGAGAACGTGTTACTGCATCGGGACAAAAAGTACCCTATGTTACTCCTTATAACAACAGCTGTCTGCCAGTCGAAGTCCCGTCAAAATCGGTCCAGCCGTTTTGGAGATTAGCCGAACAAACAGACAGACAACAAGACAGTCTCGCAGACAAAAAATTTAAAAAAAATGGTGATTTGTTATAATTATAGTATAAACTTTCATATGCATTTAATAAAAAGCTGTTATTTTGACATTACAAACAGACACTTAAATTTTATTTATTTGTATTGACGTGTGTTCTGATTCAAAGATTGTACCTAATTATTTTATAAGAAACACAGAAATTAACGTATTGTTCATTTCTGTACTTATAAAATAATTACTTCTTAATAATCTCCCTACTAAGTTCTTAAAGCCTTACCTATGCAGGCTTTAAGAAAATGATTAGCCGCATGATTTTAGGGCGAAAATCGACTGTCTAAATGGCAATTTGGCTAGACCGCAGGTGACTAAAATCACAATTTCTGAAGTAGAGTACGTTTCGAATTTTGTCGTGGAGTGACAGGTCGCATGCGGCGGGTGCCTAAAATCGACCGTGAAAATGCTTAGTCGCAGGCAATCGCCCGCCCCATGAAGGTCGACATTTTTATGCACAATGAACTAGTCACCTGTGATTTTTATCGATCGGGGTAAATGGGGTGGCCATTGGGCTTGTGAGGTGATTTGGTAAGAGACCAGCTGAACGGTAAAAATCGACGTAGTGTAAATCTCCCATTACTAAGAACGCCAATGAAACAAAAGAAGATAATGAGAAAAAAGCCATTTTTTTTTTTGGTTACTATATCATCAAATGTCCTCGCCCGCTCTCGGCGGACCGGAAGGGCATGTCAGACTCTTACTGACTAAAACCCACCCGTGTTCCTTCAGTTGCCTGTGCGTCAGGCCTACGATAACTCTTTTGAACAATCCGCGACCCCGCCAGGAAGATCACAGCCTAACAACTGTTCGTCTATCAACTTAACTTGAAGCGGATTCAATCCAAGTATTCTACGTATTAATCCCAGCATAGTTATATAATACGGTATTCAGCCTCGGCTATACTTGTGCGAAATTTAATAAGTGATGTAGCTTAGGTACGTGTATCTTCGTAACTTTAACGAACTCACGTGAACTTAACTTGTGATGGTGTAAATACGAATTAAGACAAACAGAAGTACCATTGTTAGGTCAGCTTGTAAACCTCGCTCAGCATCCCCGTAAAATAGCTAGGGTGCAGCGTACGTTTCCATTGGCCACTCTGGGCAAGTGCCCAGGGCCCCTCGATTCATGGGGCCCCCTATTTCATGCCAGCGTCGGAGCTAGAGGCCATCGCAGAGACAGGGTGCTACAAATTTCGAGCTCATTTCGCTTGCTCTTGCATACTAGATTCTCCATAGGGCCCCAGTATCCTAAAGTGCCTAGGGCCTCCAATAGGCTAAAACAGGCCCTGCGAGCGTGGACTGTCATCAAAATTAACAAGAAAATTGGTAAAAAGCATGTCATCGTGACTGTGGTAGTTAGATTCTGTTTCAAAGTAACTATTAGGTGAATCCAATTCTAAAAACTTATAGCAAATTGGATAATTTCAGTGCTGCAATAGAGTATGATAGGCTGTGGTGATATAATTATTCTGTGACCGCCAAAAATCAATATGTCTAGCCTTTTCCCAACTATGTTGCAGTCGGCTTTCAGTCCAACCGGATGTAGCTGAATATCAGTATTTACTTGGAGCGACTGCCTCTCTGACCTCCACAACCCAGTTACTGGGTAACACGATACCCTTTGACAAGTCTGGTTATCACACTTTTGGGCTTCTGACTACCCGTAACGACTGTCAAAGATCTACTATCCTTAAGTCCTGACTTCCCATGTCAAGCAGCACGATTACTGACAAATGCGTGCACTGACTGGACAGGTCCACTCAATCTACGTGGTTCTTTCCAGACCATTCAGATACAATCTACATGGTCTACGCATGATCTGACCGAGATTATGTTTGGACTTATGATTGAAAAGAGACTGTGACCTCTGAGTTTGTTTCGGCCTTTCTTCTCAGAGTAGTCAGATAGGAAACGCCGACCTCATCTAGTTTAAAAAATATGATTGACGTGTAAAAGTGTTTGCACAAACCTACTTACAGAAATAAAATCATTTATCATTTACGAATGTTAGCCGGATCAACGGCTTGACGTGCTTTTCGAAGCACGAAGGGGTCTCCATATGTGATGGATGATCAACCATCTAAGAACCGACCGCGGCAAGCGTAGCTTAACCTTCGATCGACCCGTGCGGCTGTTACTATTTAGCTGTATCATCATTTAGCTGTATCATCATTTAGCTGTATCATCATACATTGTTAAGAATAAGCTTTCTCTAACATCTGCATTGTGGTGTTAGTCTTTATGTAACTTAACTCCTCTTTGTGTTAGCCGTGTTAATAAAGCTTCTCGCCTGAATTAACTACAGGAATTGTTCGCACTTTGCTTTGTATATTTTTATTTTGTTTAGTTAGTGCGGTAACGAATGTTTGTTAGGCTGTGGTCAGATTTGTTGCTTAACACTTGGAGTTTATTAGAGGGGATCTTTTCTTTAGCCTGAAACCACTCAATCCTTGATGTTGGTTTTTTCATGACTGGTACTGCTTCGTGTTATCTTTTTCTGTTCTTTCCTAAATATTTGGCACGACAATAATGTCGATGTTACCAAGTGTTCGTTCATCTTTGTCGACATTCTGTCGTCTTAGCTATTGTTTGTTATTCGGCTAAGATGGGCGCCATGGGTGGCCCATTTAAATTTAAATGCGAAAAGTCTTGATGCATTTTTATTTCAATCACCACTTACGTGTGGAATCGGACATCGATTTCTTAACTATGTAAAATGCGAACCTATAAAATAGTGTACTTGTACTTCGGTATACCGTTAGCCCCTAACCGCGTATGTCATCTGTCTTTAACTTTAGGGTAGCGGTATTTTACGATCAAATTGAGGTAGGGACTTTTATAGCGCTTGTGCAATCGTATACGAGTATGCAGATGTCTTAAGTAACGGCCGCCCTTAATGTACGGGTCAGTAAGGTTTGTGACGAAATTGGAAAGAAGGATGTAATACTCATTGATATTTCTGGCTGTTTCGTCAATAGAATGCATTTAAAAAGCCTGTTTGCGTTGTATTCCATACTTAAGAAAGTCCGACACATTGTAGGCAGTCAGATCCGTCAATGCGGGTCTACTCCCTAATCACTAAATCCGTAGTTACGGTAGAAGTTACGGGCATTTCGTACTCCGTATCACCTACGGACATAAGATTACTTTGGAACCCGAACTTAGAATGAATGACAACACGATTTACAGTTGTCTCTCCTCGCGATGTGCTTTTGCCCGTTCGAAAAATGTAATTTTTCACTTGTTTTGACGGATCAACTACTTTTGGACGGGCGCGTATTTTCGTTTGCGAAGCTTTTCAAGTTTTAACCATGCCTAAGTTATTTTTTTTTATAGCGGAGAAGAAGACTGTCGAATTTAACTTATGCGTTTTCGAAAAACTACTGAACTGTCGCTCGGTTGTATAAATTAATGATAATAACCACTTCAATCCTACATCTGCTCCAAAAAACCAAGTCTATCTTTCACCATTACAGTCCGAAGTACAAACGATGGCTTGATAGCAGTTCATAACGTGTGCAATCTTACTTTAGATGCCACGATAGTACCGAAACGGAATTAGTACAGGAATCACGTAGCGCACTGCTAGATAACCAGCACTGCACTGTCCAACCTTATCTCTAATTAAAAATAAACTACCTTCTATCTGCTAGTTTTTTTAGTTACGCGATTGTGTAAACAAAATGGCGCATGTAGAAAAAAGCTGAATTGAAAATGTAAGATTTAAACGTAAGTCGCCATTGTTTTATCAAACGTGTGTGTCCCTTGTTATATCAATATTTTACTTAAAACTCTCTCTCTCTCTCTCTCTCTCTCTCTTTTAAACTCTCTTCTTACTTACTTTTTATATCTGTAATTTTTATGGTGTACATAATAAAGAGTATTCTATTCTTAACATGTGCATGTGCATTAAGCGCGTATGTCTGATGTTCTGTGAGACACAGTACGCGAGGGTGTCCACTGTTCCATGTTAGTAAGTAGCGAATAATTGTTTATGAAACAATTGTCTGCATTGTCTAGTTTTGTTTTCTTTATAAGCTAGTTAATGTAATTGGTATTGTACCGTGTTGATTAACTATAAATAAAAAAAATAAGCTCAGAAAAAAGCACCATTTAAGTATGAAGTCCTGCAAACACCGCCACAGCACGACATCTTTTTCAAACGAAGTACTGTTTCCATTATTTGAACACAATTAATAAAAATTCTGTAACTGCACCGTTTACCAAAGTTTCAATTAATCTTTACCTTCACTTTTTCATTGTCTTTGCAAGAAAGCTTGCTTCTTACGTTCACGGCTCCTTCTGTTTGAGGTGAAAACTTATTTAAAACTCAAAGTTGTTGATAAGATGGATTTCGTGGAGAGGTCTTACAAATTGACGTGTGAGGAGGAAGGTAAAGCCGGAAAGTCTAAAGTAGATACACAAGAATGTTTTGCATATATTGTATGAAAAGAGTTGTTGAAGAATTGAATGCGAGTGTATGGATTTGCGCAACATTTCCTATATT
Source organism: Dryobotodes eremita (assembly GCA_917490735.1). Lineage (NCBI taxonomy): Eukaryota > Metazoa > Arthropoda > Insecta > Lepidoptera > Noctuidae > Dryobotodes > Dryobotodes eremita. The sequence continues at coordinate 7,485,298 of OU823261.1, forward strand.
ATTGATAAACATCGCAGAACCATTTTCATAGTAAGTAGTTGATGTTAAATATTATTATGATGTCCATGTTACATAAAGGCTACCGAAAAAAGGCGCGACGCGACAGCACGACACAAAGGCACCGTACGTCGCGTGACACGCGGTGTCTTTGCGTCGCGCCAGTGTGCACGAGCCTTAATTCGTATCGTTCGAAGAAGTCGTAATGTTGTCTAAAATCTATAATAACGTAGCATGTTTAAGTATCTAGTACACGACTAATTAAAGTGTGATAACATATTATAATGCAGGCAAACACGTCTTGAAATTGGGTAAATACCTAAAAAGAGATATATAATATAGAAAGACCTGAGCCGAACTGAAAACTCAATACCAACTAACTCTCTAAATTAACTATCTCATTGGTCTGCAGCTGCTGATTTCATAAAGCTGATCAGCCACGAGTTCGTTTCCCATGTCGGGTGAAAAGTTATTGAGGTTTTCTATTAGGAAATTCTCAGTAGCAGTAAGGAGTTTGGAACTTTCTGATAAAATACAATCAAATCAAATCAAAATATTTTATTTCACATAAACCTACATGGGCACTTACGAAATGTCAGAAGCTAGGCGCACGACTCCAATTGGTCGTCTCTATTACATACATAGCATACAGCTGGCAAAACGTGGTTGTAGATAACACCCACGCTCCCGCTACACGCTCACGCTACACGATCACGCTACACGCTCACGCTACACGATCACGCTACACGCTCACGCTACACGCTCACGCTACACGCTCACGCTACACGCTCACGCTACACGCTCACGCTACACGATCACGCTACACGCTCACGCTACACGCTCCCGCTACACGCTCACGCTACACGATCATGCTACACGCTCACGCTACACGCTCACGCTACACGCTCATGGTACACGCTCACGGTACACGCTCACGCTAAACGCTCACGCTACACGCTCACGCTACAGGCTCACGCTACACTCTCACGCTACACGCTCACGCTACACGCTCACGCTATACTCTCACGCTACACGCTCACGCTACAAGCTCACGCTACACGCTTCACGTTTTTAGCTCCAAAAATCCTGTCGAAATACGACAGGATTTTTGGAGCAAAACGCGTGAAGTTATGTATGAATGTATGTACCTATATAACATAATACATATTAATCTTCTTCACACCTACTCTCTACTAGTACTAGTCACAAACACTTGCCGCTTGACTGACCTGTCTCGTTGCAACTGCGTCCTCGGATCCCATCCATCCATCAATTGTTCTGTCATCTATCAATCGGTGAAGTACGAAGCGATGGCCCACCCAAATAGTTGACTGTTTACTTTCCATTATTATGAATTAAACTTTTTGTTTCTTTCGACACCTCGACAGTCCAGAGCTGTAACAATAAATTCTTTTGATTCAAGTGATTTTTATTGTGATCGTAGAAATCATTAGGAGGATTACGATTAATTATTCAATTGATGTCTGGCCCTGCAGTCTCGACATGAATAGCGACAAAAATCTGTCGCTAAGTCGTATCGATGTCAAATTCCTTTAATAGATTTTCAACTTTATTTCTAAAGCATAAGGTTGAAAATCTATTAAAGAAATTTGACAACAATTGGACGTAACGACCGATTTTTGTCGGTATCTATGTCGAGACTGCAGCCCCTGGATTATCATAGCAAAACTTTTCTATGATCGCAGAACAAACAGTTAACGACTTTTTTCAATAACCATGTATAATCAAATTAAAATTCAGTGACTCTTATTCTTCTTTGTCTCAAATTACGTAGCAAGTAAATTATTCACGTTTTTTCACCCGTCAACACGTAACTAAATATAACCGTAATTCGTTCCACTGTTGCCGGAAAAATCGTACTTCGCGACAAACGCCATGTTTTCGCTTCATTTCAATTTCAAATTCAAGAATGTTGATTTACAAGTGTGCGATGCATGTTTTGTGTTAAAACTTAGCACGAGGCACGGGTCATTTTAATACGATAATTGTTACAAGTCACGAATTTAGTTAAATAAAAAATATTTTATGAAATCGTGTTTTTGCAATGAAGACAAAACCATTATTTACTTAATCAAAATCTTAAATTTATTCATTCATTGACAGTCAACACACTGCTTACACCGCTGGGTCTACAAGCATGACATTTTAGGACAAAATTTTCTTATATAACGAAATTGAGCACTAAGGAAGGAATTTTAAAAATACATCCCTCCCAAATGGAACAGGGGATGAACATTTGTACGGAAGTTCATCACTTTTGCGCATGTGGAATCCCATCAGGCACAAGGCTTGTCTTAGTAATGACTATAAACGAAGAAACTGACAGCATATCAGCGCATAGCCTCAACCACTAAAGCCAATTTTCATTAATCCCATTTGAAATAATTTGATATGAAAAATTGTATTAGGCTTTTTGTTTAGCTGTGTCATCATTTTTACCCAAATACTAAGCAAGCTGAAGTGGCAATGGGCTGGTCACATCTCTTGCGGAACCGGCAATCATTGGGGAAAACGAGTTCTAGAGTGGAGACCGCGTTTAGGCAAACGTAGTTTGGGACGCCCCCCGGCCAGGTAGAGTGACGCCTTGCAAAAGGCGGCTGGCAGAGACTGGATGAGGATAGCCGAAGATCGGGCTCAGTGGCGTTCACTAGGAGAGGCCTAGGCGGATGTTGATGCTGATGATCATTTTTACTAGCAGTGGACTCTCAAAATGTTGAAGGAAAACATTGTGAGGAAACCGGCATGTTCTACACCCGAAAATCGAAGACATGCGACTTCTATCAATCCGCATTGGGGTCGCATAGTGGATATGGCACACCTCTCACAGAGAGGAGGCATGTCTCCAAGCAGTGGAAACATTATAGGCTGATTATGCGTATGCAGTGGACTGAAGTGCTTTTAATTGGCGAAAAAAAAGGAGGTTCTCAAGTCAACGCTTTAATATGTTTCTTTTTTATAAAGTGAAAGAAAGAAAAACATTAGGTACTCATTCAAGTTTAAATAAGTCAGTGAAAAACTGACATTCAAAAGTTGGTATACAGGGGTGACTTGTATTTTGACTTATTCCTTCCAGAACGTGAAAGTATGACCCATTTGCAACAATTGAGCGCCCCGCAAGACCTAGGCGAAAATTCATGGGATTCGAGAAAACCCAATTTTTATGTATTTCTGAAAATTACCAAAAATACGTCACTAAATATCACTTTTCTCTGAACTCTCAAATTGAATGGTCTTCATTGCTATTCCATTGGGTACCTAATACTTTAACAAACCTTTCGATGTCACCAAATTTTCTAAAACATTAAACAGTTAAAGTTAAAGGAAGAAGTTTATTAATCATTTTCAAAAATCATCTCGGTATATAGGTGAATATATATAACATCAGTTATCTCAAAATTTTACTACGACATCAAGCGTACAAATTATGGGAAAGTCATCTTCATTTAATCAGCTATCTAACGAGGTACAATAATTTAAAAAATATTTAGAGGTGACGAAACAGTCGATAATGCTGGCAAAAGTCGAATTTGCAAATTGTTGAAATGTTTAAAAATTGTGTGATAATCGAATTAATTAACTGGTATATGCCATCCCACTAGATTTTAACCTCCCAGAAATCTATCACACGTTAGGCACCCAGGTCGTCATGACCAGCACCCTAATTGCGTAACACACTATCTATCACAATCTGAATGATTTTGAAGCCTATTGCTATTCTTCTCCATAGGTACCTACTAGGCTTTGGAATGGGCAACTAGCTTCATCTTTCTGACTGACCGACCCCTTGACAATTCAAAAGTGCCTGTAATTGGTTTATTTGAAATAAATGCTTTGAGTTTGAGTTTGAGTTTAATCCATTGCTTCATATGTTCGAAAAATTTGTCTGCTCAGCAAAATAAATAACTCAATGAATGTTGTTGAACTGTCAAAATGAAACCCAATCCTACTTTACCCAGTCTTACGCAATTACCCCGCAGGTCACAAGTCGCGGAGCGGCTTTTGATATTTTAACATGATTCACGGTCTATTCGCTGGTCACGGCCCACTTGTCGCTAAGTTTGCGTGTATTTAAATATACAACAAACGACATACTCTAATAGTTTGAAATACGTCGAACCATGAGGCTTCTGAAAAAAATCCTTTATTAATTATATATAACATTAATCTTATTTTCAGAAAATTTCCCAGAATGTTTCCTAACATATGAATTCTTTAAAATATGAAATTGAAGGGCCTTCATTTTTCATTAATTTGAAAGCTAATACATTGACAAAGCTCCTATATACTCGTAATCAAAAAAAAATCGATAGAATTGGCAATTTCACACAACGCTCACGATTGCCTATACAAGGTACTGTTAACGCCAATTGTGTAATTTCTACTACACTGTATTTTCTCAACACTCGGTAGGTACAGACAACCTCAAAAAGATGTATACATCGACAAGAATTAATTTGATTGTCTACAATTTGGGTTCCATAATTCTGCATCAATGTGTCACTACAATTAAGTAGATACCCAATGTGTAATATGTTTTTTGGTGACATATTGATACAATATTATGGACCATAGAATGACTATTTCGTGAAATCATGACATTTGAGATCAATTCTAACTTATGGAATTGTATTGATGATTTTAAAGATTTTAATTCTGTAAATACAAATTTGTTACTGTCGCCAATCATGTTTTGATCAACATAGAATAAAATATATAAATTTAAACAAAGTATATAAATTTGTACAGTTTTGCTTAAATGTAAATTATATTCCTAAGATTTACGTGCCTGAACTAGGTAATCCTGTGTTTCAGGCGAAAAGTGCTAAAATAGTCATGAAATTAATAATATAATCTAAAAGTTGACAATAGACAAATAAATTATACTTATATTGAATATAACCTGACACTGCCCAGCAAAAACAAAAAAAAACGAAAAAAAATAGTATTTGGTAAATTCATTCTGGTTGATGCATACTTATACCTATGTACGATGTTTACATCTTTTTGAAGCTGTCTGTACCTACTGCCAACAAATCGGATGGTGTGCACGCCCTTAATGTCCCATAGAAAGCGGGAACTTTCGCTCTTGGTTCCACATATTACATGCAACTATATGGAAAAGCAGGCTAGTAACGCTTGCTTTACCGGTCGTAGAGATTGAAATATTGCAATACCGTAACTTATTGGTGATGGGACATACCTATTTTTAGCTATAACGTGTGTAAAAACACACTTAACGAAGCCAAGAGTCACTTGTACTCCCCGTCATTGTTATAAGTTTTTTGTACTGGACCATGCCTGGGAACCTTTTGGTTACGGAGATATTGAAGGTCAAAATTCCAACTTTTAGTGACGTTTTTTTACGAAAATAAGTTTTAATGTTATAAGTTTATAATACAACTTTAAATATCCCCGCGACCCCTGTAGCGTTGCATGCACCCATGAGCACAATGTTTTGCATGCGTTACGATGTGCACCTGGAGTGGGAGAGGGCATATGATGATTCCCCAAACAAAAAAAAACAAAAAAATGGGAAAGAATTATATTTGAAGACAATTGCTTAACATTATCGCTGCTAAAATGCTCCATAGCTCACTATCGGGCATTTTTGTTAGTCCTAGAGTAGGCTGTTGACGCGGTGGCGTGTTTGGGGTTACACGGTTCGGTTACCCCGTATCTCGACCATGGTTTCTTTATTTTCTTTTAAACTCCAAAAAACTATTGCATTATTCAACTGTTCAAATGTTATAGTGTTTTAAAAATGCCTTCGAATATTTTATGAAACACAAAAATTTAATTTATCCGAAAGCTAATTGAAATTGTAGATTACAAAAACTTGGTGTGAATACTACCTTAATAGTAGGTAATAAAAGAATAAACAAGACTTATTAAGAAAGTAATTAGTAGAACAAGATCTTAAAATGTTAATACTGATTAATTCTAAGTTCGTAGGTCCACTAAACCTGTACAAACACAGATTTCTTAGATCCGTTTAATTAATTCCATTGTAACAATTTAATTTCTAGTTCTTGAATTGAATATTAACACTTCCAAGGCAGAAATGTCACATAAAATATGCTTTCTTATTGGTCTGTGCAAATAATTTGTAGAACGCTATTCTCGGTACTGGGTAATTAGCAAGGATAATGGCTCCTTCTATCCTATTTAGGAAATAATTTTTTCCAAAAAGATTTCATTCACCTGGTATAAATAAAGGATTATGTTGGAATAAATCAGGCTACATTATTTATTACTGCAATCATCGCTACGCTGAAAAGTCTTGGCCCAACCTTTTGACGTAGCAGACATATATATGACGTTGCTATGCATATGCCGTAGCTAGCCATAAGAATTTGCTAGGCATATGCCGTAGCTAGGCATATGACGTAGCTACGCATATGACGTAGCTAGGCATACGCCGTAGCTAGGCATATGAAGTAGCTAGGGATATGACACAGCTGGGCATATGACGAAGCTAGTCATAATAAATGTCTTAGCTAGGCATTTATGACGTAGCTAGGCATCTATATTATATAGTACAGTTACACAGTTACAGTTATCTATATTATACAGTTACATAGTTCCATGCTAGGAATTGATAGCACAGTCTGAAAACTTTCAAATGATCGAAAATCTTAGACCTCCGGTATTCAGCACGGCTGCTGTAATATCGACGGTCCCTACGAATAGTCCCCTAAATACAAATGTAAAATTTTACATGAGAGCACTTCAAAGTTTGAAACACGTGTGTATCATGTTCTACTTATTATAAAGTCACGAAATTTTGTTTAAGAGCAAAATAAAAAGATAGGTCATAAAAGTCAGTTGTGTATTATTTGTCACTTACATTCTTATACATCGGAACATAGGGACGTAGAAGTCAATAAGTACCTACATACCACTTAAGCTATTTCCAATAGGGATTGCAAATAGCTTATAAGTGGTACCTATTGGCTCTTACGAGGTAGTCTTTACATTAACCAAAGTCGCAATTACTATTTATGAAATTGAACGTGGGGTAATGGTATAAAAATGTTGTTGTAAATATTGTTGTTGTTGTTGTTTGTTGTTGTTGTGTTGTGTGTGTTTGTTATTTTGTTGCTAGTGTTATTGTTGGTGTATGTTTTGTTGTGTTGTTGTTATTTATATGTTGCTGGAAATATCATTTTTACATTATGCGGTTGCACATGACAATATTCTGTGGATTTTTTTATCGAGGCATTTATTTTACGTATAATATTGACATTCACGCGGAAATACACGACAATGACCGTCAACCGGACTGGCGCGAACGCTATAGTCCCGTCCCGCAAGTGGTAGTTGCGGGGGAGGCGCGCGGAAGTACGATTGTACGATTTGACAACGTAAAATTACTGAATTACCACTACTGTTATTCTACTTCGGAAGCTTTTGTAATTTTTTTAGTTATGGGAAACTTCGTGTGGATTTAAAGCTCAATTTGCCAACTTAGACATATTTTTGTTAAACTTAACGAAGGTCATGAATACAAAACATGCAAATCACGGATCTACCACTTAGGCGCGATTATAGGTAGGGACCGTCGATATTATGTACATCTAGTATACAATATATTCAAATGAAACTGTATACCACAAAATACAATTTTCTCATATTCAATCGCTTTTAAAATAACAGTCTTTAGTCAAATGAATAATTCACAAATGTATTAGACGAGACATCAACATGATGTGAGAATATTAAGATGGAAAGTATAGGAAGCAATGATGAAGTATATACAGGAAGGCTAGACCACACACGTAATTTAGTATCTCTACATAAATGCTGCTTAATAGCTATGAGCTTCCACTAAAGTAGAAATCGTTTATGACTATGACATTTTAAAACAATTGACGGCTGCCAATGTTTTATTGTTGTTAATATTGATTATTGCGGAAAATACAAATCATCTGTAGGCTTAAAATAAGGAAAGTATCTTGGACTTAGATAGTTTTTTTTTATTTTTTAAGTATTTTTATGGCCTGGTTGCTAAGACCTTTTAGCCAAGTCTTTAGTTTATTTAATTTCCTTCACTAAATTTCTTCGAAAGTGTTTTTAATATATTTATATATTGCTCGATAACAAGTCTTATTTTTTAATAATTCTGTCAAGCGGCGGGAGGTATTATTTAGCACAACACTTTCACTACGCAATTCACTTAATTCACTCGCTTTGGTTTGGGCTTGATAATTTAGGTTTCCACTTTTCAAGGTACAAACTTGATACAAAGAACAAAGAATATTTAGCTAGGTACTTATTCTCATATTTCTTGACAACGATTTCCATGATGGTCACTTATATTTTATTTTTTACTTTGGTTTTTGTTTCCTTCTTGTTATTCCCGCCATTTTTCGTTTCGTGGTCCTTAGATAGTTTTAGCTGCGCGCACATATTATTAAAGGCCAGCGGCGCGGCGCATGAGTCGTTCCCCGGAATGTTACGATTTTATAAATATTGTTTGTATATACATTTAGAACTAGGTATTGTGTATTTATTTTATTTCTTATTTTTTGTTATTTTTATCTTTTCGTATGCTGCACTGGTTGATGTCATCCGGACGTGTCGCTGAAAACCAGCGCTGGGGCTCTGTCTCGCATAGGGTCGTAGCATTATGCTGAGCGATTGCCGTTTTGCGTGGATGTGACACATATTTTCCCCCAAATTTTTGTTTTTGTGTTTGTGTGTTTACTCTGTGTCATGTTAACCGCAAATAAACATATTACTTTCTTTCTTCTTTTTTTTTTCAAGTAAAATCGATCATTGGTAATAATTTTGGTTCTTTATTATACTGCATTGGAAGAGAGAATACTGGTGTATTCTTAAAAGTTATAAAGATACATAAGATAACACAACATCACGCCTTGTTTCCTCAAAGGGTTGGGCAGAGGTGTATCTATAGTACACCCAAATAACGCCAGTAAGTCCACTGTAATAGGGAGCGACCCTATTGCCATCCAAATGGCGAAGGAAAACATCTTGAGGAAACCGACATTTCCTAGAATCAAAAATTCGAAGACACGTGACATATACAAAACCGCACTGGGCCCGCGTGGTGGATTATGGTCCACTCTTTCTCACAGAGAGGAGGCCTGAGTCCCAGCAGTGGGAACATTATAAGCTGGTTATGCTATTGTCATCAACTGGGCACAGAAAAATTCCAGATGGAAAAACCTAAAAAGAGCTACCTGTGGTAAGCACAGACCCTTTTATAAACAGTGATAATTTAATAACGAAAGCAAAACTATGTATCTTACAAACAAAATGTGTGTATAATATAATTATGTAATGTAATAAACACCATTTTAAACATTCCAACCCTGTAAATGCCACACCATCGTTTCCCGACAATTAATCAAAACATTTCCTTTCTAAAATTTACGAGCTCCGAACTGCAAGATAATGCATGCACACTTGCTTTTGTCCTATGTAAAATTATGTTAAGTACTTATTTAATGTAATGTGGATGGTCCTGAGGTTTTTGAAGAAATACTTTTTTACCACGACGTTCTGGTTGATTTGGAGTTGGTGCAGCATGTTTTATTAATTTATTTTTCAAATATTATTTTATTTTATTTGCATAAACATGTGTACACATACAAGAATCAAAAAACATGCATGCAAGATAACATAAAGAATAAAATACAGGTGCAGACATGTTTGCCACATACTATGGCGTGCAAATATGAAAAGTTATGATTGTTTATAATTCATTTCAAGTGAATATCATTAATTTAAATTTTAAGTGAATTCAGCAAACAATATTAAATTAAAATGTCAACAGTAAGTAAAAGGAGACTTAATCTATGTCAAAACAAATGCTACAGTCCGAATTTCGTTAATATTTCTTTATATAATAATTCTTCTTCCACTATATCTCTAATAACCGTGATCTCAGTATTCCTCTCCTTGTTAGCCTTTTTTCGTTTTACCACACAACCCATTCCTTGATTCCTCTATTAATTGTTATAATATATTGTTATAATTAATATAATAATTCCTCTGGAAATTGTTCTACGGATATAATATCGCAGAATCGCGTCGCGCGACAAGTCGCGCCAGTGTGCACGAGCCTTTAGCCATCTACATTCATACTCACGACGAGGAGATTGGGGCTAAGTAACAACAGACGCACGAGTCGATCGATAAGGTAAAAAAAATAAACTATTTTTTTCTGGCCCTTTTGATAAATACAAAATCAAAACACAATTTTGCAAATTTTATAAGTGTCACTATTGTGTTATTAAATAAGTAATAAATAGTTGATTGATTGATTAATAAATAAATAAATTAACTTTATTTAATGTTGTAAAAATATGAGTAACAAATAAATGTCAGATCAAATCGATTAATGTCAAAAGCAGAAAGCAAAATAAAAATTATTTAAATAGGACAATGGATTAAATTAAGTAAATAAAAGCTACGCTGAAGCTAATTAGTTAGGCTACGCTTGCCGCGGTTGGTCCGTAGATGGGTGACCATCTTTACATACTAAGACCTCGCCGTGCCTCGGAAAGCACGTTAAGCCGTTGGTCCTCACTGTCCTACGTGGATCTTTGAATGTCGTTACGGGTCGTGAGAAGCCCGGAAGTCTGACAATTAGTCTTACCAAGGGGTATCGTATCACCCAGTAACTGCGGGTTGTGGAGGTCAGATACGCAGTCGCTCTGTGTAAAATACTGCTCGTATTCAGCTGCATCCGGTTGGACTGGAAGCCGACTCCAACATAGTTGGGGATAGGTTAGGCAGATTGATTCATACTGACGAAATTATCCTCACGACCACCTGCATTGAGAGACTAGATCTCATCTACATAGTTTTTTTTTCGTTTTATGGTATGTAAAAGTGTTTATTAAATCCAATTTTCAAAAATAAATATCATTTATTATCATTATACGCAAAGATCATTTGGCGCCCTGCGCGTCCAATATACTCGTAACAATGCGTTCAGGGCGTTGTTGGGGCTGCCGCGCTGGTGCAGTGCGTCGGGCATGTTCGCGGACGCACACGTTGATGGTTTCCACGCCGTGCTCCGCATGCGATGCGCAGCGGCACTCGGTAGGTTGCGCTCCAGCACCAACAGCATCCTGGCCGCCATTGCGGATAGGCTGGACACGCGTTACGTCCAGCACTGGGTTAATACCCACATTAGGAAATAAGTATTTATAAGGTTTTTACTACTAACACTAGTTTCATAAGTTTTTCTGTACTAACATTCTATGGATTTGAAAAAGTCTGAATTAAAAAGCTTTTATTTTATTTTATTTTATTTATTTATTTATTATTCATCATGGTGACTTAAATCCTCATCCCTCCATTTATGAGAAGAAGCATTTGCCCTGCTGTGGGACTTTTAGTCCAGTTAATTAAAGAAACAAACAAGTATTTGGTTTATATTTTATTAACGCTCAAAGCTGTAACGTCACAGAAACTGACGTGGTGTCGACATGTTAGGTTAACATGTGATTAATAATCCCAACGTGTGCGTGATAAATGCTAACAATTCAAGCGGTAACCGTGCAGATTGTTCAACTTGGTTTAACTGTTTATTTTCATGCTGACAAAAGTATTTTCCTTGTATGCTGCCTACTTGAGACAGCAACGATTGGTCTTCAAGATTATTTAAGAAAGAAAATATACAAAAAAATACCCGGTTTCTGAATTTATAATTTGACATGTGAACTTGTGAAACTTTACTGCATGACGGTGATTTAGCCCGCGAAATTATAAATTTCTTACGTTTTTTTGCAAATAAATTTAGTATTTCGGCTTTCATATTAAGTATCAAAAGAGTTTGAAAAGTTCTCAACTACAAATTCACAAATGAGAAACCGGGAGTTAGCAATGACCAGTTTGGGCATTTTTCCAAAATATCATGCTCTCACAGCGAGCATTTATTTATTTATATTATTAAAAAGGTTACCACAAAAATACCCACCCACCGAACTCAATAGATTAAAAATCCCTGCATGGCAACCCATGGCTGTATAAAATAGATGACTCTAGCTTTATTAAAAGAAAAATTTATATAAAAACTTCGTCCTATCCTCATGGTGCACTAGCAACTGCAAGTAGCCAGTAATTGTCGAATCGTCTACAAGTATTATTGTAGTTCATTTACATACAAAAACCTACGCTTAATTAAGTTTTATGGCCTTCAAGTACATACCTTGTAGAACAATAAGCAACCCGTAGTAAGCTAAATAAACCGGTAGGTCCCCGGTACCGGTCAAATATAGTACATTACTGCAGCGGCCGATAACAGAAGGCATTGATGGACGAACGTGAAAATTTGTGAACGTTTTCACGTTCGTCCATCAATGCCTGGTTGCAGCCAAGGCTTGTATAGTACTCCTCTCAAATAATGCGCGGAAATTTAGACTAAGTAAATTAATTATAAATTTCAGAATAAATGACGAACAACGATAACTTTTCTCGTGCCAATATGTTCATTTGTGTCTTTTTCACTTTAAACAGCTCTATTTGCTAAGCCAGTTCGAGATTTAAATAAAATCTTTGATAAGTTACCTCCTTGGTTACCATGGGTCGAAGTAAAAACTTCGTTCCATTTTTAAATGACGCGACACGAGTTTTCATAGTAATTTATTCGGCCGCTAAACACGACAGATATGGATTTTCATACTAACATTGCCGGCCGCTGCTCGCATGTATTTGACCAGTACAGCATTTTCGATTTATCCCGAAAAAGGTTGTCGAAATAATGCTCGAATTTCCAAGCACGTTTGAGAAAACGGTATTTTACCGATATTTCTTTCCAAAAGCAATGACAAAGCCCGCTAGCACCACAAATCGCTATATCGCTCTGATGCTGTCAATGCCATGACGATGTGAAATATTTTTAGCGCTAAATGCATTTAGTGATTTGTGGTACAAGCAGGCCTTAATGTTGATGATACATACCTAATATTTACCGATACCTATTTTCAAGTCCCAAAAGCATTTCAGTGTGAAAGAGTACGAAAAATATTATCAGCCATGATTTTAATTGAAATTTAACCATATCAGTATTAAATGCAATTATTTTGATAAATAATCCTCTTTGCATCAGCATGTTCAGTAAAGACTTGAATATTTTAATTCCTGTTTCAAAAGGCATTTTAAATCACAAATAATGACGTACAAAGGGAAGTGAGCCTACAAAACGAAATCCATCGGTATTGGATTGTAAAAGAGAAGTGCAAAAGGTCCACTTCATTCAATAAACGTCAAAATTTGACATTTGACACATTCAAATTTGACATAGGCCTCTAATCGCACGAAATTCGACTCTATTCTCAGCATTCGAAAATTCTAAGTCCGATGCATCGTAGGCAGTCAGCAGGCAGTCGGCATTATAACCCTGCTAGCACGCAACTCTTTCTGTAGTGTTAGAGGTTAATAAAAAAAATCCTACCATAGATACCTAGGTATGGCTTTAGAGAAAGTAATAAATTAGGTGATAGCTGATGAGATTTATGGAAGGAGAAGACATAGTACGCCGATCTCAAATAAATGTGGTTATGGCCTGAAGGGTGATGGACATAAAAACATTTTTCTCTATCGCATCAGCTAACATCGACCTGCTGCCGTCATCGTCATCTTCCTGTCCTTGTTCGATGTTAGTTGGGGTCGGCGCACCACGTTTTTTCTTCCATTCTGTCAACCATGCTATCATTCACTCCCTTTTTAACTGAGTTCTAAAAAGGAAGAGGTTATGTTGGGCTGCATGTTCTTTTTTCATCGATTTTCTTTCATTTTATTCCCCACACAATTCATTCACTTTTCGTTGGCCTCCCTCACTCTCTCCGTTCATCCATCGGCCAGGTACCGTATTGGAGACTTTTCTTATGCTAAAGTATGGGACTTCTGTATACATTTAGTGGTATTCATTAGTCGATGTAATTAAGGGCGAGGGCGGGTCCCATGGGAATACAGATAATTGTAAGTCCTGACAACTTTTACGGCTCAACTTATCTCAGAGAAAGAGGATTTTGACACTTTTTCCTTATGCAATTTTGATTTATTACTTCTTGTTATATAGCTTTTTGTGTACATACGATGATACATCAAGCTATACATTTCCAGTTTTAGCTGACCTCACATTGTATAGGCTTTTCGTACAGTGAGAAGTCAGCTTATACTGGAAATGTATAGCTTGATATGGAGTCGTGCGTACCTGTGTAGTAATTTAATAATACTATCACGTAGTATCTAATAACCAGACTAAGACTAAGAACCTTAAAATAAAAGCAGAATGGCGAATTAAAGACCTTGCTGCTGTAGTGATTCCACAAAAATACGGAAATCTTTACTGAAAATTGAAACAACTGCCTTTTCTTATTTATTGTATCATAGAGTTGGGCTGACCCACGAAAACGATTTTTTTTTATGAACAGCGAGCAATTATCCGGCTTTCCGGAAAATAACCGGAATTACGGACACAGCTTGCAGAGTAAGCAAGCTGATGTGGCAGTGGGCTGGCCATATTTGTCGAAAGACCGGTGAAGCAGACGAGTCCTGGAGTTGACGTAGTGTGGGACGCCTCCCAGCTAGATGGATGGATGACCTTAAAAGGTGGCTGGGACAGACTGGATGTGGAAGGCGGAGGACAGGGTGTTATGGCACGCCATGGGAGAGGCCTATGTCCAGCAGGGAACTGCGATGGGAAGACCCGAATTTACGAATAAAAAAAAAATGTTTACAAAATCTTTCGTTGATTAACTGATATCGTGTTGTAACATAATTACATCGTTATTCATGTGTTTCGGTTCTTTAAACAAGTCCTGCGGTAATGGAGATCTCATGACAATTAAACGTCTTTTTAATTTTGAATTTATATTCATAGTTTATTAATTGATCGCAATGTATTTCCTGTAATCAAATACTAGTTTGTTTGCAAACAGTCAAATTAAAATATCCGTTGTGAATTAATATTGTTTAAAAATATATATGTGCATCTGTATATTGTTTTGTTTATTACAATCATACACTATTTTTATAAAAGTTATTCCGATGTTATGATTGTTAAAAACTGAGAAAAACTGAATTTATTCCATTCCGTGATAAATTATAATTTTATTGTGATATTTTTTTCTGTAACTTAAGTATTTCTTTAACAAAAATACTGTTCACATCTGTTAATATTTCCTGCAGTTTCTTGTCTCATTATTGCAAAAACTGCATTAATTAATTTTAAACAAAGAATATATTAAACTGAAAACTTCCTCAATTTCTCAACCGTATTAAGTTAAAATGGGAACAATTTTAAACGAACACACTTTAATAAACAATACTTTTAACGTATAGTTTATGAAAAACAAAGAAACAGCGCAGATGCTATTGAGCACAAGTTCCGATATTGTGAAGTGAAACTTATGAGTTTTCAGTAAGAACTTGTAAGAATGTACGTACGAGTAAGTATTATCGAGAGTACCTAAGTACCTACTGGCTCTAGGTATACTAAGATTTTCTTCAGCTGTCTTTTAATCTAATATTATTTTTTTCTTTTTAATAAAAATATTACAAAATAATTGTAAGCTACTTGCTTTAACATACTATTTTATTAAATGTTTATTACCGTTGTTAAAAGTGATGACAATACGGAGTTTATTTATAAAACGTTGCTTTAAGTTAAGTAATTATTAACTGCTCAATCATGTCTGCTGTCTCTCTGTCTGAACGTCTCTTAAATTTAAGCAACATTCGTAAATTAATCCTTAAAAACATGACCGATATTTAAAATTAAGAACAAGAAAAAGGAATCGGTTCTGAACAATTAGGTACTTAATGCCCAGCACTACCTTTTCGCAAATAACGTCTCTTAAATTTAAGCAATATTAATTATAAATTAATCCTTAAAAATATAACCGATATTTAAAAATTAAGAATAATAAAAAAGAATCGGTTCTGAACAACTTGGTACTTAATGGCCAGCACTATCTTTTAGCAAATATCGCCGAACTTTGTCCAAATAATACTTTTCTTCTACTTTTATTTTCATCCAAGCACAAAAATTATCCCTGAAGTGTTATTAAGATAAGTGATAACTAGACCTACATACATAATATCGTATATATTTGATGTTAATTTGCGAAGAGCACTCGGCGCCTGATGGATGGGCCAGGCTGACCTGTTTTTTTCCTGAATATAGGCACGTAAAAGGTTAGAACGGAAATATTTCAGGATAACGAGCTCTTTATGTATTACTTTTAGGAGGGTAGATTTGTAATCTCTTCTACTTGATACAAATAGAGATGTTAATTAAAGTTTTCTTACATTTTCGAATGTGATAAAAAATTAAACAAAAGTAGAATTAAGTACAATATTTGGCGAAATTATTTTCCAACTTGCGACGCACGCGTCCTTTCAACTCAAAATGATCATAATAAAACAGGCACAATGAAGTAAATTAACAACGTTTGCGAATAACTAAACAAAAACAAAGAAACTTAGTATAGCAAGTGTCGTAATGGTCAAAATGTTACACTTTTTTCGGTCTAGCTCTAATTCGCCAAATGTGCAGAGTACGAGTATAACGTGCGATAAGGAACTTCGTTCCAAGTATTCAGCTATCATAATTTTATTATTATTGTTATTAAATCTGCATAAAATAATAAAAGCTAACGTGTTTTGCTACAATAATAATGTTGCATATGAATTTAATGCGCATACTTTGTGACGCTGCAATAAAGTTTACATTTTATTTTTATGACTTTCTTATACTTGAAACGTTGTTTACTGCACATGTAGTTTATGGCTGAAGCACTTGATATTAGTATGTATGATAATACGGTAATGGATTTAATCACAGGCTTTTTTTAAAATAAAAACCAAAATTGATTTATTTAGAGAATTAATCTGCAAACACACTGCGGTGTTACAGTACTGTAGGCATATAATTCTAGGATAGATAATAGATGTCGCGGATTGTTCTAAAGAGTTACCGTGGCCCTGGCGCATAGGCAACTGAAGGAACACGGGTGGGTTTTAGTCAGTAAGAGTCTGACACGCCCTTCCGCTCCGCCCAGAGCGGGAGAGGTCATTTGATGAATACCCAACCAAAAAAAAAGTATTGATAATAGGTATTCATTATGATTATCAATTTAGAAGGACTAAATTTGCTAGCGCTGATTGGGATATCTGTTGCCATGATAAATTCCTGACATGAATGATGTCTTTAGAAATAGTCAAAGAAAAAACATAGTAAAACAAATAACATCGCTTAAATTATGGTAATCAATCATAGTGTCGAACGCTCTCTATAAAGCGATGATCTTCAACAGGTTGGCAAGTAGGAGCTGCATGAGATATACGGAAAAGCTCAGAAGGTTGAACTAAGGCAGAGTAGGAGGCCGATTTTCAGCAAAGGGCTGGAGTAATGATAATGTCAATACATTGTTAATTACCTGTTTATTATTATGTAGTCAGAATCATGATTATAATTAACATTCTACACGTGGAGATCGGTTATACCCAGAAACATAATAAAACAAGTTATTAAATCATAATTCATAATTTAGTTATACAAACACAGAAGTCCGTAAGATTACCGTAAAGATAATTATTAAGGACGTTCACGAAGTTTACAAAAGGATTTTATGTTTTACTTGTAATAAAAGGTTGTGATTATTTTATACATCTTGTTAGCAGGAGAAAAGATCCTTTAAATTATAATTTCCTGGTATAAAATATGAATTATATGATTATGTTACTCAAGAACATTCTATGTTACGTAATTTTGCTTGCCAAAGGCCAATTAGCCAATTGCCAATTAGCGGGGAATTACGTAACACACTAACAGTAGGAATGGGTTTCATTTTGACAGTTCAACAACATTCATTGCGTTATTTACGTTGTTGACCAGACAAATTTTTCGAACAAATGAAGCGATGGATTAGCAATAGGCTTCAAAATGATTCAGATTGCGATCGATAGTGTGTTACGTAATTAGGGTGCCGGTTCATGTTATTTTGAGTCGTTTTGCGAAAAAGTTTAGGTTTAATGACAAGTCAGAATCCCTTGGTCCCATTCGGATTGCAGTACATCCTATTATAATTAATTCAACCTGTAATAGATATTCACCTACCAATAATTTTAGCTGATTTAGCTCCATCAGGTAGACTAAAAGATGACTCGAAAAATGACCAGAAAAGGTTTTTTAGAGAAAATTTTTAGTTTCGTTTTGAGCTATGGAACGTCGAACCAAACAAAAATGCCCAAAAAAAAAATACCACGACTATTACCTTCCATACGTCATCTCATATCCTGGTGTAAGTCGGGTAAGCCAGATCAGTATGAAAAAACCCCGATACGTGTATAAAAGCATTCTCTTGTTTGTAACCTTTATACAATTTACGTACGAGATGACCTCACTCTCGCTTAAATTACATTGCATAATTTTTAATACAATTGGTTGAATAAAATCCTAAAGATCCAATATCCTTACGAGGAGAACGTCAGGAGAGTGGAAGCGTCTGTCTGCTAATAAGGAAAAACTAAAATCTGGGGGTAAAGCAGTGCTCAAGCTAAGTCGAACAAAAACAAAGAAACAAACAAACGCACAGCCTTACCATCCTTTTCTCGAAAGCATTCAGGACATCACCATTTCGTCTGCCTAGTGAAGTAAGACAGTTTGCACACTAGAGTTTAAACAATTTTGTTGTGCCAAAACAAAACGGAATGCCAATTCCCATACTTAAAAATGTCCAAAATCTAGCAATCCGGAATATTCTCTCAACGCCAATGTCAAAAACTTGTCAAAAATGTTGGTAATTTAGAAGTATTTTTGTCAGATTGAACTCAGGTTAGAATGCGAATGTTCTTAAAAATACGGGAATGGCCCCAGCACCCTAATTTATTGCGTAACACACTATCTATCACAATCTGAATAATTTTGAAACTAATCCATTGTTTCATATGTTCGAAAAATGTATTTTCTGAATCGGATCAGTAGTTTCGAAGATAACCCATAAATACAAACTCAATACTTAAGAAAAATATTATTAGTACCTACCTATACATATAGATTTTACGCCTTCACATTAGTGGAGGTAGGTACTAGCGAAACTTCCAATAAAAACCCAGTTACGTGGTAAGTTGTAGGTCCTTCATTGGTTAATCAGCACCCTAATTGCGTAACACACTATCAATCACAATCTGAACCATTTTGAAGTCTATTGCTAATCCATTGCTTCATAATTATGTTCTAAAAATGTATATGCTAAACAACGTAAATAACGCAATGAATGTTGTTGAAATGAAAGCCATTCCTACTGTTAGTGTGTTACGTCATTACTCGGCTGTTTTGTTTTGGCAGGTAGCCTGCCAAAAAAAAAAATTTTTGTAGTGAGTGTGCATCATTTTTCATAGATCGATACTTAGTCTGTATAAAGACTGCCTTTGGAGAAGTCTGTGCACTGCCTTATTATTATAGAATTTCCTTGTGTAATCGTCACAAAAGGCACGTGTAATGTGCGTGTAAAGTAGACAAGATATACTAATAATTATATTAGCAGTGATCTAAAACACAACAAATATGTAGGAAGCTTTTATATTAAATTCCAGTTGAAATCATATATTATTTTATAGTAGTAATAGTAGTGTTTTTTGTAGTAGTCGCTTTGTTTTTTTTTTAGTATTCTATTCTATTCTATATTTTAATAATTTATTTGGGCACATAAAGGTTTTGTAGTACATAAGGGACTTACAAAGTATGCGTTATTACATGATGTACAAACGAATTTCTGGGTGAAGCGCTGCTCACCTAGCTAGATCACTGAGTCATCTGTATTTAGGAACAATATAATTTATTAAGAGCGAGAGAAATTATTTAAGAGCTTGCGTGATAATTAGAAATTATTTTTTTTGTTTAATTTTCTATGTGTCTACAGCAATTGTTATTAATTTATTCTTGTTTTGTTTCAGGTAAGTTGGTGAAAAGATCACTGTCATCTTGTTGAAACAGAGATCCAATTTACGCAGAAAAGATAGAAGAAAATTAAGGTATTTTTTACGAGACTTCCCCTTGTGCTCATTATAACAATCGAGACGACTACATAAAACAAAGTTGGTATCGAAGCTTAATTTTGCCGTCTTTCGGTTGGCTAAGGATACAGGTACAATGCTTGTACTGACTGGACTGGTCCGCTCAAATCTGTCTAGTTCTTCCCTCAAAAGACTATTTCAGGCACTAATCTACATTGACGTCACATAATCTGACCACATTATGTCTCGACTTTAAAAGAGACTTTGACGGCGTTTATTTCGCCATTTCTTCTTGGAGGTAGTCAAATAGAAAATGTCACTTTACTTTTTATAATATGACGTGTAAAAGTAATTCCGATATCCTGTTTACAAAATGAACAGTTTCATTTCATTTCATTTTAATCTTTAGCCGATATCAAACTCGAAACTCAAAGCATTTATTTTAATTAAACCATTTACAAGCACTTTTGAACTGTCGAGGAGTTCCTCAGTCAGAAATATGAAGCTAGCTGTTGCCCGTTCAAAAGCGTAGTAGTATCCTATGGAAAAGAACGGGCAAGAAACTTCATGGACACTCTTATATTGTTACAAAAATATTATACATCATTAGTGTTGAATTTATAATTATATGTGAGAACGATGTAAAAAAGACGTACACGCTAAAAGTGTCTAGAGTACAGAAAACGAAAAAAAAAAAAAAACAATTAAAAATAAAATAATTAAAATAAGGTGTGGCAGCTAAGGGATGACCAGTCCCAACTGACGGCGCCCGATATCTATAAACGTTACTCTGCACGTGCTTTGACTTAAACATGCTTCCGTCTCTGTCTTGTATAATGGACTTTGTCAGCTGTGTGAAAGTGACAGGAATAACGTTTAGCCAAAGAACTTAATAATATTAATAGATCTAAGGGCGAATTTTACCAAGTTATTATGTCTCGAATAAGTCTTATCCTCAGAATACATTTTTGAATTTTTGACAGGTTTTCCATACGACTGCCAGACGTCAATTTTATTCCGCGGATAAAGATATCTGACTTTCGTTAAATCAGCTTTACGTGTTGAAAGGTCTAGACAACGGTAAGCCCAACTTGTTAAATAAAAAAAGTATCTTGAATTTAAGCTCAGGTTAAACAAAACAAACATTGACGGGGTCCGATAGGGCCGATGCCTGCCGGGGTCGCGGATTGTTCGAAAGAGTTACCGTAGCCCTGGCGCACAGGCAAATGAAGGAACACGGGTGGGTTTTAGTCAGTAAGAGTCTGACACGCCCTTCCGCTCCGCCCAGAGCGGGAGAGGTCAATGATTACCCACCCAAAAAAAAAAAGTTTAAGCAATACACAATCACACAGTAAAATAGACTGTTAACAGCAAGTAACACCCACAAGCGTCATTAAACAACGAAAATTCGACATCTCTGAGCTAAATTGTTTGAATCACAAAACGAGCTTAATTTCATTCATCAAGCCTTTGTCTCCAATAATGCGCATGGATCAGGTAAGGTAATATTTTAAAGGACCCTTTGCAATAATAATTATGGGGAAAATGTTTTATTTTTTCGTAATACAAGTAAACAATAATGGAGCCGATAAGCAAGCTTATTGAAAAAGGGCGGGGCTTTTAAATTTTTGAAAAAGAAGAAAGTATTTAGGTAGGTAACACAGAGCTTTAAGCTCTGGCCGCGTATCGGCAAGCGAAGTATGGGACGCCCCCTAGCCAGATGAACCGGGACCTTAAAAAGGTGGCTAGGATAGAACGGATGCGGTGGGGTGTTGTGGCGCAGTCTTGGAGAGGCCTATGTCCAGCAGTGGACTGCGCCAGGCTGAGTTGATTGAACCTCTGGCCACACTGAGACGAATACCGCTGGGAAGGCAAAAGCGCGCGTCTTTTGTTTTAAAGTTTAGAAAATTTTCCAACTATTCGGGCCAGTTTGAACATCCACCTCTATACAAGTTATTGTATTTTTATCTCACGAAGCGACGCGCGCTTTACTTGTGGTTATCAAGTGTACAAACACGCTGTGAATGTGTTGGTAAGCGCAGGGGCTCTTTGTACCGTCCGAGACAATGGCGAAGTCGGAAGTGTGTGTGTGTGTGTGTGCATGTGTGTGTTATGTGCTGACGCTACCCGTCTTCATGCACACATTCACAGCGTGTTTGTACACTTGATTACCACAAGTAAAGCACGCGTAATTTCGCGAGATAAAAATACTGTAGTTGACAAAACCAGTGCGAGCAAATTTCGTCCCGCATCCCGCACGGGATTCGCCTCATCTAGGCCAGAGCTTTAGTATTTAGTTTTCAAAACATCTTTAAGTATTTCGGCAATCTTTTTTGAAGGGAATTGAAAATATAAAGCCTAATTGTTATACTGTCTGTTAATTAATATTACCTGTTATCCATCCAACAATCATTACTTTAGTAAATTAGATTAACCATAGCCAAACATAAATTAATTTAGTATTAATAAGGTACCTAGATAATGATTAATTATAATGATAATCCATTTAAACCAACCCCAACTCCCAATCCCAACTCGTTATTTTTTGTATTTGTGTGTTTTTTCTTTGCGTCATGTTTACCGCAAATAAATGTATTTTCTTTCTTTCTTTTCTTTCTTTATACAACTACCTAGTCGGTATGTCCTTATGAACTGTAATACTGCAAGAGCATCGCTAGGATTTCGTGAGCGATCAATGTCCAGGTTCACGTGTCTTTATCTACACTAGAGGTCGCTCATTGGTCGAAATTCGACTTTAATTCATTATAAATAAAGCACAAATATCTATTAGACAAATTGTTGGATAAACAAAATTGATTTTATTCTACTCTTTATTTTTTATAAACCTTTACTTTGGTCATCTGAATCCACAGCAACCGTTTGTTTACATGGCATTACATCTCCCTAAGAGTATATATGTTCTGTGCATAAAATTTTTTCTTGTCACTTGATTCTACGTTCAGTTTTAACAGAAAAAGTAATATATTTCTAATGCATTATTATATACACATATTAGCATTCTGCACTCCTTCTCTATATAAACTATAAGTGTGCGAAATTTCATACTCCTCCGTCCGCGCTATTTTCGTAAAAAGGGGTACAAAGTTTTTGCTACACGTATTAATATATTGATATTAATTACTTTGATACTAATTGTCTGTAAATGTGCAAGCGAGTTTGTCTGTTACCGAACCGTTTGTGATGTAGGGAAGAGAGATACATGGTAAGTATCGGAAAATGAATAACCTCCTCCTTTTTTTGAAGTCGGATAAAAATAAACGAACTACAGACAAGTATTTAAAATTATTCCAACAACAGCAAAATAATATAGAAGAAATGTTTTCCTACTGGAACTGTTCCTTCAGTTACATTTCTTAAAATATTTTCCATTTAAGACCATTTCAGTTTAGCACTAAAAGTGCCTTTAATGCGATCACAACGTAAGCCAATAAATAAAAAAAGCGACTCTTTATACCCCATCAATGTCTAAATACGAAAGTTAAGAAGTAAACATAAAATGAAATTCGTTACTTACAAATAGCAACTCAATTTTTTACGTGGTACGTAAAGAATCGTCGAAAAGTAGGTTCTACGCAACGTAACAGTTGGAAAATGTCCTTCAAATAAAAATCCACTCGCACTGTTACGACTTTTGGGGGTGTAAAAATAGACCGATTTTACACCTCACGAGGACCTATAGTCGATTTTATATGTTCGCATAAAAACGGCATTCAATAAAAAATTTAAGAGGCCGTGACAAGAAATCGTTGGCATCATCTTAAACATGTGCGCCGGGCACAAGCGGTCGCGTGTTTCGATAGCGTTATACGGGTTAACCGTTTTAATTTAATATACGAATACATTGCAAACTAAGACTCTTTTTTTAAACAAACGGTTATTTTACATGAGCATCAATGGTCATGGTGGTAGTTTAATTTGAAAGATTAAGGGCGCGTTTGTCGAAATTTATCACAATATGACAATCAACCAATCACAGCATTTTACGCGTGGTTGGCAATTTGTCACATTCATTATGTGT
Source organism: Dryobotodes eremita (assembly GCA_917490735.1). Lineage (NCBI taxonomy): Eukaryota > Metazoa > Arthropoda > Insecta > Lepidoptera > Noctuidae > Dryobotodes > Dryobotodes eremita. Next base: position 7,509,353 of record OU823261.1, read on the forward strand.
GTAATTTTGTGATTATGATTGGGAAAGCGTTCATGTTTAATTTTTTTTGCCAACGTGTGTAGGTCCGGTCTCTGAGGGTTTTCTGAAATGACGTTCACCAGGTGGCGACATTAAGACCTCAGGTCCGGGCACCTGTCAAATCGCCTATTTTTCCTTTAGTCGTGACTGAATGATGAACGAATGAATGAAATGAATGACGAGTGTCATCATATATTTTATTGTCGAAATGGAAGACCTCTTGTTCAAAGTGGCGCCAACTGGTCGCGTGAATTTTCATAAAAACCCTGATTATAGGTCCTTTTCTGTCCCATAGGTAATGCCCACCAGATTTGCAATATTCTATAGATCAGCATGCGTAGCATGGCCACTATACAAACGGAAGAAACGGAAGAAAAAATTACAGATTGTAGAAAGATTTCTACGGCGCGATATTAAAATTCAAGAAAAGAATGTCTTTTTGTTAAGAAAGTGATTTTTCTTCTCTTCGTAATGCTATTAATGCAGGAAAGACGCTTAATACTCATAACTTACATTTATAAAAACCGAAAGAAAACTTGCAAGACGTTCAGTTGGCCGCATACGTGACAAAAGTTTTGGTTTCATAACGAATAATATCACTTTATGCGACCCTTAGAACTACTTGGCACACTTGTGACTCTCTTATAAGAGCGGAGGTTTGTTTTGAATTGAAAATAGGGGTCAGATTTTATGGCGGACGACTTTAATGTTTAAGAATTTCAGTAAAGGTAAAGGTTAGTAGTGGAAAATAAAGTTCATCCGGATACTTACGGACCAAATATTTGTTGAGAAAGTGTTTTGTCTTACGTTTTAAAGCGAATGTATTACAGTGAAATTGCGTGGGACTTTTCAAACAGTAGCATCTGCAGAAGTAGTTTTTTAGCAGTTTTCAGATGTGAGTGGAAACGCCGGGAAATTCCTGGAAATGCCGCGCCCTAGGAGGACACCTTATTGGTGATGATCTTCAGAAAGGTCAGGTGCGTAGTACCCGCAACCGGCGTGCGTGTATGACCAGATGTATGAACGTAAACGAAACAAAGGGAGCCTACTACCTTTGCTTCGTACTTTTTCGTTGCTAAGGATCGCAGCAGCTGGCGTTCTGTAGTTTCTGCCTAATCCCATGGGAAGAAGGCGTGAGTTTATGTATGCATATTTTCAAATAGTAATAATAATTGAAAACCCTTGCAGTTTTAGTTTTGTGAAACTGCAAGGATATTCAGTAATTTTGTGTCTACGCTGAACATTAATTATTCTTAGCATTAAACAAAATATCTATGCCAAAAGAAAACACGATTTGCCAAGATACATCATACCCAGAATTTTTCTTTCGGATCGTCCCGGCTCATCCATTTGTTGATGAGTTGTAACCAATGAGATTTTCTGATATTTTGTGGCTTTCAAATAATGGAAAAAGCGGCCAAGTGCGAATCAGACTGGCACACAAAGGGTTCCGTACCACCGTACAATATTGAACACTACATATTTATTTTAAATAGGTAGTTACTTTAGTAAAAAAGCACGTTTCTTGTCCCGCCTTAAATTTTTATTTTATTTTTATTATTAAAGCGGCCATAGGTGAAATTTCAAATGTTTACCCATTACAGTTTAAAAGATACAGCCCTGTGACAGTCGTACGGATGGACAGCAGAGCCTTAGTAATAGGGTCCCGTTGGCACCCTTTGGATACGGAACCTTAAAAATGGCGCACCATCATACCGGATTCTATTTGAAAGTGTTTTGAAGCGAGGGCTAGGGAAGTAATTATAATAACGTCCTACTTATCTTCAATTTAATTTTAAATATGGCCTGTTGAAGTGAATGGAGATTTCTTTATGGGGAGAAAGTTCCTATTTAGCTTTAAGGCTCCTGCAAACAGGCGCGACACGCGATGCGACACAAAGGCACCGCCTCTCGCGCGAAGAGCGGTGCCATTATGTCGCGTGCGATTCGCGACGCATGTCGCGCCTGTTTGAAGGAGCTTTTATACGTTGTCGAACATTTGGATACCTGCTAGTATGAAAATGGAGACTTTGTTTCGGATTAATGGGGAGTTCTAAGAAAATTGCTTTTTTAACGATCAGAGGGCCAAGACAAAGTAATATTCGATTAGCGATGACGCTAGTAGAAAAGTCAAAAAATTTATAGGGTTGACATATTATAATCTATAGAAATGTCACGCGAGCACAGGTCAACGAGTAGATTATTAGCTAGACAATGTTAACAACATTCGATTCTATGAAACGAATCGACAACGTCGAACGAATAGTTCCATAAAGATGCGTAGCCAAGTGGCACTTTTTGACTAGCGTTATCGCTAGTTTTCGATTCGTATGATGGAAGCATTAGCGAAAACGATAGCGATTTTAGAAATAGAATCGCTCCGAAGCGAATGCCATTTGTCTAAGCCCTCTGTTAGTATTCATGTCGCTTTTTATTTAACTACTACCTTCTGCACGCGACTTTGTCCGCGTGAAATTTATTGTTTAACATAAAATATTCTATGACACTCTGAAATACTGTAGCTTCCCATCAGTGAAAGAATTTGGATCAGTAGTTCCAAAGATTACACCCTCCATACAAACTCACAGATTTTACGCCTTTAAAATATTACTAGCTATGTCCCGCGGCTTTACCCACATAAGTCTCGATTCCGTGGGAATATTAGGATAAAAAGTATTCTATTTCCTAACCCAGGTCATGGTTTGCATGTGTGCGAAATTTTGTCTAAATACGTTCAGCCGTTTAAGGGTGAAAGCGTAACAAACAAACATACAAAAAATCAAAACTTCTCTTTTTATTATGTTCTGTGTAGATGTATAATTAAACAAACTACACAGAAAAAAGTTTTCATTTGAATGTGCATTTATAAAGCAGTTCAAATTGGGTTCGTTACTAAAATGAACATAACGAACCAAGAACTAAATATGAAAGACAGATTTTTCTTATTTTGATAAAAATATGTAGAAAGTAATCATGGAAAAAATATTTTTGTAAGTGTATCATAAAAATGAGTCGTATTTCTTTCTCATTCAACTTCTATATCAATGTCAAGAACGATATCAAACCAAAAGGCTTCCCGTTTAATGGCAACAAATAAAATCGTTTACCGAAAAAATATTCAGAGAAAAAAAAAACTATTTCCGTGCTCTATTGTGTTCTATGTATACATAAGTCTTGTAATATAATAAATTGTGTGGAGGAATCGTCTGAAATGGAATATCGTAAACGTGACTTGAAAATTTCCTATTTATACAACAACTTGGCGAGCCTTAATCATATTCGCAGAACACGGAGAAGCTTCGGCGGCCGGTGCTGGAGGTGGCACTGTTAACACACGTGCATATAAATACATAAACCAAGCATGTTACCATTTAATCGCATGGTCCGATCCAGCCAATCCCTTGTTGGGGACGCCCAGCGACGCCCTAAGCCAAGGTCCGTCCCCACAGGGGGTGCCTTTAGCGTGTACTCGCTGAGATTATAAGTTTTATGCCCTGGCTGGAGGCCTTAATTTATTAAGGCATCCACAGGATAGTCCGGTTAAGCACCCGACAACCTCCTATGATGACCAGCGAGCAACAATTTACAAAAAAAAAAAGACGCAAATGACGAACAGCTTATAATGGCGAAGATGACAGAAGTTGTGCGCTAAACACACTCTTGCCACTACGAATTTTATTAGCACCTACTGCCGTCTCTAGACGTTGCCAGTGCGAAGATTCCGTGCTCTGTGTTCATATTGTTATTTAAATATAAAGCCCAAGTTACACTGGCGGCGGAAAGTAGCTTACGTTTTGTATATTGGATAGACGTGCCTTAACTGGACTGCCCACATAGTGGGAGTTACTTGAATCTTTTTACTTGTAAACGGTACTGAAATATAGCTCCGGGCAGTGAGCAAATATGTCTTCTGTTTATTTTATTTTGCTTTATTTTCTTTTAGACCCAACCGGTTCCAAAAATGCATCTCTAGATTTGTAAATATATAGTTGCTAAATGATCAGAGCGGCAATTCTCGTATATTTAAGAACTTTCGCGTTCTAATCTCAGTCTTAGGGCCAGTTTCACCATTCTGTGTTAATTCTAAATGTCCCGTTATGCCATTTGACGGATTGTCTCACTATGAAACATAGTCCGTCAAATAGCATAACGGGAAATTTAGAATTAACACAGTTTGGTGAAACTGGCCCTAATCTGTCCAAAATAACTAAAATTTTCTTAAATTATTGTATTTGTTTTTGACATACGTTGTCAAAAACAATGACATGCAAATATTGCATGGCATTTCGCATGCAATGCGTACATGTGATTGTTGTGATTGTCTCTGAGATGAGATTGCGACTAGATTTTTAAAAGAAATTGGCCTTCAGCTCTCCGCGAGCAATGAAACCTGAGTAGAACTCAGTTATTTCTTGTAATCAGAACTTTTTCATTGTGTAGGTAAAATTTTTGTTAAACGTATTTTTATTTGGGTCCAAATATAAATAAATACCGATGATATAGAAAGTATGATTTATTGTAGTTCGTCTATTCATCCTATACAATTGACAATGGTTTGCTAGATATTTCATTTCATCGACGAAAACCTATAATATGTTATTGATTGAAAAAGTTTTGTGATAATTTCGTACTATTAGATATTTCTAGAGTTAAAAGAGCTTATTTATAATATTTCGCGACGCAGAAAACATTCAGAAAGCTAATGAAAACACTGGCTAGTTTACTGTCGAGTATATAACAAAGTACATTTTATCAGCATCCGTAACAAAGCTTTGGAAAACGCATGGAATTTTCAGCTTTAAACTGTTGTGATAGTGGCGGAAATGTTGTGTACATAAAGGTATTGATATAACAAACTGTGTAGGTGATTGTACAAAAAGCGGGTAGTGTCCGTTCATGCGAGTCCGCTCGACTTTTTGCCGAACAAAACCGCGCTGGGCGAAATAGCACGAAAAATATCAACAGCGTTTCCGACGTCCGACAAAGATAATGGCTGAAAATAAAAGTATTCGTCTCTTTTTAATTTAAAAGGGCGATTTATTTAAATCAGATACCTACTTAATCGTGTTTTGTATTCGTGTAGACTATTTATAGCCTGAGTTTTAAATAAAGACTGGTTTTATAATGTTTTAATTTGTTTTTTAAAGACAGAATTTTAAGTAGCTGTAGAGTGGCACTAAAAACGAATGTTATTTGCATTTAGGCTACCTACGTGATATTTTTTTTTTGTATAGATTTTTATTCACTCTAAATAAATAAGCAAGTATTTGAAAATGTAGAATTTAAAATAGCATGGTTACTCTTTTAATATTTGGATAGTGACGCAAAAGTTGCGGACTTTTAATGCAACACTACCTACTATTTATTTGTGGTTCTGTTGATAAGGTGTGTGCCGTGTGCGTGTTGATGTTGATAGAGATTATACATTTACTCACTCTGTAGCACAAATTTTGTGTAATACTGTAATGTGCAACTGTTTATTTTCTCAAATAAATAAAATAAAATAGAGCTCGGAAGCTGTATCAACATTCAACACGCTGTATTTGAGTGCTTTTTTTTTTGGTCGGAAATCATCAAATGACTTCTCCCGCTCTGGGCGGAGTGGACGGGCGTGTCAGACTCTTACTGACTAAAACCCACCCGTGTTCCTTCAATTGCCTGTGCGCCAGGGCCACGGTAACTCTTTCGAACAATCCGCGACTGTATTTATGTGTTGAATGCGTACGCTGTAAAGAATCTGTTACAGCTTTAGGTGGAGTATTGAAAATATAGTTCAGAGCAATTTTTTTTTTTTGCAGGTTTAGGTATAGAATTTCGGAAAAAATCACTACTTATCAATGTAGTAGATACTGTTATTTTTCTAGTATAAGTTATGTTGCTTTCTGAGCAAAATTTACCAGTTCTTTTGTAAGCACCTCAAACGTAATTTTTCTCAAAATTGTAGATTGTACAAATGTACACCTCTGTCTAAACTTTCTGAGAATACAGGCGTGAACTTATGTTAAAGTTTGTAGCCTTTACTTACTTCGTCTCGGTAAAAAATAAAAAGGAAAATACTTCTCATCCATTCTATTAATCTGACATTGCCGACAGCAAAAATATTTAAGAATTCTTACAAGGTAAAAAACATACTTACGCAAATACAAAAGGGAAGAGTGAAAGGAAATTGCATGCAGCTGAGATGAAAATGTTAAGAGGGACGTGTGGTGTTACGCGAATGGATAGAATAAGAAATCAGTATATAAGAGGCAGTCGAAAAGTGACATCGATGACTGTAGTGTGGAAATCGGTTGTCATGCTAAAAGATAAATGATTTTATTTCTGTAAGTGGGTTTGTACAAACACTTTTACACGTCAATCATATTTTTTAAACTAGATGAGGTCGGCGTTTCCTATCTGACTACTCTGAGAAGAAAGGCCGAAACAAACTCATGAGCTCACAGTCTCTATTTTATACCCCAGTCATAAATAAATATCCGCCTATATCCTTGGTGCTGCTCACTCCCGCAAGATGTGGCTTCAGAAAAAATATGTCAGTGCTGTGAACACGATACATGTGCAAACCAGCTCAGTTAACGCTAACTATAGGGTTACGGTAAGGTGACGCCGGGAAATCGCATTCGAAAGTAAAGGGAATGAGGCTGGAAACTATGCTTTGTTTATTTATAGACTAGGTTGTTTGCGTTCCGATTGCAAGCCTATTGTTTAAGTCTTTTGTTTTGTTGGTCAGTTTATAGAGCGTTTAATTGATGAATGACTTTTTGAAAGGTGGTCACACGTTTTTGTATTGTTTGGCCGTACTGTGTCCTTTATCTATTGGATTGAAAAATGATTCATGCACGGTTTTTCATGAAAACGAAGGTTATGCTCTATTTTTAAGAAATACATTTTCGAAGCAAAAGGAGTATATAAGAGTCGGAGCAGGTGGCGTTCTGTAGATTCTGGCTATCCCCATGAGACGAAGGCTTGAGTTTATGTATGTATGTATGAATGTAAATATTTCGGTTGTTCACACTTCTCATAATGGCGTCTACGTCATAAGATGTTTTCCATTTGGCATGTGGAAAATTGTTAGATACCTTACAAATAATGTTGCAATCATTACGTAAAAAATCTGCTTTATGAACTTGGTTTTATAACATCTATCCCCAAAATCGTTCGAGTCCTTGTACTCGACTTCCAAATATAGTCAGGGAAATAACCGCTTAATAATAACAGCTTATTACTACGTAATTTTGCCGTGTTATAGCCATTTCATGTAACTGTCAAAGAATGTCAGTTTTGATTCCAATATACGGAAAATTTTGGTTGGTATTCGTATAGCAAAAAACAAATCTCTGACTTTACATGACCCGAAGAATGTGGGCTGTCTCAGAATATTTTTGGGCGTTTGCACCATCTTTCTGATTAAATTTCCATCAAAATCGATGGTAGGCTCCCGATAAACTATTGTAAACAGACACGCGGGTTCAAACAGAGGCATCGGGTAACCTTTTAACAAACTTCTCAAAGTACCCTGTTATCGAGTTTCAAACAAAAATACTGATACATTCTCCTCACAAAGATGAATAGAAGTTGTCCGTACGCTTCGGGAAGTTGTGGCAGTTTCCAAAGTACATTATAATTGATATTTTGTTATACGCCCACGAAAATGATATACTTCAGCTATCGGTAACGGGTTTTCTGTTTGATTAAGTAGGTATAATTGTTTCTTCTTATCATAATAATAAAGACATTTTGTATATAATACAAGTTTTGGCGCGGGCCTGTTGAGTATTGTGCGACAGACGGTCGATTTTAATTTTGTATAATATTTTCAAGCTAGTATGGTATACGGGAGGCCGTATGCCATAGCCTCTTCAATGTAAACCTTCCAACGATAGTTAAGATGGATCTATGTGGGCTTTACTTATCAGAAACAAGTCCATGAGTTATCCACAAACCTGAGGACCCACAGAATAGAAATAAACAGCAGTTAGTTCTAATACTGCAACATTAAAGAGAAGGCGTATTTTTTGCAGCCATGATCGACTGCCTTACCTTTTAACTTCCTTGGGTGATTGAAAGGAAAGTTTTTGTCTGAAAAAATCCCCGTCGTCTGTCCCTTGTTAATAATTCGCAGGTTTTTCATCTGACAAATCCTTGTCAAATTTCACAAATTTCTCGAAAAGCACCTACATTTACGATCTTCCTACAATCTTTAATTCAATAGATCATTAAGGATATTCTTCCTTCACTTATATGAATAAAAATAATATTTTAGATTTTTCCGTGATTTTTTTCCAGATATTTTTACGTAATTGGATTTTTTTTTGTTAGGGTAAGCCTATTAAGAAATTGTTTGCCATGTTATTGGATACTTATTAATTGGGAGCGAGCGATAGACATAATTAAAAGTTTTTATGACCATAAGTTACAGTTACAGAAGTGGGTTGTGGTAACTAACTATAAATAAGCTTATGAAGATTCATGTAATGCTTAAGCATGTCATAATACATATACATAACTGAGGGTACCTATTAGTAGCTTCAAAGAGATGTCAGCAAAATTGACGGAGTCTGATAGGGCCGCTGCCTGCCGGGGTCGCGGATTGTTCGAAAGAGTAACCGTGGCCGTGGCGCACAGGCAACTGAAGGAACACGGGTGGGTTTTAGTCAGTAAGAGTCTGACATGCCCTTCCGCTCCATCCAGAGCGGGAGAGGTCATTCGAAGATTTCCCGCCCAAAAAAAAAACCTATTTGTACAAATCGTAAGATTTCTTTGATGACAAGAATGAGTTATGCAATTACAGGAGGTCTACTCTCTAACCACGAAATTCGTAGTTTCGGCCGAAATTACGGGTGCTTCCTGCTCCGTATCACCTACAGACATAAGATTACTTCGGGGCCCGAACTAAGAATGAATGACAACACGATTTGACAGTTGTCCTTGTTCTAGATGTGTTTTTGCCCGTCCGAAAAAGTTAATTAACCGGGAGTAGGGTTCATGCTGATACATCGAACTACTTTCGGACGGGCCCGTGTCTACGTTGACGGACTTAGGGAGAAGGCCCCCTGGACAGATGTAATTAGGCAAAATATTTGTAAATGCTGCTTCCATTAAGTAAAATCTGTTCTTGGATTTCTGGAACAAAAATTTAATGGAGATATTAAACCTGTACATACATAAGAACTCTTTTAAAACCCCTTTAAATTCTGTATGACAACCGGTTTCCACACAATACACAATACAACAGTATATCTAGAACTAACCTAGTTTAAGGCTCTTAGAAATAGGCGCGACACGCGAATCGAATCACACGCGATGCAAAGGCACCGCTTGACGCGCCATGGGCGGCCTCTTTGTGTCGCGCAGTCGCGTCGCGCCTGTCTGTGGGAGCCTTTAGGCTCTTACAAACAGGCGCAACACGCGACGCGACATAAAGGCACCGCTTGTCGCGCGACAGGCGGTGCCTTTGTGTCGCGTTGCGTGTTGCGCATGTTTGTAGGAGTCTTTTATCTAGAAATAAAAAAGCCTTGAGACAAGATCCTCCACCAATTTACATACAAAATTCCTCAAATTAGATTCTCATAGGTACTTCTCCTCAATATCATTACTTGGTAACCCTACCCCGACCAGTGTTAGGTCTCTCCAGCACTAACTAGGGTACGTAGGAAGGCCGGGTGTTGAATGTCGGTGTGAATGTCACACGATCCCTTTAGTTTTGAGTTACAAACCACACTTGAGTAAGAATGAATGTGACTGTATCTGTGTGCGTTTTTGCGGGGGTTTTTATGAAGTACCTTCAAACGGGGTGAATAGGAATGTAGGGGTGAATCGAGACGAAACTTTAAAAGGAATTTTAACATTGAAATAATATAGTTTGTTGGCAAAAAGGACTCTGATGTGTTTACTGTATTATAATTAAAGATTAAGTGCATCTACACTGATATTTGCATCTCTGCCTTCAGACTCATTCTTCTATTTGTAATCCTAACTAATTTTTTAAATTCGAAAGTATTTGTTTATTTGTTTGTTACCTTTTCACGCCTAAACTACTAATGCTCGATTCCTATTTAAAAAAAAACGAATCGGTTTGCTTACCAATGGTAGCATTTTTTATTGCTAAACTGGGCATATAAATAGATTCGTAAGCAAATTTTTCCTGTGATAGCTACTTCCATATAGGCGGGTCAACTAAGCAAAGCTATGAGGTATTTGCTTCATTATTGGTAAAGATACAAGAGACTTCAATTTCTAATTTCTAAGAATCGGCCATAAACCGATCATCATGAAATTTTGCATATACAATCTCAAAAAAAAAAACACGTGCGGCACTCGGGGACTGCCACGGTAAAGGTATTGCATAGCATTTTTTATCAACTTATGCAATTATAATTATTATTATTTATTTTATTTATGCAGTATTTTTTTTCTTTGATATTAATTCAAGTACAGTCGTACCATATACATACACGTTAAGCGAACGCTCGGCCGAGCTACATGGTAGACAGAGTGGGGGGTGTTAGGTTTTATTTAAGTTACGGAATTTCTTGATGCGGTCGCCGCGCTCAAAGCCCGCGATAAAAGCTATGCAATAGCTTAAAAAAAAGGTACAGAACATAGGGTACATTTCATCCAAAAAAACAGTACTATTCCCGAGGGAAAGAACAATAACTTTCGAGGGTCACAATTGCTTTAGAACGCTAGATGGCGCTACGTGTCTTTCGAATGATGATTGAATTATATTATTAAAAGAAGCTTTAGTAGACAACAACTAAACAACCTAAATTGACTGTCAAAATCTAAATTAATGCGAGCAAAGCTGCGGGAAAAAGCTAGTATAATATTATAAATTGAGATTATTTATTCTGCCAAATTACTGTTTGCTTAGGGACAAGATAGTGTATTAAGAAATGAGTATTTAGTGTCTCTAATTGTCCATTTTATAAGTGAACTGTTAGTCAAAGCTTTCCAGAATGCGTAATGCATTTTGTCAAGCTTCCATGCAACAACTACAATACCCATAATAAAACTATAATCTGTCTGTTAATAATATAATACCAGCCTATGACTGTCCCGCTGCAGGGCAAAGGCCTCTTCAAACTCAAACTCAAACTCAAAGCATTTATTTCAATTAAACCATTTACAGGCATTTTTGAATTGTCAAAGAGTCGGTCAGTTAGTCAGAAAGTTGAAGCTAGTTGCCCATTCCAAAACGTAGATCTCTATGGAGAAGAACGGGCAAGAAGAAGCTTCTCATAAAGAGAAGACACGAGCATTGATCACCACGCTTGCTCAAGACGGGTTGGCGATTTCAGACTTACATTAAATATAAGTCCAGGTCTTCTCACGATGTTTTCCTTCACCGATGTCAATAATGTCCAAGATAAACTCAGAAAGTACATGTGAATTGAAAAAGTCACATTGGTACTTGCCGGGATTCGAACCCACAACCTCGTGCACGAGAGGCGAGGCCTTAACCACTGGGCCATCATGAAATTTTTCTGGCAGAATCTGTCCATTATGGGCTGATTTTACCTAAGTCAGATATATGTTATCCGTGGAATAAAATTGAAGTCTGACAGTAAGGAAAAACTGACAAAAATATTCTCAAAATTTATTCTCAAGATAAGACATATTTTCGGTATAAAAGTTTAGTGAAATTTGCCCTAAATTATAATCTTTCTATTCTTTAGGAGTCATAAACCATATGGCGTTTTGTACCTACCTACTATTGAATAAAATCCCTTGAGCTTTTAGTAACATTTACAAACTTTGCTACTAGCAATGTCGTAGAAAGCCGCCCAACAGTTGCACACTGGTCTGCTACGCGAACAATAAGTAATTGATCGTGACTTGGACTTACGCAAACGCACCATAATACTGAATAGGCTATAAATGTCGTTAAACGTTTTAGAAAGTTGTTGTATTAATTATTTTAGTAATTTTATTTGAAGTGTGGGTTTCGTCATCATGATACGAAATCTTTTCATTACTCCTACTGTATTTTATATTGTTTCTGGGTACCGTCAACCAGCACATATTGGGTTTGACATTGACTGCACCTCTATTTGGCAGCAGTGAGGGCGATTGTCATAGTGCAAGAGTTACCACTGATGTTAGGTCGACTGTCCAAGTTAGTCAAGTTGCAAGCCCATGATATTATCATACATAAATCTGTGAAGTTTGTTCACAGATTTATCATTATACCTATGTTACAATTTTGATATAAATGCTCATGGAGAAGTAATCGATTGTGATACTCAATAAAGATTTTTAGAAAATGTTGCAAGAGACTGTAGCGGCATCTACAATGCCACATGCGAGCTACGCAACATACTGACTTCACGCAAAATCCTGCATTGCGCAAGCAGAGTTTACCGCGCAACTAGAATATATACAACGTCCCGACATCAAACGTCGGGTAGTTGCCCACCCGTCTGGTCGGAGGATCCTCCCTTTTCTATGGTGGATGACTGGACTTTTTAAACCCTGTTCCTCATACCTTTATAAAAAAAAAACAAAAGAAGTCTTGTTGGTAAATGAATTTTAAATTCCTTTTAACTTTTAAATCTCATTTCCATCCGATAGTCATCCACCTCCGATCTCCGATAGTCCAAAAATACTTAAATTTTGTACTCTATCTCTGCCCAAACCACGGTCCCAGCGATCGATTATTCAAATCAAGGGAGTATCCGCGTAGGCTATTGTTCTGGTAAATTGAAAACCACGCAACGCCTCCTAACTGCACTATTTAGACTAACAATATACTTGTTTACGATAACCCGAGCGAACCCTTTCAAAGTAAGCGATGCGGGTGGCTATTACGCCGTATGACGGATAACCGGGGTTATTATAACAGGTAGCGTTGATTTTCAGGTTTGAGACGGGTTAATGCTATTGTGTAGTGAAAGATTTTTGACTTACCATTATACCTACAAGGTGTAATAACTGAAAACCTGAAATGAGGTCAGTGTACTCATCATTGTGAACGTCTTTTATTACAAGACCAAGGCAGAAGTTAGGAAAAAAAATATTAGTGATTTAAGTAGTTCCATACGTTTTGTCGCGTTCTGCAAACATAAATGTATGCAACAGCTGTGTTTTTTTACGATTTAAAAATTGTTCCCATGATAAAATAGTTCATAATGTTGAGCACAATGATCCCTTTTCAGATTTTCAGTTATTTAAATTACACCTTTATATTCTTTTATTTAATTTTCTTTGCTTTATGGTTGCTGCTTCATCATTATAATATACCAGTCCAGCTGGTGTAGCGTTCACCAAGCTATATCCTAAGGGCTAATACTTCGCGGCGTTTTTTTTTTATCGGTTTGGAAATCCTCATGGATGTCCTCCACCTTTTTTTTTTTTTTTTGGGTGGGATATCATCAAATGACCTCTCCCGCTCTGGGCGGAGCGGAAGGGCGTGTCAGACTCTTACTGACTAAAACCCACCCGTGTTCCTTCAGTTGCCTGTGCGCCAGGGCCACGGTAACTCTTTCGAACAATCCGCGACCCCGGCAGGCATCGGTCCTATCGGACCCCGTCAATGGTGCTGACATCTCTTTGAGGCGCGCGTGGAACACGACGCGCCGTCGACCCGGGCCTGGTCCTTACCGGACGGTGAGCTGCCCATTGCTCGCCGTCCGCAAGCCCGCGCCTACGGTGGCCGGGAGTCGGCAATCGACTCCCGACGCCCAGGGTGTCTCCTCCTCCTGCGGCGGCTAGGGGCGCGAGGGCGCAGAGATTGCCTCTCCCTTTCGCGCTCCGCCTCCTCCTTCGCGAGCATTACTGCTTCGCAGAAGGAGGTGACGGCTTCCCATTCCCTCTCGCTCCGTACCATGGCCTGAACCAGGGCCGGACGCGAGAGGTCGCCGCCGCCGATCGCCGCCACGAGGACACGGCGGTGCTCCGCCCAAGCCGGGCAGACCTCCACCGTATGCTCCACTGTGTCCTCCGGTCGATCCACGCAATGATAACACCCGGGCGTTTCCTCCCGCCTTATACGAAACAGGAACCTCCCGAAATAGCCATGTCCGGTGAGGACCTGCGTCAGACGGAAGGTGAGGACGCCGTGGCGCCTCTCAAGCCACTCCTCAAAGAGGGGTCTTACCGCCGCAATTGTGGCGTGCCCTGCGCTGGGTTGCGACAGTCGCACTCTCCATGCCGCCATGAGATCCCGCCGGAGCTCTGTCCGCTGATGTCCTCCACCCTGGAGCGGGCGAAGGGGTCTGTCAGACTTCTACTGACTAAAACCACTCCGTGTTCCCTCGCACACATGCACCGGGGGCTACGGGGACACTTAAGCACTCTTCAACACAGCCCCCCCAATACTCCGCGGCCTGCGCCAATTACATCCAGTACTTTCCTGCAATATCAGATCATGAATACTTACGTGACGTTAGTAACACCATCCATTTGAAAGTGGAAATACCTTGACTCTTTGTGGCAGAACACTTCTAGAATGATGCATGAGAAATGGCTTCTTCCTAGATTTAGTTATCCGAAACCAATCATTTAAGTTTAGTCAATCGGTGCCCAACATATTCGATACCATTACTCCATAATCAGTCCGAACTGTCACCAACATAAATATTCCCCTCTGCTTGGACTGTCGATTGAGGAATTATATTAAAAGCTACCTGCCGTCTAATCTGTCAATGGCCGGAATTGATAAATCAAAAGCCAGAGGTATACGTAATCAAACTGTCCGGGACAGTGGTCCCATGTGGTCGTCTCACAAAGCACGCGTCGGCTTAGTCGGGGAATCGTAATTAGGAGCAGGACAATCGGGCTTGCGTGTCTAAAGCGTGAACCCCCTAATTCGGTGCTCTAGTCGGCCTAATTTTGTCGGGTGTTTGAAATGACTCGTGTTTTTGTGGCCTATGAGAATTTTAATGAATAGTACCTAATTTTTATTACATAACTGTTTTCTTGGCAACAAAGAAATATCGTTTTTTCTGAATCTGTTACTTACCTAAGATAGGTTATGAAAAACTATTGTAGGCATATTTTTTTGACCATCATCCATAGTTTGACATTAAATTAAGATAAACAATAGTTTGAATTAAGAATAACAATAGTTAAAAAAATAGAATTGAAAAAGATGGCTGTT
The DNA here is from genome assembly GCA_917490735.1 of Dryobotodes eremita. Classification (NCBI taxonomy): domain Eukaryota; kingdom Metazoa; phylum Arthropoda; class Insecta; order Lepidoptera; family Noctuidae; genus Dryobotodes; species Dryobotodes eremita. The sequence goes on from OU823261.1 coordinate 7,524,471, forward strand.
TAGTGTATAATGTTTACGATAAAGCAGTTACTGAAGGTTGTCAATAATCTACAAATGAACTACAAAAATTAAAAGGTTGAGATGCAAACGATATTCAATATCCTCAAACCAATGAATAATTCTTAAAGAATTATGCTAAATGGAATCCAATTATAAAACAAATTGATTTTATATTTGAAATCGTAGTGTAGGGCCCTCAAATTTTTAATATTAGATTTTGAATCTGATTTAAACAGTTTGACAGGTTTTCGATTTATATGAACATTTCTTCTGATCTAGTCTAAATCTAAGTGCTCGGTTCTATTCAAAACTGTAGGTAGAAAACTACTGGGCTGTGTCCCAGCAGTTTTTCTGCCTTTTCTGTGGGATCAAAATTCACCACGTGGACACAATGCGGGTTGGTGAATAAGAAAATAGCAAGCCTACACATATTTACCAATTTTAAATTTTCTACTAAAAACTTAAAATTAATTTAAGTACATCAAAGAACCCCCACCGATTCTCAGAATGTTTGAGTGTTCTCAAAACACACATCTCTTCAAGAATCATATTTGACTCTTTTGCCTGAAATCTGAAGCAACGTGCCCTCTTAACATTCAAAAGCAGTTTTTTGTTAGTCGGAAAATTGAATTTGTAGATTTACTTGATGTAAAATACGGAAAACTTGAAAGGAATGTTTTTCGACGATCCTGTCTTTTAAAGTGTTTTCAGTTTTCTCGGTATCAAAAATATCACGAAACTTCTTTGTGAAAATATGAAATAGCCGGAAATCGTTTTAAGTTGAAGTGAAGCGTATGAGAAAAATGTTTTTCTTAAAATTATTTTGCAGTAATTTCCAAACAAAGTAAAATATCGTAATTTTAGGAAAAATGGTCTTTCTTGGAATTTAAACAGTAGCTTATACCTATCGTTATCATTAAATTTCGAAATGATGCCAAGAAAAAGCGTTGGTATCCCTTCCAACTGCCGTCATCTGCGATCCCGAATTTAATATTATACTTTTGCATATATGTATTCATTCATTGCTCCATAATTATTCTGTTTAATAGGTAAAATTTAAAAAACCCCGACACAAAAAGAGCAAATGACTTTGAAACGGCTGAACCGATTTTAATAAACATGTTTAAGAACCACTCCTATAAACCCCGCTTTCAAATTAAAAAAACCGCATCAAAATTGGTTCACCCGTTTAAGAGCTATGGTGCCACAGACAGATACACACACATAGCGGACAAACTTATAACACCCCTCTTTTTGCGTCGGGGGTTAAAATCAAAATAATAGCTGTATAGCTTGATAAAAGCTGCTTGCCTAGCCCCAGCACCCTCAGATTAAGAAATAGCTGAAATAAACAATTCCCCAGCAATGTTTAAGCAAGAAAACAGAATAAGCAGTCAAAATGTAAGAGAAAATTCGTCTGACTAAACTAAAAGTGGACAATTAACCTTTCCGAAGCATCGAGTCATTTAAAAGAGGAATGAAAACATTCTCTCCGGCAAATGACTACAGTTTTTTTTTGTTAATTAGCATTTGATTTTGGAGTCAAAAGATAATTAGGATACGATTCGGAAAGGTGAGCTCGAGGTCGCTGCTAAAAGTTTTGATTTTTCTCCTTTTAAGTAACTACTGGTTTCTTTAAAAAAAATATCGTTTGAGAAAAGGTCATTTTAATCTACAGTTTTTATGGCAATAAAAAGTTTAAAAAATAATTAACTGCCGCGCTATGCTGTTTCCTATGATTTCTAAGTCGTTCTTTTCTTTGGAATGTAATAGTCGTGCTTTTGCAATAGTATTTTAAGGGGCTAAATAGTTGGAATGGGTTAAAGGTTCTATGAAGCAATAGGTCAACAGTGCATGTGGCATACTTAGGCGCCATTACAGTCCCTCAAGACAAGATGAATCAATAAATTTTTGAGTATTCGAAAGGACCTACGTAAAAATCAAATTATATTTTTTCCATATCTTCCAATATATAAAAATCTCGTGTCACAGTGTTTGTTATCGAACTCTTCCGAAACGGCTTGACCGATTTTTATGATTATTTTTGTTTAAATTTGGTAGGTCTGAGAATAGGTCGTAAAGTATATTTCATACCAATGCGGGTGAAACCGCGGGGCGCAGCTAGTTTTTATATAAAATATTTCATAATATTAGGTTTCATAAATATTTTAAGCTTGCTTAGAAAGTTACATGACAAATTGTAATGGTCCTATCTATAACAGGCTTTAACTGTCAAGTATCGATTCGACTTTGTAAATAGGCTAAAAATATTTGCATGAAAAAGCTCTTAGCTTTGGAGAGTTAGTAAACAAAATGCCTTTGGATGAAGACGATATTTATGAGCAAAAGTTATGTGAAAACGTGCTTAGTAAACTGGTTGTTGTTATGATGTGAGATATAGAATGAATAAATATTTCAACCTAATAAAACACATACCTTGTATTTAAAATACTAGCTTTTGCCCGCAGCTTCGCCCGCGCTGATGTCGGAAATTATCCCACGGGAACGTACTACCGGGATAAAAAGTATTCTACGTGTTAATCTAGGTTATAAAGTATCTGTGTTCCAAATTCTATCCAAATCCGATCAGTAGTTTTTGCGTGAAAGAGAAACTAACATCCATCCTCCAAACTTTCACATTTATAATTTTAGTAGGATTAGTAGGATTCAAAAAATATGAAATATAGTCTGGATTTGTGCCCGGTTGATGACATAGTTTCGCTCCCCTATAACATAGGACTTAAACCTAACCGGCGAAATGTGCACACCTGTGCTTAATCCTATGGGAAATACAGGCGTGATGTTATGTTAATATTAAAAGTCTTTGCTAAGACAGTGACACAAACAAATAAATCAAACGTAGACAGCCAATAAACAATAATAATAATTAATTAGAACAAAATAATAACAATGAAGTGGACATATCTCCGTCTATTTATATTTCCATTTGTTATATTTCACGTTTTCTGAGCTTGAAATTTCAATGGTATTGTTATGTATAACATCGTTTTGAGCACGCTACTATAACAATAATTATTTGTAGGCCCGTTTGTGGAAAAGCACTTGACATTTTGTACCTATTGTGTTACGTCCTATTTCCATTTCTATTCTTGTTCAAGTGTATTTTATGGTATATTGAAATTGAATTGATCTATTTCGTATTTTATTCAGCGGTGGTTCTTTTGTCCAGTAAAATTAATTCATTTAATTATTTATCTTCTCAATTCACTTTTGGGGGTTGTCCTTGATCACAGTCCTTGACTGAAAAGATGTAAAGTAGTAATGAATTTATAAAATTAATGATGGTTTTCCTTTCTGTTTCAGATATACGATACGACAGAGAATACTCGGCCGAAGAAATGGTCATCGAAGTTGAAGCTGAACACATCGGGAAGCTCCAAGACATCAGAAAAGTCTCCAGAAAGCCCGTACATGTACGGAACTATCAGTGGGCCAGGAGGATCAGCACTCTCTAAATCAATGAAGTACGCTGAGACCTGGCTCTATGGGTCCGTTAGGACCCAAACCCCACCTATGCGACCTAGCGTCTTCTCCACTTACTCAGAAGTCTCTGGTCCTGTTCTTATAAGCACGCCTCAAAAACCTACACCACACAACTATGCTGTCATACTATGTTCCTGTCCTGAGTACCTGAACGGTACAAAGAAAACCAGCTCAACCAAAGTCAGTATTTGTAAGAAATGCAAGGGATCTCGTTTGCCATTAACCATAGCTGATAGCCCGCAGTTGTTGGTCGGGGGAACGGTCAGAGGTCCTCAAGTTAGCCGTGAATCTGGCTTGCTTAGAGCTGGGACAGTTAGGGTACAAGGTTCGAAGGCACGCCCTACTATACTTAAATCCAATGGAGATACAGACCCCTATGACTTGATGAGAAGGAACAGATTGGCACCTCCACATGAAGCTCGTATAGGAAGCCAATTTTCAACAACACGATTACGAGCCAAAAGTATAAGTCCATGCAGAGTGAAGACTAAAAAACCAACAAGCCCAGAGACACTTCGCAAGAATAGAAGTAAATCTGTAAGTCGAGTAAATGAAATATGGGTTGAAGAGGACGCTAACATAAGTAATGACTCCAAGAAGTCAATATTGTCGTGTGATATCAATCCCTATGACTTAGTGAAATCTAACGGCACTTCGAAATCTTTAGTAGAAATTGAATTTGATGATGATTTTGGACACGTGTTTCAAGAATCTATGAAAAATAAAAACTTACATTCCTCAAGTAAATCTAAATCAGATTCAAGTGTGAAAGCTATAAGCGGTCAAAGAATAAGAGTTTCTGATGAGTCGAAATCAAATAATATAGATGATGTGTATGATCCCGTTGACTATCTTAAATCCTATGAATCAAAATCTCAAGATATATCTCCGACTTTGTCATTGCCAAATATTAAGAATGAAAATAAGAAATCAGCATCTGTAAGTAAGAGTACGAGTAAGAAAATATTAAGCATATCTACATCGAACCGGGCTAAACAAAAAAGTGTTTCTCCAAAACGACCACCGAGAAGAATAAGAAACATCAAAAATGATGATGACAGTGAGAGTGATAATCAAAGATTAACAGAAAGAATTTCAAACAGGAAACCTGACAATCATTCTCGTACCTCTAAACTTAAGAATCAGAATACGGATACCATAAAATCAATTTTGAAAAAGCCTAGAAATTATGATATCGTTGAGTTTACCCCAAAAACAGAACCAACCAACGAATCTTTCGATAGCAAAAGAGTCAATACATCCTTGTTTTATCTCCCTAAACCTAAAGACAAGGTGGCTATCAATTCTCATAACATGCTACATAGGAAACGAGTTCAGTTCTTGGTTGAAAACGAAGAAACAAAAGTTATATATACTGCAGAATTTAATCTTGAACAAAACACCACAAAAGAAATTCCCGTTGAAGTGGTTACTTCGAGTATTGAAACTGAAGAAGATGTGGTAGCTGAAGGTGACATTGTAAGCCATAGCTTGGACGAATCGAGTGAAAAATTGTCGGAATTGATTAGCCAAACTGTGGCACAAAACGATATTGAAACATATGAGCATGTACAACTACATACAAATACATTTGAAACTGTTGTTGATGAAATCGCTGAGCCAGCAACAGAAGTTTCGCATCAAAACACAAGCGTTGAAATTGTAAACAAAATAATTATAGAAGGTAAGGTCTTGATCGACATCGTGAAGCATTTACTAAAAAAAAATCATGTTGATTTTGTCCTTATTTACTTTCGAGTTATGTTTTTATTAATTAATTTATTCGTTTTCAGATAATAATATTCCAAGAATACCGGTGCTGCGTCGGTCTGAATCTGAACGTATCCCACCAACTATATCAATAGCACCACCGAAGTTCTTAGACACGATGGCTTTGCGGCCAAAAAGTAAACATGGACACACAAGCCAAGTCTTTTTAACATCTGTCATAGAAAACGAAATATGCAGTCCAAATCAGTATGTGTTTAGCCCGCCACAGACGACTCCAGAAGTAACTCCGCCAACGTCAACGATTCAATATAATGATAATATTGAATCTGGGAACCTAAGTGACAGTAGTGATATTACGCGAACAATTTTGACTAATTTACGCCGTGGAATATCAGAATCTCCTGAACCACCACCTCGGTTCAAATCAAAGGAACGTACAAAATCTAAGAAGCATAATTATGTCAAAACACGTTTTGTTCGTAACAACTCTTCTAGCTCCACCAGTGACGAATGGTCAGATGCTAATGATTACGAACAAAAAACGATTTTACGTGTAAAACAATTCGATTCTGACACTGATGAGCCAAAATCTGCTTCTGGTATTTTAAGGTCCTCAGAAAATGAGCCTAGAAAAACTTCCATACAAATTAATGGTAACGAGTGCTACTCAACTATGAATGTGAGCAGTGACACACCTATTTATTTATCCTCTGTCGTCGTTAATGATGATTATGGAAACACGTGCAATACCTACCAGACAGGTACCACCGTTACAATAAGTGTCGGAACACCACAAAAAGAAGTAAAGAAGTCAAAAAGTCAGATATACATAGGTGCTGTGCTCTCTCAACAAGCTGTAAAGACTTTAGAAGCGAACACCTATGAAGAATATTATGCGGATAAAAACAAAGATGATTGCTATGGCTCTCGAGATCAGAACACTTCAAATGATCTATCTTCAATACTAAACGACCCTGTCGAAGCTGTTAGAAGAAATTTAATTCCACACGTATGTGGTAAAAAAGATAATTATTCTGATTGCCAACAAACTCCTGATATTCAACCAAATAATGGCAATGTTGTCACAAAACTTTTCGATGATCCTTTCTTTGCTCATCTTGCCGAAGGTTTGGATTCAGATTTGGTTAAAAAGTTAATAGAAAACTCTTTGATTAAACTCCAAGAAACTAAGAACTCAGAAGGGACAGACAGCAGTGAAATAACTATTGAAAAGCTTATAGAAAGTTCGTTGAAAAATTTAAAAGAAGAGAGTGTGAAGGAAGGAGACAAGAAAGAGGAAATAAAACCAAAGAATGAGAATGGTGCCAAAGACGATGCGTCGAATAAACAAAATATAATCGACTCATCCGTCTGCCCAGAGAACGAAGATAATAGCTGCTCTGCTCCCTATGAAAGTATGGAGTATGAGAGCGGTGCGATGGGAGTTTTTTCTGATCTCGAGCCAATGTCGGACTGCTATAATGCTTCGGCGAGTGAATTATCCACCGAAGACGATACGAATTCAACGAGATCAAAATTTTATCAAATGTTGGTCGACGCCGCGTTGTGTGATATTGAAATTTCCAATAATACCGACGATGACCATCATTACGAATCGATTCGTTTGAACAGTGATCCTATTTATGAAGAGATTGGAGACATGCCACCGCCTTTACCCGTTAACCCGCCTCCGAATTCTCTAATGATTTTAGACGATGAGAAACGCAGTGGATCACGTTCAATATTCGAAGGCGCGTCGAAGTATGATATTTTGTCGTACTTGGTAGATGCTAAAGAACGAGGTATTGATGATGAAGAAACTTACATAACTAGTTACGCTACTCATAATAATTCATCAAATATGTTAGAAAAATCAAAAGACAAAACTAATAACAGCGAAATAATTGATACACATCATAGTAGTAACACGAGTCAGTTATCAAACGCATCAGATTCAAGTGAAGATAATTCACTTACTATTAATCATGAAACGTTGGAAAAAGCCGTTATTTGCAAAAAGACATCAGCAGAAATTGAAAGAAATGACTCTGGTGTCGGTTCGGAGACGAGTAAGTCTTCAAGAAGTAGACTTCAAGGTAAAACGTCTCCTTGTAGTATGATTCACGATAAGGATACCCCCATACATCTCTGTGAGGATTGTGACACTGCTGTGGAACCTCAATTAACAGAGCAAGGTAAGTCAAAGTTCTATAGCATATAATTTAATATTTAACAAAAAGGCTTCTTGCTTATCATATTTATACCATTTTAGGTTCAATATACGCTCCATTAGTATGCAGAAAGTGTGCCAAAAAAAGAGCAGAGAGGAAAGAAATTATCACAGAAATAGTGGAAACAGAAGAAAAGTATGGCAGAGATTTGCAAATCATTCTTGAAGAGTTTTACAAACCGATGCTGGTAGCTGGTCTACTTAACCAGGAACAACTCAGCGCAATTTTCTTGAATGTTGAAGAGCTTATCGAGAACAACCAAGTTCTGTCTGAGAAGTTAAGAGACGGACTTGAAATCGCGGTGGACCAAGGAGATGAAGTAAGATTTAGTTTGCTATAATCTAAAATTAATTTTCAGCCATTTAGTTATTTTGAAATAACCAAAAAATTCATTTGAAATTTAAGAATTTCAATAAAAGTCTTTAAGCAGATCTTACCTTAAAACATTATTTCGTGATTTTTCCAGGATCTCTTGACTGTGAACGTTGGAAAAATCCTGCTGGAATGTTCAGGCATGCTGACAGCGTTCCAGTCGTACTGCGTGAAGCAAGCTGGTGCTGCCCTTCTGCTGGCTGGTCTCGAGAAGGAGAAGGAACTCCTGAGGATATTCTTGCGCGTCTCGCAGATGGAAAACACCGTTTTAAGGAGGATGAATCTAAATTCATTTCTCATGGTAATTAATTTTTCTTTTCTCCTTTCTTGTTCGTAGCCCTGAAACCGAAAATTTTATTTAACATATGCATCTCTGTTACGAAATCTAAATAACATAAAACATTACTTACTAAAATTCCAGGTGCCAGTACAACGCGTGACAAAATATCCCCTCCTTCTCTCCCGGCTGTATCGCTCCACAGCCGCCTGCGCAACAGAGCGGGAAGACGTGAAGTCAGCCCAACGTTGCGTAGAATGTAGGCTCGAAGAAATCAACACGGCAGCTGCAGCTGCTGCCGCTGCAGCAAGAGATGTGCCGCTGTGGAGACGACTCGCAGCTGCACGAAGAACAGCACACGACCTCCATGTGGCTGATATCAAGCTGAGGAAGATGGCCGTCGATATCCTGGACTGGAATCATGATGACGCCAGGTGGGTGACTGATGTTCATTAAAAAAGTCTGTGAGATAAAGAACGAATGAATGAAGAATAGTTTGTTGACAATTTTACTGGTGATGAGAAAATAAATCTCAATTTATGTTTCCAACAACAAGACCTATTACAGCTCCCCTGAGCGGTTTATACATAAAATCAGCTTGACAGATAATTGAGACATTTAGAAAATTACCACTTACCAAAATTTAGCCTATCACACGATGTCATTACGATGGCGAGATTACGCGTCCATATTTTATGAGATTTAAATTGTCCATCGTTTTCTTGAACAGCCACTTACGTAACAATGGAAGCGTCTAGGAATGTTTTAGCAAATGTCGAAAAGTTTCGGGGAAATCTTTTTCATAAAGATAAACTATATATATATAGCCTTAGCTCTTTGTATAATTGTGGATGTTTCGGCAAATTGTAGCCTCGGCACATTTAGTTCTATTGGTGGATGGTACAAATGATCCCATTACTAGATCAATTGTGGGACGCAGGTCCGTTTGATGGTCTAAGTTGTAAACTTTGATTAAATTTTTTATGCCTCTTTTCGTTGAGTAAACCTATTTGGAGACTGCGGAAAGTGTCGATATTGGTTTGCGTAACTCTTAAGACAGATTGTAACTCTTAGAATGTTCAGTTTTAAATACACTTGATGGGAATTTATCTGCGTACTGCAAATTCGGTACACAAACTGCAATGCACTTTTAATCAAATTGGTACAACGTGCCCAAAATCTCGGGTTTATTAACTACATGGGAAAGAAGACTCGTATAGGAAATTCCAATCTTCCGTTCCATAAAACTTGAAAAAGGTCTCATAAACTCACTATTAAAAATAAACATTCCAGTAATCACTTTCATACTTTTATTATCGCCTCTTAACTCTTATTACTTGCACCATAAAGCCGATAATCGTTGCTTTAGTGGCACTAACAGCGACAAGCGCTATTCAACAGGACTTTTTACGACCTAAGACTTTCACAAATACGTGGTAATTATACGTGTAAAGTGTTTTTTAAGTAATGTTACTGTTAATTGAAAAATATGTTATTGAACGACGAAAAGTTAGCAGAAGCTTTCAGAAGTTCTGAAAATTAAAGCTAAGGGTTTTATGATGCTTAAACGATCTCGGAGTCTGGAAGAGCATTATTGGAAGGGTTTTATAAGCTACGCAACTCCAGTGTTCTATGTGATCTAAAATGTTTATAGGGGGATGTGCACGAATACGCTAAATTCAAATAGGGGTTACGGTTTCGGAGCGGTAATCAATGTTGTCATTCCAATCGAATTGGGTGATTTGATTTTTAGTCGATTGATTTTTGATCATGATTTTGAGTAATTTGTAGTAATAATAACAATAATAATAATAATTCCTTTATTGTCAGGCAACTGAAGCCCATAGATAAAATACACAAAATACAAAATAACAAACTAATACATAATAAAACTGAAACTTGTGTTAATAAATATTACTTAAAACTATGTTAGTAACACTTCACTTCACTAGCTAATTGTCCTTGTGCTGTCCTGTGGTATTTGCCCGCGGAAGCGACGGAACACCACGTCCTGTGGCCAAAAGTCTTCTTCCAAGACGACGGACAAGTAACAATTCGGTACTCGCACCACAAACGCCTTGAAGTTGACGTTGCGGCGCGACTCCAGTAACTGTACCCTCGGCGTGTACCTCGTCTTCTGGCGCACATACTCCACGATGTCCTCCGCCTTAGTGCTGTAGTGTAGGCGGGAGATGTACACCGGTGTGTTCGGCTTTGCGGCACGCAGGCTCACTCCGGAATCCGTAGGAGCTTTGCCGCAGCGGTTCTTGTTCACTCGCGAATAATAATAGTAATACGTAGGGACGACGATTCAATTTAATATATCCAAGTTTAGTCGATCTAAACTATTGGATATATTTGATTAAGTTTTTGTATGAAGACTAGGAACATCATTAGATTTACGAGTACGAAGTTTAAATTATTATGTCGTCGTCCTCACATTTAATTTGTTTTTTTTTTTAATCTTTCACCAGCTATATTGTAGCTGGTCAAAGATCGACAAAACTCATTGCCGGCTCATCACTACTATCGACTAAAACCCATTGTCAATTGTCATTGGTTCATCACTACTATTTAGTTTGATTGAAAAAAACATTTCATTCGATGTTTATATTTATTTCATGGCTTCCAAATAGTATGCATTAGTATTGCCCGTATTTTCATTTATTTTCTCATTGTTGTCTTCACTTTGTATGAATAAAAAAACATAATTCTATGATTATATATTCATACAATATACATATGCATATAGAAATGTAAATAAAGTGTAAATCAAATAACGTTTGAAAGGAAATTCCTTTCCCTACTTGGTTAAATACTCAGAAAGAAAATACAATGTATAATTTTCCATACATTTGTCAATTTACAAGAAAAGTCACGTATATCAATTGAAGAGGTTTATTGAAAAACAATTTCAGGTGCTATTAGAAGTCACTTTGAGTAAAGCAACCGTTTTTGCAATTTTGTTGCGCGCAACTTTGTAACTACTTACTGAACGTAGTTTAATGGGTCTTGCATTGTAACTTACATCTAGGGTAAACTGAATAGTTTGTTTTACGGGTATAATCAAAATACGAGTAAAGCCGTGGGAAATACTGGAATCTTTGTTATAAAGGAAAATGTTAGGTTAGCTATTTTTGAATCAAGACTACTACTAGACATACTATAGAACTATTAAGGGTAAACCATTTAGGAATGAGCACAATAATGACAAACGAAACTATTTGGGATAGCAAAATGCTACTCCTAGAAAAACCTAGTCCTCAGACTCTAGCTTCCTTCTTCAAAAAAAATAATCAAAAGCAATCAAATTCCCAAAAAAAATCAGTCCCATCATTATAAATCCACGTTTAATTATCTCCAAACCCACAACATCAAATAAAGCTAATTAAAATGACATGAATGCCAGACATATATCTCATTTAGCAAGTAATACACTGGAGTGAAATAAATGTTTTAGTCGGTGCGGAATTTATCACGACCGTGGAACGTGGAACGTTGTTGTGACGTCACATGACATAATACATCGCGATGCTGCCAACAGCTAGCGAATTAAGCTGGAGATGAAATAATTTCAGATGTGTTGTGCTGTGGCTGTTTTGATGTGAGATGAAAATGTAAACAAAGTAATGGTCCTTGCAAGTTTTGTTTGGATTTTGGTATGAATGTTTCTATGGAGCTTTTCATAAAATATTTTTTAGGGTGGCATAATCAATTACTTTGGCAAATGGACAAGCAGGCAGATACATAAATACATACATACATACATAAACTCACGCCTTCTTCCCATGGGGGTAGGCAGAAACTACAGAACGCGACCTGCTAAGATCCTTACATACTCCTTTTACCTCGTTTACGTTCATACATCTGGTCATACACGCACGTCGGTTGCAAGTACTACGCACCTGACCTTTCTGAAGAACTTCACCAATAAATTCACTATATGTCCTCCTAGGGCATACCCTCCGGCAGATAATGACTTAAATAACACCTAACCCACTCAACTCACCTTACCTCACCTCACCTTCCAAAACTCACGAGAAATGCTCTTTGTTTACTCAGCTGGCTTCTACAACTATAAGTGTCAAAGGGAAAAAACAATCGGTTTTGTAGACTGACTCAACAAGGAAAATAATACTTGGCAAGGCGTGAAAGTCATTTACAAAAATCGTGAAAGGGTTGCACCTACGCGTTCAGGTAAAAAATAAAATGCTCGGGTAAAGTACGACATCTCGGTAAGGCAGGCTGTATATTCTACACCCGATTCAACCTTTAATAAGGCCAGATTTTTACGCACCCATAACACAGGCGAGTCAGTCTGAAGTGACGCGGAGCCCAATCGACCTTATTCCACCAAATTGACGTACCTACTACAAATAAAATGACGACAAAATCCTACGAACACTTCAATTGACTCTTGATCAATTTTGGACTTTCTGCTCTTGTTTATAAGGTTTGCAATGGAGGGTAAGCTGCTGTTCACCCAACCCAACGACAACAACTGGCGGAAAGGACGCACCATCAAGTTGACGCCAATCAACGCTCTTTTGGTAACTAACGGAAAGGTGAGTTTTGCTGATTTTTATTTTCTGTGTGGGTTGTGATTCCATGTGAGATTTGTGTGGCTCTATTGAAACTTCCGATTGTAAACATAAGGTTCTTCAATTCGACGTTTTATTACCTTCGGTGTCAGATTGGATTACAAGTCTGCCGACATCAATTCTATAGAGAATCTTGAAAGACTTGAATGAATGGTCGTTAATCGTTAGCGAAAAAAGACTCACTAATTGTAGCCCAGTTATTGATGAAAAAATTATAGCTTTGAATACTATATTAATCAAAATGTTCATTATTTCCCAGCCAACGATTACCCACAAAACGAACGAGATCCGAGAGACGCGCGAGGCGAGAGACAGAGAGGCAAGAGAGAAAGAGGGAGAGGCCTTATTCGCGCGCAGTGGAGTAAGGGAGGCAGCACTACTGCTGGTGAGGGAGAAAGCAGGACGGTACACTCTGCAGAGGGAGCCACTGTTCTTGGATCGCTGTGTAGTTGCCGCAGATCATGAGCCCGAACATTTCTTCGAAGTACACGAAATTACTACTAAGGATTCCTATATTTTTAAGGTGAGGATTTTACGGGTTCCTTTGAGAGTTATAATTGTACTATTTCATGAGTTTGATGAAGCTCTTTCTTATGGTAATGTCTTACGGAGTGTTCGACCTCCACCTTGAATTTTCGCACTTATTTCATTTTTAAGGTACAGAATTTGAGTGATGCAGATGCTCAAGGATTAAATCTGGATATTGGGTATCATGATAATATGGCTCGTTTCTGGATTACTATTTAAACACTGAAATCGTCAGTGTTACTTCATTTTCTTCAAGCTGTCAGCTTTGCCCAACTACCTTTCTTCTGAAATTACTCGCCTTTTCTCCTAACTTTGTTTCTCCTAATTTTTGGATAACAATTGTTAATATTTTCGTATTCTTCATTACAGGCGGAAGAAAACTCGCGCACGCGTACTTGGTACCGACAGCTGCAATATCACGCACAGGGCGCTGGGGCATGGCGCAAGCGACGCAGCGCTCTCGCGAACATTATGATCAACCCTATGTTGACCAGAAATTGATGATAAGGACTTAATTATGGTACTGATATGTATTGGACGTCGATCTAGTGTTGCGTAAGGGTTACATGAAATGATCATAAGTTGCGAGAAAATAGAGATGGGACACATTGTTATCGATATGATTTTGATGTCTAGTTTTATTTGGGAGATAGATTTGAACTTTACAATTGTTACTTAAATTTTCAAATAATTTACTGTGTTCTTTACTTTACCTTATTTAAGATTATTCTTAAACAGTCTACTTGTTCTTTACTATGTTATCTAGATTTTATTCCTTTAATTATAACGACAAATATTAACCTGTCCAAGATCATATCGATAACCGGCACAAGGTGTAATACTAAGTGGTGTAGAACTTGTCAAAAACAAAGATATTAAATTCGTATTATTTATTAACAACACGTGAAAAAGGACAAGCGATAGTGGTGCCCTCTACTGACGGAAAGTTTTGCATTTGCCCTTTAGTGCTATGGTATTTTTTTTGACATGATTTTGTGGTGAAGCACACAAAGGGTTAGTGAAAAATATTATTGTTATAAAATGGAAATGACGAAATGCGTGCATTTTAAATAAACTTAATTATAATAGATTTATCATTAAACATTCCTGGTATTTGTTTTTATTTTGTTTAATTGTAAATATCCAACAACAGTTTGCCACTAGTTTTAAATTAGCTTTACACCAAAATTTAGATGTTTTAACATTTTATGTGCCCTATAACGAACTATTGTATTAACAAAACCATAACATAAGACGTATTGTATATAATTTAATTTTAATAGCTGTGATATCCTGTCGAAGAAAAACGGAAAAAATCGAAATAAAAAAAAATGCTTTGTAATCATTCAGACACCTTGTAATTATTATAATTTTAACATTAACAATTGTTCAAAAAATAATAATAACATTATAACTTCCTGACTAGTCTTAAGGAAAATCGTGTGTAATTAAATATTTATAAGATAAAAAAATATACATATTGAGTTGTATTTATTGTATGTAATAGAGTAAATAGATGTAGATTTGCTAAAAATAAATAGTTATTAGACAAAACTGTTTCGCCTTGGGAATATATTGTATCTGTTATATCATTAGAGAAGACAGGAAATAAATAAATAAATAAAATAAACGACCAATTTCATTAATTACCTTACCTTGATAAGTTTTTTACTACATCCTGGTAGAAGTTCCTTTTTTCTACTTTAGTTAGTACTTGAGTTATCTTAACCTAGCTTATTTAATTTGTATCATACTTATTTATATAAATAATAATATGTAAAATAAAAAAACTCCGACACAAAAAAGAGCTGATGACCTTGAAACAGCTGAACCGATTTTGATACAACATGTTTATGAACCACTGCTAGAAAACCTGCTTTCGAATAAAAAAAAAACTGCATCCAAATCGGTACAGCCGTTTAAGAGCTACGGTGCCACAGACAGAAACACAGACAGACACAAAAAAAATGATTGAATTAAAAATGTAATGCTGTTTGTTGGCAAGCGAATCACTTGAGAACAGCTAGACCGATCTGACTATTTATTGTCTCAAAATGTTCCTAATAGTCCGAATTAAGTTTTTATGGAAATAAAATTTTCCTTTCCCGAAAAATTTTCTAATTCCGGGAAAATTTAACGTTCTTTTTTCTTTGGGATTTTTGAATGAGTTATTGAAATATGGACGAGACAACGTCCGCGGTGCAGCTAGTCAGATAATAAAATTCAAAATCAGAACAGACACAAACACGGTATTTTGATTGCTTATTTTTCTAGGAATATTATAATTATTTAATGGTTTAGTACAAGAGTATACGCTGATATTTACTTAATTTTTATAATATTCACTAGTTCCTGCCCGAAACTTCGTTCGGGTGGAAGTCGTAAGATACACAATAAACTAAAATAACTGCCAAATTAGGTGGGTAGCCCTAATAACATAAGTATTCAATGGATCAAAGGACACAGCGGTTCGCTAGGTAATGATGCAGCTGACGAACTTGCCGGAAAGAAAGAAAGAAAGAAAAATATTTTATTTGGGACACGCACAGGAATTACACAGAGTAAAAATAAAAAAGGAGCATTTAAAACTAACAAAATTAACAATAAAAAAGAAAAAGAAAAAAACAACAATAAACAAGTAAAAAACCTGTGCGAGGCCAAGAAGGCTCCTATCTCAGCATAATGCTACGAAATTTAAAAAATTAATACCGCAGCGCTGGTATTCTGAAGGGAAGATGGGGGTCGAGCGTGGCACCTGTGGGACCTGAACCCATCGTGCTACTCCCCTTTGGGTACTTACATACTCTGGTAAGGAAACGTACCAGGGACCAACATCACAAACTGTGGACAAAGTTGAGTGCAGGCAGGCTAAGGAAGCACTCCCTACAATTGCTGGCTGCCTCACGAAACAGGTTCTCAGACTAACTAAACAACAGCTGCGTACAGTTACAGCAGCTTTATCTGGCCACGGGTCATTTAATAAACACCTCTTTGTCATAGGAGTCATAGAGAGCCCGCTGTGCAGGGCCTGCAAGGAGGACGACGAAACAGCAGCTCATGTGCTTCTAAACTGCCCGGTGGTCGCCACGTACAGGGCAAAGTACTTCGGTAACTCTGGTACCCTACGTGAGATTGTCAGCGACATCAAGGCGTTGCTGGCCTTCCTCGAGGAGCTGGGGTGGATCAAATAATCGATTTTCCCACCCGTACGCAAAATACGCGCATTGACGTGGAGTTGCGGACACCAGCCCGTATTACCACACACTACAACTACCAGACACATTTTTGTAAAACTCCTTCGGTCCCCGATCACGTCGCATCGCATCGCCCGCCCGCGCTGTTACTTTGTTTGCGCTTAACGTTCTTTATGCTTTTTTACTTTTTGCTCGGTTCTTAAGGGTCATACCGTGATGTTAAATAGCCTATAACCTTCTTCAAGAATTCCTATCAAAAAGATGTTTTCAAATCCGACTGGTAGTGCTTACTGACGCTTTCAAACAAAAAATCAAAGAAACCTTTAAGATTTATCAATATACATAAAACACAAACATTGTTTCTACCTATATCCGTTATAGAATTTGAAACCATTCAACCGATGTGCCCCAAACCAGTTTCATTAGAAAGGTAATAATGCGCAGATAGTTTTAGACTACCAAAACAAAGGAAAAAAAGACTCCATGAATTGACCGAATGTGCCTAAAGCATTGTTTTATCTTAGCAGCACACGCCGGGTATCCACTATACTCCATTTGAAATAAGATTAGAAATTTAGTAAACCTTTTTTTACAGTCCGTTCAACCGATATTGACTTCTATTGGGTAGGCATAAGACGTCAATATCGGTTGAACGGACTTTAGAAAAGGTTTATTTAAAATTCTAATCTTATTTCAAATGGAGTGTAGTTATATTACTAAAGAATTATAGATACTAAGTATACAGTATGTCGTATAGATATAAAAATAATTTCAGAGCCTTTTTTTTTTTGGGTGGGAAATCATCAAATGACCTCTCCCGCTGAGCGGAAGGGCGTGTCAGACTCTTACTGAAGCGTAGCGACTTAAGTTTGTATTTTCAGATATATTTCTTTATGCTAAAGATATACCAAAATCCAATTTCCAAAATGAAAGCGCTATGTATTTTTGGATAAACACAATATGCGGTCTGAAATGAAAGTTCTCTTACTAAATCTGATACGGCATAGAGGCTCATTTCCTGAGCTTGAAGCAAATAGCGATATAATTATAACATCTTTCGCGTACAAGAGGCCTCTTTTTAGCCGACGACATTTCTTGTGAGAATTTATTCGTTATAAAGGTGCGTGACGTACGATCTTTTTAACCTTATTACTAAGGGCATAAGTGTGAAAAGTGATCAAGCGCCATTGCCCGCGGTATTGATGAAATAAATATTGTACTAAGGGCTGTAATGAGGATTGCATGATTGGATTGCATTGTTGATACATTTCTTGATTGATTGTGGAAAACAACCATTTGGAACCGGGCACCTAGCTTCTGACGTTTCATAAGTGCCCATGTAGGTTTATGTGAAATAAAATATTTTGATTTAAAATAGCTATAAAATTACCAATGTCATATAAAAATCATCAACGCTGAAGTTCTAAGACCCCGTTCACAGCTTCGCCTATGCGACATGCGACGCGACTTGCGTCAAGAGACAAGCGCGCTTCGCAAGTCGCGTTTCGGTGACTCATGGCATGCTCTAAACAACTTCTTTTATTTGTTTTCTTCGCAGTCACTGTCGCAAGACACGTGTCACTTGAGCGTGTAGGTCATGGCCAAGAGGTAACGCTATGTCCCAGAAGAAAGCTGACCGCTACATAACGTCTTCATTAACGGCTGTCTTGAAAATTATGGAACCGGGGTTTGACTTTACTGTGTCAATAAACGCTCGCTAGGGAAACACACCAACTTACAGTACAACTATTTTCTTAATGACCCTCGGCAAACTTCGTGTTTCGTCAGTCGTCGGATTTCTATCAGTTGCCTTTGCACTTGGTGAAGACCGAACGCTTTCAATCGACTTGGAAGTATAAAGAGTTGTTAATACTCTTTTAACTTAATATAATTTACTGATAGAAATCCGACGCGTGACGAAACATGAAGTTTGCCGAGGGACAAAAACTAGTTGTACCGTACTTTCATAATTAACGTTTTAGTGAAGTCATTCGACGGGAAATTGTAGACGCTATGTGGCAGCCACCGCAATCTAAAGCTTTGGTTTTCTATGAAAGCGGTGAACAGACACACACTATCGGCTGTGCAGATATAGAGCATTTTTTGACAACATAATGTCAAATACTGGTGAAAATAACAGATTTTCACGACGACCGTTACAATATGACGGAACCGCTTTCCTAAGAAATCGACGCTTTAGGAAACCCTAGCTTAAACACGTACAAACGACCGTCCCGTATCGGACGCGTCACGTGACATGAAAACGTCACATTAATTTCATGAGGGCGTTCCTCTATTAATGTTACGGCTTGTGAGAAACACCGAATGTGTTGACGATGTTATTATTAATATCTGGGATAGACAGACACACAAAGCAATAACAATCAGCACAGTTTCATCAATATTATGATTATGCGCCGGCTTTTGCGAATGGCGTTTGAAAGGAAGATTTTCCATGGGAATTGTATCAAGGTGGGCGTTTTGATGGTTTGTGGGGGATATCAAAGAAATTAAGTTTGGGTTTTTATTGATAGTGGTTTTGAATTGGATTGTGATTGTAGCAATATTTCTGCGTGAGTTTTAAAACAAGAAATAGTAAGATAGCTTGAAGTTTCGATTTAATTCGACGCGTTTTTCTCCTTTCGCCCAAAATATTAATAAATAAAATCAGAAAAATCATCAATTAAATTCAGTTATTCTTATAAGGTACTAGCTTTGATTAGTGCCATTTTAATAAATTAAAGAGAAACATTTGCCCAGCTGTAGGATGCCGTAGACTTTCAATAAAATTACTGCTGATAAAGCAGACAACCCTACTAATAAATCTTCATTATTATGTAAGTCACCTTCTTACGTGTAACGCAAGATCTCTCCAAAGTACGAGAACGAAATTTAAGATACTACAGGAGATACTACCAGAAGATATCTTGTAGAAAAACTCTGATCCCATGTCTCAGTGACCATCCTAACTAATATTATAAATAATAAAAAAGAAAGTAATAATAATAATATAAATAAAAAATAAATATTATAATTATTATTATATTATTACTAATAATAATATTAATTATTATACTAATAATAATACTTTTTACGTTACTTTTACGCTAAAACGGCTGAACGGATTTGGATGAAATTTGGCACACTGATAGAACATGACCCGGGTAAGGGCATAGGCTACTTTTCATCCTGGATCGTAGACGAAGTCGCGGGTAACAGCACCTATTACAGCAAAATTAAATATTAGTCAAAGTTTGATCCGATTCACTTTTACCTTTGATTACCAACCGTTAGATAGTTTGACTTATCCAAGAAAATTATCCAATTTATCTAAATTCTCGGTAAATTATAAAATGCTAACGAAAATAATGTGTGAGTATAACCTCGTAGTGATAAAATGACTGGACTGGTCAAGTCCAGTAATTTATCACTACGACAATGTGACCTGTGTGTGGGGCATATGACACGAGACATAGAACTAAACTGAGCGAGGTGTGATCTGTAGGTGATACCTAGTAGATTTTGATGTTGTTCGCTTTGTCCCGTCTATCGTATGTCTAAATGTCTTTGATTGGCGCTTATCCACAGCTTGCCCGAGACCTGTGATCTAACCCTTGTCGTTTCTTCTGCCTTTAATATAAGTGATGTATTTACACAATATTGAAGACTCATTTAGCCAAACGTAGTGTGGGACGCTCGCCGGCAAGGAGGAGTGACGACTTGCGAAAGGCGGCTGGCAGAGACTGGATGAGGAGAGTCGAGGATCGGGCTCAGTGGCGTTCACTAGGAGAGGCCTACGTCCAGCAGTGGACGAATATAGGCTGATGATGATGATAAAGACTTGTGATTACCTATTGTTACTATCCTTGTAAATATGTCGTTGGTGTGTCGTGCTTGATAAATCAATAAATAAATTAATAAGCCCTTTTAAGTTCAACGAATACACAACACATTAAATACACAATGAGCATGAGGTCCTGGGTTCGATTCCCGGGTTGGGCAAAGTGTTCTTGAGTTTTTCCATCTGGAATTTCTCAGTAGCAGCCCGTAGTCTGGATTTGTGCGCAGTTGATGGCAACAGGCTCGCCCCCTATTACACGGGGCTTAAACATAACTAGCGACATGTGGGTGATACTCGTATATAGGTAGGTACACCTTTGCCTAACCCGTCGGGGATTACAGGTAAGATGTTATGTTACGTTATATTCAAGGCTCAAAATCTTCCACCCAATAAAAGGCAACATCAAGAGGAACCCTTAGGGCACGCCACAATTGCGGCGGTAAGACCCTTCTTTGAGGAGTGGCTTGAGAGGCGCCACGGCGTCCTCACCTTCCGCCTGACGCAGGGCCTCACCGGACATGGCAATTTCGGGAGGTTCCTGTTTCGGATAAGGCGGGAGGAAACGCCCGGGTGTTACCATTGTGTGGATCGACCGGAGGACACGGTGGAGCATACAGTGGAGGTCTGCCCGGCTTGAGCGGAGCACCGCCGTGTCCTCGTGGCGGCGATCGGCGGTGGCGACCTCTCGCGTCCGGCCCTGGTTCAGGCCATGGTACGGAGCGAGAGGGAATGGGAAGCCGTCACCTTCTTCTGCGAAGCAGTAATGCTCGCGAAGGAGGAGGCGGAGCGCGAAAGAGAGAGGCTGTCTCTACGCCCTCGCGCCCCTAGACGCCGCAGGAGGAGGAGACACCCTGGGCGTCGGGAGTCGATTACCGACTCCCGGCCACCGTAGGCGCGGGCTTGCGGACGGCGAGCAATGGGCAGCTCGCCGTCCGATAAGGACCAGGCCCGGGTCGACGGCGCGTCGTGTTCCACGCGCGCCTCAAAGAGATGTCAGCACCATTGACGGGGTCCGATAGGACCGATGCCTACCGGGGTCGCGGATTGTTCGAAAGAGTTACCGTGGCCCTGGCGCACAGGCAACTGAAGGAACACGGGTGGGTTTTAGTCAGTAAGAGTCTGACACGCCCTTCCGCTCCGCCCAGAGCGGGAGAGGTCATTTGATGATTTCCCACCCAAAAAAAAAAAAAAAAAGAAAGAGGAACCCTTATTGAACGAAAAATCCATATTATCCATACTAATATTATAAATTCCAAAGTAGCTCTGTCTGTATGTTACCTTTTCACGTCTAAAACACTGAACGGATTTCGATGAAATTTGGCAAGGAGATAGACGGCATCCTGGGGAAGGAGATAGCTTACTTTTTATTGCAGTACATGTTCCCGTGGGATAATTTCCGAAATCCACGCGCGCGAAGCTGCGGGCAGAAGCTGGTATGTGATACACCAATTACGAGTGATCCTTACGAGATGTTTTGAGTCTCAAAGTGTGTGAATTAGTCTTACTCCATTATAATAATGGATCTCTTCAGGGATTTAGAAAGTTTCGTAAAATCTTGATAAAAATAAAATTAATAATTCGGTGCCCGATGGGTCCCTGGAATTTAATTATGAACGTAAATAGGTGTTGTGCGAAGTTTTTGAACGAAAATTGGTTTTACGGCGGTCTTTGACAGGTTAAGTAGGTGCTTTAAATTGGGCTCTTGAATGGGCTAAATAAAGCTTAGAAGGCTCTAAGGGCCATAGCACACCTCCGCCGTGAAAATAATCATGAGAAAACACTTAACGAATTCCGCTATGAAACAATACTACATTATGTCGCGATTCGAGTAGCGGAACATCATGAGAGTCAGTTGAATAGTAGCAATCGGAGCAAAATGTCGTCGCTTTTGCCTTAGTAAATACAGTATAAGTCTACTTCGGACTTCTTAGAATAGTTTTTCCGTAAAATCAACATCCAGTTTTCGAAAAAAAAATAAGTTTCGCTTTATACACTTTTCGACTGCCACAAATACGTGCGAAACAAACGCGGCACCGCAACAAAATATCGGGCTGAGTATGAAAGTGTAACTGGCTTCCGAGCAGATCGGCGAAATCACGCGGGAAAGAGATAAATTCATAATCAAATCTGTGCGTTAGAACAGGCAGTTTCGCTTTTGTTTCGCTTGTCGTACAACGGACAAGTCATAGCGGAACTACTGCGGTTCCGCTGCTATGGTTTCGCGGCGGAGATGTGATACCCGCCTAAAGGGTAACTAGTTGAGTACGTTCAGCAAAATGTTATCATTAGGCATACCCCCGGAAGAGAAAATTAACTTCTATAGGTGTTCGTGGCAGCTAAACTTCTTGTTATTCTGGGAAGTAACTTTTTTTTTTGGCAACCGTAATTGCTGCGCTAAGCTAAGCTAAGCGTTACAATAATTTCCATGAAGTTTTCATAGAAATTGTTCTATTAGAGTCGCGTCGCGCCTGTCTGCGGAAGTCTTTACTGTTTAAAGGGTATCAGTACCTATTGAGTAGGTATCGGTAAAATTTTGGCACCTGAGACGTTACAACTTTGCCTCTAAAAGTCTCAAGCGACGGGGTAATTGCGTAACACACTAACAGTAGGAATAGCTTTCATTTTGACAGTTCAACAACATTCATTGCGTTATTTACGTTGTTAAGCAGATAATTTTTTCTAACTTATGAAGCAATGGATTAGCAATAGGCTTCGAAATGATTCAGATTGTGCTTGATAGTGTGCTACGCAAATAGAGTGCAGCAAGGTAATTACGTAATACATATAAAATGCCAATCGATCGCAATGCCCTCCATTTTGGCATCCATTACCTTATATGTTTGAAAAATTCGTCTGCTCACCGACGTAAACAACGTAATGAACGTGGCTGAACTGTCAAAATGAAAGGCATTACGATCGTTTGTCTTTTTACGTGAGTTATGCAATTACCGCGCAGAATCCTACACAAAGTTTTACAACAAACATAATTATCTATCTAACCCCTGGCTAAATCAAACGGTTAAGGCTAACTGGTGGTTAAGTGGTCGTCAGTCAATCATGCGCTATTGAGCTATTGTGGTAAACACATTAGTGTACTTACCTACACGCATAACTAGCTCTTGAGTGATTACTATTATTAGTGCAACTGATATCTAGCTTCAACTAATATTCTCAAGACAGATCTCATAAGGCAGATGCGAGTGGAAATGCTGGGAGGGGACGCTCTAGAAGGACCTAAATAGTTACCTTATTGGTGATGTTCTTCAAAAAGGTCAGTGCGTCTATAACCAGACGCATGAACGTAAACGAAGTAAAAGGAGTATGTAAGGATTTCTGTGGGAAGGTGTGAGTTATGTATGTGTGTAATATTCTCACTGAATCTTTAAATGGATTGTAATAATCGCTAATTACAGTTTACAGGTATGTGTAGGTACCAAAACCAACTGGCAGCCGAACCCTTAAAACAAAAAACGATTTTTAGGTCCACGAATAGGCGGGGTATTAATCAATATATTTTTACGTGCAAACTTTTTTGACACGCTCGTTAAAAAAATAACAGTTGGTTGCTTTAATAAACCTATATTGACGCTTATCTACAAAAATGGGCAGGGTAGTCTTCATAGACTAACCCGGCCCATTTTTGCAGCTAATTTAAAAGCTATTTTATATCTATAGCTCGTCATAAATAGGTTGATATGCTGCTATTTTAATAATTATTATTTCATTTTATTTTAATAATTTTGTTATTTTTTGCATTTATTTTTCCCGACATAAATAGGTTGATATAATACAGTAATATATCAACCTATTTATGTCTGGAAAAATTAATGCAATAAATAGCTAAATTATTAAAATAAAATAAAATAATAATTATTAAAATAGCAGCATATCAACCTATTTATGACGAGCAAACTTTTTAATAAGCTCGGTAACAGCAAAAACAATGTGTTGTTTATTTAACTGCCATGATTAACCCTTATATAAAACACACAAAGAAGGTTACTTCCATACACTTCCCGACGCAGAACTGGCTGACTACTAAGGCCCACTTGCACCGCTAATCACTAAGCACTTGCTACTTAAGCTAATTACTCAATCTTTTAACCTTTATTCAACTTTGAAAACAAAATCAAAATTATTGTAAAATAAACCCACACGCCACCTCCACGGGGACGAATTTCAACGTACATTAAAGTTAGAATAATTTCACCTCATGTAAAGCTACTTCATAATCGTATCTAGAGTCGGTAACTGGGGTTTAATTCTGTCAGAACTGTGTGACCAAGTTTTGAACAAGAAACTGTTGCGGTTGCCTATTTAGTGCTAAGTTAGTTACAAGATTATTTTGTGTAGACGGGCGGATGGGACGCTAATCATAGCGCCAGTTTCTTGAACAAAAATTATCGCAAAATGAATGTGATGATGTGAAATTGTCAAGCGCGCGAATATTGCTGTGATTGGTTAAATGAGTTAGCAACAGCCAATCGCAGCAATTTTCGCGTGCTTGACAATTTTTCACATAAATTATTCGATAATTTTCGTTTGAGAAACAGCACCCTAATTACGTAACACACTATCTATCACAATCTGAATCATTTTGAAGCCTATTGCTAATCCATTGCTTCATATGTTCGAAAAAATTGTCTGCTCAACAACGTAAATAACGCAATGAATGATGTTGAATTGTCAAAATGAAACCTATTCCTACTGTTAATTTGTTACGTAATCACCCTGCAGGTCCTTAATCTCCTTTACCTAATATAATGAAATACAATATATAATTCTGGTACATGGATATTTATCCAAATTTTGAATGATTTGATAATTATTGTAATTTGATTCATTTTGAAGATTTATGATTATAAAAAACTAGCTGCTGCCCGTGGCTTCGCCCGCGTGGATGTCGGAAATTATCCAACGGGACCGTGCTGGCCCGTACAAAAAGTAGCCTGAGTTACTCCTTATAACATCAGCTATATGCCAGTGAAAGTCCCGTCAAAATCGGTTCAGACGTTTCGGAGTTTACCCGGAACAAACAGACAGACAGACAGACAGAAAGACGAAATTTAAAAAAAAATGTATTTTGTTATAAGTGCTGTATATACTTTCATATGCATTTAATAAAAAGCTGACATTACAAACAGACACTTCAATTTTATTTATTTGTATAGATGTATAGATAAATATACAAAATAAAAATCTTTTATTTCAGACCAATAACGTCCATTTAGTTAGTATAGGTACACAACTTATAAATCAGTGTTAGTACCTACTTACATCTACAATTACATAGGTACATCTACACTCTGTCAGGTTATTCACTTTTTGACAGATGGAACTAGTGATTGCAGCAACGTAACATTTCGCTTATCGATACGATTATTGACACTTTAATTTGTATGTAGATTATCGATTTTTGCTGTCAAATAAAAAATAGTGCAGTTTCTAAGCCCGTGTTTATTATTATTGAATACGAAACAATATAAACTGGCCACTTCGTTTAATTTCATTTCAATTTTGCAGGTTTTATAGACAACCATTTGCGTAAAAATAAAGTATCCACATAATTGTCGTATCAATTGTGTTGTAGTGTATACACATAAATATGGGGTTTACTACGTATTAATTTTGTTCCTATTTGTTGCCATTTTGTTTACATTATTTTATCACTCGCAACGTTATCTTTGCTAGACACATCTTTTCTGTATGCTGAGTGTTTTCCTCATTTAAAATACGTCGAGTTGAGTACACTGTACTGCTCCGTGTTAACTTTGTGCGCTTTAGCGTTCGCAAGATGACAAAAATCTTGTGATCAAGAGACGCATGAAAATTTGTTAATTATAGTAGAAAGGACTATAATATGCGATTTATCCAATTGGTAAAGAGATGTGACTATCTACAATATAAGAGACCAAGAACCGATCATAATAAATTTAGGCGAAGACTCGTCATCACATGAAAGTTCCATGTTTTGAAGACGACGAATAATAAATACGTATATAAGTAAAAAAAAACTTTAAATATTTATTTGGTTGTTTAATTTTCGATGTATAAAACCCGCAATATAAATCCATTGGCTTCTTTTCAAAATATATAGGTATTTGGGATTGTATAATTTATATATTTTATTAATATTTGAGTGGTTGAAAGGTTTTTCTGTACTGATTCAAATATATGTAAATTATTTTCGATTTATTCATTTCAGGCGAATACATTCGATTCCATCACTAAGTGCGATAGAATGTAACTAATATTTAATACGAATAACATTTTTTTTTTTTTGTAAAAACTGGTACGTTTACGGTATTATAATATCTGTAAGAATTCATAAATAAGATAATTCAATAAATTATGGCAGTTTACATATTTATTTTATGACGCATTTTAAAGTTAACTTTCACGTAATCTGGAACAGTTACGTTCTAAGGCAGCTGTCAAATTACTAATAAACTAGTGGACAGAGTATATATACATTATGACAGCGTTCTGCTCTCAAGAAAACTAGTAGGTACAAATGTTACAATTGAAAAAAAAAACAACAAAGAAACTTAGTATTACAAAATTAATTATTGTTACTGTATTAGATACCTACACTTTTACGCATCAAGGGAAGCACCTAAAGCAATTAAAGGCTCCCGCAGACAGGCACGACGCGACTCCTGAAGAAAAATTTCCATGAAGTTTTCATAGAAATTGTTCTACTAGAGTAGCGTCGCGCCTGTTTGCGGGATCCTTAAAAGGCTGTTAAAAAAATGGGAAGGAAATATTGCAGTTTTAATCCTAGAGACGCAAGCGTACCTTATACTCCCAGAAAAAATGAAAGGGCGTTAAAACCGCGAGAGCAGCGGTGGCTTACAACAGTGTACGAAAACATCGTGAGGAAATCGGCTTGTCCCAAAACAGGCATGTCCTGGTACCAAACAATTTACACCAACTAGACACCAACCCTCACTGAGCCCGCGTGGTGGATTATGTAGCCCACCCCCTCCCAGAGAGAGGAGGCCTGTGTCCCAGCAGTGGGAACATCATACGCTGACTATGCTTATGCCTATACTTAAACCGTTTGTCTGCATTCAAATTCTATAAGAACTCAAAATATAAGCTTTTGTACGAAACTAAACTATTTTGTAAACCCCAATGACGTCAGTAGTGTCCTTTGTGAAGTTCGGTTTCTTGGTCAAGATAAATATGAGGGAATATTATGGTGATCGTTCAAACAATTTTCATGCTTAGTTTGGAAAACAGGTCGAGATGGTAAGATGGTATTGATTTTCTTATAGGATGAGGAGGGACACCTTACCTTCATGTGGTGTAGTATGTAAGTACCTACATTATATATTATATGTGTGTGTGTTTTAATTATCTTTGAATGGACCGTACTTATATTACTATATATATATATAGTCCTCCAGATCGTATTTCGGCCATGGCGACCAATCTCAACAGAGACTAACCTTCGGCGCGGGAGATAATATAGTGCACAAGTGTGTGCGCAGACACAGATGCACTCTCTCTTCCCTTACTCTCATAGTTCAATAGGACGGCAATCCTACACGACAGGAGAGACATCGGACGCAGGATCAATTTCTTAACGTGCTTTCCGAGGCACGGGGGTATCACACCGACAACTTCCAAACTCCGGGCTGTTACTAAAAAAATCGTAATGGAAAAACCGAATAACACTTTGCCCGACCTGGGAAACGAACCCAAGACCCCACGCTCAGCAGACGCGCTTGCAACCACGAGACCAACGAATCAGGTTTATTACTACAATTTAATCGAAATTTGCCGTTGCTGTCGGTGCTATCATAAATACCAACAACAGTAACAACAAATTGCCAATGCCTTGTAGACCTTGGAGTACTTTTTTGTGCCTCTACCGAGATGAACAGCAATAATGTTTAGTGGGAGCGATAAGCCTGGTGGTACGCACGACGACATATCGAGCTATAAATTTCTAATAATTGTAGAATAGAAAAAAAAAATATTTATAATTAATAATTATTATAATTATTTTATTTTTTATTTTTATGGTGTACATAATAAAGAGTATTCTATTCTATTCTAGTATAAGCTGACTTCTCACTGTACCAAAAGCCTATACAATGTGAGGTCAGCTAAAACTGGAAATGTTTAGCTTGATATGTAGCCGTGTACCTATCACGTTTTCCTCTCAGTCTAGGTGTAGGGACGATGTACCGTACTATCCTAACTATTAACTAATATTATAAACTAGCTTTTGCCCGCGGCTTCGCACGCGTTAATTTAGAATTTGAAAATCAATTCGGGTTGTTCAGGGGATTATAGTTAGGAGGATGAAAAACCGGTCTATCGACACTCTACGGGTCACAAAATGTATTAATTACTTAAATAAAAAATAAAAATAAACTCTTAACATACTACTAAAGTTTCTATAATAATATAATTCAATCATGATTCGAAAGACACGTGGCGCTATTTATTATCATAAGAACGTTATTGTTGTTTTCTTCGGGAACAGTACTTTTTTTGGGGATGAAAGGTATCTTATGTCCGTTTCTGTACACCTGACAACGTATATGCAAAATTTCGGGATGATCGGTTCAGTGGTTTAGGCGTCAAAAGGTAACAAACAAACAAACAAACTTACTTTCGCAATTATAATATTAGTTAGGATAGGATGCGAAAGTAAGTTTGCTTGTTTGTTTGTTACCGTTACACGCCTAAACGGATTTGGATGAAATTTACCACACAGATAGACCATGACCTGGGTAAGGCCATAGGCTACTTTTATCCTGGATCGCAGACGAAGTCGCGGGCAACAGCTAGTTAATGTTTACGTCGTGGAAGAAGATGCTGATTCAACACCACATCAAGAGGACATTAACTGTGTCGTTCAATGAGAGTCTTGAAAACAAGTTATTTTTTAACACTGCTAAATGCAGTGTTATGTATTTCAGTCATACACAAAATCCCAGGCATATTTAATAGTTCTTAGGAGAGGAATCGATAGTTCGTGTCAACTCTGTCAAAGTTCCTTGGAGTACTATTCGACACGAAACTCACTTTTCACAAACACTCGCTGCCCATTCGTACCCGAAACTAGGCTTTATTATTGATAAGAATATGCGAAAGTTTAACAACCAACTGGCCATTAAACTAGTAATATTATAAATGCGAACGTAATTGTCTGACTGTCTGTCTGTTACTTTTTCACTCCTAAACCAATGAACTGATCGTTATAGAATTTGACAGACAGAAAGCTTGGGACTTGAAAAAGGACAAAATATCATCATCTGCCTAGTCTCTTCCCAACCATGTTGGGGTCGGCTTCCAGTCCAACCGGATGCAGCTGAGTACCAGTATTTTACATAGAGTGACTACCTATCTGACCAACACAACCCAGTGACTGGATAATACGGTACCCCTTGGTAAGATTGGTTGTTAGATTTTCGGGCTTCTAACGACCTGTAACGACTTTCAAAGATCAGCAAAAGGCATAATGCTTACGATTTCTTGAACTTTCATTCACAGTAGACAGAAATTATAATAAGTTAAAGTTTCTAAGTCAACTGACGTAAAAGAGACTAAGTTTACTTTCATATAATTCAGAATTTCAAATACTTAGAGTATCTAAAGGACACAGATGTCCTAAACTAATCTGCTAACAAACGAACAATTTGCCAGATGCTACCATTTTTGTACTAAATTCTATTATAATTTAAACAATTAGCTTAGTAGAGGATTATTACGATTGGAATATTTTATTGAGATGAAAAAAAAAATGGTTGTCGTTAGCATGCATTTTTTTCTTCGGTGAATTATGCCTGAAAATAAACTTTGAAATCTTTTATGGATTGGAAAGACGGTCCTTCAATTTAAAATTATATGTGGCAAATCGATTGATATATAATATGTCACCGTATGATTGTGAACACCTTTAGTTTATAATAATCTATCTCGCGAGATTGTAAACTGTCGATAAATTGTGCACTGTGCCATACTGCTTACAATATAACGTAATAATTTTCAAAAGTTTATAATCTATCCATGTCAAACCGTCAAATTGTGAACGAACCTGCACTTATCAACAGGGTTCATAATGTGTCCAACTTTATCACCCGTAAAATTGTGAACCGTCCCTGATTTGTCGGTCTTGACGGTAGCTAAGTTGGTTGCAGTAACTAAGCCAGGGCACCGCAACCAAATGGGTTAGGTTAGTTTAGAACTGTGAGAAACCGCGCGCGAGCCGAGCGAGCGAAGCGAGCCTTGCGAACGTAGCGAGCGGTGCCGCGGCAGCGGCCGGCGAACGCCACTTCCAAGTTGGTCGCACGGCAGTTACGTGGCTGTTACCTACTATTAAATACTTAGTATTAAAGCCGTCGCATACAAGTTTGACACCAGTTCACAATCTGTCGGTTTGCCAAGGACAGATTATAAACCATCAAAAATAATGCGTTGTGTTTGTTGCACTTCACAATTTTTCGATAGCTTATAATCTCGCGAGATAAATTATAAACTAATGATGTTCATACTTATACAGTGACATATACACATACAGAATAGCACTTTCTACTGTTTGCCTACTTGTACAGTCTCGGAATGATAACATTAAGGATGATAATAAGAAAGACTTACATAGGTAGGCACACTGACATGAAATCCAGTCCATAATATACAGGGTTATTTGTAACTCGACGTATTCCTTGCAGGCCGTCATAGTGGGATTACAATACAACAAATCAAGCCACCAAATGTTCTACCGAAATTCAGTAGTTTTTGATTTAGTTAGCTTTTTATTTATTTTATGGTAAATCTAATTTAAAAACGATTTACGGCGCGACTATACTGGAATTTAAGTTATTATCATAGCTGATGCCGTAGCAGATCTTTGCTAATAATTTAAAAAAAATACCTGAAACTTTGGCAAAGATCACTAATTAAACATTTTAGTTTTCGTAATTTTTATTTTTATCAGAAATAATATTAAGAAAAAAAAAACTACTGAATTTCGGTAGAACATTAGGTGTTTTAATTTGTTGCATTTTAACCCTACTATGATGTCCTGCAAGGAATACGTCGGGTTACAATTAACCCTGTATATAAGATTGCCTATGATTTGTCAGCAATCTGTATCTCTGGCTTCTCTTTAAGGGGGACTACAGGACCTAAATGCAAATTGTATAATGCTTAAAAGTATATGATCCACTGCAGTAAACAAAATCAGAAAAATATATGATCTTCTTCAGCATATATGCTAGTTAGATAGTGTGTTGAAAACTTAATACAACTAATTTGATACGATAGAAAAAAAAAACACGAATATGCCTCAAAAAATTATTTTAACGATTAAAAACCATACCAATATACATGCAATCATTCAGATTTTTTGTCAGATTATTCTACAAGCAACATATTAACGTAATAGTGTTTTAATTTTTTAGTCCAATCAGTAGTTTTTTTGTAAACCGATAATTGCTTCATATTTTGCAATAAATTACTAGTGTTGTGTCATCGCGCTTCTCTTTCTTTTCTATGCAGTCCGACAGTGACCGCGGTTTAGCTGTTGTCAGCCTCTTAAAGAAATATCATAATTATCTACTTATTATTTTCATAAAAACATTTATCACAGGTTTATACCCGGGGGTGTTTAAAATCAGTCGTGCTCATCCAAGCGTTGTTTCATCTAGAATGTTCGCTGAAGCAGACGACAGACGGATTAACTTCTAACAGCTCCTGTTAATTGCAGTACAATGATTTTCTT
Source organism: Dryobotodes eremita (assembly GCA_917490735.1). NCBI lineage: Eukaryota > Metazoa > Arthropoda > Insecta > Lepidoptera > Noctuidae > Dryobotodes > Dryobotodes eremita. The sequence goes on from OU823261.1 coordinate 7,556,493, forward strand.
TGCTTTTAAATACTTTAGAGACATGATTAGGTTATGCCAAGATTATCAGATATGTGTCATCACAGCGAATACCTAATACCTTCATGAAAAATAATTTGAAATAATCGTAAGGTCTCAAATTAGAGCCCATATTTAAATTTAGAAGAATAACCGCAAGTATCCAAAATTGGATTCGTTTGTTTGTTTTTACATGAAAGTGATCGCTGTGGGTATAGAAAGACACCAATTGCTGATACTTGAAAATAATTACCATAATAAATAACATTATTTATTTATTTATCCATTTATGTACCTACATACATATAAACAGACAGGAAGAAAGGAACAGAAAAATACGTACAAAGGTGATGCTTATTTCTAAAGAAGTCTCTTCCAGCATAACTGCGATAGGAGAGTATATAAAAAGCGATGTAGAGAACGTAACACATCCATTAAAACGTGTAACATTATTCAAATTAAATACCAATATTTTAAACTCAAAATAAAAATGCAAAAATAACTTTGCTAGATAATTAAATATTTTTTATAAGCACTTAACGAATTTTCCCATGGGATGTACTTAGGCGCCGCACAAGCAACGCACTGGTGCGTTCCAAGAAAGATGATAAAACTTTGCATTAACCTGAACAGCCGCAGGAGAATACTCGTGCTATTAAAAAACATGTAAAAATAAACATTTATCCTGAACATCAAATAAAATCACAAAAAAAAAAAATGTTTTAAAAAAACTCAAATAAACGACTCCATTCTTCTATTAATTAAACAGTGCTCAGGGACTTGCGATGATGAGTAAATCTTGCAACAAATAGTTTTGCGAACCGTTTTAAGCTTCGTCGACTGAATTGAAGCGTATAAAAATTATATTTATTATGTTTATTTGATATGTAAAGACTTATCTAGAGGGGAATAAACTAGAAAACATACAGAATGTGATTTTTTATGTTTAAGTTAATGTTTGTTTCAATGTCAGTGTTTATTCTTTGCTTTACTCAAAAGTTTTAGATTGTTTACTGCAGAGGGCTCAATAGTTCATGAAGAATTAATATAATTATGGAGAGAGACAACTAATTATGACCAAAAAAAATCGATAGAAAACTTGAAAATGCATAGATACCTACCTAACATAAATATAAACTTGCAATGTTGACTTTAAGAGATCGCTTTTAGCAATAAGACCGCCTATTGTATTACCCGATGTAATATTTCTACATTTATAATAATATATGTAATTTGGACGGAGTCGCATTACGTCCGGTACGCGTAACGTCCGTTTATGGCCCTACTGTATTCTTGAAGGTGCATTTTTTCTCGGATCAGTCGCGTTACAGCCGTTTTAGTTAGACTACACTCAACGCTAGAAAGGCTTGTGATAAGAAAAAAAAATCACATACGAAATTTAATTTTTGTGACTAGGCGAACAGACTTATCACGAGGTACTTTTTGTCGCCCACACACACGCAATAATGTTGACAACAAAAAGTATCTCCTGACAAGTCTGCTTGCCTAGTACCGGGCTTCACAAGAAATTAATTTGGTGTGTGATTTTTTTTCTAATCACAAGCACTTCTAGCATTGAGTGTAATTTAAGTAGAACGAGAAAAAATGCACCTTCAGGAATACAATAGGGCCATAAACGGACGTTAAGCGTACCGGACGTAACGCGACTCCGTCGTAATTAGTATGGTATTTTGGTGGTGTTGTTTGTATGGTTTGTTTAGTGGTTTGTTTATTTCTTTGGTGGTTTTTATGGCCAAATAAAGAGTCGTCTGTTCTATTATTATCTTGTGCATGAAAACAATCCGAAACACGTACGTACAAAACCTGAGAATCTTCAAGTATTAAGGGAAAAGGTTTTTATTAAATCTAAGCAAGCTTGCAACATAATAATTTCATAAACGATCACTTAAAAATGGCCGAATTAAAAACCAAAATTCATAATTATGTACTAGAAATTGCTTCATCATTTTCACCAGTATTTAACCGCCCCTTTTTTAATTCACCCCATTGTATTCATCGCACCCTTCCAAAATGTTAATCCTTCATTAATTATTTAAAATATTTCCTTAATCCCGAAACAAACACTTCAATTAATAGTCGAGTGACTTTACAGGATTAAGCGGGAATCTCCCGAAACCCGGGATTTCGGGAGATTAGTAAGAAGCCTGAGACAACATTATGGAATTACCATTGTAAGGCGATGGCCAAATCTGTTCGAAACAACAGATTCTCTTAAACGATATTGATATTCTGATAAGTTTTATTTAATTGAGGAGAATGTGTAAATGGGAAGCAATTTTCTTGTTTTTCCTGATTAGGTTATTAATTTGTAAACGATTTTATTCGATGTTGATAGAATTTTGGTTACCATTCAGATGTCTTCCTACAAGTAGGTACGTATATTTATTTATTTAAACTTCTCGCACACAATAACATACAAAGGCGGACTTAATGCCTTAGGCATTCTCTATCAGGCAACCAAGGGTGGTGTAGAGATAAGATGGCAGGTGCTCTGCTTAACAGGCGTTAATACGTACAAAACGTACGTACGTACGTGTCTAATTGGTTTGCGGATTGCCGATCCTGAACTATAGCTAAATTTCAATTAAATGAACTCAAGTTTTACAATCCAGAAACCACAAAACAAAGAAATAGCAACCTCTGAGAAACTCTGTTTAGAAACCCCAATTAAGAACGTGTTCAATAATAAAATCAAACTTGGAACACACATTTCTGCCAGGTTCCAAAACTATAATAAAGAGTAGCTATCAACTTCTGTTGAAGTAACCCAAAAAAAACTACAACACAAATAGTATCTTATTTTCCCTTCCCTCTCTAAGGTTCAATACCTGGAAAGGTTAACATAATATACGGTTAACGATCTGCTATCTTAGAATCCGTCGGTTAGCGGCCGAACATGAGATAAGCCTACACGAGGCATTAATTAAACGTATCTCTTTAGTGGTGTGGTCGTTAGCCCTTGCTATTTGTTAGTGGTATATTGGACCATTAGCGGAAGGGTAGGCCCACCGTTTTTTAGGAAGCAAAATTTTGATTGAATGTTCATGCATAGAGCTATTACGGATTCGGAATAATGTACGGTATGATAGAAAATATAGGGCCTTTGCCAAGAGCTAAGGACGAGGCAGAATAGTAACCATAAATCATAAACCAATATTATAATATTTGTTTATAATTTAAGGTTACTATTCTGCCTACTATTCACACCGGTTCATGGTAAGAACAGTCTGCCTAACCTTGGTCCTTAGGTGGCAGTTGTTGTATTGAAAATAATAACGAACTAATGGTCAGCTTGGCTCGATTATTGTATTGCTGAATTAATGGTGGAAATAATTGGTTTGAAAATCAGAATGCAGTATGAATTCTGTAGTGTAAGGTAGATACAAGTAAACTAGAAAAGGTATGCTCGTCGGTTATCTTCATGTTTTCGAATTAATTCGAACGTCGCACCTCAAAATACCCCCGCACAGAGGCAAAGCTCATCATTGCGCGGTCGTATTTCCGACGATGATTCGCGAAGCGCATAGTTTTTTTGGGATAACTGTACATGTTCTTACAAATTGATTGTTTGACAAATTAATCGACAAACAAAATTTAAACACATAGACAAGAACCTAGTCCATAATCTCCACAGTAGGTATTTGCAGCAAGAAAGTAATCACAAATCCTTACAAGTTTCTGAACATACAAACATTTGTTTGTTTTATACGAGTGCAGGGTAATGAACATCTCTCTTGCTTTACGAGCCAGAATTCTTGGTTGGTCATTTGAAGAATGTAGAATATTTCGCTGGCGTTTTGTTTCTAAGCATTATGTTGGACATTTTGTACACGTTTATCAACGGGTACGATTACCGTGTAATAAATGCATGGGTTGACTTGGTAAATTGGTGAGCGGTTTTAGCGATATATTCTGGACCTACCAACATTAACTGCTATAATAATTAATAACAAGAATATTGCCGTATGCAAGTCTTCAAAACTTAAAATCGTGATATAGAGTGATTTTTACAAATCTTATCATGAATATGGGATGGGACATGTCGCAAAGTTAGATTTTTGTTTTTCAGGAGACTGTCCCTCTTATCTATTTTAAAGCCAACGGTCAATTCGCAACAATGACAATTTTAGCCAAGCAACCAATGATCACTTTCTTGATCAGATATATTATTTTCGGGCTCAGAGATTTTGGTTTACTTATAAACGTTGCTTAAAGTTAAGTAATGATTAGCGTCTGTTTAACCTTCCATTTTTAACGTTTAAATGTCTCTTAGCTTTAAGGAACGTTATAAATAAAGTGGATTCAGTTTGATAGGAATAAGAATTTTTCAGAATAAGCAAGCTGAGGTGGCAATGGGCCGGCCATATTAGCCGTAGAACCGATGACCGTTGGGGTAGGCGTGTTCTTGAATGGAGACCGCGAATCGGCAAACGTAAGGTAGGACGCCCTCACGCTAGGTGGAGCGACGATCTTCGCAGAGTAGTTGGTAGCAGCTGGATGAGAGTTGCCGAGAATCGAGCTGAATGGCGTCCAATTGGAGAGGTGTATTCCTAGAAGTGGACTGCTGTAGGCTGAAGATGATGATGATTTTGATGATGGATAAAAGAGGAAGTCAGCAAGTAGACTGGAACTGGCCCGGCGAATGAAAAGTTGTGTGGAAATCGGTTGTCATGGTATGTTTTAGGTGGTATAACACTACCATTCATTATTATAGTGTAGCAACACTGTCGTCATTCACTACTGCCGACGCATTGACGGACACACTCGCTAGTCTTAAGATATCTCATTAAAGTATACTAATACTGAACTGGTGGACTTTATATTCAGCCTGTCCCTTACACCCGAAACACGGTATAAGAAGAAACCAGCAACATTATGGGCATCTGATGCGGATACGAGGTAAATGTCGCGAGGAAAGTTTTAAGTATGAATGTGGATGGCTATAAATAACGTAAAACGCGCGTAATAATGCATTCAGGATACTGTTCGGGCTTTTTTTTTTTTTTTTTTTTTTTTTTGGGTGGGAAATCATCAAATGACATCTCCCGCTCTGGGCGGAGCGGAAGGGCGTGTCAGACTCTTACTGACTAAAACCCACCCGTGTTCCTTCAGTTGCCTGTGCGCCAGGGCCACGGTAACTCTTTCGAACAATCCGCGACCCCGGCAGGCATCGGTCCTATCGGACCCCGTCAATGGTGCTGACATCTCTTTGAGGCGCGCGTGGAACACGACGCGCCGTCGACTCGGGCCTGGTCCTTACCGGACGGCGAGCTGCCCATTGCTCGCCGTCCGCAAGCCCGCGCCTACGGTGGCCGGGAGTCGGCAATCGACTCCCGACGCCCAGGGTGTCTCCTCCTCCTGCGGCGGCTAGGGGCGCGAGGGCGTAGAGATTGCCTCTCCCTCTCGCGCTCCGCCTCCTCCTTCGCGAGCATTACTGCTTCGCAGAAGGATTACTGCTTCGCAGATACTGTTCGGGCTGCCGCGCCATTGCAGCGCTTCAGCAATGTTTGCGGTGAAAAGTGTGGTTGGTTTTCATGCCATCATGCGGAAGCATTGTGCGTCGCTTATGAAGCGCTTGCGGGCCAGCTCGAACGGCCTTCTGAGCATGTTCGTGGGCCGCTGAGACTCTCCGATGGGGCGGCACTGGATGCGACTACAGACTGCGGGTGGAAGCTTGGCATAAACTGGCACTCCTGTGCGGTGAAACTTTGAGATTTTTATTTATTATTTTTATTTCTTCCTGTTTACTAACAATAGCTTTATAAGGGTTTTGTGTTACTAACAGTATATTGACTTCTGGTCTGATTTTTTTTTGTTATTATTATTATTATTATAAGAGTAGGGGAAGACCAAAGAAACGATGAATGGACTGTGTGAAAGATGATATGTCTAGAAAGGGGTGACTACCAAGATGTAGACTGATTGAGAAATATGAAAGAAAAAGACATGCTATGCCAACCCCAAATAAATTGGGATTGGTCTAGTGGTGCCAAGTGCTACTGCTGAGTATGAGGTCCTGGGTTCGAGTCCCAGGTCAAGCAAAGTGTTATTGGGTTTTTCCATCTACTATTTCTCAGTAGCAGCCCGGAGTTCGGTTTTTGCTCCGGTTGATTGCAAAAGGCTCGCCCCCTATTACATGAGACTTAAACATACCTGGCGAAATATGAGTGTACTATAAGTACACCTCTGCCCCCCCTCCGGGGAAACATGGCGTGATTTTATGTTAAGTTATGGGCAAAAAATTAATGATTTATTATTTTCGCAGAAGCCCTTGCTCACTTTATATTATAAAATCTTGGTTTTCGTAAAAAATGGTAACTATACACAAAGAAAACTGTTCTTACTCAATATTCTTATTAAGCCCTCAACATTTTTCCTAAAGGCCTCAGGCCAAAGTAAAAAAAAATGCTAATTCACGGCCACCTACTCATGAAACTTGTGAAATATCTACCCCTAAGTTCGTCGTACGCGCAATAAATTTACAATACCATTAAACTTCCTCCTCACTTGCTGTACAGTTTCAACAGTGATCTATTTAATAATTATAATGCTTAACTTATTCTACAAATTTTGTTAACCAAAACCTGGATACAGCGTCACCTAGTAAATTTTTTCTCACTCCTTATCACAATGTTGTAAGGTTTATTTCCCCTTGGCGGTGGTCCTGTTCATCTGCAAAGTTAAATTGGTAAAACCTGGCGGAAGAGACAAGTCTGAAATTACACGTTTCTCCAAGTTTATTAGTTAGAGTGTTCGGATGGGGAGTTTTAATCGAACCTCTCACCTGGGTCTATTGACTTTCCACTTAATTTTGATTGGCCTAGAATAAGTATCGCGCAACCATTTATCTTGGTAACTTAGAAACTCAGTATGTGTTCGATACTCTCAAAGAAAAACATCATGAGGAAACCGACATTTCCTGGAACCAATGATTAGAAGACATGTGAGGTCCACCAACCCGCGCTGGACCTGCGTCGTGGATTACAGCTCACTTCCTCTCACAGAGAGGAAGGTTGTATCCTAGCGGTGGGAACACTATAGTCCTATTATTAATCTTCGTTGAGCAGGCATTCTTTAAACAAAATATTACCTACTTTTCTATCATAACCACGTTCATCTAATATCCTCACCCACGTGCCACTTAACTAAACTACGAAATAGCAACACAAATTCTGTTCAATAACAAGAATAAAATCAATAAACAAAGATTCAATAAATTATTACAAGTCTCGATAGCTGTACAAAGTTTGATACTTAAAGATAACACTCGATAAAGTATTGATGCAAATGAATTCAGTACTGAGTTGAATATTAACAAGTTGGCTTAGAAAATTTAGTTTTCTCTTATTCACCGAGCGAGAGCGAAGTGCGAGCGAAGCGTCTCCGTTTCAGCTTGGGCATAAATGCTTTCGTATGTCCGGCTACCGGCTGTTCTCCTCTACAGGTCGCATTTCTCAACCGATTCTCGTGAAAATTTGTGAGCAGGTTCTATAATTATTTAGAAAATTTTTGTCGATTGAGTTTCTCGAAATTTTTCAAAATAGCGGAGATATATGGGTTGAAAACGTAGAAAAAACATATTTCGGCCATTTCGCGCTCTTTGCGCGCGCTTTTTGTGTTAAGGATTTTCTTTTAAGGTGCGCGGTGAATATGTATTCAGTTTTAAGCTATGCAAAGACAGACTCGCGAGATCTACAGCTCACAGAGCCACTAGTATTCTAGTAGGTTTGCCTTTGGGTACAGAGAAAACGCTGATCAAGTTTTCCTACAGCAGTAGACGCTGCACATAAGCCTTTCCAATTGCACAACACTTAGTTCAATCCAACACTCTAATTGTGTAACACACTATCAAACAGAATCTGAATCATTTTGAAGGATATTGCTAATCCATTGCTTCATATGTTCGAAAAAAATATCTGCTCAGCAACGTAAATAACGCAAAGAATGTTGTTGAACTGTCAAAATTAAAGCCATACCAGTAGGAGTTAGTGAGTTATGCAATTACCTTTTGCTGGACCACAGATATTTTTATTAATTTCTACTTATAGAAGACTAAAGACTTGCTGTTGTACTTGACTTAGTCTGCATGTATTTTGTATTGAATATTTTTAAGCTATTGCATAGCTTTTGTCGAGGGCTTTGAGCGCGGCGACCGAATCAAGAAATTCCGTAACGAAAATAAAACCTAACACCCCCACTCCGCCTACCATGTAGCTCGGCCGAACGTTCGCTTAACCTGTATGTATATGGTACGACTGTACTTGAATTAATATCAAAGAAAAACAAATACTGCATAAATAGAAAATAAATAAATAATTATAATTGCATAAGTTGATAAAAAATGCTATGCAATAGCTTTACCGCGGCAGTCCCCGAGTGCCACACGTGTTTTTTTTTAATACAATTACTAGAATTACAGAAGCTTATATTTTGTCCTTCTTCTGTGTATAGGCGACCACCTTTACATACCGAGACTCTTTCGTGCTTCGGGAAGCACGCTAAGCCGTTGGTCTCGGCTGTTATTCATGAATCAAGGATTTAATTATTTATTCAGAAAAGCACAGCCGAATTATATGCTACACTTGTAGTTAAAACTATCTAAAAATATTGGAACTAATAATGTAATTAGTAGATATATGAAAATAAATGGATCTTGTGTCGTAGTTAGCTGCGTGCCTACTCCAGTGGAATTTGTCGATAATCTCTTCCTTTTACAGTCAGAACGTATCAGTACGTACCGACTTTGTTTAATATTTTCCAAGAAAACAGACACAAAATTCTATAAAATTGCGATTCATAATATTTTATGGAATTTTATATTACATCTTGAAGCTTAACTGAAAACCTTTTGAGCGTAATACTGAAAATCATATCTCTATAATATATTATTTTTATAAAATGTGAAAAGTAGTGCGTTTTTAGTTTTAGTATGTAGAATATTTAAAGTGCAACCGAATAAAGTGCTCCTGAAAGTAATTTTCATGAGTTGCGTTTTTCTTAAAGGAATTTTCGTAATATGCTTTAGAGTTATTTTGTTTGTAAGAGTTTTCACTCTGCATGATAATTAATTTCTTTCATATGATGTATAAAATATTTAATTAGCTGCATACATCTCGAGAGCTCGTGACTCGTCGAGTCGTATAAGTCGACCAAAGGCTTGCCGCGGTCGGTTTGTAGATGGGTGACCACCTATTACATATCGAGACCAGAAGTGCCTCGGTAAGCACGTTAAGCCGTTGGTCCCGGCTGTCATTCGTGGATCTTTGACTGTCGTTACGGGTAGTCAGAAGCCCCAAAAATGCCTGATAACCAGTCATGCCAAGGGTATTGTGTTACCCAGTAACTGGGTTGTGGAGATCAGATAAGCAGTCATTCCATCTAATATACTGGTATTCAGCTGCATCCGATTAAACTAGAAGCCGGCCTCAACTTAATTGAGAAAAGGCTAGGGAGATTGATTTATACCTGTATACACATACTGCATAGAAAAGCAAGTGTAAGTTTATGTATTTTTTTATGTATGACTCACACGCGTGTTACTGCATGTTGGTGATTTATCCCACTCCGTCCGGAGGTCCTAGACAAGTGGTAATCGCTTCCAAAGCGTTTCGTATTACGACATAATATGCTTTTCGATAGCCTATTTCAGTCTCATACATTTTTGACTTTTCCATCATCTTTATTGATGATAGAATTTCACTTTGGTTAGACCCTCAGCTTTAAGTTTGTCTGTAGTCTCAGAAAGCCTTACCAATGTTAGTCCATGCCAGACATTAGATACACCCGTAACAGCAACTACCAAACATTCAAGTTGTCACAACATTACAAAACATATTTTTATTTACATCCGATAAAATCCTTACACAAACACCTAACATACTCCACCCGGCAACACCATACAACCATAACTATCAAGTGTAAATAAAACTCAAAACGAATCGTGCGTATCTATCCAAACAAGTAAAGTCAATCCTAACGAACGTAAACCCTTATTTATATTTTCACACCAACACTTGCAAACTCAACCTTAACTCTGTCCTTGTAGAGTACAAAATTCTCCGTGGGATAACTTCTAAGACCTCATTTCTATGTGCCAAATGGGAGCAAGGAAAGAGATCGGTCATTTGGTACCGAGTCCGGGAATCGTTTGTAACGTAATCGGGTTCGGTTAAGGGTAACATCAGCGGTATTAAGTGGGCTCACTATTTGAGTTATTGCTGAGAGATATGAATTTTAAGATGCTTTTGAGCTTATTGTTGTAAATAGTGAGTGACTTATATTTCGACAAGAGGCCCCAGCAAGAACGAGTGACGTAAACGCAACATAAATTCGAACGAGTCTTGAATAAAATATAAAACTGTCCTATAGTATATTGGTTCATGCTAGACCCAATGATGTCAAAGGTAATTCGGTTACGGATAAAAAATGTACAAAAATAAAACACTACGTTATTTTTTTCTGTCCACCAATCTCACACTCACAAAGTCGTTTCCTGGTACAAATTAATTTGCGATAACTATTAGGCAAAACAAGTATTATTTTGTGCACGTCACTGCGGCAATTTTGACACTAATCCATTAGTTACAATGGTTAACAGGAAAACTAGCAATATGGTACATTAAAAGACCAAGAAGAGAGTTAGGAAATAAGTTAAACACACCTTGTGCACACACCCCCGCCCTAAAATTGCTAATTAATTAATCTTTCCTCATAATAGGAACAGTTATCAAATTACCGAGCCAACTAGAAAAAATCTAAGTCACTGTACCACCTAAATTACTACGTTGCCAGCAATATTATTTTTCAGTCAAAGTAAAGGCAGGCTTAAAACCCGCCAGCCTCCCTTGATGGATTGGATACCCATTCGAGTGAGGCTCGCCTGCCTGAAAACAGCGTGTAAATTCACGACCCTGACAAAAAACGCGCTTCCGTCCCAACAATCACTCGCCTGCAAAGTGTACGAAAAAATACAATACAAAAAAATATCAACAACCTTTTCCGTTTCACACTTTCGAGTACCTACGTACTCCCGAAAAAATCGGAAAGAGTCGTTTGTAAATATGTTAAGGCCAAGACTGATCGGCGTACACTTCTGCTTTCCTGGTAGTCCGAAGCCAATCAGTGATCAACATACAAAGAAAACGGTACAGTGCCTCTGTAATCTACCGTCAAACAGTCTCATTCGTCCAACATGGCGATGGCGGCAAATGAACTCGACCTTTTTAGGGTCGTCAAAAGGGTAAGTGCGAAATGAGCACTACATGCTGACGATGATCAAAGATTACTGGAAATGGCTACCGAGACGTAGGAACCTTCACTCATATTTACCTACACATTCTTTTTTTAAATCTTAAAAGGACTTTTGTCGTGTATATTCACAGATAGAAGCCACACAATAGGACTATTTTAACTTCATCTGTATACAGCAGTCCACTGTTGGGCATACACCTCTCGAATTGCACGTCATCCAGTTCGATTCTCGGCAACTCTCCTCCAGCTGCTACCAGCCACTCTGCATAGATCGTCGCTCCACCTTCGCGTCGCGTCGCGTCTTACCTGACGTTTGCCTATTGTAACTTAAATAATAATATACATTAACACTGTCAAACTCAACTTAGTATAAGTTATGCTCATACATACTTACAATATAGCACGAGAGTGTTAGCATGGCAGCTGTAAGAAATAGACATGTAAAAAGATTAATAACTCGTCTTCAAGGGCTTGGTAATTTAAATCTTATTTGGGTTTATATGTATCTATAAATAAAATTAAATAAGAAAGCGTTTATTTCGGCTACCATTTTTTAAATTACATGCAATTTTTCAACTTGGTTCTATTGTATTACTGGTAGAAGTCGCCTATTTGGCGCAAGTCTCTCCAAAGTTTTCTGTTTCGTGCTGCTTGCATCCAACTTGTTCCTACTCTTTCGTGAAATATGTACAGCTACCTTCTTTTCTGTCTGCTGTACCTTGTCTTCTGTTCCTTTCTCTTGATAACCATTCTGTAGCTTTCTTTGTCCATTTTTTGCCATCCATCCTGCATAGATGCTCAGCCCAATTCCATTTTAAAAGTCTTATATTATACATAGTAAAACATATATTTATGAAGTATTTTTTATGTAAGTTCTGTGTACGCCTGTAACTGACTAATTCACCATAACTCAATAGATATATTATTTTTAATTATGTTAATATTTCTACTGAATAGGTCGTTAGTATACCTTTCAAATAAAATAAAGTAAAATATTCTTTTTTACCTATATATTTATGTTAGGATCTATCTAGATTGATAGAATACTCTTTATAGTATACAATATCAAAAATGCAGAAATGTGTTTTGGTATTACCCCATGCATTTATAATAAAGCACCTGATGTAATAAAAAATATGACTGTAATAAAATTTAAAAGGGCACTAAACCAAACATTAATTGAGAAAAGCTATTACACAATCGACGACTTCCTTAATGATAAATCTCTGCACTGACTGATAATCGATTATTATGATTGACATACATGTTCATACACTTTATTTTTCTGATTGACAGACTATATTATTCTTGTTGACATTGCTGTACATATTTTATTGCTGTTTGATTTTTGTTTATGTAATTCTTTTGATTTGACATTTATATTTAGTCGGCGTCAATGGAATTTCTCTCTAAGTTTGGAATTAAAGATTATTTGCATGCCCATGAGACGGTAGAATATGGAGGACTATATTTTATAAGAAACATCTATGTACCATTTACCCACGTTTACAATAATAAATGATTTGATTTGAATTCACATTCTTCACAACCTTCTAAATACCTTAAAAAAAGATTTATTTTCCTAGTCACTTCCAGTCCACACTAACCCATTGTACACCAGTTTATACGAATTAGCACGAACGCCTAACAGCGTCGTGTTGCGAATGTAACAATCAAAGGCCACGTCAGGCCCTCGGCGAGTTTGTCGCTTCATTCGTCGTGTCGGGGAAAGGATCCTGATTGGTTTGCTGATACCTTGCTGAATAATTTGATTGGTTGTTGTAACTGAGACAAGCATTAACTTTGATTCTAATTACATCTTTAGTAAAGCTGATGGCTTTACTTAACCTTTTAGTCATCCATCAATACTACCAGAAAGTCAACTAGATTTCAGAAGATGAAAACTGAAAAAGAAAACGAAAATGAATGAATGAATGAAGGAAACGAAATTGCTTGTTATGAAATGTGTAGTGTGCATTTTATAACATAGAGAAAATACTTTGAGCTTAGTGTACAAAAAATTATACCATTTATCATTTCTTCCAAGATCAGTAATCATCGAATTTCATAAGAGATTTTTACCAAAATAAAAAATATTTAAACGACAATCTAAGGTATCTAAAGTTTTTAAAGCAAAAAATAAAAATATTTCTCCTAGGCTTGTTTAAAAGGGTTGGAAACTCGTGGAAGACTTTCAGATGTTCAAGTAGGGTAGTTTGGAAACCTAACGGGAAAGTTTTTACATAACAGCAACTTTCACATCGATTTTAATATATTTACATATTATGTATCAAGCGTCTTCGGGCAAAAGTTCAAGCGCTGATAAAATGAAAACAGTTTATTTTATTTTTCGCTAGATTCCTTTTTAGTTTTAAATTATGGTCTGTTTATAACAAACGTATTTAGTGGCATATTATGGAAGTCGTGGAGTGGAATCGTACAGGGGCTCGTGGCTAAATGATAATAGCCGCACGGGTCGACCGAAGATTAAGCTACTCTTGCCGCGGTCGGATCGTGGATAGGTGACCATCTATTACATATCAAGACCCCTACGTGCCTCTTGTTCCCGGCTGTCATTCGTACATTTTTGACAGTCGTTACGGGTAGTTAGAAGCAAATTTTAAAGTCTGAGAACCAGTCTTACCAAGGGGTACCGTGTTACCCAGTAACTAGGTTGTGGAGGTCAGTCACAGGGGGTCAGCCAGGGGCTGTGTCGTCGTTTGCACATTCAGGCCCAAAGTAGTGGCACGCAGTGTTGCATGCGCGCCTTTATGGACGTGGACGAGGACGTGCGGTCGTGGGATCGGCCGCCCTTGGTGACGGGGCCCGCTAGGCATGGCGGTCTGATACCAGCCGGGGGTGCGGCGAATGTACATGTATCTCCCGGGCCCCCGACTTGTGGTAGTAGAAGGAACAGAGGGGTTTTAATCGGTAGGAGTCCGACATAACTCTCCGTTCTCCCCAGACGGAGGGTAACGATGAGGATTTTCAAAAGATAAAAAAAATGGCAGTCGCTCCATATAGAAAGAAAAATAGAAAGAAAGTACATTTATTTAGCACAGACTACAAGGCACAGAAGAACAAGTAAAAACAGAAATATAAACAAATAAAACGTGTAAAGTGCGTTTTGAGAAATTAGCAGGAAAGTGTGCCTCGCGGCTGCGCCAAATAGGCCCAGTTCAGCAAACATGCCATACTACTAGTGCCTGACGCTGATTTTCAACTGGAATGAAAGTGTGAGGTGACAGATTTAAATAATTTTCATATAAAATACTGGTATTTAGCTGTATCCGGTTAGACTGGAAGCCAATCAGACTGGAAGTCAGGAAAGGTGTTACTGGGTTTTCCATTGTCAAATTATTATCAGTTGCAGCCCTGCCACATGACTTCTCTCGCTCTGGGCGGAGCGGGAGGACATATCAGACTTTTACTGACTAAAACCCACACGTGTTCCTTCAGTTGCCTGTGCGCCAGGGCCACGGTAACTCTTTCGAACAATTCGCGACCCTGGCAGGCATTGGCCCTAGCAGACCCCGTCAGTTGGTGTTGATATCTCTTTGAGGCGCGTGTGGAACACAACGTGCCGTCGACCCGGGCCTGGTCTTTACCGGACGGCGAGTTACCCATTGCTCGCCGTCCGCAAGCCCGCGCCTACGGTGGCCGGGAATCGGCTATCGACTCCGACGCCCAGGATTTCTCCTCCTGCGGCGATTAGGGGCGTGAGGGCGCAGCGAATGCCTTTCCCTCACGCTCTCCGCCTCCTCCTTCGCAAGCATTACTGCTTCGTAGAAGGAGGTGACAGCTTCCCATGCCTACATGTCCTCCGGGCGATCCACATAATGCTAACACCCAGGCGTTTCCTCCCGCCTTATCCGGAACAGGAACCTGCCGAGACAGCCATGTCCGGTAAGGACCTGCGTCAGGAGGAAGGTAAGGACGCCGTAGCGCCTCTCAAGCCACTACTCAAAGAGGGGACTTACCGTCGCAAATCGCGGCGTGCCCAGCACTGGGTTGCGACAGTCGCACTCTATGCCGCCATGAGATCCCGCCGGAGCTCAGTTCACTGTGCCGTGATTTCTCGCTGCAGCGGAGTTACGCCCCGGCGTTTCGCTTCCTGCTCCACTCCCAAATGTGCGGGAGAACTTTTGCCTCCAGATCCAGATCCCATGGCGGCAATCTGGCAAGGAGGCTCGCAGTCTCACAGGAGACCGTGCGGTATCCCCGGACCAGCCGGATGTCTATAACCCTTTGGGACACATTTAACCGGCGGGCTGGTCGGTGCCTCAATGAACGTGCCCACACCGGTGCCCCGTAAAGGGTCATGGACCGCATGACCCCCGCGTAGAGCCTCCGGCAGGAGGCGTTTGGAACCCCTAGATTGGGCAGGAGCCGCTGCAAGGCAGCCCCGGCCCGCTCCAGTCTGAGAGCCAAACGTCGGAAATGCTCCATGAAGTTCCACCGGCTGTCGAGGACGTGTCCCAGGTATTTCATCGTCGACTCGACACCGATGTGAACCCTTCCTATCGTTATTTGGGAACCTGATGGTGGCGCGTTCCAAGGACCATGAAAACACATGGCGTCGGACTTGTGCAAGGCCACCTCGAGTCCCAATTTCCGGATCTTTTCGACGATTGTCGCAACCCCGCGTGTCATTAGTTTGGCCGCCGCCTGGTGCGACCTCCCCTGTTGTAACCCGGCCCTCGGAGTTGTACAGAATTGGTTAGGAGACTGGATGTTGATGGTCTCCTTCGGTGTTGTACTACTCACCACCGTGCTAAAGTAAATTTGTAGGGTATAAATAAGCTGCTAGGGAAAGATTCAATTAAACAAGTACCTTCTTATATAATGCCATATTTATTACAATAACTCGCAATTGAAGGTTCACAATATTGAATGTGGCTGGCCACATACCTTCCCCCATACACCTGGGCTTCCACACCAGTACAACCAGTCTCGGGTCTAGTTGTATTGGTGTGTTCACCTGCAATGAGACTATTACAATAAACTCAGAGTCGCTATAGCGAGTCCGTGAGATGAACCACTTAATAGATACTAGCTCAATCATACAAGTACCTACCTATCAAGGTTGTGCTAACAATGGAAACATAAGATTATGCTAAACAATCCGCGACACAACACTTTATGGCAACTGGTCTCATCACCCAGTCCATACTATAGGCCTAACTCTCTCATAGACTAAATCGCTACCTTACCGATTATTCTCAGTGATCTCTCAGTACTAATCCCTTCACTTGACAAGACTACGACCCTTAGCATCAAACACAGGATACCCCTGTGTTCGCACGTTGCGTGGCCTACGGGTATTATAATGACGCTTCGTTACCTGGAGCGGCGAACTTCTCTCATCACCGATATCGGTTAAGTAAAGCCTTCCTGTCAAACGGATGACCACACCTCAAAGGTTGCCTGCACCCGGATCCATTCCAATCATCAGACCACGGGGCTACTCCAAAGCATCACGTCTCAATTATGTATCAGAGATACAAGAGAAAAAGGCTAGCATAAACAGCCAGACCTGTAACAATACACTCGTGTCAGAAATCACATGTACGAGCCACGCCATCCCGCATGAACAAAGAATACGGTTGAACACTCACCGGATTCATCTTTGAATGGGACTTATCGGAAACCCATCGGGTTATTTGGACACAATCTGTTCCTCCAGAACTAAGTCCCTATTCCAAATCCTATTCGTACCGTGTCACACACGTTGCGGGTCTTCCCCATGCCGGATCAATGTCACAAACCTTCGAGAAGCTTCCGCTACCATAGACTAAATAGAATTCTTGTCTATTGGTTATTTTCCATTTCTTAGGCATTGTTTTAAATAAAATGTGGGAAATTATGTCTGTATGTTTATTTATTTAAATTAACTAATACTTTTGTATATAATTTACATGACATAATTTCTCTAGTGTTACCGAGAACACGCTGACAGCAATGTCAATGCCTGACACAAGATGTCGCTACTTGTTGCGTTATTTATTGATT
Organism: Dryobotodes eremita; assembly: GCA_917490735.1. NCBI lineage: Eukaryota > Metazoa > Arthropoda > Insecta > Lepidoptera > Noctuidae > Dryobotodes > Dryobotodes eremita. The sequence goes on from OU823261.1 coordinate 7,573,773, forward strand.
TTGCAACGTCACACTGTGCCAGGACCAGCGTGTCATCAACATAGCACACCACGCTGACGCCGCTAGGGAGGTCGCTGTGCAGCACCCAGTCGTACCCGATGTCCGACAGATGCAGCCCCAGGACCGGTCCCTGTGGGACACTGCACGACATCTCTCACCTGTTCTACTTTCCCTGGTGACCGGGGTAGATGACAGCCCTGTCCGTCAGATAGGCCTCGACCACACGACAGAGGTAGGTCGGCATCGGTGATACCGGAATGCCTCCCTGATACAACTCCAGTGCAGAGTATTAAAGGCATTGGGGATGTTTAGAGACACCGCCAAGACGACCCCACCCCGGACCACAGCATGCCCCATCGTGAGGGCTTGCACGCGCATGATGGCGTCCACCGTAGAGCGCCCCCTGCGGAAACCAAACTGGCTCTCCACCAAATCCGGCCCCACCCGCATTAGCCACCCGACGCGCGACGAGGCGGTTTACAATGACTCTGTCAATGAGCTTGCCCACCTCGTCGAGCAGCACGATGGGCTGGTAAGTGGACGGAGAGTCCGCAGGGCGCCCCAGCTTCTCAATGAGGACCAGTTTTCCCGTCTTCCAACGAAGTGAGAACCGGCCCTCCTCCAAGCATGCGCTTAGGAGCCCTCTTAGTCGAGGCCCGAGAGCCTCCAAGGCCAGGACCCAAGCTTTTCCAGGTAAGCCGTTGGGTCCTGGGGCGGAATTTTTGGCACTCTGCCTACGTACCGCCACTCTCAGCTCTGCCTCGGTCACCTCTGGAGTATCATCGTTGTAGTCGGCAGTGTGGTCCGCATCAGGCACCGCAATAGGCGGAGCCAAGGGCGGGGAGTATGCTCCCCTCGCAAACCTAACAGAGCGCTCACCACGCCCTCCACGAGCTGGGGCCGGAGACTCTGCGTCAGCGGCGGAGTCCATGGGCGGAGTTTCTCCCACACCATTTTGTATGCGCGTGCCCACGGGTCCTTGTTCAGAGTCCCCAGCAACTCCTCGTGGGCCAGTACCCTGGCCCGCAGGATCTCCGCTTGGCGGGTGATCTACGCCACTCTGTGCCCCTCGTACAGCTCCTCCTGTGGTACCTGATGTACAGGCGTCCCGCAGCAACGCACGCCTCGCGCAGAGTCGTTAGCTCCGGCGACCACCATTACACCTGGCGTCAGGCGCGTCCGGGCTGGACTCGGGGCATTGCCACGTCACATATTCTAGACAGCAGTCAGCAGGCTTGTCCGGAGATGACACCCAGGCCTGCACGATCGAGCCTTCCAGGAGGAGCTCACGGTCCAGCTGCTTCAGCGCCCACCGCGGACCGCTTTTACTTGGCTCGGTATTGGTTTCTGGAATTTAAACGTAACTGGTTAAATCAGTGTATAGAGCCTGACCCATCGGAGATTGCAGGCGAGATGCCCCTGTTTTTCAAAAAAAATAAGAAAACATAAATCTTATCTCCAAATACTGTAGGTAGGTACCTAATACCAACCACCACCAACCCTAATCGGATAACATTTTTACAAAAACTAAACCGTTTTAATAAATATTAAGGATGAAAACGGGAACCGAAAACAAGACATTAAAAGGCTCTTTGAATTTTCCACAAACTCTTTTTAAAAGGCGTAACGGATAGAAATTAACTTGAAATGAGATAACCCGGTGATTATAAGATCTGTGTTGATTTTGTGGGCCAAACAAAGTGGATTAAAGACGTTTTAACGGGAAAACTTTTTGGTTTATGATTAAGACAAACGTTTAAGAGGCTCGTGGCAAAAAATAACAGCGACACAGGTCGATGGCAGATTAAGCTACGCTTGCCACGGTCGGTTTGTGGATGGGTAACCATCTATTACATATCAAGACCCCTACGTGCCTCGGAAAGCACGTTAAGCCCTTGGTCCCGGCTGTCATTCGGAGATCTTTGAAAGTCCTTACGGGTAGTCAAAGCCCGAAAGTCTGGCAACCAGTCCTACCAAGGGGTATCGTGTTACCCAGTAACTGGGTTGCAGGGGTCGGATAGGCAGTCAGTCCATGTAAAATACTGGTATTCAGCTGTATCCGGTTAGACTGGAAGCCGACTCCAACATGTTGGGAGAAGGCTAGGCATTTTGTTTTAATGGATATAAATTAACTTAGAACGAGATAATCTGATGATGATGATCAAAGAAAACCCCCCGGGGGCTGCCGTTGCCCTGTCTGTTCCTTTCAGTTAAAATGTATAGCAATTTATATTAAGTAATATAAAAATTCAATTAATTCTTACTAAATTAGTTAACATCGTAAAGCTAATTCAATTTAATTCGTATATTCAATTTAATGCAAAGCAGAGAATGACAGCCCCTGACGGGTTTTCTTTGATTTATAAATTATATTAATAGATATCCACAATAAAGATATTGAAATTGAATTGAAATTGATATATGAGTATAATATTTAGTACCATTATTTGGTATTATTGCTGTCTATCTCTACAAGAAGCCAATAAGTAAGTACGTAATGGAAAAACTAAGAAGATTCATAATTTGTTGTTTGTATGGAAAAACTTTAGAGTTGTTCCATACGAACAACTAATTATGAATCTAATCATGAAAAAAATCTAATTAATTAAGGTTTTTTTAATTTTTCTGTGTTTTCTTATTTACATTTAGTAGGGGGATTAGTTATTTAAACCTTTTCCGATTACGTTTTAACATCAGAAGTGGGATTTTACAAAAAAATATATTGCTTTCTATTTGAAACTTTTAAGACAGTAGGTTACTCACATAGACAACACACGAATGTTTGTTTATTTGATAATTCTTTACGATGACATGACACGGTACATATTTTTATTTATCTAAGGTCATAAACTATTGTACCTAACTAATTTTGATTCGGTGGATTTAACCTGTATTTGGAATAAAATATAATATATTTTAATATATTATATTTGATTCTAAATACACGTTTAAGGCAACGGATACTATACTCAGTTTTATAGCCAGCTTGCTGCCGGTAATACGGAGTTTATTTGTTCCCTTTCTTAATTCACTTATTGAAACGCACGAGGGCGTCCCAATCGTATAATAAGCACTCGAGCGCCAGCCATTCTGGCTGCTGCAGCACCCAACATGTCTAAAATCCTGTTCTGTAATGATATCTATACAATACAAAACAAAATTGTATCGAGTTCGGATGAATAGTTTCAGAGAAGCCTTCAAGCGCTGACTATTCTGGCTGCTGCAGCGCTCCCTGGTGGTTTACAGCTATAAAACATGTTTAAAAACCTGCTCTGAAATGATAGCTGTTAGTGCAAAAAATCTCATCGGGATCGGATGAATAGTTTCTGAGAAGCCCTTGAGCGCCAACCATCCTGGCTGCTACAGCGCCCTCTGGCGACCTACAGCTGTAAAACATGTCTAGAAACCTGTTCTGAAATAAGACCTTATACAGTACAAAAAAATCCATCGAAATCGGATGAATAGTTTCTAAGAACCCCTCAAGCGCTGACTATCCTGGCTGCTGCAGCGCTCCCTGATAGTCTACAGCTATAAAACATATTTAAGAACCTTCCCTGAAATAATAGATATTTATTGCAAAAAGTCGCATTGAAATCGGAACAGTAGTTTTCGAGGAAAATGGTAACAGACATACATACACAAAAACAACCTCTAACGCCAAACGCATATTACGCCTCCGTTCCGTCATGGGTAATAAAAATATATATAAGTATAAATATATATAAATATATATAATATATAATATGTAAAAAAAAATCTTCAAGGTATTTTAAATACAAACATTTGATACTTAAGAGGCGTCGGTTTTTAATTTAAAGCATTATTGCTTAGCCATTGAGTAATTAAAACGGAAGACTCAAATATTCTAAAGAATCTTTCCAACTATTTGTTCTTTGAATCGTTTTCGATGTGTCCCAGTAATTGTTACTTTGAACCCTGAAGTAATATCTAGAACCTCTTTGTAAGTTCTTCCAACAATCAAAAATGGTCGGAGATTAATCCTTTATGCAACAACACTGCTTTTATGTACTGGATTTCATTCATTATACAAAGGAATTGAAATGCAATTCAGCTTTCTCTGATTAAAAAGTGGAGCGAAAGAATTTAATATAATAAAAATAGATGGATTTTTTACTTTATAGTATAGCTTTGAGTTACGTTTGTGAGAATAGAGCATCGTTTCATAGAAGAAGTGACTGAGAATAAAGCAATGTGAAAAAGATTGTTTTTTGTACACATATAATTATAACCTATTAAAACTACATTCTCTGCCAAGCGTGATGATTAAGGCGTAATAACATCGCTGGTAAATTTTTACTGTTTCGAGTATATTATGATGGGCTATCATAATATACTCGATGCAGAATTTTGCGTGACGTCAGTGTGACGTGTAGCTCGCAAGTGGGCTTTTGTAGATGCCGCTACAGAACTAACAAAATCATGACCGGAATTTAAAAACGTTACATACTTAGCATGGGCTTTGGCTAAGCATTATTCTTGTCACTGTCGCACAACTGTCAAACTAAAAGTGCAAGATAATGACGGAAACATATCTAATAAAAATGTGCGTGCTAAGTAACGTTAATTTATCTGGGTCTATGAAATTTTTTCACATAGCAAGCTGTGGCGTAGACAAATAATACAAAACAATTAATTAATATCTAAAATATTTATTAATGTGAAATTAATTAATACAACACGAAATAAAAAATAATTAATACATTTTTTGTTAAGTTTCATAAAAATTGATGTTGGTATTATTGGTATACAACATGTCCTCGAATTAACGCACACCACCAAACACCCCAATTAGAATATTATGTTATAATCATAATACATACACTGATTTTTTACTGTTATGTAAATGATAAATGATTTTATTTCTGTAAGTAGGTTTGAACAAACACCATTACACGTCAATCATATTTTAAAAACTAGATGAGGTCGGCGTTTCCTATCTGACTACTCTGAGAAGATAGGCCGAAACAAACTCAGAGGTCACAGTCTCTTTTAAAGTCCAGACATAATCTTCGTCAGATCATGTGAAGACCATGTAGATTTGTGTCTGAAATGGTCTTTTCAGGAAAAACCACACAAATTGAGTGGACCTGTCCAGTCAGTGCACGCATTTGTCAGTAATCAGTAAAAAGTGTATGAAAGGTAAGGTATTTATTAATTAAATTAGTTATACTGATTGTGGGAGAAAATTGTGGTCACGTTACAAATCTATGCACGCACACAGTCGCACACGTATAAGGGTCTAGCGTAGTAGGTACCTCGTCCATTTTGGTTTGTTTTGACTGCACAGCGGAAGTGTGACTGTAATTTACGTATTTTTAATATTTTTTTGGATAATTACCTATATTAGAAATGACAGAAATCGATTCTATAAACGATTCGAAACAAACTACTTTCATAATGTGCATTAACTTAGTTAAACTCCCACACCGTTACACCGATCGCCATCATTGGCTTGGTAAATGACAAAGAAAATAGTTTTTTCACTTCTTACCTATATTCCATCAATAAAGTAATACTCTTAACTTTTCCATCATGTCCTACTTTTCAAGTAAATTTATGTCCACCTTATTAAAAAAGGGCCTACTACAGTACAGTTTTCTGTTTCAAGACCAACTTTTCGGTGTTTGCAAGCATTCCAGTAGACCTTTAAGTTATGGAATTACTATGTACATTGTAAGTCCATGCAGTATATCTAAACGAATGTTATAAAGAGACAAGATTTGATTTTGTTTACGTTTGTTTGTTACGCTTTTACGGTAAAACGGCTCAATAGATTTGGATAAAATTTGAAACCTGGGTAGAATGTGACCTGGATTAGGACATAGAATAATTTTTATCCCGATATTCCCACGGGATCGAGCCTTATGCGGGTGAAACCGCGGGGCGCAGCTAGTGTGTAATAGTTAGACTAAAGACTGCAGAAAGTTTTGTACACTTGAAAAAAATATTAAAAAAGGAAAGTGCTATTTATGCCAGGCTCTACACTGAAATATTCATAGCACATTGTACATAAAATGAAAATGGAAGTCATTGACATTTTCTTCAAAATCGATTTTCATATAGCAGTGGTAATCTCTAAGATTTGTGCCTTAATCACATGACATATATTTTAGTAATTGCGTGTGACGCTGGTTATACAAAAACCGAAACCGATGTTATTTTGTTATTCATTACGCCTTGTTTCCCCGGAGGGTTGGGCAGAGGTGTACCTAGAGTACACCCACATTTTGCCATTTTTGTTTCAGTCCCATGTAGCGGGCCTATTGCCATCAACCGGGCTTAAATCCAGACTCCGGGCTGCTACTGAGAAATTCCAGAAAGAAAAACTCAATAACACTTTGACCGATCTGGGAATCGAACCCAGGACCTCATACTCAGCAGTAGTGCTTGTAACCACTAGACCAATTAGGCAGTCAGTTATTTTGTCTTGTTTATACCTTTTTAGAAACAAGCCCTTTTTAGTTGTTGTAGTTGGGTTTTAGCTTTTAACTTTCTTTTTTATTTAAATTCTTTTGGGGTTAGAGATCATTGAGGACAATCAGCCTATAATGTTCCCACTGCTGGGACTCAGGCCTCCTCTCTTTGAGAGGGAGTGGGCTGTAATCTACCACGCGGGCCCAGTGCCGGTAAGTAGATGTTACATGTCTTCGAATTTTTGGTTCTAGTATATGCCGGTTTCCTCACGATGTTTTCCTTTACCGTTTTGAGAGCAGTAGAGATGAAATTATTTACAAAAAGTAAAGCACCTGCCTGGTGTTTGAACCCACGACCTACAACTCGTAACGTTGCAGGTAGTCTTCAGTTCTGGTTTATTTATTTCTTCCATTTTTATAAATAATTTAAATGTCGTCACGAAATAATAATAGAAAATAATGTATTGTTCACAGTCACAAGAATACACACACACACACACACACACACACACACAATCTAAATACCTACCCAACACTAATGGTATTAAATAATTACTTTAATTTGCTAAACTACTAACTTTTCAGTAAACACAATTATTTAAAGCACGTTTTGATCGCACCGTTTGCAAAAAATTACATAGATTCATCGTCAATGAGCCCTACTGGGCAACTGATTTATGAACGAACCAGAGTGATGACATTACTTTTGATAGGCAAAAGAAGGGATGTCGATAAAGAGTGTGCGCTCGGATTAAAACAACGTATGTGCCAAACGAAATTTCATCTGTTCTAAATAAAAAGTGGTATTAAAACTGCTTTATTTAACCTTCGATACGATTCCTCTATATGTTTTATAGTAAACTTCATTGAATAACTCATAAGCGTTATTGCGCATTATCACAAGCGCCTTGATTCTCAAAAAAACATAAAAATTGTGAACTAATCGAGACAATTTTATTGTATCGTGTATTCCTTTTATGCTAGGCCATAGTTATAGTCAAAAAACATACACCAAAATATTAGGTCTTTACCTATGAAATTGCCGTTCTGCAGTACTGGCCATTTCAAATCAAAATAATTTTTGTTTGGCTATGAATTCTAATTTCAAATTAATTTTATTTTAAAAACATGGATTTTTTTTTCTAAAAGTAGTTATTTCTTTATTGATTAGTGTTACATTTTCATCGCATTTCAATCTTTTTCGTCATCATGGATACGTTAAAAATTCGAGTAATTATGGAATATGAGTACCGTCGTGGCAGCAACGCGGCACAAGCGGCACGCAACATCAACGACGTTTACGGAGCTAACTCTACAAACCAACGCACCACCTGTTATTGGTTTGCTCGCTTCCGTTCTGGAAATTTCGACCTGAAAAATGAACCTCGCGGTCGTCCGAAGACTTTGGTCGACAATGACGAATTAAAGGCGATTGTGGAAGCTGATGATACACAATCTACGGCTGAATTAGCAGCAGCTTTCGACGTTAGCGTCAAAACAATATTGGTCCATTTGCGTCAAATTGGCAAGGTAAAAAAGCTTGACAAATGGGTGCCCCACGAACTCAATGATCGCCAGCGCGAAGTACGCGTCGAGACGTGCCTTGCACTGCTCAACAGACACACAAATGAAGGAATTTTGAACCGCATTGTTACCTGCGATGAAAAATGGATTCTGTTTGATAACCGTAAGCGCTCAGCAAGTTGGTTGGATCCTGGTTCAGCACCTAAACAATGCCCTAAACGAAAACTTACCCCTAGAAAAGTGATGGTCACTGTTTGGTGGTCTAGCGCCGGTGTGATTCATCACAGCTTCTTACCAAACGGGGTGAGCATTACTGCAGATGTGTACTGTGAAGAACTGAACACAATGATGGAGAAGCTGGCGCATCTCCAACCAGCATTGGTCAATCGCTCGTCTCCGCTGCTCCTGCACGACAACGCGCGACCTCATACTGCACAGCAGACGGTCTCCAAGTTGCAAGAACTGGGGTTGGAAGCTCTCCGTCATCCGCCCTACTCACCAGACCTTGCGCCTACAGACTACTACTTTTTCCAGAATTTGGATAACTTCTTGGCGGGAAAAAAATTTAATACCCGAGAGGCAGTACAAAATGCCTTTGAAGAATTTGTTGCCTCCCGTCCAGCTGATTTCTTTAAGAAGGGCATCAATAAACTGCCACTGCGATGGCAAAGATGCATTGATTGCATGGGTGATTACTTCGATTAATACAAATAAAAAATTCATGAAAAAAATTCGTTTAAATTTTTTCATACAAAACGGCAATTTCATAGGTAAAGACCTATTATTATATCCCTATTCGATATACCTAACTACGTAAAAAGGTACATCCCCTTGACGGTCGGGACGACACATTGAGTCGGCTGTCAAAAACTGCGCGTCTGTCAACAGACTCATTTAGTCTGCGTATTCTGGGTCGAAAAAAACGCGTCAAATTGCCTGTCTAAACTATACCTTTCCTGCCCTAACACACACAGAGTGTAGGGAAAAGATAAGGAAAGTCATATAACATCACAAGTTAAACATCTAGCATTATTTCGCTCCGGAATGTTTTATCCTATAAAATCTGTGGGGAAGGCTTTCATTTCATGTACCTACCGGACAAGAACGTCTCAGTGCGCCAAAAATATACAATAAATACAACGCATGACTCCAAGCGAGGGAACTCCTAAATGGTCAACAGCACAGACACAAAATGTTATCTACGTATTTACGCCATGACCTGTCTGCTGACCCAGGATTGGCTCCATACGAGAGATCTCCTTAGCGGTCAACAGCACAGGCACGAAATTTTGTATAAGTACTCATTCAATTATGAATTATGATAACCCATTCTAAAGTATGGCATGACTTGGATAGTGCAACTTGGTTGGCTTCACACCGTGATTTGTGTGAAGGCGTGTTTAGGTTCGTTGGATTTGTCTTACAAGTACCTGTCAAGTGAACGTGATAGAATGGATTTTTAAACAAATTCTAATCCTAAAAATACAAAATAAACTTTAAGTAAAAACCGTTTGAAAACAAGCTTTTAATGAATTAAAAATACCAAAAAAAAAACTTACGTTTACAGCTAGCTTTTAAAAAGGTTTTTTTTTAAATATTGTAAACAGTGCAAAAACTGGCAAAATAGGTTAGTTAAATTAGAAATAAGCAAAGAAAACTATATTTTCTTTAACCTTTTCTCAGGTAGACACAAAGTAATATCTAATTTAATACTATTTCACCCACTTTTTTATCTTCAAAGATAATGGATATGCATCCGATTTTCTCAAAAGATTCCTATTAAGAATTCTTTTTAAGATAAAGCAAAATTGTATTAGGTTATCAGCAAACTAAGCAACTAGATTGTGCTAGAGTAATCTTCAAGTTATTCCACTGAGTGTATTAGACAGGTCTTTAGATATAAGATAATGCAGGTACCATAGAGCTAAGAATTGCCCGTGCCGGCAGTGTCTTGGAACTGCAGAAGTAATAAAATTCGTTGCGCTAAAAGTACGTTGAGCGTGAAACTTCTGTTGCAGACCGCCTTTAGGTCCCATCGCCATCAACGCGCGGCGATTAATGAGAGGCGAGTAAAACTACCAACTATAAACGATTTGGCGAACAACGAGCAGTGAGTGCGCGAAGGCGACAAGCGATTACTCGCTGGTATGCGTGTACTAAGCGGTTGTCTCTCGGCGAGTGACAAACGCCAAGCGAGAATCGGTGAGCGAGTACTCTCTTTGATAGCTTTTGTCGCTGCGACAAACGAGTACCAGCCGGGCGGCGGTGTGAACAGTCAGCGATCAACTATTCATACTCTTTTACTTACACGGGACTTACAACCTTTTGTACGTTTCTTGAGCGAGGAAATCGTTGATAGCTAGTCGCTGCCTCGTTAGTGGACAGGACAGGGCCTCAAAACAGTCAGTTTTTTAATGTGATTTGTGTCGTAGTCTGATTAAACGGTGATGCTTGGTTTGCATGGAAAGTGTTGGCAATGCTGCCGCTTTCAGCGACCGGTGAGGCGTCTCCGTGCTCTGTGGAAGTAGATACAGAGCTAAATAGGAGTTGGAAATGTCAATACCGCCCTACACAGAAAGTTTCATACAAAACAAAAGCAGGTTATGTTATCGTTTTAGTATATCTGTGTGTGCGATTATTTCGTTTCTCTTTTGTTATTTTGAAGCGGGAATCTATAGGAGTTGGATTTGCAACTAGATAATGCATTTTGTGCACCGACCACATAATTATCAGGCCAATGCATGCTTGTGTTCTCCGTTTTGAAGTATTTAATTAAAAGTTAAGAAGATGGCTAAGCAAAAGAATTCATTATTTTCTTTAACCATTTCGTTCAGGGTCAAAATTTCCAATTCTCAAAATGTCCAATTCTTAAAATTTCCAACTCCCAAAATTTCCAATTCCCAAAATGTCCAACTCCCAAAATATCCAATCTTTGAGAATGTGGTTTTATTAGTTAATTTATTGCTCGTATTTTGTAAAGCCTTATGTAGTTTTAGACTATGAACTACGAATCCGATACTTTTGTTTGCACTACGAATTCAATAATTTCTGCAGCAATACAAAATATCACAACTTATTTTTTTTTCTGCTTTCGTATCTATACAATATTTCGGTACAGCCATATCATCTTAGGCTATCGCCTGACTTCAAGTCTGCCTGCCTGTATGCAACCAGCCTACCAGGTAGGTAGGTATCTCTAATCTGAATATCGGGTTTCACAACCTACTGTTTCCTTATACCGATGGGCTTTTAAAACCATCCTACGAACATTGGGGCTGATTGTCATTTGCAAATCCCGTTATCACAGATTTTGCTCTCTGCGTTTAGTTTGCTGTTAAGCGGAAGGTGGAAATTAGGTTGATAAGGAAATGCAGCTATGTAGAGAAACATTTTGGTTAAACACCAAAATGGAGGTCGGTACAGCCGAGTAATTATTCGATTAGTAACGTAAGTAATTAAGTAAGCTGATTGGTCAAATTTAGAATAAGTTCTTAGAGATTCTACAACATAATATTATATAGTTTATTAAATACATATGTTTTTAGATGCCGCCCGCGCCCGCACCGGCTGCAATAAATCATTTTGAAATGAATAAGAGGTTACGCTGATATACAAACTGCTTCTAAGTGTTACTTGATACTATAAGATCACAGGAATTATTGTAGAAAACTCTCTTCAAGGCATTAAAGATTATATTTCCAATATTCTAGACTAGGAACTAAACGTGTTCGATCTTCAAATCAAAGGCGAAGCATTTTAATGAGGTCTGACTTCTACAAAGAACCAAAGGAAATTCAATTCAGGTCTATAAGATTAACGATAATAGCGTGTGTGGTGAAATTTGTTCCAAATAAATTGTCTTGGCGAGTGAGTGATTAGGACCGGCCCAACGAGATTGCTCTAATTAAATAGATTCATCGGCCGAACCATGGAATAGATAATTACAGAAGGCCGGCTCCATACAACGAGCAGAAACAGGCGCACGCACACATAGACGCGTATGCACGCGTATACTGGGTTTGTTACGAAGCCACACGGCAATGGTAACAAAACTAGTATAAGCTGGCCTCGTATTCTATTGAAAGTACACACGGCTACATATCAAGCTATACATTTCCAGTATAAGCTGGCCTGGCATTGTACAGAAATCCTATACAATGCGAGATCGGCTTATACTGGAAATTATAGCTTGATATGTAGGCGTGTGTTCTATGCTAGGCCGGCTTAAGGATTTTAATTCAGATTTGTTACAGTTGTAATGGCAATCATGTCATTTGTTTTAAATAGGCTTTTATTTTATATAGATTCTTCTATATTTTGTGAATGTGACGGCGTCCTCACCTTCCGCCTGACGCAGGTCCTCACCGGACATGGCTGTTTCGGGAGGTTCCTGTTTCGAATAAGGCGGGAGGAAACGCCCGGGTGTTACCATTGTGTGGATCGACCGGAGGACACGGTGGAGCATACGGTGGAGGTCTGCCCGGCTTGGGCGGAGCACCGCCGTGTCCTCGTGGCGGCGATCGGCGGCGGCGACCTCTCGCGTCCGGCCCTGGTTCAGGCCATGGTACGGAGCGAGAGGGAATGGGAAGCCGTCACCTCCTTCTGCGAAGCAGTAATGCTCGCGAAGGAGGAGGCGGAGCGCGAGAGGGAGAGGCAATCACTACGCCCTCGCGCCCCTAGTCGCCGCAGGAGGAGACACCCTGGGCGTCGGGAGTCGATTGCCGACTCCCGGCCACCGTAGGCGCGGACGGCGAGCAATGGGCAGCTCGCCGTCCGGTAAGGACCAGGCCCGGGTCGACGGCGCGTCGTGTTCCACGCGCGCCTCAAAGAGATGTCAGCAAAATTGACGGGGTCCGATAGGACCGATGCCTGCCGGGGCTGCAGATTGTTCGAAAGAGTTACCGTGGCCCTGGCGCACAGGCAACTGAAGGAACACGGGTGGGTTTTAGTCAGTAAGAGTCTGACACGCCCTTCCGCTCCGCCCAGAGCGGGAGAGGTCATTTGATGATTTCCCATCCAAAAAAAAAAAAAAAGCCCTACACTGTCCTCCCATTATCAACACTGTAATTTGAAACATTGTAAAAGCCCCTTATTTTTAAAAGAGTAACCGTGGAGTTTCTTGCCGGCTCTTCTCCATAGGAAACAACCAATTGGAACCGTGCACGTAGCTTCTGACGTTTCATAAGTGCCCATGTTGGTTTATGTGAAATAAAATATTTTGATTTGATTTAAGGTCAAATTGCTACCACTGATGTGCAGTTGAATAGACAGCATTTTTAAAAAAATGCTTGGAGTCGCTGTCTTCTTCTTCGTCGTGTTACTGGCACGATAGTTATTTAACTTTTGTTGGCACAAAACTTCGCCACTTCCACGGCGTTATCGGTGGCAGCACTGAGGTCACTTTCGCTGCATGTTTTGGGGTTCAGAGGGCAGGACAGCAGGTGTAGCATTATTTGTGACTCAGCTCCATATCCACACCCTGCTGCCGTTCCGTCGAAAATTGATAGCGTCCCTACCAGACAACCCGGTCGATGCCCGTTGCAAACTATGGCAGGGTACCTTTCCCCCACCTACTCACTATCTATCACCAAACGAGCATCTTCCTGCAGGGAACCTTTTTACCCTTCCGTGGTCTACTTGGACTCGCTGTACACTAGACGCATGTATATGTGTGCGTGCGTTTTTGCTCATTGTATGGAGATGACCCTCTGTACGTATCTATTTTGTACACGAATTGATTAAATAGTGTTTGTTTCAAGTTATTTCTGGATCTCATTACTGTATTGATTGTTTTGATTCCGATTGGAATTTTGGGCGAGGGATAAAACAAACAAGTTGTATGGAAAGTAGATTACAATATAAAATAGTCGGGAAAAGAAATTGGCGTTACAGTTCTCGTAAACCTGCTACCTACTAGATTATTTTGTAAACTCAACAAAACTTCGATAAAATTATATGCTCGATAAATGGACTGGAATTTATCCAGATAAGGTGAAAGAGACCAATATATTAATGCAAAAGCAAAAATAAAATTTTGAAGTACAGGTAATATAATATTTCCCTTTGCATTATACATAGACGCAAATACGAAATAAATCAGACACAATACCGAAACGGTTGCTGTCAAAATCTAAAATAGTGCTCCAAGGCAAAATGTGGAAGGAGCAAATAAGGTAGCAAAATTCAAAAATTGCATTTTCAGAATTTATCTCATGAAATTGTCCGTGAAATTGCTCGTCGGGGCATGAAGCTGGGCTAAACGTTGTGCTCCACGTATCATGGATCTTCCACAGAGATTGTAAAAGATATTAGAGTGACAAAAAATAAAATATCACACGCGCTGACAGCAATGAATGACAGGAGCTTTGCTACAATGCCTTTTATATGGACGACTAGCTATGACCGCGGCTTCGCTCACGTGACAGTGTATTCTATTGGCATTATAATTTAAGGGGACTTCAGGACCTAAACGTAAGTTTTATAATGCCTAAAAGTATATGATCCACTGCAGTAAACAAAATCAGAAAAATATATGTTATTCTTCAGGATATTTTCTAATTAGATAGTGTGTTGAAAACATAATACAACTAATTTGATACGATAGAAAAAAATCACGAAGATACCTCTAAAAATTTCTTTTAACGATTAAAAACCATACTACTATGCATTAAATCATTCTGATTTTTGTCAGATTATTCTACAAGCAACATACTAACGTAATAGTGTTTTAATTTTTTAATCCAATCAATAGATTTTTTGTAAATAGATAATTGATTCGTATTTTGCATTAAATTACCAGCGTTGTGTCATCGCGCTTCTCTTTCTTTTCTATGCAGTCCGACAGTGACCGCGCTTTAGCTGTTGTAAGCCCCTTAATGGGAACGTGAACTCATAGTAAATTCGTATTTATCCTCTACAACAACGGTTGTTTTTGTGACCTTAAACTAAAACTTGTTAGTGCATTTTTGGTTTAAGTATATGGACGAAAGAAAATAGTTGTAGTTCATGAATACTCCTGGGTTCCGAAATAAAAAAAGCGTTTAAAAAAAAAAACTGGATTTTAATTTCTCTCACTTCTTTGATAACTTGATCAGCCGATTGTATGGAAGAATTCATCGTTTCTGACATTTTTCTTAAATCATAAATGCAAAGGTCGATTACTTAACGATGGCTTACAAGAGATAACGATATAAGGATTGCATACTGCTAAGTGATATACATAATAAAAGAAAATGTCGGACACCCACTTGTAATCAGGGTGACATTTTTACTTCTTGTATTTATTGGTAACAAGTCATTTTTATTTTATATTATGATATACAGGATGACCGGGACATTGACGCGCAAACTATAACCATGAACTCAGCACATGATTCTAGACCCCTTAGTGTAGAAATGTATCATCGGTAATCAGAAGAAAATTTGCTGTTTGAAAACTGAAAAAATAACAAAAATATAAAAAAGAAAAAAGTAGGAAATAATAATAAATTTGAAAACTGCAACCTATGCGGTCAAAATGTATGGAACAGCAAATTTTTTATTTTTTTTTAATGGCCTACGAATAATTTCAACGCAGAGGTGTTCAGAATCATGTCCATGAATCAATCCAAGGTCATAGGTAGCGCGTCGATGTCCCTGCCAAGCTGTATACTTATAAATCTTCCGAAATAATGACCTATTATAAATGATGGTGAGAACCACAACATAATCGATTGCGTAGTTTAGAAGAACAACGGGGTCACACAGACAGACACGAAAAGGGACTTTAATTTATAATATTATAATAATAGGTCTTTACCTATGAAATTGCCGTTTTGTATGAAAAAATTTAAACGAATTTTTTTCATGAATTTTTTATTTGTATTAATCGAAGTAATCACCCATGCAATCAATGCATCTTTGCCATCGCAGTGGCAGTTTATTGATGCCCTTCTTAAAGAAATCAGCTGGACGGGAGGCAACAAATTCTTCAAAGGCATTTTGTACTGCCTCTCGGGTATTAAATTTTTTTCCCGCCAAGAAGTTATCCAAATTCTGGAAAAAGTAGTAGTCTGTAGGCGCAAGGTCTGGTGAGTAGGGCGGATGACGGAGAGCTTCCAACCCCAGTTCTTGCAACTTGGAGACCGTCTGCTGTGCAGTATGATGTCGCGCGTTGTCGTGCAGGAGCAGCGGAGACGAGCGATTGACCAATGCTGGTTGGAGATGCGCCAGCTTCTCCATCATTGTGTTCAGTTCTTCACAGTACACATCTGCAGTAATGCTCACCCCGTTTGGTAAGAAGCTGTGATGAATCACACCGGCGCTAGACCACCAAACAGTGACCATCACTTTTCTAGGGGTAAGTTTTCGTTTAGGGCATTGTTTAGGTGCTGAACCAGGATCCAACCAACTTGCTGAGCGCTTACGGTTATCAAACAGAATCCATTTTTCATCGCAGGTAACAATGCGGTTCAAAATTCCTTCATTTGTGTGTCTGTTGAGCAGTGCAAGGCACGTCTCGACGCGTACTTCGCGCTGGCGATCATTGAGTTCGTGGGGCACCCATTTGTCAAGCTTTTTTACCTTGCCAATTTGACGCAAATGGACCAATATTGTTTTGACGCTAACGTCGAAAGCTGCTGCTAATTCAGCCGTAGATTGTGTATCATCAGCTTCCACAATCGCCTTTAATTCGTCATTGTCGACCAAAGTCTTCGGACGACCGCGAGGTTCATTTTTCAGGTCGAAATTTCCAGAACGGAAGCGAGCAAACCAATAACAGGTGGTGCGTTGGTTTGTAAAGTTAGCTCCGTAAACGTCGTTGATGTTGCGTGCCGCTTGTGCCGCGTTGCTGCCACGACGGTACTCATATTCCATAATTACTGGAATTTTTAACGTATCCATGATGACGAAAAAGATTGAAATGCGATGAAAATGTAACACTAATCAATAAAGAAATGACTACATTTAGAAAAAAAAATCCATGTTTTTAAAATAAAATTAATTTGAAATTAGAATTCATAGCCAAACAAAAATTATTTTGATTTGAAATGGCCAGTACTGCAGAACGGCAATTTCATAGGTAAAGACCTAATAATATTACGGGTGTAAAGACACTTAACGAAGCTGAGAGTCATTTGTACTCCCAGTCATTATAATTATTTTTTTGTACTGGACTATACCTGGGAACCTTCTGGTTACGGAAATATTGAAGGTCAAAATTCCAACTTTTACTGACGTTTTTTTACGAAGACAAGTTTTTATTGTTATAACACAACTTTAAATACCCCCACAACCCCTGCACCGTTGCATGCCACTCGCATGCAATGATACAGGGGTCGTGGGGTCACTATGGGTATAAGCACAATGTTTTGCTTGTGTTACATTGCGCACTACCGCAAACAGCAAATCACACCAAAAATAAAAGTCGTTTCCCAGCAATTATTTTTGTGCAATGTTACTTAGTTTGATGTACAGAATGCGCAGTTGGCAGCTATGTGATGGGTCTTTTTACATCCTGTAGATAAGTTTAGGAGGGTGACGATGCAAGGATCGCACTGGATTACGTTTCTGCATAGAAATTGAAGAGTTTCTGGACGAAGTGTAAACCGTTGGTACAATTTGACGGACTGCGGTCCGCAAGTAATCGTGTCGGGTTCTTCCATACATACAAATCACCACAAACTTTGCGAAAGCGATGTAATATCGTTCATGTCATGCATTCTATATATCATAGCATATAGTATAAGTGTCGCTACAATTGCGTTAAATCAGCCTGTAATTTACCCTAAAGCGGCCTATTGTACCTTTTTGAAAATTATTTGTTCTGCAATTAAACGGATATCTATGCAATAAATTGTAGGAATATGTGAGAGGAATGATAATTGATGTGTATTTACTAATGGCTTTAAAGAGTAGGGGAACACCAAAATAAACGATGAATGGATTATGTGAGAGATCATACGGCTATAAAAGGGGTGATTTCTGAGATAACGGCTAACATCGGCGGATGTATGGATGAAGATAGCTGAGAGAAGGACAGGAGGATGATAGACTCTGATGCTCAATAAAATGTCCATCTTCCTCTAACGCCATATTCGCATTTTTTACACTAAGAAAAAAGAAAGAGGGTATCTAAGTGATTATGACCATAGGATGGAAGTAAAAACTTGCGACTGGAACCGATTATACGCGATTTAGCGTCACCAACTGACTGGGGCCGAATATATCCGATTCAGCGTCACCGACCCCGGTTCAGTTCGTTCAATGTTCTAATGATTATACGTGATTTAGCGTCACCGACTGACTGGGGCCGAAAATATCCGATTCAGCGTCACCGACCCTGATTCAGTTCGTTCAATGTTCTAATGATTATACGCGATTTAGCGTCACCGACTGACTGGGGCCGAATATACCCGATTCAGCGTCACCGACCCCGGTTCAGTTCGTTCAATGTTCTAATGATTATACGTGATTTAGCGTCACCGACTGACTGGGGCCGAAAATATCCGATTCAGCGTCACCGACCCTGATTCAGTTCGTTCAATGTTCTAATGATTATACGCGATTTAGCGTCACCGACTGACTGGGGCCGAATATACCCGATTCAGCGTCACCGACCCCGGTTCATGTCGTTCAATGCTCTAATGATTATACGCGATTTAGCGTCACCGACTGACTGGGGCCGAATATACCCGATTCAGCGTCACCGACCCCGGTTCATGTCGTTCAATGCTCTAATGATTATACGCGATTTAGCGTCACCGACTGACTGGGGCCGAATATACCCGATTCAGCGTCACCGACCCCGGTTCAGTTCGTTCAATGTTCTAATGATTATACGCAATTTAGCGTCACCAACTGACTGGGGCCGAAAATATCCGATTCAGCGTCACCGACCCCGATTCAGTTCGTTCAATGTTCTAATGATTATACGCGATTTAGCGTCACCGACTGACTGGGGCCGAATATACCCGATTCAGCGTCACTGACCCCGGTTCAGTTCGTTCAATGCTCTAATGATTATATGCGATTTAGCGTCACCGACTGACTGGGGCCGAATATACCCGATTCAGCGTCACCGACCCCGGTTCAGTTCGTTCAATGTTCAGAAAGAGCGTAAAAAAAAAAAAAAAAAAATCACTTAATTCAGATAACAGTGATCCATATTTTGTTAGTAATACACACAGCTTATATTCTAGTGTTAGTAACATTGATATAAAAAGAATATTATTATAACAAAGGACGACCAGGCAGAAAGACAGGTATGTTCCCTACCTAATCAACCTCCGCATAAAATGCTTGATATTGGGAGTATAGCTCTCCGCCACAGCTCTCAGGATATAAAAATAGGAAAGTGCGCCTAAATAAATTTTCTCTTTAAAATTGTTGAAGACACCCGACAGTACTATATAAATAACCATATGAAATTAATCAAGCACAAACAAATAGTGCAGCTGAATCGTCAACATAGTATAAGGAACAAACAAAACTGGGTTAAAACCAGATTTGCAGATCTCAAATAAGATTCCGTTGTAATGCGAGTCGTGGGCACGTTGCTATTTATCTTCCGTTTGCTTCTGATGTTGTTGGGCATCTGATTTCAACTGTTTTTGGTGCTCTATTTCAAATAAAAGATGAAAGTCTGTTTTGTAAAACCTTTTGGAATAAAAATGAAAATTTTGTGTAGGTACTGTCGCACTTACCTATTTACATTTCCATTAGTATGTTTTGATTTCCATTAACTAGTTCGGTCTTGGATTATACTTTAAAGGGTTGGTTTTTTTTTTACGTTAATTAATACTAAATAAAGTAAACCCTTAATATTATGATTAAAACATATAAACAAACAAACATTTAAAAAACCTGTTTTATTTCTTCCAAAGGTACACACAGGGTTGTCCAGAGGTACAAACATGTAACGTACCATTGGACAAAACTACACATTTAAATAAATATTTTAATTAAAAAAAAAAATATACCACTAGGTCTACTACAAAACATACAGTAACTTAAGACCATATGGCGTACAAAATAAAGTCATTGTCATATAGATACCTTGAATATACACAGAGAGAGAGGTTGTTCGAAAGTTCAGGTCACGGCTTCTTTCTATACTCCGTGGTTCAGGTAGTCTAAAATGTGCATAGGTACAATAAATGTCCCTACCTACCTATACCTAACGTAACTTCATGAGTCATGCTTATAGACTGCAATGAGAAAAAATTAATAAAAGAGAAATCTAATTTAGATTATTTTATTTTTTATTTGATTTATATATTTAGATTCTAGGCAAAGATTAATAGATTATGCCAGAAGCCACACGAAAAAAAACTAACATTCAAACTAAAAAGCAGCTACTTAATAACCATTTTTTTCCTAATAACTTTAAAAGTTCAAAGCCGTAGCAGTTTCAAATGTGAAACAATTCAAAACATACACCCGGTTCTGATTCGAAAAGTTGAAGTTGAGAACTTTTCAAACTTAAGGTGATATCTTCAATCTAGCCCGCGAAATTCATCTTACATATTTTGCAAAGAAATTTTAAATTGCGCGGGCATTCACCTTAAGTAATGCTAAAGTAGAATTTGACAAGTTGTCAACTTCTAATTCTCAAAGCAGTAACCGGGTGATTTAAAAAAGAAATTGATTTGGTTGTCAAAGTACAATAAAAAGTTAATCTATAAAGTTCAATTTATTAAGGTGTTTGGTGTTTGGTGTTTGCGGTGTTGTTGGCACATAATAGTTGATTTATCAACTCCCAAACTAAGTCAATCTTGTATTTTGGGAGTTAGTGGTTCTTAAGATTTAGACTTTACATATCCTCGTAGCGAATGACATATTTAATTAATTAAATTAAATATTTGATGGAAGAAATGCTAGCTGTGCGCCCACATTTCACGGAAAAACGGGCACAAAAATCCAAACTCCGACTGTCTCTGTCAAATATTTGCTTAATAACCGAATAAACCACAGATGCTATACAAATTGTGCAAAATTTTCTGATGTCGAAAAATATGTAGCCATTTTTGTGAGGAAACGATGTATTTTTAATTTTAATAAAGCCGAAATGCGCTAGTTAGCCGGCAACAAGGGTATCTGGCAACAAATAGAACAGGGTGAGCGGTGGCTTATTCACAAATCCTGCTGACTGCAGGGAAGGGGGTTTTTAGGGTTAACGGTATTGAAACGGTAGAAAAACGATACGGTTGTAATACAGAGTGGCAGGGATTTCGACGCATAAACTGTTACCATGGATTCAGTACATGATTCTAAACGCCCCTGCGTTGAAATTTCTCGTCGGTTATAAAAAAAAAAAGAGTTAATCCATACATTTTGGCAGCGTAGGTATTGCGCTTTGCTATGAAACAGCAGATTCTTATTTTGATAAACGACGATTTTCTATGCTAGGGGTTTTAGAATCATGTGCTGAATGCATGGTAACAGTTTGTACGGCGATGTGCCTGCCACCCTGTATAGTCAACAGCGACACAGACTTATTTCCATTCCTTTCGTGAGTTCTCAGATGACTAGCAACACCAAATGGTGGCGAAAGCTTGCTCGGAACTGAGAAAGGTGACGTGACTTCAATCACCAAAGCAATTAATGTATAATACTTTATTGAATAAAACATTTACAAAAAGTGTACATTTAGCCAACAGTCGATATTTTCCATACAGTTATAGTGCCTAAAAATAAACTAAAACTAAAATTTGATTACAGGTGCAAGTAATGATAATTCGGAATTACAATAAGGTAGAGGCCTGCCCGATCTAGGTTAATTCAAACCTGTGTTTCAGGCCATCATATCGTATCGTATGCTTCGAAACAAATTGCTTTGAAGACCTAGACATGGTTGTGATACAAGATATAGGTCATGGCCTATGATTTTGGTACAGAATGTTCAACGAATGCATTCAAATAAAATCCATGATTGATATTCATTTAAATAATGAATTAAGTACAGTCCTTCCGAAGATGATAAACCCTAAACGGTATGTAACGGTCGGGACCACCCATCGTTACATAGATATTTTCTATGCCTCTTCTGTTTCAAGCTGAAATATACAAATAACATCATGTTTGTATTCCCTGAAGAGTTAGGCAGAGGTGTACCTATAGTTCAGTTATGTTTAAGTTCCATGTAACAGGGGGTAAGCCTGTTGCCATCAACCGGGCACAAATACAGACTCCGGGCTGCTTCTGAGAAATTCCAGGTGAAAAACTCCAATAACACTTTGCCCGACCCGGGAATCGCCCACCGTGGACCTCATGCTCAGCAGTATGGCTACCAAATTCTACATTCAATAATATATATTAAATATTAAAAAATTAAAAAAACCCCGACACAAAAACGGCTGAACTGATTTTGATAAAACGTATCTAAGAACTAGCGCTAGAAAACCTGCTTTCAAGTAAAAAAAACCGCATCCAAATCGGTTCACCCGTTTATTAGCTACGGTGCCACAGACACACACACATAGCGGTCAAACTTATAACACCCCTCTTTTTGCGTCGTCGGGGGTTAAGAAAATCAAATGAAACCTAATTATCGCTAGTCTTAATAACAGTACTGGGAGCCAGCACCGCAATGCACCACGACGGATTATCAGACTTGACTTTTTTCAATTAACATGCCAAATGAGCCTTGCTGAGAATTATAATCCGAATACTAAACATTAGTTCGTTTTTAAAATTTTATTTAAGACTACACTTTAATGTAATTTGTAGTGGAATGGAAAACGAGATTAATGGGATAGTGATAGCTTTTAGTTTTTTGCTTGCTTTATTATTTCATATTGTTTTTGAGCTTTAGGACGCGTCTCTTGTGGAATAATTTCAATGAAAACTACATGGAAATTGTTTTACCGCAGTCGCGTTGCGGCTGTTTGCCTGGGAGCAGACCAGGGAACTTTGAAATAGAAAAGGCATAGAAAATGTCTATATACGATGGGTAGCCCACCAATGCATAGACACTTTTTCTATGCCTCTACTTTGAATTTTTTTTCTTTTCCGTTTTTTTTTTTAAACTTTGCCCCACACTATGATTTTCTCCTGTATTGTGGGTGCGTTTACAAACATTCAAACTCACATACACAAACAGCCAGACCCGGAACAACTACTTGTAGGTCATAGAAATAATTGTTCCGTGCGGGAACCGAACCCGCGACACGCAGCGCAGCAGTCAATCGCTTAACCACTGCGCCAACCGTGCTGTCAAAACACAAACATTGACTTCTAGATCACATACTTTCTTCTCCTAGAAAAATTTGTAATTTTTAAGGATTCACATCAAGCCTAAGTGAAAATGTATGAGAAACAAAGGATAGTCAGTCGGCGGCTGAAGTTGTTTTTTCCAAAGACCTAAATCGATAGATTTGCCCACACTGTACTTAGGTCCTGTGATAATGTCCATGCTGTCGGCGGAAAACTACAGGGTCAAATTAAATTAGCTAGCGAAACTCTGTAGACGTGATGGGTATCGATATCTAAATATGATAAAACAAAAATAAAAAAGTTTTGATGTTTTTTTTAGGGGTCTACTGGTAGTGTTGTTACTTGAAGTACGAGTTGAGAAAATATGTTTTATCGTGTTTAGGTATCGATACCAATCACGTCTGTGAAGTTTACACCAAAAAAAAACAGGTTTTTGAAACTGATATTTCAAGTGAAAAGACTAACTGCGGTCGACGACCCCACAACAAAATCATCAAATTAATTTCATTTTTGTTTTATCATGTTTAGATATCAATACCCATCACGTCGGCACAGTTTCACTAGCTAATTTAATTTGACCCTCTATATGCTGTGGTGTAACTGCGGTCTGAAACCTTTTTATCTTATAATCGAAAAAGGAGAACTTTCCATGAAGTTTGTGACTTTAACGTAATTTGTGCCTCTCAAAGACGTTTGAACGAATTACGTTTTGGATAAATTTTCTTAAACATTAAAAAGACTATTAGGTAATTAACATTATTGTAAAGTTTGAAGGTACTTTTATCAAGAAATATAAAATACTAGCTGATCAGCGCGACTTCGTTCGCGTGATGTCCTACCGCTACCCTACCCTACCCCTAAACCTTCACGGGCGTAAGCAGAAAACCTCACCAAAGTTTCATCAAAATCATTCAGCCCTTTCGGAGTCCATAGAGGACAAACAAACAAACATATATTTTTATTTATATAGATTCAAAACTATCCACGTGATTAAAAAAAATTGCGCGTGCGGCTTTGTACAAGTGATAGAAGTAATACTTCGTAAAAGATAAAAAGAATACGAAAGATTTAGTATGAGACACAGAGAGTTATATCTTTCTTCTCTCTCATGTTTCGAATTGTAAGCTAAACGTGACACGTCCTTGAAATTTCACTTTCAATTCTCGTCCAATTAACGAATGGCCGCCTAAGAAGTTTCACTTCCAAAAAAATTGAAGCGTAAGACTTTATTGCTGACAGGGGCTTTAAACATTTTCTGAACTTACTTCCACGAATCGACATTTAATTACAAGAAAAGTTTTTCTTCACCCCATTCTATAAAAACATACGCGAAATTTTCAGTACTTTCAAACTGCAAGCTGTTAACGAAGACAGTGCAAGTAGAGTTCTAATTAATTATACCCAACAGATGTTTCCTTGCCTGAAACTTTTCAACTGGTTGAAAATGTTCGCCATTTGTTTTAGATAATGTACCGCGTTTATTGTGTCGATGTTTTTTTTTTTGTTTATGTAGTCTCTTTGGTCGTTCGTTAAGCTGTTGATCCCGGTTATCATTCGTAGATCTCTAATAGTCGTTACAGGTAGTCAGAACCCAAAAGTCTGACAACCAGTCCCA
Source organism: Dryobotodes eremita (assembly GCA_917490735.1). Taxonomy (NCBI): domain Eukaryota; kingdom Metazoa; phylum Arthropoda; class Insecta; order Lepidoptera; family Noctuidae; genus Dryobotodes; species Dryobotodes eremita. The sequence goes on from OU823261.1 coordinate 7,598,541, forward strand.
CCAAGGGGTACCGTTGCGTTATGTAACTGGGTTGTGGAGGTCAGATAGGCAGTCACTCCATGTACAAAAACCTATAAAAAGTAAAAATAAAAATTCTGGGCCTGGTCCTTTAACTTTAATATTTAAATACTTAATTAGTAATATTTTGTGATTCAAGCGTCATCGAGTCGGGGGACCGCATACGGTGACGAAGTGCGCCGATCCGAATGGGATAGATTGATCCCATATTTGGGATTGATGATTTATGAAAAATAATTCGTTAGGTCCTAGGTACAGTAGCGGCCATAAGTCCAGTAGCAGTTACAAAAATCTATCGCATCAAAACAAGTCGTACTTACGACCTTTTTCTTCAACAAATATTTTGCACACATACACGATCTCGTATATCGCACTCTTTCTTTATTATCTAGTCAGAATGAGTGCAACATAATGATCATTTGCCTTAGTGACAAGCCTATGTCACGACGACGTAATATGATACTGCTATTTAATTTCAATTAGAGAAATATGTGTCTGTGTGGCTTAGCGGTTAACGTTTTGACATAGTCCGCACGTTGTAGCCTGCGTTCGAACCCCAGTGATATTACACTTTTTGTGTTTTAATTATGAATTCTAAACGTCTACGATAAGTTAGACACGATGAGATGTGTATTAGTTAAACTTATTATTAACAAAAAAGAAAAAAATGAGGGTGAATGTGAAACAAAATAAGCTACTCGATTGAATAAAGTAACGACGTTGTTGGTAGGTGAACTTTGTTACGAGCGTTTGTGTTATTATTGCGATTAGCATGTTGTTTGAATATCTTTAATCAAGATGCAAGCAAATATTAGTATTGATGCCAGGGCAAATATTGTCGCTTTGCGTAAAAATGGGCTTAATATTTCTCAAATTTCAACTGAAACCGGCTTATGTGTAAGTTATTTTTAAAGATTATAATTATGATGATAGTTGTGGTGTATGATTTTCTTATTAAATAAATCGCTAGTTGCAAGTGTGTAATAAAAATTATATTTTCGTTTTTTAGAGAAATACTGTGAGCCGTTGGATAAAGAGGTTTGAGGAAGAAGATAGTCTGAAGAGTCTTGTAAGAAGTGGAAGGCCGCCGCTTATTAACTCGATTCAGCGACGTTTCATGGTGGAAGAATATGAAAAAAATGGTTTCATTCCAACTAGAATGTTTGCAGATCAATTTTATACATCATTGCGAACTGTTCGCCGTGCACTCCATGCTGAAGGCTTACATCATCGGAAACCAGCTAAAAAACCATTTTTGACACAAAAACACAAGGAGGAATGACTACGTTTTGCTCGGGAATATCTAGATTTTAACTGGGAGACGACCATATTTTCTGACGAGAAGACTTTCAAATCATGCTAAAATGGAAGACTTCATTTATGGCGAAAAGACAATACTCGCTGGTCTGAGAAAAACATTATTCCGAATACAGAGTCAGGTAGAATAAGTGTGAATATGTGGGGGTGGATTAGTGCACAAGGGCCGGGCGAGTTGGAATTCATACCTACGCGTGCCAACAGCTCTAATTACGTCGAAGTTTTAAGTGACATAATGCTACCTACTGTGCGTAATGTTTACCCATCGGAAGACTTTAGTGAACTACATTTTGTTCAAGATAATTGTCCAATACATCGTGCCAGTGTTGTAAAAGAGTGGTTTAGTCAGCATGCTGATATTAAAGTTATTCCGTGGCCAGCACGATCCCCTGATCTAAACCCCATCGAAAATATGTGGGGTTTCATGGTTCAAAGATGGGAAGCACGAGATGAGAGGTGTCCTGAGCAGCTTAAATCCCATTGCATTCAATTGTGGGATGATTTACGTGGCACAAATATATGTGCAAACATTGTGGCCTCCATACGTCGACGTCTGCTTAGCTGCATTGACAATAATGGAGGTCATACCAAATATTGATACGTTGTTTTTTACAGGGGATGTGCTGGTCGCACGCAAATACGCATACGTAAGTTAGTTTATGATTGTAAGATTGGGGTTAAGCTTCAATCTTCTTTTCTCTTTGAGAAAATGAATAATTAAGCTATAATCTCAATACTTAAAGTTAAAAGCATAAGAACAATTGTATTTTCATATCAACAAACTTGATACAAATTTTGGTTTTTCAACTTATTATAATAATATAAATAAATGTTTCTTCAAATTACCTACCTACTATTATTTTATTTCAACCTAAAATATTATTCACTTTTGTAATTTTCGGCTTAATTCTTATCGTATCAATTTTAACTATATATAACGAAATATATAAATAATATTAATATCACATATAAAGTTAGTATATAAGATTACTTATATATAATAATGTAAACAATATTCATATATATAAAGTATATAAATATTACTTATTATAATAACTATATAAAACATTCATTTAAATATTAATAATATATATATTTGTTGTTTATAATCAAAAAGTAAAGAATAATAAAAAAATCGATCTAGCCAACCGAGCGGGGTTCGAACTGACAGTCACTCGTATACAAGTCATACATTGCTGCACTTAACTACATGAACTGGTTATATTGAGTTTAAATTTTCGCTTTAGTTTCGGATTGACTCGGTGCGAACACTAATGTGAAGAAAACAAAAGTATATTGTTATCTTTGTCTAGTATTGACCCCACACACTATCACCTCGTAGTTGTATGACAGGTAAATGTTTGCGTTGAAATCACTCACACATGTATTTATACGCGCAGTACCGTGCAGGCGAATACGATCGTTGATGTGCTACTGGACTTATGGCCCCTGACTGTACCAGTCATCACTCCATTTTCCTCATCAATCTAGGGCATTGATCATACAAAAAAATAATTTTCAAGTTTTTAGTTTTCATTTCGTTAGTTAATATTCTTCATTCCTTTTCAATATAGTGTACATTATTCTACTAGTCAAGCCCTTTCATTTGATACCCATATTGAGGGAGTTGTGAAAAAATCTGTAATCCGCCATTTTGTGGCGGCGGTCATCTTTGATTTTCATTAAACATAGCTAAGAACACTCCCGACTAATTCACCTTTCAAACAAATAAATCAAATCGAATCGAAAAATCAAAATCGGTTCATCCGTTCGGGAGCTACGGTGTCACACACCCACACAAACACGTCAAACTTATAACACCCAGTCGTTTTTGCGTCGGGGTTTAAAAATACTAGTTTTCAGCTGCATTCGGTTAGTCTGGTAGCTGACCCTAACATAGGGGGAAAAGGCTAGGCAGATTGATTTCGTTTTCTTGTAGTCTCTTTGGAACAATATACTTGTTTTAAAATTGTAGGTCGACAGTGTTTTACTAGTTAGTGACTGAATGTTTCAATGTGACCAGTAGGGAAGAATAGCGGGCTGGAATATAATTTTATTTTAAAGATTGATATTATTAGCTTCAAAAGATGAAAAGAGCGTAGAGATTGATAAATTGGTACGATGATTAATTAAAATGGTAAACGTCACCTACTAAAATACGCTGTTATGTAAACTTATTACATAAAAGACCTCATAATAGCTTTCCAATTAACAATGACAATTAAAAATAATATAAATACTGTTTGCAATCATATAACGTGCCAATTCATAATACAACATTTGAATTTTAAAACAAGCTCATTATACTTTACTATAACGAATATCACAATTTAAAAATTAAATAATATGTTACTTTATTATTATGTAAGTATTGATTGATATTAAATTATTATGATTATTCATTTACGTTGTTAGATTGTATTATTATAAATTATTTTAACGCCTTTAGTTTTGATAGCAAGAACCCCCTTATTACAAGTGAAGGCCTCCTCCATATAAAGAGAAAATACTAATATTAAATTGCCTTTGGAAAATAAACTATTAAATCATAATTATATCTCACATTCTCCTTATGCACAAAATAATAGTAATCGTTTATGGTTTGAAAATATAATAGTGTTGGAAGTAAATTCAGCCTCGGGTTTGCAACCTCCTGTATTAAACTGGCGCGCGCTTACTAAACGATGGGTAAGTGATATTTTGTAAATTTTGAATAAGATGAAGAAGATGCAACTATGGATGATATGGAATTTCTGGAAGGATAGAGTTAGCAGTTGAAAATAGAACCAGTTAGTGTATGTGAAAGTATCGTAGTGGTAAACGGTAGAGTGCAATCCGTATTATGCGTTCTAGTTCTTCAGAATTGATAAATTTTTCCGACTTAATCTACACAACACTAAAATTGCGTTTCCGAATACAGTAACTGTAATGTTTGCATACTTAGGTCTTCAACCAGTGCGTTCTGCCCGTTATGACATACGGTGCCAAAACGTGGACACTGACAGTTGGGCTGGTCCACAAATTCAAGGTCGCTCAACGCGCTATGGAGCTGGTTATACTTGAAGTTTCTATGAAGGATAAAATCAGAAATGATGTTATCCGGAAAAGAACCGGAATAATCGACATAGCTTGCAGAGAGAGCAAAGTAATGTGGCAGTGGGCTGGTCATGTTTGTCGAAGGAAGGATGGTTGGTAGGGCAGACGAGTCCTGGAGTGGAGACTGCGTATCAGCAAGCGTAGTGTGGGAGGCCCCGCAGCTAGATGGACCGACGACCTCAAAAAGATGGCTAGGACAGACTGGATACGGAAGGCGGAGGACAGGGTGTTGTGGCGCAGTCTGTGAGAGGCCTATGTCCAGTAGTGGACTGCAATAGGCTGAGTTGATTGATTGAATACAGTAACTATAGTATCCACCATCATTTTAATTTATGCTACCTAATTTAAAAAGTACATCCAAAATATTGTAACGATTTTTTTTTTCTAAATATACCTACTTAACCGTTTTGTTTTTTTTTACACCGAATAACTTAGTTTTATCACTTAGCCTCTTTTAGTTTACGCAGGGCTAGTAACTACGTACAAAATTCTCTCTGGGGAACAAACCGGGGTACATTTTGTTTTCTCTCCTTAGTGTGAGAATTAAATTGACCACGCTTGTTCAAAATTATAAGTCTCAGCTAGTTTTTTAATGAGTAGTATTGTAATTTATACTAGGGAATTGTTTCACTAAGACCCACTTGCAACGCCAATCACTAAACACGTTTAGCGTTAAACGAGTTTTAAACATCATTCTTCAAACGTGACATTGGCTGAATGCATAAACCGTGCGAAGCCACAAGAAAAAAAAAAACATCATTCTGTCTCTGTCATCTTCAAACATTTGATAGAAACAGAATTATGTTTTAAACTCGTTTAGGGTTAAACGTGTTTAGTGATTGGCGGTGGAAATGGGCCTTAGTAAAGCTTGGGTTTCCAAGGTATGCGTCCAAATCCATCATATTATAACGGCCGTCATGAAAATCTATCATTTTCACCAATATTTGACATTAAGCTGTCAAAAAACGCTCTGTATTTGGACAGCCGTTCTGCCGTGGTTATGATAATTACAGTAAGTCACATTTTTGTCGATATTCAGTTGAGTACATATTTGGAATGTAGAGATTGAGATCTACATTTTTGTACATTTCAAATTTGAAAACATGTCATAGAAAATCAAATAAGCTTAAGAAATTAAATGCAGATATGTAGATCTCAATCTCTACATTCCAAATATGTACTTAACTCAATATCGACAAAAATGGGACTTACTGTAATTATCATAACCACGGCAGCGTTATTGTGGCACTGTTCACCACTTTCTTAGGAAACCAATGCTTAAGCGGTAAACCTTAAGAAGTTGTTGCAAACATTTTTACGTTTGATGTATCGTTTCCGTATTAAGTAATAAGTAATTTACGTTTTCGGTTGCTTCCAAAAGACGAATGAATAGCCCAAAATATAGGCTGCTAAATTATTTTGTAATATCAGCGGGGTAATTGCGTAACTCATTAACAGTAGGAATAGCTTTCATTTTGACAGTTCAACAACATTCATTGCGTTATTTACGTTGTTGAGCGGACAAATTTTTCGAACATATGAAGCAATGGAATAGCAATAGGCTTCAAAATGATTCAGATAGTGTGTTACGCAAATAGGTTGCTGGTATCAAAAAGAGAAACCCCCTCGTTAGTCCATCGTCGCAAACGCTACTGCTGATCATGGGGCCCGGGGTTCGATTCTTAGGTCGGGCAAAGTTTTATTGGGTTTTCCACCTGGAATTTCTTAGTAGCAGCCCGGAGTCTGGATTTGTGCCCGGTTGATGGCAATAGGCTCGCCCCCTATTACATGGGACTAACTGGCGAAATATGGGTGGACACTTCTGCCTAACTCGTCGGGGACTAGAGGCGTGATGTTATGTTATGTGAAGGTCATGACTGTCATCAGTCAGATTTTAAAATAAACGAAAAAACAAACAGATATTTCAAGCTGTTGATTAAATAAATTAGGCGCAAATTACAAACGTCTCGAGAAAATAATATTAAAATAAGCAATATTAAATAAGCTAGAACCTTAATATCTAAGTGACAAGGTTAACGCCTCGTTAACCATTTGAAAAGAACTGAAAAAGACGTTCTCAAATCATGCTCAAAATTGCGAGATTTTTCATAACATGACTTGTAATAAAAGGCAATATTTTAGTCTAATAATAATTTGCTTATCTGACTTGTTCAAATGGAAAAATATAAATTGAGCTTATTTAGAGATAAAATTGAATATTATTTAAAATAAATTCTTCCTAATATTTTATATTTTGAATTGTTTCTTTATATATTTTTTTCATTTTTCTCGCATATAGAAGCAACAAGAATAATGTACCCAAGATTTTGTAATATCTTGATTTAAAAAGAGTGTCCTTGGAGTTTCTTGCCCGTTCTTCTCCATAGAGATCTACGTTTTGGAATGGGCAACTAGCTTCAACTTTCTGACTAACTGACCGACTCTTTGACAATTCAAAAGTGCCTGTAAATGGTTTAATTGAAATAAATGCTTGAGTTTGAGTTTGAGTTTAAAATTGTTATTATTAGGTACTACTTAGTCTAATGACTTTTAGTATTTTTTTTCACTAAAAACGCTACTGATTCCGAGATTGGCACCAGGGCCAGGGCATCTTAACTTAATATTATATGTATAAGCAAAAGCAAGTTTGTTTGTTTGTTTGTTAAGTTTTCACGCTAAAACGACTGAACGGATTTGGATGAAATTTGACACACAGACAGACTATGACCTTAGTAAGGACATAGGCTACTTTTCATCCTGGATCGCAGACGAAATCGTGGGCAATAGCTAGAACTTAATACATTTATTTACCATCGACTTGAAAAAAGAAGACAATAATAACTTTTTTCAAATTTATGTTGTCAAAATACGTTTGGCAACAGTAATTTTTTCTGAGATTTTAAGGCCAAGATGGTTCCGTTTACGTATATTTTATAATTAAGAGGGTTAAGCAAAATACACATAGCAGCAAAATCAGCCTATAACTTTCCCCCTGCTGGGACACAGGTCTCCTCTCTGTGAGAGGGAGTGTGCCGTAAACTACCACGCTGGTCCAGTGCAGGTTGGTAGATGTCACATGTCTCCGAAGTTTTGGTTCTAGGACATGCCGGTTTCCTTACAATGTTTTGCTTCATCGTTTTGAGAGCAGAATACATAATATTAATGTTATAATGTTAATTGTTAATTACTCTTGTGAATTTATTCAATCAATTATGTTTAAGAAGTTAGTTGTTGTTTAAGTTTCTTAGAGTTGTGAGTCCCGCAACATAAAGGCATGTTACACAAACATTGCCCAAAATTAGAGGACACTACGACTAACGAGCTTGCGAAAATAATTTAAACTGAGATTGGTATTAAAACGAGACGGCATTTTTTTTTTAATACGCACACCATTTGCGTAATTGTAAGCAAAGTAAAAGGATTATAAAGAAAATTCCTAATCCATTGCTTCATTTATTTATTTATTTATTTATTTACTTGCTGCGCCCCGTGATTTCACCCGCAGAAATCTCGATCCCGTGGGAATATCGGGATAAAAAGTATCCTATGTCCTAATCCAGGTCATAGTCTACCCATGCGCCAAATTTTATCCAAATCCATTCAGCCGTTTTACCGTGATTGAGTAACAAACATCCAAACATCCACACTTTCACATTTATAATATTAGTAGGAAGTAGGATATTAGTAGGATATATTATATATAGTAGGAAGTAGGATATTAGTAGGATATATTATATATAGTAGGAAGTAGGATTTGGGATCACCAACAAAGGATACGCATATACAATATAAATTAAAATAATAAAATTGGTTCTTTTACGTGTGCTCCTTCGTTTACAGGAGACCACAGCATGCACATAATAAAAGTATAAAAGTAGGTGTAAACATAATAAAAATAAAAAAACACGTGTGGCACTCGGGGACTGCCGCGGTAAAGCTATTGCATAGCATTTATTATCAACTTATGCAATTATAATTATTTATTTATTTTTTATTTATGCAGTTTTTTTTTCTTTGATATTAATTCAAGTACAGTCGTACCATATACATAAACGTTAAGCGAACGCTCAGACGAGCTACGTGGTAGGCGGAGTGGGGGGTGTTAGGTTTTATTTTCGTTACGGAATTTCTTGATTCGGTCGCCGCGCTCAAAGCCCGCGATAAAAGCTATGCAATAGCTTAAAACTTGAGAAAAACAATGATGAATGATGAAAGAAAAAAAATAACAAGTCAGGAGTGAACATTAATATTACGATGGTGTAAACAGGATAAAAAAAAAATAGAGAAAACAAATGATTGAATTTGACGGAAAAAGAATTTAAAAAATAAATTACATGCAAGGATTGAGCATTCATTTTAAAATTGTTTAGTAAAATAATAAATAATAATTATTTCACATTTGCTGATTATTGGAGACAGGTAACATAGCTACATACTTGGTTATTTTGCGGTGGTTAAATAATTTTTGTATTTTGGAATGGGGACGGTATGATATGTTTGAAACTTATGCTTTTTAAGGGCTTCATAATATGTTTGAAAAAATTCGGCTGCTTAACGGCAACGTAAATAACGCATTGAATCTTATCGAATTGTCAAAACGAATGACACTGCTGTTGAGGAGCGTTTTCATCATACATACATACATCGAATACATACATACATACATACGGATACATCGAATTTTATATTTTTTTATTTATTTAACGGCAATTTCATTTAACGTACTATATCTAAACCCTAATTAATAAATAAATTACATTATTGAAAAATAAATTATTTTACGATGTATCGTTTTTTAAAAACGCTCCTCAATTGTTGGTGTGCCACAGAATTACCCCGCGGGCCGTCACGTTAACAAAACATCTGTGTTCTAAAATATAATGGTATACAATAAAAAACAGGAAGGACAAAAAGTAATACGCTAAAATATATTTTTTTACTGTAAATAAATGAAGTCAACACCCGCCTTAACTGCGCTCCATCTGAATTTGACTGACATTTAATGATCGAAGAAAATTGTATTTGAATCTTGTATTTGTTACGTTCAATATACAGGTTGTATAGCATTTTAATGGAGTGGAGATTTCACAGTGTCTGCCCCTTGAGGGTTGACAGAGATAAATTGAACTCGCCTTTTGGCATTTTAGGGTTCTTTGAAAACAACCTTAAAACACGTTTACGAGTTTGCACTTTGTTGGAAAGAAACTCTTGGCTATTGTTCCCGTGATAAATTCAAATTTTTATCTACAATTGGTCCTTATTAACTTTTTGGGGAGATGCGATGGGTGGAAAAAGTTGATTTACTGCACTGATTGTTTGGGTACGGAGATTGTTGTCTTTTGAGACTTTTTAAACATGCATTTCTTTGATAAAATTTTTGATAGTCATTAAAGAAACGGGAACGGGCAGGGCTTAAAAAGTTTGTATTCCTTTGGAATAACTTTAAATGTAGGTATGTATTGTATCGGTTGTTATGTACCTATTATATAGTCTATTTGCAAAATAATCATAGACGGAACCACGTTTTGTTTCCTCCTATTTTTTTTACATTACAACAAATAAACATCCTTCAATTTGTTTCTATACAAAAACGAAAAGTATTCCGGAATCGTCAAAAATAATAAATCAGTGACACAGGATTTAAATTATTTCCTTTGAACACCAATTGCCTTCACGAAAATATTTATTTGTTATTATTTATTAATTTATGCAGTAGTTAGTACACATAAGTAATAATTTAATGTCTTTGGTACGCATACATTTATGTTGTTGCAATTATAAACTCATTAGAGTTTGACCGTGCACGAATCATAGACCACATCATTTTGAGAATTACGTTTTTAATTAGAATGTTCTATCCAGAGATCGGAATAGGTAGACTTTATTTACCTAAACTTCGAGGAAGGCAATAACATAGAGTGGATAATACCTCCTTTAAAATCCCGGAATAATTATAATGACGTTTAAATCCTGGGATAAATTATTTCCCACATAATTAGAAAACATTATATTTGATAAAACCGGTGAAATTATGAAATAAAATAGGAAAAATTACTAGAAATTAAAATAATATTTCTTTATGAAACTCTGTTTTGTATAAGCTGGTTTACATTTCACTGATTTTTAAACAAGTACGTTTCATAAGGCTGAAATTATGTTTAGTTTTTATTTATAGTCAGTGAATACTAACACGTCAAAGGTTGGCGTTAGTAAGGCGTAACGTCCGCTTTTTTAACGTTTATGAAAGTTATAATAAGATTTTTCCTTTTAAGCTTAGCGCACATTATAGCTGCGGCGGGCCGCACCGCAACGCAGTAATTGTTTCAGACAGATCCTAGAATATGAATTTGAACCGTTTCCACTCTAGTGCAATGTGGCTCGCTCACATTTGGGCGGATCGCGGCGCATCGAAATGCATTGAAAAAATCCTGCTTGATCACTTTCGTACACACGGCTACATTTCAAGCTATACATTTCCAGTATAAGCTGATCTCGCATTGTATAGGATTTCCGTACAATGAGAGGTCAGCTTATACTGAAAATGTATAGCTTGATATGTAGCAGTATGTACACTGTATACTAACTATCGCAAACTACAGGCGGGCTGTACCGCAACGCAAAACCGTAGTACAATATTCCTGGCCAGCGATCCGCCAGTGCGTTGCGCTGCGGCCCGGTGCGGCCTGCCATCGCCAGTAGTGTGCCATGGTTCATACAAAATGTATACGTATGAACCATACATGTATCAAGACATTCATCAAGCAATGCATCAAATATTGTGTGTCCAAATGTGCGCGAGCCTTTACATGATTATAGACTCCAAAGGAGATAGTTTTTTGGGCCCCCCTATATTGTAACGTTTGTTAATCGTATTATGCCTAAAAAAATAACCAAATTATTTGATAATGCACTCAATTGATTCATTTCCAGATATGGTCGTCAATGTCATAAATGCATGTATTGAAGTGTTTTTAAGGAATTTATGAATAAAAACAAGTTTTGTCGTATTGACTTTAGCCACTGACATATTAAAAAAAAAATTGGCCCAAATATTTATATATCTAAATCTATATATACTAATATAATAAACCTAAAGAGTTTTTTTTGTTTGAACGCGCTAATCTCTGGAAATACCGCGTCGAATTTGTAAAAATCCTTTTTGCATTTGAAAGTCCAATTCTTGAGGAAGGTTTTTCTTTTACTTTTTATTCACGGTCAATAAACGGATACAATATGTGTTGGAACAAAGAAAAGATAATACAAAATACTAACAATATTGCAGCCCAGGTTATTTAACATTACGCTACGACCCTTAGGAGCTGAGAAAAGGGAAAAAAGGCAGAAAGAACGCTAAGCGAAAACGAAGTGATAGCGCGGGCGGGCGATGCGATGCGACGGGATAGGTTGGACAAACAAGAAATTTTACGCGGACGAATTCGCGGGCAGAAGCTAATTTATTATAGCAGCTAGCAAGCTATATATATGAGCTGCACGATTACTGACAAATGCGTGCACTGACTGGACAGGTCCACTCAATCTGTGTGGTTCTTTCCTCAAAAGACCATTTTAGATACCAATCTGCATGGTCTTCGCATGACCTGACCAAGTTTATGTCTGGACTTTAAAAGAGACTGTGACCTCTGAGTTTGTTTCGGCCTTTCTTCTTAGAGTAGTCAGATAGCAAACGCCGACCTCATCTAGTTTAAAAAACATGATTGACGTGTAAAAGTGTTTGTACAAACCTACTTACAGAAATAAAATCATTTATCATTTATTACAAACGGCCTATTAACAAAGCTTTAAGTACACAGAACAGGAATAGAAAAGATAATAACCAATTTCCGGCTACTGACAACCCTTTAAAACGCCATTCAAATTACACAATGAAAACTTCTAGACAGAGGGTGCCCGGCAGGAAACGGTAGGACAAAGAAGATTTTCTGCCAGAAAACTTCTCAGAAACAAACATTCTTATTAGCCAAAAAGGTTTGCGTAATGAAAACAACAAAACTTTTCTTTAAATAACGTATACCGGTTTTTTACCGAAATATTTTGTTTACGGTAAATTTTCGCTATTTTATTGTTTTGTAAATAATTCTCGTTGCTTTGTTCTGCTTTGTTGCGTAATGTGTATTGGTCAGTTCGATTGACTTCCAATAATATTTTGTTTTATTATTTTTATATTTCGTGTAAAGTAAGGATAATGATGATGTAAGGATCGTAGCAGGTGGCCTTCTGTAGTTTCTGCCTACCCCCGTGGGAAGAAGATGTGAGTTTATGTATGTATGTGTATATTTCGTGTAAAATCAGCAGGTTGAAATAATTGAAATGTACAAAAATATATTTTTTGAACCAGTCATTTTGGATTGTTGAACTGGCACGATGGTCTAGTGAATGTTAACACTACTGCTGAGCATGAGATTCTGGGTTCGATTCCCAGGTCGGGCAAAGTCTTCTGCCGGGGCTGCGGATTGTTCGAAAGAGTTACCGTGGCCCTGGCGCACAGGCAACTGAAGGAACACGGGTGGGTTTTAGTCAGTAAGCGTCTGGACACGCCCGTCCGCTCCGCCCAGAGCGGGAGAGGTCATTTGATGATTTCAGACCCAAAAAAAAAAAAAAAGGTCCAGCAAAGTTTATACATCTGGTAATTCTCAGTAATCTCTGGATTTGTGCCCGGTTGATGGCAGTAGGCTCGCCCCCTATTAGGCACATGGAACTTATAAAACTGCGCCGGCGAAATATGGCCGTACTATAGGCACACCTCTGACTAATCCTTTGGGGAAACAAGGCGTGATGTTATGTTATATTTTGGTTTGTTGGCATGTAAATGTAATTTTTTTTTAAATTTTTTTGGCTTAATGTTTCGATAAGTTTTTCTTTTAATTTTCAGTAAACCAGTATCCTGTACACCTCCCTGCCTCCCTACATTAATTGACGGAGCTCTGAAGATCGATAATTTCGAGAAACCTTACGACGAGACTAGAAGTTACAAAATAACAAGAATCTAATAATTTTTCGTAGTTTTTTGCCAGTAAATACGTACCGTCAAACGAAACTTTAAAAGGGATTTTAACATTGAAATAATAGTTTGTTGCCAAAAAGAATTCTAATGTATTTACTGTATTATAATTAACGATTAGGTGCCCCTGTTGGCCACAGACTATATTATTTCAATGTTAAAATCCCTTTTAAAGTTTCGTCCCGATCCACCCCTGCATCTCTATTCCCTCTGTTTGACGGTATATATCTAGTTTACTACCAACCAACGTTTGAGTCGTCCATCAATCAACGTCCTAGACTCCTAGAGGTTTTTCGACCAATATCGGGTTCACCTGCCCCCTAGGTGAGATGATGGCATTCTTTTCACTATAGAAAGATAGAACATTACATGGGAATAGGGTTCCAATTTCCTGTATTACTCAGTTGATAAGTCCAGGATATGACATCGATTCCTTGTACTATGCACATAGCGTCTGATGTTTCATTAGTGCCCTTGTAGGTTAATCTATAAACAAATAAATAAAATTGAAGTGTCTGTTTGCTATGTCAAAATAACAGTTTTTATAAAATGCATGTGAAAATATACGGTACTTATAACAAAAACACTTTTTGTTTTTGTCTGTCTGTTTGTTCCGGCTCATCTCCAAAACGACTAGACCGATTTTGATTAAATTTGGTAAGGGAGTACTTTAAACCTGAAGAAGGGCATAGGCTAGTTTTATCGACACACCACGCTGGCGGAAGCTAGTGTCAAATAAAATATTTTGAATTTGTATTCGTGAAAAGCTCCAAGAACCAGCGCATGAAATCGAGGATAGTGATAAAGCGCAATTTCATGTGAAAAGAGGAACTATTGGGAATCTTTGAGCTCATTAAGTTCCGAGTTGAGCTGCACGATTACCGACAAATGCGTCCACTCAATCTGTGTGGTTCTTTCCTCAAAAGACCATTTCAGACACTAATTTACATGGTCTTCACATGATCTGACCAAGATTATGTCTGGACTTTAAAAGAGACTGTGACCTCTGTGTTTGTTTCGGCCTGTCTTCTCAGAATAGTCAGATAGAAAAAGCCGACCTCGTCTAGTTTAAAAAATATGATTGATGTGTAAAAGTGTCTGTACAAACCTACTTACAGAAATAATATAATTTATCTTTTATTAGAGCCAAACTAAATATGTTGTATGATAAGTACAGTAGGCCGCATTTCAGTGGTTACAGTTTAACCTTGAGTTGGCTTAGCGTAGTTCGGAGTTTCAATAGAATACGTGGCAAGCTTTTACTGGTTTTTATATCACTGTCGTGCGACCTTTGCCGCAGCGTAACTACAACATGGTCGGATTGGCACTATCTTTCTCGTAATCAGCCTATAATGTTCCCACTGTTGGGACATAGGCCTCCTCTCTGTGAGAGAGAGTGGGCCGTAATCCACCATGCGGGCCCAGTGCGGGTTGATAAATGACACACGTCTTCGAATTTTTGGTTCTAGGACATACCGGTTTCCTCACGATGTTTTCCTTCACCGTTCTGCTATCTACTATCTTCTACCAGAAGAAAAAAACAGACTAAATCACCTGAGGTCGGGCGGGGCTATTTCGACTGTGGGGTAATTCTAACTAATGAGAATAGTTGTTATTCTATCGTATTTTTAAAAAAACCCCATCTAAATGCAGTAAGGTGAACAGTTCATTTCGAAGAAAAATCATAGATGAAGTTGCTAAAGCGGAATCTGTTTGACTCACACGCCTTTTTTGGTCAGACGTCATTTTATGGACTGCCTATCTAATCTCCACAACCAGATTACTGGGTAATATGATACCCCTTCAAATTTTTCTTTGCTATGCCCGATAGGTTCCACGACGGGTACAACTAATGTTTACTTACCACCTAAACACATTGTGCAATGTATTATAATTGAGTATTGAGTATCGAGATGAAAAATTACATAGTAATTTTACGAATAAGATGGGAAACGTTTGAACAGTCCAGTTGGAAACCAGACGACGATCGATCAATGACGATACGTTTTTCATCGTCAAAAATAATTAAAATTGAATATTTTCCGTGAGCTTTAAACCGTTGTAATACTCGCCCTCGTGTTGTTACAATTTAAACAATGCCCGGTTTACATACTTTGCTTATTTCATTGTTCACGATACTTCGCCTGAAAAATGTTGATTGATTTTCAGAATATAAATTCGAATTTTTGATGTTATTTAAATTATCCTGTTATTAGTTATTCTCTTGTTTTGAGTGTCAGTTATTAAATATTCAGTAAACAATTTTATTGCGAAATATACAATTAATGTAAGCCTTTAAACAGACTTATTGTTTTGTTTTAAAATAAAAAGATAGCTTTAATGTTTTGTTTCGACTGTTCGTGTTTTTATAAAATTTGTTGTTTTTCAGTAGCACGAATTTTATATTGAAAAGCTTTTTATCCTTACAGTATAGCTAAAAGGGAGCTCCAAAATGACTGATTGACTCAAATAATGGGTATCGGACAGAGAGTATAGCTTACTACATCCGTAGTAAGAGAAAACACATCAACTTCAAAATATTGAGCAAATAATAAAATAAACATTGATTTTAAGTGCGTAATTTCCAAAATAACCTAATTAAGAGCCCATATCAAGAATTATTTCCGAGACCTCGCAAGAATAATTCCGTTAATAAATGAAAAGGGTACTTACTTCGCTTCTAATTGCCAAAATCCCACATGTGCCAAACAATTTGGTATGTCAATCCAATTTCGAGTCAATTTTCTATCGAGTTACCTTTAGTTGAGTACTGGTTGGACTCCTATTTGTGTGGATTGAAAGGTGACCCGTTCAATGGGAAAGCTCTAGCTTTAATAGCCTAAACATTAGCACAGAAATTACAAGGGACTAACCCTCTAAAGCCATTAGCACTTCACGTTGGCAGCTAAAATGCTGCTGTGAGGATAACTTGGCTGGGATGATTAAATAACTAGTATTGAGTAGGTACAGGGCGGGAAAATTTAAAGTGTTCTAAACGCTAAGCGTAAACTTTTTGAAAAAGAAACAAAAGATCATTTAGATTTGGAAGTAGATTTTCCTCCAGAATTTTTCCAAGTAGAAGCGCCGTATGTCCTTCGGATATAAGTTAGTAAAAACACATGCCAAAAGGTAACAAATATTTAATTTAATCGAAAACAAACGTAGACAATATTGGTTTGAATAAATTGAAAAACCGGGTATATATCAATATTTGTTTTATATAGATCGGTCTAGTTTTTTCTGCCCAGGTTCACCGACTGTTCAATATAAATAAGGCCACTCACCTTTATTAGGTACCCGAGTAGGTATCTACTTTTACGGTTTTTTATTTGGTTTATGGGCTAGTGTTTTGTTTCCAACTGTTTTTATTTTATGACTCTGTGTGTGATAGGTATGTGTAGAATGGGACACTTTCATAAAACTCACCTGGTAAGTCTATCTTTTTGGTACAAACGCACGTCAATAGTAATAAGCTGTGAAATATTATGAAATAGTTATGTGCACTTTTTCACTGTCCATAATATTTAAATCCAATTTTGAATTTTCGGAGATACTCTTTAAATAAATAAAATAAAAAAACTCAGAAGCAAACCTGTACTTTTCTTTACGTTAATTAAGTGTCATTAGGTTTATGACCAAACATTGACATTTTCTTTTATCTACATATGGGATGCAGTGAGCGCCATTTTAGCGCGTTGACGTGTTACTAACTACCGTCGTCAGTCAGCCCGGCCGGTCTTAATGATCTGTCCACACAGGATGGATGTCGATAGCTCTATTATTTTTGTTGCTGTTTTGTAACTTTGACGAATATCCCCTTAATTATTATTATAGTTGACAGTCTTTTGTTAAAAGACCCGACCAATATTCTTAACAATATTCCTACCTTATGTATTGGCATGAAAGACCTAGATATCTTTTTAAATTGGGTGTCTCTCTAGTGACCCTGATACAACATTAACTAAATTGCCTTAACCTTATGTTCCTTATAGCAGAAAACTTTATTACTTACGTCTATCTAAATGTAAATATAATCTAGCTCGCTTTTTTAATATATTATACTTTAATAATATACAAACAACTGTCTACCGAAACTTTTTCAATCGTTTATCTAAATATTCTAGGACATGAATAATCACGATAAATAGTGGAACGAACGTTTTCATAGGAGCCGATTCAACTCCTTGAACGATAAATATAACTTTGACTCCAGAACATTTGATTACCATATTTTTTTTGTTTCTCCCATCCTTTTATTTTTCTCTAGTGATTTTTGGGTATGTCTATTTCCATATTGGAAACAGATATTGTAGTCAAATTTATTACATCTACGTATTGTACTGCATAATGTTTGGAGTCTTATATATTTTATTTATCGTTCTCAACTGTAACTTGCTTTTGGGAATTATAGTTTCAATATTTTATCTAGTTTATATTCTTTTTTGTTTGTATGAACAAATTGGGTTTGCTTTCTCGACCGAGGTCAATGGCTGCTCGATACACAGCGAAGATATATAATCCCGTGCGATAAGGGTAGGAATAGGGTCGTCAGTTTTACTTTAGACGGATATAAAGCAAATACGAATAAGATAGCAAGAATATACGCAGAAAATCGTTTACGTACCTTTTGGTATATCTTATAACAGATTTGGGAAAGAAGTTAATATTGTTGTGTCACTGTTTTTTCTGCGTTCCAATTTCGAAAATCAACTACATATTGAACTATATGTGGTGTATCTATTTAATAGATATGTAAACACCATCTCTATTCTATTATATTTTTTATTATGGCAAGCAAAGCCGATGTCGGCTATTCTGTCAATGTCTAAAATGAATTGGAAAACACTATCTCATGCATATCAGTAGTAACTGTCACTAATGTCAACTGTCATTTCACCAAGAATGGCGGGAAATAGTGAAGTATAGTGAAGCGCATGGTATAATAATATACTTCGCCAGGTATTGCATTCCGAGACACAGGGTGACACAAGCCTACGTCATCACCGCTGTGTTACCAGTAGTGTGTAATAATAACTCCCCAAAAGCCTTTATTACCTGTGCGAATCCGATATAACAATGAGGTTTTAACTAAGAATTTCGTTGGTATATGTTTAAATTGAATTGTTTCATTTGATTAGAAAAACGAAACGGCAATTTAAATGCTATAAATATATTTTTTAACAGAATGGTGTCTGAAAATGTTTCCTTATTTCGTGTTTTGTTGCAATAAAGTGGCAACTAGATAGTGACGTACGCATGTGTCACTCCCGGAATGCCAGACCTTGTTTTTTTAGACCATGGTGAAGTGTAGCCGAAATGAAAGTCTTAGTGTGGTGATGAGCCAGTGTAGTGATAAATCAGTTTAAATACGGGTTCAACAGAATTGTACAAACTATATTGTGTAAAGAAGTCTTTTAACAATTGTTTACTTGTAAGAAGCTGTTCTACATCGGTAAGTGACTATAATTCTAAGCTACGAATTATATTTTCACTAATTATATTTTTAATCATTAACTTCTAATGACGATCGAAAGACTTTCTTTCTTTTTCTCCAAATAATACTTGCGAATGTTGGCAGTAGAGATGACTTCCATAATTTAATACTTGAAGAAGACAAGATTCATGCCAAACTCATGCGCTACCAGTTCAGTATTATTTAAGTCATATTTCTCCAAGACTGCACTATGTATAAAGGATTCCCAAGGAATCTATATATGATTCCCAAACGCCGTCCTAGCCTATATATCAGGGTATACGCGACAGCATTGAGCGATGTCCTAATATCCGCCATGAAATGGTATCGTCAGTAATGCTCCGGGACTCCCGGCCTAGACGAAGATGAGATCCGAAGTTCCGTACGGACTCCGCGACCGTAACGCGGATTTCAGATAGACGCGAGTGTCAGATCTAAGCGTAGGAAAGAATTTATTACGAGACGTCGGAATAGTTGGAATCAATTTTGAATTGAAATATTCAGTGGATCCGAAGAGTTACTAAATATTTTAAAGTTATGCTGTCGAGATGAAATATGACGGCGTGGAACGACTTAAATCGGTTGGAAACGGTTTTTGCAAAAGGCTTTTGGTGTGACTTGTTGAAGATGGTATCGAGTGTTTTTGTGTGGTTATTGACAAGATTAAGATAATTATGTAAACGTAGGTAATTAACGTACGTAATAAACGTAACTTACTTATGTAATTTTGATAATTTTGTATTTTACCACGGTTAACTTATAAACGAATAACTAATAAAAAATGCATTGCACGTTACTATTTTGGAGTCACAACCTAACACGCGCCAGTCTGCGTTTTATTATTTGGGATATAAAGAAAGACTATCGACAACTCATCATTTCCAGCAGTGAGTAGAAGAAAACCTGGTTTCATTCTGTACGTCACATAAAGGCATACAAACTCCCGGACTCCTAAATCGAGCCACCCTGCAATTTTTTGTACGAAGGTCTTTAACTTTTTACATGGTCCTGAATTCAAATTCAGAGCAATGATGACACCAAAATGGTGGCCGGTATGTCGGCTTCAAAACTGCATAAAACCTTTTCTTTGAGTCATCACTAATTTTATGTTTTTAAGCCTTTATATTTTACATGGATATGCACAGTGGCTCGATTTAGGACTCCGGGACTGTAGTTTAGCAGTTTAGAACATCATAGCTCACTTTGGACAAAGTTAAAGTCAAATAATTTATTTCAAATAGGCACATAGAAGGCACGCTTTTGTTAAAGGCAAGCTTTTGAACGTCAAAATGCACAAAAAAAATTGAATTGATTCTAGTTGCCCCTTCCAAAAGATAATTACGTATGAAGAAGAATGGGCAAGAAACTCAACCTTTACTCTTTTAAAACGACGTGCAAACGACAGGACAGTTCCTGTAATTGCTGATATTCAGTTGCAGGTCGTCTGCACGATGCAAGTGAAGCAACTAAATGTTGTTGACTCAAAGAGAGAAGCTAACGTTTGTAAATCAATACCCCACGATTACTAGGACGCCTTAGGCCATGGATACTGGGTACCATTTCACACGCAAATCAAACGCACAAATATTTAGATGTATGCAGACAAATGTTTGAGGATCGTGCAAAGGTGTAGCTTTTATATAGTATATGTATATATCTGTGTCTCTATTATGATATATGACGGAGAAGGTACGTCTCTCTCGTTATCATCAGCCATATTTTAACTACTGTGGGCGTACTATGGGAAGTATTGGCTATTGCGCAATAGGAAAACCGTTTGCAGTTCAAATCAAATTATAATTTTTGAATAAATTAATCACACTAGCGAATCATACACTGTAGGTACACGACACAACTATACAGAATGCGCGATATTTTCTAAACGTGTTTACTGCTTGACCGCCACGGACAAACTCTGCTTTAAGTCTGGTCGAGCGTTATGTTGTAGACTCTGTCGAGCGCCGCCTGGTGACGCTGGCGTCCCGAGTTGTCAAAGTCAATCGATTGATTTAACGTATTTCCGACATATAAAATAGTATATTTATATACTTTTTATTTGCACCGAAGACAACTCCATTTTATGTCCAGAAAATACTCTATTCCCATCCAATACCAAAAGCTAATACCATTTGGTATTAGTTTATTTCCGAATTTATTTTCTATTCCCAACGAGTACCACATTTTAAAACCAATACCAAAACAAGTTTTAAGAAATCAGATACAGTCAGGTTCAGTAAAATTAAAATGCTTTGAGTGATTTTAAGTAATGTTTAACCTACCTACCTACCAAATTAACTTCCAGCGATCGATCTCTGGTTGACTGTAATACTAACAGCTAAGCTGTGTTAAAATTAATTACCGAACTAAGTTTCCGAAAACATAATAAATGTTCCCGAAAATCCTAACCCTAGACGGTAGACGTCAGTGGCATCCCGAGGTTCGGTTGGTTAGGTTCCTTTAAACCCTTTAGACAGAAATAGGCGCCCCGCTAAGCGGGGCTCCGTCGACCAGCTTATTAACCCTAACCCTATATTTAGATTACCCTAGATTTCGGTAAAACGCAATTTAAATAAAACTTTGTGTAGCTGAGTGTACAAAAAGTCACGCTTTGGTATTCGTTAGTAATAGATTTTTTATTTAAAAAAATGTGGTACTCGTTGGGAATAGAAAATAAATTCGGAAATAAACTAATACCAAATGGTATTAGCTCTTGGTATTGGATGGGAATAGATCCAGAAAATCACTGTCCATTCCAAGGTTACCTGGAAGAGATCGCAGAAAGAAATAAGACCGCCCATTGCATGTTTTGTACTGTATTTTTTTTTGTGATGTTTAATCTGGTGTACAATAAAGAATATAAAAATAAATAAATAAAGTTTATTCATTTAGAAGATGATGGACACTAACGTTTAAGGACTATTTCAATTGTAGTCTGTTTTAAAAGATTGGAACTAAAGTGAATAGTGTACCAACGTAAAGTGAATAGTGTAACAATTTTAGAACATCCATTTTATTTATTTTTATGGCATCAAATTTTCTTTTTAATCTCTCCTACCTGCCCTTCCCGTCCTGACCTTTACAACCCAGTTAGTGGGTAACACTATACCCATTGGTTAGACTGGTGAGCTAACCCCTATTCTACCATCCAATGATTTTTCATCCCATCCGTAACCTACAAAATGTCACCACAATTGTCGCGCCGACAGACGACAATGCTGAACAAGACTTCAGCAAAATGTACATTCACTTAGGACAAACGGCATCGCAATTAGCGTCATTGCAACCGCTACGCTACAGCAAAGGGAATAAATCCTGGCGGCAGTCGCTAAGTGAGATAAATAGAGATTTACATTAAAATAGTGTTGTCGAGATAGTTTGGGAGTGAAAGATTGAGGTCGTTGATGGTTGACGGCCGTTTTTTTGGTTAAATGATAAATGCTTTTATTTCTGTAAGTAGGTTTGTACAATTATTTTTACACGTCAATCATATTTTAAAACTAGGCGAGGTCACCGTTTCCTATCTGACTACTCTGAGAAGAAAGGCCGAAACAAAGTCAGAGGTCACAGTCTCTTTTAAAGTCCAGACATAATCTTGGTCAGATCATGTGAAGACTATGTAGATTTGAGTCTGAAATGGTCTTTTGAGGAAAAAACCACACAGAATGAGTGGACCTGTCCAGTCAGTGCACGCATTTGTCAGTAATCGTGCAGCTCAACTCAAAACTTAAGGAGCTCAACGATTCGACGAACAATACCAAAGAAAGGACATTTGGGTAGGCCGCATAAATTACTCAAACTGCCAGACTATGATTAAATCTAATTAAGAAAAAAAAAACAATGATTTATATAGTCTTTACATTCACAATAATTAAAATAATATACTATTTTACAAAGTAAATATTCATGTCAATGTATTTATAAAAAAAATGTTGAAGGTCGAAAGTCGCTCCATGTAAAATACTAATATTCAGTTGCATTCGGTTAGACTGGAAGCCTGGACCCCAATATAGTTGGGAAAAGACTAGACAGATGATGATTTTGATTTGTCGCTAATGCTGAACTTTTGATAACACCACGTGCCAAGGGCAAAGATCCAATAATCAGATGACACGGTGGGAAAAAAACAGTTGATTGTAAAAGTTTTGCTTTTGAGTTAAACGGAACTAGTTGACTTTAGCGCTACTGCTGAGGATGTGGTCCTGGGGTTGAATCCCAGGTCCGGCAAAGTTTTATTGGAATTTCCGTTGGGAGTTTTTTAGTAGCATCAAGGAGTCTGGATGTGTGCCCAGTTGATGGCAATAGGCTCGCCCCCTATTACATGGGACTCAAACATAACTGGCGAAATTTGGGTGTACTATACTTAACGTATAAACAAACCAGCCAGCAATCACCACACTAGTAACCATACAAATAACAGGTAAGCATGACATTGCCATAATATGAATATTAGTGTTCATATTCATGAGCAGCACGCGTCAACGGCAGAGGCAACTGCAGCCGCCAACACGCTTTGACGGCAACCGTCGACCCTCGTCGACGGTTGTTACCGACGCGTCTAGGGCTGCTTTTGAAAACGTGCCGCCCGTGTATTTGAATACTGTACTCAAATACACGAGCGGCACGTTGTCGACAGCTGCAGTTCCTTCTGCCGTGGACACGTGCCGCTCGTGTGTATGAGCATTTAGAGACAAAGGAGAACAATAAAAAGTTTGTGTCTAGTAATCCTAAATCAAGAACACACAAAAACAAAAAATTTGAACTCCATAGACGTGCACTGTTCGCACTGTTTAAAAAGGGAACCTCTGTATCACAGACTACATAGAGATACTACGTATGTATTAAGAGAAATCCATAGAGAAAATATCAATAGCTTTGATTATTAGGGTACTATGATGTTGGTTAATTTAGTACCTACTGTAGCGAAATAAAAAAGGAAATTCACCACTTAAACACGTATAATTTATTATTATTAAAAATCGAATCAAAATAAAATACAAAATGTTAAAATTAAATATTAGGTATTAAAACTCTTGTAGAACAGGTAAATTCGCCTAAACGAAAAGAGAGTATGAGAAAACTTCAGGTATATCGAATGGTAAACCTTTGTTACGTGTTTGGTTTCGAGATTCGTGGCCGTTAGGTGACATAAACTTTCAAATAAATATTATCTTATAAAGATTACCTAAGTTATCCCGATAGAAAAACAGTCACGGTTAAATATCAACTATCATTCGAATGTAAAACCCATCGAACGATTAATATAAAGGGAATGGTTTCCTGGATGCTGACGAACCGTAGCTTCAAGAACTGCACGCCTCGACGGCATCGCAGATGACACGACGATCAAGTGTCGCGGGCCAGAAAGGACTTGCCAGTCTCGAACTACAAGGATTCTATGCGGCTGGTAACAACGACCAAACAGCTCGCAAGCTTCGTTGGTAGTCCTTTACCTGGAAAAAGGAGGAAAGCAGCCCTTTTTAACTGGTTCAACACCTACGATAAATAAAATAGGGTATTACACTGGTGTAATACCCTATTTTTTAAGAAGTTTTAGCCTTTTCTCTGGAGAAAAGGCTAAAACTTCTGTTAAGAGAGAAGAAAAAACCACATACCGGGTTCGAAGAAATATTACACCATTTGTGTAAAGATAAAAAATTTGGTTGACTGTCAACCAATTGCGGCAATAAGATTAGATATTAGACACGAAAGAAACTGCTTTATCAGTCAAGCAGTTTCTTTATAGGATTGGAAAGACGGAAATTTATAAAAATCGATGTGAAACCGTTCCTAATTTGGAAGTTTTTTTTCCAATAATCAAAAGGGGCCTTCTTCACGTCAAAATTTGTAAAAATTCAGAATGAAAATTGATGGCCAGTTATATAAAATAGATTGCAACCGCAGAGGTCACGCTGCACTACCTTATGTAAATATGTAGCTGTTGTAGTTTACAAAACGTATATTAATTTTCTTACGTTCAATAAATATTTATACACCAAATAAATCAAGTACCTAACCTCTAAATCTATCCAGCAGGCCCAGACAAAGAGGCATTTTATCAGCGATAACAACGATGAAAAAGTCAAAAATGTATTCGATTGGCATAAGCTACCGAGAAGCTAATGTTGAGGGCCAAAACACATACACACGATACGTCGACGCATCGTAGCACGTTGCGACGTCCTGTCACGATGCGATGTCGTGTCATCAAATTTACGAGGTGCATCGTAAAAATTCACAAGACGACGTCGCAACGTGCCACGATGTAACGTCGTATCATGTGTATGTGTTTTGGCCCGATAGTACATACAATACATAAGTACTTTTCACGACACGACGACGTGTCATGCATCGTACCACGATGCGACGCCCAGTCGTGAATTTATACGATGCACGTCGTACATTTTCACGACACTATATCGTATCGTGCCGTGACACGACGTCACAACGTGCCACAATGCGACGTCATATCGTGTGTATCTGTTTTAAGCCCCTTAGTCCTATTGAAAGTCGTTGTTGAAATACAATACGCTTTGAAAGCGATTATCACTTATCTAGGACCTCAGATTCCAAAAAGGTGTCAAAAAACGCTCTGTATTGGGACAGCGTTATCGTGTGGACAGCGTTACCGCTTTCTTAGGACATCAAAGCTTTACTAATAAAAAAAATATTTACAACAACAACAATAATGATATTTTTCCACCACTACATCACCGCAAACTCGAGACAGATTAAAGAGAAGAAACTAAAGGCTCCGCAGTGAGGAATGAGCGAACTATAATAAATAATGGCCAAGTACATTTGTACCACTATTTCTCTTCCACTGTCAGAAGAAAATTCATCGTTCACACCGACCGCCCGTTTGTTTTATTTGAAATTGTTTTTTATTTATTATGTTCTTGTGGAATGATATAGTTTTGCTGTTTGTTGATTTTAAGTGGAAATGGAAATGGGTGAACGAATTGTTATGGTGTTTTAAGTGTAGTACATTATTATAAAAAGTGTAAAACATTATTATAATAACTAACGAAACCTGTCACCACGTCTATTTTCTCTGAATGATTAGGCAGAGGTGGACACACATTTCGCCAGTTAATTTAGTTTAAGTCCCTTGTATTAGGGGGCGAGCCTATTGCCAAATCCAGACTCCGGGCTATTACTGAGAAACTCCTTATGGAAAAACCCAACATTACTTTGCCTGGGAATCGAACCCAGGACCGCATGCTCAGCAGTAGCGCTTGCGACCACTAGACCAATGAGGCAGTTACCATAGTAATTAATAAATAATACATTAATAATTAATATATCTATTATTAAACCAGGGGGTCGCGAAAAATGGAAACAGGCCTGTGCTAAGAGCCCACTCTTAGCACAGGCCTGTTTTTTTTTCTAATAGCCTGGTGCCTGGTTTGTCCCAACAAAGCAGGCAGCAGGCTATTAGAAAAAAAACAACATTATTTATTAGTCCTAAAAATAATGAGGTATTCCACTCAGAGCACTGATTTCAACAGTACTTGGCCGAATCGCACCTGAAGCACTTCCACTAAGCGCACTAAAACCAAATTTTGAAACGTGCGGTTCAATCAATTTTGAAAGCAATCGTTTAGTTACTGACAAGTCCCAATTAGCGGAAAATAATAATGATAATTAATATTACTCGTATTAATTGCATAATATTTTTTTTTTTTTTTGTTTTCGTGGTGAAACCTTCAAAAGGCACCCGAGCTCTGGGGATGGAGGTCGTGGAGTGTGGGATTTTTACCTCACTAAAACCACCCCGGTGATCACCATCAGCACATAGAGGGGGTCCCGGTTCCTCTTAAAAGACCAATTCCGGAACCCCCCCTGTGCAACGCCTGAAAAGCACATCCCTGGGGAGACTGTAAAGGGGCCTCCCCTGAGCTTCGCTATGCGCGGCAGCACGTGACCACTGTGCCGCCGTCTTCCCTGGGATCACTCAGTGGGCGGACAGAGTCCCCACTCTGTGCGCCTGCGACCCCAAAGGTCCACCTACCTTAAATGATAAATAAATGATAAATGATTTTATTTCTGTAAGTAGGTTTGAACAAACACTTTTACACGTCAATCATATTTTAAAAACTAGATGAGGTCGGCGTTTCCTATCTGACTACTCTGAGAAGAAAGGCCGAAACAAACTCAGAGGTCACAGTCTCTTTTAAAGTCCAGACATAATCTTGGTCAGATCATGTGAAGACCATGTAGATTTGTGTCTGAGATGGTCTTTTGAGGAAAAACCACACAGATTGAGTGGACCTGTCCAGTCAGTGCACGCATTTGTCAGTAATCGTGTAGCTCAACTCAGAACTTAAGGAGCTCAACGATTCGACGAACAATACCAAAGAAAAGACATTTGGGTAGGCCACAAAAATTACTCAAACTGCCAGACCATGATTAAAATTAACTGAGGAGAGAAAAAAAAAAGCAACAATGACCCACATAGTCTTCACATTCACAATATTAAAATAATAATAAATGTAGCCTGAATGCTACTCACATCCACAGACAGTTTACTCTTTAAAAGTCATCAAAAATACCATAAGTTATTATATAAGGACATCATTAATTCTAAAACACTCATTCACAGTATAAAATGGATTGTTGCTTGGGGGTACATTGAAGTGGCTTAGTTAATGGCCTTGATTTGTAAGCGGGTTTCGGCGGGTTTAATTGCATAACCTACCTACATAATAATAATAATACACGTAATTACAAAATTTGCCACGACGTGACAGCCCCGACTAACTGCATACTGAAACATACTTATATTTCGTGTAGCGGTCTGTATGTGTAAGTGCGTTTATTCAACCATTATGTTCCTAGTTGAAATACTGTATGATTTGAACTAACGAAATCGCAAAGAAAAGTGAGAAAGTCTGTTATTTTATGCTTACTGACAGCGACAAAAATAAAACATTACTACTTGTTACAGGTGAACAAGGTGGAATTATCCGGTACAACACTTAACTTCTGCTGATTTGTATCGATATGTTTTGTTTGATAATGACTTGAACAAAAAAATACATCCCTTCACTAAAAAATTATTTAACGTAGGTGCCGATCGGGGACTAAAAATAATATTAAGAGGGCGCAGCAAGACAGAAAAAAAAAACACGTGTGGCATTCGGGGACTGCCGCGGTAAAGCTATTGCATAGCATTTTTTATCAACTTATGCAATTATAATTTTTTATTTTTATTTATGCAGTATTTTTTTTCTTTGATACTAATTCAAGTACAGTCGTACCATATACATACACGTTAAGCGAACGCTCGGCCGAGTTACATGGTAGGCGGAGTGGGGGGTGTTAGGTTATATTTTCGTTACGGAATTTCTTGATTCGGTCGCCGCGCTCAAAGCCCGCGATAAAAGCTATGCAGTAGCTTAAAAACATGTTTCACCCGCGCCTCTTTGCCTACCCCTCTCATCAAACACGACAAAACAAAACACAATCCCTTCCCGCCAGCAGAAACTTTTCCAAGATAAACTCTGAAAGTACATATGAATTCGAAAAGTCACATTGGTAAATACCCAGATTTGAACCCACAACCGCGTGGATGAAAGGCGAGGTCTTTACCACAGGGCCATCATGACTGAAGCTACACATGTCTGCTATATCTATGCCGAAAATGTAAATTAATATTACCTATAACCTTACCTCGTCGTTTCATAGTAGACATTTAACCATCTTCAGCGCCTACATTATATTTTGTGGTATTCCACTTAGAGCACTGATTTCAACAGCACTTGACCGAACCGCACTTGAGCACTTCCACTAACCGCACCGAAACAAAATTTTGAGACGTGCGGTATGGTGGAACAGTTTATTAAGAGCGGGTAGTAACCAAAATTTTCTATCTTCAATTTAATGTTTCATGAAATTCAGAAGACTTAGGTATAAAATAAAAATAACATGAGTAACTATAAGGTATTTTGAAACTTTTTGTGGAACAGAAACACAAAGTGTTAAAATTTTCTCGATAAACTAACATCAGGAAGTTACCCCTAATTTTCACGTTTTTTCAATTTGTACTTAATATACTAATGACTAATAGGATAATTTTTTAATTATTATTTGTATTAAGACAAGGCGAAAAAAATTGTGCAGACATTTTTTGAAATTCCTTTTATTTTTGGTATAATTACGACTACAAGCTTTAAGCACTTACGACGTTTTTAGTTCATGGAAGAAGTCATCTTCCGTCGCACGTTGCGGGAACTTCAAGTATATTTTTGTTTCACAAATCAGTCGCCGTCGGTCTGTTGAGACGAGAGGACTGCGCTTGAATTTTCTACTGCTCTGGGGTTTAATTTATTTGCGTAAATATTATTTTCGTAATTTATCACATTGTAGGAACGAAACTGTGAAATAGAAAACATGAAAAAAATCACTAACACCACTTCCGAAGCGATTATTAAAATCGTTAAGAATTGAATACATATCACGGCTAAACTATAAAATAAAAATATTATAATAATTCAATGTTGATATTTGAAAACTCAAGATGACATACAATTTATTTGACAGATTTTTGACTGGTGTAGTACGACTAGCGCCATTGTTCTGCATTTCGGTAAATTTTCTTGCGGAGAAAATTTACAACATGGAGTTCGTGCTGGAGATTTTAGATCTTATTACTATTAAATAAAGAACCAAATTCGTTTACTCCCACTTTCGTTGACAAACTTCGTGTAAGGGTAACCTTAGACGAACCATTTAGAGCGACTTTTGACCAATCCCCGAATCAAGTTGAAACTCGAAATTTAACATATAGGTAGGTTATTGGTATAATATTATTATTGGAGTTTACAAAATAAATAAATCGGAAAACTAAAATAGGGTTTTTTGCGGACACAAGTACGAAACGGTGTGCACGGGACATGACATTTTTCATACAGATAGTGTTCTCGTGACTAGATCCCTTTTTATGGTGGGGATGAGTAAAGATTGTGCCGGATCACAATGTTTGGAACTGTCGGCTTGCTTTTCAAAGCTAAAGTTTCAACAGTTACAAAAGAGGAACCTAATAAACTTTCGACTTTCTTTGGCAGCCATATAAATAGATGCCAATTATTTTGTCGGTAAAGCCGACTAATGTACCGTAGTTATTTGTCCCGCAATTGGCCTGTTTTTCACAAATGTTTTTGGCGAGGACTTTTTTCTACTCACGCTCCGCACAGGATAGGTTTTCATGACACATGCCATTTGACTTTGCACAATACAGTGCAAAATCCACCATACCAATATAATTTTTTACTTGGTAACACTGTTGCTAATTCATTTTGCACGATCCTGTAAAGCAATATCCACGATATACCATATTCATTTACATTTTCTGCATAGATATAGCCGACATGTGTAGCTTCAGTCATGATGGCCCTATGGTAAAGACCTTGCCTTTCATTCAAGCGGTTATGGGTTCAAATCTGGGTAAGTACCAATGTGACTTTTCGAATTTATATGTACTTTCTTAGTATATCTTCGACATTACTGACATCGGTGCAAGAAAACATCGTGAGCAAACCTGGACTTATAGTTAATATTAGTCTGAAATCGCCAACCAGTCTTGAGCAAGTGTGGTGATCAATACACGTGCCTTCTCTGTATGCGAAGTGCCTTTTACCCTGCAGTGGGGCGATAATTTAGCCAAAATGCTTACTTTGGATTTTCCCGTAAGAGTCTATAGTCTAGGTATAGATCTTTCTTTACTTAGAAGCGATGACCTGGAACTGCGATCTTACTAATCTACATAAGTGCTCTCGTCTCGAGGGAAATCCGCTCAATTTGTCAGCGAATTCCTATTTCCTCACGATAAATCGAAAATGCGTGAAACTGTGACACGTGTAACGTGTTTGTTACTACATACATAACATCACGCCTGTACTGCCTGAAGGGTTAAGCAGAAGTGTACCTATAGTACACCCACATTTCGCCAGTTATGTTTAAGTCCTATGTAAAAGGGGCCGAGCCGATTGCCATCAACCGGGCCCAAATCCTAACACCGGTCTACTACCGGGAAATTCCGGAAGGAATAACACTTTGCCCGACCTGAGAGTCGAACCCAGGATCTCATGCACAGCAGTAGTGCTCGCGGACCACTAGACTAACGAGTCAGAGGTGTAACTATTAAAATTATGTATTTATGAACTTGTAAACTATTTTGTTAGAAAACTTTAGCAGGCTTTTTGGAAGGAGGCGTGTCAGATTTTTCTTTTTAAGGTGAATTCTCAGCTGTGGCCCGCCAAATTCAAATTTTCTTTGGTTTTTTGTAAACTGCAGCTTTAATTTTACGTCGTACGTTGATTAAAATGTGATTCGCGACTGAAAGAATGATATATTTAGTGACTAATAATCATCGATTTCATATCTATCGTCAAACTTTGGAAATTTTTGCACCTAAGAATTTTTCAGAATATTTCATATGAAAATTCTTAAGTGGTACCAACCCGCACGGGGCCCGCGTGGTAGATTACAGCCCACTCTCTCGAAGAGAGGAGGCCTGTGTCCCAGCAGTGGGAACGTTATAGACTGATTATGCTAAATACCAAATAGTTATCAGGAAATAGAAGCACGTTACTATCCACCATGTTAACAAGAACCTCAAGTCGTTTTCTGCGCCAAAAATAAACTGAACTCACTTATATTATTATACTATACAAGGTCTATCTATTCATAAACGAAATCTCTTAAGGGGTAATTGTATTCATCATTACAAACAACTTTTACTGTGGGACCAAAACTGAAATCTCGAAAAAAAAATCAGCTGCTCCCTACATTTATGTTCGCAGAACTCGTCAAAATGTATGGGACAACAGATTTTTGTTTTGGAATTTCACGTTTTGTCCTATAGTAATAGTTGTTCATAATAATGAGTGCAATGACCCCTTCAGATATTTCGTGTATGAATAGATACACCTTATATAATATGTGAATTCAGATCATATTATATATATGTATTATAGTAAACTATTTTACAGCCTCATTCATTCAGTGGTAGCAAGTCGTACTGCTAAGTATGAGGTCCTGGAGATTCCCAGGTCGGGCAAAGTGTTATTGGGTTTTTCCATCAGGAATTTCTCAGTAGCAGCCCGGAGTCTGTATATCTCCCCGGTTGATGGCAATAGGCTCGCCCCCATTACATTAAACTTAAACATAACTGGCGAAATGTGGGTGTACCTATACTATGGGTACACCTCTGCCTAACGCTTCGGGGTAACAAGGCGTGATGTTATGTTGTGTAAACTATTTTAAAGACATAAACAACAAAATTAATACAAGACCTTGCGAGGCTAAAACAAAGCATTAATAAAGTTGCTATTACGAGCATTCCGTATAACAAAATATGAACAAAAAGCCTTTGGTTTTTGTCCCTTTGTAATTAAGAGGTCGTTGAGCGCGTGCCAAATTTAACCGCAACTTCCTGCGTCGCTTATAACTTCACTATCAACCGCTTTCAAATGTCCAAGTGCTAATGGGATGTTGTTTTATTGAAATAGAAGTAAATAATAATAAGTTTTTGTTTTGGTTTTTCTATCTGGAATTTCTCAGTAGCAGCCCGGAGTATGGATTTGTGCACGGTTGGTGACAACAGGCTCGGCCCCTGTTACATGGGACTTAAACTTAACTGGTGAAATATTGTGTGCTTAAAGTATTAAATAAATAAATAAATATAGGTACACCTCTGCCCTTCAAAGTCAAAGTCAAAGTCAAATCATTTATTTCAAATACGCACATAAAAGGCACTTTTGAACGTCAAAATTTACAAAAAAATGGAATTTATTCTATTTGCCCCTTCCAAAAGGTAGTTCTTTTGGAAGGGGCAACTAGAATCAATTCCATTTTTTTGTAAATTTTGACGTTCAAAAGTGCCTTTTATGTGCGTATTTGAAATAAATGATTTACTTTTACGACTTATTTACAAAAGAACTACCTTTTGGAAGGGGCAACTAGAATAAATTCCATTTTTTTGTAAATTTTGACGTTCAAAAGTGCCTTTTATGTGCGTATCATATGGAGAAGAATGGGCATGAAACTCCACCGTTACTCTTTTAAAATGTATTACAATATTATGTAGGTTCACATTAATTATGTAATTATATGTGAAGACGATGCACCTAGAATAAAATTACTGTACCACAATAAGTAAAAAGAATTAAATATAATGCAAAGACAGGTAAATTAATTATGTGATAGATACATGGTGCTCACATATTTGCAAATATTGAAAAGTAGATGATGTTTCCAAAATTTTAACAAGTATTACTTTAGAGTGTGAGTTAAAGTAGTTAAGTACACAATGTAACCATCAATGTCATACAAATAATAAATTATAAACTTCAAAAAAAAAAAATTACTTTCCTTCGGGGAATCAAGGTGTCGTGTTATTTTATGTTTTTGCTTTTGGTCTCGAGCTGTTCTTGTTTAGTTTCTTTCTGACATGACATCATCATGCCTGTATTTTGCGAAGGGGTCGACACAGGTGTATGAAACACTTTTGTCGGCTATGTTAAAGTAAATAAAATCTAAACAACTACCTATATTACAATACCATACTGAATAACGACGCACGGTTGGCGCAGTGGTTAAGCGATTGACTGCTGCGCTGCGCGTCGCGGGTTCGATTCCCGCACGGAACAAATATTTGTATGACCTTAAAGTAGTTGTTCCGGGTCTGGCTGTTTGTGAATGTGAATTTTAACGTTTGTCAACGCACCCACAATACAGGAGAAAATCCTAGTTCAAAAAAAAAAGTATATGTATATGACGGAATGTTCGAGTGGCTGAGACACCACGTGTCGTTGCTGATCCTTCATCTGTTGGTCCTTCATCATGAGCGTGTACGTGCAGGTGTTTGGAAAATAATACTCGCAAAATAACATCCTTTATTTACTTTCAAATATCGCAACAAGACTTAACTATAAAATTTAATGATTACAACGATTATCACTGATTAAGTCTAATCACAACAATTGTTAAATTTGCATTTAGAGCTAATGGATTTGTGCGTGTGCACCGCGTGACGATCGCATCACAAAGTGCTCGCCATCGCCGCCATGACACTCACAACCCCATTCGGTGTTACCCACTCTAAGTAAAAAATACCACTAAAGAAATAAATTCTAAACCACAGAGTAAAATCAACTCCAACTTTTAAAAAGTGTTACAATAAATTGACTAAATCATCACGCGCCCGTCTTAAATATAGTGATAATTGTACCTCTAGGTAATAACTGTGTACTATTATTCAGACAGGCATCCATCAGATACCCACTAAAAGACTTACAGGAATGGAAAAAGAAAATGGCCTAGTCAATGTGTGTTTGGAATGGAGAGACTTAAGCGACATAAAATTTAGCAACTATCAGTAAGGTGTGGTCATATGAAGGGTGTGGTACTGACTATCAAACTGAACCACTTTTGTCATCGGACCAATATCGTAATCGCGAAAAAAATATTAGCCATCCCATACATTTGGACCGAGTAGGTGTTGAAGTTTTATATGGGACCGTTGATAATTTCTTTCACTTTTCGATTTTGATAAATTGTTCAGTTTAATGGTCTGTGCCACACTCTTAAGTATGACCACACCTTTCTGGTAGAAGGTGTACTTATAATAGTGTGATGTGATTCAACTCAAAGCAAAGTCCAGTACAATGTTAGTCCAAACTACATAACAGTAGGTAGCACTTCAAAACTTGTTATAAATTAGACTCCAGGCGAATTGTAGTTTCAAACGTTTTGAGTACCTCCCTACATTGTTGAATGAGCCCCTTGAATGTAGGTTAGAGCTAGCCCTGTTGATCCTTAAACACCCTTTTGGGCTTACATGTACCTTGATATTGTTGAGGAGTTTAGTTTCAAGTTTATGGGATATAAAACCTGCTAATATTTTATTCTACTTTTGGATCTGGTAGAGATATTTAGCTTGGTTAAGGTTTGAACTGAAGATAATGTAGCGGCATCTACAACGCCACATGCGAGCTACGCGTCAGACTGACGTCACGCAAAATCCTGCATCGCGCTATCAGAGTTTACCGCGCAACTAGCATATATACAACATCCCGACATCAACCGTCGGGCAGTTGCCCACCAGACACGACACCCGTCTGGTCGGAGGATCCTCCCTTTTCTATGGAGGTGTGAGTGAACTTTACACCCTGTTCCTCATACCTCTATACTGGTGACCCCGAATATGAACGTCAGCGCAGCCTTCGTGCAAGTACATCAGCGTGACGTCATCATCACTTCCTTCAAGCTTTCGAGCGGCGAGTCACACAGCCAGCCAGCACCCACGGCTTCAACGGGTATCCTGACCACCAGCATGCCGCGACCGCGCATACCTGGTCATCACCCTCAGCCTCATCAGCAACCATGGCACAGCACACTGCACTCTCGGCCGGTCCACAAGCAGAGCCTTCAAACCCTCTCCTGGTCGACGCCAGCAGTCAGCCTCAACCCGGCGCTGTACCACATCCGACGCACTGGAGCATAACGCAGCGCCACCCCGACTCACTGGGGAATCTTCGCAGACAGTTCCGACTCACCGCGAACTATGCGACACCCGGTTCCGACTCACTGGAACCTCACCTGGCCCTGGCAAGCATCGCAAGATACACGACTCAGCCCACT
Source organism: Dryobotodes eremita (assembly GCA_917490735.1). NCBI lineage: Eukaryota > Metazoa > Arthropoda > Insecta > Lepidoptera > Noctuidae > Dryobotodes > Dryobotodes eremita. Next base: position 7,634,108 of record OU823261.1, read on the forward strand.
ATCGACCTCCGGTCTCCGGGGGGGAGTGATGTAGCGGCATCTACAACGCCACATGCGAGCTACGCGTCAGACTGACGTCACGCAAAATCCTGCATCGCGCTATCAGAGTTTACCGCGCAACTAGCATATATACAACATCCCGACATCAACCGTCGGGCAGTTGCCCACCAGACACGACACCCGTCTGGTCGGAGGATCCTCCCTTTTCTATGGAGGTGTGAGTGAACTTTACACCCTGTTCCTCATACCTCTATAATAATTTTGATGGTTTGTAGCGGTATCTACAACGCCACATGCGGGCTACGCGTCACACTGACGTCACGCAAAATCCTGCATCGCGCAAGCAGAGTTTACCGCGCAACTAGCTTAAATACAACGTCCCGACATCAATCGTCGGGCAGTTGCCCACCAGACACAACACCCTTCTGGTCGGAGGATCCTCCTTTTTCCATAGAGGATGAGTGAACTTTACACCCTGTTCCTCATACCTCTACAGGTTCATAAAACATAACATAACTTTAAGCCTGTATTCCCGAACGGTTAAGCAGAGGTGCACCTATAGTACACCCACAATTAGCCATTTATTTTTAAATCCCATACGAGCGAGCCTATTGCCATCAACCGGGCATAAATCCAGACTCCGGGCTGCTACTGAGAAAACATGCAAAACGGAAGACAATGTCTACAAAGTTTTGTTCAAATTCATAATTTTAAATATTTTATTACACCAAACAACACACATAATTTACTGCTGTAGACACCGCTAGCCTATTATTACTATATAGCTATTTTAGTTACTTTCATAGTATTATGTCTTATGGTATTTTACTTTGGGGTCGGGCTACAGACATCGAGTCGATTTTTGTTCTGAAAAAATCAACCATCAGAGCCCCGCAGGCGCGATGATCTAAGGGAACTGTTTAAGGATTAATATCATAACGGTACCTTATTAATATATCCATGATAACATCATGTACATAAGAGAAAATCTACATCGTTTTAGTAAAAGAGGTGAAAGACAAAATTATGATATTAGAAATAGGGACCTATTAGTTTAACCAGGTCTCAGACTGGCTAAAGTAGACTAATTTTTCATGGGGTACTGATTAAAATGTTACAGTAGAATACCTCCCCACATACTTGAACTGAATGAGACGAAAGGACATTCATTCAGGTTCCGAACATTTTGTACCCAAAAATTTAAGAGCCGAAAAAATACGGTTTTCTTATAGGAAATAACACCTTCAACATTTTTTACTTCTACAACGAGAATATACAATTAACCCTTCCCCTGGTATTTAAGTTTGAAAATACAAAAACTCTCATAGGTATTTTAACTTAAAATGTTTTGACCATTTCATTCATGTTTAAAACGAGAAACAACCTGGCGATCTCATCATCATCTTCATTTTAGCCGGAAGATGTCCTCTGCTGGACACAGGCCTCCACAAAGCATCGCCACTTCGACCGGTTCTGTAATTATCGCATTCAGCGGATTCCTACGGTCTTCGTAAAGTCATCGGTCCACCTTGTGGGAAACCTTCCTACGCTTCGTCTTTCGGTACGCGGTTACCAGTCCACAAATTTTCGGCCCCATCAGCCATTTGTTCTGCGAGCAATGTGCCCTGCCCACTGCCACTTAACCTTCGCAATTCTTCGGGTTATATCGGTTAGTTTAATTCTCCTTCGGATGTCTTTATTTCTGATTCGATCACGTCGTCAGGGAAACTCCAAGCATAGCCCTCTCCATTGCCCTATGGGTGACTTTCAGCCTTCTAATGAGGTCCATTGTGAACGACCACGTTTCAGTTCCATAAGTCACTACTGCGACATGCAGAGGCCACGACTGCGGTATGTGTGACGAGAAGATATTACCTAGCTTCCCGAACGCTGCCCAGCCGAGTCTTTCTCGACGTTTCAAACATACTTACATAAAAATTTTGTTTTCTCGAATCCCATGGATTTTTTTCTAGGCTTTACGGGGTGATTAATTGTTGCAAATGGATCACATCCCGCGCTGTGCTGCGTGTGCTGTGTAGTCTGTGCTAAATAAACGTATTTTCTTTCTTTTATTTTTTCTTTATCCTGGAAGGAATAAGTCAAGTTATGTAAATGGTACACCACTGACTACCTGCATTATTGTCTCTCCTTCTCCCTTGAATCCATCCAAAGGTTGTCTGTAAAAGATCGCTTTTAGCGATAAGACCGCCCATTGTGTCACCCTGTGTAAAATGTCTACATTTATATCTGTTATTTTTTATGGAGTAGATAATAAAGAGTATTCTATTCTATTCTATTCAAATTACAAGTCACCTGTATATAAAAATATTTCCCTTAATCTTTTTGTCGTTAATTTTTAATACCTATTATATCAACGATTGATAGAACTAAGCGAAGCTTTAGTTGGACTTAAATATGACATCATTGATATGTGCGAAATTAGACGCCTTGAATGCAAGATAAAATAGTATGACAACTTCATACTTTTGTCATATTGGAAACACACCAGGGAAACACGGAGTAGGCTTTCAAATAAATGCCACATTCATTAAATACACATTAATCTTAAGTTAACCACCTGTACTTGCCGATGTTAAAAGTTAATAAAATTTTATTCGTTTACTTAATTTATCAATTTTTTAAATTTTTATTTTTATTTTATTCTTATAGATTTGACCAATGTTATCAATGTCAAAGAAAAATCAATTTCACCTTTACCAATTGTATAAATTTTAATCAGCATTTCATAAATTTTTATTTCAGTTTATTAATGTATGTTTTTACCGATGTTATTTTTTTTTTTAATATTAGCGCTTGTTACTGCGTTCGCTTATTTCTCTTATTCATTGTTTTATGCATGTGGTGTTTACATTTATGTAACTCTTACACAGTTTTTTACGTTTAAAAATGAATTATGTGTTTGTATCAATGTAGTCAATTGTTGGTGAAACTAATAAAATAAATAAATAAAAATTTGAGTCTTAAGTCGGAATCTTCGCTCCACAAATGTCTACCTTCGTAAAAAATCTTGGAGATGCAATTGCTGACCGCTGGAATAGGTCCTTTAGCGTAGTGATGGGTTGATGAAGATCAAGAATCATCATCTCAATAATCCGTGCCACTAGCATGTGCATTCGCGGCACAAGGCATAAAGGATATCTTCCAAAATGGGCCAGGTATGTACACTACCTCAAAATAAAAAGAAAAATACGTAGAATTCGGGAAAAATACAGATAATTACTTTAAATGTTTACGGTACGGTAAATGTTACGTAGTTAATTGATAATTATCAATTATTTTTATCGACTTTCAACATGGCGTCTTACCGATATAATTACTCTATGCTTAAAAACAATGTCAGTAAAACATAGATCGACCATTGACTACAGAAAGAGAACTATCAGCTATCGCAAAACTGTCAATAAACATGTCAAACATCATTAATCAATCAAAATGGTAGTTTACCGCCATGACGGATTTTTGGTGTGTATTGCAATTTCAAGTGGTTCTTCTTCTTTCAAGTTCTTGTGGTTTACCAGCAAACAAAGCCATTTTGACGTAATTGGACAGTTGAAATCTGTTTTAAATGTGTTTCCCTATTTTCAAGTATACTGTACCAGGACCTAGCCCAAGTTCCATACATTTTGGAACATCTTCTTTAAACCAATAGCCAAGTTATTCGGTTTCAATCATGGAGCAGCCCTACCTAGACAAAACTGATGTGGTTGCAGCTAACGAACTGAGATCACGTCGATTGCAAAACATCGCTATGGATAAATGAGCCTGTTCTAATAGTTAATTAATCAATAATTTGACAGTACTGTAGTTATAGATTAATATTTATGTGATGACTAGGAATACATCAAACTTTATGAATAAATAAAAGTTTGAACAATAACACCAACAACAGTTTTCTTAATTAAACGCTAGATGGCACTACAAACTATTAGCAACGATTAAAAACTTTTGTACACTTTATTAATAACAAGTGTTGGTCGCAATATAAATTAATAATCCAGCTCTCAGCGGGGACCAAAAGTTTTTTAATAACGCTTCACGATATAATTTTTACTCTTATTTTGACTGGGTACTGAATAACTAGAAGCATTCATGCAGGAAGTTAGTTTTTTAATAAAATATGGCTTGATTTTGCCACGTATTTCCGGGAAAATAACGGCCCAGTAAGTGTCATACGTGAAATAAAAAAAGCAATAAATCGACTGAGCACTTGATAGTAAGAGCTTGGTTAGATAATTTAATAAAAGCAGGACTTGGCATAACGCCAGGTAAACGTTAGAATAAAAAAGAGCATGTTCTTGACTGCCCTCTTGGCAATATTAATCGGCTTTCAAGACGCTCTGCCCGCTATGCCAGTGGTAAGCAAGAATTTGATGCATGAATACCTACCAGTTATGTTAGGGACTGTCAAAGTGTATTCCGTGATAAATTAAGACATTCAAAGGTGCGGTAGAAACCCGCAAAATCCAGAAGCGTTTTTCTCGTGAAATAACAACTGCAACTTCAAGAACTATAATATGGTTATGTAAATACACAATATTATGGTTTTGTAAATACACAATATTATAGTTTTGTAAATACACAATATTATGGTTTTGTAAATACTATGTTTGTAACAACACAAAATATCTACCTATCAATACCCTAGGAGAGAAAAGAGAGCTTTTGAATTTGCGTAAGTGTGAGGTATTTATGCTCGTGACTGTATATATCCTATGAATCATTAAACAACAACGACCTACATGCAAAGATTTTATTGGTATTCAAGATTTGACGGCCTTGTTGGTTTAGTGGTCGCTAGAGCTACAGACTGCTGAACATGAGGTCCAGGGTTCGATCCTCAGGTCAGGCAAAGTGTTATTGGGTTTTTCCATCAGGAATTTCACAGCAGCAGCCCGCAGTTTGGATGCGTGCCCCTTTGATTGCAATAGGCTCGTCCCTTATTACATGGGACTTAAACATTACTGGCGAGATGTGGGTGTGCTATTATTTTACAATGTGCATCTCTACCCAACTCTTCAGGGAAAAACAGGCTTTATGTTTTATATTATGTTGAAGACTTCATCAATCACACCATTAAAATCGAATCAAAATATTTTATTTCACATAATCCTACATGGCCACTTATGAAACGTCAGAAGCTACGTACGCGGTTCCAATTGGTCGTTTCCTATAGAGAGGAGCCGGCAAGAAACTCCACGGTTAGTCTTTTAAAAATAATTGGCTTTTATAATGCCTTCAAATTACAGTGTTAATAGATAGAAGAGGAGGAGAAAATTAATAGGAGGAATTAAAGAAATTAGGAAATTAATTAATTAATAGGAGGACAGTGTAGGCCTGTCCACAAGTACCAGGTACTTAACAGAATAGAAAATGGTCTACAAATCTACAGTCCACAAGTTAGGCTTACAACGTTCTCATATTCACAAAATATAAAAGAATATAATAATACAATCTTTAACAGAACACAACGAAAGTACCTCATGCTTGACAAATACTCTGTTTTTTATAGTATTCGTTTTCTGTAAAACTTTTACAGTTTACTTAATAGCCGCCTCGGAAAACCTTCATAAAGCACCAAAATAATTAAAACCGCGAACAGCCACAATATATTTCGGTTTAAAGATCTTTATCGGTCATGGGACAATGGAATTGCCATTTTCTACCATCATTATGGCAACCCACTTCCTTTTCACTGATGGCTTCCGTTCGCTCCTTTTCTCTTTAGCAGCATATGCGAAGTTGTGGGGTCGTAACTTTGTAGGACAGATACTTAAAATGTCTGCAAAGAAATTATTATGTTGCTTTGAATGACTGAGTTTTAAATGATACATGATTTTATTTCCTAAGTTTGTACAAATCTACAAATACAAATACACGTCAATCATATTTTTTTAAACTAGATGAAGTCGGTGTTTCCTGTCTGACTACTCTGAGAAGAAACGCCGAACCAAGAATTATTCCGATCTGTCACCCTCGTTTGTCCCCTTAGGGGGACAGTTCGAACTTTATCAAGTTCAAACAATAAAGTTAAATAAATATATAAAGTTAAATAAAGGAGAGATCAAACTTTTTTTCCGATCTGTTACAATAAGGGGACAAAGCAGGGTGACAGATCGAAATATTCCGAAACAAACTCAGAGCTCACAGTCTCTTTTACAGTCCAGACATACTCTTGGTAATTTAATTAATATTTAAATACTACAAAAATTTGGTCCGTTTTTTCTAACGTCAGATTTCTTGATTCAGGAAACAATTTTGAACTTTTGCCAAGTTTTCCACACAAAAACTGTTAGACGTCAACTTTATTCCACAGATAAACGTTAAATTACGCTTGAAAAATCAGCCCTAAGTTATATTGAGTTGTATGTTTAAAGTATAATTCTTACTTGATCAAAATATTGCACACTCTACGTTAAATTAACATCAGCATTCACTTAACTACTGTCAGTCCAAGATCAGAAATGGAGTAAGGGTGCCAACAGAACTCGGTCTATATTATCTCAGGAACAGACAGTCAGACGGTTATTCACATTATATATATGTTTTGTACAGCAATAATACAGAACTGGGGATATTGCTCTAAGGAGGCTGGTGGTTGGAATGCGGCCAAATCTGAGACCGCGAGGCCTTATGACTGGAACTCATTTTGTCTTTTAATAAGGTGGAGTTGACTTCTAGTTCAAACAGTACGATGAGAAACATCAGTCCTGTACCAGTACCTATGTACATAAAGCACATGAAAGCTTTACCTACAAATTTAACAGAAAATGGGAATTGATAGTGGATATATGAATTTAAGGCGAAAGAAAAGTGGCAGAAGCTGAGGTTAATTTATAGTTTAGCAGGCACATGACCGTAATCTTGTTAAACAAAACATTCAAACTCTTATATTTTTTACAACGTAAGAAAAAGGTTACAAAATAATTACAAACTCTAACTTGCGAAGAGACTGAATTAATACTAAGTACATTTACCAGAGTGATTGACTACTTAACACAAACACACACCCTCTCACATTCACGCACACACATAATCATATCACACAAAGAGAGGACACACACAAACATTCAGATTAAATTAAAAAATTTGTTTTGATTTAAATTTAAATTTAGTTATTTATTTTTGGCAAATTCTGAAAATGATATTGCCTTTAATAATTTATTTATTTTATTGTATCGAATTATTAGGTTATTTATCATCACTTTTTTTAAATCTTCTAAATGTTAACATAAACATATATGTATGCACTATTATGGGTACTCTGCCCAACCCTTCGGGGAAACAAGGCGTGATGTTATTTTATGTTAAATGTTAACATCTCTACTTGATGACTATTTTTCCTTACCGGACGGCGAGCTGCCCATTGCTCGCCGTCCGTAACCCCGCGCCTACGGTGGCCGAGAGTTGGCAATCGACTCCCGACGCCCCCAGGGTGTCTCCTCCTGCGGCGACTAGGGGCGTGAGGGCGACGCGATTGCCTTTCCCTCACGCGCTCCGCCTTCTCCTTCGCGAGCAATACTGCTTCGCAAAAGGAGGTGACGGCTTCCCATTCCCTCTCGCTCCGTACCATGGCCTGAACCAGGGTCGGACGCGAGAGATCCTCATCGCCGATCGCCGCCATGAGGACGCCCAAGCCGGGCAGACCTCCATCGTATGCTCCACCGTGTCCTCCGGTCGATCCACACAATAATAACATCCGGGCGTTTCCTCCCGCCTTATCCGAAACAGGAACCTCCCGAAATAGCAATGTCCGGTGAGGACCTGCGTCAGGCGGAAGGTGAGGATGCCGTGGCGCCTGTCAAGCCACTCCTCAAAGAGGGGACTTACCGCCGCAATTTTGGGGTGCCCTATTTTGGCCGCCTGAAGAAAGTATTTATTAGACTTCTATCAGGCGGAAACAAGATGCGCGCCTTCAACGGTTGGGTCATGCCGGTTTTGATGTATTCTTTCGGCATACTCAAATCCACTCAAACCAAACTCGATGCCCTGGATAGGAAGGTCCGAACGCAGCTGACTGCATGTCAAATGCATCATCCATAGTCATCTGTAATGAAACTGTATATCCCGCGGAAGTGTGGATGTCGAGGTTTTTTAACGCTAAGACCGCGCTTGCTCCACAATCGCGAGATATGTAGTTTCAGGGAATATTTCTTAGAAGCCGACGTGGGGATGCATTGAGATGTGGTCACAGTGAACAAACGGTCTCCTTGGCTAAAGAGAACTGGCGCAAGCCTGCAGTGCTTGACACTAATGATTGCAGGGAGGTATGGCAGAGTAAGGGGCTACAAGGACGCTTTATCCGGGCCCTACATGGACCCGATGTAGATCTGCTAGCATCCGTAACCTGGCTGCGTTTCTGTGACCTCTTTGGGGAAACCGAAGGTTCTGTCTATGCAATTTTGGACAAAGTTATGATGACGAACCACCGCCGGAGATTTTTTGTGAAAGACAGCACAGTTGACACCTGTCGGGCATGCCACCGTCCGCGGGAATCTATCTGACACATTATCTCTGGGTGTTCTCGTCTAGCTAACGTAGAGTACTTCCATAGAAACAACCTTGTAGCCAGTATTATCCAACAGCAACTTCCTCTGAAATAGAGCCTTGTGGAATTGAAAGTGCCATACTGCCGTGCTGGAACTGGGTCGGGTAAATATCTGTTGAGGAGGCCTGACCCAGTTCTCGAAAATGGAAATATCATATTTTACTGGGATTGAATCCATCATCACTGACAGTACTATTGTTGCCAATAAGCCTGATGTAGTGGTGGTGAATCGAGTAGAGCGACGCGCGATGATTGTTGACATAACAGTCCCGCATGACGGGAACCTCGTGAAAGCCGAGAAAGATAAACAAATTAAGCATCTTGACTTGGTCCGCGAGGTGGTCGACATGTGGGATGTGTGATGTGATCATTGTGTCGATAGTCGTGACAGCCAATGGTTTAATAGCCAAGAGCCTCGACCAAAACCCGAGGAGGCTCTCGCTGGGCAGCTGGATCAAGGGCTTGATTCAGAAAGCGGTACTTCTGGACAAGGCTTGCATTTTTAGCAGGTTCCTCTCTCTGGAGCTCTAACCACTGGTAGCTAGGAACCTGTTCCCAACACCGGTGGGTTACAATATTTTAATATTTTTAGATGTTTTCTTTTATAAAGATATTTAAAAATGCACTTTATAAGTACCTAATTAAATGAAATAAAGGAGATAATAATTTATTTAAGTACGAGGAAAACAGAGAAGAAAAATAAGAAACAGGAAAGAAAACGAAAAGAAAACAACAGGGAAAGGTTTTTTAGTTCACTTAAGGCACTTACAAAGTATGCATTATTAATTACATGGTGTAGGTACAACAAATTGTTGGGTAAATCATTGCTCTCGTAGCTAGCTCACTAAAGATTCTGTATTTAGGAGAGACAAATCTTTTAAATTCTTTAAATTTGTCTCTTTCTCATCAAAAAACACTAACATTACAGGGTTTGAAATATGGAAATGGTCAACGTCTATATGACCGTTCAAATACTTATTTAATGAAGGAAATGAAATTCTTTCGAGAACCTCGAGTAACACAAGAACTGCAATCTAGCCGACCTGTGGATTTTCAGCTCCAGGAAGCATATTAACTGTTCAGTTATTTTTTACCGCCCCTGCCATTAGTTAGTGACTTGCATTATAATGTTTCTTTGGGTTTACGCTTAAAGAAAATGTTGTGGAGTACAGTTTGCTTGTTTAAACTCTTAGTTAGAGTTGTGATTTGTGAAAATACACAAAGTATTGCTATTTCTTTGAGATGACTAATAGGAATTTTCCTTTTAATAATATTCATGATCTACAGACTACTGTTCCTTTAAAAAATTTAACCGGATCATTTATCTTGGCTTAATTCTCTCAGGTAGACTCATCACTCAATCAATCAACTCAGCCTATTGCAGTCCACTGCTGCAAATAGGCCGACTTATGCCAGAGGTATCATTAATTAACATTTATATATAGCTAGCTTCTATAAAATATATCCAACGACACTAGGCTATACTGTAGCTTCTCATTTGTGAAAGAATTTTCGGAAACGGATCAGTAGTTCCGAAGATTAAATACAAACTTACAAATTAATTTGAGTAATTTATGCGGCCTACCCAAATGTCCTTTCTTTGGTATTGTTCGTCGAATCGTTGAGCTCCTTAAGTCCTGACTTCCTGAGTCGAACTGTACGATTACTGACAAATGAGTGCACTGACTGGACAGGTCCACTCAATCTGTGTGGTTCTTTCCTCAAAAGAGTATTTCAGATACCAATCTGCATGGTCTTCGCATGACCTGACCAAGATTATGTCTGGACTTTAAAAGAGACTGTGACCTCTGAGTTTTTTCGGCCTTTCTTCTCAGAGTAGTCAGATAGGAAACGCCGACCTCATCTAGTTTAAAAAATATGATTGACGTGTAAAAGTGTTTGTACAAACCTACTTACAGAAATAAAATCATTTATCATCATTTATCATTAAATTTTACCTTTTTTATTTTATTTTATATGTACGGTCACCAAAAGTGATAAGTAACCCGGGTCGTCGGATATAGTTGAAATTTTGTAAGAAACCGATGGATGGTTTCGGATAAAATAAATGTAATTAATAGAAAACAAACAGATCATTTATCAAATTAAATTTCATTGGAAAACATCCATTGGTTTCTTACTAAACTTCAATTATATCCGACGTCCCTGATTACTTATCTCTTTTGGTGACTGTACATACAAATTATATTTTTAAATATTAGGGTATAAAAAATATAAAAACATTTAAAAATATACAAATAGTAGCCCACCGGTATCGGGAACAGGGTCCAAACTACCGGCGGTCAGGGCTCCAGAGCGAGGAACTTCCTGACAATGCGAGCCGTGTCTAGAAGTACCACTTTCTGAATCAAGCCCTTGATCCAGGTGCCCAACGAGAGCCTGCTCCGGTGTTTTACCTCTTTTTATTATTAGTGTAGGCGTTTAGATATTATTTCTGTTTGTTTATTTTTATGATCCCGAATTTTAACGAACACAAACATGATAATTAAGGTATTTCCTTTCAGGTAGTAAAAAATAAATAGGTTCCTACAATTTCGCGGCTGAAAAACATTTTTGCACCAAAAATGGTTTCAGAATTTCCTATGTCGACCGTATCCGATCTAAAAATAGCCATCGAGACCAATATCAATCGCAGCACATAACCTCCGTGGTCCTTGTGTGATTGCTCTGTGTTTTCATTGTGGTTTTTCCATTAACAACTTCAGATAGGTGGCTGGTTCGAACGATTTCGGTGAAAAGTTTTATCGAAAAAATAAAAAAAATAATGGAAAGGTGAAATGATGAGGTGTGTATGTTGTTATGTGTGATATTGAAAAAGTTTGTGGTTATAGTTACCAGCTATAGGAAGTAAATGTCTGTCTTATTTTTGTATAGCAAAAAACGTTGTTTACTCTCAAAAGCAGGAATCTGCAATATCGGTTTTGTTAAATTTTCCACGTATACAGATTGGTAAAGCATAAGTACCGATTTGTTAACGCTTATTTACCAATGATGGGCATTCGCTAAGATTTACTATTATGTTTTCCTACATAGATAGATAGATGGACAGAATACTTTCTATATATCATACCATACCATAAAAATTACAGATATAAATGTAGAAATTTTGCAAGGGATGACACAATGGGCGGTTTTATTGCTAAAATCGAAAAGCGAAGGACAACCCTTGGCTGCTTACAGTATTATTTACCTTTATGTATAGTTATTATAACCCAGTGTTAATACAGCGTGGCGCTACAATGGCGACATTAATGTAATACATGGTTAGGGCTAGTGGTCAGTAACAATAAAAAATATTCGTGAAACACAAAATACAACCCCAGTTCGATGAGGCCTCAGCCCGCGCCGTAGCTGAGCCTGTAGCTTTAAATTCCCCAGATAATAATCTTGAAATTATAAACCTTTCGATCCAGCCTGTCCCCACTCGCTGCCCTCTCTCAGTGACACCCTAAGCCGAGGTCCGTACCCCACAGGGGGTACCCTTAGCGTGCGGTCATTTAAATATAAGTTTTAGTATTAAAAATTCCGCTCCTGGCTGGAGGCTCTTTAGAGTAAAATCTTAAAGGCACCCACAGGACAGTTCGGACAGTTCGGTTAAGTAGCCAGGACCCTCAGTGGTCAAAACTACGAGCTGCTATACAAAAAAAAAAAAAAAAAAAATGCAAATAACAAAAAAAAAGTGTTAACAAAACAACAGTGTGTGCCTCACGGCTGCGCCAAAAAGGTTCATTTCAGCATTTATCAAATCAAATCATTCTTATTTCAGGAATACACCCATATTGAAATTAAACCAAATTACAAATAAATTATTAAATGAATACAAAAACTTTCTTATTATATTTTTTATTGTTACTGGCCACTAGCCCTACCCATGTGTTAAATAAAGTCGCTATTGTAGCGCTACGCTATATGTATATATTCTCCATACAAAACTACCTTTTGGAAGGAGCAACTAGAATCAATTCTATTTTTTTTTGTAAATTTTGACGTTCAAAAGTGCCTTTTATGTGCCTATTTGAAATAAATGATTTGACTTTGACTTTGACTATCCTCAATCTTGTACAGAAACATAAACTTCATCAAATAAGACAAAATGCAATCGCAGTCCACAAAAACAAGAACGCTAACCCAAACGTTTGTATAAACAGACAAACAGCCAAAGCACAAAAGATCCTTTGAGCAATCGAAGAAATTTGTAAGTCCGTTTTAAAAATGAGCACCTAGCAAATTTTCAGAGGAGACGCTTCTAGATGGGGAGGTTATTGCAATCTTGTGGTAAGTGCAACTGAGGTAACTCCGGCCAAGTCGCATTATGCCTCTCATTCCGACCGCGCTTATTGCAAATGAGGTCTGTGGCACTTCTAGAGAAATGCATCGGCATGAATGTGGAGACGGCGACGGAATTGGAGACCTAATTTCGGAATGAGATTATTGTAATAACAGTTTTAAGGAGGTTGTTCTACTGGTTTGTGGGCTTAAAATCTGCTTTGATGGAGAAAATTTGCATTGTGTGTTATGGTTTTAAATTTTTAGGGTTCCACACCCAAAGGGTTAAAACGGAACCCTATTATTACGTCGATCCGTCCGTCTGTCTGTCACAGGGCGGTATCTTCTGTACCTACCGAAATAAGAAAATAGTTCTTATTTATTTTTTTACTAGCTGCTGCTCGCGGCTTCGCCCGCGTGGATTTCAGAAATTATCCGATGGGAACGTGCTACCTACTGGGATAGAAAGTAGCCAATGTTACTCCTTTTAATAACAGCTATCTGCCAGTGATAGTCCTGTCAAAATTGGTCCAGCTTTTTTGGAGATTAGCCGGATCAAACAGACAAATAGACAAAAATACTTTTTTTTTGTTATAAGTACTGTATATACTTTCATATGTATTTTGTAAAAAGCTGTTATTATGACATTACAAACAGACACTTCAATTTTATTTATTTGTATAGATATAGGTCGTTCTGGGAGAGCAGATGATTGGTGATGAACGATAGAGAAAAATGAAAGACGTTAAAATACAAATTAAAACAAATTTTATTTTTGTTCCTTTTCCTCTCTTCGTACGATGACATTATTATGGCACAAACTTATATTAAATATAAATAATATGTCTAAAGAAATTGGAAAAAATAGAAAGCTCATATATTACCAATTATTTTATGTACATTCTTTGCTTGTAAACGAAGATATTTGGTAAGTACATTTTAATTAGCCTTGTGTGAAAACAATTAGAGTTCTATCATTTGGTTTCGATGTAATTTCACGTACCCAGTTTTCTTACTACCCGTTGATACACTCCGGGTTTCGGTTCCGAAAACCGAGTGGTTTACACTGAGTCTGAACGGGTAATAATAAGAAAACCTGAGACCGAAATCAGGACGTTTGAAAAGTTCTGCGTGAAATTAGACCGAGTCTAGCAACTACAACCAATCCACGGTTTCATCTTGGGCACACGTAATTAAGAATATTAATTATCATAAGAATACTTGCTTCTTATACCTAAGTTTCATACAATTAAATTCATAAATGCGTTAATTTTGTTCAAAATGCTCTCAAATGAGTATGTTTTTTTTCATTCTAATATGTATATAAAATCAATATTAAAAAAACTATCTAACTACTATTTACAATAATGAGTAAAAATACAGCATTAAAGAATAGAATTTTGTTTCGTGGTTTTTATACCTAAGTGGAGTATTATTTTTAAAATAATACCCCTTTGTAAGTAATCGCTTTGATGCTTTTAACAGCGGTATAAAATACTTCCTTTTGTAATCCAATCATATTGAAATTCAAACAAAAAGTAATAATGGTATTTTTAAAATTAAAAACACTTATTAAAAAATCCGCCGGATCCGCCGATGGTGCCTGAAAATATGAAAAAATATAAATATTACAACACATTTTCGATAAAGAATACGCTAAGGGAGCGTATTTAAATTTTTCTTAAATTTTTTGCAATTTTGAGGACATTATATGTATTACAGGTTGTATCTATTTACAGATATTTTATAATAATCATAAATCTTGAAACTATTTTTTTCACTTAAGCCGCGTGCACACACCGCGAGGCGAGCGCCGCAAACGGTTTACCACGTGTGCCTCAGGCTGTAGGGGCAGGGTGCTCAATGTGAGTATTCGTCGATGCGCTGATATGGTTATTCGTTCAGCCTGTGGCAGACGCATGCCTGGCGATATGTGTAGGTATACGGCTTTGTTTTCTTTTTTTAACATAGACTTACCTCTTGTGTCTCATAGGTTTTGTAGGTACAGGACCTTTGTATGCTGCTACTTCTACACATAGTACTATAAATTTACTATCACAGGGATAACTGAAATAAAATAAAAATGGGTTTTCACATAGCTACCAGATACTTTAAAAAAAATAGTTAAGTCCTCATAAACAACTATACAGAACATTTAAATATGTTTTGTAGCAATCTGCCGTAATATGACATTTCTAGTTAGAAAGACGTTGTAACACGGATATGGGTGTGACTGTGCATTACTTGTATTGACGTTGGCGTAAGTAGTCTTAAAATTGTTATTCGATAAGACATTGGCTCCTATACTACTTACAGCCTATATTAATGCGGGGGCCAGAAAATCCAGAATAATCGTGAACACAATACTATATTACATACTTTTCAAAAAATTATACAACTCCAAAATTTTCTATGTATTATCTGCTAGCTGACCCGACAGACGTAGTTCTGTCAAAATTTAAATATAGTCGTGAGTTCATACAAAAATCACATAGAAATGTGGTGACATCTACATCACCACATGTGAACTACGCATCACAGTGACGTCTCGTAAAATCCTGCATCGCGCAAGCAGAGTTTCCCGCGCGACTAGCATATATACAACGTCCCTACAAAAATCGTTGGGTAGTTAGTAGCCCACCAGATACTACACCCGTTTGGTTGGAAGTTATTTCCTTTTCCATGGAGGATGAGTGAACTTTACACCCTGCACCTCATACCTCTATAGAAAAAAGCCTTTACAGATTTTTACCGAATTTTCCAATTTTTCTTTCCATAAGAACATAATTTGGACTATTACGAAGCAAAAAATAACCAAATAGGTCCAGCCGGTTTCATGTAATGAGCTTACCAAAGAACATTATTTCATTTTATTTATCTAGATAGATAAGGCAAATAACCTACGGCCAAAATGTTGAGGGTATTAGATAAAAAAGTGCCTGAGGTACAATACTTACATTTCATGGTTTAGTAGGCGATTATTGTATAATGAAGATGCAGCTCCACTGTAGACTCCAGAGCCACTTCTCCAATTGTTACAATTTTCATTTAGATTAGCGGACCGATTATAATCGTTATTGGCGCCATGCCAAACTGTTTTATTTGGCCTGAAAATAAAAGGTAATCTTTGTAAATAATAATAATTATTATTATTTACTAGCTTTTGCCCGCGGCTTCGCTCGCGTTAATTTAGACTTTGACTATCAATTCGGGTTATAATTCAATCATGATCAGACACGTGGCGCCATCTATTATCATAAGAACGTTATTGTTGTTTTCCTCGGGAACAGTACTTTTTTTCGGGATGAAAGGTACCCTATGTCCGTTTCTATACATCTGACAATGTATATGCAAAATTTCAGGATGATCGGTTCAGTGGTTTAGGCGTGAAAAGGTAACAAACAAACAAACAAACTTACTTTCGCATTTATAATATTAAAAGTTAGGATTTCAGACTATTGTCCATAGAGTGTTAGTAATACACTGAAACTTAAACACTATGTTAGTAATACACACATACAAAAACAAACTATAATAATTATCCTATATGTAGGCGAATCCAGTGCCTCCAGATAGGACTTTCAACATGTTCAGCAATGACCCTCAGGTAGCCGTTCGGACTGTCTCTCATTCTGCGCATCAACGATGCTACTCTTTTTCTAATTATAGCATAATAGCCATCCACTTGTGATTTTGCAAACATCGCTGACGCACTGCAATAGCGAGGCAGCGGCCTCAACACCCTGACGGCATTGTTATACTGAACTCTCAGAGCACTCACGACCCGCTGCGTGCAGCTGGCCCACAGGCTGCAGGTATAAAAAGATTGGCGGGGAGCCTGAAACAATGTTGTTTTGACTGCCTTTGAACACCTGGCAAACCTGCGAACCAGCATATTACAGCGAATCGCAAGCCCCCTACGTTCCCGTTCCACGTCTAGGTCATCAGTCAGGTTCTCATTCATAACATGTCCTAAGTACACCAACTGAGACTCGTCTTAGCGCAACTAGTGTCACGGGCGGTACATATGAAGGATTAATTTGCCCTGCCTGAAACATCAGCAACTCGCTTTTTTTCAAACGAGTCTCATCTGATGAGTATTGATCACCACGAATGTCGATTTTAGACTTGTCTGAAAAGTTAAAAAAATAATATTGAAGTAAGGAATGTCACGTACCAGGTAGAGTCAATCATAACGCTTTTGCCGCTGAAACTGAAGATAGCTGCTAGACTAGCAAATTCAGCGCTTCTTCCAGCAAATATACTTGCCCAGGACTTGAATAAAATAGACCCGTTTAGATTAACCACTGGAACATTCCAGTCAGCCTTCTGAACTAGGCCGATGAGATCTTGATCACTGAGGAAGAGGGAAATATTATTTAATTATTATTAAATAAAGATGATGTTTATTTCTGTAAGTAGATTTTTATGACATTTTTAATCACATAGAAATGTGGTGACATCTACATCACCACATGCGAACTACGCATCACAGTTAACACACTCATAATATTTTGATCAATATTTTAAAACTACACTGGCCTTCAAAACTTAGTACCGCACTTTTATAATTGCAATTTTTCCTAAACTATAGAAGTCAGACTTTTGAAATAAAAAAAAATTATATTACAAATTTCATCAACTTTCTTTGAAATTATAGTTTACTAGCTTTTGTCCGCGGCTTCACCCGCGTGGATGTCAGAAATTATCCCATGGGAACGTATTACCAGGATAAAAAGTATCCTACGTGTTAATCCAGGTTATAAACAATCTGTGTTCGAAATTCCATCCAAATCCGTTCAGCAGTTTTTGCGTGAAAGAGTAACAAACATCCATCCATCCATCCATCCTCACAAACTTTCACATTTATAATATTAGTAGGATTATACATTAGTAACGTTTTTACGGGCAAAAAAACTCAAACAACATTTATTTTTAATTTTCTTTACGTGAGGATTTGTAATTGGCTTTCTGGTGACTATGGTTTCTTTTTTGACTGTTTTTATTAGCTGTAAGTCCTCTATGTACTAAATTAAATAAATAACTTATAAGTATGTTTTACGCCTTATTTACTTTTGAATAAGTGGTATTGCCTCCTCGGGCTCTAATTACAACTTCAAGCCTGTTTAGCATACTGAAGACGAGGTTTTGAAGGCGATATTGGGGAATATTCTCCCATTCTTCCATCAGGGCCTGTTTAAGGGCCTAGGGCCCTGAGGGTGTTAGGAAGTGGTCTGCGGCTTCTGACCAGCTTTCCGGCCAGCAGGCGTTCTCGATCGGGTTGAGATCAGAACTTCTTGATGGCCAAGCCATCAAGTTGATATCAACCTCCTGAATGTACTCTTGAACGATACGAGCGGTATGTGGCCGCGCGTTATCCTGCATCAGTATCGATCTATCACCCATATTTACTGAATATGGCCCTGCATACTTATTAAGGATCTCTTGAGCATATCTTTCCCCAGTCAGGGTGCCATTTTCTATGGCCCTAGCTCTGTGTGACCTTCTGAAGAGATGTCTGCTCATACGTGTACAGAACTTCCACCGTATTGGACTCTTTCTGTGAAGCAGGCTTGGATGTATCGCTCACCAGGTCATCTGTACACTCTTCGCAATCCATCGGAAGTGAATAGTGAGAATCGAGACTCATCAGTGAACATAACTCTTGCCCATTCTTCTCCACTGCACTGTATGTGTTCACGGGCATAGCGCAGTCTTATTACTCGATGTCCTCTCTTGAGTTTGGGGCCACTTGCTGCCCTTTGGAGCTTCGGGTTTGCTTCAGCAACTCTTCTTCGCACTGTACTAATGTAGTCTCTTCGGGTCTGAAGAAGCTGTTGATGGACTTCAACTGCATTGAGGTGGCGATTACTCAACACAGTAGAGACAATATACCGGTTTTCTCGGGTATTAGTGCACCTGGGGCTACCATTACTAGGTTTCCTCAGATGGCTTTCAATTTCTTCGTACCTTCGCTTCACCTGACGGACCGTTCTTAATGTTACACCCACCATTCTTGCAGTACGACGCATACTGATGCATAGTTCCAGTAAAGCCATGATTCTTGCACATTTTTCCGGTGAAAGACGCATGATAAGTAAAGTTTACCTGCTGTAAATACCTTGGCTTTTGAATCAAAATTCATCGACCAAGAAATAAATGAGAAAACAAAAACAAAAAGTCAAAAGTAAGACAGCAATTTGAAAAGGAGTGTTTTGTTTATAAAGTGTTTTTCAGCCATTTCATTAAAGAAGGTTATCGACTATAAAGTTTTTATATAAAAAATGTAATCCTTTTTATTTCGAAAATATATCTTATGTACTTTAAAAGTTATGGCAATTTTAAAAGTTTGGTGGTAAGTTTTGAAGGCCAGTGTAGATTGCACCAGCATTTTTTAGGTGACTGATCCCTGAAAAGAAATGCCGAAACAAACTCAGAGGTCATGGTCTCTTTTGAAGTCCAAACATTATTTTTATTAAGGTTTATGTGAGTAAAGGCTATTCATTCTGGAAGGGGCTTTTGAAGAAAGAGCCATTACAGCCTTGAGTTGACGTGTCCCAACAGACGGTTTTCTTATTAGTAAAATAGTCGATTTTAATACATAATCGGCCGATAATGTCCCCCCCTGCTGAGGCACAGGCCTCCTTGCTGTGAGAAGGAGTGGGATGTGAGCAACCACGCGGGCCCAGTGCAGATTACAGTGCGATTAGTGGATGACACATTTTAGAATTTTCGGTTCTAAGACATGATGGTTTTCTCATGATGTTTCGCTTCACTGAAATAAATTGCGCAAAATAAACTGACCTACCACTCGTAAGTCAGGCTACTAAATATTACAAAATTAATATTTCGTGCACCTTATCGTGTGAGGTTTCGTTGACAGGTCTTAAACTTACGAATGACATGAAGGTTTTTAATAATTTTATATCAGTAATGCATACGATGTGCATAGTAAAGAGTATTCTATTCTATAATTTGTCTAGAATATAATATAGTATCATTTACCTTGTTGCCAAGAATGGCTTAAAGGTTGCCCTAAGTTTGTTTTTTCTGCTCTGCTCATAACATAGCTGCTCACCACCGTCGCGACCTTTCTTATTATGACTCGTTATGTAACCTGGATGTGGACTGTCGAGCGCCGCCATTCGTATCTAGGAAAAGCAGACAAGTATAATGAAAATATCAGATTTACAAGAACAATTTCATTTCATCAGGGACAACTTTTAGTATCGGATCAACCCTGCATCTCAATTGCGTAACACACTTTCTTTTACAATCCGAAAGATTTGGAAGGACATTCCCAATCCCTTACTTCAAATTTTGAAAACTGTGTTTGCTCGACAACGTAACGAATATTATTGAACTGTCAGAATGAATGGCGTTGTCTTTGTACGTGTGTTGCGCAATGGGGGCTATCGTTTTTGTGCTCACCAGTTGGCGCCACTGTCGAGTAAGGTCCTGTTGCAGTACTTTTATTTGATGTTTTGGATATGTTTAGGTACCCTTATATTCATATTATGTTTATTTTATTACATTTTAAAACTTCAAATGAATATTTAGATTATAATGTTCCTAAAATTGGCAAGCATGAAGCAGACAAATCTAATTCCTTCCAGTGCTACCAACTTAGACCCTAACTTTTAACTTAAAATCTTAAGCCGTAATTAATCAAGAATGGCACAACCATTACAGCTATCATGAATCATTCGATAAAATTCGTGATAAAAAATCCCGGAAACAGTGAACGTTCTGTACATATTTTGACATCTAGAGACCTCACTCTACACTAGCGCCTCTAGCGGAGAAATCAAGCGCGATAGCCCTCATTACCCCCGTTGAAACGGCGATATGTTTTTTCGTATTGATTAATACAATGACTCATTGGCAGGTTTAGGGTTCACAAAAACTAATGATGTATAAAGTTAAAATGATATCAAAATTACATTATCTCTTGTAACATTGTCTTCAATAATACTTAAATTTGTATAGATACTTACAACACCTCTATTAATATATCGTCCAGGCGTAGTAGGATCAATAATAGGGCCAGCAGTAGTTGGTGGTGGTAGTGGTTGTAACGTGGTGGTAGTGGGTTTTAAAGTGGTGGTAGTCGTGGTGGTGGTGGTACTAGTAGTCGTGGTAGGTGGCGGCGGTGGTGGTTCGTAAGTGGTGGTATCTGCCGGTGGTCTCGCGTCAATTATTGAAGACATCTGCAAATAGTTAGACAGAAATGTACTGCGATAACATCAACATGGAACCTGTATGATCCGACCTGGACCTAGGAGGTTACAAGACCAACGTACTAAGGGAGTAATCTAAATTGATGTTCAGGAATAAGATACTAATGATATTATAGATGTTTGACCAAACAAAAGTTTTGAATTACTACTTGCGAGCAAAAAAAAATATTTTCCTTTGATTCATTAGAAACTCACAAGATTAAAAATAATTTAAAATTACATATTTCTACTATAAAATATCTAAATTCCTTTTCAAGACTTTACAAAAATATTCTTCCGTATTACAAAGATATTCAGAATCAATAATGCTATTTACCTCAACATTTCGCCAGCCGTTTTCAACCCTAAGAAGTAATATTTTCTCTAGTAAAACGTATGCTAGCGTTCCCAGCTCGGTTTTCTCTGTTCTCTGGAAAAGGAAACCAATTATGTACATATATTTACCTATTGTTCAGAGTAATGGAACTGTTCAGGTAGAAATATTTCGCTTTGAATAGTTTTCCTGTTTTCATATATCATGCTTGTTTTTAAATTTGAGTTCGCTTGGGTTGATGTGTATTGTTTTACGAGTAACCTCTTGCGTGTCGCATGATACCGCATTGGTTCAAAAGAGAAAGCGCTCGAAATGTCAACTGAACCTCATAGATTCATAATTTCCATTGTACATTCCATTGTTCCAATTGTCCTCGAGATTACGTCGACAATTAGCGCAAGGTAGGTAAACGGAAGTCCGGCAGACCAGAGGTTAATGTTGCTGCTATTCAACAATTATATTGCTACTTTTTATCGACAGACAATAGGAAAAAAATGTGAATTCAATGTTAGAAGCTTTTTCTTAACAATAATTAATAAGTATTCATTGAATAACCGTAACATAAAATTCCACTGCTGGGAATAAGTTTCCCCCGTGATACTAAATACCAAATCCGAGACAATTTCGCTTTATTAATAAAATTTTAGCACGAAATACAAAATATTCAAAAGATATTACCTTCAGTAGACTTCGTTTCGTTCTATAAACAACAGTATTTAGTGAGTACCAGTCGTCTTCGTCATAAAAATCATCTGAAAATTTAAATTCTCTTAAGAAATATGCAAAGCATAAAGCTTGCTCTTTGAACGTTTCTTCTCAAAAACATGTAATTACTCTCAACTGAATTTAGGAACTGACATCGTTGATATATTTTTCCTTACGTGTTTATTTGGCCATAATGAACATCTTGATTTTCGTAAAATCACAAACGGTATAAATAACATTAATCAACCTGTATTCTCCCACTCTTGGTCTAAGTCTCCTGTAGCTTTCCACCCTTCCCTGAATATGTTGTCTTCACCAGGCAATCCCCTATTTACGATTCTAGGTCATCACGCCAGCATTTCTTAGGTCTCTCTTGGCTGGGATGACGTCCTGCCAAAGGCCTCTTTTCATACAGAGAAGGCACAAGTTTGATCACCACGCTTGCTCAAGACAAGTTGGCAATTTCAGAATTATATTAAGAGGGCGCACACGGGTCCACTAGCGCCACTCCTTTAAAATAATATTATCTCGTGACTGAGAAGGAATTTTGAATAACGGCTCAATAAGCACCCTCGGTAAGTGTCTAGAATTTTCTAATACCTTTTATAAACTTTCATATTGAGACAAGAAGCAACAAATTCGATTTAAAGAAAAGCGGCCACATTCTTGTAGATCGTATTTTGTTGTTTCGTGTCTCAATATGAAAGTTTATAAAAGGTATTAGAAAATTCTAGACACACTTACCGAGGGTACTTATGTGCCGTTATTCAAAATTCCTTCTCAGTCACGAGATAATATTTTAATAAAGGAGTGGCGCTATTGGACTGGTGTGCGCCCTCTTAACCATAAGTCCATAATTCTCACCATGTTTTCTTCACCGATGTCAGTAATGTCCAAAGTGAACTTAGAAAGACTGTATATTATTAAAAATCATATTAATATCTTACTAAAGGAATGTTTTTGAGGGAAGGAAGGTTCCTGTATTATTGCTACTCCTGGTTCTCCCGGTTCTCCCTTTGGTCCAACTATAGACACGCCCCGTTGTCCTGGAGATCCGGCCGGGCCCGGTGGACCCAAGTCCCCCTTTGGTCCAGTTACAGATTTGCCATTCTTTCCGGGAGGGCCTGGCTTTCCTGGTGGTCCAGGTGGTCCTAATATTGGAGATCCAGTGGATACTTCCACACATCTCCCAGGAGGTCCCTGCGGGCCAACTTTTCCTGGCTTACCAGCTCCACCTGTAAGACCTCTGTCTCCTTTAGCGCCCTTTAGCTGTAATAAAAGTTTTGTTTTTAAGCAATAATATTGGCAGTATTACAAAAAAAAAAAATGCAATTTTATATGAAAACTGACCTTGTACAAATCAATCTTAGGTGTATTTCCTTTTTCACCCTTTTCTCCAATCGTGCCATTATATCCAGACAGCCCCATGGGCCCCTTAAAAGATAAAAATGTAACTCAAACAAATAATAAATGAAAAATTAATGAAAAAATGATAATTTACAAGGAGCTATGTTCGCTGTAGGTAGTTAAGCAAATGTCTTCAAAGAGAAAATTGAGTGTTAATTTTTTATATAGAATAAAGTACCATAAAAGACTCGATTACTAAAACAATAAGGAATCTTACCACAGGACCGGCAGGACCACGATCTCCTTTGGGTCCTTTGGGACCAACTGGCCCTATTTTTCCCGTTTCTCCTGTACCGCCAGTTGGTCCTGGTTCACCTTTAATTCCTGTATGACCTCTGTCTCCTTTGGCACCCTAAAAGAATACCCAATTTATGCTTAAAATATTGAAAATAAAAATGCAATCGTATGTTAAACAAAAAGTTGGAAATAACAATTTCGACCAAAAACTGTATATTGTAATTGAGAGCACAAAAAAATAAATTCAAACCTTCAATAATGCTATTTTTGATTCGGGAACTTCCCCAACTGGGCCAGGTTCACCCCGATCTCCTTTAGGCCCAAGCTCTCCCATTGGACCGACTTCCCCTTTTGTCCCATTTGCACCATCTTTGCCATCATTCCCTTTTGGTCCTTGTAAACCGATCGGTCCTTGATCACCTTTGACACCCTAGAAAAAAATGCTCAATGAGGGTTCTGTATAATGATAACTATTTTATAATTTTTTTCAATCCCAAATTACTGGTAAAAACAACCATCAAAGTTATTTTTTTTTTTATTGTGGGTATTCTTGACGTTGTTATTTTGTACTGAATTAAATCAAGCAAAATTCAATTCCATCGGTTAGTTAATATCTTTAATGGGCAACATAAAAATTTACTGTTAAATAATAACAAAATCCACAAAACAGAAATGCTTCCCTGATTTCAATAGGGGTTAATGAAATACCTTTTCACCTCTTTCTCCCCTCTCTCCTTTTAAGCCTCTCAGTTTTTCCACTACAGCTGCATCTGGAATATTATAATAATATTTTTGTATTCATAGCACATTGTGAATAAGATTAGGTCGCACTGCTGTCATACAACGATACTGTGGGTATGAAGTTTCTTGCCGTCTCTTCTCCATAGAAAACAACCTATTGGAACCTCGCACCTACCATTTTACGTTTCATAAGTGGCCATGTAGGTTTATGTGAAATATTTTGATTTTGATACGAATGGTCATTCGTCAAAAAGGCACGCAGTATGTTTTATTAATTTCATTCATGTAGTCAAATAATACTAGGAAGACATTTACTTATAAGTAAATTATGTCTTTGAGATTATGCTCTTGAAGAAAACGAATAAAATGATCTAAAGATTTCCAGATGCGTTTTGTTCAACTGAAAATGACAATACGATGCACTGTTTAGTCACAAATGCACAAATGGATACGAAAACTCAATCGAGATATACGATCACTCTGTCCCTTTCACTCCTCTCATGAAAAAAACCGGCCAAGTGCGTGTCAGATCGCGCACAATCAAGGGTTCTGTAGTTGGGATGAATTTATCCCAAGAACCAACTTAACATTGTAGTTGAAAAAATTTTCTCCCATACGTTCCAATTGCAAATGTAAGTTGGTCGACTATTGCTCGTTAACTTGTAAAGTCTACTTAGTTATGATAGCTTTCCGTTTAACTTTGTTATATGTACTACTACCGTGAATTTTTTTACATATCCGAAAATAACCATTTAGCTGGCAGGAGGGGGACACTTGACTCTATCAAAAATTAGCATATTAAAGCTTAATATTTCACAAACGGATCCATTAATCGAAAAATTGTTAAAAAAAAACCCGCAATCTTTTCGAAAGACCTATCCAATGACACCCCATCCCATGGGGTAGACGAGAAAAAAATAAACCCCATTTTACATTCAGAGGTACCAAAAAAGAAAAACTGTCTTTTATTTTACCACTTTATCGGCGTGACTAATATGTATATCTATGCAAATTACAACTTTCTAGTACTAAGAGTCTCTGAGCTAACTGCAGATAGACCGACGGATGGACGGACGGACATGGCAAAACTATAAGGGTTCCTTGTAGTCTACGGAAACCTAAAAATAATAGCACCAAAAACATACCCAATACCACACAATAATACAACAACGTCGAGTCAGGATCAAAGCCAATAGAAGCAAAAAAATGTTTTGGGATTCAATCTACTTACGTTATTACATTTTCGTGACCAGAATGCTTTGTTTGATATTGAAATTTATTCAGGTTATATAATGGTTCGAACTACAATGGAAAGGCTAAATAAACTGTAAATTGATGACTATGTGAGGAGATTTTTGTATTACTTAAAAAAAAATATGGAAAATTGACGGTTATAGAATATATTATAATATTTAGTGTATGAAAATACCATTCCCTTGCCGATGCCGTGATAATAGTATACACCAAGGGGATAAAGGAGTGTCTTAATGCCGTGGGCGCTATTTTGAACCCTGAACGCAAAGAAGGATTCTAGGGCTCCGAAGGAACTCTTAGTTAGCTCCTGAGCGAAGCGAGGGATTTAAGCTCGCCTAAGACGACGACGACACATTTATCCCCGAGGAGAATATTCTACTTTTTGCACCTACTGCAAGGTAGTAAAAACCAATTTGATTATAGAATTAGTAGTTTATGAAACTGTTAAATAACCGGGAAATACCTAGTTACGTGCAGTTTCATGCACTTATTACCCGACTACGTCATAACAAGGACAGGGAAAAGCCATGTGACGATATCCACCAAAAAAAAAAAAAAATTTTTTTTCCTTTTTCATGCGTACCTATCTATGCATCTTTGTATGTAGAATTATTTATGAGTCTCGAAGCATCCTAACGGCCGCATGGATTTTAATACATGAGGTGTTTATCGACTCGTTTGGCACGCGCGAAGGATATAGGCTAGTTTTTTTTTATAAAATCAAAATGGCGGATTTTAGACGTCACAAGAAAAATCTTGAAACAAAAAAAAAATGTACCACGACTATGAGTGGTATCAAAATAAAAGGCTTGAAGAGACGATTCCAAAAATATAACACACTCAAATTAACAACATTAAAAAAATTACAAAATAAAAAAACCCGACTGCAATTAAGATTCAATACAAGCCCACTTTTCAAGCAGTCTGATGCAGGTGATGGCATCAAATCTGAAATTGAACTAAAATAACTTACTGCCTGTCAAGTTTATGATTTAAAAAATCTAAACCCATGCAATTTCATCAAAAACAAAATAAATAACATCGTCAATAGGGCGTCATCCCAAATCCAACATTAGAACACGGGGGTACGTGCCACAGCAACCGATCATTTTGTTCGTCGACGGCAACTAAAACTTATGAAACTAGAAGAACTCTTTGTTCGAGCTGTACCGACATTAATAGTTTATTTTTTCATACGAATTTCTCACTTGTGGTTCCAAATTTAAATCACATTAATGACCAGTGGGTCATAATGAAATTCAGTACAAAATTTGCCTGGCAAGAGCTAGCTTTAAGTTAGGTTTGCATGACATATTATTTGACGTTTGCGAGCAGGTGGTGTGAAAAAATATTACACCGGACAGACAGCGCCCTGCGCTCCCTCTCAATGTCCAGATTGTCACTTAAGTTGTCAGAAACCCTGTGGCCCAAGTACTTCAAATGCTGCACCCTTTTTAAAGGAATTTCGCAAAGAGTGACAGGAGGTACAGATGAGTAACATTTGGTACCTGCTTTGAAGATTATGAATTTACTCTTTTTAGCATTGTAACTGAGCCCATGGGCTTCCATAAATGACTCACATATGCACAAAAGTTTACGTAATTTTTCTTTAAAGAGTTTCCTAGACTCACACATATTATTATAATCATGTCTGAAAACAAAATCTGGCCCTCCGGTGTGCGTCACTAACATGCCTGACCCACCCCGTTACGTACTTAAAGTTGTTGCGTTTAGGTGCAATGCTGCTTCTCTTAGCGGCTTCAGTCATAATATTTACATTTACATTTAATGTTGCCAATATTTTAATTACGAGAAAGAACTTACTTTCTGCATATAGGACGGATGTTAGAGATGCTGGTAAGCCGGCTAGACCAGGAACACCTTTGTCTCCTCTATCACCTGGAAAAAGAATAGCCATTGTTATGGAATAAATTTAAAACAAGTTAAGAATATGTTCCTTAATAAATAAAATGAAAGAGTTTCATTAGAAAGGTAGTACACCAGTATTTTTTTATTACATAGCTATTATTAATCAAAACTACATAATGTTTTAGGGTTCCGTAGTAAAACTAAGAACTCTTGTAGTTTCACCAAGTCCATCTGTCTGTCTGTCCGCGGCACTTAAAAGCTGTTATTAGGCAAGATGGTACATATTAATGACGCCCACAAAGTTGAGAAATAAAATTTACAGCTTGTTTTTTTCAAATGGTTTTGCTTGGAAATGCCACTTCGTAAACGCACACGCCAAACAGGTGGTAAAATTATGTAAGCAGTTTCTTACCTTTTTCACCCCTGTCTCCTGTCCGTCCATCAGAGCCTGGTATTCCTGATAATCCATTATTTCCTGCCTGACCAATATCGCCCTTTTCACCCCTGGGTCCTTGAAGACCAATGTGGCCCTA
Source organism: Dryobotodes eremita (assembly GCA_917490735.1). NCBI lineage: Eukaryota > Metazoa > Arthropoda > Insecta > Lepidoptera > Noctuidae > Dryobotodes > Dryobotodes eremita. The sequence goes on from OU823261.1 coordinate 7,662,260, forward strand.
GAATGTAAAATATGCTTAGCAAAATGAGCACAGTCTCTAAGTGATTTATATTGCCTGCACATTTACATAATACATGTATATTTTTTTCACTAAATCAATAAAAGATAGTACTTCTCTTGGGTTCACATAAACCCAAGAAAAGTATCAAAAGTCTAATTCAACTACCTACTGTTTGATGCACCAAAAACGCAAAATAAAGTAATACATTGTAAAATAAGTAAAGCATTCAAAATAAATAATTATATATAATTTATTTATTGCCTCCTATAGAATGTACACTTTAATAATGAAAAAGTGTTGAATTACTTATACACTATTGTTTGCTCATTCTTACCTCAACACCCTTCTCTCCTTTTGGACCCATTTTGCCTTCTTCTCCTTGAACACCTTTTTCACCTTGCTTGCCTGGAGGTCCAATCGGCCCATCAGGACCCCTTGCCCCATGTATCTAAAGGGTTCTAGATTTTACTCGTATATCTTCATCTGTTTCTTGTCAAAGTTACTTCTGAGATTTTTGTTTGGTTCTAACTAACATTTGAGAGATTTTTACAATTTTTTTATCAAATATTATAATGATAATTTTTATGTTATTTCTTAGTTGATTAGGTTATTTTTACAAACAGACTGTCTTTATTATTTCGACGTTTACTGTAGGTACTGGAATTATGGGCAAAGGAAGAAATCTAGTCAAATTAAATACTTTTCAGTACACTGTCGTTGCATTACGTACAGCTTAACAGAAATAAAATTGTAAAAACGAACAAATAATCACCCGAATATTTTCACCCGGCTCTCCTTTTGGTCCTATTGGTCCTTGTTCACCCTTTGTTCCAGCCACGCCGTCCTTTCCCGGCTCTCCTTTAGGTCCAATGGCTCCATCATGACCCGGTTTGCCATCGTCTCCTCTTGCTCCTGTTTCCCCTCTCAAACCTTCCTGCCCTCTGTCGCCTACAGGTCCAGTGTTACCCTAGGTTTAAAAATAATATCAATAAAAGTCTACTGCTCATCCTTCTGTGTTTATTTTTCATTTTAGGGAGTATTTACTTTGAACGCATTTTGCTAACTCATTTTTTTTATTTTATACCTGAGTAAATGACGCAATTTATGCTCAAACTCTGATTTAAAAGCATTTATTTAAATTAACCCATTATTACATGCACTTTTTAATTGTTAAGTAGTCGTTCAGTCAGAAACATAAACCTATTTGCTTAATCCAAAGCGTAGTAGGTTCCTATGTAGAAGAACGGGCAAGAAACTTCATGGACACTCTTATAAACCAAAATATTATTACAGAATATTGGGTATAACCTCCATGTTGAAGTTATATATATACATATTGTGAGAACGATGTAGAAAGACGTGCACGTTAACAGCGATAAGAGCAAAACGTAAACAAAAAAAAAACTAGTCAAACACTCATATTAAATACTTACAGTTTCACCAGGTCGACCAGGTTTGCCGTCATTTCCGGGTGGCCCTCTTTCTCCGGCAGGTCCTTTCATATCTGGCATTGACAGCAACAGATTTGACACAACTTTTTCTGAACATTGACATGCCTGTTGAAGACGCTCACAGTCAGATTTTGACTTATTTATGTTATTTTATTAATCCCCGATACCAACTCCAATCATCAGAAGATTGTCATTTGGAGATTGGCGTTGGTAAAGGTATACGTAAAGGTGGCAATAGCCACACGTGCAAGATGGTGGTCCTGAGGAAGATATTGACTTGTAACGGGTGATTTTTTAAGAGGTATAGGATTTGATTTTCAAAAAAAACACAAAAAATTTGAAAAATTTGATGAAATCTTTATTGGAATCGATAGAACGAACAATATTATTTAATGTTTGAAGATGATTTCATGCAAATGCTGGCCGCGGCTCCGGTTTAGATGGCCCATTCGCAAGGCCCAATTTCGGCACACTCTCTCCAACATATCAGCCGGTATATCACGAATAAATGCTTCAATATTGGCTCCCAGTGCGTCAATCGTTGCTGGTTTATCCCTGTAGACATGAGCCTTAACATGGCCCCACAAGAAATAGTCCAAAGGCGTTAGATCACACGATCTAGGCGGCCAATTGACGGGCCCGAAACGTGAGATAAACTGTTCACCGAAGGCGGCTCTCAATTGGGCCATTGTTTCGCGTGCCGTGTGGCATGTGGCACCGTCTTGTTGAAACCACATGTCAGGCATGTCAAATTCTTCCAATTTGGGCAAAAAAAAAATCGCCAATCATCACACGGTAGCGCTCGCCATTCACAGTAACGTTTCGGCCATTGTCGTCTTTGAAAAAGTACGGCCCGATGATGCCACCGGCCCATAATCCACACCAAACAGTACATTTTTCGGGATGCAGTGGTACCTCTTGCAATGCTTCTGGCTGGTCTTCACTCCAGATGCGGCAATTATGCTTATTGACATATCCATTCAACCAGAAATGAGCTTCGTCGCTGAACACAATTTTTCGATAAAAAAGTGGATCTTCCTCCAACTTTGCCAATGCCCATTCACCAAATGTTAGACGTTGTGGGAGGTCGTGGGGCTTCAATTCTTGCACCAGCTGTATCTTGTAAGGTTTTACACCCAAATCCTTTCGCAAAATTTTCCACGTAGTGGAGTAACAAAGGCCCAATTGCTGCGAACGGCGGTGAATCGACATTTCACGGTCATCACTAACACTGGCGGATACAGCCGCAATATTTTCTTCGGTCCTCACTCTACGTATGCGTGTTCGTGGTTTAATGTCCAATAATGTAAACTGGGTTCGAAATTTAGTCACAAGCTTCCGAATAGCTGCCTCAGTAGGCCGACCAAACTGCCCATAAATTGGAAGAAGTGCGCGATGCACTCTCTTAACCGAGCATGCATTTTGATAGTAAAATTCAATAATTTGCAAGCGTTGTTCGTTCGTAAGTCGATTCATGGTTAAATTATAGATCAAACTGAACAAGTTTGAAAATGACACAAGACACGATTCACGCGTGATCTGTCAAAAACAGTGTTGCCAAAAAGATACCAGCAAAAAAATCACCCGTTATATTCATTTTAATCTATCTCTACAGTGTGACCAATTCTGATGTATACCACTTTTTTTTAGCACCATTCTGATTTGACGGCAAATTTTGCAGTTGTTTGATGTCTATTATTGAGGTAAAATACGGCAAATTCGTTATGCACAGTCTATAAGACCACGACCACCGCTGTACTATTAGTAATTTTATCCTGAAGTTCTTAAACGTATTCATAAATGACTCAATTTTTCTAACAAATTATTAAGAGTAACGAATACCATTTTCACGAGGATTTCGCGACAGGTCCTGACTTTTTTGCTATGAGATTATCTAAAGGGATGACGTGTCGTGGTCAATCTTGAATACGAAAAGCAGAATATTTGTGACTTTGTTATTCGGATACCTAATAAAATATACGAAAATTTAAGGAAATACACGATGAAAAGCGATTGCATTTTAAAATATGAAAAAGAAGGAGATTAAGCAGATCTTTTTTACCGTAAAAAAAATCCAACCCTGAATAATATAACTATAGAAAAATATCCGGTTATTTTCGCTTGTAATAAAAATAATCGTAATTTAAAGTTGTATAGTTTCCCAATTGGCCATCCTGTGGGTAAAACATTTTTAGCTTGTAACATTATGCAAATCACATTACTAAATTAATAATTTCTAATCACATAATTCTCAACATCAGAGCCATTTGGCACTATATCCATTTTAGCATATTTTCAGGGGACATTGATAGTGGATACTTTTCTATGATTTTGAAAATTGAGAAGAACACGTTATTTGAGATTTAAGCTTAAAAATTGGCATCTCTCTAGCTCTAGAATTTTTAGCTAGTGCAAATCAAATTTGTTTCAAATAATGAATATTGGCCTATGTCGAATATTAATTTAAAGGGGATGCGCTAAAGTAGCCAGCGAAATTCAAATTGTCTTAATTTTTTTGCAATTAGCAGGTCAGTGTGTCTTGTAAGTTGATTGAAATGTAATTTGCGACCACAACAAATACGGCTTTACAGAATTATAATCACTAGAATCAGAAATACCTCAACTGACCTCAAATGTCATGACTGAATAGTCATTCAATACAGTAATATGAACTAACAAAGTTGTGTTGATGATTTGTGAGATTATCTATATAAATAAAAATGAATCGCCGAAATGTATGTACGCGCATACCTTCCGAACGACTGCACTAAATTGGATAATTCTTTTTTTTTGTGTTCGTTATGGTCAGAACAAGGTTTGTATAAAAGAAAATTTAAAAAGAAGTGAGTGAATGAGACAGTAGAGGTAGGTAGGTAGATAGGGTAGGTAGGGTAGGTACGTAGGGTGGGTAGGTAGGGTACATAGGTCGGTAGAGTAGGATAAGTAGGTAGGGAAGTAGGGTAGGTAGGTAGGTACGTAGGGTAGGTAGGTAGGGTACATAGGTAGGTAGAGTAGGATAAGTAGGTAGGGAAGTAGGGTAGGTAGGTAGGTACGTAGTGTAGGTAGGTAGGGTAGGTAGGGTAAGTAGGGTAGGTAGGTAGGGTAGGTAGGTAGGAGGTAGGGTAGGTAGGTAGGTAGGGTAGGTAGGGTAGGTAGGTAGGGTAGGTAGGTAGGTAGGGTAGGTGTTAGATACGTTAGTGCTCCCTGTGCATAGCTGGGCCGGGTAAAGCTAGTAATTCTATAAATAAATATTTGGTACGGTCGCGAATCATATTTAGATCATCACACAACCTAATACTGACCTGCAAATCGCAACAACGTAAGAAAATTTGAATTTCGCGGGCACTGCTGACGCTTTTGCCATAAGTAGTGCTTAAATAAATTAAATAATATTTAAGTTCTTACTCCCTCAGCGCCTGTTTTGCCAACGGGTCCTTGTAGACCTATTGGTCCTTTCAGTCCCAGATCACCCTGAAACACGTATTTAGGTATAATAGTGACCAATATTATAATGTAATAGAACTTGGTGTTTGTTTAATATCTGCATGCGATGTATAAGTTTGTAAAAAAAAAAATTGGTTTAAAAAAAAAGTATATAGTAATATTTGTCACACAATGAGGGGATTATTCTGTATTTTCATTGAATTTGACATATGAAACGATCATAATTTATATGAAAACGGAAAATAATTCCAAAGCCATATATAGGTTTTGTTGGTGCTGCCAACAATATATACTACCCATCACCATGCAGTGGAACACAATAGGCTACCTATAAAAAAAAACTATGCGTACTCACTTTTAGGCCAAAATCGCCTTTATCCCCCTTTTCACCTTTCATTCCTTTAGCACCAGTCACGCCTATTTCTCCTTTCATACCCTTCTCACCCATTTCCCCAATATCCCCTCTCTCTCCTTTTTCGGCCAGTAACGGTTCTGTAAGATTTCAAGACTAATTTTAATAAATGGTCTTTTAAAGTTATTTGTTTGTTAGGAAATTCGTGAACATTAAAGGATGACGCCCATTACCGCCGCATCGGGCCGAAGCGCAACGCATTTCAATACAAAAAGCACAATGTGGCCTGCCTGCAGTGCGCGTGTGATAGTTCATATAAAATGTAAGAAAGTAATAGGTACAGGAGGATTTTTATAATGCGGCCAGCTCAAATTTCCGCTGCGCTTTATAATGCTTTTTTTATACACGTTTAAAAACGTTGCATAAAGTTAAGTGATTAGTGACTGTTAAACCATACATTTTTAACGTCTAAACGTCTTTTCACTTTGAGCTACGTTTATAAATAAACGTCTTGATCACTTCGTGTATATCGGTTCTAACATTTATTTAATAAATATTTACCTGCTGTCGTCGTAGGAGGCGGAGGAAGTCCACTAAGCTGTTAAAAATAGTAAGAAAATGTCAGATTTTCAACTGAAAAATTGGGCGATGTAGGTTATTGGTTATTTTTTCGTTAAAATAGTTTATCAACAACACTGCAATAAGCGCAAAGATTGATTAAAGTACTAGGACTAGAAAGCCAAATCATATGTGTTAGAATTTTGAATTGTTAGACATTTATGTCATAGGATTAGTAAATTTTCATAGACTGAAATTACTTTTTAAAAATATTAAGGGATTTTTGGAATACTACTTTTTTTGCTAGTCACACACACTAATAGTAAAGCGGTGTGACTTAAAAAAAGAACAGGCTGCTACTCATACGCATAGTCCTAACACATTTAGTATTAAAACCCGGTTGAATCCATAACCTCCTTTTTGAAGTTGGTTTAACATAACAATTTAAATTTTGCCAAAGCTTTCAAATACAAATCTAGACTAATTAAGCCCTCTTGTATGTCAGTGTTTCTGGGCATATTTCATGCAAACAATTAGCTAAAGGATAGTACTCACCGCGAGCATTCGCTTCACGAGTTTATTTCGCATACATTCGTAGCACGACCTTTTGTTACGCAACGAACATTCTGTACTTACCAAACTGTTTGTTTCGCGATTGACCGTAAGTTGCGTAACAAACGTTTGCGCAACGAATGCTTGCTAAACCGATTTCATGAAGCGATTGCTCGCACTGAGTAATACCGTCCTTAATATTATATATTAACAAAAAAAAACAAAAGTATTTTTTTTGTTTTAGTTCAATTTTACGTTATTTTTCAATTTAGTTAAGCTAACTGTCACAAAATAAATGTTACGAAAACCATGCGTCTTAAGGTATATTTTCTACTACACTACTAAAAGACTCATTCAAAAAAGCAACGCACTTACTGAGTCAGTGGTTGATTCCATCTATGAAAGAAATTATTTATGTTAAAAAAAAGTGATACTACTTCAAACAAAACCGGTGTGTTTATTAGTAATTTATTTTACTTATAAAACAAATTATGAACTAAAATAGTTCTCAAATACTCACTTTACTCAAACACAACTTAACTTTAACACTAACAGAACCAATCACTAAATACATTTAGCGCAAAACATATGTATTTTCAAACATCATTCTATGTCTGTCATTTTCAAAGAATTGACAGAAAGAGAAAGAGGATTTAAATTTGTTTAACGCTAAATGCATTTAGTGATTTGTGGTGCAAGTGGGTTTAAAACTATTTCTGTCGCTTCAATATACTTTTAAGAGACAAAGACAGCATGAGATTTAACGGTGACTTTATATTGAGTTGTGTTTCAGTAGTGTAGGTAACACCTATATTAGCATAGGGAAAAAATCCTAGTAAAAAACACTTATAACTGGTTAATAATAGAGCGAAATTTTAGACTACTTTTGTTAGCAAACAGAACGAAATACATCATTTATTAAATAAATAAATAATTTAATTTATCCTAACGTATGTATGTACATCAAAAGCTAGCCAATTGTTAATAACTTCGAGATTTTTAAAACCAGAACGAATTGACCCCAATTGTTTTAATCGCGGAAACGAAAATAAAAATAAATTTCGAAAAATGTAGTGTCAAATCTTTGTAACGCTATAAGTATTAAGAAAAATAAATACAGACTACATACATTATAAATACAAACGCATATTTCATATTTATAAAAATATAGCAATAGGTATATGATTAATAAATAATTTGTATTTTAAAATTCGGCAAAACACGTCACATTGTGATTCGCTTTCTTAGTAGCTTTAAAAGCTACTATTTTTAAAAATCGATTTGCGTTAAAAAGATTCCAAAAAGTTAGAACATTGAGTTTCAACAAGAACAGCAGCAGAAAGCGACAAGAATCTGAATGAATGAATGTATGTAAATATAATACTAACTATATCTGTAATACTTCTAGCCTGGAATGTCAAAAAACAAATTAAAACGGGCACAAAAACAATTAAAATGAAAACAATAATTATATTTAATTTTCAAAATGTTTAAATACCTACCTTGTTGCAAACAAAACTTAATGTGTCGTCATCAGCATTCGTATGCAAGCTTATTTCTTCAATGAGACCCTGAAACAATACAATAAAATAATTATTTTATTGTACACATTACATTATTTTGTTGTATACAAAATTTGTCATACTTCAATTGAAGTATGACAAATTTTGTATTGAAATACCGAAACAAAAATTCAAAATTGTTCCTCGGGTAAAGATTTGCCGAAAGGAGGTGTTGCAAACATTTGTCTTAAAACGTCTGTTTCTAAAAAGTCGGGATAAAATAAGTAGGTACTACCTAGACTTGAACCTACCAAGACAATTAAACAAATAGGTGGAGTGCGGGCCACCCATCCCGGAGTTTTTTTTAGAGTTTCTAGAGTTTATGCAGACGGTCTACTGGACAGCAAGCTAACTGCAAAATAACAGTTTGGATGCATCTGTAACGGCTCCTCATACTGATGTTATTCGTCAGATGACGTAAAACCACGCACAACGACATAATTATTTTCATTGTCCAATTAACTTGGTAAGCCAGTCGACTGCACATCGCTGGTAACACTTTGGCTGTGAGCTGGTTTGTATGTATGGAGTTTCAATAGAATGAGAGAATTGAATTTTTTCCCACTGAAAAGCGGCCTAATATACAACCAAATAAACTAATTAATTCCTCACACACAGCTCCAAAATTAACATGGATATTGATACTTAGACTACCATAGGTTACGTGTATAAGGATATTTTCTATGCCAACGCCAGACGTATTGTTCTGCTAGAAGATTAAAAATATGATGGGAGTCAGTACGCTTTTGTGAGGCGGATGGAGCGGGATTTTTAATGAAACTGACGTAGGAAAACGTTCGCTTCCCATCGACACGGGTAGCTTTACGAGATTGAATACTTTTTAGTGAAATATACGGCGCATTTTGAAGATAAGTGAAATGGATGTTTTTGGTAAAAGTGCAGCTGGATTATTTTGGAAAATGGTATTGATTTTTCAACGTACCGAAAGTGAAACTGATGGTTGGAAGTTTGGTTTTCTCTATATATTCTTTATTTTCGAGGAATGAGAAAGGATTAGTCCGTTGCATTGTAAGTAAGTTAGATTTTTTTTTAAAACTTTTGGAATAGGATGGTTTGGGATCACTTTGATAGAAAAAAAAGGTATGCTATTTTAAATTAGCAAGAAGAAACGTGAAAGTATTTATATCATTTTATTTGAAAAGAAAACATGAGCTAAATTACGTTGATCCGAAGACCAAATTAACCAACTGCAGAAGCCATTTTTCTTTCAAAAGTTTCCCGTATGATCTTATGTCAGAGCACAGTTTTCAACTTAGACGTACATTTTTCCCAATATTTGACCTACATAATAGTACCCAATAACTTTTCCACAGACAGGGTAAAATGTCGACACTGTCAGAATATGACAAGTTATTACGAGTACTAAAATTAATGTAAAACAGTTATAATTTAATGTCTCTCATCCGTTTACAGCAGAGTTTAAATGGAAAGATAATAATTTTTAATCTTTATGTATTTTCTTTCTACAGACACATTTTACTAGACCTTAGGGCCTAGACAAAGTAACATTCGATTAGCGATGACGCTAGTAAAAAAGTCAAAAAAAATATGGGATTGACATAAGCTATCTAAATGTCACGTGATCATAGGTGAACGAATAGAAATTAGCTAGACAATGTTAACATCATTCGATTCTATGAAACGAATCGACAGCGTTGAACGATTACTTCCATTGAGATGCGTAGTCAAGTAGCACTTTTTGACAAGCGTTATTGCTAGTTTTCGATTCGTATGATGGAAACATTAGCGAAAGCGATAATGATTGTAGAAATATAATTTTATCCGAAGCAAATGCCGTTTGTCTAGGCCCTCATGTCCTTTGTCGGTATTTTTCAATCAGCTGTTAAATCGTTGTTAGCTATTGCGATTAGCATTGGTAGAACAGTTATGCCAATGTTATTAGCTATTTGATGCACCTGTCGCACCGCCGACGATTAGCGAGAAGCGAGTTGAGCTAGCAACGAGAAACAAGTTGGCGAGGTACGAGCAGCGAATGTTTAGTTCGGATAGTTTCGACGCTGGGCTATGAGTGAGTGCGCGAGTGCGCCGATTAGAATGACTGCCCAGTCACTTGCTGGTATGCGTACGTACCAAGCGACAGTATCTCATTGCAGCGACTGTTCTGCCCGCCAAACAAGCGACACCGAGCGAGTATTTATTTGCTAGGTCTTGTCGCTGCGACAAACTAGTGGAGAGAGAATTCTTGTAGGCAGTGAGAACAGACAGCAATCACCTATTAATATAATTATAATGCATCTCTTTTACTGACACTGGACCAATATCTATTTTACGTTACTTGAGCAAGAAAATAGTCGTTAGCCAGTCGCTTCCTCGTCGGCGGTGGGAAAAATGTCTTAAGAGGCTTACAACAGCTAAAGCGCGGTCACTGTCGGACTGCATAGAAAAGAAAGAGAAGCGCGATGACACAACTCTGGTAATTTATTGCGAAATATGAAGCAATTATCTATTTACAAAAAATCTATTGATTGGATAAAAAAATTAAAACACTATTACGTTATTATGTTGCTTGTAGAATAATCTGACAAAAAATCAGAATGATTTAATGCATAGTAATATGGTTTTTAATCGTTAAAAGAAATTTTTAGAGGTATTTTCGTGATTTTTTTCTATCGTATCAAATTAGTTGTATTATGTTTTCAATACACTATCTAATTAGCAAATATCCTGAAGAATAACATATATTTTTTTGATTTTGTTTAGTGCAGTGGATCATATACTTTTAGGCATTATAAAACTTACGTTTAGGTCCTGTAGTCCCCTTAAAGAATCAGAAATAATCATCACCTTTGTACGTATTTTTCTGTTCCTTTCTTCTTGTCTGTTTATATGTGTGTGTACATAAATGGTTAAATAAATAAATCCAACCAAAGTTTGATTACGTAATGCTGCAGCTCTACAGTATGTATCATAGTCAGTCATCATAAACAGAAATGAAGTATGTTAGGTAACCCATCTGTAGGATTATTTACTGGCGTCCATTTCCTTATGTCGCCGTATTCATTCGGCACAACGTCTATTTTAGTCCAGTCTGGCCAGGTTATAGCCATACTACAAGAGCGTAATAATGTAACTGATGTGACATTAAGAGTCTATGACTTGCACGTATTATTATGTACTAGGCTTACTGCTAGCTGACGGTAACGACTTATGATATATGATACGTAACAGTAATTTCCTTAGAGGATCTAGTTTGTGTGTGAACTAACTTTAGTGTAAATAAAATATTCAATAACGTGTTCACTACATTTAATAAAACAATTTCTCCCCGCCGCCGCCGTATCTGTCTGAGTGTCTGTCTGAACGCGATAAACTTAAAAACAATCGAATGGATTTTCCTACTGATTTCAATAATGGACAGAGTGATTAATGAGGAAGGTTTATCACTACATATTTTAAACCAAAGTCCCCCCACCGCGTCTGTCTGTCTGTACGCGATAAACTCATAAACCCCCGAACGGATTTTCATACGATTTTCGCCAATAGACGGAGTGATTCATGAGGTAGGTAAGTTTAGGTGTCTAATTCATTATGGTTTTGTGTAAATTGACCGAAATAAGATGAGAGTTGAAGATGTCGGAAAAAATCATACCGGCTGGGAGCTTTACTGTCTTGCGCCGCGTAAACCAATAGAGTTATATGAAAACAATGTATTACGGAATTATTCCTCTTAAAAGATATATTAAATGTAGTAGTACGTTTCCGTGGGCTAATTTCCGACCTCTACACGGGCGAAGCCCCGGGCAAAAGCTAGTTGTTCATATTTTCTGTTTCATTCGTAGGTACAGTTGCAGGTCTATATTCTATCTGGGTTTGATTCATAGGTAAGTAGTCAATCATCTCAGCCCATCGCAGTCCACTACTGGGACATAGGCCTCTCCCAGGTTGCGTCACAACACCCTGTCCTCCGCCTTCCGCATCCAGTCTGTCCCAGCCACCTTTTTAAGGTCTTCAGTCCATATAGCCGGCGGGCGTCCCACACTACGCTTGCCGATACGCGGTCTCCACTCTAGGACTCATCTGCCCCACCGGCCATAGGGTCTTCGACAAACATGGCTAGCAGACTGGAGTAAGGCCTAGGTAAGTAGTGTTTTTAACAAATCTCCCAAGTTTTTTTTTATTGCATTAAGACCCCCTTTGTACCACAAATCACTAAATACGTTTATTATTATTATTTATTTATTTTAGAGAATCTCCATATAAGTTACAAAATCATAGTACATATCACAAAAAAACATAAAATCATAAAATGTTAGTGTGGTCGTAACAAAATTGTACACACAGCTACAAATCAAGCTATATATTTCCAGTATAAGCTGATCTCGCATTGTATAGGATTTCTGTACAATGAGAGGTCAGCTTATACTGGAAATGTATAGCTTGATTTGTAGCAGTGTATACAATTTGTGTTTATCTAATCAATAGCCGTGTGTACTTAAAATTATGTTAGTACCTATACCTAACTGATGCCTATGGCCGTCCAAAAATCCAATATTTTTGGAAAGGACAGTCAAAATGGGCAGCAATAGCATTCAGAATGCTGTTGCTGCTGCTTCGTAAGAAGACGGTGCAGCAAGGAGTGTACTTTCTTTCATATGATAGCTTGAAAGCCAGCCGTACGCGCTTCAGCAAACATACCAGACGCGCAATTAAAACATCTTTCTGTTTCAGTCAGTTGTTCGAAAATGAGAAAGACTGAATGATTTTTTAAGTATATTTAGCGCTAAATGAATTTAGTGATTTGTGGTGCAAGTGGCCTAAGTGTAATGATGGAGATAATCTGTTTATCCGATAAGCCATTCTTATCCTTACAATAGATAATTGTAAATACAAAAGAAATACAAAAGAAAAGTGAATTTGAGCACCAAAAATAGGAGAAAGCCCAGTTAAAAAAAAAAGTATCATCTGTCAAAAATTCAAAAGGGACAGTAACTCGCGATTTCATCGATAAAAAAAAAAAAAATTAATTGTTGTTACTTCTTAAATATCTTGCGTGTTTTATTACATTGTGTAGGTACCGAAATAAAAATGAAAATGCACCAGTTTAATACGTGTAAAAATTTATTAATATTAAAAATAAGTGGCAAGTGGCTCCCAATCCGCTTACGCAGGAACACTCGGATTTTATGTCTCCTCTTCAACATCCTACACAACCCATCTTATCCTTCCTATCTGCGTGAGCGTTTTTCTTACGCACGCCCTCGCAACGCACCGTGTAGATCACATCTTAGATCCCTCCTTAAATCCCATCCTCATAAAACCAGCTACTATTCTTATTCCTTCTCTGTTCATGCTGTAAGATTGTGGAACTCACTTCCGCCTAGCATTCGAGATTTAAAATCTATTTCTCTTTTCAAATACCGAGTAAAAGAGCATTACCTTTCCTTTTAACTGTGAGAATTTATATATTTATATATATAAGCTTATTTATTTTAGCATTATGTATTTATTTAAGTATATGTTATTTTTATTTAAATTTTGCATTATATGTAAGTATATTTAATATTCTAGTTTAAGACGTCACGAATCAAATTCTTATCTTCTTGTTCTCACACACTATTGTCTACATTTCTTTTTCATTTCTCCTTTCGCAGGTCTGCTGGAAGAAATTTCTTAAGAAATAAGCAGTACCTTTGTACTTAATACTAATATGCCGTATCTGTATCTATTTTACTGTGTGTACATAAATAATAAAATAAATAAATAAATAAATAAATATAATAGGCTAAACAAACAGTTGCGAAACAAGTAATTTGGTCTAAATGATACGAGAAAACTTAAGGCAGTCACCAAAAGAGACACTAACAGGGTCGTCGGATATAGTTGGAGTTTACTAAGAAATCGGTGGATGTTTTCGAGTTAAATTTTATTTGATAAATTAACTGTTTTTTGTTATATTTTTTAAATTAAATTTTATTCGAAAACATCCATCGTCGGTTTCTTAGTAAACTTCAACTATATCCGACGACCCTGGTTACTTATCACTTTTGTTGACCGTACAAAAGATGGTACATTTTTGTTTCGCATTTGGTTTCCGAACTAGGGAATCGATTGCAATCGATTTTAGGATCGTGATCACATAATTACGTAAAATTCCAAATGAAATCCTAACTTCCTAACTTATATATATATTATATATAATATTATAAATGCGAAAGTAAGTTTGTTTGTTTGTTACCTTTTGACGCATAAACCACTGAACCGATCATCCTGAAATTTTGCATATACGTTGTCAGGTGTACAGAAACGGACATAGGGTACCTTTCATCCCCAAAAAAAGTACTGTTCCCGAGGAAAACAACAATAACGTTCTTACGATAATAGATGGCGCCACGTGTCTTCCGATCATGATTGAATTATATTATTATAGAAACTTTAGTGGTGTGTTAAGAGCTTTTTTATTTTCTATTTAAGTACCTAATTCATTTTGTGAGTCTAGAGTGTCGATAGACCGGTTTTTCATCCTCCTAACTATAATACCCCGAACAACCCGAAATCATTGTCAAATTCTTAATGAACGCGAGCGAAGCCGCGGGCAATAGCTAGTATCTTATAAAGATGGACCTAAGTTATCCCAATAAAAACAGTCCTGGTTAAAGATCAACTAGTATAAAAATGTTAACCCTGAAAGTACTTAAAACTATAATAGTTAAGTGTGATGGTTTAAATAACAAGTCGATCCTGACGAACCGCGACCTCAAAGCGCCTTGATAGAATCGCAGGTGATAAGACGATCCAAATCCATGTGTCGCGGACCATAACGGACATGCCGGTCCCGAACTCTAAAGATTCTATGCGGCTGTTAAAAGCGACCGAAAAGCACGCAAGCCTGGTGAATAGTCCGGTGCCCGGAAAAAAGCCTGGAAGCAGCCCTTTTTACACCAAATTTGAAGAATTCTCATTTGATGATTTCCCAACCAAAAAAAAAAATAATAATAATAATACCATTCGTGAAGAACTCAACAACTTGGTTGACTGCAGATAACAGAACATATAACTTGAAACCTGATTAGGAATTAAGGTAAAGTATAATCAATAAAATTTACTTGGCTCAATTTAAAATGAAAAAGTAGACAATTTTTTTAAATCGACTGGATTCAATTCATATTTTCAGCAAATGAAGTTTCTTTGTTACGTCTTAATAAAATTACGAAATATTAAAAAAAATATGAATACAAAATTGATGAACACTTATTATGAACTAGAAAAAATAGGTTAAAACCGCAGAGGTCATGCTGCAATTGGTATAATCCACAAATGTTTAGAAACTGTAAATTTATCACAACTCATCGCTTTAACTAATGTCGTCATCATCTCCCTGCCCTTGTCCCATGTTACTTGGGGTTGGTGCTACACGTTCTTCTTCCATTCCACTCTTCCGTTCTTGTTTCTTTCATTCCCCCTGTCAACCATCACGCTATCATTAAATCCCTTCTCTTTCATATCATTCGTTACACAATCTATTCATCTTTCATTTAGCCTTCCTCCTGTATGTCTCCTTCATCACTCTTGTATGGCTTTAACTCATGTCATCCGTGTAATACACAAGGTGGTATACAGGTTGTTCTCAAAACAGTACACCTCGTGTTCCGCTCGAATTAGTTACCAACTTGCGCTGATGTGTACCGATTGCTGTTACTTGCATGTGACTACAACTTGATACAAGTTCGTTAGTAACATATTAATTAATTTCTGATTACAGTTAAGACTAAGGAATAGTGTGGCATCGTTTTCGGAGAAAGGTTTGTGTTTGAAGTCTGAATTAATATTTTTAATAAATTTATTTATGAACACTAGCTCCCTCATTCATTAAAACGTGATTAGATATTTATGCCTGCTGTACAACATATCCTTGCTATCCACATATCAATGAAGTAAGTGAACTAACTCTTTTGAGCCATGGAAAATTTCCAAAAGTTAATTTTTTGAAAAAAATTCGGACAAACCATAATATCTAAAGCTAATTTCATATCATCTTTCCTGTTTCTTATTTACGACATCAGATTTCTTACCCCGAAAAATAAACTAGTAACTTAATAAGTAACCATTATTAAAAGATATAAACAATAGAAGTATTAAATTAATTCTAGGCAATTTACAAAATTCCGTTGTCAACCACAGAGGCAGACTAGTATTCCACAAAATCCTTTATTCAGCTTCACAATTAATCTTAAGCTAACCTAACTCGGTTATCTAAGCATAACTTTGTCTAAGGGACAATATTTTGATAACATTTATGAATTAATTCCAACATTTCAGCATGTAGATAGAATTTATTTAAAGAAATAACATATTCGTAAGTATTAAGAAAATTGTTAGTGTTAGTGAAGTTACTAATTATACGTACCCACAGTTTTAGGATAACAAAGCTCCAGTAACTGGGGAAAACAATAATACAACTTTGATTTCAATGTTTTTGTTTTCTGGAAAAGCCTAAAGTCTTTTCGTCTGTGCTAAATAAATAAATGTATTGTCTTTCTTTCTTTCCTTCTACTACATTATGATTCTATCCATAGCTTGGGTCTTTCTATATTTTGAACCAACTACACAGTTTTTTTTTATGGTATTTGTTGAACTGACTTGCTATGCTAGTATTTATTTACTTTTCTTATTTAGTAATTAGTAATATTTAGTATTTAGAAATTACTTATAAGTATGGAAGAGCAGATATTTTTGTGTCATATCAATCTTATCCCCAAGAATATTGCAAACTTTCGATACATTTTCCAATTCACTCCTCTTTCTCATTACTCTATCACGTTAGTGAGGTGAAAACAACTTCCTACACTAAACTTAGTGCATCTATACACTAATTTTATTACTAAAAACAAACTTGAGCGTACCTCTACTATATATATTTACGTCGGTAGTCGCAGCCTGCGACATAGCTAAAGCTGTCTAAATACATTAGCTGAGAACTCGCGCCGCCTCGAAACTGTTTCACCGCAGTTTGATTCCGAACGGATTCTGGGAGCGCACCTCCTTTAGCGAAGGGATGTTACCGGATACGGAGTGACGAAACTAAGTGTGCACGGTTTTATGTTTTGAGTTTAGGATTAAAGAAAAAATCGCACAGAGAGTCCTAGATGAAAAAATACGTTGGTAACTGTTTAGTACTAATGTTGGGGAAAGCGCAAAAATAAAAGATTTTTTTTATCAACCATTTGGTTGTTTACGGAGTTCTGCGATCAAATCGGGAACTTTTTGTAACACTGAGAAAATATGTATCATTAAAACTCATTCATTCTGAATATTGACAGTCTTAAAAAGGGGTTGACTACCGAGATGAGGACTGATCGAGAAAAATGGAACAAAAAGATATGAAGCGCTGACCATAAATAAATTGAAATAAGGGCAGAGAATCATGATGAGTAGCAGTCGTATCCACTACCAACACAATATCAAATTAGTACTATAAAAGTTATTTAGGTCTATAAAAGCTTTATTATAATAACCACAGTAAACCCACATATTTCAACACTAACGCAATAAATGTCAACATTTACATTTATTATTTTCTAAACAAAAACCAGACTATATTTTGCGGTGATTGTGAATGGCAACACTGAATACGGCTCTATGTCACTCCGTGTCAGATATAAATGTCAACTGAATGTGACAAATCACTATTCGCCTAGTGAGTGATAGACTTACTTATTTATGAGTTTTGGTTGAAACTAAACATAGTTTGCACTTTTTTAGCATTGCCTATGTATTTTTCACCGGTGATATAGCACGGAAACATAAAACCCCGTTTTTTTTTTGGGATTAGTTTTCAGTTTTGGCACTGATAATGTCGTCAATTTTTTAATAATCTTTTATTGCATAAGAAAGTGGTTACAATTGTGTGAAGTTCCTAACACTTGTGCTAGGTGGTTCACCTGTGTTACAAGAGCCAGTGCCCTCTCCCGGGAGGGAATACTATTGAAAACTTATGCAATAAGATTAACAAAGGAAATTAAAATAATATTATAAGACTAATTAATACCAAATAAAAATTTAAATTTAAAAATGGTTAGAAAAAAGCCTGTAATGGTGATTGTTGTATTATGCGTGTGGGTGTGTGTGTGTGTGTGTTGGAGTGTGTGGGGTTGTCGTGTATGTGAGTGTGTTTGTGTACTTGAAGTGTTTATGTGTAAATTGAATTGAATATTCAGGAAAGGTTGATTGCATTGCGAGTATGGGGTTAAGTCAACTAACTGAGACACTGTACATTGAGTTAAGTCGAAGAACATGGTGGAGTAAAATGAGCTAGATTGAATGACAACACTTGTTCTTTCTTGTCTGAAAAAGGTGTTATTTTTGCTACATTATAAGCTAATATTATCCGGTATTTTTATCAAAATTTTACGACTACAGCTAATGTAGACAAAATCGAAAGTCTGCCAAGTGTCAAACAACCAGTCGTGGTAATTGATCGGCATTTCCCGTGATCATTGCCTCAGCATTTATCGACACTTATGTGTGTTATTCATATTTTACAAATCAGAGTTAAATGAAAGATTTTTTTGTAGAAATTACCCCCATAATTGATAGGACGACCTTAATAGACGACCTTTTGAATCAAGTAGCGACAATTCGCTAGATGTAGGCAGAGTAAAACTGGTCCTTGGCAAAGCCTTAGCCTCTGTCAAATCGAAGACATCTTTCTGCTGATATAATACTCTATCATCATTATCTCTTAACTAACTGCCCCGTTGTTCTCATAGTTGCAAGCGCGACTGCTGAGCGTGGGGTCCTGGGTTCGATTCCCAGGTCTGGCAAAGTGTTATTGGGTTTTTCCATTAGGCATTTCTTAGTAACAGCCCGGAGTTTGGAAGTTGGCGGTGTGATACCCCCGTGCCTCGGAAAGCACGTTAAGCCGTTGGTCCTGCGTCTGATCTCTCTCCGGTCGTGTCGGATTGCCGTCCCATCGGACTATGAAAGTGAGGGAAGAGAGAGTGCACCTGTGTCTGCGCACACACTTGTGCATTATAATCTCCCGCGCTGAAGGCTAGTTTTCGTTGAAATTGGCCGCCATGGCCGAAATACGGTCTGGTTACAAGTAAAAAAAAAAATATCATCACTGTCATCATTCTCTTGCCATTATCTCAATTTAATCAGCGGTCAGCGCAAAAGTCTTAGTCTATCATACTTCTCTATTAGTCCTCATCTCGGTAGTCACCCCCTTACTAGTCCTATCATTTTTCACAGTCTATAACAGCATTAAAGGAAGTTTTTTTCAATAGCATAGTCGTCTTCGTAAGTGTTTTACCACCATAAGCTTGAATGTTACTTGCATGACCAGCACCCGAATTGCATACCACACTATCAATCACAATCTAAATCATTTTGAAGCTAATCAATGGATTAGCTTCAAAATGATTTAGATTCTTCTTATGTTCGAAAAATTTGTCGGCTCAACAACGTAAATAACGCAATGAATGTTTTTGAACTGTCAAAATGAAAGCCATTCCTACTATTAGTGTGTTACGCAATTACCCTGCTGGTCTATTGGTCTGTGTGGCATTTAGTTTCAACCTTATACTGACGTTTCAATTTACTGGGAATTGTTGCCTAAAGTGCCCGTGTCTCGGAAAGTACGTTAAATCTAGGAACCAATAATAAAGAAAAATAATTTATCCTCCCAGCTTCCTAATTCCATGTTTCAAAGGAAGCAGATCCGCAGCAGCTGTGAAGTTATGACATGGCGGATATTACCTAACCGAACGTCGGGGCACTGTGGGCCATTCATCTTTCTATATCTTTTACCGGGCTTTCAAACTTTGTATCGCTGTTGGTGTAGGTGTGTCGTGTATATGTGGCCCTTTTTAGGAGTGTGTTTCCAGCCTTAGCTTGTTAGTTTAGAGACATGAGGAACGGGGTGGAAACTTTCTCTTCCTTCTTTGAAAAGAGAGGATCCTCCGTCCAGACGGGTGTTGTGTCTGGTGGACTACTCGTATTGCCCGATGGTTGTTGTTATCGGACTGTTGTAAATTATGTCAATGGCGCGGATAATTCTGCTTGCGCGATGTAGTTTTTGCGTGACGTCAGGTTAGATGCCTAAGGGCTCGTTGTTTGATACATAGTTAAAAATGACCATTAGTCAATTTAACAATTAGTCACTTGACAAGTCAATTAATAGCTGTCAAAGTTTAACTACTCTGTCTGCGCATGGTTAACTTTTATAGCAAATTGACAAATTTTTAACTGTAGTTTGCTTAACCATTTGTTAAACAACATACTTCTGTCATTTTTTACAAATTGTTAGTTTAACTAACGCATTTTAACTATTAGTATGTTTGACTACTGATCAAAAAACGGGCCCTTATTCGCATGTAGTGTTGTAGATTATAATTTTGGATTTGGTCCGTTCCAGACGAATTTTGGTTACTTTTCAGCATCTAGGTGCCTAATTACTAAACATGAAGTCGTATCAACATAATTAAATTTTCATAAGCTATCGTTCAGTTGTTGGGAATATATTCCCAACAACTGAAATATTATATGTGCGAAAGTAACTTTGTCTGTCGTTCTGTTACTTTTTCACTCATTAATGGCTGAACAGACTTTGTGTATAGACCATAATCTGGCTTAGGCCATAGGATACTTTTTATCCCGGTAGTACATTCCCATGAGATAATTTCCGACCTCCACGTGGGCGAAGCTGTGGCCAAAAGCTATCTAAAACAATATTTGCAATATTCTAAACATTTACAACAAATTTCTATTCAGGTACTTATAGACAGAAAGTAATACTCACTATAACAATTATAAAGAGAAAAATTAGGTATAACCTCACAGATATTTAAAACGTAAATAATAGACATAGGTACATTAAGAAAATCACGAAAATTTTGCAAGAAAAGCGACAACTTGTTATGGTTGAACCTCAAGCAACAATGTGCGAGTAAGAAACACAATGATGCTTGAGAGGCGACGCGATGCATCCCATTGTCTACGGCGCCGGCGGCGGCGTTACCTTCTGTCGGTTATCTAATACCTACTTGCAGGGGTACAAAATATTTGGATGAGAGGTACACTTTGTATTCACGAAATTGTAAGGAACTGTTTTTGCGGTTGTTTTTTGTTTTCGTAGTTCCAGTGTGTCTTTCAGGATAGTCCGACAGGGGTGCATGATTTGTTATTCAATTGTTTTCGTAATCTGAGTCCTGCATGTTTCGAGATTGTAAGATTTGTTTGAATCGTGACCTTTGTGTTATCATACCAGTCGCTTGATTAGTTTATTTTATTGATATTTCGGAATGTATTCGTTAGACAAAAAAATTCTTACTTTCTGTTTCACTCCTCATAGGTAGTTGTGTTTTATTCGTATTTTTAAAACCATGTAATAATAGACGTAAGATGGATAAATCAATAATATTTTTAATAATGTGAACAGTGTAAAAATTGTAAGAGCTTCTGAATACAATGTTATTTTTCATCCAATTTCACTGACGGTATTGAGCAAGACTATTTTACTTGAGGTTACCGCAGACCGCAGACGCGACAACTCTAACATAAAATTAAATGTCATAAAACATCATTGAAACCTAGACAACCATCCCCGAAACCAATTAGGTGCTCACATACATCTAATAACCAATATATCTCAAAGATACAAGATTAATAAACACAGACGCGTTACTTTGTTCATGTGAAATATTGGATTACATTGAACAATTACCGTTACTGTGTTATTGATGATGTGAGCTCTAACAACTTTTGAAGCTGTCAGGACTGATCAATAACAGTCTGCAGTGTCGGGGATTTAGTTTGACTGGGAAGTTTTAGATAGAACGATAGTAAACCATAAAATAATATTACGCTTGAAATCCCTGAAGGGTTATGCAGAGGTGTACCTATAGTACACCCACATTTCGGCAGCTATGTTTAAGTCCCATGTAATATCCCGGGCGAAGGGATGGTTTTTTAATTGAAAAATGCTATTATACCATTGACGAATTCCGTCTTGACAAAATGAATGATGATTGATGAATGATAATTATGTATTTATGCTTGAAAATTCAAAAACTTGACGTATTAATTGTGTTCTGAATATTTATTATAATAATTAATTGTATTCTAAATGTTTATTATAAAAATTGAATGTGTTTTATGTATTGAAATTTATGTTAAATTGTGTGTAATATCGATTTTAAATTCTTATATTGTTAAATAGAGTGTGCCCTAATGGGTAGTTTTTTGAGTTACCATAACTTAAATATGAGACCTATTGTATCACCAAAAATCACACTAATAAATACTTTGGCTTTGATGGGGGGTGTGTATGTAGTTTTCAAGTAAGAATGAAGTCAAGAATTGAAGAAAATGTTGTCTCAAAGCAAATTAATATATTATGTATATGTAGGTATGCCTGAAAACTCATCCAAATGAAACGGGGAACAACAAGCTTGTTTCATTTGGATAAGTTTTCAGGCAGGACATTGTGAACAAGTCCCTAATGGCGTGTAAGTATATTTAAGTTAAGCTTTTGAAATAATTTTCAAACAATGTTACTGAGCCATAGCTGTTGAATCGACCACAAAAGGTGGGAAATGAGGTACAAGGTTGCTACATGATGGATGCTTGAGGAACGAAACTGACGAGTCAGACGGAAGCCACGCTGGCGAGTCAGTATATTGGCTGGCCATTCTGGCTTTTCTTAGGAAAACTCAAGAATCATAAGGAGGAGAAAAAATGAATATAAATTAAATAATTATTATTTTACTACCTGAAATTATCTCAACAATTTACACTTGAAGAAAACTCAAACCTAAAGAACATTCTCCGATTAAACAAACATCTTCAAAGCATTCCTCAAATTGTTCAAGATCGATCAATTTGTTACATTTGTGCCTCCACACATCCCACACATAATAATATTCAGACCGACGCCTACAGACACAAATGCATTACAATATCTTCAACCCGTGTGAATTATACTGAAAGCACTTTTCAGTTCAGTGAACAGAGAAAATTTCGCAAGACAAAAGTGATTAATACATATACAGGGAAAGCGGTGAATAACTCGCAAAAGCTTCGAGGCCCATCCGAAATTTTGCATTTCCATTGTACGAAATAAACGGAATTATGTCTGTTCCAAAAGTCTCTGCTGAAAGTGTAAACAAATCCTATACAGGTTAAACACACACGCAACCAATTCAAAGTTTCAACTTCATTATCTCACCATTTTGTATCTCACAATTATTGTTAAAATAACATTATTAAACTTCAAAAGAAGAATCATCGGTGAAAATTGAGGTTATAAAATTAACGTCAATAGTCAAATTAAAAATATCTAAAAAGGGATCTAATATTAGATATTTGGGTTTAGGTATTCAAATAATCAAATCAAAGCACTCAATTTATATGTGGCACTACAAAACGTTTTCAATTTGTTTACATTTTAATCAGATATTTTTGGAACGGCCTATATGTAAGTCCGTTGCTACCTCTGAAAGCCTAAAGCCTCTGCTAATTTGTAAGTGGGGCCTCCACCAGTCGTAAATTTCACGCTTGGAGTTGTAAAGTTTTATAAAAAGAACTGCCATATATTTTAGATATACATCACGTTGGCTGACGTTTGGATACCTCGTTTCTCAAGTGTTGCTTTTCTCGTCCCTTCTACGGGGCGTGGTCTGAAAGATGGCGGGTTCATTTTCTTACATATTTTTTTTATGTTAGTGTGGTTTTATGGTAGTGATTTGAGCTTTTACTATGTAGTTTGCATAGGCATACGAAAACTTAGATTAATATTGCAAACAGCTGCGAAAAATGGATAGAATAGAAAAGGGCAGTAGCATAGTTGCGAGAAACTTAAAAAAAAAACGTGTTTAGTGAAAAGAATAACTATTAGACCTGTATAGAGAAATCTGCAGACTCATCTTTGATAACGCAATACCTTGTGCGGTCGGGTGCACGTCATTTGTTTTTACCCGCGTGGGATCCTTCACCCGATAGGACCAGGGGACTGTCACCAACGAAACTGTTAGCCTATATTCATCAAAGAAATTAGAGGAAGGGTATTAATAGTTCTTCTCAGGGTTTGCCAGAGATCACAAAGTAAAGGTAACAATTTTAATGTGATTTGAAATGTTTACATTTACATAACACCACACCTTGTTTTTCCAAAGGGTTGGGAAGGTTGGTTATCTATGTATAGTACACCCACATTTCGCCAGTTATGTTAAGTCCCACGTGATAGGGGGCGAGCCTATTGCCATCAACCAGGCACAAATCCCAACTCCGAGCTGCTAATGAGAAATTCCTGATGGAAAAATCTAATAACACTTTGGCCGACCTGGGATTCGAACCCAGGACCTGATGCTCAGCAGTAGCGTTTGTGACCACTAGACCAAAGAGGCAGTCGTATTGTGTACGGTCACCAAAAGAGATAAGTAATCAGGGTAGTCGATATAGTTGAAGTTTAGTAAGAAACCGATGAATGTTTACGAATAAAATTAATTTAATTAATAGTAGTCAAATTAAATTTTATTCGAAAACATCCATTGGTTTCTTACTAAACTTCAACTATATCCGACGACCCTGGTTACTTATTACATGTGGTGACTGTACAATTATTATGTGTTATTTAATATGTAACACACTAAGTTTCAAATAAATATTAGTAATAATTATATCCGTATCATGTTCTGCTAATTGATATATTTGACCTGTTTGAATTTTAGTGGAGTTTGCTAGCACAAATAAACAAGTTACGAATTAATACATAAATTAATATTATTTATATACAATATATATATATTATTTTCTGTAGTGGCCTGTTACGGATACTTCTTAATAGATGTGGATATTAATGTTTGAGATAGTATAATAATCTATAAATTAACCATTAATTGATAATTTATTTCAATGAAGATTTATGTAGCATCCTATTTAGTTTTATTTAAACATACCTACTTTATGGTTGTGAATTAAATCGCCTGCTCTGGAACCAAGCTT
Source organism: Dryobotodes eremita (assembly GCA_917490735.1). Lineage (NCBI taxonomy): Eukaryota > Metazoa > Arthropoda > Insecta > Lepidoptera > Noctuidae > Dryobotodes > Dryobotodes eremita. The sequence continues at coordinate 7,687,162 of OU823261.1, forward strand.
TTCCCGGGATTTCATGGGTACGTTTAAAAAGTTGTTTTTGTCATAACGGAACTTTTGTATATGGCCGCTTTTTTAATTTGCATGTTTTTAGCGAAAAGAAAAGATATTATTAAAATAATACAAGCCGGAAATCTTTTGTGTAGACGTTTCCATAAGTTATTTTCGAATTATGATAATTTATGTTTTTTTTATTTTTTATAAATTCATTATTTACAGAGCGTTGAAAACACAGCAAGCCAAATAATTATACTTTGATCACTTTTCGGCGCTTATGAACAGTTACCTTATCCGAAATTTTCTTGTAAACCCTTTAACCGACCAAAATCATTATATTTTATTTTTCATCGCCCTTCATTATAAACATTAATAAAGATAACAAAGTACAATTGCGTAAAAAAATCATCCATATTTAGTTCCAGGGGCTGTAAACATTTAGGTAGCACAATAATGGTGGTGTATTTTTCGTGACGGCACTATTTCATACACGGTCTCTTAACCCGATGTCAACCGCGTCTAGACAGACGAATGGTGTGGCTTATAAATACAACAGGTTAGTTTATTACGCTCTACAATCCTAGTGTGTTATTATACTTCTCTTCGAGTCTTGCGCAAATTAGGTAATATGAAAATATATTTTAGTTTTGTTGTTTAGTGTAATTAATTGTCACTATGCCATTGCATCCCTTTTGCAAGAAATAATGGCGGAGCATTATAATGTGAAAGAAGTATCGATAGGAAACTGACAGCAAGAATAATGCGTCCGACTTAAAAAATCTAAAGGTAAGATTAATTAGTAATTCTATTCTAATTCTAAATGCATGAGTGGCGACCTCTTATGTGGAACTACAAGTGTGAAATACTAATCTCGAGAACGGGCTAGAGTTTAGTACCGCAGGTTAGGTTATTAAGCTCTAGAATGCTTGTTTTTTTTTTTGATGGCCTGCACTGTTCCACTGCTGGGCTAAGGCCTCCCCCAAATCCTTCCGGGAACTCTTTTCCCGCCTAATGTTTATACCTATTTTAGTCTTGCGCAAATTAGGTAATACGAAAATGAATTTGAATTTTGAGAATAATTATGTTTTTTCTTTGTTTAATTGTTCGGTAAGATCTAATGCTTTCTTATTTATTGTACCTAATTGTGATAAAAGATCATCTACGAAGGATCATTCAAAATACAAACATGGTATGGTGTAGGTTACCAAAAAGCAGTGTGCATAATCTCATAAACGCACGCCTTTTTAGGGTTCAGTACCCAAACCGTTCCGTCCGTCCGTCTGTCTGTCAGCGAGCTGTATCTCATGAACCGTAATAGGTAGATAGTTGAAATTTTCACAGAGTGTGTAATTCTATTGCCGTTATAACAACAAATAATAAGGTAGTTCCAGGAGGGTTGGCAAATACTGCAGAACACCATCTGCTACGATCCGTATATACTCCTCCTATCCTCCTATCTTTTTGCTTCGTCCACGTTCATACATCAAATTATTCATTCACGTCGGTTGAAAGTACTACGCATCTGCAGGCGTAGCATGACGCTTTCTATTTCTTGGAAGACAAGACATAGCTATTTCTATACGAGTACAAAGTGACATTTCGTTTCTCGATTTTTGACGTCGCACCGTAAAAATCCTTCTACAATCCATCATTTTGTCTTTCGTTTCTACCGATCGTTGTCTAGGTCCTTTTATATGTAAACTATTTCAGAAGAAAGTTTTCTATCCCAAACGTCAAAATCACACTGGCAACTGACAGTTGTCTAAGGCAGTGAAGACAAATTGATTTTGTAATCGCCATGCTAAAGACAGTAGAAAACTTTTTACTCGACGGCCACAAACTATAAAAATGGAATGGAAAAATGGAATTTTTCACTTTTTGTATGGAAAATGTGAAAAATTATTACCTACATGTTTATATATAGGGGTTTAAAGGGTTCCATAAACGGGGTCGAAATTTTCATTATTTTTGCGATAGGACACCATTTTCGAGATATAAGCAAGATAAAGAAACACGTGAATAAACTACTGAATTTCGTAAAAAGTGCAGTTGACTCTTTCTACTTTGCTGCCGTCGTACTGTCCTCACGGAACGTCATTTATGTCTATTCTTTCGTCGACAAAACCCGTTTCTATGATGGTCATGCTACGCCTGCAGAGATCTTTCTGAAGAACCATTGTAATTTTTTTTTAAATTGTTTGAACTATTTCCGCATCCAGAGTAAATCCTGATCTAATTTATTAATTTATTTTAATAAAAAATATAAATAGTTGATAAGAGTCAAGTGTCGTAAAAGTAAGCAGTGACAGTTTTTATCCATATTCTATCTAATAGTCTTATTTATCTGGCAATAAAAAGCATATAATATGAAAATAATTAACATAAAATATTTACTAATTGTATTAAAAACTGCCATAAAATTGATAACCAAATGTCCTCAACAAGATTATAATAAAGTGATTTATACAAGAGAAACTAATTTTACAGCATTTTTTAAGCAGCTGTGTAGAGGAAATTGTTATTTTCTTAACGTTTACAAACTAAAAAATAAACTGATTTGGTACCTAGTTAAAGAAATTATGTTAATTCCATCACAGACCGTTAAGAATTATAAAATTATTATTTATTCATTTATAAAACGTATAGATTCTATTTTTATCACACTAAGGCCCACTTGCACCGCCAATCACTAAACACGTTTAGCGCTAAACGTGTTAAAAACATAATTCTGTTTCTGTCAAATGTTTGAAGATAACAGACACAGAATGACGTTTAAAACTCGTTTATTGCTAAACGTATTTAATGGGTTGCATATTAGAAAATCAAAACTTTTTCGAGAAAATTTCAAAAGAACAATAAACGAAATAACAAAATTTAAATGACCAAATGTTTTATTTAGAAATTTTTGAAAATCCCAATGTATGTGACATCAAATGAACGACTGATCAAAAGTTGCTAGATGTACCGCCGCGCCATGGTGAAAACATTTCTGCGAGCAACTTGGGAGTAGCGCTCGCCGGCCGCTGCCGCGACACCGCTCGCTACGCTCGCTCGGCTCGCGCGCGGTTGGTCACAGTTTTAGCCTAACCTAACCTATTTCACCCAGTTCAAAATTACGCATCATACAATCTGCCGCAGAAATTTTTTCACCATTGTCTAATAATTATCCACCCGCAGGCAAATTGTATGATTCGTCATTTTGAACTGGGTGAAATAGGTTAGGTTAGGTTAAAACTGTGACTTGGGAGGAGCCGCGCCGTGCCCTCATCTCAGGACCTCTCGGTGCCGGCCGTTGTGAATGCGATGGTCGGCGGCGAGGAGTCCTGGGACGCGGTGGTATCCTTCTGCGAAACAGTGATCTCGCAGAAGGAGGCTGCGGAAAGGGAGCGAGAGATCTCATCCTCTCACCCGGCCCGCAGCAGGCGCACCGGGCGTCGGCGGAGGGCGGACAACGCCCTCTTCCAGCCCCCCTAAATGGGTCCAGGGGCGACGGACACGGGGCGTCCGTCGCCCCCCATACATCAAGACCCGAGGTGGCGGCGCGTAGTGTTCCACGCGCGCCCCTCTTAGACGTCGCGGGGGCAGTCAAACACCTCACTCCCCCCGCTCGACCGGACGGGGCCCACAGAGGCGGGCCGGCACCGGCCGGGGGTTGCGGAAGATTTGTACGTTCCCGCGACCCCCGGCGTAGGTGTGACACGGAACACCGGGGTTTTTAGTCAGTAACCCCTCCGCCCACCCAGGGCGGGGGACATCCATGAGGATCTTCCAGCCCGGAACAAAAAAAAAAAAAAAAGGTTAAAACTGTGACCAACCGCGCGCGAGCCGAGCAAGCGTAGCGAGTGGTGCAGCGGCAGCGGCCGGCGAGCGCTACTTCCAAGTTGCTCGCAGAAATGTTTTCACCATTGTCTTTTATTATCCAAGTTCTACCCGCATTAGTATAACGCCTATATTATTTGTATTAGCAAACCGGTCATGTTGTGCAAAGGCTTTCTGTATCAGACAGGCGCTATTCGCTAATATTAATATTATTTTTACCTTTTTCAGTTAATCCATTTGATAATTAATAATTTATCCAGTAATCTATTTTGACCTTTAAACGATTTGGTCAATAGTGTAATAAATAATTTAAACATTGATATTCCAGACTTTGGTCAGCTGAACTTTTGATCAAATGACCATCGTTATTTTAAACTTTGTTGATTTGTAGGTTGTTCTTTTGAAATTTGCTTGAGAAAGTTTTGATTTTCTAATATGCAACCATTTAATGATAGGCGGTGCAAGTGGGCCTAAGTTGTTTAGTTAGGCGCACACTGTCAAAACAGTTTTTTTACCTACACATAGCCGACGTTAATAATGCTTGCTGTAAAATGAAACGTTACTAAGATTGAAATTGAAACTATATGACTGTCACAATAGACAAATAACCCTTGTCGTTGTATGACGTGCAAGTGATATTTAACTTATAGGGTGATATAGCAATTACAAGATCGACTATGCATTTTTTGACAACTGATGAGGATGACGCAAATCTGAGGGACCTTAATTTTGACCTGTATTTTTTCCCTAAGTCAGTCTCTTAATCACAGTTTTATTTTATTTATTTTCATAATTATAATACTTATTATTATAATTATGAAAATAAATAAAATAAAACTGTGACTGTGTAGCGGCATCTACAAAACGCCACATGCGAGCTACACACGTCACACTGACGTCACGCAAAATCCTGCATCGCGCAAGCAGAGTTTACCGCACAACTAGCATATATACAACGTCCCGACATCAATCGTCGGGCAGTTGCCCACCAGACACGACACCCGTCTGATCGGAGGATCCTCCCTTTTCCATAGAGTATGAGTGAACTTTACACCCTGTTCCTCATACTCTTACCTCTACAACTGTGAGACTGCTTTTTTGCGAGTGTGTGCACCGTCCTTGTTTTCTGTCCGTCTAAATACAGTGTTGACTTGGTTTGCGCACACCTTTATTTACCTACCTTTCCGTCTCTCAGTTTCTGAATTTTAAACGGCATTCTTATTTTCGTGTCAATGACCTACTCAAATTTTGTCCGACCCATATGTAGCTACTTAAACAGGTCTCTCGTAGAGGAATAGATAGAATACATAAACATAATAATAGTAAATACCTACCTATCTATCCACTATTTTAAAAAGTCTAATTTATTGGCAGACAACGCACATCTTAAACCGCTGGGTCTAGAAGCGTAATATTTTGCACAAGAGTTTTTTGCACGGGCGGAGGTGAGTACTATTTTGACAAGTTTCTTGCACGGGCGAAGGTGAGTACTATTTTGCACAAAAGTTTCTTGCATGGGTGAAGGTGAGTACTATTTTGCACAAGAGTTTCTTGCACGGGCGAATGTGAATACTATTTTGTACAAGAGTTTCTTGCACGGTCGAAGGTGACTACTATTTGCACAAAAGTTTCTTGCACGGGCAAAGAAGAGTACTATTTTGCAAAAGAGTTTCTTGCACGGGCGAAGGTGAGTACTATTTGGCACAAGAGTTTCTGCACGGGTGAAGGTGAGCACTATTTAGGTTTTTCATTCCGTAAAAGGGGCAGATACCTCGTATCAAAGAATTATTTACAACTTCATACAACAACAAAGACTTTCCGACTTTTTACTTTCCAAAACTTCGATGATATCTTAACAAACGACCCTCCTCAAAGTCGATCTTCACGGTAACCCGCAAATCGTCGCAGACGGTCTATTAATATGCGATCCACGAGTTTCTATACTTTATATGAGCTTACTCGATAACAAACGTAGAATTAATGAGAGATTTTAGCTTAATCTGCTGCTTTGATAAAATATTCAAACATTTCACGAGCACAGTGCAGTGGTGAAATGTGCTCAGAATTCGTGCTTAGTACATTTAAATGTTTAAATGTTTATATATATGTATGACATTTTTTTTGCTTTCAGGTATGGAATAATCAAAGCTGTTTAAAATTCGGTTTCTACGAGTACGTGGTAAAGTTTCGCTGTTGGAGATGATTGAAATATTTTAAAGATTGTTGACAGCTATCACTCTTGCACTTGTTAATTAATTACAATTAAAGTACCAGCGCAGGAGTTTTACTAAGTCATAATTATTTAGGTAGGTACTTATTAAAAAAAAAAAGTGTCCATGAATGAGAGTTCACCGTAAAGCCGAGAAACTTAAACATGTAAAACATTCAAGATTAATGCAAAACCTTGTTTACAATGAACCGATTACAAGTATTTTTTACTGTACCTACATTATTTTGACCCGTAAAACATAATACGTAAACATTTAATTTATTAAAATTACTAGCTGTTGCCAGAGACTTTGTCTGTGATCCAGGATGAAAAGAAGTCTATGTCCATCTCCAAGACCCATGTGCAAAATTTCATCCAAATCTTTTCAGCCGTTTTAGCGTGAAAGCGTAATAAACTTACTTTCGCATTTGTAGTATTAGTTAGGAAGTTAGGATTTGAATTCTTACCTAGTAAAATTTTAAGATTATTTACCACGTGTTTATTTTATAAACCACAACCAGGCAGCGTATATTTCTGGACTTCACAATAAAAATACTATTAAGCACCTAAAAACGATTTGAATAGTGAAAATAGTGTACGAGAGAGACTGGCACTAACTCACCGTGAAATATGAGAGACGTGCAAGATTATGATAAGGCTTTAACCCAGTAAATCATTGGATTTTCCGCTTCAGAATTGAGGCAAATTTAAGGAGGATCCAGTCTGAACGCGTGCCGAGGTGCCGTTGAAACTCAAATTGTTACGTGATGTGGGAATGAATGTGTGTTTGATTTTCAGGTATTTAGCACATTTAATGGCTGTTTGAGTTTGTTAATGTGCTTTGAGGGGTTAGATTTTAAAGAGATGTTACGGGAAGACGTTGAAACGTTTATAGAGATATCATCGTATGTAAGGCTGCTATGTAAAGCATCACAATAATAGGGAATTGAATAAAACGAGTGATTTCGGATAACATTTTGACTGAGAGGTTACAGAAGTTAAGGAAAATTATTCTACTCTGCGGTAGCAAACATCACTTTTTTAATGGTGTTTACTAAACCTATAGGAAGCCACGTTCAAAGATCTATTAAAGTATCCAACGAAATTTTGGTAAAACATAAACCTCCCACTTCAAAATAATAAAACCACATAAAATCGACAAATTTCTATAGTTGTATAACAATCTTGTGTGAACACAACACAAATATTTTTACGTCCATCTCATTATAAAATGATTTACAACCATCAGATTAAGTGCCAAAGTAGAACAACCCAAAGTCCCATTCCCACCTCCTCCTAACCACCAGACTTGTAACTCCCACTTAATCATAAAAAACAAAAGAGCATAACCCTTTATTGCGGAGTATCAAGACATCAAACAACGGTCTCATTTTTTGTCTCATAAATCTTGATTCGTCGTATCAAATGTTGAAAGAGAATGAGGTCACGTTTGGCGACTGTTCTGAACGGGAACGTTTTTTTTCAACACCACGAATGGTAGTTAACTTTGTCTATTTATTATGATTTAAGTCGGTTTTACATGTGTTCTGTAATGGATTTCGCACGCGGTTTTTTTTTGCAAATTGTGACTCCGAGTTTTTAGTGTAAAGATACTCCGATAATATTAGTGTTTATTTTCGTTGTCTAGATAGTACCATACTGATCTTTAACCTCCTACCCCAATCTCCCCACCTTCGCCTTGACATTAGAACCGGCCGATTAATGCCTAGAATTGTTTGTTAGCTCAAATTTTTTCGATCTGGTTTCCTATGCCTGTATGTTCAATGTTTCCGAGTTATATCTAATTTACTAACGCCAGAATGCATCGCCGATTGCTTGAAAATAAAATCAAATCAAACGCACATATACGAAAAATTACATTTAAAGAAACAACTTTTAGTTTTATTCATTAATTTTGAATGCGGTTCTGTCTGATTTATCTAAATGTGTTAACATTAGACGTATACAAATGCGTTTTTTGTGTTTCTATCTTTGCAACATGTCCTAATTGTAATATTTATAATGAATACATTGTTGGCGCAAGAGTCTTTAATGTACTTCATCTTAGCCAAGTTTTTCAAAGCGACGCCGGCGCCGGCCATTTTGTGTGAGCACTACTTATCGTTATGTTTTTTGATGGGGAATTAATTTTATGGTCATGCTAATTATTGACTAGCATGTGTATCATTCATACGAAGGATAAAAATCCAAACGTTTAGATTATTTACACCTTAACTGTTTAGTTTTAACCGCCACTTGGTTACATGACAATCATGAATAAATTGGAGGTTATTTTATTAAAAAAAAATTTAGAACTTTACAAAAAGCTAAAGTTTATCTCCTTTTCAATAAAACGTTTCAAACTCTTTCAATTATCTAGAAATAACACAAAAGAAAACAACACTTCACAAAAGAAACGTTAAAGAAACTAATCGTTCTATTGAATTGTATATAAAATCAATTGCTGCTCTTTGTTTAAAGTTTTTCAAAAAGAAAGTTTGAAACAAAAACGAAGTGGACCTCAAGAACAAACCCACTCAAATTCTTACCAAAGAGTTCTGAACCACGGTTTGGTATCTTACTTTAGTGGTTTGGTGCAATTGAAGAGACCTATACACTAAGCTTATACCGTCAAACATAGGAATGCAGGGGTGAATCGAGACGAAACTTTAAAAGGGATTTTAACATTGAAATAATATAGTTTCTTAAAATCCCTTTTAAAATTTCGTCTCGATTCACCCCTAAATTCCTATTCACCCCGTTTGACGGTACCTATGTTTTTGTCTACTCAGACCCTGTTCACTTGCTGGAGTTTCCTAAGTGCCCGTTAACTTGCACCTTTGATGAGCTAAAGAATACCATTGATGCCGCAAACAACGTGGCCACCAAAAATTTTGCCTCATGAAAAATTGTGATATTGATGGGAAATCCAGGTATTAGAGGCATCCAATGATGTGTTGACGTAGCACCTATGTGCTGACTGAATAAAATGTATATTACAGGTAGAAGACCTGCTAAACCAAAGAAGACTAGGTCCTATGACGACACTGGTTAGATCAGTCAACAAATAATATTTTAAAAATAAATGGATATGCTAGGAAAGTTTTAATTATGAATAATTGCAATATTAGCAATTATATTCATAAACTAAAAATAGATAATTCAAAAAAAAGAATAAGAAAAAAAAAAAAAATTCTGTATTATTTTGCTAGAATTGCAGCTTTATATTTAAGTCCATTGATTTAATTAATTATGTTCTTCAATCAATATTACAACAAGATTAGCTTACACTAAAAAAAAAATTGAGCCGTCGCGGGACGCCTTTTTTTGTTTTTTTTTTTTTTGTGGTGGGAAATCATCGAATGACCTCTCCCGCTCTGGGCGGAGCGAAAGGGCGTGTCAGACTCTGACTGACTAAAACCCACCCGTGTTCCTTCAGTTGCCTGTGCGCCAGGGCCACGGTATCTCTTTCGAACAATCCGCAGCTCCGGCAGGCATCGGTCCTATCGGACCCCGTCAATGGTGCTGACATCTCTTTGAGGCGCGCGTGGAACACGACGCGCCGTCGACTCGGGCCTGGTCCTTACCGGACGGCGAGCTGCCCATTGCTCGCCGTCCGCAAGCCCGCGCCTACGGTGGCCGGGAGTCGGCAATCGACTCCCGACGCCCAGGGTGTCTCCTCCTCCTGCGGCGGCTAGGGGCGCGAGGGCGCAGAGATTGCCTCTCTCTTTCGCGCTCCGCCTCCTCCTTCGCGAGCATTACTGTTTCGCAGAACGAGGTGACGGTTTCCCATTCCCTCTCGCTCCATACCATGGCCTGAACCAGGGCCGGACGCGAGAGGTCGCCGCCGCCGATCGCCGCCACGAGGACACGGTGGTGCTCCGCCCAAGCCGGGCAGACCTCCACCGTATGCTCCACCGTGTCCTCCGGTCGATCCACACAATGATAACACCCGGGCGTTTTCTCCCGCCTTATCCGAAACAGGAACCTCCCGTCGCGGGACGCCTGGCAGATGTGAAACATCAAAACTATTTTGTATAGAAAATATAGCCTGGCGACGCGTCTGTGAAACATCAAAACTATTTTGTATAGAAAATATAGCTTGGCGACGCATCGTCACGACATGCGTCGCCACGACATGCGTCGCCACGACATGCGTCGCCACGCCAACAATAGGTTTTACCCGCGGCTATAGATGTAACACATCAAAAAAATGCAGACGTCACGCGGAAAACTACCGTTCCAATCTACAATCGCTAAGATCTCCTCCCTTACGCCAATAGTAAACAGTTGAAAGTTTGTAGCTATGTGCTCATTGTTGAGACAGGTAGCGGACCAAGTTTTTCTGCCTCGACTGTACGTGAGAGCGGGACTAGGTCTCAATTTGTTAAGTTCAAGATGTGGCCATTAAGCATTCAACCAGCAGCTTCTTTAGTTTGTACTGGGAATGATGAGAGCTAAGAATTGCGGTTTCAGTTTCTTTGTTAGGATAGAAATTGACGTCATCGCACCTGAGTTGGTTTTAATCATTTTGTAAGTCTTAAGTATAAAACTGGTAGGTATTTTACTCAGAAAATCGTTAAATCAAACCGTATTTCATCTAGTTCCAAAGACCTAATAGCAATCCTGAAAGCTTGTTGACAAACCTTTGTAACTGTCTCAATCGAAATATTAATATTTGGATTGCAAAAAAAAACAAATTGTAGATGTTACTGATCATAACAACATAGCTGAAGAAACAAAAAATAGCTAACTATATAATACTACAAACTATCAAAAACAATATTGCCTTACTCGATTCAAAATAAACAGTACCTTGAATTAAATTTTCTGCCCCATCGCTCCTTTGTGTAGTAGACAGAGGGGCAAAGAAAATAAATTGATAACTCGAACTATATGGTACGTACGCTTGTTATTTTATCATGTTCATTGTTGTCTATATTGGCGTGAAATTTTTATTGAAGTAATGATAGTTGAATAAGTCATTTTTTCTGCGAATGCTTTCTTTGGTAAAAGAAAAGAATGCGTCTGTTTTTCTCATTTTTATGTTAACTTTATTTTCATTCTGAATTTCTTTCTCAACTTTTATGTTCCAGAAAATTAGGATAGTCATACTCTTGTCAAATTATTTGATTTGAAGTTGTTATTTCAAGGATCTTTTGGCTCTCGAATGATCTTGACACCCGGGCGCTGTTGGTAAACTTTTTTAAAATGTCACTTGAAATAAATTTGAAAAACAAGATGGCGGCGTTAGTTCCAATTTTTTCATACGCCAAAATAACCTTGTAGCTCTATAACATTTTTTAAGTTTGACAGTTTTTCAGCAAATTTTTGTGTTATGTAACATTTTAGAAACCCGGTTATATTTTTTAAATTCATAACATTTAAAACCAATCTTTCTATCCATCTTTTTCATAAAAAAAAACAAAACCACACAACAAAAACACACAAATCCACAATGGTGTTGAATGATATGGGTAACTGATCCAGTGAATTGCCGGGCCCAGATTGTGTGTAATACTGTCCCATTGAACGCAAGCCACAAATAAGAGGCGGATCTTACTGGGGAGGGAAAATTGGATTTTCTTTGAGACGACTGCGCTACAAAATTGAAACTGCCCTTATATGGTTTATGTGTTTAATTGTGTGGTTTGTTTTAGACTGTAAGGACCAATATTGACGAAGATGGATAAATATTAGTGGCTCTGAGCTGTAGACCTCGCGAGTCTGTCAACCCCCATATCTCCGCCATTTTGAAAAATTTCGAAAATCTTAATTGACAAAAACATATCCATACAATTATCGAATCTGCTCACAAAATTTCACGAGAATCGGTTGAGAAATGCGACCTGTAGAGGGGGACAGTCATCCGCCGGACATCCGGACTTATGAAAGCATTTTCGCCCACTTTGAAACGGAGACGCTTCGCGCTCGTTCGGTCAATTATTGTTGATTAATTTACATTGATTCAAAGCTTCATCATCACCATCATCATTTCAGCCCGGAATCACTCACTGCTGGGTGTATGCCAAGGCTTATTACTTATGAATTCTTAAGTTAATGAATAATTTGGACCATTAATTGCAGTTTGTTTTAATAATTTTCTTTTTAACAGTAGGATGTACAAGTAGATTTTTGAAATCTCTTCAGAGTAGTTATTTTAGTTCGATAATTTTAGTGCTTGCCACATTATTTTTGCAACGCTTGCCAAAAGGTTTAAAAAATTAAACTTTGGGTGCCACCTTCCCCGAGTTTAAACCAATATTATTTTTAATAAGTTGCCTCTAGATATAAAAAGCGCTATCTAGTCAAGCTCTTTTAAAAATCAACTTAAAAGTTTCCTGTTGAATGAGTGTATTTTTGCTGTTGAAGATCTGTAACGAAATTCCTACATTGTAATATTATTTAACGTGCTTTTTCCTTATGTAATTTAATTTTCTTTTTTATACAAATAAACCAAAATTTACCTTTTAAATCTAAATCGAATCGAATCTTAGAGCGAATAAAAATTATTTAAGAAATGAATGTTTGAAATTTCCCGTCTAGGGAGTTATCCAAAATGACATATTTATCGCGGAAGCGTCAGGCGCACTGAAACTCGGAAGCTTTATGTGCTTACACTAATGTTGTAAAAAAAATATGTCGGTCTGTCCATATCTAATACAGTTAAAAACTGCACTTTTGATTAATATGATTTTTACAGCTGGTGTTACGTATTTTATTACAGTGATTCACTGCAATCGTAAAATGGCCATAGTTTTAGGTTGTACTATGGATGAATCGAAAGGTTTTATACGCTGTTTTTTTTCCCAAAAACATCGTTTAAAAATATTTTTGATTCAAACAAAACTCACAAAGATTAGCTTCGCTAAATCATAAAATAAACAAAGGTTAAAAAATGATCCAACAACAAAATCTTTGCACCCATCACTAATAGATAAACTGACCAACCTAATCGCATAAAACTTTTTTAACAATCTTCTTTTTTATTTTACAAAAAGCTAACGTAACGCGCTGTACGTCCACAGCGTACTAATTTCGAATTTTAAACTTTGTTCTATCATTCCGTGGCAGAATTTCATAATTAATTTTCGAGTTTTGATATTCGTTATTCAAAGTAAAGCCGTTTATGTACGGCTTTAATAACACCCACTCTTGATTTAAGTAATAATTGGTGGTAGATTCTATTTTTGAAAAACTGGATGTCTTTTTGCGTTTCCTTTTAGGATAATTCATTCATTCATTATTTCATTGACATATCAATGCAATGGGTTTTTCGCTTTCCCACTCATAAGTGGGAAAGCGAAAAACCCATGCATTCTTCTATTATAAAGTTTGAACACACGGCCCATTTTATGACGCACATTTATTTGCGTCAAGCTCAAACTCAAAGCATTTATTTCAAATAAACCAACAGGCACTTTTGAATTGGCAAGGAGTCGGTCAGTCAGAAAGATGAAGCCAGTTGCCCATTCCAAAGTGTAGTAGGTACCTATGGAGAAGAACGGGCAAGGAACTCCACGGACAATCAAGATATTGTTACTAAAAAATTAGTAACATTATTCATGTTGAAATTATACATGTGTGAACGATGTAGAAAGACGTGCACGTTAAAAGCGTCCGTGATAAAAAAGATAGAAACAAAAATAAAACAATTCAGAAATTAAAATAAGCCGTGGCAGCTAAGAGATGCCCAGTCCCTACTGACGGCGCTCGTTCACAAACATGACGTATGGATCAGCATCATTCAGCTCAACCATTTTGAAGGGAACTTAATTATGATCCAACACACACTCAACCACCAGCGAGAGTCAGTCAACAGAGCGAAAATATACTCAAAATTATTATGTATTATAGTATATATTATGTGCCCATTCTAATATTAGAGTATCATATTATTATTTTATTATTATTTCTTTCCTCAAAAGACCATTTCAGATACCAATCTGCATGGTCTTCGCATGACCTGACCAAGATTATGTCTGGACTTTAAAAGAGACCGTGACCTCTGAGTTTGTTTCGGCCTTTCTTCTCAGAGTAGTCAGATAGGAAACGCCGACCTCATCTAGTTTAAAAAACATGATTGACGTGTAAAAGTGTTTGTACAAACCTACTTACAGAAATAAAATCATTTATCATCATTTATCATAACTATATACACCCTTGATTCACGACCATCATCAAGCCATACAAACAACCTCTAACATCCAAAACATACTCTTTCACAAACATATGCGTCAGAAACTTAAAGTCCAATTACACTTGCCTAAATTCTCGTAAATTGAAACCCAATTATACAAATTATATAAACAATAATTCAGAAACATATGTTACGTAGGAAGCACGGTTTAATTAAGTAATAACGCCTGATTTAACATCTAGGTTTTGGCCGCATTAGCAGTAGAACTGAGTTTAGCTGCGAATCCGCGATATACAGACGGTTAGGTCTAAATTCTAAACTGCAGCGTAGTAGGTCGGAGTTTCGTATACTGATATCATGTTGAGTAGGTGAATAAGTTAGTATCATGTTTGTTTCGTGTATGAAATAGAATATAAACTTCTCCTCTGGTGTAATATTCTTGTGTGACTGCTTGCCCTACCTTAGGTACTTTAGATTATGAAAACTTGAACAAAATGATCAAGTTTCTGAGCTTTAGTGATCAGTAAAAAGCTTTGATAACACCCTTTGCAAGCCAATCAAATTCATTTGGGGGAATTTTTATCAGGATAATGCTAGCCTTTTCTATCACGTCTTTAGGTACGTCTATGTAGGTTTTGTGTGTTTTAAAACAAGCATTGTTGTTGTGTGTGTGTGTCTCACCTGCACCCTAATTGCGTAACACACTTTCAATCACAATCTGAATAATTTTGAAGGATGTTGCTAATCCACATACTTCTTAAGTGCATTGTTCGAAAAATTTGTCTGCTCAGCAACGTAAATAACGTAAAGAATATTATTGAACTGTCAAAATGAAAGCCATTGCTACTGTTAGTGTGTTACGCAATTACCCACTTGCTGCCTTGGTTGTCGTCAGGATGACGCTGCGTAGTCGCTATACTGTCGTTGCCTAGATATGATTATTTCGAAGTAGACGTCACGTCGACGCAACGTAACCGTTGCATAATACAGCATACGTTCGGCGAAGGCCTAAGCTAGATTCGAAGGGTGTCTTAAAGTGCCTTTGTTGCATACTAAGAAGCAGTATGATGTATCCCAGCAATATTCAATTAGATATTCGTATGAGCTGTAAATACGGCTTATAACTACGTGTTTAACGAACTAAAATACTGTGTGTATCAGAGGGTGTGCACCGGAATTTGGTGCAAATTCTGCTTTGAATCAATATTACTGACACCCATATTCTAAGTCATAACCTTATGATTTAGTCGATTTGACTCAACCTCAATTAGGTGGTTTAATATTCATAGTTGTAATTTTACTCCTCATCTCGAACAATTTCCTCAGTCGAGGTGAGTTTGAGTTGAGGAACCAACTGTCAAATATAAGGTACATCTACCTTGAGGCTTCCTTGAGGTAGTCAACAAGGAATTCTTTACCAAAACACGCGTATTTTATCCGATTCTCATAATGTCTTTTGAAGAGTTTATTGAATATCTGTACGATAATCCTTACGATTACATATCGCGACGCAATTTACGAGATGCAGAAAATCCAATTGAATTGTATGATGAAAATGAATTTAAAATTAGATTTCGCTTTACGAAAGATATTGTGATGAGTTTCTTGCTACTGCTATTATTTCATGATATTAGTGGTAACAGACGTGGATTGCCAATTCCACCCATAATCTAAGTGTTAACCGGTTTACGATTTTATGCAACAATAAACTTTAGAGTAAGTTGTCTAGTTTTTTTCCACATATCTGTCATCGAATTCATCAGTTAAAATTAATTATTTATTACAGAACAGTACTTGAATTTGTTTCAATGGTATTGCATTCTTCAACTAGGCGAGCCCATGCAGCTTTTTTAATGCTGGGCTCCCACATAGTCCCACATAGCTCCCCATAGTCGTCGCCACCGAGTTTAGTTTATATTTTACTAGCTGCTGCCCGCGGCTTCGCCCGCGTGGATATCGGAAATTATCCAACGTGACCGTGCAGCCGGTACTAAAAGTAGCCTATGTTACTCCTTATAATATCAGCTATATGCCAGTGAAAGTCCCGTCAAAAACTTTCCAGCCGTTTCGGAGATAACCCCGAACAAACAGACAGACAACAGATAGATAAAAATTAAAAAAAAATGTATTTTGTTATAAGTCCCGTATATACTTTTGTAGCGGCATCTACAACGCCACATGCGAGCTACGCGTCAGACTGACGTCACGCAAAATCCTGCATCGCGCAATCAGAGTTTACCGCGCAACTAGCATATATACAACATCCCGACATCAACCGTTGGGCAGTTGCCCACCAGACACAACACCCGTCTGGTTGGAGGATCCTCCCTTTTCTATAGAGTATGAGTGAACTTTACACCCTGTTCCTCATACCTCTATACTGGTGACCCCGAACATGAACGTCAGCGCAGCCTTCGTGCAAGTACATCAGCGTGACGTCATCATCACTTCCTTCAAGCTTTCGAGCGGCGAGTCACACAGCCAGCCAGCACCCACGGCTTCCACGGGTATCCTGACCACCAGCATGCCGCGACCGCGCATACCTGGTCATCACCCTCAGCCTCATCAGCAACCTTGGCACAGCACACTGCACTCTCGGCCGGTCCACAAGCAGAGCCTTCAAACCCTCTCCTGGTCGACGCCAGCAGTCAGCCTCAACCCGGCGCTGTACCACATCCGACGCACTGGAGCATAACGCAGCGCCACCCCGACTCACTGGGGAATCTTCGCAGACAGTTCCGACTCACCGCGAACTATGCGACACCCGGTTCCGACTCACTGGAACCTCACCTGGCCCTGGCAAGCATCGCAAGATACACGACTCAGCCCACTATCGACCTCCGGTCTCCGGGGGGGAGTGATGTAGCGGGATCTACAACGCCACATGCGAGCTACGCGTCAGACTGACGTCACGCAAAATCCTGCATCGCGCAATCAGAGTTTACCGCGCAACTAGCATATATACAACATCCCGACATCAACCGTTGGGCAGTTGCCAACCAGACACAACAACCCGTCTGGTTGGAGGATCCTCCCTTTTCTATAGAGTATGAGTGAACTTTACACCCTGTTCCTCATACCTCTATACTTTGATATGCATTTAGTAAAAAGCTGTTATTTTGACATTACAAACAGACACTTCAATTTTATTTATTTTTATAGATGTATAGATTTAAGATCAATTCTTGCAGACAAATCTTTTCACTTTCATTATAAAACTGTCTTCCGATGCCAGCAATTTCGAGCAAGTATACACAATAGGTAATTAGGCTTTGTTTATTTTTATTCTGCTTTCATTTGACAAATGTTGATACTTCAAGTTGAAAAACACAGATAACGCGCTCACAGACTGCTCTCAAAATAAGCTTAGCACATAAGGTGCGCTCCATGGTGCGCGGGGTGTGGAGCAGCTCCAACAGTATCCTAAGCATGATTTCAAGTTGCCTAGAGTGTGCTTTCGTGGGTCGCTGTTATGCAATCTCACATAGGTTGCCTCAGCGGTGATCCACTACCATTTGTTTGTTTTTGTGAAGTGTCAGTTTTTACTAATATAGTTGTAAGTCTTACTAATCATTTTTGAGTCTTAAGACACTTGAATATAGATAATTCTATTCTATTCTATTCTAAGCCAACATAACAAAATGAATATATTATAAATATATATTCCTCCAAATAATGACGTATTAGTGACGTATCACCTCGATTAATACTTATTCGAAGGA
Organism: Dryobotodes eremita; assembly: GCA_917490735.1. Classification (NCBI taxonomy): domain Eukaryota; kingdom Metazoa; phylum Arthropoda; class Insecta; order Lepidoptera; family Noctuidae; genus Dryobotodes; species Dryobotodes eremita. Next base: position 7,705,046 of record OU823261.1, read on the forward strand.
CCGCATAATTTCCTTAATCTGACAACTATGAATACCTACCGATTTTGAGGGTCTTCCGAGACACGCCTTGAGGTCTCCTAGACAGAGTTGTAAGTTGACTAGCTTTCGAGGTAACGACTTAGAATATGGGTGTAAGTCCTTAACTAGTAACATTGTACTAATGAGACAGATATTATCATACTGGTACGTATCTACATAATAATTTAAGAGATTTATATAGAACTAAAGGTATGTTTCGTAGTGCATTTTTTTATTGATCATGGTTTACCTAAAACTAGCTGCATCAAAATATATTTGTACATAGGGCTTATAATATAAAACTCCTCTCCAGGTTTCTTCCTAGAAATCACTGGTAGTCGTTAATAAGAAGGGAATAAACCAATGAATATTAATGACTGAAAAAGGTTTAAGTGCTTCCCAGACCAAAATTCAAAAAAAAATCTTCCAATTATGAAACACTAGCTGCGCCCCGCGGTTTCACCCGCAGAAATCTCGATCCCTTGGGAATATCGGGATAAAAAGTATCCTATGTCCTAATCCAGGTCATAGTCTACCCATGTGCCAAATTTTATCCAAATCCGTTCAGCCGGTTTAAGCGTGATTGAGTAACAAACATCCAAACATCCACACTTTCACATTTATAATATTAGTAGGATTAGATTGGAAAGTACTTTTTTATGTTAAATACCATTAAATAATAATAATGATTGTAAAGTTGAAATTCGTGTTATTCATAAATAACACGAATTTCAATCACGGAAATCATTAACGACTTTGTCATAACAAAGTCTTTAATGATTTCCTAATCAATCTCATTCATTCATAGAGTGATTTGAGAATGAAAAACATTAGATAATCTGTATACGTAATGTTTCTAACGGTGTTAATATTCGATATAACCACGTAATAAGAGATAAGTGTTAGTCTAAACGATAAGAAATGTTTATAATTATTTATTTCCAAGATCATTAAATATTTAATTCATTAGTTTATCATTAGAATGACGTGGAAACGTCGTGGAGGGTTGTAGAATCGGATAAAGGTCAGTCACCTTGATAAGACGGCCATCTTTGATTTCTAACGTCAACTGAATTCGCGTTCCTACTCGTTACCGTATTTCATAACCCGTAAATGTCATTTTATTTGGCATGTTGAACCCAGAAAAACACTTACTAGTAGTTAAGCAAGAAGGTTGCATACTATTATGCAAGACAATGTATAGCCATCATAGCCTGTAAGACGCTCCGTGGCACTATTGGTGTGCCTAATCTGCATGTTGTGTTGGCTCGCTTCGTTGTCCCAGACAATTACTGCCGCGGCAGAAATCACAGGCTGTTTGCTATGCCTCCGTGTCGCACCGTTGCGCGTGCAAAGTCCCCAATACCGCGTACTCTGGCCGCACTTAATGATCTCTTGGACTCTTATCCAACAAGGAATGGACGAAGATTTTATCGGCATGTCAGAAGTACTGTGAGAGGGAGTTATGAAAGTGTTGTTAACTTTTGACCTGAACTTGTTGATTTTGTATTTTCTCTTTTATGTGCATGTGTATACAGGGTTATTGGTTATATGTCAGCAATCCATTAAAGGGATGTAGGAGAGGTCATTTGCAACAAAATTACTCCTGATGACCCCTATGCAAATGTCAACCATTTTCGAGTAATTTGACATTTTACATATTTTTTGCGGTACACAACTTTCAAAATTTATTTAAAAAAATACAACACAGCAGCTACTTACAACTTCTCCGCTATACAACGACATACAATAAAATACCAGGTATCTAAAAAAAAATTTAAAATGTCAAATTACTCGAAAATGGTTGACATTTGCATATGGGTCATCAAGGGTCATTCGGTTGCAAATGATATCTTCTACATCCCCTTAACGGATTGCCGACATATAACCAATAACCCTGTATACAAACTGTGTCTTTAATTTTTGTAATTGGGTTCAAACCGTCTTAATTAAAGAAATAATCAAATTGTCGACCTCGCCCTTGCTTTATCACCCTGAGGTTGAATGTCACACGTCTTAAAACGGCTAGGTGTATTCGTCTGTGTAAGATAGTCTCACCCTTAAGGTTACACTATCCACATTCTTCCATACTAACGTCCGTCGTATGGAGTTTACTCCACTGTTTGACAGTGTACATTAGAAATTAAAAATTATATTTCCATGTCTTTTCATAATCTATCCCTCTATATGGACACAGAAATTTAAATATAAATATTGGTTTGAAACTTATGAGCGTCGAAACTTCCATATTTCAACACTCATTTTAAAGCACCTTTGAGCGTAAATAAATAACTCCCAGAGTATGAAAATGGCAAAATGTTACCGTAGAGGGATAGATAATTTATTTAAAAGTTTAAAAAACTTTATTTTGAATAAATACATCCAGTAGTTTTTTTCATAATATCTATACGGCCAAATGTCTGTTTATGAAATTTTACGCGCACGTTTTCTTTACAAATCATCGTCTATTTCACTAAATAAATAAGTAAATAAATTTATAAAAATTAACTAAATAAATAGTAAGTAAATAAAACTAAATAAATAAATAAATTAAATGGTATGCTTATCAGCTGCCCACCAACGAGTTCGAGTCGTCGCGTCGCGTCGACTAGCGCAATTTTAAGCTTTGGTTTTCTAAGAAAGCGATGAACGGTCACAAAATAACGGCTATCTAAATACAGAGCGATTTTGACACCTTACTGTCAAATATTGGTGAAAATGACAGATTTTTATGACGGCGGTTATAATATTTATGACGCAACAGCTTTCCTAGAAAACTAAAGCTTTAGTGAAAGTTCAATTTAAGGTGAAAGCGTCAGGCGTAGCCCGCGAAATTCAAATTTTCTTAGGTTTTTTGCAATTTGCAGGTCAGTATTAGGTTGTATGTGGATCTAAATATGATTCGCGGCCGTGTCAAATATTTATTTAGAGAATTATAATCATAAAACTCATCAATACAACTCTCTCTCTATTGAATGACTATTTCATGAAATCATGACATCTGTGGCCAATTCCAACTTAAGGGACTTGCATTCCTGATTCTAAAGATTCGGTTAAGCCATATTTGTTACGGTTGCGAATCATATTTTAATCAACATGCAACCTGACGCTGACCTGCAAATTGCAAAAAAGTAAGAAAATTTGAATTTCGCGGGCTACCCTGGCCCTTCCCCTTAAAGAGAATTATTGTCAAAAGTGACTATACCTTTGTAAAGGGTGTTTAAAACTTCATATCCAATACTAGAAGACTTTGTTATACGTTAGATACAGCGCCTAGTGTAACCTATTTGCCTTATCTAGCTCAACATTCATCAAAATTATCACAAATCTGAACTTCCTCATCTTTTTAGTCACCGTTATTTATGTTTGTACATAATTGTTATGAGAGCAAGGAAACTTTGACCCCATTGATAGACTGAAGATAGACATAAATTGTAGCTAATAGAACAGTTTAACTTAGGAAATAATGTATAAAAGAACTTCATTTTGCCCGCGTGTATCACATTGACACAAACAATGAAATACAAAACCATTTAGTTCTCTTATTACAATGAATATAACATCACGCCTGTAAGCCCCGAAGGACTAGACAGAGGTGTACCTATAGTACACCCACATTTTTGCTGGTATGCATGTTTAAGTCCCCTATAATAGGGGAAGAGCCTATTGCCATCAACCGGGCACAAATCCAGACTTCATCATCTGTCGGTAAATGTCAGTCAATGTCAGTATTAAGGCTCGTACACACTAGCGCGACGCGACGCCCGACACAAAGGCACCGCGTGTCGCGCGACGAGCGGCGCCTTTGTGTAGCGCTGTCGCATCGCGCCTGTCTGTGGGAGCCTTTATCCTTGTATTAGCCAGTGCCACATTGTAAATAGGTTTCAATTCAATAATATTAGGGGATTCAAAAGGAAAATTAGAGTTGTATATGATCCCCTAGCGCACCGTAGTAGAACATTGAGCGCTGTATATTCCCTTGGGGGACTGGTCTAGGGGATTTTAGTGGAACGAGTGACGTCGGGCTGCTACTGAGAAATTCTAGATGGATAAACCCAATAACGATTTTGCCCGACCCAGGAATCGAGTCCAGGACCTCATGTTTAGCAGTAGTGTTTGCCACCTCTAGGCCAACGAGCTATTTTCATTGAAGTACCGTACTTAAAATAATTTGCTTTTACCCTACCCTTTTACCCTCCTTCTCTTGGGTCTTATACTTCTCACATGCAAATATTCCCAAAACCGTAACAAGAATGCCACAAATGCTAAGACACTTAGCCTAAGTGTAACTGTTAATTGTTTAATCCTAGCCCTATTGGGAAAACCTGGCTTCTCAAAGATAGCATAGCTCAAGTGACAACTGGGAATACTTGGGAATACTGAAAGATACCGACACTTCTATTAAACAGATAAGTATAAAATAGGGCATGACCATTATTGCTATTTTTATTTTTTAAAACACGTGTGGCACTCGGGGACTGCCGCGGTAAAGCTATTGCATAGCATTTTTTATCAACTTATGCAATTATAATTATTTATTTATGCATTATTTATGCATTATTTTTTTTTTCTTTGATATTAATTCAAGTACAGTCGTACCATATACATACACGTTAAGCGAACGCTCGGCCGAGCTACATGGTAGGCGGAGTGGGGGGTGTTAGGTTTTATTTTCGTTACGGAATTTCTTGATTCGGTCGCCGCGCTCAAAGCCCGCGATAAAAGCTATGCAATAGCTTAAAAATGAAATTTGAAAATCGAATTCGAAATTTTTCCTGAATAATTTTGTTGCAATAAAGGCAGTCGAATTATGTCCCTGGGAAATATCAACTGACATTGCCTCAGTGGTTTTTAAGGTCGCCGCTGTAGATTCTGGCTTAAGTACAGGAGAGGTCGTAGTTGGGAATAATGAGTGGAGCATGTCCAAAGTAATGGTTAGTCCAGCAAACGTTAGGCAAGCGATTTTTGACCGTTTTCACCAAAGGTTATAATTATTTTGATAAAAAATTAGTTTGTATGAAAACGTACATTCGGTACAGCTTTCAAACACGTACGAGCAAAGACGCGCGAGAAAAGATTAATACTTAGTACCTATCTTCTTATTATTAAAAATATTATGTTCTGTATACAGGGTGGGAAAGAATGAGGCCCCTTCCGGTAGCGTTGTGCTTAACTTGTTTTCGGTGGTCATAATAACGTTATAGCTAATTTACATTGAACCATTAGTGATCGATGCATTGAACTAGTATTTTATCTAGTGACATTGGATTCGGATATCTATGCATTCGATCAATAAAGGATCAATGTGAATGGCGTTGATAAATTTCCGGGGCTAATCCAGCGAAAACACACATCGCGATGATTCCAAAAAACCTTAAGAGCTAGAATAAAATTTAACCATCACTCACCTCAAACTTGGACCTCATCGACGTTGAATAAGCCAATTTAAGCTTCATATCTTTCGTCAGCACCACATCTCTATTTTTCTCCAAAGTCATCGTAACTAGTGGTGGTATGACACTACAGTTGACGTACAAATCTGCTGTATCATCCCTGACGTAAATCACGAGTTTGATCCATTTGTCTTCGAAGTTCTCATTGAATAAATAAGAAATCGAATCGCTTGGCGAATACAATTCAGTAAGCAGAGTAACTCTTGAAATATTTTGTTCAGCAGGTTGGATGCATAGGCTCATGACTATACGTTCGTTTTGTGTTATGGAGAACAGACACGATGATTTTCCGTTAGTGGATTTAAAAATGGCCGTCACCATGAATGGAGCTGTTATGTTTAAGCCCACAAGATCTGTTTCAGTGGTGTCTACGTATACAGGCTGCCCACTGTTAAATTTGTATGACGAAGGAATACCAGTAGTGTAGACATCGTCCACCGTTTCTGTGTCAAACGGTGGTTTAAGTAGTGTATGTTTTTCATCTGAAAAAAAAAGAAGATAATTTGAATTAAGAACAGCTTTGTGTTACATTGAGAAGACTAAGTGCGTACACCATTTAGAAAGAAAGAAAGAAAATAAATTTATTTGACCCAAGTTAAGACACACATTATTCACAGAAAAACAAGAAATAGTAAAAAAATAAAAAAGACTGTATTGTGCTTCAAGGCTGCGCCAAATAGGCCCAGTTCAGTATAAATGCCAGACAACTAGTGCCTGACGCTGGTTTTCAACTGGACCCTATGTTACGAGGACGTCTTACGGATGTACATCGGTTTTATTGTGTGTGTAAATATTTAAATAAAAGCAGATATGTATGTGTAACAAATAATAATAAAATCGATTAGATATTTGATTAAAACATAATTGTAGATAATAATGTATAGTGGTGTATAAGGAAAGAAAAAAAATGGTATGGTTGCACAAGAAACAAAAAATAACGTCAATAAATAGCAGATAACTACATATATCATAAATTTATACTCATATCAATGGATGTTTTTTATTTGATGTAATAATGTTACAACAGAATAAACTGTCCATACTTTTATGGACAATTTAATCTGATGAAGTCAGAAGAGATGCAACTGTCAAAAAACAAGTGTGAGGTCGGGGGATCCCCGCCAGGAACGAAGTTCCTTACGCGATTCTCGCACGCACACTCACACTCGTATGTAGTAGACAGAGAAAGAGAGATATAGAAAGTAGCATAATGTTTTGCCTTACGCGACGATTTCTACCAGTCAACTCCTACCGTAAGCCACGTTAAGGAACTTCGTTCCAATAAACAGTATTTTGTGTGTTTGTGCTTTTACTTTTATTATATTTGTTTATTATAACATTAGCCTAAAACAAAACTTTAGCTTATAAAATTATAGAGACGTGTGTCCAAAGACATTCGACACACGTATGCGCACTGCGAAAACGCGACGTTTTCTAATGTATAATCAATCCTACTTACCTACCTATGTACTTGTTTTGTGAGAAGAAAAGAAACGAGACCATTTAGTTTTTCTATTTAATTTAGTTGCTAGGTTGCTTAGACCCCCACCGATTTGCCCAGCACAGAGGCGTCAAAGAATTCTCCTGCTAAGGTAGAGAAACTGCCAAAGAGGGTACCGACACGTGCACAATTTGTGCGCCCGCCAACCCTGGTTACCTTCGAGGTGGTGAGTTACTCCTGCGAGTCTTCTGGCTCGCAAATGTCATACGCCTCTAAAACGTCGACGAGATTTTGTTTGAGTTGCGAGCCAATCAGCCAGGGAGAACCCTACTTAGCCATTAAGTTAAGTCTTAGCAAGCCACTGACTGACAGAAAGGAGGATGGCGGAGAGTCTGGGCTTATGAGTCCACCAGCTAAGCAGGCGAAGACTCGTTCAACTACAAAACAGAACCTGCCAAAACTAGACATGTTGGTCAAGACGATGTAGGCCCAACCAACAGCGGAACTTAATACCTGCATCAAAGACAGTCTTAAAACAATAGAAGTGATTGCATACGAATCAGGAGCTCTGTTCACAGACTCAAGTTGGCGGCAGTGCAAGCTGCTGATGGGACCTATTAGTCAGGGCGCTGTAGGGGTCCGAACCTTTCAATCTGACGAGTCGGAGGCCCAGCTTCGGCGTTCTATAGCCTTAGAAATTGGAGGCATGGTACACGTCAAACTAGCCGCTATGGAGATGAGGTTACCCCCAGAGAAGCCCTTGCGTCTGCCATTTACCGCTAATACGAAGAGGGCTTCAGCAACGGATGCTCGGGCGCAGCCAATTGACGAGCCGCCCTTGGAGCCTAATCCAGCTAAGAAAGTGGGGAGAGGAGAGAGTAGAGAAAAAGTTGTCACTCCGGTGATGGAGTTGCTCCCTGTGTCTGCGGAGTTCACGCAAACTTCGCAGGCTCTGCGGGATACTGCAATGACTGAGACGAAGTCCTGGTCTACTGTGGCGGGGAGGAAGGCTAAGAAAGCAAAGCCTGCCAAGTTGGCATCGCCCACTTTTGTAAAAGGGTAAAAACAGCCAGTTAAACTGCCTAGGTTTCTCGCCACGGCGGCTATTGCAGTCTCGGTAAGAGAGGGATCATCTGCCAATATCGGTGAAGTTATGTCCGTCGCAAGGCAGCGAATTCGTTTAGCCGATGTTGGCATTGACACTGTCGGCCAAAAAAGTGCTGTTGATGGTGGTGTGGTGATTACCGTTGCTGGCGCCGACTCTTCCATCAAGGCCGACAGTCTTGCCAACCGAATGCGAGAGGTCCTCGCCGAATTTAATGTAAAGTTTCACGCCCAACCAAAAGAGCTGAGTAAGGATCATGGATATCGATGATGCTGTCATACATGAGGAAGTGGCAGCTGCCAAGGCCGAAGTGGATGGCTGTTCCCCCGAAGATGAAAAAATGGGTGAAATTCGCCGTTCACCTGCTTCTATTGGACTCGTCTGGGTCCGTGGCCCCTGGTGGCCACCTGGTGGCCTGGTGGCCTGGTGGCGATAAAGAAGCTGGCATACGACATGCGCATGCGCTTAGGTTGAATGATAGTAAAGGTACAGATTTTGGAGGCACGTCTTATGATGTGCTTCCATTGCCTCGAGCCCGGGCACAACCGCTGCCATTACACTAGTGCAGTTGACCGGAGCACACAGTGCTATGCTTTTGGAGATCACAAAGAGAGAGCGCATGTCGCTAACCATGCGGTGTCCGCTGTATGTAGATCATGGTCTTCCAGCGGATCATCGGTTGGGGATAAGAAATGCGCTCTGCACAATAATCAGGCCTCGCTTGGACCCGTCGGATCGGTCCATTCAGAGGTAACAGTGCCCCTTCCATATGTAGATGATGACCACCGGGATGGTTTTAGTGAGGTAAAAATCCCACACTCCCCGTCTTATCCCCAAAGCCCGGGCACCTTTTAAAGAATCCCCCCGAAAACAAAAAAACAAAAAATTAACTTTATATAAGTGGTTGCATAACCAAACCTAAGGTGGGTACTTTTAAAACCATAAACATCTTAGTTAGCACGAATTTCTTATCTATGACTATTTGTCAAAGTGGAAGCAAACGAATAGCTGAATTAGTAACACCCTATCCACCAGTTGTGCTTCGTTTAAACTGATGGGAATATTCAATCACTAGCGCCAATTTTGTTTGGACAATAGTGCATTGGAAACTTCACATTTAAAAGCTGTACTTAGGGATACATATTTTTGAGGTTTCGTTTGTTTGGAAGGTGAGTGGATACTTTTTAAAAATTAAGCTGAGCCGATGATTCTAGATGGACCGACGACCTCAAAAAAGTGGCTGGGACAGACTGGATGCGGAAGGCGGAAGACAGGATGTTGTGGCGCAGCATGGGAGAGGCCTATGTCCAGCAGTGTAGTGCGATAGGCTGAGTTGATTGATGATTCTATTTTGCTTTGAGAAGGTACGCCTTATCATTGTTTTTATAGATTTTATATACAGGCTGATTGGTAAATAGGTGCATTGGTTGAAATGGGTGACACTAGAGCTAATTTGAAAAAAAAAATACGCCGATAAAAGAGTCCAAACTGGGTTGTTATAACCGATAACTTTTTTTCAAGGTTTTTTTTTTGTATTTTTCTACCTCACGACCATAAACTTCTAATTCCGAGAAATTTCTTCTAATTTGGACGTTATTCTGATACCTTTCTGATAACATTATTATGAACGAATTAATCCTCTGATCAAAAAAGTTGGTACCCACATCTTTAGAAATAAAGTGTCATAAAGTTCATGTTATTTTTTTGTTGTACTTTCCCTTGTTTTTCGTGGCAGTTTACTCAAAATAAATGTATGCCGATTGACCTACAAATTACAGGAAAAGTTCCTTGTTTTGTACGTTTTCTAAAATAATGTAACAGTGTGCATCACTCTGTAGACAGTCTGGACTCAGTCTGCAGTCTGCGCACAGCCTAAGAGAAATTACAACCCAACTTGCTTATATTTAAATCGTTTACACGAGGCATAAAGACGCTCCCTCAAAGCAGGCTGGTTTTCACACTAATCTTGATCATGAACTAATGGTGACCGTCACGGGAGCTTTTTGGTGGCAATTGGTATAAAATACAGTATCTTAACTAACATAAAGAATTGTTTCACTTTAATTTACTGGCCAGCAATACGGCAGGTAAGTACTGTTTGAAACCACATTAACTGAAACAGAGGTGTTACAATAATTATAAAGATGCTGACTGAATATTTTTGTAAAAAAGAGATCTTACCAAATGCGTAAGTAGTCCTATATACGACGAATGTTGTTATAACAATATATCTGAAACAAAAGAAAACAAATATGAATATTTTGATACAAAACCTACTCTATTGTTGCTTGGTTTTAATAGCAAAGCTTTAATACAGTCACTACGACTAACATTATGTTACTAAACCTATTTTAAAGGCGACCAAGTTTTAGGGGCGGTGTGCTTATTTTACGAAGCTTGTCACTCAATTTTGTAGAATGTATCCCAGCCAAACTATTCTGTAAAACCTCATAGTAAAAACTTAGGTGAAGGCAGCTTCAAGTGAGCTGTCAAAAGTGTCAATCCCTAGCATCTAGTAGAATTAATAAGTTTTCATAGTGGGATTTCTACAGAACAGACCAACTGTTTCCTTTCATCCCACTTTTAAACGAATGGCTCTGTGAGCTGTAGACTCCGCGAGTCTGAGAAAGCTGTGTCTGTTTAAAACTGAATCAAATATTCACCAGAAAATAAAATCCTTAAACAAAAAGCGCGCGCAAAGAGCGCGAAATGGCTGTCATATGTTTTTTTGGTACGTTTTCAATATATCTCCGCCATTTAAAAAAAAAATTGACAAATTGAATCGACAAAAAAAAACCATATAGTTATTGAACTTGCTCACAAAATTTCACGAGACTGGGTTGACAAATGCGACCTGTAGAGGAGATCAGTCGGACATCCGGACATACGAAAGCATTTTTGCTCAAGCTGAAACGGAGACGCTTCGCTCGCGCTTCGCGCTGGCTCGGTCAATTAAGGACGATTCCCCAGGAACCTATTGCCCCAGGAATCACAAATTAAAACAACTGACCATTGCCATACAATGGTCCAAATACAAATTCCCATTGAATTAGCTACCATCTATCAAGGAACTAACTCTAAATGTTCACACTGTTAACCTTTTAGTACGACAGTTGACACTTACTAAAGCTCCTAATCCCTGAAGGAATGAAAAATGGGGGCTGAAAACTTTGGAATTGAAATAGTTTGTGGTTCCAAAGCGATTGCTTAGTACACTCGATGTCAGTGATATTGGACTAACGTATTGTGATGGGGGGGATATTTTAAAATTATGTTTTCTAGTAGATTATTAAATGTTTTTTCTGAGTGCGAGAGACGAATATCCAATCCTGTTAAAGGTATGGAGATTTGGCTTGCATAGTGGGAAAAAATGCGAAGCACATCAAGCCGTTGTTCCCGGCTGTCACTCGTAGATCTTTGACATTCGTTATGGGCAGTCAGAAGTCCGATAGTTTGGCAACCAGTCTTGCCAAGGGGTATTGTGTTACCCAGTTACTGGGTTGTGGAGGTCAGTTAGGCGGTAGCTCCGTGTGAAATACTGATATTCAGTTACATCCTGATAGACTGGAAGCTGACTTCAAAAGGCTAGGCAGGGAGGCTAGGAATATGATGACTTGTAAAAATATTATTTATAATTCTACTAGCTTTGCCCGCAGCTTCGCCCGCGTGAATGACGGAAAATATCCCACGGGAACGTACTACCGGGACTAAAAGATGTGCTAATCCAGGTAAACAATGTATTAATTTCGTAATACATGGTTTTCATATAACTCTATTGGTTTACGCGCACGCCAGTAAAGCTACCAGTCGGCATGATTTTTCCAACATCTTCAACAAACATCGTCATATTTCAGCCAATTTACACAAAATCTTAATGAATTATACACTTAAACCTTTCACATAAATCACTCCGTCCATTGGTGTAAACTGTAGGAAAATCCGTTCGGAAGTTTTTGAGTTTATTGCGTTTAGACAGCCAAACAGACAGATGCAGCAGGGGGGAATTTGTTTTATAATAAGTAATGACTTTAGAATTTAAATGAAAAAACATCAATCCTTAACAACATCACAATCCAACTGTCCCAGACTGTACTATACAGGGTGTTATATAATGGCTATAAATAAACGTCACAACACAGCTGACGTGGCCACATAGCCGACTCGCCTAGCGTGTCACGCAAAGGGTTTGGGGGTTTAGACCAAGACAAATGTGTTTATTTCGGCTAAGTACTAGAACAGCGTCGCCTTAGATGTTTGTTAAGACGGACAGTACTTAGAAAGGACAGTGGAGATAAATATGCGGGTTGGTCTGCGAAGTTGGGCTTTAATTTTTTTTAATTCTTAGTTGGTACAACGGTATTTGGTACCAATTTTAGTTTTGTGCCGGGTTGATGGCAATCGCCCCCTATTACATGCGACTTAAACATAATTAATGAAATGTGGGTGTACATAAGTATACCTCTGCGCAATCCCTAGGGGAAAAAAGGCGTGAGGTTATGTGTGTTCTAGTATTTGTTTCTTATTTTATCTTCCTCTTAAGTTGCTATAATTCTTCTAATTAAAAAACATAGCAGATAAAGTAATCATGGTAAAACCAATCATGGTTGTTTTATATTGGATATATAAAACAACCAATATTATATGGACTTGGGTGTGTAACGTTTGAAATAATAATAAAAGTTCTAACGATCATATGACCTAATTTCTATTAATATACTTTTTTTAAATATATCGTTGAAATGATATAATGAATTATTGATATAATTTCATATTGCCTAATTTTATATGGTATAAAGAACATTTTCTATAATGCACATTTGAATTAATATTCAATTAGTATAATATTCAGTTACTATAATGTTCAGAATTATAAGTAACGTTTAATATAATTTAGAAACGTTTACTTCGTTTTGTACATCCACCCCCTACATGCAGCGGGCGTACATACATAATACTCACACTAATAGCGTGTGAGTATTATGTATTTGTCTCCGATCAGCCGTTTTTCGTAAAAAATATGTCGAAGGGATCGCTACAAAATGCAATATTACTGTACTAGGCAAGTTAAGATGCAAGAGCGAGCGAGGCGAGCTCGGGACTTGGGGCACCCCGACACGGATAGATTAAGTTAGAAAAAAATAACCTCAAAGGTTATTGCGGTTATTTTTCTTTAAACCACCCATATGTAGGAACCTCGCTAGGCGGGGCTCCGTCGGCTACGCCTTATTATTATTGCCATTCAGAAATAGGAGGCCTCGCCTAGTAGATAGTGGTGCGCCACGAATATAAATTGTTGCTAATTTAGTTATATTCTGAGTTGAGTATTTTGCTGTGCAATCAGTAATTTTGATTCGAATTTGGATTATTTATGATATAAAAAGTCATTTTTTTATTTGCATTCTATAGTACCCATTTAGAAACGTCTACTTCCTTTTGTATATTTTTGCAAAAATTGATTAGATTTGGGTTAGGTTAGGTTAGAACAGTGACCAATAACAAGAACCCCTTTTTTATTGGTGTATCATTTGGGTTAGATGAGGTTATGTAACAGTATGATGTTTCCTGATAGTTACTTATTCATTACAGTTTTTAGCTGAAAATGAGTAAATATGAAAATTAGGTCAACTGAACGTTATACAGGGTTATTGGTAAAACACCAGCAACCTCTTAAGGGGTCATTGTGCTCATCATTATAAACAACTTTTACTATGGACCAAACCTGAAATCGCGAAAAAAATATCAGCTGTTCCCTACGTTTTGACGTGTTATGCGAATATAAATGTAGGGAAAATCGTATTTTTTTTTCACGATTTCTGGTTTGGTCCATAGTAAAAGTTGTCTATAATGATGAGTGCAATTACCACTTAAGAGGTTGCTGGTGTTTTACCAATAACCCTGTATAAAAAGAGAATTATACAAATTGAAAATTATTTGAAATGAAAGTTATACTAAATGTTATTACAGCAAAATAAGGTTATATGAAATACTCGTATAACATTAGATCACATGAAATTAGGTTATTTGTTTTTATAGCAGAAAATTATACCATGTGAACGTTATTTCAAGTGATATTATACTGTCTGTTATTATGCCATACATTACACACCCCTTGGTTAGGTCAAAATGTTAAAGTTTCTCTACCGCCTAATAATTCGACTCTAATGTCAAATACCCTGCAATAAATATTTATTTTGCTACCCTAAAATATTTATTCAAAATTCCCATTCATCAAAACTCAATGAAATTTCATTGTTTATTTTAAAATGGCACCCAAACGACGTCGGAGAAAATTTGCTTCCCCAACGTTAACTTCGTTACTTTGACGGTCTCTTCACCGTAACGATGTGGTTTAAATGGTAAATTATTGTATTTACAGGTTTATTTAATGAGGGTCTCGTGGCTAAGTAATAACAGCCGCACGACTCACTCGAAGGTTAAGCTGTTCTTGTCGAGGTCTGTCTGTGGATGGGTGACCATTCATTACATATCAAAACCTTTCAGATCCACGGAAGCACACTAAGCCGTTGCTATCAGCTGTCATTCGAAGATTTTTGACAGCCGTTACGTAGTCAGAAGTCCGAAAGTCTGATAATTGGTTTTACCGAAGGGTATCAAGTCACCCAGTAACTGAATTGCGGAGGTCAGATAGGCAGTCGCTCCATATAAAGTAATGGTATTGAGCTGCATCCGGTTAGACTGGAAGCCGACCCCAACATAGATAGGGAAAGGCTAGGCAGGTAATGATTTACTGGTATATATATATATTGGATATTGCTCTCACAACGAGAAATATGAAATAGTTCTGAATAGGATGATTTGGCTTTCCGTTGGTAGACTCAAATTTGTGCTTTCAACTGGGGTTTTTGTGGCTAGATCACTAGAATCACTAGTTTTTGGGCTGAAACTTTGATACTTAAGCTAAATATAATATAATAATAATAATAAACTTTATTGGAACAAAAACACATTTTACAAATTGGTTGCGTACGTAAATAGCTACATTAGTTGGAAAACTGTGTCGCAGCCATTAACGCCCACCTCCAGGAGGGAGACAACAGAGTTCCAGATTCTAGAGATGAATACAGTAGCGGTAAAAAAGAGCAATAACAAATTTAAAAAATTAGTTAAAGTAGTAAAAATTAAAATAGGTAAGTGCTTAGTGTTGTGGATGTGGGAGTGTTGTATGTGAGTGTAGTGCGTGTCTGTGGGGTGTAAGTGTAGAGTATGCTTGTGGAACCTCCCCACCAGCACACTCTAGGCTTCGTGTATTTGGTGTGCATGTCTGCGAAAGAAAGTCTTTAGGGTTTGACTAAATTAAATTTTACACTTATAAAAGGACATTTAAATAAAATGCTGCAATGGCATACAGGCCTATCACAAATACATCAGATCAAATATATCAGAAACTACACGAAGAGTAGAAGAATCTCGAGGATAAAAGCTCGTCGATTTTAGTATTAAGAAAAACTACATTATATAGAATATTATAAAATAGAATACTCTTTATTATGTACCCCATAAAAATACAGATATAAATGTAGAAATTTTACATAGGGTGACACAATGTGCGGTCTTATCGCTAAAAGCGATCTTTTACAGACAACCTTTGGGATGGATTAAAGGGAGACGGAGAGACAATACTGCAGGTTTTCAGTAGTGTACCTTGTACATATACAACAAATACATACACACATACATAAAACACGTACTTATCTACATACATATACAATAATAAACATGAAAAAAGAGCAAGGAAACTAAAGTCAATGATGATGTTTAAGGAGAGAGGAAGTGTTTTTTAACCAGAATTTTAAAAGTGGACAAAGATTGAGCACGCAATAGGTAATGATCATCAGGTAAACTTAACAATTATCTACTTCTTTAGATCATTGCAGCTCCCACACTTACCATATTTATCACGCTGTGCACTAAATTGCGATATAGCTCTATACCTCGATAAACTAAATCATAATTTAATGCGAGTCTTGCAAAAGCGCTCGATAGCCGCGGTCAATTCTATAAGTTACTCGATAAGTATGCCAACGCCCACCTGTTCAATTGATTTTTCAATACAAATAATAATCACTTTTCGGATTAGGTCAGCATAGATCTTAAAATTATTATGATTATAAATAAAGTGCTTGCTGAATGATAGTTGATTTTTTAATAATAGTCCAGCGGGGTTATTGCGTAACACACCAACAACTGGACTCGCCCCCTATTAGATAGGACTAGGACATAATTAACGGCACCGTTGGCGCATGGGTTAACCCGTTGACTGCTGCGTTGCGTGTCGCGGATTGGATTCCCGCACGGAACAAATATTTGTATGACCTACAAGTAGTTGATCCGGGTCTGGCTGTTTGTGTATGTGAGTTTAAACGTTTGTAAACGCATTCACAATACAGGATAAATTTCAAGTGTGGGGAAAATAATAAAAAATAAAGAACTGGCAAAATGTAGATGGATTCTCATCTCTGCTTACCCCTTTGAGAAAAACAGTCCTAATGATATGTTATTATTACTTAGAATTCGTTAATTCAACGTTAATTTTCGAAGCTTAAAGAAGAAAATCCCTTCTTCCCACGCATGTTTATACTATAAAATTGGCAGTTTAATTGAGCAAAGTCAAAATAAAATAATTATCTAAGTACAGCAGTTTGAAACATTATGAATAAATTGCCTCCGAAAATGAAGGGTAACTTATAATTATCTAATAACTAGCTCTTGCCCGCGACTTCAGCTGCGATCCAAGATGAAAACTAGCTCAACTCAACTCAAAGCATTTATTTCAAATAAACCAATTACAGGCACTTTTGAACTGTCAAGGGGTCGGTCAGTCAGAAAGATGAAGCTAGTTGCCCATTCCAAAGCGTAGTAGGTATCTATGGAGAAGAACGGGCAAGAAATTCCATGGACACTCTTTTAAATCGAAATAAGGTTTCAAAATATTGGTAGCATCATTCATGTTGAAATTATGCATGTGAGAACGATGCAGAACGTTAAAAGCGTCCGTAATAAAGAGATAAAAACAGTTAAAATATTAAACTAAATTAAAATAAGTCGTGGCACTAAGACATGACCAGTCCCTACTGACGGCACCCGTTCATGAACATGACGTATGGATCAGCACCATTTAGTTCAACCATTTTGAAGAGAACTTAATGATCGAACACACACGCCACCACCAGCGAGACATTTGAGTGAGCATGACATACTCTCAGCCGCCAGGGCACATTCAAGTCAATGAAAGACAAACCTAGTAAATGGTAGCTTTATAGTAGGTACATAGTACTATAGTATAGTACATAGCCTATGTCTTTCTCCAGGTCATGGTCTACCCAAGTGCCAAATTTTATCCAATTCGTTCAGTCGTTTTAGCGTGAAAGCGTAGCAAACATTACTTTCGCATTTATAATCCTAACTAATATTATAAATGCGAAAGTAAGTAAATGAATGAATTGCCTCCGAAAATGAAGGGTAACTTATAATTATCTAATATAGTATACAAACAATACAGTTACAAACTGTCTTCATAAATAAAACAATATTCCAGTCTAGTATTAGTGTAGGTTATAATATTTTTACGAGTTAATGTGTGACTGAAAACTTTATCACAGGAAGCTTTCATCGTTTTTATCTAGACCGTAGTATTCGAAAAGTATACAGCTGTTCAGCTGTCAAAATGATATATGGCTTTCAGACTAGGAAAATAAAACAACTGGTCGACAAAATGAGTTTTTTTTTAAGACGGTGTATTTTAGGTGAATACATACACTTTTACATTTTTGTAGAGATTTTCGTAAGTGATTTATATTACTAAGTCATTATAGTCATTTTATTACGTGTTAATATATACTAAAATTAGCTAATTTCATATTTATATTAAACCTCAGTTACTGTGAATGCCAAATAACAGTTATAAATAAAAGCATAATGATATCTAAAATCGAGATCTACTCAAATCTTCAACAGTATAATCTATAACCAGGAACACATACGAGGGTCATTCAATAAATACTTAGCCTACAAAAAGTAAACGAAAATTTTGGAAAAGTGGCAATTTATTTTTCAACATAGTCTCCTTTTAGTTCGATACACTTAGCCCAGCGATGCTCCAACTTTTTTAACCCGTCCGAAAAATAGTTTTTGTCAAACTCTGCAAAATAGGCCTCCGTGGCGGCGATGACCTCCTCATTCGATCCATATCTATTCCCGGCGAGTGATTTTTTCAGATTAGGAAACAGAAAGAAGTCACAAGGGGCCAAATCTGGAGAATACGGTGGATGGGGCAGCAATTCGTAGCGTAATTCGACCAATTTGGCCATGGCAACGGCAGACGTGTGAACCGGTGCGTTGTCGTGGTGAAACAGCACTTTTTTCTTCGCCAGATGGGGTCGTTTTTTCTTTAATTCGGCGTCGAATCGGCCTAATAAATCGGCATAGTAAAGCCCTGTAATTGTTTTACCCTTCTCGAGGTAATCGATGTAGATCACACCTTGTGAATCCCAGAAAACGGTGGCCATAACTTTTCCGGCCGATTTTACAGTTTTCGCCTTCTTTGGAGCACGTTCCCCGGTCTGGATCCATTGTTTTGATTGCTCCTTGGTCTCTGGTGTGTACCAGTGGATCCAGGTTTCATCGACGGTCACAAAACGACGCAAAAACTCCGCTGGATTCATCTTAAACAGCGCCAAACACGTCTCCGATGTGGTCTCACGGTTGCGCTTGTTTTCTGGTGTGAGTAAACGCGGCACCCATCGCGCCGACAGCTTTCTCATGCCGAGTTCCTCGTGAAGAATATGATGCACTGTTCCTTCTGAAATGCCTACAGTCTCAGCTAGCTCCCGAACCTTCAATCGGCGATCTGCCAATACGAGATCATGGATTTTTTTAATGTTTTCCTCCGTAGCAGCTGTTTTCGGTGCACCTGGACGTGGTTCATCAAAAACCGACGTACGGCCACGTGCAAACTCGTTGAACCAATTCTTGACGGTGGCCATCGATGGAGAAGAGTCACCGTACACAGCATCCAAGCGCTCTTTGATTTCGATGCGCGTTTTCCCTTCCAAAAATAGGAATCGAATCACCGAACGATATTGCTCTTTTTCCATTTTTGTAAAACCGATCGACACGTTCGCTTCCATAAGTTGTCAAATTAAAACAAATGAAGGGATTGGAATGAAAATTTGAAAAAAGAATTAAAAAAGAATGTGCTACACTGTGGTAAAACTCTTTTGAAACTACAGCGCCCTCTGGCGATGAGGCTAGGTACTTATTGAACGCCCCTCGTAAATACCAAGGGCATTACGAAAATCACTGTCGTTCCTAACTACGCCCGTATTCAATTAAGACGTGGTACGAATGTCAAAATTAGTAACACCGTCAACTGTCTTATCTTCAACGAAGTCGTTAGCGTTCAATTTACTCAGTGTTGTATTATCATATCTCTTGACACAGACTAACATATCTCATACGACACTTCTTGATACATTGAAAATTTTCGCGGAAAAGTCTTTGTGAAATTTTACACTGTGAAATGTTCTCAGTCGATTTTACCGACATGTATTGACTTATATACGTGTGCTTATATTTTACATGAAATTGCTTTCATGTTAAATTAAATTAGATATTCGTATGAGGTTTGATGAGGGCTGCGATGGGGCGGATATTAATTGAGCCGTGTGTAAGTATTTGTATGGATGGCGTCACGATGTACGGTGTTCATTTCGTTTCACGTGCTTTCATAATTAAAACAGTCGTCAGAGAGCTTTATTGTAACGATATTTTGAGGACGTGCCGCGATTGAAGTGTTTTGTATTACACATTACACTCGATAACGTTTTGTCTTTAATGAGATGGGGAAAGGCAAAATATCCTTTGAAAACATTTTAGTATGGCGATTAAATTAAATAGCTATTCAATTAAATGGTGCTGGTGGTGATGGTGGTGGTGGTGGTGGCGGTGGTGGTGGTGGTGATGGTGGCGGTGGTGGTGGTGGTGGTGGTGGTGGTGGTGGTGTAAGGTGTATAAACTTTTATTTATTTATTTAACCATTTATGTACACACATATACAACAGACAAGAAGAAAGGAACAGAAAAATACATACAAAGATGATGCTTATTTCTAAAGAAATCTCTTCCAGCATACCTGCGATAGGAGAGTATATTAAAGAGATGTAGACAACGTGTGTAAGAGTAGAAGGGAAAACAAAATACATAAAATCTTAAATAATTTTCCAATTTAAATAAAAACATACAATATGAGAATATACTTACATACATACATACATACTACTAAAATAAATATCACTAAAATATATAACAATATAATGTAATTCAAATAATAAATACATATGCAATTATCATTTTAGACAGTAAAAATGTTTCATTCCTTGATTAGAATGTCGATGAAATAGAAGACGTAATAAAGATGTCTGATTTCTACTTTATTAATAAAAATACGACTTTCTTATACATCTTAACTAAACAAGAATTGTATCTTCACAATTTAATTCACGTTTACAAAGAGATTCACAAAAAACGTGAAACAAACAAATCCTGGTTCAAAAAAATATATCTTAGCAGCCACTCCAGTCTCTAATTTTAAATGAGCTGTAAATTTAAGCCGAAAAAGATCATTAGAGTCCACAAAAAGAAACTAGGACAGTCGTAACGAGTTTTAAATCAAAGCCTACCTGATTTTTTTAGACTTGATTCCGTCTACGTTTAAATATTTACTAAGGGAGAAATGTATTACATCTACGATGGAAAAGTTTAAAGACTAGTTACTAAAAGTGGTGGAAATGTTGTTTGTGAAAGTTTGCGCGAAAACTGGGTTGAAACTGTAAATTCTTTTGGACTTTGTTTAGAAAATAACAAGTATCTAGAGAATGATTAGTATTTACTATTTAGTTTCAAATGACATCATTACATCACGCCTGTATTCCACGAAGGGTAAGGCAGATGTGTATCTATGGTACACCTACATTTCGCCAGTTATGCTTAAGTCCCATGTCATACGGAGAGAGTCAATTGCCACCAACCGGGCACAAATCAAGACTCCGGGCTGTTGCTGAGAAATTCTAGATAGAAAAACCGGGAATCGAACCCAGGTTCTCATGTTCAACAAAAGCCCTTCTGACCACTAGACCAGAAGCAGTCCAGTTTCAAATGAATCAAAACATTATTATAGTAATATATAGCTGTTATATTCTAGCAAATAAATATTTTAATTTGATTTGATATGATTCGAGCTTATCTTTGGATACCTTAAAAATTCACCATGGGTTTACCCGGTTAAGCTTTAAAACTCACCATTATCTTTAGGTAGGAGACTTTTTTTTGTTGACGAAATCCTTATTAAGGCAATAACTACAATTATTATCAAGTCGCAATATGTTGAGGATGCGTTCGGGCAACGTCCCGTCCCATCGAATAAGTTTAAATATTTAATGGGTAAAAGTACCTCACCAAACTGCGAAGTTTGTGGGGTGATTGAGGATATTTACCACGTGCTGATGGAATATGACCCAAAGCTACACTATAGAAAATATTCGCTTGGTGTGGGATTTGAAGTGGGGGCATGTAACAGCATTCTAGCGTCCCCTTTGTCGGAGGAGGCTAGGATGTTGTGTCGACTGTTGTTGGTTATTTACCAAAACGAATAGGGACAACACTATTAAGTAGGTCATAATTATAATAATAACTGTTTATTACCCATAATTTAGTTTTAAGTTGTTGAATGTTTTCTGTTACGGGGGTGACATTATCACTAAGTGATAAAACGCTTTCAAATAAATAAAGGAAAAAAAAGTCGCAATAGAGCTGAATGGCTAACGTTGGACTTACAAGCAAGAGAGAGGTCACTGTGTTGAACCTCACTGGTTGAACAAGTGAACGCACCTCATATGAAGTTTACCAGCTTAGTACCAACTAAAATACTAAACATAATACCAACAATCTATATCTCTATATTGGTAATGAAAACTTGAATCAAAATCTTGCAACATTTGCGACAAGTACACGTACAAGCTAAAGCTTCAAGCAAGATGCAATAATAACCAGGTGAAAAAGTCCACAAGTTCAAAGACGTTTACAATCTTAGCCCAACGCTAGGAATCTCTCTGTCAATAGTTTTGGCCTCGGCTCTGTGGCTTGGCTTCGCGGCTTTGCAATTAGCCGTCTGTATTTTGTACGGGCTCGAGCCGTCTAGAGTAGGGATGTAATGAAGGCCATCTTAGCGGAGGCGGAGGCGAAGATGGAAAAATTAAGAGAAACAAGATCAATTTCATATTTTCAAAGAAAAACATCGACCTATTGGTAATCAAAATTTAGAAAGGGCAAACCATGTTTGACATATAAAAAGCTTTATCACCTTCTCGGCGATTTCTTAGAGGTTCATAAATTAAACTGGTACCACTAAACAGTTGCTCACTTGGTTCTGAACCTGGCGGTGCAGTGACATGGGAGCAAAAACTTTAAACCTATCTAAAGTACATACATCTTTTATGGGGTACTGTGTTAAATGTTACAACAAAATACCTTGTGATATATTGCAATTAAATGAAAAAAAAAAAAAACTCATATTAAAAGTACATTTTGTAAACAAGCATATTACAAATTAGAGGATTACATCCTAGATAAGAATGCTTGGAAACATGCTGGTCCTGCTCCATAGGACAATCTGGAGTCTTGACAAAATCAAACCGGTTGATGACATTATTTTTACATTATGTACTTAACTTCTTTAACTCACAAACTAAATTATTAATTGTTAAAAATTTTGAAAAATCATCTATATTTCAATATTTGTAAATATGTGAGCACCATGTATCAATCACATAATTTACCTGTCTTTGCATTATATTTAATTATTTTTACCTCTTGTGGTATACTAATTTTATTCTAGGTGCATCGACTTCACATATAATTATATGATTAATGTGAACCTACATAATATTGTAAAACATTTTAAAAGAGTAGAGAAGTTTCTTGCCCATTCTTTTCCATACGAAACTACCTTTTGGAAGGGGCAACTAGAATCAATTCTATTTTTTTGTAAATTTTGACGTTCAAAAGTGCCTTTTATGTGCCTATTTGAAATAAATGAATTGATTTTGACTTTGAAACTTCTCTACCACATTAAAGGGTCTTCGCGTAGTTGGAGTAAATTTTTTTTTTCACGACCTCCGTTACAACTCCGTTAAAAACTTGCGGTGGCGGATGCGGATGCTGCGGTATGATTTATTAATTAATTTGATTTATACTGAAAGTAAGGTGCGAAAATGTATCACCACAAATGCATGACCATCTCAGACACAAATCTACATGGTCTTCACATGATCTGACCAAGATTATGTCTGGACTTTAAAAGAGACTGTGACCTCTGAGTTTGTTTCGGCCTTTCTTCTCAGAGTAGTCAGATAGGAAACGCCGACCTCATCTAGTTTTTAAAATATGATTGACGTGTAAAAGTGTTTGTTCAAACCTACTTACAGAAATAAAATCATTTATCATTTATCATTTATGTCCAACAATCACTTCCAGGCAAAGTCCGCATGCATAAGAAGTTGTACAAAAAATTATTAATACAGGGTGGTAGGGACATTGCCGCGCAAACTGTAACCATGAATTCAGCACATGATTCTTGACCCCATACCGTAGAAATTGTTCGTCGGTAGTTAAAAAAAAACAGCTATTTCGTAGAAAAGTGCAATACCTACGCGGTCAAAATGCCTGGAACGGCTATTATCAGCTTTTATTTTTATTTTATAATTCTTTTTTACTTGTATATGTTGTGTAGTGTGCCTTGTAGTCTGTGCTAAATAAATGTATTTTCTTTCGTATCTACATTATAACCAGTTGCTCAGTAAATACAAGCTTTTGGCGCTGAGCTCTAGACGTAAACAGTTAGAAACAATTACATTGTATAACATTGTTAATCAAAATTTTGCCGTATAGATTTATATAATGTACTGTGCTATGCAGTCCCCAGAAAAGTGCCTCCGTTAAACTTTTGGGTTGACGTCACCAAACTTATTTTTAAAGTGGATAATATATTGATTACGCTTTGATAAAATGTCGGTAATAAATTATTCGACTGTTCCGAAAGGTCGTGTTGGATTTCTTCGAAAATCCAGATCTTCGTAAATATTAACTACGGTACTTCCAGATAAACTTAGTTTTAAAATTGATGATAATATTAATTAAATGCTGCTTTCGATTATTAGTTTTGAAAAATGCCTATTATTTCTTTAAACATTATTACAGCACAAATCATCTGAAAAATTGACATTGCCGTACAATTTTTTTTGCTGACTATTTGGAGTTACCCTTGTATATACTCCAGTCGTCAACTAAAACCAAACGCTAACAGGATTACCCGTGATGTGTCATTTATAAAGGGTAAGTGAAACAAGCAAACACGTCTTTAACCCTAATATATTAACAACAGTTTTGTGGATAAATTCATATAAAATGAACGAGATTTGTGATTGATTTCAAACTCAAACTCAAACTCAAAGCATTTATTTCAATTAAACCATTTACAGGCACTTTTGAATTGTCAAAGAGTCGGTCAGTTAGTCAGAAAGTTGACGCTAGTTAGAGAGAAGAGAGCTAGCTAGCTAGCTAGATTATATGCCACCTTCTATTTTTGGAAGCCTAAGACTTCTGATAAGAAAATCTACTGTCAAACTGCAAGTAAACTATTGGTATATACAGACTAGTAAGTACCAGACTGTTGATTGACATACAGAATGTCGTGTTCCTCAACTTTTTACGATAACTTTTTCCATACTTAAGCCTGTAATTAACCATTATGACCGTATGACGGCACAACGTAAAGTGTTCACGACTGTACTCATTAGAGCTGTGGCATGAAAATGGCCAATAAAAGTTACTACACCTTGAATGTACCATACGCGTACAACAGTGTTAATTTACGAGCGTGACTGTATGCGTCCGCCAATACTACGTCACAATGTCGCTGAAAATATCCTGAATGAGTTTTATTTTGACAGTTCAACAACATTCATTGCGTTATTTACGTTGTTGAGCAGACACATTTTTCGAACATATGAAGCTATGGATTAGTAATAGGCTTCAAAATGATTCAGATTGTGATAGATAATTTGTTTGCTGGTTCCTATTTCAAATAACGTGTCGTTTGTTCCTTGCTCATTGTAAAATGTGCAATATAGAAAGAAAATACGTACGTATCGAATCTCACAACAACATATCCCGGCTATTGGTTCGATATAATATAACATCACATCTTGTAATCCCTGAAGTGTTGGGCTGAGGTGTACCTACAGTAAACCCCCATTCACTAGTTATGTTTAAGTCCCATGTAGTAAGGGATAAAATAGCATATTTTCCTTGAGGAGAAAAAGTTTTTTTTTTAATTTTATCTATTTCCACCGAGCCTACAAAACGAAAAAGTTTTTATTCATAAGTAGAATAATCACGAATAAAGACTCGACTTATTACTGTTTCATAAAAAAATAACATTTTATTTTTGAAAATGGAACTAAAAGCGGCGATCTCTTCGGTAGAATGCGTGCATTGCGTTGCGGCTACAGAAGGAATTAAAACAAAAGTTAACTATTTAATATTGTATTGGATAATTTTATTTTCTCGCAATCGTATGTAACACACAGTTAAAAAGCCCATTATAACTCGGTTTCTATTTACTCCCTCGGTAAAGCTCGGAAGTAAAACTACCTCGTTTATAATGGGTAATTTTAGCCCCTTGTATAAAAAAGCTACTATTAAATAACCGATGGTATATTATGTATACTTGTCGATATTTAACCAATAACTTGCAGAAACCGGAAAACGTAATACCGTGTTTTTTCTGCTTAGGTTACGAGTGGCACCACTGTAACTGGGTCAGTTTTATTCGCGACCCAGAATAGTTTTCCGCTGTCAGCATTCGCCGAGTACTGGAACCCAACGACTTTGTACGACACGAGTGAATGAATGGATTTTTATTTTTAGAAGGCCCTTCTGTTTATTCCAACTAGTTGTTTATGAACTTACGCGTTTGTTTTGGCAACTCTATCGCATGAGTGTTAGGGTTTAAATTGGAAAGTTCTTTAGGCGCGTTGAGCGATTTTTGGTCGGGGAAAATCTTATGGGTTCGCGTTATCGTCACTGACATGCTAATGTTAAGAGTATATATTCTCTAGCTCTAAGGGTGACCACTGTTATTCCATAGTTTGAACTTTTTACTTCTGTCAGCAGTCCCCATGAAAGCCTATTTTGTTTTGTTTCCTGCACGCATTTTATTGGCAAAGAGATCTGTTCTACGAACTTTTTGCTGAAACATTCACAGAAAATTTAAACTTGACAAAAAATCAAAAGCCGTTGCAACACTCAATGTATCGTTCACACAGAAGTTTGAACGTTACCCAATAAAACACAATCGCTTACCATAATTTCTGAAATAAGATGATTCTTTTACAAACTTTTTAAACAAAAGGTAGCGGTTTGAAAATGTAGGAATTACAAGTGTGACTTTAACCATGTTTACAAATACGAGGTCCAATGCGTGGGTGCAGGTTCGAAGCCAAAAAAACCTCGTGTTTTTAAACTAAATAACCAGTTAGTCTACTTCCAGACTTTATGCATTCTGCAATGGGAAATATTTAACTGATCCTCTTAAAAATTATTGATCTTCTAATGAAGTACACTTTACATCAAGGGGCTTCTTTATAAGTTTCTGGGCTTTTATTACAGTTGGTCGCAGTAACCTAGCCCTGACCAAACGGGTTAGTTTAGAACTGTGACCAACCACGCGCGAGCCGAATTAGTCTGTAGCGGCATCTTCAATGCCACATGTGAGCTACGCGTCACACTGACGTCACGCAAAATCCTGCATCGCGCATGCAGAGTTTTCCGCGCCACTAGCTCATATACAACGACCCAACATCAAGGTGGTCACAGTTGCTTGGCTATTTAGTAATTTTAGGACCCCCAAAACAGGAGGTTATTTGAGGTTCACATAAAGACCATTCATTATATTAGAGTGTTCAATAATATTTATTTTGAAAGTAAAATGGGAATTATTTGGGGTTCGATTAAATACATGCCTTTTGTCTTGCAGCAGAAAAGCGGTCTGTCTGCGTACAATTTTATTAACTATGGTTTCAGGGTGACGTATTAATGGTCAGATTAGTATTATAAAGTTGTGCTAGTTACATAGTAACGTGGTGACTAAGGTTCTGTATGCAAGCTTATGCACTGAAGTAATTTGTTGATGAAATAAATAGTGTTGGTAACTACACTCATATTGCACGTCAACAAGTCTGAGTTTTTTATTGCGTTTAGAAATCCGGCATGAAACACAAAGAACTAGGTAAGCTTGAACTATTACTTTCCTACTACTAAGTTATAACTGAACTTTCATAAGTAGTCTTTATATTTTTTTTGTTGGACATAATTTTATTTATGTTCTAGAAAATCTCAAACTCATAGTTTGACATTTTCTGAAATAGGACAAGACACTCGGTTTACTTGTCAGACAATTCCGAAATATAACATACGTGTAAACCTTTCAATCAAACTTCTAATTGTTTAGGCAAAAACAGCTAGAAGTTGGATTGAAAGATTTAATGCAGGCCTTACTGTGTACACAATTATTTAATAAATAATGCCAATTTAGTAACTAATTAATACCCATATTTTTAACGCTCTGCAAAGTAATTAGCGCTAAACTTAAAAACGGTATATTGTATCATATCATTTACTTTACCAAGCTTTCTCGTTTCACACCCACCACTTATAAAATGGCGGCAGCATTCACATCATAAAGTTTCAAAACATCTAACATTTTAAACTAGTCCAGGTTTAGCAACAGGGCTTCAAAGGGGATTCTCTAAAGGATTACGTAATTATATGACTTAACGCGTCATATAGTTAGTAACTCGCTCTAAGCAGGTTAGACTGAGCTAGGTAGGTAACTTGTTATAGAATAATAACGTAGGAAATGCGTATTATGGGCTTAGAAGTGTGATAAACTTGATGGGGTTGGATTTAAGGCTCCTACAAAAAGAAGCGACAAGCGACGCGCATTGCACGCGACACAAAGGCACCGCGTGTCGCCCGACGGACGGTGTCCTTGAGTCGCGCGCGATTCGCGTCGCGTGTCGCGCCAGTTTGAAGGAGCCTTTAAGTTTAATCGAGGTTCTACGTGGTGAGAAATCTCATTTACTTTTTAATAGCTGCTATTACTGCCTCATTAGTCTAGCGCTACTGCTAAGCATGAGGTACTGGTTTAAATTCCCAGGTCAGGCAGAGTGTTATTGGGTTTTTGTGGGAATTTCTCAGTAGCAGCCCGGAGTCTGGATTTATACCCAGTTGATTGCAATAGGGTCGCCCCCTTGGAGGTCTGCCCGGCTTGGGCGGAGCACCGCCGTGTCCTCATGGCGGCGATCGGCGGCGGCGACCTCTCGCGTCCGGCCCTGGTTCAGGCCATGGTACGGAGCGAGAGGGAATGGGAAGCCGTCACCTCCTTCTGCGAAGCAGTAATGCTCGCGAAGGAGGAGGCGGAGCGCGAAAGGGAGAGGCAATCTCTGCGCCCTCGCGCCCCTAGCCGCCGCAGGAGGAGGAGACACCCTGGGCGTCGGGAGTCGATTGCCGACTCCCGGCCACCGTAGGCGCGGGCTTGCGGACGGCGAGCAATGGGCAGCTCGCCGTCCGGTAAGGACCAGGCCTGGGTCGACGGCGCGTCGTGTTCCACGCGCGCCTCAAAGAGATGTCAGCAAAATTGACGGGGTCCGATAGGACCGATGCCTGCCGGGGCTGCGGATTGTTCGAAAGAGTTACCGTGGCCCTGGCGCACAGGCAACTGAAGGAACACGGGTGGGTTTTAGTCAGTAAGAGTCTGACACGCCCTTCCGCTCCGCCCAGAGCGGGAGACGTCATTTGATGATTTCCCACCCAAAAAAAAAAAAAAAGGGTCGCCCCCTATTACATGGGACTAAAACATAACTGGCGAAATGTGGGTGTCCTATTATAGGAACACCTCTCTGTCTACCTCTTCGGGGAAAACAGGCGTTATATTATGTATGTGCAGCTATGGAACGTCTAAGAAACATTATGTCAATCTGTGAGCCAGGAGAGACTGAGACAGGTATTGATAAATGATATCACCAAAGATTATGTGCACCATCGTCGACCGCATCGTCACTTAGCGTACGGTCAACTTTGATGATCACCTGTGACCTGATAGTGAATTTGACTGCAGACAAACGTGAGCCTGACAGAAAAGTTTTTAACTGTCATAATCTGACGATCCACTGTCGCAGAGGTAGAGGGATTGGTTCCATAGCTTCTGTTCTCTCAACAATTTTTTTTCTTTTTTTAAATAAAAAATTTGCCCCTCACTAGGAATTTTTCCTGTATTGTGGGTGCGTTTTCAAACATTCAAACTCACATACACAAAAATCCAGACCCGGAACAACTACTTGTAGGTCATACAAATATTTGTTCCGTGCGGGAATCGAACCCGCGACACGCAGCGCAGCAGTCAATCGCTTAACTACTGCGCCAACCGTGCCGTCGTTTATTAATATTAGCTTACATATAGTTGTTTTGGGTCTAGGTATTTCTGCATGTGCTATTTGTGTCTATAAACTTACCCACGATTCGAAAGTAAATAAATATTAAGTAGGGAAATGTTTTTTTTTTAAAGATGATTTATATACGACAAGCTCTTGGTACAGCTGCATTTTCTGGGGTTTATTCTATGTGAAATGGGCGCGTCTATAGTTATTTTAAGAGTTCCAATAACACTTTAGTAGGTAATCTATTATCGACGCTCATAACCTGCGCTTGCGTCCCATAGATCAATGAAGCAGTAATCAATCAAATTAACCAAATCCCCGACAATTTATGATCCTGCTGACCAATCATGTTACCTCTAAACCTCGCTGCGGGCAACACTTGCAATAGTCGTTAAGGCAAATTAGTTCTAACCGCATACATTTTTTAGTATAAAATGCAATGACAGGTAAATGGCACTTACACCCTTTCATTAACGCGTCTCCGAGGTATCTTGGACGCAATCAGTCTAGTAATGACAGCCTCTGTCGGCGACATGAAACTTAATCGAATGGAAATCAGGTGTTTTTCATAAATGGACATTCAATAAGTGTATCCAACTTATGTGTGCTTAACAAATATCAGCTTAAAGTTAAGAAAGATAAGGTATGAAATTCAATGGCGTTTAGTTAAATGTCTTACAGGGCCGGATTATTAAGAAAGCATTAGACTTAAATCTTAATACCCAAAACAAGAAGATCCAAAAATGTTAAAACCATTACAAGAGATAACTTTCTCCAAAGCCATAGTAATTTTCGAAAATTAACTTCTATCAAACCGTCAAGATTGTCAAGAAGGGGTGCTAGGACAGGAAACCTCCCCGTGTGTCCGTGGGCTGGAGTTTCCCTTGGATGCGTCTGGGGGAAAGGCCAGTCTCCGGGACGGTGCACCCTGGGGTACGGGCAATAACTCTCCATTAGGTACTCTGTGCCTAAGGGGTCTTGTTGCCCGTACGCTAATATCCTGTCGGAGGAACGCTCCAACGTGTGTCTCTCTGTTCAGCAGAGACGCACAGCGGCGGAGTAAGAGCGGGCTCGGTGTGCACTAACCCTGCCGCCGGGCAGGCAGTAAGGAGTCTGCTCCTTCTGCCACCGTTAGTCTCGTAGCCCCGAAGATCGTCAACGTCATGTCTCTGACTTTTGACGGGGGTCGAGGGTCTTGGCTTAACCGCCCGGACCGCGAGGAAGATAACCTCTATAAAAAATTCCTCTAATATCAAGTTCTGGTGCGCGGCGAGGGTATGAATGGCTGAGGAGTAGTGTCATCTACAACTTTCCAGTTGTAGGTGGCGCATCAGTCGTTAGCGCACCCCCAGCCAGAGTACCAGTGGACCCTCTGGTTGGGAAACAAATGTACACTTACCTAGGGACAGGGGGTGAACCTAGGATGGACCTTTTACATCCCCCACACTCGTGGGATTCAATATGGAAAATCTTTTTAAAAAACAAAACCAACAAAGCAGTGGAGAGGAGAGGAGTGATGCGGGGTCGGAGTCCGACGCTGCATCTGGTGCGAAGGGCTCTTTCAAGAGCCCGGAGCGCGTGGTCATGGGAGATGCTGGGAAGAACCGAAGGCTCTTCCAGAAGCGCCCCAAACCAGGGGATGGCCAGGGGTCGTCCTCTGATGGCGGGAAGGGCGTAACCCGCAGAAAAATTACTCGGCGAGGTGGAGTACATGAGCGGAGTACGGGTAAAGGGCGCTCCACCGAGGAGGATAGCGAGCCGAGCCGAGTCAGCTCAGCTGAGCCGGCCCAGCCAGTCGAGAGGCTCGCCACGGAGGGGCACGACCCTGGAGGGGCCAGTCGCAGGGCGGAACTGTCCGAGTCGTCAGGCGGTGAGACGGATGCCGCTGGCGGCTCCAAGTCAGAGCGACTGGCCAGGCTGGAGGCGGCCGTGGTAGCTGCGCTAAAGGGTGTGGCCTTGAAGAGGATTCAGTCCTCTAAAGACAAGGCCATACCCGCTGCCGCGGCTTCCATCATGGAGGCAGTCAAGGCCATTCAATTCGGGCCTCAATCGGTTGATATGTCCGAGATGCGGGCGGAGGTCACCCGCTTGACAGCTGATATGGAGCTTCTCCGAAAGGAGAACGAGGAGCTCCGAGCGGACCTGGCCGGCCTTCGAGCAGCCGGATCCCGGGAAGTGCCACAGGAGAAGGCGCAGCACGGGAAAGGCCGGGCGGTGCCGGTGCCCGCTGAGGACCGGGTATTGAACCTGGTGCGGCAGGAGCTGGCTGCTTTCCAGAGTCGGTTTTCGAATCTGGAGGCCATTGTCCTGCGCCCCCCGCTAGCGGCGAGCCGGCAGGTCTCATTTGCCGCCGCTGCGGCCAAGCCAGGTTCAGCGGGGCGATTGAAAGGCGGGCCCGTACCGGCACCCGCGGTGCCGCCCCCGGCGAAGTCGGGGCCGCCCCCGGCGAAGTCGGCGCCTCCCAAGCCCAAGAAGGGTGGAGTGGCTTCGCAGGCGGCGAAGGCTCCAGCCCCGGCGGCGAAACGACCGCCCCTCCCGCCTCCTAATGCTCCTCCGGCCGACGCCGAATGGCAAGTGGCCGGAGAGAAGAGGAAGGCGGGTAAGGCATCAAGGGCGGCCAAAAAGAAGGAGAGGCGGCAGCGGCGCAAGGAGCGAAGCGTCGCGGCTAGGCTCCGCGCCCCGAAGTCCGCAGCTGTAGTGATTACACTACAGCCGGAAGCGGAGAAGAAGGGCGTGTCCTACCGCGACGTGCTCACCAAGGCGAGGGCGGCGGTGAACCTGCAGGAGCTAGGCGTCACCAATGGCATCCGGGTGAGGGTCACTGCGACCGGGGCCCGGATGCTGGAGGTGCCCGGTGCGGCGAGCGGCCCAACCGCTGACGCTCTGGCCGAAAGGCTCAGGGCGTCCCTAAATGCGGACGAGGCCCGAGTGTCCAGGCCCACCAAGTGCATCGACATGCGCATTCTGGGCCTGGACGACTGTGTGACGGAGGCTGAGGTGGTGGCCGCCGTCGTCAGGACTGGGGCGTGCTCTGCCGAGCAGGTGAGAGTGGGCCTCATTCGTCCTGACCACACGGGGATGCGAGCCGTGACGGTCAGCTGCCCCGTGTCGGCGGCCAGGAAAATTGCCGGGGAGGGCCGAAGGCTCCTGGTGGGCTGGGTTTCTGCGCAGGTGAAACTGCTGGAACCCAGACCTCTGAGGTGCTTCCGCTGCCAGGTGGGCAACCACGTGGGAGTGCAATGCACCTCGGAGGTAGACCGCAGCAATAACTGCTTCCGCTGCGGTCAGCCCGGTCACAAGGCCGGCTCGTGCAATGCCACGCCGCACTGCTTTTTATGTGCGGCAGCTGGCAAGCCGGCCGATCACCGGGCTGGGAGTAAGGCCTGCGCTCCACCCGCCAAAGCCAGGGGCAGGGGCAAGCCCTCCGCCACCGCCGTCACCGCCGCACCCGCCGCCACTGCCGCCGCCGCTGCCGCCCCTACTGTCGTAGCTGCCGCAACCACCGCGGCAGGGCCCTCACAGGGGGCTCGGGAGGGGGCTGATATGGAGTGCCAATAATGGCCCCATTACGCCTCCTCCAGGCGAACATCAACCACTGCGCCGCTGCTCAGGATCTGTTGCTCCAGAGCATGGCGCAGTGGTCGATCAACATCGCCGTGGTCGCTGAGCCGTACTTTGTCCCGCCCAGGGATGACTGGGTGGAGGACCTGAGCGGCTCAGTGACCCTCATTTCGTCGGCCGCCGCCGGTACCCCGTCGCTTGAGGCAGTCAAGAGGGGACGGGGTTGCGTGGCAGCACGGTTCGGGGAGATTGTTGTGGTAGGGGTATACTTCTCCCCGAGCCGAACTCTCGCCGAGTTCCACAACTCCCTTGCGGAGTTGAGAGACGTCGTCGTCGGGTACCATACCCTGCCCGTGCTCGTACTCGGGGACTTCAATGCCAAGAACACGGCTTGGGGTTCCCGGTACACGGACACACGGGGCGGGATGGTGGAGGACTGGGCTCTGGAGACAGGCCTGGTCGTCCTAAACCGGGGTTCTGTCCCCACGTGTGTGCGGATGCGGGGTGAGTCAGTGGTGGACATCTCGTTCGCCAGCCCCGCTCTGTCACCGCGTGTCCTTGACTGGCGTGTCATGGAGGGGGTGGAGACGTACTCCGACCACCGGTACATCCGGTTTGACGTCTCCGCCCAGACCTCGAGCGCGCTGGTCCGACAGGCCCCGAGTGGTCCGCGGTGGGCGCTGAAGAAGCTGGACCGGGAGCTCCTCCTGGAAGCCTCGATCGTGCAGGCCTGGGTGTCATCACCGGACAGGCCTGCAGACATCAACGTCGAGGCGGAGTGGTTCCGGGAGGCCATGTCCGAAGTGTGTGACGTGGCAATGCCCCGGGTCCAGCCCGGACGCGCCTGGCGCCAGGTGTACTGGTGGTCGCCGGAACTAACGTCTCTGCGCGAGGCGTGCGTTGCCGCGCGGCGCCTGTACACCAGGCACCGCAGGCTCCGTATCCGCCCTCCGGATACGGAAGCCATTCAGGCGGAGCTGTACGAGGGTTACAGAGTGGCGAAGATCGCCCTCCGAGCGGAGATCCTGCGGGCCAGGGGACTGGCCCGTGAGGAGTCGCTGGGGACTCTGAACAGGGACCCGTGGGGACGCCCATATAAGGTGGTGCGGGAGAAACTCCGCCCATGGGCTCCCCCGCTGACGCAGAGTCTCCGGCCCCAGCTCGTGGAGGGCGTGGTGAGCGCTCTGTTCCCTTCGCGGGGGGAGCATACTCCCCCGCACATGGCTCCGCCTCCTGCGGTGCCAACTGCGGACCACAGACCCGACGATGACGACGTTGCTCCTGAGGTGACCGAGGTAGAGTTGAGAGTGGCGGTACGTAGGCTGAGTGCCAAGAATACCGCCCCAGGACCCGACGGCTTACCTGGAAAAGCCTGGGTCCTGGCCTCAGAGGCTCTCGGGCCTCGACTAAGAGGGCTCCTAAGCGCATGCTTGGAGGAGGGCCAGTTCCCACTTCGTTGGAAGACGGGGAAACTGGTCCTCATTAAGAAACCGGGGCGCCCTGCGGACTCTCCGTCCGCTTACCGGCCCATTGTGCTGCTCGACGAGGTGGGCAAGCTCTTTGAAAGAGTCATTGCAGACCGCCTCGTCGGGCAACTGGTGCGGGTGGGGCCGGATTTGGCGGACAGCCAGTTTGGTTTCCGCAGGGGGCGCTCCACGGTGGATGCCATCATGCGCGTGCGAGCCCTCACGACGGGGGATGCTGTGGCCCGGGGTGGGGTCGTCTTGGCGGTGTCTCTAGACATCGCCAATGCCTTCAATACCCTGCCCTGGAGTTGCATCAGGGAGGCACTCCGGTATCACCGGATGCCGACCTACCTCTGTCGTGTGGTCGAGGCCTATTTGACGGATAGGGCGGTTATTTACCCCGGTCACCAGGGAGAATGGAACCGGCGAGAGATGTCGTGCGGTGTCCCACAGGGATCGGTCCTGGGGCCGCATCTGTGGGACATCGGTTACGACTGGGTGCTGCGCGCCGACCTCCCTAGCGGCGTCAGCGTAGTGTGCTACGCTGACGACACGCTGGTCCTGGCGCAGGGGAGGTCGCACCAGGCGGCGGCCGAACTAATGACACGCGGGGTTGCGACAGTCGTTGAGAGGATCCGGCAGTTGGGACTCGAGGTGGCCTTGCACAAGTCCGAGGCCATGTGTTTTCATGGTCCTCGGAACGCGCCACTGTCGGGTTCCCAAATAACGGTAGGAGGGGTTCAAATCGGCGTCGAGTCGACGATGAAGTACCTGGGACTCGTCCTCGACAGCCGGTGGAACTTCGTCGAGCACTTCCGACGTTTGGCTCCCAGACTGCAGCGGGCCGGGGCTGCTTTGAAGCGGCTCTTGCCCAATCTGGGGGGGCCAAACGCCTCCTGCCGGAGGCTCTACGCGGGGGTCGTGCGGTCCATGGCCCTTTACGGGGCACCGGTGTGGGCGCTTTCGCTAAGGCTCCGGCCAGCCCGCCGGTTGAAAGCGTCCCAAAGGGTCATGGCCATCCGGATGGTACGGGGATACCGCACGGTCTCCTGCGAGGCGGCGAGCCTCCTTGCCGGATTGCCGCCGTGGGATCTGGAGGCAAAGGTCCTCGCGCACGTTTGGGAGTGGCGCGAGGAGGCGAAACGCCGGGGCGTAACTCCGCTGCCGCGAGAAATCACGGCACAGCGGACAGAGCTCCGGCGGGATCTCATGGCGGCATGGAGAGTGCGACTGTTGCAACCCAGCGCAGGGCACGCCACAATTGCGGCGGTAAGACCCCTCTTTGAGGAGTGGCTTGAGAGGCGCCACGGCGTCCTCACCTTCCGCCTGACGCAGGTCCTCACCGGACATGGCTGTTTCGGGAGGTTCCTGTTTCGTATAAGGCGGGAGGAAACGCCCGGGTGTTATCATTGCGTGGATCGACCGGAGGACACGGTGGAGCATACGGTGGAGGTCTGCCCGGCTTGGGCGGAGCACCGCCGTGTCCTCGTGGCGGCGATCGGCGGCGGCGACCTCTCGCGTCCGGCCCTGGTTCAGGCCATGGTACGGAGCGAGAGGGAATGGGAAGCCGTCACCTCCTTCTGCGAAGCAGTAATGCTCGCGAAGGAGGAGGCGGAGCGCGAAAGGGAGAGGCAATCTCTGCGCCCTCGCGCCCCTAGCCGCCGCAGGAGGAGGAGACACCCTGGGCGTCGGGAGTCGATTGCCGACTCCCGGCCACCGTAGGCGCGGGCTTGCGGACGGCGAGCAATGGGCAGCTCGCCGTCCGGTAAGGACCAGGCCCGGGTCGACGGCGCGTCGTGTTCCACGCGCGCCTCAAAGAGATGTCAGCACCATTGACGGGGTCCGATAGGACCGATGCCTGCCGGGGCTGCGGATTGTTCGAAAGAGTTACCGTGGCCCTGGCGCACAGGCAACTGAAGGAACACGGGTGGGTTTTAGTCAGTAAGAGTCTGACACGCCCTTCCGCTCCGCCCAGAGCGGGAGACGTCATTTGATGATTTCCCACCCAAAAAAAAAAAAAAAAAAAAAAAAAAAAAAAGATTGTCAAGAAAATTAAATTTATGGTTTAAAATGCAATTACGACGTATTAAGGCAGGTGTACGATACTTGATTAAAGTAATTTTGGGCTCGATTGAAAGTATTTTAATCTAATTAAGAGCAGACGTTTGAGACAGTTTAGGAAGAAATTATCTTGATTGTTCATCGTGGGTGGTTGTGTGGGTATGAGTAAGATTGTAAAGTATTTTTTTTGGTACAATGTGTACCAGTGGGGTAATTATGTAACACATTAACAGTAGGAATAGCTTTCATTTTGCTAGTTCAACAAAATTCATTGCGTTATTTACGTTGTTGAGCGGACAAATTTTTCGAACATATGAAGCAATGGATTAGTAAAAGGCTTCAAAATGATTCAGATTGTGGTAGATAGTGTGTTACGCAATTAGGTTACTGGTTTAATTAAAATAGGATTAAGTGGTGGGTAAGACCTAACAAGTTCTTAGAAGAAAACACCTAGAAAACATTTGTGGGTTTATGGAATTATTGCCATAGAGTTAGAAGATTAGATTTATGTGTGTACATAAATTATTAAATAAATAAATAAATCAAGATTAGGATCATTATCATGACATAGGGTGACTTCCGTGGTCGCGGATTTTCTGCCGGGGCCGCGGATTCTGCTGGGGTCGCGGATTGTTCGAAAGAGTTACCGTGGCCCTGGCGCACAGGCAACTGAAGGAACACGGGTGGGTTTTAGTCAGTAAGAGTCTGACACGCTTTTCCGCTCCGCCTAGAGCGGTAGAAGTCATTTGAGGCTCTACCCGCCAAAAAAAAAAAGCGGGACGGAGGATCCCCAATAACGAGGTTTTTAACCTGGCCTGTTAGGCTGAGTACAAACCACATTCTGCCTTCAGCATTCTGTAGACTTCATGTTCATAAAAAAATGATGGCACACACATGCAAAAACAACGTATTTTTTTTTTGTAAATTCATGGTAATTAGGTAATTGATTGTCAAATTGGCACACTATGTCAATTTGCTGTGATTTAGCCGTTTCATACAACTGTCAAAGTTGTTATTTGAACATAGGTACGGACAATTAAAGCTGGTAGTCAATTTGACAAACAGTTTAATTTCCCCGACTTTACATATTTAAAACTGTTCTGTCTACAACACACAATACTGAGTTTTAGTACGTGTAGAGTAATTTTAACACCACACTACGTCTAGATCGTGTTAATTGCCGTTTCGTCGATTATTGTAATAAACGACTTGACTTGAAAAATATCACGAGTTTTTAATTATTTTTATGTTTATTACGAATGTATTATAAGTACGCACAAATCTTTCGAATCAAATCGTCTAAATGATGGTGAAAACTGCATGCAAATCCATTGTGTAGTTTGGAAGATCTAAGCGACCACACAGACAGACGAATGTGGTTTACACTATTTATAAAATTAATTAGTTAAGGCTAATAATATACGGCTTTGGTATTGATTATACTAAAAATAACACAATTACTGTTTACATTATAACTGTATGCAATGACTCACATGGAGTTGTGACCTAATTTTCAATGTCAGTGATGTCACATTAAATAATTGACATTAATTCAACCTTTACACCTACACACCTATTGTTTGCAGACACTGAATATTTAATTATTAATTGTTAATGGACAATAATTGTTGCTCCGATATTTTTTATTATGATACCAGTAAACTAAATTTGGAACAAGGAACCGTTAGGAGTGTCACAAAATGTTATAAGTATTATTGGTGTTGACCTCCAGTAAATTAAATTATACTTAGGTACGTCTATAGTGATCTATAGAAAGGATCTCAGAATAAGATGTTTAAGGTTTGATAACACATTGCAATACATCGCGAATTCACGACATTGCAGGCACAAGAAAAAAAAGATAATCTAATTTCATTCGGACTTCTAACCAGCACACATGAGAATATCAATTTCTGTTTCTATAATATATAATATAAATTAATTCCCACTTATGACCCCTAGTTATATTATATTATGTTCCTACGACATATCCCTACCTACATGAGATATTTGCTATTCATTCATTCATCACAGCATCCCATTTCCTTTGATTACTCGTACGAATTTTCCCTCGTGTTCATTACGAAGTTAATACACAACATAGAATTTATCTTTCGGAATGGTTATTAAGAAACAAAAGAGAGAGCTCATTAATTTACGAAATTCTCCATACTCACATAACACCACTTCAATTTCACTACGTAATTTAATTAATTGCCCACGCTCCGAGTACGGCCCTGCCACGGCGATCACGAATTAGCAATTTAATATATCAACTTGAACGAACATTATTAAAAATAATAGCCCTTTATAACAACCTCTTTACGATTTTGAGACTAATATAAAGTTCTATAAGGAATGGCCACCATATAAGGTATTATAAGCTTTTATATGTATGACTCGTAATTATGTCATTAATTGACAGTGGTGGGAATAAGGTTGTCGCTTATAAGGCGGATCAATAAAGTATATCGAAGCAATCGTGCTTACGCGTATTGTGAACAAAGTACGAGTATGCCAATCAATCTGTAAGCTCACTGATTGACACGAGGTTCTCTCAAAAATGAGATTAATTTGCGATCTGATTGACGTAGAATGCTCGTTTTTTTTGCGGCAAAGAATACCTAAGTATCTCGCGCTGGTGAAGTAAGATTGTGGTTTGACTTCTAAATACT
Organism: Dryobotodes eremita; assembly: GCA_917490735.1. Classification (NCBI taxonomy): domain Eukaryota; kingdom Metazoa; phylum Arthropoda; class Insecta; order Lepidoptera; family Noctuidae; genus Dryobotodes; species Dryobotodes eremita. The sequence goes on from OU823261.1 coordinate 7,744,398, forward strand.
ACAACGAATCTTGTTCTCATCTAGTTGTCATTAAAATCTACTACGAATAAATAATTATTTAAGTGCTGATCGTGAAAATCATTTTCTTTGTCACTGTATTTTTTTTGTATAATTATAAACGAAAACATATCTCATAAGAGTGCTTCCAATCTGGTTAAAAAAAATGTTCAAGTCAATTTTATTTCATGGACGCATACATAATATCACGCCTGTATTCCTCAAAGGGTTAAGCGGAGGTGTACCTATAGCAGACCCACATTTCGCCAGTTATGTATAAGTCCCATCCCAGTCCAAAGTCTGGAGTTTGGAAATTGGTGGTGTGACCCCCGTGCCTCGAAAAGCACGTTAAGCCGTTGGTCCTGCGCCTGATCTCTCTCCGGTCGTGTCGGATTGCCGTCTCTTCGGACTATGAAAATGAAGGAAGACAGAGTGCACCTGTGTCTGCGCACACACTTGTGCACTATAATATTATTATCTCCCGCGCCGGCGGCAAGTTTCCGTTGAGATTGTCCGAAATACGGTCTGGAGGAATATAATATAAGTCCCATGTCATAGGGGACGAGTATATTGCCTTCAACCGGGCACAAGTCTTGCCTCTGGCCTGCTACTGGCAAATTCCAAATGAAAAAACTAATTTACCTAGGTACGTACTATTTTATGAATATTCCGTTTAATACTCACATTATAGAATACAGCTTTAAACAGATAATCATGAAGTGTTAATAATAATAATAATAATTCTTTATTTATCTATAAATTGGTGACAAAAATAATTGTACAATATTTTGGTACAGAAATGTGAGACTAATTAATGTCCTGGCTCCCAAACTAGGTTTATTGCCTGTGACTTGGGAGTCAATATAATGCATGCTTAATATAATGCATGAGCCAGCCCTAGTAGTGACGGTGATCAATCAGTCTGGCATGAGTGCAAAAATGTAATGAGTTACGAAAGAATTTTTATAAATGCGTACCGGCGCGGCGGCGCGGCGTCATTGTAATGAAGTATGATTAAATTACTTCCGTATCTTTTAAAACAAACCCTACAGACTATTATAACATGTCAGTATTGAGAGATAATGACTCGAAAGCATTAGTAAAAGTTGATTTTAAAATTAAAGGAGAATGTACACAGAGAAGACAAGGTGCGAACAGCGGACAAGGATACGTCAGAAACGCTAGGCCTTTACTCGAAGACAATATTTTAATAAATGCAGCAATGCAGAACTTATTGATGGAGTCTTCAAATCTGTGTTTGGTCTACGTCCGGACTCCGGTTTATGCCATATTTATTTTCAGTGTGAATCGCGCCTAAAGTTCACATTCAAGCTTAGCACAAGTATCAAATTCATTAATGCTATAAATAAATAAAACCGGTACTAGTATGCTCTACTTGTTTTTCACATGGCGAAAATTGCATTTTGGTTAGAAATATGATAACTTGACTCGAAAACTTTTATCTAGATTCAATTCTGAGAAAATCGTTATCATCATCAGCCTACAGCAGTCTACTCTGGACATAGGCCTCTTCAATTGCAAGCCATTTAGCTCGAAAAAAAAACAATACAAAATCTAACTAAAACAAAAAATGCTACCAATTAATTAATGCCACTATCTTTTAAAGCTCGGCAAATGGCCTGAAACCTACAAAAGTATTTAGAAAAGTAGGTAAAACACGAGGATTTATATACGTTTCAAAAGTTTCTAAAGATCGTAATTTTGTTTCGACGAGTAATTCGCTCATTTATTTGAGTAATAACATTTTTCTCCACTTATGAAATGCGTGGAAAAATAAATAATTAAAACGTATAATTTATTTCGTCGAATGTTTTCACTCATATTATTATAAAATATTTTTGTAGAAACTGTTATGATTTGATAGACCAGTATTTTATACAATATTATGTTGTGAGAATTACAAATCGTTTTCGATTTTCATTAATACCGGATTCAAACGGTTCGATTTTAGTTGAACAACGTTTGTTGTTCAACAAAAAATACTTTGTTTTTTTAATTAAATTTGATTGAAAGTCTGTTCAGACTGCTCCAATCGCTTTCGACTTAGCAGTTGATCAACTAAAATCGAAAGAACCGGAAATCGAATGACTTGTCACTTATTAAAGACCGCGTTCACACCAAACCTATTGTCAACCAGCGATTGTGAGCATGCTTACTAATGGCGTAGTGTCGGTTCGGTGTGAACGAAAAGTTAAATGTGTATGGAAAAGTAGTAAACTGTGTGACACACGCTCTCAGTTAGCCGCTGATAACACATTAGATGTCAATACAGTCTAACTGTGCTAGAGAGAGCTGTCACTGTTGCAGCTGTTACCTTATAGAGGTGTGAGGAACAGGGCGTAAAGTTCACTCATACCTCCATAGAAAAGAGAGGATCCTCCGACCAGACGGGTGTCGTGTCTGGTGGGCAACTGCCCAACGGTAGATGTCGGGACGTTTTATATATGCTAGTTGCGCGGTAAACTCTGCTTGCGCGATGCAGGATTTTGCGTGACGTTAGTGTGACGCGTAGCTCGCATGTGGCGATGTAGATACCGCTACAAACTTTCTATCATCAGCACCCTAATTGTGTAACACACTATCAACCCCAATCTGAATAATGTTGAAGCCTAATCTAATCCATTGCTTCATAATGTTCGAATACTGTATTTGCTCATCAACGTAAATAACGCAATGAATATTGTTGAACTGTCAAAAAGAAAGCCATTCCTACTGTTAGTGTGTTATGCAATTATCCCGCTGGTTTTCGTCAGTTGTGATTTGTGAGCCAATAGACAACTCATTTCTTTTCGAGGGTACTCTTAAAAGTGGCTTAGTTTATTAGTTTAATTTGCAATCGTTAGCCGTTAATGATTTAGAAATAGGATGTTTTTCATTCCGGTAGCACGTTCCTGTGCTATAATTTTTGGAAACGATGTTATGTTCCAGACTCCAACCTGCAGGCAAAACTTATTAAACATACCTAGCTTTTATACTCATTTCTATCCTCAAATTCACTCAAGTATTCGAAAACCCATTATTATAATAACCAAGCCATAAACTCTCAACAGAAATACGTTTGAACGAGAAGCAGAATCAAACCCGGTAACGTATCGAAATAAAACATCGAACTTCTTTATACGGAAACGAAATGCACTTTAAAGTATAAGGGTATTGGAAAAACATTAGTCTTGGATGGAAGGAGAGATATGACAATGGGGCTGCGATCCTTTCAGAGCTATCTTTATAGTGATTCCGTTATGTTTGAATCATTTGTGTGCAACAAGTTATTATTATTTGATGCATAGACTGGAATAAAGGAGGTAGTGGGTAATTGTGTATCGTTAGTGTCCTGAAAATTTGCGGTCCTATCTATGGCTTGATAATGTATCCCGTCATGTTCGGGAATGGGCGCCGTTAGTGCGGACTGGTCATCACTTGGCTGCCACGGCTTATTTTAATTAAATTTAATATTTGAATTGTTTTTGTCTTTTTATTGCGAACGCTTTTAACGTTCTGTATCGTTCTCACATGTATAATTTCAACATGAATGTTGTAACAAATATTTTGTAACCATATTTTGATTTAAAAGAGTGTCTATGGAGATTCTTGCTCGTTCTTCTCCAAAGGTACCTACTACGCTTTGGAATGGGCAACTAGCTTCATCTTTCGGACTGACCGACCCCTTGACAATTCAAAAGTGCCTGTAATTGGTTTATTTGAAATAAATGCTTTGAGTTTGAGTTTGAGTTTATTAGCAGCTCAAAACCATTTGTCATGGAAAACTATACGGGAATGGTAATTGCCGGTATCAAGAAAGACAAGAAAATTATTTATTTATCATCGCAAAAACGAAAAAAAAATAAAATACGATTTTACAAAAAAAAAAGAACCAACTTCCAAAAAAATACTACAACGTGAAAAATTACTTTAATTTCGAACGTCGGTGTCTTTGGATCTGTATTTTAGTTTTTTACCACCGACTTCCGAAATTAAGTAATTTTTCTCTTTGTAGTATTTTTTTGGAAGTTGGTTCTTTTTTTTTTGTAAAATCGTATTTTATTTTTTACTTTTTATTTATTGAACACAAGATACACAAAGTGGATTAAATACGTATTATCGAAGTAAATTCAAAAACTACTCAAGCAAAGTTAATAAAATTTATATGGGACCACCGCTCAGGGTTCCTCTATCAAATGGAAATGGAATTTTTAAAATTGGTCCACAATTGACGATAATATCGATGAACATACATAAAAAAATATACATACAGCGAACTTCCTTCTCTATTGAAGTCGGTGAAAAATCCTTGACACACTTTTTTTTTTGGGCGGGAAATCATCAGATGACTTCTCCCGCTCTGGGCGGAGCGGTAAGGCGTGTCAGACTCTTACTGACTAAAACCCACCCGTGTTCCTTCAGTTGCCTGTGCGCCAGGACCACGGTAACTCTTTCGAACAATCCGCGATCCCGCCAGGCATCGGCCCTATTGGACCCCGTCAATTATGCTAACATCTCTTTGAGGCGCGCGTGGAACACGACGCGCCGTCGACCTGGGTCTGGTCCATACTGGACGGCGAGCTGCCCATTGCTCGCCGTCCGCACGCCCGCACCTACGGTGGCCGGGAGTCGGCTATCGACTCCCGACGCATCCTTGACACACTGATAGTGAATTGATCAATGCTGGTGCTTTCTTTGTATGACAAGAGGTCTTCTACTTAATTTGGGCCATTCCCATTCTGATATTGAAAGTTGCTATCCAAGTACCCAATTCCAACTCTTGAAAAGGTGCAGTTCTATTAGCATAAGTTCAGCAATCGTTGTTACTTTTCGTATCTTGGTATGTAAGCAGTAAATGTTGGTAATTAAAAGTGTAAAATATTGGTAGGTATGTCTCTCCATCTTGATGTCCTTTTGCAAATAAATATATATGATAATCATTATATATTTATTATTCAAACGAATACTCGTATTATTTTACGATACCCGCCGGGAAGATCGGAAAGGATTGGTGTTAATCGTTTAAGGATATAATTAGTTGAAATATACATTTGTGATGAATGATGAAAATTATGCAAAACAGTCGCAAATAATTATTCACTGCACACAACGTCATGAACCTAATGTGTAGGTAGATAATCACCGCGTTAAGCATAATTATGGAATTGATGCTTAGGACCGGTTCGGCCCGGTGTGCCTGGCCAGGCGCAGCGGGGCGCGGTTGTCACTGCCAAACGAATATCAACGTTGTGTGACTAAAAATAAAGTTAAGAATGAAGAACCTGAGATGCGCGCCTCTTCCCGCCTAGACGCGCTCTCGAGCTAATGGAAATTTATTTATTTTCAACTTTATTTCAACAGAAGCAAGGTCGATATTTATTTGGCAGTAATGAATGCATTGCGCTGCGCCTCGCCGATGTGCGCTGGCCCTTACAGTGAGCTGATTTAAAGGCCACACCCCTTGCTTGACATGATACCTTTTAACGAAAACGCAATATGAAGTCTTTCTGCGTTGTATAAGCCAGTGTCTATTCGCCTGGCCTGCTGTCTTTGTCGTCTGCATTATCCCTATAGGTGTATACCAGCGCTGCGGTACCTATTTTTTTAAATATCGCAGCATTACGCGGAGATAGGAGCCTTTTTGGCCTCGCACAAATTTTTTACTTGTTTATTGTTATTTTTTATTTTTTATTATTGTTAATTTTGTTAGTTTTAAATGCTTCTTTTTTATCATTTTATTTTTTACTCTTTGTATTTCTTGTGCGTGTTCCAAATAAAATATTTTTCTTTGTTTTCTTTTTCTTTCTAATATTACAGGATACGTTGACGTTGACACCAAAATCTCAATACTTAAGGCAATAATTATCCTCATTATGTTGATCAACGACGTTGTTATATTGGTATGATTCCTCGTCGTGATCACTAATTACCTTTATTATGGACACATTCTGCTGTTCTGAAACATAGCTATACGATTTAATATAAGGATTAGTCTGACCCGATTCCGCAATTTGTTCCTCGTGTTCATTCTCGAACACTTCGACTGATTCTTAGGCGTAAAATTCGAGTATTCTATTCTATTTTATTCTAAAATTGGTGTAAGTTTAAGTTAGATTTTGGTTAGTTCTCCAATAAGCGTTTCAAAACCTTATTTATTTAATGCTGAACGAGTTATAATGACAAGCTTAATACGGGAACCATTCGCAATGCTTGTTAGTGCCAGGAGCATTATCATTAGTAGCTACGGCTGTTAGAAAATCATTACATAGAGCATGCAATTACGGAGTGAGATACGAGATAAAACTGGTGCGAGTTTCAAACGATAATGCAGTTTAACACGTTAGTTGTATGGCTGTTCAGCTTAGGGTAGGCAGCTTTCTTTAGAATTAGAACTTCCGTGATATATGCGTACGATTAGGTACCAATGTCTTTCTGGTCAATATGCCCTAGCCTTTTCCCATGTTGGGGTTGGCTTCCAGTCTAACTAGCTGCATTGTCTAAAAAAACAAGGTCTGGCACTCCGAGAGTGACACAAGCTTACGTCACTATCCAGTTGCCACTTTATTGCAACAAAACAAGAAGTATGGAAACATTTTCAGTCACCATTCTGTTAAACAAAAATTTATCAAGCATTTAAATTGTCGTTTTGTTTTTCTAATCAAACAAAACAATTCATATTTAAACTTATACCGACTTAATTGTTACTTAAAACCTCATTGATTTATCGGATTCGCACAGGTAATAAAGGTGGTTGGGGAGTTATTATGACACACTACTGGTAACACAGCGGTGATGACGTAGGCTTGTGTCACCCACGTGACCACTGTGTCTCGGAATGCTATACCTGGCGAAGTATATTATTATACCATGACTGGATGCAGCTGAATATCAGTATTTTACATACCTATCTGACCTCCACAATATAGTTACTAGGTAACACAATACCCCTTGGTAAGACTGGTTATCAGACTTTTGGGCTTCTGTCTACCATGTCAAAGATCTACAAATGACTCCGGAACCAACGGCTTAACGTGCTTTCCGAGACATGGGGGGTCGATATGTAGTGTACCCATCTACAAACCGACCGCGGCATGCGTAGCTTAACGAGCGCTTCAAATGTCTTTCTAGTATGAAGAGTAATTAGAATATTTATAATTGAGATTTGAGTACTTAGAATGCACAGAATCTAATGAATTTATATAACCTATTGTATTTGTAAGCAACTCATAACGAGAGAAGAATGAACAGTCTCTATGTTTAGAAAATCATCAGAGTCATCTAGTCAGTTAGACAAGAGCTTGTCGGCTTTGCAGATCTATGGTGACACAGGGCTGAGCTATGATTTCCGTCGAAGAACAGGACAAAACTTTGATTGGAGACTGTCAAACGACAGCAACGTAAGAAGATAAGCTAAATAAACCGACGAACACAAGGAAGCACGCAAGCAACATACATAAAGCTTTTAGATAGGAATAGAAGAAAGAAAGAACAGGTATTTATTAGCACTCGCACAGGATTATCACAAAATAAACTAAACACATTCATAAAAAAAACGGAAGGTCTTGTACGAGGCCAAAAGGCCCCTATCTCAGCATGATGCTGTGACATTTAAAAATAAGTGTCGCAGCGATGGTATTCTGGTAGGGCCCGCTGCTGAGACGAGAATGTGAGGAGGAGTAGAGGTGAGAAGCGTAACTGAGTAAAGTTATCAATTCAGTAATGGAATAGGTTGTACTACGATTGTAAATCAGTTCTGTTTTCATGACTAATAAGCGATTTGGAAAAAGAAAATGCCCCTTTTCACGCTAGTAAAACATGTTTAAATTTAGCTTTTCGCTCAAACCGTTAGGAACTAAAACACTCACACAGCTACGTACTAAGATAATTATGCATCGGTCCATTCCAACTTAATACCGCAGTGAATGTGTTAAATCGGAGTGCTAAGTAACGGGGATAGCCGTATGAGCTTCAATTTAGCCTGAATAGGAAGGCTAGATATTGCTGCGAGTGTATTCCATATTTGGAAAAGATATAGTGTTATAACTTCACTTGTTTTAGTGTTATGTAATCCCAATATTAGAGACATTGATTGGAGTTCTGGGTGATTTAACCAGGCGGCGTGCGGAAGGTTAAAATATTTAACACGGAGCATAAGGTGGGTGTAACAAACCCTGATAGGGATCGTGTGGACTTAATAGTTATTTAATTGATTATTAAATAATCAGTACTTAATATTGAACCTAAATTAAAGGTTAATTTAAAAAAAATAGGTTTTTTATATTTATTAAAGGAATCAACAATATAAATAAAATTAACTTTTATTTATAGCATATATGACGCTTACTCATTAGTTTTTTGGTAAAATAGCGAAGCAAGAAAACTAATTAAAACAAAAAAGCACAAAGAAGAAAAAAAGATACTACGAGTAGTTCAAAATTTGTTACTCGGAGCGTAAGGTGGGTGTAAGGCAACGTTAAACACTTCGCTGGGTGGCAATCGGCTGTGCTGTGAAAATCGGCGCTTCCTTATCACCCCCCGCGCAGCTACTCGGACGCACAGCCTAATTATAACGATTGACCACTAAAATATCTATAGATTTATCTTGGTCTGAGTTACCATACCTTTTTTTTTGGTGGGAAATCATCAAATGACTTCTCCCGCCCAACTTTACGCTCGCAGGGTTAACTGGGATATAGATTTCGGAAATTAGATTTGCCGGGTTAATCGAATTGATTGATTGATTGAGGAAATGCATTCAATTAAACTATCGCTGAAGATGAGTATAGAGTAGGTAGTGTATATGTGCATTAAAGTAGGTAAATAATCTCGGTTTATTTTGATGTTTCTGTATGTGAAATTTGAAGTCTTAGGAAAGTACTTGGATGACTCTTCTGTTAGCTGATTTCTGTTAATACAATTTACATTTAACATACATATTTTTTGTAAAAAGACAAGAGTACTTTTCCCACAGCGAATTAATTAATTTTCATTTCGAAAGTACCTTTCAAACACACAAACACAAAATGTATCACATTACGTGCTTCTCACACTTGAATATATAGTAAGAAATAATTACATTAATATTTCAAAGGCAGTTTCACACGAATGCACAATCATGGCAGTTCTACGCAGGCATTAGCATAACTGTGGGCCTATCGCGTATTTATCGCATTTGACTTCACGTCCGTGGCGTTAACAAGGTGCGGTGCGTGGGGCGATTTTTAGTCGCAGGTTTTAGAAGCACATATTTTTTAGAGTTTATCTGTAGAGTGCTTTTTTAATTGCAATAGTGGGGTTCTAATTGGAAATAATGAGTGTTGATAAGACACTGGGATTTTATTGATTATTGTAGGTATGTAACTTAGTATCCAGTTTTTTGTGTTAAGGTATTGAAATAAACATTAAAATTCTGGTTGCTAATGTTTCGTTAAATAATGCAACAACTATTAACAAAAAACTGAAAAAAGTTGAGACAATAATATAGCAGGCAAATTAGTCAAATTATTTAATTGGAGAATCAGATAATTCTGAACGGATTCACTGTTATTTTGTTCGCTGCGGACATGCTGGTTGAACTAATACACACATACTGAAAGACAGCATTGACAGGGCACACGTGGCAGCAAAAATAAAACTAATTGGTACGGTGTTACATTTATACTGATCGTAGAAGAAAATGAAAAGGCTTCATGTTTGAGAAATAAAATAGTACATTTCTTCACTAAAAGTCGTATAATGTGCAACCTTTTCGATTAAGTTACGTTATCAATTTCAAAACTAACTACTATACCCGTCTCATTACTAAATGAATTCTAACTTTATTTCGAACTCAAACCTTCTTCCTACACACTTTTTTTTTTTCTTACAGCCTACAAACACATATTTGCATCGGGGGTTAAACATTAATTTTAAATAAATACGCACAAGATTTTTCAACAAAAAAAAATGTTAGAAGCCGCTTCCATACTTTCATAGCTAGTAATTAACTTTAGGTAAATATGCATCCGAATATCCGATCTCTGTACATAACATAACAACACGCCTGTATTCCCCGAAGGGTTAGGCAGAGGTGTACCTATACACAACATAAACGAACGAACGAAACGAACGGACGTGCGAATTGTATAAATAATAATATAATTGTATTAATAATTGCTACTTACCCAATTTCTCGCTTCATTAAACTTTTTTTTATAAGTGGCCTAACAGTTTTCATAACTGAGTCAAATAACTACCAAAAGACTACAAGTTTTGCTTACCCCCACATGTTTAGCTTTATTTTCTCGAGTGTCAAATTCTCTCATCAAGTAAGTCACGAATTCACGTTGAATATCAACAATGAAAGTAAAAGCAAACAAGCAGCTGGGTAGTTGCGTAACACACTAACAGTAGGAATGGCATTCATTTTGACAGTTCAACAACATTCATTGCGTTATCGCGTTGTTGAGCCGACAAATTTTTCCAACATATGAAGCAATGGTAATCGATTGCTTCATATGTTAGAAAAATTTGTTGTGAACCCTATTGAAGCATATTGCTAATGCAATAGGCTTCAAAATGCTTCAGATTGTGATAAATAGTGTGTTACGCAATTAGGGTGCGGATTGCTTTCGAACGATACCTATCTAAAGTCAGTCGTCACGACAATCGTAAGTCGTGACTCTTTTAATTTACTAGTCATATAGTTGTAGGCTTAAGGGCTAGAGAAAGATAAAACGATCTACATTGCATAGTCCGTGGAAAGATACAGATATTTTGTCAACTTTCAATTGAAAACTGCATTAAGTCAAAACTTTATTAGACACAGAATTTACTGAGGGTGTTTTAAGTGTCGGATTGTTGGTCTAGCTCATAGGTTCTCAACATTATTTTGCCCACCGGAGATATTTTTTGTGTAGGGCCCCTTATTCTTTTTACTTACCATCTGTAGCCTAACTGAAACACCTATTCCCACAATTATATTTAAACGTCTAATATTATATACTCACAAGATCCCAACTTAACGCCTCCTATTTTTCTCTGGGTTTATACTGCCTCCCTGAAAGTCTCAAACGCCCACGGAACGTCGCGGCGTTCACGTTGAGAACCTATGCTAGCTCAAGAAAGAACGCACGAAAATTGCAGCATTACCACCATTTTAATGTTTGTCAATCAATTATTTTGAGCAATTTTGGCTACTTGAATATGGTTGTAAAATGCGCACTATGGAATTGATCTGAAGTTCATTTTATTTGACTAAGAGCAATTTTTTCAATAGACAGATAACTTTTATCAAAGCTTTTGTATAGAAAATAATCACGTCAAACTGTTATTATATTTTATTATTCTGATATATGTTATAAACTATTGAAAAATCATCCCATAATTAACTTACCTTTGGGTCTTTGTTAGACATGTAAAAATAAAAAATCACGTGTGGCACTCGGGGACTGCCGCGGTAAAGCTATTGCATAGCATTTTTATCAACTTATGCAATTATAATTATTTATTTATTTTTTATTTATGCAGTATTTTTTTTTCTTTGATATTAATTCAAGTGCAGTCGTACTATATACATACACGTTAAGCGAACGCTCGGGCGAGCTACATGGTAGGTGGAGTGGGGGGTGTTAGGTTTTATTTTCGTTACGGAATTTCTTGATTCGGTCGCCGCGCTCAAAGCCCGCAATAAAAGCTATGCAATAGCTTACAACTTTATTTTGACAAACTTGCTTCATGACGGCTTGCTTCCGGGTGCTTACAACCTTTCTTTTTCTTCTAAAGAAATCGTAGATAATGCAAAATCAGTGACATTTCGAATACAGACTTTTTAAATATTTAAAAACCGGTTTAGTCTTCTTCATCAATTGATCAAATCGAGTATTTTATTACTTCGGATTACCATAATGACCAGGCAGTGGGACATGATTAGATGCGAATTAATAATTGTTGTACCTATGTAGAAACTTTATCATGGTTTTATGTCATACTAATCGATTATATCTTCTTATTATTTTATTTTATTAAGTTTCGATATTTATGAAGCTTGAATCGGTCATAAGGTGATTCCTAGGCGATCGTGTATCGTGATATATTAACAGCGCCGCTTCAAGATGGGAATCTTATTTAAATGTCCGTTGATTTTAGCGAAGCAAATACATCTACCGTTCGGATTTGCATCGCTATAAACTTTCTCAAAGATCGTATGACGCTCGTAAAATCGGGTTTTAGCGTAAAAGCGATAAACTAACAGTTTAAATGTCATAAAGAGGTAAGAAGATGGGCAAAACACACTAACTACATTACCACAAAAGCCACGATATCCCTGTGGCAGTGCAAGCAAATGCTTGGCAGGAATTGGGGGATTAGCCCCAGGGTCACTTACTGGCTATATACCACAGTTATCCGACCAATTATCACATACGGCTCACTAGTCTGGTGGCCCAGGACAGACCTGAGCACAGCCCAAAGAGATCTCGAAAAACTGCAGCGGTTAGCATGTGTAGCAATCACTAGCTGCATGAGGACTACACCCACTGCGGCCCTAGAGGTAATGCTGGGGCTGTCGCCTCTACACCTTATCGTGCGGGAGGAGGCCGCCCTGGCTGCCTTTAGGCTCCATTTATCAGGGACTCTAAGCAAAGACTCTAGAGTCAAGCACATACGCATAAAGGAGGACGCGATCAAACGACAACCAATGATGGCATCACCCAGCGACAAATCCTCGAAACTACACTACTTTCAAAAGCATTACAACAAAATACTCACAGAAGAACGGTGTGACCACTCAGACTCAAAAGAGCTGAGAGTATACACCGACGGATCAAAGACCGACTCCGGAACCGGAGTCGGAGTTTTCTCGCACGATCTCAACATCAACATATCAAGCCCGCTGGGAATGTTCAACACCGTCTACCAGGTGGAGTGTGTGGGCATCATACTAGCGGTGTACGCCATAGAGGCCAGGAGAGTTACGGACACCCATATACGTATACTCTCCGATAGCGCCTCAGTCCTCCAGTCCTTGGGGAGAAAATATATTACCTCGAGTATAACACTAGAATGTCATAATGCTCTAGAACTAGTAGCGGTATCTAATCGTGACACAGTGACACTGCAATGGATAAAAGGACACAGTGGATCACTGGGTAACGACGCAGCTGACGAACTGGCTAGAAGAGCATCCAGCGCGCCAGTCTGTGGACCCGAACCCATCGTGCCCATCCCCTTCAACCAGCTACGCAGGTGGCTACAGGAGTTCACCCACACACAAGCGGAGAGCTGGTGGAACTAGACACCAGGCTGTAGGCAGTCGAGGGAAGCTACGCCATCTTTAGATAGCAAGCTAACCAGATGTTTATTACGTCTTGACAGGAACGGCCTGCGCCTGGTGACGGGGACCATCACGGGACACTGCCCACTAAACAAACACTTCCACACAATAGGCATAACGGACAGTCCTCTATGCAGGGCTTGCATGGAGGCTGAGGAAACCGTTGCGCATGTGCTCTTTGAATGCACAGGCGTCACCCAGATTAGGACACAAACCCTCGGGGCACCCAGATCCTACACAGATGCCCTCAGCAAACCAGGAGACATTATTAACTTCTGGAGGGAGGTGGGCTGGTTGGAATAACCACCGACGGCCGACTTGGCCCACGTACAATGTTCCATATGAAGGACTAAGTGCGGAAACCAGAACCCATAAAGAAGAAGAAGAAGAAGAAGAGGTAAGAAGTCAAGTGACTCGGTTAACCACACAGTTATACCATACATTATTTGCGTTGAAACAGTTGAGTTGCGTCGTGAGCCTTGAGCAGTGTGGACGTGTTTTAAAAATATATTTATAAATCGTCCTCAAATTTTAACAAAAGAGAGAAAAATAAAAAAGTTTGAGATCAGGTGGGATTTTTTTTTTTTTTTGGAAACGTCCTTCTCCGAATCAGTAAATAATCGCTGAACATACATGGGGGTGTTTCGGGAAGCCTTAGGATAGAGGATTCTAAAATTTTCTTTTGAACGTCGTTTAGGCCAATATTTTATAGCCTAAAAAAGTCCCTAGATCAATGAATTTTTCTAGAGGCAATCACGGACTTCAGCGTTGCCCTACGGAATTTCAGAAATTCCTAGGGCAACACTGCACTACATGTACAAAAAACCCAAAAAAAAAATGGAACCGAATACAAACAAATAATCTCTAAACGTGTCGTCTACATTCCTGTTCCCAAAGCAGTCTTCTAGCCAAGACGATGCCCATCTTACTCGCATATCCATACTTACAACAGAAGTTGCAAAAGCTGCGATATCAAAGACCTGAACAATTTTTCGTGAAGGAAAACCTTAATAATATCGAGCTTCGAGTTTTATGATTACTCGTATATGTATAATATGTAGGTACTTTACACTAGTCACAGCAGCAACTTAATGGCGTAACACACTATCAATCACAATCTGAATCACTTTGAACAATATTGTTAATCCATTGCACGCAAATTTTGTGAAGTGCACCAAAGACGTAAAGAACACTCTGTTCAGAGCTTATTGCTTGTCAATGTACACATGCCAACTTTGGTGCAACTTCACAAAATAGATATACAGTTCATTAAGGATTCAGTACAATGATGCTTACCGTACCCTTATGAAACTGCCAAGATACTGCAGTGCCTCGAGCATGTTTGCCAAAGCGAGGGTCCCGGACTTTTACGCCATCATGAGGTCGAGGTTCGCGTCTTTTTGGCAAAGTTTGAGACGCTCCAGTAACAGCATTTTTAGAGTTGTCTCGTGCAACCTATCAAGCCCCATATTTGTGCACTGGATTTCTGTTCATCTAAGCGAGAACAAAAAATTACGAAAAAAGTATGTTTTGAAGACTATTAGGTCTATACTACTAGACTATAGGAGGAGGTCCTCCTATACATACCTCCATGTTTTTGTTTATACTTTTACTTATTATTGTATTTTTGTATATGGGTATTTTGCTTGCAATAAAACACAATAATTATTATTATTATTGCTTCATAAGTTGGAAAAAAATTGTCGGCTCAACAATGTAAATAAGGCAATGAATGCTGTTGAACTGTCAAAATGAAAGCCATTTCTACTGTTAGTGTGTTACGCAATTACCCTGCGGGTGGCTAGTCAACCGCCTACGACAAATTCTCTAGTTTACTATTGCAATTTGTACGAAAATTGTAACAGTATTCATTGCCTTAAAATATCCATACCTATCTTATAATTAAATCTAGGTAGGAATATAGGTACTATGCTTGGGATACTTATATTAATATATCACGATCAATTTGTTCTCTTAAGTTATGTCATGATTTACAATGGCAAATTACCTGCTTGCTAACATTTAATTGAGCTGTGGGAATAGTATCAATGACCCGTACCTATATAATAATTATATTATGTCTCATGACTGAATGTCAACTGAACGGCAAATGTAGTATTCGAGATTTGTGACAGTAAATATTTTTTACAGATGTTAGCTTTTCGATTACATTACAAGCATACATTTACAATTGAAGCTGTTCAGTCATAATCAGCCTACAGACACCTACAACTCGTAAGTTGGAGCTGTTACCAGTGGGCCACGACTGCTCTCCCAAGCTGTCTAGTAAAACGTTTGAAAACTGTTGCGTAATCTGTGGTAGCAAAAAGCTTGAAACTGTATTGCATTTGCGGTGGAATCCCTGTGGTAAGGCATGAGCCATCGAGGTGATGTGACTGTACCTGCACACACCAGCATTTAAAAATCATGTCAAAATTAATCAATCCACCTAGCCATTTCCCAAATATGTTGGGGTCGGCTTCCATTCTAACCGGATTTAGCTGAATACCAGTATTTTATATGGAGCGACTCGCTATCTGACCTCCATAACCCAGTTGGGTGGCTGGGTAACACGATACCCCTTGGTAAGACTGGTTGTCAATTGGGCTTCTGACTAACCGTAAACGCTGTCAAAGATTTACGAATGACAGCCGGGCCAGCGGCTTAACGTGCTTTCCGAGGCAGGGAGGGGTCTCCATATGTAATGGATAGTCACCTATCCACGAATCGACCGCGGCAAGCATAGCTTACCCTTTGATCGACCCGTGCAGCTGTTCTCATTTATCCACGAACACCTCTCAAAAATAAAAATGATGTCGTAACCAAATTAAATTAAATAGGTAATGATTTAAGTGTCACATTTTACAAATATTGCTCATGACTGAAAAGCTGTCGTAATCCGCCTTGAAGGAGGTCGGACATATGGTTAAGACAAAACATATTTGTTGGCTGTCATAAAATTAATTATATTTCTTGCATTTGCTAGACTAGAACATTGTTTTAGACAGTGTTTTGTTAGCGCGCATAAATCGCTGACAAAACTCAAGGATCGTTTATTTTAGAAATCGTAATGAAGCTGCATTTGTTCCTACCGCTATGCAATGTAAGGATCGTAGCAGGTGGCGTTCTGTAGTTTCTGCCTACCCCCATGGAAAGAAGGCGTTACTTAATGTATGTATGTGTATTTTTATTACCTACTCTTATAATACTCTTTATGTTCAAGCAGTTTGAAATGATTGGGCCTGGACCTTTGACCAAGCGGCGAGCATTAAAAGAACAAGCTTTTTCAGCTATTTACTTCTATGGGTCCAGGGTAATCCCTAAAATTATTAATTTACTTTTTTCAACAGTCATGGCCTGTTCCTCCAACCTGTATAGTATTTTTACAGATTACCTTAGGGGTTCTGGCGGTAAATGATAAATGATTTTATTTCTGTAAGTAGGTTTGTACAAACAGTTTTATACGGCAGTCATATTTTTAAGCTATTGCATAGCTTTTATCGCGGGCTTTGAGCGCGGCGACCGAATCAAGAAATTCCGTAACGAAAATAAAACCTAACACCCCCCACTCCGCCTACCATGTAGCTCGGCCGAGCGTTCGCTTAACGTGTATGTATATGGTACGACTGTACTTGAATTAATATCAAAGAAAGAAAAATACTGCATAAATAAAAAATAAATAAATAATTATAATTGCATAAGTTGATAAAAAATGCTATGCAATAGCTTTACCGCGGCAGTCCCCGATTGCCACACGTGTTTTTTAATTAGATGAGGTTTCTATCTGATTACTCTGAGAAGAAAAGCTGAAACAATTTCAGAGGTCACAGTCTCTTCTAACGTCCAGACATAATCTTGGTCAGATCCTGTGAAGACCATATAGATTGGTATCTGAAATGGTTTTTTGAGGAAAGAACCACACAGATTGAGTGGACCTGTCCAGTCAGTGCACGCATTTGTCAGTAATCGTGCAGCTCGACTCACGAAGACAGGACTTAAGGTCAAAACATATGAAAGAAATCTGATACTATACATGGTAATATGCAACAAAATATCGAAATCAAAAGCCTTAGTTTCTGATACATTAATGACAAGTAATTATGTACATTGTCCGCGTTATCGACACATTGTTTATCAACGTATGTTTTATTATTCAACTGTTATAATATAATAGATGTCAAAAGGGCGCAGTTCCGTTACGATTGTCTATTAACCGAATGCTAATATATAATTATTAATATTATTATTATAAATTGTAGCTAATAACTACAGCTTTTAAGTGTTAGTTTTATATATTTTCATATCAGCTCGTAAATAGTTGAAGATCGACCACCCAAGTGATATATTTTACGGCCCTTTTTATAGTTTATTAGTTATTTGTTTTTAGTAATAAATCATAAAATGACCCCGCAGTAGCCCTCATAAATGACAGTTTTTCATCACAGATTTTTTGGTGTTCAGAGTAGTGTATAACTCGCCCTGCCTGACAAATCAATCTGCCTAGGGTTTTCCCCACTATGTTGGTGTCAGCTTCCAGTCTAACCGGATCTTTCGACCTGACTGGCATCGCTAGAAAAACTGCATGTTCCAAAAATAAAAAATCCAGCCCAGGGTGCTAAATACGTAATAGTCGCTGAGGGTGACGGAGTCCGCATGAAAGTCATGTGGGCCAATACCTAGTCGGGGGAGCATGACGAACTGCGCAAGTGCTCCAGCACCCAGGCCAAATTAAGTTGAAGAACATCGTGTGGTTTTAGTCAGTAAGAGTCTGACAGACTGATCCGCCCCAGGACGAAGAGCATCCATGAGTATTTCAAAACGCAAAAAAGGTGCTACATATTATGTACGTACGTATTTTCTACCGAATAAGCGATTCCGTATAGGCAGCTAACTAGTAACTAGTTTTAAACAACGTTGCGAGTTTTCTAAGTAGTCAATACTTTTACATCACTCTCTTAAGTATTCTACTATCTCTAAAAGTTATTACAAACACATTAAAAATGAATATTGTTAGTGTAGTGGAAATACGAATATTTTTGCCTGTAGGTATACCAAATAGCTTTCTCGAGTGGTACTCTTCGGAATCGTGATTCATGCAGGCTCGTTTTATCCATCGAATACTAAAGTAAAGTTTTAATATCGAGGACAAAAGTTGCCTCATGATAAGACAAGTTTTACACCATATTTTATCCAGTTCGTTAATTGGGTATTAGGTATATCCATTTAAGATTTCTCAATGGCAGTCCAGAGTCTGGAATTATGCCCGGTTGATGGCAAGGGGCTCGCCCCCTATTATGTACCTGGGATTTATACATAACTGGTGTACTATAGGTGCACCTCTGCCTAACCTTTCAGGGAGTACAAGTGTGATAAATGATAAATGATTTTATTTCTGTAAGTAGGTTTGTACAAACACTTTTACACGTCAATCATATTTTAAAACTAGATGAGGTCGGCGTTTCCTATCTGACTACTCTGAGAAGAAAGGCCGAAACAAACTCAGAGGTCACAGTCTCTTTTAAAGTCCAGACATAATCTTGGTCAGATCATGTGAAGACCATGTAGATTTGAGTCTGAAATTGTCTTTTGAGGAAAAAATACCACACAGAATGAGTGGACCTGTCCAGTCAGTGCACGCATTTGTCAGTAATCGTGCAGCTCAACTCAAAACTTAAGTAGCTCAACGATTCGACGAACAATACCAAAGAAAGGACATTTGGGTAGGCCGCATAAATTATTCAAACTGCCAGACTATGATTAAAACTAATCAAGAAAGAAAAAAATAAAACAATGATTTACATAGTCATTACATTCACAACAATTAAAATAATATACTATTTTACAAAGTAAATATTTATGTGATGTTATGTTGTTTTATTTTATGTGTTCATCCAAAGTTATACCATACGTAAGTACCTACTTAGTTTAGCACTTGTTTTAATATAACCTTGTGTTCATATGCTTATGTAGCTTTACATTGCTTGGTATTCCCACGGTGATATAGTTTTTTATCGTTCTGTGACCATTTGCAATGTAGTAATAATGTTTACAAATTCGTACAAGATAAGATAATGTTTAATTGACACTCACTGTATAATATCTACAAAATTAGCCAGTCTTATCTAAATTTTTTTTTACATATATTGAAAAAATCATAATTTTAAACAACCAAAGGTCGTGTTGCTATGTGTTACAATTAGTATTTTAATAATAAATTTTCTTTATAAAAATATTTTATCAGTAACAAAACAAATTCGGTGGTGACCAAGTTCATCTGTTTGGCGCTTAAATTCTTGGTTTCTATTTATCTTTGGTTGTCGTTTATTTTTATAGGTATGTGAATAATAACTTAAAAACTTTAATTTATTCATATTGGTCCCTATCGTCTGCTATAAAGAGATTATTACAAAGTAAGAAGTACGGTATGGGACACTTTTTTATTTTCATGATCAGGTGGGCAATTCCTGTTGATTTAAGAACGTCCACATTCTAACCTCGTTGTCAATCTGTCAGAAATACCTCATAATTTTCATTCATTTTTGACAAGTTTTTGACATTGATTATATCACCGAAATGAGATTGCGACTACATTGTGAACGTTTTTAACTAAAGG
Source organism: Dryobotodes eremita (assembly GCA_917490735.1). Classification (NCBI taxonomy): domain Eukaryota; kingdom Metazoa; phylum Arthropoda; class Insecta; order Lepidoptera; family Noctuidae; genus Dryobotodes; species Dryobotodes eremita. Next base: position 7,764,320 of record OU823261.1, read on the forward strand.
AATTGGCATTCCGGAAGCATAATTGTACACCTTTCAACACAGGTTAACACTTTTGCAGCCCGATTTATATAAATATAAAATGACTCGTTTCCCTAGTAAACTTGGAATACTTCCGGGCGAGACACAGACACGACAAACTCCACTCGCATGTACATTATTAGGTATGTACTTTATTATATTGTATATTATCTATAATATTATTATCTACAAAACATTATGATGGACACAAACTAACAAACAGGCTACAACGAGTGACGTTCTGGTAATTCATGTCTCTATACAAGTCCAGCGGGGTCATTGCGTAACACACTAACAGTAGGAATGGCTCTCGTTTTGACAGTTCTACAACATTCATTGCGTTATTTACGTTGTTCAGCAGACAAATTTTTCGAACATATGAAACAATGGATTAGCAATAGGTTTCAACATGATTCAGGTTGTGATTGATAGTGTGTTACGCAATTACGGTGCAGGCTCGAATCGTAATTCTATGAGCTCGCACATCTTGACTTGACGCTAAACATGGAATAGAAAGTTTGCGTAACAGGGTAAGGTTTTGTTTGATACTGAAAACACAAACGTGAAATTCGTTCTTACTTAAGTCTTTTTGCGGTTTCTTGAAATTTTTCGTAGACAGGAACAGACTGTCTTAACCTTTATGCCGTGACCCACGGAGTCATTTGTTACCTTGGTTTTATTCATTTATTTAAACTTCTCGCACACAATAACATACAAAAGCGGACTTAATACCTTAGGCATTCTCTACCAGTCAACCAAGGGTGGTGTAGAGATAAGATGGTAGGTGCTCTGTTTAATAGGCGTTATTAATAATAACAAATATTAAAAAGATAACATAATTAATTATAAATAAAATAGGTATACAAGTACCTAAATAGGTTATAAACTAGCATTCATCATTAGCATTTCCTTAGCTGGGTTTTCGGCATTTAATCTGTGCTATAACTGTTTTTACGTTTAAGTCCCATATAATAGGAAGCGAGCCAATTGCCATCAACCGGGCACAAATTCAAACTTCGGGCCTGAGAAATTCCACATGGAAAAACCCAATACCACTTTGCCCAAACTAGGAATCGAATCCAGGACCTCATGCTCAGCAGTAGTGTTAGCAACCAATATACCAACGAGGCTGTAGACGGAAGGTATATGTATAATATAATAAATAAATATCCCGAATGTTGCATTTGCCATGTTTTGTCTCAGCGTCACCCTAGGATTGACTGGTAAAAATGCGTCAGGCATTAAGTCCGCCTTTGTACAGTTTTTTTTTACTTGTGCATAAAGTTTTAATAAAAAAAAAACACGTGTGGCACTCGGGGTCTGCGGCGGTATAGCTACTGCATAGTATTTTTTATCAACTTATGCAATTATAATTATTTATTTATTTTTTATTTCTGCAGAATTTTTTTTTTCTTTGATATTAATTCAAGTATAGTCGTACCATATACATACACGTTAAGCGAACGCTCGGCCGAGCTACATGGTAGACGGAGTGGGGGGTGTTAGGTTTTATTTTCGTTACGAAATTTCTTGATTCGGTCGCCGCGCTCAAAGCCCGCGATAAAAGCTATGCAATAGCTTAAAAAATATTTAACTAAGATAATCAATTAATCATACACAGAATTCTCGATGATTTGACATCTCGCCACCTACATAAAATAGAGCAATAATAAAATTATATATTATACATAATAATGTGTAATACTGTGCGAGAATCAGCACTTATCTTTCTGCAAGTTATAAGATAACTGGGGCGCATGATCGTAATGGTTTCCGTCGGAGATTGACCGGGGAATCCTCGGTAACTATGTAGCTGTGTATAATGCACAGATGAATAATAAATAAAGCATAAGCAGCCTATAATGTTCCCACTGCTGGGACACAGGCCTCCTCTTTGTTAGAGGGAGTGGGCCATAATCCACCACGCGGGCCCAGTGAGGGTTGGCGGATGTCACATGTCTTCGAATTTTTGGTTCTAGGACATGTCGGCTTCCTCAAGTCACGATATTTTCCTTAACCGTTTTGAGAGTAGTGGTGATGAAATAATTTACACAAAGTAAAGTGTTTATGTAAATAAAAATAACTAATTATGTGTCACTGATAATGTCATGTGTGAATTGCTTCAATCTTACATAATTGACCGAACGAGCGCGTAGCGCGAGCGAAGTGTCTCCGTTTCAACTTGGGCAAAAATGTTTTGCATGTCCGGATGTGCGGTTGCTCTCCTCTATAGGTCGCATTTCTTAACCGATTCTCGTGATATTTTGTGAGTAGGTTCGATAATAATATAGATATTTTTGTCGATTCAGTTTTTCAAAATTTTTCAAAATGGCAGAGATATGGGGTTGAAAAAGTAAAAAAAACATATTTCAGCCATTTCGCGGTTATTGTTTTGAGGATATTGTTTTAAGGTGCGCGGTGAACATTTATTAAGTTTTAAGCTATGCAAAAACAGACTCGCGAGGTCTAGAGCTCACAGAGCAACTAGTTTATTATTAAAGGAGACAGGATAATCATCGTAATGGAACATCACATTGAAATAAACTAGTTTAGTTTGACCTTTCAGATGCGTTGAGTCTGTTTACAAACTTATAAATTGACGATATTCAAGTTTTGAAGTGAGCAACAGACACTACAGTACAGTATTAGTAGACATCATCTTGAAACACTAGCTAAAATAATTATTATTATTTTCAAACCACACAACTAGAATTTTATTGTAGCATAACCCAAAACATTGCGTGTTGTTTTAGTTTTATTTTCCTTCACGTCTAGACTTCTGGACGAGAACTAGTCCTTAAACCTAGATACAGGTAATAAATTATACTGCTGACATATTATAAGTAGTTTTAAAGCTGTGCCATTAATAACCTGCATTTAAATAATAGGTATACATTGCAGCAGAACGGTCTCTTCCGGGATGCGACCTTAGTTAGCATCAACCATTTTTTGTTTAGTTTCAAATCATGAACTGCGTATACGTACAATAGTGGTACGTCAGTTATAAAAGGTCAGCTTATATTAGTAACAGAACTAGTATAAGCTGACCTCTTATTCTAAACCATCAATCACTAAACACGTTTAGCGCTAAACGAGTTTAAAACATAATTCTGTTTCTGTCAAATGTTTGAAGATGACAGAGACAAAATTATGTTTAAAACTCGTTTAGCGCTAAACGTCATTAGTGATTGGCGGTGCAAGTAGGCCTAAACACGTTTACCGCAAAACCAGTTTAAAACATAATTCTGTTTCTGTCAAATGTTTGAAGATGACAGACGCAAAATGATGTTTAAAATTCATTTAGCGCTAAACGTGTTTAGCGATTGGCGGTGCAAGTGAGCCCTAAACTCTGTACTACGCTAGGTCAGCTAAAGGTCAAAGTATTACCTCTGACGTGCGGCTCACTGTACGTATAGTGTATGTGTGTGTCTGTGTGGCCACCGCGATGGCATTTAAGAAAACTAGTGATTCTAATATTCCTTCATCATCAATCATCATACAGCGTCTGCGCCGTCCCAATTTATTTTGAACTAGCATCTGCTCGCGACTTCGTCCGAATAAAGTTTCTTATTTTAACCTAAAAATAAATATCCTTTGGCAGTCATACTCACGTAAATGTCTCACTGATGGTGACACGTTTGTTGGATCATTCGGTTCCCTACAAAATGTTTGCGCTGCATGGTGCTGATCCACACGTCATGTTCGTGAACGGGCGCCGTCGGTTGGGACTGGACATGTCTTAACTGCCACGGCTTATTTTTCTTTTTAATCTTATATTTTGAATTGTTTCTTCATATTTTTTTACATTGTTCTCATTTATAGAAGCAACAAGAATAATGTACCAAGGATTTTGTAATATCTTGATTTAAAAAGAGTGCCCTTGTAGTTTCTTGCCCGTTCTTCTCCATAGAGATCTACGTTTTGGAATGGGTAACTAGCTTCAACTTTCTGACTAACTGACCGACTCCTTGACAATTCAAATGTGCCTATAAATGGTTTAATTGAAATTGCTTTGAGTTTGAGTTTGAATCGTTAATTAAATGTAGCTTTTTATCTGTGGAAGATTATTTTAAATCGAATTTTGGCTTCCAGAAATTACCTCTTCCAAACAACACTTTTACTTGCTAAGCTATTGCATAGCTTTTATCGCGGGCTTTGAGCGCGGCGACCGAATCAAGAAATTCCGTAACGAAAACAAAACGTAACACCCCCCACTCCGTCTACCATGTATCTCGGCCGAGCGTTCGCTTAACGTGTATGTATATAGTACGACTGTACTTGAATTAATATCAAAGAAAAAAAATACTGCATAAATAAAAAATAAATAAATAATTATAATTGCATAAGTTGATAAAAAATGCTATGCAATAGCTTTACCGCGGCAGTCCCCGGGTGCCACACGTGTTTTCTATATTATAATATTACCTTAGATTGGAGCAGAACAACTTTTCTTTCATCGCTATCAGCCTTTATCTCAGTGTTCACTTCCATTCTGGCTATGTTTTTGTTTGCACAAAAATATATCTACAATTTCTATTATTTAGTTTCATGTTTTCACTTAGAACCGCATGAACTGACTGTAGTGAATGTGCTGGGTCAAATTAAATTAGCTAGCGAAACTCCGCAGACGTGATGAGTATCGATATCTAAACACGATAAAAAAAAAAATTAAAATGATTTTGTGGTTGTTTTTTAGGTGTCAACGCTGATTGTGTTGTTACTTGAAGTATGAGTTGAGAAAATATGTTTTATCGTGTTTAGGTATCGATACTAATCACGTCTGTGAAGTTTACACAAAAAAACAGTATTTTTAAACAATAACTGCGGTCGAACACCCCACTAAAAATCTCATTAACAAACAAATATTTTTTGTTTCATCATGTTTAGATATCGATAGACATCACGTTTGCGGAGTTTCGCTACCTAATTTAATTTGACCGTTATCTTCATACCGTATTTAGAAACGCCCGTCGGTAATACAATTTTACGTTCAAATGATTTATTATGATATCGACATTTGCTAATAAACTTAATTAATTTTGTTGGTCAATACGATATTTATTTATTTATTGAACTTGCTTCGTACTATGGGAAAATAACTCATAATCCGGTCTGCCGTGGCCTAATATTGGTGTTAAAACTTAGCGGGCCACTTTCATCATTAATGTTAGTACCAAATATTTGATTTTGGATTCATTTGCATAATTTATGTATGTGGTTATTGCTTGCTAGTTCCATTTACTTGGTATCTTGTGGGTACTTTCTCTGTTTAGTAATGCAAGTAATATTAGGTGCAGAATACTACATTGTTTCTAATACCACTGCCAATGCAGCTAAGCTTACTTGCTAACAACTCTATGTGAACTTTTCATTGGTTCCACTTCAAACTAACATTGACACTTGGTGAGCTAATCACAACAGTTGGCTATCACCTTTATTTTGATGACTTGCATTTTTATCGACAAAACTGGTGATAAATGCACCGACATCGGTGTTCGGGCATAGAACTTGGGATACCTAGCTGGCAACACTGGATAAAAAACCGTCATTCCGCACGCTTATAAAAACTAATATTGTAACCGTATCGTGTGATTGTAGCTTTTTGAGAGAAATAAATTACTATTACTTTTTTTTTGTTTTATTGTGCAACTCGTATTATTTTAATTTATGGTGCTACTCTATTTTTTCTATGGTTTGCCTTACTTTTAAATTGTGTGTTCTATATTTTGGCGGTCTTCTTCAAATTTTTATAAGAAGAACCTTGATTACTTTCATTACAACGACAGAAGACAAGTACCTACTTTTAACTGTTAATTTAAATAAAATACTTGTCTTCTGGCACTTTTAGGTAGCTAATTAAAAACTGCAAAGGAGTATTGTCTTAAAAATCGGAAATCCGAAGTAAAGTCCAACACTTCAATGTATAGTAAGAACGAAACCGATACAGGTAATCGGAAACTACCATTAGAGATGAGACAACAATCTCCTTTATCCAAGCTTTGGAATGGTCATGTCATCCGGAAATGTTATCCTCATACATATCTTTAACGGTTCCATACTTGTCGATTTATCAATCATCATTATGTTACGACTAAAGGTTTACCGTTAGATAATTCTGATGTATCTACTGTACACATCCAAAATACGTTCGTCACAGTAAGGGCTATTTTTGTCTATTCATCGCATGATGGAATCTGCTTTAAAGACTCAGCATCGTGGATTGTATCGTAACATGTGAGATCGAATTAAAATTTGACACTGACAGAGTCTGACTATTAGCTATATCAAAAAAAAAAAAAACCTTCTTTTCATCATAATAAAAATCAATTGCTGTTCGTTCGTCTCGCTAAAACTCAGAAACGGCTTGACGGATTTGAATTTTTATTTCTTTTATTCACATCTTTACTGGGGTGGTATAAAAGAAGAAAAAAAAGGAAATACCCAAAGGAACAATTTTGATAGTATGACGTCTGACGGGTCAGCTAGGTAGGTAGCTAGGTAGAGTAGGTTGGTAGGTAGGTAGGTAGGGTAGGTAGGTAGGGTAAGTAGGTAGGTAGAGTAGGTATGTAGGGTAGGTAGCTAGGTAGGGTACGGTAGGAAGGGTAGATAGGTAGGTAGGGTACGTATTGCTCGACCGATTGTGATGAAACTTTGGTAAGTTGTTGTGTGCTTGCTGGAGAAGGTTTTAAAAGGCATTGCAACACATGTCGGGCATTAGCTAGTATTTTATAAAAAAGCCAGGCAAATAAATATTTTAAGCTGATGTCAACTCAACGTAGGTGTATGCTGTATTGATCTTTGTCATCAAGTAATTAAATATCATTTTCTATGCAATAGCCTCCTCAGTGCCGTAGATTCAAAAGGTGTTAAGTATCCTGACTTGATAAAGGGAATAGTTTGAAAATTGACGAAGATAAAGACTAGACTATACCTATTTAGCATCATCACTTATCTATTGATAAAGCTGCACCGGCAGTGCCCGGCGCCGTTAGGAGCAATACTCGAAAAAGCTTTTAAAAACCTTGACCAATATTTTTTGTCAACAAAAAATCAGGCAAGCTATGTTCCAACGATTAAGTGCAGTTAAGTTTTTATTGTTTTAGATTTAGAACCGCAATAATACTTAATCAACTTGTTGGCTTATGTAACAAGATCAACCTTCGATAAATGTTGAGGTAGGCAGGTTTGAATGTAATACTATTAACAATATTACACGTAGACTGGATTAGTATCAAATTCAATATTATTTCTACGTTATAAGGTTCAAGATCGTCTGAAATAATTTCAGTACGTTCGCGCTTGTTGCGACCGGTCATCGTAAATTAAAACAAGAACTTTATTATTGACATGTTTATAACGAAATGTTACTGAGAACTTTTCGCTTTTATGTTAATTATTATAGTAGTTGGGTCAGGATTATTTTTAGCACATGGTAACTGATATAAATAAGTCTGTGAGTAGAGTATGTGATTTAGTAGGAACTGCATTAGCTAGTGTTATGATAAATATTTGGAGAGGCGTTTTATTTCATGGGAAACTAAAAATTGTAGAGAGAAAAAAAGTATGTATATATATAAATTATACACTTGAACATCTCACGATACCAAAGTATCTAAAATTGTATAGGAGGAGATAAGTTGGAAGACGATTCTACGGCCAAGTGCAATATTGCGTACGGGTGAGAAAACCGATCATTCGATCCGCCCCAGCTGCTCAAGGAAGGCCAGAAACGCCTTGGTGTTACTGACAACCTCATGGTAGGTACCTGAGTTTCCGAAGTACTTTGTCCTATATGTGGCAACCAACGAGTAGTTTATAAGCACAACATGAGCTGTTGTCTCGTCTTCCTACATGCAGGTCTTGCACAAGGGACTGTCTGTGACTCGCAACTATACCCAAAAATATATATATGTATATATTTTTTTTTAATAAATATATACTTCAGTATCCAAAGCAATGAAGCTTGATTGTAATCACCTTTTATCTATTCTGTGGTAATCACAGTACAAGATCGCCGCCGGCAGCGTCCAGAAACGTCAGTAAAAATAAAATTCGTGGCGCCCGCAAGTGCTTTGAGCGCTAAAGTCTGACATGGACCGCCATGCAAAGGCGTGAGTTTACGTAGGTAATTTGGGTCGTAGTGTGAGTAAACGGTGACACGTTTGGTTTGTACGGAAAATTGTTGTTCAAGCAGCCTCTAGCCGCGGCCGCCGCAGCGTCTCCATGCTCTATGATTGCAATGTTATATTTATTTCTGTAAATTGTTTCTTACACGTCAAACATAACTTAAGTTTTAAAACTAGACCAGCACCCTAATTACGTAACACACTATCTATCACAATCTGAATCATTTTGAAGCCTATTGCTAATCCATTGCTTCATATGTTCGAAAAATTTGTCTGTTCAACAGCGTAAATAACGCAATGAGTGTTGTTGGACTGTCAAAATGCAACCCATTTCTACTGTTATTGTGTTACGTAATTACCCCGCTGTTCGGTGTATCTTATCTAACTACTATGAGCAGAAAGACCGACAGAAACTCAGAGGTCACAGTCTTTTTTAAAGTCCAGACATAATCCTAGTTAGACCATGCCGATTAATGCCTGAGATTTTCTTCTAAGAAAAGAATCACAGACGGATTTGAGTAAACCTGTCTAGTCAGTGCACGTATTTATTTGTCAGTAATAAATGTTGGCATTGGCATAGTATCTCTCGATATCTTTGTTCTGACAAATTAAACGTTATTAAACAAATCGCAAATTTGAATTACCTTCAATATTAGCTTCAATTTTTCACATCTCATTCCTAATATTTACATTACGTTAAATTGACTCCATCTCAGTGAAATCATACGAAATGTAAGCAACAGCCTATCGCAAAATAAACGTCCTTGACTCTGAATAACTGATTAATGGCGCCGTGCCATTATTGGAACGAAGTTCCTTATCGCACGTTAAACTCTGCACACTTGGTGAACGAGAGCTTGACCGAAAAAAGTGTAACAGTTTGACCGTCAAAACGTTACACTTTTTTTCTAACCGGGTGTCCCACGACAGCTCTCTACTGTCTTTTTTTTCTGCAATGTTTCTTATCAACAATGTAGATATGCTTAAGAATCTTGGCACAGTTTGTCGGTGCTCAGCTCGTAGAAGTTATAATAAGAATTATGGATTGTAGCTAATTAAATTTGTTGCAATTTCTATGAAAGGTCAATACTACTGAAATCAATACACTCGTAATATTAATTATAATATTATTAGGAAATAATTATAATATTCTTTTCTTATTATCTCTTTGACTTAATTTAATATTTTTGACATTTCTATAACAAATATTTGACTAATTTACAATTTTAATATTATCCAAATTCATTTAATTCAATGTTATTCTAATAAACTAATCAAAAACCTAGATAAACATATATTGGAACGCCGGTGCCGGAAACGGCAGAATATTATGAACTTTGAAAACTCTCTGTAACAATTTTCTGACAAATAAATGAACTATGGACTATCATATTTATTTACGACTTGGCAAATAACAAAACCCGTATATAATGGTCTCTTATTCCATTAGAACTCTGTACTGATGTGCACCCTACTGTACGCGCATCAACCATGCTCCGTGAGATGCACGGAGCATGTTTTTTTTTTGTAAATAATAAAAAAAAAACAGCCTATTATTGTCCCATTGCAGGGCAAACGCCTCTTTTCATACAGAGAGAAGGCACGAGAATTGATCACCATGCTTGCTTAAGACGGGTTGGCGATCCCAAACTTGTGGTGGCCGTTTTTATCCAGACACAAAGTAGATGCGCTAAGCACAGTCGGTGCACAAATAAAGTGGACACCCAGCTTTAGAGGAGATACAAATATGCAAGATAAATAAATAATACAATAGGAAGCGGTGATTAGAAGCTGTATTTCGCAAATATCAGAAAAGGAAGTAAATGGATAAGTAAAGACGTACCTATTTCAGTGCTGTCTAAATATTGATTTTTTATTAGGACTAAAAATAGTCTAAAGTTACTATTTGTAGTGTAGTAGATGAGATGATATGACTATTCATATCATCTCATATTTATTGAAAATTCTAGGTTCGACGATGAGCACCTTTACATAGAATAGGTAAAATAAAAAACCCCCGAAACAAAAAAGAGCTGATGACCTTGAAACGGCTGAACCGATTTTGATAAAACATGTCTAAGAACTACCGCTAGAAAAACTGCTTTCAAATAAAAAAAAAACCGAATCCAAATCGGTTCACTCGTTTAAGATCTACGGTGCCACAGACAGACACACACACATAGCGGTCAAACTTATAACACCCATATTTTTGCGTCGGGGGTTAAAAAGAGACTTATTCGCGATTTGTTAACTCGTAGAAACAAATGAATTTCGATTTTCAGCTATCATAAGATTAAGGCCGCGGTCACTTCAAAACTAGCGTCTAGTTCAAAATGTATGAAAAAACAACTTCAACCACCACTCGGTCAGTTGGCTGCTGATTATACATGGTGGCTTACATTGACGTGCAAACTGAAACTGTAAATTCAGCACAATTCTAGACCCGCTAGCGTAGAAATTTTGTTCATCGTAACGAAACATTTTAACTCACTGTGGTTTAGAATCATGTACTGAATCGCCCTCGCGCACAAGCAACTGAAGGAACACGGGTGGGTTTTAGTCCTTCCGCTCCGTTCAGAGCGGGAAAGGTCATTTGATGATTTCCCACCCAAAAAAAAAAATGTTAGCGGGTTGCGCGTCCATGACCCTGCCACTCTATATGTTTTGGTGTCAACGCGGCCTAATGTTCTGTCAATTTTATCCGCAATATTCCCACGACATTGTTTCTAACTAGAACACGATAACCAGAGACATGTAGGTTCGGGGTCAGAATGCATACAAATAGTACACTTATCAACGCGGAAAAACACAACTATTTTTAGCTCCATTTAGTATTTTTATCTGTTATTCTTCCTATCCATGCTGTGCGTCTACTATAAACAGTAGTTTATAGTTTGCAAAACCTAATGCAGGTCACCTACATATAAAGTTTTATGGTGTTCCATTATTTAGTCTGAGTTTATTTTAATTTAAAATGTCTGCTAACTGTCTATGTACGGCTGATATCGGTAATATAAAATGTTTTTTATAGTTCCGGTTCAATTGCTTGAAATAGTTTAGTGTTTATTATGGTTTTAAAATTCTGATCTAGACTGGTTTTTCAATGAAATAACAAACATCGAATGTTTATATTTTCATCTATTTTTTAATAGCAAAACGTCTTACTAGTAGTTCTAACAGAGGTTAATCACAGTTCATTGAACTTCTTCGAATAGGGAAATAGATCCCTGAATTATTAATTACTTTCCTTTATCTATGACTGCTCTTAAAAAAACAACATTATGAGTATATATCTCAGGAGTTTTAATACTGTGTTTTCGACAAGTTTATGTACTAGTACATGTTTATGATAACGGGAAAAAACAGTTTTCTGGTCTTTCAATATGTATGTGTATTTACTAGGTTATTGAATTAGCAACCTTGCCTCTTAACTATTGGTTAAGATGAAACTGATTTGAAATTAGTAACCCTGTGTTTACAACACCCTGTAAACTCGCTCGAAACATCAATTTATTATTGGTGATCTTTGCAAGTTGAAACAGACAGATTACTTTTGGAACAGAATCAAAAGGATATGTTCTACTGTTCAGCATGAAGTTTTGGCTCGAAAGCAAATAGGTCTTTTAGTTCAACGATTTCCAAATGTAAAGCTTTAACAGAGGTAATGTGTCTGAACCAGTCTAGACGCATGCTGTGTGGTCTTGGCAGTGTGGCCAACCCTATCAATCTAAAAAACCGCAAATCAACTATAAATAAACATTAGAAGACAGTAAATAGTAATTTCTACTGTCTTACATAAAATTAAAAAAAAACGAATATGCGTACCTTCAGCACTTACTTTTTATACATTTTTGGTTAAACAACAGAATCATTAGATGGTCCTTATATGTATCCGAAAAGCAAGAAACAATCAATTTGGAATTTTTGCTTCAGATGGTGCCTAAAGTACCAAAAACAGTAAAAATATAGACCATAACAGAAAACAGGCATGCCATTGAAAAAAACAGTAGATCAATCAAAACAGGGTAGGGTTGGCAACACAGGGTATTGGCCTAAGAATAGGCACCCTGTCTTCCTGTAGCTGTCATGAGGTAACATTAAACATTATTATCCTGTGATGGTTGGCTGGGCAAATACATTACCGGTACTAAATATGTACCTATAGACATAGGTTTTCGAAGACTTTTTTTTTCCGCATGCACTCAACTAGATTCAGCCCGCGACTTTGTCCGCGTGGAAGTCAACTATATTATAAAACATATTTTTATCATTTGGTACTGACATAGTATATTCTATCTATTCTATTAGTGAAAGATTTTTTGTAATCTAATAATTAGATACTTCAAGAGATTACCGCCTACAAACATATAGACAAATATTTTTGCCTTTTTATATTATTATTTTAGACTAGCTTTTTCCTGCAGCTTTGCACGCGTGGATATCGGAAAATATCCCACGGGAACGTGCCACCGAGATTAAAAGTACCTTATGTGTTAATCCAGGCTATAAACTATCTGCCTGCCAAATTTCATACAAATCCGTTCAGCTGTTTTTGCTCCAATCTGGAATATACATCTAGACAAACGGACAAAAATCTAAAAATTATATTTTCGGCATCAGACTTGTTGCCACACCTCGTAGCTATTACTTAAAAAAAAAACAATGTACAGTATTGACTCCGGTACTAAATTATATTCACAGGAGTGGTTGAGATTAGACTTTGATAAAGTAAAAACATGACTGAAATATCTCCAATATTTTTTGACGTAATTTCTCAACATAAAATGGATCTTGGCGTAACCTGAAAAAAGGCTTAGAGAGACTAAAAATAAAACCGAATTGAAAACTTAGCAAAAAGCTGTTTGTGCAAAATAAATCTAGAATTTCTATGTGCACTTCGGCATCAATTTGATATATTGGCAACCGATTTATAAATCATAGTCGTTTTTTTAATGTATTTTATTTGATCTGTGTATTGTGTTAAACGTTGAAATATTGATTCTGGTTTTTTTCATTTTGTAAATCTGCGCTTTAGATATTTTCTGATCTGGAAAAAATGCAATTGGTTTTACTTTTAAAATCATACTTCTTTGTGTTAAGAAATGTCGAGCTCTTCTCATACATTGATTTGTTAAAAACATCGTTTATAAATGAAAGCACTGAGACGATACAAATAGTAAGTCTGTTATTTATATCTAATGATCTGTCTGAATGATAAGTTTCTGTTTTTGATATCTACGCAATTGTACTGCGAACATCTATGTTTCCTGACACTTCTATGGGTGGTCTATTTATGATTACTAATCTTTATGATAGTAATAATGACACAACTGTCGTTTGTTTTTTTATTTTAATAAAATGTAATAAATAGCTTCACTAATGTGATCTCTGAAACTCATACATGTTCCGTCGTCGTCATCGTCATGTGGGTGTGTTTACCTAGCCCTTCTAGGAGAATAGGCGTGATGTCATGTTCTGTCATCTTACTCAAATGATTGGTTAAAGTAGAAAAATATGAATCTTCATTCTACGTGGAAATACTTGTCAAGACCTTAGTCAGCATAGTTTTTCCTTATTGCAGTGCTGTCTGCTGTATTTAAATTATTTTTTTATTACTATTCTATTAAATCGCTCATCGATGTCAAGATTATCTGATTCTATAATAGCACAGAATAACATCAATCCAATAAGATATTAACACGATAATGACCGTCTCACTCCTGCATACTAATAACATTGAACAAACAGCATAATGAAATAATAACTATGGATTTATTCTAAACGGAAATCGATACTTTTGATCACATAGAAACTAATATTGTGATTATATAAGAACTTAGCGCCAATTTTCGCCGAAGGCCTTTCAATTAATTGTCACATGAACTCTAATGAAATGTCAAAAATAACACAAATTCTTGGAAATTCCAGTTTATATTGGCGCTTGACAAAAATGATTACTATGGAACGGTGACATATCGAATGAAACATTGGAATGGTGCCAAGTCTTCAATAAACGTAAAAAATATTCTATTCACTTAGTTTATTTCTAACGCAGTTCACGTAACCAGCGTACGGATCAAATTATAATAAATGTGAGACGCTAGGATCTTGTTAGTCATCATTTTCTGTATGTCCGTAATTCAAGAACTTGTTTGCTCACTTGGGGAGATTTAAGCTATTTGAAAAGAGGTCATCTTTAATGCAACTTTTTAATAAAACTCACTTATCTTCCTCATATGGGCCAATTGCTATCAATTAATCTTTAGCTTTTGAGTCTTTTATCGTATTTTATTTTTTCTCTTATTTTGTCGTCAACAAACAGGTTGCAACCAATGCAAAAAATATAAGGAGCTATGGCTTAACAGTGATCAAAACAAACAAGTTCTTCTTTCCATAACCGGTTCGATACCAATTTGTGTTACTTATGAAAGTATCTTGAGTTCCTATTCAGAGGGCCGATCACCCGTTCTAATCTCGAACGTTATCGAGATCGGATTTAGATCGAATAAGGCCAGTATTATCGTACACAACGCGAGCTGCTCCTACCTCATGTATTTTACCTCCGCGAATTCATTCGCAGCATTCTGTAAGGCTTACTTTGTTCCGAATCCAATTTCGGAAATAGCCTTCAGGGGGGAGGCATAAATGTTGAATTTATTCGCGAAAGTGAGAATTCACAATTGAGACTAAAATTCCAGCTAAATGAAATAAGGCGCCAAAGGGTGATGGCAGCATGGTCAGAATAGTTACTACCTGATTATTGAGAGCACCATCTATTCGCATCTCTTGGCAGGAGTTTCTAAGGTGGAAAATACTAGAATATATTAGTTTTTATTTAGATAAAATAATAAGGTAAAAAAAAATTTGAAGATGATGCTGGTGCATTGGCAACACCAGAATAAATACGTAAAAATAAAATAGTTTCTAACAATTAATGATAATGATGAATGAATGATAATGACGATAATTAGTTGCGAATGATGAACGAATCAGAGAGTGAAACTAATACAATGCTAGAATTTAAAAATAATTACCTAATTAAACTGGTACAACCATAAAATGTAACCATATAACTATATGGAAGCTTAATAGCTTCTCTATTTTCACTCAACATAAAACAAAAGCGATACAAAAAAGAACATAATACATGCAATTATCCTTTAAAAATTAAAAAGCTGTGAACAAAAAGAGACTGACAAGTTTGACAGTATAATTTGCAAGTAAGCCCACACTAACAAGCGAAAAGTTATTTATAAACAAGGATCTGCACCCCGGTTTGATTGATGACTCACTGAATGCCGAACAGTTGGCATGGAGTCAAGCAAGGTGAAGCCCCATCAAAGGCCATGGAGAACGAACAAAATTGTGGAATATTTATGTAACTTTTGGGTAATCTACGGCTGTTTATTCATAAGGACTAATTAATAACCGATAATAATGTTGATTAAAACAATACTTGTAATGGATCCAAATAAAAATACGTTTCTTAATATATTTGATCAAAAAAAGACATCTGGCCTACTTCATCAAAAATTAATATTAAAAATCTTTATACCAACAGCATCACTGGCTACTCTTAATTTTACATTTATAATTGAATGAATAAAAACGTTTCTGAATGGCTATGGATAAATTCCCAATATCATTTTGCAATATCCATCCTTCATAGTCCCCTTCTTTTCCAATCGCATGGAATAAAATCTTTAGCAGTGGCTGCAATGGATGGCACTCGCACTCGGGCAAGTTATTGAATGAATGATAGAATTTATAACTTTGCGGTTATCTATAACATCGTGTTCCAATCAATTCAAATTCAAAATCATTTATTGCAAAATATTCAATTAACTTCACTCACTGAATAAATTTGTGTCAATATAAATTCACTGACCATCGGCTTTTGTACAGCTTTGCAAGGTTATGTTAATGTAGTCTTTAAATTCTGTGGCTTGCAACTCCCGTTATTTTCTGAATTAGTAATTTGTTGTGATGCAACTACAAGAAGAATAAAATTGTCGACGACATGCATTTACAAAAGGCCGTAAACATATATTACCTCTTGCATCGTCTGAGGAACGCTATTGATAACAAACAAGAGTTGGTTTAGGATGTGCTGTC
The DNA here is from genome assembly GCA_917490735.1 of Dryobotodes eremita. Lineage (NCBI taxonomy): Eukaryota > Metazoa > Arthropoda > Insecta > Lepidoptera > Noctuidae > Dryobotodes > Dryobotodes eremita. The sequence goes on from OU823261.1 coordinate 7,780,579, forward strand.
GTTACGAAAATAAGCATAAGTTTTATGAGTAATATTTGAACCTTATAACCTTAGCTTTGCTTATAATTACCATATTTCAATTATTTAAGATTCACCTACAAGATCCATAATACACACAACTTGAATCCATGATATAATCCTTAGTTCAATATATGGATCTAAAACCCAGCTGACTACACTCCATGTTTACTTATTCAGTGGCACAACATTCGTTGTCAATTTGGTTCGGTCGTCATATAAAATTCCTTTCTCGAATGACATTTGTGATTTATATTTTATCCGTGATTGAAGAAAGGTTTGTATACCTGCGTCTTACAGGAAGGCGTTACATCGCTTTATTAAAGTGAAAAAGAAATCTGTTTTGATCTCAAACAGATTCTTTTAAACGACATATCGAAACTTGACATTGACGAATTTAAGTAAAGCTGTCTATACATCATTTTAAAAGTAAAATAATCTGGAAATCACATTAGCAAGCAAATAATATACCGAATTAAGGAGATATCAATCCTACTCACAGTCAAAGAACGTGCATAAACGGTAGACACAGAATGTAGGTACAGCATAAATGTAACAGTAAGGCAAAATGAAATGGCATCCAGTCCTTTCTTTCGAGTCCTGCTACATAAGCTTCGTAGAGACGCGATAAGACCAGAACTATAAAATGGTAATAATATAACTGCAACATGTCGCTTTGTATACAAAGTCTTGCATTGAGTTTGTATTCATTTTTAGTATCAGGTGGTGAATACAAGGAATATAAACACAACCTAGAGTAGGTAAAAATACTCAAGTATTTTGATTGTTTCCATCACCGTAATTGATTCCAGTCCTAATATTAATATAGCTTTGAACTAAGACAAGGCTTCTTTCCTATATTTAATTTTCCACATTAAAGAGTTGAGTCTGGCTTTCCGTAACCTATTTGTACGTTTAACGCTTGCTTTAACAATTAATTTTGCACGATACAGGTAGAGATGAGTTTTACTCGCGGCAACTTTGATAGTGAAGGGAACGCCTTCCTCAGCGCACACAGTTCGTATTAACACTACAATGTTAGTAAATTTGATTAGAGCTACATTGATAGTAACAAATATTTCAACAAACAGAATATTGCAGTGAACACTCTTTTGTTTATTTTTTCGTTTTGTACCACCATTCAACCAGTTATGGATATGACACCGCGAATTGAAAGTGCTGGATTTTATGCAACCTTTTATCATAAAAGTGTCGATTAGATTTTAAAATCGGCAAATGGATATTATTTAGACGACATTTTGATATGAAGTTTATTTAAATTGGACCAATGATTATTTAAATTGCTTTGGGATTTGGATATTTCTTATTTTAAGATTTATTTTGGCTTTATTTTGGCTTAGAATAAACAACAGCAACAGTTATGCAGTGTTTATTCATAATAATATGTTGTACTTTATTTCGATTTCAAGCTCCATTTATGCATGCATGTACACTTATTGAGTCCGCTTATTTATTAACTTCTATCACTTTATCATTCACTTAGACAAGTTGAGTTACAAGCGGCATCAGTGAATAACTTTTCTTGACACTATCGGAAGCAAATTGTTGCAATATTTTATAGAGATTCATGGTGATGCATAAATGGTAACAGGTTGAAAACCTGTAACGAATACTTGATTATTATCTTGTCATTGGGACGATATTCATTGCTTGTAGAAATATTTGCTATTATTGTTTTTTGGTTTGAATTATTGCTAGTTACATTTGCTGCAAGCATATCTTGTTAAAAATGCTGCTTTTCATTATTTTCTTCCTTTAAAGCGTAATCTAATATGCATTTTTGTGCTCGTAAATTCTTCAGCACAATAAAAACTTCCCCAAAATGGTCATATCGAAAACCATTATTCAAACGACACTTTCATTTGTCTTCTTCGAAGACACCCAAGATATATTGGAAACGGTTCCAGTTCAAACGGTTAGGAAGAGTTACTAAGGTGTTCGAGCTCTAAATCTAGGAAAGCGGACAATGACAATGACCCCTCGAAAGAGTACACGGGAAAATAAAGTTTGAACGAAATTGGTTCTTAAGGGTGAGGGAATAGAAGTGGTGTTGGTGATGTTAGGTGTTAAATAATTGTTTGTATAGCTCTCGACGCTGTACAAGATTGATAGACTAGCCCGTGAATGAACTTAGCAAATATTACACTGCTGATATTTAGCGGAAGATTTAGTAAGAAATGTTGGTGTATTATTTTAATTTCGATAGTGGCTACAATTTCTATAAACTTTTCATTTTCTATCGGCATATTATTACTTTTGGTCTATTTAGTAGATTAAGATTGATTATCAATTTCCTCGAAGTGTCTGTTGTATGTATATTTCGCATGGAAGTGTGCCAAAATTATGCCGTCATCTTACTTTTATACTTTACTTTCTGTGATTTTTTTCTAATCTGTTAACCGACTACTTTTAATCGCTTTATTTACATTGCGAAGATTGTGCGCACACATTTGAGCAGACTGTGCTGACATTTTTTTTTTTAGTTTTGTTTAACGGTTCTGTGTAGTTTATACAAGGTGTAATATTTTCTTTAATCTTATATTGAAATTATATCTGCCCAAATGTTGCCACCATCATAATAAACGCATTGTCTAAAAAAAATGAAGAGAAAATCAGAAATTCTAATTCAAAGTAAAGTGATCTCTAAAAGCCAACATCTTATTTTACGCACTGTTATTATAACAAATATGTTTTGTAATCCCGTACACATTTACTTACAAGCTTCCTCATATTCTGTGATAATGAGATAAGACATGATTCACCCAAGCTACAGACTCACATGTATACGTACCTACTTATATAGATACCAATATAGCATAATATACTGCATTATTTCTGAGCTAAAAACGTATCATTGAATTGCTATTTTATTTATTGTCGGATGGAAATAAATAAACTACTGAAGTCAGTCTTATTGCATGTAACGATCTTAAAGATAATGTCTTAACTATCGCAAAAATCTAATGTCACAACGGTTAGCTTCTAAATGCTAGGCACGATAGTAATAAAATTGCACAATAAGATGAAAGTTAAATGACAAAAGATTTTAAGATTATGCGCTTAAATGAGAGCTGACAAAACGATAACTATCACAGTGGAAGCTTCTTGTCATAGCAATAATTATAAAGAGTAAGGAGGAAGTTGGGGTCATTTTCATGGTCTATGTTTCCCGAAGGACTAACCTGTGTGTCTTCAAATCTGTAGTGAATAGGTTACTTCTATTCTTCGCTTGCAACTTAGTTTCCGAAAATGTAAATAAATTATGTGTATTTGGAACTTACTTATGATTTTTTCAATGGTACTAGAAATTCTAAAATCAATCTAAATCCCAATTACAATATTTGTTTAAGCGGAATTAACATCAATTGGAAACAAGGACTTTAATATATTTTAGGCAAGCGTGCAACATCAGCGACCTCATCATCTCTTACTATCAGAGGACCTAGACAAAGTAACATTTGATTAGCGATGACGCTAGTAGAAAAGCCAAGAAATGTATGGGGTTGACATAAGCTATCGCAATGTCACGTGATCGCAGGTCAACGAATAGAAATTAGGTAGACAATGTTAACATCATTCGATTCTATGAAACGAATCGGCAGCGTCTAAACATTACTTCCTTAGAGATGCGTAGCCAAGTGGCACTTTTTGACAAGCGTTGTCGCTAGTTTTAACGACAACGCTTTAGTATGATGGAAACATTAGCGAAAGCGATAGCGATTGTAGAAATACACTCCGAAGGGAATGCCATTTGTCTGGCCCTCAGGTTAAATGATACCCAAAGTGGTCTATAATTATCGACCCCCATTGTTAGATCTGTAATATCATCTAAGAAATCAATTATCTAAAATCAATGCACAACGTATCAAATGTATACAATTGGATAAGGAGTTATACTGTACCGTTTAAAATAGGTTCGTAAAAAACACATATTTTTTTAGTAATATGTGAAAGATAAAAATGCTTACTGTGAGTTATGTTTTGGAGATAGGCATATACCAGTCCAGTCTTTTCTATAAACCTTTTTAAATTATACAATTCCGTAAAACATTGATTTGATCTATCTTGTAAGGTTTAGCGAGCGTTAGCAATGAAAGCGCCCAAAAATATGTTTTTTATGACATCATTACAAATCTTTGAAATTCATCGTCCAACCGTTATATGATGATCAAACGCGAGAACGAAAAGTGGTTAATATAGTGTATAGTTTGCACAACATGTAAGCTATCCACTCCAAGATGATGTAGTCCATCACTTAAAACAGGTTTCACATCATTACTATCAAACGCATGCTCCATCTATTTGATACAAACCGTATCAGTATGTAGAAATCTAACACCACTTTATGATAATGTTTTAATAAATCAATGTCTTGTTGCTGTTCCGGTATCTCACTGACCGGTTTTGGTTAATATGGATACTAGAGTATCTTTAAAAAATCTGTCTAGCCTTTTCCTTACTATGTTAGGGTCAGCTTCCAGTCTAACCGGATGCAACTGAATACCAATATTTTACTTAGAGCGATTGCCTATCTGACCCCCACAAGACAGTTACGGGGTAACTAGAAACCCCTTGGTAAGACTGGTTATCAAAATTTGGGCTTCTAACTACACCTAACGACTGCCACAAATCTACGAATGACTAGTGTATCTACACCTACCTAATCAGCCTATAATGTTCCCACTGCTGGGACACAAGCCGCCTCTCTTTGAGAGGGAATGGGCTGTAATCTACCACGCGGGCCCAGTGCGGGTTGGTAGATGTCACATGTCTTCGAATTTTTGGTTCTAGGACATGCTGGTTTCCTCACGATGTTTTCCTTCACCGTTTTGAGAGCAGTGGTGATGAAATTATTTACACGAAGTAAAGCGCCAGCCTGGGTTCGAACCCATGACCTACAACTCGTAAGTCGGGGCCGATACCATTGGGCCACCACTGCTCTTCCGTATCTATACCTACTTTACTGGAATTTTGTCACGACCAACGGCTTAGTAAACCTTTTCATAATTTTATAGCATAATTTGTAGATATAACCAGTGTTTACAAAGGTAAATTTCCCACTGAACATTCTTTACCTATTATCTTAACATTGGTGACAAGAACGATACATTTTGTATGGGAACCGTAATAATGATTTTGAAATTTCTCTATGTTTACTTATGTGTAATATCAGGCGATTAATCAGATAGTATACGTTTTCGTGATAATAATATCTAGGACAAAGTCGTCATTTAGAGTCATTGAACTGCGATTATCGTAACTGATAACGTGATACTACTACTTGAAATGTTTGTCATAGACTAAATTGGTCTTTGATTTCTGTTTCGCTGTTGCACAGTTTTATTCTGCCATTTTCTAAGAACCATCCCGATCATTTCCACGATCTTTTGTTTCACCGTTTATGTCTATGAGATAGATAAAAGATTCGGTTTGAGGACTTGCTCTTTATATATTTCTTCATTTTTTTTTCATTTTTTTTGATAATTATCTTGCCTTACCTGATGTTAAGAAATGATGCGGACAACTATGCTACATTCTTTCTAGAAGTTACTTATTGACTTAAAACATGAAGACTCTCTGTATTTCTCTTTTCTCCCCCTCTTTTGTCATAGCTATCGAAACAAGCTCCGCTCCGGCAAGGAGTTTCGCTCCTTAGCGATACGCACCATTAATTCTTATTTTTAAAATGTCCGTCACGTCTTACAACTTCAATTAGTTCTTAAAATAATATGCACCTTCGAACATCCTGTTAACCGTTCCTTAAAAGTGACCAGTACTCAACAGCATCCATTTACGGGCTAAGAAGCCTGATTCGACTCCCCTGAATTTGCATAAAACTACAGTACTGAGTACTCACAATGTTTTTATAGAGCCGAAACTTAACCCGTTCGGGGAGTTTCGGAGACCAATCGGTTTCTTTTTAATACACGATGTAAGGTAAACAGTACAATGCATTGCTTGTGTTTTACGTTTGTCGGTTCTATACGTCATTCGGCATTCCTTACAGACTTAATGTTTTCATTGTTTTCGGTTCGTTTTAATATTTGTGAAACAGGTTTTTCAATGGTGCTTTTAAATTATAACTGCCGAGTAAAAGTTAACATGACGGGTTGAAATTATTTCCGGATTCTGAATAGGTGGTAGTTATTATCAATTGTATGTTCTCCACCAGTTATAATGGCTCCCATGGGACCGATGGCATGTACACAATGACCCATGCTTGCCACAGCTCAACATATATCTTCCAAAGAGATTTGGAGTTTAATGTACCGCTAGGACTCATTTCAGATCAATTATTGAGGTTAGCCAATATTGACATGGTGATTGGTAAATGTTTACTAATCGGTCTACATTTTAAAATGTAATTTTGGACTGTAATTTTGGACTGTCATCTGTGTATCTATTGCAATTGAGCTTGAAATTAGTCCAACACACTACATGGGTATTTGGAAAAAATATGTCTTTCTACCAATTGCGTTTGGAAGTTCCGATGTCAGTTGACTGATATTGTTCCGATGTCAGTTGACTGATATTGTTCCGATGTCAGTTGACTGATATTGGGTATCTAGTGGGCATTATTACTCTAGGAAGTTAAATTCTTCAGGCATTCATTAATCAGTACCTACAAAGGCTCAACAGGTAAGTCATCGGACTGACAAGTCTGATTCTTGCTCATTTCACGTAAGCCATCACATCAAAATCATTTAGCCTCATGAGAACAGAAGACAGAAGGATTCATTAGCAATTTTATTAACCTGATGGCTACAATATACACAGATAGTTACTGACGAAATCATATTATAAACGTTGTCAATTCTTATAGCCATATATACATAAGTCATGCTGATAAAAATGAGGTCAATATGTAATAACATGCTATAACTGATCATTAAGCCACTGGTTACAGCAGTGATTAGCATGTTCTGAGGTAATTGGACTGAAGTAACCTGTTTTTTGCAGACATTCTCAACTATCGACTTCCTTACAAAGATAAGCGTTTTCCTATCTATTTTGATCGTCAAATAGACTTGATAACAGTTTTTATGATAACCTACCTTACTTTTAACTAGACTAGTGACACCAGAATACATTTCTAAGGCCACAGAGTATAAAAGGCAATCGTATTGATAAAGTCACAACTTATATGAAAGTTCATCATGAAAGAGGATGTATAATTAGCACTTGCTTGTTGATAAGGTAATAGTATAAAATAAAGATAGATTAGGTAAGTCTGTATAACCTCTAGACAAAGGACCCAACAGTACTTTACAAAACAGTAAATACGGGCTATCAATGAAGTCAAGATAATGAATAGTCAAGCAGTAAAATTAAGACATCAATGGTATTGTATGACAAACTATAACATAGTAGTCTAACTGTTCTCCACATGTGTTTATGAGGGTCTAATTGACAACACACGCACCTTTTACTGTTGTAAGATTAACACCTTCAAACATGGTTTTACGACCTCCAAAGACTATCTTGTCTCTATGCGGATTTAGGATTAAACAAAGTAGAAAATACTTTGTATGACATAAACGTATTTGGCAACATGATTGCAGAAGCCTGTTCATTTTTTAATTTTGCATACATTCACGCCTGTAATTCCCGAAGGGTAAGTTAGAGGCGTACCAGACTCCGGGCTGCTACTGAGAAATTCCAGTTGGAAAAACCCAATCACACTTTCTCGACCTGGAAATCTAACCCAGAACTTTATGCTCAAATGTAGCGCTTGGGATACTAGATTAACGTTAGTTTTAACTTCATAAAAACCACTCATATTATAACATGCATGAGTGAAACTCAGAGGCGTTTTTGCCAGAAACAATCAGCCGCTTACAATGTGAATTTATGGACACCTAGCTGTCACCGTGCTTAAGCATCAATAGACATTTTGCATACTTCAAAACGATTTGCGTATAATCTAATACAAGTGAGGGCCTAGACAAGCGGTAATCGCTTTTAAAGCGTTTCGTATTTCTATAAAGATTTTAACAGGATTCACATAAGTTTTTTGGTAGAAGTCCATCCAATACATTTTAAACTTTTCGGTTATCGTTATCGCTGGTAGAATGTAAGTTTTTCTAGAACCTCTGAACAAACTTCAAACTTAAGGCCTATCGACCAATGTCGTGCGGTAGATGAAAAACCCACCAATATCAGTGCTGCGTTTTGCGAGTACTGCAAAATAAAGCATTCTTATTGGTGGAATTCTGCATAGCTTCATTGCAAAATTCAAGTGGACAAACATGTTAAAGGTATCCGTGGGCGTGATCTAGTGGACATTTAAGTACTTAAACTATTGTTATCTTCAACTTGACACGAACAGAATTTATGCTAGATTGGATTCTTGGTAGCTTTAACTCAACTGGTTTCAATTTAAATTATCGTTAGTTGTAAATAGGAAGCAGTATGATATCAAAGTATGTAAATCAAAATAGACAGAGTGTTTAGTTCATTCACAAGGAACAAACATTTCATAACCAGAGACGGGACTTTTGCAAGTAATTGACTGTTTTGTAAATTAAATAATGTAGGTATGTACGTATTTTTTTTTTTGAATAGTCCACCGTTAATTTTTTATAAGCCAAAATATGTTTTTTTTTGTAATAATAGGTACACTGTTTTTAAAAAAAAGTTGGGATTAAATTAAAAACAGCAGCGCGTTTTTGACTAAATAGTTCACTTTCATAAAAAAATGCATGGTTAATATTCGCTTAACTACTGCAGCTATAAGCCTTACCAATACCGCTGTACCGCGCCTTAGGTATGCGCGGCGAGGCGGGACGCTGTGAGCGTTGACGAATGAGCGGCCTGCACTGCCCCCCCGTCTCGCCGCGCACATACCTAAGGCGCAGTACAGCGGTATCGGTCAGAGTATAGTCCGAGCCGCAATTCCCGTATTTTAAGAGCGCTCGTAATGTAATTTTAGTGCCATTCTGCTAAAACTCGATGGCAATCTAAATGGACTCGGCAAAGAATTCGAAAACGTGTTTGGCGCCATCACCAGCGTCTATCAGTTACTGTAACGTGCAGCTGACAGGACACGCAGTTCATAATATTCCCATTCCATAAGTGTCCCATCGTTTGTGGGACAGCACCACATTTACACTCCAAGGCGGAGTCGTCTATGAATCTCCACCGGAACAGGTTTTCCTTTCTTCGGCCAACCTGAGTTCGGAGTCTGTTTAAGGACTTCCAGGTTACCCAAGGCAAATGCCAATAGGTATATATTATATAGGTTAGCAATTATCCTACATTTTCAACAAAATCTTCATATTGATTGTCACTGATATGAGTTTGCGAACAGATTTTGAACGTTTACATTACAGGAATTAACCTTCTGATAAAGTATTATAACAAGGTAAAAATGAATCTCAACTCCCTAGCCATTTCAATTTTCTTTAAAGTTTGCATTGGCATCTGAAGGCAGGTTGTAGTCACGTTTCATAGAGGTAACATTCATAGGTGTCAACACGAGCGATATTGAAAATGTTCGGTGTAACGCGAAAAACTAGTCGCGAGCCACATTGCAGAGACGGAAAGTCAACTTAAAAAAATGTTGGAAACTTTAAAAATAAAGTGAAAGAAAGAAAATCTATTTATTGGGACTCGCACAGGATTATCACAAACTAAACTAAACACACTCAAAAAAAAAAAAATAACAAAATTAAAATGAAAATAACAACAGAAAGTCCTGTACGAGGCCAAAAGGCCCCTATCTCAGCATGATGCTGCGACATTTAAAAATAAGTATCGCAGCGCTGGTATTCTGATAGGGCCTGCTGCTGTGATGTCACGGACATATACAGTTTTTTTTTTTTTCTATTTGTGAGTAAAATATTATAGAAAATATAAAAATATTTATAATTATTGTAGTCCGCGTGTCAGCACCAGACGCAACATCAATTACTTGTCTATGCATTTAGTGCCTGTGGCACTCAATGGCATTGCTGTGACAATTGATAGTTTTAACAAGGATTTCACCGATTTATGAAGACATATTATATTTATTATGATAGTTATGTTTAAGTCCCATGTAATATACCCTCTATTACAGGAGACCTAAACATAACTGGCGAAATGTGAGTTTACTAAAGGTCCAGCTCTGCCTAACTCTTCAGATAAAATAGGCTTCCTAAGCTCCCAACTGTCAAAATATAAACCTTCTCGAATCAATCACAGTGGGTCAATATTTAGCAGACAGATAGCTAATAAATATATTGGGTAATCTCTAAGGCCCACTTGCACGTTTAGGCGGGTTAAATGAATAAATATAGAGTTTGTAAACTCGGAGTTAAGTAATTAACATGTTAACCCTTGTTAAGCTTTGCGTCACTAAAAAGTAACACGGGATTAGTAAACCTGATATTAGTGATTTTTGAGTTGAGAACATTGCAGTTCAATTGAAGAAACATAAAATAGAATTGCAACGCTTGTGCCCCGATATGTAATCCCTGTCAAAAACAATCCTAGAACCAAAAATTCGAAGACATGTGACATTACCAACCCACACTGGGCCCGCGTGGTGTAATAAGGCCTACTCCCTCTCACATAGTGGAGGCTTGTGTCCCAGCAGTGGGAACATTATAGACTGATTATGCTATGTAATCCGGTCAAAAATGAATGAACGAATAATGAACGGGAATTCTATGTACGTTGTGTACTACTATGTATGTTGCGATACGTAATACTTTCATGTCTTTAAATTTTATAACATGATTTGCCATTTTAGTCGTATTATATGTGGTTTCCTTGGCGATTTAGTTTATTGATTAACGAAAACGTCAGATAAGAAAAAGTATGTTTTAAGTTTTTTATAATTTATATTTATTTTTATATGAGTTTATGAATATATTTCCTGCTGATATATTATCGAATTTTCACTTACTATAAAGTCGTAAAATAAAAAATTAATAGTAAAGTAGTAGTAAAGTATAGTAGTAGTAGTAGTCGTAAGTAAAATTAAGTTGTAACGTCAATTTATTTTGAAATTACTAAAACTAACCCAGAGTTTAGCGACCTATGTGTGTTAAAAATTTAAAAGTTTAACTCTAGGTTTAACTTTAACTCTTGGTGGCGCAAGATGAATTATTTGATTAACCCTGAATTAGCTGTTAACTCCGAGTTATTTCGGATGAACCATGAACCATGAATGTGCAAGTGGGCCTTATGTGACTTATAATATAACACGTTATCCAGGGGCCAGAACCTGACTTTTTTAAATTTAACATTTTCGGTTACCTGCACTTCCCCAAATCCCGGGCCAGGATATTTTCAGCTAAATTTTAGCCTACATTACTCCACACAGCCTCATACTAATAATGTCATCAGATCCACTATAATATGCAAGAATGTCTCTGGCTATAAACTCCGGCAATCCCTATGGGATGGTGGATACTAAAACTAAATCGACAGACGACTGAGAATTTCTGTGTCACAAATGTTAGTATAATTTGCCAACTAACCGTGTGATTCTCGCCTAAGAATATAGTAGTTTATTTGATGGCTGAAAATAGGCTACAGTAATAATAATAGGGAATAGATCAAAAACTAAAAAGGTTTATAAAGTTTAGTGAAGATCAAAAATCCTCTACTTTGATCATTTCAAGACTCGAAATGGGACAAAATAATAAATAAAGAGTCGCAAATAATATATAAGCGAAAAGATGAAAGAAAACCAATTGATTAATATTATAATAAGTAGGTTAATATAAAGATTTTTTTTTTGTTAATATTGTCCTACCCGTAAGTTCTGATAATATAAGTGTCTGATAAAAATATAAATTTGTGCCCTGTCATTATTTTGTTTTCGATTCTTCTCTTTGCAGATTAGGAGGTCAGATAATAATAATTGATCTATTCTATAGCTATGATACCAAAGTCCATATAAGTAATGTATTTCGCGATAACATTTTTTTCTAATAAATGCCCGTTTCTATAAACGAACTCCTCTTTTCAAGTACCAGAGTTCCGGTTCCAAATGTGGCACGTGCCAATATTATAAGTGAAATGATGTTTGCAGTTTTGTACATGAGAAGTAGGAACTTTAGATAATGATTGTGACAACCCTGATTTACGGTGAAGATAAACGGCGTGGGGAAAACTAGACTTGTAAATCTCTTATCAGCTATACGCAGTGAGCAGGAGTGACGTCAATGATGTTCCTTATCTTAATAAGATTTGTCTGGTAATGTCTAGTATCCCGCAATCGGACAGTTACAAGGCCATAATACAGGTTGAGTTTATTGAATATATAAAATAAAGCAAAAAAGTTTTTTGAAATATCATACAAGGTGATTTTCAAAGAGTCCAGATGTTGAGTGGTTATTAACGTGTAGCGGTATCAACATCGCCACATGCGAGCTACGCGTCACACTGACGTCACGCAAAATCCTGCATCGCGCAAGCAGTGTTTACCGCGCAACTAAAATATATACAACGTCCCGACATCAAAAGTGGGGCAGTTGCCCACCAAACACAACACCCGTCTGGTCGGAGGACCCTCCCTTTTCCATAGAGTATGAGTGAGCTTCACACCCTATTCCTCATACCTCTATAAACGTAAAAAAAATATAAACAATTTAGTTATAGGTCTTCCCGTTATTACTGTTATGCTTGTGATATAGTGGGTGTCTATTTTATTTCTCCCCGGGAAATACACATGTATATAACATATATTTCGTATTATAATTTTTCGCACATTGAGTTATAAGAGTAGTTTTGCCTAAAGAATTTTTTTCCTGCTGGATTTTCTAACAGTTGCAGCATCCGTTGCATCAAATGCAGTTTTCCTTGTCATTTTAGGTCCTTAAATTTTCCCGCATTTTATTAATAATAATTATGATAATGAAGGTATTTAAATAAAACTAACGTATTAGTCGACTGCAATTTTTTATAGAAATACACACCGTAACGTTGCACACAAACCACACACAAACTTGTGTTTTGGTACACAAACATTACAGTGCTGTAAAATAGTACATAGTTGATGATAGGAATTTTAAGGAGATAGTGTAGGGAGCCAATGTACTCATGAACTCATCTTAGACCTTCCTAGTAATTAAACGAACACTAAAACATACGACGCCGTAAAGTCCAACATCTCCTATGTCTCAAGTCTCAAGGAACAGTTTCATACAAAACAAACGACAAATTTTATTCAGCACCCAAACACATTACAGTTAAATTCGGATTTTACGAGCTTACCAAGTCAGGAGAGGCGATTTAAAAACGGTAAAGACTTACGGGTTTTCGTTTACGTCCTTTAAAATTTCCTCAACGAGTACAGGCTAAGGGTAATAAAAAATCTGCTGAAATTGCTCATTTTGGGACTAAAAGAACTTGCTTAAGGGTACTTGTCAGCGGATTTGATTTTTAAAATACACTGGCTGACAGAGGTTACGGTTACAGAAACGGTTACAAAGAATTAGGTATGGATTGTAACCGGTGACTGGAGTTAGAGATCACGATACTTTCAGGAATGAGTTTATACAATGTGGAGAAGAAAATACGACAATAAATTAAACTATATATAACTAATGCCGTTTCCAGTCTGCATACGAAAATTCAATTAAATATATCCAATAATTTAGGCACTATAGTTAGTCAAAGATTGGCAAAACCCATAGTCGGTCCATCACGACTATTTAGTTTGTTTGAAAAACTCACTTTTTTTATTCCGGTGCTAGAATTTATTTGTTTTCACCAGACCAGACCAAAAGTGGGCCAGTGGTCAACTTTAGCCCTGGATCGAAAGAGCTGGAAGTCATAGGGTGAGGCCTCTGCCCAGCAGTGGGATGATACTACCTATAGTAGTAGTGTAAGTTATTTGATACTTCCAAAATACTCTTACGCACAAGTATCGCCAGTGTTTTCATTGAATGTTGAATTGTTGTCACCACATTGTTATACTGTTCATACTGTGTACCTACTCAGAAAGTTGGCAACGTCATAATTTGACACTGAATATTGAACTTGACTTATAAAAGGCTTTTGGAAACTTTCCAAGTGCTTTTTTTACACCTAAAACTAAATATTCAGTGTTACAATAATTATTAATTATTTCTATTCATAATCGATATTTTAGTACACTATAGAGCAGTTTTTCATAATTTAATTTAATTTAGTAATATTGGCAAATTAATCAAAAACAGCGAAATATTTGACATAATTATATTAAATTTTATTTGATTTTTGCAAAAAATTATACACAACATAAAATTATGGAAGACCTTGGCTTCACTGCCCAGGACATGCAAGTTAGGAAACTTGATTGCCAAAGAGACCATCAGCCTAAATTGTCTGTTAATTCAAATTACAACCGTCATATTATAGTTGTTTTTTTTATTTTTATTATTATATATATTTTTTTCATTTTTATTTTTACAGTCCACGATTTTTTTATTGCGTTAAAGGCCCGCTCTCGACCTTGGGATGAGATCTACAAATGGTTATAACACGGCAACTTGACGTAGAGTGTCACTTTGCTCAACAATTAACTTCCCTGACTGAACATTTCAGTGTCGCCAGTCACGGAGACTATTTTAATACAAGGAAAGTGATGTAAATAAACAACTTTGCCATGCAGACAGAGGAAAACTTCCTTAATTTATATCAAGCAAATTGCGACAATTTACCTGCGTATGTGCATTAGGTTAATGAGCATTTTTACAAAGACCAAAATAACAACCAAGATATCTGGCAAGTTCGACGAACTTCGGGACCGTATGTCAGTCTTAACTTTAAGCCTTCTATTGCATCTTGTCACGTAACTTCAGCAGTTCAGGAGATTTTAATGTAACACAAACAGTTTTAGCTTCTACATACATTCATGTTGGCGGCTGTGCAAAATTTGGAAAGTATCGTGTAAATTTGGTGGATATGTGTCAGGGTGTAAATGAAGAAAATCGGCGTCACCGTATAATTGTTTTACATTTGTAATTTTATAAAGCTTGGACTGGGTTTGAGGATTATCGGATTGTGTACGTTTATTAAGCCATGCGAATAATATTATCTAATAGTCGTGCGATGTTCGGTCATAGTTCCCAGGTTTTTTCGCCATTTTTTCTCATTGGTAGACTGATAGGAAATTTCGGTTCCATCTATCTTTTTTTTTTAATATGAAGGGTTAAAATGATTCCTGTATCCTATTTAGAGAATAAACAATTTCATTTCTTGTCGTTTTTTTAAATTGGCGTCTCTACAATCTGTATTAATTTTGATAACAATTCCCAGTAAATTGAAATTTGAAGGTTGATACTATTTAACTTTCATATAGATAAATCTCTTGACTTCGTCATTTTATGATGTGCAATTAGTGACATTCAATCTTTAGGATGCATTCCAACTGCGCTAATGTAAGTCGCGTACGTCACGCGTCGGTCGCGTGTACGATTATACATTCTTTTCGATATAGCATCACACTGTGACGCTGTCGTCAGCGGCGTGTACGTTGCTGCGACTGGTACGCGACCGACCGTACGCGACCAACATCAGCGTAGGAGGATTTCAGGCCGAAAGGGTGATAGAACAATTGCGAAAACGACTTTATGCACGTATAGAGTGACATCAGCTTCGAGCCTTCAAAGTATCAAAATCAATCAACTCAGCTTATCACAGTCCACCGCTGGACATAACCCTCTCCGAGGCTGCGCCACAACACCCTGTCCTCCGCCTTCCAGTCTATCCCAGCCACCTTTTTGAGGTCGTCGGTCTATCTAGCTGGGGGGCGTCACTCACTACGCTTGCCAATACGCGGTCTCCACTCCAGGACTCGGCTTCAAAGTGTAGTTTTAATTATTTTTCAAATGCTGAATATAGATAAAGGCCGCAGACAGGCGCGACGCGATTCTTGTAGAACAATTCCCATAAAGTTTTCATAAAAAATGTTCTCCTGTTTGCCTTAAGGCTCCCACAGATAGGCGCGACGCGACAGCGCTACACAAAGGCGCCGCTCGTTGCGCGACACGCGGTGCCTTTGTGTCGGGCGTCGCGTCGCGCCAGTCTGTACGAGCCTTTAAAACCTAATACTGTATGTTATCAAAGATCACAAAAAAACCTGTATGTTTTGACATGAATTCTGATTTATATTATGACTCTAATCCAAACTGCGAGGTTTATTAATACGAGTTTAAGTTTATTTAAGAACTAGATTTTCCTCAAGTTATTTTAAGTTTTGAAATTACGAAATGAATACTGAACTCGTTAATAATTACTTATATAATTACTGATATTGTAGTACCTACCTTGGTTAGGCAAGTATAATTGTCCTACTGCAGGGCAAAGCCTCTTTTCATATAGAGAAGGCACGAGCACGAGCATTGACCACATGCTTGCTCGCTCAAGACAGATTGGCGATTTCAGACTTATATTAACTAGAAGTCCAGGTTTCCTCACAATGTTCTTCCTTCTCCGATGTCAGTAATATTCCAGATAAACTCAGAAAGTACATATGAATTGAACATGTCACATTGGTATTTGTCCGGATATGAACCCACAACTCACAAGTATAAAACGCTGCAATAGTTCTAATCTAAGGCTTCATGTTATTCATTTCATGGTAAAAGCACATAAACTGTGTTTTTTATTTCTTAATTTACATGGAAATACCATTTCATTTATAGGAAAACTACTTTTACGACTTTTAAAATAAATAAAACAATCGACTGCTGTGCAGTTTGCGACATGCATCCCAAAAATGATATGCAAATATAAAACATAATATGCATTTAAAATCAAAATACGCTTTTTATGCTAATTATAATAATTGTACCAGTTTTGTGTAGTGGAATACTAATAATTACAATTAGTAACTATTTTATGCAAATCGTTTTATTCATGTCGTAATGCGTTTATATCGAAAATGATTGACAAATAATCAGCCTACAATGTTCCCACTGCTGGGACACAGACCTCCTCTCTGAGAGAGGGAGTGGGCCATAATCCACCACGCGGACCCGGTGTAGATGTCACATATCTTCGATTTTTGGTTCTACGATATGCCGGTTTCCTCACCATGTTTTCCTTCACCGTTTTGAGAGCAGTGGTGATGAAATAATGCACAAAAAGTAAAGCGCCTGCCTGGGTTCGAACTCACGACCTACAACTCGTAAATCGGGGCCGTTACCACTGGGCCACCACTGCTTGCAAATTATTGACGCTTGAATAGTTTTAAAAATGATGGAACGAAATTCCTTAACTCGGCTTGCAGTAGGAGTTGACTGGTAAAAATCGTCATGTAAGGAAAAAGCGTTATGCCCCCTCCATGCGGCTTTCTCTCTCTGTCTCTCTGTCTTTCTCTATTTATACTAGTGTGTGTGAGGGTGTGTGCGTGCGAGCATCGTGAAAATAACTTCTTTTCTGACTGGGGTCCCTCGATCGCACACGTTTCTTTTTAACTTTTTTACTCTTGAACTCCTATGAAATGTCAAGGAAAAGATCTTGTTTTATGAGCAGTTATAAAGATAAGGACAATTAGCAACAAATGACAAATGTTCATTTCGGAGTTTTAATTATTTATAATCATTTAGATAAATAGACCTCTGCTAACCGTAGGCGCCTACAAAACATTTAACGAATAAGTTCTTCTCTAAAACTTAGCATAGTGTTAACCTTCTTTAATGCTGACTGTGATGGTTTTTGATAGATCTTATAAAAAGCAATTCCATAGTTCATAATTCCATAATTCTTAAAAAAAAGGTGTTTTTTTTACCGACTACCTTCTTGTACATTAATTTCTGTTTCACATAATAAGATTGATGTAGATCATAGGTTCTCCACATGGCTGATAACGACCCCTCGTGGGCGTTTGCGACTTTCAGGGGGGCAGTAGTAGACCCAGAGAAAATTAGAGGGCGTAAATATAATCGTAGCAATAGCGGTTTCAGATTTGCGATAGATAATAAATAAAAAAATTGGGGGGTTTAAAAAATAAACTTAAATTGGGCGCCGGGCAAAATAAAGTTGAGAACCTATGATGTAGATCAATGAAACAGATTCCATTCGGCGTTGTGAATTACTCCAAATTGGAATGAGTCACTCTGTTTATTTATATTTACGATCTGTCGGTCATGTTCATGGCCATGCAAACATTTGTATAATAATCAGAATCTATTGCATACCTATTCTTAATTGTTTCATTTTTATTTTCAGTAGCGTCTAAGAAGAGCGCCTAGATCAAGACTTATTGCTTTTAAAATGAGGTACCTACTAGGGTATAGAAGTATTCTTGAACTTGCTTCGGCTAAGCGCGTACTACGATTTTAATCGTTGCGTTTTTAAATTGCATATGAAAATAAATTTTCGTGTCTATTCTTAAGCGATTTTTTACCGCAATGCGCGGACTCTAAGGTATTAAGTCTATCTTTGCACCCTATTTGTGTGCGAGAAGTTTAAATTAATAAATATTATATTGAATTTAAATCACATTAAAAAAACAATGATGTGTAGAAAATCTGAATACATTTTAAATATTGTCTAGATCCTTAGATCGTCTAAGTTTAAACGGCCGCAATTTTAAGACGGTCAAAATGACACGATTTACATCGTTTTTGAAGACTCGCAGTGTTCAAGATTTAGAGATGGATCCATTCACAACACACAATAATTAAAACAATATGTTCCTACGTATAAAAGATGAAGTGGCATATTAGCTGTAGACCTGACGACCGTTGGGGTAGACGTGTTCTTGAGTGGAGACCGCGACTCGGAAAACAGGGTGGCTGAAAGCTGCTGGATGAGAGTTGCCGAGAATCGAGCTGGATGGCGTGCAATTGGAGAGGCGTATGTCCAACAGTGGACTGCTGTAAGCTGAAGATGCATGAGAGGTAGATAGGTACTCAGTATAGATGTCTACACTCTTCACTCCCAGTTCTTTACAAAACCAAAGTCTACCGATAAAACTACGATAAAGAAGAAGTTATGTGGTTGTAAGGCTTTGAATTGATTTACTTTCACAGAGTCAGCGTAACTCTATCCTTATGTTTGTAGTGTGAAGTGCACTTGTTTTGCTTTAGTTATTTATGCAGGTAATAAACATGTTATCATAGGTCACAGTATTATGGATTGGAACTTGAATAATAATAATAATCACTGCATCAGGGAGGCAGATCTCTTGGGCAGGATTGCGAAATAATGGTCCGAACGAGCCTCAGTAAACATACCTGACGCACTACAGAACCGGGGCAGCCGCAACAGCACTCTGAAGGTATTATATATATATATTGCACACGGAGGATGTCATAGGTTCTCCGGGTATACTTGACCCACAAGCTGCAGGTTATAATACTAGCTTATAAGTGTCCCACTCCAGGGAAAATTCCTCCTTTTATACCTACAGAGAAGGTCCGAGCATTGATCACCACGCTTGCTCAAAACAGGTTGGCGATTTCAGACTAATATTGACTATAAGTCCAAATTTCCTCACTGAGCTGATTGAATGATGTTGAATAATTCATAATCTGAACCTGAATTTATTTTTGAAAATGTAACGTACCTACCTATCTAGTTATAATACAAATATATTTGTAACATACATACAAGTAAGATATTGACATATTTATCTTTAACAACAACGTGTCAAAATGCTGGTCGGCATTCTTTATTTTCATACAGTTAGAAAAAATTTTGTTGATAGACACGAAGCATAAGCATAACCGTATCAGCCTAGAATATGCCCACTGCTGGGCCCCAGGCCTCCTTTTTGTGAGAGGGAGTGAGCTGTAATCCACCACGCGGGCCCAATGCGGATTGGTAATGTCACAAGTCTTCGAATGTTTGGTTCTAGGAAATGCCGGTTTCCTCACGATGGTTTCTTTTACCATTTTGAGAGCAGTGGTGACGAAATAAATCACACAAAGTAAAGGGCCTGCCCGGGTCCGAACCCTCGACCTACAACTCGTAAGGCCGTTATCACTGGACTGTCACCGATATGAAATCGTGTCAAATTAATAATCAAGCTTGTAAGTAAGTAGGTACAGTCAATAGGGTAAATTAAACCTTCATTATGACATTAGCCCAAAATTCTATTTGAGACCTTTTTTTTTAGATTATGCCTACTTTAAATGCAACAAAAAAAAAAAATGTGAAATTAAAATTTTGTAAATAGAATTTTGGGCTAATGTTATATTGAGGGTTTAAGTTACCCAGATTGATTTTACCTATAGAAAGCGTGGTACCGTAAATCAAAGAAATACATAAAATTGAACAATAATGTCAGTTGATGATAATGTAAGTTTTTTGCTATCTATCTATTTCGGATAACTAATATTATCAGTTGAGCAACTATATTGATCGATGAAATCAAATTAATGTAGGTCTACGTACTTTACTGTAATTTTATTTCTGATTCTGCATTACATTAACTTAATAAACAAAAGAATAACAACTTTAGTAGTTCGTGCTGTTCTTTTGTTTATCGTACATGGAGGCTTTATTCGTTTTTATTTCCATTTGAGATTACTTAAGCAATTTAGACAGATGGCCTAAACAGACCTCAGAAATAATTGTCATTAACTCCATTTGCACGTAGGTTTAATTATTATGTCTACGTGCAAATGTTTTTTTTTTTTTTCAAATAAAGTCATGTAGTTATGATGTTGGTCTGAGTCACATTTTGTCTTACAATGCTGGATATTAATGTAACTAAATGGGCAATTCATGTTTTTAGACAAACAAAATACTTTAATTTTATTTCGCTTAATAGCTTACAAGGAATGATTTTAGATAATGAAGTAACGCGAGCCGAAAAATAGGACACAATATATTGTTGTTAATTAAAAGCAATCCATAAAATAGAATTAATAAAATTATGTAAATCCATAAATGTAGGAATATATTACAAATAACCTGCGAAACCAGTTCCAGTTATATAATATATAAATGGAAATATATACCTATACAGTATCTTATACTGTAAATATAATCAAACCGATAAAATAAAATAAATATACTCACAAAATAATTTTCATGTTGAACTTTTAAATTCCAATTAATCACTATTAAAAAACACAACACTAATTTACTATAAACATATTCACCATCACCGAATTATAATAAATTAATTTATAAAACTTTGTATCACATTTTTCATAGAATAAGATCGTTACTTCGAATTATTCGCACTTTGGAAGCGCCTGCGCATCTATACGTTGGCGCGGGAAGTCTGAGACTGGCTTAGCGCCTGCGCCAGAGATGGCCGTGCGACAATATGAAATGAAAATAATATACAGAAGGCCAACTTTGCACAATGATGTAAAAATAAGTAAAGGTGTGGCCACACTATATACAGAGAGGTAGCAATGTTAAATAATGTAGACGTGTTATATTACAAAAGTTTATGCGTTGTTATACCATAATCTGGATGCGCCCTTAGAAGGCATCTAATTATATTTATCCAACTGTGGTTGCATAATTATCCAGTTGATGATATAGACCAGCGGGGTAATTACGTAACACACTTACAGTTGGAATGGGTTTCATTTTGACAGTTCAACAGTATTCATTGCGTTATTTACGTTGTTGAGCAGTAAAATTTTTCGAACATATGAAGCAATGGATTAGCAATAGACTTCAAAATTATTCAGATTGTGATAGATAGTGTGTTACGTAATTAGGGTGCTGTTTCTGGATCATCAACTGGTTATTTTTTTATTACATTAGCGTTGTATTTTTTATTATTATTGTATTGGAATTTTAAAGTTCAACATATTTTTTTTTTGTGAGAAATGTTTTAAATTAATTCGTCTGAAATAAAGAAAAAGTTTTTGTATAACATCATACCGAGCTCCATTATGTTATTCTTGCTTATATTATCTATTATACCTAGACATTATTGTGTCAAAAATCGATTCAATCACTGCTGCCCTCGATTCAGAATCTCTGAATTATTGATTTGTAGTTCGACTCGAAGTATTTTTTTGTACATAATAAGGCTTGTATCGATTTTGTAACTGACGATAAATCGTCGGAATTAAAAATATTGCCGTAATAATTGTTATGACTTTTTTACTACTTCTCATTAGCAGCCCGGAATCCGGATTTGTTCCCGGTTGATAACAATATGCTCTCTCCCTGTTACATGGTACTTAGACATAACTGGCGAAATATGGGTGTACTATAATAGGTACACCTCTGTCTAACCTTTCGAAGAATACAGGCGTTATTTTGTTATGTAAAGGCGCTCCCTCACCGGGCGCAGTCTGTAATGTACGAGAATTACATCAGCATCAGTGAGTGAGGAGAACTAAGGTAATGGTAATATAGTAAAGTTCAAAATCGAATCTTAGTTTGTTACATTACAGGCGAATGCTCCCGATAAAGGAGCGACTTTCTGTTTAATATGACGAAAACTCATCATCGGATTGGTTCGTTTTCGATTAGGTTTTTGTCAGCACTACCTGCACGGGCTTTGTTTTTGCATATTTTGTGGCGTGGACCTTTTGTCCTTTTTTGTTGAGTCAGTGTTGTGAGCTTATGACTAAGAAGCTGCGTAGATAAACGGTCGTGTGTGCCGAAGTATTCTAAAAATATGGTTCCGTAGGTCTTACTATTATTTAAGTTATGGTAGTATAAATGTGAAAGCAGAAATAATGCTACTGTTTTAAATAGCATGCAGTGCAGGTTGCTGCTGGCTGGGAAGATTCTCTTGAATTTGTTCGATAGGTTTTCCACCTATTTTATAGATCTTCTTTCATAGTTGCTCTATAAAAACACCAGCTAATCTTTAATTCCTTACCACCGAGACATGAAAAAACAGACTCAATAAGAGTTCTGCATGTTGTCACTAACAGTATAGGCGAAACTTAAATAAACGCGCGCATTTAGATTTTCAACGCTCGGCTTACCGCCGTAAGTCGAAAATACAACAGCAGGCTCTTTCGGCATTCATTTAGGGCACCTAGTGTTAGTGAAAACGGGCATTAACCTCATCCGTACTAAGACACCCAGTGGTACGGCCCGACTTACGAGTTGTAGGTTGTGGATTCAAACCCAGGCTGGCGCTTTACTTTGTGTAAATAATTTCATCACCACTGCTCTCAAATCGGTGAAGGAAAACATCGTGAGGAAACCGGCATGTCCTAGAACCAAGAGTTCGAAGACATGCGACATCTACCAACCCGCACTGCGCCCGCGTGGTAGATTACAGCCATTCCCTCTCAAAGAGGGGAGGCTTGAGTCCCAGCGGTGGGAACATTATAGGCGGATAATTGTACTAAAACATAAGTCGCAATAAGAAAAATGTGGCATCCTGTAGGTGTCATGTGTCAATCAGAAACAGTTTTGGCACTAGACCGCGGCATACATTTTTCATTTTAGTAAAGCTACGGTTTAGTAAAAGAGCAACTACAAATCTAATTTCAACTCTTTTTTAGTGGTTGTAATGGCAAACATATCATTTTTCTTAAATAGGTTTTATGTTTTATTAATAAATTATTAATAAAATTTATTAATATAAAAATATACATTATATTATAATTAACGTATTAAAAAAACAAAAATATTTTTTATACATTATTATATTTTATAAACGTGAGAACGTTGTAGGCCTTGTAGACTGTAGATTTGTAGGCCATTTTCTACTTTATTAAATACCTGGTACTTGTTGACAGGGCTACACTGTCCTGCCATATCTATTAACACTGTAATTTGAAAACATTGTAAATGCCAATTATTTTAAAAAGATTAACCGTGGTGTTTCTTGCCGACTCGTATCCTTAGGAAACGACCAATTGGAACCGTGCACCTAGCTTCTATACGTATTCATAAGTGCCCATTTAAGTTTATGTGAAATTAAATATTTTGAGTCTTATTTTGAGCGGTGGCCGTTATATTAAGACGGCCGTTATGAAAATCTATAATTTTTACCAGTATTTGATATTTCAAAAAACGCTCCGTATTTGAACAACCATGATTGTTTGACCGTTCACCGCTTTATTAGGAAACCAAAGATTAAATGTTTCAGAAGCACGTATCGATAATAATTATGGAGTTACTGTGAACAATTGAACCAGGCTCAAAACAACGATAAGGCTTATAGGTTTTGCCTATAAGCTTTATCAAATAAAAACCCAATGTCTGCTAGTGACTGCTGCATTTTTTTAATGTAAGCAGAAGTATGAATATTGGGTTTTTTATTTCATATCAATAGCTATGTAAATTCAATGTTTTATAATTTATCCTGAAAATTAATAATAAAGATTAATTTATTTTAGTAGGTACTAGATAGCTATTTGAATTATGAGGTAATTCAAATAGCTATCTAGTACCTACTAAAATAAATTAATCTTTATTATTAATTTTCAGGATAAATTTGGGTTTTAAAATTACTTCAGTTCCTTTAGTAGGTAGGTCTTGACCTAATTTGGTGGAGATACCACCTATGAGTCGCAAGGAATTTTGTCACTATCTACATTTAACAATCTAATGGTATCTATTCCATATACAAAATTATTTGTTTTTATGACAAATAATATAATTAGTAGGTTACGTACTATTTTACAAAAACGTATTATAATTTTTTATGATTTTACAAAAATAAGCGATATAATTGTTATAAATGTACGTGTGTACCCACCCATTATGTGTTTTTTGCGGTTTGCGTAATACTGCGGATCTCTAATTGTGGATCTAGAATTGGACACAACCACGTGCGCTTGCGACCGTCGCGGCGTCGTCGTCCATAACATAGCATGTCAAAGCTAACGAGGGACATGTTAGAGTGATTTATAATTATTTGAAAATCGCGTGAACTTATAACTGCCTCCAGGTTCGAATATATCCGCGACTGGTTTCTATGTTATTTACTAAATATTTAAATGTTGATAAAATAATTTGGTTCATATAAATGTAGGAGATAATTATAGAAATATTTGAACTAGTTTTTTTTTTACTATAAAGTGATTGGTATTCACTAATTAGTAGGCTTAATGTTAACATCATTAAAATATAAATGTCTTATTCAAGATTTATCCTTATAAACTGAGTGGAACGACATTATTAATTAATAATAGTAAAGTTCTTAGAACTAACACATCATAGAATTTAAATAGCCCATTGGCCCACACAAGTAGAGATAGTCAACCGAAAGAAATAATTACTAATTGGACTCCTCTTAATTGAACTTATTGACAAATGAATGGACTCTTTAAATTATTCTGTGATCTATTATAATATAACGTTTCTTTTTATTTTTTTTTTTGATATTATTGTTTTTATGGAATTTTTCAGTTGCAGCCCGGAGTCTGGATTTGTGCCCGGTTAATAGCAATAAGCTCGCCTGCTATTACATGGGACTTAAACATAACTGGTGAAATATGGATGAACTATGGGTACAGCACAATCAGCCTATAACGCTCTCACTGTTGGGACACAGGCCTCCTCTCTGTGAGAGGGAATGGGCCGTAATCCACCACGCGGGCCCAGTGCGGATGATGAAATGAATTAGCCAAAGTAAAGGGCCTGCCTTTTTTTTTTTTTTCTTTTTTTTTTCTTTTTTTTTTTTGGGTTGGAAATCATCAAATGACCTCTCCCGCTCTGGGCGGAGCGGAAGGGCGTGTCAGAATCTTACTGACTAAAACCCACCCGTGTTCCTTCAGTTACCTGTGCGCCAGGGCCACGGTAACTCTTTCGAACAATCCGCGACCCCGGCAGGCATCGGTCCTATGGGACCCCGTCAATGGTGCTGACATCTCTTTGAGGCGCGCGTGGAACACGACGCGCCGTCGACCCGGGCCTGGTCAAAAAGGCACAAAAGGGCCTGCCTGGGTTTGAACCCACGACGTACAACTCGTAAGTCGGAGCCGTTACCTCTGGGCCTCCACTGCTCTCTGCACTATAGGTATACCTCTGCCTAACTCTTCGGGCATTACTCGCGTGGAGTTATGTGTTGTGTTTACTATTAAATTACATTCTGAAATAGTAACATCGTCGACAAAAAAAGAAACTCGTCACCCAGTTTTGTGCGCACCCGTGAATAATAGAAACAACTCCTGCGCAGATTTATCACGATTAGTGACAGACTCCACACGAAGATTCGCGATGGTTCACGAACTATTTTTGTAACAAAATTAGGTAAATAATATGTTTTTCTATCGATACTAATCTTGTAGAACTGTTTGTTAAAGCTAGTCCGAAAAACAAAATATATAATATTAATCTAAATAGATTGTTCAGAATATTTTATAAACTACCAATTATTATGTATGTTACTACCAAGTAGGTAAGTATATCTTCAAATTATGTTTTATTTATAAAAGTAAATTGTTTTTATGTTAATATATTTAATTTTCTTGTCTACTCTTACACAGTGTCTACATCTCATTTGATATACTTTTCTATCGCAGGTATGCTGGAAGAAATTTCTTTAGAAATAAGCATCACCCTTGTATTTTTATGTTCTTTTCTTCTTATCTGTTTATATGTGTGTACATAAATGGTAAAATAAATAAATACAGAAGTAAATTCAACTGTGGAGCAATTGGTCATTTAGTTCTCTATTTCATTTCAGAGAGAGTGATATTTATTATTAGGAACGGCAATAACTATAGTGTTTACTTTATCTCACTAAAAGCTATAAAGAACAATGGCGAGGAAATTGTTGATAGAATTAGTAAGCGTCTACTTATGTGACCGTGATAGATACCGACGAAATAATATACTAAGTTTTATGAAATCAAGCTTTTGGCCTATCGAAGTCTGGCAAAAAAATCGTCATTAATGAATACTTAGTTGACTAGTTTCTTAATGATAAAAATAATCATGGCTTAGTTTTCTTTTTCTGGCTTGACTTCATGACTTTTGGCTAAGCTGAACTTTTAATGTTGCCATGTATTAAAAATCTTGGCAAGTTACATAAAATGCTTTGCTTTACGTATTGCATTAATATACTTAGGAAATACATTTCTGCATCAGAATATAAATATGAAGATAAATATAATTGTTTGTGCTTAGAATAAAGCGGTCATCATTTGACTTGACATCATTTGACATCACGGAAATGAGTGTAATTCGAGTATGGCAACATCGCCATTAAAAAACAGATGACATTTCTTCTGTTAATCAACCGGCCGACCTACTGACAACCACAGAGTTAAATTTTCTGACAACTTGTCGTTTGTTGCTTGCGCGTGTTTCTCGTTATTTTGTGTTTCCCATCGATTTGCCGTGATTTTCTACTTTATCGACTGCTTCTGCTTATGGACTCAGAGATTTACTGTTAACTAGTGCTTGCCTAAGGATTCTGATTATTTGCCTATACGACGACATTTTTCTGTGGCTCTGGATTATGATTCTGCCTGATATCTTGGATTTTGATGTGTGTGCAACTATTTGTTTACCACGATGGGAAGCCGTGTAAGGCCTACAAGCTTACACGCATCATGTATGTCTACTGCAACATCATGTGTAAATAAATTGCGCCGATACCCGACATTGGCACTTACACGATAGTCGCTGCTTTAATCTGCAGCTGGGTATACCCTCAAATTGTAAGTATTTCTGGCGACTAGTCGTTACAAGATAGTGATTATCTACATTGCATAAAACTGTATAACAAGTATAGTACAAGATTATTTACCCTAACTGAAAACATTGTTTGATTTCTGTTAGTGGCCAACTATTAAAAATCATGATTTTAAATGAAATATGTAGCCGTTTAAAGCTTTGTAATAAATAAAGGTCAAAGGAGTGTTTTTTTTTTAATACGAGTAACGTATTTTGCTTTTACCATAAATATCTTGAACTAAAATTGACAAGTTTTTAATTACTAAGTACGTCTATGACATTGGTCTAGAAATATTAATAAATCATTCTAACTTATTAAGAGTATTATCGTTTATGTTTTTTAGATTTTGGAAGATGACTATGTCTACGAGGCATGCAGAGGTCTTGCAATGGCTGCAGTTAATAATAACTTAGAAAAAGAAGTTTCTGGCAGAGAAGAAGCTGAACCAAGTACAAGGAGGTCGAGCAGGAATAATAGAGTACTGTGGTAGTTGTTTAGTTGCAAGACGAACTGTTGGATGTTGCACTTATACAATCACTGTAATTATGGTATCTAGGATGGGCCAGACATTACCCAAATAAATTAGCACCTGCAGGTTTTCTTGATGATGTTGTGAATGATGAGCAATATTTATTAAAAAATATACATAGTTTGTTTTTTTAATCTATCCCCTATACCCGTACTATATAATGAATCATATATATATGACGGAGAAGGTACGTCTCTCTCGTTGTCATTAGCCATATTTTAACTACTGTGGGCGTACTATGGGAAGTGTTGGTTATTGCGCAATAGAAAGACTGTTTGCTGTTCAAACCAAATTATAATTTATGAACAAATTAATCACACTACCGAATCACACACTGTAGGTACACGACACAACTATAAGTACACAACGCCAAGGAGTAATAGTGTTCTGTGCAGCACACGCGACGGTTTCTAAACGTGTTCACTGCTTGACCGCCACCGACCAACTCTGCTTTTACTCTTTTTTTTTTGTGATTGGCTTCTCGCAGGTCAACCTAGGAGGTTGTCGACTGCTTAACTGGACATGTCTGTGGTTGCCATAGAAGACTTACAAACTAGGCGACAACACGCTAAGGGCACCCGCTGCGGGGTACGAGCCTCGGTTTAGGGCTACGCTGGGAGAGGGCAGCAAGGGACAGGCTGGATCGTAATTATTATTAGGGGACGAATTTAAAGCTACAGGCTCAGCGGCGCGGGCTGGCTCTAGCAAGGCTCGGAGCGGACGTGGATTGGAACGTCGCGGCGCGCCTCGGCGGCGAGGACGGAAGGACGACGGTCTGTGTTTGTGTATCTTTAAAGTACTGGTGGCCTTACTACTCTCCTGGAGGAGGGTGGTGGCGTCGTCGGGGTCGACCAAGGTATGCCTCGGGCGGCGAATCTTACTAATGCGGGAGGGAGTGTAGCAGGCGGCTGCTTTAATTAGGAGGTTGGGGTGTTTTATGCCGCAGTCGAAGAAACGCTTTGAAAGGCGTTTCATGAACTGTTGGATGGTGGGAATTCGGAGGTCTAAGTGAAGATTCACACTTCGGACATAGACGGGGGCTCCCGTAACCTATCTGAGGAAACGGTTCTGTAGGGTCTGCATCCTATGAAGATGGTGGGGCTTTGCGTGTGCAAATACATCGCAGGCATAGATCATGATGGGACGGATGACTGCGGTGTAGATGCGCAATTTGGATTTGAGAGACAATTTACTGCGGGCGGTTAATAGGGATTGAAGTCTACCGAGAGCGAAGGCGGCGCGCGAGCGAGCCATCCTTATGTGCTCACTGAAGGTAAGGTGGTGGTCGAGGACCACATCTAGGTATTTAGCTCGCTTCTCCTAAGGGATCAGCTAGCCATACATAGTGATCGGACTGGTCTGCTTTTACCCTCTTTACTCGAGCATTATATTGTAGACTCTGTCGAGCACTGCCTGGTGGCGTTGGCGTCCCGATTAGTCAAAGTAAAGTACCTACGTCGCATGTGGGCTATGTGGCAGACCTTCGCACGTCGCGATCGGCTAGACTTATAATTCTGAAGCCGTAGTCCGTAGTTTATTTTGCAAAAAAATGCATTTCTATGAATTATATTTTAAGTGGTAAGTAGTATTTCTATATTTCTTTTTCGATTAGGGTCTGTTGTTGACTAGACATAACCTCTAGAACTTCAAACTGGAATATCTTTAATTCTTGACTTCCTATAAAAGTATGTCTGAAGACAAAACTGTTTAGGGATTCGAACTCTGTATTTTTACATATTTTTCATAGGCAGACGCAAAAAAAAATGTCAACAAAATTTTGTTTGGGCGGTTGCCATTGTCCTTTGAACATAATCAAATGGTGGTTGCATCTTAATAGGCGCCGAAGTGTCATAGGTCAAAATAGCCGATACAAACTATCGAAAATCTGTCACTGGCTTTAATTGTGTGGGAGGGTGTGTGTGTGTTGTGTGTTCATTGTGGATATTGTGTGTGTGTATTGTGTGTTCATTGTGGATATTGTGTGTGTGTAAGTTCGACAAACTTAGGTAATAATAATATAGGTAACTGGAAACACCTGTGTCTGCGCACTCACTTGTAGACTATAATGTCTCCCGCGGCGATGGCTAATCACCGCTGAGATTGAGAATTTATTATAGAAAATGTGACTAGTCAAATTAAGAGACAAACTCAAAATAATAGGAATCAGATTGAGCTGATGTTGGTAATATGCACTAGGTATTAATGTACTAATGTTTAGTGAAATCTAACTTCAGAGGATACAAGTTTATATCAAAAAGGATATACTTACTGATTCGTGTTTCTGCGTAGGTACAGTAGGCCGCACGTCTGTGGTAACAAAACCAGTACTTAAAGTTGGTCTCATTTTCTATTGAAACGCTAGGCCAGATCTAATATATACTATTATAGAAACTATATAACTATTATAGAAAGTGTTACTATCGACGGGCGACCGACTGTACATGGGTTGGATGTGAAAGATTACTTTCAATGTCTTAGCTCTAAGATGTGCGTTCGCCACAAAATGTAGTTGGTCCACTTTCATTTGTTTTACGGTCAGATCGCGGGCCGAGCTGTCCAGTTGCGAAAAGTACTAAAACATGTCATATCTAATGATTATATTGCCGCTGTTAAATTACTAGTATAAAATATGGCGAACAACAGGCTTAGCATGACGCTTTCTATTTCTACGAAGCATACGCAATACTCAATACTCAATTCTTTATTGCATTCCATATGTATTACATAGATGATCTAACAAGGTAAAATATCAATATGAACCCTGTCGGGCAAAGCAAAATTAGGAGAGAGGTGAACAGATACAGCTCTTTCTATACAAAATGACATTTTGCTTCTTCTTTTTTGACATCGCGCCGTAGAAATCCTTCTACAATCTGTAATTTTGTCTTTCGTTTCTAACAATATTTGTCTAGCTCGTTTTTTATGTAGACTATTTCAGAAGAATTTTTTCTGTCCCAAAGTGTCAAAATCACACTGACAACTGACAGTTTTCTAAGGTAGTGAAGACAATTTGATTGTGTATTCGCCATGGTAAAGACAGTATAAAACTTTCTACTCGACGCCCACAAAGTATATACGGTTATCTACAAGATCTTGATTTTTCAGGAGAGCGTTTTGAACGCAAAACTATGATATTCAACTCATAAGTCTCAACTAGAGTATTCAAATAGAATTAGTCACCGTATTGATTATGATAACCTAGACTCAGCTCTACGTAGGATAGAGTTTCAAATCATCCTAAATTGCAGCGATGTAAATATAGCAACTGACTTGCTAGTAGGTTGTCTGTCAAGGGCCATAAAAGATAACTCCAAAGTAGTGAAAATACCTAGAAGGAAACTAACCAGTAAGCCGTGGATTACAAAAGGGCTTTTAAAATGCATGCGCAACAGGGATAATCTGTACAAAAAGTTGAAAAGGGACCCCAATAACGAAATCCTTCACACAACATACAAGCGTTATAGAAACTTCTGCACTTCACTACTGAAGAAAGCTAAAAGAAATTATGATAAACAAGAGATTGAGAACGCAAGTGGAAACAAAAAGAAGTTATGGGATGTTATAAAACAGATTAGCGGCTCCAACAGGGCAACAGATCACTCCTCTTGTCTCATCTCAAGTGTCAACCCGGAAAAGAGTATTAACGAGGTCAATAGTTTCTTTGCAAACGTTGGACGCAACTTATCCGAGGAAATCACTTCTCATTCATTCTCTCTCAGAGACAAGGCTGATAATCTCGCGGAAACTGCTCCTCTTCATTCCTTGGTCATGCTTCCTACGGACGAATTTGAGATCCTGCAACTCGTTCAAGGATTAAGGGATAATTGTGCTGTCGGAATTGACCAGATCCCGGGCCGATTACTGAAAAGATATGCTCACTTTCTGTCCCCCGCTATTACCCACATCTGCAACCTGGCCATATCGACAGGGACATTTCCACAGGCGTTTAAGTCAGCAATTTTAAAACCCATACACAAAAGTGGTGACAGAGACTGTGTCAACAACTTTAGACCTATCTCTATTCTTCCAACGCCCTCAAAAGTTCTTGAGCGTCTTATGAATGACCGGCTGATTAAGTTCCTTGAGGTTAACAACCTTCTTTCATCTTCCCAATTTGGGTTCCGGCGTGGTAAATCTACCAATGACGCGGTACATGAACTGGTTAGCTCGGTCATAACGAACTTAGATAAGAAGAGAAATTGTCTTACGGTGTTTCTGGACTTGGCAAAAGCCTTCGACACAGTTTCTGTCCCACACTTATTGCACAAAATGGAAAATATGGGAGTACGGGGTCTTCCCTTAAAATTGTTTCAGGACTACCTATCTAACCGTAAACAGCAAATTAGAATTGATGGTATGATGAGTAACGAGGAGCCAGTGACCTTTGGAGTGCCTCAGGGCAGTATACTCGGCCCGACCCTCTTCTTGATCTACATCAACGACCTGTGCGAGCTTCACCTTAGTAATTGTAAAAAAATTACATTCGCTGATGACACAGCTCTCTTCTTTAGTGGTGATAGCTGGGATGAGGTCTTCGGTGTGGTTCAGGAGGGGCTTAACGGGGTTGTTGCTTGGTTACGGAGTAATGTGCTGACTCTTAATGTCACCAAAACCAAATACGTGACATTTGCACATCGATTGAACGTGCTACCCCCACATTCACTGTCAATTACGGCTCACACGTGTTGGTCAACCCACCAGCATTGCGTATGTCCTTCCCTCCAAAGGACCGATAACATTAAATACCTTGGAGTTACATTAGACCAATTTCTCAGCTTCAAGCCACATATAGATGTCCTGGTAACGAGATTGCGCAAACTCATTTATATATTTAAGAGTCTAAGGCACGTAGCCGACCTTCGTACCATCAAGATGGTGTACTATGCCTTGTGTCAGTCACTTATTGACTACTGCATCATATCCTGGGGAGGTGCTGCTAAAACGCACTTGATGGAGGCAGAAAGAGCTCAACGTGCCATACTTAAGGTTGCTGCGGGTCTTCCCTTTCGATATCCTACAGTCGAATTATACAGAAAGTGGGATGTACTGTCTATAAGACAAACTTTCATTCTTCATACAGTCCTTAAAAAGCACTCGCAGCTGGTTTATGATTCGGGTCTATTGAAAGATAAACGAAGACAGGGTACTGTGTGCAATACAAAGTTTTTCCGTTTACGTCAATCTCACAAGTTTTTCTGTTTCCTGGGGGATTATCTATATAATGTCATCAACAAGGGTCAGAATGTATATTCACTACACAAAACCAGTTGTAAGAAAAAAGTAACTGACTTTCTTAAAACTCTTTCTTAGGAGGACACAGAAAAATTGCTCCACACAATTACATAATACTTGCAGTCAAATAATTACCTACACATTCACCACCATTCAAATACACACATTCACTACCATTCAAATACACACACACCACCATTCACCTTCACGTTAACTACCATTCACCTACACATTCACCACACACCCTGTTACTGCTTTTGTTATTATGTTATTTAATTTCTTTATTTACATTTAAGTTTTTATTTTTCTTTTAAATTGTTTAGTAGTAAAATGCATGTTACCTACCTGCTTATTTATGATGCCATTAAGTGGGATCTGGTGACCTGTAACACAGGTTTTTTTTCTAAAACCTACTTCAGGCACCAGCTCTCACAATGTGAATTTATAAAGTTCAAAACTGTTAAGTGCTACAAAACCATTGTGAGAGAAAATAAATAAACTAATTTAATTTATTTAATTTAATTATATTAATAGAAGAACAAAAGAAAGAAAGAAAATACGTTTATTTGCGGTAAACATGACGCAGAGAAAAACACACAAATACAAAAAATAACGAGTTGGGGGAAAGCTATCTTCTCCTATTTTAAATGGTTAAGGCCATTATTACTGTAATATTTTTTTGTTCCATACGGTACGGAACTTCGAAACTTTGACAAAAATTGTTGTAGTTGTCTTTATGTATGTGCCTTAATATCAGTACAATTTTAGAAAAATACAGGAAAAAATTCCTACGACAAAACAAAGAATTCTGAGTAGAATTATGTAAAAGAGTGAATTTCGTAAAAAGTGCAGTTAACTCTTTCTACTTTACTGCCGTCCTACTGTCTACACGGAACGACATTTTCGTCTACTCTTCCGTCGACCAAACGGTGCTCGTGCTAGTTCTGCTGTGTTCTCGGCGAAGTGTTTATTGCGAGTTGTCGAGTGATGGTTTCAATTCTATATTTCTATGAGTAGGTGTACTTATCGCGTCTGCGTTGCGTTTGCGTCTGCTAAAATGATAATTGTCCATAAATGGCAAAGAATAAAAGTTAACAAATAAACGGTTTTCAGAAGAAAATCAGCTCCCATTTTTTCAAACTAAAAATGGCAGGTTTCAAATTCGAATCAACGAAAATTGTAATACTTTAAATGAGGTTTATTTCCGACAATACTCTCATAAGCATCACATTTCATCCAAGAGACATCCATTGCTGCATATAAGCTTTGTTGCATTTCAATTACCCACAGTTAGCCGGATCTCACAGCCCAATGTCTACAATTTCTGATACCAATAAATTCATAAACGACAAGCTGGTTTTTCAAGGCAAGTATTAGGAAATTCAACACTCGTTACTAACCGGTACTAATTTAAATTACCTCGATTTGACTTCCCGCTGTTTTCGTTTGACAAATTGACCTCATAATGTGAGCATGGTAATATTACGAAACCTTCCATGTTAACCGTCTCGGTGATTAGTAAATAAACATTCAGGTGTATAATTTTCTTAATTTGATGTCGATTTTCCCACGCGGTGAAATCTCTTATGAATGTAACGGCGTAGTACATATTTTAGAAGAAGTGGTCATCGTATTAGTGGTTCAGTAGCTTGAATATCATCAGGATTGGCCCGGAATAATATAGCAGTTCGTCGTGGACGTGGTATGGTAGCGGCTCCCCTGTCATTTTGTTTTTTCTTTCTTAATTAGTTTTAATCATAGTCTGGCGGTTTGAGTAATTTATGCGGCCTACCCAAATGTCCTTTCTTTGGTATTGTTCGTCAAATCGTTGAGCTCCTTAAGTTTTGAGTTGAGCTGCACGATTACTGACTAATGCGTGCACCGTTGTGCGCCCTCTTAAGAGAATCCCTTCATTTTATTATGTCACCAGCTACTGCTCGCGACTGTGTCCGCTTAGAAGTCAACTATACTATAAGGCATAAAGGCTATGGCTCTCTGCAATAGTGTAGCTTTGAGCCAGTGAAGGAATTTTCGAAATCGGATCAGAGGGCCTAGAGTTCTAGACCAATGCCATTCGCTTCGGAGCGATTCAATTTCTACAATCGCTATCGCTTGCGCTAATGTTTCCATCATACGAATCGAAAACTAACAATAACGCTTGTCAAAAAGTGCCACTTGGCTACGCATCTCTATGGAAATAATCGTTCGACGCTGTCGATTCATTTCATAGAATCGAATGTTTTAACATTGTCTAGCTAATTTCTATTCGTTGACCTATGATGAGATGACATTTCGATAGCTTATGTCAACTCCATACATTTTTTGACTACTCTACTAGCGTCATCGCGTATCGAATGTTACTTTGTCTAAGCCCTCAGTTCTTTCAGAGATTACCTGTTATATCCATACTAACAAACTTTAACTATTTATAATATTAGTGTAGATTCTCGTAGATGTAGATTGAACTACTGTCGGGCAAAAATTAATCCTACTATCCTACTTCCTACTATAATATATATATATATATATCCTACTATAATATTATAATATATATAATATATAATATAATATTATAAATGCTCAATCACGCTAAAACGGCTGAACAAATTTGGATAAAATTTGGCACATGGGTAGACTATGACCTGGATTAGGACATAGGATACTTTTCATCCCGATATTCCCACGGGATCGAGATTTCTGCGATTGAAACCGCGGGGCGCAGCTAGTAATTAATAAATTTAATTGCTTTTTAATCTTTATGTTTTCTAGAGGTCACTTTTTAATAGCTGTTTGAACTATGTAACTTTCTGTTTAATAGAATTTGTCATCAGAAAGTTGTTTAATGACTGTCGGTATCATATCCCTTTAAAGATAACGGGGGCTATAAAAGTAATTATAACATTAATCTAGTGACAGTATGTGGTAATCAGCTGTATTCTATTCCTCCGTATGTCATTCCATTGTTATTGAATGATCTATAGGTCAGTTATTAAAAATTATACCATTGTATGCAAATAAATGCATGTCAACTTGTGTTATGTTATAGAAATTTGGTCCGATCTGACCTTTAGAATGTATGGCAATAGGTAGGCATTGTTTACATGTAGTTAGATTACTAAGGGCAAAATTCACCAAACTTTTATACCTAGAATAAGTGTTATGCAGAGATTAAATTTTGTATTTTTGACAGTTTTTCTATACTAGAACTGTCAGACGTCAATTTTTTTCTACGGATAGAAGATATCTGACTTTGGTAAAATCAGGACTTAGATGTATAAAAAAAAATAAAAAAAAATATATAAACCTCTGGGGCACAGGCAACTGAAGGAACACGGGTGGGTTTTAGTCAGTTGTATAAACCTACCTACTATATGTACTTAATGTTTTATGTCCGATTGAATGAAGACTTGTAGTAACGTAGCGTGGCTTCACATGACTTGATAGTGAGTGAGAAGATTGATAGTAAGTAAGAAAATAGTGGCTTCAGCCTTCCCTTAGGAGGCGCTTCGTTTTGTAGTCTGATACATAATCTAGCACTTCTTGATTTCAGCTCAGGGCTTATCTTCGTTACTAGGTATATTATATTCCGCCTGATTTCTCTCCGGTCATGTTGGATTGCCTTCCCATCGAACTATGAACGTGAGGGAAAAGAGGGTGTGTACACCTGTGCACTATAATATCTCCCAGGCCGGAGGCTAGTTTCCGTTGAGATTGGCCGCCATCGCCGAAATACGGTCTGGAGGACTATAATATATTATATTATATTACACAGTCGCAAAGACACTGCTCCATTTACAAAATAATTTTAATAAAATATTGGTGCAGTGTAGCGCTTCACTGTTTAAGATGCCTACAGGTCAGCAAAACGTTCCTAGCTTTTCTATCCTCAATTCGCCACTGGTTAATCTACACGTGGTAACATTAGTATCTACCTATAGGTACCAAAATTGATAGCATCGCCCTCCAAAAATCGTGATTGTTGGTCGCTAATGGTTGCACGACCGAATTTTCTAGGCAAAGCTGGTCGCGGTGATAAAGAAAAGATGACATCAGTCCACGTGTTAGTGCCCTTTATGGAAAGGGAAATGTATCACGTAAGTACCTACTACAAAAACAACAATCTATCCGTGGTTTACCATAGCGGTTCTTTTAAATTATATTACATTGGTATAGGGGTGTACCTCTACAGCAGGTAGGCACAACTTTTTGTAAAAGATTTTGTCCGCAAAAGTTACAAACCTATTTGTGGTGACAAGCGGCAAAAGATGAGCTAGGTAAGAAGGTGAAAGAAAGAATGAAAATAAATTTATTTGACCCACGCTAAGGCACACAATAAACACAAAAAAAAACAGAAAAGACTGAGTAAAGCTGAGTATTACCTGTTCAGAGTCTTCCTATTGGAGTTCATACCGTGTAGTAGTAGAAACAGATATTGGGGAACATGGTAATTATGCGTTCCAAAATCAAACATGGCTCAAAATGGACGCATAAACAAGCTACCGAATCAGCAATACCATACCAGCGGGGTAATTACGTATAACGGTAGGAATAGGTTTCATTTTGACAGTTCAACAACATCCATTGCGTTATTTACGTTGTTGAGCAGACAATTTTTTCGAACATATGAAGCAATGGATTAGCAATAGACTTCAAAATGATTCAGATTGTGATTGATAGTGTGTTACGCAATTAAGGTGCAGTTATACCAGCACGCGCATACCACCACACAGTAAACACTTCCCTGCCCTCTTTTTAATAACGTATCGAACTTCACTCAACGATTCAATATTCCCGTATAATTACCAACATCGATACCGAAGCCTTGTATATCGACTAAAGCTAACATTCAATTAACAATCCACACGCTAAGATTGAATTTTCGTCATGAAATTTTAATTAATGACACAACAATAATTGTGACGATGTCATAAATATTCGACATGATGTGAAAATTTCGTACACAGGCCATAATTTTGAGATGGGATTACTTTATTAATTAATGTTGTAATAATAGTCGGTTGATGTCGAAATGTTGTCATCCGGTAATTTAATTGTGTGAATTATGCGCGTAAGTGGACATGACAGGTCAGTTTTCATAGTCAAAGTGGTGATTAGTAAAATTGAAACTGTCTGGTTTGGGCCGTCTATGTTATAAAATTTAAATAGATTGAAAGATGAAAAGAAAAAGTATTTATTGGGACTCGCACAGGATTATCACAAACTTAACTAAACACACTCATACAACAAAAAATAAAACTAAAGTAAAATGAAAATAACAACAGAAAGTCCTGTAGGAGGTCAAAAGCCCTTATCTCAGCATAATGCTGCGACATTTAAAAATAAGTGTCGGAGCGCTGGTATTCTGATAGGACACGCTGCTGTGATGTCAAGGACAGATACAGAAATAAATAAAAAATAAAAATAAAATTTGCTATTTGTGTATGTATGTGTAGTTTATAACCTATTTAGGTACTTGTATACCTATTTTATTTATAATTAATTATGTTATCTTTTTAATATTTTTTATTATTATTAACGCCTGTTAAACAGAGCACCTGCCATCTTATTTCTACACCACCCTTGGTTGACTGATAGAGAATGCCTAAGGCATTAAGTCCGCCTTTGTATGTTATTGCGTGCGAGAAGTCTAAATAAATAAATATTATAGAAAAATAAAAATATTTATAATTATTGTAACCCGCGTGTCAGCACCCGACGTAGCATTAATTACTTGTCTATGCATTTAGTGTATGTGGCACTCTATGGCATCGCTGTGACATCTGACAAGTAAAGAGACGCAAGTAAAAAAGTAACCTACTTCTGATCTGAAGGATCACAGAGGTTTGTTGGGTGGCAATCGCATTATAATGTCTACGTGGTGGTAACCGGTCAGTCGCCTATGAACATTTGGAATACCAAAGGCATCGCGATTAATACGATGATGATAAATTGCAATCTTATTACGTAGGTAGGTAGGTACCATGGCCCTGGCGCACAGGCAACTGAAGGAACACAGGTTTTAGTCAGTAAGAGTCTGACACGCCCTTCCGCTCCGCCCAGAGCGGGAGAGGTCATTAGAAGATTTCCAAGCGGAAAAAAAAATTGTAACTTATTTATTTATGAAGACCCATGTAGGCTATCAAACAAAACCACGAATGTTTTGCTGATGAAAATAGCAGCATTTCGGTACCTACTTAGCAGCTTCGATTAATAATATTCCTTGATCGAAGTTTAGTAGAAAGAACACTGAGACCCCATCCTTTTGACAAAACCTCTTATTAACCTATTATTCCGGGTACAGCACGCATAGCATGACCACTGTAGAAAAGAATAGAATAGAATAGAATACTCTTTATTATGCACACCATAAAAATCACAGATATAAATGTAGACATTTTACACAGGGTGACACAATGGGCGGTCTTATCGCTAAAAGAGTTTTGTCGACGGAAGAATAGACATAATGACAGATAGTAGAAAACATTATTTACAAATCTGTCAACCATCTGTCATTTTGTCTATTCTATCATTGACAAAACCCGTTTCTATGGTGATCATGCTACGGGTGCTGATTAATGAAACGTAACACGAAATGTATCACACGTTGAAACAAATCCGCCTAGTTGTTCTGTTACATTTGACGTTGCATTGCATAGATTTGGACGGCTCATTTGTGTTACATTTCATTTTACGTTTCACCAACCCTTACCCGGCATTACAACACCCAAACAATAAACACCAAAAAGTATTTGAAACCGGTCCAGGCTAACGAGCTTTATCCAAGAGTAGTCCCTGCTTACGTCACGCGAGAATTCGTCTATAACCTCAATTTTGAGGGCATTAATAGGAACCAATGACCCTTGCTTCCGTTCCGAGTATCGACGGATCTTCCCGGCTCGGTCTAGTAAACCTAGTTAGTGATAATTGTGACGTATACATTTTTGAATAGATTAAGGTGTGGAGTGGAATGGTTACGATGATTGTTGGGAATGGGGTCAATGATTGTATTAGATCGGAACAATAACAAGAAGGATTATTTTCTAGGTTTCGGTATCTAAAAGGTCAGTACAAAATTATTACGAAGTGACTACGTTATCAAACTAGTTTTTTCAGTGACTACTACTATTGACTTGCAAATAAACGACTTTATTTGCAAGTCGATATATCGCGTATAAAACTTTAATAGCACTACTCTATCCTTGAATGCGCCTAATTCAGAAGGGCCAAAGTTCTCACGGTCACAAATGTTTCAAGTTCAATCATTTTAACACCCACTGAGTGACTTCCAGGATACGACGGACCTTTTGAAAGGGTTCCTTTACTCAAATAAGGTAGGGTGTATTAGCGAAATGCACTTTATTTATTATTTATTTATTTAAACATCTCGCACATAAAAACATACAAAGGCGGACTTAAAACCTTAGGCATTCTCTACAAGTCAACCAAGTCACTTTCATGCACAAAAGATTTCATCCAGTCAATTTATTTATTTATGCTCACATTGGAACGCCCGAATTTTTGATACCGACACCCATTCGTTCTTCTCTCATCAAAGATCTTACGACAATCAGAAGAAGCATTAATGGTCTATTCCAAGCTTGTCACATGTTTGCAAGAGATCGTTTTAAGCGATAAGACCTGCACATTGTATATTTTGTAGTGTTTGATTTATTTTTGTCATTTATTTTTGTGGTGTAAAATAAAGTGTATATAAATATAAATAAATAAATGCATCTCCATATAATAATAAAAAAATGCTGTTCGTTGGTAAGCGCATCACTGGAAAATGGTTGGACCGATTTGGCAATTTTTGTTTCTAAATATTCGTAATAGTTCGAATTAGGTTCTAAGGATAAGAAAAATTGGAACAGTTTCCTGGAAATTTTTCAAAGTCGGGAATAATGAACGTCCTTTTTTACAGAACTTTTGTATGAACTCAAAACCTTTGGTCAGGATAACGCCTGTCGGATTGTCAGTCAGCTAGTTCAAAATAAAAATTCCTCAACTGTTAATCAAAAATATAAAATTATTTGATTCGTAATTAATAATATACTTATTAGTCGTTTAATTGGAATCTTTACACAAAACAATCGCTTCCTTCAAACATGGTCACGCCAATTAATAGAAAACCGAACTCCCAGGGTTTATAAAGCCATGACCTGATTCTATTAAAAAAATCATTCATCAAATGTCGAGTTCTAATTACAGCTGCAATCAACGTCAAAAAATTGGGACGTCTAAATGACATGACATGTCTCCATTAAAATTTTGCACGTACGACAAATCTTCGTTCAAGACTAGGGCTGTCGACTTTTTAGTTTTTTGACAAAGACGTAGGGACATCGTAAATGGGTCAAGATTTCAAAGGCAGCAATACATTTGACATTTTCTGATGGGAATGTTGTGTTTTTATTCTGTTATTTCAATGCATGGCTTATAAAATATAGTTTGATCAGTTGTATTTTATCGTGGATAAGAAATATCTACAAAGGAAAAGAGTTTAACTCAAAAATTATATAAAAGCACTATTTATATAAATACCATCTAAATACCAAATAAATAAATTAAAACTATACTACACTAAATAAATAGTGAAAAGTACATATTTGAAAGCGAGTTCGACTTTGGCTAAGCGGTTAGAGTTCGGTAGTTCGAAAAAGACAAAAAATAAACATTGGTCCACAAATGTTTGTTCCATGATTTAGGCCCACTTGCACCGCCAATCACAAAACACGTTTAGCGCTAAACTAGTTTATAACATAATTCTGTTTCTGTCAAATGTTTGAAGATGACAGAGACAGAATGACGTTTAAAACTCGTTTAGCGCTAAACGTGTTTAGTGATTGGCGGTGCAAGTGGGTCTTAATTTATGTCATTGTGCGTTTTATGACTGTGTAAACGTACCCATAATTCAGGAGACAATTCTGGCAACGTCAATTATTTTTAAACTCCGTTCGTAACTCATTCTATAAATAGGTATCTAATAATTAATTGTGTGCGTAGAATGGCATCAGAATATTGTCCCCACGTTAAGCACGGTCGCATTGAGATGAGGGGAGACACTTTATTAAAGCGTGTATCTTTGTTTACCTGGTTTCTCGTGATAGGGGTTCCTACCTACCTACTCCTGTCTTCTTGTTTATATGATGTTACATTTTAGAGATATTTTGGTGTGTATTTTTATTCTTGTATTGTTTTGAACCATAATAATAGTAATAATGGAAGTTGATTCACGATAAATAGCAACGAACAGGATTTGAAAATCATCTAGCTTCTTGGATGATTGTTAAATACGGAGAGTTGCTTAGTACTTGGGTATTTCAGCGCCCAGGAAGAATTAATAGAGTATTTGACTACTATCAGAAATAAACATCAATTAATACTTATTTTCCAGATGTTACAAAAAAAGACAATTTATAAAAGAAATAAAATCGATGGAAAAATGGAGAAGTTACCCATTTTTGAATTATTCTTCGTATACGCGTTTTGTATAAGCGTAACTTAACCTTATTGATCGACTCGTGCGGTTGTTATTAATTAGCCAGGAGCCCCTCTAGAGAACACACTAGAATGAGGAATAAAGGATAATGTTAATGGATGGCGTCATGAAATAATCACACGTATTTGCAACTTCGACGACTCGTCACGTTTTGATGATGTAATTTTTGGTGATTGTCATTATGTCTATTTTAGTTTTATGACCATATTACTGAGTTGTGTTCCTTTGGCACTACTATTTTCGTATTTAAATTTTGTAGTCAATAAAACCCAATAAACTGTTTATGATTCACCGTAGCAGTTATCTGTTATATTGTTTGAATTTTAAATTGACTTCAATAGTGCCGAAAACGTTAAAAAAAGATAGAATCTAAGTATAGATATCTTAAACCCGCTTGTCAGATTAAGTAGGATTTTATCAGCTCACGCGGTCCTTATAAAGGCGGTTGCCCAGCGCAAGGGTCTGAATTCATTTTTCTATTTCACAAAGGTTTATGCTGCTACTAGCTTTTGCCCGCGGCTTCACCAGCGTGGAGGTCGAAAATTATCGCACGGAAACAAACTACCGGGATAAAAAGTATTGTATATGTTAATACAGGTTATAAACTATCTGTATGCCAAATTTCATTCACATCCGTTTAGCCCTTTTTGCGTGATTGAGTAGCAAACATACAAATATCCAGAAATACAAACGTTCATATTTATAAAATTTATATTATACAGGGTCAAATTAAATTAGCTAGTGAAACTCCGCAGACTTGATTGGTATTGATATCCTTACCGGGCGGCGAGCTGCCCATTGCTCGCCGTCCGCAAGCCCGCGCCTACGGTGGCCGGGAGTCGGCAATCGGTCGGTGACACCATAAAAAAAACATTAAATCATTTTAATTTTTATCGTGTTTAGATATCGATACCCATCACGTCTGCGGAGTTGTGCTAGCTAATTTAATTTGACCCTGTATAGTAGGAAGAAGGATGCCATGGCGGTGCTTGATTTACTTGTAAACTAGTTTAAAAAAAAATTCAAGTGTACTTTGTCATTCTCAATAAAATACCTACCACCATTAGATATTATAATTATGGGACAACCATAACAAAGAGGACAGATAAATGAGAAATTATGTTTGGCAGTTTTTTGTTCCAAATAACGGACACCCGATTATGGCAATTAACCAATTTGGAAGGCGGTTGACATTTACGAGTAACATCTGTTCGATGTTCTGGCGTTAGCACTTAATTCTTGACCTATTAGAAAACAAAAAGATTAGAACTGACCTACATGTTTTTTTTCTGCCTCGTGTGTCTAGTGGTGCAAGCGCTATTGCTGGGCATGAGGTCCTGGGTTCGATTCCCATGTCAGGCAGTGTTATTGCATTTTTTCATCAGGAATTTCTCAGTAGCAGCCCGAAGTCTGGATCTGTGCCTGGTTGATGGCAATAGGCTCGCCACCTTTTACATGAGACTTAAACAAACTGGCGAAATTTGGGTACTGGCACCGCCGCCGGCAAGTATTCGTTTGTCGCAGCGACAAGAACTAGCAAGAGAGTACTCGCCCAGTGACGCTCGCTTGGCCCGCCAAGTTAGCGTCGCTGAGCGAGTTCTTCCCGAAGAACACTCGCGGCAAGACTCTCGATACAGAACACTCTTGATACAAATACGCATACCATTGAGTAATCGCTTGTTGCCGTCGCGCACTCCTTACTCATTGCTTGTCAACTCGTTTTTATTTGCTAGCTCTACTGATTTCTCGTCAATTGCCAGCGGTGGGACAGGTGTCTTATATTACCTACATAATAAAGGAAATAGGGCTGCCATGAATAAAAATAAAATTGTATGTTGATTGCCCAATTAGAGAGATAGAATTAATTAGGAAGTCGTTACTGAGTCTTGTGATTATTAAGGCTCGTATACACACAGGCGCGACGCGAAGCCCGACACTAAGGCGCCGCTCGTCGCGCGACACGCGGTGCCTTTGTGTCGGGCGTCGCGTCGCGCCGGTGTGTACGAGCCTTTTAAAATAATTAGGTGTGATAGAATTAAAATTAAAATGATTTAAAAAAATATATATTCGGTGGTCATGTAAATGGCGGTGGTAGGTAGGTGATTCAATTATTTTGATGTGTTTATTTATTATTTTATTTTAGGCAGAAATATA
The DNA here is from genome assembly GCA_917490735.1 of Dryobotodes eremita. NCBI lineage: Eukaryota > Metazoa > Arthropoda > Insecta > Lepidoptera > Noctuidae > Dryobotodes > Dryobotodes eremita. The sequence goes on from OU823261.1 coordinate 7,825,534, forward strand.
CATTACCAAGAAAAAAAAAATTGTAAAACCACAAGAACAAACACCGAACTACTTTACATTTTGTACCTTAATAAAAGTGATCGAATATAAGCCTATCTAAAAAATAATATTATACGGACTGGTATTCTTTGCTTTATTGGTCCGTAATAATTAATTAAACTACAGGCAAACAGGCGTGACGAGACGGTGCGAGGCGATTCTGGTAGAACAATTTCCATGAAGTTTACATAGAAATTGTTCTACTGGAGTCGCGTCGTGTCTGTCTGCGGGAGCCTTAAAAAGAGCTATAAAGCTGTCTTTCTAAAGATAAGGTACTTAATAAAGATAAGATATCAGTCCATAAATATAAAAAAAACATCATCTGCTTAGCCTTATCCCAACTGTTGAGGTCAGCTTCCAGTCTAACCAGATGCAGCTGAGTACCAGTATTTTACATGGAGCGACTACCTATCTGACCCCCAACACCCGTTTCTGGGTAATACGATACCCCTTGGTAAGACTGGTTGTCTGACTTTCGTGCTTCTGACGATCAGTAACGACTGTCAAAGATTAACGAATGACAGTCGGGACCAACCGCTTAAAGTGTTTTCCAAGGCACAGAGGGGTCTTGGCATGTAAAAATTTTACCCTGTAGCGGCATCTACAATCGCCACATGCGAGCTGCGCGTCATACTGACGTCACGCAAAATCCTACATCGCGCAAGCAGAGTTTACCGCACAAGTAGCATATATACAACATCCCGACATCAATCGTCGGGCAGTTGCCCACCAGACACGACACCCGTCTGGTCGGAGGATCCTCCCTTTTCTATGGAGGTGTAAGTGAACTTTACACCCTGTTCCTCATACCTCTATAACCCCATCCAGGCACCGACCGCGGCAAGCGTAGCTTAACCTGATCGATTGACCCGTGTGGCTGTTATTACTTAGCCACTAGACAAGAAAATAATAATCATAGCAGATAAAAACAAATAAATTCTAATCGTCCCAATTTTGCGGTTGTCATCATATATTAAACTAATCTTCTTACTTCCGACCTACCAATTGAGGTCTTGAGACCTAATTACATTTTTCTGCGAAGTTTTCAACTTTAATTAAGGTTGACAGCTTTGGCGGCATTAATGGCACAGTGAGAGACCTAGATATCTCGGAAACTGACTGTCAAATGCCACTTAGAAATAAAAAAAACTATTTTTAGGTTCCATTAACGTTTCAATTCTCTCTCAGGGTTTTTTTTAGAATCTCCACGAATATTTTTTATTTGAGGTATTTATAATGTCAATTGACATCATCCGCTGATTTTTTTTATAATCTTTTAATGGAATTCCATCCTTAAGTAATAGTAGTAATTATTATTTTTTCGTGGTAACATCGTGAACTCAAACTCAAGGCATTTCTTTCAATCAAACTAATTACAGGCATTTTTGAATGTTCAAAGGGACCGACCGTTCAGTCATAAAGATGAAGCTAGTTGCCCAATCCAAAGCTTCATCATTCATGTTTACATTATGCATGTGAGAACGATGCAGAACGGCCTTCTTCTTCTTTAGGATTATGGTTTTCGCACTTAGTCCTTCATGTGGACCATTGTGCGTGGGCTATTGTGGCCATCGGAGGTTATTCCAACCAGCCCACCTCCCTCCAGAAGTTGATGATGTCTCCTGGTCTGCTAAGAGTATCTGTGTAGAATCTGGGTGCCCCGAGGGTTTGTGACCTAATCTGGGTGACGCCTGTGCATTCAAAGAACACATGCGCAATGGTTTCCTCAGTCTACATGCAAGCCCTGCATAGAGACCGACTGTCCGTTATGCCTATTGTATGGAGGTGTTTATTAAGCGAGCAGTGTCCCGTGATGGTCCCCATCACTAGACGCAGGCCGTCCTGTCCAGACATAATAAACGTTTGGTTAGCTTGCCATCTAAGGATGGCATGGCTTCCCTGGACTGCCTACAGTCCGGTGTTTAGGTCCACTAGCTCTCCGCTTGTGTCTGGGATTCCAAAGGTTAATCCTGGTTCCTATGAAAAATAACGGACAAGAAATTCATGTCAAATTTAAACAAGCCAACATGCCATCTTCAAATCTATGTAAGAACAAAGTGTCATAACTTCCACCTTTACTAGGCACTAGACAGATCGGTGATTTCATTTTGTTGTTGTTAGTAGAGGTAACTTCTGCTCATCCTCTTGGCTTATGATCTTTAGTTGCAGAACTAAAGTGTTTGGTATTCAGAAAGGAACGTTTGTTTACTTAAATTTTAACTACTTATACTTACTACTAATTTAGCGCGCGTTTTTTATTTATTTGGTGCGTAGTGCTCGCAACCGGCGTGCGTGTATGACCAGATGTAAGAACGCAGACGAGGCAAAAGGAGCATGTAAGGATCGTAGCAGGTGGCGTTCCGTAGTTTCTACCTACCCCCATGGGAAGAAGGCGTGAGTTGATGTATGTGTGTATATGTACTACTGATTTTTACTTATCAACTTGGCTTCTGTCAGTCCGAATTAGTTTCTAGACAATAAAAAACCTCAATGTGTAGAAATGAAGTCTTCATTTCTACACATGGAGGTCTTCATTAAACTTCAAAGCACAATCTTGGACGATTTTTATGTCTCATTGATATTCACTAGATAAGGCTTATTTAAATGATGTATGCCTATTTATGCAAAACTCATATCATTAATGTAGGTAGTAAATTATTTTATGGCATAGGAACTTACGGAATCTTAAATACTATTTGTGGCTTTTTAATGATTACTTTGGCTTTGTGGCTTTTTAGTCATGGAGCACCCCCATGACTGAAAAGCCACAAACCCAACTGCCGGGCAAAGGTCACCTCTTTACCCAGCAGTTGAATGATGTAGGCTAACAGTAACGGTAATAGTTGTGGAATACAAGTCTTCATTTAAGACCAATAACCTTATTTTCTAAGCAGTCCAAAAGAAAGCTTACGAATATCCACTCACTGAAGCTTATTAGTGACATGTTATTTTTAAATCCCCTCCATCTCCATTCCTATCGAAGATAGGAAGCCTGTGTCCCAGCCATAGAATTATTTCTTATAGCTATGGTCCCAGCAGTGGCAAACCTATAATAATAATAATAATAATAAGCCCCCTAAACAACCACACGTCCTGATTGACCATCTAATCATGTGGGGGGCGGACACACGAACAAGAAATTACTGGCGTGGCTAACGTGGCTCTGGAAACCCACTTTAAAATGGAGACCCGTTCAAAAAGAAAACGTATAGGACCGCTGCCCGGGGCGATCGCTGGGGCGCACTTGGAGCTGACGCTAAGTGTCTCAGCTTGCGAACCGTCAGCGGTGAGGAGTTGAACAGGCGGGCTCCCACCGACAAAGATGCTACAGCCGAAGCCATTGACGATGGTGATAGACTGACAAACAGGACAGACACCCCTGTAGAGCCTTATAGTCCAAGTACAGTATCGTACGCACCTTCAAGAACATCATCACCATCAATACCATCTTCACCCATATCATCGTCATCCCTCATAACTAGTTTGAATACAGTTTCACCCACTCCGGCCTTGAATGTTACGCGGGAGGTATCTACCTTCTTACCCGCGTCCACCAAGGCTGGAAAAGCAAGAGTTCGCATGAAATAGAGCAAAGAAGTTAACCTATTCATCATGCGAACTTATCTATGCATCACTAAGTTAGAGACTGACATGACCACCTACAGACAACAACTGCATGAACGTTTTTCACGTCAATATCCTGAGATTTCCGTTTCAGAACAACGGATATCAGATCAACGAAGAACTATAGTTAGGAATAAACTCTTGTCTCAAATCGAATTAGATCAGTTAAAAGAAAAAGTACGCACACAATTACGACAAGAATTGGAAAACTATGCAGACGCTGACACTATCATACTAACACAAAGCACAAACGAAAATATTCTGCAAGACCAAATACAATCGCTCACTCAATTACATCCTTATAGTCAATCTCTAATATATAACCAATCACAAGCTCACACGCAAACAGCACACACATCCACACAAACCGAATCCTTAACCCTAACGCTCGAAAATGATATAGAATCCTTAGTTGTTGCAGATCAAAATCTAACTACAGATTCGTATATCCAAGAAATAGATGACAAATTTAGAACAACAATAACACAATACTCTGGGATGGATCAAAACTACCTAAACTTAAATACACCCTTAACCTATTTCGACATACATTTACTTATATATTGCACAGCGGTAGTTATATCTGAAGAACTCAACTTTAAAATCACGGACCACACAGGAGCTACAAGAACAAGTCGTATTTTCAAACCAGCATGGCAACAGAGACTAGAAAAAGACATCGAAAAATTAAGAGCGGACTGTGGTAGACTCACACATTATAACAACGGCATCAGATCAAATAAAGTAGTTAAGAGAGTTGAAACAATATTTTAAAATTATACTAATCACACTAGACACGAAAGTAATAATAGAAAACCTGAGGAATTTTTGGATACATTAAAACAGAAACTAGCTCTTAAAGTTCATAGGCTTAGGAGATATATCAAGGCACAACAGCGCAAAAATGATAATGCAACATTTGCAATGAATGAAAAAGTATTTTACAGAAACATACAGAAAACACACACCGACACAACAACACAAAACAACACAGACGCACCATCAAAAGAACACCTAGAAACTTTCTGGTCCAGCATATGGGAAGAACAAGTGCAACCCAATGATAAAGCGACCTGGATTACAGCAGAAGAAACAAAATGGAGATCAATAGATGAAATGGAATTTAAAGAGATAACAGAGACTGATATTACAAATATAACAGCTAGATTACATAACTGGAAGTCACCGGGTATAGACAAAATACAAAATTTTTGGTACAAAAAACTAACGACACTACACAAGTCTATAGCAAAAAACTTGACAGCTATTATATTAGGACAACAGAACATACCCGAATTCATTGCAACGGGAATAACGTACATTCTACCTAAAACTACATACACAACACAACCTTCCCAATACAGACCGATCATATGCTTACCTACTATTTACAAAATATTAACATCAGCAATCACAACAAAAATCAACTCACACATCGAACATCACAATATAATAGCTGAAGAACAGAAGGGTTGCAGACGGGGCCACATGGGATGTAAAGAACAGTTAATTATAGACTCCACTATTCATAAACATGCCACTACAAAAAATAGGAACCTTCATTGTACCTATATAGATTATCAAAAAGCTTTCGATAGCATACCACACTCCTGGTTGATAAAAATTTTAGAGATTTACAAAATTAATTCAAAAATAATAGATTTTTTACGTATCATAATGCCACATTGGAAAACGACACTACAGCTAAATTACCGCCACACTTCTCTTATAACACGACAGATATCTATAAGGAAGGGTATCTATCAGGGAGATTCCCTGAGCCCTCTGTGGTTTTGCCTCGCCCTTAACCCTTTGTCTCACTTACTGCGCCACTGTCAGGCCGGGTACATCTTTAAAAATAATACTGAAGAAACAATTATCTCACACCTCATCTATATGGATGACATTAAGTTATATGCAAAAACCGAAAAAGAAATGAAAAAGCTTATAGAAGTCACAACAGAATTTAGCCAAGATATAAATATGAAATTTGGATTGGATAAGTGCAAGACATTACATATCATAAGAGGTAAAATCAAACCTGGTAGCTATACAGTTAACGACACCGACACAATTGCAGCAATGGAACCATCAGATCTATACAAATATTTAGGATACAAACAACTTAAGGGACTCGACCACACAGCAATTAAACAGACACTAAATACAGAATACCGAAGGAGAGTTAACGTAGTTTGCAAAACACCTATCAGGAAAGCATCTTATTAAAGCCTTGAATACTTTTGCCATACCTATATTGACATACTCATTCGGAGTAATAAAATGGTCCAAAACTGATATCGAACAGTTAGAGAGAATAACGCGCACAATACTCACAAAACACAACAACCTGCACCCTAAATCTGCGATCGAACGACTCACCATCAAAAGACAGAATGGAGGGAGAGGCCTAATCGACATCCATAACCTTTGGCAGAAACAAATAACTAGACTAAAAACATTCTTCTATTCAAAATCTCGCACAAGTAACATACACAAAGCTATTTCTCTAAATGATTTTAACTACACCCCACTTAACTTAAATGAAAAAAATATACAAGACACAAATAACCCTGATCCACAGAACCAAAAAATTGAAAACTGGAAGAAAAAAGTCCTTCACGGTAGACACCCTCATGATTTAGAACAATCCCATATTAACATAGTGGCGTCTAATAAGTGGCTTAAAATAGGAAACCTGTTCCCGGAAACAGAAGGCTTCATCATAGCGATACAAGATCAAATCATCAACACCAGAAACTATAGGAAATTTATCATTAAAGACCCTACCACTACAAACGATAAATGCCGCAGATGCCACATTCAATCAGAAACCATGCAACATATAACTGGAGCATGCACAACCCTTACACAGACAGACTACACTCACAGACACAACCAGGTTGCAAACATTATTCATCAAAAACTAGCACTCAAACACAGTCTCATACAAAACTCTAACACTCCTTACTATAAGTACACACCACAAACTATCCTAGAAAATGATACACACAAAATGTACTACAATCGCGCCATACTTACAAATAGGACTATCCACTATAATAGACCAGACATAACTCTACAGGATAAAATAAGAAAAATCACTTACCTTATAGATATTGCAGTTCCTAATACCCATAACCTACAAAAAACCATATCTGAAAAAATAAGTAAATATGCTGATCTTAAAGAAGAAGTCACAAGAATCTGGGGACAAGAAAAAGTGAACGTTATCTCTATAGTTCTCTCCACGACAGGCGTAATCCCCAACCATCTTCTCCGTAGCCTGAAATTAATAGAGTTAGAAGAATCCGATTATATTAACCTACAGAAAGCTGCCATCTTAAACACCTGCAGAATAGTTAGAAAGTTCATGCAGTTAGAGGAAGAAAACACACCCTCATCTTAAATACACACCACACGCTGCATTTACTTGGCTTTCGCCCGTAAATGTAGCTAAAACCAGCCTAAGAGCTGAGAAAAAAAACACTCCCAAAAATAATAATAATTTTATTGAATAAAACATTTACAAAAAGTGTACATTTAGCCAACAGTAGCAATATTTTCCATACAGTTTTATTGCCTAAAAATAAACTAAAACTAAAATTTTATTACAGGTGGAAGTAATGATGATTCAGAATTACAATATAAGGTAGAGACCCGCCCGAACTAGGTTAATTCAAACCTGTGTTTCAGGCCATCACTTTACGTTTCAATTAAATTGGGACAGTAAAATTTTAGTTGAACTGATAAAAAATATCTAGTAACAACTATGAGAAAAAGCATAATGGTACATTAATACCTAAAACTAAGCCTATGTAAATATACAAAAGTAAATACGAGGGAATATATTATAATCATACCAAAATATCTAAAAGTTTTTCTGTGTCTGTGTAATTGAGTATCGCTAAATATTCAGATAATTTTTTACTACATTTAATATAACTTACACTATAGAAGCTTAGTAACTTGTTGAGCCTATTATACAGAAAAGGTCCTAAAAACACATAAAATCGATTAGCAAACGTATGTCTGGTTTGAGAGTTTATGCAAACCAAGTCCTTCCTTCTCTTGTCGGAAGTTATTGGTGCAAAAGGAAGTGCAGTGTGCTGGTGTAGTACTAAGCTTAGAATAAATAATTGCCGTACTGTTAGTACTACACATGCTATGTAGAGCTGGTGCGTAAGAAATCTAAAAGGGCGAAAGGTAGCAACCTTTAGAATTGCTCTTTGAGCAAGTTCTAGAGGGAGTAAAATTGTTTTTGCAGCACCACCCCAGGAAGTTATGCAATAGGTAAGGATGGATTGACACAAAGCACTTAGCACAAAGCATTTAGCTATAGGCTAATTATGATGTTTAAAAAATTGAAGAAGGGCAAATCCACATATCACTTCGATTGGATACGTTTAGTATCAAGTGATTGCCATGATGATTGACATCCTGTCATTTCAGTTTATAATATTTCAATCTGCCAACACAACTTTGGACTCTGATGTAGCGAGGCTTCACAATTGATTATGTGAAAGGGTCTTACTTAGAATAAGCAGACACAAGGTACATTTTAACATACAGGCGTCAATGACAAACATGTCATAACTTTCATTTGTATGTATATGGCACCGGTCCCACTGCCGGCGATTAACGAGAAGCGAGTCGAGCTAGCAACTAAAAACGAATTGGCTAGCAACGAGCAACGAGTTCGCAACGGCTTCGAGCAATTACTCGATGGTATGCATTTGTACCAAGCGTGAGTCTCTCAGCGAGTGCTCTGCCCGCCAAGCGAGCGTCGCTGAGCGATCCTCTCTTTGAAAGCTCTTGTTGCTGCGACAAACGAGTACTCGCTGGCGATTTGGACGGTTAGCGATCAACCTCTTTTACTTACACGGCACCTACAACCTTTTGTACGTTTATTGAGCGATAAAATAGTTGATGGCTAGTCGCTTTCTCGTCGGTGGAAGCCAATAATAATAATAATATATATTTTATTTCAGATATACAAGATCCATAAGTTGTTAGTAAAGGTACTTAATGTTAGTAAAAACCACACTATATACAAAATTGAAACGACTGACACCTGCGTGTGCGCGTATCTAGTGAGCCAGCACGGTGCTGTCTCACCTATCACACAATACAAAAAAAAAATACCAATAATACTATCATGTTTATGTTTTCCTCTAAAACCTGGAAAATCTTTAGTACCGATACCTTAGGAAATAAAGCCAACAGAGTCTTCCATTCCCAAAGCAATCTTACCAACATCGCTAAAATCATTACTAAACTGTGTACAACATACTAAACATCGAACGCATAATATAGGCAAGCTGTTCCATTACTGAAGTGATTTCCTCTAGCTAACAAAGCGTAGGGACGTTACGTCTATCGCAAGTGATCTAGCTGACACTGTTGCGTGACTGGAACGAAATATAAATAGATCGGTAAGTACAGAAGGTTTACAAAAATAAACTGAGGTGCATGCCGAGTTAAATGTGGTCAACATCATATTTACACGTTGACCAAGTTTGCGCTGAAAGCAAAGCTAACTAATTGGTTGCAAAATTTATCTTACTACACATAAAATATTTTAACGATCACCTCGTGAATACATTTCCCAATACTGGTACATGTCTTTACTGAGTCACTTTAACCAGCACTCTGATTGCGTAACACACTACCTATCTATTTATCACAATCTGAATTATTTTGAAGCCTATTGCTAATCTATTGATTCATATGTCATATATCATATATCTCTAAGTTTCTTTTTCTTATATTTACGAGTAGTTATAGTTCAAGTCTTGTCTTGTTTAGTTTGGTTTGAGATTTTACTTGTAATTTTTTGTTTAAATTCTATTTTCTTTTTGTACACTACTTTTACCATTCCATAATTTTATCATTGGAGAGTGAGATCTCCAAGCACAGGTATATCTTTTACCTTCAAGGACGTTCCTATGTAAGATTTACTGTAAAAGTTGTATAAGTTTCTGCAATAAATCTTTTTATTATTTTTATTTTTTATTACTATATGTTCGAAAAATTTGTCTGCTTAACAACGTAAATAACGCAATGAATGGTGTTAAACTGTCAAAATGAAAGCTATTCTTGCTTTAGTGTGTTACTCTGATTGTATTTAAGTTATCATAATCAATGTTTAGGAGGTACTATGGCGTCTGAGATACAAGTATTTTTTATTTAGTTTAAGAGCCAGCTGTTCAATCTGTTTGTGACTACTGCTTGTACAACCATGTTTAATGCACGCTTAACTTTGTGTGCTTTTCGTATTTTTTGTAAAAAAAAGAAAAATCCACTAGTCCCTCAAAAATCTGTATTGCCGTAACTTAAATCATACGCTTGGCTCACATTGCGTAGTGAGCTCTGCCACCAATTTGCGGACAAGTCTAGATTTTTACGACAGCATGAAGACAGTTTCTAGCAGCTTTTAAGTACCTAGCAGGTTTTCTTGTAATCATTCCGTAGTTAGACTCTCTTTGGTCTAAGGCCTAAGGTGTTTGAGGCTAAAGCATCGTTGGGGGGACGATTATTAATAAGAAACAGATTCCGTGCTGATGCCCAAACCGCGAGCTATTCGTTCAGGTCCCTAAGAAACATTTTGGCGGTTTAGTCAATAAGGCTATGGGTTAAAAATATTTTGTGGCCGGGAAAATATAGTCTAGCTTAGTTGCTGCGAAAAGTGAGGAGTAAGACTCTCCCCGCGACATCCAATAGGGGCGCACGTGGAACACTACGCGCCGCCGCCTCGAATCCTCTTATATAGGGGGGCGGCGGACATCCCCAAGTCCACCGTCCATCTGGACCTGTTTATGGGGCTGGAAGATTGCGTTGTCCGCCCTCTGCCAACGCCCGGCACGTCTGCTGCGGATCAGGAGAGTGGTCTCGACCTCCCTCAACCTTTCCGCGTTCTTCTTTTGTGAAATGACGGTTTCAGAGAAGGAGATCACCTAACCTAACCCGTTTGATCGGGGTACCCTAGCTTAGTTACTGAGACCAATAACTGTGAGAAAAGGCTGTGCAGAAAGTTAAAAAGCGTTATTAAAAAAAGCGTGTGCATCGTCAGAAGCCCAAAAAGTTTTATAGGTTCCTTAATTTAAAAAAGCATTCATCATTAGAAGCTCAATAAGTTTTTATGGATCAGTTAAATATTTCCCAAATAAAGGTTCGACGTTTTTTCTGCATGGAGTGGACCTTGTTCTTCGTTTCTGTTGTGATACACATAAGTAAATAGATAGAGCTGTTTAGTTGCGTGTGAGATTTGCGAGGGAAAATAATTGTAGGGAGCAAAAGATTAATACGCGGGATAGTGATTTGTTTTTCCTCGTTAGTTGTAACAGTAATCAAGTGAATTGCTTGATGAAGATTAAGTTTAGTATACATATAATACAATTCTTCTAAAACATCATACATTTTTGTGTCGACCATCCTATATCCATATGTCCGGGATATAATTTAATCATAATTATCCATACTTAAATATAAATGAGAAAGTAACTATGTCTGTCTGTCTTTTACCTTTTAACGCTAAAACCTATCTCAGAACCAAGCTTTTGTTTAACAGAAAGGGACCTGGAGAAGAACATAATATGATACTTCCATCAGGGATAGTTGTATTAAAAAAAATACGCAAATGAAGTAGCGGAGAATAGGTAGTGTAATTTTTTTTTTTGATATATAGTGGCCAATTCGGAATTATGCAACTTTAAATTAAGATTATTTTTATTGGAAGCGAAAGTTACTAGATATTTTCCCATAATTATATAATACAGCCTTGGCAATTTTGTATGAAAAGTAATATCGGTGAACCTCAAACTTTTTGCTGGTTTATAATGTGATCGCTTTTCATCGTGTTTTTCACCAAATTTTCGCATACTTTATTAAGTATTCCACTATCAGAGTCACAATTATTCCGTTTTAGTGTTCAAAATGGATTACGACACGTCCTTTTAAATAACTCCGTAGAAAAAGTCAGGACCTGTCTATCTGGTGATTTTGGAGGGTCAATTAATGTAATTTTTTTTTTTGTACATAATATTAGAAATTTAAATAAACCTTTTTTACAGTCCGTTCAACCGATTTTGACTTCTATTGCGTTGATGGCATGACAAACGGCATCTGCAATAAATAGTTGGTATTGTAACCACGTTTTTGCTTTTAATACGATCTTCATACCTACCGAATAGAAGTCAAAATCGGTTGAACGGACTGTAAAAAACGTATATTTTAATTTCTAATCTTATTTCAAATGGAGTATAAGTTGACCTGCGAAAAGCAATATAGAAAAAAAAAAAAGAAAGGGATTGTATGGTATACGGCGACGGCGTAGTGCTGTAGTGCCACCGTGCCTGTCAACTAACTTCGATAGTAATCCTTACAACACTGATGACAGTACCTACGCACGACGAATCAACTGTAGTTTTTCACGGCATAAAAAAACGTGTATACAACAACGGATCTAAGACCAACTTCACTCGTCGCATAGCAGGCTCATTTCATTGGACACTCTCAAACGGACACCTTACCTTGTGGCAAAGCTACTAACTATACTTGCAGCTAGCTAGGGCAGCCCAATTATAAACTTGAGTTTAGTCTTTCCTCTCCTTAAGAGCTACTTCTATTACTACTACTATTACTATGAGCAATGGTTATCAAAATACATTCATAGGGGTACAAAAACTGATCTCTCGTGCCCGTACAATCAAATCCGTGACAAAAATCCCAATAGCTGATCGCTGTCACTGCGCTTAAGCTCTGGTCATCAGCTTCAGTCATCAGACCACTGCTAGACATAGGCCTCTCTAATCGTACGCCATTCAGTTCTCATCCAGCTGCTACCAGCCACCCTGCGAATGTCGCTGCTCCACCTAGTCTGAGGGCGACCTTCCTTACTTTTGCCGATTCGCGGTATCCACTCAAGAACACGTCTAGCCCAACGGTCATCGGTCTCCAATATGGCCGGCCCATTGTCACTTGCTTATTCTTTGAATTATGACGATGACATTGGTTTTCTGCCGGATCACCTATGTTAAGCTCTGGTCAAAAACTGAAGCTAATCCCGCAGGATGCGGGACGATATTCGCTCATGCCAATAATTGTGTCAACCGCTTTGTATGGAGCTATTCAGATGGACCGCGATCGCGTATTCCTGCGACGATCGCTTTTGGTTAGGCTAAAAGCGATCTCTCACTTTTTGTCCAGTGAACGATTTTGGTTGGAACGCCTCCTAGCACAAATAGTCCCATGACTTCCTAGTCATTAAAATAATCAACGCACGGCCATCTTTAAGAAAAGAGTCGAGTTCTTCAGAACGTCCTCCTTCATGCCGCAATGTCAGAGATTCTCATTTGGATCATGACCGAAAGATATTAAAATATTCATGCATCTCGCGTAGCTTAAATCACTGGGTATAAATCCATGACATTTTGCACAAGAATTGTTTATATAACGAAGGTGAACACAAAGGAAGGACTTTTGATAATTCATCCCCTAAGGGATGGGGTTAAATAGGGGATGAGGTTTGTATGGAAGTACGTAATTTTCGCCGACAGGAAATTCCATTGGGCATACGGCTTATAAATAATAATCATGCATTTTTTATTTAATAATCAACTAAAGCCGGATTAACGAAACTAAACTACTCGAAAAGCTAGTCGAAAATTACTCGAAAAACTACTCGAAAATCGACTCGAAAAGAAGACGTGTAAATAATTATATATTTACATGTGAAACTATCAATGGATAACTAAGTTTGCGCAACTAATTTCGTAATGTTAATCCGGCTTAATAGGCAGTAGAATCTGAATTTCATATGAAGCGTGTCTTGACCGCTGACCTGTCTATATTTAATAATACGAGGTGCATTCAATAAGTACCTAGCCTCATCGCCAGAGGGCGCTGTAGTTTCAAAAGAGTTTTACCACAGTGTAGCACATTCTTTTTTAATTCTTTTTTCAAATTTTCATTCCAATCCCTTCATTTGTTTTAATTTGACAACTTATGGAAGCGAACGTGTCGATCGGTTTTAAAAAAATGGAAAAAGAGCAATATCGTTCGGTGATTCGATTCCTATTTTTGGAAGGGAAAACGCGCATCGAAATCAAAGAGCGCTTGGATGCTGTGTACGGTGACTCTTCTCCATCGATGGCCACCGTCAAGAATTGGTTCAACGAGTTTGCACGTGGCCGTACGTCGGTTTTTGATGAACCACGTCCAGGTGCACCGAAAACAGCTGCTACGGAGGAAAACATTAAAAAAATACATGATCTCGTATTGGCAGATCGCCGATTGAAGGTTCGGGAGCTAGCTGAGACTGTAGGCATTTCAGAAGGAACAGTGCATCATATTCTTCACGAGGAACTCGGCATGAGAAAGCTGTCGGCGCGATGGGTGCCGCGTTTACTCACACCAGAAAACAAGCGCAACCGTGAGACCACATCGGAGACGTGTTTGGCGCTGTTTAAGATGAATCCAGCGGAGTTTTTGCGTCGTTTTGTGACCGTCGATGAAACCTGGATCCACTGGTACACACCAGAGACCAAGGAGCAATCAAAACAATGGATCCAGACCGGGGAACGTGCTCCAAAGAAGGCGAAAACTGTAAAATCGGCCGGAAAAGTTATGGCCACCGTTTTCTGGGATTCACAAGGTGTGATCTACATCGATTACCTCGAGAAGGGTAAAACAATTACAGGGCTTTACTATGCCGATTTATTAGGCCGATTCGACGCCGAATTAAAGAAAAAACGACCCCATCTGGCGAAGAAAAAAGTGCTGTTTCACCACGACAACGCACCGGTTCACACGTCTGCCGTTGCCATGGCCAAATTGGTCGAATTACGCTACGAATTGCTGCCCCATCCACCGTATTCTCCAGATTTGGCCCCTTGTGACTTCTTTCTGTTTCCTAATCTGAAAAAATCACTCGCCGGGAATAGATATGGATCGAATGAGGAGGTCATCGCCGCCACGGAGGCCTATTTTGCAGAGTTTGACAAAAACTATTTTTCGGACGGGTTAAAAAAGTTGGAGCATCGCTGGGCTAAGTGTATCGAACTAAAAGGAGACTATGTTGAAAAATAAATTGCCACTTTTCCAAAATTTTCGTTTACTTTTTGTAGGCTAAGTATTTATTGAATGACCCTCGTATATTTGCCTATTCATATAATTCCATGTAAACTATTAGTAACAATAGTACAACTATTCACGTAATACCATTCGCATAAGCTAAATAAAATGCCTTTAGTTTCATAGTAATTAGTCATAATATTGTAATATATTGAGATCATTCATGTTTCCTGCATTCATTATAGTTGCAGATTACTTCCATTCAACTTGATAGTGGGCTGTGATTCATAAATAGGTACTGTATATACTGATGGTTATAGAAATAAAGTAGATAATGCACTTACCTACTAGCTGTATTTAAACTAACTAAGCTATCTTATTTTAAAAAACATTGTTGCCATCACGGGCAAAATCTGAATGAGGCTGGCACAGGAGCGTGGGGATTGGCACAAGAAAAATATTTATGTACATTTGCAGATGAAATAATACATAAATAATAATAGATAAGCAAAATGTTAAAATCTTATTCGCTGTCTCCTGACTGTAATTACATGTAAGTTAAAACTTGTTCCCACAATAACAACTTAATGATCTCCTAAAACAAGGCTTCCGCTCTCCTACCCGTTTGCTGTGCCCTACAGGGTTCATAATGATCTCAATTATATAGTTACCACCTAAGCAATAATGATATTGAGTATTGAGCATATATGCATTTGCATAAAATCCGGTCTCTGGTGATTTTAAATTAAATATTAAAATACAAAATTTCAATGACGTTTCGGAAAGATTTTTCCTAATTAACATGCATTCGGCCATAACCTTAATCCGTTACTGCTGTTTCGGCCCTAAATTAAAATATTTCCTTCGCGTTTCCCATTTGTGGAAGCACACTCACCTTTTAGACAAACTGGGCCAAATTATCGAAGTTAATGTATATATTATATATCATATATACAATACATACAATACATTCACTTCGATTTTAAATATGTCCATGGACGACCGAGCTTGGACTCAAGCTACTCTTCCCATTCATTTGGGAGGCCTCGACGTCCGCAAAATTTCTAGTATTAGTTTACCGGCTTTCATATCCTCGATCTATGGTACTGAGAAATTAATCAGGAAAATCCTAGCCTCCACAATGATTAATTTTTATGTGCCGTGTTTCACCAATGCTGTGGATGCCTGGGGAGTCTCGCTTGCTTGAATTCAGATCCACCCGACAATCCATCTTCCTAGAGATGGTGGGATGAGACACTCTGCAGAAGTAGAACAGAATAATTTAATTGATACGTCTGCTACTACTGTGGAACGTGTGCCTACTGGCTGTGGGTAAGTGGGACTCGGGTCTTTGGCTTCATGCACTACCATCGTCGAACATAGGCACTTTATTCGATGCCACTACTTTCCGCCTCGCTGCTTCGATACTTTTGCTTTTGCTACTGCTCGTGTGTCGATACTTTTGCGCCATCACATCTTCCTGGCTTGGCGTGCCATGCTAGCGCCGCTGCTGCGGTTGCGGAAGACCTCAAGTGGCGACAGTATAATAACCTTATCAGTAATTATATTTTCGAGCCGTTTGGGGTTGGAACCCTCGGGCCGTAGGGTCCGAGTGCCCATGGTTTGTTCAACGAAATCTCAAAACGCTTGTTTGACACTTCCCGTGACCTAAGGGCAGCCTTTTACCTTGGCCAGTGGCTTAGCATTGCCATACAACGCGGGAATACCGCCAGTCTCTTGGGTACATTACAAGCCTACAGCGGCAGCGATGAGGAGGAATGTTTCGACGCCATATTTTAGTGTGTTAACAATAACAGTTAAATCATTAGGCTTATTTTGTTTCTATTTTTGCTTTCTCTGTTGTTATGTAAAGTTGAAGTGGTAAAAGTACTACTACTTCTACGACTCTAATAGACACCAGCAGTGGTGTATTTGATTAACCAAAGAGAAAAATACAATTAAGATATTATAGAGGTATGAGGAACAGGGTGAAAAGTTCACTCATACTCTAAGGAAAAGGGAGGATCCTCCGACCAGACGGGTGTTGTGTCTGGTGGGCAACTGCCCGACGGTTGATGTCGGGATGTTGTATATATGCTAGTTGCGCGGTAAACTCTGCTTGCGCGATGGAGGATTTTGCGTGACGTCATTGTGACGTGTAGCTCGCATGTGGCGATGTAGATACCGCTACAATATAAAATCAAATTGGAAGGCATATAATTCAAAACCACTTCTACTACTTCGTTTGGTGTCGATGGTATCTACTTTGATTTGATTTCTTTATATTGTTTGGGCCCGGTAGGAAGCCACGTTAGCTAGCAATCGGTAACGCAGAGTCTAGCTGATCAATCATTTCACAAAGATGGTACACTCAAAACTGCTGCGTACTGCAAATACGAAGTAGCGAAGCATAATGAATTGGATATGACCTAGATACATACATATGTACATAAACTCACACTGCTTCCCATGGGGGTAGGCAGAAACTACAGAACGTTACCTGCTACGGTCCTTACATACTCCTTTTGCCTCGTGTACGTTCATACATCTGGTCATACAGGCATGGTTTTTATTATTAGTGTATATCAGTGGAAACTTGTAAATGGCTTTCAATTTCATATTGATTAAGAACTCTGTATAAATTAGCTGTAAGTTTTCCGAATAAAATAAGATATCAAAGTCTAAAAGACAAAGTCATAATATTTTGTTATTTTTGTCTGTTGTCTTATATATGGTTATATTTTTTTCATTTTGTTTCTTTTCTATGATTTTCGTGTTGTGTAGTTTGATTTACTTACTTACCGTATTTTGATCTGCCCTAGATCATACCAGAATGATGTGATCTCATATCATTGAAAGCAAATACTAGTATTTATCCCTGTTCTTGTAAACTTTAATGAAATGTTGTAGCCTCTGTTGGAGATCCAATAAATAAATAAATATGTACATAAATATCCCTTGCTAGGGCAAGGGATATTTATGTTAACAATTCCTACCTAGTTTGTAATTAAATAGGACGCCATAATTACGAAGCACATAATTTGCATTGTATATGTCGATATGTGTAGCTAATCTCTGCGTTACAACATGCAACCGACATCGAGTTAAATTAGCTATTAGATTTGTAATTAAAACTTTAATACATGATTTTATTAATCGTTAATCAAAGTTAGGTAATAATGCACTTTTAGTACTGACATATTCGTATCTAATTTAATGTCGAAATATTAAATTACCTTTTCATTTTATTTGTCCATGTATGGGATTATTGTGATACGTTGCGAAATGATGAAAGAATTTGAACCAGTTTTTGGGCTAAGGTTATAAATGTAGTGACGCTTTGTCAGTTGTCTTTTTCCTTGTATACCTACACATACAAGGTGTAATAAATAAAGCCGTGGAAGTGCAACTTTATGTTTGAATTTGATAGTTAGTTATTGTGTTCAGATCGTACAGTCCGTAATACGTAGGCCGTCGTGAGTAGCGTCGTGGACGATGGGCATAAAAGTGTCGAAAATGTTTGAGATGATGCAGTATATGTCTACCGAAAAATAATCGCGATTAAATGTGTGGACTCATGCTATCAAGTACATATTGTTTATATAAATTCATTGACTTTTGATTGTATCACACAGTATAACCCGCTACATAATTTCGCGTCGATTTCTATCACATTTGAAGCTCATATTCGACAAATTGTTATTCTCTACAATATTTACAGTAGTAAACGATTATGATACGCGGTTTAAAGGCCTATAAAATTTACATAATGGTAACTGTAATTAAAATATAGCCAATATTCATTATTGAAGTGATTAAAGAGATTTCTATTATAATTATTTAGGGTTACTAAGATCAACTTGGTAGGTTAGTAAGAGATAGGATTTAGAATAATCTGGAACTGCCGTAACGATACGTATAACAAGGCTATAGGTTTCATTTTAGAGTGTAGCGTTTCGGTAACATTAAGCAGGGAGTGGCAATCTGTGTAGGTGCAACAAGCTAATCAAAATTGGTCCTAATGCCTATATTTCGGGTGCCTAGGTAATTGCAGAATGATTTAACGATTCTATATATAATGTTTACGGGTAATGTCTGTACTGTTAACTCATTCGTTTTATGAGAGAACGGTTGTAATAAAACCAGCACGAGGATACTAAAGATTTGTAAATGGAAGGAGCTATAAATTGCAATAGATCCTTGAGGTATGAGCACTTTAAATTAGTCTCCAGATTAAGTCTAGGTCAACATGAGCAGCCAGACCTGCTACAAAATTAGACACACAACAGTGCATTGTTGTGTGTCTATTTCTTGTATTCTAATTCTTATTATATTATTTAAAAATAAAACATGTATGGATTTATAATTAAAGATTGTAATTTATCTGAAATAAAATGAATTGAATTGAATTGAAAATTGCTTACTGTGTAATATTTTATTACGGCGGTAGGAGTTATTTTTTGCGGGATGCTAAATGACCCCAGACGTAATAACAACAAAACTTCAATTATGTCTCGTTCAGTTCAGTGTCCTGCAACTGATTAAGGTTCATTAATAAAAACAAGAAAATAGCTGGTTCGGTATGGACCCGTTTAGCGAGAGACAGGAATGCGTGGAAATCTTTAGAGGAGGCCTTTGTCGACAGACAAGCTGTTACACACAAACATCCAGTTGCCGATCATTCAAACTCGTAAAAGTTAGAATCGATTAAATCAATTTAGTTTTTTTTTTTTTGTAAGTAGGCATGTATTATTTTTAAGGAAATAAACAGCAATAAAGGCTATTTTTTAATTTTTTATTTATTAATAAACAACAAGATCAATAAAATCGACATAGGGGTGACTGATTATTTTCTTCTTAGCGTCTCGATGGCAAATATTAAGTTCAATTTCCTCTTTGGCCGAGAACTCAGTAACGCCAACACTATTTGCTGGCGCAGACATTAGGTCCTCATGACAAGGCATGCAGCGTAAGATTAAAGAAGGGCCGTGGTCGGCGGGGTGCATGAAAGGAGCCTTCCCGGACGTCCGGCGCATCCTGTGCCTGGGACCTCGTCGTTTGGCTAATCCTTTAACCGCTATGGCAAATATATGGGGTCTTGATGGATTACAGAGTAAGTAGTACTTCGATAGAATTTGCGTACCTAGAGATGAAAACCATTATTATCGTTAGTAAAGAACTGGCCAAGTGCGAGTCGGACCCGCACACGAAGGGTTCCGTACTACCATACAACATTAAACACAAAAAAAAAATTAAACACCTTGGTTGTGTGGCGACCCCCTTTAATTTTTTAATTTATTTTTATTATTTGTTGTTATAGTAGCAACAGAAATACACACTCTGTGAAAATTTTAACTGTCTACCTGTTACGGTTCATGAGATACAGCTAGCTGACAGACAGACGGACGGACAGCGGAGGTTTAGGGTTCCGTTTGCACCCTTTAGGTATGAAACCATAAAAAGCAAATGAATGCCAGTACTATGGGGCAAAAAGCATCGATATCAGGGATTTCGTGAAATTCATGAAATCAGTGTAGAAGTCAGTAACATATTCACGAATTTGCAAGGCTTGATATGCCTGTGCAAGTGATCAAAAGGAAACCAACACTTTGAACCTTTACCAGCCATGTTCAGGTTTGAAGGTAATCGATTGGAATATTAGACAGCTTCAGTGATTTTGTGCTATCCCTAGGGATATCATGAAATCTCTGATATCGTCATTTACCATGCGAAAAGTATGAATAGAGCAATAGAGGTTAAACATAAAATTATTTTTTCACTCCTCTTGCTCATTTAGTCCGTCATTGTAGCGTACCAGAGCGGGGATAAAATAGCATACTTTCCGCTAAGGAGTTTTTTTATTTTTGTCTGTTAGCAAAGAAGGCTCTTTGCACACATATACACACACACACGCACACATGTACTTATTCGTTTATGTAGGCACATAAACGAATAAGTACATGTGTGTGTGTGTGTGTGTGTGTATATGTGTGTACATAAATGGTTAAATGGTTAAATAAGTCTTTATTCATAAGTAGAATAATCATAAATAAAGACTCGACTTATTACTGTTTCATAAAAAAAGAAGTATATTTATTTTTGAAAATAAAACTAAAAATGGCAATCTCTTCGGTAGAATGCGCGCATTGCGTTGCTGCTGCAGAAGAAATTAAAAAAAGTGAACTATTTAGTATTGTATTCGATTATTTTATTTTCTCGCAATCGTAGTAAAAGTAGAGTGTAACACACGGCGCTAAAAACCCATTATAACTCTGTTTCTATTGACACCCTCGCTAAAGCTCGGGGGTAAAACTACCTCGTATATGTATAATGGGTATGGGTATGGGTGGCATTTTAGCCCCTTGTATAACAATCTACTATTATTCAAATACAAATAAACAAGGGTTTATTATCAGACATATTCGTGGAGCTGTGTGTGACTGCCTCGTTGCCTAGTGGTCGCAAGCGCTACTACTGAGCATAAAGTCCTGGATTCGATTCCCAAGTCAGGCAAAGTATTATTGGGTTTTTCCATCTGGAATTTCTCAGTAGCAGTCCGGAGTCTCAGTAGCAGTCGGAGCCGGTTGATGGCAATAGGTTTGTCCCCTATTACATGGGAATTATACATAACGGGTGAAATGTAAGTGTACTGTAGGTAGACCTCTGCCCGGACTAAAGTCAATAGACTGCAGCGGAAAATGGCTATTTGTATTGCACGATATCGTTTGAGGCGGCAACTCTCCTGGCACGCTTTCCGCCACTGGACATCCTGGCGGATATGGACGCGAAGGTCTACGACCAGATTCGCGATATCCTTCAAAGCGGGAATAATGTGCCAGGAAGCGCATTTGTAAAGCTGATGCGGAGGGAACGGCGACACGCGCTTGAGAAGTGGCGCGAGCGGCTACAGCAGCTGCAATATTCGCGCAAGCGCGTTGCCGAAACCGTTCTGCCGCACTTCGAAGCCTGGCTGAAAAGAGAGGAGCGCATCTCCTTCAGGCTCACCCAGGTGCTCACCGGACATGGCATGACATTGCTTCGGTGACTACCGAACTGCTACCACCGCGAAGGCAGCGTGGTTTCCGCACAGCACACGCTTGAGGAGTGCCCTGCGTGGGCGTCCGAGTGGCGGGTTCTGGTTGCTAGGATCGAGCAAGACCTGTCTCTGCCAGCAATAGTGACGGCTATGCTGGCAGAGACAGAGAATTGGACGGAAGTAGCGCCCTTCTGTGAGACCGTGATGGTCAAGAAGGAGGCCGCTGAGCGAGATCGGGAGAGGGCTGATTCTGCTCAGAGAAGGAGTTGTCAGGGAGACAACCGCCTTGGCGCCTAATACGCCGAAACCCGCTTATCAATCAAAGTAGGTGGACCTTTGGGGTCGCAGGTGCCCAGAGTGGGAACTCTTTCCGCCCACCGAGTGACCCCAGGTAAGACGGTCGCACAGTAGTCACGTGCTGCCGTACATAGTGAGGCTCAAGAGAAGCCCCTTTACAGTCTCCCCAGGGATATGCCGTACGGGCGTTGCACAAGGGGGGTTCCAGAATTGTTCTTTTAAGAGGAACCGGGACCCCTCTATGTGCTGTTGGTGATCACTGGGGTGGTTTTAGTGAGATAAAAATCCCACACTCCCCGACCTCCAGAGGTCGGGTGCCTTTAGAAGGTTTCCCACCAAAAGCTATAATAAAATTAAGTACAATTCTGCCCAACTCTACGGGAAAACAAGGTGTAAAGCTATGTCATGAACTATCATACAACATGTTATTTAGTACTTGAACTTACCTGTTTTATTCATGTGGTTGTTTGTAGAACTAGTTATCTGAGGTCTTAATAACTTCTTCTGCGGTATTACGAATAATTATTTTCCTTATAAGTTACTTGTTTTATAAATAGATGTTTATAGTTCAACACTTTGCAGCATCAATACTGGTTACTTATAAACTTTATTACATTGTTTATCTAACCTACCTATAAATAATTACATACAAGTTGCGTTTGATATTTTCATTTAGGAAATCCTAATAAAACGCTAGAAATGCGGAGAAAATATCAAAATCGGAAAAAAAAATGCACAGTCAATACACAGCACATCAAGTTACTACAAACTGTCAGATTTTCTCATTCGATTTTGAACTTTACCATGTAAGGCTGACGTTTCATAAGTGCCCATGTAGGTTTATGTGAAATAAAATATTTCGATTTTGATTTTGAGTACCTCTCCTAACTCCACTAACACGTTACGTGTTAATATAATTTTTTATCCTTGGTCGAAATTGTCAAGAAAACAAAAACAAACAGGACCCAAACACACGTGGAAAACCTAGTATTACGATTTATTGAAACTTGGAACTAGTTCAGGTTTTATGTCCAGCCGACGTGAACATTTAGTTTAGCCTTGGAACGAGTAGTTACACGGCAATAAATTAACGTATTTAGTAAAGTACCGCTAAAATGTTTATGAAACACTTGTCAATAAGTACTGGTAAACGGGCTATTTGGTTAGTAATGGCTAATTTTGATAAGGCTGTGTGAATTCTTGGAACTATTATTGACGTGATAAGTTTTCCCTTGGTTTCGTCATCACATACACACACACACACATAATCAGCGTATAATATTCGAACTACTGGGACATAGACCTCCTCTCTGTGAGAGGGAGTGGGCCATTATCCACCACGCGGGCCCAGTGCAGGTTGGCGGATGTTACGGGTCTTCGAATTTTTGGTTCTAGGACATGCCGGTTTCCTCACGATATCTTCCTTCACCGTTTTGAGAGCAGCGCTGCTGACATTAAATACACAAAGTAAAATGTCAGCCTGGGTTCAAACTCACGAACTCTGGCGCACAGGCAACTTAAGGAACACGGGTGGGTTTTAGTCAGTAAAAATCTGACATGCCCTCCCGCTCCGCCCTGAGTGGAAGAAGTTATTAGAAGATTTATCACCAAAAAAAAAAAAGTATAACTACAGCTTGCTTACTCTGTAGGCTATGTTGGTAACGCCGGTTTTTTTCCGGATAATTACAAGTCTGATTTTATCTTTCGGAGAAACATCGACATTCAAACATACGAGTAATGTAATCAATACAGTTTGATAGACGCTTTGCATTGATAGTACGTTACCAATATTTTCTATCGAAATTGCAATATGGTAAACCAGAGGTGCTGCACTGATGAAACTTTTATCAACAGAATATTTTTTTACAAAAAATCAGGATATAAAAGTAAAAAATCAAGCTATCAAAATACAAAAGCAAAACAGATGGAAACGGTACACGTAAAATTTTAACAGACCTTTTATAGGCTATAGGAAAATGCATACAACGTATGTGTCTGCTATGACCAGTTATAAGAGCTTTTTATTTAAAAAATAAGCTTTTATTTTTCAGTGGAGTAAACACTAAAAGGACAAACGTTTTTACAATTCGCGGATGATTTGCAGACATCCATTGACGAATTCCTTTTTTTTTTCTATAAAGCTCTTCATCAAATCTCGTCATGTCCTTTATCATTTTTCATTTTAGAAAAAAAAATATAGCATATGTAAAAACGTGTGGCACTCGGGGACTGCCGCGGTAAAGCTATTGCATAGCATTTTTTATCAACTTACGCAATTATAATTATTTATTTATTTTTTATTTATGCAGTATTTTTTTTTCTTTGATAGTAATTCAAGTACGGTCGTACCATATACATACACGTTAAGCGAACGCTCGGCCGAGCTACACGGTAGGCGGAGTGGGGGGTGTTAGGTTTTATTTTCGTTACGGAATTTCTTGATTCGGTCGCTGCGCTCAAAGCCCGCAATAAAAGCTATGCAATAGCTTAAAACTCTAACAACTAGCGCTGGAGCTCTGTCACACATGGGTCGTAGCATTAAGCTGAATGATTGCCGTTTTGCGTCGATGTGACGCATATTTTCCCCCAATTCGTTGATTTTGTAATTGTGTGTTTTTCTTTGCGTCATGTTTACCGCAAATAAAAGTATTTTCTTTCTTTCTGACTAGTCTATTTAAGAACCTTCTCCATCTCTACTTTGAAATGCAAACATAATTTGTTCACTTTGCGTTTAACATCCCTGAATCAAGTAAGTGACTCATTTCAGAGACCGTATCTCTGGTATTAACTATGAATGAATCTTCTTTAGGTCAGGTCATCGACTCTGAACAGCTGCTACAAACCACTTTTGGGAGCACCGTTCATTCAAAAACTGTCTTTAAGATTTTGGTATTAAGATTGAAAATTCAGTATAGGTTTTCCTCAGGTAATGGTTCAGTTCAAATCTGTTTTCTTACTAGGATTATCGTCAAGTTTATTGTTCCGGAAGATTGCGTGCATGTGCAATATCTTATTGAATGCATTTTTAATTTCTACGAGCGCTTTTTCTTTGTAGGAAATTGAGGAAAACTGCCTTAGAAATTGTGGAAATTGTTTAATATTCCTCATAATAATGTAATTTCTTTAGTAAAATTGTTACTGTAATTTATTGTATTAATTGATATCAGTGTAATTAAAATGTCCATAGCTTCATTAAAGAATTAGGTAATGGAAAATTACGTGTGAATAATAATTTAATAACAAGAACGACTACTTTCAATAAGGGACCTGAACGATTAATTATCGAACATATTAATTGGTTGGGTTTAGAAAATCAAGATGAGAACAAGATAGGTACTTTATACATGGGTATCTTCTTCTCATTTGAGTTCTTACGTTACTTCATAATAGATTTTTTAAATAATTATGGATGTGTTCTGACTAAGTATTAACTAAATTTATTTTGACAACCCTTTTTGGGTGGGAAATCATTTTGACAACCCTAACTCCTATATACTAAATTGTCAAAAGACTAATGGCTATTTTTCGCCCAAACGAGCAACAAATCTTTATGAGAATCACAAAGACAAATTGTCTAATTCTAGAATCATTAATAACAATGGAACATAATTTCTAAAATAACCATCTGTCCGCCCAGTCATTTGTTGATATCGTTAAGTGGAGAAATGGTTATAAAGTGTTATTTAAAGAAATTTTAATTACCTTGTAAATTTTTCTTTTATTTGAGCTGACCGCTGAGAATGCACTCGGAATCATTCGTAAGTATTTTTAACGGCCAGTGCCTAAGCCAAGCATATATTTAAATTAAACCCGTTACAGGGTCTATTCTCTAAGTCCGTCAACGAAGATACAATAGTAGTTGATGCGTCAAAACAAGTGTCAAATTTAATTTATCGGACGGGCAAATATATATCGGGATTAGAGACAACTGTCAAATCGTGTTGTCATTCATTCTTAGTTCGAGCCCCGAACTTATCATATGCCCGTAGGTGATAAAGTGTTGGAAATGCCCGTAATTTCGGGCGAAACTATGGATTTCGTGCTTGTAAACTCCCAGGATTGGGCTCTAATTGCATAAGAGAGAGAAAAATGAAAATATGGAAAGGGTTTTGCCCTGCAGTGGGGCACAACAGGCACATAATATTAATAATACGGGAACTGTCATGATGTCGGTCAGTTAGTCACAAAGTTGAAGCCAGTGGCCCGTTCCAAAAGGTAGATCTCTATTGAGAAGAACGAGCAGGGGACTCCGTGGACTATGGATGCATTCTATGGACTAATAAGCCTGTAATTTTGCCACTACTGGGATTCGGATCACTACGTAAGACTCACAAAGAGGCTTGAATTTAATAATTTAAATAATTTAATTATTACACAAAAAAAGAATGGACTTCTTCGTTGGTCTAGTGGTTGCAACCACAACTACATGAGCATGAGATTCTAGGTTCAATTCCCAGGTCAGGAAAACTGTTATTAGGTTTTTCCGTTAGAAATTTCTCAGTAGCAGCCTGGAGTCCGGATTTCAGCCCGGTTAGTATCAATAGTTTGCTCCCTATAAGAATAGAAAACTTATTTTAAGGTATTTATTTGTATATGAGTCCGAGATACGGTTAGTAACAATTTTACTTAGCATGTAGTATTAAAAGCAAAAATCTTTTTTATTCTATATATCGTATTGAAACCTACGTGGGCACTCATGAAACGTTAAAAGCTAATTGCACGGTTCCAATTAGTCGTTTCCTATGGAGAAGAACCGGCAAGAAACACCACGGTTACTCTTTTAAAAATAATTGAGTTTTACAATGTTTTCAAATTACAGTGTTAATAGGCATGGGAAGACAATGAAGGCCTGTCAACAAGTAACAGGTACTTAACAAAATAGAAAAAGGTTTACAAATCTACAGTCTTTAAGTTAGGCCTATAACGTTCTCATATTCTCAAAATACAGAAGAATCTATATAACAGATAAATAAAATAATAAAAATAAAAGCCTATTTAAACCAATGACATAATTGCCATTACAACTATTACAAATTTGAATTAAAATCCTGTGTTAGTAGGTACAGACACACAATAAAATACAATTACTATTACGTGGGACTTAAACATAACTGGCGAAATGAGGGTGTTCTGCACCTCTGGCTAACCCTATGCGGAATACAGGCGTGATATTATGTCTATGTGTAATTTTGCACAAAAGATTTAGGGTCTCCGATTTGGAAAAAGTTTTAATTTTCAGTAGATTTATAAAAAAATCGGATAGACAGGTTTTTGCGCCGGATGCGGGCAGCATAGATCTGTCTAATGTGAAGACTCCTGCGGGGTAATTACGCAACACACTAACAATAGGAATGGATTTCATTTTGACAGTTCAACAACATTCATTGCGTTATTTACGTTGTTGAGCAGAAAAAAAAATCGAACATAAAGAGCAAGGTATTAGCAATAGCCTTCAAAATGATTCAAATTGTGATAGAAAGTGTGTTACGTAATTAGGGTGCAGGTTGAAGCCGTCCAATAGTAGAAAACCTGTGGTAGATCATAATTATTATGATTATGTTGTATTGTTTGTATCACAGCATATATAAATGACAGAAATAGCTTTTATGACAGCTCTTAAATTGTTTAACACATCTCATCTTGTTTATATTACTTATCATTTAACAACCACGATCCAATCTTAAGTGTTATTACTTATTACAGAGTCGTAACTTATAAATGGAAATATTTACTAATTTATTTATAAGTTTTTTTGATGGCTACATCCACTCATAACTTATGATTTTTCTGACTATCACTGATCTATTATTTCGTGTCGCCACATCAGATTTCTCCGTATACAACATAATTATTTAATACAAACATAGACCTTTAACAAATTAACCTGTTTTTTTATGCAAAATACAACACTTTACCTAGTGTCCCACTATACAGCATGGATATTACCCACAATAACCACAGCCTTCAACAATTTTCTATGAGTTATCTTTTCTGGCCAGTCCATTACGAAAACATCGATAAACTAACACATTTTTTTATCTGTTATCCTGTAAAACGAAAACTAAATCTAGATTATTTCCTGGATTTTGATTAATTCTATTACACAATAGTTCCGTATTACTGGCAGTGGCGTGCCATTGGGGGCAAGCCGACATACCTATATAAAAAAACAGGTATGTCATTATTCTTAACAATTCTTGTGACATGATTGAGTTAGTTAATTTACAAGTTTGCATGACGTGTAATTTGTTTATGATTTTAGTTGATCGGTTCACGTTTAATTGAAAGCCGGGCTTTTCGGCTTTAAGGGAAGGAACGCCACTGATTTCTGGTTGTTAATACGGTTAATAGTTTATCGAGCTTCAGCAGGTTATTTATTTATTTACTACTGCTACTGTTATTTACTACAGCTTTTGCCCACGACTACGTCTGCATTCCAAGATGAAAAATAGCCTATATCCTTACCCAGGTCAATATCTACTTATGTTATAAATAATAAATAAATTTCATCTAAATCCGTTCAGCAATTTTAGCGTGAAAGGGAAACAAACAAACAAACTCACTTTCGCATTTATAATATTATACTAGCTTCTGCCCGCGGCTTCGTTCAAGTGGATGTCGGAAATTATCCCACGGGATCGTGCTACCGGGACAAAAAGCCTATCTCCTTTCCTAGGATGTCATCTATCTTCTTGCAAAATTTTATCGAAATCTGTTCAGTTGTTTAGGCGTGAAAAGGTAACATACCGACAGTTACTTTCGAATTTCTAATGTATAATATTAGTATGGATTAGCACTTACATTTGCTTTTACAGGTACAGGCATCCAATACAACAATGTACTCACAATTATCACACTCAGAGACGTCACCCAAAAACCAATTACATATCAGCAGCAACAGAAAAGAAAAAGAAAAATAAAAAATGGCTCTGCATTACATCAAAATCAAGCCATAAGAAGGATCGTGAATTCATTAGTATCGGCGGCATCGCCAATACTGTACTCTGTTGTCTTGTGTATTTGGGTTTAGAGATGAGATAAATGACTGACACTGTTTACATTAAGAAGAATAATAACTATTTACGTTAGTAATATTTTTAATATTTTTTTATTATCACTAGTCTCGCCTTTGACCTATATCTCAGCTGACGGTAAGCGGTAATGTGGTCGACGATGGAGCATGCCTGCCTAGAAGTGACCAAGGTAAACTTATGTCAAATTGTCGCTTAGGTTTTTACACAATTTATGGGAGGTTTCTTTCAACCTCCGAAAAAATTGTGCTTGTTTCAATAAGCTCTTTCGTGGACCTGTAGCTCTTAGAGACATTTTGAGTTCAGCTTATGACTTCCTTGTCCTGTATAGACTTGAAAGAGACAAACATTAATTTAGTATAACTCGGTACAATTTTATGTAATAATCGTAGCAGAATTCGTCGCTTTACTATCTATTTCAAAATTAGAACCACAATGATATTCATAAAACTAATAAACAAGCAATAAACAAGTATCCCTCGATACATTCAACAACAATCTATCCACGAACAACTCTAAAACAAAATTCAACAAACAATATTGTAAAACGCATCCACTTCCTGAAACCGCTTCAGCAAATAAGATCTAAGAAAAGGGTATAAACAGAAAGAACAAAGTTTATCCAGACAAGGGCGAAGTTTGTTACTACTTAGTAACTTGTAGTGTGATGTAATTTTGTCAAAGACAATGTACGAATATTTCGGGAGGAACAACTTGAGTGTTATCTGCAAATCTGAGGGAAGGATTGAGTGTTGAGCTACAATTTATTGTAGGTAGCAGTTCGTAGGTCATTCTAGGAATCTTTTACCTGATGTATCCTGTATTCGAAAGCGGAATTAAGGGATTTCATAAGTCAATAGCCTTATCATATGTTTAATAGTTTATCAGTCTGTGATGTTGTGATACTTGCCTTGGTTTCCGTACGTCGTTTCCGGGTGACCGCTGAAAATCAGCGCTGTGCTGTGAGTTCTTATAGCACAGTATCATGCTGAGTGGAAGCCTTCTGGTTACAGTTACGACGTACAGGTGCTGACTATTTCTGTTCGTTGCTCGTAATTATAAATTTGTTTTGTTTTGAGTACTATGTATCATTAACTAGCTTCTACCTGTGACTTCCTCCGCGTGTAATTTCTTATACCTCTTACCCACCCCGTCGCAAAGCATCGCCTGCCCGCGCTATTAATTCGTTTTCGCTTAGCGTTGTTTCTGTTTTTTTTTCTTTTTGCTCGACTCCTTGGTGTCCTAGGGTGATTTTAAATAAAGAATTTTCCAAATCCGACGGGTAATTTCAGAGATTAGCGCGTTCAAACAAACAAACTCTTCAGCTTTATTATAATATTCGAATTCACTTATCTTTTTTATTTGCACGTATTTCTGTGACAATAAACCAATTTCTCTTTCTTTCTTTTCTTTTGTTTAGTGACTCTCAAGCGGATAAACCCTGGATAAACCTATTTCATGATTATGACTTGAGCCATTTTATGATCATCAGATGGTAACTGTTATTGTAGCAACCGATAAAACTACATAAACATACTAACGCGTCAAACTCCGAACTAATACATTTTTTTTTTTAAATTCTTGAAAGATTGCTCATCATATCTATGTTTCGAGTACCCCTACTTATTAGCTATCAATAGGTACTTTTGGAGGCTTCTTTGTTTAATGTTGATAGTATTATGCAGTGATATTTCAGGTAATATACGCGGGTTCATTTTTACGTGACACGTTCACAAAGAGCATCGTCACTAAGGCTAGGGAGTAAGGATTGACTTGGAATACTGGTGTAAGTTTTTTAATCGGCTCCACGTGGTTTCACTATTCGGTATTTCCTTCAGCATGAAATCACTGCACTGTCACTCACGATTAGTGTTCACTCAATGTTAGTAGGTTGCAGTATTAGTTTTATATTATAACGGTTAGAAATCTTTCCAGAAATTGCGCGCGCACGCACTTAAATATATGTGAATTCAGCGGTGTCCCATTGCAAAGTGAAATCGTAGAAAACATGTTGTCGCTCAATCATTATGGAAGCGAACAGGATGCATATAGGAAGCGACCAAAAATGCTCTCTTAAACGACAATCTTAAACATTTTATAGATGAATGAATTAGAGTACGAGGCTTTTTAGACTATAAGAGTCAAATTATTTTAGTTTAAATTTTTTGGCGTCAACAACTTTGCTATGACAAAACAAAGGTACCTACTGTAGGTGGCTATTTAGGTGGTAAGTTTACCAGAAACACTCACAATCTAAAGTCATCCTTCAGTAAACAAACCGTCCAGTCCATTTCTGTCCTTCCGAAAACATTAAAGTAGAACAAACTCAATAATGGCATATTGTGTTGTGCTATTTTCACTCGACAAACTTTAGTTTGCAAAATTAAATGTGCGGGCGAAGCAAATAACGTGAAACTCCAGCACACCGGAAGTGATAATACATTTATGGCGGTTGCTATTTGCTTCCGGTTGTGAATGTGATATACTATTATGGTTTTTTCTTACCTGTTGAGATTATTAAATATGCTGTTTTGTTTCGGTTCGCTGATTTTTAGTTTTCAGGACTGAAAAGATAAAGAAAGAAAAATAGTTTATTCTACACAAATAAAACGTACATTACAAAAATTATACACGGTAATTATAATGCTAAATTTAAAAGCCCGTTATTCGATAGAAAAATCAAAACATTATAACAATCTAAATAATTTGTAAAATATTTCCAAATGTGCTTTCTACCGGGGAAAATGTGTATTACCATAGCAGTTGCTTAATATGTGTAAGCGACATAATTATAATAAGCGGAATTCCGATGCATTGCCGATCTGAAGAACCTTGCTAATATTTTTTTAAACTTTTTGAGTATAATAATTTTGTAATGTTATTTTAATAATTATTTGATTAGTTCAGACCATACTATAAATATTTGCACACCTTATTATGTAATGATACAGAGTACTTTTAATATATTTGTAACATCAGTTTATGCCTACCTATAATAAGCAAATAAATAATTTGATTTGATTTGAATAATTTTACCCACACCCACACCTAAGTTAAAAACCTAGCAATGCTAATTTCGTGAAGACCCAGTGGTTAAGCCTGGCTCAAATACGGGTAAGTACCAATGTGACTTTTTCAATTCATAATGATGTATTTTTGAGTTTATCTTGGACATTAATAACATCGGGAGGAAGCCTGAACTTATAGTTACCTATATAAGTCTGAAATCGCCAAACCGTCTTGAACAAGCATGGTGTCGTGCTCATGCCTTCTCCGTATGAGAAGATGCCTTGGACCTGCAGTAAGACGATAATGGGCTGGTGTTATTATAAGTGTGAGTACTATGTACCTACTATAAAACTACCATTTACTAGGTTTGTCTTTCATTGACTTGAATGTGCCCTGGCGGCTGAGAGTATGTCATGCTCACTCAAATGTCTCGCTGGTGGTGGCGTGTGTGTTGGATCATTAAGTTCCCTTCAAAATGGTTGAGCTAAATGGTGTTGATCCATGCGTCATGTTCGTGAACGGGTGCCGTCAGTGGGGACTGGTCATCTCTTGGCTGCCACGGCTTATTTTAATTTAATATTGGAATTGTTTTTGTCTCTTTATTACGGACGCTTTTAACGTTCTGCATCGTTCTCACATGAATAATTTTTAAAAAGAGTGTCCATGGAGTTTCTTGCCCGTTCTTCTCCATAGGTAACTACTACGCTTTGGAATGGGCAACTAGCGTCATCTTTCTGACTGACCGACCCCTTGACAATTCAAAAGTGCATGTAATTGGTTTATTTAAAATAAATGCTTTGAGTTTGAGTTTGAGTTTCAATGCTAATTAGTGGTAGAAATATTTATCGTAATACCCTTTTCTACTATTATGGGATACTGTTTTACTCGTCTCCTATTTATATATTTTATTATAAGATTTTGTGATTGTTAAGTTTCCATTTACGAGTAAATATAGCCGTTATTTCTTAAGAGCTACTAAACAATGGAATTGTGTTTTAAAATTGAATTATGGCTGCATTTTATGACTTCGCCTGAACTAGAACTGACTGATAGAACTGACATCACTTTTATATCTTGCCTTGGTTAGGTACAGCATCGTCAGTATTTATAGAACTGACTTCTTCTTCGAAGGATAGGAGATCTTATAGTATTCTGAGAAGTAGTAGAAATCCAAATTTTTCTTTCGTAGTTTCTGCCTCCGAATGAAAAGCTAATCTCACTGGAAATATAACAGTTTGTGTGACATTTATGACGACCTACCTGTCAGAGAGAAAACTTCATACAGACGCTCAAAGATTGGTTCACTACTACAAAGAGGCAAAGCTTCTAACTGTTTTCCTGCTGCGGGACAAAAGTTAGGAGCTTTCCCTCTATGGGGGATTACTCTATGGCGCGACGCTCCTGCTAATTCGGAAACACGAAGATTACCGAAGCACAAAGATACTTCTTATGGTATAACTGGATCTAGTTGTATAATGCAGAACGCCTCAATTTATAAGCGATTCTTCATGTTGCTTTATTCTTAACTGTCTTTTTTACTCGATTAAAAATGAATAATGCTGCGTGCACAAGCCCTGATACACATTGATGAAACTGTCAAAGATGTTTTGTTGTTGTTATTGTACACACCAAATCTTCAATTAGTTAAATATTTAACAAATAAAGTCTTAATTACAAATGTAAACCACAAAAAAGGTTTTAGTGAGTCAAACACTAAGAATGTGATAAATTTTTATTTTCAAATGGTATCATGATAGGTACATTGTAAATAGCGGCAAATATAGTGTCCCATGGAATCGATGCGGTCATCAATTATTTAACGCTAATTTTGGTTATAAATACATGTCACTACCAGTACGGTTAGTAGAGATAGGACTAGTATTTGTATCAGAATATGAAGGACGCGACGCACTATGTTTTAGATTGAGGAAAATGAGGACTAAAATGTTAGGTTCAATGTCACAAAACGTCGCAAAACATGCGTTTTTTAATTATTATTTTAGTCGGTTCAATTTTATTGTTTTTTTTTTAAGCTATTGCATAGCTTTTATCGCGGGCTTTGAGCGCGGCGACCAAATCAAGAAATTCCGTAACGAAAATAAAACCTAACACCTCCCACTCCACCTACCATGTAGCTCGGCCGAGCGTTCGCTTAACGTGTATGTATATGGTACGACTGTACTTGAATTAATATCAAAGAAAAAAAATACTGCATAAATAAATAAAAATAAAAAAAATATTGCATAAGTTGATAAAAAATGCTATCCTATTTAGCTTTACCGCGGCAGTCCCCGAGTGCCACACGTGATTTTTTATATAGTATATCTTATAATATACATCTTATTTGGCGATTTTAATCATATAGATAAATTTAAATAATGCAGCGAAAATAAAATTTCGTGGAAAATCTCATTACAAACGTTAATTTTATTTACCATCAAAACTGAACTGCAGCATTTACGAAATTATTTAAGCGAATCGAAATCTTATTTATCACAGATTATAGAAAATGACGATTCGTTTCTTCAAAATATTTTGCAGTAAAATATAATATTATAATAGGTCAATCGGAAATAATTCGAAATGAATAAGCCACATGAAAAAACGAGGAACATTTTTGATGTGGAAGAATAAAAAATATAAATTCAGGGTTAAATTAATTCATTTGTTCTAGTATTTAGTTCGTCAGTCAAGCGATGACAGTTCTTATAAACATTATGACAGGTGATGTCATGATGTACTTATCTTTAACAGTAATCAAATTAAACATCAACTCTATTGCTTCCTAAATATTTTGATTCGTTTATTTATAATTAGAATGACTGACTGTATCCTGCACACTAATTGCGTAACACACTATCAATCACAATCTGAATCATTTTGAAGCCTATTGCTAATCCAATGCTTTATGTTCGAAAATTTTGTCTGCTCAACAACGTACATAACGCAAAGAATGTTGTTGAACTGTCAAAATGAAAGTCATTCCTATTGTTAGCTGTGTGTTACGCATTTACCCTGCTGATTATTTTAAGTTTGATGACGCATGGATGGCGTAGATTTCTTTGTAAGACGGTTGTACAATACCTAATTTGAGACCATGAGAGCCAGCATTTTTTAAATACTGTTTTTATTTCAGAAAAATCTGCCCTAAACGGTAAAAGTCATAGCGCCACAGTGGCCTACAAAATGGTATTTTATTTGATTTAGAATTTAAATTAGTTAATTTATAAATTAGTGTAGTTTAAATTATTTGAAATCAGGGCTTCTGTTTTTTCCTTACTACTGAATTAGGCCACTCTGGCTCTCATGGCCTCATTTATAATTTCAGAAAGTTCCATCAGCTGCCTACCCTTGTCCCAGCTATGCTGTGGTCGGCTTCCAATCTAACTGGAAGCAGCTGAATACCAGTATTTTACATGGAGCGGCTGCTTATCTGACATCAATAACCTAGTTACCTACTGGGTAACACAGTACCCCTTGGTAAGACTGGTTGTCAGACTTTCGGGCTTCCGACTACCCGTAACGACTATCAAAGATCTAAAAATAACAGTCGAGACCAACAACTTAAGGTAAAAGGTGCGGAGGTGTCTCGCTACTTAATGGATGGTCACCCATCCACAGTCTGACCTCGGCAAGCATTGCTTAACCTTGAAGATGGATCTGTGCGGGTGTTATTAAATAGCCACGAACCCCATTCCAGAAGGATCCATAAGATTAAAACGATACACAATGTTACCTAAATTAGTTGTAAAAAAATAATTTAATAATGACATTCATACCATTTAAATTATTAAAGGAAAATAGATTAATTTTCCGCATTTTGAATAGGTGCCAATTAATTTGCCAATAGTCACCTAATCGAATTTAGGTCAATCGACCACGAGTTTTAACTAATTAATGAATATACGTACTGCAGAGACATAATGAATTACTATCGGATTTTTTATGACAACCGAGTTTCCTGTACGGCAATTCGTGGCCAGGTCGTGATATTTTTTTTTTGAAATAGGAAGTCGTAGGTACCTATTTGTTTTTGGATGCTTTCCCCTTAAATCCACGAATAATCAATATGCGAGGCATTAGTTCCAGGGAGTCTACTCTCTAAGCACGAAATCCTTATTTTCGGCCGAAGTTACGGGCTCCTACACTGTATTACCTACAGACAAAAGATTACTTCGGGGCCTGAACTAAGCATGAATGACAACACGATTTGACAGTTGTCCTTACTCCCGATGGGTTTTTGGGGGTAGGGGTTATAAAAATATGTATGTTTAGGTTAAGGTATTTTTCTATGGGCCTGTGTCGCCTGAAATAAAAGGTATTATTATTATTATAGGTATATTTGTTGACAGAATTCGGGAGTAGGCCCGCAGGCTTGATTCCCTAACGCCCAGGTGTTATCACTGTGTGGATCGTCCGGAAGACACGGTGGAGCATACGGTGGCGATTTGCCCGGCTTGGGCTGAGCACGGCCGTGTCCTCGCGGAGGCGATCGGTAGCAGCGATCTCTCGCGTCCGGCCCTGGTCCAGGCCATTGTATGAAGCGAGAGGGCACGG
This sequence comes from Dryobotodes eremita, assembly GCA_917490735.1. NCBI lineage: Eukaryota > Metazoa > Arthropoda > Insecta > Lepidoptera > Noctuidae > Dryobotodes > Dryobotodes eremita. Next base: position 7,862,200 of record OU823261.1, read on the forward strand.
GAAGCCGTCACCTCCTTCTGCGACGCAGTAATGCTCGCGAAGGAGGAGGCGGAGCGCTTGAGGGAGAGGCAATCGTTGCGCTCTCAAGACCCTAGTTGCCGCAGGAGGAGACGCCCTGGGCGTCGGGAGTCGATAGCCGATTCCCTGCCACCGAAGACGCGGGCTTACGGACGGCGAGCAATGGGCAGCTCGCCGTCCAATAAGGACCAGGCCCGGGTCGACGGCGCGTTGTGTTCTATGCGCGCCTCAAAGAGATGTTGGTATACATTGACGGGGTCCGTTAGGGCCGATGACTGCCGGGGTCGCGGGCGTGACCCTGGCATACAGGCAACTGAAGGAACACGGGTGGGTTTTAGTCAGTAAAAGTCTGACACGCCCACCTGCTCCGCCCAGCGCGGGAGAAGTTATTTGATAATTGCCTAGCAAAAAAAAAAAACTAGAGGCGTGATTCCCTTGTTGGGCAAGACATTGGGTTTTTCTATCAGGAATTTCTCAGTAGCAGCCCGGAGTCTGGATGTGTGCCCGGTTGATGGCGATAGGGTCGCCTGCTATTAGGTACATAGGACTTAAACAGAACTGGTGAAATGTGGGTGCACCTCTGCCTATCTCCTCGGGGATTACAGGCGTGATTGTATGTGTTAACATCGATTAATAGGTAACTTTAAACCCTGCAAAACACGACATTTATTTTCATAAAATTGTAGAAAGGAGATGGAAAATGGTGGGCCCAAATGTAATAAGTTGAGATATGATCTAAAAAATTAGTAATTTTTTTATCTTAGAATTTTTAAAATCAAGCCAGTTCTCAATCTGGAAGCGGAGAAATATGAGCAAGAGAGTTTTTGTGTGATTATCGATTAATTGAGTAATCGATTACACAAATACAAAAAGAAAACCTCAATACTCAATGTATTTATTGCTTCCACATGTGAACTTAGGTGGTAGGTTACAAAAATATGACCATTGTGGACCCTGTCGGGCACAGCAAAAGTAGGAGAGAGGAAGAGCGCTTTTATTTGACTACTTAGTTGTTACTATAATTATATTGTGATTATTTTATAAAACATGTAATTTAAGATTTGTCATTTAAATATTCATTGATATTGTAATAGCATTTTGAAAATAGAAATTGTTTTAATTTATTTATGAATGTATTAAATTGTTGGTCTTCTTTAATTTTTTCTGGTAATATATTATATATTTTCATGGACCTGACTAGTGTACTTGTTGAGTGCATTTTTAGCTTAGAGCACTAGGTAGCACTAGGTAATTAACTCAAATTAATTAAATGCACTATATATACTTATATACAATATATAGCATCTAATTAGTCATATTAATAAATAAAATATCAGAGAGTTACTGAAAACAAATATAATGATTATCGATTCCTTATCAATTAAAAACAGACTTATATTTTTAATCTATGTCACTGGCATGACAGCTGACTGACATTGACACTAGACGTTGCCAACTGCTCTTGCTTAAAACAACACATCGTAACACATCTGACATTGGCAGAATTGTCGACATCGGCACCATTGCCATAGAGAAAAATAGAATAGAATAAAACATTCGCACAGGGTACATTATATATAGGGACTCATTCGTTTCGTGTTTTCCGATGCGTTTTGAGCGCATTCCCGATTTTGCTTTCACACTGGATACCGAAGGTCGCTTACACGTTTGACATAGAATTATAATTTAGGATTTTACCGCCGTCTTGTGGCTCGGATATTGCTGAAACGTTGAAGCTATGGATCGCTTTGTGAATTGTGGGATAGCAATTAATCACTGCAATACACTAGGACGAAGACTTTTTATTCTTGACATCCTTTCCATAACCCAATACCTGTTACAGGTATCAGGTACCTACCTACCTATGACTTCAAAGTCATTGTCGTTCATCCATATGATTTTACAAACATTCTCCACAAAATATAATAAACATTCGTGTTTAAAAAACATCTTTTGCACATCAGGAATCAGTTGTAAGTTAAAGATTGTAACAAACCTTACTAAAACTCTAATAACTCAGTTCTCAAATTGACAAAAATTACAAAATTTTCAGCAAGGTACTGGTAACTTTTAATATTCTAATTCATACTATTTTTATCTCGTTACATTTAGGCCTAAGATTGTATCTTGTAATCATTTCCGTCTCCTTTTACACAATAACCTCATCAAAATGATGTTCTTTAAACTTTTTGTTTGTTATAATTGGTTTTAATCATAGTACTTTTACCTGTTTTTGAAAAACTATAGATTGCACAACGCATCAAATGTACCATTTTATTTTATAAAGACGTCTCCTTTTAAAAACTCTGGCTGAAATATGTACTTAAGCTTTGCCTCGCTTTGGTGCAATGTTGCACCAATTATGTTCACGTAACCCCGGTCACTCACATGCGCGCAAAAATTCGTTCGAGGTTCGCGCACTTTGATGTGCGTTAAAAACCGACACTGAATGTGGTAAAAACTGTGCATTATTCATTTGCGAAAGTCGTCCTAAACTTGTGGGTTCACGTATTCGTCCGAATGTGAGTGAGAGAGATAAGAATAAAAAATATGCTAACTTATAATTCATCCACTGCCTAGCCTTGTCCCAACTATGTCGCGGTTGGCTTCCAGTCTTACCAGATTCAGCTGAATATCAGTATTTTACATGGAGCTACTGCCTATCTGACGTCCCCAACTCAGTAACTGGGTAACACGATACCCCTTGGTAAGAGTGACTTTTGGGCTTCTGACTACCCGTAACAAAGTTCAAGTTCAAGTTCAAATGTTTATTGCTCAACACAGTACATAATCATACATTTCTGGATGTCAAGTGAATGCGCAGTCCACTGTGTTGCACCAATTGAGGCATGCAAAATGATAATTAAATTATACTATGTCATAAATTCCATACAATACCATACACAATGTCATTAATTCCAAGTAATACCTTATAAAATGTCATATATTACAAGTAGTACTCTATACAATGTCATAAAATCATTCTTAATACTATAATTAACAATACAAATAAAATTATTTTAATGAAATAAATCGGTCTTAATTATTCACCATAGTTATTATTATTGAGTTATTGTTATTATTATACGCACAAATTTCTATCTAACAGGTATTCATTTATTGTGTAATAAGTTTTACTTATCAGTAGATTATTGAGTTGCTTCTTAAATACATTGATATCTTTAATACATAGCAAAGGATTAGGTAATTTATTATAAATATGTGGTGCCATTCCTAGGAAGTTTTTACGGAATACTGCTTTTTTGTGTTGCCTACCGCTTATTTTATTTTTATGTCGCGAACTATGCAGTTTTTCAAATAGGTGAAAGTTTGTTTTGACAAATACGGCCACCTCATATATGTATAGGCAGGGTACTGTTAATATACGGAAATTCACAAAGAACGGTTTGCAACTGTCAAAGATCATCGAATGACAGACAGGGCCAACGGCTTATCTGCTTTCCGAGACACAAATCTATATACCGAACGCTAACCTTCGATCGACCCGCGTTGCTGTTGTCTTTTAGCCACGAGCCCCAATTATGCTCACGTAAGAATTAAAATACCGGCCAAGTGCATCTCGGACCATGCACAATGAAGGGTTGCGTAGTGGGGATGAATTTATCCCAAAAACAAACTTAACATTGTAGTTGAAAAACATGTTCTCCCGTACGTTCCAACTGCAAATGTAAGTTGGTCGAATATTACTCGTAAACTGGTGAAGACTACTTAGCTGTGATAGTTTTTCTTTTAATTTCGTTATATATACTACTGCCATGAATTTTTCACATATCCAAAAGCAACCATTTAGCTGGCAGGGGCGGGGACACTTGACTTTAACAAAAAATTGCAATTTAAAGCTATTCATTGTACGCAAACGGATCCCTAAATCCAAAAATGGTTTTCACAGACCCGTAATATTTTTGATGGGCCTATACGACCCTACGCGATATGATAAATAAGAAAAAAAACATCCCTAATTTACGTGTACAGGAAAACATTTTTTTTTAATCTTTTTATTTTAGCACTTTGTCGGCGTGATTAATATGTATATCCATACTAAATTATAGCTTCATAGTACTAAGAATCTTTGAGCTACGCTGTGGATGGACGGTCAGACGGACATGGCGAAACTATAAGGGTTCCTTGTTGACTACGGAACCCTAAAAAATGTGCTAACTTATAATTTATGCAATAGAATCGAGCGAGTACTAATATTACGAGTACATAACAGTGGCGAGTCCTACCATATTCCCCAAAATATTCAACGTTATTCTACCCGCGATGTTTCAACATAAAGTTTTATTGCTTATGCTAATTTTCAGGTGTGTTGGGTACGCCAGTAAAACACTTCGTATATTCGTTAAGTGCTAACATGAAGGTAAATTTATATGGATTTCTAGAATTCCGGCGTAGGGCATAAATTGTGTGACGTCAGAAGGTGGACGGTCACCGTAATTTAGTGCTCACAAAGTCTTTAGGACTAGGTCAGAGTCGTTTACAGGGCACCTTGTGTGGTTCACAGAATTAGAAGTGACGAAGATATAATACTTAAACTAATTATTTTCAAAGGAGTTGAATTTCAGATTTTTTCTGGTTATAATGACATGACGGGTTAGTAAAATTCAATTATTTTCATAAAATAGTTTTTAAAAGAACAGTGAAAATCTTTTTCGTCCAGAATCTTCCATACGTTTAACCCCTGTTATTTCTTCAAAAGCATTTATTTAATACTATCTTCTGCCCGCGGCTTCGCTCCCATGGATGTCGGAAATTATACCACGGGAACGTGCTACCGGGACAAAAAGTATATCCATGTCCTTCCCCAGAATGACATCTATCTCCTTGTCAAATTTTATCGAAATCCGTTCAGTAGTTAAGGCGTGTACAGACAGTTATTGTTGAATTTATAACATTAGTGTGGATAGGCAAATAAAAGGCACTTTAGAACGTCAAAATTTACAAGAAAATTTAATTAATTCTAGTTGCCCCTTTCAAAAGGTAGTTTCGTATGGAGAAGAATGGGCAAGAAACTCCACCGTTACTCTTTTAAAAATGTTTTATAATATTTTGTATACATTAATTACTTATATAATTATATGTGAAGACGATGTACCTAGAATAAAACTACTATAACACAACAGGTAAAACAATTAAAAATATAGCAATGACTGAATTAATTATGTGATAGATACATGGTGCTCACATATTTACAAATATTGTTAAAGTAGACGATTTTCCTATAATAACAAGTCAGTGTGTGTCAAATATCACAGAATATAAAATTTATGTCCTTAAAAATAATAAATTATACAATTAAATAAGCCTCCAGTTTAGTTGTATCTAGACTCCAGATTGTCCTATGGAGCAGGTCCTGAATGTTTCCAAGCATTATTATCTTGGATATAATCCTCTCGGATATAATTCAATAAATCTACAAGTATTTAAAAAAAAACCTCTATAAACACTAAAATAAATAAATTGGCAGTGAGTCAATCATACGTATACAAACATTAATCAAGTTGTCTGTGAACTCAATTCACCATGAAAGCTACGAAATTACTTACAAAATGTTATAATAACTCACTCGATGTCTGTTACACTGAATTCGATGATTTATTAATTGAACGGTCTTAATAGTTGTCTTGAAAGTAGTGCCTTCTAATAAACTAATGCACTACATTTATCCTTACTCAGTATTATAAAAACATTTTTACAAAAAAACAAAAAGTAAAACGACTTCCAAAAAAAAAAACTAAATACAGAAAAGTTACTTTAATTTCGGAAGTCGGTGTTTTTTGTATTTTCGTTTCTTGCCACCGACTTGCGAAATTAAAGTTGTATTTCACTTTTTAGTTATGGTACCTACCCCACACAAATTCATATACCACTACTTGATATTATGTATATAACAGTGACAGGAAATTATTAAAACATCATCATATATGGAATATGAATTGGAAAAAATACGCATTATAAAGGATAACTCAAAAACTGTTAGTCAGATTTTAATCAAATTTATTATGGGACCACATGAGAAGCACCAGCTTCCAAATAAAAAAGAATCATCAAAATCGGTTCTGCAGAAGTTCTGAAGTAACAAATATAACAAAAAAAAAACAGCCGAATTGAGACCCTCCTCTTTCTGAATTCGGTTAAAAAGCTAAAGCTACGATTTCCTACAATAGCGTTAGCCGCCATATAGCGTCTTCCATTTACCGGCGAATGACGTCGCTGGAACGTTCATGAAATTTCTGGGTGTGTTTTCCTAGAGAGCATTTTTTGACACTGTAATGTCAAACCCCGCTTCTATCATTTTCATCCAGCCATCACTGCGCCCGTTATGTAGCGGCCATCGCAAGAGCGATGGCCACCGCATAACGCCCCTTAAGCTTTAGTTTCGTTGAAGACAGCGAAACTGAAGCTTAAGGGGTGTTTGTTATGACGGCCCAGTGGTTAAGAGGGATGCGCCAAAGTAGCCCGCGAAATTCAAATTTTATTACGTTTCTTGCAATTTGCAGGTCAGTATCAGATTGTATGTTGATCTAAATATGATTCGCGGCCGTATCAAATGTTTAATTATAGAATTATAATCATAAAAATCATTAATAAATCTCTTTAAGTTCATATTACCCTATTGAATGACTATTTCATGAAATCGTGACATTTCAGGGCAATTCTAACTTAAGGAGTTGCATTGCTTATTCTAATGATTATAATCTTTTACAGCCATATTTGTTACAGTCGCTAATCATGTTTTAATCAACATACAACCTGACACTGACCTGCAAATTGCAAAAAACGTAAGTATTTTTGAATTTCGCGGGCTACCTGAGTGCATCCCCTTAAGGCCTTGCTTCTCATGCACGAGGTTTGTGGATTCAAATCCAGGGAAGTACCTACCAAGGTACCGTGTTGATTCGTAAGTACTTTTTGTATTTATTTTGGACATCACTGACATCGAAGACCAATGAGGTTATATAATACTAGAGGAGCAACGTCCTGCTAACAATTTCAGAAAAACGTAACCACTTTTTTTTTTTTTTTTTTGTGTGGGAAATCATCAAATGACGTCTCCCGCTCTGGGCGGAGCGGAAGGGCGTGTCAGACTCTTACTGACTAAAACCCACCCGTGTTCCTTCAGTTGCCTGTGCGCCAGGGCCACGGTAACTCTTTCGAACAATCCGCGACCCCGGCAGGCATCGGTCCTATCGGACCCCGTCAATGGTGCTGACATCTCTTTGAGGCGCGCGTGGAACACGACGCGCCGTCGACCCGGGCCTGGTCCTTACCGGACGGCGAGCTGCCCATTGCTCGCCGTCCGCAAGCCCGCGCCTACGGTGGCCGGGAGTCGGCAATCGACTCCCGACGCCCAGGGTGTCTCCTCCTCCTGCGGCGGCTAGGGGCGCGAGGGCGCAGAGATTGCCTCTCCCTTTCGCGCTCCGCGTCCTCCTTCGCGAGCATTACTGCTTCGCAGAAGGAGGTGACGGCTTCCCATTCCCTCTCGCTCCGTACCATGGCCTGAACCAGGGCCGGACGCGAGAGGTCGCCGCCGCCGATCGCCGCCACGAGGACACGGCGGTGCTCCGCCCAAGCCGAGCAGACCTCCACCGTATGCTCCACCGTGTCCTCCGGTCGATCCACACAATGGTAACACCCGGGCGTTTCCTCCCGCCTTATTCGAAACAGGAACCTCCCGAAACAGCCATGTCCGGTGAGGACCTGCGTCAGGCGGAAGGTGACGACGCCGTGGCGCCTCTCAAGCCACTCCTCAAAGAGGGGTCTTACCGCCGCAATTGTGGCGTGCCCTGCGCTGGGTTGCGACAGTCGCACTCTCCATGCCGCCATGAGATCTCGCCGGAGCTCTGTCCGCTGTGCCGCGATTACTCGCGGCAGCGGAGTTACGCCCCGGCGTTTCGCCTCCTCGCGCCACTCCCAAACGTGCGCGAGGACCTTTGCCTCCAGATCCCACGGCGGTAATCCGGCAAGGAGGCTCGCCGCCTCGCAGGAGACCGTGCGGTATCCCCGTACCATCCGGATGGCCATGACCCTTTGGGACGCGTTCAACCGGCGAGCTGGCCGGAGCCTCAATGAACGCGCCCACACCGGTGCCCCGTAAAGGGCCATGGACCGCACGACCCCCGCGTAGAGCCTCCGGCAGGAGGCGTTTGGCCCCCCCAGGTTGGGCAAGAGCCGCTTCAAAGCAGCCCCGGCCCGCTGCAGTCTGGGAGCCAAACGTCGGAAATGCTCCACGAAGTTCCACCGGCTGTCGAGGACGAGTCCCAGGTACCTCATCGTCGACTCGACGCCGATGTGAACCCCTCCTAAAACGTAACCACTTACGAGTTTAAAGTCGTAGCTTTGAAACGGATACATAAATAATTAGATTAATCTGTCAAAATAATCTATGTTTGTCTCATTTCTTCGACCGTGAAACTAATTACGTTGGAATGAGACAAGACATTGTTATCGGCAAAATGGCCAGGGTTGCCAATGATCAACATAATTTCCCCAGAATTAAATATGGTAGTTATTGAATCAATTATTATGAAAGTTTGTATTATGGAACTATCAACAGATTAAAGATTTATAGAAATTGACAAGGATTAGGTACACAAAGGAAGAAAAGTGCAAATGCGTAAACGTTAATATTATATTTAAAAACTATAAAGATCGTGTCAAATTAATTTTGTTTGAAATGGAATGATTTTATAAATTAGAATTACAGGAACATACATTCGTCATTCACAAAACTCCCAAGAATCTGGCAAAATCAAAATCGTTTTTACTGGTAACACTGACGGAAAAACAATGTTTGATAAATTTATTTCGTCTCGTAATGTTTTTTTTGGATAATCTGAAGAAAATTGAGCAAATTTACTTGTGAAATGTAACACAATTAGCTTTATTGATTTTTTCAGATCGTGACATACAAATTTTAACCGCACATTTTACCATTTTGATATTTTTTTATCGCTAAGCAATTGCTCACTTGACGTCAAGCTGTCAACTGAAGTCAGATATGCTTGCGGACATATACGAAGTAGTAACACGTCGGCGCAGTACACTGCTGATCTAGTCCTATAACATTGTCGGTGACAGAAAAAAACATGAGGAAACCTGTACTAATAGTAAGTCTGAAATCGCCAACCTTGAGCAAGCGTGGTGGTCTTCTCAGTATGAGAAGAGGCATTTGCCCTGTAGTGGGAAAATAATAGACTGATACTAACAAAGCCACAATTATTATTTAAATCATGGAATTTGACTCAACATTTTTGAAAAATTTCGGTTGAAGCAGAATTCGATATCTTTGAGGTTTTGAATGAAATAACAAACAGAAAAGCTCAAAATAGATGTTTGAGCTTATAATATAACATCGATTATCGATTTATGAGTTCGCATAAAGATCACTTGATGATTGTGTAGAATTTAACATTTGTTTCAGTAAACAATAACGTATAATAGTAGAAGGTAGTAATACCAACTGTTTATGAATTTGCCCATTTAACAGCAGAAGAAATTTAAATTTAAAAATTTATACACGAAGAAGTATTTATAAATATTACGTATTTATTCTTCGTGTATAAATGTGTTGAAAATTAATACACGTAAAGAACCTCTGCGTGTATTAATTTTCAACACATTTGCTCTAAAAATGCAACTACGAAACCTCTAAACATTGTTCTAAAGTTAAAAATTACGCACCATACAATGGAATGGTAAATTAAGTATTTTCACCTAAGTACCTACCTGTTTTACCGCATACTCCGTTGTATAGCGCCGTGCATATCCTTTACGGTTTTTTTTTAAATTTCCATAAAGAATATATAAAAATTCCACTAAAGAGTTTCACATTACGAGAATAAATAAGCTGAATAATCGAACCTTCTTGGAAAAGCTTTTGCTCAATACGTTTGTCTCTCTTTAATACTTAAGAGAAAATGAGATGAAAATGTAATTCTAATTTTTACCACGCACACGTGGCGCTATTTGCAAATTCGCGCCATTTTCATATTAGAAACGTCAAACATTGTTGCGACTTTCCGACTGATGTTTATAAACAAATTAATAATAAGAGTTCAAGCGAGGAATCCGATATGAACATTATATTGTTTTCTCGCAAATGTGTTGAAAACCATTGTATGACACACGTGCGGAAGTTGGTATATAAAAATTCGTAATTACGCATATGGTAGCTTACATTCGTCTACTCGTTTGTAAAAACCAACTTACCCTACTAGTACCATAAATAACTATTACGAAACTAAGAGGAAAGAAATAGAAAAATTGTTTATTCGGCACAAACAAGACGCACATAAAAAAAACTGGACAAAATACATAAACTAATAAAAAGTTGCCAAAAGCCTCATAGCGTACCTACCTACTCGTATGTAAGAATCAGAAGAGAGCGTAAAAATATTCAGATACCTTTTATCGGAGGAAAAAATATTACCGTTTTGATAGTTTTCGTTATGCTCCTTAAGTCCTGACTTCCTGAGTCGAGCTGCACGATTACTGACAAATGCGTGCACTGACTGGACAGGTCCACTCAATCTGTGTAGTTCTTTCCTCAAAAGATTCCATTTCAGATACCAATCTGCATGGTCTTCGCATGATCTGACCAAGATTATGTCTGGACTTTAAAAGAGACTGTGACCTTTGAGTTTGTTTCGGCCTTTCTTCTCAGAGTAATCAGATAGGAAACGCCGACCTCATCTAGTTTAAAAAACATGATTGACGTGTAAAAGTGTTTGTTCAAACCTACTTACAGAAATAAAATCATTTATCATTTATTTATCATTTAAGAAAATAATATTTAAAACTGTCATTCTTCAGTTAAAAAAGGCTTTCTATTGGCATTGATGAACGCTGACGATAGTGCCATCGCCGCGTCGTCGCATGAGCCATGCTGGGCTAAATTTACAGTTTCCTAGAAAAGCGGTAGCTGCTACTTAACGATCCCAGTGACGGATGTCATGGAAACGATGGCAGCAGGCTTTGACTTTACGGTGTCAAAAAAAAGCTCTCTAGCAAAATACAGCAACTTACTTTTATAAGCTAGACGTCATTCGCCGGTTAATTGCGGACGCTATGTGGCGGCTACCGCAGTCTTTGGAAACACTACAACGTACACGATAAAGGAAGTACTTAAGAAATGCCTAATATTGTTATTATATGACGGAAACTATAAATGGTTGCACTATTTTAATATTTTTACGACTTCATGCTCAATAACTTAGCCATTACCGTCTCTGCTTCTAACAAGCATGGAAGAAGGAATTATTGCAATATAATAATAATAATTTAATGTATTCAACAAGCATTGATCCATTAAATTTGAAATTATATTTACATTGTTAATATGAACTTAAAAACTATGTTAGTACCTAATAACTAAGAGAGACTTAATCCTCTGGGTGAGGGTCCACACTAGTGGGCGGTCTAACTTATTGCCTATGACATTCAGGATGCTGTTACTGCTCCCGCGTAATCTGCTTAGCAGTGAGGCTGTCTTTTTGCGCCAGGTGGCATCAAAGCCGTCTGTGCGCGACTCAGCGAACATTGTTGACGCACTGCAGAAGCGCGGCAGACGTAACAGCGCCCTGTAGGCATTGTTAAACTGGACGCGCAGAGAATTGTAAGCCCTTTGGGTATATCTGAACCACAGGCTCGCTGAGTACAGAGATGTTTGACAGAGACCTTTGAGTTTGTTTCAGCCTTTTTTCTCAGAGTAGTCAGATAGGAAACGCCGACCTCATCTAGTTTAAAAATATGATTGACATGACGTGTAAAAGTCTTTGTACAAACTTACTTACGAAATAAAATCATTCATCATTTAACAAAACCAGTATAAGCTAGCCTCTTATTCTATTGAAATTCAGTACTACACTAGAGTAGAACAAGGTCAATGTTACCACCGAGTCACCGACGTGCGGTCGACTGTCCATCATTCGAGATCAGTAACAATCGCGCGGCGTAGACGGTCAAGCGGGTAATGATACCTAGCTCTTGTAACTTGTATTCAAATGTAAAACAATGAATAATGCTTAGCTCTCAGATAAAACTCGAAATCTTATTATAGAGACACTCAGTCACAGTTTTTGAAGTTTAAAGAGGGCGTCGTTATTGGCCACTTAAAAATTTATAATAATTTAAGAAAGATCGCAAAAGAATCAAAATCTATGAAGGTTTTTCATTTAATTAATATTTTTTGAGCTTCATTTCTCGAGCCCCACGCCGACCCTCCAGAGAGCTACGAAAAATAGGTAGGTATCTAATTGTGTCTCATTAGCTGAAGTTTGATAGGAAACTATACTATTTGGGGACGATAATGCTATAATAAATGAAAACACTGGCAATACTAGTAGGTACATATAGTTCGTTTTTTTAACCCAGATACTAATTTGACAGGTGTAATATCAAACTGCTATACTAAAAAGCAAACACAAGAAGAATTGAACTGTCAGATTACTATCTGGGATTAAAAAACGAACTTTAGGAGTATTTTGAAACTATCAAATACCAAAAACCAAACATCGAAATTAAAAAAATATTTTTTCAAACAATTTCAATGATGGTGATGAGCTGATTATGGGTTTTGCCAATCAGCCGACAAGCTATAGTGACTAAGGGCGAATTTCACCAACATTTTATACGTACAATAAGTCTTATCCTGAGAATAAATTTCGAATTTTTGACAGTTTTTCCAGACTAGAACTGTCTGATGTTAATTTTATTCCACGGATAAAAGACTTTGATAAAATCAGCCCTAATTTCATTATGTGTTTCATTTAATTTTAGTTTGTAAATGATAAATGATAAACGATTCTATTTCTGTAAGTAGGTTTATAGAAACACTTTTACACGTCAAACATATTTTTTAAATTATATGAGGTCGGCGTTGCCTATCTGACTACTCTGAGAAGAAAGGCCGAAACAAACTCAGAGGTCACTGTCTCTTTTAAAGTCCAGACATAATCTTGGTCATATCATGTGAAGACCATGTAGATTGGTATCTGAAATGGTATTTTGACGAAAGAACCACACCGATTGAGTGGACCAGTCCATTCTGTGCACGCATTTGTCAGTAATCGTGCAGCTCAACTCAGAACTTAAGGAGCTCAACGATTCGACGAACAATACCAAAGAAAATACATTTGGGTAGGCCGCATAAATTACTCAAACTGCCAAATCATGATTAAAACTAACTGAGAAAAAAAGCAATGGACCACATAGTCCTCACATTCACAATAATTAAAAATAATTGAAAATTAAAACTGTTTCTAATTGAGAAGTGTTATTTATTACACGACTGATGAATTCTTAAGTGATAAATTAATGTAAACTTATTTATTTCACTGAAGAAACAATTTTTTTATTGAATATTGTGACTAATTGTAATTTATGATTATTTATTTATGCATTGACTGTAGAAATTATTCCATATTGTGACATTCATAATTTTCGTTTTTATTTATAATAGGTCTTTACCTATGAAATTGCCGTTTTGTATGAAAAAATTTAAACGAATTTTTTTCATGAATTTTTTATTTGTATTAATCGAAGTAATCACCCATGCAATCAATGCATCTTTGCCATCGCAGTGGCAGTTTATTGATGCCCTTCTTAAAGAAATCAGCTGGACGGGAGGCAACAAATTCTTCAAAGGCATTTTGTACTGCCTCTCGGGTATTAAATTTTTTTCCCGCCAAGAAGTTATCCAAATTCTGGAAAAAGTAGTAGTCTGTAGGCGCAAGGTCTGGTGAGTAGGGCGGATGACGGAGAGCTTCCAACCCCAGTTCTTGCAACTTGGAGACCGTCTGCTGTGCAGTATGAGGTCGCGCGTTGTCGTGCAGGAGCAGCGGAGACGAGCGATTGACCAATGCTGGTTGGAGATGCGCCAGCTTCTCCATCATTGTGTTCAGTTCTTCACAGTACACATCTGCAGTAATGCTCACCCCGTTTGGTAAGAAGCTGTGATGAATCACACCGGCGCTAGACCACCAAACAGTGACCATCACTTTTCTAGGGGTAAGTTTTCGTTTAGGGCATTGTTTAGGTGCTGAACCAGGATCCAACCAACTTGCTGAGCGCTTACGGTTATCAAACAAAATCCATTTTTCATCGCAGGTAACAATGCGGTTCAAAATTCCTTCATTTGTGTGTCTGTTGAGCAGTGCAAGGCACGTCGCGACGCGTACTTCGCGCTGGCGATCATTGAGTTCGTGGGGCACCCATTTGTCAAGCTTTTTTACCTTGCCAATTTGACGCAAATGGACCAATATTGTTTTGACGCTAACGTCGAAAGCTGCTGCTAATTCAGCCGTAGATTGTTTATCATCAGCTTCCACAATCGCCTTTAATTCGTCATTGTCGACCAAAGTCTTCGGACGACCGCGAGGTTCATTTTTCAGGTCGAAATTTCCAGAACGGAAGCGAGCAAACCAATAACAGGTGGTGCGTTGGTTTGTAGAGTTAGCTCCGTAAACGTCGTTGATGTTGCGTGCCGCTTGTGCCGCGTTGCTGCCACGACGGTACTCATATTCCATAATTACTCGAATTTTTAACGTATCCATGATGACGAAAAAGATTGAAATGCGATGAAAATGTAACACTAATCAATAAAGAAATGACTACTTTTAGAAAAAAAAATCCATGTTTTTAAAATAAAATTAATTTGAAATTAGAATTCATAGCCAAACAAAAATTATTTTGATTTGAAATGGCCAGTACTGCAGAACGGCAATTTCATAGGTAAAGACCTAATATAACATCATTCTATTAATTTTGACATACCTACCAAATAATTTATGTTTACCTTTCGCATTATTAATATTTTATTTGGCATGCAACCATATTTGTACCCCTCTTGGCATAACATAGCGACCTATATGAACTTTAATTTAAGAACTGTATTCACTACCTATGTTACACCAATAAAAAATGTCATATGTCAATGTCAAAAATAAACATAATATTTTAAAGTAAATTCTCATGTCATTGTATATATAAAATTCATCAATGTCAATGTGTATATAAAAATTCGGACATAATGTTTGAGGACCGTGTAGGCTGAGAACGTCATTAGTAAGATATATAAAGTTTAATTTATTTACGTATTGTCCGCTCTGTATGTGGCGAAGGTTTATATTGTGGTGATGTTCAAAAAAGATGGCGATTTGCTTCTGGGAATCTATCATTACCTAGAAGAGCGGCTGCCGCCAAATAATGGCCGTAGTGACTGCTGTCATGAAAATAATAGCACCAGGGTTTGACTTTACGTTGTCAAAAAACACTAGGAAAACACATCAACGTATTTTCATTAATGAAGTTTCAATGTTGTCATTCGGCGGTAAATTGCGGATACTATTGTCCTAGGAAACTCTAGCTTATGTCACCCTAGCTAAAGTTTTGCATATTTTGCGTTGACCGAACA
This sequence comes from Dryobotodes eremita, assembly GCA_917490735.1. NCBI lineage: Eukaryota > Metazoa > Arthropoda > Insecta > Lepidoptera > Noctuidae > Dryobotodes > Dryobotodes eremita. The sequence continues at coordinate 7,877,654 of OU823261.1, forward strand.
AAATGTATGACAGTATACTAAATAAAACACCAGATGGGTACTTCTTTTGCGGCCTAGCTCTTGTAGTCTATAAATTAATCAATGTGCAGATCTGTGACATTTGTGCTCGTCCATCTTAAGAGTCCAATACCTCTAATGGTTTCTAAATGGTTTTAAATTAGTATTCAAGTCGCCCGGTACTTTGATAGTTTTCTTTGTAATTGCCATTCGCTTTGGTATATAGGTGCAATTCAAGAGTTTATTGATGCTGCTGGATTTAGTGTTATTGGGGCAATCGTTAATGATGAAAGTTTAATTGATAGCATTGGGACTATTGATTTTAATGGAGATTGATTGTATGATCCAATTTTGGAATAGCAATTAACCCTACCTAAAAACTACTTGGTAATGGTGCAAGGGTACATATAGCATAGTTTTAAAATTTAAAACGATGCGCTAAGAGATGTCTTAGCTTCTTTTATTTAGTCTCAAATACATTTGGATAAAAGCATATTTTTAACCGACTTCAAAAAAAGGACGAGGTTCTCAATTCGACTGCATTTATTTTTTTGTTTGTTTGCTCAGAAGTTTTTTCAAATCTTTTTTTATTTGTAAGCTGGTGCTTCACATGTAGTCCCATTTAAATTTGATCAATTTCTAACCGGAAGATTTTGAGTTATCCTTAATAATGCGTATTTTTTCAACTTAGTTTATATTGATGATGTTTTAATAATTTCCTGTCACGGTTATTTAAATATCAAGTAGTGGTATACGCATGTGTGTGAGGTAGTTAACATAACTAAAAGGTAAAAATACAAAAAAAATTACCGATTTCCAAAATAAAACACAAAAAAACGTGAAAAGTAACTTTAATTTCGGAAGTCGGTGGCCAAAAACGAAAATATACTACCAAAGACACCGACATCCGAATATAAGTTATTTTTCACGATTTTTTGTGTTTTTCTTTGGAAGTCGGTTGTTTTTTTTGTACAATTTTTTTTAAAGGAAAAGGATTTATTAAGTTTTTATTGCACTAGGACTTTTTGAAAGTTACCGTGTGGAAGAAATTTTGAGGAACATAAGGTGGTTATGGAGAGATATTTCTGGTGCTTATAGAGACCTGCAAAACCAAGAATACGCTCGATTCATAGTCACACTCGAAAATAAAACTAAAGTGCCGTGTTACACCTTTAATTTTACCACCACCTATCAAAATACATTAATATATTGTTCGCACAAATAAAATCAATACAGTTATACAGAAAATAGTTCTATCCACAAAGGCACACGCCAATTAACACAAATGAGCCGTCAATAACCTAATAATATATCATCTATAACAAGCTCTATCATTAATTCAATCATAATGCTCATTCTGGTCGCCGTAGTTGAACGAACGCGCCAGTCAGTGACATGTGGGCACCAATCGGTGCTAATTTCTACACTAAATAGTCTAATTTATGTGAGAATTGCCAATTTTCGGCTTTTAGTAGACTTTAGTTCGTTAGCTTATATTTAGAATGTATACATGCATGGGTAAACAAAAAATGTCGGATAGATTCTCGCTAACAAAAAACTGTGTCACTCAAGTCGGCCCGTTCGCTATACTCACAGGCTGCTGTATGCACACATTTATACATTAGTCGGCCAACGACAACGGTCGGCCATTACGCGCGCAAACGGCAGCAGTCACACATAAACGGGACTCAGTTTTGTCATAACGGAGTTCCGTCCGACTTTTTCTGGTCGTCCATGTATACATGCTAAAAAATAAAGTCGTTTTTCTTGCCTGACTTTGTGACCACGTTGTTCTTCTAAAGTACACAATGGGTTTTGACGCGGTTTTCACCATCATTCTGTGTATATATCGCCGTTTCGCTACCGTCGTGGAAGTGATGCGAATATTTAGTTTCTGAAGTAAGTAACGAAACAGCCAAGCCATACATTTTTACTGATATGTAGAATTTGTGAAGTTAGGGTCGGTAGAGTTAGGCCGTGTAGATTCAGAAGCTTGGCTCTACATGAGATCTGATATCTTTTTCAAGGGCAAACCTTATGTGGTCGTTTTGGCAACATTTTACATGAAATGTTTTTGGTGAGATTTCAGTTCTTTTTGTAAGTTGCTAGGCAGTCTTTTTAGTGTTTATTTTTTTCTTATTTTATTGGGGTGTATTTCTTGCACATCAGCAGTCTCGGTTAATAAAATAATTTTTATTATATACCTAAATTTAGTATTATATCTTATCGTATTAATTAAGTACTTAAAGTCGATTTGCTCACCTCGTCGTCAAGGGGCTTAAATAACTGAGACCTACCATGAGACTCTTGATTAAGATGGAGGTTCTTGTAAGTACTTATTAATAGGTTTATTAGTTACTGTCTACAGTCCCGTGTAAACTTTCATGTCCTAATTCATAAAATTGGTGAAAGTCTCATTCAAACTTCCACCTCCCCCCAATTTTAGGGGATGGGGGGCGAAAGTTATAAGTTTATCTGGGGGCACGGTAGTGTTTTTTTTTGTATACTGAACTGTGTTTACATACCAAATTTCGGCTTTCTAGCACTTCAGGAATTACCCTAACATTTTGAAGTCTCATACAAATTTCCATCCTCCCATTTTAGGGGAGGGGGGGCGAAAGTTATAAGTTTATTAATTTTTTTGTTAGTTGTATACTAAACTTAGATTACATACCAAATTTCAGCTTTCTAGCACTTCAGGAAGTAGCCAAACATTTTGATGATCATCAGTGTGTCAGTGTGTCAGTGACGAAATCGGTGTATTTTAGATATCAATAAAATCTAAAGTATTAGAGCTATTCAATTGAAACTTTGTATGTTTAATTAGTCTATTATTGACATCATATCCTGAGAATATGAACTATTTGGTACATCGGAAACAAACTCTATGACGGTTCAAAAAAACAACGAAACACTTCGAGAAAATGTAGGTAGTGCCCTTGCGCTTCGCTTGGCTCGTCTTGGCGGGGGCACTGCCGTGCCCCCAGATATAAACTCTCGCCTTCTTCTCATGGGGTATGCAGAAACTACAGAACGCCACCTGCTAGGATCCTTACATACTCACGCCGCCGGTTGCTAGTACTACGCACCTGACTTTTTTATTATAATTAATATTTAGGTGTTGTTCTTAATGTCTTATGCTGCTGCGTATGTTGTTTCCTGTACAACGATCACTGTTAAGAGTAGTGTCAGCCTTTTCTATCACAAATCTTCTCCCTCTAATGGAACGGAACCTTAGATATCGATTCAAAAAGCCGCAATTATGCCTGAAGGCATTCGAAACGTACAAAACGTGTAACGGAAAAAGCTTTGCTAACTAACATAAGTTGACCGTACACTGCATAATAGTCCTCCAGACCGAATTTCGGCCATGGCGGCCAATCTCAACGGAGACTAGCCTTCGACGCGGGAGACATTATTGTACACAAGTCTGTGCATAGACACAGATGAGGCACACAATACTGTTTTTAATGTTTTTTAAATGTTTTGTTTTTGTGTGAATATTGTGTGCTTTAACATGAGTCAAATAAATTTATTTTCTTTCTTTTAGATGGTTTCTCTCTGATACATAGGATATGCACAGAGTAGACTCGCGGTTCATTTGTTTGCCAGACACGTATTCATGCGTAGCGTGGCCGTCAGTCGCAGTGGACGATTTCGCTTAATTTTTTTACAGAACGAAGCTTGGTACACGAGCGTAGCTTAGCTCTGGGCGGAGCCGTGGAGCGGCGCCTTTATGAAATACCTATATACTATAAAACATTTATATATATAAATTAACCTAATTATGTTATATCCATCTCATGATTGTTAGTATATAAAAAATCTGGCAGACAGGTGCGAGGCGACAGCGCCACAACACTCTAGTAGAACAATTTCCATGAAGTTTTCATAGAAATTTTTCTACTAGAGTCGCGTCGCGCCTGTTTGCGGCAGCCCTAATTCAAAAATTCTATTCTCGACTACACAACCTAGTAATAATTCAACGAAAGAATGCAAAGACAAGCGGCGAACAATTTGAATGTTTACGTGACGAGTTTCCAAAAGAGGATCTTTTTGAAAAAAAGTGCAATATTATTCAATCACAGTATAAATTGGCAATAAACATGCGGAAACCGTAATAGTTAAGTAACCTTGACGTGTGTGGCATTCGTATCGATAAAATTGTATAATATCTTTATTATTGTTATTATATTATTATTTAACTAAGTTTTACTAGTGTTTTTCCCGCGACTCTGTCCACGTGGATTTCGAAAGGACGTTGCTTGGTACCATACATTATTATACATATATCCTATGACACGGGGCAATACTGTAGCTTCGCATTAGTTAAAGAATTTTCGGAATCGGAGTTTGTATGTAGGTGGTAATCTTCGGAACTACTGTTCCGAAGATTACCACCTACATACAAACTCACAAATTTTACCTCTCCAAAATATTACTTTTACAAAGGCTTTATAATATATCCGAGGTTATTTGTGTAGAAACTCTATCAGAAGCAAGACAGCGCCAAAAACCTAAACAATACGACTTTTCAAAAACGTGTAGTCGTTAGAGTATGAATAAGAGAAACTTCACAGCGCCAAAGCCAGACGTGCAGATATTTTTTTACTTTAAACCTGCGGCTTCGCCCACGTGTTTATTGGAAATTATCCTTAATAAAAAAATATGTTACTCCTTATAACATCAGCTATCTGCCAGTGAAAGTCCCACCAAAATTGGTCCAGCCGTTTCGGAGATTAACCGGAACAAACAGACAGACCGACAATAAAAAATGTATTTTTGTTATAAATACCGCTTATACTTTCATATGCATTTAGTAAAAAGCTGTTATGTTGACATTACACACAGTTTATTTTTTTTATATAGATTATATAATTTTTTTTTTCATCCCTTTCGTGATTTGTGATTTATATGTTGATCCCGAGGCCTAAATAAACTAGTCATATATTTAATACTCTAATGCCAGGTATAATGTCATCAAGTAGAAAACAGGGCTTGTGCAAGAGCTATCGCTTTCAAAGCGTTTCGTATTTCTACAACGGTTTTCAACAGGATTGACATAAGCTTTTCGGTAGCATTATGTCAATCCAATACTTATTTGACTTTTCAATCATCGTTATCACTGACAGAATGTGATCACTTCGTTTTGACCCTCAGCCGGTCTATCCTGTAAAAATCTCACCATGCAAACTTAGGTGAAGTGAGCTGTCAGTCCACTAGATGCTAGGGATTGACTGGACATGCTTGTTTTAGGAGGTTCCTGTTCCGGATAAGGCGGGAGAAAACACCCGGGTGTTACCATTGTGTGGATTGCCTGGAGAACACGGTGGAACATACGGTGAAGGTCTGCCCGGTTTGGGCGGAGCACTACCATGTCCTCGCGGAGGCGATCGGTGGCGACGATTTCTCGCGTCCGGCCCTGGTCCAAGCCATGGTACGGAGCGAGAGAGCAAGGGAAGCCGTCACCTCCTTCCGTGAAGCAGTAACGCTCGCAAAGGAGGAGGCCGAGCACGTGAAGGAGAGGCAATCGTTGCGCCCTCACGCCCCTAGTTGCCGCAAGAGACGCCCTGGGCGTCGAGAATCCCAAGCCGATTCCCGGCCACCGTTGGCACGGGCTTGCGGACGGTAAGCAATGGGTAGCTCGCCGTCCGGTATGGACCAGGCCCGGTGTAGGCGGCACGTCGTGTGAATATGTCAGCACACATTGATGGGGTCCGTTAGGGCCGATGCCTGCCAGGGTCGCGGATTTGTCCGAAAGGGTTACCGTAGTCATGGCACACAGGCAACTGAAGGAACATAGGTGGGTTTTAGTCAGTAAAAGTCTGACACGCCCTCCCGCTCTGCACGGAGCGGGAGAAGTTATTCGAAGATTTCCAACCCAAAAAAAAGGGGTTGACAATATTAACAGCTTACTTGAAGCTCACTCTTCACTTTTTTCGCGGTGATATTTTTAATGAGTAGACCGGCAGGTCACTGTATGCGCTTTATAGCAGCAATTTTATTGATACACCCGGGTTTGACTTATTCCTGGTAAGCCATTGCGTGGGTAAAAGGGTTTCAAAAGCTTTAGTTGTCATGAAGAGGTAGTGAAAACATAATTTTATGGGTAGGTATATGGAAGATGACGGACAAAGAAACTGTCTCTTGAGAAATGAAAAACTGTACCTATTACTTACCTGGTTACCTATTACCACCTGCTAGTATTAAATGATAAATGATTTTATTTCTGTAAGTAGGTTTGTACAAACACTTTTACACGTCAATCATATTTTTGAAAACTAGATGAGGTCAGCGTTTCTATGTGACTAATCTGAGAAGAAAGGCCGAAACAAACTCAGAGGTCACAGTCTCTTTTAAAGTCCAGACATAATCTTGGTCAGATCATGTGAATACCATGTAGATTGGTGTCTGAAATGGTTTTTTGAGGAAAGAACCACACAGAGTGCGTGGACCTGGCCAGTCAATGCACACATTTGTCAGTAATCGTGCAGCTTAACTCAGAACTTAAGGATTTCAACGATTACTTATCTATTGCAATTTTTTTCTTTAACTTAAACTTAAAGTTACTGGATCACAAACATTGAATAAAATGAAAAATCACAACCAGGGTCACTTGTCACCTTATCAAATAAAATGATACTTTCTCATTAAAATAGCTGAACAATAATCACCATTTTTACACGTATATAAAACTTGTTCAGTAACATTAAAAATATCTGCCTATTCCACAAAAACATCTAGAGTACCTTTAAAAGTTACCTAGTCATGTGTCAGTTATAATTCTGACATTTGACGGGTTGCTCGGAAACTTGTCTGTCTATTGCAAATTATGCCACCAATATTTGTGCAAATATTCGTCCAGAGTAGTCCAGTATAGGCTTGGGATTAGCGTTGGCGATTTTTTACTTCCTGTTTGGCTTATAAATACCAGACGGCCAATAATCGTACTTAAAAAAAAAACCGCCCAAGTGCGAGTCGAACTCGCTCACTACGGTCTCCGTACCACCGTACAATATTTAACACTAAATATTTAAAAAAAAAAAACGTTTCTTGTATGGGGACGGACTTTAATTTTTATGTTTATTATTTGTTACTCTGTGAAGATTTCAACTGTCTACCTATTACGGTTCATTCATACGGTACCTATGAGATACAGCCCGCTGGCAGATAGACGGCCGGACGGACGGATACACGGAAGAACTGACGGACGGACATCAGAGGCTTAGTAATAGGGTCCCGTTGGTACCCTTTGGGTACGGAACCCTAAAATCGATCAAATTCGAGTCACAATCTCATCTCAGTGACAATCAACGTTAAAAAGTTACCAAAAATGTATGTAAATTAGAGGATTTTTTGACAGATTGAGACCGAGATCAGAATGCGAACGTTCTTAAAAATACGGGAAGTTACCCTCAGGTCAGATGTAATATGAAACTTTACAGGCGTGCCAAATCATATTGACAAAAAAAGATTTTTCAACACATACTACTTTTAAGTAACTGGTTAGACTGTTAGCTGACCTCAAAATATATGGGAAATGTCTAGGCAGATGATGACTACTTTAAATAACAACGGGTCGACCTTCTGCTTCTATCTAATTTGTGACACATACCATACACGTGGACATTTATTAATTAGACGAACAGTTTCCTCCCCGGCCTGTAGTTTCAAACTACAGGCCTTATTAATATGAGCAAGCTATGCACCTCAAGCAAAGTAACTTTTGACGATATTACATTGTGATACCGTGTCGGACATGGCAAGGGACCGACAGAAATGTTATGAAGATCAGGTAACATATGGATGTAAAGTATGGTGCGTTCGTGTATTACATACTGCGTGGTTAAGGGTTGACAAAGTATGCACCAATTTCACCAATCTCTGCTGTTACTAAATGCCATGTTAAGCATTTTGATGGACTATTTTTCGTAGTGAGACAATCCGTCAAATGGCATAACGGGACATTTAGAACAAACACAGTATGGTGAAACTGGCCCTTAGGGTGGTGCATGAGTATTCCGTATTTGACGAAATATTGGGTAACGTTAACTTATTAGTACGCAGAATTTATAATGAAGGTGTTAAGAGGGCGCACACCGGTCCACTAGCGCCACTCCTTTAAAAGAATATTATTTCGTGACTGAAAAGGAATTTTGGATTTTGCCCAACTGACAGAAGAGCGAATTCCAGCCCAAGACCTAAGAGATCCCAAACCAAAGCCTGCAAGCCAAGACCCCTGAGGTACTGTGAACCAATACTAAAGAACGTGGTTAAGCAGTAAATACAAATAAGGCGTAAATTAATAACTTTTCGTCGCTGCGAAAAACGATCAGCAAGCAGCGAGGCAGCAGTCTCCTTTGGCACTAATTGTTGATATATGCAGATTTGCCCTAACGTACTGTTAGCTTCATTTATCTGTATTTTTAAATCGACTAAATTGAAATAACGATTATTCAGATCAATTATTTATGTGGCAACACCAAGCGGTAACGGTTGACAAGTGGTTATGGAGGGCGCGATCCGACATCCGGCAATCGATTCGTTCACTTGGTTTTGGAGCAAGCTGCGGGTCGGACAAACTAAAATAAATGTGTCGAGAATTATAAATAATTATTATAGCTTGTTAATGTAGCTAATTATTGTAGTAGATTGTTGGATTGGAGTAATTAAATAATATTGTTGTCTACCCAAGGAGCTTTCCTACAGTAGTATTGCTATACAAGGATATTTTGACGCATGGTCAAAATCGGAACTAATGCCGCCATTTTGTTTTTCAATACATTTTAAAAACCCAACTGCATAAATGTGTACCAACAACGGCCCTTTGTTAAAGTCATTTCAATGCCAGAATATCCTTGTAGCTGTGTACTGTATATGCCTCGGACCAATTACCCTACCTATGGACGGAGTATTAGATGAAATCTTGTTGTAATTTTTTGTTAGTGTGCGAATCTAGGTTTGTACTAGTATGCGTGACTAGGGGAGGGTCGACGCTTCAAAGCATGTCGATAAAATTACGGTAATGAGTGAAATATAAAGGATATAATTTAAATAAATACACATGCAATTTATTTTTATTTATTGTAGGAAAAATTATTAGGTGACAGGAACATTTTTGCTAATGTCCTTTAAATAAAGTGAATTTGTTGTATAAACTTCTAACTTTGTTTTCAATTATTGTTTTCCATTATAAAATGTATTTTAAGTTGTAAATACTTCTAGCTTAAAGATTTTAATAAAAGATGTTTGTGATCCTCTCTAAAATCAAAGTCTGTTACATGATTAGTTAGAGAACGAAATATATTTTTGTAACTATAAAAAGTGCCACTATAACATCACAGACCATTGTATGTACAACTTTGCTGTTAATTTTGCTATGATGGGTGGTTATTAAAGATTTCCGCAAAACTTTTTCGCATAATTTATACATAATTATAATCAACATTATTGCTGTGGTAAATTAGACCTCCTTTATCTTTGATGAATATTAATTACTTTTTCATGAAACCGTTTAGTACTGAAATGCACTCTTCACATATGTAGTGTATAACCAACCCCGATATGTAGTGCCTCCTTAGCATACCCTGTAAGTTCGAATGGGTCATTTATGTAATTATGATCATAATTGTGTATTTATTTTCCCCTCACTTCTTCTGAATCATCCAACATTGTTTTGGTATAGGATTATTTATCATATTAATGTACTGAGATCTTTTGGTAATATTTAAAATAGGAATGTCCTGTAAAGGAATACAATTTCATTCTGCAGCTTTGAACTCGGCATGGACCAATATTTTTTTACATGCCGCTGAAACTTCTTTGCTGACTCCGTCCATAGGATAATTGGTCCGATGTACATTCTGCCACCGAAATTTCACTCTCTCCTAAAAAATAAAACAAATGGCAAATTTCCAAAACAAAGTCACCTAAAAACCGCAGAAGTAAAACCTTCTTTAACAAAACAGACAAAATAAATTCCCGGTCGGTTTGTCCTTTACACGAAGTTCTAAACTCGATAAGTTGAAGTTGAAGAAACTGACCACATACACGTGCATCCAGAAACTCCTTTGGGAAACTCTCACTTGGAACAAAGGGGGGGATTAAACTTAGCCTAGCTCGGTTTATATTGTGTAATTAGAGGATTAGTATCCCCGGACTTAGTACTTTCGACGTGGTTTGTTGTTTGTTTCGCTGTGATTTCCACCCCTTCATTTAGTAGTGGTCAGTTATATGCTAGGCTACTTTGTAGTGGTTTTGAAAATCAAGAGTGGATTTTTTTTAAATATATTATGCAATGTAATGATACTAATGGTAATATATAAATAAAATAATAATCTGGGGTACCCAAGATAGAATTATAACAGACCCAGGCATTTTTTCTTTAGTAAGTAGTTTAACAATGGGGTCGAATACAATTGATTCCTTTGGACTTGTTAGCCACGTTTGTTCTAAGTTTTCTTTAATAGCCAACTTATAATATTATCATTAATCATTCGCCAAAAACTGATGCCAAATTGTCTTGAACATTATTCTGCTTATGATACTGCCAGTGTTAATGAGAACTATTACTTGTGTATGAGCCATCTTTAACATGACTGTATAAATAAATTCGCAAACAACTGAAACTCATCTATCTCTATTTCTGAAGATATTATAAAATATAAATGGCTTAATTCAGAGCTCATTGACTTTACACACAACTGAAAGTAGGAGATCTAATAGAATTCGATATCGAATAGAGATCTAAAAGATCTAATAGAATAATAGATCTAATAGAATAATAGATCTAATAGAATTCGATATCGAATAGAGATCTAAAAGATCTAATAGAATAATAGACCTAATAGAATAATAGATCTAATAGAATAATAGATCTAATAGAATAATAGATCTAATAGAATAATAGATCTAATAGAATAATAGATCTAATAGAATAATAGATCTAATAGAATAATAGATCTAATAGAATTATACAATTTTGATTAAGCGATGGGTTTTTTCGGTGTCTGCTTTTTATTTAATACGCACATAGACATTTTTGTTTATATATAAACGCCGTTTCAGCCCTGCGCGCTAAGCAACCCCCTACCAAAAATTACGCAGTGGAAATTGCGAGTGTTAAGGTTTGCTATTACAATTATACGACGGAAATTCCGCGTGTTCATGTTTGCTATGAAAACTACGTGATGAAAATTCCGCGTGTTCATGTTTGCAATGAAACTTACGCAACGGTAATTCGGCGTGTTCATGTTTGCTATGCAAATTCCACGTGTTTAAGTTTGCTATAAAAATTACGCGACGGAAGTTTCGCGTGTTCATGTTTACTATGAAAATTTTGCGACGGAAATTACGCGTGTTCATGTTTGCTATGAAAACAACGTGATGAAAATTCCGCTTGTTTATGTTTGCAATGAAAATTACGCGACGGTACTTCGGCGTGTTCATGTTTGCTATGCCAATTCCACGTGTTTAAGTTCGCTCTAAAAATTACGCGACGGAAATTTCGCGTGTTCATGTTTGCTATAAAAATTATGCGACGGAAATTACGCGTGTTCATGTTTTCTATGAAAACTACGTGACGAAAATTCCGCGTGTTCATGTTTGTAATAATAAAAATGACGCGACGGTAATTCGGCGTGTTCATGTTTTCTTTGAAAATTACTCGATGGAAATTCCACGTGTTTAAGCTTGCTATGAAAATTACGCGACGGAAATTTCGCGTGTTCATGTTTGCTGTAAAAATTAGGTGGAGGAAATCCTGAGTGTTAATGTTTGGTATGAAGATAAACCGACGTTACTTCAGCCTGATGATGATAGGCAATTTAAAAAGCATTGCAGGCACACGCGGAACTTTCCGTTACATACTAAAATTTGCCGTGTTATAACCATATAATCACAACCGTCAAAGAATGACAGTTGTGATTTTTTTATATGGACGATTTAAGTTGGTAGTAAATGTTCTTAACAATGAATTTCTAAATCTTTAAACCTTCGAATCAGCATTTATTTCATTCGTTTTTCATGTGCTGTTTAGTTCAAACGACGTCTAGTCTAAATTAAAGAAACGTTTTCGTTATAAAAGATGCTCTGTTGACTTTTAATAATGTTGTTTAAATGCATTTGATTTTTAATTTCATTGTTATTTTGCTGTGTTTATTTTGTAATCTGCATTAACTGACAATAACACTAAGTTTTTAGAATCAAATGAGAGGAAATTTTATAGTCAAGAGAGAACGTAAAAAAATAGTGTGTTCAAAATTTTTGATGAAATGAATTGAAGTGGATTTTTTTTGCAAGAATACTCACGGCTACATATCAAGCTATACGTTTCCAGTTTTAGCTGACCTCGCATTGTATAGGGTTTTCGAACAATGAGAAGTCAGCTTATACTGGAAATGTATAGCTTGATATGTTGTCGTGCGTGCATTACAGATGGTCGGGTTTTTTTAACAGTTTCCAAAACAATTTGCTAAAACTAGCATGCAAAATTATTGTTACCCTAGCTACTGCCCGCGACTTCGTCCGCGTGAAATATCTTAAATGATAAATGATAACTTTCACGAAACATCCAAAGCCCTGATAAAAAAAATACTGTGAAGAATATCCTAACTTGAATTTTTTTAAATGATAGGTTTACCTCAGCTTTACCCCATTTTGTCTTTGGAACATTACGTTTGAGACAACCTGTATATAGATAGATTAGATTAACAGTCCAGAAAATAATTAAAACCGACGCCTTTGAATCATCTAAGTTTTAATTCATTTGAGAAACAAATAACGGCACCAATTTATAAACCGTAATTTTTCATCTATTGAGAGTTAAAAACTTAAGAAAATTACTTCATAGCACTTTCAATAAATTAATTTACATTTTAAAAACTATTATTTTCTTACAGAAGAGACACGTTTCTGCAAAAGATGACCGATTAAATAAAATATTTTACGAACCAAACTAAAATAAGTATTGAAGATTGTTTTAGGAAAAACTATTACTTTATTTTCATTGTACACTCTGTGTAAACTAACTATGTAATATGTACAATTTATCTCGAATGCCTTTTTAATCTTAAGATCAAATATACACAGGGGCCTCTCAAGATTCAAGGCTCCCGCAAACAGGTGCGACGCGACAGCGCGACGCGACTCTAGTAGACCAATTCCTATGAAAACTTCATGGAAATTGTTCTACAAAAGTCGGTGAACCCTTCCGCCTTCCTTCGGGTTTGCCGTAGTCGGATAGAAACCAAAGACATTGTACAGTTAGCGCAAAACTTTATAAGTTCTCGGAAGTTGCAGCAAGTGGCTGCGCAGTATGCACAATATAGGGTGTCCGACGGAACTCTCTCACTATCACTCAACTGTACCATGCGCGATTTCGTTCTTGGGCCTACGTTCAGAGGGCTCATAAAGTTTTTTACGCGAAATTTAGTTATTTTTTGGACGTCGTTTTTTTTTTTTTTGTAAGAATGTTTTTATAACAACAATAATTGAAAAAAAAAACATAATTATTATTCAATAAGAATAAAAACTGTCACAGGTTTAAATAAAACTTGGAACAGTATTTGTTTACACCAAAAAAAAAATCCTCTATGCCACAGGATAAACATTGATTAAGTAAGATAAAATATTAATCGTCGGATTGTTTTGAACAAATTGGAAAACAATTGTTTTTATTATCTTTCGTCTTAACTGAAAGACAATAGCCAGATCATTGAAGAAAATCTTATAAATTATGTACCTAGGTATAAAACCTTTTATTTTTTTTGGGTGGTATCGTGGGAAATCATCATATGACCTCTCCCACTCTAGGCGTAGCAGAAGGGCATGTCAGACTCTTACTGACTAAAACCCACCCGAGTTCCTACAGTTACCTGTGCGCCAGGGCCACGGTAACTCTTTCGAACAATCCGCGACCCCGGCCGGCATCACCCCTTTCGGACCCCGTCAATGATGCTGACATCTCTTTGAGGCGCGCGTGGAACACGACACGCCGTCGACCCGGGCCTTGTCATTACCGGACGGCGAGCTGCCCATTGCTCGCCGTCCGCAAGCCCGCGCCTACGGTGGCCGGGAGTCGGCAATCGACTCCCGACGCCCAGGATGTCTCCTCCTGCGGCGACTAGGGGCGTGCGCTAGGTATAAAACCTGAAGTGTTAATCATGTTTCATTGAAGAAGAGAGAAGAACGAAAGAAAAAATATTTATTGGGACTCGCACAGGATTAATACCTCATTATCACAAATTAAACTAAACAACTCATAAAAAAAAAAAAAAAAAACACTATAAGAAAGTGAAAGGAAAATAACAACTGAAAGTCTTGTACGAGGCCAAAAGGCCCCTATCTCAGCAAGACTCTGCGACATTTAAAAATAAGTGTCGCAGCGCTGGTATTCATTGCTGATCAACGTTTTTTTTCCCTCAAAAACTGGCGGTTTCTAAAAACCAGCTATCAACATTCCCGCAACGTCTCAACACAAGTACAAAACAAGTTCGCCTAACTAGTGCCACTCGTTGGTTGTCTTTAGTACTAATTAACTAACAAAAAACAAACTTCTGGAAGTTTCCTCTACCTTTGGCTAGTTAGTGACCGCGGACGGTTGGATTAATGAAATAAGTACCGTCCGTTACTGTTACGTCACAAGAGGGAGGGAGTGGTAATAGAACCAAAATAGGGAGAGTTTGTAATTGATGCGGGGCGTTTCGAAATTTGTCTCTAAAAGGACTATTAAACGAGTCGATTTGGTTGCGTGGGCGCACATAACTAGTGAATATTTTATTGGTTATGATATAAATTAGTTTTAGGACAAAACATAATATGCACTAGCTTTAGTGCTCGAATGAAGTTAGGGCTACGCTCCGTAGAGCGTACTGTACCTACATCGCTGTAGTTCTGCAGTCTGTGGGCTCACTACTCTAACAGAAGTTACAGCACCATCCGCGTCCAGGACACGCGTTCAGGGCCCTACTTCACAATGACCACTTAACGATCCCTTACTTCGAAACCACGTCAATTCCTTATCTAACCACGACATCTGCTAATAACGTATTCTCTGATACAATGAACGAAACCGTTTCTACAAGACATGATATTGACGTGGTTTGCCCGTGGTAAGATTACGCGTGGAATAATAATTACCATACAGAATTGGGGCCCAGGGCAGTGATGGGCTACCCCGACACTGCAGCGCCTTGGGTATGTTCGCAGAGGCGCGCACCAACTGCTTTTAGGCGACCATGGGCAAGCGCGCTGCGTCCGTGGTGCGCAGGGTACGGGTTAGCCCCAACATCGTATTGGCGATGATTGCGGGAAGGCTGGACTGCCCCTTCATCCGGAATTGTTCCACCAGACATGTTGCTGTACCAGGGTCGGAGAGAAGGTATTAATTTGATTGTTGTAGTGATTTATTTATTTTGATTTGATTTGACAAAATTTTATTCGATTTATTTTGATTTAATTTAATCTTATTAGATTTAATTTTATCTTTTTGAGATTTAATTTAATTTATTTTATGTGATTTCTGTTAATTTGTGTTTGGCGATGGGTGTTATTTACCTGAAATAAATGAATTTATATTATTTCATTTAATTAGTTTTAGAAACCTCAGTTTAAAGGTCAGCCATAAAGAGTTCGCGGAAGGATTCTTAACTAGTTTACTGTCCGCAAAGTAGACACAATAGTTAAACAATTAGCACATACCATTATGGTGGTCTGTAAGTAAGTTAGTATATCTAATTCAGGGCAATCGCTTTTCTACCAATCACGTAAAGCACAAGCTAATTTAAATATGGAATAAGATGAAGAATCAAATCATCATTTCAGCCAACAGACGTCCACTGCTGGAGAAAGGCCTCTCCAAGCACAGCCACTTCGACCAGTTTTGTGTTTCTCGCATCCAGTGGATTCCTGCCGCTTGACCTGGCGAACCATGTCATCGGTCCACCTTGTAGGAAGCCTTCCGACGCTAGAGCTTCCGGTACGTGATTGCCACTCCAGCAGGCTTAGCATGCCACTTTCTATTTCTACAAAGAATAAACACAGCTCTTTCTATACAAAGTGACATTTCGTTTCTCCATTTTTGTCATCACTCTGTAGAAACCCTTCTACAATCTGTCATTTTGCCTTTCGTTTCTAACGATCTTTGTCTAGGTCCTTTTTTATGTAGACTATTTCAGAAGATAGTTTTCTGTGCCAAACTGTCAAAGTCACACTGACAACTGACAGTTGTCTAAGGTAGTGAAGACAATTTGATTGTGTAATCGCCATGATAAAAACAGTAGAAAACTTTCTACTCGATAGCCACAAAGTAGGTATATACGGTTATCTACAAGATCTTGATTTTACAGGAGAGCGTTTTGAACGCAAAACTGTGATATTAATAGAAGAACAAAGCTATCTTCTCCTATTTTACATCATTTAGTTAATAGGGCATTACCAAAGAAATTGGTTCAGGCCAATATTACTGTAACATTTTATTGTTCCAAACTACGGTATTTCGACACTTTGAGAAAAATTGTTGTAGTTGTCTGTATAAACGTGACTTAATAACAGTAAAAATTGAGAATCCAACAGAAAAAATATCCTATGGCAAAACAAAGAATTTTGAGTCGAATTATGCAAAAGAGTGAATTTCGTAAAAAGTGCAGTTGACTCTTTCTACTTTGCTGCCGTCATTCTGTCTACACGGAACGTCAATTTTGTCTACTCTTCTGTCGACCGAGAAGAGGTCGATCGAGAGGTCGAACGAGAATCAAATGAACGCATGAATGTTCTCAGTCAGGGGCCAAGTCTACTAATTTAAAAAGTTTACAATGGTCTCTCCAGTGTGAGTTTTTGTTAGGTATTAAATGGCCTCCAGGAATAAAAAAGTTATGGTAATTTTAAGGAGCGTATGTCGACTCGGTTTGTAGTCCAAACAAAAGTCTTAGAAGTTTGTCATAATCACGTACATCAATATAATACCTACCTATACAAGGGTCGCCGTTATCGAAATCGATAAGGAGGACTATATGTACATACTTAGGTATATTCAGCAGCATGTAATAGATATATAGTTACATGTAACAGTTTATAAATCTTCAAAGAAGTAGTATAATATTTGACTACATAAAAAACATTATACAGACATATATCATCACGCCTGAAATCCACGAAGGGTTAGGCAGAGGTGTACCTATTATTATTATTATTATTATTTATTGAATTAAAAGCGAATACGGACCAATTATAAAACAAATTAATACAAATAAAATTAAATACAATTTCAATGCAAAAATTAAATACAATACAATTACAAGTCAAAACACTTAAAACAATATTTCCACATTAGCCCGTACATGTACCATGTCACAGTGTTACATGTACTGGCGCAGTCGAACCACTGGGCGAAGGCGCTCAGGATACTGTTACCCTCATGCTCAGCAATCGAACTTGCGACCTCTACACCAACGAGGCAATAAAAATAATTACGTCATATCAGAAATAGTTGGCAATTCATTACTTTTATAATTGATGCGACAGGCATTATTAATATGAATGTCTTAATCTAAAGAGCTCTTTTACCAGACGAATAAGGCTGTGTTTCCACCAGAAAAGAGCGAGGATGCGTAGCGAAGGATGTGTGTGAAACGATCCAATAACATCGCTACATCTTCATAGCTTGAGCTAATCTAGTGCTGTCATTGGTTAGTTGTACGCACATTCCTCGCTACGTGTTCTCGCTCATCTCTGGTAGAAACGCACCCTAATGGGTGGCTATGTGTAGCTGTGTAGTTTAAAATATTGCCAATAAACGTCATAATTTCGCAGATATGTTGATTAAACCAATTGTTTCTGGCTGTTACACTAATTACATCTTTATTACAAGGCCTATCTCAACAATTGAATAGAGAACAATTTGTATTACAGGATACAAAGTTTATGAAGCCCTTGTTAGGACATTATGGAAGTAATTGTTGGTGTTTATTATAGCGCTTAGGACTTAGACTCTGTGCAGACAGTGATAAAACTGGGGACTTTAGACGATTATTTTGTGATTTATGGGCATGTAATGCGGAGGAATTAGGAAAATGTGGTACGGAAAGTTTTAAGTGTGAATGTACGAGGAATATAAAAGTAGAGGAAGATCAAAGAATAATAATGGATGGACTGTGTGCAAGATGATATGGCTGGAAGCGGGGTGACTACCAAGATGAGGACTATACCAACCCAACCGCCAACCCTATTTAACCTGTATATGAACGATCTGATTGCGGCACTCAGTAGCACCAGGGTAGGTTGTCACATAGACGGAATTAATGTAAACAATATAAGCTATGCTGATGACATGGTGCTACTGAGTGCATCAGTTTGTGGCATCTGCTTACCATCTGTGAAGCATATGCCGCGCAACACGGATTAAAATAAAATCCACTTAAAAGTTAAGTCATGGTCTTTGAGGCCAGAGGAAACAGTATAGGTAATGTGTTTCCCAGCATTACGCTTAATGGTACAGCTTTACGTAGGGTGTCCAAATTTAAGTACCTAGGACATATACTGACCTCTGACCTCAGGGACAATGATGACATAGAGAGGGAACGGAGGGCGCTGGCAGTGCGAGCGAACATGATAGCTCGCAGGTTTGCACGTTGTTCGACAGAAGTCAAAATTACACTTTTTAGGTCTTATTGTACATCATTCTACACGTGCAGCCTGTGGGCCGACTATACTCAAAAGTCTTACGGTGTCCTCCGAGTACAATTTAATAATGCGTTCAGGGTGCTGATGGGGCTGCGGCGATTCTGTAGTGCATCAGGTATGTTTGCTGAACATCACGTAGACTGCTTTTACGCTACGATGCGTAATAGGTGCGCATCACTGGTGCGTAGAGTACGTGGCAGTGCCAACAGCACCCTTAGCATGATCACTAGTCGGCTGGACTGTGGTTACATCAGTCATTGCTGCGCCATTTATCATGGAATGGCGCAGTAATGATTGTTGAGTTTATTTGCTTTATATTTTTGATGTGGATAGTTTTAAGTATTACTAACACTAGTCTATTAGAACATTGTTACTAACAAAATGGACACCATGGTCTGAAATAAAGTATTATTATTATTATTATACTCGGTCCAAACGCTCGTGTCATCCGGGGCCATGAAACGTGGGACCTAGTAGCGCATATTGCGCGCTCCCTTGCACTTAAGGGTCTTCTGGGCAGGAGTAGTGATGTTACCACTATTATAAAATTACTCCGCTACCACGTTTTATGGCCCCGCGTGCCACGAGCGTTTGGACCGAGTATATTAGAGAAATATGGAAAAAAAGACATGTTGCGCCGACTCCAAATAAATTGGGATAAGGGCAGGAGAATGATAATGACTTTAGACGATCAATCTGGTATCAGTTCAATCCGGTCAAACAATTGTCGACCTCGTGAATCATATTTTGACACCTGAAACTGACCTGCAAATTGCAAAAAACTTTAGAAAATTTGGATATCTCGGTGTTCCCTATACATTTGCATTAAATTTTAAGACATAATATACATTGGCATAACGAAATTCAGTATAATGATCATTACGCATAATATTATTACACTACAGCACTAAGGCGGAGGACATCGTGGAGTATGTGCGCCAGAAGACGAGGTACACGCCGAGGGTACAGTTACTGGAGTCGCGCCGCAACGTCAACTTCAAGGCGTTTGTGGTGCGAGTACCGAATTGTTACTTGTCCGTCGTCTTGGAAGAAGACTTTTGGCCACAGGACGTGGTGTTCCGTCGCTTCCGCGGGCAAATACCACAGGACAGCACAAGGACAATTAGCTAGTGAAGTGAAGTGTTACTAACATAGTTTTAAGTAATATTTATTAACACAAGTTTCAGTTTTATTATGTATTAGTTTGTTATTTTGTATTTTGTGTATTTTATCTATGGGCTTCAGTTGCCTGACAATAAAGGAATTATTATTATTATTATTATAAATGTTTTGCCATAGTGTTTATTGCCATAAATTAACCTAACCTTACCTTTTTTTTTGATTCCGTGTGGAAAGTCCTCAAGGATGTCCTCCGCTCTGAGGGGCGGAAGGGTCTGTCAGACTCTTACTGACTAAAATCCACCCCGGTGTTCCATCTCACACCTTCGCCGGCGGTCGCGGGAATGTACCAATCTTCCCCAACGCCCGACTGGTGCCGGCCCGCCTCGGTCGAGCGGGGGTACGAGGTGTTTGACTCCCTCCGCGACGTCTAAGAGGGGCTAGGCGCTGTCACCTTGGGTCCTGATGTATGGGGGGCGATGGACGTCCCCAGGTCCGTTGCTCCTGGGTTAATTTAGGGGGGCTGGAAGAGGGCGTTGTCCGCCCTCTGCCGACGACCGGTGCGCCTGCTGCAGGCAAGGTGAGCGGATGAGATCTCTCGCTGCCGCAGCCTCCTTCTGCTAATTATTGTTTCGCAGAAGGATACTACCGCGTCCCAGGACTCCTCGCTGCCGACCATAGCGTTCACTGCAGCCGGTAGCGACAGTTCACAGCCTACTCCTGAGATGAGGGCACGGCGCGACTCCTCCCAAGTGGCACACCCTGCCAGCGTATGCCGTGCCATGTCCTCCCGGATGTCGACGTAGTGGTGACACCGAGCGTCCGGCTCCCTGTTTATGTGACACAGGTACTTCCCGAAGCAACCATGCCTCGGGAGCACCTGCGTCTCCCGAAACGACAAGGAGCCTAAAAAAATTAAAAATAATGCGAAAATAGTTATGCCAAAACATATTAGTATAAAAAAAAAATGCGAAAAGCATCTCGGGCTACTCTGGCTTTTTAGCCTAAAGCGCAGTTAGTGATTTATGGTGCAAGTGAGCCTAAGTGATAACAGTGGTGATTCAGTGGCATCGGCCCCGACTTTCTAGTTGTAGGCAGCGAGTTCCAACCAAGGCAGGCACTTTACTTTGTGTATTTAATTTCATCACCACTGCTCTCAAAACGGTGAAGGAAACATCGTGAGGAAACCGGAATGTCCTAGAAACAAAGAATTCGAAGATATGTGACATTTACCAACCCGCACTGGGCCCGCGTGGTGGATTACGGCCCACTCCCTCTCACAGAGAGGTCTATGTCCCTGCAGTCGGAACGTTATACGCTGATTTTGTATGAACCTAAGTGTTAGGGCACTCTGAATAGGTCTAAAATTCTAAGCACGAAAATCTCGCATGATAAGTGTCAAGTTTTTTTATAATAGATAATAAAACGATGTCTAATAATATAAAGTATAATGGATGATAACCTTAACCGGTCAAGGTCTCCAAAGAGTAAAATAAAAAACCGGGCAAGAGCGAGTCGGACTCACACAATATATGGGGTTCCGAACCAAACTACATTTAGCAAGACTGAGCGTTCTGTGGAACGATCGCTGGCCTGCCGTAGCTACTGTATTGCGAATAATTAATAAACCTGCGCTAGGTCTAATATAAACTATAGGTACATCTTAATGATATAGTGCGAAGGGAAAAAATTATCTGCATTAACTAATTTTATTTTATTTGATGGGGACAAATAATCCATAGGTCGATGGGCCTTCGAAAAAGACCCTGCTATTGTTTTCTTTACTATTTATTTTTACAGCAACTATAACAGTGTCGTCAATAGCTTTAATTTTTGTGTATTCATCATCATTTCAGCCGAAACACGTCCACTGCTGGACAAAGGCTTCCTTCAAGCACCGCCACTTCAACCAGTCCTATGCTTCTCGCATTCAGAAGATTCCTGCGGTCTTCACCAAGTCATCGGTCAGCCTTTTGGGAGGCCTTCCAACGCTACGTCTTCCGGTACGCGGTTGCCGCTCCAGAACCTTTTAGAACGATCGGCCATCTGTTCTGCGATAGTTCCTCTGTATTATAGGTATGGCTCAATATCTTAATCATAATATATAGCAGATAGGGGAAGGGAACGGTATTTATGGAAAATGTTGAACTATATTTCTTAAAGAAAGTTCTTTCAAGCGTTGTTATATATGTTAAGTAATTAAAACTTTTTTCTTAGGATCGAACTGTCCACCCAAATAAATAAAAATAAATATTTTTCGGTCGATAACTAGCGATCTCTGTGCGCGTTATTAAGACCTAACTTTGTGCCAAAATTCAAACTCCAACGATGCGTAGAGAAAAACGTAGACATAATACATCCTTTAAGGTTTAATGTCTACATTCATATCTGCAATTTTTATGGTATACATAATAAAGACTCTATTCTATTCTATTCCAATATAATTCCATCATAACATTCATTAGATAATATGCCATGTTTTATAATTAATACGTAATCAATAAGTCAAAATGTCAACTCTATAGTTTTATGACAGCTGCGCGCACAGATTATTAAAGGCCCGGCGGCGCATGAGTCGTTGCCCGGAATGTTACCACTTTATAAATATTATGTTTATATATACATTTAGAACTAGGTATAGCGTATTTGTTTTATTTCTTATTTTTTTGTTTATTTTTAAATTTCGTATGCTGCACTGGTTGACGTCATCACGTCAACGCCTAGCCAGCGTTGACGCTGAAAACCAGCGCTGGGGCTCTGTCTAGCATAAGGTCGTAACATTATGCTGAGCGATAGCCGTTTTGCGTGGATTTGACGCATATTTTCCCCCAACTCGTTCTTTTTTGTATGTTGTGTGTTTTTTCTTTGCGTCGTGCTTACCGCAAATAAACGTATTTTCTTTCTTTTTTTTTTTTTTCTAATATATACTTATAAAGGTTCCGTGTTTTATTTTATGGGCGGAACCCTAATAAGTTGTTGTTGTTGTATTCATCCAATCAGGCGCCCGCGCCGGCGATAAGCCAGTCTCAGACTCCCTACGCCAACGTAGGAAGTGTTGAAAAACCGAATTTGTAATTTTTTAAAGTTCAACATGAAACTAATGTGAGTTTTTTTTTCTTTTATTGTTTTTTAATTTTTAGTATGACCCGTTCACAGCTGTCTTAATTTTTTATTTTTTTTATTTGGGTTGGGTTTGCTCTTGACTCTAGTCTAGTTAAATGATTTTTTAAGCCTCTCGTTAAGGGTTTTCCGAAACACCCCCATTTATGGTAATTGTTCTGCTATTTTTTATTGTTTAGAAGATAACTTAGCTCAAAAAGAAACATTTTGTTCGACAAAATTCGTTTTCTTCGAAATTTTCAGTCCCCAAAAGATAAATAAAAGGAGTCTGGAATATACTTCCCAGTAGTTTTAAAAACTTTTATGGACATTTGGTTCTTTTTTTTCTTATGGACCAAAACCACCAATATAACTGATGCGAATTTTACTTGAAATTTATTGAAACAGACCTTCTGTATAAATCTTCTCTCTCCTAAATACAGATTATTCAGTGATCTAGCTGGGAGAGCAGCGATTCACCCAACAATTGTTGTACCTACACTATGTATGTATGTAATTAATAATGCGTGCATGCTTTGTAAGTCCCTCATCTACTACAAAACCTTTATGTACCTAAATAAAACAATTATTTCGTTTATTTATCTTATTACATATTAAATACATTTTTAAACGTTTTTATACAAAAAAGATACAAAAATATTTAAAAATATTTAAAAAAAATATGACCCATTGGCATCAAAAACAGCGTCCAAGCTGCCGGTGGTCAGGGCTCCAGAGAGAGGAACCTCCTCACTATGCGTGCCATGTCCAGGAGTACTGCATGCTCTCTGAATCAAGCCCTTGACCCAGCTGCACAATGAGAGCATCTTGAGTTGTAGGTCGAGGCTCTACGCTATTAGGCCATTTACTGTAACGATTATCGGTACAGTGATTGCAGAGTCCACGTCCCACATGTCGACAACTTCGTGTCAAGTCAAGATACTTGATTTTCTTATCTTTCTCAGCTTTCATGAGAATCTCGTCATGAGGGACAGCGATATCAACAATAATTGCTCGGCGCTGTCGTCTCGTTATCACCACGATATCAGACTTATTGGCTACAATAGTCCTGTCATCGATGATAGATCGATCCCAGTACAATGTGGTGAGACCATTTTCGAAAACTGGGTCGGACACATACCTGTAGTATGGTACTTCGGATTCCACAAGGTTGTACTGCCAGGCAAGTTGCTGGTGGATAATCCTAGCCACTAGATTGTGTCTGTGCAAGTACTCACCGTTATCAAGACGAGAACAACCGGAAACTATATGATGGATTGATTCACCAGGATGATGGCATGCCCAACAGATGTCAAACGTACCGTCCTTGACAATGTATTTCCAACAATTATTCGTCGTGATAACTTCATCCATAATCGCACAGACAAAACCTTCGGTTTTCCCAATGAGGTCGCCAAAACGCAGCCAGAATACAGACGCCAAAAAGTCTACATCGAGTCCATGGAGGGCCCGGAAAAAGCGTCCGTGAAGCTCTTTGTCTTGCCATACTTCCTTACAATCGTAAGTATCTAGTACTGCAGGTTTGCACCAGTTCTCTTTTGCCAAGGAGAGCGGGGTGAGGCCCTTGTCCACTACGACCACATCTAGGTGCAGCCCCACGTCAGTTTGAAGGAAAAATTCCCTGAGACTGCAAATTTCGCGGTTGTGGAGGGTTTTAGCATTTAAGAAACCTTAACACCCATACTTCCGCGGGATGTATAGTCTCATCACTGATGACCGTGGACGAGGCTTCCGATATGCGGTCAGCAATGTCCGTACATTGCTGACAACGTTCCTATCCAGAGCATCAAGTTCCATCTGAGTCCATCTGAGTATGCCGAAAGTATACATCAAATCAGGCATGACCCATCCGTCAAAGGCA
This sequence comes from Dryobotodes eremita, assembly GCA_917490735.1. Lineage (NCBI taxonomy): Eukaryota > Metazoa > Arthropoda > Insecta > Lepidoptera > Noctuidae > Dryobotodes > Dryobotodes eremita. The sequence continues at coordinate 7,902,429 of OU823261.1, forward strand.
CGCACCTTGTTTCCGCCTGATAAAAGACTATTTAACACTTTATTCAGGCGGCTAAGGAAGCGCTCCCTCAACGATTGTTTCATGTCGGCTACATTGATGCCTAATGCTTCCGACATACCCAAATGCTTGTAGGTTTCGGTTGAGGAGAGGGACCTAAGGTGTATAGAATCAAAAAGTTGGATTCCTACGGATTCCATAATCCCCCCTCGCTTTACATGCATAACTTCACATTTGTCCACACCAAATTCCATCCTGATGGAACTACTGAACGTTTCCGTTACCTTCAGTAGCTCCATCAGTTGCAAATTGTTGGGGGAAAGAGTCAAAATCATCCATGTAAAGGAGGTGTGATATCACCTGAACACCTCTTCGTAATCGACAGCCTAAACCTGAATCCTCCAGCAGTGTGCTTAGAGGATTCAAGGCTAAGCAAAACCATAGCGGACTCAAACTATCGCCCTGGAATATTCCTCGCTCAATCTTGATCGGTTCATCGGTCCCCCGGATCTGTTGACATCCTGGATAGAGAAGGATCATCCTCTACTGCCCCATACACGACATCAAGAAGGTGCGTAGAGTTGCGTCTATTTTATACAACTCCAGCTCTAATGAGCCATGTATGTGGCACCGAGTGATAAGACTTCTTATAATCTATCCAACATGTCAACAAATCCTTCCAGGATCTACGAACCGGGTGGCATATGCCCATGTCTATAAGGAGCAGCTACTTAGTACCGCGGGACCCATTCTCACATCCATTCTGGGACACAGACATAATTGAGTTACTTTCAATATGTTGTGCAATTTTTGCTCTAAGAATGGATGTAATTATTTTATAAACCGTTGATAAACATGTTATTGGTCAATAGTTTTTAGGTTCTGCAGTACTACCCGATTTATGGAGCAGGTGGGTAACTCCTGTTGTAAAGAACAGTGGTAGTGACCCAGTGTCTAAAGATGACTGGAATTGCGAGGCTAAGCAGGCGTGTGACCTTTGTAGCCATTTAATCCAGAAATGGTTCAGTCCGTCCGGCCTTGGAGAATTCCAGTTAGGCAACGGACGGACTGCACGAGCCACATCTAGAGGACTAATGGAATAGCCTCCATGTCTGGTGTTGAATCACACGCCTGCTTAACAACACGCATCCAATCACCTTCAGTGTGACTGACGGCCACCGACCAAATGCTTCGCCAAAAAACGCTCATGGCATCATTATCTGGTGGACGCACGTCAGTCACACCTTGAGTGGGAATGGACCGCTCCCAAGTTCCACAGACCTTGCGGTTCTAATAATAATAAATGAATAATAATAAAGTTCTGAGTGTACCAATCCACTCTTCGTGTATACCAACGGATACGGTTTGCCCATGCATAAACTTTCTGCTTCAGGAAGTCTAATTATTATTATTATTATTTCGTTTATTTATTTTTATACTTATTAGATACATTTTAAAATATTTTCATAAAAACATTTAAAATATAAAAAATAGTGGTCCGCCGGTATCGGGAGCAGGGTCCAAGCTACCGGTGCTTAAGACTCCAAAGACAGGAACCTCCTCACGATGCGATCCGTATCGAGGAGTACTGCCTGCTGAATCAGGCCCTTGATCCAACCGCCTAACGTGAGCCTCGATATTATTATTATTTATCTCAATGTGTTCCATTGTTTCAGATATATTATTATAACTGCATTTGTCGTGTACAGGAGGACTACACACGCATTTGGCAAGTTTACTTCTGTGCTAAAATTACTATTTTACCCAATAGTTAGTTTAAAATCTATTACCAAAAAGTAGTCATGAAGAGTTTATTTTTAATGTCAGAATCTTTACACAAATTAAAATTTGCACAGTACCCGGGCCTATGCCGCAAGTTATTGTTGCCACTAATACCTGAAAGACAGTCTCCTTCTAAAGTTCGATGTGCCTTTACGACCAAGTAGGTTTACCTCAACCCTAGAGGTGTCACCAGATTACAATCAACTTGAAACCCTTTGTGACAAGCAATCACCTGACAAACAGAAATAAAATTAGCAATCAAGAACTTTAAACAAGTAAGTAGGTTTTCTATAAATTCACCACATTTTTTGTTTTCAGATAGAAAACATAAACTACTTGTACCAACGTTTGACACGGAAATGGTGGACGATGCTTATTCTCCTGGTATTGGTTCGTCATACAATTTTGACAGTGGACAGCCTATAAACGTAGATCCCAGAGAAACCGATCTTGTTGGTCTATACTTAAAAGCTCCATTCATGGTGACGGCTATTTTTAAATCCTACAACGGCCACTCATCATGTCTTTTCTCTATAACACAAAACGAACGTATAGTCATGAGCCTTTGCATCCAACCTGCTAGCCGAAATATTTCAAGAGTTACTCTGCTTTCTGATTTTTTTTCGCCAAGCGATTCGATTTCTTATTTATTCAATGAGAACTTCAAAGAAAAATGGATTAAAATCGTGATTTATGTCAGAGATGGTAGAGCGGATTTGTACGTGAACTGTAATAAGCAGCCATCTACGTTGAATTTGCTCAATGATATAAATGTGGTGCTGACGAATGATATGAAGCTTAAATTGGCTTATACACAGTCGACTAGGACTAAGTTTCAGGTGAGTGATGGTTGATTTTATTCTAGCTCTTAAGATGGTGTATACTGAAAGATCTAACTCTGAAATGTATAGATAGAGGTCCCAAAAATAAACATAAAATCTTCAGGAGTGAATGGTAAAAGGTACCTTTCTGTCACATTGCTGAAAAATTCGGAGGTGAAGAATGCGTTGAGATCTTTACTGCCAAATATCTCGGCAACGTCTTCTACTCATATTATTATAATTATTATACCAGTTTCATCGTGTGCCTCAACTTTGCAGAAAAATCATAATGGCAATGAGATGACTATTCCAAGTTCTATAGATTTTTTTTTTAACCTTTTAGCACTTACTTTGTTCTACTTTGCTTTAATTAAGCTTGTTCTAATAATCGGCGACGGTAATATAATGTACCTACGTAGATTTTCTTGATATGTTTTCTTCGCTAAATTAAGAATTTTCATAATTACCATTCATTTGGCTACAAAATAATACAATTCGAGATAAAAAAAAATACACTACAACGTGAAAAATAACTTTAATTTCGGAAGTCTTTGAATTTATATTTTCGTTTTTTACCACCGACTTCCGAAATTAAACTTATTTTTCATTATGTAGTGTTTTTTTTGGATGTTGGTCATTTTATTTGAATAAGTTTGAATTTTTCACTTTTTAGTTGTGATACCTACCCCACACAAATTCGTATACCACTACTTGTTATGTAAATAACAGTGACAGGAAGTTATTAAAACATCATCAATAAAAACTAAGTGGGAAAAATTCGCATTATTAAGGATTACTCCAAAACTGCTGGTCAGATCTTAATTAAAATATGGGACCACATAAAAAGCACCAGCTTTCAAATAAAAAAAAAATCATCACAATTGGTTCACCTAGAAAAAAGTTCTGAGGCAACACACAAAAAAAACAGTTGAATTGAGAACCTTCTCCTTTTTTTTTAGAGTCAGTTAAAATAGACGGGAGGAAGTATTTCTTTTTTAAGTGCGTTTTCACCGAAAAAAAAAAGAAGAGTTTCTCAAGTCGACGCGTATATTTTTTTATGACTAAGTAGTTTGGCATCGGCGCCAAACAAACAAAAAACGGCAAGTAAAATGATGGCAGCTTTATTGACCTTCGTTCATAGTTTATTTGGCGCCGCCTCAAAATAAGTAATTTACATTCATGTAGAAGCTTAGTTAGATTAAAAGTTTATTTTTTATTTTTATGTTTCGCTTTTCAGTTTTTTATTTTTTTATTTTTTCTTTTCTCGACGGTTTAATTATGTTAAGCTAAAAAGTATTAAATTTTTTATAATCAACTCCGAAACACGAAAGATGTTGTTGATTCGATGACTTTTTCTTCATATTTGATCATGATAAAATGAGCCGATTAAAGTGATTTTCATTTTGTATATTGCAAGTATTGTTTTTGTTGTTTATTTTGTTTATGTCACAGTATAATTGGGTATTTTACTCTATATGAGAAAAAATCTAAAAATATATTATTGAGATAGCTTAGGCAAAAAGCAGTCGGAAAACGAATAGTTTAAATAAAATAAATAATATAATAATATAATTTAAATAAAAACGATCTCAGGCGGCAGGTAATTTGGGGAGAAAGACAGCCTAATCAAATTCATAAATATCTAGAATTATGTAATTCTAAACTTCGTACAATAGACTTTCCATTAGCATTAGGACAATGTTGTGATTCCATATGCCGTAATTCAGATCATTACGTAATTATTAATGAGTTGTATACTAAAATTGTTTCTGTATTGTCGGAGGCTGGAATGAAAACATATCGTTGTAAAAAGATTAGAACCAAGTCTTTTCATATAACTGGGTGGAATGTCTACGTCGCCGATGCGCATCGAGACGCTCGCACAAAATTTAAAATGTGGGTACTAACCGGTAAGCCCACAAGTGGTATAGTGTATGATGAAATGACAGACACACGAAAAGTGTTTAAATCCAAGTTAAAATCATGCCAAGACCGACAAGAACAATTAAAAATGAATATTCTTGCCTCGAACCATTCGGTAAAAAAATTCAAAAATTTTTGGAAAAATGTTAACCGATCAAATGTGAAAACAAGTCTCCCGGTGAGCGTCGACGGCGTGAGCGATCACAAAACTATTGCTGGCATGTTTGAGGAGCAGTTCACAATCCCGTCGTCCCTGGGTCCGTGGTCAGCGAGTTATGTTCACGATGCAGGTGGCGTCATGACTGAGCGTAAGACGTTCTTTTCTGCTAAGAGTATCAGAAATATAATAAACCACATGCAACATGGAAAATCGCCCGGTCATGACGGCCTCAGCATAGAACATTTTAAATATGCTGGTGTTCATTTGCCGCGTGTGTTGTCAATGTTTTTTAATTTTTGTATGTCTCATTCATACCTACTGGAGCCGCTCATGCGTACTATTGTGGTACCTATTTTAAAAAATAGGACGGGGGACTCATCTGACAGGGCTAACTACCGGCCCATTTCACTGGCCACCACTGCAGCCAAGGTGCTTGACAGCATGCTTAATGCGAACCTCGCGAAAATAGTTGACCTGCATGATGCCCAGTTTGGGTTCAGAGCAGGGTTGTCTACTGAGAGTGCCATTTTAAGTCTAAAGCATGCTGTCGGGTACTACACAGCCAGAAGGACGCCGGTATACGCGTGCTTCCTAGACTTGTCAAAGGCGTTCGATCGTGTCTCATACGACCTTCTGTGGGACAAGTTGGGCAGCGCGGGTGTGCCGGGGAAGTGTATCTCTCTCCTGAGGTATTGGTATGCAAACCAGAAAAACCAGGTGAGGTGGGCAGGGGCGCTGTCGGATGAGTACAAATTGGAATGTGGCGTTAGGCAAGGTGGTTTAAGCTCACCTCTATTGTTTAACATTTATGTGAACCAGCTTGTTGAGCGGCTCAGTAGCACACATGTCGGCTGCCACATTGATGACACTTGTTTTAACAATATTAGCTATGCAGACGATATGGTGCTACTGAGCCCCTCTATAAGCGGGCTAAGGAAACTTGTGTCTATTTGTGAGAAGTACGCGGAGGCACATGGGTTACAATATAACTCTAAAAAGAGTGAAATTTTAGTATTTAAATCAGGCAAAAAACAGCCTACCCATGTGCCTCCTGTATTTCTCAATGGAATAGCCCTAAAGCAGGTTCAAGCCTTTAAATATCTGGGTCACATTGTGACAGATGACCTCAGAGACGATGAGGATATGGAACGGGAGCGCAGGGCTCTGGCGGTGAGAGCTAATATGCTCACACGCAAGTTCACACGATGTACGAGAGAAGTGAAGGTTACGCTATTCAAAGCTTATTGCCAGTCCTTCTACTCAAGCGGCCTGTGGGTGAGATATACGCAGCGAACTTACAGAGCCCTGCGCACTCAGTACAATAATGCGTTCAGGATGTTGCTGGGTCTGCCGTGACGGTGCAGCGCGTCTGGGATGTTTGCTGAAGCGCGCACTGATGGTTTCCAGGCCATCATGCGCAAAAAAGCAGCTTCCCTGCTGGCCCGTACACGGGGTAGCAACAACGGCATTCTGAACGCAATAGCTGTACGTTTTGACTGTCCCTTTCAAAATCAGTGGGTCATGTCTTGTGTAGGTGTAGCAAGACATGTCAAATAAAAATGTAGTGTAACGTAAACGTGTAATGTAACTAGATTAAGGTTTCTATGGGTCTATGCCACCCGAAATAAAGTTATTATTATTATTATAAACTATCGAAAAATTGTGAACTGCAACAAACCATTAACAATTTAACGCATTATTAATTATATTATTATTATTATTTATTTATTAAACTGACAACTGTGAACTACTATTAAACTTGCATGCGACGGATCGCACCTTGCGCTAATACTAAATAGCCAAGTAACTGTGACCAACTTGAATGTAGCGCTCGCCGGCCGCTGCCGCGGAACCGCTTGCTTCGCTCGTTCGGCTCACACGCGTTTGGTCACAGTTCTAACGTTACCTAACTCATTTGGTTGGGGTGCTCTGGCTTAGTTACCGCGACCAATTCGGCTACTGCCAAGACCGACAAATTAGGGACGACAACAATTTTACAATCTTACAGTACTTGAGTAGTACTTGAGTGACAGTGACAGCGAGTCTTCAATAACAAATAGCTCCGTATTATTTTATTTGTAAAAATAGTTAAAGTAGTTTCCTAGTGCATTGTCTATTTTTAAAAGTGAGAACAGACACTAGTTATTGTGTGACATTGTTATCCAGTGATTACAAACAGAATTAGTGAAGTTATATACGTCTTAAGTATGAGTGCAACAACTCTTTGAAAATAAACTCCATTCCAATAATGTCTTAATTTCAGTGATGTGGTCTAATAAACCTATCAAAAACAACCAAAACTTTCGGTACTGAAGTGCATCAAAACCTATGTAAATTGTGCAAAGAATACGTTGTGTTATAATTAAAACAATAAAAGAAAAAAAAAAAAAACGGTCAATTCAAACTTAGCGTCATTACGAAGAACAGACCTACCTTATACTTATATTATTAATACTAGAAGGGAAGTCAAATTTCACTCGTCATTATAACTGAACATTTGGCCTAGCGTCGCAAGGTGTGGTCTTAACAATACAACATTCACGTAGGTGTGGGATCGATCCTCACCTACCGAAATTCTTTTGGGGGATTTTATAATTTGACTGGAGCATTTATTACAATGAATTTCTTTGAAAACATAACGTTTAGAAAGACACCGAAGTCACGTACCAAATCTACAGAGTTATCAGGCGATGACGAGAACAGTTTAGTCAATACGACACTAGATGGCACCTCTAACAGCCTACCAAACTTGTCTGCAGAAGAAAACGTACCACAAATAATGGAACTACAACAAAAAATTGAACAATTGAACATGGAGCTAAACTCCGCGCACGAAGAAATTAATAATTTATCCATCGAAAACAGTAAACTTAAAAAAACAATAAGCGATATGGATTCCAAACATGAGCTCCTAAAAAAAGCTACGAGGAAACTGACTCAGGATATAGGCACTCCAAATAAAAATTTTAAGATATCTACTCCTCGTTGTAAAGAGTCTCAGAAGAAAAAATTAAGTATACCATCCATGTTGGATTTACATGAACCAACCATTTTTACCCCTGCTGCCACCACACCCTCAAAAACACAACCTATAACTACGGAACAAAAAGTACATAAAGAAAATGATAGCAACAGGAAACCCACACACACAAGAAACAAAATATGTATCGTCAGTACTAATAAAAGGAATAAAATTCTATTGATAGCTGAAGAGACATTCCGAAATTTCCAAGTATGTCATTAAATGTCTCCAAACTGCGGAACACTTCAGCTTATCAATAACTTGGATAAAAAATTGAACGACTACACCATGCAAGACTTCTGCGTGATTATGATTGGAGAGGAAGACTTCCGAACTACCAAAGACTATGTGAATATAGTTATAGAACTAAGAGAAACGATTAAAAAAATACAACATACAAACATTATACTATGTGTTCCAACATTCAAACTAAGTAACTACTCAACAATGTTCAATTGGCGTATAGAAACTTTCAATAATTTATTGCATCTCGATTTAGAAACTTATGAATACGTAACAGTACTAGATTCTAATTTAGATTTGTCATATGATTTTAGCATGTTTTCTGAGTATAATAAGAAAATAAACGATCACGGTATGAGGAATATTTTCCAAAATCTACTGTCAGTTATAAATGGCTTCCCTACTTATTCAGAAAACATGATGACTAGTACAGAAAATACTTCTTCAATTAGTGATTTTTTTCTTTGAAAACATAAACGTACTACATCAAAATATAGCCGGTCTCATAAATAAAACTGACCTTCTCACAATTCATATTCAGGAACTGTTAAATAAACATATTTCTGTAGATATTCTATGTATTACCGAGCATTTCATAATGTCTGGACAGGAAGAATTATTGCTTATTCCAAACTATAAGTTAGCGGCATGTTACGCTCGGCCTAATAAGAAACGCGGCGGAGCCTGCATCTTAGTTAAAAACCATCTAGTTTACAAAGAACTACTTGACATAATGAGATGTTCGATACCTGGAGTTATAGAATGCTGTGCTATTGAACTGCCTTTTCAAAAAGTTATAGTTGTATGTGTTTATAGACCGCCAAAGTTATGTAACTTGAGCAAATTTTATGAAAATTTGGATATTGTATTAAAAAGGATATGTTTAAAGAAAAGTTTAAAAGTTATATTATGCGGAGACTTTAATATAGACATATTAAAAAACAATAGGATTACGTTAGACTTCGAATGCTTTCTTACGAGCTACAACCTCAAACTTGAAATTAATCAACCAACCCGTTTCAGCAGCAATACTTGCTTGGACAACTTTGCCCACAACTGTAAACATAACTGTCAATCGGAGGTATTAGACTTCGGCTTATCAGACCATACAGCCCAAATATTAAAAATGAAAGTCATTAAGTCTTGTCAAATTAAATATTGGAAAACGTTAAGACGTGATATTTCTGCTGATAACCTAATGCAATTCAAATCCTATCTTTAGAGTTTATCATTTTCTGATGTATATGCCACAGAAGATCCTAATAAGGCCTACGATAATTTCCTAGAAATATTTCTACTTCTACATGATTTATGTTTCCCCTATAAAGTAGTCACAATAAGATCTGATAAAAAGATAAAATGGCTGTCTCAAGGCATACGTATATGCAGTAAAAGACAGCGACAATTACTCTGGCAACAAAGAATGAAACCTACATTTGAAAACAAAGCTACATTTAAAAACTATTCAAAAAGATTTAAAAAAATCATCAGACTGACTCAAAAAGCTCAAAATAATTACCTAATTAATAATTCTAGTAATAAATGTAAAACCACATGGCAAGTTATAAATAATTCAAAAACAACAAGTGAACCTATATTACAAATAAAAAAAGGAGAAAAAAGTATAACAAATCCTAAAGAAATAGCCGAGTCATTCAACAATTACTTTATTGACCAAATTTCAGATATAGAAAAACCTTCAACTTCAAGTAATGTAATAAATATAAACAGCAATTCCCATTCAATTTTTATACAACCAATAGTCCCCCAAGATGTTATTCATATTGTAAAATCTTTAAAAAACAAAAAAAGTGTTGGTTACGATGGGATTTCTATTAAAGTTATTAAATTTGTTTCTGACTGCATAGCTTCTCCTCTAGCACATATAATTAACGTTAGCATTTACAGCGGTATATTTCCGGAAAGCCTCAAAACAGTTATTGTAAAACCTCTTTTTAAAAAGAACTGCAAAGAAGATATTTCAAACTATAGACCTATTGCCTTGATACCTGTTTTCTCAAAATTAATAGAAAAAATAATCTATGAAAGACTTTACTCATTTTTGACACGATACGATATATTATGCGATGAACAGAAGGGATTTAGGAAAAATAAAAATATCAATATGGCAATTTACGATTTCCTTTTTAAAATACTGCCTATTGTAGATGTTAAGACACCCATATGTGCAATCTATGCAGATATGTCCAAAGCGTTTGATTATGTTAATCACGATATCCTTCTTAGAAAACTTCAAGCATACGGAATTCGAGGTAACGCCCTGAATCTGATAAAATCTTATTTATATGGCCGCAGTCAATGTACCGAGGTATCTAGGATATGTCTAAAAACAAAAAATGAATTAAAGTACAGATCTTCATACAGAGTAATCAAACATGGCGTCCCTCAGGGCAGCGTCCTTGGCCCTTTATTGTTTCTATTGTATATAAACGACCTCCCCCGCCAAACACCAAATCCAATGGTATTATTCGCCGATGACAGTACGTCTTTGATAAAATGTACCAATAAACAAAATTATGAACAAGATATTAATAACACACTCGGTTCTCTAATAAATTGGCTAAACCATAATAATTTAATAATAAATCTTCAAAAGACTAAAGTTATGCATTTTATCCAAAGAATCGCCCCTAATAACATGAATACAAACCACAATGGTCAAGCCGTTGGCACAGTGGATGTTGCAAAGTTTTTGGGTATATTAATTGATAGCCAACTCACTTGGAAGGCTCAAGCAGAGAGTATTTGTAAGAGATTGAGCACATCTGCTTTCATGCTGCACAATTTGTCCAAAAAAGTGGACCTGTCTAGCGTGTTGGTTGCCTACCACGGACTGGTTGTCTCACTTTTAAGGTTTGGTGTAATATTCTGGGGCAACTGTAGCGAGAAAGAAAGTATTTTTAAAGCTCAAAAACGCTGCATCAGAGCTATGTTTGCCCTAAAAGTAACTGACAGCTGTCTACCTATATTTCAGTCTCATAAACTGTTAACCTTCCCATGTCTTTATGTATTGGAATTATGTATATTTGTTAAAACGAATTCTCACCAGTTTACCACCTTGAAAGAAACTCGAAATAGAACAATTAGTATTAGATCCCATTATAAAAATCTTTTAAGCACGGGTGTCTTTAAGACTGCACTTTTAAGAAAAAGTGTTATTTGTATGGCACCACTTGTCTATAATAAATTACCAAATAATGTCAAGGAACAACCACTAACTAAATTTAAAAAGCTTGTTACGGAATTACTTTTGCACAAGTGTTATTATTCAGTACAAGAATTCTTAGATGATAAGTTTTATTAAATTCTTTTAAAATGTAAATTTGCATGCCAATTAAGGTAGAATGTACAAGGAACCATAAAACTTTGTAACACCTAATAATATGTACCTACATTCATTGCAAATAAATAAATCTATTCTATTCTATTCTATTCTTACAGGTGATAAAATCGGACAGATTGTGAACCCTGTCGGTAAATGCAGGTTCATTCACAATTTGACGGTTTGACATGGATAGATAAACTATCGAAAGTTAATACATTATATTATAAGCAGTATGGTACAGTTCACAATTTATCGACAATTTACAATCTCGCGAGATAGATAGTAAACTAAAGGTTTTCACAATCATACGCTGACATATTATATAAAACACCAAAGCACAAATAATTTTAACTCAGACTTCCACAGACCTTCTTTTTCCAGTTCCCAGATGTTTTCGCGTAATTCATTTGATAACCTACTTATAAAATGACTAATGTTCTTTGAAATAAATAATTATAAACATATTTCTTATAGTCTACTTTAACATTTATCTATGTATGTTCCTACTTGTGATGTACCAACCTACATCGAATAATAATGATACATTATTTTGTTACAAATAACACTCACTTGTGATAACCAAGGAATCATAATAACATAAATAATACGACATAAAATATGGGTTGCCTGTGTGCAAGTCTCTAGTTTAAATTTTATACTCTAAACTAATATAATTTTATGTAAAATTTTGTTACTAACACACTAACATTTTATGATTTTATTAATAACTTATTATCATTATATAACTTATATGGAGATTCTCTGGAATAAATAAATAATAATAATTGAGTGCTAAACGTATTTAGTGATTTGTAGTACAACGAAGAAACTACCAAAAAACAACAACAAACACACAAAACAACTTGTTTGTTTGTGGACAATCAAAAAGCTTTGGAGATTTGCTAAAAACACTACTTACCTCGGCCTTACTTACCCCAGTGGGCTGGCCATGTTTGCCGTCGGATCGATGGCCAGTGGAGCAGAAAAGTCCTTTTTTTTTATTGGGAAATCGTCAAATGACCTCTCCCCCTCTGGGCGGAGCGGAAGGGCGTGTCAGACTCTTACTGACTAAAACCCACCCGTGTTCCTTCAGTTGGCTGTGCGCCAGGGCCACGGTAACTTTTTCGAACAATCCGCGTAGTGTGGGACGCCCTCCAGCTAGTCGGACCGATGACCTTAAAAAGTTTGCTGGGACAGACTGGATGCGGAAGGCGGAGGACAGGGTGTTGTGGCGCATCCTGGGAGAGGCCTATGTCCAGCAGTGGACTGCGATAGGCTGAGATGATTGACAACTTACCTATGAATCAAACCCAGATAGAAAATAGCCCTGCAACTGTACCTACCCATGAAACAGAAAATATTAAACAACTAGCTTTTTCCCGCAGCTTCGCCCGCGTGTAAGTCGAAAATTATCCCACGGAAACATACTACTACATTTAATAAATCTTTTTAAAAGGAATAATTCCGTTATACATTCGTCCGTTCCGTCATCATGATTTTGTCCGATATCTTCAACAATCATCGTCATATTTCAGCCAATTTATCCACATGAAACCTTAATGAATTATACACCTAAACCTTCCTCATAAATTACTCCGTCTATTGATGCAACCCGTATGAAAATCCGTTCGATTATTTTTGAGTTTATCGCGTTCAGACAGACAGACAGACTGAAATACGCGGCATATTATAAAACAAAGTCCGCCCGACATTGTTTTATTATAAATGAGTGAAGACATTATTGAATATTATATTTTAATAGTTTTTTTTGTATGAACACAGCACCCTGTTTAATTGCACTAATCGATAGTGTAAGTGATATGGATCAAATGTTGTGAACAAATATAATGTGACAAATCAAAGGAAATGGAAATTTTTCCAATTTTTCGTAATTTATGAAACATTGAAAATTGCTAAAACTGGCCCTTCGTTTGATTTTACAAAAGGTATCATTGCAGTATTTGATCCTTGTCAGCAACACTGTCGTTCAGTATAAAAATACAGTTTGCTTTTTGAAAAGCGAAATCGAAACGGTAAAAATGCAATGCAACAGCAATTTTATTTTCCTTCAAAATTGAGGCCATGGTTCATTTGACCACTTTGTCCTACTATCCCAAGTTCCGAATTTAGCCCTGATGTGTCATCGCAACAATCATGTTCATTTACGTGACTGACATATATGTATATCCCCCACTTCCATGCAGCTGACAATGTTTTTTTAGGTTGAAGATGATCCCAAAAACCGTCCCATAAGGTATTGAGGCGGTAAGGAATGACTATGTTTTACGTTTTTTTTACAACTTTGGACTGTCCCACTACTCGAGCAGCTATCGCTAAGATATCTTTTACGTTTTCTACACTAAGGAAAAACTATTTTTGGTATGATTTTTGGGGATTTATTCTTCGTTTGGCCCACTGACTTTTGTCCTACATAAAAAAATCCTGGGTCGTCCCAAACAATATGCTTCCTTCGGCCCAAAATATAATTTTAGTTATTTTATTCCCTCTTCGTCCTATTTTATATTCCTTCTACGGCCCATATATTTTTTGTATATGCCAAAATCACTTATTTGTACAATCGGCAAAAAAGGGTTACGCATTATTAAATATTTAACATCAATCAATTATTTAAAACAGCCGCTTCTCACTGTCCTCCCCGCGAGGGTAAATTTACCCGTATTATTTTATAATAACACTCTTTAGCCGCGCTTAGTGAGCAAGTTATACGTATAAAACTGACGTCACTGGAATCTGTTTAGAAGAGCAGGTAAAAAATGTCCACCCCTTTTTATTGCGTCCTTTGTTTGTTTGCTTATATTGACTCATTTGGCCAATAGCATTACTTTCCGTTATCAGCAAAACGGGCTTAACGCTAGCTCCCGTGATGCACAGTGCATTTAATTCATTCGTCACTTGGTTAAAGTGTGTGTAAAGTGAGATTGAGAATTGATCGAGTTTATCATAGGTAAGTTGATATTTTTATCTGAAGTATTATCGATAAATTTGAAGTTAAATACCAAATAATTGTTCTTATATTTAAATAATACTAATTAAGAAATCTAATAAGCTAATAATCCTATTTAAGTTACAAATCATATGATTATATGTATGGGCAACTAAATCATTTATGCTTTATTTTCAGTTGTTCTAATCCAAATATTAGAATCCAGAAGAGGTGAACCTCTCATTTAATTGTTGTTTGGTAAATTTTTCAGTAATTAATATTATCATGTCTAAAATATTGTTTATTACAGAGCTGACTGTTCTGTATGTTTAAACTATAGTAATGACAAGATAAAGATGATTTATACTTAAATGCTTAAAATTGTTTTATTATTGAATTATTGTTTCAAAATGTTTAAATATGTCCGTTATTTTTTTGTTGACTGTACCTTTAAAGTACTTGTAATGTCGGACGAAGCACAACTTCAATGGTGATATGGGACAAACCAAGTTTTTTTTGGAATGTGGGACAAAACTTCAGGACGAACGAATAATAAATCTTTTCGGGCGGTATACAATTACTTTTAACTCAGATAAGAGACGGACGGATAAGAGACGTTAAATTATAACTGTTTTACATTCATTTTAGTACTTGTAAAAACTTTTAATATTCTGATAGACAGCGTCGACGTTGTGCCCGATTTGTGGAAAATGTATTGGGTAATATTAGATAGATCAAATGTTAGGAAAAATTGAGGTCTAAGTTTCAACTTAGACCACAATTTTCAGTGTGCTCTGGCAAAATAAGATCATACGAAAAACTTTTGTATGAAAAATGGCTTCTGTAGTTCGCTAGTTTGGTCTTCTGGTCAACGTGGTTTAGTTACGTGATAGTTTTTTAGGTGGTTTTTGGTAAACGTTTAAAGACTCATCTTTATTTTTAAAACAAATTAAGTTAGATACTTTCACGTTTGTCCTTGCTGATTCAAAATTATCTAAGTTTTGCTGGCAAATTGATCCCCAAACATCTTATTCAAAAAATATTTTTATTTGAACCTACTTACGATTAAACGAACTAATCCTTTCGCACTCCTCGGAAATAAAAGAATATATAGAGAAAACCAAACTTCCAACCATCAGTTTCACTTTAGGTACGTTGGAAAATACTCCACCTACATGCTCAAAATAATCCAGCTGCACTTTTACCAAAACCTTCCATTTCACTTGTCTTCAAAATTCGCTGTTCATTTTACAAAAAAGTTAAAATCTCGTCAAGCTACACCCGTGTCGATGGGAAGCGAACATTTTCCTACGTCAGTTTCATTAAAAATGCCGCTCCATCCGCCTCACAAAAGCGTACTGACTCCCATCATATTTTTAACCTACTTCGAAAATAGGAGGAGGTTCTCAATTCGACTGTATTTTTATTTAGTTGTTTTTTTATGTGTGCTCAGAACTTTTTTCTAGGTGAACTGATTTGGATGATTCTTTTTAATTTGAAAGCTGATGCTTCTCATGTAGTTCCATATAATTTTGATCAAGTTCTGACCAGTAGTTTTTGAATTATCCTTAATACTGCGTATTTTTTCCACTTAGTTTAAATAATTTCCTGTCACTATTATTTACGTATCAAGTAGTGGTATACGAATTTGTGTGGAGTAGGTACCACAACTAAAAAGTGAAATATAAAAAAATTACTTTAATTTCGGAAGTCGGTGGTAAAAAAACGAAAATACAAAACCAAAGACACCGACTTCCGAAATTAAAGTAATTTTTCAGTTTTTAGTGTCTTTTTAGGAAGTCGGTTGTTTTTTTTGTAAATAGTTTTTTTATACTTTTATCTGGCGTATATCCGTACACGTTTACATGTTGGTCTAAGTATCAATATCCGTGCTTATTTTGGAGCTGTGTGTGAAGAGTTAATGAATTTATTTGGTTGTAAATTAGGCTGCTCGTCAGTGGGAAAAAATCCAGCTGACCCCTTATTCTATTGCAATTCCGTACTATGCTAGACCAGCTCAAGTTGGCTGGGAGTCGGCAATCGACTCCCGACGTCCAGGGTATCTTTTCCTGCGGTGATTAGGGGCGCGAGGGCGCAGCGATTGCCTCTCCCTCACGCGCTCCGCCCACGAGCATTACAGCTTCGCAGAAGGAGGTGAAGGCTTCCCATTCCCTCTCGCTCCATATCATGGCCTGAACCAGGGCCGGACGCGAGAAATGGCCGCCACCGATCGCCTCCACGAGGACACGGTGGTGCTCTGCCCAAGCCGGGCAGACCTCCACCGTATGCTCCACCGTGTCCTCCGGTCGATCCACACAATGGTAACACCCGGGCGTTTCCTGCCTTATCCGAAACAGCCATGTCCAGTGAGGACCTGCGTCAGGCGCAAGGTGAGGACGCCGTGGCGCCTCTCAAGCCACTCCTCAAAGAGGGGACTTACCGCCGCAATTGTGGCGTGCCCTATGTGCAGTCTACTTGCCTACCAAGTTCATTGAACAAACAAAATAATGATGTCATTGTGCGTGACGTACGCACCCGACGAATAAGATCGGTATTTGGGGCCACTGCACATTCTTCCAAACTACTATTTTGCAGCTACCTTGTTGTCCAGCAGACTGTCTGCATAAACTCTACCAACGTAGGAGCTAATGCTCTAAGGGTGTGGGTGGGCTGCTGCATTAGTTTAATTGCCTTGTTCAAGCCTATGTAGTACCTACCTATTTCAACCCGATTTTTTTGAAACAGACGTTTTAGGGCTAATTGTTTCTACGCCAGGTATCTTTATCCGAGGAATAATTGTTTCAGTTTTTTCACATAAAAATTGACAATCTTCAATTATTTTATTGTATTGTTTCAGGGTCTCATTGAAGAAATAAGCTTGCATACTGAAGCTGATGATGACACACTTAAGTTTGTTTGCGACGAGGTAAGTGTTTAATTTTTTTTAAATTAGCTTTTTATTTTTTTCATTTCATTTGTTTTGTGGCATTCCAAGCTAGAAATATTACAGATATAGTCATTAGTATACATACATACATACATAAACTCACGTCTTCTTTCAATGAAGGTAGTCAGAAACTACAGAGCGCCACCTGCTACGACCCTTACATACTCCTTTTGCCTCGTTTACGTTCTTACATCTGGTCATACACGCAGGCTGGTTCAATATGTCCTCCTATGGCGTCTTCTCCCGGCATTTCCACTCACACCTACGTTGTTAATACCTTTCAAAATTTACTAATCCTGTGCAAATATCTAACACCTCAAAATTCTGACACAAATGACTTCGCGTTTTAGTCCTTTTACTTTAATCAATCTTTGCGCTTATTTATTTTTACAGTTTAAAATCTCACATTTTCTTAATATTTTTAACAGCTACGTGGAGTCCCTTCATTTCCTACGACGTCAGCAGGTAAATATTTATGAAATAAATATTTTATATATATATATATATATATATATATATTTATATTTTATAACCGATATACGCGAAGTGATCAAGACGTTTATTTATGGTCGTAGCACAAAGTTAAAAGTCCTTTAAACGTTAAAAATTTATGGTTAAACAATCGCTAGTCACAACATTATGCAACGTTTATAAACGTGTATAAAAGAAGCATTATGAAGCGCAGCGGACATTTGGGCTGGCCGCATTACAAAAATCCTCCTGTATTACTTTCTTAATTTTTTTTTTGAACTACCACACGCACACTGCAGGCAAGCCACATCGTGCTTTTTTGTATTTAAATGCGTTGCGCTTCGGCCCGATGTGGCTATAATGGGCGTCATCCTTTATTGTTCACGTCTTTTCAAGAAAATAAATAACTTTATAAGTTTATTCATTAAAATTTGTCTTAAAATCTTACAGAACCGGTACTGGCCGAAAAGGGAGAGAGTGGGGAAAGGGGGGAAAAGGGAGAGAAGGGCATGAATGGGCAAATAGGCGTTACTGGTCCTACGGGCATAAAAGGTGAAAAGGGGGACAAAGGCAATTTTGGCCTAAAAGTGAGTAAGCCCAGTTTTTTTAAATAGCCTATTTTGTCCCATTGCAATCAAAGGGTAGTATAAAAATTTGGTACAAAGACTAGACAAACACTTTACCAACTTCTTTTACATTGGTGACTATTATACCTTAATACCTATTTCAGGGTGATCTGGGACCTCAGGGACCAATAGGTCTACAAGGACCAGTCGGCAAAACAGGAGCTGAAGGAGTAAGAACTTAAATATTATTTGATTTATTTTAACGCGACTTAAACTAAAATAAATTATCGACATGTTCAATATTAATTACCAATATGAAACAAATGTTTTTTTTTATTAATAGTTTTGCATACAATTGTATACACATTACATTACATTTAAAAGCACACAATATACATTTATAAGTGCAACAATTACTTACAGGCTAACATTCTATGCACTATACATATTTATTTTGATTTTACAGTTTTTACTGCTGTTTTGACAATTATGGATGTTAAAAATAACTTAAAAACAAAGCACAAATCGAGAAATTTAACACACAAATCAAAAATCGAATTAAATTAATTTAAATAAACAAAAACATATTATATAGATTGGTAATAGTGACAAATAAATAAATAAAATTAAACTATGATTAAATATTTGGTTTACATTAGATAATAATTAAAAGTTAATTAAAAACATTAAATAAGCATGTAAACTAACAAATTGGCAATTCAGATTATGCCTTAGTTCTGAGAATAGTATTGTATAATTAATTTACAAAATTTCCCTATGTTATCGTGGTGAACGTTTATCAGGTCACTACAGCTGCTTATGATTTTGCACATTCGCGGTATAAGTGTGTTAGCACCTAGGCCAGTTTTACGCAAGGGCGGGTGGAGCGGAGTGATGGGTTTTCAAGGACAGCAGATTGGGGCACGAAACTTAATGAGACTTAGTAACTGTGGGCAGTCTATTTGCTTTCTGAGGAGAAGAAGATTTGTTTGATAATATTTGCTAAAATGCTTAAACTAGAGAGATGCCAATTTTTGAGTTCAAATGTCAATTAAATAACCGATTATAAATAACTACCTACTGCCCGCGACTTCATCCGCGTGCACATTTTTGTTCCCCTGACCTACCCCGTCGCATCGCATCGCCCGCCCGCGCTGTTACTTCGTTTTCGCTAAGCGTTCTTTTTGTTTTTTTTCCTTTGCTCAGCTCCTAAGGGTCGTAGTGTAATGTTAAATAACCTTTAACCTTCCTTAAGAATTGGGCTATCAACATCAAAAATAATTTTTCAAATTCCGGTACATCTAGAGATTAGCGCGGCAAATAAAAATACTATTCAGGTTTAGGCATTCGGCAATAGATGATTGCCTAATATAATATTACCAGCTAAAAAACTAGAAGTACGTATAAATTAAAATAAATAGTACGAGTCAATACTTCCTCACGACCATCGTCTTGCACGTGCGGCTATTGCCACCTATATGGTATACCTTTACCAACGCCAATCTCCATATCTTCGGCGCGTGCGCTAGTGTCAGTCGCATGCCTTATCTATAACCCCCTCGCAGTTACTTCGCATCGCCACTAGTGATGGGGAACACGCTCGATAAAAAGTTGTCGATATGGATCGTTTTTTGACGTGCTCAGATTCTGCCGGCAAACGTCCTCTCGAAGGCCCCATTAAAACCAATGAATGAAAATTACCCAGAAGAGCAGAGCGTTAAGCCGAACAACGCTTACCGGAGCTAATTAAGGCCACCAACAGTTTCAGCCCTTTGCCTGGCAACCAATCATTTGTCACTGACTCCAGCACAAGACTTCGTGATGCTATCACCAAAAAGGCAAGCCACATTCCTCCCATCGTGTTGAAGTTACAACCCACCTGGACTTCTGAGTACATCAGAAGCGCAATCATGTCATATAAAAAAAACTGTCACCTGCAGTACAGACGTCATAATCGAGTAGCTGTTATCTGCCACACGTCTGAAAGCCAACAAGCCATGAAAGAAGGTCTACGTACCAAGGATATTGTCTTTCACTACTCGCGAAAGGATAAGAAATGTACAAAGCAGTAATTTTCGGTCTTCCTGACTACGTTGAGGATGTACTTCCAGCCGGAATCTCCTCGCGATTGTCAGTAAAATGAAAGTACCTGCTGAAAAGACTTCCTACTGCCCTCCTTTTCTGGTTCAACTGCCACTTGGCACTGATTTCGCCAAATTTTAACAGGTCAGGCTCTTATGTAACACCATAGTAAAAAATTCGTAAATACCGAAGCAACAATCGCTACGGAACACAGTGTTACGGATGTCAAGGTTTCGGCTAATGGTCCACCAATTGCAACTTAGCACCCCGCTGTGTGAAGTGTACTGATCCTCACTCTCACCCTGCAAACTTCAAAAAACTGAAAATTATTTAAAGGTTCTGTCGGAAACGCCAGGATAAACTCAAAGCTGTCTGGACTAGGAATCCGCCACCGAAGCCGAACGTAGTCGATGCGGGACCCTGAAACTTTATTGCTGCTGCTAATATACAAAAAACCACTGCTAAAGAAAATATACAAGATCAGGCGACAGCTGACATGATATCCATATTAATGACGATAAAAACTATCGAAAGCCAGTTTCTAGGAAACACTAGTAAGATGGATAAACTTATTTTAATTTTAACCTACCTTGGTTAATATGTGTAGAACATAAAACGGTATTCGCTCCAAAATCACGGAACTGGTGGACCTGGTAAGTGAGCTTTCTATTGATAGTATAGCTTTGTCAGAGACCAGAATACCCCCACATCAATTTACACACCCCTGGCTTCTCTTGTTGCCGGCGCGATAAGAAACCTGATGGACACGGCCAAGGAGTTGCAATTTTAGTCAACACGGACATAGAACATACTCCTCTTAATATACGTATGACTCAAAACCTAGAATGTGTCGGAAAACAAATAAGTCTACCAAATCAAGAAATCGCCTTTATCTCAGCCTATCAATCGTCTAACCTAGGTTTATTACCTACGGACTTAGACGCAATTGTAAATATTCGGCTTAAAACTCTTATCATGGGTGATCTTAACACCAAACATTCCTACTGACCCTGCTCTCGCTCCAATTTCCACGGCGTTGTATTTTTCGACCACATGGTTAACAACAAATAAGACATACATGCACCTTATAGTCTTACTCTAGTCCTCTTCCATAGCACGCATATACCATCTACTCCTGATATTATCCACCTTTCGGAACCTCAGGTAATCACCAGACTTTCATCCAAACACCTGCCTGTCTGATTTACCGTAGCTGGTAATGTCAACAGAGAAGCGTGTATTTACTTCAATTTACAGAAAGGCGGACTGGCAAGGTTATAGATCCCATTTGAATGAGTCTATAACTTTAAACCAAACAACGTTCAATTCATCTGAGACAACTGACCTTGTTGTTGAACACCAGATCCAATCAATTATTAATACAAGAAATAAAGCCGTTCCTAAATTACCCAGTGATGGTGGTCATAACTCCCTCGTGGGATGAGCTCAAAAATAAAAATTAAAAATTGTGGTCGTAAACTAGCCTTAGAAGAATTTAATCCGTATAACCGACGCATGACGTCAGCTATTCTCCCAAGTCAACAACATACAGAAATGCATCAAGTCTAAGATCCAAGTCCTAAACGACAATGTCTGGAACAATAGATTCGCTAAAATAACCAACCCCGCTTCAGACTTAGGGGGAATGATCAAGTCCTAAACCATCAGCCTGTTTCAATACCCTCTACTACCCCCGAACTAGATCGAATAATACTACCGCCTCGTCAGAACTTGAATAATGTAAGACACTAGCCAATACGTTCCTAGAAAACATGAACCTAACCAAACATTGGGTCAGCGATCCCACCATTGAAGAGGCAATCAAAGATTCCATTAGGTTGCTGGACTGTTACCAGTTGGTTGACTACCATCACTTGTAAGGCCGAATGAGATCCGGTAACTCGTCGTGAATCAAACAAAGCGCCTGGTTTTGACGGTCTGGGATATGGCTTGCCTTTAAGTAGCTCTCTCAAAAAGTTATTGTTTATTTGGCAAAAGTGTTTAACGGTTGCTTACGCCTTACTTACTTCCCAAATACATTTATACAGGCTAAAATCATAGCTATTAAGAAACCTGGGAAAGATCAATACATTCCATCTAGCTATCGACCAATCAGTTTATTACTAAGCATAGGAAAACAACTAGAATCCATTATCTTATCCAGCGTCTCAAAAACTACTGCGCATATTTTGATCCCTGAATAGTTTAGATTTCGTAGCTCACACTCAACCACGCAACAGTTAGCCAGAGTGGCTGAATACATAGCCCATTGGCTAAACCGCGGTCTTTCTACAGGCATGATTTTACTAGACATTGAAAAAGCTTTTGATTCTGTGTGGCACGATGGACTATTATACAAGTTAATCAAACATGAAGTACCTCTATATTTAGTAAAACTCATTCAAAATTGCTTACTTCATCGATCCTAGTCTGTTTATGTAGGCGCAGAACATTCTGCCCCTAAAATCATCCCAGCTGGTGTGCCTCAGGGTTCGCTCGTGGAGCTATACCTATTTATACTTTACCAGAATGATATACCTAAAGAGGCTATCTAGACTAATGACACAGCAACATTTACGACTGACAAAGACGTTGACATAGTCACTGGATGGCTAGAATATTCACTGGAACTACTCAGCTATTTTTTCGAGACCTGGAAACTGAAACTAAATTCCACAAAAAACCTAAGGAATTCTGTTTACTAGAAAACGCACACTACCTACCAGATTCGTTAAAATTGATGATTTTCAGAAAATGTGACGCGATTCGGTTATACATGATATTAGACAAGACCCTGAACTGGAACAAAAACACTGAACTATCTATAAGGAAAGGTGCAAAAGCCCTAAATTCATTAACACCTATTTTAAATCGCAAATCCAATCTCAGTCTTTTAACAAAATTGCAAATTTGTCCCAATTTCGTAAGACCATGCTTAATTTACGCAACACCGGTCTGGTCCAGCCTGGCCAAACCCAAATATAATAAACTCCAAACGATCCAAAATAAAATTATCGTATGATACACCATTCCACAAAAATATTTAAACATTACACATGCGTATAAGGTTTTTATCATTATATGTAATAAGAACTCAAGCCATCCCACCGTAATATACTAATTAATATCTACAATTGATAAAAGTAGACTAAGTACATTTTCTTACGCTCGCACATTCAAACGATTTCGACTTCCCCATCACTAGTTCCTCCGTGGCGTATCATGACGATAGCTCGCTTGCTAGCCAAACGCCGCTTGACCACCCGTGTATGTAAGACTACCCGCTACTTAACTTATGTTATTAGGTATAACTTTTCATAATAAAGCGTACAGTTTGTAACTTAAACATTATATTTATGTGGGTCTATACTAAGACTTGCACATACCTAGTAATCATTTGGTGATAGGAGTTGGTATCGGGGATTAATAAAATAACATAAATAAGTCAGAATCTGACTGTGAGCGTCTTCAACAGGCATGTCAATGTTCAGCTAAAGTTGTGTCAAGTCTGTTGCTGTCAATGCCGGAAATGGAAGGACCTGCCGGAGAAAGAGGACCACCAGGAAATGACGGCAACCCCGGTCGACCTGGTGAAACTGTAAGTGTTTACTAAGTGTTTGAATTGTAATTTTTTTTACATTTCGTCTTTCTACATCGTTCTCACAATATGATCCTATATAATTTTAACATGGAGGATGTAACCAATATTTTGATTTAAAAGAGTGTCCATGAAGTTTCTAGCACGTTCTTCTCCATAGGAACCTACTACAGTTTGGAATAAGCAAATAGGTTTCTGACTGACTGACTACTTGAGAATTAAAAAGTGCCTGTAATAATGGTTTTATTTAAACAAATGCTTTGAGTTTGAGCATAAACTGCGTTATTTACTCAGGTATAAAATGTTTACCTCTCTTATTTTGTTCACTCATTACGTTGTCATGAAAAAAAAAAATGATAATGCAAATAACGTTAAAAAAATACACCCGGAAATGAAAAATAAACACAAAGGATGAGCAGCAGACTTTTAATGCTGTTATTTTTAAACCTTGGGTAGCACAGGGCCTGTAGGCGATAGGGAAATAACCTAACTATCTTAATAACACAAAAATTATCGCAAAAATATTTGTTAAAAACAAATTTGACAATCTCTTAAATGTTAGAACCAAATAAACATATAAAAAGTAACTTTTACAGGAAGCAGACGAGGATATAAAATCTAGAACCGTTGTGATACATGGGGAAAAGCGGTGCCTTTTTTTTTTGTTTGACTTCATCAAATGACTTCTCCCGTTCTGAGCGGAGCGGGAGGGCGTGTCAGACTCTTACTGACTAAAAATCACCCGTGTTTCTTCAGTTGCCTGTGCGCCAGGGCCACGGTAACTCTTTCGAAAAATCCGCGACCCCGGCAAGCATCGGTCCTTTCGGACCCCGTCAATGATGCTGACATCTCTTAGAGGCGCGCGTGGAACACGACGCGCCTTCGACCGGGGCCTAGTCCTTACCGGACGGTGAGCTCGCGAGCCCGCGCCCGCGCCTGCAGTGGCTCGGAGTCGGCTATCGACTCCCGACGCCCAGGATGTCTCCTCCTGCGGCGACTAGGGGCGTAAGGGCGCAACGATTGCCTCTCCATACGCGCTCCGCCTCCTCCTTCGCGAGCATTACTGCTTCGCAGAAGAAGATGACGGCTTCCCATGCCCTCTCGCTCCGTACCATGGCCTGGACCAGGGCTGGACGCAAGAGATCGCCGCCACGAGGACACGGCGGTGCTCCGCCCAAGCCGGGCCGACTTCTACCGTATGCTCCACCGTGTCCTCCGGTCCATCCATACAATGGTTAAACCCGGGCGTTTCCTCCCGCCTTATCTGAAACAGGAACCTCCCGAACAGCCATGTCCGGTGGGGACCTGCGTCAGGTGGAAGGTGAGGAGGCCGTGGCGCCTCTCAAGCCACTCCTGAAAGAGGGGACTTACCGCCGCAATTGTGGCGTGTCCAGCACTGGGTTGCGACAGTCACACTCTCCATTCTGCCATGAGATCCCGCCGGTCCTCTATCCGCCATGCCACAATTTTTCGCGGCAGCAGAGTTACGCCCCGGCGTTTCGCCTCCTTGTGCCACTCCTAAATGTGCGTGAGGACTTTTGGCTCCAGATTCCATGGCGGCAATCCGGCAACTAGGCTCGCCGCTTCGCAGGAGACCGTGCGGTATCCCCGGACCAGCCGGATGCCCATGACCCTCTGGGACGCGTTCAACCGGCGGGCTGGTTGGCGCCTCAATGAACGCGCCCACACCGGTGCCCCGTAAAGGGCCATGGACCGCACAACCCCCGCGTAGAGCTTGCGGCAGGAGGCGTTTGGACACCCTAGATTGGGCAGGAGCTGCTTCAAAGCAGCCCCAGCCCGCTCCAGTCTGGGAGCCAAACCTCGGAAATGCTCAAAGAAGTTCCACCAGCTGTCGAGGACGAGTCCCAGGTACTTCATCGTTTACTCGACCCTCCTACCGTTATTTGGGAACCCGACAGTGGCGCGTCTCGAGGACCATGAAAACACATGGCCTCGGACTTGTGCAAGGCCACTTCGACTCCCAATTGCCGGATCCTCTCGACGACTGTCGCAACCCCGCGTGAAATAAGTTCGGCCGCCGCCTGGTGCGAACTCCCCTGCGCCAGGACCAGCATGTCGTCAGTCTAGCATATCAAGCTGACGCCGCTAGGAAGGTCGGCGCGCAGCACTCAGTCGTACCTGATGTCTCACAGATGCGGCCCCAAGACCGATCCCTGTGGGACACAGCATGACATCTCACCGGTTCAATTTTCCCTGGTGACCGGGGTAGATGACGGCTCTGTCCGTCAGATAGGCCTCGATCACACGACAGAGGTAGGTCGACTTCCGGTGATACCGGTGTGCCTCCCTGATGCCATTCTAGGGCATGGTATTGAAGGCATCGGCGATATCTAGAGACACTGCCAAGACGACCCCACCCCGAGCCACAGCATACCCCGTCGTGAGGGCTCGCACACGCATGATGCCGTCCACCGTAGCGCGCTCCTGTTGAAACCAAGC
The DNA here is from genome assembly GCA_917490735.1 of Dryobotodes eremita. NCBI lineage: Eukaryota > Metazoa > Arthropoda > Insecta > Lepidoptera > Noctuidae > Dryobotodes > Dryobotodes eremita. The sequence goes on from OU823261.1 coordinate 7,928,791, forward strand.
TGGCTTTCCGCTAAATCCGGCCCCGCCCACACCAGCCGCCTGACGAGGCGGTCTGCAATGACTCTTTCAAAGAGCTTGCCCACCTCATCGAGTAACATGATGGGCCGGTAAGCGGACGGAGAGTCTGCAGGGCGCTCCGGCTTCTTAATGAGGACCAGTTTCCCCGTCTTCCAACGAAGTGAGAACTGGCCCCTCTACAAGCATGCGCTCCCTCTGAGCCCTCTTAGTCCAGGCCCGAGAGCCTCCAAGGCCAGGACCTAGCCTTTTCTGGTTAAGCCGTCGGGTCCTGGGGCGGTATTTTTGGCACTCAGCCTACGCACCGCCACTTTCAGCTTTACCTCGGTCACCTCAGGAGCATTGTCGTCATCGTCGGTTATGTGGTCCACAGTGAGCACCACATGAGGCGGAACCATGGGCGGGGGGTATGCTCCCCTCACGAAGGGAACAGAGCGCTCACCACGCCCTCCACGGGCTGGGCCTGGAGACTCTGCGTCAGCGGGGGAGCCCATGGGCGGAGTTTCTCCTGCACCATTTTGTATGGGCGTCCCCACGGGTTCCTGTTCAAAGTTTCCAGCGACTCCTCGCGGGCCAGTCCCCTGGCCCGCAGGATCTCCGCTCGGTGGGCGGTCTTCACCGCTTTGTAACCCTCATACAGCTCTGCCTGGCTTCAGCCTGCTGCAGCCTGAATGGCTTCCGTATCTGGAGGGTGGATACGGATACTGCGGTGCCTGGTATACAGGCGTCGCGCAGTAACGCACGCTTTGCGCAGAGACGTTAGCTCCGGTGACCACTAGTACACCTGGCGACAGGCGTTGCCACGTCATATATTTCGGACATGACCTCCCAGAACCACTCCGCCTCGTTGTTGATGTCCGCAGGCCTGTCCGGTGGTGACACCCAGGCCTGCACGATCGAGGCTTTCAGTAGGAGCTCCCGGTCCAGCTGCTTCAGCGCCCACCGCGGACCACTCGGGGCCTGTCGGACCAGCGCGCTTGAGGTCTGGGCGGTGACGTTAAATCAGATGTACCGGTGGTCGGAATACGTCTCCACAAGTCCACCACTGACTCATCCCCCATCCGCACACACGTGGGGATAGAACCCTGGTTTAGGACAACCAGGCCGATGGGCCAACCGACCTCCAGGGAAGCAATGTGAAAAAGGTGTTCAAGGAGAAGAAGGTCCGCATGGCGAAATGGGTCCAAAAGGAGAAAAGTGTGTAGTGGTAAGAATGAGCAAACAATAGGAAGTAAGTAAGTAATTCAAAACTATATCATTATTTAAATGTACATGTAAATAATGAAAAAGTTTTGAATGTGTATAGGAGTCAAGAAACAACATAATCAGCCCATAACGTTCCCACTGCTGGGACACAGGCCTCCTCACTGTGAGAAGGATTGGGCCCTAATCCACCACGCGGGCCCTGTGCGGATTGGTAAATGTCACATATCTTCGAGTTTTATGGATCTAGGACATGCCGGTTTCCTCATAATGTTTTCCTTCACCGTTTTGAGAGCAGTAGTGATGAAATTAAATACACAAAGTGAATTGCCTGCTTGGGTTCGGACTCGCGGCCTAGATCTCGTAAGTCTGGGCCGATACCATTAGGCTACCACTGCTCTCTAGAAATAAATAAATCAGTCATTAAATCAACAATCAATCAATCATTATGTCAAGCAATAAATTGCTATTTATTTTTTTATTTTTAATGCGTTACACATTTTACAATTCATTATTTTTGTGATGCGTTTTTGGTGCAACAAGCCGTAGTTGAATTTGACCTTTAATAAATACTTTTCTTGGGCTTATGTAATCCCAAGAAAAACTTAAAAAAAAAAGCTTTAAAAAAATCCCAATCCTTTTATTGATTTAGTAAAAAAAAAAAACCATGTCCATATTGTGTAAATGTACAGGCAATATAAATCACATATTGTGCACATTTTGCTAAGCATATATTTAACTTTCTAGGGACACATGGGTCTTCAAGGACCCAGTGGTGATAAGGGCGATATTGGTGAGACAGGAAAAGATGGAATACCAGGCACACCAGGCTCTCATGGAAGGACGGGAGATAGAGGCAAAAAAGGTAGGAAACTGCTTTCATAATTTTACCACCTCCGGCATGGCATTTCCAAGCAAAATCGGTTGAAACAAAACCCAAGATTTCAAGATTTTATTTCTCAACTTTGTTGGCGTTAATTATGTACAACCATGCCTAATTACAACTTTTTAGTGACGCGGACAGGCAGACAGACGAACTTGGTGAAACTATAAGGGTTCCTGGTTTTACTACGGAACCCTAAAGAATGATTAAAGTTTGGATCAATAATAGTTATGTAATATAAAAATTACTTTCTAATGAAATTATTTATTTTTATTTATTAAGGATACATATTCTTAACTTGTTTTCAATTTATTCCATAACAATGGCCATTGTTTTTGCAGGTGATACAGGAGAAAAAGGTGTTCCTGGTCTAGCCGGCTTACCAGCATCTCTAACATCCTTCCTAGATGCAGAATGTAAGTTCTTTATCGTAATTAAAATATTGGCAACATTAAAGATATGACCGGCGAACCATGAGCAGTCAGCCCCGCTTCCGCCTTGCTGTCTGGGAAATATTTATATCATTGCATCGGCAGCGGGAATGATATTTTCATACACTAAATATACATTTATATATTCTATGACTGTAATTTTTTCTAGATTTTTTATAGGTAATACAAAAATCTCCTCACGTAGTCGTCAATTTACTGTTTATTTAGCCTTTCCATTGTAGTTCGAAACATTATATAACCTGAATAAATTTCAATATCAAACCAAGCATCCTGGTCACGAAAATGTAATAACGTAAGTAGATTGAATCCCAAAACATTTTTTAGCTTCTATTGGCTTTGATCCTGACTCCACGTTGTTGTATTATTGTGTGGTATTGGATATGTTTTTGTTGCTATCCTTTTTATCATGAGAGGAGTGAAAGGGACAGAGTGACCGTATATCTCGATTGAGTTTTCGTATCCATTTGTGCCTATACACTGCATCCTATTGTCATTTTTCGGTTGAACACAACGCATCAGGAAATCTTTGGAGCTAATCACTTTATTAGTTTCCTTCAAGAGCATAATTTCAAAAACATAATTTACTTATAAGTAAATGTTTTCCTGGGATTATTTGATTACATGAATGAAATTAATAAAACATACTGTAAGAATACAAAGCCTTCTTGACAAATATCCAATCATACCATAATCAAAATATTTCACATAAACCTACATGGCCACTTATGAAACGTAAAATGGTAGGTGCACGGTTCCAATTGGTCGTTTTCTATGAAGAGACGGCAAGAAACACCATACCCACAGTATCGTTGTATGACAGCAATACGACCTAATCTTATTCACAATGTGCTATGAATACAAAATTATAATTATTATAATATTCTAGATGCAGATGTAGTGGAAAAACTCAGAGGCTTTAAAGGAGAAAGGGGAGAAAGAGGTGAAAAGGTATTTCATTAACCCCTTTATTTATAATGGCTTTATGAAGTTATAAAATCTAAAGGGTATGTTTAAACTGACATTAATCATGACTTAAATTAGATATTAAGACCCACTTGCACCACGAATCACTCAACGTATTTAAAATGTCTTTCTGTTGCTTTGAATCGTTTGAAAATGACCCGTTTAGTAAGTAGTGGTGCAAAAGGGTCTGATGTTCTGATTGGTGACATTGAACTTAAGCATAAATGACTATTATTTAACATTCTAGGGCCTCGAAGGTAATGCGGGTCCCACGGGTGACAAAGGTGACATGGGGTTTCCAGGCCAACCAGGTGCGCGTGGTTTTATCGGGCTACCAGGCTCCAAGGGCAACACAGGTAAATAAACCGACAAAGAGCGAGTTGGACTCGCTTACCTATACTTCTGTACATGGTACAGCAGTGGAATGTAGTAGAATACCTAGGCAAAATATTTTTCTATTTTCGGTTCGGTTCTTTTTTTGGAGGATATCTGTATAATAAAATCAATACAACACTGTTAGTATATCCAATGAGCAGATCAGTATGTCAACTAACTGTATGAAAATGGCTTAAAACTCTCGATTATCATGCAACTTAGTCTACTGATTCCTATCCGCTAAATTTCTGTCTCCTTCATAAACTCACTCACACACGCGCACACTCTTAAATCACATATAAGTATGTATGTCCAGTGTAGATAAATTTTCTTTCTTTTCTTTTTATTTATATAACTGTACCTAGAATTTAAGTAAGCTTCATCATATACTTTTTTGGTTCATTAATCTAAATGAATAATTATGTAAGATATGTAATAATGTAAGTCTTGGGGCCTTGATGAAAAGTAACACAGGTATTTTATGCATTTTCGGGCACCAGTTTCTCACAGAAGTTAAGCCTTTTTTTTAGATTAAGTACTTCCTATCTACAACAACTTTTATGATGAGAAATAAATAAAAATACTGTTTTAGCTGATTGGTTTTACGCTATACGACGGATTCGTAGTTGAACGTGACACTAAGGTTTTACGTCATGATTCGACAGTTACGTTCATTTTTTGGCAGGACACCATTCCAACTGATTGAACTAGCTGACCGTGAATGTACTAATTATGATTGTTTTGACAGACGAAGTTGCACCATAAGGGTTGCTTGTTTACAATTTTATTAAAAATCCTATACTATTTTGCTTGACCTAGGAATCGGAGGTCATGTAAAATAGGTAAATAACGGCCATCCTTGTTTCAGGTTACAATGGACACGACGGTATTCCCGGTCGAGATGGATTACCAGCATCTTTAAAATCCGTCCTGGATGCAGAAAGTAAGTTTTAGCCAAAAATTGCCTCAGCGTGACGGCGGTGACACGTTAATAAAATGGTGTCCAAGCATATTGCCCTAATAGATTTATTAAGTGTTTCAGAATACAAAAAGATCTTCAACGAAACATTTACAGAATTATCCACTTTAGACTTTTCTGTTCTAGTTAGAAACATTATAAAACCTTATTTTTTTATATACCAAACAAAGCTTTTTGTCACGAAATAGTATCCCACCACATTTAACTGTGCTGAGATTTAAATGCTTTATCCATACTAACATTATAAAAAATGTAAAAGTAGCCTTTTCATGCCTTTTAACGGCTAAACGGATTTCGATCCGCACATAGTTAGACCATGATCTGAGTTAGGTTAGCTTGACTTCGGCCGGGGGTTGCGGAAGATTTGTACGTTCCCGCGACCCCCGGCGTAGGTGTGGGACGGAACACCGGGGTGGTTTTTAGTCAGTAAGAGTCTGACAGACCCCTCCGCCCCCCCAGGGCGGGGGACATCCATGAGGATTTTCCACCCGGGAACAAAAAAGAAAAAAAAAGCTTGACTTGGTGCATGAGACTTTTATCCAGCTAGTATGTACCCGTAATATCCAACCTCCATGCGGGCGAAGTCGCGAGTAAATTCTATTCGTTCTTTAGTATAGAACTATAGACAATGGGTAAATTCCAACCATGTTTAAAAATATAAAGACTCCGTCAAATACCCAATCGTTTGATACTAGCAATTGTATATGCTTATGCACTTAATTGTATATAATAAACATGTCAACATATTACTTATATTTCAGATGCAGCTGTAGTGGAAAAACTGAGAGGCTTCAAAGGAGAAACGGGAGAAACGGGTTTTAAGGTATCAGGGGCGCACGGCGCAGGCTTCAAACACCCCGATTCCTATCGGCTTCCCTTCGGAACAACCACTCTTCTTAGTGTTCGAGCGTCTACTTGGATTTTTTTGGGAAAAAATAAAAGAAAGATTTTTTCTCAAACTTCATGCGTTTACTCCAAAGACCCCAGATCGAATATTTATAGAGACCGGACATTCAAAAAACGAACGAATATTCTCGTTCGCGATCCGGTCGCGCTCGCAGGTCGTTATGCGTCGAAGTGTCGCCACTGTTGCTCGCCGCCAACACCGAGGAGTATTGAGCGGCCCGCGGTTTATCGTAAGGTTACGATAGATGGCGTTGTGGGTAGCGAACACTTAGTGTCTACTATTGCCAAACAATATGGTACACCTGAGTGGGTAACTGTGTATCAGATCACACTATAGATATTAAATACTAATTTATTACAACATAAGCCTAAAAACATAACATAAATGCCTATTTTTTGTCTATATAAACAATTTCGATAGCATCAGCGTCAAAATATTTCGGCCCTCGTGTGTCAGAATGTGGTACTAAATCCGTAGGTACGGACACACGTGACTTCAAGTCCCGCCGCACCGCGTCGCAGGTAACTAAGGAAGCCGAACTACAGCGAGTAATTGTAGTAATTGTATTTACAGCGAGTTATGACAGGGACATAAATAGAAAAGTACGTAGGCGAGAACGAGATTAGCTGAGCCTGTAGCCTTAAATTCCCCTGGTAATAATAATACTTTAAAATTTTCGATCCAGCCTGTCCCACCTTGCTGCCTTCTCTCAGTGATGCCCTAAGTCGAGGTCCGTACCCCACAGGGGGTACCCTTGGCGTGCGGTCATTTAAATATAATTTTAGTATTTAATTTCGCCCCTGGCTGGAGGCTTTTTCAGTCAAATCTTAAAGCACCCTCAGGATAGTTCGGTTAAGTAACCAGGACCTCAGAGGTCGCAACTACAAGTTGCCATTAAAAACAAAAAAAAAAAAGCGAGAACGAGATAGAATGAATGGTTGTGTTTGTATTTTTTCTTTGCGTCATGGTTACCGCAAATAAATGCATTTCCTTTCTCTATAATAATGTTCGATTTCGTAGATTTGTTGTGTTGATTTCTTGACAGATAAATTCACGTGTATTTGTTTTCACCTGTTCTTTTGCATTTTATTCGTTATAACCACGGACTAGAAATTCTAGTCCGTGGTTATAACATCATTTGTAGAATATTTTTGTAGTAGAATGTTTTTCAGAAATAAAAGTATAATCAGTAATATTATCGTTTTATTTCTGTAAAACATTGATAATTCTGTTTATGTAATGATAGTGTCACTTTGGTTATGTTACTTGACCATAGATGGCGTTAAATTAAGAAAAGTAATGAAGTGACAATTTTTTTTGAGTTAGTTAATTTTGATGTTATCTAGCGTTTATGAGAACTGAACATTTTTTTCTTCGGCTTCTCTCTAACAATAATTCTGATTGCACTACTGTAAGGTATTGATACTTTCCTATCTGAAGCATGCCTAATGAATGATATTTAGCTTTATAGAATTATATACTATTTCAGGGAGACAAAGGAGAGAGGGGTGAGGAAGGAATCGAAGGTAAACTCGGAAGATATGGCGAAAAAGGAGCTAAGGGAGAAACTGGTGTATTTGGTCTAGATGGTCTAAATGGGGAAAAGGGAGATGCTGGTCCTGTCGGCCCTCAGGTAAAATCCATCGTGATTATTGGTTACCAGTGAGTAATGTCAGAACTCTTCATCAAATGAACTTGTATTAGTTCTTATTTTATATCCAATGGTGGAGAGTTTTGTTTAAGTTAATTAAAATTACACACAGCAAAAAAGCGCCCCACGCTTTTTAATTTAATCATTGGATTATAAAAGAAGAACTAATACAAGTCAATTTAATTATCTTATAATTTAGGTGCGTGACAAAACGTATTTTTTAGTTTTTTTAAACTACATATTTTTATTTTTTACTTTTTGGTCTAGTATATTCTTCATTTAGTTAATAGGTCTACAGTCAACGAAGTTAAGACTTGAGTGGTTTATTAGGAGCCACTGAAGAGTTCCACTAGCACCTCTTAGCTCCATCATCAGACCCTCGTTACCGAGCCTAATAAGTATATGTATTGGACTTGTCAAAAAGAATCATATGAGCCCAAACTCGAGCGGTTTACTAGTAGCCACTGAAGAGTTCCACTATCCACCTCCTGGCTCCATCATCAGACCCTCGTTGCTTAAGCCCAATGTATTGGACTCGTCAAAGCAAATCATATGAGGCCAAACTCGAGGGGTTTACTAGTCGCCACTAAAGAGTTCCACTATCCACCTCCTGGCACCATCATCAGATCAACTCCAAGATACCAAATTATAGTTTTGTCTTTCGAACTTTATATACATACAAACTTTCATTTCGATACGACAGTTAAAAGTAGGTTAAAATTTACTTCTAAGATTTTATTACATTGTTTGTTAATTAGGGTGAAGCTAATAAAAGCGTGTTAATAATAAAACTTAACAATGAAATATCAGGCCCTACAGTCTCGACATTAGATAGCGACAAAAATCTGTCGCTAAGTCGTATCGATGTCAAATTCCGTTAATAGATTTTCAACTTTATTTCCAAAGGATAAGGTTGAAAATCTATTAAAGAAATTTGATATCGATTGGACTTAACGACCGATTTTTGTCAGTATCTATGTCGAGACTGCCGGCCCAGGCCGTACTGTCCTGTTGCTGACGATAGACCTCCCCCACTCCTTCGATTTATCACAGGTGTTGGCTGTTGTAGACCAATCTCTCAAGAAGCCGTCTATTTCGTCTCGCCATTTTCGCCGGGGACTTCCACGGTGTCGCTTTTTATTTTAAGGCAACCATTCAGGTGTACTAAAGCCCAATTTACATTACGATACTAGTTAATCCATGGTTAACTAAGTTTGCGCAACCAGATTCGTAATCTAAATTCAGCTTAAGAATCAACTTATCATATTTCTGCCCTTGTCCCATGTTACTTGGGGTTTGCGCAACAAGTTTTCTCAATTCATTAGCTTCGTTAGGTAGAAGAATAACTAACTAACTTAATCAGTGAATAAAAGAATAACAGAAAAACACAGTGTGCAACGTTGGTCAGTTAAGTATCCACTTACACATACATACATACATAAACGCGGTAGTTTTTACATTCCTGCTGAGAGCCTTTTCCCTTATATAGTGTTACGATTACAGCCTTGCAACCAATGATCCGGCACACGGCCATATCTCCAACACATATTAAAGATCCAACAGGCTTGTTACTACCCCGTCACCGCCTTTCAGCATTTCAGCAGACACTGTCACACCCTGCAGCTTTTCCAGCTTTCATCCCTTTCAGCGCTTTTACAATCTCATCTATTTCTACTTCATTCTTTTAATCTACATCTGAGCTTGGGTCTTCAGAACTGGCGTCTGCCCGGTTACCCACTCCATGCACACTATCCTGACAACTGAATAAACTTTCTAAATATCCCTTCCAGTGTTCCAAGACCTTACATTGTTCGCTTGGTAAACATCCATCTTCTGCTCTTATAACATTCATACTCGATGTTCCTGTCACTCCGCGAGCCAATCTTACCTGTTTCCAGAACAGCCTAATATTGGGCCTGAAATTATCAGAGAACTTCCTGTTATACGTTTCTTTTTTTTCATCCTTTTTAATTTTTACCATCTCTTTCACTTTCATTCTAATTTCAGAGTATTTCTTTCCAAATCATCTGTCAAATTCGTTGCCTAATTCACCCTATTTTGGGCCTTACAGGCTTACACATTAAGCCAGGTCTCTTTCTTCTTCTTCACTACCTCTTTAACTTCACCATCTACCCAAGAATGATTCGTATCAACTAATATTGTATCCGTTTTCATTTTTACTTTCCTCTTATATTGCTCTTTTACTTTTAATTCTTGCAGTCTTTCTACTTTTATTCTTTTCATCAAATTGAAAGTACTATTTAATACATCTCTTAAATTTATTCTCAAGATAAGACTTATTCCATAATTCCATATAGTTATCAAATCTGCTTACAAAATTTCACGAGAATCGGTTGAGAAATGCGACCTTTAGAAGAGAACAGCCATCCGCCAGACATACGGACATACGACAGCATTTGTGCTCAACACGGAGACGCTTTGCTCGCGCTTCGCACTCGCTCGGTCAATTAACCATACAATACTGTATACACATACTCTGTAACATACTATATGTATCGCTGTTGGTTGCCTAATAAAGAAAGAAAGAAATAATAATAATTTTTATCTAGGGACCTTGGGGACCACCAGGACGTGACGGCGATATGGGACCAAAGGGTGAAAAGGGAAATACACCAGAAATAGATTTCTCCAAGGTGAGTTCCATATAAATATCACACAATTACGCATGAAACAAAAAAAAACAGAGAGAGATCATCATTGCCGAGCCATTCCCCAACTATGTTAGAGTTGGCTTCCAGTCTAGCCAAATGCAGCTGAATACTAATATTTTGCAAGGAGCAACTGTCTATCTGACCTCCACATGCCAGTTACTGGGTAACACGATACCGCCTGGTAAGACTGGTGATCACACTTTCAGGCTTATGACTATCGGTAACGGCTGTCTAAGATCTGCGGCCAGCCGTGACCAACGGCAGAGAGGAAAATGACGATTATGTTGAAAAACAGTGAAAATTGTTTTCTTAACTTTAGATTTAGCTAGCTAAATATATATGTACTAAACGAAACCATAATTATGATAGTTAAAGGGCGATAAAGGAGACAAGGGTCTCACGGGAGAACCTGGGATGCCAGGAGCAGTTGGGCCGCATGGAGCACCCGGCACATGTTTAGTAGGTCCACCCGGACCACCTGGGCAGCCTGGAATTCCTGGAGAAAGTGCCTTCCTGCCTACTATTGAAACTACTACAACTTCATTTGTACCTACAGCTACGCCAGGTAAATTAACTCTGAATATTCAAAGTAAGAATGGTACTCTATTTAATACCGATTAGCTCCCTTGACTAAACAACAACATCATGGACGTTGTCGCACGTGTTTTCTTTCATGCTTCTTTTTTTTGTGAGCGTGGTTGTGCTGCTTAGTAGAAAAATGAGTGTTTCTGTTGAACTTTCCTAATTGAGGAGGACTCTTAATCTTGTTAATAATCACAGAAATCATGAAAACAAGTCAAAATACCTCGATTTTTCAGATGTTAAACATACACTACTTATACCACCGGTTGATGCAGAAATAGTGGATGATTCCTACACTCCTGGTCTTTCGTCATACAAGTTTACCAGCGGAGAGCCTGCAGAAGCAGATCCTAGTGAAAAACATCTTGTTGGTCTAAATTTATCAGCTCCATTCATCGTGACGGCCATTTTTAAATCCTACACCGACAAGGCATCGTGTCTGTTCTCCATAACGCAAGATGAACGTTCAGTCATGAGCCTTTGTTTACAACCTGCTGGATTCAATGTTACGAGAGTCACTCTGCTTACTGAATTGTATTCACCAGAAAATTCGATATCTTATTTATTCAATGGAAACTTCAATGACAAATGGACTAAAATCGTCTTATATGTAAAAGATAATACAGCGGATTTGTACGTGAACTGTAGCAAGCATCCAGATACGTTGCCTTTGGTGAAAAATAGAGGTGTGCTTCTAACGAAAGACATGAAGATCAATTTGGGATTCTCAAAATCGAGGTTGTTAAAGTTTGAAGTGAGTAATGGTTGAATTTTATTTTAGCTCTTAAGACGGTACAATCAGAAACTTGGCAACGTCACAAATAGCTACTGTTTCACAGTTTTGATTAATTTATCAGTATTATTCAATGAAATTATGAAATATCGCTCCGTAGTGCACTAAAATATTGATTATGAATAGCAATAATAACACGAAATTAGGTGTTGTAACAGATTTAGGTGTAAAAAAAGTATTTGGAAAGTTCCCAGCTATTTAAAACATTGCCACTTCTTCTCCTTCGTAATCGGCTAGTATACTTGCTTATGGATTTTCTTTTATCTCAAATCAAAATATTTTATTTCACATAAACCTACATGGGCACTTATAAAACGTCAAAAGCTAGGTGCACAATTCCAATTGGTTGTTTCCTATGGAAAAGAGTCGGCAAAAAACTCTATGGTTAGTCTTTTAAAAATAAGGGGCTTTTACAATGTTTCAAATTACAGTGTTGATAGGTATGGGAGGACAGTGTAGGCCTGTCAACAAGTAACAGGTACTCAACAAAATATAAAAAGGTCCACAAATATACAGTCTACAAGTTAGGGCTATAACGTTCTCATATTCTCAAAATACAGAAGAATATATATAAAAGATAAATAAAATAATAAAAATAAAAGCCTATTTAAACCAAATGACATCATTGCCATTACAACTGTAACAAATCTGAATTAAAATCCTGTCTACAAAAGCGACGCGCGCCTCAAAGAGATGTTAGCATCATTGACGAGGTCCGATAGGGCCGATGCCTGCCGGGGTCGCAGGGGGGGATTGTTCAAAGAGTTACCGTGGCCCTGGCGCACAGGCAACTGAAGGAACACGGGTGGGTTTTAATCAGTAAGAGTCTGACACGCCCTTCCGCCGCTCCGCCCAGAGCGGGAGAGGTCATTTGATGATTTCCCAAACAAAAAATAAAAAAAGGGCCTACAATGTTCTCACATTCACAAAATATAGAATAATCTATATAAAAATAAAAGCCTATTTAAACCAAATGACACTATTGCCATTACAACTGTAACAAATCTGAATTAAAATCCTGTCTACACAAACCATAATTAAAGGGTTGAAATAAGAATTGGAGATATATAATGTCAAATAATGAGAAAATTATGATCTCTTTTCGAATCAGGCTTTGTATTATAATATTTTAATTGTTTCAGGGTGTCATTGAAGAAATAAACTTGCGTACAAATGCTAGTGATGATACAATATTACATGTTTGCGAAGAGGTATGTATGGGTTTAAAAACTATTTTTTAGGTACCGTACGCAATAGTGCCAACGGAATCCCATTACTAAGTCTAAATCATCTGTTTGTCAACACATTATCGTCATCATATTTTATTACGTGTTACTGTGGCCGCTATTAAGACAAGCAACCGTTTTCCTCTTACATCCTCATTCACAAATATGGGTCATTTATTTTACGTTTGTTATTTATTTTCCATCTTAGAATTTTCAATGCAAAATAAAGGTAAACTAGTACTTTGATTGTAGTGCATACTCTGATTCAAACAAAAAATAAAATAATAAGTTATTAACCATAGTAGTTTTAGTGGCACGAAATGCTTCTTGCACGAGGCCGATTCACAATGTTGTCCTTTCCATTTAATTTATTTTGTACTTATTTTTGTATGTTTTAGGCTAGAAGTAGTTTTACTTCTGAAGGTCAAATTAAGAAAAATCCAAAGGAAAGAAAATCGCAGCCTCCAGAATATGATTTAAAAAAAGATTTGGCAGAATGTCTTAGCCAAATAATCTATATAAAAGAAGGTATGGACGCCCAAATCGAAAACATTACTCTATTCATTCGGAATGAAGTTAGACAAGATATTGAAGACCTGAAGTCAACGAATGAATTCATAATAGGTGAATTTAATAGATTAGTTGAAGCTGTGGAAAACATTACAATCAAGCATGAAATTACACAAAATAAAATTTTTGAACTTGAGAAAGAACTCTATAAACTTAAAAATGGAAACCGAGAACCAGAAATCACAACACTTGAATCTCATCAGAAGATTTCACGAAAAACAAGACAGACTTTAAAGAGAAAAGAACGTAACACTAGTGGGTTTGCGTGAGCAAAATTTTATCAATCTTTCCCAATCGACAAGCACAGGATCTCGACGAACTGAGGCTACACCATCACAGCCAACCATCTAAGATCATCCTGCAAATGACCTACAAAATAAAATACAAACCAAAAAAAACTAAAAGTCTTAAACAAGTCAATAAGTTATGAGAATTTATATAAAAATGTAACACTTTAAAGAAACAAATAAGAAACTAGAACGGAAACGTAAAATTGAAGTAGAATTTCTGTATAGGTAGAAAAAGATATAATCAAAAAAATACTAAACTTTTAAAAACGTTACTATTATAACAGATTCCAATAGTGTTGCTGCAAAAATCCAACAAAAAATATGTGGTACCGATCTAAAATCCTAGCTAAGAATAAGACTAAAATGAATATTGTATCTCATGGTATCAAATACATTTCTAATAAATACTGAATGTTTTTTCTTCATTATTGGTACAGAGCTGACTACTGGGATATCACCGGGATACAATTAAAAATCAGGTCACACACTAATGTACAAAGACACACAGAATTGGTATACATTTCCTGTTAGCCTGAAACTAGCAAAAGTATTATTAAATCTACGATAATACATAAATTTATATATTTTTTAACCGACTTCAACAAAAGGAGGAGGTTCTCAATTCGACTTTTTTATCTGTCTTAGCTCAGAACTTTTTTCTGGGTGAACCGATTTGGAAGATTTTTTTTATTTGAAGGTGGTGACTAGTAGTTTTCGAGCTATCCTTAATAATGCGTATTTTTCCACTTAGTTTATATTGATGATGTTATAATAATTTCCTGTCATGGTTATTCACAGTCATATCAAGTAGTGGTATACGAATGTGTGTGGGGTAGGTACCACAACTAAAAAGTGAAAAATAAAAACTTTTTACAAAAATACAACCGACTTCCAAAAAAGACACTAAGAAACGTGAAAAATAACTTTAATTTCTGAAGTCGGTGCCCAAAAACGAAAATACACAACCAAAGACACCGACTTCCGAAATTAAAGTTATTTTTCACGGTTTTTTGTGTTTTTTTTTGGAAGTCGGTTGTTTTTTTGTAAAAATGTTTTTATATTTATCCTCATAGCATCTAACTACCCACAGATATTTGCAATTCTCGTCATCTTGTTCCCACCTTATACACACACATTAATATTGACCCTTCAAATAGACCGACTTTACGGATTACCATACAAGCACAAGCTATAACCTTGTAATACATCCCAGATCTGTCAATTAATTATTCAGTGTATGACAATCCCTAATCAGCTAAGCACTAGGTCACGATTCGAGGTCCATGATAGTCAATAGAGCTATTGTGGCCGACTGTACCTTACATAAGCTTATTGGGTAGCTTTGTTTGAGAGGTTAATTGTATATTGTACTGACGTGGTTTTGATGCTGATAAAATTAAGTGCATTTGTTTAATTTCTGAAGGGGCTGTTAATTACGAGCATAAACACCTTACAGTTACGAAGCGTTTTTCTCGTGAAATAATTGAAATAATTCAACTAATTTCATACAAATTCTGTTTGATTTTTATGGTACGTACGGTCACCAGCATAAATACCTTTCATTTACGCCAGAATCAAAAGCTATTTGTTTCTAAAGTATTATTCCTTCTAAAGATAGATATTTTTTGGTGGTAACACCAAAAAATATCTGATCGCTGATTATGGATCCAAAAAATAAGGTGACACGACTAAAAAAAACTTCAAAACCACAAATCTAAGTACAAACAAAACCAATCTAATCCTATTCAGCTGGCGACCACGTCTACAAGTTGGTCGCAAAATAAGCAATTAAAGAAATAAAGCTCGTTACTCGACTAATATAGTTTTATGGAGCCATTAATAGCTCAAGCACTCACGTGTGGACCCTTGTTTTCATGTCAGCTATTAGCATTTAGTGTTGGGCGTTGCATCGTTTGTTGCGATTGTGGTGTGTATCTGAAAGGAGTTATCGAGTAGTTGAAATCAATCGACAAAGTGTGATAATGCCCTTAGCACATTTTAGACGATTCTCTGAATCAGAACTAACAGTTATTCATTATGTTTGTAACTAGAGAATATAGGCAAATCATTTTAAAGTAGATGTAGCTACCTAATTTCTTGATAATACTCTTAGGGTTTAGACAAAATATAATTATTTGTTCAATAATTTTCAGTACATGACATAGTTTAATTTTCATTAACCATTATATCAAACTGATAGTGAATTCGCAAATCTTCGCTAGTAAATGACACAAGCCGCCTCACTAGAAATTAACACATTACTACAACTATCGACAGATTGACACAACACTATCGCATGTGCTCAGCGGCACATATTGCGTCAGGGTTGCCTCGTAGGAAAATGCGCCGGCGACACCGAAATTGCAATATGGCTCGCACCGTAAGCATGTGATTACATAAGGCTTGTAACAAAGAGGTAATGTTTAACTGGAAATGTTCAATATTTGTGTCGTGCCACCCCTTGGGGATATTTAGAAAGAAAATGTACGTATGTATAAAGGTGTATACATACTCGTACATTTGGCTCTTTCCTCCTTCCAGTTGATGTGTATGACATGAATGTAATTTCAGGGGTGAATTCTTATCGCCCGATGTATTTACATGACGTTGAGTATTCGTAAATTTGAGTATATCTTGTAAATGTCGTCATATTTTTGGCTCCTTGGTCATGTACTTTTGATTTTGTTATTTTTATTAAAGTTTACAAATAAACATGTTTTTTTATGATTTAATAGGGATCTTTTTAGATTTTGTGTAAGATCACCTTCATTATTGTTCAACCAATTTGGTGGTCGTTCATAATTTTTAATGTTTGAATAATACATTGAAACTAATTCGACAACAATGATTTGCCACTAGTACCTACGTTTTGACCATAACAACTCAACACGAAAACTAAACGTCACACAAATATAAAGCCAGAACACAGTTTTCGAGATAAGGACTTGGTTAACTAGCTTGGAAGTTTATTAGCTAAGGATCATCGATCATCATCGTCATCGATCGATCGTTCTTATTTAGTTCGGTAATAATATAAAAGTAATAGGGGTTATCGGTTTTGTGCTCACCAGTTGGCGCCACTGGCGAGTAATGTCCTGTCAGTACTTTTATTTGAAGTTTTGGATATGTTTAAGTACACATAAAAATCATATTATGTTTATTTTATTACATTTTAAAACTTCAAATGAATATTTAGATTATAATTTTCCTAAAATTGGAAAGCATGAAGCAGACAAATATTATTCTTCCTTCAAGTGCTACCAAATTAGATGCTACTTTTTACTTAAATCAGGAATGGCACAACAATTATGAATCATCAGTTAAAATCCGTGATAAAAATCCCACAAACAGTGAACGTTCAGTACATTTGACATCTAGAGACCTTACTGTACACTAGCGCCTCTAGTGGCGAACTCAAGCGCGATAGCCCTCATTGTGTCTCATTAGCGACATTTGAGCGTTGTCTTTATTAACAGTAAAGTAAACACAATTTAACAATAAGATCTTATTCTAAATTTAAACTGGCATAACCCACGCAGTGTTAAATAGGCATTCGCCTCGTTTTAGCAAACAACATGTATGATTGGAAGTGTTACTACTAATTATTTAATTGATAGGTACATATAAGACTGTTTGGTTATGTAGGATTTGCAGACTAACATTTTTATAAAACATTAAAATTATTATATTTTTCGATTATTCATTATTATTATCTAAACTAGGTATATTATAATTATAATTTAATATCCTAATCCCAACTAATATTATAAATGCGGAAGTGAGTTTGTTTGTATGTTACGCTTTCACGCTAAAATGGCTGAACTGATTTAGATGAAATTTGGCGCATGAATAGACCATGACCTGGATTAGGACATAGACTACTTTTTATGCCGATATTCTTACGGGATCGAGACTTATGCGGGTGAAACCAGGGGGCGCAGGTAGTTGAAAAATAATTGTAAAAAATAGGTGCAAACAGGTGACTGCAATCACGCTGATCAGGTGGTAAGTGAGCTAACGTTAATCCACCATAGGGTCATTATTAGTTATTTTAGTGAAAGGCATGTTCTGTGCTTAGATTACGTTGTAGCAGTAGGATTATATTTTAGATATAGGTTTTAGATTATATTGTATAAGGAACAGGGTGGAAAGTTCGTCATCCTCCGACCAGGGTATTTTGTCTGGTGGGCTACTGCCCAACGGCTGTTGTAGGTATATGATCTAATTTCGTGAATAACTCAGCTTGCGCGATGTATGATTTATGTGGCATCAGGTTTTTTTGACAAATTCGTATTTTGTTTGAAATGGTATACTTATAGGGTGGGCCCATATAAATTTGGTCAAGTTCTGTTAAGTGGTTTTGGAGTTAGCTACAATAGTAGGTAAGTATTTTTTCCACTTATTGTATGTTAATGATGTTATTATAATAACTTCATGTCACTAGTGGGTGGTGGGTAGTGGCTATTGGGTAGTGTGTGGGTGGGGTAGGTACCAAAACTAAAAACTGAAAAATCAAAATATTATCTAAAAAAAAAAAACTGTGGTGTCGGGGGATCCCTGTCAGGAACGAAGTGAAGTTCCTTACGCTTTATCTTCAACTCCGAATGTAATTCGGTAAGGAGATTTAGATTAAATGATGAACAAATTTTAAATTGAAGAATGTGAATGGTGCTACACATGCAATTAATTGTGACCAATCAGTTAATGTCCAGAAAAGCACGACTGGCTGTGCACAATGGTGTGCTGGTGCCTACGCTTATATATGGAAGTGAGTGTTGGGTGTGGCAAAAGAAGCATGAAAGTAAAATAAATGCTGTGGCAATGCGTTCCTTGTGAAACATGTGTGATGTAACTATGAATGATAGGCTGAAGAATGATGTGGTAAGGCAACGGTGCGGTTTAAAAGAAGATGTAGTGACAATTTTTTTTAAAAGTATACTGAGGTGGTTTGGTCATGGTGAGAGGATGAATGAAGGGCGACCAACAAAAGGTATTTACAAGGCAGATATGAGTGGAAACGCCGGGAGGGGACGCCCTAGGAAGACATATAGTGACCTTATTGGTGATGTTCTTCAGAAAGGTCAGGTGCGTAGTACTCGCAACCGGCGTGCCTGTATGACCAGATGTATGGACGTAAACGAGGCAAAAGGAAGGTAAAGATCGTAGCAGGTGGCATTCTGTAGTTTCTTCGTATCCCCATGGAAAGAAGGCGTGACTTTATGCATGTATGTAATTTAAAAATTTTCGCAACCGCAATCTTGGATTTTCATTTTGACCTCACTATCGGCTAAGCCATTTGGGTTACCAAGTAGATACATATATTCAAACAGATGTGAGAATCTATCTCTGATGTTGTTAGTTGTTATATAGCCATAAACCTAACGTTAGGAAAAAAAAAACAATTTATCTGTACTAAACCTTTTTACAGCTTAAAACTGAAACTAGACCAAATGGCTAGACCAATCTAGATAAATTGGAACTAATAGGATTCGTCTGATTGCCTAAATACTTGTCTATGTCTAGGTAAGACAAGACTATAAAAGAAACGAATAGATTCTAGTTCAGACACACCTAGCCTTCAATTAAGCTAAAACAAAAGAGATGCTACAGGAATATTTTGGCACTTCAATGACATTGACGGGGGGCGTTGTTAGTGAATATTTGTGGAATGATATTGAAAAATCAAGATGGCGGCATAACTTTTTGTCAGGGGTCAGTTTTTTAGATTATTTTGAAATAGGTACCTTTACACCAAATCAGCACCACTTAGGGCGAATTAGACCAAACTTCTATACGCTACTTCTATTACCTATCCTGCGCATCAATTTTTTATTTGTCAGACGTCTACTTTATTCTGGGGATATAATTATGAACAGATGTATGAACGTAAACCAGGCAAAAGGAGTATGTGAGGATCGTATCAGGTGGCGTACTATAATTTCTGCTTACGAAGAAGAAGAAGGCGCGAGTTCATGTCTGTGTGTATATATTTATCTGACTTATAGTTCTCAATAAGATTGGAATATTTTCGCCTTTTGAGGTTTTCCGCACCTGCAGCAGCCGCCCCAGCACCAATGACAATGGCAATGCTGCCAGCCTTTTGGGTACTTTTCCAGTTGACAGCGATGCGGACGCATTTTTTGATGCTCTGTGATCCTTTCTTAATTTTTTTTATACACATTTAAATATTATTATTATTATTTTAAATCCGTTAGCTTATAAATTGATTAGTCTTAATTAATATTAAATCAGCTACGTCTAGTTATACAGTATAATCTGGATAAAAGGAATCTCAAGGGACCTAGGATTATTTATCACTTAAAGATGCTTTTCATTTACCCAGTTTCTCAAATAGTCAGGTTTAAAATGACAGTTGTCTTATTTACAGAGGTCCCCGCTAAGACCGGTCGAAATGTACTGTTTTTCAAATATAGAGAAGGGGACAAACGTGTCACGACCTAGCCAGACCAATACTCAAAATCGTAAATTATTATAATTTGTTTTACTTATACAGGCTATTGAACTACAAAGTCCCAATTATAGAGGTAAAAATCGAACAAATGCATTTATTTGACATGGGTTTGCTCTTGAGTATAGTCTAGGTCAGAGGTGACAGAGACAAAGTCGACGATGGAGTGAGCTTCCCCAGAAGCAGTCTGTTCACTCTCACTTTGAAGAGATTTGGGTTGTAAGCGTTCGGAAACAGACGCAAGTAGAGAGTTCCACTCTTTTGCTGTGCGCATTATAAAAGACATTTGGAAACGCTTAGTGAGAATTGGTGGAATAGCAAGTAGGCAAGGATGGTAACTTTTCAGTTAAAAAGGTTTATTTATTTCCAGGAACAGAGGTCCCGAGGGTCCCTTATTTTTTTTTATTTTTGACTTTTGCTTTGAAATAATGCAAAAGTGTCGGGACCTCATTGTAATTTGTAGTAGACATTTTTCACATATCCAGGACCCACTTAACCAGATTACGCTATAGTTAGAGACTTAGTGCTAGCACAAGAACTATGTCGTTTCAGCGCAAAACGTGTGAGTACAAAAAATATTTAGTCAAGCGAAGCCAATCCTATACAACGTGTAACTGAATGAATGCACATTATGAAAGTAGTTTGTTTAGAATCGTTTACTGAATCGATTTCTGGCATTTTTAATATATATACATTCTTTAAAAAAATAATTAAAACTACGTAAACTATTGTCACATTTCTGTTGTACAGTAAAAATAAACCAAAATGGACGAAGATCCTTCTACTAATTTAATAAATAAACAATGTTTTATACGTAAAAGTAAAACTTCAGTGTATGTGTTAAGATTATAATATAATATTCTAAATTGGGTATTTGGTGATATGCGTTAATTCGACAATTGCGACAATTTGTATATATCGCTCCTTATAATAATTATAGAAAATAGTAATTTTATTTATCGTTGAAACAAAAGAAAGAAAGAAAAGAAAAATATTTTAGGTATTTGGGACACGCCCAGAAAATCCAAACATCCTAATCCTAATCCTAACTAATATTATAAATGCGAAAGTAAGTTTGTTTGTTACCTTTTCACGCCTAAACCACTGAACCGATCGTCCTGAAATTTTGCATATACGTTGTCAGGTGTACAGAAACGGACATAGGGTACCTTTCATCCCGAAAAAAAAAGACTGTTCCCGAGGAAAATAACAATAACGGTCTTATGATAATAGATGGCGCCACGTGTCTTTCGAATCATGATTGAATTATATTATTGTTTAAACTTTAGTTAAGTACCTAATAATACATTTTGTGAGTCTATAGTGTCGATAGACCGGTTTTTCATCCTCCTAACTATAATTCCCCGAACAACCCAAATTGATTGTCCAATTCTAAATTAACGTGAGCGAATCCGCGGGAAAAAGCTAGTTAAAAATAAAGAAGAGCAGATAGTTTACAAATAAACTGGTCAAAATTAAAAGAAAGTGTCTCTGTAACATACCCCTAGCTAGAGTGATGATAATAATGCATGTTCTGCAATTTAGGTACGAGTACCTATTTGTGGAGAGATCAAAATGTTAAAGCGAATTTACGAAGATATAAGTTCTACACCTTTCTAATATATAAAGCTCCTAACCAAAATAAGATGGGAGGATAGATAAGAATGCTTTCGCCCTTGATTGGGCAAAAGAAATATTGCTCCAGTTGACTGACTATAGTAAAGCAGTATATTGTGTAGACGACACAGAATGAGATATAAGGGCTATAAAGCCCATATTCTGGAAACAGTGTCTCTAAATATTTATAGACTTTTTGTTAGGCTGGAGAAAAAAGGTTTAGGCAAAATTGAAGTGATAATACTTTAATAAAAAATATTTTGTGCTTGTATTTCATTCCATGGAGGAGTCGGAGGGTCAATTGAATGGTTTTTTTGTGGTTGATTCAGGACTGTTTAGAAAGTATTTATAATGATGGATTTTTTTTAGGACTGAGTTTGGAAATAAAAAAGATATAGTAGAACTATTTTTAAATATTTTATTTTTGAATTCAATTTGAAAGGTGATCCGAGTAATTACAGCGCAAGTACCTAATAAATAATAATTATAAAATAATTTATTTTCAGAAATTAAATCAATATTGTTGTTAGAAATAATCTTATAGCTATATTAGAAAGCATACATAGAACCTAACGAACCGAATAAATACCTAATAAATCGTTGTTTTCATTAATTTAAATATTTTATAATTTAAATAAATAAGTACAAGAGGTATTTCTAGGTACTTTTATGTGTTAGAAAACTTAATGAAACATTTGCACATAGGTATTTTTTACCAAAATATGTTAAATTTTCAGCAATGCTTGGCACAGGTAAACGCTTTATAGCGCAGGGGTACCGTTTCTAGTAATAAACTCACAAGCCAAGGCTTTTAACTTATGAGTTTCATATGTAAATTTATCGCAGTCGACGTTGGGCTAATTTGTGCCATAAATTTTGCTATACTTACTCGTCTCTATGGATATGAAAGCTATGTTTAAAGGAGAAATATCTAACACCACTGCAGGAAATATTATTTTAACACGTACTAAACATTTTCCCTAGAAAATTAAATGGCATTTTAAAGGTTTTCAAATGGTCGACGTATTAATTTTACTATAGCATCATTTCTAAATATTCATTAATTCTTTTCATATTTTTCTCTGTTTTTGTTAAAATGATTTCACGGATTATTTCAATATACTAAAGCATAATTCAACCTGTAATGTTCCCACTGCTAGGACACAGGCCTAAACTCGGGTGAGAGGGAGTGGGCCGTAATCCACTACGCGGGCCCGGTACGGGGTGTAGATGTCACATGTCTTAGAATTTTTGGTTATAGGACATGTCGGTTTCCTCACGATGTTTTCCTTCACCGTTTCGAGAGCAGTGATGATGAAATTATTTGCACAAAGTAAAGCACCTCTGGGTTCGAACTTACGACTTACAAATCATAAGACGCGGCTGTTATTACTGGGCTACCACTGCGCTAAATACTATTGAGCTAACATGAATTGAAACGAATATAAATTAATTATATATTAAAATTTTTGTTTATTTTTGGTACCTATTATACGAATGATATTCCAGTTCCTAAATTGGCCGCTTTTTAACTGATCATTATAAAACCTATAGAATAAGCAAGCTGCTGATGAAGTGACAAAGGTTTTGGTTAATTATAGGAAAACCAAAGGCTTTGTTATTTATTCTATAGAGCTTCTTAAGTTCCGAGTTGGTTTGCATGATTACTGACAAATGCGTGCACTGACTGGACAGGTCCACTCAATCTGTGTTGTTCTTTCTTGAAAAGGCTATTTCAGACACTAATCTACATGGTCTTCACATAATCTGACCAAGATTATGTCTGGACTGTAAAAGAGACTGTGACCTCTGAGTTTGTTTCGACCTTTCTTCTCAGAGTAGTCAGATAGGAAACGCCGACCTCATCTAGTTTAAAAAACATGATTGACGTGTAAAAGTGTTTGTACAAACCTACTTACAGAAATAAAATCATTTATCATTTATAAATTGTATTAACAAAAGCCTAAAGGCGTAACATAGAAGTAACTTATGTCATTGTTTTGCATTATAATAATTATGTGTAGTGCAGTATAAGATGCATGGCTAACACGTTATGGGGTCGCGCATTGTCGTGATGTAGCAAAAAATCAACCGCAAGAACACGTATAATTTATTTTAAATAACAAAAAGACACGACAAAAATAGATGATACAAAGTAGAGAGGCCGAATCGTTGTTATGAACAGATTAACGTAAAAAGAAAGTGGAATAAATATATAACACAAGCAGAGAAGTCAAATAGTTGATATGAGGAGAGAAAAGCTTAAATTACAACGTAGTTTTTTTATAGTAAGTACGCTCCGACAAATACCTATCGATATCAATCGCACCTGTGATTCGCGTCGCTATTTACGCAATTAATCCAAAACATACGGAATAGATTTAAGTATTTCAGTTCATCAAGTATTTTAAAATTATTTAAGCAGAATTAGAGACAAATCAATATATCAAGACTTAGAAACTAAGATAGTCGAAGTTCAAAGAATCCTTAGCGAAAGAAAAGATTCCTGGCGACATAGCACTCCAGGCCGCGTCTGACGATGATCGGCACGTTATAGCGTCACGTGGATCTAAAAATATATACCAGACGGACTATCTCATGGGCGACGTGGCATATCACACCTCGGCCTCACTCAGCGCCAGTTGCTGCCGGTGACGATGGACTGGTCCCCATCATGTTTTTTTTTACAACTTTAAGATAAAATTACCTATATGTATTGTTTTAAAAGTGGCGATTGTGTTTTTTATTATTATTTCGCTACAGTAGGTATATTTAATACTAGCTTCTGTCCGCGGCTCCGCCCACGTGGATGTCGAAAATTATCCCATGGGAACGTGCTAACGGTACAAAAAGTATAGCTTGTCCTTCTTGGTTGCCTCCTACTTCCTTGCCAAATTTTATCGAAATCCGTTCAGTGGTTTAGGCGTGAAAACGTAACATACAGGCAGAGCAAATACTATAGAATTTATAATATTAGTATGGATTTTAGCTTACGTCGTCACATAGTTATATTCTTCTCTTCTTGTTCTCACAACGCTATTGTCAACATATTTTTTTAATATTCTTCTTTTCTAGACAGGATTTTAATTCAGATTTGTTACATTTGTAATGGCAATCATGTCATTTGGTTTAAATAGGCTTTTATTTTTATATAAATTCTTCTATATTTTGTGAATGTCAGAACGTTGTAGGCTTAACTTTTGTAGACCGAGATTTGTAGACCTTTTTATATTTTGTTGAGTACCTGTTACTTGTTGACAGGCCTACACTGTCCTCCCATACCTATCGACACTGTAATTTGAAACATTGTAAAAGTCCCTTATTTTTAAAAGAGTAACCGTGGAATTTCTTGCCGGCTCTTCTCCATAGGAAACAACCAATTGGAACCGTGCACCCTTCTTCTGACGTTTCATAAGTGCCCATGTAGGTGAAATAAAGTATTATGATTTTGATTTTGCAGTTCTGCTGGAAATAAAATATTAAGAAATAAGCGGTGCCTTTTGTAGGTACTTAAAAGTTATAAGTTGTAGTTCTGTCTATTTTACTGTGTGTACAGTCACCAAAAGAGATAAGTAACCAGGTTCGTCAGATATAGTTGAAGTTTTGTAAGAAACCAATGAATATTTTCGAATAAAATTGAATTTAATTAATAGAAAACAAACAGGTAATTTATCAGCTAAAATTTTATTCGAAAACATCCATCGATTTCTTACTAATTTTTAACTATATCCGACGACCCTGGTTACGTATCACATTTGGTAACCATACATAGATAAATAAATAAATTTGGTCAAATGGTACCTACATTAGCCTTTAGCCCTGTCGGGTCTTATAACTACTAAGTAAGCGATGATAAAACATTTCTCAAGCTTAGGACGGAAGACTGGATTTAAGTCCTAGACCAAATAATTATTTCAACATAGATAAGCTTCTTACCAAAGTATAAGTTGGTTTCCTAGGACCCTCGAATGTACATACTTGTAACATTAACAAGTAGATAAGTTTATCAACAATTACAAAATGTTTACATATGTAAACGCTACTAAATATTATTTTGTCACAGAAATACAATGTATTAAGTATGGTAGATATGAATAACGGGTCTACCCTTTATAGCAGAACTTTTTATGTCATAATATTATTTTGCATAATAGCGCATAGCATAACTTCATTTCGCAGAAAATCGTTTGGCATACACTCATTTATAATACATTAAAAACGCATAATTTTGTAAGTCAGAATCGTCTTTAGGCATAAATTTCATATCCATAATAATTAAAAGTAGAAACATCATATTGCAGAAAGTTCACTGTCAGAATCGTCTTTTGGCATAAATTTCATATCCATAATAATTAAAAAGTAGAACCATCATATTGCAGAAAGTTAACTGTCAGAATGGTCTTTTGGCATACATACATTTCATATCGATAATCATTAATAGGTAGAACTATCATATCTCAGAAAGTTTACAGTTAGAATCATCTTTTAGCATACTTTTCATATCCATAATAATTGAAAGACTCATCTATCACATTACGGAAAATTCATAGTTAGAATAATTTTGTATGAAGCATGAGAGAAGCATGCAAACAAGCTTACACCATGCATGCATCAAGCATGTAGCATGCAAATATGCAAAAAAGCACACACCATGCATGTATGCATAAAGCATGTAGAATGCAAACATGCAAAAAAGCACACACCATGCATGCAGCATGCAAGCAAGCATGCAGCATGCAAGCAAACATGCAGCATGCAAGCAAGCATGCAAGCAAGCATGCAACATGCAGCAGGCATGGTTTCTGTCACGGCTCCGGCGCTGCGGGGCTCCGGCGGTCCCACGCAAGCTTCTCGTCGCAGATGGTTGTAACGCTCACCACAGCGGCTTCGGCTTGCCTCAGCCGCGGCGGCGAGCGTTAAAACCACCTGCTCCTCAGCTCGCGGGCCGTCTCGCCCCTCCGCGCCTACGCGGGCTTAAATTACACTCTAGGGGTAGGGCTGACAAGACTACGTGCAGTCGGTTTTGCAGCGATTCGGTTCTGTCACTTCACTAACTTTTGTAATACAACATATTGACTTTTTAAGACAATATTTTAATTTTAATTTAAGGTTAAGAATATGATTACATTTTATAGAAATGACAATAATTATGCCTAATAAAATTATTCCAAATGATATTCTGCCATCTTCTTAATATGCCAAGTGAAATTATTCCAAATAATCGTCGCTCTAAATAAACGTTATGTGAAACGAAATTATGCGAAATTAAGCTTTGCCAAAAGTAATTATGCCAAATAAAATTCTGCCATCTTAAAAGTATGCCTTTGTAAATTCGGACAAATAAACATTCGGCCAAAAAATAATTATATTAAATGATTTTTATGCCATATATATATTCGTTTAAAGAAGATTATGCCAAGTGGGTTATGCCAAATAAATTTCGGAGCATCAAAATTCTGCCAGATAGGGAACCCATGAATAACATCACGATATTAAAAATCTATTAATGAAACCCAACTATTTATCTACCAAACGAATTTACAGTCAAATTCAAACCCATTTTCTAAGAAAATAGAGTCGTTTTCACAAAGCCACATAGTAAACTCAATTTTACTTGAAATTATGCCGCAACGATTATCAAAATTCATTACATTACAATTATTTTCAGATTTTGTTAGTAATGAGACACTGTGCAGTGGCGGGCAGCTTATCCATTAGTATGCTCAACTAAAAGCATTAGTAAGATTACAACTAAAACCATTAAAATCCCATCTATCCGTGAAATGTTAACGTTCAAGTATCTAGGTAGTTTTGCGTGTGCTTGCATCTCATAGTATAACTTGCGCTTCCTGGCCTTAAGTTGAACTGTTCAGGACTTCTTGTTGTTGAGTTTTGTACGAGTAGCAGAAGGCAGGGTCACATTTCTTCAATCATGCAGTGGTGGTGCTACAGTACACTCTGTTCAAACACTGGTCTTGTAGGAATTGTGAGGGCGTTTTTCCACCGCGACCGTCACTGGGACGTCACCGACAAACGTAAATATTCAAACCGAACATGACGTCTTTGTGACGGCAATCGTTCGTCTACCGCAGCCGAACTTCGCGGTTCAGTATGTTATGATAGACAAAACAAAAGCCGGATAAACGGCGCCGGTGCAACGGCAGTGTGTGGACAAGATCAAACGTATTTAGTATTGCCGGCACATCGGCCTTTCACAATCTCGGGTCGAGTTCTGGCGATCGAGCCTAACTACTCGAAACTTCGGCGGCTGGGGTGACGGCGCTCGAGTGACGAATGTGCGCTGAACACGTGGCCATAGTAAATGCATGTATCGCTACTTTGGCGCCGTCATCTCGTTCTCGGTGACGTCCCGGTGATGACTGCGGTGGACAAACGCACTAAAATGTTGTCTGCGGAAGGGAACCTTACATCGTGCAGGCTGGCAGAAAAATTATTATGTTTGGATTCGATCACTCAAGCGAGGACTGGTAGCCCAGTGATAGTCGTGAGTTTGAACCCAGAAAGGTACTTTACTTTGTGTATTTAATTTCATAACACCTGCTCTCAAAACGGTGAAGGAAAACATCTTGAGGAAACCGGCATGTCCTAGAGCCAAACATTCAAAGACACGTGACATCCACCAACCCGCATTGGGCCCGCGTGGTTGATTATACTCCCTCTCACAGAGAGGAAGTCTGTGTCCCAGCAGTGGGAACATTATTTCGCGACCGATTCGCGACCATAACAAATATGGCTTTACAGAATTATAATCATTAGAATCAGCAATACAACTCCTTAAGTCAGAATTGGCCTCAAATGTTATGATTTCATGAAATAGTCATTCAATACAGTAATATGAACTTAGAGAGATGTATTGATGATTTTTGTGATTATAATTCTATAAATAAACATTTGATACAGCCGCGAATCATATTTAGATCAACTTAAAACCTGATACAGACCTACTATTTGTAAAAACGTAAGAAAATTTGAATTTCGCGGGCTACCCTTTTTTTTTTTTTTTTTTTGGGTGGGAAATCATCAAATGACCTCTCCCGCTCTGGGCGGAGCGGAAGGGCGTGTCAGACTCTTACTGACTAAAACCCACCCGTGTTCCTTCAGTTGCCTGTGCGCCAGGGCCACGGTAACTCTTTCGAACAATCCGCAGCCCCGGCTGGCATCGGTCCTGTCGGACCCCGTCAATTTTGCTGACATCTCTTTGAGGCGCGCGTGGAACACGACGCGCCGTCGACCCGGGCCTGGTCCTTACCGGACGGCGAGCTGCCCATTGCCCGCCGTCCGCAAGCCCGCGCCTACGGTGGCCGGGAGTCGGCAATCGACTCCCGACGCCCAGGGTGTCTCCTCCTCCTGCGGCGGCTAGGGGCGCGAGGGCGCAGTGATTGCCTCTCCCTCTCGCGCTCCGCCTCCTCCTTCGCGAGCATTACTGCTTCGCAGAAGGAGGTGACGGCTTCCCATTCCCTCTCGCTCCGTACCATGGCCTGAACCAGGGCCGGAGGCGAGAGGTCGCCGCCGCCGATCGCCGCCACGAGGACACGGCGGTGCTCCGCCCAAGCCGGGCAGACCTCCACCGTATGCTCCACCGTGTCCTCCGGTCGATCCACGCAATGATACCACCCGGGCGTTTCCTCCCGCCTTATCCGAAACAGGAACCTCCCGAAACAGCCATGTCCGGTGAGGACCTGCGTCAGGCGGAAGGTGAGGACGCCGTGGCGCCTCTCAAGCCACTCCTCAAAGAGGGGTCTTACCGCCGCAATTGTGGCGTGCCCTGCGCTGGGTTGCGATAGTCGCACTCTCCATGCCGCCATGAGATCCCGCCGGAGCTCTGTCCGCTGTGCCGTGATTTCTCGCGGCAGCGGAGTTACGCCCCGGCGTTTCGCCTCCTCGCGCCACTCCCAAACGTGCGCGAGGACCTTTGCCTCCAGATCCCACGGCGGCAATCCGGCAAGGAGGCTCGCCGCCTCGCAGGAGACCGTGCGGTATCCCCGGACCATCCGGATGGCCATGACCCTTTGGGACGCGTTCATCCGGCGGGCTGGCCGGAGCCTCAATG
The DNA here is from genome assembly GCA_917490735.1 of Dryobotodes eremita. Taxonomy (NCBI): domain Eukaryota; kingdom Metazoa; phylum Arthropoda; class Insecta; order Lepidoptera; family Noctuidae; genus Dryobotodes; species Dryobotodes eremita. The sequence continues at coordinate 7,958,509 of OU823261.1, forward strand.
AACGCGCCCACACCGGTGCCCCGTAAAGGGCCATGGACCGCACGACCCCCGTTCGCGGGCTACCCTGACGTTTTCGCCTTAACGTTGGCGGCCTTCTGCCCATGCTACCAACACCCAAAAACTACATTTTCATAATATCAATTTCGGACTATTAGTCCTTTAGGCTTACAGTTCAGCCATCCTACTTTAAGTAAGTCCTCTCACTTGAGAATAAAAATTATACAAAGTTCAATTAAAACTGAGCAATATTAACAGTAAACTTTTAGAGCTACTTTTAACTAACCTTCTCAGCAAAACTTTATAATGAAATTATAACCAAATAATAACCATAATGATGTTATTATAATGTCTTATGACAAAATAACACACATTTAACACTTTTAATTATATCACTAATCAGTCTCTATAATTCACATCAGTCTCAGATATTAAATTTACAATCTGACAACAAGCTTCATTTGAACCCTTCTAATTATATTAATCTCAATAATTTACATCAGTCTCAGAATTTGTAGTTAAAATCTGGCAATAGGGTACCTACTCTCACATGTATTACACATATTTGACATGTTATGAAACATGTCACATCACTTACGAACAACAAACACAATCTAAAATAAGTTTTCTCAAATTAATTACTAGTTATTAATCAACATTAAACATTGATCTACTAGAGTTGATAGTACATAGTATTTGACATAAAATCATGTTTGTACCCGTTACGGATCACGACAGTACAAAATTCTGTTTCGGGAATCTAAGCATAATGCACATGAATAAAAAACCGAGCAGAATGAAAGCTTCATACTAACACCGTGCGCGGGTACACTACTACACGCACAGCTATGTGTGCGTGACCTGTCACCGACAAGGCACGCGGGGCGTGCACCGGCGCCCGCGCGGGGACATACCGGTTTGAGCCAGCTCAGCAAGCGAACTAAGTTAAGGTGTGCCACCGGCAGCAATACGACGCGGACGTTTTGTTTTAATCTATTTAAATTGTTTTTAAATATGCCAAACTGTTATCAAAGATGCCAAGGAGATTTCTTTTTTTTGTAACTATATCCAAAAGATCTTGTCAGGTAATAATCTATACCTACCATATATATCCGAATATCTACCTATATCTACACATTTTTAATGCTTATTACAGAAATATTTAGTTACGAGGTGGGTAGTATAACTAAGATGGCCATAGGTAAGCTTTCCAATTACATAACAATTATTATTTATTTTTGTTATGGTTTACCTACCGCCTGTATTATCGTTTATTGCGTACTTTTGTTTTAGTAGGTTTCTAGGTACCAAAGTGTGTTTGTATGCCGTCTTAGCAAGATTCCGTTTGACCTTTTCTATTAGATACTTACGTTCGTTAAATAGTAAAACAAGGAAGGAAACGTTATAGTTTCGCCATGTCTGCCTGTCCGTCCATGCTCATTGCCGAATCCCAACTCGCACTTGCCTGGTTTTAATTTTATTTTCAATAACCGAGTGACAGCCTAGCCTTTTCTTTAATACTATGACTGCGAGTTCTCCACAGGGAACTTCCGTATCCAGCTTTGTCATGTGTATGCCTCTGGTGCCGACTCTCACCGGGACTGCTACTCCTGCACGAGGAACCTCCGGATCCAGTTCTGTCTTGTATCTGCCGCTGGTATTGACTCTCACCGCGGCTATGACTCCTCGACGAAAATCCGTTGCTTTTTTCGTTACCTCTCGGTGAGCGGAGCCTTCTTTTCCGTGTTTCACCGACCACGGATGCCATCTGGTGATCAGGCGGAGTTACCTTAGGTATTCTAGTCGTTTGCATTTTTCGTTTTTTCTCGTGCCGGTCGTACATCTGGTGAAACAAACCACTCAGGATTTTGCTAATTTGTGGGTGTTGTGTTGTTTTGCCGCTTTGGATATGTAAATAAAACGACTTGTTGATTGATTAAGAAGGTCCTTTTATTAATTATAAATTAAAATGACAGAAAATGCCGATAATATTGCACTATGTCCGACATATTCACGCAACGTAGTGTTGGCGGCATTCTGCCCATGTTGAACACATAACAAACTGTATTATTTCAATGTTAAAATCCCTTTTAAACTTTCGTCTCGATTCACCCCTGCATCCCTAGTCACCCCGTTTGACGGTACCTATGGTACGAGTATAGTACACCCACAATTCGCCCAGTTATGTTTAAAACTCATGTTATAGGAAGCGAGCCTATTGCCATTAACCGGGCAAAAACCCAGACTCCGGACTACTCTAGAGAAATTCCTGATCGAAACCCTAATAAAACTTTGCCCAACCTGGGAATCGAACCCAGGACCTCATGTTGAGCAGTAGCGCTTGCAACCACTAGACCATCGAGGCAGTCGTCAAATTTTTTATTCTTTTATTTTAAACGACGAAAAAAAATAGGTTTTCAAGTCGATGCCTATATTTTTCTAGGTCAAAGTTTTCAGTGAGAATATTGAACGCGCAAGTGAACACGTCTGACACCTACAGATTTAATCTGCACTGGCTAAACGAACCGACCTTACCGAAAAGCCCTCAGAGGGTAAAAAGGGTTATATATATCGTTTAAAACAGATTACTTTATTATATTTTTGTCTGGTTGGATTTATGTCTGGGATAAAGGGTAGGCTAGACTTATCCGCGTCACATAAGAATATTAAATACATTGGTTATATGCTCATAAAATCGTTTCATAGTTCAACAGTCAGCTGTTATATGAGTTAGGCTTCTGCACATAAATTATAATCAGCGGTTTGTTTATAAGTCTCCATAACAGTTATTAGCATTGAGGTGTAAATCCGTGATAGTTAACATACTTTGAAAATACATAAGTTCGCTATCGAATTAAGTAGAGTCAAATAAAAAGGTTTAAAAAAAGTCTACATAATTCGTTCATTCATTCACTGAAAGACAACGCACAGTCTGAACCGCTGGATCTGAAAATAATAAATGATTTAAAATTATAAATGGTTTAAAATTATCAATGATTTAAAATTATAAATACTAAATGATTTAAAATTATAACTAATAAATGATTTTATTTCTGTAGAATAGAATAGAATACTCTTTATTATGTACACCATAAAAATTACAGATATAAATGTAGACATTAATAATAATAATAAAAAGGTAATAATGTAACAATAATAATAATGATAATGTGTGTGTGTGGTTGTAATTAGGTTTGTACAAACACTTTTAAATTCAATCATATTTTTTAAACTAGATGAGGTCGAAGCTGAAGCTTGAAATTTTACACAAAAGTTCCATAAATATCGAAAGTGAGCACTAAGGAAAGATTTTTGAAAATACAACCCTTAAATGGGTTAATAGGGGATGAAAATTTGTACGGTTTTGTAATTTTTCTTTAATGGAAATTCCATCGGGCGGCCGCACGGCTTGTACCTAATATCTTTTTACTTACAAAATACTACTGTGGTTGATCTATTCCCATCCAATACCAAGAGCTAATACCATTTGGTATTAGTTTATTTCCGAATTTATTTTCTATTCCCAACGAGTACCACATTTTATTAAATAAAAAATCTATTACTAACGAATACCAAAGCGTGACTTTCTGTACACTCAGCTACACAAAGTTTTATTTAAATTGCGTTTTACCGAAATCTAGGGTAATCTAAATATAGGGTTAGGGTTAATAAGATGGTCGAAAGAGCCCCGCTTCGCGGGACTCCTATTTCTGTCTAAAGGGTTTAAAGGAACCTAACCAACCGAACCTCGGGATGCCACTGACGTCGACCGTCTAGGGTTAGGATTTTTGGGAACATTTATTATGTTTTCGGAAACTTAGTTCGTCACTCAAAGCATTTTAATTTTACTGAACCTGACTGTATCTGATTTCTTCAAACTTGTTTTGGTATTGGTTTTAAAATGTGTTACTCGTTGGGAATAGAAAATAAATTCGGAAATAAACTAATACCAAATGGTATTAGCTCTTGGTATTGGATGGGAATAGAGCCTGTGTTTGTAGGAATACGTGTTTTACAGTTCTACTGCTAAACATACTCATACTCGTAGGTACTTCACTAATAAACAAAGATGATGATAGCATACACCATGAATCCTAACCACTGAAATGGGTTTGTAAATACACAAGTGGCAAACTAATAGATAATTAGGTATTTCAAGTACTGTAGTGACGATTGGGACTTAGCAAAGGGAAAAAACGTTATTAATTAATTGTTGTTTATTCTGAGCTTTCGTGTTTACATTAACGTACTTGTCTTTTTTACTGTGTTTTCTAAACAAAAAACAAATTCAATTCGTTTAAAAGCTCATTCCAAATTCGCTTGACACTTCGTATATAACTAGAGTTATTTTACTATAGCTAGACCGATACCGCTGTACCGCGCCTTAGGTATGAGCGCGGCGAGACGGGGGGGCAGTGCAGGCTGCTCATTCGTCAACGCTCACGGCGTCCCGCTCCCCGCCTCGCCGCGTATACCTAAGGCGCGGTACAACGGTATCGGTCAAGCTATACCAGCCTGCACAACATAAGGTTGACTTTTGCAGACAACCTTTACAGTACCCACACTTCTCCCTAACCCTTCGAGGCATAAAAGCGCTGTTGTGTTATAAATAGGTGTTTATTTTGAGAAATACGTTTATCCATCAATGGACTTTAGATAGGCCGAGTTGAATGAGGCAGATAGCCTATAAAATCAAACCTCTTTCCAGAATCAACGGTACAAAATAAACCTAGCCTACAAAACACACAACGGCTGGACCTAAACTAGTATTTACAGGTCCTATAGTAAAGTCATAAAATAATTTCATAGCTCAACTACCTATTGGGCCCTTGTTTTATCGAAAACACTAAATGTTATCGCCTTCTGTATCGTGAAATCCGATATAAAGCCAGATTGGAAGGCATCAAACTCTTCCATCTTGAATGATTTACGACGGTACCTCTATTTAAAAATGATTGGAAGTTTAAAAGGACAGATTGAAATCAGTGTTTTGATTAAATTCATACAATGGGCCTGTTTGGACAAGCTTTATTTAGTTTTAAAAGTTGTCTCACATGAAGATACTTTATTTTGTCACAGTTGCGTTTATAGATACAAATCATATCTGCACAAACAATTATTTATACACATGCATTACGGTTGTATCCTAAAGTGTTAGGCAGAGGTACACCTTAGCCAAAAATAAATGCTTACAGTTCACACCTCTCTGGAACATGAATTTTTGTTTACCGAAAATAGGTACCAGACAAATTACCTACCAGATTAGACTCATTAGTTTTTCTTTTATTCCAAGAATATGACAGTAAGTAGTCCTATTTTTGTTCATCATCGTCTCAATCACTTATAAACCCTTAGACTTACCTAGAGGCTTCAGAAAAGTGAAGTATTGTTTTAAGAAATAATTAGATACACTATTTTGTACCGTTCAGTAGAATTAAGTAAGAGATTCTTATTAGAGAGCTGTTCCAAAAAACACGAATTAATAATTTAGACGTAAGTAAGAGAGAATTGTTAAAGGTCGTTAGTAAAATTTAATATCTCGTAAAATTTGAGGTTTCTAAGAATAAACGGGAACTAATATCAGAATACTTCTATAAATAAACTTGGCTTTTCATGCCAGCGAGAGGAATAAAACGCCTCTTTACAAGAGCAACGTGACATCTCATAAAAACGTTTTTTTTATTATTTCATATTGAACTGAATTATTTTTTGCTTATTTTCAGAAAACACATTAATTACTGCAACAATTTAACTGTTTTCGACGGTAAAATCATCTATATTTTAGAATTGATCAACGCTTAACTATTTAAAATTGCTCTCCTGTGAAGTTGTTGTTTAAAAAATATCACGTTGTTCTTGTAAAGAGGCGAAAAGAGCTTGTAATTTTTTGATTTATTTATAATTAAGTAAGCATACCATATTAACTTTAAGAAATATAACGTATTCCCTATTTACTAGTTCTTGGAAAGTTTACTTGTTTTTAATCATTATTTTTATATTTTTCCCGTAAAACAGGGACCTTTCACATGGGTGTCTTTCATGACACCCACGGCTCATCACCCTTTTGATTATTCCATGCAAGCTCTGTATCTAACGGTAATTGAAAACCGAAAATGAACTCTGTGGGCTCTATCTTCGATAAAATAACTCGGAATATCTTGATTCTAATGATGCAAATGTGAACTTGGATGCGGACGCTGGAAAACTTCAAGTCTTCCATTAATATGTTGCTTCTAGTCAGGCCTGCACCATCAACGACAAAATCATCGCTTACCAATGAGGTGGTAGCATTAAAAACTCTAGTAAGGTTGTGAACAACTTTTGGACTCCACACCTGCTCCTCAAGAGTGCAATCTACTGATGTGGAGACATGTCAATCATTAAGATTTGCTGTACCTTAGCTCCATCAGTTGTGCTCATCTAATCATTTTTAATAATATTGAATTGCTGCTTAGCGCTCTTCCTCTCTCCTAATTTTGCTGTGCCCGACAGGGTCCATATTGATCTTTTACTTTGTTAGACCATCTATGTCATACTTACGGAATTCTTATTCTTAACTTAATTCTTAACTAATTGGGTATTGAATAGTGAAATATTTATATGCTTTATACATAAACCTTCTGGAATAAATTAAATCTTACCTCTAAATGATGGTAGAAAATTACGTCAAAATCCATTGCGTGGTTTAGAAAAACAACGACGGACACGAAAAGCGACTTTGTTTTATACTATTTAGAACATAGAATACCTAGTCAGATAAAACCTACATAAAATAGAGCTCAGGATACAAAAGTGTTCTCTATTTTTCACCCACATAGATTATTTCCTACGATTTTAAAAGAAGCTTGGGGCAGAATTGAAGCAAATTTTCCAACGTTGTTGAAATTCAGTCCGTGGGTTGGTACGGCCATGTTTTTTCCCGTGTGTATTGCAATCTTTAGTGCTGTTGTTCTTGTTTATATACTGCCAATATACAGTGGCTTATTCGGGTATTCGGTTTACCCACTGAGTTTATAAGTTTTAAATGTTTAACATTATTTGTCATTTGTACATACTGTTGGCAAACCCTTTCTTTTTGTTGGTGATATTTGAATAAGCTGTAGATTTAATTCTCCATGTTACGTATTTAATGTTGAGGCCTTAAAGTATGTTCCTCACCTAGACTGCTTATATACCAATGAATAGACCCAGTTCTAAGGATCTGACACTCTTAGAATTAGGTCAAAATAACTGTATTTTATTAAAATATTATGATCCATAATCTTCAGCCTTGGAGACGGTTATGGCACTTAACTTAGACTTGATCTTAGCAGGTAAAACTCTTACAACTTAAAACTCTTAGAGACCTGCATTCAACTTATTTTAAATGGCGCTAAGTGCTGTTAATTTTGTTGCGCTCATTGGAGCTTATATTTAAATGTTAATTATAAGCCTTTAACTCGTACTATTAAAACGATAGTATTTAAGAGCTGTGCTTTTCCGTTATTATAAGAAGATATGTACTGGCATCTACAACGCCACATGCGCCACACGCGTTACACTGTCGTCACAAAAAGTCCTACATCGCGCAAGCAGAGTTTACCGCGCAGCTAGCATATATACAATGCCCCGACATCGATGGTCGGGCAGTTGCCCACCAGACACAACACCCGTCTGGTCGGAGGATCCACACTTTTTTATGGAAGTATGAAAGAAAGAAAGAAAGAAAATACGTTTATTTGCTATAAACATGACGCAAAGAAAAAATACACAAACACAAAAAAGAACGAGTTGGGGGAAAATATGCGTCACATTCTCGCAAAACGGCAATAGCTCAGCATAATGCTACGACCCTATGCGAGACAGAATCCCACCGCTGGTTTTCAGCGATAGCCGGCGCTGACGTGATGACGTCAACCAGTGCAGCACACGAAAATAAAAAATAAACAAAAAAAAAATAAGAAATACACTAAAGACACTTTAACTAGTTCAAGTGAACTTCAAAACCTGTTCCTCATACCTTTATAAATATTGGTTTAGTGACAAACAGCAAAATTAAATATAGACTCAACTGATTGACCTTTATAATTGATTTTGGGCGGTATTTTTTTTCATCCACGCATGATTCTTATTAAATTATAACTTACAAGCCATGTCCACGATGGGATTTCCCATCGGCAAAAAGGACGAAATCTCATACAAACTTTCAACCCTGATTTAACCCCTTTAGGGGATGAATTTTTAAAAATCCTGCCTAAGTGTCTCACTTCCGTTATATAGGGAACTCTTTTGCAAAAAATTATGCTTGTAGACACAGCTGTGAAAACTGCGTGTTCTGTCAGTGAATTTAAGTCTCTACTTAAGGTGAATCCTTAGCTGTAGCCCGCCAAATTCAAATTTTCTTTGGTTTTTTGCATATTGCAGGTGGTTTTACGTCGTTTGTTGATTAAAATGCAATTTGCGACTCTAGGAATGATATATTTACTGAATATTAATCATCAATTTCATATCGGAAAATAATTCAGATAGCAGTAGATTCTTAAGCCTCTTCAAATCATTCAATCTGTCAAATGTGTTTTTGGAACCAACTCGAATAACTACGGCTACTGCTATATGTATTGATAATGTTTTTTGTTGCTGCGACTATTTAGATAAAGCCATTGTAAATTATCTCCCTTCTGATCACAGCGGTCAAACTGTTACTTTTGAGTCCAACACACCAATACAAAAAGTGCAGATACAAACTAGACCAATAACGTCGGCTAACTTAAATAAGTTTAATAGCACTTTAATTAGCAAGTGAAGTGCTCAGGGCCTAAATATTAATGATGGTAATATTTTGTATAAAGAATTATTTTCATTAGTGCAAACAGAGTTCAATAATTCTTTTAAGAAGAAATCTAAAACTATTTGCCCTAAGTTTTTATTCAGTGACTGGGCAACTAAAGACATCAGGAAAAGTAGGGAAGAATTATTTGAACTGTATGGCCCTAAGCTGTATATTAACACGGAAACTTTCAATAAGTATGTTGCTACTTACTCGAAAACTTTTAAAAATGTCTGCAAAGCAGCTAAAGCGTCATTCATTAGCAACAAGGTTAAATCAGCAGACAATAAAATAAAGACAGTTTGGAAAATTATTAACAATGAAACGAACAGGAACAAAAGGCATAATGCTGATTACACACTGGACACTTCCCGCGGTCTCATTAGCGATAACATCGATGTTGCTCAGGAATTTGCAACTTTCTTTACTAATATTCCAATTAAAACTACAGAACCTTTAAATTCCTCGCCCTCTCTTGCTATTGATTTATTAAGAGCGAATGTTTCAGCCTGTCCTATAAAATTTAAATTTAAACATATAAGCCCTGTGGTCGTTGTAAAGGCATTTAAGCAACTTAAGATTAAAATTACAGAAGATCTGTGGGGCATGTCTACTAAAGTTTTTCAATCTATTATTGAGACAATGGCACCCTATTTAGCTTTAATATTTAATTTATGTGTAGATCAAGCGGTTTTCCCAGATTTAATGAAGTATAGTAAGGTAATTCCACTTTTCAAATCTGGGGACAGCAAAGACACTAATAATTATAGACCCGTATCGGTTTTGCCAGTTTTCTGCAAGGTGTTTGAAAAAGTAATGTTAAATCAAATGCTCAATCATTTTAATCGTAATAACATCCTACACGATCAACAGTATGGTTTCACCAAAGGACGTTGTACAACCGACGCCGGTGTTACATTATTAAAACATATTTTTAACGCATGGGAGGAGGCACATGATGCAATAGGCATCTTTTGCGACCTATCCAAGGCATTTGATTGCGTGAATCACGAAACACTGCTCTTGAAACTTGAGCATTACGGATTGGGTAAACTTGCGCTTAGCTTAGTAAAATCTTATTTGAATGATAGACTGCAGCAAGTTCAAATAAACGGTGTAAATTCATTGGGTTTAAAAGTCAAAATGGGTGTACCGCAGGGTTCAATATTGGGTCCGTTCCTCTTTTTAGTATATATAAATGATTTACCTCATTTACTGAAAATCCGACCTCAAATGGTGTTATTTGCTGATAATACATCACTGATTTTTAAAATAAACAGACCTGCACATGAGCTTGACGACGTAAATAATGCCATGCTTAAGGTTCATAATTGGTTTACTGTAAATAATTTGGTATTAAATGAGAAGAAAACTAAATGCATAAGATTCGCGTTACCGAATGTTAGAAGTAATAAATGTCACGTTGTATTGAATAAGGAGGTACTAGAATTCGTCGAAAAACGGTTTTCCTGGGGATTACGCTTGATTCAAAGCTACAGTGGGGTCCTCACTTAACATCACATGCAGGGCGGCTAAGTTCAGCCGCTTACGCTGTTTGGAAAATCCGTCAATTAACAGACGTGGATACCGCGAGGCTAGTATATTTTAGTTACTTTCATAGCATCATGTCTTACGGTATTCTGCTGTGGGGACGGGCTGCGGATATTGATTCTATGTTTATTCTGCCAAAGAGGGCTGTTAGAGCCATCTACAACCTCCGCAAACGCGAATCTCTAAGGGAACTGTTTAAAAAAATTAACATCATGACGGTACCTTGTCAATATATATATGAAAATATTATGTATGTTCGAAAAAATCTACATCTTTTTAGTAAGATAAGTGACAGGCATAATTTCAACACTAGAAATAGGAACAAATTAGATCAACCACGTTTCAGGTTATCTAAAGTACATACTTCTTTTATGGGGTAGTGTGTAAAATGTTATAATAAAATACCACTCGATATTCTTCAACTAGATGAGAAGAAATTTAAAACATGCATTAAACGCACACTATGTAGACAAGCATATTATAAGTTCAATGACTATATAGTAGATAAAAATGCTTGGCTTAATGCTGGTCCTGCTCCACAGCCACTCGGGCGCACTAGTTAAAATTTGAATTTTTGGAAGAGATACTCCTTTCGTATTCCCCCTTTTATTTTTCTGACATTGCGAACTTAATGTTTGTTTATTTTTTATAAAATATGTTTTATTATTGAATAACTCAATAGATATTTTAATGATTCTTGTCTTTTATGTAGAAAAATTTTATTCATTGCTCAAATACATTGCAAACTATAGTTTTGTATAATTTAGAAGCATTTTCAATTTTGTAAATGTGAGTACAATGGATTCGTTTATTATATAGTTATGTTGACTTGACAGCATGGCAGTAGAGACTATGTCATGCTCACTTAAATGTCTCACTGTTGGTGGCGCGTGTGTTGGATCATTCGGTTCCCTACAAAATGGTTGAGCTGGATGGTGCTGATCCACACGTCATGTTCGTGAACGGGCGCCGTCAGTTGAGACTGGTCATCTCTTAACTACCACGGCTTATTTTTATTATTTTGAATTGTTTCTTTATATATTTTTTTCATTGTTCTCGCATATAGAAGCAACAAGAATAATGTACCCAGGATTTGGTAATATCTTAATTTAAAAAGAGTGTCCTTCACCTAAAAATTGTAATGGTTAAATTGAAGATTATTATTCAGTAAATATATCATTCCTGTAGTCACGAATTACATTTTGAGCAACATACGACGTAAAACAAAGCTGTAATTTGCAAAAAACCAAAGAAAATTTGAATTTGGCGGGCTATATCTGAGGAAATAGATTATTAAAATTTGTCTTTTACCAATCAACAAATAAACAGTTTATTAACTGCATCAGACCTTGACCAAAAGAGTATAATTAATACATGAAACTGTAATAAGTGTTAAAATTTTAAAAATACTAAATTCATTTCCCATTATTTCATGACGACAGAAAATACAAGTTTAAACACACATGGAGCAAAAGAATACTATTTTACGCTTCTCCGTATTTCGCAGAATAACGCCGCTTTTTCACAGAAACATAGTGGAACAAATGCAGTACACAATTGCCAAGTAATTTATATGTGCCTCGACGGGAATTTCTACAATTAAAGAAACTAGTGCAGAACTGCAGGCTCCGTTCGATTCTGTCTTGATGATTAAGTTCACAACTTGGGTTGAGACTTCACATTTATTTGGGTTTTGTAAGCTTCGATGTGAAGAAATGTAACTTGGTGTAGTATTGATGAAATAAAAGATCCCTATGTGACTTATAAAGTCATTTAGAAGGTAAACCCTAGTTATCATGGTAGTGACTGAATATAAGTTTCAGGGTGTTAATTAAAGGCCGTAAATGACACGAACTAGAACTGTATTAGCATTGACTGGGCAAGCCCACTCAAATCTGTGTGGTTCTTTACTCAAAATCAAAGACAAATAATCTACACGGTCCTCACATGATCTGAACAAGATTATGTTAGGACTTCACAATATTTTGACCCCTTTTTTTTTTTTTTTTGGTTGGGAAATCCTCAAATGACCCCTCCCGCTCTGGGCAGAGCGGAAGGGCGTGTCAAACTCTTACTGACTAAAACCCACCCGTGTTCCTTCAGTTGCCTGTGCGCCAGGGCCACGGTAACTCTTTCGAACAATCCACGACCCCGGCAGGCATCGGTCCTATCGGACCCCGTCAATGGTGCTGACATCTCTTTGAGGCGCGCGTGGAACACGACGCGCCGTCGACCCGGGCCTGGTCCTTACCGGACGGCGAGCTGCCCATTGCTCGCCGTCCGCAAGCCCGCGCCTACGGTGGCCGGGAGTCGGCAATCGACTCCCGACGCCCAGGGTGTCTCCTCCTCCTGCGGCGGCTAGGGGCGCGAGGGCGCAGAGATTGCCTCTCTCTTTCGCGCTCCGCCTCCTCCTTCGCGAGCATTACTGCTTCGCAGAAGGAGGTGACGGTTTCCCATTCCCTCTCGCTCCGTACCATGGCCTGAACCAGGGCCGGACGCGAGAGGTCGCCGCCGCCGATCGCCGCCACGAGGACACGGCGGTGCTCCGCCCAAGCCGGGCAGACCTCCACCGTATGCTCCACCGTGTCCTCCGATCGATCCACACAATGGTAACACCCGGGCGTTTCCTCCCGCCTTATCCGAAACAGGAACCTCCTGAAATAGCCATGTCCGGTGAGGACCTGCGTCAGGCGGAAGGTGAGGACGCCGTGGCGCCTCTCAAGCCACTCCTCAAAGAGGGGTCTTACCGCCGCAATTGTGGCGTGCCCTGCGCTGGGTTGCGACAGTCGCACTCTCCATGCCGCCATGAGATCCCGCCGGAGCTCTGTCCGCTGTGCCGCGATTACTCGCGGCAGCGGAGTTACGCCCCGGCGTTTCGCCTCCTCGCGCCACTCCCAAACGTGCGCGAGGACCTTTGCCTCCAGATCCCACGGCGGTAACCCGGCAAGGAGGCTCGCCACCTCGCAGGAGACCGTGCGGTATCCCCGTACCATCCGGATGGCCATGACCCTTTGGGACGCGTTCAACCGGCGGGCTGGCCGGAGCCTCAACGAAGGCGCCCACACCGGTGCCCCGTAAAGGGCCATGGACCGCACGACCCCCAATATTTTGACCCCTGTGTTTGTTTCGCAGTTTCTTCTCAGTGGTAGTCAGATAGGAAATGTTGACTCCATCTAGCTAGTTTTTTTTTAATATGACGTGTAAACGTAATTCCGATATCCTATTTACAGAATAAACAATTTCACTTCACTTCATTTGCTCAGATGGAACCAGAAGCCTAAATCCAAGTACCTTTTACTCCCAACTAGTCCCCATGGCCATCAGAGCTCAAGCTTTAAACTGTAGGCTAATAAATATGTATATTCCTATCCATGGTAGCTTGTCACTTCCGAGGCCACCGCATAAGGGTATCCACTTTCAAACCTTTTGTTGCTTCTCAAACTATTCATCAGGATTTAACCTCTTGAATGCCGCGTAATGAGACACAATGATTATCTATTGTGTCTCCCTCGATATCGCGACCTCGGGATTTAAGGAGTTAAAACACAACAATAGAAGCTGTTCCCAGCTTTACATATATTCTGCTTTCACATTAATGTTTATTGATTTGGATTTCCAACGTTCTACCACAAAATAGAGAGATACGGAAGGTAGGCTCTGTACAACGAGGTAAAAGGCACACACACAGCCACGCGTCAGAGAGCGCATACAGAGAGTGCAAGCGCACTCGCGACTGGCATTTCGTTTGAGATAGTATTAGACCAAAATTATTATTACGTTATTTAGCACGTACTTCAGCCTATAATGTTTCCACTGCTGGGACACAGGCCTCCTCTCGGTGAGAGGGAGTGGGCCATAATCCATCACGCGGGCCCAGTGCGGGTTGGTAGATGTCACATGCCTTTGAATTTTCGGTTCTAAGACAATGTCGGTTTCCTCACTATGTTGTCTTTCACCATTTTGAGACCAGTGGTGATGAAATAATTTACACAGAGTAAAGCGACTGTCTGGTTTCGAACCTACGACCTACAACTCTTAAATCGCGGCCGTTACCATTAGGCCACCATTGATCCCATTGGTACCATTAGGTCCTTTGTCAACAATTTTCTCGCTCGAGAAACGTATAAAAGATTGTAGGACCCGTGTAAGTAAAAGAGATACATGATCGCTGACCGTTCACACCGCCGCGCCGGTGAGTACTCATTTGTCGCAACAACAAGAGCTATCAAAGAGAGTACTCGATCAGCGACGCTCGCTTCTCGGGCAGAATACTCGCTGAGAGACTCACACTTGGTAAAAATGCATAGCAGTGAGTAGCCGCTCATCACCGTCACGCACTCGCTTCTCGTTGCTCGCCAACTCGTATTTAGTTGCTAGCTCTACGTCCTTCTCATTTATCGCCCGGCGATGGGTCAAGTGTCTCAGCCCCACAGTGCGTGCTAAGTAACGATTACGACCAATATCGGCCTAGCATTACCGTACGCACGCGTCTGGGTTGTCTTGTGCATGTGCCTGTTTTCGCTCAGTGTGAGAAGCCAGCCTTTTGTACCTATCTATTCTGTGGTTCTACCTTCGTACGGGCTTCTCGTTTATTATTTCACCGTTGCTTTACCGTTTTGGTCGGTACACGTTAAACTACATACAAACTCTGTGTTGTTTTGCATTATTAGATAAACCGTCAGTTAGCGATGAACTCGGGGCATCAATGTACCTAGATACGAATAATTTTCGATAAAGTAAGACTGACCTGGATTAATTGTAGCCATAAATTGGTGAATTTGCATGAGTTGGTTATTGTTTTATGGCGTGTTTATTTGTGTCTATAATAATGTAATAATACCGGGTAATTTTTATCCAAATGCCTTTTCTGTTACAGTGACGGATTGATTATTTTTCACACTTAGTGGATATTTGCGACTTTAGATGTGGTTATAGTTTTTTAATGTCCAGTTTATGTCAAAGCGTTTTCTCCACCCTTTGTCAACGATGACTGGATTAGAAAGCACTGTCTCTTTTATAGGCTTCGAACCTTCCTTGAGAAACTTTGTTAAGTAAGCGTTTTTTTAAGTTATTAAAATCAAGAACTCACAAGGCCCTTTAATCAGAACACGCATTACTACTTAAAGGCGGAAATAGCTATGGTAGTAGCTATAGTCAGCCACAAAAAGATGGAAACATCGACAAGAATTCATTTAATTGTTCTCTCTGTTCTATATTATTGTATTAATATGTAGCCACAAAATATATTAAACATTGTGTACTTAATTATAGCTTCACATTGATACAGTATTGTACAATACCGTCAAATTAATTACTGTCTATGTATACATATTTTTGAGGCTGACGGACAGTCAGCCTCAAAAATACAGCGGCGATTTCTTGTAGAAGAGTTGGTATGCGAAACTACTCAGTACATTAGTACTTTCCCGTACCAACTCTTCTACAACAAGCCGTACTTATTACTTTAAACTCTGAGCAAAACTTTATGCTCCAACCAAAGTGCAGTGAAAATTACACAACACTATGTACATCCTTACTTCCTCATCAACAGCTCAACACACAGGTTACGTATACTGGCGAACGCAAGTTTTTACTTCGACGGTTATCGCGCTAGATGAAACGTATAAACATAATGCAACGCAGGTGCGGACTGAACATGTGTGGCGTAGTGTATGGCAAAGTTGGTGCTGCGTTGCTTGAAATTCCGTGGTACTGTTACAGAGTAGAGATCATTGTGAAGAAGCACCATTCCTCATAATATTGTTTTAGAAATTCACAAGTAATAAATGGTACGAATAATAAGTACAATAGTATTTTTTTGGTCACAAACATTCACTTGTACCTACTGATAACTGATTAACATATTCACGCCTGTATTCCCTGAAGGGCTAGGCGGAGGTGTACCTGTAGTACACTCACATTTCGCCAGTTATGTTTGAGTCCCATGTAAGAGGGGGGAGCCTATTGCACATTAATAATTGATTGTCACCTAAATAGTCGCAATTAAACTATGAACCAAAAAAAATGCGTCAAAAATATCTGCTAAGGATGCACGTTATGCACCCTCCGTGACAAACAAGTCACAAAAGTTGCTAAGATTGTAGAGGAAAAAACTTTAACTTTAACTAAACAACTGTTATGAAAACTTAAAACGAAAACAAAACACTAACTAATACTTTTAATTTTTGATCGAGCGAGCGCCAAGCGCGAGCGAAGCGTCTCCGTTTCTGTTTGGGGAAAAATGCTTTCGTATGTCCAGGTGTCCGGTTGTCTGTTCTCCTCTATAGGTCGCATTTCTCAACCTATTTTCGTGGAATTTTGCGAGCAGGTTCGATAATTATATAGCTTTTTCTATGTTGATTCAGTTTTTCGAAATTTTTCAAAATAACGGAGATATAGGGGTTGAAAACGTAACAAAAAAAAAACATATTTCAGCTATTTCGTGCTCTTTGCGCGCGCCTTTTGTTTTAAGGATTTTGTTTTAAGGTGCGTGGTGAACATTTGTTCAGTTTTAAGTTAGGCAAAGACAGACTCGCGAGGTCTACGTAATACAGCTCACAGAGCCACTAGTTATACTATTATAAATATTAGTTCAAGCATGTAAACATGTAAACTTTCTGTATTTTTCTTCAATGGTACAATGAAGCCGCGTTGGAAAGCATCATACGCTTTTGTTATGAGTCAGTTTTCGCTAGGAATTCAGAATTTGAGTGCATTTTAACGTAATTTATTATAGAGGAAAATAAACTCTCTTGAAACTATTCAGTGGAATGGACGCAACTTAAACGTGTCCTGTTTGATTCAAACAAAATGTTCATGAATATTCCGTGTCATTGTTGTTTGACGAAAATTATTAAATGAAAACTCTGTGTCACCAAATTGTGGAAAACAGAAGTTTTATCATACAGGATGTTGTTTGTTAACAAACAATGGGAGATGAATTAACATAACTTACACGAGTCAATATACGTAAATACACGTTCATGCCGGTTCTGCTTCTTCGTGTCGCACGACAGTATTTCAAATCTTGTTGTTTCAAAACTTCGCCACTTCCACGGTGTTGTCGATGGTAGCACAGAGGACACTTTGACTGCATGTTTTGGGACACAGAGGGTAGGATAGGAGGTGGAGCATAGTTTGCGATTTGCGTGACTACTTATGAGAGAAGATGTAAAGGAAAAATTTTTTGCTGACGAAATAAGTTTACGTCAGTAGATTAACGGTTCTATAACTTACGATATTTTGGTGCTTGTAACATTGGCGCTGCACTGGTGCTTGTTTTGGTTTTGTTTTGCTTGATGTTTATTTTTTTTTTCGTTTTTTATTTTATTGTTACTAACACTGTATGAGTCCCATGGTTACTCTCAATAAAGAATGCATTATTATTATTGTTATTATCAAAATATCGAGACGTTATTTTCAACAAAAATCACGGAGGATGTCCTGTAGCTACGAGGGGAGTTCAATGTATTCTCGGTATCGGCTTGAAAAAATTACGTAAATTCAATATATGTATAACGAAGGTGCAGAATCTTGGTAAACAGCCACCATCTCTTTGTGAATAGTTTTTTGACTTTTTCCTTGTTTAAATGATAAATGATTTTATTTTTGTGTAGGTTTGTATAAACACTTTTACACGTCAATCAAATTTTTTTGAACTAGATGTGTTCGGCGTTTGGTAAGGAATTTAATAACAGCGCGGTACTCGATTTTCTTCAACATTGTCACGTTAACCCTTCCAGTTGTCGTTGACTAAGGATAACTAGCAAACTAATGATCACAACTATATGAAATTTTACCTTTATACTCTTATATAATGTCATTATTTAATTAATTAATCAAATTACTCGCATTATGAGTAAATCACCCTCATACCGAGAATACACTGAACGAACACTATGGTTTCCTAGAAAAGCGCTGACCACTATGGTTTCCTAGAAAAGCGCTGAACACTGTGGTTTCCTAAAAAAGCGCTGAACGTTATGGTTTCCTAGAAAAGCGCTGAACCCTATGGTTTCCTAGAAAAGCGCTGAACACTATGGTTTCCTAGAAACGCGCTGAACACTATGGTTTTCTAGAAAAGCGCTGAGCCCTGTGGTTTCCTAGAAAAGCACTGAACACTATGGTTTCCTAGAAAAGCGCTGAACACTATAGTTTCCTAGAAAAGCGATGGCCGCCACATAACAACTGCAGTGACAGCTGTCACGACAATGATGGCAGCGGGGTTTGACTTTGACGGTGTCAAAAAACGCTCTCTAGGCAAACACACCAACTTACTTTCATAAATAACATTTCGGTGACGTCATTCGTCGGTAAATTGCGGACGCTATGTGGCGGCCACCGCAGTCTTAAGAAACCTTAGCTTAAGAGGAGTAATAAGACATGAAAGTTTAAAAAAAGTATTTTAAAAATACAAAATTCGAACACCAAATAAAACAGAAGATCTTCGAGCAAATTCCGAAATACTCAAGTAAAGATCCTTTCCCTGGCTCAACCACGATTTTGACTGCCCTCAGCGGTCCTCCATTACTCTCTGTCTGTTACGAGTTTCCTACACTTTGTCATTCCATATATTAACACGTACATAGACTCATTTGTTAACGTACACATCAAAGCGTGAAATAAAGGGATGTTGGGAATGTTTTGACTTTATTAGGCTATGTTTTTCAACAATAGTTATTTTGGAGTTAACAAGACTAGGTTGATTTTTTTTTGGAGTCGGGTCTTATGCCATTTAGAATTCAAGACAAAATATGACACACGTTCTTTAAAATGACCAGTAACTAGGTACTCGTAATGGTTGCAGTTAATTCCTATAAGCTAATTTTTCTCCAGAGAGATAGTGTTATTCTCGGATGAAATTAACTTTCTGTCCTGTTTTTCAAAACAAATTTTCAACCGGCAACGAACTTCGAATACTCATATAAATCTTCTACTAGTAACGGACTTCTAAAACTCTTGATGACTGTAATAAATCGTCAAAAAACCACGTAGAACTAATCCTCAAACGACCAAAACAAATTACAGTAATCCAGCAATTTGTACTCCTTCATAATATATTAGCTGAATATTATATCCGGGAGAAATAAAAGGCGCAGATGTTAAATATTAATAACGTCGAATATGTGGCGTTCGTATTTCATCACGTACCGACACTCAATCCGTCATTTCTGACAAGTGCCCCGAGGCTAATACGATCAAAGGTTTATTACGCAACTAATATAGAAATTGCTGATTACTGTGGGTTTTCGGAAAACTCCAAAGCGAATTCTATTTTTGTCCAAATTATAAGAAGGGTGGGTTACTTTCCAAATTAAAAAGTTTCCAGGTTCTTTCGTTTCACTTAAAACCAGAATTTTACCAATCACTAAAGAATAAGCAATTTTTAAACGATTGTATAGCTTTTATCGCGGGCTTTGAGCGCGGCGACCGAATCAAGAAATTCCGTAACGAAAATAAAACCTAACACCCCCCACTCCGCCTACCATGTAGCTCGGCCGAGCGTTCGCTTAACGAGTATGTATATGGTACGACTGTACTTCAAATAATAACAAAGAAAAAAAAATACAGCAGAAATAAAAAATAAATAAATAATTATAATTGCATAAGTTGACAAAAAATGCTATGCAATAGCTTTACCGCGGCAGTCCCCGAGTGCCACACGTGTTTTTTTTTTTCTTACTTAATAGCGACTGGTATGTTTGCTGAAGCGCGTACGGATGGCTTTCAAACCATCATGCGCAGGAAAGCAAACTCCTTGCTGCATCGTCTACGAAGCAGCAGCAACAGCATTCTGAATGTGATTGCTGTCCGTTTTGACTTTCCTGTCCAGAATCAGTGGGGAGTCAGTTAAGTCAGTTATGTATAGGTACTAAAATGTTATTATTTTGGGTACAATTTTTGTTACTGACTGAATAACATTTTATGTTTGTATGTTTTTTTTTGTGTTATTATAATATGGAGATTCTCTGAAATAAATAAATAATAATAATAAGTATCAAACTTATTACATATTGCTGATTTATACGAGTAAAGAGTGATTTTTACAAAAAACGGAGGAAAATAGACGACCGTAGTGATTACGGCGAAAAGTCCCATGTGTCTGTTATTCCACGCATGGAACAATGTTATTTACTTGGCAGTGGAAATAGATAAATGGTATTTCCCTAGACGAACACATCAGCAAGAAGGTTTATTTCTAAAATATTACCATTAATAACCACAGGTATGTACAATCACCAAAAGAGATAAGTAACCAGGGTCATCGATATAGTTGAAGTTTAGTTAGAAACCGATGAATGTTTTCGAATAAAATTTTATTTAATTAATAAAAAACAAACAGGACATTTATCAAATTAAATTTACCGTACAGTCCGGGAAATTAATATTGTTAAGCAAATTAAAACCCTAAGTCAGTTTACCTTGTTAATGCTATTTCATACATGTGTCAAAAAATTGCAGTTGTGTTTTGAATAAACGAACAATTTTAGTTGGTAATCAATTTGCTTAACAAATAATTTCCTTGACTTCACCTACATCTTATAATAACTTACAGATATAATTACTATTTAATTAATAAATAGCGTTTAAAATTACCTAATCATAGCTATTAAAAAGCAGTTTCTATCAGATATTACTTAAAACACGCTTAATAACTCACTCGTCTGAACGGGTTACATCACAAATACAAGTAATTAAATAGGTTTTCTCGAAACTTCCACGTAATAAAATAATATTATTACTTGTACTCTACTGGTATAACACGTACCGATTACAAGTTGAAGTTAAAGGAATATATATCGATTAAGTTTTTAAGTTGTGGTCTGATAATTAACTTATTACAATTTGCTAGGTTAACGCACGATAAATGAAAACAATTATTGGAAACGTTATTGAAAAGAACATGAGAAACGATTTGTTAATGAAGTTGGGGACTTAATTGTTACATAACTACCGGCTATAAGTTACCGCAAGCACAAATATAATAACATAATGGTTTCAAACAAATTTGTAGAACTGAGTTTTAACTAACCATTCCTGTGAGTTTCAAAATGTTTGTAATTTAGCTTTTAGTAACATAATTTTAAACATTAAATGTCTATACAAAATCGATGAACAGACTATTTCGGTTATTTTATGTGATGTTTGTGGCAAAGAGACATGTCGGTGAGGCCGGAAACCGGTTTTCTTCATGCAATTTCCTGTATGCAAGTAACATATTTATTTTCTACCGAGCTTAGAATATACCAACTTCTGTCGTCATGGTATACACCGTTTTTGTAGACATCCAACAACCTGTCTGCGACAGAGATCCTTCCATTTTTAACTTACACTTCCTTTGCCTTCGGGCGTTCAAAAAAGTTCAAGCAGTTTCAGTCTCTCTAAGCTAGAAATAAAAAAATATACATCTGCATAGTCTTTGAGCGGTTAGCCGGGCAATCGACAGTCTGTTTTTTCTTTTATGTGATTTTAACCGTTTACCGATACCGTTTAGTTCTTGGGTAGAATTTTAATTTCTGGAAAAAATAGACAAACTCCTTGGTCTTAAGGATTTTTTAGAGGGTTAAAGGACTGAAAATGGCAGCAAATATAATTCTTGTGAGGCCAACGAACCACCAATTAAAACAAGTAACTGCCATCACCAATAATAAATAAACAAATAAATCCATTTATTTTCAGGCAACTCAGGCCCATATATACCTTAACCTAAACATACATATTTTAATTTAAACCAAACTTGTGTTCATAAATAAGGCTTAAGACTATGTCAGTAGCACTTCCCTTTGCACCAGCTTGACTATGTACTGCCCTGTGGAACTTGTCCGCGGAAGCTACTAGACACCATGTCCTGCAGCCAAAAGTCGTCTTCCATGACGAGGGTCAGATAACAATTAGGTACACAATAATGAAAATAGCAAAATATTATTACACTAATCGGAGATTTATCACCCGCTCATTGTAAATTCGATGCCCTTAGACTTCCACGAGATGGCCAAGTCCTAAATATCTCTTCAAGTGTGCCGGTAAACAATGTGGTAGAGAGCCAGTCACTAAGTCAGGATGACCGTTAAGAAGACCACTGCAGCTACCACGTCTCCAGATATGTTTTATCATCATCATACTCAATGTTGCGGATGCGGAAGGCGGAGAACAGGGTGTTGTGGCGCAGCCTGTGAGAGTGTCATGACCAGCAGTGCACTGCGATAAACTGAGTTGATCGATAATCAATGTTGCCGCCGCAACAAAGCTATGGCGTGCGGACGCAATTCATACGCTACTAACAGTTGTTAGACATTGAACGACTGACGCGGAGTGCGCACACATATTTAGAACTTATTTTTTTTTTTGCTTATGATATTGTTGTACAAGTAAAGAACAAGCAGTAAACTATATATGTTTCACTGGAAAATCTCATGAAAAACTGCATTCAATTCACTACAAAGACTCCCAACAATTTGACTAGACCACAACACATTTAAACCAGAGACTCCACTCCATATTTCCAGTCGAACAATAATCCTAAGCCGATGTCATTGTGTCTCCGATACGTCCGTCTGTCTGCATTTCGATGTTTGGTGACGTGAGGCCTGTCCAGCCTCAATTTGATTTAGTGTGACATCGAGTGCTAGATTGTATCTTCAATGATGTATTGGAGTGAATTTGTAAGTGTAAAGGAGTGATTAATGTATGAGATCGGAATAGTGTCGAAAGTACTTTTTTGTTGAAAGGTATTAAATATTTACCTATGTGGAAATAACTATTCTATGTGTGAAAGTAGACGAAGTATGAAGTGAGGTCAAAGACTTCAAAAACTTTGCGACACGTTGTCAGTTAAAACAAATAACAAGTGGAACTTTCATGATTTGGTGTATCAAAATCTTGCTTGAAAGAAGCCGCTTCTGAAATTAAACCATCCATAAAATTGACGGTTTTGAGTAATAAAAGTGATTTATCATTAAAATTTTAGTAGCGTTTAAAAAACATTGTAGGTATATGTATTTGTTGAAATAACACGCAAGGATGCTGCCGGTAAAATTCTAAATTACTTAGATGTTAAATCCCATTCAAGTTAAACCTAGACACTGCAGCCAAAAGATCTTCAAAGACAGTCTTGTATCAAAATCGTCATGACTCCAAGACAAACATCCCAAAATGTATTTTATTCAACAAAGCAGCGCATGACACAAACATTCCTCCTTCCCTCCTCTGCTCGGCTACCCAATACGGTCCCATCATAACTCCTAAGTCCTTTAATTACATTAACATTCGACTTCTAAAGTAAACATAGCTTGTTAATTGCTAAGCGAATTTTCTTCAACTTGGATTCCTCTCACGTTGTCCATAAACTACCTCCAACGGTTAACAGAACGCGGTTCGTTTTATAAGCAGAATTTTCTAGAAACAAATTGTAAGACGATACTGTATTGTTGGCTATTGGGAATGCGGTTTAGATTTCTGGATTGGAATAGGAACTGCTCAAGTACTTGGATAGATTCGTAAATTGACATGTGTGAAAACAAGATGACATTTATTTTTTACAAGCCGTGTCCTCGATGGAAATTTTTCCATCGGCAAAAATTACGAACTTCTATACGAACTTTCAAATTTCCATGCAAACTTTCACTTTTCCGTACGATTTTTCAAATATTTTCTTTCATTCAAACCTTGTCCTGAAAATTACAAATACAACAAAAAAGAATTAGCCCAATAGGCGCGAACGCTTTGAAGTGATGCGCGGACAAACATTTTTGGCAAATGTTTTTTATTTATTTATGAAAACTTTATGCACAATTTAAAAATAACTATGCATAATGTTTAGGCATTTGCAATCAGCCTCTCTTAGGGTGCAGAGACGGACCAAAATAAAAAATAAAAAAAAACGAAAAAAATATAAACGGAAAAAATAAACGAAATGTTCTAAAATTCTGCAAACTAACAGTAGCTTTTTGATGGATGACAAAAGCCGTAAGTCTGTACAAATGAATAAACTGAAGTTATGATACCACTCTTGTTAGAGAATTATCAGAATCTACGGTTGGTAAGACTTTGGAAATAGGCTTGATTTCGATGACGTATTTTGCCAACAACAAAGTCTATTTTTGCTTTCACGCTCGAGTATTGAAGTGACAGCATTAAAATCGACTCCTAAATAAAGATATTTCCTGGTAAAGGTACCCACTTATTTTCCGTTTACGACAAGACTAAAAAAACAAACTTATAATAATAACAGCATTTAGTAGGCACTTCTAAGTCAATAGTTCAACACCACAATCAACCTAACTCTGAGGCAACCGCCATCCACCAACCATTGACTTGCTTTACGTTGACAGGTCTTGTGGTCGCATGGTCGCCGTTCGGTAACTCGGCATTTGGTCGCAAGCTCCTAACTCCTGCGGTCAGTCCGAAACAGGCCTTAGATTTGGCAGTTCGGTTACGGTTACTCACAAATCGATTGCTTTAAGAGAAATGTAGGCAATTTAATCGAAATTGGTGATGCTTTTAGGTTTATAGAATGTTTTTGAGTTGTATTGCCTCTTTATTATTTATTGCGTCTGATTTTTACAATGTTCTGATTCCTTTAAAACTGTTGTATTTTTATTTGATGTCTAGCAAATTTTTTTTAAATTTGACATTAAGAGCTGATTTTTCAATAGGATAATAACTTTTACATAATATTTGCCAACCCGCCGTTTTTATTCTTTAGATAAAAGTCATCTTAATCCATTTCATTGATATTATGAAATATGTTTTTTTTTTCGATCGACACAACTTTCAACATTTATTCATTTCCTAATGGGGATGGCAAAGATGGCTGGAGGTGGATTTATCATAAGGAGCCAACCACTTTAAAATAAATATGTTGAATAGAAACCACCACAAAACACCGTGTATTCAATAATAAAATTCATTCATTCACTATGTCTTTCTACATTAATATCAAAGTTCTTCAGATACATTTTCCTCTACAATAATAATTGTCTTGTCACTTTATTGGACGTTGTTTTCCACAAATAGAAAATACGATTCTCCCGTTGCAAGACTTGCAGTGCGAGTATATTTTAATTTATTTCCCCGTCAGGTGTGCTGCGGTACGAAATTGTGTGATGCGGAGACGGATAAGTAACTCTATTAAAATGTGGGTAGCGAAATACGCTCAGAATAGTTTAGGTAAAATTATTTTGTCAGGTAGTTCCGTTTAATGAGATATGATGTCGCAAAATTCTTTGTGGTGTGTTTTGTGATAAATTTAAAGATTTTCATGTGTACTGTCTGAATACCGTAAAATTAACTGTCAAGATAATCCTGAAGATTATCCCTAATAAAGTAAATTATATCTACCTTAGTATTGTGTTAACATGGCATAAATTAACTATAGCATTTTGTAGAAGCTACGAGTTTAAATGACATTCTAAGTAATGATACCTACTGTAGAATTTTTATTGTGCCAGGATGAAATGTAGTCCTTGTCTAGTTACCTAGCACTTGCAATTCGCTTTTTATTTTCTTTTAAATTCGCCTTTTCATTTATTTGATCAAGACCCGACCTGCTTTTACCTCCCACATAAAGTTACCAAAACACATTGATATTCCCATATAAACTACGTTTATTAAACCATCCGCTGCCCAACTAGGTTTGGCCGGACCACCAGCAAACTGTAAGAGTTGGCAATTCCAACAGTCAGCCGGACAAATGCTTCGCAAGAATGGTCCACAAATTTATGGCAACAATTCGTTAACTCTACAAGGGCGACGTGAAGAATGCGTCTTTATGCGTCTTCGAGCCGGGCCATTACGAGACCTCGTCTTATTTTAATGTACGGGTTTGTGAGGAAATTGAAAAAGTTTTGTTGTATGGGTCTTGTTGGTCAAATGATATGTCTATGTTATGTGTTTTGCGGTTTTGAGTGCGTGTAGAAAGTAGACCTTGGGCCCGCTTGGTAGATTACAGCCCTCGCCCTTTCAAAGATAGGAGGCCAGTGTTCCAGCAGTGGAAACATTATAGGCAGATTATAGTTAACGTGGAGTGCGTTAGGGTTATATCCAACAGATTTTCGACTACTTTAAGGAATGTTGTAAAAACTTAATTTTCTCGTCATCTTACCTACTTCAAATGGCAGAAATATGGTGCTAATGTTTCATGGCTAAACATAGTTTAACTTTGAATATAGTTTATTTTTAACATAATGTAGCAACAAAGTTTGTTAAAACTTCAAATAAACCTGAAGCGGTGATTTTTTATTTTACAACAAGGTGGCAGAAGTAGTACATACATCAAATCAATAAACCCATCTGAAACTAAGGTGAGGCTTCAAAGAACAAACAAATAAAACTAAATTATGGACCGTCAGATTGCCTGTTCCTAGGCAAGTATAGCAATCTTACTTCCAGCCTTCTTTTACGACCAGCCAGGCATGATAAACAGACCATAAATTCTATGCACGCCAGACCTGCCGAAAAAACTAAAATAGCATGTCTATGAAACGAAAAGGTATGTACCTAATAAGACAAATACGTAAATGTACCAAGGCTTGGTCCTGCAAAAAACTAGGGAAGACAATTCTATTTTTAGACGGGACCCCTCAAAAGGAACTCTGAAATGCTACTTACATTACAGCTATATCAACACTGAGGCGAAATAGACTCACGGAGGGAACCAGCGGGGTAATTACGTAACACATTATCAGTAAGAATGGGTTTCATTTTGACAGTTCAACAACATTCATTGCGTTATTTACGTTGTTGAGCAGACAAATTTTTCGAAGATATGAAGCAATGGATTAGCAATAGGCTTCAAAATGATTCAGATTGTGACAGATAGTGTGTTACGAAATTAGGGTACAGTACTTTTTTTTACACTTTCTTAAGAAAATATGTATACTGAAACTCTGTGTTCCTGGCGTCCATTAAGTGAAAATCTCAACGTGAAAACTTAGGCTTGCATTCCTTCTGCGCTGATGTCGGTCACGTACGTCGGTCGCGCGTACGATTATACATTGTGTTCTATATAGCACCATACTGCGACGCTGACGTCAGCGGCGCGTACGTTGCTACGCGCCGCATATCACGCGCGTCGGTCTCGCTCGCCAGCGCCGCGTACGTCGGTCGACTGACGAGCATAGAATTGTGCGAGCGCCCTCAGTCTGTTACCGACGATCAGCTCAATGCCACGCTTGGCAGACGACTGTACTGTAGAGCGATCCGTATCGCAGTACGGTATTTTATTATTTATTTCTCCCTGACGTACGCGACTGACTGTACGCGACCGACCGTACGCGACCGACATCAGCGTAAGAGGAATTCAGGCCTTAGGTGAAGTTAGCTATCATTCGACCTGATGCAAGAGATTGAAGTGTCAATCCCTTGCATCAGGTGGAACGATAGTCAATAGTGATTGTCAGCTCACTTCACCTAAGTTACAACGATGAGATTTTTGCAGAATAGACCAGTTGAAGTCTTGGATGGTTCTTTTTTGTAACTTTTTATTGGTTGTCAGTTTTATGACGTAACGAGATGAATGGAACAGTTTATTTGTGCAATTATTTTTCTTTGTAGATATAAGGGTACCTAAGTACCTACCTATACATTTATAGACAAACCGTACAAGCGATTCCAAGAAGAATATCGGACCAGGAGGCACATTACCTTGCCTTTACAAACCTTATAGGCTTCGAAGAATTTATGTTTTGAGCCTACTTTCGCATTGAATTCCAGAACTAAACACTGTCCTGTGTGTCGTATTATGTTTTTTCCGGTAAAAGTCTATCAAAGTAACCACAATTAAGTCTAGACCCAACATGGGTCGATACCTAATTATTCTGTCTAGCTCATCCTACGATCCTCTGGTACCACAAAAACCTGAAAAACGTTTTTAGCACATCGTTTGTTAGAGAAAAGAGATTCTAATCAGAACCGCCTATCTTCATCTTATTGAAACTTTTCTTACATACAACCCTAATTAATTCCCGAAATGGTTCATATAAACATCGAAGAAAAAAGTTTTCAAGGGAATCTGATAAACTTCAGCAGTAAAATCTCCGTACAAAGCAAGGAGCGTTCGGAATTCCGAAGTATTAAAGCATGAAAGGAAACTGTCCGGAACTTATTGAAGCAATCAGATTGTGCAGATTCCGTTTAACATTAGCGAAATTCTTGCTGGAACCCAATCGCATTAAGAGCCCATTTAAACTTTTTGCCACGAAAGGATTCTGTAATTCCTTCGTTCCTGAAAAATAAATAGGCTTAGCAATTTAGAATTCGAATCTCCTTGGATTGTATTCTTTTTAGGCACCATTTTGGGAGTAAGTGTAATGAAAAAAGTTTTTTTTCTTTGGCCTGATGTTAATGTTGTAGTTTCTGAAGAAGAGTTCCGCTGAACTGATTATCTCTGCACGTTAATGTGGGCCTTGAATTTTCTCTATTATTGGTATTTATTTGTCTATGCGTGATCCAAGTTGAATCAGGAAACTTTTTTGGTTCGTATCTATTCTGTATATCAAAATAAACGCTACACAAGAAAGGAATGTTATCAATTTAAGCCATTGCCAACATAATCGAACATTTCCAAATTATTTGGGTCTAAATTATAAAACTTACCTACTTGTTTAAGTATTACTATTACAGATATTAATTGAATCTAACTCACATTTTATATCTGGAAATCAGCGTGATGTAATTCATAGAAACATTCTAAAATTATTTATTTTTATTTTAAGAAGAATGTGGACGTATAAATCATGACAAATCTCAACGTAAAGTGACGGGACTTACAAAACGTGTTTTCCTTTTAAGTAAATTGTCGCCATATCAGTCATGTCCGCTCATATTAACGCCTCACGCTATTTATTTTCTTGGTTCGCGAAAATTATTCTTTTTAATTTTTCGCTCGGCGCTGTGGGAGGGGTTTGGTTTATAACACATTCGCGTCACGTCGACCCTTTTCATAAATTCCTTTCTTAAAACATTGTGGTGCGTCAACATGGCAGAATGAATAAAACCAACACCGGTTGTATTTCCTCATGAATCGCATAATTTTGTTATTTTAGAACATTCCTGTCGGATCCAACCGGGCTGTAGCAACTAGAATGTTTTTACAACCTCATTAAAGACGTTAACTGACGTTTTATGTTTGAAAGGATTCTTTGCTTCAGCCTTACAACAGAATACTCGTTAACAGCCACTTTAGGCTGGTTATCAAATTTTTAATGCCAAGTCTGCTGTGCTTTCACTTACGCTGGCCAACAAAGTTTTTTATGGTGTACTTTCGCTGACTCTTCATTGCTTCTATAAACTGAGTCCTAATTTAACTATTTTATTATGCTTAGGTATAGAGTTTATTTTATTTACTTCAGTGCGCAGAAATTGGGTAGGTGGTAGGTGGGTCACTATTTGACAGACTAAATAAAAAAAAGGGTATACTCTTCACACTACAACTATATTAAAACATCGTTGAATCGTGACGGACTCAAAAACAAAATAAAACTAAAAAGTCACCAACGATCAACGTTATCAAATAAAAAAAAAACTATTCAAGTTTAAATTGAAATTGCCGCGTCCACAATTCGAAAATCGAAACGAACACAAACCGTGAGTAAATGTGAAACAGTTGTAACTCGCAACTGAATAAATTGAATACAGATCGTAACTTGAGGAATTTTAATGGAAATAAACGAAAAACTGCAAAGCAAATTCGAATTCCTAAAGGTATTGGAAGAACATTTTGAGCCATTTTTCCTGAGGCCCATTGGGTAAGTCCAACATTCATAAAGTACGACGAAATGTAGGAATTCTTGAAACGTAACTTAGGACCGGTCATAAAATGTTTGTCAAATTCTTTTGGGACTTCAGGTTTTAAAGAAAGGAATTTTTGTTAGGTTTTTTGGATTATCACAAAAACGATTGTAGTGGTACACACGGCTACTTAACAATCTATACATTTGCATTGTAAGCTGACCTTTCATTGTACTAGCTACTACTATAGCTTGATATGTAGCCATGTGTCCAAGTTTTTGAGTCAGAATTGATGAATTGTGAATGTGAGGACTATAAGGATCATTGTTTTTTTTCTCAGTTAGTTTTAATGATGATCTGGCAATTTGAATAATTTGTGCAGCCTACCCAAATGTCCTTTCTTTGGTATTGTTCGTCGAATCGTTGAGTTCCTTAAGTTCCGAGTTGAGCTGCACGATTACTGACAAATGCGTGCACTGGCTGGACTGGTCCACTCAGTCTGTGTGATTCTTTCTTCAAAAGACCATTTCAGACACTAATCTACACGGTCTTTACATGATCTAACCAAGATTATGTTTGGACTTTAAAAGAGACTGTGACCTCTGAGTTCGTTTCGGCCTTTCTTCTCAGAATAGTGAGATAGGAAACGCCGACCTCATTTAGTTTAAAAAATATGATTGACGTGTAAAAGTGTTTGTACAAACCTACTTACAGAAATAAAATCATTTATCATTTATGAGGAAAGATATGTCAAGCATGTTTGCTTAATTTTTTAATGAGATGGATCTATGTTTAATATTTGGTTTGCATAATAAATAAAATATAAATATAATTTCAAACAAAAAACGTCTACTGCTAGACATAGGCTTCCGCCAAGCACCGCGACTTCTACCTATCGGATCGGTGCTGGGCGGAGCATTGACTTCATCAGTCAAGATCTTTCCAGCTTCATATTTAAGTTCAATGTGGCTCTTACCATGCGTTGTTCACTCCCAGTTTTCACCGCGTTGATCACAGAAATATCAACAACAGTTAATTGAATACTTGCTTCTTCATCGACATAATGAAGTCAATCTAAATTTTTGTTGCATCATCAGGCCTCTGCCAGATCCACTTTCTGTACTCACATTTCCTGAAGAAGGATTTCATCATAAAGATGGCCTTCCTTCTCTATAAAACTAGCCAGTAGGTGACCCCGGTGGTCCCAACGTCCAACTCCAAATGGCCCCACTCGCAGCTTATCATCGCGTTGTTTGCCCAGTTTCGCGTTAAAGTCCCCCATGACAACGAAGAAGTGAGTTTTAGAGCCATGGCAGGCTTTGGAAATATCCTCATAGTCTCCACCTCATAGTCGGGGTGTGACGAGGTCGGGGCGTAAACCTGTACGAACTTCAGCGAAGACCTTGCGGATATTAGACCTTGCTGAGTATAAGGTACGCTACCCTGGTCGACAAACTCTCGATCTTCACTACGTTGCTCACAAGGGACTTATGGACGATCAACCCGACACGATCTTGGGACTACTGGTTGCCCTTCCGGAAATACAACTTTCCGGATTTGAGGATTATCGAGTTCCCCTCTCTTCGGACTTCAGAGACCCTGTCGTAACCTGCTCAATTCTTCCTCGAGTTGACAAGTCCGGTACCCCACGGGACGTGTGTGGTAACTTGCTATTATATAATTACATTATAGCTACCTCTGCGATGGCCTTTAGATATATATATATAGTATTTTTTTATTCCGACCTCCAGGGGGGCCAAGCCGCGCACAAAAGGTAGCAGCTTATAAAATGATTTGAAGACGTACCTGTTTCATCTGGGAGAACAACATTTCATTCTAACTCAGTAAAGGTCAACATTAAGAATCATTGTTTTAGGATAAACGAAAATAACGAAAAACTCAATCAAAGCAACTCAATTCCAATAAAAGCATTCCAATTTTCTATCAGATTTATTACCGCTCTTTAGTTTTATTTGCAAAAACCTTAAAGCCATTTTAAATACATTCAAATGCTTTTAAAATACTTGGCGGCTACTATTTTAAGTCCAATTGAAATATATTTTCAATATAAATCAGGGACATTCTTTCCTAGAGAGGAGTTGAAAAGAAATCGTCGTGAATAATTTTAGAGGAGGTAAGGACCGTTCCTAAATCCGAAAATACACATGCCTGTATTTTCTAAAAAGTATACAAGTACAAGCTAATTTCATGAAATTACAAGTTCTGATTGGTAAATATCACAATGGCATGCAAGCTACTTGCTTGCATAGGTACTTTTTAAGTACTAAGATTACATACATTGATAAAATATTATGATTATTTTTGGTGCAAAAATGATTTTTAGGTAGGTACGCAAATGTCGAAAATTACGAAATGTAAATGATAAAATCGATGTGGATTATTGAATTTTTGGGTGAAAATCTTCACCCAATTCAAAACCTTTCATTAACCCAGGAGGTGCCTACCATTTTTAACGAGCTAAAGAGATTTTATAGATTTCAAAACATTGTATAATATTTATTATTCCTTCAGAAGCATCAAAATCTTAGCACTCTTTCGAAACAAATAATAGTGCCTTAAAGAAACGTTAGTACGCATTTCACGTGATCCATACAAGTCTCACATCTTTTCGAACGCCTGTAGCATACTTCAAAGTGCCTTCAAGTGCTAGCTAGACGCCTCTTGAAAGGTTGACAGTCACTGACGCGCCATTTTTCTTTTTTTTCGTTTTGCACCTTTTGTTTCTGATTTAACGCTCACAAAACTGTTTTTCTATGCAAATAGTGAAAGGGTTTGTATAAAATGTTTGGGATTAGAATTTTAAATCGATCTGTAAATGGAATTTTTGATTTTTTCATCGTGAATGCTTAATAAAGATCAGATTTTAAGGGTTTCTTTTCTATCAATAAATTACTGAAACAGAATTTTTATAACGAGTAAAAGATATAAATGCTTGTGGATAAATGGTTTTTTAACGTTACTTAATAATAAGGTGGGAACATTTCGTTTTCTGTCCCAATTCAATCTATATTTTGAAATAAAAGATATTAGGTAGGTTCATAAGGCAGAAATATCTGATGATGCAAATTTTTCACACTTCTTATAATTTAGATAAAAGAACTGACGTTAGCAACGGTAGCTCTGCCAAATCCACAAAGAAATTCGTCTTCATAACTAAAAATAATAAATTCGTTTTCATTTTTCGGAAAGAAACGTTAATGATGTACCGTGTTTTAAGAGCAAAATAACTAAGGAACACCTACTCCTAAACAAGTTTACGATTTTTATGTCAGGTCGAATAAAAAAGGAATTATGTTAAACCCTGATTTACTACGTTTCCTTTAACGGCCTCCTGTGACACCGTAATGTAATAAAGTGACAGTTTAACCGAAGTAAAACTTTTTACTGGGTATATTAAACTTTTTAGGACAGTTTCTATTAATTTGGAATGGGTCAACTTTATATAGAAGCAACAATTTAAGTAGCGTACTCTACTAAACTTTTGAAATGTCAATTTTACCTTTAAATTAAAACAAACGCCATTCTAGGGTGTATCAATGAGAACGAATGCTAAAGTTAGTGTTGCAAATTAAATTAATATTTGAGCATTGATAATGATTATTATTATGTTGAATTCGTAACGATATTATTTTCTTGCTTGAACTACGTTTTGGAATACAGGTGATCTAAGACAGTAACTCTTTATTAAAGTCAAAGTTTTTGTAACATTTGTCAGATTTTTTTACAACTTGTCTTGTCCCGCTGGTTGGCAAAGATCCCTACAGCTTTCCAGTTCTCCTTGTGTGTTGCCGTCTCTGGACAAACTCCCGTAAACGCCTCTAAGTTAAATCAACAAAATTAAAATTAGTAGATATATTATATGTTCTTTAACAGGACGACAGTTTCATTATATTTTAAAAACAATGTTGCCAAAATGAAAATTACGAGTTGACAAAATCATTACACTACGGTGTAATAGTATCCCACTAACACCTCCCTCGACCAGGCATCACAGTGCTCCATCATCATGTTAATGGCAAAAGAAGACCAATTTGCGTCGAGCGCAATCTCATTGTTTTTGATTAAAATTATTATTGTTCTTTTTTATTCGCTATCCTACTCTTCACTGGCGTTGAGACATGAATCTAGAACGTTTTTCAGGCGACTAATATACGTAAATTTTATTAAATGGCGCGCACCCTGTAATGAAATGAAAATTAAATTAATTTTATTGTTTGGAAACCGGAGTCCTTTTATTTAAGATTTTACTGCTGTGTCAGTTCGTTTTAAAGGCTGGTTAATAAGGACGGTTTAATGAAGGCAGATATTTGTGTTTTTTATGTGCAGGTACAATTTTATTTTTCATTATCGCTGTGTTTTTGTCTTAAGGGGGAAGCGCCAAAGTAGCCCACGAAATTTAAATTTTCTTACGTTTTCTGCAATTTGCAGGTCAGTGTCAGGTTGTATGTTGAACAAAATACAATTATGTATTTACAGAATTTTAATCATTAAAATCATCAATATAAATAACTTTCTAAGTACATAATATAATCCAATTGAATGACTATGAAATAAGGAAATTTGAATTTCGCGTGCTCCCTGGCGCTTCCCCGTAAACAGATGATCACAGACTTTTGGAACAGAACATTCCCAATAATTAAATCTTACATTAATTAGATACATGTAGGTCTTGGCTTGCTTTGCTGTGGTATTTAAAATCAATTATGTAGCAAAAAAAACAACCCTTTACCTTTTATTAAAGAACCATAACTTTCAATTAGAACTTTAAAAAAACTCATGTATTTAGAGTCGTACGCTTTTAATAAGTTAAAACTTATATTATTCTCGCTCGCAGGCACGTATATATTTTTTATATTATTCAGTGCAATATAAGGTATCTTATGCCACTAAGCGTATACCTCGGTACATTTTTGGGTAGACTTTTTTGATATCCTTTTATCATTTCGAACTTGATAAAACATCGAGATTTCTTTGCTATAATTATGTAAGCTGTTTAATATTGATCAAATAAACCTTTCGAATAAGTTCTCTAAATGACGGTGCCGCATCAAAATCCATTGCTTAGTTTAGAAGAACAACGCGTTCACACAGTCAGACACGAAAACCGATTTCAATTTAAAAAATAATGCATAAATTGTCTGAACCAAGCTAAAATCACAAACAAATAAACTCCTATTTCCGGTAATAATATCGCTAGCTGTTCAAACGATCTAATTAACGTCCATAGTCAAATATGACGCTCGCAGATTCCATACCAATTTATATTACTACAATCTCTAGAGCAGTGCAGTCCAATATTTGTGGAAATGGACTCCCCCGGGCATTCTCTCTCACTACGTGGTCTAAATTCTAAACGCAAACGCATCTTGGCTTTTGCGGACGCTGCTTGTGAATATCAAATACTTGGTCACGTACCAATTCTAATTTCTTCATAAATCTATGTGCGGGCAGCGAGGGGAATCGGATCGTATTAGGATTCACTAGATTCAATGTTCGGTAGTTTTTATTTGAGATTTATTTAGTATATTTCTGGATGGGCTTCGTCTTTAAGCATATAGTGAAAGTAGTAAAGATTTTTGGAACAAAGTTTCTTATCGCACGGTACGGACTTGGCGGATGGGGCCTAGGCGAAAAAAAGTGAAAGAATTTTCTGTCACGTGTTTCCGTCACGACTCTTTATTTGTTTGTTTGGTTGAACGCGCTAATCTCAGGAACTACTAGTTGGCACTGAAAAAATCTTTTTGTGTCGGATATCGATCCGATCGAGAAAGGCTTTCGGTTATATAACATCACGCTACGACTAATAGGAGTGGAGCATAAATGAAAAATGTTGCAAAAACGGAAAAAAATATTCCTTTTGAGAGCTTCCGTTGCGTGCGCTGCGTAAACGATTAAAGTTACGCAAAAGTCATGTATGACAGAATTGTTCCTTTAAAAGTTCCAAAAAAAAAAGTCCGTGACGGCATAATATGTCTATGTTTTAAGGATGTCTCAATATAACTCTTTTTATGGTAATCAAATTTGTTCTATGGATGTTCTAAATATACAACGAAAGGACCTTCGTCCAACCAAGTGTTCCACGACACTCACGCTTTTTTTTTATTGTTTGTCTTCAGAATTCTGCTTTTTGAAACGAAGTTCCATAACGTACTCTTATACTCTGCACACTTGTCAAAATGTTACACTTTTTTCGGGCTAGCTTTCTTTTGCCAAGTTTACAATAGCGAAAGGAACGTCGTTCTAACCGGGTGGCCCATGATACTTCTTATTTATTTATTTATTTTATTATTTATGTACACTCAGTAAAATAGATACAGATACGGCATATTAGTATTAAGTACAAAGGTACTGCTTATTTCTTAAGAAATCTCTTCCAGCAGACCTGCGAAACGAGAAATGAAAAAGAAATGTAGACAATAGTGTGTGAGAACAAGAAGAGAAGAATTTGATTTGTGACAATATACTTACATATACTGCAAAATAAAAATAACATATACTTAAATAAATACATAATGCTAAAATAAATAAACTTATATATATAAATTCTCACAGTTAAAAGGAAAGGTAATGATCTTTTACTCGGTATTTGAAATGAGAAATAGATTTTAAATCTCGAATGCTAGGTTTTAAACTTCTTGACTCTTTTTATTTTTAATGTATTCATGTGTGAACTTTAACTTGTTTATTAACGGTAGTATAGAGGTATGAGGAACAGGATGTAAAGTTAATTCATCCTCCATAGAAAAGAGAGGATCCTCCAACCAGACGGGTTTTGTTTTTGATGGGCTACAGCCCAACGATTTATGTCGGGACGTTTTATATAATTATGCTAGTTGTGTGGTAAATTCTACTTGCGCGATGCAGGATTTTGTGTCAGTACGATGCGTAGTTCGCATGTGGCGATGTAGATGCCGCCACAGTATCTTACTTAATTAGTGGTGCTGTTACGTCATGTTAGGTTTGCGTGTTCCGGACAGGTACGTGTGGTGATGACAACAGCCACGGCTGCTGGCGGAGGCGTGTACTCGAACCAATCTTTTAAGTGAGGCGCCACTGACGCGTGCACTCTGCAATCTCAACCTCATAGCTAGTGACACGCACCTATTCTGGGCCCTAATTCACTATGACCACTTAACGATTCCTTACTTCGAAACCACGTCAATTCCTTATCTAATCACGACATCTGCTAATAACGTATGCTCTATGATACAAAAAACGAAACCGTTTTTAAATAAAAGACACGATATTGACGTGCTGAGATTATGCGGGGAATAATAATTACCATACAGAATTACGCCCTGCTGTTTTCTGAGTGAGTTCATATAGAATACATTGTTTGTAAATAAGTTACAAAATTAAACTATAATAATAAGTTAGGATAAAGATTTAGATAAGTATACTATCGCAATAGGTTACCCTGTAATGATAGAAGTAAGTTGGAAATAAATAAAGAAATAATTATATAAATAAATGTTACTACGACCGATTCTGTAAAATCTCACCGTGAAAACTTAAGTGAAGTGTGCTTGTGAGCTCTCAATAGTGTGAATCCCTAGCATTAGATAGAATGACCTATGGTAGGTTGGATGAATGACTTCACCTAAGTTTGCACGGTGATATTTTTACCAAATAGACCTGCTGTAGTTTTGATATTTTATCCTTCATGAGAGCAGTGGTGCCTCAGTGGTGTCGGCCCCGACTTACGAGTTGTAGGTCGTGGGTTCGAACCCAGGCAGGAGCTTTGCTTCGCTCCCAAAACGGTGAAGGAAAACATCGTGAGAAAACTGGCATGTCCTAGAACCAAAAATTCGAAGACATGTGACACCTACCGACCCGCACTGAGCCCGCGTGGTAGATTACAGCCCATTCCCTCTCAAAGAGAGGAGGCCTGTGGCCCAGCAGTGGGAACATTATAGGCTGATTATGCATGGAATGCATCCTTCATGAATGATTTATTGTAATATACGGTGACAATTTCACGTCACAGCAGATAGCAATTAACTGATTTTTTTTTTCCTACATATTGTGAACCAATCAGCGCTTTTTACAGGTTGTTATGCGTATTGCAATAAAATTGACATGCTAGCATTCCTAGTTGCTTCTAGTATTTCAGAATGTATCCTAACTAATATTATAAATGCGAAAGTAAGTTTGTTTGTTTGTTTCTTACCTTTTCACGCCTAAACCACTGAACCGATCATCCTGAAATTTTGCATTTACGTTGTCAGGGGTACAGAAACGGACATAGGGTACCTTTAATCCCGAAAAAAGTACTGTTCCCGAGGAAAACAACAATAACGTTCTTATGATAATAGATGGCGCCACGGTCTTTCGAATCATGATTGAATTATATTATTATAGAAACTTTAATAGTGTGTTTAGGGTTTTTTATTTTTTATTTAAGCACCTAATTCATTTTGTGAGTCTAGAGTGACGATAGACCGGTTTTTCATCTTTCTATCTATAATTCCCGAAACAACCCGAATCGATTATCAAATTCTAAATTAACGCGAGCGAAGCCGCGGGCAAAAGCTAGTAATATTATAAATGTGAAAGTAAGTTTTGTTTGTTTGGTTGTTACGCTTTCACGCTAAAACGGCTAAACGGATTTGGATGAAATTTGGCACATGGGTAAACCATGACCTAGGTTAGGACATAGGAACTTTTTATCCCAATATTCCCACGGGATCGAGACTTAAGTGGTTGAAACCGCGGGGTGCAGCTAGTAATATAATCCATAAACAAATCAAGATTGTTAATTGTTCTAAGGTTTGCTACCTAAGACCTGGAGTTAAATGAAAAATAATAAGGTTTCCTATAACCTGTAACCAGTAAAGAAAATTTCGCTAGAGCTATGAACCCGGTACTTCGAAGGCATAAAGCGTTATTAGCTAGCACACCTATGGTAAAGGTAAAGTCCTTTCCGAGATATGGCAACCTTCAGCTATGTTATTCTCATAATAAGCATGGTTGGTCCCTATGCGAGAGGAGTTAATTATAAATCACTAGCGACCCGCACGTGCGGGTCGCTAGTGATTTTACGACTTGAAAAAACAAGGACTTTCTTTATTTTATGTTAGTTTTATAAATATCAATATAGCTATTATACACATAAATCTTCCGGTAAAAAAAATCTAAATGATCGTGAAAACCGCATAAAAATCCGTTACGTAGTTTAGAAGAACAAAGCGGTCTCACAGAGAGACACGAGAAGCAACTTGCTCACAGTTCAAATATAAGTCCAAAAATCATAATTTGTAACTTGTACAGGAAACTTTATGTCTAGTAGGTACCAGCAATTTCACTTGACATAAGTACGGTTCCACAGAGGTAGCGACTTTGTCACTAAGAATGAAAAACGCGTCAGCAGCGCACGTCGACAAAGAGACTCAAAGAACTTCACTAACCCTTTCAGATTTCTTTCAGTTTGACTTAGGGTGTCGACACGTTTACCGGTTATATTGTTATTATTGTTATTTGTCGTTTTATTGTTACGCGATATCTCCGGCAATAATAATTGTGGATCGGTTTCGAAAATTCTTTTTTTAATAGATTGGGTATACCTTAGGGGTGGTTCCATTTACATTTTATTAACTTTGTTTTAGTAGTTTTT
Source organism: Dryobotodes eremita (assembly GCA_917490735.1). Taxonomy (NCBI): domain Eukaryota; kingdom Metazoa; phylum Arthropoda; class Insecta; order Lepidoptera; family Noctuidae; genus Dryobotodes; species Dryobotodes eremita. The sequence goes on from OU823261.1 coordinate 7,998,225, forward strand.
CAGTTAGCTTCAATTTTACGTATTTTTCCACTTAGTGTATCAATATACACTAAGTGGAAAAATGACAGGAAGTAATCATAACATCATCAATATGATGTTATGATTACTTCCTGTCATTGTTATTTAAATAGCAAGTAGTGGTATACGAGTTTGTGTAAGGTTGATACCACAACAAAAAAAAGGAAAAATGAAAAAATATTTTACACAAAAAAAAAACAACCGATTGCCAAAAAAAATATTTAGTCTGTAAAAATATTTTTGTGATATAATTGTATGACTATGCCTTTTTGATCTAGTGGTCGCTAGCGCTACTGCTAAGCACGAAGTCCTAGGTTCGATTACCGGGTCGGGAAAAGTGTTATTGGGTCTTTCCATCTGGACTGCTCAGTAGCAGTCCGGAGTCTGAATTTGTGTCCAGTTAATAGTAATAGTCTCGCCCCCTATTACATGGGACTTAAACATAACTGTCGAAATATGGGTGTACTATAGGTGTACCTCTGTCTAACTCTTTGGGGACTGTCTTTGACCCATTTATTAGTGGTTAGGTAGAATTTTGATGAGTTAGGTGTTTGTCAAATGTCAAATGCTTTTTTTTATAAAAGAACCAATCAAGACGCTGAGGAAATTACTGAGGTATGGTTGAAAGAGAAAAATTTAAAGTTTGTCGTCTGAAATTAGATACGAAAATAAGTAATCGTTATTAAAAACAAGCGTAGATGAACTTATGTGTTAAAATTTTGCTACTGCCAATTTGCACTATTTCAAACTTAATTGAGATTTCATGAAAAATTAAAATTGACGATTATGGTTTAGGAAACCCACTATAGTATAGTGTCACACAAGTGGAGTTTAAAATAAACGCAGCGTTAAAACGATGTGTCTGTAACATCCCTTAGCAACATGGTTTCGTCGCCAAATGATAGAGTTCCTTTCTTAACTTAGCCGTAAAATACAAAGATGAAATACAATAATGTTCTTTTTAAACGACTTCAAAAAAAGAAAAACAGATTCAGATGATCTATTTTTAATTTGAAAGCGGGTGCTTCTCATGTGGCCTCATATAAATTTGATCAAGTTCTGACCAGTAGTTTTTGAGTTATCCTTAATACTGCTTATTATTCCACTTAGTTAATATTGATGATGTTTTAATAATTTCCTATCACTTTTATTTTTACATACTATCAAGTAATGGTATACGAAATTGTGTGGGGTAGGTACCACAAATAAAAAGTCAAAAAATAAAAACTATTTCACAAAAAAATCAACCGACTTCTAAAAAAAACGCAAAAATGTGAAAATTTACTTTAATTTCGAAAGTTGGTGGTAAAGACGAAAATACAAAACCAAAGACACCGACTTCCGAAATTAAAGTTATTTTTCACTTTTTTTGCGTTTTTTTTGGAAGTCGGTTGATTTTTTGTAAAAAAGTTTTTTAAATATTAAAAGTCATAAATGTGACATTCATTGTCGCTTTACAACATGAATGCTCCGTAATTTTCATTATTGTTACATTGCCCATAACCTAATTCATATGGGATCAGCGTATCATGTCTTTTTCTTCCATATTTCTCTATTAGTCATCATCTCGGTAGTCACCCTCTTTCTAGCCATATCATCTTCCACACAGTCCATCCAACGTTTCTTTGGTTTTCCCCTACTCTTATAGCCCTCCACATTCATGCTCAAAACTTTCCTCGCGACATTATTCTCACTACTCCACATGAAGTGCCGATATTAATGAATGACAATAGATTTCCATATCGTAATTTTTATGTGATTAAAATAATGTCAGATTTATACAGATCAACTTCAAGTGAAAATTATAACTACACGAAAGCTCATTTTAACCGACTTCAAAAAAAGGAGGAGGTTCTCAATTCGACGGTGTTCTTTGTTAAATTTTTTTTGGTGTGTGGTAGCTCAGAACTTTTTTCTGGGTGAACCAATTTGGATGATTATTATTTGATTTGAAAGCTGGTGCTTCACATGTGGTCCCATTTAAATTTGATCAAGTTCTGACTAGGAGTTTTTGATTTATTCTTAATACTACATATTTTGTCCACTTAGTTTATATTGATGATGTTTTAATAATTTCCTGTCACAGTTATTTACATATCAAGTAGTGGTATACGAATGTGTGTGGGGTAGGTACCACAACTAAAAAGTGAAAATTAGAAACTTTTTTACAAAAAAACAACTGACTTCCAAAAAAAACAACACTAAAAAACGTGAAAAATAACTTTAATTTCGGAAATCGGTGGCCAAAAACGAAAATACACAACCAAAGACACCGGCTTCCGTCATTAAGATTACTTTTCACGTTTTTTAGTGTTTTTTTTGGAAGTCGGTTGTTTTTTTGTAAAACAGTTTTGTTAAATAAAACATCTCATATTATCGTAATTAACTATGTATAATTGTCAAAATGATAATAAAATTAATATCTCGTTATAACTCATTATTTTAAACCAAAAATTCCCGGGCATATATTTTATTTTGTATTAAAACTCACTCTTTTTATAAAATAAAAGAGCTGTAGTATTATAGTAATTATAGGGTTTCATCAAAAAGTTATAGTAAAACATAGTTTCATTTAAAATCGAGATTGCATGACCATAATAATTATGATTTCTTAGTTAAATGTTTAGGGAAATATAATTATCGTTCCAATTAGCTTGTTTCTCCATATATTCCAATCTCTTGAAATATAAATCTAAAGAGCAAATCATAGCACTTTTTATTAAATGGAAGTTCAACCTAACTAATAGTTTAAATGGGAAAGTGAGTTTGTTTGTTTATTCCGCTTTCACGCTAAAACAGCTGAATCGATTAGGATGAAATTTGGCTCCCAGATAGACCATGACTTGGCTAAGGACATAGGGAACTTTTCATTCTGGATCACAGCCGAAGTCGCGGGCACACAGTTAGTTAGTTTTAATTATGACTAAGTCTTCTACGTTGTTCCAGAACTTATGAAAATTGTTAAAATTAAACATTGTGCCACTCAATGAAATATACCTATTATTGTAAGAGTAAAGAAAATTGATAATGTGAACCAGTCACAGCTTTAGGGCCCATTCACATGTACCACAACCACAGTAAATCACAGCGACAAAATGTGGTCAAACTGTGGTTACGTGTGCATTTTCATACAAATTAGCGCCCAACTACGTGTTGTGGTTGTGGTGTGGTCGTGGTATGTGTGAATGGGCCCTTACTCACGATAGGACTTATATATAAAGAAGTGTAAAACTTTCGCGTTTTAGCATGGCAACAGCACTCATTGACCCATCAACATTTATCTAGCAGATTTATTTAAAAAAAAGACCGCTGAAGTCCTGAGACTTTAACGGTCTTTTTTTAAAATAAATCTCCAAACCTCCTCCACCTCTTTTTTTAAATCCATCGTGATCTTCAAAATGTTCCAGTAATGAAAAACCATACATAGTTTATTGTTTGGGTTCCTACGAAGAGATATTAGGGACAAGGCCGTGAACGCTATTACCATGCTAAAAACAACAATAAGCAACAATTATATGTATTAAAAACGATGGTATAAAACTTTTTTTTAAATCCAACAAAATCGAATTAAGACTGCAAAATAATAGTATACAATTTATTGTACACTATTAATAAATGAGCGGTTTGCTTTTAAGCAAACCGCTCATTTTAAAAGCTCTAGGATTTAACGATACGGTAACATTACTCATTGAAATAAAAATGAAATTACATACGGTTATTGTTTTAATAATATTTCCGTTCCACCGTACACAATCGTTAACTTAGTTTTAATCCTTGCGTAATATCCACTGCATGCATGCATTTCAAGTCCAAATGAAAAACGCAAGCTCCATTTTAATGTAACTTTCCATTAATTTAAGATTTTATTGCTCAATAAATTATCAAAGTTCCCACCCATTCGAACGTAAAAATAACGTAGAGTTTTTTTTTATCAAGTTTTCTTTCTCCCTTTATATTTTTTATTCCCTTCGCTCATGAGACTGTATTTTTTGTAATTAGAAAAGTACGAGCAATTAAAACTTTTATAATTGTCGGGATGGGGGGAATTGTAAAATTTACTTCGTCGTGAACAATGGCCAGGCCAATAAAAAAGGCGGGGATATTAAAAACTTTCGTAATTACTTGGAAATAGAGTGACGTGAGTTCAATGCATCGTTTAAGACTTGCCCTTGATGTATGGGTCAATTTGGGGGAATTATTGCCGAGTTCTTTGCAAGTAAATTAGTTGATAAGTTTGCGTGATTATTCTTTAGGACGGAATGAGAGAACTCGATTTAAAGTCAGACAAGAGAAAATTTTATTTACACAGCTGCTGTTTTGTTGCAGGTACAAATTTTTAATTTATTAAACATAACGGTTTCTGTAAACGTCGTCGTTCGTAAAGAAAATATGCTTTCAAGGTATTCATCGTATTATGACTTTGTTAGAGCTATATAATTTCTCTCCAGTCCTCTCTTTGTGTCTATGACAGTCCTTTATGAAAAACATTGCAAAATTGTTAGCTGTTAGAAGTCTAGACTTAAATCCTGATTTTAATATACTGAATTTATTTTTGTCATAGTAAGTAATAATTATATGTAAGTAAGTTAATCTTTTTTGTTTTATTTCATAGGGGCATGAAGTTATTTACCATTGCTTAGTATTTTACGTTTACCAAAGATAAATACTATAACTTGAGATGATTTTCTAAAATAAGAAACATCTCTCGTTCCTACGAAATGGCCTAAAAGTTCCTAAAAAACATATTATATTTAAAGTAATTTTGAACAAAGACCGTTAAAAACATGGCGTCATTATTTTTACCTTCCAAACGTATCAGATGGCTTCATTAACTTTCCTTTAACATTTGCGTTCTTACCCACATTTTTTCACCTTAATCTCAATGAGAAAATGTTCCTCGGAAATCGTAAAATTGAGTGATATCACGTATAAATCAAACAAGCAAATGAGAAGGAAGGTAAAAAATCAGCTATTAAGCCAGTCAGTTGGAATATCAAGACACTGTGTTGATTCATAGCACTCATTTGTTTTTTTTTTTGCCGTACCTGTCTACTTAGCTATAGATTAGGGCAGTTGCTATATGAGATTTTTAGAGTAAAGTTTATGTACGTAAATACTGGCAGTTTGTAAGAAAACTATTATAAACTTTGGATTCCTAGAAAAGCGGTTCTGTCATAATTAATAACGGCCGTCATGAACATTTTTCATTTTCACTAGTATTTGACATTGTGGTGTCAAAAAACGCTCTGTATTTGGACAGCCGATACTGTGTGACTGTTCAACGCTTTCTTAAGAAACCAAAACTTTAGGGACAGCTTTTCTTTTTGTTGCATGATGATGTTTTAATTTTTCTATGTCGTGTTTAATTAAGCTATTATAAATTGTATCGTTATGAAAAAGTTCTTCCTGTATAGAAAGAAAGAAAGAAAAATTGATTTTATTTGTCACAGAAACACGTGCATATAAAAAGGATAAAACGCTCTAATAAAAAAGAAAAATGAAAACAAAGTAGATGTGTAAACACGAGCATAAAACAGAAATAGTCGATAGCTGCACGTCATGACTGTGACAAGAAGGCTTCCACTCAGAATGATACTGTGCTATTCGGGATCCACAGCGCTGATTTTCAGTGGTTACCCAAAAAGGACGTACGGAAACCAAGTCAGGTTTAATTATTGGTACTATAGGTAAGAAAATAAAATAAACAGTAAGCAATAAGAATTCAAAGCAACTACTTATACCAACAATAACCAATTATATGAATAAATATTATTATATAACATAAAAATGAGATGGAGCATCTGTCTCTCAAACTGGAACAATAATGGCCTTTGCACGTCACAGTACGGCCCCTGAAATGTCTGTGTTTTCATCATCGTCACGGTAAATCAGCCTAATCATTTATCTGCGTTTTTGCGATGATAAATAAATAATTTTCTTGTCTTTCTTGATACCGGCAATTACCATTCCCGTATAGTTTTCCATGACAAATGGTTTTGAGCTGCTAATAAACTCAAACTCAAAGCATTTATTTCAAATAAACCAATTACAGGCACTTTTGAATTGTCAAGGGGTCGGTCAGTCAGAAAGATGAAGCTAGTTGCCCATTCCAAAGCGTAGTTGCTACTGTAGCGGCATCTACAACCAGCCAGCCAGCACCCACGGCTTCCACGGGTATCCTGACCACCAGCATGCAGCGACCGCGCATACCTGGTCATCACCCTTAGCCTCATCAGCAACCTTGGCACATCACACTGCACTCTCGGCCGGTCCACAAGCAGAGCCTTCAAACCCTCTCCTGGTCGACGCCAGCAGTCAGCTTCAACCCGGCGCTGTACCACATCCGGCACACTGGAGCATAACGCAGCGCCATCCCGACTCACTGGGGAATCTTCGCAGACAGTTCCGACTCACCGCGAACTATGCGACACCCGGTTCCGACTCACTGGAACCTCAACTGGCCCTGGCAAGCATCGCAAGATACAGGACTCAGCCCACTATCGACCTTCGGTATCCGGGGGGGAGTGATGTAGCGGCATCTACAACGCCACATGCGAGCTACACGTCAGACTGACGTCACGCAAAATCCTGCATCGCGCAAGCAGAGTTTACCACGCAACTAGCATATATACAACATCCCGACATCAATCGTCGGGCTGTTGCCCACCAGACACGACACCCGTCTGGTCGGAGGATCCTCCCTTTTCTATGTAGGTATGAGTGAGCTTTACACACTGTTCCTCATACCTCTATACTACCTATGGAGAAGAACGTGCAAGAAACTCCATGGACACTCTTTTAAATCAAAATATGGTTACAAAATATTCTTTACATCATTCATGTTGAAATTATGCATGTGAGAACGATGCAGAACGTTAAAAGCGTCCGTAATAAAGAGACAAAAACACTTCAAATATTAAATTAAAATAAGCCGTGGCAGCCAAGAGATGACCAGTCCCCACTGACGGCGCCCGTTCACGAACATGACGTATGGATCAGCACCATTTAGCTCAACCATTTTGAAGGGAACTTAATGATCCAACACACACGCCACCACCAGCGAGACATTTGAGTGAGCATGACACACTCTCAGCCGCCAGGGCATATTCAAGTCAATGAAAGACAAACCTAGTAAATGGTAGCTTTATACTCGTAGTAGGTACATACCCAAATAGCACACTGGGTGGTAAAATAGCTCTATATCATATTTATTTGTTAACTTAGGTGAAATATACAGCCATGATTAAGTTCTATAAAGGTGGAGAGAACCCTTATGCAAATATTATAGAACCACGGGGAGAAAAATTGCAGCCTGGTTTTGGTTCCAAATGGGATCCATAGGAGTTCCCACGATCACCTTTAAGTGACAATTAGAACTATATGGATTAAGTTATCCAATAGACGCGATTAATTGAATGATAAGACGTTTCATTCGGTCAGAGTGATAAAAAAGACGCCAAAGTTCTTTTGAGTGGCGATAAGTCAATTTGTCTTTCAATTTGTATTGTGATCAGCCTTTTTAATTTTGGGTTATAACTATTTGGTGAGTATTAAAAATTCACGTGTACTTCAAATATTACAAGCATTGATTTAGAGCACAAAATCCTTGCGAATGGTTTGTTACTGTGAAACTATAGAATGGTTTCTTTGTAAATTTCGAAGCGCCTTCGATTAGATCAAGAACAATTAAACGAAGTGTGCTAAGTCAATTGACGAAATATTACTATAAAAAAATAAAACTGTTATAAACCTAACATAATGATATTACACTAAGTATAATGTCAAAGTACATCAGTTACAATTAACAAAACTCAGTGATTATGCGTCAGTGTGATAAAACACTGGTCAAAACAAAACATTTTCAAGGACTCCATTTTCTAACTATGGCGATGTATAAGGGATCTCGTAGTTTTTATTTTCACTTATTCGTACTCTATTTGGAACTGTAAGGTTTAAAAATCACTTATTTTTATGTTGCTAGTGGGAAATCAGACTATGTTACACCAGCAGTAATTATTTACTCTTTTGTAGATCTTCCAATGCCCATGAATTAAGGGTCCTCAAGAATAGTCCAAATATTGTAGTCGAAGAAGGTAAATAATTTATTTGCCGGTTGCCAATGCGGTAATTTCTAAAGTAGTTTGTATGTGAGATGTTTAACAATAAAAGTCATGTTTGTTATTTTTTAATTTTAGATAAAAGATTATAGTAAAATAATCAAACTGTGTGAAGCGATGCGTGTAAGTATTCTAAGATGTATTTTTGGAACTATTAGATCGTTAGTGGTTTTAAATAAGTGAAAATTGCTGCTTTTGGTTTCAAGAACCCCCTATTGAAACTTAGTTACGCGTTGAAGTGTCATATTAGAGTACAATAGGCCTTAAAGATGCAGTCACGTTAAGTTCCAAAAGGGCTGCAAAACGATCCCCTCAGCCACTACAGGTGACATACTACTCTATTATACTACTCATCTGGAAATAGAAGTGCCAAATAAGGGTACGTTACCGCTTATATGTAACAGTTGCTTACAAGTGATTTTAAGGCCTCATATACCACTGTTCTAACTCAGTAACAATTAAAACCTGTTTTCTACTTTAGGTAACAATATCCACTTTATGCAACCATAATAAATAAAGTAGAAACAAAATACATTGATAAGCAACTACGGGTGATAGGAGGTACTCATATACAAATATGAGTAGTGTTTGAAGCTATAAGTTTTATCAAACACTGTTAAACCACTCATTTGCAACTTAAAGCTATAGATAAGTTGCAAAATTCACTAATGTGCTACTTGGGTAGTACTCACACATGTGCTATGCAATTACACAATACTAAAACATTGAATTTATACAATGAAAACATAGTTTTTACAATCTTCAGTAGTTCCAAATGCTAATCAATTAGTTAATGCGCCCTTATGGAGCAGGACTTACGTTGAGCCAAGCATTTATCAGCGATGTAATCCCCCAACTTATAATAAATGCTTGACTGCATAGTGTGCGTTTTATACAAGATTTAAATTTCGTTTCATTCAGTAGAAGTATATGGGAAGGTATTTTGTTGTACCATTTTAAACAGTACCCCATGAAAGATGAGTCTACTTTAGCCAGACTTTTTTTTTTTTTTTTTTGTGTGGGAAATCATCAAATGACCTCTCCCGCTCTGCCGGCCGGGAGTCGGCAATCGACTCCCGACGCCCAGGGTGTCTCCTGCGGCGGCTAGGGGCGCGAGAGCGCAGAGATTGCCTCTCTCTTTCGCGCTCCGCCTCCTCCTTCGCGAGCATTACTGCTTCGCAGAAGGAGGTGACAGCTTCCCATTCCCTCTCGCTCCGTACCATGGCCTGAACCAGGGCCGGACGCGAGAGGTCGCCGCCACCGATCGCCGCCACGAGGACACGGCGGTGCTCCGCCCAAGCCGGGCAGACCTCCACCATATGCTCCACCGTGTCCTCCGGTCGATCCTCACAATGGTAACACCCGGGCGTTTCCTCCCGCCTTATCCGAAACAGGAACCTCCCGAAACAGCCATGTCCGGTGAGGACCTGCGTCTGGCGGAAGGTGAGGACGCCGTGGCGCCTCTCAAGCCACTCCTCAAAGAGGGGTCTTACCGCCGCAATTGTGGCGTGCCCTGCGCTGGGTGGCGACAGTTGCACTCTCCATGCCGCCATGAGATCCCGCCGGAGCTCTGTCCGCTGTGCCGCGATTACTCGCGGCAGCGGAGTTACGCCCCGGCGTTTCGCCTCCTCGCGCCACTCCCAAACGTGCGCGAGGACCTTTGCCGCCAGATCCCACGGCGGCAATCCGGCAAGGAGGCTCGCCGCCTCGCAGGAGACCGTGCGGTATCCCCGTACCATCCGGATGGCCATGACCCTTTGGGACGCGTTCAACCGGTGGGCTGGCCGGAGCCTCAACGAACGCGCCCACTACTTTAGCCAGCCTGAAACCTGGTTGAACTAATTGGTCCCTATTTCTAGTGATATAATTGTGTCTTTCACCTCTTTTACTAAAAAGATGTAGATTTTTCCTAACGTACATGATGTTTTCATAAATATATTGACAAGGTACCGTCATGATGTTAGTATCTTTAAACCGTTCACTTAGAGAGTCGCGCCTGCGGAGGCCATATATGGCTCTGATGGCTCTTTTCTGCAGAATAAAAATAGACTCGACGTCTGCAGCCCGTCCCCATAGTAAAATACCGTACGACGTAATACTATGAAAGTGACTAAAATAGACTAGCCTCGCGGTACCTACATCAGTAAATTGACGGATTTTTCTTACAGCATATGCCGCTGAACTTAGCCGTCCTGCAAGGGATGTTAAATGAGAACCCCATTGAAGCCTTGAGTCGAGCGTGATCCCCAGGAAAACAGTTTTATCGACGAATTCTAGTTTCTCTTGATTTATTCCTATCTCACAATTAGTACTTTTGACATTTGGTAAAGAAAATCTTATACATTTAGTTTTTTTCCCAATTGATACTAAATTATTAGCAGTGAACCAATTTTGGATCGCAGTAGGGCGTTATTTACGTTGTCAAATGGTTCCTCGCGAACCAAGACTTTTCTTCTCACTAAGATTCAAATACAAAATATGAGTAGGTACTCGTACGTGCTATTATCAATTCATATAAATACTTTTTCTTTTTTTCCCCGGCCACATTAGCAGGCCCGAACCAAATGGACCCATTTACTCTGGTCATTTCACGACCAACTTTACCGTTTTTCATTAAACATTTTTGTGATACTAAAATAAATCTTTCTCTCAATACTCTGCCAAAGAGAATACATACAAATTATAATTTAGTGTTTTTCTCTGAAAGAGCTGTGTCGAAAGTATTTATATAGTATATCAAACACTACTGTAAAACTCAAACTCAAACTTAAACCAATTACAGGCACTTTTGAATTGTCAATTGTCGGGTTTGAGTCGTCAATCAGAAAGATGAAGCTAGTTGCCCATTCCAAAGCATATTAGGTACCTATGGTGTAGTTTTGCAAAACAAAGTTTGGAAACTTGTTGAAATAATCAAAGTGAGATTTATTCTATTTATTTTTTGCCAGACTTCATCGTATTATTTTTTATATCGTTTATGTTTTTCCCTGATGATAAAAAGTTATTAAAAGAAACAGTTTATCATTCCTTGAATTTCGCATGACCTTCTCGACTTCCTTCTCACTACTACTAATTGTTTTTGTCAACGTAGTATACAAACTGAAACAATGTTATTTTACAGGAAAGTGAGAAAGGATGTCTTATTAAAATCCTTAATTAACCCTTCAAGGTCCCATCTTTTAACATACGATACTCTTTAGACAATTCAACCTTAGGGAACATTTCCCATCGCTTGAATTTACATAATTGTTTAAATAACACATTTAATTACATTACACCGAGGACACAAATCCTTGAGTTTACCTGTTTTAAACGTAAATACTAAACTAAATGAATTGTTGGCGGCATTTTCTTCGTTTTGAAGGGATTTGTAAAATGTATTTGAATGGAAAGGGATTTATTGTTTGTTCGTGTCGATTTTGTTGGTCGTGTGTCAATATATTTTTGGTTAGTTACCTGTATCCAAACAGGTATTATTTATCATGTATCATTTTTGCTTGCAACCATGAACAATATAATTTAGGAAAATTCTTCTATGACTTTTTGTACCTTCGCTTTTACCGCATTTTCTATACGAATAATAATCTATACTAATATTATAAAGAGGTAAAATTTGTTTGTTTGTTTGTAAGTTTGAATATAGGGGGTAATCTTTGGAACTGTTGGTCGAATTTGAAAAAATCTTTCCCAATTTTCTTTTGCCCAATTCTTGAGGAAGTCTACAGGTAATTTATTTATTTTATTTATACGGAGTGGCACGGACATCGACGAACAAACTATTACCATGGATTCAGCGCATGATTTGATAGGGTGTCTAGAATCATGTACTGAATCCATGGTAACATCCTGTATATATATTTCTTACTGCCTGTACATTTTTTTCAATGCCTTTTTTTGCCTGGGTTTGTCTGAATGTATGTTTCAGCATCACGCAAAATCTACCATAATAGATTTTGTTCAAATTTTGCATAGATATTCCCTATAAGTCTCGTAAGTCTGTAGGCGATAAATTATCACGCTACTTGTTATGGGAGATCAGTAATATTGCAATTTGTTCGTCTTCTTCTATAGTTTACTGCAAATTGTAAAAAAAACCGGCCAGTATATTGCAGATAGAAACAGATTTATTCTTTTAAATGATTATCATCACACTATACATTTATGGAGCTAAGCAGTCACTAATGACACATTTAGGGTGGATTTTTGAGGTGGGGTAATAAGGGCAGGCACCTTAATCATTGTCGCTACAAGAAAACGGTCTTAAAAGACTGTGCTTAACTTTTTCAAACATTTTGATCGGCATTCACAGATTTTGAAAAATATGTACAGACAGCAAGAAAATAGTCAATTTTCACAAACATACATTTTGATGGCAATCTATCCTGTTTCTTATAAGGATCAAAAAAATATCAGATAAACTGGGGTTTGAGTATTAGAAAAGTCTGAAATCGCACAAAAACTTCCCATAAATTTCGTAGGAAATGAGACTGAGAACGCAATATACCTACCAGTGTATGACAACAGTCGAATTATTCCATTACTTCACTGGGCTGAATAGGGAACAAATATAACAGATTTAACCTTTTAAATGATTATCATCCCGCTATACATGTAAGGAGCTATGCAGTCAATCATGACATAATATAAGAACGGCTATGTTAGTTAACTTTCAACAAAGCAAATAGCTTAGCGTTTCGACGACTGCTTTGCCAACCTATGTTCTATTCCCAACAATTGATATTTTATGTTCTTCCTTTTTTACATTTTGTTATACTATTATAATTATTATGAATATGATAGTTCGTAAAACGTACACAGAAAAACATAAAGTTTAGGCCTTATCGGTCATCTTTGCTTATAATAAAAATAAATATCTATGGTTAGGTCACTGTCAATGAGAAATCCCGTATGTTTACAATCTACTGTTATATTATTTTAGTGATGACTGTTCGTCAGGAATAATCTTTAAGAAAACATCATTCAGTGTATCAGTGTTGGCCCATTAAGTAGTATATACAGGAACGCAGGCGGTAATTAACTCATTAAAAACGAAAGACTGCCAGCAATGGCAAATTACTACTGAAGGCTGCGGGTATCGACCTCAGGACGAGCTGCTTCTCACACGGACAACAGCACGTCACCAGTCCTGTCTCTCTTCATATTTTGGCTGCGGAAACCAAAACTACAAACGGAACGGAAAGTTTTACAAAAAACATGGCGGTTATTTTAGTAAATTGTGGTGTCTTATGACTTCCACGCGAACAAATTCGCGGGCAGAAGCTAGTTAATAAGTCTAAAGTCAACGAAGTTATGACTTGAGCGGTTGACTAGGAGCCACTGAAGAGTTCTACTAGCACCTCTTGGGCTCCATCATCAGACCCTCGCTGCCTAAACCCAATGTATTGCGACTCGACAAAGCGAATCATATGAGCCCAAACTCGAGGCGTTTAAGTAGCCACTGAAGAGTTCCACTATCCACCTCTTGGCTGCATCATCAGACCCCCGCTGCCTAAGCCTAATGTATTGGACTCGTCAAAGCGAATCATATGAGCCCAAACTCGAGGGTTTTGCTAGGAGCCACTGAAGAGTTCCACTATACACCTCCTGGCTCCTTCAACGGATCAGCTTCAAGATACCAAATTATAGTTTTGTCATCCGAACTACATGTACATACAAAGTTTCATTTCAATATGACAATTAGAAGTAGGTTAAAATTTTGTTTTTTTTTACGTTGTTTGTTAGTTACAAGTGAAGCTAATAAAAATCGTGTCAAAAACACCCAAACACATATTATAGAAATAGTATCGTGACGCTCAAAATGTAAAATAATAATCGGTCTAGCTCCCATTCGCACAGTGTGCAGCGCATAACATGCATTGTGGAAATTCGTTCTAAAAATTAACAACTTTGAACTGCAATAACAACCAGCAATAAAGCCTACTAGGGCAGCAGAAACAACGTTAATCTCGTTTCTTTTCAACTGAGAAAAAAAACCTAGAAAAAAACGACTTCTTTCGGACGACCCCAAAACAAAAGAGTTTCTTTCATTTGCAGCCCACTTCTTACACGGTGGGACAATGCCTCTTTGTTCTGCTCGGGATTATTAACATGAAAATACTATGATTTTCTACTTGGTTCCGCTTGTGTAATTTATAAATGTTGTTCATTTGTTTTTTGACCGTATCTTTCTCTCTGTTTGGAGTTTATTGACATGGGACTCTTTAACTTTTATGGGTTGATATTCCTAGTTTGATAAATGTAACTGCATGTTGCTTATTTTTTGAGGGCCATTGAATGAAATGTAAGGAAAAACCAGAGCATACGGTGGTTGGTAGGCCTGTAGTGTGGGATGCAATGTGTGTCGGTACTCTTGCGCCATCCCATCTTCCTGTCTCGGCGTGCTGTGCTGGCGCCGCTGCTGCGGTTGCAGAAAACCTCAAGCGGCGTAAGTATAACAACCTTATCGGTAATTATACTATCGAGCCGTTTGGGGTTGAAACCCTCGGGCCGTGGGGTCTTGTGCCCATGTTTTGTTCAAGGAAATTTCCAAACGCCTGTTTGACACTTCCCGTGACCCAAGGGCTGGCTTTTACCTTGGCCAGAGGCTAAGCATTGCCCTACAACGTGGTAATGCCGCCAGTCTCTTGGGTACGTTACCAGTCGACAGCGATGTGGAGGAATTTTTCGACGCCATTTTTTAGTTGTTGTAAATCCTAGAGCATACTAGATCTATGAAATGTTAAATGCAGGCAGTCAATACGAGACATCCATGCTCATCGCAGGTAATTGTCATAATACCTATTTATGCACATGCTCGTGATGTTGCAGCTTAAATGGCCGTAATTCAAAATACGCGCTGTGTTCAGAATTGCAGCGTACCAAAATCATAAAAGCAGATTTGTTGCAAGCCTACTTACGTTTTTACAACATTTAGGTATTTGCTTTTAAATTTATCATTTTCTTTCTTACAATTTACAAAGTTAAATTAACTTCTTTTCCCGTTCAAGATCACTACTTAGGGCGAATTTCGCCAATGAAACTGAACGTGATCATCATCACAGATTATTCATCATCATCGGCCGGCAGCGCGTGAGTCGTTGCCCGGAATGTAACCATTTAAAAAATTTGATGTTTATATAAACTCTTAGAACTAGTTATACGAGTAGTGTATTTATTTTACTAGTTTAGTGTTCTTATTTTGTTACTTTTATCCTATCTTATACTGCACCGGTTGACGTCATCACGTCAACGCCGACTGTCTCTGAAAACCAGCACTGGGGCTGTCTGGTAATGCTCTCTCACGCTGTCGTTTTGCGTGGATGGGATGCATATTTTCCCCCAATTTGTCCTTTTTTGTGTTTGTGTTATTTCTCTGCACCATGTTTATGGCAAATAAATGTATTTTCTTTTCCTTCTTTTATCATCATCATGCACAGCCCGACTTCACCCACTCCTGGGCATATACCTCTCTTCTCTTGTGCCAATCCCCACGCTCCTGTGCTAGTCTCGTCCAGGTTATACCCGCGATGGCAACATGTCTTCCGCCCATCTAGCCGCCGGTCAGTGTCAATATTCCACAACAATGATGATACAGGCAGCTCTTGAATGCGGTTTAGATGTGCTAATCGCCTTAAGTTATTAGTCCTAAACACCTCTTCCAAAAGTGTGCAAATAAATAGAACGATATCGGAATATCTTCCGAGATTCTCTCCTATGTTTTGACAATAATTATTTCAGCAGGAGTTTTATCAAGAGGGTTAAAAAGACGAACAAACAGACCTTTTACTTATTATTCAGATAAGCAGGCTTGTAATTTACACGTTAGAATTATTATTGTTTGAAACAATGTATTGCGCTTGGCGACACTCCATTCAGCTGTTACGCGGATAGGACTGCTTTATTTAGCTTTAAAGTAAAATGTATATTGTTGTTTCTAAGTTTAGTTGTAATAAATGAGAGGATACAGTTTTAATACTAGCTCATTTCGACACCTGCAAGGAATAACATTGTATCTAATACTTAGTAACTTTACAGGAGAGCGCGTCAAAGATTTAAAAAATTCTCGCAGATTTCGGTTAAGTCTTAATGCCAACCATCCTTGAAAATATGAGTCCAGGAGAGAATAGCTGGACTCATATTTTCAAGGTTGTTTTAAATCTGGGAGAATTTTTAAATCTTTGACGCGCTCTCCTGTAAAGTTACTAAATATTAGATACAATGTTATTCCTTGCAGATGTCGATTTGGTTATGGATGAACTCTAAACCCATGGACCAGACCCTTTACCGCGTGGAATTTTTAAATCACTCGAAAAAAAGAAGATTAGCCAAAATAAGACTAAGAGAGGTTTATTAGCCAGAATAATTACTGAAAAGATTTTTTGGCTGTAGCTTCTATAAAATTGCCCAGGTGGCTTTATTCCAGTTTGCTGCTGGGTGCAATCAAATAGAATGCTAAATAATTTAAAATCGTGTAAGCTTCCGCTGGAAACTACTTTCGATACGGTTTGGAATTTCCATACCAAAAACAAAGATTACAAAATTAAAAAAAGATCATTTTTGTTAATTTTATTTAAAGGCTACTTCCAAGTATAAACCCAAAAACCAACATTTTAAACAATAATGTTTACGTAAAACAACATGAACATTAAACAGTGAATAATATCGATTCATTACCAACGATAAACAGCTCCGTAAAACCACGGGTCGCTTCCTTCCCACAATGAATATTAAAACGAATCGGTTTGGTATACGGAAATCAGTGCATTGTACACCGATTGGACTATTAATGGAGTGATAAGTGGACGAGTAGCTCGAGAAAAACAACCGTAGGGTACGCACAAGATACGTCGGCGTGTTTGATCTTCAAAACTATATCCCTGCCCGCACTTTTAATCACTTTCGGCATAATGATGGCGATTATTTACTTTGGAAAACACGGAACTCAGCACACTCTCTTGACACCTGATATAAACGTCAAGATAGCGGCAAACGATTATTTCAGACTTCGGCCGCACACAGACTTATTTTGCGCGCACTTTAGTATGAAAATTATAGCTCCGATAGATAAAATTGGAAATTATAGACGTGTTTAACAGATTGTGCGTTGAAATTCTACCACTATGACTTAATACTGCTACCAACCAGTAAAATTGAAGAGTGCCCACGAAATTATACAGAAAAGACTGTTTAGATTTACGTCTCAAATCAGAAAGATACTGAAACGTAGGTTTAGAGCCAGCAGTTAGATTGTTGGCCTATTTACCAACCTTTAATAAAATGACAAATGGTGGAACCCCATTTTTCACCACGTCTTAGGAAAAGGCCTGTTAAAATTACTCGCAAGACTCACTCATTTAGTATCAACTTGCTTTAAAAATGGTTCCAGGCGGTGCACCCATCTATGAAAAAGTCATCCGCTGGGAGCCAAGGTTTCTATTTAGTAAGACTTTAAAATTTATGTGTAGTCATTAGTTACTGATTTTTACACTAACACTTCATTTGTAACCTACTCCGTGTCAAAGTCTACAGTATTATAGAACTACCTACATACCGATCATACGTCGTTTATTCATACTTCGAATGTCATTTGGAATTACCACGAAACAACCGTATTGGTTCAACTAGTTCTCTATAACGGAATATCGATGAAATGAGTATATTTATTACGGATTCCGTGTAGGTGTTCCAATATAAAGTGTTTATTAGTGTTCCATCCGCTATTGGCAAAACGGAACATTTGCGGAATCGTTTTCGTATTTGTCCGTGCGTTACATGCGATTTTCTGTGATACTATTCGATGTTATAATTTGTTTAGCTCAGAGATAGAGAGTACACTAAACACGCGTATACTTTGATCACTAATAATTACTGAAAATGCCAATTTATTTATTGAAAACTCTTGGAAAAAAGTGGCTAGTAAACGATTTTTCACTTTACGTAAATATATACATAAACTACCTTCCACAAACGCCTTGTTCCCATGGGGGTAGGCAGAAACTATAGAACGCCACCTACTACGATACTAACATCTACCGCACTTACCACTGCACCAACCAAATACCTCCACCACCACTTCCTTCCACTTTACCTAGAGAATAAGCCAAAATTCAGGCCGTTGATTTCACGATATTTTATTATTTTCAAATGAACGACGACGTAAGCCCACACTTCATAAGATAAATCTGCGCACAACCGTAATCCAGCAACATACCACCGAAATGAGCAATCCGAAAGGATTTACAAATTGCCTTACATCGAATTTTTAATCGGCCTTCTCATACAATTCACTTTAAAAGGGGACTGTTTAATCATGAAAAATGATTTTGTAAAAAAGCAGTGGGATCACCCACACAATAAGTGCTTAATGGAAGAGGATTATAGGCTTTCATCACGTTATTTCGCAAAAACGTCACTTGAATAATATACGGGCGTGCCCGAATACGTCCATTTAGATTGTGGTTTGATAAAATGGACTGAAACGTCCTGCATGCGACTGATGCAATGGGATTATTACTCGATTGGAGTTTCTTTTATGTGGTAATGTTGGTTTTGTGAATTAAGTGTGATTTATGGCTGTTTCTGGCCAATTACCCTTACCTACTGTTATATGAATTGATCGACAATTTTATTATATAACCAAATAAGAATTTAACATTTCGGTTAAAAAGCGGTTTTACCTAATCTACTTTCTTATGCAGTGTAGGGACGACGATACGACAATAATTTAAACTTCGTATACCTAATGTTTCCAGTCTGCATAGAAAATCAATCAATTATATCCAATAGTTTAGTCACTATAGCTCGGCAAAGATCGGCAAAATCCATAGTGAGCCCATCTCTAACTATTAACGAGTTTGATTGTAAAAATTTTTTTTTTCGTTTCGGTGTTTAGATTCATTTGATAGTTTCAAAATACGCACTTGTATTGTCATTAATTTAACTTCTTGTCGTTTTGTTGTCACCAGGTTCGTAGCAAGTGGCGTTCTATAGTTTCTGCCTACCCCATGGGAAGAAGGCATGTGCTTATGAATGTATGTTATCACCTCATTGTATATCTCAATCGGTTTTAGATGAAGTTTCTTTAAAGTTAACCATAAAAACATACAGAGATGAATTAGTAAGACAACATACAACTGCAAAATCTACTTGTCCAATCTTTCCTTCGTTCAAAGTATCAACGGGCAAATAAAATCAAAATCAAAGTCATTTATTCAAAGTAGACTGAGAATCAGCACTCTTTGAACGTCACAATTACTTATGAGAGTCCCCCAAAACGCCCGCCTTTCTCCACTACCTAGTGCTTTGGTTGGGAAGAAGAAATGGCGCCATAAACTCTCAATAAAATGGAGAGCATGAAAAAGTACCCGTTTAATAGTCTTCATCAATCAATACTTAAATCGTATTACAAATTAGCAAGAAGCTCCGGTTCAGTATCCTGAACAAGGGAACTGGCTACTTTATACTTTTCGCTGACAGATCTAATTTGCAATTCAATGCGATAAAGGCTGTTCTCGTATTTATTGGATCCGTTAGATATTTTTGTTCTATTGACCCATTTCTGTGCACGTTCAGGCAAAATAGTCCTTTGTAAGAAATATAGTTAGCCTGGGAGTTTCTAATTCTGGAAGATTCTGGGCGCAGTTCTTTTGTTTTTGTACCGGAATAAAAGCTTTGCTTTTAGATTTAAAGTAGAATTGCGTATAATGTTCTATTTATAGTTCGGATCTAAGGTCTGTCTTTTGACCATTTTTCTATAGTTCTATAGTAATCACTATCTTTTGTTCCTAAATTAAATAACTTCAGTTACTTTTGAGAGTGATTATAAAACACTGTATACATCGGAAATAAAGCTGCGCAGAATTGTGTCAGCATCCTGCTTGTATGCTGCAGGAAACAATACTGCCAGACACAATAATTATGGAATATTGCAGTATTGATAGCAACATGCTAACGTTCCATATTCATAGTGAACTCTTAAATCTCGCAACAATCAAATGTATCGGGATGGATCGGGATACAATGTTGCGCAATCGTTCTCAAAATATAAACGGGATTGAAAAATAACATCACAATATCACGCCTGTAATCCCTAAAGGATTAGGCAGAGGTGAAGGAAATAGTAGTTTCACATTTCGCCAGTTCTGTTTAAGTTCCATATAACAGGAGACGAGCCTATTGCTATCAACCGGGCATGAATCCAGACTCCGGGCTGCTACTGAAAAATTCCACATGGAACAACGCAATAGCACTTTGCCCAAACCCAGTACCTCATGGTCAGGAGTAGCGATTGCGATCACTAGATTAATGAGGCAGACGGAGCTGAAAAATGTTGACGAAAATTCACCAATACTACTACTTTCTCGCGTTAGACTCAACTCAAAGCATTTATTTCAAATAAACCAATTACAGGCACTTTTGAATTGTCAAGGCGCCGGTCTATCAGGAAGATGAAGCTAGTTGCCCATTCCAAAGCTTAGTAGGTACCCATGGAGAAGAACGGGCAAGAAACTCCACGGACACTCTTTTAAATCACAATATTGTTACAAAAAATTGGTTACATTATTCATGTTGAAATTATACATGTGAAAACGATTTAGAAAGACGTGCACGTTAAAAGCGTCCGTAATAAAAAAGATAAAAACAAAAAAAGAAACAATTCTGTAATTAAAATAAGCCGTGGGAGCTAAGAAGTGACCAGTCCCAACTGACGGAGCTCGTTCACGAACATGACGTATGGATCAGCACCATTCAGCTCAATCATTTGGAAGAGAACTTAATGAACAATATATACGCCAACACTAGCGAGACATTTGAGTGAGCTGGACATACACTCAGCCACTAGGGCATATTCAAATCTATGAAAGACGAACTCAGTAATTGGTAGCTGTATCGTAGGTAGACAACAGGCTGTCTCAAATTCCTTATTTCCTGAGTCAACAATCTACGTATAACCTTACTTTGACGAGAACCGGAGTTTCATCGATACCCTGAACTACAACGGATGGACCATATATTAAAACTTGTAATATTGTAAAGTGATGTGTGTTGGAAACAACTACAACGTTGCATGCCCCTATAGTTTGTCATTACCTGCCTACAACTTACACAGTAACCTACGCCTCTAATGTGTAGCACATTTTCAATCACAATCCGAAGGATTTCGAAGGAAATTGCTAATCCATTGCTTCATGTGAATGAAAAATTCGGCTGCTCGGCAACGTAAATAACGCAATGAATGTTGTTTTGTTGTCAAAATGTAAGGCATTGCCATAGTATGTGTGTTACGCAATTACCCCTCTGTTACGTGGTTGTTTTTTTTGTCAATGGCGGCATAGAAAATGAAGTTGTATTCGTGGAATATTTCGGATCCCAGGACTAAAACTTTGCTTTGTAATTTTATATATCACGTCACTTTGACCGATTAGATCTGTACTGAATCTCGTCTGATGAAAAGAATTAAGCTGATAAAAAACAGACCATCCTGTCTACAAAATTACGTAGTAAAAATAAAAGTTTAATTTGTATGTTAACTTTCACTCACACGGGAAATACGTTAAGAGCATTTAAAGATGTTGGATGGACGTGATTTCCATGTGATAAGTGGAGTGAAGGCCGGTGGAGCAGACGAGTCCTGGAGTGGAGACCACGTATCGGTAACTGTAGGGTGGGACGCCCTACAGCTAGATGGATCGACGACCTTAAAAAGGTGGCTAGGACAGACTGGATGCGGAACGCGGAGGACAGGGTGATGTGGCGCAGCCAGGGAGAGTCAGTCCAGCAGCAGACTGCCATAGGCAGAGTTGATTGATTGAAGTGGAGTGATTATTATACCTTACAAACTTTACTTAACAACCTTGGAAGCACTTACCACCACCATACATGGGCTATTCCCAAAATCATCACTTTGAAAAAAACAAAACTACCGTCTAAAGCAGTCGGGTAAAAACGGATAGCTACACCAATGAAGCGATTATAAGTACCGATCCTTACCTCTAAGTCTCGGTGACTACAGGTAATAAACGAAAATACTACGACGCCATTTTCCTCAATTCAAATGAAAAAAAATTACTAAGGTAAAGTGCCCAAGCGTAATCGTAAAAGTGTTCTAGCCATAAAATTCGCGTCAGTTAATTTGTACCATCGAAGTAACAGCTCGAGATACCTACGTTTCGTCGGTAACGGTGTGGCACAAAGTTTTCGCGGGAAGCGAGTAGGTAATGAAAATAGCTTTACTTTTTGCTATTTTTAAGTCAAAAGCGTGATGTGTATTTTGGAACTGTTTTTACAACGAGAACCAGTCTCCACAAAAACAGCCACAAAAAAAAACTTACAGTAAAAATATCTCAGGAAATTGGCCGGTGAAAGAAGCGGAGTGAGCGTTTATAAAACATCACCGCTGTTGGAGGGAACCAGACCACGGGGTCAAATATTCGCGTAGTGTGCAGCAGCACCTAAGGCAGAGAACGGGATTCCTCATCCCCCATAGAAAAGTGCGGATCTTCCAATCAGACGGGTGTTGTGTCTGGTGGGCTAATACTGACCAACAATTGATCTCGGGACGTTGCATCGATGCTAGTCGCGCGTCGAACATTGCTTGCGCGATGCAGAATTTTGCGTGACGTCAGTGTGATACGTAGTTCGCATGTGGCATTGTAGATGCCACCACAATACAAACATCTTCATGTTCTAGCAAAATAATAGGACTAGACTACTAAAATGGAGACTGGAGAATGCTTAAATAGCGGATTTGGTTGGTGTACTTGACTATCCGATTGTTGTGTTATATTTTCCTTTAGATAATTATTATTTACTTTAACATAATACCACGCCCGTATTCCCCGAAGGGTAAGGCAGAGGTACACCTATAGTACACCCATATTCCGCCAGTTATGTCATAGTCCCATGTAATAGCGGGCTTCAACGTGTTTTTTGAGATACAATATAAAATAAAAACAGAATAGAACATACGATTAATTTCATCGATAAAGAAACTAATTAAAACAAACAATCTCGCTTTTTGCTCCAAACTTGCACCATTCTCCACAAGAAGGAGGAAAACAAGCGTCACTTCAGTTTCCTTGCCCGAAACGAGATGACACCTTGAGTAATAGTCCCAGTATTCATGTCACATCAGACCTTCTCATAATTTTTCTTAAAAAAAAATATCGTTTGTGCGAACGAGGTGAGGTCTTTTCTATTTCGTGTACGAATCGGTTTGAGCTTACGTTTTTTTGTTCTTTACATTGGTCTTTTGATCAGTTTTTATAACGTTATTTTACGTAAATTTTGTTGAGATGCGCACCTAATATTGGAGGTGGACATCATTTTCTTAGTAATATTTTAAATTATATTTTTAAATAACAAAATAATTACATAAAGGTGCAGACTTATTGTCTAAACATCGAATAAGTTTAATGCCATGCCAACTTATATGATTCTTAAAGATTTGCACAAAACGTACCTAATTCGGAACCCGCAATGCGTATTTTGAGAAAGTGAATTGGGTTAGTAGGTATCTCTAACTTAATGCTTTACAAAGTGGACAAAATTAATATCGTCCTAATGAAACGAAATAATGATAAGAATATTCGGTTTTAATAAACCTTTCATACCTGCATAATCTTAAATTACGTAACTTTAATTATCATTGGGAATATCCAATGATAATTAAAGTTGCGTAATTTACAAACTGAGGGACTAATAAGGTTCCCCAGTTTGTATGAAATTAAAAAAAAACATTTTCTAAAGGGATATAGTTTAAAACAACGGAACAAAAAATGTAAACCAACTGCCTCACAGGTCACTAGACTTTAAATTCCGACCCTAATTTAATATTATTGGAAATTCAAAAAGGCAACGTAGTTTACATTTGAAAGTGTTTGCGTAAAGTAGCATTTACACTTAGGCCCTGTCGTTTGATACATAGTTTAACATGACCATTAGTCAATTTAACAATTAGTCACTTGACAATAGTCAATAGCTGTCGAAGTTTAACTACTCTTTATGCGCATGGTTAACTTTTATAGCAAATTGTCAATTTTTTTAGCTGTAGTTAGCTTAACCATTTGTCAAACAACATACTTCTGTAATTTAAAAAAAAAATAGTTTAACTAATGCATTTTAACTATTAGTATGTTTAACTACTGATCAAACAACGGGCCCTTAGTGTTCTAAATTCACATTCGTTCTGATTAAATGTTTGCCAGTTCTAATGTTTTTCTTTTTTAATATTTTTCTATTGAAATCTATCTAATCGATATTCAGCAATAGCTTGGTGTTTGTTTGTATAAGGCTTGTGCGGTACATTTCCATTGACTAATCTGATTTATCTCAGTAACAGTGTATAGTTATTGGTTCTGCGGGTGTTTCCGTTTAAGCCTTCGTAGCATGGTTGGTTCGCTCATTAAATGTTTTGCAATTGCGTTAGGTGTGTGATCCTCGATTTATAAACTTCCATTTTGTTGTTTATTTCTTGCTTAACTGTCTTCATTTATTAAGGTCGTGGTGTAATCTTTCATTGGTTATATACCATGGTGCATTTGCTATCATTCGTAGCATTTTAGACTGAAATCTTTGAAGGATTTCAACGTTTGAGTTTGCTGATGTGCCCCATAACTGCAAGCCGTAACACCATATGGATTTGATTATGGCTTTATAGAGTAGCAATTTGTTTGCCAGTGATGACTGTGACTTTTTGTTTGGTATTCAGTACATTATTCGGACCTGTTGTCCTATTGCCATGCGTTTGGTGAAGATATGCTTTCTCCATGTAAGTTTCTTATCTAGGTACATACCTAAGTATTTTGCCTCATCAGTTTGTGAGGCTTGGACTCCATTTATTTTGACTGGAGGGCAAATTGGCATCGGAGAGTGAAAGTTACTTGCACTGATTTCGATTCATTAGCCTTGATACGCCAATTTCTTAGCCATCTTGCGATGTCATCAAGGCTATTTTGGAGCGTCTGGGTGGCATTTTCCAGAAGCTCATCCGAAGGCAGTACTGTTGTACCGCCGGCATAGGTATCCGTTATGGTTACTTCTGAAATAGGTAGATCTGCAGTATAAAGGAGATACAGAATGGCACCCATAACGCTGGGTTGCGGTACACGTGCTTCACAAAGATGTGTATGTTTTCCAGATACGATCTGATGTACTAGTAGAATTGTATTCAGGGTATTTTTTTAATTTTGCACATGAGCCCATCGTGCCACACGTGGTCAAAGGCCTGGGATATGTCTAAAAATGCAGCTGTACAATAATGTTTCCGCTAAAAGTCGGCGTGAATAGCGTTAACGAGCCCATATACTTGTTCAATTAAATAGTACCATGTTTTTGCCTGAAATTATGCTGGTGATCAGGGATTAAGTTGCTTTCCTTAATGATCTGTTTAGAAACAGAATCTCTATTACTTTTGATGGTATTGGGAGCAAACTGATGGGCTGAAGGACTTAACACCATCTGGGCTTTACCAGGTTTAAGAACCATTATTATCTGCACTACCTTCCATTGCCGCGACACCGTTGATCTTCTCAAAATAAAATTATAAATGTATGTATGTTAAAAAAAGTACACCTTCTTCGGACAATTCGAGTAGGATTCTCGCAGTTATCAGATTATATCCTGGAGCTTTGTTTTGATCAAGTTTTCTAATTCCTCGTTTAACTTTATGCTCGGAAAAGCCATTTAATGGAAGATCTACTTGGTAGGTTTCATTTTGGAGCTTAGATACTAAGTCAACCCGTACAGATCCTTGATCAGGATTTGGTAGGAATACCTGTTTTAAGTGATCAGCGAAATTTTGTGCTTTTTCAGAGTGTTTTGTTGCCCAGCTGCTATGTGTTTTTCGTATAGGAGGACGTTTTATTATGGGGCACTTGAGATTTTTTGACGCCTTCCAAAACGAATAGTCAGTCGCAGCACTGGGGCTCAAATCCGTAAGATATTCCTGCACATTCTGATTTTCATCTTCAGTTAATAATTATTTCAGCTGAAATGTGAGTGAGTTTAGTTTAGTTTTGTTGAAAGGATTTCGTGTAATCTGCCACAATTTTCGTGCCTTGCGTTTCGGGGCAATCATTTTCCTGATGTCGATATTTTTGTACTAGGCACTGTATTTGAGGTTACTGGTGTAGCAAGCCAGGTAGAATGCTGGGTGTAATGGTTAAAGTGCTCAACAGCTTATTCTATGTCTTGATCGGTTTTAAGTGGTAATTTCATCTTTAGAGATGCTGACATCGACTCTCGGAAGTAAATCCAGTCTGGTTTTCTATTATGTAGACTACATAGTTTTGTAATTAGCGTTATTTTTCTGTTTAGAAAATTTTCGACAGGAGAGTGATCCGATGAAAGTTCAGAATTGTTAGACTTGCATGTGAAGTATGTGCTGACTATTCCCTTCACTATTAGGAAATGTAATCGGTTTGGCATCTTTCTAACATCGGTGTCCAATAGGTTCATACCCCGGATGAGATACAACTAAGATTTGGATTTTCAACAGCCCTAAGCAATTGCCTTTCGGTGTTACTGTTCTTGAGCCTCAGTACGTGTGTTTAGCGTTATAGTCACCGCCAGCTACGAAACGTTGTCCCAAAGTGGAGAAGAACATTTCGTATTCGTCCTGCTTAATATTATGTTTTGGCGGGCTATACACTGATGAAACTGTGAGTGGTCCAGCCTAGTCGTCGTCCACTATATTTGTTGTTTGAATCTCTGGTGCGCAGTAATTTATGGTCGCGTGGTGTCTGAATTTGTTTCTTACAAGTATAGAGCTTCCTCCGTGTGCGGTGCCATCAGGGTGCATCGTATAATATAATTTATAAGAATTTATATTAAACTTCTCATATAGTTTTTCATATCTTCATATTATTATCTCTTCTTGGTGAAGTGAGTCTCCGTTAATAAGAGTATGTCTACTTGGTGCAACTTTAAAAACGCTTTTGCCTCAAGGGTGTGTTGGGACAGCTCATTGGGATTCCAGATGCCACTTTTTATGGAATTTAATTTGTCAGTTTTATCGTGAGTGTTAGGAGTAAGTTGGTCATTGTAGAAAGCTGTTGCATGATTTGCTTCATCATTATTATCAACTCACGAGTGTAATTTTTACCAGAGTCGGCTTCAGATAAAGTATCTTGTTTATCAGTTGTGTTTGATTTTTGTAACGTCCCTTTATATTTTTTTGGTATTGATGTTTCGTGTGCCATGTTGTTTGTTCTGTTTGTTGTAATGGTTCTGGTCTTGTTGATTAGTTAGTTTTATTGCTGTTTTAGGTTTACCAGGTAAATTATTTTTGTAGCTCTCTATACACTTGGCACCCATTAATGTTTGCAGGATGATTTCCGTCACATAAGGTCCATTTAACTTGATCAGATCTAGTCTTTCGAGGGCAGTTTGATGACTGGTGATCTCCTGCTCATTTGATGCATTTGGGGTTTCGATGACAATAAGCCTTTGTGTGCCCGTACTGTTGACATTTAGACTGAGGTATCTTATGCTTAGGCCTAGGAGGTTCAAAGGTTATTCTACAATTTAAGAGGCAATTGACTTGATATATGCTTTTTTTGCTTTTTTATTCGATTTTAATTCGAAAATGAACATTGGCAATGTTTTTAGTTTTTCTTTGTTTAATATTCTAACTCTGAACACATTCGTGACCTAAGTGTGATAAAGGTTGTCTGAGTTCAGTTAAATCGGTGAATACATGTAGGTTTTTAAGGACCACTTCAAAACTTATTTCTTGTTTAGGCTTATATGTATTTATTTATTTATTTGATACACCAACAGCAGTACATACAAACAATTAAAACAATAATATAATAAAAGTACTGGTATGTATGTCTATTACAGGTATACACAGCGTTAACCACAAAACAACATCGTAATTAACAAAAAAAAAACTTATGAAAACATAAATTACAATTAGAAATTAAAATTCAAAATGAGTGATTGAAAATGTTACCACGAGAGGTAACATTAAAGGTGAAAGGGTATGAGTGTGAGTGATATCTAAGAATATTCATAGTATGCACTCCCGTACCTCAGAGACTGATCTTCTAAACGTATTAAGTGATACACCGTGTAAGTGATAATTCATTAAGTGATACATTCTGTGTTTTTTATTACAAGCTGTTTAACTATATCTCTGAATGCTTCTTAAGTTTTAAGTTGGAATTTAACTTGGTCATTATTAAGGACTTTGAGTTCATCATATTCCCGGATATGTTCATTCAATCGGCTGATGAATGGTTGAATGTTTTCAACTTTATCAATAAATATAAGTGGAGGCTTTATGGGTTTTTCAATTTGTTCATAGCTAGATTTTTGTCTTTCATCATTGTCCAGTAGTGCAAATCTGTTTGACGTTGGTACTAGCTGGGCCTGGTACAGCCAATATGTACTATGTACAGTTTGGTTTTATTTGATGGTTCCATTATACCATCAGAGCTAGATAGTAATCTTTTCTTCCCCGTTACTTCTTTCGAAGTGTTCAGTGAACCTTGTATTATGTTGTTGAACAGAAGTTGTTTCCTCTACAGCTATGCTCCAAACCACTTTCCTGGGCTTTCCATTTGTTATGAAGAATTCGAGCAAATGCGCATGCTTTGATGGAGTTATGTCAGACTAGTCACTGTTCCGATTCTTCATTGAAAAACAACAGACGATGCTGTGATGGAACTGTTTCAAATATTTTTATTTGCTTAGGCCCAGCTTCCACGACGTTGCCCTAAAGTAACCTTATTATCGAGACAGAATATAAAAGCAATAGTACTACGTTACTAGTATCACATATTATCGTGTACGGTCTGCCATTGAAATACTAGTCCTCATTACTAATTTAACTATGCATCATGTTACTTTTGAGTACCGTCATGGATGATGAGCCTTAGCCCCGAGTTGTTAATTTCGATATAATAGAAAGCGAGCATTCATATGCGCTACGAACGAACATGATCCTTAGCCATGCGTGCGAATGTTTGCTCGCAGGAAACTAAGTGTAAACGCGCCTTAAGAAAACTCTGAACTAATTTTACGGTCCACTGGTGCTATTTGCGCGCATCTAACTTCATTGCAAAGTGATTTTCTCTTTTCCTACACACGATGGCACGGGTTGCGAATACGTGACGACACGGTGTTCGGAAATTAAAAACGTATTGTTTCGTCGTTATAAAATTGGTACGTGTGCGCACTGTGTGAAGTAGTTGGAAAATGCAATTGTGTTCGGAAAGCTCTGTATTTGATGTTGAGATTGAAAATTACAGAGGATGCACGTGTTGTTTTGTCGTGTAATATTTATACCGTATCTTCTGAAGTTAATAACGTATAGTTATAAAACTAATCAGCTATGACTTTGTTATTCAGTCCCATGAATGAACAACATAGTCGTATTTGTCAATGAAGAAAGTCAAATAAACTTGAATCTTCGTTCGCATAAAATGATGTAGGTACTCAAAATAGGCTTTGCCCAAAAAACGCTTGTCTCCATATATGATATTATTCTAATAATATTTAGCATACCTAAAGAAAGTCCACATTCGCTCATATAAATTACTTTTTCATGTTACAGTTACTAAAAGAGCACGTAAAACAAATGTACCTACCATAGAAAATTAGGGAGTTAACCTGCCATCTATCAGTGGATCCGCGAACGAAAAACCTTAGTAGGTACAAAACTGTGGTACATAAGGAACATAAGCTAAAACTTATCTTCTCACAACAGTAAAATGTGCGAGTGAGACAAGAAAATCAAGACACACAGTGACAAGCAAATTATTAAAGAAAATGGCCAAGGAAAAGAGAGAAAGCATAAATTGACTTTATCTCGCAGTGCAGTCGTAAGCGGGGACTAGAAGAAATAATCTACATACATTATGGGACGGGCACCTGTCACGTTGCAGAACGGAGATTGCAACATTGCGATTTTATTTATTCCAAGTTTTGGTGTCCAGAATATATCTATAAGTACTAGAATATATTGTTTTGTTGTAGCAGTTCTGTGAACTTCATAGACCAAGATCGATCTTCGTCGATCGTCGAGCGCGCGTTGTGTTCCACGCGCGCCACAAAGAGATGTCAGCAATAATCGATGGGGTCCGATAAGGCCGATGCCTGCCGGGGTAACGGATTGTTCGAAAGAGTTACCGTGGCCCTGGCGCACAGGCAACTGAAGGAACACGGGTGGGTTTTAGTCGGTAAAAGTCTGACACACCCTCCCGCTCCGCCCAGAGCGAACAAAAAAAAAACAGGTACCTACTAGAATATATTGTTTTGTTGTAGCAGTTCTGTGAACTTCATAGACCAAGATCGATCTTCGTCGATCGTCGACGGCGTGTTGTGTTTCACGCGCGCCACAAAGAGATTTCAGCAATAATTGATGGGGTCCGATAGAGCCGATGCCTGCCGGGGTCACGGATTGTTCGAAAGAGTTACCGTGGCCCTGGCGCACAGGCAACTGAAGGAACACGGGTGGGTTTTAGTCGGTAAAAGTCTGACACACCCTCCCGCTCCGCCCAGAGCGAACAAAAAAAAAACAGGTACCTACTAGAATATATTGTTTTGTTGTAGCAGTTCTGTGAACTTCATAGACCAAGATCGATCTTCGTCGATCGTCGACGGCGTGTTGTGTTTCACGCGCGCCACAAAGAGATTTCAGCAATAATTGATGGGGTCCGATAGAGCCGATGCCTGCCGGGGTCACGGATTGTTCGAAAGAGTTACCGTGGCCCTGGCGCACAGGCAACTGAAGGAACACGGGTGGGTTTCAGTCGGTAAAAGTCTGACACACCCTCCCGCTCCGCCCAGAGCGAGCAAAAAAAAACAGGTACCTACTAGAATATATTGTTTTGTTGTAGCAGTTCTGTGAACGTCATAAGCCAAGGTCGATCTTTAAGCCTAAAGGTCTATGCATACGATAATTATTATCCTTCTTATTTTTATTTGTGTCGCTGGCACGACAGTATTTTAAATCTTGTTAGCTCAAAACTTCGCCACTTCCACGGCGTCGTCGGTAGCAGCGCAGTGGACACTGTCTGCATATTTTGAGAGCAGGATAGGAGGTGCAGCATGGTTTGCGATACAGCACCACATATGAAGTAGTAGCTGCGTGTAGATCCTGCTGCCATTCCGTCGAACTTGGCCCCAGTTTATCAGATTGAAGTAAAAGAGAAGTTGAAGAGGGAATTTAATTAATATTATAAACGCAGGAAACGCGCATTAGCAGCGTGCTCCGCCGAAGATTTCCTATAAATATCGGCCAAGTGGGAGTCGGACTCGCGTACTAAATGTTCCGTGCCACCATACTATTAGTTAACCTTCTTTTTAAAATATTTTCCATGATGAACAGTTCACGTTTTGCATATGTTCCTATGTAAAAACTTAAAATCTAATACAGCATGTATCAGAAAAGTATGGTCACATTTAAGGGTGTGGTACAGATCATCAACCTTAACTAATTTGTCCATAGGCCAACGTCGTAATCACGAAAAAAATATCAACTGTCCAACTCAAAACTTCAATACCTTCTCTACCCAAATGAATAGGATGGCTGATAATTATTTCGCGATTATATACGTAGTTGATCCCATGGACAAAGTTGTTCAGTTTCGATGATTTGTAACACACCCTTTAATATAACACAATTTTACGATACATGCTGTATAAACATGACCTCCGTAGGTAATTGCAACCATGAAGTTATTTTTACAGAGTTTCAGATTTCCCTATAAAATTAGATTTTGCAGTAATTTACGAAATCAGAAAATAAACAGTTCGGAGCTAACGAGAAATTATAGAGGGGTAGAAGTTTAAACTATAATTATGGGCGCTTATTCGGAATTTTGAAATGGCCAATTTACCGTTGTTGGGAACATCATAATGGCAGAAAATGTTTCCATAAAACGCCATAGTTGGGCTTTGTTTGCGTTTGTTAACTAGTGTTTTGTTGATGAGGGACTTGTTTTCAGGCCTCAAACTTTGTTAAATCGAAGTAATTTTGGTAAAGCAACAATTAAGTACCAGTTGCAGCGAAATAAAAAAGGAATCGCCATATAAATACGTATAATTTTGTAATAAATAAAGCAGAAAACACTGAAAGTAGGAAAAAATTTAAAAAGCAGAAAAGTAAGGAAAATTACATCAGAAAATCGCAGCTCTGAATTATGATATTTCAAGTTATTTTAACCAAGTTAAACTAAGTGGTAAATAACTGATTTTTAAAGCAAATTATTTTGTTATTGGACCTATCTCAAATATATTGCATTCGTTGAAATATAAGCCTATGCACGCAAAATACTGACTCTTTACGGTTTACTACACTAAGTTGAACTGTAGATCAGTACAAGGATGGATTTAAATGATAAATGATTTTATTTCTGTAAGTAGGTTTGAACAAACACTTTTACACGTCAATCATATTTTAATAAAAACTAGATGAGGTCGGCGTTTCCTATCTGACTACTCTGAGAAGAAAGGCCGAAACAAACTCAGAGGTCACAGTCTCTTTTAAAGTCCAGACATAATCTTGGTCAGATCATGTGAAGACCATGTAGATTTGTGTCTGAGATGGTCTTTTGAGGAAAAACCACACAGATTGAGTGGACCTGTCCAGTCAGTGCACGCATTTGTCAGTAATCGTGTAGCTCAACTCAGAACTTAAGGAGCTCAACGATTCGACGAACAATACCAAAGAAAAGACATTTGGGTAGGCCACAAAAATTACTCAAACTGCCAGACCATGATTAAAATTAACTGAGGAGAGAAAAAGAAAGCAACAATGACCCACATAGTAAAATAAAGCGTTATTAACCTTAAATATAGGAAGACCAATAAGTTATCTACACACTATGTTCAGCTAGAATCACACTTAGTACTGTGGAAAATTATACTAACCCGATTTATTAGATCATACAGGGGGACGCCATTACGTCATTTGAGAGGTAGTTGCTGAAATCAGCGCTGTTGACGATAGGTTCGTCCCAAGTCACAGCATTTTGCTGAGCAACGACCTATTCTTGCACAGATGCGACGCACTGATTAACTGTTCTACAGATTCAGAGTATTTATTTATAAACATAGGTTACAGATACACAGGTATGTGAGATGTTACATTTTTGTAAGTTCTTTATGCTTTGCCATTAGGCGTACAAATATTATCATAAATTTCTATTATTTAATTGTTCATTTCACAATATCAAATAAAATTAATAGAAGGAGCTAGAGTGTTGGATGAATCAATATAATATTCCCCTGACAGTTAATTAAATTTCAAATAAAAATTACACGTCAAAACAAGTACCAAATTAATAAAATATTTCAAGTGTCAATAATATATTTTATAGATAATACAGAAATGTCAAAAAATAAAAATAGGATAATGTCAATTAATCAAATTAATACAAGAGTGTCAAATATAATGCCTATCTGAAGGATCCCGGATTATAGAACTGTCATCCAAATAGTCCTTTATTGAGTAGTAACATTTATCAATTAAAATTTTCGTAAGTTCAGTTTTGAGTTTGTCCAGATTTAATGATTTAATGTTTCAGGCAGCTTGTTAAATATTTTTGTGGCCATACAGAAAGTACTTTTATTAATTAGGACTGTTCTGCCATGTATTATTTCGAGCTCTAACTTATTTTTGTCTCGTAACTTTCTATAGTAGCTTTTGGAAGCTATTTTGTATTGCAAGATGTGTATTTTGACAAATATTTATTAGTTTCGTAGATGTACAATGATGATACGGACGGAAATATGAACGATTGACAACTGTCGGTGCTATTTAGGCCACACATAGATCTGATACATTTTTTTTGAGGTCTAAATACAAATTCTCTATTGACTGAGTTACCCCAATACATTATGCCATACCTAAGTGTAGATGCAACATAACCGTGATATGCCGTTAGCACCGATTCGAGGATGACAGTCTTTGACAGTTTTTAAAGAACATATTATGCGAATTTACATTTTTTTTTACAAATTACGTCTGTCTGCGATCTCCAGATCAAATTTTTATCTATAATGATACCAAGAAATTAGGTGACAGTAGTTGACTCTATTTGAGTCCCTAAATAATTAATGTCAGGGATTTTACTCGGAAGTCTCTGTTGAAAATGCATAATTTTAGTGTTTTCTCTAATTTATAATAAGATTATTTTTGCCAAACTATGATATAATTGTATTTAATGTCATATTTATTTCATTTTCATATGTCATAGGACCGTCGCATTTAACTACTACTGTGCTGTCGTCAGCAAATAGTACCATAGGATTGTTTATATATCCGGGAAGGTCATTAATGTACAGCAAGAAGACGGGGGGCCTTAGGATACTGCCCTGAGTTACGCCGTATTTTACTGTCCTACATTTGGATCGATATTTCTTCTCGCAACCATCATTTGTGCAAATTTGTGTGATTTCTACATATTGTTTTCTATTTGCCAAATAGAATTCTAACAGTTTAAGTATATATTCCCCTTGATACCACATTTTTCAAGTCTGCTTAATAATATTGCGCTATCTAAATAATCGAAAGCTTTTGTTAGATCCATATAGATAGCACAAACCGGATTTATTTTGTCCACATTTGATAGAATAGGAAGAAGAAGATCATGTATGGCCATATTAATTGTATTCCGTTTACGAAATGCTTTTTGTCCTTGACTAATATATTTGACCTACCTATTATTGTTGTTTGTTACGAAAGTAGTAATTTTTCCACTCCGTAATCGGCATTTTGTTTTTGTTTTGTTCGTTTGTTTGTTGTCATTTGCCAGTGTCCCAACACAGAGCAATGTAACTTTGGTCCCTGGCCCTAACATCAAGCAATGAACAAAATTGTCAAACTTTTATTACTTCAATACGAGGCTTTAGGCTACTCTGTATGTGTGTATTTAATGTCATTTATTTGTTATGTGCGTTTTGTTTGTGCAGAATAAACTAGTTTTCTTTCTTTTGTTTATTTCTTATCTGTTGACTAAAATAAAATTAAGATAAACTGCAAGAATACGGAAGTCCGATATGAGTTATCGGCGCCGTGCACGCGGCAAGTAGCTCTCAAGGATATAGGGATACGCAGTTCTTACGCAGGTCGACAAACCGACGCGGCACAACAGCTTTGTAGTGGGTCACGAGCTGCCTTCGACGTCCCAAGCCCGTCGGGAGAGCCGACATTCGGCTTATATTAAACTGTCGTCATATACAGATAAATGAATAGACTATCAGACCAAAGATACAAGCAGAATTCTTGATAAAGCGGGTGAGAATCAGTAATAGGATCACACAAAACCATAATGAAGAAACTGATGGAATACGTACCAATTTTCAAAAGAACAAACCTACCTAAGAAATACCTTTTTTAGCCACATAAGCTTAGGTGATCCAAGATGGTCAGAGGTGACACAAATACATGAAAATTTTTGGTATCTTGGGT
Source organism: Dryobotodes eremita (assembly GCA_917490735.1). Lineage (NCBI taxonomy): Eukaryota > Metazoa > Arthropoda > Insecta > Lepidoptera > Noctuidae > Dryobotodes > Dryobotodes eremita. Next base: position 8,033,781 of record OU823261.1, read on the forward strand.
TAAAATTAAAATGTATCCATCCTTGGTGGGATATAATATTGCACCGACGCATTAGACAGAAGACAAAAAACATAAATTTTTCGAGAAAATCGAAGTTTAAATTTCAAAAGAAAACATTGGCCAATTTGCCAATACAGGTTGCAATACAAATCAAAAAGGTTTAACTGTAGCGGAATATCGCTACACAGTGTATCTAATTTTATGTTCTCTTTTTTCAGATCTAAGTTCCGTTTCAGAATGTATGAAGATGAAATAAAAAATTAAAATACAATTTCACATTAGTATATACTAAAAGGCACACAACATAATTCTGCAAAATAACTATAAAGAAAAGTTGAGAAAAATAAAAAAAGCAGGAAGCAGGTTGCAAAAACCATCTTAAAACCAATCTTGATAGTGTGATATTATATAATTTATTGCCTGCTTATCAACAAACGCATCGTCAATAGTAGAGTAAATAAATTAATAAAAACATAGAGACAAACATAAAAATTGCCTCGTTTTTTTCTGGAGCCAGACACCACATTAATAAATGCGTATAAAAATGGCCAGGAAAATAATTAAAAACGGCCTGCTTTATATTCGAGTCGCGTAGAGCGCTTTTTGTCCGCAAATTGCAAAGATCTCTTGGTTTATTCAGAATGTGCCATGCGCTCACTGGCCCCATTCGCTAGTCTAATTTATAATTTCCGCGATTAGACCAAAGTTTTTTATTAATTTTTCTGTCTTAGGGGTGCTACACACATTTTCGTGACGGCATGATTCAGCACAGCCGAGCGGCAAAATCATTACATATTATAAAACAAAGTCCCCTCACCGCATGTGTGTGTCTGTCTGAACGTGATAAACTCAAAAACTACTGAAAGGATTTTCATGCGGTTTTCACCAATGGATGGAGTGATTCATGAAGAAGCTTTAAGTGTATAAATCATTAAGGTTTTGTATAAATCGCTTGAAATATGACGATGATTGTTGATGTCGGATAAAATATGCCAACTGGGAGCTTTACTGGCGTGTAAAAGAAATTGAAATTGCCAAATGAAATTTGACACACCGATAGTTTATAACCTGGATTAACACATAGGGTGCTTTAAATCCAGGTAGTACGTCCCGTGGAATATTTTCCAATATCCACGCGGGCAAAGTCATGGGCAAAAGCTAGTAGAATATAATTATGTAGTTCGGGAAAAAGCCGCTCGAATTTTGCCGATCCGACCCGAAAATTATTAAGCGAGGGTAGATGCTGAACAAAGTTTTCCGATCAGCACGAGCTCAATGAAAGCCGAATATGTGTAGTAATTTCTTCGGGTTGGGTTCGTTGTTAAACAATATAGGTACTGCCGAATCGATGGGCCGACCCGATCATGTGTGTAGCACCTCTTACATGACACCATTTTTAATACGGCAAGAGCGACAAAAGAAAAACGTTTTTATTAAATCTCGATGTTTTCATTATTCCGAGTTTCTAATATAATATTTCTTTTTATTTCTTAATTGCTTCAGTTCCATTTTTATAAAATAACGTTGAATTTTGTATTTGTGTGGGCTATATTTGAGTTCAATGATGGAAAACAAATTAGTAGGTAATAAATAGGTTTTGAGAAGTTCTTTGTTGAGATTAACACCTACGAGTAATTTATTGTAGTAGGACGACCATCAACGATTTTTTTACATTTAATTTCAATTCGATAAACACGTCTAATCTTCTCTGTAAATTTAAACACTTCGGTGAAACCTGGATGAAACAAATTGAATACCTACAGTGTTTTAAAGGCAGATACATAGGTTCTTGGCACATATAGGGGTAGCAATTTAAACAAAAAACAATGTAAATGTATACATATTATTACAAATTAAAATTATTACAAATTAAAATTATTACAAATTAAAATTATTACAAATTAAAGTCGCTTTTCGTGTCTGTCTGCTCCGATCTGGTTTTCACCATCATTTAGAGAATTTATTCCGAAAGGTTATGTCCATATCACATTTACATTAGTCTTAGTTGTTAAAACCGTGCCAAGCTGCGGCGGGTCACTAGTAAATAAATAAAACAGACTTAAAATAAATTTGGACTGCCAATATTACATACATAGGTATAGGTAAACTATCAAAAAACAACAGTAACACGAACAATCATAAGCACATCACACGCGACATTTATCCATTTCATTCCGGGAAACCCAAAACTCGGAAATCCCAGGGAACTTTGATGTTCCTCAAATCAAAAGGCCGAAACTAAATTGGTTTGCTGATGAGTCCTTTGGCTCACGTCCTTGTTAAAGCTTTTCCGACTGTTGACACACATTCTCTTCACAGTAATCGCTTGGCTGTCACAACTCTCAGTTCCTAAAGCTGAGGTCACATTTGTGAACCGTCGAGCAGAGGAACGATAGGAAGGTGGAGTGGGGGAGAGTGCGTTGTTTTGTACTCATTTCTTTCGATGTTATGTTTTTACTTTCAAACTCAACATTTTGAGATTTCAAGTCGGGACTGTAAGCGAAATCTTCAGTAGTGTTTATGAGGTGCATGTGGAGCGACTTCTTCGCAGGTTGACTGGAAGCACCTAAATAAGAATAATCGAGGCTAAACTTAAATGACGTGCGATTGAGTATTATTCAGTGTTAAAACCACATATAATTATGTAATAAATGAAACCACAAATAATAGTGGTCCACAGAAGTGTAGCATAAATGAAAATAGTTATATTTTCTGACAAAATAAATACTAAAATATATTCAGTCAAAGTAAACACACTCCGCTTAGACGACGTACTTGTTTCGTATAAGTGTACCGATTTTACATTTTAGGAAAATAAGTAGAAAACGTAACAGCGTCGTGATAGCTTGCACTACGTGGCAACGTCGCTTTTCAATGTTCAAGAATTCAAATTCATTGAATCATTGACCTAATGATCCAATTCTAGTGTTCGAATTTGCTCAAAATTAAAATTCTACTTTTTAACCTAATTACTGGACCGATTTCTTTTATTTTTTTTTATATCGTCAGCAAAGGCGATAACAAGTATGTGGTTTCGTTTATTGTATAAATGTGGTATATTTATATATCTTTTTTCGGGAATTCCTAATTTTTTTTTTCTCTATGCCGCGATGCATACATTACAAGTTAATTGACAAAATTATCAATTAAACAATGATTAGATGGCAAACCGACACTTTACTAATAACGAAAAATAAAGTCATTTATTATATATTATTTGGAGACCCATAAACAAGGTATTCGTTAATACGTGGTGTATTAATTAATACGTATGGAAAGGTCGGCTGCCAGACACCTCGGTTTTAATCTTCACAGCTCCTCGTGTTCCTCCATACTGGAAAATAGTCATAAAACTACTTTAGTCTCCTTCTATATCATTCATGTGAACGTACCTTTAAAGGAAATTGACCCGAGTCCTCGTCGCTGCTCCGTGACATTACGTGCTCGCCATTTTGATATTACAAGAATAGATTCACGAATATAATGGCCGTGTCGAATAATTTGTGTTGTGATTGACTTCGTAGATGAAAACTGAAGTATTTTTGGGTATACCGTTTTAGTATTTGGATGATGGTTTTTGGTGGAAATATTAGGGTAGGATATTTTTGGGGTTTAAAGTTATGGGTTGTGTGACTATCAAAGAACTTTACTAGGGTAATTGCATTACCGAGAATTATGAGGTATATTATAGTACTTTTATATTCAAACCACGATTCAGACAAACCTAAAAATAAATTGATAAAGAAGGCAATCACAGGAGGTTTATTATTAAGTGACCCTTTAGCTTATGCAATTACTAACCGAAGATGAGAAAATAGACGTGTAGGTACTTGATATGTATCACAAGAACCCATAACTCTAGCAGCATCCCACGTGGAGTCAAGGTCCTACGCTCGTGTGACCTACACGTGGTAAGGAACACATGTAAGCTCTCATACTCATGGGCGATTTTTTATCGCGCACTGGATTTTCAACGCACTGCTTAGTGCTGAGAGTTGAAAATCCAACAGTGTGTTTTTTGACGCACTGGGATGCACTCTGTTGGATTGTCAATGCTCGGCTTAGCACCGAGAGTTGAAAATCCAGTGCGCAATAACAAATCGCCGCGGTGAAAAATCGCCCCTGTTTACTTGGGCTAGCTGTGTAGGAGTTTGGAGGACACGGCGTGGCATACGCTGGCAGAGTGTACCGCATAGGAGGAGCTGCGCCGTGCCCTCGTGTCAGAAGTCGGAGCAGACTTGTCGCTTCCGGCCGTCACTTGTTCGATGGTCGGGAGCGCCGAGTCGTGGGATGCGGTGATCTCCTTTTGTGAAACAGTCATTTCACAGAAGGAGGCTGCGGAAAGGTTGAGAGAGGTCGAGGCCACTCTCCCGATCCGCAGCAGACGTGCCGGGCGTCAGCGGAGGGCAGATAACGCCCTCTTCCGGCCCCCATAAACGGGTTCAGAGGGACCGCGGACCTGGGGACGTCCGCCGCCCCTCATATTACAGGACTCGAGGTGGCGGCGCGTAGTGTTCCACGCGCGCCCCTATTGGACGTCGCGGGTGGAGTTTTACACCTCACTCCCCCCGCGGACTTGAGGAGGCCCGCAGAAGCGGGCCGGCACTAGCCGGGGATTGTGGAAGGCGCACAAGTTCCCATGATCCCCGGTGCAAGTGTGGGAAGGGAACACCGGGGTGGTTTTTAGTCAGTAAGAGTCTGACAGACCCCTCCGCCCCCCCAGGACGGAGGACATCCATGAGAATTTTCCACCCCAGAACGAAAAACAAAAAAAACACGTGTGGCACTCGGGGACTGCCGCGGTAAAGCTATTGCATAGCATTTTTTATCAACTTATGCAATCTGCTTACGTATTCGTCCGATTTCGGAGTAGGTAGCTCGTCTCGATCCGTGCGAGCTTCGTACAGTCGTACCATATACATACACGTTAAGCGAACGCTCGGCCGAGCTACATGGTAGGCGGAGTGAGGGGTGTTAGGTTTTATCGTTCGTTACGGAATTTCTTGATTCGGTTGCCGCGCTCAAAGCCCGCGATAAAAGCTATGCAATAGCTTAAAAAAAAAAGCTGTGTAGGAGTTACATAACAGAAGAGACTTTACTTTAATGTCAATATTCTGTGATGCGTGTCATTTTGTTATTGTAATAGTTAATTGAATGGTCACATGTCTTGGAATTTTTGGTTCTAGGACATACTGGTTTCCTCACGATGTTTTCCTTCACCGTTTTGAGAGCAGTGGTGATAAAATTATTTACATACACAAAGTAAAGTGCCTGCCTGGGATCGAACCCACGACCTACAACTCGTAAGTCGGGGCCGATAACACTGGGCTACCACTGCTCCTACCACAAACCACTAAACGGATTTCGATAAAATTTGGCAAGGAGAGAAGGCATTATCTACATAAATTCTTTATATCAATCTGTAAACAGTCACTGTCAGCTCAATTTATAGCAGTTCATTCAATCTGCCTAGGTTTTTTAATAGTACGTTGGTGTCGGCTTCTAGTCTAACCGGATGTAGCTGGATTCAACCGAATCAGATAGGGGCAGTCGCTCCATGTGAAATATTGGTTATTTTACATGGAGCGACTGTCTATCTGACCTCTACAACCCAGTTACTGGGTAATACGATACCCCTTAGTAAGACTGGTTGTCAGACTTTCGGGCTTCTGACTACCCGGAACGACTGTCAGAGATCCACAAATGACAGCCAGGACCAACGGTTTAACGTGGTTTCTAAGGCACGAAAGGGATCTCTATAATTACGTAATGTATGGTCACCCATCCATGAACCGACCGAATCAAACGTAGCTGAACCTTCCATCGACCAACGAACCGTAGACTTTATTTGTCGATATTCATTTCAACTTGATACCTCCACGTGTTCCTGAGAAAAGGGGTCTTGACAGACTAACAGACAGACAGTCAGACGAACAAAAAAGTGATCCTATAAGGATTCTGTTTTTTCGTTCTGAGGGTCCCGAGGGTTCTGAGGGTCCACCCTAAAAATATTGAAAAAAAACTACTCGACAAAAACACCATCAAAAACCGTATGACTATGCCATAAAAAAATCTACATAAAAAGAAAAACATACGGAGTTCGAAAAATATACTGTCCCTTACTAAGTTATATTGGAAGAAACTCGAAAACTTATAAAATATGGGTGAAGTTGGTGATACGACGGTTGAAGGTGTAATGTATTGCGGAAACCAGAAATGGCGAAGAAAGGGGAATATATTATAAACTGTTGGGATGTGTATCAATGTTTGGAAGCTCTTACAGGAAGTTGATAAGATTTCTATAAGAAATGCTTCGGGTATAAATAACACGAAGTAGAATAGACAATATCATCATCATCTGCCTAGCATTTCCCCAGCTAAGTTGGGGTCAGCTTCCAGTCTAACCGGATGCAGCTGAATACCAGTGTTTTACATGGAGCGACTACCTATCTGACCTCCACAACCCAGTTACTGAGTAATTCGATACACCTTGGTAAGACTGGTTGTCAGACTTTCGGGCTTCTGATGACCCGTAACAACTGTCAAAGATCCACGAATGACAGCCGGGACCAACGACTTAACGTACTTGCTTAGGCACGGAGGGGTCTTGGTATGTAAATATGGTCACCCACCCACGGACCAACCGCGGCAAGCGTAGCTTAACCTGGTTGATAGACCCGTGTGGCTGCAATTACTTAGCTACAAGCCCTAGCAGTAGATAATTGAGACGAAATCATTCCTTAAAAAAATTGCAAGGTCTTTTCAAAAAAGTATTGCGAATATTTCAAATCACAATCACCATGCTGGTATGGTTTTAGTAATACATCAGAAACAAACCCCTTGTTTCCGGTTTTTTCATTAACCGTCAGTCTGTGTTTAATAGAAGAATAATAATGACAAAGTCTTCATAAACCCCTAGTCACCGCAGGAGGAGACGCCCAGGACGTCGGGAAACGATAGCCGATTCCCGGCCACCGTAGGCACGGGCTTGCGGACGGCGAGCAATGAGTAGCTCACTATCCGGTAAGGACCAGGCCCGGGTCGACGGCGCGTCGTGTTCCACGCGCGCCCCAAAGAGATGTCAGCATCATTGATGAGGTTCGAAAGGGCCGATAGCTGCCGGGTTCGCGGATTGTTCGAGAGTTACCGTGGCCCTGGCGCACAGGCAACTGAAGGAACACGGTTGGGTTTTAGTCAATAAAAGTCTGATGCCCTCCCGCTCCGCTCAGAGCGGGAGAAGTTATTTGCTGATAACAAAACAAAAAAACAAAGGTCTTCATACAACGGATCACGGGTGGTTACGACGCTTTTCAACGAAATAATAATAAAGACAACTGAAATCTCATTAGGTCAAGCAAACTATATCGTTCAATATCCCACAAGATTTACCGTCCATTTAACCATAACAGAGCTTATTTCTTCCCAATAATGGTTGCATCAGCATTTTTGCTTTTATTAACCAGTTTCGCCAAGTAAACATTTCCGTACCTACCTTAAAAGAACAAAGGAAATACCATGTGATATGGTCCATTTGTGTTTCGGCTATCTCCGTCACAGATCGGCAACTGTCCCGAAAGGCTCGGGGGACTGGTTGGCTGAATCGTGGCAAATGCAAGAATTGCTCCGATAATGGGCCCTATAAATTGTGACCTCTATCAGCGATGTTTTGTTCAATGTAATTTTTAGAATGTTTCACATGTGGTGGTAAACCGGTTTAGGGAAATTGAATGGAAAAAAGGTGGTGACAAAAAGGGTGGATTTATTTATTTTGACACTGTTCTGCCGATGTTTTAATTGCAGACGGCAATAGGGTTCGACGTGGAATGGCCTGGGGCATAAAATATAAAAAATTGTATTACTGTTTCTGCTAGCTGTGACAACGGGTAGTGTGGTGGATGTAGTAGACCCGAGCCAGAGAGCAAAACCCATTACAGAAAAAAATCAGTCCTAAATTGTCTTACTAACTAGTGCTTACCTAGTCACCAGAAAACCCATATTTTTAGACTAATATAACTGCAAGATCGATACATCCAATGCAGCTGTTTTGTAGATTCTCGGATCTGGGATTATTTTAGGTCCAAGAACACTCTCAAAGTAAAAGCTAAAGGCTAATTCTATCGTAACTTGAATAGCGAAAATTTTACCTTTAAAGCTTTAAACAATCACAACCTTCCTAAAATAATCTTCTTCTTCATGTAATTCTCAAAGTCCCCGAATAACACGAAAGGATGGCACAGTACGTCCGTCAAAATACGTATAATTACTTGTGAAGAAGCCTGGCAGATGGTGCCATAAGTTTCTCATGCAGCCCGCGGCTTCCAAAAGAAAAAGTTTGGTGGTCGGATGAGACTCATAGCATAATGAGTTCAACTATTTTTGAGCGGCGAACTTTTTGACTAGAAATGTTACTGTAAGTTGGAGTTTTGAATTGATTTGCGTGATTTATTTGTTTTTTTATTGCTTTTGAATTTTTTGGTCGAAACTTTTTCAGTTCTGAAGAGAGGTATACGATGACGACTGGAGTTAAAGATCTCAATAACCATCATGCCATGAAACAGTGGTTTAATTAAAGCTTGATCCTTCACTTTTTGAGAAGAGGTCTACAGACTATTTTACAGGAAATAGCTATTATAGGCAAAAAGAAGAATAAATCTTATAGTGCCGTTCTTAAGGACGTAATTAAAGTCCTTTAGACAAAAGCATCGTCCGTTCAGTTTATTAGCTCTTTATTGGAAACTAGCGACCCGCGCCTTCTCCGCGTGGTTTTTACAACCTGACTAAACATCGATATTTCTTTAGTATCTATATGTATTAAAGTGTAATGAATTAATTAATTAAATTGTGCAAATGGCTATCTGCTAATAGTTTTTACAGTGTTAGGAGTTCCTGGAATATAAAGTCGCATGATGACTGACTGCATCGTTATGCATGTAAAATTTGCACGCTTATATCTAGTAAGCAAAACATGTTTGTTCACATTATTAACACGACCATCTCTTAAACCATGTTTTTTAGCAAATAAATGATATTATTATGTCATTTATTTATTTACATCCTTATTAAATACATTTTTAAATATTTTTATAAAAACATTAAAAAAACATTTAAAAATATAAAAAATTGTGGTCCGCCGGTATCGGGAGCAGGGTCCAAGCTACCGGTGGTTAGGACTCCAGAGACAGGAACCTCTTCACAATGCGAGCCGTATCGAGGAGTACTGCCTTCTGGATCAGGCCCTTGATCCAACTGCCTAACGAGAGCCTCGAGAGATGCTGGTCGAGGCTTTCGGCCATCAGGCCATTGGCCGATACGACAATCGGCACAATGATAGCCGAGCTCACATTCCACATGTCAACAACCTCATGTGCTAAGTCGAGATATTTAATTTGTTTCTCTTTGTCAGCTTTCACGAGGTTCTCGTCATGCGGAATGGTAATATCGACAATCATTGTGCGGCGCGCTAATCGATCTATCACCACTATATCAGGCTTATTGGCGACAATAGTCCCGTCAGTAATGATAGACCGATCCCAGTACAACGTGATATGGTCATTTTCAAGAACTGGGTCGGGCACATACTTGTAGTACGGTACCTCAGAATCTACCAGTTTATATTTCAAAGCAAGTTGCTGGTGAATAATCCTGGCTACTTGATTTTTATTATTAATGATATATTTATTTGCAAGAATATAGGTAGATAAGATAACATAAGTTTTTAAGATCTATGGGTTTCACTATATTCGGCATTTCAGCCGTGCAAATATTTAGATTTTACATCTTGGTTATACTTATAGCATGTAGTACACATTTAGTAATTAGGAATAACATAAAAATACTAATAATAGTTTCATAATTTAAATATAGGTTACAATGCAATTAATAAAATTAATATAAATATAATTCATATAAATACGATCCTATTAATTTAAAATAATAATTTATATTAAAAATAGCGATCAATAATAATGATGTTAATATTAATGCCTAACCTCTGCCTAACCGTTTTGAGAATATAGGCGTAATGTTATATGATGACCTCTCGCATGATTTATATATATTTTTTTTATTATTTCGCATGCAACCATATATTTGTACGCCTCTTGGCATAACATAGCGACCTATTTTTAATTTAATAACTGTATTCATTACCTATGTTACACAAATAAAATTGATTTTGATTTTGATTTTGGTTATGTTATGAACAATACCTACTCAGTTTTGTAAAGGTTTAGGATCTACAAGCCACCTAAGCTCTAAAGTTGTTGCCACCCAGTCAAAAATTCTAACACCTGTAAAAAAAATCCTGCATCATGACTAAATTGTATGTTTGTAAAAATCTGAAAACTGTCTACCTATTCGTCTTTTATAATGGGCATGTCAGGTACCTGCTGTGTTCATAGCCAGCTTTTGTTTTTCAACGAAGCGGTGACAAGTCAGGAAGTCGCGCGGATGCAACGCGTGGTGTCGGTCGGTCTGAAAAGTTTTTTTTTTTAATGGGTGAGCCGGGTGTTTGTTATGTTGGTTGTGTCTTTTCAGACTGTTGTGTACAATAATGGTTTCTGGTTACTGCCGGCGTGTGACGTACAAATCATATAAATGCTGAAGAAAACTCGATACTTACTTAGTTTTTTAAAAAGAAAGAAAGAAAGAAAAAGTATTTATTGAGACTCGCACAGGATTATCAGAAACTAAACTAAACAACTCATAAAAAAAAAACAATAACCTGTGATTTTTACTACAAAGTAAAAAGCGGTATACAATATTAAAAAAGGATAAATACGTACTTGTTTAATTATTGATTTATTTATCAAAACATTATTAAAGTTAACGCTCTTTAAAGCGTTTTGTCAATCTTTTTACACGAGTGGCCTGTGGGTGAGCTATACGCGACGATCTTATGACACCCTGCGGGTTCAATATAACAATGCTTTCAGAATGTTGTTAAAGCTACCGTGGCCGCCTCGCGAAATAGGTTCTCAGACTAACTAAACAACAGTTGTGTACAGTTACAGCAGCTTTAGCTGGCCACGGGTAATTTAATAGACATCTCTTTGTCATAGGAGTCACAGACAGCCCGCTGTGCAGGGCCTGCAAGGAGGACGACGAAACGGCAGCTCATGTGCTTCTAAACTGCCCCGTGGTCGCCACGTACAGGGCAAAGTACTTCGGTAACCCAGGTACCCAACGTGAGATTATCAGTAGCACCAAGGCGATGCTGGCCTTCCTCGAGGAGCTGGGGTGGATCAAATAATCGATTTTCCCACCCGTACGCAAAATACGCGCTTTGACGTGGAGTTGCGGACACCAGCCCGCATTACCTATTACCTACCGTGGCGCTGCAGTGCCTCTGGGATGTTTGCAGAGGCCCACATGGACGGCTTCAAGGCCATAATTCACAAAAAATCGGCTTGTTTGCTGCGGCGTCTGCGGGGTGCTAAGAATGGCATTCTGAGAGTCATCGCTGCTCGATTTGACTGCCCCATTCAAAAACACCAGGTGAGGGTAGTGAATGGTTTTATATAGTAGTCTACGTAAAGATAAATACTAACATTACTAACATAATTGTAAGCTTATATTGTTGCTCATATATACTAACGAGATATGGATTTTAATTATCTGAAATAAATTATTCTATTCTATTCTATTTAAATTTTTTATATTATTTTTGTTATGTAAGCGTGAAATTGACACTTTTCTGCCTGACCATACATCGACGTTGTGTATCAGCACAGAAATATACAGGTACTATTCTTCGGGTCGAGTGGGCACGGACCCGTTTCTAGAAGCTATTTTGAGTTAATCTCATGTCAAAAACAACTAAGTATTGTAATTAGTTACTATGTTGACCAACAAGTCTTAAAAGCGGATGTGTTATTCTATTTCAAATTGAATGTTTCAACTACTTTAACAAAGGTTCAATAATCTACGGAAAACATTCAATTATATTCTTATTCGATGAAAACAATGATAAAACTGGTATTATTTCTCTTAACAGCGATATTATAAGGAAAATACTTCTTTTTTTTAACAAAAGTTCGTGTTTTCGTATAAAAACCTTCATAACAAAGCATTACATTATAGTACAATGCGGCTCACTCGGAAATACTAGAACATTACCAGGTTACATGAAACACGGATTTATTCAAAATGGCTTCATTACCACGCCACGGGGATTATAAGCTTCCAAAACTAAGCATTAAGACCACAATCGGTATGCGAACAAAGTGATCCACTACCTAAAATGGAAAACCGCAAAACAAAACTCATTACATCATTCATTGCGCAATTCCTTCGACCTTTACCAAAGACGTGTCGTTAAAAAAACGCAATGGAACGTAGAATTCAATTTTAAATTTCGACCGTCCATCTCGAGGTAGGAGCGCAGGCGTTTGTTTCTCGACTGTTTTGTTTTAAGCTATTACATAAGATTTATAACCAGTAGTACCATTATCTTTGCCGAAACAACGAAGTTCGGTCTTGTAAAAGAGTGTTACAAAAGTACTGGCCATTTGTTCGTTGAGATCCTTTCCACTAATACTGCTTGAATGTTGACTGGATTTTTCGCTTGAAAATAAATAAAGTTTTAAGTTTAAAGTTCAGTTTGGTGGTGGATGTTGACTTTTATAAATAATTTTTATTTTCTAGGAGTTTTCTTCCGGTAGTTTCATTTGATAGAGTTTTGTAAAAAAAACTGGTAAACTGTCACTGTTTTTGTTTAAGTCTAGTTTTAAACGTAACTCTTTGGTTTCTGTGCACATATTATTTATACAGAATAAAACAAATCATTGATAAGAAGATGGGTTCTTCTAACTTTCCTTCAATGTACACGAAGATAACTGAGGGAGCAAAAGTCGAACGACCAAAACTAGTAATAGCAATAATTTCTTACGTCCTTAATCGTGTATTTCCTGCAAATGTTTGATTAAACTCAAGTCGAACAACACGAAAAGTTACCTTGTTTAACGAATTTTGCCCTATCTACGTATTAGGTACATTAATGTAGTTGAGCACTTTTCGATTTTCAAACCCGTTTCGCGAATTCTAAATTCGAACAAAGCGCGCTTTAAAATACCATCACAAAGTAGCATCAACAGAAAAATAATACATCGCTTCGGGCCCAGCAAACATTCAATTTAACCTTTCTGAACCAAGCTTTAACGAAACAGAGTGTCCTTATATACAGATTAACAAAGGATTTAATTCTCAACCCTCTTTCCTAGGTACACTGTCTAATTACGAGACTGTCGCCTGCACACGACTTTTACCCTAAACTTTTGCTTTTGCACTAACACCCAGGACAGCTGTGGTCCTGTGCCGAGTAAATTTACTTGAATTTCAACCCAAAAGCATATAGCCTCCCTCTCTTTTGCGTTCAGGTGGAAAGGGATAGGTGGTGCGGTAAGAATCGGTACGAAGTGCATGGAAACAGTTTAAATTGAAAACGCTACCCGGTGCAGCAGAGGACATGATTGGTTTGCTACGCAAATTGTTTTGTTTATACGTTTCTAAATAATTGTGAGAAATACCAGGTGCTTCTATTTTCTTATTGTGTTTATTAAAAGTGCTTTGTGGATATTCTTGATAATTGAAAAAAAATTAAACGAAATATTTTTTTCCATGTGGTGTTAGCGTTAAGCGCATAAAATATGAGACAGAAGCAGAGTGGTCGTGGGAGCAATAGTTTTTCAAATATTGAACCGCTTTAGACCACAATAGGCATGTCCCAATTAAAAAAAAAAACGGCTTATTGAACCAAGAAAATTTGAATTGTTAACCGAACACTGACCACATTAGTCCTTCTTTAATAATTTACTAGCTGCGCCTTGCGGTGTCACCCACAATAAGTCTTGATCCCATGGTAGTATCGGGATATAAAGTATTCTATCTCCTACCCCAGGTCATGGTCTACCCATGTTTCAAATTTCATCCAAAGCCGTTTAGCAGTTTTAGCGTGAAAGCCCAACAAAGAAATATACAATAATTCAAATTTTTTCTCTTTGTAATATTAGCTTAGATCACCTTCAAAACATCAAACTAAAAAGAATCTGTTAATAAAATTCATATTTCAAATCCACTTTCAAGTTGCAGTGATGAAAAAAGCACTGTACAGTAATTTTTTACTTTACATAAGTAAAAAGGGGCAACTTGTTAACATTGGAGAGGCTGGAGTTCCATACATGTTGGCTACCAGTACTAATTAGCAAACTTACTATCTAGGTCATAGTGGACAAAGCAAATGAGTTTTAAGGAGTAACTTTTTAATGTATTTTTTTTTTCGCTTCACTAGTTACGGAACTTTGTAACAGAATCGCATATTAGCTTTATGAATAATTATTATCTTTTAGTCGCATGGAACGTCACTACAGAAATAACTTTTTTAGTTGTATTTTTTTAATGTGTATTTTCTTTGGCGGTGATCCGATAGTTGGAAGTAAATTGAGAGTGAAATTTCAAGTACGTATCACGTATAGTTAGTTCACGTGTAGTTAGTTTCGTTACATGAGAGAGAAGAAAGATATAATTATCTCTGTCTCTCACACTAAATCTCTCTTAATCTTTATTTTTTAAGAAGTTTGACGTCTATCACGTGTACGATGATGCACGCACAATTTTTTTTTAAACATGCTTTTTCCTTCTGTTAAGTGTTTAGGCAGTAAAAGTATTACTGATGCTTTCCATGGAGCATAATATGAAATGTGACCTTTTGAAAACCTTAGGGAAATCAACCTTGCGCAGTATATTGTTACGTTGGCGTTGACATTTGACATTCTTGATTAAGATACAATAAGTTCACTGCTAGACGGACATTTGTAGTTTGTGAAAGATTACTAAAAAAATAATTTATTCGCCCCCGGTTTGTATGATTTGGGTGCTTGTAAAATTACTACAGATTTATTAAATGAAACTTTTTATTCAATGGAAATGTCTTACCGACTGGTCGTCACTTCGCATGATCAGAATGCTGGCTCGTTCTTTGAATTAGAATTGGCAACGTGGCAATGCTGCCAGTCTTGGGGCACGTTTCCGGATGACAGCGATGCGGAGGAATACTTCGACGGGCATGTGTCCTTTTGTTTTTGTATTTATTTGTATAGAGTTAGTTAGACATCTAATTTATTACCGAGTGTAAATAGTAGATTATATTTATAAACATTTTAATTGATATCAAATAAAACCATTATTAATATCAACTTACAATTATACTTTTAATCTTCAATTACAGCTTATATCTGTGATTGGTTTGCTGATACAATCACATTCAATCAGAGAGGCAATTTCCGTATTATTAAGAACGTTTTTATTCATTCTCAATTAGTCAAAAAATTCTGTCGTATGAGTCTAATTTACCTACAAATTTTACCAGTTTTGGACATTGAATGTCGCTGAAATGAAATTGCGACTCGAATTTGAATGTGCTAGTGATTATAACAGCAAACGAGTGAGAAGTAACCACATAATAAAATCATACAAACATGCGCCTTTCGAGAGAATCTTTCGTCTTGAGGTATGCAAATATACAGCTAACCAGTAAGCTGGTCTAAATTGAAGACCTCTCAAATGTATCAAAACTGCAATTTACATGGAAAAGCATTGAATAGAATACTCTTTATTATGTACACCATAAAAATTACAGATATAAATGTAGACGTTTTACATAGGGTGACACAATGAGCGATCTAATAGCTAAAAGTGGTACGTGCTGTATTCACGTTGCTGGTTATACTAAGTAGAAAACTGACACTTTGGGCAGAGCACACGTGGATAAAACGCATTCCTTGTTTCTTGTTATTGAGGTGTAGCGGCATCTACAATGCCACATGCGAGCTACGCGTCACACTGACGTCACGCAAAATCCTGCATCGCGCAAGCAGAGTTTACCGAGCAACTGGCGTATATTATTTATTATAAAACATCCTGACATCAAACGTCGGACAGTTGCCCACCAGACACGACACCGACAGGTAGGAGAATCCTCCCTTTCTATAGAGTATGAGTGAACTTTACACCCTGTTCCTCATACCTCTATAGAGGTATAGATAGATTAGTAAGATATTATTTTTACCTCATGAAAGTAGTGTCTTAATAACATAAAACTGAATAACATAACATCACGCCTATATGCCCGAAAGGTTAGGCAGAGGTGGAGGTATTCACACACATTTCGCCAATTATGTTTGAGTCCCATGTAACGAACAGTTTGCCATCAACCGGGCACAAATCCAGATCTCTGGTCTGCTAGTCAGAAATTCCAGATTGAAGAACCCAATTACACTTTGCCCGACCCGGAAATCGAACCCTCGACCTCATGCTCAGCAGTAGTGCTTGCGACCACTAGACCAAAGAGCCATAAAACTAAATAATATGGTTTTATTATACAAGTGTTTATTTTTTACGCACTACAAAATGAAAACTTAACCCCGACACTACGACGAGACTTATGTACGTAAAACCACTTCTTAAGGTGAATCCTGTTTAGTTTTTTCAGAATATTTCATATGAAAATTCTTAGGTGGAACAAATTTCCAAAGTTTGGCGATTGATATGAAATTGATGATTATTCTTCAGTAAATATATCACTCCTAAAGTCGTGAATCGCATTTTGATCAACAAACGACGTAAAATAGAGCCGATATTTGCGAAAAACCAAAGAATATTTGAATTTAGCGGGCTACAGCTGAGGATTCACCTTAAGGTAAACCAATGAAGGAGTATTTTAAATTCGTCTTCTCCGTGCTATAAAAGTAAATCATGGCCGGCTTTAAGTGCTGGTCCTAAAACTGCATTTTATATTTCACTTTATTTTATGAGCACAACGGGATTTTTCTGTCTGCGCAAACATAAAAACGGGAAGTTAACTTTTGAGGTGAACGATGACGAAGGATATAGGTATTTTTGATGGAAACAATTCTTTATTTTTCTTCGATATCCGACTAAAATAATGAAAGTCCTCAAATAATGAAAAACGTCTAGGTAAAATTATAATTTACATAAACAAGACAAATAAAAAAAAAATGAAATTATGTTATAATTTTTAAGCTATTTTATCGCGGGCTTTGAGCGCGGCGACCGAATCAAGAAATTCCGTAACGAAAATAAAACCTAACACCCCCCACTCCGCCTACCATGTAGCTCGGCCGAGCGTTCGCTTAACGTGTATGTATATGGTACGACTGTACTTGAATTAATATCAAAGAAAAAAAATACTGCACAAAAAAAAAAAAAAAACAACATAAGTTGATAAAAAATGCTATGCAATAGCTTTACCGCGGCAGTCCCAGAGTGCCACACTTGTTTTTTTTTATTATTATTATTAACGACTGTTAAACAGAGCACCTGCCATCTTATCTCTACACCACCCTTGGTTGACTGGTAGAGAATGCCTAAGGCATTAAGTCCGCCTTTGTACGTTAATATGTACAAGAAATTTAAATAAATAAATAAATCGCAAATGGGTTAAAAGCTCTCTTTGAGAACCTACAGCTAATGATAAACATATAAATCCCGTAAAAACTATAAGCAACATACAAAACTCATTAGGTACGTAGAAGACAAAGAAAAAAAAGGAAGAAAAAACGTCTCTGCCTATCCTTTCGGGGACAACAAGCGTGATGCTATGTTATGTTGTGTGTACCTCTTTCAATGCCGTAGTCAGACGAAAAGTTCAGACAAGTACTCGACACTTATTATTATACTTTGAAAGCAGAGCATAAAAATAAAGTTATAATAATACAGATTAGTTACAAGCTGAAATATGCACAGTTCCAGTTCACATTTAACTTCACAAACTCCTGGCATGACAGTTGACTAAAGGAGTCTTTGTAATACCAAAACTTTTGGGTAACCTCTAAACAAACACATTTGAAACAATCATTCCAAACCCCTTTCAATCAAAAACACAAGAACAGTATTTAAAAAGTTGAGAGGTGTCGAGGGAGACCCGGTTGGAACGGAGTCCATTTCGCTGTTTACAGGGTGGCAGAGGCATATCGACGCGCAACCGGTTACCACGGATCCAGTACATGATTCTGGACCCGCCTGGGTTGAAGTTTTTCGTCGGTTATTAAAAAGATAATTAGCTGTTTCATAGACACGTGCAATACCTACGCAGTCAAAATGTATGGAAAAGCATTTTTTTTTATAACCAACCAAAAATTTAAACACAGGGGGTTCAGAATCATGTACTGAATCCATGTTAAAGGTTGCACGTCGATTTTCCTGCCTCCCTGTATTATGTATTAAATAACAAGCACAATTACATAAATTAAAAACATTTGAGAGTACATAAAAGTCTGGCTCTCATTCGCCAAGTGCGCAGAGTATAACGTGCAATAAGGAACTTCGTTCAAAAATTAAGAAATGCTAACAAAATACTAATGAATCGAATTAATTACAATTAATACTAATTAATGTAATTATTTTCATATATATTTTTTATTTTTTTACCCACGAACACACATAATTTAGCAAAAGTTTTATGACGGTCAGAATTTACGCTTTTTTCGGTCTAGCGATAGCGTTCAGGCGACAAGTGTGCGGAGCATAACGTACGATAAGAAAATTCGTTCCGAAACTTCAAGACTACATAAAAATACAATAAAAATCATCACATTCCCAAAATTCACTCAAACTAATACATATTACAATAAAATCTAATGCCAATCACATGTACCAAGTTACTTCTCCATTCGTTACTAAATGTATTAGAATATTCAATAGACCACACTATGGCACCGTTCCAATGCTACTGACAACTCAGTTGTTCCTAATCTGTAAACCAGAACACGATTTTCTCATCACAACCTACAGATAAACCTTTGGATAGAATAATCTGGTTGTGGTGGAAGCTTATAGTTAGTTCCTGTTTGGATGGTGTGCTCCGATTTGGTCTGCAATAGTTTCCTTATTGTAGATTGATTTAATTTTCTATGTATTGAATGCAACAGTAATGATTCTCTTTGAAAGATTTGATTCGGGTGCTGTTTTATACGAATGCCAAAGAGCGCGTTTAAGTCGTTCATTGAAAAAGCCTTGTGATAATACGTTCATTTTATTGAATTGTCTTAAAAACTGTGTCGTTGTGAGATATATTGTCGATTATCAACTACTTTGATGGACTGATTGTTCATAAGAACCTGGAAAAATAAATCACAAAAAATACATACATAAATAAACTCACGCCTTCTTCCCATGTGGGTAGGCAGAAACTACAGAATGCCACTTGCTACGGTTCTTACATAATCCTTTTGCCTCGTTTACGTTCATACGTCTGGTCAAAAAAAGCCCCACGAATAACGCTTAAAATACAATCTACACTGGCGTGCAATAAAATTGACCTAACCCGTGCTTTTCGATTTGAAACAATATAATTCGACAAGGTTTACTAACAATAACCTAATAGATTGTATACTAAAACCTTTCTGAAAGTATGTATTTTACGTTAGTTAAAGAATTACCAAAACTGATTTGTAAGTTTATCAAAAAATTACAAACTTACAAACAGGGGGGTCCGAATAAAGAACCGCCTTTTTTTGAAGTCAGTTAAAAAATCAAGTCAAATTTTCATTAAACGAACAGAAATAAAAGAAAATTATTCTTTTGTAAATTTATTTCATTGGCAAAAAAAAGTCACGCACTTTTCCGAGCAAAAGTGAGCGATGAGGACATCTGAAGAATTGAGTGAATCTTGTCAAGAATATTGCTTTTATCCAAATATAGTGTATGTGCCAATAGATTGTACCTTACCTACCTTCACACAACATAAATTAACAAATTATATTCATTAAGATTTTTGAGAATATATCGTCTCTCAAATTGAAAGCACGGGATGGGCCGATTTTTTTGCACGCCAGTGTATATAGCAGAACAAAATCTTATAGTACAATTTTGATCCCACAAAAAAAAGATTAATGTAACATCATATAGAGTTCAACACGCTCTAAAAAGGTTAGAAAAACGTAGGTATACGAAAGTGTTAGGACCCTTTGGGATTCTTAGTTCAAAAAGGAAAAAACAGTGCCTCACGGAGCTATTATTCTTTCAGTCTGTCAGTCGCCTTTCTCTTATCCCCAAAGGTAAGAAGCTGAAGTTTTCGAATAGAAAACGTAGTACAACGTAGGGAACGTGTACACTGCATGTGTTCTTGAAAACTTAATGATTCTACTTAGGAAACAATAACTTTTGAGTAGGCAGTTTATGTGAAAGTTTAACGCGTTTTGTAAAAACTGTGCATTACTTATTGTTTATTTTGTAAAGGTAACCAAATGGATTTTTTGACGTTGTTCTATGCAGGATAAATTTTTAACCAGTGCGCAAACTGTAACCATGAATTCAGCATATGAGTCTAGACCCTCTAGCGCAAAATTTTCTAGACAGTTATCAAAAAAAATCCACGGCTTCATAGAAAAGTGCAACACCTACGCGGTCAAAGGAACAACAAATAAAAAAAATTATAACTGACGAAAAATTTCTACGCTAGGGGGTATAAAATCATATGCTGAATTCATGGTTACAGTTTGCGCAATGGTTAAAAATGTATGCTGTATAATTAATGGTGATTTCAAAAGTGGTTTTCTGGTTTTATATTAAACACACAAACTATAGTGTACTCTCAGATGAATACGTGTCATGTTCATGAACGGGCGCCGTCAGTGGGGACTGGTCATCTCTGGGCTGCCACGGCTTATTTTAATTTAATATTTGAATTATTTGTTTTGTCTTTTTAATACAAACGCTTTTAACGTTCTGCACGTTCTCACATGCATAATTTCAACTTGAATCATGTAATCAATATTTTGTAAACATATTTCGATTTAAAAGATTGTCCGTGGGCTTTCTTGCCCGTTCTTCTCCATGGGTACCTACTACGCTTTGGAATGGGCAACTAGCTTCATCTTTCTGACCGACCAACCCTTTGACAATTCAAAAGTGCTTGTAATTGGTTTATTTGAAATAAATTATTCGAGTTTGAGATTAATAAGACACATAATTAAATAAATAACGTCCACCTGGCTGTTTTTAATGAATTTGGTAGATACATTGTACTTATGTGGTCACTATGAAACATGCCCTTAATAGGCTTATTATAATAGGCTTTCAAAATATTCATTGACAGAACGACATAATAAATTTAATAGTCGGGACAGGTTAGTCAACGAAAACAAAATAAATATTATTAACAACATAGGAAATGTCTACGGGCCTAACAAGGAATATACCACCTGAATTCGTATCGCAAGTAAGGAGTTTGACAGTTGAACATAAATGTTGAACAGTTAGTAACTGTTCAGTTCTAAACAAAAACCTAACGCCTTAGTTAAGGAAACTGTTAACCGACTGTAACTGAATTCAATTAAAATAGAAGTCAAATAATAGTGTTGTATGGTAAGAGTAATGGTTTTTGTTAACGTAAGTATGTTAAGTTGGGTTTCTGCACCAAGTAAATAATTAGGTATTTAAAGTTGTTTCGTATTGTTTAACATAAGCGTTGTAACACTAGTCTGACTTATTAATAAGCAGCACCTTATTTGCGTAACACACTATCTATCACAATCTGAATAATTTTGAAGCCTATTACTAATCCATTGCTTCATATGTTCGATAAATTTGTCTGCTCAACAACGTAAATAACGCAATGAATGTTGATGAACTGTCAAAATGAAAGCCATGCCTACTGTTATTGGGTTACGCAATTACCCCGCTGGACTTGAATGTATGATTACATAAGATTATGATCATATTAGGTAAGGCATGTGTGTGTGTCCTAATTTCATCTTATCATTAATATCGTATGTGTAGTGGAGCTAGCTATTACGATAAAGGCAATTTCCATAGCCCAATAAATATGCTGCAACCATTAAAACTACTAAGTATGAGAGTCATGAGATTTCTTGTTTTGTGCAGATTTCCTACACTGTTGTTAACTTCCTAATGCAATTCAAACTACCCCTTTTAAATTCTTATTACCTACTCTAGGTACTGTTTTACACTGAGTAATAAAGCTATTCACGGTGCTATATTAGTCCTCAGGTAGACATAAAACGCTATGCTAGCCAGACATTGCGAAGTCTTGTTGCGTGACACTGCAGTTGACTGTTAAAAAGACAGTTTGATGTGGTCATGGAGTCCTACGAAGACTTTTCTTCATTTAGGATATTGCGAAGAGAGTATCAGAAAAACGTCGTCATTGGTGATAATTTGTGAGCTATAAAATATGTATTTTAAAGTATTGTGAAGGTCATAAATCAATAAAAAAAAGGTTTGGTGATCAAGGGTATATTTATTTTAAAACTTTTATTCCGACTTAGTTCCCATATACACGTGCGGCACGTTGCCAATGGCAGAGACAACTACAGAAGTCGACACGTCAATGGCAGCGTCAATGTGGCCAAGTTTAAAGGATATTGAAAGTACTGAAATCACAAACACATCAGATTCTTCACTTTTGATTGTAAAGCTGGCAATGTTTCGCATTCCCTAATAAAGGTTACCATTTTCTATCAGGTCAGGTCATATCAAGTAGTGGTATATGAATTTGTGTGGGCTAGGTACCACAACTAAAAAGTGAAAAATAAATTCGTTTTTACAAGAAAAAAACATTAAAAACGTGAAAAATAACTTCAATTTCGGAAGTCGGTGTCTTTGGTTTTGTATTTTCGTTTTTTGCCACCGACTTCCGAAATTAAAGTTATTTTTCACATTTCTTGTGTTTTTTTTTCGTATACCACTACTTGATATGTAAATAACAGTGACAGGAAATTTTTAAAACATCATCAATATAAACTAAGTGGAAAAAATACGCAATATTAAGGATAACTCAAAAACTACTAGTCAGAACTTGATCAAATTTAAATGGGACCACATGAGAAGCACCAGCTTTCAAATAAAAAAGAATCATCTAAATCGGTTCACCTAGAAAAAAGATCTGAGCTAAAAAAATACAGTCGAATTGAGAACCTCCTCCTTTTTTTGAAGTCTGTTAAAAATGGATTTTGATGAGGTTTTCTCCATCATTTAGAGGATTTATTCGGGAAGGTTTATTATACAACTAGCTTGTGCCCGCGGCTTTGCTCGCGTTAATTTAGACTTTGACCATAAATTCGGGTTATAATTCAATCATGATTCGAATGACACGTGGCGCCATCTATTATCATAAGAACGTTATTGTTGTTTTCCTCGGAAACAGTACTGTTTTTCGGGATGAAAGGTACCCTATGTCCGTTTTTGTACACCTGACAACGTATATGCAAAATTTCTGGATGATCGGTTCAGTGGTTTAGGAGTGAAAAGGTAACAAACAAACAAAAAAACTTACTTTCGCATTTATAATATTAGTTAGGATTAGGATAGAGGTCAGCCATGTTGCCATTGCACCAGTGCGAAGCAGGGGTCGGTTGCTAGTATTTTTAGAAACTTCAAAGGGGATGTACCGTAATTATTACTGGTCATTGCTAGCACGCAAGGCTACCAACCCTATTGTGTGGTCCAGAAAGTACTATAAACACAGGCACTATTTATTTAAAGACACGTAACTCAGCCAACATTGTATATTGAAGTCACATACTTAACAACAGTAGTTAGTGAGGCTTAAACCGAGATTAACAGTTGCTCGGATTGCGAACAAACTGTGTTGCAGTTCTCGAGTTTAATTTACAACTTCATACATGTGTTGCTTTGTACAGAGTTGCTTGTTTGTATGTTATATTAATGGGGCAATGTAAATGTTTACTTGCAAAAATTACGTTACTGAAGTCAATAATTTTATTGTTTACTTTTCCGGTCTTTTGGTGCGGGTGTAGTTTGTTTATAATTTTCATTGTTTTTATTTGCACCCAATTTAATGGTTTATGTTTCTGAAACTTTGTATTTATCCACGATTCCTCTTTTGTTCATAATTATTAGTTACTAAAACGAATACAAATGCTTATCTACAAAGTAACGTAAATATTATCACAATATTTAGCATATATTTGAGATCACAGTAAAAAATAGGCAAAAAAGAGGTATACCTTATTTTTTATAGAAAACACACAGTATATTTTCTTTTCAAATATTGATTCTTATGATATACTTGCAAATATTATATTACCGCTGTATGCAAAATAGCACCAACTAACTAAATGACAACCTAGGATAATAATATGTGGAGCGTGTATTTGCCAACGCCAGCTTTGTGTGCCTCTTAGGTCTTGTTTACTAAGAAAACATCCTTCAAGCTATCCGTCAACACAACTACCACTTGCATAATATTTCAAGACTTGAAAATACAGTGCAAGCGAGAGTGAGAGAGAAACATGACTTATAAAAAATATTTCTCAAGAAAGACAGAGACAGCTATAATATTATGACTACCGTGATTGATGCTATCAATTTTACGCAGCACATAAAATGTATCAGGTGCTTCCACAGGGCTCGTATTGGACTGTTCAAAGATACGTGAGGTCGGAAACGCATCAAAAAATGCTTACCGGCCGGTGTTATAGTATTCTGCCCTTTTCATTTATAAACTAGTGCGGTTTTCTGTTTACCTGAAAACTTGAGGTTTTCAAATAAAAATAAACTGCTGCGAGGAAAATATCTTTCTTTTTCATGAAAAATCGGAAAATTATACAACCATAGGTATTTTTTATATGCTTATCAATGCCTTAAATGATGTAGTCCCGTATTACAGAAGCTCACTCAATACTCAAACATTATTTAAAACTAGTTTCAACCAATCAAATGGCTTGAGTCTAGTTCTATATCTAGTTCTATCTTCTCCATAGAGATCTACGTTTTGGAATGGGCATCTATCTTCAACTTTCTGACTAACTGACCGACTCTTTGACAATTCAAAAGTGCCTGTAAATGGTTTAATTGAAATAAATGCTTTGAGTTTGAGTTTGAGTGACGTTCTGTAATACGGGCCTATGAGTGACATGATCTCACTTAGCACCAGCGAAGTACCTACTGATAATCCATATTTCTGATTCCAGAAGTCAACCTCATTCTTCCTAGCAACACGCCGAACTTACTAAATTACTAAGAAGTATACAGAATTAAAAGTTAGAAGACCAAGTCGGGGTAAACACTCAAAAATCTACTAACTGATAGGAAGTGACCAGCTATCAACGATATTCTCGCTCAAAAAACGTACAAAAGATTGTAGGTCCCGTGTCAGTAAAAGAGATAATATTTTAACAGTTGGTCGCTGACTGTTCAGATTACCAGCGAGCACTCGTTAAACGCATTGACAAGAGCAATCAAGGAGAGTACTCGCTCAGAGAATAACGCTTGGTACATACGCATACCAGCGAGTAATCGCTCGTGCCATCGCGCACTCGTAGCGCGCCAATTTGTTTTTCGTTGCTAGCTCTACTCGCATTTCGTTAATCGCCAATGGTGTATTAAGACTAGTAAAGATCGAAATATAGTACATTACTGCAGCGGCCGACAACAGCGGCACTGATAGACGAACGTGACATTGTGGGCGGAGGTGAAACCGAGACACACATGCGTGAGTCCATCAATGCTTGGTTGCGGCCAAGGCTTGTATAGTACTTTTCTCAAAAACGCGGATATTCAAACTAAGTAAATTAATTATAAATTTCAGAATTAATGACGAACAACGATAACTTTTCTCGCGCCAATATTTTCATTTGTTTCTTTTTCACTTTAAACAGCTCTATTTGCTAAGCCAGTCGAGATTTAAATAAAATCTTTAATAAGTTACCTCCTTGGTTGCCATGGGTCGAAGTAAAAAGTTTGTTCAATTTTTTAATTACACGACAGATATGAGTTCTCCTAGGAATTTATTCGGTCGCTAAACACGACATATATGAATTTTCATATTAACATTGCCGGCCACTAAACACAACAGATATGGATTTTCATACTAACATTGCCGGCCGCTGCTCGCATGTATTTGGCCAGTACAGCATTTTCGATTTATCTCGAAAAAGGTTGTCAATATAATGCTCGAATTGCCAAGCATACTTGAGAAAAGTACCTCCCTACATGAAAAACAAAAAAAAAAAAACAGATATAAAATAATTCCACGATTCTTTCTTATTCGGTTGACTTTTGTCTTTACCGCCAATTCCCAGGATTCTTTTTTTTACACTACATAATCATAACCATGTATCAGCCATGTTTTTGTTTCTTTACATTGACAACGAGTGTTATAACCAATCGTGTATGTTAGGTATCGTGTTATACATTTGTTTAAAGCGACGTTTTTGGATTATGCTCGTGTTTTGAGGTAATTGGGTGTGATAGCTATTTTATTGGTGACAGAATTCCTTGGCGATTGTTATGTCGTTAGTGGATCCGGTCTGGGTTGTCTTCTTTGATCGCGTCACCTTTATCAATCTGTAGTAAACTTTTAGCCTATTCTGTGAGACAATTAGCAGGTCTGTCGTGCGAATTGCTAGATACCCTCTTCTTCTTAGCGTGTCGGTGGCAATCTGTATCAATCAGCCTAGAATTTGGCTACGAGCTCGGTACTTCAGTGGCGTCCAGACAACAGCACACGCTGGACACGATATTAAGTGCCCCATTGTTTGTGGGACAGCACAATATTTACACTCCAGGACGGAGTCATCTGTGAATCTCCACCTTGAGCAGGTTTTCTTTGCTTCGGCCCACCTGAGTCCGAAGACTTCGCTTTATATAACTATCATTATAGGAGGCTGTTTTATATTAAAGAAAGAAAAAATAAATAATAATAATATAATTAATAATTATTATTAATATATATAATAATATTTATTATTATATATATAATATAGTTGATATTATTAGTTGTTATTAAGTTTGTTAGTTTTAAATGCAGATTTTTGATTTTATTTTATTTTTAATTTTTTGTGCGTGACCCAAATAAAGTATTTTTCTTTCATTCTTTTCTTTATTACACTTGAGTGGTCGTTTCATTAGGTACGTCGACGGTACAATGGTGACACTATGACCTTAAGTTGACCTAGGACAGTACAGAGGTTAATGAGCATAACAGGCCAGCTTTTACTGCTTTTGTTACCACTGAAGTGCGGCCTATCGTACCTACCTAATTCTGTCTCCAAAACGACTCCTAAACCGAATGCCATCGCTAATAATAATAACGCTATGATAAAATTATTCATCATTTCTCTATTCAGAATTCCAGTTTTTTACAGTAGATACTATTTTCCAAAGAGAGACCTGGTAAAAAATGGAGAAAATAATTTCTTGTCAACAAAGCACCTAGAAATAAAAAATAAAAATTGCAAGCGAATGTAATAACAGACTTTATTGGTTACACGTGTCTTCAATATAAATTGGTCAAAGTGCCTACAATAAAAACACAAACCTTTATCATTGATTAAAACCTCTATTATTTGTAGGTACTGCTTGAAGTGAGATCTATTATAAAAGAGAACAATTTTATTTATGATCGTTTACTTTTTATTGAGTTTAGGTCGCTCAACTTTTACGGGGGCGTAGTATCGTACGCTTTGGATTTATAGATGTATTCAAATTCAAATTCAAAATTATTTATTTCAGTTCATTTAAGATCATATTACTTAATTATGTTGAACATTTGAAACAAAATTTAAATATGAATCACAATAAATATGTATAAAAATAATTAATGAAATAATATAAATAGAATTAAAATTAAATTAAAAACATAAAATATAAAACATTATTTGGGTAGGTAAAAGATGTAGATTGGTTGTTTTGTATCCAGGTGGTTAGTTTCAAGAATTTTGTCTGTAACAGAACTTTTCTATGCGAATGAAATTATTGATAGATAAAATGAAAAAATTAATATCGACCTAAAGAAGGTGGCTTGGACAGACTGGATGCGGAAGGCAGGGGACAGAGTGTTGTGGCACAGCCTAGAAGAGCCCTACGTCCAGCAGTGAACATAGGCTGAGTTTTTTTAAAGTGAAAAATAGTACGAATTGGAGAGAGAAAATAAGAAAAGCTTACCTCATTATGTAGAAAGAAGAAAGATACATTCAGTAATTAGTTACCTACACGTGCATTGAGAGTTTGTTTGTAAACTACTCGAACCACAAAGATATGCGGGTGAAAAAATATGTGTAAAGACATTGTAGTAGAACATAGATATGAGTTTTTGAAAAGAGATATTTACGAATTTTATCAAACATTAATATCCTAGTCCTAGTCCTGGTTTTGAGTCCCAGGTCAGGTAAAGTGTTCATAGGTTTTTCCATCAGGAATTTCTCAGTAGCAGCAAGGAGTCTGGATTTGTGCCTGTTTGATGGCAATAGGCTCGCCCCCTGTTACATGGGACTTGAACATAACTGGCGAAATGTGGGTGTACTACTAGTATAAGTAGACTCTGTCTAGCCCTGCGGAGACTACAGGTATTTGTTATGCTTTATGTTATTAAAATACCATACACAATTACATAGGTACTCGTTTCATCCATAATTAAGTGTAGATGAAATACCATAACATAATATCTAGAAACATAATTATAGCAATTAACACTCTTGATAAGGTTGCGAAACCAACCCTCAAAGGGAAGTCGGAACACAACTGCCACGAGATAATATTTAGCAACGCAATCAAATAAGCTGCGATGTCGTTAGCCGGGCTGATCTCTAATTACTAGGAATAGGTACATAGATGTTATAAATGTGTACTCGTATACCAATGTAGGAAATCACTGTGTTATACATCAAATCCGTGTCTATTAAATTTTTAATAGTTCATGCTGCAAGGAGTGAGGGGCTCGTGGCTTAGTAATGACAGCCGTACGTGTCAATCGAATGTTAAGCTACGCATGCTGAGGTCATTCCGTGGATGGGTGGCCATCCATTACATCTCGAGACCCCTTCGTGAAAGGAAAACCTCCTCGGAAAACAGGTTAAACCGTTGGTCCGGCTGTCATTCTGTCGTAGATCTTTGACAGTCGTTACGGATAGTTAAAAGCCCAAAAGTCTCAGTAACTGGGTTGTGGAGGTAAGATTGGCAGTCGCTCCATGTAAAATATCGGTATTCAGCTGCATCCGGTTAGACTGGAAGCTGACCCCAAGAAAGTAGGGAAAAGGCTAAATATATTGTCATCACATTGTTTATGATAATGCGGTGTTTGTTAGACTTGAATGGTTCATGCATATAAGGAGTAATCGAAATAATTGAAAACCTGAAAAGGGTCATTTGTACTCATCGTTATAAACAACTTTTACTATGGAACCAAACCCTCAAATTCCGATAAAAATCTACTTCCCCTACATTTTGTCGAGGAATTTATGGAGCAGCTGGTTTTTTTCAGGTTTTCAGTTATTTCAATTACACTTATTACAAAGATTTAACTGAAAGTGAATTCTGGGACACTTGCCCAATAAATACTCTACTTTCTTACTGAACGGAGAGAGTGTGTCTGAAAAGGGGAGTGAATACTGAGATGACAGCTTAACGTTGTTTATAGAAGAAGACGTGCTGCGCTGATCTGATAAATTGTGATAAGAACGGGGCGATGTTGATGATTTTGACTGAGGTATGTCAAAAAGAGTTTATACCACTTCATTGCTAAGCTGTTTATTGCCACGTCAGGTATGTGCGCTCACCGACGGGGTCCATTAGGGCCGATGCCTACCAGGATCACGTGTTTGGCCCTTGCACACAGACAACTGAAGGAACACGGTTGGATTTTAGTCAGCAAGAGTCTGATACGCCCTTCCGCTCCGCCCAGAGCGGGAGAAAATATTTGATGACTTAACAACCAAAAAAAAAGAAGGTATGTGCGCCTGACGTGGAGGTAATTCAACATTTGGCTCGGCAGTGTAAATATTAACTGTAAACTTTACAGATTCATCAAGAAATGACAAATCCACATATCAACTGAAATATTAAAGATGCCCCTGCCTAGAAATGAATAATTTAGATCCCCAACAACCAAAGTGACATAATCATACCACCGTGTCTCAGAGGGGACGTATTGCTTCACCGACAGACAATGTAGTAGCGACCTGTCAATTCTCCATTGTGCTCTGACAGGTCTTAATTATAGCCATATGCCGAACGGCAGGTTACGGGGTTCCGATATAATTTGATATGGAGTAACGTGATTCATCTTGTGAAGTAAATTATTAAGTACCTTCATGTTAAATACATAGTTTTAAATGTAGGAGATTTTCCGAAGAAAAAAATGGAAGCCTATTCTGATTTATGATTAACCTTTTACATAATAGGACTATACTTCACTATCATTATCATAGCGTTAAATTATTAAAACTGAAGAAAAAATATGTAATACTAGCTTCTACCCGCGGCTTCGCCCGCGTGGATGTCGGAAACTATCCCACGGGAACGTGCTACTGGAACAAAAAGTAGCCTATAACATTCCCCAGGATGTCATCTATCTCCTTGCCAAATTTTATCGAAATCCGTTCAGTTGTTTAGGCGTGAAAAGTTAACATACAGACAGAATTACTTTAATTAGAATTTGTAATATTAGTAGGGATGTTTACCTAGTTTTCTTTCCTCTCTTATAAGTCGTCATATTATATAGGTAGTTTTTTTTTCTTAGCCATATATCCTTAGCCTTCAAAAAGCCAGAAGACATTACACATTCATGACACAAGTTCGGGTTCCACGCCGATCCTACACGTGGTGGAGTTGTAAAACACGCAACATAGAGAAAATCCCTCCAATAGAAATCAAAGGATACCAACACGTAATTACGCCAACCCTCATTAGACACAATTAGACGACCTAATCACGAACTTTGATAAATTACCAAAAAATAATTTGGACGTTAATTTCACACCTATGTCGGGCATCCATCTCAATTTCGGATCCCTCGTAACGCGACATGAATACAACATAATTATGTGAACAAAACAGGGTTATCTTTACTAGCTCGTAGCCCAGGATATGGCTGGGTGAGCAATTTTATTATGGGTTGAGCCGACCCAAATTTGAATATGCTTGAAAAAAGGTACTGTTGTGGTGGAAATATAAGGTCATGCCCTGTGGTTTTTGACTGTACATTTCCTTCAGCTAAAATCTAATTCTAATACAATACGAACTTCGCAGTTTGCAGTAATTTGATTGATTTAAAATGGTAGCCTTAAAAATATTGTGTCTAGAAGTAGGTCCGACATCCTCCAACTCGTGATGGTATATTAAAAACTGTTTTCTATTTTACTGTTTATAATTATTTCATATTTTAATTTATCTTGAGCGTATTCGTGGAAGTTACTACAGAAAAGACATGACTGTTTAATGAAACTATCGTGCGTCCTTTGTTACCGCTTCAATATTTTCTATAATTTTATAACGAGTATCCGAGCTTCAACAATAACCGCGTTATCACAACATAACTTCGTAAAGAGTTCTTTGATTTTATCATCTTGCATTACTAGAGTGATGTTTTTGTTCTGGTCAATGTACTTAGTCATTAAAGTCCTTTGATCTTCATCATCTTGACCTGGAAGATATTCACAGATCACACTCTCCATCGCGATCTGTTCCGAGCTGCTTGCATGAAAGCCTTCTCTACCTACATACAAACTAACACATATGTATATAAACTCACCCTTTTTCTTAAGGGCAGGCAGACAGTTCGCCATTTGCAACAAGCCTTAATACTCCTTTTGCTTCATCCATTTTCAAACATGTGGTCACAAACGAGTACCGTTCTTTGTATAAGTCTTTAACTAAGGCAACATACAGACAGTCCCACATGTCAACAATATGCAAAGGTTAATTTATCCCGGGCATCCCTTCATCGTGGCCCGGACGTTAATTTTAATATATACGTCTTGTACGTCGCTACCATTTCCGTCATTATATCGTTATTGCGCGATAAATTTTGAATGTAGTAATTGCGCATGTGAAATATGCTTGGGGTTATAACATGTTTCCGTTAGGATGTAGCTGAAATTATTGGGTAGGAACATGTTACACGAACATGGAACGTGTTGTAATGTGACTTGGGGTGTTCAGCTGTTTTGCTTACCATGATACACGGTAAGTAATTGTAGCCAGGGCACCGCCCTCATTATTTTTACAAGTAATTAATGTTTTGGTTGTGGTTCAAATCCGGGCAAGTACCAATGTGAATTTTTCAAATCATTATGTACTTTCTGAGTTTATCTTGGACATTACTGACATCGCTGAAGGGAAAACATCGTAAGGAAACCTGAACTTTTAATAACAATAATAACTTTATTTGCATCATAAAAGTACAACCATATAATTAGGTATTTTTAACATTCGGTAGGTAGACACTATAAACGTAAATAAATAGGTTTCTGCACTTAAATACTAACCAATAATGTGATGTGTGATTTCTCACCTTTCTAACGTATTCTAAATGTTGTTCGTTAAGTACTTTCGTCACATAATAACCATTTAGTACGTATTTAAGCATTAATCACGCACCAATAATTACTTACACTGATATTGTTTATATATATATATATATATAGTTAATATAAGTCTGAAATCGCCAACCCGTCTCGAGCAAGTGTGATGATCAATGCTCGTGTCTTCTCAGTATGAGAAGAGATTTTTGCCCTGCAGTGGGACCATAATAGGCTGGTGTTATTAATAAGGTCACTACGAAGTAGAAGGACTTTAATAAGCCAGCTGCATAGGACATACTGTATGCAGAAGGTGGAGAAACGGGTGTTGAGGCTCGACTTGTGAGAGGCCAATGTCGAGCAGTAGTCTGTGATAGGTTGAGGCGATAGATTGATTCATTTTATTAGTAAGAAGCAATAATGTCATAAGCAATTATTATTATTATTATTAAAATGTCTTTGACATTATCTCGGGATCCTAGGGTCCCGGACCTTTGGAAGGTATACGAGGCGCCTTAGACAATTTTAAACGTTAAGGCACCAACCGACGATTATCTCTGTATGCACTATGCAAGTACACCCAAGGATAACCCCCGGTTGGTGTAGGACTATTGCAAAACATGGAAACAAAACATATTGGGCAATGGGTTTGAGTAGCTATAGTGGATTGGTTACCTAGAACTATGGAAGGGCTATGTCCCCTGCCTGAACAATGTTATGTAATTGACGGGCTAAAATAGCAACGGGTGACTTGCACACTTAATAATGGACCCCCGAAAATGGTCACTAGCACATAGTGACGTAGCAATAAGGGGACAACCCTTCCTGAGGTGCTTGAGGAGTGTAGAGGTATTCCGCGGCTATGAAGTCAATCCCGGAAGTATGATCAAGGTCCCTACCAGCATCTTACTTGACTACTTCCTACCTCCAAGTAAGTTTACTATTGCGAATCTCCACTCAAGCCGGCCAATATAGGTAAGAAAGAGGTGAGGAATTAGACTTCTCCCGGGAGCTAGGGTCCGTGAGGTCACTACTGCCCAACAGCTTGCCACATGCTGCCCTGCAGGTTTTTGTATCTCTCGTGGTCAGGCTCCTCACCCTAGATCTGTTTCGGCAAAGTAAACTCTACCAAAACAGACTCAGAATTTAGGAGCGCGCAAGCCCAACCACGATGTCAACGTAGAGACACGGCGGTGGGGTTATTATTATTATTATCATTAAAAGCCTGTGATGCCTACTGCAGGGCAAAGACCTCTCTAATCTCTTTTCACTTCCCTTTGTTGAAAGCTGCTGAAAACCAGTTCTTGTAGAAGGAATCCAGCTCATCCCACCATCTCCGTCTGGGCCTGTCGCGATGTCCATCGATGGCCGTCGGGCCCTATCAGAATACCAGCGTTGCGGTATTTTTTTTTTTTATATCGCAGCATTATGCTGAGATAGGAGCCTTTTTGGCCACGCACAGGTCTTTTATTTTTACTTTAAATTTTATTGTTATGTTGTATGTTTTATTGTCAGTTTTAAATGTTCCTTTTTTATATATGTTTTTTATAATTTATTTTATTTTATTTTTTCGTTCGGATTTCCTGTGCGCGTCCCAAATAAAATATATTTCTTTCTTTCCTTCTTTCTATGTCACACCCTATATTTTAGCGGGCAGCTTTCCAAGCGACATCAGTTATCTATGTGATGGAATGGATGGTCGTATTCCTAACCCGGTCTGTTAGTTTGATACCCAGAATACTCCGTTCCATAGCCCTCTGGCAAACCTTGAGCGTGACCTCAGCTGATTTGTCAAATACCATGTTTGACCACCATATGTGAGTATATGCACATGAGAAATATGCACAGTTTAATGAGTCTTTCTTTAAAGGACAAAGGACCTTTCAGTAGGTCTTTCATGGCCCAATAGGTCTTTCAGGCATTTTCGGTGCGTCTTGCAACTTCTTTGTTTTGCCTGCTTTGCCTGGAAAGAGACTATTTGACTAAGATAGAGGTACTCATCAATGTATTCAACCTCCCCACCCGCCACAGTGATCCTGCGATGTTCGTCATCAACATAAGCAATAAACCATTTTAATAATAATAATAATAATCTTTATTGAAATAAGGTAAGAGTTACAAAACCTATGAAGCCTCTGAAACCCAAACTAGGTAAAAACCTGTATGTCAGATTTCAGCGCCTTCTCCCAATTCATTACAATATATTTTGATACCAATTAAGCATTTTAATGACCATAATAATTTTGAGCATGCAGAAATTACAATAGTACTTTAGGGTACTTATTGAAAATGTAGTGTGAAAGTAGTGTGTGGATGTGGAGTGTGGGTGTATGTGTGGGTGGGTGTGTGTGTATGTGTGGGTGTGTTTACTTTACCGAAAAATATATTTTTCCGTTTCATCGTAGTTAAGAGTAAGAAGCCAGTTCTTAACTCTATTCTTGCATTCATGAAAAGAGAGCGGGTAAATGTTTAAGATTTTATTAACTTTATTGTAAATGTGCACAGAAAGAAAACGCCTCTGACGTCTGGCTAATGCAGTACGAGTTCTTACGGAGTCAAATACATTAGAAACAGTACGTTTGCTGCTTAATTTATCAGGATCATAATAAGTAGACACATGCAGTTTGATAATAACCTGATAAACAAAAAGCTGCCTCACAGTAAGAACCTGACACAGCTCATACAGCGTTCTAGTGGGGAATCTGTAGGGTTTAAACGTCATCGTTTTCAGCAAGGATCGCTGAGCTCTTTCCAATTGTATGATATGCGTTTTGCATGCACCTCCCCATACTCCAATGCAGTATCCGATGACAGATTGAACAAGGGCATAGTAAACAGTAAGGAGAAGTTCCAGGTTAGCTACATGCCTAAGATTTTTGAAAACCCATATCAATTTTCTAACACGTGACGAAATCATGTCCATATGTGGCTTCCAGGATATGTTCTCGTCTAGAAGTACTCCAAGATACTTAACTGTCGGAGTTTTATTTAGATAAGGACAAGGACATTGCTGATTTAATATCTCGCACGTGTGAAAACGAATCACTATGTTTTGCTGTTTCACGTGAGAATTCGTAAACTTCGTTTTGAAGGGAACTTAATGATCCAACACACACGCTACCACCAGCGAGACATTTGAGTGAGCATGACATAATCTCAGCCGCCAGAGCAGATTCAAGTCAATGAAAGACAAACCTGGCAAATGGTAGCTTTATAGTAGGTACATAGTACCTACTCACACATGTGCTATGCAATTATACAAGACTAAAATAATGAATTTATACAATGTAAAGATAGTTTTTACAATCTTCAGTAGTTTCAAATGCTAATCAATTAGTTAATACGCCCCTGTGGAGCAGGACCAGCGTTGAGCCAAGCATTTTTATCAGCGATGTAATCCCCCAACTTATAATATGCTTGACTGTATAGTGTGCGTTTTTTACAAGAAATAAATTTCGTTCATTCAGTTGAAGTATATGGGGAGATATTTTAGAGCAGTAAATCCTAGAAAAATACCAAACTGTGATGAATACCAAAACTTACACAAGAACCAAACATACGTAAAAAAGACATACAACATTGTGATAACTACAAAATGGCGGTATTTACCAAGGCAATGAACCGTCTTCTATTAGCTTTTGGCGGTTACTTAGTTGGTTAAAACGACCACTGCAATTGAAGCAAGCGTGAGAAAGAGATCGCGATTATGCGTGTGAGTGTACGTCAAAACGACGTAGATTGGGCTTCTAGGGTTCAATAATCTGTAGGTTGCCAAATAGGTTGAAGATTGCTACAATGAACCCTGTTTTGTTCCATATGTTCTGAGTTGTTGAATGATTGAGTATCGAGTTTTGATGTTATCAGCATACAGGAAGCTTACGAACTAATATTAGCAATTATAAAACAAATATCTACCCAAAATATCATAAAAAAGAGACTGTTTTTCCTAAATCGGCAATTAAGTTTAAAGAAGGGTAGATAACAGCAATTTTCAAGCTAAAACTGATGTCCATTGTTAAAGCAAACTTTACTTGAAAACGATGAATAAAAGGAAGATAAAATAAAAAATATATTAAGGTCCATAAGCCGACTCGAGCAGACTATGAATGTTTTATTGTTCGAGAACTCGCAAATCTATTTTGGAGTGCATGTAACTTACTCGTATTTTTTGTTTGTGTAAATGTTATCCTTCAGGATTATTTCATATTTGCCGTTTTAGAGGATGCTTTGTTATTCTAATTATAATAATAAACGATCTCTAGATCGTCCAGTTTAAAATTACACGCCCCTACACTGCTTGTTGCATACACATTTCAATTAATGTTTGTAAAGATATTTTAGTGGAGGGCCGTGCAGTTTTAAATTAGACGAACTCTAAAATTTTAATCTGCTTAGTTTAATGCGTTTTTCGATTTTAATATTAAACGAGGCTTTTGTTTCGAGGATTAAGAGTACTCAAAAAGTATTATTTTTAGGGTTGCTAAAATAAATTGTGTTATTTTTCGTATGCTTAATAGCTTAATTTCTAAAGTTTAATAAATTAATATTTTTGTAATTTTCGCTTTTATATTGCATTGTTAGTTAATTCAAATAAATATTAAAAAATATATTAGATTTAACGTAAAATAATGAATAACAGGCACTTTTATTATTGGACGTCAATTTGACGTATAATTGGGCTTTATAGCTAGAAAAATATGATTGGGATATAGTTATAGGTAGGTAATTGACCCGAACAACGAAATGGCATGTATGTAATTGATCCCCAAGTAATTCCCATTTTGACTTCCTAAAAATACTAATCAATAGGCTAATCTAATAAACGCGATCGTCTTTTTGGAGGAAGATTTTAGAGAACAAAAAAGGGCGATCACCGTTAAAAGATCAATAAGTATTTTTTCCAACAAAATATCAAGACCACAACAAATTGTTAAGAACTTATTATAGAACATACTGTCACCACGCACATAGGAAAAACATTTCAATAAAGAACTTACTTTGACATTCTACTCATTCATCCCCGCAAAAAATCTCCCGCCATAACTCGCCCAATACAAGTGACGTTTTCATTTTGTCCCACCACAATCGACGCATTAATCATTGTCTTCGATGACAAGTCTTTTAAAAAGTTCTGTGGAACACGTTTACCTATCTGTCAACGATTTTCCTTTCAATCCTTCAATCATGCACCTCAAGCCTATGATTGATACGCTTCGGGAAGTTTCTCTGAGAGAATAAATTGATAGAATATTGAGATGCGGTTTGTACTCGATATAAAAGTAAGACTTGAGAAAATTATGATTGATATTGGTTGTAGATGACAACTTTGATTGATACTTTGTAGAGAAGACTGATAGCATGGATTTTGAGAATTTTTGGGCTTTGCTAAAAAATCACATACATGATTAGTTTTTGAAAAGTTAACCTGAAATAAAATTTGCACTTCTATAATACCGACTCTATTTCTATTTTAACTTAAAATAGCAAAAGTTAAAAAGTACTTAATTCACAAAATATAAAAAATAGTATTTAAAAGAGAGAAGGGGAATTAAAAAACAATACCTACAATGCGAATAAAAAATCTAAAAATAACCGAAAGAAAACACTGAACAAAGTATACAAAAAAAAAAAATCAGACTGATGGATATAAAAATAATTCATGAAATTAGGCAGTTACTTATACCTACTACTTAAAATTCATTTGTACCCAAAAAAAACCGGACTAGTTCGAGTTGAACTTGCGTGGAGAGGGTTCCGCACGATAAATATGTTATCAACCAAAAACATTTCACGTAAAGTAGGTTGCCAAGACTCACATAACGCTTTCACTGTTATACGAGGTAAGTTATCAGATCTAATGTAGAACCTAGCCCCTAGCTCTAGAAGGCTTAACTCTACAAACCTTACATCTTGGTCAAAATGTACGGCTTGGCCGTCGCACAGACACTCCTATGGGCATATGGTAAGATATTAACTCACTGGTATTTAATGTTGTGTCATGCAATAGTTTAATGGAACGGACAAGCCATACATTTTGACCAAGATGTAAGGTTTGTAGAGTTAGGCCTCATCGAGTAAGGGTCTTGGCACTACATTAGATCTGATAACTTTTTAACAGTGAAAGCGTTATGTAAGTCCTGGCAACCTACTTTATATGACATATTTTTGGTCGGATTTTATTTATTTTTATAGGGTGCTCTATTTATTTTTATTTTAGCGGTGATATTGTACTGATATTAACACAGACATGTTAAAATCATAACCCTTAGTTCTAGCATGGTCGGGTAAAAAAGGTATTTCTTGCACGCCAGCAGGTACTGTCTTCATAGCCAACGAAAAGAAGTTTATTTTTTGTTGTTTATTTACATGCTAATTTAACTTTCATAAAATATGGAAGTAGGTATACCGATCGTCCGTAAGAAATACAAAATTGCACCTCCCTTGCAGGGACTTCGAGGGTGAAAGTTACGAATTTCTTACTTTTTTGTTGTTTGAGTGCAACTCCTAACCTGAATACCTACCAAATTTCATCTTTCTTTGACTTCGGGAAGTACCCTAGAGGTTTTATTGTATAAATAGACCTGCACCCTCATTTCTAGGGATGGAGGATAAAAGCTAAAAAACAAAACTTGTTTTTGTGCAAATCCTAGCCTGCATACAAACTTTCAGCTTTCTAGGCCTTTGGGAAATACTCTAGAGGTTTTTATGAGCAAGTGAGTGAGTCAGTCAGTGACGAAATCGACGTATTTTAGGAATTAATAAAACCCAAAGTACCATACACTAAGTTTCATGTGTCTAGCACATAAAACTTTGTGTGTTTTATAAGCTTGCTAACTATATTTTATCCTGAGAATTTGAACTCTTTAGGATTATACAGGCCGAAGCTATGAGACTATGAAAATACGACGAAACGCTTCGAGAAAAGGTAGGTAGTGCCCCTACTTTTTGTTTTTGCCCGTGTTGACGGGGGTAGTACCGTGCCCCCAGATCCCAAGAACAAACTTGACATTGTAAATGTTAAAGATTGTCTCGTATACTTTCCAACTGCAATTGTAAGTTTGTACGCACAATATTGAAAGATTTACCAGGTTATTTTAAGGCCCTAGACTTTTTATAGGTTTTCCTGTAATCTTTAAGTATAGAACTAACTTCTATATTTTTCAAAATTTTAGGTGTTGTAGTTTCGGAGATAAGGGGGTAATGGTAAATTCTCATTATATTTTCTTAAATAACTTCAAAACTGTTTATTTTAAAATGATACAAAAATATATTTGAGACCCTCATAATAAGTCCTTTCATTTGATATGTCACACGGTACAGTTTGCAAAACTTTTGTTTTTGAATTTTTTAGTTTGGTAATCATAAGTGACCCCCACGTTCAAAATTCATTTATTTACGTTACATGTACGTATGTCGGTCACAAAAATTAATATGTTTACCTAATTTCAATTTAATCAGTCTAGTAGATTCGGAGCAAATTGACTGTGACGGACGGACCGACAGACCGACGCACGAGTGATCCTATAAGGGTTCCGGGTTTTTCATTAGGACGTACGGAACCCTAAAAAGTTGAGTTGAATTTAGTATGGAGCTCCGGACTTCTGGACAGAGGAAAAGAAATACAAGTTCAAGAGAAACGCAAACTCGAAACGAAACGCTTATAACAAATTTAATAAGACGGCTCCTAAAGAGGATTTCTTTAAATATTTCAGTCAAATATGCAAATGACTAAAAGGAAGTTATAATCTTTTCTTGAATAATGAAATTTTAATTAATTCCCCGTTAAATAACGGTGGAAAAATGTGGTTTGTGGGCGCATCTGTACCTTAACAAATTGGTTGCTGGTCTGCATCTCGAGATGCTTTTTATAAATAAATTGATTTACTGTTTCCTATCTACTTTTATTGGGTTTTTTCTTTCCACGCCTGAAGTTTAACAATATTTTTATTGCATTTTGAAATGGACATTTTCTTATATTGGGTTATAAGAATTTTCCTCTAATATTTTATGCTGGGGTAACGTTTCATGTAGTTTCCAGCGGAGAACAGGCCATGTCTTACTCACTAACCCCCTTAGTGAATAAAGGGTGATAAGAGTGGTAGTAAGGGTGGGTTAGCTAAGAACATCAACATGGCTCTTTACACGGTGGCTAAATCATCAACGTCAATAAATAATGTTTGATAATTCGATAACATAAGTATGATAACCTATTTATTATTAAACTTGTGAAGCTCGGAAAACGAAAAAGAAAAGATCAGCACATAGATTTTACAATCCCAGTAAAAGTTACCGCAAAGAAAAGTCTATGTTGACATAC
This sequence comes from Dryobotodes eremita, assembly GCA_917490735.1. Lineage (NCBI taxonomy): Eukaryota > Metazoa > Arthropoda > Insecta > Lepidoptera > Noctuidae > Dryobotodes > Dryobotodes eremita. The sequence goes on from OU823261.1 coordinate 8,074,395, forward strand.
CTAATGTAACTCACATCAACCCAGACATTATAAGGTGTTCCTTTTTCATTTCAGAGCTTCTAACACTTCAGCCTCAAACGCCTTCTCCATTACATTTGCTTAGGGATTAATAAAATCCCTTGATTAAGTACCTAACCTAGTCTACCACACGACTCATATCGCAAAGAGAGTTAGTGTGTATTAAAATATGGGGTGCATGAAAGGAGCTTCCCCGAGCGACGTATCCTCCGATCTTCTGTTACGTCTGGTGCACCTTGGGCAATCGACTTCTATTGATTGGCTAGTCCTTTCATTACGATGGCAAATAAAAGTCCTAATCGGCCCTTCTCAGGGCCAAACAGTCCACTGATAAGAGCAGCCTTGCGTGTAATCTCGATCAACATCGATAATGGTTTATTAGAGTCCAAAAATAAACTAAAACTAGATACAATATTTTTATTACAGGTAATGATGGTTCGTACTTAGAATATTCGGTAGCGACCTACCCAATCTAGCTTTATTCAAACCTGTTTTTCAGGCAAGGAAGTAGTCAATCGAACAAAACAGTGCCATTCCATGGCCAAAAGAAAAATGAAAATCGCTCAGATGACAACTGGAATGATATAGCCCAATAAAGTCCCAAAAAGCTCGTCGGACAAAGACGAATTATATAAAAAGATCGTGGGATGGTGTGGGTTAAAATCCTTTAATAACATTGCATAGGAATTAATTGTAAATGTAAGAGCGATCTTGTATGTCCAATAATATGAAGACATTTGTGACGATAGTTTAATTTAAGATATAACAATAAAACACCCCTCTTGTAAGAAAAGCCAGTCTCATCTCACAACTTATACTTAATAATGGCTACATGTACCGAATCGATATTGTTCACTCTAAAACCCGTTTCCTGACTCTAATCTCCATACAAGCACCTAAACTATTCAGTAGGCTTCTTATTTGTCATTAATTATAAAAGGGACTATCGCCAGATTATCCGAACGGGCGGCACCAAGACGGAGATAAGGGGAATTATTAAAATTAACAGCTGTTATTCTTCGCTTCTTATCAGGGCTTCGAATATTGTTTCGAGTCTCTGCTTTTAAACCGTATTAAGAAAAAAATTTGGGGTAAACTTTGTAAATTGTGTTAATGTTTTGTTAAGATCTTGTGTTGTCATTTGCCTAATTACAGAATGGTAAGGTTTTCTATTTGCATAATCAATGAAATGTCAATGTGACCGTAACATTGCTTAAAAAAACACACACACACACACATATTCACAACGCCGCCTAGCGGAGCCTAAGAGGAGTATGGTGGTAGCCAGGCAATTTTTTTGGAAAATTGCTATACAAATACATGGTATCATTATCATTATTTCCCTACCCTTTTCCAAACTATGTTGGGGTCGGCTTCCAGTCTAACCGAATGCAGCTGAATACCAGTATTGTACATGAAGCGACTGGCTATCTGACCTCCACAACCCAGTTACTGAGTATGGGTATCATAATACCCCTTTGCAAGACTGGTTGTCAGACTTTCGGGCTTCTGACTACCCGTAACGACTGACCAACTTTCCGAGGCACGGATAGGTCTCGGTGTGCAATGGATTGTCATCCTTTTACGGACCGACGACGTCGGCAAGCATTGCTTAACCTTGAAAATTGACCCGTGTGGTTGTTATTATTTAGCCATGAGCCCCTCGAGCCTATTCAAGTACATGGGTATTAGGAGTAATTTATTGACACTGAATAATATGACAATACAAATACTGTGACATCTTATAATAATTTAATTTGGCTTCTGTATAATTTTATTTTATTTTTGGCCAATATTTTAATTAAATTTAATTGATTGTTAAGTATAGGACATGAATAATAATTTATCTGTTAAATTAAGAAGCTTTTATTCTAAAACTACAAACAATAAAGTGACAGAATAATCCTTGAAACCAGTTCATGCAATCTAGCTTCAAGTACAGTCGAGAACCTACTTAGCACCCCTATAGTTCCCGTGAAGCGAAATGAAAGTCAAGTTAAGTAAATAAGCCGCACTTACTTACTTGCTAGTACCTACTGCATGACGTAATTAATTACCTTTGCAGGGGTTGCGAATGCACCTGTTTAGTAGTAATACAAACTGTTTTATGCAAGAGTTACAATTAAATATCGTTTTAATTTTGTTAATGTTAATAAGTTAATGAAAAATTCTAGGAAAGATACTCGTAAGGTCCCAAAATCAGGTGCTGTATGCAGTGTTTTATACTGCAGAAAACAATACATCTTTTATATTCAAACCGTAATATTGTACTGTTCGTTCATTTCGTTAATAGAGTGGTTACGTCTGTGGGTACCTTGATAGCGTTTGGGATGTAACCTAACTGTAATTTCAATACTTATTTTAGAAGAAAAAAATTTCAACCTGTACACAAGATTCTCAACTAAAATACATTTTTTTTAAATTATTTTATTAATTATATCCCGCACAATTAGGCAGAGGTGCACTATTACAGTCACATTTCCCGTGTTATGTTTTAAGTCCCATGGGTGAACTTATCGCCTTAACCCGGGCCCAAATCCAGCATCCGGACTGCTACTGAGAAATTATTGTCAGTAAAACCCAATAACACCTTGCCTGAGCTGGGAATCGAAACCAGAAACTCATGCGCAACGGCTGCGTAGCGCTTGCAACTACTAAAACAACGAGGAAAAAAACAGCAAAAACATATTCCTGTAAACTCCCGGATTACACTCGCTTGGGGACTGTAATCCCTGAACCAGTCTCACAGCAGTTTTCATCAACAATATAATTATGCATCAAAGACACACAAGACCATACCAAGACCATAACCGTGCAGTTTCTTGCCGGCTCTTCGCCATAGGAAACGACCAATTGGAACCGTGCTCCTAGCTTCTGACGTTCCATAAGTACCCATATAGGTTCAGCAACAACAGACTTCCAAAAAAAACACTACAAAGTTAAAAATTACTTTAATTTCGGAAGTCGGTGGCAAAAAACGAAAATAAAAAACCAAAGACACTGACATCCGAAATCAAAGTTATTTTTCACTTTGTACTGTTTTGTTTGGAAGTCGGTTGTTTTATTTTTGTAAAAAGTTTATAATTTTTCAGTTTTTTTGGTACCTACCCATTATGATAAATGATAAATGATTTTATTTATGTAAGTAGGTTTGAACAAACACTTTTACACGTCAATCATATTTTAAAAACTACGTTTCCTATCTGACTACTCTGAGAAGAAAGGCCGAAACAAACTCAGAGGTCACAGTCTCTTTTAAAGTCCAGACATAATCTTGGCCAGATCATGTGAAGACCATGTAGACTTGTGTCTTAAATCTTTTGAGGAAAAACTACACAGATTGAGTGGACCTGTCCAGTCAGTGCACGCATTTGTCAGTAATCGTGTAGCTCAACTCAGAACTTAAGGAACTCAACGATTCGACGAACAATACCAAAGAAAAGACATTTGGGTAGGCCACAAAAATTACTCAAACTGCCAGACCATGATTAAAATTAACTGAGGAGAAAAAAAAAAAGCAACAATGACCCACATAGTCTTCACATTCACAATATTAAAATGATAATCAATGTAGCCTGAATGCTACTCACATTCACAGACAGTTTTTTTTTTTTTTTCATTATTTCCACAATCAGTATGCAAATACTAAGCTCAAGAAATATCCCTCAACCGAGTGTCGGGAGCAAGCCCGTAGAACTCTATAGCTGTAAGTCGAACCGATTCAATTATGTAGAAGATCAAAGCTGGAACTTAATTGGTGGCGGTCTGTGGTCTCGTTAAATCTTCATTAATAGCTAGAATCCGCCGGTTGTCGCCGTTAAAGATACGAGCTTCGGCGACGGTTCTATTCTTAAAGTTCAGTTTGTTTGTGGGGTTAGATTTTTAGGATTTGTCGCTGAATCTTAGTACCGCCACCGTTTAACGTGCTTACCAGAACCTGTTTTTTTCTTTTGTTAGTGCGGCTGACGGTATCTGGTGCGGCCGGTACACACCTGTCAAAAAAAAAAACTTATAAACAAGACTTCTGGAATTTCTACTGATGTGAGCACTTATGGGAGAACAAAATAATACAGTTTTTTTTTTAGAAAGACTTGTCTGGCAAGTACTGTCACTATAACTATTTGGTGACCAAGTAGTTTTCCTGTATTCCGACTTGAAGTGTATAATTATAGGGTGTTATTGATCCTGATTATCAAAACCATTTTGTTAGATACTTATCTAACACGGAAAACGTTTGGTAAAGTGATTTCCTCGTGTCAAAGTGACTAATGATAATTTTGTATGCATGAAAAAATAACAAACATAATTATAATATTTATATACACTGGCGTGCAAAAAAATCGGCCCACCCCGTGCTCTTCGATTTGAACTAACAATGATTTTAATGAATAATTAAATAATAATAATTGTTAATTTTAATTAATGAACTTGATTGAAAGAGGCGTGCGAGCAATAACTATTTTTTACATTTCAGAATCAGATCATAAGTTATGCACCATATTACATCGTTTAGTAGGTTTTATATTCGCTAACATTACACCAAAACGTCACCAGTTTTATATAAATCTTATCTGACATGAGTAAGCTAAGATGGAAGATTTTTATAAAACTGAAAACGTTTTAGGTAATGTTAATTTATGAAGAGTACGAGCCATTTTCTGTTTAAATATCGCCTATAAATACTACAGCAAGACCTGGCCGATATTATTCCAAAGTTACGTTTTATTCCAAAGTAAGAAAATACGAAGCATGGTTTTCAAACGTAAATGTAAGCAAAGTAACCGAGGTTGAAGACATATTGTTTTTATTCAATACAGTATTCCCTTGTACAAGTTATTAAAGCACAAATATATTATTTCTTGAAGCAAGATTTTCTGTTATTTTGGAATAATGTTTATGATATTAAATTCTGTCCCCGGGGAGAGAAGGCAATTCGCCGCAACACGGCCTAACCCTTTCCTTTTCAGACATATGTATGTTTGTATACGTCTGTCCTTTTTCCTCGTGTTTGTCGGAAGTGACTTCATGAACCACGAAGAACAATTGATTGAAGACTTACTATTGAAGTAAAAATAGATTTTCTTAGGTGTACCTAACTGTTTTATGAATTAACTTTGTTTTGCAATATTATCTGTCTAGCTTTTTTGCAACTACGAGTAGGTATGTGTTTTTTTTTTTTGGGCATGTCATCAAATGACCTCTCCCGCTCTGGGCGGAGCGGAAGAGCGTTTCAGACTCTTACTGACTAAAACCCACCCGTGTTTCCTCAGTTGCCTGTGCGCCAGGGCCACGGTAACTCTTTCGAACAATCCGCGACCCCAGCAGGCAATGGTCCTATCGGACCCGGTCAATGGTGCTGACATCTCTTTGAGGCGCGCGTAGATCACGACGCGCCGTCGACCCGGGCCTGGTCCTTACCGGACGGCGAGCTCCAACCCAGTCGTATCCAACCCATATTTATTAGAGAACAATATAACAATAACGAAATATTGGTTTGCAGATGGATGTATAGGCGAAACTAATATTCTCGGTATCGTAAAAGGTGGCGAAATAACTTCAGCACCTAACCTTCTGATAAAGAAAGAAAGAAAATACATTTATTTGCGGTAAACATGACGTAAAGAAAATACACACAAACACAAAAAATAACGAGTTGAGGGAATAGGACACTGTCACCAATCTGTGGGGCACATGATGATTATTGCTTCTTATTCAACCATTGATTGTCATTGATAAACTCATAATCAGCAGTGGACGTGAACGCTGGTGTGACGACATAACTCTTTTTTTTTTTGGGTATGTGTCTCGCAGGTCAACCTAGGAGGTTGTCGACTGCTTAACCGGACATGCCTGTGGTTGCCTTAATAAATTAAGGCCTCCAGCCAGGACTTAAGAGACTTACAAACTGGGCTACAGCACGCTAAGGGCACCCCCTGCGGGGTACGAGACTCGGCTTAGGGCGTCGCTGGGAGAGGGCAGCAAGGGACAGGCTGGATCGGAATTATTATTATTAGGGGAACGACAAAACTCATTCGATTTCGTCCCTTATGTTCAGCAGCATCAAAATAGTTTTTCAATTCATGTCATTTAGTCAAACACCTATCTTCAGTAACGTATTGACATGTCCACGACTAAGTAACAGCCGACGCGCATCACATTAGCAGAACAATCATTATCATCAATTTACCTATGCACTTAGTTCAGATATGTTTGCACTGTACTGCCCTCTATCGTCGCATCAATATGCCAGTGAAACTGGTCTCCGTCAACATGCTACTTGAATTTGTAATTGAATGACGTTCGATTGATTAAATTGAGGAACTATAAAGCATCTTTTAGTGATATTGTTTTTGGTAGTAAAAAATGGTAGATTTTCGTTTTAAAGGCTGATTTACATCATTAGTCATTCGTTACGTAGTGAGTTAACTTGACATCTTTACACTGAATAACAAAACACTGTCAGTTTTGGACTGACGTTTCAACAAAACTATTGCTTGAACTAAACTCGCTACTTGACTAATGAAAATTTATACAATGTGTAACTCAATTAATGCACATTATGACAGTAGTTTGTTCAGAATCGTTTACGGAATCGATTTCTGTCATTTTTAATATATGTATTTGTTATACCAAAAATAATTAATTCTACGTAAATTACAGTCACACTTCCGCTGTACAGTCAAACCAAACCAAAATGGATGAAGTGCCTACTACGCTAGACAAGCGTGTGCGACGGTGTGCGTGCGTAGATTTGTAATGTGACCACAATTTTCTCCCACTATCAGTATAACTAATTTATTAAATAAACAAAATTATCAGAACTTCAAATTACCCAAAATAAAATCATAAAAATAATATTCAACTACCCATATCTAACATCTACCAGCAAAATTTATCAAGACACAAAAATAATGAACATAAAACAACTCTATATTTACAACACATGCATTTTCATCAGAAATGTTCTCAACAAAAGCGTTCACTCAAACATAACGCCCACTCAATATAAACAAGTTAGTCAACGCAGTACACGGCGAGCAAGCTTGCTAGTTTTACCAAAAACAAGAACTAACTATGGCAAAAAAATTCTAACTTTTGAAGGAGCACAGCTTTATAACAAATTGCCGTCCTGTATAAGAAATGTACACTCTTACAATGCATTCAAAACTCATCTTAGCCAGCACATAATTGCGGATCGATCACTTCTGGAGAAATGAATGCATTGGATGGGTAACTATTAAATTGTAATACTGATGACGAACATAATATTGTAATCTATATCTTTAGTATTGTTCTCAAGTAAGTGACTTTTGTCTTTATTGGGAATAAAGTTTCTTTAAGCCGAAACAATGTTTTATACATAATAGTAAAAATTCAGTGTATTATGATTATAATATAATATTCTAATTGGGGTGTATGGTGGTGTGCGTTAATTCCGGGTCATATTGTATATTAAGTATCAACTGATGATTATGATACCTACAGTTACATCTGTATTGTGAAATTGGCTACCTTGTAACTTTGTTAGATTTTTTATCATAAATATAGTTTTGACAGTGATACGGTCTGCACAGCACAGTTATCATTGTCATCGCAAATTGCATCTAAACCATTTTTTTTTTACTCTAACCAAACTGTCGCGAATCCCGCGTGGCTTGCGGAACGAAGTTCGCTCGCTTCGATTGAGTCAACTAACATTGTACGAAGGTGTTCAAACTGGCGCGAATAATCGTGTGACTTCATAATTACTAAAACAATCGATGCGTACACGCACAGTCCTGTCCCGCATCCCGCGCGGGATACGCCTCAGTGTGGCCAGAGCTTTATACCAAAGCGTAGGTGCTGAGTGCGCGAATGGAAATCTGTTTCAAGCACCACAGTTTACCTTCTCACAGCCCACGGTAAAACAAATTATATTCCCCCATTCAAAGTTTTAAAAGCTAGCAGTTTGAATGAAACGTTTCCTCGCGGAATCCTGTCTAAAGTCGCATCTTAACATTTATATTACCAGACCCAACACTTTTGGACGCACCATCAGGAATTTCCTTCTTTCTGAATCCGCCATCTTGTATTCAGTAATAATGATTACCGAAGCTGTAACGTTTATTAAACTTTCCATTTTGTTTGGAAATTTTAAGAGCATGTTTTCTTATGTAATAGGTTTCCTTTTTTCTTTTGGACCGCTTGCCTTTAAAAGTATTATTGTCGGCGACTGACTCCGCTTTCTACATTCTCGAGTTTCTAAAACGATGTTGAAGATAAAAATATCGTGGATTTTTTGCCTTTTACAAGTAAAGTTTGTTCGAGCGAACTGGCTGGATTCTGGCATTAAAAAAGTAGGTTTTAAGAATATTTTAGCCAGATTATAGCGGGTTTTTAATTTATTGTGGGATCGACGGACCTCTTTCTTGGCTTTACTCTTTAAAAGTAAGTATGATGTAATGTCGAATTAGTGTCGTTTTTGGTACCTTGGATACTTTTTTAGGAGAGGCTTATATTGGATTTCGATTCAAGATTTAACTTTTCAATCAAGTAGTAGACGATAGTATTGGATTTTCTCTTAATTTCAGTCACTGAAAATTTTACGTACGCTATCTAAGAAGAAATTATTTTGCACTGTTCAACAAAGTTAAGATGAGATTTTTAAGATTAATAGGTTAAGATTATACACGTAAATTATTATTAATTCTCAGAGAAAGTGTTTTGCTGCACTGCACCCGTTTGAATTATTTCCACAGAAATTATGCAATGAATGCATAGTTTCACGACATAAATTCTCAATAATAGTTCATAAACCGCTACGCTTCATACACCTTTTAGAAATATTTTACGAAAAACCCGTCTGTCTATAGCTATGTAATTAAAATATATAGCCATGCCTGCATTCCCCACTAAATTCAGTAGTTATGTTTTAAGTCCTACATAACCATATTATTGCCATTATTAACAGGACTCAAATGCAGACTCCAGTCTTTTTTTTTTGTGGGTGGGAAATCATCCAATGACCTCTCCTGCTCTCGGCGGAGTGGGAGTGTCAGACTTGCTGACTAAAATCTACCCGTATTCCTTCAGTTGCCTGTGCGCCAGGGCCACGGTAACTCTTTCGAACAATCCGCGACCCCGGCAGGCTCAGGGTGGCTGGTCACAGAATTTCCTAGTAGAAAAAATACAAGTATGACAACTAGTCTTACCAAGGGGTACCGTGTTACCAGTAATTGGGTTGTGGAAATAAGATAAGCAGTCGTTCAATGTTAATTACTGGTATCCAGCTGCATCCGATTAGACTGTGAGCTGACCCCAAAATAGTTGGAAAAAGGCTGGGCAGATTGAATTCCACCCGACCTGGGAATCAAACCCCGGACATCATGATCAGCAGTCGCTACCCCTAACCCAGTGAGATAGTCATGACCAGAGGTCGGATGTATCGGATGCATATTCGCCTCAAGTTGAGATGTTGGCTAATATGGAATGCGCTTTTGTATCGAAAAAATTCCGCTAACGTCAGATTTCAGTGACTACACATCCACATACATAAACTCACGCCTTCTTCCCATGGGGGTTGGCAGAAACTACAGAACGCCACCTGCTACGATCCTTACATACTACTTTTTCCTCGTTTACGTTAATACATCTGGTCATACACGCACGCCGGTTGCGTGTACTACGCACCTGACCTTTCTGAAGAACATGACCAATAAGGTCACTATTATGTCCTCCCAGGGCGTCCCCTCCCGGCGTTTCCACTCACATCTGCCTTGTAAATACCTTCAGTGACTAAACTGGACCACATCATAGCGATCGAAAGGTAGTGATTGAAGTTGTGCATTAACACCCCACTAGTTACGCATTTCCGATGTTCCTGGCATCCCGTGATATTTTTTACAAAAATAAAATATATATATATAAAGAAGCTTCCTTACCTTCACAGCAAAAAATTAACTTTAGGTAAATATGCATCCAAATATCCGTTCTCTGGTCATGACCTATTTGTTCCCGGTCCATTATTATAAACAATTCTTGACACGGAAGGTCACAAAAGTTTCATAAGAACACCTTAAGTACTTCAGCCTAGGTACAATGACAATGTCATGATAAGTACGTGTGCTACTAACTGGGCTCAAATCCAGACTCCTAGCTGATACAGAGAATCCCTTAGTAGGAAATATACAATGATACTTTGAACACGCGGTTATTGAATCCAGGACCCACACTCAGGAGTCGCAACCACTAGCTCAAACGTGTTAGTCATGACCTATTTATTCCTGTAATATAATTATACATCACGCCAAATGCCCGATGAGGTTTCCCATCGGCAATAACTTTCATCCTCTATTTAATCCCTTTGGGGGATGAGTTTTCAAAAATCTTTCCTTATTGCTCACCTTCCCTATATATTATTCTTATTTCTTTATTTTCTTATTTTTTCGTCCGTGGCATCACAGCGGACCCTATTAGAATACCAGTGCTGCGGTATTTATTTTTGAATATATCGCAGCATTATGCATTATTTGGCCTCGTACAGGTCTTCTATTTTTTACTTGTTTGTTGTTATTTTTAAAGTTAATTTTGTTAGTTTTAAATGCTCCTTTTTATAGTTATACTAGCTTTTGCCCGCGGCTTCGCTCGCGTTAATTTAGACTGACTATCAATTCGAGTTATAATTCAATCATGATTCGAAAGACACGTGGCGCCATCTATTATCATAAGAACGTTATTATAGTTTTCCTCGGGAACAGTACTTTTTTGCGGGATGAAAGGTACCCTATGTCCGTTTCTATACCCCTGACAACGTATATGCAAAATTTCATGATGATCGGTTCTGTGGTTTAGGTGTGAAAAGGTAACAAACAAACAAACTTACTTTCGCGTTTATAATATTATAATTAGGAAGTTAGGATAGTTAGGATTTCCTGTGTGTCCCAAATAAAATATTTTCCATCTTTTTTCTTTCTTTCATATAAGAAATTCTTGAGCAAAAATTCATGCTTTTAGGTCCAGCGATTTAGGTAGTGCGTTGTCTGTCAGTGAAATTTAGATTTTTATCAAATATATTCTTGTCACGGAAGGTCACAAAAGTTTCAAAAGATCACCTTAAAGCTAGGTTGCGGTACTTTTTAACCTTCTTAAACTTCTTTAAATCTAGCCACAGGTAAATGTTGTGCAAATAAAAATATTTTAGGAAAATTGGCCATGCGGTCAAGCGCTTTGTGACACTAAATCGCTATTTAAAACGTGTACCTGCAAAGTTATATCAAGAGATAAGGCTGCTGGTTTTTTAGGGCATGTTGAGAATAAATTTTATAATTTCGTTATTATTTTAAAAATTTAAACAAAATCTAACAGTTCAAGCGCTCGCAACGGCCGTCCAGTACTCGCCAAAACGCACTACAAGACACGCTTTAAGGGGGACCCTTATAACGTAGCCCGCCAAATTAAAATTTTCTTTGGTTTTTTGTAAATTGCAGCTGTGTTTTACGCCGTAAGTTGACCAAAATTTGTTCCACTTAAGAACACATTTCCAAAGTTTGACAATTGTTATGAAATTGATGATTATTATTCAATAAATATATCATTTCTACAGTCGCGGATCGCATTTTGGTCAACATACGACGTAAAACAGAGCTGCAATTTGCAAAAAAACAAAGAAAATTAAAAGTTTATTTGGCGGGCTACAGCTGAGGATTCACCTTAAGTCTTTCAGCTTAGATACAAAGTAAATGTCTAGATAGGCACGAGCCATTAGCCAATCTCCAACAAGTGTTGGATAACCTTTTTCGCTCTGCCGAATTTAACGATACGCTCGTGTACGATAAGACATTGATATATTCCATATCAGGAAAAGAAGACGGATTAACGTGTAATAATATCATGCTGGATAAATAAATAAATTGTATAGTTCTTGAAATATTGTCAGTAGGTAGTTTGATACGTGGATTTGCAGGATGTCGAGGGTTCGTTTCTTAACCCTTGCACAATTCATAGGACAAGTAAATCAAGCTGGTAGATACTTAACTATTATAGTTACATGCAAACCTATTTTTTTGAACTAATATTATAAATGCGGAAATAAGTTTGTTTGTTACGCTTTCAAGCCAAAACGGTCGAACGGATTTAGATGAAATTCGGCTCACAGATAGACCATGACCTGGGTAAGGCCATACGCTACTTTTAATCCTGAATCGCAGACGAAGTCACGGGCCACAGCTAGTAATATTATAAAAAGTTTGTGAGTTTGTATATAGGGGGTAATCTTTGGAACTACTAATCCGATTCTGAAAAATCTTTCTCTAATTGGAAGCTAAATTATACCCAAGTGACATAAGCTATATTTAAAAAAAAATGGCTTTTTATATGCAGGCAATACTACAGGTACAATGCTAGTTGTTAAATAAAGATATTGATGCTGACTGAGTACGTTACTCATTCTTTGCCGGGCATGATAATAATGATAGTGTGAAAATAAATCGGCATAAAAAGACGTCGTATCGGCATAAAAATCGTCCCATCCTGTATAGAATATGTTGGGGTAAGCAATCAAATTCTGGGCTACTTTATCACAATGTTATCAGCATAAAAAATACTGCCAAATTGCCAAAACATATTGCCTAATTATCCAGGAATTTGATTCGTGCGGTCTTATCCCAGCGCCCAATTTACCCCAACATACCTAACCTCTTTAGATCTTTATTTTATGCTTTCAGAATAAAATGTAGCCTTACTGTATCAGCGATTAGTTTGTAGGTACTGAGTAGGTGGTTAAATAAAACATGCACGGTAAAAAGTCTGAAGGTAGACAGACAAGACAGTTCACTTGTAATTCCCACTACGATTTTCTTCATTTAACTATAATGTTTTCGGAAGCCTCCAACTTTTGTAAAGGTTACATTTGAAATAAATAAGTACCATTTATTATGCATAAAAGAAACTACCTATAGTCTGTTTCAAAAATATTTGATGAAAGTGTAAACAAACCCTGTTCAGGTTAAACTCTTACGCAATCACTAAAGGGAATTGTTACCACATTCATCTGTATTTAGAGGGCTACAACTTTATAACGCACCACTTAAAAAAAAAAAGTATTATTTGAATAACTTTATCAAATTATAATTGAAAAATCATCGACGAAAATCTTAGTTACAAAATTAACCTCAATAAATTGTCGAATTGAAAACATCTGTAAGGTGAAGTAAACTTTGAATTTCAGGTTTAAGTATACGAATAATCAAATCAAAGCACTTAATTTGTCAGTGGCACTAGAAATTGGCATCCACAGGTACGTTTTTTGATCCATTTGTTTATATTTCCATGAGATACTTTTGGCAAACACTATAGTCAAATTATTACGGTGTCTGTCTAGAAAAATCATGGTTTCATGAGAAATGTTATTTTGTATCAATTGATATGACACCCACTTTTTTGGTGGGTGTGTGAGATGACTTACGTAATGATCCCTGTTACACGTGTATTACAGATCTTCCACCAGTTTTTACATTCTTAGAAATGAGCAGCTATTTATCTAATCGAGTATTGTATAAAGAAGTTTATTGGTTCATTATTAATAGTTCTAGGAAGGCAAACCATATTTTTGCTAAAACTGCTTCAATGGGAAAAATAAATGGTAGATAAGTTATTACTTTATGGGTTTTATTCTAACTATTCGTATCGACTGTACGTCTATATTATATTGTATGGGCCCATGCAATATTATACAATGCCTCTGACGCCGCAATAAACGTGCTCGCATACTGAAATGGCCACGTGCAGGTGAACGGACATTTGGGACACTTCAGCCGATCGGATATGGTCTGTTCAGGAGCTCCGCGCTTGCACTGTATGTTTGATGAATCGATAATATCCCAGTTCGCCCGATTATGATTGCACCGGACTACTTGGGTACGCAACTCCCTAAGTCTACTCTATGCCTGACCATGACCAAATCTTTCATAAGAAAAGCGGTATAAACTTAAGCCAACTAAGTTATATGATTGATCGTTGTTGTTTTAATTAACCAATTACAGTAGATTTATAGAGGTATGAGGAACAGGGTGTAAAGCTCACTCATACTCTATGGAAAAGGAAGGATCCTCCAACCAGACGGATGATGTTTCTGGTGGGCAACTGCCCGACGATTGATGTCGGGTCGTTGTGTATATGCTAGTTGCGCGGTAAACTTTGCTTGCGCGATGCAGGATTTTGCATGACGTCAGTGTGACACGTAGCTCGCATGTGGCGATGTAGAAGCCGCTATAGATTTACCGTGGCTCTGGCATACAGGCAACTGAAGGAACTCAGGTGGGTTTTAGTCAGTAAAAGTCTCACACGCCCTCCCGCTCCGCCCAGAGCGGGAGAAGGTATTTGATGATTTCCCACCAAAAAAAAAGGCAGGTGTTTACATTGTGTAAATAACTTTACCACCACTGCTCTCAAAATGGTTAAGGAAAACATTGTGAGGAAACTGGCATGACCAAAAGCTTGAAGACATGCACCACGCACATGACATGTACCAATCCGCACTGGACCCGCGTGGTAGATTGCAGTTCACTCCCTCTCGAAGAGAGGAGGCCTGTGTTCCCATCAGAGGGAACATTATAGGCTGTACAAAATAACACAAAACAACTTATTATCCAACAAAAACTCCTTAAAATTTACGTTTAAAATCTTACCATTAAACAATGAACATAATTCTTAAGCATTGCAAAACTTTCGAGAAACGGATTTCACTTAAATAGCCAACGAAACCTATTTTGGATCGTCCGCTGGTACCGAAACTTCGAACCGTTTTAAAGTTTGATGCAGTCGCTTCGCATTTAGCGGCAAAGCTCTAATTGTTTTTGGGAGCCGATTTTACTGTACAACTTCCATCTGGAAGTTTATGCTGGTATTATTATACTATAGGTACCTAAGTGTTGTGGGTACAATTCCAACTATATTTCGTTCCTCAACATAATCAGCATATAATGTTCCCACTGCTGGAACACAGACCTCCTCTGTGTGGGAGGGATCTAGGGAATTAGATACAGCTACTAGAACGGATCCCATGGTGTTCTTATTAAGATTTGATCCGCATTCCCTCAAAAAGTTCGCCACGCATTAGATATTCCTTGTTCCATTCCACATTTAATTCCTTTTTGGCCCCAAAATTTTGGGTTCATATATTTTGTTATTATAGTTCTGTTTCGCCCTATGCTTTGTTACTTATTCGCCTCAGTTTTTAAATGGAAATTATTATTAAATTTTTTTGGGGCTAAGGGATAACCCTGTAATTCGTACTATCACTTTACAAAAACAAAGTGCTCATTTTTTGACTTTGTCACATAAAACGTGTTCGTTAACGCTTCACATTTTGACGTCACAAGGTTCTAAGTATGGTTAAGGTTTTCGTAAGTCGTCCGTACACGTTGTGCAGCAGTCAACTCTCCCCCTTCTTTCGAAGTAACGTTGTCTGATTAGTCGAGACAAAGTTACTAATTGTTGTAACTACTGCATGAGCTTCTGATCAAAGTAAATTCGATCTTATAATTACTTTACCACGTTTGTCAAAAACTCTAAGTAATTAAAACTTCATTAAGGTTGGAATTAAACTATTAAATCGGTTTTAAAGTTAAAGTCGACCTTGACGTTTTATGTCCTTAAGGTGACTTTCAACCCTTGGGTTGTATAGTAATTACGAGGTCGTCGACTATACCTATCTTAGTCGACCAGTATCATTGAAGCACATGAAAATAGTGCAGTGTTTGAACTACATTAAATTCATACGGACGGTACGGTTGGCGCAGTGGTTAAGCAATTGACTGCTGCGGTGCGTGTCGCTGGTTTGATTCCCGCACGGAACAAATATTTGTATGACCTACAAGTAGTTGTTCCGGGTCTGGCTGTTGGTGTACGTGAGTTTAAATGTTTGTAAACGCACCCACAATACAGGAGAAATTCCTAGTGTGGGGCAATGTTTAAAAAAAAAATATATATACAGGGTGGAAACTTTCAGCGGGGCAGTAGGGGAAGTATCTTATCCGTTGCAGCTACGTGAAAATGGTCTTAGGAGACTATCCATAATTTTTTATAGAATTTTGATCTCCATTAACAGATTTTCAAAAAAATAATACAGTTAGCAAGAAAATAGCCATTTTACACAAAAACATTTTTGATGCCAATCGATCCTGTTTCTAATACTGATCAAAAACTTTTATGGGACCAACCATCGTTGGAGTACTCAAAAAGTCACAAATTGCGAAAAACTTTTCCCTTACATTTTGTATGAAAATTTTACGCAAAAGCTTTTTAGTGGCGGTTGAGATCTTTTTGTTGAATGAATAAAAAGATAAGTTTAAAAACAATTCAAATTTCGAACTCGTTATTATTAAATAAAAAACAATCTTAACAGTTTGTTGCGTCAGAAAAGCTCTGAGTGTGTTGTGGATTTTACATTAAGTGCATAATTGGACAGCTATTGATAAGAGAAAAGTGACCTCGAATCTGGAACGTTTAGACTTGCTAGAAGCATATTACGTAAATAATAAAAATACATCGGCTGCGTTAGAATGGTATAGGATCAAATATCCAAATCGTCATGTGCCAACCAGAAAGGTTATTACAAATCTTTTAAGAAATCTTGCACAAGGTGCCTCTTTCAAGAAAAGTCTGTACGCCACCCATTTATACTAGATGAAAATTTGATCATTTCTGTTCTTACACTTGTCGAAGCTTATCCCGAAATATCATCAAGAGCAGTCGCTGAAGAAGTAGGTGTCTCACATCGTTTTGTACTAAAGATATGGAAGAAGTATGGTTATAAATGTTACCGACAGGGGCGACTAGTTCAAGCCTTACATTCAGGGGATGCCGCTCGAAGACTTACTTTTTGCAGGTGGTTAAGAGGAAAAATAAGCAGAGATTACCATTTTCTGAATTTCATATTATGGTCTGATGAAACAAATTTTTCTAATAATGAAATGTACAACCGGTGAAATCACCATTATTGGTGTAGAGAAAATCCTCTCAGGTTTCGCGAAACACATAATCAAGTGCGATTTTCTTTTAATTGTTGGTGTGGTATAATGTGGAACCGAGTGGTAATGGTGGAATTTTATGAAGGCACCTTGAATTCCAACATTTATAACAACAGAATATTAGAGAATCTTGAAAACCTCGTCGATGATTTACCACTGTCGGAATCAAGAAGAATGTTTTTTCAACAAGATGGCGCTCCAACTCACCGTCTTTTTGATACGTGTAAAATTCTACGTGATCATTTGTCTTTTATTTTATTTTTTGTATTTCAGTTACACAAATTCTTTACAAAATGTAAGGGAAAAGTTTTTTGCAATTTGTGACTTTTTGATTACTCCAACGATGGTTGGTCCCATAAAAGTTTTTGATCAGTATTAGAAACAGGATCGATTGGCATCAAAAAATGTTTTTGTGTAAAATGGCTATTTTCTTGCTAATGGTATTATTTTTTTGAAAATCTGTTAATGGGGATCAAAATTCCATAAAAAAAATATCGATAGTCTCCTAAGACCATTTTCGCGTAGCTGCAACGGATAAGGTACTTCCCCTTACTGCCCCGCTGAAAGTTTCCACCCTGTATATATATAAACATTATTGTAGATAAAATCCACAAAGTGTGGAACAACAAAAAGTTAAATATTTTACCCGACCTATAAAATAGTTAATCCATACATCAACAGGAAAAATAAATCTCTTCGGTTGAGTCAACCTGCAAACAGTAGGTGAAAAAAAAAACGGGTTTCAAAAAAATATTTTTACCGGAAGTACCGAGATGAACGTTGAACCGTAACTTTGTAAAAATTGCTTTGCACCAAAACAGATTTTCTTTACCAGGTTTTTCATCATGCACATTTGTGTGCGAAATTTGCATACAACACTATATTCAAATACACAAATAAGCAAATATTGATTGCCTGACAAAGTAATTAAAAACTTAATTAGGTTTTGCATGATGTAGGTAATCTCTAAGGAAACCAAAAGATTACCGACATTATAATTTTAATGAAAGAAAACTGAACTTAAGAATAAATGACTTTAAGAGATTCACAAATCTAAGGGAAAGAGCAGCAAGGTCTCACAGTCTGCTAATAATAACAAACTCCAATTAGTTTTACACATTCATGTAAATGAATACAGCAGTAAATGTAAATACAAGTATGATACACAGAAATTCAATGTGACATAAATATTTCAGTTGATCACAAAGTGATGACAACTTAGGTGTTTCAGACAAAATATTGCCTACCTATATTGCTCCAGTAAGTCTTAGTAAAAGATTCAAGCTTAACCCTTTGAATGGAAGTTTTAACTATCTTTTAGTCAGTTACCTAATAACTCAGAGCTTTAAGGCTCCCGCAGACAGGCGCGACGCAGCTCTTGTGTAACAATTTCCATGAAGTTTTCATAGAAATTGTTCTACTAGAGTCGCGTCGCGCCTGTTTGCTCCCCGTGTAGGCTCCCCTTTACACAAAACAGTGAATGGAAATCAATATCTCAATAAGTACCAATTTTATTTTACTTAATAAAAAGTAATCATAAACCCTCGAAGACTATTAAAGCTTCAATAGCCAATTAACACTCATTCAGATACAAACAAAAAAATAAGCTCTATTTGAATTAAATCAAGCGTTCATTCCAATTATACTTGTTAAAAGCAATACTACCAAACGAATCCTTTATAACATTAAATACATACATTGATACAAAAATTCAAAAGATTTTTTTTAACATTAAAACACTATTTTATCTAAAGCTATTGATTGTAGAATCTGTGCTACGAGCAATAATCCGAACTGTAACTTGAGGATTGTAGCGCGCCCGCGTAGCCGCGTAGCCAGTGCCGCCGCGAACTCGTAGAGCGTCGGACGTGAAGCGCTACGCCGCTACGACCAACAGACCTAGCCGTATTTAGTCGGGACCGAGTGACTCGATCCGACTTAGTGTAGTGACTAAACTGTGACCGTGTTTGTGTTTTATTCTCGTGTTCCATTAATGTTTTCTTGATAATTAATACGTTTTACAGGTAAAACCCTTTTACTTGGTAATAAAATAGGTTTAAGATGTACCACTTTTAGTACTAGGTTTTATTTCAGACGGCGAACGTTAAACGTTAAGCGACGGTAACTAATGGACCGTTGAGATAAGAAAGCTTTGTGGAAGTACAGTTATTAGCTGGTTTAAAGAGCCGGTCATTGATAACAGTTGAAGGGGAAAGCCTTTAACCGTTACTCATTATCTCGAAAATGGTTATCTCTATTATTAAAATGGTATTCTGCTTTAGTAAATATTAATATTAGTATAAGCCGTTTTATATTTTTTTGGTAAAAAAAAAATGCCGGATTAAAAGAGAAGGCCAGTTTGCTTAATAGCTTTTGTAAATACTCCAACATTTTTTGGCAAACAAATGAAAGCGATACAATAATTTAGGAAATAGAATTTTTATTTGTATTTTCGTAAGGGGAAACGCCGAGAGGGATGCTCTAGGAGGGTCCTTATTGGTAATGTTCTTTAGAAAGGTCAGGTGCGTAGTACTCGCAACCGGCGAGCGTGTATGACCAGATGTATGAACGTAAGCGAGGCACAAGGAGTATGTAAGGATCGTATCAGGTGGCGTTCTGTAGTTTCTTCCGACCCCCATGGGAAGAAGGCGTGAGTTTATGTGGGTGTATGTGTATTTATTTTCGTTTTATAACAGTTTTATTATATTGTATGTTCAGCGTTAGTACATTTTACTTTTTAGGAAAGCTGTTAGTGATACTTTTGGTAGGTTGTATATTGAAATCTTTCAAGCCACAAATTTAATACGTGAATTCGTATTTTAATATTAGTTCTAAAACCGCTTACTCAGTTGCTTACTAATCTTGGTTTTGACATAATACTATTTCCCAGGAAATTCTAACACACTGATTTAAACCAAAGCACACAAGAAACAAATTATTCTAAAGTTTAGGACAAAAAAAAAAAACTTGTCAAAAACAAAACCATCTCCTTTTTTGTAGTCAGTTAAAATAGAACGTCGTCTTTAATCCTATTAACTCTCAACTTCTCTTACTTATCCGGGTAGCAACGTCGCCCTGTCTGGTTACCAGTATCGAGGACATTCGAATGGTAATCCTTTGCAGATGGAGGTTTTTCACTAACCCCCTGTTAGATATGTCCACACTCTTGCGCTTTCATCCTTATCTTTTTGTAAGGCATGTGTGTGATGCTGCAGCACATACAATGACGCATTTCTCAAAACTGGTAATATCTACGCCGAAACGGCTTATAAATGCTGACGTTTCAAGTATGTTATATTAGCAAGATTAATGGAAAGTGGAAACGAAATCTCTGAGTTTGTTTCGGTCTGTCTTCTTAGAGTAGTTAGTTAGGAAACACCGAACTCATCTAGTTTTAAAACATAAGGTATTTTTGACGAGTAAAAGTGCTTTTTTTCATTTTTGACATTGTTATTTATTACTTATGGTTTCACCCGCATAAGTCTTGACCCCGTGGGAATATTGGGATAAAAAGTATTCTATGTCCTAATCCAGGTCATGGTCTTCTCAAGTGCCAAATTAAATCTAAATCCGTTCAGCCGTTTTAGCGCAAAAGCGGAACAAACAAACATTCAATTCAAATAGCTCTTATTAGCAATCTCAAAATTAGTTTTACAATTTATTTAAATTAAAGATTTAGACTTCAGAAATCTCCAGATTGCTTTGCTCCTTAGTATAGGTCTGTCCCAGGCTTTTCCATAGCTCACGGTCGTGAGTTTTCTCCTCCATGTCCGCCCCGCAGTAGTTTACAAGTCGTCTTTCCATCTTTGAAATAGTATTCCTGTTTTCTCCTTCCCTTCTCTGGGATACCACTTTGTTACTTCGCTGGCCTGTTTTCCATTTGTACCCGTAATTACTTACCCTGGGAATTGATTACAGAAATATATATTTATTTATTAAAACTTTATGCACTAGTAAAAAAATACTGTACAAAGGCGGACTTAATGCATGAAGCACCTTATATATCATTTATCATTAAAGTTGAAAGTGCCTGAGAGTCGATATATTTCTGGTGTTTGTGATACAATGATTTTTTTCATTAGTACAGACACCAATGATACACTTCTTTCTGAAATGTTCTATTTTTACTTGGAAAATTGTTTTCGTGAACCGATATGTGTTTTTTTCTGTAATAAAATGTAATATTATTTATAGAACACCCATGTTTGTATGATTCTACTCTTTGCCATGGTAAGACGAGATTTAACTAACCGCGGGTTTTGTTTTTTTTTTTGGGGAAATCCTCATTGGCTTTCCTCTAAAACTTATATCAGACTCTTACTGGCTTAAATCGGCACTGTGGCCATCCTCAGCACATCTTGTTTGGTTAGGATCTACCTTAATTATTCGCAAACAATTCATAATTAGCTACTCTGTTCTTTTCAAAACTTTCCTGTATTTTCATGTCGTGCGTGTGATACCTAAACGTTAACCGAAGGCTTTTAAGCATGTTGATGGTTTTGAACCTGGCATATATTAGCATGTTTTCCTATTGAATAATTTAAGCAGTACCTGCGGATGATAACCTTGTTTACCATTGCTTCAGTCAGTGTACAGCTGAAGTTGTCATTTCATCTTTGTACTAACTAACGGAGGCGATGATAATAACGTAAGCATTATTGTAATCTGAAACTCTTTTAATAGAATAAAAGGCATTTGCAGCCGTTTTATACACTAGTTATGTATCTGCCAAAACCATTCCAGTTATAACTCTCCTTACACTCATTCATCAACAAAAAATAAATAAAATAGTAATAATAATTTAAAAAAAAACAGTATGTGCAGTTGGAACATAGTCTACACTACTCTATCTTAGTCTATTCTATTCCATTAAAAAATACTAATGATCAAACAATCAAGTTATAAAAATTCACACTGGTTCGATGTTCGGTGGTCGAATAAGTGAGAAAACACCTTAGTTGTTCGATGATGGAATTCAATAATTGAAGTCAAGTCAAGATAGTCAAGTATTTCTCGCTCTTTATTTCTATTTCTTGCTATTTATTTCTTGCTATTTATTTCTTGCCCATTCTTCTCCATAGGTACCTACTACGCTTTGGAATGGGCAACTAGCTTCATCTTTCTGACTGGCCGACCCCTTGACGATTCAAAAGTGCCTGTAATTGGTTTATTTGAAATAAATGCTTTGAGTTTGAGTTTGAGTCTCAATAATATTGTAATAATTATATTCAGTGTAGCCCCTGAACGAATTTTTTCAAAGCAATTTTTTTATATGTTAGACTGTAAGGATGGAGTTTGGAAGTATGCCATCTTTATATACCCATTTTTATCTATTTTTTTGAGATATTTCTCTGCTGTAGGACGTGGGTGAATTTTGATTCTTCTTTTTTGGCACACATGTAGACCATGACCTAGGTAAGGATATAGGCTACTTTTTATCGTAGATGAAATCGCGGGCAACAGCTAGTATTTAATAAATAAAAAACTAAATTCAGTCAACCAACTCAGCCTAATAGACTTTTCCGAAAATTAAAAATATTTGAAAGAAAACCTGAAACCTCTTTATTTCACGTTAAATTAATTAGTGAAGAAATAAAAATAGCCTTTATTTCGTAGCTTTGAGAGCTTAAAGGTAAATGCTTCAAATCAATTCGAGAGACGCAAAGAGAAATTTCAATTTTTCAAATTGAAAAATTGTTCTGCAAGCGTTCTGCAGGTGAGGAAACCGTTCATTTTTGAGAGAAAAATAAATCGGCCTGGCCTATATTACTATGTGTGAAATGAATTCCGGGTAGTTTTTCACAATTGAAGGTACGCAGGTAAATCGTAATCCGTAATTAAAGATTCCGAATGTTTTTTTTTTTTTTTTGTTATTTATAATCTCATGCGTAGTAAGCCAAAAGTAGGCGAGCTACCAAGCATTAATCCACTATCTGGATTGGTTACTAAGAATTTGCTGATTGAAAAACCCAACAATACTTTACCTAACTGCCCCGCGCACGGTAGTTGCACTGTAATTAGTAGACCAACAACATTTTGCCTAACCGTCACGGACACGGTAGTTGCACTGTAACCAGTAGACCAACAACATTTTGCCTAACCGCCACGCGCACGGTAGTTGCACTGTAACCAGTAGACCAACAACATTTTGCCTAACCGCCATGCGCACGGTAGTTGCACTATAACCAGTAGACCAACAACATTTTGCCTAACCGCCACGCGCACGGTAGTTGCACTATAACCAGTAGACCAACCACATTTTGCCTAACCGCCACGCGCACGGTAGTTGCACTGTAACCAGTAGACCAACAACATTTTGCCTAACCGCCACGCGCACGGTAGTTGCACTATAACCAGTAGACCAACAACATTTTGCCTAACCGCCACGCGCACGGTAGTTGCACTGTAACCAGTAGACCAACAACATTTTGCCTAAAGGCCCCGCGCACGGTAGTTGCACTGTAACCAGTAGACCAACAACATTTTGCCTAAGCGCCCCAACCACACAGTCATTTTGCCTAAGCACCCTAACCACACAGTCATTTTATACTTAATCTAATAAAGTCCTAACATTACAAATGCGCAAGTAAGTTTGTTTGTTTGTTTGTTACGTTTTCACGCTAAAACGGCTGAACGGGTTTGAATGAAATTTGGCACATGGGTGAACCGTGACCTGAATCGCAGACGAAGGCGCGGGCAACAGCTAGTACATATTATAAAATATAGTCGCGTTTCATGTCTGCCTGTATGACCGCGTTGTTATTCTAAACTACGCAACGGATTTTGATGCAGTTTTCAGCATAATTTAGAAGAAAAAAATGGAAGTTTTTGTGAAAAAAGAAAACGTAAATATTTATTAAAATTATATATCATACCGAAATCTAGATGTTAGCGAAAACCAGCACGTCGCTAGTAATCTACTATAAGAATACAATGCAAACCATTTCCCATCATACCATGCACAGCTCAGCAAAATATTCATAGGCCCAGTAATATAAATTACACTTCCTAGCTCTAACTAACGCGGCCGCATCGTAAAATGAAATACAAATACCGTAAACAACTTTATAATAGTGATTACTACTTTTGTGACGTCACCAGCCTAAGTGGGTTAATAGAATTATATTGTCAGGCTATTTTAATAGTAATTTATTCCTGGTAAAGTGACGAAAGCTGTTATGACTATGACTCAAATTAACTGGATTCATAATTATTTAGATTATTTTTACGACAGTTTTATGTTTATTTCACTTGAGGTCGCGCGTCGTAAAAACTACTGGGAAAACCCTTTTTCTCGGTAGAGTAGGGTTAACCTTATCGCTGGGTTGGGTTGTGAACCTGTCTGTTGCATTTTTATAACTACACATAGCCTTAGGTATTTTTTTTCATTTTAACGACGGCACGGTTGGCGCAATGGTTAAGCGATTGACTGCTGCGCTGCGTGTCGCGGGTTCAATTCTCGCACGGAACCAATATTTGTATGACCTACAAGAAGTTGTTCCGTCTGGCTGTTTGTGTATGTGAGTTTAAATGTTTGTAAACGCACCCACAATACAGGAGCATTTCCTAGAGTAGGGCAAGGTATTAAAAAAAAAAACAAAATAACATAATTTATCACGCCCGTATTCTCCGAAGGTTAGGGCAGTGGTGCACCCATATTACTACACCCACATTTTGCCAAATAAATGCCTGGCAATTATTGGTTGCACCTATTTTGTATCCTAAACAGAAATCTAAAAATAATAAGTTAGTCATTTGACCAGCCTGAGATATAATTAACCACTTAACAACGTTTCAAGTTGTTCATTACTAGAACATCTCCTTGAAAGCTTCAGGAAAATATAATTTTTTGCCGATATTTTCTTATAAAAAAGCCTATAAATTAACATTGTTACCTTTTATACTTCACATTGATCATGGAAATATAAATAACAGCGCTCGGATTTTCGCCAAACATGTGAAAATAAATCCAAAAAGAAAATATTACAAATATACATTTTCAGAATGATCCTCTCTCTTCCTTTTATAGATATAAAAGAAAACATTTTTCTTTTCTCGAACACGTATCACTCATAATATTATTACCAAAGTGCAAAATATAAAGAAAAATAGTTATACAATTGCTTCATGATTTACGCATCGATCCCACAAAGTTATTTTTATCGCTGAAAAATTCACTCGCTGAAGCTTATTTTAATTTGCTCAACAACCATCTAGGGGATAATTCTGGCTTACAGAGCGTACATTTAAAACTCATATTTCCAGCCCTATGAATAACTGATAACGTCATTCCTACTTGGTTTTTTTTCACATCGTCATTTTATAGCGGCACAATATACGACCGGAATTATTACACTCTTGGAAGTTTTTATTTATATAAAAAGCAAGGTCGACAAAACAAATAGGACCAAACCATATATCTTCCCGAAAAGTTTGAAGGGAAAAACTTGTGAAAAAGGGCAACCCGACCCGTTGTGCTTATTTTTATATTTTATGTAATCTTTCTGCAAAAAGTTTCTGTGTCCTCAACCTAGGGCAAAATAAAAGAGCTTTTATTAAGATAAACGCCACACGTGACGATATGTCTAACGCACTGTAGACTATCATCCTTGTTAACAGGCTAATCTTGTCACCATGGCGTAAGCAATTTTTGTATAACACTCGCGGACACGGAACTCTAAGTTCGTTATAATTTTACCAGCTCGTATACCGTTGAACATGGCTCCCCAATGACCACTTCGATGAATGGTCAAAAGGAAAATTGCCATTACCTTGCTTTTTTGATGCTTTGATGGGCGTAGTCTGTTGTTGTTAACAGAAAGAATAATAAGAACATGATATGCTGGAATATCCCAAGTGTCCATACATCTCCATCTAATCAACATCACTGACGCGTGACGCTAGCAGCGTCACGCGTCTTCTTAATTTGGCCAGATACTGGGCCCATCTAAACTAAAAAGTACCATTGACTCGAAAATTAGAAGAAGAAGCACCAAGAAAACAGTACGCACCTCTTCACGCTTACTTCAACTAAGGGATTGGTTGGATTAGAAATATTCTTTGCCCGAATAATTAATGATGTTCAAATTCTTCTTAAGTTTTTCTGCACGAACTAACATGAAAGCAGGTCATGTCATGATAAAAAAGGTTGGTCAACAGCACTTACTGCACAGTGTTGGACAAAGGTATTTTCAAGGAGCGAAAACATAAAGTGATCCTCAAACACATTACTTTTCCACATTACTAATCGTTGAGCTCCTTAAGTCCTGACTTCCTGAGTCGAGCTGCACGATTACTGACAAATGCGTGCACTGACTGGACAGGTCCACTCAAACTGTGTGGTTCTTTCCTCAAAAGACCATTTCAGATACCAATCTGCATGGTCTTCGCATGACCTGACCAAGATTATGTCTGGACTTTAAAAGAGACTGTGACCTCTGAGTTTGTTTCGGCCTTTCTTCTCAGAGTAGTCAGATAGGAAACACCGACCTCATCTAGTTTAAAAAACATGATTGACGTGTAAATGTGTTTGTACAAACCTACTTACAGAAATAAAATCATTTATCATTTATCATTTATCATTTGTATAAAGCGGGCGCTTGTTATCTTTTCGAACCGTAATTTTCATTAAAAACGTTGGCAACACGTTTTCTGAAATATAACTAGGTGCAAGAAAAAAAATACCTTAAGGTGCTTAACATTTTTATTCCTTGACTAGAGGTAGGTAAGTAATACTAATCGTGGAGACTATTAGTGCAACTCAGACGGAGACATGACCAAAATCAAATCACAGTGAAATGTTACCTAATACACTTTAGTGATCCCAAAATAGTTAGAAATAAACAAACCCATATTTACCTTCTGTCAATTAAATACACTGAGATTTGGTAACACAGAGCAAATATCACGATGTTTCTTCAAGTTAACAACGTATATTTGATATGTCAAACACATTGTTATTACATTATGCCTTCCCTTTCCTTGAAGGGAATTTGATTGTGAAGGTAAAGTTAATATTTATTGGTAGGGAGTTGGTGGCACTGTGTAAGTTCTGTGTTTGTAATTGAATTGGGAAATAAATGTACATACAGCAAGATACTTATGATATCTGCGTTTGTGTGAATGTGAATTTTCACGTGTCAATTTAAACAAATCATGTGATTCCATTTAGGAGTTAACAGTATAGCCTTCACACTTTCAGAGCAATTTTATAGAAACATTATAAGCTGTAATGTTATACAATACAATATTATACAACGGTAACAACAATACTATAATGTTATACAGTGGTATCTGAGCACTTAATTCGTTAAATCTTATACTAAAGAAAATTCTTTGTGTACCCAAAAATCTAGTATTTTTGTAATAATTCAGGACATGGTCTGTCTTTTATCCAAATATTTTTAAATACCTACACGCCAACAATTTTTTTTTGTTTGTATAATATTATACAAAAAATACTATTTAAATATCTACTATCCGAATATACAAAGTCTAAATATCTAGCGTTTTACTTATATATGACAAAGAAGATATATGTCTCTCTTTATTATCAGCCATATTTTAACTACTGTGGGCATACTATGGGAAGTGTTGGTTATTGCGCAATAGAAAAACCGTTTGCAGTTCAAATCAAATTATAATTTACGAACAAATTAATCACAATAGCGAATCACACACTGTAGGTGCACGACACATCTATACGGAACGTGCGACAGTTTCTAAACGTGTTCACTACTTAACCGCCAACATCAAACTCTGCTTTACTCTGGTCAAGCGTTAGCGTTATAGACTCTGTCGAGCGCCACCTGGTGGCGCTGGCGTCCCGATTAGTCAAAGTCAAACGATTGATTTAACGTATTTCCGACTTATATAATAGGTACTTTCTAGCCAACGAGCTAAGTATAAAAGTAACAATAAAGAAAACAAATGTAGAATGCCATAAAACGTACAACTTCAAACCTCACGTAAATACCATTACGTATCTAATGCATATAATTCCAGCTATGAAATCTTGGTATAAAAGTAAAGAAAAATAATTTTCAGTAAAGAAAACTCTTGAATTATTTACGTTTTTCCAAAGCTCTAATGCTAGTTTTCGTTCTAAATCTAGGTGGAGAGGTTAACGACCTAGGCGACATGTATGAATGACGTGGCAGCAAATGTTTGGGTTTCGGTCGGCCGTCTGTTTGGCCCGGCCACTAAAAATACCGATTTTAATTCAGTGCAGTCAGAACATTTATGTGTTAACTCAAAATAGTTTCGCCGATAATTGAAATAGGGATAGAAATATAGTTATTTGCTTTGATCGAAGTTTGGTTCAATATTTTTCGTATAAAAACACAGATTTCTTCTATCTTCTATCTACAAGGTAATATTCCAATTACTCTTGTAAGCACTAATGGAGGTAATTCTATCAGATATTACCCGCATCAATTGGATCGAACCATTTAATAGAAAACGTTGGGACCACTAGCTATTAGTAAAAGATAATGAAATTGAATCCATCTTGATAGAGAAAACAAAAGAAAAATCAAGGCGAAAAGGTCTGTCTGTGACCGTAAAGAGGCTGAATTTGAAAACAATTAAGTCGAGCAGTCTTCAGAAATAAGAAAAAAGGTTTTATTGTTAAGTTTCTTATATGGACTTAAAAAGACTAAAAATAAAATCTATTATATTGAGCGCGTGTATATTTCATTCTAAGCAAGTTTAAACGTAGTCTTTATCTAATTCTGAAACCTAAACCACACAAAAGGCTATCTTAATCAAATATCTTAACTTGACCGATAGACTTCTCATCTCTATTTAGTTTAAGACGCCTTTTCAAGAGAGGGTCTTATGCGTAACATTTTGGGAGATTGTAAAGATATGTGAGAGAAAATTTAGGTACGTAAGTTAGATCAAAGATATGTAGTTTGGGCAAACTGGAACTAAAGTAACAGAACATTACTTAACGACGAATGTATAGAAAATAATATATACATATAGCTTTGTAAGAAACTTTTTGAAATCGTCATAGATAATTATTATCCATTGAATAATCTCGCCATGGATGAAGAGTTAGATTTCTACCTACTTAAGTAAATATCGAGGTGTATTGTATTGGACCTCAAGAAACATAAGATTATTAAAAACTACATACATATATACATACTCACACCGTCTTCCCATGGGGGTAGACAGAAACTATAGAACACCACTTGCTACGATCCTTACATACTCCGTTTGCTTCGTTTACGTTTATACACCCGGTGAAAACAATGCAAAATAAATGAATATGAATATGAATATGAAAACACTCGTTGGTTCCTACTTAATAAAAAGCATTTACACCCCATTCAGCTTCTCACATAGCTTGTCTCTTCCCTCTCCTACGTAGTAACTCCATCCAGTATCCACACAATGTAAGTACTGGCAATCAATTCCGAAGAAAAGTAGGTACGAGCAGTAGCTCGAAACGAAATAGTGCTGACATTTTGGGACAGAATTTTATTGGTCTGCCTGGTTGCGAGGCCTTAGCATTTGAAATACGGGTCTGGCCTAACAATGCCTGTTTAGCTGGAACGACCATGCGGGACTTTCTGGCTTAGTAGAATTAAAGCGATGATGTGCTGGTCCAATTTGTTTAATTAAGTAGAAATTACGCTATGTTCGTTGGGTATGTGCATATATTTTTTAAGGCTTGGTTTTTTTTCTTTAGACTTATAGTATCAAATAAAGTCGCTCTTCGTATTCGTCTGTATGACCGCTTAGTTCTTCTAAACTACAAAATTGTGTCTAGGCAGTTTTCATCACAATTAAGAGAATTTATTGGAGGCTTTATATTTGTATAAAACATTCTTATAAAACTTAATAATTAAATATTGATGTTTTGTCAAGTCATAAAACTGTGCGAAGCGGGGGCTGGTAAGATACGAGTATAAATATCGACATAATCATATTTTTTAAGATATTTCGAAGAATCCTAGATACCAAAGCAATTTATTTTTCCGTTCATAATGTACCTAGTTATTTTAAGCTCAAGGCAACCAAGCTACCAGGCAAACAGAACCGTCAAATGTTATATTTTATTGATAGAACAGTCTAGCCTATAAATATGCACGGCGCCTAAAATTTCTCCGACCCACACATCACTTATATTCCTATTAGCCCCAATCAGTTCACTCTAACGACTTTCAATATTTCGGTAGAAACAAACTAAGGGAGTTTCGATCAGCATAAAATACTTTTATAGTTACTAAGCAATTTCTTCTCTTTCTCTAATCCTATCTCGCATAATTCATAATTAGCCTATAACATTCCCACTGCTGGAACACAGGCCTCCTCTCATCGAGAGGGAGTGGGCTGTAATCTACCACGCGGCCCTAGTGCGGGTTGGTAGATGTCACATGTCATCGAATTTTTGGTTCTAGGACATGCCGGTTTCCTCATGATGTTTTCCTTCACCGTTTTGAGAGCAATGGTGATGAAATTATTTACACACAGTAAAGCTCCTGACTGGGTTAGAAACCACGACCTACAACTCGTAAGTCGGGGCCGATACCACTCGGCCACCACTGATCGTATTCTATCTCGACGTCATCATAATGCATCCATTTTATATAATTGATTCAGCTTCAGGAACACACTGGTGTTTTGATCAATTTTGGTGAATTAATAACGGTGATAAATAGGTATATATTTTTTAACCTTTAAGCCTCATCTGCACGGGCACAACTGTCACGAAAATTGCCATTAAGCATCTGAGTTATCTTTATTTTATTACTGGCAATCGTTGCATCGAATCCGTATCCATTGCGACCTAAAGAGTGTCTAGCTTTTTGCCGCAGAAAATTATAACTCGGAAACGTACCACCGAGATAAAAACTCCTAACCCAAGTCATGGCCTTATTTGTGCCAAATTATATCGAAATCCATTCAGCCGTTAAGACTGTAACTGTTAAGATATGTATGGAATTTGGATGTTAAGTAGCGTCCGATTGTTTATTTTCAGCATTCCACTTACAGAATATGCACAAGTGTGGACAAGACTACACGCTAACACTACGATAATAGTCGAAGTAAATTATACCACCTCCAAAATTAGGACTACCGGTCCAATGTACATAGTTTAGTTGCCAAGAACTTAGCATGTCCACCGACACTTGATTTAGGATGCATGTTACTGCGTATCGGATGTATATTACATACAAATTGTTTAAGGAATCTAAGAGAAGCATTTTCAATTATGCTTATTAGCGATTTCTTAGCAATTTGTGAACTTGATTCTGACAAGTTTCAGAAGTCATGAGTAGGTATAGTTTTCTTGGTTTAATATTACTTATGAAGGCACGGTTGTCACAATGGCTGAGTAATTGGCTTCTGCACTATGAGTAAGGCGTGCGATTTGTGGATTGGTTAAACATTTTTTGGTTTATTGGATTTTGTTCGCGGCTTTGTCCGCGTGGATGTTGAAAATTATCCTGGTCATCTTGGGTGAGGATCCAGAATGACTTAATGAATTTTGGTGAAATTAATAGGCACACAGGTATATCATGAGGTCTCTCTCTAACTCTGCCTTTTAGAATAACTTTCGCATTTATAATATTAGTATGGATATAAGTATATACCAAATAGCTCCGGCGTTGAATGTTGTAAATGCATTCACGGTGCAGGAGAGATCGTTAAGAAGATTCTAAAGCTGCCTTTCTAAAATGTCTTTATGTCCACAGGAACATTCCATAAATGTTTATAGCAATGACGTCTAAGTGTTGGTCAGTTATAACTTTGCTAATGGACGTGGTAGTTCTCACAATTACGTCGTTTTAACAGATTAGTACATATTTTATAGGAAACGGCACGTGAAATTAGGTTCTTAAGTTGTTTTTATATTTTATTGTTTTGTTTGTGTAATTTTGGGCTTAGATTGATTAAAGGAAGCTTGTTTTGTCAATTTAACATTTACATTTTCCCCGTCAGTATCAAAACCTTTGCCAGCAAGATTATTTTGTGGAGCTGACATCTCATCGTTTAAAAATTGACAAACCGATAATCTGGTATTTTTAGTTGTAGCTTTCCACAACAAAATACTAACTAATTGAGGATACAACTCCTAGCATCATAATGCTGCCTACAAAGATATTTTTCACAAAATCTCTTAGATGTCTTAACTTCGAAGTACCTTTCCGATACAAAACTACTTCCTACCATTTTTATCTAAACACACGACCAAAATATTTGCATTAGCCAATCCCTTTCCAAATCTTTATAACTAGAAATAGCGTAGTATCCTTTCTGTAGGATAGTCGAATTCGATCGGATTTGACTCAGCGGATCGGGTATTCGATAAGAAACTAAATTATTGCCCAATGTTGACAAAAACGATAGTCGGTGACAATCGATTCGTGCCCGTATGGTGTAAATCGGCCTTACGATAGCGAGATGCGTTATAAGGCAGGCATTTTTTATTGTGATGGAAAGCTTTAGGGTGTTAGTAGGTAATAATATTTGTTTTACCAACTTCAAAATTTAAAGAGCAGGGGCTTTTTAATTCTACTTCTGTAGGTAACGAGGTACTATTTAAATGTTTCAAAAATGTTGGCTTTAGGAGAAGGAACACGTTTCAATGAATCACTTAATAATCATCGTTTATCTGTGTATTGTTTAAGCAGATTAAAATACAAAGTTAAATAAACTGAAGCAAATACACAGTTTGATGCGCCACTTCTTCTCTCCAGCAAGTGGAAGTCGAGAAGGGCAGGAGTTTTCAGGGACTGTCTTATGTAATTTTGACGTTCGAAAAGTGCTGATTCTCAGCCTCATTTGAATAAATGACTTTTGATTTTGATTTAATAAAGTAGGTAAAACTCAGGTTTTTATAAAATTACATGATAATTACAGTTTCTATATTTTTTTGGTAAGAGAAACCAAATGAAACCAAAAAGTAAAGTATTATATTATTTTAATTTTGTGAATTTGAAGACTATGTGGGTAATTACTTTTTTTTTTTATTCTAATTTAATTTTAATTATGATCTGGCAGTTTGAGTAATTTATGCGGCCTACCCAAATGTCCTTTCTTTGGTATTGTTCGTCGAATCGTTGAGCTCCTTAAGTCCTGACTTCCTGAGTCGAGCTGCACGATTACTGACAAATGCGTGCACTGACTGGACAGGTCCACTCAAACTGTGTGGTTCTTTCCTCAAAAGACCATTTCAGATACCAATCTGCATGGTCTTCGCATGACCTGACCAAGATTATGTCTGGACTTTAAAAGAGACTGTGACCTCTGAGTTTGTTTCGGCCTTTCTTCTCAGAGTAGTCAGATAGGAAACGCCGACCTCATCTAGTTTAAAAAACATGATTGACGTGTAAAAGTGTTTGTACAAACCTACTTACAGAAATAAAATCATTTATCATTTATCATTTAAATCATAGGCAAAGTTATGGGTGCCTATCGGCCATATGATTGCTAGACTGGTACGCTGTATAGCCATCATCTGCCTAACCTGTTCAGTTTGTTGTCGAGGTCGGCTTTCAGTCTAACAGGATGCAGCTGAATACCAGTATTTTACATGGAGTGACTGCCTATCTGACCTCTACAACCCAGTTACTGAGTAACATGATACCCCTGCACGCGTAGCATGACTACAATAGAAACGGGTTTTGTCAACGCAAAATGACAAATTATAGAAAAAATTCTTTAGAAATCTAACAAACAATCTGTCATTTTGTCTATTCTTCCGTCGACAAAACCCGTTTCAATGGTAGTCATTCTACGCGTGCTAGTAAGACTGGTTGTCAGACTTTTGGGCTTCTGACTACCCGTAACGACTGTCGATAGTCAAAGATCGAATGACATATGGGACCAACGGCTTCACGTGCTTTCCGATTCATGGAAGGGTTTCGGTATGTAAAGATGGTCACCCATTCACTGGCCAACCTCGGCAAGCGTAGCTTAACTTAATCGATCGATCCGTTTGGCTGTTATTACTAAACCTCGAGCCCCGTAGTTATGTGGTATAGTGCGGCTGGCATTTTGTTTGGGAAAATTCCGGAATGTACGTCGCTAGGATTGCGGTGTGGTACCCATTGTTAACGTTGACTTTAAAGTGCATCGCTTACAAGCGCTTGTTGCTGAATTTTCAACACACCTCTCACGTAACGATGTTTTATTTTGACTTAATGTGAAGCGTCTGTATTAATAAAGATATGCGAAAGACAATTTAGACTTTAGCCGGAATAGCTCATCAAAATCATTGGACTATCCAGATTGCCTTAAGTATGTTAAACATTTTGTGTATGAAGAATAAATAAATAAATAAAGTATAGAGCGACTGTTATTTCACTGGACAACCTAGCTTTTTATGTTCAAAGATGAAACCAGACTTTTGAACATCAGATTTGCAGACTGCCTTACTTCCCATACGGATAGTTTTAGATAGTATGACAGTTGGGCTTTTCGAAGCCCGAAAGGAAGGTCGAGGTATAAAATGGTCACTCATCTTCAGAAAACCCGTCAATGGTGCAGCTGAACTTCGCAGTTGAACGTTATTTGGTTTTATAAATTAGTTGATTCTATGGTTTTTTGTAAAACATTCATTACGTGGATGTTTTTAACAGTCATTAGTTTAAATTCGCATCATTATTAATGTACTACAAATAAATGGCAACGTCGCTTTAGTTAATCGTAAAACCAACAATGTCAAATTAGGTCAACAATTGCAAGCGATGTCGCCGTTTTGTTACTTGTTGAGAATTAAACCAATTTATTGAAACACGTACATGCCTCGTGCATTATTATCTCCTTGTATTAAAATTTGGTTTGATTCGTTTAATTTTGAATGTATTATGGAATTAATGATTAAGTGTATTTACGATGAAGTGCCATGATATGGACCTACCTGCTCTTTGTTATAATAACAATACAAGCCTATTAATATCCCAATACAATGCAAAGGCCTCTTCTCGTATAGAGAAGGGACGAGCATTGATTACCACCCTTGCTTAAGACCGGTTGGCGATTTCAGACTTATAGAATAGAATACTCTTTATTAAAAATTACAGATACAAATGCAGACATTATACACAGGGTGACACAATGGGCAGTCTTATCGCTAAACGCGTTCTTTTATAGACAACCTTTGGATGGATTCAAGGGAGAAGGAGAGACAATAATGCAGGTAGTCAGTGGTGTACCAATGTGACTGTGTGTGTGTGTGTGTGTGTGTGTGTGTGACTTATATTAACTGGAAGTCCCGGTTCCCTCACGATGTTTTTCTTTCACCGATGTCAGTAATGACCAAAATAAACTCAGAAATTACATATGAATTGAACAAGTAACATTGTTACTTGCCTGGATTTGAACCCACAACTTCATAGATGAGAGGCGAGGCCTTAACCACGGGGCCATCACTATACTTCAGTCAGACATACGCTATGTTGGCCGGATAATGTCACGACAAAGGCCTCTTCTGTTCCAAATAAGAAACAAAAGAAGACCACCATGGTGCTCGCTCACAGAGTCTTAGCATTTCAGATCTTAAAGTAGGTACGTGGTAGTTACTGATAAATTCTCAGCAGAAGCCGCGGCGGATTTATTCTCAGGTTATAGAACTAGAAATCGCCCCCTATTCACAAACATAACGGGTAAAATGTGGGTTTTTACTATTAACATCTACCTACATCTTCGAGGCAGATGAGAGACTTATAACAATAAGTCATGGATTTATCATGAATCCACGAAGTTCTAGATTGTCATGCGTGGGTGGATAGAGTAGCTATGATGAGACGATGGGTAGCAAATGCACCTGAATACTAATGAAATTAAATTACGACCAGCAATCCACGCGTTGTGGTGGGGGCACGGCAGTGCCGGCCAAGACGAGCCAAAACCAAAAAGCAGGGGCACTACCTACCTTTTCTCGAAGCGTCTCGTTGTATTTTCAAACCCAATAATACTAAAGAGCTCAAATTTTCAGGATAAGATGTAGTTAGCAGACTACTAAATCACATTTAGGTTTATTTGTTTAGCTTTTATATTTTGGATTTTATTAATACCTAAAATACGGCGATTTCGCCACTCGCTCACTCACTCGTCACAATATCTACGGCACTTCACGAAGTCCTAGAAAACTGAAATTTGCAAAGCAGGCTAGGATTTGCGTACAAATACCAAAAAATAAGAAGTCTGTAAGTTTCACCCTGCAATTTCCTTAAAGGGAGGAGCAAGTCTATATATAAAATAAAACCTCTAAGGTACTTCCCGAAGTCCTAGA
This sequence comes from Dryobotodes eremita, assembly GCA_917490735.1. Lineage (NCBI taxonomy): Eukaryota > Metazoa > Arthropoda > Insecta > Lepidoptera > Noctuidae > Dryobotodes > Dryobotodes eremita. The sequence goes on from OU823261.1 coordinate 8,110,674, forward strand.
AAACTGAAATTTGATTTAGAGGCTACGATTTTCAAACAGACAACAAAAAAATTAAGAAATGTGTAATTTTCTCCCTCCAACCTCCTTAAAGAGAGGTGCAAGTCTGTATTTCTTAAGTATAATAGGTCAGTACAGTATCACCGCTAAATTAAAAAGAAATAGAGCACCCTACAAAAATAAATAAAATCCCACCAAAAACATTTTATGCAAAGTAGGATGCCAAGACTTACTTAACGCTTTCACTGTTAAAAAGTTGTCAGATCGAATGTAGAACCAAGCCCCTAAGTCTACAAACCTTACATCTTGGTCAAAATGTATAGTTTGGCCGTTCCATTGACCTATTGCATGACACAACATTCCTCTTCAGACCAGTGACTTAATTTCTTACCATAAGCCCATAAGAATGTGTGTGTGACAGCCACCAAACGGCCAAGCTATAAATTTTGACCAAGATATAAGATTCATAGAGTTAGGCCTTGTAGAGTTAGGAGCTTAGCTCTACATTCGATCTGTTAACTTTCTAACAGTGAAAGCATTATGTAAGTCAACCTACTTTGCATAAAATATTTTCGGTTTCATTACAACCCCATGTTTGGCAAAATGATGAACATTAAACAGAATGACCCCGCCACCATCATCATCTTCTTCATTTCAGTCAAAACACGTCCATTGGTTCAACAGTGTCCTTAGAGAATCCTCAGAATGATAATTAATTAAACTTAAAACAAATTGTAGACAACATTTCCTTCTTAAAACGTTTCCAACAAAATTACAACATCACATTTCGGGGCAATTAACTGTTTCCTTGAACAGACAATTCAGGAGAAACGCATCGCAATTAGGTCTTTCAAGCTGCCTCTCTGAAAGAAAGCCTATTAGAGTTGTCAGTCTGTCTGTCACTGTGTACATTTTGAGAAAATGGAAACGGAGAGCATTTTCCCCGAGGAACGTTTTTGTTAAAAGGAATCGTAATTAAAAATGTAAAGTAAAGAGGATTAGGTTTGCGAATGGAGACGGTGTGAGAGTACACTTGTGCTGTGATATGCTTTCCTGGTACAATTTTTGTGAAATAAAAACTATGCTCTTGTTTTAGTTTGAAACGTGGTTATAATAATCTTAGAATAACTAGAACAGACAAAAGTATTTTAAGCTAGATTTTTTTATTTAACAGACAAAGATTTACAAGATTAATTTTACGTAGACAAAAATATCTGAATTTCTATGACTTCATTGGGTGCAGGTCACTCGTACAATGCTAGGCACCACGTTTAAATCAGTTTTTAGCTTATTCTATCTCACACAATCTTAAAGATCTACTTCCTGCAAAAAATATTTACTAACCGGTCACCCATGTTAGACCAATACAGAATCAGAAAATAGACACCCGAACCGCTAGGATTAAAGGAAAAAGGTTGAAATATCAAAGCTCAAACCCGACCTTATTCAGAGAGCGTCGAGCCGTTGCAAAAAACCGCTACACTAGCACGCTTGAAAAAACGCCTTACTTTCATGTAGGTATGTAGTCTAGTTTACGTATAAACTTTTGATCGTAATTTGAATATAAAACAAATGAAGGCGTAATAGATTAGGTATTCTCTCTGCTCAAGCGAGAATGAGGGCAAATGTCACTACCCACTTGCACCGCCAATCACTAAACACGTTTAGCGCTAAACGAGTTTTAAACATCATTCTGTCTCTGTCATCTTCAAACATTTGACAGAAACAGGATTATGTTTTAAACTCGTTTAGTGCTAAACGTGTTTAGTAATTGGCGGGGCAAGTGAGCCTAACCCTCTTATTTATAAAAGTTGCTTAAATTTAAGAGACGTTCAAACGTCAAAAATGTATGGTTAATAAGACGCTAATCATTACTTAACTTTATGCAACGTTTATAAATAAGGGATTAATGTCCCGATAAGCGTGTTACAGAGACACTAATTATGACCAGCTTTATTTGTAAACTATAGTAACAATCAATAATATTTTAAAGCATTTTGACGGACTGTTTTGCATACTGTCACAGTACGACACACTCAAACTCAAAGAATTTATTTCAAATAAACCAATTAAAGGCACTTTTGAATGGTCAAGGGGTCGGTCAGTCAGAAAGATGAATTTAGTTGCCCATTCCAAAGCGTAGTAGGTACCTATGGAGAAGAACGGGTTAAGAAATTCCACGGACACTCTTTTAAATCAAAATATTCTTACAACATATTGGTTACATTAAATTGCTTAGCGGGGTATTCACTAATTACCAGATTATGATGAAACTGGCCTTAGGTTGTATAAGTACGGCTTCAATCTGAAGCTGTATAATTTACTTCAGCATCGATCATGACTGTTTAACAAGTATCTACTTGTGTTGGTAAAAACAATCAGTCGAAAGCTCGAATAGTCTGACAACCTGAACCTATTGAAAGAAAAGAAAGAAAGAAAAAGAAAAATATTTTATTTGGGTCGTTGGTGAGTAGAAATAAAAAAGAAGCATTTAAAACTAAAAAAAATAATAGTAAACAAGTAAAAAACCTGTGCGAGGCCAAAAAGGCTCCTATCTCAGCATAATGCTGACATACTTGAAAAAAAATAAGTACCGCAGCGCTGGTATTCTGATAGGGCCCGCTGTGATGCCACGGACACACCTACGGACATCTTTATATCCCACTAGGGGATTATTAATAAATAAATAAAAATAAAGAAGAAGATGAAATGATGATAAAAATAAAAATAAATGTTGGAGCCGAATGGGTCAGCCTTTGGGTCCAAAATGGATTGGTTTTCGGAGGATAGACAACAGTTGCCTCGTGTAAAGTTCTGATATTCTGTCACTGTATTGCTGACAGTGAATCTGAAATTCAGTCGAATCTCAACGGATCGAGTTCTTAGGAAAACGTTATACAGGGTTATTTGTAACTCGTCGTATTCCTTGCAGGGCGTCTTAGTCGGGTTAAAATGCAAAAAATTAAGCCACCAAATATTCTACCGAAATTCAGTTATTTTTCGTCATTTTAGTCGGAAAAAATTTAAATTACGTAAAATAAAATGTTTAGCTAGCGATATTTGCCAAAGTTTTAGGCATTTTTGAACTTTTAATATAAACAAAGATCTGCGACGGTATCAGCTATAATAATAACTTAAATTCCAGTATATTCGCGCCTAAAATCATTTTTAAATTGGATTTCCACTTAATAAAAAATAAAAAAAACGGACTTACTCAAAAACTACTGAATTTCGGTAGAAGAAATTAATAGCTTATTTGTTGCATTTTAACCCTACTTTGACCTCCTGCAAGGAATGCGTCGACTTACAAGTAAACCTGTATAGAGGATAAAAACACAGAGAAGACACAAAACAAAATTGTTTACCAGAATAGAATAGAATAAACACAAATCTACATCGAGAAAGACCTTTCCATTGCTTCCCAGTAGTTAGGTACAAATAAACTGTGTCAGCTGTTTATGATACGGGGTAACAACAGCGGGTGATGATACTAGGATTGCAACCGTTGTTCGCAGTCGGCGGGTGTCATATTGTTGTACACTTTGAGGATTGCTTGCAGCTTAGTAACCGGAGGCGGGAAATAGGGTGCGTTTGTTTATGAAACTATTTTAATTTTATCATTCCCTGGTATTATGTAATAATTAACATGGTAACTAATTATGCATTTGTTTGGATTAAGGCATGATTAGGTTATTAAATTGTATCTATTTTCGGATGTTTGTTTATATGTATGTATTTACTTGTTGGATAAAACAATGTTTATGTACGATCAAATGAAATTTAGTTATGTTTGATCAAAACAATCACAAAGCTACATGCATAACCTTTTATTTTCAGTCTATCAAACAACGATACAAGTTATAAATTACAATCACTTTTCGTGTTCGTCTGAGTGACTTTGCTCTTGTAAACTTCGCAACGGATTTTGATGCTGATTTCACCATCATTTAGATCATGATAACGATTTATTTGGTAAAATATATTAATATTATACCACATGAAAATAAAGAAATTTCTGTTTTATTCAAGCCGTACAAACCATGCGAAGCAGGGGCTGCTCGCTAGTCATTCAATAAACGAAACATTAAAGTTACCAAACCTAATAGGTAAAATTAAAAAACCTCCGACACAAAAAAGAACTGATGACCTTGAAACGCCTGAACCGATTTTCATAAAACATGTCTAAGAACGACAAATAGAAAACGTTCTTTCAAATAAAAAAACTGCATCCAAATCGGTTCACCCGTTTAAGAGCTACGGTGCCACAGACAGACACACAGATAGCGGTCAAACTTATAACACCCCTCTTGCGTCGCGGGTTAATAAAATTGAATAGCACTTTCAGTTTAAAATTCCTAACAAAGAGCAAAGAATAAATACATGCGGGCGAAATAAAAAAGGTGAGTCTACAAAGCATACGGTCGTTGTTTACGCAATAAAAAGAACAAAGTTTCCGTAAGTGGGTTCCGTAAAAAGAAAGCAAACGGTTCTTTCGCCCTTGCTAATATTGCCATCGCCAGCAATTGGAATCTTCGAGGGTGTATTTGGCTATATCACAGCTTTCACACAACATAGTCCCTTCCTTTTTTTTGGACAGAAATTATGCAAACCTTGAACAAAATGTGTGACAAACGCTTTGACATTTAAATGTTGTACTTTTCGGACCCAATTTTTTGAGACCCGCTTTTTTGTCGTTTTGCAAAAAGATGGTGCGTATTCCGCTTTTGTGACGGACAGAGATTTATTATGTTACTTACTTTACTCGTTTATAAACTTGTATAGGTAGTATTCAATCAGGCTTTAGAATATAGCTGCGTCAATTTCAGTCAGCTACGTAAATAATTTTATCAATAAAATTTGATACTGTTTTGTCATCAAATTGGTGATCGCAGTTTACTGTTTTTAAAATAATTATTATTATTATATTATTTATAAATTCAAATAGGAGTACATTGTAGGTACGGCCTTTTATGACACCCATGAATATTAAAAAATAAAAGATGCAGCCTATTTACGCCAGTTGCTGGTACTTATAGGTTAGTACATAAATGCGTATCATCAAAATACTTTCTCGATTTAAATAATTCCCGCGCCATTTTGAATTCCCTTCGTTTTTGTAGGTACTTCATTAACTCAAGTAAAGTAATGTTTCCAAATGGAATGAAGTTCCCTAATTTTCTTTCGAAACTTATAATGTTCGTTTAGCATTTCCTATTTAAGACCTACCCACGGCAAACACAATTATCTTACCTTAAACTTTTGATAGCTTCACTTAATTTTACTTTAGGAAATCGTCTTTTGAACGAACGAACTTAGAGAAAATTGTTTGTAAGGTTGGCTAAGGATGAATTTTATGACAGTTGGCTGAATTGAAATTAAAAGGGAAGAATTCATTTCCGATTGTCATAATCCTGTCACTTCACTCTGCTGTAAGTTATTTTACAAGTATTGACATGACAACAAATTTCATTTCTAACAAGCTGTGCCCCACGGTTTCACCCGACGTTTAATTTAAAAGAAATCGGATTATTTATATAGTACATTTTGATACAAGTGGAGAAATTTTGTTATTGCATTCGAGGCGGATACACACACGAGCCATAGGCGAAGGTGTTATGGAGCCGAGAACTGCAATAACAAATGTCCACGTATAAATATATTTACGCAAATATTTTTGTCATTAAATAAATAAATAAGACTGAATTTGCTTTTTTCCCCGCGCTTTGGCTTCGCAGGTTAAAGGAGAGGCAAAGGTATAAAGCCGCTAAACAGCCTAATATGAAAAATACATAATTCAAATATTTTTGAGTTTAGAACACAAATAAATGTTAATTATAAACGTTTTTTTTTCTTGTAATTGTTCTGGTTTTTGATGATATTCTATTTATAAACATAATTTAAATATTCAAAAAATAATAACACCGTAAAGACGCATATCTCTTTGCCGAGATTTTAAAAAAGGAATCACCGCCGACTATAGCCATTAAACCAATTTGGATGAAGTATAGGTATAGTTATCTGTGGCAATTTTTATTGCCGCACACATGTTGGTAAATAAAAGACACGCACTTGTATGAAATACATTGCATGTTGAACCTTGTCGTAGTGTGATAACAACGAGTTTTCGAGAAGTGTATTGAAAAATAATTTACAGTGCTAGGCTATAACTTCGTTTTCGCTAGCGTTCTTTCAGACTGTTTTTCTTTTTGCTCAGTTCCTAAGGGTGGTCGTGTGACGTTAAATAGCCTATAATCTTCCTCAAGAATTAGACTACCAAATGCAAAAAGAATTTTCAAACCGACTGTTAGTTCCAGAGATTAGCGCGTTCAAACAAACAAACTATTCAGCTTAATTATTAGTATATATAATATAGAAGATAGATTTTATTATTGAAAAACTGTGTACGGTAGTTTAATAATCACAAAATGCTGTGTATTTTTTATTTTTCTTTGGGAAGGTATTACGCGTTAGCGACCCGCATTAAGAATCCTCGTCTGTACAGGAAATACCCGTGTTTACTTTACGTAAGTAAACTTTACCGGCTGTTTAAATATTTTGAAAAGGGAACAGATATAAACGTTCTATTTTCGTTTTTCTGCAATGTTCTTTGTCTATTCCTACCTATTGCTTTTCATAATCAATTATGTATTTTCACATTGTTTGATAAGGTGGACAACCCTTTTATTAGGCACTGGGTACGGAGGCACGTGCCAATATGTGTTGGGCCAAGATGTAGCGGCATCTACAACGCCACATGCGAGCTACGCGTCAGACTGACGTCACGCAAAATCTTGCATCGCGCAATCAGAGTTTACCGCGCAACTAGCATACATACAACATCCCGACATCAATCGTCGGGCAGTTGCCCACCAGACACAACACCCGTCTGGTCGGAGGATCCTTCCTTTTCTATAGAGTATGAGTGAACTTTACACCCTGTTCCTCATACCCTCTATAAAGTAATTATTAGTTGTTGTTAGGTTAGTTTGCAAGTTTTACTTACTTAGTTTAAGTCATTGTTACTAATACTGTATGGATTGTGTGTATATACTTGTATGAGAGGTCCACAATAAAGATATATGTATTTATAAAGAGTTATATATAAGCAGAGGTCGGATATTGGGATGCATATTCACCTAAAGTTGAGACGTTGGCTATCGCTGAAAACCAGCGCTGGGGCTCTGTCTCGCATAGGGTCATAACATTATGCTGAGCGATTGCCGTTTTGCGTGAATGTGACGCATATTTTCCCCCAACTCGTTCTTTTTTGTGTTAGTGTGTTTTTTTCTTTGCGTCATGTTTACGCAAATAAATGTATTTTCTTTTTTTTATTCTTTCTTCTATACGTTGGCCAATATGATATGCGCTTTTGTATCGAAAAAAACCCGCTAATGTCAGATTTCAGTGACCAAACCGGCCCAAATACTAGCGATTGAAAGGCAGTGATTAAAGTTGTTGTAGCCGAGGTAATATTACCGCCTAATCAGGATATAAGTACTTAATTAAGTAAAAGTAATTATTTTAATTTATGTTTTTTTTTGTTTTAACTAACACACACCACCCCTCCTCTTACAACCTACATTTACATATTTGCATCAGAGGTTAAATATTAATTTTAAATAAATATGCAGATCTGATTTTTTTACAAAAAGTATATTATAAGAAGCCGCTTCCATACTTTCAGCACTAAAAACTAACTTTAGGTGAATGCATGCGAATATCCGATTTCTGGTTATAAGTTACCTAACCATTCTGAATTACAGAATTGAACATAAATCATCAAAAATAGATAACGCTTAGTTTATTCATTCAGTAAAATTTTCATCTTCAAAAACCTTTACAATTTCTCTAGAGCCTTCAGATACTAAATACTAAAGTTGTATGTACATACAACTTTAATACATAAAACTAAATCAATTTTATGTAACGTGGGGTTGAGCCCCACAAACTCCCGTACACTATCGTGTAGCCATTTCCAAAAACCCGTGACCTGAACCAGATTACAAATGTCGTTTGACAAGATAGGGTTACTTGAGTGATAAGTTATCCGCCTCAATCTGAGCACGGTTGCTCCGAACATGCTCGAAGATACACAAACAAGGAGTTTGTATACGAAAAAAGAAAAAAAGTAAAAGAGTATCCTTTTTTTTCAGGCGTTCCTTTTTTAAACTATCTATCACTCACGCACGTACGATTGACATTTCATGGAGTACATTGAGTGATGGACGATGCATTGACTTATCTGTTTTTTTGTTTTTGGTAGGCTGTCTGTGAGTTTGGGGTGAATTGACGATTTGGAATTGATTGTGTTGTATATAAGTGCGTAAGTGGAAACTGGAAAATTATATAATTTAAAAAATTGCTATGGTTGTTCGCAGGAAAAACAAGAAAAGGACGGAAGGGAGGTGAATAGATGATAGTAATATTATAGTTAAGTATACGAGCTGACTTTGAATTTACTGGCAATCTTTCATGGGGTTAAAGTACCTACTCATGAATATCATCAACTTTTTACTAATAAGACAAACAATGGAAAAAAATTCCTGCTGATTAATTCAAAAATGGAATACTTTTGAAGAAAGTGAATATGTTTGCGACGAATGTCTATTTACGCTATGTGTTAAAGACTAGGGCCAATAGTGAAAGTTGTCCATTATTCTTAACTTACTTAGGCCCACGGCTTCGCCCGCGTGGATGTCCGTAATTATATCACGGGAACGTACTACCGGGCTGTAAACTATCCTATATGTTAATCCAAGTTAAAAACGATGTGTACCAAATTTCATCTAAATCCTTTCAGCCATTTTGGCGTTGTTGAAGACAACAGCGGTCAGGTGATGTAGGCGGGGGTGACGGTGTTACCGTGACGAAGGAGTGAATCAGAACCAGCACCCTAATTTCGTAACACACTATCTATCACAATCTGAATCATTTTGAAGCTTATTGGTAATCCATTGCTTCATATGTTCGAAAAACTTGTCTGCTTAACAACGTAAATAACGCAATGAATGTTGTTGAACTGTCAAAATGAAACCCATTCATACTGTTGGTGTGTTACGTAATTACCCCGCTGATAGTCGCAGGTAAAGACAGTAGTATATTGTCTATGCAGACACACGACTATTACACTTGAGCATAACTCAGGTAAATCAGTTAATAAGTTCAACTTACTCACTAAAACACTAACTTTGTAACTTATACTGACGGGCACTATTTGGAGCGCGGCGTGATGTAGTAGGCGGATACATGTAGAGATGTCGGCTCACTGGAGGATCACCCGCTACTGTCTTTTTATTCATTCGTAGTTGTCTCTGCGCCCCTGAAAAGGGTGCGAGGAGTCGGTTTTGGGGTTTTTGGCCCCTTGCCCGAGGATTTGATCTCTCGGTTCCCAAACCCGTCATTGGGTTTCGCTCCCCCTCCGATGGGAGAGAGTTGGAGTACTTTATTGCATACCTAGTCGCTGAAGGGTTTACCTCCCCTCAGCGTTCTGTAATGTGTTTCTGGGGTGTAACTGTAGGAACGCCCGAAGTGCTTCACGACGCCCGTGCGACCAAGCGCCGGTGAGATCCCTAGATTCCTAGTGAAGGCCCGGCAAGGGCCGATCAAGCAACGAGGATGTCGGTATTGACAGGCACTCACCTACAGTGGAGGCTGCACTGAATTGTAAGGTCTTTTTTTTTTGGAAATGGCAACTCGCTGTTTTGACCACTGGGGGTCGTGGCTGCTTAACCGGACTGTCCTGTGGTTGCCTTTTTGATTTTACTCGAAAGGGCCTCCAGCCAGGAGTGGAAAAATTTAAAACTAAACTTACAAGTTAGATGACCGCACGCTAAGGGCACCCCCTGTGGGGTACGGACCTCGGCTTAGGGCGTCATTGAGAGAGGGCAGCGCGATATTGGGGACGGGCTGGATCAAAGGGTTTATAATATCATGATTATTAGTCGGGGAATTTAAAGCTACAGGCTCAGCTACGGCGCGGGCTGAGGCCTCATCGGACTGGGGACGGGGGGAACGGATGCGGGGGGGTCGTCGCGTGGGACCTCGTCGGCGAGGTCGGAACGATGGCGGTCTTTGTTTGTTCACTGTACTGGTGGCCCTACTGCTCTCCTGGAGGAGGGTTATGGGGTCATCGGGGTCGACTAGGACATGCCGGGGACGGCGGGTACGACTGATTCGGGAGGGGACATAACTGGCGGCCGCGACAACCAGAGGGTTGCGGTGAGTGGCGGCGGAGTCGAAGAAACGCTTGGATAGGCGTTTCATGTACTGACTGATGGTCGGGATTCTAAGATCGAGATGGAGACTTTCGTTCCGAACGAACCAAGGGGCACCGGTCGCCCTGCGGAGGAACCGGTTTTGGAGGGCCTGCATCCTATGGATGCAGTGGGGCTTCGCCTGTGCGAATGCTACGCTCGCATAGGTCATGATGGGGCGAATGCACGCTGTGTAAATGCGCAATTTGCACCTAAGTGACAATTTGCTGCGTGCATTCAGGACGGAGTGGAGCCTACTGAGAGCGAAAGCTGCGCGCGAGCGCGCCTGCTTTATGTGCTCCGAGAAGGAGAGGTGCTGGTCGAGGACGACGCCCAAGTATTTGGCTTGCTTCTCCCAAGGGATAGGCTTGCCGAACATGGTCAGCGGACGGGGGAGGAGGGGTCTGAGTCGCGGTTTTGAAAAGAACACCGCTTGACTCTTATCGGGATTGACTTCGATTCTCCATTTCCTAAACCAGTCACCGAGTTGGTTGACTGAGGTTTGGAGAATACGAGAGATCGAGTCGCGGCCGACGCCGGTGTAGTAAATGGCCGTATCGTCTGCGAACAGAGCCAACTGAGCCTTTTTACTCTTGGGGATATCGCTGGTGAATAGCGTGAAAATGAGAGGGGCGAGCACGGAGCCCTGAGGGACTCCGGCGCGAATGGGGCGGGGGGAGGATAGCGCTCCTTCGATGCGATAGCGAAAAGTGCGATTCGACAAAAAGTCTCGTAAGATGAGCACGAGACGATCCGGCACTTTAAGTTTGTACAGCTTATATAATAAGCCGTCGTGCCAGACTTTGTCGAATGCTTTCGCTATATCGAAGAATACGGCACCGGTCAAAGAACCGCGTTGGAAACCGACGCTTATGTGTTCGATGATCCGGTGGACCTGTTGCACGCACGAGTGTTGGGTTCGAAAACCAAACTGCTCGTTGGGAATGAGACCCTTCGTCTCGGCGTAGTCTCTGAGACGCTTATAAATAAGCCTCTCATAGATTTTGCCGAGGACGTTGAGCAGACTGATGGGGCGGTAGCTGGAGGGAGCGGTTTTGGGCTTGCCCGGCTTGGGAATACCGATGACAGTGGCCTGTTTCCACGATTGGGGGAAGATGTTATTGCTCAAGGCACCATTGAAGATGGTGGTCAAGAGCATGATCAGATGGGCGGGGAGGAGCTGTATCACCCTATTGGTGATACCGTCCGAACCGGGGGCTTTGCGGGGCTTGAGACCCTTTATGAGATCGTGCACTTCGTCGGGAGTGACGGGAGGCAGAAGAAACTCGGGGTCTTCTACGGGGGGGAGGGAAGCTCTCCTTTCGACTTCGGCTTCCACCTCAGAGAGGTGGGCCTGGTCTACTGGTTGAGTGCTGGGCGAGCATTGGGCCTGTAGACTATCGGTGAGGCACTCGGCCCTGTCGGCATCATCGAAGGCGATGGTGCCGTCAGGGCGGGTCAGGGGGGGCATGGGGGCTACTTCTCGGGATTTGAGTTTCCTCTGAAGCTCCCAGAATGCCAGGTGGGTGGGCTCTAATTCGCTCAGCATCTTGTCCCAGCCCGCGTTACGTACTTCCGCCACGCGGTTCGTTACAGTTCGCTGTAAGTAGCGCATGTGGGTTCGGTTAGCGGAGCAGGGAAAGTTGCTGTACGCACGGACAGCCGCGTTCATCTCGGTCAACAGCTCACGTACATCGTCCGGCAATTTCCAGCGATAGTCATCCATCGCCGGAACTTCCCTTGAACAATGGTTCAGGACGGATTGTACGTGTTCTGTGAACGAGCCGATCGCGGCCGTCGTGTCTGCGACAGAGTCGAAGAGGTCGGGGATAGAGTCTAAGTGGGGGGACGTGTTGGCTTTCAGGCGTTCGCTTACTAACCTCCAGTCCGTTACCACTCTCGTGGAGGGGGGTTGGTCGGGGTCGGGGAGACCTATGCGAGGGGCTAGTCTCATTACGACTGGTCGGTGGTCAGAGTCAAGCTCTTGTAACACTTCTATAGAGGACAACCGTAGGTTGATACTCTTCAGGAGTGACACATCGAGCACGTCAGGGGCGTGGTCAACGTTAGCGTGGAAGTGGGTGGGGCTCATCGGGGCGATGACGTCAAAGTTAAGGACGGGACAGAGGTCGAACAAGTGTCTCCCTCGGTTAGAGATTTTGGCACTGTTCCAGGCGGTGTGCTTGGCATTGAGATCGCCCGCTATGATAACGGAGTCACTCAAGCCGAGCAGGAGGGTCATGTCGTCAGTCAGGTATTGAAAGTTCTCTAAGGAACTGATGGGGGGGAGGTAAGCCGACACCAGAGTGATCGGCTGGTGACCCGTCATGCCTAGTCGACATATGGAAACTTCTAAACGTGAGAGGGGGCGGGGGGTCTATTGGGATGCAAAAGAGCGAAGCCTTGTAATAGATCATGGTGCCGCCCAAGTGACACCGAGTCCTGTCGTTGCGAACTACGCGATAGTTAGCGATCGACGGCCTACGGTGGTAGGGTTTTAGGAACGTCTCCTGTATGAGCAGGACATCTATATCGTGATCGCGGAGGAAGGTCGCGATTTCGTCTCGCTGACCTGAGATGCCATTGGCATTGAAATACCCCAGTCTGAGGGATCGGGGTTTTATACGTGCAACGATTCCTTTATCCATTAATGGTTTTAGGTTTGTTGGAGAAGGACATTAGTGCTTGCGTTATCTCCGGATACGCATTGTAAATTTGCTGGATAGCGAAAAGATCACAGGAATTTCTTGCTGTGACGATTTCGCTAGCCATCTTGCGGGCGCGAGGGGAGAGGAAGACGAGGAATGTGCTCGAGATCACATTGAACGCGTCGAGAGGGTTAGGCCCGACCACTGGAGGAGTGGGTGCGGGCGGGCGGAGTGCGACCGGCGCGGGGGGAGCGGCTTTAGGAGCCGGGGGTGGGTTACCGCGAGGGGACGCGGGCACGGGCGCGGGCGCGGGCGCGGGCGTGGGTGCGTGGGCACGGATGCGGGGGTCCATCAGCGGAGGGATGGGGGGAGGGGGAGGTTGTTGGTAGCGCCCCAAGGCCGGAAAGGCCTGTTGGTGGTGCAGGAGTTGCCAAGGACTGGGTCTTTGGGGACTCAGTCACTCGGGAAATTGGGAGGCGGGGGCTTCCCTTTGCTGACGGGCGTCGGTACGCTTCGTCAGCTTAGGGGCGGTCGACTTAGGGGCTTTGGGACAGCCACGGTAATTGGCTGGGTGCCCGGAGTTCCCACAGAGCACGCAGCTGGGTGGCTCCGTGCACAAAGTCCTATCTTTGGGGCGGGAGCAGTCGGAAGTGCCGTGCTCGCCCAGGCACTTGACGCACCTGGGTGTCGCGTGGCAGTTCCGCTGTGAGTGGCCGTAAAGTTGGCACCGGTGGCATTGCCCGACGATGCCAGTTTTGCGCGGCTTCTGGATATCGAATCCAGTAAGGCTGCAGATGGATTTGATCGTGAAGATCGGGTGATGTCCCTCAACGGCGGGGCATACAACAAGGATCATGTTGTATGCCTCGCCGCTTCGGGCGCGGTGCATGCGGTGCACTTCCGCGACGGGGACGTTTTGCGACAGAAGGTCGTCTTTTATTTCGGATGTCGCGATTTCCTTAGGGATGCGATTTATGACCACGCGGGTCTGACGGTCCTCCGGAAGGGAGTATGTGTGGAATGAAACTCCCCTATCTCTGAGGAGTTTCGTTAGGGACCTATAGTCGGTGGCATTAGGGACTTGCACCTTGATGCCCTGCTCTGATGCACGGGCATTGGTGAAGCCGATCCGGAGATCGACGCACCATTTGGACACGACGGTCCACTTCCCCTTGTCCTGAATGAACACGGGGGGCGGGGAGGGGGCCTGTTTCAATTGGCTATCGAAATAAGCCTTGGACAGGGTGGGGGGGGTTGACGCGGCGGCGGAGGGAGCGGGGCGCGCGGTCGGGGCGGGGACAACGGGGGTCGGTGTCACGGGGGCGGGGGAGCCTATTTTAGGGGTTTTCCCTGCCTGGGAAGAAGACACGACGTTCTTCTTCCTCTTGGCGGCGGAGGTGACGGTCTGAAAACCGTCATCCTCGGACGAGGAGGTGGAGGAGGTCTGGGCCTCCGTATCATAAGGATACGGAGTGACCGGCCGTTTATTAGAGGCAACGTCAGTGTCCATGGGACCTGACGAGTCCTCCGAGTCTATGGCGGGCATAGAGCACGGAGGGGAGGGGGGTTCCAGTGCATCGCTTAAGTTAGCGATGCCTGGAGGGTCGGAGGGAGAATTGTAAGGTCAAGGGATGATCCTTTTATAGTTTTAGAACGTGGGAAGTGAGCGTGTTATTGTGTAAGATTTCACAATATTCAAGTACGTTTGCAGCTGCATTCGTGAGCGTGGGAAACGAGTGTGATATTTTGGTCAAGATGAAACATGATTCCTACAAGTTGCAACCTGATCCCGGGCTCTTCCGATTTGTCTATGTGTGTGTGGGTGAGTGATCGTAAGCAAGTTAGTGTGTATTACTTGACTATGCGAGTGTTTTGAGGTATTGACTTGGTTTAAATAAAATAAAGTAGAGCTTGTACTACTGTGCTTCGCCTACAGGCGTGATTGTGTAACAAACATCCGAACATCTAAACATACAAATTTTAACATTTATAATATTAGTACGATGACTTTTAAAAGGCCTGAAGAATGTTCCAGAAAAATACGTTTTCGCGTTACACAATATACAATTGAAAGCTATCAGTAAAATAGTAAAAATAGTTTCAGTGAAAACCTCTGACTGTGCCATTATAAATCGATTTTCCGCATTCGATTCTTATAATTCACTGGGAATAGACAGTTAGTCTGATACTTCGTGCAAATTATATCGATTAGTATTCTCGATCAATTAGTATTCTTTATCTGTGGTGTATTATTTATAGTTTATGGAACTTTTAGACCTATGTCTCTAATTGATTCTTTCTTCTGAGTTTAACTTGGACATTACTGACATCAGTGAAGTAAAACATCGAGGAGAAAATAAGTGTCAAATCGCCAACTCATATTGAGCAAGCGTTGTAAACGTGGATTAAGAGGCCTTTGCCCTGCGGTGGGACAATAATTGACTGGTATTATATCTAATTGATTTGAGGAATTCTCAGCTTGAAAGCGAATATTAAATTAAAACTTCAGTATTTCAAAATTGCCGTAGGCAGAACACTAGCGTAAAAAAAACTACACAAATATTTTATTTTTTCATATACCACAGAGTTATTATTCATTACCAACATCAAAGAACAATTTAATTACTTGTTTCGAATTAAAGCAGCAAGGAACAATAAAAACTAAAAGACTAAAGCAGGTAAAGCTAGTAACATATCTATACAAATAGTAATTTCGCTTTGCAGCAAACGATTTTAATTATTTTGATTATGGGAACGATTTAAATGGTTAGCCATCGGAAAATAATACAGTTTAAATGGGTTTGTAAACAAGGCCAGAGGCATAATAAGTACTAAGTATTAACAGTTGGCAGATATAAAAGGTGCGAAGAGCCACAACGATTGGCACTACTTGGCGATGGTTTTTTTTTACTTTTCATGTTATTTGATCTTATTTGGGATTTTATTTAATTTATTTTATGTGATTTATATTAATTTTTATTTGGCAATGGATATATATATTATATAATATTTACCTGAAATTTAAGTCTTAAGTACGCCTGGCGCACTTTGGACATTCAGCTATCGTCTGTGTTGATTGGCTTTTTTTATTATTATTTTTAATTTTTACTATTTGTATTTCCTGTGCGTGTCCCAAATACTTTTTTTTCTTTCTTTCTTTCTATTTTGAGCTCAGCATAAAGGTGCTCTTCCGAAAACAGCTGCAACCATAAATCGAAGCGGCAACATCGCGTCGCCCAATCGTAATGACAGATCACAGCTACATGACTGGTTTCTATGGGACTCTATAAAAACACTTTCGTAGATAGATAAACCATTTCAGATAAAACTCAACATAGAAGAAATAGCACAACATACAAAAGCACAATGACATGACATGAAATGTAGATAGCAACATTGCCGCCTGTTGCCGTTTTCATGAAGTTACATACGGCCGCCTTCGGAGGTGCATCCTTAAGGTCGACTAGCGACTATAGCTTTAAGTAATTTTCGCATAAACTTATAATTTGATTGGTTCTTATAGCATTGTCAATTCGTGGGCGAATTTTTAGCATCTATGAAAGCCAGAAGCGTGCAACAAACAACGTGAACAAATGCAGTAAAACCTTCAAACAAAAAAAAAGAAAGACATTTAAACAAAAAACAAACCATTCCATCACATTTTATGACTCCATCTTAATTCTACTTTAAAATACCGCCACTTATAAAAGTAGCGTCGTTTCTTCTATTGTCTTTTTACAGCTACGTATAAAAGAGACACAAAAATGTTTCATTACACGAAATACTTCGTACTCATAAACGGGCAACTCATTTTACGCTCATTACGTCATCCGCACGGGTACTTACGGTATATTGTGTTACATTGACGGAATACGTAATTAGGTACTTATTTCGATTTTATGGTGATATATTGTAAGAAAGAAAAGAAGAAAGAAAAATGCGTTATTGGCATTGCAGCAACAAAAATACACCTTACAACAAAAAAATACACCTTACAACAAAAAAATACACCTTACAACAAAAAAATACACCTTACAACAAAAAAATACGGAAAACAATGATTATAATGCCAATGGGGCCTCAGCTCAGCATAATGTCAGAAGACAACACAAGGTGTACCACCTGACGCTGATTATCACCTGCAACCCACGAGTGCCATACGCTAGAATAGTAAAAAAAGAATAGGGAAGTCTATCCATTCTAATAAATTAAAAGTGTTGTGACATAGGTATGTCTGTTGTGTTGTGATTAATGAAAAACTAAAATAAATACCCAATACCTGCGTACATCCTAACTTCCTAACTATATAATTAGTTAGGAAGTTAGGAGTTTATAAATGCGAAAGTAAGTTTGTTTGTTTGTTTGTTACCTTTTCACGCCTAAACTACTGAACCGATCATCCTGAAATTTTGCATATACGTTGTCAGGTGTACAGAAACGGACATAAGGTACCTTTTATCCCGAAACAAAATTCCTTTTCCCAAGGAAAACAACAATAACGTTTTTATGATAATAGATTGCGCCACGTGTCTTCCGATCATGATTGAATTATAACCCGAATTGATAGTCCAAAGTCTAAATTAACGCGAGCGAAGCCGCGGACAAAAGCTAGTTAAACTAATAAATCTATAAATAGATATCTATTGTAGGTTTTTTGTTCATTAAATTTCTCAGTTTCTTGTTGATAAAGTGTTTGAGAGACATGGATAAGAATGGATAGTGTCAAGTAAAAGAATTTGAGTGTTTGTTTCCTTTAACGATGTTATATTTCTTGAAAGAAAACGTATGTATTGAGACTCGCACAGGAAAATCACAAACTAATCACAATCATAGAGACGTATAAAAAAACAAAAGTATATAAAAAAAACAAAGTCCTGTACGAGGCCAAAATGCTCCTATCTCAGCAAGACGCTGCGACATTTAAAAATAAGTGTTGCAGTGCTGGTATTCCTCTGACTGGTATTCATCTTGACACAATTATGATACCTACAGTTTACATATCACATACAGACCTTATACAGTCTCAAAAAAAGCTATTTACTTAGTGTAATAACTGCCTCGTTGGTCTAAGAGCTTGTCCAAATCGCCTCATGTGGACAAGCTCTAATGGTCGCAAGCGCTACTGTTGAGCATGAGGTCCTGGTTTCGATTCCCGGGTCAGGCAAAGTGATCTTGGGTTTTTCCATCTGGAATTTCTCAGTAGCAGTCCGGAGTCTGGATTTGTGTCCGGTTGATGGCAATAGGCTCGCCCCAATTACATGGGACTTAAACATAACTGGCGAAATGTGGGTGTACTATAAGTACACCTCTGCCTAACCCTTCGGGAAATACAGGCGTGATGATATGTGTGTGTAATAATTTTCTGCCGGCCCAAATTGTTATTCTGCTACAACCAGCCTCGTTATTTGTTATCGGTATGCGAATAATATAAGTAGGTATATAATTCCTATAAAATATTTACCAGTAGAATGCCTGATTCCCTAGCGCCCGCTAAAATTATAATATTATAGCATATTTGCTCCATAATATTATTACAAAACTATGCCAACATATACTTAAACGATTCATTAAAGTGTACATACGACCATTAATATTATTAATTGAAAGCTAGCTTTTGTAGTAACATTATTAATTATTTGTACAATCAATCTGCCTAGCATTTTCACAACTATTTTGGGGTTAGCTTTCAGTCTAACCGGATGGAGCTGAATACCAGTACTTTACATGGAGCGACTGTCTATCTGACCTCCACAATAAGTTACTGGGTGACACGATAGAATAGAATACTCTTTATTCCCCTCCCTTCCTCCCCCTCTCTTCTCTTCTTTTTTTTCTTCTTCTTCTCTTTTTTCCTTCCTTTCCCTTCCTCTTTATTCTCTTTTTTTTTTCTTTTTTTTTTCTCTTTATTTTTGATACCCCTTGGTAAGACTGGTTGTCAGACTTTTCCTGACTACCCGTCGTAACGACTGTCAAAGATCTACGAATGACTGTTGGGACCAGCGGCTTAGCGTGCTATATGTAGTGGATGGTCACCCATCCACGAACCTACCGCAGCAAGCGCAGCTTAACCTTCGATCGACCCATATGGCTGTTATTATTTAGCCACGAGCCCCTGCTAGAACAAACTAATCATTTCGTATGTAAACATAAATACATACGAAAAACCGTTCGGGGCTCGAGTGGTTTTTGTCAATACTCTTACATTCGATATGCATGGAAATGCTTACACCGAAAGGGTAGGAAAACAAACAGTGGAAACAATGTAAATGGTCAATACTGAATGTTTTTTCGTGTTTAATATTAATAGTGTAAATGCTGGGACGTGCCGAGTAAGCCAAACGGTTCCCAGCTGAGAATAAACCATCTCATGCATCCCTTCGAGGGAATTTTGCGGTCGATTGAAGGGTTTATTTCTAGGGTTGCATGGTCAGCAATCATTTGCATAGTCTATACATCTGTCTATACATATAAAGATAAATTGCTGTTCGTTAGTCTCGCTAAAACTCAGAAACGGATTGACCGATTATGTTTTATTCACCTCTTTACTGGGGTGGTTTAAAAGAAAATAAAAAATACGAAAATCCCCAAACGAAATTTTTTGATAGGACACCGTCTGACGGGTCAGCTAGGTAGTAGAGTAGGTAGGTAGGTAGGGTAAGAGGGTAGGGTAGGTAGGTAGGTAGGGTAAGAGGGTAGGGTCGGGTAGGTAGTGTAGGGTAGGTAGGTAGGGTACGTAAGCAGGGTAAGTGTGAGATACTTAGGGCCCGTTGTTTGACACGTAGTTAAACATGACCAATAGTCAATTTAACAATTAGTCACTTGACAATAGTCAATAACTGTCAAAGTTTAACTACTCTGTCTGCGCATGGTTAAATTTTATAGCAAATTGACAATTGTTTTAACTGTAGTTAGCTTAACTATTTGTCAAACAACATACTTCGATTTCAATTGTCAGTTTAACTAACGCATTTTAACTATTAGTATGTTTGACTACTGATCAAACAACGGGCCCTTAGTGCTACCAGTGCGAAGCCGGGCCGGGTAAAGCTAGTATCATTATAAATTAAAGTCGCTTTTAACTGTTTGAACTGTAGTTAGCTTAACTATTTGTCAAACAACGTACTTCGACTTCAATTGTTAGTTTAACTAACGCATTTTAACTATTAGTATGTTTGACTACTGATCAAACAACGGGCCCTTAGTGCTACCAGTGCGAAGCCGGGCCGGGTAAAGCTAGTATCATTATAAATTAAAGTCGCCTTTCGTATCTGTCTGTGCGGCCACGTTGTTTTTCTAAGCTACGCAACGGATGTAAATGCGGTTTTAACTATCATTTAGAGAATTTATTCCGGAAGGTTTATGTTATATAAAGTGTCTGGGACATCGACGCGCAAACTGAAACCATGAATTCATATAATTCTAGACACCTATTTTTTTTTTTTCATTTTTGGTTGGGGAATCATAAGACCCACCCGTGTTCCTTCAGTTGCCTGTGCGCCAGGGCCACGGTAACTCTTTCGAACAATCCGCGACCCCGGCAGGCATCGGTCCTATCGGACCCCGTCAATGGTGCTGACATCTCTTTGAGGCGCGCGTGGAATCATTCTAGACCCCTAGCGTAGACATTTTTCATCGGTTATCAAAAGAAAAAATTGCTGTTTCATAGAAAAGTGCGCGGTCCACCTACGCGGTCAAAATCAAAATGTATGGAACTACAATTTTTTTTTTTGAATACCTGACGAAAAATTTCAACACAGTGGGTTTAGATCATGTTGGTACTGAATCCATGGTAACAGGTTGCACGTCGATGTCCCTGTCACGGCGACATCTCGCGTCCGGCCCTGGTTCAGGCCATGGTACGGAGCGAGAGGGAATGCGAAGCCGTCACCTCCGTCTGCGAAGCAGTAATGCTCGCGAAGGAGGAGGCGGAGCGCGAAAGGGAGAGGCATTCTCTGCGCCCTCGCGCCCCTAGCCGCCGCAGGAGGAGGAGACACCCTGGGCGTCGGGAGTCGATTGCCGACTCCCGGCCACCGTAGGCGCGGGCTTGCGGACGGCGAGCAATGGGCAGTTCGCCGTCCGGTAAGGACCAGGCCCGGGTCGACGGCGCGTCGTCTTCCACGCGCGCCTCAAAGAGATGTCAGCAAAATTGACGGGGTCCGAGAGGACCGATGCCCGCCGGGGCTGCGGGTTGTTCGAAAGAGTTACCGTGGCCCTGGCGCACAGGCAACTGAAGGAACACGGGTGGGTTTTAGTCAGTAAGAGTCTGACACGCCCTTCCGCTCCGCCCAGAGCGGGAGAGGTCATTTGATGATTTCCCAGACAAAAAAAAAAAAAAACCCGGTATTGGATATGAAACTTAGGTATAATAAAGAAATGTCGGTGTTTTGCCAAGTCATAAAAACCGTGTGAAGCAGGGGCGTGTTGCTAATATAGAATATAAGTAAACGTTTTTTTCCTTTTTTAACATAGTAAGTCGGATATTTCTCTATAGTGTCGCTGTGATGAATATATTCATATTCAAAATTCTTTTATTCAGATAACAAAGATCCATTGAATATGATACTGGAAATTTACTTAGCTGTAGTAAATTGTAGTTTTTGATGATGAAACTCATGGAACTAAAAAACTGATGAATATAAATTTGGATGAATAGAGAGGAACTGGAAGACCAAAGAAAAGATGGATGGGTTGTGCGAAGGATGTTAAGAAAGAAAAAACTGGCCAAGTCCGCGTCGGACCACGCACAATGAAGAGTAGTTGGGATGAATTTATTCCAAGAACAAACTTAACATTGTAGTTAAAAAACATGTTCACCCATACGTTCCAACTGCAAATGTAAGTTGTTCGACTATTACTCGTAAACTTGTAAAGCCAACTTAGCTGTGATAACTTTCTTTTTAATTTCGTTATATACTACTGCCGTGAATTTTTTCACATATCCAAAAGCAAACATTTAGCTGGCAGAGGGAGAGGGACACACTTGACTCTAACAAAAATTTACAGTTTCATTTACTTAATTTAATTTTAAAGCTTAATTAGCTTTTTCAGCTTAATTTTACGCAAACATCCCCATTTTACTTGTACACCCACTTACGTAACCCAAAAAAAAAATATTTTCATTGTTTTATTTTATCTATGCCAAATTATAGCTTTCTAGTACTAAGAGTCTCTAAACTAAGCTACGGACGGACAGACAGACATGGCGAAACTTTAAGGGTTCCAACCCTAAAAAGGAGTAAATGACAGACTGACAGGGTAGAATGGAAGAAAAAACCGTGTTGCGTTGACCCCAAGTAACACGGTATGAGGGCAGGAAGATGATAATTGAATTGTAGTTTTTGTGCCTTGAATAAAATAAAATAAACAATTTTTAGGG
This sequence comes from Dryobotodes eremita, assembly GCA_917490735.1. Taxonomy (NCBI): domain Eukaryota; kingdom Metazoa; phylum Arthropoda; class Insecta; order Lepidoptera; family Noctuidae; genus Dryobotodes; species Dryobotodes eremita. The sequence goes on from OU823261.1 coordinate 8,132,948, forward strand.
CATTTTCTGGGCTCAGGCGTTATTAAGTAGTCAGGCAATCGCCACGTAGGTATGCGGTTATATTTAAGGCTCGTTTACATGGAGAAGAGTGCCTTGCCTTAGAACGAGAAACTCCCTTCATCTAAGAGTTTTCTTATGCCTTTAATTAATTAGTGATTTTTTTAATCGCAATGCGTATGGCAGTCCTGTTATACCATATATACATACTGCTACGAATTAACCTAAACAGATACCTATTTCGCATCATCATCGTTTATAGTTGAGACAGAATTTTATGGAATGTATCTAAGGGCCCGTTGTTTGATACATAGTTAAAAATGACCATTAGTCAATTTAACAATTAGTCACTTGACAAAAGTTAAAGTTTAACTACTCTGTCTACGAATGGTTAACTTTCATAGCAAATTGTATTTTTTTTTAACTATAGATAGCTTAACCATTTGTCAAACAACATACTTATGTCATTTTTAACTAATTGTTAGTTTAACTAACGTTTTTTAACTATTAGTATGTTTGACTACTGATCAAACAACGGGCCCTAAATGAGCTTAATACTGCAAAGTAAATTGCAAACAATTTAATGCGAGCAATTTAAAATTAACTACCAAATAACTAAACACTAACTCTATATTATAAAATTTTCAACACATTTCGTTACCTCAGTTCCATAGATTCAAGCGCGGGCATACAATGACCTAGTAAAGTGCACTCGCTATTTGATACGACAAAATGAAGATATATGCGTTGTCATGAAACGAACTCTGTGACCCCAGCGCAACACAAACGTATCGCGAAAATATTTTTCACTAAAATATTGCACAAGAATTTGATTTATTGATCATTTTTGTGCATGCAAGTAAATGTTTTATTTCAGTAATGTTTCACACTGATGCTAGTGCGAGCTTGAATACGTAGAGTAGTGTGATTTGTGGGTGTAAAATGTTCTGAAACCTCAAACTCAAACGTATTTATTTCAATTAAAGCACTTTTGAATGTTCAAAAAGTCGGTCAGTCAGAAGGATGAAATTAGTTGCCCATTCCAAAGCGTACTAGGTTCCCATGAAGAAGAACGGGCAAGAAACGCCATCGCCATTCTATCTGCAAAAAAAACTTCTTTTATTCTATGATTCCTACGATTTAAGTTAAAATATTTTATTGGAGTCATCAATCAGTTTCCTTTTTTCTAGTATGGACCTACTAACTACTTGAAAAGCGTGTATTTACTCATCCTTTTAAAAAGGGGAGCATTCATTATTGCGGTGTTTCAAAGTTTTTATGATTTCCGTCAGAATTTGTACTACGATGCAAGTTGCCAGTACCTGACCTAATTACTTCGAACGTTATTGCCTGCCGCTCATTATTTTTGCCACCTTCCAAATAAAAAATGGAATATTCCAACTCACAATAAAATCTGTAACTAAAGCATTCAATGTCAAAGCTACACCTCAGGGTGTATAATGTGTCTAGAGCCCCAAGTGTCAGTCTAAGTGTCGGTGTAAAGTGTCAGACACACAGTTACACCCCAACCTCTTATCTGTAGACGGTTTAAGTGGATCGAAGGGATCTCAAGTCAGTTTTTTTAATTGAAGTTTTTCATGTTTCTTTGGCGAGTGCTATTGAGAGATTCTTGTTTTCTTTTTATGTCCGTTTCTTTTTACTGTGTTTTCTGGCTTTATTTTAGGGGTAACCGTTTGATCCGAAGTTTTAATTGGATAATACATCGTTATACATTCTACACAATACAGGGTTATTTTTTGAGATAGGACTTCAAAGGGAAATCATATACACACCTACGATGATAAAATGAAAATACTAGGTGTCTAAAGGCTACGAGAAATGTGAATTATTATTTTATCAAAGGATTCAGTTGTATCTAATAAACTATACTAATTAATTAGTACTAAGTATTTTATTTCAACAATACGCTGGGTTCTCAGAAAAACGGAAGTAGGTAAATTGTATTCATTCGTATTGAAAAGTTTTAAAAGCAAACCAGAGGAACGCTAATTATGTTACAAGTACCTAATTATGTTAAGTAGTAGTAAGTAGTAATTATTTACATTTAAATACTAATAATTATGTACGGTAGAAGCATTATTTTTTACAATAATAGCATTTTTTATATAATTTATTGATCAAAAGGTGCAGAAATAACATTATTTTTGTAGTCTGATGTATCATACCTTAGGTGCATTTATGTAGGTACGGAATGGTTACAGATTTTACCTACAACCATTTTGTAGTATTATCAGGTCAGGCGTACTTGGCATTTTAGGTATGAAGCTGTAACGGTAACTACATCGCCACATGAGAGATACACGTCACACTGACGTCACGCAAAATCCTGCATCGCGCAAGCAGAGTTTACCGCTCAACTAGCATATATACGACGTCCCGACATCAAACGTCGGGCAGTTGCCCACCAGACACGACACCCGTCTGGTCGGAGGATCCTTCCTTTTCCATAGAGTATGAGTGAGCTTTACACCCTGTTCCTCATACTTCTATAAAGCTATAAGTAAGCGGCGCCGCGGCCGCACGGCGGCCGGGTGGCACGTTAGTTCGATACTCACTCACGCGCCGGGTCGCGTCGTCCGTTCGTCGCTATCCCGACCAACATCGTCGCGTGCCATGCACGGAGCGTCAACAATTGTCGGCGTGAATATTTTACCGCTGCTGATATTACGCTCCGTGCATGGCACGCTACTTTGCCAAACCGATGCGCGCAGGCGGTGAAACGGTGAACTGTTATAAACGAGTTATAAACGGACAATTTTCTAATAGCCATCATATTGGTATAAGAAATAATTTTCCCAACAAAAATATTTACGTGAAAATACAGGTTAACTGCTACAACCGAAGGAAAGGGAACCGTACGGATGTGACACGCAGATGATACGGGTATGCTTCGGTCACTATAACCTTTAAGCACGGGTATAATACGCTGTTGATACGTTCTAGTGGGCATAGTAGTTCGTGTCATGTTTCTTTCCGTGCCTGATACGTTCATAGCACGGTCATTATGAAATAATGTTGTGGCCCGAAAATATGACTCACACAGCAAATTACAGTGAATTGAAATAATACCACAGAATACATAATAGTACAAGTACAGAAGATTCACTCCGCAAAATCATTTACATAAATAGCAACTCTTGCTACGACATAATAAAGTGCAATTCGGGTAAATTCAGCGCTAATTGTCGACAATTATAAACGGAATGGTCTATAGTAGGCATATTCTTATACTTTTCAATACAAGGAATATTTTTTGCCTGACACATTCCTAGCACGGTCATGGTATGATACGGTGTATTGGGCAGACTCCTTTGTCTCTAACAAAATGTCTTTTTACCCAAAGTCATATTATACACCGACATTATTCTGGGAAATATGATTATTTGACATAACTTAGACCTCATATCCAATATTTTCTTAAATCTTAGATTAAACGTGACCTTATGATCGACAATCCAGATTGCGATAGTCGTTTAAACACAATGCTTACAACTGCTCGACCAACGTATCCAATTAGATTATACTACTCAAACAACCGCAACTGCTATCAATATCAGTGTACAAAAATGATAATCGTTCACATGTTCAGAGCATAATGTTAGAACATAATTGAAATGCAAAGTGCGATGTTGCTCGCTACGTAATTACAACGTGCCGTGCGAACGGACGCTTTGACAAACCGTTACGCAATTAGTAGCAGTTGCGCATTACGTAATAAGCCTGCGGGCGGTCGCTTCCGTGTGGAAATGCTCAGTTGCTGAATGTAAGTTGACTCAGTTTTGAAAGAGTAGAGACTGATGAGATTGTAACCAACATAAAATAATCAGCCTATAATTTTCCCACTGCTGGAACACAGGCCTCCATTCGGTGAGAGGGAGAATGTAATGTGTAGTGTAAACGTATTGAGGTAAACAGAAGTAAAACATTGAGTAGGAGGCCGTAAATCGGCACACTCTCATTACTCTAGGTAGGACAGGTGAAGTGGGAAGCGACCTGTCGCTGCGGGTGTGATTCAGTCTATGGTCGGCGGCGCAGCGTCGTGGGACGCGGTGATCTCCTTCTGTGAAAATGTCATGTTGCAGAAGGAGGCAGCGGAAAGGGAGAGAGAGATGTTGAGTGCTCTCCCGGTCCGCAGCAGGCGCACCGGGCGTCGGCAGAGGGCAGATAATGCCCACTTCCGGCCCCCCTAAATCGGTCCAGGGACGGTGGACTCGGGGACGTCCGTCGCCCCCTATCATATAAGACCCGAGGTGGCGGCGCGTAATGTTTCACGCGCGCCTCTCTTAGACGTCGCGGGGGGAGTCAAACACCTCACTCCCCCCGCTTGACCAGACGGGGCCCGCAGAGGCGGGCCGGCACCAGTTGCGGGTTGCGTTGAAGAGTGCTTAAGTACTGCCGTAGCCCCCAGTGCAAGTGTGCGAGGGAACACGGGGTGGTTTTAGTCAGTAGAAGTCTGACAGACCCCTTCGCCCGCCCCAGGGCGGAGGACATATATGAGGATTTCCAACCCGTTCACAAAAAAAAAGGTAGGACAGGTCAACCCACAGGCTAGAGGGGAACTTTGTGGAGAGGTTGGTAGCAGACTAATTAGAGTGCCCGAGAATGAAGTTAGATATAGCTTGCGATTAAAAAAGCTGCCCTATTGGACAGCTTTTTTACACTTTTTTTACGTGTAAGTTATAAGTTATAAGTTTGTGATCAGTGAATAAACAATCCTTATTCAAAAGTTCGTGTTTAGAACACCTTTTTTTATTATTATTTTAACGTTGTCCCACACTAGGAATTTTTCCTGTATTGTGGGTGCGTTTACAAACATTTAAACTCACATACACAAACAGCCAGACCCGGAACAACTACTCGTAGGTCATACAAATATTTCTTTCTTGTCATCATCCTGAAAAGTTACAAAGTTTTCAATAGATCTTCCAAAGTGCTAGTAGTAGTAGAAAGTAGTCGGAAGAAGTGATACAACCACCCAGAGTATAACTATTTCTATGCCATGAAAATAATTGCTCCATGTAGCTCAGCTCACCCTCTGCTAATCGAACTCTCAAATACAAATCAAATTACTCAAAGCTCAACCAGACTTACCTGTTCCAATTTGTTACCAGTAACATTCAAAGGTCGTATACAAAGCTCTTTATGACCTTTGCCTAAAGTCCAGGTACATACGCTAAGTCTCTCCCGACTCATTTTTGTCACGGACAGTAAACGGTAACACGCTCCCAAATTACACCTGGGCTTTGCGACGTAGTAATGTTGCCAGTAATTGAAGCATATTTTGCTGTTATATTTAGTCGAAATTAAAGGGAAATATTATGTTGAGCGAGTGGAGAATGTACGCTGGTGTTGCCCAGTTTTGTGCATTGGAGTTAGGTGTTGTAAAAAGTTTATTAGACGGAGATATTTCACTTTTATATTGAAAATTCTAATTAAAGTTATTAGCTGGTGTTGAAATCTACTTAAATGATATATATGATTTTATTTCTGGAAGTAGGTTTGTACAAACACTTTTACACATCAATCATATTTTTTTAATTAGATGAGGTCGGCGTTTCCTATCTGTATACTCTGAGAAGAAAGGCCGAAACAAACTCTTTTAACGTCCAGACATAATCTTGGTCAGGTCATAACCTACGGCTTTCAAAATTAATACGTAAATCTTGAGTCACTACTTCTACTGTAGCATATAGGTACCTACTTTTGAACAGTGAATTAGTGGCAAAGGAAGCTTTGTTAAAAGTTAAAAGACCTCAAAAAAACGTAAGGTTCAGCAGACGTTAATGATTAATTAATTTTAAACAACGTTTATAATAATAACATCCCCCTTTATTTATAAACATTGCTTAAAGAAAAGTTATGAATAGCGACTATTTAACCATACATTTTTGACGTCTGGACGTCTCATAACGATAAGCAAGTTTTTATATAAACCCATATCTAAGGTCTAGATAAAAATATTGCTACGTTGCTACGTCGTAGCTGACGCGATGATGTCACAGCTACGCGAGCTACAATGTCGTAGCGGATAACTAATATACTTGCCGATCCCATTATACTGCACGTTGTATTACATTAAACGTATATTTTCCTTTGTTCCAGATTTTAATTATCTATATGGACCAACTCTTGTTTTTTTTAATGTAATATTTATGATAAACTAGCTTTTGCCCGCGGCTTCGCTCGCGTTAATTTAGACTGACTATCAATTTGGGTTATAATTCAATCATGATTTGAAAGACACACGTGGTGCCATCTATTATCATAAGGACGTTCTTGTTGTTTTCCTCGGGAACAGTATTTTTTTGCGGGATGAAAGATACCCTATGTCTGTTTCTGTACTCCTGACAACGTATATGCAAAATTTCAGGATGATCGGTTCAGTGGTTTAGGCGTGAAAAGGTAGCAAACAAACAAATTTACTTTCGCATTTATAATATTAGTTAGGATTAGGATTATATTTATTTCTGTAAATTGGTTTAAAAAAAGCACATTTACACGTCAAAACTAAATGATGTTTTAAAGCTAAATGAGTTTGGTGTTCCTAACTGACTACTCTGAGAAGAAAGACCGAAACAAACTCAGAGGTCACAGTCTCTTTTGAAGTCCTATCTCTTTAATTACAGTGTTCAATATTCTATTAAACAACACGTCTATTTTACCACAAACCACAAACCTAATATTACGTGTTCACTCGAACAACCTTCACAGTTCAAGCCAAAATGATTCCTGGAAACCGATCCTCTATTATAACTTTAAGAACTCGTTCCATAGTATGTTCAACGCTAAATAAAATTCAGCCTTACATTAATAATTATGTAAACGGTGAAAATAATTAATAAATAATTATTATTTTCTCTTTTAAATAGGAACGATGTCTTTGCTACGAATAATAAATAAATAGTGTAATTACATATTATGTTTCCTGTACTTGACATGTTAATTTTGGGTCTACGTTCGTTTAAAATTAAAAATACCGAGTAACGTTTGGGAGTTTTTATGTAGGTATGTTTGTGCCTATACTTTTATACATAGGCACAATGTTTCCCAACATTTCGTACAAAGTTTTGTATGGTTTAACGAGTTTTCTGCGGTTGTAAACTTTGTTTTTCCTGGGAAGCTTATACAAGGTGTATAGTCACGAGCACTAATATGTATACATTTAGCAAAATTTTAAAGCGATCTTGTCGTGGAACGTTGATTGCAACTTTGAGATAAGACCTATTTCATAACAGTATAGGTTCCAAAATACTATATTCGTAACAGCATCAAATTACAATCAATACAGTAGGAGAATATCAAATTAAGAAGTTGCTTAGTGTATACATATTAGTGCGTGTGACTGTACAGTAATATTAATTTTAACTAAAAACAAGGGTAGGGGCACCAAAAGTATAGTAAGGAATATATGAAAAAAATTATTGATCGTTTTGATCAAATGAATTTATTTCCTAATCATTCTATGGAGTAACATATCCTTAATAGATCCAGATTATACTCTATGATGGCAACCTTAAATTTCATAAAAACTACAAGTCTTTAAAAAGCCGTTTATTACTTTTAGATGGCATATCTCAGCCTCTCTACAGTTAGAAGCTTAAAATTCAAAGTAGCTCCAAATTTTCCGAGATATTCATTCAGTATGGCAGTACTAATGTTTTGGAAAAGATCACAGGTGACCAGGTTTCTTGACCATAGTAGGTGTCCATGTCATATACAAAAATAAAAATCGAAAACCGAAACGAATGTTTGAACGTGAGTTTTGGGTGTTTGGCGTCAAAACCCCTACCTATAGTGTCATATCCTAGGAATTAGATAGTAAAGGACAGATATCAGTTGCTCCGAATATAATCCTAATCTCTGCAGTCTCATCTTATAAGTCCCAACAAAAATTCAAGTCCTTCAATGCCGTTAGTTATTGTTAGATCGCGTCTCTCAACTTACAGCTAAAAGCTTAAAATTCAAAGTAACTCCACATTTTCAGTGATATTCCCTCGGTATTGCAGCACTAAAGTGTTGGAAAAGATCACAGGTAACAGGTTTCTAGGCCATCGCACGCGAACAACACAATAATGCCACAGTTGACTTTTACTACTCGCGTTGACAAGCGTGCTTTACTCTTTACGATTCTGTTTTATTCAGTAGGTTGGTGTTATAGAGATATGGTATTATGAGATGTTTAAAAGCGTAGGTAATTTACTCACTTTAACTGCGGTTCTATGCACGGAATAGATAAATAAGGTTGTTCCGTGGTTCTACGCATCTGTGTGAAGAAATGTATTACATATTTCACGCTGTTTGAGAAATTGTTTAAAGTCAAAGTCAAAAGTCAAATCATTTATTTCAAATAGGCACATAAAAGGACATTTTGAACGTCAACATTTACGAGAAAATAGAATTGATTCTAGTTGCCCCTTCCAAATGGTAGTTTCGTATGGAGAAGAATGGGCAAGAAACTCCACCGTTACTATTTTAAAATGTTTTACAATATTATGTATACATTAATAGATGTAGACAGTAGTTATCATGATAATCATACAGAAAAAAGTGAGAAAACTCTAAAGTATAAATTTGTAGGTATGTCCGAAAGTATAAAAGAAAGGAAAGGAACGATGAATGAACTGTTTTAAGATTAATTAAATGGGCGTACTGAGATAACGGGTAATAGAGAAGCGTAGAAGAAAAAGACAGAAAATTTAGATACAGGTAGGGAGATAATGAAGCTGTAGATAGAACATCATCTGCTTATCAATGATGTTGTAGTCGACCCTTACTACTCGCGTTGAAAAGCATGCTCTGGAAATCGGTAGTTACTCGATGCGGAGGATTGAGGGTCATGTTGTGAGAAAATATTAGAGTATGAATGTGGATAAGGATAGTAGAAGGCCACGAAAAAAAAGGGATGGATTGTGTAGAAGAAAATGAGGCTAGAAGAGCGGCTGATAGAGATATATGTAAGAAGTAAACACAAAATGTGATAAATGCAGAAAATGTTGAGGTTGTAGGAGAGCCATTATCTGCTAAACGTAAAAAAAATGACATAAATATCTATCACGAATCATTCAGATCCAAACTGAGTTGTGAAACATGTCCTTCTTAGAGACAAGCTAAAATAAACACATTTTATATACCTAAAAAAACCTTCAGATAATCCGTAATAAGTCACGCATTCAATTCACAAAGTTTCCAACTTCGACACGAGAATATCTTTTCACAAAATAGCGACACCTTCACACACGATTAGGTGCCAGCCGAACCCAACAATGACCCATATCATTTGTATTATATAAACACACAATTACTAGCAACGTTTCTTTGTTACGTTGGAACTACTTACCCTATTTACCTTAGTATCTGGGTTATCGAGCTCCTTACATACAATACGACGGCAGACTGTCCCCTCCCTTCCGATCCCGTACCTTTGTATTGACGACAGGTACATTGAATATTATGTTCAGACACAATTTGCATAAAGCAATTTATAACGGGCATTGTATTGGTTGCGATTAATATCGGTCGTGTAGTGTTGTACGATTTATTAGATTTTCTTGGTACGGGAATGTAATAAGTATAGGTATTTATGCTCGTTTCTCTGCAATGTCTTCGGCTGTCTCGTCAACCTTTTCGTTCTGGCAGAATTGTGCAGTAACTGTATTGATTGGTCATATAAAAGTTGTTTTAGTACCATACGCGGAGAGGATTGACAATCAATGTTGCTTTACTGCATCGATAAAATTTCTTGTTGAATAAAAAGGTGCTTTCTAAACATTTCATGACATATTCGTGAAAGTTGTTTTGACTGAGGCTACATATTCAGACAAGTTTAGTGCTCTTTGGGCATACATAATATTTATTCCTACCTATAGATATCAACTTTCTACAGTCTACCTACCTACTTTGTAATAATATTTAGGACATTTGTGCCGATTTACTTATAGGGAGTGCTGTACAACGTACAGTGAAAGAAAAATCATAACAAATTTCATGAATCGAAAATATAAAAGAAAATTATTATTCCTGACAAAATCAGTTAATGCACTTCATCCTGCAGACTGAAAAGATAATTTTAAGTTGAATTTCAATCATTACGACTCCAAATGTATTGAAATCAAAGAACGATAATTCAAATATTTTTTCTTGTTACAGATGAACACCAAACAGCTTTAAATACGATGAAACATAAACTAATAACCAGAACACATAAACCACAAACTTAGTGAAGTGATTACGTGACAATCCGAGCATGAGGTGATAAGTACCAAAAACAAAATGGCGATGGTTATATCGCAGACGACAAAGGCTGCTATTGGTGGATTCTTAGCGCTGATGATTCTCGGAGCCGTCCTAGTGGTTGGTGCAGCTGTGGGTTGGTTCGATCCGAGAAGAGAAGATGAGGATACTCCAGCTAAAGTTAGCGCTAGGCTTCAAGGGAGGACGTCGTTTGTTACACATCGAGCCGTGAGTTTTTTTGCCATTTTATTAACGCTTATCTCAATAATACCTCAAAGAACATTTCTCATAATATGAGTATCCTACTAATATTATTAATGTGAAAGTTTTTATGTTTGGATGTTTTTTACTCCATCACGCAAAAAGGGCCGAACGGAATTGGATGAAATTTGACACATATATCGTTTATAACCTACATTAACACATAGGGTATTGTCCGACATCAACGCGGGCGGAGCCGTGGGCAAAAGCTAGTAATAAAATAAAAGTAACTGTAGTATAATAAAACAATAGTACTTAGTAGTAGAAAGAATCAGGACCAAGTTAGAAAAGTTATATTTCAATGTTTTTTGTCGGTAGCAAGGTCAAACCAGTACTAATATTTATGGAATAAAGGCCACTATTCCATGCGTACCAAATTATTAGTTCCCTACAATATACATACATGGTCTTAGGACAGACCCTCTTTAATTCCGTGCTTGTAATTGTAATAAGGTTTCATGTCGGGTTAAAAGCGGTCACCCATACTTTACGCGTATAATGATATCAAAATGATATCAAACCAAAAAACATTCCACAATAACTATGTAGTTTTCTCCCTAATAACATATAACATAACATCACGCTTTGTTTCCCCGAAGGGTTAGGCAGAGGTGTACATTATAGCACACACATATTTCATCAGTTATGTTTAAGTTCCATGTAATTGGGGGCGAGATTATAGCCATCAACCGGGCACAAATCCAGACTCCGGGTTGCAACTGAGAAATTCTAGAAAAAACCCACCTCCCCTCTGTCTCCCTAATAAATTATGCTATTTAGCCCCACAATACAATTTCCAAACTCCACATAAATAATAGTTTAATTTACATAACTCAGCAGCGCCATCTCTATTTCCATTACGGACTCACATTTCTGACAATTTGCATTGCACTACGAGTTATCTAAAAACTTTTCCAATTATCTCAGTTTTCCATTTATTTAGACAAAAGGTTCATTTCGCGAATGTTGACGCGGAAAAATTTAATGTTTCTGTTTAAAAAAGTTTTTTTAAATAATAAAGAGTTTTCTTGCTTTGTTCACAATGATGGTATACAGCGAACCGGATTTTACGGACATTTTGAGTTAGAATGAAGGTTAACATGATGAGGTTTGCGTTGTATGTTTTGCCTTACCTTACCTGCGATCGCTTTAGATTTTACGATCGCTACGGTTATGATGTTGTGACGATTACAATCGTGTGTATATAGGCCAGCTTTGAAACAATATTTTTATCCGTTACAGTGTGAATATTATAGGGACAACGACCACATATATATGAGTATAGTCCTACAGACCGTATTTCGGCCATGGCGGCCAATCTCAACGGAAACTAGCCTTCGGCGCGGGAGATATTGTAATGCACAAGTGTGTGCGCAGACACAGGTGCACTCTCTCTTCCCTCACTTTCATAGTCCGATGGAACGGCAATCCGACACAACCGGTGAGAGATCAGGCGCTGGACCATTGGCTTAACGTGCTATCCGAGGCACGAGGGTATCACACCGCCATCTTCCAAACTCCGGGCTGTTACTAAAAAATTCTTAATGGAAAAACCTTAGCACACCACAGCGACCACATAACATCCTAACAAAACGCTTGTTTTTCTCGAAGAGTAAGGCAGAGGCATAGGTGCCTATAATACGCACCTTTTTATTATCACCAAATATGTTTCCTAGTACATAGCTACTCCTTAAGTTACGAAAAGTTGTTGCCATCACAAAAAACAACATATTTTAAGCAAACCGCGTCAAATGATTATGTTTTCCCAAGGTTTAAGAATAATAAAAACAAAGACCTACTAACACAAAGAGAAGATATGAAACAGAAGCAGAGGGAGTGATGGATGCGCAGTCATTTACAAGTAAGCCCTCAAAATCCTCTAACAAAAATATGTCAGAGCATTCCTCAGATTTTTTCAAAACAACATTCTGTTTTCACAACTTTCGTTTTTTGTACTTAGGGCTGTTCGTTTTGCGCAAAAATGTGTGGCAGTAAGGTTGTAAGCCACATAATAGGTGGAACCTTTTTAGGCACAAAGCGTTAACATTCTGGCTTAAAAATGTTAGAAACTAGGATATGCTGCAGAAAATAAAGTTAGTAAAAATATTTTTCAAGGAATTAATTTGCAACAGCAAGCTCACAAGGTGTGCTATACGAACTACAATATTGTAGCATTTTTTTATGGATAATATTGTGAATCCTTGGGTTCTGAATTCATAACAAAAATAGGATTACTGCGGTAGTCTGCAAAATACTTGAAATATAATAATAGAAACACATGGCATTGAGACAAGTTTTCGGAGGAAGAAAATCCCATGATCCTTGAAAGTGGATTTCCGGAAACCCGTGATCCTAGAGAGGTGATTTACCCTTTTGTCCACCCATAACAAGTCTCTGAATTGAGTGAACTCGATTTCACACAAAAACACTTGACCAATCGTTTTGGCATAGACCACCTAATTACGACCACACAAAATTCATTAAATTTGCTCTTGGACTCACAAAACATTCACGATCCCGTAATACAAGTGTGGGCCCGCTTGAACGTAGGTCGACAAATTTCATAGATTATACAGAAGATAGTATAAGCGAAACCCCTTCCTCGACCCTGCTCAGATTTTAAAAGTTAAAAATAATAATATATGTTAATTTTACCCGCCACCCGCAAAATGGCGGACCGTTTTCAAATAAAAACAAACGTTAATTAACATAAAACACAAGAGTTTTAAAATTTTGTACCTCAGCACGTATTGGCGATGGTATAATTTGATTTTATTTTTGTTTAATCAGAGATTTGAGCCGTAGGTACATTTTTGGCCGAAAAATTGGATTGGATTTTGCGTGCCCGAAAATGTAATTAGATTTTTTTTATTTTACGACAATAATCTGATGTTTTAATGATTGTTACGGTGAAAAGCTTTTGTGAACAAAATGCTGAGAAATTGTTTTGTAAAACATTTTCATGTTGTGGAATTATACATTGATTCCATTAATGTTTAATGGGAATATGAATGCTGAGTACACATTACGCAACTCTATTACATTGATCCAGTACAAATACGCGTAATATCTATTCTAATAAACTAAAAATTGTTGTTCGATTACATGTTCGTATGGATTCCTTTATGTGCTTTTAGGGCATAATACTTCCCATATAATTTTATAGTTTGATCCGGCTTCGTTTTGCACAAGCATTTCGCAGCTCTCAAAATAACTGGGTTATATTCTGGCGCATTCTACATACGCATATTTAAATATGTATGTATCGCTCAACCTATTTTCCTTAAGGGCTCACTTTACTTGATTTATCGAAAATTCCTTTGATGTGAGGCACTTGAAGCATCTCCACCTAAAATGCAAAAACGCTTCCATTTTTCAAGAACCCAAATAGCAGTTGGGCAACAAACATTTTATCCCGTATTCCGCCCGGAGTGAAAAGCTGATACAACTCAAAACTCATACAAATTGTATCAAAATGAGATCTATAAGTGTATATATTATACAAAAAGGTTTAGCTGATAAAACAGCGGGTATATTGGTATTGTCCGTCAGGGGTCTAAGTTTGGAGCCCGTTCAATAGATTTCAGAAGAAACCCTTCTGTAGGAGAGTCAAGTCACGCCCAGGAGCACTCGGTTCCAGCATAGTAAGGTACAGTCGCAACGATACATATAAATAATTCATACGAGTAGATACGAGTCGATATTGAAACAATCCGCTTTCGTATATACTTTTTAGGGAGCAACTCTTAAGGCGAAGCAATCATGCAAATAGGATTTGGGTGGATTTAAAAATTATGTTGCTTTTATACGTAAACGGTTTCGGTACGAGTAATAGAGCAAAGTAAATTGCCCGAAGCCTAATCCTAAGCTTAAAAGATGCAGATTTTGTACTTGTTATCCTTTGTTATTTTAGTGTTATTGGGTTTGTAACTGTTCGTTTTGTACGAAAGAATTCAGATTTTTATTTTAACGTAAATATTATAGCTGAAACTAAGTTCAAAACACTTTAGGCAGTTATTTTTGAGTAGCTATTTATTGTTGATTGGACAGAAGCGTCCAGTGTAGATAAACACTAACGTGCGCGTCGTGAAGATTTTTGGGTTTAAATTTCCTTTAATTATAAAAGTGGATTGTGAAGTTAAATCACACACAAAAGGTAATTATTAAGACTAACTTTCTAGATTTAGACCAGGGTCATTCTCTATTTTAAAGAGCACTGATATCATACGAGGCCGAAAAGAGCTTTTGTTAAAAGCGATAGATAAAACATGATTCCATTACAGTATTCGGTGAAAATTACACGATATTCGATAATAAACATCCGGTAAATTTACCCCAGGCTTATCCTAACATAGAAATTACGATTATTGTTGACACAAAATATAATCCTCGCCACACAAAATACGGTACGCCCCTTTAATTAAAAATAACCATCGGAAAATTATCATCGACATTAAATTTTATCACAATCCTGTAGGTATAATAACTTTTCATTCATAAATTATACTCAGTTTGTTTGCAAATGTTAAACATTATTATGTTCATAAAATTTATGAGGTACCAATTATATGGTATTTTCGTAAATATATTAATTGCTCAATTTATAACGATGCCATTGAACGGAGGTGCGAAGGAAATTAAAAACGTTTGCTTACGTGCACGCGATCCGATAATTAAGACAATATAACGATCTGTGCTCATAATTCTTGCTTACGTGATCGTTAGATAGGTAGAAGTAGTGGGTGGTGGAACGATTAGAAAAAACTGCTCGGATTGGGTATCATTGCCTAAAACAATGACAAATATTTTAGGTATTTTTTGTAATCGTAAATTTTATCGAAATACACTGGTTTCTAATTTGAGAACAGTAACAGCTTCATTTTTAAAATGCAGGTAAGTGATATTTTATGTTCTAATAATTGGCATTTCTAAAAGGAGCATAATATTATGAATTTCGTTTAAAGTGTCCAAAAATAATGCTCGCTGGGGTAGTTACTTGCTTTTCCATTAAAAGGTAAACACACGTGAAAATATGCAAACAGCACTTGACTCCCATTACATTTTCCTTCATACCAGCTAAGCTGGAATCTCCCACTCCCCCTTAATAATACCCATCTTTGAAAGGGAGCCAGGATTTAACCAACATAGGTACCTACCTACTCGCACGTTTTCTCCTATCAACAACTTCGCACAGAATTACATTATCCAACGTTGTACATTGTTACTTTTTTTTTCGAGAATATTCCTCCTGTTTCGAGAATGTTTCTCGTTTTTTGCTAAGAGTAAGATCTGAAAGCTTTTCTGTCTAAAAGGCGGGTAGTGGCTTAATGACTTCTGGGCTGATGTGTGTGGAACGACTGAGATGTGGAATGTATGAAGACTTCTTTTATTTAGCGCGGTCAAAATGTATGGCAGAGCTAATATTTTTTTAAATAAAATTTCAACGCAAGGGGGTTTAGAATACACGGTAACAGATTGTGCGTTGAAGTCCCTGCCATCCTGTATAATTTTCAACTTAATTTTTTTGTACTTACTTTTTTTTTTTTTATATCTTTATTTGAAAAAAAAAGGCTTTAATCGCTAAGCGATTATGCCAGCCTCGTAGTTTTACAAAATAAATAGAAAATGAGTAACAACTAGGATCTTAACTTAATTAATTTTACAATCAAGTAATATAACTTAATAGCTAATTCAGATGTAGGTTTAGACAAGATCAAATTACATACGCCAACATCCCTTAACCTAAGTCCCGCTTCTGATTCCAAAGTTCTCCGTTCTGCCCCAACCCGAGCACACTCCACCATTGTACTTACTTCATAACGTAGTGTATGTTAGTTTTTTTTTCGATTTAAGGGTAGGTACACATTTACTTCTAGCACATAAAATATACAAAAGCGGAAATACTGCCTTGTCTACAGTCAACTTTTCAGTGATACAAAGACAAACAACAATTGAAATGGTAGGATAAGCATAATATTCTATGTGGATGAAAACCCCAAGTACCTATGTAGTAAATTAATAGGAGAAAACACAACATAACACATAACATCACGTATGTTTTCCCCAAAGGATGAGACAGAGTTGTACCTATAGTACACACCCACCTCTTGCTAGTTATATTAAAGTCCCATGTAATGTCATGTTCGTGAACGGGCGCTGTCAGTAGGGACTGATCATCTCTTAGCTGCCACGGCTTATTTTAATTAAATTTAATATTTCTATTATTTTTATCTTTTGTATTACGGAAGCTTTTATTGATGCTTTTCTTACATGCATAATTTCAACATGAATGATGTAACTTTGTAACCATATTTTGATTTAAAAGAGTCTCCGTGGAGTTTGTTGCCCGTTCTTCTCCAAAGGTACCTACTACGCATGGGCAACAAACTTCATCTTTCTGACCGACTTACCCCTTGACAATACAAAAGTGCCTGTAATTGGTTTAATTGAAATAAATGCTATCAGTTTTTTTTTCGTTTTTTGTTTGGAGACTAGCCTATTGCCATTAACCGGGCACATAATCGGACTCCGGGTTGCTGCTGAGGAATTAATTAATACTTTGAAAACTCTAAGCCTACTGTAGTGCACTATTTTACAGCTGTTTATGAAACTCCTACTGTACTGTCAGATACTGTCTGTCTTTCAACAATGCAAGAACTTCCGTCTGAAAAAGTTCTGGCTTTGTCGGAGTTGAGCACAATCAGACACTGCGGAAAACAACTCATTCAGCTAGTTTTGTGGGTACTGTAGATTTTACGCGAAGCTCGAAGAAAAATTATATTAATGATTATATTGTTCCTAGGTAGGTATTTGTGGGTTGGATTTCTATTACTGTAGGTATTTCAGTAATTCAATCAGATATTTTAAATGCAAACTTCGAATCGGAAATTAATTAGGAAAGTGACCACATAGAACTTCTTTTCTTTCTGTTTATTTTTTATAGTTTTAAGTTGTTTTTTTTTTTATTGTAAATGCACGCATTTTGCTTAATTTAATTTCTTTCTTTAAAAGCGAGAATACTAAAGGTTCAAAAATTATATTAAGTAAATTATTGCTCGTTCATCTCACGAGTACAGTCGACCGCCCATCAGTGGTAACACTTGTATTTTAAAAATCGTCCTTACTACTACGACATAACTGCACTATTAATGTCATATTGATACCACTGAAGGGCGTTTGTCTGTACCTACAGGAGTTTACAGATCAAAAATAATGCGAATTACTCATTAATATATAACGGAGAAGGTACGTCTCTCTCGTTATCATCAGCCATATTTTAACTACTGTGCGCATACTATGGGAAGTGTTGGTTATTGCGCAATAGAAAAACCGTTTGCAGTTCAAATCAAATTTTAATTTATGAATAAATTAATCACACACTGTAGCTACACGACACTACTATACAGTACGTGCGACAGTTTCTAAACGTGTTCACTGCTTGACCGCCACCGACCAACTCTGCTTTAAGTATGGTCGAGCGTTATGTTTCAGACTCTATCGAGCGCCGCCTGGTGACGCTGGCGTCCCGGTTAGCCAAAGTCAAACGATCGATTTAACGTATTTCCGACATATTCATATATTATATATTGTGTTGTGCCGTGTTTCCTGACCATCATCATCATTCTCCTGCCTTTTTAATTTGTGGTCGGCGCAACATGTCTTGACCAGCAGTGGTAGCCTAGTGGTAACGGCCACGACTAACGAATTATCGGTCGTATTTTCGAACCTAGTCAGGCGCTTTACCTTGCGTAAATTATTTCATCACCACTGCTCTCAAAACGGTAAAGGGAAACATCGTGAGGGAACCGGCATGTCCAAGAACCAAAAATTCGAAAATATGTGACGTCTACCAACCCGTACTGGGCCCGTGTGGTGAGTTTTGGACCATTCCCGCTCACTGAGAGGAGGCTTGTGTCCCAACAGTGGGATCATTATAGGCTGATTATGCAACATGTCTTACATACTTCTCTATTAGTCGTCATTTCGGTAGTCACCCTTTTCTAGCCATTTCGTCTCTAACACAGTCCATGCATCATTAATTTGATCTTCCCCTCTTGTACTAACATAATTCAACACAATACCAAATGAAACCTGCTCTTAAAAAAGCCCTCCTATTACAGAGCTAAAACCCAACTCAAGGCTCGTACACACTGGCGCGACGCGACGCCCGACACAAAGGCACCGCGTGTCGCGCGACGAGCGGCGCTTTTGTGTAGCGCTGTCGCGGCGCGCGTGTCTGTGCGAGCCTTCACGCTAAAACATAATTATTTAAAAATAACTGACGTCCAAAAAAAAACACTACTAAGTGAAAAATAACTTTAATTTCCGAAGTCGTTTTTTGCCACCGACTTCCGAAATTAAAGTAATTTTCCACTTTGTAGTGTTTTTTTGGAAGTCGGTTGTTTATTTTTTGTATAAACGTTTTTATTTTTCCCTTTTTAGTTGTGGTAGGTAACTACTTCACACAAATTCGTATATCACAACTTGCTATGTAACAGTGACAGGAATTGATTATAAATAACATGTTCAATATACACTAAGTGGAAAAAATATATATTATTGAAGCTAACTGAAAAACTATCCCAGCAAAGTTAATCAAATTTATAAGGGACGACCCCTGAGGCATACAACAGAAAATAATTTTCAAAATCGATCCACAATTGCCGGAGATATCGCGTAACAAACATACAAAAATATATATACAGACGAATTGAGAACCTCCTTCTTTTTCAAGTCGGTTAAAAACCCAAACGAAAAATCAATCCCTACCGCCAGTTTCAGAACTAATTTCCACCAAACTACTCATTCAAACGCTAGCCTAAATGCTTTTTCGATCGTGTGTCCTTGACCCAAACTGGAACCTCCCTTGGGCATCAAGTTACGTACCCAATCAATTATTGAATAGGAACTACACTGTTTGTATTGTAAACTGGTAATTTACATAGGAATATGTATTCGTCATTTACATCATGGATTCGATTCGACTGTGTTTAGTTGTGGGGTCGCCAGGGACACATGATGGATGTTTTGTTGGGTCCGTGTGTGCCAAGCTGATTTGTGAATTTGTGATTCTGAACTTTGTCAATCTGCCTCGCCTTTTCACAATTATGTTGGGGTTGGCTTCCAGTCTAACCGAATGGAGCTGAATTCCAGTATTTTACATTGAGTGACTGATTATCTGATCGCCACAACCCAGTAACTGGGTAACACGATAACCTTTAGTAAGACTGGTTGTCAGACTTTTGGGCTTCTGACTACCCGTAACGACTGTCAAAGATCTACGAATGATAGCCAGGACCAACGGCTTAACGTAATTTCCGAGGAATGGAGGGTCTCGATATGTAATTAATGGTCACCCATCTACGAACCGAACGACGTCTACGAACATTTGTAAATATGTGAGCACCATGTATCTATCCCATAATGAATTTACCTTTCATTGCTTTATATTTAATTCTTTTTACCTATTGTGGTACTATGTTATTCTAAGAGCGTCGTCTTCATATATAATTAATGTATACATAATATTGTAAAACATTTTAAAAGAGTAACGGTGGAGTTTCTTGCCCATTCTTCTCCATACGAAACTACGTTTTGAAAGGAGCAATTAGAATCAATTCTATTTTCTTGTAAATTTTGACGTTCAAAAGTGCCTTTTAAGTGCCTATTTGAAATAAATGATTTAACTTTGACTTTGACTTTGAACCGATTCTGTACTTTTTATGAGGAGAAAATTAGGAATGATAAATAGATCAATATTGCCGTCTGGCGTTTCTCGGATAACCCGAGTCCCTAACACGAACGCGTGACGTAAACGTAACGTAAATTTGAACGATTTTTAATCCAAAATACAACTATCCTATAGCATTTTGGTTACAAATTTTGCGAGAAGTACAATTAATATCACCCATAGATATGAATAAAGTCTTAAAACTAAGTTAATATGATGTATGAAACGAGTATTTTCGGATTAAAAATCGTACGAATTAACGTTACATTAATCCGCTTGTTCATTCTAGGCCCACTAGTTTGTCGCGGATTGTTCGAAAGAGTTACCGTGGCCCTGGCGCACAGGCAACTGAAGGAACACGGGTGGGTTTTAGTCAGTAAGAGTCTGACACGCCCTTCCACTCCGCCCAGAGTGGGAGAGGTCATTTGATGATTTCCCAACCAAAAAAAAAAAAAAAGGCCCACTAGTTTGTTTTGTTTCGAATCAGATATAGTCTGTCTATTGTGTTAATGAGTACGCTAAAATAATTGTTTTATCCGATATTTGCGTAAACTTCACAATTTAAATTATGAAGCCAAAAGGCATTTTAATAATAAAAGAAAACCTAACTGCACTGATTAATTGAAGTATATTTTTCATAGGAAATAATAAATGGTCAAAATATTCTTGCCAATCCAATTTACCTAGCCGTCGAGGAAAAGAACCAGAGGGAGAGGATTTATGAATGTTACTGTTATCAATCTGTTATTTTAATTATTTAGAATTAAGTTTTTGTTATTATTGTCACACACGAATTACCAAATATTATTAAATAATTTTAATGATAACTATCCTTTGTAACATCCTTTTTAGAAAAAATGGTGCATAAGTTGTTAGCCTGTAAATAATTTTGCATTTACATACGTAGATAATATTAAGTAATTTATTGTAAATGTTTTGTGTAAACAATTGTTTGCTATCCTAAACTTAAATAAATAAAAAAAAGTTTTTTTTAAATTAAAAATGTACTGTATAAGAAATTCAGTGATAATGAACTGTTTTATGGATCTCTCAAAGACTCTCAAAAAGGGAGGAGGCCTGTGTCCTAGCAGTGGCAATATTATGGGCTGATTCTGCTTATGGATTTTTCCAGACATATATTTACAGAGGGCCTAGACAAGTGGCAATCGCGTTCAAAGTATTTCGTATTTCTACAACGACTTTAAACGGAAATTCTTTTCGGTAGGTAATGTCAGTCCCATACATTTTTGACTTTTCCATCCTGTTTATCGGTAATAGAATGTAGCTTTCGGCCCTCAGGGTAAGCAAGCAATTATAGGAAGAAAATACTTGCCTTTAAATGTGTCCTATGCGTTATACGTATGGTCCCAAATGTTATGCGTCCTAGGTCCGTCAGTTTAACAACAAAGTTTCTAAATACATAAATACTCCCTCTATAGATAACAAGCACCATAGTGGTCCATTAACCTAAATTGACTTTACAAAGTTCAATCTAGGGACTTCGATTTGAAGATAGACTAATCTTGTTTGACTTTGAGGAAGTAATGAATTTTCGTAAAATGTTTAAGATGAGATTGAAAATCCTTTGGTGTATAACAGTCGTCAGGGAGGCTGTATGATGAGAGGATAGCTAAAAGATACATTTTATTATTTTCGAAACTTTGTATATTTCCTATAATAAACATGTAATTTTCGTAAAAAACAAATTTCTTGTTCGTCTGAAAAATACAATCATCAATCACGTATAGTACTCGTTAAATACTGAGTATTTTTCATATTTTACAATCAAACGGAAAAAATCTTGCTTATTAATATTAATTGAACAGTAATGTAATATAATTAAATGATATAGGTTTTATATACTGTACTCAACATCATTATAAATTTGCCCTCAAAATACCATCCATATTATAATATGTTAATGCGAAAAATACACCGTAATATACATGTAAAAAACGTATACTTGCGAAAGATTCAACTGAAGATCCGCAAGGAAAGTTTCTGTATTTTATTGAAAAATAATGGGGCATTTGAAAGACACATGTATTTTACATGTTATTTTCAACGCTAGTTAATAACCTAAAATCCTCTTTAACACTGACCAAGCATGGTAAAGAATGATTTTTCCTAGATACCTACTCTGTCTCTGAAGTGAGAAAATGACACATTGGTATACTTAGTTAACTCAAAGCATTTATTTAAAATAAACCAATTACAGGCACTTTTGAAATGTCAAGGGGTCGGCCAGTCAGAAAGATGAGGCTAGTTGCCCATTCCAAAGCGTAGTAGATACCTATGGAGAAGAACGACCAAGAAACTCCATGGACACACTTTTAAATCAAAATATCGTTACAAAATATTGGTTATATCATTCATGTTGAAATTATGCATGCGAGAACGATGCAGAACGTTAAAAGCATCCGCAGGTAATAAAAAGATAAAAACAATTCGAAAATTAAAATAAATTAAAATAAGCCGTGGCAGCTAAGAAATAACCAGTCCCTACTAACGGCGCCCATTCACGAACATGACGCATGGATTAGCACCATTCAGCTCAACCATTGTGAAGGGAACTTACTGATCCAACCCACACGCCACCACCAGCGAGACATTTGAGTGAGCATGACATACTCTCAGCCGCCAGGGCACATTCAAGTCAATGTAACTTAACATCAAATAAAATTCAACGCTTCCTGGTTTTCTTTTCCATCGAGCACGATCGATGAAAATTCTATTGAAGCACAAGCCTCATATTTGGTCTTATCGTGATAACATTAGTCCTTAGGGTAAATGAAATTCTTACCTGTTTAATCTTATTAACGTTCAAATCTAATTTCTGTTGCGTCACAAATTCCTTCTTGACCAATAATATACATTACATTTATTATAGGTATCATTTATTATAGGTATCTAACAAGGTATTATACAACGCTTCCAAATATCCAATTACAAATTTCTATTAAACGACAATTTTCGTGACGCCCTTGGCCAATGCGCAAAAAAAAAATACTCATCGTAGAAAAAGATAAGAATTTATACAATATTTTATTTCAGCAGAAATTCATTATTCATCACTATGACGACCGCTTTCAGCGGAAGGCGTTCGTGACTGAAATCATTAATTTTTCATGCATTTTGATAATATAACTGTGGGTGAAAGTCACGGGTCATTCTAAACGAATATTTTATGTAGTTTATTTAAACATGGTTTATGTTGACTTTATCACTGGCGACGATGGTGATGAAAAGTTATGTAGTTGGGCAATCGAATAAGTAAGACAGGGAAATTACTTGTCTAGCAAACAGACTACCAATTTAAATTGTCCGTATATTCAAATCCCAACTGTCATTCTTTGACAGTTCTATTAAATGGCTATAATACAGTAAATCGGCACAGTGTGGCAATTTTATGAACAATTATTACCCTGACTGTACCTTCCTTAAGGTTAGTGTGGTCATAAATTAAAAGCCCGGCTTGTTGGATTTGGTCGGTAAATTAAACCAAGATTTATCAGAGATTTCCAGTTAATCTTAGTTTTATCGCATCCGCACACACGTTGCAAAGAAGAGAGAACTAGAGAGCTAACTAACAGAAGGCCAATTCTCGTAATTACAGTACGGTCGTCGAGAGAATGCGTTCCTGACACCAGTCAGTGCAACAATTCTAGTAACGAATAAAGATCAAATTCGCAAAACACGTATTCGTTTGTATGAAACTGACAGGTGTCAAGAACGCTTCCTCTTGACGGCTGGAGTGTAAAAACGTTAAAAATCTAGTCATAATCTCGTCTCAAATCAACAATCACTGTCAAAAACTTGCCAACACTGTAGGTAAATTAGAGGTTTTTTGACAGATTGAGACTGACATTAGTATGCGAACGTAAATAAGAATTTACGTACACATCTGTTTTATAGGCTACTCTGTACTCATAACGCATTTTGCGTTTCCTTAACTAGCAAGCTATAACACGGCTTAAAACAAAGATGGGAGTTTCCAGTAAAGAAAAGTTGGCAAGAATAGAAATTGTGTGGTACCTTTTGGGCTAAGTGTTAGTAGCCTTTTAATGAGAATTTTGTGTTTATATTTTGTTTTTGCTTTTTGTTTTTTTTTTAGATATATATTTATACAGAATTGAGATTCGTGATTCGAGTATCGTGAATCGTTTTTACTTATTGTTAATGTCCTTGTAAATTATATGTCGCTGTTGGGCCTCGCTTAATAAATGAATAAATAAAGTGAGATGACGTCAGGTGGGTGGGAGGCAGCGTCCTCCTGTCTCAGTATCTACTAAGTAGAACAAACTGTTATAATCCATCTAGCAGCCACGCGTGACGGGTTTGGTCATTCACCTTTTGGTCGTTACTTGGAGGTCCTTTAAGTTCAGCAGTATAAGCCTAATATACACAGTAAAGGGCATCGACGCGAAAACTTGACCATGAATTCAGCACGAACTCAACCCAACCTCAAAGCATTTATTTCAATTAAACCATTTACAGGCACTTTTAAGCTGACAAGGAGTCGGTCAGTCAGAAATATGAAGCTAGTCGCCCAATCCAAAGCGTAGTAGGTACCTATTGAGAAGAACAGGAAAGAAACTCCATGGACACTCTTTTAAATCAAAATATGGTTACACAATATTGGTTACATCATTCATTTTGAAATTATGCATGTGAGAATGCATGTAGAACGTTAAAAGTGTCCATAATAAAAAGACAAAAACAATTCAAAAATTAAATTAAATTAAAATAAGCCGTGGCAGCTAAGAAATGACCAGTCCGCAGTGACGCTGACTAGTAGTCACATGGGTGTAGAATCTATAGATTGTTCTATAGATCGATGTATGTTGTAGATTGATATCTGTTGTCTATAGATCCCACCAGTGTTGAAATATTTTCTCGGTTAAAGAACTGACGAGAAGTTTTTACGCTGTGAGTCTAGGATCATGCAGGTAAGGTACTGACACCGAGTATTTGTATCCGCATCATACTATAGTGAAAACAGGCCGAATTTTATTTGACATCCCGTTTATAATATTTCAACTTTGGTTTTATCATGCACCTACGTAGAAAATGTAGGAAAAAAAATATATATACAATAAATATTATATTAATATATAATATATATACCTAGGCGTGTACCTGCATTTGGCGTGAGCTAGCTCTTGACATCAGGTACTTAGGCCTGGTATTTTTTGACAACAATTTGATACATGTATAATGTAAAAAATTATGAAGTTACCATCAACGGCCCTGGTGTTTTTATCCAACAAGACGAAACTTGTGTCTGTGTGCTTGTGTGTTTGTAAAATAAAACCATACTCCATTTGAAATAAGATTAGAACTTTAAATAAACCTGTTTTATAGTCCGTTCAACCAATTTTGCCTTCTATTCCATAGGCATAAAGATGGCATTAAAAGCAAAAACGTGGTTACAATACCCACTGTGTACTGCAGCTGCCATTTGTCATGTCACCAACGCAATAGAAATCAAAATTGGTTGAATGGGCTGTAAAAAAAGGTTTATTTAAATTAATTCTAATTTTATTTTAAATGGAGTATAGATGCGACTTTTTTCTTTCTTCTAGGAGGATATAACTATGCAGGCACATTGTTTATGGACGTGCCCTATTAGATATTGCAGTTTCGCAGTTACCTAGAGATTACATTTATAATAATCATGAACTTTAAGTTATAGGCTACATTTTTGATAAAGTACCTAAAGATAGAATCCAAGGATATCAGGATCATTTTGCAACTACCAATTTTTCCGCTACACACAGCGCGGTAGAGATCGTCTAATTTAAAACTGCACGCCCCTCCACTAAAATTTCTATACAAATGTTTGAAATGTGTACGCAACAACCAGTGGAGGAGCGTGCAATTTTACACCGGACGATCTCTACCTATTATCGTAACAAGCGATATACATATTCAACACTGGCGGTAGACTTAAGGCTGATATTGTAAGCACTACTTTAAGTGATGGTTTGTGACGTCATAGGTAAGTCAAGTTTCAGTAATTCAAGGGAAAGGTCGAGTGTGTCACTTTATATTATTTGGTAATAATCTAAAGTAACACGTTCGCACTGTGTGGTTAGGCTTTTAGGCACTAAATAGTGATTTTCGAGGTGAATGTATTTATTTTAATATGGGTTTTATTTTAGGTAGTTATATGTATTTGAAAGTTGGGTTTTATTGAAGAGGTCAAATGGCGGTGACTTTTAACCTTGATGAAAAGTAATAACATGGTCTTCTTCATACGTTACCAGACTACCACATCTAATTTCGAATACTGGTTTATTACGTTACATAAAAAAATCCCACCTACCAATTGTAAATATTGCACCAACGTTTTCCATAATTATTAACGGTTAGTATTTAAACGATCGAATATAAATTCAATCTAAGGGTGTCAAAAATACCGATTATGACGTATTGAAATACTAAGTGAGCGAAACACCGAGGGCGAACACAAATATTGAAAACGGCGGGGCGGCGATTTAAAAATACGAATCTGAGGTATTTAGAACGATCAATAAAATAATTG
Source organism: Dryobotodes eremita (assembly GCA_917490735.1). NCBI lineage: Eukaryota > Metazoa > Arthropoda > Insecta > Lepidoptera > Noctuidae > Dryobotodes > Dryobotodes eremita. The sequence goes on from OU823261.1 coordinate 8,159,734, forward strand.
TCAAGCGAACAAATTCGTATTTGAGTAACAATTTTGCAGCTCACATTACGTATACAGGGTTATTGGTAAAACACCAGCAACCTTTTAAGGGGTCATTGTACTCATCATTATAAACAACTTTTACTATGGAGCAAACCTGAAATCGCGAAAAAAATATCAGCTGTTCCCTACGTTTTGAAGTGTTATGCGAATATAAATGTAGGGAAAATCTGTTTTTTTTTTTCGCGATTTCCGGTTTGGTCCATAGTAAAAGTTGTTTATAATGATGAGTACAATGACCCCTTAAGAGGTTGCTGGTGTTTTACCAATAACCCTGTATATTCAACATCTGGCATTTATTATATTCCAAGAGTGCTGCGTTGTATCCTAATCGAGGTGTTTTAAAATTATAAGTGAGAGTGCCTAAATAAAGTCACCAACAATAGAGGGGATCTGGCGCTCGGCGGCCGCTGCCGAGGCACGCTCGCTTCGCTCGCTCGCCTTTTCGCGTTAATGGTCACTGTTGTAACCTAACCCAAACGGTTCGTTACTTGATTTTGCACTTCACTCTCAGACTCACTCGATTGTTACACTGGCACTTGTAGGAGTAGTATTTTTTTGGCCAATTTAGTATTTAATTCAGACATTTGGAATTTTAGTTGCCAGCTTAGATTTACTTTTTTCCACTGTGTAGCTTATTTTAATCATTCATAATTATCGCCAGTTAAATTAATTTTTCTCAAACATAATTTAACGCCGCTCGGTTTAGTATTAAAGTATTTCATTAACATTACAGTCATTTATATAATATTTATTCGCCCGATTAATAATTCCCCAATAATAATCATTTGATGGTACAGCATTTTCTGATTTTTTCTACTGAATAGTATTTTTTGAACCTCCTTCAACATACCACCTTACCCTCAATATCTTCTGTATTATTTGTGAGATATTAAAACATATTTGCCTTGCTTAACTCTCTTTTCCTTCATTGTTTCCCTGTACAATTGTTTTTCCCGAAATTGCCAGTATCTTTTTAAGGAAACCATTATTTTAATCACGCCAAATATAATAACAAAACTTGCACAAACATAGCATGAAAGAAAATAAGCTCAAATGATACAGTTTGATGTAAAGCCTAGACTACACGGTCGATGTACCACAGTCACGGAACCAACCGCTTTTCTAGAAAATGTTTGTGAGTCATGAACCCCACTTTATGATTCTAGAACTTTTCAAATGGTATCGGAAATTAAACTTTTGAATATACACCGGTTTTATTTATTGTTGGCCATAATTTTGTATGGGAATAAAGTAAGAATTACTTGATAAATAGGGCGAGTTTGAAAACCCTCTTTAATCATAAATGTTTGTAAAGAGTTTCTATTTAGAAAATGGTATTTATGTTTTATCGTGTTTTTACGTTGATTTTAAACAAGCCGTGAAGGTTGGTTGAAATATTGACTCATTGGAAAAAAAAAACTAATATTTACTTTCATCAGTAAGCTCATCCTTCCTCCATAAAAATACCCGTTCCAAGTTCTAGTGGTTTTATTATAAATTGCTAGTTAATAAAGCAAAAATCCAGCTTCCAAGCATTTTTGATCTTCACTGCAAATAAAAAAATACCCTGGGCCGACTGAATTTTTCACCTCTCGTATAGGATAATAAAAATGGCTTGCAGCCAAAAATTTTATTTCTTTATGAAGTTCATTTCTGCGCCTGGCATAAAGGATTTTATAATAATAGTCTCCGAGAAATTCTATATTTTTTATAAATAATCCGAATGAGAATTTTGTATTCCGATTTAAGAATGAATAAAAAAAATTGCTTTGTTTAAAAAAGTAGGTTTATTCTGCTTTGCTTATTGTTCCATTTTATTCAATATATATTAATAGAGCATAATCATTATTACGTCTAAAAAACTCTCCAACTACTTAAATATCTAGAAAAACTGTTTTAACAATTACCCTATTTTAATCTTTTAACCTCTTTTCTCATTTTTCTTTTACTGAAAATGCGAGCAAACAACGGATGATATTTTGCAACCACGATCACACAACGTTTGCTGGTCAAAGTTACGATCGCAGTACAATGTTTTCAGCCGGGTTGGTTGTGGCCACGAGTGCAGCGAACGGGCAGAGTTAAGCTTAAAACTTTTGTGAAATAAAAACGCTTGTAATATTTCGAATTTATGTTTTAGTGTGCCTGCGTTTTCTTTTAGAATTATTCAAATGTAGATTGTTTACTTGCAGCTGGGGTTATATTTTGGTAAAATTATTAGTATTTAATCTTAACTTTGTTTTCTGTAAGATATTAACAGCGTGCAAAAATTGTGTGATTCTTTCAGTGATCAGATAATTCTTTGAATATTTTTACTTTCTAGCAATTCGATGCACTTTTGAATGTTCCTACTAATCAAAACGTTGAAAATGGGTAAACAAACTCAAACTGCCTATTTTAACAGTGTGAGTATTAAGCTATTCACGAACCTGATTGATTTAAGATCTTTCTTTGCCATGACCTTTAACTATACTAATAATATAAATAATATCGTATTATAAAGAGGTATATTTGTTTGTTTGTAAGTTGGGGGTAATGTCTGGAACTACCAGTCGGATTTTAAAAAATATTTTTGCCTTTGATAGCCTAATTCTTGAGGAAAGCTATAGGCTTTTCAAGATCATGCTATGACCCTTAGGAGCCGAGCAAAAATAAAATAATACTGAAAGAACGCTAAGTGAAAACGAAGTGATAGCGCAGGCAGGTGATGCCATGCGACGGGGTGGGTCGGGGGTACAAGGACGCGGGCGAAGTCGCGAGCACTGGTTGAAGACCTTAGTCTTCAAACATTGCGGGATTGGCGACGAGAAGACTTGACGAAGTTTTCCAAACACTGCCAAACCCAACTGGATCCTTCTGTCGGCTTCTGCAGTCCGACCAGTGCGTCCTGCCCGTTATAACATACGGTGCCGAAACATGGACGCTGACAGTCGGGCTGGTCCACAAATTTAAGGTCGCTCAGCGCGCTATGAAGCGGGCTATGCTCGGGGTTTCTTTGAAGGATAAAATCAGAAACGAAGTTATCCGGAAAAGAACCGGAGTTACCGACATAGCTTGCAGAGTAATCAAGCTGAAGTGGCAGTGGGCTGGCCATGTTTGTCGGAGGACCGATGGCCGGTGGAGCAGACGAGTCCTGGAGTGGCGTCCGCGTATCGGCAAGCGTAGTGTGGGACGCCCCCCAGCTAGATGGACCGACGACCTCAAAAAAGTGGCTGGGACAGACTGGATGCGGAAGGCGGAGGACAGGGTGTTGTGGCACAGCATGGGAGAGGCCTATGTCCAGCAGTGGACTGCGATAGGCTGAGTTGATTTATTGAAGTCGCGGGCAGAAGCCAGTCTATAGTAATTTAATAAAGAAGTTAAATTTGTGAGTTTTTATATAGGGGTAATCTTCGGAACTCCTGTTCCGATTCCGAAAATTCTGTCACTAATGGAAACTTACAGTATTGCCGATATTTTATTTTAAAACAAGAAATTTCACGTGGACGGAGTCGTAGGCAGAAACTTCTTCTTTCTTCTTCTTCTTTTCTTTCTTTCCCTTTTTATTTTTAGTACTTTATATTACCTACGCATCACAGGTACTTAAATGTTTTCGCCTATTTCAAAGCCCATATCTGAAACCTATCGATAATATTCTGTTAGCATGACATTAATGCGTATTCTACTCGAATGTAATGGGCCGGATACGATTGTATACAACCGATACAAACAATAAAGTTTATATTGCTGCCTATAAATATTCGATAGTCAACTGTATGATTTTGATCGATTATGAATTATATTGGGTTATTTATAAGTACAGGGTAAATGATTAGGTATCCTTGCTTGATTTCTAGATTACACAATAATTTGATGACATGAAAGTTACTGTTCGAATTTTGAAAATGAATGTCCTCTATTTATTTTCATGAAGGGTCTTTAAAGACGGAAATTGTATTGTAACTTTTTTTTTATAATTTGATAGTGAGCGTCAAATTAGATTGTTGTCAAAAATTAAATTTTTACTTTTGCCCTCACCGTACTAAATCTCGCGGTAAAGTCTCCATACTGAGAAGAGTGAGCTCACACAAAAATAATGCCGTTTCCTTCACAATCAAGACAAGTCTCTGCAACATTGTGAGTGACGGAGGTGTCAAAACGAAACAAAAACACGATCACGGGCACCGTTTCAGTCCCACACACGACAAGCATTACACCCATGACATTAATAAGTAAACCAGAATCAAACGTGTGACTAAACTGGAACTAAACTTTAATATTGATTATTTCCGAATTATTAATTCAAGACATTATTGATGACAGCTTTCCAAATAGAATAACTTCGTCTATTGACCTCAGGTTAACATCCAAACAAATCGTGTTCACCGTTAAAAATATATCAAAATTACGCAGTACCTACACAATGTTGTTGACTAAAACTGTTGTTGTTGTTTAAACAATTGTAAACTGCATTATTAATGTTACAAACAGTTTACTCGATCGTATGTACAGACTAAATGCTTTGTACATAAATAGAAGCGTAGACATGCAAATAAACCACACTTTTCTGATTCTCATGATGAATTAAGAACAGAAAGAAACACACAGGACTTGCTGTCTGACTTGCAATTTGGACATCTAGACTCAATTATGGGTGCGCCAAAGTTCACCTAAATTTTCAACTCCGATAATTTGAAATCCGAAAATGTTCTTCCTAACATTTTTCATCCTAACAATCACAATTCCTAACTACTCTGTCTCTAATGTTCATAATTCCGAAGCATTCAACTTTATAATGTCAGTAGCAATAAACATCTATTATACTTTTATTTGTTTTCCTATATTTTCTCAACATAACCATCTTTTACACTATTATTCAAAGTCATATCTTTTTTGTTTAGATTTCTTTTTATTCATAATAATCAGTATCATCATCATTAATTTTGCGTAACTTTATTTTCACATAACATGTGTAACATATAAGAATAAAGCGTATTCTTTAATTTTATTTATAGCGGTGTGTACCTGCAAAGATATCCATAGGTTAGGTTAGGTTAGAACTGTGACCAACTACGCGCGAGCCGAGCGAGCGAAGCGAGCGGTGCCGCGGCAGCGGCCGGCGAGCGCTACCTCGAAATTGGTCGCGAAATTTTTCTAAGTATTTTTTTCATAGTGCCCCCAAGACGACACTCTGACCTGAATTTCATTCATTTAAGACAAAAATCAGTCTAACGATCTTTAATCCATGGTTTAATAATATACTTCGCCAGGTATAGCATTCCGAGACATAGTGGTCACGTGGGTGACACAAGCCTACGTCATCACTGCTGTGTTACCAGTAGTGTGTCATAATAACTCCCCAACCTCCTTTATTACCTGTGCGAATCCGATAAATCAATGAGGTTTTAACTAGCAATTACGTCGTTATAACTTTAAATTGAATTGTTTCGTTTGATTAGAAAAACAAAACAACAATTCAAATGCTTGATATATATTTTTTAACAGAATGGTGACTGAAAATGTTTCCATACTTCTTGTTTTGTAACAATAAAGTGGCAACTGGATAGTGACGTAAGCTTGTGTCACTCTCGGAGTGCCAGACCTTGTTTTTTTAGACCACGCTTTAATCATTCTAAACAGTTGGTTTAAAATATAGTGGGTAGTATAGTGGGTAGGTTATATATAAGTTAGGTAAAAATATTATGGTAATTATGTTTAGGGATAAAAGCGTTATGATAAAAAACAGTAGGAGTTTAAATATATTTACATTAATGATATTATTAATTACAATTTTCGGAAACATGAGTGTTATGAACATCGCCGGTAGCACTACAAATAGTATGAATGAAAACTTTAGGATGAAAAATTTTCGGAAGAGTGATCATTCGGATTACAAATCATTAGGAAGAACAATTTCGGGTAAAGAACTTTAGGTGAGCCAATATGGACCCCTCAATTATTGCCACATTCAAGCAATTCTAAATATCTATACATTTTATGACGAATCACTTAACTATCTATGTCCATTATAAAATACTATTGTGTTTGTCATTACTATTTTCATACGCATTTTTCTTTAGATAAGAATCAAGTAGCTACTCTTTACAAAACAAAAATGGATACCTTAAATCATAAAATAATCATAACATCGATTAAAACAGTAAGCTATTCAATATTGTATAGACTTACCATATTTAACTTGTTCTACCCGTATTTTACGTGAAAAAAATTACTATAACAGCCAAATCTGAATGCTTTTGGACACGGAAAAAAGTCATTAACAGTTAATGCTAGCTACGAATTTGATTGGAAATTAAAATACACTTTAATTATGATTTATTGTTATGGGAAATCATTGTTTGTCTTTGGAAATTATAATAGACTAGCCACCCGCCCCTGCTTTGGACGATTTTTACGACTTATTAAATACATCGAGATTTCTTTATTATTATAATAATGAAGGTTTAATACTAATGTATTAAACACTTTTATACCTTTCGGGATAAATTCTCAAAAATTACTAATTAATAATCATTCATTTTTATTTCATTTATTATTTATTTTAATTTATTAATAGTCATATTGTTTTATATAACGCCATAACCAAGTCACTATTAATATTCGTTGGTTTGCATGTTATATTTAATAGACAATATTTATCGTGCGTTCATAAATGTCAATAAATTATGAGGCACGTTTGTTTTGAAGGTATTTTGGTCTAATAGTTTAAAGACATGCAACGTTCAGATCTTATGTTAGATAGAAAAAAGTAATTTAATCATATTTTACAAAAAAACATTATCAAAATAATAGACGTTTCGAAAAATGTAATTTCTGTCTTTTACAACTGCAATATCTCGGCAATCTATGCCAACAACTAGGTAAATACCTACATATTTTTTTAATTTATAATTGAAACCCTATCAAAAATCTGCATTTCAGTGATGAAGTCTAAAATCTTGTTTGAAAGAATATCCCAGTTTTTTGAGATTTTTTTATTTGCTTTGTAGTTTATACTTGACGACAAATGTCAGAGATTACAGTCATTTAGTGACGTCGCCCGCACCTATTTATCGCCTTTTTTTTTAATCAATTGGTCCATACATTGTAAGCAGCAGGTTTAGTCTGTAAAAATCTCATCATGAGAACTTATGTGAAGTCAGCTTGAAATGAGCTATTATTCCACATGAATCATTGTTCGAATGCATAATCACCTAAAGTTGAGATGTTGGCTAATATGGAATGAGCATTTGTATCGAAAAAAAAATGTGTTTTTTTGTTTCAACTAACACACAACCACCCCTCCTCTTACACCCTATATACACAAATTTGTATCGAGGCTTAAACATAAATTTTAAATAAATATGCGTCTTTCTGGCATCCCAGGATATTTTTTACAAAAATATTAATATTTATGAATAAAAATAATAAATTTTATGAATAAAAATAATATATTTTAAAATTATGGATATTTTTTATGAAGCCTTTCCATAGTGTTGTAGCGGCATATACAACGCCGCCACATGCAAGCTACGCATCACACTGACGTCACGCAAAATCCTATATCGCGCAAGCAGAGTTTACCGCGCAACTAACATACAGGCTGGCCGGAACATTGACGTCCAAAAATAAAATTTAGGTCCCTCGTATCGTGGGGTATCCGAATCACCCCCATGTATGTTCCGCGACTTTTCATAGTTTTCGAGTTACGAATTTTTTTCTGATTTTTTGAGAATGATCTTTTGATCTTTTATGAGAACTTTTTCATAACTTTCATCACAGTTACGAAGCTGATTATTTTATGCATAAAAGTACTACTCACGAAGATTCAGTTGCAAAAAAAAATCTCGACAAAGCCATGTACTTTTTTTTTATTTTTTTTTAGATTGGTCAGGTCGATCATTCTCAAAAAATCAGAAAAAAATTCGTAACTCGAAAACTATGAAAAGTCGCGGAACATACATGGGGGTGATTCGGATACCCCACGATACGAGGGACCTAAATTTTATTTTTGGACGTCAATGTTCCGGCCACCCTGTATATACAACGTTCCGACATGAAACGTCGAGCAGTTGCCCACCAGACAAGACACCCGTCTGGTCGGAGGATTCTCCCTTTTCTATGGAGGTATGAGTGAACTTTACACCCTGTTCCTCGTACCTCTATACTTTCATAGCAAAACATTTCTTTAGGTAATACATCCGAATATCCGATCTCTGCACATGATGCTAGCATCATGTGCAGAGATCGGATATTCGGATGTCTAATACTATCTAATAATGTCAAGCCCTAGGGCTTGACATTATTAGATAGTAGCTCTCATTATTCGCGATCCAGACTCGACAATAGCACTAAAAAATATGTTAGTAAACCTTCCCTAAAGTTTTTATCAGTATAATCCACGCCTGTACGATTTCAACCACATTTTTTCAGTAAAAGCTGAATGCCAAACAAAACAAATCCAACGTCCATTAGTTAAGATTAGGCGGAACGGTGACAGGTTTGGAGGCCAGCTCTTATAAGCACCATTAAGTTTTGTTTTTCTCATTTGACTTAAAGTGAGACATTTCTAAGTATTCACTTTGAACGAATCTATGTAAATTGTTGGTGGAAAAAGGTGTTGGCTGGAAAAAAATGCCTTTAAATAATAAACAATAAAATGGAAATAACAGGTTTTATGGGGTAAAAAATTTTGTTCACGAGTCTTCTTATATCCCACCTATATATTTAGAAATCAGCCTAAAAAGAGTGAAAACTAATTAACTCTTACTTTTGAAGTAAGAAGTATGTGTAGATATGATAAACCGATACATTTGTTCAAATGTTGGCACTGTCGTAAAGTTGAATTCAAGTAGGTAGGTACCTACATAATGTATAAACCACGTACGGTACTTATTTTTCTATGGGCCTGTGTCGCCTGAACTAAATGGTATTATTATTATTATTTTTAAAATGTCTTTGACATAGCGCGGGACTATGGGATCTCGGTCCTTTGGAAGGCGTATGAGGGGCCGAAGCCAACTCGCAGAGGCCACTTGAGATAATTTTAAACAATAAGTGGGCGCCAGCCGACGATTATTTCTATATGCACTATGCAAGTGTACCCAAGGACAAACCCCGGTTGGTGCAGGGCTATTTGCAGGATATGGAAAAAAAAAGATAATAAACTATGGATTTCGGTAGCTTAAGTGGACTGGTTACCTAGACCTATGGAAAGACTTTTATAACCCTTGCCTGACGAATAATAATAATCATTTTATTTCAGGAAATTATTCCCATGTTAAGCACAACAAAATACAAATTACATAGAAATATACTTATGGATTCATTGAACAAAATTTAAATATTACAATTTAAAAACGTTACATTCAAAATAAATAATAAAATTAATAAATATGTAGGGACGCCATAGCGACAGTGTGGACGTAGGTACCTATCTAGATGTAAGACTATACTCTTATAATGTAAGGCGCACAAGAGAGGTGGCCACTCGTACGCGATCACTGTAAGGTGTGGATGTGTCAACTCTTGGTGAATACACGTGAATTGAATTAATCTATTGTTTCATTGTGTTACTACTCCTAAAGTGGTGACCCCGACAAGAAAAACTGAACTTTCCGCGTGAGTGTAATTTTGTGAAAGACAATAAATATGGCAACTACACCTGTTCCGGTAGCTGAGTTGGCCGCGATCTCTCTTACCTCAAAAATACCGGATTTTTGGACAGACCAACCGAGAGTCTGGTTTGTTAGAGCCGAAGCAACGTTGGCTCCACAAAAACTATCAGATGAAGCTAGATTCGACCTAGTCGTCTCAAAGTTGAGCAAAGATGTAGTCGAACAAGTAACGGATATTTTGATGGAGCCGCCAGCTGTAAAGAAATACGAAGCGCTGAAGACTCGCTTATTAACAGTATACGAAGAGTCCAAAAATAGACAGTTACAAAAGCTAATAAGTGAAATGGAACTGGGGGACCAGAAGCCGTCGCAGCTTCTACGCCGTATGCGGGAGCTGGCCAAAGATAAAATACCAGATGATACACTGCTGATTTTATGGCAGGGCCACTTGCCGGGTACGATCCGGGCAGTTTTGACAGTGTCGGATACCAAATCTTTGGACAGCTTAGCAACAATAGCGGACAATGTTTATGAAACTACGCGAACTACAAACGGCGTAAACGAAGTGACGCAGCAACAACAGCAGCAGCCCTCGACTTCAAAGGATACGGAGTTAATCATGGCCGAAATAGCGAAACTGAGCTGCAAGGTCGCTGAAATGGAAAGATCAAGACCAAGATATCAAAGGCGCTGGAATAGTAGCGATAATTATAATAGATCTCGTTCAGCATCTCGGAATCGCAGCCGTGATCCCTCTACTCAACGACGGACGCCTGACAGCCCAGATTGGCTTTGTTACTATCATTATCGTTTTCGCACCAGGGCAAAGAAGTGCGAACAACCTTGTGCGTGGAAAACTCAACCGGAAAACTAAGTAAGGCGCAGACAACGGCGGAGCTCTGCGCCATCTCACCGAGTCGCCGCCTCAGGATCATGGACAATAACAGTGGACTATATTTCTTAGTGGATACAGGAGCAAATGTGTCAGTGCTACCGGTCGACAAAAAACCTAGCACTCGCGAGTGCAGTGAATACAAATTATTTGCAGCCAACGGGACAGAGATCAAAACTTATGGGGTAAAATCATTAGTTTTAAATTTTAAGTTACGCAGGCCTTATCGATGGGATTTCGTAATCGCTGACGTAAAACAACCAATATTGGGTGCAGATTTTTTAAGCCATCATAAACTTCTGGTAGACGTCAGTGCCCGAAAACTCATCGACCAGGTAACTGATTTAAATGTCATAGCATCAATAGTAAGCATGAGTGAACCTTCTGTACTTTCTGTTAACGTCGATCATCCTTATCATGACCTCTTATTGCAATTTCCAAGCATAACTAAACCAGTGTCATTCGCGGAAACTAAACCGAGTTCTGTACAGCATAGTATTGAAACAACCGGACCACCGGTCTATGCACGAGCACGGCCTTTAGCACCCGCTCGATACCATCGTGTAAAAGCCGAATTCAACAAAATGCAAGAATTAGGTATTTGTCGACCTTCAAAGAGTCCTTGGGCCAGCCCCTTACACGTAGTTGAAAAAAAGAATGGCGACATTAGACCATGTGGGGATTACCGCCGATTAAATGCAATCACGAAGCCAGACAGATACCCAATTCCTCGATTACAAGATTTTACCAATAACATGGCAGGTAAAAATATTTTTTCAAAAATCGATGTCAATAGGGCCTATCATTATATTGAGACCGCGCCGGAGGACGTCGAGAAAACCGCCTTAATAACACCTTTCGGCCTATATGAGTTTCCTCGAATGACATTCGGATTGCGTAATGCCGCGCAGACCTTCCAACGTTTCATGGACTCAGTTTTCCACGGGCTTGATTTTGTTTTTAATTATATCGATGATGCACTGATTATGAGTGAAAATAAAACTCAGCACCTCGAACATTTAGGCATAATTTTTCAGCGGTTAGACAAACACGGGATAACAGTTAATTTAGATAAATGCGTTTTCGGGCAAACAAATTTAGAATTTTTAGGCTACCATGTGTCACCACACGGTATTCGTCCGACAGAAGAAAAGGTCAAGGCCATCATTGACTACCCAAAACCAGAGACAATTGAGGAGTTACGGCGTTTCACAGGTATGGCGAATTTTTATCGTGCTCATTTGCCCAACGCAGCATCTTATCAATCTGCTTTCAACAAGTATCTCGGAAACACGAAAAAGAGAGATAAAAGTAGAATCCAATGGACCGAGGAAGCTAGTGAGGCCTTTGAACAATGCAAGATCGGTCTTAGAACGGCCGCTACATTGTCTCATCCAAGGAATGATACGATGCTTGCTTTGATGACCGACGCTTCGGAGTTTTGTGTAGGTGCAGTTTTGCAGCAGGAACTTAATCAAAGTTGGGAACCTTTGGCTTATTTCTCAAAAAAGTTGACGTCAGCCCAACAGAAATACTCCGCTTACGACCGAGAATTATTGGCCATTTACATGGCGATAAAGCATCTTCGAAAAATATTCGAAGGTCGTCAGATCACCGTGTATACAGACCATAAACCACTAAGTTACGCCTTTTCAAAATTAGGAAAAACATCCGATGAAACAGCTCGTAGAATTAGGCATTTGTCATACATCAGCGAGTTCACAACCGATATAAGACACATAAGTGGGCATAGCAACACAGTAGCCGACACCTTATCGCGTGTAGAAACAGTTTTCTGTCCCACGAGTATAGACTACAACCGAATAGCTGAGTTGCAAGAAACCGACGACTACGTGACAGAATGCAATGCAAATAATAGCAGCTGCATCACTTTAAAGAAATTATATTTACCTACATGTAATAAGCCAATATATTGTGATGTATCCACTGAATGTGCACGACCGTATATACCACAAGAAGTAAGGCGAGTCGCGTTCGAAAGTATACATAATCTTAGCCATCCCGGTGTACGGGCGACCCGGAAATTAATCAGCAAAAAGTTTTTCTGGCCAAATATGAACAATAACATTAACGAATGGTCTAAAACATGCTTAGAGTGTCAACGATCAAAAATTGATCGCCATACTATTTCAGATATAGGTCAGTTTCCTAAAGTAGATAGATTTCAGCACATACATATAGATATAATCGGTCCACTGCCGATTTCGCAGAATGGTTTCAGGTATTGCCTAACGGTAATAGACCGGTGTACACGATGGCCAGAAGCTTTCCCCATGCAGGATATAACCGCCGAGAAGGTCGCGGGCATTTTATACAGAGATTGGATCTGCCGATACGGTTGCCCAATAAAATTAACAAGCGACCAAGGCCGCCAATTCGAAAGTACTCTTTTCCAACAACTTTTAAAAATTTTAGGTATTAATAGGATACGAACCACGGCTTACCACCCACAAGCTAATGGAGTTGTAGAGCGCTGGCATCGAACATTAAAAGCCGCCCTTATGGCGCGATTAAACGGAAAGTCATGGGTCGACGAATTGCCAACAGTAATGTTAGGTCTCCGCGCAGCATGTCGAAGCGATAGTGGGATATCAGCTGCAGAATTAACATTTGGTCGCACATTACGTCTTCCCGGAGATTTCTACGATGACGCAAAAATAGGTCCGTCACAGCCATACAGTTTGGTAGAGCAGATACAGGAAAATATAAAATCTCTTAGGCCCGTACCGGAATCGCACGGAAACTCACGCTCATGCTTTGTACATCCACAGTTAACCAAAGTCGATTACGTATTTGTCAGAGACGACACAGTACATAAACCTTTGAAGCCTCCTTACGATGGACCATACCGCGTTTTACAAAGGAGGTCTAAAGTTTATGTCATCCAGTTGCCAGGAAGGAAAGCTAGTGTATCTATAGACAGACTAAAGCCAGCTTACGTCTTGAGCGATACAACACCAGATGGTAATGCTAGTACAGAAAGTTCACATACACAAATGAGTAAAGACGAAACTGGAATCGAACCCACTGACATTCCAATTCCTAGCATTAGTCGCACTACACGCTCTGGCCGAGTTGTAAAACAGCCAGTAAGGTTTTTATTATAGCTCGTAATCCACTATCAGCGATTGTCAAGCTAAGCGACGCGATCACCAAACAGTATTGATTTTTATCAAGGTAAAATAAGAGAAACGGTAATGTAGTATCGCATTGCTTAGCGCTACAACAATGGTTTTATATACATATTAAGTAGGTTGATAAGAATAGTAATAAGCAAATTATCGTTATAAATAGGTACCAACCAACTTATAATAAAATCATTTAAGTAATATCGATCCCGTGCCACCATTCCGTTAGTACTAAAAATGGGAAAGTCATATAGCAAGCAAGAAGAAATTATTATAGCCCAAAACGGCGCAAACGACGCAAGTAATACTTCCCTAGAACAGAAGATGGAAATGTATGGCATCCTAATCGCCATAATGTTGATCATATTGCTAATGATAGGAGCCTGTTTCATGATTAAGAGGTGCAACAAAGGTATGAAAAAGTGGGCCAGGGAAGAACTGATATCGGTTATATCATCGGCTCCGATCACTAAAGCTGGTCAGCAGCCAGCGACAGTCCAATACGAATAGTGTAAAAGTACTTGTAAAATGTGTATCCAGTATTTCAGTGACAGTGTATCCGTATAAATAAGTTTTAGTTTAAAACATTGTGTTGGTTAATAACTAATAATAACATATTATATTGTAATTATTTTATAGTGTAGATGGTTAAAGTTACATGTAAGTACCTATGTTAAACGCGTAAGCAGTTTCGACCTACCACATGCCGCTTGCAAACATTGTAAGATAATCCTACTGTTATTATTACACTCGAGACAATGAATCAGTGTCATTATAGTCAACATTTCATACATGTTTACATGATACAAAAAAATGTGTAAATCATTTTTGTTTTTCTCAAAAAGGGGAGGAATATTGTAGGGACGCCATAGCGACAGTGTGGACGTAGGTACCTATCTAGATGTAAGACTATACTCTTATAATGTAAGGCGCACAAGAGAGGTGGCCACTCGTACGCGATCACTGTAAGGTGTGGATGTGTCAACTCTTGGTGAATACACGTGAATTGAATTAATCTATTGTTTCATTGTGTTACTACTCCTAAAAATAAATAAAATAAAATAAATGTTTTGATATACAATATTATTATTATAATTTCATTCATTTCAATCCTCCACACTTTTTTTTTAACCAAGAATGGACTTCAGTCTCATCATAATCATGTCCTTACTCCTGTAAACGCGTAGGCAATTAAGACAAGATACTAATGGAGTCTTGATGTTGGCGGAAGTAAAGATATCCATACTTATCGAGCAAAATTTCAGTCCGGATTAATCGGTAATGCGACTTTTAGGTAAAAGAAAAATATTGATACCTTAATAACATTGCTTACAGAATCCATTGCAAGTTTTTAATAAACAAACATACTAACAATAGGAATGGGTTTCATTTTGACAGTTAAACAACATTCATTGCGTTTTTTTCGTTGTTGAGCAGACAAATTTTTCGAATATATGAAGCAATGGATTAGCAATCAACTTCAAAATGATTCAGATTGTGATAGATAATGTGTTACGTAATTAGGGTGCTGATGTAAAACGGTTGCTTCTCCTACAATTTTAAACTCCCAAAAAAGTGGTACATTGGGACAATTCTAGGCAAAGTTAAAAAAATCTTATGTGCAAGTTAATTTCAGCAGCACAAACCCACCCATAAACTTTAAACCGTAACAGCAATGCTGCTTGGCAACAGAAATAGGTACCGCAAATAGGTAAAATCAGGGTAATTAATTTATTAGCAAACTGACAACCAACTTAAATCGTCCGTATTTTCAAATCAAAACTGTCATTCTTTGACAGTTGTATAGAAAAGTTATAACACGGCAAATTGACTTAGGGTATAAACTTGCTAAACAATTGATTTCCCTGACTGAAGATACAGTAAAGTTACAAAGAAAGCTGCTTTAATCTATATTATAACGTTTTAAGTTTTAGATATAGAACACTTTCAACACTAATATTTCAAAGTTAGAATTAAAAAAATCTAACATACCTTTCATCAAATCAACGGTAAAAATATTATTTTTAAATTACTTACATGGAATCCATTCCACAATCCGAAAGTTCCATTATTTAGATTACATACAGTTGTTTTCTGATACGTATCAGATTTCAATCTGTGCTACGTCAAGGAAAATATGACGTAATACAAATCGATTTCTTTTGCTCTTCTAACAATATTCGACTTTGTATGTTGATTTTTGGATAGATGAAAATATCTCCATGTCAGCCGCTTGCTATTCGGCCATATTGTTTGAGTCAGCTGAGGGGAATTACTTCTAAGTTTTCTTCTAAGAGATTGGTAACAATAATTTGTATTGATAGACTAAATATTAGTAGCAGATTAGATAGTCTGCCACGTTTGTCTAGCTTTCGCAAACGAAACTGCTGAGGATGTGGTCATGGGTTCGATTTCCAGAGGGCCTTTTTTTTTTCTGGTTGGGAAATCATCAAATGACCTCTCCCGCTCTGGGCGGAGCGGAAGGGCGTGTCAGACTCTTTCTGACTAAAACCCACCCGTGTTCCTTCAGTTGCCTGTGCTCCAGGGCCACGGTAACTCTTCAGAACAATCCGCGACCCCGGCAAGCATCGGCCCTATCGGACCTCGTCAATTGTGCTGACATCTCTTTGAGGCGCGCGTGGAACACGACGCGCCGTCGACCCGGGCCTGGTCTTTACCGGACGGCGAGCTGCCCATTGCTCGCCGTCCGCAAGCCCCCGCCTACGGTGGCCGGGAGTCTGCAATCGACTCCCGACGCCCAGGGCCTAGCTAAACAAATGGCATTCGCTTCGGAGCGATTCTATTTCTACAATAGCTATCGCTTTCGCTAATGTTTCATCATACGAATCGAAAACTAAAAAAAAAGAAAGAAAGAAAATACGTTTACGTTTTAACTAGCAATAACGCTTGTCAAAAAGTGCCACTTGGCTACGCATCGCGTATAGAAGTAATCGTTCGACGCGGTCGATTTGTTTCATAGAATCGAATGATGTTAACATTATCTAGCTAATTTCTATTCGTTGACCTATGATCACGTGACATTTCGATAGTTTATGTCAACCCCATACATTTTTTGGCTTTGCTACTAGTGTCATCGCTAATTGACGGTTACTTTGTATAGACGCTCAGGGCCGGCAGTCTCGACATAGATACCGACAAAAATCGGTCGTTAAGTCCAATCATTGTCAAATTTCTTTAATAGATTTTCAACCTTGTGCTTTGGAAATAAAGTTGAAAATTTATTTAAGGAATTTGACATCGATACGACTTAGCGACAGATTTTTGTCGCTATCTAATGTCGAAACTGCCGGCCCAGGTCGGGCAGTGTTATTGGGTTTTTTCATCAGGAATGACTCAATAGCAGCTCGTAGTCTGTATTTTTGCCAGGTTGATGGCAATAGGTTCGCTCCAATAACATGGGACTTGTACACTTCTTCCTAAACCTTCGAGGTAAACCGTTATGTGACATTAGTTTGTAGCGGCATCTACAAACGCCACATGCGAGCTACGCGTCACACTAACGTCACGCAAAATCCTGCATCACGCAAGTAGAGTTTACCGCGCAACTAGCATATATAAAACGCACCAATATCAATCGTCGGGTCTTTGCCCACCAGACACCATACCCGTCTGGTCGGAGGATCCTCCCTTTTCTATGGAGGTATGAGTGAACTTGACACCCTGTTCCTCATACCTCTATGAGTTGCAAAATCACCTGACTTGCAATATTGGTATCGGCATCTACTATACCGGTATATTTCACTTCCCCTACAAAAGATGTACCGGAGCGGACATCGAAAACGGCCTGGATACTAATATTCTCTATAGAACCGTTTCAATATAGCGCTGGTGAGATAGCTACACGTTCAATTATATTTTAATCAGTGCTAGCGTTGAAATGTTTGCAGAATACATGCAGATGAAATTAACCACAGCGCAGACCCTAAATAAATTGAGATAACGGCACGTGATTAGTGATTTCTTAGAAGTGTTTCTCATGACATAATTTAACCTCGGTTAAACTTTATTCAATGTTATTCGCTCCTAATTCTGAAGCCAATTTAGTTGTTTTCTTTTTTTTAAACCTATCACTATAACCAACAAAACATTAGAAAACCGTGTTGAAGGAAGATTTGATAAGGTTTGTCATAAGAATATCTCAAAGTAAAAACACTCTGAAAAATACACAAGAAAATACTTCTGTATCTTTAAAAAGCTGGGTAATTGCGTAACATACTAAAGTAGGAATGGCTTTCATTTTGACAGTTCAACAACATTCATTGCGTTAATTAATTTGTTGAGCGGATACATTTTTCGAAAATATGAAGCATTAGATTAGCAATCAGCTTCAAAATTATTCAGATTGTGATTGATAGTGTGTTACGTAATTAGGGTGCAGATACAAAGTAAGGTTGATAATGATTTCAGATCGGTGAACCAAAACAAATAAAATAATTAATTACAGAAAATTCCTTTTCGCTTGAGGATCAAAGCAGCGACATTCATTTACAAAATACAATTTATTCGCGGCCCCAAATTGTTATCACAGCTAGGGTCGCGGTAGCGAAAATCGCAAATGAATTCTTCCTTGTAATTATGAAATTTTAGCTTAAACAAATGATGTAAATTATACTTTCTGGTCGATATAGCGTCGAGTAGATCATTATTTCTTTTAGTTTCTGTCGTTTTGTTTCGTTTTTTACATTGAATTTTAGTGTTAAAGTGGTTCGTTAATCCTGTTACTTTAAAAGTAGCAAGTTTTGTTCGAATAATGACATCAACCATTCACAAGAAAGATGTGAATTTAAATTCGATATCTTCAGGCAGACATATTTTCGTTAGGAAGTTTCGCTAAGAAAGAGGAACGTCTGGGCAATGAATATTGTAACATTCTGAATACCTACAGCTAAAGTACGTGTAGACCCTATTATAATTAACATTAAACTGATAACACTATATACGTACTATTGTAACAGCAAACTTAACCACTATTCGCAACACTCAATCATTCTAATAAAGTTTAATAGAATAAAACATAATATATATGACAGAGATGGTACGTCTCTCTCGTTATTATCAGCCATATTTTAACAACTGTGGACGTGCTATGGGTAGCGTTGGTTATTGAGCAATATAAAAATCGTTTACAGTTCAAATCAAATTAAAATTTACGAACAAGCTAATCAGACTAGGAATCACACACTGTAGGTACACGACACAACTATACGGAACGCGCGACAGTTTCTAAACGTGTTCACTGCTTAACCCCCAACATCAAACTTTTTCTTTAACTTTGGTCAAGCGTTATGATATAGACTCTATCGAGCGCCACCTGGTGGCGCTGGCGTCCCGATTAGTCAAAGTCAAACGATTGATTTAATGTATTTCCGACATATATATGAACAAAAAAATACAAATAATAATATCTTGTTATAAAGTTATAGGTACCACCATTATAGTGACCAATTGCGCACTTTTATAATTTCTAAAACGACGATATTAGCATAGTTATCCACGGTATCACGATAACACAGCGAAGTAAAATGTATGGAAATACATGAAGCCGCTTTTAAATTTTCATCCACGATAACGTTATAACGTGCACATATTTCCATAAATTTTATGGTCGTGGATGTGGACGTCCACGATACTATCGTCACGTTAGAAATTGAAGGGTACAAGGAAAGAAGGATCATTGTCATAATGTTATAATTTTTGAGAAAATTAAAAAACTTTAATATCTTTAAAAAACAAATTTGTTTTAAAAGGTTTTCTGAAATATTTTAATACTGCAACACAATAATTACAGTATGTACTGTCACTTTAATCTGAAGTATTAATTAATTAATCCACTTGATCTTAATCATAAAACGAGAAAAAAAATATGAGTCCCTATGGACTATGTTTTTTTTTTCTGTTGCTTTTTTGTCGGTATTTGCTATTGTTTAAAAAAAATCATTGTCTATTCGTTGATCTTTTTTTAAGTAACAGCGGTGACCATGATCTTTTTTTCCTATACAAACAATTTCTGAGTGGCATGATTACACTGATCTCTTTTTAGCGTTTGATTGTTTTTTAGCCTGAAAGATTTATGAATTTGTAGCGGTATCTACATCGCCACATGCGAGCTACACGTCACAATGACGTCACACAAGATCCTGCATCGCGCAAGCAGAGTTTACCGCGCAACTAGCATATATACAACGTCCCGACATCAAACGTCGGGCAGTTGCCCACCAGACACGATACCCGTCTGGTCGGAGAATCCTCCCTTTTCCATAGAGTATGAGTGAGCTTTACATCCTGTTCCTCACACCTCTAGGTATAAATTTTATACTAGATGGCATTTTCAACTCAATACTAAAGAAATACAGACACTGACCCTTATTTCCCTGTACCCTTCAATTATAAAAGCGCAGATTGTGCTGTGGGTGACAAGTGACACACGAAACCACGCGACGCAAAATGTCACATCAACTTGACAAGTCACTTTGTGCTGCATCTTGTTCTAAACCAAAATTCTTGGTACCGAAACCACGTAAATTCTAGGAACGGAAATTGTTTAGTAAATTCGCATCGCGTGTCGTCGCAATGGTTGATGACGTAGATCGACGGGTTACTCTAACCTTTTTAGTGGTTGTTATAAAACCATTGATATTACTTGCTAGACTGTTTTATAAGTTCAGTTGAGTTTTGATATTAAAATACTTCATGAAACTTTTTAAAGCATTATTTAATATATAAAAAAACAACATTGAATTATTCCGCAACTAGTGACCCGACCCTGTTTCGCTTAGTTTTTGCGACTTGACAAAACATTGTGATTTATTTATTATATATAAGTTCAATATAAATTTTAATGTATTATACAAATAAACCTTCCGGAGTAAATTCTATAAAAGATGGTGTAAACCGCATCAAAACTCGTGGCGTAGTTTAGAAGAAAAATGCGGTCACACAGACAGACCCGAAAAGTGACTGTAATTTATAATATGTATAGATGATACAAACCATTTTCCTTAGGGACTGCCCCAATAGACACGTTTTTGGTTTTTACCCCCGTCATGGCGTCGTAAATATTTAATAACCTTGTGTCAATGAACGACGATTGTTTTAGGCCGTCCTCCGACTTCGACCTTCGTAAGATTACGCCTCATGTTATAGAAAGTCTCATTGATAAAAGGAAAACTTTAATGATTCCCAAAAGCTAGTGACCTACACTAGGCGGTCTCTAAACTACCTTATTTTTTGCTTCCTGATTAGTCTTGAAGTTTTATACTCAAACTAACTCATATATTCACAGTTTCCCTGACCTTATTACAGACCGTTGTAAAAACTTAACGCAGTAACCCGATTACGTGTTAATGATCCTATTTATTTCGCAAACTTTGAAACTCGTGCGGTTTCCTGGCAAAGACGTAGTGTGGTGAAGCCTGATAGTCATCGCTCACGATTCTCGACCTACGCGTGGTTGTAAAATTCAAAACAATTTACATTATGAACGGTAGAAAGTGTTTGGTGTAAAAAGATAACCTTTACCAAAAAAATATATGAACAAGTACTCAAATAATCTTCCTAAGAGACCTTTTAGTATATTTTCTGAGCACAATAAAAAGCATTTTATGATTAAAACGTCTGAAATAAGATACTTTTGTTGTCATATCAAATTCCGAAGCGATTTCATACTTATTACGTAATTTATATTAAGAGAATGAACGTATTGGTCAATAACAAGGAACATAACATAACATCACGCCTATATTTCCCGAAGGGTTAGGCAGAGGTGCACCTATAGTACACCCACATTTCGCCAAATACAAAGAACATAATGGAAGCTGAATGCTTCAGGCAACTACGCAATAAGATCTAAGTGGCTCTGACAAAGCCGCAATTACGTCACTGCCCTAAAAATGTAATTAACAAACACATACTACAGGTTCCTGTAGAGCTACTGTAGCAATAGCTGCTCAAGCGATCATCGACCCTATATCTAAACCGATAGAACACAATTCACGATAGCTAACCATTTTCCACATCAATCAAGGAACTTTTTTTGCGTATAAGCCATCGATATTAAGCGTCGATGATTAATCTACATTGTGTCAAAAAACATCCACTATTATTTTGGTATTCTGACTACGTTCTAGCAATTTATTTCATACTCTGGGGCTGTAATTTTTTAAGCCTAAACTACCGCTTGCAAATTGGTACATTTCAGAGCTAAGTGGACTGTGAGCGTGTAGTTAACCCGACCTCTTTTTGTGTGAACATTTGTATTCTAATCTCGTATAAGCTTTTCGACAAAAACACGTTAGGTTGTCTATCGACTGAGGGACCTTTGTATTTTAGGCGTAGCAAGATTTAAGTGCCTAGTTTAGATCCGGCAAAAGCCCATTTAGAGACTGTATAAGTCTGTTTTTTCAGGCACAAAATGAGTCTTAAATCATTTGTTACTCAAGCATAATGCACAGTCTATTTAGTTGTGGGCCAATCTGCAACGAAAAGACACGTATTATATCATTTCCTTAGTATACAGAGGAATAACAGTCGATGCGAGAATTAGGTCAGTAAGCTGTTCGTGGGCGCTGGCCGAGCATCCTGTCCTTATTTTCTGCACTTTCACAATCACGCCGAAGCTATAATAGCCAGTTTCCGATACGTTTATTGAAAACGTTTCTCAACTTGCTTTTGTCGCTTCAAAGGAAATCATAAACATACAATTTCGAAATATTCTATGAAATGTGTCATTTCGTCCTTTGATGTTCCTTCATCCCATACGGAAAAGTAAGTCCCTATGAAAGTATAAAGGGCTTATTTAGTTTATAAATAAATGTTTCTTTTTACAGGTAAACCCAGATGAGAACAGACTGGCTGTCGTGTCACACACATCGCCATGTAAGTGGATTTTATTCTTTACAATACATCAATCACTCTTGACATATTTTCGTAAGTCTTTGCTTTGGTTTCAAAGGCGATAAGTTAATTTCTTTCATGTAATATTTTATAGACTTATTTGGGAGGTAGTTTTTTCTTTGCATTGATTTGGATTTTTGTCTTGATTTTTTATTTCATACAGATTTTATGATTAGGTATCTTATTTCAATTCAATCTTTTAATGAAAGTAGTTATTGCTTTATCTTTTTCAGGGTTCTGTAGTCAACAAGGAACCCTTATATTTTCGCCATGTCCGACCGTCCGTCTGTCCGCAGCTTAGCTCAGAGACTCTCAGTATTAGAAAGCTGTAATTCGGCATGGATATAAAAAACATATTAGTCACGCCGACAAAGTGGTAAAATAAAATCTTGAAAAAAAATGTTTTTACTGTACACGTAAACTTAATTTACGTTTTTGTACACGTAAAGTGAGGATTTTTTTTTTTCTCGTCTACCCCGTTGTGTGGGATACCGTTGGACAGGTATTTAAAAAAATTTGCGGGTGTGACAATACAATTTTTCGATTAAGGGATCCGTTTGTGGAATATTAAGTTTTGAAGTGCTAATTTTTGTTAGAGCCAAGTGCCCCCCACCAATTTTTTTTTGTTTTTTTTTTTTTGGCTGGGTAGTCATCAAATGACCTCTCCCGCTCTGGGCGGAGCAGAAGGGCATGTCAGACTCTTACTGACTAAAACCCACGCGTGTTCCTTCAGTTGCCTGTGCGCCAGGGCCACGCTAACTCTTTCGAACAATCCGCGACCCCGGCAGGCATCGGCCCTATCGGACCCCGTCAATTATGCTGCGCATATTATATTTGAGGCGCGCGTGGAACAAGACGCGACCTCGACCCGGGCCTGGTTCTTATCGGATGGCGACCTGCCCAAGTGTCCCCCCCTGCCAGCTAAATCGTTTTTTCTGAATATGTAAAAAAAATCACGGTAGTAGTATATAATTGTATAACGAAGTTTAAAAGAAAACTATCATAACTAAGTAGGCTTTACAAATTAACGAGTAATAGTCGGCCAACTGACGTTTGCAGTTGGGACGTATGGGAGAACATGCTTTTCAACTACAATGTTAAGTTTGTTCTTGGGATAAATTGATCCCAACCACGGACCCTTCATTGTGCGTGGTCCAACATGAACTTGGCCGGTTCTTTTATAAATGACAGTGCGTTTGTTACAGATACATGGTATTTTTGATAGGTTCATATTTCATAGCTTCAAATACTGGCGCGTGAAATAATGGATTTATTCTTGGAACCGTCGTTTTGTTTACTTGTAATGAAGATAAGCTTGAAGAGAGATGTGCGGTACTCCCGTTTAATTAACGTAATTAGATTAGGTTCAGATAACGATCCATACGCTACATTGTGTAGGATTACATTATTATTTTGTTGTTTGTTGTTCTTTGTTGTATAATATACTAACTCTTCATCGCAATTATTATTATAGAACTAACAACTAATGACGACACGATTTTCCCAATCTAGTTTTCATTGGTGATAAAGGAGAAAACGTAAGTACCCATATAGAAATAACATAAAACAACACAAAACTACGAAGGTATTAAGTACTCACTCGAAACAAACACTTTTGTTACGGACAATCCGAAGACTTTGTAAAGTTTCAGGACAAGTCTTACAGAAGTTGGCCAAGATTTCACTAATCCGGGGGATCTCTGTCACCTTACTTTGCTTGAGTTTGACGAAAGTTATAACTCAGGTCACGTACCTCGTTACATCGATATGTAGTAAAATTCGCGTGTTTTGCACAATCGTGAACTGAAATTGTTTGTGGAATTGGGTTAATAAAAGGGGGAAGATGATATTAGGTACTACAACAAACTGTAATGTTTAAACAAGGTTCGTTCTTCGTAGACAGTATGAATGATGAGCCTTTCCGACAAAGAAGGGGGCCAAGTTACGTTTAGACTTTATTTACTACATGAAGGCGTATTGTTGAATATTGTGAATGATAGAAAGAGGTTTATGAAGACGCTTTGTGAATACGTAATAGCGATAGAAGTCCCTTTCCATTTGGAAGGTAAAGCAATCCTATTAGATTAACCCTTTACGACGAATAGTATAGAAATCTCGGTTATATCAGTCGGGAATACTCTTTTAAACGCAATACAGTTTTGGTGTCTTAATAAAAGTTTTCCCATTAGTAAATACTTCGTTGTAATTGTCGACTTGAAAATAATATAGTCACCTATTACTAACAAAGGAAACTTTAAGAGCGTAGCAATAAAAAACGAATTCAAAAACTTAGAAGACATTTAAAGACTCTTTTATGAGAACTAATTGTAACTGTTTAGACCTTAATGTTGCCGTTACTTATAGACTGCATAATTTTATTACAGTTTAAATTTATGTTGTAAAAGGAACTGATATTTTAAAGAGTGAATAATGAATATGCATAAACTCAATGCGTTTCCCTAAAACATTACATGTTATACTTATCGTAATTAACTCCTCTCATTAGTTAATAAAGACAACACATATCAAATATTAGTTTCATATAAAATCATAAAAGAAACCGTTTAAAACAAATAGTATGGAAAATATCAGAAGAGATAAAAAGATTTGCGTGGTTAGATTATTCATATTCCCAGAATAAAATAACAATATAAAAACTGTGCCGGAACCGTTCATACATTTTCATGCTCAGTTGACGTGAATTTAATAGTTTGTATTTTTGTCAGGGTTTGGGACCGGGGCAATGCAGATGCAGTTTGAACGATATCTCACAAATTTTGGAGGTGATGCCAGAGCTGAAAGGTCCTCCAGGACCTCAGGGGTCTACAGGAGCTGATGGAACTACTGGTGCTCCTGGTAAAACGGTAAGAGAATAAACCGAATGTATTCATAAGACGCCAAAGGACGCTACTGAAAGCGCCAAACTCGTAGCCAAATTCATATTCGTTCGATTCACAATCTGTTTCGATTGCAATCTAGATAGTGTCAGAAGAAGAATATAAAGTTTGTAAAGAAGGATTTCATAAGGTTGTGGAACTGAAGCTACAAAGGTAAGCCGTTATTGCTTTCACATAACTGCTTCATAACTGTAGCAGCGATGAAATAAAACTCCATTATAATCATGTTATTCATACATTCACAAACAATAACCGTTCAAACTCTATGAATACCTTTACCAACATCATGTATAATATGAAACCAAAGGTTACAGAATAAGCAAAATAATATGCAAAAGACTAGTTACTTCACTCTCAAGCTATTTATTGGCTGACATTAACGTTCGAGATTATCAAGGGAAATCTAGCATTCTAAGACGTCTTGGGAACTTTGTGGATTAAAATATGAGGTTAATAAAAGATATGATTACACTCAAGGCGTAGACTTGTAAAGCGACGAGCTTAGTGGAGGCGGTAGCGAATTCAACTTCTTACCATTAGCTAAAAGTGCAAATAATATATAATTTGGATCATGTTACAAGATATATCAAGTTTAGATGGCACCAAATATAAGCGTAATGATGATGATGATAACTACATACGATCATCATTCTCCAAATTTATTTGGGGTTAATGCAACATGTATTTTTCTGCCATACTTCTCTATCAGTCGTCATCTCGGTAGTCACTCCCTTTCTCCCTTTCTTTCTCTTTATCTCTCACACAGTAATGATGTTGACCACGATACTATTCTTAAAATCTAATAAAACTGACTTTTTACTTATGTTACAAACGCATATTTATGTTGCTTAGGATCCTGGAAGGAGATTAAAAGAAACTTTTTACTGGAGAACTAAAATAGTTTAAAGACGGTTAACGGCTACGTAAAATCGAGCTAGATAGATGAATTTAATAGTGCATGTTATTTATACTTTATTATTTTTATCACATCGCAGAAAAATGCTTTATTCTAGATATTAATATAATATTTTCACAAACGAAACTTGCCTACAGAAAAACGTATTCAATGAACATTTTTCGTAAATATTTACGCTATTATAACACAACGGACCCCGAACAGTATTAATATAGATTCTCGTGGATCCCGTTTAGCTTTTGTACGTTATATTTTTATTTGGCTGTACAGAAAATACACGGCGGAGTCAAAATGAGAGTAATATTTTGTACACGTCCGTATATGAATGTGTGAGGCTCACGGCTTACATTTTAATCTACCAAATCGATTAGGTCGAATTTATGACTAGAATATACATGACGATTATTACCTTTTATGACAAAAAACAGCTTGAAAAGTAGCTGTCAAAAATGGACCTAAGAAGCGCCCTTGGGGAAAACTTATGTTTTAAGTATTTAAGTGGCTAATAAAACTTTTGTCGGTACTTTAAATTGCAAAAGGCTGTCTGTTCTTATTTTTCTGCTAGATTGGATAGTTGATGGATCAAGAAATGGAAGAAAAATTATGTGTTAAAGTAAATTGAAATGCTCAGTAAACTGTGTCGAATGCAACTCGTAGATCAAATTCTTGTTACGTCATCTATCGAGTACAGCACTGGATTAAATACAAATATAAATACATAAACTCACGCCTTCTTCCCATGGGAGAACGCAGAAACTATGGAACGCCACCTGCTACGATCGTTACATACTCCTTTTGCTTCGTTTACGGTCATGCACGCACGCCGGTTGCGAGTAGTACGCACCTGACCTTTCTGAAGAACAAAATCAATATGGTTACTATATGTTCTTTCAAGGCGTTCCATCCCGGTGTTTCCACTCACATCTGCCTTGTAAATATCTGATACTGGATTAAATATTGGTAGTAATTCCGCTACCGCTTTACACTTTACCTTTACCTTTCAAGTAAGCTTTATGAACTTTAGTCCCAACGGTAATGAATACCATTATACTAAAATTACATACGTAATTAAGATTCAGTTATATGCCACACTGTTTTCACTAATGATGTAAATTACGCTGTTTTAGCTAAATTAATGAGTTTCTTGCCTTTAGAGATTTAGTTGTTTGGATAAATGTATAAAACTGTGTAGTATAGATAAAACAGATTGCATGATACTTCATTTTTAACTTTACTTCAGCTTGTGAATTAACTACTTAGTTATTTTAAGTAAGAGTTAACAAATCTCGTTACTATTTAACGTTCAAAGTTCCTGGTTGACGACAAAGTTTTGTCTGGGTTAGACAAAATAGCTCAATCATTATCTAAATAAAATACAACAGTGTATTTATTATTTAGCGAGTAATTATTCTTCAAAGCAAATAAATTATGTAACGAATCAGTATTGATTAACTTGCTTCAAATTATCTTCATCGTGATTAGCAGTTTTTCAGTGTCTTACAACAAATTGTAGTGATTTATAAACACGACATCATTATCTGATTCTAGTTTATTTTTAGAATTCACAAATTTATTGTTTCAGGGACAGATGGGTGAATCAGGGCCACCTGGACCTATTGGGCCTAAGGGGGATAGGGGAGAGAGGGGAGAGACTGGCACGCCTGGATCAGAGGGTCAGCTTGGACCTAAAGGGGATCCTGGTTCAGATGGGAGCCCTGGACTGCAAGGACCTCCAGGCCCACCAGGACCACCAGGGCCAATGACGTCAGCGTTAATAGTAAGTACACAAGTTCTGATATTACTACTTCTTCCAGTATAATCTGTTTTGTTAGTTTTAAACTCTCTTTGGGGAAAAAGTAAACATAGATCATTTCATGTAGCTTTTTTTTTTTTTTAACTTTTCCCCGCTCTAGGAATTTCTCCTGTATTGTGGGTTCGTTTACAAACATTTAAACTCACGTACACAAACAGCCAGACCCGGAACAACTACTTGTAAGTCATACAAATATTTGCTTCGTGCGGGAATCGAACCCGCGATACGCAGCGCAGCAGTCAACCGCTTAACCACTGCGCCAACCGCCGTCAAAGTTGTGTGAAATGTCTCATGGAATCCAAAAGCCTCCGTTTAGAATAGAATATAATACCAACCCACACTGTGCCCGCGTGGTGGATTACAGCCCACTCCCTCTCACCGAGAGGAGGCATGTGTCCCAGTAGTGGGAACATTATAGGCTGATTATGTAATATATCCATAAAAACAATTTCTTAACTATTTAACATAAACGAGTCAGTCTTAATTTTATTGGCAAGGGTTTGTGTACTGTAATTTACCCAGAGATTAATTACATCATTAACTAAATAAATCTGCTTTGCTCGGATGGATTTTTTTCATGTTACTAGACCAAAATCTTTAAATAACGGTAACGGCCTTAAGAGCGTGTTAGTTAAGTTTCTACAAAATCTTATTAGCCAATTTTTGATAGATTAATAAAATTCCATATCTAAAGTTTACAAAACATTATGTCCCGTTTCCGTTGGTGTTCGTCTTTGTGTTAAAAAAAAACACAATATAAATATGTATATGCTAATCAGAGGGAAATTATTCAAAATAAGAATATGCTTGAAAATAAGTCGACAATTTGATATTCGATTCAAAGACGTTATTAGTGAATAACGTCAAAAATATATACGCCAATAGAGTTTTGTATTTCCTAAAAGAGCTTATTAAATACAAAACTTTGATACAAAAAACACAAATAAGATGAAACTTCTAAAGAAACTAGGGTGAAAAAAATAAAATGAGAATATTAAGACGAATAATATTTCTGAGTCAGACATGAAATTCAAAGAAAAGAAGTGAAGAAAAATTACGTAGGCACATCCTATTATAGACTTTGATAAATAAAACACTCAGCACAATGGAATAAAACAAACTAAATTATCTCCCTATCAATTACTTAGCACTAGATTCAATGGTTTCATTCTATTTACCTAGACTTGAACAGGTACAAATGACTGCAGCGAACTATCCACTGGGTTGCGTGCTAAATGTGGGTAGAATTCGCCCACAGAAATTAGTTCTACCTGACCTACGCTTCTAGCCAAAGAGTATAATAATAATATGGGAGCTTCTAGCTTTCTAACTCAAGTTTCTTACTTATTATAATATATTTTCTTTAAAATAGAATTGTTTCTAGTTATAAGCTTACATAGTTTTTATTAAAGTACGGTTTTAAAGGAAAAAGTGGTAACGTGTTCAGCTTGCTAATTTACTTGTTGTAGGAGTGGTTTTGCTGTGGTAGTTCAGATTGAATTTAAAAGCAGGCGGTTTTAATCCTTTGTGAACGATATCATTGCTTGAATATATATATCTGTCTTTTTAGATTAAAACATCGTAACCTTTGTCCATGCTTTCAGTTACTACCTATCTAGCCTACGTATTTATCAATGTTTGCATCTTAAAGATAGTCGAGGATGTCAAATCTACAGAAGTTGCATCCTTATTTGACAAGGTTCTTTATTATGGTGGTCAATGGTCATTACTTTATTAAAAACTTAAACCTTTACAAATTGAGTAGTGAGTCGACCAACTATATATCCTTGCTGATTTTTCCACTTCAGCTTGAGCTCTTCATGTGAGGGAAAAGAAGATGGCCGCTTCGTTAGCCTATGTGCGATATTTAGTAACTATTATTAATATTCCCAACGTACAACACTGCGAATATGTAAATGTAATCCGGCCATCTATCAGTATATGTTCTTCTAATATATCAACTTCAAGTGTGATATGTAATTAGAACTTCTCGATGCTCCGATAAGTTATTGTTGTTCGGGCTCAAGATACTCGTGTATCGATAACTTTGTATGATGTTAGGAAACATAGTAAACATGAAGTTTGTTAATTTCTCATATTATTATGGGTTTATAACTGGGTATATTCTTGATACTTAATACTTTTTTAAATATTTCGTATTCAGAATTTCGAATTTAGACGAACTATACAAATTATTAGTAAAAATCTGACGATTTTGCTAGTATGGAATAAAACTAAATATTCCTTAACAAAAATATGTTGAGTAAACCAACTATTAGGAGAATTCCATATATTTGGTATAGTGTCACCACGCGCTAATCTTCTGCCAACGACCTAGGCCTTGATACTATTGTATAAAACTTTTACACCACAGGAAACAGGCGTCACCAACATTTTGTTCTTACAACTTATATTCCTAATCACCATGTCTTACGCAGGAATCAACGGGATTATACGGGTCTAGTAATCCAGGGATACTCGGACCAACTGGTGAGAGAGGTCCAATGGGCCTACCGGGTCCTCAAGGAGAGAGAGGATATCAAGGGAATAAGGGCGAGAGAGGATTACATGGCCCTAAGGGTGACAAAGGCGAAAGGGTGAGTGTTACCTAAATATGACATTGTGTACTAAGAGATAGTTTACACGTCACGATATGTTTTCATATTCATTTTCATTTATTGCATTCCATATTGTAAAAAGATGTTACAAAAGGATTAAAGCTAGGTACAAAAATATTTACCCTGTAAAGGCACAGCAAAAGGATAAAATTTAAATTACAAAAAAAGAATTACTAATATAAAAATAAAAAATCTAGGTATTTGAGGCCCACAACGTTTAGTTTATGATTTAAACAATATGATGACTGATTTGAAATCTTCATGTTCGCGTTTGCGTGCTCGCCACGGTTGTGTTTTACAAATAATTAATGTAGGTATTACCAATATCATACAGTATAAACTCCCGTACCTACTGATGTATTTTTTTAACAAATTAAGGCGCTGCCCAAACGTATGACACCGTGAAACGCTCAGTTTTTTGGCGCACAGTTAGGCGTATTGGTATATATTACAAGCCAGAAAAAAGGTGTATTGTGAAAAGACTTATTCAAAAATATTTTATAAACAATAATATATAAATGAGAGTAAACACCATGATAAAAAATGGCTACAATTGAAATGCTCACCAAAATAATTTTTAAACCCTAAGACTAAGTACCAAGTAAAACAGGTTAAGTTCAAATAAAATGAACCCACTCTATACCGAGGTGCCTAAAGAACAACGTTTTAAGTTATTTTAAGTTTAGTTTTAAGTATTAAACCTGCACAATTTGGTGGTCATTCGATTCAACTAACATCAAACGCATCACTGTTTTGAACCTTATTTGTTGCCGCAATGCGCTATTGTCAATTACCTAAAATTTTCTTCTTACCGCGCCTTAAATAGCAAAATAGTTTCATTCTGTTAGCTTTTAAACTGTTATCAGAAAAACGAATAACTATGAAATCAATTTCGTCTGCGTCTAAACAAATATGAATATTAGTTTATTTTGCATTTTAATTTCAATGAAATTGCTAATCCTTGAAGCATTTAGCAGTACTAGATTGATACGATTAATCGTATTGTGTAAAGCAGCTTATTTGTTGTGGGAAGAATTCCGAGTTACTTGATATATACGGAATTAGAGATATGAATATAGAATATTAATAACCGGATTAGGACGGTTTATTGATTAATAATTAATTAATTACCTTTGTGATGTAGATACTCACTACTATTGTGAACTGTGACTAAGTTTACAAAGGTAATTTAAGTTTCCTTATTCATGTCGTCATTAATCTTTATAGGCTAGTCATTTAAAACATCGTAGGTTAGGTCACAAAAAAATGTACTGACTGTTTGAGATGTTGTTAGGATGGATACCAGTAGTGTAAAACCAAGTTTGCAGCTTTGAAAGACCTGTGCTATGTGTGGTGCTCGAAAAACCTCGAAATGTTCATATTTCTTTCAGTATTTGCTCTAAAAGGCATCCTACGGAAAACTCATTGTAAACATTTTCAAGTATAGAGCTATAATTTGAGTACAACTGTAACTCTGTAGGTCTAATAGCACCCGTGACATAGCACTTCAAACTTTGGCCATTTTTCACAAAATGTTCAAAATTCTAGTTTTAGCTAACTACTTTACAACTTCATCTGTCATGGCTTTCCTCGTAGAATTTATATTTTATCCGATATCTTGATCGGAAGACGGCTAAAACTATAATTTAGAACTTTTTTGGAAACATGGCCAATATTTGAAGTGCTGTGTCTCGGATTCTATTGGACCTACAGAGCTACGGCAGCGCTCAAATTGTAGCTTTTCTCGAAGGATGTACCTTTAAGAAGTTATACGTAAAAAGTTAAAAAAAGATCCGAAAATTTCGAAGTTTTTCGAGCATCACATAGTTAACAAAGGTCTTTCGAAGCTGCAGACTTAGTTTTAGACTACTGGTGTATCCTAACAATATCCCAAAAAATGTGTACAGTGCAACTAATTGCGACCTGACGCCATTTTTGTGTGTACTGTGACTGGCGTATTAGGAAGTCGGCACTATAGTTTTTTTGTATGGTTACTTCAACGTTGAGAAACTAGGTAAATAGGTTATTAGTCTAGCCAAACTTGGCCCGACTATCAATCAAAACTTCTGCGGTCTACATAAAACTGTGAATGCTCGAATAAGCCTGATATTTATGCCATACTAAAACCACCTGAGCTCGCTAACTTACTGAAACGAAATATAAAAATTTAGATTTTGTTACCTGCTCAAATAATATTGTTTTACCTTCTCTGTTCATATGCTATGTAGTTCCTACTTCCTCCATATTAATTGAACAAAGGGTTCCTTTACAACATATAAGTAAAGAGAACAACATGAAAACAGTCATAGAACTTTACGAGTGTAACTAAATCAAAATAAAATCACATGGGCCCTGTCGCCAAATTAGTAGGTATTCGGATAATAAACTTGGGTCTAACGCAATAAGTGACGGTTTGACCCTCGTAACGTTGCGTTATGTTACCTTCGACCCGTGAGCTCATAACTATGTTACAGGGCTATGTTGGCCAAAGAGGGCCACATGGCGCGAAGGGAGAGCGGGGTCTATCCGGACGCGATGGAACACCGGGCCTGCCGGGCTCACACGGACGCCCCGCCGAAAAGGGGGAAAAAGGTACAAACTAACTCAACCATCAAATTTTATGTTACTCTATGACCCATATTTATACTCGGGTAAAGCGTTCGCGAGATTTTTAGGGGCTTATAGTAACGATTTGGAAAATCTTTATTTCTTCGCGCAGTGAACCCTTTGGATTGGTTTTCGAGTGCTTGCACGCAGTTTATTTATTATTGCTGTTACTTTTTACGATCGTCTTGAGAGTTTTGTTTTATTTCTGTATCGGATGTTTTGGCGGTATTATTTTTTTGGGTTGTCCGTAAAGTTAACATATTGAAATAAATGTTTGGGAAATCAGACAGGTGTGTTTTATGGGAACCATTTGTATAAATTGAAACATTCACAAAAACGGAAACATCATACCAACTTGAATTTTATTTCTTCCTCAAAACTTATTCCAAAGCAACAATTTCTTCTTAGGAAAGTTGAGTCTCAATTTGTACGCAAATTCCCAAGTATTTTTCTCGTCCCTGAAGGTATGCTTTGCGCTTACACTAACTAATATGTGATATTTAATACATTCGTAGGTGCTCGCGGTCTGCCCGGCCCCCCAGGACCTGCTGTCTCTGATATATCTGAAAACGCTATATCTACTGACGTCACAAGAACTGGTAAGTCATGTAAGATTAAGGTTATTTTATACCTAAGAGTATTTTTAACATTGTAAAATGAAAAACGCGTGTTTTTCAAACCAAATAAATGGTGACAAGGCAGAAAGAAGTATGACTATGATGACGATATTGGAAAATCACTGTGTGAATATTAAACCTAGCTCTCTCAATCAAGGATAATCAAGATTACTTAAAGCATAGTTAAATAGACAATAATACTTAAACAGTCGAGACAGTTTTGTTAACTATAAGTGGTAAGTTAATGTAATTAAACTTCATACATATTATACTCGGGGAATTCCAATCAGCCCTGAACATTAAAATTAATTTAAATAATGCCTTTGTAAGGTATCTGGAAAATCAATTTGTTGATTACATTATTTTATGGGAAGCACACCTTGTTGGCGTCCACAAACTTCTACCAGCGTAGCCTTGTATAGAAGCTGATCACTAAAACCATTTTAAACTTTGTCATTTGTTATTTGGATTCATAGTGAATTTTTAACCAAAGTGTTTTGTCAATAGTCTAGCTGACTCATTATTTGAAAGTCGTATCATTATTTGATTGGTTTTGTAATTTTCCCTTGACTACGCCTATATGTCACCTTTGTTGTGTAAGAATTTGTTTCTGTATCAATGTTTACATTGACTTTACTACTAACAGCACTTTGGTTTTCATTTTCGATCATGATTTCATTCACTTCTACATTTACTTAAGTGTATTTTGTAGATTACCAAATGGCATCTTCCTCACTTCAATGTTTTCTTAAAAAATACATATACGCTGTCCGATATACCCAAAACAACTGATTCATGGTTTTCTTACTTAAGGCAAATTTCACCAAACTTTTATACCTAGAATAAGTCTTATCCTGAGAATAAATTTAAATGTTTGCCAGTTTTCCATATTAGAAATGTCAGACGTCAATTTTATTCCAAGGATAAAAGATATCTGACTTTGGTTAAATCAGCCTTAAGACCCTAAATTCCCAAAAAATATATCCCAACAACTGCCCTACATTGGAAACGGTTCACTTGTGTCCGATTAAACTAATTAATAGCTAACACGACACCAGACAATTATCAATCAATCTATCAACTGATTAGATCCATTTAATTAATTAATTATTGGACAGTCCCTCTAAACAGTATGTCTAACTATTTTAGTTAGCTATATAGGAGTAGGTACATGTGTTGTAAGTGTAAATTAATCAGCTGTGGTAAAGGACAAGTTATGTTATAGGTGAAATCAATGTAATTTGGTGCAGTGATATCAGCCCCGACTAACGAATTGTAGGTCGTGGGCTCGCACACAGGCAGGCACTTTACTTTGTATAAATAATTTCATTACCACTGCTCTCAAAACGGTGAAGGAAAATATTGTGAGGAAACCGGCATGTCCTAGAAACAAAAATTCGAAGACATGTGACATCTACCAACGCTTAATGGGCCCGCGTGGTAGATTACAGCCCATTCCCTCTCGAAGAGAGGAGGCCTGTGTCCTAACAGTGGGAACAGTATAGGCTGATTATGCTTATGCAATGTAATTTGTAATAATTATTTCGGTATTGTTTGTAATGATGCTGATAATAATCATGGTATCAGTGATGTAGATCTTGATAATAAAATTAAGAGATGAGAAGAGAAAGAAGGCTTATAATAACGTGAGTTAAAGAGATTAATCAGAAGTATAGTATTTATTTTTATTTAATACAGTTTTCTACTTAACCATGACATTAAAGTCTGTTGAATAGTTTACTACAAAGTTTCAAATCATTCAAATTTTATAACAAAAATATCCGAAGAAAGAAAGAAAACGTTCATATGTTTTTCTCAAAAATAACGTGTTCGTATAATTAAGGACGCCTTTTCTCGGCAGTTAACAATTTTAAGGCTGCTGTTGATGTTAAATGCGATAAATGACTACCTTAAGATGTGGTTGTTTTCATGACAGTAATAATATGTCAGTCTGACGCATTAGAGTACCTAAATGACAATTGTTTATGACATCGCCTTTTGCAACTAAATACTTATTTCTAACACCTATCACATGAAGCTGAACTATTGAATTGAATGAACTATTAGATTTGTGTACCTCTTTATTGAATGATTACTGTACATATATATTCGTGAGACATAAGTAGATTACCTTTTTTTCTCATAGGGTGTATAGATGTTTTAGGACAAAATGTTTACTTTGTTTTGGTAACATAAATTCTATTATATTCTATTCTATGTATTGTACATGTTCGATGGATACAATATTATACAACAAAGGTTGTTGACAATAAAATGATTCTTTGTCCATGTGTACATATTTTTGGGGCTGAATGTATGTACAGTCTTACAGGCTTATGAGATGAATATACGTAAAGTTGAACCAAATGCATTGGATATCGTAACGCAATATGAGCTCGATCCACACTATCTCAGGGATAAGCTAATCTATTATGATCGTTAGTCATTCATTAATCATCTTCGTACGAGGGCATCAGTTTATACTGAATGGCTGGTATAAGCTCATTTATACTACCAGATGATCCATTTCTAAAGGCTAGATATAGGAGAGCTTAGGGGCCAAGTCTTAGTATTGAATGTGTAGCTGTAATCGGTTTGAATATGTCGAATTGCAGTTATTGGAGGGTTTTTTTTTTAAACAATCATTATTTAGACGTAAAATCTTAGAGGCTTGTTGAATGGTGGAAGAAGATATCCTGCTTCGATCCTAAATAAATCGAGATAAGGGCAGGAGAGTTAAGACTTTAGATGCCTTTACAAAATTGTAAAAAAATATGCATAGAGACAATAAAACCTATTTTAACTGACGGTGGTTAGGAATCCAGAGTGAATAATCTCTTCATAGTGCTTGCAATGTTATCATCCCTTGAACTCAATGTTTGTCGAAGGTCTTCGTTGATAATTAATGTGATTGACATGGGAATGACGGAGCACATAAAGCAATGTACAGATATTATGGGATGGCCTACTATTAAGTTATCACTTTAGTTTTTACGAAATAATAGTATCCCTCGTACACTTGCCTTTCAAAGGACCGAGTTAAGCAAAACTTTAAAAAACATTATTATTATTTCGTTTATTTATTTTCATACTTATTAAAGGCATGTATTTAACACGGCGACAAATTAATCTGAATTTGGTATTAAAAAATAATTAAAGCCGGTAGCAAAAATAGTAGGTTGGCAGCTACAGCAAAGGATAATTTTAAGTAGAAAGTAGCAGCTTAATAATCGGTTGTTAGCTTTGTTTTAATTTAAACTGGCATCGAGTTTTTGTTTTAGCGAGGCGTCCTATTTCTGAATGTCAATAATAATCAGGCGTAGTTAACGGAGCTCCGCTTTGCGGTGCGCCTACTTCTGGGTGGTTGAAAAAAATATCGACGAAGGGGATGGCAGGGTCTTCCAGACCCCGCCATCCACTTCTAACCTAACCTGTCCGAGTCGGGTTGCTCCAAGTCCCGAGCTCGCTTCGCTCGCTCGTGCATCCTATCTTCCTATGCCACTATTAATATTAGTCACCATGACATTATTTATAGTACCTCTCCTATGATTTCTAATAGCAAATAGTTAGTCGCTCTTTAACTTGTTAGTCGCCTGGAAAATAATAAGCCTTTAGTAAATAATTTTTTCAACATGTTTTAAAAAAATATTTAATAATATAAATAATAGTGGTCCGCCGGTATCCGGAGCAGGGTCCAACCTACCGGTGGTTATGGCTCCACAGACAGAAACTATTATTATTTATTATTATTCTTTATTACAGACACAGAGGTCTATATTTTGAATTTATAAATAAATAAACAAAAACACATTTTACGATACAAGACAAAACAAAGTTAAGAAAAAAACAGTGAAATCATTAAGACAAGTAAGTTTATACGTTAAGGCCTGAATTCCTCCTACGCTGATGTCGGTCGCGTACGGTTTGTCGCATACAGTTGTAGCAACGTACGCGCCGCTGACGTCAGCGTCGCAGTGTGGTGCTATATCGAAAACAATGTATATTCGTACGCGCGACCGACGTACGCGAACGACATCAGCGCAGGAGGAAAGCAGGCCTTATACATGAGTAGTCTGTACTCATCGTTCACATTCATTTTACTGTTATTATAAGTCTGTCTGCCAAAGCACTTATTACATAATTCTTACACTTATATATTCTAAAAAACACCACTTGAAATCTAATTCACAGCAAAAGTAATTTTATCAAAATAAAATGACCTCAAAGTAGAGCAAGATAACGTTGCTGTCTGAGCACCACATTTTTAATTAACATAAATAGTGTTTGCTGTCATTCGTGAACTGACACAATTGGGTTTTAGTTAGTGAATGCTGAATGAATTAAAACAGGGCGTGACAGTCGTTCGCTATGTCGTGGAAATAGCTTGAGTCGGCAAATGTTTGTGGTACCAATACTCGACAGCGAAATGCAACCTAGTGAAATGTTGAACTATTTTATTTTAAGTAGAACAGAATTTCAAGTCCTATTCAATTAAATTGGTTGTCAAATATAAAGTTTTGTGATGGGTGACATCCTTTTGGTTAATCAACCAAGTTCAAATCAAATAGATTAGAAACTTGATCTGAAACTGAGGGTAAATCAATGTAATAAAGCAGTTAATAATGGTTAATGGTATGTCAAAACTATTTGTGGTTGACATTTAGTTAAAATGATAAGGTATCGACAACGACCCTTTATCCTGAACATAAACTTTATATTTTAAGAAATAATTAATTACCTATTAACGCTGTGTTACGTTTACAGAAAACATTACTTTGTTTAGTACAATACCACACTTCACTGTGCTTCAAATCATGTATGACGGTTTAACTTAAATCTGTTCCTCATTGACACGCACACGTTGAACCGTCACATTTACCCATAATTATATAAAACAAACGATATTTCACTCCATCATAACTTCTTATGAAGGCCACGAAAAATAATTACTGTTGAAAACTCATACAAGTAGACAAAACGCTCAAACATTAATTCCTAAGTCACTAATTAAGTTCCTTTCTAATGGAGCGCTTCGAGGAGTGAGTTTGAGAGAGAATTTAGAAGGAACGGCTTTTGCTAAGTACCTACATAAAGTGTCAGATTATATGACATTAGAGATGAAGGAAGAGAAATTAAAACATTGTATGTGTCTTTACATTTTTGTACAGTGTAGAGGATATAATTTGGTCGTTCTGTTTATAAAAAGCAATAAACATTATAATGATTACTGCGCTATGACTATTTTAAACACTTCATGCCAGACAGAAAATACAAACCAATTTGCGTCAATATTAATGAATGAGTTATCGGAAAGAGTTTTATTATTATAACTTCTAAAACATTTCTAATTATAGCATGTCTGATTTAATAGTAGGTTAAAATAAATAGATCACTACAGGGTGTCCCAGAAAAAAAAACAACTTTTGTAGATGCATAAAAAATTAACAAATATATTTATCTATACACATTAAATTACAAAATCAGAAACTGAAGAAATGGTTTTTTTTTTCTAAATAACATCTGAATGTCGTCCTTCGCGGGTCTGGCACTCTTCAAAGCGATCTCTAACATTCATGAAAAAGCGCCTCAGAACTTGAGTAGGAATGTTGTTGATTTCTAGTCAAATGTTTTCCTTCAATTCAGATATGGTTGATGGATTACTGTTGTACACTCGACTCTTCAGATAACCCCAGAGGAAAAAATCCGGAGGTGTGAGGTCTGGGCGAGCGTGTTTTCATGAATGTTAGAGATAGCTTTGAAGAGTGCCAGAGCCGCGAAGGCCGACATTTGAATAATGTTATTTTCAAAAAGTAATTTTCCCATGTCTTCAGTATTTGATTGTTGTTGTTGATTTTGTAATTTAACGTGTTGTATAAAAATATATTTGTTCATTTTTTATGCATCTACAAAAGTTCGTTTTTTTCTGAGACGTCCTGTATAACGAACCCTTTTTAGAAGTTTGTATAATAGAAGGTATTGATAAACAACCGGAAATAATAAAGTCGATGTTATGAAATAACATTATAATATTCTATTTATGTAGTGATACATAAGTACTATGTGTTAATACCTTCTGAACACGGTGTTAACCTAAATAACAACCTCCCTCCATAAGTTATAATAACACACGCTTCTATTTCATGTATTTCGTTACACGCTGTTTATAAATCGAATAATATTTTCACAGAAGCGGCGCTACTAAAGGGCGTAAAAGGCGACGGTGGAGAGAAAGGAGACAAGGTAATTACAAGGAATAAAAACGACTTTAACATCTTCATGGATCGTTTTCTCAGAAATCAGCGAAATTATGTTGGTGATTTCTGAGAGAATTATTCCTCAAAGATGTTTTGTTATTTCTGATTATTGTATCTTAACCGCACAGCCGTCTTTATTCAATTATTTTAATTAGGTACTGTAAGAGGACTTATCTTACTTTGTGATGAGGAATGTCAAACTACTTACCCATATTTTTTGTTTCCTAATAGGTATTTAAAATAACTTAATTTTATTGATAATTAAACTTTAAAATATATCATTAAAACAAAAACCTAACATCACAATAAAATAATAAGAAAAATAATTCTGAAATATTATTTACGAAAAGAAATAAAAGTTGTAAAACGTCGATAGCAAATTCTAAAGTTCATTACTTTATTTAGGGTGAAAAGGGGCTCAGAGGTATGGAAGGTCCCCAAGGCTTTCCGGGCACTGACGGCAAGCCGGGTGAACGCGGGGATATTGGACCATCCGGCCTACCTGGCACGCAAGGTCCATCGGGTCTAAATGGACCTAAGGGAGACAAAGGGGATGCCGGGCCACCCGGACCTGTCGCATTATCGAGAGATGAAGCGTTAGTGATGACGAAGGTGAGAAATTAAAAATATATTTTACGATTTCACGACATTAGATAAGATGCTAAGGCAGCACCTTAATAGGCAATACCTTTGTGCTCTTTTCTCTGTGTACATAAATAAATAAATGCTCTATCTATAGAGCCCTCCTTTCTTGTTTTTGGTTTACAAACATTGCAATAGTAAACAAGTAACATGTCATCACAACCTTGTGTCTTCTCAGTATATTTATGAAAATCTTTTGTATGTAAATAAAAATATTAATCTGTTTAAAAAATACAGTGATATCCATAATACAAATACTAGGAACAAATACATTTCTTTTTTCCTTAACCAGCCTGAAGAAAATAGGTGGCTCGGTATACGTTTTTATAGTAAACTTCTTAGCCACATTCAAGATCTAAGCCTTAATAAATTCAAATCTTTCATAAAGCGGAAACTATGCTATTATACTGTGAAAGACTATATTGAGGACAAAAAAGCTTGGGATTGAGCTGCTTCAATACATTTACACAGTGAATGTTGATTTTATTTTGCTAACTATTTTAGACATGAATATTTATTGTAAAAAGTATTATATTATTTTAATTATTGTGAATGTTAGGACCATGTGGGTCATTGTTTTAGATTTAATCATGCAGTTTAAGTGGTTTATGCGGCCTACCCAAATGTTCTTTCTTTGGTATTGTTCGTCGAATCGTCGAGCTCCTAAAGTTCTGAGTTGAGCTTCACGGTTACTGAAAATGCATGCACTGACCGGATAGGTCCACTCAATCCGTGTGGTTTTTTCCTCACAAGACCGTTTCAGACACTAATATACATGGTCTTCACACGATCTGACCAAGATTATGTCTAGACTTTAAAAGAGACTGTGACCTCTGAGTTTGTTTCTACTTTTTTTCTCAGAGTAGTCAGTTAGAAAACGCCGACCTTATCTACATAGTTTAAAAAATATGATTGATGAGTAAAAGTGTTTGTACAAACCTACTTACAGAAAAAAAACATTTATCGTTTATCAACAAATTCTTACATCGACGTCCATTCATACACTCTTAAGTCTTTGAATGGTTATGGTAAATCAAAACTTCGCGTTGTTTCATGACACATGAACATGATTAATGTTCAAAGCTAAGAGCAGAATGTTGTACCTAGGTACATGTTTATGATTCTACTAACCAAACATAACCAAGTCTTAAGAGCATGTATTCAAATTATCAAATCTTTTCAAATCAGGGTGATAAAGGAGATACAGGCCCGAGAGGTAAACGCGGACATCCTGGACCCCCTGGACCTAGAGGTCCACCAGGCGTCCCTGGACCTCCAGGGACCCCAGGAAACAATGGGATATCTGGCGATATAGGACTACCTGGGTGGACGGTAAGAAACGAAAATATTATGTAAAATATAGATTTTGATGTACAGCTGTATAAGACAGAAGAAAATATGTATTATATATTATATTATTATAATAATATAATATATAATTCATCAGAATGTTAGAATTTCTATAAATCAGAGAAAGGTTCGTCATCACGTTTGAATCTAGATCTTTTCGATTTACTGATTCAAAAATATGGAATGAATTCCATTTCTGTATTGCGTATTTACTATGAACACGATAACAAAACCATTTCTAAGTAATTTTAACTATCGTTTATCGATAATAGAGCAGTGGTGGCCCAGTGATAACGGCCGCGACTTACGAGTTGTAGGTCGTGGGTTCCAAACCATGCAAGCACTTTACTGTGTGTACATTATTTCATCACCACTGCTCTCAAAACGGTGAAAGAAAACATCGTG
Source organism: Dryobotodes eremita (assembly GCA_917490735.1). Classification (NCBI taxonomy): domain Eukaryota; kingdom Metazoa; phylum Arthropoda; class Insecta; order Lepidoptera; family Noctuidae; genus Dryobotodes; species Dryobotodes eremita. The sequence goes on from OU823261.1 coordinate 8,202,445, forward strand.
AGGAAACAGGCATGTCCTAGAATCAAAATTCCGAAGACATGTGACATCCACCAACCCGCACTGGGCCCGCGTGGTGGACTATAGCCCACTCCCTCTCACGGAGAGAGGAGGCCTGTGTCCCAACAGTGGGAAGATTATAGGTTGATTATACTATTATTCTATATAATACGTTGCGGTTACAATAATATTGAAAAAGATTTTTACTAATTCTTTTATCAGATTTGTCGAATTCCATTTCATTTTCTCAGAAATGACTTCAAGTAAGTATTGGGCTAAAATTCATATTCATTTGTCCTCCATCCTACATTCCGAATAAACCATAATTACAGGTATACATTTGACAGGGCCCACCCGGTGCCGTCGGGCAGCCAGGCGTTCCCGGGCCGAAAGGGGAAAAAGGAGATCCAGGCGGGACCCCACTTGACTTAGAAAAGGTAATGCCGTATACCAGGTTAATTGGACGGTTGAATATGTACGTTTTTTGCTTCTTTTCCTTTATGAAGAGTGGTACTCGGAATGATACAACTGATGGCTCGTGTTTGTATAGAATGCTTTCAAGAAATCGAATAAACTTCAGTATTTTTCTTAGAAATGTTTTGACATTTCGGTTGAAGGAGTTTAGCTTCAGCTGAACTATACCATAGGGAAAATTCTGGCGTAATTACTTCTAGAGAACTAAGTAAGCGAGTAGAGCCTTGAGATTTCGTAGTTAAATATTATTCTAAGTATGAGAAATGTTCTTATCTCAATATTGACTGTTGTGAAAGTTTCTCTAGCCGATAACTTATTCGGTACTCTAGAGAGGAAAACCCGAATAAAAAACTCTGATCCAAAAACAACATAGGGGCTGGAATATGAAGTGTAAACTGCGCCCGCATGTGGCCAACAATCCGCTTTTGTTCTGTATTGACTACTACGAGCTTTTGGCCTTGGTAGCGAACATCCATAGCCACTCGGTCTTTTACAGTGGATGGCAGAATTATTAGAATGGTAGAACAACATTGTGGTACATCCTGTTCTGTATTTTTCATCTCTATATATGAATTAATTATATACAGGGTTATTAGTTTTATGTCGGCAATCCATTAAGGGGATGTAGGAGAGGTCATTTGCAACAAAATTACCCCTAATGACCCCTATGCAAATTTCAACCATTTTCGAGTTATTTGACATTTTATATTTTTTAGCGGTACACAATCATGAATTTAAAAATACATGTATGTTTTTTTTAATTATTATTATCTGATTCTACTTCAATACATAATAATCAACCATAAAATGTGTTAAATCTTTAATAGTTTCATAAATCGTTACAATTTTCTATAATTTTGAACAGGTTATTGACTAGAATAGTCGATTTCTGCAAAAAACATGGAAGTACTTTATCGGCAGAACATTTCAAAAACATGTACAACTTCTCAGCTATCCAGTGACATATAATAAGATACCAGATATCTTCAAAAACATATAAAATGTCAAAATACTCGAAAATGGTTGACATTTGCATAGGGGTCATCAGGGGTTATTCGGTTGCAAATGACCTTCCTACATCCCCATAACGGATTGCCGACATATAACCAATAACCCTGTATATACAAGCTCTAGCAGCATAATTAATGTTCTCAGTAACTGAAAACGCAGTTGTATTTATGGGTTAAGACGCCCAAACTCAGGCTATGCGGCTACTCAAAAAATCTTTTGAATTTCTATTTTACTAAAAGTGGGACAAACCATTTATTTTTAATATTTTCCAAACATCCCTGAAAACTGAAGTTGCTATAAACAAAACAGAAAAAAAATCTAAAAAATTCTCTCAAAGTTTCTCCATGATTCTTTGAATTGCATTTTTGTGTTGCGCATACTTTTGAAACTAAAGTATAAGTAAATTGAAATAGTTTTCGAAAAGAAATGCAGACCGTACGAGAATTATAAAAACAATAAAATTGTGTACATTAAGGTTAAAGGCGAAAAAGGTGATCGGGGTTTCGACGGTGCCCCAGGGCCAGCTGGCAAGGATGGACCACGGGGTCCGCCCGGCCCCGCGGGGAGTCCTGCAACTAACATACAATACATGACCGTACCGGGGCCTCCGGGGCCCCCTGGCCCACCGGGTCCACCCGGTCTTTATCCGAACGAAGTGCCAGATACACTGACCGATAGCCCCGGGATTAATCGGCTCGAGCCTACCGGAGGTAAGTAAAAGTGTAGCTTTATTATAAAGTGTAGAAAAATCTTTTAATGGCTTGAATATTTTATAGTTATTCTAAAAATATTATTGAAGGGGATTAGATCGATCTGAAAATAAAAACCATGGTTCCATTTCATTTTATTCTATTGGGAAAATATTGATATTTTACCCACAGAGGTCTCATCTGTTCTGTGATTTTATCCTCCACAAAACGCCGTATTAAAAATAGTTTGTTTTTTATTTGACAGGAAAACAGCGCGATCCACTACAAATTATAAGAAACTTGAACCATCTGGTACAATACCGCCAGGAACCGTACGGTACGCAATAGTTTTCACAAACACTGTTACCGTGAACTAAGTCAGGATTGTTTTTCTTATACCCCGGGAACTTTGAAACTCGCTGAGTTGAAAAATTCTTATTTACATTTTAATGTTGCAAAAATTGATTCAAACTTGAACACAGTCAAGCACTGTTCTGTAAGGGATAGTTTATGAAATAAAATGGCTTTTTTGCAGCATACCGCGATCCTTTGGATCCTCTTGGTGATAATGGTGATTTCGATGATGACGAAGATGGAAGAGCTATTGTTGGAACTATTCTTTTCAAAACTACGGATTCTTTGATTCGTGTAAGTTGTGTTATTCAATAAAAAAACTTTTTTACAAAAAAACAACCGACTTACAAAAAAAACAAAAAAATGTGAAAACGATTTTATTTTTCATTTTTTAGTTGTGGTACCTACCCCACAAACATTCGTATACCACTACTTGATATGTAAATAACCTTGACAGGAAATTATTATAACATCATCAATATAAACTAAGTGGCAAAAATACGCATTATTAAGGATAACTCAAAAACTACTGGTCAGTACCTACTTGATCAAATTTAAATGGGACCACATGTGAAACACCCGCTTTCAAATAAAAAAAGAATCATCCAAATCGGTTCACCTAGAAAATGTTATGAGTTAACACACATAAAAAAATAAATTTAAAAAAAACAGTCGAATTGAGAACCTCCTCCTTTTTTTGAAGTCGGTTAAAAACAGTCAGCGGTTCCCTAGAAAATACCCAGACAAGTTTTACAAAAACAGTTTTGAACGCTCTTGAAGAATTTCTAGGTAGTTTTGTTGGGACCTTGTTTCAACTTACATATATTGTCACGGTATTGATCGCAAACTAGCAAGAAATTTTAAACGTAACTTTTCCCTACAGCTTGGCACAAACAGTCCCCTGGGCACTTTGGCGTACGTCATCCAAGAACAAGCGTTACTTGTTCGCGTCAACAATGGCTGGCAGTACGTAGCTGTAAGTATGATGTTACAGATTTAAACCTTTTTCAATAATATTTTATCATGTTATACTTATGTTTCCAAAAACAGACTCGATCAAGTAAATTTTATTTAATGTGCCGTTGCGTTGGTCACTACTAAATAAGCCAGACGGACAGCACCTTTTTAAATAGATAATATTATGTTTGTCTGATAATATTTACAATAGTTCTTGTCTCCAATTGTTATTCACTCCCGTCCACCATGCATACCTAAGTGCATCGCTTCTATTGAAATCTATAACAATATCTCCGTATCACTGTCGTATAGATAGGCAGAACGGGCCTGACCGTAGGCATAGTTTCGATACACAAAACCGTCGGCCGGGTACTATATACCTAACTTCCATGTCTATAGGACGCGTATGGGTATTTGTCCATTGTTCGTCTGGAGTATCATGGTCTTATAATTCAATATCGTATCAGTAAGCTGTTCATTGAAATGGGTTCCCTGCGGTGCAAACAAAAGTTATGTCGGTTCTATTGACTTTTGATTTTGGTACCTACTTGTACATCTGGTGGAACCCTTTAGCTGAATCCAACGAAAACTCAGTAACTTTTCCATGTTTTTAGAAATTTCGATAAATAAAGCATGTCTGTGAAAGTTTGCTCTATTAAAATGGGGTTCATTTCAGTAATTTTCTCTGCCAATACAGTGAAGTGGGGTGCGTGGTTGTTAATATACGGTTGCGGTTAGATAATTTGAAACACACGGTTTTAACACGACACGTAATGGAATATGAAATGAAATATGGAATTATTAACAAGCTAGAATGAGTGCTTTACAGCCATTAGAAGGTTTAAGTAATTGAAGAGAAAAATACAATTTTAAATAATTAAAAACTTATTAAAAAGCTGTTACCGCTTGTCAGTTGAGTTCATATTTATAAAGAATTTAATTATGAATTGATTTTGTAATTCTGCAAACGTTTAATTAGTCACAGATTAATAATTATCTAAACATTGCATCCAACTGGATATTTTGTTTATTGAAACAACGGCCTATTGAATATTCAATCAAAATTGTTTAATAACTTTTGTGCCTCACCCTACCGACCCCAGTGGCCTGTTCATTTGGATTAAAACATTCCCCGCCATTGACGAAAGAAACTTGATTTCTAAATATTATTACCACGAGATTTCAGACCTTAAATATTCATGAATAATAAAGAAAATTTTCTTTTCCTTACCTATTGGGAATAAGGAACTCCGCTTCTATTTGGGTCTTCTTATTTAAAAAAAAACTAAGTCCTATTCCCGATGGATATACATCTGAATGAGTTAACAATTTCACAAATTTCTAAATATTGAAATTTGAATCTTAGCACCGATAGCTAAAGCTCACATTTAATTGCAGAAAGTATTAAGAAAAATACTTGTTTTCTGTGGCTGTATGATGAAAGTCTCAGCGGTATCTACACTTGAAGCTTTTGCATCAGTGTATTGCGACAACACAATATTTTTCATTGACTGACAAATTAAATGGTACAGAGAAACGAAACACTTAAGAAATCTTATGTACACATAGTAGACAGCTTTTATTATGCTAAGTTATAATTATTTATGTTCAGATGGGCTCCTTACTGGCTATCCATACGCCACCAGCTGGAGGTCCAACTCGGACGCCTTTGCAGAACATTCTAGAAACTTCCAGTTTAGTACATCATAAAAATCCAGCAGTCGAAGGCCCTGTGGTAAGTTTCAATTCATAATGTTATCACATGTTTCATTTCCATCAAGCATAGAAATACATGTAATTATTTTTAACATTAAACAATATTAACAGGACTTAAATAAAATACAAAAATAAAGTTGTCTTCCAGTGAAACGTTGCACTATAAAAGCCAGCGTTATGCAAAACACCCTGTTGTATAATACTATAGAAAATTGATGATTCAACACTTTTATAACCTTGACCTTTCTTACCTGACATTCTACAACAGTTGCTAGTCTGAAGACATCTCAAGGCTTAAAAGAAATAATCTTTTAGCACTTTCCGAAAGCATTTTTTGTTCTGGTGACATTAATAATTTTCAAGTCCTGACAAGATTTTTTCTGTGAATACTAGATTTCTTTGAACTTAATGGAATCGCTGTTGATTTAGGGACGGAATTTATAGAATAAAGTCGACAACCTTTTAGATGACAAATCCGTTTTATAAATTAATGTGATATCCAAAGAACCTCGAGTAACTAACTACCTAGCTTTCGAACTTCAATTGTTTTTTTTCTTCTTAGTTACGCCTAGCAGCCTTAAATGAACCACATACAGGTGATATGCATGGTGTCAGTAGCAGCAACTACGAATGTCGAAGACAATCTCAGAGAGCCAACATGGATGGCACTTTCAGAGCCTTCATATCGTCAAGGTAAGTGACCTATTTATAGCTATCAGAATTTATAGGAGGGATCAAAGGTTAAAAGGCTTTTAATCCGGTTCAAAAGCATAGAATACAGGTATTTTTATTTATGTTTTTGCTAAAGAAAATAATATTGAGATAAGTTATAGGGAAATCTGTTGGGTCATCTGGTTTTGGTGTCAATTCATCCTTTTGTATTCTACACGATGGCAAACGAAAGTACTTACTTCTATCGACTAGGTATTCTGAAAACTTAATAATATAAGTTTTGTTTCAGCTTTAAACAGGTTTTACAATTTTTTCCATTTTCGCAGGGTTCAAACAATAGATTCAATCGTAAGCTGGGTAGACAGAGAGATACCAGTGGTGAATACAAGGGGAGATGTGCTCTTCAACTCTTGGGGCGAAATGTTCGATGGCTCAGGAGCACTCTTCGCCCATGCACCCAGGATCTACAGCTTCAGTGGACAGAATGTCCTCATGGATCCTGGATGGTATGTACTCTTTATCATTATTGGACAACATAAATATTAAGTCAACGTCTTATAAGATTTTTTTGTTTTCTCATGATTTTATTTTTAGCCTGGCCCTGCAGTCTTGACATAAATACCGACAAAAATCGGTTGTTAAGTCCAATCGATGTCAAATTTCTTTAATAGATTTTCAACCTTATGCTTTGGAAATAAAGTTGAAAATCTATTAAAGGAATTTGACATCGATACGACTTAGCGACAGATTTTTGTCGCTATCTAATGTCGAGACAGCCGGCCCTGTACCTACTGTTCATCCCTTTACGAAGATAGTAAACTCGAAATTGAAACCCAATCAAATAATGATAATCCCAAAATGTTTGTTGTATCGATACTAAAAGCGACCGCTTATAATTTCGCTTCTTATCAGAAGAGACACTACGAGAAGCGCTCAATGTACTGTCACTAATATGAATAAGTAAAACACTGAAGCACTTTTGTTTAGTAACGAAACTGTTGAATCTGATTGTTGAAAAACACTGTGACGCATAGAATACGAAAAAAAAATTGGGGAGCGAAAGTAGAATAGTCTATAACGTAGAGTATATATATACCTAGAAATAAGCTGTCTTATTTTCTCTGCAATTTGGATACGACTGGCGGTATGAGTACTCACCGTATTTCAATATTTGAACCCAATACACTCAAGCTAGCCAAGGTTGGAATATTGTATTGCCTTTGCTTCAAGAAATGAAAGTGTAAACGGTTCAGGTTTCTTGGCATTGGCGAGACTTGGATTGGTTTCATTGGCATTTTATTGGATTTCCTACCTTCGTTTATTTTATTTGTATTTACTACTGCATATTGTATCACTTGTAAATAGGATCGCAATTCGAAATTTCACTATTAATCTTAATCCAAAACTAAGCAATTCTATTCAAAATATTTGAAAATTTTCCACAATTCTACAGCTTGATGTTATTTTGATTGGAAATCAAACATTATTTCTTGGAGTATATTAAATATCGATGCCAAAAGTACTTAAAGTATTCGGCTACCGAGCAGATATTCTAATTAAAAATAATCGTTACTCCCAAAGAAGGGCGCCCTATCAATTTATTCAATCTCTGCGCCGATAATCCTTGTAATCCCACCAAAGAAATATGTACTTAGGAATGGGTGATTAGAGTTTCCAGACAATGTTTTACTGACAAAGACGCTTCATTGTAAAGTTATTGTATTGTAGACTGTGAAATTGACGTTGAATTTACCCAAAACAGAGAATTTGTGTTTTTATAACCTAAACAAAGAGCGGATTCTAGGCCACAAGACACAATTAATGGAATTTAGTCTACTAATTGCCCTGGTATTGCTTATGATGACTAAACTTAGTTATGAGTTTTGTAAATTAGAAACATTATTTAATTATTATTCACTGTCATTTATTTTTGTTTAACACGTTACTTTATTATAATCTTATGCAACAGAATCTTTTTATATAATATCGTATTATCTTTAATGGTTTCATCAATAAATTCGTAATATTTAACAAGCCTTATTCTGCCAGTCTTATGAAATCTGAAGCTTATCGAATTTGTGTTACAAACTCATAATATTTACGTTCATATTGCGTCTAATAAAACCAGTATCTCCAAAGAGCATCTGCGAAATTACGATCTACGTTTGCTGCGACTGTTTTCTAATGTTCGTTATCCATTGCGCTGTAGGCCTACTAAAGCCGTGTGGCACGGCGCTAATCCGAATGGCGAGCCAGCAATGGACGCGTACTGCGATGCTTGGCACAGCAGTAATCCGGACAAGTTTGGACTCGCGTCTTCGCTTCGCTCCAATAAGCTTTTAGACCAAGAAACGTAAGTGGTTTGGATATTTTTTTGTCGAAACAAGGTGTTTGGTGCTAAGTATGTAGAATTTCGAAAATAATTATTATTTGTAATTTGCTTCGTAATTGCAATTATGTAAGGGTTAAAAAATAATTAAACCTTTCATAAATATCCCAAGGCATAATGTTTGTCTTTGTATGTTAGAGCAATAACTAAAAATACTTTTGATCTGGGTTAGATAATATCATTAACAAGATATCATTCACTTCAACCTTCCGGCCTCTACTACATTTTGGTCTGAAAAGTTTAATATTTTGTTCTTTTCACAGATATTCATGCAGTAGTAGACTAATAGTATTATGCGTGGAAGCAACGCCAGTAGACACAGTTAGAAGAAAAAAACGATCCAAGTAAGTAAACACTCACATTTAAAAAACTCTTTCACTACGATTTTAATAAAATCTCCATAATATTTGTAACTTTGGTAAAATACACTTTTACTGCAGACGTGCATTTTATACAATATTAAAATAATCTTCACTTTGTAAAAATCTTTTTACTTTAAAAAATTTCTTTATTACAAACACTGCTTCATAATTTTTCAGTTGTTTCTTAAAAAAGTCTGGCCTCTTTTTTACTATTTCTACCCCACCATACACATGCCCGGGCAGTTTCCGAGGTTCTCAGATAAGCTTTCAACAGCTATTGATGGGACTAACCACTAGCTAACCACTTATCTACGTATTTAGACGAAGTTTTATCTCAATATATTGAATGTTCTGAAACGCGATGTATGACCGTACTAAGGAACTAATAGCCCTATTGAATCGATAAATCCCGGTTAACAGCACCTCAGCCACCACCTATAAGCTAGTTGCAAAGATTTAAATCATTAGATGTGCCCTCACCGTACCTAGGTCGTGCGAAAGTGTCTACACTGAGAAGAATGAGCATCCCGCATGAAACGATACATACGATTTTCAGTATGAGTGAGCAAGACAATAGTACCATTCAAATGTAATCAACGAAACAAACGTGAACGTCCTTTGACGCGATAGAATGTCTCTAACGATTTAAATCTTTGGCTTGTTGATTGATATTTGCTAAAAACTGTATTTTTTTTCTTCACACAGGTATCGCAACGCATCAGAGAAGATGCAATTTTTAAACGATATCGAAGAAAGAAACGAAACTAGGCGAAAGTTATAGACATTGATTAGCTATTTTTTTAGACGTTAAATGAAAACAATTGTGAAGACTGTAAATAAATTGTATGTAGATAAATACGTTTTCGTAAAGCAATGATTCCGGTGGAACACATCGACAATATATCTCAAATAAAATAAACGATGCTATTTGCTTTATGTTTTTTCTGATTTCAGTGGTGTGTAATTATGTACTTTTTTCCGGTACCAAAACCTGTTTTATGACGGCAAGTTAGTATTTTTTTTTACATTACTAAACTTTTTGATGAAGGATTAATAAATATGAATATAGACGAAATATCAAGTGATTTGTTTTATACAGGGTTACATTTGATATTCGACCCGATATTACTTTTTTGCCACTGCATTTGAAAAAAACATGATTCCTTTTTCAGTTCAATAATACTTCGATAGATTTGTAAATAACAGGTTTAAATAATTCTGTCTCTATCTAAATAACTATTGACTGTAAACAAACTTCTACATTTTTCTGAATAATTTTATTAATAATGTGTTTATACAAAACTTATAAAATATAATTTTTATCGTAAATTGTATAATTGTTTATCTTAAAAATTTTGAAATTGTATTGAATGAATAAATTAATTCTAAATGTGTTGTTTCATAATTAATAAGTTTTAATGACGGCCTTCTTCTTAGAAGCCTAATTTATGAATTATAAATGTAATTAAATGAAATGTTAATATAATAATAGCTACATTTAGTGTTGTATCTTGTCTGTATATATTTTTTTGTAAATTAATGTTGGGACTGTTCTCATGCTATGTTTAAAGATTTGTAAATATAATTATAATAACTCCTTACGATCCGTCCGTCGTCCAAAATATCGACAATGACGTGGAAAAAAAACAAATAATATTTAAATACTTTCACATAATAATTTCCTATGTCCAGTATTTTTTTTTTTTTTTTTTTTTTTTTTTTTTGGGTGGGATATCATCAAATGACGTCTCCCGCTCTGGGCGGAGCGGAAGGGCGTGTCAGACTCTTACTGACTAAAACCCACCCGTGTTCCTTCAGTTGCCTGTGTGCCAGGGCCACGGTAACTCTTTCGAACAATCCGCAGCCCCGGCAGGCATCGGTCCTATCGGACCCCGTCAATTATGCTGACATCTCTTTGAGGCGCGCGTGGAACACGACGCGCCGTCGACCCGGGCCTGGTCCTTACCGGACGGCGAGCTGCCCATTGCTCGCCGTCCGCAAGCCCGCGCCTACGGTGGCCGGGAGTCGGCAATCGACTCCCGACGCCAGTATGAAAGTTATTTGACCAAAAAGGCATCCTTATACCACATATCATTTTTACCCAATATTTTGTACAAAGTTATACATATTTATGTCTTAAAACTTTTAGATGCCAATGCTAACGAAAACCCAGCTTAGCGTGAGAACAGTCTACCTGTGATAAGTCAATATAAAAATAAATGTCGACTCTATTATTTAGCTGACAAAGTTTATTTTACTTTTTTCCTAGACGCATCCAATTATAAGTGTCAAGTGAAATATAACTAATAAATTTAAGGACCTTGCAATTTTTCATTGTTAAAAAAAACGAACGCTAGGTAAAATTTTATTGTACTTAATAAGTACAGATTGTTTTGAAAATAAAAGAAGGTTTTTTAATTGAGCGGTTTTTCTTTATATTCTAAAATCTTTTCACCCCAATTTTCTGAACGTAATGAGGCATCAGTGTCTTTCACAATAATTAATTTTGTTATAATTGCTTGGATATATTACATAATTATTTTTCGACGAATGTTTCTCCTAAGTAACGAATATGGATCAAAAAGGAGCAAAACCTATTAAGTTTTTCCGTAGACCAACCTAGAATAAAAACTAGCAAAATGAACTAGATACGAAATTCAAACAATAATTCTAAGTAAATAATTGTATGTAACTCAAGTTTATTACAATGTGGTTTATGTAAATATTGTTACACACACGCATGCCATTCCTACCTTAGTTAAGTCAGACATGCAATGATCAGGTAAGCTATGAGTTCTAACTCAAGTCAAACTCAAAGCATTTATTTCAAATAAATCAATTAGAGGCACTTTTAAATTGTCAAGGGGTCAGTCAGTCATAAAGATGAAGCTAGTTGCCCATTCCAAAGCGGAGTAGGTTCCAATGGAGAAAAACGGGCAAGAAACTCCACGGAAACTCTTTTAAATCAAAATATTGTTACAAAAAATTGGTTTGATCATTCATGTTGAAATCATACATCTGAGTACGATGCATGTAGAAAGACGTGCACGTTAAAAGCGTCCGTAATTAAAAAGAGAGATACAGCAAAAAAAACAATTTGAAATTAAAATAAGCCATGGCAGCTAAGAGATGACCAGTCGCTACTGATGCTCCAACACACACGCCACTACCAGCGAGACATTTGAGTGAGCATGACATACTCTCAGCCGCCAGAGCACATTCAAGTCAATGAAAGACGAACCCAGTAAATGGTAGCTTTATAGTAGGCACATAGTACTCACACATGTGCTATGCAGTTATACAATATTAAGAGATTGAATTTATACAATGCAAAAATTATTATTTACAATCTTCAGCAGCTCCAACAATATTTTCGAATGATAGATAATTAATTAATTCTAATACATAAACGCACCGCTACGCTGTTTCCTTGGACTTATTCTAGCAATGCAGATTGAAGAGAAATGATTGAGTAGCCAAAAAAACATAGACACGTCAAGCTAGCAAAGCTCACACGTCAAGCTCAATAAAGGTTCCCGTATAAGAACGTTAGTAATCGTCTCGTATTATCGGTATGTTTGAGTAAACCGTAGGTATGGTTAATAGCAAAAGAATATTATACTGATGGAGTAGGAGCTCGTGACTAAATAATAACAAATGCACGGGACGATGCTTGCCGAGGTCGGTCCGTGGAAAGGTGACCGCCCATAACATACTGAGACCCTGACGCTAAGAAGAAATTGAGACCCCTCCGTGACTGGGAATGCACTCTTTGACAGCGGTTACGGGTAGTAAGTAGCCCGAAAGTATGACTACCAGTCTTACCAAGGGGTTTCGTGTTACCCAGTAACTGGGTTGTGGAGGTCAGATAGGCAGTTGCTCCCTGTAAAATGAAACGAATGCATCTTAACAAACGTGATGTGAATGCATCTTAACAAAACTTACAAAAAACATTAAACGAATGCATCTTCATCTCTCCTCTTCTGTCTTCTTCTTTCTTTTCTTTTTTCTCTTTCTTCTTGCATTCTTTATCTTTCAGTTCATAAAATTAATCTAATGTAACTTCATAACAGCCCAACGTTTTGCAGTTGTGTTATTCAAGATTTCAGATGGGACTGATTAGAAGTCAAAATACAATTCTCGCTGCTATTAAACTTCTAAACTAACCGAAAATACCAAAAAGCATATTTCTTTCATTCTTTTATCAGACACAGCCTCATCATCAGTTACATGACAGCCCTCACAATCCAGCCATAACTTCTGTCACTATACATGGATTTTATTGGAGTTTCCAAAAACTACAACAAGTTGAGTAGCTGGTATGCATTGTCTACCAAAGCGAGCCATTGCCCTGAATTGACTTTTTCTGCAACGAATTTGCATGTGACAGGGTTTTTGTTTTGCATTCTTCTCTCGTTATTTGGTGCAATTTTATCTCTGGATTTTAAAGTAAAAAGTGAGTATGCAGGAAGAAATGTAGGCTTTTAACAGTTCGTTTACCTGTACAGCCTTACATTCCTGGCTACAGATTTTCTCTACAAACAAAGGTTGTGTGTGGAATAAAAAGCAGGGATCTTGTTTCAGGGATCAGACTTCGGTACTTTATATTTCGATATTTTTAATATAGAAGGTATTAGGACCTATTACGCGATACGTTACAAAAATACTCTTTCATCACTTTCGTACATTTTTATGAGGCAACGCACACTACAGGGCAGTGGTGGCCTAGTGGTAATGGCCCCGACTTACGAGTTGTAGGTCTTGGGTTCAAATCTAGGTAGGCGCTTTACTTTGTGTAATTTATTTCAGCAACACTGCTCTCAAAAAGGTGAAGGAAAACATTGTGAGGACACCGGCATGTCCTAGAACCAAAAATTCGAAGATATCTGACATCTACCGAACCGCACTGGGCCCGCGTGGTGGATTACGGCCCACTCCCTCTCACAGAGAGGAGGCCTGTGTCCCAGTAGTGGGAACGCTAAAGGCTGATTATAGTGATTAATTAATACTAGGACCTATTTAACTTCAAAACTCTTACTTTTTGCAAAGCACTTAATTCGTCTGACCACTAAAGCTGAAGAAAAAAAGTAGTATTTCAGGAATCCAAAACATGTAATCGCTTCAAAGAAACTTGGTAACTAGCTTTAAAAAGTCGCCTCACTTTTGCCAGAAACATTTTAATGAAATGTAAGCTATCGACCGCCGTGTCCCAAAAAAGCGTCGCTGCTCATTTATATGACGAGACCAATGTAATAAACGGGTAAAAAAAGAGAACCGCAATGTCATTGGCGAACCATTTATTAGGGAAAGTCGCCAAACATAGCTAGTAACATTGCTGGTAATTTTGTAAAACAAATTATTGAGTTTTTGACGTTGACACTGTTTGGTATGAAACGTTGTCAAGGTGAAAAATAAGTAACAGTTGTGGACCGTATTAAAATAATACTGGTTTCACGCAAGGTGAGTCTCCTTTTTTTTTCATATTTTATATATTACTCTGTCTGGCATGTAGTGGGCGTTGAGATTTTAAACGTTACAAAAGATGGGGGGTTAGAAAACAAATATACAGGATTGTACCTACTCCGTCTAGCACATTTTTGTTCACATGCCTACCTAATTCACGCAAAAAATTCAAAAACATTGCACAGGAACTACATCTTCTTCCTTATCCATTACATTTACCCATTTCACCTCTTATAATTTCCCTATCTCCCCCACTTAATGCCGTTAACGATCCATGCATACATACATCCAGTCGTGCGGAATTGGGATCATAACGTCTGAATTTTGGCAAAATTTATAGCTGTCATAGGGCATAACCCTAATCCGGAATATGAATGAAAATGTTCAGAACTTTTATTTTCTGTGTAGTCTTAGATATGAAAGAAGATTCAGTTACACAGGATGAAGTTTTCAAGCGTTCGCGTGATTGGTCAAAACTACTATAAGAAACAGCAAAAAATACTTTAGCTTGCCATTACTTCACATAATTTGATCAAAAACTGTCAAATAATACAGTTACTATTATTATCTTAAATCAATCGGTTCGATTCCTGGCTAGGGTAACTGAAATATTTTTTACAAAAATAGAAAGATATCGATTTTGATTTTCCCCAAATTGACCTGAAACTCCTTTGAGTATTTTTCGCTTTCACATTTGGAAAATTCAGTCTGTATATTTAGGAACGGAATACGGTGTTCTAAATTAGGTCTTGGCTATTCATACTGGATTCGTACGGAATCCAAGGCGCTTTAATCCGATTTCATTGAAGAAGTTAGGAGGAGTCGTTTGAATCTACAGTCTACAGTGTGAGTGTGTAATTGCGATTTTTGCTCTAGGTTTGCCATGTTCGCATTCAGTCAACCGAAGGTCCCCTTTTATTCTTCAACTACGCTATGTGGATGTGGACGTAAAGGTTCCTGTGATCGGGGTTATTTATTACCTACAGGAGATTATCTCCAAAAGCGTTTGTAGTAGGTTTCGTTTGTTAACGTCTATTTAAGAGGATATTTTTTCTCGTAACAATATTTGTAGCTAAAGACATCAATATCATAATAATATATCTCCGACCTCTTTCAAGTCTTCGTATTTCAAGATTATCTGGTAGAGATTTAATCTGCAACTTATAAGGTCACTGACCTTGACAATAAACGTGTCATAAAGAACTTACTATTAAGAATATTTTTTCTTATACAAAGCGGATTTTACACTAAAACCGTAATAACACTCAAGAATAAGAAGAAATGGAACACTAAAAACTCGCAGTATTATCCAAACCCACAGTAAACAAGATAAAACCGTCAAAACACCATATAGGAGGCGTCTGCAACATCCATTGTGCCAACTTACATTTTGCTATCAGATATACAAAATGTGATCTTATCGTTACCGCAATAAGACAGATAATTGAAGTCAGATCCAATGGTAACAAAGTGGGTACAACTTTTATATGACAGTTACAACGGAGCAGCTGGTCTGAAGTGAGGTAACGCTCATTATATCATTTCGAATAAAGTTGTCAGTTTTTAGACACCAGCATGTGTTAAAATAATCCGTCTAATAAAACGGGGTCATGAAAATATATAAAAGGAACGTGCCGTCCGTTAAATTAAAGGGGATTTCGAGTAAATTAAAGGTGTTAGATTTTCGTACAAAGTGGTCGAAGGCAAGGGTTCCCTCGGATTTCGTAATGGAAATGTGAATTTTAATATAGAAGGGAGGCTTTATTTCGTATTGCTTATCCAAAGGTTCAGTTTGCTTATGTCCCTTTATGTACATTTTAAAATTACCATAAGTAACGATAATGGTATTACATTTTGTAAAATCGAGGTCCTAAAACATTTGCTTTGGTTAAATGGGTTTTATTATCAATTTTGTTACCTACCAATTTTCTGCCTGAATAATCTACGAAAATAAAGTCTGGACATTATTTACTTAAACGTCCGCGTTCAATTAATTCTCGAAGATACCATTTGACCACATTATCTAGTTATTTTTTTTTATTTCGTCTATTGTTTGACCCGACTTAATTCGAACGTTTTTCATTACAAAATATAGGTTTGGTATAACTTGATGAAAAAATAAATAAAGTAAATGAATTCACTTACGTCTTTTTTGATTTGTATTCATGGGCCAGTTACCTACTACGAAAATCTAATTTTGCTAATGCAAAATGTATTTTCGCAATAAAGATACCGAAAAATAATTCTTTCTTTTTTCTTTTTGATCTTTAATTAAATAAAGTAAGCTACGTAAAAATATCACAATATTGTTCTTTTTTGTTGTATTTTATTTTTTTGTACCTGTAAATCGAAAACTTTATGTTGTACCCCGACTGTACCCTAATCATATAAATTGACCTACATTATTGGTTACATGAATTTCATTTTGTACTGCTCGGAAGGTGTTACACATATGAAAACATAAGTATCAATGTAATATCGTTTTCAGCCTAAAAATATGAGACCTTTTTTCAATTGAAAGAATGCTCGAGTATCAGTCTCGGTATCTCAAAAGCGTTTAAACACTGCGCACCTTCGGTAGGACAAGGGCATAACTGACAAAAAATCGAAAAATGACTTAAGTGTGCCAAAGTGCTTTAAAAAGTCCCTTATATCTGGCGGAACAAAGATCCGTGTCAATATCAACTTAATACCGCCAGAGCGCACCAGTGTCTTTGTTTAATTGTTTCATTCTTTTGACTATCTTGGCGTGACAATATCTTAAAATGACTCCTGCAAAATCACTAAAAGTGTAGTTACGAGTATACCGTTGTTCTACCGAAGTTGCGACTAGTCAATACCTTAATGTAATGCTAAACAAAAGAGCATTATTAGATTTTTAACGCTTGGCTTAGCACTGAGAGTTGAAAATCCAACGTGCAATAATACCCTTTTTTTTTTTTTTTTTTTTTTTTTTTTTTTTTTTTTTTTTTTTTTTTTTTTTTTTTTGGGTGGGAAATCATCAAATGACGTCTCCCGCTCTGGGCGGAGCGGAAGGGCGTGTCAGACTCTTACTGACTAAAACCCACCCGTGTTCCTTCAGTTGCCTGTGCGCCAGGGCCACGGTAACTCTTTCGAACAATCCGCGACCCCGGCAGGCATCGGTCCTATCGGACCCCGTCAATGGTGCTGACATCTCTTTGAGGCGCGCGTGGAACACGACGCGCCGTCAACTCGGGCCTGGTCCTTACCGGACGGCGAGCTGCCCATTGTTCGCCGTCCGCAAGCCCGCGCCTACGGTGGCCGGGAGTCGGCAATCGACTCCCGACGCCCAGGGTGTCTCCTCCTCCTGCGGCGGCTAGGGGCGCGAGGGCGTAGAGATTTCCTCTCCCTCTCGCGCTCCGCCTCCTCCTTCGCGAGCATTACTGCTTCGCAGAAGGAGGTGACGGCTTCCCATTCCCTCTCGCTCCGTACCATGGCCTGAACCAGGGCCGGACGCGAGAGGTCGCCGCCGCCGTGCAATAATACCCTAAGCATTATATTTTGGGTATCCCTTGTGTTAGTCAAAACGGACGTAAGTCTGCGTGATTTTACTTTATGTTCTGCAATTTGGTTCTGGAATACTTATTACAAAATTCTGTTATGTCTCCAATGCATTGAAATGACAAAATGGCAGACATTTAAGCCGTACAGCGTTTCAATTAATTCCTCCTACAAATGGCCAGTGCATGGGTTTTAGGTCAAATTCTAGGAAAGGTTTTATAAGTAAGCCCACATTCGCACCGACGTAATAAAATCGCGGCGGAATAAAAACGCCTAGCGCGATTTTTCCCGCCTTGTACAAAGTGTTCGAACAGCGTTAAAAAATCAGTTCGAACTGATTCTTCGTGCAGTGAGGACGTACGATGTGTTCTGCAAAATTACTAGCGGTAGCCATTTGTGAAGCCAAAAGACCACCAAAAAGCAAAAAAAAATTGCTTGCATCCCTTAAATAATGACAAAAGGCCAATTTTTAACGCCGTACAATGATTCATGGAAATATTCTGAAAAATGATTATAATTATCAATTAAATAGCATGTTTATCATATTGTATTTTCTTAAATTAAACCCGTTTAAAGTTACATACTTTCTTTATAATAAGCTCCACGGTATATTGGTACCTACCTATGCCCAAAACTATTTTAGGATTCCATATTATATTATTGAAAACATCGGAGGTGTTCTAAAAAAAAACAACGGGCAAATATCGAATACCATTATAAGTAAATAAAACCAAGATTTTATAACTTATATTTTATTATCTTATTTCGTATACGAATCCCTGGGCATAAAATAGGTAGGTAGGTTTATATTACCTGAAAAACTTAGGCTTCCTAGAAGGAATTAGTCATTCGTTAGTATAGATTAAGGTAGGATAGGCGCATTGGGTTATCCTTTAATGGTGATTGTAAGTAGGTAGATAAATAAATAAATAAATCTTCTCGAAAATTAGTAAAAAAGAGTGCATACTGCGTTTTTTTTTTTGGGTGGCAAATCATCAAATGACCTCTCCCGCTCTGGGCGGAGCGGAAGGGCGTGTCAGACTCTTACTGACTAAAACCCACCCGTGTTCCTTCAGTTGCCTATGTGCCAGGGCCACGGTAACTCTTTCGAACAATCCGCAGCCCCGGCTGGCATCGGTCCTATCGGACCCCGTCTATTGTGCTGACATCTCTTTGAGGCGCGCGTGGAACAAGACGCGCCGTCGACCCGGGCCTGGTCCTTACCGGACGGCGAGCTGCCCATTGCTCGCCGTCCGCAAGCCCGCGCCTAGGGTGGCCGGGAGTCGGCAATCGACTCCCGACGCCCAGGCTGTCTCCTCCTGCGGCGACTAGGGGCGCGAGGGAGCAGTGATTGCCTCTCCCTCTCGCGCTCCGCCTCCTCCTTCGCAAAAGGAGGTGACGTCGTCCAATCCATCCAATGACGTCCGATAACTAACTTCAAATAAATTACTTTCATTAACGACTGATTATTCCGTAAATAAAACATTAGAATAATTCCAATGTTTCATTTACCTACGCGTCCTTCGACTCGGCATCGCCGTGCGCTTCGGCTTTGAGCATGCGGCACGTCCACACCATAGAACACTAAATACCCTGGCGAGTCCACACTCTACGAGCCGGCGCGCCGTACTGACCATCGCGTGCGGTTTTTTCGCGTCGTCCATGGGAACAGAAGTACAGAACTCCGTATGTCGTATTCATTCAACGCTCAACGCCGAGGGTTGAAAATCGAAAACTGCGCGATAAAAATCGTGGCGCGAAAAAACGGCGGCCGTGCAAACAGCAACCTAATTTCGTAACACACTATCAGTCACAATCTGAATAATTTTGAAACCTATTGCTAATCCAATGCTTTATATGTTTGAATAATTTGTCTGCTCAGCAACGTAAAAAATGCAAGTAATGTTGTTGAACTGTCAAAATTAAACCCGTTCCTACTGTTAGTGTGTTACGCAATTACCCCGCGGAAGTACCGCTTTCTATTTGTTCCTGCGCGGCACGCGTTTTTATTCCACCGCGATTTTTTACGTCCGTGTGTACGTGGGCTAAGTGACTACGTGTGGTTTCAAAATGTTGAGAGGACAAATATTTAAACTCACTGATCAAAGTTCAAACTCTTCCCTAAAAGATCACCGAATTTATCTCTTGATTTATTTGCTCTGATGAAAGCAACATTTTGAAATGAAAAAGAATTGATTCTCCAAATATTCTTATTATGTACAAAAAATAATAATATGAAAATGATCAACGAAAAAAGTTAAATCTTTACTTTGAAGCGCGTACGATACATCTAACGTGAGTGAAATTACAAATTCTTTGTGCATGAATTTTTATTTCATAAAAGCATTGGTTTCAAATGAAAGGTGAATGTATCTAGAAGGCAATGCTTCAGACGTTAGAGTATAGTTTTGGTATCAAAAGGATATAGCTCTTACAAACAAAGCATGCTTACCTTTTAAAAAGTTTTTGCATGGTTACCTTACCATGCTTACCTTTTAAACTGAACACGATCAACACATCTAAACCGCATTCAAGAGAAAGAAAAGAAAGAAAGAAAGAAAATACGTTTCTTTAGCACATACTACAAAGCACACAACATATAACAACAAGTAAAAAATTTAAAATTAAACAAACAAATAAAAAGTGTAAAGTGCGTTGTGATAAATTAGCAGGAAAGTGTGTGCCTCGCGGCTGCGCTAAATAGGTCCAGTTCAGCAAACATGTCAGACAACTAGTGCCTGACGCTGGTTTTCAACTGAACCTGTCGAGAGGTGTCAGTATCATAATTGTTGTGGAATAGTGACGCTGTCTGCTCTTGAACGCGGCTTAGGGTCGGCACACACCTGAAGAGGCGCAGCTCGACGCGGTTGTCACTGCCAAACAAATATCAACGTTACGTGCCTAAAAATTAAGTTGAGAATAAATAATTTGAGACGTGCTCCCCTTTCCGCTTAGACGCGCTCTCGAGCTAATGAAAGTTTATTTATATTCAACTTTATTTCAACTACTGCAAAGTCGATATTTGAATGGCAGTGACGAATGCGCTGCGCTGCTCCTCACCAGATCTGCTCCGGCCCTTAAATGTGCTGGTCGCGTTCAGTTTCATTGGTGAAATTCACCTTAAAACGTTAGAGTGTAGTTTTGGAATCAAAATGATATTTTATCAATCATTACAACCTTAATACCCTAGCCCTGCCATAGGTACCTTTTAAGAAGTTTAAAGGTAAAAGTCCGTAACGACGTGTCGCTAGCTATGGAAGGTATGTCATAAAAATTCATAACATAGAAACCAGTACTGTCGCGCCGACACGTCGCGTGCTGCTACCGCCTGCAGTCGGGTACGGGCTGACCTTTACTTGCAAACGGAGCAAGTTTTCAATCGCTTAATCAATTTGCAAATATCTCCCTTATTTTGGTTGTCACTTGTTGGGTAGGTACTAATCGATCCTGTTGATGACGATAAGATCTATCTGCGAGTATGTAGGTATATATATATAACTATATTATAAAATTAAATACTGTTCGTTGGTAAGCGCATCACTTGAGAATGGCTGGACAAATTTGGCATTTTTTCTTATAAAATGTTCTTAATAGTCCGAACTAGGTATTTATGGAAATAAAAATTGGAAAAATGGCCGGGAAAATTGGGTAAATTCAGGAAAAACTGAAAGTGCATTTTCTGTGGGTTTTTTTTGTATTCAGAATTATTAAAATTTAGATAGCGGTGGCTGTCGGGTCAGCTAGATTTGAATAAAACGAACTTTATTATTGGATTATTTTATTTCTGATGTACTCGTAACTGAATTGTGAATGTTGCCCGCAACATTCACAATGCAGTTGCCATAAGTTAAGAGTTGTTTCTATTACAACCGTGACGCGCCACCACCGGCACCGGTGCACAGTGGTTCCGCGCTCTAAGAAGGACGGCCATAGGGATTTCGCACCGCTAACAACTATTAAAATGCATACTAATGCGTGTAGTTATACTATTTCATGATCAATCAAGGTAAATAATAATAAAAATAATAAAAAATTCTAATCCTTAAATAAGTACTTTGGTAATAAGTTAATTAAAGCAACTAATGAACTTAATTATTTTATAAATAACTGTGTAGAGATAATACCAATTAACTATTTACCCTTACAGAGAAATTTGCTAATAGGTAACTAATTACAGACAGAAAATTACGTAACGACAATAAAAAAAATTCTATGTTTAAATCTCTAGAAAATTATGTAATAACAATAAATTGTTTCTATGTTTAAATCTCTAGGTATATCTAAAATTAATCTAAAGTGACATTAATCAAAAAATTACATCTTATTTTTAAATAAAATAATAAATTCGACACCTCTACTGATAGAACAGAGTTCTTCGTTCGTGGTAATTTACTTAAACTAGAAATATAGGGTTCAGAATTAAGCAGAAATCTGTGCATAAGATCGGTGTTTGTGACAACTTGAGTCATTTTCCTCGTGTTGTTACGTCTAAACTGCTTAACTAATTTATTACATGATTCAGCGGCCTCTTATATATATATCACCAATCTCTTACAATGATTGGAAATCCTATTTTGCAAGTCGTCTGTATTCATATTTTCAACTTCTGGCACTAACTGTGTCAGAGTTTGAATAACCTGACGATATCTGTCAGCATCAGATTTAGTGTCCTTAATAGACAGCCAAGTATCTAGTAAAAGCATTATTGTAAAAGAACACTTAAAAGTTGTATTAAAAAAATAATATAATCAGTTTAGTGCAAATTCAAGAACAATACATATCTCGTAGCAAATGCTACGCGGTTGGACGTACAGCGTCGACCTTCAATACCATTTATAGTTGCAACCAACCGCAGCCAATTTTTTATTTATTCAAATATAGAGACGTTAACTAACATTTTTGTATAAAAATCATGCGTGGAATATTAGGGCAAAGTAGATAAAAGTTTCAATAAAGATAAATTTAAACAAAAACAATTTAGTTTAATTGCTTTGGCGTAGCACCGTATTTAGAAAAATATACTTAATTGAAAATAAAAAATAATACATAAAATACATATTAAATACGTTCAACTTTTGCAAACCAACAAGTCACAAACAATTAATTCTTTAAAAACACGTGTCACGTATTAGACTATTAGCACTTGGTAATTTCGCTAATGATGACTAATCCGATGCGTTAATTTCCGATGCACAAAAGAGATGTAGCAAATAACTGACGGATTTTTTATTTTTTATTTATTGCAATTCATTTTATACCCTCAAGTAATATGACTAGTAGTAAGTAATTAGGCGAGGTATCATGGCATAATTCAGGCATGGTGATTGGAGCCCCATGACCTACCACGGGACCACTGTCCGGCGCACCGTCGCGCGTCGCTTCGCACCGTCCTCGTCATACCCATTGTCATCATTAAACTGTTGTAGTATTGCTGGTGGACTTTCTTGCCAATTCTTCTCCATACGAAACTACCTTTTGGAAGGGGCAACTAGAATCAATTATATTTTTTTGAAAAATATTGAAATAAATGATTTAATTTTGACTTTGAATTTGACTTTGATTGGATCCCTATGTAACGTTATTAGAGTGCGAATTGCGATTGCCAGGTTTTTAACTAATTGGTGCTATTATGTCAATTACTTATTACGGTATCAAGTTATGTTATGACTTATTTTAATAGTGAAAATAATAATACCTATTGTTTTAATATTTTTTATTTCGTGATCTTTTATTCTTATCTATTCGGTAATAATATTGTCAAATTTTATTTTATCTAAGGTTTTACCTGAATAAAATGAAATTTATAGCTGTCATTTATTTTTATTAATTTTAATATTTTTGAAAATCAAGTTTGAAATATTTAACTATGCTTTTAAGAATACATTGACGAGGTTATGGATATACAGGTCACGGTATAATTTGGACTCGTTAACTTTGTAACTCATCAACTTAATTGTCTTTTAATGGTTAAAAAGTGAAAATGGTAGTTTAATTTAATTATTACGTCCATAAATATCTACTGCCACTGTGAGGTCTAGAATCTCGGACTTTTAACTAATAGGAAGAAGTAGAAAATGCTTCACTGACAACCCTAGTCCTATAATACAGCATTGTAGCAGAAATGTGTGGCCATTTAAGGGTGTGGTACAGACCATCAAACTGAACAACGTCCTCTATGGGACCGACATCGTAACCGTGAAAAATAATCAGTCATTCCATATACAGGGTGGCAGGGCCATCGACGCACAAACTAACCATGAATTCATCATATGATTCTAGGTCCCTAGCATAGAAATATCTGATCGAGAATTAAAAAAAAAAGTGTTTCTTACAAAAGTGCAATAATAATAATAATACCATTTATTTCAGGCGACACAGGCCCATAGAAAAATACCTTAACCTAAACATACATATTTTTATATAAACAAAAACTTGTGTTAATAAAAAGGCTTAAGACTATGTTAGTAGCGCTTCACTTTGCACTAGCTTGACTTCGTGCTGTCCAGTGGAACTTGTCCGCGGAAGCGACGGAACACCACGTCCTGCGGCCAAAAGTCTTCTTCCATGACGAGGGGCAGATAACAGCAATACCGACGCGTTCAAAATGTATGGAACAGCGATTTTTTTTTTTTTGAATTTCCTCTGTAAAATTTCAACGCAGTGGGGTCCAGAATCATTTACTGAATCCATGGTGACAGCTTGCGCGTCGATGTATGCCACCCTATATTTGGGTGGAATAGGTATTGAAGTAATATTTTCAAAGTGTTTTTATTTACTTGCTTCAATTTTTACTGCTTGCTTAGATCTCATGGTTTGTTTCTTGTTTAGAGTGGAACTGAAAGTCGAAAACTAAAACCGACTCGCGAAAGCCCTATGTCTAGCAGTGGGGATTGGTTACTTTTACAGTCAGGCTGTTATATCACAGAGGCCCTTCACTGACCACATTAGCACATTTCTAGGCGTGTCAACGTGTTGCGTGTTTCTTTTAATAGTCAAGATATGCAGTTTTATGACGAAAATGTTAGGTCATAAACGGTTTTAATGTGCGAATGTGAACGTAAATAAGGCCTTATTTAGTTATGAAACGCTACAATTTCTTAGTAAGTCAAGTTATTATACGGAAAACTAATTAAAAGTGAGGTTTTTATTAAGTCCTGTGGTCATCAACCCCGATGTCCATTAATATTACCAACCTATTACTGTCCGCTTGCTGAAGTCGGATTGGCCATTTCAGACTTAAGTGTATTCCCATTGTATATGCTAAAGTCCCCGCCTTATATGTTGTTCTTATATGTTGGCTGGGCAGCAGTCAAATCCATATTCTATTGTAGAACGATCGGTACTCTGTTGTTTTGTTTAGTCTGCATTGAAGTAGAGTAAATATCAGTCAATCTGAGAGGCAATTCCCGTACTTTTTAACCCCTGACGGAAAAAGAGGGGTATTATAAGTTTAACGTGTGTATCTGTGTGTCTGTCTACGGCATCGTAGCTCCGAAACGGCGGCGGCGGCACCAAATCAAATCATTTATTCGCATAGAATGTAGGTAGTGTACAATAAAGTTGTTATAGAAACATAGTGAGCCGGGTACATTCTGCCTGAGTTTTGGCATGCAAAATTGAATAAATATAGTCAACATCAATAAATGAGCAAAAAATGAAATAATTAATAGATTAATAAATTATTTTAACAAGTCCTGGGTTCATGCAAAAAAGTGTATCAAATAATGTCAATAATATTAAATTGTTGAGATGTCATACATAGGGTCATTAAAAAAATCACTTAACGAATAATAACATTTCTGTATCAAAAAAGCCTTGAGTTTATTTTTAAATTGTTGAATGGTGTTACCCTTTACCACCGATTTTGTTCTGTTTGAAGTTTTGTTTGAAAGGCGAATTGATTATTAGGTAAAAAAAAGAAAATCTGTTCAGCTGTTTTTAGAGGTTTTTGTTTATGCCGGGGTTTTTTTTAATTTAAAATTTTATTAAGAACGTTCTGATTCTAATCTCAGTCTCAATCTGTCAAAAATACTTCTAATATTTATCTACATTTTTGACAAGTGTTTGACATTGATTGTCACTGAGATGAAATAGGGACTAGATTTTAAACGTTTTTAATTACGAGAATTAGCCTTCTGTTCTATAGGACCTAGCAGCAGTTTTTGTCAATACAAAATGTTCCCCAAAACATACCATCATCATATCAACATCCCCCGGTTTGTTTTTCTAGAACAGAACTTTGCCAGTCATCAAGTATCTATAGAAATGCACGTAGCGTATCTGTAGTTTGTCGCGTATATGCAAATGGTGGTAAACGATGCAATAGGGTTTCCATCGTTCAGGTCGCACGCACTGTTGTATTTAACGTCGACGTGGCTTTAAAAGGTTTTGGGGCAGGTACGTATTTGGATATGAAGAGATGGCATTGAAAATAATGTTACGATAGTGGAGCTTTGGGATTCGAGGATACATTTAATATTTCAGATAATTGAACAGTTCGGGTTGAAAGTCGCATGGAGTATAAATATTTTTATTTGATCGATTAGACTAGTACACACACGATTAATGTGGGTTTGTGTATTTTTTATAATTTTTACATTTATTTTTAATAATTTAATAATAAATAAATTTGCATGCCTGAATGATCGTTATAAATATCGCCAAATGAAAAAGCTTTTCCTGCAACATGCAAATTAAAATCTGTAATGACACTTATTTCTCGTTGGCTGTATCAAAATGAAAATAAAACTTCAGATGCAGTTAAAGTCGAAGCTAAATATAGCAAGTTCCTATATAAAAACATTACCCATATGTTTATAAAGTTCATAGGCATAAAATGTGTCAGTAAAAATCTTAAGATTTTCTGCAATAACTGTATGAACATAAACTTTACTGTCATAGCCGTATACAAATGCTACACTATTCCATGCATACTAATTTTATTGGTTGAAATTTACGATTCGACGCAGCATAGGTAAGACAATAATAATAATTCATATTTCTCGTAATGTCTGTCTGTCGTAAAATGTATAGTCTGTGCTATACACACGTTATGTCAACATTTTAATGGCCCGTGTAAAATGTATTATTCAAGGGTAGTCGTTTGTGTTTCTTTTATAATTTTTCGGGTGTTTTTTCTTGATACCTTAACCTTGACTTTGTGTTTATATCTAACAAAGCAAAGCAAGTAGACGTGTGTAATCACTAATATTGATAAATCACGTTTCGTGAAAGTTTTGTTGGAAAAACTGTTCAAGAATATTGTCACTACAAACAGTTTACGATTTTTCATCTAACATTATAAAATTCCTTTTTAACCGACTTTAAAAAGGAGGACGTTCTCAATTCGTCTGTATGTTTTTTTTTTGTATGTTTGTCACGCGATATTTCCGGCACTTTGGCTCGATTTCGTTTTTTTTTATATGCCTCAGGGTTGATCTTATATACATTTTAGTTTAGCTAGTTTTTCAGTTAGCTTCAATAATACCTACGTATTTTTTCCACTTAGTGTATATTGGTGATGTTATAATAACTTTCTGTCACTGTTGTTTTACATAGCAATTATAGTTGGAAGTATACGAATTTGTGTGGGGTAGTTACCACAGCTAAAAAGTGAAAAATTAAAAGGTTTAAAAAAAAAAAAACAAAACAGTCGACTTCCAAAGACACCGACTTCCGAAATCACTAAAATCAATTTTTCACTTTGTATTTTTTTTATTTGGAAGTCGGTTGTTTTTCTTTTGTAAAAGAGTTTTTTATAAAACTTGAATGACTTTGACAATTAATTCAAAAGTAAATAGCACAAACATTCCACACAATAAACAAAGACTTGCATGTCCCATAGCACATATGTACTTCTCATAACCAAAACTGCCACCAATAAACATTACCAAAGGGTTGTCCGAATTTTTATTACCCTTATAGACAACCCAAGCATCCACTACGGGCCATACCCGTAACCATAAGCCATTGGCGTTATCGCTCGCGTGTTTCGCTTT
Source organism: Dryobotodes eremita (assembly GCA_917490735.1). Taxonomy (NCBI): domain Eukaryota; kingdom Metazoa; phylum Arthropoda; class Insecta; order Lepidoptera; family Noctuidae; genus Dryobotodes; species Dryobotodes eremita. The sequence goes on from OU823261.1 coordinate 8,230,049, forward strand.
TCGTTTTAACAGCACAACCCCGAAATAAAACCCTCCTAAAGGTACTCCACTTTCATAGATTTTATTATACAGCGAGTATCAGATGTAGTCATGTTTAAGGGTGTATTTATTATTATTTATTCTCATCAAATTTACATTTGTGTCGAACAGTAGTTTTCACAATAAATGTAACACAAAGCCAGGAAAAAAAAAAGCGATACATTCCATTTTGGTCCCAACATTATCAGTCTTAATATTAGGTCTTTACCTATGAAATTGCCGTTCTGCAGTACTGGCCATTTCAAATCAAAATAATTTTTGTTTGGCTATGAATTCTAATTTCAAATTAATTTTATTTTAAAAACATGGATTTTTTTTTCTAAAAGTAGTCATTTCTTTATTGATTAGTGTTACATTTTCATCGCATTTCAATCTTTTTCGTCATCATGGATACGTTAAAAATTCGAGTAATTATGGAATATGAGTACCGTCGTGGCAGCAACGCGGCACAAGCGGCACGCAACATCAACGACGGTTACGGAGCTAACTCTACAAACCAACGCACCACCTGTTATTGGTTTGCTCGCTTCCGTTCTGGAAATTTCGACCTGAAAAATGAACCTCGCGGTCGTCCGAAGACTTTGGTCGACAATGACGAATTAAAGGCGATTGTGGAAGCTGATGATACACAATCTACGGCTGAATTAGCAGCAGCTTTCGACGTTAGCGTCAAAACAATATTGGTCCATTTGCGTCAAATTGGCAAGGTAAAAAAGCTTGACAAATGGGTGCCCCACGAACTCAATGATCGCCAGCGCGAAGTACGCGTCGAGACGTGCCTTGCACTGCTCAACAGACACACAAATGAAGGAATTTTGAACCGCATTGTTACCTGCGATGAAAAATGGATTCTGTTTGATAACCGTAAGCGCTCAGCAAGTTGGTTGGATCCTGGTTCAGCACCTAAACAATGCCCTAAACGAAAACTTACCCCTAGAAAAGTGATGGTCGCTGTTTGGTGGTCTAGCGCCGGTGTGATTCATCACAGCTTCTTACCAAACGGGGTGAGCATTACTGCAGATGTGTACTGTGAAGAACTGAACACAATGATGGAGAAGCTGGCGCATCTCCAACCAGCATTGGTCAATCGCTCGTCTCCGCTGCTCCTGCACGACAACGCGCGACCTCATACTGCACAGCAGACGGTCTCCAAGTTGCAAGAACTGGGGTTGGAAGCTCTCCGTCATCCGCCCTACTCACCAGACCTTGCGCCTACAGACTACTACTTTTTCCAGAATTTGAATAACTTCTTGGCGGGAAAAAAATTTAATACCCGAGAGGCAGTACAAAATGCCTTTGAAGAATTTGTTGCCTCCCGTCCAGCTGATTTCTTTAAGAAGGGCATCAATAAACTGCCACTGCGATGGCAAAGATGCATTGATTGCATGGGTGATTACTTCGATTAATACAAATAAAAAATTCATGAAAAAAATTCGTTTAAATTTTTTCATACAAAACGGCAATTTCATAGGTAAAGACCTATTATTAATTATAATAATCTAATTCAATATCATTCAAAATAATTATACAATATAAATTCAATTTAAATAAATGTACGAGTATGTCAATACAGTTCATTAAGAGCGGCCAACCCGTCATACTTTTCATGCAAACGCTCGTACGTGATTATGGCGTTGTAACACATCTTTCATTGAAATCTTTGAACTAATAAGTATCTTTTACAGTTTATCTAGGTTTCTACGCAAGTAAAATTCAAAATTTGGAGAAACAAATTCAGTATAAGCCTACAAAAATCTCCTTTTTTGCACACATTTTATCTGAACTTTGGCCGTTCATAATGTACTCATAAATTAGAAAAGTAAAGAAAACATCTTCATAGAAACCTTGCACATGTAATGGAGATTCTAAATGACACACATTTTTTTTCCAAAATCTTGTAAGGCTTTTTCAAAAACACGTATTTCCTGGAACAAGTTTTGTGAAATCTTTGCGCGCCAATTTTCGTTCGTGTTATCGCGTTCTCACTCATGCTTCTTTTTCAAACATTGCGTTGAATGAAACAACAAACTTTTCAATCATGGTCGCGTTGACGATAGACGGACCGGGGAGGGCCCTCTTAAGGTGTAATGTCATGATAGAATGTTGGATTACATAGTCATTAAAATACAATCACATATTAGTTCGGCTAAATTATCTTTGAGAAACTCTTCGATGCTGTAATAACATTTCCATGTATGTGGTACAGATGATCAAACAGAACAACTTTCTCTATGGGACCATCGTCTTAATAATCAGCTGTTCCATACAAAACTTCAATACCTACTCGACCCAAATGTATGGGATATACAGGGTGGTAGGTATATCGACACGCAAATTGTAACCATGAATTCAGCACATGGTTATAGACCACCTAGCGTAGAAATGTTTCGTCGGTTATGAATAAAAATCTGCTGTTTCATAGTTAAATGCAATACCTATGCAGTTAAAATGTACTAAAAAGCAAATTTATTGTTTCAATAACCTACGAAAAATTTCAACGCTAGGGTGTTTAGAATACCGTGGCCCTGGCGCACAGGCAACTGAAGGAACACGGATGGTTCAGTCAGTAAGAGTCTGACACGCCCTTCCGCTCCGCCCAGAGCGGAAGAGCTCATTTGATGATTTCCCACACAAAAAAAAAGGGTGTTCAGAATCATATACTGAATCCATGGTAACAGGTTGTGCATCTAAATCCCTGCCAGCCTGTATATCCCATACATTTGGGTCGAGTAGGTATTGAAGTTTTGTATAGAACAGCTGATTATTACGATGATGGTCCCATAGAGAAAGTTATTCAGTTGGGTTGTCTGTACCACACCCTTAAATAGGGCCACAAATTTAAGAGACATGCTATACAGGCACTAAGGCGCTAGAGCACGGTCTAGAACTTGTTTTTTTAGTACACCTATTACATATTTTAGTGCAGGGTTATTTGCTGCAAGGCTTGAAGCTAAATCGTTTACATGGCCGCTTACTTGGATGCATGTTCGTGACTTGGAACGTTTTTAAAGGACTAGGATTCGGTGGACGTGTTATACAATGAATATGTAATGTGGGTAGATTGAAAGACAGTGTAGTTCGGAATAATGGCGCAGTTTTATATTCAGGAGGGTTTCGGTTATAGAAAGAGGAGAATAATAAATAGAGGCAACTGTAGGTGGGCATGACTTGGGAGTCAATAGATAGTCAATGTATGCACTAAACACATACTCGTATTTTCCGATCCAGCAAGTATACTTGCCATTTTTTAAATAGTATCACAATCAATACATAATAAGATAACTTCCATTAGTGTATCTAGATTGCCAAAAGTTCCTAGAATACGAAAACCATTCGTACACCGACACAGTCATAATATTTGTAGTCAACAATATTTATTGTTATAGGATTATAATGAGTCTATCTGCCTACGTAAGTAAAACATTTACAAAATAAAATCCATGGAACTATACCAACGTGTATTTTGATAGAAATTCTTACTAATAGTACAATGGCTATCTAAATTCACTTGTTGGTTTTCCACGTGTACGTCAAACTACATTGTAGAACTTTTTATTGAGATGGAATATCCAATGCGGAAGCAATCAACGCACATGGTAGCATAAGGAGCCTACAATGTTCCCACTGCTGGGATACAGGCCTTCTCTTTTCGCTAGAGTGTGGGCCGTAATGCAACACACGGGCTAAAGCTTTGGCTTACTAAGAAAGCGGTGAACGGAAAGAAAGAAAATAAGGAAAGAAAATGCATTTATTTAGCACAGACTACAAGGCACACAACACAATATACAGGCTGTCCCAGAACAGATCAGGTGAGTGGGTGTCAGATTTTGCAGAACATATTTTGTTTTATTTTGGGAGGGCTTGACCAAAGCTATCACCACCTACAGTACGTCGGTCGATTTCTGGGACACCCTGTATACAAGTAAAAAAAATAAAATAAAACAAATAAAAAGTGTAAAGGGCGTCGTGAGAAATTAACAGGAAAGTGTGCCTCGCGACTGCGCAAAGTAGGCCCAGTTCAGCAAAAAAAGAGCGTTTTTTTACACCTTAATGTAGAATACTGGTAAAAATTACCGATTTTTATGACAGCAGTTATAGTATGACGGAATCGCTTTCCTAAGAAACCAAATCTTAAGTGCGGGTTGATTGGATGGCACAGGGTAGGGGTGGTAGTAATGATAGCTTCATCTTTGAGATGTTTCGAGACAATGATCAGCAACGACTTATGCAAATCCCTCTTCTTCTCTCCTACTTCAAAGTGCCCGACAGGGTCCACAATCATCATGTCTTTGTAAAACCCACCACATAACTTCACATTCTGACAGCAATAAATATATTGAGCATTGAGTACTGAGTATGTTCTTCAGTTCCGAATCTAAATAGGAACCTACTTGACTACGTCTACACTAGATACTTTGTGTCGTGAATCTCAATAATCGCCAACGCAATGCGGCTTTTCTCAGAATTTTCCTTTTTAGAATTCCAGCAAAGCTTTACAGGAATTTAACTTTGTCGAATTTTGTATGATTTGGGATTTTTATGCCAATGAGTTCTACCATGTTTTTCCACTCGCAGTCATAATCGATAATCAGCATGCTTTTGTTAACTATTTGTTTTCAATTTGCCTTATTATCTTTCTTACATGTCATACGCCTTTCGTCTAACAAAACAGCGAGCGTTTACAAACAGATGACTCCATTTGTATAATGGCAAATCATACAATATACCGTCAACTCTCAACAGACCAGGAGACATCATCAACTTCTGGAGGGAAGTAGGCTGGTTGGAATAACCACCGACAGCCGCCATGGCCCACGCACTATGATCCACTTGAAGGTCTAAATGCGGAAACCAAATCCTGAAGAAGAAGAAGAAGATATACCGACGATATCTAGATTGTAATTCGGTCTTTGTTTCTATTGCTACTTTAAAACTCCTTTAAATCTCATTCCTAATTTTATATGGCTTCCATTTACAAAAAAAAAACTATTATTATTCGCTCCATAATAGTTACCTTTTACAATAAATAACACTATGTTACATGCTAAGAGTTACATGCATAACATTTATTCAAGCCTTTAATAGCCAAGGAAATTGATTGTAAATAACTGCAGTCCGGCTTGAAGGCGAGTAGATTATCTAAAATTGCTTGTTGGGTACGGATCGCGATAAAATAGCCCTCAGTACGTGCCTATTTTTAAAGGGGTGAGAGGAATAAACAATGTTGACATTTAAGTGATTTGAATTGGAGAGTATAATGATAGTGAATCAAAAATATGGCGTAGGTACTCGTAGAACGTTTTTGTTTGTTTTAATTTTTGAGAGATATTTTTTAATGACTGGCAATCATGAAGCTTAGCGTAAAAAGAGAAAGTGTATATATAGTAATTTATTGTAAATGAAGGAGCGTCCGGAAGATATTGTATCCTCTCGGGGCGGTTGGATAGCAGAAAGATGGTGAATAATATGAATATTTAAAAAAAAATTACGGGCAAAGGCGGCCTGGTGAGTGGTGAAAGGTTACCTCTGTTTCTGGGCATTAAAAGGTGATTTGTAACCAACTTCTTCCAAAATCCTATCTAAAAAATCTTCTGAGCATTCCAGATTCAAAATCGAAATTCAAAGATAACATAATCTCTTAAAACCAAAGATAACATAATCTCATTAATACAGTTTCCACATTATTAAGAAAATGAAATACAAAGCAAAATTATTAATTATGTACCATCAACATCGTAATAAGTTAATAATTTATGGTTACGCTAATCGTCTAAGCCTCGTTCAACTTAATAATCTGTTAAAATAATGTTCTCCTATTTACGATAGGGGAAATTTTAATAATGCTGACAAGGTTAAATATATGGATTAACCTGTGCCTTTTGGTTCAATGTTAATACGGATTTACGTTTATTTAACACGTGTTTCCATTTTGCTGTGGTTAACATTTAAATTTCAAAGATTGTCATCATAGTTTTGGGATATGGACCTTGCCTACCATTATATATTTCTATATCTATATACACATTGTAAATTAAAGTCATTTTCGTGTCTGTCTGCGTGGCCACGTTGTTTTTCTGAACTACCCGACGGATGTTGATGCGGTTTTCACTATCATTTAGACATTTTTTCCGGAAGTTTTATGTGTGTAATACATTAATATTAAATTGCATAATTAAAATAAAGAAATCTCAATGTTTGTCTAGTCGTAAAAACCGTGCGGAGGCCGACATTTTAGTTTTTTTTTTTTTAAAGGTTTCGAAATCATATTCTACAATTTTAATTCCAGACCAGCTCCAGCAGGTAATGTAGGTATATTTAAATCTACAAAGGCAATTCCTTAAAATTCACATCGCGATTTCCTGGAAATACCTTCAAAGACTAAAAATTCTGTACATTTTTAGAACTCGCTTCACTAATTGATTCTTTTGTTGCCTCTGATTGTTTCAATTATGTTTCAAAAAAAGAAATAAAGAAAGTTTGGCTTATTTGGCTACAAAGAGATATATCAATCGTGCATGTCAGCGTTATTTTAATACCTTTAATTTCTTTCTCGCTTCGCTTGATATAGTTTGTAAAGTCCAAAACTTGCGAGCTAATTTTGGACAACTTTCTCCTGGCCTATTAAATCGAAACTTTGTATTAATCGTTCCGCCCCGATGACAATACATTTTAATTTTTTTAGTTTTGAAGGCAAGAGAATGATGACGTGTTTTGGAGACTAGTTCAGCCGATCTATTCTGTAAAATTCTAACCGTGAAAACATAGGTGAAGTGAGCTGTCAGTCCGCCTGATTCAAGGGCTTGCCACTATTGACAACTCACTCCACGCTCACTTCGCCTAAGTTATCACGGTGAGATTTTTACAGAATAGATCTGCTGATTAATAGTAGAGACATCTAACTACTTTTGAAGATGAAGAAGTAGTAGTATAAAGTAAGTTTAAAAGCAAAGGTATTTATGACTTACCAACTAGCTTTACAGCATTGTCGTTTTATAATCCATCCCAACTAACAGAACAAAGCCACAGGTCCACTCCATCTATGTGGTTCGGTCCTCAAATAACCATTTCATATACCTACATAGTCTCCACATGATCTGACCAAGATTATGTCTGGACTTTAAAAGAGACTGTTACCTCTGAGTTTGTTTCGGCCTTTTTTCCCAGAGTAGTCAGATAGGAAACGCCGACCTCATCTAGTTTAAAAAAATGTGATTGACATGTGAAAGTGTTTGTACAAACATAATTACAGAAATTAAATCATTTATTATTTATTTACAGGATTAACTCCACACAAATGAAAACTAGACTCACACCTAAAATACTTTAACTGTATTAGAACCTACACTCAGAAATAAATACTCAAACGTACAAGGTGCTCCAAATAATCCGAATGGCTTCTAGTACCTGAACGAGTTAATATCTTCACAAACCGTTGACACAGAATAGATAGGTACAGAAGGCTGGATCCATACAACGTGCAAAAACTATGCCAGTTGCGAGTGCGCTTAGGCAAGCTCGGTTGAGTAATGTATTTGAACAAGTAAGGAATAAGTCACGCTGCGGGGCATTTACCCTTGTGCTAACTAGCACGTAACGTAGCACTAAGCAGTAAGCGAAGCACCTAACTCTGTGGCTTCCACCTTACCCTCGCTGTACATATTATAGTCTGTTACAAAAGTATCCAATAAAAATGTAAGCAAATAGATCAGATAACGTACCTGTGCATGCCAAATTGTAGTGCCACGTACAAATTGAGTGCTTTGATTTAATTATTTGAATAATTAAGATGTTTTTCATTTGACTATAAATTGAGGTTAATTTTATTACCTTAATTTTCATCGATTAATTTTCAATTAGTATTTAATAATGTCATTCAAACAGTAATTGTTGGAAAAAGTGGTAAGATATAAAGTTGAAACCTTCTTAATACAGATACAGATGATTGTGTAAGTGATTCCATTTAGTGAGCGATTGCGTAAGAATAAGTATAACCTGAACAGGATTTACTACACTTTCATGAGATACTTGTGGAACAAACCATAGTCTATGTTTGCGTGCATTTCGCTATTTGTATGAACCCTGCTTTCTGTACTTTTCTATTCTGTGCCATCGACGAAACAAGTGGAAGGAAGCCGACGACTGCTGAAAGGATTGGAGTAACTGGATTGTGTCAAACTTTATTGTGGCACCTACGCCTTTTGTGTCTGCAGTTATAAGGTACAAATTGGTACAATATAATTTGTTTTTTCGATTCTTTACACGTGTTGGTAACAAATTTATTTTATTTAAATTAAGCTTGTTGCTAGCCAGTTTCTTGAAAATAGGCCTATTTGATAGATAAATAGAGCTCTATAATTCAAATATGTATCTACATACATAAACTCACGCCTTCTTCCCTTGGAGATAGGCAGAAACTACAGAACGCCACCTGCTACGATCCTTACATACTCCATAAATAAATTCATAAATATATTCTGGCGTAAATTTCAATACAGCTTAGCTAGAGTAATATTTTTACTAAGTTTAAGAGGTATCTTGATTTCTTTAATTAAGCCATTCTACGCGAATTCTCGCAACCAGCGTACGCGTATGATCAGATGTATGAACGTAAATGAGGCAAAAGGAGTATGTAAGGATCGTAGCAGGTGGCGTTCTGTAGTTTCTGCCTTACCCCATGGGAAGAAGGCGTGAGTTTATGTGTGTATGTATGTACGTTGACGGTGTAATATCAATATCTAATAACTAAAATAACATGATTTTACAGGAGGCGAAAAAAGCATTTGAATCAGAAAGTAAACAAAAAAACAAATAAAGTTATATTAAAAAAATAGCAGGTTTGTATTGTTTAGGTAAAACGTTTGTGATGGTGATAATGATTTCAGACCTTATGTCTTTGCAATTACGAGGTCTTTCATATTTTACCTACGAATATGCAGTAAAGTGAAAATCTCTAAAATTTTTGTTAATAGATATTGATACTTCACCATCGATGTACATATGTTCTACGCAAATTCGAGAGCTCTTGGACGACTATTTCAAACATAATTTCTACTAGGACAACAGCAAAACGAAAACTCTACAGTACTATTTTTCCGCTCCACCAGCTACAAAGTAAAATAAAAAACACGGGAGCGCACTAAATGGAATCAAATCAAACAGCCACCGTTCGGCGCCAATTTTTGAGGTAGGCTTGGTGAGATGCGGCTTTTATTCGTGACAGCACATGTCAGATTGAATTAGACCAGTCCACTGGATGAACGGCTACATTTATTGAAACTTTAGTAAGCTGGGGGTCCCATTTTGAGAATATGCCACCGCAGAAAATATTATCGAAATGTAATTCAGTTCATTCTTCCGCCTTTTAGAGTGGCCCTCGTACTGAAATTCTAATTTTATGTTTTTACTTTCTGCTTCTAACAGGCACTTTTTCAAAATCCGTGATTTAGAATGAGTCTATTCTCGTGAAAATAATTACTGCCTCGCTAAAGTCTTAGTAGTTTTTCTTCTATTTAAACTTTTTGTGTTCCCGGTGTAAATACTGTAAGTTTTCCTCTATAATACTATTGCCGTTACAAGTCTTAACATTGGCATTCAGATCAGTACGCTCCACATTGGCATTTTACGAACATGCTGTCTATTTCGAATTACGATCAAAAATCTTGCATCACAGACTGGTCAAACAAAACAAACACCAAGACCGCAACAAAACAACATCGCATCTAAACGGAATCAAATCAAAAATAGTTCGCCCGATGTGTGTAAATCGTTGAGGTTCGCCCGGTGAGATGCGGCTATCACGCGTACTGATACACGCAAATTGGATTACACTGCCGGACCATTGAAAGGACTAAAACGTTGTTCGTGAATAAATTGCTTGCGCCATGTTAATAGGCAAACATGACAAAAATGTTGTAGGTATTTGCGTTATCGTGAGTTTAGAGTGGGTTTGGTGGTGTGGTTTTATTTGGAAAGTAAGGTATATATACCTACCTGGTAATACTATACGAACAATTTTGCTCCAGCAGTAACGGGCTCACAATCTGGCTGCTGTGAATGAGATTATGTCAGGACTTTAAAAAGGACTGTCCTCTGAGTATTTTTCCGGTCTTTCTCCTCAGAGTAGTAGGATAGAAAATACTGAACTCGCCTTGTCTTAAAACTTATGTTATTTTTGACGCGTGAAAGTGTTTCTTTTTTAAAAAAATTACAGAAATACATATCATTTATCATTTAATGCGTCACTCTCTGGTAACTCTATACTTTTCCCACTACTCTATCGAAGTCAAAAAGTAATGTCGTTAAATTAAAATGTAAGTCTCGGTTAAGCAAACACTAATACATACAGAAAAAAAACCGGACAAGTGCGAGTCGGATTCGCCCACCGAGGGTTCCGTACAAATTTGTTGGTACATAATTGTTATAAATAGTTCAGGAATCGAGCCTCGCAGTTTTTTCCGAGCTTTTCCCGAAATTCAGTTTCCGAAAGCTATAATTACATATATTATTATGTTTTATAAGTGAAATTCTGGTTATACTAACAGTTCGTACCTAAATTATATTTCATATTATTTATAAAAATATAAAGTTATATGTTAGTGTTAGTTACATGTTTAAAAAAAATAACAAAGATGGAAGATTTGAGTTTTGTTTGTAAGTATTTAACTCTAAAAACTAAGTAGGTACTCAACCGATTTTAAATATTTACACTGCTCAATATTTCCGCTGCTAGTGTATAATATGTGGGTCGACGGCGCTTTGTGTTCCACGCGCGCGTCAAAAAGATGTCAGCACCATTGACGGGGTCCGATAGGACCGAAGTTCTGCTGGGGTCGCGGATTGTTCGAAAGAGTTACCGTGGCCCTGGCGCACAGGCAACTGAAGGAACACGGGTGGGTTTTAGTCAGTAAAAGTCTGACACGCCCTCCCGTTCCGCCCAGAGCGGGAGAAGTTATTTGATGATTCCCACCAAAAAAAAAGTGTATAATAAGTACCTACCTATGTACTAATTTATAATTTATTGTTAGTTGCTTAATATACAAAGTAATTGAATCTAGGGCTATATTAACGTTTGTTGTCTGTTTTCTACGTGAACTGAATGTGACCTGTTTCTTTAATATTCTATTAAAATATAATGTGTATAATACTACTAGGTACAAGACACTTAAGTAGGTAAGTAACTATTTAGGATTGAGTTTAGTTAAAAAATTAAAAAAAGGACTAAGCAAGTACGCATAACAGTGCAAACAGTTAGGTACTACATACACCAAAGTTATTAGATACCTTTACATATAAAAGAGAGAAAAGGTATTTTTTTAATTCTTCGTCATAAATCAAAAACATCATAAATGTAATTTAAAGTCTGTTTAAGCTTGTGCCAATGAAGCCCTATCACACGATACCTACTTACCTACAAACTTACTTAAAAATTTGCTCTATTCCCATCCAATACCAAGAGCTAATACCATTTGGTATTAGTTTATTTCCGAATTTATTTTCTATTCCCAACGAGTACCACATTTTAAAACCAATACCAAAACTAGTTTGAAGAAATCAGATACAGTCAGGTTCAGTAAAATTAAAATGCTTTGAGTGACGAACTAAGTTTCCGAAAACATGATAAATGTTCCCGAAAATCCTAACCCTAGACGGTCGACGTCAGTGGCATCCCGAGGTTCGGTTGGTTAGGTTCCTTTAAACCACTTAGACAGAAATAGGAGCCCCGCAAAGCGGGGCTCCGTCGACCAGCTTATTAACCCTAACCCTATATTTAGATTACCCTAGATTTCGGTAAAACGCAATTTAAATAAAACTTTGTGTAGCTGAGTGTACAAAAAGTCACGCTTTGGTATTCGTTAGTAATAGATTTTTTATTTAAAAAAATGTGGTACTCGTTGGGAATAGAAAATAAATTCGGAAATAAACTAATACCAAATGGTATTAGCTCTTGGTATTGGATGGGAATAGATCAAAAATTTGGACCCCTGTTCCTTGCATAAAGACCCTGATTTTTTTGTGATTTAATTTAAAATATATGGCTTTCAGATTTTTCTCTTCTGTACAAATTAGTTTTTTTTTTTAAATCTACCAAAAGATTTGATCACCCGTACAATTATAACCGCGCATACCGTTGTTTTACCTAGATGATTGATTACATACTTTAAATAAAGACTATATTTTTTTATGATTTAATTACAAATGTATAGTTTTCAGATTTTCCCCTGTACTTGGAGTATAAGACGACATTACTAGCTAAAGTTCATAGCTCTAGGTCAACGGGAAGTACCCTATACATTTTGATTCCCTTGAGTTAAGAGAGAGACATATACGATTTTTGCAGCATAAACGGCAGCATCTATTTTTAACGTTAACTTAGAATTTTGATTTTTTCATAGCTCAAGGGACTGTAGATTTGAGTATATGGTTTTAATTTCAACTCGATACCTCCACGCTTTCCCGAGATAAAGGGTCTTGACAGACAGACGGATATACGGATAGACGGACAGACGGACAGACAGACAGACGGACAACAAAGTGATCCTGTAAGGGTTCTGTTTTTTCCTTTTGTGGTACGGAACCCTAAAAACGCACCTAATCAGAAAGAAAATACGTTTATTTGCGGTAAACATGACGCAGAGAAAAACAAAAAAAAAAAATACAAAAAAACAACCGACTTCCAAAAAAAAACACAAAAAAACGTGAAAAATAACTTTAATTTCGGAAGTCGGTGTCTTTGGTTGTGTATTTTCGTTTTTGACCACCGACTTCTGAAATTAAAGTTATTTTTCACGTATTTTAGTGCATTTTTTGGAAGTCGGTTGTTTTTTGTAAAAAAGGTGTTTATTTTCACCTTTTAGTTGTGGTACCTACCCCACATACATTCGTATACCACTACTTGATATGTAAATAACCGTGACAAGGATTTATTATTATAACATCATCAATATAAACCAAGTGGAAAAAATACGCATTATTAGGGATAACTCAAAAACTACTGATCAGTACTTAATCAAATTTAAATGGGACCACATGTTAAGCACCAGCTTTCAAAAAAATAAAGAATCATCGAAATTGGCTCTCCCAGAAAAAAGTTCTGAGCTAAAATACATTAAAAAAAATACAGTCGAATTGAGAACCTCCTCCTTTTTTTGAAGTCGGTTAAAATCTGGACCTAAACGACTCACAGTTTGGGTTTCAACCTGGGCTGTCCACTGAAAGTGCAATCCTAAGTCTCGAGAATACTGTCCAATATTATACAGATCGTAAAACGCCGGTGTATGCCTGTTTCCTGGATCTTTCCAGGGCTTTTGACCTTGTGTCATATGATGTGCTCTGGAGGAAGTTGGGGGACAGGAATGTACCGGCGGAAGTTCGTAAGGTTCTGCAATTTTGGTATGCTAACCAAACGAATCATGTGAAGTGGTCCAACAGTCTCTCTGAGGCTTATGGGTTGGAGTGCGGGGTGAGGCAAGGAGGGTTGACCTCACCCAGGCTCTTCAACCTATTTGTGAATGACATTATGGTCGAGCTTAGCAGTATAGAGGTATGAGGAACAGGGTGTAAAGTTCACTCATACTCTATGGAAAAGGGAGGATCCTCCGACCAGACGGCTGTTGAGTCTGGTGGGCAACTGCCCGACGTTTCATGTCGGAACGTTGTATATATGCTAGTTGCGCGGTAAACTCTGCTTGCGCGATGCAGGATTGTGTGACGTCAACTCCAACCGGGCGTCGACCTGACGTGTTAAGCGGACGACACGCTGGTCACGGCCCGGGGGAGTTCGTACAGGGAGGCAGCGTTGCTGACGACGGCTGCGGTCTCACAGACGGTGAGCTGCATACGGCGCCTCGGCCTGGAGGTGGCCCTCAACAAGTCGGAGGCCATGGTGTTTCATGGTCCCCGGCGGGCGCCACCATCCGGATCCCACATTGTGGTGGGGGGGGTTCGAATCGCTGTCGAGCCCACCTTGAAGTACCTTGGGTGGGTGCTCGACAGCCGGTGGGATTTCGGCCCCCACTTCCGGCAGCTGGCGCCCAAGTTGTTGGGCGCGGCCGGGGCGCTGTCAACGCTGCTTCCCAATCTGGGGGGCCCGAGCGCCGCTTGTAGGCGGCTCTACGTGGGGATCGTGCGGTCGATGGCCCTTTACGGGGCCCCGATCTGGGTGGCTGACCTGACGGCCGGCAGCATTGCTGTATTGCGAAAGCCGCAGAGAGCAATGGCCGTCAGAGTCATAAGGGGGTACCGCACGATCTCTTACGAGGCGGCTTGTGCACTGGCCGGATCCCCGCCCTGGGACCTGGAGGCGAAGGTGCTCGCGTCACTGTACCGGTGGCGCGAGGAAGCGCGGGCGCGGGGCGAGCGACCGATGCAGCAACAAATGGAGCAGCGTCGGTCGCAGCTCTGCGAGGTCCTGGTGGCAGAATGGTGGGACAGGCTCTCACGCCCTACCGCCGGCCTCGTCACCATCGAGGCGGTCCGGCCGGTGCTCGACCACTGGCTCGGGAGGAGGCACGGCTCCCTGTCGTTTCGGGTGACGCAGGTGCTCTCGGGGCACGGTTGCTTCGGGAAGTACCTGTGTCGCATAAACAGGGAGCCGGACGCCCGGTGTCACCACTGCGTCGACTGTCGGGAGGACACGGCGCGGCATACGCTGGCAGAGTGTGCCGCTTGGGAGGAGCCGCGCCGTGCCCTCATCTCAGGAGTAGGCAGTGACCTCTCGCTGCCGGCCGTTGTGAATGCGATGGTCGGCGGCGAGGAGTCCTGGGACGCGGTGGTATCCTTCTGCGAAACAGTGATCTCGCAGAAGGAGGCTGCGGAAAGGGAGCGAGAGATCTCATCCTCTCACCCGGCCCGCAGCAGGCGCACCGGGCGTCGGCGGAGGGCGGACAACGCCCTCTTCCAGCCCCCCTAAATGGGTCCAGGGGCGACGGACTCGGGGACGTCCGTCGCCCCCTATACATCAGACCCGAGGTGGCGGCGCGTAGTGTTCCACGCGCGCCCCTCTTAGACGTCGCGGGGGGAGTCAAACACCTCACTCCCCCCGCTCGACCGGACGGGGCCCGCAGAGGCGGGCCGGCACCGGCCGGGGGTTGCGGAAGATTTGTACGTTCCCGCGACCCCCGGCGTAGGTGTGAGACGGAACACCGGGGTGGTTTTTAGTCAGTAAGAGTCTGACAGACCCCTCCGCCCCCCCAGGGCGGGGGACATCCATGAGGATTTTCCACCCCGGAACAAAAAAAAAAAAAAAAAAAAAATGGTGGGCTACTGCCCGACGTTTGATGTCGGGATGTTGTATATATGCTAGTTGCACGGTAAACTCTGCTTGCGCGATGCAGGATTGTGTGACGTCATTGTGACGTGTAGCTCGCATGTGGCGATGTTGATACCGCTACAGCAGTATGCGTGTTGGCTGTTGGGTGGGTGGTGTTAATATTAACAGCATCAGCTATGCAGACGACATGGTGCTGCTGGGCCCGACTGCAGGTTCTATTGGAGAGATGTTAAAAGTTTGCGAGGACTACGCGGCTAGGCATGGGCTCGTGTATAACGTGAAGAAATGTGAGTACATGGTCTTTGGGGTCGCCGGTAGGTGTACAGATTATTCACCTAACTTTACCCTAAATGGCTTGAGCATAAGAAGAGTTAAACAATTCAAATATCTGGGACATATGCTTACCGACGTCCTGAAAGACAATGTGGACATTGAGAGGGAGCGCAGGGCTTTGGCGGTCCGCGGTAATCTGTTGGCTCGTAGATTCGCTCGCTGCACGGACCAGGTAAAAATAACGCTTTTCAAAGCGTATGCCAGGGTCTGTACACGGGTGGTCTGTGGATCAACTACACCAAAAGGTCGCTAGATGTCCTGCGCGTCCAGTACAACAATGTTTTTAGAATGCTCTTGAGACTGCCCCGGTTCTGTAGTGCGTCAGAGATGTTTACGCAGAACCGTACTGACGGCTTCCATGCAATTGTGCGGAAGAAAATAGCGTCGGTGGCAGCTAGAACCCGGGCCAGTGGCAACAGCTTTCTGGAAACAGTGAGTGAGAATGTGTTTTCCCCTTTTAGGAGGCATTTTGTGGAGAGGATGACCGGTTGAGAAACTGGTTTCGTCTTCTTTACAAAGTGACTCATACCCAAAATGTATTTTAATTTATATATATACTAACACTAGGTCTATGGTACTTTACTAACACTACGGATCTCTGTTATCTGAGTTTTTGAAAATAAATGAAATTAAAAAGAACGAGTTGGGGGAAAATTGCGTCACATCTACGCAAAACTGCAATCGCTCAGCATAATGCTGTGACTCTATGCAAGACTGAGCCCCAGTGCTGGTTTTGGTTTTCAGTGACAGACGGCGTTGACAGGATGACGTCAACCAGTGCAACATACGAAAATATAAAAATAACAAAAAAATAAGAAATAGAATAAATAGCGAGGCCTAAATGTTTATATAAATACATAATATTAATTAGTTTTATTTTTATTTTATCTACCAACACAATGTAGGTATTGAATTAATCGAAGACTTATTTCAAGTCAAACATAATTTTAAACTAGCTTTACAAGGAATGCACAAAGCTATAATATTGCAATACTTGTAATACTTTAACGTACAACCAAGAAACTTCATAATATTAAGTACATTTTTAAAAGCCATCATTTCTTAGTCCGCTCAGAGCCGCTACATCATATTCCATAAACCATAAACCTTCCTTAGGAATTATGAGAATGCAAAGTAACAAGCAAGGGCCGGATCATCGTGACGAGAAATACCTGGGATGCCAACGTTCAACGGAGTGATTCAGAATCGGTATGCCTTTGAGAATGTACGCTGCATCTTAAATTATCCTTATCATGTCAGCCCTGGCTTTGCTCTGACAAGAAAATTAAGATTTTATCGTTCTTATTTATTTTTCGTTGTCGATTTGTGCCCGGTTGATGGCAATAGGCTCGCCCCTATTACATGGGACTTAAAAATAATTGGTGAAATATTGGTAGCAGGTGAGGTGTACCTCTGCCTAACGTTTCCGCAAATACAGGCGTGATGATAAGTTAATGTATTTTTTTTAAAAGCCCGAAAACCTTTTTTTTTTTTTTTGGGTGGGTAATCATCAAATGACCTCTCCCGCTCTGGGCGGATCGGAAGGGCGCGAACCCACCCGTGTTCCTTCAGTTGCCTGTGCGCCAGGGCCACGGTAACTCTTTCGAACAATCCGCGACCCCGGCAGGCATCGGTCCTATCGGACGCCGTCAATGGAAGCCCGAAAACCTACGCTTTTGATCGCAGTCTTTCGAATTAGGCTATATGCAAAAATAATCTTTCTATTTTTCTCCCGTTCTGCTTTATATGGGTGACCAAACTCCTACCAACTTAATGTTAAAAGTTTACCGAAAAATACGTTCTAGGTATTAATTAACATTATTGAAGTCGTGGGTGAAAAATCTTTGAAAGTATTTTATTGGTACAAAAATAGCAACTCAAGTAGGAACTTAGCATTACAGACTTAGTATATCGATAAAATAATATTAGCTAAGATTCAATATAAACATAGTCTATTCTATTAAGAGCCTTCTAAATGGAATATTAAAGGTTTCCACACATATTGCCTATTTCGACGTCACTTCAAAGTCTATCAATAGATAACATAAAGTACTTTCATAGGTCTTTTGTATATACAGAAATATATATAGAACGTGGCCACGCCATCTACACTACAATCAGACGCAACACATACAATCGGATGCGGCACAGGCGCCATCTATCGGTGAAGAGAAGAACACTATTATCGATTGATGATTGATCATTATTATACTATTATCGATCTCGACTTCGGTCGTTCTCTCGGTCGTTTGCATTCAATCAGTCACATTCGGTCTCTCGTTCACTCGCACCTGTGTCAAACTTCAAACATTTTACTGCCTTCTCTTACGAACTGCCAACTGCCATGAGCTCATGGCAAACCATTGTTAAAACGAACGAAATTACTTATACGAGTACAATATACAACTGTTAAAACTACAGAAGTCGCGTCATTTTGGACGAACGAACCTGATCCTGCACAGAGAGTATATTATATTTTATACTGAAAATGGCACCAATACCTACCAAATTTCCGTACGTAAAGTTAGAGTAATTAATTGTTTATCAAACTGACAAACAACTTAAATTATCTGTAAGTATATTTAAATCCCAACAGTAATTTTTTGACAGTTGTACGAAACGGCAAAGTGACGTGGTGTGTCAATTTGAGAAACAACTCTATTTCATCTGTGCAACAGCAAAATGTGGGTAGTTGTCACATTCACACGGAAGTAGTAACACAACGTGAGGGCATTAGATAATGTCATTAACATCTGGGGCGCGGAAGAGAGCGGACGCCGTAACTGTAGTTTTGTGTTTGTTTTGCTAAGCTTGTAACACCTGGTGAACGTAACGGTAGTGTTGCGCGTTATTAATTTACACATTCTTGTTTTGCCTGGTACGGGTTGTGGTGAATAAAGGTTAAAATAGTCAACATACTTACTTGATTTTAAACAAAAAGGCATTGTAACCTTAATACCTAATGAAATTGCCTTCAGCAAACACGAGGTTAAATATATATGAAAAATGTTTCAAGTAACTGTTATTAAAATGAAAAAAATCCTCCGTAGGCATCGATTTGTAGGGTTTGTAACCCATTTTTAGGGTTCCGTACGTCCGAATGAAAAAAAGGAACTCTTATAGGATCACTCGTATGTCTGTCTGTATGTCCGTCTATCACAGCCAATTTGCTCTGAATCTACTAGACTGAGAAAGTTGAAATTCGGTACACATATGAATTTCTTGACCCAAACACAGAGTATAACGTAAATTAATTAATTTTGAATATGGGGGTCACTTTTGGGGTGCAAACTAGAAAATTAAAAACAAATGTTTTGCAAACTGTACTGTGTGGCATATCAAATGAGAGGAGTTATTGTGAGGGTCTCAAATATATATTTTGTATAATTTTAAAATAAACAGTTCTGAAGAAGTTATAAAAGAAAATATAGCAAAATTTACTACCCCCCCCCCCCCCTTATCTCCGAAACTAGGAAGCCTAATTTTTTTTAAACAATACAGAAATTAGTTCTTTACTTAACGATTATAGGAAAATCTATAAGAAGTCTAGGGTGTTAAAATAACATGGTAAATCTTGCATAAAAACTTACAATTGCAGTTGGCATGTATGGGAGAACATTTTTTTTTTTTAAGACGGGCCAAAATGAAACCTACCTACCTTTTCTCGAAGCGTTTTGTCGTATTTTCATACCCCCATAGCTTCGGCCTAAATAATTCTAGAGAGCTAAAATTCTCAGGATAAAATGTAGTTAGCAAGCTTATAAAACACACTTAGTTTCATGAATGACTCACTCACTCGCTCAGCAAAACCTCTAGGGCACTTCCCGGTGATACGTCTACGCCGCGCGATTTTTGGCAAACATACGTCCGCTCGCGCGTTTGTAGCTTTGACCCCGCGTAACCCCCGGTCATTTTCAACAAAAAACGTAATTACTAGAAAACTACTGAAGTTATAACTTAATAAAAAATCGTGGGTATAGCTGCAACTATACAAAATCAATAGGTGTGAAAAGTAAATAACGCTTTAATAGTCAAAAGTACGATAAAAAAATATTAAACTTGAGACTACGTGTTGAATTTCCGTAAAATATTTGTTCTAAGTGAAAGTTTGTACAACAATTTGTAGTCAATAAAACCTATTTATAATTAAACTAGACTATATAACCATTTTTTGATGCCCATATGCCTATTAGAGGGTATATTCAGATTATCACACTAAATCAAAACAAACAGAACATTTACCCTAGATCTTTCTCCAAACGCCCGGGTGACTGTAGCCGCCCGGTCGAAATTTTCGTAAGTAACAAAATTTTAAACGTTTAATCGTAATTATTTTCGTTGCATTTTAAATGTTATAGTATGTTTAAATAATATTAAGCATTATTGTAATAGAATAATTAGTAAAACATACCTAATTTAGACAAAAACACCGACGCGCACCGTGCCGCAGTTTCCGTAATGGCCACATTTTTTTCACATCGATTTTATCGTAATAAAACTGATTCTAAACCTATGACGTACTTATATATGCGTAAAGCTTGTTAAATAAGTATTTTAATGATATATTACACTAATACACTGGGTTATTTATTAACTTGCTACTTTAATAATAAACACAGAGCATTCGTCAACCGGAAACGAAATGTCAAACTATGACGCGACGATGACTTTCAACTTTTTTTGTATTTTTCTCTATGTTCTTCCACAGAGTATTGCATACGTAAAGACGCGGAATTTAATACAGATCCATCTGTTGAATTTTTTTTGAAGCTATACAATGCGGCCTCGATACAAAATCGGTAAGAACGGAACTAAACCGGAGCAAAATTTACAAGTTACCATGGTAGCATAGACGTTTGACCGGAGAAATTTTGAAGCTAACAAAGCAGCTTGGACTTATCAGCGGAAAGCTGAAATTTGGTATACAGGCTAGGATTTGCACATAAACAACAAAATATTAAGACATTTTTAACTTTAACCCTATTATGTCCCCCTAAAGGGAGGTGCAATTGTGCATTTCTTACGAATAATCGGTATACCTACCTCCATTTGTTGTGGAAGCTATATTAGCATGTATATCAACCAAAAAGAAACTCTTTTTCGTTGGCTATGATGAAAGTAACTGCTGGCGTGCAAGAAATATCTTTTTACCCGACTATGCGAGAACTAAGTATGGCTGGGGCTTGTGTACGTTGCTTAAATCAGGAGTAAAACTTTATCGTCACACAATACCTACACAATTTCAACGTACCAAAATTGCTACTCGAAAAACAATAAACACCTAGGTTAATTTCAACATGCGGTGGGTTAATAGTTGATTTTGGTAGCAAATCGTACAGCAGATTGAAATGTGTCCGCCATGACATGCGGTCCCATTCGACCCGTTAATGGAATAGGTACGTTACGGTTAACGTAATTGAATGTTGTTATGAAAGGATCACGGTTGGGTTTATGTTATAAGCAATACTGACCAGAGGGGTAATTACGTAACACACTAACAGTAGGAATGGGTTTCATTTTGACAGTTCAACAACATTCATTGCGTTATTTACGGTGTTGAGTACTGAAGCAATGGATTAGCAATAGGCTTCAAAATGATTCAGATTGTGATTGATAGTGTGTTACGTAATAAGGGTGCAATTGTGAACGTTTCGCTTTGACACATGTGCGGAACACATTTTTAAATTGGTTCTTCACGGTCTAGGTGTTAATAAGATTTGCATATAAAGTGACGATACCCTGAAATAACTTGGAAAGGGTAAAGTTATTTAAGTAAAACAGCTTACGTCACTTATTTAATAAAACCGACAATTGACTGGCGAAAATCCAACAATTTTACAAGTTTCTTATCATACATTTCCTGACAGAACCTGTTGTGAAAATGTGTACTTTTTTAAATTTATTTAAATATGTCACATTGTCAATTATATTAAATAATGCCCAGGACGTTATCGTCCTGTCCAAGAATCGCAAAAAAAAAAAAACATTTTCGCTAAAATAAAAAGTTAGAAAAGCAATATAAAATTCAGACAACTAATTCTAGGTACAAGCTAAAACAAACTTAATTTAGCCTATAAAAAATATCGGAAAAATAACAACAATATTTTCGGAGCGGTCACATAACGATATTGGAAATATTGATGCTAAAATGTGCTGTGGTGTGCTCTGTTTTTGACTTTGTTTCACAAAATAAACTGAGGTTGTATATTGGAAATGCAATTAGCGAAATACTAAAATTACTGTGGTAGGATGTCCTTCAAAAAAGTCAGATGCGAAGTATTCACAACCAATGTGCCTGTATGAACGTGGGCGAAGTAAATGGAGTAAGCATGACGAGACGTAACATCTGGCGTTCTGTATTTACTGCCTTCCCACAAGGGAAAACGGTTTGTATGTAGGTAGGTATAAGTATGTATTAAAAGACAAGATTACTCCACTGACCACCACAGAAAATGAGCTCAACCCGGTCCACCCTATTAACAAAAAACACGCCCACTAAGCATCCTTTTGGCAAGCCAACAGCAGAAAAAGCTTTAATCCCTTCAGTGGTCTCCTAAACGCGAGTCAAGCCCGATTGGTTTCCAGTCACACAGTCTTAGCCACACATCCGATACGGGCATTCTGTAACCCCCTAATACTCATTACGAGTAACACCGCAGGCTGCAAAGGGGCCGTAAAAGTCAAGAACTTAATTAACGTCCCGGAGGTTTTACTTCACATTTATTTGGGCGTGAATTTGGTCCCAGCAATAAAAATAAACAATGAAAGCCGTACAGGTGTAGGTCACGTGTTTCTACATCTGTGCGACGTGTGTGAATGGGTCTTGCCGTGTGTGTGCGATGATTAAATTGATTAATTAAGATTGTGTGTTCTGTGTACCTATTTTTTTTTTGTTAATTAGTTGTTTGGCTTTATTGTTTTTTGTGGAGTGATGGCTGCCCACGTTTTGTTTTAGTTGACATGGACGATTTAGAAAATTTTGAGTATAAAAGGAACTGATAAAGAGAGCAAAGTAAAATCATTTATCGGTTGCTGTGTTGTATTTTATTGTAAACCTTCAGATAATTTTCGTTGGAAAATCTTCATAGGATAGACTGAGGAACCCTCCGAATGGGATACGGTCTCAGCGTATACTGAGCGGCCCAGGGATTCTCTGTCCAGTGCAATGCTTCGGCTTTTCTACTGCACTATGCCAAAAGGAAACAGTTTGGTTCCCCGTGATCCTGGCTGTCTCACGGTAGCGCGCGACCAGTACATGATACTTTGTGGACGTCCAAGTGGGATTCCAGTAGATGCAGATAAACCTTAAGGTATTAACAACACGATGTTTTGATTTATTTTATCATCTATAAAGTATACAGTATCGAAAACCAGGAACAAAATGTACTACTATGTTTATAAACTACGTCCTAGTGACGTACGTGACGCGATCACGTTGTCACTCGCAGCTTTTGTTTGACCAACAGTACACCGTACGGACGTTCGAGCCAACGGAATTCAATTGGTAGTAGCGATGCGTCAACCCGCTCAGAGTTTTTTTTTAAATACTCGATTAGAATCCCATCCCTAGGGTAGTTTTTCAAAAAATTCGCTGATTGGTTGTCGTCTGTCATAATCAGGTAAAATTTTCACGGAAGTTTAGCAACGGGAGAAATTATTTTTGATATTGACGCAATCATCATACATGTCTGATCTGTCTTCTGCTTTATTACGGTAGCTTATACCGTAACGGTCTATATAACACCTTCCAAAGAACTGGGCCATCTATACCCATATTGTCGAAAACAGCCATGTAAACCGCAAAAAAATATAAACACACTATGAAAACGTCGATATGCAAACTTTCCAAACCGCTGCAGCCACGCTGGTTCTAAAAATACCTCCTAAACATTTAGGAAAAATAAAAACCACCCTATACTAAGCTAATATCGTTACCTGCCAGTACTTGCTTAGTGCACTAATAAAATACTAGCTAGTACCGTGGCTTTGCTCGCAATATTCGATGGCGCAATGTCGTCATGGCTTATTCAGGCGGAACAGAGAATAATCCTCGTGCTCTCCTACAAGCCGAGCCAGCTATATAAAAGGTTTCATCGCCATTCGTTGGATTATAACGTGATTAAACTTTATATACGATCTCTTCAGTATGTACGGTCACCCAATGTGATAAATAACCAGGATCGTCGGATATAGTTAAAGTCTAGTAAGAAACCGATGGATGTTTTCGAATGAAATTTAATTTGATAAATGACCTGTTTGTTTTCTATTAATTTTATTTTATTTTATTCGAAAACATTCATCGGTTTCTTACTAAACTTCAACTAAATCGACGACCCTGGTTACATATCACTTTTAGTGACTGTACCTAGTTACTTACGTCACGAATTTTTTTTTTTTTTTTTGTAAAGAAACAATTTAATTTTAAGAAGTAATTATTTCTAAGATGATTTGTTTTTTATTTTATATATTATATTAATATTGATACATTGTGCAGTAGTTAGTAATAATCTAAATGATCATCCTTCACCATTTTGATTTGATGTTGTAGTAAAATCTCCATTAGTAAATACTACTTCTAATACCCTCAAAAATAAATGTACACCTTAAGATAAGGTATGTAATCTATTACTATATTTTTATTTTTATTGAAAATACTGTAATTTCATATTTGTTCATTTAGATTTATTTATTTATTAAAACTTTATATCTACGGCTGTCTAAATCTCGTCCAATATTGCTTCGTAAAAAATCAAATCAACCTAAACCAGGAAAATACTTTTCTCAATTATTCTTTCTATTGAAGCGAGGTTTGAGATTGTCAAAAATTTAATTGACGTCTGACATTGAATGACACTGACAGACGCGTTGTTGGTTGACAGTGTCTTACGTCAAAAGTCGAGAAAGTCTGTGGACACCTCTCGAATGTCATTCAACACCAACATTTTAAAATTTACTTTTATATCGTTGCTCTATGCTCGCTTTTGTTAAAATACTTCATCACGTTTTGTAAGCCAATAGGTAATGTGACTAATAAAAAAAAAACATACCATTCCGAATGGCATTGATCCACTTTCACTTCTGCTTGTACCATTCATCTCTGCTTTACATAGTCTAAAAAAGGGCTTATAATCCATATATGTACAACATGTCTCAGAATTAACGCACCCCATTAAACACCCCAATTAGAATATTATGCGATAATCATAATAATCATCATAAACACTAATTTTTTACTGTTTTGTATAAAACATTGTTTATTTATTAAATTAGTTACACTGATTGTGTCCCATTACAAGTCTATGCATGCACATCATTCCCACCTCATCATTCCCACCTCGCGCTCGTATGAGTCAGATAGCCGTTCTTTGTATCCGTGTTTTTAAATTCAAAAGTTGGTAAAATCTGCATTAATTTGTGTGTGCTATATACGAACATGTTGCCAAAGAGCAATTCTATTAAACTGTGCAGATAAACTAAAGTGACAACCAGTGAATAAAGAGATATCTCGAAATTATTAAGATTTGAAGAAGGAAAAAATTGTGTACCTGCTAGTAGTGTTGGTGAGCCGTGTCATTGACAAACAATGCAAAGTCATTAGTTCCGGCGCTTCACAAACACCAATTAACAACAGAACTAATATTACGACAAAGTTAATTAAGTTCGCCTGGTCTGGCGGTATAGTCTAGTGGTTACCGTACAGAAGTGTACACGTTCGAATCCAACATCGCTCAACTGCACTTTTTGTTACATTGTTCTTTTTGCATACTTTTTATTGGATAACCTTGCAAGCTAAAATAATATAAAAGATAATTTATTGTTTTTATTTGATATATATAACGCCTTGAAACATGTTGAGGAGATCTCCCCCGAATAAGCCAACAGAAATGCTTTATGATTCTGAGCCAGAAATAAGCGCTGTTTCAACATCGCCACAGGATCTTTCTAACATCACACAGCGGTTCAAACGCAAGCATCAACATGATGATTACTTAAACGACTTCTTAGGCGAAATTCGAAAAATGATGAAGGATTTTACGGAAAGTCAGGATACAAAATATAATACATTGATGAGTACAGTAAATGATATTAAGAGCCAAAACGCTGAGATAGAAAAAACCACCAAATTCTTATCAGCAAAATATGACGAATTACTACCAAAATTGGTTCAGCTGGAGAAGGAAAACCGAGAAAAATTGGCGTATATACAGATATTGGAGGAGAAAATAGAAACTTTAGAGACTTTTAATAAATCATCTAGCCTGGAGATAAGAAACTTACCATTGAGCAAACCTGAAACCAAAGTCACTCTCTCCGAGACTCTGATTAATACCAGTAAGGTTCTGAATGTCCACCTACAAAAATCAGACATTCGGGATATTTATCGCCTGAAGTCCAAATCTGAAAAGAGTAGCGGCACAGTGGTAGTTGACCTGACCACAGTTATTGCTAAAGACAGTCTTCTACAAGCCTACAAAAACTATAACAAGAGGAATGGAGATAACAAATTATCCTCAAAAGACATACTGTCAGATGGCTCACCAAATCCAATCTATATGTCTGAAAACTTAACAGCTAAGAAGAGGCGATTATTCTATCTGGCACGAGAAAAGGCAAAAACACTTGAATATAACTACTGCTGGGTCTCGTACGGCAAGATTTTTATTAGGAAAAAGGAGGGTATCCCTGCAATACGAATTGACTCTGAAAGAGACTTCTGCAAGCTACAACTAAACATTGAATGACTGATTTCTAAGGCTGGACAAGTCTATCTTCCTGCTACGATTGATTTCTGCATGTTTTTTTGTTATAGCAACCTCATGTTGATTAAATTAGTAATTCTTGGTATCATTGTGCACTGTAAACTTAATATTCACTACAGTATTTTTAATAACACACTAAACTTACACAAATCATACACCTTTCTACACAACCAATTATACACAAAGAATATATACACACACACTCAATACATTCAAATATCACACACACGTGCTAAAATAATTTTAGTAAATAAAAAGTATTTAGCAACTTTTCGAGCACGGCTACGATTGTCTAAGCAAAACATTCACAAGGTTCACAACATACGCATACATAATATCATAAATGATCTCTTACGGACTAACAGGCGAAATAACGCGGGCCAACCAACAGCATTTATAAATGAACATTCTATATATATAAATATAATACTGGAAGTATTGGTACTATCAGAGTGCTTGCTAAGTAAAACACCTCCCATCCCATCACTAGATGGTCTCGTGAGCCCTTACGTTGTCTCCTTTCAGAAATATAATTTTAAAATTCGATAATGATTTAATCAATGAGATTGATAACTATTCGATATCCGATATCGTATCCTGTGAACCTGAGTGTTGTACATCTATTCTGAAACACCCGAGTTGCTACTTAAAAATATTATCGCAAAACATTCGTAGTCTTAATGCTAACTTTGATAGTTTGAATATCCTCCTTCAGAGATTTCAATTTGAAAGTGATATTATTGTTCTTTCGGAGTGTTGGATGTCGTGCATTCGGAATCTTCCTATCCTCGATGGATATTTAAGTTTGTCCACATCCTCGCACTATAACCAGAATGATGGGGTTGTAGTATTCATAAAAAATAATATGAAAGCCTCTCTTGAAGAACCCGTCATACAAGAGGCAAACTGCATACTTATTAAAACTAATTATGATGTGGCTGTTATAGCACTATACCGTCCTTTTTGTTTCAAAACTATAAATAATTTCTTAACATCCTTGCAAAAAATAATAGATGGTTTATCTTCTTACAAGAATATAATAATTGTAGGCGACATTAACATAAATATTGCTGCCAACAGCTCTGATCGTTTTTTGTCTGAGTACTTTGATTTTCTATCTCTAAATGGCTTTCTTCCAGCTTACAATACAGCTACACGTGCTAATAGTTGTCTAGATCATGTAATTTTGAAAACGAATATACCTGTAAGTACTTTTATAATTGAATCCCTTATTACTGATCATGCACCTATTTTGTGCTGTGCTAAACTTAAAAACGTAAGTAAACCAATAAAAAAACAAATAATAAAACTCGACTATGAGGCAATAAAGTTGGCATGTGATCTTCTTGACTTTACATCAATTTTTAAAGCGGTTAACCCGAATGTGGCTATGGACATTTTTATATCTAAAATTAGTTATATCATACAGATAAACACAAAAATACTAAATATAACGAATAGAAACCGAATTCTGAAACCTTGGATGACAACTGGACTCATCAGGTGTACTCGAAACAGGGATCGGATGCACAAAAAACTGAAACAAAATCCGGATAACGTAGTGCTTGAAATCACATATAAAAGATACAGAAATTTCTACAATAACCTTGTTAAGAAATTAAAGCGTGAATATGAAAAAAATCTACTCAGAGAAGCGGGTAAAAATAGCAAAAATATATGGAATGCTATAAATAATATAACGAATAGAAATGTAAAAAAGGATAACTCACTAGATCTGCTTTCAATAGAGCCAACACCGCATGAATCTGTCAATGCCACAAATAATTTTTTTACTACTATAGGAAAAAACTTAGCTAACAAAATCACTCCTCCAACTGGATCACGTCACAGTGCCACGTCTAATGTTCAGCAATGCAACACGTCGTCTTTATCTAGCAATTCATTTGTTCTTCTTGACACTGATGAAATGGAAATTGAAAAACTAATCATTGGCCTGAAGTGTAAATGTGCTGCAGGTGATGATGGAATCTCATCTGATATACTTAAATTGATAAAAAATAAAATAGTGCGTCCACTTACGTATATCTTTAATATGTGCCTAAAGCTGGGCACATTTCCCGATTCACTTAAACGGTCTATAGTACGACCCATTTTCAAGGGTGGGGATGGGAGCCGTGTCACTAACTATCGACCTATTTCTATTCTTACATCTCTGTCAAAAATTTTAGAAAGGATAATTAATACAAGACTAATTAAATATCTAGAAAAATATAATCTACTTTCGAATCATCAATTTGGTTTCCGATCCGGCAAGTCCACTGAAGATGCATTAAACAATTTTACTGATCACATTGTTAAAAATATAGATAAAAAAAAGAAATGTCTCACTATTTTTCTTGATCTGGCAAAGGCTTTCGACACGGTTTCTATTCCCACTCTAGTTAACAAGTTACATCAACTCGGCATTCGAGGAAATCAACTGAAATTGCTTCAAGATTATTTATCTGGAAGAACACAAAGGGTGAAAATTTCAAATTATACGAGTGATGGTCTGCCTGTTACCCATGGCGTGCCACAGGGTAGTATTCTGGGCCCAACGTTATTCATAGTTTATATTAATGAGCTTACACAACTTAATATCGAAAACTGTAAAATTATCTCCTATGCCGATGATTCGACCTTAACATTCCATGGTGACACTTGGGATGAAGTTTACCAAAAGGCACAACATGGATTCAACATGGTCACTAAATGGCTTGCTTTAAATCATCTCTCACTAAATACAGATAAAACTAAATTCATCCCTTTCTCAATTCGCAACCCCGGTAAATCGCTTCAACTAACTCATCACTTAATCGCTCACACTTGTCATACTGAAACCGTAAATTGCTTGTGTCCGTCATTATCTTCCGTTGAATCTATAAAATACTTAGGACTTATATTTGACAAAAATTTGAACTTTAAGAATCATATAATTAATCTCTCAAACAGAATTAGAAAGCTTATCTATGTATTCAAAAAAATCAGACACTCAGCCAATACTAACTTAATGAAAATGATTTACTATTCGTTGTGCCAAGCGGTTATAACTTATTGCATCACTATCTGGGGTGGTGCTGCCAAAACGCATAATTTAATTGTTGAACGCGCTCAAAGAACTTTGCTGAAGGTTAGTTACTTTAAGCCCAGGTATTTTTCTACTACGGAGCTGTACAGGGTTAGTGATGTACTTACGGTACGCAAACTTTTTGTACTATTATTAATTATGAGACAACATTCCAGTGTCTGGCTAAATACCCTGACTGAAAAAGGAAATACAGGGAGAAGGCGGTTAGAATTATGTAAATCTATGCCTTGTAGAACAGCTTTTGCTCAAAGATTTAACTTGTTATTGAAATCAAGAGGCTACTTGGATCGAACACATTTATTAACACCACAATTATTATAATATACAACGACTTTTTCTCCTTGACGGAACAATTTTTAAGTGACATATTCTAAACAGTTTTTACTCGAATATTTAAAACACTGTCATGTAGGTATACAACCTCCATCACGCACCCTTAATCTATAGCAGATGCATGCGCAAGATTACATTAAGTACCTACCTAACATATTACCTACATGTGCACGCACCCTTAAACTATTCAGTGTGTACACACCCTAAGTACACAGTATATTCAGCTGGAGCTATCGTTCACTGATATACAATCTATCTTTATTACTGAAGTCTGTTCATAACACAGCTCTATAACAAAAATACTAAACACAAACAAAATAAAATTATCTATTACAATTCATAACAACTCAAAATAAAATCACATCAAAAACAATATTAACTAAAATCATTACATCACACATCGCTCGCCCCCTTAATAGATAGTTTTTCTAAAAATTGCTTTAGTTTAGGGCCTGGTAAAGATTTTGTTAACATATCTGCTACCATTTCTTGTGAAGGCATATATTTTACCTCAACCGCCTCATTGACTATAGCTTCGCGAACGTAATGAAACCTAATATCGATGTGTTTAGTCCTGTTATGGTTCATCTTATTTTTTGCTATTTTATGTGCTGATTGGTTGTCATTATAAATGACCACCGGTTTGATACAAGTCCCCTTTGTTAAACTTTTTAACAAATTTCTTAAATAAATAGCTTCTTTCGATGCTTGACTGAGGCCTATATATTCTGCCTCTGTGGAGGACAGCGCCACGCACCCTTGCTTACGACTTTCCCAAGATACTATATTATCTCCTAGTCTAAAAATTAAACCTGTACAAGATTTCCTATCATATGACCCACCCCAATCCGCGTCTACGTAGCCATTTAATTCTAGATTACCTGTTTTCTTAAAAGTTAGTCCAAAGTTTGACGTCCCCTTTAAATATCTAAGAACCCGTTTAGCACATTTAAAATGTAATTCATCGTAACATGAATTAAATTGTGACAAAACACTAACAGCGTGCGCGATATCAGGCCTAGTACTTTGAGCTAAATAATTAAGACAACCTATAAGAATCTGATATGGCAACTTACAACCAACATCTGAAGCTTTCTCTAATTTGAGACCTACTTCCATTGGGGTAATGACTGATTTACAATCCGTCATATCGAAATCTTTCAAAACATTAAGAACGTACTGTTCTTGATCAAGATAAATCGCACTTTTATCTCTCCTAAGTCTCATGCCTAACACGTGTCTAGCAGGACCTAAATCCTTAACTTTAAACCTTTTAAGCAAGCCATTTTTTAATTTCTGCTTCTCGGTTTCGTTATTTTTGGAATAAAATATAAAAATGTCATCAACATATATGACTACCACTATTCTATTTCCATCGCTAAACACCTTTTGATAAAGACAAGGTTCTATTTTCGATTGTACAAAGCCTAAATTGTACATCTCCTGATCTAGCTCATGGAACCAAACGTTTGACGCTTGTTTGAGTCCATACAACGATCTTTGCAATTTACATACCTTTGCCTCTTGACCTTTAACAATCGCCCCCTTAGGCTGAAGCATGTAGATGTCCTCTTTTAGCTTGCCATACAGGAAAGCAGTTGTAACATCCCATTGGTCAATGAGCCAATCATATTCTACAGCTAATGAGAATAGTAATCGTAAGGTTGAGCTTCTTACGACCGGAGAATATGTTTCATTGTAGTCTATTCCACGTACCTGCGTAAATCCTTTAGCTACTAGCCTGGCCTTATATTTCGACACTTTACCGTCACTGTCTCGTTTAATTTTGAAAACCCATTTACAATGTATTGGCTTTTTATCCCGTGGTAAATCTACTAGTGTCCACGTCTGATTCTCATTTAATGATTTAATTTCATCATCCATAGCATTTTGCCATAAATTAGAATCAGGCCTTGCTAATGCTTCTTCAATTGTTATTGGATCGCCATCAGTTTGCGCGATAGCATTATAAATAACAGGCTTGCGCTCACGAAAATTGTATCTTCGTTCTGGTTCCGCTGTACTGCTCGTGGTAGCAATCGTTTCATCAGGCGTTGCAGCCGCCTCAGTGTCAATACACTCCGCTTCATGAAACTCTTCTTCATCTTGTATATTATTACTAGACGCACCACTTTCAACCACAGGTTCTATCCGTTCCTCCTCTATATCAATAGGAACGACTGTGTTCTTTTTCATGTCGGTACCATCTCCAGGAAAAACATTTTCCAAGAATTTAACATTTCTTGAGAATGTTATTTGACCCGTTTTTGGGTTCATTAGTCGATAACCTTTAGTAGTTTCACTATAGCCGATGAAAATCATTTCTTCAGTCTTCATATCAAGCTTTTGCCGTTTCTGTTTAGGTTTCAATGCATATGCTTGACAACCGAAAATTTTCAAATGACTCAAGTCTATTTTCTTATCTGACCAAAGTTCTTCAGGTACTTTATTCATGACTGCCTTAGTCGGGCTTCTATTTTTTAAATATACTACTGTACATACCGCTTCGGCCCAATACTTTTTACTAAGTTTGGCCTCACAAAGCAACGTTCTTGCTTTTTCTATGATAGTTCTGTTCGCCCTCTCAGCCACACCATTTTGCTCAGGCGTATAAGGAACCGTCTTCTGATGCTTTATACCAGCTGATCTTAAAATCTTATCGATGGCTTGGTTACAGAATTCTTTACCATTGTCAGATCTGAGACACTTTATCGACTTTC
This sequence comes from Dryobotodes eremita, assembly GCA_917490735.1. Classification (NCBI taxonomy): domain Eukaryota; kingdom Metazoa; phylum Arthropoda; class Insecta; order Lepidoptera; family Noctuidae; genus Dryobotodes; species Dryobotodes eremita. The sequence continues at coordinate 8,262,590 of OU823261.1, forward strand.
CTGTCTGCTTCTCCACTTCCGCTTTATATTCACGAAATTTATCGAGGGTTTGACTCTTATTTCTCAAGAAGTAAACATGCGTCTTACGCGTATAATCGTCGATAAACAACAGCATATATCGAGATCCACTGAATGATGGTTCTTCCATCGGTCCGCATAAATCACTATGTACAATTTCCAAAACTTCTTTCGCTCGTGTACCTTGATTTTTTATAGAGCTCTTACAAGTTTTTCCATTTATGCACGGAACACATGGTTCAATTTTATCACTTGATTTAAAATTCAATCCAGTCACCATATTTTTCAATGAATTCATATAGTTTTGTCCCAAATGAGCTAATCTTCTATGCCAAATATTTGACAAAATTTCATTTGACAAAATCAAGTTGACAACACAATTTTCTTTTTCAATCAACTCAAAAATTCCATCAACCTCTTTGCACGTTGCTACTATTTGGTCCGTTTTATTTTTAATAGAGCAACCTTTTTTGTCAAATTTTACAGCGAACTCCTTCTTTACAAGATCGCTTACTGAAATTAAATTCATAGAAAGTCCGGGAACATGATAAACATTCGTTAATAGAAAATCAGTGGTATTATTTACTTTCGGAATGGCATTCCCTATTCCTATAACTTTCATTTCTTCCCCGCTTGCAACTTTTATCTTTAAATCATTCTGTTGCCTTTTGTAATTCAACAATTTTCCGGCATCGTTCGTCATGTGGTTCGAGCAGCCACTGTCCAAGTACCATCGGTTCTTTTTCACCGTGTTCGCCATACTCAAGCATGGATTCGCTCTCTTAATGACTTTGCATTCAGATGCTTTATGACCTTCTTTATGACATTTGAAGCACTTGTATATAAATGCCTTTTTCTTTTCAAACTTCTTTTTATTTTTCGCCGTTGTAACTAAAGCTTGCTCTCTATTCTGACCATTTTCAATCTGTCGGCTTGATTCTTGCATCAACTTTGATTTTAACTGCTCAAGTTTAACTTCTTTTCCGCCATTGTCTATCGCCATTATAAATGGGTTGTAATCTGACGATAAACCGCTTAATAATATAGAAATTATCCACTCGTCAGAGATTTTTGCATCAATGTCTGCAAGTTGTTGCGCCAAACAAATTATTTTGGAAATATATGTTTCCATGGTTTCGCAATTTTCTAGTCGGCATTGCCATAACTCTCGTTGCAATCTGATTCGTCTGCCCCAACCCTTGTCTTCGTAAGCCTCGCTGAGACTCACCCAAACTTCACGTGCTGTCTTCGCACTATACACATGTGCGAAACATGCAGGCTCAAGTAGCAAACATAACGTCGTTCGTGCCTTCCTGTCAGTATCTTTCAATTCAGCTGTTATCTCTGTAGCTTCAATTACCTTGAACCAGTTTTTGGACTCTAAGTAATTCCTCACCACAAATTTCCAATTAGCGAAGTCCTCAGCACCATTCAATTTTCTTATTCCACAAATTGAACCTGAATGTTCTTCTGCCATTGCGAGAATTTTACAACTGACACCTTTTTAAGATACTTACTCGTAGGTATGTATTGTGTTCTAGCTTCTAGGCGTTTTTGGAGCCTGGAGCTGGGCCCATAACCTATTGAAATCAAGAGGCTACTTGGATCGAACACATTTATTAACACCACAATTATTATAATATACAACGACTTTTTCTCCTTGACGGAACAATTTTTAAGTGACATATTCTAAACAGTTTTTACTCGAATATTTAAAACACTGTCATGTAGGTATACAACCTCCATCACTTGTTCCTGGGCCCAAGACTGTATAACATTGCTAACAAAAAAATGAAATTTTCTCCATGACAAAGAGAGATTGTAAACAGAAAGTGATCAGCTGGCTTCTATCACTTACATATGACGAAACTGAAAAACTGTTTCATGTGCCTGCATAGATAAACGTACGTAAGTTAACATAATAGTTAACGTAGTTAAGTTAGTTAACGTAGTAGTTAGTAATACGTAAGTTTACGTATTTATGTATTGTTAACGCCACACACACTCATAGACACACCCTATACATAGACACACCCCACACATATACACACCCCACACACATATTCACCCTCATCCCCTCAATCACATCCACTTCCACGCACACACACACACCCAAACACACCCTCAACCCCACTCACACACACAACACAACATACAATCATACTTAAATTATTTTCTTGTTATTAAATTATTCCCTATTAGTGTTATTTACTTACCTCAAAATTTTCCTATTAAATGGTAAATTTATTAACTTTAAATTATTTAACAAAAAAAAAAAAAAAAACTTACCTGGTTTATTTTGTACTTAGAATGCTCCTTATCTTGTTAAATATTAAAACGGGAATTTAATTTCTTAAATTAAGTATAAAACTATATTTAGTTTTTTGGCTCTAATGTATAATTAATATTATGTGAATGCAAATAAGGGTGGGCGCTGATACCTATATTACAAGATATTAAGTTATCTTAGCTTAGGTATTAGTTGCAACTCTAACTTGTAAGATAATGTAACTACCTTTCGGCCTATTTTATTTTATTTATTTGTTTTACATAGTTCCACACGTACAAGGGTCTAGCCTAGTAGGTACTTTGTCCAAACGATTCTGAATAAACTACTTTTACTTTTTTTTTTACTTTAACAGATTGACTGCTTCAATTGTACTCTGAGTGAATTCACACGGGCTGCATTTTGTAAAATTACTCTAAGTTGTTCATTATAACTACACTATTGTATTAAGTTAGCCTGTGATGATAGTTGTATGTGTTTTAAATAAATAAATAAATAATAATAAATTATAATATGCATTAATTCAGTTACATATTGTACATTCAATTTAAATAATCTTTTGGCCGCGGCTTTGCCCGCGTGGTTGGCGGTAACTATCCCACGGAAACGTACTACCGGGATAAAAAGTATCCTATATCCTAAGCCAGGTTATGGTCTACCCTACCTGTGTGCCAAAATTTATCGAAAGCCGTTCAACTGTTAAGGCGTGGAAAAGAAGCAGACAAACAAACAGAGTTAGTTTCGCATTTATAATATTAATAATATATACATAATACATAGGGAAGTATGATTGCGCGAGTGGTTGTTTAATTTTTTTAAGTATCAATTTAAAGTTGCATAATATTATCATGCTATCAAGCAATGCATATTAAGTTAAACAGAAGTCTTAACTTCAAAGGTCTTCACTGTTGTTTATGATTTCTTAAATATTTTGTTCTCAACTGGCCCCTGAAACTGAAGTTATCTTAATTATACTAAATGGTTTTCTTATCTTCAAAGCGGTGGAGGCTTTGTCTCTTGCAGTGAAATATCATAGTTTTGAATAACAATACATAAATCTTGTTAAATAAGTGATATTTCATATTAATGTTACTGCACTATCTTGTATGATCTTAATGGTTTGACTTAAATTTTAAATGATAAATATTTATCACGGTTAAAATCTTAAAACATAATAAATTAATTCCTTTTTTTAAACCTACTGTATCAAGCTGTATATCTAGAAAATTACAGTTTCTTAGTATGAAATTCAACTAAAGAGTAAAATTCCTGAAAACAATTTTCGTTTTTTTTTTGCTAAAAATATTCTATATTGAAAAACAGTGGCCACTAGCAGTTTTATGTCTTTGGCATATATGAACCTCTAATAATAATACCTTTATTATTACTTTAATATCTTTTTGTTTTCTTTTGTAAATAGTCATATAGCTTCGCTTCTTTTTTTTTTGTTCCTTCAGTTGCCTGTGTGCCGGGGCCACTGTAACCTTTTAGACAAAACCGCGACCCCCGGCAGGCATCGGCCCTGACGGACCCCGTCAATATGTGCAGACATCTCTTTGAGACGCGCGTGAAACACAATGCGCCGTCGACCCGGGTCTGGACCTTACCGGACGGCCAGCTACCTCTCTTTACGACCTGTGGTTTTAATTGTCAGTAGAACGTTATATCACCACTGCCTAAGGCTCCGGGGAATACAAACATGATGCTATACTTATTTATATTTTTCTTTTTATTCCCCTTTTCAACCGCACATCAAAACGATATTTCATCAAAAAAACAATCAATTATTCCTGCATGTGACATATAAATTCAAATTAAACCGACCACACTATTACAAAAAGATAACCCTCAAATCCAATATTAAACATTTTCTCTTTTGATTGGCGACCACATTAGCTAATTGAACTAACCACATCGCTGATTGCAATTCACGCTTCAATTGATGCTGGAATCATTAATAAAGATAATTTATGAATAACAACTTATATCTAATTAATTAATTAATAAAATAAAAATATAATATCTTAACTTAACTAAAACTATTAACAAACTATGGCATCGAAAATTTTTTCCGCATCACTGTCGACTGGTATTGTACCCAAAAGACTGGCCGCATTGCCACGTTGTATGCCTCTGGACAAGGTAGATGCCAGTCCTTAGATCACGGGAAGTGTCAACAAGCGGTTTGGAGATTTCGTTGAAGATAACAAAAATTGGTTTTCTAAAAAAAATGTTTACAGTTATAATAGCCCAGCGTGGCAACAAATAAGGTTCAAAACAGCAATGCGTTTGCTGTTAGTTGAATCGGATGACCACCAATTTTTGCTGTTTTAAATTAATTAAAAAATAAATGTATGGCTTAGTGGAATCATTTTTAGGTATTTCTTAAGTTGATTGAATTCCCTTTATTATCGTTACATATAATATGATAGTTTACGCTCAAAATTTTTAATATTATGCGACAAAAATATTTTTTGAGCTTTTTTTACGATTTTTTTACCATGATACTGTTTTGTTTTTATGAAATATTTTTGAATAAGTCTTTTTTTTTTAGATTTGACAAAATATTTTAAAAAAATCTGGCTTTTATTATGTACCAATACGCCTGACTGTGTGACAAAAACTGAGCGTTTTACTGCGTCCTACGTTTTTGAAGCGCCGTAACTTGTAAAGCTCTTCGTAAAAGAGCTCCTTTGGTACAGAAGATGTGGTAGCTGTGACCTGCTTAACATATGCATCATCTGCCTAGCCTTGTCTCAACCATGTTGGGGTCGACTTCCAGTCTAAACGGACGCAGCTCTTACATGTATCGACTGTCTATCTGAGCTCCACAAACCAGCGTCTAAGTAACACATAAACAAAATCAGCCTATAACGTTCCTTCTGCTGGGGTACAGGCCCCCATGTCTTCGAATTTCACACTATTTTATCATTTTCTTGTTTTTCGTCGAATAGAACAAATAAATAAACATTTAAATTACACTTTCAATATAAAATACCCCCTTTGTATTATAATGATTTAATTAAAATTGCAACATTGCACACAAAACGTCCTAAAATAAAAAAGCGTTTATTTTGCCACAGAGCACGGTGCCTCGATGGTGGCGACCACAATCGCTCCTCGCAGCCACCACATACCGCTAATTACATTTAACGCTTCAGCTGTCCATTAACCACTAATTGGATATTTTATTTCCAGTCTCAATTTCGTTGCCAGCGTTGACGAGTTCACGAAAAATGAATAAATACACGGCTATTTACTGACAAAATATTTATTTGTTTCACTGTAATTAAATGCCGAAAAAAAACCAATACGAGCCAAATATTTGCATATATTACAGACATTTGTATGACAAAGGCTTTCGCTTACAAAATAATATTGTGTCATAAACATTTTTCATGACAAAGGTAAATTTAATAATCCACAAGCTTTAATCTTTTATGATATATCTGAGGATACACTTTTTATAAAAATAAGTTCCTACTTACGTACTTTTATTAAAATATAGAATCAATTTTAAAGGTTAAACAAAATTATTTTGAGCAAATATTTAATCCTGTTCCTTCAAGGCTCAGAAATTTCCCGATGCTTAGTGAATTCTTTATAAAACTTATTACTTCCAATGTTCAGGGTTTTATTCAATAAAGCAAGTTATTTTGGTGTCCCTTAATTTGATAACGTAAAATTGAGGTTGGTTCTTGATGAAAATGTGCACCAATGTTTTTTATTTCTTCACAAAAAAGAGCCTTAAATAGTTATAGAGAAGAAGAAAAAACTTAGACCGGACTACGGATTAATCTTCCTAAGTAAACAGCAAAAAGAAATAGGTCACTATTTCGGGTCGGATTAGAATTCTGTCAGTTCTCAGTCCGATTTATTATTAAGTGCGGCCAGTTTTAGCCGAGGTCAGTGTTCTGATTACGTCACAAAAAATCGCTGCCTAAATGGTATTTTGCGTCTGCTACGCTTGCTACGCCAGTATAATGCTACGTGCGTAGAGCTGTAGTGCTACGCGCGTAGCAACGATCGGTAAACTACATAAATGTCGTCCCACAGTCTCTGAATTAAACTTGAAAATTGTATTAAGTATCTAGGTTTATTTTATTATGTTTTCTTTTTAAGCTATTGCATAGATTTTATCGCGGGCTTTGAGCGCGGCTACCGAATCAAGAAATTCCGTAACGAAAATAAAACCTAACACCCCCCACTCCGCCTACCATGTAGCTCGGCCGAGCGTTCGCTTAACGTGTATGTATATGGTACGACTGTACGAAGCTCGCACGGATCGAGACGAGCTGCTCCGAAATCGGACGAATACGTATGCAGCTGTTTGTGAGAAAGTATATAGGTGTATAGGTATCTATCATATGTTTATAATGCCACAATCACCGCATAAAAAATAAAATAAAAATATTTTAAACGATATCTATATGTATATAACATAGATATAACTTTTCATTTATTCAATAAAAGAAAAAAAAATGTTTTCTTATCGGTCACCATGCTCAAAAAGTGTAACTTGAATTAATATCAAAGAAAAAATACTGAATAAATAAATAATTATAATTGCATAAGTTGATAAAAAATGCTGTGCAATAGTTTTACCGCGGCAGTCCCCGAGTGCCACACGTGCTTTTTTTTATTGGCTTATCACTTATTTACTACCTTTATCCCAAGTTTGTAACAAAGAAAACATTGGGAAATAATCTTCTAACAAATCCGTGATATCATAAAAACACACCAAACATCGCTTTTTATAACAAAAATGAACAAAAAAGTCCTTGATTTACTTGTGAAAAAACTATAATATATATTTTACCAACTACCATAAATAGAGCAGGAATAGGTATTACTGTACATACTTTTTAAATCCACTTGCATTCATTAATAATGATATTTATTCGGTATTGTCACCAATGGGGATGTTGTAGCATTTTCTTGTCAACACAGACAGCCGTCCGACGAAACTATTATGAAATATTATTTTTATTATGATTTTTTTTTTATTTATGATTGAAAATACGTTAGAAAAAGTTAGTTGGGATGTATTTCTAGTGTTGCTATTTGAATCCATACAGTATTTTAATTGTGTTTGAACTTTTTTGCCTACCAACACAATCGAAAAAGAAACGAAACACCTGGTAATTGATATTGTGATTTTGGTGTTGTTTACGGAATAGATAGTTTGTTTCTTTTTTGTTTTTTTTTTGCTGTACTCTGGACGCTTTTAACGTGCACGTCTTTGTTACATCCTACTCACATAATTATAAATTCTGTAACGATATTATTTATAATCATAATTTAAAGGTTGGCACCGAAAATATCCCATATCTCGAACACTATTGACTTAATCAAAAAAGTCTCGTAGAAACATCATTATATTTTTAATTATCACATAAGTGCATTGCTTTTTTTTCATCCCTCGCTTTCATGTATAGGACAAGCCACCCCTAATTGTGTTTTCGTAATTTGCACGTAAACACCGCACTATTGTTTAGCAGTGCACAGAATACACGTTTTTCCTTTTTTATCGATATAGTGCAAATAGTCTCAGAGTAAAATGTCTGTATAATATCTGGACAGACGGACAGACGAACAGACTGACAGACGGACATGATGAAATTATAAGAATTCCGTTTCCGCCATTTGGCTACGAAACCCCAAAAGTGTATTAAGTAGTGGTAAATGTCCACAAAGTTCCATGGTTTTATGCAAATATATGTGTACTATTTATTGCAATCCTATATTCTCTAGTTGAAGGTTTTCGCGTCCTGTTATTCTTAAAATTTAAGACAGTTATTTCTATAATGACACGTCCCCAACTAAATATTTGAAACCCAAATGTCCTTCGTTTGGTATTGTTCGTCGAATCGTTGAGCTTTCAGTTGAGCAGCACAATTACTGACAAATGCGTGCACTGACTGGACAGATCCACTCAATCTGTGTGGTTGTTTCCTCGAGAGGCCATTTCAGACACTAATCTACATGGTCTTCACATGATCTGACCAATAATGTGTCTGGACTTTAAAAGAGACTGTGACCTCTCGAGTTTGTTTCGGCCTTTCTTCCCAGAGAGTCAGATAGGAAACGCCGACCTTATCTAGTTAAAAAAATATGATTGACGTGTAAAAGTGTTTGTACAAACCTACTTACAGAAATAAAATAATTTATCATTTATACAGAAATCATGTTCATACATTATCATATCGTACCATCCTTGCATGTCTAAAAGCAGTTGGTTTTCAATATATCGTGACTAACGCAGCATGTTTACAGACCCGCTTACAAGAAACTGTTAAACTTTGATTGTGAAGCTCAAGACAATTTATGAAGTTGAAATATGAACTGTCTGTCGTAGACAGGTATGCGATTTATGTAGTCATTTGAATTTGAAGAAAAATGTTAGTCTGATAGTTGTATTATTCGTAAAAGTAAAACACTTTACTCACTATGCTTTAATAGTAGGTATGTGGCATAAACCTTTTTGGTGATATCTTACAAAAGGGCATGAAAACAGCTTTAAAAAAAAAAATACGTGTGGCACTCGGGGACTGCCGCGGTAAAGCTATTGCATAGCATTTTTTATCAACTTATGCAATTATAATTATTTATTTATGCAGTATTTTTTTTTCTTTGATATTAATTCAAGTACAGTCGTACCATATACATACACGTTAAACGAACGCTCGGCCGAGCTACATGGTAGGCGGAGTGGGGGGTGTTAGGTTTTATTTTCGTTACAGAATTTCTTGATTCGGTCGCCGTGCTCAAAGCCCGCGATATAAGCTGTGCAATAGCTTAAAAACTTAATTCGGGGACTTTTATGACCACAATGCGTATGACAGTCCCATCGTACCCTAAATATACACACGGCTGCGGATTAAATTTGGGCCATGAACCTGAACAGACTCTTCGCATCATCACCATTTGGTTGAGGCAAAATTTTATGGAATATGCCTATATTAATTTGGTTCAACCTCAAGACCACAAACAGATCATATCTTTGAGACTCATGTCGAACACAGTCCATTAATAAGTGATGTAAGTCTTCCACAACTCCACACTCCAAACAATTAGGCGAGTTAGTTTTTTCATCATGGACGCAAACTTATTACATGGAAGATCGGAGGTTGATATTATGTACTACATATCAAAAGTATGAATTTTGCAGCCAAGGGAGTAGGTACTGAAGGGTTCCCTATCCATTTGCATAACATTTTAAGACCTAATATAACTTAGCATAATTTTGTTTGGCATAATTATATTTTCGCATAATATAATTACGCCAAAACAAATTAGTCTTTAAGATGATTATGCCAACATAAAATGTATGCCTAAAAAAATTATGCCGAAGTATTATTATGCCAAAACAAATTGTGCCTAAATCGTTATGCCGAAGTATATTAGGACAAAGAACATTATGCGAAAAGAAGGGATCCCGTACTGAAGACATTATGATATGCTAGTATAGGGACGAGGAGTCCTGACAGTACTTAAGCTAGGGTTTCCTAGGAAAGCGGTTCCATCATATTATATCTGCGGTCATAAAAATCTGTCATTGTGTTGTGTGTGTCAATGTGTCTGTGTTTTCATAAAAAAAAAAAATTGACAGTTTTTGACATTAAGGTGTCAAAAAACGTATATTTGGACAGTCTTTATTGAGAGACCCTTCGCCGGTTTCTTAGGAAACGTAAGCTTTACATTAGTTAATTTTAAAATTACCAAAACCTCGTGGTCATTTTATATCATCATCCTGAATAATCATAAATTACCTTGAGGGTCGCGGCAAGTTCTGTAATTTCTGCCTACCCCGTGGGAAAAACAATGAAGGTGTCTTAACGTATGCCCGAATATGGCTTAAGTGCTCGAGTTGAAGTTAGTATGAGAGAACTGCCAGAAATAAAGTTTCAGCAAAAAAAAAAAAAACTTAGAGAATTCTAGCCTTTGGCGAAACGATTATAAATATTAATGAGATCATTAAAAGTGTAAACTTTTTTCAATAATTAATTATTTATTTTCGTTTCAAAAACATTTATAAGAGCTTTTTAATTGGAATTCAGTGAATGCTACTTAAATTATGTACGCAAGTAATTAAATAAAGCATAAACGTTTTGTGTTCATTTATTATTTAATACAATTTTAAATGTATGCAAAACTAATTTCAAGGCATTAATTTTACATAATTTAGATGAATATTCCTAATTAAATTGAACGAAAAAATAAAAATTATGTTCAATGAATTTATAATTTTATTTTAAGACCGCTTTTGTCTTTTATTTAACTTTGTGATTTGAAGGTCGTTGAGTCATTCTCGTGCGAATTCTCGAATAATTACTAATTGATGTAGAAAGTATTTGTTTTTAAATACTTTAATTTTAATAATAGGTGACTTTTGACATACTTTTATTTTTAGATTGCCAGTTTCTTTGTTTACTACGATTTTACGTCTAAACTAACAAAAAAAGATTTTTTTTTTTAATTTATTTGGCACCATATGTTCGCTATTTATCAAGGTTATGGCTATACTTATCATTACAGAAAACAAAATGCAAGCAAAGCTGCGAGACACCATCAACTAGATTTAATAAATTAAAAATAGCGCAGAAAACTATTGTTGCACAAAAAAATCTGTAGTTTCCTTCAAATCCACGTCTTCCTCTAATTCCATGCTCGAGAAACCAATTTCCCATAAGACGATGGGTCCGGAAATCAACTATAACCGGTCAATATCAGAGCGGGAACTGAGCACAGGAAATTGATTGTTAATACTGAACAGCACATGATACCGAAGTTAAATTCCAATTTAAAACTATACCCTTGTAGTCGGGGAGCAAGTGTACAAGAAAATTAAATATTCTGTTTGAGCATCTGGCCTTATGCATATTAAAAAAAAAACGTAATAAGGAACAATGCTTGTAACATAATTTAAATTGTCGCATATTTACAGAATATTTTACTTGCATTTTATTCATTTTAAAATTAAAACAGATTTTTTAATTTTACTTTAACTTTTGACTAGCTCCTCGTTAGTAGGTGCCAACATTACTTATTAACCATTGTATGCTGGCTAACAGTGAAACCTAGTTTGCAACTCTTGCAAGATCAGATTATACAAGTCAATAGAGTTTCATTGCTTATTTTCAAGTTCTATACATTCAATTCTCCACTTTGATCTATCCTGACACAAAAACCAAATACCCTACATTTGATTCCCAAAAACTAATGAAATACTATTTCAAATACCACCTCCCAGACTGTTATCGTAAATGGGCTATAAATAAATCCCGGCAGGTCAACCTGAAACCAATAATGATCCTGTACTTTAAATGGTTTTATGTCAGTTAATTGGCGTTCGATACAGCGCGAGTTTTGATCGGAAAGTAGTGTGGTTACGTACAAAATGAGCTTATAGAGCGGAAAATGTTTAGGCGAATGGTAGTAGTACCAAAAAAGGCGATAGAGAGATTTTTCTGTGAGCTAATTGGTATACTGCGGAGAGTTGTTTTAAAATCTAGGTCACATTTTGTTCAGGTTATCGTGGTAAAGTTTAGGGGCTCATGGCTAAATCATTACAGCCACACGGGTCGATCGAAGGTTAAGCTACACTTGCCGCGGTCGGTTCATGGATGGGTGATCATCCATTACACATCGAGACCCCTCGGTGCCTCAGAAAGCACTTGTTGTGCGTGTTATGTTGTCGGTGAGATAAATAAAGATTCGGACTACAAGGAAATAAATTGTCTTTAATTCAAGTTCCACAATGCTTTGCTATAGCTAACTAGGTACTATGTATGCGTCGAGGTAGGGCGGTGATATGTAGGCGACTGGCGAGCCGATTGCCCGCTCCCACATACTTCGTCAATAATGCAACTCAGCATATTACAATTACTAAGTCGCCACACACTGACAGCCGTGACCAACGGCTGAACGTAGATCTTTGACAGTCGTTACGGATAGTCAGAAGCCCAAAAGTCTAACAACCAGTCTTACCAAGGGGTATCGCGTATTACCCAGTGGTTGCGTTGTGGATTTTCGTATGCTGCACTGGTTAACGTCAACGCCGGCTATCGCTGAAACCCAGCGCTGGGGCTCTGTCTCGCATAGGATCGTACCATTATGCTGAGCGATTGCCGTCTTGCGTGGATGTGACGCATATTTTCCCCCAACTCGTTCTTTTTTTGCATTTGTGTGTTGTTTCGTTTCGTCATGTTCACCGCAAATAAACGTATTTTCTTTCTTTCTTTCTCGATAGGCGGTCGCTCCATGTAAAATACTGGTATTCAGCTGCACTTGGTTAGACTGGAAGTCGACCCCAACATTATTGGGAAAAGGCTAGGCCGATTGACTATTATCGTGGTGAAATTCCAGTTACGTTAGTTTACACATTAAAAATATCTACATTTTTTGCTTGAATCCCAGCTCCAAGTACATCAAATGAATTCAGTTATTTAATTTTAATATAGTTTTATTACAGTATCTTTAACTAGTCAGGCCCGAGGTGGCCCGCTAGAGGGCCAAAACAATAGATAGTCAATTGTGTCTCATTAACGATGCTTGATGAGTTAAAAATAAAAGTGGTTCATTATTCATGCACGTTATATTTTAGTTATTATAGAACTGCCAAAAGACACCTTGACTTTTGTCCATATTAAAATTTTAAGAAAAGGAGGAGATGAAGTTTGAAATCTTCGTAACTTCCCTAATTTCCTCTCTACACGCTCAAAGAAACGTTTCCTTCCGTTTCAAATATCCCAATTTATATTTAAACCTTAACAACCTTCGTTTACTTCCTTAATTCTCAACAATTACGCACAAGTGCCTACATCTGTTGACGAAATTATTTATGCTAACAGGAGGAGTGCTCTCAATATAAATGGATGGCCCTTTGTGTGACCCCGGCCTTACCTGTCTACTCAAAGTAAGGACATCAGAATTCCACGGAATTAATAAGCCCTTTAGTTAGGGAGAGGATTCCGGAATATTTACCAAAGGAATACTTCGTGAGGTGACTCAATCTGAGGTAAGCGGAGGTATGTAACTTAAGATAAAATAGCAGGCTAAGTTCAGTTTGACCTATGTTACTTTGAATTCTTTAAGAACGAAGATAAATTTTAAACTATATTTTAGAAAGGCATGTATTTAATTAAACCTCAAATAGTTCCCAGTTTTCGCTCCAAGAAATATAATTGAACACTTTTATATAATGATTGCGAATCTTTTTGTAAACCTCAAACAATTACTGTTTTGGGGTCCTAAAAATAATAAATAGCAAATTAACTGCAAACATTTTTGTACGTTGCGTTCGTCGGCCACTGCTGCGGCACCGCTCAATTCGCTCGCTCGGCTCGCGCGCGGTTGGTTACAGTTCTAACCTAACTTAACCCATTTGGCCGGGGTACCATAGCTTATGATTAGTTACTGCGACCAAATAGACTCGCACGTGGTTGGTCACAGTTCTACCCTAGCCAAACCCGTTTGCTCGCAGTACCCTAGCTTAGTTACTGCGACCAACTGTGAGAAAATATCAGTAAGTTAAAAAGAGGCTCACTCATTAAAAAATAGTGTGCATCACTAGATGCCCAAAAAGATTTTAGAAGATCATTAATTAAAAAAAGCGTGCGCCATTAGAAGGTCAGTAAGTTTTCAGAGGATCAGTTAAATATTTATTTTTTAGATAGGTGTTATTTTCAAACAAGCTTCTGCCGGCGATTTCGTTCGCGCGTTATAAAACACCAAATGTAATGAAATAACAGACACATTTTTATAAAACTTCCCTGTGTATATACAATACACACATTGATGAATTTTACATATATAATGACATGAGTATTTACTTGTAAAGTAATATGTTATTTTAATTATTGTGAATGTAAGGACTATGTAGGTCATTGCTTTTTTTTTCTCATTTAATTTTAATCATAATCTGGCAGTTTGAGTGATTTATGCGGCCTACCCAAATGTCCTTTCTTTGGTATTGTTCGTCGAATCGTTGAGCTCCTTAAGTCCTGACTTCCTGAGTCGAGCTTTACGATTACTGACAAATGCGTTCACTGACTGGACAGGTCCACTCAATCTGTGTGGTTCTTTCCTCAAAAGACCATTTCAGATACCAATCTACATGATCTTCACATGATTTGATCAAGATTATGTCTGGACTTTAAAAGAGACTGTGACCTCTGAGTTTGTTTCGGCCTTTCTTCTCAGAGTAGTCAGATAGGAAACGCCGACCTCATCTAGTTTAAAAAATATGATTGACGTGTAAAAGTGTTTGTACAAACCTACTTACAGAAATAAAATCATTTATCATTTATACTATCGAATGGTGCACCACGGATACACGGACTGACGCATTCTTACAGATTATTCCTGACGCACAGTACTTATCACTAAAATAATAATAACAGTAGATTGTAAATACGGGATTTCTCATCATCACTCACCTACCCGTACATATTTATGGTTATTATAACCGTAGATGACAGAAGAGGCCTAAACTTTATGTTTTTCTGTGGACATTCTACGAACTGTCTAAGTATCCTATTTCTCAATCAATCTGCGTAGCCTGTTCCCAACTATTTTGGAGTCGGCTTCTAGTCTAACAGGATGCAATTGAATACCAGTATTTTACATGGAGCGACTGTCTATCTGACCTCCATAATCCAGTTACTGGGTAACATGATACCCCTTAGTAAGACTGGTGGAACTATTTATAAAACGCGGCAAAATGCTCCCCACGCGCCCACTGACGTTAAACTGAGTAGCGCACCCACTCTAAGGTATCCCTTTCAAAGGATGCCATTCTGATTCCATTGTTACAGAACAATATGATATGTGTAGTTCGAAATTTTATCGGAAATTAACAAATTCATCAGTTAGAGGTATTTTGCCTTTAATCATACTAGTCTGTCATTGTTCTAGTGCATGTCAAAGGCCATTTTCAATAAAGATAATGGTCCTACGCTAAGGTAGGTTCTTATTATGCGTTAGTAAAATCAATATGTCTAGGTTTTTCTACGATCTTTTCCTCAGGTTTTTAATCTGGAACTTTATGCAATCATCTAGGCTAGAAGTAGATTAGTAAACTTTAACGAACAGGTTTGATTGTAACTTGCAAACAGGTTTGATTGTCAGTACAACAACTATTGTTATATGATTAATGCAATGACAAACAAACAAATAACTCAGACGCAGGAGAATTATTAATCATTTTAATTTCATTTTATGTTTTTAATTTAATTTTATAATTTTAATTTTAATTATTTATTTTATTTTATGTATAATTATTGTGATTAATATTTTTTTTATTTCAAATGTTCAACATATGATCTTAAATGGATTGCAAGAAATGATTTTTTAATTTGAATTTTAACAATTCCTGGCAGTTCATTAAATTAAGACATAGCTTTAAGATTTTTTATGGTTATTCCAAATTGTCTGCCTCATTGGTCTAGTGGTTGCAAGCTTTACTACAGAGCTTGAGGTCCTGGGTTCAATACCTAGGATGGGTAAAGTGCTATTGGGGTTTTCCATTAAGAATTTCTCCGTTTAGCAGTCCGGAGTTGTGCCCGGTGAATGGAAATAGTGTCGCCCTCTATTACTTGGGATTTAAACATACCAAGTGACATATGGGTGTAAGTAGGTACTATAGAATATCCTCTGCTTTTCGGGAGTACAGGATGTACATTTCAATTTCCTACATAGTGTATAGAGAACTAAAAATGAAAAATTCAACACATTACCACGTATAATTTATTAATATTTAAAAAATTGCATCGAATTATAAAATAAATCAGTAAATTATAATGATTAAATACAGTTCCTGAATAGGTAATTCGGTAAAAATTTAAATGGATCACGAGAAAACTTAAGAAAAATCGAATGGTTGGTGTTTGGTATTTGGTTTCCGAACAAGGGAATCGATTGCAATCGATTTTTGGTTCGTGATCACTAAATTAAGT
The DNA here is from genome assembly GCA_917490735.1 of Dryobotodes eremita. Classification (NCBI taxonomy): domain Eukaryota; kingdom Metazoa; phylum Arthropoda; class Insecta; order Lepidoptera; family Noctuidae; genus Dryobotodes; species Dryobotodes eremita. Next base: position 8,278,853 of record OU823261.1, read on the forward strand.
AAACTTTCAAATGAATATTATCTTATAATGATGAACCTCAGTTATCCCAATAGAAACAATCTTTATGTTTGTAAATGCACCCACAATACAGGAGAAATTCCTAGAGTGGAGCAAAGTTTAAAAAAAAAACAATCTTGGTAAAAAAGTCAACTAATATTAAAAGGCTACTAATTCCACTATGAAAGTTACGCGTACTTGTTTAAAGTAACAAGTTGATCCTGATAACCTCCAGCATCAAAGCGTAGCGCGCCTCGTCGTTTCTGACGAACCGCAACCTCAAAGCATAGCACGTATCGACGGAATCGCTGGCGACTCGACGTTCATGTGTCGCGGGCCAGAACGGCCTAGCTGGTCTCGAACTCGCAAGGATTCTATGCGACTGGTTGTGGCGACGCACGAGCTCGTAAGACTGGTGAATATTCCGGTACCCAGAAAAAAAGGCCAAAAGAAGCCCTTTTTAACTAGTTCTACACCAAATTCGAAGAATAACGTACACCAACAGAATATAATAACGAAACTTGAAATACAATAAATAAAATTTCCTTGGTTTTATTTCGAATTAAGAGTCGAAATTTTATCGAAATCGACCGGAATCAATACATATTTTTCAACAACAGATTTTTTTTCCATTAATCAAACGAGTGTCTTGTTTGCGTCAATTTTTTAAATTATTAAGGTTAGAAAATGATTACCAGTTATATGTACACGAATCAGAAAAGTAGGTTGTAATCGCAGAGGTCACGCTGCAATAGGTACCTACAATAGTTTTTGACACTTCTCGTGACACAAGGGCTGGCGTTTACCTTGGCCAGAGGTTAGACATTGCCGTACAACGTGGCAATGTAGGCTCTTGGGCATATTACCAATCAACACCGATGCGGAGATTTTTTGTCGCCATATTTTAGTTTGTTGTTAGGTTTCACCATCATCATCATCATCATTGCAACCGAATGACGTCCACTGCTGGACATAAGCCTGCCCTAAACTTCGCCGCAATGACCGGTCCTGTGCTTCTCGCATCTAGCAAATTCTTGCTGCCTTCACAAGGGTGTCGGTCCACCATGTGCGAGGCCTTCCGTCGCTACACCTTCCGGTATGCGGTCGGCCGGTCGCCACTCCAGACCCTTTTGGCCCCATCGGCCATCTGTTCTGCCAGCAATGTCTCTGCCAACCGCCTCTTAAGTTTGGCAATTCTTGATGTTAGATTTAGCTTTAGTTATTTTTTTAATTAAATGTGTATATTTAGTTAATCAAGTATAAGTTACTAGCGAATACCCGGCGTATGCTATTACGCAAAAAAAAGTTAAAAAAAGGCCTAAAACCATCTTCGCATTATTGCCTTCATCGGTTGGATGGTTTCAAAGTCTATAATGGACATAGGTATAAACAATTTTTGTGTTTTATATACAGGGTGATGGGGAAATTCGACCTATTCCTTGAAAGGGGTTAAACTACAGATCATTAGCAACATGTATAGATTATTTGACGTATAAAGTGTACATTGTTAAACTAAAATTATACATAGATATTCCTACATTAAAATAAAATAAAGATCGTTCATAAACAACTATATACTAGACAAGACGACGGAGCGTACAGATAAAAGGTTACACAATTATACGCATGTATATCCTCGAAGGGTTAGGCAGAGGTGTACCTATAGAATACTCACATTTTGCCAGTTATGTTTGTCCCAAGTAATAGGGGGCGCGCCTATTGACATCAACAGGGCACAAATTCAGATTCCTGACTGCTACTGAAGAAATCCCAGATAGAAAAACCCAATAACACTGCCCGACCTAGGAATCGAACCCAAGACCTCGTTCTCAGCAGGAGTGCTTGCGACTACTAGACCTAAGAGGCGGCCTATTTATAGATATAATTATTAATATCTTGAATATGGTTGAAGATGCAACAGGCAGTTTGCTCGATGCCTACTAACTGATGCATAATTAACATGCAATATGCTCTTATGATCAATAGAACGCTTGCTGTAACCATAATTGTTATTCTAAACTTGACATAATATATCATAAAAGGAGTTATAGTATGTAGGTATGTAGGGAATAATGGAGAAGAAAACTTTATATTTTTGTATTATGTAACCAAACAGGAGCGAGAAGGAAGCTTTGTTTATTGACGCGAGCGAAGCGTCTCCGTTTCAGCTTGGCCAAAAATGCTTTGGTATGTCCGGATGTTCGGCTGTTCTCCTCTACAGGTCGGATTTTTCAACCGATTCTTGTGAAATTTTGTGAGCAGGTTTGATAACTACATATATGTATTTTTTATCTCGATTCAGTTTTTCGAAATTTTTCAAAACGAGATACGGATTGGATTGAAAACGTAAAAAAAAAACATATTTCAGCCATTTCGCGCTCTTTGCGTGCGCTTTTTGTTTTAAAGGATTTTGTTTTAAGGTTATTTAATCAGTTTTAACCTATGCAAAGACTCGTTTTATTTTATTTTTTTGTTTTTGTTTTATCCGTGTGCTAATTCGTTTTTTTGTTTTTGCTTCCTGTTTTATATTTATTCAATAATATAGAATTTAAAGTTGAATGCGGAATTTTATTTGCCCCTCCATCCCACATGTGTACTACAGACTGATTTAGCATTCTGATATATTTAGGTGACTACCTCGTTGTCTAGTGGTCGTCAGCGCTATTGGTGAGCATGAGACCCTGGGTTGGATTCCCAAGTCGGGCAAAGTGTTATTAGGTGTTTCATATCCATCAGGAATTTCTCACTAACAGCCTGGAGTCAAGATTTGTGCCCAGTTGATGGCAATATGCTCGCCCTTTATTACATGGGACTTAAACATAACTGGCGAAATGTGGGTGCGTACTATATGGTAGGGAAACCTCTACCTTATCCTTCTTGAAAAAACAGTCGTGATGTTATGTTATGTTATACAGAGTTGATACGACAGAGGGGCTTTCCTTTAAACTTCCTATACTAGGTACCATTTTCAAGCTCTGTACCAAAAATCAATTAAATAGGAGCAGTAGTTTAGTCGCAAATGATTTTTTAAGTTTTTGCCCCGTTTGAACACGATGTATCTTACCTAACAGCTGATTATGTCTATACGCATACGTCATGCACCTTAAAACGATAAATCTGAGTATAACCTACGATGCGCTGTTGCCGCTGTGACGCAAGTCACAAGTACAACCAAATAATTTCGCTAAAAAGATGGCAATGCAAACAAGGAAGCAATAAATACACACACACTTGCACTTTCATTACGAGAGTGACAATCATAGCAAAACATCCCGCGCGTAAAAGAAATAGAAATAGGTCAGTGTGTTGCTACTGCATCCTAGATCCTTGTGATCGGTAAGTGGGGCTTCTAAAAAACTTGTTTTTTCAGTGCGCCGACGCTATCCTTTCGGAACGTACTTATGTTACGAAACACGGAAGCTCCTGCGCCGCTTTTGTTTTGTCGAATTCGCGCGCTGACAATTGTGATTTTGTTTTGTTATTGTGATAGGACACTAAATAAGTTTAAGACAGTATTTCTTTTTTTTATTGTGACAGAACACGTAACTTGGGATTATTATTATTTAGTGGTAGTGTTTTTTTTTTGTGATTGACTTTTTTTAATTGTGAAACGACACGTAATTAAACTTTGGTTGTGTGTGTGTGTGTAATTAAAGTGTTCAACAATGCCTCGTGTAACTTACACGGCGTCAGAATATACTGACATGATTTTAATTTACGGCTAATGCCGTGGAAACTCAGCTTTAGCTCTGCGAACATACTGAGAGAGGTATGGTGACAGCCGCAATTGCCCTAGAAACGCCCGCACCATACAATTGTCAGTACAAAGAATACGGGACAGTAAAAGTATAGTGCCGCAACAGGAGGGAGTGCCACCGCGGCAACTACCCACTGCTTGGGAAGAATGAATTTTAGACCATTTTTCCCGCAACCCGACAACGAGTCTCCACAGAGCCGCCCGGCAGTTTAGGGTTTGCCTTAAAACCATCCACAAGGTTCTAAAATGTAACAAACGCAAACCTTATAAATATCGGAAGGTGCAAACTTTGTTATCGAGTGACTTGCCAGTCAGGAACAGTTACTGTCAATGGCTATTAAATAAAATAACCAAAGACCGTATTTCGTAACTAATTTATTATGGACCGATGAGAGTACTTTTACTCGGAACGGCATCTGGAATCGGCAAAACCTCCGGTACTAGAGTTTGGAAAATCCACACGTGTTTCAAGAATCTGAACACCAATACAGATTTTCTCTCAATGGGTGGGCTGGTATCCAAAATCGAAATTGTTTGAATTGTTAAGTGCTCCTGTGGCTGAGTACACTGACCAACTGCCTTTAGCCGTTCATCGCAAGTTGTGGTACCTGCTGGACGGAGCTCCTCCATATTCTGTGATGGCTTCCAGGGAGCGGCTCACAAAAATGTTTGGGCAGCAATGGATCGGTCGATTCGGACCTGTTCGGTGGCCACCACGATCTTCAGACCTCACTCCTATGGACTTCTTTTTGTGGGGGTACATTAAGGGTGAAGTGTATGCCTCAGAGGTAATTACAATTACTGAGCTAAAAAATAGGATTAGTTTAGCATTTCAAAAATTAAAGTGCTTAGCGACGGACAGTGATTTAATTAAAAAGAAGAAAAATAAATAACAATATTCTCCGTCGGTATAAGTTGTGCATTAATGTGAATGGAGGACACATCGAGAATTTAAAAATGTAGTATTTTGTTGTGGTTGTTTTTGTGCGCGTACTTCAAAACCTTACCTAACATCAAAGCCAGCTCGAGCGAAGACGTAAGCCGCCGCCCGCGCCATCGCCACCGCCGGCCACCCGCTTTGACACAAGATAACACACGCCGCGCTCCGGCGCGCGCGCGACGTTTCCGCTTTGTTACCTAGGTATCTAAGGTCAGTGAAATTTATTTACAAAGGGTGGTTGCGTTTTACTCTGATTTGTAAGTTTTAGTTTGTTTAAAAAAAGAAAACTGATTGTTGGTGCTTTTTATTTTTATACCGTATCAAATGAATACTAAACACGTATAGTATACGTAGTGTAATTAAATGTCCCTCTGTCATATCAACTTTGTATATGTAGGATTTTATCTACGTATGAAGTAACAGCACCAGACGCAACGTGGGCAGCCCATGAAAAAGATCAAATCAAATCATTTCACGCTTATTTAATTTCCCGCTGAAGATGATCGATGATTAGATGAAAAACGCGGGGATTCCCTGTATGTGAGAAAAACAGGACCGGACAATGTGGCGATGTGGGGGATGGGCTATGTCCAGTAGTGGACACCTTCTGGCTGAATAATAGGAATGCATAAAGTCACTGGACAAAATAGAAAATGGTTAACTTGCATGGGCAATGATGACAAAATAATGACTTGCAGAAGTAGAGATTTTTTTTATACATTGACTTAAAGCAATTTAATTACACAAGCAGTAGAATAATTCGTTATTCTAGTAAAATAAAATCATCCTTCGTCTTCCGCTTAGCAAGTACCATTTGTTTAGACGACGGGTGAAAGGTCGAATGCATTTAATTGAAAACTTTTTTATTTCTCGCTTCGGCCTCAAAAGTGATTGCAGTTAAAACCTTACTTAAATTAGGCAACACAAAACAGCTCTTGATTTTTTGAAGTTTAATTACAAGAATTCTAGTTGTACTACAAACCTTAGGTACGCTTTAAAATGTTCCTATAGAGGTGTTAGGAACAGGGTGTAAGCTCAATCATACTCTATGGAAAAGGGAGGATCCTCCGACCAGACGGGTGTCGTGTCTGGTGGGCAACTGACCGACGATTGATGTCGGGACGTTGTATATATGCTAGTTGCGCGGTAAACTCTGCTTGCGCGATGCAGGATTTTAAGTGACGTCAGTGTGACGCGTAGCTCGCATGTGACGATGCACATGCTCCTACATTACAAAACAGTTTACAACTTACGAACTTTTAATGTTATGCAATAAAAACCGGCCAAGTGCGAGTCGGACTCGCACACAAAGGGTTTCGTACCACCGAACAATACTTTACACAAAAAAAAAACATTTTTCTTGTATGGTGACCCCTTTCATTTTTATCTTTATTTTATTTTTATTATTTGTTGTTATAGCGGAAATAGAATTACACACTGCGAAAGTTTCAACTGTCAAACTATTACAGTTCATGAGATACACAACCCATTGACAGACTGACGGACGTATAGCGTAGGCTTAGTAATATAGGGTTCCGTTGGCACCCTTTGAGTACAGAACCCTAAAAATGATTACGTAAAAGGCGATTTTTCAATATTTTCTTCTTTGAGCCTTTCCTGTAAAGTAGATTACGAGTTGGTGTTAGGTAATTAACGATTAGAATAAAGTGGGAGGGCCTTATTAGAAGAAAAGTTTTAATTTTACAATAAGGCATCTGTTCCTGAAACGGAAATCTCCTTCCACCAATTACTCGGTTGGTAGAAAAAAAACTTTTTTAATAGAAGAGAACAGATTTTATCGAAGTCAGCGAAATTACTTAAATGAAGAAAGTTACGGATGCTTCTTATGATATTCGACACTAGATCGATTTATTTAAAATTGGCACAAACTTCCGGGAAGGTTTGAAAAATTTGAATTAAAAACTTTTTCAATTTAAAGAGGGTAGATATTAATTGAGAGCGGCAAACAGAGGGTAAATACTAATTTAAACCTTTACGAAAAAACAATTATCGCGTTCCTTTAAGATGTTGATTTCGAAAACTTCAGATCTTTTATGGAGTTTCTTAAACATCGACTTGTTAAAAATTTTGCTTAAACGAACTTACAATTAATTATTTTATTTTTCAACTATATACCTATTTAATCCCAAATTAATACAGTAAAATTAATTAACACTGTATCCATTTAAATAACAAAACAGTGAACCCAAACCACTAAAGTCTCTATCACATTTATCACAATTTAACAAGCCCAAGGAATCTCCCCATCAGAAAAGATTAGGGAAAACAATCTTCCACCATTACTTTAATTACTAGAATTTTACGGGCGTTAAGTTTGCCTTAAGGAAACTTTATTCAGACTTGGGACAGTTTGTCAAGCAAGTGAATAATGTTATTATACTGGAGTTTGAGCTTGCAGCTGGGTACTAGAAAGAAGGAAAGAAGAAAGAAAGAAAATACGTTTATTTGCGATAAACACGACGCAGAGAAAAACACACAAAAACAAAAAAGAATAAATTGGGGGAAAATATGCGTCACATCCACGCAAAACGGTAATCGCTCAGCATAATGCTACGACCATATGCGAGACAAAAAAAATCAGCTGTTCCTTACGTGTACATTACATGTTGGTACACGTAGCTTGGCAAAATGTATGGAATAGCAGATTTTTTTGTGAATGTAGTTCATTGTAACTTTGTATATCATCTGAATATACCATGTAGTATACGTGGTATAATTTAATGTGATAAGGTCCGCGCCTCTTTGTATAATAAGTCCAGAGGTCGAACCCGCTGCATTCGAATCGGGATGTACAGTCACCAAAAGAGATAAGTAACCAGGGTCGTCGGATCTAGTTGAAGTTTAGTAAGAAACAGATGGATGTTTTCGAACGAAATTTAATTTGATAATTGAACGGTATGTTTTCTATTAATTTTATTCGAAAACATAAATCTGTTTCTTAGTAAACTTCAACTATATCCAATGACCCTGGTGACCGTACAAGCACAATAAAATAAGCTATATCTTTAAAAAAAAACGTAATATTGTAAATGACCTTTTACTGCAATCAAACCCTTTACATGCTCAAGAGGACCCTTTAATAAAATCCCAAAAGAAACGAAGTATTTCCATATCCATCACACATGTATTCCTTATTAATCCCCCAGTGTGCTGGTACCATGTTGTATGCTGATGCCCATGCCTCTAAACCTTTAATCGTCCCCCAGCCATGGGTTTAGGGAATTAAGAGATTATATCAGAAGGTTCTATTCATCACACGATGAGCTCACACATTATGCGGTGTGTTGATGTGAACACAAATTGTATTTTGCGTCACTGAGTTTACGCGATTTTTTATGGGATAATTTTGGTCTTTGCCTGCTCGGCTGTTCCATATCAAAACCCACAAAGTGCTACGAGTAGAAACAAAAATTTCCAGGAGAGCGCAAAAACAGCAAACTAGGTTTTTCAATGGTTAATTTTCTTATTTATGTGCTCCTTTTGCACTTGCCTCAATGGTTACGGCCAACAGGTGATGGATATGGTTTTCTAACAGTGTAAATGGCCTCTGTCTGATTCCTCCCCGTTTAGCTCCGGTCTGTGTCATCCTCACAGGAGAATTAGTCAGTTATCTGGAGCGTATTTGCTGTCAATCTTGCTGAAGCTGCTTTATCTAGGTGGGAAATTAGTTATATAGATAGATCAATGGGGAAACCCATTACACTGTACACGTCTAGATTAATTACTTAGTATTTTATTTTCCTTTTTTTATTGTGGTCCTAATTGATGTATTACTTATTTATAAAAGTTATACTTATACACTAGTTATAGTTATACAGATATATATATTTTATGTCTAGGGACACACTATGTGTATATTCAGTTAGATTTCGAATCACACGTTATTTCTGCGAAAGATTGTTATTACCCAAATTATTATGTCGCACAGGGGGTTGGCTGTCATTATGTCATTATGTCGAGTGCTGTGACTGTCTACGGCTGTGACTTCGGACGAACCTGTCGTCAACGATAGGTTCGTCCGAAGTCACAGCATTTTGCTGTCAACGACCTGTTCTTGCACAAATGCGATGCACGGTTTTATCTTACTTGTATTTGCCGTTTGTTACAAAAGTAGCTCATTTCATTTTTTCTTTGTGTTTGTTGTTGTCATGTGCCAGTGTCGCAACCTCCCTAAGAGTATATTATGTTCTGTGGTCGCAACGCATTACGCAGTGTGTATCATCAACCAATAGACAACATTGTCAAACTTTTAACGTTTTGAATACGAGGCTTTTAGCTATTTTTATTAGTGTATGTATTTTGTCTAGTTTTTTTTAAGGTGCGTCTTGTTTGTGCAGAATAAAAAAAAAATCTTTCTTTTTTATATTAGCAAGACAAAAAACCATTAAACAATCTAGGAAGTAACCAACACTTGCTAGGTTTTCAAATGTAAGTAGCTTTTAAATAGTATGTGGTACACTTACTAGTTTATGGGATTTAGTAGGTACTATGACGGTAATGATTATGTGCGAAGATGTATTTTTTTTATTTGTCCCTTTCTGGGTTTTTTATATGAGGCAGCTATACTCCTGCCATAAAACAGGAGTAAGTACTGACAGTATATATTTATGTCTCATACTAGAACACAAAATGATAACAAAAACTTTCAGTAAAACTTTAAATAGGTACATGTCTGTACGTTTTTATAGACTAGCCTTAAAAGTATTGAATTTTAAACTTTTAAGGCACGTTTGCGATATTCTATGGCGCAGCTCCGAATACATAAAATGTGTTACGAACGTTATTCCAATACTGACAATTTAAACATAAACGGCGAAATTTGGGTGTACTGCCTATCCCTTCGGAAAAACAGGCGTGATGTTATGTTAACATATTTTTTGGGAACTGTGGATTTATTGGGCACGCTACAATTGCGGCGGTAAGTCCCCTCTTTGAGGAGTGGATTGAGAGGCGCCACAGCGTCTTCACCTTCCACCTGACGCAGGTCCTCACCGGACATGGTTGTTTCGGGAGGTTCCTGTTCCGGATAAGGCGGGAGGAAACGCCCGGGTGTTAACATTGTCTGGATCACCCGGAGGATGCGGTGGAGGTCTGCCCGGCATGGGCGGAGCACTGCCGTGTCCTCGCGGAGGCGATCGGTGACAGCGACCTCTCGCGTCCGATCCTAGTCTAGGCCAAGGTACGGAGCGATAGGGCATGGAAAGCCGTCACCTCCTTTTGTAAAGCAGTAATGCTCGCGAAGGAGGAGGCGGAGCGCGTGAGGGCAATCGTTGAGCCCTCATGCCCCTAGTCGCCGTAGGAGACGACCTGGGCGTCGGGCTTGCAGACGGCGAGCAATTGTTAGCTCGGCGTCCGGTAAGCACCAGGCCCGGGTCGACGGCGCATTGTGTTCCACGCGCGCCTCAAGAGATGTCAGCACTAATTGACGGGGTCCACTAAGGCCGATGCCTGTCAGGGTCGCGGATTGTTCGAAAGACTTACCGTGGCCACTGGCACAGGCAACTGAAGAAACACGGATGGGTTTTCATCAGTAAAAGTCTGACACGCCCTCCCGCCCAGAGCGGGAGAAGTTGTTTTATGATATCCCACCCAAAAAAAAAGGTTTGACATTATCAATATTCCTGTCATTATCTCCAACTAAGCTGCTGGGAAGGGATTGAAGTCAAAATCGAAACTGGCTGCATTCGAATTACTCATTTAAGGATTCCATCATTTCGACGGTATGTATCATTATCTTATAACTAACATTTTAGCGATTTTCACTTCATTGCATATTCGTAGGTAAATTATGAAAGATCTCGTATTTGCAGAGACATAAGGTCTGAAATCATTACCAACATCACAAGCGTTTCCTACATTTTTTTTTAAATATACGTAACTTTTTGATTCAAATGTTAAAAACTATAAGCAATGAAATGTATTTTTCGCCTTCTGTAAAATCATGGTTTTGTAGTTATTAGATATTGATACTAGACCGTCGATTTGCTAATGTAATTGGCAAACTAATCTTCCTCTTCATAATGAAGCTATACAACTTGCTAAATAATCCACATTTGCACCTAATTACAAAATAAATCCATCATCGGCAAATCGCTGGAAATTACCAGTTCAGTCCAACGTTGAACACAAAAACGGGAAATTATTCAACGAAATCGTTTTTATGCACGAGAAAATCGTAAAGTTCCGGCTACATATTTGTAATGTCTCATTCACAGGGAAAATGGCCGCCGATTAAGTTAATGAGTACATTGTTAGGAGACCGTGGAACGTTCGACACAGCATAAGAGTGTAATTAAGGAAGTGGGGAAGAAATTGAGGTGTGTTGCTTGAGATAAAGATTTTTCGTTTCGGGATATTTTTGTACAGGAGCCTTGAATTGAGAGTGCTTATGTATTGTTTGTGTTTGTTTCCTGTAGGTAAAGCGGTTGTCTTTTTGAGAGATCATAAAATGTTATACAAGGTCATTATAAATACAAGGAGACACGACGACTACGACTACGTTATAACGTTACTACGTGAATGTACTGTAGATATGTAGCGGTACCTACATTGCCACATGCGAGCAACGATGCGTCACACTGACGTCACGCAAAGTCCTGCATCGCGCAAGCAGAGTTTACCGCGCAACTCCCGACATCACACGTCGGGCAGTTGCCTGCCAGACACAACACTCGTCTGGTCTGAGAATCCTCCCTTTTCTATGGAGGATGTGTGAACTTTACACCCTGTTCCTCATACCTATACATACACCTCTGCACAACCCTTCTCGGAAACAAGGCGTGATGTTGTTATGTTATAAATACTTAGTGGGTTGAGAATTTAAGAGTAACTATCTCTCTTTCCTTTTTGTACGTTTCGGCGTCTAAACCAATGCTATGATTTCTGAGTGGATAATTATGTGGATAAGAAAATAAGATGTAGCTTTTCAAGTGAATCACAGACCTTCAACCATGTTGCTCTCCAAAATAGCCAATGCTACTATTTATTCAGAAAAAATAACCAGTCATGTGTAACTTAACGCAAAGCCCGACTGAGCGAGTCGTAGGTCACAAGTAAATTAAAGAGTTCTAGGAGGAGGTACAGGTTCCCTACCTAGATAGCAGTTTTTATTTATTGTTTAAAGGTAATTCAATATTTTACAAAACGAGTGAGTAGGCCGGTAGTGAAAGTCCGGCGGCCGGAAGATGAGCGGTGTCCTCACGTCGTACAGCAGAACAATCTTGGAGTTAGTGCTGCGGCTGGCCCAACACCAATTAGTGCCAGAGATAGGGCCGTAGCGTCGTGCAATACGTCGTGGACGTAGTAGTCCGGAGGATTCCGGGTCAGGGCCGGGAAATGAGCGGCGTTCTCACGCCGTGTAGCGTCCAATGTCGAATAGTGTCAGAGTTAGGACCGCAGCGTCGTGCAGCAGGGGCGGCCTGGAGTGAGAGGCATCCACATTCAAGAAAGAGAAAACGCCTCGCGAGTCACGGCTCACAAGCCTTACGTCAGGTATTTCCAGCATGACCACTTCTGTCTCTACTCTACGAAGAGAAGACAAATCACTTTCTTAACAAAAATTCATTATTTTCTTGAATTTTGACATCGCGCCATAGAAATCTTTCCACAATCTGTAATTTTGTCTACCGTTTCTATAGTGATCAATCGTTTCAACCGTTTCTATAGTGATCATGCTACGCATGCTGACTTTTTGAGACTTGAGGACTTTTAGAGGCATGAGGACTTCTTGAAGATTTAGAGAAATTAAAACTCCATATTAGATCATAGCTGGTAGGCTCCAGAATGTAATTATACTGTCTTTATTTACGATTTGTACAGCTTATATACTAGATTTTCAGAACATTTCAAGATTTGGCAATCAACTTTTTAATCGATCGTCAGCCAATAATAATATAATTTGATGACCAACCTTGAGACATCAATATCGAAACTTTATAACACTAGCATAAGATTTTACCTATCAAAAATTTGAAGAAACACATTGTTGATATATACGTCAAAAATATCAAAAAGGAATGTCAATATTTATAAAATACAGAAAATAATAAGAAACTAAGCTAATAAAACTTGGTATCATAAAGATAATAACCACTCCTGTCAGCCAAAAGACGTCCTTGTGGATTTTCCCCTATATGTGAGAATTTGGCCGTAATCACCACGCAGGCAGGAATTGGTCGCCGTTTACGATACCCTTGGGGAGCCATGGGCAGTCTCATAATCAGGAGCACAGAACCTAATACGGTTGACCGAATTTGTTACAAAATGTTACCGTGGCAAAACAGGGGGACGTTTTTGTATTGTATTACTCTGGGGTTTGGGTAAACTTACATGAAAACATTGATTGTATGTGAGGTAAAATAATATTTGGTTACATTTTAATACATAATTCTTTTGTTATAACTATCACTACCATTTTTTTTTTCTGTAGCTGTCTGTGACATCACAGCAGCGGGCCCTATCAGAATACAAGCGCTGTGACACTTATTTTTTTAAATTTCGCAGCATCATGCTGAGATAGAAGCCTTTTGGCCTCGTACAGGACTTTCTGTTGTTATTTGCATTTAACTTTTTTTTGTATTTATGAGTTTGTTTAGTTTAGTTTGTTATAATCCTGTGCGAGTCACAATAAATACATTTTTTTCGTTTTTTATAAAATCTGGCAAGAAAACTAACGACCAATAACAGCGTAAGCACAGCAACGATATAAACTTGTGCCTAGAAAGAATAAGCACGTAATCTATTTAAACCCTGTTATTTTACTAACAGAAAATCGCTTGAAGAATATTTTTAATTCTCTAACACAGTGGCTTTTTATATACTCATAATTTTTTAATAGTAATCACATTTTATGAAAAATTGTTATCAGGCAATGTAAGCTTAGTTGATTAATTGTTTAAATCACCTTAAGTACAGTCACCAAAAGAGATAAGTAGCCAGGGTCGTCTGATAAGTTTGAAGTTTAGTAAAAAACCGATGAATGTTTTAGAATGAAATTTAATTTGATAAATTAACTGTTTGTTTTCTATTAATTAAATTAATTTTATTCGAAAACATCCATCGATTTCTTACTAAACTTCAACTATATCCAACGACCCTGGTTACTTACCACTTTTGGTGACCATACCTTTGCTGCACAATCTTTCACATAATCACGTCTATATGCCCTGAAGGGTTAGACAGAGGTGTAACTACATAAACAGTATACCCAAACGCCAGTTTTGTTTAAGTCCCATGTAATAGGGGGCGAGCCTACTCCCACCAACCGGGCTCAAATCCGGACTCCGGGCTGTTATTGAGGAATTCCAAATTGAGTAACCCAATAACCTTTTACCCAACCCGAGAATCGAACCTAGAACCTCATGCTCAGCAGTAGCGTTTGCGACCACTACTACTCTTCTTTACTATTCTACTTTAACATAGTCGGTTATCAAATCGAACACTAAAGCCAAAGATAGTCAAAGATCATTCGACTTCATACACTAGAGACCCTTCGTAAAAACTATAGGAAAACTACTTCCCAATAAATTTATAGCAAAAAGGAATAAATCACGTTACTAACTCCTTCCAGGAATAAAGGAAAGAGGAAAATTTTGCTATTCAGCTCAAATGTTTTCGACAACTAGAAATAAGAACCTTCTATAAACTTCGAGAATATTTTTATGACTTTTGAATGCCTTTGTTCTAATTCCCAACTTATTGCCGAAGTATTAGGTAAGTACCTATTTTTAAAACAAATAAATTTTCTCATTAAATCATTTAGAAAATTATCTTGTTCAAGCAACTGACGTCGAAAAACGAGTATAAATTACCGATACCGTTATATTTTTGATAAAAAAAATATCGCTAGGAGTACTCGGCGTTCCTTTTCTTTTGACATTCCTGTAAGTACCCAGGAATGAGTTTTTAACCCCCCTCCCCCTCTGCCTCCTCATAAAACGTATCTCCTGTCCAGCTAAGAAACAGAACACCCCTCAACGTCGGACTCACCTCGAGAAAAAGATAAAACTGTCCCGAACAATTCATAGATAAATTACACTTACCTTAAAAACGCAGCTGTGAACGGGACGGCGTATAAGAGTGGCTTCACATTAAGCGTTTTGCTATGACCCGATTTTTTTTTTGTTTTTCTTATTACTTTTATGTGTTTACTAGAAGCTGTCGCTGGTGTATTATTTTTGCCTGGAATTCTGCTTTTTATCTCTGGTTTGAGTATTGACAAATCGTTTTTCCTCTAAGTTGAAGTTTTTTTTTAAATTTTGTACCTACATGCGACCTTTCTACAATAGCCTTTCAAAGAATGACATTCATTAACTGAGAGGTTTCAGTAGGTATTGATAATCCTTCTCTTCTAATTTGACGTTTTTATATAACATCAAAATAGTCTTTCAAAGATTTATATTAATTTAAAGAGAGATTGCCTAGAGTATGTAGAGTATGTATGTACAGTCGCGAGCGGGAGCTAATTATATTCCTGAGTCATTATCGGTCATTCATCTCTGACCGATTGCCTCATCAACTCACGGTTGTCGCGCCGCATCGCTCAATGTGTGCATTCCCTAAAAAGAAACGAGGGGGGAGGACCGTAACCCAACATTTATCATTAACGGTAACAATGCTTTTTGCGGGATTTCCTTCAAGAATCCACGAGATTAATGAAGGTGGCAATAACGTCCGACCATCCGATAAATAACAAAATAACGCACGCGGCCCTTAACGACTGAGATTAATAAGAAACATTAGGCGGACGGATAAAATACGGCGAATATTTTCATTGCTACTCAATGAAACAATGTGAAAAAGAGCATCTTAATAATGTTGTTGCGGTTTTATTTTTTTATGTTGAGGTGTTTATTTAGAAGGATATTGGTAAGCAACACTAGAGAATGCAACAACAGAAATAACATTTGGAAGTATGTATTAGAATGAGGCATAAATGCTCATAGCAATTGAGCTACCTTTGATGAATTTTTTATTTATGTATCTGAACTCTGCCCTCAAACTACGGAAGCAAATTATCATTGACTGGCACAATCCAAAACAGCGCGGGAGCCAAATCGCGTCACATGACCGCACGAAAAGGGTTTCCAACAGTGTAAGCTATTTTATTAATTAGCGACAAAGAAGATTTACATGCTGAAGAAAATACAGGACATTTTCAAACTAAAATAACAAACATGTAACTAACATTATACACATATTAATATTAGAATTAAAATAAGTGCCTTCACATTGTAATTTGAGTATATAAAGGGTAGCTTTCTTTTCACCGATGTAAATTCCTGAAGCATAACTTTATACGAAATAATATACCTGTCCGACTTCTCGACCTAACGTAAGTTCATGTAATTATAAAGCTAGGACTACCAACGTTATAGTAATTACAATGAACTCTATAATTATGCGTAACCGACATAGCGTGACTCGCACCTAACTTGCGAACATGCGACGAACAACCTCTTTTGCAACAAACTTTTTTTTAAACGAGGTAAAAAGTCTTTCATCCTCTCTTGCCAGGATGAAAATACATCAAGGTGTCAAGAAACTTCCGAAGAAGGCCTAAACATGAGAACTTTTGAAGAAAAGAGTTGTTACTAAAATACAGCTGTTATAAGTAATAAATCATTCTATACATATCCGTGATTGATTACTTTTGCCGCGTGCACGAAATTAACAACAACATTTTTTTTACGTAAAAATCCTTTGTGATCGCCGTAAAGGTATTTACATAATTGGTATTATTTGGAAGCCCTTTTGTTATTGTGTTACAGGAAACTTTAGCGTGACGTTGACTTATATGAGCCCATTATTTAATATAGTTACAGTCAAGATAAATGATCTGCTAGTTGCCTTCTTTCGCGCCTTTTCGTGATAATTTTCGGAGCGTTTTTGTGATTAATTGTTTTTTTTTTCGTTTACGAATAACAGTAACAGTTATTTGTTTTTAAGAATTCTCATTTGCGGTATTCGATATTTCAAGGGCTTTTTTCTCACTTCGATATTTTTTTAAAGTAAGAAAAAATAAGGAAAACCGTTTCGAAAGAGATGAAATGTCTCAAAAGATTTGGCAAAAAACATTTGATTAAAATTGACTTCGTTTAAATGTAATTTCGTCTAAGTAGAAAGATCACCTTAGGGATTACCTATCATCTATTACCTATGATTGTAGATGATGAAACGTTATACCTAGAGGCACAAAAAAGCAGAGATGAAAGACCCCAAAGGAAACCAGATCAAGGCAAACTCACTCAAAAATGGCACCTACAAACTGAGGAAGAGAATCTATATTTCCAAACTCAATACATAAAGCGCTAGAAGTCGAGATAAAAATTAAAGCAAATATGTTACAATTCGTACCGAAGAATATTTCACCTACGGTTTGGTATGTAAAGTTTATGAGGCTTGCCCTCGTTTCCCACCAACTGGCTTCGAACGCAGTGACTCATGCATTTTTCACACTGATGCGCCAGCCTGACTGGGAGCCACAGGAATTTTCTGAATTTAAAAAACTGCAAATTCCTATTTTACATATCACTCAAATTTCTGCCAAACGACTTTAGACTTTATCGCAAAGAAATACGGGAACAAACATTTTTCGGGAAGTGCTTAAGTAAGGTGGTTGCCAAAATCGTTGTGTAGGTAACTGAGTGCTCTTGTTGGTAGTAATGACACTTGTAAACTGGCCACTGTTTAAATTGCAGCGCTGCGGTTCTGATTTTCTACTTAAAACATTTAAAATGAATTAGGGAGTTCCATCATGTTGAATATCATTAGTTTTATACGTAAAATAATAATACTTTATAATTTGAATTGTGGTTTACGTCTACCTACACTAAATGCAAAATTGCAAAAGAATTTGGCAGCACCATTGAAACTGATTGAAACACAAAGAAAAATTACCTAATTTGCATGGACAGGGTTCTTTTGCAAGAAAAGTGTTTTCAACACTAACAAAGTATTAAGGCTTATTCCCAGAAATCTTATTTTAATCATCAAAAATGGTACTCAAATAGTGCTACTATAATATGTAACAGTCAAATTATAATAGGAGTGAAAAATTTAAATTCAATAATAATAATAATAACAGTCCGTCTGCTGCCTAACTGGAAGTCTCCAGGGCCAGACGGACTGCAAAACTTTTGGATTAAATGGTTCGTAAGGTCGCACGCTCGCTTGGCGGCTCAGTACCAGACTGCTTTGGAGTCTGGTTCGCTACCCCAGTTCTTAACCTAACCACAGGAGTTACCCACCTGCTCCATAAATCAGTTAGCACTGCGGAACCCAAGAATTATAGACCGATCACGTGTTTACCGACGGTCTATAAAGTTCTTACAACCATTTTGAGGGCTAAAATTAACAAACATATAGACACCAACTCTATCATGTCTCCTTCTCAAAATGGATGTAGGAACGGGTCCCGTGGTACTAAGGACCTTACTCCTCATTGATATGGCCATTAGCCAACAAGTTCGTCGTTCCCGAAAGGATCTGTCGACATGTTGGATAGATTACAAGAAGGCCTATGACTCGGTACCACATACATGACTCATGAGGGTGCTGGAGTTATATAAAAAAGATCCAACTCTGCGCACCTTCCTGATGTCATGTATGGGGCAATGGAGAACGGTCTTTCACTATCCAGGATGTCGAAATGTCCAGAGGAATAGCGAACCGATAAGGATCGAGCGAGGCATATTTCAGGGTGATAGTTTGAGTCCGCTTTAGTTCTGCTTAGCCTTGAATCCTCTAAGCACACTGCTGGAAGATTCAGGTCTAGGCTATCGGCTGAGGAAAGGTGGTCAGGTTATATCTCGCCTCCTCTACATGGATGACCTAAAACTGTTCGCCCCCAACAATTTGCAACTGATGGAGCTACTGAAAGTAACTGAAATTTTCAGTAGCGCCATTAGAATGGAATTTGGTGTGGACAAATGTGCGGTCATGCATGTTAAGCGAAGGGAAATTGTGGAATCCGTCGGAGCCCAACTCTCGGATTCCATAAACTTTAGAACCCTCTCCGCATCCGAAACCTATAAGTATTTGGGTATGTCGGAAGCATTGGGCATCAATGGTACTGACATGAAGCAATCGTTAAAGGAACGCTTCTTTGGCCACCTGAAATAGGATTTAATAGTCTTCTATCAGGCGGAAACAAGATTTTCCTACAAACAAGGCGCACCTTTAACGGTTGGGTCATGCCGGTTTTGATGTACTCTTTTGTCATACTCAAATGGACTCAGACCGAACTCGACGCCCTGGATAGGAAGGTCCGTACACTGCTGACTGCAAATCGAATGCATCACCCACGTTCGTCGGTAATGAGGCTGTATATCCCGCGAAAATGTGGAGGTTGAGGCTTTTTAAATGCTAAGACCCTCCACAATCGCGAGATTTGCAGTCTCAGGGAATATTTCTTAGAGGTTGACGTGGAGATGCATCGAGATGTGGTCAAAGTGGACAAGGGCCTCACTCCGCTCTCCTTGGCTAAAGAGAACTGGTGCAAGCCAGTAGTGCTTGACACTAATGATCGCATGGAAGTATGGCAGAGTAAGGTTTCCATATTTGTTAGTAACAATTTAAACTTATGAAACTAGTGTTAGTAGTAAATATTCTAAGCTGCATGAGGCACGCCGATCCTGGGGAATGTCTACTTGACTGTGTGCAGTCGTATCCACCGCTCCTAGATCGGAGATTATCACCTATCAGCCAACGTTCTAAGAATGGTGTTGGGGCTGGCGCAAACACGGCGTAGCAAGGATGCGCATCTCTTGCGTGATGACCGAAATACTATCAACTTCCACGTCGTTAAACATGCCAGATGCGCTACAAAAATGCGGCAGCCCCATCAATACCCGGAACGTGTTGTTATATTGCACAATGCACGTTGAATATTTGTTATTAAAAACAAACAGTTAATTGATTTCCGTTCCATTATACAATTGCAGTGAATATTGAAATTGTTTTAAAATACTGTCGAAGTACACTCGCGGCCAAATAATACTGGTCGATGATGAAAATACCTGTAATTTGCAAATTAATGATGGTACATGCATTAAACTAACTTTATATTATAGAAAATTTTAATATCGTATGAAATAAAACCTTAAACGAGCTACAACGTAATTAAAAAAAGTTAAAATTTTATAACCCTCGAATATGGATATAAATTCAATTCGCCGTTGTTTTACTTGTGCTTGTTTTCTCGCTTTTCTTTTCAATCTGTCAAATCAAAATGATAAATGGCTGTCATTGTCGTCTTTCACCATCATTATTGAATTACTAGTATGTCGCTAACACCAGAAGAATGTACACGTATCGTCACTATGTTAGAAGAAGGCAGAAGTCAGCGAAGTACAGCAAGAACAATAGGCGTGTCACTCTCTACAGTGCAGCGAGTCGTCTAACGTTTCCAAGAAACTGGGCAGAACATAAGATGACCAGGAACTGGCAGACCGAGATGTACTACGGCTCGAGAGGATCGATTTATTGTTTCGACCATGCGCCAAAATCGGCACCTCACGGCAGTTGAAGTAATAAATCAACTTCGAGAGACCCGTAGAGATGACATAAGCGAGCGGACTGTAAGGCGGCGGCTCCTTGAAGCTAATTTGACCCCACATAGATCCGCAAATGGTCCAAAACTTGAAAGGGAACATCGGGTCACGTCATGCCCGCGAACACGCACAATGGGGACACGAAGAATGGGCAAGAGTAATGTTTTCTGACGAATCCAGATTTATGCTGCGTGCATATGATGGGCGGCGAAGAGTCTACCGACGGCCAAGGGAACGTTTTATTCCAGCTTGTTTTGAGGAAAAAGTACCGTTCGGCGTTGGATCAGTTATGGTTTGGGCTGGAACCTCTTCAGAGAGTTGCACGGAGTTAGTGCTAATAGAAATTGGTACGCTAACTACTGCAAGATATTTGGAAGAAATTCTTAATGAGCATGTCGGCCCATATTTAATTAATATGGGTGAAAATTCAGTATTCATGCATGAAAACGCCAGGCCACATACAGCTCAATTTGTAAATGAATATTTTCAGGACATGGGCATCAATCGCATGGACTAGCCTGCGAGAAGCCCGGACCTGAATCCAATTGAACATGCTTGGGACGAGCTTAGGAAGTGTGTAAGAAGTCGAAACCCCGCCCCAGCCTGAATCATAGTGGAAGAATGAACCAATATCCCTCAACATCGCATAAGAAACAGTAGTGAAAAAAGCCCGTGGAAGCAATACAAAGTATTAATTTTGTTTTAAAGTTCATTTTTGTGTTGTATGTGAGGTACCAACCATACATTTTTCAATGTAAAAATGATTGATATGTTAAGTAATTTTGACAATTAAACTAATATTGTTTCCTACATTTGGTGTAGTTTTATTAACTGGTAAATTATCTACAACATACGGTTTCATTAATGCGGTCTAGCTCTATTATTTTAAGAGTAATTTTAGTTTTTCGTACTGACCCGTATTCTTAGTCCGCGAGTGTATTTTCGATATAACATATAGTTCGATGACAGAATATCAATGAGGTTGCAGTCGATAAAAAGAAATTACGAGGCGTTGAGCTCCCTAAAATTGGATTGAGCTACACGATGTGAGATGCATGCGTGCCGATGTGGAACCGCTCATCCCAAAGCTGTCAGGGATGTTGGAGATGTTCTTTTTTTAACAGAAATCATCTAATCCCGATTAGAGGCAGTATTTTTAGGCTAGGTATACGTCGTAAGGTCGTGTGTACTTATACACATACAATTCACATGTCCACACACTGATGTTGACAGCCGATTTGTTGCTAGCGATATCAAAATCGAGCGAAGTGGCGGCAATCAAAGTCGCTGCATGTGTACCTACACGAAGCGTTACACTTAAATTATTACAAAAATTAACTTATTCGTAGTAATTATCCGACTTATTTCAACTTTTATGTACCGAGCGCTTTTATTGATAATTTTAGCAGCCAATGTAGGTCAGATAGGATGGATGAAAGTGTGAAGGGAATTCTTAAGGGTGATAAAATAATAACAATTGTTTGATAAATGGTTTGGTAAATTATGGTAAAGTACCATTGATAGTATCTGTACTGTCCAGCCCAGAATTGCCGTGGTTAGACACAAAATGTTGTTTGGAAGGTGCAAAGGGTTATCAGTTATTGGAACGAAGTTCTTTAAAGCAGCTTGGGGTAGGAGTAAACTTTTAGAAATCGTCACATAACGAAAAAGCGTTATGTCCCTTCCATGCGACTTTTTATTATGTACTAGCGACCCGCCCCGGCTTCGCCCGGGTAGCAAAGCATAATATAATATAGCCTATGTCACCCGGAGATAGTGTAGCTTTCCAACAGTGAAAGAATTTTTGAAATCGGTTCAGTAGTTTCGGAGCCTATTCAATACAAACAAACAGTCATATCTTTTCTCTTTATAATATATGAAAATATGAAATGAATACATTCGTTTCATATAGCTTATATGAAACTGATAAAATCGGTGTATTTTATTATGTGTAAGCTTAAATGTCCTTATATTAATAAATGTTTAAATATTAATTAGTTATTGGTGTAATTAGTTAAATTATATTAATTAGTTAGGAACTGTAAATATGTATATTTTCAGTGAATATTTTATTTTAAATACTAGAAAATAAATATTATGTCGCCTACCGACATTTTCAGTTTTAGAAAAGATTGTAAAAAAAAATCTGGAACGTGTTTTTTGTTATTGAGTAACAAACAAGGAATTTAAGCCTCGGTCTATATGATGATGGGCTGTCACCATCATCTATCTGTAAAATCAAGACATCGCAAATGATTCATCATTTGACTCATGTCATGTCTGTGTAATCATGTTCGAATTTTTAATAACGTATTTTTTATTCTCTCTCTCAATTATGTATTATGAATTAACTGAAAATGTGTTGTAAAAATATTTGACACAATTTTTTGGTGTTCAGAAGTAGAAAATTTTATTTCAGAGTTTGGCCTATAAACCTGCATTCCACGCAAAAACCTTGTAACGGATTTAATATTGTAACAGAATTCAACTCGTGAATTATTGGAATTTTGAGCCAATTTCCACGTTATGTAAGGGGCTTGTATGTAGGTATTACGTGTTATTACGAAATATCGAGACTTCTGATAATATGCTATCAACATGTTCGATGTTATTTTAATGAGTAAACATGTATCAATCTAGACGGTTTTTCCTCAAGTAGCTTTAGAAGTTGGGAGAGGAAGGCTGAAGCAAAGATGGATGGATTGCGTGAGGAATGATATGAAAAAGAAGGGAGTGAATGATTGTGTGACGGTTGACAGGGGAGAATGGAAGAAGAAAACGTGTTGCGCTCACGGTATAATAATATACTTCGCCAGGTATGGCATTCCGAGACACAGTGGTCACGTGAGAGACACAAGCCTACGTCATCACCGCAGTGTTACCAGTAGTGTGTAATAATAACTCCCCAGCCGCCTTTATTACCTGTGCGAATCCGATAAAACAATGAGGTTTTAACTAACAATTACGTTGGTATATGTTTGAATTGAATTGTTTCGTTTGATAAACTAAAATTGTTTTGTTCGAAAAACGAAAAGACAATTTAAATGCTTTATATATATTTTTAACAGAATGGTGACAGAAAATGCTTCCACAATTCGTGTTTTGTTGCAATAAAGTGGCAACTGGATAGTGACGTAAGCATGTGTCACTCTGGGAATGCCAGACCTTTGTTTTTTAGACCATGGTTGCGCTGACCCCAAGTAACATGGGACAAGAGCAGGAAAATAATGATCACCTAAAGAAGTAAGATCCAACCTTATTTTGATAGCTGTTCAGTGCCTTTTGTATATTATGAAACCTACTTATGAAATAAGGTCTCTATTATGACTAGTAAATGTTTAACAATATCTAAGCTGTTTAAAAGTAAACAAGTATTTTTAAAACATTGCATGTCACTGTACTCGGAGAGCCTGTGGTACAGCTACACCCAAAACGCCTACATATAGGATCCAGTATAACAACGCATTCGGTGCTGTTGCGTCTGCCTCGGTTCTGTAGAGCATCATCTATGTTGGCTGAGGCACATAGCGACTGCTTCAATGCTGTACGGTGTAAGAAAGCGGACTCGCTGCTAAACAGACTCCCTAGCAGCCCCAGCAGCATTATACGCGCTACAGCCAGGAAACATGACCAGCCCGTTGGTAAGGTCACTCGTCACCTGTACACTGTCTGTTTTATTAGTTAAGTACTAACATAGGTTAAGGCTATTGTTACTAACCTAATGGATCTTTGTTATCTGAATAAATAAATTATGAATTTACATCAACAGAAACACGAGAAGATAGAATTATAAATATGTTTTTACTAGCTTTTGCCCGCGGCTTCGCTCACGTTAATTTAGACTTTGACTATCAGTTCGGGTTATAATTCAATCATGATTCGAAAGACACGTGGCGCCATCTATTATCATAAGAACGTTATTGTTGTTTTCCTCGGAAACAGTACTTTTTTTCGGGATGAAAGGTACCCTATGTCTGTTTCTGTACACCTGACAACGAATATGCAAAATTTCAGGATGATCGGTTCAGTGGTTTAGGCGTGAAAAGGTAACAAAGAAACAAACAAACTTACTTTCGCATTTATAATATTAGTTAGGAAGTGAGGATTAGACAGTGGTTTATTTTATTTACAAAAGTATACATTCATCGCATAAATATTAATCTATAACTACACTACTGAAAAATTATTAAATGTAAAAAGAAATACATAGACCTAGCAGACACCACTAGGTACAGTCGATACCAACGTAGTTAAAGGAAATTCCGGATGAAATATATCGTGTATAAAACTTGTATCTCCGGACGACACATGCGGCCTCGCCGTCAATTCGTAATAATAAAAGTTTGAAGACCGTCATAACTCATAGCTCTTGACTGAACTAAAATTTCGGAAGTTGCAAACAAAACATTGCCGAGAGACGGGTTATAGAGTGAAAATAGACATTCATATGAAGATTTAAAGAGACAGTTGCTAAAACGTTTGAATTTTTTTCATAATACCACACTATGAAAATAATTTGAAAATAGTTTTAACAAAAAATATTGAATTTTATCAACGAAAGAAAAGCTTGCAAATCGACTAAAGTTATTCAAAGTTTCTCAATACACACTGTTTAGCTAATTGAATCAATTATTATTATTTTTCTTGACATGAGAGGTCTTAGATAAATCTTCTTCTTAGCGTGTCGATGGATCTAAATGGACTCAGCCCAAAATTCGGCTACGTCTTAGGCTCCGCCATTAGCGTCCATTAGTTCTTGTAACGTGTGAATTGTTTTTAATGATCATCATCATATTGAAATCACGAGTAGACGAGATGCTCAGCCAAAATATACATTGTCAGAAAGAGATCTTTTTTCGAACATAAGGTACCTTGTTCAGTAGAATTTTAAAATTATTTAAGAGCTTTCAATAAACGCTCTAAAAACTATGCTATAAATAGCTTTGAACTTGTTGTAGTAAAAGTTCTTTTACCTCTGATAGAATCAAGTTCTGGTCTATCCAATATCCGCTCTTCTCTATTAAATACTAATTCATTCACTTTCCATTAATTATGTCAAGTAAACTATCGGCTGGAAGGCAGGAAGGCAGGTAATGTTTTTATTTTCTTTGAAGTTTAGTTGAATCCTCAGCTGCAGCCCGCCAAATTCAAATTTTCTTTGGTTTTTTGCAAATTGATGATTGAATGATTATTATTCAATAAATATATCATTCCTACAGTCGCGAATCGTTTTTCATAAACATGCGACGTAAAACAGAGCTGCAATTTGCAAAAAACCAAAGAATATTTGAATTTGGCGGGTTTACAGCTGGGGATTCACCGTAACCCAAAGTTTTTAGAATATTATATTACTAGCGACCCGCGCTGTTTTACACGGTTTTTACGACGACAATACATGGAGATTACTTTCATAAATGTAAGTTAAACATTAATTTATTATATACATAAACCTTCGGGAATATATTCTGTGCATGACAGTGAAAACCGCATCAAAATTCTCAGCGTAGTTTCCAAGAACAACGCGGTCACACAGACAGACATAAAATGCGACAATAATTTGTAATATGTATAATTATTAGATATAGATTATTATTGGAGTTAAGTGCAGTTGAATGGATTATACCACTTTCAAAAATTACGGTTAGTAGTCGGTTTAAACAGTAGTTACGGTTGTTAACAACGCAACATGATACTTTATTTCTATTTTAATCAGCAAAATAAGAAAATGAATTAATAGCTTTACGAACACCAATTTTATCAACAGTTGTAATTGAAACAGGTTTGAAAGGAAAATACGATTTGGTACGACATCTCTTTGCGTACCTACCTACGTCAGTTGCCTGTGAATCGTTGATACGTGAATTTTTTGATGACTCAAAGGCTAGTTGTGATGGATTGAATTTTTCTATACTAACTTTTGTTTGCGATAGCACTTCTGTTAAAAAATAATCTAGTTATGGAATGGGACCATTTTTGTAATGTGGTCAATATTTATATAGCCATTACGAATTTATAAAAGTTTATACGTAGTTTTATAAATGTAGGTTTATCATAACAATACGATCAAGAAATTAATGAGGGATTGCTCAAAATGTAGAACACGTAAAGAAGGTCATAGTTCGATTCAACAACGCCATTCTAGAAATTGATCCAACAACGTTCAGATTCCTAGAAACATCTTTGAAATCAAGCTAGCATAAAATCAAGGCTCGTCTGTATAACTTGTTCTACAAACACTCTCCTTTCAAGGAATTTTGATCATGCGTATGATTTTCAATTTCTACGTAAGTTTAACGAGTAACATCCCTACGAGTACCTACATACTTAAGAAAATCTTTTATACACTCCATGTCAAGCGTTAAATGGAACTAAACATTATGGATGCCTTGGTATATATAGGTACCAAGATCACTGAGTACCACCATCTTGGAACTAAAAATCATCATAATTATTTTTTGGAACTGAATTGATTTACACTTCATAATAATACTAGCTTCTGTCCGCGACTTCGTCTGCGTGAAATTTCTTGTTTTAACATAAAGTAAATCTTATGATACTCGGCAATGCGGTAGCTC
Organism: Dryobotodes eremita; assembly: GCA_917490735.1. NCBI lineage: Eukaryota > Metazoa > Arthropoda > Insecta > Lepidoptera > Noctuidae > Dryobotodes > Dryobotodes eremita. The sequence continues at coordinate 8,305,694 of OU823261.1, forward strand.
GGTAGCTTGGCATTAGTGACAGCATTTTGGGAACTCGATCTGTAGTTCGCACAAGGTGCGTGTGCTTAAAACAAAAAACAAGTGCGAGTCGGACCACGCACAATGAAGGGTTCCGTAGTTGGGATGAATTTATACCAAAAACAAAGTTAACATTATAGTTATTGGAATTTATTTACATTTATTACAAATTCTATAAATAATATTAATATTATTACATCTATATAAAAATTAATAAAAGAAGAAGGAAAAGAATCATAAGATTAACAGTGACAAATTACACTTTAGATTTCTCAATCAATCATCATCAAATCATCATATCAATCATTTACATTGTAGTTGAAAAACATAATCTCCCATACATCGATATACGTCACGGTCAATTCTCCACTTATTTTTTTATATGATTAAACTATGTACAAATTAACGATTTTCAAACATTTTCCTTTACTTGAGCTGCAAGTCCTTGTTTCTTGCCAAATTTCATGATTCTAGTCAACGGGTAGTACCCTATGGGTTTTGATTTATTTACAAGTATCAAAATATGTCGCATAAATGGCCATATTTTTTGTTGCGTTGACTAAAAAGCTTGATTTTTTTAGAGCTCCAAAGGACCATAGACCTACGTATTTCATATTAAATTCAACTTAGTATCTCCACGCGTTCCTGAGCAAAAATGTATCGTCAGACAGACAGACGTACAACAAAGTGATTCTATAAGGGTTCCGTTTTTTCCTTTTTAGGTACAGAACCCTAAAAGCCAACTAAAATCGTGAATGAATGATAGTAATACTGTGATAGTTACTTCATCGAATTCAGAAATTTTAAAAGTTCGAGCGATTTTCATTTTTATTCAAACCGCTTTACATACCTTTGTATATTACGTCAAATAATCCTATTAAACTCCCACATTCATCCTTTCCGAGAATCACTTATTTGGCTTCCGTAGAATCTAAGTATTTTAACGTTTCTTTGTTTCAAATGAACGGAACTTTTGATCGGTACTTATGAATAGAGGGTATATATTAGAGAGTTTACGTTTTGTACTAGTGAAATTATGAAACGAACTTCGATTTATGAAGTAAGTAGTATTCCTCATCTCTCGTATCGGGGTGTTGATACGTACCTATAGGATGAAGTCCCCTAGTGGCGGACACCTAAGGTTTTCAGACAATAAAAAAACTGCTTCGAGAAATATATTCTTATTTATTAATTAACTACGTCAACGCAGTTTAGACTCAAAATAAATTATTAAAAATGCAACCTCTGCATAAACATTAATTAAAACTGAAATCAAACTATGGAATGAAAAAATTTAATCATTTCAAGTAGTAGTCCTACTATGAGATTGCTCCATGCCGTCATCATATTCTTTACATTTGCTATTACTCAGTTAGTGGTATTGGAGTTGATTGACCAGCATCCTAATTGCGTGACACTTTCAATCACAATCTGAAAGATCTTAAAGGAAATTGCTAATCCATTGCTTCATATGTTTGAAAACTTCGTCTGCTCAACAACTTAAATAAAGCAATGAATGATGTTGAACGGTCAAAATTAAAGAAATTGCCAAGTGTATTACGTAATTATCCCGCTGGTTGTGTCGCCATTTCTCGAGCTGTTACTTTTTCATTTTACTTTGAACCTTGAACAACGTTACTACTAACTATTTAAACTTTTTTTTGCGCTTGTTATTCTAACAGTTATCTTTTTTTTATCTAAAATAATGGTCCCTTTACTAAGAGTAGAGAGATCACTTAATTAAGTCCTGAACCACCGCTATTGAATTTTATAGCAAAATGATCACGAGGGCAACTAAGCAAAACAGTATCTCTAACAAAATATTATAGCGGGCCGCCGAGACAAGTTAGCGTAAGTTCGACATACCAAACGGCTGGGTTTCAAAGTTTGGTGCTGCGGCTGCATGAGTAATCTCTCATATGTGGCGCGTATCATACTTTGTATGGTATTAAAATATGTTCCTAACTTTAGATTGAAGAGGTATTGGGTTATCTGATCAGCTGAAGGGCGTGTTTAGAGGATCATTCAAGTTGATGTGAATGAAGTTGAAGCAGTTCATAGAAGAATAAAAACCATTTTAGTTTAGGGGAAGCAGCAATGTTGCTACACTTAGTACTCTTTCAGGTGACCAATTAACTCACAAACAACTTTAGAATATTTAAAACTAACCGTTGACACGAAAGCAGACCAAACAATTAAAAGCAGATCATCTGAAATTCTGAACCACGAAAAGTGAACAAGCAATAAAATTCAGGCAGGACGACACATAAAAAATGTCGGTTTTTTTTAAATTTTAAGTATTTTTTTTAATTCATTGAGTCTCAAAAATTCGTCAAGAATGTGAATGTGTGGATGTGTGTGTGTGTGTGTGTGTGTGTGTGTGTGTGTGATGTGTGTGCGCTTGTGTGTGTGATTTATGTGTGTGTGTGTTTGTGTGTGTGTTGTGATGTGGATGTGTGTGTGTGTGTGTAGTGTGATGTGTGTGTGTGTTGTGTGTGTGTGATGTGTGTGTGTGTGTGTGTGTGATGTGTGTGTGAGGATGGAGTTATGGAACTATGAAAAAGTATCTTAACGCTGTGTGAGTCTGCGTGTTCCATCGCCACCCGTTCGATGTCCACCGAGCACAGGATGGATGGAAAGCAGCACATGAAGTATTTTTTTGCCCCGTTAGTGTAATTGCTGTATGGCGTTCCAGTTGAAGGATAAATAAGTAAATAAATAAAAAATTGATAATCTGAAAATCTGAGCTAACACATACTTAAAATATCACTTTGAAACAAATACTTTTTAAGTATCAATATATTTTTATTACGAGGGTTTAATTCCAAATGAAGGTATTTTTACATTCTTTATACAAATGTGTCATTATATGTGGCTATAAATTTAATTCCAAACTAACAAATTTTGAGAAAAGTTTAATATAATTTCAAAGTTTTTATTATATTTTCTGGGCATCATCCATCAAACACTTTTTGTGGACTTAACGAATATTGGTTTAGTACCTAAGGATTTTCACGCACGTGAAAAGTACCGTAGTCCTCGTAATACACTCCCGGACTCCTAAATCGAGCCACCGTGCATATTTACATGTAGGTAGGTAAAACCGGCCAAGTGCGAGTCGGACTCGCACACGAAGGGTTCCGACTACCGTACAATATTTAACACTACATTTTTATTTAAACACGTTTCTTGTATGGGGACGGGACCCTCTTTAATGTTTTACTTTATTTTATTTTCATTATTTAGCGGCAATAGAAATACATACTCTGTGAAAATTTCAACTGTCTCCCTATTATGGTTTATGAGATATAGCCCGCTGACAGACAGACGGACAGACATACAGCGGAGGCTTAGTAATGGGTTCCATTGGTACTCTTTGTGTACGGAACCCTAATAAAGGTCTAAAACATCAAAATAATTATGAGTGAAAAAAGTTTTTATGCAACTTTGAAGCCGACATACTGGCATTTTGGTGTCACCATTGCTCCAAATTTGAATTCACAACCATTTAAAATGTTACAGACATGATTGTGTTCTTATACAAAGAAATGCAGGGTATCTCGATTAAGGAGTCTGTGAACTCCCGGACTCCTTAAACAAGCCACAAGCACACGATACAGGAGTATATTACTGGCTGGTGAAATATTTCGTTCCACGATACGAGTTTTAGCAATCCTGTCAGATACATTCCGCTGTTTCACAGATTGTTACAGAACCGACCAATTTCGATCCTTCTCCGTATTTTAGAATGTAGAGGTTCTAGTCCTGTCAGATACACTTCGATGAACATACCGGATGGTTTTCAGTGTTCATACCGGTTCTATTCTGTAGCATAAGTTAATAGGGACTATTACTGCAATGTTCTGCCGCCAGAGTGCAACACTAGCACAAACTGTAAACAGTTTTTTGTCAAGTCCTTCAAAGCTCTGGATTAAAAAAAAATAATTATTAATTATTATTTAAAAGCTTGCATTTATATCTCAAAATTTAGCATTTAGTGGAGTGAATAAACTTTTGAGTGTATTATCGCTCTCAGTGTAACCAGTTTTTGTACTACAAAAGTTATTTTTTTCGTTGTATAGTTAGCCCGAAACAAGACAAATTAGTGAAAAGACATCTAATGAAATTAAATAGAATAAGTTTCGTTTTGCTTAGTTAATTTCAATATCTTTTTTATCGTACCTTTGCACCAAATCCTTGTTTTTTCCCCTTTAAACTCGCACCACGTTCTCGAAGCAGTTTTTTTAGAGCATGTACTTTTAAATGTCCGTAGGATGCCATTATATCACAGCACAGGTTTTTTAATACATGAATAATAATAAAACTTATTACAATTTAACACGTTTTCACTAATTATTTGTTACTAACAAATATGACATGATGCTCATAGCGGTTTGTTTACGGTTTCTACTAGTGTCGCCCCCTATGCAGAGTTTTGCGTAATGTTCCCTATTGTAAAAGACACATATGCACAGATGAATCTAAACAATCTTGTCACCAGCAATGTTTAGGTCTAAAATAGACATACACTATTCATAAACAGCGTCGCCTACCGGGTCGCCGACCTGCGCCTGGTGACGGGAACCGTCACGGGACACTGCTCGCTAAGCAAACATTTCCACAAAATAGGCATAACGGACAGTCTTCTATGCAGAGCTTGCATAGAGGTTGAGAAAACCGTTTTGCATGTGCTCATGGATTGCACAGGCGTCACCCAGATTAGGGCAGAATCCTTCGGGGCACCCAGATCTTACACAGATGTTCTTAGCAAACAAGGAGATATGATCAACTTCTGGAGGAGGGTGGGCTGGTTGGAATAACCATCAACGGCCGCCACGCACAATGGTTCACCTGAAGGACTAAGTGCGGAAACCAAACGCTCTATTATAACATACCAACAGCGCGTATCAGAACTGTGTGCTCATACAAGGGTGTGGTACAGGCCATCAAACTGAACAATTTTCTTCATGGGACCATCATCTTAACCGTGAAAAAATAATCAGCTGTCCTATATATTTGGGTCGGTAACTAGGTATTGAAGTTTCGTATAGGACAGCTAAATGGAGTAAACAGAGGGGTTAGGGAAGAGATGTAGGGGTAGGTATATCTACATTTCACCAGTCATGTTTAAGCCTCGTGTAATAAGGGATTAATGTATTGCTCCTATATATTTTCTTTAGAATTAATATTGAAATTTTTATTTTTAATTTATTTGTTTGACATAAATCATAATGTTTTTGATGACATTTAAAAATAAAACTGACTGTGAATGTGAGTACCATGCAGGCTTGATTGAATGCATGACTTTATAACTGTCTGGCGGTTTTGAGTATTTTTATATATGGCCTACGTAAATTTACTACAGATCTAATAGCGTCGTGTGACGGGTCGTTGAGCTCCTTAAAATAGGGTTGAGCGACACGATGACTGATGCATGCATGCTGTCTGTTGGGACAGGTAAACTCAAAGCTGCAATGGCTGTTTCATCAAAAAGCCCTACCAGACATGGCCCTGCATTGTTAGACTCACATAAATCTTATTAATATAATGTTTGGATTTTAAAAGAGACCATGACCTCTGAGTTTAGTTCAGCATTTCTTCTCAGGGATCAGTCAGCTAAGAAATGCCGGTGCCACCTAGTTTTAAAATATTGATCAACCAAATATTGACGTGTAAAAGTGTTTTAAAAGATCTACTTACAAAAATGAACATTTTATTTCATTTCATATCCTGTCGCAAAAACGAGAGGTGTCATGGGCCACCCGATTGGAACGAAGTTCCTTTCGTTTTTGCACACTCGGTGAATGAGATCTAGACCGAAAAAGTGTTTCGATCTAGCTTTTATTCGCCAAGAGGACAGAGTATAACGTGCGATAAGGAACTTCGTTCCAATAAAACCACCACAATAATAATAATAGTCCTTCAGACCGTATTTTGACCTTGGCAGCCAATCTCAACGGAGACTAGCCTTTGGCGCAGGAGATATTATAATACTCAAGTGTGTGCGCAGACACAGGTGCACTCTCTCTTCCCTCATTCTCATAGACCGATGGGACAGCACGCAACCCGACACGACCGGAGAAAGATCAGGCGCAGAATCAATGGGTTAACGCGTTTTCCGAGGCGCGAAGGTATCACACCGTCAACTTCCAAACTCTTGCTCTTGCACTTTGCTCGACCTGGAATCGAACCCAGGATCCCACGCTCTGCAGTCGCGCTTGCGAATATGAGACCGACGAGGCAGTCAATTAATAAAGCAATATCTAATCAAACCAAGATCCATAAAGCCGCCAACATCACACAGTGGTTCAAGGGTGGAACTAAGGCTTATGCGGGGTTTATTTAGTTAATAATTACACCCGCGCTATAAATGTTTGCACAAACTTTATTAATCGCGGACTTAAGTACGAGATCTAACACATAACTATATGTTATACGCTGTTCTAAAGGAAGGGCGTTGTTATGTACCGACTCGTATTTATGTATAGGGAAACTTGGTTCCTTGGTAGTAAAGCAACTAAGTTTAAGGCGACATTTCACTGCCTAGTTGGAGCAGCTATTGTATAGGCCCTAGACGATAAGTTATGAAAAGGTGAAGGTTTTAACGTTTTTTAGGGTTCCCTACCTCAAAAGGAAAAACCGAACCCTTATAGAATCACATCGTTGTCCGTCTGTCTGCCTATCAAGACCCTTTTTCTCAGAAACACGTGGACGCATCAAGTTGAAATTAATATCAAATACGTAGCTCTACGGTTCCTTGGATCTCTACAAAATCAAGCTTGTAAAGCAACGCAATAAAAAAATACGGCCAGATATGTGACATATGATTTTGATGCTCGCCAATAAATCAAAACCTATAGGGTACTTCCCGTTGACCTAGGATCATGAAATTTGGCAAGAAACAAGGTCTCACAGCACAAGTAAAGTAAAAATGTCCGAAAATTGATAATTTGTAGTTTTATCACATAAAAAATATATTATTCCGATTACAAACTTGTTTGACCAGAATGAAAGCAGAGTTAGTTGTTGGCGGTTAAGCAGTGAACACGTATAGTTGTGTCGTGTATCTACAGTGTGTTATTCGCTATTGTGATTAATTTGTTCGTAAATCATAATTTGATTTGAAATGCAAACGGTTTTTCTATTGCACAATACCCAACACTTCCCATAGACGCCCACAGTAGTTAAATATGGCTGATGATAACGAAAATGAATTACCTTCTCCGTCATATATACACATATTTCTTTATTGGTACCTACAACACTGCAAAAAGAAAGATTAGAAGCACATATTAAATGTTAACAAAAAAACTCAGAAGGTCCCATAACTCTGTCGTTAAAAGGGTAAAGCTCTCAAATCCAGAAAACGACCACGGGATGACAAACAGACCTTTATGAAGCCTGTACAAACAATGATAAACCAATATGACATACTTAATATTTGGATGACAGATAAATTTTACTTTCGCCGGTTAGTACTTCTTTTAAGAGGTTTTTCTTCTTTTTTTGTCAAGCTTTGAGGCCCTAAAGTTGAGCAAAATCAAATATCAATATCATGTATGTTTATGTTTCAATTTTTAAGTGATTTTGTTTAACGGGTTTTTGCGAGTTAGATTCGGCCCTCGTACACCTTCAAAAAGGTCCTGGACCTCAGGATTCCAAGAAATATCAAAGATGAAAATAATAATAATAATAATACCAGACTATTATTGTCCCACTGCATGGCAAAAGCCTCTTCTCATTCTGAGAAGACACGAGCATTGAACACCACGCTTGCTCAAAAATGGCAATGGGTGGGTGGTGGTGGGTTGGCAATTTCAGACTTATTGCAATAAATTGAATTTAACTGTAATTTCAGTAATGTCCAAGATAAACTCAAAAAGTATATGTAAATTGAAAAAGTCACCTGCCCGGATGAGAGGCTACAAATATTCGACAAAAATCCTAAATGTATGTTAACTTTTGCTATTGGAGGAAACTACAAGGTTATAAAGAGTGTAAAAGACCGAGAAACCACGAAAGAGAATAGAGATTATCTTTATATATATAAAAATTACGTGTCACGTTGTTTTTTCGCGATGGACTCCTAAACTACTGAACCGATTTTAAATTTGATTTGCACACCGTGTGCAATTTGATCCAACTTGAAAGATAGGATGGCTTACATCTCAATTTATAGTCGCAATATTATTTGATTGCAAATTATTTGTCTTTATTTGACAGTCACAATTATCAGTTAGCTCCAAACGATTCTAACAGATGGCGATATCTGTTGACTGGATTGAGTAAGTATTCAATAGATGGCGCTATGTTAAAAATACAAACGTTTCATTTAAGTTATAATGTAATAAAGAGAAAAGATATGATTGTTTGTTTATATTGAATAGGCTTCAAAACTACTGTTGGGAAGCTACACTATCTCCGGGTGACATAGGCTATATTATATTATGCTTTGCTACCCGGGCGAAGCCGGGGCGGGTCGCTAGTATTACTATAGAAATATTTTTTACAATCCCCACCGGTTCCCTTGCACAGGTGTAAAATCCTCTACGTAGTTTTATATTAATAGTAAAATAACCCGAATGTTTCAATCCATCAATATAGAGAAAACTGACATAGCACTGACATGATATGATTAAAAATTCTTTAGAACTGCTACGGGAATTGAATAGGAATAAAACGCTTGTAGTTGCAAAATCTGAATCATTGAAACGATAGTCTTTTGACGTGGAATCCAATTTATCGGCGCAATTGAAACAAGAGAATGGCGAATGATTGGGTAGACCGGTGGTCTAACTGAGTCCATTTCAGTAAATATTCGCTCCAATTGGTTTTATTATTGAACTCCTCCTGCATAACTGCGTTAGTAGTAATATTTATAGGTTTAGAAACTCTCCTCGAAATATTTCTAATGAATATCATTTTTATTTTCCGGAAGTTGGACAACAATACCGACTGCTACTTTTTCTGTGTCATTGAGAAGGCTATTTCTGTGAAATTGTTGTCGTTCGTTTTCTGTGTTGAAACTTTAAATGACGACTTGCTTTAGTACTGTCAAATTCTAAAAGTACACTGGGTGTTATTAAAACCTCATTAACATCACTATCAAAAATGACATGACAAAATGTATTCCAAATTCAAAGTAAACAAAAAGTAACACGTAAGGCCAGTCGTTTCATACATGATTCACAAAGGAGACTGTTGATTTTCCACGGAGGTGTTTGTGTTTTGTATTATTCAACACTATGGTTTTACATTTACATAAGCAAATTGGTCGCATTGGTCCTAGAAAATGTTCCGTTTTTGAACTCTTGTACAATCTTCGAGATGGTACACTTCCTTGTGTTAAAGTTTTATTAGATGCAAGCTTTCGCCTTCGACTCCACCAATGTGTAAATGGAGCTAGAAGTAATGGAGATTTGTTCCTTTAAAATTGTGATTGCTTGGCTATTTTCCGATTCCCGGAGAAAAGGAAGAAGTTCGTTTTTCAATCTTTGATGAGTAAACTTTAGATAGGAGGGAAAAATCTATGATCAGTATCAGTATTTGAATACGCTATCCAAAATTTATATATCTGACTGATTCTGAATTTGATCGTTAATGGAAATAATAGAATTATGTTACAATGGCACTTAATTCGATGTAATTGATGTATGCTGTTTACGTGAATGAAGTTGTTTTGGATATTAGGACAAAATTATGATTTGTATTTGAAATAAATTGTTTTTTAAGTAACTCGTGCATATTCCAGGTCCTATTATTGAATTAAAGTTAACAATAACACGGTAAATAGCAATTTTATAGCTGCACTTGATTTTAATAATATAACAACATCACACCTTGATTCCCCGAAGGGTTAGGCAGAGGTGCACCTATAGTACACCCACATTTCGCCAGTTATGTTTAAGTCCCATGTAATAGGAGGCGAGCCTATTGCCATCAACCGGGCACAAATCCAGAGTCCGGGCCGCAACTGAGAAATTCCAAATGGAAAACCCAATAACACTTTGCCCGACCCGGTAATCGAACCTAGGACCTCATGCTCAGCAGTAGCGCTGGCGAATACTAGACCAAAACGAGGCAGATAGATAATTACCTTATACAGATAGTATAAATTGATTTTGATTTTGCCAAGTTGGTAAGTTTGATTTTGCCGCGCTGCGCTCGCGGCACCCGTCGCCACATTAATTCGTGGCCGAGCTTCCTATCATCCGATATGTCGGTGACACCACATCGCTGCAATGTCTGCGCCCTGCACCACCCACGCGTGGTGCTGGTCTGTCTAACGATTAATCAATTCAGCCGCGCGCCGACCATGCCACTCGTAGTCGTCAGGCGAGCTCAATTAATTTTAAAAGGGCTGATGTTAACTGTGATGAGTGTGCTTGTAATACACCTGTAAAGTAACTCCTCATTTATGTATAACTTTTCCAAAGAAAACCTTGACTATATAAGGCGATGTGCAAAAATTTTCAAGCTCGCTTTCCTTGGTCTTGCATTCTATATTCTTCTGACTCTCAAACTTTTATGTATAAGTCGACAAAGCAACTCCTATTTCCGTAAGAATGTTAAATAGAAACCTAACCGAGAATTCCGAGACGATGTACGAAAAATTTCGAGCTCGCCTCGCTCCCTCTTGCATCCTACATTCTTGCTTTTCGTAAATAGCCTATTGAGAAGATCAAAATGCACCTTCCTGAAAAAAATCATCCTGCCGTTTGCGAGGACAATGACGTAGGAAGAGTATAATTAAATTATGCACGTTGTACTTACTTTTTTTTGTTATCATTATTATTTTTTTGCAAAATGTTACTAGAAATACCTACATAAACTGAGAAGACCGGGGGACCTCCTTTTGTTTTTCCGCCCGGGCCCCCGACAAGCTTAGTCCGCCTGTCTTGACTGGACCCCGAATATGTGACCATTCCTGACTTGAAAGCTGGATCCGCCTTTGGGTCGAGCAAAGTATTGTTGGATTTTTCTACCTATGATTTCTTAGTAGCAGCCCAGTCTGGATTTGTGCCCGGTTGATGGCAATAGGCTCGCCCCCTATTACCTGGGACCTAAAAATAACTGTCAAAAACTGGGTTTACTATAGATACGCTTCTGGCGAACCCTGCAGGGAATACAGGCGTGATTTTATGTTATGACTTAGGTCAAAATCAGTACAATTAAGCGCTAGGAGACCAACATGGGACGTAGGACTAACCAAACGGTATTGTTCCTTTGTAACACCAAAATGTTTCCTTATTGCATATCCTTCCTTTGCTAACATGTTCTATACATAACAACGTAACGGTGACTGGAACAGGAATTTACTCAAAGTACATGAACAAAGGACGAATGCAAAAGGGAAATTTCCAGAATTAGGGTCATATGCAAAAATTCTAGCATATTTGCAGTAGTGCTTGGAAAGTTTGAATTGAAAGCAGAATGTTTTTAATTAGATTTATTGTACCTAGTTTACAAAAAATTCATCAGCATATTTCTTAGTAGGTGGGTTGGGTATCTATTACCGGGTAAGCAGTAGTCGTTCCTGCCCGTGTGAATGTGGAAAACCATGAAGCAAAATGCTTGAACCGGAAGAGGGATTAAGAGTATAGCCAAAATAATCTATAGTACTCAGTATCTATAGTATTCAGATTCAATCTATGACTGCCTCACTGTAGGGCAAAAGCTTATAGGTAGGTTAGGGTATATAAGAAGAAGGAAACCTTCTTCACTTAAAATAAAATCAATGTATGCTATTTGTATAACATTGTTATCTATCTGGCTCGTTGGTCTAGTAGTCGCCAGCACTACTGCTGATCATGAGATCCTGGGTTCGATTCCTGGGACGGGCAAAGTGTTATTGGGTTTTTTCATCCGGTATTTCTCAGTAGCAGCCCGGATTCTGGATTTGTGCCCGGTTGATGGCAATAATCTCGCCCCCTAATACAAACGGGCGAAATGTGGGTGTACTATAGGTATACCTCTGCCTAACCCTTCGGGGCATACAGAAGTGATATTGTGTTATGTAATTATCTATAATTTATGTTAACATAATAATGAGGTCAGTCATTTCAATCTACCAGCTCAAATACATGATTTATTATTCGTCTGGCAACATAAGATTTCGTTCTCAACATAATAAGCTAAAACATCAACGCAAACAATTACCTAATTACGAATTAAACTCATGTACTAACATGATTAGGCTGACAAAGATTTTACTAAAATTTTACATTCGAAACTGCTTTGAGGAGAAAATAATAAAATATCCACTAACTTCGGATTTTTCGCACATTTTTATGTAACGTTCTTATGCAGCTTAAATGAAGATGTAGTGAGAAAATTTGTAAAGATGCTTAGATTATATGGTCATGTTGAGAGGATGAATGAAAGGCGACTAACAAAAGGTATTTACGAGGCAGATGTTAGTGATCACCCTAGTAGGACATAATAATATAGTGACCTTATGTTGATGTTCTTCTGAAAGTCAGGTGCGTAGTACGGGCAACCGGCGTGTGTGTACGACCAGAAGTATAAAGAGTCCCCCGATAAGAGTCAGGCGGTTTTCTTCTCGAGACCGCGTCAATTCGCCCACCCCAGTCTGATCACTATGTATGGCATGCCGATCCCTTGGGAGAAGTGAGCTAAATACCTAGGTGTGATCGACCACCACCTTACCTTCAGTAAGCCCATAAGGATGGATCGTTCGCGCGCCGCCTTCGCTCTCGGTAGACTCCACTTCCTAAACCACCCGCAGTAAATTGTGTCTCAAATGAAAATTGCGCATCTACACCGCAGTCATCCGACCCATCATGACCTATGCCTGCGTTGTATTTGCACACGCAAAGCCCTGCCATCTTCATAAGATGCAGACCCTACAGAACAGTCTTCTCGAAAGGTTACGCGAGCCCCCTTCTATGTCCAAAACGTAAATCTTCACATAGACCTTCGAATGCCCACCATCCAACAGTTCATGAAACGCCTTTCAAAGCGTTTCTTCGACTGCGGCATCAAACACCCCAACCCCCTGATTAAAAGAGCCGCCTGCTACACTCCCTCCCTCATTAGTAAGATTCGTCGCCACTCTCCTCCTCTAGGAGGGTAGTATGGCCACCAGTACCTTAAAGATTCACAAACACAGACCCCCGTACTTCCGTCCACGCCGCCGAGGCCCGCCGCGATGCCCCAATCTACGTCCGCCCGGACCCTTGATCGAGCCAGCCCGCGCCGCTGAGCCTGTAGCTTCAAATACGTCCCCTAATAATAATAATTTCGATCCAGCCTGTCCCTTGCTGCCCTCTCCCAGCGACGCCTTAAGCTAAGCCTCGTACCCCGCAGGGTACCTTAGCATGTTGTCGCCTCTATGTAAGTTTTGCAGCCCCGGCTGGATGCTTTAATTTGTTAAGGCAACCACAGGCATGTCCGGTTAAGCAGCTGACAAACTAGGTTGACCTGCGAGAAGCTATTAAAAGAAAGGAGTATGTAAGGATCGTAGCAGGTGGCGCTCTGTAGTTTGTGTCTACCCCCATGGGAAGAAAGGGTGATACGTTCATCTAACGCTCTTGATTTTAGGTGTATTGAAAATTCATTCAAATGGCACAAAAGAAAACCAAGATATAATTTTTCTGGACTCGTTTTGATGCGCTTATATCATTTACACAGCACATACTTGCCTATTTTTCTCCATATGAAACTACCCCTTGAAAGGGGCGCCTAGAATCAATTATATTTTTTTTGTAAATTACCTAAGACGTTTAAAGGTCCTTTTAATTGCTTACTTGAAATAAAGATTTGACTTTGACATTATTATCTTACTTGTTCATTAATATTTAGAAATAAGAACAACAGAAATATGAAAACTGGCGACAAATTCCACGACAAGAAATATTTCACCTACACAAGTAAAACAAACCAACGGAAAAAATGAGTCCCAATAAGCCGTATTTTTAAAGGTCCAATTTACTAAGGTACCTGTATTGAGTCGTCTGGGGGACGGTAGTGGAGGCAGTGATTTTATTTTCTCGAACCCCTTGGCTCGTATTGCGATCCCCCTAAGGGGTTTCTCTACGTGATGCCAATATTCAGAATGAATGATGTTGCGAATCTGTTTCGGCGCCAATTTAAACGCTCGTTTAGTGCTAAACTTTCGTGAGAACCAAATGCAAAATTCGTTTTGGTGTTTAATTCAGAATGTTGGTAGCTTTAGGTGTGGTGTAAAGTTTATTATATTAAGAGTGATATAGTTGGACGAGAGATACGTTGAATTTTCATTTTAAATTGTGAAGAGGCTGGTTCTTGGGTAACAAACTATTTCAATAATTTATAATGGTATCATTTCCAAAACAAGAAAATAATATTATAATAGTCATAGGGAACATCAGAACAAGAAAAGAAATTACAATTGTAATGACTGCAAGCTAAAAATAAAACAAAAAGGTAAATAACCGAATACGAAACGCCCGAAAAAGTGTCTGAGTTTGCCAATAAACTTTGCAATTTATTATAAAGTTATTTATCTACGGGTACAGGTTAAAAACAATTTCCAAATTCAAATTGAAGATAAACAAACGTACAAATGAGAAGTACCCGCAGGACCGTTCGGATTCTAATTTCAAAGAAAGTTTTATAATTTTGACTCCTTTGTATTTGTGTAGACGTTCCGTTTTCTGTTGATTTTCAAAACTGGCGGGAGTCAAACGTTCACGTTGGGCAATGAATTATTCAGGTCAGAACGGAAACTGCGTATTTACATAAGCAAATTGGGTGCGACGACTGAGTTCAAGCGACACGGCGACAACGGCAAGGAAACATTGGGACGCGATCACAGTGCATGAGACTTAACACCTGGACCCTTTGTCGGAGAGAAATGCCCGAATGAACACTTAGTACACAAAAACAAAACAGAATAAAAAAAAAACTTTTTAAGTCAGACTTTTTCAAATCCATAGAATGTTAGTACAGAAAAACTTATGAAACTAGTGTTAGTAGTAAAAACCATATAAATACTTATTTCCTAATGTGGGTATTAACCCAATGCTGGACGTAACGCGTGTCCAGCCTATCCGCAATGACGGCCAGGATGCTGTTGGTGCTGGCGCGCAACCTACCGAGTGCCGCAGCGCATCGCATGCGGAGCACGGCGTGGAAACCATCAACGTGTGCGTCCGCGAACATGCCCGACGCACTGCACCAGCGCGGCAGCCCCAACAACGCCCTGAACGCATTGTTATATTGGACGCGCAGGGCGCCAAATAATCTTTGCGTATAATGAGCCCACAACTAATAATAATAAACTAACTAAGTAATAGTTGTATAGGAAATTTACTAGGTCGCGAGATATTAATATCTGTTGGCTGCAACGCATTGAACCGCGGCATTCGGTGGAACCTTCTAATTCGCTCCCACTCGCTGCTGGAACAATTTGCCACCTCCATTTCATGCAAAAAACATGAAGTACTTTTATTGCTAACGTATAAACTACCTTCCTATGTATACAAAATAAAACCATACAATAAACTTACCCTGGGTCTGCACGTAGTTAATACTGGTGACCAACGGAGGCGAATGTTCCTTTTTGGATCACATTATTTTGTTTGTTGAGTAACACATTTAACTATTTATTAGAACTTGCACGTCACAACACAATCAGTTAAACACAGTAACGACACCTAATTATTATCTTCACACCACTTTTTTGTAGTCCTATCTTGTGTTAATCCCTCAACGTAGTTGTAGTGTATCTATTTTTAAATATATATGTAAATACTATCTCATGCACATTAGACGTATCTGTCACTAATGTCAACTGTCAGTCGTCACGAATGGCGGGAAAAGTTTGAAAAGTGAAGCGGTGCCTGCCCAAGGGCTTGATGTGATAGTTAGCCAGTGTAGTGATATAATCAGCTGCATTTCTGGAGCGCAGCTCAAAAGTATCATGTTAAAAACTCAAATCATAATTGAGTAGCTACTCATTGGTCATTTGAGTTTATTTAATATGGAATAACTCAGGAATTAAGTCCGCCTATGTACAGTATTTTTGCATTTGTGCATAAAGTTTTAATAAATATATAAATACATGGAAGAAGGCATGAGTTAATGTATGTATAATAATATAATTATGTAAATACGGAATCAACAGGATTTTACAGCTTCCATCACGGACTAAAAAAAAGGAGGACTCCGCGCCACGCTAATCGAAAGTGAAGCACCGTACCGATCTATGTGTGTGTGTGTATGTAAGTATATTATTCCTTGACACTTTTTCTGGGATGTAGAATTATTTTTACACCATTTCACAACACAAGAAGGCATTATTTTATTTTATGATGTAAACAGTACCTACAATGACGCCGTAGTGCCGCGTAATGGCACCTTATGATGTAAATGTCTGTGTAAGGCAAGTTTGTACACACGGTCCGGCATAGTTATAGTGCTTCACTTTCGATACGCGTGGCGCGGATTCCTTTTTTTATTTCTAGTCCGTGGTTTCCGTATACACTACTGCATTTACGTGAACGTAATATTATTTATTACCTACCCTCTATCTACAAGGTACACGTCTAACCACCTTTCATCTATCAATGTGTCGAAAATGTAACAAAATTGGTATTCAAAGTCAGTAAACATTGATTTTTTCAACATCCCTTTCATATATATTTTTTTTATACGTTAGGTATCGTTTTGGTAACAGCCGGTGTTAGCTTCCTGGTCTTTTCGTGATAACGCCATTTTATTGTAATTTTAATTAAGTTTCCATGCAAAATAGGGAATGAAAGAGAAATATATAAAGCTCGGATTCTCACATAATTTGTGTGAATTGTTTTGGGTATCTAAATGTAAGGATTTTTTTGTATTTAAACAGCAGACTTTATCTGAGGTGTAACATCCCATTTAAAGACAGTTTTTTTATAAACTTTTACGAGTGTTTGTGAAAATACGTTAGTTCCAGCTCTGTGAAGGCAGAATGACAAATCGCTTTTTAAATGTTACAGAACTATGGAAGTTTGCAGCTGTGCGGTGGCTATGTCAACTAAAATATTGCAGCAGTACATGCTCATAAGTCAGCCAGGAAATTGTAAACAGGAATGATTCGAAACATCTGTTATGAAAATTAAATAAATATGTATAATTAGTCGAGAGTGAAACGGAAGGTTAGTTTGAATTATTGTCTATGATATTATGTCTATATTTACACCTGTCAAAGAATAACCAAACTTTTTTTCGTCAGACAAAAAGTGGTTGAAAAAGTTACGCTTCCGAGTTTTTGGAAATTGTTCACTACCATTAAGTTATAAATTGTTTGTTGGTGACTTAAAAATTAAGATTGCTTTGTATTTATTGTACTTTGAAACACTTAAACGAACTTTTCAAGTTGTTAAGCGGTGTTTATAATTACCCATAAGATTTGAACCACTTGTTAATTGTAAACAGCTTTCGGGGTTTCTTCATGGTTATGGGTAAAAGTAAACTTTTATTATTTTAGATAAACTTTAAGATGCCACGGGTGTATGTTAAAAAAGAGTGAATAAATATAGTCTTAAATGATAAATGATTTTATTTCTGTAAGTAGGTTTGAACAAACACTTTTACACGTCAATCATATTTTAAAAACTAGATGAAGTCGTCGTTTCCTATCTGACTACTCTGAGAAGAAAGGCCGAAACAAACTCAGAGGTCACAGTCTCTTTTAAAGTCCAGACATAATCTTGGTCAGATCATGTGAAGACCATGTAGATTTGTGTCTGAGATAGTCTTTTGAGGAAAAACCACACAGATTGAGTGGACCTGTCCAGTCAGTGCACGCATTGGTCAGTAATCGTGTAGCTCAACTCAGAACTTAAGGAGCTCAACGATTCGACGAACAATACCAAAGAAAAGACATTTGGGTAGGCCACAAAAATTACTCAAACTGCCAGACCATGATTAAAATTAACTGAGGAGAGAAAAAAAGCAATAATGACCCACATAGTCTTCACATTCACAATATTAAAATGATAATCAATGTAGCCTGAATGCTACTCACATTCACAGACAGTTTTCTCTTTAAAAGTCATCAAAAATACCATAAGTTATTATATAAGGACATCATTAATTCTAAAACACTCATTCACAGTATAAAATGGATTGTTGCTTGGGGGTACATTGAAGTGGCTTAGTTAATCCCAAGCCTTTTTGTCATCCAAGTAATCTTTAACTTTATAGAAATCTTTTTGACAGAGTTTCTGTTTAATAAATGATTTAAATTTATTGAGGCTCAGTTCTTTAACAAGACTTGGGAGTTTGTTGTAAAAACGTATACTTTGGCACTTAAATGAATTCCTAATTTTTTGGAGCCTAGTCGAGGGCACAATAAGTAAATCTTTGTTTCTAGTATTTATGTTATGAACGTCGCTGTGTTTGGAATATAGATTAATATTCTTTTTTACATAAATCAGGTTCTCATATACATATTGAGATGCGACTGTCATTATGTTTATTTCCTTAAATTTATCCCTCAGTGAATGCCTACAACTAAAGTTATAAATTGCTCGAATGGCTCGTTTCTACAGCACAAATATAGCCTGAATGTCGGCTGCATTTCCCCACAGCAAAATGCCGTACGACATTACACTATGGAAATAACTAAAATATACTAATCGAGCTGTTTCGACATCAGTCAAATGACGGATTTTATAGACCGCGTAGGCTGCAGAGCTTAGCCGCTTCGACAATTTGGTTATATGTGGGCCCCACTGTAGCTTCAAGTCCAAAGTAATACCTAAGAACACAGTGGTGTCCACGAGATCCAATTCCGCCCCATTAACTAGTATATTGGTTTTCACCTGCTTAACGTTAGGTGTCAGAAATCTAATAAATTTAGTCTTTTTCTCGTTTAAAAGTAAATTATTAACACTAAACCAATGTACTATTTTAGCGATAGCATTATTTACATCATCAGTAATTATCTGTTGTCATTTAAGCTTAAACAAAAGTGATGTGTCATCTGCAAATAACACTATTTCATGACTATTCTTTACGAGGGAAGGTAGATCATTAATATATACGAGAAATAAAAAAGGGCCAAGAATTGAGCCCTGCGGAACTCCCATAGTGACAATAGAACCCGGGGATTGCTTGCCGTTAACGTCCACTCTTTGGATCTTATTATCATAAGAGATAAGAAGATCCAAAGTAGTGTTTCTAATACCATAGTGATGCAATTTCCTGACCAATGTATCATGAGAAACACAATCGAAAGCCTTAGACAAGTCACAAAAAATACCTAGGGCATCATGCGACTTTTCCCAGGCCTCAAAGATATGTGCAAGATGCTCAACGCCAGCGTCGGTAGTAGAGCGACCCCTTGTGAAACCGAATTGTTTACTGTTTAATCATTTAAATTTAATAAAATGTCTTTGCAATTGATCTAGCATCAATTTTTCAAATATTTTACTGAAGGTGGGTAGCACAGAAATCGGTCTAAAGTTCGTGGGGTCTGATGTGCTGCCCGATTTAAACAAAGGTATTATTTTGCTACTCTTCATTAAGTCAGGAATTACACCACAGTCAATACATTTATTAAAAATAATTTCCAATTCAGGTGCTACAGTGTTGATGATACATTTTGTAACCTGTACGGAATTTCCCCACAGATCAGCAGTTTTTTTAACATTAAGTGTATTGAAAGTTTTAATAATATCTCGAGCACTAACATAGTCGAAATTAAATACATGGTTACAAATATCAACATTTTCTTTCAATAGGGACTCGGCAACAGTGGGTGAAGAATTTAAAGTTTTTGTGGTTGAGACTGGAATATCGGCAAAGAAATTTTCAAAAACTGAGGCAACTTCTAAATCTTTTTTAATAACTTTATTATTAATATTAAGGCTGTAGTCACTACTAAGCTTTCTGTCTCTTCCAGTCTCATTGTTTATAATTTCCCAAGTCGTTTTTATTTTATTTTGACTGTTTTTAATCTTGGAGCTTAAATACCGACACTTAGCTTCGCTACAAACTTGTTTAAATAATTTGGAATAGTTTGAAGACTTGAAGACTTTTTAAAGTGCAATAAAAGACATCGAAGAGAAGAAAAACCCTATAGACAAGCTGAAAAAGAGCTTAACGTACCAATTTCTGTTATATATCACCATGTCAAAGGAAGAAAGGTGGACATAAACAAAATGGGTGCCGGGGTTTCTAAAGTGCTGCCAGATAGATTAGAGGATTACATTGTTAGCCGTCTCAAAACTCGAGCACAAATTGGTCAACCGGTCATTAAAGAGGAATTAAAAAAAATTGTTAAAGAATATCTAGAAAGACATGATATAACAAATCCATTTAAACATAATAAACCTGGCAAAAAACTATATGAAACGCCACCCAAAATTATCATACAAGAAACCAGAGCACTTACAGAAAGCTAGACAAAATGCACGGAAACCATATACACATAATCTATGATTTCTCCGATTTACTCAAAGATGTTATCGAGAAGAATGGTCTACAAGGCAAGCCCATATACGAGTGCAACTATGATGAAAGTGGGTTTTAAAGTGATCCAAGTAATTACGCGCAATTGGCCAGAAAGGAAAACCATTAGGTATATAGAGTATCCGGGGGTTCTGGAAGAGAATCTACCACAGTTCTAGTATACGTATCTGCTAATGGTCAGGTTTTACCACCTGTGATTGAATTTAAGGGCGCAGCTGTGCAAGCTCGTTGGACTACGGATAATTCCTATCCAGGTACGCTGTATGCAGCAACCAAAAATGGAGGGATGGAGTAACCGGTATTTTTAACTGGTTGACAAAGTCATTTATTCCACATGTGGTTTAATTACACCACCTGCGAATTTAACCTAATTTTAATTATTTTATGATGGACATTCAAGTCACATAAAAGTGCGCATTGCAGAAGAAGCTGATAAAGAAAACATAATTCTGGTGAAATTCACAATTCATTTGACAGACAGGATACAACCGCTTGATAAATGCGTATTTGGCTCTGTAACAAAGGCATGGGACAAGAAACTATTAGAATATGGTGTTCAACAGATGAAGGAAGAGTCCCGCCAGATTGTCACGAGCACAGCTAGGCGAGTTATTGGGGGATGTTTACAACATTATTTTTAAACCTCAAAACATAGTATCAGGGTTCACCACAATTGGTCTGTTTCCAGTGAACCCGTTAAAATTCTCTAAAACGGTATTTAATGCTGAAGATTCACAAATGTGTAACTGTCGTTTAAAAAATGTGCAGAATAACGAAGAAAGACAAATAGAGCTGGAGAAGTTAGATTTCGAGTAACATCAAAAGATCTTAGGACGTCATATAAATTTAGAAGTAATGGAGCAAGCAGCAATCGAAAAAAGAGATGAACATCAAAGAGTAGAAGTGATAGATTCCCATCAAACAGAGACGCAACAAGATATACACCAAGTGGAGACAAATGATTTACGACTATCAAAGGGAAGAAATAATATATATACGACAAATACAGATACAACCAATAATACAGCAAACAGAGAACACAATGAATGACGATCATCAAATGGATGAAGCAATAGATTTCCAACAAATCGGCACCAACAATGTAGAACAGCATTCGCAAACCAAAAAAAATATAGATATTGTAGAAATGTTACAAAAACAATAGACAGGACTGCAAACTACAAATGAATCTGGCCCAGCTTCGTCACCTAGAATCTATATTATGAAACTTATATATTTAAACACTCAAATTAATAACATCATGAAATATAAGATGTTAAATGCTTTGTGCTCAACAACAATGACAACTAACAACGAAACAGACTCACCGAATAAAGAAGCGCAAAAAAATATATATGGCGTTACTCCTGATAAAAAGAGAAAATATTTATACCGAGATTAAAACAAGCTACCTTCTGGGAAGTTTTAACTAGTGAAGAAGTGGAACAGAGACTAATAGAAGCTGAAAATAAGAAAACAAATCAATAAAGAAAGAGCAATACGAAGAAGCAAAGCAAAAATTTGCTCGGTGATATTACAAATAAACGAACAAAGTAAAAGATAAAAAAACAAAACATATTGAGAATGAACGGAAAAAAAATCCAAGACAAAGCGTCAAAGTGACGATTACAGTAGTGATAGTGATAGCGATATAAATATGAGGGTTCATAGTAAATCTGACATTGCCGAAGGTATGACTTGCTACGACTTTGGTATGGCCAATGTTCCGGATCACTATGGAGCATCAGATAAGCCGAAAGAAAGTCTACCATCAACATCAACATATTGTAGAGCAGAAGAAAATATCCCTGAAACTGATGAATATTACGTAAATGAAACAGTATTTGTTAGACACATATTAAAGAAGAAGTGGAATATTTCCTAGGTATGATCCTCACCAAGACACAATAACGTACGAAGTATATTTTTTTTAAAGTTAGGTACAAGCGATGCATGTCACAAAGTTTATTGCTAATGCAAAAGATGTTGATACGGTACCACCAAGTGTGATTGTCAAAAAAGTTAATTTGTTGGCCTTAACTACATATAAAGAAACCGAATTTATCACATTTGACAAAGATTTGATTTACTTTGATTAGGTACTCGTAGGTATTATTTTTAAAGCTATATCTATTTTTAATTGATAACAAAATCTGATACACAATACATTGTTTTTTTTACTATTACCCTTTGAAAATACATGTAACTTAAATCAATTGTTCACAAATACCCCAAGAAAAAAGTAATGTTTCCATTACCCAATTCCAATTAAAATTCCAATGTTATGTTGGATGTTTTTCTACGAAATGATTAGTTTTGTTTACTTTTCGCCCTTTGTATTGCTAGAGACTTTACTCAAATAGTGGTACGTAGGTATGACTTTGAGTCGTAAAATCAAGGTAGTAAATTGCAAAATGCATCAAATAAAGCAGCAGCAACAGTTTAAAATTACCCCAAATCAGCTAGATACGGTAATTTTGCAGAGCTAAATGTAAACACTTAATTATTATAAAAACTTCTTGTGGCTTATTTTCAAAATCAATAAATTTACTATTTAAAAATATATTTTTTGGCTCGTTTTTTGTTTAATGTCTTCTCGCAGGTCGACCTAGGAGATTTTCGGCTGCTTAGCGATAATTTTAGTCCACAGGTCATTATTTATTCTATGAAGGTTCCTTGCACCATGTCTAACAAATAACGATACTTTAACACCGCTCAAACTTTTCCAAGTCCAGTAAGTTTTACAAATTATGTTTACACTAATTACCCTGGTCGAGCCTAGTATTGTTTCGTAATACTTAAATAGACTTTAAATGTAGATTTCTGAATAATATCTGTCGTGTTGACCTTTTGTCAATAAGGCGAATTATTTTATTTATGGAGGCTGGGACTGACTGAATGCAATGGTGGAGAACTAAAGAAAAATCGTTTTATTTGTCACAGAATCACGTGCATAAGAAAAGATAAGTTAATTCGAATAAATTATACTTGGGAAAGAGAACGTACCTTCTTTTTTGATTGGGACATCATCAAATGACCTCTCCCGCTCTGGGCGGAGCGGAAGAACGTACCCGCACTTAAAAATTCAAAATAAAAAAATATATATATTGTCCTTTTATATAATGCCCAATACGGATTTGCGATAGACTAAGTGCATTGGCATTTTTATTAGTACAGCCAACGTAGCAAAATGCCCTTAAGGTCTTTATTTTGTTTTTTTATATGTATGTATTTATTTCTCAATCACAAATCGTCTGTACAAACCCTAATGTCCCATACAAAGGGGCTCGTCCAACCTTCTGTAAAAATGTTTCAGTACGAAGTTAACGTTATTACTTGTTACCAATCGATCTTTCAAGATATTGCGTTGCGTGCCTTTGCTTAACTAGTTTTACAGACCCTTAAATTGACTTAAAATGACTCGACATGGTTCAAAAAGCGTTTGTTTTCATTAACGGTGAAATATGATCTGATTTGACTGTTTTATTAGTTTTAAACCATGTGTGTAAAGTATTGAAAACATTGAAGGAATCTTACTTCTTCTATTATTTTTGTCGGTTAATAAAGTGTGTTCAAGTTGTAAGATTAACCGAATTTTGACATCTGCTGTAGTAAGAAATTCGTAAAATATTCAATAGTGTAACAGTCGTCTTCCTTCCAAAAATCTTTCTCTTTTTTTAACGTTGTCTAGTTTTTGCTAAAGACTACTTTTCGCATTTTAGACATGTTGTAAGAATCCTTTTGTGACTGACATTCACAACCCATACTTTTACCAAATTCTGATGAAAAATACTCATTTATCATTTAACCTAATTCCCATGTCGCCTTCTACGGACCAACCTAGAAATTTTCCATGCGTGACGATTCCATCACGTTATATTATATTGATAATTCCCCGTAAAACATTAAAATTCACCTGAAAACATTCACACCTAATTACTTTTTCTGTTCTATGAACCATCGATTCTACTAACGATACTGGTAATGATACACCTTTTTCCACTCCACTTGCCATAAGTATCTACGAGTATCGTGTTAAAGCAATATTACACGGTTCAACCAAATTGATTTACTCTACAAACAGAATTGCCAGGCATGCACCATTGTAGACTGCAACTTCACTTGCCATCAGGTGAGAAAGTAGGTAGTAACGTTTGAGGCTTTCAATTAAAAAAAAAACAGTGATTGGAAGGCACAGAAATAAAAAAAATAGCTGTCTTTAAATTATGGATTTCAATGTTTACATGATTCAATTTGGTTGACTCAACCAAATCGGGAGGCAAAGTTGGTTGAACCGTGTATTACTGCCATTACAGCATTATCATTAATCATTCACACATGACTGTAACGAATGACGCAGTAAGTTTGTATGTAACCCATTTACAAGAGAACAAAAACGTAATTTGAGAACGGTAATGCAAAAGTGGTGTAACCATATTTTTGGTTAAAAATAATTTAAATTAATGTCGTACCTACCTACATAATGCATTGTACAATATTTTGTAGGACACAGTACCTACTTTCGACTCTCCATCGAGTGTCATAATTACTATGATCTTTGAAAAAATAGATTGGCTTAATATTTGAGGTTTGATAAATTGAATATTAATCGGTTTTAGTGGACATTATTAATTTTAAGTAGATATTAATTTCGGATTTAAAAACGATTCTCTGCTTTTCAGTAACAATTATATATATTCAGCTTTTAAGTAGTAACAGATAGATAGACCCGATTATTACTTATAATGAGAACATTAGCGCCAATTTCAGAAAAAGGGAAAAATTAACATTAGTTTTAGACCATTTCCTTCGCCAGCCTTAGCAACAGTTTGATACTTCGAAAACTATGTTGTAATTATTTTCTAAACTATTTATTGGCTGTGTGAAGGTTTTCTGTTTGCTTACTTTTGTAACGGGTATTAGAATCGATGACAGCTCTAAGTAGGTATGTATTTATTGGAACTACCTATCATTATTGTAAATCTTAATATTGTTATATGGAGTTGATGACACAATGGCGTGCGTGTTTTATAGCTTGTTTTACTAGAATATTTATTTATTATTCAAGTACTAATGAAGTCAGAAGACGTGAGTTTATGTATGTATATATGTAGAGATCGTCTAGTTTTAAATTGCACGCCTCTCCACTGCTTGTTGCATACACATTTCAAATGTTTGCATAGAAATTTTAGTGGAGGGGCGTGCAATTTTAAATTAGACGTTCCCTACTAATGAAGTCTTCGGTTTAGGCTTTTGAGACACATTTGATTCACGGAAATTCCATAACTGCTGTGTAATAATAATTGAGTCTACTTCGCAATAAGTCTGTTCAGCGTATTATGTGCTCCCAATCTTCAATCAACTCAAGCTATCGCAGTCCACTGCAAGACATTAGCTTCTCCCAGGCTGCGCCACAACCGCGGGCGTGTCCTCCGCCTTCCACATCCGGTCTGTCCCAGCCACCTTCTTAAGGTCGTCGGTCCATCTAGCTGTCATCTCTTAACTGCCATGGCTTATTTTTATTTTTAATCTTATATTTTGAATTGTTTCTTAATTTTATTTTTTTTTACATTTTTCTGACATAAAGAACCAATAAAAATAATGTACCCAGGATTTTGTAATATTTAAAAGAGTGTCATTGGAGTTTGTTGCCCGTTCTTCTCCATAGAGATCTACGTTTTAGAATGTGACACTAGCTTCAACTTTCTGACTAACTGACCGACTCTTTGACAATTCATAAGTGCCTGTAAATGGTTCAATGGAAATAAATACTTTGAGTTTGAGTTTTTTGAATTTTCTGGGGGGCGTTCCACACTAACCAATACTGCCAAACTTACTGGGTGGATAATATTTGCAGCAATGTATCCACACGGGCAATTTTAATTCAGTTTTGTCAACACGACACAAGAAAAAATTAATTACTTTGCCGACCGGCCTTGCATAGTAAGCAGCCTTACTATCATCTTGTTGATTGTCTAATATGTTCACCTCGGCTTAAGATTTTCTCGTTTTTATGTTCGTACCGAAACCAGAGAAGAAAATATGCAAACTCAACTCAAACTCGATAGTATTTATTTCAACTAAACCAAAAGACATTTTTCGATTGTGAAAGAGTCAGTCAGTCAGATAAATGAAGCTAGTTTCTCGTCCCAACGCGTAGTAGGTGCTTATGGAGAAGAACGGGCAATAAACTCCATGGACAGTTCTAAATCAAAATATTGTTACAAAAATGCAATAATGGAACCGTGACACTCTAAACCTCATAGTTTAGGGGATTTGCGTGCTCACTAAACCGTCATATTCCCCAAAAATATTTCTCAAAAATATTCCGCTCCTAAATTCCCAGTTTTCAACCGCTGAAAGTCACACTTGGTAATAAATTCTTAGCATAGAGGTACGTAAATGGCTCGTATGTAGGTAGTCCCATTCGTCACGTTGGGCATAAAGTACGGCAACATCGAGTGCCAAGCGGTCACCGCGGCTGACCCGTGGCTCCGGTTCAAAATTCTAATTACATTGGTTCGAAATTCAAATTGTAACGTGTATTTTGTGTCAGTATGTTAGAGTTTGCGTTAGATACGTGATATTAGGACTTAATTATGTTGGAATCGTAATTACTATCGAATAATCGTAAAAAAAAATAACAATCGTTGTAGGGTATAGGCCAGTTTTAAAGCAAAGTTTTCATGCTCTTCTAAGGTTAAGACTAGAACTAAAATACCTAATATTTTTACTGGCATTCGCATTGCGTTTTATCACTCCATAAAAAAAATAAGTTCAGAGAAATTCTAAAAACATAACCGTTCTTAAAATTAAGTTGTAGTGTAAATAGTGATGGGTTCCGGGGCATCCTGTTGCCTCAATAGAAAACATTTGCACTTGCAACACATAAAACTAAGCTGTAAACAAGTTAAGTTCCTCTATGAAGCAAACTGCAAGAACGATGTTATACAATGTATAAGTTTATATCGCAATAGCGCAGAAAATAGATACAATAGGTCGATGTAAACTTTTTCACTTAACGTAGAACGATCTCCTTTAGCTCACTCTAAGCCTACGGTTTCCTACGACAGTGGTGACCGCCATATAACGGCCGTAGAATGATGGCAGCGGGATTTGCCTTTCTTTCTTTTTTTGTTAGCCGTTACTGTCCCACTGATGGGCAAAGTCCTCCCACAAATTCTTCGAGGAACTCTTCATCGTCATCTCGCCATCTCTTAAGCTGGAGACTGACTTGTACCGTTTGTTTGAGTTACAAAAACTCGATACATTACACCAAAATGTTAAAAGTCAGTCTCCAGCTTTAGGGTTTTCATTTACGATGTCAAAAAACGCTCACTAGGGAAGCACACGAACTTACTTTTATAAATAGCATAACACTTTTCTTAGTAAATTGGCGGCCACCGCTGTCTTAGACAACCCAGGCTTTACAGCTTTCACGCTAAAGTACCTACTCATTACAAAAACAAAACACGCAATTTACATGAACATTATTGTATTCAGAAAAACATCCAATCATTAAATTCAGTATTAGTAGGTAGTAAGAAATAATACCATCGACATCTTCTCACATTACAAAGGCCTGCGAAGTGTTTGGGAGGCATTTCAAAATCAATACCATCACACAAAGGGCAACTTTCTCACGATATAAAACGGATCACAGTATTATTGTAATGTAAAGTAAACGAATTGTAAGATATGTTTGTTCATCCATATTGGATGGTGTGACTGTGGCGTATTAATGATACAAGGTGTAGAGCGCATGTACGAAAGAAACTCATGTAAATAAAGTCCAGAACGGATGGATGGAACGAAGTTCCTTTCGGTTTTTATTATGTATTAAATAACAGGCACAATTAAATAAATTAGCAATGATTAAGGGTAAAAAAATGAAAAAATAAGTGTCGTAGCGACCAAAATGTTGCACTTTTTTCGGTCCAGATCTAATTCGCCAAGTGTGCAGAGTATAATATGCAATAAGGAACTTCGTATAAAAAATTGGCTCACATGTACGTTCCATTGTATCCAGCTGAAAATTAAATATAAATAATGGTTGGCTTTTAAAAAGCTATGAATTTATATTCAACAATTTGCATAAAACAGTCGATTTTCCACCAAATCGGGAGGTGTCACAGTATGTTAGTAAGCACAAACATTCATGGAAAATTGATTTGCATTCGAATAAAATTAGGTATTGATTTAAAACTGCACGGGCATGGCTCGCATGGTGACAAAAGTGTTCTTTTTTAAATATTTATTTATTCAGTAGGTACCTACTAGCAACCTGCTCTTGATTCGCACGGCTCTTACGACTTCTCAAAATATCGATATATCTTTATTGTATGTAAGTTTAATAGGGAAGTATAATACAAATAAACCTTCCGGAGTAAATTATCTAATGATGTTAAAAACTGCATCAAAATTCGTTGATCAGTTTAGAAGAACAACGCGGTCATACAGACAGACATGAAAAGTGACTTTGTTTTAAACAATTTGTAGGTAGCATAAAAATTGAATAATAGTGCTTAGTTTTATTACAGTTCAACGTAGGCATGGTCTAAAAAACAAGGTCTGGCATTCCGGGAGTGACACATTTTTACGTCACTATCCAGTTGCCACTTTATTGCAACAAAGCACGAATTATGGAAACATTTTCAGTCACCATTCTGTTAAAAAATATATATAAAACATTTAAATTATCGTTTCGTTTTTCTAATCAAACGAAACAATTCAATTTAAACGTATACCAACGTAATTGTTATTTAAAACTTCATTGTTTTATCGGATTCGCACTGGTAATAGAGGCGGTTGGGGAGTTATTATTACACACTACTGGTAACACAGTGGTGATGACGTAGCTTTGTGTAACCCACGTGACCACTGTGTCTCGGAATGCTATACCTGGCGAAGTATATTATTATACCATGAACGTAGGTACGTCATTCGCTTGCCTTTTCCGGGTCAATTTTAATAAAAAATTTAGGTTTTGTCCGACCTACAAGAAAATAGAAATCTTTATCTTTACTCTTCAACTTCTCGCTTACTGAGGCGATAAGAACTTTTTCTTTGATGTTTCAGAAAGCTGCTCGACTGTTGATTGTGTCAAGTGAGTGGTTTCAATCCCGGATTTACATAGCGTTAAAATAAAAACAGTCCGGACTTAACAATTCATGAGGAAAATTACTTGTAAGAAAAGCAGTATTTTTGTACAATACATGAGCTAACAAGCCGTGTGTCCGATGGTTTTCTCATCGATCGGCGGAAATCTCGAACTTCCATACAAAGTTTCGTCCCCTACTTAACTCCTTTAGGGGAAGAATTTAAAAAATCCTTCATTACTGCTCACTTATTATATACGGTACTTTTGTACAAAATTTCATGCTTCTAAACCCACGAGTTTAGGCTGTGTTATCTTCATGAATGAATTAAAGATGAATGAATTTTAATTTCAACAGCAGTTTGGCGTAAATTAATTGTTGCTACAGTAAAATATTTTGTGAGTAAGCCTCACAATTCTTGGTCCTTTCTTGTTTCTTATTTATATTAATGACTTGCCTTACCTCATAAAGGATAATCATGATATAGTGTTGTTTGCGGATGACACTTCATTTTTGCTTAAACTTAAACGTCAGCAGCTGGTTACTGACGATATAAATATCGCGATCTCAAAAGTAGTTTACTGGTTCAATGTCAATAATTTACTTCTTAATGAAAAAAAAACCAAATGCATTAAGTTTACGCTACCTCACGTTAGACAGGTGAAAACTAATGTATTGATGAAGGGCGAAGAATTGAATCCTGAAGATAGCACAGTATTCTTGGGCTTAACTTTGGATGCTAAGCTTCAGTGGGGCCCACGTATAGATAAATTGTCAAAAAAGCTAAGCTCCGCAGCATACGTTGATAGAAAAATACGTAATTTAACCGACATAGAGACAACCCGTTTAATGTACTTTAGCTATTTTCATAGTGTTATGTCGTACGGTATTCTGTTGAGGGGAAATGCCGCCGACATGCAGACTATCTTTGTTTTGCAGAAAAAAGCTGTTCGATCAATTTATAAATTAAGTTCGAGACAATCTCTCAGAGATAAATTTAAGGAGATTAATTTATTAACTGTGCCTTCTCAATATATTTTTGAAAATCTTTTATACGCCCATAAAAATATAAAATTGTTTAAAAAATACAGTGATATTCATAATATAAATACTAGGAACAAACACAAATTTGTTGTACCTACAACAAGGCTCAAGAAAATAGGCGGTTCAGATGTATAGGCTTTTATAATAAACTTCCAAGCCACGTTCAAGATCTAAGCTTTAATAAATTCAAATCATTCATTAAACGTAAGTTGTGCCAGAAAGCCTTTTATACCGTTAAAGATTATATTGAAGACAAAAAGGCTTGGGATTGAGTTGCTCCATTTTTTGCATACTGAGTGTTTTTAAATTTTATTTTTTTTATTTGTATTTTACATATTCTTTGACATTTGATCATTATTATATATAGAATGACGTGACAATTTACTTTGTGAAGTATAACATTATTATTTAATTATTGTGAAGGTGAGAACTATGTGCGTCACTTTTATTTTTTTTATTTTTTCTCACTTTCTCATGTAGTTTTAATGATGATCTGGCAGTTTGAGTGCTTTATACGGCCTACCCAAATGTCCTTTCTTTGGTATTGTTCGTCAAGTGGTTGAGCTCCTTAAGTTCTGAGTTGAGCTTCACGATTACTGACAAATGCGTGCACTGACTGGACAGGTCCACTCAAATCTGTACGGTTCTTTCCTCAAAAGACCATTTCAGACACCAATTCTAACATGATCCTCAAATGATCTGACCAAGATTATTTCCGGATTTTTATATACCTATTGATATTGATGATTTTTATATGTACATGGACATGAATATTTACTATGTAAAATAGTATATTATATTAATTATTGTGAATGTAAAGACTATGTGGATAATTTTTTTTCTTCTCAATTAGTTTTAATCATGGTCTGGCAGTTTGAGTAATTTATGCGGCCTACCCAAATGTCCTTTCTTTGGTATTGTTCGTCGGATCGTTAAGCTCCTTAAAGTTTGAGTTGAGCTGCACGATTACTGACTAATGCGTGCACTGACTGGACAGATCCACTCATTCTGTGTGGTTTTTCCTCACAAGATCATTTCAGACATAAACTTACATGGTCTTTACATGATCTGACCAAGATTATGTCTGGACTTTAAAAGAGACTGTAACTTCTGAGTTTGTTTCGGCCTTTCTTCTCAGAGTAGTCAGATAGGAAACGCCGACCTCATCTAGTTTTAAAATATGATTGACATGTGAAAGTGTTTGTACAAACCTACTTACAGAAATAAAATCATTTATCATTATCATTTACAAGGTTAGTTTAAGTTTTAATATTCAGTGTCATCTACCAATATAGCTTGTCATTTCCATACTCATTGGGACTAACCTTTTTACTAATATACGTATCAAAATTACCGATGCCCATTATCGTAATTGGCTATGAGTGTTTCAGGCTGATGGTACTGAGTTAAGGTGTCTACAGATTTGCATAATTTTTGTCGATCACATGTGATCCAACATAATCGAGTAAAAAAGCAACAGACGAATGGTCGGTGGCCACTGTAGTGGATCATTTTTGTCTATCGATAA
Source organism: Dryobotodes eremita (assembly GCA_917490735.1). Lineage (NCBI taxonomy): Eukaryota > Metazoa > Arthropoda > Insecta > Lepidoptera > Noctuidae > Dryobotodes > Dryobotodes eremita. The sequence continues at coordinate 8,337,845 of OU823261.1, forward strand.
ACTAACAAGATGATGTTATTGGTAATCTGGATTTAAACTTTGATATTTAACTTTCGTTAACAGGTGACAGTAACAAACGATGTAAAAATAAGTAGTTTAAAAACAACTAAAAAGCACGCTTTTATATCCCGTACTAAAAATTACAATATAATTAAATTGACTTGTATTAGTGACGATATAAGTACCCATGCAGCTTGTCACTTTTTATATCCAATGATTAATTCAAAAAGCGTAGAGCGCTTTGTTTAAATTAATTAAAAGTACACATAACAAATATAAAAGATATATCATACACTAGGTTTTGCCCGCGGCTTCACCCGCGTGGAAGTCGGAATTTATCCCATGGGAACGTGCTACCGGGATAAATACTCGTAGTATCCTATCATCCATATCCATTCAGCCGTTAAAGCGGGAAAAAGTAACGGACAGACACTAAATGCAAATAATCTTTGTTTATTTTTACTAAATAGGTTTTTATGATTCGAAAATAATAATAATTCATTTTAATATTATCATCATTAATTTGAAACACTAGCGGCGCCATTGACTACGTTTTACCTGCACATTAGTTAAGTTATGTTATAGCTTCAAATTGTAATATTTTTTAAGCGGGTAGACCGATTTATATGAAATAAATAATATCTTAAGATACAGGTTCTTACTATATTTCCAATTTCTTAAATCTCTTAAAAAGAGGTACACCAAAATTTCAATAATCTTATGAATTTGAAATTCATCCTCATTTGATCTATGATATCCATACGGATATCATAGATCTTATTGATTGTCAAAGCACAGCACATTAAGAGACAATAACGATCTCCAAAAAATCGAACAAATCTGTAAGCGCCTTTAGAGTAGTAATATAATATTTTTATTGATAGAAGGTTTGAAGTAGGTAGGTATTATTTTATTCTATTCATTTGAAAACACGATGAAAAAGGTACTCCATTGACGAGGTAAAGAGGTCTAGGTATCTGGTAGGAGGTATCTGGGATACTTATTATTATAAGTGTTAGGAAAAGCGTAGGAACCGGACACAGAGCTGCTTGTAATATACATAGTCATTTATTTTGTGTTATATATGTTATCACGTTCTATATACAGCGTGGCGCTACAATGGCGATACTCGTATTCATTTAACACATGGGTGTAGTGGCCAGTAACAATAAAAATATAATAAGAAAAAATAAATCGTAAATTGAAAATTTTAAATTTTCAGACAAACTAAATAATAAAAAACTAATCAAAATTGGTATGACTCTGTATACAGATTCATTCATGAAGCTGCTTACGTTCTACTCAGAGCGGCAACGCCGCACTTCGCGCGCTGGCAACCACGCATCGCGCGTGCTGTGTTCGATGCTTTTACGGCATAATATCTAAATAGCAGCATTGTATAGGATTTCCGTACAATGAGAGGTCAGCTTATACTGGAAATGTATGCGCCACGCTGTATTACAGAAATCATACTAGTTATCAAACTGAAAATTGTAAATCCAAAGCATTTAATTTGTTAAATGGCCATCAAGACATTCTTCAACTTCTATGATTTCAAAATCATTTCGCTCTCCTTTTACAAAACATGTTGAACCATACATGCAGTTTTATCTGTAACAACATTGTACCATATTTAAACCAAAAACCTTAACAAAACAAGTCTTATTCGCACGTAACATCATCGTATAACTAAACGATTTAATCAATACATAATTCCCTAGCTTCATCTAGCAACGAGAAAGTACTTAACGCGCTAAGACCTTGGTTACTACAGCCATATAATCCCGGGAGGCGAAAGGCCGACCTAATATGAAGGGACAGGCCATTGTAAGAGGTGTTACGTACATTTTGCCCTAGCGAGATTACGTGCGAGTTTAAAGGTAAGGATACAACGATACTTGACATAAAATGTCGATGTTGCGATCACGACTTGCGATTTTTTGTCGGATATTGAGCCAAAGTCCTAGCTCGAAGTGAACTCAATTGTATTGGCTGTCTATACGGACACTGGCGACACGGGATTCTGATTCGATTCTGTGTCGTCCTTCTTCTCGTTGAATTGACGTGCGGGGATTGCAACTTTTGTATTTCAATTAAAAAGCGTCAATTTTTGGGACACTCGTGTCAGACGTCAAATATGTCTTGTCTCTACGACTGGTAAAGGCAATGAAAATACTTACACCTGCAATTTAGTGTCATAATTGTGCCGTAGTGAATTTGAGTCGGTTATTTACCAAAGGGAATAAGTCAGCACTTTTCGGGTATGGCAATTTTTATCCAATTCGATTCATTTTATGGCGATCTTGAACAGTAATCAAGAAAAAAAATTAGTCAGTTCATTTGACAGTCTAATGTAGGCCCTCCCTTTTTTCGTTTATTAACAAAAATAAATAAGTCACTGAGTTATTCCTTTTCGAAACTTTACCGGCAGGCAGCACTGGTTATGTCTAGTCAATGTTTAAGCCAGTAATTATAAGTTTATGCCGGGCTCTGGTATGCTGACACAGGGCGATTCAGTCAAATTGTACACCGCTTCCCTTAGAGCGCACTCGTTTCTACCAAATGATCGGTCTTTTGGCAAAGTAAAAACGGTTTTAAAACGAAGAGATAGGTATTATCTGCCAACAGGAATATGTGAAATGATATGCAATGCCCACAACAAGTTCAGTGTCTATGATTGACACTAGTGACATTCTAGACTTTAAAAACTGGAGGGGCAAATTTTACAAGTGAGATGCTATCTGTTTGGAGAGCCAATGAAGAAGCATTCGACGTTCCGACAAGCAACATTTTTTGGTATCTAAGTTTATAAAGTTTGAGTACTCCTCAAACATAAAAGGCTGTGTAACAACCAGACCTTTCATAGACAATGCTGTTAGGACAAATACATTTCCGGCAATTGGGACTCGAGGTGGCCTTGCACAAGTCCGAGGCCATGTTTTTTCATGGTCCTCGGAACGCGCCACTGTCGGGTTCCCAAATAACGGTAGGAGGGGTTCACATCGGCGTCGAGTCGACGACGCAGTACCTGGGACTCGTCCTCGACAGCCGGTGGAACTTCGTGGAGCATTTCCGACATTTGGCTCCCAGACTGCAGCGGGCCTGGGCTGCCTTGTTCTTTGAGGCTCCGGCCAGCCCGCCGGTTGAACGCGTCCCAAAGGGTCATGGCCATCCGGATGGTACGGGGATACCGCACGGTCTCCTGCAAGGCAGCGAGCCTCCTTGCCGGATTACCGCCTTGGGATCTGGAGGCAAAAGTCCTCGCGCACGTTTGGGAGTGGCGCGAGGAGGCGAAACGCCGGGGCGTAACTCCGCTGCCGCGAGAAATCGCGGCACAGCGGACAGAGCTCCGGCGGGATCTCATGGCGGCATGGAGAGTGCGACTGTTGCAACCTAGCGCAGGGCACGCCACAATTGCGGCGGTAAGTCCCCTCTTTGAGGAGTGGCTTGAGAGGCGCCACGGCGTCCTCACCTTCCGCCTGACGCAGGTCCTCACCGGACATGGCTGTTTCGGGAGGTCCCTGTTCCGGATAAGGCGGGAGGAAACGTCCGGGTGTTATCATTGCGTGGATGGACTGGAGGACACGGTGGAGGTCTGCTCGGCTTGGGCGGAGCACCACCGTGTCCTCGTGGCGGCGATCGGCGGCGGCGACCTCTCGCGTCCGGCCCTGGTTCAGGCCATGGTACGGAGCGAGAGGGAATGGGAAGCCGTCACCTCCTTCTGCGAAGCAGTAATGCTCGCGAAGGAGGAGGCGGAGCGCGAAAGGGAGAGGCAATCTCTGCGCCCTCGCGCCCCTAACCGCCGCAGGAGGAGGAGACACCCTAGGCGTCGGGAGTCAAGGAACACGGGTGGATTTTAGTCAGTAAGAGTCTGACACGCCCTTCCGCTCCGCGCAGAGCGGGAGAGGTCATTTGACGATTTCACACCCAAAAACCAAAAAAAAAAATACATTTGATTTGAGAAAAAATTAAACTGAAACAGTGATACTTTCAATAGAAAAAAGCTTATAATGGATCTGTGGCTATAAAAACTAATAAAATAGAAGACCTAAAGCGCACCATCCAATACATACTAGCTGAACATAAAAGCTACTATGAAAATATAATTGAAAATTTGCCCAAATGTTAACAAAATATTTTTTAAACAATAATTATGTTTCTTTTTTTTCCCGTAAAACATTGTTTAGATACCAAAAGATATAAGTCAAGCAACTTTAAATTAGCTTAGTAATTTCCAAAAGAGTCAAATATTCCAAATTTCTACACTAATCAGTTTATAATTTTTTATTTTTTTATTTGAAATAAATAGCTTTTTGTCCCTCCTGTAAAATTAGGGATGCTTGATATATTCCCTTTAGAAAATAATCGATTAATTTACAGTCACTCTGATAATTACAAATTACATTATAACAGGGTCTGTCTATTATAATTTTATAATGCAACTATCAAAGTGACCGTAAATTATAACCTTAGGTACTTATAATCATTGCGTCAATTTATAGTTGCGTTGAAATAAATTATGACTTAACTTTTAGCAGGGTTTATAAGTGAGGGGAGTATTTCTTGTGCTTTGTATCGTCGTGTATCCTCACCTTAACATTAATTTTGGAATTTCCATCTCAACTTTGCTAGAAACCTCTGAAGATCAATTTTCGTCAACGACACTGGGTTCTTAAGCCTTTAAGAGGGTAAGTAGCTTGTTATCGCGTGATTTTAGAGTAAAAATATTGCAGATTAGGTGATTATTTTAGGTGATGTTGCTGGCGTTTAATTAGGGAGGCAAATTGTTTCCTGTTTGAAGCTTCGTTATAGATATATTTAAAGCTGCTATATTTTGAAATAACTATCGATAAAGAATATTGAGAAATGTTAATAATAATAATTATAATAATTTAATGCAAGTATCAAGACTCATAGTGTTAGTAACAATATACTTACTAACTATATTAGTAAAACATTATCACAGAAACAATTTGTGACATCACTGCTGCAGGGTGACAGGCCCAGCCGATACCTTGCAGCGGTGGTTCACAAACGCACAATCTAGCCTGCTTGCTACCATAGACAGGATGATGTTGGTGCTGCCCCGCACCCTACTAACCAGGGATGCGCTTCCGCTTCCGCATCACAGTGTAGAAGCAGTCAACGCGAGCTTCAGCAAACATCCTTGATGCGCTGCAGTATCGGGCAAGACATACAGTACGCTTTATACAGCGTTTATCAGAAATGTGTGGTCATATTTAAGAGTGTATTAGGTGTCCATCGAACTGAACAACTTTGTTTAGAGGACAAGCATCGTAATGCGAAAAAAAATATCAGCCGTCCCATACATTTGGTATTGAAATTTTGTATAGGACAGCTATACAAAAAAATATGTACCTAGTGTTAAATATTGTATGGTGGTACGGAACCCTCCGTGTGCGAGTAAGATTCGCACTTAGCCGGTTTTTTTTGCCTAGGTTAGTTTTGTTCAAACTTCCAGTTAAAGACGAAAGCCGCTTTAGGTAAAATCAAGCATGTAAGTACCACGCTTCTCATGAATATACGACAAATAAATTCCTAATTCTTCCCCTCTGTACAGTCGCAGAGAAAGTAATAGAAATGTTCCCCGAACATAGATACGTGTCTGAGTTATGTATCTTTCAATATTCACTTACGGAATTCACAGATTCCAGACGTTTCCGACGTAATACGGTAAGAATATTTTTATCGAGTTGGAAGTATTGTATTCAAAGCGTTCAGAATTGAATATCTATTTTCATTTTTAGTTTTGTGTGATGCTAAAAGTTGGCGCATATTTTGTTATAGCTTGTCAGTTGGCATTAACAAATCCAGTCAATTTGACATTGACAACGCCTTTATGTGGTAGCAATAAGGGCGATTTTCGTAGTGCAAGTGTTATCACTGATGTGCTGATTGACTGTACATTTTTATACAAGTGAGCAAATTTCTTGGCTCCATTACACCTTCTCCTTCTGCTGGGGCTGCAATCTCGTCTCGAGTGCAATGACAAATGCTCACGCGTATTAAACGATGTTTTTTTAACATACTTCAAAAATATATATGCTGCGTGTTAGCGTGTTAAATACACTGCATTGTGAACCAAAAAACGATGCAATAAGAGCCACTTTTCGAGTGTATTGGATAAATCCTTTTCATTGATTTGTCATCATTTAAAGCCCTCAATATAGTTAAACTACGCGCTTAAGCACGTACCTCCTTGTTATTAAACGAAGAGTAAAGTTATTTCGAACTTGTACCTCAAAAAATGTACCTAAGGATAATTGGTTAAAGGTAATGGAAGTAAATTAATTTCGGGTTTTTTAATAACGCTTCTATGATTTTTCATGGCTCTGTCCCTGTTCATCTGTCTTTTAAAGACTAGCTGCTGCCCGCTACCGGACAAAAAGTAGCTTATGTTACTCTTTATAACATCAGCTATCTGCCAGTGAAAGTCCCGTCAAAATCCGTTCAGACGTTTCGGAGATTAGCCGGAACAAACAGACAGAGAGACAAAATTTAAAAAAAATAAGTACCGTACCTATATACTTTCATATGCATTTAGTAAAAAACTGTTATTTTGACATTACAAACAGACACTTCAATTTTTTTCATTTGTATAGATTAAAAGATAGATCCAGACTAATTATACTGCTAGTGACTTTATCAAGGCACTGCAAAATTTTACTTTGCGATGAATCTGCGATCAGTCGTCTGCAATCGACGCACTTCGCACTTCCTTCGGTGCAGATAAAAAAGAGTATTCTATTCTAAACTCCACCTAAAGTAAGGCCAACGAGACGAGATAAAGAATGTAAACAACCTGACCTTTACTGAGTTACATTACGATAGCGAGCGATTATTATCTCTATCCTTATCTCTCGCACGCAATAATAACATCAGCTGGTCAAGGACGGTTGTCGTTGTGTGATTCGTGGTACAGTAAAGCGGTCGGTATAACAGCTATCAACATTTGGTCCATCCGTTTCATTCCTGTTTAGATTACGTTCGAAATGATACAATTTTTTCGTTTCCGCATTTGTTTAGTATTTTGTTATTTTTAATCCGTTATTGTTCGTTTTCCTTGTTGATTTCACTGTGTTGTTGATTTTAATTATGGAATCACAGCCTGGCAGCTCTAGACAACCTTTGAAAGACGTCAATTCACCACGAACAAAACTTTCTTCAAATAAAAATGTTATGAACCCCTGGAAGTTTGTTTACATTATTTAGCTCGTCTCGTTGGCCTTACTTTATTGCACTGACAGCATCAGCTTATAATACCTACATAGGTTCCTACTAAAGTTTAGTCCTGACATTCAAAGGTGCATCCAGTGCAATCCACAATTACATACACAATAGATTTAATGTTTTAAAAATACTAACTTTTGCCCGCGGGTTCGCTCGCGTTAATTTTGTACGACAATCATTTCGGGTTGTTCGGGGAATTGTAGTTAGGAGAATGAAAAACCGGTCTATCGACACTTTAAACTCACAAAATGTAATAGGTACTTAAATAAAAAATAAAATAAAACTCTTTAACACACTACTAAAGTTTCTATCTAATATATAAAATTCTCGTGTCACAGTTTTCGTTGCCATACTCCTCCGAAACGGCTTAACCGATTTTGATGAAATTTTTTGTGCTTATCCGGTATCTATGAGAATCGGCCAACATCAATTTTTTTTTTTTTTTTTTGGTAGGGTAGGTAGGTAGGGTAGGTAGGGTAGGTAGGTAGGTAGAGTAGGTAGGTAGGGTAGGTAGGTAGGGTAGGTAGGGTAGGTAGGTAGGTAGGGTAGGTAGGTAGGGTAGGTAGGTAGGGTAGGTAGAGTAGGTAGGTAGGGTAGGTAGGTAGGGTAGGTAGGTAGAGTAGGTAGGTAGGGTAGGTAGGTAGGGTAGGTAGGGTAGGTAGGTAGGTAGGGTAGGTAGGTAGGGTAGTTAGGTAGGGTAGGGTAGGTAGGTAGGGTACGCCGTAGATAAGTACCGCAACCCGTGCGAAGCCGGGGCGGGCAGCTAGTAATAATATAATTAAATCACGATTCGAAAGACACGTGGCGCCATCTATTACCATAAGAACGTTATTGTTGTTTTCCTCGGGAACAGTACTTTTTTCGGGATGAAACGTACCCTATGTCCGTTTCAGTATCCCTGACAACGTATATGCTTTCAGGATGATCGGTTCAGTGGTTTAGGCGTGAAAAGGTAACAAACAAAGATAAAAATATGCTTTACCACTGGGATATAGGCGAATGCACAGCTGTAAAAGCATTATTCGCATATTAATAATACTTCAAAGCACAATGCACGTTTCACAACACCTGTAGATGAAAAATTCCTGTATAATCGAAAAATACCTGACGTGACCCCTTTAGCAATTTATCGTTGCGTTCTTTGTCAACTTGGGCGGAGATGCAAAAATAAAATCCGCGATAAATTTTGCAAGTCACCTTTAAATCGTTTGTCAAATAATGAAGTGCAATTTTAAGATTAGCAGTTAAATTAACTCTTACTCTGCTCAACATAGAGGTGACTTTCATTTGGTTGGGTGTTCCAGTAATTTTGCTTCGGAGCAGGAACCTTGTGTCACTGCGGCTAGGAAATACGGCGCTGAATACAAGCACGAAATTTAGTGTCGGAATAATGCATAGTTGTGCCATTCCGATTTTTGCTCCGTCAAGGAACTCTTCTAGGAGCAATTGAGTACATTCTTTAGCGAAACCTACTCAAGATAAGTTGGCGTTTTCCGTCAGGGTTTTTTGTCCTAATTTTATACGTATAAAGATGTAGAAAAATCTCTTTAGCTGTACTGTTTGTATCTGGCTGGCTTTGATAGCAATAAATAGACGAAAATTAAAAAAATTAAAAATAAAGAGCAAAAACAAAAATCAATCCCTGCAGTTTTTCAATTGTTTTTCCGTCTGCCAAAATGAGTGAATTTCACGAAGAAATTCGATACATTTTGAAGTTAAAAAAAGGGAAAAATGCGCAAAAGCCGCGAAAAACATATGTGACGTTTATGGACTTAACGCAGTGTCAGTAAGAGCAAAGTTGGTTCAAGCGTTTTCAGTCCGGGAATTTTGATGACAAAGATGCAGCTCGCTCTGGTCGCCCTCTTACGATAAAGTCGATGCCATTTTTAAAAAGTAGAGCAAGGTCGGTATATTAGTAGTTACGACATAGCTGAAGAGTTAGGAGTTGACCACAAAACAAGTTAACCAATTCGAAAAAGTCTGGGTACACAAAAAAGTTCGATAATTGGGTGCTACACGAGCTCTTAGTCCTGAATTTGTATATAAAATACGAAAGAACTTTTTCCAGACCTAATATTATGTATATCACCCTCCGTCCACTCATGATGTCTTAAATAGCCAATATTGGATGACAGAAGATAGGCATCTATATAACTACCCTGTGTTTCTTTCTTTCTTTTCTTTCCATCATCAGGTACTTTACATTCATCAACAATATGCGACATAGTAATCTGGCATATTGGTGAGTGGTGATAAGGGCTATATTATACATTGTCAAGCCGTCATTCAAAAATGGACAAGAGTCATATAGATGCAATGGCAGCAACATCCTATTTTTCAATGATAGCAACTTTGAATGCAGTCTGTCAATGTCAAATCAGCTTAATGAAGCTGAAGCAAACAATGGTTTGACTTAATAAGTTTGTAGCAAAAACAGCAACATCTCATAAAAAATAACCGTTAAAATTATAGATTTGCAGCAAAACAGCAATGTCCAATAGTACTACTTTGAAACCAAAAATATTTTTTACCCGCCATTTTGGTTTATCTGGATGTTGCTACCTTTGCATATACAGGTTGGATTTTTACCGTAGTAGCTACAGGTAAACGATCTTAGAAGAATTTCCTTAACTTTTTGAGAAATTTTGATTTGCATTCATAGATTTTGAAAAAAAAATACAGTCAGCAGCAAAATGGGCAATTTTCACAAAAACTTTTTTTATGCCGATCGATCATTTTTCATATAAGGAGCAAAAATCTCTACTGGACCAACTGAGGTTTGAGTGCTAGAAAAGTCAGAAATCACAAAGAAAAAATCTGCTAACTGTATTTTTTTTTTAAATCTGTGAATGTAAATCAAAACTTCTCAAAAAGTTAAGGAAAGTCTCCTAAGACCGTTTTCCTCTAGCTACAACGGTAAATGTAGCTGCCCTTGCTGTCCCATCTCAAAAATCCAGCCATAAATAATACAAATGTTAAATAAATCCCGTTTACAAAACAGTAAATTAAAATAAAGTTCTTTGAAGGTGAATCGATTTATTAAATAATATCATCAAACTATTATATCTTTAAGCTTTTATTTTTCGATAAAACTTAATACATTCTCATTTCAATATATTTTAAAATTAAGTAAAGAACATTGTGTATTCTCTCATTTTAATGAAAAATAAAAAATCTACGTCTACCAGCTTTTGTTCGTAAGCTACCCATGCAAGTTTATTATGCCAATAAAATAATTATGAATTTAAATTTTATTATTCCCAGTATAATTATGCTTTTGAATTCAACACTGTTATTAGTACTTAATTTTCCTCTTTTATGATTGGTAGTGTAGGATGTTCAAGTTTTACAAATAAAATGTATACGATAATCGGCGTTTAATTTCTGACTTAGCAATATTATCGTGGGCATCTACGGCATCACGATAACACAGGTAGGTAAGTAATGTATGGAAATATATCAAGATGCTTTTTAATTTCCGTTCTTGATAACGTTATAACGCGCATATGTTTTCATACATTTTACGGACGTGGACGACCACGATAATACCATCACATTAGAAATTATAAAAGCGCACAATGTCTTTCAATTTTGATTATTCGGCCTGTCCACAATAACCCGCAATAGGGATACTCACTTCAACACATGATTCTTCTGACACAACATGGCAAATAATAATAATAATAATAATTCCATTATTGTCAGGCTACTGAAGCCCATAGATAAAATACACAAAATACAAAATAACAAACTAATACATAATAAAACTGAAACTTGTGTTAATAAATATTACTTAAAACTATGTTAGTAACACTTCACTTGCAAAACCAAAGCCTTTTTTTTTTATTAGGCGTAATAGAAACAGTTCTGATCTAAGGGTGACCATCAAAAACGTTTTAAGACTTAAACATAACTGATGCTTGCGTGTGCCTTATACTCTGCCCACTCCTTAGGGAATACAGGAAATAATTATGTGGTAAGTCGATTTATACAGTGTTATGGGATTTTTCATCTGAAATTTCTCGGTAGCAGCCCGGAGTTTGGATTTGTGCCCGGTAAGCGGCAATACGCTCGCCCTTTATTAGATGGAACTTAAAAATAACCGGCAAAATAGATGCACCTCTACCTAGCCCTTCAGAATACCTACAGGCGTGATGTTAAGTTATTATGTGTCGATTAAAACTCGGTTTAATTCTCAACACAACATAGGTACTGTGAGCTCTCCACGAGTTCCCGGTACCAGGATGAATGAATTAAACAAAAGTTTGTCGAATAACTTTGATAATTATTTCTATAAATGGTTCTACAACATATTGTCTGTTGTTCTATAATATGATAATACAAATAGTGTGACATGCTATAACATTTTAATTTGACATCTGTATAATTTTATTTTAATTTTGACCAATATTTTAATTAAAATTTATTTGATTGTTAAGTCTGTGACATGTGTTATATATATTATAATTCATCTAACAATTTTAATTTTAATTTTTAACTTTTGACATTTGTAGTATTCAGATGTTATTTTAAAAATTACTTAATTAGAATAACAATAATATAAATATTAGCACAACTTATTAGGTAATGATACAGAGTACTTTATATTTATTTGTAACATCAGTTTATACCTACCTGTTTTAGGCAAATAAATAATTTGATTTGATACGTTTATTATATTTCTATATTTTTTCTAACATCCCTTGCCAGCTAAACTGACCCCTTCTGCCTTTTAAATTCGTAATAGCATTTATCTCATAATTTTATGCCATTATCTTATAATTACTAGAAAAGGTTGCATGCCACAAACTATACTTGTCATAATCTCTACAGTATCTATCATCAATCACCAATATTTACCATCAATTTCAATGAGCTCAAAATATACTCGATACTGCCAATTCAATCTCATTCAATACAGAATACAGCCCAAAGTACAATATTCTAGAGAATTCCTTATTTCAAAATACCAATGAACATTGAAATCAAAGTACCCAGTTCAGAAGCATGATTAGTGAGATCCTCATTTCTATTGAAATTAGAGCCGAAGATGGCAAACAGTCTTTCAACTTTGTACATTTTATTAGAGCTTACAACAGAAATTTCAAAAGGAATATTTAGGATACACCATTGTTATTGAATAACGCTAATTGGGACGTATTTTGAATTTGGTTCTTTCATAAATTATGTTGGTTTTGATGTGTGTACGTAATTCATCCATCATTCATTCATTCGTTTTAACTTGTAGACCGTAGATTTGTAGACCTTTTTATATTTTGTTAAGTACCTGTTACTTGTTGACAGGCCTACACTGTCCTTCCATACCTATAAACAATGTAATCTGAAACATTGTAAAAGCCCCTTATTTTTAAAAGAGTAACCGTGGAGTTTCTTGCCGGCTCTTCTCCAAAGGAAACAACCAATAGGAACCGTGCACCTAGCTTCTGATGTTTCATAAGTGCCCATGTAGGTTTATGCGAAATAAAATATTTTAATTTGACTTGAATTATTTGATGTGTGAATTATTGTGCTGATTTGACTGAGGTTTTCTTGAGATGCTTTTGATACAGGAAAGTGTTTGGATGCAGAATTTAGAACTTCGACTCATAAACTTCTTAAGGCAATCAAGTGTCTACTAATCTTGTCATAGCGAGTAACTACCAAGTAATTAACGATTATAAAATCATAGTAAAAAAGTAACAAGAGTATAGTAATTCTAGGATTAAGGGCGAATTTCACTAATAAAACGTGATCAGGACAGCTAAACCCCTTTCAAGAGCTGCCCGTGTTTATATTCCACAATATTGATGACACGACCAGTTCTTGAACGCTGTTTAGATGTGTTGATCGTGTTCAGTCACGTTCGTAAAATTCGCACCAAGACAAGACAGATACACAGACACTAACACTAGCTGCTGCAGTGGTTGACGTCATCACGTCAACGCCGGCTGTCGCTGAAAATCAGCGCTGGGGCTGTCTCGCATAGGGTCGTAGCATTATGCTGAGCGATTGCTGTTTTGTGTGGATGTGACACATATTTTCCCCCAACTCGTTCTTTTTTGTGTTTCTGTATTTTTCTCTGCGTCATTTTTACCGCAAATAAACGTATTTTCTTTCTTTCTTCTTTTTCCTTCTAACGGGTAGACAGTCTTTTAAGTGCTTTACAAAACTATCTACGCGTTAGTACCCTCTGTCTACCTGACCATGATAGATTGACTAAAAAGTAAATCACATATATGTTACCTACCTACTATGTATTATATAATCACGAGAAAGAACAAAGTCCCAGCTGTAAAAAATATAACTAAAAAATTATATGAAGCAACATTTCTTTAATTTAAATCATCATCCATTACATCAGCTCAAGGAAGTAAAGAAAGTTAATAAAACAGATACCGAATTGTGCCCCAAGCCTGGACTCCGCGGAGTATGAAATAGGAAATTTTCTTAAAACAGTCGTTTTAAGAAAGAAATTCTTACAAAGACTGCAGAAATATGAATCACGGACGGGGCGGTGACTTTGAAAAGTCGAGCGCGCCAGAGCAGATTTGAATGCTCCCCGGTTCAAGTTTTATAAATTGTTTCCCGTTTATTATAACTAGCTTATTGTTTTTTGATTTCGCTCACTTAGCATAGAAGTAGTTTTTGATGGGAATCTTTTAACTGTTTGCGTAGTGAGTTTGTAACTGGACTGAATGGTTTTTCTTTTGTGGATTGTAAATGAAGCTTCGGAAGGGAAATATAGGCATTATTTTATGAGGGTAACTTAAGTTTAAATATTCAGACAATGATGTAAATTGTAAATTGATAGCGTATCTTTTGATGGTTGTTGCAAAACTTTTTAGTGTAAAAGTTCGTTGTATTTTTATTCGGTTTTCTCTCGGTCTTCTAGATGTGTCATCACATCAAGTGATAACAAATTTGGCATTAAGTTTAAGGATCTCACTATGTTAAGTCAGTGTGGGTGTTGTTTTGTATTGAATCAGTCATTTTTGTTTTTGGTTTTTCAGTCATACACTGTAGTTTTTTTGTCATTCTTTCAAATGGCTATAAGATGACAAATTGACGTAGTGTGTATTTAATAAGGAAATATTCATTCCAGCTATCCGTCTACCCGTTTTTTTTGTGGTAGAATCTTAAACTTTACGTCCTAATAAAGTCAAAGTCGAAGTCAAATCATTTATTTCAAATAGGCACATAAAAGGCACTTTTGAACGCCAAACTTTACAAAAAAATAGAATTGATTCTAGTTGCCCCTTCCAACAGGTAGTTTCGTATGGAGAAGAATGGGCAAGAAACTCCACCGTTACTCTTTTCAAATGTTTTACAATATTATGTAGGTTCACATTAATTATATAATTATATGTGAAGACGATGCCCCTAGAAAAAAACACGTGTGGCACTCGGGGACTGCCGCGGTAAAGCTATTGCATAGCATTTTTTATCAACTTATGCAATTATTATTATTTATTTATGCAGTATTGTTTTTTCTTTGATATTTATTCAAGTACAGTCGTACCATATACATACACGTTAAGCGAACGCTCGGCCGAGCTACATGGTAGGCGGAGTGTGGGGTGTTAGGTTTTATTTTCGTTACGGGATTTCTTGATTCGGTCGCCGCGCTCAAAGCCCGCGATAAAAGCTATGCAATAGCTTAAAAATTACTATACCACATTAAGTAAAAATAATTAAATATAATGCAAAGACAGGTAAATTAGATATGTGATAGATACATGGTGCTCACATATTTACAAATATTGAAAAGTAGATGATTTTTCAAAAATTTTAACAAGTAATAATTTAGTGTGTGAGTTAAAGTAGTTAAGTACATAATGTAAAAATCAATGTCATAAAAATTATAAATTATACAATTAAATTAGCAACCAGTTTGATTTTGTCTAGACTCTAGATTGTTCTATGGAGCAGGACCAGCATGTTTCCAAGCATTCTTATCTAGGATATAATCCTCTAATTTGTAATATGCTTGTTTATAAAGTGTACTTTTTATATGAGTTTTAAATTTTCTTTAATTTAATTGCAATATATCACAAGGTATTTTGTTGTAACATTTAACACAGTACCCCATAAAAGATGTATGTACTTTAGATAATCTGAAAAATGGTTGATCTTTTTTATCTTTATTTCTAGTATTAAAATTATGTCTATCACTTATTTTATTAAAAAGATGTAGATTTTTTCTTACATACATAATATTTTCATAAATAAATGAATAGGCAAGGTACCGTCATAATATTAATCTTTTTAAATAGTTCCGTAAAAGATTCGCGACGACATAGATTGTAAATTGCCCTGACAGCTCTCTTTTGCAAAATGAAAATGGATTCAATGTCAGCAGCCCGACCCCACAATAAAATGCCATATGACATAATGCTGTGGAAGTCTCTAAAATAGACCAAACGCGCGGTTTCTACATCTGTTAACTGTCTTATCTTCCTAACAGCATAAGCGACCGAGCTTAACCGCCCCGCAAGAGATGTTATATGGGGTCCCCATTGTAATTTCTCGTCTAGCGTGATTCCCAGGAAAACCGTCTGATTAATAAATTCTAGTTTTTCTCCATTCAATATAATGTCACATTTGCAACTACTAACATTAGGTACTTGAAATCTAATGCATTTGGTTTGTTATAATAAAATATTAGGTCTTTACCTATGAAATTGCCGTTCTGCAGTACTGGCCATTTCAAATCAAAATAATTTTTGTTTGGCTATGAATTCTAATTTCAAATTAATTTTATTTTAAAAACATGGATTTTTTTTTCTAAAAGTAGTCATTTCTTTATTGATTAGTGTTACATTTTCATCGCATTTCAATCTTTTTCGTCATCATGGATACGTTAAAAATTCGAGTAATTATGGAATATGAGTACCGTCGTGGCAGCAACGCGGCACAAGCGGCACGCAACATCAACGACGTTTACGGAGCTAACTCTACAAACCAACGCACCACCTGTTATTGGTTTGCTCGCTTCCGTTCTGGAAATTTCGACCTGAAAAATGAACCTCGCGGTCGTCCGAAGACTTTGGTCTACAATGACGAATTAAAGGCGATTGTGGAAGCTGATGATACACAATCTACGGCTGAATTAGCAGCAGCTTTCGACGTTAGCGTCAAAACAATATTGGTCCATTTGCGTCAAATTGGCAAGGTAAAAAAGCTTGACAAATGGGTGCCCCACGAACTCAATGATCGCCAGCGCGAAGTACGCGTCGAGACGTGCCTTGCACTGCTCAACAGACACACAAATGAAGGAATTTTGAACCGCATTGTTACCTGCGATGAAAAATGGATTCTGTTTGATAACCGTAAGCGCTCAGCAAGTTGGTTGGATCCTGGTTCAGCACCTAAACAATGCCCTAAACGAAAACTTACCCCTAGAAAAGTGATGGTCACTGTTTGGTGGTCTAGCGCCGGTGTGATTCATCACAGCTTCTTACCAAACGGGGTGAGCATTACTGCAGATGTGTACTGTGAAGAACTGAACACAATGATGGAGAAGCTGGCGCATCTCCAACCAGCATTGGTCAATCGCTCGTCTCCGCTGCTCCTGCACGACAACGCGCGACCTCATACTGCACAGCAGACGGTCTCCAAGTTGCAAGAACTGGGGTTGGAAGCTCTCCGTCATCCGCCCTACTCACCAGACCTTGCGCCTACAGACTACTACTTTTTCCAGAATTTGGATAACTTCTTGGCGGGAAAAAAATTTAATACCCGAGAGGCAGTACAAAATGCCTTTGAAGAATTTGTTGCCTCCCGTCCAGCTGATTTCTTTAAGAAGGGCATCAATAAACTGCCACTGCGATGGCAAAGATGCATTGATTGCATGGGTGATTACTTCGATTAATACAAATAAAAAATTCATGAAAAAAATTCGTTTAAATTTTTTCATACAAAACGGCAATTTCATAGGTAAAGACCTATTATATAATAAAACCTCCATGTAAGTAACACAAAGTCTTCCACATAATCAGTTCCTTTCATATCTACTCAAAATGTCTACCAAGCACATTCAAGTCAAATGTACAAGAAAATGACTTGAGAATTTCGTTGTTAACAGAAAATGCTTTACTCTTTTCATACGAATTTTCTCCTAAATTTCCTATACATAAACAGGTACTCAAAGTATTTCAGAACGCCCATAAATTACCCTAACCCCATTACAGTGTCGCTTACATTTAAAAATCCATCATTGCATAAAGCAAGTCACCTTCAGTTCATTTATATGGCGTCACAAGGAATGACAGTTCGGTTATGCGAACTCAAAATAAAATTACGTAAATGGATTACCATGCTTTGTGCTTACCCCATTTTAATATTCAGCTTAAAAGCGGCAATTTGGGGCGTGTTTTCGTTTTTTTTTCGCTTTTGTGTTATTTATTTTTTCATCCTGCTGCGGGTTTTAATTTGTGTCGAGTGTTTTTAAATATGTTGAAGCTGTAATTACTTACATTGATGCTTGTTTATATTATAACAACCTATGTTTAATTTATACGGTTGTCTGATGTCACAAAAAGTGGGTGATATCCGGCCGCGTATGCAAATACCGCGAAACGAATTTCCAATTGTGGTTATAATATTGAATGTATCACATCGCAGTCTGGCAATCGATGTCAGTCGGTACATTTAATCCGCTGCAGTATTGTCCATTTGGCCTACTATATAAACTGGAAAAAGCGTCACTATGGTGCTGTGTTCTCACTACAATCGCATTTTTTCTCCGTATGGATAAAAGTCCGAATCAGTGTTCTTTTGTTTTATTTATGTCTGATTTTATTGAGGCCTTGTTTCATGATTATCTGAATAGCCACTACTCGCCGAATAAATTTAAAAATGGAACAGAATTGTACGAAATTATCTGCCAAGTAAATTAAAGGAATAGTATCGCAGGTGGTGATGCAGGCCCTTAGGTAGTTGTCCCACCACCGGCGAATAACGAGAAGCGAGTGGAGCTAGAAAATAAAAACGAGTTGGCGAGCAACGAGCAGCGAGTGCACGACGATGCGGCAACAAGACGTTTACTCGCTGGTATGCGTTTGTACCAAGCGTGAGTCTCTCAGCTAGTGTTCTGCCCGCCAAGCGAGTGTCGCTGAGCGAGACTCCATTTGATAGCTCTTGTCGCTGCAACAAACGAGTACTCGAACAGTCAGCGATCAACTATTAATGTATGTATCTCTTTTACGTACACGAGACCTACAGTGTCCTCCAAAAGTTACTTGTGAATTTAAGGGTTCCATACCCAAAGGGTGCCAACGGAAAAAAAGTTTTTTTTCTACAATGTCCACCTCTAGTGCCTAAAGATCACATAATACTGCCACCTTCATCAACCTAAAACGAACCTGTTCCTTCCTTCCTTGTTCATGAAACAATTTCTCAAAGCTTTGAATAAGGATGGTGATTGTTTTAAATACATCTCTAAAAGGTTCCATAATTTGAATACAGAGAAAGCCGGAATTTTTGATGTTTCACAAATAAGAAGGTTGGTAAAGGATGAAAAAAATACCTGGAATGAATTCAGTTGGATTGCACAAAATTTTCTGGGAAACTAAAAGGATGATAGCTACGCGGAGCACATTGAAGAGATGTTGTCGCAGTTCCAGCAGAATGGTTGTAATATGAACATCAAGGTACACTTCCTCCACAAACATTTGGACCATTTCCCTGAAAATCTTGGCTATCTGAGTGAAGAACAATGGGAACGGTTCCATCAAGATATTCGGACTATGGAGGAGCGGTACCAGGGTCACCGGAATGCCCACATGATGACAGACTTCTGTTGTATTAAAAACAGTCCTTGTGAACTAAGTCAAGCAAGCAAATCATACAAAATATTTTTTTAATAAGTAGTGATTGTATTTCTAATGTGTTTTTAATTAAAATATATTTTTCTTGAAATTCACGTTTTCATTATATATCTCAAAAACTAAAGCTGACAAAAAAACTGACTTCAGATCTAAAATCACCACCCCGAAAATGTATAATATTAGTCATAATATTTCATGCAACAAAAATGCTGTTCCCTTGTGTTTTGAGTATGACTTAATGGCTTAGGGCTATTTTATTTTGACAGGGATTTAGGGAACTTTGGGGCAAAATTGAACTTGACTTGGTAACCCTATTGTTTATAGTAGGCACCATCCAATATATTACTTTACTCTATGGCACTACCGATTTATTAAAGGATATTTTCTCAAACTCGTAATGAATGTAATCCATCTAATATTAGTTTACCATGTTAATTGAGCTATTACCGTGGGTAAAGACAACATCAGAACTAAGTCGCATTATACCTAGAGTTGCTTTGTCTTTCATTCTATATCGAGAAGAACAATAGCGATAAAATATTTTTGTGTTCTTTTAGGTTATTCATTTGAAAGTAATTTGAATTAAAAATGCAAGCCTTATAATAGCAGTTCCATCTTCAAATACTGATGTAGAAAGGTTACTCAGTGGTCTCAAAAATGTAAAAAGAGACAAAAAAAGAAATAGACCATAATATTATGGCATTAAAAATAAGAAAACCCTGTCTTAGTATCTGGAAAGTGCGTCAATCGAGACTTACACCAGTGAAATGATGGGAAAGATATATTACAGTACCTATCTGTTGTGTGTGTAATACTTTAAGATAGTTTAAAGCTATACGTCCCGGGATTTAATGTACATTAATATACATTATAGCCGCCGTGTATGATGCGCTTTAAGTGCCGCAGCAGCTGTAACCCTTACAATGACAAATACTTTTAAGCAAAAACAAATCTTCGCCCAAAGTAGGTACTATCTTTTGTACGTTTCGTGAGTGAGAAAATCGTTGATAGCTAGTTGCTTCCTCGTAGGCGGTAGGACATGCGCCTTAATATAATTCCCTTTGAAATAAATAAAAACAAGACTAACTTAAAATAAACATTTAAGCCAAAGATTTTAATAAATTAAAACCCAGAATAAAATTCCCTTGTCAGTTTCACAAACATCCAAAGAAGACAGCAGTAAATACCGAAGAACCCAACATTATGATAAATAAACAAAGAACCTTTTAGAAGTTTGATCCCTTTTATAATCAGTAAACAAACAAATAGAAACAACGCCAGGACAATCCCATACATATTCAGCGAAGGTTTCGACGTAGGTATTAGAACTTTGATCACGTACTTTAAACCAGCATAAATTCTATAGTATTAACATAAAAGTACCCACTCCCTAACAAAGTTCTTAATTACTCGTCAAGTGAAATAAATTATTCAAAACAATTAGTAGATCAAACAACAAGTATTGAATATGGACGCAGATGTGAAGAGTTATGAATTTTGTCTTAGAATTTGGCAAAGAAGTGGCGAAAGTTAAGTCAAGCGAAATACTGGGAACTTACTTCATAAGTTTTGATCAAAGAGAATTATTGTGATTCTCGAAATTATTAATTAAAATGAGCTAGGAATTGTTTACATACCAAAATCAACCTCTATCAAGAGAAAAGGCTATGTATCCAAGTCTAATACTACCAAGTCTAATAATGATCATAAACATGAAACCAGTGGGGTAATTGCGTAACACATTAACAGTAGGAATGGCTTTCATTTTGACAGTTCAACAACATTCATTGCGTTATTGTAGTTACTGCAGGCCACAATGGCCTAGTGATAACGGCCGCGACTTACGAGTTGTAGGTCGTAGGTTCGAACCCAGACAGACGCTTTACTTTGTGTTAATTATTTCATCACCACTGCTACCAAAAACGGTGAAGGAAACACATCGGGAGGAAACCGGCATGTCCTAGAACTAAAAATTCGAAGACATGTGACATCTACCAACCCGCACTGGGCTCGAGTGGTAGATTACGGCCCACTCCCTCTCAAAAAGAGGAGGCCTGTGGCCCTGTGGAACATTATAGGCTGATTATGCATTGCGTTATTTACGTTGCTGAGCGGATAAATCTTTCGAACATATGAAGCAATGGATTAGCCATAGGCTTCAAAATGATTCAGATTGTGATTGATACTAGTAGTGTGTTACGCAATTAGGTTGCTGGTATGGGTTTCATGTTTATTATCGTACCGACCAAAACTGTTAACGGAAACATAATTGTAGTGCAGCTAAACACCTAGTAACAACAAAAAGTGTTACGAACGCGAAATTAAAAATCCACGTGTCAAAACTTACCACTTCAGAACTTTCGGAGCACCTAAAAATTAAATTTAGAACGAAACACAGATGTGTCAAACATTCACTTAACTCTTACTGCAAACTATCCGCAAAACCAATTACAAAGACAGATTACGCTAACTGCCTACGGAATTGAAGCCCAATTTGTGGACCGATATTTTAATCCCGATTTACGCATGTACGATGAATGGATGGTTGAAATTTCGGGACCTATCACGATTAACGAAGGCCAATTTGGATGTTGGTCTGAAGATTTCAGATGCCGTTGTTATGATGATATTGATTTCAATGTGTTGTATTCGTTTGTATAAAAACCATATGTTATTGAAGCATTTTTGTGAATGTATTCTTTTCTTCGCACGGTTCACAAAAATCACGACGGCCCACTTTAGGTGAAATTGTTACTGGAAAAATAGGTCGATACTTTCACTACATTTTTATTGGTATAACTAGAAATTGCTTTCTTCAAGCTTTAAAACTTGCTTCACTGAAACAATGATCGATCTACTTAACGGTCCCATAATTTTAAAATCTCCGCCAGTGTCTTTAGTTGCTGAGCTGGCAGTTTCTTACCAAAGAATTTTATCCTTAAGAGTTTATAAGAAGGATGGGTATTAGATGCACTTTATCCTAGATTTAAACGAAGTCCGTAACGAGAGAGGTATTCAAAACTAATTAAACTCCTTCAACGGATAATAAACTACATTATACAACAAATTGAGTTAGAGTAAAATGAAGGACCGTTGCCCTAAATTCCTTCACGTCCATCATCGTCCACGTTCTGCTATTTGGCTGGATGTAATTAAATCAAGTGTCTAGTATGTATTACATTGGGTGGCATACATGAGGTTGTGAATTATATGTGTTGGCAGACATTTCTGTCTTCACTGTAGAACTTCTGATTGTAATTATGGCTAAAACCAATGCAGACGCTTAAAATAATTCACAAAGAAGAGTTATTTATTTCGGTTTTGGCCTTGCCTGTTTAGTTTAATCAGGCTGTATAGTTGTGTTTATTTCATGAAAGTAAGTAGACCTATCAGCTACGGTAAATCCACTAACCTAAATATCTAAGCTACTTATTGAAAACCAAACCAGCTTACAGAAGGTATTCCCATATTGGACTACTTGCCAGTCCACCGTACTGCGGGCAATATGTGACTCGTTTGCAAAAACATGTCGTGTCACCGTGTGCAGAAAAAGTGGTATTGGAACCATGCACTATGCAGCTACGGAACCCAAGTCTTGTATCCGACCCGTCGGAAACTGGGAACTAACGAGAAAAGTTTAGTTATAAAATCTTCGTATTGAATATTAACATGTCCTTTATTGGCCATAAAAAGACGCTGAACCGTTATGGGCATAATAATCGAGTTTGTGAAATGTTTTGCGACTTTTAATGAAGTTATGGATATTGTGTCAGCGCTTGATTAGTTGGGAAACTATTTAATGGGAAGGGAAGACATCTTGTTGGGTACTGTTTTATTAGTGTTGGCGCGTAAGTGGATACAGATAATTAACGCTTTGAGTGCTTTTCCTTTTTTGACTGGCCATAGCTGTAATAATGCGTACTGAAAATTTGGAATGAAATTGCAAATTATCTAAGACTAGCTTTTGCCCGCGACAATATCTCAAGGGAACGTATACCGTAATCGTCTGAAATTATCCCACGGGAAAGTACTATTAGGATAAAACGTATCCCATGTCCAAATCCAGATCATGATCTATCCGTGTGCCTCATTGGAATCCGTTCAGCTATTAAGGCGTAAAAAGGTAACAGATAAACAGTCACAGTTACTTTCACATTTGTAATATTAGTATGGATTTCAGAGTGAGTTCATGTTACCTTTTAAGATACGTTATACAAGTTTGAAAACATCTGATTTAGGTTTTTCCATTGTTCGACTCACAAGATTATAAAAAAAAAACCTATTCATAACAAAAATATTCCAAGAAATATTCACGGCGTTAATCCTTTTTGTTTTATATTGATTTATTTCGCCCAAAAGTAATGTACCCCAAACAACAATATTGAAATAACTAAAACAATGAATCAAATCCAGACAGAATCACATGCAGAATTCCAATAGTCTTTATGAATATAAAATACGACACTGGATGTCGGAATGATAGTTGATATCGGAAAAACATCGAGCAATTTTTTTGTTATACGAGAATACAAGAAAGATTCAACGTAGAAAAAAATGTAAGTTATATTTCGTATTGCTAAGGTTCCCTTTCTTCAGTACGAATTGAATAGCTCCGAGGAAATGGTTTTGTTGTTACAGATGGAACTGTTCTTCCTTTTCTTGCTAGATTTATTCTGTCGCTAAGATTCAATTTGTGATTGATTCTTTTACACTATCCCATAAGTAATTTTAATGAATGAGATAAAAATGCACTTTATTGTAAGCAGCTTTGTTAATAAGTGAGTTGAAAATATCGATCTACGTATTCATTCGTGTATCTTTTTCATCGTGTTGTGCGTTCTGAAATTTTAAATGGCATGTATTTAATCGGACCTGAGATCATTCCCATTATGCTTTTCTAAAAATATTACTAAACACTCTTATATAATCAATGCACCTTTTATTGTGAACATCAAATAATTCCCATTTTGGGGTCCCAAAAATACTAAATAGCCAAGTAACTGCGACCAACATGGATGTTTGCTCACCGGACGCAGCCGCAGCACCGCTCGCTACACTCGCTCGGCTCGCTCGCTGCTGGTCACGTTTCTAACCGTACCTAACTTCAAATAGGTTATGTAAGGTCAGGGTATCTTAAAATTGTGCATCATTAGAGCCCCAAAAAGTTTCTAGATATTAATTTATTTAAAAAAAACGTACATGAAGAAAGTCAATAAGTTTTTAGAGGATATTTCCCATTTTAAATGAAGCAATAAAGACGTATAGCCATTAAAAACGTGTGTCTCCGCTAGGAAACCAATAATTTTAAAGAAATCATTTTCCGATGAGCAGAAAACAAGCTGGTATGTAAATGTATATTAAACCTTAAGTAGTTTCTTAGTCAGCTGCACAGTACAGAATACTTTAGCTCATCCATACTTTAGTATTCTAAAGATACAATCTACACACTGCTTCGTCCATCCTTTCAAGTGCATTTCTATGTAAACTATCGAATTGATACCGAAAATACACTATCGATCTTCTAATTTTGTCTTCATAACAAGATTCCACACTCTTACCTAATTTAATTCATCTATATTAATTATATCCACAGTAGTTAATGCACCATGTAACCATGTTACTTGGAATCGGAGCTGATACAATTTGACTAACCAAATTCTTAGATAAGTTACGGTGGATAAATTGTTTGACGCTAAAGACGGGTTGAAGTTTGATGTTAAATTCAATTAGGTGATGAGTTTGGTGATATTTTGTAGATAAATTATCTTAAAGTTATCAGATATTACATTATTTATGAATAACATTATTTTGCTCGTGTGTGTAGTCAGCACAACAAGAAGCATTTTAAAATTTGGCATTATTTATTGAATATTTTGCTTTCTTTGTTTTTGCCGGAGTAAACCAGCTTAAATATTTCATAAGTAAATGAACTATACAGAATTATTCATGTAAACATACGAGGAAATTCCGTGTATTGTGTTTTATTTGCTGTGAAAATAGAACGTCTTCGACAGTTCGTGCACTAATATAGCATAATCAGCCCATAATTTTCCCACTGCTGGGACACAGGCCGTACAGGGAATGGGCCGTAATCCACCACCACCTTCATTGTTTTCAGACAGAGCAGTGGTGATGAAATAATTTACACAAAGTAAAGCGCTTGTCTTGGTTCAAACCTATGACCTACAATTCGTAAATCGCGCCCGTTATCATTGGGCCATTACTGCTACGTGCACTAATAAAATTAGTAGGTAAATAAGAGTCTTATTTATTGTGAAAACATAAAGTATCTATTTGACAATTCTTGCACTAAATGACATTTTTTTTTTATCGAATCCTAATGCATAACTTATAAGAAACTCAAAACACAGCATGTTGACATTATTAAAACAAAAGCTATATAGAGTAAATCTGTGAAACTGATTGGGGTGAACGTCACATAACTCGTAGAGCCCTCATTAGTCTATTTGCCAAACGGGCTTTCCACTAAAACAACACAGAACCGAGCCAAATTCGGATCATACTCTCGTAATTAGTACTTACGTTTTAGTATTATATTATTTATGTTCTTTATTTTACATATTTTGTGTAAAACAAGGCCAAAATGGGGTGATGACGCTTCATTTTGTGCGAAACGCCTGCTTGTAACGATATAGCAAAGTTTATTAATACGATAGTGAAACGCATAGCGCCTGCAATATTTTTGTGAGTGACGATTTCTTGTAAAATATTTGCTATTTAACTAACAATTCGTTTGTGTTTGATCTTACCATTTAAGTATTTTAAGAAACCTACAAAAAAAAAATTGGACCTTCTCATGCTTTTAAAATTAATAAAGTAGGTGCCTAGGCAAGTGGCAATCGCTTTCAAAGTGTTTTGTATTTCTACAACGACTTTCAACAGGACTAACATAAGCTTTTCGGTAGCATAAGCCAATCCAATACGTTTTTGACTTTTCCATGATGATCGCTGATAGGATATCACTTTGTCTAGGCCGTCAGGTCATTAATGGCAAAATACAGCCACTGTACCACCATGTGACTTCTTCCAATTAAACAAACTTCAGAATCCATAAAAAAGGACAGGATATACCAGTCCTGTTCCAAAAGATTTTAAGTCCCCAAGAGTAACACATTTTCGAAGTATGCCAAGGAAACTAAGCTTGGATCTTTACGACACCGCAGGGTTTTCACCTAAGCAATTTGTTCCACTTTCTTGTCCTAGAAAATGTTCAAAGCTATAAAGTTTATTGTTCCTGTCAGGGTTTTAAGGATTTATGGAATTATAACTTGTTGATCAGGAGTTTTGGAAGATGACAGATTGTTTTATGTTGCGATGCTAAATTAAGGGAGAGTTCCATGTCATAATTTGTTGTTCATAAAGATGTTTTGTTGGAAAATTGGGAATCTGAAAGAAAAAGTTGGATAATCTTGTAAATAATGTTTTGCGTTAAGGGAATTATTTGCGGTAATTAGTTTTGAGTTCAGTTGCTAATTTATCGTAACGGCTTAGTGTTAGGGCGATTAATATAAATTAACTACTTAAATTAATAATTACTACCTAATAAAACTATGATTAAATACAAAATTATAAGGTTGAGATATATTTCCAGTTTTGTTTAAAGGCTTCGTGGCTGTGACAAAATCAAAATTATGAACACAATTAAACCGTTGACGCGCACTGGAATACCTTAGTGCTTACGAAACATTAATAAGCCTTAATGAGGTAATAAATAACTATTTACCCCAAAAGCCATTCGGTTTAAATTGGGCCAGCGAACATGCCACACAACTTTTGTAATGAATTAATTAAGTTCATCAGTAAACGTGGACATTGGCGTAAATTTCCTTACTACCTTATTAAAAATGTTGAGCAAACTGATATAAAAGGGCGTTAGTAGACATGCTACTTTCAGTATCGGCGATCGGTGATTTTGCAACTGCATCAATGTTGCATCACATTTCGATAAGTGACACTGCGTTCGATTGCAATGACAAAACCGCGTGTTTTAGCGATTGATTCGATGCTGCAACGCGTTTTTTCGTCATCAAGCGGCTTTATTGAGTTTCCGAAAAGCGACAAAATCACTCAAACTCAAAGCATTTATTTCAATTAAACCATTTATAAGCACTTTTGTATTGTCAAAGAGTCGGTCAGTTAGTCAGAAAGTTGAAGCTCATTCCAAAACGTAGATCTCTATGGAGAAGAACGGGCAAGAAACACCAAGGACACTCTTTTTAAATCGAGATATTACAAAATCCTGGGTACATTATTCTTGTTGCTTCTATATGCGAGAACAATTAAAAAATAATACATTAAGAAACAATTCAAAATATAAGATTAATAATAAAAATAAACCGTGGGAGTTAAGAGATGACCAGTCTCAACTGACGGCTCCCGTTCACGAACATGACGCGTGGATCAGCACCATCCAGCTCAACCATTTTGTAGGGAACCGAATGATACAACACACGCACCACCAACAGTGAGACATTTAAGTGAGCATGACATAGTCTCAACTGCCATGCCGTCAAGTCAACATAATTATATAATAAACGAATCCATGGTAGGTACTCACATTTACAAAATTGAAAAAATGCTTCTAAATTATACAAAACTATAGTTTGCTATGTATTTGAGCGATGAATAACTGAAGCACTGATCGCTAATGCTAAAAATAGGTGGAGAAAAGAGTGAACTCTTAGTAATAGTAGTAGTAAGTCGCCGTACAGAGCTCCCGAAAAGCGACTGAAATGCTGATAGCCGCCAGTGTTAAAAGTAGCACGTCTGCTAAGTTTCTAAGGGGAAAATTTGATTGGTTATTGCCCAAAAATTTGGGTAAAATTTCCTAATTTAGGTGTGTCATTTGTGCTAATGTTGCCATTACCGGCCGGTAGACGCTGTGACGTTATTACCAAAGTTTGGTCATGAGAAATTTATAACAACACTTGTACAGAATTGCCCGTTAATTATTTGTTCAGGTTTAGGTGAGCAAGACCAAGATTTAATTGTTATCTTGGGATTCAATGGCAGGGAAAAGACTAAAATTCGTATTTTTTTTAGGGTTAAATTAACACTAGCACCCTAATTACGTAACACACTACCTATCACGATCTGAATAATTTTGAAGCCTATTGCTAATCTGTGGCTTCATATGTTCGAAAAATTTATTTGCTCAACAACGTAAATAACGCAATGAATGTTGTTAAACCGTCAAAATGAAACCCATTCCTACTGTTAG
The DNA here is from genome assembly GCA_917490735.1 of Dryobotodes eremita. Lineage (NCBI taxonomy): Eukaryota > Metazoa > Arthropoda > Insecta > Lepidoptera > Noctuidae > Dryobotodes > Dryobotodes eremita. The sequence continues at coordinate 8,366,165 of OU823261.1, forward strand.
TGTGTTAGGCAACTGAAGGAACACGGGTGGGTTTTAGTCAGTAAGAGTCTGACCCGCCCTCCCGCACCGCCCATAGCGGGAGAAGTCATAATATGATGACATCCTACCCAAAAAAATGGCACTCGGGAACTGCCGCGGTAAAGCTATTGCATAGCATTTTTTATCAACTTATGCAATTATAATTAATTATTTATTTTTTATTTAAGCAGTATTTCTTTTTCTTTGATATTAATTCAAGTACAGTCGTACCATACACATACACGTTAAGCGAACGCTCGGCCGAGCTACATGGTAGGGGGAGTGGGGGGTGTTACGTTTTATTTTCGTTACGGAATTTCTTGATTCGGTCGCCGCGCTCAAAGCCCGCGATAAAAGCTATGCAATAGATTAAAATTGTGTTACGTAATTACCCCGCTGGACAAGGGGTGCACGGATCCGAGAAGTACCCATAGCAGAAGGAAAAGGAAGCCTATATACCCAGCACTGGCAGTTGATCCTAGATATTAGATACAAATAAAAGATGCAACAAAACACCTAGTCTAACATCGTTTAAAAAAATGGCCTACCAAAATCTTACCTACTTACAAAAGGTTACATCCAACTTTACATCTTAAAAAACATGTAACATCGATGATACTTAGTAACCCTCCCGAAACAAGTCTCCAACAACATTTTTACGTGAAATAAATAAGTGTCTCTTTTTACTCTCACGTCCAAAGCATAAATTCGGGCCTTTTTTGTGTTTGACATTTTCACCTTTCTATAAGGAAACATCGTTATGGAATCGAGTATCCTCAAATAACACGATCAGTCTTTGATATTTTATCGATTTATTACGAGTACCTATGTCTCTGTTTTAGTAAAGGATGTCTCATGTCGAAAACATGTTCCTTTGAAGAAGCGTATAAATCAAAGTGATTTTTGGGAACATAATGTATTTTTATAACATCTATTCAAACAGAGCTAGTTTATTCCTCGTAAACAGGGACTAAAATAGCTCTTTAATACCTAGGGACTAAAAGTGTTTTGAATTTGGAATATGGATATTGTTAATAAAATTTCCAATCACCAAAGAGATCAATCACGAACATTGTATGAAGAAGTAACAGGCTGTATGATAAAGAAAAACATGAGCCAGCCAAATAAAAAAAAGTATGTGAAAAAATAAAAAACGCGTAAAATGCATTCCGCCTTCGTTCGTAATTAAATACTCAAATTCGGATATAAGTAACTTAGTTTTACAAAAAATGAGTGTGTCTTCCTGAAATAGTGAGAATGAAACTATTATATTACCTCCATAGAACATTGTGTCGGTCGCTAAAAATGTCATACTAAGTTCTTTTATCTACAAAATCCCATAAACAATTCATAAAAGCATATGACAATTTCATCCCTTGGAAATGTGCAAGAAGAGCGAAATCTTTCGGAAAATGTGATTTTGGCCTATTTTCAAGATTTAGCCAAATCTATACAATCTACAACTCTTTGGATTATACAAAGTGGCGCGGACCTTATCACATTAAATTATACCACGTATACTACATGGTATACTTAGACGGTATACAAACTTTGAATGAAATCCATCCATAAAAGAAATCTGCTGTTCCTTGTATTTTGTTACACGAAGCTCGACAAAATGTATGGTGTTCCATACATTTTTGCAGATTCTTTTTGTGAATGGATTTCATTCAAAATTTGTATGTTGTTTAAAGGCTCCCACAGACAGGCACCGCTCGTCGCGCGACACGCGGTGCCTTTGTGTCGGGCTTCGCGTCGCGCCAGTGTGTACGAGCCTTTAGTATACCATGTAGTATACGTGGTATAAATTATTGTGATAAGGTCCGCGCCACTTTGTATATTCTATGTTAAAATCTACACTTAGTATCAATAACGATATTAAAATCGAAACATACTTAAAATTATTAGCTTATCTGAAACGACAATTTGAAGGGCATAAACCGAAGAAATCCTGCCTGCGTACTTTCCTGCCAAAAGTAAGTATTTACTTTTTAAAGTAGGTATTGAAGTAACTTCATTGCTAATCTAATTTAAAAAAAATATTATTCAGCGTATCTAATTTTGAGAGTCTTACTTTATTTCTTTTTGTTACTGGCTGTGCTGATTTTTGGAGTTCATGGGACTTTTTATTGCAATGACCTTCTTATTCTTCAATCTAACGATCGATAATGTTGAGTGAGACCCACTTGGATGAATTACTTTTGATAAAGTTGAAAGGCACAAAAACCAAGCTGATCGTTTATCATCCGAGGAGTGTACAAACTTATTGTTGAAAAATACCAGAAACTTCGCCCTTCTTTTACTTTTTATTGGGTGGGAAATCATCAAATAACTTCTCCCGATCTGGGCTGAACGGGAGGGCGTGTCAGACTTTTACTGACTAAAACCCACCCGTGTTCCTTCAGTTGCCTATGCGCCAGAGCTACGGTAACTCTTTCGGACAATCCGTGATCCCAGCAGGCATTGGCCCTATCGGACCCCGTCAATTAGTGCTGAAATCACTTTAAGGCGCGCGTGGAACACAACGCACCGTCGTCCCGGACCTGGTCCTTACCGGACGGCGAGCTATCCATTGCTCGCCGTCCACAAGCCCGCGCCTACGGTGGCCGAGAATCGGCTATCGATTCTCGACGCCCTGGGCGTCTCCTCCTGCGGTAACTAGGGGCGTAAAGGCACAATGATTGCCTTGCCTTCGCGAGCATTACTGCTTTGCAGAAGGTGACAGCTTCCCATGTCCTCTCGCTCCGTACCATGGCCTGGATCAGGGCCGGACGTACGTGATCGCCGCCGCGAGGACATGAGGGTGCTCCGCCCAAGCCGGGCAGACCTCCACCGTATGCTCCGCCATGTCCTTCGTGCGATCCACACAGTAGTAACACCCGGGCGTTTTCTTCAGCCTTGTGCGAAACAGAAACCAAACATGTCCGGTGGGGACCTGCGTCAGGCGGAAGGTGAGGACGCAGTGGCGCCTCTCAATCCACTCTTTAAAGAGGGGACTTACCGCGGCAATTGTGGCCTGCCCTGCACTAGGTTGCAACAGTCACACTCTCCATGGCGCCATGAGATCCCGCCGGAGCTCTGCCACTGTGCCGCGATTTCTCGCGGCAGCGGAGTTACGCCCCGGCGTTTCGCCTCCTCGCGCCACTCCCAAATGTGCGCGAGGAAACTTCGCCCTTCTGATATGAAAACCAATCGATTCTTTATCCGTTACCAAAACGGCAAATGTACAAGACAGCCAACAAGAAAAAATAAATTTTTGGGTATGCCTCAAGAAATCGCTACTTCTTTAAAGTTACCTGATGTTTAAGCTATATACAGGCCACTGTTTCCGAAGAACGTCTGCCATTCTCTTAGCAGATTCGGGAGTAGAAATTTCTGTTTGAAAGAAAAATGGAGGATGGGAATCATCTACGATAGCTAAAGGATATCTAAGTAGGAAGAATCTATTGAAAACAAAGCCAAAATTTGCTACGAATTGTCGAAAATATAAATTTAAACAGGCTGTCTCCGCGGCCATCTACGTCTAAAGAACATCGTAAACCATTACCTATGCCAGAAAATAATCAAGTTTCTCAAAAACTACATCCTGAGATACCGTTTTCTGAGACTATTTTTAATTCTCAAGCTGTAAATAAATCTACAACTGTAACGGATGTTAGTAATAAAATTGTTACGATGCACTTCCATAATTATTCGAATATAAATATTAGCCTCTAATTATTTCTATGTTGTGCCTTATTGTTGCTAATTGTATGAAAATAAATAAACATACTGTTCTTATTCATAAGTTGCACTTACTTATTTTCTCATAGAGGATGATGAAAAGTAGAGTGTCCACCTCGTGAGCAACACTATTTTAAGCTCGAGTGACGTAGGTACTTTGAATCCCTCGTTGCGCTCAGGATTCTACTTTAGAATCCTTCGCTCCGCTCTGGATTCAAAGAAACAGTCTCGCCTTTAAAATAGTTGTTTGCTCCCTGGGCAAACAATCTACAATTAAATGATAAATGATTTTATTTCTGTAAGTAGGTTTGTTCAAACACTTTTACACGTCAATCATATTTTAAAAACTAGATGAGGTCGGCGTTTCCTATTTGACTACTCTGAGAAGAAAGGCCGAAATAAACTCAGAGGTCACAGTCTCTTTTAAAGTCCAGACATAATCTTGGTCAGATCATGTGAAGACCGTGTAGATTTGTGTCTGAAATGGTCTTTTGAGGAAAAACCACACAGATTGAGTGGACCTGTCCAGTCAGTGCACGCATTTGTCAGTAATCATGCAGCTCAATTTCACACAACCTGCTCGACAATGTCAAATTATATGTCATGCAAACCTAACCTAAAGTAAGCCATTAAAGCCCTGGGTATAGCCGGGCATTAATATTGGGATCCCTTCTTTTCGCATAATGTTCTTTGTCCTAAATATACTTCGGCATAACGATTTAGGCACAATTTGTTTTGGCATAATAATACTTAAGCATAATTTTTTTAGGCATACATTTTATGTTGGCATAATCATCTTAAAGACTAATTTGTTTTGGCATAAATTTGATTCGCATAACGTTAGTAGGCCTAATGACTATTAGCATAACGTTAGTACGCCTAATGACTATTTTAGTGACAGAACCGAATTGCTGCAAAACCGACTCCACGTAGTCTTGTTTGTCCTACCCCTAGAGTGTAATTTAAAATCGCGTAGGCGCGTAGGGGTGAGCGAAAGCCGTCTGCGACGATTAGCACGCGTGGGGCCGCCGGAGGCCCGCAGCGCCGGAGCCGTGACAGAAACCCTGCCTGCTGCATGCTGCATGCTTACTTGCATGCTGCATGCTTGCTTGTTTGCTGCATGCTTGCTTGCATGCTTGCTTGCTTGCATGCTTGCTTGCATGCTGTATGCTTGCTTGCATGCTGTATGCTTTAGGATATTATGCTTAAAAAAGTTATGCTTTAGAACTTTATGCTTAATAAATTTATGCTTTAGAATATTATGCTTAATCATTATTATGGTTAGAGAGATTATGCTTAAAAAATTATGCGTAAGCTGTTATGCGTAATTATATCATGCGAAAATATAATTATGCCAAACAAAATTATGCTAAGTTATATTAGGTCTTAAAATTTTATGCAAATGGATAGGGAACCATTAATATTGTACTGAATTTCATTATGGCCCGCTAGTCGTTAATGTGATTAGAATTTGGAACATTGGTACCTCAAGTAAAAATCTCATACAAACTTTTTCCATAGTACGTACTAATCCCATGCATTTACCATAGTACCTGCACGAAAAAAAAATTGTTCGGAAATCGAACTGGCCACCGAGAGTAGAATACAAATTAAAAAAAATTGAACACAAATCAAAAAACGCGCGAATACTGCAAATCGCTTTCAAATTCTCACAAAAATGTCGAGTGACGATTAATAGTAATTTGACTCCGGAGTACATTAAATCCGAAGCCATTGGCATTGCAAACAATCTACTCCCAGAAAAGTCCAAGGAATCGTACATGAAAGCCTACGAAGATTTTTACAAATGGAAAACCACAAAAGGCGTCAAATCGGTATCTGAATCAGTTCTTTTAGTCTGCTTCCAGCATTTATCATATATAAAGCAAGTAGCCTATGGTGCATCTATTCTATGCTTAGGTCAACAATAAGCATTACAGATAATATTCAAATGAATACATACACCAAATTACTGGCATTTTTAAAAAGGAAATCGGAAGTTTTCACAGCTCAAAATGTGAAAACGTTTCTAAATGAAGCCCCTGTCCACAGCTTTCTTGCCACAAAAGTAAGTACCTACCTAATGATTGATTTTTTAGTAACTAAAATAGCTACATAGCTACTTAAACTTACTAGCGACCCGCTCATGCATCGATCGCTTGTGTGCGATCGGCTGAAGCGTGATGTATCGACAAGCCAAAATGGCGAAATTTCTGCGCTCTATCCAAGTTAAATATTATTTTAAACATTTGTTAGGTTTATGATTATGTTATTACAAATGTGTCAATCAAATCTAAGAAAGTGTGTAACTTGTAATACACAAGAGTTAATATATACATAACTTACTTGCCGACTTACTAACCTACCTGTCTATTTTTGGAGTTAATGGCAGTTGACGTGGAAATGAACTCTTAAACATTAAAATCGAATATATCGAAAAACATTCAGATCCGTTGCTCGCAAATTTGTCAGATCATACAAAACCAAAGAAGGAGGTCACTCGTAGTCCGTGGAGAATACGTAAGAATGGTCGAAAAGTACCAAGCTCTACACCCCTCTAATATAAACACTAACAGATTTGTCGTAGCTTATAATAATGGCAAGTGCACCAGGCAAGACATTGGCAAAAATAAGATCAGCACCATGCCGTAAGAAATTGCGAAATACCTGAAATTGACAAATGCCAAGCTCTACATGGGCCGTTGGCTTAGGACAACATCGGCTACTCTATTGGCGGATTCAGGAACAGACATGCCCCATATTAAAAGACAGGGTGGATGTAGTAGCGGAAGGTTACATTGATAATTCTATACAGAATAAGGATAAAATAAGCTGCCGCATTGGTGACAACATCAAACTCCTGGGACAACTTTGTCACCGCAACCATCCACAAAAAATCACTATTTATCTAGCCCGCTGCCTCATGCACCATCTTCACTAACTTTCACGATCCAAAATGATCCTCAGCAGACTCAAGTTCTGAAACTGTACTCAACAGCAATACGCAAATAAACTCCACCTCACTTCAATAAATTTACCGAATAAAAACATAGCTTTGTATTTCCACAACTGGCCTAATTTATCAAACATTATGTTTAACTTCGAATTGTTCTAAATAGCTACCTATACTCGTAGCTCTACTAACTGTAATTGTAATTATAATAAATACTTCGATTCTAATTCCTTCTATTGCTTTTTATTGTCTCGTAGATGGTGTGAAAAGTAGAGTATCCTCCTCGGGGATAAACGTGCCTTAGTCTTGGGTGAGCTTGAATTCCTCGCTGCACTCAGGATTCTTGCCTTAACTCCCGAGCAAACTCCTTTGCTCCGCTCGGGAGTTAACACTAGAATCCGTCGTTATTATACGCTCGGAATTCAATACGGCGCCCGCGACATAAGACAATGCTTTATCCCCTTGGTGCATAATCTACTATTTTTAACTTAAGCGCTATTTTAGGTTTCTTAGTTCTTTGGCTGAATGATTATCTACGTAATTGGTACTGAACAGTAGGTAGGATACCTACTACTCGGTTAAGAAGATGGAATGCATTCATTTGGCTAGTTTTTAGCTTCAAGTGGGACAGTTCCAATTTCTTTCTACGTGTCTATTATTTACTTAAGGTAACTGCAACTATTTCATCAATGGCAATCAGATGACGCCACTTTTCGCAAAAAAATCATTAAATTTTTAGTCGTCATTACAGTTGTGACATAAAAGACTTCTGAGAACATCTTAGAAACTCGTTTTCAATTTTGGTAGAAATCGCACAACCGTTAAACACGTATTCAATTGAAGAATGTACCGAGTCAACCCCTCAGTGTTTGGAATCGACTGTTAATCGTCCAACTTTGACGATTAGCTAAAGATAGATTAAAATTAATTGCTCCCACTGCTCTCCTTCGAATCGTTGATTATCCATGAGGGTTAGCAGTGCGGTTTCGTTAAACCTCATATTAATCTTCTCTGGTTGTAAACCATGCATCCTGAGTTCCTTATTAGCTGCTGAATTTGTAACGTGTTCCTGCAATTTTTTGTATTGAAGAAACCGAGTTGCAAAATTGTGAGAATTCGAATGGTCTTATCGATCGAAGCTTGCATGTCGGTTATCGAGAAGAGTAACTCTATAGTTTTCACCCGTTACTGTTACTACTGCATGTTTAGTTTTCATGGGTAGAATATTCAGTTCCATCCACAGATGTTTAGCCATCTAATATTGTAAATCTTTTTGAAGAAAATATTAGATCTTCTGCATGAAAACCGATTATGCAATTACTACAATATGTCTTCTACTATCGTCTATTTAAGCAAAGCCACGATCTAACAAAACCGCTGCGTGACGCAAATAAAGTTATGTTCGCGTAACTGCTACTTGACGCTATCACACGGCCAAAATGTCCTAATAAAACGCGCGAAGTCATGTGAACGCTTTATGAAACAGGTGCCTTGTTATAAACGCGTCTCTCTTCCCTCATCTGAATTATAACAGCCTCAAACTGCCACTGAACGAAGAACGACTGCGCCAAAGAAAATGGGCTTCCTCCACCATTACCAAAAATATTACCCAGCAATATACCTTCGTAGGAACCAGTAACTCTCCCCAAAGATGCCTTTTGGGAGCAAAGATTTTCCAAGTAAGAGTTTGGCTCCGTCGCACGTGACTTTTAATTACTAATTTCACGCTCGTTGTGGTTCCCTCGAGAGGTATGGTATGGTTCCCTTCGGAGCCAGGAGTTACGATATCATGACGTCACGGTACATAAATCATATTTAATCGTTGGGTTTATATGGGCTATGTAAATGCGAGCTCGCGCCGAAATGATAAAGTTATGGTATTTTTGCAAGTGTAATGATGACGGATGGGACTTGGTGAAATTCTGGTGGTTTTTCTGATTTAGTGGTGGTTTTAATTGACAGCTTCATGGGGCTAGCCTTAAAGAATTTCGTAGATTGAGTTCACTAATCTAATGAATTCCGGAGTGTTTTTAAAGTAACACAAAATAATTTGTAACTCTCAACGTTATAGGAAACACGCAGTGTGCTTGGAATAAGTAAATATGGCCGTCGGCATAGTTTGTAGTTCGAGAAGGCAAAGGCGGTAGTTTCTGAGATTCTCTTGTTTGACGAAAGATGGTTAGCTGAAGAAATACACAAACGCCTTTGAGTTGAGATCCCGGAAAGCAAACAAAGCGCATCACATGTCCTTATCTGATGGACAGCCAACAAAAGGCAGCTGAGGCCGAATAGAAAAAAGCTTTTGTTGAAAAATGCATAATTTGAAGTTACGTCCTGTCTTTTAATTTTAAGAAAATTTAAGTGTTTGGTACATATAACATCACGAAGGGGTAAGCAGATTTTTAGAATAGAGCTAGTAGTTACCTAATGTTTTAATCGAGGGCGAGCTTAAGCTAACTCTAGACTTAACTCAGCTCAATAATACTTTGTCCGACCTAGGCATCAAAACGGTAACCCCACGTTCTTCAGTCGCGTTTGTGACTAGAGCTGATGTACATCTGGCGAGGTGAAGCGCAGCGCATTCGTTACTGCCAAACAAATATCGACCTTGAAGCAGTTGAAATAAAGTCGAAAATAAATAAATATCAATTAGCTCGAGAGCGCGTCTAGGCGGAAAGAGGCGCACGTCTCAGGTTATTAATTCTTAGCTTTATTTTTAGTCACACAACGTTGATATTTGTTTGGTAGTGACTACCGCACCGCGCTGCGCCTCGCCAGGTGTGCGCCAGCCCTTAGATCAACTAGGCAAAAATTATATAGATACCATTATTTTACCAGATAATATTTCATAATTTATTTTGCACGGCATGCGCCTTTCAACCGTGCATTGACACCTAGTAATCACAATTTTAATGTGAACACAAATATCAGCAGTGACACGATTTGTAGCTTGTTCTTGCATTTAATCGATTTGCAACACAATTATTATTTCGCACCGAGCGACGCCGTCTCTGTTTCCTTAAAAGTTAATACAAGACATTTCAAACACTTAAACATTACAAATATATGATTTACGTTCACTTCGATTTGACATTTTAAATCAACACTACCTCTTAAGTGTGAGGCAATCCCGTCCACAGATATACTTAACTGGCATAACCAATCGTTTTATTCTAAGTCTTACAAAGTGGGTCAAGTTGTCATACAGATTGACTAGAAACTGCGGATTAATTTGGTTAACGTGTCTAGTCGAGTGGTTGGATTTGCAAATTAGCTGAGTACGAAATTAATCAATCAATATTAGAAATGATCGTTATCATAGTTTAGCCTCTGAGCACGATATGTATGAGTGCATAAGGATAAACAAGCTGCATAATTATTATACTGGTCAGGTGTTTGCTTTTAACACTTCGAGAAATCTAGATTTTGCACACCTTCGAAAGTAGTCTTGACTTGATTATCATACGAATACAGATAAATTACATAACATACATAATCAGCCTATAACGTTCCCACTGCTGGGACACAGGCGTCCTCTCTGTGAGAGGGAGCGGGCCGTAATATATACCACGCGGGCCCAGAGCGGGTTGGTAGATGTCACATGTCTTCGTTTTTTTTTTGTTCTAGGACATGCCGGATTCCTCACGTTGTTTTCCTTCACCGTTTTGAGAGCAGAGGTGATGAAATGAAATACAAAAAGTAAAGTGCCTGCCAGGGTTTGAACTCGCGGCCTACACTACTACACTCATAAGTCGGAGCCGATACTACTGGGCCATCACTGCTGATAAGAACATTAGAAACTTTAAAGTAAAACAAGCCTTGTCTAACGTTCTATGAAACTGTTACGGTTAGATAATAATGAATCCGGTTAAAAGTAGATATACAATAATTAGCTACTCCCAAAATAATTGTGAGATTAAGAAATAACAAGAAAATTCACGAGTACTATAGAATTAAAATACCTTCATATGAATCATTATTCTACCTACAAAATGATATCGATTTACAGCATTTAATGTTGTTAAACAAACAAAAACAACCCAAATTACTAATTAAAACTATTTAATTTATAACACGCACATACCTACTCGAAAATAATTTAATCGAATCATAACTTTTCGTTTCATTTTCTTGCTGTCAACTGCATAACGAAATAAACAAAAAAAAATCGTCCGTGCTAACATCAAAGAAAACAATTAATTTGAAGTAAACAGAACTTTTGCGAAAATCTAATTAGCGTGTCTAGCATTCTCGTGGCATTTCGTACTTATCTTTAATCTCTTTCTTTATTTTAAAGGTTAACGAAATTCTTTGCGGTGCTGCCAGCTATATGCTATGTGCCTTAGAAAACGCGATGGCATGACTTTGTTGTAACTATGCACCTTCGTGCTTTGGACGATACGGTAACCGTACGATAGAATTATTATTATTTTGTTTGCTTAACTTATCATAACATTATGCCTGTGATCCCCGTAGGGTTGGGCACAGCGGACAGAGCCTGGCGGGATCTCATGGCGGCATGGAGAGTGCGACTGTCGCAACCCAGCGCAGGGCACGCCACAATTGCGGCGGTAAGTCCCCTCTTCGAGGAGTGGCTTGAGAGGCGCCACGGCGTCCTCACCTTCCGCCTGACGCAGGTCCTCTCCGGACATGGCTGTATCGGGAGGTTCCTGTTTCGGATAAGGCGGGAGGAAACGCCCGGGTGTTATCATTGTGTGGATCGACCGGAGGACACGGTGAAGCATACGGTAGAGGTCTGCCCGGCTTGGGCGTAGCACCGCCGTGTCCTCATGGCGGCGATCGGCGGCGGCGACCTCTCGCGTCCGGCCCTGGTTCAGGCCATGGTACGGAGCGAGAGGGAATGAGAAGCCGTCACCTCCTTCAATAATGCTCGCGAAGGAGGAGGCGGAGCGCGAGAGGGAGAGGCAATCGCTGCGCCCTCGCGCCCCTAGTCTCCGCAGGAGGAGACACCCTGGGCGTCGGGGGTCGATTGCCGACTCCCGGCCACCGTAGGCGCGGGCTTGCGCACGGCGAGCAACGGGCAGCTCGCCGTCCTGTAAGGACCAGGCCCGGGTCGACGGCGCGTCGTGTTCCACGCGCGCCTCCAAGAGATGTCAGCACCATTGACGGGGTCCGATAGGGCCGATGCTTGCTGGGGTCGCGGATTGTTCGAAAGAGTTAAAAAAAAAGGTTGGACAGAGGCCTATCTATAGTACACACACCTTCGCCAGTTTTGTTTAAGTCCAATGTGATAGGGGGCGAACTTATTGTCATCAACCGGGCACAGATCACACATCAAATATGTCTTACTTAAATCCAGGATAATAACATCGATATTTTTTTCTATATCATAAATCATAACGTTGACGTTTACGACATGCAATTATTTTATACGGAACTTGAATTCTTTTTCGTGAATATGTCAATATGAGAGGAGGGTGAGGGTGAAGGTATGTTATAATTGGAGAGGCCTATGTCCAGCAGTGGACTTAGGATTAATATTAACATCATCATCTGTAGGCAGGTGATGATGTTAATATTAGCAGCTTCCATCAACTTATTTTTATCATTAGTAGATAAGAGAGATGAGATTAGTAGATAAACAGACATCTTAATAAAAACTTTAATATACAAGTAATATATCCCTAAGTATAATTTCAGCCTTTACTTGATAAAATTGACGCAAGCTCGAAGTTTGTGATTAAATTAGCGTTATAATACGTTTAGTTATCGAAGTGGTCGCTTTGATCAATGAAATAATCCGAACTAATTAGCGACTCGCGGTAACTGAATAATGAAGGAAATGTGATACAGGTGAAATTGTTACGGTAACTACAGAGCTTGTTTTTATCAATTACAATTTTTTTAAACGTAAATACAGAGAAAAGTGTTATTAAAAGTAGATCTTAGGCTTTTCTTTATAGATAATCCTGATTTGCAAACGGATGTTGATAGTCAAGTTTCACATATTTTTCACATATTTTTTTTTACACCACCTGCTTGATAATGTCTAATTATATGTAATGCAAACTAACCTTTAGTAAATCATTATAATTCTAATGTCGAGCCGGCAATTATATTCAACTAAATTTTATTATAACCCGCTGGTCAATCATTTGATTTGAATTTGAAACCTTCACTAAATATTCATAAATGAAAACCATTAAATAATATTCAAGAATCGAATTGCTTTGTATTACCTAGTAGAAGATGTGAAATCTAAAGTATTCTCAACGGGGATTAAGGTGCCTTCATTTTGGGCGAGCACTATTTTATCCCCTAGGTGAATAATCTACGCCAAAGCGGGAATAGTGTGCCAGGAAGCGCATTTGTAAGGCTGAGGCGGCGGGAGCGGCGACACGCGCTCGAGCGGTGGCGCGAGCGGCTACAGCAGCCGCAATATTCGCGCAAGCGCGTTGTCGAAGCCGTTCTGCCGCACTTCGAAGCCTGGCTGAAAAGAGGGGAGCGCATCTCCTTCAGGCTCACCCAGGTGCTCACCGGACATGGTTGCTTCGGTGAGTACCTGAACAGAATTGGGCGAGAGGCCACGGCAAATTGCCACCACTGCGGAGGTAGCCTAGATTCCGCACAACACACGCTCGAGGAGTGCCCTGCGTGGGCCTCCGAGCGGCGGGTCCTGGTTGCCAGGATTGGGCGAGACCTGTCTCTGCCGGCAGTAGTGAGGGCTATGCTAGCAGAGACTGAGAATTGGAAGGAAGTAGCCTCCTTCTGTGAGACCGTGATGGTCAAGAAGGAGGCCGCCGAGCGGGATCGGGAGAGGGCTGATCCTGCTCGGAGAAGAAGGCGTCGGGGAGGCAACCGCCTTGGCGCCTAATACGCCGAAACCCACTTACAAAGCTATGTAGGTGGACCTTTGGGGTCGCAGGCGCACAGAGTGGGGACTCTGTCCGCCCACTGAGTGACCCCAGGGAAGACGGCGGCACAGTGGTCACGTGCTGCCGCGCATAGCGAGGCTCAGGGGAGGCCCCTTTACAGTCTCCCCAGGGATGTGCTTTCCAGGCGTTGCACAGGGGGGGTTCCGGAATTGGTATTTTAAGAGGAACCGGGACCCCCTCTATGTGCTGATGGTGATCACCGGGGTGGTTTTAGTGAGGTAAAAAAAAAAAAAGGTGAATAATCTAACTGACTGGACAGGTCCACTCAATCTGTGTGGTTTTTCCTCAAAAGACCATCTCAGACACAAATCTACATGATCTGACCAAGATTATGTCTGGACTTTAAAAGAGACTGTGACCTCTGAGTTTGTTTCGGCCTTTCTTCTCAGACTAGTCAGATAGGAAACGCCGACCTCATCTAGTTTTTAAAATATGATTGACGTGTAAAAGTGTTTGTTCAAACCTACTTACAGAAATAAAATCATTTATCATTTATCATTAATATAACACCTATAGAACACAGACTAGCATAATATAATGCTGTTTAGACTCTGACATTCCTGTCTAAGTTATCTTTGTCAGCCATAACGTAAAAACCTAGGCTAAAATGTCAAACGTAGTTTTAACCAGAGCATCTGGAAGTGAAAAATCTGCAGGATCCTTCAGAGAGAATGTCTTATCCTCTGGCTTCAGTGAATCCTAGATGTAGGTACGGATACAAAACTTGTGTATTTGATGTATTTCACTACGTAATTATGTATTTTATTGCCATTTTATGGTAAAAAATAAAACATGTTTGAGATGACAAAGCTGCCAGTAAAATAAGGTGATTTCCCGGTAATAGGCCCTAATTAAATTGGGCTTAATTTTAGGCCCTGCCTACTCTTTTACGGACAAAGGTAAGCTGGTATTTATACAAATTTTCCAATACTCCTCGCACTAATTTATTTATTTATATGTGTTACGCGTGGGAATAAATATCACACTTTTGTATTCAAGGAAAACCTTGCCAGTTCTGGGAAAAGTTGTACTTAAATATTTGTTTATTTTACTAGTGGCTCTGTGAGCTGTAGACTTCGCGAGTCTGTCTTTGCATAGCTTAAAACTGAATTAATGTTCACCGCACACCTTAAAACACAAAGCGCGAAATGGCTAAAATATGTTTTTTTCACGTTTTCAACCTCCATATCTCCGCCATTTTGTTTTTTTTTTATAAATTGATTCGACAAAATAATTCCGTTCAAACCAGCTCACAAAATTTCAAGGGAATCGGTTGAGAAATGCGACCTGTAGAGGACAACAGCCGGACATCCGGACATACGAAAGCATTTTTGCCCAAGATGAAACGGAGACGCTTCGCGGTCGCTCGTCAATTACCAACTTCTACTTAGGCTTTCCCTATTTCGGTATCGGATGTCATAAGTAATGTAACCAGAAAATGTGTGTTCATGTGATTTCCGAGATATCATTTTACGATGAAGTAGATGGAGCGTATAGCAAACGATTGCCTCGTTCCTCTGGTGGTAGCAAACGCCACTTCTGATCATGAGGTCCAGGGCCGGCAGTCTCTACAATAGATAGCGACAAAAATCGGTTGCTAAGTCGTTTCGTTGTCAAATTCCTTTAATAGATTTTCAACTTTATTTCCAAAGCATAAGGTTGAAAATCTATTAAAGAAATTAGACATCAATTAGACTTAACGACCGATTTTTGTCGTTATATTTGTCGAGACTGCAGGGCCTGGGTTCAATTCCTGGGTCAGGCAGTTTGTTGGGTTCTTCCATCTAGAATTTCTCAGTACCAGCCCGGAATCTGGATTTGTGCCAGTTTGATGACAATAGGCTCGCCCCTGTTACATGGACTTAAACTTATCTGGTGAAATGTAAGGGCCGTGGTAGGTACCTTCTTTCTTATATCTATGGTAGGTACTATAGGTATCACTTCTGCCTAACCTTTCGGGGAATACGGGCGTGAAGTTATGTTATAAGGAGTGTCAGTGTACTGGAATATGCTACTATTTAGAAATATAAATAATTTATTTGATTATAAGTAGGTGTACAGATAAGAGAGTTTTTAAGCTATTGCATAGCTTTTATCGCGGGCTTTGAGCGCGGCGACCGAATCAAGAAATTCCGTAACGAAAATAAAACCTAACACACCCCACTCCGCCTACCATGTAGCTCGGCCGAGTGTTCGCTTAACGTGTATGTATATGGCACGACTGTACGAAGCTCGCACGGATCGAGACGAGCTGCTCCGAAATCGGACGAATACGTAAGCAGATTGCATAAGTTGATAAAAAATGCTATGCAATAGCTTTACCGCGGCAGTCCCCGAGTGCCACACGTGTTTTTTTTATTTTGAATTATAGTGCCTTATACATATATCTTGTGAAGGCCGCAAGAATCCGCTGCTTGTGGGAAGCACAGAACCAGTCGAAGTGGCAGTACTTGGGAGATGCCTATGTCCAGCAGTGGACATAGGTAAGTACTTTTTTTTCATCGATCTAACATAATTATAATTATAAGTTAAACATTAATGATGTATATAATATAATATTTTTGTAACAATAAATTTATATAAAAGTTTCCGTTGAGTTTCTTGCCCGTTCTTTTCCATGGGTACCTACTACGCTTTGGAATGGGCAACTATCTTCATATTTCTGACTTACATGACTGACCGACTCCTTGAATTCAAATGTGCCTGTAAATGCTTTGAGTTTGAGTTTTGACGTCTTTCGGCTGAAATGATGATGAAGAGCATACATATACATAGATATTTTTTATTTAAAGAACGGCAATTACTGATTTATTACAGTAGTCAGACTAACATGTCTGAAAACCGTTTAGATTGTAATAAAATTTATATAGAATTTTTTTTTTTTGTAAACTTGTATCTTATTTTATAGTATTGCTTTCGTTCTTTCAATACGAATACTGGAATTTATATAATAATTAAGCGTTTATCATACAAAATAGAATTCAAATTCAAATATATTGATTTGTACATATAGGTACTTAGGTATAATATAGTGGTACTGACATGATGAGAAATATTTTTTCTATAAAAAGACATGATATTTCATTGTAAACCAATTCGCCAAGTAACGATTTTCTCAAAATGAATGTATTATCTAGAATTGTTATGAGTTTATAACAATACTTCATACAAGCTTTCACATTTTTATTAAGTATAAGTAGGACATTAGAATAAAAAAAAATGTGGATCTTTGTATGTTTGGATGTTTGTTACTCCATCACGCAAAAAACGGCCAAACGGATTTGGATGAAATTTGACACACAGATAGCTAACCATGATTAACACATAGGATACTTTTCATCCCGGTATTACGTTCCCGTGGGATAATTTCCGACTTCCACGCGGGTGAGAAGCTGTGCAAAAGCTTATAAAGCTTTTATTTATATTTCAACTACAAGATTGATATCTGGCGCGCCGTGCAGTAATGTTATTTCGTGCCAAAGCTCTAATTGAAACCGCATTTGGCACAAATTTGCGAGTTAAAAATTAATAAAACTGCACTATCTAGAGGCATATTGCCAGCCCGAACCCTGGCTAAGGACTAAACAGGGAAATAAAACAACTTTACATATATAACCTACCTATATGACCTATAATTACACCCACGGTGGCGACATCAACTGGCCACCGAGATCGTGTGACTTAACACCGCTCGACTACTTTCTGTGGGGTTACGTGAAATCTCTAGTCTATGCAGACAAACCACGGTCAATTTCCGCCCTGAAGGCCAACATAACTCGCGCTCTTCGTGAAATTGAGTCCCATTCATGCGAAGATGTCATCCAAAATTGGTCCACCAGGATACACTACCTACAGCGGAGTCGCGGCGGCCATTTGGCTGAAATTATATTCCGTACATAATGTCATCGAATATCCTTTAAAATAAAATAAAAATTGTGGCAATATCACTTAAACAGGGTTTTTTATATTATTTTTAAGTTCGAGCGCTCTTAATGAAAAACCCTGTAAAAAATCCAAAGCGAAGATCGAATATCCTTTAAAATAAAATAAAAATTGTGGCAATATCACTTAAACAGGTTTTTTTTATTTTATTTTTATGTTCGAGCGCTCTTAATGAAAAACCCTGTAAAAAATCCAAAGCGAAGTAAATTTGGTAGTATTAACATCGGTTTCATACATATTTAAGGTTAAAGTTTGTCAAAACCTCACTTCGGGTTTATTAATTCGGGTTTTAGTACTATAAGAAACATTAATAATTAGTCAATAGTGTTCCGGGTCTGGGTGTTTGTGTAAGTTAGACTTGAGTATGTTGCTTAAGATACATGATGAGTCGTAGAACAAGAAAACCAGGAACAGTTTACTTTTTGCGACGTAATACTGAAGTGGAGGACTTCACTATTATGTCGTAAAAAGTAAACTAATAACAGCATAATATTGTAATTTATTTGAAGGGTGATTTGACATGTTCAGAATCGAGCCTAAAAATACTAGGAAGTCTATAAAAACCACTGTTTTTGTAACGTTTATCAGGAAACAGCATACCTATTTGCCACAACTTACAGCGCCATCTAGTGCAAACTCAAGGAACTTGTACACATCATAAAGTCCCGCAAAAGCTTTCAGTGCGGGCTTCAATGCTGAATTTCAGCCAGCGTAAAATATTTGTAAATATTATTACTTACCATTCGCTTTGAAAGGAAATAAACCGTAAGATACGTTAATACAAAAAATAAACATAAAGTAGATCAACCATTTATCAGATTATTTATAGTACCTACATACGTAAATCTTTTCTGGGGTACTGTGTTAAATGTTCCAACAAAATACCTTGTGATATATTGCAATCAAATAAAAGAAAAAAAGCTCATATGAAAGTACACTTTGTAATCAAGCATATTACAAATTAGATGATTATATCCAAGATAAGAATGCTTGGAAACATGCTGGTCCTGCTCCTTAGGACAATCTAGAGTCTAGACAAAATCAAACTGGTTGCTAATTTAATTGAATAATTTATTATTTTTATGACATTGATTTTACATTCTGTAATTACTTTAGCTGACACACTAAATTAGTACTTGATAAAATAGAAAAATCATCTACTTTTATAATATTTGTAAATATGTTAGCATGTGTGTGTGTGTGTGTATCTAGCACATAATTAATGTACCTGTCATTGCTTTATATTTAATTATTTTTACCTATTGTGGTATAGTAATTTTATTGTAGGTGCATCGTCTGTATACAAAATATTGTAAAACATTTAAAAGAGTAGACTTTGTAACGGTGGAGTTTGTTGCCCATTCTTCTCCATACGAAACTGCCTTTTGGAAGGGGCACCTAGAATCATGTACTTTTTTGTAAATTTTGATGTTCATAAGGGCATTTTATGTACCAATTTGAAATAAATGATTGAACTCTCTTTGCTTTGCTTATTTGCTTGATTTATTGATTTTTGTTTTTTCTCAAGTCAGCTATACTGTTTACTTGAAGAAATTATAAATGATCTAGATACGTTTTCTATCTATCTATACCGACCATTGTGTCACCTCAGGTAAAATTTCTACTGCCGGGGTCGCGGATTGTTCGAAAGAGTTACCGTGGCCCTGGCGCACAGGCAACTGAAGGAACACGGGTGGGTTTTAGTCAGTAAGAGTCTGACACGCCCTTCCGCTCCGCCCAGAGCGGGAGAGGTCATTTGATGATTTCCCACCCAAAAAAAAAAAAAAAAGGTAAAATTTCTAGTTTTATATTGGTTATACTTATTACACATAATAAATACATACAAAATAAAGAATATTCAATCTATCTATTTATTTATCTACGTATAACAATGTTTCTACCTACATGAGATTTTGAAGACGAAAACATATTTATTCCATTATTTTCCAATTATTTCAATAAATTTAAGTAGCGACCCGAATTTTAGTATGAAAGCTGTTTATCAGTTACTAACGGTACAATGTATTTTTTGACGCAATCAGAACTTTCTTTTTTGAATAAAAAATAAACGTCGTAAACATTTTGTAAGTCTGTTTTTGACGAACTTTGTCAGCCAAAGGAATACAGACAAAGCCCTTAATTATAACTATATTACAATTTCTAGGAACTGAATATTCCAAAACCTCTAAATTAAATGTACTTAGTAGTTACTCCTTATTTTGGTTAAGGGATAATCGCACTTATGTGTTTAGTCGTAAGAGTGATAAAGTGAGTTCAATCAAATTACCTGTTGTTAATAGTTTTGAGTTTCATGAGAATTCCGTTGCGGTAGCAAGTATTTTTTGCCAAAAATAGTTTTCGATTAGCTGAAACCATTCCTAGATGAAAACTAGCATTTCTAAAGAGTTAGGGTCGGATATCTTAGTTGTAAACTTAAGTGAAAAGCAATCGACTCAAATAATTTATCGCTCGTAGAAGTGTCGAAGCGCCTGAAGGCAGAACCCAAAATTTAGTGATGTGATGACGGCGGCGTAGTAATAAATATCTTGCAGCAAAATACTGAAGAAAGTTAAACATAAACTATCCATAGGAAACGAATAATTTAAGTTTTGCCGTAAACTAATACAAAGTACATTGGATAGAGGTACAGGAGGCCGCACGCCAGTAGTAACAAAATCAGTTTAAGCTGACCTCTGATTCTGTTAAATCTCCGTACTATGCCAGGCCAGCTCAAGGTTAAAGTGTTACTTCTGACGTGCGGCCTACTGTACCTCAAGTTGATTTTCGATAGGCTGTAAAGATCAGAGATCAAACTCAATCAAATCCCCCGTTTGACATCTAATTTAGGTAAAGAAATATTAAATTCCTATAGTTTTCAAAACTGCCCAAGACACAGATTATAGTAAGAGAAGTAATCCCAAGGACTTACACGTCTTGTTATAGTTGGTTATCAAAAAAACTTGAAAAATACCTCCACAATTGACATTAAAACCGATCAACCAATTTTTAAAACAAATTAAAACATACTTAAAAAATTCCTTAACTCGCCGATATGATCGTATGGGTAGGTGAATCGTGTGTAATTTTAGCACGAGCTACCATAAATAATCGTTCTCTATTATTACAAGCGCCTTAATCAAAAGATTGTAATCTCAACATTGTCGGATGCGACTTAATCGGGCCCTTTCGACACAGAATAAATAAGTACAGAAGGCCGTCTCCATTCAACAGGCGAAAACGGCGCACGCACTGATAGACCACACTGCGATGTATTTGCGGACGAATGGAAGAAGATCTTGTCCGTATGTTTCGAGTATTGTGAGACAAACGTATGATAAATGATTTTATTTCTGTAAGTAAGTTTGTACAAACACTTTTACACGTCAATCAAGTTTTTTTTAAACTAGATGAGGTCGGCGTTTCCTATCTGACTACTCTGAGAAGAAAGGCCGAAACAAACTCAAAGGTCACAGTCTCTTTTAAAGTCCAGACATAATCTTGGTCAGGTCATGCGAAGACCATGCAGATTGGTATCTGAAATGGTCTTTTGAGGAAAGAACCACACAGTTTGAGTGGACCTGTCCAGTCAGTGCACGCATTTGTCAGTAATCGTGCAGCTCGACTCAGGAAGTCAGGACATAAGGAGCTCAACGATTCGACGAACAATACCAAAGAAAGGACATTTGGGTTGGCTGTCATGTAGACTTTAGTGGTATAATTTATACGTCATAAGCCGTGCTTCCGATAGGATTTACAATCGACAAATATGACGAACTTTCATTTCTTGTTCCTGTGTTCCTTTAGGGGATTAATTTTCAAAAATCGTCCCATACTTTCGCTATATTAGGAAGTTTTGTACAACATTTAATGCTGCTAGACCCTGTAGTTTAAGCGATATATGTCAGTGACTGAATAAACGAATGAATTTTTTTTAATATGTTGGTGCTTTTAGCTAATATAATAATTGGTCTTTGACCGTTTCATGTTTTAACGTTAAATAAGTAAATAGACGCGTGCCTACTTTTGGCGATCACAAACTAAATTCCCGCGGGGTAATTACGTAACGCACTAACAGTAGGAATGGATTTCATTTCGACAGTTCAACAACATTCATTGGGTTATTTACGTTGTCGAGCAGATAATTTTTTCGAACTTAAGAAGCAATGGATTAGCAATAAGCTTCAAAATTATTCAGATTGTGATAGATAGCGTGTTACGTAATTAGGGTGCTGTTCACGAGTAGGTACGCAATCGCTGTTCGTAAGCCGTGGCCGAGTGTGCATGGATTTTTGTTTGTAGTATGCTGACCTTCTGGTACTTATCTACTTTATTCTTTCGACCCTTATACCATTGGTTTACGATCACTTTTCACGCAAACTATTCGAGATTTAACGTGATAGCGGAGTCATGATAAATTCGTTGAGAATAGCCGGACAAAGTTATTTGTCGTGTTTGTAACGTATTAATCAGCTGTTCAAAAGAGGTAGTGAAATACTGAGCGTTTAAAATAATGAACAATTAAATAAAGTTATTCATAACATACCTGAAAATATGGAAAAGGATTTTTTGTTGGAAGGTAAATGATGGATGAAAGCTGAAGAAGTTTTAATTAAAAAGTAATGAGTAGTTAAAATACCAGCAAACCGAACGTAAAAGTTATCATCTAAAATAAAAATGAATCGCCGAAATGTATGTACGCGCATAACTTCCGAGCCCTTGAAATAATTTGTTTTATTTTTTGTTTTTGTTTTCTTTATGGTCAAGACAAGGTTTATATAAAAGAAAATTTAAAATAAAGGTGAATAAATGAGACAGTAGAGGCAGGTAGGTTGGGTAGGTAGGTAGGTAGGGTAGGGTAGATAGGAAGGTAGGGTAGGTAGGGTAGGGAAGAGTATGTAGGTAGAGTAGATAGAGTAGTCAGGGTAGGTAGGGTAGGTAAGGTAGGTACGGTAGCTAGGGTAGGTGTTAGATACTTAGTGCTCTCTGTGCGAAGCCGAGCCGGGTAAAGCTGGTAATTAATAATAATAACAAAAAACATCATACACCATTTCGCTTATACAGTCATTTGCGACAGAGCCCAAAAGTATGAATAATTTACCACACACACCTACCAGCAAAATGATAATATATGCCACACCACCTTCATATCACTCAACGATTAATATCTCTAATCCCTCGAATTAATACGGCTTTGCGCTCAACTGACACCCTGAAAACTACGTGCACTAAATAAATAAACATAGTTTGGGGCGCTTCGACCTAAAAGGACAGATGAATTGAAAATCCCTATATCGTTTGAGAAACTTTTTGCCCGCTAAGACGAAAATTATGCTTGTGCAGACTTTGATTTTCCCCATCATTGACTATGGTGATGTGTGCTACTTTGACTTGAATGCGGTTTTGCTAGATAAGCTCGACAGACTGCTCAACAATGGTATCCGGTTCATTTTCAACCTTAGGAAATATGACCATGTGTCGAGTTATAGGACTGAGCTCAAGTGGATGTCCATTCGCCAAAGGAGAAGTTTGCGCGCTTTGACCACACTTTTCTCCTTTCTCAACTCCCCCACCCCTCCTTCTTATCTTATGTCTCACTTTCAATATTTATGTTCTTCACACGCTAAGAATCTGCGATCTTCCAATAATCGTCTCCTACTCTGCCCTCCTCATACTTCTGATTTCGTTCATTCGTCCTTTCATATTCAGTCCATTGTTCTCTGGAATGCGCTTCCTCTTGATATCAGGACGGCCACCAGTCGGTATGCATTTAAGCGAAAATTGCAGAGTTATTTTCAAAATAAATAGTGTAGAGTCATCTCATTTACCTCCTTCCCTTTTAGTGTATATATATAGTATATATATATATATATATATGTATTATATAATGTAGGTATATATTATAGTAAATATATATGTATGTGTATTATAAGTTTATAACCTATTTAGGTACTTGTATACCTATTTCATATATAATTAATTATGTTATCTTTTTAATATTTTTTTTTATTATTATTAACGCCTGTTAAGCAGAGCACCTGCCATCTTATCTCTACACCACCCTTGGTTGACTGGTAGAGAATGCCTAAGGCATTAAGTCCGCCTTTGTATGTTATTGTGTGCGAGAAGTTTAAATAAATAAATAAATAAATAAAATGGTACGTATTTCGGGTAAACTGTTTACGAAGTGTGAGAAAGAGTGAGTATTCTTTGTAGAAGAAATTTTGAAAGAGTATGTCTATCTTTGTGAACACCGCAGGGATCCACTGGATACGAGAAGCACAAAACCTCTCGAAGTGGCGATGCTTAGGGGAGGCCTTTGTCCAGCAGTGGACGTCTTTCGGCTGAAATGATAATATTGATGGTATCTTTTAAGGTCTATTGTAAGATTTGAAAAGTAAGGCGTCATCTCACCACAAATGAATGCCCGTTTTTAGCAACACTTGGTGACAGCTAAATGAATGCCTTCACTAAAGCGCACTGTTGTTTTTTCACCGGTCATCTCAGAGCCAGGAGTTGAAAATCCAACCCTGCGGTGTTCACAAGGATAGAGATACTCTCTCTCTGCCCGCGACTTTGCTCGTGTGGAAGTCGTAAGACACCACAATTAACTAAAATAACAGCCCAATTTTTAAAAAGCTTTCTTGTATACTACGTTTGTAGTTTGGTCTCAGCAGGCAAATATGAAGAGAGTCAGGACTAGAGACGCGGGAGCAAGCGACGTACAGTTGTCCGTGCGAGAAGCAACTCGTCCTGAGGTCGACACCCGCAGCCTTCAGTAGTAATTTCCCATTGCTTGCGAAGTTTTTAGTGAATTAATGAACGCGTTCCTGAATATAAAACCTAATGGCACAACACTGATACACTGACTTATGCTTTCTAATATAATTGTAAACACAAGGGATTTCTCAATAATAGTTATTTAACCATAGAAGTTTATTTTTATTATAACCAAAGATGACAGAAGATACCCAAACTTTATGTTTTTCTGTGTAGGTTTTACGGACTATCAACTGTTGAGTATCGAAAATAGGTTTCAAAAGCAGTCGTCGAACCGCTAAGCTATTTGTTTTTTTGAAACTTGACAAAATAGTCGTTGTTATATTGTGTTATGATTGACTGCACAACTCCATAAAGATATAGCGTGATGATAATCATTTACATGGTAAAAATATTCCGTAAAAATATATTTAAAAAATCCGCAATATTTCGGCTCGTTTTTTTTCCCCAATTTACTTTAAACTATAGAAAAATACGAACAAGTTGCAATATTGCTCATCACCCATAGCTAATAGCGTGATAATTTATATCCTACTGACTGACCAGACTTATAGGGAATATCTATGCAAAATTTAAACAAAATCTATTCGGTAGTTTTTGCATGATGCTGGAACATACATTCAGACAAGCAAACAAATATCTAAATAATATATTTTCGGCAGTAGAATCGTTCCCAGACCTCGCAGAAATTACTTTAAAAAAATTATATTCAATGTATAGTTTTGACTTCGCTACGATTTTATTATATGTATAGACTACTCTTAGGTGTCACGTAGTGTTAGTGAAAACGGGCAATAGTATTGCAACAATTTTAGGATCCACTTTAACTAAGATAATAATGAAAAGGATAGATATACTGTTTGAACTAGAAGATGCTTTGTGAGATACTGGAACAAAGCTTTTGTCTCATGAAACACAAAAGTAACAACAACTAACAAGCCTAGTAATATGTATCACCGTGACAAGATATATGGCACAGTCTTTGTTGTTTAGAACTCGACTAAAAACAACGTCTTTGTACTGTGTTGCGTAGATCTGTAATTGACATATTGTCAGTCGACGTATCGAAGATGTTATTAGACTCCCTATCGTAAATATACGGGTTTTTACCTCCGAATTCTCAAACGCTACTAAACTATACGACATTCTTTATAGTATTTCTGTCACTAAAATACTCCTTGAAGTGACAGGGATAGCGCAAGAATAAAGGATGTCTCAAAATTGAGATGCATTTGAAAATTCTGCCGTAAGTTTATATTTGTTTATAGAAAAATCTTAAGCACATAGTAAGGGATAGCTGTCAGCTAAAAATAAAATAATACACGACCGTAAAATGTGGGTAGGTTCAACATTATCGATGGTTTCAGTAATGCACAATACGCGATAAAGCGGTCTTAGGAATATTATCAGTTTTAATCGTAAAGTTTCTGGAAATAGAATATTTGATGTGAGCGTTCATTGAACTTTCACAGCAGTAAAGATTTTTATTAGTGATGATACTGGAAGTTTTACATATTGATGACTTCACAAAAATACCTTCCTATGCCGTCAGCCCAGTGATCGAATGGCTATGATAACCCAGCGCTGGGGCTCTGTCTCGCATAGGGTCGTAGCATTATGCTGAGCGATTGCCGTTTTGCGTGAATGTGACGCATATTTTCCCCCAATTCGTTCTGTTTTGTGTTTGTGTGTTTTTTCTTTGCGTCATGTTAAACGCAAATAAATGTATTTTCTTTTCTTTTTCTCTTTTCTTTCTAACGTGGCTCTCATTCACTGACAAATATTTCAAACAACTCTTCTAATGAAAATACTGGCGTCATCGGGTGATCATTGCTTCATTAACATAAAATACCCAATAATATATTATGATTCCATGAAAGTACCGTACCACAAAGATTTTTTGGCACTTAAACATCCTTAACAGGGGGGCGTAGTTGGTAAACATTTTTTTTGTGAATCAACAACCAAGGAGTTTGTCGGCTGTTTAACCGGTGATGCCTGTGGTTGCCTTAATAAATTAAGGCCTCCAGCCAGAGCTTAAAAAACTTATAAACTAGGCGACTACACGCTAAGGGCATCCCCTGTGGGGTACGGACCTCGGCTTAGGGCGTCGCTGGGAGAGGGCAGCAAGGGACAGGCTGGATCGGAATTATTATTAAGGGACGAATTTAAATCCACAAGCTCAGCCACGCGGGCTGGCTCGAGCAAGGGTCGGGGCGAAAAACATTTGTGAAATTAATTTGTGGAATTATATTGAAAATTAAGATGGCGGTGTTAGTTCCGATTTTTGTCATTATTTGTCATTTATTTCTAGCGTGAAAGTATTAACATTTTAAAACATAGTAAACTCACTTAGGTGTATGGTATTCAATACTATTCATAATCCCAAATAATCCCTAAAGCGCTTTTAAAAGCATCCAATGAAAACAATAACGTCAAAGCTGAAACAATATGGCTAAAAATAAGTTTACTAATGGTCTAAATTGAGATTCTCATTTATTTTACATCGTTCAAAAAAAAGTTTCGAATAAATTAATACGTTACAGTTAACGATCAAATTCGCCTAGTTAACAGATTGTAATCAAAATTAATTACTGTAATCTCGACTACTTTATCTACTACATGCACGTGTCGACCAATTAAGTGGCTTGTTTGTGAGCACGATAACATTAATCAATGTTATAACAAAATCATTGAGCACTTTCATTTAAATAACAACTGTTTGAGCGACAGTTTTGAGTTAAGTAGTTGTCAAATGTTAGATGGTAAAAAGTTTATGTCAAGTTTAGATATGACATTCAAAAATTATGACGTTTGTCGTGTTCGGAATGACTTGCACCTAAATTATGATAAGTAAAGCTTACTGACATGAATCAATTCTTAAAAGCAGTCCCCTCTTTGAGGACAGATTATCAATTTCTAGCTTTTCATACTTTTTAGTACAGACCTACGTGGTATTGACTACATTTTGGTCTCTTCCACAAAAGCAAGAGTTAACTCAAACGGTCGTGGCACTTTCTTAAAAAGGTGCACAGACTATGCCTACAAAATTTTTCACTGTTATTCTGAGAAATGGATTGAACTTGTAGTACAGAATGACTCAAAAATCTCCCCGGTGTAAATACAAATAATTAACATTGTATATGGTTGCAAATATTTCGGTGGAGTTGGATTAAGAAAAAGTATATTTTTTTACCAAAATTCACGAAGGAATTTTCAAGTTATTTGTAAAGGTATATCAATAACGTGGTAGCCAGCCCACTAAAAGACCTTTTAGTGAGCTAAAAGTCACGTTCAACATTAATTTTGATAGACATAAATTCGCAATAGCAAGTCGAACAGCCTAGGTGTAACAAACACACCCACTTGCAATATAACGACTTAGATATTTAGTATTAAGTCAGATCATTACCTAGATGCACGTCATTTGACAAACTTGAAATTGTATTTCGAAACAGCCTATCATGATTTTTTTTCTTTTATTGCGATGTGGGCCCGTTTTTGACCTCCATCTTGCCTGGTGGAAAGCGATAGATGAAGTCTACGACGGAACGAGCGAGCTTTGAAACTGACGAGTTATAAAGTGAAAGGGAACTTGGGTCAAGTGAGTTTGAAGTCAGCTGTCAATAGTGTGAATCCCTAGCGGTCCCATGCATCAGGTGGAACGACCGTTCACTTCATCTAAATTTTCATATGAGATTTTTACAGGATATGTCGGCTGTGCTACAGATGAACACCAAAGTCATTCCATAATTATTCCATTATTATTATTTTCGTCAGTAAATCAATAACATATCTTGAACATAGAAATCTCATTCTTTCTACATAGTATTAATGTTGTACTATGGTCTTAAAGTATTGTAGGTACGGTAAGTAGTATAGAAAACAAACGGTTAATTTATCAAATTAAATTTCATTTGAAAACATGTATCGGTTTCTTACAAAACTTCAAACGACCTTGGTTACTTATCTCTTTTGGTGACTGTACAACTATACGGAATTTTATAAACAGTAAATTCGTCGTTATGGAATTAGTTATATCAGCTACATTTGAAATAAACACATAGGTACATACATAAATTCACGCCCTCTTCCCATTGATGTAGGCAAAAACTACAGAACGCTACCTGCAACGATCCTTTCACTCCTTTTGCTTCGTTTACTTTCATACATCTGGTCATACACCCACGCCGGTTGCGAAAAAAACGTTGAAAACAAACTAATAACGTAAAAAAACTGCGGGAACATTACGTAACACACAATGACAATGCCTGTAATTTTGACAGATCAACAACTTTCATTGCGTCATTTACGTCATTGAGCAGACGAATTTTTCATACATAAAGCAATGAATTAGCAATTTCTTTCAGAATTTTTCGGATTGTGATTAAAACTGTGTCACGCAATTGGGGTGCAGGCTCAGAAAGTAGGTAAATATACAAAATAACAGAGAAATAAACGTGTATGTAAAGTCCTCTACGTATTGACAATGTAATTTTGTATGATTTATGTATTCCAAACAACTCCAGGTTTGATTTGAGCCACCCAATTATTTTTGAGGCCATTAGGGATCCGTTTGGTGATTTATTTATTTAATACTTCAAGCACACACATGTACAGAGGTGGACTTAATGCCAGGGGCATTTTCTGCCAGTCAACTTACAGCATCATTATCATTCATCAGGAGTCATTATTACAGCTGTTAGTAGTAATAGTGATATTTTGTTTTGAATAATAATTTAAGTGCACCCGTACATCAATAAGGCAATCGAGATGTAAGACTAGAAGTACCTAGGGGCAACTAGGATCAATTCTTCATTAGCTTGTAATTTGGTCACAAATTACAAAGTCAACGCAGAAAGCCATCTTGCCGACTAGCTGACTTTGGCATGTCAGTTCCAAAGTACCTTTTATTGGTATACTTTATTGAATTAAGAGATTTGACTTTGACTTAGAAAAAGTTCGGCTTTGTAGAGTTTCGCCTCTGTCACTTGTAAGTTGTACGTGTATGTGACACTCTTTTGCTAAAGCTCTATTTGACATATTATGTAAATAAAGAAATCCATTTATTTTCAAGCGACACAGGCCCATAGAAAAATACCTTAACCTAAACATACATATTTTTATTGTATACAAAATTGTGTTAGTAAATAAGGCTTAAGGCGAATCTTCAGCTGTAGCCTTCCAAATTCAAATTTTCTTTTAGAATTTTTAAAAATATTTCATATGAAAATTCTTAGGTGGAACAAGTTTCCAAAGCTTGACGATTGATATGAAATTTATGATTATTATTTAGTAAATATACCATTCCTACAGTCGCGAATCCCATTCTGATTAACATACGACGTGAAACAGAACTGCAATTTGCAAAAAACTAAAGAAAATTTGAATTTGGCGGACTACAGCTGTTAAGAAGCTGTTACCTTAAGACTATGTTAGTATTTCACTTTGCTTGTTCAGCTTGACTTTGTGTTGTTCTATGGTACTTTTCCACGGAAACAACGGAACACCACGTCCTGCGGCCAAAAGGTTGGTACGCGCACCACGAACGCCTTAGAGTTGACACTGCGGCGCGACTCCAGTAACTGCACCCTCGGCGTGTACCTCGTCTTCTGGCACACGTATTCCAGGATGTCCTCCGCCTTAGTGGCGTAGTGCAGGCGAGAGATGTACACCAGTGTGTTCAGCTTTGCAGCACGTTGGCTCATTTCGGGCCCCGTAGGAGCTTTGCCCTGCCTGGGTACTGTTTCATCATCAGCTCTCAAGCTCTCTTATTTATGATATCAGTACATTCTTCTTCTTAGCGTATCGATCGCAAAGTGTTCAAACATCTTTGTCCCAAAATTCAGCTGCGCGAACTCCACTCACTGATGCAATCAAAAGATCATCAAGTGCGCAGGTGACAGGGCATGCGGCGCAGGATGGAAGGTGGGCCATTGTCTGTGGGGAGGTGCCGCATACACACTTGAGATCTGAGCCGTCTGTGAACCCCATATGTGTAGATTGTCTTTGCTGCGGCTGACTTGGGTTTAAAATCTATTTAGAACTTTCCAAGTCGGCCACGGTAACGTGTGCCTACGAGGAAGGCTCTCAGATGGTTGGATAAAATTTTCAGGGGGTTTATACAGCTCCCGCCATAGATTATATCCTGCTATGGAGGCGTTACTATTGGCTGGACTAGCTGGACCCACGCACCCAATAAAAAATGTTCGGTTCTTCAGCCTCTGGGGGACTGAGTCGTGGTCGTGCATTGGATGACGTGAGTTAGCTTGTAGCTTCGCCCTCTCGATGCGGCTGGCTATGGTCCTGTAGTCCTGATATCAGTATGAGGGAAACCGTATGCAAAAGCGACTCGTGAGGGCTATTTAGGTTCACCTAATGCTAATATGTTTTTTGTGCCACAATTAAAACGAATACACCTATCAACTCAAATATCCAGCAAAATATATTATTTACACCGAGTTAATATAAGTAACAGAATTGTAACTACTGGAAGGTACACCCGTTGCCCAGGTAACAATATAATTTAATTTACCGTACAAGTGGCTACGATTAAATTACTATTCCTGAGTGCTTTCCAGAGTTTAATATAACTCCGTACCTTCAGACGGGATTTCGGATTTGCTCGATGACATAATACTCAGACTGAAGTAATAAAAGTCGCCGCTCTCAATTTTCTGGTCAGTTATTTAAAACCGGCTGTTAAGAATGAGTTCGAGTTTGGTTTGAGGTTCAGTAGGTCTTGAGAAGGTACAATCATAAAGTTGGCACTGTCGCAAATAGCTGTCAATTATTCCGCTGTTAAGGTTAATTTGTTAATATTACTACATGAAATGATGAAATATCGCTCTGTAGTGCACTTAACTGTTAATTCATTATTACTAAATACCGAATAACCATCTCGGATTTGGTACCTAGTTATTATTAGCTATTTCTATACAACAGCCTTGTTATTAATTTGAGTAGTAACTATATATTATAGATAGAATAATATATCTATTTTATTTTAGTCTTCGTTTCATTCAGACACTGTTTGATGTTGATTTTGGTGTCTGTCCTAATTTTTCAGTAGCAATTTTTGTATTATATTTGTATGCAGATACGGGGTAGCATAACATTCTATAATATGTATAGATAGAATAATTTCAATAAATGAAAGACGGTAAATGATCTTAAGATATTTAGTTAGTTTGGGTATTGTCGTCTCAAAATAGCAAGGTATAGGTAGGTATTTTTCAGGTATTACAAAGACTAGTTGCCGTAACGGAATAGAAAATCTGTAGGTTAATATGTGATGATTCTGTTAAACTTTTTTGATACTGTGGAACCCTAAAACGAAGATATAACCGTTCAACGGACAGAATTAATTTATAAGGGCGCCGACTATTAATAAAAAGCTATATTTCATCATTATAATCAATGAAGATACCATTTTTAATAACAACACTACTGAACTGTTTGTTTTTAATGGTTTGAAGGGATTATGTATTTAGGATGATGTTTTTTATTTAGGTCACGTATTGTAAACCATAATAAGTTTTCATAATATTATTGCTTTAAAAGAATATTGTCTTGTAAGTAGTTGATTTCATTATAGTATCTCTATTAAAATAATTCCAACGAGATTCGACATCATTTACCCCCGACGCAAACAGAGGGGTGTTGTAAGTTTGACCGCTACGTGTGTGTGTGTCTGTCTGTGGCACCGTAGCTCTTAAACGGAAGAACCGATTTGGATGCGGATTTTTATTTGAAAGCATGTTTTCCTGCGGTGGTTCGTAAACATTTTTTATCAAAATCGGTTCAGCCATTTCAAGGTCATCAGCTCTGTTTTGTGTCAGGGGTTTTTTAATTTTAGCTATTATAATATTTTGTTGGAGTTTATTAGTTTTATTATTAAATTATATTTAGTTTTGAGTACGAACGTTGACGGCATTAAAAGTAGGGGAAGACCAAATAAGCTATGGATGGACTGTGTATACGATAATATGGCTAGAAAGAGAGTGAAAGGAAGAAGAAGAAGAAATAGAAGGCGAAAGGAGTATGTAAGGATCGTAGCAGGTGGCGTTCTGTAGTTTCTGCCTACCCCCATGGGAACGAGGCGTGAGTTTATGTTATGTTTAAAGGTAGTGACTACTGTGATGACGACTAATAGAAAAATATGGAAGCAGAAGTCATGCTACGACGACCCTGAATAAATTGGTATAAGAGCAAGAGAATGATGAAGGACGATAGACACTACTTCTTATGTGTAAGTACACACGGCTACATAACAAGCTATATATTTCCAGTATACGTTGATCTCGCATTGAATAGGATTTTCGTACAATGAGAGGTCAGCTTATACTGGAAATATAGCCGTGTATACAATAAATGAATATGGATATGATAATGAACATCATAGCGCCTGTCTTTTCTGAAGGGGTAGGTGTCTAAAGATCGCTTTTAGCTATAAGACCGCCCATTGTGTCACCCTGTGTAAAATGTCTACTTTATATTTGTAATTTTTATGGTGTACATAATAAAGAGTATTTTATTCTATTCTATTCTATTCTATTCTACCACATACCCACATTACGCTAGTTTTGTCAGTAAAATTACGTGAACAATATCATAAACAGGTACTCGTAGTTGCCGAAAATTGAGGATCAAATTTGCTACATCTGCGCAGCGCCTCAGGCTGCTTGAAAAATCCAACCTTGCCTAACCCAGCCACAGAAGCTCGAAAAAAAAAATTGCTTAGTCAACGAGGCGGTAAGTTTTAGTAATATTACAATTTTTTTTCTATTTTCATTTTATTTAAAAAAAAAACATCTGAACAATCTATTCTTATCTCACTGAAAAGTACAGACTTTTAATGGTTCAAAATTAAAAACCGCAAGTTAATAAATTATATATAAAGTGCTTATTTTTATCGGAACAGACAGAAAATAACCTCATAAATTACCTATTTCCGATCGGAACGTTTATATCGGGAGTTGTTTGAATACTTTAGAGAAATGTCTAACAATTTTTACGCTTTTCTATCGGAATTTTGTCAAACTTTTTTATTGCGAAATATTTTTATGGCAGGCACTAGGTATTTTTTTTATGGCCAAACTTTTTAGTCATGACCGTTTTAGTTGGATACAACGTGAGCCCGGAACACTCTGAAATGTCGGAACCATTTTATGTGTTTTATTTTATTTCGTGTTGAGTTTATAGACCTGGGTATAAATACCAGGGTGGCAGGTTTAAACCTGGGAACCTGAACCAACAGAGTGATTTTTTCGATGTGTTATTTTGTCATTTCTAAGATAATCTACGACGAAGGAAAGCATCTTAAGGAAATCTGTTTTTTATACACGTAGTCTGAGTTGCGAAAAGATTCCTCTGTATGAGAAAGTCCTATTACAGGAATAACGGACCAAATGTAACTTATAAGCTGATTATGTGTTAGGCAGGTTACCTATTTGTCAATTTGGTTATTTATGTTCTACATATTTATTCATTCTTTAGACTGGCCATGTTGTAGGTAGATCTATAAGCTTTTAGATTAAACCCAGCGATTGGTTCTCACACATAAATGTATTGCATGTATTTCATCAAATATTTATTAAATCCGCACTCTATCACTTCCATAGTTCAGCAGGTAGTCGGATTAGGTCACTGGTACAACAACGTTTGTTAAGCATTAAATATGCATAAAAATATTGTCCCTAGCATTCCCGATAGGAAATCTATCTAAAATTCACGCGAAATAATCCTACATTCATCATTTTTTCGCAACACTCAACGCGTCCACGTCCGTCAGTCGTGTGCGGCCAAAAATAAATATTTATTAAAATATGTGAATAATTATTTGGCGATTCAGCCAATCACGAGGCGCGATTTATAGCCCGCCACTGCTCTTGTTTATTTTTGTACTGACAGGGAAATTGAGCTTGCTCTGGTTTATCAACGGGCAACACTGTAGAAAATAATGTTGCCTCACTGCCTCAGGTTTAACAGTTCAGTGGTACTGAAATTGCTTTATGATTTAATCTGGTCATAAATTGTGTGTCAATTATGGTCTTTACTGTAGACATTACCAACCACGGATCCTGCCAGCATTATGGGGCTGCGCTGTTGTCAGTAAAATTGCCCTGACGAGTTTATTTTTAAAGCAATTATGCAAAAAGCTTGCTCCTTATATCGCTTTACAACGTGCTTTACTCGTCCATAATGATAGGCTTTCTATATACCGAAGTTGTTTCAATTATGTAAATGAAGTAAATAAATACTCCTCTAGAGAATAAAACGGTCTTACATTATTTACATAAAGGCAATAAACATGTTTCTGGACCTCCTGTGGTGTGTTTTAGCTACCTTTTACGGAATCCAATATTCCAATTTAATCGAGACTGCTCTGAAATATAGCTGTATAATAACATATATATAATATAACTCATAAAATCTGACCGTCACGGATGTATACCTTAAGAGATTTATCATTTAAGAGCAGCATTGATAAATACAGGGTGGCAGGGACATCAACGCGAAAATTGTAACCCCATACAACACACACACACACACACACACCCACACACAGCACACACACACACACACGCACCTGACGCACCCTCACACACAGCACACACACATAACACACAACAACAAAAAATGAATGAATGCATGATGATGATCAATGTGTCACATTCACTACATGATTCTATACCCCATAGCGTAGCAAATTTTAGTCGATTATCATAAAAATAATCTGCTGTTTCATAGAAAGGTACAATACCTACGCGGTCAAAATGTATGGAACAGCTATTTTTTTTTTAAACCTTAAATTTCAATGCAGAGATTTCAGAATCATGTACTAAATCCATGGTAATGGGTTGCGCGTCCAATTCCTTGCCAACCTGTATAAAGACTAACAGTGTGACCCAAACTTTTATAACATGCAAGTAATCAAGGGTTTTTAAGTAAGTAATTCTGGGAGTGAGGACGTCAAAAAGCAACTGATGCCGCGATTGGCGTGGCCACCTACTGGATCTAAGTCATCGAACATAATACTTATATCTATGTTTACCTTCGACTCAGAAAGAAAAAGTGTTGTTTAAGGAATTATCAGCATATATTAATGATAAATGAAAAATGATTTTATTTTCTACGAGCAATGTGCTCTGTCCATTGCCAATTAAGGTTGGCAATTCTTCAGGCTTTATCGGTTACCTTGATTCTCCTGCGGATCTCTTCATTTCTGATTCGATCACGTAGGGAAACACCGAGCATCCTTTGGGTGACTTTTAGCTTTCTAAGGCCCATTGTGAGCGCCTACTCCTATCTCATCTGCCTTGAAGTAATCTATTCACTCTCGACTTGTGGACTATAGCTAAGCTATATTTTATACTCATGACTCTCCAAAACGTCCTTTCAGCTACCAGAAACGAACACCAATCCATCAAATAATTAATTAACATCAATTCAAGCGATCAGCGCAAGCATACAAGTAATTAGAGTGTTTCCGCTGTTGAATAATAGAAGGTGCGCCAAAGACGACGTATGCATTAGTCCTGTAATGGATGGAGTTACGTCCTGTTTGCGATGCAATTGGAACATCGACGCAGACTAAGGTAGACAAATAATGCGGAGAGCTATATGAACGCTCGACGTATTATTTTAGTCATCTATTTGAATATTATTGTAAAATGAATGGATGTAGAAAAGTGACTTATCTTTGCATTCACATATCGCTCATTTTGAGAAACATCGACGTAAATGTAATTTTTTCCAAAAATGAGGTGTCGATATATATTGTGCTCCAAAAAGTTTCGGAGGAGCAGAGGCATGAAATATTTAGCGTGAAATAATATGTTTTGGGATTTATCAACATTTCAGAACGAGACGGTAACAGATTACAATTAAAAAAAAAGACTTTAAATCACTCTCCTGTAAAATTTTAAAAGCAGCAGTTACGTCGATGTTTCTCCAAATGAGCGATATTGGGAACTGTGGCAACAAAATTTATGAAATAGTTTTCGGTGTCAGAATGTCTATCTCAGTAAATTTTCTATTTAACGCTTTTGATCTAAATCAAAATCGTTAAATAGAACATTTTATTTAATGATTTTTTTCCTATCCCTAAGTACAGACTTGAATTATAGCAATGAAATAGAATCTGGTGACTTATTAAAAGGGAAAAGTACTAAAGTAGTTGTGTCTATAGGAAGTGCGCCAAAGACGACGCATGCATTAGTCCTGTGATGGATGGAGTTACGTCCTGTTTGCGATGCAATCGGAACATCGAGGCAGATGACGGTAGACCAATAATGCGAAGAGCAGTCTGGATGCTCGACGGGAAGGATAATAATTTTGAAGAATTACTCCAGACCATCTGGTCACACATTTTAAACGGTTGTAACTTAGGAAACCAAGTTCCATTGGGCACCTACTGAAAATGCGAAAGACTTTTCTTATTCTGGTAGTCATCATTTTTTGTCCCTCCTTCGAATGACTTAAGTTTGGTATCGGTTAAAGGACTTCCGAGAAAACCTGTCAAAGAAGAAGTTTTTCGGAAAAACACTAAATTAAAGAGAAGATTACTTAATTGCTTTTTCATCAAGTAAAAATGTTGCGGTGAGAATTTTTGTTACCAGTTACGTTAAATAAATTAATAACTACTCTTAAACCGTCTGGGCTAACAACATTTTCATTAAAAGACCTAAAGGATGATTTCCACCAAACGGCTCGCTTCGCATCGGATCGGAACGGATACGAACGGATACGGCGACAGCCGATCGCGTCCGGCAGGATGTCGATGCATACGATCGGTTTCGTACCGTCGCTTGCGAAAGTATTCGTTTCTGCGCCTAGTCAAATAGTTTGACGTGCATTCCTACCATGTTGACGTGTTCTAATTAGGATGAATGTGTGATCGGATACAACGACAGACAAACAGAGCCGATCGCCCGTCGCAGCATACTTTCGGCTACGATCGCGTGTCGCGGAAGACGCCCGCGGTCAAACTGCTATACGCGGCTTGGTAATGACTTTAAATACTGTGTACACGATTTAATATCTTTTAAAGATTGTAAAATCCATTCCGATCCGATGCGATGCGAGCTGTTTGGTGGAAATCATCCTTTAGGCTAGTATACACCTGGACCAAAATCCAAACAGTACATTAAACTTCCAGCTTAATGAATTAAGTTGCAAATTTTGCGAGCGTTCGCCAAACTGTGTGCACCCAGCCCACAGGTCATTGAATATGTAAATACTTAAACTTAAGTATGTTTGGATGTGAGAGATCACGTCTAAGCAAATAAGCTCTACGTAATTAATAGCTTCGGACTAAATTATAGAGGATTCGTGGTTAAGTAATAACAGCCGCACGAGTCGATCGATCAGGTTAAGCTACGCTTGCCGCAGTTGTTCTGTGGATGGGTGACCATCTTTACATACCAAGACCCCACCGTGCCTCGGAAACTGCGTTCAGCTGTTGGGCCCAGCTGTCATTCGTGAATCTTTGACATTTGGTACGGGTAGTCAGAAGCCCGAAAGTCTGACAACCAGTCTTACCAAGGGGTATCGTATTACCCAAAATTGGGTTGTGGAGGTCAACTAGGCAGTCGCTGGACGGCGAGCAATGGGCAGCTCGCCGTCCGGTAAGGACCAGGCCCGGGTCGACGGCGCGTCGTGTTCCACGCGCGCCTCAAAGAGATGTCAGCAAAATTGACGGGGCCCGATAGGACCGATGTCTGCCGGGGTCGTGGATTGTTCGAAAGAGTTACCGTGGCCCTGGCGCACAGGCAACTGAAGGAACACGGGTGGGTTTTAGTCAGTAAGAGTCTGACACACCCTTCCGCTCCGCCAAGAGCGGGAGAGGTCATTTGATAATTTCCAACCCAAAAAAAAAAAAAGGTAGGCAGTCGCTCCATGTAAAATACTGGTATTCAGCTGCATCCGGTTAGACTAGAAGCTGACCCCAACTTAGTTGGCGAAAGGCTAGGCAGATGATTATTATAATGAGCTTGAGACTAAATTAATGCAGTAATACCTTTACTATGACTAGATGTTGCACGATTTAAGTAAGTGTTTAACATTTTTGGTTTAATTATGTTTATTTATGACGCCGACTATTATCGTGAGTTATTTTAATTACGTGTGTAATTATGCAGTCGTTATAATTATATGGTTAGTACTTAGGATGGATTTAGTAGAGAACTTTTAATTGCGGTTAATTTATTGTGTTTAAACTGGCATTAAAGTTTCATAACAGAACCTAAAATATTGTGTGAAATTAAATGAAATAATGAGGTTTTCAACAGTTGAATTACAACACCACAAGATGAATTTTTGTACTTAGTTTCAAAACAAGTTCAATAAATTTCGTGTCTGTGTCATCAGTTTACTGTATTTTCTTACTATTATTGAATTTATATTGTATTGTTTAAAGTGTATTTAACCTAGATAAATGATAAATGATTTTATTTCTGTAAGTAGGTTTGTACAAACACTTTTACACGTCAATCATATTTTAAAACTAGATGAGGTCGGCGTTTCCTATCTGACTACTCTGAGAAGAAAGGCCGAAACAAACTCAGAGGTCACAGTCTCTTTTAAAGTCCAGACATAATCTTGGTCAGATCATGTGAAGACCATGTAGATTTGAGTCTGAAATGGTCTTTTGAGGAAAAAATACCACACAGAATGAGTGGATCTGTCCATTCAGTGCACGCATTTGTCAGTAATCATGCAGCTCAACTCAGAACTTAAGGAGCTCAACGATTCGACGAACAATACCAAAGAAAGGACATTTGGGTAGGCCGCATAAATTACTCAAATAATAACTAGAACTTGATATCATTGTTTTGATATCTTATTAATTTATCAGTAGTGTCATCTTGTCCGTCCACAACTTAGATTGACCTCATTGATGTTAACCTAGTCTGTAATATAATTATACCAATTGTAAATGATAAAATATTATTATAAAGAGTTTTCCTATTTCCAAATGCACCAAAACTGATACAAAAAAAAACCCAAACTTACATAAATGAAAATAAAAACAATAGAAAACGCGAACCGCATTAATTCCCGTGGCAGACTAAAATCCCCAGTGATAAGAAACATGCCTCGCATACTAAGTGTAATCAAATCATAACTCATAACGTTTAAATGTATGCACACAGGGCCTAATGTTATTTTAATGCGAAATTTTATACCCCTGGAGGTTGATTCTTAAAGCACTCGCAATCGTAAAATTCGAGAGATTTTGCAGAATAGAGATGTCGCATTCAATTGTTAAATTGAAGATCGCGAATTATTTGGGCTTTTTATAACTTAAAGAGAAGTTTAAGTATGAATAATATCGGAATGAGTTTAGTTAATAATCGCAAAATCACAGAGTGGGTGGCATTCCGAAAATTACAATATAATGAAAACACTTTATAGACATTTAGTTTATCTATGAAAAGTTATTTTCTTATTATTAAATAAAGTACAGATAAAGGTAAATTTTACAAGGCAGATTTGAATGGAAACGTCGGGAGAGGACGCGCTAGGAGGACATATTATAGTAACCTTATTAGTGATGTTCTTCAGAAAGGTCAGGTGCGTAGTACTAGCAACCGGCGCGCGGCGTGCGTGAATGACCAGCGGGGTAATTACGTAGCACACTAACAGTTCAACATCATTCATTGCGTTATTTCCGTTGTTGAGCAGACAAATTTTTCGAACATATGAAGCAATAGATTAGCAGTAGGCTTTAAAATTATTCAGATTGTGGTTGATAGTGTGTTACGCAATTAGGGTGCTGATATTGTATGAACGCAAACGAGGCAAAAGGAGTACGTAAGAATCGTAGCAGGTGGCATTCTGTAGTTTCTTCCTAACCCCATGGGATAAAGGCATGAGTTTATGTATGTATGTATGTATATATAGACTTCTGCTTTTATTAACGGTCATAGCTAATAAGTTTTATAACTGATACGTCATAATTTAAATATGAGAGGATGTACACTAGTTTCTATCAGTGACAGAGACGATCATGTTCATAAAAGCCGAACTTAAAAAAAAATTAAGGTCCGATAATTGTCACTCGTAATATATTGTAACTTGACAATGTTACAAAAAAATGAGTTGTATGTTTTTCACTGCTATTATTGTGAGAAGCTCACAATGGCACGAATGCATTAGAAAGTCACGTGCGATTCAAGAATTGAGCACCAGGTCCACTTAAATACATCCTATTAGATGTATTGAGCTGTTATAGTCTGTCCACAGGTATCTGATGAAAATGTAAACATCGATCAGAAAACGTAGGTACCTGTGGATGCCAATTTATAGTGCCATTAAGAAATTGAGTATTTTAATGTAATTATTTAATTACTTAACCCGAAATTCAAACTTTAAGTCACCTTAAAATGTTTTTCATTTGCCAATTGAGGTTAATTTTATAACCTCAATTCTCTTCGAAAATATATCAATTAAAATTTATTTAATAATGTTAATCAAACAATATTTGTTGGAAAAAGTGGTGACACATAAAGTTTAAATACAAATGAATGTATTACACATTAATTTAAGTGAGTGATAGCGTAAGAATTTAACCTGAACAGGGTTTGTTTATATTTTCATCAAATGCTTTTTGAACAGACCATATAACAGGCTTGCTCACTGTTGCATAAAAATAGTTGTCAGGACATGTGCGCTGTGTCTAGCCGTCGCATCGTTGTTTTCCTTTTGCACTACCGTAGACAATAGAGCTTCGTGTGGGTTCACCGTTTGCGTCAGATGTTTCAATTCTGAACATGTTATCTATTCGTGTTATTTGGATATTCTTGCTACATTGTAATGTAAGACAATATAAAAGGGACAATATAACAGATTTTTGCCAAACACTTCATTCACTCTATGGATTCCTATACGAATGTGAACTTTATTTTTATAATATCCATCCATCCATGCTAGAATGAAACGGCTGCTCAGATTCGCTTAACGGTAAGAACATTATACGCATAAGGTTTAAAGGTTTACTTTCTTTAATAAAGTAAAGTCAATGCGCGATCTGTGAATCTTGCCCCAAGTCACTGATGAGTAAAATATCATACTACCTGTGGATAGTTGGCGGTAATTGGCGGTTGTCAGGGTACGGGCATGTTATGCGGAAGAATGAGGAAAATGTCGTAAAGAACGTTTTCAGTATGAATGTGGATGGCTATAAGCATGGGCGCCGAAAAGTTTATTTTCAAGGGGGTGCATCTATAGCTCCACGAAGCGAGCTCGATCATTTTTTCACTTCACCTCGGATATGTTAGGTTATCGTTTGTCTATTCATACAAGGAGCAACTTTGTAGACTTAGAAAAGCTTAACAATTAAGAGAATGTAGGATGTAAGAGCGAGCAAAGGGGGCCGATAATTTTTCATCTCGCCTCGAATGAGATAGGTTTTATTCTGTCCATGCATACAGAAAGAGGACTGACTGTGTCGATTTATATAAAATTAATTTAGAAGTAAGATAGAGTAGGATGCAAGAGCGAGCGAAGCAAGCTCGATATTGTTAGAACCCCGCTTAGGGCCAATTAGATTTTCGGAAATAGGAGTTCGGTACTTTGTTAGCTAATGCACAAAAGCTTCAGAACTGAGAGGAAAATTTTAGGATCATGCCTCGAATAGATTAAGTGCTCCATTATTGTATTAGGTGTTTTCGGATATTTTTCTAGTTCTGGATGTTTTAATAAGTACCTATATTTGTTTTGAAGCCGGGGGTCCAAGTGCACCTTCTTCCACCCCGCTCCCGGTGCCAATGGCTATAAGAGTAGGAGAAGATGAAAGAAAATATGGATGGACTGTGTTGAAGATGGTATGGCTAGAAAGGGGGTTGCCCCCTACTGAGATGACGACTAACAGAGAAATATGGAAGAAAAAGATATGTTGGGGCGACCCCAAATAAATTAGTATAAGGGTTGGAGAATGATGATAATGGTTGGTTAGAAATAGATCAATTATTAGATTTCCGTTCATTACATATCGAAACATCGTGCGTCGGTATACACGTTAAAGGAAATAGCACCCATATCAAATCGGAAAGCGATCGACACCGTATCAACTCGAGCCATTCAGTATTCTTTGTATGAAACTCCGTACTGCAACGCACACTAATCGGAATCGTAACGTAATCGCCTCGCCTCGGGGTCGGCGAGCCGTAAGCGCGGCGTCACCTTGACGTAGCCGAGTCGAAGTATCGGAGCTGCTGATCCGCTTTGGTTACGTGCTTAAGTTAGGTTGATGCCTGTTTGACGGCGAGACGAAAGTCGATACGGTGACGATCCCTTTCCGAGTCGATATGTGTGCACCTTTAGCTATTGGTCTCGGTTGTCATTTTGTCTTCGACAGTCATTCGTAACAGGTAGTCAACCCGAAAATCTGACAAACCAGTTTTACCGTATCGTGTTACCCAGTAACAGGGTTGTGGAGGTCAGATAAGCAGTCCCTCCATGTGAAATTCTGATATTCAGTATCATTCTATTAGACTGGAAGCCGACCCCCACAGATTTGGGAAAAAGACTAGGATGATCGAATTATTAGCTTTCAAAAATTGGGGAGAAAACTCAACAAGCGGAAGGCAAATGATCTCAATAAAACCAATTAGTCATAACTGCTGCAATTGTTTCAAACTGGATATTTAAGCCAAAACGTTGTTTTCAGTTAGCATCTATACGACCCGAATGTAGGCAAATAGGCATGTTCCAATTTTTCTAGCAAAAATATGGCGCGGCACAAAAATATTTTTTATTCTATCACTGCCGCATGCCAGGCCAAATATTT
The DNA here is from genome assembly GCA_917490735.1 of Dryobotodes eremita. NCBI lineage: Eukaryota > Metazoa > Arthropoda > Insecta > Lepidoptera > Noctuidae > Dryobotodes > Dryobotodes eremita. The sequence continues at coordinate 8,409,270 of OU823261.1, forward strand.
GAACGTGCCTACCTTCACTAGACACAATACATGTGCCTAACGTGGCTGCAAACGATTTTTTGGGCTTTACAAAAATAATATCTTCCATCGAACATTTATTATTAAAATTAATTTAGTTATGTCTCAACTGAGCTCCTTGAATCAGCTGAACAAACCTGACCTGAACATCTAAGACGAAAGTTTTCATGACACACAACTAATTGAATATGTATACTTCTAGACTTTGGACTTGTAGTGTTTTAGATCCAATGATCGACAAAACATAGATAAGTCATTCTTCGATGTCATGAATAATATTTTCATGGTTTCTACCATTTCCATAAAACATGTTTTCTTATACAGTCATGTTCAGGCTTGCTAAAATGACCTCATTTTAGTTGCTCTTTATGCCTCTTCAATTTAGGCGAGCAAAACGCTAATGCACAGCATACATCGCTGAATTTCTTGGAACCTTCATAGAAATTGAATAAACATTTGGATCAATGTATCTCATTCTCACAAAGCAGTCGTTGTACCTAGCCGTCCAACAGGAGTCCATCCACCATTCATATTAAGCTTAATAAAACCGCTTTAAAGTATAATCTGACATGAATTTCAATATTTATGGATTAACAGACGCCTAATATAGCCATAAAGGAGAATGTGCAATGATTGTAGTTTAAAATTACGCATTAAACATTGCATTACGCACCCGGGTCACAAATCGTCGATTAAATGGTACACGATGGTGCATAGGACGTGACGCATTACTTTGTATGGGAGCACAAAATGATTTTGATTTGCTAATAGAAGTCGACCGCGAGTTGGCTGGAATTAATTTTAGTCCTGCATAATAGTTCGATTTTATGTTATTCTAATATTATCAAACGCACCACGGTATTACTTGCTTTTCTGCTAAAGTTCTTGGCTAAACTTAACTACATCATCACCTGTCTTAAGAATAATATCAAAATCTGATCCAAATAACTTGTAGCCTGATAGTATGTACCTATCACGTCAGAAAATACCAATGCCCTGGACGTACTGAAGTCTACCCTATAACTTTCTTGTACTGTAGTCCTTGATACTGAGGCTCGTGATTTCTCCAATAAATCGTTTTCTCCCTGAAGATACTGCGCTGCCAAGAAAGAAAGAAAAGAAAGGAAATATTGAAAGAAAGAAAGAAAATAAAATAAAGAAAGAAAGAAAGAAAAGAAAATAAATAAAGAATGAAAGAAAAGAAAATAAACAAAGAAAAGAAAGTAAGAAAATACGTTGATTACATTTATAATACGTTTGTTGCCAGTGTCTTTGGTATCATTAGTGCTTCTTGGAGTGTGGTGACCAGAGAATTACGGATCTCGTTAGACCAGCCAGTGGGACTACAGCCTCTTAGGTTACCTGCTACTAAAGTTCAATAGATAAATTCAACAACGGACAAATACAAATTATCAAACTATCATGGATATGCTTGAATACGCTTACAATAATTTGCAGTATCAAAATCTTTTATCTTAACGAGTATACAATGTACAGACAACGCTCGTAAACAGTTATACAGTATTTAAATTTCAACCTCGGTCCACTAATTTCATTATTCTTCATTGACATGAAACAATAAATGCATAAGCAATAACATGGATAAGACCATGGGAATTAAATTGTTTTGTCAAAGCACATCTCTAGTCATGAAGGCATTATGTTTTATTTATGCTGCACCTTCAATTCATGCTAGTTTAATGACGTCACAGTGCACAGTAACCGGCCTCATATTATGGCACATCAAGTTTAGAAAAAAACTATTTCGTAGAGCGTCGCTTCTGACACTGATATCTACAGCGTGTATAAGAAAGGTGTGGTCATATTTAAGCCCGTGTTACTTTTCTCCAACTATGACAAATGCCTGCGCTAACTGGACAGATCCACTCAATCTATGTGATTCTTTTCTCAAAAGACCATTTCAGATACTCATCTACATGATCTGACCAAGGTTATCTTTGAAAGAGACTGTGACCTTTGAGTTTGTTTCGGCCTTTCTTCTCAGAGTAGTCAGATAGGAAACGCCAACCTTATCTAGTTTTAAAATATGATTGACGTGTAAAAGTGTTTTTATAAACCTACTTACAGAAATAAAATCATTTATATTTATATTTTTTTTATGTATGTTGGTCCCACGGAGAAAGAGGTTTAGTTTGATGGTCTGTACCACCCTTAAATATGACCACACCTTTCTGATACATGCTGCATATAACAGTCTCTTTCTAAAGCACCAATACTGTAGCTTTTATGTTTGTTGGTATTTACGTACAAACAATTGGATTGACGCTACAGTGGTGTAGCAAAAAGCTGTGTGCGTCGGAACTGTATTCATTCGGATATCCATTACGAGCCTAGGTGTTTACAATTAATATCTGTATTTCATATCTGTTACCATTATAAAGACAACCGTATTACGGAGGAGAAACAGGAGCAGAGATTTACAAAAGATACGGCTAAGCAGAAGCAGTATGTGAGTATTCCGTAGTTGCTGCCTACGCCTATGGGAAAAAAATTAAGTATATATTAATTATTATTATTATCATTTATTTCAGGTATTAACCCACAGCAATATTACAGTGCTTATTACATCAATAAATTAAAATTAGATTACATTATTAAAATTAAACTATATTAAATTAAATTAAAATTTTATGTATGTGTGGCTTAAAACAGAGGAATGTTTTCCTAGATGACGACATAGGCTTTTCTTCGCGGTACCTACTAAAGAAATTTTCCCGCGTATGCAAGCGCATTTAGTATTACCATAATTTAAGAGCATGACATCACCTCACAAGTAGCTGATAGTACAGAATAAGCTGGTATTTGGCGCAATACGTGATTTTGATTTTGTATACAAATCTTATTAATAGTAATGAGGTACGCAATAGTACGCATTCCTTGCTATGGGACGTTGAGATCCGGGTGACATAGAATGGAGTGATTATGGTGTTATTTGAATACTTGAATAGACAAAGCCCTGCTTGTAAAGCTACTGTTTTGTAAGGTCTTTGTTTAGTACAAAAGGGGAATATTTCTTTACACCTATTATAGTTTTTTGATAAATTGTAAAGAATACAGGTTAAGTCGGTTGTCATTTGTTTTGTATGAACGGTGCAACTGTGCAAGTGAGTTGAGCAATTGAGCATGTTGAAGTGCGAGTTACATACACGTGGTACTCGCGGGTTGCACATACGGCAGCTGGCGCTTAATTCTTACGGGGACGTAGGAGGGAAAGGCGTTATACAAAGTTATTACGTTTATTATAAGCGTTCGTGTTTACATCAACGCGCCTATCTTTTTCACACGTTTTTCTAAACAAAAACCTAATTCAAATAATTTGAAAGCTCATTCTAAATTCGCTAGACTGTTCGAATATAACTAGAGATATTTTACCACCAGTCTGCACAACATAAGGTGGACTTTTGCAGACAACGCTTATAATACCTATGTAGCTAATGCATATAATCTGGGCACGTTTTTGAACTACCGCATAGTAAAGTCAGAGAAATTAATTGTTAAACAAATTGATTACCTACTTAAGACTGCGGGGTAATTGCGTAAAACTGCGTAAATTGCGTAAACACACTAACAGTAGAAATGGCTTTCATTTTGACAGTTCAACAACGTTCATTGCGTTATTTACGTTGTTGAGCAGACAAATTTTTCGAACCTATGAAGCAATGGATTAGCAATATTCTTCAAAATTATTCAGATTGTGACTGATAGTGTGTTACGCAATTAGGGTGCTTGTCCTTAAATATTAAAATCAAAATTGCCATTCTTTGACAGTTTTATGAAATTCACTACGTCAATTTACCATGTTGACACATGGCAAACGTATGGTTGACGTAGTGTGTGCATTTGATAAACAATTAAGTTCCCTGAATGAACGTGCCCCGTTGGGATACATTGCATGCACAATTAAAATGCATGGGTGAAAGTGGAGGTCTACACTTTAAGAGGGCTTACAAAGGTACACTAGCGCCACTCTTTTAAAAACATATTATCTCGTGACTGAAAAGGAATTATGAATAACGGCTCAATAAGGACCCTCGGTAAGTGTGTCTAGAATTTGATAATACCTTTTATAAACTTTCATATTGAGACACGAAGCAACAAAATACGATCTAGCTAGAGGAATGTGGCCGCTTTTCTTTAGATCGAATTTTGTTGCTTCGTGTTTCAATATGAAAGTTTATAAAAGGTATTAAAAAATTCAAGACATCCTTACCGAGGGTCCCTATTGAGCCGCTATTCATAATGCCTTCTCAGTCACGAGATAATATTTTTTTTAAGGAGTGGCGCTAGTGCACCATTGTACGCCCTCTTAATTAATTAGCTTATTTATCAAAATTGCGAGTGTATTTTTTCTGATGGCATTGTCTTATCCATACATCTCCCAACAATTTTTTTTACACTCACATTAAAAGACTAAGAGTCATTCACACATAACATCAATCAATCTCTTAAGCAGCGCAGTGACGCCGCGAGAAATAATAAATTAACTTTAATAGATAACTCGTATATAATGTGCCCTAAATAGGAGTAAACTGAATTAATTTTTATGTTGATTCGCTGAGAAAGTTCATAAACAATAACAAGACGTGGGAGCGACTGTTGATGTTGCCTTCAATTTACTGTTTGATGATTTTGTGCCTAACAATAACGAAGTAAGTTCATAATATTTGTTTTTGTGTTAAATCGTTTCCGATTCAAGTAACTTGGTGAGTCAATATTGTAACACGTGTAGCAGGTATCTACAAGGCAGCGTCGTGATGAGCGTTTTTTTTTTTATAATGGCGTCATGCGTTTCAACCTAGGTGGTTGCCGGCTGCTTAACCGGACTATCCTGTGGATGCCTCAATAAATTAAGGCCTCCAGCCAGAGCACACAACTTCTAAACTAAGCGACTACCCGCTAAGGGCATCCCCGTGGGATTCGGACCTCGGCTTAGGGCGTCCTTAAGGGACAGGCTGGATGGGATCTTAATTAATTAGAGACGAATTTAAAGCTACAACCTCAGCAGTGCGGGCCGGCTCGAGCAAGGGTCGGGGCGGCGTGATGAGCGAAAGCATGGAGCTGGACTCATATATACAGATTCTAGGCCCTATTGATACATATAATAGACAATGCGACATATTCGTAAAAAATTGAGAAAATTATCACATTTTTACGTTTAATAACACAGAAAACTATGAAAGAAACTTACAAAATTGATGGATTGTCGGATTGTCGCCTGTCACTTGTCGGTTTGATTAAAATAGATTTAATAAAACACCATGAATTATTATTTTTTTAAGTTTATTTAGGCTTGTTTTGGCGCCATTACCGAACTATAGTATTTTGCTTTCAGCGCTTTACGCAAGACCAAATAGTGATGAAAATGTTTACCCTATTTAATAAAACCGACAACAGTCAAGTTTCTTTCATACATATACTGCTTTATTAAACAGCACCAGTCGGAAAACAGAGTCCATTATGTAATTTTTTGACAAATATGTCGCATTGTCAGTTAAGAGGCTTACAACAGCTAAAGCGCGGTCACTGTCAGACTGCATAGAAAAGAAAGAGAAGCCCGATGAAACAACGCTGGTAATTTATTGAAAAATATGAAGCAATTATCTATTTATAAAAAATCTATTGATTGGATTAAAAAATTAAAACACTTTTACGTTAGTATGATGATTGTAGAATAATCTGACAAAAAATAATAATGGTTTAATGCATAGTTATATGGTTTTTAATCGTTAAAAGAAATTTTTAGAGGTATCTTCGTGATTTTTTTCTATCGTAACAAATTAGTTGTATTATGTTTTCAACAGACTATCTAATTAGCAAATATCCTGAAGAATAACATATATTTTTCTGATTTTGTTTAGTGCAGTGGATCATATACTTTTGGGCATTATAAAACTTACGTTTAGGTCCTGTAGTCCCCTTAAGTAAATTAAATAGGGCTCCCGCTGCAGTGTCCAATACATTCACAATTTCTTTATTAAGAAAAAGTTCATCTCATATTATCCTGAATTTAATAAAGTAGGTTACATTAATTAATTGAGTAGCATAACATTCTCAAGTTACGTATGAAGAAAATTTGGGTTTTCGCTGCTTGGAATTCAAATGAGGGATACAAATTATTTACAAAATGCTTTCAGCCAAAGAGGTAGCAATTTTTTATTAAATATCTTGGTTAAGGGGTAACGTAAGGGTAGCCCGCGAAATTCCAAATTTCTTACGTTATACCATTTCCTACTTATGACTATTTCATGATATAGTCGTTCAATGGATTATATGAACTTAGAGGCTAATTGATGATTAGAATTATGTAAAAACCTAGTAAAAACATACTTTTTACGGTCGCGAATCATATTTCAATTCAACATACAACCTCACTGATCTGAAAATTGCAAAAAAAACGTAAGAAAATTTAAATTTCGCGTAAGGTCAAGTATTAACCTACTCAAATATGTTTTTGGAAAAATAGTCGGTAGGTATGTTATAAAATACATAGTTTGATGTGCTCTTTGGTTGTGATGTTATTCTTTTTTTTTTGGTTATTTAAGGTCCGTTATACACTGCACGATTTCTTTACGGTACGGTGTGTTAACCGCGCCGTATAAAAATCGTGTGTGCTTGTATAATTATGCGCTAAGGCGCGGCGGCCAGCCGTAGTGCCACCGCGCGCCGTTTCTGTCAACAAGCTTCCATAGTCCTACTATCCTACTAATATTATAAATGTTAAAATTTGTGAGGATGGATGGATGGATGTTTGTTACTCTTTAACGCAAAAACTACTGACCGGATTTGGATGGAATTTGGAACACAGATAGTTTATAACCTGGATTAACATGTAGGATACTTTTATCACGGTAGTACGTTCCCGTGGGATAATTTTCGACATAGACGCGGGCGAAGCCGCGGGCAAAAGCTAGTGATCCATACAACACTGACGACCGTGTCTACACACGGCGAATCAAACGTAATTTTTCAAACGTTTTGTCGTTTATGGAAGCTTATTGACAGAAACAGCGTTACTACGGCATGTGGCCGTAGCGCATATACAAGCTCTTACGATTTTTCTTTGTTCAGGGCCTGCAAGTCAAGTTGACAGTAATTTTAGTGCAACCATAATTGGCCACAGCTGGTTCAAAATTGCATGATACTTTAATTATTGTCAAATGGAGGAATGAGGAAAAAGTCGTAAGGAAAGTTTTGAGTATGAATGTGGACGGAAGAAAAAAATTTAAGGAAAATCAGTTTAGTTACGCTTAATAATGACGTATATAATAAAAACAAAAACTAAAACCAATGGGGATAATAAATACGTCACATCAGTGCAAAACGGCCACGTTCACTTGATGAAGACGACCGAAGCAGTATAAAAGTCAAAATAAATCTCGTTAAACAAAAAATAAATAAGAATTTAACTGTACAAAATATTTATTTTTTATCTACACTAATATTGTTTTTTTATCCTTTATAAAAAGAACCAGGTTCTTAATAATTAATTACAATGTAGCCTATAAGACTGGTAAGCAGTTTTAATTTAACTTAATATTTTATTTATGTGATAATTATTTTAAAACTTTGAATAGACTTTGAAACTTTGATTGACTGTACTTCACACATGTCCGTTCCACTTTCTTAGAGTCTGATATTATAATATAATAATATTATATATATAATCTGATATTATAATATAAACACTTTGCCCATGTGTTATTATGTGTGTCATTGTCACTATTATTTCTAAACTTTTTACACTACACTAACTCAAAAGGTTTTGTTCGTTTTAGTCTTCGCACTATTTTTGTTTGGTCTAACAGCCGAATTGCATCAATGTTCTCGATGAATTGCGGCGGTAAGTCCCCTCTTTGAGGAGTGGCTTGAGAGGCGCCACGGTGTCCTCACCTTCCGCCTGACGCAGGTCCTCACCGGACATGGCTGTTTCGGGACGTTCCTGTTTCGAATCAGGCGGGAGGAAACGGCCGCGTGTTACCATTGTGTGGATCGACCGGAGGACACGGTGGAGCATAAGGTGGAGGTGTGCCCGGCTTGGGTGGAGCACCGCCGTGTCCTCGTGGTGGCGATCGGCGGCGACGACCTCTCGCGTCCGGTCTTAGTTCAGGCCATGTTACGGAGCGAGAGGGAATGGGAAGCCGTTTCTTTCTTCTGCGAAGCAGTAATGCTCGCAAAGGAGGAGGCGGAGCGCAAAAAGGAGAGGAATTCTCTGCGCCCTCGCGCCCCTAGCCGCCACAGGAGGAGACACCCTGGGCGTCGGGAGTCGATTGCCGACACCCGGTCACCGTAGGCGCGCGCTTGCGGACGGCGAGCAATGGGCAGCTCGCCGTCCGGTAAGGACCAGGCCCGGGTCGACGGCGCGTCGTGTTCCACGCGCGCCTCAAAGAGATGTCAGCACCATTGACGGGGTCCGATAGGGCCGATGCCTGCCGGGGTCGCGGATTGTTCGAAACAGTTACCGTGGCCCTGGAGCACAGGCAACTGAAGGAACACGGGTGGGTTTTAGTCAGTAAGAGTCTGACACGCCCTTCCGCTCCGCCCAGAGCGAGAGAGGTCATTAATTTGATGATTGACCAACCAAAGAAAAAAACAAAAAACAAAAAAGGGCACATTAACAATACTCCTGAGTATCTTATTCTGGAATGTTTGAATAGTTTTGATGTTGGTCGGTTTAGTACAGCTCCACAGTTGAATGCCATATTGGCATAAAAATATTTCTATATAATAAAATTTTGTTATGTATCGATCGATAGGCAGGAATCCCGTCCAATCAATCAATACATGTTCTTAAAACGCATGTCAAGTTCCTGTCTTTTCTTTTGACGTGCGCTTTCCAGCGCAGTTTCGCGGGAAGCGTTATGACATAGTATTTGGCTGTATTTGCGTATGGCACTTGTAATCCCTGTTGGTGAAATCAATGTGAAGTGACTTCGATTCATTCAATTTGATTCTCCATTTTTGTGCCAAGTAATGAACTTCATTTACAGCGATTTGTACCTTTTTTATTGCTTCCGTTGCCTTCCGTTACCTTCCATTATTGCATATTGCAACCCTGTCCCTATAATGACAGTGTCGTCCACAAAGGTTGCTATAGTATTATTATCCAGCTCTGGTATATCATACGTGTACAACAGGTAGAGGAATGGACCCAGTACACTACCTTGACGCACGCTAGCTTTAATAATTTTTAACTCGGAAAAGGAATCCTTGTGCTTTACTCGAAACATTCTATCTGTAATGTATGTTTGCAAGATATCGGCAAAATCATTGGGCAGCATTAGTCTTAGCTTGAATATAAAACTTTCATGCCAAACTCTATCAAAAGCTTGGTGCCACATCTAAAAATACGGTGGAGCAGAGTTTTTTTATCTTCAAGCGTTCTCTCTATAATGTTGGTAATTATATGTACTTGGTCTATTGTTGAGTGTTTCTCTCTGAAACCAAACTGATGGTCAGACTCAGGACCAGGTTTCTCTCGTTTATGATAGGTTTTAGCCGTTTTAAAAACAATTTTTCTAACATTTTTGATAGTATAGGCAACAGGAAATAGGAAAATGGGGAAATGGGCCTGTATGATGATGCTTCGTGAGATGGTTTACCGGGCTCTGCAATCATAATCACTTCAGCAACTTTCCATGGCTCAGGAACATTCTTTAGGACGATTGCAGCATTGATGCACCTAGTAAGATTACCGATGGCTTTACGCGGAAGATGTCTTGGGATTTCTCCCGTAATAAGGTCATACCCTTTTTTTTTGGGTGGGAAATCATCAGATAACCTCCCGCTCTGGGCGGAGCGGAAGGGCGTGTCAGACTCTTACTGACTAAAAGCCACCCGCATTCCTTCAGTTGCCTGTGCGCCAGGGCCACGGTAACTCTTTCGAACAAGTAAGGTCAAGGCCTGGGGGTTTTTTTAGGCTAATGATTTGAATTTCCTTTGCAACTTCTTTCGGGGTCACAAGCTTAATTCTTTGATCTTGCAGAATATTGGCAAACTGCAAGTTGTCTACAGATCCGTCATTTGGGTTTCTTCTAGGTGATGTGCAAATCTTAGACCTTTTTGCTTATTGCTTATGGCCCACTTTCCGTTATCATCTCATTCCGTTCACCCTCATATTGTATAGTTCTTATTTTGAAATCAAAAATAATATCTTACCGACATACGAGTACTTGAAGTCCTCGTACAACGCTGATAAAATTAGAAAGTCATTTTATACCATTCATTCCCAATGAGCGTACATACTAATTCCATGCACGTTCCCTATAAAAAAATTGAATAACGCAACTTAATAGTGTTATTATAGTTGAATAACGGGTGATAATAATGGTTGTGAATATATATAAATAAATATGTGAGTAAATATATATAAAACAGAAATGATCACAAAGCATTTTTTCTGCTTAACGTCAAGTCCAATATTTGTGAATAATGTGCCCAACCGCTGTTTTTATTATCTGTGGCGTGAAATGGCGGCGTGTCATCGCACCAGCTGATCAGTTGCTGTTGTGAAACACCCCACAGTAGAATATTGGATGTATGGCGCCAAACTAACGAAATTACTAAGTGTTTTTGATGAAATTGTGTGAGTTTAGTTAAAATAGTTTAAGAAAGACACTGTACATAAGTATATAGGTATTAAAACCTTTTTAATAGGATCACACGAGTGTTTAAAAAAATAACCCCTGATATGTACCTAACAGTTTCATATTTGAGTTTGACATTTTTATTAAATAATTACATAACTTGTCAGCGTTACGCAAATTACCCAATGGACTTTAAGTATCTGTGTGTGTAATGGATGTACTGTTTAAAGTTTTTGTTGTGATCAGTGTTTGTGAGTTTTGTGTTAGAAGGTGTAAAAAAACATGTGCAGATGACAAACTCAGAGACGTGTAGATCTTCAACCTGTCAAGATAATAAATGCGGATACCACCAAGGTAAGGGCTACCTACAATCTTTTGTAAAACATTGTACATTTGTAAGTTAATCATTATTGGATAATAGTAGGGGGAGACCAAAGAAACGATGGAACGACTGCTTTAAAAGATGATATAGCTAAAGAGGGAGTAAATACTGAGAGGACGACTAATAGAGAAGTATCGAAGAAGTCATGCCGCGCCGACCCCAAATTAATTGGGCAAGAGAATTTTTATATATTTTTTGTCAAATTTTGACTTGGTTGTCGTTTAAGAAGATATTTTCTGTTAAATATCAAACCTACTACTTTCAGGCCGCGTCCTAACTGAAAGCGTCTGTCGCGCAAGTACGCGATCGTTGCGCTCGTTTATAAAGTAAGAAAGAAAGGAAATACGTTTATTTGCGGTAAACATGACGCAGAGAAAAACACACAAACATAAAAAGAACGAGTTGGGGGAAAATATGCGTCGCATTGACAAACCCGCGCGATCAATCAAGTCAACTCATCAACGATCGCGAATTAGGTTAGGACTGAGGGAGTTCCTACCTTCACCTGTAACTTGAGAGTAGTAGCGATGGCCGTTTTGCGTTGATATGACGCAAATTTTCCCCCAACTTGTTCTTTTTTTGTGTCTATGTATTTTATTTGCGTCATGTTTTACCGCAAATAAACGTATTTTCTTTCTAGTAGGTTCCAGCTAGAAGCACTTCTAAAACCAATCGCCTTCTCAATAATCAGTCACTAAAATAACCGTAAACAAATATCGTGCAGTTAATAGGCATCCCTTACGTTCGTCACCCATTCGTATGTAATTCGGAACGGATGGGCCTAATGACGGCCATCGGCGGATCGGGTACCACATTACTTTCCACCTACTAATCATTTGGGGCGTCATTAATAACTGGAATTCACTAAAACGTAGCTGTAATTGTTGAGGGGATATACGGATATGTAATTGTATACCGGTCATTCGACATTTATATGGGTACCTAATGTTTCGCTGTTCTTTTGTAAGCTGGTATGGTAATGTTTGGTTTTCATGTGAGTCTTTTGTCGTCTATGTTTTGAGCCATTATTAAACCTGGAAAATCTCAAAAAAAATTGGAAAATCCAAAATTGCACGCCTCATAATCTCATTCAATTCTATAAAAAATAACAAAAAACGAACGAAATGTAGGTAGTCGTATTTTTACGAATTACAATTAATAAACTACATAGAATTAGAAGGTGATTTTCGAAAGGACTTAGTTTTCGATAACACAAAAGCGTTAAAAAAAATGGACTCGGTTAGTTAAGTTTTTCGGGACTTATCTTGACCACGCCAGGATCCATACATACAGACAGACGGACGTCCACAGAATAATTTTTTAAACAGTTTTTTCGTTATTTTAAATAGCAAAATGTCTTTTGAAAATAACATGAGTGTTGAAACTAGTGCTTTTTCTTGACGTTTGTGTGTGAATATTATTCTACAAGTGCGATATGAAGTAAATAGAGAAATTTTTAGCTCAAGGATTTACTTATTCTTTGTAAGGCGAGAGTAGAGCACTACCTCACGCGCTTCGCTAATGAGGTGTGCAAAACCTGTATCAAATGAACTGTGATTGTGGCCCAAACCTCAGTATAAACTTAACATAACATCACGACATCTGTATTTCCCGAAGGATTTGGCAGAGGTGTACCTATACTAACACTCACATTTCGCCAGTTATGATTAATTTCCATGTAACAGGGGACGAGCCTATTGCCATCAACTGGGCACAAATTCAGACTCTGGCTGCTACTGAGAAATTCCAGCTGGAAAAACCCACACTGCCCAATCCGAGAATCGAACCCAGTACCTCATGCTCAGCAGTAACGCGCGACCACTATACCAAACCTCAGTATACAAAAAATTATTGCGAGAGAAAATTAGTTTTACATCTACGAAATAAAGATGTGGGTAGATGAAGCTCATCATAATACCCATGATATCCGTGATAATACCGCTTAGGCAATCGCAGGTACTGTTGAAAAACAAAAACCAATGCTATAAAAAAATATGATCACAAACCAAAAGAAAAAAAAAGCGAATCAATCTATCATTAAAAAAAAAAAACACCGAGGCATCTGTCCCACCTGTCCCACCGCCAATGAGGAAGCGACTATCTATCAATGATTTTCTCGCTCAAGATACGTACAAAAGATTGCATCGTTATCATATAGTTGATCGTTGACTGTTCACACCGCCGCACTATGGGAAAATCACGTATGTTTCATCTCAAAACTCCGTATCTCAGTTTTTACAAAACTAAATGAGCTGTAATTTTGCACACATGTACTTCGATGTATAAAGTTTAATGGAAATAATTATGATTTTGAAAATTCTGTTTATTAATTAATTTAAAAAATAAAACTTAAAAAATACATCCATTCTATAAGAAAAAAAAACAAAACTTGTCTTATTTTAGTAGTTTACATAAAATGGAATATATTTATATTCCATTTTGTTTTGTTCTCGTTTGGTACTATTTAGTACCAAACGAGAACAAAACTATGTACAAAATTCAGCGCGCTCCTACAGATTTTCGTTGACAGCAAGAAGGGCTTGGCTTCATCTAAAAGTTCTTTCGATATTGTTTCTGAGGTATTTCGCAAACTTGATATATATGAATCAGAAGTGTACAATAAGGTAGGAAACACGTCTTAATTGGTAGCCACTCTTGAGCATTTTCTAGAATGATAAAGTCTAAACTTTTTGCAATCCTTATTTCGGGATTCTTGCGCGTCTTATACTTATAATTTTTTGTATATATTATATTAAACTATTATATATTAAACTTCGTGTCTCGATAAGCAATATTTTGATCCGCTCTACAAAAAAAAAAAACAACTAACATAACCATAGCTACGTAACCACAAAGAAAAATAATCTGCAAGAAAATTCCGCAAAACCTTTCACAAAATAAGACAACGAATACGAAGATTATTCCCAGACACGCCACTAGATTAATTTATGCATTGTCAAGCACACGTTGACTATCAGACACTCGGCAAGATCTCCGCTTTGTCAGTTTTCTCATTCCACCAGATTATATCCTCGGGTTTCATAATACGGAGTATTATTGCGATGTTTTCATGAAATAAGGCCTGAAATAATCTAGGCAAACAATACGGGAGCCAAGGTAATATCCTACATCATTTATAACACGGGTTCTGCCGTTGTGAGGGAACAAAGCAATTTATTTCACGATTACAGTTCGCCGGTTTGTTGAATTGTCAGTTTTTAAGGTCGTTACTACCTAATGCTGGGATTGGGATTAAGGTTTTTTTGTTATTCCATTGGATATTTAATTGCCTAGTCTTTAAGTTTAAGCAATAATACCGCTCATGTAAAATTTATACATTTATATCATAATGAAGAATATTCTACTACTACTAATATTATAAATGCAAAAGTAAGTTTGTTTGTTACCTTTTCACGCCTAAACCAATGAACCGATCATCCTGAAATTTTGCATATACGTTGTCAAGTGTACAGAAACGGACATAGGGTACCTTTTATCGCGAAAAAAAGTACTGTTCCCGAGGAAAACAACAGTAACGTTCTTATGATAATAGATGGCGCCACGTGTCTTCCGATCATGATTGAATTATAACCCGAATTGATAGTCAAAGTCTAAATTAACGCGAGCGAAGCCGCGGGCATAAGCTAGTATTCCATAATAGCTTCTGCCCGCGGCTTCGCCCGCGTGGATGTCGGAAATTATCCCACGGGAACGTGCAACCGGGACAAAAAGTAGCCTATGTCCTTCCCCAGGATGCTATCTATCTCCTTGCCAAATTTTATCGTAATCCATGCAGTAGTTTAGCCGTGAAAAGGTAACATACAGACAGAGTTATTTTCGAATTTATAATATTAGTATGGATATTTTAACTTAAGATTCTTAGGATAGTGATCATATTGTTTTATTTAAAACTTATTCTAACTTGCTGTATTTGTCCAGTAGTGTAGGACGCATACTGTGGCAGCAAGAACGCGCGGAGTAAACGTAACGTCAATACGAATGTTTTCAAAATTAAAAATACTCGTTCCCCACATAATATTTACTTAGTTTTATGACTTTATTCATATTCATGGGTGCTACTTAATAGAACCAAGTTTGTTGCAAAATAATCACCAAAATGCTACAGGATATAGTCGTATTTCAAAAATCTAATTCGAATCAAAAATCGTTCGAATTTACGTTACGATTACGTCACTGCATCTCTGCATTCGTAAATTACGGATAAATAATCCTTATGCTATTCATAAATGGACCGATATTGCACATGAGCATTTTTTCTCCCAAAATAGCATGAAACCATAACGTAATACTTTATTTCTTCATCTTGCTGTTAAATGGACCATGTTATGGATCAATCATAGTAAAGTACCTCCTTGGGGAAAAATACAAGATGGCCGGCGGGAACAGAGATAATATTACTGTGCTCTAACTTCTAAGATCTAGTTCATCTAAACTGCATAAACCTTGTATTTCCATTATTTATATCAGTTTGATTTACTATGGTGTGGTTTTATGTAAAGGATCCTACTATGTTACAAAATATGTAAATAGGAGATACGTATAAGTTTTTACGAATGATTCCTTCCTGTGATTGAAATTATACAATTTCTCAAAGAAAATGCATCAAACAAAATTACATTCATTTACCATCTTAATTTAATGTTATACATTTTTCTACCCTGTACTAGAATAATTTTAAAAAATGACCTTGGAAACCTAGAGGCGCCCCAGAAGGATATATAGTGACCTTATTGGTGATGTTCTTCAGAATGGTCAGGTGCGTAGTATTCGCAACCAGCGTATATGTATGACCAGATGTATAAACGTAAATGCAGCAAAGGGAGTATATAAAGAACACAGCAGACTGCGTTTTTTAGTTTCTGCTTACCCCCATGGGAAGAAGACGTGAGTTTATGTAAGAATTTTATCCTTGAAGCGTCTTCCCTACAGTAAAAGCCCTAAAGCACAAACCACTAAACCGTAATCCTTGAAACAACTCTCCATACAAGTTAAAATTTCATTGGCCTAGATTATTTGAAAGATAAACTAATGAAAACGTTTGAGACTCGGCCCAACTTTTAACAACAGACCTCTAAAATGAAATTAGTTCTTAGGATCGTTAATCAACGTTATTGTTGCCTTAGTTTAGTGACAGTTATTAGAATTTAGCACCAGTTAATGACTTTTATTTCTATTACAATTTATTGTTCTATTTGAAACAGAATTTTGGCTGTCATGAGTGTCCTTTTACATTCGTTCTTGCTGTTGAACTCGATCAAAGAGACGAATTATTTTTCTGGTCCCTTTCATCAAGGCATAAAACTGTGTTTCTACGGTATTTCTTTCCCAAAGGAAACTTTAACAATAAAATCTAATGCTACTCGAGACACATTTATGACAAAAAATCGGACTCACCACATGGCATTTTGAATACATAATGTTAATTAATCATTCATCTCAGCCAACCGCAGTCCACTGCTGGGCAGTGTTGGCAGAATTCGTTTCTAATCCGTGCGAGCAGAAGTTTTAATGAACTGTCTAGTGAACGTGATTTCGATATATTCCATACCAGTGTTCCTCCGCTTAAGCCATCCCCGATCACATAGAGACAGTCGCAGATACGACGGGCGCGATCGACTCGTTTACAGAGCACGTTCAATCTATATTTATTTATTTATTTATTTAAACTTCTCGCACACAATAACATACAAAGGCGGACTTAATGCCTAAGGCATTCTCTACCAGTCAACCAAGGGTGGTGTAGAGATATGATGGCAGGTGCTCTGCTTAAGAGGCGTTAATAATAATAAAAAAAAAATTAAAAAGATAACATAATTAATTATACATGAAATAGGTATACAAGTACCTAAATAGGTTATAAACTTATAATACACATACATATATATTTACTATAATATATACCGACATTATATAATATATATATATACTATATATATACACTAAAAGGGAAGGAGGTATTGACGGATTGTTCACGGGAAGTTCCAATGATAGAAGACCATCGCTGGAAACTACCGACTGACGTATACGTGCTCTGATAACCGAGAAGAACGTGGCCATTCGTGCCTATGACTCCTTTCCCTGTGCCGCGAACAAAGCCCACATGCGTCATTTACAGCTTGCTGTGAAGAACACATAGTGGAGATTCACTCCGAGAGCTGGAACAAGATGCTCGGTGAGCTTGAACCCACTCACCAAACCTTCTGGCATCTTCAGAGGAAATTACGTTTCTCTGAAGAAGTATCCATGCCTCCTCTCATCCGCCCCAGCAAAAACGTCGTTTTTGATAGTCCCGAAAAGGCCGAGTGTCTTGCCGACAGCCTAGAGTCTTAATGTTCTCCCAGCTCTCAACCAGTAGACCAAGCGCACCTGAATAAGGTTGACGCGGAAGTCGAACGCAGAACTTCCCTCCTACCCGTCGAAGATCCTGACCATCCTCTGCCTCCCGTCACTCCAGAGGAAGTGCACGACATCATAAAAAAGCTCACTCGGAAAGTCCCCGGTTTGGGTGGTATCACCAATAAGGGTTACAAACTCCTACCCGCCCCTCTCATAATGCTCATGGCCACCATCTTCAATGGCGCCATGAGCAATAACATCTTCCCACAAGCGTGGAAAGAGGCCACCGTTATAGGCATCCCCAAACCAGGCAAGCCCAAGTCTGATCCGTCTAGTTACTGTCCCATTAGTCTGCTCAATCTTCTCGGCAAAATCTACGAGAGGCTTATTTATAAGCGTCTCAAAGACTATGCTGAAGCAAAAAGCCTCATCCCCAACGAGCAGTTTTGGTTCCATACCCAACACTCATGCATCCAACAGGTCCATCGTATCGTAGAGTACTTAAGCACCGGGCTTCAGTGTAACGCGATGACGAGCATGCTCTTCTTCGACATAGCGAAAGCATTCGACAAAGTCTGGCATAACGGCTTGTTATACAAGTTATATCAATTCGGTGTGCCAGATCGTCTCGTACTCATACTACGTGACTGTTTCTCGAATCGCACTTTTCGCTATCGTATCGAGTCGAGGGTGCACTCTCGTCCCCTCGCCCTATTCCCGCGGGTGTCCTTCAGGGCTCCGTGCTATCTCCCCTTATTTTCACGCTGTTCACCAGCAACATCCCTAAAAGTAAAAAGGCACAGTTGGCTCTATTCGCCGACGACACTGCCATCTACTATACGGGTCGCAGTCATGACACTATCGCTCGTACTCTTCAAACCTCCGCAAACGTCTTAGGCGCTTGGTTCCGGAAATGGAGAGACGAGGTAAACCCCGATAAGAGTCAGGCGGTTCTCTTCTCGAGACCGCGACAATTCACCCCCCAGTCCCCCTCCCCTGTCCGATCACTATGTATGGCAAGCCGATGCTTTGGGATAAGTGAGCTAAATACCTAGGTGTGATACTCGACCACCACCTATATTCAGTGAGCATATAAGGATGGCTCATTCGCGCGCCGCCTTCGCTCTCGGTAGACTTCACTCCCTAATAACCGCCCGCAATAAATTGTCTCTCAAATGCAAATTGCGCATCTACACCGCAGTCATCCGTCCTATCATGACCTATGCCTTCGTTGTAGTTGCACACGCAAAGCCCGTCATCTTCATAAGATGCAGACGCTACAGAACCATTTCCTCAGAAAGGGTACGAGGGCCCCCTTCTATGTCCGAAATGTGAATCTTCACTAAAGACCTTCGAGTACCCATCATCTAACAGTTCCTGAAACGCCTTTCAAAGCGTTTCTTCGACTGCGGTATAAAACACTCAAACCCCCTGATTAAAGCAGCCGCCTGCTACAATCCCTCCCGCATTAGTAAGATTCGCCGCCCGAGGCATACCTAAGTCGACCCCAACGACGCCACTACCCTCCTCCAGGAGAGTAGTAAGGCCACCAGTACTTTAAAGATACACAAACTCAGACCACCGTCCTTCCGTCCTCGCCACCGAGGCCAGCCGCGACGCTGCAAACCATGTCCGCCCCGACCCTTGCTCGAGCCAAATCGCGCCGCTGAGGCTATAGCCTTAAATTCGTCTCCTAATAATAATAGTTCAGACCCAGCCTGTCCCATCCTGCCCTCTCCCAGCGACGCCCTAAGCCGAGGCTCGTACCCCGCAGGGGGAGCCCTTAGCGTGTTGTCACCTAGTTTGTAAGTTCTTTAAGCCCTGGCTGGGAGCCTTCATTTATTAGGGCAACCACAGGCATGTCAGGGTAAGCAGCCGACCACCTCCTAGGTGGACCTGCGAGAGGCCAATAAAAATAAAAAAAGCCGCTTAAGCATTTATTGGTGAAAAGCTTTCTTTACGGAAATTAAACGTTTACGTTTAAATAATTTTTAGTTTTTATAAATCGATAGTATACTATTTATTTCCTTATTTATGTAATAGGTACATTTTACCGACTTTTTTTATTTCGTTTTTATTTTTAGTGTTTATTAGTGGAAACGTTTAAATAGTCTTCGATTTAATATTATTTAAGAACACTATAAGTTAGCTGTAAGTTTCTCGAATAGAATAAAATAAATAAAATAAAATAGGCACCTCCCAAGTGGAGCTACACCGATTCTTCGCCTTTCGCGTCCAGTTGATCTCGGCTACCTTTTAAAGTTAAGCGCACATTACTGCCGCTGCGGGCCAGAGCGTATCACATCTAATATATAAAATTCTCGTGTCACAGTTTTCGTTGCCATACTCCTCCGAAACGGCTTAACCGATTTTGATGAAATTTTTTGTGCTTATCCGGTATCTATGAGAATGGCCAACATCAATTTTTTTTTTTTTTTTTTTTTTTTTTTTTTTTTTTTTTTTTTTTTTTTTTTTTTTGGTAGGTAGGGTAGGGAGTTAGGGAGGTAGGTAGGTAGGTAGGTAGGGTAGGTAGGTAGGTAGGGTAGGTAGGTAGGTAGAGTAGGTAGGTAGGGTAGGTAGGTAGGTAGGGTAGGTAGGTAGGGTAGGTAGGTAGGGTAGGTAGGTAGGGTAGGTAGGTAGGGTAGGTAGGTAGGGTAGGTAGGTAGGTAGGTAGGGTACGCCGTAGATAAGTACCGCAACCCGTGCGAAGCCGGGGCGGGCAGCTAGTTTCAATATAAAAAGTGCTGTGGGGCCCGCTTTTACTGTGCGATGGTTCATACAAAATGTACGAAGGTCTTGTTGAGGGATTTTTGCAATACTGCGCGGCCCGCCCTTAATTGCGTCAGCCTTAAAGGTCGTCGGTCCATCTCGCTGCTTAGCTACTTTATTTTTGTAATGATTCTTCCGAAGCTATATTAGACGTCTTCAATTAGTCATCTTTCCCAACCACACCCACGGAAGTGATTATTAATTAAGAAGCTATTTATTTATACCCACGCGAGATCAGGAATCATTTATCAACCTAATGGATCCCCTTAATTAATTATAAATCAGTTATTCCTACAATTAATCAATTAATGTTATTCTAGGCTCATCTATTTATCGCCTCGATGTCTTTGACCTAAACCATTTTTTAGTTTTGTTACAATGGCATTTTAAGGTGATTCCTCAGTTGTAGCTCGCCAAATTCAAATTTTCTTTGGTTATTTGCAAATTGCAGCTCTGTTTGACGTCGTATGTTGATCGAAATGCGATTGTAGGAATGCTATATTTACTGAATAAAAATCATCAATTTCATATCAATCGTCAAACTTTGGAAATCCGTTCCATCTAAGAATTTTTAATTTTTCTGAAAAATTTTAAAGTCGCAAAGAACCAAAGAACAGTTGAATTTGGCGGGCTACAGTTAAAGATCCCCCTTAAGTCACTCCTAAAATCCATGGAAACTTTTTGAGAAGGGACGACTCAGATTAACTTTGCAGTTTTCATTGTATATCAGTCGGGTCACATCAAAGAAACAAAGAAAACAACACACAAGAAAAATTAAGAAATTATTATAAAAACAAACAAACAAAATCAAAAAATTATTTATTAACATAAAACATATTTTACAACAAATGATAGAATTTTCCGACTCCTGCGCTAGTTATGACTGTGTTGCAGGAGCCAGTGTCCTCCCGTAATAAAAGACACAAATTATGATCCATGCCTCCTTATCACGGCCCCTTAATGATTCTGAAACAAATTATGAAGTTAGTGACAAAAGTTTAGCACTCTGTGTATAGTGCTTGTTAAAAATCACATGGAGCTCAGGGTTCAATCGCCCGACCCTTAGGTGTCGTGGAACTAAGACTATGGGCGGTAGTATGCTCCGGACAGCAACAAACATAGGTGAAGTATGCCAATTATGGAAATTGCCTGTTTGAGAATTCATTGTAGATACCGGCGTTTAGACATAGGCCTAAGCGTTAGATCATGAGACACTCAGGAATGTTAAAAAACCTTCTATTATGTATTCACGCAATATCATAGCAATTAATCAACCAAGTGACGCAAATTTATAAACGATTAGAATAAGTAATACACTCATAAACTCGCGCCTTTTTCCCGATTAGAATAATAAATATTAAATACTTAGTTGCTAAGTGGCAAAGGGCTTTAAACCGAAAGCAATAAACTAACGATCATCCGGAAACAATAAAACGATAGCAATACGTGAAGCTGTTGGCAATTGTCGCGTAACGTTATAAAGTAACGGTTGATGTGATACTTAAGTTAATTTGTTACAATGTTTAGAGTTTATTTCTCATTATGTGTTGAGCATTTGATTAAGAGCTTAATAGCTACCACGTAATGTACTTGAAAATGCGCTGACAATTCTCGGCAATCGTCAAGGGAAAAGATAGCTAACTGAAAGTGGATTTGTTCCGGTTTAAAGGAAGCACAGAGAGAGTATCTACAAGCACTTACGGCGTGTCCTTGTCAGTAGGGGTTTGTTAGTAAGTACCAACAACTCTTTTGCAAGTTTCAAAAAGTGCTTCTATTCCCATTCGGGAGCTTGCAACCTTGATCAACAAAATATGTCTAATTGAAAGACTGACCTCTATATTACTTTTATTGAGGTCCCAATGCGTTCACCAAGCTGTCAGGTCTTGTACAAGTACCTCCGACCAAAGTCGTTTCGAAATATGTTGACAGAAAATATGCGAAGAAGCAGTAGTTCTCAGAAAGAAGCATATGCCCGGTATTTGTGATAGGAAGGCTTACTCACGTTCAAACCCCAAGGAATAACTGTAAATCTAATATTTATAGCCTTTTACCTACAATTTCCATATAGTAGCATACATATCAAACATGACAATACGTAGCGTCATTGCAATGAAACGATGCTTAATAAGCACAGTCCACAGTATAAATTTTACGAGCAGAATTAATCCGTTGGCACGAACGAACGTCCGTCAGTAATTGTGTCAACCATTCGTTTCTCATGATAATAAATTAATTTCGTCATCTGAACAGATTCTGGGAATTCAGTTTTCGTTTCATATTTTTGGCTACTGTAATCTGGATAGTTAGGGCTCCGTAAAGAGTAAATAAAGAATTTGCAGAGACCATTGGCAACATTGTAGATACCTATTCAGACGCAACGACTTTTCTGCAAAAGCTCTTTCAAAAAGTAACATTGAAATAAGGATTCAAGTCATTCAAAGTGAATCCACGTTGAATCCACGAAGGCCATGACTCGATACAAAAAAAATTCTAGTTGATGAGATTTCCCACTCTGTTTAAATACATTGCTATCCTGCGACGTTGGGTATTTAAAATTTATGACAACTTACTAAACAGTTAAAATGCATATTCTCGTATTATATTTTGCAAAGGCATCCTTACTAAATGCGCTGTCAAACAATCAGATGTATCAACATCACAATGCAGTACATCGTATTCAGTAACCAGGCTACGTCATGACTGGCTTTTAACTGAATGGGTCACTAACTCACTTGTCACACATGCAACTTCGAAAGCTTACGCAGTATTTACAGTAACAACACAATTCGTCACATCCGCATACCTGTTTTCACCACAACATGCACTTTGAACAATAGCTTGTTCTGAATCAGCCATTGAAAATCAACAAAGAAGGCATCCAGCACAAAATCATTACTTTATTTGCGTAGTTACAACACAATTCGTGTTGACAGTCGACTGTTTCACAGCGTAATAAGTGCGAAAATGTCAGTTATTCTCTTCAGACGGTGCTGTTACAATGTCAGCGTTAACTCGGATATCATGGTGTCAATTTGGGTGACATCAGCTGAATATGAAGTGTAGAGAATTCGTGTTATTAAAGTTTACGGGCTTTTTTTCTTTTTTTTCTTTATCCATAAAGCTGTTTTTTGTTTTTAATAATTTTACTTTTAGGCAGTGTTATAATTATCATTGTCACTCAAAGGTCCTCGTCTTTGTTTTTACTGTTAGGCATGTAATTGGAGAATATCGATCATCATTCCATGTTTTTTTAATTTCTGCAGCTTATAGTTTGATGTCCATCTGAAAGAAATGTTCATCAAGTTTCCCAGCTATGGGCAAAATTGTTTGACACCTCAAAATCCTCATGGTTATCCTTCGCCTGAGGAATATTAAGTGTTACTACTAGTACTACTCTACTCTCTTTCTACTTTTTTGTTGTACTTTTTTGCGTTTGTATGTTTTTCTCTGCGTCATGTTTACCACAAATAAACGTATTTTCTTTCTTCTTTCTTTCTTTTTTTCTTTCTATTCCTCCTACTGAACTTATTTACGTCAGAGTTGCAGATATTACTTTATCTACCAACATATTAATATCCTATTAATAAATCAGCATAACCACTATATTTGTTCACTTGAATCCTAGATTAGTAGAAACACACTGCACATTAGTTATGTCCTCGTAATTACAATAATAAATGTGCTGGCAACTAGCGCCGTGGCATTTAATAACGTGATCTTAATACTGGGTACATGAGTGCCTATTTATTTAGTCATTAAGTCTATATTTCCAGTCTAGTCTGGGTTGACTGGTCTGTGATAGCTGTTGATAGAAGCCAATATTTCTTGTAATGTGTTACTCTGGAAACTTTCTATATATATAAACCAATCAGCTATTACCCCAGCTAGACCCGTGGTATTATCTACCTAATAAAATATAGAGTACTTAGTAAAGTACATTGGAAAAGACAGACAGACAGTGAGATGTTGCATTTTATATTCGAAGAAATAACTAAGGTCAAAGATGAAACTCATACCGAAGAAGTACCCCAGTTAGATCAAGACTATATAATTGATAACATAGCTAATGTACCTACACACACAGAGACACGTTGCTTTAGAGTACTAATACATGATTGAGACTTGAGCATGCCCAATGTGAAGATGACAAGTCTGAGAACAATAACATTGGTGGACTTTCGTCAATTTTCCACCAAGCAAATGAGCTTGCGGTAAGCTGGATTGTATAAAGCGTTTCTATAGTTTGAAATTACACAATATTCTGATTAAATCGCAAGCAAATAATCAACTTTCCATGTTAAACATTTTATTCGGTGCAGCTTATTGTAATTGTGTTAAACGGATTATCGATAACGCCACATTCAATTTGAATGTTCGCTTCGCGTGAAATCCCGTTGCTGTCATTATTTTCGTTTGATCATGGTTTATTATATCTTGTTCCTGGAACTATGTATTAAACTAGCACGTGCATGACCGGATTATTTGTCTATTATTGTGGTGTGTACTGATATTAATTGATGACTCTTTGATACTAAACAGATCAAAGTCATTTGACTTCGGCAATCCTTTGGGAAATCAGAGTGACGTTGCAAAGGCATGTTAGCACTACTAGCAGTGTTTGTATCGATATCGTTCGTCTTCATGAACAATGGCATTCAATCTTCAACTACATCTCCAGCTGCTTACAAACTCCATGTGAATAATCCACTTTCTTCAGAAAACGTGGTATCACACTTTTCATTCCTTTTGAATCAGAAACTTACAAGAAACTCAAACAAACCACTAATAGCGTAGTTCTTCTAAAACATTTAGCCACTCACCTCTTTAACAGCAAAAGTGAGAAGATCCCCTTATAAACGCATCGCAAATAAATTAATAGCTTACAAAGTCGGTTGTTGTGTAAAATCGGGCAACGACTATGTGCCGACGATGCGGTCACAGTGGGTGCCATAAAGCTACGCTTCCTTAGCACGAGCCACCGACTAGCCAAATTAAGATGGCCCGTAATTAGTCGCAATTTGAACCTTGCTTCGGGAGATATAGAGGAGATTTTGCTTTGGAGGGAGGTCGGAATTTTCTGGGAGGAATACCATGTAGTGTTTGGTAACAGCGTGCGAAATAAACTACGATAACACTAAGGTATGTGGTCTTTGGTGTTAAATTTCCTCTTGCTTGTTCACAGTATGAGGCTGCATTGGACATGGATTGTGTCAGCACAATGGATTGGTTTCCGATACCGGGCCTCGTAGATTCAGATCAGGCTCAATTTTCTTGGGTTTATCTTAATTGTTTTATAAATCGTCGCTAATTGTGTACATACGGCATTGATTAATCAATTTATGGATGCGGTTGTTATTGTGTAAAATATTTGTCTGGGAATTTAATAAAGGTACAGGCCGTAATGTGAGAGTTTATAGCAGTTATTCCCACAAACATGTTGAAATTATTGAACATAACTTGTACAAGAAACATAAACAATATTTAAGCTGCATAACAGCAAATCATAATAAATTACATAACAGCAAGTCTAGTAAATAAACAGCACCCGAATTGCTTAACACACTATTAATCACAATCTGAATAATTTTGAAGGATATTGCTAATATATTGTTTCATATGTTCGAAAAATTTGTCTGCTCCTATCGTAAATAACGCAATAAATGTTGTTGAATTGCCAAAATAAAAGCCATTCTTAATGTTAGTGTGTTAGACAATTACCCCGCAGGCCTAAACGCAAAAAATATACTACATCAAATCATTGTTGTTGAATAAAAAGATGCAACTTCTCTTTGCAATCGACTTTTTACGAAATATAAAATTGGTTCAAACGTGTTCTATATTTTGCTTTCATTATAAGACTCGGTGGTCTCATTCCTGGTAGGTTGAGGCTGGTTTCCAATTTCTAGAAAAAATATATAGGTACCTACCTATCCTAATGAAATTACATCACCTGCTCCTAATACAGAATTGAAAGATGTCTTCCTTGGCAAATACATAACGAAATCAATTTTTCATGAACCATAGTAATAAAAGCATTTTAGAATAGAATAGAATACTCTTAATTTTTTTATCAGGTTAATAGCGTTTTTCCACACATCAATTTGTCTATAGTTAAACACAAAACATAGTCAATAGACGAAAAATATTCCAGAAAATGTATTGGTCTTTACTTCGTAGAAACAAAGGTAAATACAATCCCAGTTAATCCGCACACGAACGTGAAACAAGGGTGAACAGGAACAAAAAAAGACAAGTACATTACATTCCATCATCATCGGGTTAAAAGAAAGAAATATCTCATAAAGCTGGAATCATCCAGCAGCTGTTATTTGATAAAACGACGTGTTACGTAAAAGTGACGCGAAATTGCGTTGTTTCGCAGAAGGAACTTATGTACGTACTACGAGTTTCGCACTTGTACATATGTTATCGCGAGTGATGTGGCTTGGTGCAAGATATAAGCAAGAACGGGCTTAGACAAAAGACACACAAGGGCGCAACACACTATCGATCACAATCTGAATAATTTTGAAGCATATTTCTAATCCACTGCGTCATATGTTCGAAAAATTTGTCTGCTCAACAACGTAAATAACGCAAAGAATGTTGTTGAACTGTCAAAATGAAAGTCATTCCTACTGTTAGTGTGTTACGGAATTACTCCGCTGGATCAATAAAATGAATGAATTAGGGGCCTATTTAATAAAACCGACAAGCGACATGTGACAATCCAACAAATTTACAAGTTTCCTTCATTTTCTGTTTTTATTAAAACGCACATGACGTAAAATGTGACAATTTGGTAATATTTTGACAAATATGTCACATTGTCAGTTATATTAAATAAGGACCAGCATAAGGCTTTTTAAAATCGAGTGATCAAGACGTACGTTTTTACATAATGTGTAATGCAATTGTTGAAATCAGTGATAGTCTTATTCATCTTACAAGCACTGCAAAAAGTATGAGGGATCATAATAACCATTTGAAACAAAATACAGTCTGGTGGGATAGTAGAAAAAGAAACTGCAGCATATAAAATGTGAATCGTCTAGAGAAAAAAGTAAAAGATATAACAAACAAGCTGTTCGTGCCCGGCGTCACGTCACCCGGGGTGTAGTTCATACAAAAATAGCATCTAAATTTCCGATTTTCCCGATGGATTTTCCAAAATTTTTCTTTCATGCAAACTTTGTCCTGATGATTACAAAAACAACAAAAACAGAGTTAGACAAATAGGTGCATCCGCTTTGAAGTGGTGCGCGGACTAACAGTTTTGGTAATTGATTTTTATTTATATAAATAGATAGATATAAAGTTGTAACATCTTATCTTCTGACTTGCACCATGACACTGTCTTACGCGCTGTTTCCATTACACTGCGACATGCCATTTCAAATGCGTCTTTATAATAAAAATAAAATGTCGTTGATGTGACAATTTGCTGTTGCTTCCTGACGAAATGTCTAACTCTCACGTTGTACCTAACAACTCGTCTTAGAGTTTACCGAACTGAGTAACTTTTATTTGACTTTGGTGCTCAAGTTGGTACGACAGTGTTCAAATTGAAAGGAATTGAATTCGTGACGTGTATGTCCTGGGGAAGTCAGTATTGACTGACTTTATCTAGGAATAACTAGAAACTTTGCGTCAGAGAAATTAAAAGGAATTCTTCCGGTCTTTGACTTGACTGATGAATTCCGACAGTAAAACTAAGTCGTAAAGAAATTGTCATGTCGTGTCTAGACCTAGGAAATTTAACTGTATGAAATAATTTGACGGTGGAAAAACTCGTAGTCAATCAAATCATAAATATCTTTCATCCACCTAAAAGAAATGTGAAAGGCCGATTTATGAAATGAGACAAAAGAAGAATAATTAATTGTTCAATGCTGATTTGAATCCGTCCCGATCTACATAACAGTATTATAATCAAGTCCTTTTAGGAAATCCATCAAAATACCCTAAATTATAAAGGATCCTTCGAACAAAAATCAAATTCATCGTAATTGAAACATGAAGAAGATTAAATCTGGAATCATTGGTTTTGATTTAACATAAGAATATTTCATTGAGTTATTTGAAAGGAAAGGTCGGTGCAAAAATGAAAAGAGGCATGCTCCAGTGGTTCGGATATTATGTGGACAGAATGTCGAAGGAAATTATGACGGAAACGGTATTTTTAGAGCGAGAGTAGAAACGGAGAAAGGAAACTCAATAAAGCATGCTTAAGTTATTGTTGATCGACGCAAAATAGTGAAGATTGGTTGGAAAGAAGCAACATGCCTATTTACGAATTCCAGGAATATTGATAGAATGTTTTATATAATTCAGAATTTTGGGGAGAAAAAAACATTAAATGGCCAGTCTTCGTACTTAAAAAACGTTCAATATCAAGTCGTGCAACTTCATCTCGGCGACAACCAATGTCAATTTGTCAAAAATGTAGGTAAATTAATAATAATAAAAGTCTTTATAAACACAAAAACCTTCAACAATGCTTAAAAACTAGATCGCATGAATTACAGTGAATAAAGGTCATACAGATAGAGTAACCCCTGACTTCAAAACTAGGAGATCCTGTGACTTAGGAGTCAGTGTTCTGCTGTGACTATGATACCAAAAAATAAAATAGATACCAAAAACCTTTTACTAAAAAGTTTGTTATATCGGTCTAAAAAATCATGGCAAAAAACACAGGTTTGAAAGTACAATGGTATGAAAAAATTAAATAAGAGGTTCTTTGACAAAATTGAGACTATGACTAGAACGCGAACGTTCTAAAAAACTGACCAAGTGCGTGTCGGGCTCGCACACGAAAGGGTTCCGTACCACCGTACAATATTTAACATTTTTTTTTTAACACGTTATTAGTAAGCACGGTACGGCACGGTATGGGATCCACCGTTAAGTTTTAGCTTTATTTTTATTTTTTTAGTAGTTATAGCAGTCATAGAAATAAATACTCTGTGAAAATTTCAACTGTCTACTTAATACGGTCCATGAGTAACAGCCCATTAAAAAAACACCCGTTTCTTGTATGAGGACCCCTTTAGTTTTTAACTTTATGTTATTTATATTATTTATTGTTATAGCGGTAATAGAAATATACATTCTGTGAAAATTTCAACTGCGTACCTATCACGGTTCATGAGATACAGCCCGCTGACAGACGGACGGACAGTGGAGGCTTAGTAATAGGGTTCCGTTGGCACCCTTTGGGTACGGAATCCTAAAAATACGGGAATTGCCCCTCAGAGTAAAACTTGCCTCTGACAATGAAATCAGTCCTGTTCTATGTTTTCGCTATTCATTTTTACTTTTGCTATCTTTTATATATTTTTTTTTACTTTACCTTTGAAATAACATTCACGCAATACTGTTAAATATTTAGATATGTTTCTTGTACTGTGCTTATGCGTTGGACATAAAATTGTGCAAATGACGGTAGCAATAAGACTACCTTTTATTATCTTATTTATACGCACTTACGTTGAAATGTGGTAGGGTCACGAAAGTTTAAGGTCGCGCAATTTATTTCTCGGTCTTATAGTGTATTCTTTGCTATTTTACATATTTTCATGAAGAATGGCCAACTACACTGCCAACCAAAATGTTCCAAAATTAATCTCATTACATTTTTTGAAGATAATGTCCATTACAGTAGAGCTTCGATTATTGTAGAGCTTGTATGTAAAATCGATTTATACGGACAATCGAACTGTATGAAAAACTGTTCCAATAAAACCATCTAAATGTAATATGTTCTGAATCTTTTTAAGCTATTGCATAGCTTTTATCGCGGGATTTGTGCGCGGCGACCGAATCAAGAAATTCCGTAACGAAAATAAAACCTAACACCCCCCACTCCGCCTACCATGTAGCACGGCCGAGCGTTCGCTTAATGTGTATGTATATGGTACGACTGTACTTGAATTAATATCAAAGAAAAAAAAATACTGCATAAATACTGCATAAATAAATAATTATAATTGCATAAGTTGATAAAAAATGCTATGCAAAAGCTTTACCGCGGCAGTCCCCGAGTGCCACACGTGTTTTTTATTTATTACTATAGCAGGTCTATGTAGTAATCCAGTAAAAAAGCACCGAATTAACGCTTCAAAATAATAATTCGATTTCATTTACATACAATGTAATTTAATGACTACTAGCGATCGTTCGGTTGACCGTCGCGACGTTCGGATAATCGACGCTAAACTATCTAAATTAGTGAAACTTTTTCACTTGTTTTCGTTTTATGTAAGGTGAAGTCTAGTACACATTCATGTAACTAACATCATAATTTACAATCTATATTTATTCACTTAAACCCAAGCGGCGGTGGCGGGTGCAGCGTAAATGCAAGTTTGAATGAAAACGATAATATTTGTAAAAGCTTTCTTTTATCACAGACCCGAAAAGTATTTTTTAGGATTTTAAGTAAACACGTATCTTCAAAAACAATGGCTTTTCTTATCACAGGAACACTAACAGCTTATAATCACTGTCTTAAACAAAGCCATCATAAGACTACAAACGAAAATATTTTACGTATGATGAAACTTAAAGGCTGGCGCATATCTGGCGAGGCGAAGCGCAGAGCATAATAAAATCATCCACGAACTTCTCATCGGAGTAGCGAGCATGCTCGCGCGGTAGCACGCATGCTCAAACAGTCCCATAACTACACGCCGCCTTATCGCATCTCGTCACTTCTGTACTCTCGAGGACCAGCACTTTTTTCATGATATTATTTAAACCCTAGAAAATTCGTAATACATGCTTTTATAGTAAAAAATATCTGTGCTGTGCCTCCCCAGTTACGCGCCAGCCTTAAAAAGTGTTAGATAATAGTATTTACTCAAAAAAAAACGTTTGCTTTGAGTGCAGTAAAATAAACTTATCTTGTGATAAACGTATCAGTAAATAAAACATGACATTAAGCGTGATAGTCGACACTTCACGACTTGAGTGCTTCTTGATTGAGCTTCCATGTAGGATAAAGAACGTAAATAGTTCCTGGCTTATTTATAAATAGATGGTTATCTGAAGAAGACATTTTGGAATGAGTTTGTATTGTTACAGTTTGTTTAGAACTGAAAGCAAACAATAGTTTTATTATAGAAGCTTGGAACGTGATATGATTCGATGGAGTGTGATATAGCTAGGCTAGGGCCAGGGAGCAGGACAGGGACTAGGGTGGCTAGGGTTTGGCTAGGTGATTATGTGGTAAGGTAAGGGTCAGGTATATGTGCACCAGTTGTAACGTCACGATTAGCCGGAGGGTTAATTGAAAGTCACATGTATAAAAAAAGGAATAATAAGTAATACAAGAGATAAAAAAGTGTGAGGGTGTAGGAGTTCCAGGTCGACTTCAGCTTCGAAGTAAGCTTTATAGCATAGAAACATAAAACTGACAGATGAAAGTATATGATGAAAATGTCAAAGTATAAAAATATTCTATGATTTTATAAAAGGAGGAAATTATTAATATGAAATACAGATATAGATGTGAAAACAGTCAACGCTAAGGGATTGCTTTTCAGCGGTAAAAGTGTTCAAAAACATACGTGAATTAAATGAATGTATTTCATATCAATAATGTAATGTATTTCGATTTCATATTTGAAAATATAGATTTAGGTACGTAGTGAGTTATAACAAGAATTGTTGGGCACAACAGCTCTTTAAATATTAAATAAACAAATAGAATAAAATATGTCGTTTGGTGTAGCAAAATACCATTCATTGTACACACTGGCACACACTCACCTTCTTTCGCCACTCCTCTTTTGGCTGAAATGATGATGTATCGAACGATTTTATTAAATAGTACATTACTGCAGCGGCCGACAACAGAGGCATTGATGGACGAACGTGAAAATGTGGGTCGAGGCAAAGCCGAAAGGCACACCTACCTGAGTCCATCAATGCCTAGTTGCGGCCAAGGCTTGTATAGTAGTTTTCTCAAATAATACGCGGAAATTGAAACTAAGTAAATTAATCATAAATTTCAGAATCAATGACGAACAACGATAGTTTTTCTCGGGCCAATATGTTAATTTGTTTCTTTTTCTCTTTAAAGTATTTGCTAAGCCAGTTCGAGATTTAAATAAAATATTTGATAAGTTACCTCCTTGGTTGCCCTGGCTTGAAGTAAAAAGTTCGTTCGATTTTTAAATTACCCGACAGCTATATGAGTTTCATACTAACATTGCCGGCCGCTGCTCGCATGTATTTGACCAGTACAGCATTTTCGAGTTATCTCGAAGAAGTTTGTCAAAATAATGTTCGAATTTAAAAGCATGTTTGAGAAAGTTGATTTCTCATTACAAAAAAAATATTCAGAAAATGAAGGATGAAAAACGTTTTTACATTTAATTTGTTGTTTTTTTTTTTGCTTAACTTGGCTAATTCCCAGGAAAATGTTATGTTATGTTTGTATGATATTCTTTGCGAAAAAAAAAACTCACCGGTATTATTTTTATTTAAGTAATAGAAATACCGACTTTCGAGATCTTTGACGGTCGATATTTTATTTTTCGCACAAAATATAGTAACGGACTTTTCACACGGTATTTCCAATAATATTTCGTATATTTACCTTTAATTTAACTTAGTTTCGTTGCTATAAATACCTAATAAAAGGTGAAAAGTTAAAAAGAACGTGAACATTCAACTACGTGACAATCGTCGTCGAATTTAAAGGTTTTATTACAGTAAATGTAGAATTGAAAGTGAGGGACTTTGAAATCAAGGTATCTTTCTCAGTATTTACTCTTTTCCTTGAAAAACTTTATTAAATTCCGGTTAGCGACGGAGATCATGTATCTCCGTCGCTAACCGGAATTTAATAAAGCAACGTTCTTTTTTTATAAAAAAAAACTAAAATGAATTGTCAGCTTAAGCAGGTGTATGAAGACTCGGAGTATTGTCACGGTAATATTTTTATTTTGTTTAAGTTTTGATTAGACGAAGCGAATTTGAAATAAAAAAGGGTGGAAATATAAAAATAACGGTTTAAAAGCAACGTCGTTATTTTTATATTTTCACAAAATAATAGAATTGTTACATTTAAAAATAATAACAATTAACAAAGAATTTAAAATAACAAGAGAAAGAAATGCGTTGTTGCTATAACAAAACCTGAGATTGTCAACTTCCTTGTAATTTTCTTCTGAAACAGAACACTTTGCTTCGGAATAAACATTCGTAATATAATGATCTATTCATTATAAGGATACAGTATCATATTATAAGCAGGGCAAAGGCCTCTTCTCATACAAAGTAGGCATTGATCAGTATGCTTGCTCAAGGCGGGTTGACGATTCCAGAGTTCACGTGGCAGTCGTAAGAAATATATCTACCTTTTTTTTGTGATTAGCTTCTCGCAGGTCAACCTAGGAGGTTGTCGGCGGCTTAACCACCGGACATACCTGTGGTTGCCCTAATAAATTAAGGCCCCAGCCAGTGCTTAAAAGACTTACAAACTAGGTGACAACACGTTAAGGGCACCCCCTGCGGGGTACGCGGCTCGGCTTAGGGCGTCTCTGGGAGAGGGCAGCAAGGAACAGGCTGGATCGGAATTATTATTATTAGGGACTAATTTAAAGGTACAGGCTCAGCGGCGCGGGCTGGCTCGAGCAAGGGTCGGGGCGGACAATATATCTTCTTAAATAACAGCCACATTTATATAAAACTCCCACGGGCCCCCGACTACTACTTACTATTACTTCGATATCGCTTAGCCTTCTTTCTAACTTTTTTCGTTTTGCTCGGCTCTTAAGGGTTAAATTCTCGTGTTCAAACAAACAAACTCTTCAGCTTTATTATATTAGCATAGATAAGTCCTGGTTTCCTCACGATGTTTTCCTTCATCGATGTCAGTGATGTCCAAGAAAAAGTTAGAAAGTGTGGTCACCAAATGTGATAAGTAACTAGGGTCATTGGATATAGTTGAAGTTTAGTAAGAAACCGATAGATATTTTCGAATGAAATTTAATTTGATAAATGACGTTTGTTTTCTAATAATTAAATTAAATTTTATTCGAAAACATTAATCGGTTTCTTATTAAACTTAAGCTATATCTACGACCCCAGTTACATATCTCTTTTGGTGACTGTGCATACGAATTGAAAACGTCACATTGGTACTTGTCCGGATTTTAACTGATACCAAATAATCGAGAGCACGTACAAAGCACAAATGCTCTTCGATTATGTTGTACAAACAGTCCATCCGTATGTCAGAAGCGTAATTCTCGGTTTACGCAGCTTTCATTATGCGCTGTTGCCAGCAAGCTTTTTATTAACGTGTTTTGTTCAACTATTTTTACGTCGACGGTCATTGCACGCGAGGATATATTTTAGTAGATTACGTTTGCGGTTATAATTCGTTTTTAATCTAGAATTGCTGAGATTCATGGTTCGCGAGCCAAAATGAAATAAACACCACCAAAAAGATGAACAAAAAAACATTTGGAACGTTTAACAATTTCGCTTATGTGATTCATTTCATATTTCGAGTTTAAATCTTCGAAAATAGCTTCTAATATGTTTTTTTTTTCTAATAGTTTTGAATTTGATATTAAAACACTTCACCAAACAGAATATGAACCTGTTTCGCAATGTCCGCATTATCACAATCCACCAGGTCAATTCAAAAGTACGACAGACTATACGTTTAAAATTTGTTGCCATAACCTAAGTAACTTATCCTAGGTTTCATAAACAGGACATATTCTTAAAAGATGGGAGTATTTCGCAACATTAAGTAAGTACCTACTACTAAATGATAAATGATTTTATTTCTGTAAGTAGGTTTGAACAAACAGTTTTACACGCCAATCATATTTTAAAAACTAGATGAGGTCGGCGTTTCCTATCTGACTACTCTGAGAAGAAGGGCCGAAACAAACTCAGCGGTCACAGTCTCTTTTAAAATCCATCATGTGAAGACCATGTAGATTTGTGTCTGAAATGGTATTTTGAGGAAAAACCACAGATTGAGTGGACCTGTCCAGTCAGTGCACGCATTTGTCAGTAATCGTGCAGCTCAACTCAGAACTTAGGAGCTCAACGATACTAAAAATAGATTAAAGAAACCACAAATGCACTCTTATTTTAAGCCTCCTGAAATTCGGCCCATAAACATAGCGAAAGTTATAGAGCATGGCAATGCGCCAAATTGACGAATCAATAAAATGTAATTGCATCTAAAGATACCATGTATAGCGATTAATCGCTTCCGCACATCGATATTCAATCATAAAAACGATTATATTAATTGCTACATAATATTTTGGTTGAATGGGAGAGTACTAAATCATATTGGATTATTTGATCGCATTCATGGCTCGGAATTAAAGTCAGACTGAAAATAAAAGATTGAGCTAGTTCTCGTTTTAACCGACTTCAAAAAAGGAGAAGGTTCTATGTTCGTCTGTATTTTTTTGTAATGTGTGTTCATCGATTTCTCCGTGATTACTAGACCAATTTACGTGATACTTGATTCATTTGGTAGAAAAAGCTCACGCAGTAGTCCCATGTCAATTTTATTGCTTTTGAGTAAGCTTCAATAAAATACGTATTACTTAATTCCATGTAGTGTAAGTTGTTTACATAGCAAGTAGTGGTAAACGAGCTTGTTTGGGGAGATACAACAACTAAAAAGTGAAAATAAAAAACTTTTTCACTTTGTAGTGTTTTTTTTTTAATCAAGCGTTTATACTATATTTCGTAAGAAACGTTTTTTTTATGGTGTAGATAGTCCTTTATTTTCTCTATAATAAATTGCTATGGTTATTAATAGAACATGAAATCTTTAAAAGGTGTTTTCGATAAACATAATATTGAAATGCCGGGAGGGGACGCCCTAGGAAGATATTTATAGTGACCTTATTGGTGATGTTCTTCAAAAAGGTCAGGTGCGTAGTACTCGCAACCGGCGTGCGTGTATGACCAGATGTATGAACGTAAACGAGGCAAAAGGAGTATGTAAGGATCGTAGCAGGTGGCGTTTTGTAGTTTCTGCCTACCCCCATGGGAAGACGGCGTGAGTTTATGTTTGTATGTATGTATATGTATGTATGTGTGTGTATAATATTATTGAAAGAAATCGCAAAGGATACCCGGAACTCTTAATCATTGCTTCGGGATCATTACAAACTATTCCAATATAACAGAGAATTCACGCCTTCTCCATTTCTACGTGCATTGCAAAAACAAAAGGTTGAAATTACCTCTGACTACCTATCTGGGGATCACAGGATTTATTTACAAACGGAATTCCATTGAATTTATCACAAACCAAAAAGGGCAACGTAATTGCTAGAAATACTCATTTACTTGCCGTCGACTCGGTAACTCTGAGTCGAGAACTCGAGATATCTGTATCTCAGATCTTTGAAACTCGATCCTTATCGTTTATTTACTAGGAAAATGTTTCTTAATTTCATTATGAGATCGTTATTACATTTTTATTAATTGCTTTGAATTAACGTTTCCTTCCATTTGCTATGTTTCTGCCGCCAACTTGTTTTTAAATTATTTGTCGATGCTGTTCTGTTAATTTTGTTTTCTGAATCGGTAATGTTTACATCTGCTTTACTTTATTTATTTTAATTAGTTTTAAAGAACTCATTCTTATCGTCATCGTCACTGATAGCTTTGTCAAATCCTAAGTTTTCTCACTACATGGTTTAACCTTAAAAAAATTACATCTGACTTTTCAGCTACTTTTAAAGTGTATAGATTACATAAATTCGATGCACCTACACGATTTTAAAAAAGGTTCTGGAGGGAGTTACGATACGGCATTATTAAAATGTACCTATGCTTATCTCTTAAGAATCTTAACTATTACTTGCGTTGCGATACCTATGTGGTTTTCCGGTTTCCACGAAAACAGCTTCGTGAATAAAGCTAGTTAATAATTCCATTACTTATCATCAAACATTTGCCATAACAAAACAACCCAACACCAAATCACAGACGAGCCTAATGACTGCCACTGAAACAGACGTTGATATAGGAAAGCTAATCAAAATTTCGTCCACAAAAGACGCATCAATCGATGTACTGAACGGCCAAAACTGCCCGTGACACCGTGATACGTTTCACTATGACCACGGCAATCAAAGTTGTAATTAGCAACTAGTGAAACAGCAAATTAAACGTCCTTTCATGTGACAAATTTACGTGAGCCGATCGGAGGCTGTATTTTCCGGGGATATGGGATGAGCAAAATATATTTTTGCGTATATTTTTTTTAGTCCAAAAGAGCGGTGTTAAAATTTTGCATGGAGAGTAATGAGATCAATAACATAACATAACGTCACGCATGTAATCCCCGAAGGGTTAAGCAGAGGTGGACCCTATAGTACAGTGGGTATACACATATTTCGCCAGTTATGCTTAAGTTCCATGTAATAGGGGGCGAGCCTATTGCCATCAACCGGGCAAAATCCAGGTTAAGATGTAGGTATTAATTTAGTTATCATCCCAATAATTAATTAACGTAAAAGATAATCAACCTATTAAAAATTATGATTTTAACATCTACTTCGAAAATCCTATTGATGTATCTGCTATGACCTATGACTAATTTTACGCACAAAGCAGGCACTTGATACTCTAGAAACTCTATATTAATTAGTTACAATACACTTCTAACATTATAATAACTTTTCGCTTCAACTAGATTATTTTCAATTAATATTATATATTGACTGCAATTATGATTCATAATTTACCATCATTGACTGCACAAAATATCATGTGAAAGATCAGTTTTTAAAATGAATTTCAGAATGTTAGGTCCTCGATCAAAATGAAATTGCCTTTTGATCCAAGTTAAATTAAACAGTTTTTCACACAGGAGTTTCTGTGACACTGTCCATGGAAGAGTCGTGAACGTTTGGGTTAATAGGTTCTTTGATAATGTGTCACTTCTCATTTTGTAGAAACAGAATGAAAATAAAAATGCTTTTACGCTGAATTTGGATGTTTGAATTTAGACTACTTAGAGCGAGCTATTTTTAGTCTTTACTAGAGAAGATACAAGAGATTGGTTTTAAAATTATGATCTAAGGATAAATTTTAATAATCTTAAAAAGAAGTAGTATAAATAGAGCTCCTGAATAACATTTTTGCTGTTGTTGAGTGCCTAAATGTATTTGTAAAATCATAAACACTTAGTCTCCAAGGTCTTCTTTGCTTATCCACATATATACCCCATCTTTTCCAATTCACATTTTTCTTTTTCATCTATTAACTCATCAGTATCAACATCTTCATCGCCACTCTTTATCAAATCAGTACTAATTACGACAGTTATTAATGACGTCACGGCTACCATTTTATTCCAATGGACACAGCACAGCTGTAGTACATTAATAAAGGCCCAGAACTAGAGCAATATAAAACGATTTCAACCTATTTATCTGATTCCCACGACACGGGTTGATTAGACGACTCACGAGGCTTTGTCAGACAAAGAAAATTCAAGTACTAGTAGGGATGTTGGATCGTCAATAAAAAATGGAGTTGCCCTTACTCAGTGCTTAATTGATATAAAAACTAATTAATTGGATGCAGTCCAGCGCATTCAAGGAGACAAAAAGGTTAATAAGTATGCTGTAATTAATATTAATTACAATGATGTACGGCTCTTGATGATACTTTTATTTAATTTAATTACAGATGGTGCTATGTTTTGGTATAATTATTTTAGTGACCTTCGTCTAACTTTGATAATTATATGGACTTAAGTTAAGCATAGTTTTTTATAGAACCTAACCAGAAAAAAGTTGAATTAGAACATTATCCACATACATATTATGTATATGCCAAGGAATCACTCTATAAATTAAAATCTGTCATGGCAGAAATTGTAGCAAAATCTTTCTAATAATGAGTCCATAATGTTCCCACTGCTGAGACACAGGCCTTCTTTCTGTGAGAGGGAATGAGCATAATCCACCACGCGGGCCCAGTGCGGGTTGCGTCTTTCTAATAACACATACGAAGGTCTCCAAATCGAATAGCCTAAAGACAGTTCACATGCTTCTCGAGTAGTTTCTAAGCATTCAGCTCTACTAAACTTGCAACTACAACTACCAACTACATCTCTCCAACATCATGACGTCTTCAACAGTTAGGTTTCCTACAATTAGACAACAATTGACTTATAGTTTGCATCCTTGATTTCACAGCTTCGATACTCGTTGCATTTACAGTTGTGCCAACTTGATGTAAAGTATTTTTAACAAATTTAAAAAAAAACGAAGAGGTTCTCAATTCGACTGTATTTTCTTTTTTTTTATGTGTGTGAGCTCAGTACTTTTTTTAGGTGAACTTATTTGGATGATTCTTTTTTTATTTGAAAGCTGGTGCTTCTCATATGGTTCCATATAAATTTAGTCAAGTTCTGACCAGTATTTTTTGAGTTATCCTTAATATTGCGTATTTTTTCCACTTAGTTTATATTGATGATGTTTAATAATTTCCTGTCACTATTATTTACATATCAAGTAGTGATATACGAATTTGTGTGGGGTAGGTACCACACCTAAAAAGTAAAAAATAAAATCATTTTTATAAAATAAAACAACCGACTTCCAAAAACACAAAAAAAGTGAAAGATAACTTTAATTTCGGAAGTCGGTGGCAAAAAACGAAAATACAAAACCAAAGACAGAAATCAAAAAAATCAGAAATTAAAGTTATTTTTCACTTTTTTAGTGTTTTTGGAAATCGGTTGTATTTTTTGTTATGTTGATAGTATAATGTAATATCGCTTAGGGCTTATATGTTGAGCTGAAAGACGCTGGACCAATGAATTAACATGCTTTCCGAGACACGGAGGGGACTCGATATGTAATGGATGGTCACCCATCCACGAACCGACCGCAGCAAGCGTAGCTTAAGCTCCGATCGACCTGTGCGGCTATTATTTAGCCACGTACCTTTATTGTGTAATAATATTGGATAATAATATTGTGAAACAATAGCGTTTGGTTCTTCCAAAACAAATATTTCTCTGTCGTTCCTTATTAAGTAGTTACTGTCCTATTTCTCGAACAACGTTTTTGTGGTTTAGGGTGCCGCAAATTAAAACCATTGTGGGAAGTAACCATTTTGAAGTGGAATTTGGCGTCGGCGGCGGCGGCGGCGGCGCTTACATCTGAAGTCCCCTAATCTTTACAGCAAAAGTGGATTGACCATTACATTATTTTCAGAGACATTTGACTTATTTTAGATTACTTTTACACGATGACATAATAATAATGGCACCTCCGGTAGGATAAGGGCATAACTGACAAAAAATCGAAAAATTACTTAAGTATGCCAAAGTGCTTTAAAAAGTCCATTTTATCCTGAGGAACAAAGACCCGTATCAGTATCAGCTTAATGCCGCCAGAGGGCAACAGTGCCTTTGTCATACTGGTGAATTTTTTTAAACTAATTTGGCGCGGCAAAATCTTAAAATGGCACTCTTGCACGCGCAGCATGACGATCATAGAAACGGGTTTTGTCGACGGAAGAATAGACAAAAATGACGTTCCGTGAAGATAGTACGACGGCAGCAAAGTAGAAAGAGTCAACTGCACGTTTACGAAATTCAGTAGTTTATTCACGTTTTTCTTTTATTTTGCTTATATCTCGAAAATCGTGTGTCCTATCGTAAAAATAATGATAATTTCGACCCCCCTTATGAAGCCCTTAAACCTCTAAAACTAAACATGTATCTTATA
Organism: Dryobotodes eremita; assembly: GCA_917490735.1. NCBI lineage: Eukaryota > Metazoa > Arthropoda > Insecta > Lepidoptera > Noctuidae > Dryobotodes > Dryobotodes eremita. The sequence goes on from OU823261.1 coordinate 8,450,159, forward strand.
ATTTTTCACATTTTCCATACAAAAAGTGAAAAATTCCATTTTTAATTCCATTTTTATATTTTGTGGCCGTCGAGTAAGAGTTTTCTACTGTCTTTAGCATGGCGATTACAAAATCAAATTGTCTTCACTACCTTAGACAACTGTCAGCTGTCAGTGTGATTTTGACGTTTGGGATAGAAAAGTTTCTTCTGAAATAGTCTACATTTAAAAGGACCTAGACAACGACCGGTAGAAATGAAAGACAAAATGACAGATTGTAGAAGGATTTTTACGGTCCGATGTCAAAAATGGAGAAACGAAATGTCACTTTGTATAGAAATAGCTATGTCTTGTCTTCCAAGAAATAGAAAGCGTCGTGCAACGCCTGCTGTAAATCACTAAAACTGCAGTTATGCCCTTGTCCTACCGAAGTTCCGATTATGTTTACCATGTCTAGTCATGGACGAACAAAAAAAGTCGGACAGCTCCTCGCTAGCAAAAAACAGTGTCACTCAAGTCGGCCAGCTCGCTATACGTACAGGCGCCGCACGCACACATTCACGCATTAGTCGATCGGCCATTACGCGCGCAAACGGCAACACTCACACAAAAATGTTCACCCATAAACGGGACTCAGTTTTGTCTTAGAAAAATTCCGTCTGACTTTTTTTGTTCGTCCATGTGTCTAGTCAAATAAATAAGATCAATAAAAACCGCATTACTAAAGCGAAAACCCATAACTTATTAAATTATTAACTTAATAATGAATCCACTAAAATATATCCTGTAGTCCGGAATACAGCTGCCCGCGGTCAGTCGGTGGTCAAAAAGCAATTTCAGATCCGTATTTCGGAAATTAGAGTTACCATTCTATTTCATAGTGTGACCCGGTGTTGGGTATCGGGTCCGAGTTCTCTGTTGCGGCTACCTATTTAACGGATAATTGAACTCCAAACATTAATTGGTTCACAATAATTTTGTCTGTTTTAGCTGGATTACTAATTAGCGCCATGTTTTGCCGATTTAAATTGTATTCAGTATCGCGATTGCTTTATAGTCCGTTTTGGTGGTAAGTGGTTTAATGAACTATTTCGGAAAATGCGTCTGAGATATTCGTTTTCATATCTAGAATAGGCAAGGATAAATCTTCTATGAAACTATATGTATTACTTAAAAAACCACTACAAATCTACAATGGAAGGGTTAAATTTTTCGCAAATTTAAAGTCAATTTAAAGTGTGATTAATGTGATTATTATAAGTAAATTCTGTAAGCAATTTTTATCTTACCTTTTTGCCATCAATTTAATGAATTTAGGTTTCATTACTTGTTTCAGTAGGCTATAACCTTAAAGAATCTTTTTTATTTTTATTGATTGTTCAATTACAACTAAATAATTGTACTATTGTCCTGGTATATCCTTGTTAAGTATAATTTCTCAGAAAATCAATAAATTCCGTTGTATGTTTATCATTTTATTATCAGTATTGAACTGCAACTCAAGAGTGTTAATTAAATATCCAGGATGATTAATCGTGCCACTGCTTTCTGTATTTATTGTATGTATTTATGCCACTGTCCAGTCCTCCTAACTTCGTGGCATGTGTTTCTTTGCTAGAAATAATATTGACACCTCTGACTTATTTTTATAATAGGTATATTCATACACATACACACATACATAAACTCACGCCTTCTTCCCATGGGGGTAGGCAGAAACTAAAGAACGCTACCTGCTACGATCCTTACATACTTACTCCTTTTGCCTCGTTTACGTTCATACATCTGCGTGGTAGTTACGTAACACACTAACAGTAGGAATGGGTTTTATTTTGACAGCTCAACAACATTCATTGCGTCTTTGACGTTGTTGAGCAGATCATTTTTTCGAACTTAAGAAGCAATGGATTAGCAATGGGCTTCAAAATGATTTAGATTGTTATAGATAGTGTATTACGTAAATAGGGTGCTAGTCATACACGCACGCCTGTTGTGAGTACTATGCACCTGACCTTTCTGAAAAACATCTTTCTTTTTTTTTTTTGATATGGCAGCTCGTAGTTGCGACCTCTGACGTTCTCGCTACTTAACCTAACTGTCCTGTGGGTGCCTTAAGATTTTACTCGAAAAGCCTCCAGCCAGGAGCGAAAGTTAATACAAAACTTATATTTAAATGACCGCACGCTAAGGGTACCCCCTGTGGGGTACGGACCTCGGCTTAGGGCGTCACTGGGAGAGGGCAGCAAGTGGGGACAGGCTGGATCGAAATGTTTATAATATGATTATTATTAGGGGAATTTAACGCTACAGGCTCAGCTACGACGCGGACTGGGACCTCATCGGGCAAGGTGAAAAACATCAGCAATAACGTCACTATTTATGTCCTCCTAGAGCGTTCCCTCCCGGCGCCGGTGTTTCCATTCACATCTGTCTTGTGAATACCTTTTGTTAGTCGCCTTTAATAGGTATATCTTTTTGAAAAAACCCGACTACGTAAAAAGAGAACTTTTAAAAAGATGGAAACAGTCGGGCTTTTTGATTTTTTATTTTACACTCTTTAGTTAATAACAAATATTTTTCACGTTAATAAGACCTATTTATACGATTATATAAGAACTTTGTCACAGCTTTATCATAAGTTTTGAAAATTTTAGTGAGAATGGTTGCTAACCAACTTTAAATCGTCATAGATCCTAAAGGGTCATTCAAAATTAAAAATTATTAAAGAAACCTGAAGATGATTGTCAAAGACCTATTCAATGATACCCCATTTGACATAGTTCGTCGACTTTCATATTTTTTTTATTTTTCACAATAACGCGTCTGGTTGTCGCCATATCTAATTTTGATTACTGTTATGTCTTTAGTGACACTTACAATATTAATACAAATTGATTGACGTAAGAATCATCAAAATCGGCCCACGCGTTTGGTCTCTAGAGCGCCACAAAGCAACAAACATACATATGCACAAAGGCTGATAAACACATTACCCTCCTTCGCGTCGCAGTCGTGTAAAAAGACTGACCTCTTTAAGAAAAAAGTAAAAGAATGGGGTATACTACCTCCATGTTTATTTCTGTGCAACATTGCTGTGTTATGGCTATTATCATAATTGTAAGTATATCATCAATTTATAATGAATGCCACTGACGTCATCTTCGCACCAAAAAGGATTCAGCTGACAAATAGTACCCTATTCTTGCAAATAAAATAATTTCTCAACTATCTCAATAAATAAAATAAATAAAGCAAATGCAACTCTACTTTCAAATTATTATGGCATCGGCCATTAATAAAATTAAAACCGCCATCTTGATTAAAATTGTGCAACCGGTACACCAATATTATGTAGCCATGAGACATTTATGTAATTAACTGAAAGTGATCTATTAATTTTAACGTTTACAGCGGAATTAGAAAATGTCGATAAATATAGGAACTGTAGACAAACTGTCACTAGAACGAGTTATGAGGGAAATTATGGTGTAAGTAATTTTCAAAGTAAATACGGAGTAGCAGCGTGGCTTTAAAGTCAGCGGGGAATGTTTATCATGAATTATCTTAAATTTGCAATTTTACTATGTTATCATCGAAATTACGAAAAAAAATATTGAAATATTTTTTACAGATTCTACAAATAATATTAATAGTATGTACAACTAAATAACAATAAATAAAAATAAAAAAAAGAAAGAAGGAAAAGAATCATAGGTCATCAAAAAATTCGTCCGCATCGCTTTCATTTTACTATTGGTTCGTACCAATATTAATATTTTACACGGTGGTGGTATATTCGTACATGTTTCATTAAACTGGATATTTAATAAAAGGTTTCTTTATAATTTTCTTGTCAATAAAATACGGAAACAGTTAAAGAGCTAAAATGAACTTTTATTTTAAACTGTAGGGTAAATGCGTAACATACCTACTAACAGTAGAGATTTTTTTTTTGGGTGGAAAGTCGTCAAATGACCTCTCCCGCTCTGGGCGGAGCAGAAGGGCCTGTCAGACTCTTACTGACTAAAACCCACCCGTGTTCCTCCAGTTGCCTGTGCGCCAGGGCCACGGTAACACTTACAAACAATCCGCTTTCATTTTAACAGTTCAACAACATTCATTAAAAAAGAAGAAAGAAAGAAAATACGTTTATTTGCGGTAAACGTGACGCAAAATAAAACACACAAATGCAAAAAATAACGAGTTTAGGGAAAATATGCATCACATCCACGCAAAACGGCAATCGCATTACGTTATTTAAGTTGTGAGCAGACAAATTTTTCGAACGTTATGAAGCAATGGATTACCATATCCTTCAAAATGATTCAGATTGGGATTAATAGTGACTTACGCAATTAAGGTGCTGTTTTGAATGACAATAATGTTACGGTTTCACTTTAGGCAGGTGCAGCAAAATGCATGCCATAATTTTGTGTAAATTCTTGACAACCAACCAATGCCACCACCAATGGTCTACTAATAAACTTCGATACCTAGCCATTTTGTATTCTACAAATAATTAATCTACATTCTTAATTATATTTTTTCTTGTTCCTATTTGCTCTTTAAATATTTATTATTGAAATACCTAAGTTAACTTATTATATCCAAAGTTTGTTTATCAATGTGTGACCAATTTTACGACCAATAAAATGTATTTGTTCAAATAATTACTTGCTTAGGTAATAAATAAACATCTTAAAGAAGTGTTATCTCAACATAAGAAGATCGTTAAAATGGTCAAAAGCTTAATTTAATTAGAAGTTTATGCTAATTTCCGTTATAAATCTCAGAGGGGCTAATTTACAACCTTTTTTGACATACCTACATAGGCATGTGAAATGTTCATATCGCTACCGGTTTATGACGATAATCGCTGTACTTACGGCCGTAAGCTGTGACGTCACGTGTTACCTGCTACAAGCGCAAGTTAATATTTAAACCCCTTTCAATCTATGGAACCCGATGTTATTATCTATTAAATCCGGAAGTACCTACCAAAGGGCCGATTAAGTAACGCTTTAAAAGTACCAAAAGTACTAAAGATAAGATTGATTATAACACCAAACATTATATTTATTTATAATCAATCGTCAATGGCCTGTATTGACAGGTAAGACCGCTTGGCTCACTAACCCACGGGTCACACATACGCTTAATATTATGCGTATGTTTTCCAAACCATTCACACTTTGACGAGTTACGTCAATATTTACTTTAAAACTTTTCTATTCGTCGGTACTCGCATATAATAAAAGAACGAAAGCGAAAAGAAACTCGAATAACAAAACACAGTATCGTTTAAAAAGATCAAGTCATGTCCCAACAAAAGGGGAAGATTAAACGGACTGCCCACTAAGTTTCGAATAATCCCCTAAAAACAAGACAAAAGGAAACCATCGTTATTCGTTACACCGACTAGAAACATTTTCAATATCAGCCTCGACAACAATGGGCGAAGCTTTTTTTTCTCTCTCTGCTAGCGGAATAAATTCCGTATCAAATTTCTCCCCGGATAACCGTAACGATTTATCTGCCGGCTTATACCCAATCGAATTATTCACAAAAGAATACCCACATTCGGGGGTTTGCGAAAATAAAAACACAATGCACTTTTCTCTTCCGCTGTACATGTACGCACCGTACGCACACTGTTAACGATAGTACGGAAATACTCTGTGTGTAACGTCCCATATTCTGGCTCATCTCGTCGGCTCGTGCCGTTTTTGGGCGAAATGGTGCCGTCTACCGTTCGAGCGAAAGTCGATTTTCGTAGTGTGTGGACGCCGCTTTGGAAGGGCGGCCGTCGCGTAAGCTACGGACCACGTGCACCTCGACTGCTTGCGCTTAGTTCTTCACGAACTGTGTGGGAGGTTAGTCCGCTACATGAATATAATGTTCCTTGAATGTCATGCGCTAAGCGTTCGCCGCGAAAAAGCGTATATAAACCGCTTGCGCCCAGCAGTGAAGCGTGTGTGAGTGTTGCCTCTCCACGTGATTTTGACAGTCGAATCGTTCACAAAAGCCGGCTCTTTTTTATTTTCTTTTATCAACAGTGCGATGTGCGCGAACTGAAGCGACAGAGAAAGTGTTTTTGATAACAGTTTACGTGAATGAATGCCGATACATAGAGATGTTGTAAGATCAAGGGACGCCACATCAAGGATGATTATAAAATATTACTTGGCCCAATTTCCGCCGGCTATGGAGTGTGTTCGGTAAGTCGCTAATGAGATTTTTGATTGAGGATCGGTATCTTGAATTAATTTAATTTTGAAGTTGGTTGGCAAATGTTTGTTTCATATTATTTTGTTGGAAATTTGAGTAAATAGGTTGAATCGAAGTTGAGTGTAAATATAGTCGTTATGATAGGAATGATTGATGACTGAGGGTACTGACTCGCCCTTATTTGAGTAACTAACGACCCGTATCGGTCATCCCTCTCGACATTAGAGGTATCAATATTCGGAGGACCCGTGTAGGGTGCCATCAAAATTTATAATATCATTATAACCTACATACCCATATATTGTGGGAAAGGGACTGAAGTTAAATTGCTTTTGGCGAAGGGGTTCTAGAACGGAGTTTCAAATTCAGTTTCCAGATTAATTGTCCTGTCATGTTCTTAGGTAAGGCTCCGCATAGGTCGGCCTGCGACAAATTAAATTCATTGTTTATGTATAGCGTCACCTCTGCGCATGCTCGTCACTATGTCAACAAACTATGTAAATATACAAGGAGTATCTATGTATGTGTGTACTTGAATATTAATGGGTCTGCGGAACCGTGTTGCTAATAGATATTTTGTGATAGAGTTAAGTTTTTGCAGTATTTGTTCTTCGTTAAATATATTTGTAAGGCATGTGTCAGCTCTAGAAATGCCTGGTGCGTTCAACTGTGACATCATCTTTTGTTATATTAAGACTGAAGTCTTTGAACCTAATTGTTAGTTCTTGTTTTTGACTGAAGTTGATTTCGTTTTTGTCTAGCATTTTTCGGTTTTCATTTCAAGCGTGACAAACGATTAGTGACACTAGAATATCACCATCATCATTATTGGCAGCCTTGTTCGACCTACTGCTGAGTGTACACCTCCTCTCTTTTGTGCCATGTTTCCCTAGTCTGTGTGCGTCTCATCCACGTCTTCCCTGCGATCTTCTGTAGGTCGTCCACCGCCACCTGGCCATTACAATAGATTTACATTGCTGAAAACTTTAACTGAATATAAATATAGTTGCTTGGTTACTAGAGCTTAGCGTATATATGTGTAGATATACCAATAAGTTTGTAGGTATACTTAAGTAACATTAAGCCTCTATAATCCTCAAAGGATTTGGCAGCGGTTTACTATCCCACACACAGTTTGTATATTCATTATCATATATATTATATACCTAGTGGGTATGTATCGCGAATATATTAGTATAGTATAGTTAATGTAGCTCACTATGTAAGAAGTAATATAATTATGTATAAAATAAACTTGTCTGTGTAATAATAATGAGTAAAAAAATAAGTATAAAATAAAATAATACGTCTGTCAGTTGTAAAATTAATTATAATAATATACTTTTGTAAAGTTGCCAATACATCAAGACGAACAGAATATAATTACCTTTAACGCTCTTTGTAAACGATCAATCATTGTTTTTAAACGGAAAGAAATTAACCAAAATTTAAAACGAAGCGCGAGAAGATGGAGCATTTCATAACGTTAATTATTTTTAATTTATTTGTTCATTACCATTGATAACATCTCACTTATTTTTCACTTTTAATGTATGCATACACTATTTTTATTATGAATATTTTCATTTGCATTAAAGTGCCATTAAACTGGCTTATCAAGAAATCTATAACACGTTAATTAGCATGATGATATAACAAAAAAAAATGCATATCAAGATAATTCTCACACCCATTAAAGAATATTGAAAAAATAGAGTATCATAAGTTTAATTGCCAATCTACGAATCAAAAAACTTTTTGTCCTATTGAACTCAAATTAACTCTAAATAGTAGATCTGGGAATTCCTATTAAAACAATAAAATAGAATAGATCTATGATACCACATTCCAATATCATATCTTGTCGATCTTTAACGATTGGAATGTCGCGAATAACTACTGAATCTAAAGTGATAATAGAGTGAGTTCGCTGTAACGTCACCAAAATTTTGTTTATGAAAATCAACAAGCCGTCCTAATCAATAATATTATACGTAAAAAGAGGTGCATACGTAACATACCCAACAATCGATCTTCAAAAACGGCACAATGTCATACTATGACAAGACACGAGGAAAGACGCCATGTCGTAATTATCGGGTGCAAAAAAGAGGCAAGACGAAGAAAACTGGGCCAACTAGCCAAGCTTTGACGTGCCACTTGCGAAGGACGCGTAACCAGCTAGCTGTTTCCCGCGACTTCCTCTGCGATTCACGATGCAAAATAGCCTAGGTCCAGGTCCCAGTCTACGTAACTGTCAAATTGCATAACGATCTGTTCAGTAGTTCCATCGTGAAAACAGACGGACAAAGTTACTTTCGCTTTTATAATATTAGTATAGATTTATTTGTAACTAACAAAGAATGTAAAAAATCTTCGAAGTCAATTTTAACCTACTTCTAATTGTCGTATCGAAATGAAACTTTTTATGTATATGTAGTACGAATGACAAAACTATAATTTGGTATCTTGGAGCTGATCTGATAATGGAGACAGGAGGTGGATAGTGGAACTCTTCAGTGGCTACTAGTAAACCCCTCGAGTTTGGACCCATATGATTTGCTTTGACGAGTCCAATACATTGTGCTTAAGCAACGAGGGTCTGATGATGGAGCCAGGAGGTGGATAGTGGTACTCTTCAGAGGCTACTAGTAAACTCCTCGAGTTTGAGTTCATATGATTTGTATTGACGAGTCCAATAGATTGGGCTTGATAACGAGGGTCAGATAATGGAGCCAAGAGGTGATAGTGGAATTCTTTAGTGGATCCTAGTAAACCGCTCATCTTTAGTAAGTAAGTCGTTAATTTTATTGACTTCAGACTTCTTAAATAAATTAAGAATATACTAGACAAAAAAATAAAAATATGTAGTTTAAAAAAAACTAAAAATCACGATTCCATCTCGCACTAAAAATTATAAAATATTTTAATTGACTAGTATTAGTTCTTCTTTTATGTCCAATGATTAAATTAAAAAGCGTGGAGCGCGCTTTAGTTGTGTGTACTTTTAATTCCCATCATTGGACATACAAGAAGAACTAATACGAGTCAATTTAATTATTTTATAATTTTAATTACTTACATAATGGTATTTGGTGCTAAAAATCAAATTGAATTGAAATATTTATGAATACCTAGCACATTGGCGGGACTCATATGCACATTGTACAATAGGAAACACAGTTTCCGTAAATCATGACACAGAACTATTGATCTTGGCATACAACACACTGCCATAAATCATACTTGGCAAACACTGGTGGTCCCATAGCATATCTATAACCCTACTGTATCCCAACCGTTATCAACTGATACTTATAATCATAAATTGATAAGCCATTAAGTTTATGCAGCAAAGAGCGCAGGTTGTTTATCGATAGTTAACTAGATGCGTTTGCGCATAGCCAGGGGTAAGTCATCAACGGGTACTGCCCATAATATACGACCTACTGGCGGAAATTATAGTAAAGTGAAGCTTATTTATTACTTTAATTTATATTAATTATTTTTAGAATGTTTGTAAGTTACCGGCAGCGTGGATTACACTATGAGTATTCTTTTTAAGTCCCAACAACCAACAAAAATTATTTGACGTAGTACTTATACGCAGTTGGTGCGTTTTATCATAACGATAGATGCAATTTCCTTTTCCTAATACCGATGTTTTCATTGGAATACGAATTTAATAGTATATCCTATGTATAGGTCAATTGTTTTCGTATTAGAATCTGATAAAACAAAGGGCGGGTCATTGAACCACTATTGTCATTCAAAAACGCACTAACTATAGTGTGTTCACGATACTAGTACCAACCGTTGGGAATTCAAGTCAAGAACTCACGCTCGCCAATATTTTTTATAAAATAAATGTATGATAAACAATATGATATAATACAAAAAACAATATGATATGCACTATTTGCAGTCTAGACAGTAAGGAAACTAGTAGGTACCAAGGTGCATGCGAGAACCATTAGTACCAATTATTCTTCACCTGCTATATTTCTCACGACAGCTATTTATTCGTATCACAAAGCGGCCAAAAGGTACTAAAATAATGGAGTGCTTTACTTCCCTTTGTTTTCAAAGTGGTGGCGTTTGTCGGTGGCGGAAAAAGATGGCGGCTATTGTAGTGCTTTTGAGCAATTCGGGCTTAATATTCGGCTGTTACTGTCATTTGTAGAGAGTATTCCTTTAAATATTTTGGTAGGGAAGAGAAGGTAAAATGATTAGTCCAGTAGGCCGCACGTCAGGGGTAAGAAAACGAGTACAAGCAGGCCACTTATTCTATTGAAACTCCGTACCACTGAAGTACGGCCTACTGTACTTCAATTTGGGATCCCTTTTAAGAAATAGACAGACGGACGGAAAGATGGAGTGACAAAGTCGCGCCGTTATCCTTTTTTACCATTTTGGTATAGAACCCTACCTAATAACTGAAAGTATGAGGGGTCCTTAAAACTATTCTAAAATGGGTATCAATTACGTGCAAAAATCTCTTAATCATAGACGGACGTAATCGACATGGCTGTCGCGCGTGCGTGAATTTATTCGAATCATGTTGCGCTTGAGCATCGTATCGACTCGGATAGATATTAATTGGATTTTTAGAAATAATGGCGTGTAAATGAGTTTGGTCAACAAATCTGGGAATGGTAACAACATGTAAAATATTAGCGTTGACAAATTGTGTATCTAATAATTATACTTAGTTATATATCTGAATAAGAAACATATTATACGTAAGACCACTTCGTATCAATAAAAATGGCTGTGTGATGTCTGTCAGTGAATTAATTTCATTTCTTTCACTCTTTCCTTCCCTTACTGACAACGCACAGCCTATAAACCGCTAGGTCTAAAGCATGAAATTTTGCTTAAGAATATATAACGAAAGTGAACACTGAGAAAGGATTTTTGGAAATTCATCGTTTAAAGGGGTTAAACAGGTGATGATAGTTTGTATGGAAGTTCGTCAATTTTGAAGTTAGAAACTTGGAAGCTAATTAATTAATTAATTTTGGCAGGTATGCTGGAAAAGATTTCTTTAGAAATAAGCATCACCTTTGTAGCTATTTTCCTGTTCTTTCTTTTCTTCTTGTCTGTTTATATATGTGTGTACATAAATGGTTAAATTAATACATTGGTACTTTTGTTTATAATTGTAAATGTTAGTGGTTTTATCGTTTTTTGGAGAGTCTCCCTAAATGTTCCTGAGAAATTGCCGGGAAATACCATCAAGCACACGACTTGTACTTCGTATAAAATTGAAACTGGGCGTATCATACGTCCTGAATTTGCAGCCTGATAGTTCCCTTTTGACCGCGTTTTAATAACCGTATTACTATGGTACCGCATAATATCATAAGGTACACAAGTCTCTAATGTGGCCACAGTTGATACGAAAATGTTACAAAAATGGCTCGTACAACAAACAAGTAAGTTTGGCGTGGTTAAACAAGCCCCACGCGGCTTCTTCGCGAAATCGATACTCGCCTCAGTGGCTCCTAAGGGAGTGACTAACTCAACCGCTAATAACCTTACCGGTAGTCGGTATTGGATACCTTGAAGAGGATTCTAGTTTATCGATTAGGTTAGTCAAGTTTAGTCATAGTTCGTAGAAATTACCTGTATAAGTATCAGTATGAACGATTTAAAAATTGAAAGTAGATAGATATTCGTTTCGCACATAATATGTATTAACTTAACTATAAGACTTCATATAAATGTGTGGGTGTTAGTAATTATAATAATCATTAATTTGTTCAGACTACAAATGAGGTCCATTTTGTTAGTAACAATCTTAAATCAATTGAGGAGCTGGCGGACAAATTGGGACTTGTCCTGTAATTGATTTTTAGAGTAGAGGTCAAAAACCAAAAGAAGCTAAAGTTAATTAGGTAGAATTTTAAGCTTTATTAAAATAATAGTTTATCAAAATTTAAGCCCGGATCTGGCTTTAGTTCAATAGAAACCCTAACGCCCCGTTTTTTATTTGGACATTTTATATTCATCCAACTAAACAAGGACGAGTCCGTTTCACCAGAAACGGAAATGCTTCAATAAAAATAAAAAAAGGTGTTTTCAATCATACAAACACCTTTTTTTATTTTTATTGAAGCATTTGGAGCCAGTTTTGACTGAAAATATTTCGTTAGTAAATATAAGAGTGCACAAAAAGAGCAAAAAAATAGAATGTGCGGACAAGTCCGGATTTGTTCGCCACCTCCTCAATTATGATTGTCACAAAAATTTAAACCAAATTGCTATGGGATAGTTGTACTTTCGATTCGAAATCGTTAAATTGTACGTTACGTTAGCGTCGCGCGTTTGTGCTAGGGCCTCTGTGCTATAAGAAAAGAGGTAGATCATAGAAAAGAACGATGATGAATGGTGATACGGCTACGATAGAAGTTACGACTACGATGACAGCAGGCTGATAAAGATGAACGAAAGAATGAAACACGACGGCTGACGTCATAGAGATGTATGGCAGACAGAGACATAGGAAATTCCGCTGTCTGTGACAAACAAATCGAATAGCGGCAGCAGTTTAATGATAATAAGTATAAGTTTTTCGAACAGATTGAAAATACTTAAAATTATTAACTACCGTAATAATTTGATGTATTTTCTAGCTGAATTCACGCTATTATGTAGTACCTAGTTTTACTCTACTTCCACATTGTAGCTTGAATTTTTAGAGGTGTGTCAAAGCGTTGAAGCTCTGTGCTAATAGCGTGACAACGCGTGTAAACGTTTTACCGTGAAACGTCACGCCAAGCGTAGCGTGCTACGGCCCCTGAATATTCTGAAATATCTCTCTTTGGTGTATCTTCCTGTTTGTATTTAGATACAAAATACGGAATATTAAATTTCCTTGATCGTTGGCCGTCGATAATTTGTATGTTGTCAGTGAAATAATGCAAAGAAAATATTTTAAAAATAGTAAACTTTTACAAACTGTAATTTCACAATTTTTCAAATAATAAAGCAAAAAACATTAGAGTATTTATTGACTTAAACAAAAGAGACTTATACTACAAATATTTCTAAAATTCAATAATTTATATGGAGTTTAATTAAATTAGGTTACCACAATCGTTGAAAGAGATCTTTATACAAATACTTAGAAGGTGTTTGATAATGTATAAGATGTCGCAGCAGAGAAAGATAAAATAGGCATGTTAACTAGAGAAGGTGCAGTGATTCCAATAAATGTAATTGAAATAAACAATTTTATTTATTTATTTAAGCTGCCTATCAATGTTTGTCAATACGTCAAAATTTGTTTAGACTCCGTTCTAAGAGATTTGACTTCCCATTCCCGTTTTGCCAAGAATGTTAATGCTAATAAATGACCAGGTTATTCAGCTGAGTTTAAGGGATTGGCATGAATACTAGTACCTAATGGGCCACCCATATTGCTAGGAAGTAATCTTAATGGGAAGAAAATTACTAATTATATTTTTGCTTCTTTCTACATGGTCTTTGATCACCTTATTATCCTCTAGAAAACCTAGTCGCAAGGTCAGCTTTTCTTTAAGGAATTAATATAATATAGAAAACTGCGCTTCACCAAGTAGATAGGTACGTACCTCTTTGATATCCCATATCACCATACAAATATTATTTATACTGATCTACTACTTGATATTGATATTAATACTTATGTAGACATAAGTATGCAGTCTCAAGAGGATTCCAAATATGAACATTCAAGTGCAATAAATATCAAACGCTGAACGTGCAAATCAGACGATACCGAAATAAACTAACCAGTGAATGGCCTTGTGACCTTAGTAAACCTTGCTTTAACATCATTAATGATTTAACTATCGTTGTTATCAATGGACGACGATATAGACCTAATATATTAGGAAGGAAAAGATTTAAATCAAATGATCCGGTCAACGAAGAAAGGATTTGGTTGAATGAACTGATTTTATAAGTGAAGATGAGAATTGTAGCGAAAAAATAAGCAATACAAGAATTGAAAAAGATCGTGAACCATCAGTAGCAGAAAAAGGTAAACATACTGACGTAACCATGTGAAATGATTGTAACATTGGAACTGGAGAACTTAAAAAACAAATTATATATCATATTACGTTTTCCTTTATCTACATAATATACAATCTAAATTGAAAACTGACCCTATTGGCAATATTTCAATATTATATATTTTGTATCATAAAACATTGACATTTAGCTAAAGTCACGCATTTGTTGCGCAAACGCCATTACTCCGGCCGTTTACATTGCGTCGTACCAATATATCGGATATTTAATTTATTACCGTATCTAATTGGTTGTATTATACTGTGAAATACGTGTTTTGCTTCCTACAGAAATTATCAGTGTTTTATGGGCACCCACTGTCTTTTTATATGTTATCATAACGGTGTCGGATTTCACATTTTACTACGGTTTAGACGTGTAAATAATCGGGTTAGTAAAATTTACAATCGGTTAACAGTCAGTAAATTTAGGAATATCGTTAATTATAAGTATCGCGCTGTGCGTAAATCTGTCAGTGTAGAGGTAAAAAAGTATTAAATAAATTGTTTTAGCATGTCCATGATAAGAAATCATACAATGAGACAAGCCGTTGTTTATAGCAAAATTAATAGAATAATAAAAATTATAATGACTGAACATGTTTTAGACCCACCGAACCTCCAAAAAAGCTTTACAAAACAAGTTAAGAACCGGGAATAAATAACAAGCTTTATTAATCCCCTACTAATTAGAGAGCCCTTACAAATTAAAGTGTGAAATTAACGGTCTCTTGTCGCATTTGATGCACCTAATTAAGTGACAATATATCAACTGCATAGTTTAGGGACAGCTGATAAAGTAAAACTGGGTTTTACAGTATCAACTCAGCTGCTTATCATGGCTGGTGAAACGCATCTTAAATACGTTACCTAATTATGAATGAGGGCAATGTGCTAGCGAGCGATGTGATATACGGAGTGACAATAATAGACGCGCTCGGTGTAATGTTTAGATTGATTTTCAGTAGGATGACATTATTAGCTGTTGTTTCGTGTATTATCTAGCCTATAGCTCGCTTAAGTGTCTGCTATAGTGATGTTATTTCTTGTTGATTTCAATTCTAGTTTTTATTTACGTGTTTATTTCTCAGTAGCAAGCAGCCCAGTCTGGATTTGTGTCCGGATGAGGGCAATTGGCCCCCTATTATATGAGACTTAAACACCACCGGCAAATTGTGGGGGCACCTCTGTCTGCCTAACCCTTCGGTAAATATAGGCGTTATGTCATGTTGTTCCAAGATTATCCGATTAAATTTTGGCTCCAGCCCTATTAACGGGTACTCCATGAGTCGAAAAGACGTTTGTGCCTCAGAAAATGTATAGTTTCAAAATATTTAATTTGTCTCTCCTGTCAGTTCACAATAACCCAGACAATTAATGGATAATTTCACGGTGTATTTAACTTTTTATAATTACGTCACGTTCTTTTGGATGCTTTGTAGAACTCGTATGAGGAAACGGGGACGCGTCACAGACGGGAAACATCGTCTCCCGGTATGAATCCATGGAACTATTTTCAATTTTCTCTTTATGTAAGAATGATAGACGACATTTTATTGATACCTACCTGTTTAAGGACATGTTACGTCTACTAATGTTTTTTTTTTAAGAACAATCTTTGAAATTCGAAGTTATACTTTAGAAGTTATAGGTGCATTAGGTTGAAGAATTTACGATTTTATACATTAATTCTATGAAAACGATGTTCAGTCCCAGCTATTCAAGGGTATAGTATGTACGAGTAATAGAAGAGCTAAAATATATTGCAATTATTTTTTTTACATAAACCGTCAATAAGCTTGCGATAGAACAGTATTTAGTAGTCACTAACAAAACTTTGTAAATAAACTAAAAACGATATAATATAATAAAACATAAAAAAAATACTTTATAAAAAATGTTATAAGTAAAACAAAAAGAGGTATTTCTCTCAGAGCACTGATTTCAACAGCACTTGACCGAACCGCACCTAAGTATTTCCACTAACCGCACTCATCCTTGACTATTGTCTGTTCTGACTCTAACAATTGTCATAGCGTCCTTCAGAAGGACATTCCATCAGCTTACAATACCCTCTCACACGATTACAATTCATAAAAAGCTGCGCACTGTCATAACTAAACTATATCAGTCCCATACAAATCAGTGCGTATGACGCATGCTGCATAAAAGTTGCGCGTGCGCATAGCCAGACGATGACATTAAGTACGGTGTTAGAATAAATGAAATGCTGCAGCAGTTTTATTTATACTGCAATCGCGGTTTAGTTTCCAAACATGTAAACAAATATGTGTTTTTGGAA
The DNA here is from genome assembly GCA_917490735.1 of Dryobotodes eremita. Classification (NCBI taxonomy): domain Eukaryota; kingdom Metazoa; phylum Arthropoda; class Insecta; order Lepidoptera; family Noctuidae; genus Dryobotodes; species Dryobotodes eremita. The sequence goes on from OU823261.1 coordinate 8,466,728, forward strand.
AAACAACTTTGATTCCTACCCATAAAGTTCGGTTTGCGCTACAACTTCAAGCATTTTAATGACTTTTTCAATAGAACTTGTCATTCTGAAATAAACGTAGTTTACACCAGCATGAAGTTTACATTCATTTCAGTGGAAATAACTTGAGCTGGAAACAAGGGTTTGAACAGACTTTAGCAATATTGTCAAAGACAGTTCTGAGTATGATACTTTAGTTAAGTGACAATGAAATGTAGAAGATAATAAACCCATGTCATGACAACTACAAAGTTTGTAGTTGAAATACTACAGTCTTTGTGTCTGTGATGTTTTCTTATACAGAGTAATTTAATGAAGCAAATAAAGTTCGTAATATATGAACGAGCCCAAAGGATACATCGTACTTCAAAGAAAATTTAAAGTGTTAAGAAAATTTTGTGTTCAAATACGAAATTCCAAGTTTTACTGATTTGATATTACAAGCAAAAGCACAAGTAAGTGGTGTTTGTCATTAAATTGCTGAAGAGGATAGCTTGGAATATAGTCGGCTTAGATAGACAAAAATAAATGTTTGGAAAATTAACACCGTAAAATATAAACCTTCAACTTATTATAATTTTACAAAATTATTCTAAAAATACATCTAAAGTAAGACTATAACCGTCTATTATGATAAAAACGATATAATTATCTATTAAGCACACACTACTCTTTTCTAAGTAAAAACCTATTTCAAACAGTATCGTAGGTAAAATCAACACTTGTTTAAAATTTAACGGTGTTGCTGCACCCGCGCAACCCGATAAAAGCTTTGCTAATGATCTACGCCCACACACAAACGTGTCACATACGTATTGTATGTGACACATGCGATCGAGAAAATAACAAAAATGGACTCGAGGAAACTATCGATCGGATGTTAAACAAACAAAATATTTGAAAAGCAATTAAGGAAGTCGACATTTTTGTTCAACGGATGAATTTTATTATATTTTACAAGAATTTTCAATAGAATAGTTCAAGTTAGTGAAGTTGACTTTCACTCTATAGTAACTTTTAAAGTAACTTAAGATTTATCGACTTAAAATCGATTTCATAACCAGCTCTACCCACCGAATCATCGATAAATAACAAAATCCAATACACTCGTGAAAACGGTAAATCACCAAATCATTGATATTTTAATACATATATCACCAACCAGTTAAAAATTATGAATGAAACGGCGGAAGTGTAATCAAATAAAATATATGAACTTTTATATAAAAGAAGGTCAAATCGAACATAAAACGAAAGAGATTGAACGAACAGAAATTCAAAACTTCTTTTGGATATATATAATATATATGTCTTCCCATTTCCCAAGGTTGGTGTAAGCTTTACTGTTACAAATTTAAAATTCTTGTTACACCATTTTATTAAAGCGTGATTGAGTAAACGTGGGTCGTATAATAAAGAGGTTTTCTTACGTATAAACTCGTAACAAATCTTGTTATACTGAGTAAATAGAACAATTCCATTTTTACTCAAAGGTATTTTTATTGAGTTATTGTTGGATGAGGCTGCATTTGAAATTTCAACTAGACTCTTGAACGTTTTATTGTTCTTATTTTGTGCAACGCTGCCATACATATTTATACTCAAATTCAATGGGGTGATTTTATATTTAGTGGGCTTATTTTCTTTTGAAATTGTTTTTTTTATTGGACATAGTCTTGCGTTTGATCACTTTCTGACCAGATTTAAAGCAATGATGCGGTCAAAGATATTATTGCCCCCTTCGACCTTACCACGGCAACTTTAGGGTTTAAGGCTAATCGTATAAGCGTGTGTTTATGGGGTTTAACCTCTTTCCCTATTCATACTACTTCAATATTATTATTAAAAATTATTGTTTATAACGTATTTATACAAATCCACCCTTTTACTACTTTTCGTATTTACGATAAAACCTCAGTTTTGGCAGCTTATGTGATTTCCTGTTATTAATTTTATTGTGACTCAAACCTACGAGCAGTAAAGTCAGACTACTAAAATAACTGTTAGAACTTCGCAAATATCATGTAGGTATCATTAATATTGTTTTATAGGTTACGTCTCGACTTCGCAATGTAACAAGCATTTATTAGTTTTTCTACAGACAGAAAAAGAGTATGAAAGCTTAATATTTCGTCTCGTTTATCATTAATAATACATATCAACTTTTTCTTTACCCTACTCTAAAACTTCGTTCCGAAAATCTCGACAGTTCCCAAAACAATTTTAGATAGGTAGATACTAGTTCACCTACCTAGATTTAGGGATTACCTGGATCCGTGACAGGCAGGAGACACCTACAAACTAAATCCTAGGTTTACCTTCACGGTGCCTTCCCGAGTGATCTATGCGAAAACAGCTAAGCCACTACTCCTAGGTACATAGTATACTTCCTTCATTTTAGAGAAAATGTCGTCTTAAGAATTCAAATTTATCGTAGAACGTTGGATCCCTGGATGAGTCAAGCAGTTTGGCGGTTTCGTGACGAGAATTCCTTTATCCCACGGATAACTTTCGTGAATTTGATGTACGCTCCAAAGCCTCGTGGGGTGAACGCGGAAGTTTTTAAGTGCATTACAAAGAGCAAGGCTAAATGGCCGTTAATCAATTTGTTTTCATTGTGAGAATACCTTTGTGATGTTTGAGTGATAATTTATAGAACGTATCTGTTACTTTCGTTTGAGTAATGTGGTATTTTGTTGGGGGTTTTGGCATCGTATTATGTGCTTGGAGGATTAAGGCTTGATTTATTTACACGCATTTTTCTTCATGCAAACATATATGTTGCATCAAAAATCCTCGAAAATTTATCAGGTTACCAACTATGCACTGACAGGTAAAAGTAAAGTTGAACCTTTAAGGCTTGAGCTATGTTTAAACCTGCCACATAAGGTTCGCGTGGTCTTAATAGTCCTATCTTAGAGCTCTCTGGCATTGAGTGATGACTTGGGCGAAGATTTAGTTTTGTATTTCAACAGCACGTGTTCCACCTGACATTGAACTTCAAAGTAAAATCGATCATGAATTTTTTTCACTTCATTGTGAATGAAAAAAAAATTAATATAAGACTACATTTTTGCTTACAGCGTAACGAACCGTGGTAAATCTGTAATCTTAACATAAGGTTACTATTAATTTTTACTTCATTAGGTAGACTTAAAATATTTTCAATATTATTATGCTTTTTTTATCAAAACTTACATGATTGAACGGTTTCATTAATTCACTTAACAAGATCTCAAATAAATTCTTCACGCATGATTACACACTATCTCGACTCGCAGATATTCATATCTCGAGTAATGTTCATCCCTTAGTAATTCTATTGAGTTAATTTAAATTCCCTGCACCCTGGAGACACGTAAAGTTATAACAAGCAAAGTTAACGATGTGAATCGGTTCGCTTACAAACGACGCATCGCGTCAACGAGCACGTGCCTAGAGGGTGACTAATCAACATAAAGCTATGCTGCGCTGTGCTGTGCCATGCTATTTTTATTTAATTCGCCCTTTGATCATCTCAAAGTAGCAGTCAAATGCTGGAGATTTGACTTTTCAATAAGTAGCGCCGCAACGGATCTTCGTGTACAGCATAGTCTGTCCTGGCCACCTTTTCAAGGTCGTTAGTCCATATTGCTGGTGGGCATCTCTCACTGCGCTTGCCAATATGCGGTCTCTACTCCAGGACTCGTCTGCTCTAATGGCTATCGATCTAAAGTGGCATTGGGCCAGCCATTTTTATCATAAAAACATGGCTGGCCCAATGGCCTTCAGTTTACCAACTTTGCAAGTTATATTGGCAAATCCATTGCTTTTCTGGAAAATTCACTCTTTATGTACTTAATGAGGTAACAGGTAACAATAATAATAACGTGCTACACTGCGTATCAAAAACCACCATTGATAACCACAACAGGAATTACAGGATACGTGCTTTGCCGCGTCTCAGAGCTTTTTTTTTTGTGTGGTAAATCATCAAATGACCCCTCCCGCTCTGGGCGGAGCGGAAGGGCGTGTCAGACTTTTACTGACTAAAACCCACCCGTGTTCCTTCAGTTGCCTGTGCGCCAGGGCCACGGTGCCGCGTCTCACAGCTGCTACCCAATCGCTCGATCTTCCCCTGTCTCGCTCACACATGACACATTGACGCGATAAGTGTTGACTAGAACAACTCAAATCGCGTAGCATAGCTTAATCTTGGTTAGTTACCCTTAAGATGGGACCACACTAGTCCTTTCTCTGACAGGAAGTAATAAGTCCTTGATATGAATCGGATTGCTCATTAAAATTATCGCGGTTTGCATAACTTTCCACTGTGTGTGTTTTCTTTTCCGTTTGATAAGGGATAAGGGTCAGTTTGTTTAATTAGAGGTTTTTAAATTGTAAAGGATCCTCTTTTTGTTTTAGGTAATATCGTAAGAGGCAACTTTTAAGAGTTACCAAGTCCGTCAGATGATTCTACTGATATTATAAATGTAAAAGTTTGTGAGGATGGCTGGATGGATGGATGGATGTTTGTTACTCTTGCACGCAAAAACTACTAAACGGATTTGGATGGAATTTGGAACACAGATAGTTTATAACATGGATTACCCCGTAGGATACTTTTTATCCCGGTAATTCGTTCCCGAGGCATAATTTCCGACATCCACGCGGGCGAAGCCGCGGGCAAAAGCTAGTAATTATCTATGTTCAGCATAAACGTGCAGAAGGTTTCATATCAAATCTTCCTATTTATTATCTGATTATAATTTCGCAGTAATGGTTCTCTTAAAGTACCGCAGTCTTAATTATCAACGAATTAACTTTCAAAACAAATAAATTAGATGATATATTTACCCTATTTTTCTATGTTTCTTACACTTATTCCGTAGCACCTTTTTTTGGCTGGGAAATCATCACATGACTTCTCCCGCTCTGGGCGGAGCGGGAGGGGGTGTCAGACTTTTACTGACTAAAACCCACCCGTGTTCCTTCAGTTGCCTGTGCGCCAGGGCCGCCGTAACTCTTTCCAACAATCCGCGACCCTGGCAGGATTCCGTAGCACCTAGCTTTATAATTCATTGCTTGGTCAAAATTTGTTTGTCATCTTCAAGTCCTCGTTTCTAAACAAGGCGCCGTGTGAAATAACGTCTTGACAGATAAATCAATTGTACAGAGTACAGAATACAATAATGTTGTAATGTTTACACACAGAAAATAAGGTTATAACACTTATTACTCACTGATTGTAAAGGAACTGGGTCTCAGATTAGATACAGCAGCTACTTTAAAGTGTGTTGAAAGGTGAAACTACAAATAACAAGAGATAGTATTTTGTTTCTAAAAAGATAGTGTTATTGGAAATAGATCGTACTCTAAACATACGCTAGTTTATTTACAGCAACAGGTAAACTGTGATTTTTATAAAATACTAGCTGCCCGGCGCGACTTCGTTCGCGTGGTGTCCTACCCCTACCCTAACCCACCCCTAATCCTTTGCAGGCGTATGCAGAAAAACTCACCAAAATTTAATCAAAATCGGTCCAGCCCTTCCGGAGTCCGTAGAGGACAAATAAACAGACATTGATTTTTATTTATATAGATCTAGCGCCCCGCCCCTGCTTTGCACGGTTTTTACGACTTCACAAAACGTCAAGATTCCTATAGTATATGTAAGTTTAATTAATAATATATGATACACTCAAACCCTCCGGAATAAATTCTCTAAATTATAGTGAAAACAGCATCACAATCCGTTGCGTAGTTTAGAACAACAATACGGTCAAACAGACTGACACGAACAGGGAATTTAATAATATGTTTATAGATTTATTAAAAGAAATTCACAAGCTAAATCTTGTGTAGTTTATGTAACAGTAGAAATGACAGCAAAGAAAGAGTCGCCTTGCGATTGTGCTACAAAAAGGGTGCCGAGAACTTCCACGACAAATTTCCTACCCGTCCTTTGCGGAAATTATAGTACAATGTTACAAAGAACAGGATATACGAACTGAAGTAAAAGATCAACAGCCAAACAAGAGTACTTTGGAGTGAGATTAGTAAGGAACCCTTTGAATAGTAATTTTGGATGTATGGGTAGAGGCAAGATCTGTGTCAGGCAGTCGCTTACGTCACCTTCAGATTATTGGAAATCACTGTTTGTAAAAAGTCGTACTATCTAATTAGGTTTCCTTAGTTAATTAAGGCAAAACCCAAACATCTTGTTAATTTTATCTTTAGATAAAGGTGATTTTATAATGTAGGTGTAAACTTAAATCGGAAACAAAATATGTCGAACTTCTAACAATGGTAAACCTTAATACAAGCATTAATCTAATGCCTCCGCTAAGGGAATGCCTAACACTTTCCCTGTAAAGGATTTAGTTTGAACCAACAACGCTAAAACAATATTTAGTTTCGCGGTTTATATTTTGCACGTCCAAAACTACTGTTTGTTTACTTAACACTTTTTACTGATCATCAATTTCGTTTTTACAAACAAAATCCGTGAACGAACAAACACTGCGAAATAGTTTTATGGCGGCCATCAAAACGACCACAAGCATACGGATGACGCGAATGCATTGATGACTTTTTAATTACTGAACTGGGTTCAATGACTTGGTAGATTTCATACAGCTATGCTTTCATGATTCTGTGGCATCATCGCTTTTTGCGCGAATGTTTAAATAGGAAATGAATGAGGCATTTATTCTCGAATTAAAAAGCTTATTGCAGCAAATACAGAAACAAAATTACGAAATATTTTATTGGTACAAGCTATTGATGGCACCAAATGATTAAATATTCCGTATAATGACGCAGTTTTGATGTTGCTGGTTCTCACATTTTAACGCTCCAATAAACTTACGAACCAAATAAAATAGAGATAGGAAAAGTTTTAATGAAATACCTGAAAACTACGACGTAACATCAACCTTGTCCAAAGAATTCGTCTTCATTTAGACAGAATTTTAATAAAACCTTTTTTTATAAAGCTAGGTTTTTTGTTAAAGATATTTTAGATTCTTGAGAAAAACTGTAAAAGTCGAGGTTAAAACATTTCTTTAATAAGTTTGTAACTAAAAACCTCCGAAAAGAAACTTCGTTTAAAACTTAAATGGAAATAGTTGAAGTGTGTCAAATGTGTTATCCCACGCGTCTTATCAGTTCGAGACGAATTTGATGACGGTAGAATTATAATTGAATGGATGAATTAATACTTTCAACTTCACATCAGGGGCTTGAAGGTGGGCGAGATAAGCACGAAGATTTCTTTCTGCTACAACAAAACAATGCATTTGTAGAAAATGGAAAGGTTAATGCATTCCTGCATATTTTATTGAAAACAAACCCAAAACTTTTACTTTTAGACAACGTTTATAAAGAAGAAAAAATGTGAAATGAGATCATTGTTGATTTTAGTTAAGTGGCTAGCAAGAAAAATACAGCTAATTTAAATTCATTATGAAAACATTTTTGCAGAAGAAGTCGAAGTAATATTAGCAGAACCTAAACATAGGCGTCATTTCTTTTCCTAACATTCGGCGATGCCTCATCTCATAACCGAAACACGAAGTCCTAAATCAAATGTAGACGATAGCGTCGCGAGCAAAAACTAGTACATACAATGAGGAGAACGATATTACCGTCGTCTTTGCTTTGATCTTGACAGGCTTCCATTTTATTCTCTGATTTAGATTCATATCATCGTTTTTATTTAATATAATGATATTTATGAACTGTTTCATATCTTTGCTTATTATTGTTCTAGTTATGTTTTGTGTGACTATAAAGACTGATTGGTTGAAATGTTCTAACATCTTTGCCTTCTGTTTCACCAGTAGCTGTAAGACGTTGATCATTCTCATTGTCTATATCATATCATAATTGATTTGGATTCTATTAGTGCTTTACATCTACTAATTATAAACTTCCTCTGTCCATTGAAGATCACAAGCGTATTGTGTGGGCTGTTACGTCTTTCATTTTAACCATGCTAAGATTTGAACCTCGAAGTTGAAGCCAATGACAAAATTTATGAAATTTTAACTTCATTAGTACCACTCATACATACGGTACGGTGAAGGTAAAGTTAACGAGGTAGGTATGGTTGCTAGGAATACCAAATCAAACCAATTACGAGAAAAACAATACCTACAGTCACTTCAATATAAAACAAGAAACTCATTGGAAGTTAACGAAATAATTTGGCGACAAACTTTAACAAAGTGCTATAATCGAAAATTTCAAGCAGACATTGTCACCATTCGCCAGGCAATATCAAATTCCGCACATTAGCAACTTTGAGTGCACAAAACTTGCTAATAGGACCGACAGAACAAGATTTTCAAGATCGTACCACAGTCTCTGCTTACCCACATAATTAGCGAGGGAAAGTGCTTCTAGATAAGAATGCAGAGGACGACATTTTATCTTTAGTAAGATGCACTTAATTAAGTCCACGTTCTGTTATCAATAAGTTAGAGCAACTGTTTTGTTTTTAATGATAACATAGCGGGTGTGGACATTAATCTGATCGATTTAGGAAGCAGAGTACTTCTAGTTTATTAACTTCTGTGTGTCGAAGAAGTTTAATTAAAAAAGGTAAATTCCTTCAAATAATTGTGCACTTGTGTAAAATTAAAGTCAATTTTTAAAACACACAGTTTTATAATATTCGCATCAACAATTTCGGATTTAAGCGAGCAACCTGAATTTGTAATTATAATTATTTCTAAATAGTTATTAATTATTTCATATAAAATTCCATAGTGCAGTTGTAATTTTAGAATGGCACTAAGTTTTTAGAACTTTTGTACACCTCAGAAAATGTTCTAGAAAAAGAGGAGCAATGTCGATTACATAAAAATTGGTTACGGTTACTTATATGGTCACCATGTTACGGTATTCTATATATGGCACAATAGGATCTTAACTTTTATTGAGAAACAGACCATTAGTGCACAAGATATTATCGCCGTTTGTTCTATCTAGGACCACCGTGCACCCGGCAATTTGAGTGTCATCATTATTTCAGCTGAAAGATGTCCATTGCTGGACACAGGCCTCCTCCAAGCATCGCCACTCCGTGGGCAGAGCACATTGCACGCAGAACAGATGACCGATGGGCCCGATAGGTTCTGGAGTGGCGACCGCATATCAGAAGACGTAGCGTTCGAAAGCCTCGACAATGACCTTGTGAAGGCCGCAGGAATCCGCAGGATGCGAGAAGCACAGAACCAGTTCGAGTATATATAAACGAAAATACAGATTACCCAAACTAAACGAACATAAAACGGCCTGCAGGACTTCAAGTTTCTGATTTAAACTCCTCAAATCAGTTACAAAGGTTATGCGGAACGTAAACGACAGCATACGGTCTAACAGATTTTCACTTTGAAAATTGTGCATCTAATTACGCGGGACTCGGTTACTCTGTTGGTTTAGTTTGTCGGTTCGTGTGTTTGTTACGTAACGTAACCTTTGCAATTTACATAGGGATCACACTGACACAAATTTGCCCTTTGGTGGTACTGGAGATTTGAACAAATGATTCACACGTAAGAGAGAATTTAGAAATGAAAAGGTTAAAACAGTAGCCAAATGATATGTAACGGAAAACAAGGCTTTAAACAAAGAGAAAATTAAGAAATTACTGGAAATAAAAATAAGAATAATACATAAGGACAAAGAATAAGACCGCTGAAATCTGGAAACGGATAAACAACAAAAGAATGAGGAAAACCTTAAAACAATAACAAAGTGTGCAGACCACCAGATGTATTGGATCAGTCTGAACATCAGTCACACGAAATATGTGGTCAAGAATTTTGTTTACATAATAAATGTAGTGTATTAATTATACCATTTTTTACGAACAAAGCCACAAAGGAAATCATTTTTAGAACCTGTGCCAGCAAACGTCTGTCTTGTTGACAGACAGAAGCTCAGGACAAGATATTAATTACAAAGAACGCAATCAAAATTTACTGTAAGTAAGAAAGTTTAAATACTTTATTACTCAATCCGTATGACGTCACACCATGTGTTTCAAGTAAACACAGGCCTGTTTGTTTAATTTTAATTACAGATAGGCGAAATTTATTACAGTGTCAATGTCCTTTCTCTCAATAATAAATCTTTATGATCAGTGATCTGAAATTTATTGTCAACTACTTGGAAGTACCTGAACTTAATCACGTTCGGGACACATCATTCCTCATATTTTACAGTAAATCGTGATTGTGGTTAAATTACAAATTCAAATTAGTTCTCAAGATGATGACTACTCGGATGACAAGACAAATCGTCCGTCTGTCTACAGAGTTACGCTTAATGAAATTTCGCTTACTGTTTTAATGCTGGACACGTCTTGTATTGCCGAATGTTTAATGTTATTGGGAGGGGTATTAGTTTCCGAAACAGGTACTGCGACAGCCTTTGTGGCTACTTTAATATCCGGACCTCCACTATTAGGTACCAGAATAGTCAAAAGCTTTGCAACCGTTTGTAGTATAAATCGTTCCACTAGGATATCTACAGATTACATAAACAGCACTGTGGCTAAAGTTGCATAATAATAGAGTATTTTCAACTAAAATCTGAGCGTAATGTTCAAAAATATAGAGCTGTATTCTAGACTTAATTTACATGAATAGCGAACGAGCGGCCGTTCTTTGTCTTTTAAGTTGCAATTAATTATTCCACTTTATGTTAATAAGCCTAGAAACGCGTCAGAGTCGGACCTTCCTACCCTTTTTGCGGGCGACTAAAGCATGTGCCAGCTAAAAACTTAATATTTTATGCTAAGAGAAGCGAGTAAATAAAACATGGGCCAGCTTCAGCAAGCTCAGCTCAATTTAATCTTGCAGTGAAATGGCGCATATATATACATTTACTTGAGATTATATCAATGAATCTGACACCGAACGCGCATTGAATAGTGATGCAGTTACTTACAGTTCATCGTCAATATCGATACTATCGATCCGTGCCACTGACATAATGCGAAGGTCAGTGACTCCACCGATAAACTTCCCGACTCTAACAAATTATGAATAACCGTAATTATTGAATTGTGATACCAGTTTGAGTTATTGCAGGAAACTGAACAACAGACGCCGATTAGCGAACCAAGTTGTATTAACATTTGTAACACGAATAAATCGATTATTATGATCGCTCCGATGTATCGATGAATAATTCAGTGGCGAAATCGATTAATCTTAATAACAGCGATAAAATTAGGTAGGTAGTCAGGTAGTTTAGCTTTATCTGACGAAGACAATAAATTAAAGAGCAGTTAATTCGACCACCCGTAAGGCGATTTCATAGAATAGGACCACGAATAATAAAACAACATAGAGTGCGAGTGAAGTGTGTCATTAGGATTTCACCGATCTATTTTTGTTTGACTTCCTCGCCCGATGATGTTATTTTTGGATCATCGTGAGTTAGTGGACGGATCATCGTAGATCAAAGTTTATTGCTCGCTGAAGATAGTGCGTGTTTATACGGATATAAATGTAAAAAACCAAACAAGGAGGCGATACTCGTTATGTTCCAAATGAATGAACTCGTAAAAGTAAGAACGCCTGTATATATTGGACATCAACAAACTTTTATGTGCGAAAGGGAATGTTAAGTATTTCGATTACGGTTTTTGGAAATAGAAATGAAATAAAAGTAAATTTGAGCAATACATTAGAAAAACAAATCGCACGTCTTTTTTGGATGAGAGTCATCAACATATTGATCGTTTAAGAAGCTTAAAGAGGCAACGACTGACATAAAAGACCTTTTAAGGGGAAAGCGCCAGGGTAGTCCGTGAAATTCAAACCCTGTTGATTGATGTTTCATCAAGAAATATTAATCAGTAGGGTTAGAACTTAGAGGGTTGTATTGATGATTTTAATGATTATAATTCTGTAAATACATACTTGCTACGGTCGCGAATCATAAATATTTTGTTCAAAGTACAATCTGACACTGACCTCCAAATTGCAAAAAAGTAAGAAAATTTGAATTTCGCGGCCTATCCTGGTGCTTCCCCCTTAATATTATTTGCACAAAATTTCATTACAGTTTACTGACTACATAGATTAGACTAGGTATTACAAACTTTTGCTACCATAAAACCATGTTATCAATTTTATTGCGCAAACCGATCGTAAATAGTCAACACCAAGTACAGTGGGTGGTCGTGTAACTAACTTTAGATAAAAAGCCCTTAAAACAATGCACGATCTCTAACCGTGCGAAAGACGCAAAGATGGCAAACGCGTGAAAGATTAAAATTCTTTTCTTAGCGATTCCCCTATAAAGGGAAGCCGCAAAAACTTGGTCGATTGCCAACAGGTTCTTTCTCTGAATCGAAGACGATCGACGGACTTGAATTTATTTATTTGGGTTACCAGGTACATATGAAACGGAGCTAGTAGTACGCTAATACCGTTTAAGGTTATGTCTTGTGTCTTTCACTGTTTGTCGTGTAGTGAAGAAATGACAGCGTTAACCTTATCTGTCAGTGGTGCCCCTTATAAACAATCCGTAGAATATCGCTTGTTGATTTATAGGCTATCATGATTTATTGATGTAGTTGGATCTCCTTTTATATCGTCTAGACGCTTTATTTAAGTAACATCATATGTTTATTATCATATTGATATACCAATAAAATGAGCATCAGCTGTTTTGACGAGACGAATTGTAAAACGTGACTTGTACAATAAATACTGTCCCAGAATTCCATATCTATATTACAGTGTTCTATCAACGATTGTGCTTAAGTTTTGATATCAACAATACCACTGGTTCTATTTGTAAATATAGCTATGTCATCAGTATCCCACTTAGAACTTAAACTAGGTCCAAAGTAAGTGACAAATTTCTATCCATTTTCTATGTGACTGTAACATTTATCATTATAACTCCTTATCTTAGTAACAATGCGTACTACAGTGGGAACCGGTTACGTAAGGTGCTGTTAATCCAACAGAAGCCACATTAAATGGTTTCATCGACAGCTTCTCGTTTGCTTATCGTGTCGATACTTGAAGGGGTTACATTGTTGCAAATATTAGTACTAATAACACGTAATTTGATGTTCTTATTGGCTGCAAATATTGAATTACATTGACTTCTCTCTTCCTATTTCTGTAGGTATTAACGGTAATGGATCTGCATACAAAATGTTTGATTTCTGAAGAGAATGGACTATTTGAAGAGTATTTTGAAGTTACATATATGTCATTAATTATTTTCACGGGCCCCGATGATGAAAATTGCAGAAGGTTGAAATGTCAATATCTTAGACGATAAAGTTATGGTCATCAAAAAATGTATGGCATTATTTATGGCTTGATGTTAAATTAACTGAGTCATCAGTCCATTTATCAAACAACAACGCGGATGAATAATAAAGATAATAATCATTAATTTGTTTCTAGCACACTTTCATAGAATTTAGATATATGTATATAGATAGAATATGTTTTAGCTTTTAACAGTAAAAGCCACAAAGCAAAAAGCAAAGCCTTAATTCCGAATTCGCATATTGAAATCAGCAATTTTCTCCATTTCATCTTTTTTCATCGCTTTGATGCTTTCCACATTTTCATTATTCCGTACTTAGGCTAAAAAGCCAACAGCGTCTTTGTTCGAACCGTCTTCCCGGCCGTTATGGGGAAGCTCCTTCATCCTAATTTACATGAATAGTGCGCGTACTACGTTTATTTAATGCGCTATTTTATTAGTAGCAGAACCTAAATAACGAGTTTGTTAAGTTTATGTTTTTTTTGTGATTAAAAGGATAATCCAGTAGGATCTTGAATCTCATTTGTTGATGATACTAAAATAAAGTAGGCTCTCTATAATGGTTGGTTAAATGATTTAGGTAACATACCTTATTAGGTAAAGAAAGAAGAATTTGCGCCATTGAAAACGGTAATTGTGATTTTCCATAGTAGTTTTATCGTATAAACAAAGATTGTAATAGACGAATAATCAGAGAGTGATTGGTAACAAAGAGATGACATTAGAGTGTCATTTTTTTTTTTTTTTTTTTTGGGTGGGAAATCATCAAATGACGTCTCCCGCTCTGGGCGGAGCGGAAGGGCGTGTCAGACTCTTACTGACTAAAACCCACCCGTGTTCCTTCAGTTGCCTGTGCGCCAGGGCCACGGTAACTCTTTCGAACAATCCGCAGCCCCGGCAGGCATCGGTCCTATCGGACCCCGTCAATTTTGCTGACATCTCTTTGAGGCGCGCGTGGAACACGACGCGCCGTCGACCCGGGCCTGGTCCTTACCGGACGACGAGCTGCCCATTGCTCGCCGTCCGCAAGCCCGCGCCTACGGTGGCCGGGAGTCGGCAATCGACTCCCGACGCCCAGGGTGTCTCCTCCTCCTGCGGCGGCTAGGGGCGCGAGGGCGCAGTGATTGCCTCTCCCTCTCGCGCTCCGCCTCCTCCTTCGCGAGCATTACTGCTTCGCAGAAGGAGGTGACGGCTTCCCATTCCCTCTTGCTCCGTACCATGGCCTGAACCAGGGCCGGACGCGAGAGGTCGCCGCCGCCGATCGCCGCCACGAGGACACGGCGGTGCTCCGCCCAAGCCGGGCAGACCTCCACCGTATGCTCCACCGTGTCCTCTAGAGTGTCATCTTAAGGAGATAAAATTCTATTTTATGATTTCGATAGGTAAAGCTCTTTTAAGGCTCAGGGTTATTGCGATATCTGTTTTCAGTACATTTTGTATTAGGACGAACACGAAGTTACACACTGTTAAGATAATAACGTTAGTACCAGTAGTACCTCAATAATTTGGTTTTACCGACGGGTAATTCTAATTAGTAATGGATACACGAGTTTTTACGAGTGCCCTGATTTTTTTCTGTAATATGGATATTGATTTGTCATCAGACGAAGAATTTTTATCACTAACTATCGGACGATAAAACACAGCTGTGTGGCAAGGAATCGGGACGCATTATCACAATAACGCGCCTGTGGGGGAGAACCTTTGCCTTGAAAAAAGGACAAAAACACTTGACAAGAAACTTGCCTAGATTTTGACTTGGACTTGTAAAGAACCTGCATTAACTCCTTAACAACAGCAAAATACAAATACAAAAAACAACAATAATTGTTTTGTAATCCGATTTATAACTTTACTAAAATAAACGCAATTACCTTTGTATTACTTACTTACTCATCATGTATATCGTTCTCGTTGATCCTTCGTAGTTGAAATGCAGAGTACAGATCGATTTCGAAATAAGTCATCAGTGCCTCTTAAGCGGATTACGTAATGAGCCCGAAACTCACATTACACATTAACCTTTACTCGAATACCATTACAGTTTTAACCCGAATGCCTTTTTAATTTCACTAACTGACATTGAATGTAAGAAAGCAATACGTTCTTTTTTGTAAGCTCCATTTTGTTTCGCCAATATCTTCATTATTTATCGTTCAGCTCTTGTTGTGGCAAAAGCTGGTGTAATGAATCCACACTTAGCCTTAATTTCCATGAAAAGTGTTAGTACTTGAGCAGTTTCCTTAAAAGAGGTTTAAATATTCCGCTTTATTTAAACTAGCTTCGTAGTTAGATGCTAAGTAATGCTCACTTTGAAATACAGTTTTATAATATAAGCAATTTTAAACGAGTTGCTTGTAATCTTTATTCTTTTCCTTGCATCTAAGTTGTTTTATTTTTTAAGAACAGGCGCAGTATGGTAAATGAGAGCAATTAGTTAGCTACGTTTTATGAGATTGTTTAAAATGAATGAAATTCTTAGACGTGTAAGTTATTTAATTTAAAATATTAAATGACTATGAATAATAGCAACATGCCGTATTGAAATGAAAAAAATGGGGCTTTTATAAAAGATGGACGAAGGGAGATAACAAATTGGGCATTGTGGGATAATTAGTGGGTGACATGTTGCCGTCTATATCTTGCATTTGTAGTTTGGCTGTTGTGTGATCGTGACAGAAATAATGCTAAGCCGAAGTTCGTGCTAAGTAACATTTATAAATCTTAAATATTCCGTTGAGCGTTCTGATTTGAATCATTGATATAAATATATATATATTTATATCTTTAAAAATATCTTTAGTATATATCTTTACTATTGTTTGAACATATTGATATTGACACATCTGATCAACAAAATGCCAAAACAACCAAAAAAATCCAACAACCAGAATGCCACACACAAAACCACAGACAGTTTCAATTCAAATAAAAAATGCATGACAACACTCAACGGGTCATCAGCTGTCATTTATGTAACCCAGTCCGATTGCAGTTCATAACCGAACGGAACATTAAAGATCAATCAATATACATACACATACACAAATGCACTTACTACTACTGCTAGTGACATAAATTATTCAAGCTTCAGTCTCGGGTCGATAACCCAGACACCATGAACGTGGAAACAATATAACTTATTCAGAAATTCTCCAGCTAAAAATAGCTACTGAAAACCTTAGCCTTCATTCGCACGGGCGCTTTTCCAACGCGCGTAGAAAAACGCCGTAAGATTGAACTGTTGGATTGGACACGAAGCGTTGAAAACACAACAGTGTGAGACTGTGGTATGAGATAAAAACCACTGCGTTAAAAATCTCTTTTGTCCGAACAAAAGTACAGATCTCTAAGGAAAAGTATGCCCTTCAGGAATCATCGTCTATCTTCGGAAAGACGAACGCGTGATAATGAGATCTAATATAGAGCTGTTACAACCATGGAAGTACTTGATTATTTTTATGACCAGTATTAAAATTATACAGGGTGTCCCGTAAATAATGGATCAAACGTAACGGGTAGTCATCTCACCTGATTTCTAACAACTAATTTGAAAAGTTTTTTATTATTTTAAATTTTGGTCTATTCACGGTGAAAAAAAATCTTTTCAATTTAAGTTTTTTTTTCTAAGGCAAATTAAAAGTTATTTATAAAAATGGTATCCTATTACATTATTAAGCTATTCAGATTTTTTTTACAAAAATTATACCTAAAATTGTTATCATTTGCAGCGATAGCATTAAAAATACGGAATTCTGGTAGAGAAAATGCAGAAATTCGAGAAAAATTATGTCTTCAATAAAAAAATTATATCATTGCGGTTTTTTTTAAACTATTCAAATTAGTTGTTGGCAATCAAGTGAGCTAGCTTCCTGTTACGTTTGATCCATTATTTACGGGACACCCTGTATAGATTAACAACTCTATGCAATTCCAAAACACTTTTCAAAACTTCTGTGACAAATGACGAACAGCAACCGGAGTAATGCGACAGAGAAAAAAAATCATACAATTACATTTATTCGCGCGTTTACAAATACATTCGCGCAATTATACAGATGTAGATGAGGTGATATGAGATGAAACTTAGAAGCATTACCTCTGTGGGGCGTTACTCTGTGGCGTGCCATTCATGCTAATTAAAAAATACGGAGATTAATAGAGCGCATATTTTTTATGGTTTACCTGTAGGTATAGCGCTACTAGATTATTTCGGCGCGTGGCCAAAATCGGAACTGACGCCGCCATCTTGTTTTTTGAATACATTTCACAAAACAATTACACGAATGTTTACCAACAGCGCCCCCTGTCAACGTCATTCAAGCGCCAAAAGACCCGTGTAGTAGTGTATGTAGGATTGTTTTCTATTTTAGGGTTCCGTACCCAAAGGGTGCCAACGGGACGCTATTACTAAGCCTCCGCTGTCCATCTGTCCATCCATTCGTCTCTCTGTCTGTCAGCGGGTTGTATCTCATGAACCACACTATGTAGACAGTTGAAATTTTCACAGAGTGTGTATTTCTATTGACGCTATAACAACTAATAATAAAAATAAAATCAAGTTAAAAATTAAAGGGGTTCAAATACAAGAAACGTGTGTTTTTTTAACTGCCCTGTTAAATATTGCACGGTGGTACGGAACCCTTCATGTGCGAGTCCGACTCACACTTGGCCGGTTTTTTGTTTCATTCGAGCGCTTTATTAACGCTCGTTGTAAAAGCGCCCAAGCAAATAAGCGCTAAGGTACTTTAGTAGATCAAACTTAGCGAGATTGGCGTAGAAATCCATAAATTTAGATTGTGTGAACCCGTTTTTAAAATCTAAAAGCTTTTGGAATATCTTAGTGAGATAAGAACCCGGTTCCACTTGAGCTTCAGCTATCCTGATAGTGATGCTAAGCGAATAGTTTTTTAGTGGAGTTCCTCGGTTGGGAATAGTCGATTATTCCGTTAAGGTAATTGAATTGGTACGTTCATTTGAAAAGGCATTTAAATCCTTGCAACTAGGTAGTTGTTTTAAATAAATATTTTATTAAATTGTCTATCATGAATAGGTACAATCAGTAAGAAAAGTCGATTAACACAGCTACTTTTTTTTACACATCATCTAATTTGACACAAAATTATTCGATAATTGTGTTTTAGCATTTCAGGTTGCTTAGAGTTAATATTCTTTTTATTTTATCTCTATTCCATTTTTAATAAAATATTTAGCTTAAAAAATATTATTTTTAAAACTGAAGTGTTAATCGATAATTGTGACCGACTGTACCTAAGGCAAAGACTGAAAAAATAAATCAATGTAGTAAGTACAGTCAACTGCACATCAGTGGTAACAATTTAACATTGACAGAGCCCTTAAGTCGTACCAATAAGAGCGATTTTCTTTGAGCAAGTATTACCACTGATGTGCGGTTGACTGTATGAAAATGCCCGTTCAATAGAATATACGCTTCTTACACAGTAATAGTAACCCCGGTACTAAGAAGTCCCCTATTCAAGAAAATCGATACCTACAGCATATATATATATGCGTGCACTGACTGGACAGGTCCACTCATTCTGTGTGGTATTTTTTCCTCAAAAGACCATTTCGGACTCAAATCTACATGGTCTTCACATGATCTGACCAAGATAATGTCTGGACTTTAAAAGAGACTGTGACCTCTGAGTTTGTTTCGGCCTTTCTTCTCAGAGTAGTCAGATAGGAAACGCCGACCTCATCTAATTTTAAAATATGATTGACGTGTAAAAGTGTTTGTACAAACCTACTTACAGAAATAAAATCATTTATCACTTGATCATTACCTTTAAAAAAATTACCGATTGAACCACCCCATCTATTTTAAATATATCTTCGAATACTGATTCAATTTTATATTTGGAAGGAACATTGAAAGCCAAACAGAGACCGTTATCGCAATGCTATCAATCTATTTTAAAGTAGCAGACAAGGTAGGACACTATGCTAATGTGATTAACATTGATGAACAGGATAATTGACAGTGCTGATTTATTCCCGTTTTATTTTATATTGGAGGATCTATTTGCAAAGGATTTGTTAGTGAAACAGGTTGGTAGTTGATTTTTTGCAGGAATAAATTGTTATCAGTTGCTGGTGCTTTTAAAAACGAGTCCGATTTGTTTGTTTTGCGGTCGGCTCGATACTGCACACTAATTGCGTAACACGTTATCAATCACAATTTGAATCGTTTTGAAGGATATTGCTAATCCATTGCTTCACAATCATGTTCGAAAAATTTGTCTGCGCAACAACGTAAATAATGCAATGAATGTTATTGAACTGTCAAAATGAAAGCCATTCCTACTCTTAGTGTGTTACGCAATTACCCCGCTGCGCTGGTTAAAACGTACACTCATGTATCTTTCATAATAAAAATTAAATTACACTGCATTACTTTAAAAAGCACCAAAAGTCAATTGTAAAGGATCTATTTACTTACATACATAAACTCACGCCTACTACCCATGAAGGTAGGCAAAAACTACAGAACGCCACCTGCTACGATCCTTACATACTCCTTTTGCTTCGTGTACATTCCTACGATCTATTTAATTTATGGACATAAATAACTGAACCTCAAATTCGTATAATTAATTTAATAAAAGATAACTAAATATTTAAAATATCCTCTGAAGATAAGATAAAGATAAGGTCGAAATATCTGCGTGGGTTTATTTAATGTAAATACTTCACATAACAGGCAGATATGATAGAAATTCATGAATTGCATTCCGACCGGCTGTTGATTTTATCGTCTTTACAGATTTTACTTTAACGTGTATCACGTAATCATAATGTTGCAATTCAATTCTAATTGTGTTGTTTATTTTGTTGAATAAGATAAGCAAACATGACTTTGCTATTTGGATCCCATAAGCACAAAACTTCGTACTGTAGAATTATAATATTTATACTACTACTACTACTAGTTGCGCCCCACAGTTTCAGCCGCAGCGGTATGAAATATACTTTACGACCTATTCGCAGACCTCCCAAACATACACAAAAAGATTCATAAAAATCGGTCAAGCCGTTTCGGAGGGGTCCGATAATAAACACTGTGACACTAGATTTTTATATATTAGAAAATTATGTAGGTAGGTACTCGTGAAAATTAGACAAAAAAATAACCTACTTCTACTTGAAGGATATGCCCCAGATAAGAAAATAACGATGTTTAAAAAGAAGGAAGAAGAATTGTGCACGCAATGGGACACTTAGGCCCGTATTACAGAACGTCACTCAAAACTCAAGCATTACTTACTAGGTTCAAGCCATTTGATTGGTTGAAACCAGTTTTAAGTAATGCTTGAGTATTGAGTGACGTTCTGTAATACGGGACTTAGTCTATCAGTAACTTTATTAGAAGATATAATTTCTGTCCCAAAACACTGTCATTATAAATAGGTAGGCCATCATTACAAAGGTAGGTGTAACCCATAAAAGTTTTCCTTGCCACTAAAAGCGAACCATCTATTTTCCATTCTCACGACGAACCATCAACTCAGTTGTTATTTACACCCACTAATCTTTTTTTCCGGTATCCATTAGTTAACATCGCTTCCTAGAACGTCATTTGTGCCGCTATAATTGACGGTTTAAAAATATAAGCTGCCATGCCATGCAAGAACGTTGACAATTTATTTTGGGGAAGAGAAAAATATTTTCTGCCATGCGAAAAATACTGGCAGGTTACAAATTGTCAATAAAACAAGCAGATTTTAAATTGGTTATTTAAAAAAGGAAATGCATGGTACGCAAGGTGAGGAAAGTTTTGTGTATGAATGTGGATGGCTATAAGACTAGAGGAAGACTAAATATACGATGGATGGACTTTATGAAAGGTGATATGGCTAGAAATGGAGTGACTACCGAGATGACGACTAATAGAGAAGTATCGAAGAAAAAGACATGTTGCACCGATCCCAAATAAATTGAGATAATGGTAGGAGAATGATGATGAGGCATTGAATCCTCGTTACACTTATTTGTTATTGTTTAGAGTTCTAGATGGTTCTACTTACGGAAAGTATCTGACTTTGGGACAACTTGTATAAGCTAGAACTTGACTGGAACCCTAGTTCACGAGTTGATCAAGTGATAAATGATAAATGATTTTATTTCTGTAAGTAGGTTTGAACAAACTCTTTTACACGTCAATCATATTTCAAAAACTAGATGAGGTCGGCGTTTCCTATCTGACTACTCAGAGAAGAAAGGCCGAAACAAACTCAGAGGTCACAGTCTCTTTTAAAGTCCAGACATAATATTGGTCAGATCATGTGAAGACTATGTAGATTTGTGTCTGAAATGGTCTTTTGAGGAAAAACCACACAGATTGAGTGGACCTGTCCAGTCAGTGCACGCATTTGTCAGCAATCGTGTAGCGACAAAGAAGCGACTCGATTTAACATCATTGATCTTACGAACGTAGATAGTAAACTAAAATAAACTGGAAACAATTAATATCAGAAACGCGATATTCAAAGCAGCCTCGTTAGTATATCATTCTGAACCAGACCACAAAGTCCTCGATATCATTACAAAGCCTAACTCAACAGAACTAACGTTCAGTCCCCAAACGACAGTCGTATCATTAATATTATAGCTTAGTCCATTATTATCTATCCTACAGCGATACAAAACAGGACAATGCATTACAAGTAGCCGGAATGAATCGAAGTCGATCGTTCTAATCTTTACTATCGACCCCAATAGAGACAGCGTGTAAGCATTCTCATAGAGTAAGAATTATTAGAAGCGACGCTCAATCTCCAAATGCCTAAAATGAGGCGTAAGATATGTTCAACACTCTAAGGATTGTGTACTTGCTTGTTGCGCAACATGGGCGCTCTGTGCTCGATCTTCGAGATTAACAACCCTATTTGGTTTGAGAAAACTCACTCGTCCCTGGGTATTTGGAAGTGGACCAAGGAAAGTACATAGGTAATTCATTGAGTTTTAGAATGAGACTGTCAATCTACGAAGACGACATCAACGCTCTGCAAAATCGAACACACTATCTAATTAGCAAATATCCTGAAGATTAACATATATTTTTCTCATTTTGTTTAGTGCATTGGATCATATACTTTTAGGCATTATAAAACTTACGTTTAGGTCCTGTAGTCCCCTTAAACTTGATTTGCCAAACAAATGGCGCACTGCCATGAGTGTCGCTTCTATACGGTTTTCTTAGTCTCTGGCTTTGTTTATGTTTTGTCTCGCGTGAATCAAACTTTATTTATGTTGAAGTCGGTCGATTGACTTGTTTCGGAAGATATAAACTTTAGGTTTTACGATTTACTTATTTTTACTTTTCTTTAGAAGTAGTTTTCGGTCAGCGTTACTCAATGTAATGGAGATTTTGTGGTCTTGTAAAAAGATGTTGTAATGTTTGTTTACAAAATTGGAACATTGTTCTAGGAAAAAAAATAAGCTTGTCTTTACGGAAACTATTTGATGTTTATGTGTTATGCATGTTTGGGAATTTCAATATCGATGCAATGAAGTCATTTACATTTTTGTGTTTTTTTATTGAATCTGCTTAGTTTTGAAAAGTTGCCTGTTAGTTTCTAGCACAATCCTGATCGTGGTTTAAGCCAGTATCCAGGTGTTATGATACCTTCTTCTTAGGTACTAGGTAGCTAAAGAGAAATTGTTCCAATCTTGATCATGATCAGAAATTTATCTTCCAGCAGAGCTGTTATTGACGATGGCACTATAAGGACCACTCTTGCAATAAATATCAAAGCTGGTGGCTATGGTGCTTTACTGCCCTTTAACGAGGGAAAATCATAAACCTAACAATAGAAGGAAAGGTTACTGATTAGCAATACAATCTAGATACTAATTTGGAGCTTATAATATACCCACAGGTTTACAAGATGGAAGGTTGACATTGATAAGAGGTATAAAGCAAAATTGAATAGAGGTGTGTCGTAGACGTAAGTAGGTGGTACTTACCACTTACAACTGAATTGATAACCTTCATATTAAAACAGTCTAGACATTTTTAAAAAAGAACAGCTTTTTTAAAAGTCTATCTAATAACGTAAAAGCTTAACGTCATCTTAAATTAAAATAATATAAAACAAATGTGTCAAAAAAGTTTCAAAGCCACTGTCCCAAAGTAATTGCTTCGTTGAATTAAACGTTTAGCGTAATACATATTCAAAACACATGCCACAGTAAAATAATAATCATTAGTATGTAAATGAACTAAGTTTTACTTAACGTGACCCTTTCGGTCTCGTCTATGCATTCAATTGTACTACAAATAACGAGATTATAAAGGGTTTTAATTTAATTACGATTTTGAACTATCACTTTAGAGGTTCTAGTTGTTTTATTAATGTGTTAGGAGATAAAATGTTTGAATTGTAGTTTGTGATGAAGAGATTATTTGTTTGGTAAATGATAATGAACAACAAAGGTTACATGCTGGGTAATTAATTACTACGGTTAATTGTAACAGTGAGCTTCATTTCAATTATTTTATGCAGAAAAGCCTGTGGCTTACTACTCACACGCGAAGTTATGTCATTATTTATGCAATCTTTCTAGAATTCTCTTTGATTTTTCTTTGAGTTCATATTCCCAATTCGAAAACGCAATGGTTTAAAATACGTACGTGTTTATTGAAGCATTGAACAATGATTTCCTTTGCTAAGTTTTGGCTAAAAGAAAACATCTCTAAGTCAAACGTCAAACGGCTTGCAATTCATTTGCAAACAAACGTTATCTTGTTTTGACATTCACATTATCTGGGCAGTCTCGACATTAGATAGCGACAAAAATCTGTCGCTAAGTCGTATCGATGTCAAATTCCTTTAATAGATTTTCAACTTTATATCGATAGCATAAGGTTGAAAATCTATTAAAGAAATTTGACACTGATTAGACTTAGCGACGGATTTTTGTCGCTATCTATGTCGAGGCTGCAGGGCCTGGGCCGGCAGTCTCGACATTAGATAGCGACAAAAATCTGTCGCTAAGTTGATGTCAAATTCTGTTAATATATTTTCAACCTTATACTTTGGAAATAAAGTTGAAAATCTATTAAAGGAATTTGACATCGATACGACTTAGCGATAGATTTTTGTCGCTATCTAATGTCGAGACTGCCGGCCCTGGACCGGGATCACAAACAATCTTGTTACGCCTTTGCGATTTATTTCCTTTAAAACATTAAAAAGAAGAAAAATCCAAAGAATTGAATATCATGCCCGCGTTAAATCAAAAGGAATTTTCTCTTTCGTAATCCAATACTTAACCTTCTTCCCATTTAAAAGCTACATGATACTCTAAAGCTAAATGTAGACCGTTAAAAAAGAAAATCCATACATTTTCATAGTTTATAACTCTTGTGATCCGGTCATAAATTATTTTCAGAGCTGCTTATTAAAAATTAAACATATAATCCTTTTTGATATTTTAAATTTTTATGCTGCAGAGTTCTTAATTGAA
This sequence comes from Dryobotodes eremita, assembly GCA_917490735.1. NCBI lineage: Eukaryota > Metazoa > Arthropoda > Insecta > Lepidoptera > Noctuidae > Dryobotodes > Dryobotodes eremita. Next base: position 8,491,535 of record OU823261.1, read on the forward strand.
ACCGACGGTTTCAGTGTCGTAAAATTAAAATTTCGTCTTGTCTTCTTTGGCCTTTTAACTTTATACTTCTTTATGCTTCTTTTGTCTTTTATTAGGCAGACATTTTAGTAGTTACCCGTGTGGTTAGAGGGTTTCTAAGAACTTGTATTTTTGTGTCTTTGAATGCATAGTGAGTAATGTTCCTTAGCATCGATCAAATTAGAAAGTCATGGAAATAATCTCTTTAAAAAGTCATGGAAAAAACACGCTTTTATTAGCTTGGTATGTATGTTTGTTTGTAGCGGAATCTTTGAGCTTGATTTTCGCCTACTTCAAAACGTCGAATTAAATTGAAACTTTGCACACTTATCAAGGACCGATGGCAATAGCATAATTTAATAAGTTTGTCCCATTATCCTGATCAGGATCTTTTGCTGTTTTCGATATTTTCATAATGACTCTACTTTTACCAATATCTGTCAATAAAATATTTATAACAATTGACATCAAGCACCCCACGCTTTTATACAATCAAATCTTTTTTGTTTTGTTAATCACAATGTTCTTAATTTAAATTAATTGAAAATGATTTTCTACTTTTTAGTTTTGGTTTTCTATTAAATCGTGTTTTTAGTTTTTTTTTTATTATTATTTATAAGTCCTCCTCAAAAGTCTTCAAACCAGACGAAACCACTTGTTATTTTAACCACTTAAGAACGTTTATGATTACCACTTCTATCACCTTGTTTCGATGACCATAAAAATTTAGAAGCTCGATCTAAAGCACAACTTTCTGATCAGGACTAGTACCGCAGACGGCACTCCTATCAAAAAGGTAAGGCTCCTCGCGACAGCTAGCTAAAAATAAACTTGGTTGGTACATTACACTATCAATTTTTATCGGTTTATTTCTGTCGACTTTCTTGGAACCTGTTGTACGGTATGTTCACCATCATTCAATGTTAAAATAAGTAATAAAAATGCTATGAATTATTGAGTAGCGCAGCATGAAACAAGGTGTAAGCGACATGATTTCAATTAGCAATTTTTAGTTTACTTTGTGCGAACAATTTTCGCTTTATTTGATTATTATTTTTATGGATTTATAATAATAAATATGATATACATAACTTTTTATGATAAACAATCCTTTTTCCCAGCTTATGTATTAAGGAACTATTTATTTCATTCTTATAAACCGGGCTTTGAAAAATCCAATGTTTAGTATTGATTGAGTTACTGTGGGCTATCAATGTTATGACTTACTTTCAATTTATTTGATCGAATATATGTTGGAGGTGAATGATAATCTTAATATAACAAAAGATCTCCATCAAAAAGTCCTATTAAAGGTCGATTGGAATACGTTCTGCCTTTGACAACTACTTAGGTACCTGAAGTTGAAGGTACATAAACCAATCATACAAGGTCCTAACCAACTCGCACTTGGCCGGCTTTAGAATTATAGCGAGTGAATTTGATCTTGCATTTGCTATAATTCATTAAGATGGTAACTTAATTAAGTTTCTGAATGCATCAAATTCTGTAATAACTAAGCGTTTGATATAAGTAAACGATTCCATTAAATCGATTGAAGTAGTAATAATAATAATAATAATATACTTTATTTTCAGACCATGGTCCATAGAAAAAGAAAAGACAAAACATGCGTTATAAATTAAAATTACATTAAAATTACAATTCAGCATAAAAAAAAAATTAAATTGAAACACTTGAAAAATAAAACATAAAAATAAAAATAAATATTCGGATTTAAAATAATCAAGATTTAAAATTAGAATTAAGTTAAAAAATAAATAAACATCAGAATTAAAATCAAAATTGCAAATAAAATAATCATCAGAATAAAAAAAATAAAAAAAATATGAAATTGATTAACAATACAAAACAATCATAATTTAAATAAAAATTGGAATTTTGTAAAATAATAATAATAATAATAAAACGTCAATATTACACACACAAATATGCTCTCACTCAACATAACTGGATGATGCTCGATGTGTCGTCATCCAGTGCCACATTATTGGGCTATCCATCCTGCCGGCTATCACGGACACCAGGCTGTTGGAGCTACTGCGCACTCGCCACATCAAGGATGCTATGCGTGTACGGGATAAGTGCATAAAAATCAGGCACACCGGCTTCGGCAAACATCCCTGACGCACTGCAAAATCGTGGTAGCCCCAACATAACCCTGAAGGCATTATTATACTGGATACGCAGAGCATTGTACGCGCTTTTTGTATAACTGACCCATAGGGCACACGTGTACAGAGACTGGCAAAACGCCCTAAATAGTGTAATTTTTACCTCCCTAGTACTCCCAGTAATGACGGTATCGATTTCAAGTTCATAAAAAAAGCATTAAATACAATGTAATTAAATAAATAGAAAACAAACAGGTCATTTATCAAATTTAATTTCATTCACAAACATCCATCGGTGTCTTACTAAACTTCAACTATATCCGACGACCCTGGTTACTTATAACATTTGGTGACCGTACGCCTGGTTTGGATTTTTTGCAATTGCTTAAAGCATTTGAAATAAGTAACACACTGTTAAAAGTGTCGCCTTTTTGGGCTTCTGCTCTTCTGATTTCATTGCTTTGAAAGGATTTAATATTGGTACATTAATCCGTCTTCCTTCGCATTCTTTCCAATCTCAGTTATCTTACCTTTAAAATGAAGTAATCAAGCCTTAGTCTTAACTTAAAAATAACAACTCCTTTTTAATCAAACAACATGACGTGCAGAAATCAAATCCATTCTCCAACTTTCTGCAATAACAACATGCAATCCATATCAGTCACCCCGATCGCTTTAAATACAAAGTGTGGGTGGTTTTCGATGGCCAAGTGTCACGGCTAGAAATTGTTTTATCGCGACAATCGGTCTGCGAGGAAATTTATCTCTGGGAACAACAAATAGCGAAATAAATTGGACCAAATCGTTTGTTTCATTTGGTCCAGTTCTATTTTTGATTGCTTTGCAAATTCTTTGAAGGGGTTTTCTTTCACCTGGTTTTTGAATTGAGAATTAGAAGTTTAGAACTTCTCAAACTCTTCCTTAAGGTGATTGCTTCAATGTGGCCTCCGAAATTTTAAATTTCGCGGGCTACTTACAATCACCAAACCTCTAGGAAAATGTTGACAAGTTCTTATTCTCAGTTTAGAAACCGAGTGTGAGTCTTTTACGAATAAAAGCTGTTATTTTGACATTCCTACCAGAACCGAAATCTATTTTTGAAAATAGATTGTAGAGTTTACTTTCACTGCCTATTTCATAACAAAAAATGTTGCTACAATAAGCTGTGATGAGGTAAAACTTTCTTTAACCCTGCAGCTGCCGTAGTAATCCACCAGACACCACAAATCACAAGAAAGTGTTTGACGTCTTTATTTTTAAAGGTACAATTATCGTGCTTTTAGTACCTACATAATTCGCGCGCGTGCGGCGCGGCGGCCAGTGAGCCGCAAGCACTCGTGGTGGGCGGACTTTGGTTCCTACAGTGGTTGGGTGTCTACGAGTCTACCACGTCGATAGTAACGAAGTATCTGATACACTACCACATCAGCAAAATTGTAAAATATCCATACTGTCTCCTAAACTACTGGTTAGTAGTAGTTTTATTTCATATTTTTATTGAAATTTTTTACTGGTATCATCTAAATAAACAAAATAAAACAAACAAAAATGAAATAACGCCAATGCATTTATTAATTTTTGTTTGTTTTATTTTGTTTTTTTAGATGTCTCAATCAAAAAATTCTAAAGGCGCACGACCCTCAACAAGGACATCAGCTACAACTTATCAAAGTAATGACCGACAAGTAGAAAAGTAGTTGGAAAAGGAATCCGAACATGAATTCAGCGATACAGACAGCAGGAGTGAAGATTCGATTTTTGAACTTGAAACGGATACTTGGAATCTGAAAATGAAATTGTATTAAAAAACGAGCAAGATGAGAAAAGATACATTTATAATGAGCATGGCAAGAGAGTTAGTGCTCGATCACATGAAGGCCCGCGCTTACAATGAAAGATTGCCCAGAGAATTGCGAATGACAATCATGAGAGTTTTAGGTAAAGACCTGCTCCCTGTTCCTCTAAAATCTCAATCTATTTTGACAACTGGAAGAAAATTTTGTTTTATTATTGTCCTACGAAGATAAAGAAACAAACTAAATATAAATGCCGTGACTGTTCCCCACCAATTTTCTTGCAATGCTCAAAACCAATGTGTGAGGAATGTCAACAAAAACTGTGATAGTTTAAAGCTGTATATCTAAAGATTGGACCACCTAATTTTAATGAAACTTATAAATCTGATTACTATAAGTGTTACCTTTAATAATAAAGTACAATTGTGCTCAAAGATACTCATATTAATTTTTATTTATTTATTATTCGATAGCTTTTAATTTTCCTGTTTATTTTTGATAAAAACAATACAGAGTTTATTTCATACTTATCGCTTCTTATTTAATAAATTAATTCATACAGAATAATAATGACAATTTACCGTTTAATTTTAAATCACTACAATAGATTTTGACCGCATAAATTTTGATATATAATGACGTCACAATGGTATCTACTAGTCTACCACGTCAGTAGATCAGTGAAATTTTTATCACGTCAGTTGCAGAGGGTTAAGATTTTCTTCCTTCAGAAAACGTTGTTTATTGAACAAGCCTGTCAAGATTTCCAAATATTAATAAGATTTGTAGTGATTTGAAATACTTAATATAAAATTTAAACAATGTGATTTGCCTCAAATGATTTTTATATCAACGTAGTCATGGACTTTAAATGTATCTCATGACAGTTACCGAAACAGTACTGTTTTTGTTAACGAAATGGAATGGAAATATAATGTTTGGAGCATCACCTAGTTTCTAAGTTAGTTCTCTTCGATCTTCGAAACCAAAATGTCTTCAAGAAATCAATAGTCATATTATGTGGAGTACATAATTAAACAATTAGTTAAATATTGCTATATACCAGGTTTGTATATGTGCAAGAATAGAAATACAGAAATGGTTGTACTGGAAAAGGTATGTTCATTTCAAGCCTTTCTCGGAATAGCCATTGAGTTAATCTTTAGAGCTCTTTTTCACAGAATTTAGCTTATTAATACTCCTTCACTTAGAAGCCCTATTTTACTAGGTAATGTTATAGGTACTCGGTAACGTTGGTTTTTGTAGAACAAACAAACTTAATGTTGTTCGTTACCAATTCAATACCAATTGTTTATTGAAAATTATCTACTAACAAAACGAGATATCCATCCATAGGTACCTACTACGCTTTGGAATGGGCAACTAGCTTCATCTTTCTGACTGACCGACCCCTTGACAATTCAAAAGTGCCTATAATTGGTTTATTTGAAATAAATGCTTTGAGCTTGAGTTGAGTTTTGAGTTTGAGATAGGTTGTAGAGTATCTAGATTTTCTTGATAACTCTTAAAGTCAGAAAACTCAGGTGCGCAATACTCGCAACCGGCGTGCGTGTATGACCAGTAGGCCTAGACAAAAACTTTTCTGATAGCGTTAACGCCAGACGCTAACGTCAAAATGTATGACAATGACATTACCTGCGGAAAAGATACGTAATGTCACGTGGTAAGCAAATGTCAACCCCATACAATTTGATTTTTCCGTTGGCGTTAACGCTTACAGAAAAGGGATTTTGCCTAGGCCCCCAGATGTATGAACATAAACGAAGCAAAAGGAGTATGTAAGGATCGTAGCAGGCGGCATTCTGTAGTTTCTGCCTAAATTTCAGATTCTTGTTTTCTTTTAATTTTTAACTGGCTTCAAAAAAAGAAGAAGGTTCTCAATTCGACTGTATTTTTTTCTTTTTTTATGTGTGTTAGCTCAGAACTTTTTTCTGGGAGAACCGATTTGGATGATTCTTTTTTTATTTGAAAACTGGTGCTTTACATGTGGTCCCATTTAAATTTGATCAAGTTCTGACTAGAAGTTTTTGAGTTATCCTTAATCCTGCGTATTTTTTTAAACCGCAGCTGTCATTTGTAAATCTTTGACAGTCGTTACGGGTAGTCAGAAGCCCGCAAGTCTAACAACCAAACTTACCAAGGGCTATCGTGTTACCCAGTTACTGGGTTGTGGAGGTAAATTAAGCAGTCGCTTCACATAAGACACTGGTATTCAGCTGTATCTGGTTAGACTGGAAGCCGACCCCAGCATAGTTGGGAAAAGGCCAGGTAGATGATGATAAACTATAAGTATTTTAAAACATGAAGACTTTAATGGACCGAATTCAAGAAGCCAAAATCTGCACTTATCAAAGGTCCATAACGAGAAAACCAAAATACAAATCTTCTACTTATTCAAGCAATTAGAAGATTTGTATTTTGGTTTTCTCAGACCCAAAACAATAAATCTGAAATTTAAGAACTATTTATTATTTTGGTTTCTAAATATATTCACACGTTAGGAGTCAATTAGGTGAACACCGGTGATTTGTAGTCTAAGCGCGATTTATAGTATTCCACTGTCACCGCACTAAATGAAATATTTACCACTGAATTTGAACGAAATATTTGGAATATTCCAAAATTAATTTATGTATTGTGCGCTTTTGCAATTTCTAACGTACCGATATTATCGTGGACGTCCACGTCCATAAAATGTATGGAAATACGTGCACGTTATAACGTAATCGTGGACAGAAATTTAAAAGCGTCTTTATATGTTTTCATACATTTTACCGACTTCCCTGTATTATTGTGATGCCATGGACGTCCACGATAACCCCCATTACACAATACCGTAGACAGGCGCAACGCGACAGCGCGACGCGATTCTTGTGGAACAGTTTCCATTAAGTTTTCATAGAAAATGTTCTACTAGAGTTGCGTCGCGCTGCCGCGTCACGCCTGTTTGCGGGAGCCATAAAGGATTTTTCGAACGTCCAAAATACTTTCTCGTAATTTATGTAACGTGGTCGTGTGTAGGTTTTACAGAATAGTGTTGTGTATTTTTTGAGAAAAATAAATAAATAAGGACATGAAAAAATAAATCCGAAGATCAATAATCTGATTTTTATAATTAACTCAGTATCTTCTGCAGTCGCGTTTTAAATAAATAAAATGGTAGGTAGTCAGTTAAAACTAGACAAATTCTAGTTTATCTCCCTTTCTTACCCTACACCCTAAGAACTGGTTAAAAACAAGAAAACACACACCATGATACTAAAATTTATAGTCTACCGTAATTCATTTACCATCTATAATTTTCCAGACCATTCTACATCCAGTAAAAAATCCCACCCATCCTGTACTTCGCAAGTATCGTTTATTACGGAACACCCTGTGGTATTCGCAGTCCGCCATTAAAACCTGTTAACGAATTAAAATCGGAAGTTTGCGGTTTTGCCACCAAGGGAACGGTATTTAGCAGACTTCTGGACAACTGGCTTGGATTTCAATCTTTCATAAAGTACTTTTTGCAAAGTTGTTTTGTCCAAGGTAAATGGGAAAGAAGGGATCATGATATTTTTTATGAGTTGATGTGCTTTTGTTTGATTCAAGTTATTAGCCTGGTGTGAATGGAAATCCACATGTAGGTACAGTCAAAATATGTTCCTCATTTTAAGGGCTATTTTTGTCTGCTTATGCATTTGCTTTACTGAAGTAATTTCAGTACCGCAGACTAACATTCAGTCATCTTCTTCACGTGTCAGACCGAATCAAAAATGTGACACTGAAAATTATGATTTATATTTCATATAAAAATGTCAATATAACAATTTTAGATTGATATCAACTCGACATTGGTAAAATATGTACTTAAACTATTTTGATATTTTCTATTAAGTGACTAAATATAGTTTTTTATGCAATAGTCTGGTCAGTGCCAGTGTGTCCTTACTTGATAAAGGAAACTGACAAAGAAATAAAAGACTTGACTGTACAAGTTTTGTCTGAGTGAAAATTATAAGCTTAGTTCTTCGTAATAAGTATGAAACAAGTAACAACTTAAATAGATACCTACCCACTCAGTGATTTGGGAGTTCTTTATACTATCCAGGCTCAAAAATAACAGCCGGAATTTATATGCCTAGTATATTTAGATTAGGAAGGACCTAGGAAGGATGTTTTCCAGTCAAGGACTGGAAGACGAAGTGTCGGTCGGCCGGCGCCGAAATGGGCGGACAATATTGTTACCATCACGGCTGGAATCTAGACAAGGCTGGCACAAAAGAAAAGAGAGGCCTACCCAGCAGTGGTTGTGGTGGTGGTGGTGGTCATGTCAGGGTGTGGGTGATGAGGATCGACGTTTGAACTCCTTGCAACTTCGAGAAGTAATATTTCAGTAATTTACAGCTGAAAACGAGGAAGTGAAGACCTAATAAACCGAACATACACACACCCGTTTGTTTTGACTTCACTAAAATTTCCCTAGTTCTAGATATTCGGAAGCAAATTCGCACTAATAAATTAAGGTATTAGGTACAAATAATATTGAGAACTTTAGTTAAGGGTAAGCTTCGCATTGCCGGAATACTTTTGGTAATATGTAGAAATATCACTGCAGTCTGTAGCGGTATCTACATCGCTACATGTGAGCTACACGCCACAATGACGTCACACAAAATCCTGCATCGCGCAAGCAGAGTTTACCGCGCAACTAGCATATATACAACATCCCGACATCAGTCGTCGGGCAGTTGCCCACCAGACACAACACACGTCTGGTCGGAGGATCCTCCCTTTTCCATTGAGTATGAGTGAGCTTTACACCCTGTTCCACATACCTCTATAAGTCTCTTTCAGAGCAGCTATGTTTTGGCAAGCCATTTAAAGTTTGGTCATTGCCATCAATTTAATCATCTTATTGCCAATCGTTTTTTTTAACAGCAAAAACGACACTTAAGCTGTTCCATCGAACCGCACTTATCAACATTTTTATTTAACAGTTATTGCAACAATTTAGACGCCGTCCAGTCAATGGCCGTTGTAATCAGTGCTCGGAGTGGAATACCTCGAAAAAACCGCATAATCTAAGTTGGATTGTCAAACTCGTCCATTTAAGCCAGAAAATATTTCAAGATCATTCTGTTCTACCTCAAACTCAAAACTCAAACTCAAAGCATTTATTTCAATTAAACCATTTACAGGCACTTTTGAAGTAATTGTCAAAGAGTCGGTTAGTTAATCAGAAAGTTGAAGCTAGTTGCCCATTCCAAAACGTAGATCTACCTTCCGGATAATCCACGTTTGTCTTCAATAATACTGTTTTTAGAAATGTCCGTTTTTAATAAAGGTCGTTAATTTCCCAATTACGCTGGAACAAATTTGGCGTTGTAAAAATAAAATGACAGAAGACAGGAAAGAGACGCTAGTAGTAATTGGTGACATCCGGCGGATAGTACGGTTGTAACTGGTGCATACGCATCAAATTAACAAATAGGCAATAATATGTCGGCGGAGTGCAAACAACGCGATATAGATGTATCGTAAAGCGTTTTATTGGAAGGTACTTATTTTGATGTCGGTTTTAGATGTTAGGTATGTGTTGGTGTTATAAGGTTTGATAGATATCTTTATTTTATTATTTATGTACACACAGTAAAATAGATACAGATATGACATATTAGTATTGAGTACAAAGGTATAATATAATTAAAAACGTAACCCTTTCTTTTTGCTCTGCCGTAGTCGGGTAAAAATGTTTTCAATGAACGGTACTCTCTGGTATATAGCTAAATCTGGTAATTGCATCAATAACCAGGGCCCTATTTAATATTAATTTACCGCAACTGCGACATATTTGTCAAAAAAATTACAAAATTGACACATTTTGTACGACCGGTGCTGTTTAATAAAGCAGAACAACTATGAAAAAGACTTGTAAAAATTGTCAGATGCAAATTTTTAAAATTGTCTGATGTAAAATTGTCGGATTGTTGCCTGGCACCTGTCGCCTGTCAGTTTTATTAAATAGGCCCCGTTTTCGTGCGTTGTTAAACACATAAATAGAAGTAATACCAGTTTCGATGCTACTCTCATCATGATTTTTTTAACATCAGTCAACTTGAAAACAGAATAAAACCATGGATTACCGGAAACCTCGTTAAAACAATAGTTTTTTAGTAAGTTGAGTTATAAACATTCATTAGTCCAATACATTAGTGACAGTTCAATAAAAGTTTCAACAGACGTCACTCTAAAGAACGAATCTAGGCCATTAATCGAAAAAAGGATTAAATGCCAGAAATGTGAAGCAAAATTCTCGTAGCAAAAGTGTTAATTGAATCACTGTGCTATGGGCCTTAAATAAAATATTAGCCAGACGAGCGGAAACGTATGAAATTCTAATTGCCCTATGCTGATGATTCACATGCCGAATCCAATCTAATTTTGGTTCTAAATCGGATGGAGGATGGTTAGCGTCAGAGCTCCGGAGTTTGTTAGGAGTTCTGGTCAAACTGTGCACTGATTTTAGGTATTTTAGGCTTACCCATAAATGTTTCCAGGTAGGCAGTGATTCAATAGAAATACCCAAATATAAGACACGCTTAATCTGAAACAAAATTAGGTACTTCGGAATGTTTTTACCATTATATTATGCTCGCATTTCATTTCCATATTTTCACCAAAAAAATCGGTCATAATTTTCCAGGCAATTTATTTTTAATACAAAACCTCAAAGTCCGCCATTTAAAAGCCAAACAAAAGAAAATAGTCCTTGAAATTAGACAAAGAATTCCACTCTTTCAACTGAATAAAACAAAACGATTGCTAAACAAAAACAAAAGAGGCTATAAAATCAAACTTCAGTATAAATAAAGCTTATTCCGTTTCGACCCGTAAACGAACAAATAGTGCCCTTGTGAGTACTTTATAGGCCGTTAAATGCCAGTAAAAGGTTTAATGAGATTATTAAACCACGTCTTTTGTTGTTGCGTTATCAATTCTTAAAGTTCATTTGCTCTATTTATGATGGATCGGTGCATTGTTCATTGATGCAGAAGGATTTGTTTATGTCATTAATTTTACTGTGGATGTCCTGTCTTGCGAAATAAAGGATGTGGAGTGAAGAGCGAGGTGCTGCACTACTCATTAAAAATTTAATGACGCAATGAGAACTGTGCTTTTTAGTACACCATATTTTGTAGTTTGGCGTTCGAAATCTTTCTCGTGATTTTTATGGAAAGAGTTGTCATATTACTTGGGGTATGACGTCATTACAAAAGTTAGAACAGATGCTTCATTTTATGGACACAAATTTTCTAAACACTACAATATCAGTGGTAACCTTGCTTTAATAAAGAATAACTTACATGGCTGCCCCGAAAAATGTTACCACAAAACGTTGTCAAATTGCAAATTAGTTCACGTAATTAGGGTCCTAGCTGCTCACGAGAACCTTCTAATCTTTCACAATAATCCCATATAATCAACCCACCTGATACAAACAGTATACACGTACTAATCATTAATCAAGGTGTCCCATATCAAACTATGGAACTGGAGCATCTCCCACATCCCAACTGTGACACGACGGAGATAACCCGAATAACTTTCTGAGATTGTTAACACGCACATATAATTTATTGCTGGAATTGTGTGGAAATCTTCGCAGATTAAGGTTTTATTGAGGATGTTTAGACTATGTTTTCTTTTTTGTTTTTGAATTATTAGGCGGCTTATTTGTTCTTATTTTATTTTTTGGGTGGCATTCGTCTTTGTGTGGTGTGCTTAGAAAGAAAGAAAGAAAAATATTTTATTTGGGACACGCACAGGAAATACAAAGAGTAAAAATAAAAAAGGAGCATTTAAAACTAACAAAATTAAAAAGAAAAAAGAAAAAAAACAACAATAAACAAGTAAAAAACCTGTGCGAGGCCAAAAAGGCTCCTATCTCAGCATAATGCTACGATATTCAAAAAATAAATACCGCAGCGCTGGTATTCCGATAGGGCCCGCTGTGATACCACGGACACACCTACGGACATCTTTATATCCCACTAGGGGATTATTAAGATAAATAAAAATAAATAAAAAAATATTATAAGAAAATAAAGCAATAGAAAATTATTTAGAAAACAAAAATAAATAAATAAAAACCATGATTATGTATGACAGTGAATAAAGATCGACCCAAGCCCGACGTTCCAACATCACTTGTCTATGTTGTAGAGTTAGACTATTGTTATAGTCTGTGACAAGCGATGAGACGCGGGCGCAACCGCACAGCACAGGCGATCGGCTGTCAATAAAAAATATACTTTTTGGATGTGTATTTAAAAGAAAATAAAGTAATGATACAAATAAAACAATATGTGGATAATAGATAAGGCAAGAAAGTAGTGCAGATAAATAATGAGAAGTATAGTGGTGTGTATGATTGACTATGTTGTGTTGTGTAATGACGGAAGAATAATGTTCAATGGTTATTGAATAGCTTCTATGCGTTTTAGACTTGTCTGTATAAATATGTCTTTAGACGACACAAAAATCGACGTCAATAGCTCCTTCATATTTAACATACTTATTTCTATTTGAAAAAAAAAACTATTTTTATTTATACTTTTGTTTGTCTAGCTAAATGCTTAGCTTTTATCGATCAGCCAATCACAATTAACTGCTGCACTTATGTTGCTTCCAAGTTGCACCTCAACGCCTTGTTCTACGCCTCCTACATCCATTTTAACATGTTTACCTTATAATAACTTTTCTCCTACTTCTATTATCAGGTCAAACTCACCCATCTCATATTCTCTTCAAACTTCTTTACAAATTGTAGACACCTTAACATGATGAATCAATATAGGAATTTACATTGTGAAGGGAATTTATTCCCCAAATTAGACATGATTGGCAAATTCTTCGAATACATTATTGTTAATCAGTAATCAAGTTTGTATGTCATTCTATGATTCTAGTAATAAACTACGTGACCATATTTTTTAATGATTTTAATAAAATATTTGCTCGCATTTTTAGCCTTTTAAGGCAGAATATGTGTGGCGCCAACATAATTCACACTTCAGATATGGACGAAAAAAGTAGTAGGTACACATTGCTATCGTAAATGTACTGGTGGTTAATGAAGCGTTTATTTATACATTATTTCAATAATGTACGTTGTACTTGTATTGCAACATTAAAATAATGGAGCAAGATTATATTTATCAATGCCATCATTATTCGAAGAGGTCAACAGTGGTATTAAGACCCATGTGACGGAGAGCCTGATATCGTTTATTTGGACAACATTCCTTCTTCTGAGCTGTTACCGAGAATTTCCTTACAGGAAAAAGTAAGACCAAGGATTCAAAAACCGTGTTTTATGTGAAGAAACACAATTTCTCCAAGTCATCCATTATGGATGAATTGGAACTTAACTTGTTTCCACGAAGTAACAATCTACCATTTGAACTATTTACTAAAGGGCGCTGCTAGATAAACACTTGATAGTTTAGTGAAGAAAGATATCCATGATGGCAGCTATATGTCAAGCAGATGACTACTAGGTTAAAAGATATCAAACTAATCTATGAAAATATAAATATTTATGTGAAGTAGGCAAGTAAGCATGGTGTACAAGTACGAGTAGTTGCATAAAGAAAAGTCGTAGCCTTGCTTCCCTTGTCGATTAAGCATAACAATATAAAGCTAAGTACTGAATGTACACATATACTCACTGAATAAAAAAATACACGTGAAAGCAAAAGTACTAGTGAAAAGACCACCGCAAATTCTACTTGCACAGTCTCGCTTCAAGTAGTTTGAACGAGCGTTGTAAACGGTGTAAATATTTGTTTTGTCCGCTCAAACGCAACGAAAGTAGGTATCGATATATCGGAGATGTTCGGGCACTTTCGGGTGTTGTCGGGTCGTAATCGGAAGCGGCAGCGCGACTTTGTTTTTATAGTGCGCCATGTTTGGATAGGGACCCCATATTGAAATTTGGAAATCCGGAAAAGGTTGCTATTCGATGTCAACTGGTTCTGTTTTCAGAAGTAGCTTGATCGGTATTTGCGGATTTACCCAAATATCATCCTCGTTTGGTGGATTTTTATAAAAGGGAACAATCGACAGCAGGTCTTGTTAAAATATTGAATTTTAAATCTTTCTTGCAATCTCAACCCCAAAATAAAATAATTCCCCCGATCAGCTCCCAGCTGGATTGTACTGCCTTGCAATATACAAGACCTACAGCAATGAGAGCAATCTAAGATTCAATACATTGCTACTAGAAGTGCATTAATAAACTGCAAGCCAACTTTATTGGCTCCGTTCGAACGTTTACACCTTTGGGGTTTTATACGTAGGTACTTATCCTGTGGACTGCAGGAGAAGGCGAGGTATAGCATCCATCGATCACAATCCTTGGAGAATAAGGTTTTCTTCGAAGCTGAATTTCATCAATATATCTACTATAATGCAGCATTCTTTATATAAGATGGTGTCTTTTAGGGTGAATATGAGAACATGAGAACGTAGATAACGCGTTTTCATGTTATGTATGCTTACAAGATTATTTATTTACTTAGGTTAGCCATCAATTGTTTGTTGTTGTTTTATTGTTTTTGTGTTTATTTGTTTTTTTTTTTTTGTTAGCCGTTTTGCGTGAATGTGACGCATATATTCCCCCAACTCGTTCTTTTTTTTGTATTTGTGTATTTTTTCTTTGCATAATGTTTACTGCAAATAAATGTATTTTCTTTCTGTCTTCTTTCTTTCTATTTACAATAAATTCCACAATAATACGTTTATAAGTGCCAAAATTACTGACAGGCTAACTAATACCACATACACCATTTATGGTTTTACATAATTATTGTTACAAAACTAACTAAAAAATAAAATAATAAATAAAATAATTAAAATTATATATAATTAAAATTATTTAATAATATTTGGTTATTCATGTGTTGAGATGCTAGCATGCATTGATATAATTGGCACGATTTGTACGCCTTTATGGGGTTTTTTGTAGAACCAACAAATATAACAGCTTAAGTTTTTAATTTTTCAGGACATTTCAATCCAGATTTACATTGTTATGGTTAGAAATGATACTGTACCCACTAATACCACTATTACCAATTATACCTACTGCTAACTTTTTCCTATTTGTTGAATAGATGCTTGGTTTACTAATAGGAAACATAGTTTTTCCAGGACGATATCAGTCAATAAAGAATATTCTATTATATTCTATTCTATTATATTCTAACGATAGCAGCGCCTGATTTCAACCCCAACCCCTCAATTAACATAGAAGTAAATGCGATCACGTTGATTGCAGATGAGGTGCACAATGACGTACAAATACAGTAAATGGCGCTTTGCAAATATTTGCTTACGTTGCTCGTTTTCAATCTCATTTGGAGTGTAACGAGCTATTTGCAAGTACCCGTTTATTGCTCGTGCTCTCTGTACCGTCAGCGTTTGCTGGGTTAGCGCAGGTTGCATATTATTTTAATGGTTTCTAGTGCATGTTTGGGTATCGTGTTTTATAACGCTGAAGTCTGTTTATATGCACGTGCTGACAGATTCAAAAAGGGTCATGATGTGGGTTTAGTGCATAATTAGAATAGTGCTGTTTTGCTTTTAGTCATGCTTGACCTGACCTGATATTTTATAGATAATTTTAACGATGTCCTATCAGCGGGGCCAGGATGTAGTAAGGTTTAAGTGAGTCAAGAATTAATATATATTTAAGAAGAACCTGGGCAGCAGTGGTGGCTCAATTGTATCGGCCCCGACTTACGAGTTGTAGTTCGCGAGTTCGAACCCAGACAGGCACTTTACTTTGTGTATTTCATTTCATCACCATCATAATCTGCCTAGCCTTTCCCCGTCTATGTTGGGATCAGCTTCCAATCTTACCAGATGTAGCTGAACACCAATATTTTATAAGGAGCGACTGCCTATTTGACCTCCACAGCCCAGTTACTGGGTAATACGATACCCTTTGGTAAGACTGGTTGTCAGACTTTCGGACTTCTGACGACCCGTAACGACTATCCAAGATCCATGAATGACAGCCGAGCCCAACGGCTTAACGTGCTTTCTGAGGCATGGAGAGTTCTTGGTATATACAGATACTAACCCATCCATGGACCAACCGCGGCAAGCATAGCTTAACCTGATCGATCGAGCATTGCAGCTGCTCAGTGGTTCATTTCATCACCACTACTCTCAAAGGGGTGAAGGAAAATATCGTGAGGAAACCGGTATGTCCTAGAACCAAAAATTTGAAGACGTCACATCCACCAACCCGCACGGGGCCGGCGTGGTGGATTATAGCCCACTCCCTCTCACAGAGAGGAAGCCTGTGTCCCAGTAGTGGGAACATTATAGGTTGATGACGCTAAGAAGGACCTAGATGATTCAATGTTTAGGCCAAGGATAATATGGAACAGCCATATTGTTTAACTCTAATATACTTTACCTGATAGGAATACTTTATTTTTGAAAGTGAACGATTTTCCTAATGTTCTTTTTTCTTTTTCAGAATGTCGAGAACTCCGAGCAGCTACACTTATCTGTACGTTTTTCAATAATATTATTTTATTTTTAATCCTTATGAACAAAATTGAGTTTCCTAAAACGTGTACAATATTAGACGTACGATTGTAATTAGGTACTTATAATGTAGCTAGATATCACGGAACTATATATATTTAGGTTAAAACAATATCTTATTTACGAGAACCCTATATTCTTCAAACAATCTTTTTTTGCATTTTGTACCGATAAGAAAACCGAAGCAATCTCTTGGAAACCTATGTAACTGCCTATGAATAGCTTTTACATAAGGGTCTTCCTATCAACTCTAGGTAAGTATGGAACACTTTTTATGCTATATGGTTTTATTTATTTATTATTACTTCAAGCACACGTAAAAAAATAAATACTGTACAAACACTTTAACACGTCAATCATATTTTTAAACTATACGAGGTCGGTGTTTCCTATCAGACTGCTCTGAGAAGAAAGGCCGATACAAATTCAGAGATAACACTCTCTTTTATAGTCCAGACATAATATTAGTCAAATCATGTACCTAGATTAGTGCCTGAAGTGGTATTTTGAGGAAAGAACCACAGAGATTGAGTGGACCTGTCCAGTCAGTGCACGCATTTATCAGTAATCGTGCAACTCAACTCGGTACTAAAGCAGCTCAACGATGCTACAATGTTAGTACTAAAGTCGTTCTTGGCTAGGCGATGGATATGAATTTTATGTAGATTCTATGTTGTTTGGACTAGGTGTATGATTTCATGGAATAACTGTAGGTACTTTAATATAATCAAAACTTAACAATGTAGCTCTGACTGGGTGTACAGTAGACCGCACGTCAGAGGTAACACTAACCTTCGAGCTGGCCGGGCGTAGTACTGAATTTCAATCAAATGCGAGGCCAGCTTACTCTGGTTTTGTTACCTATTCCGGGGAGTGGGTACTGTAGGTACTAGAGCTTTTGAATTCTTAGTGAAATCGGTATAAAATAATAAAGTGATTTTATTGTATGTCACTCACGAGTCGCTACCTACGCTACTTACTTATTAATAATCAGTTTGACCGTTCTTACGAAGTTACTGCTGATATAAATTGATCAGAAAGTAGGAAAAATCACCCTTGATTTTAACTTTATGATACCAATTAAACACGTTAACGAATATTAAACAAAAATCGAGCACCCTGTTATCGATACCAGGAAAATGAAAGCAGAAAAGAGAAAATCCAAACAGCTAGCGAAGTAGGAAAGGTAAAATACAAACTTGAGTGAATAAAAAAAAAGCGCTAGTCGGACTCGCACACAGTTCCGTAACATCGTACAATATTTAACACTACGTATTTTTAAGCTATTGCATAGCTTTTATCGCGGCGACCGAATCAAGAAAGTCCGTTACGAAAATAAAACCTAACACCCCCCACTCCGCCTACCATGTAGCTCGGCCGAGCGTTCGCTTAACGTGTATGTATATGGTACGACTGTACTTGAATTAATATCAAAGAAAAAAAAATACTGCGTAAATAAAAATAAAAATAATTAATTATAATTGCATAAGTTGATAAAAAATGCTATGCAATAGCTTTACCGCGGCAGTCCCCGAGTGCCACACGTGTTTTTTTATACTTATTAAAAACGCCGAAAAAAACATGTTTCTTGTAAAAAGCCTTACAAGAAACATGTTTTTTTCGGCTTTTTTTTGTTAATTGTTAACTTCATGTAAAAGATTATTTTTTTTTTTTGTTATAGCGGCCAATAGTACACTCTGTGAAAATGTCAAGGGTCTACCTATACAGTTCAAAAGATACAGCCTTGTGACAGACGGATAGACGGACAGTGGAGCAGTGAATAGGGTCCCGTTGGGTACGGAACCCTCAAAAAAGAGTTAGTGTAACATCAGAAAACAGCTCGAAACTCATTTCATGTCCCCGCTCTAAATCTTCAATTTAAACCAATACTTAACGATATTGTGTACGATTCCAACGACATTCTACTAGACACTAGTACGGAGAAAGTTTTGCAATAACAATATCGCTATGTGGAATTGTTGGATCCGAGTTTTTTGCAACAAGGAGCAATACAATCGAGTTGAGAGGTGTCCCAGCTACGTTTGTTATAACCTTACGATAGAAATTGTGTCGAGAATTTTAAAGAAAGTCAGTAAAATGTTTTGTTATATAGTGTCTCTGCTCGGGGATTTGTACGGACTTTATAGCTAAGTCCAAACATGGAGTGGAGGTATAAACTATTGAGGTTATTCGATTTCTATAGTATTGTGACTTGTTATAGCGGAAGGTACGTTCTTGGCCGTATAGGGATTTCAATAGGTAAGTGAAAAATCTTTAATATTTGTTACATTAGCATGGATAAATAAGCAATTATTCACAGCTTATATAAAGTTTCTTCTATAATTACAAACGATTTTATTTACTTTGTAATAAATTTTATTATTTCCTTTTACTCAATAAGTGGTCAGATTGGTCAGTTATTTGTGTCAATGTTTCATGTACAACCATCTAAACTGACAAATCTCACATCGAAACTGGCCAATGTCTACAGGTACACGTTACACCATGTTACGAAGAAGACTTAATTTTTATGAGACATTCATCAGCCAATGATATTGTTATTGATATTCATAACAAAATATAAAATTCACCTAAAGAAAACAATCTCCATTGAGAAAACACCAAGCTTCTAATAAGTACTACATCCCCGTCCAAACAAAGATATAAAATTTTAAGACCCATTTGTAAACACCAAGCGCACTAAAATCCAGTGTTAAGAATCAGGAACACGGGGAAAATCCTAAAGGATTCCAGGAATTGCTTTCAAAATTTACTGTTGGCAATATATCTGGAGATTCGATCCGCTGGCCTGCATTCAATAGCGTCGAAGGCCGGATCACAAGTTGCTCCACTCTTCCGCTTTCGATCTCACAAAAGCTTTTAAACACTCTTCACATGGATTCACACACAATCGATACGTGTAACTTCGAGAAAGAAGTACCATAATTTTCGTTAACAGTTTCCTTCTTGCAGAACATAATATAAATTGTTTGAAAACGCCCTCCTCTTGATTTTGAAGGACGCATCGTAAAGGCCGTTCTTGGTGTAAAGCACCATTCACACAATGCTGCTTAACGCGTGCTTCAGTGACCCACTTTGGGTTTTAAAGAGAAGCAAACAATGGTCGGTGTGCATAATGACAAACAATTGACAAAAGTATTATGCTCTGAAGAGTGAATTAAAAGTTGACGAATTATGTCAACCAATTAACTCGGGTGTGTTATGGTTTATGGCTGGAACTAGCTTCTAATTGTTGTAACACTGCAGTGAATGTTTCATGTTTGTACTCCACTTGAACGCTAACATTATTATAAGTAGGGACATGACAATTCTTAATCAATGCATTGACCAGTCAATAACGTTATCAAATTCCAATAGACAAAACCGACATGATCACTACGTCTTAAGGCTCCCACAGACAGGCGCGACGCGACAGCGTAACACAAAGGCGCCGCTCGTCGCCGACTAGCGGTGCCTTTGTGTCGAGCGTCGCGTCGCGCCAGTGTGGACGAACCTTTAATGAACAAAACGCTGTCATGTAGAAAATATTTACAAAAATCCTGCGAAGTAATATTATCCGAGCAAAAATTAACTGCTGTCGATATTTAGTTGGTTGGGTTTTTAATACTTCTGAATGAAGCTTAACGTCTCAAGTCCCAAAGGGAATCATCGTTCGAAGCTCCATTCTCGTTTAGCAAACATTTTCTATACTTCTACCAGGTATCTAGGTACTGGAGTTTCTCCGTGGATACTTTAGTGGAACAGGTGTAAAATTTTGATGTTATTTTCTGAGTAGTTATATGGACCTATCGCTTCTTTGTTCATCGGGAAATTGAATCAAAACATTTTGTAGTTTCCAAGCTCACGGCAATTCTGAAAACCTAGTTCAATGTTTTTTGTATCAATTGTTTTTATCAATTTCATGTTTACTAGCTTTTGCGCGCAGCTTCGCCCGTGTTAAAGTCGGAAATTGGTAATGTAGGTACTAACGAGATAAAAAGTATCCTATGCCCTAAACTAACCTAGGTTATGGTCTACCTGTGTGCCAAATTTCATGGAAACCCATTTAGCTGTTATGACGTGTAAGGTAGACAGACAAACAGACAGAATTACTTTCGCATTTATAATATATACAGGCTGGCAGGGACGCAGTACATGATTCTCCTCCTGCCTTCAAAATTATAGGTCGGCTATAAAAAAAAAATGCTGTTCCATATATTTCGACAGCGTAGGTTTTTCTATGAAACAGCATTTTGTTTCTTATGACCGACGATACATTTCTACGCTAGGATGTCTAGAATCATGTGCTGAATCCATGGTAATAGTTTGTGCGTCAAGGTCCCTGCCACATTAGTATTGAAGTACGGATGTTGACAGAGTTAAATGTTTCGTTAAATCCTCTCCCGTTTTTCTATAGATTTCATGTAGTTTTGCTCATGTTTGGAAATATCTTGGTAGTTTATACGGCACCCTCCCTACCTGAACTAACCTAGTCATATGCAAGGGGTCCTGCCCTCGCTACACCTAATTCTAGGTCCATATATTCTAGGTTTAAGTTTCCTAGGTCTAGGCACATTATGGCACCGCTTATTGTAACAAAACATTCTACAACAGCAAACCACAAACACTCGTTTTTGACATTGTGTCGAAAATATAATAGTTTGGTCTACTCCTTACAAAGAAATGAGATAAGAGAATTAGGTCATCATAGCTTGTTAATTAGAGCATGACTAATAGGTAACTTTCTTATCAACGGCAACATTTTGTGCTTGCAAAATATTAGGACGAAATCGAGGTTTCTGGAATTCGCTTAGTTCTTAGTTATTAAACAATATTTTCGATAATTCTGCTAGTTTTAAAATTTCACGGAGCAAATTTTCTGTCCTTGTAAGAAAATTATATGTGCTTCATAAATACAAATACTTTATTTTTCTTTACAAGGTTTCTACTACATAGCTAGTGATAAAAGTGTCCTTTTAAGCAAATTACCTATAGTTATTATACTCCTAATTGATTACTCCACGGCAGCAGCCGTGGAGTAATCAATTAGGAGTGCATTTCAGTATTTTATTTTGGTACACTTTATAATACTTAGACTATAAATACCAATAAGGTCTACACTTAGATGCCCTTTGCACCTAGCATGCACCCTTAAATAACTTCACATAATTATGTGAACCGTCATATTTTAATAGAGCCCAATTTTACTACCACTAAATATTCCATTTATTGCCTCAATATAGTCAACAGCTAGTTTTAACCTAGGTTCAGACTGTAGGCATGGGAATTAAATTACGTTATTACCTCATAATGTTCTGTATATATTACGCGACATTGCGCCGTTAATAGTCTTTATAATACCGCAAAATACCGCGTATGACTTGCTATAATTACGCGAGTAAACCGTGTAGACTTGGTCTTAATTTATGTTGCTATTAGAATTTTATGGAGTACATAATTTCTCGAGAAAATCCTGTTCCACGTGTTAATTTGATACACTTCCTTATTTAGGAATCAATTATTTTAAACCCGTGCACACATTCTTCAATTTCATACTGCGTATTTATTTATTTAAACTTCAAGTCCAATAGTGGAATATAGGCCAGTTTCCTTACTAACCTGAGTACTAAGATGTGAAAGATTTTCTGATGGTTTTCTGTGTATTAAAAATAAATGTTTAACTTTGGCCAACTTGTAACTCTTCGTATAAAATTAGAAGTAGGTATGTACCTACACTGTACCAAATTCTTCGTCAAATCTCATCAGGGAACCAACATTTTGAAGACACAGCATGACGTAAGTTAATAATTAACATCTGATTACATATAACAAACTTAAAAACTTTGTCCATAAATACTACTTAATTAACGGTACATAAATAAATACAATCCGCTCCCAAAATTAACAAGCGGTTCATTAACGCAAAACATTACAAACTAGCTGCGCACCGCGGTTTCACCCGCATAAGTATCGATCCCTTAGGAATATCGGGATAAAAAGTATCCTTTGTCGTAATCCAGATCGTGGTCTACCCATGTGCCAAATTTCGTCCAAATGTGTTCAGCTGTTTTAGAGTTTTACGCTAAAACAGCTGAACACATTTGGATGAAATTTGGCGTAACATACAATAAATCAAATCTTTTCTCTTTATCTAACAGCTTTATACTAAATGCATATAAAAGTTTAGACGGTACTTATAACTTAAAAAAAAAACTGTCTGTCTGTTTGTTTCGGATAATCTCCAAAACGGCTGGACTGATTTTGACGGGACTTTCACTGGCAGCTAGCTGATGTTATAATGAGTAATATAATTATGCTGCTTTTTGTTCCGGTATTAAGTTCCCATGGGATAATTTTCGACATCCACGCGGGCGAAGCCGCGGGCAGCAGCTAGTAATATAATATAGTTTTAGATAATACATTAATAAAAATCACAATATTTTTCATTTTGGTTTAATACAAATCGGATGTATCGAATAGTGAACTAATGGCTTTCTCGTTAAGCTCATAGGATATTTCGCCACCATGTTCATTAAAAAAGGCATTAAAGGTGATGAGTTCAATACCTGATGGATATTTAAATATTGATGACATATTTAGAGTTGCAAACAATGTTTTTATGCTCGATGTTTTAAGGACCGAATATATGAAGCATTATTACTAGTGGAAAAACCTTGAGGAGGTGATTGTGGAACTGATTCTGATGATACATAGAGCGTGTATCAGAAATGTGTGTTCATATTCAGGGTTGTGGTACTTAGTAATTACGAAAAAAATATCAGCAGTCCCATACATTTGGGTATAGAGTAGGTACCTATTGAAGTTTTGTGTAGAATAGCTCATTATTTTTTCGCGATTACGATGTTGGTCTAATGCAGAAAGTTTTTCAGTTTGATGGTCAGTACCACATCCTTAGATATGACCACACATTTCTGATACACGCTATATACGCGCTAGCTACAGCCAGCAATTAATAAATGAACTAGCAAACCGTAATTTATCATTGCCCTAAATATTTCTTAATATCTATGATACACACTGTGAATAGGGTTGTATGATGTTTTGAAAAAAAAAACGTATTTTTTTATTGACCGGTAAATTTACTGAAAGACTCAAAAAACTTACAAGTTAGTTAGGTACCATTTTCTACTAAACAAACGCTAAATGCTAAATTGCTAAATTATTAACATTTAACCTACTTTTTCATATATTTAGCATTCAAAGCCACTGCTTTTAATAAAGGTTTATTATCAGAGGTGGCATCTTTGAATTCATTGCAACTAGCACATAAATTAAAGAAAACACACATTTCACTTTTTACAGTGTTTACAGTGAGACCATTTCTTTCATCTGTCCATACATTTCTTACCATAGTAACAAGCGTTAATACATATTTTGATTTCACTAATGTTTCTTTAACAATTCGCGCGCAACGCAATGTCTGTTTCTCGCTTCTGTATAAATTTGTCGCCCCAGTGTTCGGTGGAGCGGCGCGCTTCCTAATTTTACTTGTCGGTAGTCGGCCCAAGTGCCAGATGTTACATGATTTTTTATTAAAACCGGACAATCTTTGGTCCGGTTTACCAAGATTTTCTTGACTGCACAAACATAAAGAAAACCGGACTGTCCGGTCAAAAACCGGACATCTGGCATCCCTAACTGTGAATTATATATAAATATTTTATGAGAAAGTACTTGTAAATTCCAACTGGAGACTAACAGACTAATTTCGGTACCACACTTCGGTATTCCGATATGGCTTTCTTGTCGAACCTCCACGAATGTATTAAGAGGTAAACACTACCTATTTAATTTTTAGAAGAATAGAAAAAAGAGTTGAGAGTTCATTCGGTAAGCTGATAGCGAATCCCAAAAAAGAGTTGAGAGTCAGTCGGAGAACTGATAACGCCTGGCCAGATGTTAAAAAAGTAACAAATCTTATGTTTTATTAAGCTCTTGCAGTACTTACCTACATTTAAAAAAAAACTGAATTTATGTATAAGCTTTGTGGGTTTTATTGAATCGTATGCTCCATTTTCGAGCCCATTTGACGAAGCAAACTTCTACCTACTTACTCATGATTTCCCAGTAGGATGGTATTAATATTCTAGCTGATTATTTCTGAAGAATCATTCTAGCCTTCATCATTATAACGCCTGTAATATTTATGAAAATAGACGTTCTATAGGAACATCTTAATAATGTCGATGACGATGTGTAGTTTCTACTTACACTAAGCGACATCGAAATGAATGCCTACATAAAAGCGTTCTGTTGGATTTTCAACTTTCACTTGCTGAACCGAGCGTTGAAAATCCAACAGCGTGCTTTTATTTGGGCATGCATTGAAGTGTCGTCTAGTGTTAGTGAAAACGGGCATCAGACTGATCTAGTTTCAAACAGGGCATAAACGATGACTATTGAATGAATCACTATAAATACAAATAGTATTGAGTCTTCTTTGCCGATTTAATTACATTGCGGGGGCTAGTAATATTTTACGAAATAGGGCGTATTATACACGAGTAGGTACTTAGGGAAGTAAATAAGTTTACCAAGAAAGCTATCAGTAAACTAATTACAACTTTGATAGGGTTCTAGTTTACACAAGTGATAGCGGCATGTTCTAGGAAAACTATATTTCAAAAATATCATCAACCCGATTTTTTTTATTGTGTTGCAAATATTCCGTTCATTCATTATTTAACCCAACTGCGTATCTATTTATATCGAATAAAAATAGCTGACACGATTTCATGTAACGCTATGATTGTTTTAGTGTGCAATGAAATCGGATACAGCGACTTCACACGACAGAATGATTCTTCTTGTTATTTCTATTTTAAAATATAAACAGTAGCCGCGGTTTGGAGTTTTTAGAAGTCGATTTTGTAACGTATGGCCTATTTCATAATTGTTAGTATCGTTTTTTGGCTGGCTTAGTTCTTGTGACAAATGTAAGTGTAAGGTAAAAAAGCTCGAAACTAGTCTTTCATTTGCCACTTGTCTCTTTGTCAAGCATGATTTAATTTGCCACTTGCCTCTTTGGCAGGCGTGATTTCATTTGCCAACTTGTCTCCTTGTCAGGCGTGATTTCATTTGTGACTTGTCTCTTTGTCGGACGTGATTTCATTTCTGATAGTTGTAAGACACATTATTTTTAAAACTCTACTTCTTTCATACTATTGGAGTTACTATTCACTTGTCGATCGATGAGACGAAATGAGACGATATTTTTAATCGCCTGACTAAAGAGTATATTTGACTACTGGTAGAGTTACTATGACAGCTCAGTTTTACTATGACCAAGTTTAACTAACGCGTATAATTTAGTGGAATTTCAATAAAAGCCAACCTTTTAAAAGTAATCAAGAAAAGGCAGTGCAAAATGCTATGTTTGTAAAAATCTCCCCGAAATGATGTGCCATCTTCTTCAATCTTTTCCTCAACAGACGAAAGAATTTTTACAAACGGTAGCAATACGAGTACTAGGTGTATCGCAGATTCCACGAAGTCACATAGATTTCATTGGAATTTTTATTTAAAGGATGTTGTATAGAGCGAAACGATTCGTGATATCGGTTCGAGACTTCACTACATTGCGTTTCGTTCATTGCTTTTGGCTTGCTTAATGGAGTATACGAAACATAGAGCTACCGTTAGGGTTTAGAAATAAACTCCTGCAATGGAAGTTCGATATTTAGTATACTTTTAACCGTTTTGTATACGGGGACTAACTTGCTTCTCGATACATATTCTCAGTTTTATGGTTTCTCTTTAGTAATAATCGCATTAAGATATCCAACTGACGCATATATTCTTTAGTACATTTGTGTGCTTCAGCTGCATTCGGTTAGACTGGTAGCCAACCCCAGCACAGTTGGGGAAACACTAGGCAGATGATAATGATTTGTATGATTTTAATACCCATAATCTGTTTTACTACCCGCCCTTCGATCCAATTCTTACTACTTGATCTGCAACTTTTATATCATCATGTCTTAGATTTTTAAGAATTGAATCTCGTATTTATAGATATAAGAATTATATTTTGATAACCTTATCTCTATACTTGATAAGCTTGCAATAAATTCCCCAAACCACTTTAGTCATCAATTTAGTTAAGCTAACATTACTGATACTCGCCACGTCAAGCGGGAAATCACTGATGAGCCGATTAGAGCCACATCCCGCAGTGTTACTAATTATTATCGTAGAAATCTTTATCACGCTTGCATATCAAGTAGTTCACTAAATCCATCACTTTATCTTTCTCACTTAAAATTCCTTGTAGCTTCATTACACTCATTACGTATTGCATAATCTATAAAAATTCCGATGACATTAGAAAGTTAACAAAATCGTTTGATCAGTTACAATCGATATAAAGCTCGTTTACAAACGGATGATTTAATGCGCACTCCTCGATAATCTTGTCAGTAATTTTTCAATCAGCGCCTCTTTGCTGCTTACTCGATTATAATCGATAATCGGTTCTACGCCGCTGTGTTAAGAATATTGAAGCGATAGTGTTTGTTTGAATACACATTCGTCTGATTTATCGATACTAAGTGTGTAATCGATACTATCGATAATGATGAGCATGAACCTAAATAAATACAGACACGATAAAAATCATTGAATAAGAAAGATTTAGGAAGGTGTGGGTGTCTATATTTGTTATGTAAATACAATTATTTTTTTTTGAGCCCCCGGGATTCTGTCAAACAGTTCAATTTAACGTCAAACTTGAAAGTTGTTACAAACGGATGCTTTAAAATTCCTTGACTGACACATAAACTAGTGATTACTCTGCGAATTATCTAATTAGAATATTCAATTCAAGCATTACTAAAACGAAATTGAAATTCTTGATGGTAATATGTAATTAAAAAGAAAGAACGTGCTTTCAAGTAGAAGTACTTGCATAAGGTAGTTACTATGTCGAATGTCTGCGTCCATCACTGGATGAATCGTTAAAATATGTCACAACTTCATCATTGCAAACCCATTTTTATCAAAAACTGAACCCGTCATGACGAAGGATGATTCACGCTAGTTACCTTTTAAGACTCCCGCAGACAGGAGCGACGCGACAGCGCGACACGACTCTTGTAGAACAATTTCCATGAAGTTTTCATAGAAATTGTTCTACTAGAGTCGCGTCGCGCCTATTAGAAGGAACCTTAAAGAGGAGCCTTTAAGGATCCTGCAAACAGGCGCGACACGAAACGCGAATCGCACGCGACATAAAGGCACCGCTCGTCGCGCGACAGGCGATGCCTATGCGGTTTTTTCAAGGAGCCTTTAGGAAACCTTGAACCACACTACAGGAACAAGATGCAAGCTGAAAATATTCTAAACACATCATTGAAATATCTAAGCACAAGACCATTTACCGAGCATTACCACTAGTCACCGACATACATAGAATGATTCATTCAAGCGTCCATTTGTTAGGTAGGCGCCACCGTAGTGTTAGATACTTGGCAACATTTAATGTATGACGAATCACAGTAGTTGATCTAGTATGAAGTATGTTCTGAGATATTCTTATTATTGTTTAATTATTTGTAAATGGCGCATGTTTTTCTTTCAGTACTTTAGAAAGTGGTAAATAGTTACTTATTGTAGTGTTTGTCTATGCGATTAACAAAGTTTTAAGAAAAGTGGCTTAAAAGATCTAACTGGATTAGGTTAAATCAGGCTCCCTTATCATCACCAGTCGGGGGTTGCGGAAAAATCGTACGTTCCCGCGACCCCCGGCGCAGGTGTGAGATGGAACACCGGGGTGGTTTTTAGTCAGTAAAAGTCTGACAGACCCTTTCGCCCCCCCAGGGCGGAGGACATCTCTGGGGATTTTCCACCACGGAACAAAAAGAAAAAGGCTCCCTTATCATATTAGTTATACCGAGTAAAGTAGTTTCATTTCTATTAAACTTCTAGAGCCAATGCTCTGCTCTAAGCAATGGTCAAAGGACAATTCCTTTGACCCTACTCAAGACGATACAGATTATTTTAAAGCTCCTTCAGATAGGTCTGACACGCGACGCGACACAAAGGCACCGCCTGTCGCGCGTCGAGCGGTGCCTTTGTGTCACGTGCGATTCCCGTCGCGTGTCGCGCCTGTTTGATGAAGCCTTTATAGTCCAAACAGGGATTCCCAAAGTGTGCGCCGCGCGCCGCGGCGCCCTGATGCGCCGTCGAGAGTAAAGTGGGGCGCCACGAGGCACTCCTGTTTACCACTCTCCGGAAACGAAACTTAGGTATTCGCAGGTACAAAATAAACAATTCAAATCGCGTGCGCTGCATACGTCGCTTACTCGCCGATAGGTACTTACGCTCGGAAATCGACGATTGTGTTTTAGTTCCCATTTTTCTTAAATAATTATTTTAGTATTCTTGTATGTCAATATAAAAACTCAGCTTCATATTGTGGATGTTTTAATCGTTGTGCCTATCTATCTAGTATCATTTTTCCTATTTCGACTAGATAGGGCGTCGAGACAAAATACGAAACCTGTAAGTGCGCCGCGAAGTTAAAATGGGAACATAAAATTTAATTTGGGAACATAAAACATATAATTGAAGCGAAATCAGTAGCAGTTCAAAGCGACAGAAATAGTGTTAAGGCGCGGAAGAAGCAATTTTTTTGGTACTTAAGGCGAGGCTAAAGGCTCCCGCAAACAAGCGCGACGCCTCAGCGCGACACAAAGGCGCTACTCGTCGCGCGACGAGCGGTGCCATTGTGTCGAGCGCGATTCGCGTCGCGTGCCGCGCTTGCTTGTAGGAGCCTTTACCCGAGCGCCGTAGATATTTAATAGCGACAATAGCGCATCGCATCGTCAAATAAGGTTGATTGAATTCCCTTCATTATTATTACATAAAATATGACAGATAACGCTTAAAATTTTGAGAATTATACGACGAACGAATATTTTTGAGTTTTGTCATGATACTTTTTTATTTTTATGAAATATTTTTGAATAAGTCTTTTTTTTGAACATTTGACAATATACGATTTTTTTTTTTTGCTTTTAATATAATAATATGTCAATACGGCTAACTGTGCGACAAAAAACGGACCCTTTTCAGAGTTCTACGTTTGGGCAGCGCCTTAATGACCTTACAGCACAAAACGGTAAGTTTGTGTCTTAAAACTTCTAAATGTCCAGCTAATAGACGAGGGTAATTTTAACATAACTGTGTACTGCATCATGATTCTCTTGCCCGTGATAGATGATACATCATCTCAGATGATACATCATCTGTGGAAAATTTCAACTGGCTAACTATCACGGTTCATGAGATACAGCCTGGTGACAGACGAACAGACAGACGGACGGATAGCGGATTCTTAGTAATAGGGTCCCGTTTTACCCTGTGGGTACGGAACCCTAAAATCGATAGGTGGTCTGTTCGAAAGATGATATTACTAGACAGGGAGTGACTACTACTACGTTCTGTTGCCGCTATAGCAACAAATACTAAAAAACAGAATAAAATAAATATTTAAGGGGGCTCTCACACAACAGACATGATTTTTCTGCCGTTTTTATAGATAATGGTACGGAACCCTTCGTGCGCGAGTGCGACTCGAACTTGGGCGATTTTTTTTTGTATTTCCTTACTTTTATAGCCATCCACATTCATACTCAAAACTTTTCTCACAATACGACATTGAATATGCACTGCGCAAGGTTATATTAATCAACCGTGTAACGCTACCAACCTCGAGACAAAGACTGATCGGAAGAAGTGTTTGGGTTTATTAACCTTTGCATCTTATTTATAATACTGATGCGCCCTCGGCCCATTTAAATGAATTAAACCTTGTCAATGTATGTCAATAAGAGAGAATATAGTGTCCAGCGGCTGTTACAGACATTGAACTAATGCCCGTTTACACTAACACTAGCGACACTTTAATAAATGACTAAATTAAAAGCCGCTGTTAGATTTTCCGAAAGTTGAAAATCCAACAACGCACTTACATCTAGATGTCGTTTAGTGTAAGTGAAAATGGGCTTTCGGATCGTGAAGTCATTAGTTGAAATTGTACCCGTTGCATTATTGAAAGAAAACACGATAAACATAGTTGATGCTGTGGAGATGCTGTCGACTAAAATAATGAAGACCTTTTCAAAACGAAGAGACACGTAATGAATTTACAGTATATAATCGAACATTTACAAACACCTGGAACATGAACAACTATTTGTGAGCCCAACAAATATCTTAATCGTGTAGGAATTTGATTCTCGACCTTTATCGCATAAAACAATCCATTGCCATCGTGCCGTCAAGAGTTAAACTTACACAATGTACTAGAAGTGTCTTGGAAAAGGTGACGTTCACGTGCGCACCCATATACGCGGTGTCTTTATGTGTTAGTGAAAATGGGCATTAGGATATGGAGGTCATTAGTTGAAATTGTACGCGTTTCATTATTGATGGAAAACGCCAGAAACGTAGTGGATGCTGTCGACAAAAATTATGAAAACATTTTTTGTTCGGTTTTTTCACCGAACACCTTAATTTACAATATCGGCGTGATGTGCTGGCTGAATTCTATTACTTTACAGAATATACACATTTATCTACTGCATTTTCCAGGTGTATTCAAACATTTAATTAATATTTTAGTAACATTTTAACAATTTGAGAGTGAATAGTTTTCAACATAAACATTGGTTTCACCTCAGAAACACCGACACCTTTTCTGAAAGTAGCCCCATGTTAAGCATTAACAAAATTTAATCGAGTAAATAAACACCTGGAACAGGCACAACTATTTGTGGGTCCAACAAATATCTTAACCGTGTCCGTCAATTCCGGAAACTTATCCCCGAAACCAATCGCATTGCCATCATGCTGTCAAGAGTTAAAATTACACAATGTACTAGAAGTGCCTTGAAAAAGTGAGAATCACGTCCGCACCCATATACGCGCCACAGAGGATTATTTACCTCACGGAATATTTACGATAACGTATCGGGCTCAGCGAACGAATCTAAGGCTCCCGACACATTAACGTCCAATAAAATTTCCGAATGAGTCGTCCCCATAATTGATACAACAGACAATAAAGGTGTTGCCACACGCAATGATTTATGCGTCGCGCGTTTCCGGCTGTATACGTACAAAACGTGCCGCGCTTTGGTTACCAAAAGTGTATTGTTACAGATTAAAAAAGGATTCTTTTTTTTTGCTTCGAACGTTTTAAAGAACACAAAGTGGATAGTTTACATGTGTTTTTAGAAGCTTATGTGGTGTGGGGTTACTTGACATGTATACCGTATTTGTAATCTGTGTCTTCCTTTGCCGGATGAAGGAATAGCGTAGACTTATAGGTACCCCGTAACATTAAGACATAACTGATACAACAGCAGCTTTGTTTTGTAATTGATAATAATTATTCCTCAAAAATGTGGCTGGGACAGACTGGATGCGGAGGACAGGATGTTGTGGCGCAGCATGGGAGACGCCTATGGCCAGCAGTGCACTGCGATAGGCTGAGATGATTGATTGAATAAATTATAATAAGTAATAATAAATTTTGGAAAAATCATCTACTTTTCAATATTTGTAAATATGTGAGCACCATGTATATATCACATATCTAATTTACCTGTCTTTGCATTATATTTAATTCTTTTTACCTATTGTGGTATAATAATTTTATTCTAGGTGCATCGTCTTCACATATAATTATATAATTAATGGGAACTTACATAATATTGTTAAACATTTTAAAAGAGTAACGGTGGAGTTTCTTGCCCATTCTTCTTCATACGATACTACCTTTTCGAAGGGGCAACTACAATCAATTCTATTTTTTTGTAAATTTTGACGTTCAAAAGTGCCTTTTATATGCCTATTTGAAATAAATGATTTGACTTGACTTGAATAATTATTACTACTACGTTCTGATATATCAGTCACATTGAGAGGGTTACAAAAACTATAAGCGTAGTAATCAAACCGTGACCATAAATTATTTTCCAAAGACTATTGTTAGTATGATTTCATGAATAGACTCGTAATTTCGTGTGTATTATCTCAATAACCGAACTACCAATAGACCTGTCGAAATACATGTCCTTTATCATCACCACCGATACTTTGATACATGCTTAAACAATGGAGAGCACGGCAATGCTACGGAAACTAAGCATAATTGATGAGGCTGCCTTCAAACGCTTCTAATCGAGAGTGTTCACAAAATCTATAGCTACATTGAGCGTTACTTCTACGCTACGCTTTGACACTTCATTCATCAATATCGATCGTATCATTTAGGTTGGACTCTAGGAGAGTAATTAGTGGGCGATTTTTTTTTGATGAAAACTTACTGTGATACACTGCAAAGTAATTCGTGTGATAATTAACTCATAGGCAACCATTTTACAAAAAAATATAATTGACTATATCGCAAATGAATGGACTCATTCATTGAATCTACATAATAAATCTTTTGACTGTTTGAGGTTTTGAAGAATTTAGTTTCATCGGAAAGTTTGGTAAAGTATTAGGTGCCCAATGGAATATCAATGAAGACCGGGAAATTTTCAAAAATATATTAAAGTTGGGTTTTCTCGAATCCCATGAATTTTCGCCTAGGCTTTATGGGTGCTTAATTGTTGCAAATGGGTCACACTACGTCCTGGAAGGAATACGTCAAATTACAAGTCACCCTGTAGACGCGTCATAAAACAAACTTAACTACCTAAGCCCAAACGTTTCACGGATAATAGTTTTTCGTAGAAATTAAATTAGGTCAACGGATCCACCGACTGTTTCAATGTGTATTCTGGTTTTCGCTCTGTAAAAGCAAAACGCAATTGCGCGATTTTAAAGCTTAATTTAAGCAACTCCAGAATTTATTGTACAACTATGAAGCGGGTAGAGGTATATTATTTTCAACAAATAACTCCGGATTTTCACATTTTCAATAAAAACTTTTAACAATTTATTTATTTATTTATTTATTATGATTAATTTATTTTATTATTTATGTACACACAGTAAAACAGATATAGATACGACAAAATATAAGTATTGAGTACAAAGGTACTACTTATTTCTTATGAAATTTCTTCCAGTAGACCTGCGAAAGGAGAAACGAAAAAGAAATTTAGACAAGAGGTATGTGAGAGCAACAAGAAAAGAATATGATTTCTGAAGTCTTAAACTAAAATATTAACTATACCTACACATATAATGCAAAAAGAATAACTTATCCTACTAATATAATATATATAATATATAATATAATATATATAATATAATATTATAAATGTGAAAGTGTGGATGTTTGGATGTTTGTTACTCTATCATGCTAAAACGGCTGAACGGATTCGGATAAAATTTGGCACATGGGTAGACTATGACCTGGATTAGGACATAGGATACTTTTATCCCGATATTCCCACGGGATCGAGATTTCTGCGGGTGAAACCGCGGGGCGCAGCTAGTACTTAAATAAATACATCATCATCATCATCTCATCATCTGCCTAAGGTTGTCCCAACTATGCTGTGGTCGGCTTCCTGTCTAACCGGATGCAGCCTGATTATCAGTATTTTACATGGAGCGACTGCTTATCTGACCTCCACAACCCATATACTTAAATAAATACATAATGCTAAAATATCTAAACATATACATATATTATACGGCATCGGCATAATCTATAATCGGCTGAATAAGTGTTTGCACCAAAGAAATTTTAGTCTTCTAGACAAGAGACTTTGAAGGTATTTCAGCGAATGAAATGAGAAATGTACCTTTCGACCGACCTCATTGACCTGAGTACACCACGAAAGATTGGAGTCAATGATTACACCCAGAAAATATTGGGCGGTTTCGGTATAGTAAAGGAGAATATCATCAAGATATAAAGGCATCACAAGCCGCATTGCAAACGAATCTGCTGCCTATGATCATGGCCTGGGGTTTAGTTGAATTAATTTGCAACCCCAAAAGCTTAGCACAAGCGCTGATATAAGCCAGGATAAATAATAAAAAATCCTGGATAGTTATGACATTATAATGAGCATCGGTATGACTATCAGTAGATACGGTACGCTCTAACATGGCAATCACTATACCTGGACTCGATGCACAATTACACTCATCGAAACTCACACACCTGTGATCACAGTTGCATACTTACAGTTACCGATAGACAAGGACAGATATCATAGGACCAGTCTCAGTCGTGTGAGCGCAACCGCGTTTGACGCCGAATATTTACTATTATGAATGACATTGAGGTAGCGTCAGCGAGAGTTGCGTGATGCGTTGCATCATGTCTTTTACGCCGTTTTGTATTATCTATCTCGCTCTCACAAAAATGGCGAAGCAAAAAATTAATAAAATTATACTTTTCTACAAATTAACATTTTTGGCTGTACTTGCGCGTGAAAAGTAATCCCGTGTTTTATTTTTGTTTCTTGAGTATTAAAACTTTTATTAAATACACATGAAGGCATTTTGATGCGTATTTATATACAAAAAAAGAAATTATTGAGCTGTATCGAAACATGCGCTGTTTAGACGATGGTCCGCGTGTGACGGTGTGCAACTGTGTCTATAGACTTAGTTTAGAAGGACAGTACGCTGTATTCAAGTGACGTATCTACCGCTAATTTTATCAATGATTATGATGTTTAATTTACTGTTCGTTGGTACTGAAACTTTTCTCAATCATAAATGTGTAGGTATCATGGATTGGTGTGAATGTCTTAAATTCTTTATAAATTTTCATCTTTTTTCTACGTTATGCCACAATATTCGTTAGTTGGTAAACTGCCGGCTTATGTCTCATCGGGTATTAACTAACGACTCAGGTAATCAACCCATACTTACCTAATTCATACGATTCTGTTCATACATAATAATAACATTAATAGGCGGCAATTAAAAATATTTTCTTGTAAAATAATGATATTCAGCCAGATTTGTCAATATTTAAATAACTCCTCATACAATTAAGTAAATATTTGATGCTTTCATTTAAGCAAAACTACGAAACCGCCATAATTACAGGAGCAGGAAATCAAAACCACCAATAAACCACCCCTTTAATAAATAAATCGCTTCGGAATTTAGAACCGCAAATAGAGGAGGCAAACCAACAATGTATAATTAGTACTATTCCCTCATGATACTCGTATCAGCCAGAATTCCCGATCAACCGAATACGACTTATTAATTCAGCCAACAGGAATGTTAGGCCACCTGTCCATTGCAACGGAGGAGCGTTGCAGAGCTGTTGGCGAGGTTGCAGTAGGTACTTTTTAACTTTCTTACACCTCTGTAAATTTTGCCAAATGTAAACGTGGCGCAAAAAAATATTAAAAAAATAATTAACATGATTTCAAGTGCTGTGTGAAGACAGAAACGTGAATTCTAATAATTGGCTCGATAAAAAAAAATCATAAAGATGACACTAAATCGTTAGTTAAAACGTATACTTTGAAGATATTCCAGTATGAAACCATGTAAAAGGTATATCAAAAGATATGGTTTATTGATTTTAGGGCATGTTGAGAACACATTTTATAATTTCGTTATTATTTTTTAAATATATACAAAATCTAGCAAGTCAAGCTCGCACCGGCCGGCCAGTGCCCGAGACGCACTACAAGACACCGCACTGCAAGTAATAATAGCCGCACGGGTTGATCGAAGGTTAAGCTACGCTTGCCGCGGTCGGTACGTGGATAGGTGACCATCGATTACATATCGAGTCAGCTCCGTGCCTCGGCAAGCACGTTATCCATTGGTCCCGGCTGTCAATCGTAAATCTTTGATATTCGTTACGGGTAGGCAGAAGCGCAAGTCTGACAACCTATCTTAACAAGGGGCATCGTGTTACCCAGTAACTGGTTTGTGGAGGTCAGATAGGCAGTCGCTCCATGTAAAACACTGGTATTCGGCTGCATCCGGTTAGACCGGAAGCCGACCCCAACATGGTTGGGAAAGGGCAAGGCAGATTGATCCAACAAAGTGGAGAGGAGAAGAGAAGCAACTTTAAAACAACCGGTAGGTTTATAAATCTATTGCGATGACTTTAGTTCGAGGCACCTTCTCTCTTGGCCACTCTTGGAATCTCTCTAAAGGAATCCTATTGAAAAAAAAGAAAGAAAGAAAGAATATGGTTTGGTTCGGTAAGCCCAACCATTAGGATTCCACTAAAACGTCTGCAGTCCGCTCCACTTCAGTGGACAAGACTACTAAGGAGTGGAGATTAGTTTTAAACATTTCGAACGAAGAAAGTACCTATCTAGAGCTGTGAACGCTTAATGTCTCTGCTTCAATGCACTGGAACATTCCGCCACACTACTATTTGAAGCTTCCACGCTCTTCTCCGCTTACCAGCTCTAATGGACAAGCAGCCTTAAACAGAACTATGTGACGAGCCTGACGCTAAGGGCATTCTTGTGATAATTAATAATTAGCGGTACATGGATAATGTTGAATCAGCTTGGGACAAAGGAAGTGCTATATAATATCGATTAAATTATGCCCTCTAGCGATTCGGTTGATTGATTACTATCAATTAATTGGTTAATTATAAGGCGTAGGAAGTGAGTACATAATTTTGGCCACTCATTTGACTTAAAAGCATTGCTTTTACAATCAATAAAATGAAATTTATCTAATAGTTGAATGAGGTACTGCTGAGCATGAGTTTCTGGGTTCGATCCCTAGGTCGGGCAAAGCGTTATTGGGTATTACCATCAGGAATTTCACAATCCGGAGTCTGGATTTGTGCCCGGTTGATGGCAATAGGTTCGCGCCTAATTACATGGGACTTAAACATAACTGGCGAAATGTGAGTGTGCGTATAGGTACACTTCTGCCAAACCCTTCGGGGTTTACAGGCGTGATTAAGTTATATTACAAAACTAGTGGCTCTGTGAGCTGTAGACCTCGCGTGTCTGTCTTTGCATAGCTTAAAACTGAAGAAATGTTCACCTTAAAACAAAAAGCGCGCGCAAAGGGCGCGAAATTAAATGTTTTTTTTTTACTTTTTCAACCCTCTCCGCAATTTCGAAAAACTGAATCGACAAAAAAAAACCATATAATTATCGAACCTGGTCATAAAATTTCACGAGAATCAGTTGAGAAATGCGACCTGTAGAGCAGAACAGCCGGACATTCGCCGGACATCCGGAGTATACGAAAGCATTTTTGCGCAAGCTGAAACGGAGACGCTTCGCGCTCGCTCGATCAAGTACTATTTCAATTAATTCTAGGTAAAAAGTAGTATGTTTGATGATTATTATACATTTATCCTAATCTGATACATAGTAATACGTCTGTCGTTAACTCTTTATGAAGACAGATGAAAATAATTTTGGGACAACATTTCTTGTGTCGGTATAATACAAATAATAGTTAATTGAATCGTATCTATGTAATGACAACTTGGCCACCAATCGCTTTCCTATCAAAACAATCACACCCGTTCCTTGGCATTGAATTGATTAATATGAATCAATATATCAATGAATCGTAGTTGTAATTGAATTCTTTGATTGATTCATAAACAGCGAGCAGCCAATCAGATACTGTAACCGACCGTAAATATGGCATAGTACAGGATGTCTCAGAAAAAATTAGATTTTGTAGATGCATAAAAAATTAACAAATATATTTATATATACTTACAGGTTAAATTGCAAAATCAGAAACTGAAGTTATGGGAAAATTACTTTTTGAAAATAATATTATTCAAATGTCGTCCTCCGCGGCTCTGGCACTCTTCAAAGCGATCTCTAACATTCATGAAAACGCGCCTCAGAAATTGAGTAGGAATGTTGTTGATTTCTTGTCTTATGTTTTCCTTCAATTCAGATATGGTTGGTGGATTACTGTTGTACACCCGACTCTTCAGTTAACCCCAGAGGAAAAATCCGGAGGTCTGGGCGAGCGCAAAGTTCAAAGTCCATAAAGTAAAGTATAATAATATATACCTTTTTTTGCCTTTAAATAATTACTTTATGTTTTTTTATTAAATACAATTCGGAACACCTGGCCTTAATCCTAGATTTCTATAACATCATCAAACCAAACTACATTTGTTAAGTCATAATAAACTCACATCAATTCCAACTCAAACGAACACAGAGATTAAAGGTGAAAAGATCGTAATTCCAAATTACATCAGTCCGGAACATTAAATTGGAAACAAAATAAAAGTAAATAACCCGATCATTACTAAAGGTTAAACTCTAAATCCCTAACAAATAGTAGGAAACGATTCACATTTACAATTTTATGACCGTAATGTAACTATTGGGATTAGATTTAAGTAATACTTTATCATTTGCTTTAGATCGGGCCGGCTGGGTGTCGTACGCACGACTACCTACTGTACAAACGGGGTGAATAGGAATGCAGAGGTGAATTGGGACGAATCTTTAAAAGGGATTTTAACATTAAAATAATATAGTTTGTTATAGTATAGTATTTTAATGTGTGAACATAAATATATATTTTTTTTTTTTGCATAATTTGTTTTTCTATAAATCCGCTAATATTAGAGAGAATAATGATAATGTATAATCACCTTCGCAGAGTGTACGTTTATGCTTTACTTTTTCTATGTTTTTTTTTTACTATGAAGTATTTTGTGTGTACACAAATCAATTTAATAACACTCAACGGTCGACGGATTTTGGCTAACATGGGATGAATACTAAAACTTTGTTAGATTATTAGTGATGCGCTGAGTACTCGTTTATTACTCGGTACTCGGCATATTCGGCTGCATTTTGGTAGTACTCGATAACGGTCAAATAACTCGGTTTGACTGCCGAAGTACTCGAATAGAACTCGTCAACTTATAACCTGACCTCTTTACAATATTAATCTAGATTATTCATTGTCTCAAAAATCACGTGAAAAAAACGATCATAATTTAATTAAATAGTCAGTCTCTCGCGGTAATCAATATTCGCTTAGATATTGGTATAACTCTATAGCGATAACACTTTTCGGATATTCACACTGTTGCGGCGCTGTAGATGCTAATTCCTCGTAGCAATGCCAAAAACTTGCAATCTTCTATAATATTTGAAGCGTTTTGTACGTTTCCAATACCTGCAACAACGAAACCGAGTTACTCGGCAGAGTACTCGGTTCGGTATACATAATACCGAGCAATATTCGGTACTCGGTTACTCGATAAAAGTTGTACTCAGCGCATCTCTAATAATTATTTTGTGCGTTAAAACAAAACACACAATCAATTTGATTGCCTGTCTATAAATTCAGATTACTTTTAAAAACAAACATTAAAATTAATATTCCTATTTTTATTTTTGATCCTGACTAAATATCAATTTCATAAACTAACCAAAACTGTATTAAACTAACAA
Organism: Dryobotodes eremita; assembly: GCA_917490735.1. Taxonomy (NCBI): domain Eukaryota; kingdom Metazoa; phylum Arthropoda; class Insecta; order Lepidoptera; family Noctuidae; genus Dryobotodes; species Dryobotodes eremita. The sequence goes on from OU823261.1 coordinate 8,531,510, forward strand.
TAACTATAAACAAACTAAAAAAGTACAAACAAACGATCGAATTACAAATGAATGGAAGAACATTTAATTTTATAATGTAATACATTAAAGAGAAAAGATTGAAAAGCAATTAATTATAGGTACGCTTTGAAATAATAGTGGTGATAAACGTCTGCCCACGGAACGCCTACGCCAAACAATAGAGTAAGAACAACGTTAGAACGAAGAATCGGAATGCAATAAATGTATCTTTTACGAGGTTACTAAAGGTTTGTGATCTCTGATGATTGGACCGCAGTGTGATAAGGGGAGCAGCGGTCGTGAGATTTTACGTGAAGTGGCGCTTATGGGTACTAAGGGAGCCCGCTCTATAAGGATTACGTAACTATAGAGAGAGGTTGATAGTATCGGTTAATGTCAAATTTATATTTAGCGGTTTCGAGTCAAACGTAGTTTTTTTCTTTTTGACGCGAGTGTACAAAGCCTTTCTTTAGTGGATTATAGTTTATTTGAACTAACCAATGGAAGAAAAAAAAGAAATAGCCTGTGTCGACTTGGACTAGTTCTTGACGATTAGCTCCCAACTAGGTATGCAGCAGAGTTTTGCCCGCTAGTGGAAAAAATAGGGTGTAAAAAAAGACCATCGAAGAATGGATGTAGGCATCTATCACAAAACGGTTCCGGATAATAGTTGAGACTTTAAAAGTAATATTAACAAAAACTGCTACTGCAGGTTAACAAAAACATATTTTAATCACATTAAACTTGCACAAGACACACTAACTCCTAAACTACACGTTGAACTCCTAAACTACACGTTGAACTCCCAAATGAACGTGGAAGCTCAATCAAAACAATATTATGGTTTACAAGCTGATCTGCCTGAGCGAGTTGAGAAAGACAAACAGGGTTATGGGTCATTAAGGTGCCTGCAGGCGAGACGAGACGAGTAATCCCATAACTTGCACTGCAGTGTACCATTTACAACTTAATGTATGGTCACCAAAAGTAATAAATTTAATTTAGTTAATATAAAAACAAACAGTTCATTTATCAAATAAAATTTAATTCGAAAACATCCATCGGTTTCTTACTAAACTTCAACTATATCCGACGACCCTTGTTACTTATCTCTTTTGGTGACTGTTCGTGATTTTACGTAGATCTACATCTATATTAATATTTTAAAGAGGTGAAATTTGTGATTTTGTAGGTCTTCGGAACTATCTAATACAATTTCAAAAATGTATTCACTAATGGAAATCTAAGTATTGACATAGTGTCATCCTAATATAAAAAATGCGAAAGTGAGTTTGTTTGTTCGTTACGCTTTCACGATAAAACGGCTGAACGGATTTCGATGAAATTTGGCACATATATAGACCATGACCTGGATTAAGACACAGGATACATTTTATCCCGATATTCTTATGAAATCGAGACTTATGCGGGTGAAACCGCCGGGTGCAGCTAGTAGGATATATTTTTTTGTTAAAACAAGAAAGGAGCGAGAAGAAGTTAAAGCGTTAGTTAGTTAGCAATGGAACCCTGCATACTATTGAACTAAGGAAAAATTGCTTAATTTTTTAGTTCTTACCCTATTCATTTGGCTCGTTAGTCATTTTGTTTCTCTCCACTCCGTTTTATTGTATACTGCCCTACTCTTGTACTATACTTTTTTTTTTTTTTTGTTCCGGTGTGGTAAATCCTCATGGATGTCCCCCGCCCTGGGGGGGCGGAGGGGTCTGTCAGACTCTTACTGACTAAAAACCACCCCGGTGTTCCGTCTCACACCTACGCCGGGGGTCGCGGGAACGTACAAATCTTCCGCAACCCCCGGAATCTTCCGCAACCCCCGGAATCTTCCGCAACCCCCGGACTCTTGTACCATACTGCATCAACTTATGTAAACGATTCAAAAGGAGTACGTAGATACGGATCGTAGCAGGTGGCGTTCTTCAGTTTCTGCCTACCTCCATGGGAAAAAGGCGTGAGCCCATGTATGTATACACTCTTTTCGATATCCTTTTGAAAATATGAGTTGGCTGGCAACACTGCTGCAATGTCTGCAATTAAACATTGCCTAACACTCTGTAATAGCATTTACGTTGGCCCCTTTGACCTGTAAGTGAGAGTTCCGTGTTTTAAATGTTTATAGTTATTTACTTAACATAAACTTCATAAGTACCTGGGTACCTACTAGTGTAGATATGGAGATATTATCTTAAGAATCGTTCTAGGTAATTAAAAATTAACGTTCTAATTTATATAAAAGTTTCGCACAAGACAGAGAGCTTTGGAAAGAGAAAAAGGAAGGCTTCGTCAAAGTCAAAGTCAAATTATTTATTTCAAATGGGCACATAAAAGGCACTTTTGAACGTCAAAATTTACAAAAAAATAGAATTGATTCTAGTTGGCCCTTCCAAAAGGTAGTTTCGTATGGAGAAGAATGGGCAAGAAACTCCACCGTTACTCTTTTAAAATGTTTTACAATATTATGTAGGTTCACATTAATTATGTAATTATATGTGAAGACGATGCACCTAGAATAAAATTACTTTACCAGCAGTGGGTCAGGATATAGGTCACCAAAATAAAAATAGAATACTTAACAAGTTAACAGTGCATGTCCATCGATGGTGCATTTTGAGTCTCATATCGTACGTGCATGGGGCCATCCATGGGGCACGACGCTAGGTTATAGTCTTTTAAATGTATACACGTGGAACTGTATTCGTTTTTATCGACAGACAAGTATGAAAATTGAACTAAATAAATAAAAAATTTGAAAACCGGATGATTTTTTTATTAGGGTGACCAATATTCTATCATCAACTTGAAACCTAAAGCAACTTAAAATCTACATTTTGCGATACACTTAAGGGTAATACCCATAATCCTAGCTAAACGGGAAACGTGATAAGTATAATAACTTAATTCAGAAACCTGTCAGAAAGACAATTAACAATTTTAATCTAAATAAAACAAAAACTGTTTTTTTTTTACAAATCAAAACGTACCCAATTTTAAGAAAGGCAGTCATAATACCAATTAACCTTGATTCAATAATTTACTACTATAAAAACATTACTTGGAAACATAAATCTTACTAAACATCGAAAAGGGCGATGACAACATTATAGATAAGTAAAAAAGCCTCTCAGAGTCAACAGTTTAAATTATCAAGCATGCAATATGTCCAACACAAAATCGTTTACCTACCGCATTCATAAATATATTAACTAAAAGTTTTTGTTAAGTAAACTTGATGGCTTAGTCGATATTTAGGTCGATTTACAGTTAATCGAAGCATAAGAACATGTCAATCAGTAATAAGCTCGCGACTAAGTGAATAATTAATGCGTTTGTCAAAGAAACAAACTATATCCATATTATTAGGTTCCGAAATACTCCGTGTATTTTGCACCTATCCTATAATTTAAGAAGATTCTGAAACTGTCTTTTACATAGTCTACGTCTACATTTATATAAGTACCCTGTTCTTGTGTAATATGGGTGGGTACTTTGTATATGAACACACGGCAATGCCTATAAAATACAAATTATTGAATGTTTATGTTATTTAATAATATTGTTCGTATAATTGGTTGTTTATGTGGTTGATTTTTATTCGTATTGCTTATTGTTTTATTTTATTTTGTTACATATACCTATTATCAATCATTAAACCTGACTTGGTTTCCGTACGTCCTTTTTGGGTAACCACTGAAAATCAGCGCTGTCCTGTGGGTCCCCCATAGCACAGCATCATGCTGAGTGGAAGCCTTCTTGTCAGTCATGACGTGCAGCTGTCGACTATTTCTGTTTTGTGCTCGTGATTATAGATTTATTTTGTTTTATTTTTATTTTACATTGTTACCAGAGCTATCTTATTTGTTATCTTATTTGTATGCACGTGTTTCTGTGACAAATAAACCTATTTTTCTTTCTTTCTTTCTATTTAGTCTCCGCCTAAATGAAAGTTGTAAGGAATACATCTACTGTTCTTCCTATGAGAGTTGAATGAAATGTCTATGCAACGTAAAGCCTTTCTTTTTCATAATTTTGAAAATCAGCAACGACATCTTTGATATCCCTTCAATCAACTCTGCCTATCGCAGTCCACTGCTGGACATTGGCCTGTCCCAGGCTGCGTCACAACACCCTGTCCTCCGCCTTCCGCATCCAGTCTGTCCCAGCCACCTTTTTAAGGTCGCTAATATATAATAATAATAGATATCCCTTAAAGCAACATAATATTGCAATCATCGATTCTTTTGTATCCTTTGACGTGACGTTTAGAAAACAGGCCTAGGACCTTTACCAAAATAGTCAACACTTAGATATACAGGGTTATTGGAAATAACGTTGGCAATCCGTTAAGGGGATGTAGGAGAGGTCATTTGGAACCGAATGACCCCTGATGACCCCTATGCAAATGTCAACCATTTTCGAGTAATTTGACATTTCATATTTTTTGGCGGTACACAACTTGGAAAATTAATGAAAAAAAAAAACGATGCATGATTTTTTTATATATATTATTATCTGCTTCTACTTCAATACATAATAATCAAACAAATTGACAATTAACTTTAATAGTTTTTAAATCAGAGCTACAATTTTTATAATTTTGAGCAGGATATTTGTCTAAAATAGTTGATTTCTGCAAAAAAACATGGTAGACTTTATCGGCAGAACATTCCAATAACATGTACAACTTCTCAGCTAAGCTATCCAACGGGATACAATAAGATACCAGATATCTTCAAAAAAATTTAAAATATTAAATTACTCGAAAACGGTTGACATTTGCATAGAGGTCATCAGGTTCATTCGGTTGCAAATGACCTCTCTTCCATCCCCTTAACGGATTGCCGACATACAACCAATAACCCTCTATAGTATCCATCAGATTTGATCTAAAATCATCTACGTCACGACACGTTCATTCGATGAAGTGTTAATTGTCTTCTCGAACCCTAACAGTATTATAACAGCTTATAATCTAAAATTAAGTGTCCATTATAGCGTAACAGTAAGTCGCGAGTGAGAGTCAATTATGGTAGAGAGGTTAATAGTGGTAGTAAAACGAGATCCGTCAAACTTTGTCGATGTATACTGTAAGTTGACACGTTGGAAGTGGACCGTAGCGTGTTGAGTGGAGATATTGTTTTCATCTTCTATGATCTCTTTTGTGTTTCTAGTTAAAGTATCGTACTTAAAAGACGCCGGGAGGGGACGCCCTAGGAAGAAATAATAGTGACTTTATTGGTTATGTTCTTCAGAAAGGTCAGGTGCGTAGTACTCGCAGCCGGCGTGCGTGTATGACCAGATGTATGAACGTAAACGAGGCAAAAGGAGTATGTAAGGATCGTACCAGGTGGCGTTCTGTAGTTTCTGCCTACCCCCATGGGAAGAAGGCGTGAGTTTATGTATGTATGCATGTGTTAAAAGAAAAAACTTATCGAATAAAAATTGTTAGTTACCTGCGAGGTAATTACGTAACAGTAAGAATGGGTTTCATTTTGACAGTTCAACAACATTCATTGCGTTATTTACGTTGTTGAGCAGACAAATTTTTCGAAAATATGAAGCAATGGTTTAGCAATAGGCTTCAAAATGATTCAGATTGTAATAGATAGTGTGTTACGTAATTAAGGTGCTTAATCAAATACTGCTCATCAGTTTTTTCTTTGATACTATTTCAGAATATTAATTTTGTGAGGCTGACGCGCTCTGTGTCAGTATTTTCTATATTATTCTTCTAAGGCTAGATTTTCAAAATCCGTTGTGTTTTTATAATATACCTTTGTCCTGAAGTGGAGCACTAAAAACTATGTATTAAAAAAAATATTAGAAAAACTAGGATCGGTATACAGAAACGTCTTAGTTAAACTTAGTACACATTTGTAGGGGCTGAGTAAAACCTGAGACATTAGGATAATCTATACGAGTGGCGATTAGGTTTTCACATTACTCAAGGTAAAGCAGAGTTTACCCGTAGGGAATTACACTAGGGTAGGTTTGTTTGTAATATTTATAAAGGTAGTTTATAAACCTGTTTGAATAAACATTGCCTGGAGCTAACCCTGACCCAACTGAAGTGTAATATTTCAGCAAAATATAATTTGCATAGTAATCCTCTCTCCTATAAAAACCAGCCATAAAATTCTAGGCAGGAATAAAAACTAATCTACGGTCGTATATCAAGATGTTATTTCGTCATAATTTTCAAAAACAAATAGCTGTTTCAGTATTACCTGAGCAACATTAACTGGAGTTAAAATAATCTTAAAGAAACACTAGTTAGCGACTTAACGGGCTATTAACCCATATACCTATTTACCTAACTGCACGTACCTGTCATTATAGCTATAGTTTAACGATCAGTTAAACAAACAATAAAACAAAGTTAACACCGGTAGCTCAGCCGTCGAACTTCGCCAATTGTCATCCATTAATTCAAGCGCTCGTGACGAAGTTGTCACTTTATATAAACGTCTGTGGGCCATTTATCTCGGTGTGACAACGTAACCAATGTCGGCAACCAAGTAAGCGTATTAAAACTAAGCCTGCATCATTATATGCTGTATGAACTTAATTTATTACTACGATATTGAACTTTATGGTGACGTAATAAGGGCTAGGGATGGGTCTGTATTCTGTAGTTTGTACAAGACATAAATCTTCGCGGATGTCTTAAGTAGTGTACTTGGAATGTTTGTTACAAGTGTACAATATCGCAAATAAATCTTTCTTAAAGGATCTTTTGCGTGTTACTTAAAATCATTGTAAGACTTGTTTAGTTTCCACTAGTAATTTGTTAACAGGTGATTTGAGCCCTTAAAAGGTCTTTAAACCGTGACCGCATTTTATACTTTATAACTCAATCAAATACAAGGTGAGTATTTTAATTTAATGTTATTAGAAAATAAACCCTTTTATGGTCATTGATATAAATGAACGTGACTTTAACCAATAAATTTGTAGTAAGCGCATATAAAAGTAGACTTGAATTAACTTTATAAGTGACAGAATAACGTATTTTGTTACTTGAATAATGGTATTTGTCGTTTGATTTATACGTGGCAAATACGGCTACCGAAGGTTACGACTTGGATTTAATTTTCAATAATATTGAGTCTAATAAACATTAGGGGGCTTGTCTTATATGACAAAAAAAAACGAAGTTGGCGATTTGACTTTTTCCGATGTGATTCCCAAATCGGGTCTACCTCCTAATTATGATCCAACAGAGGACCAGATTAAGGGGTTTGGCACGGAAAACTTGGGAATTTTTACTATACAATCAAAAAAGGAATGGTTTGGACTTTGACCAGAACCGTGCTAAATATCACTCATACATAAACTTACTTAGCGCAACTTGACAAAGTTAAACTGAGAGCTCAAATGTCACAACACGGTGAAAGGTCTACCCACCCTATTTTGATTGCATACTAGACGGAAAAGGCACGTCAACTCGAGTATGTAAGTATTGAAGTCAACTCGTGACTCCGTTTGACTCGAAAACTTGTCGGATAATCCCGAAACCACTCAACCATATGGTTAACAATCAAAGAGAACAACAAATAACCATAATAGACGCTAATGTTACTTACACAAAAGAAACAGGTGGAAGGCAGAGATAATATCGTTAACCGCCATAACAGACCAATCATTTCAATACGAGATAAACACAAACAATTGAACGCAACAGAAATGTCAGAAAAGCAATAAAAACATCAACGAGGTTATTATTAGACCACGTAAGAACTTTACGCATTGAATGCTCCGGCGCCGCCACCGTGGTGAGTGAACTATTTCATGCTGGGACTGCGCCTAACATTTGGTGTGGTTAAACATTCATTACAGATGCACTGACTAAGCAGTTAGGAGGTGTGAACGGATTAGCTGGTGATGTACAAGGTGGCAGGGACATCGACGCACAACCTACCATGGATTCAGTACGTGATTCTGAACCAGTGCATTGAAATATATCGCAGATTTTTATTTTTTTATTGGGTTTCCATATATTTTGACCGTGTAGGTATTGCACTTTTGTACGAAACAGCAGTTTTTTTTTTTATAACCGACTCAAAATTTCTACGCTGGGGTCTAGAATCATGTGCTGTTTTTTATGGTTTCAATTTTAGGAAGCGAATGAAGAATGGAGCAAACAGAGAAAGTCAAGGAAATTAAGATACGATAGCAAGAGTAGATTTGTAACTATACGTAGATCAATAATTCAACTTTGCCAATAGGTTTTGATTCCGAATAGTGGCAAATTAGGTATCGAAAACTTAAAAAAATCAATGTAAACCACCACCGATATTATTTTCATCATCGATAATCATTTCGCAATCACTAATTATTATGTGTTAGCTGGACCTGATACTTCTATTAGTGTGTTTATTTCAACAGAATCAGATAATCTTCCGTTTGGGGTCGAAATCTTAGGGCCATTTTTTTCTAGTATTCACTTAGTTTTTCGTGACATTGCCAATTGACATTGACATTGTTCGACTCTTCACATGATCAGATGGCTGGCCTATTTTTTTCGGCTAAATTATCAGGTTTGCCATACAACGTAGCAATGCTGCCAACCTTTTGCAAACGTTTCCCATCGACAACGATGCGGATGAATTTTTTGATGCCCTATGATTCTTTCCCCTCCCCTTTTTATATACTTTTACATATTATTATTATTATTTTAAGACTGATATTATCGCTAATCTTCCTGCTATTCTTGACCACCACATTCTCAAACACGTCCATACAATGCCCCTTACAATTGAGCCCGCATGGGCAGCATTATCTACAACCACAAGTCCCTCGGTGACGGCAGTTGTCTTGTGCCTCCTGTTAACATTTCCGTATCGTGTTCCCGTATCACAAAGCTTTTTACGTGCAGTCATTGTTTTACTGGTGAAGTTGATTGGAGTACAGCCAATAGTAAGGTTTTGATTGACCTACAAGTACAGCTGTATGTTTAATGTCATGTTGTTAAATGGGTTACAGTGGTTAGACTAAGTGTTAATGCAGTAATTGAGACAAGAATTTGAAAAAACTAAAGTTTATTATAAGCATATAACAAGTCTATAGTACTGACTTTATCTACTGATGCATAAAGTTTCTGATAGCTTAATTACATACAAGGTAATCATAGCAAAAAATTCTGATACTATATATAAAGGTATAACGTATATACAAGTTCTTGCTTTTTTAGCAAACCCAACGAATTCATCCCTTAATTTCTCGTCAGAAAATGTAGATAAAAATGCATATTTAAAATCACTCAGCGCTTGTGGTCAGTCTGTTGTTCATTCTTTACACAGAACTCTGCAAATTAGTGGAACTAACTGGCGAGGAAGGACGCATTCGTAATGAAATTAAGCGCGAATATAAAGCTCTGAGTATAGAGGAAAGTGGCGCCACCTGTGACCGAGTACACAGCGGACGTAACAATACGGAGTGTTTGAAGTATTCTTTACGGTCTAATTGGATAATTGAGTTAATATTTTAAGGGTTTTCGCTTAAGTGGACGTTATTTTCCAATCGCATTTTTGGCTAATTTTATATGCCAAGTAGAGTAGGTCGGTATAATTCTATTATATCTCCGTGGTTGCATTTATAAAACTTAGAACGGTGTTGCCCACAATTTGATCATGTCCATTTAGAAACATCCACTTTCCCAGAAGCCCATTTCCCTTACAAAGAGCTTTTTTTATTAGCAAGCGAGTGCATTTCACTGATAAACACCCAATAAATGTTTTAAAACCAAAATAATAGAAAAGGTGTTCGTTTTAATCACTTAAAGTTGGCATATCAATTACAAAGTGCCAGATGTCCTGGAAACTCAAGTTTGTTCCACCGAGTTCTGGAAAATACGTGACCATAATGCTTCCAAAGTTCGCTTCTCTGCAGAATTACGTAATTTCCTAACTGAGATAGTTTTATTCCGAGAGCTTCCTGTAGAACCTCGTTGTTTGGAAATGTGAGAGATATCTTTGGAGCTGATTTGGGTAGCAACTTATTATGCTAATTCTCTATATTTATTATTTTATTTATGATTTACACTTGTCTGTATCATTGTTGAGACACCCAGCCCAGTCTTTTATATCGACGATGTAGTATCAAAGTCGAATAATTTACAAAACCATGATTTTCAGGAGGAGAAAAATACGTTTAATTTCTATAGTTTCTAACATTTGACTCAAAAAGTTACTTGTATTAAAAAAATAGTAGGAAACGCTTGTGATGGTGATAATTATTTTAAACCTTATGTCTTTGCAAATACGAGCTCTTTCATATTTTACGTGCGAATATGCAATAAAGTGAAAATCGCTAAAATGTTACTTATTAGGTATTGATACTTCAAAGTCGATATTCTTTATCGATTCTTCATGTTCTATGCAAAATAGACACCAAGAAAAAAAAAATGTGGTGCTCTATGAGTAGGTACAAACTGCAAAACAAGTACCTACTAATTACGTGGATAACATTATGGACTTACTTTTGTCTATATTTTCTCGATAAGGAAATTAAATAAAATGTCACCAACTAAGCCTAACCTTTAAAGCTTTAACCCTTAAAAGGTCGTTCAGATAATGGCAATGTTTACGACCAGGCTTTCTTAATGTAGTTACACAACAAAAGCCAACAGTAGCGTGCTCAGGTGACATAACTTAAGATCAGAGGTGAGCAAACTTAAACTATTGTATAAATACAAACGAAAACAATTTATGGAATTCTCATTTAATTGGCGATGTAGCTGGTAGCTGTTATTCTAATTAGCACTGGGGAACGAGTCTGTTACGGAGATTTCAAGAACTAATTAACGGGCATCCAATTAGTCTGCACTGGAATACATTAAAGATAGGTACAGAAGTTCATCTTCATACAAAGTGCGATAACGCACGCACACATAAACAAGCTTCACGTACAGCTAGTGCAAGCACACTCGTGACTTACATTCGTTCATTCGTCGGCATAAGTCCTCGCGCACGTTTGGGAGTGGGGCGAGGAGGCGAAACGCCGGGGCGTTACTCCGCTGCCGCGAGAAATCGCGGCACAGCGGACAGAGCTCCGGCGGGATCTCATGGCGGCATGGAGAGTGCGACTGTCGCAACCCAGCGCAGGGCACGCCACAATTGCAGCGGTAAGACCCCTCTTTGAGGAGTGGCTTGAGAGGCGCCACGGCGTCCTCACCTTCCGCCTGACGCAGGTGCTCACCGGACATGGCTGTTTCGGGAGGTTCCTGTTTCGGATAAGGCGGGAGGAAACGCCCGGGTGTTATCATTGTGTGGATCGACCGGAGGACACGGTGGAGCATACGGTGGAGGTCTGCCCGGCTTGGGCGGAGCACCGCCGTGTCCTCGTGGCGGCGATCGGCGGCGGCGACCTCTCGCGTCCGGCCCTGGTTCAGGCTATGGTACGGAGCGAGAGGGAATGGGAAGCCGTCACGTCCTTCTGCGAAGCAGTAATGCTCGCGAAGGAGGAGGCGGAGCGCGAGAGGGAGAGGCAATCACTGCGCCCTCGCGCCCCTAGTCGCCGCAGGAGGAGACACCCTGGGCGTCGGGAGTCGATTGCCGACTCCCGGCCACCGTAGGCGCGGGCTTGCGGACGGCGAGCAATGGGCAGCTCGCCGTCCGGTAAGGACCAGACCCGGGTCGACGGCGCGTCGTGTTCCACGCGCGCCTCAAAGAGATGTCAGCACAATTGACGGGGTCCGATAGGACCGATGCCTGCCGGGGCTGCGGATTGTTCGAAAGAGTTACCGTGGCCCTAGCGCACAGGCAACTGAAGGAACACGGGTGGGTTTTAGTCAGTAAGAGTCTGACACGCCCTTCCGCTCCGCCCAAAGCGGGAGAAGTAATTTGATGATTTCCCCCCCCAAAAAAAAAGGGTACCCCGTGAAATTCAAATTTTCTTAAGTTTTTGGCAATTTAGTATCAGGTTGTACGTTGATCTAAATATGATTCGTGGCGGTAAAAAATATTTATTTATAGTATTATAATCATAAAAATCATCAATACACTGACCTGCAAATTGCAAAAAACGTAAGTAAATTTGTATTTCGCGGGCTACCTTAGCGCATGCCCACGTACGCGTCTATATGTGCGTGCGCCGGTATGCGCTCGATGTATATAGCCAAACTTCTGTACTTATCTGTTTTGTGACTGAAATCAGCAGTTAGGAACGTCTAAGTAATTAGGACCGTTTCCGAAGGGAACGTATCGGCCGAAAATGTTTTTAATGAAGTAAGATCTTTCTTTTTCGTTGATGACGTCTTGGTGGCTTTTAAGGTATTTATGTCTTCTTTTAATTTGGTTATTAGAGGGAATGAATGGAAATAAAGGTTGGAGGTCATAGTATAAAGGAAGTGATTTTCATTATTTATTTGGTGATGGTTTCTTTTGATGCAAAACTCTGACAAAAGGGACAATTTTTGGGCTTTTAGTTCCAATACAAGACTATTAATTTAGTTGTCACATTGTTAAATGTCATAATATAAAAGATTAAAGACTATATGAAAAAAAAAATACAAAAAACTATAAACTTTCCCAGACAAATAGTATGAACTGTCTTTGAAAAATGAATCGTCAATCCTCGTGATCGTACCGATGACAAAGAAATTTCCAATAGATTTTTCTAGAAACCTTTATAAAAACAAATGAAAGACACTAGAGTAGAAAAACTAGTCAAAGTACTTTTCCTTCTTTTTGTAAATGATGAAAGCTCTTTCAAAGAATTCAACACACATTCGGAACCTTATCAATATGTACGACTAAATGAACTGCTGAAAATGGTTTCAAGATAATTCGACCGAAGTCTATTTGCACCGAAATTAACTAAGAACTCCATTCAGGAGTTTGGGAACTTTCTAAATGTAACGTAATAGACGAAGGCGTGCCCTTCAGAGACAAAGAGCTATTGTTTCAGGATCTTTTCAGAACAATCCTATAGGTATTAGGAATATTTAATTGACTATTGTACTGTAAATGTATTTCCAAAAATAACAATTTCGTTATTTGTGATTAAAGGACTGTACTGTATTGTTTAACTCAGTCCAAATTGGCTCGGTTTTCTAAATTCGTATAAGATTCGCAATAATTAATTTAATTGACTCGTTTGTATTTACGATAGATTGGTTCCAAATTGTTATAAATACAGGTTAAGAGATCGATATAATACTTTCTTGATTTATATTTTGATAACCTGAACAATTATTATGGACCTACTTCTGCCTGCGCATTTTACTAACGCAAAATTAAATATTTAACGTCAAATAACAAATTCAGTAATTTTACAACGCATAGGGTAATCGTTAATTTTTAGGTCATAAACGTATACCTTTGCTGACTCAACTTTCATCATAGCTTACCCATCTGATAGAATCAACCGTTATTTTATCTACCATAAAATATCGCTATACATTACGTCACACACAAAGATGGTCATTAATGCACCATAGCCAAACGAGCATTGCACCAATGATGAAATCATAAGACAATAGACGATCGTATCAGCCATATGGCGCTCGAGCAATAGAAATATTTAGATTCACTGATACTGACAATGGACTAAAAACCTAGTTCTGTGGGCGTTGTACCCCATATTATGAAGAATCCGATTTATTTGTGACTCGACTATAATCGTCATTCATCTTGTAGTTACAATTCCAACTACTCACAAAGTTTAAATAAATACACATGGGTTGCCCCAAGGGTGCATCTTAGGTCCTAACGTGATCAGTCATTTTTAGAGTTTAATATAATTAAATTAAGATTTAAGGTAATTTAGGCTGTTGTCGACTACTCGAAAGCTTTCGATAGTCTGACACACGATGCTATATTCGACGCTCTGAACAACCAAGAAATTGATCCCACCTACATCAACCTACTTCGTAACATGTATCTACAGAGCACTGCTGCAATTAGGTTACAAACAGCCGGGCCACCATTTTGTATTAAAAAAGGTGTAAAACAAGGAAACCCGCTTTTACCCAAAAACTTTAACAGCGCTCTTGAAGAAGTGTTAAAAAGATAACAGCAAGTTGGGAGAGATGCGGCATTGAAGTCGGCAGGGTGCGGTTAACAAACCTCCGCTTCATTGAAGATATTATCGTATTCTCCTCCACGGCGGCAGAACTGGAGCTGATGTTAAACCAACTCAGTGATGTAAGCCTTGAGGCTGGACTGACGTTAAACATGTCAAAGACCAAGCTGATGTCAAACACGACTAAATATAGGATCAGAATAAGTGGTGAGGAATTGCAATATGTCCACGAATACACCGACTTGGGCCAGTTAGCCTATGTCCAGTAAATAATAATAATAAACAATAAATTCATTTATTTTCAGGTAAGTAAATAACACCCATAGCTAGATATAAATTAACAAATTAATAGTAATGATAAATTAATAAGATCAAAGACAAGACAAAGAAGTCTTAAGAAGAACTGAAAATGCCTAGAAGAGCTACTGGCCTATGAAAGAGCTTATAACAGGAAACCTTCCTTTGTCACTCAAGCGAAAAATTATGGACATGTGCATCCTTCTCATTTTGACCTATGATCCCAGACTTGATCTTTGACAAACATTTAAAAGTTCAAACTCAAGGTTTGCCAACGTGCAATGGAGCGCAGTATTCTAGGTGTCAAATTGACAGACCATATTCACAACACCACACTGCGCTCCAAAACACAGATTACTGACGTTGCTCAAAAAGCCGCTAAGCTCGAGTGGCACTGGGCTGGCCACGTCTGACGTATACCCAATGAGCTGTGAACCAAAATAACCATTAAGTGGAGCCCGAACACAGCCAGAAGGCGTCGTGGCAGAGCCAATAGAAGATGGTGGGACGAGCTAGAGAAAACAAACGACCAGTGGTTCACTCTAACCCTGGATCAAACGAGCTGGAAGTCATGGGGCGAGGCTTTTCCCAGAAGTGGGATGATGCAAGCTAACAGTAACAATAAAAACAGGCAGTTGTTAAACCTTTTTAGTTATTGAATTATTGATGATGATAATATATCATGACAGACTGATAAAGCTTCGCACTTACAGCTCATTCGCTCAGATCGAAAATTTAAAAATATGTCCACCTATCTAAGTAACATGATTTATAAAGACTAATGCGGCGTTAGTGACCGTTGCAGAATCCGATATAAACCTCCATTCGCAATACCCACTTCGGTCGTCCATGTTTTATTGTCTTAAGTTGATATATGAGCTGCCATGGGATCGCGGCGACAATTCTGACTGCCCCTTCGTGCACACGTACGGTACCAATACATCATGATGTACTCTGTCAATATATCATGGTGCTTAGTTCATTGCAATTTCTGTCTATTGTCTGTCGGGCAATTCGCTGTAAACCTAGATTGTGAAATTGTCATTTTGTAGGTTTTAGTATGAGTTGAATTTTCGATTATGCTTTGATGGTGTTTTGAATGTAGGTGGGATTTCATTTCCATACTGCCTTGAAAACAAATAAATAATGTAGACTATCCACTTTACCTTTTAAAGCTAATTTACACTTGAGGCAGTTACACATAAAATCCACAATATGTTTCCTTGAATAAACGTGAAACTATCCAATAACCATTTATAGTACAGCAAGCTCAAAATAAACAGTCAATTTAAAATTGTGTACCCATCTCTCATATAACCAGATTACTGTTCATAATATCGTAATTCATAACATAAACTCACGCGGTTGTGTTGTTTTTATTACAGCACAAAACTTTATAGACTAGCCGGGTAAACAGAAATACTGTAATTTTTATTATAGATAAAAGTGTACCGTCGGTATGTTCAATGCATCGCTCGGTTTGCATCAAAATGTTCACTAAAAATAGTTTTATTATTATTGCTAGTAAGCTATTAGATCTGACCATTAGCGTCTCGATCTTATCGCAAGAAGATATGCAGACTGTATGATTTACTATTTTTTAATTGCGTTATATCATTTACAGATGCCTTTGCTGGCGGTACAAAAAAGGAATAAGCTTTAACATTTGAACTAGTGGTCAGCTAAAAATGGGCCAAGTAATTTCTTCGATTTAGTGACTTAGAAGAACATAAAAGAACTGTATCAGATAGATAGATGGCAGTCACAACAGACGGCTAAATAAGTAAAAAAGATATAGTCAAGTTAATGATCTGACGGGTTATACCCGTATTTTAAGAACATTCACATTCTAATATCAATCTGAATGTGCCCTTTTATAATTTCTAACGTGACGATATTGTCGTGGACATCCACGTTCACGTCCAAAAAATTATGAAAATACGTGCAAGTTATAACGTTATTGTGAACGGAAATTTAAAAACGTCTTCATATATTTACATACATTTTACTTCCCTGTGTTATCGTGATGCCGTGACGTGGACGTGGACGTCCACTATAATAGCGTCGCGTTAGAAATTATAAAAGCGTACAATCTGACTGAGATTAGAATGTGGAATGTTCTTAAAAATACGGGTATTACCCCTCAGATCATTAACTCTATTACATCCATCTTACTTATTTAACCGTCTGTTGTGACTGCCATCTATCTGTCTGATACAGTTCTTATATTATGTGCTTCTATGTCACTAAATGGAAGAAATTACTTGGCCTATTTTTAGCTGACCACTAGTTCAAATGCCTCTTATTTACCAAAATGTTTGTAAAATTTTGGTCATCGAGTTTCGTTATGATGAGATTGCGACAAGATTTTAAACGGTTTAAATTACGGGAATTGGATATAGATGGTATAGTAAGACAAAAGTTATAATGCTAATGATTATTATTTTTGATCTTTTAATGTTCAGATCTTGTCTAATGTGCAAAACAAAAGGCGTAGTAAACGATTAAAATCCAACAATAACGCTGAAAGAGTTGTGAGGTACAAATACAGTGTTGACATTTCATGAAACAACAAACCCTTCAACACCAAATACGGTAACAGCAGTTTCTCGCAAACAGTAAAAGGAAATTTCACATGAGATTAGAAGATTTACAACGACGTAATGTCCTGTGGATTCTAAGAATTGATAAATCTGCGTCAGCTGCCTTTGCGCAGAATGTGTCCAAATCTGCATGGCAAAGGGAGCGACATGATTTTAAAGGACAGCTACAATATTAATAGATATTGTAACGCGTCAGTAAAAATGGCTGTGAATTAAATTAAGCGTAAGATTTATGTTCGTTGCAACTGTGACTGGAAAATAAAAGAAAAGTAGGACAGGATTCAAAGCTAAATTATGCTAAATCCAGTGGATTTATTTACACTGCAGAAGTCGGGAACAGCTGGACAACATAAAATACTCTATAGTACACCATTTTTTTGTGAAAAGGAATATTATAGTAGTACCTACTTAGTAAATAGTACAAGTAATTACACTATTCTGGGACAGAAGATGTTTTATAGACATTTACAAGAAATAAAACCTTTACAACCAGCTCATTCAATATGTAGTTTGAACTTGAACTGAACACAAAATTCGTTATGCAACTCTACGAGAACATTCAAAATTAAACCACCTCGGTGCGCCAAGACATCAATTCAGAACAGCAAACTTGAACAACTCAGCACATTCTCACGAATATTTCAACAGTGTACACATAAATCTAAAAGATATTGCTCCCAACTTTCACAAAAGGGCAAAATAAAACTATTTACGGCTACATCTTTCATCTCAACTAGTATTGAAGTGCCTAATGAAAGCGCACCTAATTGGTATGCCCTCTCTACGCGAACAACTGCAATTTATTTTCATACTCTATGACTCAAGTGTGATTCATGTAGAACTATTGACTCCACGAGTGCAGAATAAAACAAAGGGTCGTGTACTGAACATTTCCATTTTAAGAGAATCGGTTAAGTTGTGTTACAAATCAGTGTCGCTCCTGATCTTTGTTATTGTAAATTGTTTTCAGATGTTGGTGTTGTGTTCCGTTATATGGTTGTTTTAGAATTATATTCATGACTAGGTTTTGCGTAACTACTTGCTCATCGTACGACAATTGGACTAGTTACTGCATGCTTATTCGTAACCAGTTCGTTGTTGGTAATTAGTTAACGTTTCATAAATTCCTCATTGCGTACTATAGCACGTTTTAGTGCGGAATCTTCAGAATAGCAAATCTTATCTTCGTATGATGAATTTAACGGCGATCTTTCGCGATCTCTGTGAACTAAGCTTACAATAGGTTAGGTATCGAAATCATATGGGAATCTTGTTATTAGTGCTTAAAATATGAATTGGTATATGCTAGTGCTTCATATTTAGTCGTTTCAATAATTATCATAAATCATAATGATCCCAATTAAGAGTGTGAAATTAAAATACGCAGTTATAGACCCCATCATTTCAGCCGCAAAACGTCCAGTGCTGGACATAGGCCTCCCCCTAGCACCGCCAATTTGACCAGTTCTGTGCTTCTCGCATCCAGTGGATTCCTGCGGCTTTCACCAGGTCATCGGTCCACCTGCGGGGTAATTACGTAACACACTAACAGTAGGAATGGGTTTCATTTTGCCAGTTCAACAACATACATTGTTTTATTTGCGTTGTTGAGCAGACAAATTTTTCGAACATATGAAGCAATGGATTAGCAATAGGCTTCAAAATTATTCACATTGTGATAGATAGTGTGTTACGTAATTAAGGTGCAGGTTGGAGGCCTTCCAACGCTACGTCTTCCGGTATGCCGTCGCCACTCCAAAACCTTTCGGCCCCATAGACCTCAACATGTAAAATATACCTATTAGAGTAGACGGTACCACTTCCTTACGCATTAATCCCCTAATGCAGCCCTACTGGTGAGTGATGGAATATTGTCTGAAAGTATTTCATGTTGGAGTCTTCCAAGTCATGAGCAAATTAATATCTTCCAGACAAGAGTACTGCATAGTTGGCTTCATTTTCGTTCAACATCTAATAAGTGGTATAATTATGGCTAAATACAAACTTATATGAAAATAAATGATTTATACTATTGTGTGCTAACTATCATTAATACTGTTAAGTCACATTAGACTAATCCACCCACTGACATAAGCAAACAAATTAATTCCCCGACGTAATTGTAAACATCAAAATCAAAGGGAACCACAAACGTCAGTTTGCTGTTACCCACAGTACAAAATTCAGAGCCCTTTGTGACATAACCATTGTTTTCACGTAATTTATAATATGTCACAGTACTTCGTATGAAAGACAGGTAATTTCATGTGTCGCTATTATTCTGAAACAATAGGGGAGTGTGTGTGACAGTCCATTAGGGTGGGCCATCACACCAACAATAGAGGGTCTATCACTTTATTAATGATTAATATCGAAAAACATTGATAGTGTTGGGTTCCGGTATTAATTGTCTGGGCCATTTGTCTTTTGGTGGTGCTGTATCAGTTATTGTTTCGGTTTGTAATTGTATTTATTTTTATTTGTGGGTTTATCGGGGACGGCCAACCTTTTTTGGAGACTCTTAATGTTGAACAGTGAATTACGATGTTCTTTTTGTGGTTATTACGGGTCCATGGGTAACAAACCTTTTTAGGAAACAGTGCGATCAACAGTGATCATTATTGATATAAGTTAAAACCTTTTTCAGAATTGGAATATGTCCTTGAGTGGTGAATGGATTAAATTGTGTAAATCGGTACGGATCGAGTGTGATCATGCATTAATAAGGAATACTCAAATCTAATCATGCGGGCAGATTACGAGAGCTTGGGTTAAGGGACTCTGATGCTTTAGGAATTATAATGTCACCTTCTTTTAGAAAAAGCTAAAACAAACTTTGTCAGTTGATGGTCATTAGATAAAGTAGAAAACGAAGACACACGTAGGTTGTGTTTCGTTTTCATATAAAATGTAAGTACATTTTTAGAATGAATTTCCAATGAAGAGAGATTCCATCTAAGCGGTTGATGGTAACTAAGTTCTGATCCAATAGATACACACATATATTCCACTAACAAAATGTACTTCTATGCAATACCTGTGTTTACTAATGTAGGCATACGTGAGTTTCAAAGCTTTCAACTTAAGCCGCTCCAAGTAATGGATAGGCGTTCACGATCCAATTGAAATCTATAGAATAAAATCCATTCAAATCCGACACTATCCAAAACGAGAAACAAATACGATTTACTTAGAAAACATTTTCTTAACAACATAGATGTTACTATGGCACGCAACGTCTCTTGAGGGAATAGAGAAACATGGAGTAAGTCCAAAAGGCCGTAAGTCCAAAGCAATGTCAAAATCCTGATGTCTATTGAACTCATAACGTATCTAGATTTTCTAAACTAAAACCGTTATAAACGCCATAAGCACAAGCGCAAGATGCAATTTTATTGCACCTAATCCTTAAAGTTCAATATCGCTATTTCCTCAAGAATGTTCTAAGTCACTTAAGCCCTTCTTGATCACATAGTCTGAATAGTGCTGTTACAATTGAAACACGGTGACGGGTTTTACAAAAGAACATTCATTTACATCTCAATCCGCTGCTTTCTTAGAATTTTTGCGTGTGTTTTCTTTCTCTAATTCGATTTATGCACAATGTAACTGGAAAATGTTGGGGAATACTAATTCTGGGTAAGATTTAGTGCAGTCTTGTTAGGATTTTCGTAGTAAGAAGTCTATCAATTGATAGATCTTTTACAAATCGTACTGAGAATTTGATGCAACCGTATTTTTTATTGGGAAATATAATTGATATAAGTCGTAACCTCTTTTGGGCCTATTCAGTTACTTTTCCGTCTATTACATTATAGAACAAGACTGATTTCGAATCAATTATAATTTCGCTGGATATGAATAATACAGAGCTTATTTTCGTCTTAGCAAGGTTATTTTATTCAACTTATCACAGTCTAATTCAGATACCCATCTTACTCACAAAGCAGAACAAAAGCAACACGCATTGATCACAAATTAAACACAACACAGTCGTCTAACAGCGGCTCTAAAAGAAAAAAAACTTTTTAATAAAGGATGATCTAAAGTGGGCTTCAGACCATATTACTCACACACTTTAATCATAAATCTAAATGTGCACTCGCCAATCACGCAGGCACTTTGCAGCTGCCTTTAATTTGTCTCGACATTTCACACTGCATACGTACAGTGTACTCCTTGTAAAGGCCGTTTTAGATCTAATCGGGAATCGCTGCGTAAAAAGATCAAATGAGTTTATAGTTGGCCTGTCATAACTCAGATGTTTGTAGTCTGGAATTCGTTTTTGCTTTTCTTTTAATTAGATTTACTTAGAAGTACTTTTATAATGAACTTTTATTACGCATTGGCAGATAATAATAGTTATTTATGATACTAGTGCAGTAAGTAATTCGTCTCGGGCTTACCATAGTCACGAGTTTGTAAATACCAATTTCCGCACGTGTGTCATACAACGTTTTTCAACACATTTGCGAGAAAACAGTACAATATTAATATCGGATTCCTTGCTTGAACTCATAATATTATTTTGTTTCTAAATATCAGTCGGAAAGTGGCAACAATCTTTGACGTTTCTAATATGAAAATGGCGCAAATTTGCAAAGGGCGCCACGTGCGCATGGTTAAAATTAGAACTACATCTTTCGTCTCATTTTCTGTTTAGTATTAAAGTGAGACAAATGTACTGAGCAAAAGCGCTTCCAAGGAGGTTCGATTATTCAGCTTATTTATTCTCGTAATGTGAAATTCCTTGGTGGAATTCTTATACACTTTTTATGGAAATTAAAAAAAAAATCGTAAAGGATAAGCACGGCGCTGTACAACGGAGTAAACGGTAAAACAGGTACTTAGGTGAGAGAACCTATTTTACCGCACTTTCGGCTGTATGGTGCGTAATTTTTTACTTTCGAACAATGTACACAGGCTTTTTATAAGCATTTTTTGAACAAATGTGTTGAAAATAACATTTTGTAATATCTACGTATTCGTTTACTGCATGACGTATAAGGGAAGACACATTGTCCTGCAGTGGGTTGACAAAAGCTTTGAATGCTGAGTAATATCAGTGTAAAAGTTATTTTAGACATCACAAAATTATTCTTTTTGGTTTCATGCTATGTCTTTGAGTCGTATCCATCGAGAGAATAAAATGTAATTTAGCATAAAATAAAAAGAAAAACCATAAAAGGAGTACGTCACTTTATTGTGTCTCAACAATGCAGCGGTTTTCCAACGCTAAATTAAACTATTCCACATGATTCTTTACATTTCTGTGTGGTGGCGTCTCTCCAGAATGCTTGTTCCTTTTGCTAATCAACAAATGTGGATTGTTCTCTTGTGGATTTTTCATTGAGTCAAATATTTAAAACAAGAGGACTCGTTGTTTATGCAGATTAAAATAAATGTGCGTGCGGATTTAGAAGTTTAATTAGTGTGTAGATAGATTTATGAGGACCATTTATAACTACAGATAATTGCAGCTATGCGATCTTTAAGTAAGACGTTGAACTAGATGAGTCTTCAAATAGGTTGGACACACCTGGCGTATGTACCGATTTAAAGTGCACTTATTTATCTACTCACTTTCATCGCTTGAAGACAGGTGTTAAATTTTTCATTCATATGCATAGGCACAGTAAAGTCTTACAGTGTTGGTACTAACTGATCCAGGAGCGAGAATAATGGCCCTATTAAAGGACGTATGTCCAGCAGTAGGTGAAGCCGTCGGGTCGTGGATGATGACTGCTAAACAATAGAAATAATTGAAGGTCCCATGTATGTTTGTAGGTGTATAGCTCCGCAACTGACTGCCCGATTGACTGACTAATATCATCATGCACCATAATTTCAGCCGAAAGACGTCCGCTGCTGGACATTATGCCTCCCCCCTGCACCGCCATTTTGACCAGTTCTGTGCTTTCCACATCCTGCGGATTCTTTTCGGGGATTCTTAGTACCCCTTGCCTCACTGTGTACTTACTGGTAGGCCGGCCGCCGGGTACTAGGTATGGCTTTAAAAATGCATAGAGAACGCTGCTGCCCATTCCGCCTTTTACGACAACCACGGGAAGAAATAGGGGGGGGGGGGGTTGTGCTATTCTTTAAGTCCGGTACCACACGGAACTAACTGTCTAACATATTTATATATAACGAAAAGCCTAAACCGCAGAAAACAAAAAAGATATTATATTTCTTTGAATTTTTGGAAGTCAAATCCCGAGCTGCATATCTGGCGGTTGAAGTTTACGCGAACAAATTCGCGGGAAGCATTGACTCTCATTTCATTCGTAATTTGAAATTGAATAAATACTCACAAAACAGTTTCATACATTTGTTTGCCAACATGATAGCCGCAAATCAAAGTTTGATTAAAGCTAAACATATTATTTGTGTAGTTTGTTATCATATCATGCACAATTTGAATAACTCGATGTAGACATGTATAAGCCTTTGTGATGTAATATGCCCCGTCCATCATGGTTTTGAGCACTTTACCTATTGACAACGATGCGAACGAATTTTGATGCCTTATGATTCTTTCCCCTCGCTTTTTTATACATTTACTTGTATATGTTATTATTATTATTATTTTAAGATTGTTAGCTTTTAAATGGTTTTGATTATTGGGCATAAATATGGAAATAGTTACTTTTATGCCACCTAACTCTCTCATTTGATTTACACCTTGACATTTCAGTCGAAAATTCGAACGGTGCAGCTGTCTCGAGATGTGAAACCGTGATGAAAAGTGATGTAGACATGAAAATACTGCACTATCAGGATCATTATCATTGATTTTAATTTGAGCAAGCCGTGTGTCTGATAGGATTTCCCATCGGCAATATTTGACGAACTTCCCAACAAACTTTCAACCCCCTATTTAATTTCATTAGGGGATGAATTTTGCAAAATCCTTCCTTATTCTAAATTTCATGCTTATAGGCTGTGCATTGCCTGTCAGTGAATGAATGTATAGAGGCATGAGGAACAGGGTGTAAAGTTCACTCATTCTCTATAGAAAAGGGAGGATCCTCCGACCAGACGGGTCTTGTGTCTGGTGGGCAACTGCCCAACGTTTGATGTCGGGATGTTGTATATATGCTAGTTGCGCGGTAAACTCTGATTGCGCGATGCAGGATTTTGCGTGACGTCAGTCTGACGCGTAGCTCGCATGTAGCGTTGTAGATGCCGGTACATCACTCCCCCCCGGAGACCGGAGGTCGATAGTGGGCTGAGTCTTGTATCTTGCGATGCTTGCCAGGGCCAGTTGAGGTTCCAGTGAGTCGGAACCGGGTGTCGCATAGTTCACGGTGAGTCGGAACTGTCTTTTTTTTTTTTTTCTTTTTTGGGTGGGAAATCATCAAATGACGTCTCCCGCTCTGGGCGGAGCGGAAGGGCGTGTCAGACTCTTACTGACTAAAACCCACCCGTGTTCCTTCAGTTGCCTGTGCGCCAGGGCCACGGTAACTCTTTCGAACAATCCGCAGCCCCGGCAGGCATCGGTCCTATCGGACCCCGTCAATTTTGCTGACATCTCTTTGAGGCGCGCGTGGAACACGACGCGCCGTCGACCCGGGCCTGGTCCTTACCGGACGGCGAACTGCCCATTGCCCGCCGTCCGCAAGCCCGCGCCTACGGTGGCCGGGAGTCGGCAATCAACTCCCGACGCCCAGGGTGTCTCCTCCTCCTGCGGCGGCTAGGGGCGCGAGGGCGCAGAGAATGCCTCTCCCTTTCGCGCTCCGCCTCCTCCTTCGCGAGCATTACTGCTTCGCAGAAGGAGGTGACGGCTTCCCATTCCCTCTCGCTCCGTACCATGGCCTGAACCAGGGCCGGACGCGAGAGGTCGCCGCCGCCGATCGCCGCCACGAGGACACGGCGGTGCTCCGCCCCAGCCGGGCAGACCTCCACCGTATGCTCCACCGTGTCCTCCGGGTCGGAACTGTCTGCGGTGGTACCCTAGTGAGTCGGGGTGGCGCTGCGTTATGCTCCAGTGCGTCGGATGTGGTACAGCGCCGAGTTGAGGCTGACTGCTGGCGTCGACCAGGAGAGGATTTGAAGGCTCTGCTTGTGGACCGGCCGAGAGTGCAGTGTGCTGTGCCAAGGTTGCTTATGAGGCTGAGGGTGATGACCAGGTATGCGCGGTCGCTGCATGCTGGTGGTCAGGATACCCGTTGAAGCCGTGGGTGCTGGCTGGCTGTGTGACTCGCCGCTCGAAAGCTTGAAGAAGTGATGATGACGTCACGCTGATGTACTTGCACGAAGCCTGCGCTGACGTTCATGTTCGGGGTCACCAGTATAGAGGTATGAGGAACAGGGTGTAAAGTTCACTCATTCTCTATAGAAAAGGGAGGATCCTCCGACCAGACGGGTCTTGTGTCTGGTGGGCAACTGCCCAACGTTTGATGTCGGGATGTTGTATATATGCTAGTTGCGCGGTAAACTCTGATTGCGCGATGCAGGATTTTGCGTGACGTCAGTCTGACGCGTAGCTCGCATGTGGCGTTGTAGATGCCGCTACAAATGAATAAATTGAAGATTTTCAATAAGAAGGTAGGTCGAGAAGATAGTTCGTTAATGGATTATTTTACTGAGTTCCTAAACATGATAAACTTACTGTTATGTAAATCAATATAACGCTAATGACGTAATCGTAAGCGATCTTCACTTAATTTCCTACCATAAATCACAGTAATCGATAGATCAAAAATATTATATACATTAGCTTACGTAGTAATACGTAGATATATTACTGAGAATATAATGCACTTCCTACTGCATTTCTATTGTAAGTAGGACGTAAAACAATTAGCATAGATTCCAATTTTAAATTGAAAATAC
Organism: Dryobotodes eremita; assembly: GCA_917490735.1. NCBI lineage: Eukaryota > Metazoa > Arthropoda > Insecta > Lepidoptera > Noctuidae > Dryobotodes > Dryobotodes eremita. The sequence goes on from OU823261.1 coordinate 8,557,288, forward strand.
AGTAGGTATTTTTGTTTGTCCTTAATGCACCCTTAACAAAAAATTTAACCGACGAAAAAAGAAACTGAAAAGCAAAAAAATAAACCTTTTAGTCTGACTAAGCTCCTTAATGAAAGAAAATGACTAATTCTGAGTCGGCTCTGAATAAACAATCAACGAAAACCAATCAAGCTGCCATAATTTTACTTGGAATCTTTTTGTTTGTTTGACCTGCACTTTTATACAACCCTGCTTAAAACACCAAATCACATACGTTACCCTAAAGTCTAAATGCATTCAGAGCTCTGTGTGCGATTTGCACCCACTTTGCTTATAATTACAGATGTTATATCCAGCCAACAATGGGCTCAGTTGTGCCACACGACAATCTGTAGGCCGATGAACTATAATCGTAGGTGGTAATGCGTTACGAATTACGAGTGGTAGAATTATGAGGCGCCGACGTAGATTTTGTGTTGACGTGGTAAATATTGGGTGAAGTCGATTGGAAATTGGGATACTGGCAATACTGAATTAATAATAATGTAGACTCAGCTATCATTGTGCCGATAGTCGTACCAGCCGATGGCTTAATAGCCAGGAGCCTCGACCAACACCTGAGGAGGCTCTCGTTAGGCTACTGGATCAAGGGCTTGATTCAGAAAGCGGTACTTCTGGACACGGCTCGTATTGTTAGGAGGTTCCTCTTTCTGGAGCTCTGACCGCCGGTAGCTTGGACTCTGTTCCCGATACCGGTGGACTACTATTTTTTTTAATATTTTTAATTGTTTGAATTTTTTATATTCTAATATTTAAAAATATAATTTGTATGTACGGTCACCAAAACTGATAAGTAACCAGAGTCGACGGATATAGTTGAAGTTTAGTAAGAAACCGATGGAAGTTTTCGAATAAAATTTAATTTAATTAATAGAAAACAAACAGTCCATATAACAAATAAAATTTCATTCAAAAACATCCATCGGTTTCTTACTAAACTTCAACTATATCAACGATCCTCGTTACTTCATCACTTTTGGTGACTATACATAAACAATTAAATAAAGGAGATAATAATTAACTATATTTTTATTCATAAATTGGATAGTTGGTCTATATATATTTTTTTTCATTTGTAGTCATATAAGGAAATAAATATTTCTTGACAAGTAAAAACTAAGCAATGGATTGAATAATTTACCGAAAACGCTCAATTAAAAATGTAGGATTAAAAAGGCACCTACACCTCAACATTATAGCTATCACTGCTTCTTCCTTCTTTCGTTTCCAATTGCATAACTTTAAGAACTCATTATGAATAATATATTTCCTGTTTAGATGAAGGAATAACTAACCATTATCCAAAATATCAATGTTCAAATATGTACGTACAGACAGCTGCATTAATTATTTACCCTTCTCTGAGGTGTTTTAATACGCAAGGGGCGTGAGAGGTACCTACCCAATTAACGCAGCTGTCTGTACCTTAAACATGAAATAATGCATCGTAAATTAGGTATGATACCAACACCTGGTCAAACGTTTGGTGAGACAACATTAATACGTGATTCTATGTTGTCTCCAACGGCCAATATTGGTTGAGCCTTCGTGCATTAGAAATTGTGGTAGTGAATTTATCGTTGGTATTTGCTTCGCTTGCAGCTGCGGTTATTTCAATAGGTAGCTTGCACATTGCATAGCAATCCGCAGACCGCATCTTTTTTTTTCTATCTATCATTTTACTATAGGATGCTGTTGCGACCACCTCGTTTTTGCAATGCCTCAGAAATGTTCGCGGTAACTCATACCAATGGATTTCATGATCATCCGCATAAAGGCAGCCTCACTCCTGATCAGACTAAGAGGCAGTCCCAATAGCTTCCTGATGACAGCGACAGATACTTCCTCCGCTATAATATGGCAATTGGTTCGAAGTCTTGTCAGAAGTCGGATGATTTTTCCAATGATTCGTCTTTAGTTTAAGTTACTAACAAAAATAACCACAAAAACAATAGTAAAAAATAACAACAACAATTACAACAACAACTAAGAATAGTATTTTAAGTGCAACCCTTACTAACAATTTATGGATTTCAATTTATGGATGGATTTCTTAGTTGTCTGAAATAAAATAATTTGATTTGATTTATTGGTTTTAGTAATCATAGTAGACCGGCTAAAATTGGACTTCCCAAAAACCATTAGAAGTGACGTTTAAATAAAACTATCATAAAAGTGCATCCACACCGATGTTACTTTTTGTGGAGCAACATTTTACAATATGATAACCATTGATAACATTAATTAACTTTCTGTAACTTTTAGTAGGTTTACTAAATAACTTTTGTTAGTAGGCAACAACGGATGTTGCCTACTAACACTTGCAAACGTTGATCCACAAAAGTAACTTTGATGTGGATGCACCTTTACATTCACACTAAAATATAGAGTAAGTGCACTATGATGAAAAATGATATTAAAATCGTTCCATACTCAGTTTCAATATATTCTTCCTGGAAAATATCATCAAAACATTTTAAATAAAATCTTCTAGGAAAATATAAAACAATTTTAATACCCTTCTAATAAAAAATCTTCATCATTTATTTTTACTAGCGTTCAAAGCGATTTCCAGTACACAATAATTCGCCTGTAATAATATAATTACACCAGCCTATTAATGTCCCACTGCAGGACAAAATCCTCTTCTTATACTGAGAAGGCACGAGCATTGATCAACACGCTTGCTCAAGACGGGTTGGCGATTTCAGACTTATAATTATTAACTTAAAGTCCAGGTTTCCTTAAGATGTTTTTCCTTCACCGGTGTCAATAATGTCCAAGATAAACTCAGAAAGTACCTACATATGAATAGAAAAAGTCACATTGGTACCTGCCGCCTGTACCTATATACAGGGTTACTGGTAACTCGACGTATTCCTTGCAGGACGTCATAGTAGGGTTAAAATTGAACAAACTAAGCCACCAAATGTTCTACCGAAATTCAGTAGTTTTTTTAGTATTTTTTTTATGAAAAATCTAATTTAAAAATGATTTACGGCGCGACTATACTGGAATTTAAGTTATTATCATAGCTGATGCCGTAGCAGATCTTTGTTTATAATTAAAAGTTCAAAAATGCCTAAAACTTTTGCAAAGATCACTAATTAAACATTTTATTTGTCGTAATTTTTATTTTTGTCACACAAAAAAATACGAAAAAATACTGAATTTCGGTAGAACATTTGTTGGCTTAATTTGTTGCATTCTAACCCTACTATGACGTCCTGCAAGGAATACTTCGAGTTACAAATAACCCTGTTTAATTAATCTTTTAAAAAAAGGCCAGTTTTAACGTAAACGTTCTTTGAACCTCATTGTTTGTAGTTTATTTAGCGCGGTAGAGTTTTCATAAAGAGAAGAGCGGAAAATTAAATGCAAGGATAGAGATCTAGTTGTTAGATAAAGCCACTAAACACGTTTGTTAGCGAAGTGTAATTATTCTAAGAAACTCACTTTGTTGGAAATATTTCAAGAAGAAATTACACTAATATTAATCATGCAGCTGCGAGAAATAAACTGTAATGCACTTTGTTTTAAGAACGCTCGTTTCATTGAAGTAGTTGGGTGTTCTAGAATTAGATATTTTTGCTCTGTTGCCTAGCTGACTGTGGATCGAGTTGACATTTACAAAGGTATGAGGTATTATAAACAGGCAGTAACATAAATATACAGCACTAACTGTTACCCGTGACTACGCCTGAGTGTATTTTGTATTTCATCATTTTTCTCCAGATCCCAGGCTACGTATCTGTCGAATTTCATAACGATCGGTTCAGTAGTTTAGGCGTGAAAGGTGACAGAAAGACAAACGAGTTACTGTTACATTTTATTATGGATTGTTGCAAAATGGATACTGAATTTTTTAGTCACTGATAGATAAAAGATAAGTCGTGCAAGCTGTGTAAAAATATTATCGGTTCTTACTACAAGGGAAAATAATATAATTGATGTAAAAATATCTTTAAAGAAGCCGAGAGTCACTTGTTCTTCCCGTTACCATGACCATTTTTTTTGTGTTGATTCAATACCTATGAACCTCCTTGTTATGGAGATATTGAAGACCAAAGTTGGTTGAACAACGAAAACAAGTTTTAAATGTTATAACTTAACTTTAAATACTCCCACGATCCCGGTACCATTGCATGCACCCGTGAGCACAATGTTTTGCATGCGTGACGTACTACTTAAGAAGAATTTCTGCCCGTTCTTCTCCATAGGTACCTACTACGCTTTGGAATGGGCAACTAGCTTCATCTTTCTGACTGACCGACCCCTTGACAGTTCAAAAGTGCCTGTAATTGGTTTATTTGAAATAAATGGTTTGAGTTTGAAAAAAAAAATTTAGTTGGAGAAAGAAAAATCTCAAATGAATTTACGTTACATAACCGGACTTTTTACAAAAAGGTCCTATTTCACTTTACTACACTGTAAACTGCCTCTGGTCTAGTGGTCGTAAGCGCTACTGCTAAGCATGAGGTCCTGGGTTCGATTCCCAGGTCGGGCAAACTGTTATTGGATTTTTCTGTCTGGAATTTCTCCGTAGCAGCTCGAAACCTAGATTTATGCACCTCTGACTAACCCATCGGGGAATAGGCGTAATTTTGTTATGTTACACTGTGAACATCAAAACAAATAATGAACATAATCAAACAACATTCCACATTTGAAAATACTTCGACCAATAAACAAAAGCATATCGTCAATGAAACAAATGAATGATTTGAATGAAGATTGAAGGGTCCGTTTAAATTGGTCATGATATTCTGATGTGCCATCACAATGGAACGATTATTGTCTTCGAGTTATTGAGCCGTGAATTTCAAATCCTTAATTATGTATCTGATACGGTTTTTTTGTTTGAGATGTTCAATAACCTGGCTTGTCAGGCGTATTTTCCGGGAGAAAAAAAGATTATATAAGACTTAAACTTAACTGGCGGAATTAGGGTCGGTAATACACTCTGTCAAAAAGGTTTCTATAAAGTTAAAGATTACTTGGATGACAAAAAGGCTTAGGATTAACTAAGCTACTTCAATGTACCCCCAAGCAACAATCCTTTTTATACTGTGAATGAGTGTTTGAGAATTAATAATGTCATTTTTATTGATTTACATGACATAACTTATGGTATTTTTGATGACTTTTAAAAAGAAAACTGTCTGTGAATGTGAGTAGCATGCAGGCTACATTGAATATACGATTATTATTTTAATATTGTGAATGTGAAGACTATGTGGGTCATTGTTGATTTTTTATTTATTCTCCTCAGTTAATTTTAACCATGATCTGGCAGTTTGAGTAATTTTTGTGGCCTACCCAAATGTCTTTTCTTTGGTATTGTTCGTCGAATCGTTGAGCTCCTTAAGTTCTGAGTTGAGCTGCACGATTACTGACAAATGCGTGCACTGACTGGACAGGTCCACTCAATCTGTGTGGTTTTTCCTCAAAAGACCATTTCAGGCACAAATCTACATGGTCTTCACATGATCTGACCAAAATTATGTCTGGACTTTAAAAGAGACTCTAACCTCTGAGTTTGTTTCGGCCTTTCTTCTTAGAGTAGTCAGATAGGAAACGCCGACCTCATCTAGTTTTTAAAATATGATTGACGTGTAAAAGTGTTTGTTCAAACCTACTTACAGAAATAAAATCATTTATCATTTAGCTATGCCTGATCCTTCGGGGAATACAAGCGTGATGTTATGTAATGATATGTAAAATTTGACTTTTTTAAGAGGATGGGTTAGTCGTTAAGATGGGTGTCTCATTTTTAACTGTTTTTTTTTAGTATTTTTGTTAGTGTTTTCAAAAATATTTTTTCTGGGATTACTGCTGTCAAAGTTTTATTTCACATTCGGTAATCTCCCTTGTATCCTATCATAATGTTTGTGGAATTGTAAAAAAAATAAAAAAAAATTACAATAAATATTGTAAATTCAAGAAGATTATTTCCAAATATTCATTAATATTTAAAGCAATAAGTACCTGAACTTAGGTAACTTTGACCCTTTCAAAGAGTGTTTAGAAGTCCCAGACGTTTCAAGTACCAAGTAACCTAGGCATCTTAGTATTAAGAATTTGAAATACTATTGAAATTAGTTAGATAGATACCTACCTGAAAATTATTAAATCTTCATTAATTTCACCATTTAGGAAAATGTTAATTGAGTCTACATTTTTTTTATATTGATTAAGATACTACTACTACTACTTCTATTAGCCTGCGTCATCCCACTGCTGGGCAAAGGCCACTCCCCATGACTTCCAGCTCTTTCGATCCAGGGCTAAATCGGACTACTGGTCGTTTGCTTTCTCCAGCTCGTCCCGCCATATTCTACGGGGTCTGCCGCGACGCCTTCTGGCTGTGTCAGGGCTCCAAGTAGTGGTTATTTTGGCTTACTGCGCATTGGGCATGCGGCTGACTTGGCCAGCCTAGTCCCACTTTGAGCAACGTCAGTAATCTATGTTTTGAAAATAAAGATAACGAAATTTTATTAATTTTCCAATACCACATACACAACAGGAGTCTCCACTGCTAAAACTTCGAATTGTGTGAAATAGAATGGTTTATTCTGTCAACAGGATTATGGGAATTACTTTTACAAGTCATAAAAAAAGTAGATAGAGTCGACATTTCCTATCTGACTACCCCTGAGAAGAAATGGCGAAACAAATAGAATAGAATACTCTTTATTATATACACCATCAAAATTACAGATACAAATTTAGAAATTTTAGATACATAGGGTGACACAATGGGCGGTCTTATCGCAACCACACAACAGACAACCTTTGGATGGATTAAAAGGAAAAGGAGAGACAATAATGCAGGTAGTCAATGGTGTACCATTTACATAATTATACACATCAAGCATCGTTAATGAGACACAATTGATTATCTATTGTTTTAGCCCTCTAGCGGGCCACCTCGGGCTTGACTAGTTAAATACATACATACATAAAAAACATACTTATCTATATAAAATATATACAATAATAAACACAAAACAAGAGCAAGAAAACTAAATGTAGTCATGATGTTTAAGGAGAGCGGAAGTATTTTTTTACCAGAGTTTTAAAAGTGGAAAAAGATTCAGCACTCATTGAGAAACAAACTCAGGCTTCAAAGTCTCTTTTAGAGTAATTATTAGTTTGCACACAACTAATGAAATGCAATTGATTCGGGCAATAAAAAGGTGGAAATAAAAACTAATATCGCATCAAACAAAGTGGTATTGAAATTCTAACCCAGTATTCAAATTAAAACTTCAGAGGACTCGCACTTATTCTATGTCTGTTGTATAAATAATTAAAATCAAGACGCAAGCTTTTACCTCAAACAAGCCAATAATGAAAATGCAACACAACCTCATTGAAAAACAACTCCAACATTTGTAAGAGAATGTAATCCGCTTCCGAAGTCAACCCATAGGGCCTGTGTCCACTAGCGGAACGGCTGCACGGCAAATGATTTCAATGAAATTTCAACGATAATTATCGTAGGTACAAAAACAAAGCTGCAGTATGCCTAGTCATTGAAATTTCAATTTTATTGACATAGTATTAAGTTATATTCCTATTCGTCGCATAAAAATGGTGTATTCCCGTTCGTCCCACTGCCGTCGTCCCACTGGTAGATAGAACGAGAATTTAAATAAAAACTTTTTAACTAAAAAGCAACCGACTTCCAGACAGAACACTAAAAACGCAACCGACTTCCAGACAGAACACTAAAAACCCTGAAAAATAACTTTAATTTCGGAAGTCAGTAGCTAAAAACGAAAATACACAACCAAAGAAACCGACTTCCGAAATTAAAATTATTTTTCAGATTTTTAGTGTTCTGTCTGGAAGTCGGTTGCTTTTTTGTTAAAAAGTTTTTATTTAAATTCTTGTTCTATCTACCAGTGGGACGACGGCAGTGGGACGAACGGGAATACACCATAAAAATCCCTTGTCTTATCGTGCCGCCGGTGGGCGCAGGCCCATAGACTTACATTATGCTCTAAACCGCTACTCAGTACCGTAGGCTACCTAATTTACATCGTAATTAGTTGTAAATCACTCATAGGAAACAACTGAGGAATTACTGTTACTTTCTTCCTAAGCAAATGTCGGGAACGTGCTTCGGACTGAATTTCTAAGCTTTAGTTTGCGTTTAAAATAAACCTAGCGTACAGTCACGAGCATACTATAATGCCGTCACTTAGCAAAATTCAAAAGTGATTTTCTCCTATTGATTGAAGTTTTAGGAGTGAATGAAAGCGAGACGGTTGACAGGAGAGAATGAAAGAAAATAACGTCTTGCGCCCGCGCCGACTCCAAGTAACATAGGACGATGGCAGGAAAATTAATAGAAGAACGAGATAATGAATTTTGAGGTTTTACGATCGTAGTATTTTCAAAGCCATTATGCAATAGGCCTTGTATCAAAGTTGCAAATATCGTTATTTCACAAGAAAAACAATTTTGAATTTTCCTAAGTGTTTCCACATAAATGCTCGTGACTGTACTACTAGGTATGTGTACCGTAATTAAATTTTAACTAGCTTTCACCTACTTCGTTTGCGGAATGTTAATTGATTTTGACCTGAGTCGATTGGTGTAACTCAATTTCGTTAAATGACCATCTGTGACAGAAATAGGTTGGTTTGATTTGATCTAATGATAGATGGAAACAGTTAATAAAAAATAATAAAAAATATATACGGTCGAATTGAGAAACGGCCTCCTTTTTTGAAGTCGGTTAAAAAGGCAAATGCATCATTTACTATACGCTCAGTAAAAAGGCTAATACATTGGTATATGGAGACACATTAAAGAAATAACTATGATCAAAGTTTAGTTCTAAAAACTTTTACAATTCACATCAAGTTGGAAATAATACAGAAATGCAGGTGGTGATAACCGGCCATACCTCATAAAAAAACCGGCCAAGTGCGAGTCGGACTCGCGCACGAAGGGTTCCGTACCATTGACTAGGTAAACAACAGTAGGTACACAAATTAGGTGCCTACTTGTTACCATTTATTGATATCGAACAAAAATAGGAAAAAACTGGCGTTTTTTGTATGGGAGCCCATCTTAAATATTTATTCAATTTTAATTTTATTATTTATTATTAAAGTAAAAATACAACTGAGTATTTTGTGAATATTTCAAGTGCCTACCTGTTGCCATTATTGATATCGAGCAAAAAAGGGCAAAAAAAACGCGTTTGTTGTATGGGAGCCCCCTTAAATATTTATTTTATTTTGTTTTTAGTATTTGTTTTTATAGCAGCAACAGAAATACATAATTTGTGAAAAAAATCAACTGTCTAGCTATCGCGGTTCTTGAGATACAGCCTGGTGACAGACAGACGGACGGACAGACGGACGGACAGACGGACGGACAGACAGCGAAGTCTTAGTAATAGGGTCCCGTTTTTACCCTTTGGGTACGGAACCCTAAAAAGATTGTTGACAGTAAGCAAAATACATTGTAGAATGGTTGTGAGCTAAAAAAAAACAACTTAGTTTTGTAAATGCTTTTGTTTTCAAAATTAAATGACGTTATAAACATAAAAAAATTGTTCCTTTAATTTTAATTTTTCGGTGACATTCATTTTTGAGGTAATAAACCCCACGGAATCTTACTAATTGGTTTCTCAAAAACTGTCAACTGGCCTATTATTTCAAAGTTGGCTGCCTATTTTAAAGTCACAAAAACCTAGCTAACATTTAATAGCGTCCAACACTGCCAGTAATTTACGTCATCAAGCAGCAAAAGGCTCAAACTAATTAGTTACCTTCAGAACATAAGTCACCCATAAACGACGCAATTAGTATTCAAAAGTTTTTAAACATATTCATATTTGTGCCCGTCGCGTCAACCATCACGAAATCAACACAAGGCGATATTGAATGAACAATGGAGAACACGACTTTTTATTTTTTGTTTCGTTTTTAGCATCTGTATGCAAGAGTGGCTTGCATTAAAATGAGTTCGTTACTCCAAAGAGTTTTGTTTCTTGTAATTATTGGAATTTTTTGTACAGCAAAAATAAGGTGGTAATGTTAATCTTTACAAGGTGCAAAAGGTCAAGTTTTATTATTTTTTATACGCAAAGAGATAATTTAGTATACTTAATCTGTCAATTTTTAAAATACTAATAATAGAATAGTAGTTTATGAAACTGTTGCATAATGAGGGGTATTAAAACACGAGTGTGTATTTAAAAAAGCAGCCGTACGCGAGGATTTTAATAGAAGGTATCGCACGAGTGTTTTAATACCTAGTTATGTGCAGTTTCATACACGCATACATTGGGATTGAACCTACTAATTAAAATATCAAAGTTTCCCACGAAACTCAGTACAACTAAAAAATTAATATTATGAATGGCGCCAAAACCCAGCACATCACCGAGCATGCGCTAAAGCGGGCGCTGCCACAGACAAGTGAAAATTGAAATCAAAACTTTTTTGTAATGCTATAAAAATGGCGCGCCCCGTAGGTATATGCATTCCATCAGAAAAAAAATAATTGATGGAAACTCCTTGGTGATATTAACTTCTTGGATTTGCCCTGTATCGTATTGATAGAAAAATAGTTTTATAACATTATTTTGTTACAGAAAAACTGTTATAATATGATTCTATTTTTAAATTTCGGTATTGTGTTTATAAAGTATGTCAATAAATAAACTCGTTTAAAGTTTATAATTCGAATTTCACGATATGAGATTAGATAACATGTTTTTCATGTCAAGTTGAAAAACAAAAGTTGTGTGACTGTGTTATATGATGGAAAACAAAAGTGGTGTTGAACACCCCTTGACTACTTTAACTCATTAAAAAAAACCTTTTATTTGTAAAGGAAAAAAACGAATAGCAATTCACATTATATTTTCATTTACAAAGGAAGATAATATTTATGTAAACGGTTGCCGAGAAAATCATATAGGTAATTATCTCTTTTTCTCATGAATCCAAATTTAACTTTACACTGAACTCATTTCACGACGAGCGAAAGAATAATTGAATGCATTTACATTTATTATTTCATCAATTTTTAAATGCTCTTTTCACTTCGAAATCATAGTAAGTACCGAACATTTTTGCTCGAATATTATCATCAACATTAATTCGCGCCTTTGTGTTGAACGGAATAAAAATTAACATAAAACTCAGACAATTTACTATCCCGAGAGGGAGTCGTCGAAAATGCTGCTTTATCATTATCACTCCGTGAATGTTACCGCTTTATTAAATGGTGATATAGCTTAGGTACATAGCCATGATCATCATGGCTGTGAGACGAATCGGCGATAGCGGTTTCTTTTGTTAGTAGATAATGAAGGCGCTGCTTCCCATCCCCTTGGTGTTATAACACCCATAGAGCTTAGATAAAGTGGCATTGTATCAGCAAAAACGATGATGGAAAAATTAAGAAATGTACAGTCAGCAAAAGAGATAAGTATCCAAGTTCGCCGAATATAGTCGAAGTTTATTAAGAAACCGATGAATGTTTTCGAATAAAATAAAATAAAATTAAAAGGAAACAAACTGGTCATCTATCAAATTAAATTTCATTCACACTACCTATGGTACCTACTGACATAAGCTACCGAAAAGCCTATGTCATTGTCAATCCTGTTGAAAGTCGTTGTAGAAATACAAAACGCTTTGAAAGCGATTGCCAGTTCGGAAAGAAGTGGAAAATAATAATTATTAACTAAAAGCCTGAGCAATAAAGCCTTCACGAGTTTTTTTCAGCATTATCTGACGCACCCTGGGCAGTCAGCCACGCTGCTGACCTAATAACCAGGTAATCTCTGAAATTATTGTATAGCTTATACAGACACGAGAAACCCAGACGAATTTTCTGAGAACCAAACAGAATACCAATCAACGTAATCGATACATACTTTTACCTATGTTACATCAAAATTAACATGGACAAGATGCTTCCACTCAATCCCCGACAGCAGCTCGTCAATTCACTGGCACCGTAATTTAAAATCAGTAATAAACGCAATCAACTCCACCAATAAGCGTTCCGTGCAAAAATTAAACAGATTAAACTCTTCAGTATTTAAGTTAACAAAAGATTTCAATCAACGGCACAATGTTTCGGGCCGTATTTCGCGTCATTTACGTGGAAATCGCTGCGAGTGAGCTCTTAGTGGGAGATGAGCGAGTAATGAACGAGGTGAGAAGAGATTTGTTCGAATTTGTGAATCAGATTTGTTATCAGTGAGAAAGGGAATTATAAAATGAGTTTGTTCGTGGTAGAATTTTCTATAAATTTTGTAGTTGACATTTGAGTAGGTACCCACCAGATGATTGAAAAATAGGTTCAAGCTAAAATGCAAGCTGTAACAGCTTTTCTCGTTAGCTAATCACGCTGTGTTTCGGTTTAAATGGTAAGAATATAGAAAAAAATATAATAATATACATGTCGGAAATACGTTAAATCAATCGTTTGACTTTGACTAATCGGGACCGCTAGGTGGCGCTCGACAGAGTCTATAACATAACGCTAGACCAGAGTCAAAACAGAGTTTGTTGTTGGCGGTTAAGCAGTGAACACGTTTAGAAACTGTCGCGCGTTCCGTATAGTTGTGTCGTGTACCTACAGTGTATGATTCGCTAGTGTGATTAATTTGTTCCTAAATTATAATTTGATTCGAACTGCAAACGGTTTTTCTATTCCACAATAACCAACACTTCCCATAGTACGCCCACAGTTGTTAAAATATGGCTAATGATAACGAGCGAGACGTACCTTCTCCGTCATACAGATATTTACAAATAAAATTGGTCAAAATTATGAAAAGTGTCTCTGAATATGGGCTGACTACATTTTTTTCTAAGAGACTTATGCTCTAAATATTTTACGTAGTACCTCCATCGAACTGTATAAACCATTTGATAATCCTTTAACCGACGACCTTAAAAAGTTAGCTGGTACAGATTGGATATGGAAGGCAGAGGATAGGGCGTTGTAGAGCAGTGGACTACCACAGGCTGAGTTGATTAAATCTTTTAACTCTTGTCTCATCTAAAAACAAACGAAATAAAATGCAACAGACCCTCAGCTCATCTCTCACTGGGACCACAGCCCGTGATGAAAATCGCACAAATTATGGAGCTCATAGTGTGACCAGTCATCCGGTAGAAGATTGCAGGTACACGTTGAAATTCCATTTTCTCTTTGTGAATTATGTCGCAGCCTCTCGACACGGTTAAATACACGCGTAGAGACACTAACGGTGTTAAAATGTGAATTTTGTGAATGCTTCCTATCATACTTTGTTTCCTTTTCGGTTTTACTTTTGGGAACGTTATGAAATAAATAATATAAAAGTAATTCTTCTGAAAAATCTCGATAGATGCGTTATAAAATTTTGTAAAAAAAATATAGTTTACATTCACAGATTACTTTTTCTTCTGCATTCGTATTTAAAAAAATATTAAGGTTGTTATTCTATAAGAGTAGTTATTTAAATAGATTCGGTACAAAAAAGAGGTTCGCAAATATTCTCAATTCAACATTCTTCACTATTCGATTTAATGAGTGTTTTAGGATAAAGTCTCATACAATGTGATTCCCGACACAGACGGTTTCTACAACTTCCTGGCTCCGAAAATACATGCAACGTAGCTATCAGTTTGCAATCGATAGCAGTTTGATGACCTTTCTTTTTAAGGCCACGTTCTGCAAAAAATCAGCATTATCATAGCTACTAAATAACCCACAAAACAAACCTCAACACGCTTAATTTCAGTTCAATACACTTCCAAACACTTTACGACTCCCAACGAAAAAACCTCGTATTGAATTACTCCTTTTTTATGGTTACAATGTACTTTACGCAAATGTCTCGAGACGGTGGTAGCACAGAATAGAAAGGTACAGAAAAGATACAGAAGGTCAGCTCCATACAACAAGTGAAAACGCACGCACACATAGACACGTACGGTCACCAAAAGAGATGAGTAAACAGGGTCGTCGGATATAGTTGAAGTTTAGTAAGAAACCGATAGATATTTTTGAATAAAATTTAATTGAATTAACAGAAAACAACGTTAATTTATCAAACAAAATTTCATTCGAAAACATCCATCGGTTTCTTACTAAACTTCAAATATATCCGACGACCCTGATTACTTATCTCTTTCGGTGACTGTATCTACGTACGGTGATCTTAAACTGCCAAACAAATGCCAGTCGTCAATGAGTTTGCACTCGCTTTACGTGAAACATGTATATGTAACATAACATCACGCCTGTCCTCCTCGAATAATTAGGCAGAGGTGTAGTACGTAGTACACCCACATTTCGCCAGTTATGTTTAAATCCCATGTAATAGGGGGCGAGTTTACTGCCATCAACAGGGCTCAAATCCAGACTGCAGCTACTGAGAAATTCGTGATGTAAAACCCAATAACACTTGTTCAGCTGTAGCGGTTGCGACTATTATATTAATGAGGCAATTGGCTTGTCTGTGTGCGAGCGTTTTCGTTCGTTGCAGCAGTGTTGAAATTGGGCCCTCAGAAAATCATTGTCTATGGAACGTAAAAACATACTATTTGCCCAAAATTATACTAAGTTTTCTTTTGATATCGATTTTGCTACAATTGTTTTCACACTGACGCTTACCTCTGAGGTTCTGCTGCAAAACGCGGTAGTTTTTCAGACATTTTGACAAATTTTTGGCCATGTTTTCGGTTACGACAGCAACAAAATTCTAAATTTGCACCGCAAAAATGATTTCCATAGATTATTGGAATCGTTTTTTCTGTGTTGGGTTCAGAGTCATTGAGCTCTGTCGTTTTTGTTCTGATTTGACGTTGCTAATGTAAATAAATTGCTTAAATTTGGGTAAGACTTAAGACTTTAGTGATATTTGGAAGTAAAATTATGGTATTTTTGCATGCAATCCTGGCATTGCGATGCTATATACTCGTACTACCTACACATCATGAAAATATGGTACAAATAGTATAATTATTCTACAAAATCCAACGCTAAGTTGCAGTTCGTTACAAGGAGTTGACCTTCTGTACCAATATATTTTGTAGTCGAAGCGAGTACAGACCTTATTGCTCCCAAGGGCCTCACAAGGAGAGGTGACATTTCCTTTTTTTTTTGTTACCCAGCGGGGAAATGTTTTCTTTTTAATAATTCATGAAGTAGTCGATAGTTTGTTTTGGTGTTGGGGTCTTAGCCCGCGATTCTTTTGTTTTTGACTTGGTGTCAATCGCTTTTTAATGAGGCTAGCTGATTTTCATAATACTGGCGCCTTTGGTGTTAATAGAGAGCCTTTTTATTAAACGGTATTTTCTTGTGGTTTCTTGTGGCTTGTGGTGGACGGAAAGTAAAAATTATCGTTTACGATACATATAAAATTTACATCTCAGACGTTCACATTCTTTTATAATTAGTGATTAATTGGCTATCCTGAACACGTTTAGCAAGTAGTCTGATTTTGATAATAGGTGAGTCAATTGATCTGAGTGGCCTGAGCCAGTAATTACGTCAGTCAGCTAGAAAACTCCGTCGACCTTTTTACAATAAATGGAAATGATAAGGCTTTGATAGGGCTTTTTTTTATAAATCACTTTGCCCGCGGCTTTACCCGCGTGGATGTCAGAAATTATCCCACGGGAACGTACTACCGGAATAAAAAGTATCCTACGTGTTAATCCAGATTATAAACTATTTGTTTTCCAAATTCCATCCAAATCCGTTCAGTAGTTTTTGCTTGAAACAGTAACAAACATCCATCCATCCATCCATCCTCACAAACTTTCACATTTATTAATATTAGAAGGATTAGTAGAATTGGTAGGATTAGTAGGATAAATCGGTCTGAAACTACCATAACTGCATTACCGTTTATCGATCATTGTAATCATAGTTCACGCACCGTTCAAACGAATCTGTAGAAATAAAATGACGTCATTGCCACTCAATTATAGATACCATCAGAAATTTCTGACTCGTCATCATCTGATTTTGAAATAAAATTGTCTAACAATGAATGTGAACTAATATTGATTGAATCTTCAATCTTTGAAATATGAAAAAAGCGCACTATATTATTTCGTAACTCGTAGGTAGTAAATAACGAAGAATTTAAATGTTAACCTTAAATGTTAACCGTATGTTATGTTAACATTTAAAAAGGGACACTTAATGTACAGGCTGGCAGGGACACTTAATGTACGGCGTGGAACCTGTTACCATGGATTCAGTACATGATTCTGGACCCCACTGTGTTTATATTTTTCGTCAGTTATTAAAAAAATTATCAGTTGTTTCCTTAAAACTGCAATACCTACACGGTCAAAACATATGGACCAGCAATTTTTTTTTTTTACCGACATATATTTCAACGCAAGGGCGTCCAGAATCATGTACTTACTGAATCCTAATCCGATTTTTTTTTTTTTGGTTGGTAAATCATTAAATGACCTCTCCCGCTGTGGGCGGAGCGGAAGGGCGTGTCAGACTCTTACTGACTAAAACCTACCCGTGTTCCTTCAGTTGTCTGTGCGCCGGGGCCACGGTAACTCTTTCGCACAATCCGGGACCCCGGCAGGCATCGGCCCTATCGGACCCCGTCAATGGTGCTGACATCTCATCATCGACCCGGCATTATTTTCTGAGCTTTCTGTTTCACATAAAGAGTCTCACCGACTTACGTGCCACTCCTGTGTGTAGCTTGTGTGTCAAACATATTGCGCTGTGCGAAACGGTCGACTGCTAGGTCATTATCATAAGACCTTGTGATGAAGAGATGGTTAAAAATTGTAATGATCCTAATAATCTGCAGATTTTAATTTAGGAAACTTAAAATTATTTTTTATATTGGGGCGTAGGACAGGTTGAATAACTAATGTGACGGTATTTAGTGCTGA
Source organism: Dryobotodes eremita (assembly GCA_917490735.1). Taxonomy (NCBI): domain Eukaryota; kingdom Metazoa; phylum Arthropoda; class Insecta; order Lepidoptera; family Noctuidae; genus Dryobotodes; species Dryobotodes eremita. The sequence goes on from OU823261.1 coordinate 8,574,243, forward strand.
AGTTCTGTATATACGTAAGGTTGGATAGACCGATGAATAATGGACACTAGTTGAAACATTTCAATTCTCTTGATGCAGTTCTATGTTTGTCATTTTGTGTGAACAAACGGCACCGAATTAGTAGCAACGGCCAATAAATAAATGTAAAGCAGTAATAAGTACCTATTTAACAGTCTGTCGAATTAAATCTGTACAAAAAATAAAAAATCTCTTTGAGGCGCGCGTGGAACACGATCACACGACGCGCCGTCGACCCGGGCCTGGTCCTTACCGGGCGGAAAGCTGCCCATTGCTCGCCGTCCGCAAGCCCGCGCCTACGGTGACCGGGAGTCGGCAATCGACTCCCGACGCCCAGGGTGTCTCCTCGTGCGGCGACTAGGGGCGCGAGGGTGAAGCGATTGCCTTTGCCTCACGCGCTCCGCCTCCTCCTTCGCGAGCATTACTGCTTCGCAGAAGGAGGTGACGGTTTCCCATTCCCTCTCGCTCTGTACCATGGCCTGAACCAGGGCCGGACGCGAGAGGTCGCCGCCGCTGATCACCGCCACGAGGACACGGCGGTACTCCGCCCAAGCCGGGCAGACCTCCACCGTATGCTCCACCGTGTCCTCCGGTCGATCCACACAATGGTAACATCCGGGCGTTTCCTCCCGCCTTATTCGAAACAGGAACCTCCCTGCCACCCTGTATTATTAATCTGGTTCTCTAATTAATTAATAAGTTCTAGCACGTACTATGTATTTCATACTAGCCTACTCGCAACGTTAGGTTACATAACAAAATGTACAAAAAATTCAAAAATTATATCGGAACATTTTACTACAAAATAATCACCTCTCCGTATCGATGTAGCATTTCAAATTACCTCTATCACGTCTCATAACCATAACAATCTGCTTTCATGTAAAAGTTTTTAAAGTCTACAAAGCACAAAGCTCGCCTACGCACAGAAAACGAAAGTGACAACCGATTGTACACACACTATTAATTTTACTATAGAATATAAAAGCTAAACACACACATACCTACATGATAATAGGTATATTTTGTTGTTCCCACGGCCTGCCAAGCAAAGGTATGAAAGTGAATTAACAAATCAGCTTCAAAAAACATTGTGAAATGATCTCTAAAGCTCTTTAATGAAGAACTGAGAAACATAAACAAATGAGCGCTTTATTCGTACTTCAAATAACAAAACTAGCTTTAACTATTTATGTAAACGAAACACTCAATTAAGACCTTTCAAGTCTCGGAAAAATTATTTTATAATGAGCACTATTCACTTGCCAATTAACTTCGATTCCTATTACGAGCTTCTCGTCTTTGCATCGTAAAATATACTCTATACTTTTTAGTGTTAAGGGTGATTTTAAGTAAATGTCAGGTAACGATCTGATTAGTACAATGTTTGGTTATTCCAATATTGCTTTGCTATTATCAGTGTGGCCATAAAAACAGCAGTTATGGAGATCAGCACCGTAATTACGTAACACACTATATATCACAATCTGAATCATTTTGAAACCTATTGCTAATCCATTACTTCATATATTCGAAAAATTTGTCTGCTCAACAACGTAAATAACGCAATGAATGTCGTTGAACTGTCAAAATGAAACCCATTCCTAGTGTCAGTGTGTTACGTAATTACCCCGCTGTTTGTATAACTTGAGGATTTCCTACTGTCATCCATAAAAACATGCTATTTTTAATTTCCGGAAACAGCAGGATTCTAAGAAAGTGACATGTAATTTACTGGCGTAGCCGGCGATTTGTTACTATTTGAAGTAGGAAAGTCATGAGTCAAGTCATTTCTAGTTGGGAAGTATCGGCATCTGCCAACCATTTTCCCAACTATGATGGGTTAGACACCTGATACAACTGAATACCAATATTTTACATGGAGCGACTGCCTATCTGACCTCCACAACCCAGTTGCTGGGTAGCACGATACCCCTTGGTAAGACTGGTTGTCAGACTTTCGGGTTTGTGACTCATAACGACTGTCAAAGATCCCAGAAAGGCAGCCGAGATCAACGGCTTAACGTGCTTTCCGAGGCACTAAAGGTTCCAAGTATGTGAAGATGGTCATCCATGGACCGACCTAGGCAAGCACAATTCAACCAATCGATGGACCCGTGCAGCTGTAATTACTTGGCCACGAGCCCTTCTAGTCGACAAGTATGTGCCAAGATTACTATAAGTCAGTACGGCAGACAACAATAACTGTCAGACAAGATCATATAAAATGATAACAAAATAAACGAAAATCAAACGGAATGTACCTAACAGTAACTTCAGCCTGCCAGTGTTCACTTCCTTCTTAGCCATAAATTATCATCTTTCACACAATCCGTTTATCTTTTTTTTCTAAACCCACACACAAACTCACCCACATTCACCATTTACACTTTTCCTATCAGATGAAAAATTTAAATTACCTGCTTACATTTTATGGGCACAAAATAACACTTATCCTCAACAATTGTCGATGGCGACCAATAGAAAGGCGGGTCCATACGATAAGATATACAAACTGTCAACTGTTTTTCTTTCTTTCTTTTATAACTCTCTATTTGTGTGGCCCCATTCCTAAATATGCATCGGTTGCATATAGCAATAATTCAATCAATCCACACAAGTAGGTGCTCGGAATGTATGCTGTAATGTTAGTAAGCATTAGTATAGGTACGTCTTAGAGCACCAATCAATCGTAGTAATTGACAAGAGCACAATGTTTATTGGTTAAACTACAAGCGAATTAGACTGGGTTGGTTGATTTGGTTTATGGTTATGCCAAAAATGGTTGTTCTGTTTTGTAATTGGTCAGTTTGTTGTGCGACTTAGGTGCTCCTAATTGGCTATTGAACAGGGAAATAAGATATTACCCATGTTTTAATATCTTGTGGTAGATATCTTAAGATACACAGAAATCTTTTCATGGGATTATAGTCACAGTAACGTAATAATTCGCATAGTAGGTACCTTAAAAAGCTAACGAAACTAAAAATTATCTTAATTCCGTACCACACATCGAACCAATATATCAACTCAACAGTCCACACTGCTTGACATAGGCCACCCAGGCTGCGCCACAACGCCATATCCTCCACCTTCCGCATCCAGTCGATCCCAGCCACCTTTTTAAAGTCGTCGGTCCATCTAGCTGGGCGGCGTCCCACACTACTCTCCACAGGACACGTCTGCTTCACCGGCTATCGGTCCTTCGACAAACATGGTCGGACCACTCCAACGTTGGTTACCACACATTGGTAACAAATAACATAGCGTTCTACATAAATCAGCAGAAATATCATTATTGTCTTAAAAACTTAATACGATCATAAGAAACGTCGAACGTCGTCGATGTTAGAGAAAATCTCAAACATAGCGAGTCATTATAAAAATGTGCCCATTTTACTATGACAATGAATATTGCCAGCTTGTGTAGAAAGAAAACTATCGCCCTACATATGGTTGCTAATAGAAAAGTTAAAATAAACTGCCTCGTACATAACTAGATTGTGATCTAGGTGGTTACAGTGCATGGTGGAACTCGAGACTCATTGCCACATACACATACATACATAGCCACATACAGAGCAAAGTGCTTCAGAAATCCAGGTACCCTCCGTGAAATTATCAGTAACACCAAGGCGTTGCTAGCCTTCCTTGAGGAACAAGGATCCTTAGGGAACCTTCCCTAATCTAGAGATCCGTAGTTGCGGCCGAATTTATGGATGTTTCCTACTCCGTATCTCTTACGGACATAAGATTAGTCCGAGGCCCGAACAACAAATTAAAGACAAAACAATTTGACAGTTGTCCTTACTCCCCAAGTGCTTTTGCCCGTCCGAAAAAGTTAATTGATCGGGAGTAGAGTTCACTTCTAAGTCCCGAACTACTTTCAGACGGGCCCGTATCTTCGTTGACGGAATTAGAAACTAGGCCTGGGTCAAACGAATGACCGATTTTCCCACCCGTACGCAAAATACGCGCTTTGAAGTGGAGTAGCTGACACCAGCAGTCTTACTAACACTACTAAAGATGGGTACAAGATCGGCTACTGAGCGGGGCTCCTAGGTTCGATCTTTCGGTCGAACAATGTGCAATTGTTGATGTTTTAAGGTGTTGTTTTAATACTCGAAAAGTAGAGTTTGTTTGACTACTATTTTTTACTTTCCTTGTATTCGAAATGAAAAGTAGAGTGTTTAACATGGGTGAAAGTCATCAATTCCTTCTCGGACTATAGCCTCATATGGAAATTGATTCCTTTCGACACCACAACTACCAACAACAACAACAACACAAAACAACAACAACAGTATCAACAATAAACAATCACACACACACCACCACAACAACATCACATAAGAATCTACTATTCTTTTTCAATCAGTTATTTCTCAGCAGGAGCCTGGAATCTGGATCTTCATCCAGGTAACAGGCTCGCCACCTTTTACATGAGACTTACGGGTGTTCATACTATACAATCCCTGTTTACCCTTTTACGAAATATATTCGTGTTGTTACGTGTTTGAGTAAGAAAACTATCGCCCTACATTTTAAGTTTGTAGCTAATTAGAGTGGACTTAAAATAAACTTTGCACGTAGCATTCGAGTGCAACAAATTATTTGCGTACTCCGCACCAACTTTCTCTGTTGTACTCGTACTTTTGCAAGTTTTGTGAAATATTGAATCAAATATTTTGTGAATTAAGTATTTCAAACTTATGTGTTGTATTTTTGTTAATGTTTTGATTTTGAATACATCAGCTGTGTGTAAATTTAAATGTTCATCATTTCTATCCAGACTTAAATAAGATGTTGGGAGTGGAGTAAATGTTCAAAAGTAACCTTAACTTACAAAAAAAAAAAAACAACAACAAGTCAAATTACTGTTTCTTCTTCTCTCATTTATTATTACAAGCAGCGCCCCACGGTTTCACCCGCATAAGTCTCGATTACGTGAGAATTTCGGGATAAAAATCCTGTGTGTTAATCCAGGTTATGAACTATCTATGTAGCAAATTTCATCCAAATCCGTTCAGCCATTTTTGTGTGATTAAGGAACAAACATACAAACTTTCACATTTACAATATTAGTAGGATATTTTTGCTACACAAGAATAGGACTAGCAATAATCTTGCTATAAAGTCATATCGAGGTAAAAAGATTGGCGCAAGACTGATATCGGGACTGACTGTTCAAGGTTAACCATCCATACTGAGATTATTATGGCGTGTATTTAATCGAACCTCAAAAAATTCCCATTTCGGGCTCCTAAAAATATTATCGAACACTATGATTACGCCTCTTTTTGTTAATCTCAAATAATTACTACTTTGCGGTCCTAAAAATACTAAATAGCCAAGTAACAACAACAATAGTAGATACGAGTATAGCGCGCGGTTGGTCACAGTTCTAACCTAACATAACCATTTTGGTCGGGGTAGCTTTGTTAACGCGACCAGCCGTGAGAAAACGCCAGAAATGTAAAAACAGGATCATTCAAAAAACTTATTTTATTTTAACTTTTTTTTTTGACTTCATTTTAACTTGCATACTTTAGATTAATCGACAATAAAAAATCATTGAATACTAAAAATGTTCCGTTGCAAAAAAGGAGTGTTTTTGCAAGAGTGTCTAGAAAACCAAATAATTGATATCAAGAAAATTATATGTTAATCATTATTATCTTTAAACACTAAAGTAACCTAGTTGTTCTTAACTAACTTTCAAATTGTTAACAACTTTATATTGCCCATCAATAAGTATCTTTTGTTAATCGAGCGTATTGTTTTCAAGCGCCCTTTAAACAAGTTAGACTAAATTTAGTTTGAAGTTTTAGTTTTAGTGAGTGTTATTTTATGCTAAAACTGTAGACACTGACTAAATCTTAGACTGTAGATATAATATGTTAATAAAGTTTGAATTAATATTTTTTTTTAAATATTCATTTAGATCTTGAGTACTGTCGGTACCTACACACACGGAATTGAGAAACAGTATAAATATTTTTTTAATGACAAGATGCAGAGAAATAAAGCCGTCACCAGATAGATCGAAAATATTTTTGTAAGTTCCGATCCAGAACTCAAAAAATACCCAAATACCAGAATCAGAAACCGACCTTAGTTTGAATAACACTTCTGCTAACAAAAGCTTAACAGCCCAAACTCAATACCACTCTAGAACTCCTTATAAATGTTATTCCATACAAATCACATACACTTACACAAATAATCCGAATCGGAACACTGTTATTTACATGCGTGAACATCCAGACCCGCACCCTAATTACGTAACACATTTTCGCCAAACGATTACGACTAGTTTGCTTCGTTTCTATCGCAGTTTGCTTAATTTGACGACTTTCGTATTGCGTAACTCCACTATCGTGCGAAACCAACTGCAGTCTGTTTGAGACGCTAAAGAGTGAACGATATGCCAAAATTGCCAGGAAAAATTGGGCATATGTCTATTTTTCGAATTACGTAACTCAAATGACAAGTGAGAATTTGCTTGAATCGTTGACATGAAACCAACGGCTAGTCGCATTGAAACCGAAGGCAACCTTCTGCTCGCAATGGTTTTCTGTTCCACTTAATTTAGGATTTATACGTATAATCTCCATAATTATTTCGAAAAAATGTGAGTGGTAGTCTTCCTGATAAATTGTGAATGCATTTTTGTGTAAAACCTCAATGATAAATCAATATTAATGATATTTTAAAAATCGAGGCAGGGTGGTGAATTTCTTAAAATAATTGTAAAAATCTTCATCTGTTACAACTTACAAGTGCTTACAACCTAAACTAAAGATATCTTCAATTTATGATATTACAGAATCGAGATATTTTGTTGGCATTTTAATGAAAGACAAATTCGTACCTCGTACCGTATGTAACAAACTTATTATAAGCCACAAGCTTAGCAACCCATCTATCAATAGAATTGTATGCACCTAATTGTTATCTACAGCAGAATATTGCTGTTCTATGAAGTAAATAGATTAGGGTTTGGGTTTCCGGTGTCAGGCTCAACTACATTATTCAGGAAATATTTAAACTTTCTCTCATGCGCTCACAGCAAGCAGTAGGTAGGTATATAAATTATCCATGATGTTGGGAAGACATTGAATGCCAAATTCTACCAATCCATACAATATATTTGTTCCATTTAATTTTACCCCATGTCCAAATATTTCATGTTAAATGTGAATAAATGCTATTGTCAGTTAAGATTGTATATGATATAAATAAAACAGTTTTTCTTTGTTTACCATAATTTATGTTTCTATTTACTTGTACCTAATGAATGACAGTTAATTTAGCTAAACACCACTATTTTCTAATTAGTATCACTATAATAGTAAACACTTCTCAATATTAAAAAAAGCTTACTAAGTATTCAATTTTTAAATATTTCATACCAAGTTATTTTTATTTTTACCTTTAGTTCATAATTAAAGCACTCTATATTAAAGTTTACACAGTTATCAATTAACACAATAGGTACATATGTTTACATTGCTGTTATGCAAGACTATAATCAACAGTTTCCTAAAATAAAATGCATTAGCTTTTATGAACAATCTTCAGTTTCTACTTTTGTACTTGAGAAGCTTGAAAAGTGAAGTAGTTGCAGAGCCGCAGTAGCAATGTAATGTCATAAGTAAATAGCAGCAGTGGCAGAAGTGAACAGCAATGGAGCAACATCATTCATGCTGCCTTCATGTCTTCGTAGGTGAAATGCCCCGGGAACTCAGCTACAATTTGAAAAGAAAATCAAAATTATTTTCTGTTCAAATAAAGTATATAAACATTATGCAGCAAACTAGGCATATCAACTAGACCTTCATCAGCCCATGGCTGGACAAAAGCCATCATCCTACTCATTGCTGCAGGTAGTTTAATTTCTTCTTTATTTAGGGCTGATTTTTCAATCTCCAGATATTTTTATCTAACATAACACTAAATTAGAATGGTAAACATTAGTTAAGTGTACATAAAATTATTATGTATGTGACTATGTAGGTAGAAAGTTCACTCAAGGAATATATTCATAATTATGTGAGTTGCTGCTTGATTCTTAACTATGTGTCAAAAGTTTACCTTCAATAATTAATACAGAAGATTGGTTTCCAATGCCCAACATTGCCACAGCAAATCCCCCTATGTCAACTAGATTGATGTTGGTGGGTTGTGTTCCATTCAGCTCTATCACCATCTGCGAAAATATTATGATTAATGTTTTGTAGTTAGTTGTTATTTCATTAGTGGTTATTAGGTGTAGTTAGTCTGTTTCAGCGTCTACATAGGTACCAACAAAAATATTAATTAACAATTTCAGTTGTTAGAAGGTGAGCTTGACAGACATATACTAACTACAATCATTATTTTAGCTGCAATAAACATCTAACCTCACGTAAGTTGTTTGAGAGTCTACACAAATAAAAAGGAATGATAGTCCGTATGTAGACTGACCAATAATGTACCTACAGCCACAATAATATAATGAGATACGAAGGTATACTCCTACACATGTAATTCCTATATATATTGGCTTACTTACTTGTAGTTTCACTATTGCCAGACGTCTTCAGCAAGCCACAAGAAAAATGTTCCAAAACTGCAACATAGTCCCATGTTTCTGCATCAGTATGGGAATAGTAAATATAATTTTGGTCAGTTGATCGTCTTGGGTTTGTATGTTGCAAAATATAAAATAACTAAATGTAAACAAAAACATTCATAATAACATTTACCCAAGTGTTGCCAACTTTTTTTCCCCGAATCCACTACTAGCGGTGTACCGTGTATCACAAAATAATTATGTAGATACTTGAAAAATTTGTGAAGATGTTTGGATGTTTGCTAAATACACAATAATGGCCTAACGGTGAAACTTTTTATCCCAGAAGTATGTTCCCGTCGAATATTTTTTCGAAATGACATTGTTTTTCGATCTCCACATGGGCGCAGCCTCTGTGTAACTTCACTACTTATAATATTATTGGTCATGCTGAACGGTCTTAAAAATTCAGCGTTCGAATCCGGAGTGGTTTCGGCATTTGAAATAAATCAATCGTAAAATTACTGACACATGTTCTAGACAAACAATAAAACATGCCACTATCGTGTTATTTTTTTTTTTCGAGTCACAATTTTAGTAGTTGATGGTAGTATTTTCTACAAATTGAATTAGACTAACCACTGGACCAAACTACCTGCCACTAAATGCAAAATTTTGTCTGCCCGGAGGGGTCCAAACCCCTAGGTTTAGTGGAAATTCCACTAAGTTGACAACACTGCTTTTCTACGACTTTTTCATTGGCCACAGATAACAAAAAGGTGAAAATAAAAACGTTTTGTTACGTATTTCAATTATGGTAGCTTTTGGTAGAAAGTGTTTTATAAATTGGTTTTTCATTTTTAGGCAATCATTGTACATTTCTATTTATAAGCAATAGTAGACCATCAGTTGTGAATAGAACAAAATTATATTATAGCAAAATTATTCGGAAGCGAATAATTCTTTTATGATGAAATAAAACGTATAGGTTCGCCAAAAGTGGGCAAGCATTTTTCCCAGCTCTAACAAATTAAGCAGAATCTGAATGGTTTTTCTTACGCAATTCCAAATATAGGAACCGATTCCGATCGGAGTTTGCTTAATTTCGGAATCGCATTAAGAATCAAAATTTGTTACGTAATCAGGGTGCCGGAACTAATGTCGGTCAGCACACGCAAATATTTGTTTTAGCGAGAAAATTGAACACTGAGCTCGCTCAGAAACTAGGAATTTAATATAACTTTATCAATTTATGGAAGTGTCCATCAGATCAGACTGAGATATTTGTTACATTGCATCATCCATATACAGGATCAAATTAAATTAGCTAACGAAACTCCGCAGACGTAATGGATACAGATATCGAAACATGATACAACAAAAAAAATATGAATTTAATAAAAAATTTTAGGGGTCCTCAACCGCAGTTAGTGTAGTCACTTAAAATATCAGTTAAAAAAACAGTTTTTTTTAGACCTTTGAAGACGTAATGGGTGTCGATAATTATAACTAAACGCTATAAAACAAAAAAAAATAAGATTTTCTTAACTCATATTTCAAGTAACAACAGTGCCAACGGTCGCTGACCCCAATTCTTTTTGTCAAAGCTTGTTTATTTTTATTTTGTCGTGTTTAGATATCGATACCCATCACGTCTGCAGAGTTTCACTAGCTAATTTTATTTGACCCTGTATACCTACGTAGTAATTATGGCTGCATCCTGTAACGGTAATTCTCGAAAGTAAAGGCTTTGATACAACCACGGTAATCGTTAGCAGATGGCATTCATTTGACACCTGAAAACTGAAAATGTAGGTATCAGAGAATGGGGCCCAGTAGATCGTCTTTAAACCGTACAGTTTTGAAGTTGAGAATATGTCACATGAATTTTTGAGTTATACACACACATGACTTTATGACTTTTCGACTTTTTTCGCATGAACATTAGAATAGTTCAAAAGTTTTATCGGGAAAACGTAACAATACTCAATAAATTTTTAGATTTATATTATAATGCAGATAAAAAACGCCTCTACAAGTGACGGTACTTACCGTTCATCCGGTATCCTAGAGCAGTCAGCCGTGCTATTGGAAGCTGCTGACTGGCTAATCTTTAAGCTCATTATGAGTTAATATTCTTATACAGGTTGGCAGAGATTTTGCCGCGAAAACTGAAACCATGAATTCAGCACATGATTCGAGACTAGTGTAGAGATATTTCTCCAGTTATCCAAAAAACATCTGCTGTTTCATAGAAAAGTGCAATACACCTACGTTATCAAATTGTATGGGACAGCAATTTTTTTTTTTGTAACCGTTGTTTTCAACGCAGGAGGATTCAGAATCATATACTGAATCTATGGTAACAGGTTACCCGTCGATGACCCTGTCACCCTATATAACTTGAGTCGACATGACTAGATCAGAAACTTATCAGCTTGGGGCGACACAAAGGCAAAAAAAATCTCCGAGTCATAAATCGGCACGCGTACTAGTTTGTATAGTCGACCGCACGTCCGTGATAACACTTCGACCTTGAGCACGTCTAGCGTAGTACGGAATTTCAATAGGAATAAGAGGCCAGCTTCTGGTTTTGTTACCATTGATAATGTCTCGCTGATGGTGGCGCATGTGTTGGATCATTTAGCTCTCTTCAAAATGGTTGAGCTGAATGTTGCTAAGCCATGCGTCATGTTTGTGAACGTGCACCGTCAATGGGGACTGGTCATCTCTTAACTGCCACGGCCTCAATCAATCAATCAACTCAGCCTATCGCAGTCCACTGCTGGACATAGGCCTCTCCCATGCTGCGCCACAACATCCTGTCCTCCGCCTTCCGCATCCAGTCTGTCCCAGCCACTTTTTTGAGGTCGTCGGTCCATCTAGCTGGGGGGCGTCCCACACTACGCTTGCCGATACGCGGACGCCACACCAGGACTCGTCTGCTCCACCGGCCATCGATTCTCCGACAAACATAGCCAGCCCACTGCCACTTCAGCTTGCTTACTCTACCACTGCCACGGCTTATTTTAATATAATTTAATATTTTAATTGTTTTTATCTTTTTATTACGGACGGTTTTAACGTTCTGCATAGTTCTCACATGCATAATTTCAACATGAATGATGTAACCAATATTTTGTTACCATATTTTGATTTAAGGCTCGTACACACTTTCGCGACGCGACGCCCAATACAAAGGCACCGCTCGTAGCGCGACGAGCGGTGCCTTTGTGTAGCGCTGTCGCGTCGCGCCTGTCTGTGGGAGCCTTCAAAAGAGTGTCTGTGGAGTTTCTTGTCCGTTCTTCTCCATATGTACCTACTACGCTTTGGAAAGGGCAACTAGCTTCATCTTTCTGACCGACCGACCTTGACAATTCAAAAGTGCCTGTAATTGGTTTATTTTAAATAAATACTTTGAATTGAGTTGAGAATTGACGTGCGGCTTATCGTACATCTATCGCTCAGCTTTGTTAAGTATGAGTTTTTATTTTTCGAAACGAAATAAAGTACATTCATGTTCGATGTAAAGCCAACCTGTTGCTGCAGCCAACAATGTTTAGTATTCATTCAATCTATTCAATACAACCGACGATCATGTTGTCGATACATAATTTGAACGAATTTACTTATAATGGGAAGACGATAAGTTACTAATATTGTGTATGATTAATGATACTTAGCTTTTATTTAATCATACATTACAACTAATAAATATTAATAAAGGAAAGTGAAACTGCCTGACAGCTGTTTTACTTTTACAGCTAACCGATTTTGTTAATTTAAGGCGCTTCCCCGACCAAACGACCTTGAGCGTTTGATCCTTCTCTGACCCGTCGCTGAGTTTCGCTCTGTCCCGCTCCGGGACGCCCGCCCGCTTATCATAAAATTCACAAAAATACTGGAATTATTTTAATAACAAAAGACAAGCGATCTTTTAAAATAAAAAAAATTATAGAGATTTTTATATGACCTATCCATTAGTGTAATCCTCAAGTCATTAGAGCGTCACCTTTAGCAAAAGATGCATGCAATCAAGAATTTTAGTCACCTTTTTACAAGGAGATTTTAAATGTATTTATAATACATAAAAGCAAATAAGAACGTGCAATGTGATGATAGTATATCAAACATTATTAATGTGCTTTTAGATCTAGTTTATTACTGATAATTAATGAGTTAATAGCCTCTGAATAACGCACTAATGCAAGGTTTTGCTCGGGGTAGCGCCTTAAACAAAAGAAACCAGAAAGAAGAGCAGTAGTTGCCCAGTGGTATCGGCCCCAACTTACGAGTTGTAGGCCGCTAGTTCGAACCCAGGCAGGCACTTTACTTTGTGTATTTAATTTCATTACCACTGCTCTCAAAACGGTGAAGGAAAACATCGTGAGGAAGCCGACATGTCCTAGAAATAAAAAATTCTAAGACATTTGTCATCTACCAACCCGCACTGGGCCCGCGTGGTAGATTATGGCCCTCTCCCTCTCACAGAGAGGAGGCCTGTGTCCCAGAGTGGGAACATTAAAGGCTATTTAAGAACAATATAAATACTTATAGAGTTTCCTACGAGTACAGTGAATCATGATAAACAAAAGTACTTACAGGAAAAAGTAAACTAATATGCAGTACTCAGTACAATCTCGTACGGTCAGCGACAAAAGTCCATTGACACTGCTACTTTTACATAATTATGTAAATTGACCCAAAATTATTCGATACGCATTTCAACATTTCATATAAATTATTAAAAGCAAGTAAAACAACTTTTATAGAAACATAATAAAAATTATTAAACTAAAACTTTATTACAAAGATTATATTAATGATTTCGGTCTTCTTGCACACTTAATAACAAAGTAATATTAATTTTATACGGAGAAAAAAGTGAGTGTCGAACGACGTCATGTTAGATCTGTCAGTTGATTTTGACAGTTCGGCTAACTTCACATTGTTGACGTTTCCTTATAATATTATATTCTTTTAATTTTACTTCTGTTCTGATTTTAATTAAATATTCAGCTCAATAAATAATATTAAAAAAACTGATGTGTCAATCGACTTTAGTAGGTAGCTGACTGTAATACCTAGGAGATGAGTAAAAGGTCCCGCAGACAGGCGCACGCGCCTGTTTGCGGCAACCTTAATGGAAATAATGTTTGTGGGCCATGCACTTTCCATCGAATGAAACAGGATGCGTCTTGACAGCTACATAGTCACTAATAAATAGTCCTGTCATCTGTATCTACGCTTCAACAAAGCTAATGTTCCTGGCTCATTACTCACAATTAGAACAACGTGTGGGGGCTGTAGAAATGATCCCACCTCAGACGTCAAATAATTTTCACTTCAACATTCTTCGAAAGACAGGAATTCCCACACGTCTCCTGGTTTTACATCAAAACGTATGTATTCTAAGGACATGTAAATGCAAAACAGACATTGTCTTATGTCAAACGTTCGCAATAATGGGACGGCTCCCTTAGGGTTGAACGTGTGAGGATGGAATATTAGTGAATTTATTTTAGAGGTTCCAGTAAAATGGTTCTTATTTTATATGCTTGGGTGATAACCAGAGATCGGATATTCGGATGCATATTCACCTATAGTTGAGATGTTGACTAATATGGAATGCGCTTTTGTATCGAAAAAATCCCGCTAACGCTACGATCCTTACATAATCCTTTTGCTTCGGTTGCGTTCATACATCAGTGGGGTAGTTACTTAACACACTAACAGTAGGAATGGGTTTCATTTTGACAATTCAACAACATTCATTGCGTTATTTACGTTGTTGAGCAGATTTTTTTTTCGAACATATGAAGCAATGGATTAGCAATAGGCTTCAAAATGATTCAGATTGTGATAGATAGTGTGTTACGTAATTAGGGTGCTGGTCATACACGCATAAGTTTTTTGATTGTGCTACTGTCATACTTATTTCCACTGTGTTCTCATAATCCGGTAAAAAAGGTACCTATGGGATGCCAGTGAAATGGAATGTCGATAAGACTTTTCAATTTTGTATCCAGGTTGACGTCTTCAATGCATCGACACGTATCTAACCTTAGGTGGACGTGACCTACGACGTATTGCAGTTATAAAATACATAGGTTTACGCATAACATTAGAAACGCAGAAAAACAAAGGTTTGTCTATTTTAACATTTTATGAAAGTCGTTGTGGGACGAAAATAACTTTTGATTCGTCATTAACACGGAAACCTATCAATGCTAACACTATACAAAATGTTCCAACGTTCTCATAGGTAACAGGATTTGAACACAAGAATGTACCTATGCCCAATAAGTAAGACAAACAAATGAAAATCAAAGATAATGACATTAATCTTTAAGGTTAAACAGTATTTCTGCAACAGCATATGGTGTCGTTACTTACAAACACGAACCACGCTAGTATCTATTCAAAACATTGAATCAATTTCAATCCTTTGTCTAATAACGATAAACTAGTGAGACAAAGTGTCCAATTTACTTAACATGTCATACAGCGCCCCAAATGGAACTAAATAGAAACAACCGAATTTGTCATATTTTTGACATTAATTTGTCCATATCCAAGATTTTTTCCATTAACCCAAGATATAATGACCACATTAAAAGTAATGGTGCGTTAGTTGATTCTTGATCGTAAGTGCGGACGCAAAGACTATTATAACAACGTTTTCACACGATACATCAATGAGACACCCACTCAAACATAGAAACATGAATATTTCTCGCGCGGCTGCTCTGAATGCAAAGTAGACATTGTGTCTTGTCAGTCGTTGGCAATGATGCGACGGCTGTTAAGGCTGACTAGGTATGTGGACCATAAAATATGCCTTATTATTATTATGTAGCTAAGGTATCTATCTCACAATACTTAAGTCGAATTTCACCAATAAAACTGAACGCGATCAGCATATCACTCATTGGCAAGAAAGGTGACAAAACTAAAAAATGTGCAATTTTGAGTAAGGTGAACGTGGCAAATTTTATTATTTTTGCCACAAAAACGACATCCAGCTAAGCCTAAAAATAAGGGAGCTGGAGAGGTTGGGACTCTTTATACTTCGTCGAACTCTTAACGCTGCTTGTGAACTTTTAAATTATCATACGCAAGAAATTATCTTTTTTAATTATGTTAAGTTCCTCGGAAATGAACGATAACTTAACCGAATTCGAGAGCTGTCAGTGTCATTGTTGCTATGGAATATTGACACTGACAGCTTTGAACGCGGTTTAGATGTGCTGATCGCGTTTATATAAATAAATTTATATCGTACTTATAAAAATAAAGTTCGCCCTTAGTACGTCCAATGCACTTTCGGCAATCGGAATTTACCTAATCTTTTTGAATAGCTAATCTTTTTCCATCGTATGCAATTAATTTAGTTACTATAGTTCAACCAAAGAAAAGGAGTAGACCTTTCAAATCGATTCTGTGCCTTGTAAAAGTAGCATTGTTATTTCCGCCTATAAATTCACCCCAGAAGGATTACTATAGTAGGCACAGTACCTAAGTACTCTCCAAGTATAGCTCCCAACATCAACAGGAAACCTTTGTGTCAAAATACAACATATGTAATCAGCCCAGCTTTTCTAATTTAGACCCCAATCATAAAATCCGATAACATTCTAAAAGTACCCACTTATTTCCATATGCCTCGGAAAGCACAGCTAATATAACTACTAATTCCTCCATTCACTACCTACTCCTTTTTCATTCACCCGTTACTACATTTCAATGGGCTCTGTGAACAAGCTTTCGATAAAATCAATGCGTGACTATGAATACGATTGAAGGTAGACAGCCCCAAGTTAATTTATAGCTAACGTGTGTACGCAAATGATCAGCTAAATGGTTGTAAATCAATCGGATAAGTTTATTCTATATTGCTATGTTAATTGGATGTATTTCTGAATTCTTTAGGAATTGGAATATTGGAACTTAAATTGGTTGGTTTCTGGCGTGAAGTCTGTGGGAAAATTTCCGCGATGATATTGTAAAGTCGGGAAAATTTATTATTAAGCTGCTACCAATTTAAATTGTCCGCATATTCATAATTATCACAACTGTCATCGTTTGACAGTTGTATGAAAGTGCTAGAACACGGAAAATGAAGTAGGGTGTCAATTTGTTTAACAATGAATTTCTATGATTGAACCTATTCACTGGTACTAAATGAAAACTCTCTGAAAAGTTTATGTATAAGCAGGCTGTTTAGCAACAGACGACGGCCTTTTTAATAAACGACCACGAAAGATCTTGTCATCGTTATAATTGCCTAATAAAAACGGCGCCTGCCACAATGGGTAAATACTTCATTGTTGGTCATCTGCCGAGCCTTTTTCCAATTTGCTGTGGTTGACATCTGAATAGCTGTTTAGTGGTTGGTGTATTTAGCACCTATCCATATACCAATATGGCCAAACTTTCGGGTCGACCCATAAAGTTGCTGCCACTGTTTAATTAAATAAAAATAAAATTAGGATAAAATAAAATTGTTATTATTATTAAATATTATTTAATTAAATTATTATTATATGTCAATCAATGATTAATTAATTATTAATAACACTAGTTTTTAAGCTCGCATTAATGTACAAAAAAATATGGATGTAATCGTAGGATGAATCTGGAATAAATAATTTATTATTATTTCGTTTATTTTTCTTGACACATATTGAATAATTTTTAAAAACTTTTATTAAAAAAAAAATATATATATTATTATTATTATTTACGCAGACCGGCTTCAGCAAGTGTAGCTTAACTCGGGCCCCAATTCTGTATGCTAATTATTATTCCCCGCGGAATCATACCACGTCAATATCGTGTCTTGTAGAAACGGTTTCATTTATTGTATCATAGAGAATAAGTTAGAAGCAGATGTCGTGGTTAGATAAGGAATTGACGTGGTTTCGAAGTAAGGAATCGTTAAGTGGTCATAGTGAATTAGGGCCCCGATCGATTGCCCATGCAGCTGTTATTTATTAGGCCTATTACTTATTGTACAAGCAAAAGAGACAAAAGCGACACTTTGTTTTATTCTCGTAAGATATGTCATGTTTGGTCCACGCTTATCGTGCATCAAACTGCATTGGAGACAGTTTGGTATCAGAGAGAACATTAGTAAGGGTCGAATATCTCGAACAATCAGACGATTAATTATCTCGACCGGGTTATCGTTACCTAGTTGTAATTACGTAGTAATTTACATAGATAATACTGTTACTGCACAATATGATTATAGTTTGCATTCCATCTTCCTTCTGTGGACCACCTTAGTGGCAATAAATAAATAGCTAGTAGCAACTTTTTGTAATGATTCAAAATGAAATACACAAAAAGATTTACACCATTTGCACAGGTTCATTTAGTTATGGAGGTATATCAGACTATCAGTTTTTTGCCAGTACCTACGCATTAAATAGTCGAGATCAGGGCCCGTTCCTTCACTGTTACAGGAGTGGGTTTTGTGGCCAAGTAAACAATGGAATACCTAAATCGTTTGACATTACCATCTCTAGTAAAAGATTGAAGATGCTCGATCTTCATGTATTCAGCGCATTTACCCAAATACAGTGAGTTCCACACTATACTTATGAGCAAGACCAAACATAAAGCAATTATCACTAGTCAAGTTTACATTGATAGTGTTATTACCAGTAATAGATCATTATGAAACCTACAAAGGCGTAATCAACCCAATTGCACCACCATCATTTTATTTATTTCCGCCGAACGTTCCATAATTACATGTCTGTCAAAGGTGAACAAGAATTAGGGTCATAATCCACAATGGTAACGGTGAAGGGCTTATAATAAATAATACAAAGATACCGGCACAAAATAGATAGGCACAGAAGTTCCATACAATGAGCATAAACCCAAGCACAAATAAACATACTTTATAATCTGGTATAAAAGTATACAGAGTTAGCCTCCTCATATCCGCCCCGATCCTTGCTCGAGCCAGCCCACGCCGCTGAGCCTGTAGCTTTAAATTCGTCTCCTAATAATAATAAGTCCGATCCAGCCTGTCCCTTGCTGCCCTCTCCTAGAGACGCCCTAAGCCGAAGCTCGTACCCCGCAGCGGGTGCCCTTAGCGTGTTGTCGCCTAGTTTGTAAGTCTTTTAAACCCTGGCTGGGGGCCTTCATTTATTTAGGGCAACCACAGGCATGTCCGGTTAAGCAGCCGACGACCTCCTAGGTTGACTCAAACACACACACTCTAGATTGAATAAAAAAAAAAAACTCATATACCTTGGTTCTCCGCTTCGAAACTAAGTCGCTGTCTTGCGAGTCTTGCTGTCCTGGCATCGTATGAGGTCAGGACATATTGCACTAAACAATTTTGCTTTTCTCATGCGAAAATCGGACTCTCCTAACTGTGAGGTGTGTGGTAAAATAGAGGATGCACATCATGTGTTGTTGGAATGTGTCCGATATACTAACAAAAGAAACGCACTTCTCAACTCGTTGAAATTGTCGGTAATGGCTGTTGGAATGTTCCATGGTATTTTACTAAGCCTACTTCTGAAGCAGCAAAAATATTATATATATTTTTTTTAGATAATATATTGTTTTGTGTGACTAAGACTATTTTGATTTAGTTTAGGAGTCAGTTGTTATTTGTAAAAGCACGATAGGATTGACATCGTCGCATACGAGTATGTGTACAAAAATCCCTTAAAAAAAACATAGATTTAAGCAAATTACACGCTTTACGTACTGCGAGTGCAAGCGCAGACAGGCATCAGTTTGATATTTAAGTCCGCCTGTTTGGGGTCATTGTACAATCTCATCATCATCATGTGACATGTCCATATGTCATTGTTTTATATCTTCATCAGTTTTAAAGTTGTCTCTTTTATCAAGTCAGGACGTATAATACCTTTTGAAGCTACGGCCCTGAGCAGACTATTGCACAAATAAAAAATACCATTACACCTTTGACCGATGTCGAGCTGACATCAACCTAGAACCTTTTTAATGGCGTAGGCATTTTTTGAAATAAGAAGCAGTTTTTTTTAATAGTGGGAATCTGTCAGTGTCACATTTTAATCTGGTCAGACATGTAACGAAGATGGCTGAATGTCAGTCTGCAGTATTGACTTTACTACACAATTATTACGCTGAGTCGGTAAAGCAGATTCTATTGTGCAATGAACAAACAAAAGTAGCCTTAAGAACATATTTTAGATATGACTTTACTTACGAACCTGAAAGCTGAACCTTCTATAACTATTCTGTGTCACCGGAATCGAAATTATGAACTTTCACCTTAATGGCTATTAATAGTAATAATTCTTTCTTTGGGTGATTTGTTACGGAATTTACAACAATACATGAATGCGCTAATGATTTTTTATATTGTGACACGTCATGCTGTGATAAAAGAATGGCAGAAAGATCGTGTTATCTCTCTATGCGGTTTATTGGAGGCAGTGAAGTCATAGGTATAATTTAATGCCCATAGGTTCTGGGTCAAGACCGTCATAATTAATGTCTTGTGCCATAATATTTAAAGTTGTATTTTATCTATCTTCAATCGCTGTCAATAAATCAAGAACTTACCTCGTTTGTTTCTATTTTAATAAAATGATATTTATTACGTACGCTGGTTTCTACAAGTTCTTTTGTTATTGCTGATTCTGTGGATTTCAATGTTCTTCTGATTCTTAGATTTCTTGATTTATCGTTTCTATTCGTTGTTTTAGATAAATAGGTACTTGGAGGAAGACATCGGATTTTAAAACAAAAACAACAAATGTAGATAAATTCTACTATAATATATAATATTATATTTTAAATGTGTTTTTTTTTATGTTTCGATGTTTGTTACTCAATTATGCAAAAACGGCTCAACGGATTTAAATTCAATTTGGCACACCGATAGTTTATAATATAGTATAACATAAGGGAAGTATCTAGTATAATATAAAAATAAAAGCAAAATAGGACCACACGTGCGCCTTTTATTCAATTAAACACAAATCAAAAAACAATTGCAATATCTTTCAAATCGTCCCAGTTAATCTTTATATCAATAAAAACATATAGAGCTGAGCAAAAGACACAATTGTTTATCAAGGAACGCTTGTAACGACAATTTAATACTATTAACCTACTATGTACTGATATACTCGATTAAAATGTGTATCCTCCGGACCCCAGGCGTCAATGTATCGAAAAATTCATTAAAATACCACTGAAGTGTAACGACAAAGGGTCTTATTATTGAGCTATTGACATCGATTTAATTAGTAACATCTACTTATTGATACAGAAGTTTTCCGGTTCCCGGCTTATTGTCAGCCTGATAAAGTTTATTGTTTTTAAGTTTTTTTTATAAACCCTTATTGGTTGAACAGATGGCCGTGTTCTGCTTCAAGAAATTATATCATCTATAACTGACGCGCAAAAAAATCGGCCCACACCGTGCTTTCAATTTGAGAGATGATATCTCAAAAATCTTAATGAATATAATTTATTAATTTATATTGTGTGAAGGTAGGTAAGGTACAGTATATTAGCACTGTATACACTATATTTGGATAAAAGCAATATTCTTGACAAGATCGACTCAATTCTTCAGATGTCCTCATCGCTCACTTGTGCATGAATTTTTTTGCCAATGAAATTGACAAAAGAATAATTTTGTTTATTTCTGTTCGTTTAATGAAAATTTAACTTGTTTTTTTAACGGACTTCAAAAAAAGGAGGCTCTTTATTCAAACCCCCATGTTTGTAAGTTCGTGATTTTTTCATGATATTTTAAATCAGTTTTTATAATTCTTTAACGAACGTAATTTACATACTTTCAAGAAGGTTTTAGTATACAATATATTAGGTTATTGTTAGTAAACCTTGTTAAATTATATTGTTTCAAATCGAAGAGCACTGGGTGGGTCAATTTTATTGCACGCCAGTGTATGTCAATGCACTCTCTTCATAGTGATTAATTTGATTAACTTATAATATGATGCATAAAGGCTTATTTTTAGAGAATAAATTGAAATACGGTTGTGGATATCCGTGACTTTTAAAGAAAAACCATTATATTTTTGCGATTTAATATCATCGATCTCGCTTTCACGCTGAAATCTCTATGAATAAAATAATCAATGATTATTTTATTATTATCTCGTTTATTTATTTTCATACTTATTAAATACATTTTTAAATATTTTTATAAAAACATTTTTTTTTTTAAACATTTTTTTTTAAATTTAAGAATTTAAAAAATATTGGTCCGCTAGTATCGGGAGCAGGGTCCAAGCTACTGGTGGTTAGGGCTCCAGAGACAGGAACCTCCTCACGATGCGAGCCGTATCGAGGACTACTGCCTTCTGAACCAGGCCCTTGTTCCAACCGCCTAACGAGAGACTCGAGAGATGTTGATCGAGACTTTCAGCCATCAGGCCATTGGCCAATACGACTATCGGCACAATGACAGCCGAGCTCACGTTCCACATGTCAACAACTTCGTCTGCGAAGTCGAGATATCTAATTTGTTTCTTTTTCTCAGCTTTATTATTATTTTATTACAAAAAAAAAAAAACGATTATAGCATTAGCCTTCATCGTTTTTATCTGTAATTAATTTGTTTTTCGTTTAATTAACTATCCTAAAAATCACCTCTCCCTTAAACTTAACGATATCCAAAACGTTTAGTCTCGGACATGATCACAATAAACGCTATGTCGGCTTATTTGACGCCCACCGCATGAAGCATTGTGTGCCCTACATAAAGGCG
This sequence comes from Dryobotodes eremita, assembly GCA_917490735.1. Lineage (NCBI taxonomy): Eukaryota > Metazoa > Arthropoda > Insecta > Lepidoptera > Noctuidae > Dryobotodes > Dryobotodes eremita. The sequence continues at coordinate 8,596,583 of OU823261.1, forward strand.
GTATCATAAGTGATAAGGTAATTAATTCTAATTACTGAGTGCTAAGAATAAATTTAGACATCTAAAACTATATATGAAGATAGTACTGTATCTATTTGTAATACCTAGAAGTGTTATACGTTAACCATCTTCTATAGCGCATGTCAATTTTTCTTCGCAATTGACTGACTCGCTAACACACAGACTAACAGCCACTTGAAATAATATCATAAAATTTAAAAATATGTTGTTTATACTCGTATGCTAAATGCACCTCTATTTCTAGTATTTGGGCATAAATGTTTTTATTTGCTAATCCCACCGCTTCCGGGACGTATTAATATAACTGGCAATGTGATTCAAAGGAGTGTCCGTAGAGTTTCTTGCCCGTTCTTCTTCATAGGTACTTACCTATTATGCTTTGGAATGGGCAACTAGCTTCATCTTTCTGACTGACCGAGCGCTTGACAATTCAAAAGTGCCTCTAATTGGTTTATTTGAAATAAATGCTTTGAGTTTGAGTAGAGTGACATATTTTTCAAAAAATTACATAACAAGATTGTCGGATTGTCGCCTATCGATTTGATTAAATACTAGTTTTTGCCCACGGCTTCGCTCGCGTAAAGGCCAAAAGTTATTCCACAAGAATGTACTACCGGGATGCATGGTATCCTATGTCCTAACCCAGGTCTTGGCCTATCCCTATGGCTTTCGTCTAAATCTTTTCAGCCGTTACGGCATAAAAAGGTAACAGACAGATAATAAATTCAAATGATAGGGTTTTTTAGGGTTCCGTACCCCATAATAAAAAATTGGAAACCTTTTATGATGACTTCCTTATTTGTCAAGACACTTTTTCTCAGGAACGCGGAGAGGTATAAGTTAGCTGTACAAGTCACAGTGAACGACACTACAAGGGCCATTGTAGCGAAAGGCTGCCCGCAAGGGGGAGTCCTCTCGCCGCTTCTATGGAACCTGGTCGTAGACAGCCTCATCAAAGAACTCAACAACAAAGGATACTTCACAGTAGGTTACGCCGACGATATAACTATAATAATAAAAGGTACCCACGAAAACACCCTATGCAACCTCATGCGCCAAGCCTTGAAAACAGTAGAGGTCTGGTGCAATAAACACCAGCTATCAGTAAACCCCACAAAAACCGAACTAATTCTCTTTACAAAAAGGAGGAAATTGACGGCACTCCAACTACCACGCTTCTTTGGAACTACCCTAAGCCTTTCAACCGAAATCAAATACCTGGGCATCTATTTGGGCAAACAGCTGAACTGGGCAAAACATACTAACTACATTACTACAAAAACCAGTATATCTCTGTGGCAATGCAAGCGAATGCTTGGCAGGAATTGGGGGATTAGCCCCAAGGTCACTTACTGGCTATATACCACAGTCATCCGACCAATTATCACATACGGCTTAATAGTCTGGTGGCCCAGGACAGATTTGAGCACAGCCCAGAGAGACCTTGAAAAAATAAACGGTTTGCTTGTGTAGCAATCACTGGCTGCATGAGAACCACACCCACTGCGGCCCTACAGGCGATGCTTGGACTACCACCTCTGCACCTCGTCGTGCAAGAGGAGGCCGCCCTGGCTACCTTTAGGCTGCATATATCAGGGACCCTAAGCAAAGACTGTAGAGTCAAGCACATACGCATCAGGGAAACTGCGATCAAACGACAACCAATGATGGCATCACCCTGCGAAAAAGCCCCGAAACTACACTACTTTCAAAGACATTACAACATAACACTTACAGAAGAACGTTGTGACCACTCAGTCCCGAAAGAGCTGAGAGTATACACCGACGGATCTAAGACCGACTCCGGAACCGGAGTCGGAGTTTTCTCGCACGACCTTAACATAAACATATCCAGCCCGCTAGGAAAGTTCAACACCGTCTACCAGGCGGAGTGTGTGGGCATCATAAAAGCGGTGCACGCCATAGAGGCCAGGAGAGTCACGGACACCCATATACGTATACTCTCCGACAGCGCCTCAGTCCTCCAATCCCTGGGGAGAAAGTATTTTACGTCGAGTATAACACTTGAATGTCACAATGCTCTAGAACGTGTAGCGGTATCTTATCGCAACACAGTTACACTGCAATGGATTAAAGGACACAGTGATTCACTGGGTAACGACGCAGCTGACGAGCTGGCCAGAAGAGCATCCAGCGCGTCAGTCTGTGGACCCGAACCCATCGTGCCCATCCCCTTCAACCAGCTACGAAGATGGTTACAGGAGTACACCCACACACAAGCGGAGACCTGGTGGACCTCGACAACAGGCTGCAGGCAGTCCAAGAATGCCATGCCATCCTTGGATGGCAAGTTAACCAGACGCTTATTACGTCTGGACAGGAACGGCCTGCGCCTGGTGACGGGGACCATCACGGGACGCTGCTCGCTAAACAAACACTTTCACACAATAGGCATAACGGACAGTCCTCTGTGCAGGGCTTGCATGGAGACTGAGGAAACCGTAGCGCATGTGCTCTTCGAATGCACAGGCGTCACCCAGATTAGGTCACAAACCCTAGGGGCACCCAGATCCTACACAGATGCTCTCAACAGACCAGGAGACATCATCAACTTCTGGAGGGAGGTGGGCTGGTTGGAGTAACCACCGACGACCACCATGGCCCACGCACAATGGTCCACTTGAAGGACTAAGTGCGGAAACCAAAACCCTAAAGAAGAAGAAGAGGTATAAAGTTGAAAGAGATATCAACAACTTAGATCTACAGTCACTTGGAGCTGTAAAGAAAATCTAACTTCCACGTAAAAACAAAGATACGGCTATTTATGCTGCACAATTATTTTGACACTCGCAAATAAACCAAAGTCTATGTGGTACTTCTCGTAGACCTAGCAGCTTGAAGTTTGGTGAGAAGCAATGTAATGTGTAATACAAGTAAAGAGAAAAATCCTAAAATTGGTAATTTATAGGATAACAACTGAAAAAATAAATTTGTTCTTCATTCTGTCTTGAAGTAACATTTAGTCTGTATTTCATTCAAATCGGTCCACTATACCGTATTAGAAGTTATTTTTTCAACTGAAAACTTAAGTTTCCCTTTAATCCGGAATTGCGAATTCGGGAAGCCGAGCGAACATAGCTTTGAGACGGAACCCTCAGGGCGCGAGTCCTACTCACACCAGTCCAGTAAAATAAAAAACACGTGTGGCACTAGGGGGACTGCCGCGGTTAAGCATTTTTTATCAACTTATGCAATTATAATTATTTATTTATGCAGTATTTTTTTTTCTTTGATATTAATTCAAGTACAGTCGTACCATATACATACACGTTAAGCGAACGCTCGGCCGAGCTACATGGTAGGCGGAGTGGGGGGTGTTAGGTTTTATTTTCGTTACGGAATTTCTTGATTCGGTCGCCGCGCTCAAAGCCCGCGATAAAAGCTATGCAATAGCCTAAAAGGTTTTTATGTCCAAGGCGCTTTTTTTTGGGTGGGAAATCATCAAATGACCTCTCCCGCGAGGAGACGATGGACAATTTAACCGCGGACAATTCATCCGCGACGATAGAACATATGGAAAATAATGCAATGACGCACACGTACGACAAATAGACTCCCAGAATTTCCATACGATTCCAAATTGTCCCTCCTTTGCGCAGGCCTTAAATGTCTTCAAATAATTAATTATTTGTAATACCTACTCTAGTGCCGCCATTGACTACGTACTCGTAATACTTGTACATGTTAGAAACGTTATTTTATCACTTTAAATTGTAATAACTTTAGACCCATGATACCCAAATATAGATTAACTAAAACAAGCAAGTCATTTCTTATAAACAGTATCCGCTTTTATAACAAGTTGCCAAAGTCAGTTACAGAACTTAGCGATGGAAAATTCAAAACCCACATCAAACGTATCCTTATCAAAAATGCATATTATAAGATTAAAGACTACGTTGAAGACAAGGAAGTTTGGCAATAATTCCTTCTGGAGATGTGGCTTCCCTGGTACTTCATTAACGGCACTACTATGTAAGGGTCTATTAACTGCTCCCAAATTACGAAATTATGTTTTTTACTTTCTTCTTTGACATAATCTTCACCTTATTTGACATTATATACCTCTAATTCTTATTTCAACTCTTTACTTATGGCTTTTGTAAACAGGATTTTAATTCAGATTTGTTACAGTTGTAATGGCAATCATAGACCTTTTTATATACATTTTATTATTTTGTTGAGTGCCTGTTACTTGTTGTCAGGCCTACACTGTCCTCCCATTATCAACACTATAATTTGGAACATTGTAAAAGCCCCTTATTTTTAAAAGAGTAACCGTGGAGTTTCTTGCCGGCTCTTCCCTATAGGAAACAACCAATTGGAACCGTGCACCTAGCTTCTGACGTTTCATAAGTGCCCATGTTGGTTTATGTGAAATAAAATATTTTCATTTTGATTTTGACCGAGTGGGGCCTATTTTAATGAAATAAAGATTAAATGTTATTTCACGATATGGACTATGACTATATTTCCCAATCCCTTAAATCTCTTGAAAAGAATTACATACCAAAAACAAAATTACAGGCCAGTTTAAAAATCATCTCCTATTTTACCCCCTTGGGGAACGATTTTACAAAAACGTACACGTATTTTTTTATTTCTTACCAAAAGCATGAATTTTAATATCCCTAACTAAAGAAATGCTGAGCTGCCCGTACAAACTTTCATCCCCTTTAATCACCCCTTTAGGATTATTTTTGAGACACAAAATAGCCTATATCGTTCCTCAGGATGCCATCTATCTCCTTGCCAAATTTTATCGAAATCCGTTCAGTGGTTTAGACGTGAAAAGGTATCATACAGACAGACAGACTTACTCTCGAATTTATAATATTAGTATGGTTGCCCAATTGCCCATGGTGGAACATGGGATAAAATTTGTATGAGAACGTCAAGTCACGGGCAAGGAATTAGTCTTAAAATAAATAATCGTCTTTATTCGTTTGAAACCCCATATTACTGATGAGATACTCAAATAAGTAAACTCCCACGTTAATTAAGTAACCAATTTCTAAGAGATTTATATTATCATGAGAATCGCATCAACTCAGTGGATGGGTTTAAGTCACCGACCTTTAAATACGCTGTCTTTAATTAGTAATACATTAAGCAGCATAGCGTAATGTTTTCATAATCTACAAAAACTCAATTTTCCTTGTCAATATATGTATTATATTGACAAGGAAAATTGAGTTTTTAGCCCACAGACTACTCTTACTAGACTAGACTAATCTTATCGCTTAACTAGCACCCGCCCTAGCTTCGCACGGTTGCAATCTACTGATGTGGCGACATATCTAAACATAGAGACTTTAATATAATATCTGAGTTAAATATTAAAGTACTAGTGGCTCTGTGAGCTGTAGTCCTCGCAAGTCTGTCTTTGCATAGATTAAAACTGAATAAATGTTCACCGCGCACCTTAAAATAAAAACCGCGCGCAAAGAGCGCGAAATGGCGGAAATATGATTATCTTTACGTTTTCAACCCATATCTAAGCTATTGTGAATATTTTTTAAAAACTGAATCGGCAAGAAAAATCCATGTAGTTATCGTACCTGCTGGCACAAAATTTCATGAGAATCGGTTGAGAAATGCGATCTGTAGAGGACAACAGCCATCCGCCGGACATCCGGACATACGAAAGCATTTTTGCCCAAGCTGAAACGGACACGCTTCGCTCGGCTAAATATACACATAAACTTTCCGGAGGAGAAAATGTATCTAAATAATGGTGAAAACCACGTCAAAATCCATAGTCTAGTTGAGAACAACTAATCGGTCACACAGACAGACACGAAAGCGACTTTGTTCTATACAGACATACATAAACTCACGTCTTCTTCCCATGGGGGTCTTTTAATACTATGTTTTAAATAATTGATTTATTATTTCCATTAACAATAAACTAAGCTTAATGCTGAACAAAAACAATCTCGTGTTCACTTCAGTTATTTTAAAGTATTTGGAACCAAACAACCAGAACTGATAGAAACTTAACATATTCATGTTTATTTTATCTATCTCGCTTTTCAGGTCCCCATTTTCCAACAATTTCTAAAAAGTATGACCCTAGTGGTACAACAGCAACTAACAAAAAAAGTATGACTTAAAAAGTATGACTCTAGTGGTACAACAACAACTAACCAAAAAAAGTATGACTTAAAAAGTATGAATCTAGTGGTACAACAACAACTAACAAAAAAAGTATGACTTAAAAAGTATGACTCTAGTGGTACAACAACAACTAACAATTAATTAAACAATGTAATTAGACCACAAAGCTAACAAATAAACCGTCCAATTTTGATCTCAACTAGAAAATTCCACACACGCCTTTCCATCACTGTGAATAGTGCACAAATTGGACCGTTGTCCGTCCTCCTTCAAGCCTTGATGGATTGGTCCTCGAGACTTTTGTTCCCCTTGTGATAATTAATTTCGACGGTTTCCGTAATTCAAGGTCCATTCATGACAGAATAGTCCCGTATCTCAGATGTTAGGGCTGAACAATGCTATGATAACGAGATTATACTGAATTGTGTTGTATTATAAACGTCTCGTCATTGTTTAACTAAAAGGGTTGTTTTGGGTATTCGTGACAACTATGGGCTGTTTTGGAAAAGGAATTTATTATTGTGTTATATGGGTGTGGTCTGTGTGTAGTAACAATAGATTCTCTTTTTCGAAGAAGTTATTTATTGGATATTCCCAAAACCGATGACCCGAAAGACGTTCTCCTGTCCTTGAATCGTGAGTCTTGAGTTCATATAAATTCCCATAGAAAAAAGGACTATCAGTTTTTCTCAAATTTGACCATTTTTCCGAAATTCTTTCCAATTTTTCTTTTCTTAGAAACCTAATTGGGACTATTGCGGACATTTTAAAATAAAAAAAATATCAAATCGGTCCAGCCGCTCTCAAGCGATGCGCTTACCAATGGACAGCATATTTTTTTTATTTATTTAGTTTTCTTTTACTTTTGAGTAAATATGACCTATACATTCTTCTTCTTTCTTAAAACTCTGCCTATTTCTTACTTATCATCCCACAAATACATAAACGTGAGAATTCAATAAACTATAGTTTTCTATGATTTCAAACAAACCTGTTCTAAATTCCTAACAAATTAAACTTAATCAACATCAATTAAAATCTGTGTTAAATGCATTTAAGTGCAGTCACTAATACGGAACTTTGTCGAAAACCAGATGTTTGAATTGATTTCCATATGCCACATGATAATTTAATATAATAAACCCGAACTTATAATCATCCCGTCGATACCAAATTATCAATTCCTATTAATAAATTGGATACCAATAATCAACTGGAATTATGATTAATAATGTATGAGATTCCTAAATTTATGTCATAAATGTATTTGTAATTAAATTACAGTAATTTACGAGTCTTTCACGTGTTCTTTCTCTAAGCTTATGATGTCTATTAAAATTATAAGTTATTATTACTTTCAGTATTACGAAAGTGTCCAGTTAAAGGTTGCATTAGAGCGGCGCCCATAAGACGCTAGAAATGTAGGAAAATTTCACGTTATTCATCCTGTCCCCGCAGATAATAAATAGGACCGCACTTCCGTTCATTCAAGTAGTATGCATATTCATTCAATTAGAGAATGCAGAGGACCTTCTCTCACGTACTTTGTTGGTAAATATTCACTGCCATTGTACGTGTGGCGTATAAAGTGTACCTCCCATTCACATCCGTTAATGTCCACCGCAGGACACTGGCCAACTTAGGTGCTTAGTTTTGTCTTAATTACGTACATACCCAAGATTCCCGGACTTTAATACTCAAAACACGTACATTCGGCACACCGTTATCATATTCGCTGCTCTATTTACTAACACTTAATTGTGCACGATGGAATTGTCTGAGGGCTTTAGCTTTCATATTTAACACCAGTGTAGACCAAGGAGTTTTTCCGGATCTTTTGAAACACAGTAAAGTAGTTCCGTTGTTCAAATCCGGTGATAGTAAAGAACCCAACAATTATAGGCCTGTGTCAATTTTGCCAGTTCTCAGTAAGGTGTTTGAAAAGTTAATGCTTAATCAAATGTTACGTCACTTTAATAAAAATTCCATCTTTCATGAACAACAGTACGGTTTCACCAAAGGGCGCTGTACCACTGACGCTGGTGTCACCCTACTAAAGAACATTTTTAACGCCTGGGAAGGAGCACAGGATGCCATTGGAATCTTTTGCGACCTCTCTAAGGCGTTCGATTGCGTAAACCATGAGACACTTCTGCTGAAACTAGAGCACTATGGAATTAGGAATACAGCTCTTGATCTACTAAGGTCATACCTGAAAGATAGAAAGGTTAAAGTTCAAGTAAACGGCAAGAACTCATTAGGGTCTGAAATGACAATGGGCGTTCCTCAAGGTTCGATATTGGGTCCATTCCTCTTTTTAGTTTACATTAATGATTTACCCCAATTACTGCAGAATCAACCGAAGATGGTGTTATTTGCAGATGACACATCATTGATCTTTAAAGTAGACCGACGGTCACAAAATCTTGACGATGTAAATAACTCTATTCTTCAGGTCCAAGATTGGTTTATGGTAAATAATTTGGTACTTAATGAAAAAAAAACCAAATGCATTAGATTTAAATTACCTAATGTTAGAAGTTGCGAATGTGACATCATATTGAATGGAGAAAAACTAGAATTTATTAATCAGACGGTTTTCCTGGGAATCACGCTAGACGAGAAATTGCAATGGGGACCCCATATAACATCTCTTGCGGGGCGGTTAAGCTCGGCCGCTTATGCTGTTAGGAAGATAAGACAGTTAACAGACGTAGAAACCGCGCGTTTGGTCTATTTTAGCTACTTCCACAGCATTATGTCATATGGCATTTTACTGTGGGGTCGGGCTGCTGACATTGAATCCATTTTCATTTTGCAAAAGAGAGCTGTCAGGGCCATTTACAATCTATGTCGTCGCGAATCTCTTAGGGAACTATTTAAAAAGATTAATATTATGACGGTACCTTGTCAATTCATTTATGAAAATATTATGTATGTAAGAAAAAATCGACATCTTTTTAATAAAATAAGTGATAGACATAATTTTAATACTAGAAATAAAGATAAAATAGATCAACCATTTTTTAGATTATCTAAAGTACATACATCTTTTATGGGGTACTGTGTTAAATGTTACAACAAAATACCTTGTGACATATTGGAATTAAATGAAAGAAAATTTAAAACTCATATAAAAAGTACACTTTGTAAACAAGCATATTACAAATTAGAGGATTATATCCTAGATAAGAATGCTTGGAAACATGCTGGTCCTGCTCCATAGGACAATCTAGAGTCTAGACAAAATCAAACTGGTTGCTAATTTGATTGTATAATTTATAATTTTTATGACATTGATTGTTACATTATGTACTTAACTACTTTAACTCACACACTAAATTATTACTTGTTAAAATTTTGGAAACATCATCTACTTTTCAATATTTGTAAATATGTGAGCACCATGTATCTATCACATAATTAATTTACCTGCCTTTACATTATATTTAATTCTTTTTACCTATTGTGGTATAGTAATTTTATTCTAGGTGCATCGTGTTCACATATGATTACATAATTAATGTAAACCTGCATAATATTGTAAAATATTTTAAAAGAGTAACGGTGGAGTTTCTTGCCCATTCTTCTCCATACGAAACTACCTTTTGGAAGGGGCAACTAGAATCAATTCTATTTTTTTGTAAATTTTGACGTTCAAAAGTGCCTTTTATGTGCCTATTTGAAATAAATGATTTGACTTTGACTTTGACTTTGGCAAAAGTCGGTAAACATGCACTTACTCTTACCGGTTGTGTAATAACCTTAGCTGTAATCGCCTACGTACACTGCAAATGACTTGTGAGTAATTACTTTGAGTGAGATTCACACGTCCCATAATAATATACACTTTAATAAATCAACGCTTCCCACGCCTTAGTTTATTAATAGAACTACTCAATATTAACACCTTTTATATTATAGTGAAAGCAAAAGTTTGTCTATTAAAGTTGTTTCCTTTGAACTTCGGTTATAAAGGTTGCTACAAAACAGCTACAGCAGATGTTTTTGTTTGTCTTTTACTGTCTAAGGATAGAGGCGTAATTAAACATTCTTTGATAGAAAAACAATTAGTTTACGTCATCAAACGATCTTCGCTACAAAGAATTTATCAGAGAAATTATTCTCAGAACTCTCTTTTAAGTGTCTTTAAAGGTAAAGCGACACTTTCGTAGAACGCGACATCATTTTAACAAGCGTACATTTAAAGTCCAAATTCAACAACAAAAGTTTCTAAATTAAATTCTGCAGCTTGCACGACGAGTAAAATTTTGAGTTTATTAGGTAGGTAGCGAGCTGCGAATCAGGGGACTAACTCTCGTATAAGAGAATAAACGCATAGTTGAGTCTCAATGCAAACAGCTCCTGTTTGAAACTTTAGACATAGTCTCCTTTTATTTTGTTTGTGCTTTTAATATGCCCATTGAAAATGCTTTGTCCGTTGAAAACGAAACAAGTTGAGCTTCAGTTGAAACTGAGTTTTATTTGATAATATGAACAAATTTTCAGAGACGAGAAGATTGAACAAGGAATTTTTATTGTTGAGCAAAATATTTGTCTGTTTTGTTTGAAGATAGATGCTAGGATTAAGCTGACGAATTAGTTTCTAGTTCCGTTTTGGCCATACAAAAGTCTTTTGAAGACAAAACGAATATTGAACATTCTTCGATGGAGGTAGGTATAGGCTTGATAAATGATTTCAATAAAGGTATACGATAGATGTGATGTAAGGATACCCTTTGCCTCCTATAAAGCCTTGTGTTCTTTCTAACGACTTCACACAATTAAAATGATTTATGTCAATAGGCTGCAATTGACATACATTTTCTACACTGCATTGGTATAAGCCATAATTTATTTATGTTAACGCTTAGATTAAAGCAGGATCTAATATTATGAGGACCCTCGTCGGCCCAGTGGTCGCAAGCGCTACCGCAGAGCATGAGGTCCTAGATTCGACTCCCGGGTCGGGCAAAGTGTTAATGGATTATTCTATGTAAATTTTCTCAGTAGCAGCCCGGAGTCTGGATTTATGCCCGGTTGGTGGCAATATGCTCGCTTCCTAAATGATTTTATTTCTGTAAGTAGGTTTGTACAAACACTTTTACACACGAATCATATTTTAAAAACTAGATGAGGTCGGCGTTTCCTATCTGACTACTCTGAGAAGAAAGGCCGAAACAAACTCAGAGGTCACCAGTCTCTTTTGAAGTCCAGACATAATCTTGGTTAGATCATGTGCAGACCATGTAGATTGGTGTCTGAAATGGTCTTTTGAGAAAAAAACACGCAGATTGAGTGGACCTGTCCAGTCAGTGCACGCTTTTGTCAATTAACATGCAGCTCAGCTCAGAACTTAAAGAGCTCAACCTATTAAATGGGACTTAAACTTAACCGGCGAAATGTGGCCCTATGGGCACATTTCTGCATAACCCCGTAGGAAATACAGGCGTGATGTTATGTTATGTTATGTTTTCTAATATTTTGATTACCACAATCACTTTTAATCGTCTTGCAGTGATCTAGATGTAATTTATCTTTTCTTTTTCTTCTTTTTGGGTGGTTACATTGTAGCGGCATCTACATCGCCACATGCGAGCTACGCGTCACACTGACGTCACGCAAAATCCTGCATCGCGCAAGCAGAGTTTATCGCGCATCTAGCATATATACAACGTGACGGCACGGTTGGCGCAGTGGTTAAGCGATTGACTGCTGCGCTGCGTGTCGCGGGTTCGATTCCCGCACGGACCAAATATTTGTATGACCTACAAGTTGTTGTTCCGGGTCTGGCTGTTTGTGTATGTGAGTTTTAAATGTTTGTAAACGCACCCACAATGCAGGAGAAATTCCTAGTGTGGGGAAACGTTTAAAAAAAAAAATACGTCCCGACATCAAACGTTGGACACCCTTGCTTGACGAAATGCCAGCCCGCGCCGTAGCTGAGCCTGTAGTTTTAAATTCCCCCGACAATAATAATTTCCAAAATTCGATCCAGCCTGTCCCACCTTGCTGTCCTCCCCGCAGCGACGCTCTAAGCCGAGGTCCGCACCCCACAGGGGGTACCCTTAGCGTGCAGTCGCTTAGTAATATAAGAAATTCGGCCCTGGCTGGAGGCTTTGAATAGCTTAAGGCAGCCAGAGGTCAATCCGGTTAAGTAGTGACGACCTCTCATGGTCAACTACGAGATGCAATTCATAAAAATAAACGTTCGACAGTTGCCCACCAGACACGACATCCGTCTGGTTGGAGTACCCTCCCTTTTCTATTATGGAGGTATGAGTGAACTTTACACCCGGTTCCTCATACTTCTTTAACGTTATTTACGCACGCACGGTAATGCCTGCAGATTCATATTTTTTTAAATATTATTTAATAATATTTATTCATATCATTGGGTTTTACAAGTAGTTGCTTTGTATTCTTTCTTTCTTCTTCTTCTTCTTCTTCTCCATAGAGATCTACGTTTTGGAATGGGCAACTAGCCTCAACTTTCTGACTAACTGACCGACTCTTTGACAATTCAAAAATGCCTGTAAATGGTTTAATTTAAATAAATGCGTTGAGTTTGAGTTTAGTGCTTACTGTTTATTTTATTTTCATATCTATAGTACCAAACCTGACTTGGTTTCCGTACGGCCTTTTTGGGTAACCACTGAAAATCATCGCAGAGCTGTTGGTCCCCCATGGCACAGCATCCTGCTAAGTGGACGCCTTCTTGTCACAGTCATGACGTGCAGCTGTCGACTATTTCTATTTTGTGCTCGTGATTATAGAATCTATTTTGTTTTTATTTTTCTTTATAACTAGTGGTAATTATCTTTTTGTGCGCACGTGTTTCTGTGACAAATAAACCTATTTTAATTTCTTTCTTTTTATCACTGTCAACATTGGCAAAATGAAAAGACTAGGCGATGGATTCAAAATCATGAATTTGAATTACTAGGTGTTAAAAATTGGGTCTTAAAAATCTTTGTTGTTACTAGCTACTATTGGTATCAACAAAGCAGTAGTAGTATTAGTTTGTGTTTTGTTACCAGCTTTACGAAACAAATAGGTACTAACATAGTATTTATTAGCTTCAGGCTCCCGCAGACAGGTGCGACGCGACAGCGCAACGGGACTCTAGTCGAACAACTTCTATGAAAACTTCATGGAATTTGTTCCATCAGAATCGCGTCACACCGTCGCATCGTGCCTGTTTACGAGAGCCTTTCTTCAAGCTTACTAGATGCCAGCAATAGCTCCAGACAGAAGAATTATCTCAATCTTGCTCCCATACTAATTCGTCTAGGACCAATCAAATGCGAAATTCCGATAACCGTATAAAGGCTGGACATAAATGAGAACGTCTCGTAAACTCGACTAACTGACCATTTAATCGAAGGTAGATAGGTCGTAATAAAAGTTACCATTGGTAATTGGCATACGACCCGTCACGTTACCGTTCGTTGCGTCGACACACGCACAACCAAGTAATAGGGTATTCTAAACGTGTCGAGCGCTCGTGTATTTACGAGTATTTCATAGTATTTTTGTGTAACATTGGTCGTGTTTTCCTAGTGAAGGCAAAAGTAACATACAACATGTATCAGAAAGGTTTGGTCATTCTTAAGGGCTATCAACTGAATCATATATGTGTATACCATCAAACTAAACAACATTCTCCATGGAATCAACATCGTAATCGCGAAAAGATTATCAACTGTCCCATAGAAAGCTTCAATACCTACTCGACCCAATTTAAAAAAAAACATTATTTGCCAGAGTCGGAGTGCCGGGTCGCCTGCGTCTCTTTACTTGTCACAGCGATGCCAAAGAGTGCCACAGAAACTAAATGCATAGACAAGTAATTGATGTAAAGTCGCGTCGGGTGCTGACACGCGGATTACAATCATTATAAATAATTTGTTTTATTTTACAAATTTTTATTTTATTTCATTTATTTCTATATCTGTCCGTGACATCACAGCAGCGGGCCCTATCAGAATACCAGCGCTGCGACACTTATTTTTAAATGTCGTAGCATTATGCTGACATAGGGGCTTTTTGGCCTCGTACAGAACTTTCTGTTGTTATTTTCATTGTACTTTTGTTTTAGTTTTCATTTTTTTTTATGAATGTGTTTAGTTTAGTTTGTGATAATCCTGTGCGAGCCCCAATAAATACTTTTTCTTTCTTTCTTTAAATGTATGGGATGGCTGATTATTTTTTCGCGATGTTCGTCCTATGGAGAAAGTTAAGTTTGATGGTCTGTACCATACCCTTACATTTGAACACACCTTTCTGATGCATGCTGTATAGGCAAAATTAGCATCAAAAGCAGGGAAGTCATGGTACTTAATTCTTTATGTTCATTGCTGAATATAAACATGTATGTCATGTTCTCTTCGCCCAACAATAAGAAATCTACTGAACAGTGGAGTAATTGCGTAACACACTTACATTAGGAATGACTTTAATTTTGACAGTTCAACAACATTTATTGCGTTATTTACTTTATTGCTTATAAGCTAATAAGCTTTAAAATGATTCAGATTGTGATTGATAGCGTGTTACGCTATTAGGATGCAGGAGCTACACCCTGTCTAGGCTAATAAAACGAACCTGAGTGCTTTAAAATCGCCAAACAATTGCCAAACACGGTAAAAGCAATTTACCTTTTGACAGGTTTTTAAAACGATAGTATTTATTGATTGATCTGAAGATATCTTTGGTATGATGGCTCCGGTGGCAGTAGTCGATTCTTTATAAATTACTGGAGACCCGCCCCTGCTTAGCACGATTTCTTTATTATTATTAACTTTAATATTAATGTTCATATTATACGGTGCAAGCGCAGTGGAGAAACATAAACAGGAATCTGATACTAGACATCCACTATCTGGCGCACAACTACCAACGCAACGCCTAAAGAGCAGGCATAGCTTCCTGAAATCGACTGCGTCTCTATCAGGAAACCCGGCCGACGCCCGTTGCAAACTGTGGCAAGACACTATTCCCCCGCCCACTTACTATCTACCACCAAAGGAGTATCTTCCTGCAGGGTGTAACCTATCGTGGTCCACTTGGAATTCCCTGAACCGTCTCCGAACACAAGTGGGAAGATATAACTCCAACCTGGTAAAGTGGGGCTACCTCGATGGAACGGCAGCTGGATGTGGATGTGGAGCTATGTGGCAAACTATGCTCCACCTTCCATCTTGCTCTCTGTGTACCAAAACTTGCATTCAAAGTGACCTCTGCGCCCCCACCGATGACGCCGTGGAAGTGGTGAAGTTTTGGGCCAACAAAATTTGAGAAAAGTCGTGCCAGCGACACGAAGAAGAAGACGGTGTATAAATGGTAAAAAAGGGGGAACTACACCAAAATCCGTTGCGTAGTTTAGAAGAACAACGCACAGCAGTCACGAAAAGAGACTTTAATCCTTACTTCCTTATCCTTAACTGTCCTAACTAATATTATAAATGTGAAAGTAAGTTTGTTTCTTTGTAACGCTTACACGCTGAAAGGGCTGAACGGATTTCGATGAAATTTGGCACATGGGTAGACCATGTCCTGGAAAAGGACATACGATACTTTTTATCCCGGTATTCCCACGGGACCGACACTTATGCGGGTGAAACCGCGGGGTGTAGCTAGTTTATAATATAGGTTATCACGAAACTATTTTGTTTGACTGTGGGAACTGTACCGAGGACTTCACGCTTATTATCCGAACTTATCCAATACTTCGCTAGGACACGTATTTCAAGTAACTGAGTATTCTAAATGTCTAACATTCACGACTTGATAAGCAATGATTATAAAATTAATTGATAGGTTAAAGTTTACAATCGTGTAATTGAATTGCAAATTAACCTCTTAAAGATTATTGTTCGTTGCAAAATTTTGCGGGATTCTATTGAGAATAAAATAATCATTACTGTGACATGCTTTGAAGTATTGAGTTACGATGATTGTGGCGCTGATCAAGAATCTTCCTACGCAAATTATAAGAACGGGCTTAGGAAATAGGTTAGGATTCTTAGGCAATACGTTGTTCAGTAAATCACTATTTATTAATATTATTATTGAACATTAAATTCTCTCGGGTAAACTGCTGCCATAGAAATTCTACTCGAGCTACACGATGCATTTTGATTCACCGTGTTGTAATGTTTAGTTGCTGTTATTCGCTGCACTAGTGTGTATTAATTTTTGAATCTTTTACAGAACATCATACTAAATAATACCACACCAGTGGCGAAGGTTTCATAAAATTCGATTCCTACCGGCTTCCCTTTGAAAAATGGCACAGTCAGTATTCTATAGACAAATAATATCATTATATTATTTGTCTATAGAATACTTACATATCTTACACAGTTATCTTCGTCTTTATCTATCGTACATATCTATAATATGATTACATTAAAGATATGTACTCCGGTTTACCTCTTACAAAAATTGACCCTTCGCTATCCACACACTTTGTGCGGTCCAAAAGTAGTTCAGAAGGTCCACAAATAATGGAGCACTTAATATCGTGTCCAGCGTGTCCTGTTGCTTGCACGTTCCTGGAACTGATGGACGCTACTGAAGGTGCCAAACTCGTAGCTAAATTCTGGGCTGACTCTCTATAAATTGCCATAGGCACGCTAAGATGAAGTTCAGAAGGTTTCGCAAAAAAATAAAACTCCGGTTGTAAATTATTTTGATCAATCCCAGTGCTAAGCTAGAAGATACGTTTCTATATCAGCATAACTGTCGTTTTTGTTCCTTTTTAAACTCGTATTTTGCTTTCATTAGTGCTGGTGCAAATGTCGTCAATTTATTTAGCCCAAAATAACGACAGCAATATATTTCAAAAACGTAAGCTACATTCGGCAGCGATGCCAATATTCGTATCAATTAAGCTCTCTTCAGCCGAACAGTTTCAAACACGATCTGAATTGCAAATACACACTTTTTCTTCTCATCCCCAATGTACGTCTAAATGGATCTAATTGGAAATTCAACGCCTCTTAAATCGTCCAAGTTTGTTTTCAGAAGCGATTTCGCTTCTAAGGACCAAATGGTCCTTTTAGCGAATACGCAATCGTATTGAACGAACTCTTTGGACAAATCAATGTGTACACAGACACCCCTAAATTCGGGATTTAGCCATTCATGTGAGCTAATGATCGGTTTGTGTAAAACGATCAAAAAACAAATGGATAAATATTGACAGTTTTATTTAGTAAGCCGAATGCAAGCTGAATAGAAAATTTGGCACGTATTGAAATGAATGGTGACCATTTAAAATAACTAGCTTTGTGAATAGTAAAATACGACTGCCCGGTGGAAAGTGGAACTTTTTTGTAACATTGACTGTTAAAATAGTGGACTTTAAAGTATTTTCTATTTCCAAGAATGGATCGTTTTTCATAACAGCGGAGATTAAATATAGTAAAAAAATAGCAAGTAGCATAGTTTAAATATTTAGTATTTTTTTTTTTGAAGTATAGAAATGTATACGTTCTTCTATTTGGCTATGAGGACTTTGCCAAAAGTATTGGGTGGGTTAGTTCAAGTCAACAATAGCTAATTCATGAATGGTTTTAACAACATAATTTCTTTTATTTCCAGGTGTCAATGGTTTCTGATCCTGCTACTGTCGTCACTGTGCTCCGCTAACGATGGACTGTTTGGCTCCAAATTTCAGACCGGTAAACCTTTTCTATTTGGTAATTATTTATGTTTTTTTTTTTTTTTAGACTACACTTTCTTTTTCCTTTTGTGCCTTTTTGTAGAATTTCACTGTCTTCTAATGACTTAAACACTATATGAAATTGGAATTCAACCATGTTTATACTTTATCTTATTTTTTGGTCCTTAATGCCGACCATTAAAACTGTTCCTATTATTACTAAACTAGGGCTTCGCTAAAAGTAGGTAGTACTCTTATCGAAGTCTTAGTTTAAATAGTCGTTATTGTGACGCCTCTTTTTAATGCACTCTTCGTTTATTAGCTTTATCAGACTTCTGTTCACCCTATTGTCGCGCATAATTAACGTTAAAAAAATGAATAATTAAGCCAAGACCTTTCATCGCTTAAAAAACTCATAAATACTTAATAGCCATTTCGTTCAAACGGCTAATTCTTCTATAAATCATAAAAGGTGATAACACGCCTACAGTTAATACGTCGTAACACGAATTAACAACTTTATTAGATCGTTTATTATTCATTAGGATTGTAAATGTCGTTACTGAATCAAAACTTAAAGATAAAGCTGACTTAAACTAATATTGGACATAATTCTTACTTTTATTGCGACATTTATAGATTAGAAGCCGACTTAAAATTCTTTAGGTGATTTGGAATAATCTAAGCAACTTATACGCTTTAGTAATGTGAGCAATACGAGTTGTTAATACCCTATTGGCATCAAATTTATCTTCTCTCTCGTTTAAAGAAAGCTTGATTAATGTAAAGATAACCATGATTTGCTACCGTGTGATTGCCTCTACAGAAAAGTAAAGTGTGGATGTTGTCTTCAAATCTGCTTAAAAAGTGCATTTATGACTAAGAAAATGGTTGAAGAACACACAAGACTAAGATGAAAAAGATACTTAAAAAATTAAATTGAAATCAATTC
This sequence comes from Dryobotodes eremita, assembly GCA_917490735.1. NCBI lineage: Eukaryota > Metazoa > Arthropoda > Insecta > Lepidoptera > Noctuidae > Dryobotodes > Dryobotodes eremita. Next base: position 8,615,368 of record OU823261.1, read on the forward strand.
AGCGAAGTGAAGGGCGGGTTTTGGGGTACTGTCTTATGTAATTTTGACTTTCAAAAAGTGCTGATTTTCAGCCTAGTTTGAATAAATTACTTTTTTTTGAGCTTAACTATTTCCCAGTCAACGAACATTATAAAGCTATCTGTATTCTATATCCAGACGATATCTTTAAAACAGTTTAGACTCAATATTACTATCACACAATTTCTATGGAGATGTTCAAATGCTCATTAATGTAACCTATTCTAAATTCAAACCCACTAAGAGAGGCTCTATCGCAACACGATACGACAATCTTAAATTGGATCGTCGTCGTTTGAAATTTTCAGAACTGTTCTAATACCCAACCTATTTAATATTTATGGCTAAGATTTAAACGCTTCCCAATTTTAGATACAAAATGTAATACAAAACATTCCTCCCAAAAGCTTCCAATCAGAAACTATCACCCGACTCTGTGAAACATAGGCAGGTACTAAATTATTAACATTACTCACTATAAAACCGTACACAGATGTACAAAATATAGAGACGCGCTCCACAATTACACGGAAATGATAAAACTATATTGCGTCGTTTGAAATGCTCATCCCTATTCTGAGAACCGCAATCGTTTTAACTACGCCATTTACTCTACAAAGCGGAGAAAACCGTGGGGCGTTAATTGTCTCAACGCTGAAAACAATCCGTATGAAAAGTGCTCAGTTTCGCGGAATACTGTGGAGTATTTAATTTTATGTTTTAGTGTACACAATACGGCTGTTAGGGGACTGCCCATGTGATACGCCTGTAGGATTGCCTCGTGTTATGTTGACGGCTTTACTTGTTTAGAGGTTTCTGTTAATTGGATACGAAGAGCTGGTAGTTATCTGGAAATCGTTCTGATTTTATATTTGTAGGCACGGCGCCAATATCATTGTTGTAATTAGGTACGATCTTGCGTAATCGATACCAAATGCTTCGGTTCAGATAATATTGTAAATAGTTCCGAAAGTCAAAGGATTGGCTAAAATAAATAGGTGTTAGCCATATTGGTAACAAAAGACCGACTGGCGTTCCTAGAACTAACAACGGCCAATGACCGTAATAGCCGCCTTATCACTGTTCGCAAAGGTTTACATCGTAAATATTTCGACACGTGGATTTAGAAAGGAAATGGGTCCCATTTACGAAGAAATTAGAAACAAAGAATTAAGAAAATTAGGTTTATTTGTCACAGAAACAAGTGCAAACAAAACGAAAAATAATGAAACATTTAAAAAAAAACCACGTCTGCGCCCCGTATTACAGAATCTCACTCAACACTCAAGCATTATTCAATCTAGTTTTGACCAATCAAATAGATCTAAACTAGTTTGAAATAATCCTTGAGTGTTGAGTGAGGTTCTGTAATTACGGGCCTACATCTGTGATCTACGAACACAGAACAGGAATAGTCGGCAGCAGCAAATTACGCTTGAATAGTAAAAAAATAAACACTTACCTATATAAGTTGGCAAAAGACTGTACCACGTCAGAAAAGGAACTATAGCTTTGTTCATAACGTTTGCTTACCTACTTTACTGCCCATTGGTGATTTCAAACCATGAGATCTATTTATCTCACGGTGTTTCTCTTACCGCAAAAGTCTCGTCCCCATAGTGTCTGTATTAAATTGAAGATGAAAATACTTACGTTATTTTCATCAAGTAATGCTATCTCTAATAGAAATCGAAAGCATTTTACGAAGAAGCTTCGACGCTCACAGAACATTACCTCGAAGTTGTTCAGGAAATTAAGTGAAAAAGAGTATTGGAAGCTTACTTTCTCGCACACGAGAAAATGGAAGCAAGCATTTTATAAACACGATACTGCTGTATAAGCTTCTTACGTTTGACCTTGACTGATAAAGTCTAGTTTTAAAACTGAAGCCTCCTTTTTCAAAAGGAATAGACTGAAAATAAACTCGAAAAATTGGTTCTGGATAACAGAAATAATGAGCAAAAAATAAATAAGAGCAAATAACAGTAGTTCACCTTCTTGGAGTAGAGTGGGAATCATGCTGTCAATGAAAAGTAACAGCAAATTATGGTAATGTATTTCAGTGAATTTTTGTATGTTTTATTTGTACTCATAGTTCTTTTGGAACTTGCTCTCGGACCCTCAGGGGTCGCGGACCCTCGGTTGAGAAACCCTGTCGTAATACCAACAACTCGGCAGCAATATTGCAAACACTAAACCCCCTTTCAAACATCTTGAACTGCCCGATTTCCCACAGCTACGTCCTCTATTACCCAATGACTGTATAACAGCTTACCCTTGAGAATTCTAAATCAATATAACCAAGCCTCAGTTTGAAATTTGCGACCCAGTCTAACGAGTGCACATAACGCAGGGAACAAGGTTCTGTTCCCAGGGGAATTTAGTACAGGAGCGACAGGAGGGCAGGAAGCGGCTAAAGGCATGTAAATATATGGACCTATGTCTGCGAGTTACGTGCATAGCATGCATTTGCGACTCATTAATCGTGCGGTTTGTTGGTGGACTCTTGTACTTTTAATTATTTTTTTATAGAATGGTTTTATTAGCTGGAGAATCTGCTTGGAACTGTAATTTGTGTGACACTATGGCCATCATTCTGTCTCTATCATCTTCAAAACTATTGACAGAAACAGAACGATGTTTTAAATGTGTTTAGTACTAAATGTCTGTAGTGATTTGGGGTGCAAGCAAGCCTAAAAGAGAAAAAATAATAGTACGTGCCTTAGGTCCAATCTTATTCTGTGCTTTGTTACATTTACTCATCTGCTTGGCGCCGACGGCAACGATAATTATTAGAGACTCACGATAGTGGTTCAAATTTCTTTCGGGGTGTTGCGTTTTTGGCTAGTTTATTACGAGGCAGATCTGAAGGTCGATTCCCGTATTTAAAAATATTCAAAATCTAGTCGTTATCTCATATCAGCGACAATTACTGTTAAAAACTTATCAAAAATTTTAAACTTATCAATAACCTTTTTTTTTTGGTGGGAAATCATCAAATGACGTCTCCCGCTCTGGGCGGAGCGGAAGTACGTGTCAGACTCTTACTGACTAAAACCCTCCCGTGTTCCTTCATTAGATTCTCAATCCGAACCGCGTCAAATACTAATGTTTATTTATTTATGAAAGCTAACCTAACCTATTTATTTAAGAACTACAAAATATGGCGACTGTTTCTAATCTTAGAACCACTCGGGATCCATGAATATTGTAAGAACAATAGACACTAGTCACACTTAAACCGAAGACAAACCGACAATAGTGACACAAGAGCGACGGTTACTTATCATGTTAACTATAAAGCCAGCAAAGAATTTCTGGTATGTCTTCCTAAGTCCCTACAAGTATGTATACAAATATTTTGTTGTTGTCAGTACTGTAAAATGGACTTGAAAATTCCGGAAAATATTTCGCATGCATGAAGAACACTACGACCCCGTTTGTGGAAACATTTGAATTATTTAGATCCACGTTCGTAAGGGCTTCATTATTACCCTCGCAAGGCAAGGCATTTCAAAGTTTGTTGTTTCAAAATACACTGAGAAATATGAATATAGGACCTTCTATTTATCTATAAATATAAATAAAAATTACTGGACCAATTTGGCAATTTTATATTTTGAAATGTACATAATAATCATGTGTGTCTTGTTTGTGCAGAATAAACAGTTTTTCTTCTTTTTTTTTATTAGGCCGAATAGTTATTTTAGAGAAAAAAAGTGGATAAGTTTCCCGGAAAATCGAAAAATTTGGAAAAACACTGTAAGTTTATTTATATGGATTCTAAATTTGAACAGGGCAACGTCTGTCGGGTCAGCAATTTTATTCACAAAACAGAAATACCAAACCAACACGTTTATTGGTAATTTCTGTATTTATGTGGCAAGGAGAGATGACGCCATTTTCCGCGCGAAATTAATCGCTATTTATTTTAAGACGAACTAGTCACTTTGGCGCACTCACGCACCCTGTCTAATGTCTTAAAAACAAAGAAAAGGACAACTGTCCCCTTTCTCTGTGTCAGAATAAACACTAATAGGGTTCCTAAAAATAAAACTGTGAAAGACTTCTGACCTTTTTAGAATACCTAACTAGTTGGCAAAGACAAGACGTTAAAGTAAATATTAGATTTCGATAAAGATAGAGAAATAAAGGTTAAAAGGGAACGCGGGGCAACAACGTATTGAAATAAAATTATCTATCTCGGACTACTTTATTCAGCATCTTCTTTTTTGTTTTACAATATCTATCCTCAGTCTAGTTCTGGGGCTAATCTAAACTAATCCTAATCCTAACTAATATAACAAACGCGAAAGTGAGTTTATTTGTTTGCTTTCACGCTACAATGGCTGAACGGATTCTAATGAAATTTGGCACATGGATAGAAAATACCCTGGGTTAGGACAAAGGATACTTTTAATCCCGGTATACGTTTCCATGGGATATTTTTCGACATCCACGCGGGTGAAGCCGCGGGCATATACCAGTAATTATTATAAAGAGAAAAGATTTGACTTTTTGTATGTTTGTTTGTTACGCTTTCACGGTAAAACAGCTGAACAGATTTCGAAGAAATTTGGCACATGGGTAGACCATGACCTGCATTAGGATATAGAATACTAGTCATCCTGATATTCCCACGGAACCAAAACTTATGCGGGTAAAACCGCGGGGCGCAGCTAGTGGGTAATATTTTAACTCAAATTGGTAAGTGTACCTACGACATTACATTTCACATTATAACATTTATGACGACCTATACTTAGTTACACACACGACTTTTCTTACAGGAAATGCAAAAAAAGAATTTCATTTTCAAAGCAATTACAGTCACAGTCACAACGGGTGGCAATTTTACCGTCAACTACAACCCCCTACACTTCTGCTTCTAAAAATAACCCACATTAAAGGATACCCGTTCCATCGATCGGCACTCCACTAATACAATTTTAATACCAAGATGCTAGTTTCTTATTCAAGACATTTACCGTAGACTTTTTAAATGCTGCTTGGATAGCGTTTATAGGCGAAGAGAACCGCGCTAATACCACTTAGACCGAGTGCCTATTTACCAAGTTGCATTTTCTGAACAGCCAGTTGAATTAAACAGTGTAATGGGTATTTTATTTTAGAAGAAAATGGTGGGTTATAGGTGGTGTTATTTGCAAGTCATTATTGGGTTTTAATTTTGTGGAGTTTGAATGCTGCCAGAGTAACCTTTGATGTCTAAGGGGTTTGCAGTTTCTTTTTATTCAGTCGCGTTTAGGCTAATAGAGGAACTCTTAAAAAAAGCTGCTGAAAATTGTCTTAATTCAATTCAATTCAATTCCATTTTATTATTTCGGAAAAATAAACATCCATATTGTATTAGTATAAAAAAACTTAGAAAAATATGTTAGTAGCATTAAAATCACAAACAAATTATAATTACAATGAAAACCAGAAATTAAATTACAATCAAAATCAAATCAAAATCAAAATTCCAAACAAAATTTAAATTACAATAATAATCAATCGAAATTATAATCATAATCAAAAATAAAATTAAAGTCAATATTACATTAGAATTAAATCAAAAAAATAAAATAAAATAAATTACAAACAAAACAAAATTAAATCAATATCAAATCTAATTAAAATTAAATCAAAATGATGTCAAATCAAATTAAAATTAAACTAAACAAGACCATAACTTAACTTCTGTAACAAAATTCAATTTAAATATCTTTCTTCAGCACCAGACTCGCAGCTATGTCTACTGGACCAGTGCATCAGAAAAGGGCAGTCTGGCCTCTCCACAATAACCTTCAGGATGCTATTGGGGCTTCCCCGTATCCTACGCATTAGGGACGCCGTTCTTTTGCGCATGATAGCCTGAAAACTATCAATGCCTGCTTCGGCAAACATGCCCGACGCACTGCACTTAATTTGCATAGGTTTTTAATTAAGTTAGCTAGGCTTTAAATCTGAGTAGAGTATTGTCAAACATCTACTAATCACAATCTTGAGAAGACACTTTCAGACTGTTATTTTGTTTTTCCAATATTTTGTACTAATCTTTTTATATTTATTTCCAGATATCCCCGAATACGACCTACTACACGCAATTGGAGTCCCATTCAGCAATCCGAAAACCCAGTACTTCGACGAAGGGCTCGATGGGTTCCCTGCCTACGGTCTCATGCCAGGATCCGACATAAAGTCCCCATACCGACTCTTCATGCCAGAAAAACTATACGCAGAATACTCCATCACAGCAACTGTCAGACCGGCAAACAAAGATGGCGGCTTTCTCTTCTCAGTTGTCAACCCTTTAGAAACTGTAGTGCAATTGGGGGTGCAATTGATACCTTCTGGACCTGGTTTAACAAATATATCCCTGCTCTATACTGATGCTAATATCTACGCGTTATCCCAAACGATTGCGTCATTTGTGGTTCCGTCATTTGCAAAGAAATGGAGTCGGTTTGCGTTAAGGGTTACAACTGAGAATGTGACACTGTTCTTGAATTGCCATGAGTTTGATACTGTAGTGGTGAAAAGGAACCCGATGGAGTTAGTCTTTGATTCTGCGTCTACATTGTACGTTGGACAGGCGGGGCCGCTGATTAGAGGCGCTTTTCACGTGAGTACCTTTCATTATTTAATTTTTACAGAACTTTAAATTGTCATAATTTTTCAATTGGAGACAATTTTTTTGCAAAAGAAGTATTGAAGTTAATTGAATCGTTATTTTAATTGTGTTCTTAGTTTTAAGTACTATTGAACTGACAATTTATCGACCGTTCATTCAAACCGATCAATTTTAATAAGTACCTACTTTAACTTTATATTCAAAAATAATACTGGCACTTAACATTCAATGAAAACTTTTAATACGTTTAAAAACCGTTTGAACCAACCCTCACTTCGCAACAGTTGGTATAAAGACCCCCTAGTGGCAATACCAGCAAACTTTTCTATTAACTTGAAGTAACGCGGAGTTCGAAAGTATGTAATCCCACTGCATCCACTTGTTTATGTATCAAATTGTCGATGCTATTTATTTATATTTAATCAACAAGTGACAACGGACTCCAATATGTTAGTAACAATATTTCTTAACAACTATGTTAGTAAATTTAACCTACACACTTAACCTAACACTGCTATATAATTATGTTAATGAAAACCCCCGCTACAAGCTCAACGCCGAAGTAGAAAGCTTGCAGCAGCGATTCACATACAAGCGGTCCAGTCTGATCGCGACACACCGCAATATAATGTTGGGGCTGGCCCGCATACGGCGCGCCAGGGACGCGCATCTTTTTCGTATCGTAGCGTAGGAGCAATCGACACGCGCTTCAGCAAACATCCCTGATGCGCTACAGAAGCGGAACAGCCCCAGCAACACCCGGAACGCATTATTATATTAAATGCGAAGGGCGCTGTACGATTTTTGAGTGTAATCTACCCACAGCGCTATAAAGAGGAACTGCTATTTTCCTTTTTGGAACATCAAAGGGAAAATATTTAAAAGTATATACTTACAGCATGCATCAAACAAAATATATGAGACCGCTGACATTTTTTTCGCGACTACGACGTTGATCCCACGGAGAAAGTTCTCCAGTTTGATGGTCTGTACCACATCCTTAAATTTGACCACACATTTCTGATACACACTGTATACTTACCGCTAAAGGCTTATTTAGTTTTCAAATAAATCTTTTTTTCAACCGACCTTTAAAAAAGAGAAGGTCATGCAGTCAACAACTGTTTTTTTCGGTGTTGTTTATCTCTTCACTACTGAATATTAGAAACGCTTAAGACTCACACAGACTTTAATAACACTAAAGTAAATTGATCTAAGACGAATAATATTTCAAAGTTTTACTATTATCTCGGGTTTAATTCCAACAATTATTCATAAAGTGAGACCTTTTAAGGTTGATGAGAAATAAGCTGAACACTGAGATTAAGACAACGCTCACACCGAGAAAATATTAAATGAAATAGAAAGCACCAACCACTTCAATTAAAGAGATAAACGATCAATCTGATGAACAATAGAACTGCAATTCTAAAACACACTATTTGACTAACAAAAGACGGTGCGAGACAATCATTTGTCTTGACAACAATTGAAGTCTTGAATAATTATAAGGACAAACTACTGAAGGGGATAACAAGACATCTTTGGTCTTTCAACAGCAAATATTCATTTAAACGAAGGTTTAATTCTTCCTCTCTGTCAATTTTGTTAGTTTTAAATGCTCCTTTTTTATTTTTTTTATTCAATGTTTATATTTACTGGGCGAGTCGCAAATAAAAGATATTTCTTTCTTTCTTTCTTTCTCTTTGGTCTAATGATCGCAAGTGCTACTGGTGAGCATGGGATCCTGGTATCGATTGGTCGGGCACAGAGTTATGAGGTTTGCCATTAGGGGTTTTTGGTAGCAGCCCAGGGTCTGAATTTGTGCCCGGTTTATGGCAATAATCCCATTGCATAATTTGCCTATTATGTTCAGTGCGGGGACACAAGCCTACTCTCGATAAGAGGGAGTAGGCCGTAATCCACCACGCGAGCCCAGCGCGCGTTGGATGTGGACAATATCCGCGAATAATCAGTTCTAGGACATGCTGGTTTCTTCACGACGTTTTCCTTCACCGTTTTGAGATCAGTGGTTATAAAATAAATTGCACAAACTAAAGGGCATGCCTTCCTGGGTTCATGCCAGCAAAGTTTAGCCCATAAGCCGGAGCCGTTGCCACTTGGCCACAACTGCTATTCACCAAGGCTATCATCAAATACACACAAAAATCACGCCTATATTCTTTGAAGGGGCAGAGGTGTACCTAATAGGACACCCAAATTTTGCCAGTTATGTTTAGGTGCCGTGTAATAGAGGATGCATGCATTCCCATGCCTATTGCCATCAACCGGGCACTAATCCAGACTCCGGACTGCTACTGAGAAATTCCTGATGGAAAAACCCAATTACACTTTACCTGACCTGGAAATCAAACCAAGGACCTCATGCTCAACAGTAACGCTTGCGACCACTAGACCAACGAGGAAGGCACCATCATCATCGACTAATAAAAATAATAAAATTAAGTCTAAACTTAAATCTTAAGTCAACACTAAAATAAGTTCACCCCTAGTACCTACATAAGTTGTTTCAAACGGGCCAGGACAGGCCATGCGTCGCTGTTTTATCGCGTGCCTCCGTAAACAAAGCCGCTCTTACTAGAGACAGATAAACAAAATTTTGTCGCTAAGGTTTGGGTTAACAATGCTTGAGACATACTGCTATTTTGTTTAGACAATAATGTTAACTTTGCGTTTGGTATCAAAAAATTTATAATAATATTGTATAACATAACATTAAACCTGTAATCTCTGAAGAGTAAAGGCTCCTGTAAACAGATGCGACGCGACAGCGCGGCGCGATTCTTGAAGAAAAATTTCCATGAAGTTCTCATAGAAATTTGTTCTACTAGAATCGCGTCGCGCTGTCGCATCGTGCCTCTTTATGGGAGCCTTAAGGCAGAGGTGTACTCTACAGAGTACACCCACATTTTAACAGTTATTTTGAAGTCCCATGTAACAGAGGCGAGCCTACTGCCACCAACCGAACACCGGCAAAATAATTATGCTTTGATAAAATAAATAATACGATGATGAAACATCCGTTTTCTCTGCTCTGTGTGTATTTCCAAGTTCCTATATTCAGCCATGGATGGTTGATTGACTTGATTTGGTAAACGTGCTAATAGACATGTGATTAGCAATTAAGTCACGGTGGTTCTAATACGTCAATATGTAGGTGACAGACATAGATTTGATCCGCAGATTAATAGTATAGATCAGGGATGGCCAACCAATGGCACACATGCCATTTGTGACACGTAACAAAATAATTTGGGCACGGCATCATTTCAGGGATTTAGGTACCTAAGTCATCTAATTTGCAACAGCAGAAGTCGCACTAATTTGTTCTATAATTTCAATAAATATAAAACCGTTAATGTTAACATTACAGCACAATAACAAAGGTATTATTGTAAAAGTATATTGATATATTTTAAAGTTCCAAATAAAGAGTATTATTGTGAAAGTATATATAGTTTTTTTCTAGTAGTTAAGATTGTTTATTGGCACGTCATGGCCACATTAAATAATTATTGCTAAAAAAATGGCACGTAGATGTATAGAGGTTCGCCATTCCTGGTATAGATTATACAAAACAATCTTTATTAAAACGAAGTTCCTTATCGCACGTTATACGCACACTTGGCGAATGAGAACTAGACGGAACCAAGTGTTACTATTTTACTGTCACGACACCTTTTTCACGTAACAAATATTAAAATTTTTTCGGTCTAACTATAATTTTTGTTTCTTTCTCTATAGCACCAAAACATTTACGAATACCATAAATGCAGAACGGTGAACCAAAATATTTATTATTTCACTTCTGGTTGGCTGAACACAAGAACATTGAGTGGCCCAGTTAAGCTATCGTATTTTGCCCGAAATACCAGTTCCTTTATGTTCCTGAATATTTCAGATCCCTCTCTGTACAATGGGATTATTTTTCAACACAAATCATGCGTGGCTGTACGTCTCAATTTTGTATAAGCGAATCAATGTTATTTACTTTTCTTTAATTTATTTATTTTGTTTTTATTTTTGCGAATTTTGCTGCTAGGTATGAAAATCTAGATGTATAAGCATTGATATTCTGCCTTACTGTTAAGGCTCCTACAAAGAGGTGCGACAAGCGACGCGAATCGCACACGACATGAAAGCACAATTCCTCTCGCGACAGGCGGTACCTTTGTGTCGCGTCGCGTGTCGCGCCAGTTTAAAAGAGCCTTTATCCCAATTTATTTGGGGTCAGCGCAACATGTATTTTTTCTTCCATACTCCTCTTTTAGTATAACTTATTACTTAAATGTTATTGGCATTTTGTGAAAGATTTTGATCAATAGGACCATTTGTGATTAAATTGGTCATAATCAATCATACGCTTAATGACGAGATCTTGTTCGTGATATTATTTTTTTGATTTTTTTTATTTCAGCATTAATTTGCATAATTTTGGTGTTATCACTTACATAATGTCCCTAAAAGCTCATCAATTATTGTCGTTTCCCAAGCTGAAACTTGCTTATAACTATGTACGTACTTTCCGCATTAATTTCCTTTAAGTACCTAAGCACTGGACTAAATATTTGCCTTTTAAAGATACTTCCCAAAAGTTATAATTAAAACTGTGAGAAGCATAAGCTATGCACGTGCATGCGGTTATTTTAGATAAAACTTTGGAACGTGTTACCCCAACTTTTTGTTTTTCTTAAACTTGGTCTTGGCCATAATCGCCCAAGTTTAAGTCATATCAGGGTTGTCGAAGAACTAGTTTAGAAAGTTGTTAAAATGAAATGGGACGTTTTACTACTCATAATTTTGATGATCATGTTGGCAAGGCGACCTCTCGCGTCCGGCCCTGGTTCAGGCCATGGTACGGAGCGAGAGGGAATGGGAAGCGGTCACCTCTTTGTGCGATGCAGTAATGCTCGCGAAGGAGGAGGCGGAGCGCATGAGGGAGAGGCAATCGGTTCGCCCTCGCGCCCCTAGTCGCCGCAGGAGGAGACACCCTGGGCGTCGGGAGTCGATTGCCGACTCCCGGCCACCGTAGGCGAGGGCTTGCGGACGGCGAGCAATGAGCAGCTTGCCGTCCGGTAAGGACCAGGCCCATGACGACGGCGCGTCGTGTTCCACGCGCGCCTTAAAGAGATGTCAGCATCATTGACGGGGTCCGATAGGGCCGATGCCTGCCGGGTCGCGGATTGTTCGAAAGAGTTACCGTGGCCCTAGCGCACAGGTAACTGAAAGAACACGGGTGGGTTTTAGTCAGTAAGTGTCTGACATGCCCTTCCGCTCCGCCCAGAACGGAGGTCATTTGATGATTTCCCACCCAAAAAAAAAAAACCGGGGTTGGCAAAAGACCCTAATCCTAACAAAAACAATTGGAATATTACATATATTCATTTAAAAAATAACTGAGTATTCAGATTTTGGTTCTGATCACGCTGGATTGCCCAGCCCGTGCTTAAGAAATAAATGTTTTATAGACCAAATGAAGTGATACACTAAACTCTATGGACAGCAGCTCTTCTTGTTCTATCCTATATTGCAATAAGAGTTTCCTTGAATGTCTTACGTGTAACTGAGGTAAGCAGTCAGCCCCATTTCTCTCCATGACTGACCATTTCATCACAGAATAATGTAGGTGAGCAGTGGTGGCCCAGTGGTATCGGCCCCGACTTACGAGTTGTAGGCCGCGAGTTCAAACCCAGCCAGGCAATTTACTTTGTCTATTTAATGTCATCACCACTGCTCTCAAAACGGTAAAGGAATACATTGTGAGGAAACCGGCATAACCTAGAACCAAAAAATATCGAAGACATGTGACATCCACCAACCCGCAATGGGCCCGCGTGGTCGATTATGGCCCGCTCCCTCTCACAGAAAGGAGGCCTGTGTCCCAGCAGTGGGAACGTTATAGGCTGATTATGTATGTATGTATAATGTAGGTGTCTCCTATTAGTTTCTACGAACAAAGAAAATCGAGTCACTCGCAAAAATTACATTCGAAAAATTGTCAAACTGAAAGTTTCAAGAGGCAACCCTGACTTGTGCTCAGGTAGCCAAAGTTTATTCCAAAGTTTGTTCCAAAGTTTGGCGATGTGAGGCCACGTTTGCATATCAAATGTAGCAGTTAAGTTTACAGATGTCGCTTGCACCGTAAAAGTTTCATAACTTACCGGTATAGTATGCCAGCAGGATTTGCGAATTATCGCGGTAATTTTACCAAAAAGTTTTTTTACAAAATTGCGGCAATTATCCTTGGTTTTCTGGCGGGAAAACTAAATAATAACATAGCAAGATCACGCCTGTGTTCCCCGAAGGGTTAGACAGGGGTGTAGGTACCTATACTATAATACACCCACATTTCGCTAGTTATGTTTAAGTCCCATGTAATACAGGGCGAGCCTATTGTCATCCATCAGACGGGCACAAATCCATGGTCCGGGCTGCTACAGAGAAATTCCAGAAAGAAAACCCAATAACACTTTTCTCGACCAGATCGAATCCAGGATATCATGATCAGCAGTAGCGTTTGCGACCACTAGAACAACGATGCAGTCAACTCAAGGAAAAATAAAGTTCTCACTATTATTATTATAGAAAACAAATCGACAGTGGAAAGGTAAAATGGCTAAGTCGCCAAAACCTGAAATGTATTTTCTATCTTTTCTTTGTTTTCTTTTATTTAATTCGGTGGTGTTACTAGCATTATGTAATTGAGCAGAACTTCAATCCTATGAAAACGGTTGCGATTTTCAATAGGTGTCGTGCATTTTACCTATTCAATTTGAATCGTATTTTGTCGTAATATATTCAAAAAGACTTCGACGAATTTTTGAACAAATGTACCTAGTTTAAATATTTAATAACTCGGTGAGAAGGCTAGAAAATACTTACCACACTATTTCATCAACACGTCGATTTTTTAATTACACAGCTAGTAATGTTAAAAATTTAAAAAAAAAATGTTTTCAGAATTGTAACTGTATAATATTTATTCCGAAATGAATATTGAATTGGATGCAAATGAACGTTATTCGGAGGTCGAACGTATTCAAACCAAAACTAACTGGTTCAGTGTTCCGTTAGAGGTTTTAGATGGTTGTAACTTCTATATTTGTACAATTGGTATCCAATCCACTGTGTAAATACATATTGGCTATCTGAAAATGTATGTAAAAGTTTGAGTAGAAACTTTAAATGCGAAAGGATCGTTAGTAGGTATCTACCTATTTACTTAGTCCTAACTAAGTCAAAAACGCCAAATTAATTACTCTACTAAGGCCCACTTGCAGCGCCAAGTACTAAACACGTTTAAGGCTAAATGAGTTTAAAACATAATTTTGTTTCTGTCAAATGTTTGAAGATGAAACAGACAGAATGATGTTTAAAACTCGTTTAGCGCTAAACGTGTTTAGTAAATAGTAGTGCAAGTGGGTCTTAGTCGTCACTTATTTACTAAACTTAGGTTTATTGCTAGGCCTACAATGTAAAGTGAATAGTGTGTGTTATGTTAGTCCTAAAATAATATGATTGTCATAATCATATTATTATGACTTAGACTTCTCGAGATGGAAATTGTTATACCAAAGTCACATCGCGCCTGTCTGCGAGAGCTTTAAATACTCAACCCAACCACACCTTACCCGTCAAAATCTCTCTCTCTAAAATCTAGACTGAAAATTTTCCTTTTGAAATCCTCTTAAAGATTAATTCAGCGTATGTAAGGCGGTACCTATGTACCTTTCAGCACCCGGGTGACTTTCGTACGCGCCAACGCTTCTATTTCGGTTGAACGCTTCCGTAAAACCGCTCCGAATTATTTTTTAATATTTTTCTGGTGTAGTTTTGAAGATTTTGCTGATTTACGGATTTGATGTATTGGAATTGATTTGTTTGAGATATTTGGTAAACGGAAAACCTTGTAAACATGAATGCACCGCTGTGGATTTTGAGCTAGAAAGAACAATCGTAAAATAAATTATCATTGGACAGTAACTGCATGTAAGGAATGCGTGGATTTCTATACTAATAATAATTATAAGCATAGTTTCAATTAATGATAAATGATTTTATTTCTGTAAGTAGGTTTGTACGAACACTTTTACACGTCAATCATATTTTTTAAACTAGATGAGGTCGGCGTTTTTTATCTGTCTACTCTGAGAAGAAAGGCCGAAACAAACTCAGGTCATAGTCTCTTAATAGATATAGTTCATCTATAGACCAAGGACTAACATCTTTAAAAATTACATTATTCAAATCAGACTATCAAATCATATTTTTAAGTTAGGTACATAATAAATAGACCATATCAAGGACAGATGTATCCAAGTGACGTTGATGTAGTGAAGACACGACAAAATCACAAAGTTAAGTAGAAGTCAAGGTAAACAAATTTAAACGTGGTGGAAAACCTAGGAAAAGAGGGTCAGAGAGAGCTGACATAAGAATGACGTACGACTCTCCAAAACTAGGCCACTAACTAGACTACTACAGTACGGCCCAATTATTTACGAGTTTCGGTAGTTTACTCCCACGTTAGTCTGAATTAAATAGACGTTGAGTGCATTAGCTACTGGCTGGGAGCCGTAGAAGTCAATTGAGGAACGTTGTTCACTAACGTTCTGACTGTAAGAGTTATTAGCTATCCGTCTGTTGATTTCTTCTAATGGGGCACTGTTATATGATACGGCTGGTTGTTTCATTGATAAAATGAATGATGGAAGGAAATATGATAGTTATTTTTTGTATAATATTTTACAGTATTTTTTACCGTTTATGTCTCAAGTAGGTTTTTTTTTAATCCACGCTGGGAATGGTAAAATTCTGCAAAAATATAGGGATTACCAAAACAATAGTTTGACCCTAATCAAAAGCACCGTTTTCAAAACGGAGAGGAATTTCGTCGATTTAAAACGACAAAAAAATATTGTCTTCGTGGGCAATAGTGTGGGTTATACGTTTTTCGACTGTAATATAACTACTCTTTGTAAATGATGTATTGTATAACTGTTTCTTGTCCCAAATAAATAAAATAAAATAAAAACTCGGTAGCAATTTCAGATCAGAGACTTTTATGTCCTGGGTGCCTTAATTTATAAGGGCACCACAGGATAGCCCAGTTAAGCAGCCGACAACCTTATAGGTTGACCTGCGAGTTGTAATTCAGTAAAATAAATCTGATTCGAGGTCCGATGTAATCACTGTCATAAAAGTCACTAATATCATATTTCTATCATTCAGCCATCGGACTAATATCATTTACTTTCATAATAAATCAGAATTTAAGCTACAATATTTTCGCTGAAAATAGAAAAAAGTAAGACGACTACACGAAGAAAGTCATTCACGACATCTCAGTGGTTTCACTAGTCAAATATGTACTGCAAGTGAATGTGGGAGAGGTCCCCGTTAACCGCCTAGAGCCAACCCACTCAGCCGTGACACAGAGTAGGGGAAACAGAAGGGCAACTTTAATCTACATTAAGAAAATTACCACGTGGAAAAAGTGTGGAGTATGAATGTGGTTTGGAACCTTTAAGAAAACAGGGGTGTGAAAGAAAAGATGGATGGTTGTATATATTTTTTTTTTTAACGAAATTAACTCGAACATGACGGCTAATTTATTAAGATGTATGGAGGAGAAAGACGTCCTGTACCCACCCAAAATAAATTGGGATAAGGATAGAAGGATGATGTTAACTCATCATTTATAAACACAACTACGTGCTTACGCACATCGATCAGTCAACTCCAACTTGGTGAGTGACTGACACGTTATTCTTTTTGCTGCGACATGAGATTTTCTTCTATCACTCTTGACAAACAAGAAAATAGCAGCTGCCCAACGCCTATTATCTTGATAATCCCTGTCAGTTTAAGCTCGGTAGATAAACCCTGCTGGCCTGGGATTTGGCTAGTGAGCTGGCTGGTGTGTTGTATTTACTAATACCAATTGAAGGTCACACTCGATATAACTGAGCCATGTATTAGATATAAATTCGGTATTTGTTACAGTAAAATTGAATGCTCAAATGATTGCAGACCAAATGACAAGGCGTCATAGTAATTCGTATTTTTTTATAAATCTTTTTATTTTTCGCGAAACCTTTTCGTAGATTGTGTTAAGTGGAGCTTTTGTATTCAACTACTTTGTAGTTGCAGCCTGCATTTGGGGTATAACTGAAAAGCTTTAGTCTTGTTACATAGTCATGAGGATGGTTTTAAGCGGGAAAATATGTTTGAGAACATTATTAGCTCAGTGGGGAAAGGAGAGAAAAATGAAGTAGATACGAAATTATGTTAACGAATGGCTAGTTAAAAAGTGTTTTTCCAGGCACCCATTAAATATGGATGAAAAACAAGTATTTTTATCGCCTAACTGCTTCAGTTGATAGGGACCATTCAAGTATTACGTTAGTACCAAAGGGGCTGGAGGGGTCTTTGCTTTGCTTATTTTTTATATCATGGGGGACGGGGGCTCTGGATGGTGATTACGTCAGTAATATTTATTTAAGTACGTTTTCTGATTTTTCTGCAAAATTTAGTTATTCTGACTTAAACAAATATAGCAACCCTACTTGTCTATGCTCGAAAGCGAAAAGCATGGTCAGGGATTCCCCAAAATAATTGAATGGCCCCATATACCTATTGGTTAATTCGTTAATTCCTATTGTAAGTGTAAGAAGTATAATAATATTATAATTCTCCAAATCTCAATGAAGTACAGTACAAGTAAAATGTGTTTTTTGGTGTCGTTTCTAATAAATTAACGGAATCTTGATTCATTACCATGAATAGTTAGAAATCATCCTAAACGTTTAAAGGAAACTTAATTGAGAATTTTCCATTCTGTTCTTGTCGACGTAAAACACTTGACTTCTGTCCTAACTGCTTAACTGTTGGTTAAAAAAGATCTTCGTTAGTTTTAAAGATAAGCTACCATAAAAAGATTATGCTAAAGTTAATTAGAAAACTAAAACTATGTTGCTAGCTTCAGGTTTGAAATTTTGAAACAAAAATCTTCACCCGCGTTTTCAGATATTATAAATTCATGCATATTCTATTGCATATTCTAGTAAAATTTTTACGAATTCACGTACTGTACTAGCTTGAATTTGACAGTGCCGTATGCAATTTCTAAACAAAGTACAGCTTGTATCGAAAAGAATGTTCGTGATTAATTTTAGTGTAGTAGCGCCATCTATACTTTAGTGCTGGCAGCACCGTGCCGATAGTGGCTCCATCTCTTGACTTTATAATGAACTTTTAACGTAAACGGTGGTGGGAAATCGATTTTCACAAAAAAATAGAACCTTCGGTAGTATGATAAATGCTATCTGCTATAAGCTTTTTATTATCATACCTACAGAAGGTTTGATTTCAGGTTGACTACATAAAACATCAAATACAAAAACTTAAGTACAGTTATTTTAGATAACAAATTGAAAAAAGAAAACAATCATTTACGTTTCATACTTTTTATCCATCAATAAAAAAGCTACGTTCCCTCTAGAAATAAATTAAAATAACACCTCGAAAGTGAAAAGTAACTTTAACAAAATCTCGGTAGTCATGGGCAACGCTCCTGTGTTGTGGGTGCTTCGGGAAACCTTTTAACACCCACACGAGTGGGTTCCGCACTTCG
Organism: Dryobotodes eremita; assembly: GCA_917490735.1. NCBI lineage: Eukaryota > Metazoa > Arthropoda > Insecta > Lepidoptera > Noctuidae > Dryobotodes > Dryobotodes eremita. The sequence continues at coordinate 8,633,676 of OU823261.1, forward strand.
TTATAACACCGGCACCGGTCTGAATCAAACATTCGATACTGTGGTGTATCTTTCAAACGAATGCCGGGAGTTCCCTCAACGCGGCTGTGTACACGTGCGATTAGTCGCAAAGACTATTCAATCTATTTTAATTCTTGTACCTATTTTATGATCCATTGATTTTCTATTTGTAGTTAGGTACCTAGTGGATACTTTTTCCAAATATCTATGCACTTATCAACATTCTTTAAAAAAGAAAACATCAAATAGACGCTAGATCTTTGTTGGACCAAGCTAACTTTAGAGTTTAGACATAGGAGTACCTAGTTGACTGACTGCCTCGTTGTCAGACTCGCATTACTTAATTATTGGTTTATTTACCATTTATGGCAGCGGACTGCCTCGCTGTCAGACTCACATTAGTTATTTATTAGTTTATTTACCTTTTGTGGCAGCGGACTGCCTCGTTGTCAGACTCGCATTACTTATTTATTGGTATATTTACTATTTGTGGCAGCGGACTGCCTCGCTGTCAGACTCGCATTAGTTATTTATTAGTTTATTTACCTTTTGTGGCAGCGGACTGCCTCGTTGTCAGACTCGCATTCGTTATTTATTAGTATATTTGCCATTTGTGGCAACGGACTGCCTCGTTGTCAGAGTCGCATTAGTTATTTATTTATTTATTAGTTATTTATTTATATTAGTATAGTTACCATTTGTGGCAGCGGACTGCCTCGTTGGTCTAGTGGTCGTTAGCGCTATTGCTGAACATGCGGTCCCGGGTTCGATCCCCAGGTCGGGCAAAGTGTTATTGAATTTTTCTATCTAGAATTTCTCAGTAGCAATCCGGAATCTGGATTTCTGTCCAGTTAATGGCAATAGGCTCGCCCCCTATAATATGTGACTTAAACATAACTAGTGCTATTTGGGTGTACTATAGGTACACCTCTGTCCAACCTTTCGGGGAAACAAAGCGTGATGTTATGTTATGTTGTGGGGGCGGGCTATAATTATTTTTTTAAGTAGGCTTCTGTCTTAAAATAATTAAGTCGTGTCAATTGGAAACCATGTTGTTAAATGTAAGGCTTTTCATTTTTATGCCCATTTTTATGTTCCCACGAAAATCACAAGTGGTTTTCTCAGTTGCAAGTCTAGTTTTCCGTGTCGCACACAGAACCACAACCCGAACACTCAGACGCACTCAATACAACAGTACATAACAACAACACATGCAGACGTATTGAATGCAGTTCTCAAATCACTTGTGAATCGAATTAGCACTTTAACACGGGGGATTAAGGCTGGGTTTCCTTTTTTTGGGAAGTCAAAATATATTTGTTGCCTTGTAAAGAGCTGTTGACGTGCTGAGTAGAATGTTACAGAAGAGTTAGTAAATGAAAAGCTCATAAAGAGATGGTTTAATATTAGCCCTAGTTTTTTTTTTTTTTAATATGAGTTATGAGGAAAACTTAAGTATACTTAGATTCACAAAATTGAACTACTAAACTATATAGTACAAACTGAAATCTGTCTGTATACAAGAAGAAAAATGTGTGGGGTCGGGGTACTTCCGTCAGGAACGAATTTCCGAAAAGTTTGAAAATTGTCGCAGCTGCCATCTTGGATTTTTGTTTTGACCTCACTATTGGCTTCAGCACCCTCGAAAACCATGAAAAGTATCTCACTCTCTCTCTCTCTCTCTCTCTCACTCTCTCTATCTATTATTATATACACGTGTTCCGGACGATATACATAAAGTTTGACCGGATGTTTAAACCATGGAAATAAGCATTTTTCATTATGGACACATTAATGAATTCTTTTTTTTTTTTGTTAATCTTACAAACTAAATGCCTTCACGTAAATCACCCGATATGCATGCCTCTTTATCCGAATGGGCAACGTCATATTTTCATTCAAGAGATTTGGCGGGCTGACACTTGTCAAAACTTGTAAAATTTTTGACAGTTGACAAAAAATGTAAACTTGCAAATGAAATGCAAATAGCATTTGATAGATTTATCATTTGAATTACATTAAGCGGCAACAAAGGCCAAATTAGGACCCTTTCTTAATGCATAGCTCAATTAAATTAAATTAAATTACAAATATCTTTGCAACGCAGCCTTTTTAAGTACTACTTCCTTTGATAGATTTGATTTGTAAAAGCTATAGAAGCGTTTGTCAAAGTTTATGGATAACGTGAAACTCTGTACATATAATAAAAATTCGCGTAATGTTTTTCATTACGTGAGGTTTTCTAAAAATTTTCTACAAGTTTACTCCTACCGCAAGCTGCCTTAAAGAACTTCGTTCCAACAAGAATACAAGAACACTCACAAAGCTAGTTAAGCTGAAAGCCAAACTCACCATAGTGGAAAACTAATTAATATGTTCTATTTATTTTCATTATTATTAAGACGTACCAACCTACTTCTCACCTATAACTACGTATTATCTCGAAAACACATACGCATACATAGTTAAAGGTACTATTAACTGGGAGATAAATTTACGTCATCGCCGCTTGCCAACATAACACTCCATCTACTAACTCCTCTGTGGTCAACCGCTAAAGCTCGCCTGTAACGTTTCAAGGGAGAGTGCGATGTTTGCTTTGTATCGTCAATCGTTTTTAGCCTCAATATCAGCGCTGAAGTGCAGATGCGTTCGGAATGCTTTTATTGATATTTAAACAGGTATTTCCAGGAATTTGTTGAACGTGATTGTTTCGGTGTTAAGCGTTTTTGATAGCGTTATTGGAACCTTGAGATGTCTTTACATAGGTTTACTGGGTGTTGATAATCAATGATGATACATATTTAATTACTTACGTGTCCTAGAAATGATGATATCCGGCTATACATAATTACGCGCAAGTATCTTAAAATATACATACTTAAGTAGCGGCATCTACAACTCCACAAACGAGCTACACGTCACACTGACGTCACGCAAAATCGTGCATCGCGCAAGCAGAGTTTACCGCGCAACTAGCACGTATGCAATGTCCCGATAACAATCGTCGGGCAGTTGCCCACCAGACACAACACCCGTCTGGTCGGAGGATCCTCCCTTTTCTATGGAGGTATGAGTGAACTTTATAGATACACTCTGTTCCTCAAACCTTTATACACACTTATAAACATATTGAATTTAAAAAAAATGTAAAATTTAAATCTTATGTACATAACATACTATCACGCCTGCAATCCACGAAGCGTTAGGCTGAGTTGTACCTATAGTACTGTGTAAAATCCTAAGTAAAACAACAACATTGAATAGTTTAATGAATCGTGACACTATCGCTAACAAAACTCAAAAAAATTAGTACGAATATACCTACTTTCATTAATTTTATCATAATTTAAACATGTAGCAAATAAAAACATTTTTACAAAATAAAAAACCGACTTCCAAAAAAGAATTGAATAGTTTAATGAATCATGACACTATCGCTAACAAAACTAAAAAAAATTAGTACGAATGTACCTACTTTCATTAATTTTATCATAATTTAAACATGTAGCAAATAAAAACTTTTTTACAAAACAAAAAACCGACTTCCAAAAAAAAAATGACTAGAAAACGGTAAATAACTTTCATTTCGGAAGTCGGTTTCTTGGTTTTGTATTTTCGTTTTTTGCCGCCGTCTTCCGAAATTAAGGAATTTTTTTTTCACTTTTACATGTTGTTTTTGGAAGACACTGTTTTTTCTTTTTATAAATAGTTTTTATTATTCACGTTTTAGTTGTGGTACCTACCCAACAAATTCGTATACCACTACTTGCTGTGTAAATAAAAGTGACAGGAAGTTATTATAACATCATCAATATACAAAGTTATATGGAATGGTATGGAAAAAATACGTATTATTGAAGCTAACTGAAAAACTACCCAAGCAAATTAAATAAAATTTATATGCCCCCCCTATCGCGTAACATATGTACAAAAAATTATATTGAGAAACTCCTCCTTTTCAAGACGTCGATTAAAAATAAAATTTTACAAAAACACCCGCAAAAATAGGTACAGTCACGAGCACTAATATGTATACACTTAGTAAAATTTAAAAACAATTTTCTCGTGGAATATTGATTGCAACTTTGAGTTAAGACCTATTTCATAACAGTATAGGTTCCAAAATATTATATTCTTATCAGCATCAAATTACAATCAATACAGTATGAGAAAATCAAATTAAGAAGTTGGTAAGTGTATACAAATGAATGCTCGTGACTTGTACACAAAAAGTTTAGTAGCACGCAGAATGATGGCCGTCAATTGGCACGTAGCTCATAATTCGTAGCCGTTCGTAGCTCAACCGTAGCTCACTCGTAGAGCGGTCACGTAGCCGCCTGGCGCTTCATAACAGATCAAAATCCGTAGCAAAAACAATACACAAAATATTAAAAGTTATGTCCATACATACAATTTTATGTGTATGTAGATAACAATATTTTTGTATTTATTGTTATTATTTTTGTTTCAAACTAAGCTACAAAGGCCCAGGGACACCTTACACATTGGCAAAAATATGTAATGTTTTTGTTTATATTTTTTTTAGTTTGTGTCTGTTTATTAAAAAAAAAAAAACTATTTTTGAAACCACTTTATTTTGTTCAAGGGTATTGGTAAAATATCTGAGTGGATGAAAATTGCACTAATGCGGCAAGGAAACTAGAACCGTCGTAGCAATTTTTAAATTATTTCCGTTTGAGGTAAAATTACTTGAGAAAATTGAATGTTGCAGATTTTACTGATTCACCAGCTCAACTGAATTATGAGGGTTTATTTTATCAGTTTTTCTGTTTCACTTGTATCTTATTTAGCGTCATCTTGACTTCGTTACCACTATTAAGTTACCAATAAACGGTAAACCACTAATCTAACTACCCTGTATTGTCCCTCTGCAGGGTATAGGCTTTCCTCTCCCTTTTCTTCACAGCTCTCTCTCTTGCCAGTACTTTCGATAGGAGTCAAGTTTGTCCCGCCATTTTCGCTCTTGGTCTGCAACGGTTCTATCTAGCATTTTATGGGACCCACATGGTGGTTATTTTAGCCCATTTCTCATCTAAAAGCGGCAGGCATGTCCGGCTCAATACCATATAAGCTTTGCGGCTATCAGGGTAACCCAAACCTAAAAAAAAAACGTTTGAAAGTAAATAAACAAACACACATACTATTAGCAAGTGTCGTGACGGTCAAAATGTTAAACTTTTTTCGATCTAGCTCTCATTCGCCAAGTGTGCAAAGAAACTATAACGTGAGATAAGAAACTTCGTCCTAAAAATTGCATGCGACGTGACTAAAAAACGAAACATTGGCATATAACCACAGCATAACTAAAACAGTAACACAACCCATTTTCACTCGTACAAGTAATCAACTACCCTACGCCACGTTGCAAGTTGCTCTAGTTTGCTAACTCCGCTTCAAACACCTATAAGTTAGCCGGTGTCCATAACAATGTAATAAACTTGCACAAGTTCCGAACACAATATGGCTTGCATGGCAAGTTAGTGGTCTTAGGGTGAGCACTTATTTGTGACCGAGCGCCGGATCAAGAAGGCACGGCATATGAGCCTTCCCTTTAACCACCTGCCCCAAAAAGAGGCTAATGGTCGTATCTAATAAGTTAGCAAACATTTTAGTTATCACTGACATCGACGAAGGAAAATATCGTCAAGAAACCTGCACTTACTCATACTTAATATTAAAAATTCGAAAGTAACTCTGTCTGTCTCTATGTTACCTTTTGACGCTTAAACCGCAAAATGGATTTCAATAAAATTTAACAAGGAGATAGATAGCATCCTGGGGAAGGACATAGGCTATTTTTTCTCTCAAAAATAATCCTAAAGGGGTAATATAGGGGATGAAAGTTTTTATGGGAAACCCAGCATTTTTAGGGATATGAAAATTCAAATTTATGTTTTAAATAAGAAATAAATACTTACGTGTTTCAGTGTTTTTGTAAATTCGTCCCGCTAGGGGGTAAAATAAGGGATGATTTTAAAATTCACATGTTGTCTCGAAATATGTACGTATGTACCTACCTACCTTTTTTTAAGAGATTTAATGGATTGGAAATATAGTCTTTCCCAGACACCTTTTTAAGGTCGTCGGCCCATCTAGAATTCTAGATGCGAGCTTTTGAAAGTCTTCAGTCAAGCCGTATTACAACGAACTTGGCTTTTGCTAAACGAACAACAAACACGTGTATTATTGACTCTATGCAAAATCTCTGAACATAAAACTCCATGTGTTTACACCCTAAGAGTGATAAATTACACAGCATCGGCTACAACCCTCACAATAGTTCAATGATTGGCATCAAAATCTCGATCGATCAAACTGAACGTGTATTTTCAGAATAGACCAAAATAGTCAGTGTATGAAGAGGTATAAAAGTGAGATCAAAAGGGAGTTTGTAAACATCTGTATGCAACATATGTCGGTGATTGCAAACGCTGCTACAAATGTTGCGCTATTCAAACAGAGATTAGTTGTGATTATTCTTTCAGAAAAATCCGTTTAGATTTCAGGGCTGGTTATGATGACCTAATTAACCTTTATGACGTAATACTAGACATAAGATTAAGACTTTCAAGTTTAATTGCTCTAAAAAAAATCCAAGTCCCATAAACTTCAGGGTTAAATCCAGGTTGTGGTGTAAAAAAAAATACTAGCTGCTCTTCTTAACCATAGAACACATAACTTAACTACTATAGAAAAATAGTTCGTTAATTTAATGATGTTCAGTCAACACCATAAAAAATACGGCATCTTAAACTAACATCCTTCCATACAAACACCCACATTACCCTTATTACCGCGAAAAAGAGGTCCAACCCAAACATTATAAAAATTTCAGGCTACAATCAGCGCTGTCCTTCACGGGGCGATGACGTGTTTACTTTAATCATTCGGGTTCGTCCCTCGTTGTGTATTCAATCCCATCTAGCGGCTCTAGCCGGACGGTGGGAGATTGCTTCATACACGAGGTAAAACATTTCTACTACAGATGGCGAAGGATTCACGATAAAATGTAGCTGGCACGTTGGAAGATGACTTAAGAATGCTCCCGTGCAAATTCAAACTCAATGGTTGAATTTGGAATACGTTGGAGCAGTTTGAAATGATTTTTCGCTTATTCGTTCATTTGTTTCGTTTGTCTTCTTTTTTCTTCATCTTCATTTGACATGTTCGTGATTTTAAAAAGCCCCTGCGGAAAATTGGCATATAAGGACCGCTACATAACGCAGGTGCTCCTAACTTTTTCACATGGTCTTCTGTACCAAACCAAATCAAAGATTGGGATTGATTGACCCTATGTCTACGAAACCACAATGACCTGTCGAAGGAATCTATGGCTGGGATCTTTAAACGTTACTAAGCTCGTGCTTAGACTTAGACATGTTCCCGTGTCTATCTTGCACTTGTAGTTTGACAGTTGTACGACAGTGACCGGAATAACTCTTAGTCAATTGAGGTATGATAATATTTAAATCATTAGTCCTATGACCATAATTGAAGAATACTGTTGATACCGTATTTAAGTTATAATTCACCTTCAACTTTTTCCCGCCATTTGTGGTGACTGACAGATGTCATTAGTGACAACTACCTCACTACTTGTGTGTACGAGACACTATTTGCATAACTGTTTAATAGATACACTAAATACTAATTAAAAATACCTAATTATACAACCTTCTTTACCGGAGTAATTGTAATCCAATGCTAATGATAGAAATCCGAAAATCAGAGAATCAAACTTTTAACGTTTTGAGTACGAGGCTTTTGGCTACTTTTTATTAGTGTATGTAATTTGTCTATAATAGTTTTTTGGTAATGTCCGTCTTGTTTGTGCAGAATAAACAATTTTTCTTTTTTTTTCCGTGATTATACGGTAATTGAGTTTGTACGTTATTAGCAAATGAGAATTGTGCGCCTTCAGTTCCACTACTATCCTCTCGGACTAAAATATTTACAAAGGATAATAATGTAATTAATCTACTATTTTCTGTGCTTCACAAGTTCGTATTACTTTTACTTAATGAATATTTCGCACCTTATTGCAAAAAGATTGCACTGAAGTGTAGTTATAATATTTAATTACTAACTCACTTTTACAGCGACTGCTCTAAGCATACTGAATTTGAAGCACTTAGCTATGTATGGAAATATTTAAGATATAATGTTTTGTTATTATTAAACTTTACTCATGTATAACTCAGATAAAATTTCATCTACGTTAGTGTAATTAACGTTATGTTTAAAGAGTATTACATTATCACAAAAGGTTCAAATTTACTAAGGAGAAACTTAGGTAACAAAACTAAAATTATCCACTCAAATATTAGGGAACTTAATAACTCGTCTCAAAAGTTGATTTTATCAAAGTTTTTATAGAAGTCATTGCCTCACATATCAATGCATGAAAGTTTAATCATAACTCAATGCAATAACTAGAAAAGTTTGTGTATCTGCTCTATTATAAACTTTATAGACGGTGGGTTTAGATCTCAATTTGATTTGGACTAACACTGACTTGGGACTAGTCGAGACCGACTAACTTTCAGGCACTACTTTTATATTCTGAATCTTGTCGCTATAAGTGTGAATCGCAAATCTATCGAAATAATAGAAAATGGAGTGAATAAATAGAAGTTTTACTTTGTAATTTACTGATAAATTCTATGTGGCTTTTAACTTAAACAAACTATCTTGCATTGCTATTTACACAAGTTGTATAGTTTAGAATAAATCAAAATCAATTCAAATACTAAGAAATGTAAACAAATACTAACAAAGTCGAGTTTGGTTCAACTTTGATTCAATAATCAAATTGAAACAAGTTACTTCAAGAAAATGTTATCACAAAGTAGTTTGTTTACATAACAGAGTTTGGGAAAACTATAAGATCTACCTCCATCCAAAGATAGTTTATTCCATTATCGGGCACACCACAACCGCATCTTCGGCAATTCGGCACATAATCAACCCAACTAGCTACTTATCCCGACAAAAATAGAGACAACGCACCAAAATTTGTTACCTTAACAAGTCCATCCTCGTTCGAACTTCGTCCTAATTTAATGTACCGTAGTTTGTGATACAATGGCGTTTTTATCCTTCACGTATATTTGGCAAGTGTATAGCGAGAGAAGTGGATTACATCTCAGTCTAGATCGGTCGGTTGCGGGGCGCGCACGTAATATACATAGTTATAGTGTCATAGCCCACGTGTCATATTGACGTGAGAGTGACGTGAAGTGACGTTTACCGAATGCGCGTGACACGCCGGTCCGATCCGCCATAACGGTCACGTGACTCGAGCGAAATGAAATGACAGTTCGAACGTATTTTGAATTTCAAATTAGGAGTCCATTAATTAGCCGCGTTTATGTAAACCAGTATTCGAATTGTGGACTTAATAATGGCTGTGAAGTTTTAATTTTGTTGCTGATAAGTGTTAATAACCTATAAAGTTTATGTCAAGCTGTAAAAGTTGGCTTTAAAATAAGTTTCAAATTAAAGTATTGAAGGCAGACCATTCATTTAAGAAAAATATTACGTTTTGGATGAAAATTTTGAAGGGTGTCCTAACCGCCTTTAAATAATAATAAATAATAATAATCTGCGAATAATACAATAATGAACAAGTAAGCCTATTCGAAATGGAATCGTCGATCGATTCGTGCCTAAAATAGTCCATACTCCGACGTTACAAGGGCTGTCGTAGTGATTCCTATGTTATTGTTACTTAAGATTAATTAATTCACTATAATTGAAGTTACAACACGTGCTACAATTATTCCGAAATTTAAATGACAGGTATATGTGCATGTGTATGTCTGTAATAGGCATACTGGAAAAGTTCTTAGTCACTTTCTAAGAACAATAAAAGAGAACACGTGTTTAACACATTAACGCCAGAAACTAAATTGAAAGAAATAAAACTTTACAACGTTAACCTATGTTACTAGCATTTTATGGCAAAAAAGCAGTATCTCACTTTGAAACTTTTAATTTGCGGCAGATAAATAAACGTGAATGTACTCTGGGGGCGATGTAAAAACGCTGTTTAGCGGGTAGTCGGCACACTGCGGTATTCTGAGATAACTGGGTCAGTTCTGCAGACTGAGAGGCGCCTGGACTATTGACTAGTCGCCGTAGTGCGGGGGATACGAGGAAAATAACAATAAACCAAAGTTACATAACAAAAATTCGAGAATTTACTCTTGGAAGATTTATGTGAGAGAGTTAATGCTTGTCTACAATTCGACTTTGATTGAGCCTACATTTATTTTTAAATCTCTAAATAATAAATTTCGATTAATCAGCGTTTAAAAATAAACAAAAGTATTTTGTAAAAGTCTGTAGTTACTTGTTTAAATCAAAATGGGAAACTACATGTTTGAAGATGATAGATGGCGCCACCGGTAAGTTTGAAGGCTTCTGCAAACATGCAATTGTTTAAAAAATAAACTGTCAACATTAACAAACAAATATTTCACTAACAGCAGAAAATAAAAATTACTATCAATCAAATAACACCACGTCAAAGAAAATGAAAACTCAAAAAAAAAACTCCATGCATTTATTTCAAATAAACCAATTACAGGCACTTTTGAATTGTTCAGGGGTCGGTCGGTCAGAAAGATGAAGCTAGTTGCCCATTCCAAAAGGTAGTAGGTACCTATGGAGAAGAACGGGCAAGAAACTCCACGGACACTTTTAAATCAAAATATGGTTACAAAATATTGGTTATATCATTCATTACATCATTCATGTTGAAATTATGCATGTGAGAACGATGCAGAACGAAATGTAACACAATCAGACTAGAAGAAGACAAGTCTTTAATACTAAAAGCTTACCCCAATGTTATGATTAAAGACAATATTCTGTACAGGTTTATTTTTACTAGCGTGGAACCAGTACATCTTAAGGCTCCTACACACTGTGCCGGCGGCCCGGCCGGCGGGCATGCCGCCAACAAGCCCGGTGGCATTGCCAGCGGGTATTTGAGCTGCCTCGCCTGGCTTAAGGCTCCTACACACTATGCCGGCGGCCCGGCCGGCGGGCATGGCACCAACAGGCCCGGCGGCACTGCCGGCAGATATTCAAGCCACCGGGGCTTGCCTGATAATGCCGGCATACTCGTACGGCATAAACCCGACGGCATTGCCACCGGCACTGTGTGTAGGAGCCTTAACAAGACATTTAGATGATGTTGACGCTGAAGACATAGCGGCGCCGCCACTATTGAGCGATATGTTTTATAGAACAACGATGAAAACAGAAAACTGGTACAAGATTTATATTACCAGCCTTTTTTTCTTCTCGTTATATTACCGTGTTGTTGTTCGTGTATTATTTAAATTAACCCCTTGGGTAATAAGTCACTGTTGATGAAAAAATATTGGGCAAAGCTTCAAAGCTTAACTTGAAAATTGTTGGATGATGGATATTGTTTTCATTATTACATGTGTTAATACTTTCATTATTTTGATCCTCGCTTTATTTTTCTTTCATTTTATTATTATTCTCTTCATATTAGTTCTCTCTTATTTTTATTTGTCTAATATACATTCTTTATTCTTCAAGTAATTGTTTTTTCATAGCTACTAGTTATACTATAATTGGCTTTCCAAATCAAAGTCTATGAAATGTCACAGTACTTTCAAAATATGTTCAAGAACAGACAACAATTCCTATGTTCATGTTCATAAAATCTTTCCAATTTCTAGTCTAAAATAGAGTTCCTTGTGGGAATTAAGCTAAGCGACCACCACTGTTGCCACGAGATAAACCCTAAGTATTGCTCTTCAAAGTACAATTTCTACAGATTACACAAAAAAATAAACTTAAGCTTTTCTTTGCCATGGTATATATTCCCATGTTTCTATTGTGTTAGGTAATAATAGAAGTTAAGCCCATCTTACTTGTATTGAAGAATGAAACAAAGATACTGACGAACACCTTTATTTTGTGAGAAAAAGTCCTCTAAAGTTAGCGCCACGTACAATGGACAGACAAAAAGCTACTACTATTGATGCTGAGGAAAATGCTTGTCATATTCAGTTTTACTATTTCCCGCCTGCAAGTATGAAGATTCAAAGTTAATAAGGCATGAATCATTGAAGTATAATATTAAACTCTCAAGCTAGACAAACTGGCGCCTCCATTGTAAAGTTCCGTAGAATCGCCACACAGAGCTCATAAAACGGTAATATTTTAACTAAGGAAATCAACTCGTGCATGAGCAAAAAAATAATTTATAAATAAAGCAGTAGAGAACTGAAAAATAAATGAATAAGAATAACTACTTGGTCCAGATAATGATCAGCTACTTAATAATAGTTTACTCATTACATAACAGGAGCTTTAAGTATAACAAAAACTCCGAAATAAGAATAACGCTACACAGATGCTGCCACATATATTAGAAAAGTGCATCTACCTATCAACAGAGCGTGAAAAGAACATAATTACGAGGTGCTAACAACCTTTCACGTACACAACGAAATGGTTTTAATTACAAATTCTATTAAGAAGCTATTTCACTAGCTACTTTGTCTAAAGCTGCGCATACACAGGAAATTTAGATAGTCTATCGACGTTGCGTGTAGGTATTCTCAAGGATGCTCGAGAATTCTCTAGAAGACACGCTACCTGCTTTTGGTCTCATGTTTAATGTGCACGTTACGCAATGGAGAGAGTCCAAAAAGCAAAATTCAAAAAAATCCGCTTTCTTCCCGTATGGACCGTCTGAATGTAAATTGGTCCCAAATTACCACGTCTGCGTAGTATCTCGTTAAAAGCCTTGTTATGGCCTATATCAAATAAAACCATGATCACAGCAGACTTCAATTTTCAAACCGATTCCTTACGTAACAGTTAACAGCGCCATGTAATTGTTCGGTTACGGAAACTAGGCTTCCAGACAACGGGGTCAGATTGGGAGACGAGACGACGCCATCGGTATCGATGTGAACAGCTGATGCTCTAAGATTTTAGTAACAAGAGAGCGGAGCCGGCCCGCGTGCACGCGGATTCCGAACGAAGTTACGCGCTGCCGAAATTCCGGGCAATTTTTTTTGTGAAGTGTTTGGAAGGTAGGAAATTAAGCTGGTGTTTCGGTTATGGCTCCTGTTTAATATCGTATTGGTTTAGTTTGATTGTCGGTTTCGTGTGTGATAGTTGTGTTAATGATTAATTTGGTTCGTGCGTATATGTTTTCTTATATAGCTTTATGTAAAGTTATAAGGCTGAATTTATTGCGAGTTAGTGTTGTTGAGCTAGAATGTACGTCCTGTAGTAGTTCAAACTTTCTTACTTAAAACTTTACACTTTGTTTGTTGTGTGTTTTACATAATTTCTAATGAGATAATTTCAGTGATAATCTTGTAACCCAAAATTCAATTGAGTATTCACAGAAAGCAGGTGTTTTTCTTCACCCTTTTTCATGAAAAACATTTAGTAATATGTTCGCAACCTTTTGGTAATACGGACTTGATCTAGAGTATTGACCTTACGTGCTCCACATCTTTGTAATATTTATCAAAATGTGGTATTTTCTATTGAGCTATATGAGTAAACAAGTTCTTTTGGTTTTTTTCATATAAATAAAGCCAACATTTGACGTCTTCAATATGACGATGTTCCATATTTATTTTACCTTAATATCAAACAGGTAAAATCCAATCTGTTTTGACTTAATCTGTCAACAATTTCGACACGTGGTGGTGGTTCTTTGTGATTTGCTCCTGAATAGAAAATGTCAACGAGAGGAAATTAACACTTCATCGTATTTCCAACTTTATGTGTAAGATTTTGGGAGTCAGTTTTGCTTGAAGTGCTCTGTGTCAATATTCTGGCGAAGAAGTTACTGTGGTTCACAGGTTTACATGCTTTACTTTCGATTTCATATAACTCGGTTCTGGTCTCCGCCTCAGAGAGCATTAATTTGGATGTCTACTTATGTAATTTGCTTTCGAAGCTGAGGAACATATTGATTGACAAAAAAATAACAGTCCCAGGAACTCACTTTTGGCGAAAGATGAGACGACAAAAGCAATTTACCTCATATAGATTCATCAAAATAATGATTTGCCAATGAAATAACTACGTAATTTGTAACGAATTGTGATCCTGTTCACGTCATTCACAGTCTTCAAAATCGTAAAATGTTTCACTTAACCTTTGCTACCCACTTACTTTATTTTCAATTCCCGTTCTTTACTCCAGTTAGTCTTAAAATAGTCATTCCAATGCGTCAATCGTTGAGTGCAGATCAATCACTTTGCCAAATCTCGGGGATTGGGGTCACGATACTTTTAATGTATCGATACCTGCGTAATAAAACCATTGAATAGACTGAAATACCTCTTACATACGTACGTAGGATGATATGCTTTAACCTATAGTTAAAAGAAGATCCAGTCTTATCCAATTGAGGAAAATTAATGGTTTAAGTGTCATCTTCATAAAAGTAGTGCAAACTACTCTACTTCCCACCTAAAAAGACAGCTAACAATCGATTGCAATTATCGAAGATGTGGAGAAGTCGTCCTAATTTGCAGCCCAAATACAGGTATCAGCACATCACCGGCTTCCATATCGTATCTCTTTCAATACACTATTGTCAATGGTGCGTGATAAGATTGTTCGTTTCTACCATAGTACTCGTTTGCCTTAATAACCAAAACTCATTACACAAAAATTACAAACAGACAGCCATTTTTTGCTGACTCTGAAACTATTCTTTTGGTCTCTAGTTCTTCTAGGACTCATGGGTTTGTTGCATGTTTATTATCTAATCCGTCATCCACACTCATCCGCTTGCTCCAATATATAGATATTGGAACAAGCGGATGAGTCTGGATGACGGATGACGGATGACGTTATAGAGCCTATTACAACAGACCACTGCTTAGGTGTGCTGAAAATTCGAGCGATATCGAAAACACAATTTCTTTTCCAATTTCTTTGCATTAGTTGTCATTGGAACGTCGAGCTTCTGTAAGCAGGTCAAATTACTGCCAATACTAGGTATAGTTAGCAACATAATTCGATTTACACTTCAGTTTTTTTAATCGTAATTGTTGAGCTAAATATTTAATTAAAAAGGGAACAGAACAAAATTAAAAGAATTTTAGCTCTTAGCTATTAAATGAAACGCTGAAATACAATGTATTTATTGACCGATTATTTATTTATTTATGTATGGCATTCTCTACCAGTCAATCTTCGAAATCAAATAATTTTGTGTTAATTTAGATGATGTGTAAAAGTAGCAAGTGGTATTTGAATTTTGTTACAGACCGAACCTAACTGAAAATCACACTTGATAGCTCTTTTAGAAGCGGGACAGTCAATTGCTACCTCAATGTAGGTCGATAAAGCCCCTGTAAATATCAATAACCTTTCAGTGTATAAATATCAATAAACGAGAACCGTTCCATTATTAATTTCGTTCGATTTAGAACCGCGTGGGAAGATAAGGATTCGCTTAACTACTTACAGTCGCAGATTGTGAAGATTAAAGATTGGCAAAGATTTTACAAATTGTAGAAAAGTAGGTACTTGCTACATACTGGATGGAAATGTTAACTTAATTTTAATTTGTACGATTACACACATTTAAAATATGTGTCTCAGTAGCTTATTAGTCACACATTTTCTTTGAAAATTTGTCTTTGTAAAATTGACAAACAGGTACCAAACCCACCAGCTGGGTAACCTGAATTCACACGAACTTAATGCCTGTTTCCTTCTACATCTCTTCATTTTGAGCTTGAATGAAGCACTTAAGTTCCAAGGACCTGAAACAAGCGAACCTTAGAACAGTTTAGCGTTTACTAGGTATCATCTTCGGGTTAAGACAGCAAATTGAATATTAAACTACGTTGTCAATTTGTTATGCAGCGTTAGAACAACGGCCAAGCGCCTTACACTTTATCTATGTAACACTGATGGAATACTAAATTGCCTTTCACATTTTAGTAGGCGCTCGGCCATTTTAGGCGACATCGCCGGTGTCGAATATCCGAAGTTAATTTGGAATTTAATGGGCCATTATTACTGAAAAACCTTAATAGAATAATAAATTTAGATTCAGTTGGATACTAAAATAGACTTGTGTTTAATTGATTGGACAAAAAAAAATGCAAGGAGTTTGAACTTTGAACTTTTTATAAACTTTGAACGAAATCTTCAATGACCGCTAGATTACCTATTGGATTTTATAATAAAATCAAGTTGCTTTAATTGCTGTAAATGATTATGACAAAAATATAAAACAAAAATATAACTAACTAAACTTTAACAAATAAATACTTCCAAGTTGGTAAGCACCTAAGTATCTAATGGTTTAAATAATTTTCTCAGTCAAATCACAATAATAGGTAAGTATCGCTATTGTTAAATCGTTCATCAGCCAATCTTTGATACAACTACACAAGACAGTCCCTTCTGTAACACCCCAATGAGACCTGCTTACACCCATGTCAAACCTAACCCTCCCTTACCCACTACCTTTTTCATTCATCTCCCCAGCATTGATTCCAGCTCTGACATTGAAGTGCATACGGCCTGAATAGCTTTGTAGACCGCACTTTCTGAATAGCTGTCACATACCGAAGTCTGAAATAGGACATAATTGTGTTCAAGCCGTTTGTATTATGTTGCCTTGATCAACTTTCTTTTTGCATGTGAAGGACGCCAATGGAGATACACTGTCCACTTTGAATGTGAACAATGTACCGTCAGGGAAATTTATTGTTTACTAGCTTAGCCCGCAGCTTCGCCCGCGTGGAGGTCGGAAATTATCCCACGGGAATGTACTACCGGGATAAAAAGTATCCCCTATCCTTACCCAGGTCATGGTTTATCCTTATAATTTTCATTCACCTCCATTCAGCCGTTATGGCATGAAAAGGTAACAAACAGACAGAGTTAAGGCTTCTTCGAACAGGCGCGACACGCGACGCGAATCGCACGCGACACAAAAGCACCGCTCGTCGCGCGACAGGCGGTGCCTTTCTGTCGCATCGCGTGTTGCGCCTGTTTGAAGGAGCCTTTACTTTCGCATTTGTAATCCTACTAATCCTACTATATATATATTTAATATATAATATAATATAAAACGGCTGAACGGATTTGGATAAAATTTGTCACATGGGTAGAATATGACCTGGATTAAGACATAGGATACTTTTTATCCCGATATTCACACGGGATCGAGATTTCTGCGGGTGAAACCGCGGGGCGCAGCTAGTACTTAATAATTAATAAGTTGAGATAGTATGGATAGAAGTATAAATAGTGGTAATGGAAGAATGTTAATTAGTTTTGTAAACTAAGAATCCCAAGTATTAAAATGTAAAAAGTTGAACGAACGAAAGGAATATAACTGAAATATCTCAAGTTAGAGCATTTTGTAAACAACTTTTAGGTAATGGTCTAGACATCTTTTGCTAGAACATGAAGACTTTGTGGACTAGATACTCGTGAGAACGCCACATAAAGTTTCCCATGGAAAAACAGATTATTTTAAATGTACCAGCTACTTTAAGTGTTTGTCCTTGAACTTTGTTTATAGTCATCGTAAATGTTGTGTTCAGAGGTAGCTGCACTCTTTTAAATTAGAAAGGTAAATCTGTGGGAATGAATAGGAATGGGGAACCAATTTTTTTTTCTCCTTATGCTATTCCTGACATAATTATTGTTTTTACAATATTCTGCTTCAGGTATGTCATATGTAACCGTGTGCCATTACTTATCCAATCTTGGCGCATCAAAATTACGCATTAACAGGACCGGAGCACCAACTTTTAGCCTCAGCTTATGGAGTTGAGAATCTCAACAGGGTACGATGTTAGCTCGCCCTCCGGTAAGGACCAGGCCCGGGTCGACGACGCGTTGTGTTCCACGCGCGCCTCTAAGCGATGTCAGCACACACTGACGGGGTCCGCTAGGGCCGATGCCTGCCAGGGTCGCGGGTTTGTCCGAAAGGGTTACTGCGGCCCTGGCACACAGGCAACTGAAGGAACACGGGTGGGCTTAGTCCGTAAAAGTCTGACACGCCCTCCCGCTCCGCTCAGAGCGGGAGAAGTTATTTGATGGTAACCCACCCAAAAAAAAAAGAAAAATAGATACCTTTTCGGTGTCCATGGCATTGTCTCCCGAGACGTCCTGGCGTTACTCCATAACGTCACCTTCTACTTGTGAAATTTTTTTTTTTTCATTGTTCTGTCCCACAGTTTCATTCGGGGGTGCTAAAATTGCCATGATACACAACCATTGCCTATTCGCCATATCTATTAGTTTGCACATTGTGACTAGACATAGACGTTTTTTTTTTTTTAAATCATCTTGATATAAATAAAATTACAAAATTCGCTCTTTAAGGTTGCCATACGATTTTCGCAATTTTCGCAAGAGCTGCCACATATTGCCCTGATTTTGAATCATTGTGCAACAGTTGTAGTCGCATATAATATGTAGTCAGACATTTTTTTTTTCACATTTTAGTATGCTGAAATTCACTCTCCGCTCTGTTTTCACGGAAGTATTTCAAATAATCAGTTTTTTAAAATAAATCTTGTTTTTATGATTCTAAATTTATTAACTTAAAAATAAAACTAATTAATTTTAATAGTAGCTAACCCTTTATCACCAGTAATTTGGAATACTTTGGCGCCGCCATTGACCACGTAATACCTACATGTCAGCCAAGTTATTTTATGACTAACTAGTAGTAACTGTGACCGAAACGACCGATTTAATTAAATAAAGACTAAATGTTAACTCAAGATACAGACTATGACTATATTTTCAATCCCTTGAATCTCTTAAAAAGAGGTGTCACAAAAAAGAGATGGAAAATGGTGGGCCCAACTGTAATTAGTTGATATATGATCTAAAAAATTAGTCATATTTTTTATCTTAGAATATGAAAAATCACCACAATTCTCAATCTGAAAGCGGAGAAATATGAGAAAGATAGTTTTCGTGAGATTATCGATTGAGTAATCGAACACACAGTTACGAAAATAAAACCTTTGCACTAAATAATTAACTCAAAGTAATTAAATGCACTATATATACGTATATGCAATATAGTGCATATAATTACAGTCATATTAATAAATAAAATATCAATTAATTACTGAAAAACCAATATTAATGATTATCAATTTCATATCGATTAAAATCAGTCTTCTATTTTTAGTCTATGTCACTGGCATAACAGCTGACTGACATTGACACTAGACAGTTGCCGACTGCTCATGTTTGCTCACTCGTTTTGTGTTTTCCGATGCGTTTTGAATGCTTTCCCGATTATTCTTAATTTTTCACGACCACTGCTTTGTATTTTACGGATTCTGACCCTGCCTACCTTGTATGACCCTTGCTTTCACACTGGACACCGAAGTTCACTCACACGTTTGACTTGGAATTGTTATTTTTGATTTTACCGCCGGCTTGTGGATTGGATATTGTTCAAACTATGGATCGCTGTATGAATTGTGGGATAACAACTGGTCACTACAATACCCTGTCAATACATTTTCTACTAAATATAATAACTATTAGTGCAAAAGGACATATTTTGCATCTCAGGAATTAGCTGTTAGTTAAAGATTGTAACATAACCTCACTTTTACTTAATCTCTTATAGGTACCACTGTTCTCAGATTGACAAAATCCGCAGAATTTTCAGTGAAAGGTTGATAATATTTATGCTATTAATTGACACCACTTTCATCTTTTTACATCCAGGCCCAAGATTGTATGTAATCGTTTCAGTCTCCTTTCAATATTACATATGTATTATATTAAAATCATCCCAATACTGGGAGATGATTTTACGACAACGCTGAAACACGTAATTATTTATTTCTTACCAAAAGCATAAGTTTGAATTTTCATATCCCTAACTTAAGAAATGCTGAGTTTACCATACAGACTGTCATCCCCTATTTCACCTCTTTTAGGGGTATTTTGAAAACATAAAGTAGCCTATGTCCTTGCCCGAGATGCCATCTACATTATGTCCTTGCCATATTTTGTCGAAATCCGTTCTACAGTTTAGACATGAAATGGTAACATACAGATAGAGTTACTTTTGAATATATGATATTATTTATATACAAGAAAGAAACTACCACACAGGAATAATGTGACGGAAATTATAGTATTAATGAAATTGACTACCAACTTAAATTGTCCGTATAATCAAATGACAACTGTCATTCTTTGACAGCTGTAAGAAATGGCTACATACAACACGGCAAATTGACGTAGTGTGTCAATTTGAAACACAATTAATTTCTCTGACTGTATATTGTTCATATTCAAAGTAGACAGTGTCTCCAATTGGCTGCTGACTGTACAGTAAACTTTGTTTTTGTCGTCTGTACATACTCTAGTAGGTATCTTTTTTTTAAAGCTCCTTGTTCGTTCATAAAAGTGCTGGTAGCACTTGACTTAATTCCGCCGCCAACCGCCATTTTGAAGGGGAAATGGGTGATAATTAAGTCGTCAACTACAAGGTGTAATTGAATTAACTAAAAATCTCTTAGGGGGTCATTGTTTTCCAAAACAAATCGCTGCTCCATCGTTTATCTCGAGAAAATGTAGGGAACATCAAATTTTTTTTTCGCTATTCATGTGTGGTCCCATATTAAAAGTTGTTCTTAGCGATAAATACAATGACCCCTTAACAGGTTTTCCATTATTTCAATTACACCTCTTATAACCGCAGTCATCTAAACATGTCTCTAAATTAGCTTATCTTTGGCTGACACCTCTAATGTTCTAAAATCTCTTACATTTTGGCTGCAAATAAAATACTTCGAATTTCAATTAAGTTTAGAAAAGTCTGTGCCTTACAGCACGACTTACAGGATCTAAAACAGCATTTGAAACAAGCCATTCTTTACTTTTTCAGTCCCTTTGAAGGTTTTAATTAGAAATTCGTCAGTTTGAAACCTATCCCGCTGAAGTGCGGTCGTATCCGGTTCCTATATATAGCACATCTAGGTTATGTCGTTTGAAGGGATTAACGAGGGAATTAGCACGACAGAAGCAGGAATGTTAGTAATGCATCGATCTGTCCTAATTAATCTATAGCACGTTGGATAGGTTGAATTTGGACTTCATTGTTTGGCTATAGACAAGTGCTTATGTGAAGGACACGAGTTTGGTATAAACCTGCATCTCAATTGCACAATAACACACACACTTTCTATCGCAATTCAAAGGATTTTAATTGCAGGAAAATTTTAGCCTACTGCTTCATTAAGTTGAAAAAATTCGTTTGCATGTAAATGACACAATGAATATTTTTAATTGACTAAATATAAGACATGGCCAGTGTAAGTGAATTACGCAATATTACCCCGCTTTTTCCCATATATTCTGTTCTAAAACATTAATTTTGTTTCATATTGGTTTAAAAGCAAATGATCAAATATCACATATAAATAGGTAGAGATTTTTCGAAGGGTCAAAAGGGACGCCTTTTCGCAGTAGGTAATGCTGGGCACAACCCTCTCCCCATGAGTCCCAGCTCTTTCGATCCAGGGCTAATGAGGACCACTGCCCGCTTGTTTCCTCGCCATCTTCTATGGGGTCTGCCGCGACGCCTTCTGGCAGACGGCAGTCGTAGCTAGCCCAATCCCACTTCAGCTTAGCGGGTTTTTGAGCAACGTCAGTGTAGAATCCTTTTGATTCCATATTTAAGTTGAATAATATCACATCACTGGCTCACTACCCCACCAAGCTCTGTCGTGCCGACCCTGCTCAATTTGTTCGTTTCCCGCCATTCCTCGTGACTGCAAGGACCCTGCTTATGTGAATGAGACAGTGTTTACATATCTATTAAGTAAATAGATACACTACGTCAGTAATCTGTGTTTTGGAGCGCAGTGTGGTGTTGCGAATCTGTCAATTTGACGCTCAGTAAACTGCGCTTCATTGCACGTTGGCAAATCTTGAGTTTAGACTATTGGATGTTTGTCAAAGACCAAGTCTGGGATCCATAAGTCAAAATCGAAAGCATGCACATATCCATTATTATTCTTATTCTGACGAATTTTATTATTTTTGCATAAGACAATGTTTAACTTATTACATTTACGTTAACGTGTATTAAAGATTCAATTCATTAACCTGTACAGAGCTTTACTCTTAAGTATCTACTGCCATTTAATTATAATTAATTTCCAATAAACTGCAAAATATATTGCTAAGGTTCAGTGAGTTGTATCGTAAACCTCTCATGCTACAAATATTTGAATTTTTCAACGCTTAAAACTTCTAATATAAGCTTTGAGGAGCGAGGCTCAAGAAATTTGAAGTATCTGGGTTTGTATCGGAGGGCGGAAAATGTTACAGTCTTTAGGTCAAGTTTGTAGGTTTTAATGTTACAAATTGTTGTTGCGATATTATTGAAGTTATGGATGGATTGTGTGAGGGATGATATGAATGAAAAAGGAGTGAATGATACTCGTGGTAACGGCTAACAGGGGAGAATTGAATATAAAAACGTGTTGCGGCGACCCCAAGTAGAGTCACTCAAAAAGATGAGTAACCAGTGTCGTCGGATATAGTTGAAGTTTAGTAAGAAACCGATGGATGTTTTCGAATTAAATTTAATTGAATTAATATAAAACAATCAGGTAATTTATCAAGTTAAATTTCATTCGATAACAAAATAATGATGATGATATTGTGACGATAGTGTATGTAGGAGAGAAGATCCCATCTGACCTTATATCACACGACATAGCAATTCTTCCAATACATAACCTTGATGACGTGTTAGACATCAATAAACCCAGCGGGGTAATTGCGTAACATACTAACAGTAGGAATAGCTTCCATTTTGACAGTTCAACAACATTCATTGCGTTATTTACGTTGTTGAGCAGACAAATTTTTCGAAGATATGAAGCAATGGATTAGCATTAGGTTTCAAAATGATTCAGATTGTGATAGATACTGTGTTACGCAATTAAGGTACAGGTTTGTTATATATTGGTTTAATAGGATCAAACAAATAGGTACCTATGTACATATTAACTGTCATTATCAGAGATCAGAATAGGTAAAGCATATTTACCTAAGTTTCGAGGCAGTAAGCAACATAGAGTGGATAATACCTCCTCGAAAATCGCGGAATCATAAACATGACGATTAAGTTCCGGGATTTAAGAAATTGCAAATTATTGATTGCACTTTGAATACATTCGTAGCAAATTATTATTTCGAAGAATCTTATTACTTTTTTAGGGTTCCGTACTAAAACTGTTAAATTAAAGTCCAATAAATAATTCGTGATTTTTAAACCCCGGGATTAAAACGTCACTATTATCATTCCGGTATTTTAGTGGACGTATTATCCACTCTATGTTACTTACCTCGAAGTTTAGGTAAATGTATTCTACCTATTCCGATCTCTAGTCATTATATAAACCATTGGCCAATACTTGTTGTTAATAAACCCGTAGCTTAGTGCCTATACGTAGCAACAACATATGCATACAATTCAACTCAATTTTATTCATTAACAATTTACACTGTGTCTGATATAATTCTAAAAGTAAGAAAAAAACACAAATAACACAAGTTAATACATTGGTAATTTAAAAATTAACAACACAACTCATATCCAATGCAACATAAAAAGATAAATTTATCAGTGTCAACTGAAAAAAAATTGAATTATCGTTTAAAAATTATATCCAATTAAAATAGTTCAATGTCTGTATGCAATGCTCGTACATAGCCTTTAACTGAATTACTTTGATATGATTTTATACTTGCGTAGATAAGTGACATGCTGCTAATGTGTTTGTTCGGCTCTAAACACCTGGTAACTTTGGAGGAACTCCGTTAATGTTGTTATAGACTAAACAGACTTTCTTCCTACGCTTTTTCTCGCAAAGTCACGTTCCCTTTATCACTTCAGCGTTTTCCTAGAGCGGTTGTCATTTGTTTCTGGTTCTGCTTTCTTGATCGCCATTAAACAAAGAGGTCCATACAATTAAGTACACATAAATGTATAAGTGAAACGACATAGTGTAACAAAATAAAAGACTGATTCGTGCCAAAGAAACTTTGTAATAAAAGAGTGCTACAAACTTTTTAAAAATGGCGATGGTAGTGTCTAGAAAATCGAAGTGTTGTATATGCTCGCTGTTCTTATTAGTGGCTATGGGCATAGTGTTGGCCGTGGTATCGACTCTGGGACTGTTAGATAAGAAGAAGGAACATCACTACGTTTTGGCTGAGAAGTACAGTCAGACATCGGCGCCTCAGATCGTGGAAATTGGTCACGTAAGTAGACTAGTGCAAAGAAATTTGTATTCATACATTATATTTTAAGTCAACCATGCGATTAGGTGACGATTTGAACATAAACTCTTATTCAGCACCTCTGTAAATAATATAGAGATTTAAACTTTTAAAGTTAGCTAAAGTGATGTTGAAGAAAAAGGTATTATAATGTGATTTTCCATCGACACATGATCGTCAAACAAATTATTTTTCACCATGAATTAACTTATCAAACATCGTTTAATTAACATAACATAGAATCTTACTCAACTGATAGGAAACTCAGTCCTATTGTAGATTTCCAAACGTAATTATTTTGAATAACACACTCATTGGTTTCTATGAATCCAATTAATTTTGTAACCACAACTCCACGTACTGAAACAATTACCATCAAATCATCCCCACTAATAGTTCATTTCTCCTAATAATAATTAAGTTCTATTAAACCGTAAAACGGCGATAGTTGCGATAAATCCGTACAATCCGAAGCCTCCCGTAAAACCGGCTCTTACCGAAATGACCGCACTTTTACGTTACAACGTTATTACATTTCACCAAATGACTTTGACCTGTCTAACTTTAGTGTTAAAAAAGATTTATGGGTCCGAATTTATTGGCTACCTGTGACGTGACACTCCTAAAGTGCCGACGAGGTATAAAATTAATGGCATTCGCATGTCTTTCCAAATGGTTGAGAAAAGATAGCCTTTTCAATCTTGTCCCTTCTTTCGTTCATCCCTCACGTGCTCCAAGCGTAGTCTTAATGGGATTTTAGATCCTTGAAATATTGAGCGGTCACAACTACCTGCGTTTGTTTAAAATGTGAAGCTGAACGCATTTTCTGGAAGATCAGAGAGCGATTAAGGACCATCTCAATACCGCGGTTAGGTAAGACAAAGCGAGATTCTAGGTGACTAAGTATTTAGTCTTGAAAGAAGATTTTAAAGACCATCATTTCCCACAATGTCGACTTGTGTCGAAAATTCTGGGGTATAATATGTGCTTTTTATTATTGAGGTATCAGAGAGCAATAGAGCATCCTTCAAAACACCCGAGCGACGACTACTTTCAACTTAATATCGTGTCCGTATCTGTGTTCTCCGAAAAGGGTAGAAATACTTGTTTAACAAACTCACATTTCGCCAATTAACTTTAAGGCCCATGTAATAGGACTCCATTCAGATCCCCAGAATTCTAACTTTTGTCACTCGACCCAAAGGTACCACAGAGGCATCATTTTCTATGATTTGTAGGCCTATCCAAGGTCTTTATTACACGTATCACTACTATAATCTAGAGGATATGAAGCGTCATTACTGCGGATTGTCTCGCATACCCGAATCGCCTGGTTCAGAGCAACTACATGTTATCGTGAAGCTACATTCTGGCAATAACAATTTGTAGCTATATGCGGTAGAAAAAGTTGGGGGCTGTTAACAAAAAGGGCTCTTGTGGGCCTGGTGAGGTCTCTAAAGGCCTTCGGTATATCGGATGTAATGTTATGTAATGGTAGTCTTTTTTGGATGTACTCGTTTGTATGGACATGATAATAAGTAGATAGCGTTTATGTAGAATGAAATGTTCTTGTATAAATTGCTGTGGTGAATAAGTTATGTTGGTTATTGTTTTCATGGGTATTGAAAATGTAACTAGTTTCTTTACTGCTGCGGAATTTAGCAAGCTCTGAAATAATAAAATAATAATAATAATTAAATAAAAAATAAAATAAATAATAATAATAATATATATATTAATTAGATAATTTGATGTAAATAATATATGATAATATTTTGATGTTAATAATATATGATAATAATTTGATGTAAATAACGACGTACGACGACGACGTACGTACGTGACGTAAATATTTGCATGCTGAATGGCAAAATATGGCTGATCTTTGTACTATACTAACACCTATTGATGTATCATCTACCCATATTTGCAAAAATAAAATTATTCTATTCTATTCTGATTTGAGTCTAATTAATGCGATCATAATATCCTTATTATAATGAATAACTCCAATGTGCGTTTTTAAATTCATATTATGTGCTTTCTGAGTATATCTTGGACATTACTGACATCGGTGGAGGAAATACACTTGACTCAAAATATCAGTCCGAAATCGCCAACCGGTCTTAAGCAAGCGTGGTGATCAATGCTCGTGCCTTCTCCGTATGAGAAGAGGCCTTTGCCCTGCTATGGGACAATAATACGCTGGTATTATAATAAATAAAACATACCAATAAACTAAACCATAAAAAAACACAATTTCATTTGTTATTGTTACTTCTAGTTTCCTCATAACAGAACTAAACTAAATGACTTTCCGAACAATATTTAAGAACAAAAAACGAAGTACAAAAATACATTTAGTTAGATGAGTCTAGAGTCCATTATTTACTGCTAGTATTTGCGATGATATATGAACTCAAAAGCACCCTAATGCTCATTGCTGCCATAACACGTGCCAAAAGTAAGATTACATTTTCAACTTTTATTTTAGTACATTAGGTGCTGTTACTCGTACAACTTCATAAATCAAAGGAGGATTTTTCTTTTACGAATTTTCACCAGCGTCATTCTCAAGTTAAAAATTCCTTTTTTCAACTAGAAAATGTTTCATGTGAGGCTATCAATTTTATTTACACGGTCTGCCTATTGTGTGATTTTATACGGGGTGTCCTAAATCCGTTTAAGCTCTAATAAATCATGGTGTTGAAAAAATTAGCTTTATTTTTGCGTGGCAGGGTCGTTGGTCATTATTTAGGGCGTTCTATTATCGCCGGGTTGATCGACCAGCAGGGTCGTTTTTCATTAGAAGCCGAATACGCGATAAAAGGGTTAACGTTTTGATCCTATGTAATAGAATGAGGGCTTATAGGAACGGCTTGATGGCTGAAAATAAGCGCATAAACGTAATAAAGGTATTTTCTTTCTTTCAAAATCATGTATTCTAGACGTATTCATTGAACCTAAAACCACACGAGAAGTAATAATAACCCACGAATAAAAATAAAATTCTTAATAATTTTTCATATAGGTACGTAATTTAGACAT
Organism: Dryobotodes eremita; assembly: GCA_917490735.1. Classification (NCBI taxonomy): domain Eukaryota; kingdom Metazoa; phylum Arthropoda; class Insecta; order Lepidoptera; family Noctuidae; genus Dryobotodes; species Dryobotodes eremita. The sequence continues at coordinate 8,661,087 of OU823261.1, forward strand.
ACGAGTAAAAGAATTCATGCAAAATATTGCATTTTGACTCAAACCTTTTTAAACTATTTTTTTTGCAAAGAAAAGAATAAAACACCACATTTTTTCGAAATTCAAATTACAAGCAACTCGGAAAACGGTAAAGGAACTACCGCAGGCGTATTTTCCGGAAGTATCATTGATTCATCATTGAGGTCTGCCGTCCGAATATATACCGTCGAAATAAAAATGGTTAACCTACATGTACATATAGAAAATAAAATGGCCGCAGTTGGGAATTACTTTCAGTTCAGCTTTTGCTGTCATGAAAATGGAGGTGAGTCCGATCAACTCACTTTTAGCCCGAAGTATTTTTAATTAAAAACAATTTGGGGATCGAAATTTTTGGGTCCTTTTATTGTATAGGATTGCCTGCACGGTTTATTTGCGATTCGATGCTTGCTGTATTTGTTTCTAACCCTACTATTTCGTTGCTGGTTCCTGGAACAATTATTACATGGGCAGACATCAGGGAACTCAATTCACTTTAACTCAGTTGTACTACTTCGCCTTACTAAAATGTACATATTTTATATGGAAATCGCTTAAAATTTTGAAATGAAAAATGAGTTGACGTGTATACCCAATATTATCATGCGAGAGATATGGATAATATAGGTCATCCTACCAGCTAACTAACATAGTTTACATACCAAAACAAGACCCACTTTTGATCGTCGGCAATTTGCGAGCATTTAATTAACGCCGACAGACACAATATCTAGACAGAACTAGTAGCACACAGCTTTAATGTTCTATTAAGCTAACGAATGCCAGAGAACTATTCTTAAAGTGGTCGAGAAATGTGTCATAAAGTCGTATGCGGTATTCAGAATAAGAAATGTGCTGAACATTACTCGCTTTATTGTGTGTTAAAGCCTAGTTTATTGCGAGTGCCGTCTTGCTGCGCTGCTTTGTGCCTATTTATTTTATTTTATGAAAAAATGTGACAGTTAAGAAGTTATGTTGCACGTTTATATTTCATGTCCATCTTATTATTAAACGATTAAGTACACCGTGCCTTTTGGCGAATATTAAACTGCATAATTATATTACGTAACTACTTAGGTACGAGCAAGGGAAAACAATCTTATTCAAAGATGCAATCTTCAATCAGCTTATAACGTTCCCACTGCTGGGACACAGGCCTCCTTTCTGCGCCGTTAACTACCACGCGGACCCAGTGCGTGTTGGTGGATGGAACGTGTCTTCAAATTTTTGGTTCCAGGACATGCCGGTTTCCTCACGATGTTTTCCGTCACTGTTTTGAGAGCAGTAGTGATGAAATATATTACACAAAGTAAAGTGCCTTGCTGGGTTCGAACGTACGACCTACCACTCGTAAGTCGCGGCTATTTCCACTGGACCACCACTGCTCAATCCAAACCAGCAATCTTAATAATATTAACAAAAATAAGTCAATTAAGCAAAAGCCGTGCCTAAAAGCTTTTGAATAAAGATTTACAAGTTGTTCTATGTTCGACTGATTGACTTACTTAAATGATTTGATAACTGACTTCATATACGGGACTGCATACCAAATACTCGCAATTATATCGCATGACATCAAAATACGACCCTCACACTTCAATTCTGACAAGCAGCAGTAATTAGATCGCGCTACCCGTGAATAGAACTTAGCACTTCGACAAAGAGATGTGCAGTTGAATAGAACTGGTGACTGTAGTTCCTACGTAATGAATTTCGGCACCTAGATGGCGCTGGCGGTAAAGTGCCCAACGTATTCAGTTTTGGTTCTAATGAAGCTTTTCTTTTTGAATAAAGAACTACGTCTATTGAAATTGAACTATATTTAGGTCCAGTGATTTTCTCATTCAGCTTGTGTCTATTTAAATAGAATGGTAATTTATAGAATAAAATTGTTTCAGAATAAAATACAATCAACAAAGTAGTAAACCACATTCAATTTTGTAAAACGAATTAACCAATTTATAAAAATGTATGTGAAACTTTTAATTTGTAGTTTTAAAACTAAAACAATGGTCAATTTCAGCCAATTCTATTTTGGAAATTCTGTTTGATTAAAATTGAATGTCGAATTAGGTTTGGAACAAATTAAAACTTTAAAATGTTTTCATTGATTTAAAATAATAAATTACTACATTTCGATTAAAACGTAACGCGCCTTAAGAAATTATTTCTTCTTATGCCTTAATTTATTGCCACCAATTACCACTTTTTCAGCCAATTAAACCTGAACCGTAATTTTCAGGAATTCAAATACGGAACGTAGGAAGTTCAAGGGTCAAGCTTAGCTGGTCGTTTATCCTTATCCTCTAGGTTGCTCCGTTTTAAATTTAGTGCATCGCGGCGCATGCGAACGACTGCATGCGTGGACGCAACTTTTACGTACCGGTTTGCATTTTATTTTTTCAGTTTTACGAAAAGATCAATGCTCTGTGAATTTTAAAATCTGTTGAAGTTAAATTAAATCATATTTTATGACCGTTTAAAAAAGTTTTAAAATTAAATTAGATGATAATTAAAAGTTTTTTTTTAATTAAGAAGTTTTAATTGATGTAAATTATTTTAAATGCCAATTACTTAGTTGCTGAAAGCGATGTCATCAAACAGATCGTTTGTATTCTTAACTTTTTCCAGAATCTAAAGTAAAATCCAAACTTTAAATTTGTAGTTAAAACTTTTGATAATTTGACATCTAAGTGCATACTAATTAAGAATTAATTGGTTCGACTTTTGCGAATTATTTGAGCTCTATTACTGAAAACATAATTTAAGTTGTAAGTTGTTTTGAATCCAAATAAAACTTGTTAAAAAGTTTTTCCAAATATTTATTTGTTTACTCCAAATTTATTTTATGTAAGTACTTTGTGCTTCATACATATATTTATAATATGTATAATTGTATACATAATATTAATAGAAATATAACTACGTGTTACTTAACATTCACTTTCAGAACCAAAAAAAAACGGTTTTTTATCGACAGGAAACAATTCAATTCCACGAATTTAATCGATACCGTAAACTCAGCTAAAAGGTTGGCAGTTCATTAACGTCTTGGAATTCTATTTCAATTCAAAGGAATTAAGCTATTTGTAGTACCTAAGCTATGAACAAAACTCTACAATTAGAACACCTAATATCCTTTCAATTAAATGTTTATAATTGAAAGATCATTTAGAGAAATTTGTTACTAAAATCTTCAATAACTACTGCTACTTATTTGTCATGAAAGGTATGATTTTTTTTTTCTACGCCACGTAAAGCCAAGAACATAATTTGTTCAAACAATTTTTCTATCCGTATTTCCGTATCGATTTGAAAGACGATATCCATAAGAAAGTGCCAGTATTATGATGTGTGTAAACGGTCAAAGTAAACGGTCGATAAACTGTCAGTCGATATGATATCGACGTTGCGTCGATTGTTAACTATTCTCGTGGTACAGGGTGCATTCCAAGAGCTGAAACTGTACGGTTCCCCGACGCAGGCTGAAGTGCAGTGTGTCAACACATTTGAGGTAAGCTGATTTTGTTTTATTTTGGATTTAGAATATGAAACCTGTTTACAAAAAGCCCGAAAAGAATTATAAAACGTATGATTTTTCTGAAGATTCTCTTTTTAAACTCATTGTGGATAAATATTGCACTTTTGTTCATCAATTTTAAAATTAGTTCTGTCAATGTTTTTTCAGGAATTTACATGTTTTTTTTAAATCCTTCTTAACCCATATATTTGTCGAATATGTATGATTGTTAGATCAACTTAAAATTAAATTTAATGTAATAACTTCACTGGATGCTATGCTATTGAAGCCACAACCATGATATCTCCACAAAGTTCACAGAAAGTTCCACAGAGTTCACAGAAATTTACAATTTTCAACGTTTTGACAGGAATCCGGCGATGGAGACGAGATTGACATTGACAATTACTTGGTGATTACAAAAAAATTATAATTGATCGCTTTTCACCAATTGCTGTCACTAACACGGTGTGATTGTGAAAGTACTAATTTATTCACTGTTCATGATAAGCTAACAAAATGATAGTTGCACTATCCTAACACAATTACATAAGTAGGTAATATGATAAGTATTCGGAGGTAAGACCACAATCTGTGGTAAGACTAATTAGGTGAATCGCTGAAGGCTCTTAGAGCAAATAGTCAAATACAAGGTACAGTATACCTACCTACAAAATCAATGAAATAATTAATAAAATAGTTGCACAACCATCACACAGTTTTTATGTAGTCTATTTTCTTCGATACAAGTTATTTCGTAAATATCAGCACCCTAATAGCGTAACACACTATCTATCACAATATGAATCATTTTGAAGTCTATTGCTAATCTATTGCTTCATATGTTCGAAAAATTTGTCTGCTCAACAACGTAAATAACGCAATGAATGTTGTTGAACTGTCAAAATGAAAGCTATTTCCATTGTTAGTGTAGCACGCAATTACCCCGCAGGTTACCTTACAATCAGTGTCAATTACTACGGTGGGTACTACTTAGTACAAACTATTATCTTACCCAAATTAGATTTGCACAATCCTTACACAGGTTTCGTGGGTGTCTTAAATAGGTATCACATAACAAATCATGAAGAACGATAACAGCTGTTGATCTGAAAATACAAACTACAATTAGGAAATAAATAACGGTATCATCGATAAAAAACCTTATTATGCCACTAATAGAATCGAGATAAAAAGTACCCACTCAATGCTCTCTCAGTAGAAATAGGAAGGACAATAATACCTACCTGCCTCGTTGGTCTAGTGGTCGCAAGCGCTACTGCTGAGCATGAGGTCCTGGGTTCGATTCCCGGTTCGGGCAAAGTGTTATTGGGTTTGTCCATCTGGAATTTCTCAGTAGCAGCCCGGAGTCTGGATTTATGCCCGGTTGATGGCAATAGGCTCGCCCCCTATTACATGGGACTTAAACATAACTGGAGAAATCTGGATGTACTATAGGTACACCTCTGCCTAACCCTTCGAGGAATACAGGCGTGATGTTCTGTGTTATGTGTAATAATACCTACCTATCTTCAAGTCATCGACATCGTTTAAAACAAAGATGATCTTTATTGCAACGCGGAGATAACTCCACAAGTCTACTAGCGTGGTACGTGCAGCAATAAAATGAAATGCTCGCAAAATTAAACTTGTTTACTTAACTAAATGGGCACAAATAGACGCTCAAGGATTTATTATATTGGTCCTTAACGCTTTTCGTGATACTTACTTCTAAATTGCAACTGGTCAGTTAAGGAACAAATGATGATAATTATAAGAATAAGAAAAATATAATCACCAAAAGATCTTTTACGTCAACTGCTTGGTATTTCTGGGGCAGATTTACAAACCAAATCTTTCTCAAATAATAATAATAATAAATCCTATATCAGACAAAGTCGATTACATTAGTAATGTAATGTAATTAATGTAATGTATAAATGTATTTTACAAAAACAAAAATATAAAAAACAAAACAAACAATAAAACAAAAAAACATAAAAAAGCAAAAAATAATACATAAAATTGAAATAAAAATCACACACACAATTAAATAATACGCAAACATTAATATCAAATCAAATTAAAATACACACAAATGCCATTCAAACTAAATCAAATTAAAATACACACACATGTCATACAAATTGTGTATGACACGTGCGTGTATTTTAATTTTATTTGATGTAATCAAATAAAATTATTATACACACACATGTTTTATAAACCTAGATCAGGCGGGTTTACATAACAGTTAGAATTAAAATTTTCCTCGATTGTAATTAATGTAAATCATAATTTTATTTTATACTTGAATAACTTTTATTATACTTATTATATGTCATTCAAATCAAATCAAATTATCATACACACATGTCATTCAAATAAAATAAAATTAAAATACACACATATAATTCAAAAAAAAAAATACACACATGTCATTCAAATAAAATAAAATATAAAATACATACAAAAAAGCTTTAGGTCTAGATACAACTTTATGAAATAAATAACAAAACATTGAATTAAATTACAGAAAACATTCTCTTTTAATTTAACTATCAGCTAACGACTTGTCTCAAAACATAATCCTAATCCTTTAAATCATAAATTGACACACGTCGAAATGAAAAACTCTTCACAACCGTTCTATCAACTATCTACATAAAACAACTAGGTAACCTACCTATCTACCAACACGGACATAGCCAGTATATCCACTTGACATGCGACCGATCTAGATCAGATGATTTCTAACCTCAGTTGTACGTTGACACTGCCAAGCACAAACATTCATATCGTAAACAAACTCGGTAGCGGAACATCGGATTGCAATCATATAGGTTGAGGGCTAAGTGAGGTGAGAGGAGCGGAGAAATAAAATGAATGTATTTAAGTTTGCAAGTGAGAGAACAGACGTGACCTATGCAATCTAGGGGACACTGTCGCCTTACACAAGAACGAAGAACGACATATTAAACTATACATTTCCAGTATATGCTGACTTCTAATTGTAGGAAAAGCCTATACAATGGGGGTCAGACAAAATTCGAAATGTATAGCTTGATAATTATGTCGTGGTGTGTACCTAGATAATAATATAATAATCAAAAAAATTTTTTCAATATTAACCTAAATAGACACTTATGAAACGTCAGAAGGTAGGTGCAAGGTTCCAATTGGTCGTTCCCTATGGAGAATCTCCCACGAATGAATACTCTTTTAAAAAAAATGGCGGTTACTCGAAAACTCTTTTTTTCGAAATCACAGTGTTAAAAGGTATGCAACGACGGTGTAGGCCTATTAACAAGTACCAGGTACTTATAAAATAAAAAATGGTCAACAAATCTGTGAGTTTACAAAATATAGACAACTAGCGACCCGCCCTGGCTTCGCCCGGGTAGCAAAGCATAATATAATATAGAATATGTCACCCGCAGATAGTGTAGCTTCCCAACAGTGAAAGAATTTTTGAAATCGGTTCAGTAGTTTCGGAGAGTATTCAATACAAACAAACAATCATATTTTTTTCTTTATAATATATGACAAAAAATATGAAAATATGAAATAAATATATTCGTTTCACATAGCTTATGTGAAACGTTTGTATTTTTAACATAGCGCCATCTATTGAATACTCACTCAATCCAGTCAACAGATATCGCCGGCTGTTAGAATCGTTTGGAGCTAACAGATAATTGTGACTGTCAAATAATTTGCAATAAAATAATATTGCGACTATAAATTGAGATGTAAGCTATCCTATCATTCAAGTAGGATCAAATTGCACACGGTGCGCAAATCAAGTTTAAAATCGGTTCAGTAGTTTAGGAGTCCATCGCGGACAAACAACGTGACACGTAATTTTTATATATATAAAGATAAGTCCATTAGTTTACTAAATCCACTGCTGAAAATTCAATCTTGAAATATTATCAAGTAATTCCCCAAACATTATGAGCAGTTTGTTCATCTGTTTCATAGAAAACAAAAAAAGATTACTAATTTAAGACATTAAAGTCGTCTACAAATTATATTTATCAAAACTATTTATATTCAACTTTTCCCAAACGTAATATCAAAGCTTTAAATCTTGTCAAACATTTTTATTTAATCTCAAAAAGTTTCAACGATTCAATTCAATTTTGTAGCTAAAAAAGCTTGTAAAAATACTACTACTGTTCTTGATCTTATAAAGTAGGTGTAAAGTGTCTTTAAGATTTTTCTAGACTTTTCAAATATTTTAAAGTCACAGCAGAGTTGAAGTCATTCAAAACTTTTTCTTCATATATCTCTTAGCTACCTATGTTATATTCGACATCTAGATAAGTATTCATTTCAAAGTTCCATTTGTTCTGTTTCTGATCAAAAAAGGTCTAGAACATGACTTCCTCGATCAACATGCAAACTAATGCAAATTACTTATTTATGTAATTATCTGATTCTACGCTTTTATACTACTTCTATACATTTTCAGAAAAGTAAACTCAAACTCTAAAGCATTTATTTCAATTAAACCATTTACAGGCACTTTTGAATTGTCAAAGAGTCAGTCAGAAAGTTGAAGCTAGTTGCCCATTCTAAAACGTAGATCTCTATGGAGAAGAACGGGCTACAAAATCCTGGGTAAATTATTCTTGTTGCTTCTTTAAGTGAGAACAATGTAAAAAAATATATTAAGAAACAATTCAAAATATAAGATTATAAATAAAAATAAGCCGTGGCAGTTAAGAGATGACCAGTCTCAACCGCCGGCGTCCGTTCACGAACATGATGCGTGGATCAGCACCATCCAGCTCAACCATTTTGTAGGGAACCGAATGATCCAACACACGCACTACCATCAGTGATATATTTAAGTGAGCATGACATAGTATCAACTGCCATGCTATCAAGTCAACATACATAATAATGACATAATAAACGAATCCATGGTAATCACATTGAAAAAATGCTTCAAAATTATAGTTTGCTATAAAGCCACAGCCTTTCACATTTTACTTTTACCGTTACCGCTTCCTGGTGCACCCAAACCGCACCTTTACCGTAGGTATCGATGTCACATTGTCAAGTGAAACTGCATCATACTGTCGTGTTTACACCCGGCATTAGATATCAACTTCAGATAAACCACGATACAGATGCTGAGTGTCACAATACCTGTGTTCTGTGGAAAAATAAATTATATGCACATTTTTGCATTATTGAAAATATTAAAAGTTAGTTAATTTGTCTTTAGTTTTTTAATTCAGATTTGTTACAGTTGTAATGGCAATCATGTCATTTGTTTTAAATAGGCTTTTATTTTATGTAGATTCTTCTATATTTTGTGAATGTGAGAACGTTGTAGGCCTAACTTGTAGACTGTAGATTAGTAGACCTTTTTTTTTTTTGTATTTTGTTGAGTGCCGGTTACTTGTTGTCAGGCCTACACTGTCCTCCCATTATCGACAACGTAATTTGAAACATTGTAAAAGCCCCTTATTTTTAAAAGAGTAACCGTGGAGTTTCTTGCCGGCTCTTCTCCATAGGAAACAACCAATTGGAACCGTGCCACCAGCTTCTGACGTTTCATTAGTGCGCATGTTGGTTTATGTGAAATAAAATATTTTGATTTTTTTCTCATTTTAGACTGAAATCCTAAGACAGACAATGTCCTATTAAGATAAATTAATTATTATCTTAATTTAAAAAGACTTTCAAGTTCATTTCGCAAAACAAAATAAAAGATTGATGTTCCAATTTTAAAACCATGTATATCTAATTCACCACCCATTTCTTTCAGTACACTATTAGCCAAATACCAAATCACAAAGGGGTTTATTCATAAACGTTGCTTAAAGTTATGTAACGATTAGCGACTGTTTAATCATACATTTTTCACGTTTAAGCGTCTCTCAACTTTAAACAACGTTTATAAATAAAGGGGTAACTGCTATTATGTACCGAAATCCTTCACGTCTGTGAAGTTACACCAAAGAATTTAAAAAGGCCCTGTATTATAATCATTTCCAGTCATTAGAAGCTCCACCAAGACTTACCGTTCCCCTCCAAGATTCGGTACCTAATCAAAGCCAAACATATCCAAACGTTGATAAGTAGAAACTTCCTCGAAACCTTTGTTCGCGACACTCGTGTGCCGCTATCGTGCGCTAACGACCCTCGTGTTCACAGAATAAGTAACTACGTACTCCGGAACACAATAGTCAAAGCGAAATTCGCGTAATTCTTGTAACAAGATTGCAGGTTTTAAGGTTGACAAACTTGACAGTTTTTGTAATGATGGATGCGAAAATTTGTTGCCAGTTGGATTGAAAATGCATAAATTATGGTAAATTAGTGGCAATGAGAATCTGTTTTTTTTTTTTGCTGCCCTATATTAGGTCCCACTGCTGGGTAAAGGCCTCTCCTTTGTACTTCCAAACCTCCCTGTCTTTTGCGATTTCTGGCCATGTTGGTCCTGCAAACGTTATCGGATCGTCACCCGCCTCCGTCGTGGTCTAGCTCGACGGCGTTGTGCCCCCTCAGTCGTCCAGTGAGTGACGATCTTTGCCCATCTCTCCGGGTGCCTTCGTGAGACGTGTCTGGCTCATTCCCACTTCAGCCTGGCTGTTTTTTCTCCAACGTCCGCTACTTGAGTTATGGAACGCAGATAATAACATAAAACATTATAATCATCCGGATTTATACAAAAAACTATTTGCGAAATTATAGAAATAGAAAAATCTATTTCTGTAATAACTACAGATGATTTGTGATAGAAGTACGACAAATAACAGAAAGCCTGAATTATTAATATTATTATTAAATTATGTTTTAAATCAAGCCACAGTTAATGTCACTAACAATTATGTGTGAATCACAATAACCACCTAACAGCTGAACAAGCTCCACGTGCTTCAAACCTAACAATAACATCATAGAATAACACCTATTCACAAGCTTTCCATTTTATAACAAAACACGCTTTAATCCAAGTGGAACTGCATATTAATCATACGTACTATTTACTAACATTTTAACCCTAGGAAATCCTACTGCATTAATTCAAAGACAAATCTTCTTGTTTACTTAGTACACCCCGTCACTAATTGCGGGGTTACATCGTGAATATTTGAACACGCAAATACCCAATCCTATGTAATCAGGAGATTATGAAAAGGAGGTGTCCACAAATGTGTACCGAACCTTTCGCTAACCTCGGAAATGGCTGCCCTGATTTTGATGAGAATTAAATTTAAAATTTTGATCACTGTTATCTGGGACTCATTCGAATAATTGTTTTTGGGTTGGAATTAAATTGATCCTGAGTGCTGAGACCGCATAATTTGGTTCGAAGGTGAGAAATCCAATTCAATTTTACATTGTTGGGGTTTCGGAAATATGAGAAGAGGTTTTACACATCCTTACACCATTAGTAATTGGACCAAACAATATGTTGCACAGAATATTGTTAGCTACCCATATGGGTTACCTCATCACCACTAAAAAGTGTGCATCACTGTCTCAGAGATTCAGATTTGTGCCCCAATATATATGCAGCCACATATTGTTCAATTATCAGTCCCCAGTAATCAGTCAGTTGTTGAATGCAGGTCGACCAAGAAGAAGGTGATGCTGAAGGCTCGGGAAGGTATGGTACTATACCGCCGTTTCCACCTCCACCGCCAGGATTAGATGGAGGTAAGTTTACCTAATTATTGTATAGAGATACTTTGTTATGGAGTTTTCTTGGGGAAGTTCTACAGCAATATTAATTTCTGACGATAAGCGTGTTGCTGTGTCCAGGCTTTTATGTTGTGAGTACCGTTGTATTTAACTTGATTTCTGTAAGGTGAATCCTCAGTTGTAGCCCGCCAAATTCAAATTTTCTTTGGTTTTTTGCAAATTGCAGCTCTGTTTTAGGTCTTATGTTGATCAAAATGCGATTCGCAACTATATGAATGATATTATATTTACTGAATAATAATCATCAATTTCACGTCAACCGTCAAACTTTGGAAAATTGTTCCACCTAAGAATTTTTCAGAATATTTCATATGAAAACTCTTAGGTGGAACAAATTTCCAAAGTTTGACGATTGATATGAAATTGATGATTATTATTCAATAAATATATCATTCCTACAGTCGCGAATCACATTTTTAATCAACATATGACGTAAAACAGAGCTGCAATTTGCAAAAAAATACAAAGAAAATTTGAATTTGGCGGGCTACAGCTAAGTATCCCCTTAAGCCTCTATTACTTAGGACTTCGCTCGTTTACCATTCAATAACATAAGATGGTAGTATGTTAGGACTTACCAAATCTTATAAACACGTAACTTGGCAAGAGTCGTTAGATGCGTTTTTGCTTTCTTTAACTTTCTTCTAAATAGATATGTTTAAAAATAAATTATGGTAATAACCATAAAATAATGACAAGCAATAAAAGTGACCATTTTTTGTTGCACTAAGTGTACATGAGCGAACTTACTCCCACTACGCCAAAATCTTGCCAAGTTACGTACGGCGACTGTACCAATCTTAATGAGGGGTATCATGTCATCCAGTAACTGGGTCTTGGAGGTCAGATAGGCTGTCGCTCCATGTAAAATACTGGTATTCAGCTGCATCTGGTAAGACTGGAAGCCGACCCCAACATGGTTGGGACAGGGCTAGGCACAAGTATTTTAGGACTAATCAGATAAAGCATTTTGGTAGGTGCAGCAATTGAAACAGTGCAATAACAAAACTAAATCCAAACGTAACCTCTAGGTGAATGGCTGGTACACTAAAGAAGTTCTCAAGTAACTTGCCTACAATAGAACTGAAAGTACTTACTGCTAGAATACAAGTTTTGTAACGTGGTTGTTTCTGTTAGAAGGTACCACCAACTAGGTATATTATTATAGTATTACAATCCACCTATGACCACATGTATGAACGTAAATGAAGCAAAAGGAGTATACAAGGTGTAACTTAAATAACGCACCACCTCTTAAGAGGGCGCACACGGATCCACTCGAAAAGAAAAGCGGCCACATTCCTCTAGAACGTATTTTGTTGCTTCGTGTCTCAATATGAAAGTTTATAAAAGGTATTAGAAAATTCTAGACACACTTACCAAGGGTGCTTATTAAGCCGTTATTTAAAATTCCTTCTCAGTCACGAGATATTTTTAAGTTATTGCATAGCTTTTATCGCGGGCTTTGAGCGCGGCGACCGAATCAAGAAATTCCGTAACGAAAATAAAACCTAACACCCCCACTCCGCCTACCATGTAGCTCGGCCGAGCGTTCGATTAACGTGTATGTATATGGTATGACTGTACTTGAATTAATATCAAAGAAAAAAAAAATACCTGCTGCATAAATAAAAATTAAATAAATAATTATAATTGCATAAGTTGATAAAAAATGCTATGCAATAGCTTTACGGCGGCAGTCCCCGAGTGCCACACATGTTTTTATTTTTTTAATGAGTGGCGCTAGTGGACCGGGGTGCGCCCTCTTAAGGGGTCATTGTACTCATTATTATGAACAACTCTTACCGTGGGACCAAACCTGAAATCGAAACCGAATCGAAAAAAAACTGCCGTTCCCTACATTTATATTCGCTTTACTCGTTAAAATGTAGGGAACAGCTGAGTTTATTTTTCGCGATTTTAGGTTTGGTCCCATAGTAAAAGTTATTTATAATGATGAGTAAATGACCCTTTAAGATGTGCGTTATTTAACGTAACACCTTGTATAAGGATCGTAGCAGGTGGCGGTCTGTAGTTTCTGCCTACCTCCATAGGAAGAAAGCGTGAGTTTATGTATGGATTACCATCTATAGTTTAACAAATGTTGTCTTCAAACGACATGATATCGTGTATATGTAAGGTAATATTTGGTACTTCGATGTCAATGAACACTTTAATAATCCTTGTTAGACACACTTCAATCACGACGGACATATTGATCTAACAATAGACCAATTGACTGGTCAATCGGTTTGTCCGATGAGGAATGTATTTATCAGTCACATATACAGGGTCAAAGTAAAATAGCTAGCGAAACTCCGCAGGCGTTATGGGTATCGATATCTAAACATGATAAAACAATAAATTATTGGATTTTTATGTTTTTGTCGATTTTCGACCGCAGTTAACGTATTCACTTGAAATATCAGTATAATATTTTTTTTTTGGAACGAAGTTCCTTATCGCACGTGGACGGACTTGGCAGATGGGGGCTAGGCGAATAAAAATGTAAGAGTTTTCCGTCACGACCTTTTCTTTAATGTAGACGATAATCCATTGCGCGTATGGCTGTGCCCAGTCATAGGTGCGCGCTTATTGGTTCAAGGCAGCCAGTAAGTTCGCACCGGCTGCGCAGGTACGTACAGTTTATTTTTTGTGAATAATTTATTTTTAGCCAAATTTTTTTACATTACGACTCTCTTATTTTTTTATAGCCAATTAATTGACAAATTGACAAAAAACTACGAAAGGATCTTCGTTCCAACCGAGTGTTCCACGATACTCACGTACTTTTGTTTTTGAAAATTTCGCCGACGTGATTGATATCGATATCTAAACACGATAAAACATATTTTTTCAACACATACTTCATGTAACAACACTACCAGCGGTCGCTGACCCTAAAAAACACATCAAATCTTTTTTATTTTTATTTTATCTTGTTAGATATCGATAACCATCAGATCTGCGGAGTTAAGCTAGCTAATTTAATTTGACCCTGTATTATACTTATTGTAAGATACCTCACTATACCTACTGATAAAGATACAGGCTGGCAATTTAGTCACCTGCATCCGTCAAGGGAGTGATTCTACCTGTCATTTTAAACAACTTTCGCTACGAAACACTTATCCGATTCGTGAAAAGAAAAACAAATTCATATACAACAATAAACAGACTATTTCTTTGCATCTATGTTTTTTTGTTTTTACAATTCGGTTATGAGTTTCATAGGGAAAGTTGTTTAGAATGACGTTTGGAATCACCCTTGTGACGGATGCAGGTGTCTATATCGCCACCCTGTATTAATCTCACTACAGCAGTTAAAAAATAAAGGTTTTATAAAGGTTTTATTTTTATTTCAGGCTATTCGTTACGACTGAAAGGAGAAAAAGGAGAACGTGGACCAAGGGCAAGATGTTTGACTAATTATATTTCTTAATTAAATAATTATTGATCTATCTATAAGTTCATATAGTTTTTCTACTAGTATACGACTACGCATTTATTACCTTACGGAAGTAATGTTGCATATTCTAGTGAAGTTTAAAATATAGGTAACTAATAAATAATAATAGTTAAAACATATTCAAAATAATTTACACTAGGTAAATATTATCAGAATTCACAAAATGCGAGTGGATATTTTAGTAAGTTCGCACAACATTGTATAATTCCAAACATATTTTAAACCAATCAAAATATTCCTAGTTCAGTATTAAATTACGCATTTAACGCTGAAACGACATTTTTCGGAGCGATTAAATTTTTTCAAACAATAGGCCTATAGATTTAAAACGCCATTTAAATTCCAAAATGCCTCACAGTATAACCATTTATTATAAACAAATATGTGATCGGTAACACATAGCAGGTCGTTTTCATACAAAAGGCGGTCGTCCGTTGTATTGTCTTTCGATTTATAGCGTCCTGCGTCCTGCCCTGCTATAGAAATTGTGTTTAGGTGCAGTGGACATGCGTATGAATATGGTGGATGTTATGGCAAAAATTTAGGGTAGTAAATGTAAAGAATTTTTTAATTGGTAGATTGGGTGTAGGAATTCTATGATTTTTATTATAGTAAGCATAGCATACCTAATTTAAGTCAAATGTTAAAAAAAAATATTTACGTATATCGTGTAATATCGAAGTAGCCAGATCGAAAAGTGTATCGAAAAGAGTGTAACGAAAGAAATAATGTTGAAGATGAGGATGTATGAACTAAATCTTCGATCACATACAAAATCTGTCACTTCGTTCCTGTCCCACGGTAACGAAGTTTGAAGGCTCCTCACTAACAGACTATAATATAGAGACCATTACGTTGCACTTAACACTGTGTTTGCCTATCGTCACAACCCTTACACACTGTGTTCACACTGGAATCTGTTGCGCACCACTAACTATCATATTAAAGGTGTATAAATACGTAATTATGTAGGAAATAAGGCTTTATAGTGCGAAAAATAGTATTATCTTCCATCAAAAAACATACGTTGCTTTGGCGTACGCCGTAGAAACGCAAGGCTCCTCACTAACAGATTGATGTAAGGCCATTATATCGCACTTAACACTGTGTTTGCCTATCGTCACAACCCTTCACACTGTTCACACTCAAAATTGTTACGCACCCCTAACTATTGTGTAAAGGGTGTAATAAATACGTAATAATGTCAGCAATGAGAATTTATTTAGTGAAAAATTATATTATCTTCCATCAAAAATCGTGCGACGATTCGGCGTGCTCCGTTGGAACTCAAGTCATCTCACTATTAAAATGATATAGAGACCATTCACGCACTTAAAACTGCTGCGCACCCCTAACTATCGTATTATGGTGTATAAATACGTAATAATGTAGGAAGTGAGGCTTTATAGAGTGAAAAATGTAATTATCTTCCATCAAAAATCATACGTCGCTTCGGCGTGCTCTGTAGGAACTCAAGTCCTCTCTCTAACAGAATGATATAAGGTCATTATGAAGCACTTAACGATGTGTTTGCTGATGTTCACAACCCTACGCTCTGTTTACGCACTTGAAACTGTCGCTCAACCTTAACTATAGTGTATGGGCACAGGTTAGGGGGTGAGTCAGGTCGGTATAAATATTTTGGTAACTTTTCTTTTGTTTCAAAGTCGTTATAAAAATCGTTTGTGCAGTGTAGACAGGCCCATAAATAAAATGCTTATCAGAGTAGGCCGGTAATTAAGAGAAATATAAAATGATACATTCAATAGCTTTTTCTTCAATTTCAACCTTTTTAAAGATCATAAAAGAATGTACAAAGTAGCACTACTACATCTATTTATATGGTGTGCAAAATATAGAGAATTCAATTCTATTATGGAATGCAGCAATATTTTTTAACCACTCTTATATTTATTTCTGTATATAGGGTGCTCCAGGAGAATCAATAAGAGGTCCACCAGGTCCGCCCGGGCCTCCAGGCTCACCAGGTCTGTCCGGCGTAGTCGCTGAAATATCTGGATCTGGCGATGATGTAAGTATAACTTTAGTACCCATTATTAGTAAAACGTCATCGTCATCACTTCAGCCCAAAATCCCCCCCCCCCCTTACTTCACACTCTTTTGTCTTTGTAAAAGTTAAAACCGAAATAGATGAGAATCCAACAAATGGCCTTGAAATTATATCATCCCATTGATGCCCCACTGATGGAGATAAAATACACTCTACACAAATAATTAAAATTGAATGATTTGCACCGTCCCTACCCAATCACCCACGACCTCCTGCTCTTCTATCCGCTCTCCCACCTCAATGCAGGCTTGCCATCCTCCCAGCCCTAGGGCTAGTCTTCTAGTTTCGGACAAAAAGAAGCAAAGACCCCCGCCCCCTCTGTTAATTCAGGAGACATCCAAATGGACGATTGCGATCAATACACATTTTGGAAATAAAATGTATATTGATCGCAAGATCAACTATACAAATACCCCAGTTGGGCATAAAAGCCGCAGTTCCCTCGCCTTTTTCTTGATAGGAAATATTCCTTTCACACTTATTCCCTCCTGGAAGAAACTCCCACCCGCGTCGTCATTAGGCGCATCCCCAAAACCAACCTATCTTCAAAAGGCATCCCCGTTTCCGTCGTCCAGGGCCTTGTCTATGATATGGTCCTAGTCGTCTTCGACCCCACCGAAGGCCCTTACCCAATTTTCAAAGTAAAATTGGTCTGCTCATTTTCGGGCATTCCTATCGAGAAGCCCCGCAAAACAAACTCTGATCACCGCCCAGTTGTTATGCATCTAGCCCCAACTCGGACCCGTTCGATTCCAACCAGCCCCCTCAGACTCAAGCCAAGTTATAGCCGACTGGAGGAAAGAAAGCGAAAGACTGAAATCCGACCACATAGTGCTAATCACAAAAAAGACGGGCGCGTTCGACTCGTTTACAGAGCACGTTCAATCCGTTTGGTCGGATTGTTCACGACAAGTTCCCACGATGGTGAAGACTATCACTGGAAACTACCGACTGACGTACGTGAACTGATAACCAAGAAGAACGCGACCATTCGTGCTTATGGCTTATTTCCCTGTGACCCGAATAAAGGCCACATGCGCCAATTACAGCTTGCTGTAAAAAAAACGCATAGTGGAGATGCGTTCCGAGGGCTGGAACAAGATGCTTAGCGAACTCGAGCCCACCCACCAAGCCTTCTAGCATCCACAGAGGAAATGCCGTTCCTCTGATGAGGTCTCCATGCCCCCTCTCATCCACCTCGAGAAGAACGTCGCTTTTGATAACGCTTTTGTCTTGCCGACAGTCAAGAGTCCCAATGTACTCCCAGCTCTCAACCTGTAGACCAAACCCACCATGACAAAGTAGACGCTGAAATCGAACGTAGAGCTTCCCTCCCACCCGTCGAAGACTATGATGTTCCTCTGACTACCATCACTCCAGACGAGGT
Source organism: Dryobotodes eremita (assembly GCA_917490735.1). Lineage (NCBI taxonomy): Eukaryota > Metazoa > Arthropoda > Insecta > Lepidoptera > Noctuidae > Dryobotodes > Dryobotodes eremita. Next base: position 8,679,280 of record OU823261.1, read on the forward strand.
GCACAACATCATTAAAGGGCTCCACGCTCGGAAAGCCCCTGGTTCGAACGGTATCACCAATAAGGTGTGAAAACTTCTCCATGTTCCTTTCATAATGCTAATGACCGCCATCTTCAATGGCGCCTTGAGCAACAACATATTTCCACAAGCCTGGAAAGTGGTCACCGTTATCGGTATCCCCCAGCCAGGCAAGCTCAAGTCTGAGCCCACGAGTTACCATCCTATCAGTCTCTTAAATTTTCTCAGAAAGGCTACGGCAGGCATATCTATAATCGTCTCAAAGACTATGCTGAAGCAAAGAGACTCATCCCCAACGAACAGTTTGGTTTCTGAACCCTAAACTCGTGCATCCAGCAATTCCACCGCATCGCAGAGCACTTAAGCGCTGGTTTCCAGCGTAACGCGGTGACAGGCATCTTATTCTTCAGTAAGTCTGGCTCAAAGGCTTATTATATAAGCGTTACCGACTCGGAGTGCCTGACCATCTCGTGCTCATCTTAAGAGACTTTTTGTCGGATTACACTTTCCGCTATCGCATCGAGAGTTAACTCTCCTCCACTCACCCATTCGCGTGAAAGTCCCTCAGGGCTCCAATATATCTCTCTTAATCTTCACGCTGTTCACCAGTGAAATTTCCAAGAGTAAAAAGACTTAGTTGGCTCTATTCGCCGACGACACTGCCATTTAATATACTGGTTGCTGTCAGGACTCTATCGCTTATTAAGAGTCAGGCGGTTCTCTTCTCAAGACCGTATCGACTCGCTCCCCCCTTCCCAGCCTGATCACTATATGTATATGGCAAGCTAATCCCTTGGACGAAGCAAGCTAAATACCTAGGTGTGATCCTCGACCACGACCTTACCTTCAGAGAGCACATTAAGGTGGCTCGTTCGCGCGCCTCCGTTGCCCTCGGTAGACTCCACTTTGTATTGACCGTCCGCAGCAAATTGACACTCAAGTGCAAATTGCGCATTTACTTCGCCATCATCCGTCCCATCATCTCCTATGCTTGCGTAATCTTCGCTCCCACTAAGCCATCTCCATAGGATGCAGACCCTCCAGAACCATTTCCTAAGAAAGGTTACGGGATCCCCCTTCTATGTCCGCAATGATAATCTTCACTCAGATCTCTAAATGCCCACCGTCCAGCAGTTCATGAAACGCTTCTCAAAGCGTTTCTTTGAGTCTACTATAAAGCACCTCAACCCCCTGATTGCGGCGGCCGCTCGATACACTCCCTCCCGCATAAGTAGGATTCGCTGACCGAGGCATACCTTAACCATTCCTGAAGACGACGCCACAACTCTCCTCCAGGAGAGTAGTAAGGCCACCAGTACTCTAAGAAAGTAAAAAACCGGTCGCTGTCGTTCCGTCCTCGCCGCCGAGGCCCACCACGACGTCCCAGTCCATGACCGCTCCTACCCTTGCTGGAACCAGCCCGTGCCGCTGAGCCTGAAGCTTTAAATTCGTCCTAAATAAACCAGATCCAGCCTGTCTTGCTGCTCTTCTCCAGCGACGCCCTAAGCCGAGATCCGTACCCCACAGGAGGTGTAGTCGCTTAGTTTTAAGTTTTTTAAGCCCTGGTTGGAGGCCTTTATTTACTGAGGCACCCACAGGCAAGTCCAGTTAAGCATCCGATAGCCTTCTAGGTTGACCTGCGAAATGCATATATAAAAATAAAAATAAAGACTCACCGTTTTCAATAGCATCCTTTCAACACTAAACAGCTCAACTCCTCACATCTACTAAGTATTTTTGAAATACTGAAGACTTTCATATTACTCAGTAATAAAGAAACTGTTGGTTACCAACTATAACGTCCATCCCAAAACCTTGTCGAGCCACTTTAGAGTACAACGAACTTCGTATCTGCAATACCAAATTGTGAATATCAGCCTCTGAATTAATTCCAAAATACTGTCATATTTCGGTGTGAATACGACTCGTTTAGTTCGTTACGACGACGTCTAAACAAGACCTCGTTACCGTCCAATATGAACAGGGCATAGCCACAGAATAGATAGGTACAGAAGGTTTAAAGCAAAAAGCGAAAACACACGCATTCACAGACACGCGTCTACATAAGGGAAGCATCAGCAACGACTGTAATTTGTTTGACATAGCTTGAGATCGTCGTCGGCCCAACTTCTTTTCCATGCATGTAATAATTTATGTAGATTCGTTTTCTTTTAGGTACTGAGTACTATTTTTTCGAGTTAACTTTACTTTTTATACGTGTTTCTGTGACAGTAAATGTGCGCGTTCGCCAGAGGAGCGAGCCTACTGTATGTATCCATTTTGCGACAAAGCCCTGCCCCCCATATCAAAGTCTAGACCGCAGAGTTCTCATTTAGCCTGCGGACATCACCTGCCCCCTCCCCCCCACGTAAGCAAGCGTAGAGTACCTTTGTTTGTGGTGAAATTAGTTCGAAGGGGCGGATAAAAAATTGCCCCAGAATTAAGTGTACCAACTGCCTCTACATTTAATTTAGTCCACCACATAATTATAAAGTTAATGGAATGTGCACCGATTCAATTTTGCTGCTGTGAATTCTGTAAATAAAGCAAAACCTTTTTTTAATTATTAATCCATTAAATACTGATGAACTCGTTAAAAGCAAGTACCATTGGTAACTTAAACGGTGCGATGTTGTAAACACGTACCAGGACCTGGACTGGACAGTTTCCTAAAAGCAGCGTTTTGATATTGTAACGGTGAAAATGTTACACTCTTATTATTATTACCTACTCCTAGCTAAGTTCTGAAAAGTTTAGACTGCCATCAACAGGCTAAAAAGACGACATCACTATGTATTCGCAGGAGAGAAGAGAGCAATGGTGGCCCAGTAGTAACGGCCCCCACTTCCGAGTTGTAGGTCATTGGTTCGAACCCAAACAGGCACTTTAGTTTGCGTAATTTATTTCATCACCGCTGCTCTCAAAACAGTGAAGGAATTCATAGTGAGGAAACTGGCATGTCCTAGAACTAAAAATTTTAAGACATGTGACATCTATCAACCCGCACTGGACCCGCGTGGTGGATTACGGCCCACTCCCTCTCACAGAGGAGGCCTGTGTCCCAGCAGTTGGAACATTATAGGCTGATCAAGCTACTATGTATTCAGATTGTTATCGATCATATCACAGTTATACATATACGTTATACATATACGTCAATCACAGTTTATCCATTCTTGTACGAGATCACAACATCATCAGACCATACACATTGAACGATGACGACGTTAAAATAGCTTGATTCAAAAGTTCAATTATTCCAAGTTTCCTTTCACTTGCACCACACTCCATAAACATAATAGCACTATCTCTGCTTACTCCGGTGGTCACAATGTGCGTAGTTGTATCTAACATGAACTTGAATAGCCTATTGAAAACCAACTTTTTACATTATTCTCGGTCACTTGAGACTCACTGTATAAAATGAATACGGACTTTGTCGTTTCATTTATTTCGTTTTGCTGTGATACTGTTTTTAAATGGAGTTGTTTTTTCTCTTTTATGTGTAGGCGAAATGGAAAGTTAGACTTATCTGTTTCTGCTTCGTATTTACATATTTCTTTTTGGTCTATTTCGCTTACAGTCTTACCTTGTTGGATTGTGTTAAAATTTTTATGTTTTCATAAATATTTAGAACGGTGAGACTAACGCGACAATTTGTACTTTTTTTTTTTTTTTTGTGTGGGACATCATCAAATGACCTCTCCCGCTCTGGGCGGAGCGGAAGGGCGTGTCAGACTCTTACTGACTAAAACCCACCCGTGTTCCTTTAGTTGCCTGTGCGCCAGGGCCTCGGTAACTCTTTCGAACAATCCGCAGCCCCGGCAGGCATCGGTCCTATCGGACCCCGTCAATTTTGCTGACATCTCTTTGAGGCGCGCGTGGAACACGACGCGCCGTCGACCCGGGTCTGGTCCTTACCGGACGGCGAGCTGCCCATTGCTCGCCGTCCGCAAGCCCGCGCCTACGGTGGCCGGGAGTCGGCAATCGACTCCCGACGCCCAGGGTGTCTCCTCCTCCTGCGGTGGCTAGGGGCGCGAGGGCGCAGAGATTGCCTCTCCCTTTCGCGCTCCGCCTCCTCCTTCGCGAGCATTACTACTTCGCAGAAGGAGGTGACGGCTTCCCATTCCCTCTCGCTCCGTACCATGGCCTGAACCAGGGCCGGACGCGAGAGGTCGCCGCCGCCGATCGCCGCCACGAGGACACGGCGGTGCTCCGCCCAAGCCGGGCAGACCTCCACCGTAGACAATTTGTACTTGGATTTTAGTTTAATTGTAACATCTCTATCGGCATTTTTGATCGAGCGAGCGGGAAGCGCGATCGAAACGTGTCCGTTTCAGCTTGGGCAAAAATGCTTTCGTATGTCCGGATGTCCGGCGGATGGCTTTTCTCCTCTACAGGTCGCAATTTCTCAACCGATTCTCGTGAAATTTTGTAAGCAGGTTGGATAATTATATGGATTTTAATTTGTTGATTTTTTTTTTCGAATTTTTTCGGCATGCTAGCAATATAGGGGTTGAAGACGTAAACAAAAAAAACATATTTCAGCCATTTGTTTTAAGGTGCACGGTGAACATTTATTCAGTTTTAAGCTATGCAAAGACAGACTCGTGAGATGTACAGCTCACAGAGCCACTTATTATTAAAATCTTTTCATCATCTTCCTATCCTTCCTAGAATCACCGCAGCATGTCTTCTTTTCGCATATTTTCCTATCCTAGCCTATCTTAGTATTCACCCCCTTTGCAACCATTTTTTCATACTATTATTGTACTAGAATTTCCAACAAAAATCACTTAGTACTAAGCACACTGTCCTATTTTTATTCGCAAATATACTCGTAGGACCATTGACATCACCACTTAAACTCAACTACCCAATTATATTCTGCGTTCCCATATAATAAGGTACCTATTCCTTATAGATATTAGAGGAGCTATAGTGAGACCATTCAATATTGGCGACTAAATTGGAACATTCTGCCTGTTACAGTCGTAACAAAGTTTATTATGCTCTTGGCGCCCGTCCTACATTCGATTTGACAATATCGATTCAATTGATTCGCTTTCCGAGAGGTTTTGAGTCGATTCGTCGTTCTAACGAAGTTAACTAATCGAGTTTGCCAATTTCTGTAGTCATTTATTTATATTCTTTTAGTTTCTTGAGGTATAATTTTATTCTTGTTTTGAAGTACTCTCAAGGCTTGTGTGGGGTCAAATATATTGCAAACTATAGTTTTGTATAATTTAGAAGACTTTTTTCAATTTTGTAAGTGTGCGTACCATGGATCCATTTATTATGTGTGTCGACTTGAAAGCATGGCAGTTGAGAGTATGTCATGCTCACTTAAATATCTCACTGCTGGTGGTGCGTGTTGGATCATTCGGTTCCTTACAAAATGGTTTAGCTGGATGGTGCTGATCCACACGTCATGCTCGTGAACGGGCGCCGTCGGTTGAGACTGGTCATCTCTTAACTGCCCAATTAGCTTATTTTTACTCTTATAGTTTGAATTGCTTTTAATTATATTTTTTTACATTGCTCTCATAAATACAAGCAGCAAGAATAATATACCCGGGATTTTGTAATATCTTGATTTAAAAGAGTGTCCTTGAAGTTTCTTGCCCGTTCTTCTCCATAGAGATCTACGTTTTGGAATGGGCAACTAGCTTCATCTTTCTGACCAACTGACCGACTCTTTGACGGTTCAAAAGTGCCTGTAAATGGTTTAATTGAAATAAATACTTTGAGTTTCAGTTGAGTCTTTATATCTTTTCTATTAGAATCTTACCTGACTAGATTTTATATTGAAAGAATTTTATTGGAACCACCTCACGAATCAGTCGTCTTCTCTCTGACATAGATATTCTTGTAGAATACGATCTAATGAGGAGAATCTCAGACTTCGTGACAATTCTCTCTATACGTAGGTACTGCTGATATCACATTTCTCTCGATTCGGTAGTAGTATCTTCATGATTTCTTAAACTTTTCAATTGTATTTTCATTGGAATGGTATAGATACTGTTAATTGGCATATATTATGCTTGAATCTTGGATGTTTGGATATCAGGGCCATTTATTAACAAAAATGTTACTTCTTCATTGGTTAATTTTATAGGCGAAAAACAACTTGTATCTGTAACATTTCGATTCTCTAATGTCAGTTTTGTTCCATGTTTCTGGTTATTATTATTACCTAATAATATTAAATTCTTTTTACCTATTGTGGTATAGTAATTTTATTCTACGTGCATCGTCTTCACATATAATTATTTAATTAATGTGAACCTACATAATATTGTAAAACATTTTAAAAGAGTAACGGTGGAGTTTCTTGCCCATTCTTCTCCATACGAAACTACCTTTTGGAAGGGGCAACTAGAATCAATTCAATTTTTTTGTACATTTTGACGTTCAAAAGTGCCTGTTATGTGCCTATTTGAAATAAATGATTTGACTTTGACCTTGACTTTAATAATTTAGCTTCTAAAACCGTATCACTCTTTAAATATTCTAACCAAGTGTTTCCTCTCCTTGTTACCTAAGTAGGACGTAGAGTACCCATCTGTGTATCTTTCTATGTACGTACTAAAACTGTATTATTATGTGTATTTAATTATTTATTTAAATTGTTATTTCTTTTTCTTGCAACCCTTTGGCATCGACACAGACGAGTTCAGTTAAGGTTAGTATACTTTTTCCAATTTGAAAATTAATTTAGGTGTGACTAATGCAACTTCAACTAAATTTCATGTAAAGTCAGCAAAAAAAATAAGTATCCAGGATCGCCGAATATAGTTGAAGTTGATTAAGAAACCGATCAATGTTTTCGAATGAAATTTAATTTGATAAATGACCAGTTTGTTTTCTATTAATTTTATTTTATTTTATTCGAAAACATTAATCGGTTTCTTACTAAACTTCAACTATATCCGGCAACCCTGGATACTTATTTCTTTTGCTGACTGTACATAGCTAACACACACACACACACACACTTTAGTTCCCCAGTATTAATTAACAAGAAAAAACATCACCCTCCTAAAGTTTCTAAACCCTACTTACATTAATCAAATAAAATCAGCAAAGCAAACTACACTGTAACATGAACCTCTATTAAGTGAAAATGCTTCTGGCTGAATGTGTTTTGCATAGCGAAAGATAATGGTTGTCACCCCTAATGAGTCCGGATCCTTTGCAACCCTGAACACACCAACTTGGGAACAAACACTACACAATAGCGAGGGTTGCCACTCGATAAAAATAATCACAGCTATTATGGTAGGATTACACTTGGTCATTAGCTACCGCACACGATACGATTAAATGTGTTAATGTTGCTATAATACCTACCTTATTCAACTAATTCAATTGGAACCACATTCCTATAGTGCAAAATTTGGCAGTGTGCCCCATTTGGCTGACCACCACATTTGGGAGACACATTAGAGTCTGCCTTGATTAATACAACAGCCTATTTTGCTAATCGATGTTTTGTTAATACTGCTGCCAAATAGTTGATAGAAAACGTCCCAGTTTTCAATAATATTAGGATAATTATTTTGCAGTTATGTCATTTCAAAGGCTTGGTAATGGTTGACAGGCTTTTTTTTACAATTTTCCTCATATATATCAGTACGGGTCTTTCGAAGTACTCTATTTTACTTCTTTGTACTAATCTAACCGTTTCCAAGTTTTGACCGATTTATCTTGCGACTTGGAAAGACCAAGACAAGTGTACCTCATCCGTTATTTTCGTCTTCAACTGTCATGCTTTATAGACTTTATACCTACTGGGTGCCTACCTGAACAATGATATTTTACTAATATTTTTGGTACTCGATATAAACATGATATTCCTGGGAAGTCTTCTCAATGAAATAGTGGATTAAGTGTACTTGATTCAAAAATGTTTCATGGTGACTAACTTCGAAACAGGATCGTCGATTTTCGCTTGATTTGCCATAGAAAACTAATCACTTAACGATCGATTCTCAATTTCTTTGAGAACCCGATAAGTCTTCGACTCTTAACAGTCGAGCGAATAAATAAATGCGTAGAATATTGATTAAGTTTCGTTTTTCTCAGCAGCATATATTTGGAGAGAATTACGCGTCACTGGGTCAATGTGGGTGCAACTCCAGCACTATTATGGCTCTACTGCAAACGGCTCCAGAACTTAAGGGACCTCCTGGCCCACCAGGAATCACTGGTGCTGATGGACGAACAGGGTCACCAGGATTGCCTGTGAGTATAACATTAGATACATTTTGATGTTTATTTTTGAACCATGAAGCTGAAAAATCACGTATGTTTTATACCACTGTTTACAACAATTCCCAGTACATTGAAACTTCACTAAGTTTGGAACTATCTAACTGTCACATAGACAAGTGGTTCTTGCTCTTGTTTTTTTATGACTTGCAAGGAATATTCCACCTTGGGCCGAATTAGACCTTCGACCTTCATTTAATTTCCATTCTAAATCTCAATTTACACAGTGCAGGTTTATTACCTGTGGCATACTATAAAATTGAAGCAACGATTGACTGGCACCGTCTAAACAACACGTACAATTGTTGCACGATACGGGCAAGTTAGGTGCCGTTCAAAACTGGTATAGGTATAAACAGAACCTACAATAAAATCTCATTCAATTCTGGCATGAAAATTTTCTATCATTCTAACATGAATGCGGAAACGAACAAAACAAGTTAAAAAAAAACACGTGTGGCACTCGGGCACTGCCGCGGTAAAGCTATTGCATAGCATTTTTTATCAACTAATGCAGTTATAATTATTTATTTATTTTTTATTTATGCAGTATTTTTTTTTCTTAATATATATTAATTCAAGTACAGTCGTACCATATACATACACGTTAAGCGAACGCTCGGCCCAGCTACATGGTAGGCGGAGTGGGAGGTGTTAGGTTTTATTTTCGTTACGGAATTTCTTAATTCGGTCGCCGCGCTCAAAGCCCGCGATAAAAGCTATGCAATGGCTTAAAAATCTTAAGAGGACTTTCAATAAAATTGAATTAAATATTTGGCAACGCAATTATGGGCAGTACTTAAATCAATTATAAAAGGACGTGCAACTCTGTGTTTAGACGAGGCGAAACTTGAATGCAATGATTACCTTGGTGTAAACAAAAGTCGCATTCAACTATTGAATGACATTTTATGGAAATCGCACGCGTGTAAACATTTGCATGCAATTCTTGAATGGCAATAATTGAACGTGCTTTAGGGTATGCGATTGTTGCTCTTGAACGTTCCAGAAACTTGCAACGTGTAAATGGGGCTTTAAGATGGTATAGCCATGACGAGGTCAACAATACCAACAACAGTGAGCAGTCTAAATTACAAGAAAGCTTAGTTCAATATCTAAGACAAGATAATTTATTCATCACAGATATTTTTATACAGGGTCAAGTTAAATTAGCTAGCGTAACTCCGCGGATGTGATGGGTATCGATATCTAAACATGATAAAACAAAAAAGATAATAATTTGAAATGTGGGTTTACGATAGCTACACCTCTGCTTAACCCTTCGGGGAAACAAGGCGTGATGTTATGTTATGTTAAATTAATTTGATGATTTTTTTTTGTGAAGTCTTCAGTCGCAGTTTGTTTATTCACTTGAAATATCAGTTTAAAACATCAGTTTTTTTTTTGTATACACTTCACAGACGTGATTAGTATCGATATCTAAACACGATAAAACATATTTTCTCAACTCATACTTCAAGTAACAACACTACCAGCGGTCGTCGAACCCTAAAAAAAACACCAAATCTTTTTGTTTTTATTTTATCGTATTTAGATATCGATACTCATCACGTCTGCAGAGTTTCGCTAGCTAATTTAATTTGACCCAGTATAATACCACTGCGCCAGACAATGATGTTATGTAGGTACCTACATAGTGTAGCAATTTTATGAAGCTAACTCCGTACTAGCTGTACCAGTATCTTTGAGTTTTTTTTTTTAAGTTTAAACGACATTTTACTTATTAAATTCCTTTTTACCACGTTACAGGGCCAACCGGGAACACCAGGTGAACGTGGTCCTCTTGGTCCTCGAGGGGATAAAGGAGACCGAGGAGATGGTGGCCCTAGAGGGCCTGAAGGTCCTACAGGTGCTAAAGGGGAGGCTGGGGTAGACGGAAGACCAGGTATCGCAGGTCCACCGGGGCCACCCGGTCCGCCAGGGTCTTCAGATTATAGTAACTTTGATGTAAGTGGAAAGTTGATATTGAATTTAGCTTTTGAAAGCTATTTGAGCTTGGTTTTATAGCATACAAGTTGCTGGCACTTATCATTCAAGAAAAATATACTAAAATTGATATTAAAACTACCTGGAAATCAGCAACTTGTGTGAAACTTATTTAAAGTATTAAAAATAACTAATTTAAAAATAAGTAATAGCAAATATTGCAATTCTTATTGTTTTATCGCTTCTCATGCGTGTTTTTATGGTGTTCCGAGAAATATCCAAGAACTCACTATCATTAAAAAAAACTTCTATGACAGTCGGACAAAGAAAGGTTCCGTTTTTCCTTTAAGAGTCTGACCTTAAAAGAAAAACGGATCCTTTACCTTAAAAATACCTTTACTTAAAAAGTGATGAAATAATTATGAGACAAAACGCAATATGTATGTATTTAAGCTAAAAATGTGTAAACTGTGATATTTTCCTTTTGCTATTGCAAAGTAGATTCATTGCCTAATTAATTCTAATGCCAGTGTGATTTTTATCATTTTCATGCCATCCATTTCTATAAATTTAGTCAAATTGGAAGCCTAGACAGATATACAAGGTAAGTCTTAGGAAACGTAAAATAGTTAATTTAGCTATCTATCATTGTCGCTTAATCAAGCTATAAATCTATAAAATATACGTTATTGTTTTTACTTATTAGTATAAAAATCCTTATTGGTTTTTATAAGGACAAAGTTAAAAGTATTAAAAAGACGTAGGGTACATGAATGAATATTGAGTGGTTTACAATTGTTTTTGTGAGTTTTCATACAAGATGTAACTGAATTAATGCACATTATGAAAGCAGTTTGTTCAGAATCGTTTACAGAATCGATTTCTTTCATTTTTAATATAGGTAATTTTTATCACAAAAATAATTAAAACTAAGTAAATTACAGTCACACTTCCGCTGTACAGTTAAAACAAACCAAAATGGACAAAGTACCTACTACGCTAGACCCTTAAACGTGTGCGACTGTATGCGTTAGTAGATTTGTAATATGACCACAATTTTCGACCACAAACAGTAAAACTAATTTAATAAATAAACAATGTTTTACACATAATAGTAAAAATTCAGTGTATGTATTATGATTATAACATAATATTCTAAATAGGGTGTTTGGTGGTGTGCATTAATTTCGGGACATATTGTATAGTTAAACCACAAAGACCGCTGCTAGAGTATCCCAAATATCCGTTCACCTGCATCCTTCACGATCTGAACACAGCCTCTGACGCCGCAATAAATGTAGCCACCTACTGGACCCAAATAGTAAAAACATGGATGTACCATCGAAAGTAAAAAGAAAAGAAAACGTCAACAGTAAAGTTATGGGATGTCCAGAAAGTGGTATTTTTAATGTATTTTTAGTATATAAAAAAAAGACTAATGATAACACCTGAGCTGCCAAAACGGCAAACATTATTTACAAGGAACACTACCAAAAGAATCGATCTTCGGTTCCCGATTACCTTCATTGTTGAGTCACTTTGTTTGTGACTGAAACGAATTGCTTTTCGGAGGCAACGATTGTGCCCGCTTAAGCAAACAAACCACTCCGAATAACTTGGGCAGAAGTGTGAAAGTAGCTGTTGATTTATACCGACGACAGGCCCAGATAAGGGAATTTATTTGAAAACCCCTCGCCAAGTTTTGTCATGTGTATCGTTTGTATAAAAAATAATTTGAATCTTCCCGGAGGCTTCTTTTGTGGAAAGTTGTTTTGTTTTTCCCGGTTTGTTTATTCCTCCAAAATATTCAAAATAGGGAAAAAATTGGAGTTTTTTTTTTGGACAAAACTGTAGGTAGCATTATTTTTTCAATATTAATCCCAATTAAATCACTTTTTATTAAAGTTATAAAAGTAAAACCTGGGCTATAACGAAGTTTTAGTGCTTGAATAAAAACGGGCATAAAATCTGTCCATTCAATAAACTTTTTAGGCATTCTGCCCATTTGTGTAATTTATTAACCTATATAAGATTTTACTTCTTTTATTTTATTAAAACATAACATAAATTCACGTATGTTATCCCCGAAGGGTTAGGCAGAGGAGTACCTATAGTAACACCCACATTTCGCCAGTTATGTTTAAAAGTCCCATGTAATAGGGAGCGAGCCTATTGCCATCAACCGGGCACAAATCCAGCTCCGTGCTGTTACTGAGAAATTCCTGATGGAAAAACCAAATAGCACTGTACCCGACCAGAAATCGAGACCAAGACCTCATACTCAGAATGTAGCGCTTTCGACCACTAGGCCAATGAGGCAGTCGATTGACAGTCTCCGATTTTACTACTTATAACTTACTAATAAATGTTTTATAAAACAGGAGTCTCTCCTTGGCTCGTATGGAGGTGCTATTGGCAGACCTGGAGCCCCAGGACCTAAGGGTGATGCAGGCCAAGTAGGACCCATAGGCCCACAAGGTGAACGTGGCTTCCCAGGCCAAAAAGGAGAGAGGGGACAATTGGGCATCGGTGGAGGTAAAGGAGATAGGGTAAGTTAAGTTGTAACTTTAATTGCTACGAACCTATATTGATATTGTTTCGTCAACTAATTTAATTTGGGCCTGTAGAACAAGGTAAGTCTCAAAAATCCCTTATAACATTTTATAAAGGGTTTTGTAACTTTTTAATGAAGCCAAACAAGTAAATTATTTTTAAACGCTAATAATCAGTGTAACAACATAACACTATTATAAACATAATATTTTCATCAGATTATTATGTACTAATTGTTCCCTAGCCATATTTAAATGGTTATGTAATTGTGTCCATAATTTTTGACATAAGTAGTTAAACTATTAATAACTTATTGTCGCCAATTTGGAAGATAATCTCACACCAGGTAATTACTGACCGTTACTGAGGTGATATTATAGAGGTATGAGGAACAGGGTGTAAAGTTCACTCATACTCTATGGAAAAGGGAGGATCCTCCGACCAGACGGGTGTTGTGTCTGGTGGGCAACTGCCCGACGATTGATGTCGGGATGTGGTATATATGCTAGTTGCGCGGTAAACTCTGATTGTGCGATGCAGGATTTGCGTGACGTCAGTATGACGCGTAGCTCGCATGTGGCGATTGTAGATGCCGCTACATCACTCCCCCCCGGAGACCGGAGGTCGATAGTGGGCTGAGTCGTGTATCTTGCGATGCTTGCCAGGGCCAGGTGAGGATCCAGTGAGTCGGAACCTGGTGTCGCATAGTTCGCGGTGAGTCGGAACTGTCTGCGAATATTCCCCAGTGAGTCGGGGTGGCGCTGCGTTATGCTCTAGTGCGTCAGATGTGGTACAGCGCCGGGTTGAGGCTGACTGCTGGCGTCGACCAGGAGAGGGTTTAAAGGCTCTGCTTGTGGACCGGCCGAGAGTGCAGTGTGCTGTGCCAAGGTTGCTGATGAGGCTGAGGGTGATGACCAGGTATGCGCGGTCGCTGCATGCTGGTGGTCAGGATACCCGTGGAAGCCGTGGGTGCTGGCTGGCTGTGTGACTCGCCGCTCTAAAGCTTGCGGAAGTGATGATGATGACGTCACGCTGAAGTAGTTGCACGAAGGCTGCGCTGACGTTCATGTTCGGGGTCACCAGTATAGAGGTATGAGGAACAGGGTGTAAAGTTCACTCACACCTCCATAGAAAAGGGAGGATCCTCCGACCAGACGGGTGTTGTGTCTGGTGGGCAACTGCCCGACGATTGATGTCGGGATGTGGTATATATGCTAGTTGCGCGGTAAACTCTGATTGTGCGATGCAGGATTTGCGTGACGTCAGTATGACGCGTAGCTCGCATGTGGCGATTGTAGATGCCGCTACATCACTCCCCCCCGGAGACCGGAGGTCGATAGTGGGCTGAGTCGTGTATCTTGCGATGCTTGCCAGGGCCAGATGAGGATCCAGTGAGTCGGAACCTGGTGTCGCATAGTTCGCGGTGAGTCGGAACTGTCTGCGAATATTCCCCAGTGAGTCGGGGTGGCGCTGCGTTATGCTCTAGTGCGTCAGATGTGGTACAGCGCCGGGTTGAGGCTGACTGCTGGCGTCGACCAGGAGAGGGTTTAAAGGCTCTGCTTGTGGACCGGCCGAGAGTGCAGTGTGCTGTGCCAAGGTTGCTGATGAGGCTGAGGGTGATGACCAGGTATGCGCGGTCGCTGCATGCTGGTGGTCAGGATACCCGTGGAAGCCGTGGGTGCTGGCTGGCTGTGTGACTCGCCGCTCTAAAGCTTGCGGAAGTGATGATGATGACGTCACGCTGAAGTAGTTGCACGAAGGCTGCGCTGACGTTCATGTTCGGGGTCACCAGTATAGAGGTATGAGGAACAGGGTGTAAAGTTCACTCACACCTCCATAGAAAAGGGAGGATCCTCCGACCAGACGGGTGTTGTGTCTGGTGGGCAACTGCCCGACGATTGATGTCGGGATGTGGTATATATGCTAGTTGCGCGGTAAACTCTGATTGTGCGATGCAGGATTTGCGTGACGTCAGTATGACGCGTAGCTCGCATGTGGCGATTGTAGATGCCGCTACAATATTATCTTCCATATTTGATCTGCTATGTGATAGATGGAAGGCGAGAGTATTATGTGTTCAATATTAATTGCTAATGATGGAACACAATTATAATATAAGAGATCGGACAATGAGTTAGTGTTTGTGTACCTATTTTTATATCCAAAACTACCTTTTGGAACGGGCAACTGGAATCAATTCTATTTTTTTGTAAAATTTGTCGTTCAAAAGTGCCTTTTATGTGCCTATTTGAATTAAATGTTTTGACTTTGACTTTGACATGGATGCTGTTGTAAGAGGCAACGGAGTTGTGATGAATCTTAGAGATTATGACCATTCGTGCCATTGATTCTATATTGTAGGATCTGAGAAAGTCATTTTTTTTACGAAGGACATCTTGTTGATAGGTCTATAGGAATATTTTAAACTCAAACTCAAAGCATTTATTTCAATTAAACCATTTACAGGCACTTTTGAATTGTCAAAGAGTCGGTCAGTTAGTCAGAAAGTTGAAGCTAGTTGCCCATTCCAAAACGTAGATCTCTATGGAGAAGAACGGGCAAGAAACTCCAAAGACACTCTTTTTAAATCAAGATATATTATATTAGATTATAAAGATTTATAAGATTATAAGATTATAAAGATTAGATTATAAAATTTGTAGAAGTTTAAAAATAACCAAACCTACTGTTAATTATACAGCAACTAAAAATAAATCATGCATTTTGCAGCATGTGTTGTCAATTTGCATTAAACTAGTGATATCAAGACAGTTTCTAACATAGTCAAACCTACACAGGGCTACCCAGGACCGCAAGGTGAGCGAGGATACAAAGGTGACCGCGGAGGCCCTGGATTGGATGGCAGGCCAGGAATACCAGGCGCTAGTGGCAGACCAGCTGACAAGGGTGAAAAGGGTAACTCGATATTCATTGTTAAACTTAAAAATTTTGAACCTCAAGTCTCATACCCACACACCTAGATTCATATAAATATCTCCATTTAATAATTGTTAAAATATATAGAAAACCCAAAAGCTACAGACAGCAGGCAGCTACAGTACATACCTACCTTATATGATATTCTTATTAATAATTAAATAAATATCATAGGTGAACGCGGAGTGCCGGGACCGCCAGGTCCACCAACGAATGGCGTCTTCAACCCTGATGACGCTGAATTCCTTGTAGCTGGTATGAAGATTTTGATACACTCACTTTTACTGCTTGCTCGTCTTCCAGAGAGGCCTACTGAGATGGATTAACAGCTCATAACAGTTGAAAATTAAATCTCTGCTTTAATTAAATTTACAACTTAAAGCAATGGATTCGTGATCGGACCTTGATGTTATTTCCGACAGTTATGACGATTCAAATACTATTCAAACTCAAACTCAAAGCATTTATTTCAAATAAACCAATTACAGGCACTTTTGAACTGTCAAGGGGTCGATCAGTCAGAAAGATGAATCTAGTTGCCCATTCCAAAGCGTAGTAGGTACCTATGGAGAAGAACGGACAAGAAACTCCACGGCAACTCTTCTAAATCAAAATATTGTTACAAAAAATTGGTTACATCGTTCATGTTGAAATTATACATGTAAGAACGATGTAAAAAAGACGTGCACGTTAAAAGAGTCCGTAATAAAAAGATAAAAACAAAAATTAAAACTATTCAGAAATTAAAATAAGCCGTGGCGGGATTGAAAATGCACATATTATAATTCATCTATAAATAATGTTTTAACGGTCAAAAATCCATACATAAAGAGAGTACCACTCAAATATCAATTTGATGACATTTTGGTTCATATTTTACAAAATATTTTATTTCTCCTGTACAGTCACGAGCATAAATATGTATACACTTGGCTAAATTAAAAAGCGATGTTTTCCTTAACTTTTAAATGAAATTTTATGTTGTTATGAACAAAGTATTTTCGAACCCATAGGTTTATATAGTATGTCACATTTCAACGTTGCATTCGTAATTTCTCGAAAACTCGCTATTAAAAGTTGCCAATATTGACATATTAATGCTCGTGACTGTACAACACAAAGAGCTGTGAAAAAAAAATCATTGGCATGTTCACTAACAAATAGAAATTCATATTTAAAGGACAAAGGCAAGTTGTGGGTGCCTCGAAAGGCGACAAAGGTGAAAAGGTGAGGTTTTTAATTTATTATTGAAACACCAATTAGGTCGGGGCGAAATTTTAAACGCTTGAGGATCCCTCAATCTTGTATTCATTGATGGCATAATTATGAGTTAGAAGGTGACTTCTAATTGGATGAGAAGTTTTCAAGTCTATAATTTGATGTCAATGTTCTTTTTTGTTACACCTAGCATTATATTTATTAAAATTTTCATTATCACGTTCAATTTCGGTTCTTAGTATTTATTTATTAATTATCTTATATTATTTAAAAAAGGAAGAAAAATATGAGAACTAAGAACAAATAAATGTCACATTAACATTCCAAGCACTATATATTTTAGAAATCTGTAAATAACTTTATTTTACTCTACTAAGAATAGACTTTATTTTAACAAATTCAAACTGCAACAGGGTGAAAAAGGCGGTCGAGGTAATGATGGCCCTCCTGGTTTCTCGGGCAAAGATGGAAAGGCGGGTGAACGCGGTGACATCGGACCATCGGGCATGCCTGGCACATCCGGCCCGCCTGGAACACCTGGCCTGAAAGGAGAGAGGGGAGAACGGGGACCACCTGGACCTATCAGTGTTACTATGGCTGGATCTGATATTGTTACCATTAAGGTATTATCTGATATTTCTGAATTTGTGTTTTTAGTACTCACGGCGTTTTACTAAATGATAAATGATTTTATTTCTGTAAGTAGGTTTTTACAAACACTTTTACACGTCAATCATATTTTAATACTAGATAAGTTCGGCGTTTCCTATCTGACATACTGGATTCAGATGTATCAATAAGAGCCATCCAATCATGCAAATAGAATACAACTACTACTATACTTTCTAATGTTTGAGATAAAAAAATATGAATAAGGAAAGGACATGTTAATTTTGAAATAATACGGTTATTTTTAATAAGACTTATTACAAGAAAATGTGTTAAACTCTTTTTTTTTTGTAATATTTAATTAAAACCCATGACACGTCAGATTTTTTATTCTTTGGTATTTATTTCACTGCATGTTATAATAATATACTTCGCCAGGTATAGCATTCCGAGACACAGTGGTCACGTGGGTGACACAAGCCTACGTCATAACCGCTGTGTTACCAGTAGTGTGTCATAATAACTCCCCAATCGCCTTTATTACCTGTGCGAATCCGATAAATCAATGAAGTTTTAACTAACAATTACGTCGGTATAAGTTTAACTTGAATTGTTTCGTTTGATTAGAAAAACAAAACGACAATTTAAATGCTTGATATATATTTTTTAACAGAATGCTGACTGAAAATGTTTCCATAATTCGTGTTTTGTTGCAATAAAGTGGCAACTGGATAGTGACGTAAGCTTGTGTCACTCTCGGAGTGCCAGACCTTGTTTTTTTAGACCATGTTTCACTGCCTCTTTTATTCACAGCTTATGTTTACTTGATTTATTGATAGCCAGTACCATGCCTTTCAGTAAAATATTAGTTTCCTCGCATATTTGACAAGTTTCATTCATCACAGTACCTATTATCAAAGCAATGCTAACCTCCATAGTCTATTTATACGGTTAACAAAATCAAGGCTAACAGTGTCATGACACTGACAATGAATATTTTGATTACTTACGTGCTCGTTCAATATTACACGACCTTAGGCAATTATTTGTGTTACCTATACAGAAACAAAATCGAATGTATTATGAGTTAGCATGATGTACTATTAATTAAATAGTATGATAAGATAAAGACCAAAAATGCGATAAACATAGCTAATGAATTCGATAACATGTAAAAAAGTGCAAAACATGATAACAGGGTGACAAAGGTGACGCGGGTTTGCGGGGGAGGAGAGGAAGACCTGGTCCTTCGGGCCCTAAAGGAAATTTAGGGAATCCCGGACCTCCAGGACCTCCTGGAAGACCTGGGGATAAAGGAGACATTGGGCTGCCAGGATGGATTGTAAGTAATAAGGAAATGTTTAAGGTGCAACTAGACTGCGGGCGATCGATGATATTGTGGCATCATAATTTGAGTCTTAAATAAAATACCTACATGAGGTTGCATAATATTTTGACACGATCAATATGGATCGATTAATGTCGATCGACGGCTATCTAGTTAATATGACATAAGCAACAAGGAATTTTCAAAAAATATAATAAACTAATTGACTGTTATTTTTTTCCACTTGCTGCTCAGAATGGAAAGGTAAATTATGTTTTATCTCTAATTCCAGTCAATACAAACACACACTGATGAATTCTACTTCAACTATAGATTTTTCAACTAATTATAATTCCCATCAGAGGTACTGTTTGAGGTCAGGATATCGATGTCTTACATATTATGTAATTACAGGGACGTCCCGGAACGTTAGGACCACCAGGTCACCAAGGACCAGTTGGACCAAAAGGCGAGAAGGGAGATCCAGGAGTAAACATCTTAGATGTGTCAATGGTATGTCATTCCAATTAAGGTAATAAAATAATTAAACTGCTTGCGTGAAAGCATTTCGTCTATTTGTAAATTGGATGACAATAAAATAAATAATGAAAAAGTTGAAGCACAAAAAAATGTTAGCTTGTCATTTTATCCAGGTACTCGATTAGCTGTTCTATTTTCCTTCAGAAAATCCGATGTATATCTATTTTCACGACCAAGAGTGGTTTCAAAAACTGCATAAGTATTGCATTACCATCTTAAAAAAGTGCTTGTTTACGCACTTCTCTTCCCACACCTTTTATAAATAAATAAAATTTAGTTCAGTCTATAACAAAAAATGGTAGATTCATAAAGTTCTTATCTTAATCATGATTTCACACGTCTCGTTATTTTAAGAGGTAGCCCTCCAACAAATCCTTCGGAGACAATTCCTGTTGGTTCAGGCAAAGGCTCCTTTAGACTGCAAGCTGCTGGTTCTACTGAGTACTTCTGTAGAACTGCTGCAAGTCCTGCCATTGACTGCATCTGTCCTAATCTGGCACCTGAAATTAATATTAACGTTGTCAGCTACGGAAAAATGTAATTAAAATTAATCATAATCAATAACATTGCATTTTTTGATGTCTGCCTTTATTTGGTTCTCCAATTTTTTATTTGGTGCTAATTAGTAGTTGGCAAGTTTTTATAGTCAATACTTGAGTTGCAGAGTACAATTATTTGTGTCGTTTCGACTTTAAATATCAAAAGGTAAATTCAAGTAAACACGAATTAAGAATTAAGACTTACCAACACAAGACCGAGGTCCTTCTCCAAAAGGTAAATATATGAAGTTCTTGATATCTTCCTTTGTACCGTCACTAAATCTCTCAGGGTCAAACTTGTTTGGTTCTCTGAAGTACTTCTCATCTCTATGAATAGCTTGTATAGGTATCATCACTTTAACATCTTGATCGATGGTTAGATTAATCTCCGGAAATGTATATTCAGGTACACAGCACATTCTTAACAAATATCCAACCGAAGGGTACATTCTCATTGACTCGTAGAAAGCCATCTCTAAATATTTCATCTCTTTGATAGCATCGTAGGATATCTTATTATTATGTTTAGCTAAAACTGTATCGATTTCTTGCTGTACTTTCCTCTGGTATTCAGGGTGGAATGCTAGTTGATGCAGAGTGTAACTAGAAGCGGTAGACGAAGTTTCAAATCCAGCTCCGAAGAAAACAAACGCTTGTGCAGTCATTAATAAATCATCCATTTCTAAATCGACTATTTTGGGAGATCCATCTGCATTTTTCTTTTCAATAGACTCGCCAATAATTTTACCTTTCTGTCTGAGCTCTAACATTAAATCTATGAAATCATTTCTACCTGATGGTTTATAGTTTCTATTCTTGAGCACGGTTTGAACTAAAACTGTCATGTTCGCTTCTAACTCCGGGGCTAAGAAGTGCATGTTTTTACACAATTCTGGGAACATAATTTTCAGAGCTCCTGCAACCGCATCCCTAAATCTTCTTTCAAAGATCCTCTTGCCAAGTTTTCTAAAATGGGAATTTTCATCAGTCAAAGAATCCATATCTATACCAAAAGCACATACACCGATAAAATCTGTTGTATATCTTGCCATGAGTTCCCTGGCGTCATAGTATTCTCTATCAACGACCTCTTCTGTTATAACCTGCAACTTTTCTGCTCTATCTGTGATGATGTGGAACATTGCCTTCAGCTTGCCCGTGCTGAAAGCGGGGGTAAATCTCTGTCGAATCAAGCGCCATAAATCCCCATCAGCAAAGAAAATATTCTTTAATAAAGGTTCAATAACTGTCTTGTGGGTATTGAGACCTCTCGAGTAGAAACATTGGAAGTCCGTTGTAAGTATTCGTTTGATTATTTCCGGATCTCTTATAACTAATTCTGGAGCCGTGCCTCTGAAGAATCCGACAACTTTTTCGTCTGGATATTTGTTGTATGCTTCCGTAGCCATCATACACATACTCGCGTTTTGCATGAACTGTTTCAAGTTTGTGCCAACGATGGGTAAGGGTTTGTCATGTTTGATGCCTCTTTTCTTCCAATAATCGAATGTCCGCGTTCCATAGAAATACAGCGCCACTAAAACGACTATCACCAATATGAGGAACATTTTGTCTGAGTCGATTCACATACACAAACGAGTTCTGTCCGCACAACACGCGAATCACATGTAAACTACTGGCGAAACAAGTGTGCGTACTTATTTAACGATATAAAAGCAAACTCGGCATACAATACACGACCGGATCTTTATTCATGTTATCTCTGTTTGTTTATCACAAAAACTGTTAATCGCCCATGATGATAAATTTACACAAATAACATAAGCAAAGTCTATTGCAGGTATCGTATTGTTTTGATTATTTAAATTATATTTTTACTAACGAAGTGAAAGTAACGTTTTTGAAATTTTTATCTGCAAGTCATTTCTTATGAGATAATAAATAACTTTATATTTTCTCTTTAATGTGAGGGGCTTGCAGTTAAGTAATAACAGTCCCACGGATCGATCGATCAGGTTAAGCTACGCTTGCCGCGGTCGTTCCGGGGATGAGTGACCATCTTTAAATACCTAGACCCCTCGGTGCCTCCGAAAGCACGTTAAACTGTTGGTCCCGGTTGTCATTCGTGGATCTTTGACAGTCGTTACGGGACGTCAGTAGCCCGAAAGTTTGACAACCAGTGTTACCAAGGAGTATCGTGTTACCCCGTAACTGGTTTGGGAGGTCAGATAGGCAGCGCGTTAAACTGGAAGCCAAGTCCCAAAAGAAGTTGGGAAAAATGCTAGTCAGATGATGATTTAACTTTAATGTGCATGTTTACACTGTGTCTTATATTTTTGTAACTGGTTTTAAATCGTCTCAATTAAAGACGTAAACAAATATTCAATGTGAATCTACCTTACAAGGTCACCCGGATCATTAGTTCTAATGATAACTCCTAGGTAGGTACACAAACGTTATTGTTCGAACTATAGCCGGTGGCATACCTACTACAAAGGGTATTTAGTTTTTTTTGCAAATAATAAATGGATTAATTATTATGCCTACAGAAGGTAGGTAACCAGCCTTAAACTCGGTTGACTGGTAAAAAAATATTTCGGTCATGAAACTGTTGCATTAAAACACGAGTGTGTGTTTAAAAACCGAGCCATAAGCTGCGTGCTTTTTAATAGTATCACACGAGTGTTTTAATATCTAGTTATTCGGTATTGTGTTTATAAAGTATGGCAATATAAACTCGCTTTGAAGTTTTAATTTAATTACTTTAGTTAAAAAGAAAAAACTAAACGCATTTACTTCAATTATTGAAATAAACTTAACTAATTAATTCAATAAGTATTTTAAAACGACATTTTCAATCTAAAATCCGTCTATCTGAGCCAAAAAAAACCTTCAGTAAACCGCAAAAGGTTGTGTTGACCAATTTGAAATTCAGTACATGCCCGTAACAGGGCTGTTATGTAAATATAATCACATACACAAAGGGACAGACAGGCTTAACGAACCCACTGGGCGCTACTGTGACCCCAGATACAGCTTCCCACTTAATAAAGAGAGTGAATAGATTTAAAAAAACAATTAACGAGAACAGAGTAAACAAAAATCGCTCTCATGTTTTGGAGTCAAGAAAATAAACAAAATACTAAACTAGGAATAAACTTTAAAACATATATCTACCCAAAGACCTCTGCTCGTGTAGTTACTTGAAGTATGACTTGCGAACATCCTTTTTAAGCTATTGCATAGCTTTTGCATAGCTTTGAGCGCGGCGACCGAATCAACAAATTCCGTAACGAAAATAAAACCTAACACCCCCCACTCCGCCTACCATGTAGCTTGGCCGAGCGTTCGCTTAACTTGTATGTATATGGTACGACTGTACTTGAATTAATATCAAAGAAAAAAAATACTGCATAAATAAAAAATAAAAAAAAATATAATTGCATAAGTTGATAAAAAATGCTATGCAATAGCTTTACCGCGGCAGTCCCCGAGTGCCACACGTGTTTTTTTTTGTTTTATCGTGTTTAGGTATCGGTAACCATTAAGTTTCTGAAGTTTATACAAAAAATACTTTTTAACTCGAGTACTTATAGTATTTTTAGTGTGTCGCGCGCTTTACTTGTGGTAACACATTCACAGCGTGTTTGTACATTTAGTAACCACAAGTAAAGTGCGCATCACGTGGATACCCATGACGTCTGCGGAGTTTTGCTAACTAATTTAATGTGACCCTGTACAAAAGAGAATAATACTTAATCGAGATGTGAATAAAAAACTTACAAATATGAAAACAGTAATTAATATAGATATAGAGAGATAGCAGTAATTAATTGAGATACTGCTGGAAAATATTAAGCTTTACTTAGTAGAGAAAGTTAATGAGGATTATCCTACTACTTATTATTATTATTATAAGATAACTTTATACAAAAATACCTTTTGTTTTCGAGGACGGGAATTATCCCAGAAGTACGTATTACTAGGATAAAAATTATCCTATGCCCTAATCTAACCCGGCACCCTAACTGCGTAACACACTTTCAATAAAAATCCGAAAGTTTTAAAGGACATTGCTATTAAATTGCTTCGTAGGTTTGAAAAACTGGTCTGTTCAGCAACGTAAATACCGAAATGGATGTCAGCGAACTGTCAAAATGAAACCCATTGCGATTAGATGTCATTTTATGTGTGTTACCCATTTACCCCACATGTCACAGCCTACCTATGTGCTAAATTTCATCGAAATTCGTTCAACCATTAAGGCGTGAAAAGGTAACAGACAGATATAGTTGTTTTCGAATTTATATTATTAAGTATTAGTATGACTAAATGTAGGTAATAAATATAAATCAGACGAAACAGAAAATGATAATTGAGCCAAAGCAAAGAAACAAATAAAAGTAAAGTCACGTACAAACAATGATAATCAAATTCAAATTAGTTAAATTATGACTTTACTAGCTGCGCCCCGCGGTTTCACCCGCAGAAATTTCGATCCCGTGGGAATATCGGGATAAAAAGTATCCTATGTCCTAATCCAGGTCACAGTCTACCCATGTGCCAAATTTTATCCAAATCCGTTCAGCCGTTTTAGCGTGAACAAACACCCAAACTTCCACACTTTCACATTTATAATATTAGTAGGATTAAAACCGAAATAAATCTTAAAATGTAACAAAATATTCAACACAGCCTCCAAGCCATTGTTTTGCAAAAAAAAACATCTCTTGTACACCAAAAAGGGTAACTTCACATTTGTGACCCCTAACCTCTTTATAGCGAAATTATCCCGAGGAGAGAACCCCATAAAACAAACTTACTCCACTGCCGTAAACTGAGATTTTCTATGTCATCCGTAAGCTTACAACTTCGGAGTTTATAGGGAACTCGCTTTACCATGTTTATACGTTTATATCTTTTGACTTATGAATTCTACGGAACGTTAGCTGTATTGACGTGACGTTGGAAATGTTGGAATTCGTGTTTTGAATACTTCGGTTCGCTTATTTGGTTAGATACTTCTTGTTTGCTTGCTAGATTAGCGCGTCACACATTATTTTATGGGTGTGAATTTAAACTGACCAATATTTTGTTCTTTCAAACTCAAACTCAAAGTATTTGTTTCAATTAAACTATTGGCAAGCACTTTTGAATTGTCAAGAAGTCGGTCAGTCAGAAATATGAAGCTAGTTGCCCATTCCAAAGCGTAGTAGGTACCTATGGAGAAGAACGGGCAAGAAACTCCATGGACAGTGGACAATCTTTTAAATTATATTGTTACAAAAATATTAGTTACATCATTAATTAATATTAGTTAAATCTTTTAATTCACTATCTGCTAGTATTTTATGCCTTCAGTCTGTTTAGACTTTTTATATTATTGTTTGCACAATTTGCATACAAATACACTCCCGGACTCTTTAAATAAAACTTTGTAAAAAGATCTGAATCTATCTTTTAAACGGTCGTGAATTTAAAGTTGGAACTACAAATGACATCAAAATGATCACTAGTATATGTCGACTTCAAAACTGCATCCACACTTTTCCTTTGAGTCTTCACTATTTTGATGTTTTAGGCCATTATACATAACAAGGAAATGCACTGAGACCCGATTTAGGAGTCCGGGAGTGTGTTCTTTAGAGTTTAAAATAAAAAAAATATCATCATCCCTATTATGAGTTTTGAATTTTTACCCATCACGTCTGAGGAGTTGTGCTAGCTTATTTAATTTGACCTTGTTTACTACAGCATTCATTTTGAATAACTTAACCTTTCTTTTAACAGTTTAAAGGTGAAAAAGGCGAACGTGGCTTCGATGGACTTCCAGGTTTACCCGGAGTGCCAGGTCCGGCTGGGCCTCCGGGTCCGTCTGGGTCCCTGTCTGAAGCCGTGCAGTACCTCCCTGGACCGCCCGGGCCTCCAGGTCCACCAGGACCACCTGGGTCCCCTGGAGTATCTATAGTTGGACCTAAAGGAGAACCTGGATTCAGCCATTATGAAGAACATCCAGTTCATGGAAATACCAAATTCTATGGAAGACCAAGTAAGTCTGTTTTTTTTCTGGAATGTTCTGTTTTTGTCTTTGACTTCTGTAAACTGAATGGTTCTATAAACTTTTGCCCTTTCACCTTAATGAACTTAATATTAAAAGGTCAGGTAAGTTTTGTGCAACGAGACGTATGTTATTATGCCTATAGTTACAAAAATGCGACATTTTATTATGTCATTGATCAGTAGAGACATTATTCAAAAGAAGTAGTATTAATAAATTATGAAGAACATCCAGTTCATGGAAATACCAAATTCTATGGAAGACCAATTAAGTCTATTTTGTTTCTGTACTTTTCTGTTTTTGTTTTTGACTTTTGTTAACTTAATGGTGTTAGACTTTTGGCCTTTCACCTTAATGAACTTAATACTAAAAAGTCAGGTAAGTTTATGCAACGAGACGTATGTTATTAGGCTTAAGTTAAAAAAAAACGACATTTTGTAATGTCATTCGTCAGTAGAGACATTAGTAATAAGAAGTAGTATTAATATTTAATAAGTAGTGTTTTCGTCCAACAGTCCTTAACCAGGTTATATTTTTAGGTATTATTATCTTCTTTCAATGGTTTGAACAGAATATTTAAACCTTGACCTGAAACCCCAGATTGTCTACATCCGATTGCAATAACAATACGATTTGCTTGAAAACATATTTTTGCATAGTTACCTAATAATACGTTTGGATGTGCAACAATACGTTCGATTATACAAGTTTAAATTAAATTAGTTGGCGAAAAATTTACAAAAGTGATGAGAATCGATATCTAAAGAAAATAAAATATTTACTAAAGTACACCCCAACACGTCTGTTTTCGCTTGTTCGCTAGACCACGTATATTCAGAAAATTAATTTTTACAACTTTATTTTCAGAAAATCTATGTATTATATCTACTACTAGGTAATGCGTTGTCAGTCTTTTTTTTATTAGGAACCTTCTCTGGCTCACACACAACAACTTACCAAAGTTTCATCACATTCGGTCGAGCAATTTTCGAGTTTTTGCGAGACTAACGCACGGCAATTGATTTATATATATATAGATAGATAGACTATCATGATCGGGAAGACCATGATAGTCTTTATTAATTCCTGTTTATTAATATTATTTGTGTTTTTCACGCTGCCCTATGATAGTCGTTAAGAGCCCTCTAGACGAGCTCAAAGCTCTGAAGGAACTCAAAGACCTGAAGGAAAGAGACAAAGATAGACATGGTAAGTTATATTAAGATGCACTAAAGGTGTGACGTAGACCACTCCATTTATTCAGTCACCAGTGTCAGTCACCCATTTATGTCTGTGTGAAACTGACAGAGGTAGGTGAGACTCGGTGGGTGAGCAATGTATTGTGACAGAAGTAAAAAAATATATATTATATATACCATGGGCGGCCTTATCGCTTTCTGCGATCTCTTCCAGGCAACCTATATTTTTTATTTATTTAATAATATTTTTAACATAAGGAAGAAATTTTGAAAAATGTGCATGTTGTTGGATAAATAATAGATACATGTTAAAATATAAATGAAAGAAATGTATTTATAAACACAAATAAATAGTTACAAAATTCAATGACAGAGTCACACACGTCATAATTATATACATATCGAATATAGCACTATTTTTTTTTTCATTGTCATTTTGATACTAAACTTTAACACATGTTTGGTATTGGAAGACAAACAAGCCAATAGACCACCTGATGCTAAGTGGGTTCCACCGCCTATGGACTGCAATACCAGAGACATCAGAAATGACTCAACCCGAAACAGCAATTCCGCTTGGCGACAAAAATAAGTATGGTGGATGGTGGTAGCACTTCCCCGGACCTTTTCTTCACATAGGGCCTTAACACTCTAAAATAATACAGAAAATTAATTATGTGCCTATTAAACATCATCGCACCTCTATATAACCAGGAAGCGATCGAATTCCTGATCTCATCATAATATCTTCGACGTAATAAACAAGCTACTTAGAATATTATTACGTAGAGTTATTATACCACCCTAATTGCGTAACACACTGTCAATAACAATCTGAATAATTTTGGAGCCTAGTGCTAATCCATTGCTAGAGTTCGAAAAATTTGTCTGCTCAACAACGTAATTAACGTAATGAACGTTGTTGAACTGTCAAAATGAAAGCCATCCCTACTGTTAGTGTATTATGCAATTACCCTTTTTTTTCTTTTGGGTGGGAAATCGTCAAATGACCTCTCCCGCCCTGGGCGGAGCGGAAGGGCGTGTCAGACTCTTACTGACTAAAACGCACCCGTGTTCCTTCAGTTGCCTGTGCGCCAGCGCCACGGTAAGTCTTTCGAACAATCCGCGACCCCGGCAGGTATCGGCCCTATCGGACCCCGTTAATGGTGCTGACATCTCTTTGAGGCGCGCGTTGAACACAACGCGCCGTCGACCCGGGCCTGGTCCTTACCGGACACGCGAGCTGCCCATTGCTCGCCGTCCGCAAGCCCGCGCCTACGATGGCCGGGAGTCTCCTCCTGCGGCGACTAGGGGCGCGAGGGTGCAGCGATTGCCTCTACCTCTCGCGCTCCGCCTCCTCCTTCGCGAGCATTACTGCTTCGCAGAAGGAGGTGACGGCTTCCCATTCCCTCTCGCTCCGTACCATGGGCTGAACCAGGGCCGGACGCGAGAGGTCGCCGCCGCCGATCGCCGCCACGAGGACACGGCGGTGCTCCGCCCAAGCCGGGCAGACCTCCACCGTGAAGTCGGGGAAGACGTGATTAGAATTTTCTAAAAAACCACGAACTTAATTCAAAAAGAATAGCTAGTTTTTTGAAGTGCACGTAACAGTGCACTTAAAAAAAAACTTGTTTTTAGATTTCGCTACACACGTACCGTTATCTTGACATTCGTGACTTTACTTACATGAACGAAATCTATCCATAATCTGACATACTTAATTAAAAAAAAGTCGTGATTATCATGGATGTGTCAATCCTTTAGATAAACTATCTTGAAAGAATTTAACGTGTTGACGTAGGTACATTATTTAAATTATTATCATACTTAACAGTAGGAACGATTACCAATATGAAGTAAATTAAATAAAGTAGTCTTAATACTGTCAAGTATTTTTAATTGTCACTACCCGTCAATATTTGTTTCAAATAAAATCTCGAAACCTTAGTGCCCATGTTAATTGTATGACGGATTTTTTTTTCACTAATCTTAATAATTGGTATCTGCATACCTATTTAAGGTCATATAACCATTCGACAAGGTCCCAAATCGAAAATGACGACACGTTTTCGGTTACCTGATTTGCCTAGTCCACGATAGCATAATCGGCAGAAGAATAGCGGTCGTCGTATTTGGTTTAAACTGACAAAGTTTTCGGATTTTGAACTTGTGAACAGCGTTTAGAGGACTCCTTCGATAACAGTAATTGATGTTCGATTTGGCACGGAAGCGTATCGATTGGTTGTGAATAGCTATGCTGGCCCTTTAAGACAAATCTGATACTTCGATACATTATAAAATGAGCGCATTTGAAACAGACAGAACTGCGTAATCGTAACGGTAGTTTAGTAAGACTGGCGCACGCGCATCAGGGACAGTCACTAGCCAGTCTTGCCACCAATCTGGCTGACTGGTTAATCAAGATGCGTTATTGAAAGCAAAAAAATACTAGATTTTTTTTATCGCAAACTACCTAAAAGAAGTTTTTTTTTATGTATTGTACCTCTTTTAAGGCTTGACTACAATTTCAGGGCCAGTACAGTCGCACCCAGCTACCCACCACACAGAGGACTCCAATAAGTCTGTGCCAGGCGCAGCAGTGTTCCAAACTACGGAGGAAATGTTGAAAGTATGACTTGTTTTGACTATCTAAATCGTAAATATTATGAAAGACGACTCTGCCTACACTACAACAGAATTTCCCATTATTAAGACATACTGAGTGAAAAAAAGTTCATCTCTTCAACTAAAACAAAACGTCATGTTCGTGAACGGGCGCCGTCAGTGGGGGCTGGTCATCTCTTGGCTGCCACGGCTTATTTTAATTTAATATTTGAATTGTTTTTCTCTTTTTATCACGGACGCTTTTAACATTCTGCATCGTTCTCGCGTGCATAATTTCAACATGAATGATGTAACTAATATTTCGTAATCTTTTTTTTTTATTTATAAAAGTGTCTGTGGAGTTTCTTGCCCGTTTTTCTCCATAGGTACCTACTAGGCTTTGGAATAGGCAACTAGCTGCATCTTTCTTACTGACCGACCCCTTGACAATTCAAAAGTGCCTGTAATTGGTTTATTTGAAATAAATGCTTTGTTTGAGTTTGAAAATCTGTTAAATCTTTTAATACTTAGTGGTCGCCGAAGCATTTAATTTTTCAAGGTGTTGTCGAATTATTTATGTACCCAAAACAAAAACATATTCTCTATTTTCGATTAATGTTCAGTCAAAAGGTACCTACTGTATAGGTAGGTACAAGTTGCAATCCAGTTTTTTCACCTTACATTTTTATTCTAGCTCGCATCATCGAGTCCTGTCGGTGCTCTGGCTTACGTTGTCGAAGAGCAGGCTTTGTTTGTGAAAGTTAATTCCGGATGGCAATACGTACTGGTGAGTTTTGTACCAACAAATGAATACGCTACGAATTTTGACTAAATTGAACAAGAGGATACACTGGTGATGATTTGAATGTGCTGTCTAAACTAATCTTAGTTTTGGTTCAAATTGTGTATAACTTGCTGGAAAATTTGAGAACGATAACCTTGACAATTTATTTAATTTTGCAAAACTGGTGGAATAAAGTTTTATTTTAGCAGAAATTATTTTGTCACTCGGACAGAATTTATGTTATAATTATTAGATTAAGATTCTGATAACTCGGCAAAGTCAAGAATTGTTTCTTTCATGTAAATTAAATACTTATTCATTTTCTTTTCATCGTATTGTTGTCTTTTGTTGATATTACATAATCTATAAGCCAAAATATAGGGGAAGACAATGGCTCCTGTAACAAAGTGTATATTAGCACAGCAGTCAGGGGATTAATTAACATGTACGTGAAATTATGAAAGTAAAGATGATTTATTTATTATCACCGCATGGAATCATTTGGGTTCGACACCAACATTGAAAATCATTGCAAATGATTTTTTTATTACAATAAAAAATACTTGATTGTAAATGACGTTGTTTCCTAACAGCTAGGCTCCCTGGTAACCCAGTCTGCGCCCGCGCATCCTACACCGGCGCCCGTGCAGCCTCCACCAATGCCAGCTGCCAGTTTGGTGCATGTACCCTCAATATCCAACCTTGTTGAAAATTCACCTGTTGCTGGACCTAGCGTGAGTTTCATTTAATATATTATTTAGAATTAAAATGTACGAATTATGTATTGTACGATGTATGTAATTATGTGTGTGGGTAAATATGTATATGTAATAGTTATGTTTTTTTTTTCTGCTGAATGCGAATATAAGCTAACGCTGGTAAAATAACTTTGTCTAAGGGTTCCGTACCTTAAAATGATAAAATAGAACCCTTATAGAATCACTTCGCTGTCCGTCTGTTTGTCTGTCTGCCTGTCTGTCAAGACCCTTTTTCTCAGGAACGCGTAACGGTTCAAGTTGAAATTAATATCAAATACCTATACGGTCCCTTGGAACTCAAAAAAAATCAAGCTTCCTAAGTCAACGCAATAAAAAAGGCCATTTATGCGAC
The DNA here is from genome assembly GCA_917490735.1 of Dryobotodes eremita. NCBI lineage: Eukaryota > Metazoa > Arthropoda > Insecta > Lepidoptera > Noctuidae > Dryobotodes > Dryobotodes eremita. Next base: position 8,710,961 of record OU823261.1, read on the forward strand.
ATATTCTGATACTTGCAAAAAATCAAAACTTATAGGGTACTTCCCGTTGACCTAGAACCATGAAATGTGGCAAGAATCAAGGTGTCACAGCACAAGTAAAGGAGGAAGGCCGAAAATCGTTAATTTGTAGTTTGGTCCCATTTTTTTTGCGATTACAGACTTACCTTTTTGCAGTGGTACTCGTAGAATTGACCATGACGTATATAGATGTATGGGAGATATGTTTTTCAATTACAAAGTTAATTTATTTTGGGATAAATTCATTCCAACTATGGAACCCTTCATTGTGCGTGGTCTGACACGCACTTAGACGGTTTTTATTTTATTATGTCTCTAGGTTCACCATCGGTCTTTGGTAACCAAAAACTACGTCACTAGGTTTATTTTCAAAATAATACATTTTGTTTAAGATCGATTTTATCTTAATTTTTATTAGGTACTTTTGTAATAGCATAGAATAGAAAACTTTTACTTCAGAGAGGAGTCCATAGGGTTAGTAACAAACTTTACCTAATTTTTCTTAATATTGTAATTTTTTAAATGTGTGAAAAGGGAAAAAAAACAAAAATACAAACAGCACCCTAATTACGTTACACGCTATCAATCAGAATCTGAACCATTTTGAAGGATATTGCTAAACCATTGCTTCATATGTTCGAAAAATGTCTGTCCTCAACAACGTAAAAACGCAATGAATGTTATTGAACTGTCAAAATGAAAGCCATTCTTACTGTTAGTGTATTACGCAATTACCCCGCTGATTTACTGATAATGCGTCCACTGCTGGACATAGGCCTCCAAGCACCGCCACCGATGTGGCGGTGCTTGGAGGCACGACACGAGAAGCACAAAACCGGTCGATACCGGTTTTGTGCTTCTCGTGTCTATATTATATGATCCTAAAGGTGTCTTTACATTGACAGCTCCACCTAGCGGCACTAAATGACCCGTTGCCAGGCAACATGCATGGTATACGTCGCGCCGATTACGCGTGCTACCGACAAGGAAGGCGCGCTGGTTTCAGAGGCACCTTCAGAGCGTTGTTAACTAGCAAGTAAGTGATGCTGTTAATTATTAAGGCCTTACAATAAAATGGTAACAAAAAGGAAAATGTCCTGATAATACAAAGAAAATAAGTATTGGTAACAAAATGGAAAAAACACGTTTGAAATATTCGAACGCTTATTGAAATGGCGATATTGAAAGGGATTGTTTTTATTTTTATAGATAGGTACCTCTTGCACAAATATTATTTGTTCCCCATTTTACTTGAATAAAATTACATCCGCAAATTTTATTGAAACCATACACGCTGCAGTATTAATTGCAAACTAAACCGCTAACTAACCGCTAACTAACCACTAATTCAAAACCTCGTAATTTGTGGTCTGTTTGAAACCACAACGTTATGTGCAAAACGATCAAATTGTAACAAAAAATTTGTCCTAGGATCCAAAACCTGAACTCAATAGTCCGGTACTCCGACCGACATCTACCAGTCGTGAATACTCAAGGTGAAGTCCTGTTCAAGTCATTCTCAGACATGTTCGATGGCAATGGCGCATTGACGGCTGGAGCCAGGATATACAGCTTCAACGGCAGGAATATTCTGACTGACTCACATTGGTAAGCAACTTCTTTATGATAATATATTTATTTACACTTTCTTTACTTAGACCCAAGTTCTGTTCACCCTGAAAGCGGTTGCGTCCATATCTTTTTGTTTTCTTTTTTCTCGATTAAAAGCTTTAATTTTTATAAATTAACATTAAAACATCACAATTCGTTATCGAATACATTGGAAATGATCTTGCCGCAGTAAAGTTACCGCAATTAGTACCTTTTAAAAGTAAAAAAAAGAAAACATTAGGATGATTGGCACACACGACGACACATCAATATTTTAATCGAACCAGAAAAAGCAAATGAGCATCAACGACACGATCTTTTGATAACTTGTTTGTGTGAGAATGCTTCTACTGCATTCGCACTAATTAATTATTGAATAATAGTAATTATGCTGTCATTATATGAAAGGCTCTATTGTAATCATATCACCCTCACGAACCTTCATCACTATCTTTTAATCAATATGTACCGTTATCATAATATCAACTTTATAGTTATAAGCCGATTTGATTTGCCCGCGTTTATGCCTAAAACATATATGTACCTGCCGATTTTGAACGTAAACCAATATGAAAAAGAAATGTTATTGATCAAAGTCGATTGTTTTTTTCTATATACCTTAGCACAGTAACTAAGGCAGTTCTATTCCTAAATCTTCGTTGTTTGCCTGTGTGTAAAAAAAGTAAAACTTTTTCTTTATATTTTCTTTAAAGAAGAGTAACTGAAATCAATCAATTATTTATATCTTTACGATTACATCCTTCCTTATCTCTAGGCCACAAAAAATAGTCTGGCATGGCTCCCGCGCGAACGGTGAGCGTGCCCTGGACAGCTATTGTCAGGAGTGGCAGAATGGAGATCCTGCCCATCGCGGCCTGGGCTCCTCACTCCACTCACATAAAATACTTGCACAGGAGAGGTAAATTATCTTACTTAATACTAAGTACTTTTATATAAGGATCTCCTTCACAACAGATAAAATAGATTCATTATATTAACTACTTCATCACCATTTTCGTTACGGAGTATATCTTCATCAGAAAGAAAAGCTTTATACAAATGAATTAATTACTCTATAATCATTACTTCGGAACTAGAACATTCAGTATATTCACTCCATACCTACACTTAATCTTTTCAATAATCCAATCTTCGATTTATTTTCACAATACCATGGAAACATTTTACCTTCATCGGTATTTAAGAACGGACTGAGAAATTCCAATAACAAGTAACAGTATGGAAAATGTTTGCACAACAGAAAGGCGCTCCAAATGCTGCTGTCCTCTGAGACTTGAAATGTAAAGCGTCATTCAAATGTATTAGAATTCCATTCAACTTAAAATCGAAGCCCTTTAATTGTTACTTTTATTCTATTTATCAATATAGAACCCTAATTCCGCAATACAGAGTATAAAATTCAAAATCACGACCCCAATCTAGTGGCTTAAAACTTGGGGTCCTTCCGTCCATTTTGATAATTCAATTTGAAGCAGAAGTGTATTTTGTTAGAAGGGTTCGAGGAATTAGCAAAGTTTATTCGTTGCTAATTTGCTGCTGTTTGACAAAAAGTTGATGAAGTAATGGGAAGGACGTTTCATTTGACAGTATTTTTATTTACAGATATCCTTGCAGTAGTCACTTCGTTGTTCTCTGTGTAGAAGTAGCTTCAGAAGTAAATTCACGAAGAAAACGAGAAACACCAAGGTAAGACATAATACGACACTGAGCAATGAGAAACAAGAATATTTTGTTGCAAGGCGCCGCCGAAAAGACCAAAACAAATCAGAAAACCTTAATACTTTATATGCAGGACTAATCTAATATAATAAAAACCACTAACAAAATCTATTACAGATATAATGCGACCGGCATACTCGATGACGACGACTATCTTTACAATGCGGAGGAATATCAACAGCTACTGAACGAAATATTTGCTCAACCGTTTAGAGAAAATTAGACTATGATGTCATCGTTCATCTGTGTTACGTCAGAATGCACCAACGGCTCGTAATGTTCGAAATTCGTATGATTTGTATTGACGTTGTTTGCTATCTGTAATGTGCGATTCAATTATTATTTCAACGAGAATTCGAAATTCTTTAAGATCTTGCGGAAGAGATGTTTTAATGTAAACTTTGGTATTAAAAAGATTGGCAATTTAAAAATAATCTCTTCTTAGATGATTGTCATTTTTCTATTTTGCCAATGATAGCTAATTTAACAACTCTTTCATTGTACGATAGCTTCGAACGCTGACCTTTTGGTCTCTTGTCGTTGTATTCTGATTCGAAAATCACGCCCATAAAAATATATAGCCAAATTCTGAAATTGCGGGCGATTTCGAAATGAGATTAAAGTATCAAGTCTCAGCGCTTGGTGTTCATATGAGATTCCTATTAAACTAGGCGACTAAGCTTAAGCCACTGAAAGTTACTACACACCTACATTTGTATTACTGTATGTTTAGTGAAATGTAATTAGTTTGCGCTTCATACTGCGCTTAGAATGTTTGTAAATAAATTTTGTAAAATGTGTCGATTGAATTGTTAAATTGGCAGGATTATGAATCGTCTTGCGCTAGAAAAATATTATTTATTATGAACAAATTGGTTTGAGGAGTTTGATTGGCAAGCTATTTTGAGTGAAGATATTGTAATGGGTAATAGTGACATGCTAAAAGACTTCTTACCCAAAATAATTATGGTTTAACCCACCTAGTACAAGTATATTAAGTTTAGTAGGAGGGGCTAACATACACTAATAATAATGCAGCACATTTTGTTAACAAAAGGAAGTTGTTGCCATATTTGTTTCATTCGATAGAAACTGGTTATGAACCCAAAGTGATTGCGAATAAAGTCATATTCTGAAGACGATTCGTAAACCCACTACTTAATTATTTCTAGTTTTAGACACAATACCAATGTTTGTGATTTTTCGGGATATTATTAATTCGAGACTGTATATACTATTATTATTCGAGAAGTAACTATCTTTGATTTCAAGACGATTGAAGTATTTCTAATTAGTAAATTGTAATAATTTAAAATCTTTAGTAGCAAAATATGTTTTTACTGAAATGTAATTGACTGATTTTTTACTTAAGCCCTTGTTTAATTTGATTTTTGCAGATATGACTGGCAGATTTCTTACACATTGGTAATTTTCTGTTAGGCACAGTGACAGAACACTAGATGAACTCATTTCTAAATTAGAAAAATCAATTATAAATTCAACGGAATTGAAGCTTCGTAACTCTCTACACGTAGATCGAAAAAAAGAACGTAATTTTTTTATATGATTGAGCTATCGTCAGCAAATAAAACATGCTTTTAAATTTTACCCTACGAAAGCAAAGAAAGAATGAGCGATAGAAAAATAATCATTTTTATACACAAGTTCGACTATCTCAATCAAATACTCGTTCGTTTAAAAAAAACGAACTCATATTTGCATAAAAATCTCGCCCCATGTCATGTCTGCATTTATTCCCAAATTCGACAATAAAATATTATATTTTACTGAATATATTTGAAATGTACATCTGGTATTACACGTTCTATATATCGTTCTACATTGTATTTGTATTTAATGTTATACTTAAATAATATTTAATTACCTACTCTTGTAAGTGAAACTTGGTCCATATACTTGACTTCTAGAAAAATAGTACCTATGATATATTTCTAACCACTTACCTAGCCTACTATATGCCTGTTTGTAGTTATTTTAACAAGCTGACGACACAAGAAAATTCATTATAGTTACATGGAACTATGGATGGCGCATAACAAAAATGAATATCCAATATCTATAAAGTTGAATTTTGATCGAATCTTCACTACCTAGTTCACAGTCCCATACATTCTCTTGTGTCGGATTGATAGCCAGTCACAGCAAAGTCGCGTCGTGCATAACAATCCAAAACGACCAAAAACATAAATTGGTTCTTCCATTCTTTCAAAACTCGTGCCATTCGATATGATACAATGAAAGTCTGATTTATTTGCTATCTTAATCATACTTTGTATTTATAGTAGAATTAGACGTAGTGACGTACCTACCTGTAATTTTTTTACCAGTAACTGTAATTTTAATTTACTAGTCTCACGCTGTTTTACTGTTTTTGTTAGCGATTAGGGCGAATATAACTTTCTCAAATGTAGAGGAAATAATATTTGAGAATTAACACATGTATCATTTTTATCACTTACACCACGTTGAACACGCTTTGGAACTTAGCATGAAAATAAAAAATACCAGACCAGGAACGCAGAATACATATTTTTAGACAAAAATTAAAAAGTTTGTTATTAAAATCATTTTCCTTTTTATTTACGTCTACAAATGTTATAAATTTAACTAAACCACTCGGAATGCTTCATTTGTGTAACAACTTTTCTTAATTTTTTTTTAGTCTTTGTAACGATTATGAAAATTTTGCTTCACCAAAATACAAAAACAGTGAAACAGTTCAATTGAATACAACATGACATACCGACAAGCATTTACGAAATATTCGTTAGTTGTATCGCTTTACATCGATTTAATGTAACAATTCGTGTATTATACTACGAACGACTGTATTTATATTGATAAGTAAATAAATAAATGTTTTCACGACACTGTAGAAAAGTTTGTTTCATTTTGTTTTAATTCTCGGCCTAAAAATATTCAATTGTCGCATTGCCATAAAATTATACCTAGATACCAAAAAGATAAACTGACAGACAAACCCACAGCAACGGATAATATTATATTTTTAAGAGTAGAAAATGTATTGAGAATAATAAAGCTATTATCAAAGTTAGATACCAATATACAAAAAATAGAAATATATTTTAAAGAAATAAAGTGACAAATCATAGTTACAGCTATGATTTTAACATTTTAAATCAAATAACGAACACAGAAAGTGCGGTATGCTCCTCAAGGTTGCACCAAATTGGAGTCCAGGTCAGCATGTGTGATTTTCTACTAGATCCCTGCAGTGGCATAAGGACGTTGAGCAGTTGGCAGTGCGAAGCAGAAGGTGTACTCCCGAAGCACTAAATCCGTAGTTTCGGTCGGAGTTACGAGCGATTCCTACTCCGTATCACCTACGGTCCCTACGGACATAATATTAGTTTGGTCTCCGACCTAAGAATGAATGACACTATGATTTTACAGTTGTCCCTACTCCCGATGTGTTTGAAAAAGTTTATTAATTGGGTTTGGGTTTCACTCCGAAGTTTCGACCTACTTTCGGACGGACCCGTATCTTCGTTAACAGACTTAGAGAGTAGACCCCCAGGGGCGGATCGCTAATATATTAATGAACTAGCTTCTGCCCGCGGCTTCGCCCGCAAGGATATCGTAAATTATCCCACGGGAACGTGCTACCGGGGTAAATAGTATCCTATCATTCAAATCCATTCAGCCGTTAAAGCGTGAAAATGTAACAGCCAGACAGATAATAATTGCAAATAATCTTATTTTATTTTTATTAAACCGGTTTTTATGATTCTCCAGCTTAAAATAAAAACATTTTAATATTATCATTGGCCACGTATTACCCACATATTACCCACATATTACCCACATATTTTTAGTGGAATGACCGATTTAAATTAAATAAATAATACCTCAAGATACTTACGGGTTCTAGGTATATTTCCAATTCCTTAAATCTCTTCAAAAGTGGCACCTAAAAATTTCAATAATCATGTAAATTTTAAATTCATGATTTTACAAAAACGCTGAATCATATTGTTTTATATCTTACCAAAATCATTTTAAATTTTCCATCCCTAACTTAAGAAATGCTAAGTTTCCCATACAAGCATTCATCTCCTATATCACCCCCTTCTAGGACTATTTTTGAAACAAAAATTAGCCTTAGTAGTCCTTCCCCAGGATGCCATCTATCTCCTTGCCAAATTTTATCGAAATCCGTTCAGTGGTTTAGGCGTGAAAAGGTAACATACAAACAGACAGAGTTACTTCCGAATTTATAATATTATTAGTAAGGATAGGTAATCGTAAAATAATAGGGGCGTAGCGGTGAATAAAATAAACGAAATCAAATTTATGAACAAAACATGTAACATAATAATATTTTTCCTCTTCTAACAAAAAAGTAACAAAAATGAAAAATACCTATCATACAACGCAGCCATTGAACCAAAGCTCCCGTCAACCGAAAACTCCAAAATCACAATTGTAAGAGTAATTCCAGATACAATTGACGGTTCGTTCTATTGAAACGCTCTCTCCTTGATTTTGTAGAGGTAGTTCTGTTAGCTACACGCTACGAGCCTGCGATTGGCAGACTAATTGATTTCAACTCAAACGCAGTCAGGTAAGGCGCACTTTAGCTGCGAAATTGTATGGGCGGTGCAGTTAGAACTGCAGAGGAAATATATTTCATAGACAGATTAGCTTTAAGCTTACTGGAATGGAGAATAAAGGGGTAGTTATACGACCAGTCTATATCCATACTCACTATTCTACTTATAAATGTGAAAGTTTGTATGTTTGGATGTTTGTTACTCAATCACGTATAAACGGCTGAACGGATTTGGAAGAAATTTGGCACACAGATAGTTTATAACCTGGATTAACACATAGGATACCTACTTTTTACCCCGGTAAATGGCATGGCTTAACGAATGTTATCAATTTATGTTAAAACTAGCTTCTGCATTCTTAATTTCTCTCTGGACCCAATTCTGAAGTCCATACTGACGACGTCGTGGGCAGGAGCTAGAAAATTAACTTTTTTTGTTTGTCTGTCTATCAACGTCAGTTATCTTTTCGCTCCGTAACTTAACGACTGAACGGATTTGGATGAAATTTGGCACACGAATAGACTATAATCCGGTTGGGAAATACCTGAGATACTTTTATCCCGGTAGTATTTTCCCGTGAGATAAATTCCGACCTGCACGCGGGTGAAGCCGCGGGCAAAAGCTAGTTATACAAATTCGAAAACAAAAGAATTGTTGAAGGATATTAGGAAAGAAAATATTTTTCACTCCTCTTGCTCAAAAATTCCGTCATTGTAGCGTACCAGAGCCATAAAATTGCATATTTTCCTCTAGGGGAATTATTATTTTTAATTTTTGTCTTCTACCAATCGTAGTGAAAAGTAGAGTGCAACACAGGGCGCTAAGAACCCACTATAACTCTGTTTCTATTTACTCCCTCGCTAAAGCTCGGGAGTAAAACTACCTCGTATATAATGGGTCATTTTAGCCCCTTGTATAACAATCTACTTTTTGATTTGACGAGACCATAAAATGCGATATAAAGCCCAACCGTAGATTACTAACTAGGGTGTCTATTTAGACAGATAGCCTCGTTGGTCAAGTGGTCGCAAGTGCGACTGCTGAGTAGTATTGGGTTTTTCCATTTGGAATTTCTCAGTAGCAGCCCGGAGTCTGGATTTGTGTCCGGTTAATAGCAATAGACTCGCCCGCTATCACGTGGGACTTAAACATAACTGGCGAAATGTGGATGAACTATAGGTACACCTCTGCACAACCCTTCGGGAAATACAGGCGTGAAGTTATGTTACCTGCTACCGAGTTATAACTGAAAATTACTACCACTTTAGTATCTGTATTGTTGTTAAGAATTATACTACCAGTGCAGCCAATTACAAAACGCACTACGAATGTAGTTGGAGTGCAGTCGTGCCGAATGCAATATTTTTTTGAATGCGCTAACAACATTCGCGAGTCCATTTTTTTGGTTGACTTGTCGTATAGAATGTGGCACGCCTAGTCGCACTGTACGAACGTTTTTATTTCCTATTCTGTTGTTGGATATTGCTGGCTCAGAAATGAAAGGACCAGTTTCTAGTATGAGGTCGTGGGTCCTACGAACCTGCGGGGTAATGATAAATGATAAATGATTTTATTTCTGTAAGTAGGTTTGTACAAACACTTTTACACGTCAATCATGTTTTTTAAACTAGATGAGGTCGGCGTTTCCTATCTGACTACTCTGAGAAGAAAGGCCGAAACAAACTCAGAGGTCACAGTCTCTTTTAAAGTCCAGACATAATCTTGGTCAGGTCATGCGAAGACCATGCAGATTGGTATCTGAAATGGTCTTTTGAGGAAAGAACCACACAGTTTGAGTGGACCTGTCCAGTCAGTGCACGCATGTGTCAGTAATCGTGCAGCTCGACTCAGGAAGTCAGGACTTAAGGAGCTCAACGATTCGACGAACAATACCAAAGAAAGGACATTTGGGTAGGCCGCATAAATTACTCAAACTGCCAGATCATAATTAAAATTAAATTAGAAAAAAAAAAGAAAGCAATTACCCACATAGTCTTCACATTCACAAAATTAAAATAATATAATACTTTACAAGTAAATACTCATGTCATTGTATATATAAAATTTATCAATGTCAATGTGTATATATAAATTCGGTAATAATGTTTGAAGAGCATGTAGATCGGTGTCTGAAATGGTCTTTTGAGGAAAGAACCACACAGATTAAGTCAACCTGTCCAGTCAGTGCACGCATTTGTCAGTAACCGTGCAGCTCAACTCAGAACTTAAGGAGCTCAACGATTCGACGAACAATACCAAAGAAAGGACATTTGGGTAGGCCGCATAAACTACTTAAACTGCCAGACCAAGAATAAAACTGAAAAAAAAATGACCCACATAGTCCTCATATTCACAATAATGAAAATAACATAATACTTTTTATAGTAAATATTCATGTCTAAAAAGAGTTAGCAAACTAAAATCAACATTCACTGGGTAAATTTATTGGAGCAGCTCAATCCCAAGCCTTTTTGTCTTCAATATAGTCTTTCACAGTATAGTAGGCTTTCTGGCATAATTTCCGCTTTATAAAAGATTTGAATTTATTAAAGCTTAGATCTTGAATGTGGCTAGGAAGTTTATTATAAAAACGTATACATTGGCATCTAAAGGAGCCACCAATTTTTTTGAGCCTGGTTGTAGGAACAAGAAATTTGTGTTTGTTCCTGGTATTTATATTGTGGATATCACTGTATTTTTTAAACAGATTAATATTTTTATGTGCATACAAAAGATTTTCATAAATATACTGAGAAGGCACAGTAACAATATTAATCTCTTTAAATTTATCTCTGAGGGAGTGTCTGGGACTTAATTTATAAATTGAACGAATTGCCCTTTTTTGTAAAACAAAAATTGTCTGTATATCGGCGGCATTTCCCCACAACAGAATACCGTACGACATCACACTATGAAAATAACTAAAGTATACTAAACGGGCAGTCTCTAAATCTGTTAAATCACGAATTTTTCTAACGGCGTATGCTGCAGAGCTAAGCTTTTTCGACAATTTGTCTATATGGGGGCCCCATTGAAGCTTGGCATCCAAAGTTATGCCTAAGAATACTGTGGTATCTTCGGGTTTCAACACTTCACCCTTTATGAGAACACTAGTTTCTACTTGTCTAACATGAGGTATCGTGAACTTAATACATTTCGTTTTTTTCTCGTTAAGAAGTAGGTTATTAACATTAAACCAGTTAACTACTATTGCGAGAGCACTATTTACATTGTCAGTAACCAGCTGCTGACGTTTGAGTTTAAATAAAAGTGAAGTGTCGTCTGCAAACAACACTATATCATGTTTATCCTTTATGAGGTAAGGCAAGTCATTTATATAAATAAGAAATAAAAATGGGCCAAGAATTGAGCCCTGGGGGACCCCCATTCTTACTACAGATCCGGGTGAACGTTTTCCGTTAACATCAACTCTCTGAATCCTATCACTTAAGTAAGAAGTAAGAAGATCCAGAGAGGCGTTTCGGATTCCGTAGTGGTGCAGTTTCCTGATTAATGTTTCATGAAGAACACAATCGAATGCCTTGGACAAATCGCAAAAGATTCCCAAAGCATCGCATTTGTCCTCCCATACATTATAAACATGTCCTAAAAGTTCAACTCCGGCATCAGTAGTCGAACGACCCCTTGTAAAACCGAACTGTTTGTTATGCAGTAATTTGTGTTTATTAAAAAATCTTTGCATTTGATTCAAAATAAGTTTTTCAAAAATTTTACTAAAAGTAGGTAGCACTGAAATGAGTCTATAATTAGTAGGATCTGATGTACTACCTGATTTAAACAACGGTATTATTTTACTGTTTTTCATAAGATCAGGAAACTCACCACAGTCAACACACTTATTAAAAATACCAGCTAAAGTAGGTGATACAATGTTTATAATCGACTTTGCAACGTCCACAGAATTGCCCCATAGATCTGCGGTCTTTTTAACATTTAACGTTTGAAAGGTTTTAATTATATCTTTACAGGTGACATATTGGAAATGAAATTCAGAATCACAAACAGGGACGTTTTCTTTAAGTAAAGACTCTGCAGCAGTGGGTGATGAGTTTAGAGATTTAGTAGTGGATACAGGAATATTTGTAAAGAAATTTTCAAAGGCCACGGCGACTTGTGAATCTAATTTAATTATACTGTCATCAATATCAAGGCTGTAGTCACTACATCGGTTGCATGACCTTCCCGTTTCGCTATTAATGATACTCCATGTCATTTTAATTACATTACTACTATTTTTAATTTTTGAACTCAAATAACGTGACTTGGCCGTACTACAAACTTTTTTAAATAATTTTGAATAATTCTTAACATATAAATTAAATTCAGCAGTGTTTATATAAGTCCGTTCATCATATAGTTCATAAAGCCGTTTTCTACTTTTATGTATACCAATGGTGGCCCAGTCACTGAAGGAAGCGTTACTATTCACCGAGAAAGTCTTTGGAATGAATGTGTTATCAAATTGTTTACAATACATATTAAAAAAATCATTATATTGTTTATTAGGGTCATCATTAGTCGACAAAAATGGTAATTTACTTAAAAGTTTAGTTTTAAATGTTTCCAAGCGATTATTAGTTTTTGGGTTAACAGTGATATCTTTTTTAGTCATTTTTTTGTTTATATTTGGAATAGTGATCAATTGTCCGCAATGATCCGAGTCTATTAAATTAATAATTTCTTTGTGGGTTGGTATAATATCTGTATAAATGTTATCTAGGCATGTGGCACTGGTGGGAGTTATTCTAGTGGGCTCCAAAAATTGGTTTTCAAGATTGTATGACTGAAACAAACTTATAATTTTAGTACTTAATCCAGAATTCTCTAATAAATTAACATTAAAGTCACCACAAGTTATGATAGACTTGTTTGAATTACAAATTTTGTGCAACACTTCATCCATAACCTTTTCAAAACAATCATACAATCCTGAGGGTGGTCTGTACACGCTTAATATAATGAACTGCTCCAATTCTACACAGGCTATTTCAATTGTCCGCTCAATAATCGGTAATTACGTAACACACTAACAGTAGGAATGGGTTTCATTTTGACAGTTCACTAACATTCATTGCGTTATTTACGTTGTAGAGTAGACACATTTTTCGAACATATGAAGCAATGGATTAACAATAGGCTTCGAAATAATTCAGATTGTAATATATAGTGTGTTACGTAATTAGAGTGCTGGTAAGTGCCAAAAAATTGTTCTTTTTATGTACTTCTAAGGTTATTTTTTGAGTTTCCCTACGTAATCAAATCAGAAATAAAGAGATCCAAAGGAGAACCAACATAGCCTGAAGAATTGGCAAACTTAAGTGGCAGTGGGTAGGGTACATTGCTCGCAGAACAGATGGCCGATGGGTTCTGGAGTGGCTACCGCGTACTAGAAGACGTAGGGTTGGAAGGCCTCCCAAAAGGTAGACCGATGACCTGGTGAAGGACGCAGGGATCCGCTGGATGCGAGAAGCACAGAACCGGTCGAAGAGGCGGTGCTTTGGGGGAGGCTTATATCAAGCAGTGGACGTCTTTTGACTGAAATGATGATAATGAAGGACACCAAAGACAATATAATTGTAATGTAATTTGTATATGAGAAAACGTAGTGGCCAATACTCGAATCGTTCCTTCCTTCTTTGTACGAGGAGAGGTATTTAAATACTATTGAAAAAAAGATATATACTCGTTGTAGAAAACACATGTATTCACCCTAACGTCCGGTATACATGACGCTAGTTTTTCAAACTCAAACCATTTATTTCAATTAAACCATTAACAGGAACTTTTAAATTGTCAAGGAGTAGGTCAGTCAGAAATACGAAGCTAATTGCCCATTCTAAACGATAAAAGGTATATATGGAGAATAACGGGCAAGAAACTCCATGGACACTGTTTTAAATTATATTGTTACAAAAATATTAGTTACATCATTAATGTCGAACTTATAATTATATGTGAGAACGATGTAAAAAAGACGTGCACGCTAAAAGCGTCCAGAAAACAGCAACAGAAACAAAAACAAAACAAAATATTTTTTATTAAAATAAGCCGTGGCAGCTAAGAGATGACCAGTCCCAACTGACTTTCAAATTAGGATAGCAAGATAGTGCTAGTGCCTGCCGGGGCTGCGGATTGTTCGAAAGAGTTACCGTGGCCCTGGCGCACAGGCAACTGAAGGAACACGGGTGGGTTTTAGTCAGTAAGAGTCTGACACGCCCTTCCGCTCCGCCCAGAGCGGGAGAGGTCATTTGATGATTTCCCACCCAAAAAAAAAAAAAAAAAAAAAAGATAGTGCGAGTACCTAAGCTAGAGAGCTAGTAAATTCGCTTCCTGTATACTATATAATGTAATATATTATATACTGAATACATACTAACATTGTTTTCCTATCCTAGCGTGAAAAACTAGCCTCGCCTAAAAGATGATAAATGAGGTTTATTTCTGTCAGTAGGTTTATTTACCATAGGTTCGCAACGTAGACGATAACGCCCCTACGTGGGCGTTTGAGAATTTCAGGGGGCAGTAGAACACCCTGAGAAAATTAGGGGGCGTTGAAATGGGGTCTTACGAGTATATAATATTACTCGTTTAAATATAATCGAGGCAATAGCTGTGTCAGATGCGTGACAGATGGCAGGTAAGTAAAAAAAAATAGGGTGCTCTAGAAAAAAAAAATCTCAATGTGGCGGTAAGCAAAATAAGTTTGAGAACCTATGGTTTACACAAACACTTTTACACGTCAATATTCCCGGGCATTAAAATTTGTCTAAACACGTCACCTACTTAACCCTATTTTAGTACCTCATCCAGTGATAGCAAGAACGTTTAAGCCTGACTAACTTGAGGCCTTCTTTACTGCTATGTTATGCAGTTCTTTGTTTCAAGTGCCTCCCCTTGCTTACATCGTAATAGGGAAGAGTGACGATGCATTAAGCGGTTTTATATCTTGAATTTTTATGAGAAAGTCAGTGTTGTTAAGAAAAAAGCTAGCTTTTCCTATATATCCAGTAAGGTACGGTTTAATCTGTAATAGATACTTACTTACCTATATATTTTTACCTGTTTTTATTAACACTAGACGACACTAGGTAATTATAATACCTAAATAAAAGCACGCTTTTGGATTTTCATTGTTCGATTTAGGGCCTTGGCCGAATATTATCGCACTGTTGGATTTTCAAGAGTTGAAAATCCAACGGTGCGATAATATTCGGGCGTTTTAGTTGTCGTCTAGTGTTAGTGAATACAGGTATTAGCCTAATGTTTACGACTAAAAGTACAAATTACTTTACGGCCGGTACATCATTTTACATTTCAACTTCACAAAAGAAACGAAAAGGCAACAAGCAACACAAATCAATACGTAATTACGGCACCTGTATTACAATCTGCCAATATATCAGATTCCCTTGAAAAGAAAATTGAGCCTTCAATACCGAAATTCGATTTCCGATTAATAGAAATTGTTTCGGAAACGCAATAACTACGGGAATGCTCCAGGTGTTTATATAGGGTGTAATTTTTTCTCGTTGACAAACTTTGTCAATCGAAGAGAAAAGTTTTCTTATTAAAGTAGCAAAGAGGCGTCGGAGCAGTGAGGGATTCTATCTTGCGATTCCATTAATGTTGCAGCGACACTGAGGTAACAAAATGGAGTTTTTTTTTTGTAATTCCAGAGAAGAAGCATAATAAAGGTGGAACTCATCTGAATCAATGGAGGGGAAAGCGTTTGGTTGGATTAAAATGTAGCTTCGCTGTGATTGAAAGGATCCCGGGAATTACGAAAGTATGTGCACAAGATGGGTCAGTGTGACGTCTAGTGGAATGGGTTTTCTTTTTAATATAACTGACTTATAACTAGTTTTCTTTTTTGCTAGCTTAATTCGTCATCTGTTTTTGATTGGAATGGATTGAAACAAATATACATACACTACGACTATAGAATATGTAGACTGTTGTTTCAACCTTGTGATTCAATTCAGGGGTGCAAATTTCGAAACATTAAAGATATGAAAAACATCATTAAAATAACGTTAAAAAACAAAGACCAATGTAAAATGTTTTCTTAAAACTAGAAGAGTTTGTTTTTATAAAGATAGAAAGTACTGTTTTTAATTTCCGCGAAAGTAATCCTAGCTGAAATGTTTCCGTGCTCAAACGTGACTATTTAAAATTCTAGATCTAGTTCTCCTACATAAAACATTTTTACTCTTGACACAATATTTTTTAAATGCACTTCCTTTTGATTAATGAGTCGAGATATTAAAGAGGTTACAAAGAGGAAATAGAGGCAACTTTATTTTTCTAGGATATAATTTATTTGTGTATTTAGAAAAGTTTTTTTTTACATCCTTTTAGAAGGATTTTTGGCGCCTAAATGACGTTGACAGTCGAACATTGTTAGTAAACATTTTTTAAATTGGCACAGAAATTGTATTGAAAAAACAAGATGCCAACGTTAATTCCTATTGTGTGCGTTGTATTCCACATGCCAAAACCTACCTACCTTTAATGACCATCTGATAAATATAACGTTATGTTCACAAAGTTACTAGCAGTTATGAAAGTGAGTACACGAAAGTGACACAACGACAAAAGCATGCCACGAAAAATGCCAAAAAACCTCCTCTTTATTCCCCCGACAGAGATGCAGAAGAAACAGCTAGTTCCGGACACAAAGAACCATGTTTTAAATTCCTCAAAACTCGGTACACACAAAGCTGGGGCAACACAAGGGAAACAAAAAATGGGCAAAATTGAAAACCAACAATGTTACCGCGAACATCACTGTGCAGAATTTACTTCGTTAAACTATGAAATTCAATTGAAATGACAAAAAGTGGAGAAAACATTTTGGTGGGGCACTGTGTATTTTTGCCACACACCGGTGCACGAGGACTCGCCTTGGTTTTGTAACAAAATCCTCTTATGGAAGTTTGAACGGTCGGTGAAATTAAACCGCTTTGCCAACTTGTCCACTGCTGACTTAGGGTGGACTGAGTTCATTGTTATTGTAGGACATAATGTCACGCAATATTATAAAAAATATTAGAAACATATAAATTTTCATTCAAATCCCATTTTCACTATAATTCATGCCATAGTGTAGGTAAAAAGTCAGTGAGCAAAGAAAATAGTGGAGCTACTGCTCACGGTACTGTAACTTATCGATGGCCTCTACTAGGCAAGGTCCAACAAAAGTAAGTAATACTGTACAGTACTGTAATATTTTTTTGGCGGGCAGTCCAATTGATAAAAACAATTTTATAAACACTTTTAATTTCTCCACACTGCCTCGTTGGCAACAAGCAACCGCAAGCGCAAGCGCTACTCCTGAGCATGAGGTATTGGGTTCGATTCCCAGACCGGGCACAGTGTTATTGGGTTTTTCCATCAGGAATGCGTCAGTACCAGCCCGGAGTGTGGACTTGTGCTCGGTTGATGGCAATAGGCTCGCCCCCTATTACATGGGACTTAAACATATCTGTCGAAATGTGGGTACACTAGAGGTACCTACACCTCTGCTTAACACTTCGGGGATCACAGGCGTGATGTTTTAATTTCTATAAATTGTAATATCGAAACATGAAACTTAAAACTATTTTCCTTTTTGGGCCCCTTACACCTCCCGTTTCAGATTCAAAAATATCCTGGTATCCAAATAATCTTAGTCAACCTAGTTCTGTCAAATCTGTTACAAAGTCGGTTTTCAACAAGAACGCCGGGGTACAAGAGTGACTGACCACTTCAAAGATTGCTAAATGAATGATGGCAACAACATATTAGTTCAGAACGTTCAGGACTAGAACTTTGCCCAAGTTTACTGAAGTATCATTTGTACACGTGCCGTTTGGACAAACTTTAAAGTTATTTGATAAAGTTTGTGTGATTAAAAGTTAGATATATGGGGCGTTAATTATTTATCATGGGCCAACATTCACTTGCTTTAAACACTCATCACTCATTCACGCTTGCTTGCTTGTTAATGTGTGTGTCCTACGATTGGGCATTAAAGAAGGGTAAAAAAAAACACGTGTGGCACTCGGGGACTGCCGCGGTAAAGCTATTGCATAGCATTTTTTATCAACTTATGCAATTATAATTATTTATTTATTTTTTATTTATGCAGTTTTTTTTTCTTTGAAATTAATTCAAGTAAAGTCATGCCATATACATACACGTTAAGCGAACGCTCGGCCGAGCTACATGGTAGGCGGAGTGGGGGGTGTTAGGTTTTATTTTCGTTACGGAATTTCTTGATTCGGTCGCCGCGCTCAAAGCCCGCGATAAAAGCTATGCAATAGCTTAAAAAGTATTTTAACTGATCTCCATACAGCGTAGAGACCCCATCTACCCATTATTTTAACACTATCCGTGATTCACAATCTAAGATACCCATTGCAAGAGGAAATCCTATTCATGGACTTCAAAAGTTCCTCTACTTCGTCCAATACAATAAAATCTATCCCACAGAATACATTCCAATCTAACCGATTCACTCATACTAATACAGAACCAACAAAATAATGTTTATCAATAATCTAACAAGATAGATCGTCAATTAGACTTGATAATTCTCCAGGAACAACAGAGAATTCAGTTAACTCCGCAACTTTGCCTTGTTATAACTAACCCGGGGGTCTACTCTCTAAGCACGAATACCGTAGTTTCGGCCGAAGTTCTACTCCGTATCAACTACGGACATAAAATTACTTCGAGGCCCAACCTAAGAATGAATGACAACACGATTTGACGATTGTCTTTACTCCCGATGTGTTTTTACCCGTCCGAAAAAGTTAGTAAATCGGAAGTAGTATTAATTTTGAAGGACCGAATTACTTTCGGACGGGCCCGTATCTTCGTTGTCGGAGTTAGAGAGTAAGCCCCCTGTTTATTAACCGCAGCTCCCGAAGTCCCGTACATGTATCAGGAACATTTGAGAGCAAATACTACACAGAAGTACAGTAGTTTAGTTGTAGTACTTGTAGTAGAGTTGGTTGTTACTCACCTGAGAATCTGTATTGTGAAGTGTGGTTGAGTTTCGAATAATCAAGTTTTGATATATGGTCTGAGCAGATGATATGACAGGGCATTCTTGGTGTTTCAATTTATGTAATTATTTATTTATTTGTTTCAAGTTTTAACTTTTACGAATACAGCCTTTCCTTGTCATTCTCGTGAGTAAATAGAGTAAGATGAATAAAGGACAGAATAACAAGAAGACGCTTCATGTTGTATTTTTATATTCAGTCGTATTATTTTAGACTGAAAAAGCAACTGCAGGATAGCGTAGCTTGAACAGAGTAGCTTAATCGACACTAAAAATCAACACCATCAAAAACTCCATAGTTTTGTTTATAGTTAAGAATTTGTGAAATGAGATCGTCATTATTTTCTGTTTTTCGTGGAAAATACCTGCAAAATACTAACTGCCTAGAAAAGTCGTGTCCACCATACAAAATTATCCATTCAATGCAATATTAAAATATGCAGACGCATAAATCATGCTACACTGGACTGTAATACACTCGTAACAATACAATGTGCAATAAATTAGCGCACAACTATTTTCATTCGGAAATTACAGTGTTTAAAAATGCCATGTACTTTAAAGAGGTATGAGGAACAGGGTGTAAAGCTCACTCATACTCTATTGAAAAGGGAGGATCCTCCGACCAGACGGGTGTTGTGTCTGGTGGGCAACTGCCCGACTGTTGATGTCAGGACGTTGTATATATGCTAGTTGCGCGGTAAACTCCGCTTGCGCAATGCAGGATTTTGCGTGACGTCAGTGTGACGTGTAGCTTGCATGTGGCGTTTGTAGATGCCGCTACAACTTAGAGTAGTTTCGGGTATTATGGCACACCATAAGCCTTTTTTGGAAAGAAAACTAGAAGTGTATGAGATCAATCAGTCTTTATTTGTTAATTAGTTCGTTAAACTAACCAGTAATCGATAACTAAAAGCTTGGCAATATAATTTCAAAGAATAACCAAACGTTTAATTTTTCGTAAACTTGAAAAAGCATCGAAATCTATACATGGTCGGGTAATATGGCCGTATCGGTCGTAAATGGTAAAAAGAGTATGTAATGATCGTACCAGGTGGCGTTCTGTAGTTTCTGCCTAACTCCATGGGAAGAAGGCGTGAGTTTATGTATGTATGTATGTAAGTACTGACAATAATTATCTCTTATTATTTTTGCATATATAGCTACATTTCCATTTGGAGTACACTGCAGATTAGTTATACTGACTGCTGGTGATTCCTTTTCTTGGTTTAAATAAAGGGAACCGTTTTCTTTAATTAAAAAGTTGTGGAAGTAACAACAGGCTAAGGTCAGTTTCGTTGCTTTGTCGGGTTCTAGATTAAACCTTTGTCGGGCCTTTTGAAAAATACCAAAACTTTTAGCCAATATAGTTACCAAAATCACACTCAACCGTTGATCGTGCCCTTGATTTTTTTTTTTTTTATATTAAGAAAAAAGAAAGAAAGAAAATACATTTATTTGCGGTAAACATAACGCAAAAAAACACACAAACACAAAAAAGAACGAGTTAGGGGAAAATATGCGTCACATTCACGCAAAACGGCAATCGCTCAACATAATGCTACGACCCTATGCGAAACAGAGCCCCAGCGCTGGTTTTCAGCGATAGCCGGCGCTGACGTGATGACATCAACCAGTGCAGCATACGCTTATCTCATTAGAACTGCAATTTTTTTGTGCGTATGGTTTCATCGGGCCCAAAGCGATAACTTCATTAGCCACAAATACGTAAGGAAATAAGTTTTTCATGTTTGAAAGATTAATTGGGTTAGGCAGTTTAACTAGATCTTCTTCGTAAAACTGCCAACATTTTGAATTAACCAGGACTCCACCGTCAGATATCCGACCATTGATACCGAGATCAACCATCATAAACTTATTATGAGCGTTTACTAAAGCCAACAAAATAATACTATGGAATCCTTTATAGTTAAAATAACGTCAGCTTGAATTTTTTGGCATAATAATCCCAATATGCTTGCCATCCAGCGAGCCTAAGCATGTAGGGAGTCCATGAATGCGTCCACATGTATAGGCCACTTAGAGAACTGGCCTATGAAGGTGGTGGTGGTATTCCTTCAACACAGCAAGAGTGGAGAGCCTAAAAGGAGCCTGGAAGGAATCTAAAACAATAAAAAAATAAACATTACTATAATTTTTAATTAACATTTTATGTATCTACTTTTCTTTTTATATTACAGGAAGACAAAAAAAAAGATGAAGACCAACATAGATATTCGATTACCTCAATGGATCCACTTCCAACTCCAGCATCAGGAACAAACAAAAAAAAATGGACAACGACCAGCAAAAACATGTTGAAACAAACGTTACCTTTGACAATCTTGCGTTTACAATATTATCGTGGGTGTGCGGCTAGTCTACGCTAGTGTTTGTTTATTTCGGAGACATACTATATAGTCCATATTGGCCGAACAGACCATAATACCCGAAACTATTCTATAGAATATTTTCGGAAGGCACATGTTTTTTGTTTTTTTCAACAATTCAAGTTTCTTGCCTGTGATATGCTATACAATGACTTGCATCGTCTAAACAATGTTTAGGCGGCGCAACTTTTATTGTTGCTTCAACTTATGGCATGTCACAGGTTTTGCATCACACCATGTAAATCAGCTTTTACTTGATAGTTTTAATCAAGAATGGATACTACGGCTGGATTTTCGGATGTTACAATTCCTGACAGTTACCTACCGATTTGCAGTAATTCCTGACACTTACGTACGGATTTTCGGATGTTACAATTCCTAACAGTTACCTACTGATTTCATCACCGGAGCAGATGTATTTCTACTCACGTGTAGCGAGCGATATACATAAGCTACGGAAACCCTAGAAGAGCGGTGGCCACCACATAGCGACCGCAATTTACCGGCGAATGACGCCACTGAAACGTTATTTAGGAAGAAACATTTTTACAAAAAAACAGTGTTTTTTTTTTGGAAGTCGGTTGTTTTTTTTTGTAAAAATGTTTTAATTTTACACTTTTTAGGTGTGGTACCTGCCCCATACACATTCGTAAGCCACTACTTGATATGTAAATAACCGTGACAGCAAATTATTAAAACATCATCAATATAAACTAAGTGGAAAAAAAATACGCAGTATTAAGGATAACTCAAAAACTACTAGTCAGAACTTGATGAAATGTAAATAAAGGGGACCACATGTGAAGCACCAGCTTTCAAATAAAAAAAGAATCATCCAAATCAGTTCACCCAGAAAAAAGTTCTGAGCTAACACACATAAATAAAATAAAAAATACAGTCGAGTTCGACTGTATTTAGGAGGAACAACACATGGAAAAAAGGAGGAGGTTGTCAGTTGACAACCTCCTCCTTTTTTTTTTTAAGTCGGTTAAAAACGAGCCATTGGATATAAATACTGTTTGCATTATTTGACTATTTTCAGAAAGGTCTGCTACACGATAATTGTATTTTCTATCTTCAAACAAATAGAGACTTGAACAATAATGGAATTACTAAACTATTCTGGTTTTTTTAATGTTTCACGAAATCGAGTGAAGAAGGGACATTCCTGAAAGTGAGAGTGAAAAGACTTCTTCTGGGTAAGCTCACTCCATCGTCGACTTTGTCTCTCACCTAGACTAGAGTCAAAAGCCAAACCATATCAAATATTAAAAAAAAAAACACTGCAAAGAGACAATAATGTATAGGTATCTACGTTAATAGGAAAATTAAATCTTGTATTAAAATGCACATTATGCAGCCAAGCATATTATAAGTTGGAGGATTACATCCCTGCATAAAAATGCTTGGCTCAACGCTAGTCCTGCTCCACAAGGGCGCTTATACTAATTGATAAGCATTTGAAAATACTGTTGGAGCTGCTGAAGATTTTAAAAACTATCTTTGGATTGTATAAATTCAATCTTTTAGTATTGTATAATTGCATAGAACATTTTTGAGTACTATATACTTACTACAAAGCTACCATTTACTGGGTACGTCTTCTATTGGCTTGAATGAGCCCTGATGGCTGAGAGTATATCAGGCTCACTTTAATGTCTCGCTGACGGTGGCACATGTGTTGGTTCATTTAGCGCCCTTCAAAATGGTTGAGCTGAACGGTACCAATCCATGCGTCATGTTCGTGAACGGGCGCCGTCAGTAGGGACTAGTCATCTCTTAGCTGCCACGGCTTATTTTTTATTTAATTTAATATTTGTATTGTTTTTATCTTTTTATCACGGACGCTTTTAACGTTCTGCATCGTTCTCACATGCATAATTTCAACATGAATGATGATCCGTGGATGTAACCAATATTTTGTAACCATATTTTGATTTAAAGCGTGTCCGTGGAGTTTCTTACCCGTTCTTCTCCATAAGTACCTACTACGCTTTGGAATGGGCAACTAGCTTCATCTTTCTGACCGATCGATCCCTTGACAATTCAAAAGTGCCTGTAATTGGTTTATTTGAAATAAATGCTTTGAGTTTTGAGTTTTGTGACAACATTCCTAATATTGATCATTAAGAATAAGGGCCATTAATATTGTTTTAAACAATAAGATTATTTCTATGTGTCTGTGTCATGATGTTTCAGTATTTCAGTCTAATACTTATCAGCTAAAAAACCGTGATTCTGAAAAGTAGAAGACTTAGGCGAATTTCACCACTGAAACTAAACGCGGTAAGCACATCTAAACCGCATTTCAGAGCTCAGAGCTGTCAGTTATTATTACATTCCCAAACAATGACGTCATTGACAGCTCTTGGACAGCTCTTGACCACGGTTTAGAAGTGTTGATCGTGTCCAGTTTCATTGGTGAAATTTGCCCTTAATGAATATTTGTTGGTATCAATACTTTTTCAAACTACTGCTTTTCTTGCCTCGTGTCCTGGTAGGAGTACACTCGTTTCTCGATAGGCGTTAGAATAAAACACTTCATATTATTTTCAGCGAGACCTTTATATCAGAAGTGTTTCTGAGAAAATCTTCAGTTTCACAAGACGTCTTAGGAGAGATTTCAATATCCATCCTATCGAGAGATTTCTTTCATAAAATAGTAATTGCCAAAATCCAATTGTAAAGGCCAATTCTTGGTTTCTGAGAACAGTTTACTTTATTTTTATTTCACTAAAAAAGACAGCCTATCAGTAAGGCATCTTCAAATCATTTCTCCTACTTTGCTGTGCCCGACGGCGTCCGCAGTGATCAAAAATATTCCTGTGAATATCTACCTAAGCTTGAATTGTACAATCTATGTAATTCATAATTATATTAAGCAGTACCAGCGTTAGGGTAGGCGCGGCTAGGCAACCGCCCAGGATGCCAGAGGTGAAGGGGCGCCGAAGGGGCTGTGACTAGGCGCCTCTTCACCTCTAGCGCATGTAGAGTACTTTTGTTTTAGTTCGTTTGGAGTCAGAAAACCAAAAAAAAATTGAGATCTCTTCATTTGCTCTTGCATCCGACATTCTCTGAATTCTCAAACTATTTTGCATAAGCCAACAAAGTAACTCCTATTTCTTGATGAATGGACAAAAGAAAACCTAGGAGGGGTGCTGAAATTTTTCACCCCTCTCTACTCTCCAAGAGGGGAGAGGGGCGCTGCCGAAATTTCGCTCAGTGCGCCTGTAATATTAAAACCTGCACTGATATTGAGTATGGATTACTGAAATGTCGGCTGATTTAATTTTTTGGAGAAGTTATCTGCGTTAACTCCAAACAAATTGGGATAAGGATTATGAGCAAGACCTTCAGTAGGCTATTTAGCTAGGCTCGGGTGTTAATCTAGCGACTACCTCTGTTTTCATTACCGTTTAACTTCAAACAAAAATCCATAGCCACATTAAATTAAAAAATTGCAAGCAAAAGCGTCACTATAATTATTGCTAATAGTTATGTCACAGGCGTTTCTTTGTTGAACCACCTCAACCTTTCTAAGTGTTTAGAGCAATCCGGCTTAAATTCTATCCTAGTCCAAGGACTTAAAATGCCCGACCTTGTCTTCCAGCTGTCAAGTCACTAGCTGGCGCGAACAAAAATATAACTGAAAATAAAGACAGATGAAAAACCGGCCGAGAGCGAGCCGGACTCACAGCATTAAAGTTGGTCAGTACCTATTTAGGTTGTAAGTATGTTTACAGAATTACTGACTCATATGTCAATTCAGCTGTCCTAATTAGTTCTGAAAAGTTAAAATATAAAAGATTAGATTTCGCTTTTTTGTCATAATTATCGAGAGATCTACTAAATTTTCATAGATTTTCCTTCACCAGTTTCTTTACCCGGAAATGTCTTGATATTTTCACTTCAACTCGAACAAAATAGTGTTGCTACTCCATTGAACGTAATAAGGTCGATACATACGAGTAGGTACTAAGCTATAGGAAATGCTCTCTTCAGTAATTGAAAATGTAAGAGACGCTCTTAGATATATACGGCTTTTATTATTTTACAATTTCCTTTCAGCGCTTTATTGGTGAAAGGAAAAGGTGATATGTTTTGCGATAGATAATGGAGCTTTTATAAAGTGCAAGTTTATGTTGTCAACGTGATGCGTGCAGTACCAAATCGTTGAGCTCCTTAAGTTCCGAGTTGAGCTGCACATTTACTGACAAATGCGTGCACTGACTGGACAGGTCCACTCAATCCGTGTGGTTCTTTCCTCAAAAGACCATTCCAGACACTAATCTACATGGTCATCACATGATCTGACGAAGATTATGTCTGGACTTTAAAATAGACTGTGACCTCTGAGTTTATTTCGGCCTTTCTTCCCAGAATAGTCAGATATGAAAGGCCGACCTCATCTAGTTTAAAAAATATTATTGACGTGTAAAAGTGTTTGTACAAACCTACTTACAGAAATAAAATGATTTATCATTCATAACTGAAGTGAAAACTTCTTTAGGCACACTTTGCGCTCTTCCTGAACATTGACCGAAACTGAACCATCACGCTCGGGTCGGTGAGGCTGAATCAGGTATACTCGGCTCCAGTCGGTCGGTGACGCTGAATCGTGTATACTCGGCTCCAGTCGGTCGGTGACGCTGAATCGTGTATACTCGGCTCCAGTCGGTCGGTGACGCTGAATCGTGTATACTCGGCTCCAATCGGTTGGTGACGCTGAATCGTGTATATTCGGCTCCAGTCGGTCGGTGACGCTGAATCGTGTATACTCGGCTCCAGTCTGTCGGTGACGCTGAATCGTGTATACTCGGCTCCAGTCTGTCGGTGACGCTGAATCGTGTATACTCGGCTCCAGTCTGTCGGTGACGCTGAATTGTGTATACTCGGCTCCAGTCGGTCGGTGACGCTGAATCGTGTATACTCGGCTCCAATCTGTCGGTGACGCTGAATCGTGTATACTCGGCTCCAGTCTGTCGGTGACGCTGAATCGTGTATACTCGGCTCCAGTCTGTCGGTGACGCTGAATTGTGTATACTCGGCTCCAGTCGGTCGGTGACGCTGAATCGTGTATACTCGGCTCCAGTCTGTCGGTGACGCTGAATCGTGTATACTCGGCTCCAGTCGGTCGGTGACGCTGAATTGTGTATACTCGGCTCCAGTCTGTCGGTGACGCTGAATCGTGTATACTCGGCTCCAGTCTGTCGGTGACGCTGAATCGTGTATACTCGGCTCCAGTCTGTCGGTGACGCTGAATTGTGTATACTCGGCTCCAGTCGGTCGGTGACGCTGAATCGTGTATACTCGGCTCCAGTCTGTCGGTGACGCTGAATTGTGTATACTCGGCTCCAGTCGGTCGGTGACGCTGAATCGTGTATACTCGGCTCCAGTCTGTCGGTGACGCTGAATCGTGTATACTCGGCTCCAGTCGGTCGGTGACGCTGAATCGTGTATACTCGGCTCCAGTCGGTCGGTGACGCTGAATTGTGTATACTCGGCTCCAGTCGGTCGGTGACGCTGAATCGTGTATACTCGGCTCCAGTCTGTCGGTGACGCTGAATCGTGTATACTCGGCTCCAGTCGGTCGGTGACGCTGAATCGTGTATACTCGGCTCCAGTCGTAAGTTTTTCTTCTATCATGTGGTCATAAGCACAAACCTTCTACAGTTATGTTAGGGGAAGGTGGGGGGACACCGGATAGTTAAGAAAAAGACACGAAAAATAAATCACTATGTTATTTATTGAGGTAATCAATGTCATAAATGTTTAAGTATACCTTAGGCATAACTTTGGCATAAAAATGTTTGAGATCAATCTTAGTAACTACAAAATATTTTTTGTTTAAATAAAAATTATAAATCCGAATTCACCCCATACCTATGGGTCAAACCGGATAGGCATTTTTTATTCAAGGGGTGAATACAGATACTAACAATAAAACGAAATAATCAAATTATTCGCAGTTTTTGCATACAAAAAATAATAATTCTTGCTCAGAACAACTGATGCAACTTTCGTGAGCCCATTTAAGACAAGCAGTGCATTGGTACCATTCATCTGTGGACTTAGTTTCACTGTACTTTTCGCCACAAACCAAACACTCCGAATCCTCCTGATAGTTATCTTTATGCGTCTTTTTACCGATACCTTTACTTTTGTCTTTTTTTGTTTTAATTGCTGATGACATAGCCTTATCTGCCAGTTCATTTTTATATGGTGATTCAGTCAAAATTGCAGTTTTTCCTCGACGCGCTGATGGCCGCATGTTCTTTTTAAAATGAGGAATCGGCATGATATCTTTCGGTGATACAAGACTTAAAGAATTTGAAAACGTTTGTCCTTCTGTAGATGTTCCTGCTTGCGGGGACGGAGTTCTTTCACGAGGCAACGGATTCTGAAAGAATTCATTTGTGGTTGATGGTACAAACGATATTTCTGTAGTCTGTGATGGTGCAAAATCTACATCTGTAAAGGTGTTGGGATTCAGAGGGCAAATTCCGGTTTTAGTAAAAGCAGACACTGCATTTTGCATAGTAGCGGCACGATTATAAGCAGTTCCAAACAAAGATGCCATTTGAAATTGGGTGACAACACGCCCTGGATGATTACGAAGCCATATTTGGACTTCTTGCGAGTAAAACGTGCTCAAAGGCCCCATAAAACCAACATCGAGTGGTTGTAAACGATGCGTGCAGTGAGGTGGCAAGCAGAGCATTATGACACCATGCGCACGAGCTAAATCAATAGCTTCTAGGTTCTTAGTGTGAGTGGCGTGACCATCTAAGATGAGAAGCACAGGATCTTCATTGCTTGGTTTTACATGGCCGATAAAGTGACGCATCCATTCAGTGAAAATCTGTTGTTGCATCCAACCACTTGGATGGCATACAGCTACTGTTCCTGGTGGTGCACCATCCAAAAGTTCACTCTTCATTCGTACGCGAGGAAAAATCATAAGAGGTGGAACATAATGTCCAGCTGCAGAAAAGCAAAGCACTGCCGTTACCAACTGTCCCCGTTCAGCTGAAGCTAGGGCACCAACTTGTTTTTTACCTTTGACCGATATAATTTTTCCTATTTTTTTTGGTACAGAGGTCAATCCAGT
The DNA here is from genome assembly GCA_917490735.1 of Dryobotodes eremita. Lineage (NCBI taxonomy): Eukaryota > Metazoa > Arthropoda > Insecta > Lepidoptera > Noctuidae > Dryobotodes > Dryobotodes eremita. Next base: position 8,739,497 of record OU823261.1, read on the forward strand.
CTCGTCCATGTTATAAATACGCGTGGAATTGAAAGCGTGCTTAGCATAAAGTGTATCTAAAAGATTAAAAAACGATGACACTACAGCTCTATTAAAGCCCATTGCTCTTGCAGCTGATGTAGCTTCAGGTGATCTTAGTGACAATTCAGAATGTCGTTTTAGAAATCCACTAACCCAATCTAAGCCAGCGAGTCCAGTTTCCTTATTAGAAGGATGGTTCAAATTATTTCTTTCAGCCAATTGGAATGCCAAAAGTCGCAGATCTGTTTTAGTCAATCCAAATAGTCGAGATTCAATAGTTTTGATATGTTCAACTAGCATACCTTCCAGCTCATCAGTGAAGACGCATTTTGCAGTACCAGGGCACTTTCGAAAGACCTCGTCTTTGGATTTTCCAGCTTTGATCTTCTTTACACGATCTTCTAAGGAACTTTTGGGTACACTATATGTGTGTGATGCTAAAAGGTATCCCATTCTGCCTTCCAGCACTGAATTTATGGCTAAAAGCATGTCTGACTCCGACCACTGCAGCCTATTTGACTTTTTTACATATCGCACCTTCGGTAGGACAAGGGCATAACTGCACTTTTAGTGATTTTACAGGAGTCATTTTTAGACCTTGTTGTGCCAAGATAATCAAAAAAATGCACTAATATGACAAAGACACTGTTGCCCTCTGGCGGCATTAAGCTGATATTGATGCGGGTCTTTGTTCCTCTGAACAAAAGGGACTTTTTATAGCACTTTGACATACTTAAGTCATTTTTCGATTTTTTGTCAGTTATGTCCTTGTCCTACCGAAGGTGCGATATGTTCGAGGCATGTTGACGCTCGCACTCTGTAAAAAGTAAAAAATAGTAATTAAACAGAGGAATAAAACAAACGCCCGCAATACCTACATATAAAATCAATCGGGGTGAAACCGGATATTCGAAATCACCCCGTCCGCTTGTACCCCACAGGTGCCATGTTTGAAATTGTAATACTAACAGAGATTATGTTTACACTCATAGCAACAACAAATACCGTTTTAAAAGGTTAAATATGTATTACTTCATAAAAAATACAACTGTATCTGATAGCACATAGCTAAACTTAATGATAACACTTTAAAAAAGTCAAAATATTAGATAACTTACCTTTGTTTACAATTTTCGTTTATAGACGCACGCGCTGAGATGTTACCGTCGCCGCCATTTGCAACTGCACTGAGTAAGCGTTCGCGCGTATTTCACCGCTAGCTAGAGCGAGACAGCTGTACGCGGAGTAATGAAATAGCAACTATCTGGTTTCACCCCTTATCCGATTTCCCCCCACCTTCCCCTACTGGTCCACACACGATGGGGCACTTAATATCGTGTCCAGCGTGTCCTATTTTCTGACTGATGAACTCTACTGAAGGTGCCAAACTCGAAGCCAAATTCTGGACCCACTAAATTTAGATTGCCATCGACACGCTAAGAAAAATTAAATCTACAGAGCCTATTAAAAGGTCACTTATTATTAAATTATTTATGTCTGTTAAACCCTTTTCTATTCAAAAACGATGCATTTTTTCCATTTATTACCTAGTTTAGTTAGCCCATTTTATAGCTAGATAGCTAGCCTGAGTTTAAATCTTAATTCACAATATTTCACTTTTCTATACCTACTTACAGCAATTAATTGAGTTTTATACATTGCAGGCGCGTCTCTTGTTTGTGGCTGTCAAAGAAGAGCTATAATGCATGCGCATAATAATAGTTTCCTCTTTACTCAAGATGACAATCCTAAAAACTGGGCGAGAATTCCAAATTCAAAATAGAAGAACTTTTTCACCTCCTTTCAACTTCTAAGAAAAACAACAAAAAAAAACAAATGACAATAAGTATTTCTAAATATCGAACGAACAAAAGCACTTTTGACCATTTAATCGAATTACTTCTGCATTCGAAAAGGGAACTGCCGACAGGGATGTCAATTTATGAGACCTCCCTCATATAAGTAGGATTAGGTATTACAACAAGGCCTGTGGTTGATTTCCCGAGAGCCTACACAATACTTCGTCCCGACAACCGTTTACTTTAATTGCGAAAGCATTTCACTGGGAGAGTTTTCATTAGGGTAATGCGAGGTAACATTAGCCAGGAACTTTTGACATGCGTAAAGCGTACTTTACATCGATGGCTTTTAGTGCTCATCGTACGACGACGGGGTCGTATTAAAATATCTCAGCTAACACTTTTTGTCGTAGTGATAAGCAAAGAAAATAAAAGAATCTTGCTCTGTAAGTGATTTTTTTAAGAAAAATCAAAAAGCATACTATCATAATTTTCGTTTTGGCATAGAGCTAGTCGCTTCTTGTGAAACTAGAACACGAAAAACGATTTTAATTAAGTAATTTTATGCTACCAGCAAAAACTATTCTCACATGATTTAGTTACTCGAAACGATTCTAGAAACGCTTCAATTGTAGTATATTTGCAGACAAGGAACACGCCCGATGTAAATGAACCTTTATGACCGCAGTGGGTTTTATGGGTGATTAAAAATAGATGACAGGAAGGTAATGTGGATTTCTGGATTAGGTACAGAATCTGTTTGTGTTTATAATCGATTATGATTCGATTTTTGTGGGCCAATCTTGGTGAGGTTGACTGTTTGGTTGAGTTGAGTTGTATAAGGTAGTAAAGTGTAGAGTACACGAATTGTTTTTAGCTTTTTTTAGGCTTTTCAATTTTTGTGGTTACACAGTCGAGTAAAACTAAAGGAGGCTAAATGTTCCGATTTTCAACAGAATACTTTTAAAATAATTAAATATTAACCATGAAAATGTGCAATTTTTTGTCAAAGTATGCAGGTACCTATAATGAATATTATCCACAAAGACTCTTCAGCAAAATTGAACTGATACACTCCGTGTTAATTCCCCGCAGAAACTTACAATAAAAACCAATAAGTCGTTAAGGTTAACAAAAACTTCACCCAATCGAGTTCCAGCTAAAGAATCCGATGAATCGTCGGGACCCAACGACTGATTCAGGGCATTCGGCTTTTCAATTAAGGTGGTATCGCCTGCGGTAGCCTGATAGAATGTGTCCATTTGACCCTGTTGCATAGTCCCCCGCTCGGATGACTAAAAACTTCTGAAGTGCGAAAGTGTGTTTCTGCTTAACAAACATGGCGTCTTCTGAGGTTTGGATTTTGAAATTCGGAACTGTTTTTGATCGTTGAAATTTATGTTATTTTCTTAGCTTGGGTCGATTATACATATTTTTAGTTTCTGCCCGCGGCTTTGCCCGCATGGATGTCGGAAATTATCCCACAGGAGCGTGCTACCGGGACAAAAAGTAAAAGTCTATGTCCTTCCCCAGGATGCCGTCTATCTCCTTGCCAAATTTTATCGAAATCCGTTCAGTGGTTTAGGTGTGAAAAGGTAACATACAGACAGAGTTACTTTCCAATTTATAATATTAAATATGGAGTACCTTTTTTCTTCATTACTTTTATACCGTAGGTAGGTAAGTATGGTGTTTCTTTCAAAGTTTGTGTGTGTGTTTGTCATGTCTCAATTGGCAAATAGTAGGTAGACCATGCCAAGCCAAACCATACTAATATTATAAATTCGAAAGTAACTCTGTCTGTATGTTACCTTGTCACGGTCCGAAATCCGTTCAGTGTTCAGTTTACCACTGAACGGATTTCGATAAAATTTGCTAATGCGATAGATAGCACCCTGGGAAAGGACATAGGCTACGTTTTGTCTCAAAAAGAAACTTAAAAGGTTCCCATACAAACTCTCATCCTCTATAACACCATATAGGAGATGAAAGTTTGTATGGGAAACTTAGTATTTCTTAAGTTAGGAATATGAAAATTTTAATTTTTGCTTTTGGTAAGAAATTAAAAATGATTTGTTTCAACGTTTTTGTAAAATCATCCCTCAAGGGGATAAAATAGAGATGATTTTAAAATTAACATGATTATTGAAGTTTTTGTGTACCTCTTTTAAGGAGATTTAAGAAATACGAAATATAGTCAGAACCCGTGTCTTGAATTATTTATTTTAATATTTATTTCTTTTAAATCGATCCACCCGCTTAAAAGTTATTACAATTTTTAAAATAGTAAGTTATAAAATAACTTCGCTCATATACTTATAGGAAATACGTTGTTAATGGCAGCGCTAGAAAATTGCAAATTAATGTTGACAATATTAAGATGAATTATAATTATTTTTAAGTTAGACATTTAAAATCATAAAAACCTGTTTAATAAAATTATAAAAGATTATTTGCATTTATTATCTGTCTGCATGTTACCTTTTCACGCTTTACCGGCTGAATGGATTTGGATGATAGGATACTATTTATCCCGGTAGCACGTTCCCGTGAGATTATTTCCGAAATCCACGCAGGCGAAGCCGCGGGCAGAAGCTAAGTAACTTATATTAATTTAATAATAAATTGATTGAACCAAAGTTACAAATATTACCTTATAATTAACTTAATGTCGGACAGCGTCTATTGTCTACCAATATATTAGTATATCAGCGTCTATTGTTTACCAATTGAGACATGTAAGGAAAAATACACTATTTGTATACAACTGTATATTAGAACAATATTTGCTGGTTCCTCGCTGCCTTTGTTTTCCTGCTCGTAGCAAGCAAAGAACTTATTGTTTTTTAAATATGCTGCTTTGTAAATAGCTGTTGTACATTAGAGGTGCACCTAGACCGACCTCCTGGGTAAGTTTGCAATTTATAGAGCAAGAAAATGTACTACGTTTACCTACTTTTAAAATAATAAAATAAACTATTGCAGTATTTAAAAGTAAAATGAAAGAACACTATATCTTTCCACTTTGTCTTAGTTGCATATGTATTTATTATTTAAATTAAATTATATTATTATATATGTTTGTGATATTTATTTTAGAAGTACGGTATGTATGTATGTATTCTCATAATTATTGTTTGTTTATATGTATTTAAATTGGAAAATTGTTTTCGATTTTATGTATTTTGGTTACCCTTGTACTTTTATAAAAGTTGTCTAAATCTCTTTTAATATACTCTCCTATCGCAGATATGCTGAAAGAGATTTCTTTTGAAACAAGTATCACCTTTGTATGTATTTTTCTGTTCCTTTCTTCCCGTCTGTTTATATGTGTGTACATAAATGGTTTAAATAAATAAAAACAAATAATTATAAATACTTTATTATTATTCATCTAAATATAGATCAATGTTGTTACACTCACTAGCATTTAGACTTAGAAAGATTTTGATATGGCAACCCGAAAAAGAAGTGTAATCAGTATGTTTTCTTTCTTCTAAAGTAATACACTTTCATCGGGAAAAACTGGTGACAACATGGTTACGGAAAAAAAAAATCTGGTCATAACATAAAATAAAAAAACGAAAACTGGTGACAACATGGTTACGGAAAGAAAAAATCTGGTCATAACATAAAATAAAAAAACGCAGAACACACGAGAAGTTATGTTAAGTTTATTCCATCTTTGTATGAGAAATATCCTTAACTAAACAAAATAAAATAAAAATAATAGTCTTTGGCTGGCGATCCGTATGCGCGTCATTGAGATCATGCTAAAATTCAACTTCCTACATTGCATAGATCTCGAGAAAAACCTCCGTGACAGACGGACAAAAAAGTGATCTTATAAAGGTTCCGTTTTCCTTTTCACGTCGAAACCGTAAAAACACTCCCCAATCATGTAAAACTAATCAAAGTCTACACGAGAAAATGACTACCTATTTACCTACTTAACTCCGTATTTTATCCTATAAAATAATACTAATCCGCGCGGCGTCGCCACAGAATCGGATTACGTCGGGCGACGAAGGATGACGTTTCAGAATAACTGAGCAGACTAACTTTGAGCCACAGTCTACTGATTAGCGACACAGTTGGCTAACTAGGGCTACTGCTCCTACCCTTATTTTAGTTAATACGTGTTGTTTTATTTAAGAAAGTTAGGAGATCTCATTTATTTGGGATGGGAAAGTAGGTAATTAGATCTTGAACACTTGCATCCGTTTTTGTTTATTCATCTCAAGATACACACAAGAAGACGTATAGTGACCTTATTGGTGATGTTCTTCGGAAAGGTCAGGTGCGTAGTACTCGCAACCGGGGTGCCTGTATGACCAGATGTATGAACGTAATCGAGGCAAACAGAGTCTGTAAGGATCGTAGCAGGAGTTTCTGCCTATCCCCATGGGAAGAAGGCGTGAATTTAGGTATATGTATGTGTATCTCAAGATGACTGTGTGGCCTGTATCACTAAAATAATAAATTCAATACAGTTTTGGCTAATAATAATAGTCCTCGAGGCCGTATTTCGGCCATGGCGGCCAATCTCAAAGGAGACTAGCCTTCGGCGCGGGAGATATTATAGTGCGCAAGTGTGTGCGCAGACACAGGTGCATTCTCTCTTCCCTCACTCTCATAGTCCGATGGGACAGCACGTAATCCGACACGACCGGAGAGAGATCAGAAGTCGTAGGACCAACAACTTAACGTGCTTTCTGAGACACGGGGGAATCCACCAACTCCGGGCTGTTATTGAGAAATATCTAATGGAAACCCAAACACCCCACTCCCCACTTCCGGCTAAATATTTTAAAGAAAGACTTCCTTTATCTAAATGATCTGCGGGGTAATTACGTAACACACTAACAGTAGGAATGGGTTTCATTTTGACAGTTCAACAACATTAATTGCGTTATTTACGTTGTTGAGCAGACAAATGTTGCGAACATATGAAGCAATGGATTAGCAATAGGCTTCAAAATGATTCAGATTGTGATAGATAGTGTGTTACGTAATTAGGGTGCTGGTCAATGTTTCCAAAAATTTGTTTAACAGGTTGGATCTCAGAGGCCAGAGAATATCATTTCCGAATTTCGTCTTGAATTTACCTAGTGAAAAATAGGCAGTTATGGGGACAGCTGACAGAAGTGAAAACCCCAAAATGTACACAGGCCGCTGTGGGTCACCAGTCTGGCACAATACGTCACATTATCATGTCGGTGACGTTAGCATTTCAGTGACGCGAATCCATAAGATTTGCATGGCTAAAGAAGTTTTCACTTCAAAAAATATAATGATGCGTTTCCGGAATAATCTAGATGAAGTGTTATAAAACATTTAACAGGAAAATGCTACAGTTTACTATTGCTGTAATGTTCTTCTTGGAACTAGCGGGAATCACGATACCGTTACCACGATCACAATATCAGCAAAGCAAATTTAAACTTTTGTTCATTATTCGAAAACGAAGTAGCAAACGTGGCCGGTAACATTTTTAAAAGCAAACATTTTAAATTAAGAACAGAAACAGATGTGTAACGCAATACAAGACTCATAAATAGTTCACAATAATAAAGTAAAATCAGGGAACGAATTTTAAATTTTCTACAATTTTAAAAAACGAACCATGCCCTCGGCGTTCACCCGTGTCGTTTCATTTTATAACCAAACAACGTGTTTTATTGTTACCATTTTGTTCAGTCGCTGTATTACCTTGTCATACAGTTTTCCTTGTTCCGCTATTTCATTTCGCTACCCACTGTATTTCCCTACAGAACTATTAAACGTTTTTCTAGTTTGCAAACGCTTACGGTACCAATGTTTTGACAGCTTCGGTAAGCGTTCGGAACGTAACCGATCGGAGTTTTGTACGTTTTGACCAGTTTTATAGTTTCATATTATGCTGCATTTTGTATTAGCTGCTGGCTATTGGCTGGTCTGTTATTTTTATTGGGAGTACGGAGAATATTATGATACAAGTCCAGACGTGACCGGTTTATATTAAAAATATAGTATTCACCTCAATGTTGTGTGGACCTGTAAATTTATTATTAAGATTAACTAGCTGACCCGAAAGACCGTTATCCTGTCCAAATTTAAAACTCCAATAGAAAAAAAGACGCTCAGTTTTTCCCGAATATTTGAGAATTTTCTGGAAACCTTTCCAATTTTTTTTTCCATTTAAACCTAATTCGGGCTATTACGAACATTTTAAAACAAAACACAGCCAAATCAAGCTAGGTAATATACTAGGATAATAATATCATGCATTTAAATAAATATATATAAGTAAGTACCTATACCTACAAATAAATATAATTTGTTTGTTTATAATATCAAAATAACAGCTTTTTTACTAAATGCATATGAAAGTATATACGGTACCTAAATATAAAAAAATATAAAAAATAAAAAATATTTATCTGTATGTCTGTTTGTTTGTTCCGGCTAATTTCCGAAATGTCTAAACCGATGTTGACGGGACTTTCTAGGCTTAAACCTAGGGTTTTTGACACGTTCCCGTGCGATAATTTCCGACATCCACGCGGGTGAAACCGCGGGCAGAAGCTAGTAAATAATAAAAGCATAATGTTACGACGCCAAACATTCACATAAATTCAAACATTAAAATATACAATTCCAAAAATGAATGTAATTCTAAAACGTTATTCAAATTCATAGTCGTGCCGCGAGACACCGAGTCCTTTCAATTAGAGTACGAAATCCAGACTGATTAAACCGAAAGCCGCTATCTTCCTACCTAAAATTATTGTACAGAATGAAGAGAACATCAAAAATTAATTTTAAATTACAACAATGGAAAAGGTGTTTGAATCGAGATCTATTCGCGGTTTTCACAATTGAAATTGGACTAATTGGTCAATTATGAGTAATTGATTAACATCAATGTTGATATTGATAATTGATGGCGAATAAATTGTAATAAATTGATTGTTGAGTCAAAAGTACCGATAACACACATAAAATAACATCACGCCTGTTAACCCCGAAGGGTAAGGCAGAGGGGTAAGTACCTTATAGTACACCCACATTTCGCCAGTTATGTTTAAGTCCCATTTAATAGCCTGTTGCCATCAACCGGGCACAAATCCAGACTCGGGGCCGCTACTAGGAAATTCCAGATGGAAAAACCCAATAACACTTTGCCCGACCTGGGAATCAAACTCAAATTCAAAGCATTTATTTCAATTAAACCATTTAAAGGCACTTTTGAACTGTCAAGGAGTTGGTCAGTCAGAAATATGAAGCTAGTTGCCCATTCCAAATCGTAGTAAGTACCTATGGAGAAGAACAGGCTAGAAACTCCACGGACACTCTTTTAAATCATATTGTTACAAAAATATTAGTTACATCATTAATGTCGAACTTATATAATTATATGTGAGAACGATGTCAAAAAATACGTACACCTTAAAAGCGTCCAGAGTACAGCCGATAGAAACAAAAAAAAACACGTGTGGCACTCGGGGACTGCCGCGGTAAAGCTATTGCATAGCATTTTTTATCAACTTATGCAATTATAATTATTTATTTATTTTTTATTTATGCAGTTTTTTTTTTCTTTGATTTGAATTCAAGTTTTTTCTTTGATATCAATTCAAGTTACACTTTTTGAGTGTGGTGACCGATAAGAAAACATGTTTTTTTTCTTTTATTGAATAAATGAGAAGTTAATATCGTTAAAAAAAAATATTTTATTTTTTATGCGGTGAGTGTGGCATTATAAAGATATGATAGATACCTATACACCTATATACTTTCTCACAAACACCTGCTTAAGTATTCGTCCGATTTCAGAGCAGCTCGTCTCGATCCGTGCGAGCTTCGTACAGTTGTACCATATACATACACGTTAAGCGAACGCTCGACCGAGCTACATGGTAGGTGGAGTGGGGGGTGTTAGGTTTTATTTTCGTTACGGAATTTCTTGATTCGGTCGCCGCGCTCAAAGCCCGCGATAAAAGCTATGCAATAGCTTAAAAAAAAAAACAATCCAAAAATATAATAATTAAAATAAGCCGTGGCAGCTAAGAAATGATCAGTCCCAACTGATGACCGTTCACGAACATGACGCACGGATCAGCACCAATCAGCTCAACCATTTTGAAGGGAGCTAAATGATCCAACACACGCGCCACCGTCATCAGCGAGACATTTGAATGAGCATGACATACTAGCAGCCGCCAGGGCACATTGAAGTCAATGAAAGACATATTACCCGGTAAATGGTAGCTCTATAGTACACTGTACTCACACCTGTGCTATGCAATTATTATAATACAAAGGAGATTGAGTTTACATAATGCAAAGATAGTCTTACAATCTTCAGCAGCTCCAACAGTATTTTCAAGTGTTAATCAATTAGTTGTGGTTGTAGCAGGAGCAGCATTGAGCCAGGCATCAATCCCAGGACCTCTAAAAAACTCGATAATACGCTTAACGCTATGCTCTATACGCTTAGACGCTAAATATACATTTTATTCATTTCCAATGTGAGTACCTAATTAAGTTGTTATGTGTACGGTTCATTTACTTTTCATTTGATTATTAATACGTAGTAAAAAATGTACCTACAAGTTATTAATATAACATTTAATAACTTGTAAATAATTCACGCACTTCGTCGCTTGTGAGATGTGAAGCAATATTTTATACAGGGAATCGTGGCATAGTTACAATCGATATATAATTATATATTTATCAAGAAATAAGAATTTACTTTCAATAATCCTATCGGAAAGGTTTTAATAGCAAAGATTTATACAGAAATCTTCTTAAAGACGTTAATAAGTACCTACTTTTCTTTGAAGACGGAGGCACCTTGGCAGTATATTAAAATGATGTAGGTAACCACTAATACGGAATTGATATCAAAGTAATCGAAATCACAGAATTACACTTGATCCTTTCAATAAAATTTACATTTCCAATACATATCTAAGTGACATAATTTACCAGGAAAATATAAAAATATTGAAGATTACATAAAAATAAGGGTAATCTTTAATGGAACGTTGGGATCGTGGAACTGGGGTTGTAATCAAAAACCGATCGCTGGTTGAAGGACATTTCTACCTGCCCGTTTCCTTCCCAGAAAAATCCGCTCTTTACCTTAGTTTACTTCAAAATTAGATTTCTTATCCACCAATTTAAGCTATCAAATGTGTTATTTTTTCAAAGCAAAAGGTAATGTAGATTGCCGTCAGAGAAATATGAATTTATTCTGTTCGCGAAGGAACAGCGCAATGCATAATTTAATATTCAATGATCACAAGAAGTGAAAATCAAAAAGCAGTACTCGAGTAAATTCTGTTATTTATTTTAATGGACGTGCTGTGATTTTATATTTTATTTTGTAAGTGTTGATCTTCACATCGAATTACTCGTATAGCGTATAACTGTTACTTTAAATCGGACACGTCATTCGATACACAAGTTAGTGTGGTATGTACGTATCTACCTATAATTTATATCTCTGCATTGTTAGTAATATTGATATGTGACTTTGGGCTTATTTGATCCAGCCATGTAGATAGATAGATAAAGGGTACTGTAACTACATAACAATTTTTTTTTAATTTTATATCCATTAAAAAGTTAAGACGATAAAAAGAAAAAAAAGTTATTACTAGTAAAAGGCCCAAACCCAACCCTCCTAGAATATCGGCGATTCAATCAAAATAAACCACGTATCGGTTCAATCTAAACATAAAATTAAGGAGGAAAAATTGCTTACACAAGAGAAAGTTCTCCTTACGAAATATATCAGGAGGACATCTGCACTCTTTCGTCCAATCCGTAATAAAAGTGGATAGCGGTCATAAATTTTGAGTCGAGGGCGTCCCAATACCACAGGGGCCGCGAGCCACCAGCGAATCCTTGGGAGCAATCAAATTGTGATCAGTACCGCATGAGAAGAATTTTTATGCGCACCCTTCGAAAGCCTACGAGATAAATCCAGCCTATGAATACGGGTCGCTGTTCAAAGTTATTTGTTTTGATTGAATAAGTGATAAAATTTTACGTATCAATAGGACCACCTGATTTTAGTTTTATGGCTTACGTCGGAGACTGATAAAGGTTTTGTTTCAAGTCAGTTTTGTACGCGTCTGTACGGAAGACCAAAAAATATCCTATGACCTTAAATTATATTTAATTTTTAAAAAACTTTCTCAATAAAAGGAAGTAGGAAAGGCCAAAAAACGTGTCTCTCCGGATAAAGTGTAGACTGATATAATTTATACCTATAACTTGTAAATATAATACAGTTCATATTTTATTTATTCAATTATATGGACCTGCCACAGGTTTATGGAACTAATAGCTGACTTTTAAGGCTCCCACAGACAAGCGCGACACGACAGCGCTACACAAAGGTGCCGCTCGTCGCGCGACACGCGGTGCCTTTGTGTCGGGCTTCGCGTCGCGCCAGTTTACCGAGCCTTTATACTTAATCAGTTCCTGATATTTTGAGATAAACAGGGTCATACGTCAGACTGACAAATTAAAATAGTAATCTCTTATTAAACATAATATTCAAATGAAGGTTGCAAGAAGTTTGGCGGTTCTGGGGGCACGGTAGTGCCCCCGCCAAGACGAGCCAAGCGAAGCGCAAGGGCACTACCTACCTTTTCTCGAAGTGTTTCGTCGTTTTTTTGAACCCTCATAGAGTTTGTTTCCGATGTACCAGATAGTTTATATTCTCAGGATATGATGTCAATAATAGATTTATTAAACATACAAAGTCTCAATTGAATAGCTCTAATACTTTAGATTTTATTGATATCTAAAATACACCGATTTCGTCACTGACACACTCACTGACACACTGATGAACATCAAAATGTTTGGCTACTTCCTGAAGTGCTAGAAAGCTGAAATTTGGTATGTAATCTAAGTTTAGTATACAACCAACAAAAAAATTCATAAACTTATAACTTTCGCCCCCATCCCCTAAAATGGGGGGGTGGAAGTTTGTATGAGACTTCAAAATATTAGGGTACTTCCTGAAGTGCTAGAAAGCCGAAATTTGGTATGTAAACAAAGTTCAGTATACAAAAAAACACTACCGTGCCCCCAGATAAACTTATAACTTTCGCCCCCCATCCCCTAAAATTGGGGGGGGGGTGGAAGTTTGTATGAGACTTTCACCAATTTTATGAATTAGGATATGAAAGTTTACACGGGACTATGGACAGTAACTAAAAAACCTAATAATAAGTACTTACAAGATCCTCCGCCTTAATCAAGTCTCATGGTAGGTCTCAGTTATTTACGCTCTTTGACGACGAGGTGAGCAAATCGACTGTAAGTACTTAATTAACACGATAAGATATAATACTAAAGTTAGGTATATAATTAAAATAATTTTATTAACCGGCACTGCTGATGTGCAAGAAATACACTCCAAAAAAAGAAGAAAGAAATAAACACAAAAAGACTGCCTAGCAACTTACAAAAAGAACTGAAATTCCACCAAAAACATTTCATGTAAAATGTGGCCAAGACGACCACACAAGGTTTGCCCAGTGAAAAAGATATCAGATCTTATGTAGAGCCAAGCTTCTGAATCTACACGGCCTAAACCTACCGACCCGAACTTCACAAATTCTACATATCAGTAAAAATGTATGGCTTGGCTGTTTCGTTACTTACTTCAGAAACTAAATATTCGTATCACCTCCACGACGGTGGCGAAACGGCGAAGCCATAAATTTTTACTGATATGTAGAATTTGTGAAGTTCGGGTGGGTAGAGTTAGGCCGTGTAGATTCAGAAGCTTGGCTCTACATGAGATCTGATATCTTTTTCACAGGACAAACCTTATGTGGTCATCTTGGCAACATTTTACATGAAATGTTTTTGGTGGGATAATTTTTTTTCCTTGAATTTAGGTACAGTATTTTTATTTTACAAAGCAACGCGCGCTTTACTTGTGGTTACCAACAGGCTTAGCATGACCCTTTCTATTTCTACGAAGAATAGACACAGCTCTTTCTATACGAAGTGACATTTTGTTTCTCCATTTTTGACATCGCACCGTAGAAATCCTTCTACAATCTGTCATTTTGTCTTTTGTTTCTAACAATATTTGTTTAGGTCCTTTTTTATGTAGACTATTTCAAAAAAAACTTTTCCATCCCAAACTGTCAAAATGATAGTACAACCACACTGACAACTGATAGTTGTCTAAGGTAGTGAAGACAATTTGATTTTGTAATCGCCATGCTAAAGACAGTAGAAAACTTTCTACTCGACGGCCACAAAGTATATACGGTTATCTACAAAATCATGACTTTACACGAGAGCGTTTGGAACGCAAAACTGTGATAATTAATAGAAGGACAAAGCTACCTTCTCCTATTTTACATCATTTAGGTAAGGTTTAGGTCATTTAGGTAGGTTTCAAGGAAATGGTTACGGCCAATATTACTGCAATCTTTTTATTTTTTTGTTCCAGAATATGGTACTTCAACACTTTGTGAAAAATTCTTGTAGTTGTCTTTATATACGTGACTTAATATCAGTAAAAATTGAGAATCAAACAAAAAAAAAACATTCAATGACGACACAAAGAATTCTGAGTCGAATTATGTAAAAGAGTGAATTTCGTAAAAAGTGCAATTGACTCTTTCTACTTTGCTGCCGTCGTATTCTCAACACGGAACGACATTTTGTCTACTCTTCCGTCGACAAAACGGTGCTCGTGCTAAGCCTGCAAGTGTACAAACACGCTGTGAATAGGTATGTCTATAAGCGCAGAAGCTTTCGGTACCTTCCGAGACAATAGCGAAGTCGGAAGTGTGTGTGTGAGCGTGTGTGTGTTATGTGCTGACGCTACTTATCTTCACGCACACTTTCTCAGCGTATTTGTACACTTGGTTACCACATGTAAAGCGCGCGTCGCTTCTTGAGATAAAAATACTTACCTACTATAAATTGTCAGTATGTAAGTACTTTTCAATAATTATCACTCTACATATTAGAAATTTATGGTTAGCGGCAAGTACCTACCTGCACAGCAATTTATATCAACACATAATCCAATATTTTATCATTATTTTATTAGAAGAGGAAAATGTAGGAAAATTCTGTACTTAAATTGCTACATGGTTTTTCATGTAACTGACAAGGTAATCGATGTCATCAATAATAAATGTAGATAGTTAAAGTACTGTTTTAACATAGGTATTGTTTTCATCTGAAAATACTATCGACAGCTACGAAATAAAATTATTTATTTAAATGGCAAACTTTTCAAAAACAGAAGGAAGACGTGTTTTTCTTTTTACAAAATACGAGATGCCCGACGATCAAACGACGAGGAAATTCAAACAAAAAAAAAACAAATGAAAAACGAGTCGGGTCGATGAAACCGAACACAATCCGTTTTCAAAAGGAGCGCATTAATTTAATAAGAAAGTCTTAACCCTGGTGCGCTTGTGTGTTTGGCACAAGGCGGATATTGCCTGCCATGTGGATCGGGCACAAACTCTCACACATTTTTATATAACATCGAACTTATCGGTATTTTTGTGGTGGTATCAATACGTATCTAGTAAATGAAATGTGATATCAATCCTCATAAATGATGCAATACATCATTCAGGTTTAGAATGTCCAATTCTCAAAATAGAATAGAATAGAAATAGAATAGAATACTCTTTATTATGTACACCATAAAAATTACAGATATAAATGTAGACATTTTAAACAAGGTGACACAATAGGCGGTCTTATCGCTAAAAGCGATCTTTTACAGACAACCTTTGGATGGATTCAAGGGAGAAGGAGAGACAATAATGCAGGTAGTGGTGTACCATTTACATATACAACAAATCCATACATACGTAAAACTATACTTATCTACATATAACATTATATACAATAATAAACATGAAACAAGAGCAAGGAAACTAAATGTAATGATGATGTTTAAGGAGAGAGGATGTTTTTGAATATATGTTTAATAACTCATAATAAGTCATTTATTTCATAACAAAATAAATAGTGTTGATAATTACACCTAACATAAGATAACTGTAACTTTTGTCAACAGCACAAAATGATCCGAAAACTATCATCACTCCGCTAGTTTTACTATTCAAAGAGTCTCTTAAATAAAAATCGTATAGTAATATAGTATCTTGCCCGTTCTTCTCCATAGAGATTTATATTTGGAATGGGCAACTAGCTTCAACTTCAATAATCTATATAATGTTCAATAATCAATAACTATCAAATAATTAAAATGTTTAGTAAAAGTAACCGTTTTGTCAATTTATTCATTTTGTTACAAGCCAAACCACCACCATAACCAACCAACCATAACCACCATATCAACCCCACCACCACCACTTACCATAACCAACCATAACCATAACCATTATAATTGAACCATAATCCAATACATAATATTTATTCAGAACCGAAGAGATTTTTTACAAAAAAACAAAACGTAAAACATTACCTACATCCATCATCTATACATATTGTTATATATTAAAGTCGCTGTTCATGTCTGTCTGTGTGACCGCGTTATTCTTCTAAACTACGCAACGGATTTTAATGCAGTTTTCACCATCACTTAGAGAATTTATTGCGAAAGATTGTATGTGTACCTTAGTATTAAACATACATAAGTATGTCAAATAAATCTCAATGTTTTGTTGTAAAAACCTCGTGAAGCAGGTGCGGGTTGCTAGTTTTATTATAATGCAGAAAATAATACATCATAAAAATAAGAAATCGTAAAAAGATAAGTCAACTTCGACACGGAGTTCACAGATGCAAATCTTACGAAGTCCCTTGTGTATCGTATTAGATATTTTTTTAAATATATTTTCTAGTTTAAATATTATTATGTTATATCTCTGTCTGCCTTTTTAGGCTGAGAACGTGATTTGATTTTATGAAGTTTATTTTATTGAGTCAGCCTTTTGTGAATGTAATGTGCGTTTATCAAAATTGAAGCCGTGTTTTCATATTATTATAGAGAATCTGAAAAAATATTGTAGCTTGTTTTTTTTTATGCGATCACTCAGTTAAGTATTTTTAGGCGTATTTTTATAGTAATGGGTACCTACTAGCTGTTGCCCGCGGCTTCGCCCGCGTGGAACGTGGATATTACACATAAACTTAAACCACATAAACTTACTTTTGCTGTGCCCGACAGGGTCCACGATTGTTTCCAAATAAATGTTTACCACCTAAGCCTACATTGTGGAATGCAATAAAAGAATTGAGTATTGAGTATTATCCCACGGAAACGTACTACCGGGATAAATTGTATGTCCAACACAAGTCATAGTCTCCCTGTGTGCCAAATTTCATCGAAAGCCATTTTGTCCTCAAGGCTTTAAAAGGTATCAGACAGGCAGAGATACTTTCACATTTATAAAATTATGGATAATGGAAATAGAAATTATGGAAAAGTATGGAAATATGAATAGTGTTTGACCGTCTAATAAATGGTAAAACTTTAACTAACAATCTTCCCTATTATTGACATACTTAAACTAAACTGAGGCAACGAAAGACTCCCCACGATTGAACCATACCATGTACATGCACAAAAACACGTGTGGCACTCGGGGACTGCCGCGGTAAAGCTATTGCATAGCATTTTTTATCAACTTATGCAATTATAATATTTTTTTTATTTTTTATTTATGCAGTATTTTTTTTTCTTTGATATTAATTCAAGTACAGTCGTACCATATACATACACGTTAAGCGAACGCTCGGCCGAGCTACATGGTAGGCGGAGTGCCCCGGTGTTAGGTTTTATTTGCGTTACGGAATTTCTTGATTCGGTCGCCGCGCTCAAAGCCCGCGATAAAAGCTATGCAATAGCTTAAAAAAACAAATACAAATCTTTTAATACTATACCGTCATAAAACCTAGAAAAGAGACATCACGATTGTTTTTTTTTAAATTATATTCACGGCACAAGTTCGCGAAACAAGTTTCCCGGGATCCGTGGATATGAATGGCCAAGTTCGATGGAACTTTACTCTTTACTCAGAGCTCAAAGTTTTGCTTCCGATCCGATGGAACCACATCAAAAGATATAACAAATAATATAAACAAATTCCAAATTCAAATGGATTAACTGTTTCTGGAGTAGGAGCGGAGTATTTATGTTTTGAATTTCGAATTTGTAATGTTTTGTTTTGTTTCGTTGTTTGTTACTGACGAGTCCTTGGTGACATTAACCTGTAACTGCTGTTGTATTTTTTAAATTGTGGTCTTGGAAGAACTGAACTGCGAAGGAAATAGGTGGTGAGGAAAACCTTATATAGCTGTACAAGGATTTTTTGGCGCGTGGCCAAGATTTGACCCAACGCCGCCATTTTCTTTTTCAATATACATTCCACAAATCAATTTCACAAACATGTAGGGACTAACGGCGCCTCCTTGTCAACGTCATTCGAGCGCCAAAAGATCTTTAAAGCACTGTAATTTAGTAATAATAAAGCAATTTTACGTAAATTTTCTACCTGCAAAGTAGCTACACAACCTTATTTGATTTAATCTCGGAAAAACATTTACCTGCCATAACTATATTAAAAATCCAAATTCGCGCAACTAAAAGTTTGTTTCCACATAATTTTCCCCACACCAACCTTATGATGACGTCATTATTCACTGCGAGCATGCAGCTTGCCTCATAACTTAGTCGTGACGTGACAAACCGTGCCGCCTGCTCGGCACCGGACATTACCATCATTTAACACTACCCTCCGCTATTTCATAGTCTTTCTTCAGTTTTCAGGCACTGTGTTATTTTTAAGGATGTTACCTAGGTACTATATTTCTACCTATAATCTTTCACCGATATTAATATTTTTATGTGTAAACTTAAACGAATCAAAAGGAGCAGGTATGTAAAGATGGCGGTGGCAGCAGGTGGCGGTTTATTGTTTCTGCTTACCCCCGAGGGAAGAAGGCGTGTAAGTATGTAAGGGTTTTTCTGTGATATTGAAAAATGATGTTTATTTTTTAGATTTGGTATTATACTACTACTAACATTATATGGATGTTTATCTGAAATAAAATATAAGAATTTGAATTAGCAAAAATTTTTACCCGACAAAATATTTAATATGAGGTCTGTGTTTCCTATTAGACTACTCTGAGAACAACACTCTTTTAAAGTTCAGATATTATCTTGGTCAGATTACGTGAGGACCATGCAGATTAGTTTTATTTACTTTCACCAGGAATGTAGGAATCTAAGTATTCACTTATTCAAAATGTGACTATATTCGTTACAAACGAGACTCGAAGCACCGACATTAAGCGCCAGCGCAGAAGTTGTAGCTATAATAGCTAAAAAATAAAATTGCCTTTATCACTACGATTAATTTATTATTAGGTAGACAATACTTATAGACGACTTTATCACGATTTCAAGAAACAGTTAAGCAATACGTAAATTAATTTAATTTAATACGTAATTTAAGCCTAAGTACCTTTGTACCTACTGGAAAATGCAAATTAGATTAAATTATCATTGGCGTCATTTCAAGGATGTTTCGATAAGATTAAATTACTTCATTTAAATAGGCTTAATTTAGCATTACCGCATCGAAATATTTCATAAGCATCTGGCCACCAATCTATTGTTGATGGTAAGTAGATAAATACAATAAACTTATAAGTTAAAGAAGTAAAAAAAAGCACTCTGGTACGGGGTAACTGCTCGATTACTATGTAGCGACATCTACATCGCCACATGCGAGCTACGCGTCACACAGACGCGACGTAACGCAAAATCCTGCATCGCGCAAGCAAAGTTTACCGCGCAACTAGCATATAGACAACGTACCGACATCAAACGTCGGGCAGTTGCCCACCAGATACAACACCCGTCTGGTCGGAGGATCCTCCTTCTTCTATGAAGGTATGAGGGAACTTTACACCCTGTTCTTCATCTCATACCTCTATAACTATGTATTTAGACTCGAGTGTCTATAAAAGTATTCTAATTCCATATAATTTTAACAGCTTTTATCAAATACATTAAAAGTACATAATTGATATCGCTCGAACAAATTGATATGGCAGCATTCTACCAGCAAAAGCATTGACAACGCCAAACTATATCGTTGTAGATTCCTACATAATCAACAGCCCGTTTTCTCAGTAAAGTCTGGATGTGTGCCCGGTTGATGGCAATAGGCTCGCCCCCTATTACATGGGACTTAAACATCACTGGCGAAATATGGGTGTGCTATGGGTACTCCTCTGCCTAAGTCTTCGGGAAAAACAGGCGTGATGGTGTTATTCTTAAATAAATGCCAACAACAAGATTGACGTTTTTTAATCAGCAGTTTTACAATTGAAGGTCGCGCCGACTGTTTATAGTCACCTAGACCCCGATCGCTAATCACTTTGATGGCTCTGATAACGAGATGCATTTATTTATTACTTAACTAAAGTTCGTTAGCCTTTGTCATAATAAACAACAATATATTATTTTTGCTTACCAAGCTTGGGCACCTATCCCATATCCGACGAGGAAGCGACTAGCTATCAACGATTTTCTCGCTCAAGAAACGTACAAAAGATTGTAGTCCCGTGTAATTAAAAGAGATACATATATTATTAGCAGCGGGGTAATTACGTAACACACTAACAGTAGGAATGGGTTTCATTTGGACAGTTCAACAACATTCATTGCGTTATTTACGTTGTTGAGCAGACAAATTTTTCGAGCATAAGAAGCAATATATTAGCAATAGGCTTCAAAATGATTCAGATTGTGATAGATAGTGTGTTACGTAATTAGGGTGCTGGTCGCTGACTGTTCACATCGCCGCGCCGGCAAGTTCTCGGCTGTCGCAGCGATTTGCACTATCAAAAACAATACTCGCTCAGCAACGCTCGCTTGGCGGGCAGAACACTCGCCGACAGACTGACGCTTGATACATACGCATACCAGCGAATAATCACTCGTCGCCGTCGGGCACTCGCTACTCGATGATCGCCAACTCTTATGTATGAGTTACATGCGAGTAGAGCTAGCAACTGCTAGCTCTACTCGCTTTTCGTTAATCGCCAGGGGCGGAAGAGGTACCTTGAAATGAAAGGAAACGATAAAAATCAGTCACTTGTCATTTCTCAAAGAAGTTAAAATCAGGTAAAAGTAATACTTATATAGTATTTTAATCTCACGAAGCGACTCGCGCTTTACTTGTGGTTACCCAAGTGTACAAACACGCAGTGGATGTTGGTGTGTAAGCGTAGGAGCTATAGGTACCGTCCGAGACAATGGAGAACTCGGAAGTGTGTGTGTGTGTGTAAACGTGTGTTCTGTGCTGTAGCTACTCTTCTTCACGCACACATTTACAGCGTGTTTGTACACTTGGTTACCTACTAATTTTATTACCACAAAACTGTTTTTCAGACATTTTGGCTAAACAACTGTTCAACAGGAGATTATTGTAGAACAAAAGGAAGTTTACAAGGGTAAACATTAGACGTCGATTCTAAAATGCGATCTATTGTTTACCCTTTTGCCCAGACCGAATAATAATTTTGTCAAAATACAGAAGAAATAAATAAAATAAATAAAATTTTATCTCTCACATCCTTCTCATCATCATCATCATCATCAGCATCATCAGCCTACAGCAGTCCACTGCTGGACCCACGCCTCTCCAATTGCACACCATTTAGTTCGATTTTGGCAATTCTCTTCCAGCTGCTACTAGCCACCCTGCGAAGATCGTCGCTCCGCCTAGCCTTAGGGCGTCCAACCTTACGTTTGCCGATTCGCGGTCTCCACTCATGAACACGTCTACCTCAACGGTCATCGGTTCTAGACTAATATGGCCGGCCCACTGCCACCTCACCTTGCTTATTCTGTGAGCTATGTCAACAACTTCCACCCAACAACAACACATCCACATCCACATCCTTCTCACCTAACAGAAGTTATGAATTCAAAACATTAAATTCACAACTCATATCAAAGGGTCAAAAGTACCCGACAATTGTGCTAAAACGACTGACCCTTGGAACCTTAAAGTTTCTCTCCATTTGACTTCAGTAACCCTTCAAAATGGTTGCTTCCTCCACACTATAATTTACTCGGCCTTATTCAAGTTTGTTTGTGTTGTTAGTTTTCTGTAAAGGTTTTACAGACTAACGAACTGCTACTTCAGATAATTAGGAGTAAAATGTTTAGTTTCCTTGTGGTTTATTTAGAACTTAGTTTAGGGTAGTTTCGTTTTAATTTCTGGCAGTTTCTGTTACTATGAGTCTTAGAATGGGATGTTATTTTTAAGTATCCGTAATAATCCTCCCGACCGGTTTCGATCACGGTGGCCAATCTCAACAGAGATTAGCCAAGTACGCAGGAGATATAATAGTGCACAAGTGTGTGCGCAAACACAGGTGCACTCTCTGATCCCTTACTCTCATAGTCCGATAGGACGGCAATTCGACACGACCGGGGAGAGATCAGGCGAGGATCAACGGCTTTACGTGCTATCCGAGGCACATAGGAAAGGACGTATGACGTATTCAGCTGCATCCAGTTAGACTGGACGCAGCCTCAACAAATTGGAAAAAGTCTAGGTAGATAATGATGGAATGATATATCCGTTTAGAATGTGTAGGCATCCTCCTGACTCCAGGCATCAATGTATCGATAAACGATGAATTAGGCCTTTCCAACTCATTTTTCCCCTTCGTTCCCCTTCCGAGGCATCCACAAAATAAATTTTCGTTAAAGTTTGTAAGTAGACATCTGTATCTTAAAACGCACCTTGTATAAACGCTAAGTTCAATTTTATATGCTAACAGAAAATTTTATAAAGAAAATCACAAGGTAATTTTAGAAACTACTACAAATCTTTATCTAAAAAGGAAATAGGAGGAGTGGCCTCCAACCCACTTAGATTCATAATACAAGTGCAGTGATGGAGTAATTGTTAGACGATGACGTAGATATTTGTCCAACACAACATGTTAATGATTAAATTCCTTACATTCATGTTCTGATATCGGATCTTTTGATGCTTCTCAGAAGTGGTGGACACACTCAAAATAATTGATACAAATAACAGTTCTTACGTGTACTCTTTAAGTACTTAACTCTACTTAACTTACCTTATTATGAAAGTGACCGTTTCGTACACTAATAATTCGTTTGCGGTAGAGCGAACACACCTGATTCCGTCGCTGTCCTTTTGTTCTTCAGAAAAGTCTAGTTGCGAGAACAACTGACTGTTGCACTGAGAACGTTGAATTCGTAGACAAGTGACATGTCTTGCTTTGTATGGTTGCCCCAAAACTATTTTTTAAATAATAACATAATAATAGTATCGGACGAAATTTAGTCTTCGATATTGATTGATACCATTTTCTAGACACGCCTTTATATTTGGCGGTCAGAAATACAGTTGAAAAATGGCGGGAAATCATTTACCGTCACTTTCTATTTTTCTTTTTTTATTTAATGGTACCCTAACCAGCCAGATGCAAACAGTACAGCCAAAGAGATTTTACTACAACTTTATACCTATAAAATACGAGAAACTTTCCCCGACCTATTTATTATATTGGCTCATGCGCAGCGTGGGTAGGGTGGGCAAAATAGCAACAACGCAACGGGGTAATTGTGTAACACATAAAATGACAGTTCATCCAAGTTCATTGCGTTATTTACGTTGTTGAGCACACAAATTTTTCAAACCGAAGAAACAATGGTTATGATTACCTTCGAAACCCTAGTATTGTGATTGAAAGTGTGTTATAATATATTAATTTAATTGCAATTAGGGTGCATGGAGCCTATTCTGTAAGTCCGTCAACGAAGATACGGGCTCGTATGAAAGTAGTTTGATATTTCAAAATGAACCCTACACCCGATTAATTAACCTTTTTGGACGGGCAAAAACACATCGGGGGTAAAAACAACTGTCAAATGGTGTTGTCATTCATTTTTAGTTCGGGCCTCGAAGTAATCTTATGTCCGTAGGTGATATGTAGTACCAAACGCCCGTAACTTCGTGCTTAGAGAGTAGATCCCCTGGACCGATCGCAGCGAATCTTGATGGAGGTATTTGCAAGCAACTGATGCCTTTTCCCTGAACTAATAAGGATGATGGTACGACTAGTTGTGAAGTTCTCGAAAGTTATCAATGAGTAAAGAATGTTGATTCTTCCAGATAATTACATCGGCATATGTTCTATTTATCCTCGCTGGTCTTAGGAGCCACGTAGCTGTTATTGACCGAGCGAGCGCGAAGCGCGAGCGAAGCGTCTCCATTTCAGCTTGGGCTAAAATGCTTCCGTATGTCCGGCTGTTCTCCTCTACAGACCGCATGTATCTACCGATTCTTGCGAAATCTTGTGAGCAGGTTCGATAATTATATGGATCATTTTTTCGATTCAGTTTTTCAAAAAATTTGAAATTGTCTGGGGTTAAAATCGTAAAAAAAACATATTTCAGCCATTTCGCGCTCTTTGCGCGCGCTTTTCATTTAAGGATTTTCTTTTAAGGTTTCTTTTATTCAGTTTTTAGCTATGCAAAGACAGAGTCGTGAGGTCTACAGCTCCCACATCCACTACTTTAGAAAAGACTCGGGGTTAAAAAATATACCCACTTTCAAATCATTACATAACATAACATTACGCCTGTAATCGTCGAAGGGTTAGGCAGAGGTGTAACTAATAGTACACCCACATTTCGCCAGTTATGTTAAGTCCCATGTAATAGGGGGGACCAGCCTATTATCATTAACTGTGCACGAATCCAGACTCCTGAGAAATTCTAGATGGAAAAACCCAATAACACTGCGAGACCTGGGAGTCGAACCCAGGGCATCATGCTCAGCAGTAGCAAATGAGACCACTACACTAATGAGGCAGTCCATATCCATAGGTTTTAGTCAAATATGACTCATCGTTAAGGCTCCCGCAGACAGGTGCGAAGCCACAGCGCCACCCGACTTTTGTAAAACAATTTCCATGAAGTGACACGTTGCGCTATCGCGTCGCGCCTGTTTGCGAGAGCCTTTATGCAGGTATAGGTAATAGTTCCGTATCACGCAATACACACAGATATGATACTGATTACTTTGATCTGATAAAATCTGTAACAGCTTTCCTGACGTCATAGCGTTTCCACCAATCACCACCGCCCTTTACGTAGGTAGGAGCCTTACCACGG
Source organism: Dryobotodes eremita (assembly GCA_917490735.1). Taxonomy (NCBI): domain Eukaryota; kingdom Metazoa; phylum Arthropoda; class Insecta; order Lepidoptera; family Noctuidae; genus Dryobotodes; species Dryobotodes eremita. Next base: position 8,764,526 of record OU823261.1, read on the forward strand.
GTTAATCTCTATTGTTATTAGTGTCCGACCGAACCTTCGGTTTCGGCTTTAGCCACCCTCGGCTTAAAAACCACCTTCGGCAAGCGCCGGAATTTCACAAAACTGGACAGACAAAACTGAGACTGATCGTGATTGTTAAGTTACTTTTAAGTAAATAGATATTATAATTGACATTAATTCGAAGTGACTGAATTTATGACAAGTTCGACAAGACAACATAATAAACTTAAAAAAATAAACATTATTCTATTTACTTTTAGCCAATCGTGAACTGAATTTCTTTCGGTTACCGGTTACCTTCGGCTTTGACTCGAAATCGGCCTTTGGTCGGAAACTACTTTTTATTAATGAAATGTTACATCAATCCACTACCTCGTATCGTGCCATGATCATCGATCATCTTATCATGATATTTTACACATGTATCATTATCCTCTTTCACAATATCCGGATAGGCACTATCTACTGAATTTGAATGGAATTATCTGCCGCATAAGTAACCCGGAACACACTCGGCGGTCTTAAAGCTGGCCATTCATCTGAAAGATAAATTTGATCTTAGTAAGCTCGAATTCAATTATTAATATGTCCTTGAGTTACTTGGAGACATATTACTGAATAATTTTATTAGGTGATGATTTATTTTAATTTTTATGTAATTTACTTTCTCTCTACACACGGTCTCTACATCTCTTTAACTACTTTCCTATCACAGGTATGCTAGAAGACTGCCGGGGTCGCGGATTATTCGAAAAAGTTACCGTGGCCCTGGCGCACAGGCAACTGAAGGAACACGGGTGGGTTTTAGTCAGTAAGAGTCTGACACGCCCTCCCGCTCCACCCTGAGCAGGAGAAGTTATTTGATGACTTCCCAACCAAAAAAGAAAAGAAGGTATGCTAGAAGAGATTTTTTTTAAATAAGAATTACCTTCATTGGCACATGCTCGCAGAACAGATTGCCGACGGGGCCGAACGGTTCTGGTGTGGCGTTGGTGGTGGTACCGGAAGACTTAGCATTGGAAGGCGTCACACAAGGTTAACCGATGACTTTGTGAAGACCGCAGGAATCCACTGGATGCGGGAAGCAAAGAACCGGTCGACGTGGCGGTGCTTGGGGGAGGCCTATGTCCAGCAGGGGACATTTTTCGGCTGAAATGGTGATGATGAAGCATCACCTTTGTTCGTATTTTTTTGTTATTTTTTCTTGTCTGTTTATATATGTGTGTACATAAATGGTTAAATATGTACATACAAATGTACCTGGAACTCCTAGAAGATAAATACTGTTGATCATTTTGCATTTGTCTGGGAAGTTCTCATCATCATCATCATTTAACAAATACATCTCTCAATTTTCTTGGAAGTTGTCCACTACTGTAGATAATATTATGTAAGGTAAGTCAACCATCGTCAAAATTCACAACGACCGGTCCTGTGCTTTCCACATGCAGCGGATTCCCTTAGTCTTCACCAGGTCGCCACTCAACCATACTTGTGGTTACTGGTGCTGTACCTTCCCTTTAACAAAAAACAAAAAATAACTGCTAGTATCTATACATTATTTATAACATTTAATAAATAACTAATACATTTTTCCTATCCCGATAAAATTATTGTTCTGTATATATTTGTATTGTATCAGTTATCGAAACACTCGTCAATCGTCACTCATTGCTATGCTATAATATATATATAATATATATAGATTATATGCCTTATCAAACACTCAAGAAAGGGCACGGTTTTGTAGTACATGCATCGATTAAACTATGGGTTCTAAATTCATTGCATTTTATTTTGTAAAGAAAGCCTTTATAAGATGTTTTCGATAGCGCAGCAGCCAAAGGTTAGGCATTAGGTACTGAAAGTTGAATTCTAGCAGTTATCTCCTTTTTACTAAAGCAACGTACTTAGTGGTATTTTATCTATGAGTCATTTAACCGATAAGTCATCAACTCAATCAGATTACTTTTATTTATCTCAACGTAAAATTGTTGCGATACTTATATTTTAATTATTGTCGTGTGATAACACATATGCTGCACCAACAATCGAAGAAGGTACACTACGCACATAAAAATCCCCGCAAGACTAAACACATAGTACTAAAGATAATAGATTAGTCAAAATAATCAATAGCTCTGTTGATAACGTTATCTATACTCACTACACAGCGAAATGTTTTGCCAATGTTAACGTGTCATTCGACGTAAGCAATATTGTATGTCTGTTGTGTAACAAAAACTTAATATATTGTGGAAAATCAATGGCGGATGTACGTGGAAACGGTGAAACACTCAAAAAAAGTCATTTTGCGAGGTTACATAAAAGGATACAAAACAAATATGAGGAAATGCAAAGAAAACTTGAAAAATCCAAATCAGTGGACTCGTTGTCATCACTCAAAGAAGATTACGTCTACAAAGAACCAAGATATGCGAGCAGTGCTGATATTAATAGAATTGACACGATCAGCAACGTTATGCCTCTAGAGAAACATAGTGTGAAATACAGTGTAATAGAAGAAGAAATTCATAAAAATGATGCGTCTTTCGAATTCATTACTATCAGAGAAGCAAGTATATCTGAATCTGAAGTTACGCCGTCGCCGTTTGAGAAAAATGAAAATGACAGTGAAACAAACAGATTTTTTGGCGACGACTTCTGTACACTGAGTCTCGATTCGTAAGTTGGTTTTATTTTTTCTTATAACAAAGGCCAATTTCAATATAATGAGGAATTTTCCCAATATATTTTCAGATTAAATGAAGTGGCCAAAGAAAGCGACGAATACGCAACGCCCGCTCCCACACCACCCCCAACAATTTCAATTCGTAATAAAATTGGCACGCGGATTAAAGACGCAGTAAAAGACAAACGGAAACAAAAGGAGAAAGATAAAATAGAGAACGAGAAAAAAGAAAAAACCCGGGAGAAAGTCGAAAAGGTCCTTTTTATTTACATTTCAACTGGATGTTGTCACGATTACGATTAGAAGAACTCTTCTTTTAATGTTTACAAAATTGTTGTCGCTTCAGAATTGTTTTGCCTGTTACGATTTATTGGAATTTATTTCTTTTGAGCAAAAAAATCAAGGGTTGTAGACTGAAAAATCAATAAGGGATTCTTTGTTTTCAGTTTATTTTCAGCAACACCAAGCAAGACAAAGTAAAAACAGTCAAAAGAACAAAAGTGGCAACGGTGTCCATCGCAATAATTGAAGCCACTGGTCTGGAAGCTGACATTTTGGAGGAAAAGGCCCGTTTATTGTTTTGCCGTTTTAGGTAAGATAAAGAAATTGTTTACGTACTAAAATGTTTATTACGGATTGTAAATAAAACCGGTTTTTGCTGGAAAACGGGACTTAGAGTAATGTTATCATGTTTGTTTATTTAAATAAAGATTTAGTATCTGTCGAAAGTGATCTCACTTTTAATTGCATACGATTATTATAATTTATATCCAGCATGAACTTTCTGTTCATTAGTAATACCGGTATTAAACTGCATTCATAAAATTGTTAATGTTAAAGGTATGTATACCTTAACATTAAAGAAAACAATTTTAATATATTATTAATTTTACGTGTCTTTATTAAACACCCACATAACTTTATTCAGATTGGGCTCGGAGAAGTACAAGTCAAAGGTAATAAAAAGCAATACATCGAAAGCTAAATGGCAAGAATTATTCAATTTCAATTTGTATGATGATAATATTGTGGAAGTATCTCTATGGGAAAAGGACTTTTGTGTTGGCAGGTAAATTGCTTCACATCCATTTGTATATGTTTTAATTTTTGCGTGATATTAAATTAAAAAAGACTTCATAACATTTATAATTTGTTACACGCGCTTATTAAATTATATTAATTTTGCAGACATATTTATTTTGATAACATGTTTGCTTACTGTTGACACGACTATATATTTAGGTGTACATATTATGAAGTATATATGTTAGGTACTTTCAGCTCACTGAAAAAATCAGCAAAATATAAAACAAACCAGTTGAAAAATTCATATCTACCAATTCATTCTTCAAATATAGTTAAATAATATTCTCAACAAAAATATTCCAATTTCAGAACCAGTATTGATTTAACAGAAATGGTAAAGGAGAGAACACACAAAATGCGACTCAACTTGGAAGGAGATACGGGAAGCACAGGACTATTTATTTTGCTCACTATTACTGGATTCTCCCTTATAAGCCTTGACGATTATCAAGAGACGCAGAGAAGACTCGATACGGTCGCAAAGAATTCTGTAAGTTTATTGACATTTTCTAACGAACAATAAAGCTTAGTAATAACTAAATCTTCTTCTTCGTGTCCATGGCACGACATAAAATTATATTTAGCTGGCCCCAAACTTCGCCACTTCCACGGCAACAACTAAATAATATTTAGATATTCCAGGGTTCAGAAGTGTATTCTGTAAAACAAACCCGCCTTACTTTTTTTGCCTTTATTAAAGATTGAAAATTAAAAATACACGATGACAGCAGCTCTCGCGAGCGAAATTTTCAAAGGGTGATATTACACACTACAGTTGGTACGTGGTATGTAGAAAAATTATGTTAAAACAAAAGGCAATCTGACGTATCAGGCTCCAGAAAGAAAGATGATTTCATCACACATGAGATGAAGACTGCAGTAAAAGTAGAACAAAAACTACCAGATCAACACACGACAGGTTCACGAAAAAACTGCGCCGGTTTCCAAAATCTTAAAAAAAAATCTTTTCTTTGCAGCCCTGGTACAATTACAAAGATGACTCTGGTGAAGTTGGCACCCTAATGGTAATAGTTTATGGTGCCAAGGGACTGTCAGGCAGCGAGTGTCATTGTGTTCTCGAACTTGACAACGAAAGACTGCAGACTCCAACTGAGTTCAAAACACAGGACCCTAACTGGATGAAGATATTTACTTTGTGAGTAGACTGTCAGGGTTTTGAGAAGATACAGCATATCTGACTACACTTAAGAACGAAACACAATAGCGTTGTTTCCACCCCCGATATTTAGAAGTTAAAATCTGGAATGGCAGATTAAGTAACAAATATATCGTACGTTAATTTGAATGCAACGAGCTACAATTAACAATTCCGACTGAGGCCTACTTGCACCACGAATCACTAAATGAAACATCTAGCGTATTTAAAATTAAAACATAATTCCGTCTTTGTCATCTTCAAACGATTGACAGAAATATAACAATGTTTTTAATTTGTATATCACTAAATGTATTTAGTGATTTGGGGTGCAAGTGGACCTTAGAATTTTAGACATCAGTCATAATAAATGTATTGACAATTTCGTTCACGAACGATAAAACAAAATTTGATGGTCTTGAGCTCAGTCCACGAGATGAGTTTCCAATAATGAATTCTTCGTTTAATTTCAGTGAAGTTACTGATATTACTTCAATCCTAGACATCACCATCCACGACGAGAAGAAATCTGAAGACGTGGGCTGTCTCTCACTACCTTTGCTGAAGATCAAAAGTGGCGAGAAGAAATGGTACGCGCTCAAAGACTCCAGTTTACGAGACAGAGCTAAAGGGAATAATCCAAGGATTTTACTGGAGATGAACCTCACTTGGAAACTTGTAAGTATACTTTTTATTCCTTGATACTACTATTTCACCTGAAGTGCACGTAGTTATTATAAAGCAGTATTGAAAGTGGGATTTGCACTACCAATAGTTTAAGCAAAAACAGTAAAAGTGTGGATAATCATCGTCATTCAAAATATTTTTCTACAAATTCTCGTGTTACGGTGTTAGGTACTTCGTATGAGTGGTGTCGAGTTGAAAATCTGCGATAAAAAACTTAGTTCGCTTTCGATTTGTGTGCGGTCATCTCAGCGAAGTTTGAAATAAACTTTAACAGAAATATTTAACTTAACTTAGGATAAGTCTGTCAGACCCTTCCGCTCGCCCCAGGGCGGAAGACATCCCTGAGGATTTCCACACCGGAACAAAAAAAAAGGATACCCGTATTTCTCATTGTTTGCGTACATACTCATTATCGACAGCATTGGCAAACTGGAAACCAAGCCCAAGTTCCAAATAATGATGCTCAAACAAATGATTCATTTTGTCTCTCTCATTAGAACAATGGAAATAAACGAGGTATAAAACATACGTAGAAAAACTGCCTTTTCCTTATAATAATATCTGTCTAGCACTTGACAGAGGAAAATAAGACAAACAGGAAAATGAGACATGATACGAAGAGATAATGAGAAATTGGTCTTGTTATAAACTAATATCTTAATATCAATTTCATTCATTAATGCATAGTGCGGTATAATTTAAAAAAAATAGTAGGATATATTTTTTGGAAATATCAATCAAACCCCGAAATCTCAAAAAATTCAGCATTATAATTCAGAGGTATTTTTCATGACAAAGATAATTAATGATCAGTGTATTGTTTTTTAAACTATTCTCCACAACTTTTTTTCTCGCGCAGTTAGACCTGGGCCGGCAGTCTCGACATTGATACCGACAAAAATCGGTCGTTAAGTCCAATCGATGTCAAATTTCTCTAATAGATTTTCAACCTTATGCTTTGGAAATAAAGTTGAAAATCTATTAAAGGAATTTGACATCGATACGACTTTGCGACAGATTTTTGTCGCTATCTAATGTCGAGACTGCAGGGCCTGAAGTGCCTACAAATATGTACACACTTCAAATCGCACGCTATAAAATTCGGAAAAAAAAAATTGTCGTCAAAAAAAGCATCTTCACCCACTATTATAACCTTTCTATGGTAAAATGGTATGGTATTCATATTTTAATCTCTAATTCATTATTATTCATTCATTAATAGGTTAATAATATAGGCTTTGTTTTTGTATGGAAATATTTGTATGCCTTACTATGGCAGGGTAAGCTGGAACCAATATTGTAACATCTATTGTACCATAACCTAACAAATAAACATATTTGATTTGATTTGAAAAGAAATATGTTGAACTATGCCAAACAAACAAACATAATAATAACAATTAAATTATCCATTTTCAGGTTAAAGCATCAGTCCGCGTAGTCAACACAAAGGAAGTGAAATTTCTAGAATCTAAACAAAAACTAGACAGACACACGTTTTCTAGAAACCTAGCCAGAGCTAAAGTGGTGTTCAATTGGACCATGGGCGCTTTTAGAGTAATGAAGTAAGTTTTTTTTTGTATGTTTTATTTAAGACCAAAGATTTAAATCGTTAGGTTTGCCCTCACCGTATTTATGTCGTGAAAAAAGTGTCCACAAAGAAGATTGAGCTCTCCCCCTATATGGCGTTTCCATGGCCACTGCGACATTGTGCGTGTCCGAGGTAGGGTTGCCAATTTTTTTATTTATAATATAGTATTTTCGAAGCCATTGCATGTAAAATATAGTAGAAGGCTAGAAAAATAAAAGTAGTATTTTTTTGATGACTCATAACTATTATTACACTCTATATTAAGATTACAAGATACCAATTAATTCAGCCTTTCTTTTGAAATGAAAATTTATAGTAGTTTCGCCTACTATATATATATTTTTTTGTAATATAGTATTTAGGCCTCTAATATACTATATTATATGGTAGGGTTGGCAACCCTAGTCCACCTAGCTTCTGACGTTTCATAAGTGCCCATGTTGGTTTATGTGAAATAAAATATTTTGATCTGATTTGATTTGAGTCAGAGGTATCAAAACGAACCAGAAACGAGACGATCTTTCGACGCAGTAGGGCGAATCTAACGATTTAAATCATTATTTTAGACGCAAAGATATTTGCAAATTTATTATTTCTGGATATTCTTTATTACTATTTTCAAAGAGGAAATTAATTCCCGCAAGTAACCTGTTTGTAACAAACGCACAGTGGTTACCAAATATTGTCATATTCCCCACACATGGTAAACGGAGTCATGATTGCAGAATGCGTTGATACAGGTAAAGGATGACCTAATTGGTACATTGCGATTTAGGATTCCATTAGTGCATTTCACATTACGAAAGGAATAATTTGTTGTCCTTATAACAAAACCTAACACCTCTAAGGGCCCGTTGTTTGATCAGTAGTCAAACATACTAACAGTTAAAATGCGTTAGTTAAACTAACAATTAGTTAAAAATTACAGAATTATGTTGTTTGACAAATGGTTAAGCTAACTACAGTTAAAAAAAATGACAATTTGCTATAAAAGTTAACCATGCGCAGACAGAGTAGTTAAACTTTGACAGCTATTGAGTATTGTCAAGTGACTCATTGTTAAATTGACTAATGGTCATGTTTAACTATGTATCAAACAACGGGCCCTTAGTGATCGACAAAACAACGACGTCTTGGCAACAAAATTATATGCTGAAACATTCTTGCACTAAAAGCGCCGTATCTAGCAAGTGTTGGAAAATTCTCGGAAAGTTAGCACTTCCAAGTTGAATTTTCTCCTACACTAAGTGCGCCACTTATTGGCCTTGATCAGCTCGTTTCAACTAATTAGGGCTTTAAAACTACAGCCTTTATTATAAAAGTGTGTTAACAGCCCGCTGCTTTAATAAGGAGTTTTTCATTTTAGTTTTATGCATCACTAACAATTGCATAATCAGCTTATAATGTTCCCACTGCTGGGACATAGGCCTCCTCTCTTTGAGAGAGAATAGGCTGCAATCTACCACGCGGGCCCAGTGCGGGTTGGTAGATGTCACATGTCTTCGAAGTTTTGGTTCTAGAACATGCCGGTTTCCTCACGATGTTTTCCTTCACCGTTTTGAGAGCAGTGGTGATGAAATTATTTATACAAAGTAAAGCGCCTGCCTGGGTTCGAACCCACGATCTACAACTCGTAAGTCGGAGCCGATACCACTGGGCCACTACTGCTCTGTCTCTCACTCACTAACAATTATTGTATTACACACAACACAATTTTATATATACAATGACATGAGTATTTACTTGTAAAGTATTATATTATTTTAATTTTTGTGAATGTGAGGACTATGTGGGTAATTGCTTTCTTCTTTTTTTCTAATTTAATTTTAATTATGATCTGGCAGTTTGAGTAATTTATGCGGCCTACCTAAATGTCCTTTCTTTGGTATTGTTCATCGAATCGTTGAGCTCCTTAAGTCCTGACTTCCTGAGTCGAGCTGCACGATTACTGACAAATGCGTGCACTGACTGGACAGATCCAATCAATCTGTGTGGTTCTTTCCTCAAAAGACCATTTCAGATACCAATCTGCATGGTCTTCGCATGACCTGACCAAGATTATGTCTGGACTTTAAAAGAGACTGTGACCACTGAGTTTGTTTCGGCCTTTCTTCTCAGAGTAGTCAGATAGGTAATGCCGACCTCATCTAGTTTAAAAAAACATGATTGACGTGTAAAAGTGTTTGTACAAACCTACTGACAGAAATAAAATCATTTATCATTTACAAAGATTTTTTAAATTGACACATTTATCTCGTGTCTACGCAATTTTAGGAAAAAAATATAAGTGAGTCTAATTTCTGTGAAAGATAGTAAACATTTAATCCGATGTGGCTTTATTCTTCTTTAAGAAATAAAATGTAATGAAATTCATGTGAACAGGAAAATGCTTTATACTTATAAAATGTCGAAGGTTCATTCAAATTATACCTAGCAGTAAGATGGCTGAAATAAAAAATATCTAAGAAACTTTATTAGATAAAACAAGATTAATATCTTCAATTATTTACAGATCATGTTTCGAATGGGAGTCAAGAAAAGCTAATATAATATCATTAACAATATGGCTGCTCTTCTGCTGGTTCTTCAAAATTTGGATGTTGCCGCTAATCATACTTATTCCATTCTTCTGGTACCGGCCTCCCAAATACTTCCTTGTTCGATGTAAGTATTTTTTTTATATTGGATAGGTTCTTGTTTTACCACAATTCCACCAAAGAAACAATGATATAGGTCGTAGAAAAAGTTTTTTCGTGTAATCTCTTTGGCTGTACGGTTTTTATCTGGCTGGTTTTGATACCATTAAATAGATGATATTTTAAAGAAGAAAAATGAAAAGTAAAAACGATATCCCGCCATTTTTCAATTGTTTTTCAGACCGCCAAAATGAGTGAATCTAACGAAGAAATTCGATACATTCTGGAGTTTTATTACAAAAAAGGGAAAAATGCGACACAAGCCGCGAAAAAATATATGACGTTTATGGAATTAACGCAGTGTCAGTAAGAGTAGCACAAAGTTGGTTATTTCCGGACTCCCCCGAAAAAAATCCAAAATTCCCGGACTGAAAAAGCTTGAACGTTTTCAGTCCGGGTATTTTGATATCAAAGATGCAGCTCGCTCTGAACGGCCTGTTACGGATAAAGTCAATGCCATTTTTGAAAAAGTGCTGCAAGATCGAATATTCGTAGTTACGACTTAAGTGAAGAGTAGGGGTTGACCATGTAAAAATGTTGAACCATTTGAAAAGGTCTGGGTGTACAAAAAAGCTCGGTATCTGGGTGCCACACGAACTTAAAGTCTTGAATTTGTATATAAAATACAAAAGAACTTTAACTTTACATTATGAGAACTGATTCATTGTGACTACTAGCCTTTTTTTTTTTTTTTTGGGAAATCATCAAATGACCTCTCCCGCTCTGGGCGGAGCGGAAGGGCGTGTCAGACTCTTACTGACTAAAAAACCAACCCGTGTTCCTTCAGTTGCCTGTGCGCCAGGGCCACGGTAACTCTTTCGAACAATCCGCAGCCCCGGCAGCCATCGGTCTTATCGGACCCCGTCAATTTTGCTGACATCTCTTTGAGGCGCGCGTGGAACACGACGCGCCGTCGACCCGGGCCTGGTCCTTACCGGACGGCGAGCTGCCCATTGCTCGCCGTCCGCAAGCCCGCACCCGGTTAAAGTTATAAAAGCCAAAAAAACATCTTAAAAAAACTGGCAATAAAAATATCTTATAAAGTAAAAATTAAAATTTCTGGGCCTGGTCCTTTAACTTTAATATTTGAATACATAATAATATTTTGTGATTCAAGCATCGCCGCGGCGGAGGACCGCTAAATAAATAAAATAAAAAACAAAACCAATTAGTTATACGTATTATAAAGAACTATACTAGTCTGAAATTATGGATAGTTACCTATTTATTTTATTTGTTTTAGGGCATACTTACGTATGAACTTAGTTTCGTACATCAATCTATCCCATTCGGGTCGGAGCACTTCGTCACCGTATGCAGTCCTCCGACTCGACGACGACGCATAAATCACAAAATATTACTAATTTAATATTTAAATATTAAAGTTATAGGACTAGGCCCACAAATTTTATTTTTTACTTTTTAAAGGTTATTTATGTCGAGGGTTTTTTTAAATGTTTAATTTAATTTTAATTTTTGAACTTAGTTGCAGAAGAAATTATATATATATATATATATATATATATAATTTCTTCTGCAACTAAGTAAATTATATATATATATATATCTATATATCTATAATTTCTTCTGCAACTAAGTTCAAAAATTAAAATTAAATTAAACATTTAAAAAAACACAGAAATTATATATATATATATATATATATATATAATTTCTTCTGCAACTAAGTAAATTATATATATATATATATCTATATATCTATAATTTCTTCTGCAACTAAGTTCAAAAATTAAAATTAAATTAAACATTTAAAAAAACCCTCGACATAAATAACCTTTAAAAAGTAAAAAATAAAATTTGTGGGCCTAGTCCTATAACTTTAATATTTAAATATTAAATTAGTATATTAAATTAGTAATATATATATATATATCAATAAATAAAAAATACTGATCAAAAACGATTCTAAAAATGACATATCTTCTATTTTGTTTTTCAAGAGTGTACTAGTGTGCTGGATATCCTAGCTGCAGCATCATACCAAGAATTCCATAATCTTGCATAGTTATGTAGCATACATGGGTGTTTTAAATTTTAAATCACACATATGTTTGAAGGTAAAGTAAATACCCATTATACGACTAAGATCCCTACCGCACGTAACAAAAGACCAGGTTTCAAATTTTAAAAAACCGCATCCAAATCTGTTCACCCGTTTAAAAGCTATGGTGCCACAGACACACATACACTCATAGCGGTCAAACTTATAACACCCCTCTTTTTGCGACGGGGGATAAAAAACCTGCAATAATTGATACACCATAGGTACACTTTTGATAAAGTTCTAACACAGTGTGTGCTATTTAATACCAGCCTATTATTATCCCACCGCAAGCCAATGGCCTCTTCTTATACAGAGAAGGCACGAGCATTGATCACCACGCTTGCTCAAGACGCGTTGGCGATTTCAGACTTATATTAAGTAATAGTCAAAATTTCCTTACGATATTTTTCCTTCACCGTGATGGTTCCTCATGATGTTATGTCAATGTGCTATATATACGAGAAGCAATTCGAAGATATTCCTAAAAAGAAAATGAATTCTTTGAAATTGAATTCTTCTCCATAGAGATCTGTTTTGGAATGGGCAACTAGCTTCAACTTTCTGACTTACTAACCGACTGTTTGAAAATTCAAAAATGCCTGTAAATGGTTAAATTGAAATAAATGCTTTGAGTTTGAGTTTGAATTCATCTTGAGAATCTTACCCAACACTTTACACTGCAACTGGGCTTTTCCCACTAGACGAGACATTCAGTATTCCTTTTCGTAATAACTCTGAAAATATTTTTTAAATTAGTTAGCGCCCGCAGTAGCCTACTCAGCAAAAAGTGGACGTTCCTTTTCTTTTTAACTTTCTGGCGTTGTATCAAGATTGTGTTCAATTTAGACAGCCCAGATTCTGTGGCAGACACTCCAGAGTTTTAAAATAAAAACTTATTCTGGAATTGTTTCATACTAATTATTCACTTTGCAGTCCAACGCATCGGTGATTATTGAAACGCTTTCAATGGTATCTTGAATGTATTGATACCTTTATAACATTTTAAAAATGGTCGATATTAGTGCTACATGGGGCCTTTTTAATAAAATCGACAGATGACAGGCGACAATCCGACAATTTGTCAATTTTACAAGTTTCTTTCATACATTTTCTGTTATATTAGCACCAGTCGTGAAAAAGTGTAAATTTTGTAAATTTTTGACAAATATGTCGCATTGTCAGTTATTTTAAATATGGCCCTGGACTGATTTGTTAAATTAAATAGGATCTGAGACGTACGTTTTTATAGTATTTGTTTTATTGCAGGGCAAGACTATTTGTTCAAGATACAACCAATAGACGATGATGGTAAAAAGGAAAAGGTAAGAACTTATATATTTACTTGTAAAACTATATTTCAGCAGATCGTAGTAATTGAATTTTTTATTGCTAGAAATTTATACTTTTTCACTTCAAAACAACACGACAAAAATAAAACGAATGTGACATTTTTAATTACAGGAAGAGAAAAACCAGTCATTGAGACAAAAACTAAACAGTTTAACAGATATGGTGCAAAGTGTGCAGAACTTCATTGGAGCATTCGCAAATCTCGGCGAAAGTATTAAAAAGTGAGTGGAATACAACATCCCATAATTATATTATACAAGGTATTAAAATAATAGTTTAGGAGGAAATTAAAGCATAATTTCTTCTTCTTTTCGGTATAAACTATAATAAATATCTAAAACCGATAAAAAATTTGGCCAGCCAGCATGGTGCAATGTTGGCAACTGTCAAGGGTGCGCCTGACATGTGGTGTTGCCACTTCTGGAGGCTTTTATAAAGCACCTATGCTCACGTACATTTTTAGCATAGAAGTACAAATGAATTAAGAATAAAAGTACAAATTAAGGCACTATGACCTCTATAGCCTACATGAATAAAACATATATTTATTTAAAAGACCTAAATTTATTATTAAAAATGTTCGCGGTTGACCCACCTTCACTCTGAGCCTTCACACCAGTGTTATGGTAGGGAAATTTCTAAATAGCAAGTCAAAGTGAGAAGTGTCAAAGGGACAGGTGTCAAAGTGACAGGTGTCAAACTATGAAATGTCGACTAAGAGGGTAACTTGGGTAAAAAAAACTTCCTGTGGTACTACGGGATCGCTTGGTAGTTCTACGGGTTTTTTTTATCAACCGACAAAGACGATAGAGAAAATGTGCTGAATTTAATGTTTGAATAATTTTGTTCGCAGCCTGTTCAACTTTACGGTACCATTCCTCAGTCTTCTGGCGATTTTCATCATACTGGTGATCGCATTCGTAATGTTTATGATCCCGACCAAATACATATTCATGATTTGGGGTAAGTTCACCAGTATTGTATTGTTTTGTAATAAAACAAAATTACTTGAAAAAAAAACTATTTGACCCATATTCACCGAAAACTAAACTTTTTCCAGAATATCAATAAAATAAACTGCCAATAAATAGACTTGAAACTAACAAAAATAAATAATAATACTTACCTACTTTACAATATTTAACGATTTATTTTGAAAAATCATTGTTCATTGATATTACAATGAAATCTATTTTGTAGAATTAATTGTAGTAAGAAAGAAAAAAACGTTGTGTTTTTCCATTGTAGCTAACTTTTCTTATCAATCTTGCAGGAATTCACAAGTTCACACGAAAAATATTACGACCCAATAGAGTACCGAATAATGAAATACTTGATCTGCTGTCCAGAGTACCTAATGATGAAATATTGGTAAGATATTAGGTTGAGCTTACTTTCTCACTCCATCATTATTTATCGGAACATTGTAAGAGCGGTTACACATGACAACTTTTTGTAGCGATACAAATGCGCGACTTCATCCTAGCGATGTAAAGGTAAACGGTTTGCGACTTTATCGCGACTGAATCGCAGGACGACGCAATCTGCAGGAGTGCTTAAAAAAACGTAATGTGTAACCACCCTTAATTTTAAAACTCCCACTCGTATTTATCCTAAATGAAATGGAAACATAAATGAATCCTACGCAAATAATGATATCCATGAATAGTTTCAATTACATGCAACGTTTTTCACGATATCGCTTTAAACATAACCAAGAGCTCCCGTTTAATTAAAAATACATAATTTAACTATATTGACCACGGCATGAATACTAACAATTTTCTTTCGAAAAACACAAGTTTATGAGGTTATTTAAATATTCACTGCTTTATCATAATTGATTTGTTAGCACATTTTTTCTTCCATATTTCTAGTAGCCGTCATCTTAGTTTCTTTTTCTCAGCTTTTATCAGTTGTCTCTTTTCCTTAGGCCCCATGAACATAATGCATGTTTCTTGCATGTGGCATACAATCAAATTGAAGCAGCAAATTGCTTGCATCCTCTAAACAGTTTAGACGATGGTTCTTTTTATTGTTGCTTCAACTTATGGTACGAGTATGCCACAGTGAGTTAAATTGCACCGTGTGAACCAGGCTTTACACTTTTCTTTTTAAATAGGTACTACAAAATTAGTACTTATTAAGTTCCAGTTCATTAAAGTTTTAAAGCTGTCAACTACAGTTACACTTAGTTTCCTAGTTAACGTATTGGAGAGATCCGATCGGCTTGCAGTCCTTATTTATCGAGAAAGTTAATAAGTCCTTTCTTTTACCTTTTTCAGCTGAACTGCGAAGAGATATCTCTAGAGGAAGTGCCAGAGGAGGATGTGATAAACTAATGATCTGATAATATAATTATCTAATTATAGTATAAAACTGTAATTATAAGAATTGTGATATTTATACGGTAGTGAATGGTAAATAGAATATTAATCGTATAATTTTTGGTTTGTTATTTATTATCTTTAAAGCAAAAGGAGTATGTAAGGATCGTAGTAGGTGGCGTTCTGTAGTTTCAGCCTACCCTCATGGAAAAAGGCGTGAGTTTATGTATGTCTGTAATTTTTGGTTCGTTGTTAGTACCAAATTTGTTAGTACCTTTAATAAGAAAAACCCTGTGTTATATTGTCCACTTTATTCCTCCTTTCTCTTGAGTTGTGATTTATATTTCGTATCAAGTGAACAAATAGCTCTGTTGTCTAACCAGCTAGTTATTACCTACAACTTAATATGGACCATGGACCACTTTTTTTTAGCGTGCCAATGACAATCTATACAGCGTGACTTGTAATTTGACGTATTTCTTCCGACGTGATAGTGTGACCCATTTGGAATAATTAAGCACCCCATAAGATCTAGGCAAAAATTCATGTGATTCGAGAAAACACTAGTAGGGGAGCCCACGATGCTAAATGGGGATTTACTCGAGCGTCGTAGAGACCTATTGGGTTGCAAAGCTTAGATGATAAGAAGAAAAAAATGTTATATGATATATACCTTTACATCGGTGGGGGAAGCGGCTATAAATATGTAAAAAAAAACTGTTGCATGGACATCCTCGAGCGCGTCAGATATTGATAGCATCAATGCCCTACGTATTTTTAATAATGTACGTATGTTAATCTGATCGTTTGCATGATGCGGGTGGTTGTATGTAAGGGTTGAAAATGAAAAAAAAAAAAAAATATCGAGCGCGTCATATTTTCTAAAGGA
Organism: Dryobotodes eremita; assembly: GCA_917490735.1. Classification (NCBI taxonomy): domain Eukaryota; kingdom Metazoa; phylum Arthropoda; class Insecta; order Lepidoptera; family Noctuidae; genus Dryobotodes; species Dryobotodes eremita. The sequence goes on from OU823261.1 coordinate 8,781,065, forward strand.
GTGTTAAGTGCACCAAAAAAAAGCTCTCATTCACTAATCTGACGATTTCGATGGGACGCAAACTCGCGGCCATTTTCATAATGTGCAAAAAAAATTCGCTATTTTGAAATACTGAAGCGCGTCAGATTAAGATATATATGGTTCATCTTTATGTTCTAAACGTACTGTCTCATAATCTGACGATTATCTAGAGGGATTCGCCTGATCTGACAAAAAAAAATTAGAAAAACGGTTCACCTTAAAGGCTATCCTTGCAACTTCCCGCTAATTCCATTCCTGGGCGCTTAAAATTGTACTTATGACATTTTTGAGCTCAAAATATAATTTATGTTCAAACAAATAATATTTCTACGCATTTGAGCTCTCCCAGCTCGAAAGTCTGATAGAAGTTTCATAGAACACTATTTTTTGAATTTTCAAACCGCTATAACTTTTGAATGGATCAAGCAATTTTCACGCGGTTGGCGGCATTCGACGCAGTTTTATCATCCTCATAAGTAATTTTGCAATTTAATTGATCGAAACAAACATTTCGGAGTAATCCCGAACAAACACTTTTTCGGGTTTCTTTCGTTCACGATATCTCTCGAACGAATCAATCAATTTTGACCAGCTTGGTGGCGATCGACGTGGTTTTTCAAGCTCAAAGGCGGATTAGTTTTTGAAGTTGATCGATAAAGCCGTTTAAAAGTTATTCCAAAAAAACCACTTTCAAAAAAAAAAACCTTATTTTTTTTGAGATTTTTCAAAATTTCTTAAAATCTATCGGTCCGAATCGGTTCAAATTCACAGGAAATCTAATTTTGAGGGAAATCTTTAGAACGCCGTTTAGTAGATTCCGATCGGATCCAGAATCAGGAGCATGTGTTTCGGAGCTATTTCCCGAAACTTCCGGTGTATTGTCATGTTCCACTACACTTTGATCTTGTAAATACTGAAAGTCTCGCGGTATTTTAATTGCAGTGAATAATTTATAGCACTTTGCGTGATATAAATCATTTAATGATGATTCCATCGACAATTCGAGGTTATCATATGTTCCTCGAGACTTTCGGATAACCGGGTTGCTCCGACGATATTCCAAAATATTTACACATTTTTTTAATGTTTCTACCGTAAATTTAATTGTTTTTTGTAAGGTACTTTCACCACAAAATACACATTTTAAATTAATATCACTCATATTAAATATTTATAAACTTTAATTCACACAAATAATATTAAAATAGCAAAAAAAGCCAAAACGTTGGAAACACGTTGTAAACAGTATGCCACGAACGAGTCTTTATGATCAGCTGTGATGGCGTCATGGCAGCAGAAATCAGAGTGGGGACGGAGTGAGAGAGTAATAGATAGAGAAAGAGTGAGAGAGGAATAGAAACGCGGAGAAGGAAATGTAGGCATCACGCCGCTGCACGCATTTAACTTTATCGACGATTTTTTGTTATTTCGGCTTGCGGAAATCGTCAGATTATATATTTTTCATTATTCTTGAATTATTTCCTTCAAAATAAAAAAAAATTTTGCTACGCTCGAGAATGTCGAGATGACTTTTTTTTTTACAACTTTGTTGCCCTCCCCTTTCTTTACGTCATTCTCAAATTGTCAGATTAGTGGAATATACACTTTTTAGGATGTAATTAACTCACCCTACCTTAATCTGACGCGCTCGAGAATTTCTGATGATCAATTTTTTTTTACTAATCTGATCCTGTATCCTTCACGGACGGCCTTATATATGGGCCTCATGTTTTGTGGAGGTACTTAACCGGGTACAAGGTATCCCCCTGTATATTAATCTGCCGCGCTTTAGTAAATCCCGAAATCCCCGCTTGGGCTCCCCTACTATTATGTAGTTTTGAAAATTTCCCAGAATTCGTCAGTAAATATCACTTTTCTCTAAACTCTCAAACTGAATAGCCGTCATTGCTATTCCATTGGATACCTAATACTTAAAAAAATCTTTCGATGTAACCAAATTTTCTAAAACATTAAACAGTTAAAAGTTAAAGGAAGAAGTCTATTAACCATTTTCAAAAATCATCTACGTACATGAACTTTAATACCACTTATCCCAAAAAAAAACTATAAATTACAAGTCACCCTGTATAGAGTCAGGCCGGAACTTGGCTACGAGTTTGGCACCTTCAGTAACGTCCATCGATTACTGTAATATGCAGACAACAGGACACGCTGGACACAATATTAAGTGCCCCATTGTATGTGGAACAGCACCTCATTTACACTTTTGGATGGAGTCATGTGTGATTCTCCACCTGACTAGGTGGAGATTTACTGAGTATGCACCACTTAAGTTGAAATAATGACCAGCATTATACATTATCAGGAAAAATGTTGCTCGTCATCATTTCTCTATTATCACTGATGATACAAAGGTATCATGAGTAATGTAGCCTCTCAGAAGGCTATATTAATGAGAACCGAGCTCCGTAAGTACAATAATTATTAAAACTTAACATAGCCGGATAAAGGAGCTAGACAAACACTTCCTCGTGCTAAGTTCCTTAAACTAAGCAGACCACGACCAGAACCTGGAAATTAAAACACGAAGAAAATTGAACCTTATCTACACCGAGAAAAGGCACAAAAAAGGATAAACTGGGTATGACTAATTAACCTATTTGCGTATTCGGTCAACCACGAAAACAAATTCATATTATTTTTTATCGACCTTTTACATTTTATTTCTTGCCCGACCACTGTAAAGCGTGTTTCAGTGTAAATGTGAATTTTAATTATTTGCTTTCAATTCCGAGTACCATACTTTTCTGATGATGTAGACTTACATTAAATATTGTTCATTATTATTAACCCATTAAACTTTCAGTGAAAAGGGGACAGCGTAATAGATTGTCAAACATAGAAATATACTAATCACCACTCTTAACAAAATACTTAGTGATAATTTTTAGGGCGATGACAAAGATATTTTCTACAATCATCTTAATATAATTGCTCCAAGATATAACGTTGACAACATTCACAGATAACATGAAGAACTAGGTCCAAAAATCATACATCAATGGTTTTAACAATATATTTATCAATTTCTCTCCGTTACGAAACAATGTCTATGAAACCAGATAATCCTAGATTCAGAGAAAATAATTACTTAAAGCGTTTATGTAAGTAAACAAGCAACAATAATAATATGAACTCACTACCAATACTGAAATCAGAATCAATTTCAGTTGATGGTTTCAAATAAAAATCTAGCAATAAATTTGATTCGAATTAATATTATTATTTGGTCTACCTCTAACGAGACCCGAGGGATGCTACAGGGGTTTGTATTCGGTCCGAATCATTTGGTCACCTATCGTAAATGTTGACAAATGATCTATGTAAATAGGGTATTTATACGCTTGTGGCTAATTTGCGCCTGGCCATATTACCCAGGGACCTATCTATCAATGTATTGAGAACTGCCATATTAGGTTATATTCGGTGTTGCATGCGAACCGAAAATCATGTTAATTTTCCAATTTACTCCAAAAGTTCTACTTTGAATAGTTTTATTTCTGTATTATAAACCATAACATGACTTCATAAATATAGATTACTATCACTCATCAAATTAAATGTAAAATCAAGTATCAATAAATTGTAACAAAACTTTATGTCAATTTTTCAATCTCGATTCCGCATAAGTTAAATCGGATCTACGTCTTCCTTTTATTTTCAGATTATTCATGTATTAATTTTATGTGGAATTTTAGGTTTTCATATTTATTTTATGTTTATCACTTCTTAAGAGGGCGCAGGAAGACAGAAAAAAATCAAGTTTCACCCGCGCCTCTTTGCCTACCCCTCTCATCAAACACGACAAAAACAAAACACAATCCGTTCCCGCCAGCAGAAACTTTTCGCCCGGTGTATATTTAGGCATTTGAATTTGAATCTTGTGTGTAGTGTGTATACGCAAAATAATCAGATGAAACTGTTTTATTCAATTTACCTATGTGTACAAGTAGGTACATTATTAAATAATATTGTATGCCCGTGAATCTGTTACCGATGCTGGTGGGATGTTAGATTGGAGTTTAGACTGACTTAAATGAAATAAAGACTAAATGTTACTTCAAGATACGGCCTATAAATTTTCGATTTCGAATTGAAAGACAAACCTAACGTTGTAGTTGAAAAAAATATTGTTCCATACATTATGTAACATAACTACAATTGAACAATTTTCAGATACTTTCCTGTACCTATTCCTGTACCTTGCTTGTTTTCAAATTTCATGATTCTAGGTCAACGACATGTATCGTATGGGTTTTAATTTATTTGCGAGTGGCAAGATATGCGAAATGAATGGCAATTTATGCCAAGATACTAAGTCAACGTTTTAGAAGCTCGTTTTTTTTTACAGCTGCAAGGGACCGTTTATCTAAGTATTTGATATCAATTTCAACTTGATACCCCCACGCATTCCTGAGATAAGCGGTCAGATAGATGGATATCAAAGTGATCCCATAAGGGTTTCGATTTTTTCTTTTGAGGTACCGAACTCTAAAAAGCAAAGCACTTCCATCAAAGTACTATAATACAACATACTCATGATACTACCTACATGATGGTGAAAACAATTTCGATAAAATTGCTTTTTTGACGTTATAAAAGCGTATAATTATATTCGCATCACTTACCTTCCGCTTTTTTACTTTGAGAAAATGAAATCAATTGAACAAAAGTGTCAATAAAATAAGAAAATAAACATTCACAAATAAATTAAAATCCATACCGTTGACCTAGAATCATGATTTTTTGGCAAGAAGCAAGGTCTCACAGCACAAATAGGTACCTTGAATGGTTTTTCAATTAAAATATTTAAACGAAGTATGACCATTGTCCACTCCCTTTAATTTCAATGAAATTCTTCAGTAGGTAAAACATCTGTTTATTTTGCCTATACTATACGCTAAGCTTGAATTCATAATCTTAGATTATAGTCATGTTTTGGAACTAGAAACTCAATGCTGGCGTGACAAAGTTCAAATTCCAATGTAACCAAATTCTATTTAGGGCCTTGTACAAGTTGGACGTCACGACGTCTTCGTGGAAACCAGTGTTAACCAAGTAAAAAAATGTAATGGTATATCGTGGATATTGCATTGCAGGATCGTGCAAATTCAATTAGCAACAGTGTTACCAATTAAAAAATAATATTGGTATGGTGGATTTTGCACTGTATTGTGCAAAGTCAAATGGCATGTGTTATGAAAACCTATCCTGCGCGGAGCGCGAGTAGAAAAAAGTCCTCGCCGAAAACATTTGGGAAAAACAGGCCAATTTCGGAACAAATAACTAGGGTACATTATTCGGCTTTACCGACAAAATAATTGGCATCTATTTATATGGGTGCCAAAGAAAGTCGAAAGTTTATTAGGTTCCTCTTTTGTAACTGTTGAAACTTTAGCTTTGAAAAGCAAGCCGACAGTCCCAAACATTGTGATCCGTCACAATCTTTACTCATCCCCACCATAAGAAGGGATCTAGTCACGAGAACACTATCCGTATGAAAACTGTCATGTCCCGTGCACACCGTTTCGTACTTGTGTCCGCAATAAACCCTATTTTAGTTTTCCGATTTATTTATTTCGTAAACTCCAACAATATTATTATACCAATAACCTACCCATATGTTAAATTTTGAGTTTCAACTTGATTCGGGGGTTTTGGTCAAAAGTCGCTCGAAATGGGTCGTCTAAGGTTACCCTTACACGAAGTTTGTCAACGAAAGTGGGAGTAAACGAATTTGGTTCTTTATTTAATAGTAATAAGATCTAAAATCTCCAGCACGAACTCTATGTTGTAAATTTTCTCCGCAAGAAAATTGACTGCAGTAGAGAACAATGGCGCTAGTTGTACTATACCACTCAAAAACCTGTCAAATAATTGTATGTCATCTTGAGTTTTCAAATATCAACATTGAATTATTATAATATTTTTATTTTATAGTTTAGCCGCGGTATTTATTTAGTTTATCAATTCTTAACGATTTTAATAATCGTTTCGGAAGTGGTTTTAGTGATTTTTTCATGTTTTGTATTTCACAGTTTCATTCCAACAATGTGATAAATTACGAAAATATTATTTACGCAAATAAATTAAATCGCAGAGCAGCAGAAAATTCAAGCGCAGTCCTCTCGTCTCAACAGAGCGACGGCGACTGATTTGTGAAACAAAAATATGCTTGAAGTTCCCGCAACGTGCGACGGAAGATGACTTCTTCCACGAACTAAAAACGTCGTAAGTGCTTAAAGCTTGTAGTCGTAATAATACCAAAAATAAAAGGAATTTCAAAAAATGCCTGCACAATTTTTTTCGCCTTGTCTTGATACAGATAATCATTAAAAAATTATCCTATTAGTCATTAGCATATTAAGTACAAATTGAAAAAAAGTGAAAATTAGGGGTAACTTCGTGATGATATTTTATCGAGAAAATTTTAACGTATTGTGTTTCTGTTCCACAAAAAGTTTCTAAATATCATGTAGTTACTCATATTATTTTTATTTTATACCTAAGTCTTATGAATTTCATGAAAAATTAAATTGAAGATAGGCAATTTTGGTTACTACCCGCTCTTAATTCAAAGAACGACGTTTCACTACATTTATTTAGTTGTTATATTTGACTTAAATGTTCCACGCTGCTATAAAAAATATATTTGTTGAAACTGTTGTTTTACGAGATAAAAACATTGCGTCTATAAAATAAAAATAGCATAATTTTATAGTCATTCAGATGTAAAATTTAAAGTACCTTGAAGATAATTTGTTTCAGTGAGAAACAATGCACTATGAAACTGAAAATCTATTTCATTTTAAGCATAAATTATAAACATTAATCCAAGGTTCATATATCAGGCAATGTAACCACAAATCATTGTAATGATAATGCTTACACAACTCCGTGTGTTTTTATTGCAACCATTATTTATGTTATGAGGCTTCGCTGAAAATCGCATAACTCATCAAGTGAAAAATAAACATCTCATAACTCTAAATAATTTATTTACAGTACATTTACAATAATCACAAGAATTTCTCTAAATTCGTTAAATCTACGTAATAAATCGAATTTTATAATTCTTTAAAACATAATCACAGGTCAACTGACATTTGTACAGTTTTACGCTTAGTATTAATTAAATATTAATTATAATATTTAAACTATCATGTCTTTACCGAGTCTGTCAAACTCGTTCGCGAAGTAGACCATATCCTTGTGGTCTAGAGCGGAGTTTTGGAAAACGATACGGAAGAAGTTGACGAGGTCGCCTTGCGGTTGGTAGGTCACCATCATGCTTCCTTCCTTTATCATTCGCTCTTTTATTTTCGGCGCGACCTTGTGCAGCCTTTCTTTGTAGTCTGGGTCGTTCTCGCGACCACGGAGGCACCGAGGTACATACCAGAACATGATGTTGGTGCACTCTGGCTTATCTAGGACTAGTTCGAAGCCTTCCCGCTGCCGGATGTGTTCGGTGAAGAAGACCGCATTATCAAAGAGCGCGTCGATGTGTTTTTCAAATCCTTCGGAGCCTTTAGCTTTCCACATGAACCAAAACTTCAGTACATCTGCCCTCCGACCGCATTGTATATGTTTATCCCCGGTGTCGTAAGTAGTGTCGTAGAATTTGTCCTTCTGGAAGAGGTACTTGGCGTTGCATGAGTGACAGTCTTTGAGCACATTTTTGTGTCTAGTTAGGAAGGTGGAGCACTGTTGCGGCGCTGCTAAGAGCTTGTGAGGGTTCCACGTCACCGAGTCTGCACTGTGAAATTGTTAGAAATACGTTTAGTTTAGTTTTGTTATAATGAAAGAAAAGAGTCGCAGATTTAGGTACCTATGCGATAATTTGGTGAATGAGGAAAGATCAACATCTCGGTTACTCTTGTGTATTAATTTTTGAGTTGGTGTAAAAAACTCGTTGCGTGGTAAGCTACACGACATTAATTACTGCAATATTTTTATGCTATTTTTCTCAGATATCTACTATTAAACCAAACTAAGGTGTTACAACTAATGTAGCTTTTTTGCTATCTAATAATTCTATAGATAAATACTTACAATTCAATCCCATTTAGAAGATGTCTGTGCTTCTTGGACATCAAGGCACCTCCTCCCCAAGCGGCATCCACATGCAGCCACAAATTATACTTCTTGCACACCGCAGATATTTCCACCAACGGATCAAAAGCACCATACACAGTCGTACCAGCAGTGGCTGTCACCATGAAAGGAGTTGCACCATCTTCTATAGCACTAATAATTTTGGTTTCCAAATCCTCTACGATAATTTTTCCAGTTTGGTCGGCTTTGACCATAATGCAGTTGTCTCCGCCGATACCCATGAATGTTGCTAGCTTTTTGGTGGAGTAATGGGCTAGCTCTGATGTGAAGAGTACCAGCTTCGGTACTGCGTAGACACCCTTGCTCTGTAAAGAATGGGGTTTCGTTAGATATTATAAAACGCTAATGCTTGCGAGAATTATAATTCGACTTGAAAAGAGTTTATTTAGATTGTGTGTATTGGAATTGTTTGTTTTGTGGTAGTAGCATCTGATCTGATCTGTGGGGAAATCTAGCTAGACTTATAGGGGTTTATTTATAAAAGTTGCTTAAAGTAGGTACATTTTTGACGTTTAAAAGTCTCTTAGACAATCTAAACGTCTAGTTTAAACGTCTCTATGGTTAAACAGTCGCTAATCATTACTTAACTTTAAGTATCGCTTATAAATAAAGAGGATAAAGCGCCAACCCGCTTTGAGCAAGCGTGGTGATCAATGCTCATGTCTTCTCTGTATAAAAAAAGCCTTCTTTGTATGAGAAGAGGCCTTTGCCTTGCAGTGGAACGATAATAAGCCGGTATTGTTATGTGCTCTTTCATGGGTTATCCTTGGAGCTACGGATTAGTTACTTCATAATACTCAAACGAATTCTACCTCAAGTTGTTTCATGCCCCAATACAATAAAATCTCACAATGGGCTAATTATGATTACTTGTGAAAGAACACTATTGGACATGAAATATTTTAATTACTATAACATTTAATTGACGTCTTTTGTTCTACACCATCTCGTTACTGAAAAGAAAGAAACTAAAACAAAGATATTAATTTAATAATTCTTTTGTAGTTGAAGATACTGATGCTACTCATAAAATTAATAATAAGTTTTGTTTCTGAGTAATCATGCAGAGTCAGCTTAATTAAAATTGTCAGATTAGATGAATTTGATATCTCGTCTGGAATAGTTCAGTAATTAACTTATTCGATCATTACTGAATACTAAATTTAATTGAATGAATCATGTATCAAAATATATTTGCTTACATAATTTATTAGCTATGTTAGAACATAGACAATTACTCTTATTATAAACAGGTATACTAATAACAAAGCTGAAGAGTTTGTTTGTTTTTTTGTTTATTGTTTGTTTGGATGCGCCAATCTCTGGAACTACCAGTCGGATTTGAAAAACAATTTTTTGCATTTAATAGCCCAATCCTTGAGGAAGCTATAGGCTACTTAATATCACGCTAGAACCTTGAGGAGCCGCGCAAAAACAAAAAGTCAGAAAGAACGTTGAGAGAAAACGAAGAAATAGCGCGGACAGGCGATGCGATGCGACGGGGTGGGTCGCGGGAACAAGAAATTTCTCGCGGGGGAAGTCGAAGGCAGAAACTAGTTCTTCAAAAAGGATGAGGTACACCAGCTGCCATGAAGTATGGAGAAGAAGAAAATTAGGTTCTAGAGTTATCTTAAAACTTGGCCATTATAAATGTATCTGACCTTTTTGGAGCTTCTCTATCAGAAAATAGAGCAAGGTTCCTATACGATATTTTATGGTTTTTATGTTAAACTTTCTCTACGTAACGGACTGTTTTTCTTTTCTCATACTCATCCAATCCGGGTGCGGAGGGGTGTAAAGTATCTACGTAGGTAAGTTCCTATCGCCACTCGTGAATTTAAATTGCACCATACTTAGGTAAATAATATTATTTTATCTAACAACAAAATCAGCACTGCAAAATGTTTTGCAACACTAACAATTACTTTTGTCTGATCGTAATTGCACAAACTTGGATATGACCTCAAAGTACGCGGATACCCTTCGCGAAGAAGAATTTTATAAAATCCTTACGTATAATATGCGTACACGCATTAATGCATGCATGTACGCAAAGCGGAAATTACTTGTTTAAATACAATAAAAAAGCAAGGACTAGTGCTGATACTTAATTGCATATAGCATAAGTATGACGGATATTTACGGATATCTAGATATTTAATATCTTAGTTCTTGTTTCATTTACCTACGATATTAGTTGGACTTAGGGTTTTCAGGAGTCACGCATTATCTGGCCATGTTGGGCTTTAAACAATTTGGCCCGGTCAAATATTTGGATGACCGACTTATTGAGCACGAAATCCAAAAATATTTCCGTATCTGCAATTTACCCAAAAACTGAGCAGAAACTGCATTCACGTCTGTATCCTGTTTTCGTTCATTAAACATCTCGAAAGTGTTGAACATATCTTTCGTTTTGGGATTTAGCAATCCTAATTGAAATTACTTACATATTTACTTATTATACTTATCTCCGGCAGAATGTAGATTTTGAATTTAGTATCACAAGTAGCGTCTATCCCCTTAACAAATAACATACCTACCAAGTAACCACTTAATTGAGAATCCGAGGAATTTGACCTTCGCAACCCGATTCCACAAATTCTCAGCAAGACCGAATACTTGAATAGGTCTAATACTACTAGGTACCTATATCAAATAATGTAGGCATGTTAATTTATAAAGTTCAGAACGTCAGTGAAATTAGATGTGATTCCTGGACAGTAAGGACATTAGGCCCTATACGATACATTTTAAGAATCGTCGTCTTCTAAAAGTTTTGAAACGAAAAGTAGATATAGAAGAATAATCAGAATAGGTAAATTTCTATGAAATAATTCAATAGGAACTATCGAATCAGTCAATGAATAGTCCTCCAGAAATATTTGGGCCATGGCGGCCAATCTCAACGGAAACTAGCCTTCGGCGCGGGAGATATTATGGTGCACAAGTGAGGGCGCAGACACAGGTGCACTATCTCTTCCCTCACTTTCATAGTCCGATGGGACGGCAATCCGACACGACCGGAGAGATATCAGTCGTAGGACCAACGGCTTAACGTACTTTCCGAGCCACGGGGGTATCACACCGCCAATTTCCAAACTCCGGGCTACTCCGGGTTACTAAGAAATTCCTAAAGAAAAAACCCAATAACACTTTGCCCGACCTGGGAATCGAACCCAGAACCCCTCGCTCAGCAGTCGCGCTTGCATCCACGAGACCAACGGGGCAGTTTCAGTCAATGAAGAAAGCAGTTAAAGTAACAGAACGTTTAAATAAATGTGGCATAGTGCAAAGCTACGGTTTCCTAAAAGAACGGTGGCCGTCACATAACGGCTACAGGGAGAGCTATCATGAAAGTGATGGCAGCGCATTTAAACATTACGGTATCAAAAAACGTGCTCGAGAAACACACCAACTTACTTTCATATAATAACTTTTCAGTGACGTCATTTGACGGTAAATCGGGGACGCTATGTGGCGACTACCGCAGCATTAGAAAACCCTAGCGGCCTCATGGGTAGATTTGTGAACGCGTAAATATTTTATAAGACCTTACCTTATAAATGATTTGATTTGACTTGGTTTGACTGTGACCTATGCATATATATTTCTTTAACAATACATTTGCTTCAGGCACCGTTGTCACGTAACAGATTGACTGTTTTCAATTAAGATTGCAAATTGTCCCTAACCTTTGGCAAATTTACGATCTCATCATATCTGAGTCACTAGAAGTAACAGAATTTCCTTCAATCTATACCTACTCTATAGCTATACTAATACTAAAAGACGGCCAAGTGAAGGGTTCCGTAGTTGGGATGAATTTATCCGAAGAACAACCTTAACATTGTAGTTGAAAAACATGTTCCCCATACGTTCCAACTGCAAATGTAAGCTGGTCGACTATTACTCGTAAACTTGTAAAGTCTACTTAGCTGTGATAGTTTTCCTTTTAATTTCGTTATGTATACTACTGCCGTGAATTTTTTCACATATCCAAAAGCAATCATTTAGCTGGTAGGGGCGGGGACACTAGACTCTAAAAAAAAAATTGCAATTTAAAGCTTAATTTTACGCAAACGGATCCCTGAATCGAAAAATGGTTTTCACAGACTCGTAATATTTTTGAAAGGCCTGTCCAACGATACCCCACTTTACGTGTCTATATCGTATTTCTTTTTAAAGATTTTATTTTACCACTTTGTTGGCGTGATTATTTATATCCATGCCAAATTATAGCTTTCTAGTACTAAGAGTCTCTGAGCTAATCTGCGGACGAACGGATAGACGGGCATGGCGAAACTATAAGGGTTTCTTGTTGACTTGCGAACCCTAAAAAGAGGTAAAATTTATGTAAGTAGATCAATGAGTTTGTCTGTAGGGGGCACTACAGAACTTCGGAACTACAGAACTTCGGAACTACAGATCCGATTACAGCTATAGGTACTACTGAGTGCCATAGGATATGTTTTATGGTAAAGGCTCCCGCAAACAGGCGCTACGCGACAGCACGACACAAAGGCACCGCTCGTCGCGCGACACGTGATGCTTTTGTGTCGCATTATCGCGTCGCGCCAGTAAAAGTCAAAGTCAAATAATTTATTTCAAATAGGCACATAAAAGGCACTTTTGAACGTCAAACGCCAGTGTGCACGAGTCTTAAAACGAGGAATTACTCGCGAACGAAGTTGAGGACAGAAGCTTCTTCGTAATAAAATGTCATGGGTCCTATCAACTCAGCCTGATAGCCCAGACTCCTACAGCTGAATATAGCCTGTCCTCATCTGCGCTACTAAAACGAAACGAAACGTATTTTCTTTCTTTCTTTCTTTTTTTTCTAACTTTTCTTTTGGTTCTGATTATATCACCGAGCACATATAGTCACTAAACATTAATTACCTAATAAGTAACCATTCATCATCATGGAATTTTTCTGACCTAAGTATTCAGAAACGATACGAAAAAACAATGGATTTGTAACACCATTCTGACTCTGTAGCTAATAGAATTTGGTTCCAGTGCAGGTAATCTTTATGACGCTATACTTTCATTCAAAAACATTAAATACATTATTAGAAGAGAATGCGATATTTGATAGTCGAGTATAAATATATTATTTTATTCCCTAATTTTAGGTCAAGGTCATTCCAAAATTCTAGCATTGAAACATTATTAATTGCTTGTGTTAATTTCAAATGCATTGTTGAAAAGAGTCGTTCATTACATTTTATTAGCTTTGTTTTATTTTGCCCTTGTAATGTAATGATAAAGAATAACATCAACAATTAAAGAACGCTGTTTTTGTTTTAATTTGAGTTATGTATTAATACGTATTTGGCAATATTCAAAATAATGTTAAATGGCAATAAGTGCTCCAAATATCAATATCATCTTTGAGATTACTAGCATCCAATCTAGTAATCTCAAAGTCTAGTAATCTAAAAGATACCCATTAGTACAACCATACATCTAGCTAGGTATGATCGAATAGTCAATACGATAAAATTACTACCATGCATTGCTATTAATCAATAAAGTTTAATTTAACAACCTCCATCGTATGTTTGTCTAATAATAGATCTAGGGAGTAATGAAAATCTGCTAAATCAAATGACAGATCCAACTATACTGAACATGAAAAAAATTGAGATTACCGACGATTTATCTCTTGACCTAATAATCAATGTATATTGACAGATCTCCCAATTGACAAGAGAATCAGGAACATAATGATTTGTTAATTCAAATATTGACAAGCTTTTCTGAAAAGCTACAAAAAATTTCGTAGCCATAAATATCGTGAGTACCAGAAAATAGTGTAGCCCCAAAATTTAAAAAATACTCTCTGACTACTCCATTTCCCATAGTGTCGTAAAACAAGTCAAAGAATAGACCAAATCACAAGCACTAAGTTTTATATAAAACAAAATACCAAGGTTTACACAAACTACGGCACGCGATCATAATGATCGGTGAATTGGGGTGAAGGTAACCACCGTACGGTATGCTTCCTGCAAAACTGGCAATCTATATAATGAACGAGTGCAAAGCCAGATAAAATAATTTGTCTAACAACTTGTTGTAAATACTAGATGTTACACGCATTGAATCAGTGAACGAAGTACATCATAAAAGTTATAAGGTCGTGCTAAAGGCTAATGTTTGCAGTTCATTAACATTATGAGGTACTCAATAAATAATAATTTAAACACTGACAAATGTTTCAATTTGATTGACTGCAAGTTCGATACCTGCCTGGCTCAATATTTTATCCAAATCGTAAAAAATATGTGTCTGATTTCTTCGTTTATCCGTACCTAGCACACGAAACATATTATTTATCTTAAGTTTAAGATCAAAACACAATTATTAGGTGAAATATAAAACAACTGACCTTAATTTCAGGATAGAAGTAGTGCCGAGCACTGCTGATAGCGTAACCATTAGACAAAGAACCACCAGGACAAAATATGCCGTCGCCTTCACCCTCTGGCCATCCGACAATAGTCCTCATTTCACGAAGAACCTCTTCTTCCATCAGAGTGAACACTGGAGCCACTTCAAATGTATAAACGCTAGGGTTCAAAGCATCAGTCAGCCATTGACCAACCAAACCGTAAGGATCAACTGAAGAAAACAATTGGTTGACGAAGTATGGATGTCCTGTGTTAACAGAGTAGCGAGCAACCTGAAAAAAAAGTAAGTTATAGCTAACAGCTCTATCCTTATTAGTTCAACACTAATTAAGATTACGACTGCAATATAAATTAGTTTTGCAATAAATATACTTCTACTTCAAGATATTGTGATTGACAGAGTTATTCAGGATTATATAATCGAAATAAATTCTCTAATGCGATTATCATCATACTATTCCAGTCAAAAACAGTATAAAAGCTAATGATACGGTTAAAAAAAAAAATTTTCATTAGGCTTCCAAAAACGAAAACTACCAAAGATACAAAAAATATTAAAAACTCACATCAGCCATAAGTGCCAGGAGCTCATCGTGAGATACTGGTGATTCCCTCGGCTTCAAATCTATCGCTTTCTTGATATCCTCAGGACAAGCCCACTCCACAACCTTCGATGTCCTGGAAGACCTTCCAAAGACCACTCGTTCAACCAACAAGTCCACTGCTCGCCTGATGAAATCTTCATGCTTGGATCTGTCTGCAAGTGACTTGTAGTTATCCTTGTCCACACCTCGGTCCTCCCCATCGGGTACAATAAGATCTGAATCGGCAGGCATTTTCCCTTTATCTTCTTTCACTCAACACGTAAGTTTTATTCGAAGAAAATAAAGATTTCAAATGTGCACTATATTGTGAATGGCGACTGCGGCCGGCCGCGTGCCTCTGAACCGAAGGTTTGACTCGTCAATCATTGCGTTGCCTTCTTAAATACTACTGAGCGACGTCAATTCACTTCGTAAGGTTACTCCAGTAAAATATAAACAAATGTGTAATTTGCCGAGTCACAAACTTTATCAAAGCGTGACACTGATGCATTTTTATTCAATTGCTTGCTGATGTAAAATTTTAAGAGGACGTTATTTCCCAAAACTTCTAAGATTTATTTTCGTCCTACAAAAATGACATGAGCTTTATACTCGTGGGTAATTAATGACTTTTATGAAACAGAAACATTATCAACTCCACGCTTATATTCTCCAGTAGAATGTAACACTTAATCGAATTCAATCACTGTGGTCAATTATTTTCAAAATTAACTGCTTATATGTCACGTTACTTCAAGCACGTGCTTCATCATACAATGCTTTCTTCTATTGTGTTAAGCTAGTAATTAAACTTCATGAATCGGTACATAGTGTGCATACATCATAAAAGTTAGTAGATGTATTTGTAGAATATGGACCTGACGGTACATACACAACTCATCAACGCATTTTTGACAATACGCTTGGCAAAGATGCATTGTCTCATTTAGATAACTGGAAAAGATACTGCAGCAATACATGGGCTAACCTGGAACAAAATTGGTTATTTGTTTAACTAATACTTCAGACTTCAAGGCTATTAGTACCGCTAAATATAATATATATATATTTAACCAACAGTTAAAGTGAACGGTAGACCGTAAATAAATATAATCAATTACTGTTCAAATTACGGTTTAATTAATATACACTACTGCAATTTATTACGGATTTTACTGAATAATTAATTCAGCTCTCGGACCATAAAAAAGCATGAGATAGGATCCTTGTTAAAAACCAGAAAGAGTTAAGACGATTTCACAGAGTTCCAGAGAATACAAAATTATATAGATACAAATTAGAATACAAATATATTGATCATTTAGAAATGTCCGCAGTGTTCCTAGTTTCAAATTATAGCTGCCAATATCATGGTTGATTCTAAAGAGTTAAGGAAGGCCGTACAGTTTGGAGAAAACTATACCTATTATTAGAGAAACATTTCTTACTACTTAGGTGATAACTGTATGTACTATGACCGCACTCGTGGCTCTTTGTGCTTGTTAAATACATCTTCAACCTCAAAAAGAGATGTAATCTGCTCCAGTTCATCAGCTACTCTATAAAATAAATAAATTAACAGAACGGCCGTTGTGATGATTTTAGTTCAACCGCTGATGCACTCTCGTTTAGATGCTGTTTAAATAGCATGAAAAAGATGTAAAAAAATTCGAAACCATATTCAATTAACAATCAAAATCAAGTACACGTGTTATCGTCCTTTAACCTACTTCGTATAGGAAGCGAAAGATACACTAGACCATATATGTGCAACAACGAGTTTTCGAACAAATTCGATTCCTTAATTTTTCCATTTCCTTTTATATTTGCCTTGACAGTTACTTTTTGTATTACTACGCTAATTAGTAATATGGAGGTCGACATCGACCTTTATTACATGGTTAATCAACTGCGAACAAATTGCAATAAAAAGTTTTTAAGTTACAATGTTTCTATTGTTTTAGTTTTCAGATAATGATGGTAATGTTCCGTCAGGATTTCGTGTCATCTGAAGCGCAGAACGGCTACAATGAAGAGCTTGTGCTATTTCTTTAATCAACCTTTGTTGGTATTGATTCTTTTGATTTTAAATCTTGCCTGCTCTCTTCAATTTGTTTGATGATCACCATACCTATGTAGCTTCTATTCAAGACCTTTGTTTATCTGACTTCCATTCCATTGTCACTGTCACCATGATTCACTAGCTAGACGAGTAGTCATCTAGTGGTGCATCATTTCTAATTTAATTTGTTTTTTCGCACAATATTTCACTGTGTTAGTCTATATCCATTTTTGCACAACACCTGTAGATATAGAAATCAAGATAGGAAACTACAAACAAATGAAGCCAAGAGGAAATATCACTCAAAAGGCAAAACCATCTAGACAGCATTTTTAGCACTACTTGTCTTATTCTAACGTTACTCATGTGACTATGTAAGTCGTATAATGGAGCCAAGCTGTCTAGTTAGTGTTAAGTCTCAAGCCACCGACACCTACCGCTTGTAAGATAATTTGGCTTAGTTACATTTTATGATATTATAAACTCCAAGGTACACCTTGATTTGAGAGCACTACCTTGACAAAAATTAAATGGTGTCTTGCGAATTAGGTTTTTCTATAGGTAACAAAAATTAGGAGGTAAAGGCCAGTATAATGACGGGGAATTTGGAGTGACCCTGACCACTGATTATGATCCGGACCATTATTATGGTCAGGTGCTGAGACAGGAGGAAGGAAGGACCTTCCTAAAAATGCGAAAGTTTGACTGTTACGATAAATGTGGTAAATTATCTACGCCATAAACTGTTAAACTGATTTAGATGATAATACCTAATACTTTAGAGTTGTAGCATATCCTGGACAATATTTCAACGGTGGTATATGATGGGATCCATAATCAATAGGTAGTTGAGTTAACAACTAGTCAGCAAAGTGGAAACAGGGCTAACTGCCCAGGTAACCTACGCCGGGTATTAGGTACCTACATAGTACTTTTGGTCGACGGGTAATACCTGCATAAGAATTATCAGCCTATAATATTCCCACTGCTGGGACACAGGCCTCATCTCTTCGAGAGGGAGTAGGGCTATAATCTACCACGCGGGTTCAGTCGGGTTGGTAGATGTCACATGTCTTCGATTTTTTTATTCTAGGACATGCCGGTTTCTTCGCGATGTTTTCCTTCACCGTTTTGAGAGCAGTGGTTCCATGACCTTACAACTCGTAAGTCGGGGCCGTTACCACTGGGCCACCAATACGGGTAAATATGATAGGTATCTATCTAAAAACTAGGTTGAGTATGTAGACAAGACGAACAATGGTATATAAAAGGGTACTATAATACAAATAAGATTAAAAGGAAAACAAACGATGTAAATAAATAATTCAATAAATATGTTTTACACACTATCATCGTATTATCGATACTTCTCAACCTAGACCTAATATGTAGGTAGGTACTTATTTTATTAACGACATAATAAACATCTGAACATCGATTCGACCCATTAAAAAAACAATTCCATGCAATATCGTTTTCTGAGTAGCTCAAAACGTTGGTTTTCCCATGCTTACCGTTTGTTTAAAAGGAAACGGTATGAGACATATTATTGTGTGCAGGTAGTTCCCTTATTTATGGTGATAAAAGGAAAAATTAACTATGATTCACCAAATGTACGTAGATGACGACAAAGGAACAGGTTTTATTAAGAAATCGATGCGCAGGTCATTATTTCCTTTCCTTTCCCTGAATGCGATTACAATTTTTATGATGATTTTTGCACTTCTAAGGACCTCGAAAACGCCACTGATGTCCCGATTGGCGTAGCCATGTACCTGCTGGGCCCAATTCTTCTAACATAATATAATATTTTTACTTTTGCCATCGACTCGAAAAGGTGGAGAATTTTTTTGTTTCTTGCGTTTTAATAATATTTCCTAATTCTCACATTTTATGGAATTCGTTCATTCTATCGTAAATGCAAAAAAGATAAGTTGTAGGATAGATTACGATCATTTACATTAGAAAGATGAGTGGCTAGAGGTAACAAAAAAATATTTTTCGTGCTAAGTTTGAAACTGCGTCCGCAGACTGTCTATAGCAAACGCAAAAAGCCACTGCGCCAGATTCGGTAGGATATGTAGATATTTATATCTTACTACTTACAATAAATTATATTTTAAGGATGCTTTGTAAACAACAGATTATAAGCAAGACACCTAGGTAAGTAGGTAAACCAGTTAATGGTTTTGGGTTGTTCTTCAAAAGGGGCTAAAAACGTCTTCTGGCGAATTATTTTAATATGCAAAAATTTAAGGACACAATTGATAAGCTTTTTATTTATATTTACCTTTATTTTACATGTTACCCAGTTGAAAAAATACGTCTTTGGTTTTTTTTATGAAACAATTTTCAAAAATGTCGCTAAACGTCATTTTACTCCTATTCCGATGACGTCTCTTAACACAACATTTGTTTACAAATTATTTATTAACTACTTAAACATTATAAATATGTTATGTATAAAAGTTTAATAAATTAACCTTCGTTTAAAATAAAAACCTCTTCAAATACTTTGCATGGTTAACTTAAACTTAAATTCAAATTATTGTTACAAGAAAAACGTCATTTGCCGCAGTAACGTTGTTAAATTTTATTACTGAACAACGCATTTTCGAACGCATCTTTAATACACCTTCCCGGGTGTGCGAGAGGGGGCTTCAGTCGACGGAAATCTTTTGGTGAATAAGTACGTGCGCGTCGAGAACTGTAAGTAAATTTTGATAGTTATTCACATTTTGTCATCAAAAATATCATTTGTGTTTCGACCTAAATTCCTTAAATGTACACATGTAATATTTTCGTTTGTTTTTTATTCAATAGCCAGTGGCAAATGATTTCATTTCGTAAAATCATAACGAATGTTTTATGCTCACAGACAAATCCATACCGGTTTTTTTCTCAATTGGTAATTCTATGCTACATCATTATCGGCAACTTGTCGTTGCCAAGAATGACACTAAGTTTGGCATACTGATTTAAAATGACTATGAGAAATACGAGTTGCTTGCTATGTGATGCTGGTGAAATTTGTTCCCATGGTAAGCATCTGGGTTATATCAATAATATGTCCTTTAGAAATCAGAACGACGACTTTGATTCTTGTGTAGTTTCCCTAGCGTTCAAACACTAAGCGTAAATCTCAAAATCAAAACAAAATTCAGATTATTTCTAATGTTCTTATTGATGTCACTAATAAGATTCCGCTTCAGTGAACATTGACCCATTTTGATGATTTCAATTTAGTTGATAATTGCGATCAGAATTAAGATGATAATACGTGATATTTTTTGCGATTAATTTAAATCTTTTGAATCCTAAAATTGTAAGCATACCTACTATTTGAAACTTAATATTTAATTGTCAATCATATAGTAGATCAATGATGTCACGGGGATGATGATGCAATGCAGATGCAAATATCAATATTTTTAAGAGATAGGTAGGTACGTGAACAAATAAAAGATTGACATCTGCGTCCGTATCCGCAACATCCCTAAAGTAGATTACCACTTAGCTAAAATATGTGGAACTCGCTTAGTAATTATGTCATTCATAGAAGATAGTAGATTTTAATGTTTATCTGTGATTTTTTAAATAATTACCAAATCACTATTACCAAAGAAATACTAAGTCCCGTATTACAGAACATCGCTCAATACTCAAGCATTACTTAAAACTAGATTCAAGCCATTTGATTGGTTGAAACTTGTTTTAAGTAACGCTTGAGTTTTGAGTGACGTTCTGTACACTCAAAACTCAAGCGTTACTTAAAACTAGTTTCAACCAATCAAATGGCTTGAATCTAGTTTTAAGTAATGCTTGAGTATTGAGTGACCTTCTGTAATACGGTACTAAGACTAGATGATTAAGTTATTTGAGTGTGACAGATTTTTTTTCAAGAAATATCTAAGTACCTACTTAGCGTCACAGTTGCGTATTTATCGCCTCACGCAAATAAATATTTAAGATTGTCATTTACTTTGAATTATTTGTTTAATAAATAAACGATTTTGAACTGATTAAATAAGTTTTTATTGTTAAATACCCAAAAATAAAACAATTTAGATCATTGTCTGCAACATGGCGTCATTATGATACAAGCTAAAGTCATTCTCAGTATGTGGTGTCATTAGAATCAACGTGAATAATTAGAAATTTACAAATATTGCGTAAAACAATGAAAATTAATACGTGCCGTTCTCAAAATAATCTTTTAGAATATGCGTACATTGCATTTGGCTTGATAAAAATAGCTTACATTAAGGTTCTCAAAAAAAAATGAAAACTTAATAAAAATAATTTATTTCGAAGAACAACCCTTTTACGAGTGTGAATAAACCACAGAACAGATAAATAAACACATCGCCTCATTGAACTAGAAGACGCTACGCGTGGAGTTCAATCCGGGAATTGTGTCACACAGAGTGTGAATAATAATACCAGCCTACTTACTTATTATGGTCACACTAAGAGCAAACGCCTTTTCTCATAAAGAGAAGTCATAAGCACTGATCACCACGCTTGCTCAAGACGGGTTTGCGATTTTAGACTTATAATAATAAAGTCAAGGTTTCCTCACGACGTTTTCCTTCACCGGTGTCAGTGATGTCCAAGATAAACTTAGTAAACGTACAATACTTACATAAGTATAATATGCGTAACTGCATCACCCTTTGAATTTTCTTATAGATCTGTAAAAACTATTGTAAAGTTATCACAACCATATGTGTCATCTTTATGGGTTGTGATATTATCACAACCCATAAAGACGACACATTTTTGGTAAAGGGGTAACAAAATGACATAAAGTTTAATACAGCAAAACATATAGGCCTTTTGGTTTAGCTGTATTTGCGACAAAGTCAAGTACAAGGTCAACAAAGTCCCGGTAGTTATTATGAGTACAGGGGATTGGTCAATTAATCAGGTAGATCAAATATTTATAAAACACGA
Organism: Dryobotodes eremita; assembly: GCA_917490735.1. Classification (NCBI taxonomy): domain Eukaryota; kingdom Metazoa; phylum Arthropoda; class Insecta; order Lepidoptera; family Noctuidae; genus Dryobotodes; species Dryobotodes eremita. The sequence goes on from OU823261.1 coordinate 8,803,243, forward strand.
CGTCGCAATTTTGCCAATTGACATTGAATTGGTTCATTACTCAATCAACTCGCCCCTATCTACCTATCTACGCCGCGCCTGTATTCCCCTCAGGATTATGTACCTACCTATATAAGTACAAAAGTACCTGCTGTTGTCGTTAGATCTTCCAGCTAATGAACGGTAAAATCTGGTGCAACGTAAGTATTCAGACCAAAGTTAGACTAACGCTACGAAGACACTGCTATAAAGATCTTTTGGCGCTCGAATGGCTTTGACGGGGGAGCTGTTAGTAAACATTTGTGCAGTTGTTTTGTGTAATGTCACTTAAAATGTATTCAAAAACAAGATACTGGCGTTAGTTCCGATTTTGGCCACGCGCCAAAATAACCTTGTAACGTACATACCAACCTACTAATAATTCAAAGCAATCGGGATAAACCCTTCATCAGAGTTCAAATTGATTTGCATATGAAGTCAGAAAAGCTCTGGACGTAAATAGATAGGACATAAAAAACTGTGTAGATGTGTGCCCTTAGTTCCGATTTTGGCCACCTGTCAATAGATCCTTGTACCATTGTACAGGCTGGCCAGTTCTGATTGTAACTTTTTTTGCCACCATTCTGATTTGGTGCCAAACTTTGCAGTGGTTTGAGAGTTTGATAACTAAATAAATCTAATATTTCACTCACACAGTCTATATAACCATAACCGCAACACCTTGAGTAATTTTACCGTGAGGTTCCAAAACCTAAACCTTACGGAGTTAAAATTCCCCAAATCAAAGAAATATGTGTTTATTTGGTGCTACGTGGAACAGGGTGATAAAATCCTTCAACATCTGTTGTCATTGTTTACTGTCACTGCATGTCACTGTCAAAATTACAACAACAAAATCCCAGGTCCGTCCGCATGGGTTGAGGTTGTAACTTGTAAAAGATTGTGTAATTTAAAACGCAAAAAGTTCTAATATATTAATTGTTTACTTACTTATAGCTATATTTAAAAAGTTAATACCGAAATGGCGGAGGGGCAGTTCAGTGATTACGAAGAAGATATAACTGTGAAGGTGAAAACAGTTCGGGTAAGTCGCTTTGTCACGTATTTTATTGTGCAACATGTTATCAATCACAATATTGTAGGATGAGTCCCTAGACTGTACCCTCCGTTACTTTTTTTAACACATGTTTACGTTGAACAGTTTTCAGATGTTCCACTTATTAAAACTCTAAGCAGTGAATCTGAAGATGATGACGACTTCGATTCAGACGAATACTTTCACGACTCTGATGACCCGGGTCAGAACAAGAAGAAAACCAACGTCAACTCCCAAGCACCATCCAGTAAAGTCAGCACATACCAGCCCAGCGAAAAATTGTTCAAGAAATACGTTCATAAAATAAATGTTGACAAATATGAGCCAATGTCGAGAAAAACTGAAAAATTCATGGATATTAATGACAGAAAGCATGACAATGGCAGGATAAGAATCAAAGACAAACATGATAGAGCTACTGCTGAGCAGGTCATGGACCCTCGCACAAAAATGATCCTATTCAAACTTCTAAACAGAGGCATTATAAACGAAATCAACGGTTGCATCTCCACAGGCAAAGAAGCAAATGTTTACCATGCAACATCAAAAGATGGAAAAGACTATGCAGTTAAAATCTTCAAAACTTCTATTTTAGTCTTCAAAGACAGAGACAAGTACGTATCAGGAGAATACAGATTCCGGAATGGTTACTGCAAGTCTAACCCTCGTAAGATGGTACGCACATGGGCTGAAAAAGAGATGAGAAATCTTGTACGAATGCACAATGCTCAATTAAGTGTACCAGAACCAGTAATTTTGCGAAGCCATGTATTAGTTATGTCTTTCATGGGTGAAGACGGCTGGCCATCACCAAAACTCAAAGATGTTGAAATATCACAGTCAACAGCTCGGTCAATATACAGAGATATTGTTATGATGATGTGGAAAATGTTCAACATTTGCAAATTAGTGCATGCTGACTTATCAGAATTTAACCTTTTATACCACCAAGGGAATATTGTTATCATAGACGTGTCCCAGTCTGTAGAACATGACCATCCGCATGCTTTTGAATTCTTACGTAAAGATTGCACAAACGTTTCTGACTTCTTCAGGAAAAAAGGAGTAGCCACATTAACTGTTAAGGAATTGTTTGATTTTATAACTGATTCTACTATAACTGAGAATAATTTAGAAGAATGTCTTGAGAAGCTGTCTGAAAAGGCAGCTTCAAGGAACTTTGAGGATATGACAGCACAGGAGCAAGTAGAAGAGGAAGCTTTCAAGAATATCTACATTCCAAAGAGACTTACTGAGGTAAATTATACAATTAATTTATACAAAAACTCATTTAATCATATAAATCAGTAATATTCCTAAGAGAAATCCACTGTTAGCAATATTATAGAACACAAATCATTGCATGCCATAAGACTTTTAGAATGCTACTGAGTAAACAGCTGTTTTATAAAACTGGTTAATTTAGCAGATAAAGCCTATAGTCTGTTCCAAAAATATGTGATGAATGTTAAACAAATGGATCAGAAAACATACCTGTGGGTGCCAATTTCTAGTGCCATTTACAAATTGAGTGCTTTGATTTGATTATTTGAGTACTTAAACCTGATATTCTAATTTAATATATAAAAGATATGAAAGATGTTATTCATGAGGTTAATTTTATAACCTCAGAACTTGTAATAACCACTGCATTAAATAACAAATAATTGTAATAACCACTGATTGTATCAGGAACGAGTCTTTTCCAATTTAGTAGATAATCAATTAAATTTAATAAGCAACTTCAGAAAATTTCCCTTGAAATGGATGTCCATCCTTTGATCAAAGAAGTTCTAGACATTCCTTTATTTACTCTCAACAACAGCTGTACTACATTCCAGGTTATAAACTATGAGAGAGACATCACAAAAGCAAAGAAGGGTGATACAGAAGACTTAGCATACAAGAAGATAGCTGGTTTCAATGAGGATCTTACAGCAGCTGATAAACCTGACATACTGCAAGAGGATGATATCTCCGCTAGTGGCTCTGATAGTGACTCAGAAGGGACAGAAGACGATGATGATGGTACGGTATTTTTACTAGCATTGTAATCATAGCAATCATAGCCTATCGAAGGTTAAACTACGCTTGCCGAGGATAGTCCGTGAATGGGTGGCTGTCGTATTACATATCGAGAACCCTCCGTGCCTCGGAAAGCATGTTAAGCCATTGGTTCCGGCTGTCATCCAGGATTTCAGGGAGCATCTTATTAAAAAAATATATCTCACAAAGCGAGATGTGCTTTACATGCACTGTATATTAAGTGTGCTATAAGCACGCTGTGAATTTGTGCGTGAAGACGAGTAGCGTCAACACATAACACACACACAGTTCCGACTTCGCCATTGTGTCGGACGATCCCGAGAGCTCCTGCGCTTACACACACATTCACAGCGTGTTTGTACACTTGGTAACCACAAGTAAAGCGCGGGTCGCTTCGTGAGATAAAAATATTATACCCGTAACTGGGCTGTGGAGGTCAGATAGGCAGCGCTCCATATAAAATACAGGTATTCAGCTGCATCCAGTTAGATTGGAATTTGACCCCCACTTAGTTGGGAAAAGGTTAGGCTGATGATGGTGATGTAACCATTGTCTGGGCTATACCATTAACGGCGGAAGATTGGCGGCAACAATAGCCTCTTGGTGACAACCACAAGGTCCAGGTACCCAGGACTTAACATAGCAACGTACAACCGATAGTGATATAAAAGCAGCATGGCTAGCATACAGTCTACTCAAGGAATCAGCTCAAGACGGGGGAAGTGGTGCCATCTCATAAAGGCCCTATACGCCACTTTTTTTTTTTTTTTTTTTTTTTTTTTTTTTTTTTTTTTTTTTTTTTTTTTTTTTTTTTTTTTTTTTTTTGGGTGGGAAATCATCAAATGACGTCTCCCGCTCTGGGCGGAGCGGAAGGGCGTGTCAGACTCTTACTGACTAAAACCCACCCGTGTTCCTTCAGTTGCCTGTGCGCCAGGGCCACGGTAACTCTTTCGAACAATCCGCAGCCCCGGCAGGCATCGGTCCTATCGGACCCCGTCAATGGTGCTGACATCTCTTTGAGGCGCGCGTGGAACACGACGCGCCGTCGACCCGGGCCTGGTCCTTACCGGACGGCGAGCTGCCCATTGCTCGCCGTCCGCAAGCCCGCGCCTACGGTGGCCGGGAGTCGGCAATCGACTCCCGACGCCCAGGGTGTCTCCTCCTCCTGCGGCGGCTAGGGGCGCGAGGGCGCAGTGATTGCCTCTCCCTCTCGCGCTCCGCCTCCTCCTTCGCGAGCATTACTGCTTCGCAGAAGGAGGTGACGGCTTCCCATTCCCTCTCGCTCCGTACCATGGCCTGAACCAGGGCCGGACGCGAGAGGTCGCCGCCGCCGATCGCCGCCACGAGGACACGGCGGTGCTCCGCCCAAGCCGGGCAGACCTCCACCGTATGCTCCACCGTGTCCTCCGGTCGATCCACGCAATGATAACACCCGGGCGTTTCCTCCCGCCTTAGCCCTATACGCCACTGGGGTGCTTTATGCTACCTAAATGAAATCTTAAATAAAAACGCTCTGTTGGATTTTCAACCTTACGTCGCTGAGCCGAACCTTGAAAATCCAACAGCGCGGTCTGTGAAGACGGGCCTTAGAATAATATCATTTTTTGACTGGGCCTACCCAGTATTTTGCAAATTATGAAGTAGTAGTCTGTATTAAAATTACTAAAAGCTTTTATTCAAATCAACCATTCATTATTATTTTCAGAATCATCAAAGCAGGCCAAAACCAGCGCGCGGCCCAGAGATGAGTCGCCCAACAGTAAAAAGTTAAGGAAAAAAGCCGTAAAAGAAGAGAAAGCCGAGAGAAGGAAAACTAAAACTAAGAAACATGTTAAGAAGCGACGCGACAAGGGAGCAGGAAAGAGATAGATATATTTTTATACTTTCAGATTTTTATTAAAACAGAGTTAAGCTGGCCACAAAGCGAATCCTGCGCGGGAGACGGAGCGCGACTGCGCGCGTCGATTATTTTATCAACTAGGAAATCACGCGACTATTCGCGCCACTGAACAATTCCATACAAGTTAGCGGACACAAACGGCGGGAACGAATTTTGTCCCACATCCCGCGCAGGATTCGCTTCAATTTAGCCAGACGTTTATTGTAGATTTTGAAAATGCCCAAAACGAAAGTTTTGTTAAAAAAATTGTGAATTCAATGTATTTATGGACATAGCAGCTAAACTGTTGAAATAGTTTTTCTTTTCATTTTTGCTGGTTATATTCTCTATGATTAAAGTAATTTAAGACAGCAATCACCACACCCAGTAAGCTACAAATCGTTGGCTCACTATTACAAGGTTTTATGTTATTTTTAATGAAGTTGAGTAATTTAATTAGACTTAAATTTTTTTGACTTTAGTCTAACGAATACTTAATAGCCCTAATGATTATAATATCTTTATTTAGGACTACATAATGCTTATAGGAACAAAAAATTGGATATCGACTTTTATATTCTAAAATATTATCGAAATTAAAATAACAGAACTTCATGTTTATTATTATTTGTTTATTTAAAACCAGAACTTAGGATTTAGTATCTCTGAAATAATTAAAAGAAAAAGTTTATGTGAAAGTATTATTTTTTTTTTGTCATAATTATGAACTATTATAAATTATAATGAATATAAGTTATTAATGTCTCAGTAGCATTAAATAACATTATTCATATATATATATATATATTTTTTTATATTTATATATATATACATGGTAAAAATTCCAAATTTGAGTCCAAATGTAAAGTTTCAAGTTTTTAATTTTAAGGTGAAATAATAAGTAGAAGTTATTCTTTTTATTTGTTTTTCGATTTCGATTCCTTGTAGCTGTCAGTTTATCGATGGTAAAACAGTAAGTTGTAGTCTCATTTCCTACAAAATGTATGGGAAAAGTTTTTTTGCGATTTCTGACTTTTCTAGTACTCAAACCTCAGTTGGTCCAATAGAGATTTTTGATCCTTATAAGAGACATGATCGATTGGCATAAAAAAAAAGTTTTTGTGAAAATTTCCCATTTTCCTGCTGACTGTACATATTTTTCAAAATCTGTGAATGCAAATCAAAATTTCTCAAAAAGTTAAGAAAAGTCTCCTAAGACCGTTTTCCTGTAGCTACAACGGTTAAGGTAGCTGCCCTTGCGTCCCATCTCAAAAATCCACCCCCTGTATAAGTATATATTGGTTTAGCTAATCACTAAAGTAACACAGAAGAAATTCTTAGGTACTTACATACTTTTATCTTCACAGTATTCAGTGAAAAAAAACTGATAGCTCTACCATTTTTCTGACAAAAATTCATATTTTTGTCATTCTTTCCTTTGCGTCTCCTGTCAGTTTGTAAACAACTCGTATTATTCAACAAAAACTTTCGTTTTTCTTCTGAAGATAATTTATAATAATCGGTAAAAATTGATAACCTTTCATCATCAGTACCTAATCTTTTGGCTACATTTAACCACACATTCATTTAAACAATCCTTGGTTTTTTTTTATTTTCTTTGCCCAGCATTAGCTTCTTTCGTCTAGACACATTCTAACCCCTTATTTCTTGCATTTTTTCGTTTATTAAAGATATCTGTTTTGGTTTGTTGAAGATATCTGGTATCTTATTGTATCTCGTTGGATAGCTGAGAAGTTGTACATGTTATTGGAATGTTCTACCGATAAAATCTATTTATCGTGTTTTTTTGCAGAAATCGACTATTTTAGTCAAATATCCTGCTCAAAATGATTAAAATTGTAGCTCTGATTTAAAAACTATTAAAGTTAATTGTCAGTTTATGGTTGATTATTGTGTATTGAAGAAGAAGAAGAAGATAATAATATATTTTAAAAAATCATGCATTGTTCTTTTTTTATAAATTTTCAAAATTGTGTACCGCCAAAAATTAAAGTCAAATTACTCGAAAATGGTTGACATTTGTATAGAGGTCATCAGGGTTCATTTGGTCGCAAATGACCTCCCCTACATCCCCTTAATCAATCCCTTAATGGATTGCCGACGTAATAATACCAATAACCCTGTAATATACCTTTAAGGGTTTAGATATCGGTGACACTGACAGCTGGCATAGAACTTTGGTCATAGACAATCATGTTTTTTCTCTAAGCTAAGTCCTATGTAGAACCTTGTTATCCTACAAATTAATAAAAACAAAATTGAATGGTTCTATGTTTAACATAGACCTTCGTATTTCTTTTCGTAATAAAAAACAAAAGACTATTTGTAACTTGTGGTTCGTTTTCGCAAAAGTGTAGGTAATGGTAATGACACATAGAACCTTGTAGTATTCCTAACTTACTAAATACCTTCTAGTAACAGAACCTTGTAATAGTGAACCAACGAAATATGGAATCAAGAAACATAGGTTCTTGCCGTTTTTGTTAACCGACTGCTTCAGAAGAAGAGTTGTTTTTTTTTCTTTTCAATTTAGCAACACTTGAGGAGCAGAGTATTGTTTGAGACCTCTGCTTAGCTAAGTGTAAAGTGCCAGACAAACTTATTATGTTTCTGATACTCACCTATGATTTCATTTAAATGTAAAATAGGAACTATAAATGTAGGTAGGTAATGTCTTTTAGTGTTATTTTACTGCCCTAAAAAATTTGGATAAATAAAACGATTATTTACCTGTCAATTTATATTTTATTTCGGTTTTTTATAAAAGTATAAAAGCTTGACCATTAACGCACATTTGACAAATAAAATCCCTTAGTTGTTACACTTCAAATAAATAATATCACTGTTTACCAACCCCAACCTGTTTTATTTGTCAATGTGTTGTGTCAAAAATTTACATGCCATGTAAAAATAAACCTTACGACGGTCATAAAACTATAGAATCCAAGTTCGATGTAGTGTCCATAAGGTTAATTCTCGCTTCCGCCTAGAGATGCGCCTTCCTTGCGACCATTGGGCCTTACTAGGCTACCAACCATGACTTGGAGCTAGCAACTATTTATTTGCTATCATTAATACCCTGCTTAAATCAAAAATGCGTGTAACTAAAGGCAATCAGCCGCTGACTTAACTCAATAAGCAACTCATTGGCTGGATCTCGCCCAAAATTCTCGCTGACATAGAAACAAGCAAGTTCATATTTTATAGCGTTCAGAATCGCTGCTAACTTCAAGTCATATTTGGGTGCAATTGAGGCATTACATTTTGTGTTTAAAATTATAATATTAAGCAAACCCCTATTACCCCTAGAACATCCATATTAATACTAAATTACTTATATCACGTTTATTTTACACTGTGTAACAGCCATTACAAACAAATTACATTTTTGCACAATCTATAATTCACTCATTTGCATTCATTCCGTGTAATTCTCTATAATTTATTAGGAATGGAATAATGTCCCAAGTTTTTTCGGTTTCTTAAAGTACCATAGTTAAAATATGACATTATTTCATTACAAATATGACATTATTCACAAGTGCCAACTTAACGTTAACATCTAATATAAATCTTCACATTTGCAAATGCCAACACCAAACTATCGTAAAAATACATTTCTATTGAAGTACTGGGCTGCATACTTACAAATATCACACTAATAATGGTCCCATTATAATAATATAAAATCTAGTTCTAATATTTAAAAAGTATAATTTTATTCTCCAAGTGTCATTTCATTTTACTCATATTTTATAATAACTTCATCGTCAAATATCTAATACGTATTGAACACCTACTTCCAATTTCCAATTCTGAATGTTTATTTTGTATAATTACTCAGGTGTATTACAAAGATTTATGTGGACCAATAAAGGTAATTCGACCTCGTAAATTATTTACCACTCTAAGCTTGAAGATAACTTACAACGTCATAAAACGGCAAGGTCTATTTTTTGTCTATGTGGCAGATGGACAGTTTTACTCTTTATAGGGCAGAAAGGAAATTTGTATATCGCCTGTAACTACCCGACTAGCCTAACTTTAAGGTCGATTTTTCTATACTTAATATTAAAAGGAGGTAAAATTTGTTTATTTGTTTGTAAGTTAGTATGTAAGGGGCAATCTCTGGAACTACCAGTCGGATTTCAAAAAATCTTTGCATTACTTAGCTTAGTTCTTGAAGATGGCTATGGGCTATTTAACATCACGCTAGGACCCTCAGGAGCCGAGCAAAAAGAAAAAAAACAGAAATAAAGCTAAGCGAAAACGAAGTAATAGCGCGGGCAGGCGATGCGATGCTATTGGGAGGGTCGGGAGAATCAGAAATTTCACGCGGGCAGAAGAAAAAATTTACCGTAAAGTTAGACTACTCAACTACAAATTTCGTTCCTATCCTAAAAGGGTTAAACCTTAATAAAGTTCGAAAGTGGTAAAACAATTAGGAGTTCGACTAAACAACAGCAATTTTACTGCTATTTTGAATCGAAATCAACCTATTCCCGGCTTATACGATATTAACTAAGTTTTTGGACACTTAAAAAAGACCTATCAGGATTAAATTGAATTAATTTTACTTCTGAACTGTCATTGCCATTACATTTAAAACTAATACAAATTAAGTTAATATACCGTACTATTACAATTAAGGGCAAGAGAAAGGAGTACACCGCCTTGATTATTATCTACACTTGCGGTCAAATAATACGGGTCGATGTCGAAAATTCCTGTAACTTGCAAATTAATAATGCATGAAACTAATTTTATACTACAGAGAATTTTAATATCGTTTGAAATAAAACCTTAAATAATCTACAACGAAATATAGAAAAACAAAAAAAAAAACCTCGGGTTTGTAAATAAATCAAATTCGCGGTTGTTTTACTTGTGCTTGTTTTCTCACTTTGTTTTCCATCTGTCAAATCAAAATGATAAAAGGCGGTCATTGTCGTCTTGCACCGTCATTATTGCATTAATATCCCTATTGCTACAACCAGAAGAATGTACCTACACGTATCGTCACTATGCTAGAAGAAGGCAGAAGTCAGCGAAGTACAGCAAGAATAAGAGGCGTGTCACTTTATACAGTCCAGTGCGTCGTCCAACGTTTCCGAGAAACTAATAATATCTTTATTTTTTTTTTTTTTTTTTTTTTTTTCTCTCTTCACAAAGGTTCACATATTTATAAACATAGAGACAAGCGTTTCGACAACAATACATATAATATGATCCTTTGTGAGAGACTGGCGTCCATACTAGGATACCCTGTGTGACGGATCACCAGGCTCTCACCCCGAATTAAATATAATTAACATTGCAGTGGTAATTTTTATAAACTCTAAACAAATTAAATATCGATGAAGTGAAAAAAAAAAAAAACAGATATGTTTAAATTGACTAAACAAAAGAAAAACAAAATATTGAATTTAAAAAAAAAACATAGGTATAGTGTAATGTATGAGTTTCCGAGAAACTGGGCAGAACATAAGAAGACCAGGAACCGGCTAGTGCTGATAGAAAATGGTACGCTAACTAGTGCAAGATAAGTGGAAGAAATTTTTAATGAGCATGTCGGCCCATATTTAATTAATATGGGTGAAAATTCAATACTCTTAAATGAGAATGCCAGGCCACATACAGCTCAAATTGTAAATGAGTATTTTCAGGACGTTGGCATCAATCGCATGAACTGGCCCGCGAGAAGCCCGGGCCTGAATCCAATTGAATACGCTTGGAACGAGCTTGGGAGGTGTGTAAGAAATCGAAAACTCGCCTCAGGTACACTTCGAGACCTGAATGAAACATGCGTTAGTGGAAGAATGTACCAATATATCCCGCAACATTGCATAAGAAACTTATTATAATAAACGGCATGCCCAATCGCCCGGCAGCTGTGAGAAGAGCCCTTGGAGGCAATACAAAGTATTAACTTTATTTTAAAGTCCGTTTAAAAATTATTGATATTTTGTTTTTCTTGTGTAATTTTGACAATTAAAGTAATAATGTTTCCAACATTTGGTGTTGTTTTATTAGCTGGTAAATTATCTACAACATACAGTTTCATTCATGCCGCTATTCTATAATTATAAGAGTAATTTTAGTTTTTCGTACTGACCCGTATTCTTTGTCCGCGAGTGTAGTTAAAAACTAAATAATGTCAATTAAATTTGCTGGTGAAACTGCACATGTGTGAGGGATTATCAATATCTAAGGAAGTTTCACCGTTAATTTAATTTTTCCTTGTAGAAATATCAGTCATAAATGTATCTGTGCATAGTATCTTTGGCTGGATACATAACGCTTATATATTACATGTTTTTGTGCCACAAATGTAGTGATTAACTCCTGGTTTCTGAGCTGGACTTTCAATAGCTATTGACTCGTCAAAGTTGTCTATTTAAGCAAAGTATTCTATTTTGCAGGCAGTTTTGCATTTTAAAAGGTACTAGCAATGTAGGTCCCATACCACTAGTATCCCAGTTAAATACATTTGATTATATTTCCTTTCTTTTAGAAAATAATAATAAGTCTTACCGCCACGACGAATTTTCCAAACAAAAAAGTCTGGGTCACTTGTAAATTTACTGTTAGGTATTTAGTCACACAACAATTCTGAGATATAATCAGAAAACAGACCAACAAAAACGAATCAATCACTAATTTCCATAATAACCCTTGTATTGTTATTTTGGCCCTGTCTCGGAAAAATAGACGCTGTCACAATAAAGTTTTGTTTTTACAACGCTTTAGAATAACATCAATAAACATTAGTAGTTAACCAATTCGAGACAAAAAAAAAATAACATATCCACATGTCCACATTCAAATAACTGGACATAGATCCGTGTTAACTATTATTTTACTACAAAACAAAACGGGATTTAAATACATTTTAAAACTTAATCTTAAATTATCACAAGAAATCAAAAATAATTTTGTACTAACAGAAATGTGTAATGCAATTGATGATAATATCACAATTAACAAACAAACTCCTAAAAGGCAGTTGCTTGCGTGTAAAATTGTAGTATCATGTAGCGAATCTCCATCTTAGACCGATGTAACACATAGATCGGAACACAAGCATGATACCAACCATTGTAGCAATTTCTAACCAAACCGAACTGTTTTCTATATCCAAATATTTGATCAAAACCTCCGGTTTGGCGAAGTGGCAGTACATGTCATCACAATGTAAGGGTTGTCGGTCGAAGCCGAAAATAGTGAGGACCATGGCGACGATACCGCATCTGATGAACGAAGTCTTCATGAGAATGTTCATCATGAGAGGGATCTCGTGAGCGAAGTCGAAGCCGTAGATAGCTAGGCCGAGGAATGGAGCGATCGCTGATGGTCCGATGGCGCAGCCATTCTGGAAAAATTCAAGATAATTCAGTTAAGATAATCAGTAAAACAAGTTTCACAATCACAAAATCAATCCAAGCTATTATTATTTAGATGGCAATGCTGCCGCCCAAGAAATCTATATTATATTAGATTTACCCTCTGGCTAATCGTAACGTGAGGGTTAATCGTAACGTTACAGCAGGCTGCGGTTAAACCGCATAAATTTAAATATAGTTAGGTACAGATAAAAAAACATGCCAACTCACCGTAACATTAAACACAGATCCAATCGCCATGCCCATGCCTTCAGCAGCCAGAGACACGACGTTGCCAACGAGACAGAAGGCCACGAATCGCATCACAGAGAACGGGACGCCGGCCATGAAGTACACGATGGTAGAGAATATGATGTTGAACGCCACTTGCACGGGCAGCTTGGATACTGTGAGGGCTGCGTAGTATGGAGTGAGGCTGTACCAGCAATTGAAGTGCTCTTTCTTTACTAGTTTTACTTCTTGGGGATCTAGAATGAGAAAGTAAATGGTCAATTTCGTATGGAGAAGTCTTGAAATGTAGCTCTCTAAACTCGAATAAAATATGAGAGGAAATTAACCAAGAATAGAAAATTGCTTCTTCAATGACATTATTAACAAAGTTGACGAGTTCAGTAACCAAAATAAAATAAACAAAAATACATAAAGTGACAAAATAGAAGCAGAATAAACAGCATTTCAATAAAGAACGCTTTTTCGCCAAATTAATTAAGTAGGGTTGATGCTGAAAAATACAAATGCAAACTAAAGATACTTACAAACAAGCACTGGAACCATAATCTGTGTATACGCAAAGAATATGACAAGTCCAACGCAGAGCTTGAGATGGTTGAACATCTGCGTGCCGTCGTTAGCCATGTTGAAGAAACACGTGCCAATCAGCAGGCCGCACATCACGTGGTGAATGAACTGGATGCAGATACCTGAAGGTTGGGAATAGAAAATATTATTACGAGCGATATATTTAAATAGATACGGACATAGTCAGGATGTTTGGTTCGTATGTTAACATAAGACTCCTAACTAATATTCACCAAGTAAGGCTTGTTCTTTCTTTTTTATAACTAGTTTCGAAAGTGAATACCGATTCTTCGCATCATTATCTCGGCTCGGAATCACCCAGTTCTGGGTATATCAGTTTTGCACGTGTTATGTTCCTTCGTTCAGATGCTTTTCTGTTCTTATCTTTTTAGCCTAGGTCGAAAATGAAAACAACTGTAAGTATTATTTGCTCCATACCTGTTTTATTCCTGAGTATTTGTTTTATCATCCTCGCCAACAAAATCGAAAACTGTTCACAGTACGTCGCGGAGTATTCCGATGAATCCGACTTTTGCATCTTCATCCAAGCCATCGAAGAGTTTCCATTAGACAGCTGACTGGACAACGAACTTACGGAGGCACTTGATCCTTTGAACGTTGGTGCTTTATAAGTGCACTTTTCATTTGACAGTATTATCTCTGTTTCGTTTGCATCATCTGTCTGATACCTGATCTTTAGCTGCATCTGGTTCGTATTAGGCTCGCTCGGTGGTTGGTATAATTTCGCCGATTTAAAAAGTTTGCCGTTCATAATTTCTTTGGATAGCATGGTTATGACTTCTGGGGATTCTGTTAGTTCTATAACTGGAAAGAGAAGAGGAACTGTTAGAATTGGTGTAGGTAGAACCAATCAGAATTTAAATATTTGAAAATTCGCTCCCCGTTGACGAAATATTCCACACAGAGCTTTGCAAGGGGCTCGGGCTTATTCCGTTTGGCCACCCTAAAACAGCCAGCCTAGGGTGGATACTCGGAAACTCCTGTTCACCTGTCCACCATTCACTTTTGATTGTTCTTTCAACTTTTTACCCCAAGTAAGTACAGTATTCATTATTGATTGATTTGATTAAATTGAATAATATGCAATACGTGTTTTTTTTTCTATCACTAATACTGATAACCATGATAAAGAGCTACTCAACCCTTAACCTTTGTCAAAATATAAATTTTATCGTTAAGGCTCGTACACACTGGCGCGACGCGACGCCCGACACAAAGGCACCGAGCGTCGCGCGACGAGCGGCGCCTTTGTGTAGCGCTGTCGCGTCGCGCCTGTCTGTGGGAGCCTTTACTGTTACTAGATTCTGGCTCACAAGACACTTTTTAAAGTTTAAACCGTACCTACTGTGATTTATTTCAATACCTACTCCAATAAAACTATAATTGAAATGATGTCACATTGAATTATAGGTAATTAAAAACGATTTCAGCTTTGATATTTCAAAGAAGAACTATTTATGTATTTTTATAGGTACCTATACCTTATAGGTATGTTGGGCCAGTTTCTATATCACGTTTCTCTAAATGACTACACAGCGGAGGGAGATAATCGGAAGAAAAATAATATACGAATTCAAAGTATCCTAAGATGGATGGCACCTAGGGTGGCTGTTTTAGGGTGGACCAACGGAAAAACCCGGGGCTCGTCACAGTCCTCACCATCAATCTACCTCTGATTGTGCTAAATTGTAACCAGACAAGACTAATTAGGTACATATTGTTGAATGTTTTAATACATTCATGGTGATTTAATTGACAATATAGCCCAATTCAAACAAGCGGGTTGGAACATAAGGCGAGTCGCTGCGTAGTAACAAATTCACGTGTCAGCGGAGGTGAGGGGTGGGGTATTGCGCAGCGAGAAGCGGACTTCAGAGCCGCCATACAGTTTAGCGCTTTAGGTAGTTTACCCCGGATTACCTAGACAGGTAACTACTTCGTAAATAACAGTAACAGACAAAGTTACTCGAAACAAAATAGAATCCTACTAATTACCTAAGTAGGTAGGTATGTAAAACAAACCAGAATATGCAAGTCTATATTAAGACAGCAAAGTATAATAATATGTAAGTTAAGAGACAGAATACTACAATGGATTGTTTAAAATTCCAGTAATACTGTCCGTAATTAAATAACTATTTGAATTACAAATGTCTTGAGCTTTGTTTTGCTTCAGCGTTGCTCTTTTACCATTGCAGATTAGCTGCTAGCTAGGTAGACTATTGAACTGTGCTAACCTAACCTACCTATTTAGATTTTTATAGCAGTTCGAGTCCCAGGGCTTCTTTCATTTTCTCTTTTTTTTTTTCTGGGTGGGACTTCTCCCGCTCTGGGCGGAGCGGAAGGGCGTGTGTGAAAACCCACCCGTGTTCCTTCAGCTACCTGTGCGCCAGGGCCACGGTAACTCTTTCGAACAATCCGCGACCCCGGCAGGCATCGGCCCTTTGGAACTCTTTGAGGCGCGCGGGGAACACGACGCGCCGTCGACCCGGGCCTGGTCCTTACCGGACGGCGAGCTGCCCATTGCTCGCCGTCCGCAAGCCAGCGCCTACGGTGGCCGGGAGTCGGCCAGCAACTCCCGACGCCCAGGGTGTCTCCCCCTGCGGCGACTAGGGGCGTGAGGGCGCAACGATTGCCTCTCCCTCACGCGGTCCGCCTCCTCCTTCGCGAGCATTACTGCTTCGCAGAAGGAGGTGATGGCTTCCCATTCCCTCTTGCTCCGTACCATGTCCTGAACCAGGGCCGGACGCGAGAGATCGCCGCCACGAGGACACGGCGCTGCTCCGCCCAAGCCGGGCAGACCTCCACCGTGTCCTCCGGTCGATCCACACAATGATAACACCCGGGCGTTTCCTCCCGTTTTATCGAGTCACAGGGCTAGTAAACACTTGGAAGCAAGAATATTTTTAAGCATATTGAAATTCAGTTCGAGTTGGATGTTCTACCTACGTCCACTTCTGAACTTTGAGATTTTCAACAAAAACCTTAAGTAATATAGTTGTAGTCCTGTCTATTGATAGAGTTATATTTAAGACAATGACATAGTCCTGTAATTCAATCGTAAGTAGTTATTGTCCTCGGTATTGTATTGCTAATAATTAGAACCTAGCATTGGCAGTATACCTGATAATAAGAAGTTAATAGCATTATCATTGAATAAGAGTTAACCTTTTATGTACCTACCAATATGAATATCTAGGTACCCTATACCTTGTCATTACATGAGGATTTTTAGGAATAAACTAAATTTTGGTGATTTTTAGTCTAGTTTAATGGCATTTGTGACAAGAGAATCCGCACCATTACCTATTATTACTTCTTCAACGCATTATTTGCTTACGCGCAAAGAAAACTATAGAGTACAATCGATATTTATTTGTCACATATGGATTATTCGAATAATTCGAGCCAACGTTTGTCTCGATTCTATTTCCTACATGTTTGTATTGACGTGGCAACTAAATTTGAGTCAGAAATATGTACACGTGTTTTAATAACAATTATGAGAACTGTTGCGCGTGTATTTCTGTCTTAGATTTATTTATTACTAGCTGCGCCCCGCGGTTTCACCCGCAGAAATCTCGATCCCGTGGGAATATCGGGATAAAAAGTATCCTATGTCCTAATCCAGGTCATAGTCTACCTATATGCCAAATTTTATCCAAATCCGTTTAGCCGTTTTAGCGTGATTGAGTAACAAACATCCACACTTTCACATTTATAATATTAGTAGGACAATGTTGGGGGTGAGATTAGAGATCTTTACTGAGCATAATTTTAACGCTATAATTATACTGATATTAAATCAAAGTACATCTACATTTTGTAATCAACTGTTGCAGTAGTTGCAAGCAATGCAATAAAGGTCAAATAATTAGCTGCAGGTAGTTTAAATGGGGTGCAACAATACTTTGAATAATTCAAATTCAAATAATTTATCTTCTCTTCACAAACAATGGCATCATATTAATTTAGACAAGCTAAAAAATTATGTGACACTAGTTTGTGAGATACTCGTGTCTACACTTGGAATACCTGTGTAGCAGATCACCAGGGTCCCACCACACGGTATAGAAACATAATCAGTTATTTAGGAAATGTAAAGGGATAGGGCATTACATAAAAATCAATGATAAACTCACAGATTAAAAACAATAAACCTAAAAGAGAAATAAGTGGAAAAATAGTGTTGATCTATTATGTGTAGGGAAATTAGCGGGATAGACTATTTTTAATGATTTAGTGATATAATAATATAATAATTAGTTATAGGGTACAGTTCAAACTCAAACTCAAAGCATTTATTTCAATTAAACCATTTACAGGCACTTTTGAATTGTCAAAGAATCGGTCAGTTAGTCAGAAAGTTGAAGCTAGTTGCCCATTCCAAAACGTAGATCTTAGAAACGTAGATCAGTTGAAATAATTAGTGAAAAGTTGTTGCATGCAGTTTTATTTGTATGCAAATAGGTACCTACTTACATGCTATAATTAGAAAACAAAACACACACCTCCAAATAACTTATCGCGACACGAAAACAGATACAACTATAGGTAGGCTTGGAGTTAGTAATACTTACTAAAATCAGCTGGGTTGTGATGCCTAGGGCAGGGTAGGCTGACGGTCTGTAGGAAAGGAACCATGGCTGTTGTGTCGCCCTGGTATATGCACAGGCCGTCTGCGAGCACGTACACCTGAAAAACAAAAATACGTCATCATTAGATCAGACCGTAAAAATTGTCAAGCATTCATGTTCATGAATGAAAATATTCTTGGAAATCCCAAAAGACCGATGGAATGTATCGCTCTCCGGAGAATATTACCAAATTAAACTCTGTTAATTAAATCTAGTAGATAGGCATAGTCACCGAATCACCTAGCATTTGATTTGATTTGATCCCCTGTTTGATATCCAGGCCAAGCAGTATTTTGAGGGATTTCTCTCAGGAATTTTCTAGTAGGTAGGTACTTATAGCTCCGATAATGCTACCATCTTGCAGAATCTATGTTGGGGTCGGCTTCCAGTCTCACCGGATGCAGCTGAATACCAGTATTTTACATGAAGCGACTGACTATCTGACCTCCACAACCCAGTTACTGCGTAATAAGATACCCCTTGGTGAGACTGGTTGTCAGACTTTTCGGACTCCAGACGACTCGTAACGACGTCTGCCAAAGATCCACAAATGACAACCGGGACTAACGGCTTAACATGTTTTCCGAGGCACGGAGAGGGTCTTGATATATAAAGATGGTCACCCATCCACGGACCAACTGCGGCAAGCGTAGCTTAACCTGATCGATCGACCAGTGCGGCTGTTATTACCTAGCCACAAGCCTCTATAGTCTTGGTTATCATTATAAGGATTAAAATAATCTAATAAGTATACCGTCATATTCTCGAAATGGTCATATATCCAAATATATTTTATTAGCCTATGGAAACGTTGCTACCCAATCCCTTAAATTTTCCCGGAGCAGATACTTCTTAGCAGCCTCTCACGACTTTCACGAGGAAGAGATTACGTACTCGTATGACTTTATCCGGTTTCTAGTGACCGTGAAAAGTGACCTAGTTTGCACAGCTAGCATTGCTACACGTGGAACTCCGATAATAGACTGCAACATTGTATTCATTTGTTTTTCTTTCACCAGTAATTATTGACGTCAATCTTGTTGGCATGTCGCGTGATGAAGTAATGCTGCTAATGTGTTTGATAATCTTATGGCATCATAATTGGTGAAAGGAACATATTGATATTGATATTGGTATTCACTATCAATATGTTCCAACAATACATTACATACATATACATTCGGGCGCAATATTTTCGGTGCTCGTTTTAACGTAAAATTTTCCCTGAAATAGAAACCCGACCGGGCTAGACAAATCAAAACTTTCGGTCTTTTGCAAACTAGTGTACGATTGTGCTGATTTTAGTTAGCATTTCGGTATTTTCTAGTCCTCATACGCTTGTCTTGATTCAGAATCCCAATCGATATGTCAATGTAAGAAAAAAGAAAATGCTACAGGAGAATGCCATTGGGCCGTACCAACTTGCAAGGAAATGGGTCACAACCAAAATCTTGTTCATAAAATTACTCCTATTTTTTAATTAGATAGGTATTTTTGTTATGAAAAAGTATCCCGTATTTCAGACACAAAAAAAATTAAAGTATTTTTTTTTAACTTTTGTACTTATTTTCCACTTATGTCACTGCATTTGCACTTGATTTCGAATGTCGCTACAACGTAAAACAATATAGGTAAGTACCAGCCAACAAACATTTAAATGAGTTTGATAATTTGTAGGTACCGATTTGCTATTTAGCCTTTTATTTTCTACCCTACCGCTTCTACCCCTTAACCTCTGGCGCCTGCAGAGTACCTACTTTTGTTTTAGTACGTTTGTAGTTAGAAAACCAAAAAAAAAATATTGATATCTCTTCGCTTCCTCTTGCATCCGACATTCTCTGAATTCTCAAACTTTTCTGCATAAGCCGACAAAGTAATTCCTATTTCTTTATGAAAGGACGTAAGAAAACCTAGGCGGAGTGGTGAAATTTTTCGCTACCTCTCTACTCGTTGAGAGGGAAGAGTGGGGCCGCCGAAATTTCACTCAGGGCGCCAGTAGTAGTAAAAATTCAAATTCAAAATTCAAAATCATTTATTGCAAATATGGGTAGTTATACAGGTGGGTTTTTTGAAGAACAGGAAAGTTGTTAGTGTCACCATATTCTGCACTAGGCATGCAACATTTAGTTCGGAACGTGGTTAGTCCCTAAATTTAAAATTTAAATATCTTAAAGTTCAAAATTACATGTCTATTAAATTGTCAATTAAATTCAAAGTAAATAATGTCAAAGTTAATAAAAAGTTAAAGTTAAAGTTAGTAAGTGGTAGTAGTATGTTAAAACCGGCACTGTGTATTTTTCAACATAAATCAAACCTTGTTATGTCTACAAAAAGGAAAATGTCTGAGTAAATCATAGGGCATTGTGTTATAACGGTAATTAGATAAATTATGTAAATAATAACGATGTTAATGAAACAATGGCAAACGCACGCAGTCAGTCACGATCGTCACGACCTTATTTTATACAACCTTTGATTTGCATCCAAAACACAGCCAATAAACTGAAAGTTTAAAAAAAAAAAATGAAATGAAATAATTTATTTGCTATGAATGTAGGTACAAAAATATGGTGTTAAGTAAGAGAAGGAACCAGTACATTCTACCGTGAGGCATGCAATTTTTTTTATAATAGAGTTAAATATGAAATAATTTAAAAAACAAATATTTAACTTATTTTGGAATGATTAAAATCGTCAATAAAAATATAAAATCATTAAATTTGTAGATTTTTGAAAACAGAAAAGTACTCCTCTGCTGCCTGCCAGTGTCTGCTTCCACAGATTGCATTGACTTTGCCAGCAGTGCCAGGACCTGAAGACTGCAGAAACAGGTACTAATAAAGTATAGCTTCATATAAACATTTATCTCTGTTACCGCTGAATATTAAAGACCTTTTTTACACCGTGTTGACTTATTTTTAAGTAGGTTTTCAGTTTTTGTCTTGGTATAAAACAGCTTAAGTTTTTAGTTAAAACGCATTAGTTCTTTTATGTTTTTTATAAAATGTTCTTTTTAATGTTTTTGTAATGTTTTCTTTTTGTTTTTTTATTAAAGTCATTTCTGAAATAAGTATGCAGAACTTTATAGCGTGTATGGTCTATATAATACTAAATACTTGATATTAAGTACATACTTAGTAAACACCAACCCGCACTGGGCCCGCGTGGTAGATTACCGCCCACTCCCTCTGGAAGAGAGGAGGCCTGGGTCCCAGCAGTCAGTGGGAACATTATTGTAAACTACCAATAACACTTATCTATAACATTAATCCTTTAACTATGATTCTCAGTAATAATAAAATAATGTTAACTACAAATATCAACATTGCAATAAGTCACGATTAAAGGTGTGGACGAGTTAATACCTTCAATAATATTTCTGACTAACGATATGATAATAACATATTGTGTTACTCTATCGTAAAACATAACACTGCAATTGTTATGTTCTTGTAACATAACACATTCGACTGTTTAAATTATATGCTTTGATTTTCCTCAATAAACAAAACATTGAATGAGAATTCATTGATATTTTGATCGTTATGTGCATGTCCATCCATTCTTAAAATTTTCTGGTTAGTAAATTTTTTGGTAGTGGGCATCATCATGGCTTTAAGGCTCCTACAAACAGGCGCGACACGCGACGAGTTCGCGCGCGACATCAAAGCACCGACCGTCGCGCAACACGCGGTGCCTTTGCGCCTGATTGAAGTAACCGGAGAGCCTAGACAAGTGACAATCGATTTCAGAGCGTTTTGTATTTCTACGACTTTCAACAGAATTGACTTTGAATGAGCTTTTCGACAGCTTATGTTAGTCCAATACATTTTCAGCATCGTAACCTCTGATAGAACCTCGTTTTGTCTATGCCCTCTGGTCAAGCGCAATTGTCCAGATTGTCCTATTTTCATCTTTAGGTTATCTTCCTAAATCCCCCAGATTATGAAATCCTGTTTGACGTCCGCTAGTCATCTAAGCTTAAGTTTACCTCCAATCTGTTGACCTCAGCTTTAGAGCAAATGTACAAAAGTGTCCTATATAGCGTTATCCATTCGTTTTAGGATATACTTAGAGAAAATTCGACTGCCGTATCGAACCGTATAAAGTCGACTCAAAATACTAAGCCCTCAGAAAGAATATTTGAAAATTATAATATTTTTCACAACGAATAGGTGTGGGCAAAAGATTTCAACTAGGCAGGTATGCCAATTCCAAGGCTGAGTAATTCGGCCGTGACATACAGAAGACAGCTGCCGAGGTCTTAACAAAAGGATTCCGTAATTGCGGAGAAATTATAAATAGGCGGTATAAACTTTGTGAGATACCGTTGCGCATGTGCTCTTTGAATGCACAAGCGTACAAAAAGCTTCATAAAAAAATTGTAAAACATGTATTTTCCATAAGTTACAAGACTTAATTAAGCCAGGACACACCTCACACCATACCTCACAGACACACCACCACACACACACAACACACCATAGACACACCCATACCACACACACCAACCACACACACCCCCCCCCCACACACACCCTCACACACACACACACACCCCACCTCTTAAGTTATTTTTAAAACGCTTTTATTACCTTCACTTGTTGATCCACAAAACAATAATAAATAAGTACCTACTTCCAATTATATAAAAACTCTTCATTTTTTAAACATAAAAAAGCAGCTGCAGCCTTTACGCAACATCGAGTAGGACAATGACACGGATCAAGTAGATAAAGTTGACAGCACGTCGTCTTTATTAAGCTGGCCTAGCCTAGTACGAAGTTTCGTTAGAATAAGAGGCCAGCTTATAATGGTTCACCACTGATGTGCGGCCTACCTACCACTACCAACACAAACTTATTGAAAAACAAAGAGGTAAACCAGTCTAGCTCCAGTTTTTATTGCTTCTAGAACTGACCGATCCAGTCTTTTCAGGTTGTTGTGCCTCAGACTACAAAGCTCTTTGAGAACTATGAATAACTTGTCCGGTTGTGTTTTGCATTTTTTGCGATGGTAAAGGCTCCAGACAGGCGCGACGCCACTCTTGTAGAACAATCTCCTTGAAGTTTTCATAAAAATTGTTCCACTAGAGCTGTTGCCCGCGACTTCGTCTGCGGTCCAGGATGAAAAGTAGCCTATGTTCTTACCCAGGTCATGGCCTATCTGTGTGCCAAATTTCTTGCAAATTCGTTCAGTAGATTTTGCGTGAAAGAGTAACAAACCCATCATCATCCATCCTCACAAAGTTTCACATTTATAATATTAGTAGAATAAGTAACTATCTCAATGCCTACCTGAGTAATTATTTTTTATGCAAGATTAATTGGCAAAAAAAAATTGCGTATTTTGCTACAAAAAGTTAGATACTCGCTAAAACTGTATCTGGTTTTAACTTCGATTTTAAATTGTAGCCTTAAGCAAAATTAATATAAAATATCCGGTTAATTATTCATCGTCTAATTGCCAACCGCGCGACTGTAAAGACAAGGTTACGTTTTTTACGCGTATCTAAGTATGAACCAGTCTAATGTAGTTGGTGTCATGATCTAAAAAAACAAGGTCTGGCATTCCGGGAGTGACACATGCTTACGTCACTATCCAATTGCCACTTTATTGCAACAAAACACGAATTATGGAAACATTTTCAGTCACCATCCAATCCAAGCGAAACAATTCAATTTAAAAATATACCTACGTAATTGATAATTAAAACCTCATTGTTTTATCGGATTCGCACAGGTAATAAAGGCGGTTGGGGAGTTATTATTACACACTACTGGTAACACTGCGGTGATGACGTAGGCTTGTGTCTCCCACGTGACCACTGTGTCTCGGAATGCTATACCTGGCGAAGTATATTATTATACCATGCTTGGTGTCATCAAATCTGAGATTGAACTACAATAAGTATCACCAACTGCATCAGACTGTTTGAAAAGTAAGCTTGTTTTGAATGTTTTAGATACAATTGGTTTTTAATTTATTGTTTATTATTTATAATTTAAATATATACACATAATTTCTAAAACAAAATTGGTATTTACCTAATACATTATATGTATTAGATAACTACCAATTTTTTTTTTTTGTTAAGTGTTCCTGTCCCGCTGCTGGGCAAATGACTCCCCCATATTTCTCTTTTATGTTTTGCCTTCTCCAATTAGCGCTTTTTCACTTCAATTGACGTTCTCTCAAAAGAGAATAAATTTATACAGCAGCTCAACTTTTTAACATAGAAGGTACCTATGTTAAATAGTTGAGTTTCCTGCAGTTGGGTTTAACTATACCGGTAAAACGGGGTGAATAATAACGTAGGGGTGAATCGGAACGAAGGAATTTATAAGGAACTTTAACATTGAAATAATATAGTTTGTTGCCAAAAAGGACTTTAATGTGTTTACTGTATTATAATTAACGATTAAGTGCCCTTGTTGGCAACAAACTATATTATTTCAATGTTAAAATCCCTTTGACAGTTTCGTTGCGATCCATCCCTCTGTTCCTATTCACCCCGTTTTACGGTACCACTGTTGCCAGGAATCTGGAGACTTATTCGGAATGTGAAAACCAGGCAGTTTACGAGTAGGATTTCAATTCCTGTAGCTAAATAAAACAATAAGTATGGACGGGCAACGAGCTCAAGCAGTGTCAATACAAATCACATAGCTGTGCTGTATCCTCAATAATGTGCATCGATAAGTACTTTTAATTTAATGAAACACAGTCGTCTTTTAACGAACATAGTGTTCCGAAAACCAACTGTTAAAAGAACCCGTAATTGGCCCCTCTTTCGTGACGATTTAAATAAAGATTCAGAAAGTGCATCAAAAGTCACGTAACGCGGAGTGAACTTATGCTTTGTCTTAGCGCGTTCCATGATAATACAAGATTAAGTTTGTTAAATAATGTTTGTTTAATACAAGAGTAAGGTTGATCCACCTTGAAACAAGTACGAGTAACGATATCTAACGTAATTTCTTCCTACTTTTCCAGTTTCAAGAGTACTTTAAAACTGGTTGGTCCACCTACTACATTCTAAGGTCGGATGTACTTAGGTACACGATTGTCGTTATCCACCTATGGACGGATGCTGTTCTGACTAGCAGATGTGCACCACGAATCACTAAATGCGTTTAGCGCTAAACGTATTTAAATCATCGTTCCAATTCTCGTGTAGCTGCGAGATGGAGCACTCAGTACTGTCCAAATTGCACATTTAACCGTTCATACATTTTTTTTTAAATTTGGGGTGGAAAATCCTCATGGATGTCCTCCGCCCTGGGGGGGCGGAGGGGTCTGTCAGACTCTTACTGACTAAAAACCACCCCAGTGTTCCATCTCACACCTGCGCCGGGGGTCGCGGGAACGTACGAATCTTCCGCAACCCCCGGCTGGCCCGCCTCTGCGGACACCGTCCGTTCATACCTGATCGAACATCTCCAACAACGAAGCAGCAGGCTGATGTATGGTGCACACAACCGTCCTGCCTTGTCTCGCCAGTTGCTTCAGCACTTTCACACACGCCGTCGTAGTCACTGTGTCTAGTCCACTTGTAGGTTCGTCCAGGAAAAAGATCGGTGGGTTGTTCACTAACTCCAGTGCTATTGATAACCTGGAGGAAATAATTATTAGATAGATTTAAATCCTTTCTTAGCAGCAGAGCCGGTCGATGTGACAATGGTTGGGGAGGGCTATATTCAGTAAAGGCCGTATTTCGGCTGAATGAAGATGAATGATGACATTCTTTGGTTCATAGTAAAATAAGAGGATTGAGGGGACCACTACAGAGAAGTCTTGTGGAATGTAGAATGCTGAGGCATACATGAGCTGATTGATGAAATCCGAGTTTGTAAGCTCGTTGCAATGCAACCCATAGTTAGTCGGAAACCTCAAAGATCGATGGATAATAGAATATACCTATGTCTGTTGCTAAAATATTACTTGGCGATGTATCTATAATTACGGAGCGTTATGCTTTAGTAGTATAATTATAACACTCGAAGCTTGTGCAATGCTCTGTCTGATACGGGAATTAATATTAAATGTTTGCACCATTAACTCAGTAACATAAGAAAATCTTCAAGAGGAAACCTACTTCAAGCTACCGTAGTAAATATTGTTGCAGAAGAGGGAAGGGAAAAACAGGAATTACTTTCGATTATCAGAACTTTCCTAAGGCCCTATGTACACACGGCTACATATCAAGATAAACATAGCCAGTATAACCTGATCTCGCATTGTATAGGATTTCCATACAATGAGAGGTCAGCTTATACTGGAAAGTATAGCTTGATATGTAGCCGTGTCATTGGCACGGCTTCTTTACGGCACAGAATTTAGAAACCGCGCCGTAGACAAAACGTGTTTTTCAACAAGCTTCCATAGTGATCCATACAACACTGACGACCGTGCCTACACACGGCGAATAAACCGTAGTTTTTCACGGCAGGAAAAACGTGCGTGCGCAAGAGGCCTTATAGTTTGGGTTATCAACCTTTGGCTTTTGGGACCGTGTAATAAAATGAGGAAGAAAGTATTTGTTTAGGTACCCATTGGTCAAAATGAAAACCGCGGAATTTTGAACATCACTCACTTTTTTTCCAAAGACACGGTTTTTATATGGTGTGGACCACACCATTTTACTTAAAAATTCAAAGTAAGCTACAAGGAAGCCTTCAGTATCCATATATCAGAACTGCTTTCGTTTATAACAAAAAAAAATTTGGAACTTAAAACGATATATGCATAATATATATGAATTCTCATCATATATACTTAGAATTAAACAGTAACCAAATCAAAACTGTGCATTCAATATTTTTGAAATAAGTAAATAATTGCTACAGGGTCACCGTGGGCAAAAGTTAGTTCATTATAATATATAATGAGGACTCATATTTTTACTTAAGGTTGGGAGCAAACAAACGCGACGCGACTCTAGTAAAACAATTTCTATGAAAACTTCATGGAAATTGTTCTAGAAGAATCGCGTCGCGCGGGAAGCCTTTAAACAAACTTAGACGTCACCAAGCATTAAGTATTCAGAGCGGAAAATAATAATTAAAATACAAGGACTTCTGCACGATAGGTCATAGACCATGGAATGAATTTTATAATCAACATTTAACTTTTGTTATACGAAAAGTTATATAATATTTCTAGTATAATTGATTTTAATTCATCACATTGATAATATGCGCTTGCAGGGTTCCCTCTATCTGGCAGAATTTTGATGCTCCGAAATTTATTTGGCATAACCCACTTGGCATAATCTTCTTTAAACGAATATATATATGGCATAAAAATCATTTAATATAATTATTGTTTGGCCGAATGTTCATATGTCCGAATTTACAAAGGCATACTTTTTAGATGGCAGAATTTTATTTGGCATAATTACTTTTGGCAAAGCTTAATTTCGCATAATTTCGTTTCACATAACGTTTATTTAGAGCGACGATTATTTGGAATAATTTCACTTGGCATATTAAGAAGATGGCAGAATATAATTTGGAATAATTTTATTAGGCATAATTATTGTCATTTCTATAAAATGTAATCATATACCTTAAATTAAAATTAAAGTATTGTCTTAAAAAGTCAATATGTTGTACTACAAAAGTTAGTGAAGTGACAGAACCGAATCGCTGCAAAACCGACTGCACGTAGTCTTGTCTGCCCTACCCCTAGAGTGTAATTTAAGCCCGCGTAGGCGCGGAGGGGCGAGGCGGCCCGCGAGCTGAGGAGCAGGTGGTTTTAACGCTCGCCGCCGCGGCTGAGGCTGGCCGGCAAAGCCGGCCAGCAAGCCGAAGCCGCTGTGGTGAGCGTTATAACCATCTGCGACGAGAAGCTTGCGTGGGACCGCCGGAGCCCCGCAGCGCCGGAGCCGTGACAGAAACCATGCCTGCTGCATGTTGCATGCTTGCTTGCATGCTGCATGTTTGCTTGCATGCTGCATGCTTGCTTGCATGCTGCATGCATGGTGTGTGCTTTTTTGCATGTTTGCATTCTACATGCTTGATGCATACATGCATGGTGTGTGCTTTTTGCATATTTGCATGTTACATGCTTGATGCATGCATGGTGCAAGCTTGTTTGCATGTTTGCATGCTTCTCTCATGCTTCATACAAAATTATTCTAACTATGAATTTTCCGTAATGTGATAGATGAGTCTTTCAATTATTATGGATATGAAAAGTATGCCAAAAGATGATTCTAACTGTAAACTTTCTGAGATATGATAGTTCTACCTATAAATGATTATCGATATGAAATGTATGTATGCCAAAAGACCATTCTGACAGTTAACTTTCTGCAATATGGTGGTTCTACTTTTTAATTATTATGGATATGAAATTTATGCCAAAAGACGATTCTGACAGTGAACTTTCTGCAATATGATGTTTCTACTTTTAATTATTATGGATATGAAATTTATGCCTAAAGATGATTCTGACTTACAAAATTATGCGTTTTTAATGTATTATAAATGAGTGTATGCCAAAGGATTTTCTGCGAAATGAAGTTTATGCTATGCGCTGTTATGCAAAATAATATTATGACATAAAAAGTTCTGCTATAAAGGGTAGACCCGCGCTTGCATTTACTTATAATGCGTGTCTACATACGTTAAACAATACACAATACCCAGGTATTTCATGTTTTTGTATACAAGTCTGTAAAACTACTGTGGGAAAATTTCGATTACGCCACAATTAGGCAATTTTCAGTTCGAGACTTTGACGTTCTCTATGCAACCGATTTTTGTAAGCGAAACCATTGAAATAATGACAATGCAGTACCTTAGCGGAAAAATGTTATTCCTTAACAAAACTTGCTGAACTAAGTTATAAGATAGACCTAACAAAAGAAGATAAAATGGGGAAGAAAACTGTCAAATTAGTTCCGCGTAGATGGCGCTCAGTGTTTGTTACTTTCGTTTAACTGCTAATGGAGTTCCTTGTTAAAAACTTTGCTGTGAGATGGCGCTAAGGGTCTTGTCTTGTCACCGATTGGTCGCAGATTACTTCGACAATTGACAAACCCTCAGCGCTCTCTCACGGTAAAGCTTCCAGCAAAAAAAGAAATCGAAAACTCAACCAACCTCTTTTTCTGTCCGCCCGACAACATGTCCGTCCTCGTATGCTGGTGCTCCAACAGCCCCATTTCTTGCAGGATCTCCTCTGAAGGAGCCTTAGATCCTTTGGGCGCCTTCAATCTGGCTGCGACATCCATGGCTTCGCGTACGGTTAACAGTGGCTGGAGTAAGTCCTCCTGGGTTATGTAGCAGGATGACCTTTGGAAATGATGCTCGTCTCTTGGTTGCCCATTTACCAGAAGTTGGCCTGTTACGCCTGCGGACCTGGATTTGGAAAAATAAAATTGCATTGCTGTAGGTACCCCAAGTTGTTAGATAGGTACAAAATAATGTTGATGGATGGAGAGGGAGAGGAAGGCCAAAGGAATGGATTGTGTAAGGAATGATATGAAAGAAAAGAGAGTGAATGATAGACTGGCGATTGACAGGAGAGAATGGAAGAATGAGCTGACCCCAAGTAACATGGGGCAAGGGCAGGAAGATGATGAGGTGTTCCTGACTTGAATGTGAGTCCAAGTTATAATCATAGGGAAAAGGGACATTACCCATCACAACGTGACAATAATATTCAGTTGATTTATTACACATGTTAGTGCTCATTCCAATTATTAAACAAATTGAGACATTCTTTTGGCTGATATTTTTATTAAATCATAATACAAGACTATATCTAAGTAGTATTTTTGCTGATATTAAAAACAGACAAAAATGAGATCGCAAAAATCAACATACTAACCAAAGGCGTCCACCTTAATTCTTCTTATTTATAAAAAAAAACAATTGCTGTTCGTTAGTCTCGCTAAAACTCAAAACGGCTTGACCGATTTGAATATTTTTTTGTTTGTTTCGTTCCCTCTAAGACAGGGGCAGTAGGAAAAAATAAATAAAAGTCATTGCAACGCATGAGCTAGTACCGCCAAACGGGGTGAATAGGGATGCAGGGGTGAATCGGGACGAAACTTTTAAAGGGATTTTAACATTGAAATAATCTAGTTTGTTGCCAACAAGGGCACTTAATCATTAATTATAATACAGTAATCACATTAGAGTCCATTTTGGTAACAAACTATAAGTATTATTTCAATGCTAAAATCCCTTTTAAAGTTTCGTCTCGATTCACCCCTGCATCCCTATTCACCCCGTTTGACGGTACGTAATAAAGATAAAACGGTTTCCATACAAGGAAAAACAGAATCTTAATAAGATCACATTTTGTCCGTCTGTCTCAGAAGTTTTAAATTAATTAAATTGAATTGTTCAAAAAACATAATATCACGCCTATATTCCCCGAAGGGTGAGTCAGAGGTGTAGGTACCTAGCCACATTCCACCACCAGCCACATAGGTATTTAGCCACATTCACCCAGTTATGTTTACGTCCCATGTAATAGGGGACGAGCCTATTGCCATCAACAAGGAACAAATCTAGACCCCGGGCTGCTACTCAGAAATTCCAGGACAACCCAATAACACTTTTTCCGACCTAGAAATCGAACCCAGGACCTCATGATCAGGACGCTTGCGACCAATATATCGACGAGGCAGACCAAATAATACAGAAATATTATTACACTGTATCTAATAGGCACCTAAGTATTTTTTTATGCGATATATGTTTGTTAAAACCAGTAAAATTAAGGTAACAAATTCCTATAAAACTAAAATCATGTTTTAATTTAAAAAAAAAACTCGTACTCGTCCAGTTTTATTGATCACCTGAATAATAAAAAAACACTAGAGTTTAAAATATTTTCGCTTCAGATATTCCAACTAGTTTTTCGAGTTTTATAGGTATCTACTGTGGAATCAGCAATTCTAGAATACTATTATAATAAGTAATGTAATTTTAAACCAAATTCGTGGTAATTTTCCAGATTAGTAATTCTACAACAGGACTGTTGGATCAAAAACAAATGACAGTTGAGAAGCTTGATCTGAAACGTCTTTTTACAAGGTCTTATTTAAATTGCCTTGCCTTTATTATTATCAGAGCTAATTATTTTCTTGTACGCACGTGTTTCTATGCCAAATAAACCTATTTTTCTTTTTTTTTTTCTTTCTTTCCTTGTTAGTTAGTTAGTATGTATTGGTCAAATCTTGCAAGCTGAATTAAGACCACTTCCTATTATCCTACGGAGCTAAAAAAAAAAAACTATTTCTTAGTGAAGGACATTGCTCTATCACCATAGATTGTTATCCTAAGAACTAACAGCGTCGTAAAATTACTTTCTGTGTTATATATGTATAAATTAAGACTACACAAGCCGAGTGCCCGTTGGGATTTTTCCATCGCCAAAACTGACGAAGTTCCATTCAAACTTTCATTCCCTTTTTTATCCCTAAGGCCCTTTGTACACGGCACTGTTTCTTTACGGTACGGCATATAAACTGCGCCGTAAAAATACGAGACAGTCAACAAGTTTCCACAGTGATCCATACAAAACTGACGAAACGTGCCCATCTCCCGCTGCTGCCGTGCTCCTTTTTTTATTTTTTTATAAAAAAATATATTTTTGTTTGGATTTCCTGTGGGTGTCCCAAATAAAATATTTTTCTTTCTTTCTTTTTATACAATGCGTATAAACCGCGCCGTAGAAAAAACG
This sequence comes from Dryobotodes eremita, assembly GCA_917490735.1. NCBI lineage: Eukaryota > Metazoa > Arthropoda > Insecta > Lepidoptera > Noctuidae > Dryobotodes > Dryobotodes eremita. Next base: position 8,834,827 of record OU823261.1, read on the forward strand.
TGTCCATCAACAAGCTTTCATAGTGATCCATACAACACAGACGACCGTGCTTACACACGGCGACAAAACCGTAGTTTTTCACGGCACGAAAAACGTGTGTGTACAAAGGGCCTTAAGGGGTGAATTTACAAAAATCCTTCTTTTGTCCTCATTTTCGCTATGTAAGGAACTCTGTCATGCTTCTACATAGACCCAGCGGTTAAGGCTGTGTGTTGTCTGTTAGAGAAAGAATGACTGAACGAATGAATTCAAGAATGAATAAAGTTAATATATTTTTTTTGACGTTCGGAAATTGTTGATTCAGGCCTAATTTGAATAAATGACTTTTGATTTTGATTTGAAGACTTTTATTAAGTTGATTCGACGAAATTATACTAAAATAACGGACAAGTCTGATTCCCTGCCAAGTTCCGAGCATAAGCATCATATTACGTTCACGCAGGCTTTCTCTCAGTAAGAGGGAGTGGGCCATAACTTACCACGCGGGCCCAGCGCGAGTTGGTAGATGTCACATGTCTTCGAATTCTTGGTTCTAGGACATGCCGGTTTCCTCACGATGCCTTGAGTTATAATCCCCAGTAATAAGACACAATAATTGATTGATCACCAAATTATAAAGGTGTTGATACGAACTCTAGTCGTTGACCAAAGGTCAATCTTCTAGAACCTTTAGGACTCTCATTTCCTATAACTTTCCTATCCTCGTTGGCTTAGTGGTCGCAAGCGCCACTGCTAAGCATAAGGTCCGGAATTCGATTCCCAGGTCGGGCAAAGTGATATTGGGTTTTTCCATAAGGTATTTCTCAGTAGCAGTACCGGAGTCTGGATGGCTCTGGCCACACCTCTGACTAACCCTTCGGAGATTACTGCTGGCGTTATGTTGTGTGTTATGTTCCTATGCTAGAATCTTTTCAAGTATATTCTTCCTTGACAACAATAATAGTTACCTGTATCCAGATAAAGCGTTGAGTAGCGAGCTCTTACCGGCGCCCGATGGACCCATGATGGCCACGAGCTGGCCTGACATGAACCTGCCATCGACGCCTTTAAGCACCACCTTCCGTGGTGCTGAAACAAAAGAAAAACAAAATTAAAAAACGTGGACACATTCTTGTTTCGTATTGTCGGGATTTTCGGACTTTCAAACTGAAAGGTGTGAGCTATTTTGTGTCCGAAATATAGTTAAGCCATCCTGTAGATATTAATACAAATAAAAAATAAAGGTCAAATCACAGAACTCACCAACCAACAAAACAAACCAACTCAACGCACCAGTATATTTATTTACCTTAGTAGCCAAATAATTGGAAGTTATAATTGCGTAGGTTTGACAAAAGTTTGAGGTTTGTCATATTTTAGGACTTGACAAAAAAAGTATATCTGCGGTTTGGTAGACTCAAAACGCAAATCTATACCTAATCCTTTTTTTAGACAACGTGTCCCTACCTTTTGCATCGATTGTCCGTGGGTTCATAAAGCCGATTCTTATCCATGATAAATTATATCAATATAAATTGCATGTTTATTATCTTGTGTCTGTTAGTAGGTAGAACTTCTTCTTCGAGTAGGTAGATAATATGTAATCATTTTTAATGTGTGAATAAACAAAAATAACTCTTTTTCATTATTAACTGCTCGGTTCCCATGTTGATAAAGCAAGTTCTTTATGACGTAGCTCAGAGTGCACGTGGTGTACGTAGCTGACCTAGGTATTGTTGACGGTGCTAGTCGCAGTCCTTAACTGAATGCATCGACTAGGGTTTATTTAGCCCACATAAGCCCAAAAAACCCCTAGTCGATGCATTACTTATAAACTGGGACAAGCAAGTGTAATTCCATCTCGCTCGATAATAGCTCTGGGCGGAGCGGAAGGGCGTGTCAGACTCTTACTGACTAAAACCTTAGCCTAAAGACTACACCCATGTTCCTTCAGTTGCCTATGCGCAAGGGCCACGGTAACTTTTTCGAACAATCCGCGACCCTGGCAGGCATCGGTCCATTCGGACCCCGTCAGTGATGCTGACATCTCTTTGAGGCGCGCGTGGAACACGACGCGCCGTACGACCCGGGCCTAGTCCTTACCGGACGGCGAGCTGCCCATTGCTCGCAGTCCACAAGCCCGCGCCTACGGTGGCCGGGAGTCGGCAGTCGACTCCCGACGCCCAGGGTGTCTCCTCTCCTCCTGCGGCGACTAGGGGCGTGAGGGGCAACGATTGCCTCTCCCTCACGCGCTACTCGCTCAAAGTCCTAATTCACTATGACCACTTAACGATTCCTTACTTCGAAACCACTACAATTCCTTATCTAACCACGACATTTGCTAATAACGTATTCTCTATGATACAATAAGCGAAACCGTTTCTACAAGACACGATATTGACGTGGTCACAGTACGCGGGGAATAATAATTACCATACAGAATTGGGGCCCTGTTGCTTATAATCTCGCTTACCTATCAAAGCTTTTCAAAATTCACATCTTGATTATAAATCCATAAAAAAAAATTGTTACTATATTCTGATGGACTGGAATGTGTTAATGATATAATTATAAAAATGCCGACTTAAAAAATACACGTCCATACAAGAAAAACGTGTTCTTTTCGGCGCTCTTTAAAGTTTTACTTTATTATATTTTTATGATGTTATAGCGGCAATAGAAGTACACACTCTGTGAAAATTTCAACTATCTACCTATTACGGTTCATGACATACGGCCCGCTGACAGACAGACGGACCGAGGCTTAGTTATAGGGTTCGGTTGGTACCCTTTGGGTACGGAACCCTAAGAAGCCTAGAATTATGTAAATAACACCTACATCTACACCCTTACACCTATTAATATCACATTAAATATTCTGGTTACGTAAATAACTTGGGAACACTTGCAACATTAATCACTAAACACGTTTAGCGGTAAACGTGTTGAGTGATTCGCGGTGCAAGTGGGTCTTAGATTTTAACTACAAATGTTTTTACTATTACTTGGTGCTAATAAAATCAATTTCAGTTGGTACAGTAGACCGCACCTCGGTGGTAAACACTTTGACTCATGTTATTGTTACCACTGACGTACGGCTTACTGTACCTACTTTAAAATTAGGTTACCTAATACAAAGTTAAAAGATATATTCATCTTATGTATATAGTGTTTCATTAATGGCTTCTTCAGCACTATTTCTAAAATTAATATATCTGTTTTAATAATATACAAAATGTACAGTGAAATAATTATTTTAGACTACTAATAACGTGCCTTAATTAGATGTTATTAAATTAATTTGTATTCATAAAGGACATCGTCATAAATGGCCCTAGGACCAACAAACCTTTGTGGTACATAATGATTATAATCATATATTTATTATACTAATTGCGAATAACTGTATGAAACGGACATTCTGCGTTCCTTAATGAACAATTAAAAGAGCTGTAACGAATTACGACATCACATCAAAAATGCTGCCATCTTTGACTATTAAATTTGCCATAACAATTAGTGATGCCCAATCTTTCGTCTCACACATCGAGAGCGAGATTACTTGAGTTGATCACCTGCTCACGGATGTCATACGCATCCGTACTTTCGTTTTCAAACATTTTTGGTCTAGGGTATGACTGGTATGACACTTCTGTAGTGAAAAGAATTCAACTACTAAACCGATTTTCATTTCCTAATCCATGCGTCCTAAATAATTATCTTTTTCTACACATAAGGGCGTTTCTGCACTACCTCCTATTCGATTCATATTCGTGTTTTTTATGAACAGCATAAAAACGGATCAGAAATTCACGAATGGGCGCTGGGCACTCACTCGTAGTTGATTCGTTTTAGGGAATTTTTCATCATTCGTTTTAGAAACACGAATACGAATCGAATACGAGAGTGCACGAGCACCGATCCGAGATTTGAGTATTCACTAAAAACATTTCGTAGGCAGAGAGATCGCGTTCATAATGTATGCAGCATCTTGCGCTCATATTCGATTTTGCGCTACGGCATTATAATATGGGGTAATTCGGTTGAACTTTAAAGAGTGTTTCGAGCTCAGAAAAAAATCGTACGCTCTATTTGTGGAGCACACCACTGCGCAGTTGTGTTCTACTATTTAAAAAACTTAAAATACTGCCACTTCCAGCACTATTTTGTATCTTTGTACACCAAAACAGACATGAATTTTATTTGTATAATGATGTTGTATCCAGACCCAGCCGCAAATTGCATATGCTTAATGTTCTTAAGCGTAGAATTAAAGTGTTGTCTAATAATGTATACTGTATGTCCATTACTGTTTATAATAAATTACCTGATGGCTTCAAAACTCTCAGCCTCAGAACATTTAAATGTAAATTATTTAACTTTCTTTCAAGCAAATGTTATTACTCGACTGAAGACTTTATGAATGAAACATTTTCGTAAATATTTGACATTATTGCCTATAAATCATATTTTATCTCCTTAACCTGAATTTTGACTTACATAATCAATCTATTTTACAACTATTGTTCAATTTATTTAAATTATTTGTAACACAATTCTAAATTAATTTTAATGCAATGATGACCCATAATTTTACAAACCATATTTGTATGCCAGAAATAGCAGAATATTATGATCGTAATACATAATGAACATAACAACTTTGTACAATATTCTGACAAATAAATGCAGTCTATTCTATTCGTATTCGTAAAAAACACGAATACGAATCGATAACGAGTGAGTGCACAAAACGCATAACGCAAGCATGACGGCTACTTCGATCCGTAAAATCTGACTCGATGTGAGAAATTCTCAAATATAAAAACGAAAACAAAGCGGTGCACAAAAAACAACCATAAATTTATTATGAAGGCTATTTCGAATCGTATTTACACGAATCACGAATACGAGGTAGTGCAAAAACGCCCTAAGTAAGATGCATTGTAATAGTTCAAATAGATTAACACGCTGGGTACTGAACGGTATCGGTTTTGTGTAAAATATATCGATACGGATCTAATGTATTGGCATCCCTAATCCTTGTCATGTCATGTCAATCAACTCAACTGTCAAGTTATTTTTATTGCCACATACAGGCATACAGGCCTGTATTAGTGACAGGCATTTACTAGCATGTATTTCTAAGTATTGAAAGGATTGTTTCTTACTAAATATAACCTCAAGATCTCTGTTTTCTTTTAAATAATGCTTTCTGCAAGTTGTCCGTCATTAAACTTTGTCTTCATGGGCATATACTTGTAATTTAGAACAGGCAAAGTAATTTTTCTTCGCTGTTGGTTCTGGGGCGAAAGATGTATGGATGCAGAACAATGTCCTTTGATACTAAATACCTACCCAATTCCAAATTTTCATTAAAAAAAAATAGTTTACAATTATAAAACAAAACAAAAGTTTCAAAGCTTTTTTGATGTATTCTCAACATGCACCAAATTAATTTTTTGATTCATCAAAAAGAAATGTTATTCAGAACCTTCGTTTGCTCTGACATGTTAATCACATTTTATCATTAAATAAAATAATAATAATAATTTACCATTATTATTATTACCAGCTTTTCCCGCGGCTTCGCCCGCATGGATGTCGGAAAATATCCCACGGGATCGTACTACCGGAATTTTAAGTATACTCTATATAATTATGTGTTAATTCAAGTTATAAACTATCGGTGACATCTGTGTGCCAAACATCCAATGTTTACACGGCGCACGCCAGTAAAGCTCCCAGTCGGCATGATTTTTACCGACATCTTCAACAATCATCGTCAGGTTTACACAAAACCTTAATCAATTGTATACCCAACCTTCCTCGTGAATCACCCCGTCCATTGCTGAAAACCGTATGAAAATCCGTTCGGTTGTTTTTGGGTTTATCCCGTACAGACAGACAAACGCGGCGGGTGACTTTGTTTTATAATATCGCACCGTCGGTAGGACAAGGACATAACTGACAAAAAATCGAAAAATGACTTAAGTATGCCAAAGTGCTATAAAAAGTCCCTATCAATATCAGATTAAGGGGCCGTGTACGAAATCGACTGATTTTGATCAATTTTGTTCATTGTTTGTGAGAAAGGGAAAAAAGAATTGAAACAAAATTATTTGTGATTTGAAAAGTTGACTTCTTTGCTTTGCATGTGGCTGAAAGGGATTTTTGAAATAAGTTAAGTAATCATGGAAAATCACTAATATTGGCAGCAAGTTTTCCGAAAAATGACGCGAGGCTGATGTTTGATCTATTGGTCTATCCCCGTCCAACAAACAAACAGTCGATCTCACATAGTAAGTATAATAGTACATACCTAATATTTGGGACATCTTCACAAAAATAAATTGACTTTCTTCGACCTTTATCCTATTTTCTTTGTAAGGGAAACCAAACAGTAAAAGGTATATTAAAAATAAATGGAGATACCCATGCCTGCTGAAACCGAAAACATTTGAGGCTGTATGTATTTTCATGTATCACTAAAGGCTCCCACAGCCAGGCGCGACGCGACAGCGCTACACAAAGGCGCCGCTCGTCGCGGCACTCGCGGTGCCTTTGTGTCGGGCGTCGCGTCGCGCCAGTGTGCACGAGCCTTAACACGTCACAGATCAAATTTTCACAGTGTGTTTTGGTAACACAAGTGTTATTGGTTTTTTCCATTAGGAATTTCTTAGTAACAGCCTGGATTTTGGAAGTTGGCAATGTGATACCCCCGTGCCTCGGAAAGCACGTTAAGCCGTTGGTCCTGCGCTTGATCTCTCTCCGGTCGTGTCGGATTGCGAGCCGTCCCATCGGACTATGAGAGTGAGGGAAGAGAGAGTGCACCTGTGTCTGCGCACACACTTGTGCACTATAATATCTCCCGCGCCGATGGCTAGTCTCCGTTGAGATGGGCCGCCATGGTCGAAATACGGTCTGGAGGACTATTATTATTTTCATATATTCTCGACAAGGATAATACTTTGTTATTCTAATGAGTCAAACCTGAACTTCCGCAAACACATCGATTTATTATGCACCAGAGTACGTAAACTAATACAATATATTTTTAAAAATTTACGTAACATTGCCGACTTTAAATTAATTAGACAGGTTTATCTGGCTTTGTGTCAATCTATTATTACCTACTGCATAACGTCCTGGGGTGGTGCCGCTAAATCAACTTTACTGCACCTTGAACGTGCCCAAAGAGCAGTTTTAAAGGTTGCTACTTTTCGTCCATTTAGATTCCCTACACACCAGCTTTACATGGCATGTAAGGTGCTAACAGTACGTCAATTATTTGTTTTGAATGTAGTTTTATTCCAACACACTGAACTTTATTTTAACCCAGTACCTTCAGATAGGAGAAGAAAAGATTTGGTTTGTGCTAACTCTCAGACTAAACATGCTTTTGCTAGTCGATTTTATTTATTTTTAGGACCCTACTTGTATAACCACTTTAACAGAGTGCTAAAGATTTATAGTTTAACTTATAATAGGTGTAATTTACTAGTACAGGAATATTTGGCAAAACTTAATTATGCAGACACGGAAAAACTACTAGAGATTTTAAAATAAAATTTCTATCTACCTACTCAAATATAAGTCTCTTCTTTTACCTAATTTATAATAGTCTCCGTTTTATCTACTTTAATATTATTTGCTAATTTATTTAAACATAAATATATCTTACATAATCTAGTTTTATAATAATATAATCAATTAGTTAATCTTTAAGTCATTGAAAATATTATGTCTACTTTCAATTAAGCTTTTAATAAATTTATTGTTGTCATCTTTTTAAATGCTTGATATAAATTGATGGCCTGAAACACAGGTTTTATAAACCTAGATCAGGCAGGTCTACATTACAGTTAGAATTAAAATTTTCCTCGATTGTAATTAATGTAAATCATAATTTTATTTTATACTTGAATAAAATTTATTATTATTATTATTATAGTAAGTTTGGATCATGAATATGAAGTAGATAGAAGGAAATCATTACCTAGGAAGAAATAGAACCGGGTTCTAGTTTAGACTATCGATACTAATAATATTATAAATTCGAAAGTAACTCTGAGGTACCTTTTCACGCCTAATCCACTGAACGGTTTTCGATAAATTTGGCAAGGAGATAGATGGCATCCTGCTGGCTGCCGGACATAGGCTACTTTTCTCCCGGTAGCACGTTCCCGTGGGATAATTTCTGACAACCACGCGAGCGAAGCCGCGGGCGGAAGCTAGTCAAAGTCAAATCATTTATTTCAAATAGGCACATAAAAGGCACTTTTGAACGTCAAAATTTACAAAAAAATAGAATTGATTCTAGTTGGCCCTTCCAAAAGGTAGTTTCGTATGGAGAAGAATGGCTAAGAAACTCCACCGTTACTCTTTTAAAATGTTTTACAATATTATGTAAGTTCACATTAATTATGTAATCATATGTGAAGACGATGCACCTAGAATAAAATTACTATACTACAATAGGTAAAAAGAATTAAATATAATGCAAAGTCAGGTAAATTAATTATGTGATAGATACATGGTGCTCACATATTTACAAATATTGAAAAGTAGATGATGTTCCCAAAATTTTAACAAGTAATAATTTAGTGTGTGAGTTAAAGTAGTTAAGTAGGTACATAAAGTAACAATCAATGTCATAAAAATTATAAATTATACAATTAAATTAGCAACCAGTTTGATTTTGTCTACACTCTAGATTGTCCTATGGAGCAGGACCAGCATGTTTCCCAGCATTCTTATCTAGGATATAATCCTCTAATTTGTAATATGCTTAAACAAGCATATTACAAATTAGAGGATTATATAAAAAGTACACTTTGTAAACACAAAGTGTACTTTTTATATGAGTTTTAAATTTTCTTTCATTTAGTTGCAATATATCACAAGGTATTTTGTTGTAACATTTAACACAGTAAAATATGAAAGATGTATGTACTTTAGATAATCTAAATAATGGTTGATCTATTTTATCTTTGTTTCTAGTATTAAAATTATGTCTATTACTTATTTTATTAAAAAGGTGTAGATTTTTTCTTACATACATAATATTTTCATAAATGAATTGACAAGGTACCGTCATAATATTAATCTTTTTAAATAGTTCCCTAAGAGATTCGCGACGACATAGATTGTAAATGGCCCTGACAGCTCTCTTTTGCAAAATGAAAATGGATTCAATACGAGTATCAGCAGCCCGACCCCACAGTAAAATGCCATATGACATAATACTGTGGAAGTAGCTAAGATAGACCAAACGCGCGGTTTCTACATCTGTTAACTGTCTTATCTTCCTAACAGCATAAGCGGCCGAGCTTAACCGCCCCGCTGTTATATGGGGTCCCCATTGTAATTTCTCGTCTAGTGTGATTCCCAGGAGTTAGTATTTACTAAGACAGTTATGGTAATATACATACACATATAAGACAGTTATGGTAATATACATATACATGGAAGACAGTTATGGTAATATACATATAATATTTATGTATTATGTTGCAAAATAAAGTGCAAGACGACTTAGTTGCTTTACTTAAGTTTGAGGAAGTCTGAGTGGTTTTGATTAGTCGCCTATACCGATCTGTAATCGTTGTAAAAGGATCTTTGGCCTTGGAAAAAACCCGGAGGAACTTGCAAATATCATGTTCTTATTAGGTATCTTACTTTTTCCTGGAGGTCTAAAATTCTAGGTAAAAAGAGGGTGACAGTCACAAACTGAGATGACGATTATTAGAGAAGTTTGGAAGAAGATGACAGTTTGCGCCGACGTCACGTGAATTGGGATAAGCAGAAGGCAAAATAGTGATGATGATGTTGAAGAGGGTAGCATTCAGGCTTCATGAAAATTGCTGTTACTTTGACAGCTCGATAGTAGTTAAGTCAGAGTCATTCATCGTCATTCATCTGAAGGAAGGAAGGTCTCCTACGAAAGGTTCCTGAAGCCATTTTTCATAATACCGAATACTGCGGGGTAATTACGTAACACACTACCAGTAGGAATGGGTTTCATTTTGACAGTTAAACATCATTCATTGCGTTATTTACGTTGTCGAGCAGACAAATTTTTCAGACATATGAAGCAATGGATTAGCAATAGGCATCAAAATTATTCAGATTGTGATAGATAATGTGTTACGTAATTAAGGTGCTGGAGACAATTCTAGATAAGTTTCCAGAGAAGTCGTGTTAAGGCATCGAGCCAGTTGATTCCATTGCGCTTAATATTTGGCATCTCGCCACCAGTGTTTCATACTTTATTGAATTATTCAAAGTTCAATAGGAATGCCATGTTTAATTCATTAAGTCCATAAACAGAATGAATGTTTATAGGGTCTTTCTAACAAAATGTAATAAGTCTAGTACAGTGTATGTTTAAGTAGGTACTAACGTGTGTCTATTTATTTCAATATCGTCAAGTTCAAGTTTATGGCTAAACTACACATTTCAATATATCGTGGAAGGGCAGTGGTGTAGTAGACCCGGTGATAACGATGAAGGAAAACATGGTGAGGGAAGTCGGCATTATCCTACAAACAGAAAATCCAAGAAATTCACAAACCCGCACTGGAATTGACCCGATGTGGATTACAGCCCACGCCCTCTTAAAGTCAAAAGGCCTCAGTCCCGGCAGTAGGAACCTTATAGGATGAGGCTACGTACGTTATGATCTTATGATGTAAGAGAACCTATACAGTTTTCAGCACAACATTAGGCATAGGTACAGTACCATTTCCAAATACAAATTTATGAAGTCAGAAAGCTCTTCTCTAAAAAAAGAAAAAGAATCCAACAGAATGTATGGCAACTAATAGAAATCTATTTTAAAAATAGAACGGAAGATTTCTTAACTATTTAAATGAATGGAACGTAGAATGGAAAAGCCCCGCGCGGCCCTTGACGGGCTTCGGCCGAGAAACAGTTATGTGACCGCCGAGTGCATTCGTACCTTGCACTTGAATGTTCCGTATGATAACGAGTTTAAAGCAGGCTAGAATGGATAAAGGTAGGTTATCGAGAAATTATTAAAGAGAAATTGTTTCTTGACTCGTCAAGTGCATGCGGACATTAGCATAATATTCAAAAACCCGACGCTCTACTTAGGTACTAAGCAGCCGTTCACACGGCGCCGTCCTGTACGACATATTTACGGTAAAAAAATGGGATCACACGTCAACATTCCACTGTTCAACTAGGTTAAAAACAAAAATGCAGTATGAAGGCTCCCACAGACAGGCGCGACGCGACAGCGCGACACAAAGGTGCCGTTCGTCGCGCGACGAGCGGTGCCTTTGTGTCGCGCGCGATTCGCGTCGCATGTCGCATCTGTTTGCAGGAGCCTTGAAACTGTCATGTGATCCCAAAAGTACATTGTAAAATATGGTACTGATCATCGCCGTGTGAACCGGGCCCAAGGGAATTTTGGGAATTTGGGATACTGTGCTTAACATTTTGTAGGTTTCTTCCTAAACACACTGCATTCACATTGACATGACCTTACAATTTCTCCTAAAAACTTAATCGTTCGATCTTTATAATACGACCTACCCAAATTCGATTCAAATAAGTAGGTACTTCGACAGCAAATGGTCAAATGCAAACCAAAAGCCATCTGACACAGCAAAAAAACATTTACAAAAAAAAAATCGTTGTCTTTGGTTTTGTATTTTCGTTTTTTGCCACCGACTTCCGAAATTACCTAAAGTTATTTTTCACTTAGTAACTAGTGTTTTTTTTTTTTAAGTCGGTTTTTATTTTGGTCATAAAAGTTTTTATTTTTCACTTTTTCGTTGTTGTACGACTGCTTCCTATGTAAATAACAGTGACAGATAGTAATTATAACATCATCAATATACACTAATTAAGTGGAAAACATACGTATTATTGAAGCTATCTGAAAAGCTACCGAAGCAAAGTTAATAAAATTTATATGCGAACACCCCTGAGGCATACCCAATCTATGAAAAAAGAAAAAAATACCGCGTAACAAACATAAAAAAACGGACGAATTGAAACCTCCTTTTTGAAGTCTGTTAAAAAATAACAACGCGGTATTGCATTGCAGCAGAACTTGGGACATGCCGTTGTCTAGCTAGCAGTATGAATATGAATACATCTCATTTGGTGCAGTAGTTACTCCGATAATAATCTCGTATGCGTGTCAGAAGCGAAATAATGACGTATTGTGTGCGATGATTATAATGATGAGGCAGAAATAGTTGGTAACGAGCCAGTAGTCACGTGTGTTTGTCGCACAGTTTGTTGACTTTTGCATCCCGATGAGAAAGTGCAATACTAAACTAAACACGTGTCGTACGTAATACAATTTACAAGTCGTAACGTCGTCCGATAGGACCGATGCCTGCCGGGGTCGCGGATTGTTCGAAAGAGTTACCGTAGCCCTGGCGCACAGGCAACTGAAGGAACACGGGTGGGTTTTAGTCAGTAAGAGTCTGACACGCCCTTCCGCTCCGCCCAGAGCGGGAGAGGTCATTTGATGATTTTCCACCCAAAACAAGGCCTGCACAGACGATGGACTATTTGTCCGTGGACAATTTGGAATCGTATGGAAATCCTGGGAATCTATTAGTCTTACGTGTGCGTTATTGCATAAATTTTCAAACGATCTATCGTCGCAGAAAAATTGTCTGCGGTAAAATTGTCCATTGTCTGCTCTTAAGTATCATACCAAATATCTACGATAATTCTCAAGCTTTTTAGGCATTGTGAAAATTGCAATATTGGAACTTCGAACTGTAAGATATCGTATCATCAGCATTCAATCAAGAGCTGTATGTGAGTTTTCCCTCACAAAGAAAATTGCAGATATGGTTTTCCCACCTTCATTAATTTTTGTAAATGACGATGGTAAAAACCGTCGCTGCAATTTTCTTTTCTTTTTAAAATCCTGGTCTTTACCTATGAAATTGCCGTTTTGTATGAAAAAATTTAAACGAATTTTTTTCATGAATTTTTTATTTGTATTAATCGAAGTAATCACCCATGCAATCAATGCATCTTTGCCATCGCAGTGGCAGTTTATTGATGCCCTTCTTAAAGAAATCAGCTGGACGGGAGGCAACAAATTCTTCAAAGGCATTTTGTACTGCCTCTCGGGTATTAAATTTTTTTCCCGCCAAGAAGTTATCCAAATTCTGGAAAAAGTAGTAGTCTGTAGGCGCAAGGTCTGGTGAGTAGGGCGGATGACGGAGAGCTTCCAACCCCAGTTCTTGCAACTTGGAGACCGTCTGCTGTGCAGTATGAGGTCGCGCGTTGTCGTGCAGGAGCAGCGGAGACGAGCGATTGACCAATGCTGGTTGGAGATGCGCCAGCTTCTCCATCATTGTGTTCAGTTCTTCACAGTACACATCTGCAGTAATGCTCACCCCGTTTGGTAAGAAGCTGTGATGAATCACACCGGCGCTAGACCACCAAACAGTGACCATCACTTTTCTAGGGGTAAGTTTTCGTTTAGGGCATTGTTTAGGTGCTGAACCAGGATCCAACCAACTTGCTGAGCGCTTACGGTTATCAAACAGAATCCATTTTTCATCGCAGGTAACAATGCGGTTCAAAATTCCTTCATTTGTGTGTCTGTTGAGCAGTGCAAGGCACGTCTCGACGCGTACTTCGCGCTGGCGATCATTGAGTTCGTGGGGCACCCATTTGTCAAGCTTTTTTACCTTGCCAATTTGACGCAAATGGACCAATATTGTTTTGACGCTAACGTCGAAAGCTGCTGCTAATTCAGCCGTAGATTGTGTATCATCAGCTTCCACAATCGCCTTTAATTCGTCATTGTCGACCAAAGTCTTCGGACGACCGCGAGGTTCATTTTTCAGGTCGAAATTTCCAGAACGGAAGCGAGCAAACCAATAACAGGTGGTGCGTTGGTTTGTAGAGTTAGCTCCGTAAACGTCGTTGATGTTGCGTGCCGCTTGTGCCGCGTTGCTGCCACGACGGTACTCATATTCCATAATTACTCGAATTTTTAACGTATCCATGATGACGAAAAAGATTGAAATGCGATGAAAATGTAACACTAATCAATAAAGAAATGACTACTTTTAGAAAAAAAAATCCATGTTTTTAAAATAAAATTAATTTGAAATTAGAATTCATAGCCAAACAAAAATTATTTTGATTTGAAATGGCCAGTACTGCAGAACGGCAATTTCATAGGTAAAGACCTAATATTATAAATTCTATAGCAACTCTGTCTGTATGTTACATTTTCACGGCTAAACCACAGAACGGATTTCGATAAAATTTGGCAAGGAGATAGAGGGCATCCTGGGGACATTTTGTCCTGGTATCACGTTCCCGTGGGATAATAACCGACATCCATGCGGGCGAAGACGCGGGTAGAAGCTAGTCAAATTTAAATAAAATGTAATTTATTCAAATTAGGCAGAAGATATTTATTTAAAAATGATATTGATATCTATGTGAATGATGAAAAAAATTACTTAATAAATTATAATAAATTATTTACTATTAAAATTAAAATATAATAACCTAACCTGACTAAAACTATTAACATACTAAAACATGGCGTCGAAAACTTCCTCCGCATCGCTGTCGACTGGTAATGTACCCAAGAGACTGACGGCATTGTCACGTTCTAGGGCAATGCTTAGCCTCTGGCCAAGGTAAAAGTCAGCCCTTGGGTCACGGGAAGTGTCAAACAGGCGTTTGGAGATTAATAATCTTTTTCATTAGGATTAAGGGGCTTACAACAGCTAAAGCGCGGTCACTGTCGGACTGCATAGAAAAGAAAGATAAGCGCGATGACACAACGCTGGTAATTTATTGCAAAATACGAAGCAATTATCTATTTACAAAAAATCTATTGATTGGATTAAAAAATTAAAACACTATTACGTTAGTATGTTGCTTGTAGAATAATCTGACAAAAAAATCAGAATGATTTAATGCATAGTAGTATGGTTTTTAATCGTTAAAAGAAATTATTAGAGGTATCTTCGTGATTTTTTTCTATCGTATCAAATTAGTTGTATTATGTTTTCAACACACTATCTAATTAGCAAATATCCTAAAGAATAACATATATTTTTCTGATTTTATTTACTGCAGTGGATCATATACTTTTAGGCATTATAAAACTTACGTTTAGGTCCTGTAGTCCCCTTAAAACAAAATAAAAAAATGCCAGAGAATCAGCACTTTTTGAACGTCAAAATTAAATAAGACAATCCCCCCAAAACGCGCCCTTCACCGAACACATCCTAGTGCTTCAGCTGGGAAGAAGTGGCGCAACAAACTCCCCAGCAGCACAGCTGTCTGATGAGATAATTATGACTAAGGACATGACCCTTTTACAATTACCATACAAAAAGTAAGATAAATGTTTAATTAAACAACTGATAATCCTGCGTGAATAGTAAACATAATGTAATGTGAATTGTGATGCTCTTTGTACACACGGCTACATATCAAGCTTTACTATCCAGTATAAGCTGACCTCGCATTGTATAGAAATCCTATACAATGCGAAATCAGCTTATACTGGAAATGTATAGCTTGACATGTAGCCGTATGTACAGTCAACCCAAAAAGATGTAAACATCAACAAGACTTCGTTTACTTGTCTTCAATCTGTGTTCCATAATATTGGATCATTGTAGGCCACTAAACATGTTACACATTGTGGACTTAAATGTAGCTACTCATTGATACAATTTTATGGAATGCAGATTGTAGACAATGAAATATATTCTTGCCGATGTATACATCTTTTTGAGGCGGACTGTACAAGGGCGTTTTCTAAACATTTCACACAATCGAATACTTACCTAACCTAACAGTCACACTTATTAACGAAATTGCTGTTTTAATTTAATATTTATACATATGAAAAAAACAATGTTTAATTTTATACGTCCAATAACTAAGATTTCTTTTCTGCGGAAAAAATGAAACATACAGTTGTTTAATTTTTTCAATGCAAGCTGTGCATCTTATCTTTATAAGGTAAAGTCTATATAGCCAAATTCTATTTAAAAAAATCTATTTTCTATTTATTTCTCCTTAAAAAGTAGAAATTGCTAATGTTCGTTCCGTGTTTTTTTTTTTGACATGGCAACTCGTAGTGACCCTTGTGGCCCTTAGAGGTCATGGATACTTAACCGGACTATCCTGTGGGTGCCTTAAGATGACTCAAAGCCTCCAGCCAGGGGCGAATTTCTTAAATTATTAAGAGACCGCACGCTAAGGGCACCCCCTGTGGGGTACGAACCTCGGCTTAGGACGTCACTGAGGGGAGGACAGCAAAGTGGGACAGGCTGGATCGAATTATGTTCGTTTGGTTTATATTATTACCCTTATATTGGAACACTCTTTATAGCGTAGCAACCACTCTCAATAGCGAAGCATATCATTATATAGATCCCAATAAACATTAATTTGATTGACCTTTAAACACAATACTGATAAATTTTGTAAATATTTCGTACGTATGTACAAGGGAATTCTTAGAAATGTGTTCATTTGTTTGTCGTAATGAGGGCTATCGCGCTTGAGTTCGCCGCTATAAGCGCTAGTGTAGAGTAAGGGTCTCTAGATGTCAAAATACGTACTGAACGTTCACTGTTTGCGAGATTTTTTTATCACGGATTTTAACGAATGATTCATAATAGCTGTAATGGTTGTGCCATTCTTGATTAATTATGGCTTCAGATTTTAAGTAAAAGTTAGGATCTAATTTGGTAGCACTTGATAGAAGAATAAGATTTGTCTGCTTCATGCTTGCCAATTTTAGGAACATAATAATCTAAATATTCATTAGAAGTTTTAAAATGTAATAAAATAATCATACTATGAATATAAGGGTACTTAAACATATCCAAAACATGAAATAAAAATACTGCAACAGGACCTTACTCGACAGTGGCGCCAACTGGTGAGCACAAAAACGATAGCCCCCATTACCTAACACGTGTTTACTTACTTTCCTTCCTACTATCGTCTTATTGCTATGGGTTGTGTATCTTATTCTTAGTTGCTTTCAATTTTTTTTACTGTAATCATCGCGATTAAAAGAAAGACTTTGTGTATTGACGAATAAAAAAGGGAGAAAAAAAGTGATGTGGATGATAAATGATGAATGAAAACCACTTTTTTGTAATATTATATTGTTTTCTTTTACTCTCCGTTTAACGAAAACTCTTTATAACGCAATAAAATACTCGGTCCCTTCAATTTCGCTATATAGAGTTTACACTATTGTCTTATTTTATGATTTATTTTTTCATGTCATAAAATATGCTTGGCATTAAATTGAATTTTACTCCATCCCTTTTCAACCTAGATTCATGTATCAATATTCTCGATGGATATTTGCTCTTAATGATGAGTAGGTCCTCGTAGTTCGCCACTTGACTAAGTAGCCACAATTTGATGTTATTGCAAAGGGGTTGTTGCAAACTTGACGGTAAACCCTAATTTACACGATGCGATTTAATTGTCTGTGGCACACGTTGTACTCACTTTCGTTGTACGTTGTCTAAGTCATAAGTTTTCAACCTCGTTTTGCACACCACCCACTTTGCAATATTCTTTTTTCTAAAGCTCCCCAATTTCTTTTACTCACCATCAGTCGCGAATCTGAAACAGCTATTGCCACGATTATATTTAAACGTTTAATATTATATAGTCGTAAGAGAGGATATGATTTTCTCTGGGTCTCTACTGCTCCACTGAAAGTCTCAAACGCCCACGAGGGGGCTTTATCGCCCAAGTTGAGAACAAGGTGTA
Organism: Dryobotodes eremita; assembly: GCA_917490735.1. Taxonomy (NCBI): domain Eukaryota; kingdom Metazoa; phylum Arthropoda; class Insecta; order Lepidoptera; family Noctuidae; genus Dryobotodes; species Dryobotodes eremita. The sequence continues at coordinate 8,852,596 of OU823261.1, forward strand.
AACAATATTTAGGCAATGCAAATCATTTACCCTCTTAAACGTTGCTTATAGTAGAGACGTTTACACGTCAAAAATGTATGGTTAAACATTCGCTAATTATTACTTAGTTAACTTTAAGCAACGTTTATAAATAAGGGGGTAATTCTTCAATTTTATTTTATGTCACAACTATGCTCCACCTCCTATCCCGCCCTCTGTGCCCCAAAACATGCAGCCAAAGTGAACTCTGCTCTGCTACCGATAACGCAGTGGAAGTGGCGAAGTTTTAGGCCAATAAAATTTTAATAAATGTTGTGCCAGCGACACGAAGAAAAAGAATGCCACAAGCAAGAAATTTGCATCGTGTAAATGGGGCATTACTCTTGATGTGTATCAGATTTAACGACTACGTTCTAAATTGAACATTTCTTTAGCTGATGCAAATATAATAAGCATTCTGCGTACAAGTAAATATAATTCCGCATTTTCTCTTCACAAGAAATTGTTTTATGAGGTATGGTCGTCTTCATTAACAGCTTTTATAAAGCTGTTAACCTGTCGCCATAACGATGCGATGTGAAAATAATGATGACCGTGTTTCTAAAACGGATACAAACAACGAATAAAAACTAAAATGTTTAAGTTGGTAAGTGCTAAAACAGTAAGTAAATTCCTTTAATTTTAATTATTCAAATCCGAAATCCTTGTTAGAAATAATTAGTGCGTAAAGGCACTACATTCTATCAACTTCAACGGAATAGCGCAGTTTCCGGCTTCCTCAATTTTATAGACTTTAAATAGCGTTCGTTTACGATTAATGTGATTTTTGATTGAGTGATTTTTATTAAGTACACAATCATTTATCATTAAGGCTCATAATTTATTCACGGTTCAATGCTTTATTCGTCCATCCGATTGTTTTAGGAAGACGTTTTGCTGTCTAATGAAATGACTGTCGAACGTTACCGCAATTTTAATGCAATGAAGGTTCAATGTTGATGAAGTAACGATATGAAAGGAAAATATAAGGAAATGTATATGCACGATAAAGTTATATAACGTGCACGTATTTAAATATATTTTATAGAAATGGTCGTGGACGTCCACGAGAATATCGTCACGTTAGAAATTATAAAAGCGCACATTAGGACTGCGCTACTCAATTTGCGTCATCATTTAGTTTGTTATCATGAACAGCACCCTTATTGCGTAACACACAATCTAAATCATTTTGAAGGATATTGATAAATGATAAATGATTTTATTTCTGTAAGTAGGTTTGTACAAACACTTTTACACGTCAATCATATTTTAAAACTAGATGAGGTCGGCGTTTCCTATCTATTGCTAATCCATGGATTCATATGTTCGAAAAAAAATTCTGCTCAACAACGTAAATAACGCAATAAATGTTGTTGAACTGTCAAAATGAAAGGCATTCCTACTGGTAGTGTGTTACACAATTTCCCCGCTAGGATTGTAAAACTTACGGGGATGGAAATAGGTATGTTGTTGAATTGCCAAAATAAATGCGTTTTTTTATTAGGGGTAACACAATTGGGGTTTTGACCCTAACTGTCTGCAACCCCGCAGTTACAAACTTTAATAGGTACACTAGGTACGTAAAAATCTTTAATACACTAGGTACGTCAAAATCTTTAATACACTAGGTACGCCAATATCTTTAATACACTAGGTACGTCAAAATCTTTAATATACTAGGTACGTCAAAATCTTTAATACACTAGGTACGTCAAAATCTTTAATACACTAGGTACGTCAAAACCTATAATACTCACGTCAAAATCTCGACACGTGTATCCTAAAATTATCGCATCATAAGCATCTCGTGTGCCAAACGTGCACGTGCATGTGTCAAAAATAGAATGGACTTAATTTAATTTACAATGTATTACCAAGTCTGTGCCAAATTTCGCTTAATTTTGTGAAAGTAAGTTTTATCTACTAATTAAAATAAAATGAAAAGCATGAATATCTTAAAATAAAGTATGTATGTAGGTACAGTCACCAAAAGTGATAACTAACCAGGTCTTTAATTTGATAAATTACCTGTTGGTTTTCTATTAATTAAATTTTATTTTATTCGAAAATATTTATCGGTTTCTTACTAAACTTCAACTATATCGACGACCAGGGTTAAGGCTTGTACACACTGGCGCGACGCGACGCCCGACACAAAGGCACCGCGTGTCGCGCGAAGAGCGGCGCCTTTGTGTAGCGCTGTCGCGTCGCGCCTGTCTGTGGGAGCCTTTACTTATCACTTTTGGTGACTGTGTTGGTTTATTTGTACTTACCTACTTAATTCGATGAGAAATAATACTGTATTCATTTGAAAGTAACGACTATTAAAAATATTTTCTAAATACCTCATTGGTGTAATGGTCGCAAGCGCTACTCCTGAGCCTAAGGATCTGGGCTCGAGTATTGGGACAGGCAAAGTGTTAATAGGTTTTTCTATCGGTAATTTCACAGTAGCAGCTTGGAGTCTGGATTTGTGCCCCCATAGAAATCGAAATAATAAACTGTTTCTGAAATCTAAATAATTATTATTTCGATTTCTGTGCTCGCCCCCGATTACATGGGACTTAAAAATATAATTGTCGAAATGTTGGCATACCTCTGTGCCTAAACCTTCGGGAAAAACAGGCGTAATGTTATGTATGTGTGTGTGTTATGTTTTTAAGTAATCGATACCTCAGGCAAGATTTCCTAAACCGTAACACAACAATTTCCGTTACTGTCCACTGCAAACAACAGTTCCAGTTATTCGAGTTAAAGAGAAACGGTAAATCTGCAGTCTCATCACGCGCAATACCGGTGTTTTGGCGCGCAAATGTGGTCTACCGGTCTACCGCCTGCCGCGACGCGTGCGTATGATTCATTGCGATGCGGTCACGGTCCCTTTGCGAGGTAGCGGATATAGTGGTAATAGTTCATTGATTAACTTCATTAGAATATATTTTTTATTAACCTACTTGAGTGTTCAGGCAGAATAGAGAGGTTTGGAAGGAATAAGGGGAGGCCGTTCATTAATGGGACGAAAGAAAGCTAACAAAACAAAAGTACAATTTTTTTTTATTGGAAATGTTTTTAAATATATCTTTGAAGTTAATTAGAGTTTCTTTTAAATCATTTTTTTTTCCTTAAGATTAAAAATGTTTTATTTGTTTTTTTTTTCTTGTGAACTATCATTAAAAAATTTGTGATATTATATTGATGTGCCGCTACAGATTATTGGACTTGGCATGATTATTGTGTCAGGTATCAAACTGAATTATCGTCACGCAACATTTTTCCAAACGCATACCAATAACGGGACTAACTGGCCCGAATATGGAACACACTCGAATTCACTCGATGACTTGTTCCAAATTCGCCCCACTCAATTATCCACTTCTTGTACCTACAAAAAATCAATACAAATCCCTCATTGTATAATTATGTATATGGCTATCATTCAATACTATTATATTATAGAGCTCAAAGATCATGCATATGATATTGTGTGACGTACCTACCTATTAATATAAATAGGTACTTTCGGATTTGTATGACATCCGCTGACCGGAGTACAATCGGCGTTTGTTTACTACCTATCGTTATAGTGATAAGTAGATACGGATTTGTCATACGCAGCTGTATCTAATTAATACCTTAAATGCATAGGTCCTATAGGACGCTACGGCTTATTAAGAATTTTCCTTTATTATTGTTATTACAAGCTTTTAGTGAGAAGGGACAAAGCGAGCGAGCGATGTTAGCAATAAGTACTAACATATCTAAATAAGTTTAGTACAGCTAACTATAATAAGATTATATATTATTATATTTAGTTTAGAAGACTGTTAACCACTTTGATAAGCTTTTGAAAGCTTCCTCTCTCCTACTATTTTTGCTGTGCCCGACGATAATGATCAGTATTGATCACATATAATTTTAAATTACCACCTAAGAACACATTGTGGAATGCAAATAAATTATTGAATATTGAGTATTGAGCAAAAGAAAAGGCACTCTCTTGTTGGATTCTAAATATTTTTTCTTAGTATTTTGGTCGTCTACCACACCAAGGCTTTATTCTTGAGAAGACAAAGATTTGATGCGTGTTTCATTAGCACATGTATTAGAATTTTCGCATAACACCTGAATACATATTTCCTCAAAAAAAAAAAAATATCTACATGCTAAAACCAAAGCCTAATAATAAAGACAGTGTTAAAAGTGAAACTCATTACCATATTTACCATAATTTACATACTGTTTTGTAAAGCTGCATGTTAAATTCCAATAACCGGTTTACGTTGTTCTGCGGACGCTATTAGGGTTCCGGCCGCAGCCGTCCGGTAGTCCGGGTCGCATCCGGTCAGTGTTTGTATGCATTGAATTATGATAGTTATCCGCATTGTACAATATTGGGCACGTTCCGTAATAAAATAATTACCATTATAAATTGAATTAATAAGTAGGTATTACAAAACTGGTTTATAAAAAGCCTTAAATAGTAGTGTGTTATTTTATTCATTGATTCGAGTTTTACATCATAAATCAGACATAAAATATGGTAAAGTCCAATGAGGTGATAATATTTTTTTTGTAAATCTTTCTTATTCATGTATGTAGGTAATAGAAATACCAACTATAGCTGAGAGACTCGTTTACGCCACGCCGCCGCCGCCGCCGCGCTTTTGAACTTACGGACACCCGACGGATCGGACGAGCCACGACAGGCAGCCGCCTTAAAGGCTCCTACAAACAGGCGCGACACGCGAACCGAATCGCGCGCGACACAGAGGCACCGCTCGTCGCTGCGTGAGCCTTTATCGGATGCTACGATTACCACGGCCTGTCGGTCTAGCCTGGCGCGATCTGGCCTGTGGGAAAGCGGAACGTAGGATCGCAGCATTAAATGTAGGTACTTACGCGAGCCATTATTCGATTTTCCCGTTATCCTGTTTTCAGACTACTACTTAGATAAGTAGTTGGGTATGATGTAAGCTACCTCAAGATCTAATTTAGCTTTGACTTGACATGACAACTAACAATTAAACTATGCGGATAGGTGCTTCTCTGTTCAGAATAATGATTTAAATAACACTTTCAAGAAATCTAACCCCGATGACTAACATAATTAAAATCCATATTGTGTCTTGCATCCATCAATATCTATCATAATGTATTCCCACCTTCCATTGTGTCGTGTACAGCATTTTAAATTGCTGTTATTGGTAATTTCTGCGATTTTCGATAATTGAAGGAAGTAAGCAGGTACTCACGACTTCATATCAAGCTATACAATTCCAGTATAAGCTGACTTCTCGTTGTACAAAAAGCCAGCAATGCGAGGTCAGTTAAAACTGGAAATGTATAGCTTGTTATGTAGCCGTGTGTACTTAATTGTTATTCATAGAGAGAATAACTATGACGAACGTTATGATATGTAAAATTTAAAGGTATTCATCAAAAATCTTTTCTAAGAAAGAATTTAGTAGATTATAATTATCAAATGTCAAAAACGTAGAGCGCTATGACACTATGATTTCTCATACACTTTGTTCTGTTCTGCACTAATTACGTAACGCAATCGCAATAGCTTACATTATAATTTGTGAGCTTGTGCTAGCTTTCGTTCCCTAAAACCATTGAAAGTTCTTTTCTGTTCTCTAGTGCACAACCTTGAGTACGTCTCTTAAGTATGGAACCCTCAATATGAGATCTACAAATCTCGCATTGAATCTGTTCAAAGGAAATTTTTGGGGTACTTGGACTTCAAGGCTAGGCAATTATCAGTAGACTATGAGCACCGTTGTAAACGATATCATTTCTTACCGTTGGAAGTAAGAAGTGACATCAGTGATATCTATTTTTTAGTGAACATCGCAAATGGCTCCGTCGATTGTCCCGAAATACTCAGCAAAATACTTCTTCGCACTAATTTAAACAACCTAAGAAAACGGCCGCTACTCCATGTGCCATTCGCATCGACTAAGTACAGGCGCATCGCCTTCTGCATACGTAGTGTTATAGCTTTCAATAGTCCTCCATCACACCAGGAAATTGATTTACTTTGCACCAGCGCACATAAAATTAAAAAGATTTTAAACAAGGAATATTTTGGTGACAACCATAAATAACTTTAATTCCGACTTGACATGCCTAATGTATTATCTTGACATACCTAATATGGTTACATTGTAATCTGTTACTTAGTCAAATCGCTGTAACTTGTCAACGCAAATAACGCGAAACTAAGTAGATTTAATATATGTGGAAGCTTGTAATTAGCAAATGTCAAAACTTATGCTTGATATTCAAGATTTTTGTTAGTCTGTAAGCTTTCTTTAAAAATAAATAAATAATAATTTAAACAACATCCTTCATATCGTTCTAGTAGTTGTTAAAGACAGATTAATTAAGCTGCTTCTCACATTCTGAAAGCAATCGTAAAAATTGTTTTTTAAATAAAACATACATCATCATAATCACCTTTTTTTTTCCTTTTTTTTACTATTTCGTCAAAACATTGCAATCATTTTTTTAAATCAGGGTTTTTATTGCAAAGGATCATCAGATAACAAAAAAAATATTAACAAACAAGCATCACCTATGCAGGTACATTGCCCTGACTGACCTTACGTTAATTGTTGTGAAGAACATTAAAAAAAAACCCAACTGCGTAAAAAGTGACGTTTAAAAAAGATGGAAACAAGATAACATATTTTTGTCTTCAATGTCACACCCAATCTCATGCAGGCAGGTTTTTTGATTTTTTAGAATAACTTTTTTTTATTTTACCCTTTTTTGTAAGGATTATTTTTTTCCTAACGCTTCAGGTAACGGTCGTTTAAATTTTCTTTCAAAGCAATAATGTTATTGCTTTGAAAAATTAATAGAGAAAACTAAAAATTATTTTGAAAGACCTACTTATTCAACGATACCCGACTTGACATAGTTCGTAGTCTTTATTTTTGTTCTTTTTCACAATATGGCGTCTGGGTGACACCATATTGAATTTTGATTACTGTGATGTCTTTAGTGACACTCGCAAGATTAAGACAAATCGATTGAAGTAAGAATCATCAAAATCGGCACACGCGTTTAGTCTCTAGAGCGCTACAAAGGAACAAACATACATACATAGGCTGATAAACACATTACCCTCCTTTGCATCGCGCAGTCGGGGAAAAAGATATCGTCTAGCTCTAGATCAAAGATTTGTTTATTACTCAAAAGTTCCAAATTGTTAGGTTTCTTCTCATAAAAAAAACTTTGCACTGTATTATTTTTAATCGTTCGTTAGTTATGTTGTTAGTATCGGGAGTATGTAACAATAATACAAAAAAAATATTGTTCACAATTATTCGGTAATTAGTAAAACAATCGGTAATGTTAACTACCACGACGACTTTAATTCGATAGCCTATCATCTATTATTGACATAATCTATCCAATCTCTGTGTTTAAATAATGCTATAATAATAAAAGTTGTTTTATTGTTGACAATGTGTGGTTAATTACGTTTATCAAACTTATCTTGCAGGCGATCATCGACATAGTAGCTAAATTCACTTGGACTAAGCTTCTGATTTCAATGGTACCCAATTAGTCAGAGTAGTCATGTCATACCCACTTGAATTTTGTTCTCAGGGATTTTTGTTGATACATGTGAATAGAAAACCACAAACGAAGAAATAAAATTGTTGTATTCTACAAGCAACATATTAACGTAATAGTGTTTTAATTTTTTAATCCAATCAATAGATTTTTTGTAAATAGATAATTGCTTCGTATTTTGCAATAAATTATCAGCGTTGTGTCATCGCGCTTCTCTTTCTTTTCTATGCAGTCCGACAGTGACCGCGCTTTAGCTGTTGTAAGCCTCTTAAGGCTCCCGCAAACTGGCGCGACGCGAAAGCGCGGCGCGACTCTAATAAAATAATTTCTATGAAAACGTTCATGGAAATTGTTCTACAAGTGTTGCGTCGCGCCTGTCTGCGGGAGCCTTTACGATCATAATAAATAAATCCTATTATGGCTGTCCGATAAAGCATTTCAACATGCTTACAAATAGATAAGTAGGTATGAGTAAATCAACGTGATGAACGATCTAAACGCGATTGATGACGATGACTATTACAGTATAACCATATTGTGATTGCAAGTGTCTTACAAAATACGGCCTGACGATTGGCTGCGGATTGCTTAAGCTTACAATCATAACAACTGTCATCTACCTAAACCTGCATAGCTATTCACAACTATTCGATAAGCTTCCGTGCCGAATCGAACATCAATTAATATTATCGAAGGAGTCCTCTAAACGCTGTTCACAAATCCAAAACCGGAAAATTTTGATAGTTTAACCAAGTGGATGACCACTATTCTTTCGACGGCTGTTTGCGGTCGGGGACTAGGCAAATCAGGTAAACGAAAATATTCGACATTCGTCAATTTCGACTCTGAAGCCTGTCGAATGTTTGGAGATGCTACACATTTTTTCGGGTCGGTACATTCGATTCGGTCGACTTTGTAAATCGCGTCTGACGAGTAATTGTTGAATAACAAACCCAACCCGCTCTACTACACATATTCGGCTATCATTCAACTCGTGCCGATCGGCAAACTCCGTTCGATATCTACCCTCGCTGAACCATGTTCGGATCGGCTTGGCACAATTTTAGCTAAGCCAAGCGGCTTTTTCCCAAACATATCTACATAATATTTGATTCGATTTTGCCGCCCGGCTATGCCGAATCATGCCGACCGGAACAAGTGTGAAGCACCCCTTAGGAAACATAAAATGAGAATTGCGTCTCAATTTGTGCCCAACATAGCTATTCACAACCTTACCTAAATTTTTATAAAGTAAACAATAATTATGTCATTAACATGCATAGTAGGTTGACAGCACTCGCGTAACATTCACACTTCACAAGCGGTTCACGGCCAATGTCAATGGATTCCCAGAATTAATCTGTGAATTGCATAATGCATTCATTAAAATTCTAAATTTACTCGCGGTACTTTCATTGTTAGTTTGTTACCCGTTCATATTATTATTGACATGATAGGGGAATGCTTTCTACAGTTTAGAGCACTTTGGGTCTGCTCGATAAAAAAATCTTGATCAAAAATATTATTTAAAAAAGGTAAAACTGTCTGTTTGTTTAAAGAAGAGTAATTTCTGGAAGTACTAACCCGATAACAAAAATTATTTCACTGATAAAAGCTACACTATTGTATAAGATTTTTCTTCCACGTGGACCAAGTCGCGGGCGGAAGCTTGTATTAGATATGAATTAAAACTCTGTTCTCGAAGTTTGCATTTAATAATTACATCTAAACTAATCTTATAAAAAGAAGAAAAGATTTTATTTTTTATATGTTTGTTTGTTCCAAGCTAAAACGGCTGAACGGATTTAGATGAAATTTGGCACATGGGTATACCCTGACCTGGATTAGGACATAGAATACTTTTTATCCCGATATTCCCACGGGATCGAGACTCATACGAGTGAAACCGAGGGGCGCAACTATTGAACTGATACATGTAGGTATTACTTAATACAGGGTCAAATAAAATTAACTAGCCAAACTTCACATCTACGACGTTTCTGCGACTGTGTCAACATGTATAACACTAGACACATTTCTAAGTAATATTATGTATGCAATTTTTGTACACTGACTGCACAAAATTTCTCTCCTTTTTTTCACTCCATCCAAAGGTTTTCTGTAAGAAATCGCCTTATGCGATAAGACCGCACATTTTACACTAGTTTTGTTGTTTTGTGGTACAATATAGTGTCTACTAAATAAATAAATAAATAATAAGCACTGCCATTTTACTATAATTATAATGCTTTAAATCATTTTCCTCATTAAGTTTCTTATCCGGTTTCTCATTTGAGCTACCATTATCATGTCATAAATAACAATATGTGACACCTCTTATCTCATCTCATCTCATCGTTACATCAGTCCTCACTGTTACTAAGGCCACCTCTGTCTATTTCTCTGCCGCTTAGATCATCAACCATGGTGTATTTTCCTCCATCCGTCACGATAGTCCTCAGGCGATGTTTAGGATTAATTTGTTTCTCTAATCAGTTCGGTTCTGGATTTGGTTCTTGTCCAATAGGACAAGAACCAAAACCAGAACCAGTTTGAACTTAGGCTCGTAAGCAGTGGCAATGTTGCCGTAACAGATCATTTGAATAGATTATGTTCATCTATAGAATTTGCATAATCTAATAAACCTTGACTTTACGTAGTCTCTGAGAAAAAAAAGGCAGACCTTACTTTTATAAAGTTTCACTTGTGAGGCAAAAAAGATACGACATTATTCAAGTAAGCACTCTCCTCTTTCGTATAAGTATAGGGACATCAAAGAGATTTTCCCTCTCATTTACAACATGTATCAAACAAATTGCATAACATCCTTGCATTTGACATTACTTTATAATGTACTTAATGTCAGTCCAGCGGCAATCAATCAACAACGAACAAGGCTAAGGATAACCCAGTCAGTGTCAGGCGATAACCTATTAGTTATTGCATTTATTATGTCACTACGTTAAGGGAAACCATTTTGTGATATATATTAAGGCATTGCACAGACCGAGTCATTTTTTTTTTGTTTATCGTAGACGGAACGCAGTTTTATTGAGAGTCAAATATTTTCGCAACTTTGTCTCATCATCCTTGGCCATCCTCCTATCCTCAATTCCTCATACCAATTTATTTGCAGTCAGCACAGCAAATCTTCTTCTATCTCTAATTATCTGTCATAATTATTAGCCCCTGTCTAGCCAAATCATATTTTACAATATCAATCCATAGCTTCTTAGGTCTTCTCTCCCTTTATTTATATTTAGACAACTTTGACTTTGAATTACCATACCATATTCATTTACCTCACAAGGTTCGCCCGGGGACATTTGATATTCCTCGTTCGCCCCACATTTTATTCCGGTTTGGTCCCGAAAATAATTTCTTTCATTTATTTAGTTGAGAGTGCGCGTGCATATGTTTTCATAGAGCAATATGCACAAAGCTTAATAGGAACCAGAATATAAATCACAGTACTAAGGCGATATTTATCAATGACAGGTAAGTAAATACGGCGTCTAATAAATGGTAAATTGTACAAGATTGATACAACTGTTAAGATAGTTTGATTTGTTACTTTGAGTTTCCTTTATAGGATATATGCAATGTTTATTAAGTATCTACGATACATTTTAATCTGATCCACTTAGATAGTTGAGTAGAATTAATAGAAATTGTAATTCATATTGAGTTCTTGGAAACTTTGTGTCAATCAATGCTTTATTTACTTGGATGGTTGTCATCTTACTTAATATATCTACCTATACCACAAATAAATAAAATTGAAATGTCTGTTTGTAATGTCAAAATAACAGCTTTTTACTAAATGCATAATTGAAAGTGTATACGGTACTTATAAAAAAAAACATTTTTTTTAAATGTTTGTCTGTTTATTCCGGCTAATCTCCGGAACGGCTGGACCGATTTTGATGAAAGTTTGGTGAGTTTTTCTCCTTACGCCCTCGAAGGTTTAGGGTTAGAGTAGAGTAGGGGTAGGACACCACGCGAACGAAGTCGCGCCGGGCAGCTAGTAATCAATTCATATTAAATGTGGCGTAAAGGAAATGTATCCTGCAAACCCACATCTGTTATCTGTGAATCACTTTAATTTCTAGATATATTTGTTTTGATATTTTCATACCAAAATGAGCCCATGTTTCCTTCCTGTGATACTATTTTACTGGTTTACATACTATCTTTTTCTACCACTAATAGTATCATTTAACTGAGTCTTGATTGTTCTAATTAGACCCACTCATTAAGGAGCCGTAACGTGAACTTCAAGGCGTTCGTGGTGCGCGTACCGAATTGTTACCTGCCCCTCGTCAGAAGACTTTTGGCCGCAGGGCGTGGTGTTCCGTCGCTTCCGCGGACAAGTACCACAGTCCAATAGCGCAAGGACAAGCTACTGAAGTAAAGTGCTACTAACATAGTTTTAAGCTATATTTATTAACCGACTTCAAAAAAAGGAGGAGGTTCTCAATTCGACTGTATATTTTTTTGTTTTTTTTTTATGTATTTTAGCTCAGAACTTTTTTCTGTGTGAACCGATTTGGATGATTCTTTTTTTATTTGAAAGCTGGTGCTTCACATGTGGTCCTATTTAAATTTGATCAAGTACTGGCTAGAAGTTTTTGAGTTATCCCTAATAATGCGTATTTTTTCCACTTGGTTTATATTGATGATGTTATAATAATTTCCTGTCATGGTTATTTACATATCAAGTAGTGGTATATGAATGTGTGTGGGGTAGGTACCACAACTAAAAAGTGTTTTTTTTTTTTACAAAAAAACAACCGACTAAAAAAGTTTTTTAACACAAGTTTTGTTTTATACTTTACTAGCTGCGCCCCGCGGTTTCAGCCGCATAAGTCTCGATCCCATGAGAATACCGGGACAAAAAAGTATCCTAAGTCCTAATCCAGGTCATGGTCTACCCACGTGCCAAATTTCATCCAAATCCGTTCAGCCGTATTTCGTGTGAAAGCGTAACAAACAAACACAAAAAATCAAATCTTTTCTCTTTATATTATTATAGATATAAGTTAGTTTGTAAAGTATGTCTATGGGCCATTGTAGCCTTAAAATAAATGTTTTATTACGTTTCATGCACTATTGCTAAAGCGTATTCCATCAGCCCTTTAGGGTTTTCTTTTTAGTTTCCTGTCAAATACAGCACGAAAAATACAGCGCAAACGAAAAAAACGAAACGAGTTTTAAACACCATTCTGTCTCTGTCATCTTCAAGCATTTGACAGAAACAGGATTATGTTTAAACTCGTTTAGCGCTAAACGTGTTTAGTGATTGGCGGTGCAAGTGAGTTTTAGTCACTTAGTTTATTTACTAAATTCACCGTTCCTCATAAAAAGCTTATCGAGTTACTCCCGGCTTTAATATCGTACTTTGACCTGAATACCTATTCTATAAGGAAATACTTATTTAAATATCTTAGCATAATAATGAAAACACTATTATCATTATTATATTACTCATCAATGTAATAAATCGAGTACGCAGATGTTAATGCTAAGTACGAGTTCATTGGGGCCAAATGATTCAGGAATGAGTTACATTCTTCACAACTTAGTGTTTGCACTGCATTTATATGCATTAGTTTATGTATGAGTGTTTGTTCAGTATTTGCTTTGAGTGTGTCTCTTGATGTTGAGCAGTGAAGGCCCAGTGGTAACGGCCGCGACTCAAGAGTTGTAGGTCGTAGGTTCGAACCCAGAAAGGCGCTTTACTATGTGTAAATTGTTTCATCACCACTGCTCTCAAAGTGACATGTCACATGTTTTAGATTTTTTGGTTCTAAGACATGCCGTTTTTCTCAGAATGTTTTCCACCGTTTTGAGAGCTGCAGTGATGATAATTATAAATTACACAAGTAAAGGCTCCCGCAGACTGGCGCGACGCGGCTCTAGTAAAACAATTTCTATGTAATCTTCATGGAAGTTGCTCTACCAGAATCGTGGCGCACTGTTGCGTCGCGCTTGTCTGCGGGAGCCTTAAAGCGGCTGCCTGCGTTCGAACCCACGCCCTACAACTCGTATATACCTTGTTTTTTTTTTGTTGGTGGGATGTCATCAAATGACCTCTCCCGCTCTGGGCGGAGCGGAAGGGCGTGTCAGACAGACTCATACTGACTAAAACCCACCCGTGTTCCTTTAGTTGCCTGTGCGCCAGGGCCACGGTTACTCTTTCGAACAATCCGCAGCCCCGGCAGGCATCGGTCCTATCGGACCCCGTCAATTTTGCTGACATCTCTTTGAGGCGCGCGTGGAACACGACGCGCTGTCGACCCGGGCCTGCCTTACCGGACGGCGAGCTGCCCATTGCTCGCCGTCCAACTCGTATATACCTGAGTCGAGACCGTAACCACCACTGCTCTTAAACTCATTAAATAGCATTAACGATAATTTAATCGGAAATTTAAGTCAATACACGTCCTATAATGTACACGGGGAAATTATAAATTAATAATGGATGTATTCTCAAGATGCAAAGGATGAATTGCACTTTAAACAGCTAACGTGCCTCTCAATGGGTGAATCATTGCCATCGAGTACTATTGTGTAAATTCCATCCTTTAATACCAAAAAGGATCACAATCCTACCTATAATATTTATAAGGTACCAAAATTAGATTAATCAAACAGCATGTTTATCTTGATATACCTACTTAACTAGGTAGGCGAAGGGCGAATTTCACACACAAACCAAGGACTGTCAATATCAATATTCCACAATAACAATGGCGTCATAGCTCTTGAACGCGGTTTAAGGTGCAGATCACGTTAGTGTCATTTCATTGATGAAATTCGCCCTCAGTACCACAAGTTTTTGGTTTTTTGAACTTCACATAAAAATGTCAAATATGAAGATCTTCTGAAAGAGCTACAAAGGTGCGTAGGCAGGTTGGCATATTACCAGATCTTGAGAAGGCCTAATACAATAGTGCATTAATAAACCAATAAATAATTTATGCCATAAACCTTAAGTTTACTACCTTATTGTCTTCCAGCTATAACAATTTACAAAGTTTGTGTTGTGTTCAATTAGTATTTAATTAGCAGTAACAAATCAAATGCAGAGATTGGTAAAGACCCAAAGTTTGTTAACAGAATAACAATAGATAAGCGATGGAAAACAACAAATACTGTAAAGGGTCGTACAAACAGGCGCGACACGCGACGCGACACAAAGACACCGCTTGTCACGGAACGAGCGGTGCCTTTGTGTCGCGTACGATTCGCGTCGCGTGTCACGCCTGTTTGTAGGAGCCTTAATACTAGAATAATTACAGTAGGTATGATATGTCAAAACACACACGTAAATCACGCCTATATTCCCCGAAGGTCTAGGCAGAGGTATACGGTGCACCTACAAAAAAAGAATAATACTAATTTAAAAAATTGAGCCGTCGCGGGACGCGTGGCAGATGTAAAACATCGAAAATATTTTGTATAGAAAATATAGCGTCGCCACGGCATACGTCGCCACGCCAACAATCAGTTTTACCCGCGGCTATAGATGTTTCACATCAAAAAGAAAGAAGTTACAATAAAGATAAAAACTAAAACTATTGCAGATCTTGCCAATAATCAAATTAAATACTTACTACTTAATTGTATATGAAACTTAACCCTTGTACTTCCTTTGTTACTCCCTTATCAAACGATACCGTTCAATTGAACTGCCAATCACAGGAATGATGTAACAAACAACTGGGTCAGTGTCCCACTTACAGAGTGATACGCACTTGACCCGCTGTCCCATAACAGTCCGGCAAGTATTAACTTGGTTAATAGATTAATTAATGCATTTACATCCTACTTGCTGCTGCGAGTACAGTTCGCGCAAAACTTTATAAGCTCTCGGAAGTTGCACGCGAGTCGCTTGGCAGTATGCATGGTATAATAATATACTTCGCCAGGTATAGCATTCCGAGACACAGTGGTCACGTGGGAGACACAAGCCTACGTCATCACCACTGTGTTACCAGTAGTGTGTCATAATAACTCCCTAACCGCCTTTATTACCTGTGCCAATCAGATAAATCAATGAGGTTTTACCTAACAATTACGTCGGTATAAGTTTAAATTGAATTGTTTCATTTGATTAGAAAAACAAAACGACAATTTAAATGCTTCATATATATTTTTTAACAGAATGGTGACTGAAAATGTTTCCATACTTCTTGTTTTGTTGCAATAAAGTGGCAACTGGATAGTGACGTAGGCTTGTGTCACTCTCGGAGTGCCAGACCTTGTTTTTTTAGACCATGGCAGTATGCATAATATAGGTGTCCGAGGGAACTCTCTTACTATCACTCGACTGTTCCATACGCGGTTTCGTTCTCGGGCCTACGTTCAGAGGGCTCATAAAGTTTTGAGCGAACTGTATCAATGCCATTAGAACAAGACGGTTTGCCCCAATTTTGCTGATAGTAATTATTGCAATGATCAATAACCAAAAGCCTTATCCCAAAGTCAACTTCTTGTGAAATGCATAAAATGCATGACATCCAAGATTTATAATAATAGGTCTTTACCTATGAAATTGCCGTTTTGTATGAAAAAATTTAAACGAATTTTTTTCATGAATTTTTTATTTGTATTAATCGAAGTAATCACCCATGCAATCAATGCATCTTTGCCATCGCAGTGGCAGTTTATTGATGCCCTTCTTAAAGAAATCAGCTGGACGGGAGGCAACAAATTCTTCAAAGGCATTTTGTACTGCCTCTCGGGTATTAAATTTTTTTCCCGCCAAGAAGTTATCCAAATTCTGGAAAAAGTAGTAGTCTGTAGGCGCAAGGTCTGGTGAGTAGGGCGGATGACGGAGAGCTTCCAACCCCAGTTCTTGCAACTTGGAGACCGTCTGCTGTGCAGTATGAGGTCGCGCGTTGTCGTGCAGGAGCAGCGGAGACGAGCGATTGACCAATGCTGGTTGGAGATGCGCCAGCTTCTCCATCATTGTGTTCAGTTCTTCACAGTACACATCTGCAGTAATGCTCACCCCGTTTGGTAAGAAGCTGTGATGAATCACACCGGCGCTAGACCACCAAACAGTGACCATCACTTTTCTAGGGGTAAGTTTTCGTTTAGGGCATTGTTTAGGTGCTGAACCAGGATCCAACCAACTTGCTGAGCGCTTACGGTTATCAAACAGAATCCATTTTTCATCGCAGGTAACAATGCGGTTCAAAATTCCTTCATTTGTGTGTCTGTTGAGCAGTGCAAGGCACGTCTCGACGCGTACTTCGCGCTGGCGATCATTGAGTTCGTGGGGCACCCATTTGTCAAGCTTTTTTACCTTGCCAATTTGACGCAAATGGACCAATATTGTTTTGACGCTAACGTCGAAAGCTGCTGCTAATTCAGCCGTAGATTGTGTATCATCAGCTTCCACAATCGCCTTTAATTCGTCATTGTCGACCAAAGTCTTCGGACGACCGCGAGGTTCATTTTTCAGGTCGAAATTTCCAGAACGGAAGCGAGCAAACCAATAACAGGTGGTGCGTTGGTTTGTAGAGTTAGCTCCGTAAACGTCGTTGATGTTGCGTGCCGCTTGTGCCGCGTTGCTGCCACGACGGTACTCATATTCCATAATTACTCGAATTTTTAACGTATCCATGATGACGAAAAAGATTGAAATGCGATGAAAATGTAACACTAATCAATAAAGAAATGACTACTTTTAGAAAAAAAAAACCATGTTTTTAAAATAAAATTAATTTGAAATTAGAATTCATAGCCAAACAAAAATTATTTTGATTTGAAATGGCCAGTACTGCAGAACGGCAATTTCATAGGTAAAGACCTAATAAATTGCCATGTTATATTACAGACATTGACAACTTGCACATGTTTAAGCGGAAGCTAAAGGCATTTCTAACTAATAAAGTGTATTACAGTGTGAAGGAGTATCTAAAAGGGAATCCTTATGGCCAATAATTTATTAATCATATATTCAATAATAGAAATGACATGTATAACTCACCATTATTATTTATCTAGGACTTTTATTTATTTATTCACTATTTTCATTTGCATGACATTTATTTAATTATTGACTACTAGATACTTCTTGACATTGAAAAATAAAATGTTTAACATGATTTTCCAATTTAATAATTTTGTAATATTTATTGTTATTCAGCATGGTATTTTGATAGTAGATTTTTAATTTATGTGTAAAATTTTGCATGCCCGAGTGACGGCAGAGCATGGAGAACATTATCAAAACATAACATCTATACCCCTCCCTACCCATGTTGGCAAAAAAATAAATGATTTGATTTGATTTTAAAACAAAATATATTTTTTTACATTTTTATACGTACAAAAATAAGATATGCTGCACTGACCCTAAATAAAGGCTCCATCAGACAGGCGCAACGTGACTCCAGTAGAATAATTTATATGAAAACTTCAAGGAAATTGTTCTATCAGTATCGCGTCGCACCGTCTCGTCGCGCCTGAAAGCGGAAGCCTTAACGATTAGATTAGGTTATCCTGAAGAATATCTAGGTATCTATAGTGGTAAAACGCTAATCGGCTATTTTGTTTACTTATTATTGTATTTTCTCTATAAGTGATTAATGTAATCTTTTGAGAAATAAATGTCCTAAACCGTATATTTGCGGTGTAGTATCAATTTGTAAACTATTTCTTATCTGCTAATAAGTAACTAATTACATACATTGTTTCGATGATGTGATACACGTGACATCATATTATCATAATCATAACAGAACAACTTTAAAAATTCTCAGACAGCAATATTTTATTTAACATGCCATGGGAAATATATTTATACAAAAAATGACTCTTAACTGTTAGGGTTCCGTACCCCAATGGTGCCAACGGGACCTTTTACTAAGGCTCTGTCCAACCCTCTGTCACAGGGCCGGCAGCCTCGACATTAGATAGCGACAAAAATCTGTCGCTAAGTCGTAACGATGTCAAATTCCTTTAATAGATTTTAAACTTTATTTCCAAAGCATAAGGTTGAAAATCTATTAAAGAAATTTGAAAGACAGATTTTTGTCGCTATTCATGTCGAGACTGCAGGGCCTGGGCTGTATGTTTTGAACCGTGTAAGGTAGACACTTGCCATTTTCACAGAGTGGGTAGTACTATGGCCGCTATAACATCATATAATGTAATTAAAATAGAGTTGAATCTACAAGAAACATAAACAACAATACACGAAACGTGTTGTTTTTACTAAAGTATTTAAAAAAAATATTATGTTGTGGTTAATGTTGAAAGGAGGTACGGAACCTTTCGTGTGCAACTCCGCCTCGCATTTGGCAACTTTTTTTAACTACTCCTGCCAATCTGCTTGTACCTCCTTTTTTGGTTTTTTGTTATTTATAGCACTCTATTAAGCTAGGATTATTATATTTTATTGATTGCAAATCATGATTCTATCTGCAATCAATTTTAATATCATACCAGAAAAAGATCTCTAGTATGTTTATATTATAACACTTCTATTATATTCAAATTAATCTAATAAAACAGGATCTAAAAATCCGTGACTATTGAATGCATTAACTTAATATTTATTACTGTACCTAGGTAGGTAAGTTACAATAAAGGCTCCTACAAACAGGCGCGACACGCGACGCGACACAAAGGCACCGCATGTCGCGTGACAGGCGGTGCCTTTGTGTCGCGTCGCGTGTCGCGCCTGTTTGCAGGAACCTTAACTTAACTTTAGTCACCTGCAGTTAAATCGATCGAATAACTTCAAGCAATGCGTTTTGAGTTCCACGATGGAAAAACTGCCAATGTGTAGAATATGTTTAGTGAAGAATGTACGAATGTATATTAGTGGTCAACAGAAACTTGCACGAACTATATGAGACGCTGACTGATGTAAAAGGTCGATTGCAGCTGCCATTTTGGTCTAGCAAATAAAAAATCAGAGTATATATGATTCGATCATCCGTAATGTTGATAAAAATACTAAAACTTTTTCAATCATTCGAATCCACTTAAAACGATTTCTCATTTAATTCTAATTTCAGAAAACTAGTCCACATCCGCGTCTAGATTATTTGTTTTAATGTTGGATTTATTACATATTAAATAAATAAGTTTCTTCAGAACTTGCACGTGAATGCATGTTCTGAAGAAACTTGTTTATTTAATTTGTTTTACGCGTGACTTAGGACGGTGAGGGCAAATCTAACGATTTAAATCTTTTTCTACAAATTATTTCATTAAAAGGAAACCACATGACCGCATACAGGTGTTTTACGTACCTACTTTGTCCTTTTTCAATAAAAATAATGATATATACTCGATGAATAAAATTAATGAACCAATTACATACAAAGTGTGAAATTCATAAACGGACAAGCACGTATTTTTGTTTCTTTAAAATTACATTAGTGTTTTGAATTGCGGAAAACTTATATTTTATTTGTATTCCTGTGGTTATCTACGATTTTACATTGTAAACATGTAAAGACAGATAGTAAATTACAAACAAATTACAACAACTTAAATTGTCCGTATATCTTTTTTTAAACGCAACAAAAATAATCACAACTGTCATTCTTTGAGTTTGCTTAACAATTAATTTCCCTAACGGTACAATAATAAACCTACAATATTATATTGTCATTGAAAAAAATGACACATGATGCGCACTATCATTTATCTATGTAATCTTAACTAATATTATAAATACAGAGAAAAAAAATACGCTGTGTGTGTGTTACGCTGTTGTGATGTTTTTTGTTGCACTTTCACGCTGAAACGGCCGAACGGATTTGGATGAAATTTTGGCACATGGGTAGACCATGACCTGGATAAGGACATAGAATACTTTTTATCCCAATATTCCTTAGCAATCGAGACTTATGCGGAGGAAACCGCAGGACGCAGCTAGTCCATACTATCCATACTAATATTATAAATTCAAGAGTAACTCTGTTTGTCTGTATGTTAACTTTTCACGCCTAACCCACTGAAACCACTGAACGGATTTCGATAAAATTTGGTAACAAGATAGATGGCATCCTGAGGAAGGACATAGGCTACTTTGTGTCCCGGTAGCACGTTCCCGTGGGATAATTTCCGACACCCATGCGGGCAAAGCCGCGGGCAGAATCTAGTTTATTATAAACTAGCCGCGGGAACGTGCTACCAGGACAAAAAGTAGCCTATGTCCTTCCTCAGGATGCCATCTATCTCCTTGCCAAATTGTATCGAAATCCGTTCAGTGGTTTAGGCGTGAAAAAGTAACATACAGACAGAGTTACTTTGAAATTTATAATATTAAATATGGTTGAATAATGGTTATTAATATTATTATTACACTTCAAACACCAGTATATCTTCATACTGGAGATGACCTCTTGAACCCTCATTTTGTAAATGTTTGCTACTAGACATCTATTATTATTTTTATGCCAGAATATTTAAATAGTAGATAGATACCTGTGACTGATTTTGACTAAACTCACGAGTTTTATTACCAACCATTTATTACCCGGTTCTAACGTAAAATATTTACACAAACATTAGAATTTCAATGCCACTGCATTGCGTTACGTGTACCTTAATTAATTTGCATACTTTCACCGACAATTACTTCGTTGTCAATGCCAAAATTCCTTGGATATTTCTGGCCAAATTAGCATATAAAATAGACGTATGTTTCCTCCTTATCTTTCAAGTTCACAAGTAGGTACTTATTAGAAATCTGTTTCACTCAGTGAGTTATCAAAACACGATGCTATAAGGTCAGTGTGACAAATATCAGCTGGTGAACTAATAAACATGTGCGTTTGATAACATTTCTTTGGAAATATAACAATATTTTCGTACTAAATTAGGTAAATGGGCCAAACACGCAACAGAGTTCTTCTAGAATTGGATTTCATGTTGCTTGTCCGAGCGTCTGTGGTTGAATTGCGTTTCTATTTAAACCCGCAAGCGGGTGCATACTACTTGCGGGTAACAGCATGCGGGTGACGTACAAAACGTTGTCGGACAATGAACAGACAATCTCTACATTAATAAGATTATTAACGATTTATTCATTATGTGACTTTGAAATAGGATCACAATTTCAACATTAGGACTTAAGAATAATAGTTATAAAACATCAAAAATTTACAATTTGTAGGCCATTTTTCTGCAAGGTAAGTCTATTTTTTGGTCTTTCATAGGTTTATCTTTAAAATATACATGTATGTCGCAGTAAGATGGTTGAAGCCGTGATCTAGACATGCGGTAGCGTGTCAAGCCAAGTTCAAAGAAAAAGGAACTGGAGCAGCAGCCGTGTGTTATATTCGAACTATTTGGAGACACGTTTGACCCCTTAATAACTAAAAATGTATTCAATATAAACACATGAAATTTGGTTTACTTATTAAAACCCCTTAGATTAACTAGAATTCCAAATTTCATAAATACAGCTCAAGCAGTTATTGAGATATTAACTTCTAAAAATCGTAATTTTTATCACTGATTGACTGACATAATACAGATCAAAAACCTAACCGACTTCCGGATGACCTAGAAAGTTGAGATTTAGCGTCCAGCTGGGTAATTGTGTGTATACAGAGGAAATATATGAAAACAGTGAAATTTTACGATTTCAAATATTTTTCAAACAATCGATTTATACTAACACCTAGCGCCTTTCAAAATTATAATAGCAACAAAAACTTTTTCTTTCGCAGAAGAATAGGTTCCACGATGGAAGATCGCTTTTATTGTTTTGTATAACAGATTATTTATAATTTATAAAACTTAGACAACCAATAATAAATAACACAAACTGCAACTGGCAGCGCCCGGCATCACTTCGAACAATTGTAACAATTGTTCCGAAAGAAATAAATTCTTACACAGTCTGTGATTTTCAAGAGCCCAGATTTAATCCCCGTTGTCTATAATCGTTTAATAGCCACTTTAATTATGCTAGCTGAATTCGTCCCGGCGACGACGATTATCCGCGCATCGCACGGTGTGGAGTGCGCGGAGCAGAAGTGAGGGACGAACTGGTACACATGTCAACCACAAGGGAGTATAAAAACGTATTATAACAGACTTCAGAGGTTAATTTGAATGATAAATAATAATAATTTCTTCACAAAAAGTAATGATATCCCATCAAAAACATTAATGTGAAAATGGGAGCCAAGTTCAATATTAAGAATATCAATGGTTATCGACTTCGCCGACAATAGAATTGATACCGAAATGGGTGCCAAGTTCTGTAGATAAATCCTGAAATTTATTTATAAGAACCTACAACAATATAAAATAAATTTAAAACACAATTTCTTGATTTTTTCTGCTACAACAATGTTCGCTATTTAAAAATATAACTTTAATTATCAGAATTATTTACAAAAAGCAGATAATTTAGGATAAATTGAAGCTTATGATTTGACTTGGCTAGTTTTTACATACAAGTTATCTTCTACGAGTATTTGGCTAATCAAATTATCTTCTTTATGTTATACGCAAGTTACTGTTTTTATATTGTAAGGTCAACATAATTATCTTACTCTTCTAACAATTTTATTTGCTGGCAAAAAAGTGGGGTGCGGAGTGCGGGGCGCTCTCCGAGGCATTGAACTTGCGCACCTGCACATCGCGGGCGTAAGTTGATATTCGGCGTTCACGACGATAGCGTTTGTATGACGGTATTTCTTAGGTTTTCGCTGCATATTATTGAATATCTGTTAATATATTGATTTCATAAGTACCAGTACTTCATGCAGCTATGAATAATGATGAAGATAATAGCTCAAAACGACGTTTTGAAGACGAAATTCGTCTTGTACAATGGGAGCAGCTTAAAACCAGAGTGGATGCGAAAAATAATTATCGAAGTTATAAGTTACATTGAAGATTATAATGCGGCGCCAGCACGCGTAGCATGACCATCATAGAAATGGGTTTTGTCGACGGAAGAATAGACAAAAATGACGATCCGTGAAGACAGTACGACGGCAGTAAAGTAGAAAGAGTCAACTGCAGTTTTTACGAAATTCAATAGTTTATTCACGTTTTTCTTTTATTTTGCTTATATCTCGAAAATGGTATGTCCTATCGCAAAAATAATGAAAATTTCGACCCCTTTATCAAACCCTTAAACCCCTAAAACTAAACATGTAGGTAATAATTTTCACATTTTCCATACAAAAAGTGAAAAATTCCATTTTTCCATTCCATCTTTATACTTTGCGGCCGTCGAGTAAAATGATAAATGATAAATGATTTTATTTCTGTAAGTAGGTTTGTACAAACAATTTTACACGTCAATCATGTTTTTTAAACTAGATGAGGTCGAAAAAAAAAGGTTATCTACTGTCTTTAGCATGGCGATTACAAAATCAAATTGTCTTCACTACCTTAGACAACTGTCAGTTGTCAGTGTGATTTTGACGTTTGGGATAGAAAACTTTCTTTTGAAATAGTCTACATCTAAAAAGACCTAGACAACGATCGGTAAAACGAAAGACAAAATGACGGATTTTAGAAGGATTTTTACGGTGCGATGTCAAAAATAGAGAAACGAAATGTCACTTTGTATGGAAATAGCTATGTCTTGTCTTCCAATAAATAGAAAGCGTCATGCTACGCCTGCAGGGCTACACAGGAAAAGAAATCCTAAGGACCAAATGGTAGTGGTGTGCATAAATTATTTTACACCACCACTACGTGATGCAGTTATCGAACCAAAAGTTTATAGTAAATATTAAAACGAAATTCCATCAATGAGATATATTGTAAAAGGGTTGCCTTCTGAAGAATATTATGATACTCTTTTGGGAATTCATAAAAGCACCGGGCACGACGGGCGCCACAAAATACTACATACTATGAAATCCAAATATTTTATACTTACACCGGTGGTTGTCAGGTTCGCCAAACTGTGTGTCACGTGTCAACTACACGAAAGCGTTTCCAAAGAAAGGTATTGTAGTCCGCCCTATAATATCAAACTATAATGTTAAACAAATAAACATTATTTTTTTCTTTTAAGCTATTGCATAGCTTTTATCGCGGGCTTTGAGCGCGGCGACCGAATCAAGAAATTCCGTAACGAAAATAAAACCTAACACCCCCCACTCCGCCTATCATGTAGCTCGGCCGAGCGTTCGCTTAACGTGTATGTATATGGTACGACTGTACTTGAATTAATATCAAAGAAAAAGAAATACTGCATAAATAAAAAATAAATAAATAATTATAATTGCATAAGTTGATAAAAAAATTCTATGCAATAGCTTTACAGCGGCAGTCCCCGAGTGCCACACGTGTTTTTTTTTCTTTATAGTTTATTGCTGTAAAGTATAGGTGACTCTAGAGCGTTGTTGCTTTAAGGCTCGTACACACTGGCGCTACGCGACGCCTGACACAAAGGCACCGTGTGTCGCGCGACGAGCGGCGCCTTTGTGAAGCGCTGTTGCATCGCGCCTGGCTGTGCGAGCCTTTAAGCCATAAGGCCAACAGACTTCAAGACTGCTAAAGTTTGTGTCATCTTTATCCAAAGCTTTTTCTGTTTCATTGGAATCCCGCTGTAACACGCCAATCATGTCTTGTTAAGCACCAATCTTTTCCTGTTTTTTCCGACACGCGTAGGACCTACATATACGCCGCTTTCAGTTAAACCTTTTTATAGATACACAAAGATAATCTCGTGTCAATGTTTTTGTTGCCTTAGTCTTATTTCAGTAACACTGCATAGTAACGCTTTATCAAAAGTAAATCTTTATAATAGGTATTGTTAGTCAGGTTGTTATAATATAACATACGTATCTAATCCGTCTATTATTTCAATTAATAGAAAAACCCGTCTGTTTGGAAGTTTTTAATCATTTTAGTTTCTGAAACACGAAACCAAAATTATAAAACAAACCGATATGGCTAAATTTGAACTTAAGCTGAGTTCAAGTTCAACATGTTTTTTTTTATAGACCGCTCGCTTCTATCGCTCTTTTTATGTAGCAAAGTTGATCTGTGAGGTATTTAAGTATCAATAATTCATTATTTTACTAAAGGTTGCCACAAACAGGCGCGAAGCGACAGCACGACACAAAGGTACCGCTCGTCGCGCGACACGCGGTGCCTCTGCGTCGTGCTGTCGCGTCGCACCAGTGTACACGAGCCTTAATCCTTTATAATTATCTAAATAAGATTAGGTAGGTATGAACATATATATGAACATATATGTATGTAGGTAAATATGCATCCGAATCTCCGAACTCTGTTTAATTTATTATATTTTTATATTTTAATTTATTTATTTATATTTTATTAATTTATCATTATTATTCTCCTGCCCTTATACCAATTTATTAGGGGTCGATGCAACAAGTCTTTTTCTTCCATACTTCTCTATTAGTCGTCATCTCGGTAATCACCCCCTTTTTCGTCATGTCACCTTTCACTCAGTCCATCCATCGTTCATTTGGTCTTCCCCTACTCTTTTTTCCCCGACATTTATCAATCAATTATATTTGTGTATATTATCGATGTATTAAATAATTATTAAGACGCTTATTGCGAACCGGACGCGGAAATATGTATATTATTTTATTTTTCGTCATTAGTTGATTTTTTGTGCTTTTTTTGTAAAAGCCCCAAGATTAATGTTATAATGACGGAAGAGTGACCTTTAATTAAACCTTTTGATAACTATATTCAAAAAGGCTATTAAATAAACTAGACAAAAAAAAAACCTTCTACCATATTTTTTTTTTCATAGAGAAGAAATAAGTCATTATGCGTTATTTAATTTGGGAAAACAAACAATCATACATTGTATATTATATATACACAGTAGGCTATAAGTAAATGTACAATCCACTACGTGTCTACGTGTTACTAGCTTATAAAAGACTAACATTTTCCCGTGGTTTCGCCCGCGTGGAAGTCGGAAACTATCCCACGGGAACATACTACCGGGATAAAAAGTATCCTACGTGTTAATCCATGTTCTAAACTATCTGTGTCCCAAATTCCATCCAAATCCATTCAGTAGTTTTTGCGTGAAAAAAGTAACAAACATCCATCCACCCGTCCATCCTCACAAACTTTCACATTTATAATATTAGTAGGATACAGTTTTGGTAAAATTAAATATGATCAATAATATATTTATTATAATTGTTAGTGTTGTATAACAACAATTCAATGATTTCGTAATCTTAAAACCAAATAGTTAATATACTTAAATAATATATAATAATTAAATAATTTGAGCAAGGCGCTTAATAATTTGTTTATAAAATATATTTTTAGATATGGCAAAGTCATCATGCCATATGCCTTATAATTATAACTTACATGACTAAACTAAAAAGTTAAACTGGCTTTGGATTATGTTCATAAAAGATTTAATTTATAATAATTAAAACCTGAATCTACTGGGTCATAAAAATATAGTCCTCAAGACCGAATTTCGGCCATGACGGCTAATCTCAGCGGAAACTCGCCTTCTGCGCGAGAGATATTATAGTGTACAAGGGTGTGCGCAAACACAGGTGCAATCTCTACCTTCACTCTCATAATCCGATGAGGGAGGGAGGGGAGGGAGATCAGGCGCAGGACCAACAACTCAACGTGCTTTCCGAGCCACGGGGGTTTCAAACCTTCAACTTCCAAACTCCGGGCTGTACTAAGAAATTCCTAATGGAAAATTCCAACAACAGTTATTCGGACCTGGGAATCGGCCCACACAAAAATAATAATTTCTTGAAAAGCTTTTTATGAGGGTCGATGATTCACGGAGCTTCCACTGGAACTCGCGATGTTTTAAAGATATATGGCAATGATTAATCTTTCCATATATTTATGTAAAACTTTTTACTTGCTGCTACGCCATATCCTAACTAATCCTAACTTCCTAACTATAATATATATATAATATATAATAATATTATAAATGCGAAAGTAAGTTTGTTTTTTTGTTACCTTTTCACGCCTAGACCACTGAACCGAGCATCCTGAAATTTTGTATATACGTTGTCAGGTCTACAGAAACGGACAAGGTACCTTTTATCCCGAAAAAAAGTACTGTTCCCGAGGAAAACAACAATAACGTTCTTATGTTAATAGATGGCGCCACGTGTCTTTCGAATCATGATCGAATTATATTATTATAGAAACTGTAGTGGTGTGTTAGTAGCTTTATTTATTTTTTATTTAAGTACCTAATTCATTTTGTTAGTTTAGAGTGTCGATAGACCGGTTTTTTATCCTCCTAACTATAATTCCCCGAACAACACGAATTGATTGTCAAATTCTAAATTAACGCGAGCGAAGCCGCGGGCAAAAGCTAGTATTGCATAAAACAATGTAATTCCACAAGTTCTAGTAAAGGCTCCCACAGACAGGCGCGACGCGACAGCGCTACACAAAGGCGCCGCTCGTCGCGCGACGCGTGGTGCCTTTGTGTCGGGCGTCGCGTCGTCGTGTGTACGAGCCTTAATACTACTAACCATCTCAACGAAATTACCAGTGTGCTCACGACAACATATCCAGCATATTTATTTTATTTCATATTTATTTCAAATTTATCTGACCTCATATTGTACAGGTTTTCCGAACAATGAGAAGTCAGCTAATACTGGAAATGTAATAGCTTGATATGTCGTCGTGCGTACAACACAAGAAGTATCTTAACTTTTTTTTTTTTGTTCCGTGGTGGAAAATCCTCATGGATGTCCTCCGCCCTGGGGGGGCTGAGGGGTCTGTCAGGCTCTTACTGACTAAAAACCACCCCGGTGTTCCGTCTCACACCTACGCCGGGGGTCGCGGGAACGTACAAATCTTCCGCAACCCCCGGCCGGTGCCGCACACTGGTCCCGAATGATAAAAAAGTGGACATTAAGAAATTTTTGACAGAAGGTCAACGGATTCGGCTGATTTTTTTTTTGTAGACAGCTGATGCAATTACAAATCACTTTTATAGATTGAGTTTTTGCCAAATAAGCCGTATTTTCAGAGAAAAAAAATATTGAAATATTTTTTGTATGAAAGAAATCCTAATTTTGTCTTTATCTTCCAAGATTCAAACGTATTCAAAATAAAACTTAAAGCAGCTTGTAGAGATGCTAATTGCTCACTACTTTGTCATAGACACTCTTCTGCGATTTTGTGCTCCTTTTGAGTTACATGCACTTTAAATATTTTTTGTATGAAAAAATCCTAATTTTGTCTTTATCTTCCAAGATTCAAACGTATTCAAAATAAAACTTAGCGCAGCTTGTAGAGGGGCTAATTTCTCACTACTTTGTCATAGACACTCAACTGCGATTTTGTGCTCCTTTTGAGTTACATGCACTTTAAATATTTTTGTATGAAAAAATCCTAATTTTGTCTTTATCTTCCAAGATTCAAACGTATTCAAAATAAAACTTAGCGCAGCTTGTAGAGGGGTTAATTGTTCATCACTTTGCCATAGACACTCAATTGCGATTTTGTGCTCCTTTTCAGTTACAGGCACTTTAAATTTTTCGTTGTCGGATGAGCTTTACTAGTTTTTTGTAGACAGCTGATACAATTACAAGTAACTTTTAAAGATGTATTTTTTGTTAAATAAGCCGTATTTTCAGAGTTAAAAAATTAATTCAGGCGGATTAGAAATAATCTTGTTAAAGATAGACTAAGATGTAATAACATTTTCTTCATTAATAAGTAACTCTTATAAATGTCTTTCTATTAAAAAAAGTCTTATTTTAAATATATCAAATAAACAACTTGGATATCTCAAAACGTGTACAGACATGTTCAGGTACAGGTAATTATATATAATAATAATATTTCTAATCCGCCTGAATTAATTTTTTAACTCTGAAAATACGGCTTATTTAACAAAAAATACATCTTTAAAAGTTACTTGTAATTGTATCAGCTGTCTACAAAAAACTAGTAAAGCTCATCCGACAACGAAAAATTTAAAGTGCCTGTAACTGAAAAGGAGCACAAAATCGCAATTGAGTGTCTATGGCAAAGTGATGAACAATTAACCCCTCTACAAGCTGCGCTAAGTTTTATTTTGAATACGTTTGAATCTTGGAAGATAAAGACAAAATTAGGATTTTTTCATACAAAAAATATTTAAAGTGCATGTAACTCAAAAGGAGCACAAAATCGCAGTTGAGTGTCTATGACAAAGTAGTGAGAAATTAGCCCCTCTACAAGCTGCGCTAAGTTTTATTTTGAATACGTTTGAATCTTGGAAGATAAAGACAAAATTAGGATTTTTTCATACAAAAAATATTTAAAGTGCATGTAACTCAAAAGGAGCACAAAATCGCAGAAGAGTGTCTATGACAAAGTAGTGAGCAATTAGCATCTCTACAAGCTGCGCTAAGTTTTATTTTGAATACGTTTGAATCTTGGAAGATAAAGACAAAATTAGGATTTCTTTCATACAAAAAATATTTCAATATTTTTTTTCTCTGAAAATACGGCTTATTTGGCAAAAACTCAATGTATAAAAGTGATTTGTAATTGCATCAGCTGTCTACAAAAAAAAAATCAGCCGAATCCGTTGACCTTCTGTCAAAAATTTCTTAATGTCCACTTTTTTATCATTCGGGACCAGTGTGTGCCGGCCCGCCTCAGCGGGCCCCGTCCGGTCGAGCGGGGGGAGTGAGGTGTTTGACTCCCCCCGCGACGTCCAAGAGGGGCGCGCTTGGAACACTACGCGCCGCCAACTCGGAAGAAGCATGGTCTAAAAAAACAAGGTCTGGCATTCCGGGTGTGACACATGCTTACGTCACTATCCAGTTGCCACTTTATTACAACAAAACACGAATTATGGAAATATTTTCAGTCACCATTCTGTTAAAAAATATATTTATAGCATTTAAATTGTCGTTTCGTTTTTCTAATCAAATGAAACAATTCAATTTAAACATATACCAACGTAATTGTTAGTTAAAACCTCATTGTTATATCGGATTCGCACAGGTAATAAAGGCGCTAGGGGAGTTATTATTACACACTACTGGTAACACAGCGGTGATGACGTAGGCTTGTGTCACCCTGTGTCTCGGAATGCTATACCTGGCGAAGTATATTATTATACCATGGGAAGAAGTATCTTACCTGACCTAACCTAAACCTAACACGTTTATTTGAGACAAGACATTCCGGTTACCGAGATACCCTAAACAGGTAGTTATTACCCAAGGATGTTTTTTCCCATCTCGCTTTTTTGTGTTGTGTATAAAAACACCATAAAAACGATCAATCAATCTGCCTAGCCTTTTACCAACTATGTTGGGGTCTGTTCCAGCCTAACCGTATGCAGCCGGATACCAGTACATGAAGCGACTGCCTATCTGACCTCCACAACCCAGTTACTGGGTAACACACACCCCCTAGGAAAGACTGGTTGACAGATTTTCGGGCTTCTGACTACCCGTAACGACAGTCAAAGAACTAAGAATGACAGTCGGGACCAACGGCTTAACGTGCTTTCCGAGCCACGGAGGATCTCGGTATTTTAAGTATGGTCACCCATCCACAGACGGACTTCGGCAAGTGTTGCTTAACCTTGAAGATACCACCGTAAAAACGATGTTCATGACTTTACTATACAGCCTTAACCTGCTATTTAGACTAGAGATTGCATGCATGCATTCCACCAGTTTTTATGACAAGTCTTTTACAGTTCAAGCAGTACGGTTACGGAATGCCTTGCCCGAGTCGATAAGGCGTGCTCAATCTTTGTCCACTTTTAAAATTATGGTTATTAAAACCACTTCGTGTCACCTTAAACATCATCATTACATTTAGTTTCCTTGCTCTTGTTTCATGTTTATTATTGTATATATTATATGTAGATAAGTATATGTTTTATGTATGTATGTATGTATGTATGTATTTGTTGTATATGTAAATGGTACACTACTGACTACCTGCATTATTGTCTCTCCTTCTCCCTTGAATCCATCCAAAGGTTGTCTGTAAAAGATCGCTTTTAGCGATAAGACCGCCCATTGTGTCACCCTGTGTAAAATGTCTACATTTATATCTGTAATTTTTATGATGTACGTAATAATGAGTATTCTATTCTATTATATTCTATTCTATTTTCCTCTGAAACGTGCTCACCGTTATAAAGATATGACACGGACATAGGTACCTACCTCCATTATCGACTGTACTGTAAATGATAACAATGACTTCCAAGTTGCGGAGATACGGTTATTTCGTACTTTCATTCTTTTTGGATAGATGCGCTTACTTTAAGAACTGTTACCGCAGAAAACGGTACTTGATATACCTAGTGACTGGCAATTTCTTGCAGATCTATAAAAGTAGGTCTGTTTTTAAATACTCTTAAGCTGGCTTTTAACATCGGTGCGATTTCAGAATTGGGCCCGCATTAAAAAGTAATAATTTATCCATGAAAATTTTACAAAGAAATCAAAAAAATCAGCCTGTAAATCGTAGTAATTTTTTCTGGTTCGTGGTATTGCCAATATGGATTAAAGATTTGTTACAATAGGCTCGCCCTTATTTCATTGGCCCTAAACATAACTGGCGAAATGTAAGTGCACTATAACAGCGGGGTGATTACGTAACACACTAACAGTAGGAATGGGTTTCATGTTGACAGTTCAACAACATTCATTGCGTTATTTACGTTGTCGAGCAGACAAATTTTTCGAAGAAGCAATGGATTAGCAATAGGCTTCAAAATGATTCAGATTGTGATAGATAGTGTGATACGCAATATTAGGGTGCGAGTGTAGAAACACACTTAACGAAGCCGAGAGTCACTTGTACTCCCCGTCTATGAATTTTTTTTTTGTACTGGAGCATACCTGAGAACCTTCTGGTTACGGAGATATTGAAGGTCAAAATTCCAAATTTTATTGACTTGTTTTACGGAAACAAGTTTTTACTGTTATAGCACAAGTTTAAATACCCCCAAGACCTCTGTACTGTTGCACCCATAAGCACAATGTTTTGCGTGCGTTACGCTGCGCAGTACCGTAAACAGTGATTTTTCATACAAAAAGTAAAGTTCGTTTCCCAGCAATTATTTTCGTTAGCTTGATGTACAAAATGCGTAGTTGACGGTATGTGATGGGTCTTTTTACACCCTATGTGTACACCTCTGCCTAACCCTTCGGGAATACAGGCGTGAATCGTGATGTTATGTTATGTGATTTGTTACTTAGAAAACAATCTAATAATTCAATAACTTACCTTTTGGAAAGCGACTTTGCACAGTGTACGTCAAATTCCGAAACTCCAAATCCATCTTGGATCAGCTGAAACAATGAAAATTACTCTATTACAATTATATCACTCTTAAAAAATTAATATGAATTACACAATAATCTAGAAATAATTTAGTTTTTATTTTGTTGATAGTTGCATTTTCGGGAAGACATGACATCGACCTATTAATTCTTTGTTGTTTCTTAGTTTCACTCACCCAGAATAATTAAACGGCTGTGTACAATATTAATCGAGGAGTCAAAAATTCATAATCATAATTAAAAAATAAATTAAGTGTTGATTACAATGAAGCACCTATCCATTTACGATGTTTTATGGTAAATTATGTATTAAAATGTCAATAATAATTAATTTCTTTTTTTACATCCGTGTCAAGAGAGTTCAGTGTCGTTCATTGCATTGTAATTATTATCGTAACATGTATTTTAAAGCAATTTACATTCGACAATTTCTTAAAGATATTTTCTGTATGACTTAATCGAGGAGTTTTTATAAAGCAATATTAATGTTTTGAGTCATATAAGTAAATAGTATTATAAAAAACGCATTGGTTGACTAAAGGCTCCGACAACCAGGCGCGACGCGACAGCGCGACGAGCGGCGCCTTCGTGTCGCACTGCCGCGTCGCGCCTGTCTGTGGGAGCCTTAACGCGAAATTTGCTGGCGCGTGCAAACTCGCCAGGAAATTCCGTGTAGGAACATGGAGATTCCGTCTAAGGGCAAATTTCACCAAGGAAACTGTTTTTTTTATTTTTTTTATTGGCTGCTCGTAGTTGTGACCTCTGAGGTCCTGGCTACTTAACCGAACTATCCTGTGGATGCCTTAAGATTAACTCAAAGCCTCCAGCCAGGGCCGAAATTAAATACTAAAATTATTTGAATGACCGCACGCTAAGGGCACCCCCTGTGGGGTACGGACCTCGGCTTAGGGCGTCACTGAGGGGAGGGCAGCGAGGGGGGACAGGCTGAATCGAATTGTTTAGAGAATTATTATTATCAGGGGAATTTAAAGCTACAGACTCAGCTACGACGCGGGCTGGCGCCTCATCGGACAAGACCAAGGAAAATGAACGCGTTCAGCACATTTATACCGCGTTCAAGAGCTGTCAGTGTCAAAATTATTATTGAATATTGACACTAACAGCTCTTGAACGCGGCTTAGAGGTGCTGATCGCGTTCAGTTTCATTGGTGAAATCCGCACTATAGTTCGGCCGTCGAGAGAATGCGTTCCTGACATCTGTCAGTTTCATACAAACGAATACGTGTTGAGAATTTGATCTTTATTAGTTACTAGAATTGTCGCACTGACAGGTGTCAGGAACGCATTCTCTCGACGGCCGAACTGTAAATCTGAATCCATGTGATGCTGGCTTTGTCACACTGTTCTCAGAACCTGCACCCTAATTACGTAACACACTATCTATCACAATCTGAATCATTTTGAAGCCTATTGCTAATCCATTGCTTCTTATGTTCGAAAAATTTGTCTGCTCAACTACGTAAATAACACAATGAATATTGTTGAACTGTCAAAATGAAACCCATTCTTACTGTTAGTGTGTTACGTAATTACCCCTCTGGTGAAAGTAAACAGCTTACGCATTTTTTATGAACAATTGAAAAACTCAAACGCTGTTTTGTTTGCGCAGTTTAGTAGCGTTTGGAGATCGTCACATTTTTTTACTTCCGCAGGTATTCTTTTTGCCCGCACACTTATCATCTTGAATGATTTCTTTATAAGGAAACGAGTTTTATTCTCAGATGGTTTTATAACATGATTTTAAGAAGTCACAATCTCAGGTCGAATATTTTATTTTATTTTAAATAATCTTTAATATTTTTCAATTCATTTGACCTTGACTTCTCATATTGATATTCAATATAGTCATATAGATAGTCAAGCAAACTTTAGGATAAGACATTTTTGTATCGTGGACTTAGTCTCGTTATAGATTCGTAAAGACAAATGTATCGTTTTATTTAATTAATTATAGACCCCTTATGTCAAAGGATACCCGCTGTGTGTAATTATCTACTGATTTTTTTTGAGATTCGTCTTAGTTTATGTTACTATGCGTATTATGTTAAATCTTACTTAGTTTTTTTTTTTAAATAGGTAGTTATAAAAAAGAACATAATGAAAATCACTTATTTAATAAATAGTAAGTACCTGCAAAACATATCATAATATGTACTACGACAAACGGAACTTTTGAAACTTTGAAACTTAACAAAGGCTAACAACAGCTTTGTAGAATATTCTAGAAATATATTCCGAAAACAATGGAAATTATAATTCGTGCCACGTAAACAAAGAATAACTTCATTATTAGGAAATATAGTGCAATACAAGTAGGTATACTTTAAAGCAACCCACTTGACACTCTCTAGCATGTTTTTATAGCCAGTGCAGTAATAAAAAGATATCAACGTTCATGCGAGTACCACTCTGTTCTTTTTGTGTTTGTGTGTGTCTTTGCGTCAAGTTTACCGCAAATAAAATATTTTCTTTCCTTTTTTTCACTCGACCGCAAGCCTAACGAATTGACACATTGAGTTGCGGAAAACAAAATAGGTATCAGCAAAAACGGCAGCGACAGCTACTGTAATGTTGGGATTGGTTACTTTGAGGACAAGAAGTAAATAATATTTATACGCGGCTTCTACTCGGTGTAGCGCTGCGACGGCGGCGTAGTGCTTCAATTACCCGGCGGGCGTAGCGCTGGGGCTACGGAGCGTACCTCGGCATCTACGCGGCGTAGCGCTAATTCTACACGGGCGTAGCGCTGCGAATACGCGCCGCGCCATCGGCGCCGACGCTGCCTACGCTGGAGAAACGGCCGGTGCAATAAGTGACATAAACGTAACCTGATAATTGTTGAATGTAATTACGAGCCTATTCCAGACATTATGATTTATCTCAATATAGAAAGGAAATTAATCATGCAACCCCACACTAAGAAAACTGGAATCGAAATTCTGCACCTGCGCCTGCGATACAATGATTGAGTCATGCAATTAAAATGCTTTATATCCAGAAATTTTATTTATTTGGTATTATTTTACGGCATTTTACGTAACCCTTTAACAAGGAATGAAAAGACATCTAGAATCTGAAAAACTATAAGGCAGTTTTCTTAGTTCTGTTTTTTTTTTGAACTTATTGTTTACAAAGTACATAATATTAAACTCGTAATAGCAGTTATAGTGGTGTCATACCAGATAACATGAACTATTTATATAGTCGCCCATAAATATTAATAAAATCCCCCATAACGGTATTCATAAGGAAAATATTATACTATAATGTTGCAGAAAGAGTAAAAACAATGCATTAACATTGCATTGCATTTCTAATAAGGAACATAATGATAATGCCACACGTCGTATGAATTTCAATTCATAATAATTTCTTATATTTACGGGAATTACAATTTGTTGTTACAATCATTGAACAACTTCTAAATGGAACTTGAATTGCATATTGATTATTTTTATTGAATCACCTACAATATTAGATTGATTTTACATAGGCATCGGCCCCACTGTGTCGTAATGATATTTTTATAATTGAACGACTGTCATTTCTAGCTGTTTCTACTAGGTTGTATGTATCTGCCTAGCCTTTCGCCAGTATGTTGGGTTCCAGTCGGCGTCCAGTCTAACCGGATAGACCGGACCAGTATTTTACATGGAGCGACTGCCTATCTGACCTCCACAACCCAGTTACTGAGTGATACGATCCTCTTGGTAAGACTGGTTGTCAGACTTTCGGGCTCCTGACGACCCGTAAGACTATCAAAGATATACGATCTACGAACGAGACTAATGGCCGATTCCTATAATTTACGGTCCGTTATTGTTTAAAATTAAGACTCTTGTAACTTTACCAATAATGAAGCAAAGACCTCATAGCTTTGCATAGTAGACCCTCCCATATAGAAGTAGCCATCACAGGTAAAATTTGCTTACGTATCTATTTACGAGTATATGCCCAGTTTGGCAATAATAAATGCTACCATTGGTAAGCAAAACGATTCGTTTTTCTTTATAGGAACCCAGCATAAGGGCCAGTTTCACCAAACTGTGTTTAAATGATAAATGATTTTATTTCTGTAAGTAGGTTTTTGAACAAACACGTTTACACGTCAATCATATTTTAAAAACTAGATGAGGTCGGCGTTTACTATCTGACTACTCTGAGAAGAAAGGCCGAAACAAACTCAGAGGTCACAGTCTCTTTTAAAGTCCAGACATAATCTTGGTCAGATCATGTGAAGACCATGTAGATTTGTGTCTGAAATGGTCTTTTGAGGATAAACCACACAGATTGAGTGGACCTGTCCAGCCAGTGCACGCATTTGTCAGTAATCGTGCAGCACAACTCAGAACTTAAGGAGCTCAACGATTCGACGAACAATGCCAAAGAAAAGACATTTGGGTAGGCCACAAAAATTACTCAAACTGCCAGACCATGATTAAAATTAACTGAGGAGAAAAAAAAAAGCAACAATGACCCACATAGTCTTCACATTCACAATATTAAAATAATAATCACATATTCAATGTAGCCTGCATGTTACTCACATCCACAGACAGTTTTCTCTTTAACAGTCATCAAAAATACCAGTTTATTCTAAATGTCCCGTTATGCCATTTGACGGATTGTCTCACTACGAAAAATAGTCCGTCAAAATGCTTAACATGGCATTTAGCAACAACAGAGATTGGTGAAATTGGTGCTAAAAGTAATAAGAGAAATGCCAAATCGAACTGTACAGTTTTACAAAGTAGCGA
Organism: Dryobotodes eremita; assembly: GCA_917490735.1. Taxonomy (NCBI): domain Eukaryota; kingdom Metazoa; phylum Arthropoda; class Insecta; order Lepidoptera; family Noctuidae; genus Dryobotodes; species Dryobotodes eremita. The sequence goes on from OU823261.1 coordinate 8,890,262, forward strand.
TATGTAAAAGAGCTTAATTTTATTTATTTATTTGAGGATTACGAACGAGATACATTACAATTATATTTACAATAATAAAACTTGTTTACCTATTATACATTATCCTCTCAATTAAAGGTAACCACAGCTTACACATTATCGAGTACACATGCTCTGAGTGAATACATAATTAAATTAAGAATACATAAAAATAACAATTTATGTACATGCTATTCAAAATACAATAAAACCATTAACTTGATTTTCAATATAATGTCTGAATTAAATCATTTTAAAATGCAAGGCACTTTAAACAGGTCTGTCTGTCGTCATGGAACATTTGGAACCGTACCTTAGGCGTAATTACTATCGAGATAAAGGTTCCTATATTGGTACCTAAAACATTAACAAAAGGTCACAAAAAACACTCAGTTGACGTCAATACGGTAGTCGTTTTACAAAGGCGTTTGTATTAAAGTACTACCTACTGTTAACTTCTTTTTTATACTAAGAAATCCTGGTTTTTCCCAAGATCAGATCGGACCCAGAAGTTATGACTTTCCTCTCGTTAGTCTAATAATAATATAATATATAATATTATAAAGAGGTAAAGTTTGTATGTAGGGGAACTACCAGTCGGATTTGAAAAATACTTAATGCATTTGATAGCCCATTTCTTGAGGAAGGCTATTTAACATCAAGCTATGACCCTTAAGGGCCGAGCAAAAAGATAAAAAGTCAGAAAGAACGCTAAGTAAAAACGAAGTAATAACGGGGGCAGGCTATAAAAAAGAAATGAAAAGCAAGGCGATGCGATGCGACGGGGTGGGTCGAGGGAAACAAAAATTTGACGCGGACGAAGTCGTGGGCAGAAGCTAGTCTGTACTATTAGTACAGACAAACAAACATACAAACTCACAAAATTTACTTCTTTATAATATTTTATAAAGAAGTAAATTTTGTGAGTTTGTATGTAGGGATAAAGTTCGGAACTGATCCGATTTGAAAATTATTTCACTTATAGAAAGCTACGCTATTGCAGAGTGTCATAGGATGTCTTAAAACACGCGGACGAAGTCGCGGTAGAAGTTAGTTGAATATAAAAAACCAACGCTGCGCTGACGCACCATGTTTGTAGGTTGCTTGGCCATAACTTCTGATTGTTTATATAAGTATATTTTGCCGTTTTTTTTTGTTCCGGGTCCATCCTCGTGGATGTCCTCCACCCTGGGGTGGGCGGAGGGGTCTGTCAGACTCCTACTTACTAAAAACCACCCCAGTGTTCCCTTCCCACACTTGCACCGGGGATCATGGGAACTTGTCCGATGTATATTCTGCCTAACCCAAGTCTTCCAACTCTTTCCGAAACAACAAGCAGCAATTTAGTAAAAAAAATGTTCTAAAACTGCAAAAACAATTTTCGAGATTCCAGACTCCACAGAAGTTAAAACATAATTACTAATTATTGATTAATTGGACAGGATAGTTGGATAAAAAATAAAATAAAGATGCAACCTCGTTAATAACGAATATTCACTACCTACAACAGACGCTCGATTACTCTCTTGAACGAGAACATGAAATAAAAGAAGTAAACACTCAACTAAGCGAGTGAAAGTAAGTATGATGCTCAGTTTTCACATGCATGACCTCAAAAATATCAATGCTTCACTGTTTAACAGCTAAATGACAGAACGGCAGGTGGCACAATCATGTACAATACAACCGCTAAATGTCTTGATACTTGAAAAGCAGCCAAGTGCCAGTCGGACTCGCACACGAAGGGTTCCGTATAGGGTTGCCAACCCTACTATATAATATAGTATCTCAAACTCAAACTCAAAGCATTTATTTCAAATAAACCAATTACAGGCACTTTTGAATTGTCAAGGGGTCGGTCAGTCAGAAAGATGAAGCTAGAGCGAGCTATCCTACTATATTAGAAGCCTAAATACTATATTTCTAAAAAAAACTACTATATTAATATGTTAAACTACTATATTTTCGATGTCAATTTAAATAATATTGTTTTATGAAAATAACTGTAAAACGAAACGCCATAATCTGTTTTTGAAATTTGTATTAAAAAATAAATCAGTTTCATAAAATTCTGACTATTGCTCATAATGACCAAAAATGTATTGCTAAAACTACTGCAGAAAATGGCAACATTGCGCAGTGATTCTGACTTTTCTTATATTTAAAAAATAGTAAGTATAATTTCTTCTTTCTATACCAGCAACTTCAGCTTTTCTTGAGCGCATATTTTCAGTGCTGAATACAAAATGGCGATATAAGTGCAATAGGGCCAGTATTAATCTCGTAAAAGGTGAAATAAACGTATTTTGTATCCATAATTTATTTGTAGAGTTTATAATAGTCATGAGACATTTAAAAAAAACCTTTCATAAAGGCTCAAAGTAGCAAAAAACATGAATTTTAAAATTATTTTTTAACATACACCTACCTACTATATTGTTTCGCCATCTATTATGTTTTTAAAGGCAAGGGCTTCGAAAATACTATATTTGATATAAAAATCTTGGCAACCCTAGTTCCCTACCACCGTACAATATTTAACGCTACATATTTTTACCCCCTTTAATTTTTGAAACGCGGCTTGCGGTAGGAGTTGACTGTTAGAAATCGTCATGTAAGGAAAAAGCATTATACCCTCTCCATGAAACTTTCTCTCTCTGTCTTTTTCTATTATATGCGAGTGTGGGTGTGTGCGTGTGCGGAACTTCGTTCCTGACGGGGGAGCCCGACCGCACAAGTTTTTATTTTTATAGCTGTCTTAGTAGCACACATTAAAAACTTCAAGTGTCTACCTATTACGGTTCAAAACATACAATCTTGTGACAGACGGATAAATGGATGGATGGACGCACGGACAGCGGAGCTTTAGTAATATGGTCCCGTTGACACTCTTTGGGTACGGAACCCTAATAAACCGAGTTTCTCAACAGTTGCAGGTCAAGAGCGAACGTTGACTGTCAGTTGGTATTATCGACTCTCTCACTTCGGAACTTTTACTTCCTAATTCCTGTCGTGAGTTTGACGACATTTTAGTTTAATGGCTTCCATTTAATGGAGGCTTTTATGTTTATCACGAGGTGCTTTGCTCGTAAAATTAACGTTAACTTGTAAGTTGCTGAAATCGTGAAATCACTCTTGGAATATCGTGGTTTGTTTTGTTATCGTTGTCTTCTACTTCAATTCACATTCAAGACCAGACAGTGTGACACTGCCTATACCATTTCTAATTTTTTATGATTTTATGAAGGCGTCGACAAGTGAAAACAATTTTTATACTTTTAAAAATGCTGATATAAAACTGCAATACTACCACGACTGCAGTGGTCCACGTTAAGATCGGGAAGTCAGGATAGGCCTTTGCCTAGTTTTGGGATGATGGGGACAGACAGGTTAACAGTAACAGTTTATACACATTGTATTTAATCTTATACACTCGAGAGCAATGAATCCGGGTCACTTAAAGAATGTTAAAAATCTCGGAAACTAAAAATGATAGGTTAATGCAATAAATTGTATTTAATAGACAATGTAATACTCCTTAAATGAAAGTAAAAAAAATATGAGTCACCATACATTTTATTAACACAAAATTACATAAAGAAAAAAACTGCTGATCTCTCCTTAAAACAAAAATAGGAAACATGAAATTTTTTAACTTTGTTACGATTTTCTTGAATTTTAATACTTCGTATTGCCTCCTCGTGCTTCCATTACTGCGTTTACGCGGTTTGGCATGCTGTACACCAAGTTCCTTATACGATTTTGGGGAATATTCTCCCATTCCTCTGTGAATTTTGAGCTCACGAAGCGTGATTGGGGGAGGGTTTCGTTGTTTTACGCATCTGCCTAGCTCGTCCCAAGCATGCTCGATCGGGTTGATATCCGGGCTGCGCGCTGGCCACTCCATACGAGTAATGTTCATCTCTTGAAGGTAGTCATTCACAATCCTACCTGTATGAGGTCGGGCATTGTCATGCATAAATATAGCATCCTCACCTAAATTGACCATAAATGGACCAACGTGATCATTGAGGATTTCTTCCACATATCTTACGCTAGTTAAAGAGCCGTTTTCTATGATCACCAGCTCTGTGCGACTTTCAGAAGAAATTCCGGCCCACACAAGTACAGACCCACCACCGTAGGCTACTTTTTCTTCGATGCATGCTTGCTTGAATCTTTCCCCTGGTCTTCGATACACTCTGTGTCTTCCATCGTGCTTGTAGAGCATAAATTTTGATTCGTCGGAGAACATAACTTTTGACCAATCTTCAATACTCCAATTTACGTGGCTCTGGGCATATCTTAGTCTTGAAATACGATGCCCACGCTCCAGTTTAGGGCCGTTTGCAGGTCTAAGGGGTTTTAAGTTAGATTCAGCAAGCCGACGTCTTACTGTCCATGCACTTGGGTTACTTCCTCCGAGGCGTCGAAACTGATTTGTGAGTTCAGTTCCTGTGAGAAAGCGATTTCGAAGCATGGTGTTCACCAAGTATCGGTCTTCTCGTGCTGTGGTACACCTGGTTCTGCCCGTTCCTGGTCTGCGTAGGTTAGAACCAGTTTCTTCGTAACGTCGGAGAACTCTTTGTACTGTTGACAGCGACACACCGACAGTCCTGGCTGTATCGCGCTGACTCCGGCCGGTTTCCAGCATTGTAAGTATTCTGGTGCATTCTTCAGGCGTAAGCGACATAATTTCAGCTTGAATAATGAATATAGAGCACTATCAACATGGTTTATGTACCCACATAAATGACAGATTACAAACAAAAGCAAAACCAAATGCTGTAATTTCGTAGTTCCATCTTCGAAAGTGGCCCTTTTTCAAATTTGATTTTTTTATGATATAACTTTACAATAACTAAGAAGTTTTAATACCTTCATTTAAGGAGTATTACATTGTCTATTAAATACAATTTATTGCATTAACCTAGCATTTTTAGCTTCCGAGATTTTTAGGATTCTTTAAGTGACCCGGATTCATTGCTCTCGAGTGTATTATAAGGTAGTCGACCCAAAAACACTCCGGAAAAAATTAAGATGGCGAGAAAAGTCTACAGACACAAGTACCTAATAAAAAGATGAATAACAAGTCTTAAATAAAATTAAACTGCATATTTAAAAGGCTATAAAGATTCAATCAAAGGCGACAATGTGTAGGTAGGTATTTTCTTGTGATATTGATCTTGAGGTGCAGGCGAGATCATTGCCAATGAAGCTTCTACTTTCACTCGCAGTGTAGATAGAACCTACCTACCGACCGGTTCAATGCGATTTGTACACGAAAGTATATACGACTAGCTTTTGCCCGCGGCGTCGCCCGCGTGGAAGTTGGAAATTATCCCACGAGAGCATACTACTGGTATAAAAACTATCATTATGTTCCCACTACCCGGCACCCTAATTGCGTAACACGCTATCAATCACAATCTGAATCATTTTGAACGATATTGCAAATCCATTGCTTCATAAATTCAAAAAATTTGTCTGCTCACTAACGTAAATAACGCAATGAACGTGGTTGAACTGTCAAAATGAAAGCCATTCCTACTGTTAATGCATTACGCAATCACCCCGCAGGTCATGGCCTATCCTTTTGCCAAATTTCATGTAAATTCGTTCACACATTTAAGCATGACAAGGTAACAAACAAACAGATAGACAGTCCGACAGAGAGACAGTCCGACAGACAGACCGACAGACTTTCGCTATTTATAAGTATGGAGATATGGATATCGCGGTATTATTGTAGGGTAAAACCGGGACCCTATTACTAAGACTTCGCTGTTTGTCCGTCCGTCTGTCTGTCACCAGGCTGTATCTCAAGAACCGCGATAGCTAGACAGTTGAAATTTTAACAAATTATGTATTTCTGTTGCCGCTATAACAACAAATACTAAAAACAAAATAAAATAAATATTTAAGGGGGGCTCTCATACAACAAACGCGATTGTTTTGCCCCTTTTTGCTCGATATCAATAATGGCAACAGGTAGGCACTTGAAATATGCACAAAATACTCAGTTGTATTTTTACTTTAATAATAAAATTAAAATTAAATAAATATTTATGGGGGCTCACATACGAAAAACGCCATTTTTTGCCTATTTTTGCTCGATATCAATAAATGGTAACAGGTAGGCACCTAATTTGTGTACCTACTGTTGTTTACCTAGTCAATGGTACGGAACCCATCGTGCGCGAGTCCGACTCGCACTTGGCCGGTTTTTAATATTTGCTATCGGTGTCCATTGGATAAGTTATTCATTATGCATGCATATCATTATTTAAGTAGGAATATATTGCGCATATTTAATATTGATTTTGTATTTTTTTTTCAAATAGGTTATCGATCCGATATTTATTGTCATTGTTAGGTTTTAGTCGTTTTTACAAGACAGAAATAGTCAAGTGGAATAGTCAGCCCATTTTTATTATTACGTATCAATTTAAAATTTAATAAAAAAAGACGATGAACAGTAGGTAAGTATGTAGGTGTTTTTAGAAAATACTTTAGCATTTAATCAAGGTTATACATTTTAATCTTATACAAAGTATCTAATATGTACAGTCAGCAAAAGAGATAAGTATCCAGGGTCGTCGGATATAGTTGAAGTTTAGTAAGAAACCAATGAACGTCTTCGAATGTTTAATTTGATAAATTACCAGTTTGTTTTCTATTAATTTTATTCGAAAGCATTCATCGGTTTCTTACTAAGCTTCAACTATATCCGGCGACCCTGGATACTTATCTCTTTTGCTGACTGTACCTCATTAAGTTAAAGCTTCCGTGCACCAACGAATAAGATTAATACTTCGCCTAAAAAGAATATTTCCTATAAAAAAACTTTAAAGCCGAGTAATTACCTAATCGAAAAAATCTTTAAAGGTGAGTCGGTACCGCAGTTACAACAAAAACTGCACGGATTTCGATTCTTACGAGTATTTGTCGAGGTCAAATAAGTACCCAGTACGTAACGCTAAGTCATCAACATACCACAATTGTTTGTGGTCGCGCATACCGTGACACAAAACTGGTACAAAATGTACCACGACACAGTTTAACGGTATGTACTTACCTACCTTAGCTTTCGTTTCCCTTCAAAGAAGGGATTTGTCCTCTATTTTAAGTCATAGTAAGGTATCAAGATGAAATTACTAAGAGTATGAATAAAACAAAGTATTGAACGTTTTGTTCTAGAACGAAAAGAAAGTAGTGACGTATGAATATGAACGTGCAGTGCTTTCATCTTGAACTCACGTGGGAAAAGTCGAGTTAGGCAAACAAAAGTGGTAATAAAAAAAAAAAAAAAAAAATATATATATATATATATATAATTAGGTATTCTGACGTTATTGACGACAAGAAGTACGGAAAAAAACTTACATGTCTCGCAAATAAATTGGTATAAAAGGGCAGGAGAATGCATGATAATTCAATGAAAACAATTTAGAATAAATGATTCGAATAATGCAGCATTTAGTGTTTCGGATTTTTCCGCAATACGCAAAATAAATTATAATTATTTAACATAAAAAATGTATGGGCTATTATTATCTTAGGGATTCTCAAGATTCAAGATTCTCGTTATTAGGAATAAATGTGAACCCTTTTATTGTATTTTTTTTTAATACAGTCGTATTTGAAGGTATTTTTTTGTTTGTTAGTTTTGGCTCGGAACTTTCTTTTTGCTACGCTTTTCAGACTCTTCTCTAAGGCCCAGAAATTACATTAGCCCTCTATAACTTTATTTATACTCCTATAGCAGGCACTTAATATTTTTGCACACTTTATTGTAATAATTAACAAAACTTTATTTGTTCTTTTAATTGTAATACACATCATTAGGTTTTGTAAAACATGGAAACAAACAATACAAATAGACAATTAATTTACATAATCTTCAGAATGCAAAAACAAAATGCACGTCACTCAGTCATCGGGCTACTGTTTTTTTTGTAACTAAGTATATTTTTTATTACATAAAGTACAATTGGATCTAATTAATCGCTCGAGTCGTATCACTTGATTGTTTTCTGTAATGTAATCGTTTTTTAGTTATTAACCTAGAAATTTACATAAATATTACGATTCCATTAATCAATTATTATAGCTTACGTGCATACTTTTTATACTCTTTAATATTTTACATGTAACATAAACTCACGCCTTCTTCCCATGGGGGTAGGCAGAAACTACAGAACGCCACCCGCTACGATCCTTACATACCTACTCCTTACTTTCATATGTACCGCTCAAACTCAAACTCGAAGCATTTATTTCAAATAAACCAATTACAGGCACTTTTGAATTGTCAAGGGGTCGGTCAGTCAGAAAGATGAAGCTAGTTGCCCATTCCAAAGCGTAGTAGGTACCTATGGAGAAGAACGGGCAAGAAACTCCACGGACACTCTTTTAAATCAAAATATGGTTACAAAATAATGGTTACATCATTCATGTTTAAATTATACATGTGAAAACGATGCAGAACGTTAAAAGGGTGCGTAATAAAAAGATAAAAACAATTCAAATATTAAATTAAATTAAAATAAGTCGTGGCTGCTAGGAGATGACCACAAGAGATGTCCCTACAACATGACGCATCATCATATCGTTTTTTTTTAAGAGAAATAAGGGTTCCTAATTATTCAAAAACATATATTTTTTGCGGTTTAATTACTGTAGCCTAAAAGGCAATAAAAGTCTGGCTAGATTAGAATCCAAGAAAGTAGGCATAAGAATGGCGATGAGAATCTTGTTGTTTTTATCGTACATTTAATTAATCCGAAGAATTTTATTATAACCGTTCTCAAGAAAAGGTGAAAGACAGACACACAGACAGAGTTACTTTCGGATTTATTATTGTACTAGCCTCTGCCCGCGACATCGTCCGCGTGAAATTTCTTGTTCCCCGACCCACCCCGTCGCGTCGCATCGCATTACCTGCCCGCGCTACTACTTCGTTTTCGCTTAGCGTTCTTTATGACTTTTTTCTTTTCGCTCGACTCCTAGCGTGATGTTAAATAGCCAATAGCCTTCCTCAAAAATTGGGTTTTCAAATCTGACCTATCGGTCAGATTTGAAAACCCAATTTTTCCAGAGATTACCCTCAACACACAAACTTACAAACAAATTTGACCTCTTTATATTTATATTAAGTTCAGATTGTATGGATAATACCCAGCGAATACTAGTATTTACTGGATAATTAACATGGCCAGTGTGTAGTGTCTCTTTCAAGACAAAAAATAGACTAATTTTCATACAAACAGACAACCTGTATTTCTGTACGTGCCACATTTGGTTTACTGTGTGTTGGGGAGATCACTGATCTTTATACGAGTAGGTACCATAACAGTTTTCCTCACGATATTTTCCTTTACCTTTACCTACAAAGTTTTCATATGAATTAAAAAAGCACGATACCTCGCGAGGCTTGGACCTGCAACCTCTTCATATACGAATTAGTAAACGTTATTTTGGGTTTCGCTTATAGCTCCTTTTACAGAAGGCTTGTTTTTGACCATTATATCTCCTGCTGTAAAAGCCGTTTCAATAGGCACGGTAGGTCACACTTCAGAGATAACGGAACCAGTTTAAGCATGCCTCTTATTGTATTAAAACTCCATACCACCACCATCTCCATCGTCACCAGGCCAGCTCAAGGTTAAAATGTCACTACTGTGTACCGATTCTCAACCACAGAGCTCTCTCACACACTACTCGCTTTCACTACCTAGTAAAGTACACACGGCTACATATCAAGCTATACATTTCCAGTATAAGCTAATCTCGCATTGTATAGGATTTCCATTCATTGAGAGGTCAGCTTACACTGAAAATGTATAGCTTGATATGTAGCCGTGTTTACATACTAACTGGCTCATTGACTTACACACGTACCCAAACATTATGTGGTAACCATGGCAACGATTGCCATAAATCTGAGAACAACAACCACACCTCAAGGGCATAGGTACCAGCAACTCTAATTACAGTACAAATAGATTCGTTCGCACTCAAACTTGTTGCTTATTTTGGTAGCCAAAATTACCAAATCGTAACGGAATGGAAACGAGAAGAAAAGTAGATGCGATAGGATTGGTCCGAAAATACAATAATATTGTATTAACACACATATGACACAATTGATGAGATTGAGGCAAGCTCTGTAGGAAAAATACGCTCATTACTACTCAAGACACGACAATTATTCTCTTACATGATAAATGATAATGCTCGTCAACATTTTGCGGTTCCGGTCAAAAACTACTTGAAAACACTTGATTGGGAAGTGTTACTCCAACCGCCCGCCGGATTCACCAGACATTGCGCTGTCCAACTATTATTTATTCCGATTGATGGCACATGGTCTGTCTGAGCAGCGCTTTACATCATAATTATGAAGGTAGAGATCGTCCAAGTCAAAACTGCATGCCCCGCCACAAAAATTTATATACAAACATTTGAAATGTGTATGCAGCATGCAGTGGAGGGGCGCGCAGTTTTAAATTAGACGATCTCTACCAAATATTGGGTTCATTCGTGGATAGCCTCAAAAGATGAAGAGTTCTTCAGACGTGGTATCCGAATGCTGCCTGAGAGATTGCTTGTGATGGACAATACTTCGAATAAACGTAATGTACCGTTCGGTCACAATAAATTCCTAATTTTTGATAAAAAACGGCAGAAACTTATTTCTACTCCTTATATTATTGGTATATTAGTTAATGGACTGTCTAATTGGTTCAGTGGTCGCAAACACTACTGCCGAGCATAAGGTACTGGATTCGATTTAAGAAAGAAGAAGAAAGAAAATTCGTTTATTTGCGGTAAACATGACGCAGTGAAAAACACACAAATACAAAAAAGAACGAGTTGGGGTGAAATATGTGTCACATCCACGCAAACGGCAATTGCTCAGCATAATGCTACGACTCTATGCGAGACAGAGCCCCAGCGCTGGCGCTGGATTTCAGGATTTTCTCATTAGCAGTCCGGAGTCAGGATTTGTGCCCGGTCGATGGCAGTAAGCTCGCCCCTATTACATGGGACTTGAATATAAGTGGCGAAATGTGGGTGTACTATACCTACCTTTGCTTAACCCTTCGGGGATTAAGTTTATGTTTTATGTTGGTAATGGAATATTATGAAAAGTATCAAAGCGTTGGAAACAATTGGCCCAATTTTACTTTTAACAACTACAAAAACAAAAATTTTTTTTTGGTGCGGTCCTTAGACCATTAACCATTTATCGATGAATTATAGCAATTTGTATTAAATACTAGCTGACCCAACAGATGTTGTTCTGTCCGTTCAATAATTCATATAAAAAACCCATAGTAAAAAGACGTCAAGTTTTTCCCCAATTTGAAAATATTCCGAGAAACTTTTCCAATTTTTGTTTTCATAAAAACTTAATTCGGACTATTACGAAAATTTTAAAATAAAAATAGCAAAATCGGTCCAGCTGTTCTCAAGTGAAACGCTTACCAACGAAAAGTATTTCATTTTTATTTATAGTTTGCACTTATGCATAACTTGCTGTCACATGATTTAAAGGTGAAAGCCTTCAACATTAAAAAAACTTTTATCTGTGATCCGGTCGCTGGCGGGCTCACTTGACATCTGTCAAATCATTATTTCAATAAAAATAGATTCGTTACAACCTTTAAACTTGAAGAGAAGGACAGTAGTGCCTATAAACTTTTTCGGACACACATAACTTGCATTTTTTTATATTAATGGCATATCCTAAGCTCACTCACTAAATTACTGTAAAAGTTTGCCAACCTTGGTTGACATTGCTCAAGTACCTAGTAGATTTCATGATACGCTACACTTCACAAAATTACCCCATATTATTATACTTTTAAACAGAGCTGCAATAATGCCTATCTTGATTAAGCTGGCCAGTGAGCATTTCACACAAGATTTCATTAAAGGTTGATACTCCACACTCACTACTTACATGATCATACAAACTTGACATTATTTTACAAACGGTTTTTAAAAAAACTGACATTTTCAAGTCTACGGAGAGAAAGTGCAACAGACAGTTAGACGTATCCTAGAAATCATTCTAGAATACGTCCAACTGTCTATTGAACTTTCTCTAGCATAAGCTTATGAATTTAAAAATAGACTCGAGTGGAGAAAAGATCAGTGCAAAATCTGACAGTTCGAGCAATGTTTTAAATACCGACGGATCATTAAAAAATAAAATTATACCTCAGCTATCGATGAACAAGGCGTAATTTCTACGAAGTTTATCAGTAACTAGAAAAATATTACTTTAATGTAGGTACACACGGCTACATATCAAGCTATACATTTCTTTTATAAGCTGACCTCTCGTTGTACGGAAATCCTATACAATGCGAGATCAGCTTATACTGGAAATGTATAGCTTGATATGTAGGCGTGTGTATATTTGGTGGATTAGGTAACAAGATAAGTATAGAGTAAAAAGTCTCAGACCTTTTGGTTTCAAGAATTTAGATCTACTGATTGAAGCTTTGAATGAACTTGTCTGAAGAGACGATTTTTAAAGAGTTAACTAAATTACATATTAATAATTTTGATCTTGAAAATTGACGATCTTTACAATTGAACCTTTATGTAATGTATGAAGGCACTTCCTATTAAAAAAAAAACTTTATATGTAATCACATATTGGTACAATGAAGTCTTTTTTTCATATTTTTTTTAATGAATCAACTAACTTCTTAAAAATAAAACTTTGGACCTATACATACCTATAAGAAATATATAGTATTTAAGGCAGTCAAAACTGTACAATGAATATTTCTGGAAAAAGTAATTGTTACGAGTCGTGGGTACGACTCAGGATGCCGAAAATTTCGTTTTCAGAATTTTTGTCCGTTTATCTGTTTGTTTGGATGTATGTTCCGGATTGGCGTAAAAATGCCTGCACGGATTGGGATGAAATTTGGATTAACACATAGGGTACGTTCCCGTGGGATATTTTCCGACATCCACGCAGGCGAAGCCACAGGCTACAGCTAGTGCTGAATAAAAGACTGCTAAAGGTCACAAATAAGATTAATTATCGTTTCGCTTTTGCCTTGCCTTTGTTTAATTAATGTAACAAAAATTTTGCATGCCAGTTTTAGCGAATTGTTTTAGAAATTGTAAAAAAACCCGACCATCTGTGTTGCAAATAAGTTTAATTTCATTTCAATGATTATTCAATGAAGAGATTTTAATTGACGATCGTCATATCGTCGTAGTGTCAAAAAAATCATGGTCAGATAGTTTGTAATGAATAAAAAAAAAAGATTTCTATTTATATTACTTGATCAACGATTGTTGAAGGTTCATTGCAAAGAGCGGTTGCAAGAAGTTTTTGAGTAACACCGTACAAACATACGAACATTGCTCAAGTTCTGTCAGTTCCCACAATGAGAGCCTTCGGTCGCAATCTACCAGACAATATTACGAAAACCTATCCATAAAGCAATTTACACACGTATTGATTGTAATTAACTTTTGTATTAGGCAGGTACCTTCATGGCTTAAGAAGTACCTATAGGTACAGTCGCCCGCACGTAACTCGGCAAGGTTATGGCGTAGAGGGAGTAAGTTCGCGCATGTATAATCGAACAAGCTATTTGGTATAAAGGCAAGTAACTTTCTTTTTTTTTCCTTTATTAATAAGAACTAAAGTTCTTAATAATTTATTACAATCTAGCCTACTAGACTAATAACCAACTTATCTTTAACTTATTATTATATGTTTACGTTATAACTAAGAATAGTGTCAATTTGCACTTTCACACAATTCCGTAGCACTTTCTTAGAGTCTGATAATTAATAAAAACACTGTGTTTTTCACAATTTATACACTAACTCAAATGGTTTAGTTCTCTTTAGCCTACGCACTATGTCTGTGTTGTCTAGCAGCTGAATTGCCTCAACATTCACATGTCGGTGAAGTCTGTGTTTGTGGGATTCAGCAAATTTTTGGATGACAGTGGTGACGAGTTCCATTTTAAGTTGTAAGCAGTAAGCAAGTAACTTGAAACTAACTTTAAACAATGCTGTGAGTGTGCTGAGCAGTCAATTGTTTTAAATCACCCTCTTAAGTATGCCATAATCTCAAGATGTTTAATTAAAATTGAATATTAGCAGTGTAGTATAAATATGAATATTTTTATCTGTATACCAAATAGCTCGTTCAACTGTACACTCAGCAACCAAAAAATAGTCACTTTTATTGCGTGTCATTATTCGGCTTCGTCGATACTGATCCCTAGTCCTAACTCGCCCGGTTCGTATACTTGGATAGCTATAAGGCGCGGGCGAGTTGGGACTAGGGATCAGTATGAGCGAAGCCTATTATTCTATGGTTATTGTCATAAGTGCCAAAATATGTATATTTAGAAGAAAGGTAAAGGAAGGTAAAGGCATCTTACGATTACGACTCCTGCCAAGTTACGTGTTCAGCGGGGTAATTAGGTACGTAACACACTAACAGTAGGAATGGGTTTCATTTTGACAGTTCAACAACATTCATTGCGTTATTTACGTTGTTGAGCAGACAAATTTTTCGAACATATGACGCATTGGATTAGCATTAGGCTTCAAAATTATTCAGATTGTGATAGATAGTGTGTTACGTAATTAGGGTGCAGGTGTGATGTGTGATTTTGATTAGCTAAGTAACAATATTATTACTTCTTCTCTAATATACAGGGTGGCAGGGACATCGACGCGCATACTGTGACCATGAATTCAGCACATGATTCAAGACCCACTAGCGTAGAAAATTTACGACGGTTGTCAAAAAAAAAATCTGCTGTTCCATAGAAAAGTGCAATACGCGGTCAAATTGTATGGAACAACATTTTTTTTTTAAATAACTGACGCAAAATTTCAACGCAGGCAGGTTCAGAACCGCAGGAGGAGGAGACACCCTGGGCGTCGGAAGTCGATTGCCGACTCCCGGCCACCGTAGGCGCGGGCTTGCGGACGGCGAGCAATGGGCAGCTCGCCGTCCGGTAAGGACCAGGCCCGGGTCGACGGCGCGTCGTGTTCCACGCGCGCCTCAAAGAGATGTCAGCAAAATTGACGGGGTCCGATAGGACCGATGCCTGCCGGGGCTGCGGATTGTTCGAAAGAGTTACCGTGGCCCTGGCGCACAGGCAACTGAAGGAACACGGGTGGGTTTTAGTCAGTAAGAGTCTGACACGCCCTTCCGCTCCGCCCAGAGCGGGAGAGGTCATTTGATGATTTCCGACCCAAGAAAAAAAAAAAAAAAAAAAAAAAAAAAAAAAAAAAAAAAAGGCAGGTTCAGAATCATGAACTGAATCCATGGTAACAGGTTGTGCGTCGATCTCCCAGCCACTCTCTATAAGGTGGAAACTACAAAACGACAATCAACTAAACTTCATATACCAAACGCCCGCCGTTCCCCGTCTGCATACGAAAATTCAATCAAATGTAACAAATAGTGTAGTCACTATAACTAGTGAAAGATTGGCATAAAGGCTCCCGCAAACAGGCGCGACGCGACAGCACGACACAAAGGTACCGCTCGTCGCGCGACACGCGATGCGTTTGTGTCGAGCTGTCGCGTCGCGCCAGTGTGTACGAGCCTTAAAGGCTCCCGCAGACAGGCGCGACGCGACAGCGCGACACAAAGGCGCCGCTAGTCGCGGGGTGAGCGGTGCCTTTGAGTCGCGTCGCGTGTCGCACCTGTTTGTAGGAGCCTTAACCCATAGTCAATAGTCAATACTTTTATTGCATTCCACATATAGGTATTCTTAGATGATAAACTTATAATTAGATCATTTGGACCCCCATGTCGGGCACAGCAAAATAAGTGAGTTAGGATAGAGGAAGCAAAGCATTTGTTAATTATTATAACATTACTTAGCAAACTACTATTTATTATAATAATGATGTAGGTATTTTCTGAGATAAGCTAATAGCCGGCCCATCACCACTATTTAGTTTGTATCGAAAAAACACTTTTTAAATTTCGATGCTAGGATTTATTTGATAGTTACAAAATATTCTTAAGCCTTCCCTACACGTTGGGCCGACGGACGGCGACGACGTAAGCCAATGTCACTTGTAAACTGTTATCAGAACATTGAACTACCGTAATTTGTGTAAACTTATCGTTGTAATACCTATAGACATTCTGTGGCTTCTATTGGCACATGTTATGCCACCTGTAGAGGGAACATTATGCCAGTGTTTTTTCATTTATTTTCTTATTGTCATCTTCACATTTAGTCAATCACGCAAAAACGGCTGAAAGGATTAGGATGAAATTTAGCACACAGATAGTTTATAACCTGGATTAATAGAAAGGATACTTTTAATCCCGGTAGTAAGTTCCCTTGGGATATTTTCCGACATCCACACGGGCGAAGCCGCAGGCAAAATGGTCTAAATGCCAAATTAGTTTAAAAAGCTGTTGCTTGTCGCTAATCGCTTTAAAAATAAAATATAATATAACTAACAGTTAAATCACTTGTTTTTCCTCTTTTACCAATCAACAAATCTGAAACCAGTGTTATTAAAATGTAAAGATAGCAACAATTTATAAACATTATACCTGCCACAGTATGTAAAAAATCGACGAACATAAACAATTTGATAACTGCTGCACCCGCGGGGTAATTGCGTAAGACATGGCTTTCATCTTGACAGTTCAACAACATTCATTGCGTTATTTATGTTGTTGAGCAAACAAATTTTTCGAACATATGAAGCAATGGGTTAGCAATAGGCTTCAATATGATTCAAATTGTAATAGATACTGTGCTACGCAATTAGGGTGCTGGATTAATAGGTGAGTTTAAAATATTATACGCCGTGAAAACGAAACATTTCAATGCAAAGGCTCCTACAAACAGACGCGATACGCGACGACAATCGCGCGCGACACAAAGACACCGCTCGTCGCGCGACGAGCGGCGCCTTTGTGCCACGCTGTCGCATCGCACCTGTCTGCGGGAGCCTTAAGACATCGAAGTCAGTAAAATTAAAGGGTCCATAGGATTCTTAGTGCCTACTTTAGACCGTAAATATTAATTACACCGAAATTTTAATTTAAAACATGTTATTGACCGCTCACGCCCCAGTCACTTGTGTGTGACAGTGTGACGTCAAACATACGTCAAGTACCGGCCCGCTATATTGTTTACATTATAAAGTATGGTCTGTTTATTCAAGAACATAAAAGTGTTTACAAAATCGAAAAAGAGGTTGCAATTAACTCGCGTTAAGGCTCCTACAAACAGGCGCTACACGCGACGCGACACAAAGGCACCGACTGTCGCGCGACGAGCGGTGCCTTTATATCACGTGCGATTCGCGTCGCGTGTCGCGCCTGTTTGAAGGATGCTCCCACAGACAGTCATGACACAACAGTGCGACACAAAGGCGCCGATCGTCGCGCGACGAGCGGTGCCTTTATATCGCGTGCGATTCGCGTCGCGTGTCGCGCCTGTTTGAAGGATGCTCCCACAGACAGTCATGACACAACAGTGCGACACAAAGGCGCCGATCGTCGCGCGACGAGCGGTGCCTTTGTGTCGCCCGCGATTCACATCGCGTGTCGCGCCTGTTTGTAGGAGCCTTTAGTATATTCCTACTTTTAAGTACACACGGCTACATATCAAGCTATACATTTCCAGTATAAGCTGACCTCTCATTGTACAGAAATCCTATACAATGCGAGATCAGCGTAAACTGGAATTGTATAGCTTGATATGTAGCCGTGTGTACACTGGATAGTTTGCACTTCAGGACCTCAACCCGGGTTAGGGGACGAATCCACCACTCAAAACTGGGCCTACGGGCCACTAATTACCTCATTACATATAGGTACAAACACGCTCACGGTTGGATGACTAACCATAGTTTCCCAGTAATACTTGACACGTCCCAATACCTAGACACATTCCTCAAACGATATCAAATGCTTATTTTTATGCACACAGCACGTAGCATTCCGATCACCCCATTATGGAAAGAAACAAGCCTGTACATTAACCCTTAAGGGCTCGCAAACAAAGACATTTAATTAGGTCTTTAGTAAAATACGTAAACACTTTTGTCTAATATGGAAAGATACTTATATTAACTCTTTGATATCAATCGAGACACAATAGATAATCATTGTGTCTCATTACGCGGGATTCAAGAGATTAGCCTAAAGACCTAATTAAATGTTTTTGTTTGCGAACCCTTAACCTCTTGAATCCCGCGTAATGAGACACAATGATTATCTATTGTGTCTCGTTCGATATCAAAGAGTTCAAATAAGTATCTTTCCATATTAGACAAAAATGTTTACATATTTTACTAAAGATCTAATTAAATATCTTTGTTTGCGAGCGCTCTACTTACGAAGTACATACATTTAAGATAAATATTCCGTAGGTACATCCGCATACTGAAACAGATGTATCTTCCCTGTAAAATTGTATAATAAAACCAGCCTATTATTGTCCCATCGTATTGTATAAGATTTCCGTACAATGAGAGGTCAGCTTATACTGGAAATATATAGCTTGATATGTAGCCGTGTGTACCAGCACCCTAATTGCGTACCACACTATCAATCACAATCTGAATCATTTTGAATGATATTGCTAACCCATTGCTTCATATGTTCAAAAATGTTGTCTGCTCAACAACGTAAATAACGCAATTAATGTTGTTGAACTGTCAAAATGAAAGCCATTCCTACTGTTAGTGCGTTAAGGCTCCCACAGACAGGCGCGACGCGAAAGCGCGACCCAAAGGCGCCGCTAGTCGCGCGACGACCGGTGTCTTTGAGCCGCGCGCGATTCGCATCACGTATCGCGCCTGTTTGTAGAAACCTTAACGTAATTACTCCGCTGGAAACAAACATAATAATAAAAGCATTCTTATCACAATAACAAAACATTACTCACAAACAAGATTTGTTTTTTTTGGTGCGCGCCAAAAATATATCGGCATAAAATTCCGCTACGCTCTGACCAAAAGCCCTATTTCCCTTTTTTCGTCATCGGTGTACTGTGTACCTACCGGTCTTATTATAAAATCATTCCATTGGACAAACAATATTGATGAGACCTAAATAGAGAAGGATAAAGAATGACTGAGGCGTCTAATGAAACTCAACAATATATTATTTTATACAGTAGATAGGAAATTGTAACCAGTGCGCAAACTATAACCATGAATTCAGTTTTAAGGCTCCCACAGATAGGCGCGACGCGACAGCGCAACACAAAGGCACCGGTCGTCCCGCGACGAGCAGCGCCTTTGTGTCGCGCTGTCGCGTCGCGCCTGTCTTTGGAAGCCTTTATGATTGTAGACCCCCTAGCGTAGGAATGATTCGTCGGTTATTAAAGAAAAAAATTGTTGTTCAAAACATTTTGAACGCGTAGATATTGCACTTTTCTATGAAACAGCTGATATTTTTTTTTTGATTACCGACAAAAAATTTATGAAATGTATGGGGTCTCGAATCATATGCTGAATTCATGGTTACAGTTTGCGCACTGGTTAATTTTTTTCCTGTATAGTCCTCCAGAGCGTACTTCGGCCATGGCGGCCAATCTCAACGGAAACTAGCCTTCGGCGTGGGAGTTTTTATAGTGCACAAGTGTGTGCGCAGACACAAGTGCACTCGAGGGCAAAAAGCCAAGCCAAGTGGGCTCGAAGAGGTGTGTGGGTTCGATTCCCAGGTCGAGCAAAGTGTTATTGAGTTTTTCTATTAACAATTTCTTAGTAACAGCCCGGAGTTTGGAAGTTGGCGGTGTGATACCCCGTGCCTCAAAAAGCACGTTAACTCAACAGTACCAAGGAGATGGAAAATAATATAAAGCAGGTAAATCAATCTACAAAGACAATAAATGAGCTATTTGAGTCCATTTAGCCACACGGGAGTGATAAAAAAAAAAACTTTAAACAAAATTTTATACTTCATAACAAGCAGTCGAGAACTATTGGCATTTTTATAATTTAAAAATATTTTATTATATTTATTCTTTCTTTTTTTATAGGATTATTTTTTTGCTATCAATAATACCGTCCACTTTAAAATATTATTCCTACGTTAGAACTAAACAAATGCCAACTATAATGAGCAAAACAATACGGATATTAGTTTAGGTAAACAAATAAATAACACGTGTATTACAAAGAATATTATTCCTATGAAAAGGGCCAACAATGAATTTGTCTCGAATGACATCATTGCGGTTTGGATCTAAATGGAATTAAACAAAGGTCGTCAGCAGTAAATACCTACATACATACATACATACGTACCTACATATACTATATACAGTGGGGAAATCACGGGGGTCACTTATAGGTCTATTTTTTACTTACTCTTGACTCAATGACAGTGCAAATAAGTGTCATGTGCCCGATATAAGGAAAAGAAATGTGTTCGAAAATTGCTTAACATTTTTGTTCTTCGAGTGCGCATTATTGTAAAATATCAAAAACAACAAGCAAGTGTACGTCTTTGATAGATCACGTATTTATAATTTTGTAATATTATTTTATCAACAATCAGTGTCACAATATTACAATATTACATTTTTGAACTGTGAAACGCTTGAATAATAAAGATACGCAAAAACGTCGCCTTGAACTAAAATCAATTATAGACGCAATAACTTAGATGCGCAAAGTATCGAATTTTCTCGAATCTTATTTTGCGAAAGTGCTGTCACCCACGATTATACGAATCTTAGATATGGTCAACCACACGTCGTAGTAACAATTGAACTACGAAAATTGGTCTTACCGCTACGAGCTAAATGCGCTGCCAAAGTCAAACTTTTACCATGTACGAGCACTTGACTGTACGTCATGAAAGTTGCTTTCTAGGTTTGTTTATCTTAACGTGTGTTGAGATGCTGATTTTATTGCAAAGCGAACACAATATTTATTGAAACAATGACATAAACAATTTGTAAGCTCATCTCAGAATCCTACTCTCAGATCAACACTTGCGTAACACATTAACAGTAGGAATGGCTTTCATTTTGACAGTTGAACAGAATTCATTGCGTTATTTCCGTTGATGAGCAGACAATTTTTTCGATCATATGAAGAAATTGATTAGCAATAGGCTTCAAAATTATTCAAAATTATTTCTGCTAGTGTGTTACGCAATCAGGGTGCTGAGGGGCAATTCCCGTAATTCTAAGAACGTTCCGATTTTTTTTTCATTCTTAATTTTATAAGAGGCTTTTATCCACAGTGGTATGTCAGCCTCATCATAACTTAAACTATTCTAAACTACATCTATTAGTGATGTGTAAACAAAAATAAGAAAGTGGGTTTGCTATCTGAGGTGAAGGCTGCACTAAGACTTTAACATAAATAATAAAACACTGAACACTGTGTGTACATAAATAATAAAATAAATAAATAAATAATATGGACCAATATCTTATTCATTTACTTTTATCGTACTCAGCAGTGTCTCTCTTTCCTTCTTTGTCTTAGTACACTCCATAAGCAAGGCCTTCTTTTCCATTGGCCACTCAGGGCAAGTGGCCAGGGCCCCTCGATTCATGGGGCCCCCTATTTCATGCCAGCGTCGGAGCTAAAGGCCATAAGAGGCAGGGTGCTACAAATTTCGAGCTCACTTCGCTGGCTCTTGCATCCTAGATTCTCTATAGGGCCCTAGTATCCTAAAGTGCCTAGGGCCTCCAATAGGTTGTCTCGGTCATGGAGTGAGCTTCTCGAGGGGCTGGACAGGGATCCGTGGGGGAAACCATACAGGATGGTCTTGGGCAAATTACGCCCATGGGTCCCCCCCATCACGGAGACCATGGATCCGGATCTACTGGAGAGAGTCATCACCACACTCTTTCCGGTAGCCAGGGACAGTCCCTCGCCGCCCCCGTCATTGTCAGACTGGTCCGACGAGTTAGGGGTGACGGAAGGGGAGCTCGACCGAGCCGTGAAGCGCTTGGGGGCTCGCAACACCGCGCCAGGTCCGGATGGTATCCCTGGCCGGGCGTGGGTTCTAACTCTGGCTGCTCTGGGTGACCGCCTGAGACGGTTATTTAACTGCTGTCTCCGTGCTGGCGTGTTCCCCTCCGGTTGGAAGGAAGCTGGATTGGTTTTATTGAAGAAGGAAGGCAGGGCCGCAGAGTCTCCCTCTGCATACCGTCCCATATGCCTGCTTGACGAGTCTTCCAAGCTCTTTGAAAGAGTGGTTGCTGAAAGGCTCGTCGAGCACCTGTCGCGAGTTGGTCCCGACCTTGCTGACAGCCAGTACGGCTTCCGGCAGCGGCGTTCTACCATAGATGCGATTCTTCGCGTCCGCGCGCTGTCGGACCAGGTGGTTTCCCGGGGTGGAGTGGCGTTGGCGATAAGTTTGGATATCGTCAACGCCTTCAACTCTTTACCCTGGGGTGCAATTCGGGAGGCACTGGTACATCATGAAGTGCCTCCATACCTGCAAAGCATTGTCGGAGCATACCTACGCGACCGGCACATTCGCTATGTGGGCCGGGACGGTAGCGTTCAGCGGAGGGAGATTACGTGTGGGGTTCCGCAGGGGTCGGTTCTAGGTCCTCTCTTGTGGAACCTAGCATACGACGTGGTCCTGCGTGTCGATCTCCCCGTCGGCGTTAATATCGTTTGCTACGCAGACGATACTCTGGTGTTGGCCGGCGGGGACACCTTTGAGGAAACCATCCAGCTTTCTGAGCTCGGGGTGGCAAAAGTCGTGGCATCAATCCGTGAGCTGGGTCTGGAGATAGCGCCCCAGAAAACTGAGGCGTTATGGTTCCATAAGCTGCCAAGGAGCAGAGAGCCACCCAGCTCGTTGGTCCATGTCGGAGATGCGCAAGTTCAGGTGGGCCGATATATTAAGTACCTTGGCCTTATCCTGGACGGTCGGTGGGGCTTCGAAGAGCACTTCGAGCGCCTGGTTCCCCGGATCGAGAAGGCAGTGGGTGCTTTGCATAGACTGCTGCCCAATCTCGGGGGACCTCGGGAGGAAGTTCGCCGTCTCTACGCGGGTGTCGTACGATCGATGGTCCTTTACGGGGCGCCTGTTTGGTCAGGTAGACTGTCAGGCGTCCGACGCTGCAGGACTAAAGTCAATAGACTGCAGCGGAAAATGGCCATTCGTATCGCACGAGGATATCGAACGATATCCTTTGAGGCGGCAACTCTCCTGGCACGCTTTCCGCCGCTGGACATCCTGGCGGATATGGACGCGAAGGTTTACGACCAGATTCGCGATATCCGCCAAAGCGGGAATAGTGTGCCAGGAAGCGCATTTGTAAGGCTGAGGCGGCGGGAGCGGCGACACGCGCTCGACCGGTGGCGCGAGCGGCTACAGCAGCCGCAATATTCGCGCAAGCGCGTTGTCGAAGCCGTTCTGCCGCACTTCGAAGCCTGGCTGAAAAGAGGGGAGCGCATCTCCTTCAGGCTCACCCAGGTGCTCACCGGACATGGTTGCTTCGGTGAGTACCTGAACAGAATTGGGCGAGAGGCCACGGCAAATTGCCACCACTGCGGAGGTAGCCTAGATTCCGCACAACACACGCTCGAGGAGTGCCCTGCGTGGGCCTCCGAGCGGCGGGTCCTGGTTGCCAGGATTGGGCGAGACCTGTCTCTGCCGGCAGTAGTGAGGGCTATGCTGGCAGAGACTGAGAATTGGAAGGAAGTAGCCTCCTTCTGTGAGACCGTGATGGTCAAGAAGGAGGCCGCCGAGCGGGATCGGGAGAGGGCTGATCCTGCTCGGAGAAGAAGGCGTCGGGGAGGCAACCGCCTTGGCGCCTAATACGCCGAAACCCACTTACAAAGCTATGTAGGTGGACCTTTGGGGTCGCAGGCGCACAGAGTGGGGACTCTGTCCGCCCACTGAGTGACCCCAGGGAAGACGGCGGCACAGTGGTCACGTGCTGCCGCGCATAGCGAGGCTCAGGGGAGGCCCCTTTACAGTCTCCCCAGGGATGTGCTTTCCAGGCGTTGCACAGGGGGGGTTCCGGAATTGGTCTTTTAAGAGGAACCGGGACCCCCTCTATGTGCTGATGGTGATCACCGGGGTGGTTTTAGTGAGGTAAAAATCCCACACTCCCCGACCTCCATCCCCAGAGGTCGGGTGCCTTTTGAAGGTTTCCCCCCGAAAACAAAAAAAAAAAAAAAAAAAAAAAGGGCCTCCAATAGGTTAAAAACAGCCCTGTCCATAAGTAGACGGTGAACATCTTCAACCGTTCCGCATGTTTCACAATTGGGAGAATTCACTTTATTGATCAAATAACCAAACTTGTGGCATGGGTAGTGACCAGCACCCTAATTGTGTAACACACTATCAATCACAACCTAAGTAATTTTGAAGAATATTACCAACCCATTGCATGATATGTTAGAAAAAAATGTCAGCTCAAGAACGTAAATAACGCAATTAATGTTGTTGAACTATCAAAATTAAAGCGATTGCTACTGATAGTGTGTTACGGTCATTACCCCGCAGAGCGTGATCTATGAAGCAGAACAATATGATACCCACTCATTTCTTTGATAGCAAGCCACGGTATTCGAGATGGCTGATTTTGTTTAGTTTTATACCAGATACCGTTTTTCCTACTTCGTTTGTCAAGTACTCCTTAAACCTATCGTAACGAATTGTTTTGCAATTACATAATTGTTCTAAATAATTAGCTACTACACAAAATTTACCAATAACCGCCAATTTAGCTAGTATATCCGTCTCTTCATTACCTCTCAAACCTACATAAGATGGAACGTACTACAATATTAGCACTATGCCATTATTTAAGCTATCGAAATACCTCTAAAGCGAGAGGTACAAACGGCTACATATCAAGCTATAGGTACTATCCAGTATAAGCTGACCTCTCGTTGTACGGAAATCCTATACAATGCGAGATCAGCTTATACTGGAGATGTATAGCTTGATATGTAGCCGTGTGTACAACGAGCTAAATGCTGCAGACCACTTTTACAATCTGTGAATTTAATTAGTGAATTTTAAGAACGTTCAGTCTAATCTCAGTCTTAATCTGTTAATGAAAGTAAATTTTAAATTAAAAACCCCTGACACAAACAAATACCTTTGAAAATGGCTGAACAGATTTTCTTCTTTCAATTTTTGTTTAGCTTTGAACACTTTGATCGGCACCTCACAATCTGAATCATTTTGAAGCCTATTGCTAATCCATTGCTTCATATGTTCGAAAAAATTGTCTGCTTAACAACGTAAATAACGCAATGAATGTTGTTCAACTGTCAAAATGAAACCCATTCCTACTGTTAGTGTTTTACGTAATTACCACGCAGGTCACTTTTCAAACAAAACAAATAAAAATAAAACAAAATCGGTTCAGCCGTTTGGGGAGCTACGATGCCGCAGACAGACACACAGATACATACGTTAAACTTACAACACTCCTCTTTTTAAAAATACCTCTTGTTTCCCAAAAATTTTTACAAGTTTTTTTTAATTTTTACATTGATTGCAGCTAGGATGAGATTGCGACTAGAGTTTGAATGTTAATTAATTTGAAATAATTAGTCCATTTGACACATCGCATCATTGGCGGTCCAGTTCTCTTCATATCGAATTGCACAACGTCCTGTCAATCTCAATGCGTTTAGTTATATCGTTTACTAGCGACCCGCCCCTGCTTCACATGGTTCTTACGACTTGAAAAATAATTGACATATCTTTATTATTTGTATGTTAAATTATGAATGTATTTGTATTTATACACAAAAGAAATCGGAATAAATTCTCTAAATGTCGGTGAAAACCGCATCAAAATCCGTTGCGTTGTTTAGATACCGTCAAACGGGGTGAATAGGGATGCAGGGGTGAATAAATTAAACATTGCAATAATATAGATTGTTGCCAAAAAGGACTCTAATATGTTTATGATTAAGTAGCTTGTGCCTTGTTGGTTCTGACTATATTTCAAAATCCTGAAAGCTCTTAAAAAGAGGTACACAAAAATTCCAATAATCATGTCAATTTTATAATCATCCCCTATTTACCCCCTTGGGGGATGATTTTACAAAAACACTGAAACATTATTTTTCTTACCGAAAGCATAAATTTAAATTTTCATATCCTTAACTTAAGAAATGCTAAGTTTCCCACACAAAATTTCATCCCCTATGTCACCCCCTTTTAGGATCTATTTTGAGACAAAAAGTAGCCCATGTCCTTCCCTAATATGCCATATATCTCCTTGTCAAATTTTATTGAAATCCGTTCAGCGGTTTAGACGTGCAAAAGGTAACATACAGACAGACAGACAGAATTACTTTCGAATTATGGATAAAAAGACCCTAGCATTGAGTGAGTGAGTGTAGACATAGATAGAAGAGGAATTCAAAACTATCTTTATTCAAACTGGAATATTTTAAATGCCAATGTAACTCCTGTGTGTCTGTTACGTTTCCACACCTTAACGGCTGAACTGGTGGCACACCTGAGGGGTAATTGCGTAACACACATACAATCACAATACCTTTAATTTTGACAGTTCAGCCACGTTCATTGCGTTATTAACGTTGTTGAGCAGACGAATTTTTCAGAACTATGAAGAAATGGATTAGTAATTTCCGTCAAAACCATCGGATTGTGGTGGAAAGTGTGTTTCACAATTGGGCGTTGGGTTAGGATATAGATTACTTGTTATTCCGTTAGTACGTTCCCGTGGGATAATTTCCGACCTCCACACGGGCTAAATCGCGGGCAAAAGCTAGTAAAAATATACTTGTATACGTATCTGTATTAAGGTCGCCATTAAGGAAGGGACCACAAAATCACGTAACAACAATATCCCTCCACAATTACGCATTTAAAATATATTTGAAATAGTGACAATACGGTACCACGGAAGTTAACCTATCCGTGTAACCTCTGAAATAGCTGTTGATAATGTAAATACTGAAATAAATAACAACACTTAGTAAAATCTAAAATTCTAAAAGATTGCTTAGGTCACTTGTCACTATCAGCCTTGGCGACAACTTTGAAACAACAGCGGAGTAATTGCATAACACACTAACAGTAGAAATAAATGGCTTTCATTTTGACAGTTCAACAACATTCATTGCGTTATTTACGTTGAAGCAATGGATTAGCAATAGCCTTCAAAATTATTCGAAATTATTGATAGGATTACGCAATTAGGGTGCTGTCTTGTATTTTACCAGTAAGTACCCAAATCAAAACACAGACTTTCTCATTGGCGTAAGCAATAAGTAAAGAGAAGAACGATTTAGATTTAAAAGAGTGTCCATGGAGTTTCTTGCCCATTCTTCTCCATAGGAACCTACTACGCCTTGGAATGGGCAACTAGCTTCATTTTTCTTACTGACTCCTTGACCCTTCAAAAGTGCCTATAATTGATTTAATTTAAATAAATGTTTTGAGTTTGAGTTTTTGAGTTCGATCGTGGTTATTACTTCTCTGTAAGTACGAATCGGAGCATTACCACTTATTACCTTCATATTCCACGTAAATGTAATTTCCTTCGGATCTAAATCCTGTCACTCGCTATCTTGCACAATTTCAAACGAACTCTAGCTACACACCTTCCGTTTCCACACTAATTATCGTTTGAAATCGGATAAAATTGCAAAATATGTTGAGCACTTTTCTTAAATCGGAAGTATAAAATTTAGGGCAAGTGTCCTAACTGGATTCCTAGAAAGGAAGGTGTGGAGAGCCTATAAAAATAAATAAGTACATGTGACTAAGGCCCACCTGCACTACAAACCACTAACTGCATTTAGCTCCAAACGAATTTAAGGCGAAAGCGTCAGGGTAGCCCGCGAAATGCAAATTTTCTTACGTTTTTTGCAATTTGCATGTCAGTATCAGGTTGCATGTTGATCTAAATATGATTCGCGGCCGTAACAAATATTTATTTATAAAACTATAATAATAAAAACCATTAATATATTTCTCAAGTTCATAATAATATTACCCTACTATTTCATGCAATCATGACATTTGAGGCCAATTCTAACTTATGGAGTTGTATTGATGATAATAATGATTATAATGCTTTAAAGGCATATTTTTACGACAGCGAATCATAACTTTAATGAACATGCAATCTGACACTGACCTGCAAATTAAAAAAAAACGTTAGAAAATTTGATTTTGGCGAGTTACCTTAGCGCATCCCCCTTAAAGTATCATTCTATTTCTGCCAATCGTTTGAAGATGACAGAGACAGAATAATGTTTTAAATACGTATAGGTTAATGCATTTAGTGATTTATGGTGTAAGTGGGCCTTCTATAGACACATATTATTAATTAAAGGCGCTTTTCGTGTCTGTTTGTGTGGCCGTGTTGTTCTTATAAACTCCGCAACAGATTTTGATACGGTCTTCACCGTCATTTAGAGAATTTATTCCTGAAGGTTTATTTGTATAACATTAAACTTACATATAATATAAAAATCTCAATGGTTGTCAAGTCGTAACAACCGTGCGAAGCAGGGGCATCTCTATTCACTGCATATTATAAAGCGAAGTAACCCCGCAGCGTCTGTCTGTCTTTTTGAACGCGATAAACTTAAAAACTACTGAAATAATTTTCATACAGTTTTCCCCAATGGACGGAATGATTCATGAGGAAGGTTAGTTGCATAATTCATTACGGTTTTGTTTAATTTGGTTAAAATATGACGATGATTGTTGAAGATGTTGGAAAAAACCATGACGACTGGGAGATTTACTGGCGTGCGCCGCGCAAAAACCCGGTAAAGATCCCGGTAGATCCGGTAGTACGATCCCGTGGGTTCTGAAATCCACGTAGTCGAAGCCGCGGGCAAAAACTAGTAGACTATAAAAAATAGGTAGGCGTAGGTATACGCGACCTCGCAATTGCTTTACCACGTTTGACAACAATTTCCAGTAAATTGAGACTTCACTAAGGATGAAATTATCTAAATGTCAAACAGATAAATATATAGATCCCGTCGTTTTGTGACGTGCAAGTGACATTCGATCTTAGTGTGATAAAGCAATTACGAGGTTGGCAATACATTTCGTAAACTAGTGGCCAAATAAAATCCTATTCCATTCATGTTTTATATGTTACTGGCCTTGCTAGTTTTGCTTTCTACAGACCCTAGAGGGATTTTTTCACAAATCCTTGTTTGCATTTTTGTTTTACTGTATAGCTTAATAAGCTTAGGTAGGCTAGATTTATTATCCATGGAACTATCTATAGATACAAAGACAACACGAGATGACTTTAGACAGCGGAACCGACATAACACTATAACAGAACCTAAAAGAGAAACTTGTCCTGAATTACACACTATCGGAGTCATGTAAACTGTTCTTTAAAAAGCTAGGTATATTACCACTTCCGTCACTCTACATTTACGAAATCTGTAATTATTTTTATAATAATAAGGGATTGTTCAAAAAAGCCTATCAATTGAACTCTCGAAATAGAGATCCATGCAGGCTTGAATTGCAGGATACTCCTAAATCAGCCAAGTATGCGAAAAGTTTCCTTGTCATGTGTATACGCATTTATAATAAAATTCCAAAGGAAATAAAACAAGTATATAATATTAACTCATTTAAAATCAAATTATTGAAATGGCTGAAAGAACATATGTTTTATGATATTAAAGATTTTTTTAACAGTAAATTATAAATTTCTGGACTTTTGTCATTACGGATAATGCTAAGATGAAACTATTATTTTATTGTATTGACTTTATATCTGTGACATTGAACAACAATTAACTAATAATTACTATTTTGCATGCAATTGATACATATCTTGTATAGCTAAACATGTGGACTTTAGATTAATACCTGACTGTAACAACTTTATACCATGTTTAAGGCAAATAAAGACTTATCTTATCTATCAATCACAATCTGTATCATTTTGAAGCCTATTGCTAATCTATTGCTTCGTATGTTCGAAAAATATGTCTGCTCAGAAACGTACATAACGCAATGAATGTTGTTGAACTGTCAAAATGAAAGCTATTCCTACTGTTAGTGTGTTACGCAATTACTCCGCTGGAAATGCAACGGTCATCGACATCCGATACTTAAAATAGAAATATTATCACTCACTTTAGTAATTACAATTAATTAATAATTATATAACAAGGGAATAAAAGCATTTATAAATTACTAGCTGCGCCCCGCCGTTTCACCCGCAGAAATCTCGATCCCGTGGGAATATCGGGATAAAAAGTATCCTATGTCCTAATCCAGGTCATAGTCTACCCATGTGCCAAATTTTATCCAAATCCGTTCAGCTGTTTTAGCGTGATTGAATAACAAACATCCAAACATCCACACTTTCACATTTATAATATTCTATAGTAGGACTACTTCTACCGCCACCGGTTTTAATCAAAATACTGTGCATCGTCCACCTCATCCCAATAATATTATAGCCATAATAGTAGTAGTAGTGGTTTAATTTCTGATAATCCTGTGCGAGTCCCAATAAATACTTTTTCTCTTTTTCTTTCTTTCTTTCTATGGCATAATAAATGAACAGCGACTTGAAATTATTTCGCTATGTATTATGAATTATTCCAAATTCTATCCGCGGAAATTATCCCACGGGAACGTGCTACCGGGATAAACAGTATCCTATCATAAAAATCCATTCAGCCGTTAAATCGTAAAAAGGTAACAGACAGACAGATAATAAATGCAGTTATTTTTTTAAACAGGTTTTTTTTCTAAAATAAAGAATTTATTGTGCTTGAGATAAAAGCTATGTCAATGAGTTAAAAAATAGATACAATATACGGTTAGATTAAAATTTATGCGATCTGTTAAAAAAAAACAGAAAAAGTGCGAGTTGAACTAGGGTAGAGAGGGTTCTGCACGATAAATATGTGAACCCACCAAAAACGTTTCATGTAAAGTAGGTTGCCAAGACTTACATAACGCTTTCACTGTTAAAAATGTATACTAAATTTCAGCTTTCTAGGATTTCGGGAGGTACCCAAGAGGTTTTATTTTGTATATAGACTTGCACCCCCCATTTCGAGTGTTGGGGGGTAAAAGTTACAAATGTCTTCATTTATTTATTTGTTGTTCGTGTGCAAATCCTAACCTGCATACCAAATTTCAGCTTTCTAGAACTTCGGAAAGTGTCCTAGATGTTTTGATGAGCGAATGAGTGAGTCAGTCAGTGACGAAATCGACGTATTTTAGGTATTAATAAAAGCCAAAGCTAGACACATGAAACTTAGTGTATTTTATAAGCTTGACTACATTTTATCCTGAAAATTTGAACACTAGCATTATCCAGGGTATGAAAATACAACGAAAAGCTTCGAGAGAAAAGTACTCGTAGGTAGTGCCTATACTTTTTGTTTGTGGCCCGTGTTGGCGGAGGTACTACCGTTCCCCTAGATCCCAAGCACAAACTTGACATTGTAGTTGTAAAACATGTTCTCCCATACATTCCAACTGCAATTGTAAGTTTGTACGCACAATATTGAAAGATTTACCATGTTATTTCAAGACCCTAGACTTCTTATAAGTTTTCCTGTAATCTATAAATTTAAATCTGGAAATTTACGGGAAGCAATTAAAGAAAACAGACGGGGTAAACTGACCACCACCAGTGTGTTGCTTCTTCACGACAACGCCCCGGTCCACACGGCGCGTGTTTCCAAAGCTGCTGTGCGAGATTGTGGTTTCGAAGAAATTAACCACCCACCCTATACTCGTAGCCCGAACCTAACCCCAAGTGATTATTATTTGGCTGCGGATTGTTCGAAAGAGTTACCGTGGCCCTGGCGCACAGGCAACTGAAGGAACACGGGTGGGTTTTAGTCAGTAAAAGTCTGACACGCCCTTCCGCTCCGCCCAGAGCGGGAGAGGTCATTTGATGATTTCCCACACAAAAAAAAAAAAAACCGTCGTGGGAAACGATTTTCCAACGATGAAGAGCTCAAAGCGGCAATAAATCCGCATTTTTCTGAGAAAAACGAAAGTTATTTTTTACAGGGTATTGAAAAGTTTATTTTGTGATGTAATGAATGCATTGAGGTAATGGGGGATTACATTGAAAAATAAATTTAATTGAATTTACGTTGTTTTTCATGCCGATACCAAGAATACGTTGAACGCCCCTCGTAGCAAATAAAAAATCAGAGTTTAGTTTATTTTATTCAATAATTTTTATAAAGTGAGATACCCAGTGAGATGAAAGTAAGTAGGTACATCTTATTATTAATTTTATGTTTTCCCAAAACACCTCGGAAAAGTGCGTCGATTTAAAAGTACCTATTTAGTATAACGTCATTAGACGAAAACTAAACCCAAAAAATAAAATTACCGTCAGTTTGGTATTTCCAAGAGGTATTTCCAAGAGGTTTGGTATTTCATAGAGCAAAAACTATGGTTGTTATTAATAGAAATATAATAAAAACATTGACCGTCGTGAATAAGTACTTAACTATAATCTAAGTTTTAGTAATAAGTACGTACAAAAAAATCCTATTTGTCGTACTTATCCGAAATCTAAGAAAATTGTTGTACCATTAGTACAATACGCCCGATGAATCGTGGCTGGTCCGAACTTTGCGCAGAAGGCTGCACAATAACATTTATTAGGAACCAAAAGCTATTAAAGACAATTACGTGACAAAAAAAAGGTTAGACGTAGAAATACCGTATGAGAAAACGGCATTACTCAATAAAAGTATTACTTGTATGGCATCACTGATTTATAATAAATTGCCCGATAACATTAAGAACTTACCTACTAATCTGTTTACGAAGAAATAATACACATTCCTAATTGTGGAGCGTTTTCACAAAGCGATACATCGTTTTTTTTTATTAATTTAGCAGCAATTTAATTTAACATACCCTATCTAAACCCTAATAAATAAATAATTTACATCATTGCAAAAAAAAAAAATATGATGTATCGTTTTGTAAAAACGCTCCTCAATTAAAAACTCGTATAAAGACTACTTCGAAGATAAAGATATTGTATTTTAATTGTAGTAAATATATGTACAAAATTCAATATGATAATAATTACAATTACTATGACATTATTAATTTGCTTGACATTACTTTTATAATTTATTAGTTTGGATTTAATTGAATGTGTGTATATTTTCAATGACAATGTAATTTAATAAGAAAAGTGATTAAAAATAATTGTGTCATAATGTTCCTAACATATTTGCACAAGGTTCATAAGGTACACTGAATTATAAATTTATAACCATACAATGAGGTATGGTTATAATACAGTGTCCCTTATGAACCTTTTGTAACATCCTGAGAACCTGTGTTATGCAAATAAATGATTTGATTTGATTTGAAAAGGTGACATGAGGCGAGTGTTAGTGAGAGAACATACTCGAAACTACGGCGAGCCTTTTTCAGACCGGCCATGATTCATCAGCCGTATTGTATTTTTTATTTAAAGTAATTTTGTTATGGTTATTTCAAAATAAAGCAAATTGGATTCGAATCGGCTTTCGAAAACCTTTAGGACTAAATACAATATTTGCAAATAATCAAATTAATCTTCCTCAAATAAAAAAAATCTAAAGGGAAATTATATAAATCTGAAAAACAATTAAGGTCGCATGATACGGATAAAAGTAGCTAAGATCGCAGACTCGGTAGTTTCATAATTTGACTTATAGAAAAACAAAACCATGGCAGACTACGATATTATGATAGCCTTGACCCACAGTCCAACACACGGCTGACGGCTGCAATGAGTCAATGAACTTTCTATGACGTAGGTACGCGACACAGCTGAGCGCTAGCAAACTTGTTTCTTTTTTAATATATTTTTTGCTCCGATATATAATTAGATTCAGATTCATTTATTTGCAAAAACGTGTAGATAATATACATGGTATGATGTTACAAGGTATTTTTTGGCTCAACATGTTTGACCATGGCTGGGGTACAAATTAGGTCGAAAGACAATAAGAACTAAAAATAAAAAATACAAAGAATAATAATATAAATAAATCAACAATTAACATCAATATTAAATTAAAAAATTATGGCAATTAAATTAAACTCGTCAATATTAAATAAAAAAAGTAGGATTCAAAATAAAAAGAATAGATTTCAGTCAGTATCTTAAGAGCGATTTATCATATGTTTCTTAAACTGGTTTGTATTTAATTTTTTAACACAGTTACGGATATTATTGTAAATTATTGGCGCTCTGCATACAACGCTTTTATACAGTCGCGCTGTCTTAGCTGGCTGAACACGAATTTTACTATTATCCCGGCGATTACCTATTATAATGTCCAATATTCGAGGAAACAAATGGGGGTTATTTCTGACAAATAGGGCTATTTCTAAAATATAAAGTGACGGAAGTGTGAGTATTTTATGCTTTGTAAAATGTAGCTTACAGCTCTCCGTACTTTGGCTACCGAACATGGCACGTAGGTAGCGCTTTTGCATTATAAATGCCATATCTTTATTTGATGAGTTGCCCCAAAAGATAATGCCATATCTGAGGACAGATTCAACAAGTCCATAATAAGCCGAGAGTAACACACCAGTGTTGATGTATGGAGCAAGTTGGTACAAAGCATATGATTGACTACTGATTTTTTTACATAGTTTGTCAATGTGATCTTTCCAATTTAGTTGACTGTCTATAATTAAACCGAGAAAACGGGCATTAGTTTGTAGATTACTTTTGTATGTATTTATTTACTTATTTCGCAGTATATGGTGCATTGAGATCTTACATTAAACATTGTTTCACACATACTACCATTGCTGGTGTAGAAATATTAAATAATAAGCTAGATACATGCAAATCAGAACTAGGTACATTATAAGAATATTATATAAAGTAATGAAATTTTGTGTTAAGTTTATGAATTTATAATGTCAAAATATTAATAGTTAAATCAAAAAAAATATATATAAATCCTATTGTCGAAAATATAAATCATAACGTCAAAGAATAAATCATAATGTCAAAATATAAATCATAATGTCAAAATATAAATCATAATGTCAAAATAAAAATACAATGTCAAAGAATTCATAATAATGTCAAAGTACTAATGTCATTATTACGATCTTAATTACAATATCAAAAAGTGTGATTTAAAAATTCATTGTTAGAATAAAAATACATGTCTAAGAGCCAAGCAAACATTTTACATTTAAACTTGTTGATTGGTAACATTCTCGGGACAGGTGGTAATTTTTTATTGTCATACAACTGGCATTTCTACTAATATAACATAATTACTAATATAAATTATAATAATAATATAATTGCAATCTCTGAGCAGGTACTAGTAATTTCCCGGCATTTTTTTTGTTCAGACTTTCGTGGACTTGTTCATTTAATAGATATAAATGAGGATTTTTATTTTTTTAAATAAGTAGATAAACTTCAAAAACATACAGACATGGGAGTGGGAGAATTTTTAATTCCTTAAATAATTTTATTCGTTTCTAATTACGATTATTAATTTCCGTTATAAAAACATCCATACCAATACCATAAATTCGAAAGAAACTGTCTCTGTGTTACTTTTTCACGCCTAAACCACATAACGGATTTCGATAAAATTTGGCAAGGAGATACATGACATGTTGGGGAAGGACACAGGCTAATTTTTGTCTCAAAAGTAATCCTCAAAGGGGGTGATATAAGGCATGTAAGTTTTCATGGGAAACTTAGCATATCTTAAGTTAGGGATATGAAAACTTAAATTTATGCTTTTGGTAAGAAACAAAAAAATATTTATTTCAGCGTTTTTGTAAAATCAATCCCCCATGGGGGTTAAATAGGGGATGATTTTATCATTCTCATGATTATTGAAATTTTTGTGTACCTCTTTTTAAGAGATTTAAGGAATTGGGAATATAGTCAGAACTCGTATCTTGAGGTATTATTTATTTGTTATTTCTTTCATTTAAACCGGTCCATCCGCTTAAATGTTATTACAATTTGAAGTTATAAATTGTGATAATACGTGGTCAATGGCGGCGCTAGAGTATTTCTAATTAATGATGATATTATTAAAATGAATTATTATTATTTTTAAGTTAGACATTTACAGCCTCATTTATAAAAATCTCGCTAATCACTGATTAGCCACTGTTTATCTTACCAATTAGTTAGCTCTTAATCAATTATTAACCTTATTTAAAAACGCTAGTTAGCAGGTATTAGTTGCGAAACGAAATAGAGGTGAAATTATGCATTCGGCACAGATTATAATCAAAATAGTCGACTAAAAAGCAAAATATTAAGAATGAAGTTGTCAAACCCCCGATTTTTGTATCGGTCGTAAAGACAGACAATAGTCAAAATTTTCCTCGGTTTTTTTATTTTTTATTATTATAATTTATTATGTTTATTTCATTGTTCTTGCGATGATACTAATGAAAATAATACGCTCCAATAATTGTAGTAAACAGGAAAAGGTATTTATCTCTGACGTTATATCTGCTTACTAATGTAAACTGCCCAAATTAATGTTAAAGCAATAGCCGATAATAGCTATGTATTTGCATGTCCTTTAGGCTCGTTAACAAGAATATACTCTTTAAGAAATGTAACAGGAAAAGGTATTTATCTCTGAATTTATATCTACTTACTAATGTAAACTAACAAAATTAATGTTAAAGCAGTAGCCGACAATAGCTGTGTTTGCATGTCCTTTAGGCTCGTTAACAAGAATATACTCTTTAAGAAATGTATGTAGGTACTTGTGTCTATTTCATATTACTTCCTATTTCTTTTGCACCGGGGTTTCAGTGTTTTTTTTAATAACAATTATGATACTTGTACAACTTTGACTGCTGCTATGAAAGCCACTACTAGCACGTAGCACCAATACTATTCAACCACGCAAAGACCGCGAGGGAGGAGACCATGCTACGTGAAAAAAATGAGAAATGAGAGTCATCAGTATCCTGCCCTTATGAGAGTGGCATGAGAAAAGAATGGCACCCATGGCTGGAGGAAGTATATTGGAAAACAAAATAATGAATTTATAACAAAAATGTAGCTTTATTATATTATTATGTATCAAAATAAATTGATTTCTATAAAATGTCACTTGTAATTTATGTGTGACCACCACAACGTGGCTTTAGTTCTGGGCGTTAGAACTGGCGTCATAAGATGAGGGAGGGGCACATGGGATAACACATTGGATAGTCACTATCTCCAATGAGCTTCCTGACGAACTCATTCTCATCAAACCTCCTGAGCACCTACTGAGCCTCCTCCTGATTGAGTTTTCCCCTTAAATCCTTTCATCATGTATACTGCGAATGAGCTTTGTAGGTCTTCCTTCGTCTAATTCCCGCCGGCCGCAGCATTTCAAAATTATTTAATTCTTCTACGACATTCTGAAATCCCGTAAAACATTGTCGAAATCCATATTTACTAAGGAACAAAATTACCTCGAAGCACACAATAATACTATTGAATTGATCAGCTGATTCATATAAAATCCGCCATCTTGCATCTTAGCATCCTTTTAGTAGTGCCCTGGTGGTGTTTAATTTTGACAGCTACTAATCAATTGCTTAGCAACCTCTTAGCGCTAAATAGCGTTCATAAATAAGAATTTTGCTAATCAGTTGCCTAGAAATTGATTTAAATTTAAGAGACGTTTATAAATGAGACTGTTAGAATCATAGGAACCTGTTTAATAAAAATAAAAAAGATTATTCGCATTTATTATCTGTCTGTTACCTTTTCACGCTTTAAAGGCTGAATGGATTTGGATGATGTGATACTATTTATTTAACTTGGTAGCACGATCCTGTGGGATAATTTCCGATATACACGCGAGCGAAGCCGCGGGCAGAAGCTAGTCTATATTATATAAAAGGAGAAACTGACTGATTGACTGACATATCAACGCACAGCCGAAACTACTGGGTCTAGGATCGTGAAATTTTGCACACGGCTTCCATAGATAATGAATGAAGAGGAGCACTACGGTGTTTTTGAAAATTCGTCCTTTAAGGGGGTGAAAAGGGGGGATTTTGTTTGTATGAAAGAATTTCAACGCGCGGTCCGATTATTTTCCAAAAATCAACTCCTAACGGGATGGAAAAGGGTAATAAAGTTTGGATTTTACTGCTTGCGTCAATTAACTCGAAAATGGGTACAAATAATGTTAATTAGAAACATATCAAACACTTTTTTTTAAAACAAGCCCTGTCGTGTTATTAAAAAAAAAATGTTATTCCACTAATCTATTAACTTAAAAATTTGCCCAAATACTTATTAATCTAAATCTGTACTTAATATAATAAAGCTAAAGAGCTTTTTTGTTTTTTTTTTGTTTGTGCGCGCTACTCTCTGGCACTACCAGTCGAATTTGAAAAATTCTTGTTGCATTTGAAAGCCCAATTCTTGAGGAAGTTATAGGCTATTTAACATTACGCTACGCTTTAACGTAGCGCGAAAACAGGCAGAAAAAACGCTAAGCGAAAACGAAGTAAAAGCGCGGGCGGGCGATGCGATGCGACACGGGGTGGTTCCCCTAGCAAGAAATTTCACGTGAATGAAGTCGCGGGCAAAATGTAGTAGGAATATAAAATGGTTTGTCAAGGAAAACTACAGGTCTTTTTTCGTTTTTTTTTATTCGACTCGTTTTTAACTGGTCTGTTTTATGACCTTTAAAAATAGGCATTATAGATAATACACACATATAAAGTGTCTAGGGATCAAACTCGTTTTAACCAACTACTAAAAATCATGATTTTTTTATTATATATTTTGTTATTCCTATGGATAGTTTTTTTTAGTAAATTTCGTCATTTGAAAAAGGAATAATTTTTGAATTTCGGTAAAAAGATGAAAATCTTCTGTCAAGTCGTGTTCCTATATCCTCCTGCAACGGGTTTGAGGTCAAATCATTAAAAAAATTGCCGTACTTCTGAGTGGAATCAATACAAAAAAACGTTATTATGCAGAGAAGACGTCATTTGAGCCGAGAAGAAAAGATCTGCGCCGTGGGACTTCTGGAAGCTGGTTCTCGGCAACGTGCTGTGGCAATCGCTCTGGGCACTACGCAGTGTTATAAGTCGACTTTGGACAAGTTGCCGCATCACTGGCAGCGTGGCAGTGTCTCCAACCACGCCGTAATTACGGTAGACCTACCGTAATTTTTCTAGATCTACCACCTACCGTAGATATGTTATTACGGTGCCACATTCTACCGTAATTTCGTCCGTGTACTTATTTCTATAATGGCAACACTTAATCTAGTTAAATATTACTATTTTATTAAAGCATTACTGTAATAGGGAATAGGGGAGTCCCCAAGAAATGATATAATTATGATGAGATGCATCAAAATGCTGGAATTACATATATAGAGAGCTGCTTCTATTAATTATGCCCTCAAGTTATGTAAACAATACTCCGCTCGATGCTATCGAATGAGTTGAACTTGGATGATCCCGCAGATGTATTTTGGCATCGTGTATCGGAGATAAAAACGAAAGCAACGTCGTCGCCGCCATTGTTTAATTTGGCACAGTTTATGTTAGGAATGCTATCCCTGTCACATTCAAACGCCGACTGTGAACGCATTTTTATTCTTACTACTGACTTGAAGACGAAGAAAAGGAATCAGTTGTCCACAAAATCTATTGCTGGGAACCTGTTCACGCAACAGGTTATTATGAGACATGGCAAAAACTGTGTTGATTTCCATCCCACCTATGATATGATTAAAATAAAGAATGTGTCGATGTATAAAAAAACGGATCAGTAGGTATTTAACTTGATTTAAGTGAAAGAATTATTTTTTTATGATAAATAAATAATACTATACATATTTAGAATACAGAAAAATCTGTTTTCTTGAACAATTTTATTAATAAAAGACTACCGTATTTTTACCGTATTTTTGTTTTTTTGCCTACCGTAATAAGCTACCATTTACCGTATTTTTGGACTAGCAACACCGTAATTTTGATAGAGAGAGTTGGAGACACTGCAGCGTGGCAGAACGACATGGAGGAAGAGCTCGCATCACAAAACGCAGACAAGTTCGTTACAAACAAATTACTGCTCGACGAAATTGTACAATGACCTTGATGATGTTGGTGACGAGGCTTCATAGCTCTTCAGAGATGTTAATAAGCGATCAAACCATATGAAATCGCTTGCATGAAGTCAATCTCCGTTTCCGAAGGCCGCTACGTGTACCACCTATTTAGCCCCGCAATCGCAGAGCCCGTTTACAATGGGCTCGTGAACACAGAAATTGGGCAGAAGAAGAGTGACGTTTCGTGTGTTTTTCTGATGAATCTCGCTTTGGTATGAGGCCAGATACTAGACGTCTACGGTACCCCTAGACGCCAAAACGTTTAAAATCATGCCAGGAATCCATGCATACAGTGGTGGAACAATTATAATACGGGCGGATATTTGGATCAGCGGAAGAACCGAACTGATTTGGATCAGAGGCAATCTCAATGCACAGATTTACGCTGAAACGATTGTATCAGATATTGTCATTCCTTTGTGGACCCAATTTGGTGCTTCATTTCTGCTTAACCATAACGATAATGCACGTCCACACACTGCCAGAGTCGTTGCAACACACTTGCCGCAGCTAATATCAATATCCTACCATGGCCTGCTCAATCGCCAGACTTGAATCCCATTGAGCACGTGTGAGATATGCTACAAAGAAGAGCTCTGCCGAATATGGATGCTGTACACACACCAGAAAATCTTTTTGCCTGTTACAACGGACGTGGGCGGCCATTCCGCAACGTGATTTGGATGTACTCATATTGAGTATGCCGAATCGCTGCGATTGTGTTATACGCCTTAACGGCGGAAATACAGACTGCTAATTGTTTATTTTACGCAATAAAAACCACATTTTAATGTCAGGATAAAAAAAAAACGTGAAGTCTTTATTAATGCAAAAGCAGAGAGTACTTCGTCGATCTACACATAAGAAAACATTTTATTTAATCAATCTAAATAGACATTTTTATTTAATTTCAATAGGGTAATAAAATTTATTTTTTAAACACCCCTAGACACTTCTGATGTGTGTATTAAGAGTAGTTAGGTACTTATATATATACCTACTCTTATATATTGTACTTACACAAATAAATTCGGAGTAATCACGTGTCCAAGACCCAAGGTGCAATTTCCGGTCTAAGACCTAAGATGTAAATGCCAAAAATATATTTAATCTACCTACATTTTTGACAAGTTTCTCTCATTGATTGTAGCTGAGATGAGATTGTGACTAGATTTTAGAAGGTTTTAATTACGAGGATCGACCCATGTAGTTTCCAAGAAGTTTCTTGCCCGTTCTTATCCAAAGGTACCTACTACGCTTTGGAATGGACAACATCTTTCTGAAAGACCGACTCCTTGAAAATTCAAAAGTGCCTGTAATTGATTTAATTTACATAAATGGTTTGACTTTATCTACCAACTAGGTAGACCCTCCCTCTCACAGAGAAGAGGTTTGAGGGGCTGAGTCCCACCAGTAAACATAATAATTATAATTAGCAAATAATGCTACATAATGTTGTACGTGCCCTTTAAGTTCCGCTTCTTATACACGAGCCAACCTAGACACCTACATTTCTAACAAATTTAGGACAAGCCCTAAATACTTTAAACGTCCGCGACGATATTCGCTTCCTTTAATTAGATAACGTTATCAGTGAGCCTTGGCCCATATATGTCACATTTAATTAAATCATACAAAATAACAATATATTTGCGAACAAAGTTCAATTCACATGACGCTAACGTGACAGATATGACTATCTCTATCCATGTAAATTTACCTCTTCCTTGTATAAGTACCTTTATCGAATTGTTTAGTTCCTCAAATGAACTATACTGATAGTTAAAATACACATAATATTAAGATAATCTTTTACGTAGTAGCTCTTTTGATGCGATATAAGATCGGTTCATAATTACAGCTGAAACAAGTCAATCATTGTGACGATGCATCTTCAAAATGATCCGTCCTCCAACGGATTCCTGCGACCTTCATTGGGGTTGTCGGTTTACCGGTAGATCGCGGTCGATCGGTGTGTCCATCCATACTAACAATATAAATATGAAAGTAACTCTGTCTGTCGGTCCGTGTCTGTCAGTCTGTGTTACCATTTCACGCCTTAACGGCAAAACGAATCGATGTTTGGCACACAGGTGGACCTGGGTCAGGATATAGTATACTTTTTATCCCGGTAGTTGTTCCCGCAGGACAATTTGCGACCTCCACGTGGGCGAAGCCGCGAGCGAAAGCTAGAAGGTATTCCATAATCCATCTTAGAGACAAATTACGAAAGTATGACAAGCATTAATTATCGTCATTCTCTAAAAGTCTTTAAAAGTAGTCAGAAGCCCAAAAAAAAGTCTGACAACCAGTCTTACCGAGGGGTAACGTGTTACCCAGTACCCGGGTTGTGGAAGTCACATAGGCAGTTGCTCCATAAAAAATACTGGTATTCAGCTGCATCCGGTTAGACTGGAAGCTGACCCCAACATAGTTGGGAAAAGGCTGGACAAATTGTTTTTTTTTTCTCTAAAAGTCTAAACACGGATTCTAATCTAAGGTGTCTCTTCTGTTACGTATAGGTAACTAATCAATAAAAAAATCTAGATTTCAATTTTTTTTCTTCTCGATATAGTCACATTAATTAATTAATTATATACATATAACCACATAATAATTACCTGTCTGTTCATAGAAATATGAGGTCCAACATTTACTGAAAAAAATGGTAAAGGCCATAACATGACATCAACTATACGAAACACGGAATTAAAAAAATATTGTTCAGCGTTTTTTATTTGTGCAAAAAAGGTCGTATTCTAGGTGTTCAGGTCAATCACCGAATAATAATTAACATGTCAGCCCCGAACACTAGATATGCGTCCACTTTAGGCATAACATTTAAACCGCCATGACACTTTTGTTACGTCCAAAACGAAATGAACTTTTGTATTATAAAGAGCCAACGGCCAGGAACTTTGAATTGGCTGTGTCAAACTTTTCATCATTTGCACTATTCTACTTTTAAACTCTCTAGTTTCAGAGAAAATGTACTTATAGTTGCACATATGTTTATCGCTTCTATAAATTTTGGTTGCCTATTTAACAGGACAATGGTCTCGCTACATCGTCACAGCTTGTTTATTGACTATAATTGATGCAACATCTGGTTTGCAGCATCGCAATATATTGGTATTCATTAAGGCAATTTAGGCTATTAACAACTGCATATACGCATAGGAAAAGATATTGTTTATATTATGTACAAAACACAGATAAATAAATAATTATGCCACAGAACATTATAGGGTAATGTGCTTCCAAAAAACGCCCGTCAAAAAAGTTGAAAACATTTGCGCATCGCCGCATACGTCATCATCATCAGTTCAGCCACATGACGTCCACTGATGGAAATAGGCCGCCCTCAAGCACCGCCAATTCAACCGGTTCTGTGGTTCTCGCATCCAGCGGATTCATCCCCCCAAAATGCCGCATACATGGGTGCGTTCAAATAGATTTTCCAATCAAAAGTACACAACAGTCCTTATAAGTCCAAGCCATACATTATGCAGTCCTAGCAAGTTCCTGGGAAATGTTCGTCATACAAGTTAGGTACTGTAGTGTCTTGTTGTGAATGAACCATACTTACAAATGTGGCTCGCGGACGATTCAAGGTCACATTTTGCGAACCACATGTGGCTCACAAATTCACGGATCATGAGATCAAATTATCGAGCCCATTAGCATTAAATAAAATTAAACGAACTCCAAATATAAGGTATCGTCAGGTCAAAACCTTCTGATTTAGGAACCTCTTGGTCCAGTACCCATTTATTTGTATCCAACCCCAGCCAAGTAATGTCAGGTAAAATGTTTTGGATCCTCAACAAAGTATAACACAAGTGGGTATATTTATATTTATAGTATTATAATCACTGAACTGCGAATTAGGAATCGTTCCGGTCACGCAATACTTCAATCAGATCTAATCATGCAGTTCCAAAAACTCGTAGCAACTAGTAATCATGAACTTAAATCCTCTTCTTTTGACAAAGTAATCATCATTGACCATCATGACATCATCATTGTGACCTCTGAGTTTGTTTCGGCCTTTCTTCTCAGAGTAGTCAGATAGGAAACGCCGACCTCATCTAGTTTTAAAATATGCTTGACGTGTAAAAGTGTTTGTACAAAACCTACTTACAGAAATAAAATCATTTATCATTATTTTGAGTTCTCAAAACTCACAAATTATAGAGGCAGATTTTAGGAACGAAACGTATTGTAAAAATATAATACCAACTAAGAGCGAATTTCACCGATTAAAGTGAACGCGATAAGTACATAAACCACTAGTTATGGCTTACAGCTGTCAGTGTCATTATTTTCTGTGGAATATTGACACTGACAGCTCTTGAACGCGGTTTAGATGTGCTGATCGCGTTTCGTTTCATTGGTGAAATTCGCACTAAGAATCGAATCATAGCCAATAAACAGAGCTCATAAAGATAAGATGTGTTTTGTTTATGTGTCAAGCTAATAAACGTCAAAATCATCGAACGCTGCTGCTGGTAAGACCTACTAAACTGAATAAAAGTTATTTAAATTTTGTACGGAAGTTACCGCAAATACATAATGGCATTTAATAATAATCAAATGCCAAATCAAACCAGTATCTT
The DNA here is from genome assembly GCA_917490735.1 of Dryobotodes eremita. Taxonomy (NCBI): domain Eukaryota; kingdom Metazoa; phylum Arthropoda; class Insecta; order Lepidoptera; family Noctuidae; genus Dryobotodes; species Dryobotodes eremita. Next base: position 8,935,015 of record OU823261.1, read on the forward strand.
ATTTATTTGTATTGTAGCAACGCTTCGAATTATATTAGAATAAATTATACTATGAGACAGCTTTAATGCTATTCTGTAAAAATCTCACCGTAACGCACCTACGCTACGGTGAGATTAAAATTTAGGTGAAGTAGCTCACTGCACCTGCAGTGAGCTACTTCACATAAGTTTTAGCGGTGACATTTTTACGGAATAGACCCTGATTGGCTTGCTTGATTGATTCTAGCGACTTCAAAAGTTTTAACTTATCGCTATGCCACTGTGCTATGAGTATTGCTAAAAATGTTAGTCTTCACCACTACCCACCTACCTAACCTAGACCATAAAATTATTCTATGCCTTCACCATATTTCAAAAAATTGTTCAATCAAATACGTTGTACCCAGGACTAGGCTCCAAAAAATTTGTAATTCATTTAAGTGCCAAAGTATCCTACGTTTTTACAACAAACTACCTAGCCTATAATGTTAAAGAAATGTACAACGAAAAGTATGTTAAAGAACTGAGCCTAAATAAATTTTATTTAAATCATTTATGAAACAGAAACTCTGTCAAAAAGGTTTCTATAATATTAAAGATTACTTGAACGACACAAAGGGTTGGGATTAATTAAGCTACTCCAATGTATCCCCAAGCAACAAACTTATACGCAATTTTATGCTTTAATATTGAAATATTTAATATTTTTTGATTGATTTACGTGACATATTACGATATTTATTACGATATTTTTTAAGAAATTTAAGGAGAAAACTGACTGTGAATGTGAGTACCATGCAGGCTAGATTGAATACATGTCTGGCGGTTTTGAGTATTTTGTGTATGGCCTACGCAAATGTCCTGCAGATCTGGTAGCGTCGTGTAACGGGTCGTTGAGCTCCCTAAAATAGGGTTGAGCTAAACGATGACTGATGCTTGCATGCCGTCAGTTGGGACCGGTCAACTCAAAGCTGCGATGGATCTTTCTCCCTTGCAGACAGGACCCTGCATTGAAAAATTTGCTGTTCCATACATTTTGACCGCATAGGTCCTATAGAAACAACAGATTTTTTTTTATATCCGCCGAGAAATTTCTACGCCAGGGGGTCTAGAATCATGTGCTGAATTCATGGTTTCAGGTTGCGCGTCGATGTCCCTGCTACCCTGTATAATGTTTGGACTTTAAAAAGACCATGACCTCTGAGTTTGTTTCGGCATTTCTTCTCAGGGATCAGGCAGCTAGGAAATACCAGAGCAATCTAGTTTTAAAATATTAACCAACAAAATATTGACGTGTAAAAGTGTCTTAAAAGACCTACTTACAGAAATATACATTTCATCTCGTTTCACTTCGCGTCATTCTAAATGTTAATTTATAATTTAAAATAAAATCAATTATCATCACTAGTCCCTACATATCTAATGTAACAATAATGTATAAACTACAAGCAACAATTTTATACGCACCTATATAATTACTTATGTATGTATATGTTTCTAGCAGCAATTTCGTAAGTAATTAATTACAGTAGCTATTTTTTAATCGTGAATTAGATTACACCTTATCAAAGCATTCCATCATTGTAGTACAAAATTTATTAAGTACACAATGCTATCAAAATAAAAAAACAAATTATTACAACCTTGAATTAGGTTGTAATAATTTCACATTCAAAGCATTCTATTCAAATGTTGCCTAATGCGACGTGTCGCAACTTGAGTTATTTTTTCACCAAAATGGTATGTTTTTATTGAAAAAATTGCGAAAATGACATTAGTTTCTTATTTTATAAAATTCATCAATACATGTAGGATGTATTGTAGTGTGGATGGTCCCTCTGTTAGATGGACCGACGACCGAACTTAGAAAGGTGGCTGGGACTAGGGTTACCATATCGAAAATTGAAAAGTCCTGATTTCTATAGAAAAGTCCTGAGATTTTGTCGCAAACGTAATCAACGACGACCCAGTTTTTTTTCACATGATGTTTTCTATTTTTGGATTGTTTTTTTTAAACACTGTGTTGGTGTTAATTATGTTGATTTGTGATTTGTGCTGTTATACTTTCCAAAGTAGTTTATAGTTTTGTTTTTGTTGATTGTAACTTACCAACAAAACAAAATTTACTGAAAAGTCTAGATAGAGATACTTTATTTTCTAAAAATATCGCAAAATCCTGAGATTCCCGAAATTTCCCTCAATCAGGCCGCAATACTGTCAGCAGCCTAAAAATGCTGAGATGTCAGGGACAAATAATAAGATATGGTAACCCTAGCTGGGACAGACTTGATACGGAAGACGGAGGACGGAGTGTTGTGGCTAGGGTTGCCAACTTTTTTTGAGAAAAATAACGTATAATATTCTTTGAATAGGTAACAAAATAAAGTATTTGAAAGAAAAAAAAGTATTTTTCAAGTCTCGCCACTTCAGATTCATTATCGATAAAACTCAGTGAAAGCTGAAGTGGCAGGAACAGAGAGTAAATAAGAAATATTTATTTTACATTAATTGGTAAGCTATCAGATGTTTAAGTCTATACATATTGCCATTTGTCAACAGTATTTTTCTCTGAAAATTCATTAGCTTTATTAATAGATATTCTTTTCTGGAATATAACTATCGATATATATGTTTCGTTTACGCATCACAGACTCACAGTTACGATTAAAAATAAAGTATTTTCGCATACTTTATTTGTATGCAAAAGTATAAGGTATATGTATCGGAAATAAAGTAGGATACGTTATTATAAAGTATGGTTGGCAACCCTAGTTGTGGCGCAGCCTGGAAGTGGCCTATGTGTAGTGGACTGCGGTAGGCTGAGTTGATTGGTTTGTTGATTGAACCATGTAGGTAAATGTATCTAGACTATTTTCACTCCTTTATAGGCCACAGAGATGCTAGTATACATTTTTTTTTCAAGTTTCAATCTTTCATTGAGATTAAATAAATCCGTCCTTTTTTTACTTATTGTATACCTCTTTATTAAAATTTTATAATGAAATCTGTTATCTAAGTGACTGTAGCGAATCTTAATTAATGTTAATCAAATCACCGACAATTTATCTTAGTGGCAACTAACGTTAAAACATTTCTCAGCTATTTTCTGTATTTCTAGCTATGGCTAGAAAGATAGAAAATAGCAACTTGGTACATACATTTTTATTCACACATTTTGTGTTGAGTCATATAACAAAATGTGTGAATAAAAATGTATGTAGTTAAAAAACTATGCATTTCACCGCTATTCACATCTTAGATTATCATACTACAAGCCATGACCTCAATTATGCCGAGACTTCACTTGTACATCAAAGAAAAATACTCACTTTCTAATTATTGTAGATGTCAACACGCTATACTCCGCATTCACTAAGTGAAATTTTGGTTAAATGAAGACGCGTGTAATAACAAAAGAAATTGGAACGAAATCCTTTATCGCACATTAAGGCTCGAACACACTGGCGCGACGCAACGTGCGACGCTCGACACAAAGGCACCGCGTGTCGCGCGACGAGCGGCGCCTTTGTGTAGCGCTGTCGCGTCGCGCCTGTCTGTCGGAGCCTTTACCCCGGTCACTCACATGCGCGCAAACATTCGTTCGAGGTTCCCGCACTTTGATGTGCGTCAAAAACCGACACGGTTTGGAAGACCGTGAATGTGGCTAAAAACTGTGCATTATCCATTTGCGAATGTCGTCCTACACTTGCGAGTTCGCGTATTCATGCGAATGTGAGTGGCCGGCATTATACTCTGCACACTTGGCGAATGAGAGCTAGACCGACAAAGTGAAACACTTTGACCGTCACAACACTTACGTTTCTGTTTTTTTTCGCATAATTACTCTCAAGCGTTGTTAATTTATTTCATTGTGCCTGTTATTTAGTACATAATATACAGCGAAATGAACTTCTCGTTTTATTTTTTCTGTACAAAAAGGTCTATGAATGATTTTGCGCCTTTATCAAGTGACTAACTGACTACATTCCTGCTTTAGAATATTATTGTAAGTGTTAATTTGATAAGATAAATAATATTTATATTTTACGAAACAAAGAAATGTGTCAAAGTACACATCATAATTATTTTGTAAGTATATTTATATATTAGTATATGCTTTATTTATGTGTATGTATTTATTTATCAACACCAATATTAAAAAGAAGTAAAATTTATTTGTATGTAGGGGGTAATCTCTAGAATTACCGGTCGGATTTGAAAAGTTTCTTTTGCATTCTTAGCCCAATTCTTAAGGAAAACTATTGGCTATTTAACATCACGCTAAGACCCTTAGGAGCCGAGAAAAAAGAAAAATGTCAGAAAGATCGCTAAGCGAAAATAAAGTAATAGAGCGGGCAGGCGATGCGATGCGACGAGGTGGGTAGGGGGAACAAGAAATTTCACGCGGACGAAGTCGTGGGCAGATATACAACTACAGCTATATAGCAGCTGTAGTTGTATATAAAACGACACAACCTACGTGCAGTATATTCTCTACTTTCTCCCTTAATCCATTCAAAGGTCGTCTTTAAAAAATCGCTTTTAGCGATAAGACCGACCATTGTGTCACCCTATGTATTTCTACATTTATATATGTAAATTTTATGGAACACCTAACAAAGAGTATTATATTAGTATAATTATAATATTTTTATTTACATAAAAGTTTAAGAATGAAGGCTCCCAAAGACAGGCGCGACGCGTCAGGGCTACACAAAGGTGCCGCTCGTCGCACGACACGCGGTGCCTTTGTGTCGGGCGTCGCGTCGCGCCAGTGTGCACGAGCCTTTATTGTCCTCATTCTTTGTAACGTAATTGCAAGTGATAATTTGATAAGATAAAAAAATTATATCCTGCGAAAGAAACAAATGTTACTGAGAATACTTGTTTATATTTTATAATCCGCATCTTCGATCACATGCGCGTACGCAGTAGGTACATTATTTATTATTTTATGTATTATCTTCTCTTAGTCACTGACCTTCTTTGAACTATCACCTGGTTAAGTAGACAATTACATTACTTATAATATATTCAGCGCTTTATTCTTCAAAATTCTTTTGTTATGACAATTTTTTTTTATAGATCTCTTGTATACATTTTTATATGACGAAAAAAGGAGGGAGCCCTTTAATTTTATCATGAGAACCATAGAAAGTTAAAAAACATCATCTACAAAAAAAAACTACAAAACTCACACAAATTATGATAGTTTCCGCCATTTTAAACCGCAATAAGCCGTTTACGCCGAATTATATTATCTATGGTACCTACTTACTAAAAAGTTGTGCATAGCTTTGCTCTATAAACGAACAGTGGTAGGTAAATATTTTTGAGTAAGTAAATAACTAAGAAGATTTTCTACTACTTTTATTATGGAGTATTAAGTCAATTCATAGCTTAGATTTAAGAGTTTTTTTTTAATAATTAGATTTATTAAACATTCATTAGAATTGCATAGGAATTAGGGTTAAAATTAATTAAGATTTCTCTACTTCAAAAAACAAAATACTTCGATTAATGTCACTAAATCTATCCTAGCTATTATTAAATTGATAAAAGTTTATTTGTGTTAAATGTGACTTCTAATTTACATTTCTCACATAATAAATAATTATACCCGACCGGAGAGCCCGGAACTGGATTTGTGCCCGGTTGATGGCAATAGGCTCGCCCTCTATTACATGAGACTTAAAACATAGGTAACTCGCGAAATATAGGTGTATTATAGGTGCACCTCTGCCTAGCCCATCGGGGAATACAGGCGTAATATTATGTGTTATGTGTGTGTAAATAATTAAACGTTTATAAATCAGTGTAAATCGGCAAATGTTTAACTGTAAACAATTCGTAACATGACAAAAATCCGAAATTATAATTTATATAATTTAAATAAATTCAATGACATGACAGAGCATAAACTGCACCTACCTATTTACGCATCCCTGAAAAAATATTTCAGTCACTCTGCACAAGAAACATAAACAAAGAGAAAATATTAAATGCACTCTTACCTTTCACAATATCACTTATAAGATAAAACAATCACTATCAATAATGTTGCGTAAACAAAAAAAAATTATCAACACTGTCAATAACAAAATACTGCACTCAAATACCACTACGATTCAAAATTCGTATTTGGAATTAACAATTTTTAAACGCTCAGAGCAATGACATTCATAGACGATCGATTATTTGTTTTTTATTTTGAATTTTCATTGACTGTTTCGCGTTCGATGGCTTGTTGTCGGCCAGTATCGCGCACAGCCGGCGCTAGTTGGCGCGCAGCGATGTACTGAGACTGGCCGTACGCAACACAAACACCGAATATAACAACGAAGTCGGGAGCGCCTGCCGTCAGCTGTCGGCACTGACACGTTTTAGGGATCCGTCCGAAATAGAAATTTATGTGGTGCTGGTGACAGTTTATGTGAGGATTTCCTCTTTTTTCGCTTGGTTCACTCCAACATTTGGTCCAGAAAAGAAATGAACATTTCCGTAGCCTAATGTATTAAAGCAACGACGTCCGTAGGTACTCACACAACTTTTTTTTAACTAAGTAGTTTAATGTGCATTTTCACAGTAAATTCGTAAATTTTCTCAATATTTCTTATCATATCCATTACTTACTGAAACTTACTTTTTGAAAATAATTCTCTTATTAATTATTGCTAAATTAAATAATGGTGACGCCTAAATGATTTATTATAGCAATAATTAACTGTCTTACTTATTCAATAAAACAAACGTTTGAAAAATAATGCATTATTTATAAGTAGGTATTAGAAAGTTAGCAGTTTTTTAACACCGTAAGAGAATCAAAACTGTACCTATGTAGGTAATTAAATCCAATTTTCATATGGATGGTGGATATCGGAAATTATCCCACGGGAACGTGCTACTGGAATAAATAGTATCATATCATCCAAATCCATTTAACCTTTACAGCGTGAATAGGTAACAGACAGGCAGATAATAAATGCAGATAATCTTGTTTTTATGATTCTAAATGTCACTAAACTATGTTCTAATGTGTGTGTAACTTAAAAATAATAATACTTAATTCATTTTAATATTATCATCATTAATTTGAAATACTCTAGTTCCGCCATTGCCCACGTATTACTACATATAAAAATTTGCTAAGTTATTTTATAACTTAAAATAACTTTTAAGCGGGTAGAGCGATTTAAATGAAATAAATACTAAAATAAATAATACCTCAAGATACGGGATCGACTATATTTCCAATTCCTCAAATCTCTTAAAAAGAGGTACACAAAAATTTCAAGAATCATGTGAATTTTTAAAATCATCACCTTTTTTACCCCCTTGAGGGCTGATTTAAAAAAACGCTCAGACAAATACTTTTTTATTTCTTAGACACTAAAAGTATACATATAAATTTTCATATCCCTAACTTAAGAAATGCTAAGTTACCCATTCAAACTTTTATCACCTATATCACCCTTTTAGGACTATTTCGAGCCAAAAAGTAGCATTTGTCCTTCCCCAGGACGCCATCTATTTCCTTGTCAAATTTTATCGAAATCCGTTCAGTGGCTTAGGCGTGAAAAGGTAACAAACAGACAGACAGAGTTACTTTAGAATTTATAATATTAGTATGGATGAATATATCTATTTAATAAAAAAAAACAACTATAAAAATGTATTACATTAATACATTTTTTTGGTCACTATGACAGAAACAGAAAGCAATCGACGGAACCACCATCACCAAAAACATACGCTCTTCACAAGGGTATTGACTCATGCGCGAGACCGATGCATAAAGGGCGCATGCGTTCCCCTCCGAATTCTAAACATAGAACAGCGTACACAGATAAACAACGTATACAAACAAAATTATTGCAGACTACGACATAATTTACCCCGGTTACCATGGTTACGTGATAACAAAAGCCAAACCCTATGTCTATGACGAGTTCTTTAACGACGATATTCGATTTATTCATTGGTAGTTTTCGATCGTTGATTCTAATGATTGTTTACAAATGAATTGGGATAAGAACACGATAACGATGTTTGGATGACCCGCATTACATTTACCTAATTCAAAAAGAAATTCACCCAACATTCTTTGTTAAAAACGCGTTTAATTATTTAATCAAAACCGAAATCAAAATATTTTATTTCACATAAACCTACATGGGCGCTTATGAACCCTCAGAAGCTAGGTGCACGGTTCCAATTGGTTGTTTCCTATGGAGAAGCTGGCAAGAAACTCCACGGTTACTTCTTTTTTAAATAAGTGGTTTTTTTTTTCAAATTACAGTGTTATTAGGTATGGAAGGACAGTGTAGCCCTGTCAACAAGTAACAGGTACTCAACAAAAAGAAAAAGGTCAACATTGGTGCTGATTCTCTTGTACTTACACCGAACTAAACTATCACTACAATTCCTTACTTTTGGCTATAAGAAACTTAAAGCTATTCTGCAACAAAATATATCTAAATTTAAAAATAATTTTGACGGAACTAAAATTTTATTTGACAATCGCGACTCCACGTGGTACTTGTTTGCCCTACCCTATGATTTTTTTTTAGTGCTGGGGGCTCGTATGGGAGCAGCCTCGACGTGTTTTATATGGAATAGTTTCACTTTTTGTATGGAAAATATTAAAAATAATTACCTACGTGTGTAGAGTTTTATGGGTTTAAGGGTTCCATAAGCGGGGTCGAAATTTTCATTATTGCGAGATTTAATGCGAGATATAAGCAAAATAAAAATAAAAAAGATTCAATACTATTTTTGCACCTGAAGTCGAGGTGTTGTTGTGAATTTTAGTTCATGACAACTAATTTTATTCCACACCTTTTTAATCGCGATTAAAAATAGCCAGATTTAGTTAGACAACCAAAATTATAGATTAAAAACGTCAAATTCAGAATAGCTAAATTGCCATTTTCACTAAATTAATAACTCAGTGCCATCATCTGTGTGCTGTCAAACTAAAATATATTTAATTTGTGTCACTTTAGGCTATTTCAGAATGGAAGATCGTCGTTTGACAGGAATAAACTAAATTTTTGTGATTTTTAGTCTAGTTTAGAGAATTTTGTGACAAGAGAATTGGCACCATTGTCAGATTCACAAAATATAGAAGAATCTATAAAAAAGATAAACAAAATAACAAAAATAAAAGCTTATTTAATACAAATGAAAAAAAAACCTGTCTACAAAAGCATTACAAAGTAATCGTGTAACTAGGTAGGCATAGGTACCAATACCATGTGTGTGATCTATAGTATAATATACGTCTAAATTCAATAAATCAGATTCGCAAAATAACATAACATAACATCACGCCTGTAATCTCCGAAGGGTTAGGCAGAGGTGTACCTATAGTACACCCACATTTCGCCAGTTATATTTAAGTCCCATGTAATAGGAGGCAAGCCTATTATCATCAACCGGCCACAAATCCGACTCCGGGCTGTTACTGAGAAACTCATAATGGAAAAACCCAACAACACGTTGCCCCGATCTGGGAATCAAATCCAGATCCTCATGCTGATCAGGTAGTACTTGCAACTACTAGAGTAACGAGGCACATTTAGGTAAAAATACTAAGGCCTACTTACATTGCATTTAGTCAGGTTAAATTAATCATTTTTTCTTAGCAAAATGACTAAATTAATGAATGAATCATTTTTTGTTTTTGTTTGCGGTTAACCTTAACACCGAGTTAGATTAGATTTAGGATAACTCATGAACGCGCAAGTGGGCTTAAGTTAATTAAAACTGAAGTAAAAAAACGGTCTTCTCATTTGAAAAAACCCAATTATCTTTACGCAGAAAAAGCAATAGGAGCTGTTTAAATTAACTATTAATATTCATCCGCCACATACCATTATTTGTGACGGAGAAATGTGCAGAAACTGTTCTCAGGTTGCATACACAATACCCATTAATGTTGTTGTAAGAGCAAGCGTGATGGATGGATGTTAATGTTGCAATGGGTAAAATAATGAGCACAATATATAGAGCGTTCATATAGGGATTGCAATCCCGCAGCTCATTCAATCCCGCGGGATTGATATGCGGGATTACTCAATCCCGCGCGGGATCACGCGGGATCCCGCATCTTTGAAATTATGTTATAAAATCAAATTGAAACTACAGATTTTTGTGTAAAAATCAACTTTTATTAAACACTTCTTACATTAAGCAACAGAAATTATTTATTTTCTATTAATTAAGTATAAGTAATTAGTAATCTGTTTTCTTAGATTCATCTTCAAATTTTTCACATCGCTAAATTTTTAATTTGCGGGATTCGCGGATCCGCGCTTTGAAGGTGCGGGATCCAGCAGATTAATAAAAGCAGCGGGATCCCGCGGGAATGCGTGATCCCGTTTTGCGGGATTGCAATCCCTACGTTCATACCACTTGCACACACATGTGATTGGAAAAATCTGAATGCTACTCTCATGGGCGCCGGCAAGTTTATTTTAAGGGGGGTGCATATTGTCGCGGATTGTTCGAAAGAGTCACCGTGGCCCTGGCGCAGAGGCAACCGAAGTAACACGGGTGGGTTTCAGTCAGGGGGGTGCATATTCAGCTCCACGAAGCAAGCTCGATAATTTTTGCACTTCACCTCGGATATGTTAGGTTATCGTTTGTCCATTCATACAAGGAGTAACTTTGTGGACTGCAGAAAAGTTTAACAATTAAGAGAATGCAGGATGCAAGAGCGAACAAAGCGAGTTCGATAATTTTTGCATCTTGCCTCGAATGGGATAGGTTTTATTTTGTCCAATCTCTATATAAAGATGCTTAAGAATTAAGATAGAGTAGGATGCAAGAGCAAGCGAAACAAGCTCGATAATGTTAGGACCCCGCCTAGAACCAATTAGATTTTCGGAAATAGGAGTTCGGTACTTTGTTAACTAATATACAAAAGGTTTAGAATTAAAGGAACATTTTAGGATGTCGCCTCGAATAAGATACGTGCTCCATTATTGTATTAGACATTTATAGGATATTTTTTTAGTTCTGAATGTTTTAACATCTATATATTTTATTTTGAAGCCGCTCCCGACGCCCATGGCTACTCTTATTAAAGATCAAAAGAAGAACTCTCCAGAACAGATTGCATTGATAGAAAAATTTGAAGGTACAGTCACCAAAAGAGATAAGTAACCAGGGTCGTCGATATAGTTGAAGTTTAGTAAGAAACCGATGAATGTTTTCGAGTAAAATTTAATTAAATGAATATAAAACTAACATGTCGTTTATCGGATTAAATTTAATTCGAAAATATCCATGGGTTTCTTAATAAACTTCAACTATATCCGACGATCCTGGTTACTTATCCCATTTCGTGACCGTACCTAAAAATGTGCATAGATACATCTATCTTTGTAGGATCTGTGTCTGCTGTGTCAGGCAACGGCTCTTAAATCACCATTTTTAAACCCAGAGACTTACAGAAGTTACAGACATCAAGTCTCTTCTAAGTTCCACTAGAGATCCCGGGGCAAAGACTTGAAAATGTCCAATGTGGTGGTGGCCAATACATGGTTTAGGTAAGAGGTGAAAACAGGGAGATGGATTTAAATGCCTACTCAGATAGGTTCTGCACCCTAATTGCGTACCACACTATCTATCACAATCTGAATCATTTTGGAGCCTATTGCTAATCCATTGATTCATATCTTCGAAAAATTTGTCTGCTCAACAACGTTAATAACGCAATGAATGTTGTTGAACTGTCAAAATGAAAGCCATTGTTACTGTTAGTGTGTTACGCAATTAACCTGCTGCTCGAGACATAATTACCACAAATAAATAAATAAAATATCAAATATCACGATTTTACATTCAAAACTTAATTTACGTTACAGCAGTAAATTGTTGTTTAGAAAATACTAGCGACCCGCCCCAGCTTCGCCCGGGTAGCAAAGGATAATATAATATAGCCTATGTGACCCGGAGATAGTGTAGCTTCCCAACAGTGAAAGAATTTTTGAAATCGGTTCAGTAGTTTCGGAGCCTATTCAAAACAAACAAACAATCATATCTTTTCTCTTTATAATATTATTTCACTGTATTTCGTTTATTACAAAAAATATTTAGGTTATACCTTAGCCTCAGCAACACATGGTGGTTATGCTATTAAATTGTAGCTTATATGATACGTTTGTATTTTTATCATAACGCCATCTATTGAATACTTACTCAATCCAGTCAACAGATATCGCCATCTGTTAGAATCGTTTAGAGCTAACAGATAATTGTGACTGTCAAATAATAGACAAATAATTTGCAAGAAAATAATATTGCGACTATAAATTGAGATGTAAGCTATCCTATCCTTCAAGTTGGATAAAATTGCACACGGTGTGCAAATCAAATTTAAAATCGGTTCAGTAGTTTAGGAGTACATCGCGGACAAACAACGTGACACGTAATTTTAATGTATATAAAGAAGATATTCAAATTGGTTAGTTTTTAGTGTTCTAGTTTTATGTCTTCTAGACACACTTCATTTTTGTTTCCTTTGTCTCTAATATTCATAATGTCAATGTCATGCACATCTGTCATTTGAATTGTAAGTGACTGTGCTATTATTGTGCTTATTCTAAATAAATGAATAAATAAAACGTAATATTTTACAACTAAATTCTTTGACATAGACAATTTAAATGACACATCAATGCATAACCGGCGGGGTAATTGCGTAACACACTTAACTTAAAACTAGAACACTACAAAACCAACCAATTAGAATATATTTGAAAAAAAAATATTTACTACTGTAACGTAAATTAAGTTTAGAGTGTAAAACCGTGATATTTGATATTTTATTTATTTATTTGTTGTAAGTATGTCTCGGGCAGCAGGGTAATTGCGTAACACACTAACAGTAACAATGGCTTTCATTTTGACAGTTCAACAACATTCATTGCGTTATTTACGTTGTTGAGCAGACAATTTTTCGAACATATGAAGGTTTGAACAAACACTTTTACACGTCAATCATATTTTAAAAACTAGATGAGGTCGGCATTTCCTGTCTAACTACTCTGAGAAGAAAGGCCGAAACAAACTCAGAGGTCACAGTCTCTTTTAAAGTCCAGACATAGTCTTGGTCAGATCATGTGAAGACCATGTAGATCTGTGTCTGAAATGGTCTTTTGAGGAAAAACCACACAGATTGAGTGGACCTGTCCAGTCAGTGCACGCATTTGTCAGTAATCGTGCAGCTCAACTCAGAACTTAAAGAGCTCAACGATTCGACGAACAAAACCAAAGAAAGGACACTTGGGTAGGCCACAAAAATTACTCAAACTGCCAGACCATGATTAAAATTAACTGAGGAGAAAAAAAAATGCAACAATGACCCACATAGTCTTCACATTCACAATATTGAAATAATAATCATGTATTCAATGTAGCCTGCATGCTGCTCACATTCACAGACAGTTTTCTCTTTAAATGTCATCAAAAATATCATAAGTTATGTTATGTAAATCAATAAAAATGACATTATTAATTCTAAAACACTTATTCACAGTATAAAATGGATTGTTGCTTGGGGGTATATTGAAGTAGCTTAATTAATCCCAAGCCTTTTTGTCATCCAAGTAATCTTTAACTTTTTAGAAACCTTTATGACAGAGTTTTTGTTTATTAGATGATTTAAATTTATTGAGGCTCAGTTCTTTAACAAGACTTGGGAGTTTGTTGTAAAAACGTATACTTTAGCACTTAAATAAATACTAATTTTTTGGAGCCTAGTCATGGGCAATGGATTAGCAATATCCTTCAAAATTAATCAGATTGTGATTGATAGTGTGTTTCGCAATTAGGGTGCAGTATCCAAATACATTTACCTGACTTTTGTGTTGGTCGCATTCATAATTTATCATATTTTTCATAAGTAGCGTTCATTCTAATACGAAATTTTGTTTTTGTAAACAAAAAAAAGCTGTGTCTTCATACACTGTATTTATAAAAATACGATATTCAGTAGACGGCGGCGTAAAAATACGGCAAATCTACTGTAATTAATTACAGTGTATCTAGCAGCGCTAGGTCCCAGTATGTAATGGATGGTCACATACCGAGACCCCTCCGTAGGCATACATAGCTACCTAATCAGGTAAGTAGGAAGTACTTACTTACTTATTTTAGGTAGCCTGACATTTAAATACTTAATTGTAAAGGTAAGCTTTGTCTTTTCCTTCAGATTTCAGTTGAATAGGTATATGTTTAATACCACCATACCTTACCCTTATAAACAAACACTTAAATTATAAATTGAGGAAGTAAGTATTGTCTCAATTCTCACAGGCTCGCTCGTAAATGTATAGTCAGTAAGTAAATGAGTCTTTACTTAATACAATTCAAGAAAAGGTATCTTGTACGGAATTGTTGACAGCAATGATCATGAGAAAATGTCAAGGTGATGATTGTGGGCGGTCTTGATTCGACGAGGAAAGTTTAAAATAAAAAGTAATGTAAATACTTTCCATTGTGGTTGCTATTATAAATGGCATCAGCCGAATTGAGCATAGAAAGGATGACAAGGTACATGGAAGACAGCACTGTATAAAGGTTCCCGCAGACTGGCGCGATTCAACAATTTCTATGAAGATTTCTTATAAATTGTTCTACTTGAGTCGCGTCGCACTGTCGTGTTGCGCCTGTTTGCGGGGAGCCTTTACTCTCTCGACACTCTCTAAGCTGCCTCATACATAAGGCACGTGTGCGCTGTTGACGTAACTGATAACAAAAATAGCGGTCAAACAATCAACAAAATAAAAATAAAACGAATACCTGTGTGTACCTACACCTATCTATTATATGAATAAAAATAAATTGCTGTTCGTCGCATCACTTGAGAACGGCTGCACCGAATTGTTTTTATTGTTTTAAAATGTTTGTAATTGTCTGAATTACATGTTTATGGAAAAACTGAAAGATAGAATACTCTTTATTAAGTACACCATAAATATTACAGATTTACCTAAATGTAGGAATTGTTGTGTAGAGGTGTTGTTGTTGTTGTTGAAAGTGCTTTTTTCTATGGATTTTTTTTATGAATTATTGAAAGGACAGGACAACGTCTGTTGTCGGGTCAGCTTGCAAATATTACAAATAAATAAATACCTAGCCAGAAATGCATAGGTATTAACATAAAAATAACCAGATAGTTTTACTTCAACCAGTCAGTTAAAAGTTTCCATTCTTATCAGAAACAACTTTTTAACCGACTTTCAAAATGGAGGAGGTTATAATATGTTTGGCTGTATGTAAGCTTTATTTTAATTTTTTTGATGTATGTTTACCGATTTCTCCGTCAATTATGGACCGACTTTTTTTTTTTGTAAGGGTTTATTTTCGTGGTGGTCCCATTGTCACCAAGTCAGAATCTGATGAGGGGATCCAATGGAAATCAAAGGAAATCCTCAAATTTTATAGGCACACCTATAGCGATTTGGGTATTTCTTTATAGTAACTCGTGCATTTGCTCTCGGAAAGCACCATTCGGTGAAGTGGAACTGATAATGAAAACCAGATGTGGCCACCGGAACTACTCAATAATAAGGATTTCACGGGTTGCCATTCGATTACTTTAATATGGTTGCTAAGCAATTTATGCTCGTCACAATGCATATGGTGAAATGGAGCTAGTGGTGGCTTCACCATCAGTTCCAGTTCTTTTGGTTCTTACCTGGAGATCTCCTCAACAATTGACGTCCCTGCATCGGGAAAAGGAATATTTTGTAAAAGGTGATGAGCAGTTGACATTAGGCTATTGTAACTTAGATAAACTACAACTCACTAAAAAGTGAAAAATAAAAAACTTTATTTTGTCTTGATAGGTTATAGGTATGCGCACCAAAACGGATCTTAAATCGCCGTAACTATTATTACCATCTGTGTTTTATACACACACACACACACACACACATACATACATACCACATCAAAAGTGTCAAGAGATCAAACACGTTTTTGCTAGTTAATAAAAATCTGGTTTTTAATTACCTATATTTATTGTAACTGTTCGAAGTTTTTTTTTTTTTCGCCTGTTACTACGTATGTGGGCGACCATTCCGCAAAATGATTTGGATGAACTCATATTGAGTACGCAATCGCTGCGATTGTGTTAAACGCGTTATAACGGCGGAAATACAAACTCCTAATTGTTTATTTTACGCAATAAAAACTTTAAAGAAGTTTTTATTTTATCTTTTAATCGTATTTTAATGTCAGGTGAAAAATCCAGCATAAGCAAAAATCGCGAAAAATCTTTATTAATGCAAAATCAGAGAATACTTCGTCGATCTACACATACGAAAAAATTTTATTTAATAAATCTAAATAGACATAAAATGAAATTAATGACGGCAATAAACTATTTTGTAAAAAATACCTTGATCCCTAGACACTTTTGATGTGTGTATATTAAAGGTAGCATTTGCCTGTGGCTTCGCCTGGGTGGGTAAAAAACCTATTACGAGTACAACCTTCTCCACGAAAAAATACAGAGGTATGTATACCAACCTATGTATGTACGAACATTGAAGATCATCACATACATGAGTTTATGTAAACTCACGCCTTCTTTCCATGGGGTAGGCAGAAACTACAGAACGCCACCTGCTGTGACCATTACATACTTTCGTTGACGTAATTCATCAATATCGTGACACAACAAGATAAACATCACAATGGTTTTTTGGTTTTTTGATGTATGAACGTAAACGTGGCAAAAGGAGTATGTAAGGATCGTAGCAGGTGGCGTTCTGTAGTTTCTGCCTACCCCCATGGGAAGAAGGCGTGAGTTTATGTATGTATGTATGTGGTTTTTTGGATACACAAACATTCATTGTTACCTGTTTAGGGTTCGGTACAAAAAATGTCAACGGGCCCTATTAATAAGGCTGCACTGTCCGTCCGTCCGTCCGTCACAAGACTGTCTCTTGAACCGTAATAGGCAGACACTTGAAATGTTGACCGTGTGTAGGTACTATTGTGCCAGCTATAACAAAATATATATAAGGTAAAAAATTCAAAGGTCCAAATATAAGAAACGTGTTAAAAAAACATGTAATCACACTGCAATCGGCATTTTGTTTTTGTTTTGATCGTTTGTTTGTTGTCATTTGCCAGTGTCGCAACACAGAGCAATGTGTATTGTCTTTGGTCTCTGGCATCAAGCAATAGACAAAATTATGAAACTTTTGTAACATGAATACGAGGCTTTTGGCTATTTTGTATGTCTCTAAATTAATGTCGTTCATTTCTTAGGTGCGTTTTGTTTGTGCAGAATAAACAATTTTTCTTTCTTTATGTAGTGTTAAATATTTTACGGTGGTACGGAACCATTCATCCGACTCGCAGCTGCCCGCTTTTTTCATAGTATTAATTATTATTAAAGCTTACTAGTTATTATCCAGCAATAAACGCTATGAGGAATTAGCTACTTTTTTTTACTCAGTGTAGGTATAAGGTATAAGGTAAGGTATAAGTTTGCAAAAATACCATACCAATACCATCATTCAGAAAACTTAATTGATTGAAAAAAATCGCAATGGTATCTTCTAATAATATTATCATAACTATACATATATTACTAGCGACCCGCCCCGGCTTCGCCCGGGTAGCAAAGCATAATACATATAATATAGCCTATGTCACCCGGAGATAGTGTAGCTTCCCAACAGTGAAAGAATTTTTGAAACCAAAAATTTAAAAATTAAGAACAATTGAATTTCACTGTATTTCGTTTATTACAAAATAAATTTAGGTTATACCTTAGCCTCAGCAACACGTGGTGGTTATGCTATTAAATTGTAGCTTATATGAAACGTTTGTATTTTTAACATAGCTTACTCAATCCAGTCAACAGATATCGCCATCTGTTAGAATCGTTTAGAGCTAACAGATAATTGTGACTGTCAAATAATAGACAAATAATTTGCAATAAAATAATATTGCGACTATAAATTGAGATGTAAGCTATCTTATCTTTCAAGTTGGATCAAATTGCACATGGTGTGCAAATCAAATTTAAAATCGGTTCAGTAGTTTAGGAGTCCATCGCGGACAAACAACGTGACACGTAATTTTTATATATATAAAGATTTATTATCGGTTCATCCAATTGCGAGCTACAACTACGACGATCCACATCCGGCTGACAAAGGCTACAAAAAACGCGGTTACATTTCGCTTCGGGGGGAAAAAAATCCTACCTATCCTTTTCCAACTATGTTCGGGTCGGCTTCCAGTGTTACTGGATGCAGCTGAATACCAGTATTTTACATGGAGCGACTATCCGACCTCCATAACCCAGTAAATGCGAACCTAAATCGATACCTCCCATATTATTATTATTATACTCTTTGATCGATACCTTTTAGCAAAGATCTGTCATCTTGACAACAAGGGCTTTTTCTTAAAACGTGTTTCCGTTGTGTTTCTGTCAATTTATCTCTGATCTTTTTTTATAGAAGGTGAATGTTTCATCAATAGCACTATGGTAGGTATTCTCATTAACAGCAGTATCAATCAACTGCAATTAACTGTCAGTACTTTTCTGACCGTAAAAGGACTGCAGGACTAAAGGACTGGACCTATTTGGCGCAGCCGCGAGGCACACTTCGTGCTAATTCCTCACAACGCACTTTACATTTTATTTGTTTTATTTTTCTTTTTTACTTGTTTAAGTTGTGTTGTGTGCTTTGTAGTCTGTGCTAAATAAATGGATTTTCTTTCTTTTCTATACAAACGCAGTTGGTGACTGTAAAACTAACCTGTTGTAGCAATTACTGAGACTAGGCTCAACAGCCTGGCTTGTGCACTGGCCGGATCCCCGCCCTGGGACCTGAAGGCGAAGGTGCTCGCGTCACTGTACCGGTGGCGCGAGGAAGCGCGGGCGCGGGGCGAGCGACCGATGCAGCGACAAATGGAGCAGCGTCGGTCGCAGCTCCGCGAGGTCCTGGTGGCGGAATGGCGGGACAGGCTCTCACGCCCTACCGCCGGCCTCGTCACCATCGAGGCGGTCCGGCCGGTGCTCGACTACTGGCTCGGGAGAAGGCACGGCTCCCTGTCGTTTCGGGTGACGCAGGTGCTCTCGGGGCACGGTTGCTTCGGGAAGTACCTGTGTCGCATAAACAGGGAGCCGGACGCCCGGTGTCACCACTGCGTCGACTGCCGGGAGGACACGGCGCGGCATACGCTGGCAGAGTGTGCCGCTTGGGAGCAGCCGCGCCGTGCCCTCATCTCAGGAATAGGCAGTGACCTCTCGCTGCCGGCCGTTGTGAATGCGATGGTCGGCGGCGAGGAGTCCTGGGACGCGGTGGTATCCTTCTGCGAAACAGTGATCTCGCAGAAGGAGGCTGCGGAAAGGGAGCGAGAGATCTCATCCTCTCACCCGGCCCGCAGCAGGCGCACCGGGCGTCGGCGGAGGGCGGACAACGCCCTCTTCCAGCCCCCCTAAAGGGGTCCAGAGGCGACGGACTCGGGGACGTCCGTTCCCCCCCATACATCAGGACCCGAGGTGGCGGCGCGTAGTGTTCCACGCGCGCCCCTCTTAGACGTCGCGGGGGGAGTCAAACACCTTACTCCCCCCCCTCGACCGGACGGGGCACGCAGAGGCGGGCCGGCACCGGCCGGGGGTTGCGGAAGATTTGTACGTTCCCGCGACCCCCGGCGTAGGTGTGAGACGGAACACCGGGGTGGTTTTTAGTCAGTAAGAGTCTGACAGACCCCTCCGCCCCCCCAGGCGGGGGACATCCATGAGGATTTTCCACCCCGGAACAAAAAAAAAAAAAGCTCAACAGCCTAAGTCTATTAGAAATTCTATCTTCTGACCGGTTTTTGACCCGCAGACATCCAAGTACGCGTTATACAGGTTCTAGGCAAGATACCATGTTCTTAGTGCGTGTACCCGTGCGTGTTTTGTGTGCTTAGATTGGTAAGGCAATTAATTACTAGAAAATTTTAAGTGAAACGTGATCAAAACTACACACTAAGGTATGAGAAAAAATCTCACATTGAAGAAAAAAGAAGAAGGAAAATTTGTTTATTCTGGAAGTACAAATAAAACGCACAATACAAAAAAAAAAAAACAAGACAAAATAAAAACTTGTAGTAGCCAAAAGCCTCATATTCAACCAAAGTTCGGCAATTTGTGCATTGCTTGATATCAAGGCCAGGGAGTAGGGACCAAAGACAATATACGTTGTGCTATTTGAAATTGGTTGTTATAGTGTGGGCTAGTGATGCTGGGAAACGAAGAATGTATCGTAAGAAATGTTTTAAGTATGAACGTGGATGGGTATGAGAAGAGAAAGACAAAAGAAACGATGGATAGATTGTTAGAAAGATGATATGGCTAGAAAGAGCCACTGAGATGGCCGCTAATAGTAGTATATATAGTACATAAAAATTTAAAGTAGGTACCTCCATTCAGCTGTGAGAGTAATAGTATGATAAATAGGTAGACAGTTTGTCGCCATACTGATACTGTTGAGAAATAATTATATCATGTAGTTAATTAAGTATGTTAACGATACGGCAGTCAACAGCTGTAGATTATCCATACGTGACTGTACCTTCATACAATAATAAAGTTAGTACAAACAAAATGAGATAACATTATACATAGATCGGCATACTACTTAGAGTATGAATAAGATAACCTTATGATGGCCAGAGAAGTGCTGCTATGGGACGAGTCGCACAACTCGCACACGACTCTATAGGTACTTCAATCAACTCAACCTAACGCAGTCCACTGCTGGACATAATAGATCGGCATACTAGAGTAGGAATAAGAAAACCTTATGATGGCCAGAGTAGTGCTGCTATAGGACGAGTCGCACACTCGCCCACGACTCTATAGGTACTTCAATCAACTCAACCTAACGCAGTCCACTGCTGGACATAATAGATCGGCATACTAGAGTAGGAATAAGAAAACCTTATGATGGCCAGAGTAGTGCTGCTATAGGACGAGTCGCACACTCGCCCACGACTCTATAGGTAGGTACTTCAATGAACTCAACCTAACGCAGTCCACTGCTGGACATAATAGATCGGCATACTAGAGTAGGAATAAGAAAACCTTATAAAGGCCAGAGTTGTGCTGCTAAAGGAAGAGCCGCACACTCGTACACGGCTCTATAGGTAGAAGTACTTCAATCAACTCAACCTATCGCAGTCCACTGCTGGACATAATAGATCGGCATACTAGAGTAGGAATAAGAAAACCTTATGATGGCCAGATTAGTGCTGCTAAAGGAAGGGTTGCACACTCGCACACGACTCTATAGGTACTTCAATCAACTCAACCTAACGCAGTCCACTGCTGGACATAATAGATCGGCATACTAGAGTAGGAATAAGAAAACCTTATGATGGCCAGATTAGTGCTGCTAAAGGAAGGGTTGCACACTCGCACACGACTCTATAGGTACTTCAATCAACTCAACCTAACGCAGTCCACTGCTGGACATAATAGATCGGCATACTAGAGTAGGAATAAGAAAACCTTATGATGGCCAGATTAGTGCTGCTAAAGGAAGGGTTGCACACTCGCACACGACTCTATAGGTACTTCAATCAACTCAACCTAACGCAGTCCACTGCTGGACATAATAGATCGGCAAACTAGAGTAGGAATAAGAAAACCTTATAAAGGCCAGAGTTGTGCTGCTAAAGGAAGAGCCGCACACTCGTACATGGCTCTATAGGTAGAAGTACTTCAATCAACTCAGCATATCGCAGTCCCCTGCTGGACATAGGTCTCTCCCAGGCTGAACCACAACAACCTGTCATCCGCCTTCCGCAACCAGTCTGTCCCAGCCCTCTTTTTGAGGACTTAGAAGAGACTTAGACTTTAGAAGCACTGACTTTGAATGAATTATAATTTATGATCATATTTGTAGCATAGAATAACTTAGTTTATTTTCCTGGGATCACGAGGTACTGCGAGTGGCTTTTGGTTGCCAGCAAATAGGTAAGGAAAGTTAATTCTTTTCTTACGGTGCGGTATACCTCAATTTACGAACTGCAGATAGATAAAGACTCAAGCAACAATAAAAGTGGTAAACAGTGTTTAGACTCACAGGCAAGAAACTTGCATCGTGTAAATGGAGCTTAAGGCGCGGCAAGAAGCGAATTTTTAGGTAATTGGCAATTATAGCGCATTGCGGCAACAAATAAAGTTTAAAATAGCGATGCGTTTGATGTTAGTTAAATCAAATGACCACGCACGACTCAGTGGATATTTTTTAGGTATTTCTTTAGTTGATTGAATTCCCTTTATTATCATTACACAAAATAGTTTAGTTGTTTAGTTTGTGCTCAAAATTTGGAAAAATTTGCGACGAAAAAAAATATTTTTGAGCTGTGTTTTACGATGTTTTTAATCATAATATTACTTTATTTTTATGAAATATTTTTAAATAAGTATTTTCTTTGAACATTTCACAATACACTAAATTAATTTATGGCTTGTAATATGTACCAATACAACTGTGCGACAAAAACCTGAGCGTTTTACGGTGTCCTACGTTTTGGCAGCGCTGTTAAATGATAAATGCTTTTATTTCTGTAAGTAGGTTTGTACAAACACTTTTACACGTCAATGGCGTCAACAACTAACGCTCTAAAAATTACGCGACACAATTTTCAAGCCAACTACTTTTGTAAAAAAAAGTATCGTCTGCGCTCTACAGTAGGTATTCATACTCCCAAGTTGCACTCTTCACTGAAAACATGAACATTGTTATAACGCCGAAATACATATATTGACCAAATTATAAACATATTGTTTAAAATGTAATGGATTCTGCTCTGCAATTTTGTATATTATTTTAATTGATCTCATCCGCTACTCGATACTGTTTGAAATCTTCGAGATCATCCCTGAACGAAATAATCTTCCAGTCGCTTTTACAGCCAAATAAATGGCTAATAATAAAAATAAAGGTATACAATATTATCAGCAAGCCAAGCTCGAAGTCCGCCCGAACAAAGACGCGTTCTTTTTCGTGTCAGTAAAGTTCATCGTTATCTATCACCAATTAGCACGCGAAAACCTATCTAAAACTTATTCACAACAGTAACAAGTGCACATAATATCACGCCATTGTACCTATATGTAATTGAAAAAAGTACACCTATATTGTCAGTGTAATAGCGGGCAACCAATTGGCATGCCATTAATCTTTTTCGCCTAAGTTGGAGTCAAAAGTAAGGAATTTTAGTGATAGTTTAGTTAGTTTAGTTCGGTGTACAAGAGAATCGGCACCAATGTCGGTGTAATAGCGGGCAAGCCTGGCTATACAGGCTGGTATCAATATTCTGCACGGAGTTAGAAGACCTCGTCCGCCACCCACTTCCAACTCTAGGAAAACCTATAAAGGCTTCTGCACACAGGCGCGACGCGACACGACAGACCGAGCGACGCGACTCTTGTAGAACAATTTCCATGAGATTTTCATAGAAATTGTTCTACTACAGTCGCGTCGCGCCTGTTTGCGGGAACCTTAGCTCTTTAAATCTGATAAAATAATGCATATTGGCTTCGGGATTCTGATAAATCTGACAGTGATAAATGTCTGTACATGTTCGAATTCCCGAAGGTAAGAGTGAAGGATCGCGGACGCGGCATATTCAAAATAACCTGCGCGGGAGTTGATTTATCGAGCACATGCAGGTATTGCATTACACGAGTTTTATACATTATTATAATAAAACACTAGTATAAATAATAGTGCTATTCAACTGCCATTCATACATGTTTTATAATTGTTGTTATGCTAATTAATGAGGCTGTGATTTTGTTCAGTTTATTAATTGTTTATGTTATACATTTAAATAGTTATTGTTCTATTTCTGTTTAAGAGGTTTACCGTGTATTTAGTTAGATCCTAGGAAGAACACGACATAATTGGACTACCACATCGTTTTAATGAAGAACCTACCTACCTTCTCTTAAAAATCAATCTGTGACCTTTACTGAAGTAGACCTTTGATGTGATGTCGAATAAAAACGATGCTTTTCGTTTCCCAATTCACTTGTTAAAACTTCCAGTACTTCCTTCCATAACTTAACCCACCGTCTGTTTCAGCACGGTTTTGTCAAGCATCATCCTTAAGTTTTAACCCTGCCATAAATTAAAGAATACTGATGAGAAACAATATAATTATATTATCTATTGTTCGAAAGCTTGAATAAATTCGTTCTAAACTCAAATGCTTCTCAAGTTATGTCTCAGAAACTTCATGTCGGAATCGTCCTCAATATTTGATGATGCAAAAATTTTGAAAGATTATTTACTATAGCAAAAACTGTGGAATGGACATCATAGTACAACGACCCGGAAAATGGAACCTGCTCTTAATGACTTATACGACTGTCGACAAGTTTTCTACTCTAATATACGTATGCTTTCATAATATGAACAAGTGTCGTCTGATTGCTTGAGAATGATGCAATTGTAATCGTCACTGAGATGATAATTAAAGTACTTACACTTTAGTACTATTCTGTCAAAATCTCACCGTAAAAATGTAGGTGAAGTGCGTTTGAAGTGAATTCTCAACTTCGAGCACCACGGTTCCTAACCTGGGGATAATTACCCCTGCGTGGGTAAAACTGGTATTCTACGGGGCTAATAAGCTGGTAACATATAACAAAGATTAGACCAATAAGACCGAATCTAGCTCGCCAGTGCACTTCATGCTCTAGCAGTGTAATCGGATTGTAAGAACTTACTCAATATTTTTGTGCAATTTTTATGTCTAATAAAGTCAATTTGTATTTATATATACTACTAGCTGCCCGCCCCGGCTTCGCACGGGTTGCGGTACTTATCTACGGCGTACCCTACCTACCTACCCTACCTACCTACCCTACCTACTGCAGTATAATTCCTGCAAGTAGATACCTTTTGTTGTCATTTCGATTAAATTCTTTTTACGAGTCATTCGGTCAGCTTTTTTACTTTTTCGTTTTTTTTGAAATATTCAAAAAATTGACAATTGTTCTGTACATTGTCAAGAAGAAAAAAATGCAACGCATTCTGTCGTTGGAATTCCTATTGTGTGGATATTTTATTCAATAATATTTAATCTTTTTCGAAAGTTAGTTTCAAATTTTAACCACCACTATATGTGAGTAGCCAGCGGATACGTTCCCTGGAATTTCTCGTCACTTTTTTTCTTTGATTGTTTGAAAGGCCACCTTTTTTGGCCTTACCCTGCCATTTATTGTTCGCCTGTCTTCTTCCTTCGTCTGCCGGCCGCAGAAGTCCGAGCGAGCTTGCGGAGAGAAGCGCAGGATCGTTGCCGAGCAAGGTCGACGATACAGGTGCCTAACGGACACATCAGGTGCTAAATAAGACATTTGTGTGGCGCAATAACGCCCAACCATCAATATAATAGAAGTTTTCTGTGTTATACCGTCGTGTGACATTTTAATTTTAAGTTGCTTTCCTAAATTCTTAATATCAGATCTTATTCTCTTTCAAATTTATATTAACGAAATTATGTAAAGAAAAACCTTTATCTTGAGCTTATTTGTGTTAAATAATTTATAGAGCGGCACGAATTTCGTACGATTGCAATCGAATTTAAATTCGTCTATATATTTAAATTCCTAAAATTTGGAAACATCCATAAGTTTTTTCTCCAAAAATCTTCTTGTGATATATTTTTTTTGGTAGCCTTATACAATTTCCAACGACTAAATATTTTAATTTTTTGACTTATTTCTTATTTATTTCGGATGTTCTTTTTATTAATAAATTTTACGTGTACCAGCTGCGTGAGTTTGATTTTTTAGCTAGCTCACGCCGGGGTTCGAGTCCCCGGCGTGTTAGCAGCCTGCTCTACGCTGCATTATGGCGCCCGATTTTTAAAAGTAAGTACTATTTACATATTTTTTTTTGTTATATCGTGTGTGGTGCTCCCTCTGAGCCAAAAAATATTTTAATCCCCGTGTCACCATTGTTATTTACAGATTCTGGAATCCGACTAGCTTGTATACTGTTTCTTTCATTCGAATCGGCACACGCCTTGCGTTCGCTCAGCAGAAAGTGGATGCTCTGTAAACTTTGCGCTGCGCTGTGCTGTGGACAATACTTCGACCAGTTTGCATTACTTACCTGTTTATTTTTGAAGTGTTATTTCTATAAAATAACCCTGTAACTATATCACATAGCTGACTATTTATTACTCTCCCCACAAATATATTTTTATCCTGAGTTTAATTTCTCTCCTGTAACTTAGCTGTAGTTAGTTTCCCGTAGTGTGTGTCTGAAGTGTGAATGTTTTAGGCCTCGTGACCGAAGGTAAGATTTTTATGCTCGGTTGTTTGCTTGTATCTATTTCATTTTTTGATTCTAGTCCAGCTGTCCATTGATATCTTTTTTGCTTGTGTCTATTTATTTTTTGATGCTAGCATACCTTTTTCTTTGGCGGTTGTTTGCTATTATCTATTTGTCTTTTGATTACTAGCCCAACTGTTTTCTTTGTTGTTGTGTGGCCATAACATTCCTTCATCAGCCATAAACCTCAACATGGTCACTTTCCAGCTTCGTACAAGGAGATTGCTCTATTTTGTTTGTTGTCTTTTTGTGATCTAACAGGGCAGACTTTGGCTTCTTTTTTTGCCCATTTTTTCGACGTCTGTTCTGTGCCTGATCCAGTATCAACAAATAACACGCCTTTCATATTTGTCCACATCGTTTCACGGAGGTTCGCATATTTAGAGCTTGTTTTACCCCCCCAAGTTCCCTTCTATTAATCTTATCCCTTTTTATGCGTTAAGCATTTACCTAATTATCCGTATTTAATCGGAATATTAGTTTTACATATAATTCTAAACCGGGATACCAAAATTATCTAAATACTTACGTAAATAAAATTTTCATTTTCATTTTCAACTTACGTAAACATTCTTCATCCAACTGTAATAAAAAATTACAAAGGATAATGCCCATTTTCTTAAACCCTTTTTATAAAGGATAATGGTCACTTTAGAACTTCTTCTTTCTTTATAAAGGAGTTTTTTCCATTTGCATTTATTCTTTTGATCTTGTTTTAATTTTCCGTCATGGCTGATCAAGATCGTTCTATATGTGAGACGCCACGACGTGAAAGTCCAATAATTTCAAGACCACCACCTGTTCCACCTAGGTTATCAAGAACTTCAATATCATCGGTTATCCCATCCCCAATGAAATCCGATGAATATCCACATTATTCACACAAACAAATCTCTCTCTCAAAGTGGAAAATCGATTATTCTGGTAATTCTTGCGTCCGCGAATTTTTCGTGTCTATTGATGAACGCAAAGAAGCTGATGATATTTCTGACCATTATTTAATCAAACGGTTCCATGAAGTCTGTTCTGGGGCTGCGCTGAAATATTTTAGATCTATTCGTCACCCCGATCTTTCATATACGGAACTTAAAGAATCCTTTATAAAGACGTTCGGACCCACTGATTTTGAGTTTAAAACCGAACAACAGGTCAGAAATTTGAGACAGAGACCTGACCAGTCTGTAAGGGATTTCATCATCCAAGTTTCATATTTGAATGATCGTTTAGCCAATCCCATCCTTGAACAAAATTTACTACAGATTATAACTCACAATATGCACCCAAAATACTTTCCATGCCTATCTATTCATAAGTTTAGTGATTTAAGTTCGCTTATCGATATGGCTTCTCATTTTGAGAGTTTTTTGCCTGGAACTTCCAAGTCAGTATCAGTTGTGACTCACGAAGTTCATCAATGCCCCAAATGTAATGAACCTGGCCATTCTTATCGTTCGTGCCCAAATTACCCTGGATTGCTCTGCTTCAAATGTCGTACACCAGGTGTTATAACACGTAACTGTCCCAAATGTAATCCAAAAAAATTTGTAAGCCACCGGCGGCACGTTTCGTCTCGTATAGTGTCACCGGTGATAACTTCTTTTTCCCCTGATAACCGTCCATTTATTGAGATATGGTTGTGTGACCGTTTAGTTAAGGCTTTATTGGATTCAGGCGCACAGATGTCCCTTATTAGTGAGAGTTTGATTCTTGAACTAGGAATTTCTTTAAAGAGAGACGATACGTGTCCTCGTGTTATTTCTGCGAATAATTCGCCCATTGATATTTTAGGAACCGTTTATCTACCGGTTAAGTTCAATAGAACAACTTTTACCCACGAGTTTTTAGTAGCACGTCATATGTCGTCTTCAGTTATCCTAGGTATCGAATTTTGGAACAAATTTGGTCTGACTTCTGTTTTTAGTCAAGCTTTCGATAAAAATATCAAAGGTAATATGTATATTTCAGCTGTCAACCATCCTCCTGTCCAACCTCCCTCTGCAAATGAGGTCCGTTATTTACACCCGCGTAACATATTACTCCCTGATCAAGAACTGAATTTACAGAGAGTAATTAACGAGTTTGAAGATATTTCATCCGATTCTGTCGGTCTTGGTAAGACGACTTGGCTCTCCCACAAGATAAATACGATAGGACAACCAATCAGACAGAGATATTATCCTCTTTCACCTGTCAAGTTAAACATTTTAAACGCAGAGATTGATAAGATGCTTGAGATTGGAGTTATTCGTCCATCTCGTTCACCATGGGCTAGTCCTGTTGTAATGGTCACAAAGAAAGACGGATCTGTTCGTTTCTGTGTTGATAGTAGGAAACTTAATAGCGTTACCATCAGAGATTCCTATCCCCTCCCTCGTATACAAGATATTCTAGATAACCTTCGCGGAGCCAAATATATAAGTTCACTTGATTTTAGAAGTGCATTTTGGCAGATTCCTCTTGCTGATAAAGATAGCTGCGAGAAAACGGCTTTCATTGTTCCTCAGCGTGGTTTATTTGAGTTCGTCAGGATGCCGTTTGGTCTTACTAATGCTGCTTCAGAGATGCAACGTCTTACCGATATGATTGTTAATTTTGAATATACCTCGACCAGTGATGATTGTGTTTTTGGTTACGTCGATGATTTAATTCTAATTTCGAAAGACTTTAATAGTCATCTCGCTCTCCTTAGAAAGATACGAAATCGACTCAAGGAGGCTGGTCTCTCCATCAACCTCAAGAAATGCGAATTCTGTAAAAGCGAATTGAAGTATTTGGGATACATCTTAAATGAAAAAGGTCTGCAGACCGATCCTGGTAAACTTGAATCTATCAGGGATTATCCGACTCCTACCACCGCTAAGTCTTTACGTGGTTTCATTGGTATGTGTTCATACTATAGGCGTTTTGTGAATGGTTTTTCTTCTATAATTGCCCCTCTTACCGCTCTCTTGGGAAAAAGAAAAGGTCGCGATCGAATCAACTGGGATGATTCCGCCGAACAGGCTTTTATTAAGCTAAAAGAAGCATTAATTAACACACCTGTGATGGCATGCCCAGATTTTTCCAAGCCATTCATTTTACAGTGCGATGCGTCTTCTGTTGGACTCGGTTCGGTACTGTCACAAAAAATCGATAATGTAGAACATCCCGTTGCCTATTATTCCCGACTATTCTCCAAAGCAGAACGTAATTATAGTACTACCGAACGCGAACTTTTAGCTGTTTTAGATTCAATAAAACACTTTCGTTGTTATTTAGACGGCACGAGGTTTACCGTCATAACGGACCACATGGCTTTGAAATGGCTTCTTACTCTTAACAACCCTTCTGGACGTTTAGCTCGATGGGCTACCATTATCTCACAATATACGTTTGATATTGTTCACCGCAAGGGTTCGCAACATGTCGTTCCTGATGCTTTATCTAGGATCTACGCTAGCCCAGTTACATTTGATCAAGGACCTGACCAAACTAATGATCGATGGTATAAAAAGGTATATTTAGGTGCTCGCGATACACCTCAAATGTTTCCTGCATACACTATTCGTAACGGTGTTCTTCTAAGACGCATGCCCATTATTAGTCCTTTGTCTTCTGACCCATGGCGAGTTGTCTTACCGTCTGAAAAGGTTCCACTCGCGATTCAGGAAGTTCATAACGATTTTCCTTCTATACATCCTGGTGTCATGAAATCTTACCTTAAAATCAAAGAACTATTTTACTGGCCGAACATGTTTCGGGATGTTTCCGAAAAGTTAAGACAATGTGAATTGTGTAAAGCCTACAAAATCGCTAACAGCCAACCACGTGGTCAGATGTGCTATCCAAAAGACGTTACGTTACCTCTACAACTTATTTCTATAGACGTCATTGGTCCATTGCCTATCGCTTATTACGGTAATAGGTATATTTTATCTATGGTTGATGTGTTCTCTAAGTATGTCTGGCTTGTTCCCTTAAAAAAGGTAGATGCCAGTTCTATAACTAAAGCCCTTGAATCTGAAATATTTTTCAATTTTGGAGTTCCACGGGCTATTCTCTGCGATAACGCTACAGTTTTTCGTAGTAATCAATTTTTAAACTTTCTCAGATCCTTTCACATAGATTCTCCAGTATATACACCCTATTATACTCCACAGGCCAACACTGTTGAGCGATATAACCAAAGTGTCGTTACGTGTTTGAGCATATTAGTCGGAGAAAACCAAAGAAGTTGGTCAAAATTGTTACCTAAGGTCAAACTATATCTCAATTCATGTATTAACTTAGCCACTGGTTTTACACCAAACTTTCTAATGTTTGGTAGGGAAATTTTTATAGATTCTACTCATGCTAATAGGCAGACTCGAGGCATCAATTTAGCCGAAAGTCGGTCTCAACATGCGTCTAATCTTTCTTCCCTTGCTGAGATTTATGCGAAGGTTGCCGATAACCTTTCTATGGCTTTCCTCCGAAATTCTCAGACATACAATAAAAACCGTTCGGCTATCACTCTCAACGTTGGTGACATTGTATGGAGGCGAAACTTTTCCAGATCGTCTGGTATGGATTACTTTTCCGGTAAACTTGCTCCACGTTTTGTTAAATGTCGTGTTGTAAGGGTCATTTCCAGAACCACGTATGTCTTGCATGATTGTGATTCGGTACATTCCGGACGATATCACATCAAGGACATTCTTAAATGAATTCCCCACATGATTTTTATCTTAGACTCAAGTCCTATCTTTGACTCAAGTCCTTTGTTTGACCCTTTGATTTCCAGTCTTTTTTGTGTCAGAATCCGTATCTTACTGGAGTTATCGCTTCAACTTAAGTCGTTACTTTTAACTTAAGGCTAAAAATAGACAGCGACATCTAGTTGTTAAAATAAACTTTTTGTTGACAACTTCTTGTTTACTGCCACTATTTTGACCACGCCCACATAAGGCGTTACTTTTAGTGTTTAGTGTTGGGACACTGTCGATAGATTTTTGTCGATGATTTGAATTTCTATAACAAAGTGTTTAGTGTTGGGACATTGTCGATATTTTTTGTCGATAATTTTAAATTGCTTAACGAAATGTTTTCTTACTAAACCTTTCATCTTTTATCATCAAAACTTATCATACACTCTTTATCATTCTGTTATTTTCTTATTTCGTCTGAAGAAGTTTTTTTTTTTTTTTTCACAATTTATTATTAGTTCTTTGACTGATGTTGTTAATTTGTGTTTGGTGGATATTATGACTGAGGTCGTATTTTATTCTTTGTTTTTGAATTTATCTAAGGGATACTATGATTTAATTAGGCTAGTTAGGTACTTCTAGATTAATTTATATCCTTTAGTTCCTAAGTCGTTATTCATAGGTTTAGAGGACACGTCAGGAGCTCGCATTGGTAACGTTTAGATTGGAGGCGCTTCAAATTTATTCTTTATCTGCTGCACTTCGATGCTGCTTATTAGGTTTATGTAACTTATCTACTAGACATATTTAATTCCTTATTTTTTTTTCTTTTTCTTTTCTTCCCTCTTTCACATACTTCGTACACATTCTTCTATGGTATTGTCACTCTTATAGTGATATTCCTATTTTTTTCATAATAACAATCCTTTGGTGTTGTTCCTAATTTTAGTGATGCGACTCATATTGAGTTGTTGTTCCTTTATCGACATATTTTTTTTTTGCTGGAATGGGTGTGATGCAGTATAATTCCTGCAAGTAGATACCTTTTGTTGTCATTTCGATTAAATTCTTTTTACGAGTCATTCGGTCAGCTTTTTTACTTTTTCGTTTTTTTTGAAATATTCAAAAAATTGACAATTGTTCTGTACATTGTCAAGAAGAAAAAAATGCAACGCATTCTGTCGTTGGAATTCCTATTGTGTGGATATTTTATTCAATAATATTTAATCTTTTTCGAAAGTTAGTTTCAAATTTTAACCACCACTATATGTGAGTAGCCAGCGGATACGTTCCCTGGAATTTCTCGTCACTTTTTTTCTTTGATTGTTTGAAAGGCCACCTTTTTTGGCCTTACCCTGCCATTTATTGTTCGCCTGTCTTCTTCCTTCGTCTGCCGGCCGCAGAAGTCCGAGCGAGCTTGCGGAGAGAAGCGCAGGATCGTTGCCGAGCAAGGTCGACGATACAGGTGCCTAACGGACACATCAGGTGCTAAATAAGACATTTGTGTGGCGCAATAACGCCCAACCATCAATATAATAGAAGTTTTCTGTGTTATACCGTCGTGTGACATTTTAATTTTAAGTTGCTTTCCTAAATTCTTAATATCAGATCTTATTCTCTTTCAAATTTATATTAACGAAATTATGTAAAGAAAAACCTTTATCTTGAGCTTATTTGTGTTAAATAATTTATAGAGCGGCACGAATTTCGTACGATTGCAATCGAATTTAAATTCGTCTATATATTTAAATTCCTAAAATTTGGAAACATCCATAAGTTTTTTCTCCAAAAATCTTCTTGTGATATATTTTTTTTGGTAGCCTTATACAATTTCCAACGACTAAATATTTTCATTTTTTGACTTATTTCTTAATTATTTCGGTTGTTCTTTTTATTAATAAATTTTACGTGTACCAGCTGCGTGAGTTTGATTTTTTAGCTAGCTCACGTCGGGGTTCGAGTCCCCGGCGTGTTAGCAGCCACCTCTACGCTGCACTACCTACCCTACCTACCTACCCTACCTACCTACCCTACCTACCTACCTACCCTACCTACCTACCCTACCTACCTACCCTACCTACCTACCCTACCTACCCTACCTACCTACCCTACCTACCTACTCTACCTACCTACCTACCCTACCTACCTACCTACCTACCTCCCTAACTCCCTACACTACCTACCAAAAAAAAAAAAAAAAAAAAAAAAAAAAATTGATGTTGGCCGATTCTCATAGATACCGGATAAGCACAAAAAATTTCATCAAAATCGGTTAAGCCGTTTCGGAGGAGTATGGCAACGAAAACTGTGACACGAGAATTTTATATATTAGATTATTAATTGGTAACATGAGGGAGAAGGGGGGGAGTAAATCAGTTTCCCTAGGCATAGGGGTGACAAGATGGAAAAGGTTAGGAACCACTGCTCTGGCATGACATGATCCCTAACATGGATGATAATTCACTTTAAGCTCACTTCACCAAAGACTTAACGGTGAGAATTTTGCACAATAGACCGGCTGTAGTCTAAGGCGTTTCACACACGATCAAAAAAGCATCATCGAGTATAGACTCGGTGGTGCTTTTTTTGTTTTCGGCAAATTAATTCTTAGGAATTTATTTGGCACAGTGCTTCAAAGGAAGGTGAGTGGTAGATAGATATCTACTTCTTATATTATGAAAGGAATGTGATCGCGGGTGTGTTGCCCCTACTAAAAAGCTAAAATGTCTCATGTGCCAGTAATTACCCGGCTCCAGGGCCTTCTTTTCCATTAGCCACTCTGGGCAAGTGCCCAGGGCCGCTGGATTCATGGGGCGCCATTTCCTACCAGCGTCGGAGATAGGGTCTATCAGAGGCAGGGTGCTACAAATTTCGAGCTCACTTCGGGCGCTCTTGCATCCTAGATTCTCCATAGGGGCCCCAGTATCCTAAAGTGCCTAGGGCCTCCAATAGGCTAAAAACGGCCCTGCCAGCACCCATACCAGACACCAACCAGACCATTGCTACTCCGGACTCTACTTCTCATGTTAGTATAGAATACTAGCTTTTGCCCGCAGCTTTGCCCGCGCAGAGGCCGAAAATTGTCTCATGGTAACGTACTACCCGTATAAACATTCATGCTTTGTCCTAACACAGCTCACGGTCTATCCGTGTGCCTCCAATACCGCTCAGCCGTTAGGACCGGAAAAAGTAACACAGTGACAAACAGGCATTCGCATTTATAATATTAATTCTAGTATGGAAATATGGATGAAAAAGCACGCCTCCTACATGCTACGGAAATAATATTTATCATACTTATCACAACAAAAACTATCGGATTTACTATCTATATGGGTATGAATTAACAAATTAGCGTCCTTGGACTTTGTTAGTTACCTTGATTTCAGCATGACAAATTTGTCATATCAATTGTTATTTGAAAACATACTATCTAGTGACGTGAACTAAGTTCTAATATCTCTACGCAAATACTAGTAGGCAGTTTGATAAAAGTATTCGGATAAAAAAAAATTGTCATTGTTTTCAAGGGCTTTGTAACGACAAGGCTCTTAAAAAAAATACGATCTGTTTTTTTTTCTCATGTTATTGGGTAGTAAACAGGCGGGCGATCCTCCACATGTAAATCCAAAGGTATCTAAGATGCCAGACCAGAGTGTGAAGGCTCCCACAGACAGGCGCGACGCGACAGCTCTACACAAAGGCGCCGCTCGTCGCGCGACACGCGGTGCCTTTGTGTCGGGCGTCGCGTCGCGCCAGTGTGTACGAGCCTTGAGACATTACCTCAGATGAGGCGTTGTTGGATCTTTCACTCACGTGAGTTAACGACGACACGATCTCCTGCACGACATTCCACGATACGACCTCCTCCACGGCGGTCTTCCAGAACCCGTTCGACGTGGCTACTTCATCTTCGTCCAGCTCCAGTTCTACACCTGCCGTTCCTAATACACCACGCTGCATATCCCGATCTGAAGCTCCTATTCAACTTTTATAATTTGTGTTGTACTCTTTTACTAAAGAAATGTGACTAACAATTAGCCCTCCGGTTAATCGTAACGTAACAAGGGAGAGCACAAAAATAAAGTATTTTGTACTTTTGAACTAACTTTAAAGAAAGGAGGAGGTTCTCTTAATTACACCAGCAACATAGGTAGTTATTCTTCAAACAGGAACACACCAACGCTACTTGGCGGCAGAAATACTCGGTTAACATAACCATAACATAACGCCTGTAATCCTTGAAGGGTTATGCGGAGGTGTACCTATAGTACACCTACATTTCGCCAGATATGTTTAAGTTCCATGTAATAGCCCCCCCTATGGCTATCAACCAGGCTTAAATACACTTCGCCAACGAATCGAACCAAGGGTCTCATGTTCAGCTGTATGGCTTGCGACCACTAGGCAAACGAGGTAGCTAGTCTCAAGTTAATCAGTGGTAAACAGGCTTGCGACCCTCCTAAGGTAAAGGTCACCTTATAAGAAATATATCACTACATAAGTACATATTATAAAACAAAGTCCCCCGCCGCGTCTGTCTGTCTGTCCGTCTGTACGTGATAAACTCAGAAACTACGAACGGATTTTCATACGGTTTTCACCAATGGACGGGGTGATTCATGAGGAAGGTTTATGTGTATAATTCATTTCAGTTTTGTGTAAATTGGCTGAAATATGACAATGATAGTTGAAGAAGTCGGAAGAAATCCGGCCGTTTGAAAGCTATCTCGGGTTGCACTGCAGAAACCGTTAGATGATAAATAATAATGGTGGGATTGTTACTCACAAATAGGTCAAAAAAAAAACCGCAATAGCATGTCTACCATTAAGGCGAACGCCCTTATTGGCAAAACTTTGTCCTTTGCATTATGTAATTTGGTCAAATAGTTTAAAAGTTTAAAAATCGCGATAGTGCACGTGTCGCCGCTATGTCCTAAAAAATCCTTCTAATCATCATCTTGCAGGACTGGAAAAAAACAAAAAATACTCCAAGTAGGATGAACATCAGTTACATTTTAATGTAAGCCACATGCTCGCGCAACAGGCTGTTACGCTATTACGTCTGAAAAAAAGTAGGCATATAATTAAAATTATATGCTCTACTACTCGTGCGAAGCCGGGGCGAGTCGCTAGTCTGTTATATTTTAATTAAGTCCCCTCTATACAGAATTTCGGCCATGGCAGCAAATCTCAGCGGAGTCTAGACTAGCCATCGATTATTATAGTGCACAAGTATGCGCGCAATCACAGGTGCATTCTCTGTTCCTTTACTTTCATAGTCCGATGGGACGACAATCCGACACGACCGGAGAGAGATCAGGCGCAGGACCAATGGCTTAACGTTGATTCCTTGGCACGGGGATATCACACCGCCAACTTCTAAACTCCGGGCTGTTACTGTTATACCAAAAGTATCTCAGAGAAATTGCCCAAAAAAGAGACATTATTTTGAACGTTTTCTTTTCTTTACACCGGCGTAATGGTACACTGGCGGACTAAGAGAGGAGGGGACACGTGCCGTCCGCCCCGTCAATCAAATCCCATACTAGACTAAAATATTTTTAGTCACTAAAAGGCATTTTGTAGTTGGGGGCCGAGCATGTTAAATATAAACGTAGGGTGCTAAAATTTTCGAACTAGTCAAAAGAAACCCTTACCTGTCCGAGGCTGGATACCGAAATTTTTGAGCTCGTTTCGCTCGCACTTGCATCCTACATTTTCAAACTTGTCTATATACATCGACAAAGTAATTTCTATTTCTGTATCCAATGGTAAAAAAAACACCTAACGTTTTCGAGGCAGCGTGCAAAGTATTTTGACGTTCATTGGTAGGTATTCTTCAAACCTGACCACAGAAACGCTGGTTAGCGGCGGAAATACTAAGTTATGGTGGCAGTTCCTTCGCCGGATGGGCTCCACCACAAGGAGCTCTACTAAGCTGAAGGAAAGTTTAGAATGTTTTCCATTGGGATGTATATTCTATACTACAATTCTGCCCGCGACGTCGTCCGCGTGGAAGTCGTGACACACCACAACATACATACTAAATATTTTTTTTTTTTTCTATGACAACTCGTAGTTTTGACCACTGGGGGTCGTGGCTACTTAGCCGGACTGTCCTATCGTTGCCTTTTGGATTTTACTCTAAAGGGCCTCCAGCCAGGAGCGGAACAATTTAAAACTAAACTTATAAGTTAAATGACCGCACGCTAAGGGCACCCCCTGTGGGGTACGGACCTCGGCTTAGGGCGTCATTGAGAGAGGGCAGCATACATACTAAAATAACAGCCACATTTTTATAAAACTTTCCTGTATACTACGTTTGTGGTTTTGTTCTCACCAACCAAAATATGAAGAGACTCAGGACTGGAGACGCGGGAGCAAGCGACGTACAGTTGTCCGTGTGAGAAGCAGCTCGTCCTGAGGTCGACACCCGCAGCCTTCAGTAGTAATTTCCCATTGCTTGTGAAGTTTTTTGTTTTTAGTAAATTAATGAACGCCTGCGTTACTGCATAAACAGATACTTACGGATTATTCCTGACGAACATCTAACACTTAAATAATGTTATAACAGTAGATTGTAAACACACGGAATTTCTCATTAACAGTCACCTAACCTAATTTTTATTATAACCAAAGATGACAGAAGAGGCCTAAACCTATTTTTTTTTTGTATGCGTTCTACGAACTATCATATAATAATATAACATAATGTAAAGAAAGGGAAGCATACAAAATATCAATTGTTGGGAATCGAACAAAGGTTTGCAAAGCAGTCGTCGAACTTTTAAGCTATTTTGTTTGTTGAAAGTTGACTAAAATAGCCGTCCTTATATTCCAGTAGGGTAGGTACTGCTCGATTTTTGCGACCAATATTATACCGAATAAAAGATGCGTCAAGATGACCCCACTGACCAATAACGACCGCCGCATGTCGTCGAAAAGCTCTTTTTTTGACTTTCATTTGTAACTATGGGGGTAAATTTCAAATCATTGTGAGAAAAATGTGATTCCTAAAACAAAAACCTGCATCATTGTAGGCAAAAAAATAATTCGTTACAGTAAAAAATACTTAAAAAATTACGTTTTACTCTACGAATAACAAAACAAACTAATCATCGTAATATAACTAATAATGCAAGCATAATGCATCACAATAATGGTGTCTTTTTTTAGAGGAACCGCCAAAGTAACAACTATTGTTACTCCTCATACCTGGCCGATGATAAGCGACGACTTGCGAAGAAGGGGGAGGGGGCTGTAAACGTATTCTCATCTTAGAGAATATAACACCGGAGAATACTTACGAACACGTCTACCTCTGTAAAAGTGCAAGAACAAATGTTCTAGTACCTACGTTCATAAAAACCACTCCGTCCAAGATAAGAGCGTCGCATTCGAAGAATCTGATAAGACCGAATGCCTAGCCAACAGCCTAGAGTCCCAATGTTCTCCTAGTTCTCAACCAGTAGACCAAACGCACCCTGCCAAGGTTGATTCTGAAGTCGAATGTAGAGCTTCCCTCCCACCCGTTGAAGACCCAGACGATCCACTGCCTCCCGTCACTCTAGACGAAGTGCTCGACTTCATTAAAAAAGCTACACTCTCGGGAAGCCCCCGGCACGGACGGTATCACCAATAAGGGATACAAACTGCTCCCTGCTTCTCTAATAATACTAATGACCGCGATCTTCAATGGCACCTTGAGCAAAAACATCTTTCCGCAAGCGTGGAAAGAGGCCACCGTAATCGGTATCCCTAAGCCAGACAAGCCCAAGTCTGATCCCACGAGTTACCGTCCCATCAGTCTCCTCAATGTTCTTGGCACAATCTAAGAGAGGCTTATTTATAAGCGTCTCAAAGACTTTGCCAAAGAAAAGAGCCCCATCCCCAACGAGCAGTTTAGTTTCCGAACCGAACACTCTTGGATCCAATAAGTCTACCGCATCATAGAGCGAGACTCAACGAGTGCGTTTCGCTATCGTATGTGTTCAAGACGCACATCTCCGACCATCGTGCCGTCGGACTAACGGTGGCTACGAGTGTAAACAATAAAGGCTCCCACAGACAGGCGCGACGCGATAGCGCGACCCAAAGGCGTCGCTCGTCGCGCGACGTGCGGTGTCGTTGAGCCGCACGCGATTCGCGTCGCGAGTCG
Source organism: Dryobotodes eremita (assembly GCA_917490735.1). NCBI lineage: Eukaryota > Metazoa > Arthropoda > Insecta > Lepidoptera > Noctuidae > Dryobotodes > Dryobotodes eremita. Next base: position 8,974,206 of record OU823261.1, read on the forward strand.
CGCCTGTTTGTAGAAGCCTTAATACGTATTTAAAGGTGATTAGTGGTAACAAAACGCGAGAAGTGATTAGTGACAAACTTGTAAAACAAAACTGCATATGACTGGAAGCAACTACTCGTAGTTTCATGCCGATTAATGTTGTTCCAAAAATTGTGTGCTGTGTTTTCCCAAATGTTTAAGGAAAGTACGGTTACAGACACAAATTATAATAAAAAGAATAACACAACCATGGATAGATAAATAAAATATACAATGTTGTGCCGTAGGGATAACTTATTTAGAATATGGAAAGCATCACCAAAAAACATGAATAAGCGATTAGAATATACAAAATTTTGAAATACGGTAACTCAATTTTTAAATGAGGCAAGAAATAGATAATAAAAACAAGCAAAAATAAAAAATAAATGTAAGGGGAATTTTAGAAAAATATGGCTAAACATTAACTCTTGGTTGAGTCGAAACAAAACTATTCTAGACGATATGATAATAAGGCATTTAGAGAAAACTGACAGCATTATTGAAATCTGTACGAATTTTGCAAAGACTTTTACTGAGGAAATTCAAGGTATTAAATTCGTTTGTGACATAACATTATTAGACAGAAAGAATTATGTTAAGCCGAGTGAAGTGAGTTTTAGGTCTATTCCTGTAAATTCGTCAGACATAGAAAAAGTAATTTGTCGTGTGACAAAGTGATAAAGCACCGAGGTTGGATGGAGTGAGGGTAAAAGACATTAAATACCTATGAAAACAATTAAGTCCTATTTTAACTAAATTCATGAACATGTGTTTGACTGAGAGTTTTTATCCTGATGAGTTAAAGAATGCGATTATACGCCCTATTTATAAATCTGGATGCCACCTGGAATATGTGAATTATAGGCCCATAGCCATACTGTCATTGATAAAATAGTAGAAAAAAATATTGTCTGCCAAATGAATAAATTCTTGGAAAGTCATAGTGTATTTCAGATACACAATATTAGTTTCGTAAAGGGCGCAATACTATCTCGGCCCTGAGAGTGTATAGTGACTATTTTAATGACTGCCTAGACTCTGGTAAACAGCTGATAGCGCTTTTTATTGATTACAAACAGGCATTCGACACATTAGAGCACGACATACTGCTACATGCGATGGATAAATGCGGAATACGTGGTCCCACTAATAAATCTCTCAAAAACTATCTGACTAATAGAAAATACGCACGATCATAGCTGGTGTGACTGGGGAGGAGGCGGCTGCGGATCTCGGTGTGCGGACCGGCACCCTAATTACGTAACATACTACCTACCACAATCTGAATCATTTTGAAGCCTATTGCTAATCCATTGCTTCATAAGTTCGAAAAATTTGTCTACTCAACAACGTAAATAACGCAATGAATGTTGTTGAACTGTCAAAATAAAACCCATTCCTACTGTTAGTGTGTTACGTAATTACCCCGCTGATCAGTGTTTGGGCGAGTAGGTTATACATACCTGTAGGTATGCACGTGAACAGTGTGTCGAATGTTGTAAACAAGTGTCGAGTGTTTATGTATGCAGACGACATGTGTGTGGCTTATTCTATGAAGGATATTTTGTAGGTACAACAATACGTATAGAAGGACTTCGAACGTATCACCAAATGGTCACATGACAACGGAATTATATTAAATCTATCCAAGACAAAATGCATGCATACACTCGTACCATAATCTAGATCTAGAAGCTAAAATTGTACACAGAATGGATCTTGATGTAATAAGCCATACATACGAATGCCTGCATAATGATAACGTTAATTGCTTATGTGTGAAATTGGAGTATATTACCACGTTTATATTTAGGCCTTAATATTGATTCCAATTTTAATTGAAAAACGCATGTAACTGACATCTGTAACAAGTTGAAATATGTATTAGGGAAGTTCTATCAATTAAACAATGTGATGAATAAACAGACGCTATTGATTGTATATTATGCACGTGCTAACTCACTAATCAGTTATGGACTTGTTGTGTATGGGCGAATGTTTAAAACGTACTTACAAGACATAAAACAATTACAGATAAGACTAATCAAGTTCCTAGTTAGCAAAAAGGTTAAGAAAAAATTTAAAAAAAGGATATGAAAAATTATTCCCCATTTGTAAAATCCTACCAATAGATAGGAAAGTTGAGTATTTGACAAGCGTACTCGTAAAACACTTTTTTAGTGATGAGTATAAGTTACCTGTTGAAAATAAAATATATAATACAAGAACTGTCAAAGAGAAAAGACTAGTTCAGGAGTCACTAAATGGCGGACCGCGGTCCGCATCCGGGCCGCCGACCTATTTTTTGTGGACCTTAAGTAAACAGTAAAATTTAATCTAATCTATTGAAATATATATTTTTTCAGTTTTAGGTTGCACCAACTTCAAACTTCAGACAGATGATAGTTCAAAGTAAAGAAAAAAACATTTTTCACATTAGTAATATTAATTATTTACTTTTATATTTTTGTTCTTTATTACCTCATAAAACAATATTAAAGTTTTTGGTTTACTAATTTTTTTTTAAATCTTGTTTGCTAGTAATGGTCTACTAAACGGACCGCAAAAGTCATCTTATATGTTTAAAAAAAACGGACCCCCAATGAAACTAATTGGGAATCCCTGCACTAGTTCAACCGAAAATAACAAATTAGTAAGGGGAAAGAATTTCAAGATATTTAGTGCCAAAGGTATTTAATAAAATAGACATGTTAAGAGAAAACCTTAAATTAAGTAAAGGTATGTTGAAAACAAAATTAAGGAGTTTAATTCTCAATAGCGAAGACTTGTAGTATTATTATGTGGTGTTAAAATTGTAGTAGTTTTATGGTCAGTTTTTAAGTTTTTATTAATTAACAAGCGCTTCTCGCCATCAAACAATATAGTTTGGCGAGTAAAATTGTAAGAACAAAAATTATGTATGTTTGTGAATAATAAATAAAATAAAAATGACGACGGGCGTGTTATTATTCAACATAGCAAAAGCATTCGACAAAATCTGGCACAACGGCTTATTATATAAACTTTACCTACTCGGGGTGCCAGACTGCCTCGTGTTCATCTTACAAGACGTTTTATCGGATCACACCTTCCACTATTGCATCGAGGATTCACTTTCCGCCCCTCACCCCATTCGTGCGGGAGTCCCTCAGAGCTCCGTGATATCTCCTCTCATATTCACGTTGTTCACCAGCGACATTCCCTAGAGCAGGGATGGCGAACGAATGGCACGCGTGCCGCTGGTGGCACGTGACAAAATAATTTGGGCACGGCATCAATTGAAGAACTTAGGTACTTAAGTCACAGTAACACACATAGAAATCTGAGTGCGCCCTCTAGCATAGGCGCTTCGATTTCGGCTATCGCATATATATAATTATATTTCAATGGGCTATCGTCGCCGCATAAATGCAAAGGAAAACGTGAACCTGATATAATTTTTTTGGCATCTAGTTTGTAACAGCAGAAGTGCCACTAATTTGTTCTTTCATTTAAATAAATAAAACACGGTAAATGTTAAGAAGACTGAATAATAGTAAAGGTCTATTTCTGTTTGCAAACAAGGAGGATTATTCTGAAACTATGTCGCTAGTTTTCCATTAGTCAAGAAGTCAAGATTGTTTGTTGGCACATCATGGCCACATTCAATATTTATTTGGAAAAAGTGGCACGTGGATGTATAGAGGTTCGCCATCCCTGCCCTAGAGTAAGTGCTCATATACTTGTGCGGCACGCACCAACGGCAGAGGCAACTGCAGCCGTTGACGACTGTCGACAGCTGCAGTATAATACATTGTTATGTGAATTATAATACATTATAATATAATGCAATATAACATTATTATTGCACTTGTTTAAGTGGGCGACGGACAGCGGGAAGCTGTGCACATGTAACATCTATCTATAATATAGCACATCGGTTTTGCAAGGCATGAATCTTTCAGTCCCCCAGCAGCATGTTGAAATTACATTTATAAATGACATAAATGAAAAGTAAATTAACAAGCAGTGACTTATCACTGCTTGTTAATTCACTTTTCTTTTTCCTACAATACGATCGATTAACGATATTTTACTTTTGAACTATTTTGTTAAATACAATAACACAGGTTTTTCTTTTAGCTGTAACTTTTTTCCCATAGTGAATTGAGACTGAACGCCGTCGCGCCGTAGTAGTAGGTAAGTGACAGTTACTGTTGCTTATTACCACGGCGTTCAGTCTCAATTCACTGTGAGGAAAAAAGTTTTTGGAGTTAAAGATGATCCTAAAATCCTCCCTAAGTGTTTTGGCGCGGTAAGAAATGACTTTTGTATACAGTTTTTTCCAACTTTAACTTTGTTAAGCAACCACTAGAAATTAAAGGAGGATGGACAAAAATGTATGGATGCGTCCCCAGCCACCAATAGTAACCAAACATTGATAAATGATTTTATTTCTGTAAGTAGGTTTGAACAAAACTTTTACACGTCAAACATATTTCAAAAACTAGATGAGGTCGGCGTTTCCTATCTGACTACTCTGAGAAGAAAGGCCGAAACAAACTCAGAGGTCACAGTCTCTATTAAAGTCCAGACATAATCTTGGTCAGATCATGTGAAGACCATGTAGATTTGTGTCTGAAATGGTCTTTTAAGCAAAAACCACGCAAATTTAGTGAACCTGTCCAGTCAGTGCACGCATTTGTCAGTAATCGTGCAGCTCAACTCAGAACTTAAGGAGCTCAACGATTGTTGTTGTGATGTTGTTGAATAGCTTCAACAACAACATTTATGTCCGGTTACTATTGGTCGCTGGGGACCCGCCATACATTTTTGCCCATCATTTATTTCTAGTGGTTGTTTAACTTTCAATAATCATGAATGTGAGAGTCAGTCGCCGCACCTAAGGGGGATTCCAAAGTTACACCTAGTAAAAGTTGTAAAAAAACTTACCTATGTATAAAAAAAAAGTAAAACCTTATGGGAGGATTTTAGGATCATCTTCAACCCAAAAAAAAATGTCAGCTGCATGGAAGTAGGGGGAATATATGTCAGTCACGTAAATGAACATGATTATTGCGATGGCACATCAGGCTAAATACGAAACCATGGGTAATAAGACTAATAAGGCTAAGTTGTCAAAGGAACCTTGATCTCAATTTTTAAGGAAAACGAAACGAATAAAATTATGATGATTTAGAATGAATGTTCCTTCCTTTAGGATTTTTTTTCTTAATATATGGTAACAACACACTTAATAGCTCTTCAAATGATGATACGCTCTAAAGTATTCACCAAAAAAAAACATGTATCCATTTTCGATAAAAATTATAAAAAAGAGCAACACGCTTATTGCGATTCATGAGAGAGCGGTCACGTAAAGCAACGTTCACGAATCACAGAAACTGGTCACCTCATGCTACGGCAGTAGGACGCCTTGTGTTATGGCGCCGCAACGCAACGCTCATTAGCGCGTTGCGTTGCGGCGCGGCGCAGCAACATAATCGCAGCGATCGGCATACTCGATATGAGTTCATCGAAATCACGTTGCGGAATGGCCGCCCACGTCCGTTGTAACAGGCGAAAAAGATTTTCTGGTGTGTGTAAATGCGAAAGTAAGTTTGTTTGTTTGTTTGTTACGCTTTCACACCAAAACGGCGGCGGAACGGATTTGAATGAAATTTTGCACACAGATAGACTAGGTATGACCTGGGTAAGGGCATAGGCTACTTTTCATCCTGGATCGTAGACGAAGTCGCGGGCAACAACTAGTAAATATATAATTATGATAATATTATTAGTAGATACCATTGCGGTTTTTTTTCAATCATTTAAGATTTCTGAATGACGGTAAGGTCAGCTGTTTAACTTCTGACCTTTATACAAGAAATCTATTTTTGCAAACTAATACCTACTGCAGTATAATTCCTGCAATTAGATACTTTTTGTTGTCATTTCGATTAAATTCTTTTTACGAGTCATTCGGTCAGCTTTTTTACGTTTTCGTTTTTTTTGAAATATTCAAAAATTGACAATTGATCTGAACATTGTCAAGAAGAAAAAAATGCAACGCATTCTGTCGTTGGTATTCCTATTGTGTGGATATTTTATTCAATAATATTTAATCTTTCTTCGAAAGTGAATTTCAAATTTTAACCGCCACGATATGTGAGTAGTCAGCGGATACAATCGACTGTACGTTCCCTGGAATTTCTCGTCACTTTTTTTCTTTGGTGAGTAATCCCTTTATAGGTTCCGTATTCTTGTTACTTGTGCCTTCTTCTTTAATCTAATAAGATTTCCTTTTTCTTAGATTGTTTGAAAGGCCACCTTTTTTGGCCCACCTGCCATTTATTGTTCGCCTGTCTTCTTCCTTCGTCTGCCGGCCGCAGAAGTCCGAGCGAGCTTGCGGAGAGAAGCGCAGGATCGTTGCCGAGCAAGGTCGACGACACAGGTGCCTAACGGACACATCAGGTGCTAAATAAGTCATTTGTGTGGCGCAATAACGCCCAAACATCAATATAATAGAAGTGTTCTGTGTTATACCGTCGTGTGACATTTTAATTTTAAGGTGCTTTCCTAAATTCTCAATATCAGATCTTATTCTCTTTAAAATTTATATTAACGAAATTATGTAAAGAAAAACCTTAATCTTGAGCTTATTTGTGTTAAATAATTTATAGAGCGGCACGAATTTCGTACGATTGCAATCGAATTTAAATTCGTCTATATACTTAAATTCCTAAAAATTTGGAAACATCCATAAGTTTTTTCTCCGAAAATCTTCTTGTGATATATTTTTTTTGGTAGCCTTTTTACAATTTCCAACGACTGAATATTTACATTTTTTGACTTATTTCTTATTTATTTCGGATGTTCTTTTTAATAATAAATTTTACGTGTACCAGCTGCGTGAGTTTGATTTTTTAGCTAGCTCACGCCGGGGTTCGAGTCCCCGGCGTGTTAGCAGCCAGCTCTACGCTGCACTACCTACTACCTAAACAGAGTACAAAATGTAGCTTATTCCTCGTAGCGTATACCAGACATGCCTTTTAATTTCTGTCGTTTACATATTTGCCGCCAATTTTGAACTTAGAACTGTTAAATATTCAAATTTGTTGGAATTTAGAATATCAAAATAATTGAAAGAATTAGAATTAATGCAATTGTTTAGTCACAGCGTTGTTTTGAATCTGTCAGGATACGTACGAAAATGAATCTTAGTAAGGAAAATGTCCGTGAAATAATTTTCTATAACTTCCGAAGAAGCCTAACACGGCTTCAGTGTTTCGAAGTGCTAACATCTGTGTTCCATGATAAAGCCTCATGTCTGCGGACTGTCGAACGCTGGTATTTAGAATTTCAGCGTGGACATACCAGTCTTGGTGACAGATCTCGTGAAGGACGTCCAAAATCCGCCTTCACTGAAGATAACTTCGTTGCTGTGAGACAACTAATCCTCGAACAGACAGAGGAGCGTCAAGCGACTAACAGCTGATAGCACGCGCGCGGTCTGTACGGTTAAATAAAGAAGAATAATGCATGGTAAAAGTGGAATAATTTTGTTTATAAAAAGGAATTAGTAACTAAATTAAATTACAGCTGATGGTGTATTATTCTTGTTAGGTACTCAATATTCTATTGCCTGATAGGGGTCATGCACTTGATAATTTAAAAAAAAAAATGTTTCTTTGGGAAAGTTGTTTGTTATGATGAGTACAAGCATGTGTTTAAGTACCAGTCACTCTATATGTATAAGGACCGCAGCAGGTGGCGTTCTGTAATTTCTGCCTACCCCCATGAAGGGAAGAAGGCGTGAGTTTATGAATGTATGTGATGATCTTCAATGGTCGTACATAGTTTGGTATACATACCTATTTATCTGACCAAGATTATGTCTAGACTTTAAAAGAGACTGTGACCTCTGAGTTTGTTTCGGCCTTTCTTCTCAGAGTAGTCAGATAGGAAACGCCGACCTCATCTAGTAAAAAAAATATGATTGACGTGTAAAAATGTTTGTACAAACCTACTTACAGAAATAAAATCATTTATCATTTATATATTTTTTCATGGAGAAGGTTGTTATAAGTTTTTTACCTACGCGGGCGAAGCCGCAGGCAAAAGCTAGTACCTTTAATATACACACATCAAAAGTGTCTACGGATCAAGGTATTTTTTACAAAATATTATATTGCCTTTATTTATTTAATTTTATGTCCATTTAGATTTATTAAATAAAATGTTTTCTAATGTGTAAATCGACGAAGTACTCTCTGCTTTTGCAAGACATTTCGCGATTTTTGCATAAGCTGGATTTTTTACCTTAGTTAATCCTGATATTAAAATGTGATAAAAAAATAAAAATATAAGTTTTTAAAGGTCTTAATTGCGTATAATAAACAATCAGAAGTCTGTATTTCCGCCGTTTCGGCGAATAACACAATTTGTAGCGATTCGATACTTATACTCAATATGAGTTCATCCAAATCACGTTGTAGAAAGGCCGCCCACGTCCGTTGTAAAAGGCGAAAAATATTTTCTGGTGTGTGTGTACGGCAAACATATAAAGCAGAGCTTTTCTTTGAAGCATTTCCCATGCGTGCTCAATGGGATTCAAGTCTGGCGCATGGTAGGACGTTGATATTAGCCGCGGCAGGTGTGTTTGCAACGAGTCTGGCAGCAGTGTCGTGTGGGAGTGCATAATCATGCATAAGCAGAACTGAAGCACCAAATTGGCTCCGGAAAGGAATGACAACATCTGATACAATCGATTCAGCGTAGATCTGTGCATTGAGATTGCCTCTGATCCAAATCAGTTCGGTTCTTCTGCCGATCCAAATACCCGCCCATATCATGATTGTTCCACTACTGAATGCAAGGACTTTCTGGCATGATGTTAAACGTTCTTGGCGTCCAGGGGTCCTCCAATACTGTATAATCCTGGTATCTGTCCTAATACCAAAGCGAGATTCGTCAGAAAAACACACAGAACGCCACTCTTTTTCTGCCCAATTTCTGTGTTCACGAGCCCGTTGTAAACGGACTCTGCGACTGCGGGGCTCAATAGATGGTAAACGTAGTGGCCTTCGCGAACGAAGATTGATTTCATGCAAGCGATTTCTTGTGGTTTGATCGTATCGCTTACCCCTGAAGAACTATTTAGCCTCGTAACCAACAGCATCGCGATTATTGTACGATTTCGTCGAGCAGTAATTTGTTTACAACGATCTTGACTGCGTGTGGTGATGCCAGCTCGTCCTCCATGTCGCTCTACCACGCTGCCAGTGATGTGGTAACGTGTCCAAAGTTGACTTATAACGCTCTACGTAGTGCCCAGAGCGATTGATTGCCACGGCACGTTGCCGTGATCCAGCTTCCAACATTTCCACGACTCTGACCATTTCTTCTCGGCTCAAATGACGTCTTCTCTCCCTAATCCTTTCGTATTGATTCCACTCAGAAGTTTGGCAGAAATTTGACTGATTTGACCCCAAACCCGTTGCAGGATTATATAGGAACACGACTTGACAGAAGATTCTCATCTTTTGACCAAAATTCAAAAACTATTCCCTTTTCAAATGACGAAATTTACTAAAAAAGAAAAGCTACCCATAGGACTTACAAAAAATGTACCTAAGTAATTAGAAAATCAGATTATTAGTAAGTAGCAAAAGCGTGCTTGGCCCCTAGACACTTTTGATGAGTAGGTATGTATACATAAAAAACCAAGGTAAAAACTGATACACGGACTAATTTTTAGGGTTCCGTACCTCAATTAGAAAAAACCGAACCCTTATAGGATCACTTCGTTGTCCGTCCGTCCGTCCGTCAGTCAGTCTGTCTTTTTCTGTCAAGACCCTTTTTCTCAGGAACGCGTGGAAGAATGAATCAAAATGAAATTAATATCAAATAAGTAGATCCCTTAGAGCTCTAAAAAAGTCAAGCTTCTAAGTCAACGCAATAAAAAAATACGGCCATTTATGCGACATTTATTGATACTCGCAAATAAATAAAAACCTACCTACAAATTCACATCTGAGAGAATTGACCGTGACGTAGATCGATGCATGGGAGAAAAGTTCTTCAACTAGAAAGTTAAGTTTGTTCTTGGAATTAGTTGGGATCACAGTTTGGAATACATTCATTCCAATTACAGAACCCTTCATTGTGTGTGGTCCGCACGCAATTGGCCGGATTTTTGTTGGAAATAATAAGATAATTTATCATGATTCACACAAATAAATGATGTGGAAGGTTATAGAATTATTAACACGTGCCAACAGACTGCCAAAACGTTATCAAATGCCTACTCATTACAAGAAAACAGAATGAGATCTGTTTAATTATAATATCATTAATTAACGGACTAAAAATAACTCTTGTAAACTAGTTGTTTATAATTTGCACATTTGTCCATGACAACAAGCCATTGCCACGTATATCGCAAATATAATTAAGTATCCTTATTATGTCTAATTATAATGCGATGATGGTGATGGCAGGTAGAGCAGAGCCCTAACGGAATGTTTGCCGAGAAACAGTAGGAGCATTGGCAGACCAATAATCAGGTGGACGACCTACAGAAGATCGCGGGGAAGACCTGGATGAGACTCGCACTGACCAGGGATGCATGGCACAGAAGAAAGGATGCCTGTACTCAGCAGTGGATAGAACAAGGCTGCCAATGATGATGATCATGGTGATAATGTAAAATAGTCTAGTAACCATTTACGTCTGGCACCAACATCTGAATTTGATTTCCTCGAAGACCCAGGCAGAGGTGTTGGCCCATGTTATACGAAGCGAGTCGATATATCAGCATTGACCGGGCACAATTCCAGACTCTTTGACCACAGAACGTTGTTCATCAGCATCAGATATTTATTTTTCTCATTTGAAATATCACAACAAACAGAAAAACAAAAAACCCAGTTGCAACTAAAAACCTTAAAACTAGATTACTTTTCAAGCAGTCTGATGGAGTTTATGGTAGTGATTGTAGTTCAATCTCAGATTTGATGCCAACAAAACCAACGGATAAATAGAAAAGCGTAAGAATATGACCCCGTCTTGACTGTCGCGCATTCTGGTAATTACTCAAGAAACTTTTTTTGTTTGGTTACAGTAGGTAGATCCAATTGAAATGACATTCTCCCCTTTATGGGTACAGGTTGGGTGCGTGTAAGCAGTTATCTCACAACGACTTCGCAGTGTCCTCGCCAAATTTCGGCAAATGCCTTAACGAAGCAGTTGGTTTTTAGAAGCCTCTACACGAAACCAATAAGGAGGGGCAGGGGATAATTCGGGAATTCCATTTATAGCATTACTAGCTTATGCTCGCGACTTCGTCCGCGTGAAATTTTGGCTCCTGACCCACCGAGACGCATCCCATCGCCCGCCCTCTGTTACTTCATCTACATGATGATGATGTCTACATTTATATCTGTTATTTTTTATGGTGTACATAATAAAGAGTATTCTATTCTATTCTACGCTTAGCGTTCTTTCGGATTTTTTTTCTTTCTGCACGGCTCCTTAGGGTCGTAGCGTGATGTTAAATTGCATATAGCCTCCTCAAGAATAGGGCAAAAAACAAATGCAAAAATATTTTTTTAAATACGACTGGTAGTTCCTGAGATTAGCGCGTTCAAACAAACAAACTATTCAGCTTTATTATTATGCTGGCTTGTGTAAAAACTGATATCAAACAAAATATACCAAAGTGTTGAGAACATTTTCACAGCATGAATCACACAGCTCCTATAGTAACATACCAAATAGGTCAAAAAACACTACTGTGAATAACAAAACATATTTATATTGTGCCTCGATGTTTTGACTTTTCAAAATGGAACAACGACTTGCACCATGACTTCACATCCGCAAACATTGCCGGCCCACATTCTAGCCAAAAATAATATATTAAACTCAAAGCTATTTTAAATGGCCTACTTTTTATTTTACACATTGCATCACGCCTGAAATCCCCGAAGGGCTAGGCAGAGGTGTTCCTATAGTACACCCACATTTCGCCAGTTATTTTTAAGCCCCATGTACCTAATATAGGGCGAGTCTATTGCCTTCAACCGGGCACAATCGTTTATCATCATTTGTCATTTGGGTATCACTAATAAGGACTGTATACTTACTTACAATAAATAAAGTTCCGCAGTTAAAATAACACCAAGTTTAGTGTTTTCTGAATAATTATTAATAATTTGTTTATTAAGTACGGAAAAAGAAACTAATTAATTTACGTAGTTCCTAAGCTGCTATTTCCTCATTAATAAAACACGAGTAAGTCTGAATTTATAGAAGATATCTAAACAAAAAATTAATGAAGTTACCACGAAGAATCGTTTTCACACTGCCCAGACACGTCAAAAGATGGAATGTTCCAAAACGTTACCAGCCGCTTGTTGTTGTCAGATTACAGTATGAAATAATGAGGTTACGATTGATATAATTTGTCAACAATGTAACTCATTAAAAACGTAATCAGTAGTAGCAAACAACATGTCTAAATACATAACGCATGCGTGCAAAAATATTCAACGTATTGACGCGACGAGCGGTGTTTACGATCGCTGATCCCCGAATGAGATGCTAATGAAGGTCGAAACTATGTCCAAACTGGATGAAAGCTGTAGAAAGATTCCTTTCATATTTTAATTTATGAACTTTTTATTAGTTTTAGTTAAAAAGAAAACTTCTGAAAGGGTGGCAGACGCACGTGACTACAATAAACAACCTCAAGTTACACAAGTTTTTATATAGGTACAGATTTAAGAGACAGGTCATTCATTTAATAAGATAACAATGTAGTTACCGATAAACTATGTTCGGGTTATTTAAAACAACATGTTTACGGGTCAATTTTCGTGCTAGCTAACAGGCTCATTCATGTTTTGTAAGCGATCAGTCTGTGACAAAAATACAAAGTACGCGCGGGATTTAATGAGTTTAATGTGAAGAATATAATTAGTTATAAAAGTTTGCGCGCCGAGAAAATTGTATACGCACCTAGAATTTTATTAGGGACTTGTTTACTGGCTCTGAGTCGAGTATAAAAAGGCTGGAGCTATTTTTTTGCCAACCATTAGATGAGGATACATCTACGGAGTGTTATTATTATATTGAAACGTTCCCGAGATTCCTAGAAGTCATTAGGTGAGTCTTATTTTTTTTCTAACTTTAATTTCCGTCTCCTATTTTCATCAGTCCTTGTTTTTGTAATAGGTCGTTGGATTCTTTCTGCACGAGAAAAAAATATTAAAAGAGAGTTGCTCTAACCATTTCTGTAAAAATTAAGGATCAAAATCATTTCCCTTCTCCACAGAGCGCCCTTTTCCATAAAAATATTTATTTCTCTATTATTATTCTTCCCCCATTTTCCGTGAGTCTCGTGACCCAGTCGGAGATGCTTTATAAAAAGAATTTTCACATTCCCGGACACCAAAAGAAAACGTCACACCACACGAAATTATGATCCCGGAATTAGGGACTGCACGGCGATTGGCTGCTACGCTACGTCAGCTACGAATTAGGGGTTCAATTCTTACACGGAACAGAGATTTATAAGTCCTACAGGACTATAGATCGTTACTCCTAGTCTGCTAGTTTGTATAAGTGAGCTTTGCGTCAGTGAACGCACCCACGATACTATCAGAAATTCTAAGTGCTGGGCAACGGCTTAAAACATCACTCACGAAAGTTTTGGTTTCTAAACGTTTTTGTTTTGTTTCAGCTCACCAACAAAATGCAAGGCAAATGCTTTATTTTGATAACGTTAGTCCTGATGATAACGTTGAGCGAGCACATGGCTTCATGCCACATCCTGACCTCAGTAAACAGTGACGTGTCCATACCGACATGTATGAAAATGCTGACTTACGCCGTGACTGACGTCTTATGCCCTAGATACGGCGAATACGGATACTATTCTTCCGGTTAGTAATTATCTTATGTAATACTAGCTGCTGCCCGCGACTTCGCCCGCGTGGATGTCGGAAATTATCCAACGGGACCGTGCTGCCGGTACAAAAAGTAGCCTATGTTACTCCTTCTAACATCAGCTATATAGCAGTGTAAGTCCCGTTAAAATCGGTCCAGCCGTTTCGGAGATTACCCGGAACAAACAGACAGACAGACAGATAAAAAAAAAATCAGCTATATAGCAGTGTAAGTCCCGTTAAAATCGGTCCAGCCGTTTCGGAGATTACCCGGAACAGACAGACAGACAGATAAAAAATAAAAAAATTGGCATTTTGTTATAAGTCCCGTATATACTTTCATATGGATTTAGTAAAACCCTGTTATTTTGACATTACAAACAGACACTTCTATTTTATTTATTTGTATAGATGTATAGATTATAAGCAGTGCAGCAGTGAGCAGTGGTGGCCCAGTGGTAACGGCCGCGACTCACGAGTTGTAGGTCGTAGGTTCGAACCCAGACAGGCGCTTTACTTTGTGTAAATTATTTTATCACCACTGCTCTCAAAAACGGTGAAGGAAAACATCGTGAGAAAACCGGCATGACCTAGAACCTAAATCCGAAGACATGTGACATCTACCAACCCGCACTGGGCCCGCGTGGTGGATTACAGCCCACTCCCTCTCACCGAGAGGCCTTATTCCAGCAGTAGGAACATTATATGCTGATTATGCTAATGTGGTGTAGAAAGATGTGATGTTCTGATGCAATGGACCTAGTTTGCCGTCGATTATTAAGTGTCGTAGAGATGAGAGTGACGAATGAATGATTGTGATTATGTCCGTGTTTTGATTTCTTAGTAGACCACCTATTTTGCTCTACATACAAAGCTGAAATATCAACACAACACGTACCTAACGGGTATAAAAACGCTTAACGAAGCCGAGAGTCATTTGTTTTTATCCTAATTGTGTTTTTTTTAATGTACTGGACCATCCCTGAGAACCTTCTGGTTAAGGACATATTGAAGGTCAAAGTTCCAAGTTTTTTAAAGATTTTCTTTCACGAAAACAAGTTTTAAATGTTGTAAGACCCATGTAAACAGCGATTTTCACACCAAAAAAAATTAAGTCGTATCCCAGCAATTATTTTTGAACAATGTTACTTAGTTTGATGTACAGAATGCGTAGATGACGGCTTTTTGATGAGTCTCATAACACCCTGTATTTTATCCGCTAATCACAAGTTTACGCGTCATATGAAATGATCGTGGCAATTCACAGCAAAGCGAGCATAATGCTTCAATCAAGAAGTCGACATTGCTAAGAATCAGGCGGTTTATAGATAAATAATCATTATACAAATCGAAGGTTTTCCTTTGAAATTATATTCCTTGAAATAACACTTGACAGTCATTGATCAGAGGGCTAGATTATTGCATGTGAAGTCTCATGCATGACACAACAAAACTGTGATAAGTTAATAGCAAACACCTGCTTACATTAATTTATCTTATATCAATATACTTAACTAGCAACCCGCCCCTGCTTCGCACGGTTTTTAACCGACTTCAAAAAAAGGAGGAGGTTCTCAATTCGACTGTATTTTTGTTATGTGTGTTACCTCAAAACTTTTTTCTGGGTGAACCGATTTGGATGATTCTTTTTTATTTGAAAGCTGGTGCTTCACATGTGGTTCCATTTAAATTTGATCAAGTTCTGACCAGTAGTTTTGGAGTTATCCGTAATACTGCGTATTTTTTTCACTTAGTTTATATTAATGATGTTTTAATAATTTCCTGTCACGGTTATTTAAATATAGAGTAGTGGTATACGAATGTGTGAGTGGGGTAGGTGCCACAACCAAAAAGTGAAAAATAAAAACAATTTTACAAAAACACAACCGACTTCCAAAAAAAACACTGAAAATCGCGAGAAATAACTTTAATTTCGGTAGTTGGTGGCCAAAAACGAAAATACACAACCAAAGACACCGACTTCCGAAATTAAAGTTATTTTTCACGTGTTTCAGTGTTTTTTTTTTTGGAAGTCAGTTGTTTTTTTGTAAAAAGTTTTTTTACGACTTGAAAAAACATCGACATTCTCTTCTATATAAATAAAAATCAATGTTTGTTTGTTTGTCCTCTATGGACTCCGAAAGGGCTGGATCGATTTTGATGAAACTTTGGTGAGTTGTTCTGCATACGCCCGCAAAGGTTTAGGGGTAGGAAAGGGTAGGGGTAGGACACCAGGCGAACAAAGTCGCGCAAAAATGTATAATAAACTAGCTGCCCGAGCTAGTTTATTATACATTTTAGTTGAAGTAATATTAATGGACATTAACCTTCCGGAATACATTTTCTAAATGATGGTGAAAACCTCATCCAAATCCTTTGCGTACTTAGTTTCGAAGAACAACACGGTCACACGAAAAGCGACTTTAATTTATAATAAGTCCAGATATTCTAAGAACTTGGCTATGAATAAAAACAAATTCTAGGATTTATATTGTGGTTTGTAGGTCAGCACCTTGAGTACGATAATTTAATCTAGATTTTCTATGATGAATAGTTCGAGTGAATGGTGTAAAGCTGACAAACGGTAACGTTAGCTTTTATTAATCGCTCGCATGGAATATAATAGGTAAAATTGAAAAACCCCTGATACAAAACAGAGCTAATGACCTTGAAACGGCTGAACCGATTTTGATAAAACATGTCTAAGAAACGCCGCTAGAAAACCTGTTTTCAAATAAAAAACCGCATCCAAATCGGTTCACCCGTTTAAGAGCTATAGTGCCACAGACAGACACACACACACATACATAGCGGTCAAACTTATAACACCCCTCTTTTTGCGTCGGGGATTAAAAAATATAACTGCAAAGAATTTTTGTTTTCGTACTTATACTGTTATTATGTATTCGATTACGCTACTAGGTATATTATTGTAAAGCTAACTTAGATTCAGAATTCCCTAAAATTAAATTCGAATTATTACCTACTAAAGCCTAGGTCTACGAAAACAGTCTTACAAAGAGGTATCATATTACCCAGTAACTGGGTTGTGGAGGTCAGATAGGGAGTCGCTCCATGTAAAATACTGGTATTCAGCTGCATCCGGTTAGACTGGAAGCCAACCCCAACATAGTTGGGACAAGGCTAGGCAGACGATGATAAAAGCCCTAGTCCCAAAGTCTACGAAAAAAACAAAACAAAAATCGTGAACTACAGCTGCGGCCTACGACTTATACAGGATGACTGGAGCTGGACCCGCCCTAGCAAATTCGCATATAGAGCAGCGGGGTAATTACGTAACACACTAACCGTAGGAATGGGTTTCATTTTGACAGTTCAACAACATTCATTGCGTTATTTACGTTGTTGAGCAGACAATTTTTTCGAACATACGAAGCAATGGATTAGCAATAGGCTTCAAAATGATTCAGATTGTGATAGATAGTGTGTTACGTAATTAGGGTGCTGGTCATTTACTAATTATTGAACCTTACCTTCCCTAGCGAAAGTTTTATAGTTTGGGAGATATGTCAATTTTTATACTTTATTGTTTTTTTTTTTCAAAATTTGGCTTTCAAGCATTCATAACGTTTTTTCATTATTTTAGTAGTTTTTTTTTATTATTTATTGGTAGTCATAAACATTGGTGATTAAAATACCTCGCAACTTCCCTCAAACTAGGGTTAAAAAATATGACGATACGATTAAAAAAAAAAAGTGGAATATTTACGAGCTAGGGAAAGAAAGGTCTAATAATTAGCAAATGACCTCCTCTATTTGCGAATTTGCTATGGCGGGTCCAGATCAAGTCACCCTGTATATCTACGCATCGTAGCAAACGGAGTTAGGTGTGGCATCAGCCCGATAACTTTTTCAGCTAAACATGAGCCTCTTATCTCTTAAAGACTGCTATCACAACGCTTGATGGATTGAGCAATTTGTTATTATTAGCGCAAGGAAGGACAATTTACAGTGACGAGCACTAATATGTCAACACTTGGCAACTTTCAATAGCGATTTTTACCTGAAATAACGAATGCAACGTTGAAATGCGACATATTGCATAACCTATGACTTTGAAAACACTATGTTCGTAACAATATAAAATTTAATTCAAACATTAAGGAGAAAATCGCTTTTGAATTTAGCCAAGTGTATACATATTTATGCTCGTGACTGTACAGTTAGGGCAATTAATTGTTATGTAAATTGACTACAAACTTAAATTGTCCGTAGGATATTCAAATTACAACTTACTGTCATTCTTGCGAATTGCGAACTGTATGAAATGGCTACAACACGGCAAATTGACTTAGGGTGTCAATTTACTTAACAATTAATTTCCTTAACTTTACCTATATCCCTACTGTTATGAGTTTTGACCCCTTTTTAATGGTTTTAACTCCCATAAACTAGGTACCTACCTGTATGAAAATATTTAACTTGTATTTCTTTTTTTACAGATGTAGCCAACGTGCCCACAATTCCCAGGGAAATGATTGTAGAGAAATGGGAACATCGGGAAAATTTAATAGAAAGATGTTGCACGAAACCATGTACCTTAGCAGAACTTATGAAAATATGTTAATTTATTGGATTGCCTACAAGCCGTGAGCCCGATGCGATTCGCCAACTTCTCAGGAGCCTTAGGAGATAAGGTTCTAAATAAAGATGATACAATTTATTTTAATTATAAACTGAAGTCTAAGTACCTACCAACTTCCACGTTTCTAACTTCAAAAATGACGGAAGTCCATACAAACTTACATCCACAATTTGACCCCCTTAGAGGATGAGTTTTCGAGAAACGATGATACTTCTAACTTTTACTAAATTCGTTTGTAAATTCATAATTCTTCTTACCTCTTAACAGAAATTCGTTTGTAACTTCAAAAATGACGAACTTCCATGCAGTTTCATCCCTTAATTAACCCCTTCCGGGCATGAATTTTCAAAAATCCTCCTTAGTGCTCATCTTTGTTATTAAGAAATTATTTTAGGTTGTGCGCGATTTTAGCCGTGGGTTGTCCGTCAATGAATTTAAGTTTTTTATTCATTAGATTTAATTAATTAAGCGAGAAAGTATTGCGTATTATCACATGTTAATTAGTTAATTTATTTAATATAGCAGGGCTAGCTACAGATAGTGAAAAATTAAGCTCTTTGTGTTAGCACTGTTGGAAAATTGGACATAAACTTAGGTAGCATTGGTGTGTTGAAAAAACAATTTGTGTTTTCACTTTGTACCTTACTTCAGCAACTTTGTTTATACTCAGTTATTATCTATAAGTTCAATTAGCTTTAACGTGTTACCTAAGTCGAATTTTCACTGGAGAAAACTATTGTGCGGGATATTGTTTAAATGTAGTCGGTTTGCAAAACGAATCTACACAATATAGTGTCAGTCTTTTTGTATTATAAGCTTTATTAATAATATATATTACCCTCTCTTATTAAGTTTCTTACCCGTGAAAATACTGCTTTAAATTACATTACCCACCAATTTTAATATTTATATAAATTAGTCTATGATAACTAATTATAATTTTTTTAAGATTAATTATTTAGATGAACAAAAATGTATACTTTTTGTTAACAGCTATTGCAAGTAAATTATATTGAGATTATACTACGACTTGTTTTATTTTAGGCTTGCCCGAGCAACCTTCATGGGTTGCTGGAAAATGTTCCTAAATCCATAATCTCCAGGAAATGAAGATATTTTAAAAATTAATCTTAAAGCACTGTTTTAATTCTAATTTTTTATTTCAACCTTAGTTTGTCAATGAAGCAATTAAGCGTCGACATCTACAGAGTGGCAGGAACATCGACGCGCAACCTGAAACCATGAATTTAGCACATGATTCTAGACCCCTAGTGAAGAAATATTTCATCGATTATCAAAAAAAGAAATCTGCCGTTTCATAGAACAGTGCAATACCTACGCTGTCAAAATGTATGACAGAGCAATTTTTTTTTAAAGTAAACGACGTTGAATTTTAACGCCCGGTTCCGAATCATGTACTGAATCCATAGTTGCAGATTTTACGTCGATGTGCCACCCTGTATAGTGGTACCAAAAAAAAACATTCTGAACGTTATACCTATTTGGTAACGATCAGCAGCAAACTATAAAAACAAGAGAATAATATTCTTATCATTTGTTTTGGTAGATATTTTTTTTAAACTGTAGGTACCTATAACTCGTTATCTCTTAATATCCCTGAGACAATCATAATATGGTAGGTACATACTGCGCAAAACACAGATTTCCTCTTCTGCAGATGGGCCGATAGGTCTACATTGTGAACATTACCGTCCTTCTGGACCTGCTGGGAAATTAGCTTATGACATGACAAAAATGAAAAACTCAGTGATCTACATGAATCATGGCGACCAACGAGCATTTTAATTTTTATAATGCTTTCTATCAATACCATAGTGCCTAGGAGGTGACGAAAGATGACGAGAGAAGTATGAAAAAAAAAGGTGGCGCCGACCACAAATAAATGGGGATAAGGGCAGGACTCCTTGTACCGTCAAAAGGGGTGAATAGGGACGCAGCGCAGGGGTGAATCTGAACGAAACTTAAACGGAATTTTAACATTGTAATAATATAATTTGTTGCCAACAACACAACAATCGTTAATTATAATACAGTAAACACATAAGAGTCCTTTTTGGCAAGAAATTATATTATTTATAGTAAAGTATAGTATATTTTGACGTTCAAAAAGTGCCTTTTGTGTACTCATTTGAAATAAATGATTTGATTTTGATTAAAAAATAACTACATTTGACGATGACTTTGTAAAAAAAACTTTTGAAAATGGTAGTCCGTTTGGGTGCCGTCGGTTGGGCAATGTTGTTAGATTTTTGCTATATCTATGTATTAGGAAACTCAATAAGAACTCGAGCCCCGTTAATGACAATATGCTCGCCCCCTATTATACAGGGTGGCAGGGACATCGACGCGCAACCTGTTACCATGGATACAGCACATGATTCTTAACCCCCCCCCCCCCCCCTTTTTTTTTTGGAAACCCACCCGTGTTCCTTCAGTTGCCTGTGCGCCAGGGCCAATTCTTAACCCCCCTGCGTTGATATTTTTAGGTTATTTTTTTTTTTAATTGCTGGTCCATACATTTTGACCGCGTAGATATTGCACTTTTCTATGAAATAGCAGTATTTTTTTTTGATAACCTACTTAAAATTTGTACGCAGGGGGTTCAGAATCATGTACCGAGTTCATGGTTACGTTTGCGTGTCGATGTCCCTGCCACCCTGTATAGGACTTAAACATATCTGGTGAAAAGTGGGTGCTATACTAGGTACTCCGCTTACCCCTTGCGAAAAGTGAGTTACTCTATACACATCTACCTACCTCTTTAGGAAATGCTGGCGTGAAGGTACGTTATGCTATTTGGCACGTGACCCGGTTACGCGTAACAACAAGATGGAACATATTTTTCTAGCTGATAACCCTACGGCGAATAACATTTTTTATCATAATAATCTGGTTTTTAATAAGCATTAGACTCTTGTAGTAAACAGATGATTAGAACAGCAAAGTTTCTTAGCTTGTTGTTAGGTTATTAGGTATGTGCACACTAACGCACTCGCGTCTTTTATGTATTACGAATTTGAAGAAAGTAGGTATATAGGTATAGGTACCTTACATAAGACCATTAGGTTGAATGATCTAAGATTAAAATTGATTAAAGCACTTTTTAACCTATAGAATTTGTTTATAGCGTGTCTTTGTCTGGAAATCAAGACTTTATATGCGGTAATAACATTTCTAAAGTTGAGCGAAAAAAATTGTAGTGTCCCAAGACCTGTGGGAAGCGGCAACAACCAACAGGGGCGTGTTCCCTGTCACCTAGAATAACTTATACGATTACTGAAAAGCTGTTTCCACAACAAAAAAATACAGGGTGGCAACAAGGACATCGACGCGTAAACTGTAACCATGAATTCAGCACATTTTAGACCCATTAGAGTAGACATTTTACGTCGGTTATCAAAACAATAAATCTGTTATTTCATAGAAAAGTGCAAAACCTACGCGGTCAAAATGTATGGAATTGCTATTTTTTTTTATCTGACAATTTTTGTTAACCCAAGGTTCATAATCATGTACTGAATCCATGGTAACAGGTTGCGCACCATTGACGGGGTCCGAAAGGGCCGATGCCTGCCGGGGTCGCGGA
Organism: Dryobotodes eremita; assembly: GCA_917490735.1. Lineage (NCBI taxonomy): Eukaryota > Metazoa > Arthropoda > Insecta > Lepidoptera > Noctuidae > Dryobotodes > Dryobotodes eremita. Next base: position 8,996,371 of record OU823261.1, read on the forward strand.
TTGTTAGAAAGAGTTACCGTGGCCCTGGCGCACAGGCAACTGAAGGGACACGGGTGGGTTTTAGTCATAAGAGTCTGACACGCCCTTCCGCTCCGCCCAGAGCGGGAGAGGTCAATTGATGAATTACAACCCAAAAAATTAAAAATTAAAACAGGTTGCGCGTCGATGTCCCTGCAACCCTGTATATTATTAGATATGTAAGAAATAAGACTAAGTGATGCAACTGCTTCCAGGAACTCTCCATCTCCTAAAAAGAGAGTAGGAAACGAGACAACAGAAAAATATAACAACGATAAAAATCAAAACTATTGTTAAACAAGGTCTCTGATAATGTCAGAGGGACACTGGCAATGGCAGGAGTGGGTTTTAGCCGGTAAGAGTCCGGCACTGCCCAGACTGGTTCATATGTGAGGCAGTCTGGGCGTCCATGAGGATTTCTCACTCCAGCTACAATAAAAAAAAAAAAAAAAAACCCTGTATATCACGAATTCACACGCAATATCTTTCATCATACAGTTTGCATATACTCGTACATAATACAACACTAATATTTATACATCTGAAATTATTATCACACAAGCCATGTGCCTGATGGGGTATCCCATCGGCAAAAATGACGCACTTTCATGCAAACTTTCTTCCCCCATTGCCCTTAGGGGGTGCATTTAAAAAAATCTTTCCTTCGTTGAAATCGTTCCTAGCTAAGGTTGTTTAAGGAACTCTTGTGTAAAATTGTATGCTTCTAGTCTAGACCCTAGCTAAGGCTGTACCTTGTTTGTCAGTGAATGAGTTTATTATTTTTATTAAGTACTAGCTGTTGCCCGCGACTTCGTCTGCGATCCAAAATGAAAAGTAGACTATATCCTTAACCAGGTCATGGTCTATCATAATCAGCTTACAGCAGTCCACTGCTAGACATAGGCCTCTCCAATTGCACGCCATTTAGTTATATTTCCGGCAACTCTCATCGAGCTGCTACCAGCATGGTCTATACGTGTGCCAAATTTCATCCAAATATTTTCAGCCGTTTTGGCGTGAAAGCGTAACAAGCTAACAAACTTAATTTTGCATTTATAATATTAGTTAGGAGTTAGGATGTAGATTGTACAACAAGTTCAAGGGGAAATCTAAAAGTCCATGAAAAGGCCAATCGTACTGTTTGGATCGGAACGATGGGCCGCAGGGTTGAAATTGGGCTCCCAGAAAATTATTGTCTATGGAACGTAAACAGATACTATTTGCCCAAAATTATACTACGTTTTATTTTTATATCGATTTTTCTACAATCGTTTTCAGACTGACGCTTACCGCTGAGGTTCTGCTGCAAAATTCGGTAGGTTTTCATGCATTTTTATTAGTTTTTGTCATGTTTTTGCTTACGGCAGCAAAAAATTAAAAATTTGCGCCGCAATAATTATTTCCACAGATTAATGAAATTGTTTTTTCTAGGTGTTGGGTTCAGAGTCATTCTACTTTGTCTTTTTTGTTCTGATTTGACGTTGCTAACGTAAATAAACTGCTTAGATTTGGGTAAGACTTTGCATAAGATATTTAGAAGTAAAATTATGATATTTTCGCGTACAATCCTGGCATTGCAATATTATATACTACAAATCATGAAAATATAGTACAAATACATAGTATAATACGCGCGCGCGTATAATAGTGGAAAAGCCGGGAGGGGACGCCCTAGGAAGACAAATAGTGACCTTATTGTTGGTGTTCTTCAGAAAGGTCATGTGCGTAGTGCTCGCAACCGGCGTGCGTGTATGACCAGATGTACGAACGTAAACGAGGCAAAAGGAGTATGTAAGGATCGTAACAGGTGGCGTTCTGTAGTTTCTGCCTACCCCCATGGGAAGAAGGCGTGAGTTTATGTTATGTTATGTATAGGATAATTATACTACGAAATCCAACGCTACTGGTTCGTGAAGAAGACGGATAAAAACTAATTGCATGCAGCGGAGATGAGAATGTTGAGATGGATGTGTGGAAATGTGACGACAATGGAAAAAGTAAGAAATGATTATATACTCATTCCAAACTTTTTTTTATTTTTTTCATATTTCAACTTATATAAGGGGAAGTTTGAAAAACGTGGCGCCAGTGACAGCAAAGTTGAAATGAAATCGTTTCGCTTGGTATGGGCATGTGATGAGGAGGGAGGAAACGCATGTGTCTAAAAGAGTGACAAAATGTTGGTAGATGGAGAGGGAGAGGAAGACTAAAGAAAAGATGCGATGGGTTGTGTGAGGAATGATGTGAAAGAGATGGGAGTGTATAATAGCGCGACAGGTAACAGAGGAGAATAGCAAAAGAAAACGTGTCGCAAAAAGTACGAACAAGGCCAGGGCCGGCAGTCTCGACTTAGATAGCGACAAAAATCGGTCGTTAAGTCTAATCGATGTCCAATTTCTTTAATAGATTTTCACCCTTATGCTTCCGAAATAAAGTTGAAAATCTATTAAAGGAATTTGACAACGATACGACTTAGCGACCGATTTTTGTCGCTATCTCATGTCGATACTGCCGGCCCAGGCCCTGCAGTCTCGACATAGATAGCTACAAAAATCGGTCGTTAAGTCCTATCGATGTCAAATTTCTTTAATAGATTTTCAACCTTATGCTTTGGAAATAAAGCTGAAAATCTATTAAAGGAATTTGACATCGATACGACTTTGCGACAGATTTTTGTCGCTATCTAATGTCGAGACAGAAGGGCCAGGAAGATGATTCTGAGCTTGGTTGGTATTTTTCCTACAAAGTTCAGTTCCCGTTACGTCTAATTACCCAAACAGATTTAATTGTTCACGGGCCAGTTACTTTGAGTACGTAAGAGATAATTTGTCACGTTTTAAAACATAATCATCAGTTTAAAGTGTGCTTTTACGTCTTATTTTTACGAATCGAGCACGTATTTACCTATCGTATGTATATATAGGTATGTAGGTTGTTTTTCTGGGCATTTCATAAATATTTCAACAGAATTTTGGACAATTATAGATAATGCAGTTCGTAGTATGTAGGTATTGAGATTATAGCGAATCGACATTGATGAGTTTATTGAACTCGTGCAACTTGACATTTAAAAAACCCAAAACTCAATGTAAAAAAATGAAAAGATAATAAATAAGCAAGGCTTTCGATTTCTTGTACACACGGCTTATGTGAAGCCGTGTGTACAAGAAATCGAAAGCCTTACTTATTATCTTTTAATTTTTTTATATTGAGTTTTGGGTTAAGGTATACATTTCCAGTTTACGCTGATCTCACAGCACGGAAATCCTATACAACGCGTGATCAGCTTATATTGGAAATGTATAGCTTGATGTGTAGCCGTGTGTACACCGGGAGAGTTCTTTATTGATATCTATATGTAAGATAAAAAGAAATGCTGTTCGTTGGTAAGTGCATCACTTCAGAACGGTTGGACTGATTTGTCAATTTTTTGTTTTAATGTTCGTAATAGTCCGAATCAGGATTTATCTAAAATATAAATTTGAAAAGTTTCCGGGAAAATTGGAAAATTCGGGGAAACTGAAAGTGTATTTTGTGTAATTATTGAAATTTGGACAGCACAACATCCGTCGGGTCAGATATTTGTTAATATCACAAGATCACAAACATTTCAATCAGTTTATTAATCCATACTTACTACCTAAATATAATATTTACAAACTTAGACCGCGAAACTAAAAAGTAGCGTTATTACATACTGAACTGGACTGGATGTACAATTATTTATTTCGTGTCTCTGCATGATGGCAATTCTAGCCACTTTGATTAACTTATAATTATCAAACACCTTTTGGTAAAACTTGTGGTTACTTATAACGTTTATCGACTGTAGCAATGCATTCTATTGTCTTTTCTACAAAATTTCGTTGTAGCAATTAAACTTTGAATATGGAACATGACGAGCTTCACAGGTCAACTTTTCAGTATTGCTGTCTCACTCTTTCATGAGGAACACAATGGTTGAGTCTGCCTGGCGATCCTTTAAATAATATAATTGACCTATAACAGTCTTATATCTCGCTACAAAAGTCCCTCCATTTCTTTCATAAACTGCATGTAAGCGTCATCTTTGCTCGGCAGCTGTTTAGGTATGTCAGCCGTTCTCTGAATGGCCCCGGATTTGATTCCCGGCTTAGCCTTTTTGTCTTCGCGTTTGACTCGTAACGCTGAAGGTACGAATCTTGTGACATCCGCTGAAAGATTTCGTATCTGTGGTTTGGCACTGATTGTTGCACCTAGAACGAAATAATTAAGAACGTTAATTTCTCTGAGTGAAAATCATAAACGGTAGCAAAAACCATGCGAATAGGACGATAAGAATTAGACCGGATATGTAGCAATAACATTTACCATTAACATGTATTTATTAATTTAACCATTTATGTACAGTACAACATTTTTGTTTTTTTTTATTTATTTATTTATTTCATTTTATTAATTTCCATGTCCATCAATTATTACATTTATCGTGTATAATAATTTGAATTCAGTACTAAGTAGTTTATTGTTGTTACGTCAAAACAAAACAACAATAACGTATTTAGTACTGAATTCAAATTATTTCCGATTTCGGCATGCAAACTATTTTGCGCGCACTCCACACATATTTGGTTCACCATGTTTTGTGTAACAATAAAGCCGACCCGAGGCAATTACAATACATATTCGGCTTTCATTCGGCTTGTGCTGATCATCAAAGTCCGTTTGGCATCTACTCTTGCTAAACCAGTTCAGGTCAACTCTGCACAATTTGAGCTGAACCGAGTGGCTTTTTCCCGATCATATATACATATATTCGATTTTGCCACCCGGCTGCACCGAATCATGCCGACTCGAACAAGTGCGTCCCTCAGCCGTTCTGTGAATTACTGCCATCCTTGCAAGTGCGTCAAGATATTAGCTAACACCCACCTTGTTGCGCGTCCTTCTTGGAGATGAGCTGCGGCGCAGCCTGCAGTACGGACAGCTGCGGGTGCGGCTTGGGGGGCGGCGGCGGCACGAGCGGCCGCAGCAGGCAAGTGCATCAAGATATTAGCTAACACCCACCTTGTTGCGCGTCCTTCTTGGAGATGAGCTGCGGCGCAGCCTGCAGTACGGACAGCTGCGGGTGCGGCTTGGGGGGCGGCGGCGGCACGAGCGGCCGCAGCAGGCAAGTGCATCAAGATATTAGCTAACACCCACCTTGTTGCGCGTCCTTCTTGGAGATGAGCTGCGGCGCAGCCTGCAGTACGGACAGCTGCGGGTGCGGCTTGGGGGGCGGCGGCGGCACGAGCGGCCGCAGCAGGCAAGTGCATCAAGATATTAGCTAACACCCACCTTGTTGCGCGTCCTTCTTGGAGATGAGCTGCGGCGCAGCCTGCAGTACGGACAGCTGCGGGTGCGGCTTGGGGGGCGGCGGCGGCACGAGCGGCCGCAGCAGGCAAGTGCATCAAGATATTAGCTAACACCCACCTTGTTGCGCGTCCTTCTAGGAGATGAGCTGCGGCGCAGCCTGCAGTACGGACAGCTGCGGGTGCGGCTTGGGGGGCGGCGGCGGCACGAGCGGCCGCAGCAGGCAAGTGCATCAAGATATTAGCTAACACCCACCTTGTTGCGCGTCCTTCTTGGAGATGAGCTGCGGCGCAGCCTGCAGTACGGACAGCTGCGGGTGCGGCTTGGGGGGCGGCGGCGGCACGAGCGGCCGCAGCAGGCAAGTGCATCAAGATATTAGCTAACACCCACCTTGTTGCGCGTCCTTCTTGGAGATGAGCTGCGGCGCAGCCTGCAGTACGGACAGCTGCGGGTGCGGCTTGGGGGGCGGCGGCGGCACGAGCGGCCGCAGCAGGCAAGTGCATCAAGATATTAGCTAACACCCACCTTGTTGCGCGTCCTTCTAGGAGATGAGCTGCGGCGCAGCCTGCAGTACGGACAGCTGCGGGTGCGGCTTGGGGGGCGGCGGCGGCACGAGCGGCCGCAGCAGGCAAGTGCATCAAGATATTAGCTAACACCCACCTTGTTGCGCGTCCTTCTTGGAGATGAGCTGCGGCGCAGCCTGCAGTACGGACAGCTGCGGGTGCGGCTTGGGGGGCGGCGGCGGCACGAGCGGCCGCAGCAGGCAAGTGCATCAAGATATTAGCTAACACCCACCTTGTTGCGCGTCCTTCTTGGAGATGAGCTGCGGCGCAGCCTGCAGTACGGACAGCTGCGGGTGCGGCTTGGGGGGCGGCGGCGGCACGATCGGCCGCAGCAGGCAAGTGCATCAAGATATTAGCTAACACCCACCTTGTTGCGCGTCCTTCTTGGAGATGAGCTGCGGCGCAGCCTGCAGTACGGACAGCTGCGGGTGCGGCTTGGGGGGCGGCGGCGGCACGAGCGGCCGCAGCAGGCAAGTGCATCAAGATATTAGCTAACACCCACCTTGTTGCGCGTCCTTCTTGGAGATGAGCTGCGGCGCAGCCTGCAGTACGGACAGCTGCGGGTGCGGCTTGGGGGGCGGCGGCGGCACGAGCGGCCGCAGCAGGCAAGTGCATCAAGATATTAGCTAACACCCACCTTGTTGCGCGTCCTTCTTGGAGATGAGCTGCGGCGCAGCCTGCAGTACGGACAGCTGCGGGTGCGGCTTGGGGGGCGGCGGCGGCACGAGCGGCCGCAGCAGGCAAGTGCATCAAGATATTAGCTAACACCCACCTTGTTGCGCGTCCTTCTTGGAGATGAGCTGCGGCGCAGCCTGCAGTACGGACAGCTGCGGGTGCGGCTTGGGGGGCGGCGGCGGCACGAGCGGCCGCAGCAGGCAAGTGCATCAAGATATTAGCTAACACCCACCTTGTTGCGCGTCCTTCTTGGAGATGAGCTGCGGCGCAGCCTGCAGTACGGACAGCTGCGGGTGCGGCTTGGGGGGCGGCGGCGGCACGAGCGGCCGCAGCAGGCAAGTGCATCAAGATATTAGCTAACACCCACCTTGTTGCGCGTCCTTCTTGGAGATGAGCTGCGGCGCAGCCTGCAGTACGGACAGCTGCGGGTGCGGCTTGGGGGGCGGCGGCGGCACGAGCGGCCGCAGCAGGCAAGTGCATCAAGATATTAGCTAACACCCACCTTGTTGCGCGTCCTTCTTGGAGATGAGCTGCGGCGCAGCCTGCAGTACGGACAGCTGCGGGTGCGGCTTGGGGGGCGGCGGCGGCACGAGCGGCCGCAGCAGGCAAGTGCATCAAGATATTAGCTAACACCCACCTTGTTGCGCGTCCTTCTTGGAGATGAGCTGCGGCGCAGCCTGCAGTACGGACAGCTGCGGGTGCGGCTTGGGGGGCGGCGGCGGCACGAGCGGCCGCAGCAGGCAAGTGCATCAAGATATTAGCTAACACCCACCTTGTTGCGCGTCCTTCTTGGAGATGAGCTGCGGCGCAGCCTGCAGTACGGACAGCTGCGGGTGCGGCTTGGGGGGCGGCGGCGGCACGAGCGGCCGCAGCAGGCAAGTGCATCAAGATATTAGCTAACACCCACCTTGTTGCGCGTCCTTCTTGGAGATGAGCTGCGGCGCAGCCTGCAGTACGGACAGCTGCGGGTGCGGCTTGGGGGGCGGCGGCGGCACGAGCGGCCGCAGCAGGCAAGTGCATCAAGATATTAGCTAACACCCACCTTGTTGCGCGTCCTTCTTGGAGATGAGCTGCGGCGCAGCCTGCAGTACGGACAGCTGCGGGTGCGGCTTGGGGGGCGGCGGCGGCACGAGCGGCCGCAGCAGGCAAGTGCATCAAGATATTAGCTAACACCCACCTTGTTGCGCGTCCTTCTTGGAGATGAGCTGCGGCGCAGCCTGCAGTACGGACAGCTGCGGGTGCGGCTTGGGGGGCGGCGGCGGCACGAGCGGCCGCAGCAGGCAAGTGCATCAAGATATTAGCTAACACCCACCTTGTTGCGCGTCCTTCTTGGAGATGAGCTGCGGCGCAGCCTGCAGTACGGACAGCTGCGGGTGCGGCTTGGGGGGCGGCGGCGGCACGAGCGGCCGCAGCAGGCAAGTGCATCAAGATATTAGCTAACACCCACCTTGTTGCGCGTCCTTCTTGGAGATGAGCTGCGGCGCAGCCTGCAGTACGGACAGCTGCGGGTGCGGCTTGGGGGGCGGCGGCGGCACGAGCGGCCGCAGCAGGCAAGTGCATCAAGATATTAGCTAACACCCACCTTGTTGCGCGTCCTTCTTGGAGATGAGCTGCGGCGCAGCCTGCAGTACGGACAGCTGCGGGTGCGGCTTGGGGGGCGGCGGCGGCACGAGCGGCCGCAGCAGGCAAGTGCATCAAGATATTAGCTAACACCCACCTTGTTGCGCGTCCTTCTTGGAGATGAGCTGCGGCGCAGCCTGCAGTACGGACAGCTGCGGGTGCGGCTTGGGGGGCGGCGGCGGCACGAGCGGCCGCAGCAGGCAAGTGCATCAAGATATTAGCTAACACCCACCTTGTTGCGCGTCCTTCTTGGAGATGAGCTGCGGCGCAGCCTGCAGTACGGACAGCTGCGGGTGCGGCTTGGGGGGCGGCGGCGGCACGAGCGGCCGCAGCAGGCAAGTGCATCAAGATATTAGCTAACACCCACCTTGTTGCGCGTCCTTCTTGGAGATGAGCTGCGGCGCAGCCTGCAGTACGGACAGCTGCGGGTGCGGCTTGGGGGGCGGCGGCGGCACGAGCGGCCGCAGCAGGCAAGTGCATCAAGATATTAGCTAACACCCACCTTGTTGCGCGTCCTTCTTGGAGATGAGCTGCGGCGCAGCCTGCAGTACGGACAGCTGCGGGTGCGGCTTGGGGGGCGGCGGCGGCACGAGCGGCCGCAGCAGGCAAGTGCATCAAGATATTAGCTAACACCCACCTTGTTGCGCGTCCTTCTTGGAGATGAGCTGCGGCGCAGCCTGCAGTACGGACAGCTGCGGGTGCGGCTTGGGGGGCGGCGGCGGCACGAGCGGCCGCAGCAGGCAAGTGCATCAAGATATTAGCTAACACCCACCTTGTTGCGCGTCCTTCTTGGAGATGAGCTGCGGCGCAGCCTGCAGTACGGACAGCTGCGGGTGCGGCTTGGGGGGCGGCGGCGGCACGAGCGGCCGCAGCAGGCAAGTGCATCAAGATATTAGCTAACACCCACCTTGTTGCGCGTCCTTCTTGGAGATGAGCTGCGGCGCAGCCTGCAGTACGGACAGCTGCGGGTGCGGCTTGGGGGGCGGCGGCGGCACGAGCGGCCGCAGCAGGCAAGTGCATCAAGATATTAGCTAACACCCACCTTGTTGCGCGTCCTTCTTGGAGATGAGCTGCGGCGCAGCCTGCAGTACGGACAGCTGCGGGTGCGGCTTGGGGGGCGGCGGCGGCACGAGCGGCCGCAGCAGGCGCGGCGGCGCGCCGGGCGGGGGGCCCGGCGGCCGCAACATGCCGCGCGGCAGGCCGGGCAGGCCTAAGGGCAATGCACTTGTTTATTAAGGCTCGTATCTCCGACGCCACATATCTTTATATGACGGACAAAAAACCCTACAACGTGTCAAGACGTCAATTTTATTCTATGAATAACATAAACATATTTGAAGTAAGAAAAAACACTCAAAAATACTGCAATAATTGTCTTTATCTACACCCATTCTATAAATCCTCCATAAGTTTCTGAAATAGTTAACTTGTTGCCAACATTAAAACAACCAGTGCCATAGTAACCATAATATCATCCAAACGAGTGTTATAATGTTGTACCTACAAAATTTCATTATGCAACTCCTTTTCAAAAAAAGAACATTGTCATGCACGCGCGTTTCACTACCACAGCGCCACCGTAATAAAAAACAACTTATAGGTTATTCGAATTCACGTCGTATCCCGCCATTTTTGTTCGATATTAGTATCGCAAAAATTTATTACTTTGTTGTTTACAAAAATGAGTGATACAAGCTTTGATAACACATCACCAGATATTTCAAATACAGCAAAGAACATTTCTAACCAATTATTACCAGAAAAGTCGAGAAAACAATATACAAAGGCGTACCAAGATTTCATGAATTGGAAAATATCAAAAAGTAGTACATAATTTTCTGAAGATGTGCTATTAGTATATTTTCAACAATTACCAGAAAAAATCAATCTGCATCCCTATGACCCTTCTATTCAATGCTCAAAAGTACGCCGAGTATTAATCACAACGTGGATATCTCAAAATATTCAAAATTAATTGCCGTGTTAAAACGTAAAGCAGAAAGAAGGCTATACAGCGAAGAAATCGAAAACGTTCCATGAGTTTAAATAGTTCTTACAACACTGTACAACACCCTATGGTTTCAGAACCTTTTATAGAGGATTCATATTATGTGTGTAGATAATAAAGTCTGGTATGCAACTGTACATAATTAGGTATTAAAACACTCATGTGATACTATTATATATATTATATATTATAAACCCACATTCGTGTTTTAATACCCCTTATTATACAACAGTTGCATAAATTACTATTGACGTTGCAGTAAAGGAGCATCTTCCTGCAGGGTGTAACCTTTCGGAGTCCACTTGGAAGTCCTTGAACCGTCTCCGGACAGAAGTGGGAAGATGTAACTAAAACCTGGTAAAGTGGGGCTACCTCGATGGAACGGCAGTTGGGTGTGGATGTGCAGATATGTCGCAAACTATCCTCCACCTTCTATCTTGCCCTCTGTGTCCCAAAACTTGCAGTCAAAGTGACCTCTGCGCTACCACCGATGACGCCGTGGAAGTGACGAAGTTTTGGGCCAACAAAATTTGAGAAAAGTCGTGCCAGCGACACGAAAAAGAAGACGTTGCAGTAAGACACATTAAAAAATTACTTTTTGTCGTGAAAAAAACTCTGCCTTTCCTCTATGTAGGGCTAAGGCCTGGTTTATTTTATATCTTAGCTATACATGAGGAGAAGTGCGTTAAGGTAAGCCTTGAAAACTAAGGAGAATCCATTCACCGTTCTCATGTAATGTGCCTTCACGCGTACGAATTGTTGCCATGGGATAATTTGTTTTAGAACCAAGGTCTAATTAACACCATGGCCGTCCTCAGCACTGTATAAAGAGGACACTTCGGGATCTCCAGTGGGCTTTCCCTTTTATGCTTCGTTTGCGTTTTATTAATATAAGTTGATTTTTGCAACAGTAGTCTCTGACGGAACGCGTACCAAACATTAAGCTAAAAGACAAGCTTCACAGAAGTTTTACCTGAAGGTGGTCCCAGTGGGACAGGCGGGGGTGCCGGTTTTAGAATCCACTAGCTGAGGCCCGCGGCTTCGCCCGAGTGGTATGTCGATAAAAAGTTTATGTCCTTTCCCCGGGTTTAAAAGATCCCCATACAAAATTTGATCAAAATCGGTACAGCCGTTTCGGGGATCAGCCGGAACAGACAGACAGATAAAAACAGTTTTATTCTTATAGGTACCGTATATACTTCCATATGCATTTAGTAAAAAGCTGTTATTTTGACATTACAAAGAAACACTTCAATTTTATATATTTGTATAGCATATTATTAATTTATTATGTATAAATAAGTATATGTATAGAAGATTTACCGTTCTCGTGTAACGCGCATTAAGGCGCCTTGACATGTAAGTTGTTTTTTTTTACACGGGACTATGTAGTTTACACCCGAAGTCTAGTTAATACGAGTACTATGACCGTACCCAACACTATAAAGAGGACACTTCTGAATCTATAGACATTCCGACTTGTCGTCTTGCCAGTGGCTAGTTCCACTGGTGGAACCTATGCTACAATTACGTTTTATTTAGGTGAATCCTCAGCTGTAGCCAGCCAAATTCAAATTTTCTTTGCTTTTTTGCAAATTGCAGCTCCGTTTTACATCGTATGTTGATCAAAATGCGATTCGCGACTGTAGGAATGATATATTTAATGAATAATAATCATCAATTTCATATCAATAGCCAAACTCTGGAAATTTGTTCCACCTAAGAATTTTTCAGAATATTCCATATGAAAATGCGTAAGCATTTTTTAAAATTCTCGCAGTTAGATTCACATACGACATAAAACAGAACTGCAATTTGCAAAAAACCAAAGAAAATTTCAATTTGGCGGGCTACAGCTGAGGATTCACATTAATATTGTTGACTTTCGTAACGGTACTCACAGACGGAACCGGTACTAAACATAAGGCAAAAGTTGCAAAAGTTTTACCTGAAGGAGGTCCAGGCGGACCTGGCGGAGGTCCCGGTGGTCCCGGTGGAGGTCCGGGTGGGACGAGCCGCATTGGCGGGGCTAATGGCACGCGGAGAGGCGGTGGACGGAGGCCTGGAAAGATAAATTTGGTTATTGAATGGCCATCTGTCTCATCTCAACAGGTAGTGACGCTAAGTAAAGCTACTCGTAGAGATTTTCTTAAATTTCATTAATTTCATTCTCAATTTTCAATTCAAATTCATTCTCAATGCGCGGAAATTTCTAGGATATGTCTTAAAACTAAATTAGAAACCATATATGTATCAAAACCAAGACATGTAAAATATGGCGTCCCACAAGGTAGTGTATTGGGTCCGCCACTTTTTTTGATATATATAAATGATCTCCCGAAAGCAACAACCAACAAAATGGTTCTTTTTGCAGATGACAGTACAGCTATAATAAAATGTACTAACTCCAATAATTATAAGAATGAGATTAATACTTGCTTATGTGACATTATAAATTGGTTAGATAATAATAATTTGGTTATAAACCTGAGCAAAACAAAAGTCATGCATTTTTATCAACGCCGTGAAAACCCAAACGTTCGAATTTCCTACAAGGGATGTGATATTGAAGAAGCTAATGAGGCTAAGTTCTTAGGCATTATAATTGATAGCAAACTTACATGGAAACCTCATGTTGAAGAACTATGTAAGAAACTTAGCAAATCCGCATATGCTCTTTTTCAACTCTCAAAGAAAGTTAACAGTCAGGCTCTTTTAACAGCGTACCATGGACTGGTTGCCTCTGTTTTGCAGTATGGCATTGTTTTCTGGGGGCAGTCTACTGATAGGGAGCTGGTATTTAGACTGCAGGAGCGATGCATCAGGTCAATGTGCGGTCTTAAGACAACTGATAGCTGTGTTCCCTATTTTAAATCGTTAAAATTTTTAACTTTTCCTTGTTTGTATATAATAGAAACGGCTTTGTTTGTGAAATGTAATCCACATCTATCTAAAAAATTATCAGAGGTCAAAAAAAATCCAATACGCACTCAATACATTAATCAATTATGTCAAGTAAAATGTAAAACCGCACTTATGAAAAAAAGTTTTTTTGGTATTGCTCCACTCATATATAATAGAGTACCTAATATTATAAAAAATATGACTACATTAAAATTTAAAAGGGCGCTAAACGAATATTTAATTATGAAAACCTATTACACTATTGACGATTTTCTTAATGATGATTCACTGATTGACAGATTGTTATTCTGATTGACATAATTATTGTGATCCTGGTTCAATTACTTTTTGTTTCCGTTTGACATTATATAGTCTTATTTTATTTTATATTTTGTTTTAATCCTGTGACCACACTGACATGTTTATTGTATTTTTTTTAATTTTTTATTGTAATTCCAGTTATCTGCCACATATTTTAGATTTTTTTATGTTGAAATATAAACCTTTGCATGCCCACGTGACGGTAAAATATGGAGAACTTCATTATAAAAACACCTACTTATGTACTTACTATACCCATGTTTGCAAAGAAATAAATGATTTGATTTGATTTAAATTAAACAGAGTTCGTGGTTCTGTCGGAATCATTTTGAAGGAAGTGATTACGAGGAAATATTTAAAGTTTAAAATTCTGACACTTTCCATGTCAAATACTTGATTTAAAATATTGAAATCACCGAAAATAATTAAATAAAACCAAACTCATGAATGAACACGAAATAGAACGAATTAACGAAATGTCAAATTTATTGTAGGCCGTACGGACCTAGCTATGATCACGCCATTTGCCTTTATTGCTATTCCATTGTGTACCTAATACTTTAACAAACCTTTCGATGTCACCAAATTTTCTAAAACATCAAACAGTTAAAGGAAGAAGTTTGTTAACCATTTTCAAAAATCATCTACGTACATGAACTTTGCCACCAGTTACCTCAAAATTTTACCAGGGCATTAAGCGTACAAATTACGAGAAATACATCTTCATTTAATAAGCTATCTAACAAGGTACAAACATTAAAAAATATTGAGAAATGTCAATAAAACAGTAGATAATGCTGGCAATGAAGGCCAGTCAAGTTAAGAGTTCAGAAAAAAGTGATGTTTAGTGACGAATTCTGCGGAAATTTTCTAAAATACATTAACAATGGGTATTCTCAAATCCCATATATTTTCGCCTAGGCCACATGGGGTGCTTAATTATTGTAAATGGGTCACACTTTCACGTCCTGGAAGGAATACGTCAAATTACAAGTCAGTCTGTATATGATAATATGGTCCAACTCAACCAACATATAGTTAACTGTAATATTTACCAGGTGGTAATAACGGCGGCGGCATCTGCCTCATCTCAGCGCCAGGAGGCTCCAACGTGAAGTCAGGAGGCCCGCCGTGCGGCAACAGTGGCAGGTGCGGCGGCCCTTCGTTGTCACTGTCTGAGTCACTGTCGCGACCGCCGCCTGGTCGCTTTAGAGCACTTAACCTGACGAAAAAAAGATGATTTAATGAGAAAGCTTACAATATTGAAAAGGACGAAAGAGCGATGAGTGGAGTCGAGATATTCTGTAACTGTCCGTGACATCACAGCAGCGGGCCCTATAAGAATACTAGCGCTGCAACAATTATTTTTAAATGTCGCAGCATCATACTGAGATAGGGACCTTTTGGCCTCGTGCAGGACTTTCTGATGTTATTTTCATTTTACTTTTTATTAGTGTGTTTAATTTTGGATAATCCTGCGCAAGTCCCAATAAATACTTTCTTTTTTTAGATGTTTTTTTAAGGAAGCTCTTTCCAAGGTACTTAATAGCGACAGAACATCGATTTTTTTTTATTATACTTAATAATATTAATGTATTACGCACATAAATCTTCCGGAATAAAATATCTAAATGAGGATGAATTCCGCATCAAAATCCGTTGCGTAGTCTAGAAGAACCACGCGGTCACAGAGGCAGACACGAAAACAGACTTTAATTTATAATAAGGTAAGTATAAATAAACGGAAGTGCAATCCCATTTCCATGCTGTATTACAAGTTGATGGAAAAAAAAAGCAACTCACAGGAGTAGCTTATTTTTGTTTTCTTTCACTTGCTCCATCGTACACCTCAAAACTTGTTTTAACATGTCTCGGCCGCTTTTTTTGTCTCTTGCACAATTACATGCCTTCCCCAAACAACACTATAAAGTAAATTAAGCTATAAGAACACAAAAACATACCTAGCATTCAGATCTGCAGCTCTGTCCCTCTCCCTCTTTCTGTGAACCTCTTCCATCTCTTTCATAAAGTCGTCAATGTTCTGTCCAGACAACGCCAACATACGTTGCTGTAAGGACGTGGGTTTGGGTGCCTGTGTCGCTGCAACCCCTTGAGGAGGGTCTTCGTCCACAGCTTCTCCGTCTATGTTTTCTAAAGGAGGTGGCTTTGATGCTTGGACTTTTGGTAATGGTGCCTGTAATATAAAATAATTATTTTATAAAATAAAATAATAAATTGTAATGAACCTTTTGTAGTATTTGGTTTTGAAAGAATTAAGAATTGTATATTATTAAATCAGTTGTTTATGGGATTCTTCTTTTCATTAATCAACTAGCTTTTGCCCGCGGCTTCGCTCGCGTTAATTTAGACTTTGACTATAAATGCGGGTTATAATTCAATCATGATTTGAAAGACTCGTGGCGCCATCTATTATCATAAGAACGTTATTGTTGTTTTCCTCGGGATCAGTATTTTTTTGCGGGATGAAAGGTACCCTATGTCCGTTCCAGTACACCTGACAACATATATGCAAAATTTCAGGATGATCGGTTCAGTGGTTTAGGCGTGAAAAGGTAACCAACAAACAAACAAACTTACTTTCGCATTTATAATATTAAAGTTAGGAGTTAGGATAGTTAGGATTTCTGGATCCGGCAAAGTGTAATTTGGTTTTGTCTAATATAGATCTGTACTTAGTAACAGGCTGGCCCCTACAAGGGTATCTGTGAGTAGATCTTTTATGACACTTTTAACGTCAATTTTGCTGATAAATATTTCAAACCTAGATGGTGCCGGCTTTTCCTAGCTGACAGACTAAATTTACTAGCCAAATGTGGGTGTATTATACCGCTATACACCATAGCCTACCGTATTGGGAATTCAGTGGTGACGTTATTTATTTTAAAATAATAATAAAAGCACTCTACGTACACATTCTCCAGGCGGTCCTTCATCAGCCATGTCAGAGAACCTCAGCACCTTATTATTGGTCTTGTCAACTGTCTTCTCTTTCTCCAAAACTAGGAACTCGAAGTCACACGGCGGCCCGGGGGGTACACCGGGGGGTTCCACGCCAACTGGGCGCTCCTAGAATGATAGGGTACTATGCAACCGTAAACTGTGGGGGTCTGGTGCCAGAAATCATTATGCTGTTCCGTAAAAAGATAAAAGATAATTTTGTTAAATTGAGTTTGTGAAACTTGTAAAATATAAAGCCTGCCTGAATATGCAGCGCTAGGGCCCACAGGGCGCGCTTGTCTATATAAATAAAAATGAAATGGCTTTCATTGGTAAACACATCACTTGAGAACAGCTGGACCAATTAGGCTATTTTTTGTTTTAAAATGTTCATAATAGTCCAAATTAAGTTTTTATGGAAAGAAAAATTGTCCAGATTTCTATGGGATATTTGTATGAAGTACTGAAATTTGGACAGGACAATGTCTGTCAGGTCAGCTAGCAGGTAATAATTCTCAAATATTTATCTCTCAATATCTTGCAAACTGTTAAAGAGACTCTTATGATTCTGTAAACAGAAAACCGCATCCAAGGTTTTATCCACAGACTGCTAAGAGTTGACATGATAGTTTCAGTAATTTTTTTAGGTTTGAAATTTTTAATATGTGTAGTTGCAGTTATATTTTTAGGCTTAAAATTTTTAATTATCAGTCTCTGCAAAATTTGAGACAATTAGTAACCGAGAGTATTTTTTCGATGATTAAACCCAGTTAAAGAATGTGATATGATTTGCTGGATCTTTTATATTTAATGAAGATCTTTTACTTACTTTATAAGCCGAATCTTTTTTCAGTATAGGTTTGACAATCACAGGATGCACCGCGTCGGCTGGAAGTGGTATTTGTGAAGGCACATTACTAAATATTAGGTTGTCTGGTACCTGCAATTACAATAATACTTTAAAAGACGATATACTTTGTTTTTCACCTAGAAAATTGAAAAATAAATATGTAAGTTAAACTTTCATTCATCACCAGAGATCGGATATTCGGATGCATATTTACCTAAAGTAAATTTTTAGCTATGTAATTATGGAAAAACCAGGGATGCCAGGAACACCGGGAATTAATAACTAGTCGGGTATATATGTATAAGGACGCGACTTAAAAATAAAAATGATTATAAACAACCCTGGGATTCTTAGATTTAAAATTAATGTTTAGCCCCCGATGCAAATATGTGTAGGTATGTAGGGTGCAAGAGGAAGGCTGGTGTATGTTAGTTAAAGTTAAGATGTTTTCGATACAAAAGGGCATTCCATATTAGTCAATGTCTCAACTTTAGGTGAACATGCATCCCAATATCCGATCTCTATTCGTCACCTTCATACATTTTACCTTCAATGATGAAATCATTCAAATTCAGTCTATCCTTAAAATAAAATTAATTAAGTACATAGAAACTTGTGAACTAGTGTACTTGTGAGTACTAGTTTAATAGTTTTTTTATATTTCATTTTCTCTTCTACTCTTTCACACGGTGTCTACATCTGCTTTTTGTCTATTCTCATAAAGCAGGTACGCTGTAAGTACGTATTTTTCTAATCCTTTCTTCCTATCTGTTTATACATATGTGCCTACATAAAATATTAAATAAGTAAACTTACTTGTAATGTAGGCAACGGGATATCATCCACTTGAACTGACTGCGCATGCTTCACAGATTCATAGTATGATATTAAATGTGCTCTTCTCTTTTCATATTCCATTTCTTGACGTTTGAGGTCCACCCATTTTTCTGGATCATCCTTGTCCTAGAATAAATCATGGAACTTATTTAAAAATGACTAAAATTGGTGCTTTCTGTGAGATAAAAACAACAAATTAAAGATTACACATAACTTACATTACGCGTGTTTTCCCCGGTAAAGGGAAGACGGAGGGGTAACAATAAAATTAGAAGAACAAATATAGGGATACAGCAGAAGGGTGGGTATTGGTATCTTCTAACTGAGCGTTTATCTAACGTAGGCGTGGAAGCTCTAACGTAATTATTCCGAAAGTCGTCAAGCGTCAACATCTACTCTGGAGAACAGCTTTGGAACGTAGCATGGTTTCGAATGTAGCGTAGATTCGAAACCACATGAATACTTTGCTTAAGTCTGAACAGACGTTCGCATTGGCATAGTGTTTGCAGAAATGTTTCTAGTATGATTGCTTACTCATGTTTTAAAAGAATTTTATCACCGTTTCAAAGTTATTGTGATAATATTTTTAAGCAAGCATACTAAACCCATACTTAGATTCAGATACAACCACATTATTCCTGTATGTTTGGATGCTGTTTCAAAATCTCTATGTATATATTATATATATTTATTATTTATTATCAGACACAAAATAGACACAGCTGGTATCGTATTTTGTACAAATAATAATAAAGATATATTATAAAAATCATCCTGACTTTATTAATATTATTAATATAAATAATATTTCATACTTACATACATCTTGAGAACTCTGTCAAAAGTCTCTCTTAACTTTTTTCTCTTCTCTTTTAAAACTTTTTCATTCAGGGGTGATGGTTGTAATACATTGTATTCTAAATAAAACAAAAAAGCATATTTATTGTATTTCATTTTGAATAAAAGAACATTTTGAGACATGTCGTGTTTACAAGTGTTTGTTTTTATAATCTGTTGATTAGATCAGTGACTCTCAATCTTTGTGGGGTACAGTCAGCCTAAAATGTAGGATTTATGTTTTGGTTCAATTAAAACTTTTGAACTCAATTAATTATTGTCTTCAAAGGGCAGAAACTGGCTAAAAGGTCTTAGCAACCAGGCCATAAATATACTTATAAAAAAATTAAAAAAAAGGGCAGAAACTTATTATTTTTTTTGTAATATTAAATAAATTCTGATGCTGACTGTGCCACATAATATTTGTTATAAGCTGTTATATCAACTTGATAAGCACTATACAATACTAATAATAGTAATATAGGAATCCCTGGTTAAATTAAATGTAGGGAAAGTGAGTATTGCCACTGTATTGTGTCTTGTATAATATTTGTATTGAACTATTCACATATACTAAGTACAGTAGGATTAACTTTTTTCCACAATAATGTAGCATAATCATAACGCTGTGGCAGACAGAATCTGAAGCAACAGTAGACCAACAATATAACATACACATGACACAGTAGGCCTTAATGCTATAATGTCACTTACCCATTTCATCAATTTTCTGCAACTCCTCCAAGATCTGATTAGGATCCTTCATCTTAAGCACTGCCGCCCTCACCATCTGTCTTTGCCGTTTGTTCTTTTTCAGTTCCTTTTTCCTTGCCTCTTTTCCTAGATTTTGAAGTAATTTTGTATTAGATTTTAAAGATGAGAGTATGATTGCTTAGTACGAAGTATGGTTGCTTGGCCTTATTCTGGTGTCTTCTAAGACACCAGAATAAGGCCAAGCAACCATACTTCTACCTTAAGCATAATCACTATTTATTGTTCTCAATGCTGTGACACAGGCCTCCTCTCAGAGAAAGGAGAATGATTACACAATGAAGATTCAGTGTGGTTTACTCGTACCAATTTCGCATAAAAGGAATTAGGAATTGTTATATGACCAGGAAGGAGTTGATCCAGTTTGTTTTTTTTAAGAAGGAAGAGATAAGTACTTATTGAATTAAACTGAGTAAATTATATTATTTATTATGTTGTATTAAATTATCTTTGACATCACTGACATTGGTGAAGCAAAAAATTGTGAGGAAACCTGCACTTGTAATGAATATAAGTCTGAAATTGCCAATCTGCCTTGAGCAAGCTAGTGATCAATGATCATGCCTTCTCTATATGAGTGGGACAATATAGGCTGTTATTTAATAATATTTATATTATTTAACAAATTAATATTGTCTTCGCAATAGATGAGAATGGTTTGTGCCATACTACTTCATTATTTTGACATAGAACAGTGCATTCCATAGCGAGATGGTAAATATTTGAGCAGCTAAAAACATTCAAGTACTTGTAGGTAATTTACATTGCTCCTGCAACTTGTGCATTAATCATTGTAGTGTTGAATACCAATAGGTTATAATGCCAAGACTTGGTTGTCATCTCTTAACTGCCACGGCTTATTTTTATTATTAATCTTATATTTTGAATTGTTTTTTTATATATTTTTTTTTTCATTGTTCTCGCATATAGAAGCAACACGAATAATGTACCCAGGATTTTGTAATATCTTGATTTAAAAAGAGTGTCCTTGGAGTTTCTTGCCCGTTCTTCTCCATAGAGATCTACGTTTTGGAATGGGCAACTAGCTTCAACTTTCTGACTAACTGACCGACTCTTTGACAATTCAAAAGTGCCTGTAAATGGTTTAATTGAAATAAATGCTTTGAGTTTGAGTTTGAGTTTGAGTTCATCTAGATTCTGTGACCGATTTGTACCTACTCCAATATTCTGGATTGGTTAGAGATTTCTTAACATAAAATTTCAGAAACTAGCTGCTGTCTTGGGTTGCAGATTAGGACAATTTGAACAGTATGTACTACAAATAATGTTAGCATCCCGGCGCGCCTCATAAAAATATACAAAAATAATATATAACCAATACTCACTTGCTTGATCGGTGGGATTCATATATTTACCACTTTTAGTGGTATTTATTGATCGGCGCCCCATCTTTGCTGATTTTTAGTAACCTACAACCAAATAATTATTTTCGAACTTATAGATAATATTGAAATTGTCGAAAAATATAACGAAAGAAATCCCAAAAACGAGCAAACGCTTTATCGATATTTTGACACAACGATTGTAGGTGTTGCCAGGTGTGTCTTAAATCTCCAAAATATAAAGGTAATTTATTAACCCGTCTTTGGTTGTATTACTATTAATTCCTGCAAAAAACTGACTGATCCTGGTTAACTAGTTGTAATTTTGTAAAATAAAATGTAGCTGTAATAATATAATAGTGGTCATCTAGTTAGTTGATTTGCTTTTCATTTTATTTTATTTTTATTGAAAGGATCAGCCAACACTTACATTATAAGAACTCACAACTAATATAACAAAAACAATTTTAGTAATATTATAACTCATAACGCCGTCCACAGGTAGCCATTAGCCATAGAAATTTAGAGGAAAAAAATAAGTGTAATCGCTAGGAATTTTAGTAGCAGTACGTGCAGTAACTACATAGATGTATAATGTGCATTAATAAAGTAAAAATTGAGCTAAAGATAACATAATATGAAATGAAATATGACCTTAGTTAGTTTGAATATTTTCAGAGAGAGTACAGACATGAGTTATATTTAATAAAGAGGAGCGGGTGAGGCTTTTAAATTTACTCATTGGACAATGAAATATATCAATATTTTCGAAAGTACCATTATTTGAATCAACCATACGGTAGACAGGTGAGCGCTGGTCAGAATTAGTTCGGCAAGAGTTCACTGCAAAAAGAGTACCTGCGCGTACCTGTCACCTGTGAAAGGTTCTAGGTACAGCGTAACAAATCATATTATTTAGATTTATACAACTGAAATTATTTCTGACAATTTTATAGAAAATAATGGTCAAGGTATTTTCTTCGAGAGGTAAGGGGCAGGAGCTTTTACTTACTGAGTAACTGAGAATAAGGTAGGTAAGATTTATGGCATCTATAGTGCATGCCACGTAAAAACTTGTACTGAACATTTTCAACCATTTCAACATATTTTTTGTAGAAGGTGTTCCACACTGATACTGCATACTCTAATTGTGAGCGAATTAGGGCTTTGTACAAGCATAGATATGACGAGCTTCTCTTGAAGTCAGGAGTAGATCGCATGATAAAGCCAAAGTAATAAATAAATATAATAATAAATAATATTACAATTGGTAAGCTTACTTACAATTTTATTAATGTGTGAATCTCGGCATAGTTTGGCATCGAGTATAACAACGAGATCGCGAATTGAGTTTAATTTAGTGAGGGGTACGTGGCAAAGGGTAGTACGTCGCGAAGTTAACAATGTTCTTGTTTTTGGTGAAAGTAAGGTAGTTGCATGTAGGTACACTTAGCTTTAGTTTGTTCCTATGACAGTAGTCTGATAGTCTGTCCAGGTCTTGCTGTAATATAATGCATCGTTAACGGTTTTGATAGATTTGTAGACCTTCAGATCATCTGCATACAACAGGGACTTTGTGTTGTGAAAACAATAACCTATGTCATTAACAAATATGTTAAATAATAACGGCCCAAGGATAGAGCCTTGTGGGACACCGGATGTAACTACAATAGTGTTTGATCTGTATCCGTTGATCACCACCTTCTGGCAGTGGTTTGAAATATATGATGCAAACCACCGCAGCAAGTTACATCGAATTCCGTTGAAGGCAATTTTATCCAGTAACAGTACATGGTCCACCTTGTCAAAGGTCTTGAAAAAATCTGTGTAAACTGCGTCTACTTTCAGGGCATCATCGAGGCTATCAAACAAACATTTTTAAAAGGACAGAACGTTTGTGGTAGTAGATCGCTGTTTAACGATGCCGTGTTGTGGCTGTATAATGGAATTGTGCAACGATGGATATATTTCATTATGTAAGAGTCTCTCAAAAACCTTTGACAAGATGGAGAGAATAGAGATTGGACGATAGTTCTCCAGGTCACCCTTCGTGCCACCCACATTAGATGTAAAATCTGTAAAATAAAATATAATGGAACATTCCATGTACTGTGTACTTACATGCTGCAGTCTAACATACAATAAAAATGAATGTGACCGAAATAGTTCACAAAGTGACACCAAGAACACGTCAGTTTTACCTTAGATTAAAACTTAACAAAAATTAAGTTAAATATGACACCCTGAGTCCCTGACTGATGATGACTGTTACGAATCACATTCAAATAGTTCGATTACCTAAGCGAATATCCCCAGAATAAAACATTTTGGCAAACACGCGGTGCCAAGTCTTTTTCGTTTGTTTTTATTATTTTATTCGTTATGCGTTTCTTGTATTTTGTACCATCTCAACTGCTGAACAGCTACAAATAAAGTAATCTAATGATGTGTTTGGCATAATAACATCATTCTTGAAACAAAAAAACATTCACCCATAATATAAGGGGTTAACCCCAAGCTGGCAACTTCTAAAACAACACGATGACATATTATTTTCTTAATTTTTTTTGTCAGAATTGCAGTCTTTTCATCTATGGCAATGGTAAAGTCTCAGACCAAATAAAAAATCAAGACATAGCGCTGCGAACACTACAGTGTAGCATGAAAACACATACACATTTGCAACCCAATTTACGACCAAACTATACCTCACTAAGTGCACATTATGTCATGTTTACCAACCCGGCCCCACGTCATTGTTGACAGCGTTATGTTTGATTTTTTTAGTTGGTGTGAGGATAAAGTATAAGTAGTATTTTGAATAGAAAATAAATTGTATAAAATTTATATTATTAATCTTCACTTTAAACTTCATAATGTTTTTATTTTTATTTTTAAAAGACAATGATTTTAATAGATATAGGACTCTTTATCTTTTTGCTATAAAAAAAACTAATATCCTCAACATCTTTCAAAAGTAGGATAGAGTAGTAGAGCCACGGTTTGAGTAAAGCATAGACTAATAAATATACTAGAGTAAAGCATTAAAAAATACTCGTTAACTTGGTCGTGTCAATACATTTTTTTCTTTTACAAATTATATCTCTACACTACGCGGGGTGCGGCGCGGGCGCCCTGCATAAAGCAGAATTAATAAGATTATTGTCCATGCATTGCCTTAAAATAATACTTTGTTATGTTATATTGAAAATATTTATTTTTCAAGCAAGCAGAACAAACTAAAGTTATTCCTAAGCACAAAATGCTTTTTTTAACCTCTCCTTCTATCCCTTAAACCCAAACGGCTGAATACCTACCTGGCGAGAGACAGGGACATGCCTCCTGCCGAGTTCTGTATCCGCAGAAAGTAGGCGTCAGCCAAGGAGAAAAGTAGGTGGCCTAATTTTAATCTGGCTGGAATACATTGGGAACAGAAAGAATAGATCCAGATGTTGAGTTCCTGTAATTAATTGCCTACTTAGTTACTTCAAATACCTACGAAACTAAGTAGGTACCTACCTATCTAGGTATTAAATAATGAGGTTGTGATCGATGGGTTGTCAGGAATTTATTAGAATGTTTTTTATATTTTATTTAAAATAAAAAAATTGTAGGCCTGCTTCTATTTTTTTTATAACAGCAAGAACAGAAACCTATATACCTACCTAATTTTAAAATACTGAAAGTCTGAAATCTATTTCTAAAGACAGTTTCAGTTAGGTAATCAAAGTGACCGGAAATGAAACGACATACCTATCTAACCATTCACAATATCGTTTATGAATGGTACCTTATTCTATAAATTGGTTAAAAGAATGTAAGCGCATTTAATTACCAGCGCTATCTGTCTGATTCGCAAAGCAATGACCGACCAGCATAATGACACGGCTACGTTACGAGTACCGTATCGTACTTTACTATTTAGTTATGCGAAGAGTAATTTATAGACAGACTCGTATTACCTAGGTGCCTACCCAGTATTTACACGTATTTACGCGAGACGGGCGCTCCGGCTCTTGCTTGTATTCGCGTCGCATGATCGCATCACGTACCTACTACGCTATACACACACAGAAATGGATTTTACGAGTATCCACTACCATCCACTACACACTGGTTTCATTCATATACCGAAACTAGACATCTCTTTCTATCTCATTCATACTAACCGAACGTAAATGTGTGTGAATGCAATGGCATTCCTCACTACGAAATGGCGTTTGTTGAACCGATTCGCCGCGCGTCGGTGCCGTCGGTCAAAGTCTCGCTCGCTCCCTCGCGCAGTGGCAGAGAACGCGTTCGTTCGAGGCGTTCGACTTTCGAGCAGCGACGTACACTAGCGTGTATGTCTTCATTATTGATGCAAAAGTTCCACGATGGTAGATCATAACCAGAAATTGTTACAGGAGTTGCAAAAGAAAAGTGGAAATAATGTTTGTGCCGATTGTGGAAATCCGGGTATGTTGTTATTAGTGATTGTTAACAATTTTAGTGATAGTGTTTTCCTTGTGCGTGGTATTTTCATGGGGTGGTGAATAGGCGGGGGGCGTAAATGAGTCCATGCTTTGGAGTTCAGTGACCTCGACGTAAAATGCATTCAATGAAAACAAATCATCGACCAGTGCATTTTACGATGATTCAAAACATGGGTCAGTGGGTCGTCTTAGCAGATAAGTCAGACTTAATAAGGATACATCAATGATGTTTGTACGAAGTCTATCACACACGTATGAAACGTATCAATGCTAATTGAAAATTAATTTCATGTAACCACCAAATTGCACACAGTATTCGTTTTATTTCGCAAAAATGCTTCATTCACATTGCTTATTTCATTGATAAGAAATAAAAATAAAACAATTTTAGCCTGGGATCATAATATTGCCGTGATATTATTGATGTTTGGTGCACATTTGGCAAGAGTAAAATTGATTATGACTAAGTTATCTGCATGAACATTCACTTGTTTAAAATTATTGTTTTAATTCATTATAATTACGAACATAACTATCTAAGCAGATACCTACATAGCTGGCTATAGCATACCTAGTATGAGTCATAGGTTCTGCCCTAGGTAGGTCCGTATCGTATCCTTGACATGCAAAGCTATAATATATACGATTTTTGCATAAAAAATCCTTGATTTCTTTTCTACCAACCCGCAAGGATTTCCATTTATTAAATAACCATTTGTTAATCGTTGTGGTGTTACCTATAAATCTATCTTATGAAATTAGGATGTGAGCGTCCGCGTTCGTGTGAGTGTGACCTAATTTTATATATTTCAAATTTCAATGTCTGTCTATACCTACTGCGCTGCGTATCTCCAAACTCCATCATTCGAACTCATAAATTCGCTCTGAGATCGCATAGGGTTTTTGCAACGGTTAAAGTAAATTATTTTGCACATTTTGAGGCAGTGATGATAATCAGCATTAGGTACCTATGTGGAAAAATGTGTATTGCAATTCAAGGCAAAAAATATTTTGGCGCCATTTTTTATTGATAAAAATACTAAACTTGTTTTATTGATAAGTACGATCAGCAACGATAGTCGGTCGGCAGTCGGTAGGCAATACTGTAAATGGTATTTAAAAAAATATGGTAACAGATTCAGGTAACATTAAAATAACACAAACTTTGATGATGATGATGATGATGATGATCTAGGTGTATTTTAAGAAATAGTGGTAGCTTACTGTCGTTGCCGGTTGTAAATACCTACTGACATTATAATTTAAAAAAAAATAGGTTTCCCTACCAACAAGTTTTAGGTAGATATACCTTAACCAAATAATTTGTTTTAATTCAGTACAGTCAGCAACGAAAATCGATAGACATTAAGTTACCTATTTTTTTTTTTTTTTTTTTATAAAAAACGTTATGTAGATATAAATTAAAATTAATTCCTACTTAATACTTTCAAGTAGGTAACTGGGTAGTGGAAGTGAGATAGACAGTCGCTCCAAGTAAAATACTGGTAGGTATTCAGCTGCATTCGGTTACACTGGAACCTGACTCTAACATAGGGAAAAGGCTATGATGATTATGATTATTTAGTAACTTTTATCTGTTAGGTACCTATTATAAAATGTAAAACAGCAGTGGATCGTGGATCGAATAATTTTGTTTCAATTTCGATCATCAATTTACGTAGAAGTAACAGCATAGAATAGATAATATTGGTAGTTCACTGCTAATTTCATGCCATGTCTACAAGCTGTTTTCAAGAGTCATCACGAACCGTCTCGCGCACACGTTTGACGACTTCCAGCCTCCCGAACAAGCCGGATTCCGTAAAGGCTTTAACACCGTAGACCACATAGATACGCTGTGGCAAGTTATACAGAAGACTGAAGAGTATAACCTGCCTCTCTCCTTAGCGTGCGTGAACTACGAGATAGCCTTCGATTCGATTGAGACATGGGCTGTACTGCAGTATCTTCAACGGTGCCAAATATCGGTATATCGAGGTGCTGAATTGTCTGTACGAAAACGCCACTATGTCAGTCCGACTCCAAGACCAGACCTCGAAACCTATTCTTCTGCAGCGAGGTGTGAGAAAGGGAGACGTTATCTCTCCGAAACTGTTCACCGCTGCACTGGAGGATGTTTTCAAGGTTCTGGACTGGAAATGGGTGGGTTTGCCGACGATATAGTAGTCATGACTGAGGCTATGGAGGACCTCAGTACAAAGCTTGCTAACACCAGTAGAGCTTCCGAAAGAGTGGGTCTGAAAATGAACATGTACAAGACAAAAACATTTCAAATGTCCATGTAACACCCACTCTCATGAAGAGCGGAGACGCTACACACGGAAGTTGTGGACGACTATGTTTACCTAGGACAAATTGTTCAGTTAGGTAGGCCCAACTTCGAGAAAGAAGTTAATCGTCGAATCCGAATCGGCAGGGCAGCGTTATAGAAACTACGCAATACCTTCTCGTCCCACATACCGCAGTGTCTCAAGACGAAAGTTTTTGACCAGTGCATGTTGCCAGTGATGACTTATGGCACTGAAACGTGGTCGCTCATAGCGCTCGTGGCCTTATTAGAAGGCTAAAAGTCACCCAAAGGGTAATAGAGAGGGCTATGCTTGGAGTTTTCCTACGTGGTCGAATCAGAAATGAAGAGATCCGCAGAAGAACCAAGGTAACCGACATAGCCCAAAGAATTGCCAAACTTAAATGGCAGTGTGCAGGGCACATTGCTCGCAGAACAGATGGCCGATGGGGCCGAAAGGTTCTGGAGTGGCGACCACGTACCGGAAAACGTAACGTTGGAAGGCCTCCCATAAAGTGGACCGATGACCTTGTGAAAGCCGCAGGAATTCACTGGATGCGGGAAGCACAGAATCGGTCGAAGTGGCGGTGCTTGGGGAGGCCTATGTCCAGCGTTGGACGTTTTTCGACTGAAATGATGATGACTGCTAATTTACTTTCGTAGCTGACCGTACCTACCTACTGAAAAGTTGTATAATAGTTAAATAATGTAAAAAAAACATGATCTATTTCATTTTCACAATACCAGAAAGTACCTTGTGCAATGGCAATTGACTAGACTTGCACCCCAAATGCATAACAGAACACACTTAAAATTTCGATCACAATCCGAAGGATTTTGAACCAAATTGCAAATTCGTCTGCTTAACAACGTGAATAAAGCAATGAATGTTATTAAACTGTCGAAATGAAAAGCATAGCCATTGTAAGTGTGTTGCGCAATCATCCTGCTGTACCTAAGCGAAAAAGGCAAAGCCAAAGTGTTTGAATTGTTAGACTTATGTGCGTGTATGTAGATGTAGATACGTCTTTCATAATTATTTGCATTAAATTATCTTTTTTTGGAAACATTGTTTTGTTAGTTTACTGAGTTTTACGTCAGATAACAACAATTCATGATATTAATTTGACCATAAAAAACCTACACGGTTTCAGCAACGCATGTTTGTAAAAAAAAACTACTAGCCCATCGACAGGGAGATATTCTGCGTTGGTTCTTTGTTCTAGTAATTTGCTAGAATGAATAACTTGGTATCCTAAGTATATTAACGCAATAAAATAACTAAGCAGGTATTCAAACTCCATCTAAAACAAACTTTGATAAGCAGGTATTGTTTCGAAACAAGGACAATTTCGTGATTTCGTGAAAAAGATGGATTTAGAAGAAAAAAAAGAAAAATCGACACATTTGACAGCATCTTCACCAGGCTATAAAACTTGGAACAGTCAACTTAATTGGATAGAGTAACTCCTTTGTGTCACACTTCACCGCTCTTTTTTATAGTCCACTTCAGCTGCTTATCGTCTGAAATATACAGATGCCTGCCTACTTATTCTGAATTGCAAGTTATTATAGAAACCAAACAATTTTTATTCTATTTGGTACGAATACAGATAGTTGATCTGGAAAAAGGGGCTACAATGCCTAATTAATGAGACCGGTTTTAGCAGCATTCGAATCAGAACGAACGAAGGGGAATATTAATTTTTGGCCAATGACTAATTCTGCTACGGGTGGGTGAAGGTGAAATGAAATAAAACAAACGAATTAAGATTAGTTTTTTTTTAATTCAGAGCTTACTTAAATTACTTTGAATAAAGTTTAGCTTGTTATTCACTAATTAGCAGTTGATAGGTAATGTGCGCTCTCAGTGTTAAAACTTTTTAACCAACTTTAATGAATTATTTATTTGTACAAAAAAAAAAACAGTTTTTACAAAATGGATAAATAACACTAAGTAGATAGATATGCGCTTATTTTAACATAAATATATAAACTTTATTACTTAAGTAATATTACGATAACCTTGATTGATTAATGAGCGTTGAGACAAGTCCATATGCTGTAAAATTAAATAGATAGCACGTAATTATCTTTACGCTTCTCTCCTTTAAAGGGTGATGCAGGCTAATTGGGTGCTTACCTGTTAAATGGACAATTTCTCTACGTTAAAATAAACGTTAATTACAAGTATGAAACAAAGGTGATTCGTATCTAACAGGTATCCCAAGTCTTGTGACAGCGTTATTTTATTTACGAGTGGCGCAGAGGCCAAATGTGGATGTGTGCGTGCGGCCGCGTGACGTCGTGTCGGTGTGTTGTGTATGCTTATAAACACGGATGTGATGCCAATGCCTAAAACGTGGAAACGCCTATTTCCACAAAAAAAAACTTTTCAACAATTAACAAACGAAACTTTAAAGTTTCATTGCGCCCACACTCAACAACTTTGCGGGGATCAAGTTCTATTTAAAGTTCGACCATCGCGAAGTACGGTTTTAGTGGTGGGGACTTCGCAGAAAGAGGTAAGCGACACGTAATCAATTCATTCATAGATGGTGACTACGCGCATATTGGCAAACGTCGCAAGTGGTAAATTACCAATTTAGGTAGGTATTTAAGTACAGAAAAAGGGGTAGCTCCTAATCGGTATTTGAATCCTTACTTATTATTTTTGAGTGCAAGTTCAGCGTCACTCACGGATACATAGTAGCTTGTTATGCCGTTATGCACAATACATATACGTCATTGGGTCTAATCTATGGTGTGACGATTTTCAGAATTCTTATCGTGTCGGCGCGGCATCGGCACTTACGTTTTTTATGTTGCTAACTAAAAAATATTCTACTAATATATAAATCATACTTCAATAGACCAAAACGGTACATTTACGATTCACCATTTTGGTCTCCATTTAAGTTAAATATGTATTATTATTAATAATATTATTATTATAAACTCGGAACTAGTTAAAGGTTCGCAAACAGGCGCGACGCAACAGCACGACATAAAGACACTGCTCGTTGCGCGACACGCGGTGCTTTTTGTCGTGTTGTCGCGTCGCGCCAGCTTGCACGAGCCTTAAGGCTCCTTCAAAGAGGTGCGGTTCGCGTCCCGTGTCGCGCTTGTTTGAAAGAGCCATAATGAGCTTTATCTATTTATTTTACGTCAATCCTATCAAATACATATAGGTTAGGGATATTATAAATAAGTAGTTAACCGTGGATGCTCCTGTACTGAAACTGAATTGCACAACAATGATTGAATTTTTTTTTCAGCTATTCAAAAATACTGTTCTTAAGAGTTGATAAGAAAACTACTAATTTCAATCGAAAACAGCGGACACACTCACACAATCACAATTCCAATGCCATTCATTTTGACAATTTAACAATGCTCATTGCGTTATAAACAAGTTATTTTAATCTTATAATACATAGGTAGTCGAGCAGACGAATTTTTCAAACGTATGAAGCGTTGGATTTGCAAGAGGATTATGAAGGAAATTCGTTTTTCGATTGTGATAGAAAGTTTCTTACGCAAATAGGGTGTACGAAAAGTCACTGGTATGAAAATCAAAGGCAACGCTAGACTAGGATTAGACTAAAGGCTCCTTCAAACTGGCGCGCCACGCGACGTGAATCGCACGCGACACAAAGGCTCCGCTCGTCGCGCGACAGGCGGTGCCTTTCTGTCACGTCGCGTGTCGCATTTGTTTGAAGGAGCCTTTATGCCTAGGGCAGGAGTCACCAAACAGCGAACCGTGGTCAGGAACCAGACCGCCGGCCGCCGCCCGCCGGCCTATTTTAGGCTGACCTTAAATAAACAGTAAAATATCTACTAGAAAATACTCAGTTTAATTTTTTATTTTTTATTTTATACATGTCAACTTTACTCCAGACTTCAGAGAGATACATAGTTCAAAGTAAAAAATGTCATTACTTACTTCGTTATTTTTGTTCATTACATAAAATGTGTTTACTACTTAATAAGGAAAAATGTATTTTCTTTTTTTTTTCTTAATTGACATTTTTAATATAATTTGTTAGTAATCGTCTAACAAACAGACCGCGACAGTCATATTATTTTTTAAAACGGACCGCCATTTTAACTACTTTGTGATCCCTGGCCTAGGGGCAGGGCATACCCTAGTGACCTTCGTCGACAATCTTTACTAAGTTTTCGAAGCAGGACAGACTAAAATCCAGGCTGCAGAAACTTCTTGTAAATGGCTAGAGTTTCATCCATTTTTACCCGACTACGCGACAGCAAAAACAAGGTTTTTCACGCGTATCTATGTATGTGGGATTCTTTATACCCTCGAAGCATCCCAAAGGCAAAAAACAAATCACAGACACAACTCAAATATTTTTTATTGCAGTTTGTTTTTATTGTTTTTTATTAGAAAATCTATCTGATTATACTACCTACCTACTGGCGCGGGCGCCTACGTAGGTACTTAATACGTCAACACAAAATGTAGTACCTATACGTACCTTGTTTGTTTACTTATAAGAACTGTTACAGTGAAAGTCATTCACCCGTTCGGTTTAAAGAGTGACGTTTACACACAGACAAACAATGTGAAACTGTTTTAGCTGTTTCCACGTATTTCGTATATATTTCTCGTGTGTAAATAGGGTAAAGATTTATTATAAATGTATATTCAATGATGTGGTCTGTAGAACAATATTTCCATGTGGCCTACTATGCAGTTTAGCGCTGAATTGAGAAGAGCTATGGCCATTGATGAGATTCATTCAAAAAACGCGCCCCCAAGATAACCCTCTGACCGTTAACGAAATCGTTTTCGTCAATTCTAGATTTACGTGGAAGTGGGACCATGCTGACATGTACGGTCAGCAACGAAAATCGATTAATACTTTTTTAATATCGCAAAATTTTAACACTTCTTAAACCCTTAACTATCACATGAAATGCTGAAAAGCAGTGGGTATCAAATAATTGTGGGTCCATTTAAAATACGAATAACGTAAGAAATATATTTTGCTAATAAACTTTCGTTGCTGACCGTACAAATACACAAAATAAACTGCAACACAGCACAGTATAGCATAACTGTTTAAATTACGTAATAAATGAACATTTATCTTATCTGTTCGCGTATTATCTTGTCATAGCAAGTAGAAATACAAGTCCTTATAAGGTTGTAAACATCATTGACATATTTTTTAAGTACATTACACTCAACAATTTAAGTGACATTTGTGTTTTTTTTTTCAGACCCTGATTGGGCTTCGTACAACCTCGGCATTTTTATATGCATGCGATGTGCCAGTATCCATCGCAGCATGGGAGCACACATAAGCAAAGTAAAGCACCTGAAGCTGGACCGCTGGGAAGACTCTCAGGTGCAAAGAATGAAGGAGGTCGGTAACAACGCCGCCAAAAATAAATACGAGGAAAGAGTCCCACCGTGCTACAGAAGACCTAATAGGAATGATCCACAGTAAGAAAAAAAGGCATTTTTTGACAGCTTCTCATTCATTCGTTCGTATAGCGCTACAAACTTCTTTTGGTGTTTATTCAAAATCGGAACAAGCATCGCCATCTTGTTTTTCAATACATTTCACAAAACCATAATTGCACAAATGTTTACCAACAGCGCCCCCCTGTCAACGTCATCCGACCGTCAAATCCTTGTAGCAGTGTATAACTCACGTCGCGTCGTTTTCCCAAGGGGTTTGAAAAACATAGATCGCCACCTTCTACGATTTTATGTCGTGTGAACTCGTGTGATCGTGTCGTTTTGCTACGGTTTTGAAAATACGCTACCTACCGATTCCCTGCTCATAATTTATTAATTTATTAGAGATAAACTAGTAAATTAAAACTGACAAATTGCAACTGTCTGTTTTAAGACTGTTGTCTTAAAACAGACAGTTGCAATTTGTCAGTTTTAATTTACTAGTTCTTAAAATAATAATATGTACAAGTATATAAAAGGAGGGGGAAATAATCAAAGGGCATCAAAAAATTCGTCCGCATCACTGTCAACAGGAAAACTGCCCATAAGGCTGGCAGCATTGCTACAATGTATGGCAATGCTGATTGTTTGGCCAAAAAATAGGCCAGCCCTCCTAGTTAGCTTTTTAAATTACTTATGTAAATATAAATAAATAGACTATTATTATACAAGATGGAGACGACAATAGAACAATAAATTAAACTTCGTATATGTAATGACGTTCCCAGTCTGCATACAAAAATTCAACCAAATATATCATTAGTTTAGTAAAACCTATAGCTAGTCAAAGATTGGCGAAACCCATAGTCGGTCAATCACTACTGTTAAGTTTGTTTGAAAAAATCACTTTTTTATTTTCGATGTTAGGTTTTATTTGATAATTACAAAATAATCCCATGGATTTTCAGTGTTTTCATTAAAGGCAAACGCAAACTACAAATACAGTTTCTACTAATACTAATTACTTACAACTACTAATTTCATACAATTTTTTGTAAAAAAATTATAAGTCCTCAGCTTTCAAGCCAAATTACTTCTTGTGACATATTTGACCATAGTAATACTTAATAGAAACCATTTCAACCACAAAAAACGACACATAAAACTTAGCAGCTCTTTGTCTTCTAGAGGCGATTTTCGATACACAGTGCGACGCGACTTTAGTAGAACAACTTCTATGAAAAATTCATGGAAATTGTTCTACAAGCGTCGCGCCGCGCCTGTCTGTGCCAGCCTTTATTGTCGTATTGTCGTCTCCACGACATATGTATTTAACTCAAAGCGTTTTTTTTTTGGATCTTGAATTTTGACCTAAGATATAATTTTTAATAATTGTGATAATTAAAACTTATAAATCAAATTACATAACATAATTACTGTAGTAAGCAATTACATTATCTAGAAGGATTCTATTGCGGTTCTGCTAAAAATAGTCGGCTATCGGATGACTTACGTAGGTCTAAGTACTTAGGTACTATTATTTATTATTTATTTATTACAAAATGAAACAACAACATTGACGGCATATTTTGCCCTAATTAGGTTTAGAAACATGCCACAAGAATTACTCACATAGTAATTACTAACTATAAATACTCTTTAGAAATTCACATTCTAATTAAAGCTGCACCCTAATTAAGTAACACACTATCTATCACAATCTGAATCATTTTGAAGCCTATTGCTAATCCATTGCTTAATATTTTCGAAAAATTTGTGTGCTCAACAACGTAAATAACGCAATGAATGTTGTTAAAACCGTCAAAATGAAAGCTATTTTAACGCAATTAATGTCCTACTAACAATAGCACATTCATTGCGTTATTTATGTTGTTGAGCAAACAACATTATCGAACATAAGAAGCAATAGATTAGCAATAGGATTCGAAATGATTCCGATTGTGATAGATAGTGTGTTACGCAATTAGGATTCAGGAACCAGCGGGGTAATTGCGTAACACACTAACAGTAGGAGTGGCTTTCATTTTGACAGTTCAACAACATTCATTACGTTATTTAGGTTGTTGAGCAGACACATTTTTCGAACATAAGAAACAATGGATTAGCAATATCCTTCAAAATGATTCAGATTGTGATTACGCATTTAGGGTGGAGTTATAAACAAATTAAATAATGGTATTGTGAAACAGTATTTTTAGTTTATGGACATTTATACCTAGAAAATACACATTCCTAATTAGGCGGTTGTGGTATTTGGTCCCATGAGAAATAAACACTAAGCCTAAGCCTACTGGTACCAAAATTATTACTTGTTTTATTGATATACCACCATACTAAAAGATCGCTTTTAGCGATAAGACCGCACATTGTGTCACTCTATGTAGAATGTCTATATTTTGTATCTGTAATTAATATGGTGTACCTAATAAAAAGTATCTATCTATAGGTACACACGGCTACATATCAAGCTATACATTTCCAGTTTTAGCTGACCTCGTATTGTATAGATTTTTCGTACAAAGAGAAGTCGGCTTATACTGGAAATGTATAGCTTGATATGTAGCCGTGTGTACGTAAGTACCACCTAACTAAAGGCTCCCACAGACACGAGCAACGCGACAGCGCTATACAAAGGCGCCGCTCGTCGCGCGACACGCGGTGCCTTTGTGTTGAGCGTCGCGTCGCGCCAGTGTGTACGAGCCTTAACTAAAATTAATTTACTTTTCTATTTTTCAATCGATATTCTTATCACCTCATCTCATATTCATACGTATGAGCAAGCGTCAAAAGGCCTATTACACCACGCGGTATCAATTCTGTCTCATTGAAACTTTTCTTATAGTCTACTAGACAAGCTCCGTCCGATACAAGCGCGACACAATCGCGCGCGACACAAAGGCAACGATCGTTGCGCGACGAGAGGCGCCTTTGTGTCGCGCTATCGCGTCGCCCCTGTCTTTGGGAGCCTTAAAACTCCTTCATACAGGCGCGACACGCAACGCGAATCGCACGCGACACAAAGGCACCGCTGGTTGCGCGACAGGCGGTGCCTTAGGGTCGCGTCGCGTGTAGCGCCTGTTTGAAGTATTACACTACGCTAGTTAACAGACAGTCTTATTAAGCTAGACTTGATACCGCGTGGTGTAATAAGCCCATAACTATTGCAAAGAACTACGCCACGGTAGGCTACTACGGTATCAAATTACAACCGCAAAAATGGCACAAGTAAATATCTCAAAAAAATATGCGCACATTTCTGTCTATCTCTTCAAGGAATATAGGCGTAACCGTTCCGTTATATATTTAGTTTTCTACATATACCATATTATTGCCAAGAATCGTAAATCATAACATGACTTATCAATAATATCAAAACTTGACCTACATAGGTAGTTTTATCTCCCTCCCATAACACAAATGATAGGCCGGAAATAAACTGTTCACAAAATGTTTATTCTGGACTTGAAAATAAAGTTTTGAAACTATGAAAAGTTGAAGTTGAGGAAATATTGTAGGTAGAGATCGTTTAATGAAAAAAACATTACCCTCCTTTTGTGGCAGTCGGGTAAAAAATTGGAATGTGTATGCAACAAACAGTGGAGGGGCGTGCATTTTAGATTAAACGTTCTCTACCTACTTATAAGTATGATAATATGTGTTACAAGGAAATAAACATAAAACTATTTTCCATGGTCTAAAAACAACAAGGTTTGGCATTCCGGAGTGACACATGCTTACGTCACTATCCAGTTGCCACTTTATTGCAACTAAACACGAATTATGGAAACATTTTCATTCACCATTCTGTAAAAAAAAATATTTATAGCATTTAAATTGTCGTTTCGTTTTTCTAATCAAGTGAAACAATTCAATTTAAACATACACCAACGTAATTGTTAGTTAAAACCTCATTGTTATATCGGATTCGCACAGGTAATAATGGCGATTGGGGAATTATTATTACACACTACTGGTAACACAGCGGTGATGACGTGGGTTTGTGTCACCCTGTGTCTCGGAATGCTATACCTGGGGAAGTATATTATTATACCATGCTATTTTCCTAAAACAATTATGCACTTTCACATTTAATATTATATTGGTTTTCTTGTACTTCACAAAACATTTTACGTATAAATCGGACTCATCATTCTTTTACCATTATCCCAATTTATTTGGGGTCGCGGTCGGCATGTCTTAGAATAGAATAGAATACTCTTTATTATGTACACCATAAAAATCTTCTTCTTCTTCTTCTTCTTCTTCTTCCATTCTTCTCTATTAGTCGTCATCTCAGTATTCACCTCCTCTTATAGCTATATCATCTTTCACACAGTCCATCCAACGTATCTGGTCTTCCCGTCTATATCGTATTCCACATTTCTGCGTATAAATCGGACTATTACCCAAAATATTGCCAATATTTTTCAGAGTACTGATCGAGCAATGGATCCGAGCAAAATATGAACGTGAAGAATTTTGCCACCCAGAACGTCAAAGTTATCTATCTGGCACTATGGAAGGGTTCCTCATGAAGCGAGGCAAAGAGGACAGCCGCTACCAGCTGAGAAAGTTCGTCTTAAGTGAGAATGAGGACACCCTTAAGTGAGTCAAAATGTATCGTTAACTGAACATAATGACACAATTACATTTGGTCGTTGGCCGCATTCGAACATCGATTCGCCGAAACACTTAACCCTGCTCGTGCTAACGCTGTTACTCGCGTTCACTGGCTTCAAATAAGGATGCGTGACATCGCGAATTGAGTTACGTTATATTCTAGTTGTCGACAGAATGCGGTCAAAATGACCAAGTGCAATCCCCGTGTTCACTATAAAAGCTTTATGTGAAAGATAACCAGTTGCGTCGCATTTTGTTACTAATAACGCTCGTGAACGTCATCAATTCAATAATCGTAATATCATTCGTTCTGGTCACATTTTTGTTCGAATAATTATGTCTGCCTTATGTCTATATAAATACTTAATATTAGTCATTCCTACATCAGCTTACACATTCGCTTATAATCATTGTCAGATTCGAAATCGATATTCATTTAAAGTTCGTTCAAACTCAACACATCTCTTCTCTCATAAATCATTCAACGGTCAACGTAATATTTTAATCACTCTTCTCATAATAGGTACTGTATTCTGTCTTAGCCGGAAAATCGTTGCAATTAAAATTGTTATCAAAACAGGAAAATGAATGGCCATGTAGTCGTCAGGCAGGACGACAAAAATGTAAACATTTATAAATACTTATGGAACCATTCGTCATTATTTCCCTATAGTTGTCTAGTAAGTAGCATGCAGTCACCAGGATTTTTGAGTCGAGGAGTTGCAAATTATCGATAGCCCATACTATATGAGAGCTGTGCCTTTATTTTTCCTGTTACCTAATTTACAATTTAAAAGTTTTCCTAACCAGGTAGGTGTATTCCAAATTCAAACAAGCTGATAAACCATTCCCAAATAAAGTTGTTTCAGGACAATTGTTACTTTTCATAAATAGATATTTGCCTCGACTCTCAACTGACGCAAAATAATAATGAAATAATGAGCTATTTTTGTACTTGTTATGCACAATATGTTATTTGTAAATGTGTTAAGTTGTTACATATCAAACAACATAATAAAACTGTCACTAGTTGATGAAATACTTAAAGAAAATGTCCCAACTCAGTGACGGCGCGCTTCTTTATCTCCAGATAGACGATAAAGCGAGATAAAATGGGTTTCGTAGAAAAACTGTGGTAAACTTGTGACGTAAACACACAAGAAAAGTTCCACACCTCTTATTGCAATCCGACGTCAAACGTTAAACAAATGTTGACCTACTACGTAATTATGAACTCACCAAATTGTTTGCCACGTTGACTGCTCTCCCGCATTTTTACACTCCAGATATAATTTCAAAGCCAAACACTATTGTGATATGTTATGAATTTAATAGTTTCGTGATTGTGTGACGTAGCTCATATGAAGCTATGCCTTATTTAATGAACAGTTACCATGTCATGATCAGACTACACGTCACTGAACATTGACATTGTGGTGAAAGATATCCTTCACCTTACGTTATATTAGGTTATTCGACTTCGGTGGGTTGTTTGTTAGCGCCGGTGTAGTTAAACGATTTGTACATAATTAGATGATAATAAATTAGAGCCATAATTGAGCGTAGAATAAATTAAATAAAACTACTTGTCCGTGTATCTAAATTATTCGAAAACATTAAA
Organism: Dryobotodes eremita; assembly: GCA_917490735.1. Lineage (NCBI taxonomy): Eukaryota > Metazoa > Arthropoda > Insecta > Lepidoptera > Noctuidae > Dryobotodes > Dryobotodes eremita. The sequence goes on from OU823261.1 coordinate 9,035,880, forward strand.
ACTATTCATGCAGACGCAGGGAGGATAAAAAACTTGGTAAAATGAGACCCATGATGATTTTGTCACATTAGGAATAACATTTATCAAAACAGAATAAAAGTACCTACATTAAGTACCTATTTCGCTACAATCGTGTAATTTACCTCGTTACTCGATTTATAGTAAGCTGACATATCGCATTCCTTTGCTACAATCGACGCGACGGTGGGTAATTCCCTGACGCTTGTTTACACCAAAAAATATTGCAATAGCAATCTAATTAATTGGTAAATATGTGTAAGTTTATAATCAACCAAGTTATATGATTATTCGCTACGGGAGGAAAAGATATTGTGACAAATACCTAAAAAAAATGTCACTAATATTTGGAATTAAACAGTAGACTCCACCCCAGTATTTTTCTGAGTTTGATGCAGTTTGTCCCTTATGATGGCTTAACGAGCACTAAAGCTAGTTTTTTCGAAGTAGTTTAGCTTAAACATATCCGGACTGCTTCTTAGGTATCATCCCGCTACTGACGGCTGCGGCCGTACAACTGGTTGTCTCGATCGGTTAATCGATCGTCTCCGAGTCAAAAACTTTGGTCCTTTGAGGTAAGAACGAAAGCGAAATTTAAACAAAAATTCCAATATTCAAAAGTTTACGTTAATCTCGAATGTAGGTAAGAGTTGTTACACAAACATCAATCTCTATCACCCCTCTCATGTTAAGGCCATTTTCATGTGCAGAATTAGCATCAAATCAGTACCATCTATGTTGCATGTAGTCATATTTTGGTTTTCATGGTCGGAGATGGCTGTATCTATTACGGCGACGTAAATATGTATGTATTTTTTCTATGAAAATAAGATTTATTTGGTAAAAATATGCACAACATTTCAGAGCCAGATCCAAGTTATTGCACAGTTCGAATTTTAATAAAAACAGACATATTTAGGATACGCGTCTATATGCACCTGGATAGTATCTATTTGGTTTCATTGTTAATTGTTTAAAGCCTGCCCTTTTTGTGTCTAACTATGTGTGCTTTTTGCAAAACATTTGTGTCCGATTTTGTCGTCGACTCTAATTTGAAATGTTTTTCGTCTCCGAATATTTTCGGCTGTAGCAGTTGCAGGGTTGAAACAGAAAGTTCAAGGCGAGAATATATTCGGCCTATATTGCACCACATTGTGTTACCGTAAAAAATGACGTGTTTTCGGTGTTTTTACGGAAGAAAATCCGTGTTTCGTTAGATTAATTTGTACATAAAGTGACGTAGTCCTATTGTAAAAGATCGCGAGTCTAATAAGTACTGGATTAGCCTAGTGTAGGTGGGTATGATGATTAGAAGTAAACAAGTCGAACAAACAAACGTCAAGACACGTCACTTGGTTACAAAGTTCATTAGGTTGATTTGCGAATGCCGTCATTTTGTAAACAGTTACTTGATTAAACGGTTAGATGGTCATCTTCCGATATCCACAAACGTTATTTTAAACGTTATTTAAAAAAAAAATGGTAGGTAAAAAAAACTTGCTGTTACATTACAATAAAAATCTGGTAAATAAATTAAATATTTGTATTTAAGAAAAGAGAGGTAAGCTAGGCTGTGGTCAAATAAAGTAATGCATGCCGAATGTCTTCCCGCCTTCAGAATATTTCTTTTTTGAAGTAAAAGTTGAGGTGAAAGCAAATCTGATTGATTTTGTGACTAAACTTCGATCAACTTTCTACCTTGTGTAACATATTTCATGCACTCTTTTTCTATTGAAAAGGTTTCGTAATTGTGGAAAATTAAACCTAGGCCGCGAAATGTTATGTCTTTAATATTTGTGACCTTGTAGACACTTATTTAAGTACCTGTGTCTAATAAAGAGGGAATTGAATATTTTGTGCAAAAATCTGAAATAATTATATTAAGATAATATTTTGCTTATCTCCAGATACCATGTGAGAGAGAACAGGGAACCTAAGGGTGTGCTCAAACTGTCGGAACTGAACGTTGCGTTCGCACCGTCTAAGATCGGACACATGAACTCAATGCAACTGACGTTTATGAAGGACGGGTCTACACGGCACATTTACGTGTATCATGAGGATCCTGAAGTTATTAGCAATTGGTAAGTAATTTTTATGTTTCTTGGTACCATTTTGACCAAGATTTTTTTTTCCTATTGCGAATTATCCCATTCCCATCTGAGTTTCGCAACATTTATAATGCCAAATGCAGACAACGGTTTAAATAAGGGTGCTTTCACACCTAACGTTTATTTCGCAAAAGGTGTCTAATTCAGTATTAAATCATGTATTATAAATTGACATACTTAACTGGCAGAGAAAGGTAGCCTTTAATTGAAGAAAAACGTATAATAAAATTACGGTCTCCACACTTGTCAGAACAAGAAAATATTATGTTAATGAACTATGAGATAGCGTAAATTCCCACTAAGCGTGACTATATCGACACTAAATCTAGATTTTAATAGTAAAAAGTAACATCTATGGATCCATAAAGCAGAAAAACGAAACCTAAACCGAATATTTAAATAATTATGGAAATTCGCCCCAGCCTTGAGAGAGTACTTCAAGGAATTCCCATAAATTTTTATGATCTTGATATGTAAATAAAATAAACGTTACAAATAGTTACGATACATTATCCTTTTTGCGGTCCCATATAATGGGAGGGAAGGAAGATGCGTACGTACAGATAGAAACCTATCTACCATGCTAATATAATTACCATAATAAGTTATCGTATCGCATCGTATGTATTTTAATGGTGTACATAATAAAGAGTATACTATTCTATCGTACGTCGAAAAAGCTTGTTATGAAAGCCTATAAACATGTATAATGTGTATATATATTATTTTTATTTGTTTATAAGAATAATTAAGTCTTCCACGTGTAAATATGAACCTTAAATTTGCAAACACTGCCCGAATAGTTTACTATACTCGTAATTATCGCGTTTTAGCACGGCAATAGCGGTCATTAACCCAGCTACAATTTCTAGCATTCTTTATTTCAAAACCTGACATAAAGTCCGTTAACGTCTTAATTCAATATCTATTCAGCACCCTAATTACGTAACACACTATCTATCACAATCTGAATCATTTTGAAGCCTATTGCTAATCCAATGCTTCATAAGTTCCAAAAATTTGTCTGCTCAACAACGTACATAACGCAATGAATATTGTTGAACTGTCAAAATGAAACCCATTCCTACTGTTAGTGTTTTCCGTAATTACCCTGCTGGTCTTTAACATGTACCAATAACGAAAAACCAAAAATCTACCTAGCCTTTTCCCGGATGCAGCTGAATACCAGTATTTTACATGGAGCGACTTCCTATCTGACCTCCACAACCCAGTTACTGGGTAACACGAGACCTTTTGGTTGTCAGACTGGTTGTCAGACTTTCGGGCTTCTGACTTCACTGATGTGTTTTAGCTAGAGCTAGACCATTATTACATAATAGAACATAACATTTTAGAAATACTGACATCAACGTATTTAATTGTGACATTGAGTACTGGTGATTATAAAGGCATGTGTAGTTTTTAGGGTTCCGTACCCAAAGGGTAAAAACGGGACCCTATTACTAAGACTTCGCTGTCTGTCCGTCCGTCTGTCTGTCACCAGGCTGTATCTCAAGAACCGCGATAGCTAGACAGTTGAAATTTTCTCAAGTTATGTATTTCTGTTGCCGATATAACAACAAATACTAAAAACAAAATAAAAGAAATATTTAAGTGGGCTCCCATACAACAAACGCGATTTTTTTGCCCTTTTTTGCTCGATATCAATGATGGCAACAGGTAGGAACTTGAAATATTCACAAAATACTCAGTTGTATTTTTACTTTAATAATAAATAATAAAATTAAAATAAAATAAATATTTAAGGGGGGCTCCCATACTTTTTTGCCTATTTTTGCTCGATATCAATAAATGGTAACAGGTAGGCACCTAATTTGTGTACCTACCGTTGTTTACCTAGTCAATGATACGGAACCCTTCGTGCGCGAGTCCGACTCGCACTTGGCCGGTTTTTAATGTTATTGACAATAGCATCTGGTTCTGACAAGTTTAGGTTAATATAGTGAATTATAAATAAAACATTGTTATTCTGGATGGGAATGTTAAGGAGTTAAACTGTTATTTTATTTGCTTTTTTAAATATATGCCTGGATAGTTGACATTGTAAATTAATTTTTATTATTATTATTGGCAATTAAATGAAATAATTAGGTAGGAATTAGTGACATGTATTTATTGTTTTCTTTTTTTTCTCGTTGATATTGTTTTATATTTTGAACTTTTATGAATTTTAATAATATTAATGTAGGTAGGTAATGGGATTTTGTGGAACTAATTTAATGCTGTATTTAAATTGTTATTATTTGAATTATTTGCGTAGGTATATTTGTAAAACACTCCGACACAATGTAAATTGTTATTGAATAAATTAAATGAAATGACCCGACGGATTAACCTGCTCTGTGCTGATATTAGGAAAAGGGCAATGACCGATATTGCCATGCTAAAACGCGACAACTATAGCATCTCGGCTCTTTAGCCAGAACTTGTCCTTTCATCCACTAGCTTTGGCATTCCAAGATGTTTGTTACTAGACCCAACCTTACCTGGGTATTTCATGAGAAATCTTGATCATGTGAGCAGTGTGCACCTAATAAGATCAGGATTCAACCATCATGGAGTTCTAATTAAATCCTCCAAATATTCCCTCTACACTAGCGCACCATTAATGCCCCTAATATTTCCAAACAATCAAACGTCTGCATTACTTTTCATTACAAATTTTTCCTCATCCACAGGTACACAGCAATCCGCTGCGCCCAATTGCACCTTCTCCAGGTCGCCTTTCCATCGATGCCACAATCAGACCTGGTTCTTCGTCTCCCTAAAGACTTTGCACGTGAAGGCTGGCTATGGAAGACTGGTCCAAGACCCTCAGACGCTCATAGGCGTCGATGGTTCACGTTGGATAATAGGAAGCTGATGTACCATGATGAGCCACTTGACGCTTACCCGAAGGGCGAGATTTTTGTTGGTAAGTAGTTCTTATAATACTTTTGTTGCAATTTGATTTGAGAAGTCATCAAAACCCCGTTGCCTATTTGAAGAAAATAAACTTAAACGTTTATATTTTTCAAAGACCGATATATAGCGCTACTGGTCTTTTGGCACGGGTCCAAAATCAGAACTAACGCCGCCATCTTCTTTTTTTAATACATTTCACAAAACAATTGCACGAAATGTTCACAAACAGCGCCCCCCTATCAACGTCATTCGAGAGCCAATAGTAGATTGTTATACAAGGGCTAAAATTACCTATTATACGGGCTAGTTTTACTCCCGAGCTCTAGCAAGGGAGTAAATAGAAACCGAGTTATAAGGGAACGTACCCATACTACGTCACCCATTTTTAAATTTTTTTACCCCCCTCCCCCTCTAGTTTTCACGTAGTATATTTTTTTTTTGTATTTGGCTTGTTTTGTATTGCCTACATTAACAAGGAATCCTTGTGACATTTATTAAACGCATTGTACAGCCGATTGTACAACCACATTAGTGTACCGGCACGAACTCTCGTCGATTTGCATGACAACTGCACTGCACTTCAAACTGTCAGGTTTAAATAAGATGACGTCCTGGCAGCTTATGTGCGTCAGTGTTGCCACCTGTGAGTTTAAAAAGCGCTAAACGCTGCGCGCCATATTTGAATATAGCTCGAAAAAGCGCGAGATTTCCCTAGAGGATATTGACTACGTGACGAAAACCTAAGACCATCCCCCCCGCCCCTGTGACCAAGCGTGGTATTCTTGAATACCCACCCCCTCACCCCTTTGAACGGGTCATGTTGTACGGGTACGTTCCCTAATGGGTTTTTAGCGCCGTGTGTTACGCGCTCCTTTTCACTACGATTGCGAGAAAATAAAATAATCCAATACAAAATGTAATAGTTAACTTTTTTAAATTACTTCTGTAGCCGCAACGCAATGCACGCTTCTACCGAAGAGATCACCGCTTTTGGTTCCATTTTCAAAAATAAAATGTTCTTATTTTTTATGAAACAGTAATAAGTCAAGTCTTTATCTATGATTATTATATTTATGATAAAAGACTTTTTCGTTATTGTAGGCACGTTGCTAACAGACTAAAATAAAAAATAAAACTTTTTCCTATAGAGAAAAATATGCTATTTTATCCCCGCTCTGGTACGCTACAATGACGGACTTTTTGAGCTAGAGGAGTGAAAAAGAGCTTTGTGGAAGTGTAGTAATATTATAGTGCGACCGACGACAGAATGCGTTCTTGACATCTGTCAGTTTCATACAAAAGAATACGTGTTTTGCGAATTTGATGTTTATTAGCTAACCAGAATTGTCGCAATGACAGGTGTCAGGAACGCATTCTTACGACGGCCGTATTGTAGTGTTGTTTTTTTGTAGAATTATTTCAAACACCTTGTAAATTGTTTATGAAGTTTGAATTTAATATTATGAACTACTTACTATAGAAGAAAATACTTAGAACTTTTTTAATCAAATACATTTTTTATTTTCCTCAGGCCACGAATCCAACGGTTACTGCATCAAAGTGTCCAACACTGGCAACGGCTGCAAGGACGCGCGGTTCCCCTTCCAGCTGGTGACTCCTGACAGGACGTACTGCCTCGCGGCCACCACGCACGAAGACCGCGATGGCTGGCTCGCTGTCATACAACAGACTATCAAGAGGCCGGTCACGCCGCAGGATTCTACCAGTGAGTGTCTGTTACCTTACATCTAGAGGCAAAGTTACCTCCGGTTGGTGACTCCTGGCAGGACGTACTGCCTCGCGGCCACCACGCACGAGGGCCGCGACGGCTGACTCGTTGTCATACAACAGACTATCAAGAGGCCGGTCACGCCGCAGGATTCTACCAGTGAGTGTCTGTTACCTTACATCTAGAGGCAAAGTTACCTCCGGTTGGTGACTCCTGGCAGGACGTACTGCCTCGCGGCCACCACGCACGAGGGCCGCGACGGCTGACTCGTTGTCATACAACAGACTATCAAGAGGCCGGTCACGCCGCAGGATTCTACCGGTGAGTGTCTGTTACCTTACATCTAGAGACAAGGTTCCCCTTCGGTTGGTGACTCCTGACAGGACGTACTGTGTCGCGGCTACCACACAAGAGGAACGCAACGTTTACAAGAAAAGAAGGTTGATGACTCCTGATTGAGCCAGTCTGGTTGCAGTGAATATTTTATTTTGTTACTTTTTAAACTTTGATCACTTATTTCAAAGATAGGGACTGACAAAAGTGAGTATTGCAGAACGTTGAAACTTGGTTCCTCTTAAGGTTTTGATCAGGACTGCATTCTTGATTACTTGACTGGTAGAAATCGTCACGCTGAAAAAGCGTTATGCGACTTTCTCTCTCTCTCTGTCTCTTTCTATTATATACGAGTGTGTGTGCGTGCAAGTATCGCGTAAAGAACTTCCTTTCTGACGGGGGTTCCCCGACCGCACACGTTTTTATTGATCACGTAATTAGCAAACAATTAAAACATTTTAATTATAAAACCAATTTCAAAGTCTACACATGTCCAAATTTTTATATACATTTTGACATTGATGACATGACATGACATTGACTTTTTATGTATACCGTAGACAGAGTATTCTAACTCTGTCTACGATGTATACAATGACATGAGTATTTACTTGTTAAGTATTAGATTATGTCTGGACTTTAAAAGCGACTGACCTCTGAGTTTGTTTCGGCTTTTCTTCTCAGAGTAATCAGATAGGAAACTTCGACCTCATCTAGTTTATTAAAAAAATATGATTGAAAAGTAAAAGTGTTTGTACAAACCTACTTACAGAAATAAAATAATTTATCTTTTTTTTTCCTTAATTAAGAAGAACCAGGTTCTTAATAATTAATTACAATCTAGCCTATGAGACTAATAAGCAATTTTAATCCAACTTAATTTTTTAAGTGATCATTATTTGAAAACTTAGAATAATCTGATATTTCATACTCTCGATTTTTATACTCTCTGAATAGTCTGATATAATGATATAAACACTTTGTTCATGTGTTAGTATGTGTGTCATTATCACTATTATTTCTACACTTTTTAAACTACACTAACTCAAAAGGTTTTGTTCGTTTTAGTCTTCGCGCTATATTCGTTTGGTCTAACAGCTGAATTGCCTCTATGTTCAAATGTCGGTGGAGTCGGTGTTCATGGGCCTCAGCAAATTTTTGAATTATGTTGGTGACTGGTTCCATTTTTAGGTCACGATGGAGGTCGTCATTTCTTATATACCAGGGCGCATTAACAATACTCCTGAGTACCTTATTCTGAAATGTTTGTATAGTTTTGATGTTGGTCGGTTTAGTACAGCCCCACAGTTGGATGCCATATGTCCATATGGGGATAAGAATATGCTTATATAGTAACATTTTGTTATGTATCGATAGGCAGGAATCCCGTCCAATCAACCAATAATCTTTTTAAAACGCATGTCTAGTTCCTACCTTTTCTTTTTGATGTGCGCTTTTCAGCGCAGTTTCGCGTCTACCTTTGTGCCAAGGTATTGGGCTGTATTTGCGTATGGCACTTGTTGGCCATTTATGTAGATTGGGTGGTAATCACAATTCCTGTTTTTGAAATCAATGTAAAGTGACTTCGATTCATTCAATTTGATTCTCCATTTATGTGCCCAGTCATGAACTTTGTTTACAGCGATTTGTACCTTTTTTTATTGCTTCCGTATGGCATGAACCTGTCGCCATAAAGGCAGTGTCGTCCGCAAAGGTTCCAATAGTATTATTTTCCAGCCCTGGTATATCATACGTGTACAACAGGTAGAGGACTGGACCCAGCACACTACCTTGAGGCACGCCAGCTTTAATCATTTTTAATTCGGAAAAGGCATCCTCGTCCCTTACACAAAGCATTCTGTCTGTAATGTATGATTGCAAGAAGTCGTTAACTTCTTTGATCTTGCAGAATATTGGCAAACTGCAAGTTGTCTAAAGACCCGTCATTTTGTTGAAAGGTTTCTTCTAGGTGGTGTGCAAATCTTAGAGCTTTTTGCTCATTGCTTATGGCCCACTTTCCGTTATCACCTCTGATAGGGGGAATTGCTGTAATTGGCCTTTTGAGTGACTTTGTCGGTTTCCAAAGAGTATTGCGGTGTATGGTCACTGCTTAATTGCCGTAGGTTAATATTGAAAGCTTCATCTTGCAAGGTTTGTTTTTTCTCTTCAGTCTTTTCGTAACGTTATTTAATATAGTTTTATCTTGCGGGAATCTAGTTTGCTGCCATCTTTTTCTTTGGGTCCTTTTTTCATACAATAGGTCAATTGTTTCCTTTGGGTGGTATTTCCTTTAATTTTTTTTATAAGCTGTGGTGTTGTTCCATGCACATTGTTGGCTATTATTGCAAAACTTGTTTACTTCAGAATCGAGCTGATCTTGGCTTTTTAATGAAGTTTTTAGGTCAAGAATATTTTGCAGGTCTAAGCTAAAACTTTCCCAATCTGTAAACTTGTTAACTAATGTCAGGTGGTTTTCTCTGAGTAATATTTTGTGACTTAATTGTAATAATATCGGGGAGTGATCGGAGTTCATATGGTACCCCTCTTCCACACTCAGATAATTTGTTGATATATTTTTGACAGTGAAAAAGTCGATAAGATCTGGTAGTTTCTGGTGGTCAGACGGCCAGTATGTAGGTTTTCCAGTACTTATGACGTCACAGCACATGTCTTTCACTGCACTTAGAAATTGTCTTCCCATAGTTGAAGTTAATCTCGATTCCCAACGAGTGTTCTTAGCGTTAAAGTCAGCGCCTAATATAAATCTCTGTCCAAAGAGTCTGAATAAGTGTACATATTGTTCTTTGTTTATCATATGTCTTGGGTGACAGTATACGGCCGCTACTGTAAAGGCTGCCACAGACAGGCGCGACGCGACAGCACTACACAAAGGCGCCACTCGTCGCGCGACATGCGGTGCCAGTGTGTACGAGCCTTAACACTAAATTATTTTTTTTTAACCGATATCGCCACAGCTTTGTATTATAATTGCCCGAAAATAAATGCGTGTAAAAATAGAAAAATGCTATTGAGGAGAACTTTGAAACTTCGTTTTTTGGATGAAGAATCACGTAATTAACATAATAATCAAACTTTATAATACAAACTCCAACGTCCATATCTTATAATTGGCTCGAGTTAAAAATAAAATTAATTGTTAAAATAGAAATAAAGTTGACTAATGCTTTGTTCTCCAAAAGAGTACTTTGAACCCTTAGAGAGCTGTTTGACGTAGTTAGGTAAGTACTTGATTCCTACCATGAATCAGACTATGTTGTGAACAATTTACCACAATTACATGATTCATGATGAGCTAACTGGCACTGACCCAGAAATATAGAATCTAAGGGTCAATGACTTTTAACAGTAAGTACTGTCTCATGAAATTGTTCAAGTCATGGTACTACATAGGTACAGTCAAGGGCAAAAATATGTACCTATGCATGTATAATGTTCAAACATGATTTCTCCAAAAATATTTATTGAAATTGAAACTATGTAGTGTTGTGAATATAGCATCTTCGCTCATTTACCTTTGTGCAATAATTATTATCTCAGATCATGATAAGAACCGATAAACTACGAGAAACTAGCATTTGAATTTTGCTAGGTGTTTATGTTTTTGCCTTTGATTTTACATCAATTAAAGATAATCAAAGACTATCACGATCCCGTAAATGATGATAACATGTTACTGGTTGTGCAATATTGTGATATTTTTTAAAACAAATAATAGATACTCGTCACGGTTGATCGTGACGTAGTAATGAAGAAGCACGGTATTTGTTTGGTACATAGATATTGAAGTGAATATACCTATTATACTTCATTGTGTTGTTTGTCATATTATATCAGCCCGAAAATTTAAAAATAGACTATTACGATGATTCGGGATTTTGTTACCACGTTTGGCAAACAGTTTTTAAAATGTTGCCGCTCAACCATTTGGTAGAAGGAATATACCCTTTACCTACCTGAAATATTTTTTATCTATGCCTGGAAATACATTCTCAGACCTATGGAAATCATTAAAATTACTGTGAACGACAATTAATCGTGCTCTGGCATACCTGCCTATGTAAATATTACATGAATTCTTATTGTAAATTGGCTAAAATAACACTTTTACGCGTCAATTCAAACAGCTTCATCAATACTTACAAGCCACGACAATTTGAACATCCTACGTAAGATGTTGCTAAAGAAGTGTGTTGGCAACTATTTCACGTAGCTTACGTCTTTCAACGTCACAGCTGAACGTGACCAACAATCGTGACGGATCACGTCTAGCATAGGTAATGTAGGTGCTGTTAAGACAGGTACCTACCGCCCGTGAGAAATTAGTTAAATGTTGCTAAGGAGGCGTGGTGGTAACTATTTTAGACCTACGTCACTCCTGAACGTGACCTAGAATCATGATGGATCACTTCTAGTCTATTAAACTGTAGGTAGGTACTGTTACCATACTTCTGATAGCTAGGGTAAATACATATTGAATCACGTCACTGACAATGTTGTCTGCTAATCATATCGAAATTCCATTATCATTAATCTGTCCCTTTCTCAACTACATTATTTGAGTCGACTTACAGCCCAACTGCATAAGTACGGCTAAATATTAGTTTAAAATATTACAGAACGGTTGGCGTCTTAGCTCTATAAAACCCAATTACTGTATTGGCAACACCAATTCATTCTGATGTTACACCTGTTGTTATTGCCACACCTTCGGTTGAGTGTTGTCCGAGGCACGGAGAGCGTCGTGGAGTGTTGGGAACTCATTCATAGACATGACAGACGCACCGCAAGCTTAGCTTTAAGCTTATCTCAAAAATTGATCGATTCAAGCGGTAGTTGTTTAGCCAGGACTCCACGGGCCCCTTAATTTACTCTCGGCTCAAAATTCCATAATCATTAGATTCATCAGATTAAAATTTGGCAGGCCCAATGCTGATGGGGACCAGGCGCACTCTCTGGTCCAAGCACTTGACACCAACGCCTAGACGCTTATTACAGCCTCCGCAGGAAGTGGTGGATTATTATTAGCCAGGAATAACTTGGAGTAAGTTATGGTATTCAATGTTTGCAAAAAACTGGTTATTGGACAGCAGCTTTCATAAGTGATACTGCGACTGTTTTTTGGTTCGCTAAGCGTGGGGATGTGGTGGTTATGGCCATATTATTATGCCCCTTCATTATCCCGAGAGGAAGGAAAATTAGTCTGGATCGCTGTCACCAGATACGGTGAAGATGACTTTTCCGGTGATGTTTATTTATGGGTTCATTAATCATAAATGGGTTATCTTCGTCGGTTTTTTTGTCTAAAATGTTTTGTTTTCCTCTTTCCAGTCGAGGCCACGCTGGTCCGCAAGCGCACCGCGTCGAATTCGATCAGCATATTCTCCGGCAGGTAGTCTGTATCCGTTGCAGCATGCAACCCATACCACTTCTAGTTTACACGAGAGTAAGTCCAACGAAACCCATGTCGTCGCCCGCTTTACACGCTGCGTTACGGATACGTCTTACGACTGCTAAATAATTATAATTAAATTATTATTATTAAAAACCCTCTAGAATTATTTTAATCATTAGGACTTATTTTATGACGACTCTTGTAAATACAACTATTTTTTTGATTAAATGATTTTAATCAGTTTATCTATTATTTAATTACGTAATGCTAATGCAACGTTTTAATTATTATGCAATTATTATTAGGATTTGAGCGATGTAATCTAAAATGTATACAATTTCTTTTTAATTTATTGTATTTAATGCAATGAAGGATTTGAATCGATAATTTAAGTCATATTAAATTATATAATTAATTTATGTTTATTTTGTAAGTTAATTAAGTGTGTTTTTTCATTTGACGTTATTTTTTTATCATAGCGGTACGCACAAAATATCAATGTAATAACCAATAATATAGTTATGATAACTTATAGCTTGTAAAATAACTAAATATATCAATACATTTGTAATTCACTTTAGTGTAACGTTGAAAATCACAACAAAGCTCTCTTAATCATGGTAAAAGACATTCTACAGGGACTTTCTATATGGTGTGTAAGTGTAAACAAGTATTGTAATGGAATACCACAAGGAACTGAAAAGAAAGCAATATTTCTTAGAAACGTTAAAATTGAGATGCAGTTTCTCTGCGACCATTATTCAGTTTTAAGGTTCAAACACAGACACACTGAGGCGAATCCCGTGCGGAACTTTCTCGCGCTTATACAACTGCTTTGAGCAGGTATGTTTAGCCATTAACCTGTGGCCCATATGTATTGTAATAGAGGTCTAAAAGATATGAATAATCCATTTTTGTTTCCTGGCAATAACATTATTTTACTCGTGTTCCTTGTGGTATTCCCATCACATAGACTTTATAAGAAACGTATATATGACTTGCATCGTATATTGCATTTAAGTATAAGTTTTAACGTGGTACATTATAGGTACTTTGTATTTGTTCGCCCTGTATGCTATGACATAATAGCGTGCAAAATTATGTATATTGATACTCTGTACGCGACACAAGCGATGGGTGACACTGTATATTGTAAATATACCTATATTTTACAATACTTAATCATTTTTCTGTAATATTAGTAATGAATTTATGATCAAAGCACATTCTTTTAATAGCCCAGAACACGATGTTTGTCCTAAATAGTAACTCCTGCATTCACATATGTATAATTATGTAAACTTTGCGATTGAGCATTGAGAGGTATTCAATCAAAATGTGTGTGTTATCGAGGAAGTCGCAGAAAGTGTTTTCTGGTGGTTGAAGTCGACAAAACACTGTAAAGTCGGATGGAGTGTGCTTTGGGCCTAACTAATTATGAATTATTATTACTAAATGTTGTTGTTCTAGCGACAGACACACGATGATATTTTTATTTCCTAAGATTAGTTTCTCTACAAGTTGTGCAGTGTGTAAACGATTTGCTCAATATAGACATAATTGCGCGTAAAATTGTAGGAAAGTCTTGACTATTTTCTTATTACTAGAATTATTTGTCGAAGCTTGTTTTGTCGCAGTGTAGGTACAGATAAATCCATCTTGAGGAATTGTGTCGCGAAATCTAATTTATATAATTATGAAGGTTCATAATCAAATTATCATTCTGGTTTTGTGAATGTAATTGCGATTAGAGAAAATCTCGCAAGCAAAATGAACCGTATAATACACTTACATAAAATCTAAATTATGTTATATTACTCATATAAAGCGAATAACATCAACAATATTATAGTATGTAATGCAACTAGCAATGCAATAATGTGAGAAAAGTATAGCGTTTAGGCTTAACGAATACTCTGATGTATGTTCTTATATATATTTTTCTATAATGGTAGTCTCAGGAACGGTAGGCTTTGAGCGGAGTTGTGAATGTGTTAGAAAGTTTTCGTGTGAAATAATTGGCATAATTACCTATGTAAGCAATGCTGTTTTAAAAACAAATAATCTGCAGGAAAAAATACTAGTTGCAATCTGAAATAATCATTCATCTGACTGATTTAAAATGAAATAATCATTCATCTGGCTGTTACAAAATGAAATAATCATTCATCTGACTGTTTCAAAATGAAATAATCATTCATCTGATTGTTTCAGAATGAAATGAGTTAATATGACTTAAAAGTAAGTGTGGACATATCTCAATAGAAAAATTTGATAATTTCAGCCGCTTAGGCGGAGGATAAAGAGGTAATGAATTTTACGGATAAAATATTATTTCTAAGAAGTAATTTCGATATAAATTAATTGTTCTGATGAAATTGAATTTATTGAATTTTACAGTTATAATAAAATGTTTAGGCAAAATCAATTCAAAACCAACAGGGCTCTCGTAGCGAAATCCTTCACATGTGAATTAATTAATAAAATTATAATTAGTGTAATATTCTAAGAACACCAGTGTTGCATAACGTTGGCTTTCTAGAAAAGTTTAAATAAATATAATTTTATTAGTAATAAATATTGTCAAAACAAGACAATATTTTTAATTGCATACTCATATTGTTAAGGGACCCTTTCCAAAGTCTAGCTACTTGCTTGATTATAGTAACATTGATAAAAAAATAAAAAAGTATTTTTAATGAAATTAGGCATAAATTACGATTGAGGATCGGAACACTTCGAAAGGAGTGTTATGAAAATTGAACTTGAAAAGTTTTAGTTTAAAATTAGCGTGAATTAAAAGCTAGGAGGCTACCAAAAATATGGTAGAGATAATATTTTATTGTAATGTATACTATATCTGACTATCATTACAGGCGAAAATCCTTTAGTATAGGTAGTGCGAGGAATGAATATAATTCATTCTCATGCGTGTTGCGTGCGAGTGTCTAACTAGTACTAAAGTTAGAATTAGGATACTTATCAGAATCACTATCATGTAATCGTGTTCTACCATTTATTGACACGTAAGCTAATGTCCAAAACATTAATTTAATGAGCAAATAACTTAGACTACGTTCGATACTGAATCGTGTGTAATTTATACTATCGTATAGCAATTTTCTTATCAGGATAGCCGTAGATTTAGAAATAATTTATAGGAAAACGAAAGCGTTAAAATTAATTAGAGAATAGTAACCCACAAAAAGCAATTTAAATGTTTCCTAGATAATGTACAATTTTATTTTAATGTATGTTTTAGCTTTGTAAGCTAATCGATGTGTTACTGCCGCTTACCCATATGTACGTAACTTATGTTTTAAAGATAATTTGAAATCAATTAACATATTCGCTTTGGTTGTAAATTTAGTGTAATTATTTCAACAATTTTTTACCAAAATATGCCTCGCTTAAGTTTTACATTTATTTTGTTGTAAATAAGTAAAACGATAATATTTGTAGTGTGCTCTGGCATAATACATACCTACCTATGAATACTTACAAAATAAACTTTTCACCTGCTAAAATTGACTTTTCATTAACCTGCTCAAATGACAGAAAACTTATAAATACACGAGCAGTTTGGTAGATTGTTTGAACCTAGGTTAACATTAATTTCGATAGGTAAGCTCCCAGATACTATTCAGTTTCTTAGGGTTCTGCAAGTCCGAATGAAAAAACGGAACTCTTATAGGATCACTCTTGTCTCGTCTGTCACAGACAATTTGCTCCGAATCTACTGGACCGATTAAGTAGAAATTTGCTACACCTATGAATTTCTGTGACCTTACACGGACGTGTAAAGTAATTAAATGAATTTTGTATATGGGGGTCCCTTTTGGGGAGCAAACTGGAAAATTAAAAAAAAAAGGTTTACAAGCTGTTTTGTGTGACATAACAGACGAAAGAGCTCGCTGTGAGGGTCTTAATTTTATTTTTATATAAATAGTTGTAGTTATTTAAGAAAATAGATAAAAATTTACCACCCCTTATCTTAGAAACTAATGAGCTTAAAATTTTGAATACAGATAATAGATCTGTACTTATAGATTACATGAAAACTTAAAAAAAAAATGGTCTTATAAAAACATGGTAAATCTCTCAATATTGTACGTACAAACTTACATTTGCGGTTCGAAGGTATGGGAGAACATGTTTTTCAACTACAATGTTAAGTTTGTTCTGGAATAAACATGGTAGATAACATTTATTGATCGTACGGAACCCTGTCCACGAGAGTTCAAGTCGCACTGGTCCAGTGTTTTTCTTTTTATATTCTCTTCCAGAATATGTTTTAATAATTAAAACAGTTTCATATTTTTTATTAAGTATAATGAAATTGGTACCAATATACTTCAATCTTTCTTCACAAAATCAAAAACAAAAACCACAATCGGTTTCCGTATGGAAATATTTTTTCTGGCAACGACTATTTTCGAGTTTGTTTTGTCAGGTTCGAAGCGGTGTCGCTCTCGACGTCTACTTAGTTCAATATCGGGTTACCACTTTACCTCGAATGACTAACGCGTTCCGGTTTAGAACTAGTGTAACTGATGCATTTTATTTTGTAACTGATAACTTATTTAACACCACAAACCTAAACCTGAACCTTTTATTAATAACATTGGGTATGGTAAGGAAAGGATCGGTTGTTGTGGTTTAAGCTATTTGTTTCAGTACTACGAGTACCTATTGTATTTTGTTATAGGTATTTTGTTATCAGGAAAATTAATTGTTATGCAAATCGACACAGTATGTCAATTTACCGTATACCAAACCGCCATTTCATACAACTGTCATAGAATAACAGTTTTTATTTGAGTAAACGGACAATTTCAATTGGTAGTCAATTTGTTTAACCCTTTAACGGGCAGTACGAAGTACGTAGTTTCTTTTTGTTTTAAAGAGTGTTGACCTAGTTAGAGGCCCCCTACAAAACATTTCTGAACAATTCCTCCCCCTAGATATCCCTATTTACTTTTATGGGGGGTGGCAATATATTTGTTTTGTAATTTTTATGTACGTAGATTAAAAATATTATTCTGCCAAATCGATTACGCGCCGGATTCAAAATACCGCTGTGGCAAATATTTTGCCAACGCTCGTGAAAGGGTTAAATTAATTTCCCCGACTGGACGCACAACAAAATGTTCGTACCTACCGTAAATGAGTAATAACTGCGTTTTTGCCTTTCATATGGGCATAAAAATAGGTAGGTACCAACTGGTGAAATGAGGCATATCCTGCCTACACACACCTCTGCCCCTCTCTCCCTTTGGGGAATGCGGGCGTGATGTTAGGTTATCTTCATTACATTCATTCATTTTCAGAAAACTTTATTTTGACAAACCTTAATTACAATATACAAGCTAACATTAAAATATTTAAAATGACTAACTAAATATACAATGAAATACAAAAATCGTTTTTTTTTTGGTCACATAGGCGTCGAAGTAAGTACTCGTCCGCATCGCTGTCATCCGGAACCGTGCCCAGAAGACTGGCAGCATTGCCACTTTGAATGGCAATGATAATTATTCTTTGGCCAAAGAACGAGCCAACCCTCTGGTCACGTGAAGTGTCGACCAGTCGGCGTGAAATTTCCTTAAAAATGAGACGCGCACTTGGGCCCCGTGACGTAAGCGTTTCGACCCCAGACGGCTCAGAAAACTTAATTTACGCGAACTGCAAACTTATAAATATCCTACTTAACAAATAAATCCGAGGTTTTCTCAAAAGTTTAATTTTGCAGTGTGGGTAAGCTGATACCCTTGTGACACCTCCTTTTAAATTCGCTTTGAAGTTCGCAATGTGTTGAGTTTCTTAATTTAACGTCATTAATTAATTTAACGATTTCTTAGAACATGATTTACTGCCTCATTTGATATGACAAAACTTGATGAATTACATCGTGACTGCCTTGAATTGAATGTAGAACTACTTGGAATATTCCTAATTTTCGTAAAATTAAGAAAAACATACTTAATTAAACTAATGAAGTAGGTCGAATGAGTTTATTTATTAAATAAATTCTTATAAAAATGCCCAATCAATTAAATAAGTACCTATCTAAGCAGATAGGTATTCCACCATACCAAAAAATCAACTAAAAATATATAATTATAAATTCTTTGGTCAAGAAGAGTCTCTCCTACAATTTTACATTAATTCATACTATCAGAAGCATAAGAATTCCTCATGTCATTTCTCATATCATAGTAATTATCCTTGTATCCATAGTTGCAGTACTGCATTGGTGCGCAAGATTCGTTCGTGGTCATTTCTTCATAGCACCGTTCCTCATACTCATTGTCAGGGTACTCTTGGTAACCTTCGCAGTTGTTATGACTGTCTTGCACGTTCTCTCTAGGAGGCTGGGCATTTCGGCAGGTCGAAGACTCGTTGTTTGGCGGGTTGACGTTCCAACGTTGTGATATTGCGCAGCTGAGTGTACCTCCGTGCTGGAAGGCGAAGGGCCATGCCTGGAAATAGAAGGGGTGTTAGGTTGGTCCTTTAAATGCACTGTGTTAAGAAGTAGACTCAAACTATGGGAAGATACTTTAAAAATTCTATAGTCTACGAATACAAAAGAATGCTATGACCAATGATTAAGGCTCCACGGGACGCCATCAGGAATGATATAGTGGAATGATGGAATGAATGAACAATTCAGTTCTGATTAGAACTTCCATTGAATTGTAGAATAATACCACCCACTTAGTTGATGATTCGTTTATTGCGAGTTTGCAAGATCATAACTTGACCGCACTTTTTATGTTTCAAACAAACAAGGTCGTGTTTTTGACGAACACATGCATCAAACGCAAGAAAACAAAACTGTTGCAATTTCATATGGATAATGGAACATACTGAATGAGTCTAGTCTATCTAAAATACCTTTTAAAAGATTTTATACAAACAATAGAGCATTATAGTTAGTCCGAAGGCCGATCCCAACATAGTCGGAAAAAGGCTATGTATAATGATGATAAAAAAAGTAGTCTTAATAAATAATATTTACTGGCGATGGCGCAGAAATCATGTAAAATGTAACTTTCTGAAATAGAGAACATGCATATAAAACACAACCTCCTTATGTTCGTAATGAAGCAGTAAATAAGACAAAGGAACAGCCAGGGAACAATAAAACTGGAGCATCTCTTTAACGTCCGGAGATAAACTTTATTTATACCCGTAACAGCTGCAAACTTTTGGTCAGCTCGTGTGCGCAGCGTAAAACTCTCCTGTTTATTGTTATAACCTTTTTGTTTCTATGTTTCTTCGCTCCACTTGTACAGATATACTTTTTTGTTGTTTGTATTCCAACGGAAGGGTCGGAAAGTGAATCTTGGATTTTTTACCCAAAAAAAGTATGTATTTATTTTGCATGTCCTCTATGGAACACACACGAAGATTGTATCGCTCGCGCTCTATAGATGCAAACCAAATAAGCAGTTTTTTTTTTCATAATTCCTGATAGCACACCGAGCCTACTAAAAGCTGTAGGCACTGCTAGGATAGAATAGCACGGATCACTTTTACTATAGTACAGTTAGCGCAACCCAAATCTTGTCACATAAATGGGAACTGATTAGATAAAGCATGGATTAGGGTAACCAAATAGAGCAATATTGTTTCTCATTTGTTTCAACAATTCTTATTTTGAAAAGTGTTATTTCTTTAACGATGCGTTCACAAACCGTTAATCCGGCCATCGATCAAGTATGCGACCTTCGTGGAACGTGTCACTAATCCTGCGACGACAGCGCTCGCGCTTCGGCGTTTGGCAAATACTCTTTAGGCCCGAGAGCCCGTGAGCCCGTCAGTAATTCATTGCGGCCGAGTCTCGTGCCCGCACGATTAAGGGGATGACAGCCGTGACAGGGAATAAATTGTGAACAATTATGAGATTCACGCCTCTCTGATAAATGGACGGGTGCTAACTTTTTGTAGTTTCAACTTGTCGCCACAACAACGCTGATGAATGTTTAGGCGGTTTGTTGTTTGTTTGGCTGTATCGTTATGTATTTTTAAAGAAACAATTTTTAAAAACAGACCGGTACCTGATAGGTACCTACCTACTTTTAATTGAATTACGGATACATAACTAAATAAAATATGTATATCTGCGATGTAGGTACCTTACCTACTAGGTTGATACGGAATAAATGCGAATAGTGGAGCAACTTTGCAAGTAGGTACTGCAAGATTTTTGTAACGTTCCTATCTATTCAGTTACATAATTATCTCTGATATTAAGATCAATTTTGAAGAGGAGAAACATTTGCTAAAAATATATATATGCGTGTGTGAGTTGAATAGGTACTACGAACGCAAAATACGCACAGGTGGGAAATATCGGCACAAGAACGCCAGCAATTACTGTTCAATTTTAATACTAATGTGTTCTAAAACGGTTACGTCATGTCTTTGACTATGCTACTTTAGATAAAACTATTATGTTTATAAACGCAAGTCATGAGCTTGTTAAAACAAAAGTTTTCTATTTTGTGCCGAATGTTAGCGGCGCGCGGCGTGGCGGCTCGAGTTCGCAGTTTTAGAATTATGCAATGTCTTTTGCTTTAGATTCAGATCGTTCTAGCTCCTTAATTAACACATATAATTTAATGTATTTTGTATGTCATTTAATTAACTAGAGAGAGATCACGGTTAGCTAAGCGATTACAATATTCGTAGCAAGTCTCGTAGCCGATGTGCTACGAATAGGTACTCCGCACATCTACGACGAAGGTTTCCACTCTTCACTCTATCCTAAATAAGTAGGAGATATCTTCTCTTCGATTCAAACCTTATTTTGTTATACAGTGTAATTATATGGTTTTCAGGCTGAGTGAAAGCGACGACTGTGTAGGTTATGCGTGATCACGGGTCGCGTAGCATCTCGTAGAGGTGCTACGGATTTATTCTACGAGAAAATCACACAGCTGATGGCCTGCAGTGCGTCCATATTAATCCTCATATACAGGAGCGGCACGTGCCAATGGCAGAGGCAACTGCAGCCGTCGACACTCGTCGTCGGCAGCCGCCAACGCGTTGAAGGCAGAGACAACTGCAGCCGTCGACGGTTGCCGCCGACACGTCGCCGTTGGCGCGTGCCGCTCGTGGATATGAGCACTTAATGGTGACTACCAATAAGTACTTCCAATGCTGTAACCGTCAAGATATAAAAACGAAATGTACGTAGTTTTAGGGTCGTACCAGGCTAAGTGGATGCGGCGGCGTGTGCGCAGACCTTGGCTCGTGTAGCAAAGCCCGTAGGTGCGCAATGTACGATGCTGCTAGTCGTAACGTGTCCAGTTTGGACAGCTTTGTGTCCGCCGGTACCCAGGGTAGTGTGGTTTTCAGTCTGGAGGAGAAATGTCGGTTAAAAACATGATGAAAGGATTTTTATCAGAGATGTTTTCATTATTTTAGGATCCAGAAAGGCTGTGCTTCATTTTAGAGGTCTTCAAAGATAGAATGTTCTCGCAAAATCAGCTGTTCTACTGCCTGTGGATTCGACCGCATTCTAGAGCATCTTCTATTGCAGTTGTACTTCATACTTGCGACCTTCATGTTGGCGATGTAAGGCATCGCTGAGTCGTCTTTGGACGATAAATAGGTGATGACGCATTTAATTTTGATGTTGTTACCTGCAAAATGCTTTTGAGAGAACTCTCATTCTGGCTCGCTCCCGTGCGTTAGCTGCGTTTCTGTGTTGTGGCTCCTGTGAACTCCGACCTGCAAACGAAAATATTACCTATGTAGGTAGCTCACCCTAGTAGTATGGTAACCTACACTTTGAATTGAAATTGAAGTGAGTAAGCAGTGTGAAATCTGCGTCTCGTTCGTTGCTGTCGCTTTTAGTGAATAGGTAGTAGGTAATCTGCCAGAACTGAACTTCCTCCCACGAATGCTCTTATGTCCTAAAAGACGTAGGTAAAATGCCACGCCTTCTAAAAGTAAGTAGCTAATTAATTTTCTAAATAATCAGTTCTGCACCAATTCTTGTACTTAGAATATGGAGAAGGACAATATGTGATTTTATGTATGTTCATCATAATTAATCCGGATCAGACTACTTACAACAAAATATACCTAATGTGATATCTTTTACGGATTTTTATAATTTCAACGGTAATGTAGGGTTTAAGGTTGGATTTAGTTTTACGCTGTCGTCGGTCGTGTACCGTCGGTCACGTTACGCGTACCAAGAAGCTGATGATAAATGGACGTGTATAGTGTAAGTATAGAGTAAGTATAGTGCACCGACGCCGACGGTCAGCGAGCTCGAGTCCTTTGAAGACATCTTCATCTTACTATACTTACTCTATACTTACACTATACACGTCCATTAATCATCAGCTTCTTGGTACGCGTAACGTGACCGACGGTACACGACCGACGACAGCGTAAAACTAAATCCAACCTTAAACCCTACATTACCGTTGAAATTATAAAAATCCGTAAAAGATATCACATTAGGTATATTTTGTTGTAAGTAGTTATTAGTCCTAAGGAGGATGGTGACGCTACCTCCTACGATTGAAAATGTAAATATTTTTAATATGAAAATGAGTACCTAATGACAATGGTAAATATGGTAGGTATCCTGAAACGCCCAATAGGTACTTAACTTTCTTACAAGTTATGTATGATTTATATTTATAAAATAATAAGTCACTAACCTGAGTTTGACTGAGTATCATCAAAGAAGAAATCATCATCATCTGCATCGTCTGCCCGTTTATCAACAGGCGGGGATCGATTCACACGTTTTCTAGGCATTTTAATATTGCACTAATTTGTATTATCACTTTCACTACACTAGCACATTTTTAAATTTCAAAATTCGAACAGTTCTCTTTTTTAATTTTTATTCAAGGAGTTTGGTTCACATGTCGTGAAGAATTTTAAGGGTGGGTTTGTGCTCTGTTGTCTACCGGCGTGACGTTGATCATTTGAGCGGCGCGGGCGCAAGGCGGGCGGCATGGCTCGTTGGGCGGCGCCAACACTCGCCCCTCCCGAACAAACTCCAGGATTACTCCTCGACTAATGAACGATGGTTTACGCAAGAAATACATAGCTCTTCGTTTTGGTATGGTTTGTATACTTCTAAATAGCCCATGGTTGTGAAGCACTGGCTTTATTGAAGGTGTGTTTTTTATACATTCTTTTGATTTCAGTATACGCATTAGTTAGTAAAATGGTCCTAGGGATTTTAGTAGATAAGTAAAGAACTAAAGTTCCTTGTGGTAAAGTTTCCTAGTTTGCTGTTTATGGTTTGAAGTCATCTACCGTAGATGCGTTCCGATGACTTTACAGATGCATGAAGCTTTCAGCGGATGTAGCAACAGCAGCAGCGGTAGCTTCTGACTGGCGAAGTGTATAGATGTACTATAGGGGCACATCTGCCTAACCTTTCGGAAAATACAGGCGTGATGTTATGTTATGTGTGAAGCTTTCAGCTTGTGGTAGACGTTTCTGCGAGCCATTGTTACAGGTATAGAGACAAGTAAAGTTTACAACAAAATAAGAGTCTTCAGTCCAAGGGTTTCATTTAAAAATAAAGTTTTGCAATCAACCAAGAAGAAAAGAAAAGTATTTCGGAAGGACAATAAGTCTCTCCCTGAAAAAAAAACAGCGATTCTAAAATGAGTATGAAATCAAACCCACAAAAGTGTGAAGCAATTAGCGCCGTCGAAGTGTTCCTACAAAAACTGTGACAGAAAGCCGCGCGGGTCACACTTCCGCGACACTCAATACTTTCCGAACAACTCCACCGTGTCACACACACGTGCTACGCAGATACACCCTGGAATGAACCCTTGCGTCACTTTAGAACAAAAAAAAAAGATTAGTTCGAATAATCTAAAAGAATTTATAAGTAGTAGGTTATTAATTGACTGGTCTAAACAATTTGGAAATTAGGTGAAGTTTTAGCACTTCAAGGTATACTGGAGCATAGCTGGTGGATTAAACTATATAGCATGGAATATGGTCACGCTGCCGGGGCAGTGTCGGCAGCACTAATAAAATTCGTGGCGCCGAAAGTGCGTTGAGCGCAACACTTCTGTCATCATCACCGTTCAAAGCCTTCAGTGTCTGTACTTCATTTGTAGTAAATGGTCGTAGTGTGAGTAAAAGGTGATATGCTTGGTTTGTACGGAACATGTTGAAAATGCCACAGCAGCGACCGCCGCGCCGAGGCGTATCCGTGCTCTGTGGATTAAACTTTTTCTTATACCAACTCTTCAGTAAACCTAGCTGTTGGTAAACTGTTGAGCTTTTACATTATTATGGCAGAATAAGAGATTAGCGAAGCGGATAGAGTCCTTTAAAGGCTTGGGTAAAGTAATTCGGTCGTGATTAAAGGTAGGTAATTAGGTCTTTGCATAAAAATCTTGGTATCTAATTCAGGATATGTAGGTAACAACTGTGTCGGATGTCCCACTATGTCCAGTAATCGTATATTCCAGGTCTAGCTGTTTTGTAGGTACGTAACCTATGTGAGATAGGTAGGTGGAACAGCATCCAGCGCAATTTTCATGTTTTGCATGTTCCCACCTGAAAAGTGAATGAGTAGGTACCTACAAACATCTAATGATGGTGTTATCTCTAATTTAGGGTGGTAGGTATTTAATATTAGTTCGAGCTCGTCAGTCAGCCCTAATTGTGGAGATGATCGGCGGCGGCTTCCAACTGCGAGGTGTTAGACGAATTGCTGCAAATAGGATGCATATAGGGTTGCTACGACAGGATTTCTAATGAGAACAAAAATAAAATGTTCTCTCATAAATCGACGAGTATTAGGCGAGAAAGACATAGGTAGGTACTTATCTATTATAACTTTTTATATATGTATAGTAAAATGTAGGTAGGTATTTATGTTAGACGGCAGATGAGTCATTACATAAAATACCAGTACCTACCATGATTTATTGTTGACTAGCTTTTGCCCGCGGCTTCGCTCGCGTTAATTTAGAATTTGACAATCAATTCGGGTTGTTCGGGGAATTATAGTCAGGAGGATGACAAACCGGTCTATCGACACTCTAGACTCACAAAATGTATTAGGTAATTAAATAAAAAATAAAAATAAACTCTTAACACACTACTAAAGTTTCTATAATAATATAATTCAGTCATGATTCGAAAGACACGTGGCGCCATCTATTATCATAAGAACGTTATTGCTGTTTTCCTCGGGAACAGTACTTTTTTCGGTATGAAAGGTACCCTGTGTCCGTTTCTATACACCTGACAGTGTATATGCAAAATTTCAGGATGATCAGTTCAGTGGCTTAGGCGTCAAAAGGTAACAAACAGACAAACAAACAAACTTACTTTCGCATTTATAATATTATAGTTAGGATTGGTATTGGACCGCCACCGCGCCGTTAAACTATAACTTTGCTAAATGGTATTTTGTGATTTACAATTTCACATTATTAGGTTTCTAGAAACCGGGCGTACCGCGTGTCTAGGTACACTCGGGAAGCTGTTAAAAAATTATGAAAAGGTCAAAATGATGGACATACCTAAATGCATTCTTAAAAATTATTGAGTAGGTATTCGAAAGTCGAATAAAAATTACGAAACAAATTTAGAAATATTTTGTTAAAAGTTACAGTCTGCGTAACAACCCTACGAGTCCAGGTGGCGGATATCAAAGAATTGAATTTAACCGCTCCGACCGACGAAGTAATTCGTTTTAAGCGCCATCCAGTGTGACTTACGATGCTACTGTTTACTCAACTAATATTATTCTTTGTTCCACTTACACGCATACATTTAATATAATGATATATCTGAAAGAAAATTGTGAAGAATTTATGCGTTGGTTGATAAACAAAGATCTAACTCGTACCATCAAGATGGTCTTCTATGCCTTGTGTCGCTTATTGAAAACTGTATCATCTCCTTAGGTGGTGCTGCTGAAACGCACTTGATAGAGGCGGAAAGAACTCAACGTGCTATGCCGCCGGGTTTTCCCTTCCGCTTTCCTACAGTTGGCTTTTTATTTACTTGTTTATTGTTGTTTTTATGTTAGTTTGAAATGCTCCTTTTTTATATATTTTTTATTATTCATTTATTTTTTTATTTGGTTTTCCTGTGCATGTCCCAAATAAAATATTTTTCTTTCTTTCTTTTCTTTTATACAAAAAGCGGGATGTAATGTCTATAAGACAAGCTTTCGTTCACAAATTCCTCAAAAACACTCGCAGCTACGAGTAGTTTATGATTCGGAGCTATTGAAAGATAAATATTTCCGTTCAAGTCTGTCCTACAAGTTTGTAGCGGCATCTACAACGCCACATGGGCATTTCCGTAGAAATTTGTCCACTCTCATTTTGTGCTGTCCCATGACTATTTATATAATTCATTAGGAGACCTAAGGCCTATTATTGTAATTCACTATTTATTATGATAGTATAATATTTAAACTCAGTAATTATCAGTGAATTAGTTTATAATAATAATAATAATTGTTAAAATAAGACGAAAATATGTGTGGAACCCCCAAGTTTTAAGGTGTCCCACAGTGTTGTGACACACTTTGAGTTAGATTATTGATAACATAAAATTAAGGAAGCCGGTAAAAAGGGTTTTAATATATTCGAATGTATGATTGCTTTTAAAAGAAAACATAAATTACAGCCACTTTAATACAAAACGAATTATTTTTTACAATTTGAATTGTGTCCCACGATTTCGAGTGTAGTGGAAAATTACACTTTGTAACCGTATTTCCTCCACAAGTAAAAAATAAACTTCCAAAATCTTTGCACATTTGTTTTCCTGGCAACATTATTCATCGATTCCTCCATTTTGTTGGGTTGGCAATCAGGCTGTTAAAATCATTCGTGTCTAAACTTGCAAAGCGTTACCATATCTACGTGTAATTCATCCACTTTGTTTGACGAATTTCTGCTGGTAAGTTTTTGTTTTTGTTCATCTTGTTATTGATAATTATAATAAAATGATCGTAAATATGATTAATTGAATTACTTGCAGCATTCATTGTTCTATTGTTTAACTACACGCAATTTTAGATTGGAAGACATGAAAACGTTACCTCCATTTTGTTTAGTTACGTACATGTGGATTGTCAAAGTTACAAAATGGAAATGTAAAGGCGAGTACATATACTAAACAAGCATGACGTATGCAATTTTTATGTGATAATTTTTATGTTGCGGTGGTAATTTTTTTTATTTGCCTTTTTAATGCACTTATGCATATATAAATGCATAAATTTAAAAGTTTGTTCAGGAAACTATCTTTTGCAACCGAAAGTTACTAGCTAATGAAATACCACTAATCTCATGCTTTTCTTTGGGCTGGTTGAATGCAGAATATTTCTATATTGTATAATATAATTTCTTCAATGCTTGGCAAGGGATTAATATTATTTTGTGCAATACCTATAAATTGTTACCTATATATGTTACGTCGCCTATAATATGGAAGTTTTTTGAATGCAACTGTTACATTTAAACTCGATATGCTATGGACTACACTTCATTCATATATACTATATTTTTAGGTAAGTTAAAATGCCCCTTACAAATGCTGAAAAGCAATGGAGATACCGGGAAAATTTAAAAAATAACCCCGAAAAAAAGGAAGAGATAAGGGGTAAAAAAATCTGGACAAACTCTAATTAAAGGCTGATTAAACTAAGGTTCTGTAGTTTAATTTTCGTTTCATTAATCATCTGACCATTTATAATTTTTATTAACTACCTATGTGAAATAAGCTTAACGTTTCCGTTTTGTAACTCCACCATTCAATTTTATAACTGTCCCATTTTTTTGATTATGAAATTTACTTTAATTTCCAATTTTTACAGGGCACCAGCTCATTATTTGTTTAATTTTTGATAAAGTATCATACAACTATAAATTTAAAAATACTCTAAACTTGTTAACCAATTTAGACAATGTGCAAAATAGAAAATAGTAAAGCTTATTTCCAAAAAGTAACAAAGTGGATATGTTTTTACTAAATCACAAAAAAACTAACGCATTTACTAGTTGATTTATGTATATTTTTTAAAGAAAGTAGTGTTTTCTATGCTAAAACCACTTTTTCCGCTAAAAATAAAATATGTAAATATATTTTATTTTATTGCAAACAAGTTACAAAATGGAAATCAGAAACACTACCTTGTCCCAAACAAATCATATTTTCTCAGAAGATGGGTATTCTTTTGTTGTTTTGCAACTATTACAGTAATCTTTAATGACATATCAAATCATTTTAGATAATAAAAATACTATTTAATAAAAATAATCCACCTTTCTCCATTTTGTAACCGGGAGAAATTTGTACGGAAACGCCCACATGCGAGCTACGCGTCAGACTGACGTCACGCAAAATCCTGCATCGCACAATCAGAGTTTACCGCGCAACTAGCATATATACAACATCCCGACATCAATCGTCGGGCAGTTGCCCACCAGACACAAGACCCGTCTGGTCGGAGGATCCTCCCTTTTCCATAGAGTATGAGTGAACTTTACACCCTGTTCCTCATACCTCTATACTGGTGACCCCAAACATGAACGTCAGCGCAGCCTTCGTGCAACTACTTCAGCGTGACGTCATCATCATCACTTCCGCAAGCTTTAGAGCGACGAGTCACACAGCCAGCCAGCACCCACGGCTTCAACGGGTATCCTGACCACCAGCATGCAGCGACCGCGCATACCTGGTCATCACCCTCAGCCTCATCAGCAACCTTGGCACAGCACACTGCACTCTCGGCCGGTCCACAAGCAGAGCCTTCAAACCCTCTCCTGGTCGACGCCAGCAGTCAGCCTCCGACCGGCGCTGTACCACATCCGACGCACTGGAGCATAACGCAGCGCCACCCCGACTCACTGGGGAATCTTCGCAGACAGTTCCGACTCACCGCGAACTATGCGACACCCGGTTCCGACTCACTGGAACCTCACCTGGCCCTGGCAAGCATCGCAAGATACACGACTCAGCCCACTATCGACCTCCGGTCTCCGGGGGGGAGTGATGTAGCGGCATCTACAACGCCACATGCGAGCTACGCGTCAGACTGACGTCACGCAAAATCCTGCATCGCACAATCAGAGTTTACCGCGCAACTAGCATATATACAACATCCCGACATCAATCGTCGGGCAGTTGCCCACCAGACACAAGACCCGTCTGGTCGGAGGATCCTCCCTTTTCCATAGAGTATGAGTGAACTTTACACCCTGTTCCTCATACCTCTATAAGTTCTTCTGTAACCTACCTAGGGGATTAGCTTTATAATGTTATCAACAAGAGTTAGATATTTATCCACTACCTACACAAACCCAGCTGTAAGCAAACATTGACTGACTTCTGGAAAACTCTTTCCTATGATGACACAGAGAAACTGCTGCAGTCAATTAAAAAATAAATCCCATCCCCCTTCCGCATTTTTGTGACGACTTTCGATATAATTTGCTCTTATGACTCCATAATTCCAGTTTCCAACGTTCACTCAGAC
Source organism: Dryobotodes eremita (assembly GCA_917490735.1). Taxonomy (NCBI): domain Eukaryota; kingdom Metazoa; phylum Arthropoda; class Insecta; order Lepidoptera; family Noctuidae; genus Dryobotodes; species Dryobotodes eremita. Next base: position 9,065,927 of record OU823261.1, read on the forward strand.
ACTTGTACATATTCAAATAATTACCATTTACCTACATATAATTAGCCTATAACATGCCTTCTACTGGGACACAGGCCTCCTGAGAGCCGTAATCCACCACGCGGCCTGGTGCGGGTTGGTAGATGAAACGGATTAATCTGCACATTCACAACACACCCTTTGACTCCTTTTGTCGTGAAACCTACATTAGGCAACAGCTTTCACAATGTGAATTTAGTGTGCATTCACACGAGCGGCACGCGTCAACAGCAGAGGCATCTGCTACTGTAGCCGTCGACAGTCGTCGACGCCCGCCTTCGACAACATGTCTCTTGTGTATTTCTATTTGAGCACCGTACCTAGGTACTCAGTGCTACAAAACCACTGTGAGAGAAAATAAATAAAGTTATTTATTTATTTAACTTATAGGTAAACAGCGGGGTAATTGCGTAACACACTAACAGTAGGAATGGGTTTCATTTTGACAGTTCAACAACATTCATTGCGTTATTTACGTTGTTGAGCAAACAAATTTTCGAACATTACAAAGCAATGGATTAGCAATAGGCTTCAAAATGATTCAAATTGTGATAGTGTGTTACGTAATTAGGGTGCTGGTAGGTAACTCTATCTACCTATTTGTATGCATGCATGCATAATCAGTCTATAATATAAATAATTCTCACTGTTGGGACATAGGCCTCCTCTCTGTGAGAGGGAGTGGGCCATAATCCAATTCCTATTTAATCATGTATATTTTGAAATCGAGAGATGGGCGGATGATACAACATTTTTGCCATCGCGGGCTTATCCTGGATGAGACTGGAACAGGAGCTTCGGCATTGGCACAAGAAAAGAGAGGCCTATGTCCAGCAGTGGGTGAAGTGGGGCTATGGATGATGATAATGGTAAACTTGAAATCATCTGGAATGAACCTAAAGATTAATTTTTACTTTATAACATGAAGTTATTCATTGTGCTAACTCCTTGCTTATTAATATTTGACACTTAGGGCCGAGTCACACCGGAATGGCAACGGCCGGCGACGACACCAGCGGCCGCCGGCGGGGCCGCTGGAGGCCTCGCGCTACCTACAGACCCCACGCGCCTAGTCTCCTCTTTACTAGTTTAGTTTCTACATTCGCCGGGGGTGAAGACCGCGCGGCCGCCCGCGGTGCCGCGAGCAGCCTCGCGTCGCCGCTGGCAGCCGCGGGCAGAACCACCGACAAGACGCACGGCCGCTCCGTCACCGCGGGCGGCCTCGCGACCTTTTCAAACTTTTCAAGCGATACTGGTCTTTTAAGTATGTAGATAAAATTTAAAATTATTTCACAGTGAAAGTGCTCGCCGCGTCGCTGCCGCTGCCGGCCGCTGCCATAACGGTGTGTCTCGGCCCTTATTAGTACAAGCATAGTACCTACAAAAAGTGAAAAACTGAAAAGTTATGATAGAATTAAATTATTCGAGGAGGCTGAGAAAAAAGCCCTAGGTTCCATTGCCAGATTTGTCTAGTTTTATTTTACTCGTATATTAGCTTCATGTAGGCAGTGATAATGTACCTAGTTAGCACATGTAGATAGTGTGATTTGTCCCCAGGCCCCAGTTCTTCTCACGTGATTACGTAGCATGAACTTTTTATGAAACGCCGTAGATTTTCATGTGTAGGTACCTTTCAAGCTGCCTTCTCATTGTACGGAAAACCTAAACAATGCGAGGTCAGCTTATACTTGAAATGTACAGCTTGATGTGTCGTCGTGTGTACGATTTATCGGTTTTTGACCCACCAACGCAAACCTTAGATTATACCAATATTATTAACTAGGTCTACCATCCTTTAGACTCTAAAGTATGGTACACACCGCGAAACTAAGGTACATTCCGAATTGAGTTGTAATCAATTTGAGTGTGCTTACACCCGTTCAGAATTAGCGTGAGCGCGATAACGATGTCCCGTGAATCGTCATAAATGACGCCATGCCATGCGCCATCCTGCGATAACGCCAACCATGCCCTAAATTAATATCACCGTGAGTGCTGTCATAAATGACAGATGTGCTGTTTTGTTTTGAGCCCCATCATATCTTTAAACTAAAGTATAATTTGCGAAATTGTGCTGTAAAGTCCAAAACGTAACGACGACGAAATGCGTTTTAAACTCATGCGCATTATATTTAATTATTGGTGCATCTATCTTATTTGTAATTCGTGGAATTTTTCTTCGGGGTAACTCTTTGTCGGGAGAATATAAATAATATACTTAAGCACTTCGTCATCCTCTTCATCGCTGGACGAATTGTCGTCCTGAAACTCGAAATCTGAGTTATTAGAGACGATAGAGTCAACCAACTAAACAGAAGTGCCAATGCGTTGAACTTCAACTTGAACATGAACAAAAAAGTATCCAATTGGTCTTTCTTGTGCAAGGTTTGGGGTTCACGATGAGCGAGCACTGTGAGCGCGTTCACGAGCATTCCGAATTGTTGACAGCTCTCAGCTGTCATAGAATAGAATACTATTTATTATGTATACCATAAAAAATATAGATATAAATGTAGACATTTTACACAGGGTGACACAATGGGCGGTCTTATCGCTAAAAGCGATCTTTTACAGACAACCTTTGGATATCTTATTTTTTAACTTTGTCATAATCGTGATATCTAAATCGGTACGCATTGATGTGAGCGCTGTGAGCGATTATGGCATAATTCGGAATGTACCCTTAGATATTTTAAATGCCACATGAAAAAATGTATGGATGAAATTAAATATGGCAACATACTACTCTAAGCGTTAAATTTGACAATCTAGACCAGCTAACTTTCGGGTTGAGCGTGGATGACTTGGATTAAATTGCCGATGTCGATATATCGATTATCGACCCAAGTAGAAGTTTGAAGAGTTCTTGGTTTTGACAACCATACTTATTTTGTAAAATGGCATTTTTACTATGTAGTTTAGTTTAGTCGAATGTTAAATTTAAAATGAAATGAAGCATACTTCTATAGTAACAACAACAAAAAAAGAAAACATAAAATGTATTTCTTGTGAATAGACTCCTCAACAAGCTGGACATGGATATTACGTGATATTATTTGTTACGTTTTAATATTACCGACATTTATTTACATATACAACACTAGCTCTCATTTTCATCGACTAAGAAACAAAGTTGATGTTTGTCGCGTATTGGTTTTTGTGTGTTTATAAAATATATCAACGATATTGAAACTTGTGACTATGTTACGTGAGAAACTTAAAGATTTTTTGGCTATAGTGGTTTATTAATTATTGCGAAATCAACCACTTCTTTGCAAATTAACAATGTTGCCGGGAATAGGGGTTTTTGGAACTGGGGCTATCGCTAAGGTATTAGTGCCATTTTTAAGAGAAAAAGGATTTCCAGTTGAAGCGATATGGGGAGTTACTCTGCAGGAAGCTGAAATAGCCGCTAAGGAGCTGAAGATCCCATTTTTTACGAACAAAATCGATGATGTATTGTTGAAGAAGAATGTGAGCCTAGTATTTATTGTATGTGCGCCTAACTTACACGCCCAGATATCTGTAAAGGCACTGGGCATAGGTAAGCATGTTGTTTGCGACAAACCTGCTGGCCTCTGTCAGGCTGAAGCTTTGAAAATGGTGCGTGCTGCTCAGTACTATCCAACTCTGATATCCATAGTAAATCATTCCTTGCGGTTCTTGCCAGCTTTCAGTCATATGAAGAAGTCTATCCAAGATGGCTACTTGGGCAACCCTGATGAATTGACTTTAGTAGATGTGCGAGTTCAGATGGGCCCGCTAATAAGTGACACGTATAACTGGTTGTGTGATGATACCATGGGAGGAGGAACACTTACATTAGTTGGTAGTCATGTTATAGATCTAGTGTCATTCTTGACTGGTCAGAAAGTTGTCAAAGTACATGGAGTTTTGAGGACTTTTGTAGAAGAAACAAGCAAAGTGAATGGAATAAGGAAGATTACTGCCCCAGACTTCTGCACATTCCAATTACAAATGGATAAAGGTCTGTTAGTAACAGCTACATTGAACAACCACTTACCTGGACCTTGCTTTAATCAAGAGATCTATGTGTGCAGCAAGAAAGGATACCTGGTTGTGAAGGGAGGGGACCTGCATGGTAAATTACATAAACCTAATGCCAAGACCACAGAGGACGAAGGAAAGAGGCCTCAAGATAAAGAAGAAGTAATTTATGTTGACGTTGAAGATTTGAGTTGTGCCTCTAGTGTTGTTCCTAAACCATATATAAAAGGACTCTGTAAAATGATAAGTGCCTTGAAAGAAGCTTTCTTACCGGTCAAAGAACAGATGGACTGGGTGAAGGAGCCAGTAAAGGCTGCAGCAACATTTGAAGACGGACAAAGAGTCCAAGCAACCATGGAGGCTCTACGACAGTCTAATGAGGATGGTTGTTGGACATCAGTCCAACTTCTGACAGAGCCTCCAGACCCAAACCCGGCATTGTCTGCCGCAGTGAGACGCACTGCCATATCTTTACAATAGATTATGCATTTTAATGATGTATTAATATGCCATTATTATGTACCTTTTTTGTTGTAAGCATGCTATGTTGCATATAAATAAGTCAAGTACGTAGTTATTAAGATTTGATATCTCAAATTAACTCAGTATTACCTTTACTGTCTGCAGTGATGTCACAACATTAAGTAATCAATATGCTTAGCAACGTACTTATTAACATATATTATTTTAAAGCTTGCCATGATTATGTAAATATATTCACAAATTGTTGTAGTGCTGCACTAAAGTCATAACAAAGTTTTGTATGCTATACAGAAAGAGATTAATTAAACAAATAAACCACTTGGATGAACAAGTAGACAATCTTGATATTCTACATGAACATTATAGTATCCTAATAAAATAAAAAAATGAACAACACTCATGTAACCTGGCTGTCCAGATACTGTATTTACTGTGATTTAAATTTAGTAGAAAATGTATTCAGGTTGTACAAAATATGTGACTTGTTTGAAATATATTTTATTTTATACTACCATTTGTATCATTCAAATTTATTATTAAGCAAGTTATAGTGGTGCCATTAATTGTTCATATCAAGTGACTATGAATACAAAGCCTTGAAGTTATGTAACTTAATACAGAAGTTTGAGATGGGCGTGACGAAACTATGTGAGATAGCAAATATTTTTTTTCCCTCCATTTGCATTTGTACTGTTAAGGTAAAATTAGTTTGCAATTTTCCCTCATAAAAAAAATGAGCAGTTGTTATTTTAATAAATGAAGTGGGTATCTCTAATTTTGGATAGCTTGATATCAGTAAGCTTATTGCTTCTGGTCACAAAAACCTGGAAATCGAAAATCTGTAATACACATGCCTGTAACTTGCACAAAAGTATACAAGTAGCTTGCATGCGAGTATGCCAAAACCTATGATTGGAGAATTTCACAAGGGTATACAAGCTACTTCTTTTGTGCATGATAGAGGCTTGTGTATTACTGGCTTTAGTACCAGCAGGTACCAACATAATGGAATGTAAACTGCAAGTAGGAATTCTTAATTTCCCATTGATTGTAACATTGTATTGATAGATAAAATTAGGTACCACTCATTATCAGCTTATGATTAGATCATAAGCAAGTTATCACAAAAGGTAATATGCACTTTGTTACAGGTTTAGAACTGTGACAAATTAGGTACTTAGATAGTGTTAAAGGTTATGTAAACTTGAATATGGAATGGGAATGGCATTTTGCAAAGCTCAAAATTTTTAGGTTATGTGTGAAATGAATGATGAAACTTAGGTTTTTTAAATGAAAAAAGAACAAGTTTTCAGTAACATATTTATAATAAGAAATGCAAAGGAGATAACATCCTGTACCCCATCTCACAACAGTAGCATATTACACAATCACAAAATGTCCATTCACTACATGTTCTAATTTAAAAATAACAAGTAAACAGAATCATAATCATAAAATTAAAACTAGCACTAAATTCAGTTGTCGATCTTCGCCAGAATGTCGGACTCTCGGAAGAGGTGGTACTCCTTTTCATCATTTTCTAGGGACACTTTGGTACCACCGTATTCTGGAAGGAGTACTTTGTCGCCAACCTTGACTAATACAGGAATGAAGTCACCATTGTCTTTTCTGGAGCCAGGACCCACAGCAACAACTTCTCCTTGAAGGACTTTGGCCTGCGCCTTCTCGGGGATAACGATGCCGCCAGCGGTTTTTGTAATTGCTTCAGCCCTTTTGATAAGGACGCGGTCGAGCAGAGGAATCAGGTGTTTTATTACGTAGCTCATGTTGTCTGCTGTCAGAAATTGCTCCGAAACAAATGAAGAAATCGGTTGTGATACCTCCTCACAGTCCAATAGAATATTCGAGAGCTCGAACCGACCGGCGACCGTACAATTTTGACAATAGTTCATCTCATTTATCCATGTGTTTACGGGGTTGCCTAATTTAAAAAATATTTTTATTTTAATTTCGATTTATATTGCATTTAATTTTAATTAAAAACTTTAATATTATATGAGTATTTATTCATCATAAAAATAATAAAATTATGATCAATCATAAATACTGACTTGTGCTAATATTATTGAAATGAAAATGTATAATTTTTAACGTTCAAGCAATGACCTCTAGTGACGAATAGCAATACTAATTAAACAGTCCATGATTTTTGATACGTTTAAATAAAAATAGATGGCGCTTTCATCCATACTACTTACTATAAAGGTGACTTGTAATTTGACGTATTCCTTCCAGGACCTGAAAGTGTGACCTTTATGCAACAATTAAACACCCCATAATACCTAGGCAAAAACTCATGGGGTTCGAGAAAACTCAACTTTTATGGTTAAAAAAAAAAACAGAATTCGTCAATAAATATCAGTTTTCTCTAAACTCTCAAATTGTATGGCCTTCATTGCTAATCCATTGAGTACCTAATACTTTAACATACTTTTCGATGCAACCAAATTCTCTAAAACATCAAACAGTTAAAAAGTTATACGAAGCAGTGTATTAACCATTTTCCAAAATCATCTGCATACCTACATGAACTTTAATGTCTAAAACTTTTTTCCCAAAAATAATCCTAAAAGGGGATGATAAAGGGGATGAAAGTTTGTATGGGAAACTTTGCATTTCTTAAGTTAGAGATATGAACATTTAAATTTATTCTTTTGGTAAAAATTAAAAAAAAAAACCTAGTTTCATCGTTTTTGTAAAATCATCTCCCGAGGGGGTAAAATAGGGAATGATTTTAAAATTCACATGATTATTGAAATGTTTGTGTACGGCTTTTTAAGCTATTTAAGGAATTGGAAATGTAGTCAGAACCCGTATCTTGAGATATTATTTAATCGGGCCACCCGCTTAAAAGTTATTGCTATTTGAAGCTTTAAAATAACTTATACGTAGGTAATACGTGGTCAATGGCGACGCTACTGTTTCAAATTAATGGTGATTAATAAAATGAATTATTATTATTTTTAAGTTAGTCGTTTAGAATCATAAAAATCCTGTTTAAAAAAAAATATTATCTGTCTGCCTTTCTATATAGGTACCTTTCATGCTTAAACGGCTGAATGGATTTGGATAATAGGATACTGTTATTTATCCCGATAGCACGTTCCCGTGGCATAATTTCCGATATCCACGCGGGCGAAGCCGTCGGCAGAAGCTAGTAAATAAATAAAAAGTAAATACCTCATAATTTTACAAGCAAACCTTTCACCTTTTCCAAATAAAAAATCCACCGCTTATTTAATGATGTCATGCAAAAAATATATTGAGGATGCGGGCTTAATGACACAGGCATACCTGTAACCAGTCTAGCTTTGGGTGTTGCAGGCTGCAGAGGCAAAGAGCCAATAGATTTTACAGTTGAGGTACCTATAATTTGTTTCTGATTATTTTCTACAAAACAAATCTACGCAAATTGATCAGCTACTAGCTTCTGCTCGCGATTTCATACGCGTGGAATAAAGTAGGTACCTACATTAGTGCCGCGGCCTGCAGAAGTGGCATTGATGGACACAAGTATGTGTGCCGCGGCTTTGCCTCGGCCCACTTTTTCACGTTCGTCCATCAATAGTATGTACTTTTTTCAAATAAATAATGCGCGGAAATCCAAACTAAGTAAATTAATTACAGACAGAATCAATGACGTACAATGATAACTTTTCTCGCGCTAATATGTTCATTTGTTTCTTTTTCACTTTAAACAGCTTTATTTGCTAAAAAAATTAAAATTCATTTAATTCAGGAAAAACCCATATTACATCAAATTTAACTATACTGCAACACACAATCTAACAAAACCAACATAATAAAAATAATGTCAATGCAATTAAAATAGGTACACATTATAAAGATCACAGAATTCAAATAAAAATAAAATGTCAAATTCAATTAAAATAAACGAATGAGTAATACAAATTGGGAACTATATTTTCTATCACCAAAATTTATATTTGTCATCAAGTTGTATCACCTAATAAATAGATCTATCGCCGCGAAATATTTTCGTTCTCAGATAAACAAAAATTGTTCCCAGGTATGAATTACATAGGACGGATAGGATTGGATGCAAGAGCGAGCGAAGCGAGCTCGGGACTCGGGGCACCCCGACTCGGACAGGTTAGGTTAGAAGGGGATGGCGGGGTCTGAAAGACCCCGCCATCCCCTTCGTGGTTATTTTTTTTCAAACCACCCAGAAGTAGGAGCCCCGCGAAGCGGGGCTCCGTCGACTACGCCTTATCGTTACTATCGCCATTCAGAAATAGGAGACCTCGCCGAAACAAAGGCTCGGTGCCTGTTAGCAACACAATATAATACATACAAAAACATTTATTTGGTACTAGACCTTATATCTCAGGATTTTAGGTGATTTATTGTGGAACTGATTTTGCATTGTTTGGTGACTACATTTTGGTGACAGATCTACTATTTGGAGGACAACCCTATTATTTAAGAAACACAAAACTAATTAAATTGGTAATAGCTTAAATGATACCCATACAAATTATAGGGTCACAGAATTGAAATTAAAATGATATGTCAAATTACACAGAATTAATCACAGAATTAATATTAAATTAAAAATTATAGATTTAATCAAACAAGTCATTCATAATAATATAGGTCAGTGTCAATCAGCTTAAGTGCCCTGGCTACATATTGTCGTATGTAGGGGCAGTCAAATCGCTCAGCGATCATTTTCAGGACAGTATTGGAGCTGGCCCGCACCCTGCGCACTAAGGACGCGCACCGCTTGCGCATGGTGGCGTGAAAACAGTCGGTGCGCGCCTCCGCAAACATGCCCGAGGCGCTGCAGAACCGGGGGAGCCTCAACACTGCCCTGAATGCGTTGTTATACTGGACGCGGAGGGCGCTATAGCACGCTTGTGTGTAGCGAGCCCACAGGCTGCACGTGTACAGTGAGGTGCAATATGCCTTGAAAAGAGTGACCTTAACTTGATCGGAGCAGTGTGCAAACCTACGAGCTAGCATATTCGCTCTTTTCGATAAGGCCCTCCGCTCCCATTCGATGTCAGCATGGTCCTTGAAGTCAGCCGTGACTATATGCCCCAAGTATTTAAAATGGTCCACTCTGTCTAGGGAAACACCATTGAGAAAAACTGGTGGTACATTTTCCGGTGATTTAGCACCGCAGGCTCCAAAGACCATACATTGGCTCTTGTCAACATTATATTTGAGGCCATGCGCGCGCGCGTACTCCTCACAGATCTGCACCAGCACCCTTAGGCCACAGATCGACGCGCTCAGCAGCACCATGTCGTCAGCATAACTAAGATTATTGACGCAGACACCGTCAACGTGGCACCCGACATGACGACTGCTGAGCGCAACGACCAGCGCATCCATATAGAGGTTGAAAAGGGTTGGCGAGGTCAATCCACCCTGCCTCACTCCACACTCAAGCTGATACGGTTCCGACATTGCCCCCGCCCATCTGACGCTGTTGACCTGATTCGTATACCAATACTTGAAGATAGTCACAAGTTCCCGCGGCAGGTTAATACTGTCCAATTTATCCCAAAGAAGATCATACGCAACCAGGTCGAAGGCCCTAGACAAGTCGAGGAAACACGCGTATACAGGGGTCCTACGATCCGTGTAGTATCTGACGGTATGCTTAAGACACAGTATAGCACTTTCTGTAGACAGTTGAGGTCTAAAACCAAACTGGTTATCATGCAGACTTACATATACATTCAACTGTGTGTTAAGCAAACCGTCAAACACTTTGGCTATGATGGTGGCTAGGGAAATAGGCCTGTAGTTAGTTTTATCTGCAAGGTCACCGGTCTTATTTTTCACAACTGGCACCACCACAGACTTCATAAGATCCGCCGGCAGGTAACAGTGGCTCACGCACAGTGAGAAGAACATCGCTAAAACTCTAGAGATATGCGGGCCAGCATGTTGCAGGTGTTCAATGCTGAGGCCGTCGTGGCCCGGGGATTTGCCTCTCGTCGTTTTCTTAATAATTTTATACACGTCCCTAGCAATAAACCTTACCCCGACTGCATAATTCGGCAACTCATCATCGAACACCCCACCTGCAGGCCCCAGAGGGGATTGTATAGAAAAATGGTCCTTAAAGACATCAGCAATGTCCTTATGGTCACTTACACCATCGATGCCCACAGGTAGACCCGGCCTAACATTTGCTTTGCTTGTGCTTTTCCAGAAACCACGAAAGTCACCCTTGGAATGCTTCTCAGCAAGGGTGTCCATACGAATCTGATCCTCACGATCTTGGCAAACCTTCAGTCGTGACTTGAACACCCTTCTGCTCTCACACATTTCGGTGTGCATGAAACCGGACCTAGGGTTACCACACGCTACCCACTCCGTAAACTTCAGCCGGGCCTCCCCATGAGCCTCTCTGACATGCTCGTTCCAACCCACTACACGCAGACCACTGCCACCCGCTTTCGTGCTTCCTCGACCTACCAAAGACGCATCGCGAAGGGCCGCCACAATGTCAGAGTACAAACCATCAAGGACACGTCTGTGACCGTGATCATTACAACAATAATCAGCACAACTCATACACTCTACAGGAAAATCAATTCGTTTCAACAGTTTGTGACACACGTTGGTATAGTTCGCGACCTGTTGCTCGTTTCTTACACCCCACACTACGTTATTATTTGAACTTGTTATATGAGGCAACTTTGGTGTCAATAAATTTAAATTACACTCAAGAATCAGAGGAAAATGGTCAGACCAATTAGTGTCATATTTAATATAAACGTCAACAATAGCTCGTTTTGCTGCTTGAGTTACAATAGAATGATCCAGCCAGCTACAGGACCCATGAGCCTCACTAACGAAGGTGTAGGAACCGGAATCAGTACCCAGAAAGTCAACATCTACACACGACCAACACTGTTCACTACAAAAATATAAAAGCTCGTTATAAAACAATTCAAATAAGTCGGCATTATAATCACCTAACATAAAAACTGATTCAATACCGTATTCGTCAACAATTGCGCTCACCGTACTTAGGCAATCCGTAAAGTCAGGCAGGTTGCCAAGCCAGATCGAGATTTAAATAAAATCTTTGATAAGTTGCCTCCTTGGTTGCCAGGGGTCGAAGTAAAAAGTTCGTTCCATTTTTTTATTACACCACAGATATGAGTTTTCATAGTAATTTATTCAGTTCAGCATTTTCGATTTATCTCGAAGAAGATTGACAAAATAATACTCGAATTTCCAAGCATGTTTGAGAAAAAGATATTCTATGACACTCGGAAATAGGGTAGCATTCTATAAGTAAAAGAATTTTTGAAATCAGATGAGTAGTTTCGGAGATTACCTCCTACATCCAAACTTACAAGGTTTACCTCTTTATAATATTAATAATGTAGATTACCTATTGTATCTTCCTTCCACTAGAATAGTTGGGTACACTTGAGTTACCTACCTAATAACTAAAAACATTATAAAAAAAGCCTAGTCATTCGATTACCTATTAGTTAAAATGAGCGAAGCAGACATGCCTTTTTATGAAGATAAAAAATCATCGAAAGTATAATAATGCACGTCATTTCCGAAAGCTAAAGTAACATTTTAGAACGGTTGTTATCTAATCACTTAGCATGATCACACTTATTGCAAGATAAATAAATGTATTTTCTTTCTTTCTTTCAAGATGGCTCCATAGGCACAGAACCTATCGCAGTAGTTTTAACGCAGGAAAAAATTAATGGAAAAGAAACATTAGCTAACTGAAAGGAAGAAATAAGAAGAGGCAAAAAGCGATGGGTGGCTTTTGAATGACTGCACACATAACACTTAAACTTAGGTAAACAAACCAACACGCGACAAATGAATCTGTAGCGGCATCTACAAACGCCACATGCGAGCTACACGTCACACTGACGTCACGCAAAATCCTGCATCGCCTAAGCAGAGTTTACCGCGCAACTAGCATATATACAACATCCCGACATCAATCGTCGGGCAGTTGCCCACCAGACATGACACCCGTCTGGTCGGAGGATCCTCCCTTTTCTATAGAGTATGAGCGAACTTTACACCCTGTTCCTCATACCTCTATAAATCTATCTATGATATTTTTCGTAATATCTTTGAATATTTCGAATATTCGTTCTCCGCCATACTTGAAACACAAGGACAAATCCTTGTTTATTACAATGAAGAACTGCTCACTGGTGCTGTAGGGAGGCCAATATACTGGCACTAAGGTGCTGGTGTTTGGGGTGGCGTTTCAGAAAAAAGAAAGAAACGAGTAAATGTATTAAGCCAGGCAATATATAGAGTTAAATGTGAAGGTGACGGTAACGTACATAGGTTTGAGTTTAGCTTTCATAAAGGATCCATCTAAGAATAAATAATTCTTATGCTATTTGGGAATTGTAAGCATTTTTTTTAAATTTATTTACATTGCCTGCAACCTTATTACCATATAATTTGTTAAGTGTAATAAAATATTTGTAACCTAAAAATGTACTCACGAAGTTTTGGCGAAATTGATCCAAATCGTTGAAAATCTGTCTCTTACTGTAATATCGTCTTGGGTAAGATTCCAAAGAGATTCAATTTGTATTATACAAGCTGTATCATCCGCATGAGCTGCTCCTTCTTTATTGACTCGGCTTGCAGTTTTTATAAGGTTCATGCTGCCGTCATATCTGCCGGGGTCGCGGATTGTTCGAAAGAGTTACCGTGGCCCTGGCGCACAGGCAACTGAAGGAACACGGGTGGGTTTTAGTCAGTATATTCATACATGTACAACGGTACTGCGTTCTTAACCATTAACGTAGAACTCGTGATTATACCACCGACAAATTCAGTCTCCAAAAAAGTCAATAGCCGGTCTTTCGGTATCATTTCCATTGTAACTGTCGTAAGCATATCGCTGTCTTTCGTTATAATAATACGCATCAGTGCTATTTGGCGGGAATATCCAATAATCAGCATAGTTCTTGGACATAGTTATTTCTTTGATATCCTGAGGTTTTAAACCAGTGATGACGAATCCTTCAAAATCTGTAAATCCTTTGAGAACTGGAACCTTGTTGAATCTTCCAGATTTGAATAATTCGTATGGGATTTCGGTCAAAAATGCATCTCCCGTTCCGAATTCCCTTTCAATCGTGGGAACAAAACCGTAGTATAGTCGTTCTGCTATTATTAGTTCAGGTATTTTGTAAGTGGCTAATACTATGTATTCCGCTGGAGTAATCATCAGGTGATTGTGTCGCTCGATAATCATTAGGTGTCCCTGATACCTGAGTTGTCGTGCCAGTTTCCAAGCAAGATCTTCGATCCTATCCGGAGTCTCTACCGCCCAAGGATTAAGAACTGATCCCGATTGCATGACACCTTTTTGAAAGAGGCCATTGCTTAATTGACAGAGCATTTGATATTCTACGGAGATGGCTCCTACTCCAATTCCGAAAATAGTGACCTCGTTTCTGTCCCCGCCAAAATCTCCAATATTCTCTTGAACCCATCTCAACGCTATGGTCTGATCTTTCAATACCATATTTTCAGCTGCTTCAGATATATCCAAAGAAAGAAACCCAAGGGCACTGAGTCTGTAGTTCATAGTCACAACCACAATGTTTTGTTCTATTAGATAGTCGGGGCTATTTTCAAACTTTGCAAGACCATTGCCGAAAAAGGAATTTCCACCATGGATGAAGTCCAAAACAGGAAGCAGGTGCATTAGCAGTCCGGCAGTGGATAACTTCGGTGTGGAGACACTGACGTTGAGGCAATCCTCACTGCGTCGATGTATTCTCTCGAATGGGTCTACCCTTTATAGCAGAACTTTTTATGTCATAATATTATTTTGCATAACAGCGCATAGCATAAACTTCATTTCGCAGAAAATCGTTTGGCATACACTCATTTATAATACATTAAAAACGCATAATTTTGTAAGTCAGAATCATCTTTAGGCATACATTTCATATTCATAATAATTAAAAGTAGAACCATCATATTGCAGAAAGTTCACTGTCAGAATCGTCTTTTGGCATAAATTTCATATCCATAATAATTAAAAAGTAGAACCATCATATTGCAGAAAGTTTACAGTTAGAATCATCTTTTGGCATACTTTTCATATCCATAATAATTAAAAGACTCATCTATCACATTACGGAAAATTCATAGTTAGAATAATTTTGTATGAAGCATGAGAGAAGCATGCTAACATGCAAACAAGCTTACACCATGCATGCATCAAGCATGTAGCATGCAAATATGCAAAAAAGCACACACCATGCATGTATGCATCAAGCATGTAGAATGCAAACATGCAAAAAAGCACACACCATACATGCAGCATGCAAGCAAGCATGCAGCATGCAAGCAAACATGCAGCATGCAAGCAAGCATGCAACATGCAGCAGGCAGGGTTTCTGTCACGGCTCCGGCGCTGCGGGGCTCCGGCGGTCCCACGCAAGCTTCTCGTCGCAGATGGTTGTAACGCTCACCACAGCGGCTTCGGCTTGCTGGCCGGCTTTGCCGGCCAGCCTCAGCCGCGGCGGCGAGCGTTAAAACCACCTGCTCCTCAGCTCGCGGGCCGCCTCGCCCCTCCGCGCCTACGCGGGCTTAAATTACACTCTAGGAGTAGGGCAGACAAGACTACGTGCAGTCGGTTTTGCAGCGATTCGGTTCTGTCACTTCACTAACTTTTGTAGTAGTTACAACATATTGACTTTTTAAGACAATATTTTTATTTTTATTTAAGGTTAAGAATATGATTACATTTTATAGAAATGACAATAATAATGCCTAATAAAATTATTCCAAATGATATTCTGCCATCTTCTTAATATGCCAAGTGAAATTATTCCAAATAATCGTCGCTCTAAATAAACGTTATGTGAAACGAAATTATGCGAAATTAAGCTTTGCCAAAAGTAATTATGCCAAATAAAATTCTGCCATCTTAAAAGTATGCCTTTGTAAATTCGGACGTATAAACGTTCGGCCAAACAATAATTATATTAAATGATTTTTATGCCATATATATATTCGTTTAAAGAAGATTATGCCAAGTGGGTTATGCCAAATAAATTTCGGAGCATCAAAATTCTGCCAGATAGAGGGAACCCCTCTCGAATAGATCAAACTGTATGCAGAGGTTCGACTCTTTCTATATCGTGCTATTTGTTTCTCTGATCCATGGTTCAGGTAGCTGGGGACTCTGAAAGAAAAGGAAAGTAGTAGATTAATAAATAAATAAAATAAAATCTTTTTATTTCAGACACATTTGGCCCATAATGGTGTTAGTAGCCAGAAGACTTACAAACTATTTTTAAAATCTACAAACTATTTAAAAAATTTGAAAAAACAAAAAGTTAAAAAAAATATTATTTAATTTAATTTAAAATTCAATTTCATTTAATGCAATTTAATTTAATTTTATTCAACTTAACTTTATTCAATTAAAAAAAAAAAAAAAAAATTTAGGTATTTGCCTCCCACTGGGGCGCCGGGCACACGCACTTGTGCTTGAACCCAGTGCCCCAGAAGGGGGCTGTCCAGCTTGTGGCTGAGCACGCTCAGGATGGTGTTGGCGCTCCCACGCGTACGGAAAATTAGCGATGCGATGCGGCGCCGCAGGACAGTGTGAAAGCCGTCTGTGTGCGCGTGCGCAAACATCGCAGACGCACTACAGCAGCGTGGGAGCCCCACCAACACCCTGAACGCGTTATTATATTGTATTCGGAGAGCGTTGATGGCCCGCTGCGTGTAGTTGGCCCACAGATTGCAGGTGTAGAGAGTTTGGCAGAATGCTTTAAACAGAGTGATCTTAACCTCTAAACTACACCTCGCAAATCTGCGTGCCAACATGTTACAGCGGACCGCCATCGCTCTCCTCTCCCTTTCTATATCCCCGTCATCTTTCAATTCCTCGGTGACCACATGGCCGAGGTATTTAAATTCCCTCACTCTTCGAAGAGCGACACCGTTAAGCAACACAGGTGCCACATCCCCCAGTTTACGATCTCTGGCTTGAAAAGCCACGAGCTCGTGACCGTGACGTGACGAAACCGTGTACCCTCGCGTACTCCTCACACACGCCTATTAGCTTTCTGAGCGCAGCTATTGATGGGCTGAGCAACACCATATCGTCCGCATAACTAATACTGTTGATACAGTGACCATCGATCGAGCATCCGACACCGATGTCGCTCAGCTCAACAATCAGCCCGTTCACGTACAAGTTGAAGAGTGAAGGAGATGTTAACCCCCCCTGTCTCACTCCACACTCCAACTTGTACTCATCAGACAGCTCGCCAAGCCATTTGACCTGGTTAGTTTGATAGCCATACCAATATTTAAAAATATTAATTCACTCACCGGGCACACCAGTATCTTCCAATTTACGCCAGAGAATATCATACCTAACCAGGTCAAATGCCCTGGAGAGGTCAAGAAAGGCTGCATACACAGGCGTGCTGCTATCTGTGTAATACCTGACAGTCTGCTTGAGAGACATAACCGCACATTCTGTCGAAAGTCCTGGTCTAAAGCCGAACTGTGCATCGTTTAAATTTAGGTGTTCTTTAAGCTGTCTCTCAAGCAGGCCATCAAGCACCTTAGATGTGGTTGTAGCTAATGATATCGGGCGGTAGTTGCACTTGTCAGAATTATCACCAGTCTTGTTTTTAATTATAGGCACTACCACCGTCTTCATCAATTCATTTGGCAGGTAGGAATGCCTAATACAGAGCGTAAATAACAGTCCCAGGAGCCTCGAGAGGTGTGGCCCTGCATGCTGAAAATGTTCAATGCTAAGGCTGTCGTGTCCAGGTGACTTTCCTCGAGTCATGCCCTTTATTATTAGAGCAACTTGTTTTGCTGTGACACGCTCAGGCACCGCTGACACGACGACCCCCGCATCCGTGGTCTGCTCACCCTTTAGCGGAGACTCCACTTGAAAGTGACATCTAAACACATTAGCAATGCCTCTTGGTTCGCTGATGCCATTGACACTCACCGGGACGCTAGGTTTTGTGTTAAACTTTTTTGTTTGTTGCCAAAATCCTTTAAAATCTTTATTCTTATGTTTGGTAGCTAAAATATTAATTTTTATTAATTCTTGGTTATTCGGACAATAATTTAATTTGCTTTTAAATTCTTTTCTAGATTCAGACATTTCATTATAAATTTTCCTACTATTTGATGGACCATAACTCACCCAGGTTAAAAACTTCTGCCTAGCCTCCCTGTGAGCGTCACGAACATACTTGTTCCAGCCAGCAATATGACGACCGCGGTGCTGTCCGCCGCTACCCCCGCGACCCACATAGCTATCAACAGCAGCTTCTCGTAACGCTATCACAATGTCACTATAAAGCGTGTCTATCGCCGCCAAGTGGTCCCGGCCACTATCCCTACACATGCTATCACAACACTGATGAAATTCGTAAGGGAAGCCGAATTCCCTCAGTTTTTCGTTACAACATTTGGTATATTTTTCTATTTGACTTAAATCCCTGTCTCCCCATAAAACTTTATTTGTTTTGGTGGGCGGTGGTTTAGTGGTTCGACAAACTGATTTTAAGTTACACTGAATCTCCACTGGATAGTGATCAGACCAGAAGATGTCATAGCATACCTTTACTGAAGAATGCCTTTACTTTACCTTATACCTAATACCTTTACTTTAATACATGTTAATTTCTATTCTGCATGTTTCCTCATAAAATTTGAAGTTTACATAAGTATAACACACACTTACCTTAAAATGTAGATCTCCTAGACCATGAGGTTTGGCGTAAGGAATACCTATTAAGAAAATGATCGTATTCGAAACCGTTTTGAGTTTTTCTTCTCGCGCCGTCAAGCAGACCTTGCTGTATTTGTACTTTTATCGTCATTGTTCTAATGTATTTTAGGTTGTTATTACTTGTATCGTGATTGTGATAGACAAATTTCTGAAAAAAAATTGTTGAAGACATAATTTGGCGCCAAAAATCGACCATTTTATTATTTTTTAATTTTGACCCAGTGTCAGTCATAATTAAGACGAATCTATCGACACCTCTCAAGCTAAAATCCAATCGTTTAGGCTACAGAGCGTGCCAAAGAAATATATATACATGCGTACAATATAGTTTACATACATACACTCGAAAAACATTACCCTCCATCTAGTGCAGTCGCGTAAAAAAGTAGGCCTTGGCAGTGGAATAATGTGGCTTGATAATATGATGATGATGGACCGACTTACACGGTTTAGCACTTAACAAGTTTATAAGATCAGTCTCTGAAGTACGGGAGTGCATACGCTGAATATTAGGTCTTTACCTATGAAATTGCCGTTCTGCAGTACTGGCCATTTCAAATCAAAATAATTTTTGTTTGGGTATGAATTCTAATTTCAAATTAATTTTATTTTAAAAACATGGATTTTTTTTTCTAAAAGTAGTCATTTCTTTATTGATTAGTGTTACATTTTCATCGCATTTCAATCTTTTTCGTCATCATGGATACGTTAAAAATTCGAGTAATTATGGAATATGAGTACCGTCGTGGCAGCAACGCGGCACCAGCGGCACGCAACATCAACGACGTTTACGGAGCTAACTCTACAAACCAACGCACCACCTGTTATTGGTTTGCTCGCTTCCGTTCTGGAAATTTCGACCTGAAAAATGAACCTCGCGGTCGTCCGAAGACTTTGGTCGACAATGACGAATTAAAGGCGATTGTGGAAGCTGATGATACACAATCTACGGCTGAATTAGCAGCAGCTTTCGACGTTAGCGTCAAAACAATATTGGTCCATTTGCGTCAAATTGGCAAGGTAAAAAAGCTTGACAAATGGGTGCCCCACGAACTCAATGATCGCCAGCGCGAAGTACGCGTCGAGACGTGCCTTGCACTGCTCAACAGACACACAAATGAAGGAATTTTGAACCGCATTGTTACCTGCGATGAAAAATGGATTCTGTTTGATAACCGTAAGCGCTCAGCAAGTTGGTTGGATCCTGGTTCAGCACCTAAACAATGCCCTAAACGAAAACTTACCCCTAGAAAAGTGATGGTCACTGTTTGGTGGTCTAGCGCCGGTGTGATTCATCACAGCTTCTTACCAAACGGGGTGAGCATTACTGCAGATGTGTACTGTGAAGAACTGAACACAATGATGGAGAAGCTGGCGCATCTCCAACCAGCATTGGTCAATCGCTCGTCTCCGCTGCTCCTGCACGACAACGCGCGACCTCATACTGCACAGCAGACGGTCTCCAAGTTGCAAGAACTGGGGTTGGAAGCTCTCCGTCATCCGCCCTACTCACCAGACCTTGCGCCTACAGACTACTACTTTTTCCAGAATTTGGATAACTTCTTGGCGGGAAAAAAATTTAATACCCGAGAGGCAGTACAAAATGCCTTTGAAGAATTTGTTGCCTCCCGTCCAGCTGATTTCTTTAAGAAGGGCATCAATAAACTGCCACTGCGATGGCAAAGATGCATTGATTGCATGGGTGATTACTTCGATTAATACAAATAAAAAATTCATGAAAAAAATTCGTTTAAATTTTTTCATACAAAACGGCAATTTCATAGGTAAAGACCTATTATTTAGATATCCCTCACACTCATTCCCTTTCACCTTCCACCCCTCGTGGTAATTTTTTTTATTCATTTATTTTGAATTTTAATTTCTAATTGTAATTTATGTTTTCAGTTTTCTTTTTTGGTAATTATGATGTTGTTTTGTGGTGAATGTATAGAGGTATGAGGAACAGGGTGTAAAGTTCACTCAAACCGCCATGGAAAAGGGAGGAATCCTCCGACCAGATGGGTGTCGTGTCTGGTGGTCGACTGCCCGACGATTGATGTCGGGACGTTGTATATATGCTAGTTGCGCGGTAAACTCTGCTTGCGCGGTGCAGGATTTTGCGTGACGTCAGTGTGACGTGTAGCTCGCATGTGGCGATGAAGATACCGCTACAAATGCTGTGTATACCTATAATAGGCATACATACCAGTACTTTTATGTTATTGTTCTGTTTTAATTTTTTGTGTGTACTGCTGTTGGTGTACCAAATAAATAAATTAAATAGATGATGTAAACTCCAAAAAAGTTGAGTAGTTACTTACTAAATAAGAAAGCAACCAATTTTCGGCATTATTTATTACATCAGACTTAATTGAACACGTTACAAAAACTTAAAACCTAATTCAAACTATCGGTGATACTTTCTCATAATTTCCTCATATATCGGTATTCTCTCTCCACCGTAGTTGGCTTGGATGTAAAGGTCCTTGTCTATCACCATGTAGAACTGTTCGCTGCTGCTGTAGGGGGGCCAGTATAGAGGCAGCAGGGGGCTTGTGTTCGGAGTAGGGTTACTGCAAAACAAGGGAAAAAAGTAATGAAAACCAGGAGTCGCTTAAACATAGCTTTTTCTAACGATGTTAGGTCAGCTTCCAGTCAAAACAGACGCGCCTATAAAAAATTGTTTTGTTACA
The DNA here is from genome assembly GCA_917490735.1 of Dryobotodes eremita. NCBI lineage: Eukaryota > Metazoa > Arthropoda > Insecta > Lepidoptera > Noctuidae > Dryobotodes > Dryobotodes eremita. Next base: position 9,086,939 of record OU823261.1, read on the forward strand.
AATCACACAAGTTATGAGTATGACGATACTTTCGCATTGTCAGACTCTTACAGCTTAGGGAAAAATACTTTTACTTTTAAATCAAATGGAAGATCACAATATTTGATTATATTAATCATGTTACTAACGCAGTTTTGGCGAAATTGGTCCACATTTTGGAAATTCTGTTTCTAACAATAATATCATCTTGTGTGAGTTTCGGAACGGGCTCGATTTGTATTGTGTAAGCTGTATCGTCTCCATGAGCTGCTCCTGTTTTGTTCACTCGGTTTAAAGCTTTAAGCAAGTTTAGAGAGCCATCATACGTAAACTCGTATAAATATAATGGCACTCCGTGCTTAACCAGCAATTTAGAGCTTTCGATGATACCACTGACAAAGTCAAAATCTCCAAAGAAGTCTATAGCAGGTCTTTCGATGTCATTCCCCGTGTAGCTATCGTAAACATATCGTAACCTTTCATTATAATAGAATGCATCAGTAGCATTTAACGGGTATCTCCAAAAATTTGCATAGTTCTTAAAAGTAGTAACTTCTTTGATATCATGCGGTTTAATGCCAGCTTCTATAAATCCTTCGGAATCAGTAAATCCCCTGAGGACAGGAACCTTGCTGAATTTTCCAGATTTTAATAATTCATATGGAAGTTCTGTTAAAAATGCATCCCCAGTTCCTAGATCCTTTTCAATCGTTGGTCCAAATCCATAGTAAACTCCTTTCACCATTAGAGGGTTGGGGACTTTGTAAGCCGCTAATTTTATATATTCTGCTGGAGCACTCATCAAATGATTGTAAATTGCACGATAATCGTTCAATGGCCCTCGATATTGGAGTTCTTGTGCCAGTTTTAAAGCAAGATCTTTAAGATTTTCTGGAGTGTCCATAGCCCAGGGATTTAGAACTGATCCTGACTGCATGATCGCCTTATGGAATAGACCTTTGCTTAATGGAGAGAGCATATGATACTCCACAGAGACTGCTCCTGCGCTGATCCCGAAAATAGTGACATCATTCTTGTTCCCTCCAAAGTTTTCAATGTTCTCTTGAACCCATTTCAAAGCCATGACTTGATCTTTAAGTCCCATGTTTCCTGCTGCTTCTGGTATATCAAGAGATAGGAATCCAAAAGCACTGAGTCTGTAGTTCATGGTGACGACGACAACGTTCTGTTCAACTAGATAGTCAGGGCCATTTTCGAATTTTGCGAGACCATTTCCAAATACAAATCCTCCCCCGTGTATGAACACCATCACAGGTAATAGCTGCATTAATAACCCTGCTACAGGCACCTTCGGTGTGGAGACGTTAACGTAGAGGCAGTCCTCACTACCGCGATGTTTCCTCTTGAATACGTCATACTGTATGCAAAGATTAGATTCGTTGTATATTGTGGCATCTCTTTCTCCAATCCATGGCTCTGGTGGTTGAGGACTCTGGAATGAATGTAAACGTTCTGTGTTAAATGTATTTTTTTGCAAAGATGTTATTAAAGATAAGTGTTAATGAAGGTTTTCTTAAGTTCTAATAAATAAAGTTGATTCTTACCCTAAAACGTAGATCTCCTACAGGGGGTTTGGCGTAAGGAATATTAAGAAAATCATCGTATTCGAAACCGCTTTGAGTTTTTCTTCTTGCGCCGACTAGGACGCCTTTCTTCGTTCGCACTCTTGTCGCCATTTTAATTTACAATTACTTGATGGTATACGTCCGCATTTACAGACGTGCATTTGTATACGGTCATGTATGGTTTAAGTGTTTTATATAAAAAGGTGAGCCGTTCAGCACTACTCAAACTTTGTGTCAGGTCAACGTTATTACGCAATTTGTGGTCAGTTCCTGGTTTTTTGTCGTACTTTCGAAGGCATATTTTTTATCCGTAGCTATTCGTAATCAAATCGTTCGTAATAAATCAAAGCATCTGTGCTAATAATCATTTTATTTGCTTCGGTTTTTTGCTTGGGTTTCGAAAGGTAGATCATCCAAACCATGAGCTTTCTAGTTGTCCGAGTCTTTCCAGCAAAAGATACCTAACTATGTAGGTAGGTATGGTTTCAATCACAGTTTCAATTCTTCATTGACCGAGCGACTGCGAAGCGCTAGCGAAGCGTCTCCGTTTCAGCTTTGGCAAAAATGCTTTCCGGCTGTTCTCCTCTACAGGTCGCATTTCTCAACCGATTCTCGCGAAATTTTGTGAGCAGGTTCGATAAGTATATGGGATTGTTTTTGTCGATTCAGATTTTCGAAATTTTTCAAAATGGCGGACGTATGGTTGAAAAAGGTAAAAGAAAACATATTTTAGCCATTTCACGCTCTTTGCGCGTGCTTTTTGTTTTAAGGTGCGCATTTATTGAGTTTTAAGCTATGCAAAGACAGACTCGCGAGGTCTACAGCTCACATAGCCACTAGTGCTATGATGATTCTGAAAATTAAAAAGGTAACTTTATATTGTGCTCCTTTTACAAATTCATAAAATTTACTAGAATTTAACTTCGGTATCATGCTCGGTCGTAGGTATCAACAGCAAATGCTGCAATAATGAACGTAGTAACTATGCCTAAACACTTTTTATAGAAAAAAATATTGCGTAGGTACTTGTACGTAATGTCAGGATTAATTATTATTTTAATATTATTGTGCTTCAAGTATCTACTTCAAGCACAATAATATTAAAATAATAATTAATGGCATAAACTTATGGTTACGACGAACCGATTTTTGCGTATATTAGCGCCATCTGGAATCACACAAAATGTTTAGAACTAAGCAGTGGGGAGTGAGCCCACATTGAGTGGATAGATGGCGCTAACAGTTCTAGAATTCTTAAACTTTCTTAGTTTGAAGCAAGTATCAATCCTTTTCTATCTTTATAATTACTGCCTGCTCTGTCTTAGACTATTGGTGGTTTATTGGCTTGCTATCGTCTTCTAGCACTGCATTTTAATGATACGTTCCTTCCTTATAATCATTGTCAATTCCATTGTAGTTTCTTGATTTGGACTGACATTAAAAACATTGCCTCCTTGTTGTACAGACCATGATCCTTCCCTATTTTTAAATTATAGTCTCTGCCTACCATACTCAGAATTAATAAATCACAATCTGTGACTTCTGTGAGCAAACCGACGCGAAGTTGTTTATTGTAATATTTATTGTTATTCTAACTACTTGTATGATTAACAATGAGCTTCAGTAATCTGATTACGCACAGAATTTATATCGAATACTTTCGACGTTAGTGTCATTTGGGAACGCGCATGAGTCGTGTCCGCAATCATCAAGTACGCACTCGCCGCGGCGCCGTGACCGCCGGAGGAATGTGCGCCGGCGCCGGCCAGTCTCGGACACACCTGCGCGCACACCAATTGTGCACACAATCACGCCGCACCACCCACACACGTCTGCTAAGCCCTGTGCACACGGGAAATAAACTCACTCCACACAAAAGAAGCTGGGCAACGCTCGCGCATCGCGATTTATGGCCGCCTCCGCGCTTGCGCGGTCACTTGAAAGCACAGACCGGCCCTGCCGCCGCCATTGTCCAATGCGAATACGCGAATACAGTTTGACTGCTCTTGAATACTTAATTGACACTTAATCACGCAGCGCATACGATACGGTATGAATTACTAATGAAAATGCCCGCGCAGATACTTTAAAAACAATACTGACGGTTTATGGAAGAAGACATGAAGGAGGTTAACCGCTAGGCTGGAATAAGCTTTCATGTTGAATTGAGATAGTTAACATTTAATGTTCTATGTTAATAGTATGCAGTACATTTAAATAAAGATAAAAAAGAAGGAAAATAATCATAGAGCATCAAAAAATTCGTCCGCATCGCTGTCGACAGGAAAAGTGCCCAAAAGGCTGGCAGCATTACCACGTTGTATGGCGATGTTGATTCTTTAGCCAAAAGATAGGCCAGCCCTCTGGTCACGTGAAGAGTCGACCAACCGCTTGGCGATGTCTCGAAAAACCAAGTGGGCACTCGGACCCTCGGTCCTAGTGTTTCAATCCCAAACGGCTCGAACATATAACTCCCAATAAGATTGGAATATTTTCGCCGTTTGAGGTTTTCCGCACCTGCACCAGCCGCACCAGCACAGCCCGCCGTGCTAGGAAAATTGAATGGCGCAAGGTTGTCGACACATGTTGCATCCCACACCAAAGGCCTGCCTAACTATCAGGGCATTATGGTCATTCCGTCTGGTCTCTTCCCATCGTCGCGTGCCAAGCCCTCGGGTTCTAAAACAGCTGGCACCCTGGCGGTGACAAGAGCACGGCGGATTATGTCATTAATGCTGGCGTGCCATGCTATCCGGCCTGCGCTCTTATTGCAAGATAGGTGTCCTGTCAAGGTAGGTGTGATGGTGTCCGAGGGAGTCGACAGCTTCACCGCACTGGCAGCGATGCGGAGCCCCGCAAGGAGCGCCTAGACGCAGACAAGTAGCGAGCCGGAAAGTGGTGTCACCCAGCATAGTGTAGGTATATGTAGGGTGACGGTAGCGCCTGTAGCCTGAGACCCGGCTCCCATCCTCCCACAGCCAGCAGGCGGGCACGCTCAGCAGTATTGGAGGACGTATTGATAAGATTATTCCGTACTAACCTGCAGAGCAGCTCATCCCACTGTCTCTGGGAAGATGGGTTCACGGGCCGATCCGTATCCGGACAAACCGCTCTGTCCAGGCGTTCACCGCATCAGTCAAGCACGGCACTTCAGAGTCATCCAGGGAGGGGGCTAAAATTTTCCCGGTCAACTTTTCGGTGCTGTGGACAGAGAACAGAAACGCCGGTAAGCTAATACTGGTAATTTTGCGGACGCCGAGGCCACCAAAACGGATGGGCAGTGTGGCTTCAAGCGAATATTAATAATTATTAATATTATTTTGAGTCTGTTAGCTTATATATTTACTATGCTAAGAATAAATTTTACATATCAAAAGGAACGTTCTATGTCCAGAAAAAACAAAACAAAAATATACTTTTGTAGCTTTCACCACTAATTGCGTTGAAAGAATAACTTTTACATACTGCTGCCACGGCTTCATGCTTTCAAATAAAGTCGCCAAATCATTATTACTAGTGGCTCTGTGAGCTGTAGACCTCGCGAGTGTGTCTTTACATAGCTTAAAACTGAATAATTGTTCACCGCGCTATTTAAAACAAAAGAGCGCGAAATGGCTCGAGTTTTGTTTTTACGTTGTCATCCCATATCTCCGCCATTTCGAAAAATTACGAAAATTTAATCGACAAAAAGTTACATATACTTACATAAAGAGTAAATTTCCTACATGTGGACAAACATGCTTACCTACTCTACGTTTTTTTTTTGCAAAAGCAAAGAAGGCTTAAAGGAACCGATATTATCACACACGTATTAATTGTATTGGTATGTACAACAAATAGATAAAATTGGCTCAAAGGAATCCGGGTATCTATAGAGGCTGATTCAATGAATTATAATTCAAACACTTTTTGCCGGTCTGGAAAATCGTAAAAAGATCGTGATCGGGTTCACACGAAACACACAGCATTTCGCAAACTATTCACGTGTGCGAGTGTAGGGTGTCTGTTTTATAGTGCCGAAAATACAAGATATGAATTGGGAAATTAATATTAGTATTCTTCTGGAGGTTTTTATATACGACATTTACTATGATTACAACAGTCCGAAACATCTTCATTGTTCTTATATTTTGTTCGTTATTAAAAAGCTTATGATCCTGCAGCACATGCCTTGCTATCAGACTTCAATAAAAACTGTTGATCACCAATAGTGGGTAACCCAGAATGCCCTCAGGAATTTTTTCCACTTACTTTCGCTATGCTTATGCTAAACTTTTCTTGAGTAAAATTGAATCATCTATTTCGTTGTACGCTTTTCTTCTAAGTACATACATGAACGAAGTGATTTTCACTGTGCCTTAAGAATATTTTTAGATTTGAACTTAAATAATTACATTATAATATGCTTCCTCAAACGTGGTTAAACTACGATAAAAAGTTGCGATAATAGCGCGGATGTTAAAAGCGTACAAAATAACACAACAAACATGGCACAACAGGGAACTCTGTATGGCCTTATATGAACTTGGCCACGATTAGTTTGCGGATAAGAAAATTTGTAGATCCTTATGATCAGGGAGTAAGGTTTAAAGTGGTTTGAAATGTTGGAGATGAGGATAATGAAGGGGTTTGCGTCAGAGATCGTGGTCGGTTCTCACGACACGACGACGGAACACAGGTGCGCATCCGGCTATCTCGCCTGCGCGGGATTCGAATCAGTTTAGTGAAGCGTTCTAATTGTGGTGCCGAAACAAAGATCAATGATTTGAGCAAATGTCCATTGGAAGTCATTGATAACTGGTTTGAATCATTAGTTATAAAGATACAGTTCGTAATGACTCCCATAGTTATTCTTATTAATATAAATTCAGGTAGAGATAAACAGCAGAGAAATTATACGTAAATACGATTGTTAAATTTGTTTTAGGATATAATAGTGTAAGTAATTCACCGTTAATACAAATTTTGTTATTTAATTAGGTACGAGTATTACGAAATTTAATTCTGTGGCCTAATAATGCGTAATTGTAGATACCTACTTTATTGATATTTGTACGCAGTTGACGGCACAAAATAGTACCTTTATACATATTTTATTACCATACGGCTACCCCAATGAAGTCGGTCTTGCTGCAAAGCTATAATAATATTTTTTCTTAGGTCACCATCCGAGTGAATAAACTAGCGTCTTTTCTCCTTATATTTAGAACAGTTCTTTGGGTCAAGGGTCACAGGTTATCTTAATTGGGGTAGGTATAAGTTAAAGTTGTAACCACTTCACCAGCTAGGTACTTTGTTTTCGAGTAGTAGGTACCATACCACTAGATGACGTTAATCGTCATTCTTTTGTTTGTCAAGGTATAAGCTAAAGTCTTCCGGTAACAGGCGCGACGCGACAGTGCGACGCGATTCTAGTAGAACAATTTCTACGAAAACATCAAAGAAATTGTTCTACAAGAGTCGCGTCGCGCTGTAGTGTCGCGCCTGTCTGCGGGAGCCTTAACACTGAAGTCCATGTTGGTCATTCTTCCATACTGTTTATATGATATTTTATTGCAAGGAAAATACCCACAAGCATTAAATTCAGTAATGATAGGTTTAATTAATAGTTCATAGGGAGAAACCACTATATAACCACTCTTATAACACGCCATCTACCTTCAAAGTTACGAATTAAATTCAATGTTAGAAAGTGAAAGATTCTGGGGCTGCCCGCTGAGTGACTGTCTGCAAACGTCAGGTTTGAGGTTATAATAATGTCGGTAACATTTGTGCAGACAGTGCTGTTTTAATAGTTTATTGTGTTTATTTACCCATAAATAATGATGGAACAACTGGTGGTGGAAACTGAACAGGGTAAAATAAGAGGGGAGGTGTTGAAGAATTTCGACGATTTCGAGTATTGTAGTTTCAAGGGGATTCCTTATGCGAAACCTCCTATTGGCGAATTGAGATTCTGTGTAAGTACTCTAGCTGATGTTGTGTTATATTGATATTACACTATTGATTTGTGAATATAAAATTAGCCTTGCCTTGAGCAATAGATGTTTCCTTTGATTTATTGCGATTATGCTGTTGACAAACGATTTCAAGAGAGTGATTTTAAGATCGTAATTTGATTGTTTTTTGTTTATCTTTAACTATATTCTCCTCATACTTAAATGAACTACTTCCTCGTCCAGGCAAGGTAAAGTGAATGTTGGTGCTTACCTACTGAACTTGGATCGGTTGAGGTAACTTACCTTGATGCTTGTTTGTAATGTAACAAGTATTGCTCTGAATAATAACGTAGGCGTAGGTATGTAAATACTGATAAAGAAACCATTTGAACAAATAAAGAAGATAAGATTATATTATCTCATAAATACCTATATAGATATGCACGGAAATAAGAAATATCTTTATCATGAAGGCCTCATGTTACCATTTATCAAATATCTATTTGGAAAACAGCTTGTCTTAATTTTCTGACATTTACATAGATAGAGGCTGAGAAATTATTTTTGGTCAGCCGATAGACCTAATAAAATAATAAACAAGTTATATAATAATTTCCGTAAACAAGTAGCCATCTTATTAGTAAATTAATCTTGCTTTTGATTAGCGCTTGTTTAGATAAAAGTAAGTGAATGTCTCAGAGCCATAAATAAATAATATAAGCACGATCCCGACGACGACATTCGTTTTCTGCCTTTTCTGCTAATAAAATCTAATAGTGCTCCTACATGATAGATAAGAGACGAGGCATTCTCCCCTTTATTCATAAATTTTGCTTAAAGTTAAGAGACGTTTAAACGTCAAAACTTATGGTTAAACAGTCGCTAATCACTACTTAATAAATAAACCCCTTTTTCCCCTAAAGGTGTACAAGTGCACTATTGTATTCTTTTATGTTTACAGAGGCAAACAGTATGTCATAATTTTTGTTTTATGTATAAGCGTATAATGCAAGTGGGTAAATTCATAGATATTTCTCATTGTTTTAAGGTGCCCCAACCACCGGATTCTTGGGAAGGTATCAGAGATGGGACCAGAGACTGCAACATATGTGCACAGTTTGACAAAGAAGAGAAAGGCATAAAAGGAGATGAGGATTGCTTATATTTAAATGTGTACACACCGAGGTCTTTTACGAGTGGTGAATCATTGCCCGTGATGGTCTTCCTTCATGGAGGCGGTTTTCTCTTTGGCAATGGTACAGATGATTCGGCTCACGGTCCAGATTATCTCATTCATAAAAAAGTAGTGATTGTCAGCATTAACTACCGACTCGGGATACTCGGTTTTCTGGCTTTAAATCTAAAGGAGGCTCCTGGAAACATGGGCTTGAGAGATCAAGTTCAAGCACTAAAATGGGTTCAGAGAAATATAGTGCACTTCGGTGGGAACCCAAAAAGTGTGACTATTTTCGGAATCAGCGCTGGCGCTGCGAGTGTCGAGTATCTTCTTTTGTCGCCCATGACTAAAGGTCTATTCCATAAAGCCATTGCTCAGTCGGGTTCATCTCTATTGCATTGGGCTCACGAACATAGTCCGAACATTCGTTTATTAGCCTCAAAGATACCTATGCTCCATGGTCAAGTTATGAAAGACAACCACCAGCTGTTGCAATACTTAAAAAAAATGTCGACGAAAGATTTAATAACTGAATCGATGATGGTTTTATCAAATTTAAAACCGCGAGGAGGTCTTTATTTCGGTTTTGTGCCAACTGTAGAGGCACCTGGTGATTGGGAACAATTTTTAAGTAAGCCTCCGTATGAGTTGTTAACTAAAGGAGAATTTCACAAAGTGCCTTATATGACAGGATTTTGTTCACGAGAGGGGCTTCTTATGATATCACACAACAAACCAACTCTGGAGAAATTCATACAGGAAAAAGTTTTCGTAGACTATGTTCCGTTCGTCCTTAATAATTCGGAAAGAATTGCTACAGAACAGAGACTTAAGACAAATTATTTGGAAACAGAGAATTTGTACCCAGACCAGGATGCTTATGCCATAGATTTCTTTTCGGATGTCGACTTTATCGGTGGTATTTTTGTTGCTGCTTCATTAATAGCCAAACACAATGCTCCCGTGTTTATGTATGAATTCTCTTACGATGGAGGTTTAAATTACATAAAGAAGTGCTTCAACATCGACCGCCCAGGGGCGTGTCACGGCGACGACGGCGGCTACATAGTGAAGAGCGACAAATTGACCGGACCCTTCACTGACTTAGACAGAGTGGTGCGGAATACTATGAACCAAATGTGGGTGAATTTTGCTAGCTGTGGGTGAGTAAAATTTCAATTCGGCAATTTACTGACATTGCTTTCTGTCTTTAAAATTAAAACATGCAGCAGGTTAAATAAAAGTAATTTGTATCCGTATGCATTTTATCCCTGAATAGCTGATAAGCATTCAATTAGAAAAGCATTAAATATGAAACCAAAACTTTAAACTCCAGCGTATCGAATTTTTTATTCGGTTTTCTAATTTCAGTGATCCATCACCGAGAGTGGACTTTTTGGTGACAACAAAATGGGAACCCATGACTGATACAAGAGTAGCATGCTTAGTGATAGATCGGAAATTTAAAATGAAGTACGAAGTCTATCCTCAGAGGATGAAATTCTTTGAAGAGATTTATAAAATGAAAGGGACAACTATGAACTAAATTATTAATCTCTCATTTATTTTATTACTATTACTACCTACTTATATGTAAGTGTATTATGTACAGTATTATGTATACAAAATACTGGCTACTTATTAAAAGATATACCTACTTTACACTATACCGTAATATCGATACCGGAAATATGAAATAACGTAAGGGACAAAACGAAGGTTTTCAGGAGAGCAAAAATAAGATATTTTTTTTACAAAACTGACTATAACATTTTAACTATGTGTTTTATGTAAAAAGTGTCTAGGACAAAGTTTCTTAGATTTCTACATTCTTTTAAACTAAAACAGCAAATATTTAATAAAGCCTATAGTTTTAAAGATAGCATGTCCCTTACGTTAAATAATAATGAGTACGGGTGACATACGTTAGCAAAATTTGAGATTTAAATGAACAGCATTGATGTAAGGGACATTATAGGAAATAAACATTAAGAGATTTTCAAAGTAAAGGTCTTTTAATGGTGTACTCTATATTGCTTATGCTGTTAACAAATTAAAAAAAATAGAATTTAATACATTCATGGCCTACAATGCCTATGCAATATAGTTTAAAACTAGTTGCTGACATAAAAGGATAAAAATAAACGAATAAAATAGATCAAAACTTGTATTTGTTCTCACTAATCCTCTTTTAAAAACGCAATGAACTCTCATAAATTATGTTATATGTTCATGTTCATATGTGTATGTTCAATATAATTAAATTCTGTTTTAAATCGAAAACAATAAATAGTAGCTATTTAGGTTTACAAAAAATAGTCTTATTGTCCAAAGAAAAAATAAAATTCACTTTAAAAAAAATACAATATCAACAAATCAGTCTTCTTATGTAAAAATAAATAAAATAAATAATATTCATCAAACAAAAGAACAAATTAACTACTTCCTCAATAGAAAGCCTTAAACTTTTTAAAGCTTTTATCTTCATTTCTTAAAATATCATCTTCCTGAATCAAATGAGAAGAAGATGCAACTAGTTCAAAAATATGCATGTTGGCTGATGAATTAAGGACCCCTGCTTCTGAAGTAATGCTATGATTTGTTTCATTCAAATTGGATTGAAATGATACTGCAGAGTTTTGTGTATTGTGTGGTACTGTAAATTAATGGAATATGGTTCTCAAGCGATATCAGTGTCAATGCTATGTCCGGAGCTGCGTCTTTATCCTGTTGATGTACATCGCTTGGAATTATTGGATTTGAAAAAGTATCGGCAGTGATATTTATTACTAATACTAGCGACCCGCCCCGGCTTCGCCCGGGTAGCAAAGAATAATATAATATAGCCTATGTCACCCGGAGATAGTGTAGCTTCCCAACAGTGAAAGAATTTTTGAAATCGGTTCAGTAGTTTCGGAGCCTATTCAATACAAACAAACAATCATATATTTTCTCTTTATAATATTATTTCACTGTATTTCGTTTATTACAAAATATATTTAGGTTATACCTTAGCCTCAGCAACACGTGGTGGTTATGCTATTAAATTGTAGCTTATATGAAACGTTTGTATTTTTAACATAGCGCCATCTATTGAATACTTACACAATCCAGTCAACAGATATCGCCATCTGTTAGAATCGTTTAGAGCTAACAGATAATTGTGACTGTCAAACAATAGACAAATAATTTGCAATAAAATAATATTGTGACTATAAATTGAGATGTAAGCTATCCTATCTTTCAAGTTGGATCAAATTGCACACGGTGTGCAAATCAAATTTAAAATCCGTTCAGTAGTTTAGGAGTCCATCGCGAACAAACAACGTGACATGTAATTTTTATATATATAAAGATTATGTTATCGTTAAAAGGTTCCTTTTCAATAATGATATTAACATCTGGTTTGTATGAATAGGGTATTTCAGCAACACACGTGGAATTATTTGATACGTAGCTTTTTCCATCAGAAGAAAAAGATCCAAAACTGTCACGATTTTCTAAGAAAAATTAATGGGATCGAGACAGAGAAGGAGTTGACGTATTTATAATTTCATATCCCATATCATTTTTTATACTCATCTCATTACTACTATTCGGGATTACCACGTTTGCTTTCATTGGTTGAGTCTCCATTTCTGTATAGCTATTCTCTATTATACTTTCCAATGAATTTATTGCACGTTTTTCATGGTTTGCAGAAGAATTAGACCTGTTAACAAACAATTAAATGATTGAATACCAACGTCTAAAAACGTAATTTAAAACGTAAAGGACAGCGGTGTAATAAACTACGGTTAACAATTTAACGTAAGGGACCTTAATAGTGTGGGTTCCAAATGACAAAAGTAACTTCAACAATAAATAGCACTTTTTATCGTTATGAAATGAATAGTGTTAAATATTATTATTTTGTAGCTACATATTTGCATTTCTTATAACAATTCTACTAACATTAATTGAATAAAATAATGTTTTTTATTACAGCAAAAATTTACGTAAGGGACGTAGGTAACGTAAGCCAGAAATGTCAGTTACAAAAACAAAAAACAATTTAATGTTTTTGTGGCTACGACTGTCGAAGATATACGAATTACTTACAAATATTTTACGTAATGGAAGGTTTATTTTTATTAGGATTCGAATTATTGTATCTAATACACCAATTTTTTTATTTACTGAACTCCATTCATGACTAAACAATAATTTACCAAAAGTAATGTAAGGGACATGGTATTTGTACCTACTCAGGGAACACTAATGTATAAGACAATACTATAATATCTCAAATTATGGAATAACTTATGGGACCTTTTGTAAAATGTACTCGATTTTGTTTAAATGTAAATACCAAATACTGCGAGTAAAGTGACTTACATTAGTTTTTATTAAAATATTAATTTAAAATGTCATATACAGCCTATTTCTAGAAAAAAAATGCACTGAGCCTGCGGAAAATATGTGATGTAAAGGACATTTTCTTTGAGATATCAAGATTTTAAATATACCAATCGATAGAGCAAGAAATTCCGAATCCAACGATATATATAGCTCATTTTCGACAAAATGTCCCTTACGTTATTTCATATTTCCAGTATCGATATATTGAAAATTTTATAAGGACTTGTTGATTTATTATGAAAGGTTACAATTTCCCATATCCTAAAAAAGGACTAAGAGTTTGTTTCAAAGGAAGGACAGTACCCAGCAGGAGCAGTACAGATTATGCTAGAAGAACCACGAACCCTTAGCAGTGTTACTTTTTTTTAGCTACTTAAGTTGGGAGTTTGGTCTGCTAATGTGGGATACTGTCAATGACTGTCAAAAATAAAGCAATATCATATGGTGCAACTATTTCAATCAAATACCTCAGTGTACGATCACGTGGGTAGCTGTAAAGGGCCTGTGATGCAATGGTAATGGCAAATAATTTTCAGTATCCATTCAGGTGTTATATAGTGGATGTAACATAAGCTGGTTGCGGGGGCGCACTCGACCAGCATTCAGCCGAGTCGCGGTGTTCGCTCGGAATGCACTAATACCATTATGGACCGCGACACCACTCGCTGCGAGTGGGTGGTACCACTTTACAACGGATAGACCTGCCTTTATCGTCAAAAAAAAAAATATTTTCAGTAGTTTGTACATTTATCCGATAAGCATGTCGATACGATGAGCAGATCGTCAGTCAAAATTGAGGAAATAGTTCTGAACTATGTCTTAGGAACATTTTCTCATAATCAAAACACAGGAAGAATGGAACTAAATAAGGTACTTAAGTAGGCATGTGTTCTTTAATAATTAAACTACAGTCACATATGTTTTCATTGCTTCGCCAGACAACCTTGTTAACCATGATTGTATTAAGTAACTTGTTTAGATTTTTTCATTTGTTTCACCTTGCGTGTCCTTAAATTGGGCGGAGAACAGAAATTATTGACCCTCACGTCAATATTGCATTTAATTGACCATTTAAAACATGACCCACTAAATACATCGACGTGCAACCTTATGCAAGGTCTCTTAAAATTAAACAATCTACTTCCGCTGCTCGCCTTGCGTCTCTCTGAACTTGCAGTTCCACTACCTTAATATTTTCTAATAGTTTCTCAGTTAGTTCTTATTCAGTATAAGTTACCTCTTTCGCTTCATCTTAAGAAATTACGCACATGAATCTTGAATTAACGTTACCTTTCATTATTTCCTCATCGTCCATAATTTTAATATCTTCATTTACTTTAACTTTTGCTGTAGGGTCTACGACTTTGTGCATCTACGCAGCCGGGTCACAGACTATAGTAGACTGGCCGTCGGCGCCAGCGAGTCGCAGTGTGAAATACTCAGGTGCATCCGAACCTGCCCACAGATTTTGTACAGCGTGCTCTTTTTATGTTCTAAATAGGCCGTCGGTAATTTATTGATATAGAACACAAGGAGAGTGCAAAGCAAGTCTAGCTATACTTCGTTTTGTATTTTTTTTTAGTTTTTTGTCTTTTTTTGTAGTGTTTTTTGCCTTTTTGTCTTTCTCGTGGAGTGCGAAATTAACTGGCTTTGAGTGGTTTTCTCCAATCTCCATTTTATTATTTTTGTTATGGAAAACAAGAACTAGACTATTATGATGAGATTTGAGATTGATTGATTTTTGAGATTTTGGTATTGTTCTTGATCTAGTTGAGATATATTTCTATGTTACCCCAGTATTTCCGTAATTATGGTTTTAAATTCTTCTTGTTTAATGTTTTCATACTCAGTCAATGCATTTTCACAAACACGTATCTATATGCCGCTATTTGCTCTGTCTCCACTCTTTTCCTTTATTTTCTCTTGCAAATTTTGCTGCTTTATTTGGGTACTTATTATTTCTTAAATTCCAAAGTTATTGCATAGCAAAAGTAACCCCGCTGTATTAGAGCCAGTCGTCCCGGTATCCTTTCACAGCGGTGCGCGTGAGTCGTGATTTGATTCCCACTGAGCGAGACCAACATTAGCTTTTTCTTTTCGGCGGGCGTTTTACTTATTGTTGTCATTTATGTCAATATCTTTTGTCTAATTTTGACCTTTTTTCGAAAAAATGCTTTTTTTATATCAACTTGAATACAATAACACTTCGTAAATTTATTTCTCATGTATTGCTTAGGTTCTTTAGAGAACAACTCAAACGAAAGTGTGTATTTGTTGTTTTCAGTGCATTTTTTTCAATGACCTGACACATTTCGGCTCTGGAACTTTGCCTAATAAATAAGTTTGTCACATCCATAGTTTACGTACCGTACGCAAAATACGCGCATTGACGTGGAGTTGCAGACACCAGCCAGTACTACCTATACATATCTATTGATTTATCGGAGGCATGCGATAGTCTTATTCTTTAATTATTTATTTATATACATTTTCAACCCCATTTATGTTTTGGCAGAATTTTTACTTTTATTTTCAGCCTTTTAGCAAGTTTGTTTGTTTGAAATTATGATGTCGATGAGATCTTGCACCCAGTAGCCAGCCAACAAACTGTAGCTATTTACATTCCATTCAAGTTTCTGCGATTATTTGACATTCACGACGGCCGGACTAAGATCACGCAATCAATGAACTGCTCCATACTGGACGTCTGCCAGTACCTACCTACAAAGCTTTTATTTGACCCTTCTGAAATAATAACAACAGTATCACAATAACAACTTCAATATAACGTGTTCGTCATCTTTTTTGCACTCGCTTAATCGCGTGCAGACATGCAGGTTCACAGGTTTTTGTGCAAATTTTGCACACCACGAGATCTGCGACGCGGATATCATCATTGTCCGAACAAGATTGATTATACCCACTATATAATTAGGTGTTAGCTACATTATTGCATATAAAGTTAACTCCGTATATTATTATATTGAAACTTGAAAGTGTTATTATATTATAATTATGCTCAAGCATGGAAAATAAATAATAAGTTTGCTATGATCCCTGAAAGGTAAAATTAATACCTCGCCCAGGCTTCTCTCAAAGAAAATCAAAGATTTTGACGTTAGTTTTACAACCTGGAAATCCTAAAAATTATCGTAAAGGTGATTTTCATAAGAAAATGCGAGTAAGTAGTATGTGCAAACAACGTATAATTTAAGCAACGTTATGTTCTACGTGTTAAGGCTCCCTCAGACAGGCGCGACGCGACAGCCCGACACAAAGGCGCCGCTCGTCGCGCGACGAGCGGTGCCTTTGCGTCGCGCGCGATCCGCGTCGCGCGGCGCGTCTGTTTGTAGGAGCCTTTAGTCCGATACTACACGATGACTTTGCAAAACGAAAGATTACAGCGCAGCGCAATCAAAATACTAAAGATTTATGTAGGTCTGACCAGATATGCGTTTTGCATTGCGACACGTAGACCCCTCCAGGTACTGTATAAATACCTGACGTTAATTAATTTCTGACACTATAAGACAAATTTGATCTGGGTTCGAGACATTCAATCGATTTTCGAGCAGGTAACTACGAGGCACTGATCCTGATGATGTAGGACAAAGATGTTAAAAAATAAACACTTTGAAGGTTATATTTACAAAGCAGATAATAGGAGGTTGTTAGCCCGATCAGGCGGTCACCCATCAAGTACTAACAGTTTGATAACCTGTCACCTTCAATTGAATGATGAACTGCATTTATACAAGAGACGTATCGTATGAAATAACAATATCTTTATACAGGGTGGCAGCGACATCGACACGCAAACCGTAACCATGAACTCAGCACATCATTCTAGCCGGTAGTGTAGAAATATAACGTCAAATTACCGGTTATGAAAAAAAAATCTGCTGTTCCATAGAAAACTGCAATACCTACGCGGGCAAAATGTATGGAACTGTTTTTTTTAAATAACCGACGTAAAATTTGAACGCAGGGATGTTCAGAAGATGTCAGCACCATTGACGGGGTCCGATAGGACCGATGCCTGCCGGGATCGCGGATTGTTCGAAAGAGTTACCGTGGCCCTGGCGCACAGGCAACTGAAGGAACACGGGTGGGTTTTGATTTCCAACCCCAAAAAAAAAAAAGCGTGTTCAGAATCAATTATATTGAATCCATGGTAACAGGTTGCGCGTCGATGACCCTGTCACCCTATATTTAAGAAATCTGCCACTAGCAAGACAGCTACAGGAAAGTCAGTAATATTATGTCCGACGTTATACGTTATAGCTGACACTGCCAGTGTTGAGGGTATTTCTTTCTTCAGCCAAGGTATTACACATAACATCACGCCTGTATTTCCCGATGGGTTAGTCAGAGGTGTAGGTACCTACGTATAGGTAGTACACCCAAATTTCGTCAGTTATGTTTAAGTCCCATGCAATAGGGGGCGAGCATATTGCCATCAACCGGGCACAGATCCAGACTCCAGACTGCTACTGTGAAATTCCAGATGGAAAAACCCAATAAAGGTTCAAACAGGCATGACGTGTCAGGGCGACGGCGACGCGACTCTAGGAGAACAATTTCTATGAAACCGTAAAGGAAATTGTTCTACAAGAGTCGCGTCGCGCCTGTTAGCGGGAGCCTTAACACCAAGTTTATTATACCATTATTATTTCATTCTACATTCATAATTTCTGTTTAAAATGTTTTCTTGATGGTATTCGCTACGAAGGTCCCCATCCCCATCTACAGCGACATGAGAAGTGTCAAGTATTGATTGTGTGGGCCAAACCAATTAAAAGATGCTTGCAGCAAGAGCAGCAAAAATGATAATTTGGTAGGCCAAAACTGATAATTTGGTAGACAAAAAATTAAAGGCCAAAATAAAAACAATCGTTGAAAGCATTTTCACTGAAGATTCCATAGGGTATATAACTTGACAAATATTATATTCCATAACGTATAATACGCATTTATTTCCTCCGTATTTGCTCTCAAATCACTAAAACTGCGCTAAAATGGTATTGCCAGCTACGGTGGCGTTTCCTACCGAGCCATTTATATGTAACTGATTAACACCGACTCGAGCTTTACCCAATAACACGTTACGATATTTGGTGTAACTATTTACTTGAATTACGACACTATTTCCTTATTACGAAAAGGTATTCGACACTTATGCACTTATGCTTACTTGTAAACTTATGATGAGAAATTGAAAAACTTTCGGAAAATTTTTCATCGACGACTTTGTTATATTTAGGAGATTAACTAAAAAGTACAGACAATCGTTTTCTTAATGTGTAATTACTGTGATTGATTGTGTGAGAGTGAGACCACAGACATTAAGGCTTTATGTCATGTGGATCGATTACATAAGATGTTCACATTTTTCAATTTTTTAATGTTTACACTTCATTTTTAAACGCAGTCGTCTTCAGAATAGAAAGATGTTTTGCCATATTTTTTAATTTAAAGATTCACGAAGATATTTTGTGTTGGACATACGAGGTTTTGATACAAATATGTATTAAGTTAAGCCTAATTCCGTGTCCGTATCATTTAATGTAGCGTGTAATACAAGTCACGATCTGTGCTGCGTCGGTGCGCGCGAGTGCTCGGAATGCGAGCGCGGTCCGCATTGTCTGCGCAAGCGCTCCTGCACCTGCGCCCGTGGGAATCCGACATTTTCGGACTCGAATCAGACTTGTATATTAATTGGGTGTGCCTTGCAATGCTATTGAAGGATTTGTTTTTTTTTGACGTTGTTAGTAAGTGATGTTAAGCAATAGAGATGTTGGTGGTCTCCACAGAGAATTTAAAATGTCCCGGGATTAGAATGGCTGGCGTTATATGACTGCGATGTTGTTGCCACTACTTTTATAATATTACAAGTGCCTTTTTTACACTTGTAAAGTTTTCTCAAGTAGGTATGCCACACACCAAAGTACCTACTTACATGTTGCCCTAAAAATTATTACAGTGCAGCAGAAAAATATTAGGGAAGTCCGTGCGAAATACTTTAAATCGAAATTGCATTTATGTCTCATGGTGAATATATTATAGTATAAAAGATTTTTTTGATAAAAAGGGAAGACAAGTGTTACTGAATTACTGATATTTAACTAAGTAAGTACTAGTACTAAGTAGTACTAGTACCTAAGTACTAGTTACCTATTTAGATTAAAAACTCGAAACCGTAATTAATTTGGTTTTAGACGTAGTATTTTACTGTATCTACTGTTATTAGCGATTCTACATAATTATAACTTGTTTTCTTTAGTATAATTATATGTCACTCCATGGCGAGCCATGCAGATCATAATGTACCATGGTTTAAGATGCAAATCAAAATATTTTTATTCTAAGTAACTGAAGTATCTTGCGACTAGCTACGCCCCGCGGTTTCACCCGTATAAGTCTCTCTCTCTCTCTCTATAAGAATAAAAAGTATCCTATGTCCTAATCCAGGTCATGGTCTATCCATGTGCCAAATTTCATCCAAATCCGTTTAGCCGTTATAGCGAGAAAGCGTAACAAACAAACAAACAAAAAATCAAAGCATTTCTCTTTATAATATTAGTTTAGATCACGGATATCGAGGGATATGGCTTGGAGGCGTGGCGCATGTCGCCTCCGTTGGGTTGAACTGACCTTAAATACGCGTGACTGCAGTGAGCACCGTTTAGTCATATGTTTGCCTCGGAACGTGTAGTGTGATTTCGTATTTTTACGAAATGCCGAATTGTTCCGTCCTTGTGTGAATATATAGCACAATTACAACAAACCTTAGTACAAGTGGTTTGTCTTACCACCGGTAACTAAAAAATCACTGCATTAATTATAATATTTAAGTATTTTACAAATTATCTAGTTGTGAAATATTTTTGACATGCGACAGCCTTTGCCTAATGACCAGTGATAGGAATAGGTAGTGCCTATTTGCCTAAACTTCGAAGAACAGAGACGAGACTTCCTTAGGACTATTTTTTTTCCGGGACATCTGTTCCGAAATTCGGGACAACACTTTTGAATACATAAAAAAAATATGTTATTTGGAATAAGTAATTCGTTTATATTTACCTAAAGTTTGCGACTAGACATAACATTTATAATTTATAACTCCATAATAATAACTTATCCTCTATGGGCTCTAAAGGAAAAATAAAACACATAGAATATTGTTGTAACAAATATATGTATATTTATATTATTCGACTGTGAATGTTATTTATTATGTTATGTCTAGTCGCAAACTTTAGGTAAATATAGACGAATTACTTATTCCAAATAACATATTTTTTTAATGTATTTAAAAGTGTTGTCCCGAATTTCGGGACAGATGTCCCGGAAAAAATGTAGTCCTAAGGAAGTCTCCGTTTCTTGTCTCTGTTCTTCGAAGTTTAGGCAAATAGGCACTACCTATTCCTATCACTGCTAATGACTGACGCATGTCAAAACGATGCATTAGTGGTGCGCAGCACTGAGATATGGATATCGATAATTGTTAGTTGCTCTAATAAGAAATTGTATTAAGAATCTTAAACGAGAATTAATACATTTTATATCAGTTTCCCGATAGATCCAGAAATTGAACATAAATAGGTAGATGCAAAATGCAGAGAAAATAATTGGTTGGTAATTTCAAGTGACTTCAAAGTCCATCAAGACGTTGCTAGTCCCAAAAGCTCTTAGACACTTTGTCGATACAAATATTTTCTCATCGACTGATTTTACCAGTTTGAGCAAGACCCCGATGGATAATAATATTATCCAAGTGACAAAATGTGTGATGGAATAACATATTGATATTTGCTTACATTTTTTGGCTAAGAATGTAACAACAAGTACCTATTCAATAAGTACCTATTTTAATTGTTCTTTTATGTGCGATAGTTGAACAGTTTTAATTTTAAGTAAGGGCAGCCCCGGATCTAGGGGGGAAAGGCAAATTTAAGCGTGGCAAACAAGTGCACCACTCAGCGCACCGCAACTCTGCGATAAGTGAGATGCGCAGCACTTATTATCTTTCTCTGCGAGTGGCACACTGACAAAATCACTACGTGATTAGCGTAAGCATAGATCGTCAAACGGTGCGAGCGGGTTGCGGGCGGAGCAGTTGAATTCTACCAGAAACTCTCTGTTTTTAAAACACATGCTCCATTTTTATTTGGCGATACAAAAAGGTTAGCTTTCCATCTCTTGCAACAGATCTATGCCGTGGCGAACCTGAGGAGGATGAGCGCTTCTGTCACCTCTGTGGCCAAAAATTTAAGGAACAAATCCTTTATTTTAGAAATTTTACATCGCCTAGCGAGGGCGCCGGGCGTCCCGCCCATTTCGCCGCCTTTATGCGGAAAGGCGACACGATTTCCTTTAAGTTTTTACCACAGAGCGCTGGCGCAGCCGTTGGATTGGAGCATTATCGATCGATAAAAATTTACCTAATATGTTTCTGGCAAAATATTCGAGCTCGCTTTGCTCGTTCTTATAGCCTAGCGACTCTTAATTCTTAAAACTTTTCGGACTTACAAAATCTAACTTATTTGAGGCAGTGCTAAAATTTTCGAGCTCGCTCCGCTCGCTGGTGCATTCTAGATCGCCTTAATTGGTGTTAAGCTTTTCTGCATA
Source organism: Dryobotodes eremita (assembly GCA_917490735.1). Classification (NCBI taxonomy): domain Eukaryota; kingdom Metazoa; phylum Arthropoda; class Insecta; order Lepidoptera; family Noctuidae; genus Dryobotodes; species Dryobotodes eremita. Next base: position 9,108,652 of record OU823261.1, read on the forward strand.
AGTCGGGTGTGATCTTAGCAATCAAAAATCATGACAATCAGATTAATTATGAAAATGCCATCGATTTTTTTGCAAAACAAAAGGCTCAAAGAGTAAAAATTTTATTCTAATCTTCTGCTAATAATAAAGCTAAAGAGTTTTTTTTGTTTGAACGCGCTAATCTCTGGAACAAGCAGTCGGATTTGAAAAAATCTTATTGCATTTGATAGCCCAATTCTTGAAGAAGGTAGAAACCTTACCCTAGAAACCGAGCAGTAAGAAAAAAGCTCAGAAAGAACGCTAAGCGAAAAGGAAGTAATATCATGGGCGAGTGATGCGCAACGACGCGGTGGGTCGGGGGCCGAAGTTTCACGCGGACGAAGTCGCGTACAGAAGCTAGTATGCTATAATCTCACGATTTATTTCAAATATATCCTGTCCTATCCTAAATAATTGTTCGACATGTCCATGTATATTTAAATAAATAAGGATTCATGTAAAATGTTAAAGGATTGGCGGGGCGGGGAGCGGCAGATTGCAGTTTTTGCCCCGCCTCGAAAAAAATCTAAATCCGGGGCTGAGTAAGGGAGAAACTGAAGAAACTGAATTACTTAAATGTTATTCGCAAACGAAAATATTATATTTTTACTTGATTTGTTGTTATTGGTCTTTTAATATTCCACATGGAAAAGCAGAAAAAAAGAACGGTACCAAATACGTCCAAAAAACACCTCTTTTTGCAGTCGGTATTCATCGATATTTTTATCGATCACATATTTATACCAACCTCTCTTCCCTAGTTAATGCTAGAGTTACATGTGTGCATTCAGTGACTGTATCTATACTTTCTAGTGCCCGCCCCTTTTGAGCATATGTGCAATAAAATAGCACAAAAGTGTTACGCATATTTTTTTGTTTGTGTGCGAAGAATGCATCATGTGTGCCGTATCTATTTCTTTTGTTTATGTGAGAGTTTCAGGAGTGGGGAAAAGGTGGCGACACATAAACTTGAGCAAATTTAGAGTAAAGGCATATCTCTCGGATATCTATGGTTTAGATACTTAATTATTATAATTTAATTGACGTAATTATTTGTGTACTGACTGTGTGCAAAGATGAACCCTTAACGAATCATTTATGTTCTTGTGCAATTTATATCTACTTAGATGCTGATTTATTAATAACTAGCTTTTGGCCGCAGCTTCGCCCGCGTGGCGGTCTGAAATTATCCCACAGTAACATGCTACCGGGACAAAAACTATCCTATGTGTCGATCCCGGTTATAAACTATCTGTATGTCATATTTCATCCAAATCCTATTAGTCGCATAATGATGATTGAATACTATCGTCAATTCCACGCCAGTAAAGCTCCCAGTTGGCATGATTTTTTGCGACATATTCAACAATCTTCGTCATATTTCAGCCAATTTACACAAAACCTCAATTAATTATACACTTAAACCTTCATCATAAATCACTCCGTCCATTGGTGAAAACCGTATGAAAATCCGTGCGGTAGTTTTTGAGTTTATCGTGTTCAAAAAGACAGACAGACGCGGCGGGGAGACTTTGTTTTATAATATGTAGCGATATTATCATTTTAAACAATACAATACCATATTATGTTAAAAAATTCGGTAGTTTTAAAATTCGTACAAAATTTATTATAAAATAAACTCTGTCAGCTGGGTCTGTCATAGGTCAAGCATCCCAATGTGTTACAAACGATAAGATTTCAGTGCCTAAAGTTTAATAAAGAAATAGGTACCTATGTAGGTATTTTTTCTCAACTGTGTCTGTAGCTGACAATACTTTTGTATTTCTCTGTATGATAAATAACACAATGATAACCCGAACCCTCGAATACAGACTAGGCCCAGTGCGGGGGTCAATCTATTTTACGAGTTTTTGCCATGGCAACATATTAGAGGATGTCCCTTATCACCGGTACACAATAACACGTTGTCCTTCCATATGGATTTTATCAAAATCTATAGTTGAGTTGGTAACTAATTATTATTTTTATTTGTCTACTTATTTTTAGAACGAAGTAATAGTAAACTTAAGTTCTTTATCAACCACGACATCATGTTCTTCGACTTAATCTTTTCGTTTGTAAAAGAACGTCATGTTCACTATAATATTTCGCAACATAAATAGGTACTTGTTGATTGAGAATTAATAAAGAGTTTTCAGCTGAAAAAAATAACCGAATAGTTACTAATCAGACTTTTAGCAAATATTTTTAACGTGAGTTAAAAAAAATTATTATCGTGACATTTGGTCACCAAACTCGCCATATTTTCCATTCGATTCTCGATTGATGTCTCAATTAGCTAACAGCCGACATTTGGCGTTACTTGCCTTCGCTAAATAAAATAATGTATTGCATTGTTCGCAATTGTACCCGTATTTGTTAACAATAGACCCTATTCGCGTGACATCTGCACATAACACTGACTTAGATTTATAATTTACGGTTCTATGATCCTATATTTAAGATATATTTTTCTCTGATCGATGGCAACATTGGTTTAGTAAAGTTCAGCAAAGAAAAATGTACTTTAGTGATCAATGTTAGAGTCGACTTTTTATTTTTACCAAATTGTCGATTGTTGAATGTCCCCGGATTGCCACTTGTGAGTTAATCGCTCAGTTGTCAAAGGCTAACAGCTATTTGTACTTTTTGTGTGTTTTGCCAGTTGGGGAACTATGATGTAAGACCAGCAGGCGCACGCGCAACATAACGACATACAATGTTTATAACCAAGCTAGCTAATTAAGTTCGTGATTATCAAACGACTGCATTATAAACGACAAAGTGAAAGCAGAAGTCAATTAGTGTAGTCTTAATAGAACTACCTACTTAAATGTTTATAGGAAAGGCTAGATCATGCAATGGTCGTTATCAAGAGGCTGATATGATGATGATGCTGATACTGCTAGATAAACCCACTCAGCAACGTCAATCATCATAGTTTTCTGATGGATACGGTCTTCCTCATGGAGTGCCGAGTCTCCTAACACAAGTATTTTTTTTGTTTAATAGCGGATCTCCAAATCTTGTATGTAAATGCATTTTGTAATTGAAACAAACATTTTTTTTTCCTCATGGTGCGCAACAACACATAGTAAGACATCATAACATAGATATGTATCTGTATGATTAGATAAAGATTATCTTTTAATAAAAATAAAAAAAATTGAAACGGCAATTGTATAATAAAATAACTAGGTAAACCTACAAGGCTACAAGAACGATGAGTCAGCCGTACAATGAACTAGAAACTAACGACTGAAATGTTATTTAAGGAAAATCCACAATATACTCGTATTCTTCGTTTCACTTACAACACTTGCACTACCACTTTATTAGTGCTGATCCGAATATTTTAATCCAAATGTTTAAAGAGAACGATAAATCTTCATAGTCATACAGCAAGATGCTATCGTTATTAACACTAATTTGTTTACTTTAAAACTAAAGTAAAGAATCGGTTATACTTCGACTGATACAATCATACATTCATAAATATTATCGTCACTCCTTAATGAAGATGTAAATAAACGGTTCGAGCCTTGAATGTCAACTAGTTAGGGAGTCAGTCGGAATATCAATCGCGTCTCGGTAGCGAGGTGCACACATCGGGCAAATAGCTTTGCGCTCGTCTCGACACAAGTCGACCGTGGCGCGCGCGCACATTGGCGCGTGTACACGGGCCGCGATCTCAGAGCCGCTTATAACAACCGCACCGCAGCCGAACAACTCAGTATCCAACCGATATCTGAATTATTCAAAGTGCTTCATACAAACCTACAACCAACTGTGCAACATGGCTCCCATCGCTAAGAACGACCTCATCAAGTATGAAGAGAACGAAATCAAGTCATCAGCCCTCGAATTAATTGGCAACACACCCATCGTGGCATTGGACCGTCTTTACAATGGACCTGGACGCATATTGGCGAAATGTGAATTCATGAATCCTGGTGCTTCAATTAAATGTCGCTCATCATTGAGCATGATTACCCGAGCTCTTAATTCTGGTGAACTGACACCTGGTACACCTGTAGTGGAGGTGACGTCTGGCAACCAAGGCTGCGGGCTGGCTGTAGTGTGCGCCGTGCTGGGACACCCTCTAACACTCACTATGTCCAAAGGTAACAGTGCTCAGAGGGCTATTCACATGGAGGCGCTGGGCGCGAAATGTATTCGAGTAGATCAAGTCGAAGGAACTTACGGAAACGTAACGCTCGCTGACGTAAAAGCTGTAGAACAAGTTGGCCTGAAGATAGTCGCCGAGCAAAACGCATACTACGTCAACCAGTTCAATAACGATGCTAATGCTGATGCGCATTACCAGAGTACAGGACCTGAGATCTGGAAGCAGACTGGACATCACGTGGACGCCTTCGTCGCGACGGTGGGCACCGCGGGCACATTCGTTGGCACCTCTCGATATTTGAAGGAGCAGAACCCTGACATTAAGACGTACGTCGTGGAACCTGCTGGAGCTGAGCCAATCAAGGGTGACAAGATCACGAAGCCTCTTCACTTGCTGCAGGGCTCGGGCTACGGATGTGTTCCCAGTTTATTTAAGTTCGACACCATGGACGGTACGTTGGCAGTGACTGATGAGGAGGCTGTAAGGTACAAGAATTTGATTGGTGAGAAGGAGGGTCTGTACGTGGGGTACACCAGCGGGGCCAATGTGGCGGCTGCTGTCAAACTGCTGGAGTCAGGGCTGATCCCCGAGGACTCGTGGGTCGTCACCTTGCTCAACGACACCGGTCTCAAATACACACCCGTGCCCGAAGAGCTAGTTAAGTGAATAGTATTAATTTTAGTACAACATTGTTTACGTTTCCTGATTATTCTCTAGGTTAAATAATATTTTCCTGATGAAAAAAAGAATGAAATTGTGATTGTGATTTAAAAGACGGAGTCGTCGTAGTTGTTGTTAGATATTGATTATTTCATGTTGTATTCATGGGCTTTAAATTTGAAATGTAATTAGTGCTGTGATATCTATCATCCAATAATTCAATGAATGGAAAATATTAATGATATTAAAATCCTCAATTTAATGTGTACGAATCTTTTTGGCGTAATAGCATTAGGATAAGTCTGTTAGCAATGTAATTATGTAATAATTATATTATAATGATAGGTAAAGTATATTTTTGTATTTCTTGATAATAATAAATTATTATTATACTGAATGTATGACTGTTATTTTTTCTCCTTGGCAAAGTAATTCTACAACATAATTAAAATTAACAGAAATAGCGAACATAATCTTGTTCTACTTATAAATTCCTCTTCTTAGAAAAGTTCAATTTAGTACTGACACTGTCACCAGTTCATTTAAAAGAGAAAACATGATTAAAGTCGTAAGTCAGTCTTATCAGCCGATAGATGTCAAGGTTTCATCATTGAAAAGGTTATTGGACACAGTACGTTAACATTGCAAACAGGTTCTAATTGTGTTCAAGGGCGATAGAGTAGTAAATTTGTCATTAATCTCCTTCCATTAGCGTACAGAATTCTGCTCTGGTGGAGATTTATAGATGACTCCAACCCACTTCTATGAAGGAATTGTCAAATGACAAAATCGCAAACGATCGCACGGTGGAAGAACTTATGGACGTTTCAAAAACTTAGCTAAGTTCTGGACTAAGGGCTGATTTTTCAATAGTCACATTACTTTTGCTTAAAGAATAATTGTGGCAGTTTGATATATCTTTTGTAATATTGATTTCTCAGATAAAAGGTACCCGACTATTGAAAAATCAGCCCTAATACAATATTTGCCATCTTCACGCTAAAAGGAAGTCAGACATTATCCGCACGTGTGATTAACTGATAATTAAGTGACATTTTGTTCATTAAATCTAGAATATTAACTAACAGGTCCCTTTAATTAATTTCTCTTACTGGTCAATATCTCATAACCCATAATGGATTAGCGTTAGCGAACTCTTTATAAACAATCTTGATGACTAATTATAATTAACGTTAAGACAATACAAATGGGCACTAACTGTTATAAAACATTATTGAGTGAGTGTAGAGACATTATAATCAAGTGTTTGAAAATTAATCTCAAAGTCAGGTTCAGGTGCAAGGCGCGTCGTGTTCCACGCGCGCCTCAAAGAGATGTCAGCATAATTGACGGGGTCCGATAGGGCCGATGCCTGCCGGGGTCGCGGATTGTTCGAAAGAGTTACCGTGCCCCTGGTGCACAGGCAACGGAAGGAACACGGGTGGGTTTTAGTCAGTAAGAGTCTGACACGCCCTTCCGCTCCGCCCAGAGCGGGAGAGGTCATTAGACGATTTCCCAAGCAAAAAAAAAAAAGGTTCAGGTGCAAAGAAGTCACCTACTTCCATTGATCACTAATAAAGTGATCGATGCCTACTAGTTACATTATATATATTAAGTATGACGTGAACGTGCTATCGGGATAAATAGTATCCTATCCTCCAAATCCAATCAGCAAAAGGTAACAGAAAGACGAATAATAAATGCAAATAATATATGTTTATTTTAATAATTCATTTTAATATTATCATCATTAATTTGAAATACTCTAGCGCCGCCATAGACCACGTATTACCTACATATTAGCTATGTTATTTAATTTTTATAAATTCAAATTGTAACAATTCTTAAGTGGATGGACCGATTTAAAATAAATAATACCTCACGATACGTGTTCTGAATATATTTCCAATTCCTTAAATCTGTTAAGAGAGTTACACAATAGCTTCAATAATCATGTGAATTTTAAAATCATCCCCTATTTTATCATCTTGGGGGATGATTTTACAAAAACGCTGCAGCAAATAATTTTTTATTTCTTAACAAAAGCATAAATTTTATTTTCATATCCCTAACTTAAGAAATGCTAAGTTATACAAACTTTCATCCGCTATATAACTCTCCTTTTATTTATTTTTTATTTTTAACTCAAAATTTAGCCTATGTCCTTCCTCAGGATGCCATCAATTTCCATAGCAAATTTTATCGAAATCCGTTTAGAAGTTTAGGCGTGAAAAGGAAACATACAGACAGATAGACAGAGTTAGTAAAAGCCCGAATATTGGTTGTTGGTAAATGTGCGGTGTGATATAAAATAAGTTGATTTTCAATTCAATTACATTAAATTTATTTATTTCGGAAAAAAACATCCATATTGTATTAGTTTAAAAAACTTAGAAAAATATGTTAGTAGCATTCAAATCAAAACAAATTATTATTACAATCAAAACCAGAAATTAAATTACAATCAATATCAAATCAAAATCAAATTTCCAAACAAAATTTAAATTACAATAATAAATAATCAGAATTATAATCAAAATCAAAAATAAAATTAAAGTCAATATTACATTATAATTAAACAAAAAAATTACTAACAAAACAAAATTAAATCAATATGAAATCAAAATTAAATTCAAATCAACATCAAATTAAAATTATGTCAAAATCAAATTAAAATTAAACTAAACATGACCATAACTTAACTTCTGTAACAAATATCAATATAAATATCTTTCTTCAGCACCAGGCCCGCAGCTATGTTTACTGGACCAGTGCATCAGAAAAGGGCAGTCTGGCGTCTCCACAATAACCTTTAGGATGCTATTGGAGCTTCCCCGTATCCTACGCTTTAGGGACGCCGTTCTTTTGCGCATGATAGCCTCAAAACTATCAATGCCTGCTTCGGCAAACATGCCCGACGCACTACAGAACCATGGAAGCCCCAGCAACACCCGAAAAGCATTATTGTACTGAACGCGGACGGCATTGTAGGCTCTCTGCGTATACCTGACCCACAGGCTGCAGGTGTAAACCGTCTGGCAGTATGCCTTAAACGGCGTAATTTTCACGTCTTTAGTACACCTAGCAAACCTGCGGGCCAGCATACGAGTATTACATCGAACCGACAACGAACGCCCTTCGCTCTCTCTCAATATCCTCGTCATCAAAAAGGTTCTCAGTCAAAATGTGCCCATGGTAATTAAAACAAGACGAGAGAAACAGGAGGAACTGTCGTCAGTTTTCTAGAACCCACACGAAACACCATAACCTCACTTTTCCTGACATTATACAGAAGACCGTGAGCCATGGCGTCTCGTTCACACACTCCAAGTAACTGTCTAGCATCAATCGAGGGACTCAGCAGCACCATGTCATCAGCATAGCTTATAATATTGATAGTCTTACCATCAATAGAGCATCCGACACCAGTGCTACCCAGCTCCTCAACCAGCTGTTTGATGTATAAACTGAAGAGCGCCGGGGAAGTCAAACCTCCCTGCCTAACACCACACTCCTGTCCATATCACCAGACAATGCACCCGATCATCTGACCTGGTTTAACTGGTGGTCGTACCAGTACTCGAGGAGGTTAACTAGCTCATGAGATACGGCTTTCTCCCGCAATTTTGGCCATAGGATCTTGTAGTTAACCAGATCAAACGCCTTAGAGAGGTCCAAAAAAGCAGCATACACCTGAGTATTCCTATCGGTATAGTACCTAACCGTATGCTTGAGCACCAGAACAGCATCAGGTAAAACCGAAGATATACCGATTGAAAGTTATTAAAAGTCTGAAATCAACGAATTTCATAGAATACATACATACATAAACTCACGCCTTCTTCCCATAGGGGGTAGGCAGAAAATACAGAACGCCATCTGCTACGATCCTTACACACCTTACCTTATTACAGAATAGTTTGGACTTTTACCATATAGACTTGATCAATCTTAAATACTGGAAAATCTTAAGATTTATCGTAGTTCGAGTTTTTACAGTAACTTAAATACCTAATACATTTCAGCATGCATAACTATAATGTGTGTATAACCGTGCGTATTTTTAGCGTCCCGGACGGACCGACCCTGCCCCCCCTTAATCTGCCAGTGCACGAATGCCCTCTAAATTCGTTCAAAGATCTTTAAATTGTTTTTTCCTTTCATACGTCGTAATGACGCCAAAAAGGCGTAGTATGTACCTACCTTGTAAAAAATATTATATTGGCGCTATATCATAAATTCGTCCTCAATGTTTTTGCTAATCTCAATACCTACATTAGTTGATTTTTTGCGGTTGTTTTGATGGCATTTGAATGATGTGACAGTTAGAAGTATTTTTGTCAAGAGAAGTACGTCTTATTCCGTGGATATTTTATCGGTAATAGATAGACTAATACTTCCTTCAATGATTGGGGTAAGGCCTGATTATGTCATCTCTACTCTGTGATGATTCGAAGAACAGTAATACTTACAATAGCTGTACATTGTTTAGCTACTTTACTTAAATAACGTACTAATTTTCTATTGATTTCCGACTACACAGGCACATGCCTACCGATAACATAGAAAATTATTGTTCGTATGCAGTCATTGTTATATTATATTATATTTTGTGTTCTGTCGTTACTCTTCAAATATTTTGCTGCGAAGCTATCAACATAATGTATTGTCATTCATCATGTTCATGAGCTTCCTTAAATAAAACATTCTTAGCTAACCAAAATGTTCCTTCTGGCAACGAGTTCCTATAAAGTACAGTACCTATTTTGGCGTATCAGAGGACCCTGACTGGATCTAACATCCTTTTCATATTGTTAGAATATTAATTCGTTGTACATACGTGTATGTAAATGTTAACTAAGTAGGTATAGGTATTTATGTACTGAGTCAATCATTAATAGTAATGTATATATATATCAGTGTGATAGCAGTAAATTGATAAATTCAACGAAACAGTCGTAATGGATTATGCACTAAGGGGATAAAGCAGTGTCTTATGTCGCGGGCGCCGCCGCCGCCGCGACGCGACGCCGCGCAGTGGAACGAAATCAAAAAGTACGGACTTAAGGATTCGTTTGTACATTTTTGAAATCTACATACTAATATAATACTTTTATGTATTGTGACTTTTTTCAGTAATCCATTACTTTCAAAGTTATACCTCTTTCAATATTGTATGATTTTTTTCTATACTTAGTATTAGAGTTGTATTGCAAAATACAGTCAAATTAAACTTTGTTGTATGTATATATAATAATATTCCACTACACTTCCGTGACGTCATTTGTTTGTGTCTAAACCAGGTTTTCTTATAAGTACATGCGCAGTCATTAGTGCGGCATTAGTGACGTGCGCCAATCAGAGGGCACAAAATTTGAAGATAGTTGGAAAATTTCCCTACCCTCTCGGTAGGAAACGTCAAATGATGATCTCAGTCTGTGGTACCCACCATTACATACGGACTACCCCTTATTTAATGTTTGTGTAATGGATTAGGCTTATTGGGGATACCACTGATAAAAAAAAAAACGTGACTGGTTCTCTACCTCTGGGGTGGGGTGGTGAGGACATTATGGACAACTCACACTTGACCAAAAAATGAATATGCCAAAATTGTTAAGATCAATAAAGAACTAAAGTTTTCTAAGAAAGTTTTCTGATATCTCTTATGGATTCCGATTTCCACCTGTTGGCCAACTTAAAAGAAACACTGTATATCTCCAATATCGCAGTCCCAAACTAGATGCAAAAATAGGTTAATAATTTTTACTATTTAAATCTTCAATCCATTTTTGGAGAATACGTTAGAATTGCGAGATATTTATGAATTTATGTTTTTCTTCATACAAAAAAGTCTTTAAATATTCATAGCATTAAAAATAATAGGTAAAACGTTAAACTCATAGAACAATATTATATTGTATTTGATAGTAGATTTGTGTAATGATTTTAAAAAAAAACAATCAGTTTTTTGATGCCGAAGTCTTCTACGGTTAAATATCAGTCCACCGTGCGCCGTATTGAATCCCGAGCGTAATGAAGGATTACGATTAGGAATCCTGAGTGCGGCGAGGGATTCAAGCTTGCCCAAGACGAAGTGACGTTTATCCCCGAAGAGAATACTCTACTTTTCACACCATCTATGAGACAACAAAAAGCGATAGTGTTAGAATCTAAGTATTTATTCAAATTAAAATTACAGTTAGTAGAACTATTTAAAACAATTAAAAGTTACAGGTCATACTTACAGGTTGATACATTAGACCGGTTGTGGAAAGTCAAAGTTATGTTTTTATTCGGTACATTTATTGAATTTGAGGTAGACTTTATTTGTGTATTGCTGTTGAGTAAAGTTTGAGAAACTTGGGTCTGCTGAGGATCTTTTTGGATCGTGAAAGTTGATGAAGGTGGTGCTTGAGGCAGCGGGCTAGATGAGTAGTGTGTTGTTGTGGGATGGTTGCGGTGACAAAGGTGTCCAAGGATTAGTCATAGGTTGTGTTTTTAGTTTGATGGTGTCTCCAATGCGGCAGCTTATTTTATCCTTATTCTGTATAGAATTTCCAATGGAGCCACCCGCTACTACATCAAATTTCTAGCCACTAGATGTCTTTTAATCTAGTTCATATCTGCTCCTGAATCCAATAGAGTAGCCGATGTTCTCCTGAAACAATGGTCCGTGTAGAGCTCTGCATTTGTCAATTTCAGGTATTTCGCAATTTCTTTCGGCATGGTTCTGATCTTATTTTTGCCAATGACTTACCTGGTGTATATGCTATTATTATAAATTACGAAAAATCCGTTAGTGTTTATATTAGAGGGACATAGAGCTTGGTACTTTCAACGATTCTTACGTATTCTCCACGAACTACGGAAGACCGTTCTTTCTTTGATTTTGCATCTGGCAAATTTACCAGCAATAAATCTGAATGTTTTTCGATATCTTCGATTTTAATGTTTACGAGTTCATTTCCACGAAAAGCGCCATTCAGTCCAAAATCAAGGCCACCTGTAACAAAAATAAGCAGGTAGGTTAGTAAGTAGGAAGCTAAGTTACGTAGGTACTTTAATATATTAATTCTTATGTACTACAAGTTATACACTTTCTTAGATTTGATCGACACATATAACTGTAATAATAGACACATAAACCTAACGAAGGTTTAGAATAATATTTAACTTAGATAGAGCGCAGAAATCTCAGCATTTTGGCATGTCGAAACATTATGCAACGCATAAGTAGATCGCACACAAGCGATCGATGCATGAGCGGGTCGCTAGTACCTATAGTAAGTATAAGTATATAGCTATTTTAGTTACCAAAAATTCAATCATTACGTAGGTACTTACTTTTGTGGCAAGAAAACTGTGCTCAGGGGCTTCATTTAGAAACGTTTCCACATTTTAAGCTATGAAAACTTTTGATTTCTTAGCACAATGTCCTTCCGATTTCCGTTTTAAAAATGCTAGTAATTTGGTGTATGTATTAATTTGAATATACTGTTTCATGCTTGTTGTTGACCTGAATCATGCATCGAATAGATGCACCATAGGCCTTCTTTGTACATGATACATTCTGGAAGTAGACTAAAAGCACTGATTCAGATACAGAGTTCACGCTCTTTATAGTTTTCCATTTGTAAAAATCGTCGTATGTACGATTTCTTGGACATCTTCTTCTTCTTTCAGTAGGTTGTTGGTAATGCGAATGGCTTCAGATATAATATACTCCGGAGTCAAATCATTATCGTCACTCAAGATTTTTGTGAGAATTTCTAGTTTAACTTGTTGTTTATCAGCAAAGTGATTTGCAGTATTCGCGCCTTTTTTTATTTGTATTCTACTTTTCTTTTATTTGTATTTTACTCGTGATGGCCAGTTCGATTTTCAAACAATTTATTTTTTTAGTGCAAATCTCAATGGTAAATGCATGGATTTAGTATGCACTATGCTGTTTGTATGCGGTTTATACGACTTGAGGTTCTAAATAGGGTTAAAAACTGAAAGCCCGTTATAGGCGGCAGCACAGTTCAACGTCTACAAATCGCCATTGTTTTGTTTATGTTTACTTTTGTGTCAATCACAAATTAAACGAAAAATATGAGACTTGGAGTGTAGCACTATTTAAAGACTAGCTAAGGATAAGGGAAGCGTCTACATCTGTTAAAAAAGTAGCTTTAGTGGAAAAAATAAATTATGATCGTTTTATAATATATAGGTTATCTTGTATTTGTTAACTTGAAGTTCATTTTTGGTGAAGACTGGAGGCGTACGACAGGAATAACCTGATTGCAGTTGAAAACCAACTCGAGGGTGATCTTCCAGACTAAAAGCTTCAGAGATGTTAATTCTAGCACTGATCTAATATGATAATATAAACACACACACGTTTACTATAATTTACGTAATATCACACCACAAGTGCCTGTAGGTAATACAAACGAACTTAGTTCTCTTGGGAGCATCACCTGTATACGAATTTCAACCATAAAAATCTTCAGGTCTAAAAAGAAAAGCACATTAGTCTCGACGAAATATCGGGTTTCCAATTATTTTTCGGAGAGCTTTCTCCCACAATTTTCGTCTTTTAACATCTTTGGCAAATACATGGGTCCTCGTTTTTTGCAGTCAACAGCTGCGAAACGGGATTAATATGAATTAATTATGAGTAAAAGAAGTCACTTGTTCACAAAAAATAATTGTGGATAGTGACAGCTAGCTGTCAAACTCTTGGACATTAGAGAGCAGCGACATCTGACGTGAGCAAGTGACATATTTTATCCCCATTCAAAACACATTAATTATCAGCGGGTCATACTGAAATTCAGTACAATATGAATGCCCGGCTAGACCACTTACTTTAGGTTAGATTCGCATGACATATAATTTGATATTGTCTAGTAGCTGGTGTGAAATATACAATAAGTAGATACTATGGGGAAGTCAGTGGTATGGTGTATATTTAACGAGATCCTACTAATATTATAAATATGAACGTTTGTATGGTTGGATGTTCAATCACGCAAAAATGCCTAAACGGATGAAATTTGGTATACGGGTAGACCATGACCTGGATTAGGATATAGGATACTTTTTATCCAGGTATTACGTTCCTGTGGGATAATCGGACCTTCACGCGGGCGAAGCCGCTGGCAAAAGCTAATATTGACCTAAAATGTTGGAGTGTATGTAAAAAAACTCAAATAAAATAGAATTGCGTCCTCTAAAATAGTCTACAGTCTTTCATAAAAACGGAAGACGGAAGAGGATTGTGTGATCGCTATTGGCTATCGATTTCCTTTGCAACCTAGTAAGGGATCCGGAGACAGGTGTTTCTTTGTATACCTTAAATGGCATACCTGACCAGTGACCATGCCTCAAAGAACAATCAACATCACCTGTTATCGGCATGTCTTTGAAACCCGTGACTCTTCCAAAACTGTAATTTAGCGTCGTTGATTTTCACAACAGAATATTAACGATTATGTTTGTCTGTCCAATTCGGATGTGTGATCCATCTTGGCAGCAGTTATCGTCTACTAAAACGTCTGCGCTTGTTATGTGGGCGTTACTCAAACTTTTTTCTTAACTAAATGCTGTTCGGTGTTTTTGGTAAACGGTGCCAAATTGTATAATTTTTATATCGGCTCTAGGCGAAGGCAGACATAAAACGAATTAAATTGGCCAGCTTTTTATACAAATTATTAGGGATAGATGATTCGAGGATGTAGTTTGATTTAACGAAACCAAATACATTAATGATTTGCAAAAAAGGGACCAGATATTATTTGTGTTCGGTCCAATGTTTGTTTTGGCAGTACATATCTGTTGGCCAGAGACGTCGTATAATGGGTATTTTCCTCGATTGTACAAATGTTTGTGATCGTGCCCGAAGCACCTCCCTAGAGTTTAGCGGAGATACCGCCATTACGTTAAGCCGTCTGCAAACATATTGACTATTTATTTTATATTTTGTAAATATCATTGTTGTTTTGCTAGCATATGGTGGATACAAAAAAATTGCACGATTAGCACCTGTGAGATTTATTAGCATGTTTACACCTACCATCGTAAACTATACAGTCTTCTTTAAGAATAATGGTTGTTTTAAATGACGTAACTAGTAGTTACTTTACATAAATAATCTACTTAATTAATAAATAAATAAATAAAATTAAATAAATAAGCCTTTTATTTCTTGCCTTATAAGAGGCATACCTACTATGTTCTAATGGGTTAAGTTATCTTAGATTACTTATTATTTAGTTTTGTTAGTTTTTTTTTCTATTTCTCCTTCTGCAAGAACCCTAGTTTGGGTGAAGACCTACAAAGATGCCCATTTGTCTCGATCTTGTGCTATTTGACTCCACTTTCAGCCGGGCGCGCCGGTTCTACGGATCTCATAAATAGTAGGTACATTAATTAATTTAAGTACTTAATAAAAATCTTAAATTAACTGAAAGACAACGCACAGCCTTTTGCTCAAGATTCCCTAATAACGGAGGAGATTAAAATATTCCATGTATGGAAATTCGTCGTTTCTGCCGATAGGAAATCCCATCGAGCGCACGGTTTGTGTTCATATAAATTTAATTCTTCCTTGAGCATGTAACCCTTCTTTTGTTTTTTGAACCAACTTTTACATACAACTAGCTATTTCGCGCGGCTTCGCCCGCGTGGATGTTGAAAAATATCCCACGGGAACGCACTGCCGGAATTAAAAGTATCATATGTCCTTTAGGACATATGATACTGATTACTCTACTGATTTATCAGCACCCTAATTACGTAACACACTATCTATCACAACCTGAATCATTTTGAAGCCTATTGCTAACCCATTGCTTCATATGTTCGAAAAATTTGTTTGCTCAACAACGTAAATAACGCAATTAATGTTGTTGAACTGCCAAAATGAACCCTATTCCTACTGTTAGTGTGTTACTTAATTACCCCGCTGGTCATGGACTACCCATGTGCCAAATTTCATCCAAATCCGTTCAGCCGTTTAGCGTGAAAGCGTAACAAACAAACTCACTTTCGCATTTATAATATTAGTTAGAGATGTGCGTGGAACTGCTCCGTTGGTCTCGTGGTTGCAAGTGCGATTGCTGAGCGTGGGGTCCTGGGTTCGATTCCCAGGTCGGGCAAAGTGTTATTGGGTTTTTCCACTTTGAATTTCTTAGTAACAGCCCGGAGTTTGGAGGTTAGTGGTGTGATACCCCCGTGCCTCGGAAAGCACGTTAAGCCGTTGGTCCTGCGTCTGATCTCTCTCCTGTCGTGTCGGTTTGCCATCCCATTGGACTATAAGAGTGAGGAAAGAGAGAGTGCACCTGTGTCTGCACACATACTTGTGCACTATAATATCTCCCGCGCCGAAGGCTAGTCTCCGTTGAGATTGGTAGCCATGTGAGTTAGGATAAAATAAAAATAAAAAAATATATATCTACATGATTGCAAAATGGCTACATTTTCTGTCTTTCCATAAAATTTTAATAACCATCTATGGCAGATTCTTTCCCTCCGCTTGGGTCTTGGCCTAATCCGTTTTTAATTATTCTTCCTTTGATTTCTGCTTCTCGCTTCCTTTCTTTCGTTTCTGCTTCTTTAGTCCTGTTATTCATAGCCCCGCAGTTCCCCAAATAGTACCTCAGTACTGTTTGGGGAATTGAGGGGCTATGATGAAATCCAGTTGCATCGAGGTTTTACCCGTTATCCTGTGCAGGTAGGTACTTTATGAAAAAATATTTACATGAAAAGTAGATTTGTAATTCATTCTGGGCGTTATCATCCGTGGCCTACTTTTACATATGATCTGTGTCCAAAAGTATCTAATGAAAGTGTAAACAAATCCTGGTCAGGTTAAATTCTTTCGCAATCACTCGCTAAAGGGTATAAGTAGGTAATAGGTATATTAAATCTGTATTTATATGGTTTCAAACATCTCACCACTTTTTTCCTACAACTATTGTTTGGACAACATTAATAAAATACAATTGAAAAATTATAGACGAAAATTTATGTTATGAAATTAACCTCAATTGTCAAACGAAAAACATCTTTAAGGTGATTTAAAATTAGAATTTCGGATTTAAGTAATCAAATAATCAAATCAAAGCACTCAATTTGTAAGTGGCACTATAAATTGGCATCCACAGGTACATTTCCTGATCCATTTGTTTACATGTTCATCAGATACTTTTGGAGCTGAGTATAGTTGGTACCTCTTTACATCACATTTTCCTGAAACACAGTGCGTGACTTGCATAATATGTTATTGTTTTTGTTCTCTTGTTTATTTTATTATTGGAACTAGGTGCTGGTACTATGTGTTCAATGTTTTATCTCTGTGTAAAACTTAAGGTAAATAACACGTTTGCTAATGAGTCGTCGCTGTAACTGTCTTTTATATTCTACGTTTTATTAATACTGAACATGTCCCATAAATACACATTTACCTAAGTAATTTTGTATCTATTGCGACAATCCTATGATTTTTACAAAAGACCGGATTTTTGGAAACTATGAAATGACACACATTACATATAATCACGGCTGTAATCTTCGAAGGGTAAGGCAGATGTGTACCTTATGAAAACTATAAAATATTTTTGTAATAATAAGAGGACGTGGGACGCCCTAAGGCTAGGTAGATCGACGATCTTCGCACGGTGGCCGGTAGCAGCTGGATGAGAATTATCTTCGTCACCGCAATTATTGGTATAGGTAACAGTCAGAAATACTTCTTAAAACTAATATCGTCCTTTTCCTTCAAAATCTTCAAAGGACCTTTGACAATTTATCTTCAACCTGTCTATTACGATGAACATTATATCCAACGGAGTGGAAAATATCTAAAGTAAGTACACGGTCACGGTACATAAAAGCGGCCTAAAAAGTGACATTAAAAACTACAGGCCAATAGCTGTTTTATCCATATTAGAATAGGAAATCGATAAAAAAAACAACAGTGGTTCGCTGAAGAGCAACACGGATTCCTTCCAAATCGCACATCCAATCACACATTCCAAATCACATCTAATCTACCTTAGCGAAAAATATTAAGGACAAAAAGCAGATCGATGTAGCCTATTTTGACTTCCAGAAGGCTCTTGATCGGGTTGATAACGACATACTTCTAAATAAACTAGCATTGGCAGGTTACTCTGTGACATCGCTAAAGCTCTTCGAGAACTATTTGCACGGCCGCAAGTAATTTGTAACATACAAAAATGCCAAACCAGAGCGCTACTCCGTCACTTCTGGAATAGGGCAGGGCACTAATCTTGGGCCTCTTCTTTTTCTAATAGTAATGAACGATCTTTCCGCATATGTAAAACTCTCCACAGTCTTAATGTATGCTGATGACGTCAAAGTTGTTCTTCCAGTAGCTAACTCTAGCGATACGGGCACACATCAACTCGACATCGACAACATTCACACTTGGAGCACTATAAACAACCTCAACCTAAACATTAGTAAATGTGCGGTCATAACCTACTCAAAAGCCACACAACCTATTCACAACATCTACACTATG
Source organism: Dryobotodes eremita (assembly GCA_917490735.1). Classification (NCBI taxonomy): domain Eukaryota; kingdom Metazoa; phylum Arthropoda; class Insecta; order Lepidoptera; family Noctuidae; genus Dryobotodes; species Dryobotodes eremita. The sequence goes on from OU823261.1 coordinate 9,126,996, forward strand.
AACAATGAGCCTCTGAAACGCGTTTTAACCGTTTAGCTTTTGTCTTGCGTCAGGCTAAAGTTTTTACTAATCGTCAAGCCATTAACATACTGTACAACTCATTCATCCGCAGTTTGCTAGAGACTAACAGTGCAATCTAGATCCCCCATGAAAAAATGTATACACTGGTCATCGAAAAGGTTCAGAAGTCTTTTGTCCGCTACCTCTACTTAAAACTTCATGGTTATACCCGTACAAGTACCCAACACCATTTGTGCGAGGTATGGTGGAGTACCAAAGTTTAGAAGTAAGGAGAAATCTTAATCTGGTAAAATATTTGGTGCGCCTAATTCGTTGTACCCACTTTAATTTCTCATTACTACAGTACATCTCCTTTAACATCCTACCACGCATTAGACACACACTCAACCTGAAACTAGTACCATAACCCTTAAGACCAGTCCATTGTATCTAGCCCTCACCTATATTAACAACATTTTCCTGTATGACGAATCGTCAGATGTCTTCGCGAGTACTGAACTGAGATTCCTGAACACTGCTACTCGATACCTGGAGTACATTGCCACTCCCAATACAATCTCCTTGGACTAAATAAATTAAATTGTATTTATTCCAATTTTATCCCAATTCTATTTAATTTTGTCTAATTTTATCTCATTTTGTCTAATTTTATGATTGTTTGTGTAATTACTAGTATTGAACGATAACTTGTATAAGTGGTGCAAACTGTAAATATAAGTTGGTTATTAATAAATAAATCTAAAAAAACAAAAAAAAGTTAGGTTCTTTACCTAGGACTTGAGTTCAATAACGAGAAAAGTTGTTGGTTGCGCCTGAGCCGCGGTTGACGTAAGATAGCGCACATCCACGGAATTGATTTAATCAGTGTCAATATTGACGCGGAGGCGTTGTGGGAACCGCACAGTGTGCACAGGTGGGCTTTCTTAACTCACCTACAGGATGATCTGCAAAGCTGCTAAGTGTAAAAGATACCGAGTGGAAGACAAAACTTAACAAAAAGTGAAGCGTCTGATTCTGAGCTTTACAGAATGCCAGAATGTTGTGATATTCTGCAAGGAAATTTTGAAAGATTTTTTGATTCAAATCGACTGTCAAATGTCAAGTTATTTGGATGACTAGTCGCTGTTAATGTCATGGACTTGATTATTGAGCAGAATTGAATTGCTAACGCTTTTAGAAACGGAGTTTATTATAGAAGTCCACTTGTTACGCATTTGATATTAGAGTTAAATGAATACCGGATGCCTTTGGCATTAGGTATAAGATACGAATCTAGTTTATGAATACAATACAGTTTAAATTAGAGTCATATAATTGAACTAGGTACCCATAGATACAATAATTTATGAAATAATGTAAGACAAGAGCCAGATTGCTCATTGTATGTTTTTGTAGTATTCAATTAATTTTTTATTGTGTATTTTCTGGTGTACAATAAAGTATACATATTTAAATATAAATAAATAAATGAATATTTTGTTAACAACTTTAAAAAAAAGTGTTCGTCGGTTTAAGTCATCGTATTAGTTCTTTACTGATTGATATTTGTACCTGGTATCATTGAGTCATTGCATCATTAATTTATTATCAACATGCATTGTCAGATTATTTGGATGTTTTCTGTTCAAATGTTTCAATTTCGTGATAAGATCAGAGAAGCTAGATTAAAAGATAAACCATAATATCTGGTTTTCAGGAAATCGTCAGTTTTATCTGAGGTAGCTTGCGTGTTAAAATATATTTGAAAAGAGTTTAACTATGTATACCTACATTATCCCATAAAGCGGCGTACCTAGTTCAGCAACCAAATTGCGTAACACACTCTCAATCACAATCGGAATAATTTGGAAGCCTATTGCTAATCCATTGATTCATATGTTCGATAAATGTGTCTGCTCAACAACGTAAATAACGCAATGAATGTTGTTGAACTGTCAAAATGGAAGCCACTCCTTCTGTTAGTGTGTTGCGCAATTACCCCGCGCCGGCCCAAACCGCAGTAGCTTCCGTAGTAACTATCCAAACATGTCTCTATTATCTCTGGAATATACCTACAACTAATCTATATTAGTCAGTTATAGTGTGGTAGTAAGTACCTATGTATCTAACTACAATTAACGGTAAGAAGACGAATATTCTACAAACAACATATCGACGGTGAAGTATCAATATAGACTAATAATAATAACTAACATTTTAGCGATTTGCACTTTATTGCATATTCGGGGGTAAAATATGAAAGACCTCGTATCTGCAAAGACATAAGGTCTGAAATCATTATCACCATCACAAGCATATCCTATGTTTTTTTGGATTTAAGTAAGTTTTTGATTCAAATGTTAAAAACTATAGAAATGAAACGTTTTTTTCTCCTTCTGTAAAATCAAGTTTTTTTAATTATTAGATATTGATACTACACCGAAGATATATTGTATAAACACATTGGTCCTAACCATTTATCCAAAATCACTACGAACGCACGCAAATGGCTCTAAATCCACTTCTTAAGTACGTTAAAAATAAAGACCACCCTGTAAACACGCTCGCTGTTAAAAAGGTTAAAAATAAAATAAACACGTAATGTACACGAAATACCTGAATTTTAAGTTTATTGGCCACTTACAGGAAACACCTGCGAACATTCTGGTATATTTTCATAGGAGAATAACATCTCAGGAGAAAATCTAAGTTGAGCGTCGTGATTCACGAAAAAACGTGTAAGTAGCAGCTAAGATGACAATCAGCGTTGATTGTGTCAATTAAATGACTGTAGTTTTATTTGTGAACAAGAAAGTCTTAGATAAAAATCGCCTGTACCTACATACAAAGATACTATCAGTTTCGCACGCGTTTAAAAAGGCCTTGCGTGTTGCCTGTCTCCTGTTTTGCACACCATTTACCAGAAACAAAGTCATGTCCTGTGAATACTGATTAATCATTCACACGAATACGATCAATAAGATGGAACTTTCTGTGTAAAATTTAAAATAGTCCACAACTGAAAACGACGATCATGAATTAGCAGCTTAGGATACATTGTTTCCCATCCATTCATTCGCCATTCTGAAAGAGATATCTCTAAGTACTTAACTAATGAAATAACTTTGCTCATCCTGGAACGGATATATGTTACACGTTGGTACTTTCATATATTTTAAACGCCGTCGGCGAGGCAGCGCGAGTGGACGGCGCGAGAGCATGTCTCAAGAAAATTGTCATTTTCCTGCCGGCAGGTGGCGTACGTTGCAAATTTTCTACGTCTAATGAGCACACCTGCCCACTTTATTACAACCTAAGCCTCTGTACAGATTTTACAACAGTTTTTGCATCATAATAACATTGAGGATTTCCTGCCGTAGAGACAAAGTTAATGACTTGCGTATTCGCACAAGATACAATTTATTAATATTGTTATTTGTACCGTATTAGCCGTGATTTGTATTTTTATCTATTGAACAATACTACGATAAATATCCAGATTTATACTATGTTATCAGCGGCTGACCGGTTTTTTATTTAGATTGTAATTAATAATGACGATTGATTTTATAATCAGTGTTGTTAATTACGAAATCTGTCTTAATTCCTCTTTTGACAATAATAAGGGTACCGTCAAACGGGGTGAATAGATAGATATGCAGGGGTGAATCGGGACGAAACTTTAAAAGGGATTACAAGGGCACTTAATCGTTAATTATAATACAGTAAACACATTAGAGTCGTTTTTGGCAACAAACTATATTATTTCAATGTTAAAATCCGTTTTAAAGTTTCGTCTCGATCCACCCCTACATCCCTACTCACCCCGTTTGACGGTACCTAACTCTTTAAATTACTACGAGTAATTAAAGTGTTTAACAAAACTAAAGTTTCTTTGCCCATTCAAATACCCAAAAAAAGAACACATTGAAATCAAATCAGTTTAGAGCGACACATAAACCCCTTTATTTATAAACGCTGCTTAAAGTTATATAATAATTAGCGACTTTTTAACCATACAATTTTAACGTTTAAACATCTCTTAACTTTAATCATCGTTTATAAATAAGCCCCAAAATGTGTAATAGTAACAACTCATTTAAGCCCGATCGGAAACCCATTGAAGACATTTCAAATTCAAAAGTGACACGTGTATCCTAAGTGTTATTACCTTATATTTAATGAACGGCGTATGATTGTGATTGGAGGAGTGAGGCAGGTGGCCGGCGAGGCCACTTCGGTCTCCACATTTCCTATTAGAATCGTGTTAGAGACTCCATTCCGTAATTATTGGACGGCAGGTGGCTCGAGGTACTTTCTTATCTACTCGCTAGGAGATAACGGATACCCATATATTTTTGTTTCACTGTAATTTAGTATCTGTTCCGAGCTTAAATGATTTCTTGTTCGGTTGGATAACGTTTTGAGTTATTGTTTTCGGTTAATTTGAGGCCTATGGGTGTGTGTGTGGCGGTATTTTATTTATGAATGCTTGAATCATCTGATATCGTGATGCTTCATAGAATGCCATAGGTATCTAATCTTATCAAAATAAAGAACAAATATGGAAATAGAACAATAAGTGATAAGAAGGTTGTGTTGCTCCCGAAACTGAAAGGGTCAGGGTGTAGGTTACTCATTACTGAAACTGTTTCAAAGTTCAAAAAAATATAAAATAAAAACTTGGATATAAGTAGTTAAATCGTAAAAGTCGCCAAATGTAATGTCTATATCTCATACATAACACTTTTTTAAAGTGCCTTTAACGTTACACGCTGCAGAATGTAGGCGCTACGCATTTTTGCTCGACATACATAACATTTAATTTCACAACGGTTTCGGGTTATCCTTTTTTATTTTAACCAAATTATGATATTTCTTCTCCTTCATCCTATACACTAAATATTGGCACAATACGCAATAATATAATAGGTAAAATTAAAAAAAACCCGACACAAAAAAGAGCTGATGACCTTGAAACGGCTGAACCAATTTTGATAAAACGTCTAAGAACCCCCGCTAGAAAAACTGCTTTCAAATTAAATAAACCACATCCAAATCGGTTCAGTCGTTTATTATTATTTATAAACTTACACACACTATCTTTACAGGATGACCCCAATACAATAGTGGATTGCAAACACACACCAGATAAATTAAAAATAACTTACGGCTAATACTTAAAAAACTAAACTTTAAAAATATGCAGAAAGCAACACTAAACTCTTTTAAAACACAATCTAAAGTCAGACTACAGAATTATATGTACATATGTAATAATTATCAAACTAAAAATCTTAACCTAAAATACAAAATCAGACGTATCACAGAATATTAAGGCTTAGTCTTATTATTTTTATTATTATTAGGTACTGTGCCACAGACCGACACACACACATAGCGGTCAAACTTATAAAACCCCTCTTTTTGCGTCGGGGGTTAAAAACACAGTCTAGAACTAATCAAACGTCAGCAGTGCAGATCTATCAATAGTGCCAATCCCTTACATCAGGTGGAATGACAATTCACTTCATGCTCACTTCACCTAAGATTTCACGATAAGATTTTTTTCAGAATAGCTCTACAGCACAAAGCCAAGCTTACTTAATAATTTATTTAACCACAAATTCATAATGATTTAGTACTGTACATATTCTCTTATTAGTCTGTTCACAGTTGGAAACTTAATTCTCCATATTTATTAGACGTCACATCGCTGCGTCCGCGCAGGTGTTAGACGTAACACTTGAGGTGACTGCTCGAGAGGCTTGCGGCTTGATGCAGCACTTTTGATGTTATGTTGTTGCCTAACAAATCATATACAGGGCCGCAGCTAGACAAATGTTTAGGAATTTAATTAAAGTGTTTTTTTTATAAAGGGTTCAATGACTGGCAAAATGATCCGTTATAAACATACAGAAACTATGTAAGTACATAGGTATGTTACTTACATAAGATCAAGAATGGAACACATGCTACTTAGTATTCATTAAAACCCAAATGTCATGCATTTCTGCTGTTAATTAAAAAACCTTCATGTCGTACAGATCTCGTAGCACTTTCGTAGCCACTTTTGACATCTAGGAAAATTTATTGGACTGTCTAATCGTAGTTTAAACTGCACGCATGTGTTGCTATCGATCTTTTGCAATATACAGGGTGGCAGCGACATCGACGCGATACCGGTTTTTTTTTGATTACCTACAAAAGAAATCTACGCTTGGGAGTCTAGAATCATGAGCTTAATTCATGGTAACAATTTGTGCGTCGATTTCATTAATGGTAATTTTCGTTACCAAGGAATATCGCGTAGTCACTCTACCCTGACTACACAATATTCCTAGGTATCCTTTAGCGTTCTGGAAAACGCTGAAAATGAATATGAAACGAATTTCACAAACCTCGCTTTCTAAGCGAATTAAGTTTCGTTTTTATAAAAAAAAACTTTAAATTTGTCCAATAATAAGTACTGTGATAGTTCGTAACTGCCCATTTAAATCCAAAATTGGTATTTCTTAGAATATTCTAACCACAGTTTTTTCTTTGCAAGACTTTTCGCACCGCAGCTCAGTTATCCCCGCAATTCTTCCACCGCAGCGTCTAACGCCAACTAAACATAGGAACATAATGGGTATCAAATACCAGTTCAGTACATAGTAAATGATTGGTAGCATGAAGCCTATAGCTAACGCGGTTCTAACACCTGGTGTCAGCTGGCGTAGCTTTTTAATCTTGTTACTCACTATACCTTCTATGCGTCCGTCTAGAATTACGCTATTATACCCAACATAGAGTGTATAGCTACCAGAAGTGGTCTTTTGGAAAATGGTTATTTTCTTGACGGGAATTTATTTTAGCTATAAAATCATTTATTCACTGACAGTCAACGCACAGCCTGAACCTCTGGATCTAGAAGCATGATATTTTGCGCAGGAGTTCCTATGTATAATGAAAGTGAGCAACTTATTGCTCACTTTCGTTATACATATAAGGAATAAAGAATTTAAGGAAGAAGGATTTTTAAATAATAGGGGTTGAATGTTTGTATAGAAAAGTTCATTATTTTTGCCGATGCGAAATCCTATCAGGAACACGGCTTACTAACAAAAAGCTTGATTTTTAAACAGTTTCAAAGCGAACTGTACTATAGGTATTTGTCATCATTTCAGCCAAAAAACGTCCACTGCTGGACAAAGGTGTCCTCCAAGAGCCACTGCGACCACTTCTGCACTGTCAAACTGATAAGGCATAATAAATAACTATTGCAACATCCATCACGCCAGGACTCGGTGAGATTTCTATCTGCTATGTTTCAGGTTTCGTTTGCAAATCCGAAAAAAATGTCACGATAATAGTGTTTAGAATAAATATTATCTGAAACATTATTACATTGTGGATTATCTACTTTATGTTTAGCATTACTGTCAACATCTGGTGATTATGTAATAAATTTCCACGCAACCGTACCTACTTACACTGCTACACTGCAATTGCAAGTAGGTATCTCTGAGAAACCACATATTTAGCAGAGAGCGATATTGAACAAAAAATACTGTTTTATCATCAGTTCATGAATAACATTTTCTGTTTTTTTTATCATAGTCGATTTGGTGACCTGTCCGGAATTTCTGATCGCTTTAATTTACTAACCGAGATGTCGGATTTTCCAAAAAAGCATTGCTAAGGATACTGTTGAATTGTAAAAATTAACGCTGGTGATAATGTGTGTACTGCACGTGTATTGTATCGCATAGAGGTTGTGGACTTGACTGCAGCCTGAAGAACAATTCCCGTTATTTAAAGAACGATCGTATTAGGTGGGTTTAGACCAAACGAGCGAATGCTTATTCTATCGACGCCATCAAATTATTTTGGTGTAAACAGACACTGAGCATTGTTTCGTTGTTCTATCTTGTTTGCGGAGATTATTTGGAATGTTCTAAGAATGCTCTAAGAATGTTCGCTCGATGTAAACGGCGCACGAGCGCGCGAACAGTGCCTAGAGCATTCTTTCGTGTTCGGTCGTGCTGGCTCCTCGAAGCAGTCTTTTCATAGGGATCTTGTGTTCTAGCCACTTGACCGATAAATATCTTATTTCATAATGGATTGGTCTCGAGAAAAATGTCTACTTGTGATAGAAGTTTCTTGTCACCATTGTATCATAAACATTAACCAGTCTCCTTCTTTTAATTAAATTCTTCACCCACCTACGTCTCTTCCTCCTTTTCTTTTTAAGTAATTGAGACAGAATGATAATTTTTGAACTTTCGATTACAATATCACTCACAGAGTCAGACTTAGAGTGTAGCTAGTCTACAACAGCCACAGACACTTGACGAATGAGCAATGAGCACTCGTTCGCCTGATCTAAACATCTCTGGAGCATGCACAAGAATTCCAGTTCTTGTTTGTTGTAATTCTTGCTCGTTGGTATTCTTTTGGTAGAAACGATGAAAACGAATTATCGTTTACCCCAAAAAAAGCAACAACAAACGACGCTCTGTGCTCTTGTTCTAGCTCTAGCTGTTTACTTGTTAGGTCTAAACCCACTGTTGTCTCAGTCTCAATCTGTCAAAAAATCCTCGAATTTGCCTTCATTAAAGACAAGTTTTTCATTTATGTCTTAAATTTGAACGTTTTTTTATGTACGAGAATTGGACTTCTAGTTGCTCGATCCTTTAAAACCTTGCCTAGTCTATACTCTCACGTGCGTATGGTCGGTCATAGTCCTGCGGTTAATGGACGTGATTTGAGCGCTCTAACGCTGCGGGCATAGAGCATAGAGCGGTGTGCGAGTACGTACGTGAAACACGCCCGTCCTGTCACCTGCCGCTGCATTCCTAGCACTGATTACACCGCGCACCTGTACGAACGTACTGCTGTCTAATACTTCGTGTTTACTTTGAGTTTTATCACAGGAAAAGGATCATACAAGTGTTCCTTTTGAGTAGAGATTAAATTCAGTTTCGTGTCCACTTTTTCTTTGAAATTTTGGACGTGATAAATGCTTCTTTATACGACGAATTTGTTTCGAGTCTCTAGTTATTTTTTCTTTTTATTCATGAAAGATTTGGTCGTCTTGATCAGGTAATAAATTATCGACTAATATGTTAATGCCTTCTCAGTTCTATTACGGAATGTAATGCAGCTATAATGTTTTTCGATTAGGTGCAACTTACGAGTCGGTGCGTGTGACTCGGGATGATCCCGGATTATTTTAATTGTATTTTACGTGGGGAGATTTTTTAAATATGCATACTTAACACCTACGTGTGGTGAATGTATTGGTTAGAAGCGGTCTCCATACCAGTTCTAATAATGCATCATTTTATGTTCTTGTCTGAAATTGTATTACGCTATTAAAATATTTGTCTACGAGTATGTAGATATGTAGTTGTCGCCTGTCGGTATGCCTATTATTTTTCTTAGCGAATTGCTTTTGGAGACAGACATTCAAGGCTCCTACAGACCGGCGCGACGCGACAGCGCTACACAAAGGCGCCGCTCGTCGCGCGACACGCGGTTCCTTTGTGTCGGACGTCGCGTCGCGCCAGTGTGTACGAGCCTTCAAACTAGTGTGCACGTGACAAATGACAATGTATGGACATTCCTCATCACAGAGCTTTGCGTATTAGGGAGTGCCCCTTATCGTGGTCTGAGCGATTTAAACAGCCATATTTTCATTCGAGCCATATCTATTGAGTCAATATTTGCGTCATTGAATGCAAATCAATTTATATCTTACTAATTTCTGCCCGCGGCTTCACCCGCTTGGATGTCAGAAATTATCCCACGGGAACGTGCTACCGAGACCAAAAGTATCCTATGTTCTTACCCTGGATGCCATCTATCTCCCTGCTAAATTTTATCGAAATCAGTTCAGTGGTTTAGGCGTGAAAAGGTAACAAACAGACAGAGTTACCTTCAAATTTATAATATTAGTATGGATCAAAAGATTCCAGCGATAACCTTACATTTCTGTTACTCTTCCACAATCGAAAATCGAATATTAATCATGCAAATATTTGCTTTTACGTCATCGAAGGCAGAGCTTTAAATAGGTAGTGCGTAGTGCAAAAATAGCAGTTAATAGTAGAGGTAATTACAAGTCGTAGATAAGTGTCGGGTAGGTAGCAACGCGACACTGCCACATCCTGGCGTTCGCGTTGGGCTGCGCAAGCGCCGCGCACAGAATCTAATTAGCCGTTAATACGCACAGATCTACATAGAGTTGCAGTCATACATTGCATAGGAATATCGTTTACATTTTCCTCTTTTTAGGGTTCCGTACCTCAAAAGGATAAACGGAACCCTTATATGATCTCTTTGTTTTCCGTCTGTCTGTTTGTCCGTCTGTCCGTCTGTCTGTCAATACCCATTATCTCGGGAAAGCGTGGAGGTATCGAGTTGAAATTAAAACCATATACTCAAGTCTATAGTCCCTTGAAGCTGTGAAAAAATCAAACTTCTAAGTTAACAAAAAGTATATTTCGACACTCTCAAGGGAATCAAAATGTATAGGGTATTTCCCGTTGCCCTAGAACTATGAAATTTGGCAAGTAATATCGTCTTATACTACAAGTGCAGGGGAAAAACTGAAAACTATACATTTGTAATTAAATCATAAAAAATATAATCTTTATTTAAAGTACGTAATCAATCATCGAGATTAAACAACGGTATGCGCGGTTATAATTGTATGGGTGAACAAATCTTTTTGTAGATTTTTTAAACTTTTACTGATTTGTACAGAAGATAAAAATCTGAAAGCCATATATTTTTAATTAAATCAGGGTCTTTATGCAAGGAACGGGGGTCCAAATTTTTAAGAGAGTTAACCGTGTCATTTGGGGTATCGTGTGAAAGGGCTTCATTGGCACAAGCTTAAACAGATTTTGAATTATTTTTATAATGTTTTCTATTTATGACGAAGAATGAAAAAAAAAACACGTGTGGTACTCGGGGACTGCCGCGGTAAAGCTATTGCATAGCATTTTTTATTAACTTATGCAATTATAATTATTTATTTATGCAGTATTTTTTTTTCTTTTATATTAATTCAAGTACAGTCGTACCATATACATACGCGTTAAGCGAACGCTCGGCCGAGCTACATGGTAGGCGGAGTGGGGGGTGTTAGGTTTTATTTTCGTTACGGAATTTCTTGATTCGGTCGCCGCGCTCAAAGCCCGCGATAAAAGCTATGCAATAGCTTAAAAACCTTTTCCCTCTTTTATATGTATAGGTACCTAATAACTTTGGTGTATGTAGTACCTAACAGTTTGCACTGTTATGCGTACTTACTTAGTACTTTTTTAATTTTTTAATTATACACAATCCTAAATAGGTACCTACCTACTACGTGTCTTGTGCATATTATATTTTAATAGGATTTTAAAGAAACATAGGTCACATTCAGTTCAGGTAGAAAGCAAACAACAAACGTTAATACAGCTCTAGATTCAATTACTTTATATGTTAAACACCTAACAATAAATTATAAATTAGTAAATAGGTAGGTACTTATTATACACTAGCAGCGTAAATATTTAAAATCGGTTGAGTACCTACGTACTTTTTAGAGTTAAATCTTTACAAACAAAACTCAAATCTTCCCTCTTTATAATAATAATATAGAAGTATATATAGAGTATATATAAGTATGTATAGAGCCCTGACCGCCGGTAGCTTGGACCCTGTTCCCGATATCGGTGGGCCACTATTTTTTATATTTATAAATGTTTTTATATTTTTTATATTCTAATATTTAAAAATATAATTTATGTGTATATGTATATGAAATAAAGGAAATATAGAAGTAGATAGATAAAAAAAAAGAAAATAAGCATATAAGTAACACTAACATATAACTTTATTTATATTTTTGTAAATAATATTAAATATAATTTAGGTATGAACTGTTAGTATAACCAGCATCTCACTTATAAAAACCAAAAATATAAGTAATTATAGGTTTTGGAAACTGAATTTCGGGAAAAGCTCGGAAAAAACTGAGTGACTCAGTTCCTGAACTATTTATAACAATTATGTACCTACAAATTTGTACGGAACCCTCGGTGGGCGAATCCGACTCGCACTTGTCCGGGTTTTTGCTTTGTTATCGAGTTTATTTTTGATGATTAAATTGTAATGCTTGTAAGGGTCTTGGTAATGAGGCTGCATTGATTAAGTGCGACATGGGCTTGAAATTTTTCCTCAACATTATCTTGATGGAAGTGGCAGAAAAATGCAACTGAAAAAGCTTATTTGTTATCAATAATGAAAGGTTTTTCAGGTCTCGTGTAAAGAACAATGAAAAACTGATAACCGAAGAAGGGTACCAATTGCAGTAAACTGTAGTTTTTCTTGAAATAATACGTATTTCAGTATCGTAACCAGACACAATTAAATATCACGCATAACTTATGTGTACACTTTTAAGAGAGTATCTTACAACTCTATATAGTTCTTTAAGTGTATCTAAATAGCTAATGGTTGAGCTGCCGGCGATTATAGCTTCATTTGAATATTATCGTTATGGTGGCAACACTGGCAACTGGCAGGAATGTTCATGGCTCGCTGGTTTGGCTACGAGTCCACCTTCTGTATCTTTGATTGAGACACGAGGTACTGGACAGTGAGGAAATAACGTTACATCTATGCTAATACGTGGGTGGACTGCTTTTCATTGTAATGTACCCACTTCAAGTAGCTATTAGTTTGTAGTTACACGTTTAGTTAGGAAAAAATGTTACTCAATATAGATTTTTATTACCGGTGGACATCTGCAACAGCAAAGGTTTGCCGAAGCATTTTTAACCTTTTTGGCAAAATTGAAATATCTCCTGTGCCTGAAAATTACAGCAGTACCAACTAAATCATTAAAATCAGAACACAGGAATGCCTGACAGTAGAAATACGTATAATAAATTGTATTAGTGTTTCTTGCAGACGAACATATAAACGAGTAAGTAATAAATAGTTTTTAAATTGCTTTTCTCACATTCTTAACTTCGCGACTAGGTCTCCACAACGTTTAACTTAAATCATAGAGATCACAGTTTACTTTAGTGAGATATGCAGTTTGTAATAGTCTATTAAAAACTTCATTTTCACACACAATAAAGTCTTTATTATACATAAATATAGTCCTTCACAGTTCAGAGAAAATGGAACCAATGATTTTGAATTACTGTCGAAGCAGAAATTACAAATAAATGGGAGAGAGTTGTAACCTAGCTTACCTAGAAATATAAATTGTTTAAGTATAGTTGACATTTTTAGCATTACTTGTAATAAATTCTGAGTCAGCCTTAATTCAATCGATATTCGTCTGACTATCGATTTAAGTCATCTATATTTATGTTATAAGATAACATAAAATCACGCCTGCTTTCCCTGAAGGGTTAGGCAGAGGTGTACCAATAGTAGATCTACATTTCGCCAGTTTCATGTAATAGGGGGTAAGCCTATTGCCATCAACCGGGCACATATCCAGACATTCGGATTTGTGTTATGCAGGCACTTAAGGGGACTACAGGACCTAAACGTAAGTTTTATAATGCCTAAAAGTATATGATCCACTGCACTAAACAAAATCAGAAGAATATATGTTATTCTTCAGGATATTTGCTAATTAGATAGTGTGTTGAAAACATAATACAACGAATTTGATACGATAGAAAAAAATCACGAAGATACCTCTAAAAATTTCTTTTAACGATTAAAAACCATATTACTATACATTAAATCATTCTGATTTTTTGTCAGATTATTCTACAAGCAGCATACTAACGTAATAGTGTTTTAATTTTTTAATCCAATCAATAGATTTTTTGTAAATAGATAATTGCTTCATATTTTGCAATAAGTTACCAGTACTGGGTCATCGCGCTTCTTTCTTTTCTATGCAATCCGACAGTGACCGCCCTTTAGCTGTTGTAAGCCTCTTAAACTACTTCAAGCATTTAAACCGAAGTTGAATGCTTGCGAATAGATACGAATCTACTTGTATCTACGTGAAATATTTATCCACCACGCCACCATGATGTCCTGGAAAGTTTTATTGTTACTATCTGAGAGAATGTTTGATTCATGTTCTTATCAAGTAGATTTATTCGTGATTAAATAAAATTGGATGAGTCTGTGCTTTTTTGTACTGCTTGAAAAACCTGTAAGTTGGTATCACTTTTCAGGAGTATTAATGCTACTGTTAAAATATTTTAATTAATTCAAATAATTCATGTTCTTATAAAGTAAATTTTGTCGTGATAAAATAAAATTGGACGGCTGTGGAAAATGTTTTTTTTTTTTTTATCATCGGCATGTTTTTCACGTGTGATTCTTTGTACTGCTTGAAAACCCTGTAGGCTGGTACCAATCCTAATGTTAAATTATCATAATTTAAAATTAATTACTTACAAACTCAATGCATGTAATATCGCGGTGTTTTCAAAGGCAAAACTCAGCTAATCTGAGAATTTCTAATGTGTTGAACATTAAGGCTTCATTTCTGAGAACGGCAGAGTCAAAGGGCGGGGTGTGCGCCGGCGCAGGCTCGCCGGATTATAGCGCCAACATCACACGTAATAACGGCTGATTAAAAGCCAATTTGAGTAATGTTATTAGTGTGTAGAATAAATTATATATTAGCGGTAGATGTTACTTGTTTGCTTTGTTTTTTGTAGAGAACGCTAATTATGTGTGAAATAAAGGTTATGTAATTAAACTGGTCTACTCGTGGTTGGCTTTGGGCATATAGATGAGATGAGAGAGGTAATGTTTAGAGAGACCAACGGACTCATTGTGCTGGACAAACAGTTTTGTTTCTTTACTTAATAAGTAGCCTGCAGAAGAACATGAATAAAAATCATAATAATTCTGACTAATGGAGTACAGAGCTAACAATAACAACATAACATATCCTCGAATACCAAAACAATGACCACAAATTAATTCAGCTAACATGACTCAATCCATTTAATCCAAATAAAACGGATAACTATTCACATGATTTTCACTGCTTTTACTCGCAGTAAAATAGCGATTTAATGCTGTAAGATTGCTATGCACATGTACAGCCGGGACGATAATTCAGTGAACGCGTAAAATAAATTAAAATGTTATACGAGGTGCGGCCGCGTTGTCATTTCCCACCTGCGACAAGTAATTTGTCGTGTCGGTCCACACGCGATCACTAACTACCGTCCCGGTGAAATAAAGATGCGTTACTTTAAGAGGAGAGGTATCAGTGATCTCAAATGTTTCGTTTTTCGTTAAGCTTTAAAAGGATTGCAAATGCGCACTTAGTTTCGCGAAACGATTAAGATTGTGCTCTTGGTCGTTTGTCTTGCTTTAGACTTTTGAACAGTGCTATAAATTGAGAAAGGCACTTTCTTTATTTGGTTGAGCGAGGTAATTAAAATACTTTTGCAAAAATATAAGTATTTCAGTCTATTGATTTGCTCTGTCCGTAGTTAATGGAAATCAGTGAACCAGTCCTGTAATAACTTTAGACAGCATTTCCCTAAGAGGTGTAGAAGTCATTTACAAAGTAAAACACCGTAGGTAGACGAACCGGTCAATCGTGTGCTAATGAGAATACTACTGGTTCCTAAGCCTAAGCAAAGCAGGCCATAGACCATGCTCATTATAGGCAGGCTAAACGACAGGATGGAGAAAAGGATACAATACTAGGTATGTTTAAAGAAATAAATACCAACGTCAAGCCGTTTATCTCCTATAATTAAACGCAGGGAAGTGGGAAAAAACAATTTATGTATACTATACATTATTGATTAAACAAATTAGTATTCCTTGAGCGTTGTTTCCATTCACTAAGATGGTCTGAAAGCACTTAGCGCTCGGCAGTATGTGATCTGTTAACATTTGCATATTATTTGACTTTGACTCTACAAATTATTTGGATGTTGACGTGTTCCAATGAATCCAATTATTATCACTGCATTCTTCGGTTTCTGCACACTTTTTCGACTTAACTGAACTTTATAGGAAACTGCATTAAATCAGAGTACCTACCTATGTAAAGCAGGTAGCTTGCTCGTTATTCAAACCTTTAAAAGTTATTGGCATAAGCAAGATAATTGTGTACTCTTGTTTCTGTAATGAGTTCTAATTGCCTCTCAGCTGGCAGTCGTTGAGCATTTGCCTGCAAACCGATAGTAGGAACTAATTCTGGATTTTTTAAATTGATATTTCGGTCTGGAAGAATACAATGTAGCTTAATTTTTTAGCGTTCATAACAAATACCAAATATATTTTTTATGGAACATCGTATCTGTGTCTGCAGTCATGTTACTGTGTGTTGGAAATTAAATTTATTTTTCCAACATACAGAACCTTTACTACTCAGATACTATGTAAGTACATATCGACACCCCACAGGTTCATAACGACATTCGTGGGGCTCTCAATTTAATGACGAAAGAGCATAACTTAACGACAAACCAAGTTTATAACCTATTTATGTACTTGTGTACCTAATTCATTTACAATTTATTGATATATTTTTAAAAGCTTTTTTATCATTGTTCCTCTCAACCAAAGCACCTGCCATCTAATTTCTTCACCACCCTTGGTTGACTGGTAGAGAATGCCTAAGGCATTAAGTCCGCCTTTGTACCTTTTTTTGTGTGCGAAAAGTTTAAATAAATAACCACGGCAGCCATTACCTCTCCGTGTGCAATCACACCTGTAGTGGAGTTATGATCGTGCTCGATACATTCTACTTGTTTGAAGAGGTTGGTGACATAGTGTGGACAGTTTATTAGCTGAAGAATGTCGTGTTTCTTCGATGTGTTGGTGGAATGTAAATTGCACTGAACGTATACTCTTAGCTCTGAAAAGAAACCGTGTTTTTTGTTAAGACAGATCTTTATTTTGTGCACGGCGTAATAGCTGTTAATAAATTAAGCAAGGCAGCGAGATCTTTGTGCATAAACATATTTTACTCTATTTATTGTTATTATGGGTTTAAACATTAACTTAAGTCTCTTAACATGCGCTGCTCAAGTGCTCACAATGATTTTAGTGATTAAATAGGCCTAGACAAAGTGACATTCTATCAGCGATTGCCTCGGTGGAAAAGTCTAAAATGTATTGGACTGACTTAAGCTACCGAAAAGTTTATGTCAATCCTGTTAAATGATAATGCTAAATGATTTTATTTCTGTACGTATGTTTGTACAAACACTTTTACACGTCAATCATATTTTTTAAACTAGATGAGATCAGCGTTTCCTATCTGATTACTCTGAGAAGAAAAGCCGAAACAAACTCAGAGGTCACAGTCTCTTTTAAAGTCCAGACAAAATGTTGGTCAGATCATGTGAAGACCATGTACATTAGTGTCTAAAATGGTCTTTTGAGGAAAGAACCACACAGATTGAGTAGACCTGTCCAGTTAGTGCACGCATTTGTCAGTAGTGTTGAAAGTCGTTGTGGTAATACGAAACGCTTCGAAAGCGATTGCTATTTGTCTGTAAGGCCCTCATGTCGCAGTGTTGTTTTATGTTGATTGACAATCAGAAATGCATGTTTCCCATTGTTATAACTTGCAGCGCCTGATTGTAAACGACTTGGCAATCACAGCAAAATCCCACTGCTGGAACACATGCCTTCTCTCTGTGGGAAGAAGTGGTCCATAATCAACCACGCGGGCCCAATGCGCGTTGGTTGATGTTCCATGGTTCTATGACATGCTGGTTTCTTCACGATGTTTTCCTTCAGACCAATGGCAATCACATTCACTAACACACCATCTACTATCTATATTATAATTATATACACTAATTTATTAAAGTTGAAGAGTTTTTCGTTTGAACGTGCTCATCTCTGGAACTACCAGTCAGATTAAAAAAAAAAATTGCATTTGGTATAGGCTATTTAACCACGCTACAATCTTTAGGAGCAGAGCAAAAAAGTCAGAAAGAACGCTAAGCGAAAACGAAGTAATAGCGCGGGTGGGCGATGCGATGTGACGCGGTGGGTCGGGGAAACAAGAAATTTCACGCGTACGAAGTCGCGGGCAGTAGCTATCACCCAACATTTAAGATATTAAATCAAGCTAGCTCAACTAAAAAAGAACATCCTACCGCTCGTCGAGTTACCGATCCGTTAAATGTAACCTAAATCGTGAGCAAGTCAAGTTGTTATCTATAATTTGTTGTTGTCAAAAAACCGATATAGGTGGTGATTGCTTATCGGTTCGCTTATCACGAAACCCGGTTATTTAATGTTTTATGGGCGTTGGTTAGCAACCTGTTCCTGTTTGTATGGCCTGGTAGATTATATTGAAAGTTCTTTTTTTAAATTGGTTTGTAAATAGAATAAGCGTTTGAACACTTGTAGTGCACAGTCTCTTAAATGGGCTGCCTAAGCTATTGCACTTTCGTATGCGTAGGTAACTTGATTTATTCTATTTCTAGGAATTTTCCAGAACCTTACTTTCGTGAGCCATCACGAAAGTAAGGTTAGTTAAGGCGAAAGTGGTTAAGGCCTCGCCTCTCATACACGAGGTTGTGGGTCCAAATCCGGGCAAATACCAATATGACTTTTTCAATTCATATGTACTTTCTGAGTTTATCTTGAACATTATTGACATCGGTGTAGGAAAATACCGTAAGGAAACCTGAACTTGTAGTTACTATAACTCTGAAATCGCCAACCCGTCTTGAGCAAGCGTGGTGATCAATGCTCGCGCCTTCTCTGTATGAAAAGAGGCTTTTGCCCTGCAGTGAGACAATAATAGGCTGGTATTATTATTATTATATTTATATTTTCTTGCTAAGTCGGAAGTTTTTCAGGCTTTGGGTAAGTTAAGTAAGTAAATACTGATAACCGGAATTCAGAAGATCACATATCGAATTCCAACCCTACAAGCAAGGTCGTACATCACTAGCTGAGCGAGCTGTCACTTGAAAGTGTCAAAAAAGTCACATCCCGCGCTTTTGAATAACCGATTTGAATATGAATATTGGAGTGTAATTCGTGAAGATATTAAAGTAATCGTTAATTAACATACTTCTAATTATTGAGTGGAACAATAAAAAGCACAGTCAAAATGTGTACTTTTGGACAAAGCATAAACAGTGGCAGCAGTTTATCTCTGGCCCAACGACGCCATCGTGCAGCTTCAGCAGGTACGTAATAAAGAAAGAGTTGATGGTGTTGAAGATATGGCTTGAAACTTTAGGATTAAATCATAAGCTGATTTATCTAAACATAAGTTATGTTTTGTTTCTGGTCCTATTTATAATACGTATGTGAAAGTTCCTTCTGAGTAACTGATATTTTGTTATAACCGAATTGCTCTATATACTTAGATAGGTACCTACTTGTTTTTTCGCCAGAGTTGTCATGTTGCCTTAGGTAAATATTAAAATACTTGCACCACCTTGGTAGGATTAATTATTCTCTGTCACATGGACACGGAATAACATACCTATAAAAAATAGCTTGGCGCCATAACTATTTTGGTAAAAATTTTGGCGGTCGAGGAGATCGTGTGGGTTTTTCCATAGTGACTGGTTTTTGAGTTTGTGCAAAAACAACGATCGGAATTCATCGCTAGAGGCTTCTAGTTCCGCGTTTGTTGTTCACTCGACTGTTGCTAAGTCTCCACATTTCTACGGAATGTCCCGATTTGAAAGCTTTCCATTGATTTTGAAAGTAGGTAGCGATAAAATCAAGCAGTTACTATTTATTTTGGTATTGTTTTTCAGTTAAGGCTCTCCGCAGACAGGCGCGACATGACGACAGCGCGACGCGACTCTAGCTGAACAAATTTGGAAATGGTCCTACCAGAATCATGTCGCACTTTTAACCTTTGCTGGTGACAGATACTTATAAGTAGCTTAAAAATAATAAAAGCAATTAGGTCCTCTTAAAACGAAGCTGAAGAAAGTAAAATAATTCTCTCAAAAGCTTCCCGAAAGCTTTATCAACTTCAAGTTAGTCTTTCGAAACCCGTGTTCAAAACTCAACAAAGATGTCAACATAAGTTTACCTATTCAAACTGTACCCCAATCGTTTACATTACACGCTACAACTAGCGTATCACATTAACAGCTACTTGAATTACCGTAACAATTCGACATCCGGATCCCGAATTCAGTCTCATAATAGTTGGCAACACTACGGCGGAGAGCGCGAGTTGCCGGCCGGCGCAGGAATGCAGCTAACCTGCATTAATTCACCCATGATTTATGTGGACCCGGCCTTATCCACTATTTACTCAGACAAAACGCTCCGCTATCGACGGCTTTATTTATATTGCAAATTAAATACCTAATGGCTGTTTCGCATTCCAGTCTTTTATTCTGTTTCAGGTTTGTTTTATGGGTTTTGATCGGCGGATTAGATTATTTGGTGCTTCATGTACTTTTGTATTAGTTTGGGTAGTAACTGGGTTTGATTAAATAAATGAGTCTTTGTTTTATTTATATAGATAGCATTTCAGTTGATGACTTTTTCTGTTTCCTACAAATAGGTACCTAATGATGTAGGTACATATCGACAGTGGAAGAGTAAAATGGCTAAAGCGCCAAAACCTGAAATCTCAAGAATGAATTTTAAAGTGCGAAGACCTGCTTAGCAAAGTGTCAAAAAAAAAAATTCGTAATGAAACATATTTTGTAGGAACAGCGTTTACCTAATTTAAATACAATAGATTGAATCGACTGAACTTTAATATTTTAAAATTCAGTTCAATATGAAGGCGCTAAAAACACTGAAATGTTAAAAAAAAGCATTCAAAGAACATTGTTTTTTAATGAAATACTTATCTATTCCATGAGTTCATTAATTGTCTTATAATATTATGTAGCTACTAAACGCCTGTGACAAAACTCTGAGCAATTATTATGGTTTGCATATTTTAGTTGATTATGGTTTTTGTTACAAATTACAAGATAAAGTTACCTCAATGAATTTAATAGGTATTTCTAAAGTTATCGCAAACTTTCCTGAAAATAAGTCACTTTGTCGTTAAGGTATATCTAAAGAAAACAATAATAACAAAACAACAATAACTAATTACAACACAATAAGTTACGGTCTTTTTAGAAGTTACGGTATATAGAACGCAAAGATTATCTAAGTAAATAATTAATTCGTGATAAGCTTTTGTATTTTATTATTCCTTTCAAAACTCAATTATGACAAGTTGCAAAAAAATACTAGCACAATGGTCGTCTAAACTAAAATTGAATGTAATGGCGCGTTGGTCAACGCAAGCAAATTAATAAATGAATACCTTATCTGAGACCTTAACCGAGAGCAGTAGCTGCGGCGACGACCAGGCGGCCGCACACCTGCGTCTGCGCATCTCAACCAACACAACTCAATACACACCTTATTTATGCAGCACAAGTTTCAAAATCCAATAAGGCCATTCAAATCCCTCATTACGAATCACGGATGTAACAAACAAACTATACAAAACACTGTAGAGACTACCTTTACAGCAAAGTTGAATTTTACGGTCAATGCATGACTATAAAGATTCCTTTGCCGGAGAAATATGGTCATTTTTTATTTAAAGTAAAAGTTAACGAGAAACCTACCAAGTAAACAAAGGAGGCTTTATTCTTTTTGAGGCCTTATTAACTGACAAACCCAAGTATACGTCACACAATATACATAATAAGTTTATATTATGGAGGTATAAAAATAGATATCGAACCTTGGAATTCTTACGAAATACACCCCGTTTTTGTTGAGAACATTAGTGTTGGGATCACTAACTAGATGGCGCTGTTGGTGGAAACGCTCCGCTTCAAGTTATTTTATTGTGTTGCCACTGTAACTTTACTGCTATGTCCTGTAGAAATAAATTTTCAAAATGCTTGCACCTTTGCGAAAACTGTTTTCATATAAATAGGTATGTTAACAACGTAATAATGAAGTTATTAAGAAAAGTCCTAAATCACGCTATCAGAGTTTTCCGTAAACTAAACATATCCTCGAATATTCGTGTTAGTTACTGAGGGTTCCGACCAGTTCAGTCGTCGGGGTTACATACAGAGTTCTTGTAGCTCACTTCACCCTGTGGAAAGTCCCCGGAGATAGGGCGGAAAGCGCTACACCGTAATGGTGGAGGCCGGGTCGGCCTCGTAGGGAAGGTACCTGCGCGCGGCCGCACTCGTAGCGTTGCTCAGAGCAAAGAGAATATTGACAAGGCTTTCAGCCTAACCAAATGGGGCTTACTCGGTCTGGAACCTCCTCTTTTACTGCTCAAAAGCTCTTTCATTGAATTACCGTTTCTGTGAGCTTCAAGATTTCATTTGAAATACATTTAAATTGACATTCTCGTAAATCTCTGCCAAGCTAATCACAAAAGGCAATAATTTCACAAATAGAACGAATTAATATGAATTTTTATCATATTTCTTTCTCAATTTGAATTTATTTGCGTAATAAAACGTTGATATTACCAAAATTAGGTGAAAATGAGTTAATTAATTTAAATGTTAAATTATGGCCAAATATAAAAATGCCTCCAGAGAGATTCGAACTCTCGACCCCTAGTTTACAAGACTAGTGCTCTAACCCCTGAGCTATGGAGGCTATGGCAAGTTGCACGAAATTTACGTTGCCTTCAAATAATAAGCAGTAGGTACAGTTGTGCACACAATGCTTGTGTATTTTAAATTCTTATTAATGACAAAAGAAAAGGACGGTGTGTTGCTAATAACAGCTGTGTAAATAAAAATGTAACTTTATAAGTGACTGAAAAAAAAATGTTTATACTTAACTAAACTAACATTGAATAAACCTGCGGGGTAATTACGTAACACACTAACAGTAGGAATGGGTTTCATTTTGTCAGTTCAACAACATTCATTGCGTTATTTACGTTGTTGAGCAGACAAATTTTTCGAACATATGAAGCAATGGATTCAAAATGATCCAGATTGTGATAGATAGTGTGTTATGTAATTAGGGTGCTGTATAATACAAAAAAAATAAGATACATTTGTTCTCCCAGGACTTATTTATACCTTTGCATTTTTACTTACAAACTTGTCAGTAGGTGACTATAATTATTTTTAAATGGAGTAGCTCCAGGCTGTAGATAAAACATGAGTAATTTCTTTGATTAGTTGCATCGCGATAAGTTGCCGATGACGTACTTAGTTTTAAAATTCAAATTGTAACCAAAATTACGCGCTTACGCGTACCGTTGAAGATACAACTCTATTCGTTATACATCTTCTTACAACACGATCTGCTATTGGATATTATTTACATAGGAATTTAGCTTTCTGGGTTATCAAGCTATCCTTTGGTAGGTACCTAGATATATCAATAGGTATTAGCATAAAGGTTAAGCCGAGGCAGAGTAATTAACAGTAATTTGCGAAACAACGTCGTCCTGGACTTCTGTCTTGTTTCACATTCATGGGCAATTAATCTGTAATTAATGAAAGTACGATTAATCGTGACTGTACTAGTACTTACAAAAAGATAATTATTATGTCACTTTGATTAGATGTGTATCAGTCAGTCCTTAATAGGATGATTAGAATCTGTCTGTTTATCAGGAATTACTTAATGGCGATACATTTACATATGTAAGTCAAACGGATATCTCCATATACTTAAGCTGGATATCGCGTCACTTCCTGAGAGAAAATATGAAAGTACTTAAACATCACCTACTCACGATATATTAAAAAGCTATCGATGTTCAAATATATCCATTATATAGCACATCCAAGAAAATTTTGTGATTACAATCATTTACGCCTTTATTTATAAACGTTGCTTAAAGTTAAGTAGTGATTAGCGACTGTTTAACCAAACATTTTTGATGTTTAAATGCCTCTTAACTATAAACAACTTTATAAATATTTCCCAAAATTTTCTTGGGCGTTCAATTCTCTTTAAGAAGTACCTGAAGTCCTAAATAAAATAAAAAAATTGTGGTTACAAAAGGGCCTCGATTTACCTACATAACGCCGTAGGCACATCCCCACTTGCCCAATATTTAAAACTGTAACGCAGAATTATGTTGTCACAGCTTAAAAACCTTAATTAACACTTCCTGTAAACTCTCGAATTACCAAAGGATGCTTTACAAAAAAGGCATCACAACTGTGTTAAATCCGTTCAGGTGAGGTTTGGAACACATGTGAGCTTGTCACCGGTGGCATTTAGCAGATCGCCAGATGTCGGGCGGATCGACGGACACGGGCCAAATGCGGTGAACTGGAGCAGGCGACGCCGAGCTGAGGTATAACTACTTTGCATACCGCCACCTAAAACGGCAAGCACTAATTGAGTCCCCTACCAGTGGTTTATTTATGAACTAGATAAAAGAAGAAAAAACCTTTCTGTTCTCAACAACAGTAGTAGCTGATCTCTGCAACAGCTCAATATTGTTAAGAAATCAGTAGTCCTAATAGTAATTGTAAGACCTCATGCCGCCTGTGATACAGGTTTATCCTAGTACAAGTACAGGCATCATACATTGTAATAGGTACCTATATTATTTCTAAGATTTATACTGTATTTTACCAATTTTTATTTTTTTATTAATATTTATTATTTCGTTTATTCATTTCCATACATATTAAATACATTATTAAATATTTTCATAAAAACAAAACAAAAAAAATATACAAAAAAATAGTGGTCCGCTGGTATCGGGAGCAGGGTCCAAGCTACCGGTGGTTAGGGCTCCAGAGACAGGAACCTCCTCACGATGCGAGCCGTATCGAGGAGTACTGCCTTCTGAATCAGGCCCTTGATCCAACCGCCTAACGAGAGCCTCGAGAGATGTTGATCGAGACTTTCGCCCATCAGGCGATACGACAATCATATTTATTATTAATATTATATTTAATATTTCAAATGACTAATCTAGCTGAACTAAAGTTTTGAAATTGGAAAAGATTTTTCTATTTCCGCATGTCTCACTTTCCTTTGATGGATTGACGGTGGACAGCATTGTTTATATGCAGATGGCACACTGTGCTGACATAATTCAAAGAGCAGATATCAGATAATCTATTATTAATAATTGATTATGGAATCGGCCATCTTCTACCCACATCTCAATCAAGATCCAACCGAAGGCCAATCACGTCAAACTTTGAGTCGATTTTAAACTATTTTGAAATTTTATTAATATCTTTGTTGAGGACATAAAACTCGCGTTAATCAATAATAAAAGCTCGTGGTAAATCGGAAACCCAGTCAACCATCAAGAGACAGGAAAATAATCAGATTAGAACCATTACTTGACTTTTCATTAATTTTGCCCTACATGGGTAGCAACAAATCGCTTATTAGCTGTTTTTTACTATATAAAAAAGGTAATAGAGCATTAATAACATCTGGGGTCCTGAAGCTACACAATTATATTGATTATTGCTGTAACCATACAAGGGAATAAGTAATGCCGAACAGTTTTTCATTTGTCAAACTACGAAAGGTTGTAATGTATGGACCTAGTTTACCGACACGACGAATACAGCAATAATGAACGGTTTCATGGTTCTGAGATATTGATGATATTTACTTCGACATCGATCAAGCTAATCAATTTTAGGTAATCAATTTTATTGAAATCGATGGTTAGGTATAACATACACTGTAGCAAGTAAATCGTAGTTTGTTGATATATGTACCTAAATGAGATATTAAGCAGGTCTTCTAAATAGATTCTGAAAGCAAAATTACCAATCGCTTCTTTAGGTATTAACATGTTGACTCCAATCTGTGACACCACCAAAAAAAAACTTGGATTACGCATAGATGCCTCCAATTTATTGGATGACCCCTCACCCGTAAATACCTCAGAAACGAGGGGTAACCAATTATTGCAGGTGTCCGGACATGAATGTGAATGTACAAAAAAGTATTTTGCGCAATCATATTACCAAAATGTTACGGTAAATCGCGTGCACTGATGCTGCGCGGGCGCCGCTACTAGCATCTATCTAATTGCTAAATTGTTCCCATCTTTCACATCTCATATTAATTATTGCCCACTGAAATTATGCGTGTAATCGCAAATTGCCAATAAAAATAAAAGAAACTTGTTTCGTCGAAATAAACATTTTAGGTAACTGTGGTACGAGCAAGTGGTGAGAGGTCAAAGCTACTTCAGTAGTCGTTTAATTCTCGGTTTTACCAAATTGGAAGTCTGAATATTATGTGTAATTCCTTTATTGAATTAATTTTATGTGAGAAGTTGCTGCAACGCACTTAGAAATGTTATGTCCAGTAATGGTTATGCACCGTTAGTTGTACACCAAAACATGGCACTATTTTTGGGTCGAATATAAAATCAATAATTCGTAATAAACTAACTTAAATAGCCACACATCGATTTATTTAACTACTTCGTTTGGTAAGACTTATGTAACCTCAAATATTTACGTAAGCCCCATAAAATGTTCAATTTAGTTTATTGCAGATTATACTACGCCATCATAGTAACTCAAACGACAATGGGACCATCTAAAAAATATAAAAGTACCGTAAAGGGTTCGTGGAAATTGGTAGCAAACGGAGCTTTCTCTGGGCCTGCAGTCTCGACATTAGATAGCGACAAAAATCTGTCGCTAAGTCGTATCGATGTCAAATTCCTTTAATAGATTTTCAACTTTATTTCCAAAGTATAAGGTTGAAAATCTATTAAAGAAATTTGACATCGATTGGAGTTAACGACAGATTTTTGTCTCTATCTATGTCGAGACTGCCGCCGGCCCAGGTAAGGTACGGCACAAAGTTAATAAAACACCTATCCGTGAATTGCGCCGGTTCTGAAATTGGCCATCATTACGTCGACCGCTTATGGCTGCGTCAGCGCCGGCGGCACGTACAGTGTACCGCAAACCAATAATTTACTATAACGCACCGGTAATGTACCCGGTGCTCTTGATTTTTAGGGTTCAGTGACCTGTACAATACTGTTTTTATCTCCAGTCTGTGCCTAAAGGAGTACACGCATCACGGTAAAAATTAAGTGAAGCTTTCTGTGGAACCAAAGCGTATACTTTGCAGGTTGTAGATCACAAAAATTACAAAATTATCTTTAAGTAATACTTCGCAAACGAAACTCATATACGATTGAACAGTACTGTTCTTTTCCTCTGACCACTTATTTGCAAGTCGTTACTTAATTGGAGCGCGGAATGGGTTTCTGAACTCTGCGAGCGTCCAGTTACGCGATTAACTGTAATGTCGCCATCGCGTAATGTATCTCCAATAACGTGAAATTGAGAGTTAATACCAATATTAACTTTAGGTACCTACGTACATTTGCCAATATTATCTTTCATACTATTTCATATTATGCACTTTAATGTGCGTTCTGACCGACTTTTGTTGGCATGGAATCTTTGTACGTGTACTCTTAATGTCCCACTTGCAAAGATATTTAGAAAAGGCGTTATTAATGTGGAATTGATTTCTCCTAAGCAGGTAAGCAGATCTGAAAGTCAGAATATGTGCAAAATGTAGTGGGTCAGTTGTATAATTTTGTAATGTTACATTTCTCTTTTTAAACCCCGACGCAAAAACGAGGGGGTGTTATAAGTTTGACGTGTCTGTGTGTGTGTGTCAGCCTGTGGCACCGTAGCTCCCGAACGGATGAACCGATTTTGATTTTGTTTTATTTTTGTTTTTATTACTTAATATGCCGACTAGTGGATCGTTACGGGTAGTCAGAACCCGAAAGTCTGACAACCAGTCTTGCCAAGGGGTATCGTGTTACACAGTAACTGGGTTGTGGAGGTCAGATAGGCAGTCGCTCCATGTAAATACTGGTATTCAGCTGCATCCGGTTAGACTGGAACCCGACTCTAACATAGTTGGGAAAAGGCTAGGAAGATGATCATACTACGACAGCTAGTTTTGCATTAAAAAAAGAAAAAAAAATAGTGCGAAACTTATTCGAGGCAGGCTTACTCAGCAATCTTAGGACCCCTACGGGCAATAATTAATTACAAAACAATAAAGTCCGTTCGTTTCCCGTGTCGAACGTTGTAAAAAATGCTAGACATCGGTTTCTAGATTGCTTCATACAAAATTCTGCTTGTATGAGGCCGGTTTACTAAACACAGGAAATGCCCTGTCCTGTCCTGCCCTTAATAAGGAAGCATTTAATGTCGTTAAGTTGAAACATTTACTACTAATAATGTTGTTATCATTATGTACATCTAGGTACTCGTACTTTGAATCGTAATTTTTTGAGATATACAAAAATAATAAAATTTAAATTTAAAAATTCCCCGACGAACAAAAACCTCTAAAACGGCTGAACAGATTTTGTTCTTTGTACCTAATAAGAAAGAAGAAATTAAAAAAAAAGTTTTTTTTTTTAGCTAAGATCACTCGATCAATACACCTCTATAACAAAATAGGTTCAGCCGTTTGGGAGCTATGATGCCACACATACATACGTTAAACTTATAACACCCCTGTTTTTCCATCGGGGGTTAAAAATGAGTCAACATTCACAACTTCTACAGTTTCATTGAAAAAGATAACATCTACCTATTTACATACAACAACATTTCTGAGATGGATACTTTAAGGTAGGTACACTGTATTTAATTAAGTAAGGGAATAACTACTTTTACAACTACACCGTAACTATAAAACTTTTAATAGGTCTGTACCGAACGATAATGTTATTTATTGATTTGATCGTTTCAATTTAAACTATACGGCAGTTTGTACAGTGTATTTTTCCACACATGTCTTGTTGGTACGAATATCACGATATTTTTGCATCAAACCAGATAATCACACACTTCAAGTAAGATAAAAATATCGAAAGCTGCTCCGAATTGATTAATTTAACATTCAGTCTCATTAAATATCTCAATATTAAAATCTTAGTGCGCTATATTTGTTTACCACATCAGACAAGTCAAGAAAAATACACTATATTTATATACTTACCTACGTCTAAGCAATGTTATGTCTATTCTAAACTAATATTATAACGAGAAAAGATTATTTTTTTTGTGTTTGTCACGCTTTCACGCTAAAACGGCTGAACGGATTTAGATGAAATTTGGCACATAGGTAGACCATGACCTGGATACTTTTTATCCCGGTACTCTTACGGGATCGAGACTGATGCGGATGAAACCGCGGGGCGCAACTAGTCTACGATATTAATGTTTTTACGTTAGAGTAATGTCGTGGTCACAAGGAAGCAATATCTTACACTGTTTGACGTGTAACTAAATACGTAAGCGATTGTATACTTTGCGTGCTGGTTAACTGACGGAATCAGTAGGTCGATGTGATCGGCAATTAATTTAGTTCGATCGCGTTCGGTCGCTACTGTGCTTTGGCTCTAATCTGTTCGGATAAATCGATGACAGGGAAATTACTAAGAATGTTAAAGTAGCTGGTATGTTTAAGAATTCATAGATAGGTATTGTTTTTCTAGTCTAGAGCGTACCTACGGAAATTAAATGCCCCATTTTTTTTTAAACAAGTCGGGTGCTGGATGGGATTTCATCGACAAAAATGACCAACTTTCATCCCTAATTATCAAAAACCATTCTTCGTTAAATGAGAAACTCTTGTGAAAGCAGAATATGCTTCTAGTCCCAGCAGTTAAGGCTGGGCGTTGTTTGTCAGTGAACTTAAGGATGCGACATGCATAAAAAAAAGTTAGTGTAAAAATCAAGATGGAAACAAAATTACATACGTTTGCTTCCAATCCCCACCACACCAAATCTCATGCCCGACTGCATGAGATTTGGTAGGCAATAGGTCTTTATTGTTTTAACAATAAATCATCAATCTAACATCAAATTTTTAAATCGGATGCAAAAATGAAAAAAGTACCTATTAGAGAAAACTAAAAATTATTTTCAACGAATTATTCAACGATACCCCACTTCACATAGTTCGTAGACTTTATTTTTTTTCATTTTGTCAATATAGCGTCTGGTTATCGCCATATTGAATTTTGATTACTGTCATGTCTTAAGTGACCCTCACAATGTTAAGAGAAATCGATTGACGTAAGAATCATCAAAATCGGCCCACGCGTTTGATCTCTAGAGCGCCACAAAGGAACAAACATAGTTAAATACATATAACATAGGCTGATAAACACATTACCCTCTTTTGCATCGTGCAGTCGGGTAAAAATGTCGCTTTTGCTTGTTATGCGCAGCTTTGAGCTATAGCCAGAACCGATAAAGTATTTTTTTTTCCAGAAAATTTCGTAAGCTTAATATAATGCGGTAACTGGCATTGATAAGACGAGTAGGTAATGAAAGATGGCAAACCAAAAGTATTGTTAAAACTGGGAATAAAACTAAGTTGAAAAGCTAAGATTTACGTTATCAAAGGCTAGATATTCTTAGTTAAATTCTAAATCAAATTTAAACTTTGAAATTGAAAGGCACATAGCTAGTGACAAAGTCCGTCTAGACGGGGCGCCCGTCATAATTTATTTAAATGCCTGCATTTGCATCAATAAAGCCACGATAAATTTGTTCGCACCTATACCTAAGTGCGACTGTTCGTGATGTAAGATAAATTGAATTAAATGATAGCGAACATGTGTTAAAGCTCCCACAAACAGGCGCGACGCGGCAGCACGACGCGAATCTAGTAGAACAATAATTTCTATGAAAACTTCATGGAAATTGTTCTACAACAGTCGCGTCGTACATTCGCGTCGCGCCAGTCTGCTGGAGCCTTTATTATCATTTGCCTGCCAAAGACATGTTGAACGTCGAATGCTTGTCCTCCTCTTGTTTGTTTATGTGATAAACAAGTTTAAGAATTTATTGTGAATTCGTTGCTAAATAAAATATGATATGATATCTGGATTTGTGCCCGATTGATGGCAACAGCCTCGCCCTGGGATATTAAATGGGGCTTACACACACATAGCTGGCAAAATGTTGGTGTACTATAGGTACACTGCTGCCTAACCCTTCCAGGATTACAGGCGTGATGTTATGTTATGTAGGACACCTATTTCGGAAATAGGTGTCATAATAACAAAGATTAGATGATAAATACAATCAAATTATTTATGGAGACAATCGTTTCCTAGTTTTTACAGATTTCACTGAAGTATCCTATCACAAAACTGATATATTCTGCAGGTTCAGATAGATAGCACAGTTTCAGGTGCATTGCGCCTTAAAAACTTCATGAAAGTGGCAGACCGTCTTAAAACACATCCAAAATTGGTCAAGGTGTGCTCAAGATTTGTTATCACTTGACACCAACTCAAGTACTTCGCTGTCGAGGCCTCGGCGGCGGCGGTCTGTCCGTCTGTCCAGCAGAGCGCAGCTCGCGCCAAGACATGTGCTCTGAGCGTGAGGGCCGCGGTTCGGTTACCGCCTGACGCCAGATCGGCTTACTCGCTCTCTCTACGTCCTACACTTGATATGCTCAGACGCACGCCGTGATAATTTTGTGACGCATCGCGAAACAACACTGCTAAACCGCTTTGTAGTTGGCACGAAAAGCCGCTTTGTAATTTTGCATTTTTGCTTTTGACGTTATTTTGCATCTAAGTTTCAGTCCCGAAAAGACTTCAAGTCGGATATTCGAATCTCTCCGAAACTAAGACCAAGTTCACATTATGTCGTACCGACTCATTATCCGACCCGAAAAGTGTCGGCACTGGCAAATTTATCGGTCGTCCTTTGTCACTGGTTGACTGACGAATAGTGTAAACAGCCAGAGCCGACAGCCGGTCAGTAACAAAACTATCGGGCCTTCCTAATGATACCAATATTTTGATATAAAAGAGTGTCCGTGGAGTTTATTGCCCGTTCTTCTCCATTGGTACCTAGCACGCTTTGGAATGGGCATCTAGCTTCATTTTTCTGACTGACCGACCCCTTCACAATTCAAAAGTGCCTGTAATTAGTTTATTTGAAATAAATGCTTTGCGTTTGAGTCTGAGTTTGAATGTGAATTATTCAGCAAAATCATAGCAATTTAGATTCCGTTTTTCGTTGAGTGATAAAAATAAACAATGAAAAGCAGCAATCGCATGATGTGTATTGCACTAAGCTGCGCAACAGAACATAATAGATACAATCAAGAACAAAGCCGAGCAAGCAACAGACGCCATACAAAAGCAAATAGGTCAGAGCAGACATAACTTGGAATTGACTATAAAATATCAATAAACACATCAAGACGGTTTGCAGACCAACTCAGTTTCACATATCAAACGAAAGTCGTAACCAATTAAAGGATTCGATGCAATGATTGTTCCAATGGTTGCATCCGCGCATTGTTGATGCGCTATCCTACCTGGGTATAATAGCGCATATGAGATGCCAATAAGAATAGTGAGCGAAGTAATTGCTGTGTATTTAAACTTTTAATATAGCTATAAAACTGCAATTATAGGCCTGTAGTAAAAACAAGTAGAAATGTGCGCGGTATCTATGATCATTATTTTGCGATAGACAATGTAAGCTTCATTGCTGCAGGAATTCATTCAAGCTACAAAATGTACTCGTATACAAATGTATGTGAGTGGGCACCATTCATGTTTATTTCCCCATTCACTTTGGAAACGCATCGTGCATATAAGACAAAAGCTCTGCTCCACTATTTCGGAATTAGAATAGTTTTCACGCACCAGCGCGGCTTCCGGCCAGCCATTCACACGGCGACACCCCCACAAACAATTGGAGCGGCCGTGGGGCTGATTTTATGTTAATTTCCGTATTGAACAAGGGTGACTTTGTTTCATTATTGATTTGACTTTGTAATTGCAATCAAAGCCCGGACACGCTTCCTCTATCATGTGAAATTAAAATTCCATTACATTTGGATCCTTTCATTTTATTTCCAAATGGCTGTGAATCTTTTATGGAAACGATCAGTAAAGGGTCGACAGTACTTTAAGAGCGTCAGTAAATTTTATATCGATATCGAGAATCAATTTTACTACCTAAAGATTTAACTTTAATGTTTCCTCTACGAGTCCTTTATGGTAATGTGGGTGCAAACATAAAGCCTATCAGTTAAGCCTGTTCAAATGATCTGTAAGCATCGGTCGATCAGGTCCGCTAAAACGAGCATGCAGTTACATTAACGGCACTTTTAATGGAGGAACTGGTTTCGCGATTGTCGTCCTGCGAAGGCGTGAGAATGGCAAGTCGCGGGATATTCTCATGGCCGGGTGACGTCACGTGCACCTGCACCGCATCTCACCACGACAAAAGGACAATGTCGTTAAAGTGCTTATCCAATTGCGGGCTCAAGTTCGAACAAGTTGAGCTGTGTCTGCGTCTCAAGGTTGCGTTGTTTGTCCAGCGAGCAGCGCTGGCAGGCGGCTTCAGTCTTGACTTTGAGATGTCGGATAAAATTGTATTCAACTTTGTCATGCTATGAATTTAATATTCTTGAAAGTTTGAGAAAACATACAAGTTTTGAACCAACCTAGGACAGCATTGCAATTTTGCTCTTTAAATCCAACCAAATCCGGTGGTTACCTGTGCTCCACTTTCTCACATTGGAAATGATTGAAGTATGATTGGCGTATTAAGAAATAAAATTGGACCACTTCTGCAAGTTGAACCAGTCCGTTCGCTGTCAAATCGGTCGGTACTCGGTAGCATTCTGAAATTTCAGAAAGTAATAAAATCTCCATTTACACGTAATAACTGCTCTCTTTCGCTGGAACCAGTCACATTCGCAACACTTTAAAGATGACAAGATATTTGTAAAAAATGCACATTATATTTGCAGGTACTCATTACATTTACAGGTTCGCGGCCGTCTTAAGAAAAAATATAGCAAAATTAAGTATAATTTACATTTGCGCTTGTAAGAAAATAAATGGTTACTACTTGAAGCGGGCATAATCAGATTATTCTCCTGAAGTGTAGGTAATTAACTTTTAAGTGAGCTTCACGCATTGATAGCGTCGCAAAAACTCATTTGCGACTGACTCAAGCAAATAACGGGCGAGTTGGGTCTTTAATTATGTCGTGCTGAGCGACATTGTACTGACTGTACCATGAAAATCAATTATAGTGTACTCCATCTATCTGACGGAGCAAATTAGTCTATAAAGCCTTTGATAATAAATCCGCTTGTTACAGCTGAATGCATTATTGAGTATTTGATACCTTGTTGACTTAACGATCCAGTCAGTCTACGTATTTGTTCTGATTGTTATACTGGTTTCGATAATGTGAATATGATTGAGTTTCCTGCACAGCAGTATTAGCAGCACCTACATCTGTAGCAAATGAGTCATTTATAGGTGCTTGTTTAATTTAGGTATGCTGTGTCATTATTATGTACCGACGCAATAATATACACCTGTGCCTTAGGGACTTAAATTGAGGAAGTTGGCGGTTGCATTTCTGGTTGAGAGATTTGATTTCGTAATACTTTTAACAAAAAGTAATTTTTGACCTTAAAATCTTGCAAATCGCCGAGCAAATTATAAATGGATGCTGTAGGTACCTACCATATATTCAACTGTCAAGAAAGATAATTAATTCATGGCATCTTACTCTTCTTTTTTCGTTTATTTTATGGCCAGCTATAACAGAGTCCTGAATCTTCATACTCCCAGACAAATTGTAAAACGAACGTGTCGATACAGCCTGCCACCACTACATTAAGTGGTTAAGTTGGACAGAGCAGGCCCATAATCTCCAGATCCATTGATCGTGAGAATCTTGGACAGGTGTAAGGAACCGTCGCCATCTACGCGCCTTGAATCATTGAGACAGACGGAGACCAACTGATGGAATAATTTCCAATCACAATTATATCGCGGCGCATAATCATCTGTATACTGCGCCTGCGACGTAATTATACAGCTCGATTGTTGATCATTTTACGAGTTAAGAATATTAATTTTGTCGTCAATAAAAGTGGAGCTTATAGCTAATAAGTTTATGGTTATTTTGTGATTAGTTGATTTGCATTTTAATTGAGTAGAAGCCAGATAATTGTGATTAGTGATTTTATTTTAAAATGCATTTATATTGCGGAGGACTGTTCTCATCCCCCAGATTTGGAGAAAGTCAGTTGACTTCTTTTCCATGTAAAATTGTAGTACCTATAGATACTATAACTTTGGCAATGCTTCTGGTTCGACTGGAATATAACATAAAATTGGAAATTGATCATGAAATAAAGTGAAGGGAGACATTTCGACAATTGAACAAAATAATCTACACATACCTATCTGAAATTGACACTCTCTATCATCATATCTTCCGCAGCTGTGTTAAACAGAGAGAAAAACACCTTACACTACTGGAATCAGATCAACGCTCATTACTCGGCTGTTGTCGTGAGCTTCTATGCCTCAATATTAGCCACATCCTCACTCGTATAAAAACATCGCGAACGTATTAAAAAACTCGCTCATTGTGAATCAGACGTGTGGGAACGTCGGACAGGTGCGGGCTTCGCTTAGCCTCAGGAAATCACTACCAGCTCCTGGGTACCTGGTACTAGTAGCTAGTAGCCATGATTATTTATTACGATCGCATTATACTGAACATATTATATCTATTTATAAGTATTTTATCGTTAGGTGTCGTGACTTTTTCTATGGTTTGTTTACTTGCAGCGTGAATAGTTTTGCTTACTGAGAGATTTAGTTGTTTTATAACGTATCTAATTAAATCTTTAATGAGTACTTATCTGCTAAACACATAATGATAATGAGACACAGCTCAACATTGCTTATATAATGTTGAGACAGAGTAGAGTCCAGAAATTTATTAAAATTTGGGAAACACAAGAAATCTGCTGTGCAGTATTTAGATAGTTACGGCCAGCGACAAAAAGTCCTTTATACTACTTTTACACGTTATCTAAAATGATGACAAATTATTCGATACATTGTATTTCAGTATTACGTATAATAGCGAAGAGTTCATATATTCTGTTCCGATTTTAATTAAATATTTAGCTCAATAATTAAGATTAAAAAGATACTGAATTTTCATCGACTTTTGTCGCCGACTGTACATACCTATCTACACTGTTTTTATTTTCATAATCACTCGTTACTCTTGTAAAGATAGGGACAGATTAAGATCATTTACACAGAGTATATAGCATTACACATCCAGTTTAATATCTAAGTTCCCATAATTATTGTATAGATTCTTGATGCAGTTAAAGATACGTTGGACTTGTTAGTTAGCAATGCCACTAATAACGACAGCTTGGTAACTTACTACATAATTATGTAGGTACAGGTGAAACACATACTGCCTGTAAACTATATTCATGTACCAGGACCATTGTTTGGCTCCATCATTAAAACTTCATCGAGGTCTTTGTGTTTAATGTGATAAACATAAATCGCAACACTTGATAAATTATCTGAACAACTGGAAAATTCAAGCAAAACCAACACAACCACAGTTAGTTCCATCAACTTTGTTCGACCTTTAAGGCTGAAATACACATGCTATTAAAAAGCATGCTTATTTGCTAGTAAGTAGCATGCTTATTTACAGCATTCTCTGCGTGTGTGTAAAATGATTATACTCTTTTCTTATCACATGATAATTGTGTGCTACTACATAGCATGTGTATTTACCAAATCTGTGAAACTATACGTCATTATAGTGAAACTAGAGTCGTGTGCTAGCTGTTCTGCAGCGCAGACTGTTACATAATTTAAGTCAAAATCTTTAGACATACTCGTGACTTCTCTACACCAAACACCATGGTGACGTAAATTAACAGATGTAAGTATTAAACAAACAATTGACAACAAAACCTCATTGTTTCACAAATCAATGCTTATGTAAAGACAGAAAGATAGATAATTCTGATGATAACCAATGAAACAGAAGGTATCGTGGGAACATTTCGCAGGTGTATCATGTATGCGTGGAATTATAAAATAATTCTTTTTGTTTGTCTCCTCCTTCGTGATGTGCGCTAACTGCGCTAAGTGACACGTCTACTTAAGTACATTCTTACCGTCGTATCTATGCTGTTCCGATTAATGACAATAATTAAGTACAAACAACTATTTAGCAAGATAACTGAGTAAATGATTGTGTTATTGGAAATATACTGGGTGATCGGTATTTATAAGAAAGTGTCATCACATTCATTTCAATGATGATTTAGAAATGCAAACGACGAATGAATGTCCTATACCTTCCAATAATTTTTTTCATTCATAGTTGACAAAGTTGTTTGATGTCTCATTAAATTAATTTTTCTACGAAACTAGCATAGCTATACCCCAAATACCTATCAGTATAAGTACGTCAGAACCAATCTAAATAAGTACATAATTATGATTTCACAGGTGAATCCGTTGAAAAACCGCAGGCGCAACCGCGGGAGGAAGGATAGTGTATAGTCCGGAGACCGCACGGATGTGTGAGTCACCGTGGGAAGCTGTGCAGGTGACGGGCGCCTGCACCATATGTATGCTACCTAGACTGTAATCACAGCAGTGACCATACTCCACTGAAACTGAGATATATCTACTGAAGTTAGAAATAACCAGTTAAAAAAGGGAGGTGAGAAAAGTAAGGATGTATCTATTAAGTCACAGTGGGAAGCTGTGCAAGTGACGGGCGCCTCCACCTCATGGTATGCTACCTTGACTGTAGTCACAGCGGTTACCATTCTCCACTGAAACTGAGATACACTGAAGTTAGAAATAACCAGTTAAAAAGGGATGTGAGAAAAGTAAGGATGTATCTATTAAGTCACCGTGGGAAGCTGTACAAGTGACGGGCGCCTCCACCTCATGGTATGCTACCTTGACTGTAGTCACAGCGGTTACCATTCTCCACTGAAATTGAGATACACTTAAGTTAGAAATGATCAGTTAAAAAAGGGAGGTGAGAAAAGTAAGGATGTATCTTTTAAGTCGCAGTGGGAAGCTGTGCAAGTTACAGGCGCCTCCACCTTATGGTATGCTACTTTGACTGTAGTCACAGCGGTTACCATTCTCCGCTGAAACTGAGATATGCCGTAGTTAGAAATCTGCAGTTCTCTGAAGTAAACAAAAAATGCTTTTAAAGCCTGTAGAAACAGATATTTTAGGAAGGCGCGTAGCTGAAGTTGCGCCTGCGCCGGAGCTAGCTCAGATTGGAATATACACGTAAAGCAACTAGTTTTCTCAGCTACTTGTAAGTATATTTATTGCTTCTTAAAGGGGAAGCTTCTTACAGGACAGAAGATTTTCGTCAGATTTCTCAGGGGTCACCAATGTTTTGTAGTATAACTGTGCAGATGATTCCAGTGCTGGCCTGAAATGGTGGTTCATGTACTATTTATGCTGTCCATCTCCAACCATCAAAATCAAAATAAAATAAAATCAATGTTTATTTCAGACAATGTTACACGTTACAATGTATAGTGCATATTATCACAAAAAAATGATTTAAAATATTATACGAGTAGCAATACTTGGATGTTCAGATATCCATCGTCCATCCTCTTGGTCACCCTACATACATAAGAAAGTTACTTACATATCAGGTTCAGGTCCGGCAGGAACTGTCATAACTTTTTTACAGTGATTCATATCGTTAAAATCTCCGATGTTGGTGCCATTAAATATCTAAATCGCCATTAATGCTAATAGAATTTGTTGCGAGAACTTTTTTTATTATTAGTGGTCTAACTTAAAGCATTTAATTGGTTTACCGCCTACGTGGGTTTTCTGAGAATACTTGTTAAGAGATTGTTTGTATATTACGTGGCGTCAATTACTTTAAAGCTATGATTAGGTGGCACTTCTCTCTGACGCGTGACGGTCGCAGATATCGCCGGCAATTTCGAATTGTTGTCGTCGTTTTGATTTCTTGATAACTTGGCAAAATATTTTTTTTATTCTTTACACACGTTTATAGGAGGAGGATTTCCCTTGAGAATGTTTTTGATAGACAAGTTAGCTTATTGACGATGAACTACCAATACCTCTTAACTACCTTTTTTTTTATTTTTTTGTTTTCAATGCCAGTCGACGTAAAATACTATTTCACGTGACCAGGCAAAAGGTCCTAACACGATATTTGACTATTTATCCCATTAAAACAAACAACTAACACAAATAACAAAAACAAATAACACAAATAACTTCTAAATTATGAGACGCTAATTTTGCTGCGAATACCTCCAATCTTCAAGTAGAAATAACTACTATATTATTGTGTGGAAATGCTCTAAAAATATAGATAGAATAGAAGATATTGGTAGTTCATCGTCGTTATACCAAAACCTGTTAGGAACCGGCCATTAGCACAGCATAACTCCAGGAGACAAATTAGGAACACAAAATCATCATAATGATTAATACGTTTCACACCGCAGTTTCCCAAACTTTTGCAATAAGATTAATGTCTCACATCACGAACTCGTTTACGAACATATACCTCTAGACACAAGTAATTACCTTATAACGTGATTTTAATGGACGCCGCTAACTTTGAGCCATCGAGTTATAAATATTGTGCACCTGAAACTTATTAGTGTAAACATTTTGATCGTCATCATATTGATGTGCTAATCGAAGTTAAGACTTTCTCGTAAACGATTATAAAGTAATGAGATTACGACTTTATATCGCTGGAATTTTATAATTACAATCCTCCAGCCAGGTTTTCTTCAGTACCGTCAAACGGGGTGAATAGGGATGCAGGGGTGAATCGGGACGAAACTTTAAAAGAGATTTTAACATTGAAATAATACAGTTTGTTGCCAACAACGGTAGCCGTTTGACGGTATTTAAAGGCGCGTAAGTTATGATAATTTTTCATCTTACCTTTAAAAGACACAGGCTGAGTCACAAACAATGGAACAGGCTATAAACATCACGAACATTCACAATAGCCTTTGCTCTTCATCTGGAGAATAAAGCTTCGGCCACACGCAGCGCATGCAACCACGATCTGTGTATTGTTACCTCTACTATTAATACATGCTTGGAACTTAGTACAAACGATTTTCACGGCGCAGGCGCGGTCCGCGCATGCGTCCACGCTTAATTTCCATAGCTTCACAGTTTAAACACTATTTATTTGTTCTGAAAATACATTGACTCGGTCTGACGTCTGATCAAACTGTTTTAACTGCGGAAAAACATGTGTTACGAATTACAGCAGATCATGTTTTAGTTTTGGTGGGCGTTTTACTTTTATGTGGTTTGATTGTAACTGTAACGATGTTCGAACAGGCATTTGAAGTATCTTTCTAACGGTTGTATAAGTTAAACTTAGTTTAGCTTGAAATATCAACATGTTTAGGAAACTATGAAATTGTAACATGTTATAGAGGTATGAGGAACAGGGTGTAAAGTTCACTCATACTCTATGGAAAAGGGAGGATCCTCCGACCAGACGGGTGTTGTGTCTGGTGGGCAACTGCCCGACGATTGATTTCGGGATGTTGTATATATGCTAGTTGCGCGGTAAACTCTGATTGCGCGATGCAGGATTTTGCGTGACGTCAGTCTGACACGTAGTTCGCATGTGGCGTTGTAGATGCCGCTACATCACTCCCCCCCGGAGACCGGAGGTCGATAGTGGGCTGAGTCTTGTATCTTGCGATGCTTGCCAGGGCCAGTTGAGGTTCCAGTGAGTCGGAACCGGGTGTCGCATAGTTCGCGGTGAGTCGGAACTGTCTGCGAAGATTCCCCAGTGAGTCGGGGTGGCGCTGCGTTATGCTCCAGTGCGTCGGATGTGGTACAGCGCCAAGTTGTGGCTGACTGCTGGCGTCGACCAGGAGAGGGTTTGAAGGCTCTGCTTGTGGACCGGCCGAGAGTGCAGTGTGCTGTGCCAAGGTTGCTGATGAGGCTGAGGGTGATGACCAGGTATGCGCGGTCGCTGCATGCTGGTGGTCAGGATACCCGTTGAAGCCGTGGGTGCTGGCTGGCTGTGTGACTCGCCGCTCTAAAGCTTGCGGAAGTGATGATGATGACGTCACGCTGAAGTAGTTGCACGAAGGCTGCGCTGACGTTCATGTTCGGGGTCACCAGTATAGAGGTATGAGGAACAGGGTGTAAAGTTCACTCATACTCTATGGAAAAGGGAGGATCCTCCGACCAGACGGGTGCTGTGTCTGGTGGGCAACTGCCCGACGATTGATGTCGGAATGTTGTATATATGCTAGATGCGCGGTAAACTCTGATTGCGCGATGCAGGATTTTGCGTGACGTCAGTCTGACGCGTAGTTCGCATGTGGCGTTGTAGATGCCGCTACAATGTTTACATCCATTCCACCATCATTATCATTCTCCTGCCCTCATTCCAAATCATTTGGAGTCGGTGCAATCGGTAAAGAAAAATACATGTTGTATTTTTCTTCCATATTTCTTTATTAGTCGACTTCTCGGTAATCACCTCCTTCCCAGCCATATCATCTTTCACACATTCCATCCATCGTTTTCTTTGGCCTCCCCCTACTCTTTTGGCCATCCACGTTCATACTCAAAACTTTCTTCACGATATTTTCCTCACCCCTACGCATCACAAGCCCATACCATGACAACCAATTTCCACACAACTTTTCAGTCACCGATGCCCTTTCAGACTTGCTCCGTATCTAATAGAGTTTCAACCACAAACGACTCCTACGATTTAAGTGCTGCCGTAGCTAGAAAGCAGTGTCATGAAACACTGTTCTTTTATTCTCCAATGTACCGTGGAAAATCATTAATAAAGCTTATTATTTAAAAGAAAAACAAAA
The DNA here is from genome assembly GCA_917490735.1 of Dryobotodes eremita. Classification (NCBI taxonomy): domain Eukaryota; kingdom Metazoa; phylum Arthropoda; class Insecta; order Lepidoptera; family Noctuidae; genus Dryobotodes; species Dryobotodes eremita. The sequence continues at coordinate 9,168,690 of OU823261.1, forward strand.
CAAGTGGCTTCACTTTTGTGGAATAATTTATGGACAACGAGGTAATTACACGGTTGAATGGTGCCTCAAATCGAGCGTTTTGAGGAGTTGATGTCATGGTCAGGTGGAAAGAGGATATCCTTCTATTGGTACCCGTAAACAAGGTCGTGGGAATGCTAAAATGTACTCAGGCGTGGTATATGAATTATGCTATCGTTGTGTATTAGTGAACATCAGTGGAATCTGACCTACCTAACCACTAAAATAGTGTAGAGTAGAAGGGACCACATCAAAGCTACAATAAAATTGTTTTGTGTGGGTTCCTGTAACTGCTACAACAGTTTCAAGAACCTTTGAAGTTTGAGGAATAATATTGTGGTATGTGATATAGGTTACCTCATGGTAGCACATACGGTACATTGATTTATTCCAGTTTATTTTATTTGCTTTTAGGTCTGCGCCCTAAAAATATTAAAATTAAATGTCTGCGACGCAAAATAATAAATATGTCTTTTCATCAAAAAATCAAAAAAGAAACATATTTAAGTAAGCCAGTAATATTTTATTAACAATTTTGTTCTTCTCATTTCATTAAAATCGGTCTGTTCAGCCACCCACCACACATAACTTCAAAAATTAACATAAAGCAGCTTCAAACAATAATAAGGGCAATGAAATCGTCGTCGGTTACAATCTACCTTCGGTTCCGTCTGAGCTAGCAGAGTGCATCGAAGCAGCACTGCGCAGGAGTCGAAGGAGCATGGCAATCACTGTGCTCACCCCGTGACCGACTTGTAAGAGGGTGCGTTATGCTTCTTGCTTATAGACACAAGTACACAAGTCGTTGTGAGCACTGACCGCAGTTCCTTATGAGGTTCCTTTTTTAAATAAATTTATGTTTTTTTTTGTATTTTGTAGGTGCCTGTAAAAAGGATAATAATTGTTGTAACCTTTCTGGTTATGTGCAGGTTGCTTTAGCGCCATAAGAGAGTTTTTAGGAGTGTTGAATGTTAGACGTTTAAAATAAATATTAATTAACTTTTTTGTGGAATATAAAGGTTCCTTACTTGTGTTTTCGAAATTCTGTTAGATTGCACCACTGTAATAGTAAAAACGCGATCGTAGATTTTTTTTATTAGAGCTCCATCGAATATAATAAATCATTTGTATTGTATTGTGACCAAGACCATACTAATCGAAATAACATCTATAGATGTTATTATTAAAATCAATTATGTTGGATTGTTCCTCGCATTACCGTTTACTCAGCATTACCGTTAATGAAAAGCTGGTATTGTGTCTGTGCATGGTAATGATTTATAGTAGTTGGGTTTACCTACTTAAACTTATACATATAGAACTCCGCATACATAACAAAGAACTCAAAAATTATTTTAAAACAACTCAATTACATTTACAAACCACATACAAAACAATTTCTTGAAATTAAATTATACGAGGAACAATGACATGTAATATGCACTTACGCGGCCAGTAAATCTGGCTCACGACATCAGCAATCACACAAATTGAACTTCCTGCGAGGGGTGACCATACATTACCTCAGTACCTACAGAGGTCTTTGCCCAATTGCAACGTACATTACCGACCAACTCCTTACTGTGATTATCTCCAAGTTGTTTTCTTGGACTAGGGTGTCTACACAGCGTGATTCCTCGACGCACCTTTTTATTCATAATTCTTCGTTTTGCTCTGATGCGCTTTGGTGAATGACCGGCGAGAGTAGAAAAAGTGAATCACAGGAATCACGGTATCTAAACACGACACAACGGCTAACTGATTTTTTCCAACTGTCAGGTTTCGAGGGTCCTATTATAAATCGCTTACTGAAGTCCCTACAAGTGTCGTATTATTAATTCCGAATTTTAAATTAAGATGTCAACTTCGAATATTAATTTCTAAACAGCAAGTGTGGAGGTTCACGTGACATTTATATCGGCCAATCAGCGAACAATTTCTGTAAATGACGTCCAATTACACGAAGGCGTCTCGGTATGCGCCAATTAGGTGTCGCGGCGCGCGCACCTGGCTCACGATTCCTATGGTCACGCGCGTACTTTGATCGTAAATCGTTTCGATGTAAAAGCACATTGTTGTTGTTATTACGTAAATTTCTAACGATTGAGGTCATTGTTAATAGCGTATTGCGAAATATGGCAGTTAACGCATGTTTCAACTTTTATGCCACAGTATAACATATCGTATAAGGGCACTCTGCCAACTTGATTGACTGACAAAGTTATAAACAAATTAACGAACTCCGAATATGAACTTGATAGATTATAAAACCCACATTTTAATTACTCTATGTATATTCTTATTTGGCATGTAGCCTTATTCTGTAGTTTGGAAACGTTTGACTCTGCGCAGTGCACAATTTGGTAACATAATAAATAATGGAGAGGACTAATCAATATTAAAAAGTAGCACAAGTTTGGAAACCTTTATGTAGTTCTTGGCGTAGTTTTTTTTTTTACAATTTGGTCAAAATATTTTTAAACTTGACAATAAATACGACAAAACCTCAACAAAGTCAAACCAACAAAAGCTTCGACCATTTAAACTCAGTTAGCATGTAAACTCAGTTATTTGTCGTACAATGTAGCGGAAGCGGCGATTACTGGCTGCTAATGAGGAAGTAGTAGTTGTGGCGACTGGCGACTACGACTGGCTGGTAATCCTGCGCAGGATATGTGTAGTTATGCTGCGTGTCTTCTATTGTATCTGTATTAGAGAAACAGGAAAGTCCAATAGCAAATAATTGTTATGGAATAATGATTTATTGAGGTTATTTACTTGGATCAGTTGATAACTTCCGTATCGGGAGTTCTGAAACGGTCAAAAAAAGCTGGAGTTGCAACTTCCATAATTTGATTGAATGGTGCGAGTAATTGAACGAAACCAACATAGGCGAGATCATACGATCTTTCCCGGACGCAACAGTTAAAAACACCTTAAAGTAACCGGATGCAATTGTTCGTCTTCCCACTTTTAATAGAGACGAAAAAATCTATACGCATATTAAATAGCAACGGTCATCCATGGTCTGCCGGTCTGTCGAAGACGTGGCTACTGACCCGTCTCGCTGGGAACACCTTGACCTTAATCAATGAACACCTGTGCGAGGGTTCCTTAAGGAATCTTAATCATGGGAATCATGCCAGTTGGCTTAGGGGACAATGTTTATGAGAAAGAACCGTTTCTTGATACGGAAAATTTGCATTGTAGGGTTGGTAAAGTTCAATGGGCAAAAAAGTATAAAAAAGACATCTGCGTGTTTAATAAAATATCCCGAAGAATAAGCGTAATATTAGAGTTGGAAAACTTTACTTGCCTACGGATGATGAATCGTCAAGAGCCCATAAGTGGCAAATACAAAGTTCGTAATATCTCGTCAACAGACAACCACACCTTGTTGACCCGTCAGAGTAAACAACCCTTTTGTGCGCGCGATAATCCCACCAAAATTGCGCGCCAAATGCCAAACATTTGTCAATGGAGTGGCCAACAATGGGCCATTGATGTCGGGCACCTGTAGAGGGGTTCCCCACACGTGACTACATATGCACAGCAACGGTGCTGGCTCACCTGGTGGTGGAACTCTCGCCCCTCATCTACGAGGGGTAGTTGGTGAGTTGTTTTACTCACACATGTCATCGGCGGCTGCTACCGACAGATGCTAAAATACGTTGGTGCTGACATCGATTTTTATTGTTACGATAATTTAATGCGCTGAAAGATTTTTATTAGTTAGTAACTTTTACTTGCGGATTTGGTTGTGTAAAGGTATTTTAATAGGCCATGCTCTGCTGGGTCTGTGATGAACCGATGCGATGGTTAATTTATGACAAAACAGACGTCATAATTTCCTACATAGTAGTTGTATTACGATTGTGTAGAAATATTATGTAACATTTGCAAATAAAGCATTTTCCGTTCTACTATACCAAAAAATGCCAATTTCTTCTATCGCTTATTGAACATGAACACCACTTTTACAGACGTCATACATTGTCACCGTCGATTTTTCTTTGCGGCTTCATTCAATTATAATATATTTAAAACATTAATAATAATGATTAAATGCCAATATTAACCCAGTATCGTTGACCTCCAGGTGTACTCGGGAGCGCTCATAGCATCTGCGCGCGCGCACCGCATCGCGGGATCTCCATTGTTACTGTGTACTGTTATTGTTGGTTATTGTATTGTATTTAACATAATGGATAACTGTTCATGTCCAAATAATGAACATTTTCATTAATTCATAATAATATTAAGAATTTTCAATTCACAAAGAAAAACATAGGTACATAGAGACAAACTACTGTACCTTATTATCTGTTCTATGCTTTATTTCCCTTTCTTTCATATTTTGTAGAAGGTACATCACTCGTTCAGAGCCATTCATAATGAGACACGTCATACCTATGTTATTAACTACCACATAGACAAATCTACAGTAGGTAAGGTGCACGAGATACGCCCCTATATACTTACTTAGTTCATCAAGTATGTTCTCCTTTTGGAAAATAATGGCATTTGCCAACACAAAACCTCCTTCATCTTTAATGATTTATCATTCAATTCAAATTAAGTATCATGTCCTCAAACTATTTGTGAAACACGGGTCATATGAGACGCGTGTGTTCCAATGATTCCCAAGTTCCAACATATGGAATCGGCGTATTTTATATTAAAGTCCTTTTAATTATAAATAAACGACCGATTAACAGCTTATTACACTTAAAATAAAATATTTTATGTGCTTATACCTACTTAGGTTCTTCGTAGACAAAACTTAAGAACGGGTCATATTCGTTATATAGAGCTACTAACGAGTTCCAATAAACACCTGTTGAAATAACACTGAAAACTATCACTATAACTTTCACGAAAATTGGTAGGTATATGTATTATTTACTGAATAGAAATAAAACTCCAATAAACTTATTTATTCATATATTTCACTTAACTTTAAAGCCTGACAACCTTCACAGTTTGCTGATGCGCTGCGCCCGCCGAATCCAACTCCTTCTGTATCTCTTTCTGGATGCACTTTATACATTGTCTTCTCAGCTGCGTCAGAAGATATATTCCCGCCAAGAAGAGCATAATCACAAACAGTATGAGCACGATTAAATCTGATGCCGTAAGTACAACGTCCATTATTTCAACATGTGCGTGGCCACCCATTGTGCCTAAAGATCCGTGTTTAAAATCGTAATTTCTGTAAATAATGAAATATTCAATAGTAGCAATAGTGTTGCACTACATAAAACACGAGGTGTCAGCAAAATATTCAGAATTTGTTGCACAGTGCACGATAAAGCGTAGCGATAGCGATGAAATGACTTCAACGAATTTTGCTTGAAATAAGTAAACATACGAGTATAGTAGATTCACCAATTTTGGTATAAGAGATAAAAAAACTTGAATCAGCGAAAAATTGCGCGGTACAAATTTAGAATTAAGACAGTTTGGTTTTCCAAACCGTCTTAATTACGGTTATAAATACGGCGACATTTCACATTGATTGAGCTGTCATGGTCTCCATATCGTGAAGCACTTTACTTCCGTTGAAGGATTAAAAAGAGCATCAGAAAAACAACTCTTTAGCTGCAAAGTCAGATGCGAAAGCGAGCGGGCAAAAGTTAAAGACTACATCTATGAAACTATGTCTATATAGCTTAGTATCTCCTTGTAGGACATACGCCTACACATAACGAACGGGTGTCGTATTCGTAGATGATTCAACAATACATGCTCCGTATACACAGGAGCTGTTATTCATTCTAAGTGGCCGTGCCCAATACGGTTGCGGCAAGAATTACATACGTAGCATTGCTATCGGGTCGCGACGCCGCCGGCGCCGGCGGCGCGGCGGAGCGGTGCAACTCACGCGCATGCAAAAATGTGAAGCCGCGCTTTAACAACATCGCATTGTTCAAAATGACATATTACCTAAATACGTGCAGGGAATTATACCTTTTATTGTTTAAAGTCGCTGTAACAAGCCCCGTGCGACTGGTGTTGACTTTAAAAAGACCTGATTTTCATAATGATGTAATAACATCGATAATAACTGTATTTAGTAGAGACACACGCATATTGCACTCAGCAGTGATGTCACCTACTTATCTCTTAAGCAGATCCTGTTTTTATCTTCTGCTGTATGAACAACAGGAAGCTATTATCAGGGACACAGTTAACTGACAAATAGATATCAATGGAATATTAGCGAGTGTGTTGTGCAAAGCCAGCTGCGGTCCATTGATCGTGGCATGCGCAGCTGTGCTGACCCGCGATAACCCGCGAGGCGCCAGCGAGCCACGTCCGCGCCTGCGCGCTACGCTCCCCATTCATCTCATATTATTGCGATACCTAATAACAGCTGTTAGCTGCGCTTGCGACGCGATTAGTCTTAATTGTGCGCTATCACGCGTTTCTATGAGCGCTCGCTTATGCAATAAGACCTTAATAAAGATAGTGTTACTGTTAGCGCTGAGTTTAATTGCCAGCCCGAGTGACAATAACATTAATTGTTGTAAATCTATGGCTTAGTGTGTAGAATTATAATGAATTTCTTGTATAAATTATTCTCACAGTTTCACAACTAAATCCATGAATATTCTTAGTAATTATCATAAATACAACGGCCTGCTTGATTAGTCACATCGCAATTAACTCTTGATCACCGTTTTGTTAATTTATTTACGTCTATTTTATGGATGTAAAATAATGTCAAACGCGGACTGTTGCTAATGAAGTCTGGAGGAATAGGTCAATATCGAAATACAGAATCAAAAACTTTGAGTCGAATATTGAATACAACAATGTCTGAAATGGTACGAGGTGATATTTAGATTCAGGTTTATCTGTAAAAACTTTAAACAGTTAATTTGTTTTGGAAGAAGCAAATGAAATCGACGCGTGTTCAAACAAAAACAACTTGTAAAATCGCTACACATCACTTCTGAAATTCAGAATTCAAAAGCTTAATTTAACTTTACTTTTACAACACATAACTATAAACCATTGCTATAAACTTTATAACCCGAGCTTCGAACGAAAGGTACCCGAGATCAAATAGCAGTTGAAACATTAAGATCGCATTCGCAGCCAAAGACCAAACAAACATTTAGAATTCAGGTTTCGAAACTTCTAATCAAATCGACTCCAGACCAATGAAGCATACACGCGCTAATCAGATTTCACCAAACAATCCATTCCATTGGTTATAGAATTCCGCAACACAACACCGGGGCTGGATACGTGGAACCCAACAAAGGCTTTTGTTTCCACGGCAGCGGCAGCGACCCTGCAGTTTATACTTTTTCGTTTATAATACTTTTTCTCTTGTTGCATTCCCAAAGTGCTGACCGAAGCGCTTAGACTTTAAAAAACTGGTTTCCAGACCACTCCGGCCTTAAATGGGACGACTTTGTAAAATTGTGTGACTCACAAAATGGTTCTAATAAAGGAGTTCTGGAATTCACCATCAACGCTGTAAACGAAAATGTGTATCGCTACGAATAAATGTAAGAAACAGCCAAAATATATTGCACAATTACATGAACGAAGAGCTACTAACAGACTGACATTTGAACCCCATTCAAACAATTCTCTCCCAATTAAAAGGCTAGACGTGTTCGTAGGAGCTGAAAAATGTATGAATTTATTCTCCGCTCGGCTAGATCGAGCATGTAACACATAGGTGCACGTTCTAGCACAATAAGCAGGTCAAGTTTCTCGACAGGATGGCGCCAAAACAAGCGCACAGCTGCGCCAGCGCAACTATTTGCGGAAACGTATATCGGATCGCGTAAATACGTGGGCACTGGACCTCAGTCGTGCAATAGTTGCGCTACCGTTAAACTGTCCTCTTGACCGAGTTTGAAGATGAGACAGATATGTCTTAACCGCATTGAAATACCTACATACCTACCTACATCAAATACAAACCTAGTTTATCGTCTTTAGTCAGATTTCGTTATAAACATTCCACACCAAAATATATCGGTTCCAGCTAATCAGTAGGCCACTGCTGCTTATCTCAACAACAGGAAGTTTTGGTTATTATAATTATACTACAATGGCTGTCACCGGCAAGGATCAAGAGACAGCGGCGACCACAGATCGGCGCCCGCGCTGCTGCGACGCTACGAGTATAAACGAGACAGGCAGAAGCTTTATTTGATACAAACCACGGAGACAAGATTATGTGATGCTGGAAACCAAAATATTATGAAAAAACACGGAATATTTGGTTGAAATAATGATGTTGTTTTTGTAGATTTCTCGTAGCGCCTTCGTAGCACTTGCTACGCACAGATTTAAAAATCTAGAAATCGAAGTTAGCGCATCAACTATTGAAATTGATTTTAACTTGGTCATTAATGTCAATTATCTTCTGCAGAATTTAGCTGTCCTGACGAATACATGCTGATTTGTCGTTTCAAAACCATAAATACTATTTCGAGAAGTCAGACTGATGCTTCTAACATCGTCTTATTCTTCTATTGTGAGTTTTAAGATGCGCTTTGGCCATAAAAAATGGTGGGTCGAGAATTTAGAATATTTGAATCAGCTAGAACTTGTTAGCTTAGCTCAAACACCTATTCAACTGTAATAGAACAGTAGCAGCAGTGTGTGTAGGAGCGGGTATTCTGACACTCATTACTTAGTGGCTTGGCTCCATCAAAACGAATTGTTTACTGGAACCCTGCACGTGTTCACTGTGCGCAGACACTAGCTAATAATTGTGAGATATTTATTCCGTGCATTCCGCTTATTGTGACTGTTAAGATGTGATAAATACTTCTCGAATGGTTCGAGATATTCACGATGTTGATAATGTATCTAGGGACATTGTCGTTTCATTTGAATATAAATTATGGAATGATCTTATCAATGCTGATTGAGGGGTAAATGCAAGGCAAGCACGTATATAAACTAAATAAGATTAGTCACAGTGGATAGAGTAAGAAAGATTAAATTGTAAAACATCTTACGGTAACTTATTTTGTTAATTTACTTAACACACACGTATTCAACATTGAAATTAATGGAATATTCTCATTATAAATACCATTTATCATGTTCATTATTTTTGTTAGCATTCCTGCTTTATTAACTAATTACAGAATGATTCGGCCTTGCAAGGCTGGTCAAACCAGTAACCACATTGTACTCACTGAAACCAACGCGCAACGTTCTAAGTTCTTAGAGCTTGGGTTTCGATAACGAGTTTCTAATTTCAAACATTATTTTAATCGATTACGATAAATCGATGGAGTTCGATTTATATTCGCATTTACGTTTCCGTAGCTGATATGGAGGTAATGGAGTTGGTTACTATGTTGTTACGAGCGTAATTGCTTTTAGAAATGCTTACGAACTACTTACTTCTTAGAATGCTGTTTCTATATTAAACTACCTCCATAACTTTACGAAAGAAATACAGAAAAATACACAAGAAGGTATTTTTTCGTAAGGGATGACCTCTGCCTTACCGAATTTTGTTTTACAAATCGATACCTTTTGTAAATAAAACAAAAGCCGAACGAAACGACAGTATTTTTTTTCTTTTTTCTTAAGTATTTTTCTTAAACCCAAAGAACCTTGGAAGATATTTATAAATGTAATTTTGAAGTATCAAGATGTTATCAGTGTTAATAATTCCCCGATTAAAGTTTAAGAGCCGTATAGATAGGTCAGTGCGATAATAGTGCTTTAGTGATATTGCACCATCTGCGAAGCAGTATAAGTGACACTTCCAAATTATATAGGTATTCAAATTCTGAAATATTTTAGGACTTCGTACTGTATAAAGACGTAAGTATTTTACAATACCTAGATAAATAATTCTTATTTTCTTCGTCTTTGAAATGCTTTTCAGTACAGTCAGTTTTACTTTCATTTCGTGGTAATTTGTTAGGTATGCTGCAACTAATACATAATTGAGGAGTAGAGGCTTTGGATTCTGTAACATAAATGACACATCAACTCAACGATAAACTAAAATCGACAGGAAGTGCCTTTAAGTTATGCTTCCTACTAATTCTTTTTTGATAGAAAATCTTCAGACTTTAGTGAAGTCAAGGCAAATGCTAGAGTTACAACATTTGAAAAGCCGGTTGGTGACCGCAAAGCTAAGCAATGACGCTGAAGCTTGCAACCAGCCTTAGGACCTGAATTCTATTCTAGAAATAGATCAGGTGAAAGAAAAACAACGTATAAATAAAGAACTCCTTAGCAACCGCGAAAATAAACCATATTAATTAAATCAAATAGGTATAATATACCTACGTAACAAATTAATAAGTGTGGAACAGTTCGCAACGGCCTTGCCATGTAACTGTTCTGCGGTTGTTGGGAATAACCCGAGTCATTATGTAAATCAACGTATATATTTCGTGAATCTCATCTATGCCAGCTGTTTCATTATACATAGGTATCTATTTGTTTATCAATAAAAATATTTTGCAACTTTAATGTGTTTTCGTCGGTACCTCAGCTGTGCCAATGTCCAATTTGTACGCGGATGTGGTCGGGATGAGAACAAGTCTTGTATCTACGTACCTACGAATAATAGTTCCACGAGCACTTAGCGCTCCCGGTAATGATTGCATCTTCAAATTGTGCTTACAAATGACACGATGATTAAGACTCTAGCTGAATATCTTGGCTTTATGATTTAGATATGCAAAAATTATGAGAAGAGATTATCGTTTCTGTGAAATGCGGTCGTAGAGTATTTTTCCTGAATCCACTTGGTGAAATTACGCCAAACTTATTATGATAATATAATAATCGTTGGCCGCAATGCCACGTTTGACCCCAGTAATAAGTATCTGCAATACCGAAAGCTTTTACAGAAGTTGTTGGAAGCCAACCAAATTTAACAGGATGTTAGTTCTAGTTCATGATTATACCAAGTTAACATTAAGGATTAAATAATATTAATACCGCAATTTATGGCGTAAGGTCAAACGTCAACGAATAATAAAGAACGCGGACCCAGGTGTTCATTATCCTAAGGATCTGTAAAGAATACCTGCCCCATATAGGTACATCTAGAATATTATGCTAATTTAAATTCACATAAAACAGGCCAGATCGAGCAGATAGCGCGAATACTCAGGTGTGAAGATTTGGGTGGATCGAGTTCGCAGGATCAAATGATTAAATTTATAGCCTTATGAAGCGGAATTCGTCTAAATGTATAATGGAAATAGTACTAATGAGGTCACATATTTATTCCTCGACTGTGGCCTTGTACCTGGCGTCTTGCTGGCGCTATCTCGGTCACTTACCATTAGCACCCGGAACTGGCCACATCACTAGTAGTAGTGCTAAACTTTTTACAGCCTCCGCGCATTGCCTTCATATTTTTACCGTACTACATTAATGCCGTTGTGTAGAAAGTTAACTTTTTCGGCACATGACTTGCATGGGTATGCAGCTGAATATAATTCGAAACTTTATATCTCGCTGCTATCATCTTTGAGTATGTTGATTTAAGGATCGTCTTTCGACTTATCAAGAACAAGAGATCATTTAAGATAAGAATGATTTATCTTTAGAAGAATTTGAATTATGGAATGTGTGCATCCATATTCTCGGATGAAAAGAGAAAGATAAAAATATTAGGAAATCCCCAAATTACGAAAGCGTCTACAAAATATTGTCATATCAATCGATTATGTATTGAAACAACATAGAATGAATAAAATTAGTTAGAACTAATAAAATGAGGTGCTATGTCGATTGCTTCGCAGCTGCTTTGTTTGTGCAGTTAATTTATTTAAATAGGCTTTAATGATTTATGCTGATAGCTTATGATTTTTTAGTAGTTTTTGCATGTGTTAACTTGTCCACGAAGTTAATTAATTTCATAAGCACGACTTGATGCGAATTTGCTATGACTACAAGAAAACTACAAGATTCGTATACTTATCTACATGTGACACAGTTTCATGGCTATCTAAGTGACTGACTTACAGATAATGCAAAGTTTGTGTTAGAAAATGCAAACACACACACTCACGCAGGATTTTTAAAATGCCTGGAGTGTTCAGAAAATCTGAATCGCTGTTTCCGAAATTTACGTGAAAAAAGCAAGGTCGTGTGCAAATAAAGTAAAATAAAAAAACAAGGTCGTGTGCAAATAAAATTAAAATAAAAAGGCGGGGCATGTAGCGCGATTGACAGACGAGCGATGGACCATAAGATTGAAATCGTGGAAAGGCCCAAAAGGGAAATACTACAGAGGAAGACCGTACAAGAGATGGTTGTGTGCAAAAGCAAGTTTTAAATACATTTTAAATACATACGTTGAAGTAAAAGACTATGAATAAACATGAACATTTATTCATAGTCTGTTCATGCTAGTGCATGTTGTTTCAATAAGATCTGGGTTCTCGTTGTGCACAGTGCTAATCTTTGACCCTACATTATGGTCCCGGCCGGGTATGTGGTAACTATATCTATATGCCTAGCATACCGTTTATCTAACTAAATAATATCTGTAAGTAGTATAATAGGAATTCTGCTGTTCCCTTGAGTACTTATTAATGTTACGGATTTTTTTTAGTTGCATAAAAATGTAAGTAAAAAGCTTTTTAAAAACAAGCTTTTAATTAACTAAAAAGTACTAAATAAAACTTACGTTAACATAGAACATTTTAATATTTTCTTAAAAGCTTGCGGTTTATCTTAAAGTGTAAGGACGTTCACGTCTCAAGCTTTTAAGAAAATATTAAAGTTCTATGTTAACGTAAGTTTTATTTAGTACTTTATAATTCATTAAAAGCTCGTTTTTAAAAAGGTTTTTATTTACATTTTATTTTGTACTTTTTAGCATTAGAATTTTTTTAAATATCTTTTTATCACCTTCTCTTGAAAGGTAATCGTAAAGACAAATCCAACGAACCCAAACACGCCTTTACACAAGTCATGGTGTGAAGCCATCCGAGTTGCACTATCCAAGTCATGCCATACTTTAGAACTGGCTATCATCATAATTTAATGAGTACTTATACAAAATTTTGTGCATGTGCTGTGTTTCGTATGTGTGTGTGGCTTCATACGAGAGATCTCTCGTATGAAGCCAATCCTGGGTGCAGCAGCCAGATCATGGTGAACTTTAGAGCGAGCTATCATAATTAATTACGTAGGTATATAAAATTTTCGTGTCTGTACCGTTGACCGTTAAGGAGTTCCTTCGTCTGGAGCCTATCCTGGATGTAGAATCAGGTATCATGCATTGTAAAAATTCAGTGTCTTCCAAACAGAATCAACGTGTGAAATTTCAAATCCGTAGGACGAGGAAGTGGTTTTAATTCAGCTTGCAAGATTTGGCCCGAACCTACATACATACAAACATTGCTACATACATACAAGGAAAGCTTTTCAGATTCAGTACCACAATTTGATATCTTATCTATCTATCTTATCTATCTTCTTGCAAAATTATGTAAAACAAGTATTAACATTTTATTGTTAAATATAAATTCAAGGTAAGCTCTTATCTCAATATTATCACAAATGTGCCCTGCAGCAGTTTTATTACTTTCGTTGGCTCTAGAGTTGAGACTTTTTACATGCAAACTTGTTAAATTATTGTCGATATAATTTTAATTAGAACAAAACCAAGATTAACTTTTCTCGATACAGTCTATGAATACCACAGAACTTATTTAGACGTAATATTCTGTTGCCCACTCTTACCAAGGGGTATCGTGTTACCCAGTAACTGGGTTGTGGAGGTCAGATCGGCAGTCGCTTCATGTAAAATACTGGAACTACATCTGGTAAGATTGGAAGCCGACTCCAACAACTAGCTTCAACTTTCTGACTAACTGACCGACTCTTTGACAATTCAAAAGTGCTTGTAAATGGTTTAATTGAAATAAATGGTTTGAGTTTGAGTTTGAACATAGTTGGGAAAAGACTAGGCAGATGATGATTCATTTGCACATTTGCCACTACATAAATAAATTGGTCAAAACAACATGACTTTTCAACCCAATTCTACATAGAACATCGAGAGACCACAAAACCCCATTATTCAAGCAAGTAAACCAGCACAAGATGACATAAATACATACAAAGGATACAATTATGAGTGTAGTTAAATACCTGACCTTACATATGACTAAGTTAATCCCACCGCCGATGTTTCCGATCGTAAAAACTTGCAACAACGCACTCTGTCATACACAACCTAATTTATAGACCTGGCAGACCTAATAACCACATATTTTCAGGGCAAAAACCAATCTGCAAAGGATTTCCGTCCTTAAATATAAGATGTTAAAGATATGCCTATGTTTTTTGGACGTGAAAAGGTTGGCAAAGATTTAAGAGCGACACACTCCTCTCGAATAAGTTTGATGGTTATTTTACAACCCTGTTCTAATTACGAGGTTTCCTCTCGGATACTAGGACACGACGAGCCGATTGTTTGTGGCCACATTAAAATGGTGTTCATACAAAAACTTTATGGGTGTTCCTTGCATTAACTCTTTGTTGTTAATTAGTTTCGCGACTGTTTTTCAGCTCGTTTGGGTAATAAAAATAGTTCGTTATAAGTAAGTGCTTCAGTCTCTGTAATTACTAAGGCTGTGCATTTGCCTGTGCTCATAGTGTAACAAAATCTTTATTAAAAAAATATCATTTCGACTATGTAACTGTCTACAAGTACCTAAAATCTTCCGATTTTCTGTTTAACTCAGCTAACTTTCAAACTTCCCAACAGCTAACAAAACTTTAATGACTATAAGTTACTAATAAAACTTTAATTACTACTTAATTAGTTACTATTTTGCGATCGACAACCAGCAATAACACAAATTAAACCTACCTAAGGTAGGTACTGTTCTTTATACTTACAGGCAGTGCTGCCAGCAAGTTAGGTAATTTAGCGACGATTTTATCGCATCTGTAACAGTTTAGATAATTAATTTATTGACAACTGTGCAGTATTACAATCAGTGTAAGTAATTTGTCGTAATTTTAGCTGTCAGTCCTTGTCGCCAATTAATTAGTTGTCGAACTAATTATATTAACGGGTCGTCTAATCTGTGGCGATATTCCGGCCCCACAACTGCATTCCGTTTAAAATTCAATATATTTTGCCATAAATATCAGATTTTACGAGCCAACATCCAGACACATGTCAAACAAATTGTTGACACATTTAAAATGTGACGAACCCACTTAAATAAAAGATTACAGTTTGGTGGAAATATTGCATAAAACAGGAGAAAAAAAAAAGTATTCGAACAACTTTTTTTTCCATAAGGAGTTCCAGATACTGAACGAGAAATCTTTTATGGCAAGTTTGAAAGTGCGTCAACCGTTGCAAGTTTCTCGAACACCGATTCAATGCACATCATATTTTTTACCTGTAGTAACCCAGGTTAGATCAATCAATGTTTTAACCTAAGTAAATCAGTAACTCCCGAATCTCAATAAATAGGTATCCAGTGATATTTCAATGACAATAAATTGGATCAGCATTGGACAGTGCAGCTGCCGTATACACGTGCGATGGTCACGACCGAGACATGGTCCCTCACGGAGTTGTGATATCACGACAACAAACCCTCGTTAATATTCAGCAGTTGCTTTACTTTTTTTAAAGCAAGCGTGCATTCAGATCTTGTGTGATAAAAAAGTAAACATGACTTTGTCCGGTGACGTACGTGGCCACTGAAATTATCGTTTTGTAAAAGAGCAGCGTTAAGGCTCGTACACACTGGCGCGACGCGACGCCCGACACAAAGGCACCGCGTATCGGGCGACGAGCGGCGCCTTTGTGTAGCGCTGTCGCGTCGCGCCTGTCTGTGGGAGCCTTTATACTATCAGTATGGAATTAGTGTACATTAAATGTGTATGTAAATAGCCAAGAGCAATAGGAAAAACTTTGGTGAACGCAGCTACAAACCTTTACCGTTTGACGATTTCTCGGAAGAAACATTACAATAGTGTTCAAAACATGTGAATGGCTTATGATAATTTATCTTCAATCAGGCAAGCCGTTATTAATGAATGGTTAATTATGCTTTTACTTTCTAGACACAACAACAGCTTCACAAAAACATTCCACATCAATATCATTAGGTAGCACGTTTAACTGCGCTGCGCGGGCGCAGGTCGGAGGTTGGGGCCGCGCGGCGCCTGCGTCACTCCATCAACTTGCTAATTCATGCCACTCTGGCCAGCTGGCCGCGCGCAAAACAACCGTGGCCCTTTTTTATCTGGAATAATACATACATTTAAATTTCACACCTTGTCATACACAGTACATTTACATACATTAACCACCTGACGAAAAATTTATTTATTATATTCAATCTGATTATGTAATCAGAGCGATAATATTCTTAAAGAATTCAAATTGGAAGCTAAACATTAAACTTAAATGTTAAATAAAAAGTATAAACATTAAAAGTTTCCGTAAAAACAAAACGTTAAAATGCCAATCAGTAGGTAATTGATCAATTTTGTAATTGATACAAACCAAGTTACAGATACGAAACTGAAAACACAACAACAGAAGAAAGCGGTCAGAAAGAATATCGTGGTCACGTAAAATAGTCAGCGACCAAGAATATTTCAGTCTGCAAAACAAGTAAAGTGAGTGCAGCAGATGTTTACAAACACTGACAGAGCATCCGAGGGCTGCGTCTGCGCGGCTTCAGGGCACGTGTGCTGACATCCCTAACAGTAACCAGAACTACTATTTATGTTCAGCGCTTGTCATAGGGTGATGCTGTACAGCGATTATTTGTTACCCTGCACTTTTGATGGAAGTCTGAATGACTGGCATCTGTTGAACACAGCTTACTCATTAGCTAAGACATAAAATTGACGAAAGATTTTCACTGTCAATTTCCCACCACGATCTAAGTAACTGCAAAGTATCTGTTTTCAATTCGGAGTCGTTCTTCGATATCCATCGTTTTTAGCAAACATTAATTTGTAAATCATGGATAATGCACAGTACAATAGATCCTTTGATGTTTCAAATTGTTTCGTGACTACCGCCTTTTCGTCTACCACAAAAATCAATTGTCTTCCATGTCCATTTTGGCCATGAACATCCAAGTATGTTCAGCAACGACTTATAAAAAGTAGCTACCTAGTTAATTTGCACACCATCAGACCTTGGCCCCGGAAGCACGTTTCCTCCTTTGCATATAACAATGGTGGATCATTGTCCAGTTGGACGATTGCGTCATCGACACTACTTGTATGGTCCCAGGTGTAAACGGACTTAAAGCTTTTAACGGAATGTAGGTACTTTAGCTTTTCGTATTTGAGTGAATCGTGAGCGTGAAGCTGTGCGTGCTGTTTTACGATGACGACGATTTTGACGATGTCCATAGTTACATCAATAGAAAGAAGGACCGATGAAAATGAATGCCACTGTTATTTATGATGTAATCAAACAAATATGCGCACTGTAGCAATTCCACGATATCTTAAGTGGGCCTATCCTCTTAAGGCCATTATTGCGCCTGATAACGATAATTCTGAATAAAGAAACTGTAATGGTAGCAAGTGACGCCATTTTGTTTAATCACTTATCAAAGTGATTACGACAAAACGACAGACCTTAGATGGTTTTATACAGGAAATCTCAAGAATCAGATGATTCGACGAGGATGCCAAGACTCTTCAAAATGGTTGAGCTGAATGGTGCTAATCCATACATCATGTTCGTAAACGGGCGGCGTCAGTAGGGACTGGTCATCTCTTAGCTTATTTTAATTTCTGAATTGTATTCTTTTTGTTTTTATATTTTTTATTACGGACGCTTTTAACGTGCACGTCTTTCTACATCCTTCTCACATGTATAATTTACCATCATGTATAATTGATCAACATGAATGATGTAACCAATTTTATGTAACAATGTTTTGATTTAAAAGAGTATCCGTGGAGTTTCTTGCCCGTTCTTCTCCATAGGTACCTACTACGCTTTGGAATGGGCAACTAGCTTCATCTTTCTGTCTGACCGACCCCTTTACAATTCAAAAGTGCCTGTAATTGGCTTATTTGAAACACATGCTTTGAGTTTGAGTTTGAAGAGGTTAACTTTGTAACGCCAAAGATGGCAGATATGTGAATATTATGTAGAAATATACATATGCTAGTGTACAATTGAATTCAGTCTATTGTTAGCATCTGTTAGAATTGCCAGTTTACAGTCGGTGAGTACAAAGGGCCAGTATCGCGGCATCAAGCGATGCCATTGTCACCGTACGCGATGCGCGTGCGCTATCTGCGATTGCTTGTTACTCGACGTGACGTAGATCGCGAGATTACTCCGGTGACGTCATCATTGTCCGATCAGATTTTTCAGAAAAGCTTTCGGCATTTAAATTGAAGAGACCAATGTGATAGAGAGTTCGTAAGTTGTATATAAATTTTATATGTATAGAAACCGCTTAACTGGTCCAATTGCTAAAACGATACCATTTCAGACACTAAAGTGTTTGTAATGGTACGGTTTCCATCTAGTTATTATATTTTATGTTACGATATTGAAAGCGTTTGTGTATTTTATAGAAAACGTTTAGTTAATAGTAACATTAAGATCTCCGCAGGCACATTTCAGATTATAACAGTACGTACCGGTTTTAAATTAAATAACCATAAAGACGCTTTATGTTGACTTTATTTTCCAATTTTCTTTTCCATCTCCATCAATTTGTATAGAGTATGTTATATGCGACATAATCGTAGAATTATTAATAGTTTTCCTTCATCATTATTATCCTCCTGCCCTTTCCTCTTATTCGGCCTAGCATTTCTTATTCTTCTTAACATCCTTATCAGCTGTCATCTCAATATCAACCCCCTTTGTGGCCATATGCTCTTTAGCAGAATATAGTTTTCATCTGAGCCCAAATCCATAACCGCCTCAGACTCTGTTAACAACGTGCTATGATCAATGTTTATTTTCGAAATCCTTTTTGTTGCGTTATGATATAGTCTCGAGCTTTATTACTCATATGACCTGAAACAACATAGTAGATAGCGAATCAAAGCAAACACTAGACAGTGCTTGCATGTTCAAAATGTGAGCACATGTGATGATCAATCTGTACAGCCCGTGGCTCCACAGCGGTGTCGCTGTCGCCGCCTGCGCCTGCGCAACTCAATGCGCCCTTGTCTTGCACGCACATGCGATGCCCACATGCGCCAATATTTTGGTACTTCGAAACGGAGATTCGTGTATATATGCTCCTTGGTCTATAACAAATGAAACACGCAAATATTATTTACGAGTTTACGAGCCCATTTAGATGGCCTGTGATAACTAAAGGATATAAATCTTAAGAACCATTAGCTTTTTAACTACATGGTGAATCATAGCCATGTCAAACAAATACCACACCGAAGTACATGGGCGGTTTAGTCACAGATAGTGTTAAGTAACTTGAGTACGTAGTAAAACAACGATGTACGCACATTCAATAAAGAAACATGACTAAATATTTACATGATTAGTGTTTAGCTACAGCACATAATGATGTCAGCTACCTCCCATAAAAAAAAATACAAATTCGCGAGTCACGACACTTTTATGCAAACTGGACACGCGTGTAACACAAAGCCCGGGTTCGTCCGGCCGGATGTAAATGAATATCATTATATACCAAATGAATGATTATTTTTAACGACAATAGTAGACGTCCATAAATATTCTTGACATTACCATACAAATGTCATACTTTATAACGAAGTCTTCACGCTAAAACAGATAGACGTGAAGCTAATAAAAATTCTTATACGTACAATTCAATCTCAGATTGCAAATTTATTGTTATTAGCTTTTTTTGTTCAATCAATCCATCGACATTTAGAATCAGGTGCTTTGATAATAACAATAAATACTGCGCATTATTTATTAATGAGGCTAATAAGGATCTAGATTAATATTAACTTATGTAAGTTAATATTATGTAATAAAAATGCAAATTAAATGCACGTCTCATAATATTGCGAAAGAGAAAGTATCAAGTCAGCTTGACACCTCAGAAGTATATTTATAAAACGGGTAAAAACTGTCCAGTTAGTCACGGCGATACGTTCAGTCCCAGTGATATAGAGTTTCGCCTTGTCACTCCGTCGCCCTGTCTCGACGACGCCAATTCCGACGTTTTTAGGTGAACTCGAAAATATGATTGGATGTATTTATAGCTGGCCAGCGACACTTCAGCTATTCTTCATAATTAGCTGGAAAATTTATTAGCTGGAAAGCGCTTTACATTTTAATAGATAGTTCGGAATTCAAAGAATTAATTTAATTTTGTAATAGATTGCCCTACATATTTCATAATTCAAACGACTGAAACCCCTGAAGTTTCGGTCTTTATATTAAAAATCACAAAAGCTTAGTCTTCAGACTGATTAGTCACATGACAACAATTTTAAGTACATACAATTTCGAAATTACTGGAAGTCAAAACTTTTAACGAGCCGCCCCCCGTCACCATGTGCAAAGCAGATTCTTGGTGTTCCATGACGATTGCCCAAAATCCTGCAGTCCACATGGACGTGAGAACCCAAGAAACATTTGTTGGTGAAAGAAACACTCGTTTATATATTTTTACGATACGCATCTACTACGGAAACATATGGGGATTTGTAGCGGGGCGGGGCTTATTGGGCATTTCCAATTGTTTTACAAATAAGCGCTTGTAAAGTCAGATGACTTTATTGCTAAACATCTGCTTTCTTAAAACGCAAAACATGTTGGAGTTGAAAAGTTTTGTTTTTTCCAGCTTTTTCTTCGGTGGGAATCTTTTGAGCATTAGGTATTATAATTTTGAACTCGTATGTGTTAGATAACTGTACTTTTTTATACAGTAAAAAACTTACACTCTCCTGCCATTGAATAATCACATAATGAGTTGTATAATTTAGTCCCGAACGAATACATATAGAACTGTAGAGCCACCTGGGTAGATGCGTAGGATTCACCAGATGATACACAGCACACGTGCTCGCAGCTGTACGCACGATCGCACGTGTGGGTCTCAACATATCCTTGAATTTATGCGCTCCTAGTACAATATGCCTTATTGTTAAACGTTTTATTGTTCGCCAAAAGACGATTATCTATCCTCGATTTGTTAGTAAGTTTCCTTAATCGGTTCAGGTAAATCTATGTTATGGAATTTTCTGTCCAAGTTACAAATGATTAAATCCGTTACTTATTCTAAAATTATGAAAAATATTTCACTTTCGATAACAAATCGCATGCATAATGTCCACTAACGGATCTGTAGAAGGAATTACCTACTTTTATCAGTGAATGGATTACAACTCCACATGTAAATCTTATCGCTAGCTATTCACAATTTAGTACACTATGCAGTTGTGGTCTCGAAACTAGAGCATTTCCTTATTATGTTCAATAAACTATCTGAAATCCACATTCATGTTAGTTACCTACTTACGTAACAAGTTCATAGTTGTTGTACCGGGCTCATAACAATCTAATGAATATGCTCCGGGATTACCTAGCCACATAATTAGGCACAAGAGCTACCTGCACAGATTGATAACGTTTGGAGTACTGTTTCAACACTATGCTATAGCAATTAAGGTACCGTATCGCGACAGTTGCGATTCTTATTACGCTGATACGCTATCGCAGCACATCTGTCGACTCGGCCTCATGGTTATTACGCCGGAGGATTAAGGCAATGTATGCGATTTTGATGCGTCATCTAATAGTGTTGTAGGCCATGTGTCATGTTTGTTTAGCGAGAGCAAACCTTCTTTGTTAGTTCAATGACCTTTAATGTCCATTGCAAAGATTTCCTATAGTCGAATACAGTTTTCTGTTGAAAACTGTTTAATATTGCTTATTTAATACCTTTTACCTCTGCTGATTTACTTTAATGAGGTTATATGATTTAATTGCTTTTCAATAACCAGTAGGACACTAACAATTGTTTTCCTTTGCAAAGCACCCGCGTTGTAACACGTACTGATATACATAATATAATGAAGATTTTTTAATTAATGTTAAAAGCTTCTGAAGTAGTATGAAAACCTACAAAGGTCGCAGCGCAGCCTTCATGGAACACAACTTCGATTATGATGTCAATTTTTTTAAGTCCACATTATTATGTGCACAACGCACACATGCACATGATCAGCCTATAATGTTCCCACTGCTGGGACACAGGCCTTCTCATGTGAGAGGGTGTGGGCCTTAATCTACCATGCGGGCCCAGTGCGGAATGGGGGAAGCACATGTCTTCGAATTTTTGGTTCTAGACATGCCGGTTTCCTCACGATGTTTTCCTTCACGGTTTTGAGAGCAGTGTTGATGATATTAAATACACAAAGTAAAGTGCCTGCCTGGGTTCGAACTGACGACCTACAACTCGTAAGTCGGGGCCGACACCACTAGGCCACCACTGCTCTCTTATTATGTGCACAGTGTACAGTCACGAGCACTAATAAGTCAACACTTGGCAACTTTTAATAGCGTTTTTTTCGTGAAATAACTACTGCAACGTTGAAATGCGACATATTTCATAAACCTATGGGTTCGAAAATACTATGTTCGTAACAACATAAACTTTCATTAAAAAAAAAGGAGAAAACCGCTTTTGAATTTAGCCAAGTGCATACATATTTATGCTCGTGACTGTACTCAATAAATAATCCAAAATGCACTAAACAATAATGTACTAAATTACCTACAAGTGACTGAGCTTATCCTTATCATTCACGAAATTCGCAAAACATAGGAAGAGTACCTTATACGCAGAAACAAATAACATAATTAAGCAGGTGCAGGTGATAACTGGTGATGACACACTTTGTGCCTAATTCGTACCTAGTATCACACGTGGTGCTGCAGATAACAATGATTTACTCATTAGATTAGCTCATTATCTAAAGCCGGCTTAACCACAATAGGCACAATATACCCTTGCACCTGAATGTACTGACGAATTCGGGTCACATGGTGCGAGCCTCAGAACATTAGCCCACGTCGTTTTACGATTACGGCCGGTACATTCGATAAAAATAAGACAAGGCTGTTGTTTGAAAATATGAACATGAATTCACGATTGTTGATTATTTTCATTACGTATTTATTATGCTATGATAATATTAGATACCAGATTTTCCAACCTGTACGTTTTTACTTACGCGTAAAGGCTCCTGCAAACAGGCGCGACACAAAGGCACCGCTCGTCGCGCGACAGGCGGTGCCTTTGTGTCGCGTCGCGTGTCGCGCCTGTTTGATGGAGCTTTAAGTACAACTCTTATCGTTTTACTACCTAACAGAAAAGTCTCAAAGAGAAATAAGAAAATCAAATTTCCCTAAGTGCATTAAACAATATTCATAAAAACGATTAAGAAAAACCGAATACAGAAGCTCAACTGAAATCAGAGGATTGCACGAAAGCTTCAGCTACCACATAAACAAACCGTGACAACGTTATCACCGCTCCCCATGTGCGACTGTTCTCTGATAACTGCGCCAATGTGTCGCACAGATTTGCGAACTAGCTTCCTTACACGTGCACCGGTATGGGAACAGAACCCAGCAGTTGCAGCGCACATGGCGACATAACGACTGTTTTATGAAATGTTTTACAACTAGCGCTTAAATGGCTTTCTAAAGAAAGGTGATCGCCAAATGTGGCCAACGTTTCCGTCAAACGGAACGGCGCGGGCGGCCGCCAATAAACTGGAGTAATAAATGTCTTATTGTTTCCTTATTCCTCATAATTGTTAGGTGGCGGTAATTATTTGCATCTGCGCATAGTGCACACGTGTGTCTATTCTAGTACATTTGGTACACGGATGTCATTGTCTGTGGATATGATCTTTGTACTGACCACAACCTCCGCTCAGGTGTTCAAACAAGTAAAATCCTTTTGCTTACATCTAAACTAATATTATAAAGAGAAAAGACTTGATTCTTTGTATGTTTTTTTGCTACGCTTTCACGCTAAAACGGCTGAACGGATTTGGATGACATTTGGCACATATGGAGGCAAGGAAGAAGACACCTGGAGAAGGACATAGGTTACTTTTCATCCTGGATCGCAAACGAAGTCGCGGGCAACAGCTAGTTTGTAATAAAAACATTATATTTTACTTTTGTAAAGGATTAGACCGGCAAGTATAGCCGTGTGAGAGAACTCTATGAAATTGAATAATTGTGAGCTTTCACCAAATCACAACCAATGTGGTAAAACTGCTACTAAATAACAATTTATGTGAAACCCTTGTCATCAACCGGCTATTTAACAAAAGATCCTAATTTATTTTTCAATTTGGAAGATTTCCGTACGGCATAAAAACTTCTTCAGATTACTCAATCATTCAGACTTATTATTGAACTCAAAAAGAAAACTTATAATAGATTGAAAATGTGGAGCGCGTGTAAAATGAGGTGGTCGAAAATAACAGTCGTTTGACGCGAACAAATGAGTGGAGAGACAGGAGGCTGTGGCCGGACACCTGTGCGAGAGTCGGTCACAACTCACACCACTCTCAGTGACGAATGTTCGCGACGTCATTACGGCGCCTCCACCAGCTTATTAGTGAGTCCATAGTAAATGACCGTGCGCCGCTAATCGTAGTTCTGTCAGGTTTAAGAATCAATCTTCGATAATAGCATGGCTTACGATAATCTTTCCAAAAGACCTCGTTCAAAAGTTTGCTATTCAATTTGAATGTACCTACAATCATGATTGCTGTTCGCACAGTACCAAATGTCAACAATAATAAAACATCGTATTAACATGCCGTATAATAAACGTATGTACTCATCTACAACGTCCATGAATGACATTAACGAAATGACTCCTAAAAATAAGACGCAGATAAATGACAATCTTTTCAGACATAATAAACGGAAAGCAAAGGTGATCTCCCTAATCAAGTGTTGTACAAAAGGCATACAAAGTATTCCCGCGGTCCGGTTCGTATCGCACGTATTAAATTATGCAAGTAATAAAATCCTATTCTGTGTCCGCTACAAAGCTGTCCCTCTCAAGCACGCAATTTCTCAAAACATTGTCGCATCATTTTTCATTGCATCAATCAGCCCGCTTATGTGGACCGCTCTTGCGATGTCTAGGGCTGGCGCGCGCGCAGAATTCGGAAATTAAAAATAACCTTTCTAAATATTTGCACCGGTTATGCACTGAGCTCTTGCTTAGGTATGTAAGTTATGCTGATATTAAAAACAAACGAATACATCATGATGTTATCTATGATTCATGTCTACAAAATATTTACCTATTGATAACTCAAACGAAGTAACGATATTCTGATTAATGAGATAAGGAATTTAACGACTGAGTTTTATGTGTAATGTTTCCTCCTTCAAATGTTAGAAGACAAAATGAATCCTTCAAGTTATTTCTGAGACACTTGTTATGCAAACAAGGCACGGTGTACAGTTAGATAGCATCTCCACGTAGACCAGTAAAACTGTATGTACGTGTTTAGTATAGTGAGTTTCAAGAAACACTATCTGGCACATCCTTGATAAATCTCGCAGAGTTGTCTCATCAACTGTTAAATAGAGTGTGAGCCAATGAATATTTTTATTGACGCGCCTGACGAGTTTACATCGGATCTTGACGTCTGCGTCGCATCTTGGACTTACAAGCTCTCATTCTAATTTGAATCTAACTGGACTAAGTTAAGATACGTTTTCAATCACTGGAGTGAAACGATAATTTGGCAAATAAAATTGGATGTTACGGTCAGCAAAATAGAATTCAAAATCCAAAATGTCTATAAACTTAAACGTAATTCAACACGAAAGTCATCAAATGTACGCAAGCGAGATCTGCGGGATGATAAGTTCCTTTCTTGTCCGTTTCTTATGCAAATATTGACACAGTGTTGCTATCATTAATCAGGCGAAATGCCGGGGGTCCGACAATGAGCCCTGAATGTGCCCAGATGTGAAATGTTTCACGTACTTACTTTGTTAGTTGATATCAATCAAGCCATTTATAGTCCAGCTTCTTGTTCGTTAGAATATTATTATTCAGGAAAATATTAGTTGGGAAGGGTGAATAGCGGTCACGCAGCACCAGGCATACAGTTTCTTGAACAACTGAATGTTGCTCCGAATCTTGTATATCTTGAAGCAACCCAACACTTTTGAACAGCAACGATAAAATCGTTTCAATAACAAGATTTATGGTAAAACAGCAATAAAATAAAAGCCAGTAAGTACCTACTACCCTGTCAAGTACATCATACTTTATCATAATTCAAGCGAGTTGTATTGTAGCAATAAAGGCTTATCAGATTCGCACATAATGTAAGTATGCTCACATTATATGAAACTCCATTTTACATACCTGCACACATTTCAAGTATCTACATCAAAATCTTCATTGAGAATTACTAAATAAAAAATTAACCTGAATTGTCTCTTTCTAAGTAAGGAACAACACAAATTGTTTTTTTTCTAAGTTACAATTCGTGCTTCAGTATTTTTGGTAAAAAATCCGCTACCGTAACTAACAAGTCATACTTTAGTAAAGGAATCACAATATTTACGGATTGTGGATATAAAAAAACGTCGAAGAGAGCGCATGTGTGTCGCAGATTTACATTTGTTAAGTCCCTCACTGTTCTGCTGAGTTATCTTTAGTCAAATCTCCATTCTAAGCAGGCGCACCAAATGTTTCAGTTGTTGGTTTCACAGAATATATTATAATTTCTTTTGTGATATTTTGCTTCAACCATAATATTCAACTTTGAAACCAATTGGCTAAATTTAATAAGAGCTACGAATCCAGTTTTTGCATTGTGATCGTTTTATTAATAGAGACTCCATTTAATCGTAGCATTGTTCATGAAACGATATTAAATATCGGATTACTCTTGTTACCACTTTGGTTAATAAGGATGTATACCTGAACCTTATTAAAACATGGCTCTACTCTACCGTTAAAAAATAATACTATTAAACACTGGCCACCTTTAATAACATTTGAAATTAGAATCTATTCTTGGTTCAAAACCAAAAGCAAGAACTCGTAAAGCCACTATAAAATTATATGATCGTGATCACCTTTACGACATTGTCTGGAAGTACCTACCTAAATATATAGTAAGTCTTAACCTCATTTGAATAAAAATAATAGTAATCTTTAAAAAGTAGCAACCGCGCAGTAAGTGTATATATGAAGTTCAGACAAAGTAAAGAAGGTCCGCTCTATATTGCAGCGACCAGTAACTAATTAATAATTATGGAAATGGTACTTTTTTTAGATTTTTGATGTTCCGAACTTTTTGAGGTTCCGAACAAATGAAAATCGGAACCTTCATAATTTCACTTTCTTATCTGTCTGTCAGAGGTTTTTCCTTAATCATCGAGCCTATAGTAATTTTATTGATTTACCCATGTTTAGTTCTACGTAAATCTTCTCTACAAAAATCATATACCCACCTACAAACGAGTCATGTTCATGTAGGTATCATACCGTCAACGCAAGGGCGGGCCGCCCTGCGCGGGCGCCACGTGCGCGCACAGATATAGCTCAACAACGGAGCTCTGTCATCTGCGTCTGCGACCAGCCATGTGGACCTCGTCCGAGCGGCACATGCCCCGCAGCTGAACACATTCGCTTCAGATACTGTTTAATGTGCTCATCTGTGATTCTGCACTGCTGTCGAGATAATGACTTGACAGCGATGAGAGTGCCGATTTTCCTTTGTTTACGAACACTGCTTCCAAAGGATCCTTTGGTGATGGTTCCTTTTCTTCGGGTGGACTTACATACGTGAGAGATTTGCGTGTGAGGCATGATAACGACATGCAGTGCTCTGTTAGAGAACTAATGGAAGATTAGTAGGTATGTCAATCTATAAGAGTTGAGATTCTCTTCGCTATGATGGCAATAAATATACATAAAACCGTCAAAATACATTATTTCAGGTGTACCCATTAAATAATGGTAAAACATGCACAATACTTCCATGGGAACAATTTTATCAGACACACGTTGAACTTTCTCAACGTCTTCAATTCTTAAAGCACGGGAGGCGTCTTATCTATCGGGATTAGCGCTATAATCTACGAGGTCATAGTACGCCCATAGTACGCCAAGTAATAAAAAGTGTTAGTTTATTAGGGCGTTTGCATACAAACGCGACGGCAGCTGTACGCACGACTGTCCGTTGCAGCTGTGATTTGCCGCGCGGTGTGAAAAGCAACGCACCGCGATTCTCATACAGACCAACTGGGCTGGTGATTTTATAGGGGAGCTTTGCTAGCACCTTGCCTAAGCATATGCAACTAAGCAATTTCTGAAGTTTTCTGCAACGGTAAAAATTATAATCATGAGCTAACAGCACCCTAATTGCGTAACACACTTTCAATCACAATCTGAATGATTTTGAAGGATATTGCTAATCCATTGCTTCATATGTTCGACAAATTTGTCTGCTCAACAACGTAAATAACGCAATGAATGTTGTTGAACTCTCAAAATGAAAGCCATTGCTACTGTTAGTGTGTTACGCAATTATCCCACTGATTTTCGACCACTTTAAATGAAAACCTTTTTCCGTTATTCCTACCATAGTTCACTTTTTTTTATCAAATCTGCACTGACTGCCAATGCCAACACAAAATTTGCTCAGTGGTTGAAAAAGTAAAGGTCATACTTAAAAAAAGTAAATAACTTCTTGGACAAGATAACGAAATTGTGGCAATCTGGCAACATATACCGAAATCTAGGTGTCATCATGTTATTAAGACCTCTTTGCAAAGCATCTTTGTCAAAGAGTAGTTGAATTGACGTCCACGTCGGGTCGACTACCTTATGTTACATAACCCTAAAAACTTTTCTCGAAAACAGACTACAAATGTCCAATAACAAGATATCATTAAGACTGCGCTAAAGATAAAAGAAGGATAGACTTATGTCATGCAATTATAATCATAGCTAATTGTGCCCAAAACTGAGACAAATTGGTGACTCACACTACGAGTAAGACAATTAATGAATGGAGCTATATACTATTTTTAGTTCACATCTTCAGCTGGCCAATTTATTATTATAGGCTCAATGATTTTCAAGTACCTATGATGTCATTCATAACAAACCGTAGTTGTCTACAATGATGTGAACGGCGGCCTTTTTTAAAGAACAATCTAAACAAGAGGATAGGGTTTGGTTTTGTTACCATTTAATTACTAGGGAAAGCCGCAATTCGTTATACAACTTGAATGAACAGGCGGTCACTTTTCCTTGTCCTTTAAAACCAATGAAAAGTAGAACACGGAAACCGGCTTGGTGCACGAATTTAAAACTGCTCAAAAATATTCCCCAATACGATTCAAAAGCCAGCATTTAGTAACGAACATCTGTTCAATAGACCAACATGAGTAAACAACGTAACAACAATGTGAGTAATGTCTAAGAAAGTCAACAATGGCGTACAAAATGAAAAACCCTAAACAACTGCTTTACACAGCAGCCAGGGATGAAAAAAAGCTCCTCAAATAAAGCAATAGCGCCGTCAACTACATCACAATACGCTCATATCACATCATCTGCAATTAGGGTCACGAATAATTGACGCCAAGGGTTTAAGGGCGGTTCTTTCACCAAAAAAACCAACATTCATAAACCGCTCATAAGTGAATCAAGATATCGTACCCCGATACACCTGGCTTTCACCCCGGGACTGGCCTATTCTATTATCGCGTTTAAAGGTGCTCGAAATTTCAATAATACTTTCCACGGCTCATTGGTTTGGTGAATGGGGCACAGCCTTGTGAACACGACGACGTGTATTGCGATTTTTTTATTGTTTAGGCAACAATATGATAAAGCATTGATAGCGATCTTTGGTTGTTTTGTTAGAACCTAAGCGTAATCTAGAATGAGATCTCATGTTTGCAAAACGAAATTAATTAATGCTATCAGAAATATATCGTACGAAAAATTCAGTTAGCTTGAGGAGTGACAGTACGAGTATCATACGACTATGTAATCGTACCATAAGAAATCTACTGCTTACTTGGACAATAAATAGGCACATAAAGTACAACAACAAACTAACTTATCATATTCGCTAACATTAATCTCGCCCAGTCGCTTTGCTTTCGTTCCAGCTTCGTGCCTCTATCGAAATCTCTTTACGTATCATAATCCAATGTCCATTCATCAGCGACAACGAATGAGCAAAACGAATCCGGCTAATGGTCCTATAGTTCCTTTATCAGAGTTAAGTACCTTCACAATAGAGGCGGCTCCCACGCCATGTCAAAACACCCTATACGAACATTGCAGCCCCACCAGCATACTTAGACCTCTCGCTGTTCTAGCTGCGTAGAGTGTCAATGTATGTAATTGGGGGTTTTCACGAATTGGTTTTGGATTCGCGGAGTGACGTCAGTCCACGCGCACAGGGTGATCCAATCCGTTTGATCCCCAGCATTCATTATAACAACGATTGTGGGAAAATCCACAAAGTTTTTGTTATAAATCTGTGGGAGTTTCGTTTTGACATCGCTATGTGGGTTCTT
Organism: Dryobotodes eremita; assembly: GCA_917490735.1. Lineage (NCBI taxonomy): Eukaryota > Metazoa > Arthropoda > Insecta > Lepidoptera > Noctuidae > Dryobotodes > Dryobotodes eremita. Next base: position 9,199,267 of record OU823261.1, read on the forward strand.
TGTTTAATGGTTCACGTACAGTTGCGATTTCGCAGTGGGGAACAATTGAGTTTCTAGTCTAGGCATGTATTCACACAAATCACATAATACATAAAGAATGTCAACATTCGGTGAAAAATGTAATCATTAACGGTTACCAACCAACCTGAAGTCTATTGTTTCTTAAGGAAAGGACGAATTTATTTTTAACTTTAACTTGAAGCCGTTTAACGTCATTTGCGTCATTCTTGTTTATCAGGAAAAACAAGAAAATAAGGCTATTTTGGCGTTCTGACGTCGACTTGCGCAAAAACTTTATAAGTAATTGAAAAACAGTGTTATTTATATAAAGGTTTTGTAACAGGAAAAACAAGAAAATGAGGCTATTTTGGATTGCTGACGTGCCAGAAACCTTATTATTAGGGTTTATTTCAACCTGCGCAGCTGCGGGGTAATTGCGTAACTAATAGTAAGAATGGCTTTAATTTTGACAGTTTAACAACATGTATTGTGTTATTTACGTTGTTGAGCAGAAAAAAAAATCGAACACACGAAGCAATGTATTAGGAATATCCTTCAAATGGTTCAGATTGTGACTCATAGTGTGTTACGCAATTAGGGTGCTGTTTCGAAATGAAGGTTTGGGTCTGCTTTGGGATTATTATTTACTTAGGGAATACACATCATCATCATTATCTCGCCTTTATCCCTATTTATTTTGGCTCTTATTGTATCATGATTCAGATATAAATTCAAAAAGGCTCTCATCAGTGTCGAGTGTATCACTTTTCGATTAAACTTATGTTACACTTTCATGTAAGTTGAACCAGTCAAGCAAGCCAGTCACTTAATATTATTTACTTCGAATTCTTTAGCCTATTCCACGATCGACAAAAATAACCATCATCAATAACTTTCGCTATCAATTTTTGTAATGTTGTCTTTTAATCAGTGGAAATGTTACAAAAAAAAACCGAATGTAAATCACCCCGAGCGGCGGGCGGTAATGTAAAACTGTCACGTGTCTGCCACGCGTCCTCCTTCTCCGCCGCCTACCCCCCACCCCCGCGCCTTCATTACTACGATCGCTAGGTATTTGTTCACAATGCACGCACGTGAACGGACGTCTGCATTATTAAATGCCTTTTACGCTTATTGCGAATTAAAACCCCTCGCCTATGTGGGAGCCATGTTATTAATCTCTAGACAGGGTTGTTAAGCGAGACGGCTATATCAAATTGATGTAACCATTGATTTATAAAAGAGCAGTTTTAAACCGAAATTATATCCCATCTGAACTAGGGTAGTTGTTAAGATTGGATTAATAGATCTGATATGTAGGTACTTACTGCCGACTTGTTGAAAAATGATATCAATACCACTTAAATCATGGTCCATACCTGAAGGCGCTACAAGGATTAGATGCGTGTTAGCGGGCATTAAATTCAGTTGGCTCGTAATTCTTGGCTCATTACCAATATTAAGTCGTGGTATATTTTACTCATGTTCGTGTATGTTCGTGACCTCTCGGTGCGTCTCTCACGGGTCGGTTCACACAGGAACACCTACTATCTCACGGGCTGCGCTTACGCTTGCTCGCAACAAAATTAAGCTGCGATTTACTTTGAGAACACCATCAGTCTCACGACTGTAGCATTCCTGTGTAATTCTCACTTAATAGTTCGGTCTGTGAAAATTGTATTACCTATATAGCACAAGCCAGATAAAAGTTTAAAGAATTGCTCGAAATTGATTTATCTAAACGTCTTATTCAGATTTTATCAGTTAAGCCTATTGAAGGCATCGTCTTAACGATTGTCATTTTGTGTTTCTGTAAGTAAATGCTCCCAAACCAAATCAACTTTAAGCACGATAACAAATGCAATTTGCATTCAAAGTCTTTGTGTCCTTGTCTGCCCCGCAACAATGTTATTTCTAAGTACATAGAATAGGGCACAATATCCAATAATTAAACGTGCAATCAGCAGTACTATATCAGCCGATAATCCTTCTTGCACCCCGTAGAGTTGCGCGTGCGTCGAACGCTCGGCTTCGCTCGTAATTATCCCGACCTGTGACCCGAGCCACCCGAGCCAACCGAGCCACAGACCAACCTTCCCACGCCGCCGCCGCACTGTTCACACGAGAAACCACCGCTTCTCATCGGAACTTTGAATTTTCCAACCTTATTCGTAATTTTGTGGCTTCGGTTCAAACAGCGTGAGAAGCAGGGTGAGTCAGCCTGTGAAATGGTTGTTACCTACAATCAATATTTTGGGAGTTGTATAAAAATATAATCGTAATATGAAACATTTTATGAAAATAACACCGTCAGTACATACCTATGTGTGCCTAAGGCGAAGTGTGAAAAAAGAGTACCCATGCACAAACTAAGAAAATCTACTAAACATGATGTTACATAAACTCATTCCATAGAACAGAACTGCTCAAGAATCATAAGAAAAATGTTAAGACCAAAAGACTGAAGCTTAAGTATACTTCTTCAAATTATTCAACAACAGTCTAGAAAGGATACCTTTACCCGCCTATCTACTACATAACAGGCGCCACATAATATACAACATTCAACCATTAATCTACGTCGATCAAAGTAATATTCTAAGTGCGTGCAACGCATACGACCTAAAACTAAAGTCGATATGTGCGCAGTGCACGCGCCGCCACGTGTCGGAAAAGCGCGTAATGAGCCCGCACCTGCACTGTCCGAATTAAGGGATTTCTCGCGCCCTCCCGTGGGAGCGGAGGGTATCACACGAATCGAACTGTTTGTTCTGTCAATAATCACACGCTGAGGAACAATAACGGCTAGCCAATATTGTATGAGGGTTCATTATAGCCTCTGGCGAGGATATTGGGTTTCGTAGCTCGCAATTTACTGATATTAGACGCAAGTAAATACGTATTCTTAATAATTAATCAAAGGATTTTGTTGTATCTCCGTAGGAATCCGCTGAACGCGGGAAGCATAGAACCGGTCGAAGTGGCGGTGCTTGGTGGAGGCCTATGTCCAGCAGTGGACGTCTTTCGGCTGAAATGATGATGATGATTGTTTCTGTAACTCCATACCAACGTTACATACAATCTGTTAATAAATATAGGAATTTATTTACCAATAATCCCAACGTAGTCCCCCATTTTAAAAGACAAAAAAGGGGTTTATAGAGCGCTCGAAACTATTGTTTTGAACAGCACTTAACCGCATGTACACAATGAGTGTACTATTATTAGTAATATCGCAACAAATAACACTGATCAATCGGGACCGGGGTGTATCGCGTGATGGGAGCGGCACGCGCCCGGCACTCCCACGACACGCGCGGGGGTAAACGCTCCACCCCGACCTAATGCGCAGACCTTAATGGAAACACTCCAACAATATGAACAATGATGTCAAATAAATGGAATGCTGGACTGACGTTTAATGAGAAACATAGACTGCAATATCTTCTATTTACTTCATCGATCAATAATGTATAGGTGCCTCGGCCAAGGTTATGAACATAAGAAAATGAACGTCAACTCTGTAATTGAATTCTTGGAGTTCAAGTGCATTATCGATTTTTAATCGAACGACAGTTTGTTCGACGTTTATGGCTGCGTAAACAATCCAACTCCAACCGTTTTGTTACATACAATATTCATACCAGTCGTAGCCTTCGTGTGTTATGATAACTCCAATTCAAAAAAGCTCCACGTATTTTAATTAGGTGTTTAAAAACGACAAGTCATTAATCCGATCCCAACTAGAAATTAACCTATCTAATTGCAAAAGCAAAAGCTCTATTATCCAGAGAGCAAAAACTCTATTAACAAGTAGCAATCGCTTTCAAAGCGTTTCGTATTTCCACAACGACTTTCAACAGTTTTGACTTAAACATTTCGGTAGCTTATGCTCAGTTCCTATAAACAAAAACGAATCGTTTTGCTTACCAATGGTAGCATTTTTTATTGCCAAATTGGGCATATAAATAGATTCGTAAGCTGTGATAGCTCCTTCCATATAGGAGGGTCTACTATGCAAAGGTATGAGGTCTTGGCTTCATTACCTATTGGTAAAGATACAAGAGTCTTAATTTTAACCAATAACGGTCCGTCAATTATAGGAATCGGCCCTTAGTCACTCCCATATACTTTCGTGACTATTTCATAATCGTTATCGCTGTTTTTTTTGTTTTTTGTTTGGTAATCATCAAATGACCTCTCCCGCTCTGGGCGGAGCGGAAAGGCGTGTCAAACTCTTTACTGACTAAAACGCACCCGTGTTCCTTCAATTGCCTGTGCGCCAGGGCAACGGTAACTCTCTGATAGAATGTCTGGCCCTCTGATTGGTATAAAGCACCTCCATAGCTGCCATGGGAACCTAATACAGGGGGTCACTAGTGTCTACACCACCTCAATAGACTGTTTGTTTCCCAATCAAGAGGTAAACCTACAAGAACACAAATAGCTGTTTGGTCGCTCCTATTGTCGTCGACAAAACTGCAGAGAAATATAATTAGACAGAACCATGCATTTCCGTTATCACTAATTTCACGCCTCGATATTTAAAAGATGTTCATGAGAATACGTGACACCTGCAAAGCCTGTTGACGAATATTTTTTGCTTCGGACACTTAATATTTACAGAGTCATAAAAACACTTTACGCATTGTCATCGTTTCGAGCTTGAGGTGTTTATGTCCGTGTACTCTTGTACTATTTTTTCAACGTCTCGACGTTTTGGAATCCGCATTTTGTTCTCAAAATTCAAAACCCCTCGTTTCTATTTTGGTTGAGATAAATTTTGATCTGAAATCCAGAAAGGCAATCAATAAAACTGCATTCCTTTATAATTCAGTACCCATAGATATTAAAAGCTCCGTCCTGCATCTTGTGATGATGACATGTGATAAAAGAACTTCATACTTACAGTTACAAAAATAAAGGGAGACGGGGAAGTGGCTACAGGATCTACATTTACAGAATATGAGGCCAAGACAAAGTAATCAATCACATAATAATGAAAATTCAAATAATTTTCCTTTAAATTATTCAAATATTATTATAATAATTAGCCAAATCGATAGAACCCACAGACGCAAAGCCGAATCAACCTGACATTTGAGTATTCTTCTTCTGAAACCTTTTTTTTTTCTAATAATCCCACAAAAGACACCTGTGAAATTAAAACAATATTCTGTCAATTGCACGGCAAGGTGCCTAATGCAGTCAAAACGCAAATTGGCCAGCGCCCAGTGGACAATAGTCCGAAACGTGAGGACACAATAAGCCAGCCGCGCGCCGCGCCGGCACAAATAAATTTTTTCGTCGCGACAACTAATTTCACAGGTAGCCGTGACGACACGTTTACGTGCTATTGATTATCTTAACACAGTAAGGCCCACTTGCACCGCCAATTATTAAGCACGTTTAGCGCTAAACGACTTTTAAACATCATTCTGTCTCTCTCATCTTCAAACATTTGACAGAAACAGAATTATGTTTTAAACTCGTTTAGCGCTAAACGTGTTTAGTGATTGGCGGTGCAAATGGGCCTTAATCAGTTTATGTGTAACTTATGTAACTTTATTTTGATAAGAAATTGAGTATGCGTTGGTCAGTTTGGTTTGCAACGTTTTTATCATAAATTGAATAAAAATTACGCCGAGTTTACGCTACCTATTTTACGTAATAAAAGCTCGGTAACAAACGGGGCTCGTTTCAATTCAACGGCCATCAAAAACTCAACAACAATACATTAACTGTTCGTCACGTCCTAGTGTACGTTCCAATTTATCGAATCACATTATAACGTTAAATGGCGGTTCAAATAACTCAAAATGAAGCAATTCACTACCTGAGTTCCTTACTCCCGCCTCCAAGGTGACTCGTTACTTTTTGCCGCGTCGTTTTTTATGTCCAGTGTTATTGCGATTTGGACCTCTGGGCTCTGTGTGGTCGAACGATAAAGCGGTTAAATAAATATCTAAGCCATTAATAGCACCGTAAGTTAATTAATCTGTAGTAAACATAAATCTTGGACCATTACTTATAGTCATTTACGTCGGGTTTGTGACAAACTTCGCTTCAGGTCATCAATTTGAGTAAAAAATTCTCGATGTCAGCGTGAAATGGTTCGACGTAAATAAATGTAGGCGTTCTTTATTTAAATAATGCATGAAGAAGTTTTTACATTTACTGAATGTATAATTAATTAGGAGACTTGTGTAACTTTTTGATTAAATTTTTTCTTTTTTTCGTCATCACGTACTTAATAATAGTGTAATTAAGCGTATCGAACACTTATATCACAGTAGGTGTAAAACAACAAAAACTTAATTACCAACATAGTGGATAACCCACGAGTACAAAAAGTAGAGTCGCTATTCTATTTACTTCTTCTACATTTTGTATTATGTTTTAATACTGTACCACCGTTATATTATGTGAATTAGAATACATAGGTACCTATCCTATAAAATCTCACCTCAAAACAAAATAGAAGTAGCTACAGGTTATTGCTTAGCGCATATTTTTTTAAATAATTAATCGGCGCATGGCGTTTATAAAATGTTATTCATAGATTAAAAACGTATTGATTAATTATACTCGTGTCTATTTACTACCTTGTCAAGCAGGATCTGAATTACGTAAAAAAAAAGATCGACATTCTTTTATTTTTTGTTTCACCATTTAGGTAACAACTTTAATTTTATGTCTACGGTTTTTATACTTGTGACGGTTTTCTTATTTGTCATTTTCTATTTACGTGCTAAATCGAATAAGGGTCTATCCTTAGTTATCAATGTAAACGAATGAAACAAAACAGTCCTTTAAGCTATCAATGAAAACTAATAAAACAATAGTATCTCTTACTGTGTGTGTTACCTTTCAAACAATCTACGCTGCTTCCACCTCAATATTCAATTAGCATTATACAATTTTACACCTCACTTCCTTCAAAATTCAAAAAACAATTACGTAGAAGCTCTTATTTAATAAAAACACGATTTATGTTTTTACAATTCAAATTGAAAGGCTCAATAGGTGTTTTTTTGCGCAGACGCAGCCTCCGGGACCTGTCGCCGTGGGAGCGCGACAAGTGGATGCCTTCACGTTCTCCCATTGTTCGTCACCCCTGCAGCCTACTTGCCTCCCCCCCTACCCCGTTCGTCTGGTGGTCATAAACACCCCCTTAACCCGAATGATACTGTTTTCTGACGATATAACGTATGTATGATATACTTACGGAGGCTAAAATCTAGTGAATTTTGGTATGACAATGGTATGAGAAGAGGTTCTATGGATCACCAAAAGAGATAAGTATCCAGGGTCGTCGATACAGTTGAAGTTCAGTAAGAAACCGATGGATGTTTTCGTTTAAAATTCAATTTAATTAATAGAAAACAAACAATTTATTTATAAAAATAAATTACATTCGAAAACATCCATCGGTTTCTTACTGAACTTCAACTAAACTATATTCATATTCATATTCATATTCATATCTTTATTTGCATTCCATAATGTAGGTATAAGGTGTTATAAAGGCTTAAAGCTAAGGTACAATTACGGACCCTGACATAGGGCACAGCAAAAATTATAAAATTAGTTCATAAAATCAAATAAAATAAAATTAAAAATCAAATAAAATCGAATAAAATTAAATTAGAGATAAAATTAAAATAACAAATTAAAGTAACAAACAAAAAATTTTAAGTATGTTCTTATCATTAATTGAGATCCGTTAATAATAATTGTTTGATAAGGTCAATAAAATTAAACATAATGTCATATTATAATATTTATCTATGTCTGTATGAATGTATCCTTGACTAACTGTGTATGGTGTCTGTTTGTGTTAAATCAATTTTTTTGTCATGTATGTATTCGTTTATTGTGTAGTACGCTTTTTTAATTAATATTTGCTTGATCTTATTTATAAATGTCGTATCGCTGATTTCATCCTTTATTGCATCTGGTAGTTTATTAAATATTTTTATGGACATTACATAGGGGCTATTGGAATGTAGTTTCATACGCGAAGAGGGTAACATTAACATATTTTTATATCTGACAGATCGGTCTTTATGTTTATCGCCGCGAGTTGTGAAAAAGTTCATGTATTTCCTAACAAATTTACATGTTTCTAGGATATAGATAGATGGTAAGGTGAGTATTTTATGTTTTATGAAAAAGGGTTTACAGCTATCGGTTTGTTTTATGTTGACTATGATCCGAGTTAATTTCTTCTGAAGAATGAAAAGGGTAGGCGCGTCTGTGCTATTTCCCCACATTATAATGCCATATCCGACGACCCTGGTTACTTATCACATTTGGTGACATAATCCATGTCTGTCTATATGTATATCGGATATTAACACAATGTACATTTAAAGTATATGTATTTCTATGAAATGCCTGCCGTAGCTAGTGATACGTCGTTTTCATAGAAATACACATAAAACCAGAAGAGTCGTGGCGACACGTCGCCTGCTGCTGCCTGCAGTCGGCTACGGACTTGTACCTTAACATTTACTTTCTTTTGAGACTAACCAACAAATCTTAGTTTTTACTGTAGGTATAAAAAAATCATTACCTAGCTTGTTTTACTTTAATGAATGATTCTTAAGTCAACAACTTACGAAGGCTCTACAAGTTAATTACGTAATATGTGTAGGATCTAACTTTAATAAACAAACAACATAATAATTAAGAACCCAGAAATAAACAAGATTACAGACAGGACAAAGTGCATGTCACGAGCGCAACGGCCTTACTCAGGGCCGCCCAGCGCGGCAGACGCGGCGCCCACCGCCCGCCATGGGAAAAATCAGGCTTCGCCGCCCCCGCCCCCGCCCCGCGCGCCCATTGGACCGCCCGGCGCCGCCCCGCGCCCCACCAGCGCCCATAAATACGAGGTCGCTCCGCGCATCTCCTCATTCCTCGCTCGCAATCCGCGCCCGACGCACGTCCGCGCCCGTGTTAAGTTCCAACCCAGTGTTCGTGTTCAGTGACAGTCACAATGAAAGCGATAACAGCAGTGTGCGCGACCGGCGCCTCGGTGCCCGCCATCGCCGGCGGGCGCGTGCAGCGGCACCGCGACGGCGAGAACGCCGAGATCCAGATGTACCTGTCCAAGTTGCAGGACCTGGTGCCTTTTATGCCGAAGAACAGGAAGATCTCGAAGTTGGAGGTGATCCAGCATGTGATCGACTACATCTGCGACCTGCAGTCAGCGCTGGAGAACCACCCCGCCATGGATCAGTTCGACGCGGAGGGCGCGCTGGCGACCGCAGCGTGCGCGACACCCGTGCGCCCGCTCCGGCGCCCGCTCGGGCCCCGCGCCGCGCCCAACACCATCCTGCGCACAACAGCCCCCAGTCAAGACACACAACACAGACCTCAAACCGTAAGTTTCTTTTTCTGTAAACTCCTAACTCTAGCAGTCATCTAGAACTAACTTATGACAATTTCGCTAACTCGAACAGTTCCCAATTAACCCTAACTTACCATGTAATCACTAAATGGGTAATTACGACATCCGCTAATGAAATAATCATTCAAATAATAGTTTACTAAAAATATATCTTAGCTCGCTGTATTGTAGAACAAACGACTAGCGCTTTTGCTAAATCGTTATTTCCAAAGTAGAAAGTTAGCTCACAATAACAAATGCATCTAACTCAAACATCACGTGCGGCTATTAGCGGAGATAATGTAGCCGTGCACTAGTTAGTACGAGAGATACCTACTATTGCATAAAAAGTAAATGAAATCGGCCGTGTCGGTGTTTTTGCGGCGCGCGCGCACCTGCGTGTTTCGCAAGCGCGGGAAGGTAAAAGCGGAGATGCAGAGTTTCACAATACACCGACACGCATCACCATCACAATTATTACTGCATACATTGATATTAATTGTCACCACTGCGCCATTTTCAACTATAGAACATGCCAATATACTGATTCTTAAATTATCCGTAAACCTATCCTCTCACAAACAATCTTGAATCGTTTCAGAATATTTATTAGGGCCTTAATTATCTATTTTCATATTAACATCGTCAAATAAACATCGGGGCTTACCGTATGATCAACTGGGTTTCATAATGAAATCATAGATTCGGTAAATCAGCAGTCTCAGTGTAAACCGCTGTTCACGCATGCGTGACTGCTGTTTTGAATTTCAGCCTTGAAGCGCGGCCACCTGCGCCGGCGCCGCGTAAACGACCGTGTACTGACACACAATCTGAATATTCAACACATATTTATCTTACTCGTTTAACATTTCGCCTGACACCTGTGTGTGATTGCCATTTCGTCATTCCCATTTACCGTGACAGAACATTAACAAAGTTGGTCGCAGCTAATGTCCGCAGCACGCAATTAGACGTTTGTCGCTGGACGACACCTAAAAATGCTGCAGGTCTTATGAGCGTGTTGTGCTGTCTGGTCGCGGCACGCGGCAGGTGCATCTCGCAGGATTTATTCGTGCGCTTTGCGATTACGAGCCCCAGGCGCAATGCGCGCTCGTTAATACTTGGTCGCGCCACGTAAATTTTAATCACTGCCAGTTGTTGGAACCGAGGGAAATGTTCAAAACAAGCGTGATTTAAGAGACGCAACGTGCCTGTTGTATTTACAGCGACGCAAGTGCCACGTAGAAGACGACAACTGCGCTACGGCTTTAAATTATGTACAGCTATAGTACGGCCAGGTACCCACTCTTGACAGACTGCACTCATACAAAACCATACAATTGGCGTGTCTTATGTATGAGCACGTTTACATACTTAGAGCTGTAAAACTTCGCAATACGTCATGATTTTCGACGACTATAAAAGATAAATCTCTCTTTTTATGTAACATTATCGTGGCATTACGACGGTGGCGCCGAGAGCTCCATGCAGTCGCAATTAACAAACATTATACTTTCTTTGGAGAGTATTCTTGTATTCATGTCATGTTTAAAAACAAAGATGGCCGTTAAACAGTAATAAACAACTTATCAGCAAAGCAGCAACAACAAACAACATCTATTAATTAGTGTCGGGCGCCAGCGGTATCGCGATATCCACAGATATTTACTAATATACCGCCTACTATAATATTGGAATGTCGACCAATCGAGCCGCATTCTTGAATATAAAATGTGGAATATTCGTTCGCACAAGGACATTTAACACAAACAACTTGAGCATCGTTTCCTAAAACACGAATGAGTGGTTCATAAGCCTAGAAAGAATAGCGCGTCTCGGGGCGATCGTGCTGGAATTTGTATCTCCACCGTGGTCGTCGTGAGGCGGCATTTCACGACGGTATCTCGCGGGCCATCGGGCGCCGTGTGCCACAAACCTCCGTCACGAGCATACGCCACGCTCTGCTCGGCGACCGTAATTGTAGCCTGCAGCTGCCGCCCGCCGGCGCTCGAAAGGCCGTGAGATCAATCCACTCTGCTCTTTTGGTACTGCTCTCTAAAATCAACGTCATTATCATTGTCTGAGTCAGTGTTCCCTGTTGTATCGATCAAGTTACCCCATTTGCCCTTTTGTTCTTATTTGACTTTACACTTCAACCATAATAAGCTGCTAAGTACCGTAATGACGATTGTTAGGCGTGTAATCCGCTGCGGCGGCACCCCCGCTTTATTTCACATAAAGGGCGCAACCCTATTCATAATAATCATATCTGATACAACATAAAGGAACATTGTCAATGGATCGTCTCATTCCTTGTTTACAAGAGAAGACATTTCTCCTAGTCGCCGAACTATAAGTTTGTCAATATCACTTAATCATACAATTACTGGCCCGCATGTTGCCTTTCGTTACCAATTTAAGGACCCCTACCGTTAATCGACGTGAACCAAGCAAGCTATTGAACATTAATATTTATCTTGTGCCTTAAGCCAATTTAAAGCAAGTAAATAATAATTTCATATTGAGCGAACAAGTGTTCTCGCTTGTGGTACAAGCTAGTAAAATGACGTGTGGATGCAAGCCGGCGTCGCCCACGTACGGCGCGGCGGCGGCCGGGGCCGGCCGGCCGGTTCATCCGACAGGCGACACTAACGAGTCGCCAGGTGTCCGCGGCTGCCCACGCTTGCCCGCTCCTCTGAATATCTTTGTCTCCGCGCGCCTCGCGCATAAATCGCGCACGTGAAAGTTTTACGAGCACCTTTACGCTTCTCCGAACTAATAAACCGCACAGCGACGACGAGTAGACAATGCAACTTCACCGCGAAATGTCTCGCCAGCGCCTGCACACGTGCATGGTTTCGCCGATCGCTTGGATTCCATCAACGACGGATCGATCGAGGGCATTGTGCGGGTAACGGTCGCTCGCAGCTGCGTGTGAACACACGTGACGGCGCCGGTGGCCGGATAGCTAAATAAATGCGACGAAAACTGAACATACCTATTCATTATCCAGCCGACAATGCTCGTCTCATAAAGGGATTTCACGTGTGCGCACTCGCGAAGTCCCGATCCGTTCGGGACATGTGTGCTCTCCCTTCGGTATGTGTCCGTAAATAGGGTGTGGCCACGTGCGGCCGTTCAGCTGTGTCGCGGATGTGCACGGACGGGAAGCCGTAATCTAACACTCGCTGATACTCGGAAAGTCACACTGAAACTGCCACCGTCCTCCATCTGCTGGAAAAAATCACATTCAACTAACCGTACCTTCCGTGTGTCATGCATTTTTAAAACCCGGCTTTCCCTAACGTACTGCTCTCACATACGTTTACATTAGAACAACCAAATAACAGGAGGTCCATTGTCCGGGCACTAATGAATTAAAACAGTGTTGAAACGAGCGCATATGCGGTGACAGATGGCCGGACGCGGGCGCGCGGGATGCGCATGTGCCACACGATACTATTTGTCGCAATCACTAATAACACTAAAATGACGAGGGAGACTTTATTGGACGTAATAAATAAAAATTGTTCCTATCGCTTACATATAATAACTCTACTAAACAAGCTTTAGTTTTCATATCATAATTATTGCGCTGCGATCGTGTCAGATGTTAGGGGTATATGTGCGCGCGCATCTGTGCAATGATTGGTAGCTGCTCCCCCGCTAGTGATTACATGGACTATCCTTCTGTTCTTATATCAAAATGACTTTTAAATCGTAAGCAGATCTTGATGCATTGGAAAAACTTTACTCATGTGTTTTATTTTATTGTTACAGACGCCAGAAAAGCAGAACCAGCTTGACAGGCCCTCATGCTAAGTGGTGTTAAGTTAAGAGAGACAATATAATTTATGGTAATGTTTATATACCTCGAGTGGCGACGGAGGTCGCCGCGGGACGAACCCGCGCCCCGTGCGCAGGCGCCCCCGCCCCAGTTCCAGTGAACATCATCACGACGATGATATCCTATGCACGATCTCGTTACGATCAGTAAACTACTTTAATGTAATTGTTTTGTGGCATTACACGCAGAAGACTTGAGCATTGCAATGCAATCACCGCGGCTCCCGGACCGCCGGCGCCGGTGCCGCTGATTGACTTGTTATAATGTTTTGTGTAAAAAGCTTTACTAGGTAGTTAGTAGTGTAATGAATGTAAATTTTCCATGTTTGTAAATAGGTATGGTGAGTGGTTTTGTGGTACACCCAAGGGAACTCCTGTCTGACAACAGATGATATATTTTGTAATAAATAGATTCTTATTACTGTTCAGAACACTTCACGTACAAAATGCCGTAGTCTTTCAATTTTGTATAAATCCTTTTTCTTAGAAAATGTCACTACTATCTTTTAGTTATAAAACTAATGCTTCCATTTATATCAAAGAAGTGGGCCGATTGAAAGTCGGTCCACGTATATAATTTTATTATTTTAAGTTATTTCATGAGTGTGATTTTGCATGGCGATTTTGTTTCTAATAAAATATTATTTTGTGAGTGCTTCACGCAAATTTTCTATTATTAACTTATGATTTGTGTTTAGCACATTACTATATGTAAATAATGTATGTAGTAAAAACTAAATGAATATAAAATTTAACTGAAACTTATCGATTTGATACATTTTATGATTTTATTTCGATTATAAGGTGAAGATGCTTTAATTATCTTTATATACATAATTATTACTTATGGTGTATTATAATTTTAAATAGACTGTTATAGTTTTAGTTGAGGTGCGTTAATAATGATCAAATATGTGTTGTTGGTAGATGTGGTACGTTGTGTGCTGATTGTTACTACAAGAATCTGATCATGGCGGCCGCACGCCTCAGGCAGCTAACGTTACAACTTTGTGTCACAAATTGTATTTGTCTTGATTGCATTTCACGATGTTAATCACCCACATTTTCCTTTATTATTTAGTTTTATAAATTGTGCACTGATTTTTTATTAAGTACCAGTACAATGAAACGGAAAATAAAAAAAATATTAAGGCTATATGAACTCTTTTATTTACCTATAAAGAAATGCAACTGTATTTGTCTCCAAAGAAATTAATAGAATTATTATAATCATGATTGGGTCTGGTTCCGAGAGATCTGTGTTGAATAGAAAACAATATATTTCTCATCTTATGAGTTTAGAACCTAATACACATTTTCAAGCGAAAGAAAATACTTCTTACTTTGCAAAACATACATAATAATCCGTCACACAATTTTTTTATAGATAGAACAGTCAGTTACTTCATCTAATAGTTACAAAAACCCGCGTAGGCGCGCGTAGGCACGCGTAGGCCGCTGCTACGAACGTTTCTTTGTCTATCAGAGCATAGTCATCACATCTGGCGAACCGTCTAGACTTCCACAGGGTTGGTAATAGCCTGAATATAGAGACTATAATTATGATGAATAGCGATTGGCTATATACAAAGGCGCTACGCCATAATCCCTAATTTTCGTAGCGGGCTACGAGGTGCCTACGCGCTGATTTATGATTAGAAAAAAAAAAAATCGCGAGATTTGATTTTTTATGTATCTATGAAGCATATAACTAAAGGCTACATTACACAATACTTGAATTAGCTTAATGTCGTTATGAGTTGTCGGAGTTGAATAAGAACGGGCGTCTTAGTCTGTTGTGAAGGCGATTGATTTTTAGTGCGACTCCGATACGAAAGTCCACCTTCCAAAAGAAACCAATGATATTATTAAATATTATATGTAACTAATGTGCATGTGGCTTGCTGCACATAAAAGCACTTGGTTTCCCGGATGCAGTACTATGCTATATTTACCCACTTATTCAAGTTGACTCATATATAGAACACTCATATGTAACACGAAAAACTACATTTATTTTAGTAAAATTGTTTCAATAACAACGTTTACTTACACTTTCCTAAAAACTTCCATTCCAGCACGGATCCGGTAAGATCACGTGATTGCATCACGACCAATTATCGCAACTACAATATTTGGTCAGCTGCGTACATAATTTACTATGAACTTCAACAAAAAACGTTAATCATACGAAATTATACTCTTTGAGTTAAGAATAGAACTGAAATTCCTGTGGCTACATGTCTACGTTATTAACAAAGCAATTTGTACCGTGATGCGATAGCAGTAAGTTGAATACGGTACACTGCAAACAATACATAATTGGTTTCGTGAGCGTTTGTCCGCAAACATTAGCTCGATGCCGTCATACGGACAATACGACTAATTACTAACGCAAGGCAAAAATATACAACAAACAAAAATGATATCTGCGACCCTGCCAGGATTCGAACCTGGAATCTTCTGATCCGTAGTCAGACGCGTTATCCGTTGCGCCACAGGGCCAGTTGAGATGGCGGTCGAAATAGAATATTGCGTCGCGATGTCTTTACTACGCCTATTTTTACAATAGCCACAGCAACGCGATCTAACAAAAAAAAAATTACAAAACAATCTCGTAAAAAAAATGTTTATAAACTTTTTGTCCCGTACAAACCGTAACACGTCGAAGTCCACGTATTAACAACATCTACCCACATACGTATATTAGTATACACATAAGTACCTACACACCTACAAAATAAGTGCATCGGCGATATTCGCAGTCACGTCCAACACTTAGCCGTGTACTGTGTAGGCAGACAGTAAGGTCAGAGATCACAGCTGCACCGTGACAGGTTGTTAGCTGTAACAAGCCGAGCTAAGAAAATGCCCTAAAGCAGGGGTGGCCAACTTGATTGGACCCAAGATCTCTTGTTCACTAACGAGACCCTGTGCGATCTACTAATTACATACTTCTAGAAATTATACAAGATGATGCGTCCAGCAGTAGGTGATTACGTTGGGCAGTCTGGCTACGTATTTATATTTTTTGCCTTGCCACGATCGACTGGACTAACAGTCGCGATCGACCGGTCGATCGCGATCGACCTGTTGGCCACCCCTGCCCTAAAGGCATACAGGCGCGTTGCGCTGTCGCGTCGCTCCTGTCTGCGGGAGTCTTAACTCGGTGTATACCGTGGCACGTCACGACGACGGCCAAATAGCGTACTGTATGTACACACAGCAATGGCACCTTTCAATAGCGCTTTTTTCGTGAAATAACGAATGCAACGTTGAAATGCGATATATTACATAAACTTATAGGTACTAAAATAGTATGTTCGTAACAACATAAAATTTCATTAAAAAATTAAGGAGGAAATCGCTTTCAATTTAGCCAAGTGTATACATATTTATGCTCGTGACTGTACTACACGCTTCTTTCTTATATCTATGACTACACGTCTCACGATTACCTACATTAAAAACATTGGTAGACTAATACGACTAAAGGCACACACATTGGTTTCATATTGTCCTGACATGTACTTAAGAAATATAAAAAAATGGACTGAATTACCTAGTAAGGGTAACTGAAACTTTTTAGAGATTTTTTTTATCTCGTTCCGGTTAGAAAGAACTTGTTAGAACCAAGATAAGTGAGTATTTTTTCTAACCTAAATACCCAAACACTATATTCAGTACCTAACTATGCTTTGCTAAAATATCGGAACAAACATAAATATAAGTGTTAGTGTCTCTTTATATCATTTTCCGATGTTTTCGTAACGCAGACAGTCGAGCGGATTGAGGAGAATAAACATAATGAAAATGTTATTTACGTAATTCAATACGTTGAATTACAAGAATAAAGTAAACAGATAATCTCGCGTGTCAATTTGGAAGACGATTCCGACGAAAATAAGACGCGACAGTAATTGAGACCCCTAATATTTTTCTTCCAACATTATTAGGCTTGTTACAAACGAGAGTTTTTCCACAAATACCGCTAGCATTCGTCACCAACGTACCTATAGTTATCGCGAGGTTCCGTTAACGGGTTTTTCAGGCGACGCGCTATCACGCCGATAACCGAGTGGCGATTATTCACGCAGGTGCGCCTGCGCCGACGAAGACGGCGACCTTCGCTCGGTGCACGTGTATTGTCTTCAATTCTTGAGTTTTAATTTTTATTAGTCAATTATTATTGTCTTTACTCTACTTAAATGAAAATGAAAACCGCATGAAAATCCGTTTCGTAATTAAAAAGAACCACGCAGTCACACGATTTTGCTTTATATGTATAAGTACTGTCTATTTATAGATTTATTATTTTAATGTACGTAATACGCAGATATTGGGTATTTATTTTAGTTTTTCATTAATCACAAACAAAACAACACACACACACATGTATGTCACATTTTATTTGATTTTGTATGAGCTTTTTTTTTATATTATCAGCTATAATTTATTCTCTTGATTGTTATGACGGACACACACTTCCCTATGTGTTTATTATTCTAGCGTATGGCACTCGTGGGTTGCAGCTGAAAATCAGCGTCAGGTGGTACACCTTGTATTGTCATCTGACATTATGCTGAGCTGAGGCCTTTTTGGTATTATAAACATTGTTTACTGTTTTTTTATATCAGGTGTAAGTATATTTATTTTTTGCGATAATGCCAATAAACGCATTTTTCTTTCTTTCTTTCCTCAGTACAACCCATGACAAATATCTTTGTTGGGAGAAAAGTGAGTATTGACTCATGATTTAAAAGGAATATGCTCTTCACATGAAACCAGTTGGTGTAAGGAACTGACTTCAGGATTAAAATAAATAAAATTATCATGATATTTTTTAAACATCAAACATACGCTGGCACTTTGGTACTTCCATTGAAATACTTATATCGTTACCTACTGATAATTAAAAAACAAATATCACAAATTCTGCATACACACAGTAATGTTACATCTAAACGTAGTTGAATGAAATAGTTTTCCGCTGCTTATATATCGTTCTTGTAAACTATTCAATTAGCATACAAAAGTTAAACAAAATTAGCTCGACACGCGGGTTATCTACGGGCCTTCGAGTAATTCGCGTAGATACCTTATTACCTATAATTTAGATATCAGATAAGGGATAAGCAATTCAATGTCCTAAAGTTTTCAAAATCATCGCTTATTATTCACTTTATATGAATTTTTTTTTCACTGTTTTCTTTGTCATCTTTGGATAACATCGCACCTTCATGTGAAAAACACTAAAAACACTATAATAGGAGGTACCTATTATAGTGTTTTTAGTGTACTTAAAACTTTAGGACTATTTTATTATGCAAGGTAGGTTACTTTGCATAATAAAATAGTCCTAAAGTTTAATTGCCATTGATTACCCACCTTTATTTTGGTATAATCAATTATACCAAATATAGCATTCAATTTTGTTGACCAAATTATCCGTATTTTCATTTAGCCTTTTTCCGCCATTTTCTTTTCTGAACTTAAGAAAGCGCTAAGTAGGCTTTTGCATAAAATGTTCCTAAAGTTTTATTGACATTGATTAACCACCTTTATAATCAACTAGCACTTCGCCCGCGACTTCGTCCGCGTGACGTTCGCACTTTCCCCAAATAAAAATTAAAACTCCTTCCACCCCTTTAAAAGGTAGTTTTTAGTTTAATGATAATGATCTTATCATTTATTTAGATTAGCATTTAGGCCAATTTTCAAGTTTATTAATAAACTAAATATTTTTTTTCACATAAACTGTATCCCCTCTTTTCACAGTAAAATCCTCCCCAAAAAACTTACTAACCCCTTTGTTCCTTGTTACGGGATGATTTTCGAAAAGCTTGCGTTAAAATTCTTCCATAGGTACAAACTTTGACACCCAAAATCGACCATTAGGCGGTAGATTAGAAAAAAAATGGCATTCTTTATAATTTACTTAGATATGTATTCGTGCCAAGTTTCAAGTTTATTAACTCAAGGAATAAGATTTTTCATACACACAAAATCCCCCTTTTTACCCCTTAAAGGTCGAATTTCCAAAAACCCCTTCTTAGCGGATGCCTACGTCATAATATCTATCTGTGTGCCAAATTTCAGCCCAATCAGTTCGGTGGTTTGAGCTATGTGTTGACAGATCAGTCAGTCAGTCACGGTTTCCTTTTGTATACATAGAAGATTATACCGAATAAAGCACAAAATTTTTTGCCCACATTGTACATATTTTCACATAGCCTTTTTCCGCTATTTTCCCTTCTGAACATAAGAAAACACTAAGTAGGCACTTTTCATAAAATGTTCCTAAAGTTTTATTGACATTGCTTACCCATACCCAACCCACCTCTATAATATATTATACCAAATAAAGTACAATTTATTTTAGTAAAAATTATACTTCGCTTACGCTTTTTCCGCCATTTTCCCTCCTAAACTTAGTATGACTTATGAATTGCGATAGTGTACCAGAAAACTTTAAAATACCGAACAGAAAAGAAAATGGCGTCGGAGCACTGACTTGTGGTGAACGTTTGTTGATTAGTGCGCAGCTGTATGAAGCCGTGGAAAATGTTGTTACACGCATTACTGTCGGGAATCTACCGTGCGAAGCCTAGCTCAGGCTCTCTGATAACGACCATGTACTGAGCATATTGTTACTTATTGGCTTTAAAGAAAGAAAGAAATAATCAATATTTATAGGTATTAATTGGCTTATTTTTTGTTATTATTTACTTAGGTAGTTACAGTTGTGAACAGAGGTAATTTACATAGTTCACGTAACGAAATGAAAAAGAAAATCGTGGGAGGATGGAAAAGTTGAAGGATCGTTGTTTATTCGAAATTAAACAAAGTCGAATTTTGAAAATATCCACTGAACGGATGAATGAAATTGTGTAACACCAAAGCAATTGCAAAAATCTTAATTGAATTTTTCATTACCTAATTGCGACGCAAAACAAACTCCATCAAGTAAAATCGTTAACATTCCTTTAGAATCGTTCAGAATTCTAATTACATTACGAAACGTAGCCAATATGAAACGCGTATTATTAATAAACCCAGCTATATAACGCCTACTACTAGGTATAAAAGATTCAATTAAAACGGTACAATAAAATAGTGCGCGTAAGTTCTATAAACTAGATAAACTTAATACACGGAAATAGTATAAAGGTGTGAGGTGATTAAAAGTACGTGTGATAATCTGATAGGTATCATATCACAATCAGTGATAGTCTGTGACAGGTGGGTGGGCAGGTGTTTGCACTTGCTCGGTATGCCCGCACCGCGCTGATAAGATTACTGATAACACACTTAATCACGCTGAAGCACCGTAGCGTACTAATGTACCTACCTACGCTATTTGGTGTACTCGAATGTTGGGCTAATCAGTTACGCAGGTATGGTTTCTTACAAAGTTATACAACGCATACAGCGAGGATGGTAAAAAATGGCCAATTCTTATTTCTTACAGCATACTTTGAGAGCAGTGGTGGCACAGTGGTAATGGCCGCAACTTACGCGTTGTAGGTCGTAGATTCGAACCCAGACTGGTGCTTTACTTTGTGTAAATTGTTTCATCACCACTGCTCCCAAAACGGTAAAGGAAAAATTGAGAGGAAACCGGCATGTCCTAGAACCAAAAATTCGAAGACATGTGACATCTACTAACCCGCACTGGTCCCGCGTGGTGGATTACAGCCCCTCTCTTGCATAGAGGACTGTGTCCCAGCAGTGGGAACATTATAGGCTAATTATGCTACAGCACACTTTTTTCTATGTAAAACCGCGATATAAAATAGTTTACAAATGGAAATCACTCGGAAAAATAATTCACGTATCTGTGTGGGTAGGTACTTATGAAAATATTTTAGTTGGGTGTCTGTGTCGATACTTGATATTATTGATACATTTGATATTCATCGATGTTATTGAATCTCGTAAAGATTTAAAAGTGTTTTTATTGCATATATGAATCTAATAGAGACCGGTTCGAAACCCTTTACTGAAATTCAATATCTGCGACAAATGTCTAACTAAATTATGATTGCCAACTAACAAAAGCGATAATAAAGACAGATTTTAAGCTTTGTCCTTAATATTTATTGACTCGCGGCTGTGTTATATGACCATTCAAACAAAATTCCTACAGTGTGCCTAGCAGTGTAAACAAGTCAACAGAAAGACTGCTTGTCGCGTCAAATTGTTTTAGGTATTCGTAATTGCAAATTAATAACAGTAACTAAACAAATGAAAACCACTTCTATTTCAAGGAGAATAAGGTTTTCGGGTAACGAATCAACAATATGGTTTGTTGCAAGCAAAATACCGCACGAACCGCGAATTATTGCAACAAGAGGCGTAACTAGGCAACGCGGTTATGCTAACCATAACAATAAGCCGTTGTTAGCCGACGATACGGTCGGCTACATAAGTTTACACACGCAATCTGTGGCCAAACAATACTCCGTAATACCGAGAGTGCGTCGTAACGGCCAAACATCTTGCACAATGTTGATTTACAACGTAGAATTTACGTCCTACACGTCTTGGAAGAACAAAGAACTTGATTGTCCACTTTATACATCAATGTCAAAGCGGCTCATCAATTCGAATCGACCTCGAGGTAACATACCGGACCCGTTATTATGAGCGCGCCTTTTTCCTCGCGATCGGACTGTAAATGACCGCAATCCGAAGTCGGTATCACGAGTAACAATAAAATTATCACATTACAGCCATGGGCGTAGTTCTCGTAAGATGATCCTAATATTAATCAGAAAAATTAGAATCATCATTATTGTTACAAAATTTGCATGCCGAATTTAGTAGGCGGAATATGAAGAACTATTGTGTATGTTTTATAAAATCTGTATAATACCATATTTCAGGCAAATAAATGATTCTAAAGCCTCGTAATTTTCCTCATAATTATTGGTGACATTAGAAATCCGCTTTATCCATTCTTCGTTCGCTTTCAATGATTACTGTTCCGGGTTATAGGAAAAGTTTTCAGGAAAACCTAATTCCGTATTTTGTAAAACCAATCGACTCTAAACCCACAATTCTCGCTTGGTTGCTATCAGCAATGACTGTAACAATAATGAGACATTTACAAGGCAGTAATACATATTTAACCATGCCTACGGTATGGTAAATATAGCACATCTCGAACAAACCACTATGTCATTTTCCTCAGTCGAGTGTTACAACTTACTCAAGTAGATAAGCACTTCACGTACGCCATTTTATGTGTTTGTTTTTCTTCGACACTTCAAATAATATCTAGAATATTCTTTATCTTTTGTAACTTATTATGGAAAAATTTACACAACCAAAAAGCAAAGTTACTTTACTACGTTTTACTTTTTGGCTGATTACTATGCTGGTTTAGGTACAATAAACCATATTCTTTGTAATAATTTACCTTTTCAAACTTGTACATACTTCAATGCATTGAAACATTGCTATATCATTCTTTAATCACGTGATTTTTCAGTGTCATTGTCATAAGTTTAAAATACAGTTTTTAATCATTATTTCTTCTCGTTGGCTGTGACGGTACTGGCTGTAAATTTTCCTCAATATAAGTTATTATTATTGCAATGTTCAGTAAGTATGGGTACTTCAGCAGGTGTTTCAGCTGTCAGCGATGCTTACAAGACACGTGTTACAATAATATCCTGCATAAGTTCTACTAGCAGCTAATTCATTTGTATTCAATAACAATTCATAGCTGACTGCTAGCATAAAGGGAAAGACAAGTTATTAAAGATTAAGATAATTTTATGGAAATACCACGCTTTTTAATTCGGAATAATACAATTTTCTTCTAATAAATGATGTTATCTGACGATATCAGAATAATCTGTTTTCTTTATTCGAATCAACAAACTGTATTCTGTGTCATCCCGTACAAAAGCAGTATTTAAAATATCATTAAATTCCTCTAATCTCCACACAGACATGACGACATATTAACCTATACATTTCCAGTTTTAGCTGACCTCGCATTGTATAAAGTTGTCGTACAATGAGAAGTCAGCTTATATTGGAAAATTATAGCTTGATATGTCGTCGTGCGTACATAATTCTTCAATTGTCTTAGTTTATTTGTAAGTAGCGAAAAACACCAATAAAATCTGCTATGTAAGGATTGCCGTAAAATTAGACATTATCTCTCGATATCACGGCGCTTAGTAAAATACTTCAGCAAAGTCCTCATACGATAGCGTGATAAGGGTTATCAGACTACAGGTGTTTGAACCGAACTCGCACTTGATGCACTGGGACTGACAATCCAAAATAACATCAACATATTGTACATATGAGCCTGAAGTTGCAGATTTAAAGCTGCCGAGCGATGGAGCGGGATGCCCGCGTCCATTGTTTTTAAAATGACTAAGAGTCACGTAGAAGATGGCAGGACGAGCTAGAGAAAACAAACGACCAGTGGTCCACTTTAGCCCTGGATCGAAAGAGCTGGACGTCATGGGGAGAGGCCTTTGCCCAGCAGTGGGATGATGCAGGCTAATAGTAGTAGTAGGAGTCACGCGACTGTTCGTGCCAGTTTGAACACCCTCAAACAATACGAGCGAATTTCACCAACAAAACAGAGAGCGATTTAGAGGTGCTGATCGCATTCAGTTTCATTGGTGAAATTCGTCCTTGACACAATCGGCGCCAGCGAATTTCTTTCCGCATCCCGATTGCTCGCTCGCTTTAGTTTGGCCAGAGTTTGAGTGAAACCTTCAAGTGATGTCTGAAGGACACGGAAATGTTCGAGAAAATCTTTATTAAGCTGTTTACGCGCTGCAAACACAGACACAAAACAAATAAAAAGATAATTTCAACCAATTATAATGCATTTTATGAATGCCACGTATAATATGAGTGTTTTATGATAGGTTTTAATAATATCCAATTTATCGCTGCAAGTTTCTCGCATGTGAAATACAATAAAATTGAAGCAACAAATGACTTGCATTGTCTACACAGTATTTAGACGGTGCTACTTTTATTGTTGCTTCAACTTATATTATGCCACGGGCAGTTAAATCGCACACTGCAAATCAGGGTTTAGGTATACAGGGCAAACTGAAACCATGTATGCAGCACATGATTCTAGACCCCCTAGCGTTGAAATATTTCGTCAGTTATCAAAAAAAATCTGCTGTTTCATAGACAAGTGCAATACCTGCGCGGTCAAAATGTATGACGAAACTGATTTTTTTAAAAATAACCTACGATAAATTTTATTCAACGCATGGTTCAGAATCATGTGTGTTTAAGATTAATGAAGGATTAATATTATGTGCTGTTGATTATTTAATATGTAAACACATAGACAAACAAAGATACTGTGCAAAAAATAAAAATAAACAATAACAATGATCAGATCATTACACTAATTATGTCTATATTCTTCAACAATGGTCCTTTTTTATACTTTACTGATGATTGACGATGATGTCCTTTTTTGGTGGATGTGGAGCTATGTCGCAAACTATGCTCCACCTTCTATCTTGCCCTCTGTGTCCCAAAACTTGCAGCCAAAGTGACCTCTGCGCTGCCACCGATGAGGCCGTGGGAGTGGCGAAGTTTTGGGCCAACAAAATATGAGAAAAGTCGTGCCAGCGACACGAAGAAGAAGAAGAAGATGTGATGATATAATCCCACTTACAATAACGCTACCTCAGCGTTTTCATTTTATCCATATCTGTCAAAATAGTACAGGAAACAGTGACGTCAGCCACGAGAACCACCCATAAAACTGAACACTTGGGGCACAAAATATTCGTATTGTACAGTACTAAACAGTCGGCGAGGGCACGACAACTCGTTAACCTTTCACGAACACCCGACGTCATATATTATTCATGCCATAATTGAAATAAACTAACGTATTCTCCAAAATAGAGACCAATTTCCTTCGGCTCACATTTGGAGGCTCAAAGAATACAGGTGCCATTTAGTAGCACATTCTCCTAGGATAATGGGAAGTTATTACCATACATTACTATGATTATAAGGCGGAACAACAGATTTTTGTGTAAACTTATAAATTTTTCATGAAAAATTGAAATTTTAAACAGAGGCCCAGAAGTTTAGGACTCTATTCTATACATGACATGTAAAATATCAAACAGCACCTGGCAGACTAATGAATTATGTAATGAGTTTTTCATCGTGTTTCCCCATTTTTACGGCGAAGCGTATTTGCAGTGAATTCTCGGGTTCCCTATCCCTGTTTTCAACTAAACCTGTAGGTTTTTCTTAGCAGTTTCTTAACCAGGAAAATCTTACAACAAATCTTCGCAGTGTGACGTTACCGAAACACAAAATAAACAATTGCTAACTGCAATGTACTTTTATGGATTATTAGCATAATCAGCCTACAATGTTCCCACTGCTGGGACACAGGCCTTCTTTCATCGAGAGGGAGTGGGCTGTAATCTACCACGCGGGCCCAGTACGGGTTGGTAGATGTCACTTGTCTTCGAATTTTTGGTTCTAGGACATGCCGGTTTCCTCACGATGTTTTCCTTCACCGTTTTGAGAGCACTGGTAATGAAATTATTTACACAAAGTAAAGCGCCTGCCTGGGTTCGAACCCACGACCTACAACAATGTACTTGATAATCTTTTACTGCACCGAGGCAATCTTTCAAAGCAATGAAAGCATATTTATAATTAGAAGTAATGAGTACACCGTAATCAGCACAATTGAGTTCATCAACAAACATAATTGAAGATTATAAAACGGAAACGATAAAATCTTGTAAAATTTCAGAATCATATAAGGTATTGTAATTTAATTTAATTGATTCATTCATTGAGATAAGTTGTTTCTAAAATTTTTTAACAAAAATTTAAAAAAACAGAAGCTCGTCAGCATATAAAGACAATAAATGTAAAATTAACGAAAAGGACCGAAACAATTATAAAAAATCAGTAATTATAAAAAACCAACGAATGAAATCGAAACAAGATCAAACATTAACGGCTTTAAAACATATAATAGTAGTCCTTCAAAATTGTATGCAGCATGATTACACACAGTCGGAAGCATATTTACCTACAGTGACATTAAATGATTTAACTTATCATTCAATTCTATGCCTCCGACTGCATGTTATCATGCTGCATACAATTTTGAAGGACTACCAGCGATATAATTTTTGATCTTGTTTCGATTTCTTTGATTGTTTTTTTTATTATTAATGTATTTTTGATCTTGTTTCGGTTGTCTTTATATGCAGGCGGGTCTTTTGTTTTATTTTTTATTGGTCTTTTTTTAATTTAGTATAACGGTCGTGATCATGATATACTTTTTATAAATGCTTACGATGAGCCCTTTAATTTGATACCCATATTGCAGTATATCGAAACAACTTTTTTTTCACTCCGAATAATAGCATCTCACACCCGCCATATTTGTTCTTATTTCAACTTGTCTTGAACACTTGGGCAGTCAAGACTTATCTAACGCTGTCTTTGTTATACAATAAATCCGTCTAGCGGTTTGAAAGATTTGAGGTAATAAAGAATATTACATACATACAAGATACGCGCGAAAAACATAACCCTTTCCTTGCAGTCAGGTAAAAACTGTTGACAATCGGCATTAGATCCCCTAAGATTTAGCCACTAAAAAAGTAAACATTTAGATTGTCTTTTGGTAACTGAGGACTTTAGGAATGTAGGTATACATGTATATATGTCAAACGATATGGCTGAAGAATTATTTCTATGCATAGTGAGAGGATTCTCGCAGCTTTTCCAGAGCTCCTTTTCTTCAGCATAACATACATAACCATTCTCCGAGTCTACATTATTCACTCACAGCAAATACAGAAACGGTCTAACAAAGCAGTAATGTTCTACGTAACTCCCGGGGGTCAGGGGGCCTACTCTCTGAGTCCATCAACGAAGATACGGGCCCGTCCGAAAGTAGTTTGAAACTTTGGAGAGAACCCTACACCCGATTAATTAACTTTATTGGACAGGTAAAAACACATCGCGAGTAGAGACAGCTGTCACATCGTGGAGTCATTCATTCTTAAGTCGGGCCCCAAATGGATCTTATGTCCTTAGGTGATACGGAGTAGGAAACGCCCGTAACGTCGGCCGAAACTACGGATTTCGTGCTTAGAGAGTAGACCCCCAGACGTGAGTGAAACTGACGGAGACTTTAAATATTCAAAGGGTGTAAAGGGCAACACTGCGCATATTTCCCCAGGGTCGCCCGTATTTACCCCTCTACTTTCATTTCATAACTTCATACTGCCTACAGTGCCTACGCCGCGCCGCCGCTTTGAAGCATAATTTGAGTGGCTGTGCGTAGTTCGAATCAAGAGTGAAGGCTGTTTGAAGACATAGAAGAAAACTAAAGAGATTATTTAAAAAAGACATACTTAGATCATAAACAATGACGATAGGCACACTCGCAACAAAACAGTATCTAGTTATAGAACACAAGACAAAACTGTTTGTCGATGAACTGTCTATGATAGGCACTGTTTTATGTGTAGTGTGTGCAGGTGCACTGTCTTAATCTATGTCCGACTATACATGGAATCGAATCGTATATTACATAATGTATGAACAATCACGTACAGGTACCACACACTAAGAATTCCAGAACTATCAAAGCCTTCCCATACAACGTCAAGAAAGAAAACTCTTCAACACCTGCAGCCATAGAAAGCGTTGAGTGAACATTGTACAGTATTCCTTCCACATTGCGAAAATTCTATAGGTAACGGGTATACTGCTATAATGCGTGTGCATTACATTACACTGTGGCTTAGTTACCACACAAGTGCATAGCCTGCCTATCTGGTCGCGTTGCGTTCTGCAGCGGAAGTGATGGCCCAGTCACCTCGTGCATTGTGTACCAAATACCCACGCCACCGGCCCTGGGTATACTGCCTTCTCTGACATAGTATTCTATTTTTAGCTTATTCACGATAATGCTAAATGCAATTTGTAATTCTATTCAACGTCGTTTCGCTTCTCTATTGTGAATACTGAATTCTGACGTCACTTGATATCTACTTGTGTAGTTGAGTAATCGTAATGTTGACCATAAAATAGTAATTTAAATAACAATAAAATCGGCTAGTAGTTCGGTAGTTAATTGAGGAAGTAATAAAAGCACTTCAAACATTTCTAATTAATGTATTGGTTGTTTTTTTTATTTATTTGAAGTTAAAAGACAGAACTATTAAAAAAAAATAACTTTTCTGTAACATTAAAATCACTACATTTAACGCTATTTATGTCACCATAACACAAGTGCTAGCCACTCGTCATAATTTGCAAGTAAATGATCACTCGTAGCACATTACGGTTTGTAAGTGGTGGTGCAAAGGACTTGCAGAAATTACTCTCCAATTTGGCTTTTTCAATGAGCTACAGGATAAATTGGGCCCTTAAACCATATGCTACGTGCATTTGCTACTTGTGTCAGTTTGTTGACGAAAATTCTACATAAGTAAAGTGCCAGGTTTCAAATTATTCCGTCATGCAAACTTACGATGTTGCATCAAAAAAATAAGTCGCGATATGTCGTCAAAAAAATGAGCAAATAAGACACAGGTGTTCATAAAGCAAATACACAATCTATTAACACTTAACTCGTCGCATATCTTAATGTGGACATACTCAATGTGACACACTGTGGCAATAGAGACAAATCGCGACAATTCGCGACAAAACGGTAATGAACGGCGTTAGCGGCCGCCCCGTCTAAATATAAAGCGCTTAGCTCACGCTTCAGCATTGTCTCCCTGGCCTGCACAATGCACAAACAGTTTTAAATACGCATGCAAAAGAATGCAACGGGCTAGTAAAGTACACTCATTTCTATTCTAGGGCTGTCACCGCAGCGAATAGACACATTCAACGCGTGTCAATGTCAAACTACTTCACTAGTGGTAGTGACAATCATATTCTGTATTTGTAAGCCCGGTATACAAGTGTCACCGCTAGTAATTTTCATGTTTGGTACATAATGTTACATTGTCAGTTCTTGGTTCCTGTCTTGTATTGTAATTGGTAGCGCTAAGTATTTACTTCGTGCCTGCTCACTACCAATTAAAATTAAATATCAAATAGGGTATAATTTAATTAATTAAATTATACCCTATTTGATACTTTACACAACACATTTCTTTTTAGTTTGCTACACAGCTGTGATCCAATAAACATATAAAAAATCTGATACAATTGGTTTTAGGTACTGCTCTAGTGCTTACGCATTATTGTCCATTTTATCAGTTTCAGTACCCGGGTACGATTTTTATCAGCGCATTGACTCATGCGACTCACATAATACAGGGTGTCCCATGGGAAATTTCAAACTTAAAAAATTAATGAAAAAAAAAATCTATGATTATAGAAAACTTTTAATGATAGAAATGAATAAAGAAATCATGCGGATTTTAAGTTTTAAAAATGATGCTGTCGAGATGACGCCCATCTGCTCGTACAGTCTCCTCCAACGCACGCTTCATCGCGAGAAAAACTTTCTTGCACGTTTCTGACGTGATTTGATTTATTTGAGTATGGATATTCCTTTTGAGTTGACTCAAATTCCTTGGCGGCGGGTCGTATACTTTAGATTTCAAGAAGCCCCACAAAAAGAAATCCAAGGGCGTGAGGTCAGGCGACCTTGGTGGGTACGGGATGGTTCCAAACTTTGAGATAATTTTTGTTCCGAAAATTTGCCTCGCAGTCTCTAAAGACGCCCTTGCCGTGTGAGCTGTCGCGCCATCTTGCTGAAACCAGGTTCTTCTATTGTATCCTGGATGGTTCTGCAATGCTGGGTTCAAAAATATTTCAATCATGTTGCAGTAACGTTGAGATGTCACAGTTACTGAGCGACCATTATTTTCAAAAAAATATGGCCCGATAATTCCGTTCATAGACATTCCGCACCACACTGTCACCTTTGGGCTGTGAAGTTGTTGTTCATGTTTCTCATGTGGGTTTCCTGGAGCCCAATATCTAAAATTTTGCTTATTCACATAGACTTGCAGATGAAAATGAGCCTCATCACTAAAAATTATATTACCAAGTGTCCGAATAGTGCGAAATCGCTGTAGCATTGTTTCGGCATATGTTTTTCGCAAACTGTAATCGTTAGGTTTTAAATATTGAACCAACTGCATCTTATAAGGATGGAACTTAAGTTTTTTTTTCATAATCCGATGTATGGATGACTTACTAAGGCCCAAAGCAGCAGCATGTTTACGAATCGATCGCCGTGGATTTCGGATGACTGCGTTCCGCACTAAATTTACATTTTCTTCGTTTGATATCGCATTGGACGGGCCAGGTAATGGATTATTTACTGTAGATCCGGTTTGCCGAAACTTCTCAACCCATGTTCGAATAAGCTGTACGCTTGGAGCTTCACTCACACGACGAATATTAAATCGAGCACAAAATCTTCGCCTTGCCACAGTCGGCGATTCGTTGCTTTGAATAATTATACGCTTCCACAGCGTAAGCGCGGTGCGAACCGGACCAACGATCCATTGCTACTAAATAATCCGCACGACCCCCGCTCCTGTTACCGCTCGCTCCGCCCCTCTCCTGCCAACCGTAATCTTTTAATTCAGATTTAAAGTTTGAAATTTCCCATGGGACACCCTGTACCTTTAATAAAATATTAACACAGTAATAATGATAACTGTCAATACAAAACATTAAGGCATACCCACTCATACCTTAACTGAATGAATACTACCTACTTAAATCGACTTTAATTTATTTATGTATCCCGTAATTTTTGGTTAAAACAAAACGATGTAAATATTATGCTGAAAACCTCCTGTTTTCCCTATACGTTGGCGTCCCTAGACCGGTGTGCGCCGGTTCAGCGCTGGCTTTGTTTACGTCACGCTATAACCATGATACTGTAACCACGTCAATGTGGTTGTTCGTGATAACATTTACATATTGTTTTGTTTCATATATTTTATTAAATAACACCAAATTCATTAATACCGACGAACCTTGGGAAAAACTGTTGCATTCTACAACTTTACATTCACAAAATCAGAAGGTTGTTTTGGACGTAAAAATCTTTATTCAAACTTACCACAGTTTAAATGTCGTTGGTCAACTCGTCGACTTACAACAAAACGGGTCTAAGTATAAATAGAAGCATCAAACATTTTGTTTATCAAAGAGTCGTAAGTACAAGAGAAAGAGCGCTAAATTAACCAAAGTTCCCTGTTGTTACGCATACAATAGTTAAAGCTGATGTTCACGAGCAATGATTAATTCGTGCTGTTTTACAAGCGCGTGCGCATCTCATAATCATAAAACCGCACTTGTGTTGTGAACAGACCGGGGATTTCTCGCTCCATTTATTTTGTTTTAGTGCCTGACTTACAGCTGAGTAAATAGGCGGCCACTACTACTGCACAATGATTCCACAAATAACCTCTACTTACTGCCGCTGCTTCCGATTTAACTTTCAATTTGTAATCAGTTTATCTTTGTTTAATTAGGAATGCGGGTACGCTGAGTTTCTCGCTCTCTCCTCTTGTTATTCCAAGAGGAGGGCGTCAAGATCCGTGATCTTTGTACAAGATAAGTGATGAACAATAATCAATGCTAAATTGTTTAATTAAAAGCAGTTGCAAACGTTATTAAGATAGCCAACGAGTACGGAGTGTTTCACGCTTTATTTTATTTTTTGTGTTTTCTAATCTAGTTCAATTTGTTATAAATGCTTCGGGCGACAAGACAGACAATTTCGTTCGGCAAATATGAGCAGTCGTGGCCGAGCGGTTAAGGCGTCTGACTAGAAATCAGATTCCCTCTGGGAGCGTAGGTTCGAATCCTACCGACTGCGAAAAACCTTTTTGCATATTTGTGTAACTATGTAAACTTCATGCAAAGGTAAACTATAAATTCAACAACAAAACTTCGAAGGCTTCTTTTATCGAACTTCTCTTTAAAAATACAACGAAGTAGTCGTATCAAAAGCGGAAAATAAAAGCACCAGCTAAAAGGCTTTGTAAGTTGTAACCCCTCCTTAATTATCGCGGTCATTATTTTAAATCAGTATCCAGCATCGTGGAGAGTAACGAGCGTAAACATCGATCGGAAGATGGCTGGCAGGGTCTCATTAAGCGGAGTGCACGTGCGTCGCCGACGGGCAGGCTCGACCGCTCGAGTGCTCGAGTCGCGATGCCGAGCTCGATCGCGCCAGGGTTGCGACACCAGCGATCGTGCAATCTCGATACCGACGCCGCAGTAAAAGTAAAGATCATACCGATTGTATCACAGCTTCACAGCGTGCCGTACAGCCGAGCCAAGGAAACAAGCACACAATGTTGTTCAAACATTAAAATCCATACTAATATTATAAAATATTCGAAAGTAACTCTGTCTGTATATTACCTTTTCACGCCTAAACCACTGAACAGAATTCGATAAAATTTGGAAAGGAAATAGATGGCAATGCCATCCTTCCCCAGGATGCCAAGATGGCATCCTGGGGAAGGACATAGGCTACTTTTTGTCCCGGTAGCACATTCCCATGAGTTAATTTCTGACGTCCACGCGGGCGAAGCCGCAGTCAGAAGCTAGTGTAACATAAATATTAAATGTACAAAGACTACCAACAGGAAAATTGTACTTCGAGGTCGATTTTGCTCGTCAAGGTTGTCTGCTACAATTTAAGTTTAAACTATGGAATTTGAAAGATTTTCTCTTAGCAGTTCGTTTAACGAAATATTTGTGATATTTCGTCACTTTTGTTTACGTATTCTGACAGATATTTGTTAGTGATTGTTACGTAATCAGCTGACTTCATAAATAATAGAACATTCGGATGACTTCACCAGTTTATCTAAAGACGGCGCAATAGTTAAGGTAAAACAACATTGAATAAATGAATTTATTTTTAGAATTTGCAGAACATGACGAGAGCGCAGTTTGGAAGAATATCATTGTGTAGAAACCGACGAACATTATTTTCTTTGCCGATAGACTGGAGTCTCTCAATCAAGCCAAAGTATTCCTTTAAATCTAACAACAGGTTATGTATCTCTAACCAAATACGTCAAATTTATACAGGAAGGAACATAAAAACTGAAAACTTCCCGATTTCTTTCATCCATCCTCATTTCAAACTGCTCAAGTGCAAGTCCCATAACAGTTGCAAAAGAGATTTAGATAAAAAACAACCCGATGATTGTATAAAAACACAATTTGCGCTGGAAATGAAACACTAAACCGCATTAGGAGCGGCCAACTGGCGTGGGGCACCCCTGCACTAACTTCTCGTCATGGGATTACGA
The DNA here is from genome assembly GCA_917490735.1 of Dryobotodes eremita. NCBI lineage: Eukaryota > Metazoa > Arthropoda > Insecta > Lepidoptera > Noctuidae > Dryobotodes > Dryobotodes eremita. The sequence continues at coordinate 9,232,834 of OU823261.1, forward strand.
GTACGTACCAGGGATTTAAGGTTTCATTACTCGTCTGCGGCCGTCTCCCTTGTCTCATGCCTACCCAACCTTACTCGGGAAACTCGAAGCATGATACACGACATGCAATCAAACAATCCCGATCTGAGAGTCAACAAGAAATATGAAAAGTCATTATATGGCTGCAGAATTATATGTGGTTACAGAATGACTGAACATTTCGATGTAATAGATGCTATTTCACATATTTATGATGATTCTGCACCTTCAAGTATGAAACAGCTGCAATTATGACGTGAACGCGAAGATAATCTATCTGTTACATCCATAAAACTAAAAACATTTATATCGCAACCATCCATAATTGATTTTTAACTACATTGACGTCACCTTATCACTAATTGACATTAATATTCCCAAAGAAGTTAGACCTGACTATCCAGGAAATTATATCACAAAAGTAAGTTAAGCCGACTATAGTCTTTTCTTGTCTGAAAACTAAACTGGTGTACCGATGGTAAGGGACATTTTCCCCTATAGAAAACTAAAGCTATAGAGTCAAACTAGAGAGCAATGGGGAGCGTAGCGAGCCGAGACCTCTAATGTACAAATATTGCGGAGGAAATGAATATATTCGACATTGTGCGCCCTCCGAGGGGGCTAGGGGGCTGGGGGGCTCGCCAAGTGCACGTTTTGATTAAGTCGCCCCGCCATATGAATTTATGACTCAAATTCGTGTCGACGGCAGATATTGATGGATTAGGAGTTTTATTTCTTGTTAATTATGCAGTTTGATACGCTTCGTTGTAAATAGTCGATTAAGTATGTTTGTATGATTGCTGAGACATCAATTAGTTTGTCAAGTAAGTCTGATGTCATTTTATCTAGACCTGTGATGTACCAACCTGTCTATCTGTCTTTTACGTATCTTAACTTTGTTCACAACCACTATGTCTTTCACAGTTAAAATTGTCTAGCCAAGATGATTTGATTCATAGGGCAGATAAAGCTATCATAACATAACATTAGGTCGCGAATGTAGCCAGTTGTTTCCATTCGAAGCAATCCCGCATCCAACTCCCAAGTGTCCCGCTAATACTCCATATGGCGCAACACCATGCGCAATGCATAAACAACCAAATATTTATGACCCCTAATATCACACGCAACCCCTGTATCTAATACCACTTTCATAGAACCAGAAGGGGGCGGGGCAGGTCCAGAGCGAATGGTCTATTATCCTTAGTACTTTAGGGCGGAAAAGCTGATACAACGACATATGCATGCATTAAGGATGATGAGACAATTCGGACATTAGTAGTTCAGTCACTTAATTTGTACAACTGCTCTAGCGCATGGTTCATAGTCCGTACAATGTGTGCAAGTGTGTTCAGTAAACAATGACATTTATAACGAGGTCCAGGAACAAGGGACGTAAAATTGTTATGCTGTTGTTAGTTTTCTTACTAACGTATTTCTTGAATATCGACTGAATCATGACAATCAATACGTAAGTAAGGAGCTGTTGCAGCAATTACAATTACCTAACATACGAATTATTTCGTAAATGTTGCCTTCAACGTCCCTGATGATTCCATTCCAGAGACCCGCCACTTTCGTCACGTCATACTTTACCCACGACCGCAATCAAAGAACAAAATCAGCTATCTTTATCCCATTAGTCAGCCGAGAAAATACTCAGTATGCAGCAATCATACATTTGCATTCATAAACTATTCTATCGAGTCTCGTGTGACAGCCTCAGGTTCGGAGTCAAAGCTTACCGTCCGTCTGGCGCCAGTCATTGACACCTTTCCACCGTCGTCGTGTTCCAAGAGATCGTTGTCATCATTACCTACTTTATTTGAAAGTTATTTGTATGATAAACAATGCAACACGATCTTCTTGGAAACATCTGGTGTGAAACATGGTGGACGGTTAGGTGTGTTTGTTACTAGAGCTGCAATTAGTTTAATTGTTCTGGTCATTGAGTGGGTTCTAGTAACTGGAATTCTTCTTAGCGTATCGATGGCAATCTAAATAAAGTCGGTCCAGGATTTGGCTACGAGTTTTGCAGCTTCAGCGGCATTCATCAGTTTCTGTGACGATAACGTTCAGACAACAGGCATTGACACGATATTAAGCTGGCTATTTGTGGAACAGCACCACATTTACACTCTCTAAAGCTGGTCTGTTTCCGAAGATTATGAGCTCATGATTAAGAGCGTCAGTCGAGTCCAGAACTGACCAGTCAAACTCAAAATATGGTCACGATTCAAGCAAGAAAACGCCCTGAAAGTGGATATATTACATTAACAGGTCTGTCAAGATATTGCTAAAAGTATTTTCGTGTTACAAAAGTATCTAGCAGTTTTCAGGGGCACAAATGCATAAACCAAACCAAAAAATATACCAAAGATGTTTGCAAACAACCAAAAAAATAAAGCACTCGCGAGTGACGTCAACTCTGCCATGTTGATAGACATGACGAACAAACAAAAACAATTGTTCACGATTTACGAACTTAACGTTTTTAAAGAACAATATTCACGCCGTTTTCCATTTGGCATAAGTGCATTTTTACGTATGAAACATTTCCATGTATGTCTGGCTGATTTCTGACGAACAGAAAAATCTGCATTCTAAAATTTCTAAACCACTAAAGGTAAAACCATAATTACAGTCTGGCCGTCGATAGAATGTGTTCCTGACCCCTGTCAGTTTCATACAAACGAATACGTGTTTTGCGAATTTGATCTTTATTAGTTACTAGAATTGTCGCACTGACAGGTGTCAGAAACGCAATCTCTCGACGGCCGGAACAGTCCGAGACCTATGTTACTTGTACACACGGCTACATATCAAGCAATACATTTCCAGTATAAGCCTCTCATTGTACGGAAATCCTATACAATGTGAGATCCGCTTATACTGAAAATGTATAGCTTGATATGTAGCCGTGTGTACCTTCAGGCTGTGTTGTGAAAGTTGTGATGACATTCACCTAATAGCAAAAGAGTTTTTTCAAACTCAATCACTGAGCGGGTCGTACGGGCGCGGCGTTGAAAGCTTACAAATGATGTTGCGGGCAAAAGTTAGATAACGATATTGTGTGTGCTAGCCTATAAAGTATTAAACATGTTATACCTAAGAATCCTATTCCACTAAACACCTCTTTATCCATTATCTTAAATTTTGGAAAGATCTAACGTCCAACGTGAATGAATCAGCACCCTAATTCCGTAACACACTATCTATCACAATCTGAATCATTTTGAAGCCTATTGCTAATCCATTGCTTCATATGTTCGAAACATTTGCCTGCTCACAAACGTAAATAACGCAATGAATGTTGTTGAACTGTCAAAATGAAACCCATTCCTACTGTTAGTGTGTTACGTAATTACCCCGCAGGTCTAAGAAGCAAGTTCTGAATGAGGTGTTTGAATAAAATCAGTTTGTTTGCAGTTCTCACGGGGCCTGCCTGCTGTTAGCACCTCGCTTCGAACACAAGACATGAACGTAGCCTTATTAGGACATTACCACACGCTTGTCCTGCGGAAACATAAATAAGAAAGACGACCGCTTATAGGACTCTTTATGTATGTATGAACATGCTTTTATATTAGTGGATAAGGTGGACAAAGTTACAGAGGTATAAGTACTTACGTGGCCCCAACTGTCAAGTGATTATTGAAAATTAAAACCGTTTCAGAGTCTGAAACGTTTAGACCCATTGTTAAATACAGTCAATGTGTAAACAATCTCTTATGGGCGTTAGATGCATTGGTAGTTTTTATGAAGTTTCAAATATATGTGTGTGTTCAGCTAAAAAACCGGTCAAGTGCGAGTCGGACTCGCGCGCGAAGGGTTCCGTACCATTAACTATAAAAACGGCAAAAAAATCGCATTTGTTGTATGGGGGCCCCCCCTTAAATATTTATTTTATTTTGTTTTCAGTATTTGTTGTTATAGCGGCAACAGGAATACATAATTTGTGAAAATTTCAATTGTCTAGCTATCGCGGTTCTTGAGATACAGCCTCGTGACAGACAGACGGACGGACAGACAGCGTAGTCTTAGTAATAGGGTCCCGTTTTTACCCTTTAGGTACGGAACCCTAAAAAGCGTGAAATTTTTTTTAATCGTCCGTAGTCTTATATTGTTTCTCAACACTCCAAAAAAAACAAACTCATGGGTCATATTTTCCAGTTAGACACAAACAATTTCGCCCGACTTCATTTGAAATACATCGCGTACATATTTATAGCGTGTTATAAAGAGCGATGGGTGAGTGCGAGTAGATATAGACGTCATCGAGCCGGCTTTATGAACGCTTGTTTATTTGAACGGAAGCGGATCAAGCTCGTTGATGCATGGGATTTACTCGCACCGTACCGCGGCGCGCCGCCGCAGCACCGACGTCGACGCCCGCGCAACCACGTTCAAAATACACAGTTATACTTGACCGGCTAGACTTTATTGTGTTTTTGGACTGACAGAAGTTAGATTTGAAATATGCTGGTCGTGATCATTAATTAATCAATTATTTTTGTACAATTCTGACTGGATTCAGATTGTACAACTTCAACAAAATAAATATTTCAGTAAGGAGTCACCCTTCACCACCGTTTTTGCAGTTGTTTTATCTGTAACATTTAAATTGACAGCTAAATACTCACTACAGTTACTTGATGTTACAGTACCTAGCCATGGAAAATGGGTGTCAGCCAGGTACTTAACGGAAAGATATCAAAAGGTGTAAGGCCAACACACATTACGTGGGATGGCATCTAGGATTCTTACTAACTTGCCTGTCGTCCACTATCCAAAGAAATGAATTGTGATGGTAGTCTGTTACTTACCGTTCACAGCAGAAACCATTAAGCCACAGATAAAGCTGCCTTTTGTAAAACAAAGTATTCATGTACATAAAGCACTACTATGTACCTAACAAGGACTGTGTTGTGTTTCTTAGCAAATTTTCTGTTTTAAATAAATCCACCTGCACAGCGCTCACACACAGTGTAGCTATCGCCTTATCTCAAGTGGTTGATTTAGATAAACGTAAACAGGCCTTACTTCGCCTGAAAGTCCTCGCCGTTGAAATCACCTCTCCAGACTGACGGTTGTTATCATTTCACACTCAACTCTTCACACTAATCATTAAACAGCTGCGAGTTTCGAGAAATTGCTCAAGTGCTCAAGAAATTGCTCGCTACATATCACTGAGAGATACCACATTAGAAATGTACACAAAAAACGTCGTGTTACGTAAATTCATACATTTTTCGTTACACAATATTCAAAGTCTATAATCTGCTCTGCTTATAATTAATATTCATGCATTTTTTAAATAGCCGTTTCGATATTCATAATTCCAATTACACTTTTTACCACTTTTACAGACATACCTACATGTGTTCAAATATTATTTTCTCGTATTTTATCATTATATTTTATTCGTATAATAAAACTTCATAAAACCGCATTTTTATGAGGGAAGTGGAAGCGGTGGTGCGTGGTTCAGTTGCGACAGAACAGCCGACGAAGTGTTGATAGCCATAGGAACCTTGTCGCACTAATTTATATGCATAATGTTCCACTTGAAATGTTTTATACTTATTATGAAAAATAGTCCAACGCCTTCACACGTGGAAGACGTGGAACGCCAAGGGAAATCGTAAAATGAAATGATATTAAAATTATGTTCGTGTTAAATCTTTTTTTAGGGTCCATTCGTAAGTTTGAAGTGATACTATATTTTCATGTTGATATGTGGTTCATAAAATATATTTTTATTGATCCCACATTTTCTTGTTATCTCGCCTTAATAAAAATTTTCGTCGTGGAAATTAATTTGTTCTATTTGAAAATTATGATGTATTTTGACGCTTACATATTCAGTGTGCATACTAATAAAGTTATAAACAATATATTATGATCAATACAAGATTGTTTATTATGCCTCTGCCATGTCAAATTAGAATAAAAATCAAATAAATGCTGCGTTGTGGAGAGCGTGCGCGCGCACAATGGCGCCGCCCCGCGGCCTTAGCGGGCACTAACGAGCACGCGGCCTGCACACGACCTCACTGTGAGCGTTAATTAGTAAAATGTTCACCGTGTTCGCCATTTAATGTACCCCTATAAGTAACGATCAAAGAATTATACCGCCAAAGTAATAAAAGCACACTAATCACCTAAATGTATTAGAAAATATCAAGGATATAATATACTTACTGAGATTGTAAAACTATACAAAATAAAAATGTAATTTTGCAAGCACTTGTAAAATATTTTCAACAAAACAAGTTTTCTATTATATATTATTTTTATGAGAATCTAATGTTAAATTTAACACATTATACCATCTGGCCCTGTGGCGCAACGGATAACGCGTCTGACTACGGATCAGAAGATTCCAGGTTCGAATCCTGGCAGGGTCGCGAAAATCCTTTTTAATTTTTTTATATCTTTAATACTTATTTAGTTTGTATTTTGAAATATAATATGTCTCTTCCTTTCTAAGTACTAATTTATTTAATAGATCAAATCTGACTATCCTATTCAAAGTACATTATCTTCAAAAAAAATCATATCAGTAGGTACCACCTACTTACCAAAAATTTATATATCGCGATATCGTTCTTTCCCCTTCTAAGTAAAAAGTCTTTTACATAAACCTCCTTGGAGCGTTTGCCTTCGTCTTTACTTATTGATCGGCGTCCGTCTCGAGTCCCTTTCCCTCGCGCGAGCCTACCCACTGTATGGCGAATATAATGAGCCTCTTGTTATTCGCTTGACGACCTCCTCAAGAAAATATAAGTACCTTAAGATGTTTTGCGTAGAATAAATCTTTTTAATTGACAAAAATAAAACAGTAGTGTTGCATACAAAACTATTATACATGTATTATGGTAATAGGTTCCTCGAAATAAGTTTTTAATTACTAAAATTATAAACTTTCCTTTTCCAATAAAAACAATTCTTACCCAAAATCGCTAAAATATTTTTGTACCTGATCAAAGAATATAACAGAACTATAAAAGACACGAGAACATGCATGTGAGATTGCCACTTAAACAAATACAAACATTTAAGTACCTACCCCGAAACTATTCAAAATAGAAAATCAATCATCATTAAGAACAGATAACACCAACACCTGCAAGTTTTATAGCGGGAATATACACTGAAAATAACATAATATATTGGAAACAAAAAGAAAAAATATTACGACAGCGCGCAAAAAGTTAAAGACGATAAAAGTCAGCAGTGTTAGTCGACGATGAGTTTACTGCGACACTGCTTATCTGCCGACAGCCGAGTGTCAAAATATTTGATGGGCTTAGCTTTAAAAGATAGTCGAGCTCGATATATAACCTACTTGACTCACACGTTTTGTGGAGAGTGTTTTTGCTACACTTGATGGTTTATCTGGAATGTTTTGAACCTAGCCCGATGTGAGAAAACCTCCTAAATAATCTTCTCTACGTAAACACTATAGGTACCTACTTTGCTTTATTGCCATGCCAATACCTGCTACATTGAGTCAGCCTGAACTTTTGGACTTACTTCATCGTAGAACTCATCATTGCTAACCAAGTCGCACCTTCGGTAGAACAAGGGCATAACTGAACTTGCAGTGATTTTACAGGAGTCATTTTAAGATCTTGCCGCATCAAGATAGTCAAAAAAATGCACCAATATAACAAAGGCACTAGTGCCCTCTGGCGACATTAAGCTGATATTGATACGGGTCTTTGTTCCTCCGGACATAAGGCACTTTTTAAAGCACTTTGGCATACTTAAGTCATTTTTCGATTTGTTGTCAGTAATGCCCTTGTCCTAGCGAAGGCGCGAAGTAGGTAACCACTTTTACCATCAGGATTCAGGTGGTCCATAGTTGTCAAACTCGTCTTTTGTAAATAATAATATCTACCAAAAAATGAGTCTCTTTGGAAGATAATGTAAACAGAGCCAACGGTTCAAGAGCATGAGCAGCGCACAAACAGTGAACTAACTTTAAAGCTTCAAGGTAAGCCAAGCCATTCAATATATTTTATGGTATGTCGTACATTCACACAGCATGAGTAGAATCCTAACTTCCTAACTAATATTATAAATGCGAAAGTAAGTTTGTTTGTTTGTTTGTTACCTTTTCACGCCTAAACCACTGAACCGATAATCCTGAAATTTTGCATATACGTCGTCAGGTGTACAGAAACGGACATAGGGTACCTTTCATCCCGCAGAAAAGTACTGTTCCCGAGGAAAACAACAATAACGTTCTTATGATAATAGATGGCGCCACGTGTCTTTCGAATCATGATTGAATTATAACCCGAATTGATAGTCAAAGTCTAAATTAACGCGAGCGAAGCCGCGGGCAAAAGCTAGTTAATAATAATAACAAATAACAGTAAAATTCGGTGTTTTTTACCCGCAGTTCCCACAAACGGACGTAGCATACGTTATCTACGACCGAGCTATTTTAGTGTAAGCTTTATCAATTCGGGGTCAAGAGCGCGCCTTCCGGCTGATAACAGCACACGATAAACACAACCGAAATCGTCACAGCATCCCTAACATGTATTTATGACCTAATATAACAAAAAATAACCGATTCCGTATCAGAAAGCATTCTGTCAAAACTGCTTTTTATACAGCCACGCGATAAGATACTTCAGATTTACTTATTCGACATTCACTGTTAGGTCGTGTTGAGAAGATCAGAATTATTTTTTGTTGAATATTTGTCCGTGAGGTTAATATTTTCTTAGCTTTTAGACGGACGACGTTATATGTACCGCAAACATCCTGGCCACGTACAAATATTGGTCCATCTCGGCAGTTGTCCGTCTGTCACAATCCAACGGACATCGCGGACACGTGCTAAATAAGTACCTATCTTCTGTAAACTCGTGTGTTTGATTAAGGCTTAAACTTAACCTTCAGTTGTCAGTAGAAAATCTGAAAAGGCAAAAAATAAACCTATTTAAAGAACACCTTAAAGTCAAAGCAGCTGTTGAAGAAAATCTATATTAGCTGCTTGTTATAAATGCTTTCTAACTTAAGATTGTGAGGTATCTAACAAAAGAAAGTACGACAGTAATTAACGCATTATCCATTCATTTGTACCGTGCAGATAATTGTCGTATCGTGTCGAGTTGACAGCGAACAAGTGTTCAGTTGCGCAGGCGCACAGCCGCAGACGCACCCCAGATCGAGTGCCGTTCAAATCTCAAGAGCGGCGATGCGCGAATCATTCGATTTGCATTAAGCGTTCACACCCAAGTATGTATATCCGTGACGAATGATAACTTATATTCATATTCCTACGTATGAACAAGGCGAAGAGTGGTTTAGTATGCTTGCATACTAATTTGCTGCCATAATTAGACAAAACTTGGGAATGTCTTGTACAATTTCAAAACATTTTACTTTTGTCTTAATAGTGGCTTTACAGCTCAATCAAATTATGTAAAAATAAACATTCTTACTTATGCAAAATCATTAATTGATCGTTCCATCAAAAGTTTCATCTCTAGGAGCTTCTACCCAAGTCGCCAAAACCGTATAAGTAGGCAATTCGTCTTAATTCAAAAAGTGAGAGTACAAGCAACAACAACAACATACAATAACAAACAACAACAATACCTATACAATACTTCGATCGTACGACCGAAATATTGTCAGACAAGACACTCAGTGAAATTATTCATCACGAGATGGCTTTCATAGTAGGACAAGCGTGTCGTCATTACCCATTGCACTCTCGCCGTGATTCGCTCCGCCCTCTCCGAGTGCCTTAAAAGGGAAAACCGAGTAGGGAAGATAACACGACCACTGTAAAATGACTTTCCATCCCCACATAAGTTATTACAAACTAGATGTTGAAGAGGGTTCTTCTTAATTTTGTCGGTGTTCAAACCAGGGATGAAACAGTAGTGGTGTGTATATCTGAGATTTATTTTTGATGACTGGTTTTATGGCTGCGGCTTATTACTATAAAGAGCAACAAAGACATTATAATGAAAATGGTTTTAATATGGAGGGCACGAAATTTCGTAGACACTAACATAATAAAGCTATTTATGTTATGATATTAAGGTTTGATCTTTCGTTCATGTCCAACAAAGAAATATTGCTTACTCTCATAAGAAAATGAGAAAATACCTCGTACAAAGCTGAATATAACGGTGAGACTACAGACCGACCCTAATATGTTAAACAAATCAGCTTCTCATAATTGAGATATTGATATTCGAGTCACCAATTTGTACAATCGATTCTTTATGTGTTGCCCAACCTTAGCGGCAGGTATCGTCGGCATAAGCAACAACGGCACCGCTGGCAGTCGAAAGGCCGTGAGTCGAAATGTACCACGGTGGTAACATGCGCACGACTCCGACAATAGGTCGGTTACGGTTCAAATAATAAAAAGAAAAGATCGTTAAAGGTTGACACGAAGAACATACTTAAAGTCACGCTTTAAATCATAAATGTACCTAAGAGAAGGGTTTTATTATTATTAAGAGTGAAGTCGTGAGATAGTCGCATTTTGCAAATGGCTGATTCCATTTGATTAAACTGAAAATAAACATAAACTAGCCATTTCTTACTCACTTAGCACGATATTTTCAAATTTCAGGGAACTGTTGGTTTAATATCCATAGTGACTTTATCTGATACTGTAGATATTATATGTAGATATTGTATGTTCACATCATTTTGATGTGAATGGTACGGAACGAAGTTTTATCACTATAATCCCTAACATATTTCATAGTTCCCAGATCAACTGATCATTACAGGCACATTGTACAGGATAGGAACACAGTACATGAATTCAGCCCCTCAGTCACGATACGTGCAGTACACGCTCATCGTTATCTTAGCACGTGGCTTCTTGCCTATCGATTTTTGGAGGAAGCATTGTCAAATATATTTTTTACTTTTCCTTTTACTGTTGTGCTTAGTTACGAAGTTACACAACAAAGCGTTTTTAATCGTCAACGTGAGACCTATTTTTAGTTTATTTAGGAAATACATTACTTGAAAAGCAGATTTCAGTATTTTTAACGAAATAACAAGATAGACTCCAATCTTTCGTGATGTGCTCAGGTCAATGAGGTCAGTCGAAAGGTACATTTTTCATTTCATTCGCTGAAATGCCTTCAAAGTCTACTGCCCTTGAAGACTAAAATTTCTTTGGCACAGACACTTATTCAGCCGATTATAGATTATGCCGACGCCTGCTACTTGGATGCTACTGAGGAGCTATTAAACAAGCTTGAGCGCTTGCAAAACTTGTGCATTCGCTTTGTTTTCGGTCTGCGAAAATATGACCATGTTTCTCACCTTCGCAAGGAACTCAAGTGGCTCCCGATCCGCTTACGCAGGAACACTCGGATTTTATGTCTCCTCTTCAACATCTTACACAACCCATCTTATCCTATCTGCGTGAGCGTTTTTCTTACGCACGCCCTCGCGACGCACCGTGTAGATCACATCTTAGATCCCTTCTTAAATCCCATCCTCATAAAACCAGCTACTATTCTTATTCCTTCTCTGTTCATGCTGTAAGATTGTGGAACTCACTTCCGCCTAGCATTCGAGATTTAAAATCTATTTCTCATTTCAAATACCGAGTAAAAGAGCATTACCTTTCCTTTTAACTGTGAGAATTTTATATATTTATATATATAAGTTTATTTATTTTAGCATTATGTATTTATTTGAGTATATGTTATTTTTATTTTGCATTATATGTAAGTATATTTAATATTCTAGTTTAAGACGTCACAAATCAAATTCTTCTCTTCTTGTTCTCACACACTACTGTCTACATTTCTTTTTCATTTCTCCTTTCGCAGGTCTGCTGGAACAAATTTCTTAAGAAATAAGCAGTACCTTTGTACTTAATACTAATATGCCGTATCTGTATCTATTTTACTGTGTGTACATAAATAATAAAATAAATAAATAGGTAGGTACTGGTAGGTACTCATTGGATACGCTTTGTAACATAAGTTTATAACCTTCATTGATATGTAAACGACCTAAAAAGAAATATTTTTTGTTGTCATTATTACTAGTGTCAATACCTATCCTCCCTAAGAATATATACGAGTATGTTCTGTGTACCTATTTCTGTAACGAAATGAAAAAAGAATGATCAAATTTAAACAACATAGTACATAACACTTAGGTATGTGTGCTACGTCACATTATATACCAACAACAAACGTTTTGATTGCGAAAGAGCGGAAACTGACGCAAGTTCCGTTGTGGCACGTGTACTTAGTTCCGGACTTCCGGTCTTGTGCCGAAAATAGATGGTGGGGTGTGACCTGTGGGAAAAACTTATCGACTTTTCTAATCTTTTTGTGAGTGCCTATAAAATTCAGAAGCATATTTTATTGCCACATATTTCATTTTAATGTAAACAAGAAAATACTTCGAATAACACCTGTTGGATTTGTAAGTCCACGTTCGCACGGACGTAAAAATATCGCGGCGGGTTTTTTCGCGCACTGGATCTTCAACGCACTGTTTAGCGCCGAGAGTTGTCATTCTAACAGTATGTTCTTCCGACGCTCTGAGATGCAGTCTGATTCTCAATGCTCGGTTCAACACCGAGACTTGAAAATCCAGTGCGCGTAAAATCCCACCGCGATATTTTTACGTCCGTGCGAACGTGGTCTAAGAATAGGTACTCGTAGTTTTTCCACTGCAAAACCTCAACTTTGCCAATGGTTTAATTAACAAACAAAAATTATGACTAGTCTTGCGCTTTCTAAGAACAAATTGCTATGTGAATAATTCCACTGGCACTTGCTGATTAGGTATACCTATATTATGCCTAGTTAATATATAATTTACAGAACAGTTTCTAAAAAGCCAAAGGTACCTAACTTTTTCTATGCATTTGAATTTATTATGGCAGAATTCTAATCTTGTATAAAGAAATTGCCTTATTTTCCCATTTTCTTTCTTTTATATGGTGAATCGTGAAAGCTACAACAGTCGGAAAAAAACTATAAAAACATGACATGTTTTCACATCATGTCCATGTTATAACACGGTAAAGTCAATGACGCTTGCGATGGCCCGGGCGGGGCGAGGGTGTCTCCGGGGATGAGCGTAGCAACAGAAGGGTTGATGATTGGGCCTGATGTAAGCAAATGTTGCGAAGAATTTAACATAAATCTACGAGAAAGCTAAACAAAAACTCTATGTATAGACTTTATTGGCATTTTTATTGAATCTTCTCAAAAAAGGAAAGAAGGTTTTTTTTATCCTTAATATTATAGGGAATAGTGAATAAAGTGTATAATGTAATATTCGTCAGTCAAGTTAAAACAAATAAAACATAAAAAATGGGTTGTTTTAAAAATACATTTACTTACATATACGCAAAGAAGACAAATACTTACCTAATCCATAAACATTTTGCAAAACTTGTGTAACCTTATAGAGTCAGCAATAAAAACATTACATCACGTCAGCTATTTTCCTTATCGTCCCAAATTGACACTTGGGTATTTGCGATCGTGCATTATTGGCGCATGAAATGCTTACAACGTTTTCCACTCGGCCCGAGTCGGATCGTGTCGGCCCGACTCGGCTAAATTACGTGAAACGTGCTCGCAATTCACAAAATATCCGCTTTGCCCTTCCCTTCCCAGATTATACCAAAATACTTTTATATAGTACCCGTAAAATGTAACTACATATTCATTGAAAACAGTTACAACGTCGATAGTTTTAAACTGAGTAAAATAAAGACTTAAATGTTGATGATTTTGATGATACAACAAAATAACGTTTTTATTTCCACTACTATTACACTGAAAAAACATTGAATATCCTGGTATCAGGATACCTCGAAGCCACTTGCTACAATTTTAATCCGAAAATCAATAACATCGCATTAGCAAGTCTGTACCTATCACTTATTTGTAAGTATTCCGTATCGCCGATTCAATCAAGTAATTAATCTAATTTAAACGAATCAACGGCATAAATCATAGGGACGAGCCCGTACAACTTAGCCAGCTGTCTGCCTCGCCAATCCAATTTAATAAAAAGGTTTCCCATAGAACACGTTGCTTAGTTTACAAATAGCCCCCCTTCCTCCATGCCCCATGCCGTTATGTGAGCGATGAAAATGCACGTGCGGCGTTATTGCGTATAGCAATCGATGACGCGACCGCGACCGTGCGATACAACTTTCTTTGGTTTCACTTCGTGGCTGTAACAGCAGAGGTGGTTGTTTGTTACACATTGTGATATCTTTGTTAAGACAGGTCAGTTTGTTATATTAATGTCTTTGATAACACTCCACTTATGTAGACGAGTGACATGTTTTCACTGCATTAAACTATTTAGGTACTGTAACACTTAAATTACAGTACCTAAATAGTTTTTCGCGTATGCGTGTTTTAAACCTTTAACCTCAATGCAAATCGTTCGTGAAACTTTATGAAGCGTTAACACGTTTCAAGTTATGTTATTATGTGTAGGAACGTTTATTATGTTATGATTATGAGTTCTTGTAAAATTACGTTACCACTTCAAAAATAGATTTCTGAAAAAAAAAAAAAACACTTGTGGCACTCGGGGACTGCCGCGGTAAAGCTATTGCATAGCATTTTTTATCAACTTATGCAATTATAATTATTTTTTTATTTTTTATTTATGCAGTATTTTTTTTTCTTTGATATTAATTCAAGTACAGTCGTACCATATACATACACGTTAAGCGAACGCTCGGCCGAGCTACTCGGTAGGCAGAGTGGGGGGTGTTAGGTTTTATTTTTGTTACGGAATTTCTTGATTCGGTCGCCGCGCTCAAAGCGCGCGATAAAAGCTATGCAATAGCTTAAAAATAAATGCCGTTCGTTAGACATCAAAGTCAGACAAAGGGACCATCTACTCTAATTTAGAGTTTTGTACATGTTTTATTAAATATAGCAAGGTATATTTGCCTATAAAGCTGGCTAGGGTGGGTAAAAGAAGGGTGCTGATTAAGTTACGTGACATGCGCGCGCCAATTTGTATCCGAGACTTCGCCCTCCGAGAGCACACGACACCATCAGCGGAATTACATTACTAGCCGTAATTAAATAGTCCTTGTTTTTATAGGAAAACATGGCGTGTTTACTGTAAAGTAACACGCACGCTACATACAGCTTTAATGGCATTGTAAATATTTGGTATGCACTGTGCCATTTAATTATGGATATTTTCGTGTTAGGTTAAAAAAGTGATATTTACCTAACCTAGTCTATGTTTGAATCGGCACCCTAATTGCGTAACGCACTATCAATCACAATCTGAATCATTTTGAAGCCTATTGCTAATCCATTGCTTCAAATGTTCGAAAAATTTGTCTGCTCAACAACGTAAATAACGCAATGATTGTTGTCGAACTGTCAAAATGAAAGCCATTCCTACTGTTAGTGTGTTACGCAATCACCCCGCAGTTCTGATGAATTTGAAAATGGCTTCAATCCATAATAATTCCTGTCTAGACGAAAACAGAAAGACTAAACAATACACTAATAAAAATTGAAATCGTGACGGAAACAACGATAAAAAAACCGTTCTGTAATCCAACATTTATCCGTGGCGCCTTCTTCATTATCGATCATACTAAAAGCTTCTCTCATCAGCCCGCTCCTAATACACTCTTTACTATAAACAATAACATTGGAAACTTTTTAACACGTCATAGAACATACTCTCTTTATACTATTATCGTAAGCAAACGAAGCGAATTATTCATCGTGCTGAGAAAATATACACATGCACGTGCAACGCTTGGTTCAAGTGAAAACTCTAATTTTATTTAGTTTACCAATTTAGACCGCGGTTGTCCAAAGAATGACGAATACACCTCGTGAGTCTGCCAATTAACGTTCGAGAACAAAAAAGTGGAGCCCGGAATGGGTATTTGTGGACCGGTATTTTATCAAGATGACTTTTAAAGTTGCTGCTGTAATTAACGTCACCTTTTGTAACGAAACAATATTGTTTGTGCTCGCGATAAAACGTACAGCATTCTAAATGTGGTTTGAACATTTCACAAGTTTTTAACGTGATGTCATCATTTTCCCGACGAACTTTTCTAATTTTCCTTAGCTTTTGTTTAGTTTGAACATAATTATGTAATTTATTTGTCAAATTCGTTGATTCAAATCACTCGAGCAATTAAACCATTCCACAGTTCTTAGAGCTGATTATAATAATAAAGAGTATCATAATTATGTGTTTCATCTGTCAGTCAAGGTGCTTGCACCAAACGGTTATACAAACAGAGAGGGCGTGCGGCGCCCCGGCCGCGAGATTATGATCGCGCGAGGATCGTGATTAATAGCGAACTAGCGCGTGCGCAGGACACACACGCATGTGTGCCTGAAACCGGTGAACATGCTACGTTAAGAGTATAATTAGAAGACAATCTGTATCTTCCTTTGTGTCCGCAAAGCACACGTTTTTCCCCAATGAAAACAATAAATAGAAACTTGTCTTTTATTTTTCGTAGACGTGTCGTAGACTGTAGCGTAACAGATACCAATGCAGATATCAATTTCTATACATTTTCAGAAGTTTCTTTTTAGCCTTACGAAAACAAAATCTTCGAACGGTTAGGATATGTCCTGTTTTATGTTTCATGCAGTTTCAGTGACCACTTTCCTGTAAACCGCCTTAAAAATCATTTACGAATCAATGACCTTTGTAGGGTATGGGGTAATAAAGGGGTAATAAATGAGGTATTAAAGCACCTATGCATAGGTACCTAGGTACTTCAAGTACAGTTCTACAATTTCCTATGTACCTTTGAGAAACACTATTGCTCATAGTAATGAATAACAAATGCGAGCGGCGCACAAGTTCCAAGTAAATAAATCACGGCGCCCGCGCAGCCGTCCGGCGTCGCGTCGGCGTCACTACGACGTACTCCGGAGACTGCCACACGTCCAAATGACTCACTCGCTTGACGAGCTTCAGATACTTAAGAATGTACTAATGATAATTACTGCTGTTGATACTCGTATGATTCAGGTTGCTTTCTGGACAATAGTTCACCTGTGACTGCCCTATACCTGGTATGCTCTATGACTATGAGTCATACATGCGTATGAGCAATTTTTTCTTAACTTAACTTTATTGAGAGAAATATCGGATTTATGATTCATTTAATTTCCTACCTTTACGTCGACTGCACCTGTAGTATATATTTTGTGGAAGTATCCGAACATGAGGCACCTACAAAGCTTAAAACTCGAAATACTAAAACAAAAAGATTTACCTACAGCCGATCAGCTCAAAATAAACGATTCAACTTCTCATCTGTCACATTCACCTATATAAGTCAATGCTCGCCAACTAATCAAACATTTCGATCAGTCAAACAGTCACGTCATTGATTTGATACTAATCCAACCGCTCTATACTGATATGCACCTTTATTTATGAACATGTAGCGCTCAATTAAACAAGCAAAGCCGTTGGATTTCCATGACTAATACCAACATTGGTACCCTGACAGCGACATTTAGTAACAATTGTGTCCTTTATAATATTATTTGATAACGAGAGATTCCAAGTATTGCAAAGCTATAAGGTTTAGAGTTGAAGAGGAAACACGACTGATACTGGTTCTGCGTCGCTTCGCGTATAAGGTATTGGCTACATCGTTTAGACGTAGCGTGGAGTTGCTCTTGAGATGCTCGATCCGTTCAAAGCTTTCAAAATGTATAAATAGGTACTAGATTCTGCGTTAGGAAACTATCTAATTCTAATATCCATGAAATCAAAACTATTACCAACTAAAAATAATGAACTTGTATTTCTATCGCATGACAATGAGAAGCGAATTTTCTGTTATAATTACTAATATGAACATGTTTTTATCAATATAGTTTTTAAAATGTCAGAAACTATCTAAAGGCCTTAAATGTATAAACTAAAACACACATGTGTGACTAATCAAGCATTATGATAATTTAGTTCGGACTAGGAAGGAACAAAGACAGCAGCCTACGAAAAGCGGGCGAGCCTTGTCATGTTTATGTCAGTGAAAACGTCCCGAACATTTTAATATATGCAATAGTTTTATCAGTAAACCGCGTCGTTCACAATCTATGTCCGCAGCTGAGCGCAAGTGGAACGCAGCTGTCGCGACGAGCAGACAAC
Source organism: Dryobotodes eremita (assembly GCA_917490735.1). Taxonomy (NCBI): domain Eukaryota; kingdom Metazoa; phylum Arthropoda; class Insecta; order Lepidoptera; family Noctuidae; genus Dryobotodes; species Dryobotodes eremita. Next base: position 9,251,026 of record OU823261.1, read on the forward strand.
AGTTGTCCACCGCGTTTGTCTTCAATGCGCGCGCGCAACCCGTCCAACCACCAGTACCAGATTAATCATTCGTAACTATTCTCTTTTAAACACGACAGGAAAAAAGTTTTTAATTAAGTATGTTCAATTCTTGTCTAGTAGGTACTTAGATATCTAAATTGAAACTGGAATGTCTACGTTTTTCAGTGATAAGCGTGTCTCGTAGCCGATTTCAAGTATCCATTTTCTTCAAAATAGTAGAGAACAATTTCCAGAGAATGTGCTTCAAAACGTTTTGTAATGAATATATATATTCAGCAATAAATACACCTATTTATCTAATCACTAAGCCGTTTATAAAACTTAAGATGAAATACATTTACACGAAAATAATGAAACGTCAAGCACAAAGGAAAACAACAACTTTTATCCGCAACATTTCAATTTTTTTATATGAGAGCTTTATATCTCTATAGGAAACCACCTTTGATGTTAACCCAGCGTTGAAAAAGTCACCATTAATAAACCGTAATGGTAATAAAAAGGATTGTATTAAATCATAAAAATATATCACAAAGAACTATTATCTGACACGTGAAAAATACCAATCTGACGCATATAAAAAGATTTACTGTCGCTCACTAGGCAATATCACGCGGTAATAGAACTCTAAAATATACGAGTGTTAAAACGTAAAATGATTGTAACGAGACGCTTATAGTCTTTGATGGATGGTTTCGGCGAGAGAAGCATAAAATGGTGCGATGATGCAAAAATTGTAGCGCGAGCGAACCGCCGCCGGCGCCGGCCGCCATCCATCATCCGGCGAAACGGCCAGTTTCCATGAAAATTGCTAGATGATTTGCATATAACTTTACAACGAAGAGATATACGCGAATGATTATAGTAACCACCGGCTCGCGAGCACACTTTAAATACCAAATAATACTGATTTACAACAAGATTCGCACATAAATAAATCGTTTCGAAAAAATTCTACCTCGACAATTCCGATGTATAAAACGGACAACGTAGCATTAACCTAAAATCTTATTAAATTATGAAAGTAAATAATATGTAATTTACAATAGCTAGACCAATTTTTATGTGTCGTAGCCTCAGCTACGCAGGCGCGGTCAGTAGTGTACAGTTTCCCGGCCGGCGGGCAGCGAGGCGGCGCGAGCGCTTTCCACCGGATGCATTATGCGTGTACATTATACATTAAGCCAACAAATGGTGTGATTTTTAAGGAAGAAAGGTCCAGATGAACGCTGTATCTTGTGACATGAACGAAAATAATTTGACGCAGCCGTTCGGCGGGCGACATACGGCGACACGTGGCCACGATATATTACACGCGAGCCGCGCACTAAAAATATTGTGTTGGCAAATTAATGGGCATTCCCGACGGTGGGTAGTGGGATGAAAGGAAGTGCCTTTTATATCTGAAACGTTGGTTTTGTATGAAAATGCGCGGCAGCCGGTCACACCTGTCCGCTTACATTGGAGCGGGCGGCCGAGCGCGCGCGCCGCCCAACACGCCAGGGCTGTTATTCCGTTCACTGTATGGAAAATCTTCATGTATTTTTAATTTAATAAATCACATCTCTCTGGCCACATAAAAAAGGCCACTTGCACCTAAAAACAATATATCATAAAACGCTTTGAAATTACCACTCTTAAAGTCCTTTTTAGCCCAAATTACAAAGGAACTGGAGATCATAGCTTTCAAATACCATCGAATAAGCTGCAGTTATATTGAGTTATGTCGGTACTCGATCCTCATAACTTTACTTGAAACGATGTCCAATTTTCCCGTCAAAAACGGCGATTACGATAATGTCCAGTGTTACGCCTGGTACCCAACCATTCCTGTATTCAATGTTGGATAATTTCAAATCATAATCATTTATTTATTTGTCAATCAAAGTAAAGCTGTTAGTAAGAATTGCCGTTTTTGCATGAAATAAAATTTCTGTTAACGTGCACGGAAAATGTGGTCCCACACCAGTAGTGCAACGTATGACTGTTGTTGATGACAGGACAAGAATGATGCCACTATAGTAGTTTCCAATATTTGGAAAGATAAGACAGAAGAAATCGAATCTCCACAACCACGCTGTTCGATGAAAGCCATAGGCTTTATTAAGAAAATTCTGAGTAAAATCCTAATGCTAGAAACTGAAGTGTCACCCCTACCTAGAACGGATGCGACAAAGAAGACGCATGTCGCCTTGTGCGTCAGTTTCATAATAATTGAGCAGATTAATAACCCCAGAGGGTGTTCATATTTCGCCGTCCGGCCGACTGTCGCTTCTTCCAACTCGTCATATCACACCCACGAGCACAGCTGTTCTGGCTACGTTTTTAAATATAAGTTGTGAAAAAGAAAGAAAGTGAGTGGCCAGTAGCGGATGGGCCGGATTTGGTTACTGTAAGACGTGATGATTGAATTTACGATTTTTCCCCTAACTCACAGAACAGACGTACCTGGGTTAAAAAGTCATTTTCCGAACTCTTACTTCTTTTGGCGATTCTACAATATATCCCATAGTGAGTAGACTTGCCTCATCCCTTATCAAGCCTGATCCACATTATCATTTTCCTGTTCGCTTTCTTTCAAATTGTTCAGTCCCTCAGTCCAGTTTCACTCTTCAACGCGATAATAATTTAACTTTCAGATGAATCGTTAGCTGAAACTTTCAATCAGTCTTAATTTCAAGAGCTGTCTTATAGATAGGTAAGGTCTGGTAAAGTTAGGACCGAAGACTATATAGATCAAAATAACCCGTTGCAATGTTAAATTAGTTAAAACGCTCATTATGAACCGCTTGCATCGAATTGACGGTCAAGAATACGCATCCTCGACTTAAGGGCGGGCGTCGCGGCGTCGTCGTCGTCGGCGTCTCAGTATAAATACGTGGCACGTGCGCCGGCGCAGCTGCCCGCCACGTGGCCGCCTCTTTACGCGTCCAAGTAAAAATAGATCATTGTCTTGCGGACACGCCCACCCCACAGATAAAACACCACATCAAACATTATATCGACAGTAAAATCGGTCGTTTATTTGTTAGTCCGCGGTGTCATAACATCTGGTCATCTGCCCGGAGCTGATGCCGGCACAACAATCAACATGATGCTTTCATGTCCACGTTGCTGCCGCTGTGTAAATAAATCTCTGCTAATTCCGATATGCTACTAAATAATTTGATTGTAAGCCAATACGCGTGAATTTGGCTGAATAAACTCATGAATGTGTTGGCAGCACATCGGTGCGTGTTATCTCTACCTACATATTTCCCAGGACCTCTATACATCATTGGTAAAATAATCGAAAAGTTCTCATCCAGTTTTCATTCCACATTTCATATCATTCTTCCAGTCCTGTCTTTGCACGTTTCACGCAAAAACAAGAAACATAAGAAGAAAGAATAATTAAACATGTTACAGGTGAAATATGCCAACTTTGCCAATCAAGGTATCTTTGCCCAGCATATATAAGCAAATGTAAATTGCTTTTAAGGCAAAGATAATTTGATTGGCAAAGTTGGCATATTTCACGGTAACATATCTAAAACTTTTAAATACTCCTAGACTATGGCACGTGTCAGGCGGCGTCTTCGCACTCAAAAAGCGAAACAAAAAGACGACAGAGCTTCCGGCGCGAAATGCTTCCGCCAGCTATAAGTTACGATACTTACTTACAATAGTTACTTGACACTTTATCAAGTGACATGACTTTACGTGCGCCAAGGCTTGTTTCATAATGCATTTGTGCTTCCGTACCTACCTTTGAAGTGAACAACGAACTAAAAACTACAACTATAAAGTAGTTACTGTTTGCCTTGCATTAAGCTAACAATATATCGACAGTGGAAAGGTAAAATGGCTAAAGCGCAAAAACCTAAAATCTCAGGAATTCATTTTAAAGTTATTACTTTAAAATTCATTCTTGAGATTGCAGGTTTTACATTAAAATTCATTTTTGAGATTTCAGATTTTACTTTAAAATTCATTCTTGATATTTCAAGTTTTGACGCTTTAGCCATTTTACCTTTCCACTTTCGATATGTATATGCAAGTTTTGAAAGGGCAAAATGGATGAAAAAGGTATGAAAATATTGGTAAATTCTGAATGGTTTACAGAAAAACAAGTACTCATTGGTCCTTGGCCAAGTTATTGTCCTATACATAATAATGTCTTACGGTAAAGTTTGTTAGTTCCTCCAGACATTTATGTAATTTGTATTCACAATGCGTAATCTAAAATGGCATGATTGTTGATATAAATGACTAACTTTTTCCCGCGGCTTCGCCCTCGTGGAGGTCGGAAATTATCTCACGGTAACGTACTACCGGGATAAAAAGTATCCTACGTGTTAATTCAGGGTATAAACTACCTGTGTTCCAAATTTCATCCAAATCTGTTCCGTAGTTTTCGCGTGAAAGAGTAACAAACATCCACCCATCCATCCATCCATCCATCCAGCCGTCCTCACAAACTTTCACATTTATAATATTAAGTAGGATATTTATCTGATCAAATATTTCAAAATTACATTTTCTACACACTGATGTTATCTTAGACTAACTACCTTCTGCCCGCAACTTCGTCCGCGTAAAATGTCTTGTTATAACATAAAATATATCCTATGACAGTCAGCAACACTGTAGCTTCCGATTAATTAAAGAATTTTCGGAATCGTATCAGTAGTAGTCCTGAAGACTTACCCTACATACTTACAAATTTTACCTCTTTATAATAAAAAAGCTTTGTGGAGGTCAGAAATTTTTCCACGGGAACGTACTACCGGGATAAAAGTCTCCTATAACACAAAGGATACTTTTTATCCGTTATAAACTATCTGTGTGCTAAATTTTATCCAAATCCATTCAGTCGTCTTTGCGTGCCAACATCCAAACGTACAAACTTTTTCCGACATCTTCAACAATCATCGTCATATTTCAGCCAATTTACAAAAAAATCTTATTGAATTATACATCTAACCTTCCTCAAGAGTCACTCCGTCCAATGGTAAAACCATATAAAATTCGTTAGGTAGTTTTTGAGTTTATCGTTTTCAGACAGACAGGCAGACGCAGCGGGGGGGACTTTCTTTTATAATTATGTAGGTAGTGATTAGTACAGATTCCGCACGGTTCATATTCTTATTTACCTATAACGTTAGATTTCCACATAGTTTTTTGAAGAAATACTAAAGTATCAGCTTCTACCTTTTATTTTTTCATCTAGCTTTTGGAATCAACATAATTAAAAATACTGAAACTGCTGAAAGCGAGGGTGTGTGCATTTAAGTACCTCAATAAGAAGTGCGGGCATGTAGTTTTTCATTTTCTGTAGTCATGGGTCGTTGTACAATACCGCGGTGTATACTAGCATTTAGTGCACATTGTTCGTGCGTCTATCAGCGACCGACAGGCGGCCGGCGCGGGCGCCTCTTCCTAATTCTAAAATATACACAAGCGCACGTGTCGACGCAGCTTGTTGGCACTTACTTATGGGCAATGACTCTTTATTCCTCACTTTGTCTTCCTATAAAATGTCATTAGTATGGTTTGTCAACTACGAGAGTATTTTATGTAACTTTGCAACATTATTACCTATTTTGATAGGGCAGGACAATGATATTTTACTAATATTTCAAACATTTATAAAACATTCGTTGACTTTGAGTTATTAATAGTAGTTTAGTTGGAATGCAATGTAGTTTTTCAGTATCATACCAAGTTATATTCTACATCCGTGTAAGTTTTTATAAGGATATCTTTATGGTTTAGTGAGTGAGAGTTTTTCATTTATAGTTAGAGTACCCACATTATATCTTAGCATAGAATTACCATAAAGAGACACCACCACAACCATGACAATCTAAAGTTAACCAGTAATACATGAATTGTTACAACCCTATCTAATCACGAGGCGTCTGGTAACCGTGGTCAAGACCTGCCATTTAAACAAAGATAATGTTAACCTTCATTTACAATTGTTTGACTTAATGATAAAGAGTACCTACTTGTTTACTTTACCTTGTTAAAAGCAGTAAACACTTGCTTGGCAAAGCACTCTTTTCAAAACTTTCAACAACTCACATAAAAACCATCAAAACCATTGCGACATGTATCACAGGATCATATATTTCAGTTACCTCACAGTGAGGTCTACTTATTCAATTTCATAATGAGGACTCACTATGAAATTGAATATGTAGACTTTAACATTGTGAATACAATTTTCCGTCTCCCCAATTCCCCCCTCCTCCCTTTCGCAGCCTATTCAAGCACCCCTCGCGATCGATACCGGCCGCCATGTTGAATTTTCCGACCAATGCTGGTAGGTATGGAAAGCCGTTGCCATGGTTACGCGTCACGCCGCGAACCGGCGCGAAGGGGAAAGTGACGTGGGGAAGGTTTTCAGTCGTTTTGTGCCGTTTTATAGTAGAGGGTGCAAGGCTGTAATTATACCTATGAGGCTATGATAGTTACGTATATGAACATATACATAAGAGCAGCAGTTTTTGCAGTTGTTTATTGGTAAACAAATTAAAATAGTATTAGAAGCATTTTCCTTTTCACAGGAGTAATAATAAATACACAAAGGTATAATAAAGACACATTTCACTTTATTTTTCCATTAAATTTACCGAAAAATTCATCAATTCCACATAACGCATTTATAAAGGCGGACTAACTGTATACTAAGTATATTCTTAAGTTGCAATAAATATGTAGAAAGTTTTGCCAATCCAAACGGAATTTAAATGAAGTTAGTTGTTCAAAACTGGTACTGACTGTTATATCATTTACAAAACTGTTGCTAACTGTTATATAATTTACAAAACTGTTGCTGACTGTTATATCATTTACAAAACTGTTGCTGACTGTTATATCATTTACAAAACTGTTGCTGACTGTTATATCATTTACAAAACTTGCTGACTGTTATATCATTTACAAAATGTACACTTGGGTTTTCTCATGCACACCTACTTTAAACATCTATTATCTAAACTCAATACGTTTAAATATTCTATTCTTTATTAAATCTCTTTATTCTAATTCTCTAGTCAAGGTGAAATAATACCCGTAAATCTCTTTCCACGTACATTGTAACTCAAAAGCGTATCTTCCAACAGTTCACTAGTGTTGTACCAACACCTGCTGACTACACAATGAGTTAGCAATGTTAGCATTGTGCTAATTGATATCCCTTTATACTTTCGCAAAACTCTTCAAAACAACTTCCTTTTCTTTGACAAGTAGTACAACCGCATTGGAGTTGTGTAGTCTCTGTAGGGGTACCATTCTTTTGGTAGAAAAAATCAGGACGTGCATCGCAGGAAATTGGCGTACCATGATAAAATGTTTAAAAATAGGTACGTTAGAGAGGTATCTAGTACGGCTTACTTCTTGTGATCAATGTATTATAGCAATTTCAAACTGTTGATTTTAGTAAGGTTTTATTTAGTGTAGATCTAGAGCTTCCCTTTGTAAAGGTTAAAACACTGAAAATTTATTTAACAAACAATAACTTTGCTTATAATAAATCATTTCCGATTGGAAAATGCTCTATTAAAACAATATTTCGAAAAACAAACTTTACTGATTTTAGGATCGTAAAGTCGTAATGTTCATCTACTAGTGTCATATCCGTGGATGATCCTCCAAGATATAAAAACATCGTCACCATACAGAGAGGTTCGACATTGTTTATAACGTTGTTTGCAACTCCAAGTGTTCGTCGACATAGAATAGAAACACCTGCGACCTACCTGTCTGTACGGCGAAATCTCTCAGCGGACTTTCGAGTTTACAGTTTCCTGCGTTTGTTCGCTAACAATAGGCAATAAGGCGGCGCGGGCGCACCGACAGTCGATGCGCTATTCAAACCCGACCGTTGCTCCGACAACACTATTCTTAATATCGCCCATTCATCGGTTAGCAGTATTTCTTCGCGGTTTTGTATACTTGTATGCTCACATTCAGATGGTCATGCATCGGTAGTGTTGCGGAAATACCCTAAATAATGCCCACTGTCCATTTCAATGAACGATTGTCGCTAGTGTTGAGTACAAGTTGCGACCAGTCCGATTGTGTACTTCATGAAGCTTTGTTCAGTCTGCGCATTTTGTTGTAGCATTTGAGTGTTTATTAAGCATTGATGCAATGCCTTGATGACTCACGTGAGAACAAGTACAATGTTTCAAAAACTAAAGCATGAACGCCTACCAAGCCAACCTTGAATGCCCAAAAGCCAAACCCATGACAAATGACTAAAAACCACTATGACAGTACATAGTTTCTGATACTATTATTAGTAAGTAGGAATAACAGACGCAGCATCCTCCTATACAAGGTGTAAATGAAATAACCGAAAACTTGAAAAAGGTGACACTCATTAACAACATTAACAACTTTTACTAAGAGACCAACGCGAAACGAATCCACCTTGTATATCAGCCTATTTATCCCACTGGCCGGGACTGGCCTCTTCTCATAACTATGGGCTCAATGAAGGTTGGCGATTTCGGCCATTATAAATTCACCTTTCCTATGTTTTTCTTTAACCTGCTGATGCGGGGCCGTTTTTAACCTATTAGAGACCCACACTTCACGTCACTTTAGGATACAGAATCTAGGATGCAAGAGCGAGCGAAATAAGCTCGAAATTTGTAGCACCCAGCCTCTGATAGCGCCTAGCTCCGACGCTGGCAGGAAATGGGGCCCCATGAATCGAGGGACCCTGGGCAATGCCCAGAGTGGCCAATGGAAAAAGAAGGTTCTGACCATCAGTCAATGGACAGTCATATCTCAAAGTAAATTGAATAAGTCATACTATAGAGACTTACTAGGTGTCAATCTATTACTAACGTGGTGGTTTAAGGTTTTGACAATATCTGCCCCAACAGCCAAGGCGACCTTGTGGTCAGTATTTGTTCCATAAGAGCTTCTTTTGTTGTCCGGCTGAGATTAAGTTATTATTTAAAAGTGCCCGTTTTAAGATTTTTACTAGCGGTAATTGGTTGCTGACAATGACAATAGCGACTACCTGTTTCTTAATCACCAAAAAAAAAGCTTTCAACAAAGTGCTTGGAAACAATAGATTTCAAGAACCCACTTTTGACTTTGAAGATAATAATACCTTTGTATAATAATGCTTTATTGTCCTACAATCAACAGGACAGCTCTTATACAGACAGGTAAGAATAGCGTGCTGTAAAGCCCAAAGGATATTTAAGAAGCAGGCGATATAACTCAGCTCTCAATAGTCATGAATAATAAGAACAGTACAGAGGATTGCTACAATTGTGCTGTCACTTCACGTCGAGTGCGCATTATGCAGATTCAGTTACATTAAAACAAGTTTCTAGTTAGTGGAGGGCCCACACACGTGCAGCAATCCTACGCCGATGCGACGACCGACGCCGAGAGCATTGACTCGCGATTTGCAGGTGTCGCGGTCGCGACCCAATGGTGGCGAGCCTGCGCGCGCACCTCGCCAACGCACCCGCGCCCGCGCACCACACCGCGCAGCGAGATGACGTCATCGACCAATACCTAGTACTCTATACGGACAACGGCGCCGGCGCATACATTCAACGATTCTATTAACATTTTTCCAATACCTGCTTTTATAAGCTAAATAAAGTACACGAATCACGTCCACGTCGTCCACCTAGGTAATAGTTATTGCACTGAAGTCGTGAAATTTGATGTTTACTGTAAATACTAAGTTAATGCTAAGGTGGCAATAATAAAATGGGTAATATATGGCAATGCTGTTAGATATGTTGATTTACTTTACTGCAGCAGCTAATATTACTATTTATTTACATTTAAGCAACAATCTTTAGACGCAGATTACCTTGTGAAATACATAGTTACCAAGTATGTACCTGCGTACGACTGCGCACCTATTGCATTAGTAAACCGCACATCGCCAAACGCAAAGAAATTGTATAGCCTTCCTTTCCCGACGGTCATCCTTAGCTAACTTAAAGCGCGATCCACTCGTCCATCTATGTAAGGCCATCACCAAAGCTAAGAGATGTGGGTTTTTGTTTCTAACTCCGCAAGGAAAGTTGACGTCGCCTTAAATCAAGGGAGCTCGTTATTAAAAGAAATCACTGCCTTGCATCGACCATTCCGTCCGCCATATTTGGCCTGAAAATGTACATTTTTATGTTTGCTTTATAAAAGGAATAAGAATCTCTTATGGATGCAGGTGAACTGAAAGAAACGCTTTGAGTTTATGTAATGAGGAACTTGTGTTCCTTAAACGTTCTGTAAAAACGAACGAATGTTCTGCATTGGCATTCTTCCTGATAATTTGTTTACATTAAACCGATCCATACATATATCGGTATTCGGCGAAATAGCCGTAGTGATCAATCAAAGTTTTTTGCAATCGCAAATGTCCTGCTGACATAAAATTTATTGACATCGGTCACAGGCAGAGGTGAATGAAAAACAAATTTTTCGGACACCAATTCCTTGATGAGTTTTAACGAAGGTGACTTGACTTTTGTTTCCATATCAGACGGAAGCTGTAGAAGCGTGTATTGTTCATCGGTAACGAACAATAAACTAGTGATATATTGTGTTGTGTACCGGCGCAGGCGGCGACGAGTGCAGGTCAGCGGTGAGCGGTGGCTAGGGTTATCTGCAGCGGCAGGCCGGCGCCGGCGGCTTATCAACCTGCTGCCACATACTGCGACCATTAGTCACGCCACAATACCAGCCGATGATGCCTCTATGACGTCTGACGTCATCGCTAAAAGTACTTTTCAGGTTGCAGGTGTCCAACAATTTAGGTATGATAAATTCAGAATGGTCGAAGTTGGTCAGCATCAGGGATTCCAAACTTGTAAAGTTTGTACATAAATTCAAATAATCTTCATAAAAATCCCTCATTCTTAGTTTCTCGAAATTATTTTTAGCTTTATCTTCGAATGTGACCAGATGTGTCGTGATATCAGTGTTTATGCTGAATAATTCAAATATTCAAACCAATTTCAAATACAATACATTTCCCACATCATGAATAATTTAAAGTATGAAAACATTTTTAATATTGACAAAAACAGTCACCCTTCTGAATGGCTTATCTTAACCTAATAAAAATTCCGAAACAACCCAGAAAATTATAATGACCTAAATGACTAGTCAAAAATTTGGTCAAGCTAGAGTCGATGTTTTATTTTTGAGTTCTGAACAAGGCCAAATTGCAGTATGTTATAATTGTACACAACCAAAACCAAATACTATAAATACATGCTAACTACCGCATGAACAGGGAGCTACGATCAGAAGAGAAATAAGTAGTCGGAACTGAAAAGCTCTTCCGTTACATTCATTCTACCTAAGATGTGAACACCTATGATAATTTTTGGCAAGATGCTCCATACATCCCATGAATAAATCTCAGTGCAATTTATAATGCCAGCACAGAACTCTAAAACTTACCTTATTAACAAATCTTGGGAAACTTGACGTTTAAAGGTCTTTTAAAACACAAGAAAAAAAACACAAACGTTTCTTCAATACAAAAATGCACCTGAGAATGAAGGCGGGACCACTTGACTAATATTTCGATTATTACAAATCACCGTGAAATGTGTGATTCAACACTGCTGAAGTCCATTACTGGTCGATGAGACATTCTGAGATTTAAATGAGAAAGGAATGGTTCAATGGATGGGGTGCATGATAAAGGTTTCTTGATAGTTAGCGTGGAACACGTGTGAGCGTCGCAGGTAGTGGTTAATAATTCGTTTAGTCCAGAGGTAGCGGGTACGTTTTTTGGTCGGCGGGCCACACAGGTGCACTCGCCTTCTAATTTACTATTCCCGATACCGACGGGCCATGGGACACAGACGTGTTTAATGCTCCTTTGTGCCCACAGACTGTGATGGAGTCTCGTAATCTCACAGATTTTATTTTGATATTATTCATAGAGTTATTTAAGTCCTTAGACACTTGATGGAATATTCAAATGAGATCACATGAATCGTTAAGTCGCAGCATAACTTCAATCGGTTTGATAAAATCGACTTATTACGTAGAAAGCCATAAGCTTGGTATCATATGCTCAGTCCATGAAAAAGGCATAAGTACCGTAATGCAGTTAGCAATTAATGAATGCGACTAATGTTTAGTTCTAAATATAACGACATTAGTGGACATTAACCGTCCATATTAGACATCTAATGGCCACGCAAATGCGCGTAATTAGTACAATCGTAGACATCCTCCGCTACGTCAGCTATGTTGGTTTTTCCAGCAACACCTGTTTCCTCTAATCTTATAATTCCAAGTAGATATACCTCATTTAACTTAATTGAGACATAGATAAGTGGCAATCAACTTTATTACAAGTGGCCCAATTAAAAACTTAAAACGATATATAAGTTAATTAATTAAATTGTTAATAAGCATCTCATAATCAATTTATTATTGGTATCGAAAGTACTGGAAGCATTTAAAATTACCTTTCAAATGATCGTTAAGAATTCTTTCGGCATGATGAGCACTACCACCTACAGACATTCCCAAGATATTTTAATTATTACATAAGATAATCAGAGAGCTACGAACTTGCTATGGGCTACGACATTATACTTTAATTTATTTCTACTATAATGATTGTAAGATTAATTCATATGCTTTGACTAATTTCAAGCTTTTGAATCACCTCTACGGTTTAGCTCGTATCCAGTGATACAAGATAGCGTTCTGTATTACGAACGAGTCTCACCAAATCATAATAAATATAACATATCACAGGAGCTTTCGTTTATCATTGATCCGTTGTCAGATGCATAGTATCCTTATTGGCCGGCACTCCAGAGGTGAGCGGTGATCATGAGCAAATTGATCGACTGGACACGTCACGAACCGAACGTAGGTTGTAACCTAGCAGTATTGTTCAATCACACGGAAATCACGATTTGTATTGAACTCTGTTGTTATACTGCTAATGGAAAAGTGTAAACAACAGTACGTAGTATACGTGATACTAACTTATTTATTCGTAGGTACATCAATAAAGTACTGTTCGTTAATGGGGCCTTGAGAGGCAACTAAAACAGTGGACACCGCTCAAAGACCGTAGAGCTTCCCGAAATGGCTTTAGTTTTCGTGACCGATAAACAATAGACATCGATTTTCGATCGACATTTAACATTCTAACTGCTCAAAGTCCTATTCGGTAAATCTGCGGGGTAATTGCGTAACACACTAACAGTAGGAATGGCTTTCATTTTAACAGTTCAACAACATTTATTGCGTTATTTACGTTGTTGAGCAGACAAATTTTTCGAACATATGAAACAATGGATTAGCAATAAATACGCTTCAAAATGATTCAGATTGTGATTGATAGTGTGTTTCGCAATTAGGGTGCTGGATTATCCTCGCTTTTATCTTAATCAGGGAAACTGATCACCACCTTTACATTGATAAGAAAGTATTTTCTATTATAGGTAGAATGCCACTAGTCCACAGCACGCCTGTCGTATAAACCGCTTATGCATAACTCAATTTAACTTGTAAGTAGTTTTCTTTCATCTCTCAATAGATTTTCATTGATGGAGATTACGAAACTTTTTTTCTGTAGATGTCTGACTTCTTGTGATTGTATGACAAATGCAGATAGAGTAATGATGTTCAAAGTTTATTTAATGAATACAATGTGAGATGAATAAAAAATCGAATTGTTTATTCAACTCATTAAACAATCAAATAAATCGTAGCACGTAGCCAGCGGAAGCGTTTATTGGTCCTCACTCCAAAGGTAGGAACATGTCGAGTAAGCAATAAACCATGCCGGCGCCATCTTGAATTTGTATTGTCACCGATTGTCGGTAAAGTGCTGAAGTGATGGGAGGTCCATCCGGCGCCGGCCATTTGCATCGGACGAGCTCGGAATCGATTACTTTCAATCAAACTAATATTCTATGCCGAGGCCTTTCCTTGATTTTAAATTACGTGCTTAGAGAGTCACACGTGAACCCAAGTCTACTTTAAGTTATTCGGTATTAACAGTCGACACCTAACAAACATGTTTTTCGAATGCACATGCCTTTAAATCAAAAGATTAATTCTAAAAATGTACCAAGAAATAGCTTTAAGTTTTATCACAACTTTTACAAGATTCTATCTACGTAATGGGCTCGCTACAAATTTCCATGCGCGTGCAATTTCGTTAGCATTTATTAATTAAATAGCTGGTAGGTAAAGTTAGAACAAGTGCAGCATCAGCGACAGGTGGCCCCGCACGTGCCGACTTGAATAAAACGCAATAAATGTCAAATGTGCTCGGGACCCCGCACACTATGCACTTTACTAACCACACCGCATATAAAGAACCTTCGATAAAAAACGTACAACACATTTCGCGTCGCCCTCGTACTCACTTAGGTCTTTTTACGTCGAACAAACGCGAAGATACTTTCTGATTCCATATCATTAAGATATTTATTGCGCGACGTTGAGCACGCAAGTATAGTTTAATATTAGCAAGTGTGTCGACGTCACAGGACTTAGTTTCGCGAAGCACGGGCGCGGCTCCGGATTGAGGGTTAATTCGCCACCCTCTGTGAATGCCTGACTTTTCATTATCGAGATGTTTTATTAAACTAGGGGCCGGTACGTCTAACAAGGGGAGAACTAGGGTTATCTCCTAGGTAAACATACTTAGAATTCATACAGTCACAGAATAGATGCAGATTCGATCGACAATGTTATGAGGATGTTGTCTTTATTTACCTGTATGTAGATTGGATTTACCTCTGCACTTAAATCATAAGAGAACATTTTCAAGCAATTAATACGGGATTCATAGGATTTCGTATCTAATAATAGCATCCATATAATAATAAAAAAAATCCTTCCACAAGCACTCTCTACCATTTTAATTACGCGAATTAAATTTTAAATTTTTCAACCCTACGTAGGATCTGAACGCCATACATTGAGTTACCCGAGGCGAGATGTGGGTGGAATGTTTACACTGGGATTTAGGGCTGGCCCTGGCCATATTGCATTCCTATACGCAGCCGAGCATCCCACGTCACGCTCAACATCAAATAAACTGGCTGATTGCGATCTTTACTTCACGGACACTCCCGGAGAAACTCTTCTGACTGTACGCTCATATGAATGCGAAATACTAGAGAAGCAAGTGATTGCTTTGGGCAGTTGGGCAATCACTTCGTAATAGTGAATTCTGGTGAACGAGTAGCTAACTAGGATCATAAGGATGCAATAACGATCACAAAGCTTAGCAATCATGTAAGTTGTTATAGGTACCTACATATTTATTTTTCTTCATTGTCCTTAAAGTTAAGGTCTGAAGAAAACGAAATGAGTAACAGAGAAGATCGATAGGTTAGCAGTAAGTAAATAGTTGAAGTAGATCTATATCATCAGCTCTAGGTAGGCTTGTTGAAATACTGTAGCTATGTAGCATCATTCATCTGAAATTTCAGTTGCGGTTCGCAACGACTAATGTTGTCGAAACGGCGCCGGCGGGTTGTGCGCTCCATCCGCACTGGTGACACATAGACGACGTCCAATGTATCAACAAGCTGCAGACGCGTTCAATAAACATGGTCACTATTATAATGGCTGTAATATCCTCGAAACTCTGTTTGACAAAACATTATAGACAAAGACAATGCCACGCGCCGTGTCCAAACACTGCGACGGTGAGTCAGCCTCGTAAGCCCCTCTGAATGTCCGACTGACTGACACCTCCACACTTCGCAGACTGCACGACTCTCCCAATTATAATCTGAATGTAGCTCGTCCTGAGGATAGGTACATACAGTGCAGACTTATGTCTGCAGTCTGTCTTATCAGACTCGTGATTGACTAAAAAAAGGCTTCACTTCTACCATTAACCCTCTTCTTTGACCTAAAGCCAGTTGAGCATCAAAATTTTATGTTTTAGCAGTTGGATGTTACACTGAACATCATCATAATTATTTATACACAAACTATAACAGGTAAGTATACGCTATCTACAATACGTTTTAATATAAGCTTTGCAAATGCAACACCTATGAAGTTTAAGCTTTTATAGCTTCGACAGCTGCCAGTTGCAACACTAGAATAATCTAGACCCAAAGTATTGGCTGAGTTAGCTCCGCGGCAATCTTAAGAGAATCTTTTACACAAAGAGGATCTTAAAAGCGAATCTTTTATTGGTATAAAGTGGCCAAAGCGAGCGGCAGCCGGTAGATCGATAAAGTGTTCACGCCTTTTAAATTATTGGCCGCGATATGCGCCTGAGTGAGTTGTGGTGTTGCCAAGTTCACGGACTACATGCACTATCGGAGCGTGGGCGGCTCAGTGCTTTGTATATTTTTATATTGAATGAAAAATACGTATTTGATATTTATCGACTCCATCGTGTATACCAAAATACAATAATTTCACAGAACTTATGTACATCTAGTCAAGTACCTAATAAAAAGGCCATGAAGACGGGTAGTGTACTATTCTGACACACTTTACATCACATCACTTCAGTGCGAAAAGTTATTGAAAAGCTCTCGTAAACCGTACTTCGTTTATCATATTTTGCTTTTAAATGAACGGATAAAGTTTAATTAACTATATTAATGAGCGTTACCAAGTTTTCCTCAGCAATCCAGACAAATTTAAGAGTTGATTTAAGTGCACTTCAGGCCAGAAAGTAAAGAAGATATTCTACCAACAGAATCTTTTCTTAGAAGCCTTTAAGGTAACGTGATTTAATGGATGTTTATGTAGAATTTTAATTGAAATGGAATACTCAATGCACGTGGGTACGGGTCGGATCATACTGACTCATGTCTGTAGGTGGAGTGCGGTTGAACACATGGCTCGAACCTCAAAACTTAGTAATTAGAATGCATTTGTTTACGGACGACATTACCTAGTTAACAGCAAACAATAATACCATTGGTTTGAAACATTTAAGGCGACTCTAGTAGAACAATTTCTATGCAAACTTCATGGAAATTGTTCTACCTGAATCGCGTCGCACCGTCGTCGGTCGCGTCGCGCCTGTCTGCGTGAGCCTTTAATTCACAAACCCTTCAGCAGTGCTTGGTTACGTATAAGTAGATAGTAAGTACTTATCTACCTGTAATTTATTTAAGTACGTATTGAAATAAAACGCCTTGGTGAGGTCCAACGGACGAAGTTTCCAAGCGAGTCAAAATACAGCTTTATCTACCAGTTTTATTTTTTCTCTTTATGCCAGTGGTCGGTGGAGCACACGTGCACACCGCCGCCCGCGCCTGCGCACGTCGTGACCTGCGCCCGCGCCCCGCCGCGCCGCGCTCCTCAAGCACCTCGTCCGATTTAATTGTCTGACGCTACTTTAACTCGAAATTCTCAGACTACTAATAAAATTAGCACAAATTTCATGATCTACAATAATATATAAGGAATCATGGTTTTGTGAAAACCTCCCGAAAAATCATCTCGAATCTAAACACGAACGAGAGAAGAGTAATTCATACAATACAGGAGCTTTTAATACTTAATACAACAGCTAATACATAAGTATGTATAGCTTCTAGATACAATAGGTATGTAGTTACCTACCCAAATGGATCGGGAATAACCGTTTAACCGATCATGTAGGTAGGTAAAGATGCGGCTTCTCAAAGTGAAACGAGTTGGAATACTCAGGTGCGCCTGCGCCGCGTCACGGCACAGATACATTGTGACGGCGCGCCGCCGCCCGCTGCAGCCAGAAAATAGAATTAAAAGACACTCCACAATGGACCAAAGCCCTTTCAAACCGAGCACAAATACGTATTGGAATTTTAAATCCCAGCGAAATAAACCTCAGGTGTTCTGAAGAATGAAACGATACCTATTCATTATTTTATTGTTGAACCAACTGTAGGTTTGGATGAATGGGCGTGTGAAGAAGTTGTGTATAATGTAGGTAGGTATATAGGGGTGGAAAATTGTAGAAAATTCGACCAAAAATACTTCTCTGACCCAAGTTGCGCTTGCGTGGTGACCATGATTATTGCGTTGGGTTTCACGGCCTTCATTCGTGAGAGACATTATGGCAAGCTTTGTTGTGACAAATTCTACTCGCAGATTACTTACTTTTAATGTATTATTCATCATCAAGTAACAATAGACTCATTATTAGGCACACAATTACAATAATAATACACAGACAAATATAAGAAAAATGAAATAAATTAAAAATTAAAATTAAATCGCATTACTAGTCATCAAATAAAATAAATAAAACACAATAATTATAATTTTCTAACCGGCATTGGAACAGCAACATGCCTGCCACATCCCTGCCGGACATAAGGGCAATCCAACCTGTCAGCGATCATTGCCAGGATGGCACTTGTAAACAATCTAAAACGATGAAAGTTTGGCCTCTTTAAATTGAGAATCGATACAAAGAAAGCTCATATCTGATAATTCCCACATTAGATCAAATTCGCTTTTTTAGTTTTTTTCATGAACCCGAATTGCTTTGTACTTCAGCTTAAGACTTCGATGCTAAGTGCATCGGCATCTCCTCAAGCCCTTGAAATGAAATGACCGTAACTCGTTAATTCGAATAAATCGTAAATAGGTAATTATTTTCTGAGTTATTGTCGATTATCCTCATCTCACTATTTATAAAGCGTCAGCGTACCTACGCTCCAACCATATAAAAGGAGAAATTGACTGACTAACGGACATATCAACGCACAGCCGAAACTGCTGGGCCTAGAAACGTGAAATTTTGCACAAGACTTCCTTGAGCACTAAGAAGGGGTTTTTTGAAATATGATCTTTAAAGGGGGGAAAAGGGGGTATTTCCTTTGTATGAAAAATCTTATTTCTTGAGTAAGTAAACTTGAAACTTTCCACGAATACTTGCCTAACAACTACATAAATAATAAAGTTTTTAATTAATAGTTTTTCAAAACTATCCCTCAAAATGAGTTTAGAGGGTAGAAAAAAGAGAATAACAAGTTTTTTTTATAAAAATCGGCCCCTGCCAGGGCAAAAAGGGGTATTAAATTTCTGGGGGAAGACTTTAATAATTTTTCAAAATTCGACCCTGGAAAAGAGGGGTACAGTTTATATGAAAAATCTTATTCCTTTGATCTATAAACTTGAAACTCGGCGCGAATAAAGATAAAGATTGTTATTATTTGTTTTTTTTTTATATACCTCTCCAAGGATTCCTCCAACTAATATTTGGGTTCAAAATCAACCAATAACAGGGCAAAAGGGTACTGCGTTGCTTGACTGGGTAACTCAAAAATGGATATAAATAAGCTTTAAGTCAAATAATGGATTTTTTTAAATTCCACCCTGGGTAAAAAGAGTCATATGTTTTATAAACCTGAAACTTGGTCCGAATACTTCTATATATAAATAATTAAGATCGTATCATAAATTTTCCATGACTATCTTTAAAAAAAGGTGGAATGGGTGTTAGAATTTGTGGGGGACAAAACGAAATACACGCGAAAGAAGTCACGGGTTAAGTGCCAGTATTATTATAGAATTTCTGAGGGAATTCAGTGTTCGTTAAAATCACTAAACGATTTACAATTTGCCAAGCGAGCTTTGAATCATCTTCGCGGGTCAGGTTTATGATACTCCTGCCCTCTATACTCATTACGACAAAGCTGAGTTCATTCTATCGCTCAAAAGACGTCGCTAGTATAGACTACTCAGTAGCGCCATCTATTGGGAAATAGCAAATAAATATTTTAACTATTTGACACTAGATGGCAGTAAAACCAATTTTAATCCTTTGTAAAATGGCAACCCTGGCGATATAAAACTGAATGCTATTATTGAAAATGCTTCTTTTTGATTGGTGGATCGAGCCGGTACGAAATGGCATACTTTTCATCGGCCATTTTGCCGACGCCTGGCTGTGGAGGAGGCGTTCAAGGAATTACTGTGAATATCAAGCCGCATTGCGGCAATCAGTCGATTTTTCTGAAAGGTACGTAGGAATTAATTGTTATGTGTGATTCTTTTGCCCACATGGGTAGTTATTTTCTTTGCACTGGGTATCTCCACGGTGGGTTCTATATCGATCGTGGTCGTTTTAAAGGTGCTAGATCAAGTAAGCTCACCCATTCGAAAACACAGGTATTTCTCTGTTTTCGTCAGTTACGAGCATTACATTTTTACCACATGCTAAATGCCACGATACGGCAAGTAATTATCGAACCTCTGCTGTAACATTACTTGTACTTTCAGGTATAGGATAAGGCCGCGAAGATGTATCTCTACAACTTGACTTTACAAGGCTCATCGTCTATCACACATGCCGTCCACGGCAATTTCTCCGGCACCAAACAGCAGGAGATAGTGATATCACGTGGGAAGACCTTGGAACTTCTCCGCCCCGACCCGAACACCGGCAAAGTACATACGCTGATGAAAGTAGAAATATTCGGCGTTATCAGATCTATGATGTCATTTCGGCTCACCGGAGGCACTAAAGGTAAATGAACTTTTTTACTTACGGAAATTACCTCTTAATTTTTTTTTTTTGGTTTATAACACCACGTGGATTATTCGACTGAAATAACCACAAAAAGGTTTATTCAGTAACCATTTATAATGTCTTATTTTATATAGAGAAGTCTTTTTCTCGATATTGCATTGTCTTGCTCCATGCAACTTAATAACACACGAGGTGTATGGGATAACTAGATGCATAGAATATGGCCAATGCGTCGCTCTTTACAATCACTATGGTTGTCGAGATGTACCGTATTGGTACACTAGACAAATTATTTGCATTTTTTTTGCTTTATGAATACAGAATGCTTTATATGCAAAAGTCACGTGTATCTTTTGTTGTTACAGATTATATTGTAATTGGTTCCGATTCTGGTCGCATTGTGATATTAGAGTATATTCCGAAGAAGAACATTCTAGAAAAAGTTCATCAAGAAACATTCGGCAAATCGGGATGCCGCAGAATTGTTCCCGGCCAATACTTGGCAATAGATCCCAAAGGCCGAGCTGTTATGATTGGTAAGATTATTTCCATACTAGATTATCATAGGTTACAGAAATAGTTCATTGACCTACTTGTAGTGCAACTAGGTCAATAATCTTATTTCTGGCTCTATTTTGGTTGAGCCAATTTTAGTGCCTATCTAGGCTTATACATATTTTATGTAAAAACCAAATAAATGCAGACCACATTTTATGGACTGAAAGCAATAAATTACATTGTATAGGTTAACTCATCAAGCATCATTAATGAGACACAATTTGATTATCTATTGTTTTGGCCTGCTAGCGGGCCACCTCGGGTCTGACTAGTTAATAGTTTAAATTACTTTTAATCATAGGTTCTCAATCTTGTTTTGTCCACTGCCAACTTTGAGGATTTTTTTTTTTTTTTCTAGATCCCCCTCCACCTATTTTTTTTTACTTATGTCGTGAATCTGAAAAAGCTATTGCCATGATTATATTTAAAGGTGTAATATAGTTGTAAGATCCCATCTCAATGCCCCCTAATTTTTTCTGGGTCTTTATTGCCACCGTAAAATTCTCAAACACCCACATGGGGAAATGATCGCCCACGTTGACAACCTATGGTTTAAATTAATGCAAAAACATCAAATTTTCAAGCATGTCTAAAAGGTAGTAAAATTAATAATTATACTTTTAATTTGTAGGTGCAATTGAGAAGCAGAAGCTTGTTTACATATTGAACAGAGATGCTGAAGCCAGACTCACAATTTCCTCACCCCTGGAAGCACACAAGTCAAACACATTAGTCTACCACATGGTTGGTGTAGATGTCGGCTTTGAAAACCCAATGTTTGCGTGCCTAGAGATTGACTATGAAGAGGCAGATGCTGATCCTTCTGGTAAGTCTCAATATAGTAATCTTTTGTAATAGGCCCCCCACTATGATTATTTTGAGGTCCGTGTTTCCGATTGACAATGACGTAAAATCCTCTATGTATGAGTTTTAACTTCACTCCAAAATATAATCACTTCACAAGTTTCCCAAAAGCTAACACTTCTTTTTATCTTTTAGGTGAAGCAGCACAAAAGACACAACAAACCCTAACATTTTATGAGTTAGATTTAGGTTTGAACCATGTAGTAAGAAAATACTCGGAACCCCTTGAAGAGCATGCAAATTTTCTCATAACAGTGCCAGGAGGCAATGATGGACCATCAGGAGTACTCATTTGCTCAGAAAACTATCTCACATACAAGAACTTGGGTGACCAACACGACATTAGATGTCCAATCCCTCGACGGCGAAATGACTTGGATGATCCTGAGAGAGGCATGATCTTTGTCTGCTCAGCAACACACAAAACAAAGTCTATGTTTTTCTTCTTAGCACAGACAGAGCAAGGAGACATATTCAAAATAACTATTGAAACTGATGAGGACATGGTCACTGAGATAAAGTTAAAATACTTTGATACTGTTCCTGTGGCTACTGCAATGTGTGTGCTGAAGACTGGCTTCTTGTTTGTGGCCTGTGAATTTGGCAACCAGTAAGTATTTATATACTTGTGTATTAATATGCATAATGTTACAAAAAAAATGAGACATTTAGTGCTCTCTTTTGTATACTTTAATGCTAGAGAAGAAATCTCCGAACCAAGGTCCTCCCTTACTTTTATGGGGGAGAGCACACTGATGCGAGATGCACATTTTCTCTCCAAATTCTGATATAATTTTAAAAAAAATTGTAAAGGTATTTACTTACAATTATTTTACTTTTGCAGCTACTTATACCAAATTGCTCACTTGGGTGATGAAGATGATGAACCAGAGTTCAGTTCAGCCATGCCTTTGGAGGAGGGAGACACATTCTTCTTTGCACCAAGACCACTGAGGAATCTTGTGCTTGTTGATGAATTAGATTCTCTATCACCCATTTTAGGTAAGATACTCGACATAATCACTGTCTGTTTTCTTAAATCAATGAAATGTTACTTTCCCAATGATGTCAAACTTTATCGCTCCGTGTTTCATCTGAAAAACATTGACGAATGCTTAACCAGATCTGAGGTTCCAAACATACAAAAAAAATACTTTACTAGTTTGGAATTTGTTTTTAATTGTCAATTTATTATGTAGCATGTCGTGTGGCTGACTTGGCTGCAGAGGATACCCCTCAAGTGTATCTGGCATGTGGCCGAGGACCAAGATCTTCATTGAGAGCCCTTAGACATGGTTTGGAAGTTGCTGAAATGGCTGTCTCTGAATTGCCTGGTTCACCCAATGCTGTATGGACTGTCAGACGACACAAGGATGGTAAGTGACACATTTATTACATCTAGGAATGGAATTTTAATGAATAGACATTTTTATTTCAATGAAAAAAAATCAACAATCAATCAATGTAACTTGCAATAATAAAACAGGAAGAATGAAGGAGCTTAATGATTATAAATATTTTGGTCCGTGTTACCGACATACAGTGACGCTACAACTAACCACTTATGAATGCTCCTCTTTATCAACAAGTTACTAATAAAACCCTGGTTGTTTGTCATACATAAACACCAGTGGTTTTTCTTTTCAGAATCTACTTTCGGCTGATGAACGAATAGAGATGGTTTCAACAAACACTCGAAGGTAGGCATCCATGGCTTCATAAAACGCAACTGGAAGCTGACAACACAAGAAGACTGTTATACATTTTCACTAGCTGTTAGGTCTAATTTTACCTTAGATTTTTCTTTTGGTTGCAGAGGAGTATGATTCTTACATCATTGTGTCGTTCGTAAATGCCACACTTGTGCTGTCTATTGGTGAGACGGTCGAGGAAGTAACGGACTCTGGGTTCTTGGGCACCACGCCCACACTCAGTTGTCACGCACTCGGCGCGGACGCGCTCGTTCAAGTGTACCCAGATGGCATCAGGCACATTCGCGCTGACAAACGTGTGAACGAATGGAAAGCGCCGGGAAAAAAGTCGATCGTCAAATGCGCAGTTAATCAGAGACAAGTAGTTATTGCTCTGACAGGAGGCGAATTAGTCTATTTTGAAATGGATCCCGTAAGTTTAATTCTAAATTACTTCATTATATTTATTTTACCGACGTGTTTGCGTGGCCGTGCCTTCGGGTGTGACCACGCAAGGGTGGTGCGTAGCTGCCCCATGCAGTGACAAGCCCACAACGTCGCAGAGCATGTCACTCTCCCGCTTGCGGTAGAGAGCGGCTCTCGGTATATTCCATAGCCAAGCTGGAGTCGTTTAGGCGATGAAGGCGGCAAAACCATGCCGTGGACACTCAAATAGTATAGTTTTTTTTTTTTTCTACCATTTACAACTGTGCACCGTTTTAAACAGTTTAACTATTTCAGACTGGTCAACTAAATGAATACACAGAGAGGAAGAAATTATCATCAGATGTATCATGTATGGCATTGGGGTCCGTGGCTACCGGCGAACAAAGGGCGTGGTTCTTAGCTGTGGGGCTGAATGATAACACAGTCAGAATCATCTCTTTGGACCCATCGGTAAGAATTACGTTGATAGCGATCATAAGTTGAAACTTTCCCAGATTTAAAATGATGATACAAGGACACCATTGAATTTTTGTGATTACAACAACCTAAAATGCGTTATTCTAATACTGCTGATTTCAAAACCTTCAAACCAATATATCAAATTTCCTTATCAACAAAATAAACTAGAATATTATTTCAGGATTGTCTAGCGCCACGTTCCATGCAAGCTTTGCCGGCCGGCGCAGAATCACTATGCATTGTAGAGCAACCATTCGAGTCTGGAGCTAAGTCTGCATTGCAGTTGAACATTGGCTTGAGCAATGGAGTACTGCTAAGAACTACATTGGATTCCGTTAGTGGCGACTTAGCTGATACGAGGACTAGGTATGTTTGTGTAATAATCTTGACTGTTTCAACCAAAAAAAGCAAATCTACCAATGATGAAAAAACCTATCGCTCCTTTTATAATCTGAATTTTTGTGAGGATTAACTTAACCAGATCTGAGGTTCCAATCTTAATCATTACAATATCAACACATCTATTCTGCTATTCTAATAAAAAATATTTTGCGTCCTAGGTACTTAGGATCGAGACCAGTGAAATTGTTCAAAGTACGCGTGCAGGCTGCCGAGGCGGTCTTAGCTGTGTCATCAAGAACTTGGTTAGGATACCATTATCAGAATCGTTTCCACCTCACACCATTGTCGTATGAGTGTCTGGAGTATGCAGCTGGATTTAGTTCTGGTTAGTACAGTTTTATCATGATATATCTGGTCTTATTGTTATGTAATGTACTTTTATTTGGCAGCTAACTCCTAACATACTTGGGTACATGCCAGGCTAAGAATTCTCACTTTGCTTTTACATTTGGGCTTAACACATTAGGTCCTTTACAAGAAAAAGGCTTACTAATAATGAATGATGGTGCATTAAGCACATATTCAACTGACTAGAATTTGTCCACGGCATTTCTTAAGCACCTGAAGTGTCAAGCGTATTTAGTGCACTGCTAACGGTCCGAGCTGAAAATGGTGTTGATATTTGTAACATCCCTAAAAATGTATTTGTTGGTTCAACTGCGAATATTCACGTGTCGACCGTCATCAGTACCAAAATACGGCCAAAATTGCTTGATACCGACGTGTTTGCGTGGCCGTGCCTTCGGGTGTGACCACGCAAGGGTGGTGCGTAGCTGCCCCATGCAGTGACAAGCCCACAACGTCGCAGAGCATGTCACTCTCCCGCTTGCGGTAGAGAGCGGCACTCGGTATATTCCATAGCCAAGCTGGAGTCGTTCAGGCGATGAAGGCGGCAAAACCATGCCGTGGACACTAAAAATAAAAATATACTATAGCTCTTATTTGAACTTCCAGAAACACAATTATAACACTACCTTTACCTTTTCAGAACAATGCGCCGAAGGTATCGTAGCTATCTCTTCAAACACTCTCAGAATTTTGGCATTAGAAAAGCTGGGTGCAGTCTTCAATCAGACGTACCTGCCTCTTGAATACACACCTAGGAAATTCGTCATCAACTCTGATAACAACAACATCATCATACTTGAGACTGATCACAACGCTTACACGGAGGAAATGAAAAATCAAAGAAGGTAAACAAATACAAAATACCCATATATCATAATCCTTGTTCCACATGATGACAAAAATACACTAAAACCGAATTCAATGTAGATACCCCTGCAGTACTGACTTAATATTGAAAAATAACACTTTCGTGAATCTTATGGCATTTTTTGACCTAAACTTTTTTTTATTCAGGGTACAAATGGCACAAGAAATGCGGGAAGCGGCTGCAGGAGGTGGACCAGAGGAACAA
Organism: Dryobotodes eremita; assembly: GCA_917490735.1. Lineage (NCBI taxonomy): Eukaryota > Metazoa > Arthropoda > Insecta > Lepidoptera > Noctuidae > Dryobotodes > Dryobotodes eremita. The sequence continues at coordinate 9,277,364 of OU823261.1, forward strand.
CAACTTGCAAATGAAATGGCTGATGCTTTCCTGTCTGATACTCTGCCTGAAAACATCTTCTCATCGCCTAAAGCTGGAGCAGGTAAATAAACTTTCCTGTGATCCTGGAATTAGTTCTCACTAAGCCACATTCTCTGGGCAAGAGCAGGAAATGTCATTGAGCATACTGACTCTAATCGGGTGTGGCAAGATTAAATTCCCAACGTTAATCCCAAATGCATCTTACTACAAGACATTTGATTCAAGTGTGGGATACATTTAAATTTTTAATACAAAATTTACCCTTCACTATTTCTGTATTTTTTCTATAGCTCGATGTTTTCGTTTGTCAGGTATGTGGGCATCTCAAATCCGCGTGGTAGACATGGGCGCCAGTGGTGGCCAACCGACCACATTGTTCAAGCTGCCGCTGGAACAGAATGAGGCGGCCGTGTCCGGTTGTATCGTGCGCTGGGCCGCGCATGCCGAGCACGCACAGGCTCACTTGGTCGTAGGAGTCGCTAAAGACATGATTTTGTCACCGCGATCCTGCACGGAAGGCAGTTTACATGTCTATAAAGTAAATATTGCAACTGTTTCACCAAAATAAGTTCCATTTTGTAATAAAATTAGTACCTTTACTAATAACATTGTTCCGTTTGCAGATTTATGGCAGTACAGGAAAATTAGAGCTGGTTCACAAAACACCTGTAGACGAATATCCCGCCGCGTTAGCACCATTCAATGGAAGACTCTTAGCGGGAGTAGGGCGAATGTTGAGACTGTATGACATCGGTAGGCGAAAACTGTTGCGCAAATGCGAAAACCGACACATTCCAAATCTTATAGCCGACATCAAGACAATCGGCCAAAGGATATTTGCATCAGACGTACAGGAATCCGTATTCTGTCTCAAATATAAAAAGAGGGAGAATCAGCTCATCATATTCGCTGATGACACCAATCCAAGATGGATCACAAATAGCTGCATACTGGACTACGATACTGTCGCCATGTCTGATAAATTCGGCAACGTAGCTGTGATGAGACTGCCGCAATCTGTCACTGATGATGTTGACGAAGACCCTACAGGAAACAAAGCGCTCTGGGATAGAGGTAAGCAGTAAAAATCACTTCTTCGTAATTATCTGCCTTGACGCAAAATTTTGCCGAATTTTTGCGCTAATCGCAACCTTGCGTGATGAAACAAAATTATATACATGCTAGACTAATGAAAGTAATGATTATTTATTCCAATCTGATGCTAATACATAAATTAGAAAAGTTTCCGCGACACTGATTACACAGCCCTAATTTAGAATGACATTTGCAGGTCTTCTGAACGGAGCGTCGCAAAAAGGTGACGTCGTAGTCAACTTCCACGTGGGGGAGACTGTGACGACACTACAGAGGGCTACACTTATCCCTGGTGGTTCCGAAGCCCTTCTGTACGCGACCGTCAGCGGCTCCCTTGGCGTGCTTCTGCCGTTCACTTCGCGAGAAGACCACGACTTCTTCCAGCATCTGGAGATGCACATGAGGAGTGAAAACCAGCCGCTGTGTGGCCGGGATCACCTATCGTTTAGGAGCTATTATTACCCAGTAAAGGTCCGTATTTTAATTTATTATTATTAGCTGATAAGGGCATTATTTTTTTTATGAATAATTATACCGTCAGCTGAATTGGTTTTTACATAACCAACGTCCAGCCGTTTTATTCTAAGTCTGGGTAGGGTGTATCCGCCAGTTAGTCAGCAGTTTACTTCTGCACGAGGTCTCCTGTGTTACACTGTCGGTAGAGCACGGCGGGCGCTCCGCGGCATGTGTGCTTGTCGTTATGACTGCGCCTCGTCGCTACCGTCCGTCGAGTTCCGGAGAGTTGGACGCGTTTCTCATAGCGCTACTTTAGTTTTGGAACGGACAAACCTATAAAAATACTTTTTAAAACATCTGTTAATAAGTTTTCTCTTACTTATCGCCAATTTTTTCCGAAATTCTTTGACTAACCAAGTTTTCTCTTTGTTTGACAGAATGTGATAGACGGCGACTTGTGCGAGCAGTTCAACTCGTTGGAGCCAGCGAAACAAAAGGCGATCGCTGGAGACTTGGAGAGGACGCCCGCGGAAGTATCCAAAAAGTTGGAAGATATTAGAACTAGATACGCATTTTAAGTTATAGTGATTTCGTTGTATTAATTTAATATAAGGAATAAAAATAAGAATTAAATGTTATTCTTTTACTTATACAAAATATGCCCCCTGAGAAACTAATCGCAGGACTCTTACATGAAACCATGTATTCTGTAGGGGACAAAATGTCCCGCGCCACTAACGACGTTTCACCGGAGAACTTGTTAAATACACAGCTTATTCGTTGTTTCGTTTTTATCCAGTTCTGATAAATACTATTAACCTCCGCCCATCACTATACCGACACAGCTTATTCTTCTACAAGTTGACCTCGTGTATTTATAGCTTGCGCAGCCAGTCAAAACTATGTTATATTATTTTTCAACACTTGCTCGAAAAATGGCTTTTATTGCACCGTTTTTAGGTTCACACAGCGGCGTATTTATCATTCACGCGTGGTTTTTACTTTTCATTCCCGCACATATAACTTTAGTCTACTCAGAGATGTGCATTTTAAGGTTCCGTAGCCAAAGGTGTGTCCGGATATCACAGCCATTTTACTCTCGAGACTATTTGCACTAAGTATAACAATGGTGGGCTGATTACGAAAAAAATATTAGGGGTGGGTCGCACTGCCCACACAATAACTGAGGGATGAAAAACTTCTTATGGTTACGATTTTGACGACGACGTAAATAGTGCACTCTCAATGGTTAGTGATAACGGATTGGATTACGACAATAACCTAGTTCGCAATGCCAAGAAACTACCCACTACCTACCATAATCATCGAAAATCATAATAAACACCATTCTTTTTTACCAAATTATTTATTTTTGACAACATATTAACAGTTAATGTGTTCCATAAAGGTATAAAAATATTCAATTTTTAACATTAGTCTGTATGGTCTTAGAGTTCTTCAAAATGCGAAGGGCCGTGCGGTGCCATCGTACGAATAAAATATCCGCGAGTCATTTTTCACAAACATTACTTGTGTGTTGACAAACACGGAACAGTTGAAAACCGTCGTGTGATACGCGCGAACATTTGTCATTTCATTGCATTCGAGGCCGCCACTTGTTTGAAAATGTACCTACTATCCTTGAAAAATCTGTGCCCCAGTTCCATATCTACAATCACAAGCTTGATAATGTGTTATCCGTTTTTAATTAGAAACAATTTTAATGGCTGCATACGGTTTCCAATTAGACATGATAAACAAACTTTAATTCACACCTATATCGGTAACTACAAACATAAGCAGGAGTTGGGCAGATTGCTGATGATAGCGGCATGTACGTAAATGAGCCTGTAAGACATACATAGCATAACATCACGCCTGTAATCCCCGAAGGGTTAGGCAGAGGCCTATTGTACACCCACATTTCGCCAGTTATGTTTCAGTCCCATGTAATAGGGGGCGAACCTGTTGTCATCAGCCGGGCACAAATCCAGACACCGGGCTGCTACTGAGAAATTCTTGATGGAAAATTCCAATAACACTGCCTCACCCAGGAATCGAACTCAGGACCTCATGCTCAGCAGTAGCACTTGCGACCACTAGACCCGAGGCAGTCACTGACTAGAAGAAAATCCATACTAATATTATAAATTCGAAAGTAATTCTGTCTCTGTCAGTGGCGAAGGTACCATTCAACTCGATTCCAACCGGCTTGCCTTTGAAAAATGCCAAAGTCAGTATTCCATAGACAAATAATATAATCACATTAAAGATATGTACTCCGGCTTACCTCTTACAAAAATTTACCTTTCGCTACCTGCTGTCTGTATGTTACCTTTTCATGCCTAAACCACAGAACGGAATTCGATAAAATTTGGCAAGGAAATAGATAGCATCCTGGGGAAGAACAGGCTACTTTTTGTCTCAAAAATAATCCTAAAAGGGCGTCATATAGGGAATAAAAGTTTGTGTGGGAAATTTAGCATTTATTAAATTATGGATAAAGGGTCAAAAACCACTTTTGGGCCAACTGGGGTTTGAGTAAAGTCAGAAATTGCAAAAAAACTTTTCCTATACAATTCGTAGGAAATGAGACTACAGCTTACTTTTTTATTATGGATACACTAACCGCTACAATGAAGACTGGCCGAAAATAAAGAAAAAAAAATCGAACGAATACAAGCATAGATATCCGTGAATACAAGTCTTAATTTAATTTGCTTTGAAAACAGAATCGAGATAGTTTGTTGTCTGGCTGCGTATGATTTCCGAAAATCTCTGACAAAATGACCTCTGAAGATGGCGCTCCGCCCCACAACAGCCACCAAACCCGTTCTAATTTGAACCGGCAATTCGGGATGCAGTGGATAGGAACATATGGTCCTATACCGTGGCCATCCCACGCCTCTTGATTTTTTTTATGTGGGGCTATTAAAAAAAAAAAAACTTTATAAAAAGAAATACGCAATGTAATGGAACTCATAGATTCACTTACCACGATTCTCTATGGCATTCATCCTTTCATATTATCAGCTGCTACCCGCTCTGTATCATGGTCTAAAAAAACGGCGAAGTATATTATTATACCATGCTCTGTATTAAAGAGAGTAAATCTATGCCATGCCTACGTCAATATGGCTACCATTTTGAGCACCTCATTCATATCTTGGAGCACAAAAGTAAAAATTCTAGGTGAATACAAATATAAAGGCTCAAGTTTTTAATTTTGAGACGATATAATACCCAAAGTAACAGTTATTATTTTTTATTTGTTTTTCGATTAGTCTTTTTGTAGCTGTCAGTTTATCGATGGTAATACAGAAAGTTGTAATCTCATTTCCTACGAATTTTTTTGCGATTTCTGACTTTTCTAGTAGGTACTCAAACCTCAGTTGGTCCAATAGGGGTTTTGATCCTTATATGAAACATGATCGATTGGCATAAAAAAGTTTTTGTGAAAATTGCCCATTTTTCTGCTGACTGTATTCTTTTTTCAAAATCTGTGAATGCAAATCAAAATTTCTCAAAAAGTTAAGAAAAGTCTCCCAAGACCGTTATCTTGTAGTTACAACGGTCAAGGTAGCTGCCCCATCTCAAAAATCCACCCTGTGTATGCTTTTGGTAAGAAATAAAAAGTTGTTTCAGCGTTTTAGTAAAATCATCCCCCAGGCGGGTAAAATAACGGATTATTTTAAAAATCACATGACAATTGAAATTTTATTAACGAGTAGGTACCTCTTTTTAAGAGATTTAAAGAATTGGTAATATAGTCAGAACCCATATTTTGACGTAAGCTATTATTTATTTGAATAATAAAATAACTTACCTAATATGTAGGTAATACGTATGGTCAATGGCGGCGCTAGAGTACTTCGAATTAATGATGATAATATTAAAATTAATTATTATTATTTTTAAGTTACACATTTAGAATCGTAAAAACCTGTTTAATAAAAAAAAAGATTACTTATTTGCATTTATTATCTGTCCGTCTGTCTGTCTGTTAACTTTTCACGCTTTAACGGTTGAATGGATTTGGATGATTTATCCATTTATATATATTTTAGTAGCACCTTCCCGTGGGATAATTTCCGCCATCCATGCGGGCGAAGCCGCGGGCAGAAGCTAGTCATGTTATAAATTAAACACAACGAAAAAAAGAATATTTTATTACAAAATAACATTGTACGTAAATCACTAGCCACAAATGTTAACCAAAATTAACTACAGAAAGCACTGAGCTACCCGCTTTACAAAATAGCATATCTAATAAATAATCACTGTAGCGTCTAAAACTAACACATTACTGAATGATGAAAATGTCGTAATGTCTAGCATGCGCACGCGCATTAACTCGAAATGTACACATATTCTCAAAGGTACCTACTCTAATTACCGAATGAAATCAATACCTATTTTATATTTTTATATGAATCACGCAAGCCACAGGAAAAATGATCAAGACTAGATTAGTACCCCAGCGGATTGCCGATTGAATAATGATTAACATAAGAACATTGTAAGTAAATGCTTGCAAATTTTCTGCTATAATCCTTTTTTATACTAAGTTAACAACCGTTAACTCATTTCAATGTTTTTGTCGTGTTCTCAAACGCTTTCACAATTTTATCATATCGCGGATTAATTATTACACCCCAACATTGTAATTCGTATAACGTAGCATGACGAGTACCTATAAGGCTGCGTGTCCACCAGAGAAGAGCGAGGATTTGTCTGAAACTATCCAATAACATCGCTTCATTTTCATAGCTTGAGCTAAGCTAGCGCTGTTATTAGTTAGTTGTACGCACATTCCTCGCTACGCATTCTCGCTCATCTCTGGTGGAAACGCACCCTTAGCATTTGTGATATAATTAAGAGCAAAGTGAATTACTAATATTGTATTATAAATGCAAAAGTAACTCCGTCAGTGTCTGTTACCTTTTCAATGAAATTTGGCACATGATACTCGTAGGTAGACCACGCATGACGGATTAAGAGATAGTAGGTACTTTATATCCCGGTAGTACGTTCCCATGGGATATTTCCGACCTCCACGGGGGTAGAGCCGCGGGCAACAGCTAGCCTTTTGTATTTGTGGATCACGGTATCACGCTATGATTCTTATCAAAACATAGCCATGATAATCGACTTTGCATGGGTATAAGTAAATGGTTGTGTTGTCATAGGTACGACTTACGAGGCTCAAACAGCAACAATAGCAAAATGTTTTTAAAGTCTCCTTCAAACAGGCGCGACACGCGACCCGAATCGCACGCGACACAAAGGCACCGCTCGTCGCGCGATAGGCGGTGCCTTTGTGTAGTGTCGCGCAAAAAATGGAACCCTGATTAGAATTCCATTACATAACCAAAACATCCGGAACGGCTCATTGGCTCTGTTTCTAGCTACCTACCTATCTTCTACCTATTGGAATTACGATAACTATCGAATGAAAAATTATCAATTTAAAAAAGTAGGTAGGTATATTTGCCTATCAGCAGATTATATCGACGTGATTTCCTGAGATGATGTCATTGCCAAACGGCTCTCTCCTCGTCACTTTTATGGAACATGAATTGAATATTAAGTTCCAACTTTCAAGTAAACCTCCCAAGAGCATACTCTAGTAGTCAACACGGGCGTGCTCTGCCATAATACGAATAAGTACCTACAGCAAACACACCGTTTAAAATGAAATAAGCACTTGGCGCCGTGTTATTAATCGTCCCATCTAACAATATCTACGTCACCTCGTGGCCTAAAATGCAAATAAGAGAAAAATGCCACGACTCCTCGCGAGCACGTGAAACAAACGTTACCATGACAATGATATCGATCGGCGGCTTTTCCGAGGCTTTTCCCTGAAAGTCTCATTCGCGTGTCGCCTTCTGAAACAATAAGGCACCGAAGTCTAGACACCCAGCTCGATACTCGCCGGGTTGTTTACCGTCTGACCCTTATACAATCGCGTTTATTTGCTCTTACATGGATAGTCATTAACTATCCATATCGTGCGTGTTAGTGCCGTTAATTTTAAAAAAAATGTTTGCCTGGTGATTGAATCGAGTCGGTAGTGCGGGTCCAGCAGCCGCGGACAATGAGTGCACGCGCGAAGCGAACCGAGACGCGAGCTCGCCGGCAATGCGCGAGCGTCCATTTTTAAAAGCACTCATTAGCTGGTGCACCGTAACTGCGCTGCGGCAGTACGAAACGCAACGTGTGTGCAATACGGGGCATTAGAAAGTGTAATGAATACTGTGGTGCGATGCTGTCAGTGAGCAAGCCGGCGTCGTTAGTCCAGCAGAAGAAGCAGCAGTGGGCACGGGAGAGAGGTGCGTACTCCGTAGTGTGGTGCGTCCGCGCGTCTCTTGCTGCCCGTCGCCCGCGCTCCGCCAGTGCGCCGTCGAGCTGGTGCACAACCGCATCTGCATCACGCGCCTTTACCATTTCGAAACATATTCACGGTCGTGATTCCATCAAGGATTTGCTAGCATTCGCGACTTTCAGACACGTTGGTTTAACTAAAGTTATTTCGGATTGCGACAACATTAGACGGTACGTATAAACAAAAGAATACTTTTCTAAATTTTTTGGAGTATCTACCTAATTAAGTCTTAAAATAAGTAGTACGCGTAAGATCGGCTCGTTACGTTTTGCCGAGAATTGGACATAAATCACGACATCAATTTCACTTTCTGAAGTGGTGTTTATCTAAAAAATATTGTATCACATCACACGATATCTAATTAGTTAGGTGCCACATTTTCAATGGCTTACAATAGTTACCTACCCACAGCAAAAAGAAAATTACTATCGTGCAAATAATCATTTCGATTTTCTTAACATTTTTGCGGCATACTTTATTGGAAGACAAGAATCTTTCGGCAATAAGGTATGAGAAAGCACATTTGACGAATCTGATCACGAAGCTATCTAAGAATCGTTACGCTTTTAAAATACAAAAGAAAACGACTAGGTACTTTGCTATTATTTTATTTATATAAGAAAATTGTAACAATTATTGTAACTAGGAATCGATACGTATTCGAAATCACGCTCGGTAAGCAAGCAATAAAAAATGCGCGGTTAGTGAGTGCCCTAAAGCTCTAAAGCTAGGTCAGCGGTTATTAATGTCAGAGCAAAGTTAAACGCTTCGTAAGCGCCTATTGTGTTACGAAAGCAATTCTTATTTTAAATTACCCGTATTGAGTCACTCAAAACACCAATTAGGTCGTCAGTGTTTCCGTCGCGTCGCCAGGAAGTACTTTAGTTTACGACAGCGGAATAGCCATCAAATTGTTTACACCAGAGCGTTACCAAATGACAATAGTGGAAAAACGATTGTTATTGTCGGGGGTGGCCGCGGCAGTCGATGAAACAATCAGTCACAATCTGAATTCAAGGTTGATGGAACCAATGACCTTTGTGTTTTCAACATAAATGTACCTACACGTAGATTTAAATCACCCCATTAATTCACCCTACAAATTGAAATAGCATCCACGACATTAATCACTAGGCTTTCAGTCGTATTGATTTGTGGAACCTAACGCCTTAATCACTTAAACTCTATCGTCCTATCTAAATTGTAGGTACTTACTTTATCATGGTGTTTTTCATTACGTCAACCGTAGATGAAATATTTTTAATTAAAGTTCGGTTATTTCGACAAGATAGTGCATTTCTGGAATCAATTTGTTTGATATCTAAACGCAAACGCAATCAAAACATCCGTTATCAGGCGAAAAATTTAATATAAATAAAATAGGTACCTACCTCACAGAGTTGTTACCATGTGAAGTCCCCTACACATTAAAATCTCTCCTCATTATACAGCCTAGGTACTTTATATACAAACAAGTATGAACAACTGAATCAATATTTTAATTACTGAAAAGAACACTAAATAATATTTCAGCAGAATGCTTTATGGGTGCTATTTGCTCGCCGAGACACAACCAAAATGTAAAAAATTCAAACCATATTTTATTTTGACGTAAGATAGTTCTGTGAAAATCTTTGCGACCATTCTGCCAATGTCTAAATTGAAAAGCAAGTGTGTATGATGAAATAATAATTTAAAAAAAAAAACAGCAACTGTAGACACAAATAAAACTCTTCGATTGATACAATATTGAACACAATGTAGATCTTTCTTGTACGGAGATCTTGATTATTAAAATACTGTAAAACATTTCTTTTGATCTGTTTTTAACCGAACTTGAAGCCAAAATTAGAATTATCTTTTTATTGAATTCCTAGAACTCCTAGCTAGAAATAGACTGACACAATAAACAATTACAGTTTCGATCTACATTACCATTAGACAGGTAAAGTGCTGGCGTTTAATAATGTAACAGAAACACTCACTGCTCGTTAATACCTAGACGGCCTGCGCCTGCGCTCCACGAGAGCGTGACGCTAACAAAATATACCATTACTAGCTCGAACACTTGTTTTTATTTACTATCCGTTATTTTCCTTTATTATCTACTTACTAGTCGGTCATTCAAACAGAGAGTAGAAAAATAAAATTTCTTTACGAACTCTTTTTAAATTCAGTGGCCGTAAAAAATGGTCAAACGGATAACAGCTGTAATCGATCCGCACTTATTAAATAGTGAATTATTCAGGCCGTGACTAAAGAACGCCACATTTCACTTTCCACTAAAGTTCAACGAATTGTTGTAGCTTATATGACCCAGATCCTTGGCCGTGTGCTTTCGGATAACTAAATATTTTCCTATGGACATAAATCGTTGAGGTTTCCACCGCTTCCGGCGCAAATATGTTACGTACGTCTAGCTTATTGCACGCCTATGTGGTACAGTCAACGGCACGTCCATGTTAACTTTGACAGGGCCTTTATTTTGTAGCAGAAAGGACGGTGGTCGCCTCGTCAGCGTTGCGCCGCGCGTCGGTGTTCAAGTGAGTTAAACTACAGTCGTGCGGTTGACCTTATCCACGTTAGCGTATATGTCATAACTTTACTATACAGAATGGATTTTTGAGATGGGGCAGCAAGGGCAGCTACCTTAAGCGTTGTAGCTACAGGAAAACGGTCTTAGGAGACTTTTCTTAATTGTTTGAGAAATTTTGATTTGCATTCCCAGATTTAAAAATAATGTACCTACAGTCAGCAGGAAAATGGACAATTTTCACAAAAACTTTTTTTTATGCCAATCGATCATGTTTTATGTAAGGATCAAAAATCTCTACTGGACCAACTGACGTTTCAGTACTAGAAAAGTCAGAAATCGAAAAAAAGTTTTCCCAAACATTTCGTAGGAAATAGACTACAACTTACTTTTTATTATGGATAGACTAACTGCTACAAAGAAAAGTGACCAAAAATAAACAAATAAATTAAACGAAATTCGAATTCCATACGAATACGCGTCATAATTAAATTTGCTTTGAAAACAGAATCGAGATAGTTTGTTGCCTGCGGGGTAATTACGTAACACACTACCAGTAGGAATGGGTTTCATTTTGACAGTTCAACAACATTCATTGCGTTATTTACGTTGTTGAGCAGACAATTTTTTCAAACTTATGAAGCAACAATGGATTAGCAATAGGCTTCAAAATTATTCAGATTGTGATAGATAGTGTGTTACGTAATTAGGGTGCGGGTTACCTATGATTTCCGAAATTCTGTGACAAAAACGACCTCTGAAGATAAAGATGGCGCTCCACCACACAACAGCCGCCAAACCCCTTCTAATTTGAACCGGCAATTCGAGAAGCAGTGGATAGGAACATATGGTCCTATACCGTGGCCACCTCGCAGTTCTGATCTCACGCCTCTTGATTTTTTTATGTGGGGCTATTAAAAAATGAACTTTATAAAAAGTAATACGACAGTGTTCTGGAACTCATAGATTCACTTACCACGAGTCTCTATGGCATTCATCATATCACATATCAGAGTAAACCTATGCTTAAGTCAAAACGACTACAATTTTGAGCACCACATTATCTTGGAGCACAAAAATAAAAATTCTAGGTGATTCCAAATGTAAAGTTTCAAGTTTTTAATTTTAAGGAGAAATAATACCCAAAGTAAAGGTTATTCTTTTTATTTGTTTTTCGATTAGTCTCCTTATAGCTGTCAATTTATCGATGGTAAAACAGTAAGTTGTAGTCTCATTTCCTACGAAATGTATGGGAAAAGTTCTTTGCGATTTCTGACTTTTCTAGTACTCAAACCTCAGTTGGTCCAATAGAGGTTTTTGATCCTTAGGTATATGAAACATGATCGATTGGCATAAAAAAAAAGATTTTGTGAAAATTGCCCATTTTCCTGCTGACTGTAATTTTGTTTTCAAAATCTGTGAATGCAAATCAAAATTTCTCAAAAAGTTAAGAAAAGTCTTCTAAGACCGTTTTCCTGTAGCTACAACGGTTAAGGTCCTTGCTGCCCTATTTCAAAAATCCATCCTGTATTAGTTTCAAGTCCGAAAGAAAAGGAATAAGCAGAGAGGGTTGTTTTTGTTACAGTTTCGATTCAGGCGCGTGGATGTAGGGTAATTGTGTTCCTAGCTTAGGTATTAGTGTGTTATGTTATTGTTGTTTTTCAAAACGAAACCGCCGACAACATGATTACGGTTTCTTATAACATTCCTTCTATTTGTTAACATAACTGAGCTTTGCGTGTTGTGTGTCGGCACAAAGTTGAGCCCATACGTCCCCATTTGTAGACCGCCACCGCTAACAGTATACACCGACCTATTCGAATAAATAAAAACATGTGCCTTATGATTATGAATCAAGAACAATGCTATTGTTTCATATAAGATTACAAGAACAAACGAAAGTGATATTCTGTGATATACCAGCCGTAGTGAGTACTCTAGTAGTACCTACTATTTACGCAATAGAAACATTTAATGTTGTTAGTTCAAATCGCGAGAGGAAACTTTTATCTGTTCATCTGCATATTATTATGTAGACGATACGCATACTTACCCTAATGACACTAATAATGAGTGTGATTTACCTATTCGAAGTGCACATAATAAACACGTAAGCTTTAAATGTTTTAAACATGCCTTCTTTGAATTACCTGGTAATAACTATAAAGTAATTGACTATTTCTAACCTCAGTTGTTACAGACACAATAAATATCAAAGCCTTTCAATGGTTGCGTGTCCTCCGCACTAAAATAAAGCTGCGATGGTTTACGACACTTGCTTACAATAACATTATATGTAATATGCAGGTCGCATGAATGACTTACGTTTTCAGCGTGCGCTATCGATAAAACTAAAACCCTTTGCACATAAAGGGGAAGGTTTTTCATTTATCTTTACCGAATAAAAAAAAATTGAACAGTTAATTCAAAGACGACTGTCGTCATGGACGGTAGTTATAAAGTTTTTCTTGCTAATAAAAATAGAAAGTAGTCTATTAAAGATAGTTTTAGTGTTTGTTTCGTTTGGATTTGTTTTATGCTTACGTAATTATTGTGGTAATTTAAGAATAAAGTGCAAACCATTTTTTTTTTTTTCAGAGGAAATGTCCCACCTCTATCTGCCTTGGGGCACCGGTGAACGGTATACGAATCGTTTGCAAGTGCGGAATCAATTTGCGAGTACATTGGAACTTCATAAGCAGTCGTCGTACGAGTACCAGGAGCCTGTGCAGCGGCAGCGGAGCCCCAGCCTGCCGCCGATACATAATATTGAAGAAAGATCCGTTAAGGATGACAGGAGGAACAATGTGCTCAACCGGAACATGACAAGTGCGAAGAGGTTCTCATTTTACGACGAAGACGGAGAAGGCGACACTTCTGGGTACGGCAGTGAGACCCTCAACCACATGAACAGGAGCGGCCACAGAGCGATACACGAGGCTAGCAACCGCAGCCCCGTTGTGGCGTGGCAGCAAGAAGAAAAAGACGACAGGTAAGATTATGTGAATGCGGAAAATTACGGATGTAGTACAGTCGCGTTTTAACTACCTATGTAACTTAGGATTTATTGTTTTATATTTTGCAACGTTTTGTGCACTTCACTTTTTTATTTTTAGCGCTGCTAGTCACGCATGTACTAAATCCGTTTAAAATAACGCGGAATATCGGGTACAAAAATAATTGTGCAACATTTTTAGTTTTTATGATCCGCAGAGGCAGAGATTATCTAAATTTTATAGCCTGCTCATGAATAGTCTTTAAAAAGCATCTAAAAATATTGTTATAGGGAAGTCCTAAAGTCCTCTCTGCCCCTTCGGAGAACAAACGCGTGATTTTTTTGTTTTGTGTTTTGCATTTGACACCTATGCTCTTGCGTTTGTAATTTTATATTTCGAGTCGTATACTTAACAAAAAATAACGCTGGTCTGATTAGTGCAACCTGGTGTCAATTTCAGCAAGAGCAGCAGAGATTTTTATGTGTATTTTTTTTCGTCATACGTCAACTAAACCACGCTCAACCTCGTGAGTTTCAATACTTATAAGGTTCCCTAATAATCACACGGCACTGTTTCTTTACGGTACGGCGTATAAAAAAACGTGTGTGCCAACAAGCTTCCATAGTGATATCCATTCAACACTGACGACCGTGCCCTACACACGGCGAATAAACCGTAGTTTTTCACGGCAAGAAAAACGTGTGTGTACAAAGGGCCTTCCGGCTTAGTAATTAAACAGATTAGCAACCCCAGTATACCCAATATTTTGTAGCAACATATATTTGGAATTTTTGATTTAAAAGATTGTTCATGGAGTTTCTTGCCCGTTCTTCTACATAGGAAACCGCTTCGCTTCTGTTGGCACCCGATTCGCTTTGGAATTGGCAGTTAGCTTCATCTTTCAGACTGACTGAATCCTTTGACAATTAAAAAGTGCGCCTAAACGGTTTAATTGAAATAAATGCTGAGTTTGAGTTCTCTGTCGCGGACCCTCCGCAAGAAATATTCCAAATCACACTTACTATGAGGCCTTGTAAAAGTGTCAAACTTTCGATAGTTAACGTTGTAAGTATGCAGCTTCGAGATCCATTTTCAAAAGGTGACGACGAAGCGCCTGTACAAGCACTCATTGTTAGAAACACTCGCACTAGTTTTACTCTCATTATAACGGATTAGCGTGAAGATATCTCATAGCTACGCAAGTGAAATCAATACTACGTTAGGTATTCCGTCCCCAACAATTTGCTATTTCCACTCAGTAAAGGCACCGCGGTCTAATTTACTGGAAAATAATTGTCATTGTTTAGTGGAAAGTTTTTATACATGATTCTAATTCTAGCTATTCTATCTATATTAGTTGAGGATAATTTCGTTTGTATTGAAATAATTGTTTACACATCACATACCCATTTGGGGAAAATTACGGTGTAGGCTAAATTACCGATCCATCATTAGTTTAATTTAGTCCGTACAAAATAGGCAGAAACCACCATGACTAAAACACAGGATTGCTTAGATTTTTCTTTCCACTTGAATGCCTACGTCAAAGTGCCGTTTGTTGAAAAACAGAACTTTCAAATACTAACATAACATGTGTACATAAACTCACGCCTTATTCCCATGGGCAGAAACTACAGAACGCCACCTGCGCGATCCTAAGAAACTCCTTTTGCTTCGTTTACGTGCATACATCTGGTCATACCCGCACGCCGGTTGATACTATGTACTAAGTACTAAATACTAACATAAGATTTATTATAGGAACAGGGACTCAAGTGGCGGGAAGTCAGGCATGTCCGAAGGGGCGTGGTCATCTCGCAGTCCGAGGACCTCAGAAGAGGGACGGCTGCGATGGGGGGACCGCGGCGTCGCCACCGGCCGGCTTTGGGAACCCACGGCTCCTAATGCTAGGCTGCCCCAGGTAGCCATTGACTTCTATTACATATTTTTTTACAAATAGCCATATTAGGCATTTATTGCCCTTAGTTTTTTACCATTACCCAATATTGACTGCATTGTGCAATCTTGCAAATTGAATAAGTATTTCTATAAATCAAGACATTGCATAAGCCGCAGGATTCGAACTCGAACCCGATATAAGGTATAGTAAACGCTGGTTTCATTTCGTGCTTACAACAAATAGAAAATCTGAATATTAATAGCCTAATTAAGAATCGATGCTCCGATGTATTTTCTGTGATTATAAAACTAATAGGACCATCGATCCCTATCTGTAATGGCTTATTGATATAAATTACTGTCATAACTTTTTATTTTCCATGTAGATGCCAAATCAAAAGAAAGGCACACCATCATGGGTGGAACGTGGATTAAATATGATTGACAACACAGCTGAGGTTCTAGTCATAGACCAAAGAAGTTCGAGCAATAGTACCGGGATAGACTGCGACAGATCATCATGCAACGGGAGCGATGAAGGACGGTAAGTCGTATCAATAACCATATTAATATAATTTAATACAGCGATATAAGAATAACGTTATTGTAATCATGTACTTTTCAGAACATTTTTAAGAGGACAAAACGTTCCAATAGAACCTGAAATTAAGGCTCAGCGAGAAAACAAACGCTTGAAAGCATTAGAATTGCAATCGGCTATATTAAATCAGTTAGAAGACAGAGAGAAACGGCGTCAAGAAGAAAGAGAACGACAACTAAGAGAAGAAAGGCTAGAAGAATTACACATACAGAGACAACAAGAAGAAGATAGGCAAAGATTGGAAGATGAGAGAAGAAAATTAGAGGAGAAACAAATGATGGAGCAGAAGAAATTAGACACGTTGAAGAGAGCTCTGGAAGACGCTGAAAGGAAGGCCAAGCTGGACAAAGAAAAGAGGTTTAGTTTGCACAAGAGAAACGCGAACACAAATAATAATTCGAGTGTGGAAAATGTTCCGAAACCAAAAGCAGAAGAAACCCCAGCAGCTGAAACAACGCCTAGTGTGGAACCTACAAGTCCAACTAAAACGAGTAGAACATACGATATTCATTCCGCAAAAAGTCAAAAAAGAGATTATAATTCTCATCAAACTACGGAATTTAATTCTCCTAGATCAGTAGGTCCTGGGAATCTTAATTTGTTTATCCATAGTGTACCTCCATTAGCTTTAGCGGATGGACAATTTAACATCGTGCCGATTGGGTTAAATGGTACCAATGAAGTAATAAATACGCAGCCAAATAATATACAACTAGCAGTATTAGTTCCCCAGAATGTGGCCAACAATTTGTATAGTGTATCATTAAACTCTTTGAACAATACGAATGAATTAACGGACATCGGGAAATTATTGACACCAAACAAATATCGAACATTGAGAATGAAAGACGCATCAACTCAAACTGATTCAATTTTTAAATCAACTAACGATAAAATTATAGAAACCGACGAACCCGAAAGATATATAGACAAAGATTATCCAAACATTGATGAAAATGCACCACAAGATAGCCATCATAATACACTGAAAAAAGATAGGCGTTTTCGATCCGAGGAAAGGTATAAGAAAGATTTAGAAAATCGACCGAAGTGGGGCGTTAACAGACCTGCAGCTCAGTACAAAAAACAAAGTGAAAAAGACCCATTTTATAGCCAAAAAAGAAAAATGCGCCAAAAATATAGACCTCAAGCGAGGCAATATTTATCACATTCTAGTGAAGATAGTCGATCTCCAAGTCCACCAATAAGGTCTGAAAAAACAATCGAAAATGGTAATAAACATCGCAACTCATTAAGTCAATCGTATTGGAGAAGTAAACGGTCTAGTCAAGATAATAACATATCGAAATCTATCAATATATCCGAATCTATAAATAGTTTACAATCAGATTTTAACCCGTTGGGATTAACAGCCAACGAGACTGAAAATAAAAAGTCACCCAAAACGTCTCCGATGAAAAGAATGACATTATCCCAGAAGTTTATTAACGATAAATATGGAAACAGAAAACTATGGATAGATGATGTAAACGACAGAAATTGTAAATCGAATGTGTTCGATGTTGAAAACCGAAAGAAAATAATAGACCAAATAAATATTGCCAAAAGAGAATTTTTTGATAAACATGAAGATCAAGAAATTTTTGTAAAAACCAAATTTTAGATGTAGATGTTTCTTTACGGAAATAACACAATATGGCTAGTCATACAACACGTAGTGGAAAATTAGGTTACTTACGAGATGCTATCGATTCAACGGTTTCCAAGTTGGCGCGACATTCAGTTGGATCGATACTCCCCGTAGCATCAAGTTAGCTGTACTTCACACACTTTTCTTAGTAAATATGTCCAAAATAGACGAATTATTCGATAAAAAGAAAGATGAGGCTCCCATGTTGGACTTGTCTAAAACTGTGATAAACACTGCTGAAGAATATAGAGCAGTTTTAGATAAAGTACCAGACTTTAAAACTCGACCAGAGAAGGTAACTGTTGCATTATAATAACCAATAAAGTGAACTGTGACGATACTCATTTATTTACAAACATTTGAAATGAAATTCATCAGGTAAGATCAGAAGACGTAAAAATCAAAGAAGACAATAAAACCAAGACACCAAAGAAAGAAATAAAAGCTTACGAAACATTAGGGACGAGGGGATACGAGGAAAAACATTTTACATTCATGGATCCCATACCAGTGGAAATGAAAGGGTTGAAGTTTGAAGAATTGTGTATTGTTCCCATTGAGTGGCGGATGCTTACTTCTATCAGACCTAAGTTGAAAATGGACGAAGAATTTTATAACAGGTGAGTTTTTTGGTGATAAGTATTACTACACTGATACCGGCTAATCCTCTGTTCTGTTCTGTTGTTCGCCGGGAGTTTTGTTAGTAGCAGTAGTAGGATAACCAAGTCAAATGTTCAGGGGTTAATTTAATCTTCTAAATACCTATATTTTCAGGTTGGTAGAACTAGGCAAGTCCGAGCTTAAAACTAAAGCTAAAGACAAAAGAGATTACGCTAAGAACACCATGTTCCGAAAAACGAAAAATCGTTCCGGGGTCACCGAGACGAGAATAATATCTTGTGCCGAGTGCGGTGAAGAATACTGCAACGGTGAGTCAAACTGTGGGTGAAACAAAAATGTGGGTGTTTGTTATTGTCACATCTTCTCATCTTTAACACCCGAAGGACAATTCCCGTATTTTTAAGAACATTCACATTCTTAGTGTCAACCTGTCAAAAATACGTTCATCTTCCCTACTTTTTTGACAAATTTTTGAAATTGATAGTCACTGAGATGATATAGCGATTAGATTTTGAATGTTAAGGCGGGAATTGGTCTTCAGGGTGTACGGCTTGGTGCCTGTCCTTGGTAACTTTTAAACCTTCAAAAAAGGTGATAATTTGCCCAATCGGATTATTTTCGATATTTTTTAACGCTCTCGTATTACCTATTAATATTTTGTTAGTGAGAGTAATAATGGTGTACCTAGTTATTTTTTTAAATTCAGCAACTTCTTGTATCAGCGTCTCTTTCTTTCTGTAGGTAAACAGTGCGCTATAACCAACTACGACATGTTCGCGCGTATAAAAGTGGAAGTTGAAACAAAAGCATCGCGAGCGCAGGCAGCACCCACGCAGGGCGTTGGCAAGATGAAGAAACTTCGGAAGCGATCGAAACGTAAACCACGCAGTAAAAGCGCCGCTCCCGAACAAAACATGGGACACAGGAATAAGTCTGGGGCTAAAAGTGATTCAGAACTTTGAACTTTTCCATCAAATCCTATCCTACTCTTCTCACAAAAACATAGACACAGGCTGGTGATTTAGTCATATGCATCCTCATCCTCATCAAGGGGGAATTCTTTCTGTCACATCCTTCTGAACAACTTTTCTCATGTCCGATTCATGAAAATATATTCAACTTCCTAAACAAAAGCCGACATCCATACCTACTGGATAGTTGTTTTTTGTTTTTCATAAAGGCTCGTACACACTGGCGCGACGCGACGCGCGACGTGTCGCGTAGCGATTCTGCGACAGAATCGCGTCGCAACACCTTTCACACTGGCGCGACGACTCGTAGCGCGCGCGACGCTACGCCGCGGCCGCGACGCGACGCGAAACAAGAGACTATAAATGGCGGTGCCATCCACGCTGAGCTCACAGTCCGGTTAAGCAGCCACGACCCCCAGTGGTCAAAACAGCGAGTTGCCATTCAAAAAAAAAAAAAAAAACGCTGAGCTCAGTAGTAGACGATCTTCGTCAGAGCACGAAGGTAGGTCTCTACATGTTTGCTGAGCGTGGGGTCCTAGACTCCTAGGTTCGATTCTCCGATTTTGTTGCAAAATAAAATAAAATCATAAGCAAAATAGTAAGTCATTGAAATGTGACTCTTATCTCATTCTTTTAAGGTATAAATTAGGATGTTAGACCCAACCACCAACCAACGAACCATTTGAAACTAAAATTCCTTGCAAATGTCAATCATTCTAATTTGTATCTTATTGCAGTGGTATAAGAGTTACATTGCAATGACTTACTAATCGTTTTGGCGGCGCGCGGCGCGGTCAAAGGAAAGTACCTCTTTGAAGATGCCGCAAGCCAGCTATGCGCCGCGTCGCGCAGCCAGCGCGACGGTGTCGCGTCGCGTAGCGGGCGCGAATCGCGTCGCGCCCGCTACGCGACACGAATCAAGAGAGTATAAATGGCGGTGCCATCCACGCTGAGCTCAGTAGTAGACGATCTTCGTCAGAGGACGAAAGCAGGTCTGTAAGTGTTTGCTGAGCGTGGGGTCCTAGGTTCGATTCCCCGGTCGGTCGACATAACCCATCCTAACCTAAGTAGGTATCTAAGCTTGACCACACAAGCACAAACGACGAAACTGGCGAATTCGGACATGCATTTACGTAGTATTTATTTAAAAATCAAGATTTTTTTTTAATTACTTCGGTATAAACTAATTTTTTTATGGACTTTTTAGTTACCAATCTATGTGATTTCGGAAAAATAACTTTAATTTCTACATATAAAGTGTATTTTTTCAGTTACAAAACTTTTTATGGCCTTTTTAAGAGTATGTAGGTACTTACCTACTTAATTATCATTTTGAAATCATCTTAATTTACACACTCGTAAAGTTGATATTTATTTATGTTGAAACAACATACGAGTAGGTACTTATATTGGAACTAAACTAGGTAAGTACTTACTTTTAATTTACTTATCAAACTACTTCCGTAAGTATCTACCTACTGTCAAACGGAGAGAAATAGGGATGTAGGGTCACCCCTGCATCCATATTTCTCTCCGTTCGAGATCGAGACGAAACTTTAAACGGGTTTTTATCATTGAAATAATATAGTTGGTTGCGAAAAAGGACTCTAATGTGTTTACTGTATTATAAGTAACGATTAAGTGCCCTTGTTGGCAACAAACTATATTATTTGAATGTTAAAATCGCTTTTAAAGTTTCGATTCACACCTGCATCTCTATTCACCCCGTTTGACGGGACGTGAATTCTTCTCTAATAAAATAATGCTCATAACTGGCGAAATGCGGGTGTACTAACCCTTTCGGGATTACAGGCGTGAATGTTATGTATGTGTGTTTGTAATACTCAGTGATATTTTTTTATGTCTAATGAATGAGTGATCTAATTATAAATATAGTAAAGTCACTGACTGCCTCGTAGGTCTAGTGGTCGCAAGTGCAACTGCGCGTGCGGTGCTGTGCGAGTTGTAATGTAACACAGCCGTTCGCATTCAGACGTTGAACTCGAAGTTCGATCTCATTCACGCACAGGGCCGGCAGTCTCGACATTAAATAGCGACAAAATCTGTCGCTAAGTCGTATCGATATCAAATTTATTTAATCGATTTTGAACTTTATTTCCAACGCATAAGGTTGAAAATCTATTAAAGGAATTTGACATTGTTACGACTTACCGACAGGTTTTTGTCGCTATCTAATGTCGAGACTGCAGGGCCTGGGCCGACAGTCTCGACATAGATAGCGTCAAAAATCGGTCGTTAAGTCTAATCGATGTCAAATTTCTTTAATAGATTTTCTACCTTGTACTTTCGAAATAAAGTTGAAAATCTATTAAAGAAATTTGACATCAATTAGACTTAACGACCGATTTTTGTTGCTATTCATGTCGAGACTGCAGGGCCTGCACCCTAATTACGTAACACACTATCTATCACAATCTGAATCATTTTGAAGCCTATTGCTAATACATTGCTTCATTTGTTCGAAAATGTTGTCTGCTCAACAACGTAAATAACGTAATGAATGTTGTTGAACTGTCAAAATGAAACCCATTCCTACTGTTAGTGTGTTACGTAATTACCCCGCTGGACTGCTAGCGGAGCCCAAGCGCTCCTACGATGAATCTGGCGTCCGCTAAAAAGTACGACGAACGCAGACCGTTTCAACTCGCGCCGCGCGCCGCCATCGCCAGTTCATTTAGAATTAAATACCTAGGTATTATTTATTTGTGATATACATTTTTTCATTTGTTTGTGTTTAAACATTTTACAAACAATACTTATTAAATGCATTGAACAGTTGGGTACCTAATGTTTTCAGATGTCTTTCATAATGTTAATTATGAGTTGCACGGCAAGTACGCTGACTGTAATGAATGTTGAAGAGCACCAAGAACGACGGCACGGTTGGCGCAGTGGTTAAGCGATTGACTGCTGCGCTGCGTGTCGCGGGTTCGATTCCCGCACGGAACAAATATTTGTATGACCTACAAGTAGTTGTTCCGGGTCTGGCTGTTTGTGTATGTGAGTTTTAAATGTTTGTAAACGCACCCGCAATACAGGAGAAATTCCTAGTGTGGGGCAACGTTTTTTTTAAATAAAAACAAACAAAACAAACAAACAAACAAGAAAATTATTGAACAAACTTCCTACAGATTCGAGTAAAAATGTTTGACAAAGTATTTTTTTTTTGTTACCTATCAATCCTATCATTGAGTCCTGCCAAAATAATACTAATTGTAAAATAATGCAAAAAAGGTGCTATATTCCCGCGGTCGCCGCGCCGCGCGCATCTCTTTCAAAGAGAAGCCGCCGCGCGCCCGTGGTGCGCGGCGGTGGCGTACGCGGCCGTGGCTACCAGCGCCAGCCGAGCCGGCACAGACTTTTTGTGTGTGTGCTGTGTACCTACACACACCACCTAGTTAGGTGCCTACCCACTACACGCATGCGTTTACAAAGACATTACCTGTGACAATTTCTGTAACCGATCAAATGACTTTCGTAATTTTATTTATGTCATTGGATGTAACCATTTTATAAAGATTGCACGTCTATGTCCCTGTAGGTACCCTACTAAGTAACCTACCTATAGTCTTTTGACTCTCTGAAAACTCTCCCAAAATAAAGTAGTAATAAGTAGTATTAAACGGAACTTCAGCCGTGAGCTTTATTAGGTACAGTGAAGCTAATTACAAGATACACTGCATTCCAACTGTAGGTATTCAAACGTACATAGCAACAACGCGTGCAACAGAAAAAATCAACATTTAATGTTGCGACTTATGTGCGTTTAATGCGACTAAGTTCTTCTCTTCTATCTCCATCAATAGCTACTGCTAATAACAAAAGGTCCTCGTAATCTGATGAAGAACCCACCCATCATTAGGACCTCACGCTCAACAAATACGCCCAGAGGGCCTAGACAAAATCTCTTTTCTGTAAGCGTTAACGCCAACGGAAATTCAAATTGTATGGAGTTGACATTTGCTTACCACATGACATTACGTACCTTTTCCGCAGGTAATGTCATTGCCATACATTTTGACGTTAGCGTCTGGCGTTAACGCTATCAGAAAAGTTTTTGTCTAGGCCTACAGATCTGCCCTCGCCTTCTACAAAGCCATAAAAATGTGTTGCAGCCTGCAGGCGAAAGTAAACTTTATGAATCAAATAAATTGATAGGTCCGTAAAAAAATCATAAATTACGCCTACCTAAGTCACTTAGCACGTCCGAATTCGCCAGTTTCGTCGTTCGTGCTTGTGTGGTCAAGCTTAGGTACCTACTTCCTACTTAGGTTAGGTTGGGTTATGTCGACCGACCGGGGAATCGAACCTAGGACCCCACGCTCAGCAAACACTTACAGACCTGCTTTCGTCCTCTGATGAAGATCGTCTACTACTGAGCTCAGCGTGGATGGCACCGCCATTTATACTCTCTTGATTCGTGTCGCGTAGCGGGCGCGACGCGATTCGCGCCCGCTACGCGACGCGACACCGTCGCGCTGGCTGCGCGACGCGGCGCATAGCTGGCTTGCGGCATCTTCAAAGAGGTACTTTCCTTTGACCGCGCCGCGCGCCGCCAAAACGATTAGTAAGTCATTGCAATGTAACTCTTATACCACTGCAATAAGATACAAATTAGAATGATTGACATTTGCAAGGAATTTTAGTTTCAAATGGTTCGTTGGTTGGTGGTTGGGTCTAACATCCTAATTTATACCTTAAAAGAATGAGATAAGAGTCACATTTCAATGACTTACTATTTTGCTTATGATTTTATTTTATTTTGCAACAAAATCGGAGAATCGAACCTAGGAGTCTAGAACCCCACGCTCAGCAAACATGTAGAGACCTACCTTCGTGCTCTGACGAAGATCGTCTAGTTGACGGTCTTCGTCAGAGCACGAAGGCACGTCTGAGCGCAGCTTGGATGGCACCGCCATTTATACTTTCTTTGCGTCGCGTCGCGTCGCGGCCGCGGCGTAGCGTCGCGTCCGCGAATTCGCCGCGAAATCGCCGCGATTTCGCCGCGACGCCATACAAAATGGTACCTTTTCTGTCGCGCTGCTCGTCGCTCCGCGACGCCGTCGCGGCGCGACAGGTCGCTCCTGTGTGAACTGTCGCGCGCGTTTTCATAGAAATTGTTCTACGGATATAATATCGCAGAATCGCGTCGCGCGTCGCGTCGCGCCAGTGTGTACGAGCCTTAAGTCGTTTAGATATTGGTTTTCCACGACCAGCACCCTAATTACGTAACACACTATCTATCACAATCTGAATCATTTTGAAACCTATTGCTAATCCATTGCTTCATATGTTCGAAAAACTTGTCTGCTCAACAACGTAAATAACGCAATGAATGATGTTGAACTGTCAAAATGAAACCCCATTCCTACTGTTAGTGTGTTACGTAATTACCTCGCTGTTCTGTATAAATATGATAGGTAAGATCACCGATTCAACTATTGCAACTGCAAGTGACTAAATCAGGCGCCTGTATTTAACATAAGTACATACCCAACCCACACTGTTTTAAAATTTCACAGTTTTGAACTATATACATAGGCAATTACTTATTTCGTCACTTACCTATGAGATATTTTCTGTGATTTTTGGCTGTACTAGCCTGCCGATATTTTGACGTTATTGCAGGTGTCCATGTCGTGATCACAGGCGAGAAAACTGCTCGTAGCACTAAACTGAAAAGAGGGTAAACAAGTTTATCTGTAATTCATAATTGATTTACTACAAGCCGTGCTCCCGATGGAATGCCCCATCGGCAAAAATGACGAACTTTCATACAAACTTCCATCGCCTAATTTAACCCGTTTAGGTGGTGAATTTTTGAAAATCCTTCCTTAGTTATAAAAAGAACTCCTGCGCTAAATTTTATGCTTCTAGACCCAGCTGTTCAGTCTGCGTTAAATTGTCTGGCAGTGAATTAACGAATTTAAGTTTATTTACCATCCACAAATTTTCTCCAGTAACTCCTTGGTCATGACGCTTGCGACTGCAGCGTCGACGTATCGGCAGGTCAGTATGACAACAAATCACAAACAGAACGTATCGTATAGTGACAATATATTTGCAACATATGGGACCAACGGCATTAATTCCCGTAAACCCCTCGAACTAAGACTTCATTTAATATGGGTACTTTTGATAGAGATGGGTTTACTTTAAATAATACCAATGTCGTCAATGAAGTGCTGTGTAACACATTACCTCTCGATTTGCTGACCGATGCCCTAACACTTGGTCTATTTATAATTTCTAACATGACGACATTATCGTGGACGTCAACGGCATTGTCGGCACCACGATAATATATGGAAATATACATATAAAGACGCTTTTAAATTTCCGTCCACGATAACTCGATAACGTATTTCTATACATTTCATGGACGTGGACGTCCACGATAATATGAGCACGTTAGAAATTATAAAAGCGCGCAATGTCGTCCCATTTACATATTATTATAGTTACTATCAAATCTTATGGCCAAGTTTCATGGTTCGTGGACAACTCTTTTATACTCGCACTAACTTATGTCTAGATAATAAGTACGAATAAACATATTAATCCAAATATTCACTCACTTAACTTTTTTACATCTTCTTATGATAGATAATAATGTGACTGACTGGTATGATAATTTTTATGCAGATTAGATATTCTTCACCGACGCCTATTGTATCCTAGTCGATATGAATCACAGTTTTATATTCTCAATCGAGTTAAATTTAAGTCTCTAACTATTATAAGATATTGATGTATACTTACATATGAGTACTGTGAATCTCAATTTTGTACTGGTAATTTTATTATACTATTATTATGTGAAGCACCATCGGATATTTTATTTATTTGTCTGTTAGTAAACCCTGCTGCAAAAATGTAACAATATAGTTAGACAGTGGGGTTTATTCATAAACGTTGCTTAAAGTTAAGTAATCATTAGCGACTGTTTAAACATACATTTTTGACGTTTGAACGTCATTTAACTTTAAGCAACGTTTATGAATAAACCCCAATATGTTTAACTACTTATATCATTACATTTTGTATATTACACAGTCATAATTATCAGGAATTTACTTAGGGTCATGGTTTATCCTCTGAATTTTATTATATGTTCATCCTGCGGGGTAATTACGTAACACACTATCAGTAGTAATGGGTTTCATTTTGACAGTTAAACAACATTCATTGCGTAAATTACGGTGTTGAGCCGACAAATTTTACGAACATTTGAAGCAATGGATTAGCAATAGGCTTCAAAATGATTCAGATCGTGATAGATTGTGTTTTACGTAATTAGGGTGCTGATGTGTTTACAGTGGGTAAAGTGGATACAAAATAATACAATTATATCAATATCACTCTTTATTGATTTTAAAAAAATATTTATATTACACATTCATTATATTAATTACTTTAGAGCCTATAAAACAACAACATTATCAATGTCTCTATACGTTGGCATTGCCCGCCCCTGGCTGGTGCAGGCGCGGGATCCCGTCACTACAAACTACATTATGAATATGAAGCCAAAAATATCTCTTACATCATTATACCTATATCGATATACGAATTTAATTCATCTTCGACAGTTCACTAGATGATAAATTCTTAAAAATGTAGGCCCTAAGTACTGAATTAGACTATAAGGAAACGCAAAAAGATATGGAACCATAACTGGAAAAAATCTCCTACGATATCATGCTTACATAAAGAACAACAAAATGGATGGTAAAACTCAAGTGCTATCAGAAGAGTCGTAGTAGAACTATCACTAACTATTGCAACGAAAATACTACAGACCCTTGCCCTGGCACGAGTAGATATCACAAGGTAATATCAAGCACATGCAAAATAAATAAATTATAGGTAGATGAAATGGAGATACAAAGATCATTCGCGAGAGTTACAAGTAGTAGATATTTTAATTCAATACATCGGCATATACGTCATGAACGCTGTATGTGCCAATAAAACATTTCACAGCCGATGTCCAAGACAAATAGTATTGTGATAGAGATATACGTGTGTTTACACAGGTTTGTCTTTGTTAGCGGCGAATACCTTAACACATGGAAACATTCTCGCTATATACCCTATTATTTAATTATAATAATAAATTATTTGCATTAAAAGACATTCCAAATTTGAAAATTATTGTTTAGCGGCGCTACCCTAGAATTATCCTTAAAGCTAGGTTTACAAAATAGGAATCTGCAATAAAATAGTAATTGTTACATTCGTAACAAACGATGACTGAAGATATTTTACAATAGGATATAATGTTTACTTTAATCTTAGCAAAATGGATATGTAATATTGATTCAATTGAAATATATTGTTAAAGGAATAAAATTCTTATTGTTTGTGCCAAGCTTTAGAAAAAGCACAATGTATCCGGACGGAAAATATCCACAAGTCTATCTAATCTAAATGTGCATATAAACGGAATATCGTTTTATCATTATATTACGCTACTACGATGCAAAAACATAAAACCAATCAATCATTTAAAATTTAAATATAATTATTGAAGACATTACGACGTAAAACCGCGTATTAACTGGGATTGGTCCAATTTCAGGTCTCATCACATATTTTGTCATGGGTAAATCACAACACTGATTATTGACATAAAACAATCTAGTTGGCTTTCAACTAAATTACATAAACAAGATGACGTTATCAAAGTAATGTAGTATTAAAATATTTAGCAGGAATGACATCTACGGACATCTATTTACTGAAGGTGAAATGCACACGAATGGAATGGAATGAAAGGAGAAAAGAGACTTATTTACTACAAGCACCAGAAGATCTCAAATATATTATTACCGGATATATAGTTCTACAACTAGAGGTATAATATAGAACTACGTTAGGTATGGAAATACATAAAGTATAATACATTACACGCGCGCGATCAGAGTAGGACTGCCGCATCAAGAAATATGTTGCAAAACAAGAAAACTATTAGATTTCCTGGGACAATAAATATTAAATCACGGTAAGACGGCCCAGAAACCTATACATAGTATAATTTCGTTGTTAATCCGATTTTGGAATCCTTATGACGACTCGGAAGACATCGCGCGCGCAGGTAACAACAATTTTTGTCAGAATACGAGTCCCATCTTATTTTCGAATCCGCATTCCTCAAATAATAACAAAGTGTATGATAAACACGCAACATATTGCAGATTCCCAAAATTCACATTAAAGTTCTCGAAATACATAATGAAATTATGACTCATAAAAAAATATTATGCTCTATTTATTGAAAACAATAATTAAATTATTATGAAAAACAAAGTCAACGAGTTAAATTTACAATAAAATATGAAACAAAAAAAAACATGGACGAAAGTTAACTGAATGTGTAAGAAAGATAAGGTATTAAAACTTAAATATAAACAACTTTCACACCCTGTAAAACTACAACCCTGAACTGAGTGGTAATTTAGACTTTAAAATTGAGGTTAATATGAATGGCAACAGATTAAAGTATGTTCACTTCGAGTATGTTAGCAGCAGCAGGTAAATAATTTTATCAGGTGTGAGTGGCATTGAGCTAGCAACGAGGCGGAGCGCCCAGCTGGACCCTGTGTCTACGACTCACCCCTCACTGGTCTTTGCGAACCTTCTTTTTGCTCTTTTTGGCCACTTTCGCGTCGGTCCAAGTGTCTGTAACAAATAAACCATGATTGAGCAACTTGTTACATGATCATTATGTAAGTAACTTTCGAGCTATAATTACAAAAACATATATAATCAGATTAGAGTATTAAACGCGTGTATCTGTACGACAGTTGGTAAAATTATATTGAAGGACATTACTGAGATAGTAGAGAAAGTATTCAAATAAAAATGTTTTCAATAGTTGTGGGGACATTTCTACTTTACCATTTGGAACTTGAACCTTGCTGCTACTGCAAGATTTTTATTTTGCAGAACTATTTGAAATAGACTCTACACTTACCGCCTAACTCGTCAAAGGCCAATGCATTTTGGTTGTCTGGTTTCTCGGAGTCAGAGGAATCCTTTTCCACGGACTCTTGCTTCGGCACAGTCTTAGCTGCAGAAATCTGTAACAAATATTGTACTCATCAGCCTCTACAAGCAGAGAGTATGGGACAGGTCTTGGAAAGATTAACAATAAATGAATTTGTATAGAGTATGATCCAACATTTCTTCAAAATTAAATGTGTAATTAAATTGTATTGTATTAGCAAGAATTCTAAAGTACACAAAGATAAGACTCTTTTACTTTTATAACTATTCATTATACGGTTTATAGAATTAGGTAGCTTTCAGATTCATAAAATACGTATTATTATTATCACCTTGAAGAAAAATCATTGACAACAACAGAACCATAATTTAATTACAATTACCAATCATGCAATAATTATTATATTATTATGAATACTTAAGGAAGAAGGAAGCCCATGTTCGGCAATGGATGTTGTAGTAAGTCCTGCCAGAGTAACATGCGCAGCGTGACAAAATCCAGTCGTCGCATCATCACGCGCCGAAATGAGACAGAAATATGTTTACCCATAGTCATCATGTATTACATCGACGTGAGACAATGCGAAGATTAAACCTTGTCGCGCGCGCCTGACAAAAGCTAATATCAAAAGAATCTCACCTCTACAGATTTCTTCCTGATCTGCTTCTCCTTATTTTCCTTCTTCTTGTTGCTCCTGAGATCCTTCACGTCAGTCAGCTCCTCAACGTCCGGGGACTCTTCGTCCTCGACGCTGCCCAGAGCAGCTTGGTCACGACGCTCTGCCTAGTTAGTTAATGTTTAAAATTGTTAGTCAAATCTGTGAAAAGTCTCTTAGATTTTTATAACTACTAAAAAGGTGAAGATCCTTTTCTGTGGCTTTATTTTAGTAACCCAGCCAGAATGTGGATGGCATAATATGTTAAAGATCTTAACAGTAAAATTTTCATTAATGTTGTTCAAAATAACATTAATTTGTTGCTCAAGTACTAAGTATATTTGAATCTTTTGTTATTGAAAGAATATAAGAAATGACACAGCTGTGTGCCTGTACCATAAAACATGATTTATTACAGACAAAGAACACACCAGGGGTCTACTATGTAAGTCTGTCAATGGAGATAAGGGCCCGTCCGAAAGGAGTTTGATATTTAGAAGTGAACCCTTCTCCTAATTAATGAATTTTTCGAACAGACAAAAAAACATCGAGACTAAGGGCCACTGGCAACTCGTTTTTACATCAATTTTTAATTCAGGCCCGGGAGTATTGTTATGTCCGAAAGTGATATGGAGTAGGAAACATCCGTAACTTCGGCCGAAACTACAGACTTCCTGCTTAGAAAGTAGGCTCCCTGGCCCCAAAAATAAACCAAATTTGAATGTCTGCAAGAAAACTACATCCAGTTGAAGTAACTAAAACTTATTTTCATAATTGCTTCAGTAAACTTATTGCTTAAGTAACAGCGTTTCATCATAACAGATATTTCAAACTTAAAATTAAAACTGTTTAACCATCAAGAGATGGCCTCAAACTTTCACAGCAAATTGTATGATTTTTCAAGGTTACCTCTTTCAGCACACGCTGGAGCTCCTCCACCTGAGCTTGCAGTGCGCGGGCCTCATCCTCATCCACCTGCGGACCCACACTGATGACCTTGATGGTCTCCTCAACAGGCTCGTCCACTGGCCGGGCAGCCTCTACATCAGCATCCTTCACTTTCTTACTCTTCTTAGCAGGACTTTCCTTCTTCTTGTCCTTCTCCTCAGCAGGCTTTCGCTCCTTCTTTTTGTCACTCTTTTTTGGCACTTCTTGCCAACCTCCATCGTCAAAGTCAGCAGGCTTCTCAGCCTCAACTGCACCCTTGTTCTTCTTGCCCTTTTTGGCATCAGCTGCCACCTCCTTCTTCAAAGGCTTGGGCTCAGCTGCTCTCTCCTTAGGCTTAGGTTTCTCTGCTTCTTTCACCTTTTCCTCCTTCTTCTCCTTAGTTGGAGACTTTTTGGAGCTTTCGGACTTTGTCTTCACATCATCAGTCACAGTGCGGTTGGGTGAAGACTTCTAATAAAACGAAAAAGTTCAGTAAGTTGACGTTTCTGTTTACTCATCACTTGGGTTCATGTAGACGCAGATTTATAAATTAGAACTAATGAGAATCTAATACAAGACTTCACATGTAAATAGAAGTGATGTTTGTAATTTTAATTTTGTATCTCCCGGTGAATAACGAGCATATGCTTACAGGTTAAAAATAAAATGAGCACGCATTGATGACTACGGCGGGAGTGCATAACATATTGTTTGTACTCACCTTGTCCTTCTTTTTGTTCTTCTTATTGGACGATTTTCTGTCGTCCAGGACCAAGGGCAGCTTATCAAACTGCGGCTGTTCTGCTGAGCGGAACCCGAATACGAATACGAGTGCTGCGCATACTAAAACAACAGCCACAGCCGCAGCGGTGAACATAAACTGCGTGTTAGACACTTGACTCAAAATTTCCATCTTAAGCCTCTAAATCAAAAACCGCCCAAAATTTATAGTTCACATATAAAGTTCTCGATAAGGTATGATAATGTTGAACAAATTAATTCCAAAGTGATAAAAGCAGACACGGAGACATGATGACGCGGCTGTGACGTGCCAAAAAATTGCGATTTAGTATTAAACGGGGTTGCCACTTATTTCACAATTATTAAATTAAATAAAAATTGTAATTATTTCATGATGAGTTTTTATCCCACAAATCGTTTATCCTGTATTCCCGTAGTGTATTCCAATTTAAGATTCCAAGTTCAAGACATATTACATATATTATCCTTCTTTTATTTTTCAAGGCGTTTTGTAAACAGCAAAACCGTAATCTACCGGGGTTTCGGCCAACAAAAAAACGTTATCTTCCGGCTTACGCTATGTATGCTTACGTATGTCTATGTTAACAGATATAAAAAAAAAAACGACTATTTAAAAAATATTTTCGTAAACGTACAAGTGAGAATAGAACTGAGAAAAAATAGCACCCACCACTAATTACCCTACTTCATTCAGCCCCAAGGGCACCTTTCACCCAAACGTATCCTGCATTGGCCCATATAGAAAGCAACCCATCGACTACAGACCCAAGTAGGCGCCTGCAAACCCAATCTAGGGAAATGGGAGATTACTAACCCAACCTATAGCAAATGCGGTTTCCGAACGAAGTAAAAGGCACTCGACCCAATGTTCGTCACTCAGTTAATGAGTATCTCTAGAGCTGGAAGGTAACAGTTTAAACACGATATCTATTATCACTGTTACTATAAAATAACAGATATAAATATCAGTTATTAAATAACAGCCTGTTGTTTATGTACGGATGATAAATACGTAATTAAATCCCAATTAATTATCTTATTTCTTTCTGTTTACAAGTCGCAAATCGTATCCGTAGTATTGACTAGGAATGACGGGGTAATGTGAAATTATAGAATTACGTTTATTAACTTTTTTTGTAATTAATGCGGAAGAGAAAAATTGATAGCCTCGCTATATTCCTTCCTTTGTGTGTGTATGTAAGTAACAGCCGCAGTGACAGTATGTGTGGGGACTGATATAGAGAAATAACAGTAACAGCCGTGGTAACAACCTTTGAGGGTCTGTTATTTTAAGTAACGGTAGGAACAATTGTATGTTATTTTTAAATATCTGTTACTTCTATCTGTTACGATAAATACGCCGCACCCCTAATCTCTATGTAGTCTGTGGTTAATGACATAACATGATAAATCTAACCTAAAAAGAACCAAAATACAAAAAGCAAGCAGAAGCACATTTTTATTTACTAGGCGAGTTTTATAACATAAATATGGCTAATTATAAAAAAAAGAATAAAAATAAAAGGAAGAAACTACAAAGAGCTAAAAATGCGATAACTGGCGATGACCGCCCTGAAGAGCAACGGGAACAAGCGGAAAGGGATGATCTGGGAAATGAATTAGATGCTCCGGTAAACGACTCTAGCTCCACAAAGAGACAACACGATAACGATGATGATTCTGATGTTGAAGAAAAACCTCTGAGAAAGAAAAAGAAGAAGCAACCTGTAGCAACAGAGACAACAGACAAGAAAGGAAAGAAATCTATTCGACAAATGAAGAGGGAAAAGTTTGCTGAACGTCAGGCTGAAGCTCAATCTGCAGCTAAAGATCAGCTTAAGGGTCAATGTCTAAATTATCTATCACAGTGGAAACATGATAAACAAAACTGGAAATTCATGAAAGCTAAGCAAGTCTGGCTTTACAAGAACAAATTTTCTTCATACTTACTACCAGATGTATCATGGCCACTGTTTTTAGAGTATTTTGAGTCTGCGCAGGGTAATATTCGTAACATGCTACTGACTGATGCACACAAAGTTATAAAACAAATGGATGAATGGACAGAGTCCCAAACTGGAGAATCAAAAAATAAAGATGATGAAGAGGATGATGAGAACAATGAAGATAGTGAAACAGCCTCAAAAACCATGAAACCTAATGACAATGTATATAAAAGAGCTAGGGATTTAATACAACGTCTAGAAGAATAAACAGTTGTTTTATTTTTCCTTTATTCAATTTAATTCATCTTGTCGGCCGTCAGCTTACTAGCCCAACTATGAAAAAAAAAAAAAAATATATCATCTACATGGTAACAACAATAATTTAATATGCACTAAATATTATATCTTAGACATTAACTTTTTGCTTGGTTTCATCATCAGAAGTAAAGCCTTCAATCCATTTACGCAGCTTGTCAGAATCTTGCAATCCAACCAGGCGATGCAAGACTTTCCCATTCTTTATGGCCACCAGGACAGGCACAGAACTTACTTCATAGTCCAAAGCTAAGTCTGTCTGTTCGTCAATATCGACTTTAGCTAGAACCACCTTTCCCTTAGATTCAGAAATGATCGATTCCAGTCTGGGTGTCAGTAGACGGCAAGGATTGCACCATCTGTAAATAGATGCCATGTAATAATGTTATTACCATGTTTGTTGGTGTCCCTATTAATTGATATGGTAGCCGAGTTATGACATTAATATTTTAATCATACTCACGTAGCGAAGAAATCAACAACGACCGGGACTTTGCTATCGATAACTTTATCTTTGAAGTCTTTTGTGCTTTGAATTTTTACTATATCACCTTTTACCGACGTAACAGAAAAATGTCTAATAGCTTGGGGCGATTTCATTACAGTCCCATTGCGAATCATTAGATTGATACCCATTTTGGCGAACATTTTAGTGCTTTTTTTGTATAATTTTGCGTAGTTAATTGAAAAGACTGCTGACTGCGACAAAAGAAAGAGAAGATGAAGTAACTAAGCAAGGAGTCTATCGTTCTGGGCTGTCAGTGCCAATACTGTCAATTATATAAAATGTACTCTGTGCTGTCAATGGCCAATGTCAAACTGGGTGGTGCGGTGCGATACCATGTCAGTATTGCCAGTGCCAGTTGTGATGCCAGTGCTCCCTAGAGTAAATATGTTCCTTGTGCCAGTGGTCAAGTGGTGTCATTCATTATTAGTAAATGAGGTGACTGGTAGTAACTAGTATTAATTATAATAGAATGGCTTTAAAATAAAGGCTTTTTGATTATACCTGAGTTTGCGCAACAAAGTACCGTAAAGTTTATAAATAAAATACAAATGATGGTTTTAATTTGGTGTGACTATCACTGACAAATTTTCAATACTATACTAGTCTGAGCGTATAAACTAGATCATGCTCGGTCGGGGATTTACCAAAATAGTCCAGTATTTCGCCTTACAAACAATAGTTCCTTTAATTGGAACATTAAAAACAAATATAATAAAAAGGAAATTAAATGATTTTATAATAATAATGTATTTTGTGTTGTTTTATGTTTTTGTGTCTAAATACATCACGAATGCACCATGGTTTATAAGAAACTGCGAGGTTCATGAATACCTTAACCAAAACACGAAGCTAATCAGGAGCGAAAATCTGGGCAGAACGTTACAGAGCTCGCCTACAGAACCATCCAAATCTTTTGGCGAAAGCACTAACAAAGCCGGACCATAACAGGCGGCGGAAAAGGTTAGCAGTAATAGACCTAGTCGATGCCAACTAGGACATGCTGCCTTATAATATAAAGAGAAATATCTCGCTGGTGAAACCAGTCTGAACGACCAACTCCAATAACAAATCTACTCATAGTCCTGGGACTGTTCACAGAAGAAAACAAGAAAAAAAAGGGGGTCGCGTATGTTAAAAGGTTGGCAACCTCTGAACTAGAGACGAGCAGCATATAAAAGTACTCTGTGTCGGTAAATATATGGGAAAACTGTGATAATGAGGGTTTAGTGTAGTTACGTCGATTCACTCGGATTCGTTCTTAAAACGATCACCTCATTTACTATAGGTTTAATAAAAACAACATATTCTTGACCAATCACAACACAGAATTCACTTAAAAACGTATGTTATAGATAGTACCATGGGGTTTAAAACTGAAAGCTCGTCATAGGTGGCAGCACAGTTCAAAGTCTACAAATCGCCATTGATCGCCATTGTTTTGTTGTGTTTACTTTTGTGTCGATCACAAATTAAACGAAAACATGAGATTTGAAGTGTAGCACAGATTAGCACTATTAAAAGAAGAGCTAAGGTAAAAGTAAGCGTCTACTACTAGTAAAAAAGCAGCTTTGGTAGATAAGACAATACATTATGAACGTTTTATAATTTATAGGCTATCTTATGTTTATTACATTGAAGTTCATTTTTTGGTGAAGACTGGAGGCGTACGACAGGAATAATTTGTTCGGAGTTGAAAACCAACTCGAGGATGATCTTCCTGGCTCAAAAACTTCAGAGATGTTAATTCTACCACTGATGATAATATAAACACACACACACACACACACATCTTTATTATAATTTTCGTAATATTACACCACAAGTGCCTGTAGGTAATAAAAACGGACTTAGTTCTCTTGGGAGCATCACCTGTATACGAATTTTTGCCATAAAAGTCTTCAGGTTAAAAAGAATAGCACGTAGTCTTGACGAAATATCGGGTTTTCAATTCATTTTTGCTTTCTCCCACAATTTTCGTCTTTTTTAAATCTTGGGCAAGTATATGGGTCCCCGTTATTTTGCAGTTAGCAACAGCGCTATGGGAAATATAAATTAATTATGCGTAAAAGAAAGAAGTCGCTTGTTTGTAATAAATGTATGGATAGTGATAGCATACGTAGTATCTCTATGTTGTCTGTGAGTGACAGCTAGTGAGCTAGCTGTCAAATTCTTGGACGTTGGTGTGCAGCGACATCTGAAGTGAGCACGTGATTTTTTTTAATGCTCATTACGATTTACGATAGATCAGCAAAAGTAAAATAAATCCGTAAATGAAAACGTAGTTGCCGTATTTTATCTATGTATTGTATTACTCTAATACTCAGTACTACTACTATGCGCTATACTGTAAGTGCTGCTTCTAGGAGTAATAGTGCTCTGTGTTCTGTCCGCTAGGTAATAGGTAATCTGTGGTTCTGTCTGTGGCTGATGTGCTCCACAGACTACGTAAAGATACTACGTATGTCATGTTCTCTATGCCGTATGTGTTTGCGACAGCGTTTTCTCGAATTCTCGTAGACAGATTTTATTAAAGTTCACTATATTATTGGTTAAGAAAACTCCAAAATGTATTCCAGTGACGATTACAACGAGCCAGCTGTTAGTACAAATCCAAATATTCAAGCCTTAATTTTATTTATTGTGAATATGCAACATAACCTCTTACACGTAAAATCGAAAAAATTACATGTTATTTCTGTATTTTTAGGCTGCATATGAACCTTATAGTGATTATGAACCCCACACAGGAGATCCCCAGTACGACCTGGAATATGATAGGTCTTCATTTTACAAAATGCCCGACATGGTAAGTTACTGCCAGTTTTCATTTTCTCGTGATTTTAAGGTGGTCTAAGATAATACAGACTCGTAATTGTAAAGTATAATTATGAAATTTATTTAAAACTGCTGATACATAGAAATAGATCCAAGTTGCCTATTGTGAAACAGAGATTGACTCATTCACTGCCTAAAGGAGAAGACTTATTGAAATGAACAGTTGCTAAAGACCCATGCTGTCTGAATATCTACTTAACTGGTGAAACGAAACCCACTTTTACAAGTGTAAAGATAATTATTAATTATCTATTATAATTATTATTGTAATAGATCATGTGCAAGAATACATTTCCATTTCAGGTCAAGAAATTTCTTGTTTACTTCCGTAACATGATCAATGAGGGAGTATCATATGAGATCCTGAACCTTTATGAGAATACCTTCCCAAAACTTACTGAGCAGTATTTTGAGAACACTCCATGGCCCGATGAAAATGAGGTGGCACCTGTGGTGGACAGTGACCACGTAAGTATACTATAATAACTATAGTCATGTACAGCATTAAATATATTGTAAAACGGGCTCAACTCTTGCATTACAATTAACTAATAGTAGAATGTGTAATTTGGCAATAGTGCATACAAGTAACACAACACTTGATAGACGTTGCCTTCATGTCTAACTGGATACAGCTGAATACCAGAATTTTACATGAGGTGAATGCCTACCTGACCTCCGCAATCCAGTAACTGGGTTACACAATACCTATTGGTAAGACTGGTTGTCAGACTTTTGGGCTTCTGACTACCCGAAACAACTACTATAATTAATAATCACTATAACTTTACAGGCAAAGATGTTGCTGGGGAGTTTAATGCCAGTTCTGTTCAGCTCAAACATGAGAATGGGGTGAATAGTTGGGTGTTAGAGTTGCTTTTGCAATGTTTGACATTCAAAAAGTGCTGATTATTAGCCTAATTTAAATACACCAAGCTTTATTTGCATGTTTCAGGTATTCATGATTCTGTACAAAGAACTATATTATCGCGATATATACGCGCGTGTGCCCGGTGGCCCCAAACCTGACCAAAGGTTCCACTCATTTTACAACTACTGTGACCTTTTCAACTACATTCTGTCTGCGGAGACGCCTGTACCTCTGGAGTTACCCGACCAGTGGCTGTGGGAACTCATTGACGAGTTTGTCTATCAATTCCAGTCATTTGCGCAATACAGGTACGTAAAAATTATAGTTGGTTGCTGAAACCCTTTTCAATATAATCTATTGGCAAATGATTTCATAGGCTGTTGTAATCTTCACAAACAACAGGCAACATGTTGACATTATATGAATTATTCAGAGATTTGATCTCCCTTTAAGAAACCAGGTGTTTATATTTTGTTACCTTTTTTTTTTATTG
This sequence comes from Dryobotodes eremita, assembly GCA_917490735.1. NCBI lineage: Eukaryota > Metazoa > Arthropoda > Insecta > Lepidoptera > Noctuidae > Dryobotodes > Dryobotodes eremita. The sequence goes on from OU823261.1 coordinate 9,315,941, forward strand.
TAATTTATTGCTTTGTTTTTCAGGTCACGCACATCAAAATTGAGCCCAGCAGAGATTGATGCTCTCAATACTGAAAACAAGGCTTGGAATGTACTCTGCATTCTCAATGTGTTGCACTCGCTTGTTGACAAGTCCAACATCAAGAGGCAACTTGAAGTAAGTAATGTAAGCTGTAAAAATTTAGTATTTCCAATCATCATAATTATTTAATCACCATCCTAACTTTGATTGTGCCAATCTCCATGCTCATGTGACATGCTCCACCATTCTCATTCAAGTTCCCGCAACAATGTCGTCTGTTCACCTTACTGCCCAACAAGTTACATTTCTGCTTCCATTCCTTATATACCACTCTCAGCCATACTTCAACTGTCATCATGACTTATTTATTTATTTAAACTTCACGCATATAAACATACAAAGGCGGACTTAATGCCTTAGGCATTCTCTACCAGTCAACCAAGGGTGGTGTAGAGATAAGATGGCAGCTGCTCTGTGTGTCTTATGCATCCAAAAATTTCTTTGCTTCTTTTGTGGTCGCCTGACCTTACAAATTAATGGCTACCGCTAATAATTTTACGGAACCCATCGTTCGTCCGCACTGTACGACCAATCAGTTCGAAGTTATTTTTTAACGCTCGTTCGAACACTGTTGAAGGTGGGACAACATCGCGCGGCCCGTTTTTATCCCGCCGGAATTTTATTACGTCCGTGGGAACGTGGCCTTATTATTATTTTGATAGAGTACATTTTTTTTTTTACAAAAAAGCGATACTTACATCCGTGCTTCTTAGGGCGCTTCTGAGCGCGGAATGACAAACCGCGACTAGAAACTGTATGAAGAAATATCAGGCCGTTCTTTATTTTTCTCAAAAATGAATAAGTCATTTATTTAGGTACAAAATATTTAGTATACATATAAAGTACTATTTAAAAAAAAAAAAGTATTATTTTTACTATTTTTAAAGTACTTTTTTTATGAGGCTGGCATGCCATTGTGGATAAAAGCCTCCTACAAAATTAAAGAATAAAAAAAATACTATTTATTTTTTGTAAGGTGCGTTTTTTTGTGCAGAATAAACTATTTTTCTTTCTTTCTTTCTATTTAAGCCACAATTTCTTATCATTATGAAGTTAAAATATGTAGTTGGTCTAGCTATACTGGTTCCTATTCAGACCCCATTTTTTTTTTTTCATTTTCCTCGATTACTGTAGTGGTGAAACCGTATTTGAGTTAAAAACATTGTATGAGGCTAAACAATTTTTATGGTGCCATTCTGGAGATGAATGTATTACCTTTAATTTGAGATCATGATTGCCTCGCAGTTGTGAATCCTATTCATTTAATTGGTACCTGAAAAACAGCGGTATTTGTAGAAAAATGTGATAGCAGTCTTAACAAAACTCTTAATCTGTTGACTTCTCCATGTTTTGTTTTTGTTTCCCAGGTATACGCTGCTGGCGGCGACCCCGACTCTGTGGCGGGAGAGTTCGGCCGTCACTCCCTGTACAAAATGTTGGGTTACTTCTCTTTAGTAGGCCTCCTCCGCCTGCACTCCCTGCTTGGAGATTATTTTCAGGCCATCAAGGTGAGGTTTTTGTTCAATAATATGCGAAAATAGTGTGCTTTAACACTATTAAATAGTTGTCTTGCTACATAATTACAATGCGTTATGCATTAATATATTATAGGGTTTCACCAATTAAAACTATCTAGATACAAAACCAATACTAAAATAATATCATAAAACAATTATTTCAGGTCCTGGAGAACATTGAGCTGCACAAGAAGTCCCAGTACTCTCACGTGCCTGCATGCCAGATCTCTACATCTTACTACGTGGGTTTCGCGTACATGATGATGCGTCGCTATGCTGACGCCATTCGCACGCTCTCCTCTGCTCTGCTGTACATGCAGCGCACCAAGCAGCTGTTCTCTCCCCGTTCGTACCAGAACGATCAGATCAATAAGCAGACGGAGCAGATGTACCATCTGTTAGCTATTTGCCTTGTTCTCCACCCACAGTGTGTTGATGAATCTATCCAGCAGGTATGTAAAAATGAATGCCACTTTTTTGGGTCCTTAAGCTTGAGTTTCCTAAGAAATCGGTGCCGTCATATTACGGTCACAAAATTACCGCCGTGTAATTAATTATACTTACTAACAGACAGGGCTTTTTCGACATCGTTAAGTTACCATCATTTTTCGAGCATTATAATATGACGGCTTTCCTAAAAAACCCCAAGCTGTACGAAACTGTTAAAACAATGAAAATTATGTTCTTCTTTGTTAAGCCAAGATTGTAACCAGCTGTAAAGTTTTCTAACAAGGACTTTAATTTAGGTGCTCCGTGAGAAGAACTATCATGAGAAGATGTTCAAGATGCAGTATGGTGACCTGGGAGAATTCGAGAGCTGTTTTACTTTCGCTTGCCCCAAGTTCCTGTCCCCCTGCCCGCCGCCCATCGAGCCGGGCTCTAACTACGGACGTGACGCTGTCAAACACCAAACTCAGGTGTTCATGGATGAGGTCAGTTATTGCGATTGATAATATCTTGGTCTTGTTACAACATAACAACATCACGCCCGTAATCCCTGACGGGTTAGGCAGAGGTAACTATAGGGTATTCCCAAATTTCGCCAGTTATATTTAAGTCCCATGTAATAAGAGGCATGCCTATTGCCATCAACCGGGCACTAATCCAGACACTGGGTTGCTACTGAGAAATGCCCGACCCAGGAATCATTAGGATCTTATGCCCTGCAGTACTTAACACTAGAGACAACTAGACCAATGAGGCAGTCATTCAGTTTTGTTACAATAAGTGACTAAACAAATTACATCATTTTTTAATTATTTTTGCCATCAACTTATCATGCTATGAAGAAATTACCTGTGTTAGGGCATTATGCTGTGTTTCTACCAGAGATGTGCGAGGGTTGTGTGTGAAGTGTGAAACAAACCAATAGTATTTATTCATTTGCATAGTTTGAGCTAAGCAAGCAATGTTATTAGTTAGTTTTACCCACATCCCTCAGTTCACATGCTCGCACATCTCTGGTGGAAACGCAGCTTTATAGTTACCAATATTAGCCGAAAGAACTTACTGCTGTCAAAGTCAAAAATCAGATCATTTGTTTCAAATAGGCACATAAAAGGTACTTTTGAACATCAAAATTTACAAAAAAATAGTATTGATTCTAGTTGCGCCTTCCAAAAGGTAGTTTCGTATGGAGAAGAATAGGCAAGAAACTCCATCATTACTCTTTTAAAATGTTTTACAATATTATGTAGGTTCACATTAATTATATAATTATATGTGAAGATGATGCACCTAGAATAAAATTACTATACCACAATAGGTAAAACGAATTAAATATAATGCAAAGACAGGTAAATTAGATATGTGATAGAAACATGGTGCTCACATATTTACAAATATTGAAACGTAGATGATTTTTACAAAATTTTAACAAGTAATAATTTAGTGTGTGAGTTAAAGTAGTTAAGTACATAGCTGGAAATAGGGCTTCTCGAAGCATCAACACAATGCTCTAACATAAAAGGGACACAACATCTGCTTCTCTTCAAAAAGCAGGCAATCTCTATTGTGAATTTGAAAATTGCTGAAACTCAAATACGAAATTAAATTTTAAAGGTCCGTCAACAAAAGATGTTGCCAACAATTCGTTCGTACTTGAAACTGTACACGACCCTGCCCCTAACCAAGCTGGCCGCGTTCATGTCGGCTGCGCGCGGCGGCGACCGAGACGCGGCGCGGGAACATGCCGCCCTCGCCATCCATCTGCTGTGCTTCAAGCATAAAATGAAGAATGTCGTCTGGACTAAGGGACCTAGTGGTCTTGATGGGAAGTTCCAGAGTGGCTCTGAGGTGAGAATTGGTTTATCTTTTCTAATGGTTACCGGCAAATGTGGGATAGGTTCAGGTTAGGGGGCGCGACGGTTTTCGCAAAGTGGCTGGTAGCAGCTAGATGAGAGTAGCCAAGGGGAAGGGTAAATGACGTGCGTTTGGAGAGCCTTTGTCCAGCAATAGACTGCTATAGGGTAAAGGTTTTTATCTATAATCTGAAGGTAGTGTTTACCCCACAGATTAAAGAAGACATCATTGTTTGAGTTTCGTTTTAGAACTTGGGTCTTTATGAAAGCTCATGTATAAGTTTTTACTAGTTTGAGAAGTTCATCAATGTTATTGTTAATTAAGTCAACTACATTTATTTAGCAAGAACAACATTTTGATTTCATTTTATTGCTTCCAGCTGGACTTCTACATCGATAATGACATGGTCCACATTGCTGACACGAAGGTGGCTCACCGCTTCGGCGACTTCTTCATTCGCAAACTCCTCAAATTCGAAGAGCTCAACCGCAAACTTCACCATATTAAAATCTGAAGTGTCTCTAATAAATCGAATTTTGTAACTATATAAATAAAGTTACTGATATTTCTAATAGGCATTTAATTTACTATTCTCGGAGTATATGGTACATATTTTTTATTTCTTTTGAAAAACTTCTTTGGCTGTTTAATTTGGACTGGGTCTCGCTGAACTGTCTCTGGATAATTTTCCCTGTACTGCTGCCAAGGATGTTCTGGTTTCAATGCGTCTTCTATATTTATCTCTTTCAACCAGGTGGTATAGTATTTGGCGAAAATTCCGTAAGACTTCTTGAAAACTTCAGAACCTTCCCCCTGAAAAAATGGAATAGGTATATGGTTTTTTATGTAGACAGTTATTCTAGTAAGGCAATCGGTTACATAGAATAGAATAACACATTAAAATATTGTATTTCAACATACCTTTTTAATAATATCGACACATTTGTCATTAAATCCTTCCAGGTGTTTCAGGAATATATCATTAACTCTTATATTTTCTTTTTTTACCACATTCATAATGTATAAGACATAGCCAAACTGGCTATTTGCTGTTCCCTGCCTCAGCAAAGTTCCCAGAATTGCTATGTTGATTCTGCAAAAAAGATAATGTAGGGCTTAGGTAGTGCAACATCAACCCATTTTTCGAGATTCAATCTTCGTGGGAAGGGAAACTGAGCGCCGATTTAGGTGAACCTCAAGACTGGGACCAAATCAAGATTTCTAATGTTTCATATCATAAATAATTAGTACTTAATTGGTACCTTTAATCAAATAATTAGTACCTAAATACTTTTTACGTAATAGCATTTTCAAAGTGGCCCGCTAACCTGACGTCTGAATGGCGGGGCCACTTCCAGTTGACCAAGTTCCAACAGCTATAATGAAGATCCAAACAGCTCAAGAATTAATATCCAATTAGTACCTAAGCATATATCAATAACAATTGAATAGCTTTAGCCAATTCAGACATTTCAATATTTTATGCATGACTTTCATTGCCACCTCTATTTTCATGAAGTCCACAAACGCCGCGCGGGCCATCAGGACCCAACACCGAAACAAACACGCTATAGATCCGTGTCAGCTATACTGCTATAAGGTTCAGTGTTTAAATGATTTGTGAAATGTGGGCAATGTTCCCTCTGCCCTCCCCCTTCAGAGAAGAGAGACTACTAGAATGGGTTTGCAGTTTGATATTACAAACTCTATTAATGAAAATTTGCTTAGTTCTTACTTTAGTTGTTTGTCCTCCATTTCCTTGAGAAGCTTCTCTGCACTTTCTTTAGTTTTACATGCCAATGCAAGAACACCATATGTCATGATATTGACTTTTATTTTCAACTTTTTGGAAAATGGAAACCTTTTCTTGCGAAATTCACTTTCTTTTTCTATAATACTTTGTACAGCCTGAAATAAAAATGTGCAATTAGTGGCATAATAATGAGATAGCAAAAATGGAAATAGCAAAAGTGTATGGATACAGTTATAACTTACAACAGCAGCATCATAATCTGATCTCAAGCACCTCTTCTTTATTAGCATATTGTAAAAATCGATATCAGCCCTGATAGCCAAAGATTTCATTTTTTTCAGTAAGTTGTCTTCAGCTTCTGTACTGTTATCTAACAGTGGCAGCATTTGTGTAAAAGTTTTGATATCTGGTTTAACTGAATATGCCTGCATCTCCTTTAGGAAGTCATCTTGCCCTCCCACCACTGCAAACTTATCTTGTAATGTGTGTACTTCTTGCAATGCCGTTACTTGCTCCATATTCAACACTCTGGATAATAAGTTTGGTACAGTCCTTTCATTGGCTACCACTGTATCCAATTTGTTTACAAATTCTATTGCAATATTATCTTTCTTGTCAACTATGCTTAATTCACTAGAAGGTGGATCTGTATGCTGATAATCATTATTTACTTCATTAACAGATTGTGTGGATTCAATTAACAATTGTTTTTCTGGTTCGTTTTTTAAACTTTTACTTGATTGGGTCAATTTCAATTGTTGTTTATTTTTACTCTGTAACTGTATCTGAGCTTGTATAGTTTCAATAAGTTCTACAATGTCTTGTTTACTGCCCAAATTACAATCTTTTACACATTTTAGCATTAAATTAAAAGTATAAATATTCGGCTTTTCCCTCAGCTTTAACATTTTTCTCCAAACTATGAGAGCATGGCGCAATCCATTTTGTTTATCAGTAATACAAGCATGCAGCAGATGGTTCAGAGTATGTGCTTTTATTTTCATCTTCTTTGCCAACATTTCATCGACAATTTTAAAAGCAGTAGGTAAGTCACCACATCTTCCAAATGCTTTGATCATTGCATTATAGTTAGTAACATTAGGTTCAAATCCCTTCTCAATCATTAGTTCCTTCAGATTTTGGGCACGTTTCAATCCATCTACTGGCCAGGGACTATTAGCACAAGCATGAAACAGGCAAGTATAGGTGTCGCCAGTAGGGAGCAGAGCTCGTCTTTTCATGTCATTAAATAATTTGAAAGCTTTTTTTGTGTACCCAACATTAGCACAAGCACCTATCAATATGTTATAAATATAGTTTTCAGGCTTCACTCTATCTTCTTTTAACATTCTTACTTCTAGCACGTCAATAGCTTCTTTCAGTCTCTTGTACTGAATAAATTGTTTTATAATATCGGCGTATTGTTTAGTGGTTAGTTTCTGTGAACTTAATGGTTTATTTTGTATAAATTCATGCTCTTGTTTGTCTCCCTCGTCTTCAAGTTCGACCGAATGAGTGTTAACTGTTCCGGATAAAGTTCCGAAGGTATCTGGGTCCTCTAAATAAACCAAATTATCTTCTGTTTTATATTCCTTTGGCTTACGGATTTTAATGTCCTCTGGCAGAGCAACAGATGTTGTTATGAAATTGTGGCGAATCACATTTGTGGTTCTGATTATTCTTAACAATTTTATGCATCGAAAAGCCATAGTAATTAATACTTTTATTTAATAAGTTGCCTTTTTTTACATTACCAAACCAACCTAACCTTCAAATCACAGCTTCAATTATTATTATAGATAACAATGTATATGACAGTGACAGCACTGTATATTTTTTTTTTTTTTATAATGATTTATATGGCCTGGTTGCTGAGACCTTTCAGCCAAGACAGCACTGTACACAGAATAGAAGTCGCTAGAGGAACCCATAGCCAAGGGTTCCTCAGTATCGATAGCAGACTTGGCCTCTGCATTTGCAGTGGCCGATCGGTAGCCTACAACCTACAATCTATATTTGTTTAGTATTTTAGGTTAATCTTGAAAAAACCTACCCTCAGCTGGGTCAAGCCCCTCCGAAACCAAAATTATATATCTCATCAGTTCCGGCCCAAGCCTAGATTATGGCCATGTAATTCTTTGTCCCATAAAATAAACGTTGCAACACATGGCCGTAGATATGTAACGGTAATTTAAAAACAAAAAAACCTAGGATGCAAGAGCTAAGAAGCTTAGTTTGTTTATTTACCCTACATACAGAAATAAGAGTAGTATGAGCGAAGCGAGTTAGAAATATTTTGCCCCTGCCTCGGATAGGTTTTCTTTCGACCATTCATACAGAAATAGGAGAGTTAGGGGCAAGGGGCGCCTAATTCATACCAACGCCTGTCTTTATTGATCGATCATGCGCCAATCCAAAGGAGGCGTCAAACCAGAGACATATGAGGGCGCCTTTGTGGTCAAAATAAGAATAAAATGACTTCGTGTTTAATTGGGTGCTATTACACACTTCTCTCGTCTGGCAATGCTGGGCTGACAGAATACTTAATGCAGTATTACAGTCCGGCCGTCGAAAGAATGCATTCCTGACACCAGCACGCGTAGCATGACCATTATAGAAACGGGTTTTGTCGACGGAAGAATAGACAAAAATGACGTTCCGTGAAGACAGTACGACGGCAACAAAGTATAAAGAGTCAACTGCACTTTTTACGAAATTCAGTAGTTTATTCACGTTTTTCTTTTATTTTGCTTATATCTCGAAAATGGTGTGTCCTATCGCAATAATAATGAAAATTTCGACCCCCTTTATGACGCCCTTAAACCCCTAAAACTAAACATGTAGGTAATACTTTTTCACATTTTCCAATCAAAACGTGAAAAATTCCATTTTTCCATTCCATTTTCATACTTTGTGGCCGTCGAGTAAAAAGTTTTCTACTGTCTTTAGCATGGCGATTACAAAATCAAATTGTCTTTACTACCTTAGACAACTGACAATTGTTAGTGTGATTTTGACGTTTAGGATAGAAAACTTTCTTCTGAAATAGTCTACATATAAAAAGACCTAGACAACGATCGGTAAAACGAAAGACAAAATGACGGATTTTAGAAGGATTTTTACGGTGCGATGTCAAAAACAGAGAAACGAAATGTCACTTTGTATAGAAATAGCTATGTCTTGTCTTCCAAGGAACAGAAAGCGTCATGCTACGCCTGCAGTCAGTGCGACAATTCTAGTAACTAATAAAGTTCTAATTCGCAAAACACGTATTCGTTTGTATGAAACTGACAGGTGTCAAGAACGCATTTTCTCGACGGCCTGTCTGTAGACGATATCACAGAGTACTTTATACTATACTGAAAGACGACATGCTGCTATTTTTACAAATAATTAGGTAACTTAATTTTTCCACAAAAACTCATTCGTCTCATTATGCGCTTTTGATGCTGTTTGGGGTCCACAATGTTGCATGTCTATCCAAAAATCCTTCCAAAAAGTTATTCCTCTCGGTAACGAGAGAGGAAGTTTAATTATTTGAGATATGTCAGGGTGGGCCCAGACGCTTTGAGGGCTTGAGCCCCTTAGATCCGCTACTCATCGATAGAATATTTAATTTAGTCGAGTCATCTCTGACACATAAGCCAAATAACCGTACATTTCTCGAAATTGCACGCGTCCTTTCAGCTAGCGGCTGGGCTGTCACTGTCAAACTTATAAAATAAAATAACCTAAATCACGCATGTCGTGTTGTTATTATTTTTTTAAATAAAAATTCCGAGTCTGTCCGTTTAGTCATGTCCGACGTTGTAGCAGAAGAGGAGATGGAGGCGAGTTCCTCTGAGAGTGAAGACGAAGTTATGGAAGGAGAAGAGGAAAACGATGACCGCCCCAAGACTTACCTTCCTGGGCAGCCTTTGAAGGAAGACGAGCATTTAGTTTGCGACCAGTCTGCTTATATGATGCTACATCAAGCCCAGACTGGCGCCCCTTGTCTTAGCTTCGATATTGTTCCTGATAATCTTGGCAACGACAGAAATGAGTACCCGATGACTGCTTATTTAGTTGCCGGTACTCAAGCTTCTAGCGCACATCTAAATAAGTAAGTTGCTAGTATTTGTAAGATTACTGGTAATGTACGTTAATGGTCTAGGTAAGCACCTCTATTAGAGGCGAATAAGATAGCCTTGCCTGGTGTATTATGGCCTACTCCTCACAAAAAGGGAAGTGTCCCAGCAGTGGGAACATTTTGAATATATCCTTAAAATCAATTACCTTTTGTCAGAGATATAAATCAGCTTTTGTCTAGTAAATTTTTTATTCAAATATTTATAAAAAATATTTTTGTTATTAGTCTGTTAGTAGTCAAAATGTCCAACCTGCACCAAACTTCAAAAACTGAGGATGAGGAAGAATCTGATGAAGATGAGGATGATGAGGAAGAGGAGGAGGATGAGGAGAAGAAGCCACAAATGACATTCTCCTTCATCAAGCACCAGGGCTGTGTTAATAGAATTAGGGTAAGTCATAAACCAGCCCCTCGTTTCTAAAAGCAACTTTTATCTGTTAGCAGCTTATTGGTTGGTGTAGTTTTGGTTAACAATAGCTAACTTGGGTTACTATACTTTGCCCTCTGTAAAGTGTAAATTCCCCATGAATACAGTAAATAAACACAACAATATAAAATAAATAACAATTAATTAAACATCAGACAAAAGAAGTGTTCCTAAATGTGTTCATTGAAATTTGGGCTTGTTATTTTCACAGGCAACCAGTTTCAGAAACTCTGTTCTAGCTGCAAGTTGGTCTGAATTAGGAAGGGTCGACATTTGGAATATAACACAGCAGTTACAAGCAGTAGATGACCCTACACTGCTAGAACGCTATAACCTGGATACTGTTAATAATCCTGTCAAGCCGCTTTATTCATTTAATGGACATCAGCAAGAAGGATTTGCAGTTGACTGGTGTGCTACAGAACTTGGTGTAAGTGAATTATTTCTTCACCCTCTTACTGTAGAGATCAACAGAGTGCAATTTACAATTAAGGAGCGTTTTCACAAAGCGATACATCTTCTTTTTTGTTTTTTGTTTTTATGTAACGGCAATTTCATTTAACATACTATATCTAAACCCTAATAAATAAATAAATTACATTATTGAAAAATAAATTATTTTACGATGTATCGTTTTGTAAAAACGCTTCTCAATTATTGCACAGTAATTGTAGAACTATTGTGAAATAAGTCATGAGATCATGCTTGGGCCACTATAAAATCTGTGTTAAGGAATGTTTTTGTATTTACAGGGTTTGTGAGAACATACTAGCCACTCAAATGTCTTATCTATCTATAGTTTTTTGCTGCTTATTTGTTTTTTAAGTTTTTTATTTATATTTACAGGTTCTAGCAACAGGTGACTGCAGAAGAGATATTCACATTTGGAAACCAAACCAAGCTGGAACATGGGAAGTTGACCAGCGCCCTCTGGTGGGACACACTGCTTCTGTTGAAGATATACAGTGGTCACCTAATGAAAGGCATGTATTTACATTAAACACATGCCTTAAATCTATACTATATCCTACTTCTTACTAATATTATAAATGTGAAAGTTTGTGAGGATGGATGGATGGATGTTTGTTACTCTTTCACGCAAAAACTACATAACGGATTTAGATGAAATTTGGAACATAGATAGTTAATGACCTGGATTAACACATAGGATACTTTTTATCCCGGTAGTACATCCCCATAGGATAATTTCCGACCTCCACGCGGGCGAAGCCGCGGGCAAAAGCTAGTTATTAATGATATTATAATTTATAAAGAGGTAAAATTTGGCTGTTTGTATGTAGAGATAATCTCTGGAACTAATGGTCGAATTTGAAAAACTATTTTTGCATTTAATAGCCCCATTCTTGAGGAAGGTTATAGGCTATTTAACATCATGCCATCATGCACCCTTAGTAGCCGACCAGAAAATGAAAAAAGTCAGAAAGAACGCTAAGCGTAAACGAAGTAATAGCGCGGGCGGGCGATGCGATGCGACGGGGTGGGACGGGGGTACAATTAATTTCACGCGGACGAAGTCGCGGTCTGGCCGAGACTTCGTCTAAAAAGCTAGTAAAAAAATAAGCAGCAAACAGCTAGTTGTTACTTTTGCTATTGCAGTGGCATTTAGTAACAGCTAAATAACTTAATTGCATTTCATAATACTTTTTGTTATTTGCAGGAATGTCTTAGCATCATGCTCTGTAGATAAATCAATAAGAATATGGGATACAAGAGCAGCTCCTCAGAAAGCTTGCATGCTCTCAGTAGAAGATGCTCATCAAAGTGATGTCAATGTTTTGTCATGGAATAGTAAAGAGCCTTTTATAGCCAGTGGTAATTTATTTTAAAGTTTTATTTTGTTCGTATTTTAAAATGCAAGAAAAATATTTCATTGCATTGCATAATTGTAGAATAATGTCTATTATGTGTATTATTGTCTGTAGTGTACAAATTTCACTTTACGCTCATCTGTAACTTGTCATAGGCATGAGACTGAGTTCTCCACTAGCTACAATCAGTAAAAAAAAAACATACCATTATCTTACGAAAGCAGCTCTGTATCTCCATACCTTGTAGTTAAATAATAGGATTATGAGAGCCAAGGATAAACAGATTTTCTGTATCAGTGGTCAGAATGGCAGTTCCACAAGGCTTAATTCATGGACCATTTTCGTTTCTTCTTTTGTAAATACTATGGTGATCTTAACAAACCAATGTGTAGTATCAGTACATAATACTTTAGTTTATATTTGTATGTCCCGTAACCCACACGCAGGCTTAGTTCTTAAAGCAATTTTTGTGACAATTTTGTTGTGAATTGCAGGTGGTGATGATGGGTTCCTTCACATTTGGGATTTAAGACAATTGGTTAACAAAACCCCGGTGGGTACTTTCAAGCACCACACGGCGCCCGTTACTTCAATAGAGTGGCACTGGTCTGAGCCAAGTGTGTTGGCATCCGCTGGCGAAGACCACCAAGTTGCGCTCTGGGACTTAGCTGTCGAGCGAGACGACGACGATGTAGTTGATGAAGAATTGAACGTATGTTTACATTATGTATTCAAAATCATATTATTATGTAGAAGACAACATATGGAGAGAGTTACAGAGTCAGTGGCGAAGAGTACATATAACTCAATTCCTACCAGCTTCCCTTCGGAAGTTCGGAACAGCAAATTACCGCCATTGATAAATAGCACAGTCAGTATTGTGTACAATTACCGAATAATATAGTTACACTACAGATATTTAATGCCCCATAGGTGGATTGTGTAATATATTGACGGCTAGATAAGACACTATATCTCTGCGCCTCTTGCTCTGAGTACCTGAGTCAAAAGGAAGTCACTTATGCAGGGTTAACGACACATATAGAACATAAAGTTTTAGGGCAAGTTGCTAACGTTATAGTGATCTGTTGTACAGAACTTAAATGGTAAAGCAAGTACCGACAACTTTCCTATTACGTTTTAATAACCCCCTTTTAGCAGCCAAGCGCTAAAGCGTAACCAATTCAAGATAAAGGTGGTCTTATTTTTTACATGATTTACCTGCTTATGGGTTCGGGTCTCATGTTGGGTGCCAAGTCACCCGCACTAACAAATTGTTACCCCTAGATTTTGATAGAAGTCATCCCTACAAAGTTTTAGTTTAAAGGCTTATTTATGCATTTGGAGACATTGGTCATAATGAGTTTCAAGATTTATATATTTAGACAACATTTTCATTTTCTTAAAGTAAAATCTTTAGTTTTACCACTACCGGCGTGACTGATGGTCAGGTATTGTTATGTTGTGGAAATACTATCATTATCATCCGATATTAAATGACTTGTTCCAATGTAGCAGCACCTCCCGTACTATTACGAAAATTGACGCTTCTGGAATGTATTTAATTTTTTTTCAGAACCTTCCGCCCCAGCTTCTATTCATCCATCAAGGGCAGAGTGATATAAAGGAATTGCACTGGCACAAACAAATTCCAGGAGTCATGGTGACAACTGCACACACAGGCTTCAATATATTCAAATCTATCAGTGTATGAAATAAAACAATGAAATTAAACATAATTTTTATTTAATATTTCGAAGTTTATGCAGTAATTGTAACATGATTTGAATTCGTGACATAAACCAAAAATCAGGTATCAAATTGATCCTTTGTGTGGACCATAGCCAAATTCACTAAATGCCTAATTGTTGGTCTGCCGTGCGGACAATTCTGAAAAGATAAAAAATCGCGTTAAAGCACTGCTCAAACTGACGCGAGACTTCCTAATACAATCGACTCGCGGTAGTAGCGTTCCACGAATTCTGCGTGGAACGCTACTACCGCGAGTCGATTGTATTAGGAAGTCTCGCGTCTATGCGCGCCAGTTTCATAAGTGCCCATGTTGGTTTATGTGAAATAAAATATTTTGAGTTTGAACAACAACGTCCTTATAAGCCAGTTGACACAATCACCGCGAGCGCAGTATGATCAGTTCTTTAAGAAAATATTTTTGTATGGTGGATGGTTACAACACATACATCTTACACCCACTAAACATTTCTAAACTTACCCATGGCTTGTCTATTTCAGACATATGATCAACAAGCTTTCTCATATCAGCTTTGCCCAGAGCTGTACCTATCATCACTGATTTCCGACAAGCTCTTGATGCAAACATTGCCCTTACTCTGCTTGGTCTACAATACTCTGAAGGGGATTCCTGTAATTTTAAAATATAACAACATAAGACAAAGCCAAGGTATCTCTTGGCTTTTGCTATCTGAGTCTCAACTGTCTGGTTTTGGGCACTCATACATACCCTCAACATAAATAAAAGCTCTTCTATATCTTCCTTCCCAAATATCCAATTTTTTGACATAGGCAATGTTAACAATTTAACCCTCTTTGTAGGTAAAGCTTCTTCATTGATTTCAAACGTAAATCCGTTCTTTTTAAACACATCTAAATTATCCATCAAGATTTGTTCATTCACTCCTGTTAGTTCAAGTAATTGTGGACTGAAATGAATTATATTATGATAGAATATTTTCAAAATGCATGGAAGACCTACTCGGCCCTTAAAGAACACATGAAAGGTAGTCTTCCAATAACAATGAAAAGGAGACTTAGCGACATGTGCATTCTGCCCGTCCTAACCTACGGTACACAAAGTTGATCACTTACTGAACAACAGAAGTCCAAACTCAAGATTTGACAACGGGCAATGGAACGCAGCATAACAGGTGCTTAGCGAACAGATCGTGTTAGAAACACCACCCTGCACTCCATAAAGCAAGTAGCGAATGTTGGATAAAAAACAGCCAGGCTCAAGTGGGAGTGGCCTGGCCAAGTTGCACGAATGCACCTGGAGAGATGGGCAAAGATCGTCACTTATTGGACGCCTGATGGAGGACATCGCCGTCGAGATAGACCGCGGCGAAAGTGGTGTGACGATCTAATCATGTTTGCGGGGCCAACATGGCCAGAGATCGCTCAAAAAAATAGACGTATGGAAGAAAAAGGGAAGGCCTTTGCCCAGCAGTGGGGCAAAATATAAGCAAAAAAAAAAAAAAAAAAAACTTGAAATTGAATATTATGAGGGCAGTCAAATATAACTTACATGACCAATTTTTGACTAGTTAGCTCTGTAGTTTTCTGTAATGTTTCAAAATTGTAAATTTCATCTGTAGCATGTTGATCTATAATAAAAAGATCATCTTCCAATTTGGTTATTATAAATCCTAAATTAAACTGTCCAATGACTTCCATATTTTTAAATGAGTCCTTAGATATTTCTTTACTTAGTTCCTCTTCACATTTCTTGTTAAATACAGGATTAATTTCGCTTTTAAATTTTACCCTTGTGGGAGCAGATTCTTTTTTACTGTTGACATACATACTTGCCAATGCTTTAACATGTTCCAGTGATGTCTTTAAAGTCACAGTTTTCCTATTATTCTTCCCCAAATCCTCCTTATCTGTTACAATTTTCTGCTTTTTAGGTGTTTTCTCTTTCAGTTCACTTGAAGTGTTTGCTTTAGTTTTTAAGGCTTTTGTTTTACAGTTAATTGTATGTGACTTGTCTAATAAGACGTCGGCAATATCTCTTATTTGCGTATTAGGTACATTTTCAGCAAAGTCTAAATACATAACATTGCGTTTATCATCTTCTAGAGATGAACTTTTAGACATATCATTTATGGTTTTAGTTTCATTACTTTCGCCAGAGTCCAACTGCTGGTTTTCAGCATCATCACTATCGTTTAGTACTTCATCAACATCTTCATTAAGAATATCAAGTGTCCTATTGTTGAGGTCTCCAATTTCTTTGTCTAGAGCTAAGTTTTCTGTAACCACTTCTGTTCTCTTCGTTTTTGAAGAGATAAAATCTAACATTGTTGTTGATTTCCGTTTAAGTTCAATATTTTTAGTTTCTATATCAACTGTGGAAACACTATCAGAAACTTGCTTTGTTTTATTTTGAAATTGTTTCAAAAACGAATTAAAAACTCTTGGTTGTTCCAAATCTGGTTTAACATCATTTGTTTCTTTATTGTAGAAATTAGGAGTTGATTCTATCTTTAATGTCCTAGGTATATTTTCAAATAGTTTTAGTAAAGAATTTTTCAGTATGTCTAATATTATTTTTTCTTTGGTAAGAAATATTTTCCGTTTATCTGGAGTGACATTTACATCAACTGCTGTTCTTTCAAGATTAACATTTAGGAACACAAAAGGGTATTGATGTGAATTATACTGCCTGTATATTTCGTTGATAATTTTCATTATCTTGGTTGGTTCACAAGGTCTGGAATTGATAAAGTAAAACTGTCTGTCAGTACTGGAACGCCCACTACCATGAGCACAAGAGGATATAAAACCTGTAAACTCAATTGGTTTTGAAACATTTTTATGTCCTTGGGATTTCTGTGATCCACTAATATCACTATTAGTAACATCTGATTTGTCTGCATCATTAGAGTCCTCAGATAAATCTATTTCAACATCTTCTATATCAACAGTTTGATCTGTTTCCTTTACTTCTCCTGACAAACCCCTAAATATATTATCTTTAATGTTTGTGACATATTCTGGCGTTATTTCGAGTAATGTTTGTAGTTGCTTAACCCCAAAAACACTGGCGATATTGTCTTTATAAGATAATGTTCCTTGTGTTGCTACTACTACAGACTTTGAGTTGGAGCTTGTTTGATTGCTGCAAGTTATTCTGGAAAAATTGTGTAATTTTAGTGTCTTAATAGTGTGTTATACTTTACTCCCCTATAATATTGTTTATTGAAACTTACTTAACTCCAACTGAAATCAAACAGTATGCATATAGCAGCTGAGTCATTTTGTTGAATTCCCTCTTAGCATTTTTATGAAATTCTTTTTGTCTCACAGGCAATGATGAGAAGAGGTTTGTTAAACTAACGGTTGTACCAACTTGTCTTGAACATGGTGTTTTTTTAGTTATATTCCCTTTGTGGTCATATTCTAATTTCGTAGCTGTAAAAAACAATTTGATTATGGAAAAGTCAAAATACTCAAGTAGAACCACTAGCTAGTGTGTGAAAAATGTGTGTGATGGATTATAGGGATGCATTGAAGAAGACATGTTGTGTCAATCACAAATAAATTGGGGTGTGAGCAAGAGTATAATGACTCAGAACAGCAGAACTACAAACAAAATGGAACTGAAAAAATCTTATTAAGTACACAATTTGCAATTAGGCATAACATACCGTATTCATAATCTTTGTGTCTTGTAGTAACTGTGAGATTAGCTAACAAACATAATGAACTTAGCGCTTCCCCTCTGAATCCAAAACTTGACACTCCAAGTAGATCTGAGTAATCAGTCAGTTTTGAAGTGTGGTACTTTAAAGCTGTAATAAGAATTAGGTATTATTTAAAGGCAGTGATACAAAGTAATAGCCACGGAATAGAAAAAAACAGTGGAAATTAAAGAAACGCAGATATCGTGCGCGTCACAGTTAGGCCGCGTCCTAACCAAAAGAAATCCTCCCAGGCTACACTATAACCCCAACCAAAAAAAAAAAGGCTACCCTATCTGCCAAGTTTCATACAAATCCTTTCAGCCGTTTTTGCATGAAAGCGTAACAAACAAACTCGCTTTCGCATTAAATTTATAATATTAAATAGATAAAATGACAGTCTCGACATCAATCAAGTCACGTAAATTCACGTAATGTACGTCGTCCTCATTATAAATGCAAAAGTAACCTGTCTGTTGGCACACAGGTAGACCATGACCCGGGTTAAGACTTAGGACATATGATACTTTTTATTCAAAAGTGCCTGTAATTGGTTTATTTGAAATAAATGCTTTGAGTTTGAGTTTGTGTAGGGGGCCACTGTTTTTTCTATTCCATCTTAATAGCAAACAGTGAGGAATTTATTATACCATGGTATCAGCATCATCATGTTAATAAGAACACACTACAATCATAAATCTATTCCTCAAGGTATAATGTGGAAATATGTCCAAATGTGTCTTAGTCTCTATTTTCCATTCTTGCAGTCTTATAGGAAGTTGATATTCAGCAACGTTCTACAAACATACCTAGACACATACATAAACTCACGCCTTCTTCCCATGGGAATAGACAGAAACAACAGAATGCTACCTGCCACAATCCTTACATAATCCTTTTGCTTCGTTTACATTCATACATCAGGTAATACATGCACATTGGTTGCGAGTACTATGCAGCTGAACTTTCTGAAGAACATCACCAATAAGGTCAGTATAATTATGTCCTCCTAGGGTGTCCCCTCCCAGTGTTTCCATTCACATGTGCCTTGTAAATACCTTTTGTTAGTCGCCTTTCATTCATCCTCTCCAAGTGACCAAGCCATCCAAGTATAATCTTTAAAATTTTTGTCTAAATAAATATTAATTTAAAATATATATAATTAAATAAATTTGTGTCTCTTTTAAACTGCACCACTGCCTTAATACATCATTCCTCAGCAAATAAATAATGCATTTCGACAGCATTAAGGGTGCAATTCCACCAGAGATGAGAGAGAATACATAGCGAGGAATGTGCATACAACTAACCAATAACAGCGCTAGCTTAGCTCAAGCTATGAAAATGAAGCAATGTTATTGGATAGTTTCACACACATCATTCTCTGGTGGAAACGCAGCCTTATTTTACTTTCATGCTTCTTTTGCCCACCCAACATTTACTTCCATACATAAGCGTTGCAATTTTCTAATCTATATTGACGTGTATTTTTTTTTTTTTAAGACTGCCTCACTCTAGGAATTTATCCTGTATTGTGGGTGCCTTTACAAACATTCAAACTCACATACACAAACAGCCAGACCCGGAACAACTACTTGTAGGTCATACAAATATTTGTTCCGTGCGGGAATCGAACCCGCGACACGCAGCGCAGCAGTCAATCGCTTAACCACTGCGCCAACCGTGCCGTCATAAATCAATGGTCGTAAATCAATTTTAATTATTCTTACTCAAAGCAGCATAGTTATCTTCAGTAACACCAGTTCCATTATCTGATACTTCAATCAAGTCAATGCCATAATTTTTAAACCTTATATCAATATTTGTAGCACCAGCATCTAAGGAGTTCTCTACCAGCTCTTTTACAGCAACTGCTAGACTGACAACAACCTAGAAAAGTAAGTATGGTTGCGATTATTCTCTAGAATACAACATAGGCCTACAACCGTACTGTGAACCAGTGAGACTGACTCTGACTCGACAGCTTTCTAGTGTTACCTAGAAATACTGTATTACATGCATGGGTGAGAGGGTCATCTTAAGGGATGTATCACAAAATCTGATAACTTGCTTCTTCGTGTTTACAACTCCATTCCATGTTATTTAATTAAAGTAGTAGAAAATGCTATTGTCGTACCTGTCCAGAACATATTTTATGAACCGTATCCTTAGCTATAGGCTTAATGTTATTTTTACTTTGATTTGTTTTTATGTCCATGATTTGTGTATAGTAATAAAATTACAAAACTAAATCAAAAATAAATCGTATTTTAAATGTTTTTTCTTTTCTTATTTGATTTGTTGCATTTTAAATTGCAGTTTGCACACCAACCAAACTGCGCTACCAAAACCGTCTAACGCCGCAAAACGGGCAAAACCAAAAAACAAACAGATTGGTTTGTTTACCATAAAAAATGTCAAATCACTACATAGACGTCACATTTAAGCCATAAAGAGACTATGGCCATGGAATACGTATTTACAACTGCAGTGCTGCAACTGTTTCATTCGCTGTCAAATCGATTATAATGCTAGATACACACGCAGCGACTTTAGTCAACGTCGACTCGCGGCGATTCTCAGGTCCAGCACCCTAATTGCGTAACACACTATATACCACATTCTGAATCATTTTGAAGTCTATTGCTAATACTTTGCTTCTTAAGTTCGAAAAATTCGTTTATTCAACAACGTAAATAACGCAATGAATGTTATTGAACTGTCAAAACTAAAGCTATTGCTGCTGTTAGTGCGTTACGCAATTACCCCGCTGCCTGGTACACACGACGACATATCAAACTATAGATTTCCGGTTTTAGCTGTCCTTGCATTATATAGGCTTTTTGTTAAATGTGAAGTCAGCTTATAATGGAAATGTATAGCTTGATATGTCGCCGTGCGTATACAGATTGTGACAGAAGATTTTTCGCTTGCTAGCGATTTCAAAATCTTTGGGTTGACGTGAGATTTCGAAGTTGCCAGCAAGTCGCTACGTGTGTATCCGGCATAAGATTTGCCTAGGGGGAACGCTACAAACTACAAAATGGTAACTTTTATAGTAGAAAATGTTTAATTGATATATAAATATGTAATTATTATTAGGTAATTCGTAACATAACAATTACATAGTGATTAATTAAAAAAGGAAACCACTGGTAATTTTATAAAATAATTTATAGTATAATGTTTTTCTTATTTCGAACAAACTTGTTTTGTAATAAACACTATATTGAAGGAGTCCTCTCAGCTCTCTAAAAGCTATTCACAAAACGATAATCAGAAAATTTTGATAATCTAGAAAGGAATTTCTATTTTTCGATCTAGTACTTACCAATGCTATAATGTATCGCTCATCGATCACAGTACAGGCCCGGGCCTGCAGTCTCAACATGAATAGCGACAAAAATCTGTCGCTAAGTCGTATCGATGTCAAATTTCTTTAATAGATTTTCAACCTTATGCTTTGGAAATAAAGTTGAAAATCTATTAAAGGATTTTGACAATGTTACGACTTAGAGACAGATTTTTGTCGCAATCTAATGTCGAGACTGCAGACCCAGGGCGAGTCTCAACATTACATTCAACTTTACATTTCAACTTTATTTCCAAAGCATAAGGTTGAAAATCTATTAAAGAAATTTGACAACGATTGGACTTAACGACAGATTTTTGTCGCTATCTAATGTCGAGACTGCAGGGCCTGCACCCATGAAGTTATAGATTATCTATTCATGACTACACCAAGAACTGTGAGAGCATAAGAAATGTACTCTGTGGTGAGAGCCGAGATAATATCTCGGCTAATTTAGTGAAGGAAATTAAATAAACTAAAGACTTGGCTAAAAGGTCTTAGCAACCAGGCCATAAAACACATATAAAAAAAAAAATATCTCGGCTCTCACCACAGAGTACATAATAAGATTTTTTTTTGAAAATGGAAGTTCTACGCATTGGCACTTCTATTTTGTTAGTCGAGATGTACGAGACCATCAATGGGACTCACAACAACTCAACAGCACAACTCACAACTGTAATTTTTGACAGCGCTCACGATGATATTAATAAAAGGCATGGTCGGAGTTATCACAAGATGCCGCATGTCATGAAGTCATCTATGACAATTCACGGGATATCGTTATTGCGCACACGCTAATTCGGAACGGCTGTAAGCACGCTCAAATCGATTACAGTGCAATTCGGAACGCACCCTTATTCTGTGGCTGTTATTGTCACTGTCAGTCACAGTGTCACTCGCTACGCAAGGCGAAAATCTATCTGTTTCGTTGTTTGTTTTATGTTTGTTAAAATTGTTAAAAACGGCAACGTATAAGGATTAGTATTTGGCAAAAAAATTATAAACCACTTTAAAATTTGTACATCAAACCAAAATGTCTCTTAATACGGCTCATGCCGATCATGGGGTGTTGATACATGCAAGGGAATGGTGAGTCATCTTTTTGTGTATGAATGACGACTGCGTAAATCGCTTTAGAATGTTCTACACTTGCATTATATATTGCTATAAGTATTGATTTCTGTAGTTACAAGTCTAGCTTAATATTTTTTGGGAGTCTTACGCCAATATCCTGGTTTCCTTAATCCTTTTCCAATAAGATCATTTTGTTGTGGGGCTTAACTTAAAGGAATTTTGTGTAACAACAACAACTTTAATATTTTTCTGAATTGCATGAACCTATCACAGTATTACTTTAACAAACAAAAAACGGGTCAACAGAACCAATTATTTATAGATAAGGCACTACAAAATAAAAGCGAAAGTTTTAAATAGCAGCAAGTTATTTTAAGTTATTATAAATATGTAGAATTTTAATGAGGTGACAAAAGAGTTAGTTACTAGTTCCCTAACCCTCACTTTATTTGTTTTATCAATTTCCAAAAAGGTGTTTGAAAAAGTTTAGGAGTCTAAACAAAATTTCAGGTTATTGTGATTGAATAGTGAGATACGTATATATCCTTTTCTTGTCACATCAGCTTTCCTATTTATATTTCAATTTTTTTTTGATTTAGTGAAAGAAATAATAAAATCTTGTTCACATCTTTTTGAAGGACATTTGAAGCTTCCTTCTGGTTTAAGTTGTTTTTTTTTATTCACACCCACCTTATTGGATTCAATGTTACATCATAATTTACAGTTACACCTCATCTACAGCAATATAGGATTCCACATTAGTCACAATGCCACATTGCTTGTTATCTTATTATGAGACATTTATCTTGATAAAGAATAACACATTATATCCGACTGGAGTAGCTTTTACTTGCCTTTGATTGGCAAATAAAAATGGTGCCAATTAGTTCTTCTAAAAACAAATCCAACCAAATAGATTGCAAAACATGTTATCATAGGATGCTATGATAACATGTTATGCAATCTATTTGGTTGGATTTGTTTGAGTCCTATGATAGGAGTAATGTCTTAATTATTTAGCCAATGAAAATAGAGACCACCAGGTCTCATGATCAAATGAGATACTGGTGAAATGTGAGACTATCCAATCAAAAGAACATTGATCTAAACCACAGCCCATATAGTCTAGTGTGCCTCGCAGCGAGTAATCATAGTTAGGGTCCAAATTCAACGTACATTTTGAAAAGCATTTTGTTTTTGACTATAATGCTAATTTAACCTTATTTTTCAGTATCATATTGTTTTCGGACAATGTCACAGTTGAATTTTATGGAAATGACACTACTGAGTTTAAAGGTGTCAAACAAGGCCGCATGTATTTAACTACTCATCGCATGATTTTCAATTCAAAAAGCCTTGCGGAGCCACTGAGGTCCTTCAGTTTTCCATTTATTGCATTGCAAGATGTAAGTGTTTTTTGTTAAAATCTGTTTAAATGTTATAATTTATTTCACTTTTTTTTTGTGAATTAATGTTTAGGTATAATGTTTTTGTTTTTTTGTTTTTTTTCTTTCATGTTTTAGCTTGATGGGATCTCCCATTGCCAGAAATGAAAAACTTCCATACAAACTTTCATCTTCATTTAACCCCTTAAGGGAATGAATTTTGAAGTTGTGATTGGTAGTTCTGTATAATTTGAATACATATCATATAAGCCCACCCACTAAATCATTGTTATTTCACTAGGTTGCTGTAGAGCAGCCCATGTTTTCTGCAAATTACATCAAGGGTAAAATCCATGCGCAAACCAATGGTAACTTCATTGGTGAAGTGAAATTCAAAGTAGTGTTCAAATCCGGAGGTGCCATTGAGTTTGGTCAAGCTATGTTGAAAGCCGCACATCTTGGTATGTATTTTTAATTAGCACCCTTTTTCTAGATATTCTATACTTAAGAGAATTCTGTTTATTGGTGGGAGTTTACTTGTTTCTCTCATTGCGATGCAGCTTGTTTAGGTAGGAGTCATACCAAGCATTTATATCAAAATGATAAGGTATCATTGTAAATTTGTTGCTGTTTAATTAACCACTGTTATCAGAGAATCAAATGGTATGTTTCTACATTGACGCATAATCTCGTTTAGTGATAATTATGGTTAACAAAGCTATAAACTCCCTAATGGCGTTGTTGCTCGTTATACATATTTTTCTTTATAATTATTTGTAACAGAAGCTATTCCAACACGTACAACCGGCATTTAATATAGCTTATCGAATTTTAAAAACAGTTTTTAGGATTAGTAGACAGTAAGCTCACACGACGAGTCCCAGATACCTGTGCGACAGTATACTTACTGGCTCTTTCTAAAACTTGAAGAGCCTTCCTGTGTTGTATACATGCATGTGTTTAAGTGAGCACATTCACGATATATTTTTTTACGTAAAACCATTAGTAAGTCGTGGCAATGTTACTCTTATACCATTGGTATGAAATATAAATTAGAATGACTGCCGAGAGTTGTATGAAACTAATGGCATCATTTTAATGTATACTTTATTACAATGAGGTAAGAGTTACATTAGTAAACTTTGAACTTGCAGCAACCCGTCACTCGGTGCCGGACTCGCAGCCGCCGCCGTACACTCCGCCGACGGGTCCGTGGTACGCTGCGCCCCCGCCCGCGTACGCGCCGCCGCCACAGGGATACTACGGATGGGTGCCTCCCTACACGGTTAGTTTCACAGTATCACTAAACTTGTTGGTCTAGTGGTCGCAAATGCTACTGCTGAGTGAGTGGTATTGGGTTTTTCTATCTAGAATTTCTCAGTAGCAGCCCGAAGTCTGGATTTGTGCCCGGTTGATGTCAATAGCCTCGTCCCCTATTACATGGGACTTAAACATAGGTGACAAAATGTGGGTGTAGAATAAGTACTCCTCTGTCTAACTTTTCGGGGGTTATATGCGTGATGTTATGTATTTTATAAACATAAAACAATTCTTAAATATGAGTAACTATCTTTTACGAATACCAATCACGGTTAGTTTCACAGTGTGTTTATTGTGAACGGAACCGAAAACAAACACCAAACTGTAATCTCTGCTACCCCTAAACTGTGGCCCTGTTGAAACAGTGTAGCAACTAAGACGTTATGCTCGTTGGATCTGCTTCCAAGACCACGTCATACCTTTATCTAAGTTTTCGAGGGCGATGTGATAATTAAACAGTGTTGATTAACTTCTGCATATTATTATTTGAATGTAATAAACTAGAGACCCGCCTCTGGTTCGCACGGTTTTTACGAATTGACAAAACATCGATGTTTCCTTATTTTATGTAAGTTTAATAGTAAAGTATTATTAATATGAACCTTCTGCAATAAATTCTGTAAAAGATTGTGAAAACCGCATCAAAATCCATTGCGTAGTTTAAAAGAACAACGCGGTCATATAGACAGACAAATAGCTACTTTAATTTATAATATGTATAGAAGTGTAAATTGTATTTTCAGGCGTTCCCTGATCAGCCGCCACCAAATTCAGTATTCGTATCCAACAACCCGCCGCCGTACCCCGGCGTGATGGGCCGGCCGTACCCGCCGGGCACAGGCTACTCCGGCGTCAGTTCGATGGAAAGTCCCTCTCCCACAGGTGCATTCCCGCAGGGCCCCTCCGCGCCGCCCGGGTACCCTGGGGCCCCGGCTGGCATGTCCTCCAATGGTGAGGGTCATTCTTTTCTAAATTCCAAATTCATTAAATTACTGCACAGGTTCCCAATCTAACATAATCTGTTGTATAAAGTTCTGAAATGTTGAATTTTTGTTTAATCTGTACAGCTTTCGAGAATATTGCTATGAATATTAATCAAACGAATGGTCAGGCCGAGGCTCCTCTGTGAGTGCAAGTGCAAGTAGGCTCTTGCAAATATATTCGTAATTTTGTAATCTTATTAAATATTATGAGTATGCGTCTTTTAGTTTCTCATGTTGCTCTAGATTAGTATCATTAGTTAAGTGAGCTTCTATAGAACGAGTAGACTAAATTGTTTTTAGGATATACTTGAAGTCAGAATCTTAGATAATTAACTTCCGTAGCCACTTACTCAACTATCGACTTTAGCGTGATGTAGTCGTAAGTTGATTTTTGAATGACTATTTTTAATAAAAAGCTCTTAAGTAAATTTTGTTGCCATGAAATTCTAACTCGGTCATGTATGACATATGATATGAGTTGATCATCTAAGATCCTGAATTGAACGTTAGTTAGGGTACATGCGTATTGGTTGTTGCAGTAGTGTAATTATCATTTACAGATGCTAAAGCTGCGGAGGCAGCACAAAGCGCCTATTACGATCCTAACAGGCCTCAGACAGCTTACGTGCCACCACCTTACAACGTAAGTACACGACACAAGTCAAAATAACATTGCGTAAAAGTCATTACAAAAAAAACAATTTTGTTTTTAGTAGAGTCTGACCGAATTCGTTTTTGGCAATTTACAGCGTAAATATCGGCCGGAAAAAGTATAGTATTATTTGCTGCAATGACCGAAAGAAATTAGGTTTCTGAAATACAATAATTAAAAAAACCACAATAACCGAGTAAACGCAGAAATAAAGTTTTTCTCGCACTTATTATCAGTTTGTAACTTGTATAGCTTGAATACGAGGTATTTGGCTACTTTGTATATGTGTCTATTATGTCATATTTTTGTAATGTGCATATTTCGATTTTTCTTTATTTCTTTTCTTTCTATATCAATAATAATGCTTTTGAGAAAAGTAAAGAGTTGCGAGTTTAAGTTTAAACGGTTAAATACATACAATGATTAAAATATTAACTCGGTATAATTATTTTACTTTTACTAAACTACCGACTAACGAAAAAATAAACATTATATTACATATAGGTTTTCGTCCGTAAATGCAAATCAGGCCGAATTTCGATTTCAGCGAAAAGAAAATCATTTTCGATCGGACTCTCATTTTTAGGGTTTAAAGTATTTAATCATTGTTGACAAAATCTCATAAACTAAATTGCCATGTAAATATCATCTATCTGACATTTATCGTTGACTTTGATTTGCTAGTGACTAATTTAATTGTGTAAATATATATGTATTTAAAAAAATAACATTTATCAAAGTACAATTTCTAAATTACAGGATCAACCTCCGACCTATCAGGAATCTTTGTCAAAAAAAGAAAATTAATGCATTGTCCACATTTCCAAATGCCACTGAAACACTCGTGTCTGAAGGGTCAAAACGAGTTCTATTCAGAATTATAGTGCAGTAACGGTTTTCAATCATTACTAATTAGCTATTACGATGTACGAGTATCTCACCAGATTATTATGTTTTGCACCTTTGTGTGTCAAACAAAATGTCGCAAGTATTAATATTCATTTTTATTTTTTCGAGAAAATTCTGAAAAATCGAACTGAATTCATGTAGTTGCACAGGGTCGGGCTCCGTAGCATGTACGCATCTTGAATGGGGAATTTGCACAGTTTTATTATTTTACCGTATGATAAAGACTTAAACGTAAAAAATCAAAAACAAAATTGCTCATTTACAATTATTTATTCAAAAGTTGACTTTTCTAATTTCGCGCGAAATTGCACACTGAATTGACATGACGTCACGCCATATACATCGCATCTGACACAAATAAATTTAGTTTTCGTTTTATATTATTAAATTAGGTACACTTGCCGCGCAATCGTGAAACTTGCACATAGGATTACTTCTTCATTCGACTCGGAACTTGATAGCCCTTTTCACGAACTTTATGATCAGACCTTTGATGACACATGGTTTTAACTGCTTTAATTCCATAAGACTCTCTTGCCGAGCTGAAAATATAACAGAATAGGTAAACCAATGTTTCCTTGACGGAAAAATACATTTTAAATAACATAACCTCGGGATAAGCTGTTGTCCTTGTCGGGATAAGCTTGAAAAATAGTAATTTTCCGTGTAAATTACCGCACCATGTGAGTCGAGCTTTTTCAATTTTATAACAATTCATATTTAAAGCAGCTAGATGAGTCTTCGTCGAATTGTCAGAAAAAGGGCTAACCACGTGACTAGGTGATTGGGGTTGCAAAGTAAAGTTTGTATCAAAACTCTGAAAACTTTACTCATTTCATTATTACTTATTATATGAGAGTCAGTTTCACCAAACTCTCCTGTTACTAAATGCCTTGTTAAGCATTTTGACCGACTATTTTTCGTAGTGAAACAATCCATCAAATGACTTAACGAGACATTTAGAATAAACAGAGTATGGTGATAAATCTAGTTCCGTAGGGGATTAGTTGGCATCACTGAACTGAGCCGACGACACGACGACGACTGCGACTGACGTCACTTTGCGCAGATTGCAGTTTGAAATTACGTTCCAATTTACGTAACTTATACCTAATTCAAATATTTCGTAATAAAATTGGAAAATTTAAATCTTTTAGTAATACACTTAATTTTAATTTTGGAGCAAGTTCCCCATTCCAGAAGTATTTCAATAGACCCAAAATAGTTGACAGTCAATCGTTAATTGTTGAATTTTTAAATCTCGCAGATATCAGACGCTTCACTTTTTGTTCATTTATGTCTTTCATTATCATTATCTTTGAAAAATAAATCAAAAGTAAAAAATGGGTTCTTTAGTGAATTGATCCAACGTTGCTGGATTTCGGCACTGGTCACTCGTCGTTTCACACGCCTACGGAATGATTGGAAAATGAAATGAAAGGAGTAGATGAACGTTCATTTCTATGTTATTTTGTCAGTGTCGTGGGAACGTAAAATGAAACTAATATGAATATTCACTCGAGTGAAGCGTCTGATATCAGCTTTATTAACGTATCCTATACAAAACAACTTCCGTTCAAAGTTTCTATTAGGCAGCTACAAGCTCGATTTTTCAGATTTTTGGCGATAATTTAGGAAAGTAAAAAAAAAGCAAAAGTCAGGATTTCGTGAACAATGCCCCCACACATTGTTCACGAAATCCTGACTTTTGGTGCTCATATCTAATTAAATAATCACCAAATTAAAAGACACTTAACCTTTTGCATGCTGAATGTGGCAAGAAACAAAGATGTCCACGAAATTATAGTAATCGATTCAGTACTAGTACATACATAGTGATTATATTAATGTAACATTCCTCATAAATTGTCAGGGTCGTAGTCAGTAAAAACATCAAATCGACGCAACTTGGATGAAAAATAACAGGTGTTTCGTATGGCGTCCAAATTATTTTGCCCTAGGAGGTGACTACGACTCGGCAGTTTTGTTATACTATGTTCACTGCACTTTGGTTTTATTTGTAAAATGTAAATAGTCGAGAGCAATAGCCCAAAAAATAGAACGAAGTTTATAGTGGTGAAATTTCATGGGACTTTTTTGTTGAGTTTCTAGAGGTGCGGAGAAAATTAAAACAAAAATGCGAGGCCGACAACATTTTTAAATTAAAATTAAAATTAAATAAACCTGTAATTCATGTTATGACGTATTAGCGTGACCATTCGTTTTAGAAGAATAGAGACATTAAGTATTTTTTAATCTTAGTTTTACTTAATTTTTTCTTTTTATCCCGAGAATACCGAATTTAAAGACTTAGAATTTCTATTGCCTTTGGTAGCCGATACTTTTTCGCAGATAAGTAGGTAACAAGACAGGTAGGTAAGTAAGTAATCTTAAGTCTTTACACTCAGCATTCTACATTGAAGTGTATGATATACTAGAACCGCAAATCCAATGTTGTTCCACTCAACTTCATTTTGACGCAATTTCTCTCTGT
Source organism: Dryobotodes eremita (assembly GCA_917490735.1). Taxonomy (NCBI): domain Eukaryota; kingdom Metazoa; phylum Arthropoda; class Insecta; order Lepidoptera; family Noctuidae; genus Dryobotodes; species Dryobotodes eremita. The sequence goes on from OU823261.1 coordinate 9,345,588, forward strand.
TTTTGCAATTATGGCCAAAAATATTCCATATCTCAAAAATCTTTGTGCAGTCTGGTTCCCTTACTAAGGAAGTAAGGGGCCTTTCACATTTTTTCTATTCCGTGATCCGACCACTATAAATTTCGTTTGTTGTTTTTTGTTCCGCTTTTTTAAGTTAACTGCACTCGACTAAAATTATAAATATAGTTAATACATAATTAGCAATACGGGCCCATTTACACTGAATGTGTTTATTTAATCAAAGCTGTAATGGAGTCAAAGACTGACAATGTTGGTATTTCTGAGATAATAATTAAAAGGCTAGGTACGAATGGACCCTTGCTAATGCTACTATTATAATAGTTTCATTCAATATATAAAGTTAAAAGTCTATTTACAGTTATCAATGTGATATTTTCATGATAAAATAAATCTATACTCACTTTCTCTGTTGTAGATAAGAATCTAATCAAAGTGTATAATGTTTGATCAATCGCAGAGTTATTTTTTTTAACTTAAATATTGTAGTGTTACGACTGTATATTCATAAGCTGTTTATTTATTATTTCCGTACAAAATTCAATGTACACAAAATTATTAGCTTAATAAAAGCTGAGCTTGTTAATCTAAAGGTTTTGTTTGATTGTGTCTATTAGATATACAGGGAGACAGGGACATCGATGCGCAACCTGTTACCATGGATTCAGTACATGATTGTGGACCCTCCTGGGATGACATATTATGCCGGTTATTTAAAAAAAAAATCTGTTTCCTACAAAAGTGCAAAATGTATCGAAGAACAACTTTTTAAAAGAAATAACTGATCAAATATTTCAACGCATTTCAAACCATGGTAACTGGTTGCGCGTCAATGTCTCAGCCACCCTGTATATTGTTTTAAGAGATACGCAGCCACGACCGCGGCCAGTGGCCGCACCGACCAAGTTAAACTATAGAAACCGAAAGCGTATCGCGAACTTGGCCGACTAAAAGACGCATGCCCAGCCATCCGACCAGGTGCGGCCAAACTTCAAACAAAAGTATGTTGGTCAGAGCTTCTACGGCACGATTGTTGTGGTTGTAGTCGCGTAGTGCACGAGATCTCTAAGACCGTGTGCTAACCGAATGCGATCGTAGCGTTCTTTTATATGATGATGACTAGGTAACACATAATTTTGAAGCCTCATGCAGTATCCTATATTTTGGCGTCGCTTGTCCCGTCTGATAGTTTTGGTGTTCCTTCGATGTCACATAATTGTGCTGGCTGCCACTTTTATATATGTGCCTTCCACAAATGATCACATATATTTACCGTCATCTTGACTATAGATGAATGGATGAATCATGAAATCAGATATTATTGCTGACTTGTTCATAGTAATATATTTACGCTTGTGACTGTACTTTACGGGACGTGTAATAAAAAAATTTGTACCTCAACGCATAGGTAATAAAATAATAATATACTGAAGTTTTGTTGGCACGGCTGGGGAGGATGTTCCGTGGCCGCGCCACCACGAGTTTTTAGGTGCACCCGGACATAGTATACCTACACTAAAGTGTTGTACTAAATAGTACCTCCCAAAAACGTAATAATATCACCGAAAAGACTTTTTTAAGAGAAATCATCGAATCAAGATTAAGCGAATCAGCAGACTTGCTGGTCTTTGCACTTACTAGATGTGGCCTTCAAATCAGAAGTACTGGGAGCCTATTGAAATGGTTGCATAGATGTGCTACAAATAAGCAACACTATAAATCTTTTTGAATAACAATAATAATTTACCTTCAAGAAGTACTTTATAAGAAGAAGGTACTTTATATTAGGTACGGTCAGCAATAAAGTCATTAACACTGTTACTCTTACATAATATCATCTAAATTGACACAAAATTATTCAGGACACTGCTTTTATGCATTTCTTGTAATCACGTTTAGTTTAAAGTTTATTTTAATAACGCATTAAAAAAAACAACTGAAGTAAAACACACACACACACAAAAACACACACAGTAACACTTCAAAAACTGAAGTGGTTAATCTGCTTTCATTGTTGACTATACCTAACCTAATTAAACTTAATAAAGCCTGACATGTAAGGAGTATGACACTAGACATAGAACTAGACCAAGCGCTATTTGATTAGGTAGTTAAAATAAAAGAAGAAGATTACGATTTGTTCGCTTTGTCCCGTCTATCATAATTATGTATCATTATTGCTGTGTAACAGCTTTCCTCTCGCTTTCCTGCAATCTGTGGGAGCGATTTCGTGAAACGGGACGGAAGAGTGTAACAGGAAGCCGGGGATGCGCGCGCTATTTGATTTGACCAATGAGCGCGCGCGGTGGTAGAGTTGGCCGTCAGATGGTACAGTCGAGTTCTTTGATATATGAGCATGTTCATGAATCAAAAATATATAGGCAATGGTAAGTCACATAAAAATTAAAACAGCTTTACCTTACAACAAATTGTAAACAATCTATGACATCATAATTATGTGACTACATTATACCAATAATATTGCTACAAACAGACTCAAAAATTGTGCGCAATCCCTTGTTCATATTATTTAGCCAGTTCCATCCACGATGCGAGAAGGGTCCAGGAAATGATAGCTCAACAAGAAGATTTATATTTAATTAAACTCCCGCCAAGAAGCCCCGACCTAAACCTCATAGAAAATGTATGAGGGTGTATAATGGTCCAAAATTGTGACTCTACGCGAGATAGATCAGTCAACAATTTAAGGGCTCACGTACATGAGATTTCGGAAAGCTTTAAAAGTAGCGCCGGCTGTTCAAACATGATTGCATCAATGCGTGAACGTTTGCAAGATGTCAATGGTGGAAATACCAGATTCTAAAACTGGCAGCATCATTGCTAAAACCTTGCCTAGAAGTTTCCTACCTTTTTTAAATGTTATTTTTATTTTTAAAACCGACTGAAAAGTTTTAAACAAACAGGTAGGTATAGTCTGCGTTGACCCTAAGATTTTCTAAAACTTAATTAATCAAATAATACAACTCCTACGCGACGTTGTCAGATTGATAAAATCCTATTACGAAGGGCAACATTGCATTATTACTCGTATTTCTGCTCCGGTAAGCAAAAATAAATGTAATGGTAAAGGCAATGGCCTTTAGTTGTTTGGTTGGTTTTTATCTAGTTGAATATTCAAAGCTGTATGGATATTTACGAATCCTAGGTAGCACCAAATATATTGAAATCGATAGAGTATTTAGATATTTATGTTCCGAAGAGTAGTCAGATATTTTTGACTGCACTACCGTAACACACTTAAGAACAGTTTATATCACAACATTTTATTGATGGCTAAGTTTGTATAGAACTAGGTATATGATCATTTTAACGCTTACAATATTTTGAAACATCGTCATTGCTAATATATTAGTGAACTCGACTGTACCAACCCATTTTCCGAGAAGTTGGTACTGTCGGCCAACATTACGTGCGTGTGTGTGACGAGAAAGAGAAAGGGAAATAGAGAAGGAGAACGCATCTGCTGTGCGCTTAACCTAAGTGGTGTGCACAAGTTTACAAGTTTGCACAGACACACTTGTATAAGTACCTACCTAACCAATATTTATGATTTATACGAATCGTAACAATGTTTTTCTTTACAAAATCAAAGTTGTTTTACAAAGTCTAGTTGTTTTGACTTTTTACTAGCTGTATCAAGCAAGACGAAAGAGAGATAACCTACCTACGTACTGCAAATTGAATATCATGAAATGATTATTCAGGATATAATGTTAATGTTGCTTATTATCAAAGTGAGATGTCAGATGTTACACATCTTATGCGACTACTGTAAGGCTCGCTCGTTTTTTTAAAGTTTTTGGTTCAAATAAAACGAGTATCTAGTACCTGGTGGGCTGAAGCTTGATTTATTGTTGGACGTATTACGCAATTTATACAATAGGTATAGTTGCTTTTACCAGTAAAAAAGTTTTATTAAGTCCAGTGGTAGATAGGTATAAGTTTTAAAAATGTGTGTTTATATTTATAATATCTCGCAACACTTTCTCCTTCTGCGCCAACGGGATGCGAGCGAGCGCCGTTTGGTAGCTTTTCGTATTCTTTTTCTGTGTTTTTTGTTGGTTGTCTTGTGGCGGTATCTAGAGTCTCTAGATTGTACTTTGGCACACTCACATGGCATACCTGCGCGAGTGACTGTTTCCATAGCACTGGGACATTTTTGTTTGCGTTTGATACATTTCTTGTAACATTTGTCTGGTTTCGGGCAGGGAGCCGGTCGGGGTCTGTGTCTGTGAACGCTGCATGTTGGCGCCGATACACACGGCTTTATACTCTTATTGGAATACACACCTGTAACATAGTACGCAAGCAGTCAATAAAACGAAAAAACATTAACTTATCAAAACCAAAAGCTTACACAGAAAATAAAATAAACTTAAAACCTTGTAGCTACACCATCGATCTACTTTAACGAAATGACTAAAGGCGCGTTTACACCAGCACGATTTTTTTTGACGCGACACTACATGCGTTGCTCTCTTCTCAGAGACCTTGGAATTCATACTTTATGCCTCTTGTCATAATGTACACAATTCTTTATGATCAAGCAGGCCGCGCACGCTCACGTCTTCGAATTTTTGTTTCTAGGACATACTGATTTCCTCGATGTTCTCCTTTACCGATTTAAGAGCAATTACGTAATAAATTACACAAAGTAAAGCACGATAGTTCGACGATATTACAAAAGTCGCAGGAAACACCGGGTTGAGAGTCGCACGGAAATAGAAAATATGGCAGCAATAATTCCTATTTTTACTGCCATGCTCTGTAGGTACCTATGGCCTATGTCCTGCTAGGCCATAGCGTGGGTGACTCCAAGCTGAAGTTATCAGAAACGAAAAATGTGTTGTATCATCGTTTTTTAGAAACTTATCCCTTAAGTGGGTTCAATAGGGGATGACAGTTTGTAATCCAAATTTTTTAAGTAAAAACGACTCAAAAAAAAAAAATATTATACAAAATAAGCTTACATTATATGAACACCAAATTGGTTATATGCTAAATGAAAGAGAAAGAAAAAGTTAAGACCTATAAGAATCAAGTTAACAAAAAAAATTTAGAGACAACATTTACATTCAAAAAACAACAAGAGATACTATCGTATTATATGTCGGGATTTGGATAACTCTCAATAAATTTAATGATTAAAGGCACAACTTTGGCAGTTGGGCTTTTGCTGGTATGAAGTGAGCGCCCTGTGTATGTACTAACCGCGTCGACTAAAAATATTCAGACTATGGTGCACCAGCTCCCACGAAGCTCACTTCATCATAATGACTGTGGAAAAAGAAACGATTTCTCACCGGGGTTGAGACCTGTCATTAGCGCCCCCCTGTCGTTGTTCGAGCGCCAAAGATCCTTGCAGTGTAGGTAGGTATGCACCATTTTTGCCAGAGTTTTCATTTATTGTCGTATTATTGTCACGACATAATAGTCGACAACATCTTGATAAACATAGCGCCGACTGCGTCTTTCACTTATATGGAAACGCGACAAATTTCAAAGTTAAAGCAGTAGGCAAAATTAAAAAAAAATCAAACCGTTTGCCTTGACTATGAAATGAATACTCACCTATTTTAAAATAAGTACTTGGTACTGGCAGAATAGTCGACATCGGCTCAGTTGCCAAAAAGGAAAGGAAAAAGAAAATGATATTTCTACTTTCAAACATTATTCAGATAGGTATTGTATTGCTTCCAGTGGGATGTCACATATTTTTGCAAAATGAGAGGCACAAATTCCAATATAAAAGAAAACTCGAAACATTATACTGTCAGGTTTGTATGCTGCCAAAGTCATGTCAGATATTTTTGGAATGAAGTTCCTTATGGCACGGTACGGACTTGGCGGATGGCAGGCTAGGCGAAAAAAAGTGTAAGAGTTTTCCGTCACGACCCTGTCTTTAGTGTAGACGGTTATCCATAGCGTGTATGCTATTGGCTGTGGCCAGTCATAGGTGCGCGCTTATTGGTTCAAAGCAGCCAGTAAGTTCGCACTGTGCATGTGAATAATTTATTTTTAACCTAAATTGAATAATTTATTTTTAACCTAAATTGAATAATTTATTTTTAACCTAAATTTTTATATTACGACTCTCATATTTATTTATAGCCAACTAGCTTTTGCCCGCGGCTTCGCTCGCGTTAATTTAGAATTTGACGATCAATTCGGGTTGTTCGGGGAATTATAGTTAGGAGGATGAAAAACCGGTCTATCGACACTCTAGACTCACTAAATGAATTAGGTACTTAAATAAAAAATCTCTTAACACACCACTAAAGTTTCTATAAAAATATAATTTAGTCATGATTCGAAAGACATGTGGCGCCATCTATTATCATAAGAACGATATTGTTGTTTTCCTCCGGAACAGTACTTTTTTTTAGGGATAAAAGGTACCTTGTGTCCGTTTCTGTGGACCTGACAACGTATATGCAAAATTTCAGGATGATCGGTTCAGTGGTTTAGGCGTGAAAAGGTAACAAACAAACAAACTTACTTTCGCATTTATAATATAAGTTAGGAAGTTAGGATTAATTGAAAAAAAAAAACCGAAAGGAACTTCGTCCCAACCGAGTGTTCCACGAAACTCGCGCATTTTTTTATCACAACGAGGTATCACATTCTTCTGAACTGAACTGAGTAGGCAGCTATTTATAACTCAAGACATGCCTGATATTTATGCATTCCGAGAGGTCACACATCTTTTTGAAGCCGATGTGGTATCCTACATTTTGGTGTCGCTTGTCTCGACAGGGTGCTTCTTCGATGTCACATTGTGCCGCTATGCCGCTACGCCATATATGCCTTCCACAGATATCACATATACCTATTTGCAGTCTTCTTGAGAACAGATATTTATGAATGAATCATGAAATCAGAATTTATTGCCGAACTGTCCATAGTAGTATATTTTTGCTCGTGACTGTGTTCTTCTAAAGTTTGTCCGTAATTTCGTTACGTGCTTGCGTAATTAATTACGTATTGGAAGTCCTAATCGGGTCGTTACCACTGGGCCACCACGCCCACCACCCACTGCTTAAAAATACTAGTGCTTAAACCCCTATTACACTACACGATATTTAGGTGATGTGTTATGGATGTTTGTGGTATGTGTTTAAGGATCGTAGCAGGTGGCGTTCTGTCGTTTCTGCCTACCCCCATGGGAAGAAGGCGTGAGTTTATGGATGTATGTATGTTTATTTAATAGGGACCGTTCCTCCCTTTCTCATAATTTACTATAGAGTTATGAGGAACAGAGTATAAAGTTCACTCATATGTACCACCATAGAAAAGGGAGGATCCTCCGACCAGAGTGCTGATCCACGCGTCATGTTTGTGAACGAGCGCTGTCAGTTGAGACTGGTCATCTCTTAACTGCCACGGCTTATTTTTATTATTAATCTTATATTTTGAATTGTTTCTTATTATATATTTTTTTTAATTTTCTCGCCTATTGAAGCCACAAGAATAATGTACCCAGGATTTTGTACTATCTTGATTTAAAAAGAGTATCTTTGGAGTTTCTTGCCCGTTCTTCTCCATAGAGATCTACGTTTTGAAATGGGCAACTAGCTTCAACTTTCTGACCGACTCTTTGTCAACTCAAAAGTGGCTGTAAATGGTTTAATTGAAATAAATGCTTTGAGTTTGAGTTTGAGTCACACGGGTGAGCAACTGCAACTTTTTATTTTATTATTTTTATGTTTTTATGAGTGTGTTTAGTTTAGTATCTGATAATCCTGTGCGAGTCTCAATAAATACTTTTTCTTTCTTTCTTTCTTTCAACTGTCCGTTGTTTTTTTTTTTAGCTTTGGCATCTCGTAGTTGAACTTGAGAGGTCGTGACTACCTAACCGGACTATTGCCCGACGATTGATGACGAGACATTTTGTATATATGCCAGTTGCGCGGTAAACTCTGCTTGCCGTCAGTGTGACGCGCAGCTCGCATGTGGCGTTATAGATTCCGCTACAACACCATCCCGATTTATGGAACGCGATATTCAGGGAACCTCCCTGAATATCGCGTAAGGCCTTTAGTTACCTACTTCACATATTCACAGTGCGATGTCTCGAACTGCGACTTATCAGTCTTGCTTGAACTATTGCGGACTTGACAGAAACGAGTTCATTTGGTACGTACTTATTATTTTAAATTAAACATAGCGAACCCGCGATCGTTTACGTTGTGCAATATAAGTTTTACCTTTTAAGCAGCGGGCGGTTTAAAAAAAAACGGATGTTAATTCATAACGCTGGTAAAGTTGGAAAATGGAAATAAAACGCTTAAATTTCAAATGAATCTTTTTATTTATAATACAACTTTACATGTGTGGATTTTAATATAGGTACTAAGTAGGTACATAATTCACGAATTAAATTCTTACGTAAGTAGGTATCTATGCATATTTACATTATTATGGGGACGATTGGAATCGTTTCTTTTTTTTAACCGACTTAAAAAAAGGGGGAGGTTCTAAATTCGGTTGTATTTTTTTTTCTACTTTCCAGTCATAGGTTATACCTACTCAAACGGCAAATTTCACCCAACTTTTATACCTAGAATAAAACTTATCCTGAGAACAAATTTTGAATTTTTGACAGTTTTTCCATGCTAGAACTGTCAGACGTCAACTCTATTTCACGGATAAAAGATAAAGTCTGACTTTGGTAAAATCAGCCCTAAGTAGTTTAACTAGTTTCCGCATAGGAAACGTTTGCAATAGGTACCTAGGTGTGTTCCAGCTTCCAGTCAAATCAGCTATCGATCTATCTACCTTCTTCACTCTTCAGCCGGTTTTGCTTTACGACTGCTGCTAGGTTACTGGAACTGCTACTTTTTTGTTGCGGTTTTTACCAGCAGTTTTTTGTCGCATTAGATACAGGATTAGCGCTAGAAGCCTTTTCTTTGAGCCTTCTTGTATGCATTGTCTAACGCACCGTTTCGGATATGCATTGCATAATATGGATAACCAGTTAATTACCAACTCTCAAAACAATCTGCTCTTTGTGCAGATTTGTGCAGGTGGATGGACAAGCAGCAGCATAATCATATCAATACTGTAAATAATAAATACGTTTTATTTATGGATTAAAGTTGTTGGCCACATTAACAGAATCAAACTATATTATACCTACTTAATATAAGCAATCGTTATAAAGAAGCCAGCCTCGCTTAATACATGTCATTTAGATATGATAGTAACCATTTTCATCTTACCCGAAATGTGGTACCCACATAGTACCTATATCGATTTGTACCAACACAATTTTCCATAATATTCTAAATAATTTGAAATTGTAATCAGTCAGTGTTCAGGGAGGACAGAGCGTAGGTATTAATAAAATAAGCAGTTACTGATTTCGTAAACCTTGCTATTAAATAAATAGTTGGATCGGTAATGTATTTGCAAGCGGAAAATAGTTTATCTCCCAGTCTGCGACCATAACACGTTTTACAATATGGCACATCTAAACGGTCTTTTCAGTCGACCTCGGTGACCATGGCCTGCACAACAGTCAGTTTTAGATTTCCTGGAGCCCTTTTTTCTCGTATACTTCAAATATTTGTGCGATCCACAAAGTCTATCTTTCTTCCTCAATTTACGTTCTTTTGTTTTTGTTCTTAAATATCTTTCAACGTGTGCTACTTTCCGTCTCGGAGTGGCGAGTGTTTTAACTCTTCCACAAGCGCTGCATTTCGTTCTTGATCTTGTTGACATAATAGATACTGCACTGCGGCATGGCCTTACGCCCTTTGAAGTAGTTTTCCGGAGGCATTTTTCTGGATTCTGGCATGGTGGGGGAGTGGGGTGGCAGCGGACCGGTTGGCATGAGGCAGATGGCACGCATGGTGGGTGCATAGAAGGAGCCATTGATTCAGATCAGTTAGTACTCTGCAAAAAAGTTAATATATTTAATCAACTTGAAATGTAAATAGAAGCCAGCGTCAACAAAATTATTAAACTGCCACTCATTCTACGAATATATCAAATTAAATTAAATACAACTTACCTACTACGGATTGAAGCAAGTAGGTGCCTAATCAAACACTGAAATCGTGAAAAATAAAACCCGAGTACGAATAAGTAATCGAAAGTAGGTACATATACCTATCATGAATTGTAGCCACTTCATCGTTAATAACCTAAGTATAACATGAATGAATGAGTGATACTCACTATATTTGCTCATATTATATTGATACTTCTGGACATTTATTTAGATTCTTCACCGGCTTCGCAATTTTACACTAAATTTAAAAGAAAAATATATTCTTAGAGTAAATCCTTTTAGAGAGGTGAAGAACTAAAGTTAAATGAGGTGTTTATGAGAGCACTTAACTAAAATAAATCAAGGAAGATTTAAATAACATCTGCTTACGATAATATCGACATGTAGGTACCTATCTTACTAAACTTTTTACTTTTGTTCACCACCTCAATCAATGCAAAGCACTCACAACTTTGTACAAAAGTTCAATGCCTGTCGCGCATACTAAATTATTATATAGTATTAAGTTGTTATACCTGATTAATCCAATATTGTAGGTACTCATATTTATTACGTAATTTTAATAACACACATGTGTTAGCGCCTATTCATATTTTAAGAGCAAACATTTTTGGTGTGCTTTGCGTCTAAGGATTCTTTTTTACAATCACTTTTTTCTTTTTTCTGAGATAGATTGTTAGCTCGAAAATTTTGCACTCATCATTTCAGGTCCACTAAAGAAAATAATATTAACCGAAGTTCAATTTAGAATTCTTGTGTGTAAACAACATAATGGAAATGGAATGAAAAACATTTTTGCATCTGTCACTGCATTTGAACTTTTGTATGAGATTTACACATGTCTGTTACTATTAAAATACGAATTAATTATGAGTGGCAGTCATATTTACACGAGGCTGGCTTCTTTTATGGATAAAATCAATCTACATTTGCAGGCTTCTTTGTACAAAGCTGTCATTAGTGTCTACTTACTTAAGTTGAAAATTCTAAATACTTAAATACTGTGATTACTTACCCATAATATTTTAAGGCTTAAACGTGTATGGGTTACTATTGTTGCTTCATTTTGGTTTATTTTAGTTACATTGTTAATTTAACCAGTTTAGTTTGTCACCAGGATTTACATTTTTGATCTTCTATTTTCAAGATATATTGACATAAAGGCTATTAATCTTCTTTTGACTATCTGTTTTTATTACACACGGTTATACTGCTTAAAAAGTTAAGTTTTTATTTAAAATCATAGGGAACTCTTCTACCGATCTCGAAAAGGTTAGCTAAAAAAACATTGATTTAAAATCTTAGATCATTTAACTTCTAGAACTGGATCCTCCTCGTATAATTATATTAAAGGTTACACTCGTGTTACCCCTCTACCAAGGATTTTACCATCAAAGGTGTTTTGATCAAAATTTTGGAACAAATTTTTATCAGTCATAATACTCATAATCGGTTTCGCTAAGTAGGTAAGGCGCTCCGTAAAAACCTGTGCCGTGTAGGCATACAAAAAAATTATACACCTCCCAAAAATAGGGTGAGTCGGTAGTGAAGGTAAATATTTTTGGGAGATGTAAATTTTTGTTTTTTTGGAGTTAGTATATTCAGAAATATGCATCGAGAACTTTACCGATTCAGCAATCGAGTTCCTATGAAATAATCTGCACGAGTCTACAACATGCACTCCCGTCGGTGGCCCGGGGCGGCAATACCTATGAATGAACGTCGAAATATTTAGCACGCTGCCATAGGAGTTACTTCGTCGACTTACGCTGAGAAGTCTGAGAAAAAAAAAAAAACGATAGGTTACAAGAGCGAGCAAAGCGAGCTTGAAAAACTTCAGCACCCTATTTCCCCCCTCCGCCTTAGTCCGTCAGTGGTGAGTGCACTCAACCCCACGAGATTACTATTTTCTTCAATCTCCATTTTCATGAAATTCATAAGACTTAATGTCTACAGTCTCTAACTGTACGTCCATGTTTTGGCAAAGCGGTGGTTTGCACCAGACGTGCATCATTTTATTGCTTTAAAACAACATTCATTACAATTAATTTATTAGTGCTATGCGGTGACTAACATTGGAGAAAGAAATCGTCAACAGTTTTACTTGTGACTATAACTTTTACTTAAAAATCGAATGTGAACTAGTGATCGTTTCTCTACGCACTTTCCCCAACCAACGCAAGTATAAGATAGGAACCGTAGATTTTAGTGACAGCTAGGATGGCTGGACCAAACGAGATATGTACATTAGTGATTAGACCATGTGCACTGTTTAATACCTATTTACTACCTATAATGAAATATTTGCTACCTTTGCGTTAAGAAATATATTATTTATGGCAGAAAATATAAATAATATAATATACAGGGTGTTTGGTGCATCGGGTGCCAAATTGAAATGGTCAACTGAAAAAGTCATCTGCTAGTGTTTCAGACCTCTTAACACCTCTCATGCCCTGTGGATTTTTTTTTATTGACTTTATTGTTTTACTAAAAAAAGACCCAAATATAAAATACAAATTTTAAACAAGTATGAGGCGTAGACTCTGAATTTTAATTTTATTTAGATGTGTATTGTTTTAGAGTACTTTTAAATACAAAATTAGTGACATTAGCCATCTAGTTTTTTTTTAATTCGCTCACAAAGGTAAAACTTTAATTAAAGCTGTACATGTTACAGCTGTTTACATGGCTACAAAAAAAACCAAAAGCAACCGGGATCTTCCAACTCCCTCATTAATTCTCTAGTCTATCCTCTTGCTAATGATGTGCCACATGCCATAAAAATCTTTTAACAACTTTGTGAATTCGCTAGAATTGTAAATCGAGTCACATAAGGCTAATATTCAAAATTATGATTTAAAAAAAGTATTTTTGCTTAGATGATACCTGACAAACCTATTAAATCTGTTATCTCACGAAAAAGATGGAGATATGAGACAGATTTTACTATAAAATAATAAGGTAAAATCTGTCTCATATCTCTATCTTTTCGTGGGATTTACTTGCAATAAAAAAAGCAAAATTGTATTTTTAACATTTATTTCATAATTCTTACCAGTCCTGCTCAAATTGTTGGCCTCTGTTGCGAATGCAGGCCCGTCATCTGTTTCATATTTGGACAGTTGTTGTACGAAGTCGTATTTCCTCCTTAATGGTATTGAATGCCGTTTCTATGCGTTAACTAGTATCTCCCTAGTTGGAACTTCCGTGGCGTATACCAGCTCTTTGGCACGTCCCCAGACATAAAAGTCTAACGGAGTTAGGTCTGGGGAACGTGACGGCCATGGAATAGGATCATCGCGCCCAATCCACGCATTGGGGAACACATTGTCGAGATATTCTCTCACAGTCAAACGCCAATGCGCGGGACAGCCGTCATTCTGGAATACTATGGGCACACGTTCATTAAATACGGGCACCTCGGCCACTAATTCGGGCAGGTCATTTTGCAGGTATTTCAAGTAGTCATCGCCATTGAGATTATCGGACAGGTAATGCGGTCCGATTACCTGATTCCCAATCACTCCTGCCCAAAAGTTTACACTAAACCTTCTTTGAAAAGATTTCTGTCTTTTAACACGTGGGTTTTCCGTTTTCGTTGTCCAGTGGTGCAAATTTATTAAGTAATCATCCGATGCTTAAGTGGGGAACTCAAACACTTTGCCTAGAGAAAACTGACAGGTTGTGGATGTCAATTCTTTATATTAATCACGGCATGAGTCAGTACCAGGGACCCACTCAAGTGCTTTACGTCACCAAAAAAGTGCGGGTAATTGCTCGACAAAAAACGTCATCGGGCGCCCGGCTTGCATAGTTATAATAAAATTATAAAAATTAATTTACGAGGTTGTGAAGAGGTTATTTGTTAGACTAGCGACTGTTTTGTAAATCTAAAGAAATAAAGAATTTGTTTAAAGTAGTTCCTGCGAATTTATTTGAATGTTATAATTATCACACACACGCCCTCACACACACACCCTTACACATACATACACTCTCCCTCATACACACACACACACGCATCCTCACACATTGTTGTTGTCGTTAATTATTGTTATTATTATTGTTGTTTCATAATAATAACTGAAACTTGAAAACCACTCAAAAACCAAAAAAGGGACCATAATACACCAAATTTTTTTTTTTTTTATGAAAGACTGTCGAATCAATAATAACAACAATGAACGAAAAATAGGAAAATTAAGAAATGTTGACAAGATCAGCAGCACATCGAGCTCGCCCACCACCTCCGTAATCTTCGCTTAGCTCCGTCTCGCCGCCGCCAGTACCCAGTTCCAATGTGAGCGCTGTGACTACACTGGCCGAGGAAGTTGCGTCGAGCTCGAGCGACGAGTAATTCTCCCTGGCCTCGACGCCACCATCTGCTCGTCGACGGAGAGGATGTCGGTCGCCGGACGACCTAGGACTTCAAGGCCCACCGGCCTCTGATAGGGTCCCAGCTCCTGGCGGAAGTGTGCAGTGCATGAGATGGACACGATACTATAGCGATACTATACTATAGCGCTTATACTATGGGGCTACAGAAGTGGGAAACAGTCTAACGGCTTACCGTGTTCGGCTTCGGATGCTCTCTTTTTCAGGTGCTTGAGCCAGTTATCAACATTTCGGCACAACGTCTGCCGAATCAGGTGCGGGTCATCCAGCGTAATCATATGTTAAATGAAACTGTACATGGTCGCCTGCGAAGTGAAATGCAGAGTAGCTATGTCATCGCTCCCCCGTCGTAGACTGTTGTAGTACTACCGCAGTCCAACAGAAGTCATGCCGATGAGGGGAGTGATGACAGGGCTACAAACAAAAAAGTACCCGGTGCAATGAGGAATTGAGGAGTGCTTTGGAGGGTGCGATTCGGGAATATGGGTTCACGTCGTCCGAACATCGGCCACGCTTATCTCGTTTGCTCATACATAACAAAAATAAGGCGCTGGTGGCCGACCTGGATTCGCAGTTATCAAACTATTTTAATGACTGCGAAGACCTCACCAATACTCATCCGATTCTGTACTGCTCGGCTTGAGCGGCATGATCGCTCACGTCAAATTTGCCAATGACTCTAGAGCTATACGGCCGAAACCAGCTCTAAGAGCTTGGCAGTGAATAATTGAGCGCCGTATAGAGGTAAGATGAACGGGGTGTACAGTAGGGTGGAGCGAAACCGAACAAAAATTTTTTTTAAATTTTTTTTCGCATGTCCTGTGTCATTAATAGTTAACCGTATAGCATAGAATTAAGTATACAAAATATCAGGAGCGTGGGACTTCATATTCAGGTGTCGCACCGAGGATAGATAAACAAAAAAGTCAGGTTATACTAAATACTTCTTCTACCCGCTGTTAAGAAGTGTTTTAACTGTTTTCACTGTCATTGTGTGTTATTATTGCGTGCATAATAGCGTACTACTGGACGTACTACATGGCTAGTTGTTGTTTACCCATAATTTCGATAAGATTTTTCACTGTAAAGCTTCAATTCAAACCAATTTCTCGAAAGTTCGAATTTAATATCTACGTTTGTGGCTAGCTAAACCTGTGAAATGCCTTAATTACAGAAAGATATACGTTGTCCAATATTTGGTCTACCTAAAAAAATAAATGTAATAATGTGTTGCCCACGTATTTTGAATTAAAAAAATACTATTTGGGACACGGTGTGATTTAATTGAATTATGTAACGGAAAATATCCTGCAGTTAAAGAACATGTCTTTAAATGCAGGATCTTTTCCATTACATACGTTATTTCTGGTCCAAATAGTTTCTCGGGAAACAAATTGAATGATGTGTCGACAATACAGTAGTCACATTCGAGCCTATTAGTAGAGAGTTGCCGGACGTTGATGTCAATTTATTGAGCACGGATCAAAACTATTTATATGAAATGTGGATAGCTATTTCTCAAGGCACTGCCTCGCTTAACTTAGGAAAGCCAGCTCATTCCAGATGGTTAACTTGCGCAAACAGGGTTCTGCGCTTGTATGTGGGAACCGAAAATCCATCCTCAAACCTGCATGAATTGGCAATTTTTATTATGAAAGTTTACGCACCAACCTGGTTTGATATCAAGACTAAGCCTTCTTGTAAAGCTGGCCCAATCCATATATTTAAAATGGTAAAAAGGTGTTTATACTTGATAAGCGATCTGAAAATAATTGTCTTAAAGACTATTCAACACAATCCATTCTTTGTGCACACAGAAAATGTTTTGCTTGCTATGTCACAAGACGATGCACCAGAAATAAGAGAATTAGCTCTTCGAAGAACTTTGAAGGCTAGGGTGCAGACCAAAGGCAAGAAAGGACGTCAGTTTCAGTTTCGTCGCCTTCTCCACCGAGGAGGACAGCGAGCCGAGCCGAGCCAGCCCAGCAAAGCCGGCCCAGGCAGCCGAGACGCTCGCCACGGAGGGCCACGACCCTGGAGGGGCCGGTCGCAGAGCGACATTCTCGGAGTTGTCGGGCGGGGGGCGGACGCCGCTTGCGGCTACAAGTCGGAGCGGGTGGCCAAATTTGAGGAGGTCGTGGTAGCTGCGATCAGAAATGTGGCCTTGAAGAGGATTCAGTTCTCTAAAGACCCTTGTCCTTGTTGGGTATGACCTTTCATACCCACTGCCGCGGCCTCCATTATGGCGGCGGCGGAGGCCCTTCACCTTCCTACCTTCAGGCCTCCGTCGGACGGAATGTTGGAAATACGTGCGGAGGTCGCCCGATTGACAGCCGCCATGGAGCTTCTCCGAAAGGAGAATGAGGAGCTCCGAGCAGACCTGGCTGACCTCCGGGCAGCCGCCCCCCGGGAAGTGCCGCAGGACGGGGATAGGCAAGGTCGGGCGGTGCCAGTGCCTGCAGAAGACAGGGTTTTGACCCTGGTGCGGCAGGAGCTGGCTGCCTTCCAGAGCCGGTTTTCCGCTCTGGAGGCCGTTGTCCTGCGCCTCCCGCTAGCGGCGAGCCGGCAGGTATCGTTTGCCGCCGCTGCGGCCAAGCCAGTAACGGCAGGGCGGTCGAAAGGCGGGCCAGTACCGGATCCCGCGAAACCGCCCCTGGCTAAGTCGGCGCCGCCCAAGCCCAAGAAGGGTGGGGTGGCTACGCAGGCGGCGAGGGCCCAGACTCAGCGGCGAGATGGCCACCCCTCCCGCCTACTACTGCTCCTTCGGCCGACGCCGAATGGCAAGTGGCCGGAGAGAAGAGGAAGGCGGGTAAGGCATCTAGGGCGGCCAAAAGGAAGGAGAGGCGGCAGCGGCGCAAGGAGCAAAGCGTCGCGGCTAGGCTCCGCGGCCCGAAGTCCGCAGCTGTAGTGATTACACTACAGCCGGAAGCGCAAAAGAAGGGCGTGTCCTACCGCGACGTGCTCTGGTGAGCACGTCGCGGTAGGACACGCCCTTCTTCTCCGCCTTGGTAGACGAGGGCGGCGGTGAACTTGCAGGAGCTAGGCGTCACCAATGGCATCCGGGTGAGGGTCACTGCGACCGGGGCCCGGATGCTGGAGGTGCCCGGTGCGGCGAGCGGCCCAACCGCTGACGCTCTGGCCGAAAGGCTCAGGGCGTCCCTAAATGCGGACGAGGCCCGAGTGTCCAGGCCCACCAAGTGCATCGACATGCGCATTCTGGGCCTGGACGACTGTTTGACGGAGGCTGAAGTGGTGGCCACCGTCGTCAGGACTGGGGGTTGCTCTGCCGAACAGGTGAGAGCGGGCACCATTCGTCATGACCATAAGGGGATGCGAGCTGTTACAGTGAGCTGCCCCGTGTCGGCGGCCAGGAAACTCGCCGGGGAGGGCCAAAGGCTCCTGGTGGGCTGGGTTTCCGCGCAGGTGAAACTGCTGGAACCCAGACCTCTGAAGTGCTTCCGCTGCCAAGTGGGCAACCACGTGGGAGTGCAATGCACCTCAGATGTGGACCGCAGCGATCATTGCTTCCGCTGCGGTCAGCCCGGTCACAAGGCCGGCTCGTGCAATGCCACGCCGCACTGCTTTTTATGTGCGGCAGCTGGCAAGCCGGCCGATCACCGGGCTGGGAGTAAGGCCTGCGCTCCACCCGCCAAAGCCAGGGGCAGGGGCAAACCCTCCGCCACCGCCGTCACCGCTGCACCCGCCGCCACTGCCGCCGTCGCTGCCGCCGTCACCGTCGTAGCCGCCGCAAACACCGTGGCAGGGCCCTCACAGGGGGCTCGGGAGGGGGCTGATATGGAGTGCCAATAATGGCCCCATTACGCCTCCTCCAGGCGAACATCAACCACTGCGCCGCTGCTCAGGATCTGTTGCTCCAGAGCATGGCGCAGTGGTAGATTAACATTGCCGTGGTCGCTGAGCCGTACTTTGTCCCGCCCAGGGATGACTGGGTGGAGGACCTGAGCGGCTCAGTGACCCTAATTTCGTCGGCCGCCGCCGGTACCCCGTCGCTTGAGACAGTCAAGAGGGGACGGGGTTGCGTGGCAGCACGGATCGGGGAGATTGTTGTGGTAGGGGTAGACTTCTCCTCGAACCAAACTCTCGCCGAATTCCACAACTCTCTTGCGGAGTTGAGAGTCGTCGTCGTCGGGTACCATGCCCTCCCCGTGCTCGTACTCGGGGACGTCAATGCCAAGAACACGGCTTGGGGTTCCCGGTATACGGACACACGGGGCAGGATGGTGGAGGACTGGGCTCTGGAGACAGGCCTGGTCGTCCTAAACCGGGGTTCTGTCCCCACGTGTGTGCGGATGCGGGCTGAGTCTGTGGTGGACATCTCGTTCGCCAGCCCCGCTCTGTCGCCGCGTGTCATTGACTGGCGCGTTATCGAGGGGGTGGAGACGTATTCCGACCACCGGTATATCCGGTTTGACGTCTCCGCCCAGAACTCTAGCGCGCTGGTCCGACAGGCCCCGAGTGGTCCGCGGTGGGCGCTGAAGCAGCTGGACCGGGAGCTACTCCTGGAAGCCTCGATCGTGCAGGCCTGGGTGTCATCTCCGGACAGGCCTGCTGACATCGTCGACGAGGCGGAGTGGTTCCGGGAGGCCATGTCCGAGATATGTGACGTAGCACTGCCCCGGGTCCAGCCCGGACGTGCCTGGCGCCAGGTGTACTGGTGGTCGTCGGAGTTAACGTCTCTGCGCAAGGCGTGCGACGCCTGTACACCAGGCACCGCAGGCTGCGTATGCCCCCTCCGGATACGGAAGCCATTCAGGCGGAGCTGTACGAGGGTTACAGAGCGGCGTAGACCGCCCTCCGAGCGGAGATCCTGCGGGCCAGGGGACTGGCCCGTGAGGAGTCGCTGGGGGCTCTGAACAGGGACCCATGGGGACGCCCATATAAGGTGGTGCGGAAGAAACTGACGCAGAGTCTCCGGCCCCAGCTCGTGTAGGGCGTGGTGAGGGCTCTGTTCCCTTCGCGGGGGGAGCATACTACCCCGCCCATGGCTCCGCCTCCTGCGGTGCCAACTGTGGACCACACGACCGACGATGACGATGCTCCTGAGGTGACTTAGGTAGAACTGAGAGTGGCGGTACGTAGGCTGAGTGCCAAGAATACCGCCCCAGGATCCGACGGCTTACCTGGAAAAGCCTGGGTCTTGGCCTTGGAGGCTCTAAGGCCTCGACTAAGAGGGCTCCTAAGCGCATGCTTGGAGGAGGGCCAGTTCCCACTTCGTTGGAAGACGGGGAAACTGGTCCTCATTAAGAAACCGGGGCGCCCAGCGGACTCTCCGTCCGCTTACCGGCCTATCGTACTGCTCGACGAGGTGGGCAAGCTCTTTGAAAGAGTCATTGCAGACCGCCTCGTCGGGCGGCTGGTGCGGGTGGGGCCGGATTTGGCGGAGAGCCAGTTTGGTTTCCACAGCGGGCGCTCTACGGTGGACGCCATCATGCGCGTGCGAGCCCTCACGACGGGGGATGCTGTGGCCCGGGGTGGGGTCTCTAGACATCGCCAACGCCTTCAATACCCTGCCCTGGAGTTGCATCGGGGAGACAATCCGGTATCACCGGATGCCGACCTACCTCTATCGTATAGTCGAGGCCTATCTAACGGATAGGGCAGTTAATTACCCCAGTCACCAGGGAGAGTGGAACCGGCGAGAGATGTCGTGCGGTGTCCCACAGGGATCGGTCTTGGGGCCGCATCTGTGGGACATCGGATACGACTGGGTGCTGCGGGCCGACCTCCCTAGCGGCGTCAGCGTAGTGTGCTACGCTGACGACACGCTAGTCCTGGCGCAGGGGAGGTTGCACCAGTCGGCGGCCGAATTATTGACACGCGGGGTTGCGACAGTCGTTGAGAGGATCCGGCAATTGGGACTCGAGGTGGCCTTGCACAAGTCCGAGGCCATATGTTTTCATGGTCCTCGGAACGCGCCACTGTCGGGTTCCCAAGTAACGGTAGGACGGGTTCACATCGGCATCAAGTCAACGTTGAAGTACCTGGGACTCGCCCTCGACAGCCGGTGGAACTAAGTGGAGCATTTCCGTCGTTTGGCTCCGAAACTGGAGTGGGCCGGGGCTGCCTTGAAGCGGCTCTTGCCCAATCTGGGAGGTCCAAACGCCTTCTGCCGGAGGCACTACGCGGGGGTCGTGCGGTCCATGGCCCTTTACGGGGCACCGGTGTGGGCGCGTTCATTGAGGCTCCGACCAGCCCGCCGGTTCAACGCGTCCCAAAGGGCTATCCGGCTGGTCCGGGGATACCGCACGGTCTCCTGCGAGGCGGCAAGCCTCCTAGCCGGTTTGCGGCCATGGGATCTGGAGGCAAAGGTCCTCGCGTACATTTGGGAGTGGCGCGAGGAGGCGAAACGCCGGGGCGGAACTCAGCTACCGCGAGAAATCGCGGCACAGCGGACAGAGCTCCGGCGGGATCTCATGGCGGCATGGAGAGTGCGACTGTCACAACCCAGCGCAGGGCACGCCACAATTGCGGCGGTAAGTCCCCTCTTTAAGGAGTGGCTTGAGAGGCGCCACGGCGTCCTCACCTTCCGCCTGACGAAGCTCCTCACCGGAAATGGCTGCTTCGGGAGGTTCCTGTTTCGGATAAGGCGGGAGGAAACGCCCGGGTGTTATCATTGTGTGGATCGACCGGAGGACACGGTGGAGCATACGGTGGAGGTCTGCCCGACTTGGGCGGAGCACCGCCGTGTCCTCGTGGCGGCGATCGGCGGCGCCGACCTCTCGCGTCAGGCCCTGGATCAGGCCATGGTACGGAGCGAGAGGGAATGGGAAGCCGTCAGCTCCTTCTGCGAAGCTGTAATGCTCGCGAAGGACGAGGCGGAGCGCGAGAGGGAAAGGCAATAGCTGCGCCCTCGCGCCCCTAGTCGCCGCAGGAGGAGACTCCCTGGGCGTCGGGAGTCGATTGCCGACTCCCGGCCACCGTAGGCGCGGGCTTGTGGACGGCGAGCAATGGGCAGCTCGCCGTCCGGTAAGGACCAGGCCCGGGTCGACGGCGCGTCGTGTTCCACGCGCGCCTCAAAGAGATGTCAGCACCATTGACGGGGTCCGATAGGGCCGATGCCTGCCGGGGTCGCGGATTGTTCGAAACAGTTACCGTGGCCCTGGCGCACAGGCAACTGAAGGAACACGGGTGGGTTTTAGTCAGTAAGAGTCTGACACGCCCTTCCGCTCCGCCCAGAGCGGGAGAGGTCATTTGATGATTTCCCACCCAAAAAAAGAAAGTGCATTTTTTTTGGACTCTTTCTCTATTTGAAACGACTACTCCAATCCATACTAATGCATAGAAAACCATAGAAGGGTGCTATTTGAAATATTTTTCCAAATAACCCCAAAATCAATCTCAAAAAGCCCCAATCATAAAGCATAGGAACAGTACAGTTCGCATCAAATAACTTTGCCGCTTTTGCCGCGATGGTACCTGCGTGGTCGTTTGGGAAGCCTAGCTTCAGAGCGGCAAAGTTATTT
The DNA here is from genome assembly GCA_917490735.1 of Dryobotodes eremita. Classification (NCBI taxonomy): domain Eukaryota; kingdom Metazoa; phylum Arthropoda; class Insecta; order Lepidoptera; family Noctuidae; genus Dryobotodes; species Dryobotodes eremita. The sequence goes on from OU823261.1 coordinate 9,367,524, forward strand.
GTACCTATCTAGCTCGTTAGAGATAGAAAATAGCAACTAACACCACTAAAATCTGCGGAAAACCCACGTATACACAGTTTGATTGGCGTGGTACATACCTTTCTAGATTTTTTGTATCAGGTGAAAGTTATAAACCCACGATAAAAAGCGAAAATTCGAAATTTACAAAAGTATTTACTGCTCCACGTGAAATGTTAAACTAACCGCCAAAATTTTAATTTGACATAGACAATAGTTATTGTGTTGCCGGGTGGCATAAAAATATTCCTACCATTGTCAGATAAAAAATACATGTGATAAAATCTTTTATTTTAGAAATTCCAAATAAGCTCACTATATTCAAAATACCCCATTTTACGGTACATTATTCAAAGTAAAAAAAAAACAATCGGTATCCAAAAAAAAAAACGAATTGAAAAATAACTTTAATTTCGGAAGTCGGTGTCTTTGCTTCTGTATTTTAGTTTTTTGCCACCGACTTCCGAAATTAAAGTTAATTTTCTCTTTGTAGTGTTTTTTTTTTTGTGAACGTAGGTTGTATTTTTTGTAAAAATTATTTTTATTTTTCACTTTTTAGTGGGTCTGTTATTAATTTTTCTAAGTCACAATAGCCTAATTTCAATTGCTCATCACCTTTTACAAAATATTGCTTTTCCCGATGCAGGGACGTTAATTGTTGAGGAGATCTCCTGGTAAAAAACGGTAAACACCTCTGCTGTACTTGCAGCATACCATGTCTACGTGGGATCCTTGATAAGATATGGTATTATATTCTGGGGTAATTCCACCAATAGGAAACTGTAACGGTTTACCAACAGTCGATTGGTCCATGAATCGTTGGTCAACGTTATCTTTGAACCATTAACTTTTTATCCAAAGGACTTTTCACCCACGAACGTTTCGCCAACATAACTCAACGTCAGTGAAAATATCCAAATCACTATACGTGTGCCCATAAAATGTGAGGATTTCCCTCGATTTTCATGGGATCCCCTCATCAAATTCTGACTCGGTGACAATGGGATAACCTCGAGAGCATACCCTTTCAAACAATAAAAGAATTTAAAAAATCGGTTCACAATTGACGGAGAAATCGGTGAATATACATTAAAAAAACATATATACAACCGAACATATATATAACCTCCTCCTTTTCGGAAGTCGGTTAAAAAAGGAGACAAAATTCTGTATAGCCCCTGTAACGGTCAGTTGAACATAAAAAGAAAAAATAAACTAAAATCGTAATCGTAATAATTTCCGAACGTAATGTATTAAATATAATAATACTGCAATAATTTGCTCATAATGAACACGAACACACATTTTTTACGATATCGTTCCATAGTCATAAATTAATAATCTTTTTCAGATCATTATTGAAAACATTTAAGACAAAAGCGTTAGGGTAGCCCGCGAAATTCAAATTTTCTTATGTTTTTTGCAATTTGCGGGTCAGTATCAGGTTGTATTATATTGATCTAAATATGATTCGCGGCCGTAACAATTAATTTGATTAAGTATAGAATTATAATCATAAAAATCATCAATACATCTCTCGTCCATATTACCCTATTGAATGACTATTTCATGAAATAATGGACTTTTAATATAAAGGAGCCTTTAATTTATTTTCACCGAAAATATTTGGTACTTAAGAGGGAGGGCGTACAACGGTACACTCGTTCCTTAAACCCCATCACCGTAGGCCGTCCATCGCAAACTATCGCGTAGTCCGCAACGACAGGACTCGGTGTCACCGGGGCGGTACCTTAATCTACTACAGGGCTTCGCTCTATTGCATCCCAATAGACCCCCCTCCCCTCTCACGATTAGAAGTGTCTATATGTCGACTAGGCATGACGGGTCACCAGCCGATCACTCTGGTGTCGGCCTACCTCCCCCCCACCAATACCTCAGAGAACTTTCAATTACTGACCGATGACCTGACCCTCCTGCTCGGCTTGAGTGACTCCGTTATCATAGCGGGCGATCTCAATGCCAAGCACACCGCCTGGAATAGTGCCATTATCTCTACCCGAGGGAGACACTTGTTCGACCTCAGTCCTCTTCTTAACTTCGACGTCATCGCCCCGATGACCCCCACCCACTTCCCCGCTAACGTTGACCACGCCCCTGACGTGCTCGATGTAGCACTCCTAAAGAATATCAACCTACGGTTGGCCTCTATAGAAGTGCTACAAGAGCTAGACTCTGACCACCGACCAGTCGTAATGCGACTAGCCCCTCGCATAGGTCTCCCCGACCCCGACCAACCCCCCCTCACGAGAGTGGTAACGGACTGGAGGTTAGTAAGCGAACGCCTGAAAGCCAACACGTCCCCCCACTTAGACTCTATCCCCGACCTCTTCGACTCAGTCGCAGACACGACGGCCGCGATCGGCTCGTTCACAGAACACGTACAATCCGTCCTGAACGATTGTTCAAGGGAAGTTCCAGCGATAGATGACTATCGCTGGAAATTGCCGGACGATGTACGTGAGCTGTTGACCGAGAAGAACGCGGCCGTCCGTGCGTACAGCAACTTTCCCTGCTCCGCGAACCGAACCCACATGCGCTACTTGCAGCGAACTGTAAGGAACCGCGTGGCGGAAGTACGTAACGCGGGCTGGGACAAGATGCTGAGCGAACTAGAGCCCACCCACCTGGCATTCTGGGAGCTTCAGAGGAAACTCAAATCCCGAGAAGTAGCCCCCATGCCCCCCCTGACCCGCCCTGACGGCACCGTCGCCTTCGACGATGCCGACAAGGCCGAATGCCTCGCCGATAGTCTAGAGGCCCAATGCTCGCCCAGCACTCAACCAGTAGACCAGGCCCACCTCTCTGAGGTGGAAGCCGAAGTCGAAAGGAGAGCTTCCCTCCCCCCCGTAGAAGACCCCGAGTTTCCTCTGCCTCCCGTCACTCCCGACGAAGTGCACGATCTCATAAAGGGTCTCAAGCCCCGCAAAGCCCCCGGTTCGGACGGCATCACCAATAGGGTGATACAGCTCCTCCCCGCTCATCTGATCATGCTCATGACCACCATCTTCAATGGTGCCATGAGCAATAACATCTTCCCCCAATCGTGGAAACAGGCCACTGTCATTGGTATTCCCAAGCCAGGCAAGCCCAAATCCGCTCCCTCCAGCTACCGCCCCATCAGTCTGCTCAACGTCCTCGGCAAAATCTATGAGAGGCTTATTTATAAGCGTCTCAGAGACTACGCCGAGACGAAGGGCCTCATTCCCAACGAGCAGTTCGGTTTTCGAACCCAACACTCGTGCGTGCAACAGGTCCACCGGATCATCGAACACATAAGCGTCGGTTTCCAACGCGGTTCTTTGACCGGTGCCGTGTTTTTCGATATAGCGAAAGCGTTCGACAAAGTCTGGCATGACGGCTTATTATATAAGCTGTACAAACTTAAAGTGCCAGATCGTCTCGTGCTCATCTTACGAGACTTTTTGTCGAATCGCACGTTTCGCTATCGCATCGAAGGAGCGCTATCCTCCCCCCGCCCAATCCGCGCCGGAGTCCCTCAGGGCTCCGTGCTCGCCCCCCTCATTTTCACGCTATTCACCAGCGATATCCCCAAAAGTAGAAAGGCTCAGTTGGCTCTGTTCGCAGACGATACGGCCATTTACTACACCGGCTTCGGCCGCGACTCGATCTCTCGCATTCTCCAAACCTCAGTCAACCAGCTCGGTGACTGGTTTAGGAAGTGGAGAATCGAAGTCAATCCCGATAAGAGTCAAGCGGTGTTCTTCTCGAAACCGCGACTCAGACCCCTCCTTCCCCGTCCGCTGACCATGTACGGCAAGCCTATCCCTTGGGAGAAGCGAGCCAAATACTTGGGCGTCGTCCTCGACCAGCACCTCTCCTTCTCGGAGCACATAAAGCAGGCGCGCTCGCGCGCCGCTTTCGCTCTCGGTAGGCTCCACTCCGTCCTGAATGCACGCAGCAAATTGTCACTTAGGTGCAAATTGCGCATTTACACAGCGTGCATTCGCCCCATCATGACCTATGCGAGCGTAGTATTCGCACAAGCGAAGCCCCATCACATCCATAGGATGCAGACCCTCCAAAACCGGTTCCTCCGCAGGGCGACCGGTGCCCCTTGGTTCGTTCGGAACGAAAGTCTCCATCTCGACCTTAAAATCCCGACCATCAGTCAGTTCATGAAACGCCTATCTAAGCGTTTCTTCGACTCCGCCGCCACTCACCGCAACCCTCTGGTTGTCGCGGCCGCCAGTTATGTCCCCTCCCGAATCAGTCACACCCGCCGTCCCCGGCATGTCCTAGTCGACCCCGATGACCCCATAACCCTCCTCCAGGAGAGCAGTAGGGCCACAAGTACAGTGCACAAACACAGACCGCCATCGTTCCGACCTCGCCGACGAGGTCCCACGCGACGACCCCCCCGCATCCGTTCCCCCCGTCCCCAGTCCGATGAGGCCTCAGCCCGCGCCGTAGCTGAGCCTGTAGCTTTAAATTCCCCGTTTAATAATCATGATACTATAAACCCTTTGATCCAGCCCGTCCCCAATATCGCGCTGCCCTCTCCCGATGACGCCCTAAGCCGAGGTCCGTACCCCACAGGGGGTGCCCTTAGCGTGCGGTCATCTATCATTTAAGTTTTAGTTTTAAATTTTTCCGCTCCTGGCTGGAGGCCTTTTAGAGTAAAATCCGAAAGGCAACCACAGGACAGACCGGTTAAGCAGCCACGACCCCCAGTGGTCAAAACTGCGAGTTGCCCTTCCAAAAAAAAAAAAAAAAAATACGGTACACTAGCGTCACTCCTTTAAAAAAATATTATCTCATGACTGAGAAGGATATATGAATAATGGCTTTTATGGACCCTCGGTAAGTGTGTGTAGAACTTTCTAATACCATTTATAAAGTTTTATATTGAGACACGAAGCAACAAAATTCAATCTAAAGAAAAACGGCCACATTCCTCTAGATCGTATTTTGTTGCTTCGTGTCTCAATATGAAACTTTATAAAATGTATTAGAAAATTCTAGACACACTTACCGAGGGTCCTTACAAGCCGTTATTCATAATTCCTTCTCAGTCACGACTTCACAAGATACTATTTGTTTAAGGTAGTGGCGCTAGTGTACCGTTGTACGCCCTCTTAGGGAATGTTAATCCATATTTTAGGAAACTAAGGTTGTTTACATTTTCATATACGCGTTAACGGCACAGGTTGATATTTTTCACGGAGCACCTTACTCAGCGAAAACGATTTGGTTATAACTCTGATAAAAATCGATTACAATTAATCAGCTTTTAGAAATGTCCTGTTACAAAATCCCGTAGACTAGCATTCTCTATCTACGCAGTCAGCGTATCTAGAACATTCTTTAGATCTACAGTCCATTCATAGTTATTTTGACGCAGAGAGCTGCAATCACAGAACACTAGCAACCGTCTAACAACCCAATAGCAACTTTATTGTTGTAACGTTTTTATAGATCATTGTGAATTTGACAGATTTGTCAATGGCAGCAACCCAACAGCAATATATTGAAACGGAAATAAAGATCACTGTGATTTTGACAGTGATGCAAACTCAGAGGTATAGTGCAGCAAACAAAAAATAATATAATGAGCAAGCGTATCTTGCCCGCTGGCTTTTATTGGAACTAACGAGATTACTGTGCAAAGTGACAAAGTCTGTCATTCTTAGTTTACCGACAGCGCCAACGTCACCGGTTAGATGGGCTTGCTGCACTATAAAATAACTGTGAACGGACGGTACGCAAAATCCATTACCCTGACCACAGAGTAAGGGTAAACGTCTAATTGGACCGTTGGGTGACTAATACGGTATACCCACACTTCGCGACTGTCCGCATGTGCATAGCATAAGAAGAACATAAATAATAAAATCTAATAAATGAAATTTATTTTGGCTTGTGTTTAAACGCCTACCAGAAAAGTAGCTATTTTACTACCAAAAAATTCGACATACTCACCAAATTGTGTCCGCCAGAATGGATAAATGCTCACCAAATTGTGTTTCATAAAGTATTGTAGAAATGAACCTATTTTCCTTTTTTGTTTATAAGATGTAGTCGACGGACCCCGCAAAGCGGGGCTCCTACATCTGGGTGGTTTAAAAAAAAATTACCTAACCTGTCAGAGTCGAGGTGCCCCAAGTTCCGAGCTCGCTACGCTCGCTCTTGCATTCTATCCCACCTTTGCATTTTGAAGCAAACTTATTTTTGGAGAGCAACTTAAACAAGATTTGGTGAGCATTTATCCATTACAGTAGTATTATAGTACGCAAAAAGAATATAAATACAACACGTACAATTACTCTGATTAGTGTATAATTATTTTGGAACTTAAAACGTTGTTCTTTAGGTACGTCTGTATAGACTGGGTTTATTTTATTTGACGTCAACATATTTTACTTGGTACCTTAGTCTTGGGGTCTAACAATTATTTTATTTATTTACTTATTTATTTGGTACACCAACGGCAGTACATACAAAAAATTAAAACGGGACAATAACGTTATAAAAGTACTGGTATGTATGCCTGTTATAGGTATACAGAGCATTCACCGCAAAACAACATTGTAATAATTTTGGTGAGCATTTAAATTGTAGCCATTTATTTTTATCAAATTACAAAATGTAAAAATCTATTTTATTTTCTACCGTCTCGGAGAAATACTAATTCTTCCGTAAGCTCATGAGCTGAACTGGTAACACTGCCATTCCGGGACCAGCGAGAGTGAACGACGAAAAGCTAGGGAAGTGGCCAGAAGTGGCTAAAGTAGTTTTATTTTATTTATGAATGAAATGATCTACTGTACATATTATTTTTTTATTTGAGCTGCAAGCTATTAACTTATTGAGATTATAGAAACCAATACTAATTTGTGTTAAGTTTACCGAGTTATAGTTAACTCTTCATCTTCACAGCCGCTTGGCCCGGGTTATTGACGTTTATTATAAGCATCTACTTAGAATTTCAGCTTCCGAATATTGTTTGTGTACGCTATTTGTGGGCGTGTTGTCTAGGTATGTAGTGAATAGTAGGTACCTACGTAAAGAATTATTGAGTATTGTGAAAAAAGTGAAATTGTGATAATCTATTAGTCTGATATGTGTTACAAATTGGTATTGATGTGGCAAACCGGATTGCACCAAGTTGGAGAAAACGTGACGCTCTTTTAAGGTCAGTAACAATTTATAATGATCAGGTATGTCGAATAATTAATTTACACATTCTTAAAGTATAAATCCACAAAACTACTACTTACAGATTTGAGTAAACCTGTATCTATTTAGTCAGAATTATTTTAATACGAATATGCAGGTAATTTTGACAGAATCACTCACTACACTTTATTTGTTTTTGAACCACATTATTATACCTACCTAAATAAGGCAGTTTGATAGCACATAAAACAAAAAAGAAAATAGACTATTTCATGACAAATGATTATCAATACATACTTGGTAGCTTGGTAGTGACTAGTACCTACCTTTAGCTATAAATTTATACCAAACCTTGTAAAATCTGCTTTACCTTATTTTTTGGCCATAATTTTAAATTTTCATAACATCCATTAACAGATAGGTACATTTCTTAACAATTAAAAAACTTTCCTTATTATTTATTTGCAAACTTAGTAAAATAACCAAAAGAGTGGTCTAAATCACACTTAAAAAGTAGGTGCTTACTTATTTTTCACTATTGAAAAGCTATGACACACATTATTGATGTAAGTTAGGAGAAAATGCTGCCTCAAATAATAATATCCCAGAAAAATTAGATTTTGTCTGAAAAGGTAACAATTTTGAGGAATACTGAGGGATTATATTTATTAGGCGTTAGGTACTGCCCACAAAGCTATGAAGCTGTGCCAATTTTGTATTACTGCCACCTAGTTGGGTTAAGGATCATCAAATTTATCGGATTATACAGTTTTGGCTGTTTTGCTTTAAGACATGGTTTTGTTTGTTGGCTTTCTATTGAAATGTGAAAATAAAATTTAACTAATTAACCTTCAACTGTGATTTGCAATAGTTTATTGAAATAGTTACATACTTATGGACCCTAACTTAAATTATGTAAAAGACATTTGAATACCACAACCAATGCCTGACAATCTGTCATGTCTATGATCACAATACACACAATCAGCCTATAAAGTTTTGAATGCTGGGGCACAGGCCGCCTCTCTATGAGAGGGAGTGGGCCGTAATCCACCACGCGGGCCCAGTGCGGGTTGGTAATATCACGTCTTTGAATTTTTTGGTTCTAAGACATGCTGGTTTCCTCACTATGTTTTCCTTCACCGTTTTGAGAGCAAGGATGATGAAATTAAACACAAAGTGTCTGCCTGGGTCCAAACACGTGTTATATAACTCGTAAGTCGGGGCCGATACAACTGGGCCACCACTGCTGTCCCACACAACACAATGAGTGATTATTTAATTTGGACAAATACAAATGTGGGTTAGAAAGATCTTTTTCTATTTGTTGTGTACTCATGCTGAAAATCTACTAAACCAACATACGGTTAGGCACAGCACAGCAACATGTTACCAATATTATAATTAAATATACTGATATTGAATTATAATATAATACCTAAATGATATTCATCAGTAAATATTATGGTGCAGATAATTCTTGATTTAAGTTTATTTTTATTTATAAGTTGACCTCCTCTTACAAAACACTGCCTATGTGCCTATTAAGTACTTACATGTACATATTCTAACAACAAAACAGATTGGCCTTATCACATACGAAAATACTTGTTTTTAAACTATTTATATAGAATGAAGCTCAGTTATTAATTTGAATTCTAAAACAGACACATTTTTTAGTACAACTCATACTCACATAACAACCGCCTGTATTCCACGAAGGGTTAGGCAGAGGCGCACCTATAGTACACCCACATTTTGCCAGTTATGTTTAAGCCCCATGTAACAGGGGGCGAGCCTATTGCCACCAACCAAGGACGAATCCAGACTCCGGGCTGCTACTGACAAATTCCAAATGGAAAAATCCAATAACAGTTTACTTAATTTTTATGGTGTACATAATAAAGAGTATTCTATTCTATTCTTATTCTTATGCTATTGTAAGTAGCAATTACTCAAAAAGTTAAAATAAAAAAAAAGGCTAGAATATGGTACATAAGGTGTTATAGTAACATATCCTGCGATAACATGGCATGCAAATGTATTCACAATGAGCGATGTCAATTAATCTTAGTTACAAATTACAGATTCTATTGATTTGTCTTCTAAATAGTCCTTAATAGTATAATATCTTTTAAATATTAATATGTAGAAAAGTATTTTTTTAAACATTGTCAGCGGCAAGTCTTGAAAACTATTTGGTAAAGGATTGTAAATAATAATGGACATGCAGTATACATTTTTCTTAAATAATTTTAGTTTTATTGTGGCAGCCGAAGTCCATCTTTATGCTGTGTTTGGCTATTTGGCCTGTCAGTACTAATTTCAAATAAATTGTAGTTTTTCTTAACAAAAATACATATTTCAAAAATATATAAACAAGCCTGAGGTAGAATTTAAAGTTTTTGAAATAGTGGCTTACAGCTGTTTAAAAAGTGAGATCCACAAATTGCTTGGATACATTTTTTTTGAGCTTTAAATACTCTGTCAAAATCTACTGAGTTACCCCATATTAGGTATAATGTCGTATCTAAGTACGAATAATTTATAACCATGGGAAGCCAGCATTGCAGTATCACAGTTTACTGTTCGTCTAATTATTTTCAAGGCTATAAAACTATCAATTTTTGTAAGAATTTTATCTATGTGTGTTTTCCAATTGCAATTTTTTCGACCGTTATACCCACACATACACGTACGTTATACATACACAATTATCGACAGTGATTAAGTGACAACAGTCTTCTAAAAACATTTTCCCCCGTTACTGCCCACTGCACACTGATCTGAAAAATCCACCCTGTAGTTATATACATACAGCGCTCAGTCTTTATTTTTGATGACTAGACAATTTTTATAATAATTTTCAATATTATTTTATCTTATACTAATATGTCTTACATACAGTACTGTTGTAAAGATTATAATGCACATACACATTCAATATTTTCGTCATTTTCACGTGACATAATTTGTGTTCCAGTATTAGTACTTTCTCACAGTATCAATATCAACTGATAAGTTATCGTATCTACATGTTTGTATCTTCTAAGCATACAAATAAAGTAGGTGACAGGTAAAGGTATAACATCTATCGATACAATACGGGTTGTTCGTAGTTTGCGTGCTGTTGAGAGGGGTTGTGTCGTGCCCAAGTGGTGGGGTACGGAACTACGGACGCGGCGCCCTCCGGGCACCGGTCCGCCCTCCATCAACGACCCTCGACTCGATTCACAACGACTAGGTACTCGTTAGCTAGAGCGACATCGCCGTGCGTTGATAACTGTCGCACTGTCGCCAACTGTACGTATAAAACGAACGATCATTGCACTTTAGTCAGAAACAGATAAGATAGTTATACATTACCTATATCAGAAAGCCTTAGTCATAAAATCTATGTCACCTATAATCTGTGCCCTAACCTACCTAGCTTACCCATTGCACATTTACCTAGGTATCTACATTTAGGTACACATAATTATACGAAGTGCAATAATAAATATTTTGTAGGTACTTACGAAGAATACTTTTCGACTGGAGCGAATATTCGTACTATTATAAATGCGAAAGTAACTCTGTCTATTACATTTTCACGCCTTTATGGCTGAACGAATTTGGAAATTAGCCACTCGGGTAGACCATAACCTGGGTTAGGAGTTAGGGCATAGGTAAGGTTGCCAACTCAGTTGATCAGAACCGGGAGGTAAAATAAAGTAATAAAAATTAAAAATCTTTTCTTTGAAGGTGTATTTTTTTACACTGCGAGCAGCTTGTAATACATTTTGATTACAAACAATAAAATCATAGATTGAAATTCGGGCCAGCCGTTTAGCTGTGAAAGCGTAGGTAATAAACAAACTCACATTCGCATTTATAATATTAGTTAGGATAGGATAATGCGCACTATTTTGGAAGTAAATGTACCAAAGTAAACATACACACATTATTTAGATTCATGGCTAACACGGTATTTTTGTCGTGCTATTGTATTTCTTTAAGATAAAATGAAAATCGATTATATCTCAGAAAGTGCACGATTGTGGCACCATGTGTCTTTAGACAAAATGTGTCACTTAATAGATAGATAGATACCAATTATAGAAATGACTATACGAAAAAAGGCGAAACTCAGGCTGTGGGGGAGTTTAAGTGTTCATTTCCATACTAAGAAAACACTTTATCGTATTTCTCCTGATATATGAGTCCAATTAGAAACAGTCTAAGAACAACATGTGTAGATTTTTGATAAAAGAATACGATAGTATCTTTTTTTATATCAATTTTGATGCCCATGTCCAACTTCTCATATGGGGACGACCCACTGTGCGCCGGCAAAGTCCTGGAGATTTTAGCTGCGTTCCTGGAGCCGGGAGATTTTAAAATCGAATGCCTTTTTTCAAATGAATCCCGGAATTCCGGGAGAGTTGGTAAGCCTAGGTACTGACCATGCTGTCTTACTTTTTATGCCAGTGGTTCGGTCCCGTGGGATATTTTCAGATCTGCACGCGGGCGAAACCGCGGGCAATAGCTAGTCAGTTATACATAATTATAGATATACCTACTGATGCATAATTTTAATCAATAGATACTATAAAAAAATAATGTTCAGTTCGTGAAGCCTGTGTCACGTCTTTTGCGGGTATAAAGTGTTTTTGTACACCACACACGACGAATATGAAATACAATCAACCTGGTGTAATAAGCACCTCTGTCGACCTCTTCGGAGATTACAGGCGTGATGTTGTATTATTTCAACCAAACAAAAATAAATGATTTATGTTGATCAGTATCACAGACAAGCATCCATGGAAGTATCATATGTGTTCAGTTCTTATTAATACAGCCTTCAAACCACAATGACCGCAACTAATCTTTTATGAAAACAAGTACTACATGTTAGTATTTTTAGTTTTTGTTTTGTTTATCAAATTAGATAAGAGAGGTATTGTACGTCTCATCCGGATGTTTTTTTTTATCAAAGTTGACGTACCTAATTACATACGCAATACGTAATTATACCCAAAATAACCTAAATACAGTGCAGATGTTTACACTCGTAGATATGAGTAATATACGTTTACCTATTACTGCCAATACCTATAATATCGCATTAAATGCACTTATTTTTATAATTATGTGTAAAATATTTGTCAAGTATGCATGATTACTGTGAACTGATATAATATTATGTACGTTTTAAGTTCAGTACCTTAATTACGTAACACACTTTAAATTACAATCCGACGGTTTTAAAGGAAATTCCTAAATCCATTGCTTCTTATGTTGGAAGAATTCGTCTGCTCACCAATGTAAATAACGCTTTGAACGAGGCTGAGTTATCTAAATGAAAGACATTGCGGTCGATTGCCATTTTATGTTTGTTACGCATAATTACCCCGCCAGGTTACAATAAAAGTTTTCGTATATTGTCTTTTTACACACTGTGTCTGTTTCTTATCCAACTCTCTTGTAGTCCTGTCGCCTGTCCTGTCCTGTTGAATTAAGCAGTACCTTTGTGCTCTTCTTTATGTATGTTTCTCTAATCTGTATTTTATGTGTAGGTAGGTACATGAATAAATAAATAAATACCTACCTAAACGCCGGAAAACACGCGCACCAATGTTTTATTTCAAAACAAACGTGTGTGTGGCTATGGTGTTTGTTGCTTAGTAGGCGGTGTACGTACCTATATGGGATTTTGGGTTTCAACGCCAAGCCTATAAATTAGCAAGTCAGTGACCCCTTTTCACGCTATTACCTCCGGTACATTTTTAAATTAAGGCTCTTACAAACAGGCGCGACACGCGACACGATACAAAGGCACCGCCTGTCGCGCGACGAGCGGTGAAGCGGGGGCGGGTCGCTAGTTCCATATAAGTATTGAACCTGCTCACAAAATTTTACGAGAATCTGTTGAGATTTGCGACCTGTAGAGGAGAACAACCGTCCGCCGGACATTCGGACATATTGTATACGAAAGCATTTTTGCCCAAGCTGAAACGGAGACGTTTCGCGCTTGCTCGGCCAAAAACCATTTACAGGCACTTTTGAATTGTAAAGGAGTCGGTCAGTCAGAAAGTTGAAGCTAATTGCTCATTCCAAATAAGTAATAGGTTCCTATGGAGAAGAACGGGCTAGAAACTCCATCGACACTCTTTTAAATCAAAATACCTATATCAGTTCACGTAACAGTCAGTAACACGTCAGTCACGTAACCTTTTATTGGATGTAGGCCTCTTCCAAAAGGGGGTTAGCAAAACAAATAGACTAAAGTTACCTGATTGCGTTAATTAGTCACCACTTAGTGAAGTGGTGACTTATGTAACCAGTGAGTTACGAGGGTCATTCAATAAATACTTAGCCTACAAAAAGTAAACGAAAATTTTGGAAAAGTGGCAATTTATTTTTCAACATAGTCTCCTTTTAGTTCGATACACTTAGCCCAGCGATGCTCCAACTTTTTTAACCCGTCCGAAAAATAGTTTTTGTCAAACTCTGCAAAATAGGCCTCCGTGGCGGCGATGACCTCCTCATTCGATCCATATCTATTCCCGGCGAGTGATTTTTTCAGATTAGGAAACAGAAAGAAGTCACAAGGGGCCAAATCTGGAGAATACGGTGGATGGGGCAGCAATTCGTAGCGTAATTCGACCAATTTGGCCATGGCAACGGCAGACGTGTGAACCGGTGCGTTGTCGTGGTGAAACAGCACTTTTTTCTTCGCCAGATGGGGTCGTTTTTTCTTTAATTCGGCGTCGAATCGGCCTAATAAATCGGCATAGTAAAGCCCTGTAATTGTTTTACCCTTCTCGAGGTAATCGATGTAGATCACACCTTGTGAATCCCAGAAAACGGTGGCCATAACTTTTCCGGCCGATTTTACAGTTTTCGCCTTCTTTGGAGCACGTTCCCCGGTCTGGATCCATTGTTTTGATTGCTCCTTGGTCTCTGGTGTGTACCAGTGGATCCAGGTTTCATCGACGGTCACAAAACGACGCAAAAACTCCGCTGGATTCATCTTAAACAGCGCCAAACACGTCTCCGATGTGGTCTCACGGTTGCGCTTGTTTTCTGGTGTGAGTAAACGCGGCACCCATCGCGCCGACAGCTTTCTCATGCCGAGTTCCTCGTGAAGAATATGATGCACTGTTCCTTCTGAAATGCCTACAGTCTCAGCTAGCTCCCGAACCTTCAATCGGCGATCTGCCAATACGAGATCATGGATTTTTTTAATGTTTTCCTCCGTAGCAGCTGTTTTCGGTGCACCTGGACGTGGTTCATCAAAAACCGACGTACGGCCACGTGCAAACTCGTTGAACCAATTCTTGACGGTGGCCATCGATGGAGAAGAGTCACCGTACACAGCATCCAAGCGCTCTTTGATTTCGATGCGCGTTTTCCCTTCCAAAAATAGGAATCGAATCACCGAACGATATTGCTCTTTTTCCATTTTTGTAAAACCGATCGACACGTTCGCTTCCATAAGTTGTCAAATTAAAACAAATGAAGGGATTGGAATGAAAATTTGAAAAAAGAATTAAAAAAGAATGTGCTACACTGTGGTAAAACTCTTTTGAAACTACAGCGCCCTCTGGCGATGAGGCTAGGTACTTATTGAACGCCCCTCGTACATAGGTACCAACAATATGCTAAGGAACATTGGAATTATTGAACATTTTGATGAAAATTGGTCACTTTTTTCATAACATTATTTCATGGCGTATTATTAGATGCCTGAAGGGTGTCATTTAACTTCGTTTACCTATGCATTCCAGCACTGGCTATCAGTAATTACTTAACATCGTTATAATAGGGAGTGATTGAAATCATTTGTACCTCCTACATTTAACAATTAAAAGAAATCGGATATAGTAGCAAAAAAAGACACGAAATACAGTACTTAAAACTTTATTTACCTACATATTTCTAAAGGCTCCTTCAAACTACTGAAATGAAATCGAGTAAGCGCCAGACGTAGTGCGTATTAATACGCGGTTTGGTGTTTTCAGCTATTCCAAAACAGAGTGTATTTAATCGCAATGAGTGCTAAGTCTAATTGTTATGACTGTCCTGAGCTATAGTTAGCTATTTGAATATCCACTTGAAGCAAATGTAGTCGCGGGGAGGTCGCTAGTTATTTCCGCAGCTGCCCCAAAAACGATTCGAATAATCTAACACATGTGTCTTAAATTAAAGCATTACTTATGCATAAGTTCATAAACCGTTCTTCATCATAAGCACTCAAGCTCTCCCCTGCGTAACAAAATATTTTTTCCGTGAATACTTTCCAAATATATGTATATACGGAAAACCTTACTGTCACACGTAGAAAGTAAGGATAGTACAACCAAATACAACTTATACACTGTGGAAATTATTAAAATTTATCATGTTATAGTAAACAAACTACGAGTCTACAACAAGTCCTTTTTGCTGTCTTGCAAACTGCGCGGAAAATGTACCAAGTCCTTCGGGGACACTACCCTAATTAGCGGGGGCGGGGGCGGAGGCAAGGGTAATTTTATATTTGCAAAATGAAAGTGCTAACACAATATTTAAGATGCCACTTGCGCTAGTGCGCTACCTATAGAAGCTGAAGGAGTATCTAACGTAGCTGACCATAAGTTGAAGGCAGACTATGCGTTCAACTTAATTCTGATTAGCGTACATAATAGGCTAGTTTAGTATCCTAGGTTAGTTGAATAGTAACACGATAACACCCCGTCTTCCTTATTTATTTCAAGCTCATCTTGTGCAGCCATTGTTCTGATCGAAAACTTTATAATGAAGATTAGAAACACTAAACTTTTTACAAAACTTCACTCTTTTCTCTTTCTTCTGTTGTAAAGGCGACTCAGCAGTACCTGTAACATGGAGACCTTTGCCCCAGTATCATTCAACTTCTCACGTGGATGTCGTAAGAGGTGACGCCGGTGTATGTGGAGGGAAAGGGTAGCAGCGTCCCTAATTCAATATGTGAGGAAAGAATACGGTGATTGATTATATTACCAACCAAAAGAATTGCATAGCGTCGCAATTAACTAAGAAGAAAAACCACATTGAATATAATCTCGATATTTCTCTGCATTTTCTGAACAGTTTGAACCTGAAATGTTTCTGGTATTACCTCCCTAAATGGATTAATGAGCATGATAGAAATGTTCCATCGACGATCCTCACCCACAACGTGAATTAAGCAATAGATTTTTTTCAACAGTGTTGGCGACCTTGTCGTGGCAGCTGGTAAGGTGTGGTCGGCTCACAGCTTCCGTGTAGCACTGGTAACCCAAATTGCATGTTTCAGATGGAAGAGCTTGCGCGGCGAGCGGGCGGCGGCACCCTGGCGTCGGGTGACACGCGCTACGCGGTGCTTGGATCATCTAATGAGCATCCATTTATCCGGTATGTAAGCTTTTGTGCATTCATATAGTATGTAAGGACCTGAACAGCAATCACGCCATTATAATTCGTGACGTTTAGTCCAGAGTGTCGAGCGAGAGTACACAGCGACGAGCAGCAGTAGACTGAGCTTGTATGCTTAGTAGTGCCGATGTCGAAAATAAGCGCGCAGTTAGACTATTTCAGAGTCTAGTGACATCCTCATGTATTGTCTGGCAAGGGTAAACTGACTTAAACTACATCAAAGTTTTATCATTTCTTTTGGAGTCTATATTTTACAAACCCTTTTAAACATAGTGTCAGTAGCAAAAGTTAGGGCTTGGCTTGGTACTACCTACTCAGTACGGTACGACTTGAAGTTATCTACTGAACGCCCCTAATCTGATACTTCTATCATTGCTGAGATGGTTTAATTGTCGTCTTTTAAACTACAAAACATATCGTTAATTTGCGAGAAGCTAGACATAATTCAAAAAGAGCAATTTTTGGATATGATGATTTAAAAAAAGTAGTGGAAAGAGTGCGACGAATCATAAACTCACATGTTTCTAGCTCCCTCATTTTTTGGTTTTAGCGTAACGTCGTTTGTGTAGCAAAAAGAATACAATTTGCTGCGCGTTCACCTGTATACTTAACTCAAAATTGCTGATTTTTTTGTTATATCACCCTTGTTGCCAATGAGCGATATGCTTACGAGTTAATCTTAAATTATATTTGCCTATAAAATGCAACTTTTTATCCGACTGCAAGGAAAAGGTTATGTTTTTCGCGCGTATCTTGTATGTATGTAATATTCTTTAGTACTTACCTCATATCTTTCAAACCGCTAGACGGAATTATATGTATAACAAAGACATCGTTAGATACATCTTGAGCGCCCAAGTGTTCTTAAGTAAGTTTAAAAAAATAAAACGGCTTTGAGATGCCATTCTTTGGACTAAAAAAAATTAAATTGTTTCGAATACTGCAATATGGGTACCAAATTAAAGGGCTCATCGTGAGTGAGCATTTAATAAAAGTATATCATGATCATGACCGTAGTACTAAATAAATAAAAAAAAGACATCAATAAATAAAAAATTAAAAAACAAAAAATCCTGCCTGCGTGAAAAGACAATCAATGTAAAATCAACTAAAAGGACCGAAACAAGATCAAACATTAACGGTAAATTGAAAGCATATCGATGGTGGTCCTTCAAAATTGTATGCAGCATGATAACATGCAGTCGGAGGCATAGAATTGAATGATAAGTTAAATCATTTAATGTCACTGTAAGTATACCTCCGACTGTGTGTTATCATGCTGCATAAAATTTTGAAAGACTACCATATATCTGTTTTAAAGCCGTTAATGTTTGTTATTGTTTCGATTTCTTTCGTTGGCTTTTTTTTATTATTGAATTTTTTATCTCGTTTCGGTCCTTTTAATTGTTTTTACATTGATTGTTTTTTTTTTATGCAGGCGGGAATTTTTTGTTTTTTTATTATTATTTTTGTTTTGCTAATATAAAGAATAAAAACTTAATGTATATGGATGAAGATAAGAAAACAAACGTCCAAAAGCGCGTTGGGTTGACTACGCATGATGGAACCGGGAAATCTGGCAGAAGTGGCCTGTACTACTTTGTATAGGCCTCCCCTTTCTATTCAGCCCGGAATCACCCACAGCTAGCAGTTGATAATTCCGGCTTGAAATGATGATGATAAAGAAAACAAACAAACATTTTACCAATTTATATGAGGAATGGCTAAATAAATAAATAAAAATGTAAATAAAAGCTTTTATTTCAGACTATTTCAAATCCATAGAATGTTAGTACAGTAAAACTTATGTATCGAGTGCTAGTAGATAGTTAAAATAACATTATAATTAATAATTTCCTAATATTTGTATTAAATGGTATGTGTAAACATCATTAAGCATAACTAGCGCAATTATCATTTGGCCATGCTGTTAATAATTCTTTATGATAGCCATCAGTGTCGACGCAGTAGTACACGTCTCCCACGTTCTGGTTCGGCTGGTAGTTGCCGTTCGCGAGGCAGGTCTCGGTCACCGTCATGCCACGATCAGGGAAGTACACCATGGTGTCTCGCGCACAATCTGTTCAAATCATAGCTCAGTTAATAATGCAAACGGGTTCCGCTGGTTCCATACACTGCTATTGGACCACCATGAGAAATTACCCCATTTTTTAATTGTGTTATTTATCAGACGTAAAACTCTTATGTTCTAGCACCTAATGAAGTTGGCAATGGTAAGAACAACCATATACCAAAGGCTTCCATTTCAAGGTTTAGCTAACAATAAAATACTTGTTCAATCGTTTCGGACTTATCGGCAAAGGTGTGGTTCACGGTCAATTAATTTCTCATAACTGTCGCTATGAAATGTGTTGAGAATTTGAAATATAAATTAACATAAAAAGAATAGATAGATTTGGATCATAATCTTAATAACAAGTGTCATACCCATAGTCATAATACACGTGAACTTCTAACTGTTAGAATCTGTCATGGTAACAGAGGCTTGCCGCATTCGCAATTAATACCACATCATTGAATATAAATTGACATAGGTACATAATAAGAGTGGCACGTGCATTGATCAATACACCTGTCAGAGGGCAGCTTTTGTTGAATTAATTGGTAAATTGTGTTAGTCTCCGCATTCCAGCTGAATGGTAGGATGGGTGGGACCGTACAACGTATCGGGAACAGGGTCACGGCCGACAACCGGTCGTGGTGGCACAATGCGAATGAGCCATGCTAACGGTACGCCGATGCCCTCCAGCCTATCTTGTTTTATGTGCATGTAGTCAAGTTAGTATATGCAAATAGACGAAATTAATCAATAGATGAAACAGATTAAAAAAGCAAAACAAAACATACTACTAGTAATTTTGTGAAAGTCGGTAGTAATAACGTTACACACAATACCTATGTCTTCATTCATAAATATTGTCTTTTATAAGTAGATTCAGCATAGGGCCATTTCAGTATGATTGATTGGCTGTGTAATCCAATTTATTGAAAAGGGTTTTAGCAGAGTAGCAATGGAATGAGATCACTAGTTCAGTGGCTAGTTATTAGGAAATATTTTTGATCCATAGCCGGATGAGCTCTCATTCCGCCTATACACCACCCACACAATACAACTTTTAAAAATATGTTCAAACTTGAATATTTTAACTGTTTTCTAACTCTAAAGGCTCGTGCACACTGGCGCGACACAAAGGCATCGCATATCGCGCGACGAGCGGTGCCTTTGTGTCACGCTGTCGCGTCGCGCCTTTTTCTGGGAGCCTTAATGCCCGCAGTACACTCGCGCGCGAATCTTGCTGTAAATTCAAGCCGCGGTTTGCGCCGCGAACTTCGCGTAAAAACGTGTCCCTCCACACTCGCAGTTTCGCAGTGTCATTCGCGATCTTCATGGGAATGGACGACGATGTGGCTGTAGCTGCTGCCGTGACGATAATTATGTGCTGTAGCGTACTACAATTATCTATATATTAAAAAAAAAAAACAAAGAAATATTAACGAGACGGAGAAAAAGAAGATGGTGGATTACGTACGACGTCGTACCCATTTTTTCAAAAAGCTTAATTGAAAAAATACGCAGGACCACTTCCTACTACTTTTCGTGGGCTACTGCGACGAACTGCGAGTGTAGATGCGTTCGCGTTCGCGCGCCGTGAACCCTTTGTCGCGGGACAAAAAATCGACACCGATCGGGGAACGGCGCGAAGCGCGAACACGAAGGCGCGAAATCATCTACACTCGCGTTTCACGGCTTTCGCGAGCGTTCCCGCCGCGACTGTAGAGCGGGCTTAAAGGCCTCCTACAAACGGGCGCGACACGCGACGTGAATCGCACGACGAGCGGCGTCTTTTTTCGCGCTGTCGCGTTGCGCCTGTCTGCGGGAGCCTTTATACATACAATATCTCTTTCCCAAATTAAGAAGAATTAAAACTTAAGCCGCGTTCACAGTAGTCGAACTACGAAAAACAAAGTCGCGGCGGCTGAAGTTATTTTTCAATACATTTTGTACTGGACGCTCATCAACGCTCACAGCCGGCGACCGACTTGCTTGCTTTGGTGTGAACAGTACGGCCTTAAGAATCAAGTAACTAATCCAATTTCTATAATTCTGTCTGACTGCGTTTAAGTACATAATTTTGTTACGTATGTAAGAGGAGACAGTAGTTATTATTTGTCAACTAATAATACATATTACTGTAGCTAGTCGAATCGTCGAAATGTATGAGGATACGTGACTTTCCATACTTCGTATATATTTCAGTCCTATTTATGAGGAACTGATTACCTACCAGCTTATTTTTGTGATATTCATGTCAAAATGGTAATAAGTTCCTTAATACTTACTGCAGTTCATTCCCTGCATTGAACTTGTCGGTGTCTGCCAAGCACCTAATATTTCTCCATCTCGACCAGTACAGTAAGCTCTGAGACATATTAAAATGTAAATTAGTTATCGATACATGTAAGGATGGACTACTGCAGTTTTTTGGCTCGGCATACAAAGACAGTAGAGTCAAATAAGCTTAAAAATCCTGAAACCTTAAGGATATTGACCCAAACTAGCACAACGCTAAGTCCTGCTTCACAAACAAGTTATACATGTGTCTTACATGCCGTTCCTTATTTGGAATGGTCCATAGCTTCCGTCGTAGTCACAATATAAAACAGGATGACCGAGGAATCTGGTGCCATGTTCCAATTGCTCTTTTGCTATCACGCCGCTGGCTATTACTAAACTTTCGCATTTTCTTAAATACTGCTCCCCGACGACTGCAGCGCTATCTGTAATTAAAGATAAATACATAAAACATACCTCTTACTACAAACATAATCAATATTACTACTCAATAGTATTTCTTTAGATTTAGATGTGTAGACATTTTTATTTCTTTAATAATGTAGCGTGTTTTCCTTACACTTGACAAAATTAAACATCACGTAAGTAACTTACCATTAAATTACGATAAGGCTGTTAAAATTGTGTAAGGTGAAGTCTATACATTGGTCTATTATTAGAAAATGTTTTAGACATCCGAAGCATTTTAGGTTTTTGTTTATGTTCGCAGCGATCGATACGGAATAGTAGGGTGGCTGCCCTCTGTAGTATGACGTCACTGTGGACATGTACCTTGTGCCGGTCGCACCCACTTGTATTTACTACCTATATGCATAAATATTGCACTACGTGCAGAAGTGGATTCTTCAGAAACCAGGTCACACTCTGCAGTTTATAGTGGTTACCATTTACATCAAACATGTTACAGATACCTCTAAAATTCCTTCTTTTATGATTCTTTAAGTCTAATTATTTTCTTTCCGAAGCTAATTAACTACCGAAATTAATTGTTTTTTTCTAGGGACTGCGTAACATTAGCGTCAAGCTGTCCTAGTCCTTTTAAACGGGGTGTTTCTTTGATCACACCAAACATTATTCTCAATGGTTGCATTTTATGAAACAAACATACCTTACGTGCTTTCATATAGCGTATTTGAACAAGTGTATCTGGGTTCGTTGTTCGTTGTCATACTGATTGTGTACAATTGCCTTTGGTCACTCAATATCTTGAGACTGTGAATCACTTGTGAATATTGTGTGTATCCTGTTGTTGCCATCTACCTACTTGACAAACGAATTATGAACTTCAGTGGCGAAATTATTCTGGATTTATAATTGTACTAGGTACTTGTATTGTCGTGCAAACTGCTTTATTTTCTTACTCGGGTGATAATGTTTTTTTGGGAGGGATCAGAGCAGCTCTTAGACTTGAAATTCAAAATTTACATTCGATTTTCCAGTTTAAAATCGGATTCAGTTATACAGGGGAGAAGACCGACCTTCATTTCCACAAGGAAATGCAGACTAAACTTGTCTCATAAATAAGAGCACTAACTACTATTATTTCTCCAAGGATTTGACCTGGTTTCGAACTACTCAGCACTTCAACAAAGAGGTTCACATCTTATGTCCTTTGCGTGTGCATCGTTACGAAAGCTTATTTTTTGTTTCCTCAACAAAATTCAAATACGTACAACATGGCAGTCGAGTCATGTCTTCTTCTGGAATAGGAGAGACGATTGGCTGGCCAGTCCTGGGTTGGGCGCACCAGCACATTCCATCATCACATTGCAGTTGCTCGTAATCACCATTTGCAGTACAATGGAGCGTGGCAACCCTGCCTTCAGCTTCTAGTTCAGCTCTCCTGCGACTGCATGCTAAAGTCCAAATAATGCTAATGTAATAATATTGTTAAACACTTGTTCTTTATTATATTTTATAATATTCATGGCTATATCATATATAGCCATGAATGCCAATATAGCCATGAAAGTTAACAATAGGAGGTACAGACAAACCAGAAAGGTATATGTAATATCTTGATTTAAAAAGAGTGTCCTTGGACTTTCTTGTCCGTTCTTCTCCATAGAAATCTACGTTTTGGAATGGGCAACTAGCTTCAACTTTCTGACTAACTGGCCGACTCTTTGACAGTTCAAAAGTGCCTGTAAATGGCCTGCCTGTAAATTAATTGAAATAAATGCTTTGAGTTCAAGTATGCCCTTCGATAATCTACGTGTTTCACGAACGTTTCACAAATTTGCACGAACTTCGCGACACAGAGTAATCCCTCGCATACCTAGATTCAAAGTTTTTGTAGTAATGCCCCATCATTGGACGTTTGTATGAAGGTATGAAGTTTTCTCTCTGTCGGGTTACCTACTTTGTTCGCAGATCGTCATAGATGACGACCTGTGAATTTAAAAAAAAAAACTTTTCAAACCTTTTTTTTGGATTTGCATAGAGTTGTTAATCTACATTTTTGCAAACATGGTAATTCAAAAAAGGTAAGTACTTCCATGGTTGTAACACGTCAATATTACAACTCATCATCGCGCGTTCGTATTACCGAAGATACACGGTGATTCCAGATGCGCATACTTTTCTTGGGATGTCTGTACTTTATAGTACTTACTAATTCCACGGTACAATATTTGATGATGAAAGATGATGATTTTTTGACTTGTTGACTGCTTTTGACGGTCATGGCACTTTTTTGCGTAAATTATTGTTTGTTTTATGTGAAAGGAATTGGGAATAACACTATTTAATCTGAAATATGATGCCGAAAACTAAGTGAAAGTGGAACAACAAATAATAACAATTTTCAGCCAAATAATTGATGTTTTCTTTATAATGGCAAAGATGACCGTTGGCGTTTTTGAAATTCCGGAAAAATGCAAGATCCAATGTTAAATGAAACAGTATCGTGTTTGAATCATTTGATAATGTATCAAATTCAGGTCAATGAAGATAACATTATTTAACTTTAAACTTTATCATCATCATCGCCATCGGCTCCACTTCACCCACTGCTGGCCATAGACCACTTTATTGAACTTTCTATTACTTACCACAATTCATCTCATCCGCTTGGTCCCTCCACATCTGTCCGAATATCCTGTTTCCTTTTTCATCCGCACAAAAGCATCTACAATAAGTAACATTCTGTTTCAGTCACAGCTCATACTTTTACCAGTAAAATTAATAGAACATAATTTACAATATTTTCATTTGGATGGTAAAAGGTACAAATCACAGGAATATAATTATCAACAATGTTTTTTTAAATTCTTGGTATGCCTTTGGATCGGAAGTGGCGGTTGATAAGCAATAGTTGTAACAGACTGGAGTGCTTAATCTTACCTATATCGTAAGAAATTCATCAAGATTAAACGGAAATGTTTCATGCATGACGCTATATAGATTCTCTGCAGATATCAATAAATTCTTTCAATATTTCCATATTACCGCAAAAACACTGAAGAAAAAAGTAATAGAGTACCTAGTTAATTCATTCATTAGTTTCATACAATTATTTCCTTTTTTATGAACCACCAGAAAATGTTAACATAGGAAACCAATAAACGTTGGTGGACTATTCTTTTCAATCGGGAGCCATTGAACTTTGAAGATCATGCACCCATTCATCATTGTTTCTGTTAATTTGATAATACGATCTATACTCATACCTGCCAGTGAAAAGATTGCCCTTGCATTGTACAGGTGCATATTTTCCATCAGGCAAGCAATTGGAATCATCAGGCTGGCAACCCTCGGTTTGTGCCTCGCTGGAATCTTCAGCTGGAAATTTTAAAAGTTGCGGGTTAAAATGATAGACTAATGTTTTTGCGGTAAAAGATAATAATTAATTATTTTACTGTAATTGTTGCCGTCATGTGGAGTCTAGATTTGTGCCTGGTTGATGGCAATAGGCTTCGTCCACTTTACATGGGACTTAAACATAACTGGCGAAATGTCTGTATAGGTACTATAAATAGGCCTCTGCCTAATCCGTCGGGGATTACCGGCGTGATAAATCTGTTATGTGGTTTATCATCTTAACAATAAAAAAAAAACACTATAAGAATATTGTGTTTAAATTTAATGTGTGACTTGTGTTTGTTCACAAATATATTTAGTCATCTAATTCCAAGGTGTATGCACTATAAGAGCTAAAGGGACTACACTAGATACAATTACAGTTCTGCAGTAGACACGCTCCACTGATGACTTGCAAATTTCTACTACCGGACGTAACGTTCATTGTATGAAAGTGATTTTGCGTGCTATCGCCTACAGCAATTTAATTCTCAGCAAATAATACAAAACAGTATGGACAGACATACCTAGATCGTACAAAACAAAGAACCTTATATGAAACGAATTCCTTGTCTAGTTTAGTAGAACCCTTTTTATGCAGTTTTGCTAACTTCTTGCAATTTCCTTAAAAAAAGTTTCTAAAGTAGCTAACCTTTGTAGGTTCATTGATTTCGGTACTTCCTCTTTGCACAAAACAGTTTTACTTTTTCAATTATATGATATTGAAAAAGTAGAACTGTTTGGTTGACCAATCCCATTGGATCTAGATCGGGTCGCTGGCTGCAGATGTAAATGTACCTTGTCTATTCGTAGTGGTCACAGTGTGACACAATAGAGCGGATATGCACTGCAATTTTGTAAGTGGCAAATTGGCTATTCTGAACAAAGTGGCAAGTTGTCCATTTTTGGGTAAAATACTGAGTACCAATTATGACGTTTATCCGATGTCGTATTCTTCCTGTTTTATTTTGTTCTTCACGCGAAATAACACTAGCACCTATACTTAAAATAATGTATGACGACTATCAATGACAAAAGTAAATAGTTATAAAATGAGCATTGCAGTGCTTGCGGCGAATTTGTAATTTGGTAATTTGTACAAATAATTAATCGAACACCTACAACCGGACATTTTCTCCAAGGTAATAAGTCCTTTCCCGGAGACTGCGGTCGGCGATCGCAATGAGTAGATCGAATAACTTAACTTCCGACAGGTCAGTGTGAGTGAAATTTAATACAAACTTTACGTTATATTTAAATAAATACTTAGTTTGATATATTAAGCGTTGTGTATTTACAACCTACCTAAATATAATTATAAATTTTTGATGATTTTGGTAACTTACCGATGGGATTTCCGCATGATGGACAACACCCAAATATGCTGCTACCTGGTACTAAAACTTGGCTTCCCCAGCACTCACTGACTGAAATATCGGATACACATGTTTGTGCCACCAGACATTCTGGACTCACACTCCTTAAAGTATAGCTAAGCAATAAAACCCACACAGGGCAGTTCTGGAACATTATTATAATTTTAAAACATGCAATTATTTTATTATTTTTGTCGGTGATTCTATTCAAGCTCAAACAATAAGTACACATTAATTACTGATTGAACAGTTCGTTATCTATGTTATCATATTAACACCAACATCTTATCGTTTATTATTTCAGGTACCTATATCAGTAGTGTGCGTATGATTCACACTGAGATTCGCGCTATTACAGTACCTAGCTGCTCATTATAGTTGCTGCAGTATTTTGATATAATATATTTGTATTAGAATTATATTATTTAACATATCATTCAGAAGGTGGTAAATAGTAGTTTATTAAACTGTAGCATATCAGGGGTTATTAAAATACTAGTGTGAGTTTAATAATAGTATCTTACGAGGGTTTTAATATCTAGTTATGTGCAGCTTCAAACACTATCTAAACTCATGCAATTTCATCAATAATATCGTTAATTATGGCGCCCAATTCCTACATTTTACCGCGGGAGTACGCTCCGCAGCAGCCTCTACTACAGATAATACTAAAATAATTGAAAACTTAATAGTAACTTAGTAGTATAGTTTAATAGAAAAAAAAAGTTGTTATAAAGCTTTGTTTTAGTAGGGAAAATGTGTTTTTATAGAAACTTATTTTTTTGTGGATAAAGTATATCATTAGGGTAATGTTTTTGTTTTCAAAATAATATCTTTATGATACATTATTTTATCTACTCTCATATCGTAAAATTCGAATTAAGAACTTCAAAACGAGTTTATATTGATATACTTTATAAACACAATATCGAAATTTTAAAACACAATCATATTATAACACTTTTTCTTTAACAAAATAATGTTATAAAACATATTTTTTTTACCAATACGATACAGGGCAAATCCAAGAAGTTAATATCACAAAGGAGTTTCCATCAACAATTTTTATCTAATGGAACGCATATGCGGGGCGCGCCATTTTTATTATAGCATTACAAAAGAGATTTGATTCCAATTTTTACTTGTCTGTGACAGTGTCCGCTTTAGCGCATGCGCGGTGATGTGCTGAGTTTTGGCGCCATTCATACGTTTTGTTGTACTGAGTTTCGTGGGAAACTTTGATTGTTTATTTAGTAGGTTCAATTTCAATGTATGAGAGTAGATAAAGTAGTGTATGAAACTGCACATAAGAGTAGATAAAGTAGTGAATGAAACTGCATATAGCTAGATATTAAAACACTCGTGTGACACTATTATTAAACCCACACTAGTGTTTTAATAACCCCTGATATGTAACAGTTTCATAAACTACTATTAATTTACACCCGATGTGCAGCATAAGCTGAATTTGGCCTGAGACAAAGAAATTGCATACATATTAAATTAACTATAGTAGAAAGGGAGACCTTTGCCCTGCGGTGAGACAACATAGGCTAAACATAAAATAATAAATAAATAATATAGACATGCTCACTCACTGAATTGCAGTTAGCAATCTACGAAATATCAGATTTGATCGTTTAAATAAGAATACGCTGTTATCAGCACTATCGCTATCTCAAGTTAATTTAACGCAGAGAATAATCAAGCCAACCCGGCCCGGCCAACGTCGCGAGTCGCGCGGCGGTGCCCGTTCCGAGCGCTAACTACTTGCGCCAGTACGCATTTTACATCGCGCCTATCTAATTCTACTTTATCAATTTCGTACAAGCGCGTTCCATTATTCAATGGCGGCGATCAAGAATTTATTCTGATTTATTTATATTACAGGTTGGATTAAAACGGGCATACCCGGCTAGTATGGAGGAGTGCAAGAAAAGACATTCAGGCACTAAAGTTTCAAAGATTGCGAATATATTTCAAGGGATGCCGTCGAGAGAGGAAGACGAAGTTCGCGGTAGCGACGTGACAGGCGTCCGAACTGAAAGTCATTTGGCAAGGTTTAACAATGCTCGTGCACTTTTTGAAAAATTGGGTGAAGAAAATCGCGGATTTCGTATTGAGAAGTCCCCTTCAGCAGCTGCTAGTTTTGCTGGCACCCGTGGGGTGACGCCACCAGCGCCGGCGCGATCTCGGTCCAGTTCTGCAGGCTCCGTGAGCCCGCCCAGACGAATCGTGACGCCGACGCCGATGCCAGTACCTGCTGTCAATGGCGATCGTCTCGCCAATGGTGCAATGGTACCGCCGCCAAAACCTGTGAAGCCAAGTGTTTTGCCTAAACCTGAAAAACCAGATAGAAGGTTTAACAAGGAGCTCATAGAAAAACAGAGAAATTGGACTGCTCATTTTAATAAATCTCGTCAATCTCGTCATGATGAATCTAAAGTGGACTCTAACAAATATTCAAGTGGTTATCACGACAGAAAGTCGCCGGAAGTTCCCGAAAGATATGTAGTTCCTTCACGTGTTTATTCTCCACCGCTTTCGCCGTGTGCCGGTGATTCTCAGGTGGAACGTCCTACTACTCTTCCTTCTTCATTAGTAAGTCGAATTACACCTAGCACAAAAACTCAGAGTCCTATAAAAAGTGTTACACCAGTGTCTCCGAGACCTAATAATTCAGTGTCGCCAATCCCTAGGCCTGAATCCTCAGTTTCGCCTCCCGCGCGAAGGGAACGTTTAAACTCACCAATCAAAACACAACCTGATTCGGCATCTCAACTTATACCCTCCACTGAGAAAAGTCATCCTAGCATAAGGTCGTCGCTTTCCCCTACAAGTGAGGATGAGGAAAATAATGATTTTCCAATACATAAATCAAGTGAACAAACACAGTATACTAGTTCTATGTTAAACACCATTGAAAGAATATCGCCTACCCCACCGTCGCCATCTTCTACACCAACAAAGTTAGAGCCAGTTTCGGTTCCTCGAAAACAAAAATCGCCATCGCCTTCAGCAAGGTCACCGAAATCTCCAGTTTCCCCGTTGTACCACGACAAAGATAGTTTACCTTCAGCTGAACGCGAATCTTCAGAGTCACCAGTACCAAATAATCGAATGTATACATCGTCATCAGATAATGTTCCGGATGCAGTACCTCCAGTTGATAGATATGCACCATGTGTTACATCTCACGAGTCGCCTGTGTTGTCGCAGTCTGACGATGATAATACAAAAAATGTTTGTGATCGCGTATCTCCGACTCCGCAAAGTCCAGTTACTTTGGACATTGGCTCAAGATCGTCAAAAAATTTGGATGAAGATGCTTATGAGTCTGTAGATTATAGTGAGGAATGGGAAGAAAAGAGCAGGCGGCGTTCTTCGACGCCAGAGTCTCCTACATGTCCTGTAAAGATAGAGGATGCGCCGCGCTCCCCGCTAGTGTCACCATTAGCGTCTCCTGTACATCGAATTTCGGAGTCCTCGCCTCCTGCTTCGCTTCAAGCTTCACCCTCGCCTGGTATGTTATTTTCCTACCTTCTTGTACTTTTGGCTATTTATTATGTTCATTACAAAATTCTTTATACATACGTTAAGTCTGTTATCTTTATTTTGTTATACTTTATCAGTGTTTTATCTCTACTACAAGAAATGTTATTGACGTATATAGTAGACACGTACGTACTTCACGTATGATAGAGTTGAAGGCTGAGAAAATCAACTTTATTATTTGTGCATGATAAAATAATTTTCCAATGGATCTGGGAATAATTTTTTTTATCTACTCATTTTCTTGTTCAAGTTCCATTATTCATGGGGTTTTGCACTGGATCGCTTTTATAATCGTCAACCTCATTACCTTATCTTACTGATATCAGTATTATACATGCCATTATAGTCTTTTCCGACTAAATACTGGTGTTTTTGTTCATATTTATATGCATACAGAAGACGGAACGCCGAATGCTTTTGTTAATTCTGGGGAATTATGTAATGTATGTGAATGAAATGTGTGATATAGGTTTTGTGTTAAAGTCTGAGCTATCTAATGCTGTTGTTTCTGTATTGTAGGGAGTAAAACCATAAGAAACAGCAAAGTGGGCGTCGATTGACGTACGTTTAGCGGTCTCGTGTTCAGTGGGTTCAATGTAATATTGAGGAAGTCAAGGTATTTGAGTCGTTGCGAGACTTGCGAGTCGATCCCGATTTAGATGCTCCGGCGCCGCCGCCGCCTCCGTCGTCGCGACGCAGTAACCCGAGCGACGTCGCCCTGCGCGCTCCCCTTCATACGCTACACTATTATACACTTTCGGGACCGTTTTGACAATTGATTATTCTCCTCAACACTCTTTATTGTATCCGTATTGAGATACTGAGTAACTCTCTTTACCTTATAAACAAGTGTGTGAATTTCTTTAAAAAAATTGTGTGATCAAACAAGCAAAAGCTCCAAAGTAATAAACAGTGATTTTTCGTGACTAGAATTTAAAGTTAAACAATCATGTGTTCGTCAATATTTACGTACAAACGCTGATTCAGTTCGAGACAAACTTTGCGCTGAAAGTTCGAATGGTCCCTTCAGTCTTTATCAATTCCTCTCCTTGTAAGCTCCCCAATGCTCCTTCTCGTTTTGCTTTTAGTCGTCTCGTTCTGACTGGTGTGTGTTCGCTCCTAGCCTGATATTACATTCATTGAGCAACACTTCGGACTTAATATAATATTTAATGCACAATATGATCCTTTATTAAGATCTGAAATCTTTTCCTTGTTCGAGATTGCCTCTATTATTTTCTTCTCTTGTAATGTTGACCTTCAAGTCGCATACGTGAGCTGCCTACGCATCCAAAAAAATATCTAGTTTTTGAAGAAGTGTAATCCTTTAGTCTAGTCATGTTGCCAACTTGCTTATCTGCGGCTGTGTTTGTTTACAAAGCGCGCAGGTGCCGGTGATCGACAACATTGCTGTCGTAAAGTTTTACTATGGTCTTTCTCACTTGTGCTACATTAAAGACACCCACAATTTAATTACCCGAAATTAATAAGTGTGACAAATATGGTTCGTTATTAGGCCATCAGCTTCCTTTTCTTCCTTCCGTTAATCAGATCGTTTCGTGTCGCGTGTGACTTCGTAGAAGTTAGAACAAAATTCGTCGTTTGGAAGTGAATGTCCACGTGAGAGTGGGCGGACGCACGGGACGCCGGCGACGATGGTGCGGTGATGCGGCGGGCGTCGCGCGTGCTCGTCGCATGCGCTCGCTCAACATGCGCCTCTGCGGCTGTTGCCTCGGTCAGTTGCTTTATTATTGTTTTGCTCTTGCTTAGAAACAATATTATTTGGGTCGCTTCTCAGTCACGGTTTATTGCTGAAGCTGAACGCGTTTCTCGCGTTTTCATATACTTCAGTGGAAAGAAAATATGAATATGCTACTGCTGTGTCTTCAATCCTACAGTTTTGAAATAAGACTCAACGGTCTGTCTACTGCTCTGTGTTTCATTCTGTTCTTTATCATTTTCTCTAGACATACCTACGACTTATTTTAGTTAGTCTTACCTCTGCCATTTCTACTTGAAAACACGTTAATCTGATGTTGATGATGTAAAGAGTATGTTACTGCGCTGGACATCACATCCTACTGTCGCATGACATGCTTTTCTATGCATTTTATATAACATTAATCGATTATCGTTATGATATTTAAAACACACACATTTAATTGTTTTCGATTTAAACTTTAACCTCTAACTAAAGGCACCCTTAGGGTTACACATGGTTATTTTTTGAAAAATTCTAATCGTTTTTAAGTGTATCTTAGGGAACATGAGTCATTGTGCTAGAATTTACGCAATATAAACAAGCGTATAACGCTCGCTATAAAACTTTAATCTTAGTTAAGCATTGAAATTCAATAAACCGATCTGAACAGGCCTTATACATTTAGCTACATATTATGTACAATTTGTGAATTGTTTTGAAGCGAAGAGGGCTCTAGCTTCATGCACACTCGTGTTTAGTATCCATCGTATACAATATCGTTTTTGGGACATAGCGTCCATTCAGCGAACTTTCGTGTATGTTCAATTGATTCAATAGAGCAATTCTCCGTACGGGCTATGAGCTTGACGTGTCTTTTCTTTATGCAGGAAGGGGCATGCATCAGTTGTAGCCCTGGTTTATTTACATTTAATATAAATAAATTTAATAAATTTGATATTTAGAGTTTAGGTAGGAAGGTAGGATTAGCTAGGTCTTATAACAAAAAAAAGCTATATGGCAGAGATACTGAAAGAAGTCATCATCCGTCTAACCGAATGAATAGACTTAAATATGAACTAGAAATTGGGATGTATAATTGGTTTCAGGAAAAATCCTTAAAATCGAAAAAAGGTTACCGAAGTGGTTTTTGCAACGTGGTCACCCGAACACGTAGCACATCTTGATAATCAGGATGATCATTAGTAGAGATCTGTTTAGTCAAAGAATATGGGAACATTTCCTTCCAACATTTCCTACCTGTCTTTAAAAGGATTTTCAATGACCTAGTATTAAATATATGAGTGGTATGTATCACTTAACATATCAAGTCCACGACATAAATCACATAAAGCAGTACCTATGTCATGAATTTTACAACGTTTGCGTGGGCATCATCAACTCCAAATCTTGACGCATTAGTTGAAAATGATCGCTACCTTTTTTGGAAGCCCGTCATCATATTTACCACTTCTGGGTACCTTGCCTGCCAAAAGGCAAGGTTAAATTTTATGAGTTCTTGAGAGCTGGCTTTGATGCTTTAAATTCTTTACCAAATTTTTAAATATTTCATTAGGAATGTTTGGGAGTTTTGTGTAGGTTTGAATTATGTTATGATATCAGCCTGTTATGATTTTTCCTATTACACACTTGTGCTTCTTCTCGAGAAAAGGACGACTATTGATTTTTACTTTATTTAAAATAATGCTATTAAATGGACTTCCCTATTTACTTACCATAAAGTCAAAATTGATTCTGGAAATATGTTTCTAATTTTATCCACATCTATTTATAGTTTCCCCTCTTTCTTTTGTCACCACAATTTGTCTCCGACTCGAACCGTATCTAAAGTGCTCGCATTCTTGGGGTACCGAGATGCGAGAACCGAATAAAGTACAAGTGGCATTAACACCCAGTTTCATATAGTTCCATATAAAGATACGACTCCATACATGTATGTGTAGTTGAGTTTTAATTAGTAAAGTGGGCATGACTCGCTCTCGTTGTCTCGAGAGATCGCGTGATGGTTCTAACGGTTTTGTGCAAATTCATGCGATACATAGATTACTATAAATGTTGAATGGTCAGTCGATTGTTATCATACATTATTTTCTGAGGATATGCAGGTTTAATTATCTCCAGATCGGGAAACGAAAGTGTATCCACGCATGCAAACTGTAAACAATAACATTCCAAGAGATATTTTGTACTGAGCGTGATAAAATTGTTTGGTTTCTATTTATCTGTGCGTCTTTATTTGATAAAGTGTAAGCATTTGTGTATTAATATTGACTGTCTCGCATTGACTCAGTTCTTCAGTTCTATTAGAATGTATAGTAGTTCCACTCTACGTATCCGAAACAAGAATGTGTTCTTTACGTCTGGACTCTGGATTCGATGTCATTTGAGGGACGTACAAGGGCGTTTAATATAATCGTCGCATTTTATAAATATCCGTATGAACGTATTTCAAATTACTGACGTTGTGGCTTGAGTTTTTGCTAAAATAACATGTACCGATTTGTTTGTTTATGTTGGGCACCTGTATACTCGCCACCTGCCCGAGCTGCGGAAGTAGAGTATCTGCGTTAAAAATAGTTAGCTCATTAGCCTAAATTTACTCCGTACTCGCTCTCCGAAGAATATAGTTAAATGTTTTTCATTGAGGGGAAAATTTTGCTCTGAGAATTTCCTGTAGCATGATTCATTGGCATAGCACATGCGTATCGAACTTTTCAAATAAATGAATAAGGCAACTGTTAAGTGTTCACTGCCACTTATTTTTATCTTCTTCGGTCCCCCAAATCAGTGAATCGGATTCGGAATTAATATTTTTTTCACATTTGTTCTGTCTGAGAGAGAATTCTCTGTTACTACCTACCTAGTACGTGGCCGCGTTGCCACCGACCGCATAGCTCCATCTGATACGCACCTTGGCCCTGGCTAACCAGCCCCAATTAGGTTACCACTTATTTCATAATATTGTATTGTATTTTCAATGATTAGAACCTTTTCACAGTCAGCTTTCATAATTCTTAACGAATCAATCTGATATCTTCAGCGGGCGGAGGTCGCAAGTCGTCCGAGAAGGAAGAAACCCCGCGACGGAGTGGATCGCGGGCGTCGAGCGTGTCAGACGAAGGTGGGTTCAACGAGCCCTCGCCCGAGGTGGTGGCGCGGCTGCGGCCGGCCGAGTACCGCGAGCCGCCCCCGCCTGCGCCCCCGCTCACCAGGGACATACGTGACGCGGAGCGGGCGCGCTCTGATCCTGATACGCTCTCCGTACTGCAGCAGGTATTAGTTCACCCTACTATCCCTTAGCTAAAAGGCAGTCAGTGCCCGTAGTTGCCAAGCGACAGCAAAATACAATTAATATGATTTCCGTCACCAGGTTCGCTGAACTTTTACATAATTTAGGAAAGATGCATGTTATTCGGCTCTGTTTTACCCCCGCAGCTATTTCAAAGCAATAGAAAAGCTATGCAACAATCACCAAGACCATTGTTTTAACCCTAAAACCCTGTATTACAGGACTCTGGCGTAGTAGTGAGCGAGGCGAGCCAGGGCTCCATAGAGGTGCTCGACAAGTCGACCACCAGCCAATGGAGCGTGTCGGAGGGGGAGAACGCGTCCGGGGAGAGCGGGCGGGGCGGAGACGCGCCAGACGCGCGCTGGGACGACGCCGACGCCGATGGCAAGCAGCCCGACAGCATGACGCCCGACGAGGCCGAGATACTACTCAGCTCCAGGTGACCGACAACATCTAGCTTCATATTGCACTAGAATAAGGCTCTTACACACGGGAGATTTTATATCGCGCACTGCATTTTCAACGTACTGCTTTTCGAGAGTTCAAAATCCAACAGGGATGTAGTCTGTTGCATTCTCAATGCTCTGCTCAACACTGAGAGTTGAAAAACCAGTGCACGATAAGACATCGTCGAGTTAAAAAATCGCCCGTGGGTACCTCGGCTAACTTGTATTTGGTCATATCCCCAATTTACACACAAAAGGCTTAATTATTTGCGAGGCAGTAGGTTTTGTGCTCCAATAGCACTGCACTCGTTATCGTTTTAAATACTTCTGCAAAGAGTAAGCACACTGCGATTATTTTATGGAACGTCGTTTGCGAATGAAGCGTGTTGCTTCCGATGTACTGCTATCTTATAACGTTGGACTGTCGATGTTGTGCTCAACAATTTTTTTCAATTATTCTTACTCTTTGACGTATTCCTCTCAGAGTACTGATTTCAACGGCACTTGACCGAACGGCACCTAAGCTGTTCTATTAACCGCGCACTAAATAGATTTAGTACTTCATAGTCAGACTGGTATTTCATAAAAGGCATATCCTGGTCTTGCGTGTAACTTAGGGCATGACCAAAGAAATAATATTCAAAGATTCAAAATTTGGTATTTCATTTGAATTTAGTCAGATTAATCATACTTTATTGTAGCTAGTTGCATAATAAGGCGTCACATCAATTCTGTTTAATTACTTTATCTGAGGCACGTACGCTATGCGGAACTAAGTAACTGTTTAATATTCGTCACACCTTTCTTCCTCGATGTAATCATGCTATTCATCAATGTTTACTTTCTGGTTCATTTTATTTCTTATTGGAATATGCGTGATGTATCTGAAATTTCCGTCTTCAATGCATGATTCCACGCACTTGTACTGTCTAACCAAGTCGCGATTTGTATTTATTACTTCTCTTATTTATTTATCCTAAACGATGTTGTTAAATACGCTATTCTATATTTTCTTTTTTCAGGACTTGTTGTTCGTAATGCTTAGTATTATTATTAAATGTCGTATTTTTATCATTTGCATGCTGCCTGTCCGCACAACGCTTCATTATTGCCTGATATTTGCAGTATTCTGGAGAAAAAACTTAGGTAAGCTCGGGGCAATTGTGCAATCGTCGTTTTCTTCTTCATATGATGTAGTATTTTGTAGAATGCTTTTTACTGTGATCCTTTATTCTCTCTAAATTCCATTTAAGTACGCCTTTTTTAATATAAATAAATATACAAATGCAGCGACAAAACTTTAATAAGAAGTCTGTATGCTGTCTCGTCTTGTACAGTACGCAATAATCAATCAAATTGCGATACACTGAACATTTTACCGAATTTATACCCATCCAGCTATCGCCATCACTATTCATACACAACCATTATGACAAGGTAAACAATAGTTTGATACGCACTTAGCTTTTAACGTGGCAAGAGTAAAAAGCGGAGTTGGTCCTTTATTCGTGTATTTAAACTTCACCCACTTTTGCACTGTCACGTATTGTACAGTGCAAGTCCTGTTTATTTCTGTATCATGCTACTTATGTACTAGTTAGCTAATGTAAGGCTAGCGCAAATATGGACGGGCCGCAACGCAACGCATCTTTAAATTCGTCCTACATCTCTTTCGTTAATTTTGCCGCCCCGAGCTTTTTGTTTTGCAATGCGATGCGCTGCGGCTCAATAAGGCTGTAATATGCGCTAGTCTTTAGTGGTAGTGTAAGTATGTAGTTAGTGGTAGTTTGAAGGTAACATGTGTTGTATTGTAGGCAAGAAGCTCTGCTGTCTGACGAGCAAGCGCAGGAGATCGTCGCCATGTTGTCGCCGCACGCGCTGCCGCACGACAACGGCGTCTCGCTCAACGACAGCTACCAGTCCGTGCTCTCCTACGAGAGGTAATTTTATAATTTATTTTTTATGTAGGATCTCCAACACACAATACATAATGGGCAACATCAGGTATTATACTCATGACAATCTAAGAAGTCCGATTTGATAGCTATAAAAATACACAGTGAAGCGACGGGAAAAAAAATATCGGTTGCTTTAAAAATAGTTTCTCCAGGCATATCGTTTTATTACACGTACGAGTTTGTAATAATTAACAGTTATTACATAAATTCCAATTAAGTTTAAATTTGGGCAAGTTTCAAATCCAAACCAAGACATGAATTAAAACCCGACATAGGTACTGATTTCTTCCGAAAGGTTTATGCATAATAATACATTGTATATTATGGGTGCCCGTGAGAAGCCGGGGCGGAGTTAAGAATAAAATTAACAATAAATAAGTGTTGGGTCAGGAACATAAATAAATTCACTAAATTTGTAACTTTTTTAATTCACTTTCATCACTGCATGATCCCGAAAAATTATCATCAGTTGAACTGTCTTCGTCGGTTACCCTTATGTGGACTCCGGCCTTTTTATCCAAACCATTTCCTTTATTGACATAATACAGTAATTATACGTTTCTCTCTTATCTAAATGTAATGTTTGTAAAAGTATCGATTATACAGAACATCAATTTTATTCGACCGAAAAACGGCTTATAACGGTTCCAACACTACGGCAACGAACCCAAAGACATGACATTGTAATAACGTCCTGTCGGACTATTAAACAACGATTAATTCGTGTTTTTGTCAGAATTTTCCAATATAAAGTGAAACTTGGTGCTAATGAATGATACTCATTGTTATAGTGTATGGTTAACATAGTAATTAATTAGGATTATGAATTAGGTTTTTGATTTCTTACGTAGACGTTCATACAAAGTTATCGCGGCATGTATAATGAGAAACGTCAAATAGGACTTCTTAGATTGTCACGAGTTTAAGTAGGTGTACTCCTAGGCAGAGATCGGATATTCGGATGCATATTTACCTAAAGTTAATTTTTAGCTATGAAAGTATGAGAAATATATTTTATTGTAAAAAAAATCTGATGTACATTTATTTAAAATTAATGTTTAACACCCGATGCAAATGCATCCAAATATCCGATCTCTGCTTATAGGAGACCACAGCATGCACAATAAAGTTAACAACTGAGCCAACAAAAGCAATAAACAATTTCTCTACGCATAGCCGATATGATTCAGCTAAGCTAACATGTGCAGTGCGACAAAATTCTGTCGTCGCATCATCTCGTGCCAAGACGAGTTGATAATAAGACAAAACGCATTTTAGCTCGGCTGTTCGCACATATGGGTGAAATATGAAAATAAGGCATTTCACATTTTATGGATATGGTAAGTAATAGTAGAAGTAGAAAGATGCTTATAAATGTCGTTTTAAAACTAGTTTAGTATCAAGTTTATCATAAAGTTGATAAAAAAATATATCATACCGTAATTTTGTGTGTTGATTTTTATTCAGAAAAAGGAATAATCATAGAGTACGGAGAGGCCTCTGCGGCCGCTGCTAGAGGTGGTATTGTCAACGCTTTCCATACGAACCAATCGTATCAACGTATACTCGCACTACGACTTAAATAACGTATACAAACTGACATCTTTGAAGGCGATCCGTCATAGAAGTTATGTGCTTAACGTACTTTTGGCGCGCGGCGCCACGATTTTTATTAGTACTGCCGTATCTATAAGCTGTCGGTGATTCTGTGCTTTTTTGGAACAACTATGAATTACGAAGCTGGTCCACACAGTTGATCCTACAGCTGAAAACGGCAGAAAGAGATGGTCGTATTCGATTTTTTTATGGTGATTGGCCCCAAACAGGAAAAGATCCTGAACCTTGCAGTGGGACATTTAACTATTCTAAAGACTGATAAACAGATCTGAATTTCGTATTTTATATAAAAATGCAGCAATACACTACAACACAACAACACTGCAGTATACAGTTCACGTATCGTCGCATCGTCGTTCGTACTGTTGCACTGCAATTTTGTAAATACTACTAATATAGGTAGTTTTTTTAAGTAACTTGGTAACGCTATGAGTCCATGTTACTCGAAACTAAATGTTTTACTGATGTTATTCCAGCATGCAGTCAGTGGATGAGAGCTACTCGTTCGTGTCGCTGGAGGCGGACGCGGGGCTGGCGGGCGGCGACCGGCGCGCGCCCGGCGCCGCGCCCGCGCCCGGCGCCGTGTTCGAGCACTACCCGCCGCAGCAGCTGCGCGAGCTGGGCGAGGACAACGGGATACACTACTTCGAAGACGGCCACTTCTATACTGAGGTACGCCAGCTGATTAAGCTTAATTACAATGGGAAGATCGACCACCAACTATTACTGTATATACACCCCTATAGTAATAGAATACACACGCATGCTTCTTTTATGCTGCTCGTCAATCGTGTAGTTCTACGTTTCCCAATACGTCCAGACTTCATCATTGTATGGGACGGGCATGATCGCTGGACGCGAAGTGTGTTAGAAGGTTGTGTATCTATCCAGATTATTACGGCATGAAGATAGGCCTCTCAGTGTCGCAGCGGCGCTGACGACCTGTATCGATAGGCTTCAGATATTTTCTCAGGTGGTAACTATATCCTGAAGTCTACACGGGCACGGGTATGTTGTTGACGAAATAATTTTACAAATAATTTCAGGAAGCACTTAGGACCCTTTTCCTGTCATGCGCATTTTCGCCAGCGCGCGGATCTGGTCCGCGTGCAGTCTGCCCGCATCCTATCATTTCATACATGTTTTTCCGATCACGCACGCGGAACACGGATTGGCTGAGGGCACGCATCCCGCGTGCGTGCTAGCCGGATGCGGGCGGCGTTCTTCTGCC
Source organism: Dryobotodes eremita (assembly GCA_917490735.1). NCBI lineage: Eukaryota > Metazoa > Arthropoda > Insecta > Lepidoptera > Noctuidae > Dryobotodes > Dryobotodes eremita. The sequence goes on from OU823261.1 coordinate 9,407,491, forward strand.
TCTAGTGTTGTTTTTACTATGACACGGGTCGCACGCATGGTCATAGTATACATATAATCGTGCACGAGTCAGTCACTGACGAGACGCACGACACTGCAGCGGCAAGCGAAATCTTTGCCCTGCGTGTGGCCAGGAGCGTGCTATCACCCGCATGCGGACCAGATCCACGCGCGGGCGAAAATACGCATGACAGAAAAAGGGTCCTTACGGGTCTGTTCAGATATTCTACTGGTATACTAATTACTATATTAAGCCTTGTAGATGACTTGTCGAGGACTACGAATACAAAAAATTGCATGCTTGCATAAATACAGACAACCTTAGCGAGCACCCCGATTTGCTTCCCTTTTCCAAACTTTATTCATTGTTATTTTCACTATAGCTACATGATATTTTACAGCTAAACACATTGAAATATATAAGTTACTAGCGACCCGCCCCGGCTTCGCACGGGTTGCGGTACTTATCTACGGCGTACCCTACCTACCTACCTACCCTAGCTACCTACCCTACCTACCTACCCTACCTACCTACCCTACCTACCTACCCTACCTACCTACCCTACCTACCTACCCTACCTACCTACCTACCCTACCTACCCTACCTACCTACCCTACCTACCTACTCTACCTACCTACCTACCCTACCTACCTACCTACCTACCCTACCTACCTACCTACCTCCCTAACTCCCTACCCTACATACCAAAAAAAAAAAAAAAAAAAAAAAAAAATTGATGTTGGCCGATTCTCATAGATACCGGATAAGCACAAAAAATTTCATCAAAATCGGTTAAGCCGTTTCGGAGGAGTATGGCAACGAAAACTGTGACACGAGAATTTTATATATTAGATATGACATGTTTATGTACTTTCGGATTACTTACAATATTACCCGTCTACTGAAGTTATTATAATTACTGTATTATGTTACTGTATTAATATTTTGTACTAAAATATATTACAATGTATGTAGGTAAAAACTAACTTTTGTAACAGAAAACTGTCTTACATGCTAAATTACGTAAAAAAGTATAAAAAATATTGCAAAGTTACATGCAGAGCCCTCAGGCTGGTCTACTGACCTACAGAAATTGAATACTTAAAACACTATCTAGATTTTTCAGAGTGTGAAGTGCCTCTGAACGTATGTTGGTTAAACAAATTTTACATCATTCATAGATTATTATTGTTACAATTTTTTAACTCAATTAAGTAGGCTTTCATCATGGACTAAGTGTCTGAATGTTAGATCCAGGGTTAGGTTTCGGTCTAGGGTACCTGGACGCACTAAAAAGCTATACATTTCTACTATATGGCCCACTTAATCGAGATTTACAATATTTTACTCCACTATTATTTCGTAAAATTACTATTTCGATACTATTCTGATGCTAATTACAGTAAATAGTCACTATGATACGCATGACCCTAAGTTGTTATACAATACTGGATAATATTTACTATTTGGTGACACATCGTCTCTAACAAACATAATGATGGTTTCTTATCATCACCCCAGTCCGGAGTGGTCAATACTATACGTATTGATCACCCCAGTCCGGAGTGGTCAATACTATACGTATTGAGGACTAAATAATTATTATCATTCGTATCTAGCACCAGAATGCGATAATCGCACAAATTGATATTAATTTTTGATAACTTATTATCTTACAGGTTGCCGGACTTCCGCCTATTGAGGAAGACGAGGATGACGATTATTACCCACCAGTATTTGTCAAGAAAAATACCAAAGTAAAATTCAGGTAGGTAACCGAAATTATAGGATCGTTTACAGTATACTGATAGCTGTAGTGCTTGGTATATTTAATATTTACACCAAATTCTTTTTAATAATAATTTCGGAAATCTTCTACTTAATAAAAATCATTAATTCATGCATTTACTGACAGACAACACACATCCTGAGCTGGGTCTAGCCTGTAAGCATGAAATTTTGCATAAGAGTTCCTTATAAAGCGAAAGTGAGGTCTAAGGAAGGATTTTTGAAAATTCTTCCTCTAAAGGGGTTATATAATGAAAGTTTGTTTGAAATTTATAATTTATTCCGATGAAAAATCCTACCGGCCACGGTTTGTATAAAAAAATAAATAATACTCCATAAAACACTCTTTATCTACCTACCTATGCCACAAGCTAACATTTATTCTTACTTTCTTCCAGCACGAACCCGATGCGCGTGTTCTCGACGCACTCGGTGCGCGAGTACGACCGGCGCAACGAGGACGTGGACCCCGTGGCGGCGAGCGCCGAGTACGAGCTGGAGAAACGTGTGGAGAAGATGCACGTCTTCCCCGTCGACCTTGTGAAGGGGGCCGACGGACTTGGACTCTCTATTATCGGTAATTTGGGGTCAATTATACGATCGCTCGATTAATAGAGGCGGCAGTCTCTAGTTGAATGTTTTCAGAATTTCAAGAATAATTCAACGATATACACTCCATCATCTTTCTGCTCTTGTTGTTACTTGGGGTCGGCGAAACGTTTTTGTCTTCCATTCTCAGCCGTCGCTCTATCATTCACTCCTTTGTCTTCACCCCTCGACAAACCGTCCATCTTTTCTTTGTGAATTTGTGAATACACTTTAAATAAATTGTGAATTTTCAAGTGTGTGTGGATGGCCAAATCCGAACTATGAGACATAGCAAAAAATAGTCGACAGTAGTCTCTAGCCTGCCCCCTGTCTCACTTTAGTGAAATTGTATACATTGTTTGTATTCAAAAAGTTCTATAATTAACTTTTGTCAACTCATTCCAGGTATGGGTGTTGGTGCGGACGCTGGTCTGGAGAAGTTAGGCATATTCGTGAAGACTATCACTGAGAGCGGAGCCGCAGCCCGCGATGGACGCATTCAAGTCAATGATCAAATCATTGAAGTCGATGGCAAGAGTTTGGTAAGTCTATTCTTTTAATCTGTAGAGATCATGATGATGCTTTTTACACCCCACGTAATTTTAAAATGGCCACCTATTTGATAATAACTCATTTGTTATTGTGTCTGTTTAGAATCAGTATGAACTGATAAAAATTATCATTTTCTTCGAGCAGTTTTTACCATAGACGTGCGTATTTTTATAGTGAGATGAGTCCTATAACTGGCGAACCCTTTATTAACTTTGATTTTTGACATAGGTGGGTGTCACGCAAGCTTACGCAGCGTCAGTGCTTCGAAATACATCAGGTCCTGTGAAGTTCCTCATTGGACGTGAAAAAGACCCAGAAAATAGTGAAGTTGCACATCTCATTAGACAGTCACTAGCCGCAGACAAAGAGCGGGAAGAAAGGTAAATCTGACTCATAATATAAAGATACTAAAGTTGTAAGTTTTTTACTCGATCACGCTTTAACGGCTGAACTTACTTGATTGAAATTGGGTACACACATAGACTTTTTATCCGGGTACATGAAGTAGTTTCCCTATGAATCGAATAAAACCCTAGGCAACCGCAATAATGAGCACCCAATCACTGGCGAACGATCAAAAAAAAGACTGAAGCTGTGGCGAGACAGTGCTGACGAATGGTTTAAGTAAGGATACTTAAATCATTCGTTCCGCCCGCTGAAGATCGCCCACTTGGACATGAGTTGCCTTGGGTAACCTGGAAGGGTATAAACAGACTCAGGAGCCGTTGGCTGAAGCAAGAAAAACCTGTTCAGGTGGACATTCATAGACGACTCCGCCTTGGAGTGTAAATGTGGTGCTGTTCCACAAACGATGGGACACTTAATATCATGTCCTGTCAGCTGCACGTTACGGGAACTGATGGACGCTAGTGATGGCGCCAAACACGTTGCCGAGTTCTGGGACGAGTCCATTTAAATTGCCATCGACACGCTAAGAGGAAGAAGACAATAATTTATAAATATTAGCTCATCGTCTATGTCATCGTCATGTCTCTGAATTGCCTCTTTTTATCACATAAATAGTTTTTACGGTAGTCCTAACAATGTAGTATTTGTTCAGAGCGAATCGCGAGCGTCAGAGGCGGCAACAAACCGAAGAGGAGGATTCCAATCAGACCGCTCCCGCGGAACCGTCCGCGCCACAGACGCGACACCCGGAGATCAACGAGCTTCGATCTTTTCTGCAAGAGGTTTGTGTTTTGTTACGTTCGTTTTAATTACTGCGGTATTAACGGGTGATAAAAGGTAAAGGTAAGGATAAGGTGACCGATTAGTAAAGTCCGACCGCAAACGGATTTGTTTTGGCCGAAAATTATAATGTGAATCGACCTGATTTGCAGTTTCGGGCGAAAAGGAAAAAAAAAATCTGGCTATAGGTTTTCCTTGGTAAAAGTAAAAGAAATGCAGTGTCAATCTTTAAATCATTAACTTTAACCATTTAAACTTAAATCACACGAAACTTTATATTTTTTCAAAGACATGTTTGAAAGAACCTGATGTGATACGAGAAAAACCATTTTTTCTGCATTTTCTCAGTTATTGTGCTTACAGTTTTTGTAACACTTAAAACTACGCATTTTTTCGGAATAAAGCCCCATTTACACGGTGCAAGTTTCTGGAACGTTCAAGAGCAATAATCGCATGCCATAAAGCACGTTAAATTATTGCCATTCAAGAATTGCATACAAGTGTTTACACGCGTGCGATTTCCATAAAATGGCATACAATAATTGAATGCAAGTTTTGTCATTCAATAATGGGGAAGGCAACTGTTAAAATAGCGCTGTCGTAACTAGTTCCCAACACAAGCTAATAATATAAGGCGTGAGGTGGTTTTATTTTATTTTTGCGAAAATGACGCGTTGTTGTGTTCCTAAGTACCCTGAAATTAGAGTTCACCTTTTCTCGAAAGATCCTAAAATTAGAAGATTGTGGTATAAGAGGGCCCTTCCCGGTCTGTCTATCGTCAACGCGAGCATGATTAAAAAGCTTGTTGTTTCATCCAACGCAATGTTTGAAAAAGAAGCACGAGTGAGAACGCGATAACATCGAACGAATATTGGCGCGCAAAGATTTCATAGAACTTGTTCCAGGAAATACGTGTTTTTGAAAAAGCCTTACAAATTTTTGGCAAAAATAATTGTCATTTAGAATCTCCATTACCTGTGCGAGGTTTCTATGAAGATTTTTTCTTTACTTTTACAATTAATGAGTACATTATGAACTGCTAAAGTTCAGGTAAAATTTGTACAAAAAAGCAGATTTTTTAAGGGTTATACTGAATTTGTTTCTCCTTAATTTGATTTTTTACTTGCATAGAAACCTAGGTAAAGTGCACAAGATACCTATTAGTTTAGTTAGTTTTAGTTATAACGCTATAATCACGTACGAGCGTTTGTATGAAAAGCATGACGGGTTGGCCGCTCTTAAAGTTATTCGTAGAGATTTAAAAAAAAAATAAACAGAGTTCGAGGTTCTGTCGGGATCATTTTGAAAAAAGTGATTATGAGGAAATATTTAAGGTTTAAAATTCTGACACTTTCCATTTCAAATACTTGATTTAAAATATTGAAATCACTGAAAATAACGAAATAATGCAATAAAACCTAACTTATGAATGGTCACGAAATGGAACGAATGAACGAAATTTCAAATTTATTGTAGGCCGCAGGGACCTAGCTATGATCACGCCATCTACAATTAGCTTTGCCCGACCTTTCCCATTGTATGCGACTTCTGTTTACACCAAGGCAATTATTACATGCAAGTTTTGCCTCGTCTTAACATAGAGTTACACTCCTATTACAATTGATTTAAGTACGACCCGTATTTGCGCTGCTACATAATTATTTCATTCATTTCAATTGTTTGAATGATAGAAAAAAAATTGCTCGAATTTAATGCGATTTTATTGTACGTCCAATTTTATTCTACGTGCTGTTTACACCTATACCACTTTTGAACGGCAACTTACTTGTCCGTATCGTACAACAATTGTACGTACAATCCATCAATAAATTGTTGCTTTAATTTTATGGTATGGCACTGGCAATAAACTTGCACCGTGTAAATGGAGCTTAAATTAATTGAAAGTATTGATGGCACAATTTTTTTTTGGCCAGTGCCGAAAAGAACCAGCACCCTTATTGCGTAACACACTATCAATCACAATCATTTTGAAGCCTATTACTAATCCATTGCTTCATATGTTCGAAAATGTTTGTCTGCTCAACAACGTAAATAATGCAATGAGTGTTGTTGAACTGTCAAAATGAAAGCTATTCTACTGCTAGTGTGTTAAGCATTACTCTGCTGGCCATTAAAAAGGTTTTAGGTTACGGTCTCTTTCAAACGTCAGTCGCTACCAACAGCCTGCGGTGACGTCACGACTGACGCCGACACGCTGCCGGTCGCGGACTCATGGTCTGTCTCGTCATTAGAGATCGCCCGCTTGCAACTTTTAGACTTCACTGATTAGACTGAGTAAAATTTTTCTCGCCATGAATAAAACGAAACTACTAGCACTTGGTGTTGGAAGAAGAAGATGATGAAGTTTTGAAATGCTAATAAGCAATAAGATAGTTAAAATCAATGAGATTTTTAAATAACAGAAAAGAAACTTTTAATATCTTGGTAACTAGATATCTTGAAAAGAAATAATTCCAGAAAGGGCTTAATTAAGAACTCATCTTTTTCCGTGTTAAATTTATTCATTTTAGACTAAAAAGTAAATAAAAACCCGTCGCACGTCGCGGCGTGCAGCCGTCGCTATTATTTATTTTGATACTGATGGACGCGTGCGGCGTGTGACCTTGGGCCGTCGCGGGCGGCGTGCGAGCGAGACCGCGCCCGTGTATTTACAACATAGCATTCAGCGGTCGTCGTTAACGGACGGCTACACGTCGTCAGTCGCGGTCGGCGTGTGGTCATATCAGGGTCAGATAGACCGCAGCTGTCAACTCGACATTGGTTGTTTGCTATTTTGATCGTTATCAAGTTATTAAATATAGTTTTCTATGCAGTCTGCTCAGTGCCGTATTTCAAAAAGTCATTATGTTTCCTGACTTGGTAAAGGAAAAAATTTAAAACTTGTCGAAGTTATAAAAAACTTCATTGTATTATGAGTTAACGTAGTAAACTAACCCTTATTTCAATCTACAGTTGGTAGGCATGGAGTCAGGCGGTGGCAGCGCGGATGAGATCAGCGTGCGCGTGCGCGACTGGTGCCAACAGCGCGCGCCCGACGACCAGCTGCGCCGCGCGCTCGCCGCCGCCGCCGACACCGCGCACCGCGCGCAGCGCAAGTACGACAAGGTATGTGTGTGGCAACAGCGACTGTGGCAAAATATGCGTCACAACCAGGTAAAATGACTATCGTTCAACATGATGCTGTGATATTATGCGAGACAGAACTATAGCGCTGGTTTTGAGCGACAGCCGATAGTAGCAGGTATTCCGGTGATGACACCTGTTTTGGGACAGAAAAGAGTGGAAGAGTATACTGAGTAGTCTGTTTCACTAATGTTCACGTAACTTTGTACACGTAACAATGTACTCTGTTTCACTGTTTCCTAGTAATTACTAGGGATAAGATTAGGTAGTGCAATTTAAGGTCAACAACTTCAAACAATATGATTCGTTTAGGTAATTGTAATTTTGAAGAAATCTTTTTTTATGTAAAAATAAGGATTATTTACAAGGTTTTATTTGATATGGCTTGTATGTTTGTGTATTAGCCGCTCTACAAAAGTATTATAGTCTGACATGCCATATATCTTTTTTACCGTTACATCTCTTCTGTCTTTATCATATTGCATTGTATTTTGCAAACGTTTATTTTATTTTATGAAGTGTTTTTTTATGTTTGTATAACTAGTCCATGGCAAATTCGTTGTTGACTTGAAGCTCTAAGCTGTGAGCCCCGTGTGGTCCGCAGGCGCGGCGCGGGCTGCGCGAGTGGCGGCGCACGCGCGCGCTGGTCCGCGCGCGCGAGGCGTGGTGGAGCGGCGCGCTGCGCGACGCGCACCGCGAGTACGGCGCCGCGCTGTGCGCGCTGCGCGAGCGCGTGCAGCGCCTCGAGGTGCTGCTGCTGGTGAGCACGCGCGCGCACGCACTGCATGCACGGGCGCGCGTTATAAGAGCCCTCGTACCCGCGGGCCGTTTTTTAACGCGACCATTTTTTTTCTCGCTCTGTATTTTCAACGCCCTGCTTAATGCCGAGAATTGAAAATCCAACACTGCATTTTTTTTAACGCACTGTCATGCACTCTGTTAAATACTCAATTGTCGGCTCGACACTGAGACTTGAAAATACAGTGCGCAATAAAAAATCGTCGCAAAAAAAAAACGCCCGTGCGTACCTGGGCTGACACATCGAGTTTTAGGCCCGCTTGCACCACAAATAACTAAACACATTTAACACCAAACGAATATAAATGATCGCTCTGCCTCTGTTAAAATGTTATTATTCTGTACAAGATCCTTTAACCCATAAATCAGCTTAATTGAAATTATTTTTATAATCTGTTTCAGAGTACTCGAATTTCAATACTATAATGTACATAGATTCCTCACAAACTGTAAATACAAATTTTTGTATCTACATTCATAATTTTTCGTCATCTTCAAACGATTGAAAAAAGAACGATGTTTTAAATATACGTTTAGAGCCAAACACATGTGGTGCAAGCGAACCTCAGAATCAGTTTGCTGAGACCAATAACTCTGACATTCAAGAAAGAAAAAAAAAACTGACATTATTTTGTACAATCTCTTTCTAAAACTCGATAGGTCATAGAACGCGCGGATACAGTACAGACTCAAATATTCGAACCAGTGAGCCAACTCTGTAAGTCCGTCAACGAAAATACGGGCCGGTCCAAAAGCAGTCCGATACTTCAGAATAAACCCCACTCCCGATTAATTAAACTTTTTGGACGGGCAAACACGCATCGGGCGTACGGAAAACTCAAATGGTGTTGTCATTCATTCTTAGTTCGGACCTAGAAGTAATCTTATGTCCGTAGGTGATATCGGTGTAGCAAGCGCCCGTAACTTCGGCCGAAACTACGTATTTATTTTTTAGAGTAGATCCCCTGAGTACAGATTGCAAATCGCGCTGGATACGCATATATTGACCTCCTTCCAGGGGAGAAAGTAACCTATTCTTGAATATCAACATTCTTAACTATGGAAGTGAAACCAACTCTTAAATATCGAAACTGATGTGTCCTGTTTAATATCAAAATCTTTTTTAGCTGTTTCAGAATTGGTCCAATAATTGAGTCTGTATTGTACTTGTTTTGCTAAAATAAATCCCTAATTAATAGGGTCCGCCTTTAGGCTTCGTTTTCAATTTGATCTTGAAGATTATTAACTTTATTGCTTTTTACGTTTTGACAAAGAATGCATAGACGTCAGACAGATCGTTAATTGACAGACGTTTCATTCGACCTCATGCAGTATCTATGATTCCAGAGCATAATAAACATGGTCCATGACACTCCAATTGTTTACTGCAACTCACATGAACATTGAATTATTTGCATTTTTTTAGTGTATTTTTATTATATATTTACGCTCAGTTCATTGGCTTTTATGTCACCTTGAATCTTGGCGTTGTTCGGCTAATAAATTCAGCAAACACACGCAAACACATTTCTCATTTTTTGTATATTAGCTGTAAGTTTTCCGGAAAAATTAAAAAAAAATCACAAAAGAGACTTAACTTCACCGTACTGGGCAAGTAAGTTGGTTCTTCTTTCGTATGGTCACGAGCTCCATAAAAGAAGCTTATATCATGGTAAAAACATTACCCAGTTGTCAACGGGGTAGTGAGGCTGACTGCCCCACTTGCCGATTGCAGAGGCGTAAGGTTTCGCTCTAATGACAGATTTCTTATTTTTTTGATAAATTAATTACACAGAAATTCTAGGAAACTCAAAAGAAGGCGGGTCTCCCAGTGATGTTGCCACATGAACCGTCGGCTCGTCGAGAAACGCCACCTTTACCCCGCCGCCCCGATCCGGATCCACTTTTGATAAACAGTTAGTATGCAATTACTTACTTCGTTATAGCACAAGTACACGCTTTAACTGCCCTGTTGGTCCCATGGTCGCAAATGGGTCTGCTGAGCGTGGGGTCCTGGGTTCGATTCCCAGGTCGGGCAAAGCGTGGGGTTCTGGGTTCGATTCCCAGGTCGGGCAAAACTGGGCGCGTTCATTGAGGCGCCGACCAGCCCGCCGGTTGAATGGGTCCCAAAGGGTCATGGCCATCCAGCTGATCGGGGGATACGGCACGGTCTCCTGTAGGGCGGCGAGCCTCCTTGCCGGATTGCCGCCGTGGGATCTGGAGGCAAAAGTCCTCGCGCACAGTTGGGAGTGGCGCGGAGGTGAAATGCCGAGGCGTAACTCCGCTGCCGCGAGAAATTGCTGGCTTGAAGGCGCCACGGCGTCCTCACCTTTTGCCTGACGCAGGTCCTCTCACCGGTCTTGGTTGTTTTGGGAGGTTCCTGTTTCGTATAAGGCGGGAGGAAACGCCCGGTCGTTACCACTGTGTGGATCGCCCGGAGGTCATGGTGGAGGTCTGCCCGGCTTGGGCGGAGCACCGTCGTGTCCTCGCAGAGGCGATCTCTTGCATCTGGCTCGGGTCCCGGCTATGGTACGGAGCGAGACGGTATGGGAAGCTGTCACCTTCTGCGAAGCAGTAATGCTCGCGAAGGAGGAGGCGGAGCGCGTGAGGGCGAGGCAATCGTTGCGCCTTCACGCCCCTAGTCGCCGCAGGAGGAGACGCCCAGGGCGTCGGGAATCGATAGCCGATTCCCGGCCACCGTAGGCGCGGGCTTACGGACGGCGAGCAACGGGTAGTTCGCCGTCCGGTAAGAACCAGGCCCGGGTCGACGGCGCGTCGTGTTCCACGCGCGCCTCAATGAGATGTCAGCAACATTGACGGGGTCCGCTAGGGCCGATGCCTGCCGGGGTCGCCGATTGTTAGAAAGAGTTACAGTGGCCCTGGCGCACAGGCAACTGAAGGAACACGGGTGGGTTTTAGGCCCGTATTACAGAAGTTCACTCAAAACTCAAGCATTACTTAAAACTAGTTTCGAGCCATTTGATTGGTTGAATAGTTAGTCAGTAAAAGTCTGACCCGCCCTCCCTCTTCGTCCAGAGCGGGAGAAGTAATTTGATGATTACCCACCCAAGAAAAAAATAGGTCGGACAACCGTTATTGAGTTTTCCATTAGGATTAGGATTTTGGAAGTTGGTGGAGTGATACCTCCGTGCCTCAGAAAGCTGGTGTCGCCGCGTGTGCTGCGCCTGATGTCTCCCCGGCAGTGTCGGGTTGCCGTCCCATCGGACTATGAGAGTAAAGGAACAGAATGCACCTGTGATTGCGCGCTATAATATCTCCTGCGTACTTGGCTAATCTCCGTTGAGATTGGCCACCGTGGCCGAAATTCACCCTAAAAATAACACATAAGGCATCTGTTCCACCGCCGGCGACTAGGGAGAAGCGAGTAGAGCTAGCAACTCAAAACGAGTTGTTTGTTTGACAGAGTTATCGCCGGTGTTGTGAACAGTTCGCGACCAACTATTAATAAAGTAAATAAATAATAAAAACTTTATTGTTCAAGAGATTATTACAGAAATCGAACAACAGTAGCCTCCACACTAGTATTCCCTGTGTCGTGGAGACTAGTCACCTTCGTCTGACAAGATAATTGGGTACATAGTGGGTAGGTACATACATAGTGTAGCGGTATCTAAAATCGCCACATGCGAGCTACGCGTCAGACTGACGTCACGCAAAATCCTGCATCGCGCAAGCAGAGTTTACCACGCAACTAGCATATATACAACATCCCGACATCAATCGTTGGGCAGTTGCCCACCAGACACAACACCCGTCTGGGCGGAGGATCCTCCTTTTTCAATAGAGTATGAGTGAGCTTTACAGCCTGTTCCTCATACCTCTATAATAGCATCGGTCGATATGTCTCTTTGACTGACACGGGACCTACAATCTTTTGTACGTTTCCTGAGCGAGAAAATAGTCGATAGCTAGTCGCTTTCTCAGCGGCGGCGTTGGGGCAGGTGTCTTACAAATATGTTTACCTCATTACAGATCCCTGGAGTTCCGACAGCGATCTTTCCGATCTATCACCCGTGGAGGATGAATACGCTAAAGTGGACAAGTCGAGGCGGAGCGAGGCGCCTGACCTCGGTGACGTCACCGCGCCTGTCGTTGAAGAAGCTAAACCCGTCGTGACCGCGCCCGCCGTCAGCCCCGCGCCGGTCGTGTCGCACGTGTCGCAAGTGTCGCAAGGGCCGCACGTGACGCAGGCCCCGCCCGCTGCCGCGTCGCCGCCCACGCCCGTGGTTACTGCGGTCACCACTTCGCATCCAGTTAATACAACTCATGTGACACATACGACACACAGCGCTCCTCAGCCGATGAATCATCAAGTGGATACTCAGTGAGTTTCGCTTTTGTTTTTTACATGGGTTATCCAGCCACTCGTTATATAACGCGATGTGAGAAGCCAGCTTAAGAGTACAGGGAATCCATATACATAAATTATAAATTGAAGTCGCTTTTCGTGTCGTGTCTGTGGGATCACATTGTTCTCGTAAACTACGCGATCGATATTGATGCGGTTTTCATCATAATTTAGAGAATTTATTCCGGAAGGTATATGTGTGTAATACATATTGTCAGGTCGACGTCGTCGCTGGTGGGCGCGAGCACGGCCAGCGCGGGCTCGTCCGTGGTGGCGTCCCGCGAGCTGGACGCGGCCGTGCCGCGCGGCGCGCTGCTGGACACGTCGGCGCACCGCGCGCGCACCGACCTGGCGCGCCACCGCCACCACTCCGCACACTCGCCACACTCGCCGCACTCGCTCAGCAACGCCAGCTCGGTCAGTACTCACTAGAATGGGTGGAAAAATACCCTTTTCATCCATCTATTCGAAAAGGACGACTTGGTTCGCCTTTAAGTGCACTCAAAGGTGGTGTTTTCTATAAGAAACTTTTAGCGGGCAGTAATGACTTTTTAATCCTCTTTATAAGTGCGCCGCAATTATTTTTGCCGCGCACTTTTTGAATTTGGAACATCTTAGTGTTCAGCGCCAAAGAAATCGAACGCAAATATTGTTTGAATAAAGACTAGCTGGTACGACGGCCCATAGTCGCGCCGACTGAACAAAAAAAAAAAAGAAATCAAATTAAAAACGCGCGAACTACAACCCGCGTTTTCGTCAATTTTCACGGATTGTTAGAAATTCATGGTTTTGTTTTGTAAAATGAGTTCTTCAAGTGACAGTGAAAGTATAGAATTAACTCCTGAAAGTATTAGAACTGACGCAAGAAATGTGATGGATAATCTATTACTTGCAAAATCCCTGGAGAAATATATGAAAGCCTATGGTAATTTTATTGAATGGAGAAATGCAAGAGGCGCCAAGAATTTTTCAGAATCTGTGTTTTTGGCCTACTTACAGTACTTTGCCAAAACTAAACAACCTTCCACTCTTTGGAGTATCTACTCAATGCTACAATCAATAGTCAGTTCTAATAACGACGTAAAACTGGACACATATTCTAAATTAATAGCGTGTCTGAAGAAGATGTCTAATGGAAAAACTTATATTTACATTTGAGACATTAGGTTTAACCTAATGTCTCAAATGTAAATATAAGTTTTTAGTTGTTTTATTATTAGATACTATTTAATTTTAATTTAGTTGTTACTCTATGTTTTATTAAATAATAATATTACATAAAATATGAGGCGCCTTTTATTTTCTCATAGTGAGTGATGAAAAGTAGTGTATCACTCGGGCGCAAAATATATTTTTGGCTCGGGCTACGTACTTTGAATCCCTAGCTACATTCAGGATTCTACTAAAGAATCCCCCTCGCTACGCTCGGGATTTTACTCTAGAATCCCTCACTTCGCTCTGGATTAAAAAAAGCGCCCTCGCCGTAAAAATATTATTTTGCTCCCTTATGATACAATCTACTATTTCATTTCTACTCGGAAAGTAGTGCTTGTTTGATCCGAGTAGCGGGTGGAAGACGCTGCTCCCCATCTTTGGCCAGGAAAGACTCGTAATAATTGCTTCCCTCTCTAGGGCGGAAATGAATTTTAAAAATAGAACTAAGTTTTTTACATAATTTATAAAAACATCGATTACATTTTTTTTTTTAATGTTGCGGTCTTGTGAGTGTAGTGTATAAATCAGCCAGTGTGAATTAAAAAAAATACCTATTAAGCGGGACGGCCCGCGGCGGTGGCAGATAACGCGGTGTATTCCATATTTATAATAAATAAAAAGCTATATAATTTGGCGGCATACTAACTCTGTAAGCTGTATCGAAACTCAAAATATCGGTTTTATAGACTAAAATTTGATTAAAAATGAGTTTCATGTTATTATTACGAATAAATATTTTAGAAAAACTACTATTTTTTACTTTCCTTATTTTCGAAATGAAAAGTAGAGTGTTTAAAACGGGTGAAAGTCATCAATTGCTACTATGGGAATTGATTCCTTTCGACCCTTGTATAACTATCTACTATTACGAAGCCGGAAGTCACTTGTACAATCCCTTTATTATGATAATTTTTAATACTGGACTATAACTGGGCACCTTCTGGTTACGGAGATATTAAAGGTAAAAAATCCACCTTATTTGACGTATTTATACGAAAACAATTAATTGTTATAACTTAACTTTAAATACTACCACGATCCCTGTACAGTTGCATACACCCATAAGCACAATGTTGTGCGTGCGTTACATTACGCAAACAGCGAATTTTCAGACCAAAAATAAAAGTCGTTTTGCAGAAATAATTTTTACACAAAATTATTTAGTTTGATTTACAGAATGCGTAGGTAAATGGCTTCGTGATGCGTCTTTTTACATCCTGTATACTGGCTCAAAATTTAGCGAAACTTCACAAACGTGACGGGAATCGATATCTACTTAATTTCGATAAAACACAAATAATATGATGCTTGTTTCGTTTACCATATATACAAGGATTTTTTGCGTAACATTTTTTTTACTTGTGGTTACCAAAGTTCCTGATATTACTGCCCCCTCTAACTCTACTGACGTTTATTCCTACAATTTTCAAACTACGTTTTATTGTTATATTAAACAACTTCCTCCTGCCAATTATTTGATAGTTTTACTTGTTTTACAGTATGACGGTCTGGACGATTCGTACAACGACTCCGCGGATGAGTCGCTCAGCGAGTCCACATCAGGAGGACCGCCTCACGTTGGTGCTGTGAGTTATTATTTAATCATTCTTTATTTCGATTTGGACTAACAGACTTACAATAAACACTGTTCACCATGTTTCAAAGACCATATGTGCAAACTTATGTGACCAGTCGAAGATTACGCGTAACGTAGTGCATGCCAACCACTAGTACACAATTTCAACGTACTTTTTACAAGCAACAAAATCGTTTTACCAGCATCGTGACACCCGTCAGAGTTGCGGCAGTTCCGTGGGCAGTGCGACGGACGACGCCGTGTACTCCAGAGACCACAGGCATCACCCTCTGTCGGGTAAGAGCACACCACTTAACGCTTTCTAATCATTGTGTACCGTGCAACGTCAACCATTGAGCGTACGTTTCAAAATATAACCAGTTTACCAATCATTGGATTATTTTCAAATTTACGCCTAATAATGTTTATGTTTGTAACCTTCACAAGTTCATAACAAACTCACCACAGGCGAAACTGCGGGTTAATTGCGTAACACAGTAACATTTGCAATGCCTTTCATTTTGAATGTTCGACAACATTCATTGCGTTATTTAAGTTGTCGAGCAGACGAATTTCTTAAACATATGAAGCAATGAGTTTCTTTCAAAATCCTCCGAATTGTGATAAAAAGTGTGTTACGCAATTGGGGTGCTATTCGTACCCATGTGTTTGTGAATAATAGCGTCATGTGCTTAAAACAAACACCGGTCGAGGGATTTCACTCGAGTGGCACGCATCACGATACGTACGTAGATGGTACGCAGACGTCGGCGCGGTAGGTAGTGTAGTGTCGCTGTGCTAGGTCCCAGCGCGTCGCTGGCCGAGCAGCTGAAGCTGGTGCTGGCGGAGCGCGAGCGGCGCCTGGCGGCCGGCACGTCGCCGCCGCAGCCCGACGCCGTGCAGCTCACCAACGACCTGGTGGACGAGATCCGCCAGGCCGTCAGCGAGGCCAACGCACGAGGTTCGTACTCGCACTCCAACTGATGCTATGCCACTTCACGTTGCTTCTCTTCTATTTTTTTCTGTTCTTTAAGTTTGGAGATTCGTGTACAGTTTTTTTTATTGTTTATAAGAAATAAAAGTGTTGCCAGAAATTAAAGTACCTTTTATTTATAAAGTTAATAATAACTAGATTTTCTACTCGAATCCTTCACTCGAGGACATGTTATCTCGCGCTAGGCTTAGTCCTACATCTGAATTGTAAAGAACAGATGGCTGCAGAGCGTGTGCGTTTACAGAGTAAGCAGCAAGACTTCGAAGAATATTTTTTTCTCTTTGTGGTTTTACTGTTGTTGTCTTCAGTTTTCTGCACATCTTGTATCTTGTGTTGGTGTTGGTTCGCTTTCCTAAAATACGGTGTTGTTTGGTGGTGGTGTTATAGTTTATTTTCAATTGGTTGTATAACTTGACTTTATCAAATTCTTGGTTGTGTATGCTACAGTACAACTTAAAAGATATATTTTTAGATAGATGTAATTAATTTTAGATGTATTTCAGTAGTTAATATTTGAAAATTGTAATATAGTAAAACCTAGAAGCACAATATGTACAGAATGAAGGGCACACAAAAATATCCAAAATCACAAATCGAATTTTCGGCGAAAACCTTCTAATATACCCCATCGCGTCGCATCTATCTTTAACGCCAACAAACCCTTTTTATAACACTGACTCTATTCAGCTGTCTCCTCAGTAATGGTTTGGCAGAATCAAACCTTATTGGGACATGAAAGTCCCTCTTGAGTTATTAACCATCTGTTTTTACGGGTTAGTTATGCAGGTGACCGCAATAAGTGACTGAACATTAACAGACAACTCTTTTTGTACCACAATGTGAGCTTCATCCTTTACACTGCTACAAGGATATTAAGGCGCTCAAATGACTTTGACGGGGGGCTGTTGGTAAATATTTGTGCAATTTATTCTTCTGTGAATTGTCACTTAAAATGCCGTATTCAAAAAACAAGATGGTGGTGTTAGTTCCGATTTTGGCCACGCGTCAAAATAACCTTGTAGCGCTATACTTCTAGGAAGGGTCAAAACATATGTGTATTATAGTTGACGTTGGGTTATGGTTATAGTAAAGAAAGCTCCGGCGTGCGTAGTCGGCGGCGAGGTGCCGTGGCAGCCGCTGTCCAGCGCCGTGTCCGAGGCCAGCCTCACGCCGCCGCCGCTGGCGCAGCCGCATCCCGTCAATCACTGGACCAAGCAACAGGTACCTATCACGCGACATAACAATCATCTCCATTCACGATCGAATGACGTAATACCATTAGTAA
Organism: Dryobotodes eremita; assembly: GCA_917490735.1. Taxonomy (NCBI): domain Eukaryota; kingdom Metazoa; phylum Arthropoda; class Insecta; order Lepidoptera; family Noctuidae; genus Dryobotodes; species Dryobotodes eremita. The sequence continues at coordinate 9,424,988 of OU823261.1, forward strand.
GTCTTTGCAATGTAACTCTTACCTCGGTAAGGACGGTAAGGTAAGGTAGAAATTTGAATTATTGCCAAGAGTTTCATCAGACTAATAATAGTAATCAATAATAGTTCCCAGGTTGATTTTACTATTAATTAGATTAAAACAACATTTGCGATGTCATGCGATTTAATAACTTAATCAATAAACGTAGTTTTTTCGTGCAAATAATTAGTATACGAGCCCCGATGCAAAATAGTTCGTCTAGTATGGAAAGTAGTGCAAAGCGTAAAATATAGAAAGTAAATATTGGTAAAATAATTAAGAACGTTTAATAAAAAGTAAACCACAATTTGAGGAACATTTTAAAGTTTATTTTAACATAACTGAAATTCTTTCATGACTTTACATAACATAAAAATTTAAAAAAATATTCTAAAAAACATAACGCAAAAGTATTCGTCTACCCTTGTCACTCACGCAAAATAGTTCGTCTACCACTTAGTTGTGTCGCCTTTGCTCTCAATGACAGCTTTAATGCGAAGAGGCATGGTTGCAACCAACGCTGCACACTCCTCAGGCGTAATTGACTCCCAGACAGCCAAGAGTTTAGCCTTTAAGTCGCTCTTCGATCTTGATGGATTTTTACGGAAAACTTTTTTCATTTTCCACCATAGGGTTTCGATCAGCGACAAGTCCGGGCTGTTAGATGGCCATTCGATTGTAGGGATGCTTTTCGCCAGTAGCCACGTCTTTGTTGTCCTTGCAGTATGGCAGGAAGCACCATCCTGTTGAAAAATGAAGGAATCTTGATGCTTAAGTGACGGAATAGAGGGCAGTAAATTCTCTTCCAAAAGGTTTTGATACCGTGCAGTATTGATAGAACCATACACAAACTGCATACTACCAACGCCTTGTGCAGACATGCAGCCCCATATCATAAGAGACGCCGGAAACTTCACTTTGCGTTTGAGACAATCAGTATGAAATGCCTCATTTTTGTTCCGAATCACTTTTTTCCTTTCATCGCCGACTGTCACTTCAAATTTGGACTCGCCACTCCAAATGATACTACGCCACTGCTCGGAAGTCCAATTTAAATGATCACGAGCAAACTTCAACCTCTTTTTCTTTTGTACAGCAGTCAACAGTGGTTTCTCTTTAGCGGTGTAAAATCCGTAACCCATTATTTTCAGGACTCTTTTGCAAGTATCAACTGAGACGTCTTTGTGAATCATGTCCTTCCATTGCACCGTGAGTTCTCCAGCTCGAGCACGACGATTATTTTTGATAATTTTCTTCAGGATTCTGTTTTCTACTGCACTTGTGATGCGTGGTCGAAGAGTTTTCTTCAAACAAGAAGTCGTTCTATTCTTTTTATAGTGCTGAATGATAGATTGGACTGTAGAGCTGGGAAGTATCAAGTCTTTAGATATTTGGTAACTTGATTTGCCAGCATCGACCCCACAAACTATTCGCTTTCGAAGCTCTTCACACACGGGTTGGCCACGACCCATTGTTATTTGAAAACGAATGAAAAAAACTGAAATTTTCAGAATTTATACTGTCTCACTTGACAAATGACACAGAATTACTTTTACAAATTTAAATTATGCAACATAATTGTACAAAGAAGGAATAATCTTATTTAACTCACCGATAGACGAAGTCTTTTGCATCGATTAACAATTAGACGAACTATTTTGCTTATAACTTCTTCGAATTTAAAACAGGATATGTATAAATTTAAAAAGCTAAAATAGTTTATTGGTTCATAATTAAAAAATGGCATAAGTAACGCGACATGTGATAGTAGAACAGCTTAATATTTTATATAGATATACAAAAATAATGAAGTTAGAAAAAATCTCACAGAGAAAATTTCACACTAGACGAACTATTTTGCATCGGGGCTCGTATTGCATATTTAGCAAATATTCGATTAGTTAAATTCGAACCCCTTTGATCGTGAATGTCCTACTTTACACATCTTGACTCAAATAAAGAATTAATTAGCCTATATGTATATTAAAATAAATATTACTATTTATTTTGATGAGTGAGTAGACTACCATCTACAGTTTACAACTTGGATCCAAACTGAAGGCCATCTCAATTGATACTTTTATCTACTGGGCATTGTACGAAAACCGCCTTTACTGCTAAGAAATAAAGGCGCTCGTAAACTGTAACTGTTACCATGGACCTGTAGCTGACTACTATAAAACTTGCCATAAAACAGGTATGGCAGTGGGTATCCGGGCTGGGTGAAGGTTTGGAGCGTCACGCCGGTGCGTTTGCAGCGCGCGGCGTGGACGGCGCACTGCTACTGGCCCTCAGTTCCGCAGACCTCAAGCTACTAGGCTTGGGCGGCGACGACCGGCGCCGCATGAAGAGACGCCTCAAAGAGCTTCGCTCCGCACACGAGAAGCACCTCAAAGCGCTCAAGAAGGCCGAGAAGAAAGCCAAGAAGAAGTAAATCCTGTGACACGACCATGCCATCACCAAAGAATGAGTCAGTTCACATGAACTTACTGTTTACTAAGATGCAATGCAATTTGACTCTTCAAAGCAATATATATTATATATTTAATTTTATATTGGAGTTGTGCAAACGATTTTACGTAACTACGTTCTTACTGTTTTTTCTTTTTATATTCTGATGCATAGATAACGTTTCATGTGAACTGTCTCCCGTGTTTCTCAACTATATTGTTTGTTTTTCTATGGCAACTATAATATGGCATCTAGAATATATTATGAAATATCTAGAATTACTAATTTCCCCAGTATATATTTTACATTATCTAGAATTTCTGACTCTGGTGTTCAACTTTCTTTTTCTTGCCTTTTCTTTCCGTATGACGTGTATGAAAGTTCGACAGCGTGTAGTTACATTTTAAGCTATTATTAGAAATGCAGGTAATAATAACTTGGAACATGTTCATGTGACTGAAGCTCGAGATGGTGTTGGTGATGGGTATAAAGCTGTGTCTGATAGCATACAGAGTGCCATCTGACCCATAGCTTAAAGACTAGTGACGTTAGTGCTGCTTCAAACGAAGAAACGAATATTATTAATCGAAAATTAGACATAAGTGAATGTGGAACAGGACATGTAGAACTCATTTATCTAGACTGTCTAATGTAATCTATTTCCATTATATCCTTTAACAGGTATTTTGTTGGTTTCTTCATCGTTCCTACATTTTTGTATTAATTGTGTCAGCTTTTCTTGAAGTTCGAAATCACGTTGTGGACTGTAGGAAAAGATACTGACTCAATCTAGTCATAAGATGAATTAGCTGTTCTAAAGTCATGAATTATAACAAGTTTTTCTTAGAAATTTTCAAGTATTTAAGATTAGGACATAATTTTCTTGTATGTAATGATCACCAATTATAATAACGAGATTGTAACGCGATAATTTATTTTACATTTGTAGCCAATGCAATGCAAATTGATTTTGGTAATCTTTGGCATTTATTTATAATTATAATATATACTGCACAAAATGTACTTAGTGATACGGTGACTGATTATATTCTACTATGTCGCCAACATTTTAGTATGTTTTAAATTTTATAGTGAAGTAACGTTCATGAAACATATTGTGATCTCATGTCATGTAAGAGTACCAGGTTATCATCCCAGCCCATGTCATAGTATATATTCAAAATGTCTGTCATGTGAATTCTTATGAAATGCTATCTTCACGATTTATTATACATTCCAGTAAATTACTATCTCGTATCTATATAGTTGTTTCTGTGTGAGGTTTTGGTCCTTTAGATGAGCTTTATAGTTTTTCTTAGGCGACATACATATGGTTTATCTAACAAGTAAGTGTTACTGTCTGTGTATTCATGTGCGTCATTTGGTTCCGTGTCCTATCATGTAATCATGTAAATATAGTCTCGAGTAGATAATGTGGAGACTACAGAGTGAGCTTGAAATCATACTGTGTGACTGGATGTACGTTACGCATTTAGAATATTTATTTCATTTAAGATTTAATAATAAGTAGAGTCCATTGCCAAAATTGATCAGTACTTTTGTTTAATGTTGTTGTTTTTTTTTTAATTTACAGTTTCCTTTAATTATTTAAATATATTTATTTTGGGACCAAATTAATTTATTATGAACTTTATTATGTATTTGGGTGTGTGTTCAAGAGAAAGATTTTTTATTTATAATTTAATAAACAAACCAAAGTCTACATCACATTGTTTTTTACTGTGTTCTTGTGAGTATCATGTCGTGTACATTTTGTGAGAAGACAATGAAAATATAATCTGCAATGTAGATGTGAGTTTTCTTGCTGCTATTCTTAATGCCTGTAAAATGCATGGAATCTTGTCTGTAGTTGGGAATTATGAATTTAACAAATAAAATGCAATTAATGACTTTGAAACAAGTATTTAATTAGCAGGTGGTTTTTGGTTCTTAGGCTTTTTGTTACGTTTTCGTTTCTTGAATTTCTTTGCTGGTGGTGGTTTGATTTCCCCTTCCTTTTCATCATTATTGTCTTTGACATCATCACCATAGCTTATAGTAACAAAAGCTCCAGGTTAGGTGGTGTAGTGACATCCTCTGCTTCATCTGAATCATTCTCTTCACTTGCAAGTTTCTCTTCAGTTTCATCTTCATCAGACTTATCTTCCTTCTTGATAAGATGGCTTTGTCTATTCAATGTTACACAAGTCACTCTACATGCTGCATTGCAGGAACATAATTCAACTAATTTCGAATCTTCTACAGACCAAACTTTTAGTTCTCCAGTACTAGAAGCTGAATATAACATTTCGTTTTCATAATGCAGTGATTTGACCCTCTGTTTGTGTGCTTTGTATGTCAGAGCTTGAGTATCAGACACAGTCAGGGTTATTACATTTCCATTTTCTAATCCTACAAATAACCTTTCATCAGTCAACCACTGCACTGATGTAGGTTTTGAGTTGCATGTGATTCGTTTTTCAACCCCTGCTTTACTTATTGTCCACACATCAACTGTTTGTTGGGAAACTAATGAAAATCTATCTCCTTCTGGAGAAAACTTGATTTCTGTTGGCAATAATACACCTTTACTTGCAAGGTTGATAGTGAAGGCTGGGCGGCCTTTGATCAAATTCCATGTTCTCAAAGTCTTGTCACCGCCAACACTGAGAGCAAGTTTATCTGATGGATGCACAGCAATAGCAGTAACTGGCAGACCTGAAATAATTATTTGATGGTAAGTAATCAATCATTAAGTTGATTTTAAGCATTAAAGCAATGAAATTAAAGTAATCAGTCTTTATTTATGATAGTAGTTTGAGTAGCTTCTAAGAAAACAGAATTGCCTACCTCCATGGGCTTTTTTCCATATCTTTTCTATTTGCCAGTTGCCTGTTCTAGTTACAATAATAGAACCATCATCACTGCCGGTTAGTAGATGTGTCCCATTATTGGTGAATGCTACAGTATTTATTGTACCATCATGGTTCATAAGTACTGTGTGTTCTTTACGAGTTTTCATGTCGATAACAACCACTTTGTCATCGGTACCACCGGATGCCATGAACTTGCCTCCGATAGACATGCACCGGACTGATGCTGTATGCGAATGGGTAGCAAACGTCTGCTTTAATTTCATTACCTGAAAAGACGACTGAATATATTATCTAGTTACAATAAGCCTAAAATTAAACAATATTTAAAAACAGTAAGGGGCTTACCGCATCTTCGGTACGTATTGAATAACCGAGTACAAAGCCCTCGTACGTGCCAACTATTAATTCATCCATTATTGTTGTGGAGTGGCAGGTTTTTCTATCATAAATAAAGCTATCATGTGAAGATAAATTATTTTGATCCTTTTCTAACCTCCAAACATGCACGACAGGCACTTTGGCACGATGTTATTTTGAAACAACTGTCAAGTGTCAGTTAGTCTCAAGTGTCAAAGTCATTCACGTAACACACTTGACAATGTCAAAAGAACATTTGTGGTTTTCACTGGTGTTTTGGAAAAAGGATCTTATGGCAAACAAGAAATCATTGAATTAGTATGTACGCACGGCTACATATCAAGCTATACATTTCCAGTAAAAGCTGATATCGCATTGTATAGGATTTCCGTACAATGAGAGGTCAGCTTATACTGGAAATGTATAGCTTGATATATAGCCGTATCATGTATCTACTAGCTCTTTGCAAGAAATTAAGGGGTGCGCCAAAGTTCACCTAAATTTTCAACTCCGATAATTGGAAATCCGAAAATGTTCTTCCTAACATTTTTCATCCTAACAATCACAATTCCTAACTACTCTGTCTCTAATGTTCATAATTCCGAAGCATTCAACTTCATAATGTCAGTAGCAATAAACATCTATTATACTTGTATTTGTTTTCCTATATTTTCTCAACATAACCATCTTATACACTATTATTCAAAGTCATATTTTTTTTGTTTAGATTTCTTTTTATTCATAATAATCAGTATTATATACATAAATTTTGCGTAACTTTATTTTCACATAACATGTGTAACATATAAGAATAAAGCGTATTCTTTAATTTTATTTATAGCGGTGTGTACCTGCAAATATATCCATAGGTTAGGTTAGGTTAGAACTGTGACCAACTACGCGCGAGCCGAGCGAGCGGTGCCGCGGCAGCGGCCGGCGAGCGCTACCTCGAAATTGGTCGCGAAATTTTTCTAAGTATTTTTTTCATAGTGCCCCCAAGACGACACTCTGACCTGAATTTCATTCATTTAAGACAAAAATCAGTCAAACGACCTTTAATCATTCTAAACAGTTGGTTTAAAATATAGTGGGTAGGTTATAATATAACCTACCCACTATATTTTACATAATATTTTCACCCAACTTATATATTATATAAGTTGGGTGAAAATATTATGGTAATTATGTTTAGGGATAAAAGCGTTATGATAAAAAACAGTAGGAGTTTAAATATATTTACATTAATGATATTATTAATTACAATTTTCGGAAACGTGAGTGTTATGAACATCGCCGGTAGCACTACAAATAGTATGAATGAAAACTTTAGGATGAAAAATTTTAGGAAGAGTGATCATTCGGATTACAAATCGTTAGGAAGAACAATTTCGGGTAAAGAACTTTAGTTGAGCCAATATGGACCCGAAATTAAAAAATCTAATCTGAATCTTCTACTTATTCAAAATCTTAAATTCATTAATTAATCCTATCACTGACAGACAACGCACAGCCTAAACCGCCGGCGCCGTATGGAGAAACATGATTTTTTACACGAGAGTTGCTTATCTAGAAGGTGAGCAATAAGGGTTTTTGACATTTCTTTCCATAAATAGGTAAAATAGGGGATGAAAGTTTGTATGGCAGTTCGACATTTTTGATGTTAGAAATTTGAAAGCTGGTACTTAGACTTCTGTTTATAAGTCAGTCGTACTATCGTTTTTTGGAAACTCTCCTCTAAGGGAGTAAAATGTAAATAGGGAATTAAAGTTTGTATGATAGTTCGTATTTTTTTTAAGAAAGCGTGGAATAATAATAATAATAAAGCAGCATAATAAGCACGTACATACGCTACTCTTTTTATGTAAAATACAGTTAGTGTATTATCGTTTTTGGTTACATCCCCTAAAGCTCTTGAAGAAAGCAAGTTGCCGTTAGGCGATGGGAAATCTCACAGGCACACGGCTTTCCCAAAATAAAATAAATTATTGTCTCAAAATATCATTCCAACTCCGTACTAAAATACTAAACTGTTTTGAAAATAATAAGACGGTCTATAGTACAACACTAGTTCGTTTTTATTCAACAATCGAGAAAAAATTGACAGCGTCACCGTCAAGAGAAAAACGAAAACCTCACTATTTCTATTTTTTGTGCAAGTTATCGAATGGATAAATCTGTAATTAAAATTTAATTACTCAAATTCTGTTTAATTCTTAAGCACGAACATATTATCATTCTGGTAAGTATGTGGGTACACGGTATATGAGGCAGTGTTTGAGTGAACGTCTGGCGCTATCGATCTCCGTGGTTGGCATTATTTGCTAAACTGTTTGTTTGTTATCTCGAAGGATTCCCAAAAGAGAACATATTTAGACATCTACAAGATGGATTTGGCGGAGACGATGAAGAGTGTACTGGCTAAAAGCACCGGGACTTCGAGTGGCGCGGCGAGTACGTCTAATTCGGCAACTCCGCATGGAGCTGAGGGCTATGTCACCGAGAAACTGTACATGTTGCTGCAACTGTATCTACAGAACAAAGGCTGGAGCCCCAGCATAGAATTGCTTCAGTGTTTCAGTGATCTCAAGGAGTCGTCCATGCTTCCCAGTGCTGCTTATTTGCAGTAAGTAAAATATTAATAACTTTTGTTGATATTGTCCTTTCTTACAAGATTCTGGTTCTAAATATTGTATTTAAATTTAGGGTTTGAGAATAGTAACATCACATAAAGACAAATAACTGAAATAACCAAAGTATGTGTGAGAATTACAAAGGGATATAAACAATTATTTAATTATAAGTCCAATACCTAAATGATTTGTGACATATTGTCTTAAGTTTGTGTAATTTATGTATTGAGCTTACCATAAGTCATATCATATTTATTTGCAGAATGATGGCATCCAGAGTAGGTTTAGATACACAAGGAAGACTGATTCTTCGTGAAAATGGCAAGATAATATTGCCATATGAACACTTTGCAAATGCTGTCATGTTGAAACACATGAATGGACCTCATGGACTTCATCTAGGATTAGAAGCAACTGTTAGAGCGGTAAGTTTGATTTATATATCACTTAAACTTGTATGAATTATAATAGAACACGGAGACAAACAACAGGGCTGTCCAGGTCTCTATGTACTGGTCGGACAAAATATAGTCATCAACACGAGAAGGAGAAGAAGAAGAAGAAGAGTACTTGTGTGACCTCCATTTTAAGTCTCAGCAAAATGCTATCAAGCATACTATAGCAATTTAATTTATTGATGAATGTTATGACGCCTCTAAACCTGATACAGAATGTTGCATTTAATCCGTATGGACACTGCATCAGCAATGACTGATGCATTGTTATTAGTGATTAAAGTTGTACTCTTGCAGTTGCAATCTCCTACAGTTCACTTCATCATGGACTTGAATGTATATTTTTAGGTGGTAGAGTCATACACAATAGGCAGGGAGCAGTTTGGAATGGAGAAGGAGTTCATAATAGAGGTAGTGCAGAACTGCCCTAACCCTGCTTGCCGTTATTACAAGAATCAGCTGGAGATGACGCAGAAGTCAATACAACAGCATCTGTCTCAGCAGCCCACATACATACCTGGTAATTTCTTGTTTCTTGTTATTCTGATTTTGCTGTAAATTGACCTTGGTGGTATTGTGCATGGTTTGGCTAGAGCGTCGATTCTTGTGAAAGAAAGAGAAATTGTTTACTTTGCACAAATAGGATGCACGTTATACAATAAACATTGTTTTTCTTTTCATTATTTATTTTATAAAATTTTATTATTCCTGGCTCAGAAAAGAAAATGTAAAAAATACAAAAAAATAATAAAAAATCTTATATTTTAGAGAAATCAGTACCATCAAAAAAAGGAAATCATTGTGTGCATTCACAGTCCAATTGGTTTCCATTAAGATTATGTACATGCTTCTAACTGTATTATGCTCTCATGAGCTATTATGACCTACTTGGGAAATCAATGGAATGATTCAATATTAAACATGTACTGATTTATATCTAAACTAGCTTTTGGCCGCGGTTTCGCCTGCTTGGAGGTCGGAAATTATCCGACGGGTACAATCCCGCCAACCAGGATAAAAAGTATCCTATGTCCTAACCCAGGTCTATCCGAGTGTTAAATTTCATCCAAATCTGTTTAGTCTTTAAGGAGTGAAAAGGTAACGAACAGACAGATCAACTGACAGACAGACAGTCAGTTTCGCATATTTTTAAAGTGTATAAGTTATTTAGCCGCGTTGATGGATTTTTGGTAGGGGCAAAACTTTTGGTTGCGCGTCACCAACATGCCAATGTGACGTGTTGCGCCAGATTGGCGACGCGCAGCGACCTGTGTACATTGTGGAGTTTTCACTTTTGTAGGTAGGCAGTTACCATGACTGCCTATTTTTTTTAATTGTTAGTATGGATGAGAGAAGTATGGAAGAAAAGACATGATGCGCCGACTCCAAATAAATTGGGATAAGGGCAGGAGAATGATGAGTATGGATTGTGAATGACAGATTATTTCACATTTTTCGAATTTCGCTCATATTGTATGATGACTTTTCTTATTGTTTTGTTTATATTTCTTAAAAATGTTTATGGATATGGATTCGTTTTCGAATAATGTGTTAAATATTTCTCGATTGAACGTCCATTATCCTGTGTATCAGATGCGGGTGCGTCAAACCTGCCCGACAGTCAGGCAGTGGAGCGTCTGTTACGCAGCACGGCTCTCGCACAAGACTACCAGCTTCCTCTTGCACCGCACCTCGCCGCTCTCAGTGAGTTGTTATGTAAAAATCACTTTTCTTTCTCTTTTATGAAGTTCTTACTAACTTCTAGGGAATGCAATCTCGAGGCAAATAAAACAACATTGATTGAATCTCGAAACAAAAAAATATACGATTATTTTAGTTATAATCATGTGTACTACGCATATACAATGCAACAAATCCGCACACTCGCATCACTCACACTCTATATTTGAAAATAACTTCTCAAAAAGCATAGTGTGATAAATCGCGCGTGCTGTCTCGTAATCTCGACCAATACGGTCAAGTTTGCAAGATCTAGACTGTGTTGCCACGAGATTACATCACGAAAAATGGCTCAAGATCCCGCAGGATCGAGATTGCATTCCCTACTAACTTCTATTAAAACTGCAGTTCTTGGCCACACTTTAACTTAGATTGGTGTTTGAATGTAATCACAAATTCGCTACTACACAATTTTTTTTCCGTTTTTATCACACGCTTATTTTTATTCTTCCCATCTCACAATTTTTACACATTTGTATGTGGCCACATTTAGGTATATTGTTTATCAAGTTGGGATACACCAACAGAATGATAAAACTTTGTCATGCCTTCTATTTAAAATAATAAAAAGGTTTGCTCTTAACCTCGAAATTCCTGATAGAAAGCGATGAGTGAGGTTTACGAAGGAACAACCCAGAATGTGCATATTCTTACTTTACAATATTATAATAATACCAGCGTATTACTGTCCCACTGCAGGGAAAAGGCCTCTTCTCATACAGAGAAGGTACGAGGATTGACAACCATGCTTGCTCAAGATGAGTTGGCGATTTCAGACTTGTATTAAAATAAGTCCGGGTTTCCGATGTTTTTCCTTTACCATCTTCACCAATATCAGTAATGTCCAAGATAAACTTTACATAATTCTATTGTAAATTCTAGCCAGCCTAACAGGCGAGAAGTCGGACCGTCGCAGTCAGGACAAGTTGTCACAGCACCAGCAGATGCTGCTACAGCACCAGAGCCGGTCTCTTGGGCACCAGTCCTCTATCGATAAGTACTCACACTCGCAGCAGAGGTCTTCAAACTCTTCACAAGCCAGTCTGGAAACCAAGTCCAAGCATCATTACACTGATGAGCACAAGCTCACTGACTTTTTGAGGTGAGTGACTTTGTTACTGCATAACCGGTTTTTTGTCCAGTCATTGGTTGCAGCTATAGAACTAGAGTAGTACAATGATCTCTTGGCACCTGTATGATGTTGACAGGTGGGCGTTGTTGGTAAACATTTTTGTTAAATAGGGAACATTACGCAAAACTCTGCGTAGGGGGGCGACACTAGCACAAACCGTAAACAAACTGCCATGACGCATCATGTCATATTTATTAGTACCAAATAATTTGTGAGAACGTGAACGTTATGGCATCCTATGAACATTTAAAACTGCATGATCTAAAAAAAGGTTACAAAGGTGTGCAAAATTTCATGTATTCTGACCTAGCAGTTAAGGCTGTTCGGTGTCTGTCAGTTAATGCGTAAATTAAAGATATTTGTTAAGTAGATTAGCAGCGCCGTAACTAAAATGTGAGCTTATGATAAATCCTCTTTTTTAGGGCAAACCTAGAGAGCCTGGAATCCCTATCAGGCGGGACTGGATCATCCGCACACGCGGAGCGTTCGGGCGCGGGCGGCGGCGCGAGCGCGGGCGGGGGCGCGGCGGGCGCGGCAGGCGCAGGGGGCGCGGGGGGCGCGGGCGGCGGCCAGGAGCGCGTGGTGCGCGCCTTCGCCGAGCTGGCGCGCAACCTGCAGCGCATGCGGCCCTGCGTGCGCCCCGCGATGTGCAAGCCCTACGGCAAGCAGAGTGAACAACTGCAGAAGAGTTAGTACTAAACTCATTGTCATTTTAATTATTTAGGGCCGACTTTTCAATCGCCAGAAAACTTTTATCAGAAGAATAAATATGTCGCTTTGACCTATTTTCTATAGAAAAGCTCAAACCACAATTTTTGTTCCTCAGATGAAAGTTATCTGAAGATTGAAAGATCGGCTCTTAACTGAATAAAAACCTATAAGGAAGGTTCAAAATTACCGAGGAGGCAAATTTCAAGACTGGTTTTATGACGTAAAATTTTACAATGAAAGTTACTTCATAATTTTAACTAAACTTCAATATGTTTTTTAAAGATTGATTTTAAAGAGCAATACTTCAGGACGCATCTTTTTCTTTGTTGTGCAAGACATGCCTTTAAATTCCAATCACCATTGCTCAAAATGCCAACATGCACATGCAAATAGATTTACGAGATGGTTGCTTTCATAATTCCAGTTTTGTTGGACACCATCCAGTTGGTTCAGTCGCTCCGCAGCTATTTGCCGCCGCCACATATCCAAGTCACCTCTTGGAAGAACGATGATAAGCTCCGGTAAGAATAATTTACTTGAAAAACACTATATTATTATCTTAATCCGTGGATAGTCTAAGATGATCCAATCATTCTTAACCGAATACACGGCATTATTTGACTTACAATACATGCAAAATGGAAAGGTCATGTGACTGATGTTTTTATTTCATTAGACCTCGTTCCAACGGGCGATTTTTATACTCGGCGATTTTTATCGCGCACTGGTTTTTTAACGCAATGCTTAACGCCGAGAGTTAAAAATAAACAGTGTATTTTTTTTGACGCTTTGGGTTTTATTTTGTTGCATTTTCAATGTTGGGCTCTACACCGAGTCTTGAAAATCGTGTGCGCGATAAAAAATAGTCGCGCTAAGAATCGCCCGAACGAGGGCTAATATGATGAGTTAAAAACATCAGTCACATCACCTTTCAATTTTGCGTGAATTGTAAGTCAAATAATGCCGTGTATTCGGTTAAGAATGATTAGGTTTAGTTACTGGCGGTAAATTAAACCCGATTTTTTGCCTGGTCCTATCTCTACGGCCTTAAACAATTTCCGTTTTAAATTAAATTCTTTTTGTAAATTCAGTTCCAACAACATGGAGGAACTCGAGAGCCGTAAGATAGTGAGCGGTAACTAGCCACCGGACGCCAACGCCGCCGCCGACTAGCGCGCGGTGACGTCACCACACGCGACACGCGCAGACACGGTTTGACGACACGGCAGGACCGGCCGCCTGGGTAAACTACAAAGAGTTTACAGCGAACAGAGTACTCAATATATAGGTTCATATCTGCATAAAAATAAAGGCATATCGACAGTCGCTTGTAGGCACTAAGCAGTTGAATGCCATATTATCGATAGTCGATAATTGGTCTTAGCGCGCACCCCTTAAATTGCATGAGTTAATATGTTTTAGTACTCCAATATAGACGGGGTGTAGCAAATCTCAATCAGTCGTAGGTCTTATATAAATATGATGATAATAGTTCGTGCTAAATTGATCGCTGTAAACTTCAATACTTAGGCGACACTTAGGCCCGTATTACAGAATGTCACTTAATACTCAAGCATTTCTTAAAACTAGATCCAAGCCATTTGATTCGTTGAAACTAGTTTTAAGTAATGCTTGAGTATTGAGTGTCGTTCTGTAATACGGGACTTAATGTTATTTAAGTTCGTATTTAATCAAGATCTGCATATTTTATTCGTAAAAGTAATTCTCGATAAAACTTGTCATTAGTTAGTGAGTAAGATTGAGATAGTTTTTCCATTTAGTTTGGAATGTTGTACCTTGAGAGTGAAACCGTGTCGGACACTGAGCTGTCGGTTCTTTATATATTAGGAATATTGTTGGCGCCGCGAATCTGTGCGTGTCTACGCTTACGCTGAATTACTTGAATATCGGGTGTGTGTACGATGTGTCACGTCGCCACTTCATGTTCCGCACAAACTGGGTTTATAATGTAGTTAATTGTCATGCTGTCCTGTTTTTGCAGTTTTTATTGCTTTACTTGTTGGTGTTTGCAGAAGTTTTTTTTTTTAAATATTTTACTTACATAATTATGTTTCATACAATTTCATATTGTCTGTTGTAAAAGTTCATACGACCATGTATGCTGTTGCTTTCGTTGTTACTGAACGTATTTAATGGTTAAGGTATTTTTTTCTACAGTAATTTCAAGATTCGTCCTAATTATTTTTAAGTTTATTCTCAGTTATTATCGTAAGTGCATTATTTACACTGTGATAGAAGTGTAATAGGAGTAGGTCTGAGCGAAGTCTTGACATGAATGTTACCTAGGGACGTATGTAGTTGTGAGCGTCACGAGCGCGAGGCAGTTTGATAGAGGTCGGAGATGCCGATGAGATGATGATGGCGCAACATATCGACGTCAGTCGGTTACCACTCGATCACTTCGCAGCTGTATTTCCAGGACGCTGTTAAGTCTCCGAGTATTATGCGCATATTAATATATAATAAAGTTTTGATCGCCATGTCTTGTCTTGTGAGTGATAGGGAGGTTAGTATCTTATTGAAGACTGCAAATTTTTCACGTCTTAGCTGATTTTGCCTGTGGATGTATAAGATTAGGATCAGTAAGTTATGATGAAGTGCATACTGTACACTGGGATCCGTCGCGTCGTACAAAATGGATTTTTTTATTGCTAACGTTAATAGATATAAATTATTATTCGTAGTTAGGCAACTTTTTTAACCTACCTATTTTTATTGTGTTTATATTAATCTCAGTGTACAGTAGAGTAAATAGAACGGTTGAAGGAGCTTAGCTGAAGTTGACTTTGATCGGAATGTATCACTGATAGGGGTCACTATTTACTTCCATAACATCATCATGTGAAATAATGGACTACATAAGTTAATGATTAGTGCAATAATTAGGCAAAGCCTACTTTAAATTTAAAGTTTTGTATCTTAGTACTGTAATTCTAAATTATAAACATTACTTACCATATTCGCATCACAGCGGGTGAAGTGTGAGGTTGTATTGTATAGTGTAAGTACTTGATTCTGACATGGTCTCGGTTCGTTGGATTGTTGTACGCATCACAATTTATTTGATTATTGTCAAATAACATTAATTGTAAGCAGCTTTTTGTAGGTAAGTGCATTGTACACTTATGTTGTATTTCATATTATTATTAGCTGTTTATATGGGAAAGCTATAATCGGCACACTAGTTGTACATTACCTACATCTCGCGTTTCGGTACATTATCCAAATATTTAACGAGGCTACTACGTTTTCATCGACAACTAACAATACCCCTAGTATTAATTAAGTTGATATAACCGTCAAAATCTTACTCTTGAAAAAGTATTATAGACTTCCAAAAGAATCTCTCTCTGTATTAGAATTATAAGCTTTCTAGTCAAAAATGGATTTCATATTGCATTTTTTATTGATATGATCGGCACTCTTTCTTAAGGTATTGGAAATTGATAACTTTGAATGTGACTTTTTTCGTTTAAACGTTCGCTCTGTCAGTTCAGTGTATAACTATAATATTGTGACCAGTAATACTTTGTTGATCTCACACCGTATGCACATAATCACTTACATCGTATCATATTCTGGCGGCTTGGTGGAGCTCGCTGCGGTGACAGAGTCATAATGTAACTGTAATTTCTCCATTATATACTTTCTCTTAGTGATGGTTAATTCATACGTAATAACATAGTTTTTGTATTGTATTGTAGTATTAACGGAGACGTTAAATTATTCATTATCATTATATTTCTCATCGGAAAAAAGCATTTATTATTATTTGGTAATACGTACCAGTAATCTTCAACAGCGAATAACGTTTGGCATCTGAATTCTGTGATAAATTTTTATTCAATCAAAATGTAATTTTGACATTATAATGCAATACCAATCGGAAAATTAGTTACTATTATAAATATAGATTATGTTTCTAAATTTCTTTAAGTTTATAGTGTATTTCACATCTGATGGTTGCTTGTTTTTAGACTGATCCATTTTGAAAAACACGACACATGGAGGTGTCTTTAACCTATTGACCGGCCCAGTTGGATTAATAAGACAAATGTTTTCGTGCCCGTGACGCCTCAGTCGTATTTATACGATTGAGAACCTATGTTCGTTTTTTTGACGAATCTATTCGTCGCAGGTATTTATTTTGTCGATTTATGAGCTGAGCGCTGGGGGCACGGCAATTGATATAAAACCAAGCGGTCAATAGGTTAACAAACCACTAAGTATTACTATTATTTCGCCGATGTAGAAGTTGATTCGGTAAAAGCGATCATCAGTTGTATTTATGTTATATCAAAATTGGCCTTGCCATGTAATTTATTATTTGTATTTGAAGATTCTTTTAATGTAAAGGTGGTAATTTAGTAATGAAAAGCAGTGCTTAGAAATAAATAAATAATGATTAAATTGAATAATGTTGTTTTTTATTTTCCCTTCCTTGTATTCAGGATATGTTTTTAAAAATGGATCTATGGCAGTTATAAATAACAGAAACTAAACCAATAATTATTATTCGTGTGCTTTCAGTCAGATAGGAAACGCCGACCTCATCTAGTTTTAAAATATGATTGACGTGTAAAAGTGATTGTACAAACCTACTTGCAGAAATAAAATCTTTTATCATTTATCTTTGTAGTCTGTGGTCTGTAAATGTATTTTATTTATTGTTTCTTTCAATTAAGCCTGCTTCAAATTATCAAGCGCATCGAATCAAGTGCAATCCTCTAGTCACCCCACGTCGGAATATTGGGAAAGAAATCACGGAAGATATCTCGTGACAATATTTATTTACTTCAATTATTATAATTGATGTAGATACAAAATTGGATTTTAAAGCAGTTTTTGTGTGTACCAGTTTCGAAGGTGGAAAACCAAGTGAAGGGTTTTAACGGTTGCAGTAACTGCTTTCGGGGCCACCATCTTTTCTTCGACGTCTAGCGTCTACCTTCCACCGTCGACGACGATTAGCGACAAGCAAGTAGAGCTACTAGAAATGAGTTGGCGAGCAACGAGCAGAGTGTATTTCGGATGGTTTTTTCGCTGGGTTATGAGGGAGTGGACGAGTGGGACGGGCGATTGCTTGCCCCACAGGCTCGGGGCGGCAGAGGTAATTAGCATTCACTCCCGCGCAAACCTGCAAACGCGACGCACGTATTCACGTACCTATGTATTTCTGAATCACGGATAACGTATGTATGACAGCCCAATCACTTGCTGGTATGCGTGTATCAAGCGAGTAACTCGGCTTGTGATCTGCCCGCCAAGCGAGCGTTGCCGAGTGAGTTTTTTATTTAATAGCTCTTTTCGCTGCGGCAAATTAGTTGAGGGAGAGCTCTCATCGGCAGTATAAATAGTCAGCAATCAACTTTTAATATATTTGTCTCTTTTACTGATACGGGACTTGAGCGTGAAAATAGTCGTTAGCTAGTCGCTTCCTCGTCGGCGGTGGGACAGGTATTATGCTAAATTGTGAGCATACATGAAACGCAGCGTTATAAAATTGAAGCATGAGTGTGAGTGCCTACCTTTTCTCTGATGAACGGAGCATATAAATCTACTTTTTTCTGTCCTCTATGAAAACTACTTGGAATAAGGATCAAATGAAAACAATGAAATAAGATTTCAATTAATAATCTTTATTTTTATAAACATTAATTATTACACCAATTTTATAATGAAGGAGTAACAAAGTAAGATCAATCTACTTATTAACTGAAACAGAACGGAATGATTGCCACGACCGTACCTATAGTAGTTTTTTTTAGAGATAATAAACAAATGATAAATAAAAATAAAGAGAAAAAAGATAGTAACATTACAAAATGAGACACAAAACAAAATGATAAGAAATTATTTTCGTGGAATGTTCTATTTTACACGTTTGGCACAATCCTTAAGTATACGACACAATAAATACTTATTTTTGGTTTCTTAGTATCGCTAATATCAATAATTACCTATCTAACGCCCGGTTTCTGGAAAGAAAATCAACGACGTTTAAAATTATATCTGTAGGTACACACGGCAACATATCAAGCTATAAGTTTCCAGTATAAGCTGACCTCTCATTATGCGGAAATCCTATACAATGCGAGATCAGCTTATACTGGAAATGTATAGCTTGATATGTAGCCGTGTATACAAAGATTTTTTGGCGCGTGGCCAAAATCAGAATTACCGCTGCCATCTTGTTTTTTTCAATACAATTTTTTACTAACAGCGCCCTCTATCAATGTCATTCATGCGCCAAAAGATCCTTGTACGTCCTTTCACAGTAATTTTACCTCTGATTTTGCATCACTGTCAAAATCACAGTGATCTTTATACTGGTCATAATAAGGTTGCTGTTAGGTTGCTGCCATTGACAAGTCTGTCAAAATCCCTGATCTTTATTTTCGTTACCATAATAATATTATGGTTGCTGTTGGGTTGCAGCTATCTTAGGTAAAATAACTGTCAATATGCTGCAGCTCTCTAAACGCATGTCAAGTGATCCGATTGGTTATTGTTAATTTTGTTAACCAATCACAGCGATTGGCATATTTTTGTGTTGATTTTCATTTCAGAAACCGGACGTTAGTCTCACTATCTACTGATTATTACAAGTATTACCTTCGAACATTCATTATACGAGTATTTAATTATTTATGCATTAAAGACGGTAGGACTATTATAAAATGTTGTAGAAAACGTACAAAACATCTAATTTCTCATACTTATTACTGTTAATACATGGCGTACAGAATATACATAATTTGTTAACACTGATATTGAAAAACACTATCGATGTCAAGTCGATATAAAATACATAGTTATGAAGACAATAATATTATAATCTTACAAATACTGTTCGATGATTTCACTACCGTTCGTTATGTTTTTTTCAGAACTATTCAACAAAATTATTTACAGCGGCTATAACAAATACTTACTCAAATTAATTAGATATGTAACGTAAATTGACAACATAATTAACGTGATTAAATATTAAAAAATATCAGTTGATTATAAAAAGACAGGATATTAAAAATACTTAAAGTATTCAAATTGACATCACGAAATCGATAAATGCGTTCGACCGTTTGTCGAGCCTTAAATATGTTGAAATGATTAAGTATGTCAATAGAATACGATCTACACTAGGAATGTAATTATGTAAGTAATCTTATGCACCCTACAGTGGAGGACCGAGAAGGCGAATATTAGGGGGTTGAGTTGAAGCCTCCCTCCACTAAGCTCATTTGAGTTTTGAAGAACATTATTCGGTACCCAAAAAGCTGAATGAATCAAGTTTTGGTTCACCAGATCGACTAAAACTTATTTCTAGACCGCCACTGGTATCCTTAACCGTTTGGCCAGCGCTTAGCAACTCTTTCGAGACATTTGGAGACATTTTGAGCATTGTATGCCGCCAGGTGCACTAGCTGAAAAAAGTATTTATCTATTTCAATGCAAAATAAAAGGTACAACACCTGTTTGTAAGACCATTGCTAAGTCACAGGCGGTGGAAAATAAATGGATGGCTGAACAACGCGTACAGGCAAACTAAAACTTCTTCAACTAACCTTCATAAGAATTATAAATTCTTTCCTCGTATTGCGTAACTCCTTACAGTTAAACCCGTATGTGCAAGCGCATACAGTATACGGAACTGATTATTTAATTTTACATTTAATGTAAGTACAAAAATTCTAATACCGTGATCAAGTTCCCAAAAGTCTGTTAATCGATAAAAAACGTTATAAATTTTAAATAACATGTCTATGTTAAATTTAAAATTACAGAAACGTATACTGCACTACAGCGAATGTTGCACTAACATTCAAAAGGTTGTTTTAAAAACTTTTCCTTAATGAAAAATGGTTACTTATCGTTACGACGTCTATTATAAGATGGCTGAGTATAATATTCGTTGTTTTAAGACGTTTTTTGTTTAGGGTGTGGGGTCTACTGCGGTGGGTTTGAACACATATACGGAGTCATCAAGCCAGTAGTAAGCCTGTGCAAAGTCCCCTTCACAGAGGTAGGGCGCTCGGGTCCAGGACACCAGGTCGAAGCCAGCTTCCTCGTGCATAAATTTGACGAAGGCAGCGAGCTGGTCTTCAAAGTACAAGCCTTCGATCGGCAGGCGCTCTTCTGGTTTGTGGTCTGGGGTCACTGGAACAAGGGTAAAACGGGCATTTTACATACAGAACATTGACACACCGTGCCCATTGCGTTCAAGGAGTTGTGTTTCACGAATGCACACGGTTTTCATACATTTTATATGGAGAAAAAAGTGTTGGCTCGGGCGAATCTTTTGGTGTATTTGAGTTTTGGGCAAATATGCTTGGCGATGAAGGTGTTAAATAAAATGTTGTTTTTACGAAACAAAGACTTGAACGCGTTTAGGCACCATAGCAGCAGGTCTCATTTTAATCAAACAGAATATTTTTTACCAAAAAAGCAATATACTGCCCATGTGTCTGGAAACAGTCCATTTCCAGCACAATAACTTCCTTGGCTAAGCAAGTTGTCTTGACTTTGAAATAATTATGATTGGTGATTGCAAATCCTGGAGCTCAAGTGCTCCTTGTTTCTGATGCTATTGGCTCTTATTTCTTCGGCTAATGCGTTGTCGTCAATCGTTTATAAATAATTGGCTTTTACAATGTTTTCATATTACAGTATCACGAGGTATGAAAGGACAGTGTAGGCCCGTCAACAAGTACCAGGTACTTAACAGTTATCAAGTCAAATTTTTTAGAAGGCTGCAGGGAGCTTCGCCGGTTAGTGTTAATCGGAGTACTTAGATAATATAATAATTTAATTATCAAATTTGAGCCCATAGGACTCCCATATGCTAGGCGATATCGCGACAGACCAATACGAAGATGGACGGACGGACTTAACTGCTACTGAAGGGACTGGCCCGCAATGGCAGAGGACAGACGTGTGTGGAAAAGGAGACGGAGGCCTTTCCCCAGCTGTGGGACATTACGGGCTAAATAGATAGATAGGATAAGAAGTTTATTGGTCTTACCTTCCACGTAAGGTTTATATGGCAGCACTAGCGCCAACATGAGGACACCGCCCGGCGCAAGAGCATCTCTGGCTTGTCTCAGCATTGTCTTCGGCTTGCTGCACCGATCTAGCAGGTTCAGCATGCATATACAGTCGAACTGACGGTAGTGGTGCCACGTCTCCGTGTCAAGCAATCTGGAATTAAAAGGTTTTACGTTGATCATTGGATGTCTATGCTACGAAATACCCCTCTAAAACTTTAGCCTTATAAAGGCCACTACTGGATTTAAGCCTCTCTATAAATGGCGGACAGCCAGCTGACATTTTTGACCATGCTGTGATGACAACAGCAATTACCTGGGTCTTTCAATTTACGTCTTAACAGATGTTAGGTACCACTTGACATCAAGAGGACCAATTGTCAGTGCTTTCATTTGGTCCTATAAAGAAAGCTCCAAAACAATAGTGACAAAAAAAAATCTCTGTGACAAACGTACAAAAAGTGATCTTTTAAATGTTACGTTTTTCCGTTAAGGTCGATTTTTATTTTTGTGGTGAAATCCTTAAGTGGGTCTCCTTCTAGGGAGAACAGAGGGTTGTGTCGGACTTGAAGTCCGACAACCCTACGGTTCCTTCCACTACCATGAGCCGGGGGCCTATGAGATACTTTTACATAACCATAAAAAAACAAAACATCAGCGACTCACTTGTATCCCTTATCAGCCAGCGTCTTCCTCATGCTGGCAGATATCTCAGTGGCGTAGTTATTTGGGTAGATGTGTGCGAAGCGCCGGCTGACCTCGCCGTCGCCCGCGCCGACGTCCACCAAGGCGCCGGCGCCGATGCCGTTCCCTGTGACGCGGAGTAACGTGCGCGCCTGTGCCTCGGACAGCACGAACATCGAGCCGCGACCCAACCAGCTGCAACAAAGAAATACAGGTATGGATAATGGATAATTTGGGAAAATTATCATATGAGCGAAAGTGTTACGAGCGATTTTTGTTCACGGAGCAGCAGGTGTGGATTAGGAATGGCTCGATTCTACTACTACTAGTACTACTCCTATTAGCCTGCATCATCCCACTGTTGGGCAAAGGCCTCTCCCCATGACTTCCAGCTCTTTCAATCAAAGACTAAAGTCGACCACTGGTCGTTTGTTTTCTCTTTGGCTCGGGTCTATCGTTTAATAAGTGTACCATCGTTTCTGCCTTTCCAAGATTTAATTCAAGGATAGTAAGTACAATTAGAGCCTAAAGAAGTGCTTGGCACACCATTTGCCATAAGTCTGTTCGAGTTTGTGCATCGTCCATTTTTGTTCTGTTTTTCCGTGAGGTTTATGAGCAACCATTACCTACATCAACCTATGGCTATAATAAATATTCTTTTGTGAAACATTTGCAGGCAGGACTAACGTCCAACTAAGTAGTGGATCATCATGAAATGAATACGGGGTATGTGAAAATTACTTCAAAGAACAGGGTGTGGTAACGTTCCACCGCCTGGAGTGAACGAACATGCGATGCTATATTACAGCCACGATTCAATGGAACTATTAATTTTCTTATCTAACTTAATTGTCCAAATAACAAAGTTCGCTCGATGTTTGAACCTTCTAATTTAAACGTGGATAGCTTCCTTGAAAGCGATTTGTGAGCTAGTCGCTGAGCTAGGCAACAATAGCGCAATTATCTAGTACTGGCGTGGGTCGTGTGGTGGTGGCCGTCGGAAGGTGTATCGCGCGGTGCACGGTGCAGCGGAGTACCGGCCGCAATTACCGGGATCAAGTACAAAGCGCGCTGCGGGCTACGGCGCGGCCGAGTGGCGGTGCGGCGGCCGGCGCTGGCCGCAAATTGTGCGCCGGCGGCTCCGCGACCCCGCGACGTCTTCATCGCGCCCCCGGCACCAACACAAGTGGATAATGAGTAGTAAATCCCGCTCTCATTAGCTGAGACCGAGCGACGCTCCGATCGATACGAATTCGTCTGCGCCGGGTAAAGGGATAATCGGCGCTGGGCTCGAGCTCTGTTATTAGCCGTAGTACCATATATCACGTACGGCATTATCCGCGGCCTCCGGCGTCCGCGCCGCAATTACAGCGGCCCGAACAGCGCACACCGTTCAGTCACAATGCCCTATTAGGAAAGCCTTAGAGGTAGTGTTGCCTAAGTCTGAAACTGGAGTACCCTGCCGAGATGATCGTCTGCATCTTCGGACAGCAAACAGGTAGAGAACATGTAGTTAAGTCGCGTTACACGACAGGTATAGTTTGATACATATGTATTGCGTCGGACGCGGCTGAGCGTCGTCGCTGGTCGTGGCAGCTCGTTTGCGGAGGCGCGCGGTGCCGATTGATTGCTTTATTGTCTGGTCGGTGGCTGGCGCTTCGAGCGACGCGCAATACATGATACATGAAGCGGCCGCGCGCCCGCAACTAATGAGCACCTGCACCGCGTAATTGTCACCGGCCGCCAGATTCCACACTCGATGTGACAACACACGATTGAGTCAACACGCAAAAAGATCGCGGGAATATGACGGCGGTTGTTACTGTGTTGTCGGCGGAATCAACTGATTGATTTATTAGGACCATAACGAGGATAAGCACCGTTGTCGAGGTGACACTTTACCCATCTCGTTTGGAGTAAAACTTTCAAAATGGGTACTTTTTAGAGGCTTCTGACAAAAAGAGTGCGACATAATCATGAACGTAGTGTTGAGTGTAGGTAGGTAGACACGTATCCGAGGCGATGAAGTAATAGGTAACAGAAACCACACGGAAGAACGCGGTCTGTCGAGTGGAGTTGAAAATTGTGCGGCGCGGGGTGACGTGTAAATCGAGTAGAGCAGTAGGTAGGTGGATAGGCGGGCGCGGGGTATCTATTTCAATAGAATGCGGTGGCTTGCAACAAGGAATCCGATGCGGTTATCGACGACGGAGGTGAGAGATGTGTCGCCGGCGGTGGCCGGGGCGCGGGGGGGGGATCGTATCGCGATTGCATCGGAGAGCAAACAAGCGGGCGCGACACCCCGCCGGGGGCGCTCAAATCATATTACCCCCGGCCTCACACTCGCGCCGCGCCACACACGTCATAAGAGTGTGCGTCGCTATGGCGACGGCCCGGGCCGTGCATGATATTAGTACGTGTGCGGCTCATCTCCGGCCGTTTAAACTTAACGCGCCGCCGCCTCGCGCGGGAAATTAAAACCGGCTCCGGACCGGAAGGAGCAATCGACCCTCGCGCTTCGTACGGGGACGGCTCACGGCCGGCCTCCGCTCACACCGCCCGCCGCTGTCACACCGCATACACACCATGTATTGTTCTACATGCCTGATTTGCAGCGCGTTACATGCGGAGATCATGCTCGATAATACCCTTACAAGTAGTCAGGTACCTATATTCTAGATAAAGGTGTCTTAGGTAAACGATTGTCTTAGCTATTAACTGAGTTTACAAAATTGCAAGGCTTAAGGTGTTCTGTGTTATCGTGTCATGGGTTTTGTAATAAATCATACTCAGTAGGCATTGTTATACTGATTGATTACCCATGCATGGTTTCACGGATCTTGATTGCCAATATTTGAGAACCACGTGTTTCTGCACTAGGTAGAGAGAGATACATTAAAAAGTACTTACACAATATTCTACATAGAACGTTATACCTAACCAAATTCGTTTTCTAACGCTCTATTCTGACTAACTTAAAACAACATAACGTTTTATATATCCATCGTAAACGTACTAGTGTACACTAGATACACATTAAAATAGAGCGTAGCTGGGAGGCAGCCCTCCCTTATGTAGATACCTACACATTTGCTTTACTCAAAGACATTGTCGCTTTCAGGCACCTCATTAGAGCGCGTCCCATGTGAGCCTACCCCCCCCCCCCCCCCCCCCCACCGGCTCACCCCCACAAACACACACATGCACACACTCTCCAGCAATTCTTTCTCTCAGCTCGCAAACTTGGTCGGATAATTACACTTGGATAAGATCCCGTCTTTGTTATGTGTTTTACGATAGCAACGTTTTATGTGAAACAAATTATATTATGTAATAAGATAGAGATTAACTTAGAAAACCCTAGAACCTTGTGTTTTAACAGTTTTTCGCTGTTAAGGCTGTATAGACTGCGAAATTCGTACGGAATAGCAATGTTAGTGGAGTTTCATTGTCATTAAATAATCATACCGCAGTCTGTTATACCTTTATTGGACAGTTACTGGTAGATAGGTCGGGGCACGCCACCAGAACGACCATGCTTACTACCTGACGGGCCAGCCAAATATACACATGATAATTTCAAAAGCTTCCGCCTGACATCAGGGCGCAATAAAAATCAACTTCTGTAGCATACAATCGAACGTCACCCGAACGTTAGGCGGTGTCATAACCCCGAACAGCACTCAAGCTGCAATAAACTATAAAAAGTGGATAGTAAAATGTATAAACAATGAGAGCACGGCTAAAACGTTTTAGTGTTAAGAGTGGGCCCATAAACCGTTGACACGCACCCGTAAAATATTAACGATACCTACAAGAAAAATGACGACTATCAATGTAGGTACCGATTTTCGGTCGCGAGGACGCGCTACAAATAATGGCGGTACCGAATTTATACGCGGACCCGAATTGCCCCGATTGAATATTTTACCAGGCCACGAATGCGTCCGACGATATTTTTCTATTTCGACGCCCATTTTTACTATCAATTGCTTAGTTTCCCCCTAATATTATTCGTGGCAATGTCGTGTCTGATTCTGCTTTGAATATCACACGGCTTGTTGATAATGTTAACGATCTATTAGAAGCCATAACCTTCGAATTTAAATGACACTGAAATTATGTAAAATGAGTGCCTCTACGTAGGTAAGTAATATTATTTTACACATTGCTTATTGTATTTCAAAATTACTATTTGTATTTTGTTTACTTGAAGATGTGAATGTTTGTAAGGCTGCTGAATGTTTATATCTTTAGCGTTTCGGAAACACAATAACCTTTAAAAGGTGTAAAGGCGTGGGCTCAATTCGAGTCCCAGTCAGGGTTTAAAATAACTCCTCGGAGGCGAATGGTTTATTGCTTATTGAGTAGCTCTGACGAAACGCGCCTCCGACGATAAAACATGGCGAGAGTGGAATCTCAGTCAATATCACAATATACGCGACGACATTGAAATTATCGCTCGGTGGGAGGCGATGCCGGCCGGCGAGGTGGACCTAACTAAAACAAAATAAGAATAGTTTGAAACAATGAGCATTGTCGCGATGTCTGTGCGTGTGCGGCGTGGCGGCGCGGGCGCAGCGGGCGCGTGTCGAGCGGCGCGGTGCGGGCGCGACAGCACCTCGTTAGCGGGCCGCGCGCGATTGGCCGCCGCGCGGTGGGCGGGGCGCGCGACAAACTGCGCGCACGCAAATAGCGCACCCGCACACAAATTAAAACAATAAAATGAAAGTAATAAAACAAAGTGAACCCCGAAGAGTATCCACTATCGCGAGACTTAATGGCCGAGCGGAGGCGGCCGCGGCGGCCTCTCGATTTATTGAGTGAGGTGCTTCGCCCCAAGGACCTCAGACACAAGCCAAATTCGGAAAACGAACGTTTTGACACGCTAATATAATTACTTTTTATTTTAACAGGTGCGAATTTAAGATAATCTAATTGGACTGCAAACATCCAGTTCCCGGGACCTACCTATTGGATGAAAAAGAGTGAGACTTCAAGCGAGGCAAAATGGATTAGGTAATACTATTGTAATAATTACCTAGGTATAAGACTATTATAATTTCATGCTAAAATGAAATTTTAATAACCAACTCATGGAAGTATTAGTTTGAAACAACGTTAACTCTACATTGTTTTAAACAACGTTTTTCGCTTAGCTTTTTCATATAAAGGCCACATTCCACAACAATTTTCACAATTATTTTCAGGTTGAGGTACCAACAGCTAACAATCAAGCAATCAGTTGTACACTAAAACAGAGATCGCCAACAATTTTCACAATTATTTTCAGGTTGAGGTACAACAGCTAACAACCAAGCAATCAGTTGAACACTAAAACAGAGATCGCCAACATTTTACTAGTTAGAGATTGCATTTGCGTTGAACCATCAACTCCGCAGGCTTTCAATGAGGAAATTCCGACTGCGCTCCGCTCCGGTAACGAATGTCGTCTCATTTACTAATGTGTCACATGCAGCCGGCGTTGTTTCAGGCAGGCGTGGGGAGGGGTGAGGTGAGGTGGCCGGGCTCTAGGGGGAGGCGGGGTGGCTGCCCGGGGATGGGAGGGATGACCAATGGCATCGCACCGAGCCGCACCGACGATGCACCGTTAATTACGCTATCATGATCAAGTGTGTGTCTGATAGTGCGCGTGTATGTAGTGAGAAAAGTGTAGGTAATGTAACTTAGGTAGGAACCTATTACTGTGATATATGTTGGGTAACGTACTTAGGAGTTATGGTTAGTTAACGTTTAACAGTAGGTAATGGAAATGTGGCTAAGAGAAATTTTACGGAACGAGATATCTTTTTTGCATGATGACCACTTTTAAGTGGAGCCCTTATTAAAAAATTAAAAGCTTGCACTTTATTAAGTGTTTCTTGATCTTTATGATCTAAAAGACTGTAACTTCTCTTGTAGAATTAAGATTGAACCAAAATCAAAGGGCAAAAATGGTCTCTTCATTTCAAGATATTCCTAAGATGAAACTAATTGTTAGCATTCCTACACTTTAACAAGACCGAAATAACCTTCATACACCAATTCACTCTTTCGTACAAAAATAATATATCGGTCATCCACAAAAGGGCAACCCTGAAACCGCTCAACAACGTGTAGGGCTCTCGCTTGAAGTGTAAACAAGAGCTTCGGGCGAGAGGCTCCATAAAAGATACAGTGAAACATGTGACGCTCGAACTTGAGTATGAAAAGGCACGTGATTACACAAGACGTAGTTAGAGGCTCATTAGAAGATGCTGGGGTGCACGAGATGGGAGAAGGGGGGCACTCATCTCGGCGGGTGCATCCTGGCTGCGCGCGCAAACAAATTAAAACGTAAGACGCGCCCTAATCAATAGCCGACTCCGCCGCGAAGCCGAATTAACTCGCCCGAATGAAAAAAATGAACAAAATTATATTCGCGCGAGACCTCAACCCCCTGCGGCCGCCCGCCGCCGGGAGGAAATTGCTTTTCTTTCAGTGGGCGCGCACACACGCGGGCGCGACGTGAGCGCGAGAGGGTTAGCACCGACACACACAATATTATAATTTACGTTTCCTCGTATATCGAGGTGTAAGTAGGTACTTTACCTGGGCGTTTCGCGCCTGCTCAGCCCTCGGCTCACGCTAAATCTGAGCTTTATACGTTCACTTGACGCGACGAGAGCAATATTAGTTTCGAGTCAACTCCTTCCCTACTACAATATTTATTAACGCTCCAACAGCGCCATGCGCTTTTTTTCATTTCCTTTGCGATAAACCATGTTTGAATGATAGAAATATAAACTTTGTCTTTGAAGTCGTTAAGAGTTACGGGTTTTAGAGGACAATTGTTTAGAATCTCATGAAATATTTATACCGGCCCAAGAATGCGCAAGATTCGAGGTCTCGTGTTTCTGAATGTATAAGATTCAGTCATTTCAAAAGCAGCTGTCACTAATTTGAGTTTAAGACACGTTTTCCTACAAGTCTATAGGTAGGTTAAGTTTCATTAGCGCCTCCTAGCTACCTACATAGTAACGTATAAGCAACATGGCTATGTTTCAGTAGGTACGAGAGTCCGGTTTCATTAACGGGCACCGCTGCTGTAATCTGTGCGCCTTCCCGCCCAATTAACGCGTGGGCGATGAGATGTCCGCCCGCCCGCACGTCCCGCTGGCCAATGGCGGCCGCGCGGGGATTAATTAAGTAACTTCCCGTCTACCAGCACCCCCCTTCCCCCTCCCGCCGCCACCTACCCCGTGCACCTCACCCCCCCGGAGTCTGCGGACACGCCCGGAAAACTAACCACCTAATGAGGGGAGATGACCTCATGTGACTGTGTGCTTTGTCTATTCAACGTATGTGCAAACTACGTTCATTTGTGTGCAGCAAGTGTTGGTCTTTTGTGTGTATGTTATGTAAGTGGTCATCCGCTGTGTTGTTACATTACCTACAGCTCGTCTCCGGCCTCGGAAACTTTGTCATGTGTCGTGCGACTGGCCACACAAACAACTGTACCTACACAATGTACGCGCTGCCAACGTTAGAGTAATTGACATGCATTCATTCGCCACTTTCACAAGTCCGTCCAATTTGAATAATTTCTCTCTTTATATTTGTCGTGGGCAGCTATTGAAATGGTCTGTGTACTTATTAAATCAAATATCCAGCTAACGATTTTAGGTTTTCTTTTCAGGTATACCTGAAAAGTATCAACTGGAAACATAGTCCATCATGAAAGTTTATATATCTTATCTCTGATTTCACTAAGTAGTTGCTGTATATGTGCCGTGTACTCGTATATTAGTAGGTACATGCAGGGTGGTCAGGGAGGTCAATTAAGCAGGAGGTCGTGCGTCGGAAGCGTGTATGACAGATGGGAGGGCGCGGCGGGTCATGTTTGCGTATCTCGTCCACATAGGCCGGACTGTGATCGAATACGTTAAACGTGTAGGGTAGAGTACAAAGCGTAAGAGATCATTTTAATCTTTAGAACTTTAAGGTTTATTATATAATTAATCAAATAAATAGGTAGGAAATTATCTGGTATAGAGCCTTATCTAACAAGATCAAAGTGTTAATAGGAAAATAACCCTATGGTATTTAATGTTGATGATGATATAAATCATCACTTATTGTGCAAAGCAGAAGGTGTCTCATATAGATTAAGAGATAAATTATACTTTTTCGTGAATATCGCTAGAACCATATAAAGTTAAAAGGAACAAAATAAAGTTTTTCTGGCTCCATTTAAAGCTGTGATGAAGGTCATAAAACTTCTAAGTGCAAAATCAGAATCATGGCGTCATTGCTCATAAGGCTCTCTTTTATCAATTTTTAGGGTCTCTTTCATGACAAATCTGTTCAGATGAATCTTCATTTAAAATCTTTTTGCTGATTACGTCAACTTCGATTAATTCCAAGTTAGTGCTCATGTAGTGTATAACTTGTTTACTAGTAACGCTTTCTAAGGGCTGATTTTACCAAAGTCAGATATCTTTTATCCGTGGAATAAAATTTACGTCTAACAGTTCTTTATGGAAAAACTGTGTGAAAATATTCCAAAATTATTCTCAGTAATATTTTTTTTTGTCACCGAGAATATTTTTGGAATTTTTGAAATTAATTGTATTTAACCAAACTTTTATACCCAGAATAAGTTTTTATTCTAAGTATAAAAGTTTGGTTAAATTCGCCCTTAGTCAACCAAAACTTAAGAATAGCAATACCGTACTGGTTTGGGCCCGACGAACTCCTTTACGAAAATGGGCATGAAAACAAGGAAACGTTAGCATATTTGTTTTCACACTCACTTGTTTTTCTTTTATAGCTTGAATGGCACACACAATGAGGTGTTCAGTTTTGTATGATGCAAGATTATACACTCGAGAGCAATGAATCCGGGTCACTTAAAGAATCCTAAAAATCTCGGAAGCTAAAAATGCTAGGTTAATGCAATAAATTGTATTTAATAGACAATGTAATACTCTTTAAATGAAGGTATTAAAACTTCTTAGTTATTGTAAAGTTATATCATAAAAAAATCAAATTTGAAAAAGGGCCACTTTCGAAGATGGAACTACGAAATTACAGCATTTGGTTTTGCTTTTGTTTGTAATCTGTCATTTATGTGGGTACATAAACCATGTTGATAGTGCTCTATATTCATTATTCAAGCTGAAATTATGTCGCTTACGCCTGAAGAATGCACCAGAATACTTACAATGCTGGAAACCGGCCGGAGTCAGCGCGATACAGCCAGGACTGTCGGTGTGTCGCTGTCAACAGTACAAAGAGTTCTCCGACGTTACGAAGAAACTGGTTCTAACCTACGCAGACCAGGAACGGGCAGAACCAGATGTACCACAGCACGAGAAGACCGATACTTGGTGAACACCATGCTTCGAAATCGCTTTCTCACAGGAACTGAACTCACAAATCAGTTTCGACGCCTCGGAGGAAGTAACCCAAGTGCATGGACAGTAAGACGTCGGCTTGCTGAATCTAACTTAAAACCCCTTAGACCTGCAAACGGCCCTAAACTGGAGCGTGGGCATCGTATTTCAAGACTAAGATATGCCCAGAGCCACGTAAATTGGAGTATTGAAGATTGGTCAAAAGTTATGTTCTCCGACGAATCAAAATTTATGCTCTACAAGCACGATGGAAGACACAGAGTGTATCGAAGACCAGGGGAAAGATTCAAGCAAGCATGCATCGAAGAAAAAGTAGCCTACGGTGGTGGGTCTGCACTTGTGTGGGCCGGAATTTCTTCTGAAAGTCGCACAGAGCTGGTGATCATAGAAAACGGCTCTTTAACTAGCGTAAGATATGTGGAAGAAATCCTCAATGATCACGTTGGTCCATTTATGGTCAATTTAGGTGAGGATGCTATATTTATGCATGACAATGCCCGACCTCATACAGGTAGGATTGTGAATGACTACCTTCAAGAGATGAACATTACTCGTATGGAGTGGCCAGCGCGCAGCCCGGATATCAACCCGATCGAGCATGCTTGGGACGAGCTAGGCAGATGCGTAAAACAACGAAACCCTCCCCCAATCACGCTTCGTGAGCTCAAAATTGCTCTCACAGAGGAATGGGAGAATATTCCCCAAAATCGTATAAGGAACTTGGTGTACAGCATGCCAAACCGCGTAAACGCAGTAATGGAAGCACGAGGAGGCAATACGAAGTATTAAAATTCAAGAAAATCGTAATAAAGTTCAAAAATTTCATGTTTCCTATTTTTGTTTTAAGGAGAGATCAGCAGTTTTTTTCTTTATGTAATTTTGTGTTAATAAAATGTATGGTGACTCATATTTTTTTTACTTTCATTTAAGGAGTATTACATTGTCTATTAAATACAATTTATTGCATTAACCTATCATTTTTAGTTTCCGAGATTTTTAACATTCTTTAAGTGACCCGGATTCATTGCTCTCGAGTGTATATTGAAGAAAATGGCCCAGCTACATATATCTTTAAGTTAAGAAATAACTTAAAATAACTGCCCACTTTTATTAGCCGATAAAAGAGAAAGTGGTAGAAGCAAATAAGAGCTGCCTAATTATTTTCTGCCTTATTTTTTTTCCACCATTTTTTTAAATGGATTGTCAAGAAAATCTAGCAATATTTTTAGACAAGTTTCATTGGCCAGTATTGTTAAAAAAATCTGAACACGTGGCCTTTTTCTGCTCTCCAATTGTGTAACACACTTTCTATCACAATCTGAAAGATTTTAAAGGAAAGTAAAAGTCGATTGTTTCATATTTCAAACTTATTTTATCACATATTTTTATTTTATATGTTTCAAAAATTCATCAGCTGGACAACGAAAATAACGCAATAAATAGGTATTGTTGAATTGTCAAAATGAATGGCATTGGGATGGTGAGCGTGTTAAGCAATGACTCTGCTGGTCTCTCAAAACTAAAAACCCCTTTATTCAATAAATACATTCGTAACATCGTTTCGCCCCAAGAATATTAGAAAAGACACTAAAGAAGGAAGAATGCTTCAATGCGCAATATACCAAACAATACCACATGCATAAACTTTAAGTTAGTGTGTATGTACAGTTGAAGTAAGTACACATTTAAATATGTAGCCGACTTCATAAATAAGTTAACAGCAATAAAAGTTTTATGGCCCATATTCTTTATCTTGTTTTGAATTTCATCATCTTGTCTGCAACGCGAGATTTAAGTGTTAAGCCGGCTTTTTGTAACCCTCCCAATGTTTTAGAGTCGCTTTTCCAATCTCCAGATTGGATCCAAATAACTTATCAGTTGGATTTTCTCCGTATGGTGATCCGAATCGATCTCGATACTTATTAAATGTGACGCGCACTGGCGACAGATACTTTGCGAACACTTAGGAACGTATCGCTATTGAGATTGATAAAGAATGTGGCATTGTTTTCTTTGAATATCTATTACTAGATTTCTGAGTACGTTGCGATTACAGTGTCGCTTATGACGTTAGATTACCTATCTGTAGTTACGATTTATGTTCAAGTCAATCACTAAAGAAAATCTCGTTTGGCATAGAAAATAGGGTTGAAACTTGATCGTGTCACTCTATGTACGTTACGTGGGTAATGACAGGTTGCAAGCCCTTATGGCTAGCACAACCCCTTTTTCCTTAGCAATATTTTATGACTGAGGTGGTATGCATTCTATGGACTAAGTATTCTGCACTTTTATTCTATGATCATGTACGAAACATGACATATGACTAGTAAATTGAAATTAATAAGGTTGTGACCTCTTAAAATACAATGTGTAGTGGTTCATAATCGAAGGAAGCGAGGGTCGTGGGGGTGCCAAAATAACTAATAGTTTTCGCGGGGGCGTGTTAGCATTTTTCTTCTGGCGGTGACGGGCGGGGGAGGCAAGAGGCGCGCGGAGTGCTGGCAACAGGGGGGGACGAGGCTGGAATAACTCTCTTTCAGGAATGGCTACGCGGATCATTTATACTTCATCGGCTTTGTTAATAACAGTGTTGTAAGCCCCCAACAATGAAACGAATGTTTGTTCTTTTCGACAGAGCGAGACTTTGTACCTGCCACGAGCAGAATGTTGTAGGCGAGCAATATTTTCTTCCAGGAAGCACGATAATTAGGTAGGTAGTTTTGACCGAAGGTATCTGAGCTTCACAGTTTGGGGAGCACGTTTCAGATTATTATCTCTTTTCCAGACGTGTTCTGAAAAATATGCTGGCAAACCTAAGCAGTTTCTTATACCGAGTCATGAAATAGTTTTCGAAAACATCTGCATCATTTTCATCTTACCATAAACTATAGACCCTAACCAAAAATAATTTACAACCAGTTACAGTCAGCCACAAACGTTTCTTATCACTCAAGTCCTCAGTGAAGACGGTTGTGTGCCTCCGGGCCGTTCGGAGCCACTAAAGCCCAAGCCCAATTCTTCCACCTACACCTGTTTTACGTCCCAATGAATCGCTGCATGCAAATAAACCTGCGTTATTGTTTCTTTGAAGGGTGCGTAAGACGGTTTAGATCTTTATTTACTCAGTAGCTATATTAAGTTCCTGCGAAGGTGAAATAAAGATGAAATTTTCATTTCCACGAAAGCTTTAGAGGTGCGCGAAAATCAGACCAATATTTTATGATATTTTGACGGGTTTCATTTAGTCAAATTAATCCTTATTTGGTAACGACAAAACTATATTAAATAAACGTTTAGTATGTATTGTGTGCTGTTACATTAACGGCTATTTAAAACAATGTGGACAGACAAGGGAGTGCCGCCGCCACTCCTTCACGTCGCCGGTGATTAATTGCACGCCCCCGAGAACGCCCGGAAAATCACAACCCTTTTGCCTCGTCTTAATTACCACGCCTCGCTTCAGCGACGCGCCCCCATTGGTCGGCTAAACGTGCCGCTCTGTCGCCCCGGCTTTTAATTGGTCGCTGGTAATTAACACTCTGTAATCACCAACCGCGTCGCGCGAGGGGCGACGTTCCTAATTTGAATTTTTAATTACTCTCGCTCGCAAGCAGTGTAACGCCATCCGATTGGTCGAAGCGTTTCTTGTTTACACTCAGGAACAATGCCTATTGTCTTTGCGATGTTATCTTGCTTCACACTTTATTCTACTGGTTTGATTGTGAGTACCCACTACATTGTATTTAAGTAAATGTTTCATCCTTTGTTTTATGTTTAAATGACTTTGCACTGTCTGAACCGGTCTGACATTATTAAGAACTTCAAAGAACCTGCTGACCTGGTTGGTCCTTATTCAGCCAATGAAACAATCAAACCGCACACACCTATCTAACATTCAACGATTATGATTCCTAGAATGATTAATCGCTAGCAAAGTAGATAATGCACCGTACTGAGTTATGGAAACGATCATGCGGAGTGCATTCCCAGCAGCATTAGATCCCACGTATGTGAGGAGAGAGGCGAGCGCATGCCGAATTAGCTCATTACTGAAACACCGCCTGCGCCGGGAGCCGAGATTTATCCCGTCTAGCGTCTGCTGAACCAATGAGACCATTAGCCGCCGGGTTTTCAGCCCCCACAATTGTAGACTATTTTTAGTCTTCTTCTATTTTTTATATCCACTGTCATCACGTGCTAAAGTTTTGCTGAGTTTATTAAAAGAGCGTCTTAAAGATTCAGCTAAATGTCAACCGCAGAAAAAAACTTTAATCTGAGGAGTTTGATAAAAGCAAAATTTTACTTAGCAGCATGAATCATTACCACGCAGGCTATGCGGATAGTATCTGCATGGTTTCATGGTACTTTCGTAATTGATGAGTTACGATCTATTCATTAGACATTGCGAAGTGCTAAACAACATCGGCGAGTATGCGTATGCGTGTGCGCGGCTCCGATTAGAGAGGCGATAGACGGTAGCTAAGGAGGTGTTTATGCGTCCGCGCACAGCGCGAGTGACGTTGAGTGACGCGGCCGGCCGCGAGCCTCCCGCTTAATAAGGTAAATGAGATGCGGAGCCTGCGCCAGCGCACAGCCCCGGCTTAAATTAGCGCCGACTCGCGACTCGCGCGCTCGCCTAACAAACGCCTTGTTACCTAAGGGATTTATCCTAAACGAGCGGATTTTCTGCCGAGATTTCGCGTTCAGGCATCGAATTTAGCGAATCTGTCGAGGAAAGCGTTCCCGTAACGGTCGAGTGCTGTGTAGCCATTGGCACAAAAAATACAAACGGATACGGATCGTGTGCAATTGTGTAGAAACGCTTTAATGACGCTGTAAATATATTCATGTTTAAAATAGAATGGTGTTGGTAGGGCATCTGCGGCATTTTACACAAAAACGTTGCGATGTAGCAATACCATCATTACGAGGACAGGCATCTTCATCTGCATTAAAATAGTCTACGGCGTAACAAGAATAATATACATTAAGAAGAAATAGACGAGTCGTTTTAATCGACAAAAACCTGGTCAGCTATATTTTTTCCCCAATTAAAAACAGCTCGATGGTAGTTTTTTAGTGCTTTTTATTAGTTTTTGGTCAGGCACGGTTTTTACCCGGGGCACGGGTCAAGCGAGCTGAGACAAAGCACGGCGTGGATGCGCGCGCGTCGTGCCCGGCGTTTGGTTCCGCGTGCCGGCCGACCATTCAGCGCTAATCGCTTCATTCACCGGCGAGCGAGCGCTTTTTCCCCGTGGCCGATCGGTCATGCATTCCGAACGCGGACACTGGCGACTGTACCCGATATTGGTTTGATGTGGCAAATTAGCGCGTGCGTAGCCTCTTGATATTCCCTAATAAAAAGACGTTTATCTAACTGGGTGACCGGAGCGCTACATCAAATATCGCGTGCAAATAAGATCCCTGAAAAAATATGCCGTGATTTAATTTCCTTCGAATTGATAACATAATACACCCTGTATTAAATATCCGGGCTATTCCAAGAGGCTCGTTCATTTTACCTATTATTCGCACTTAAAAAGAGCGGTGTCTCCTAAGGAAAAGATCTTGTCTATCAGTTTTTTCATCACAGGAGGTTTGCAAACACGTGCTTTCAAGTAAACCAACAATTATAGCATAGTGTACCACTGTTGTACGTGGTCGGCAGTCGTGTCGTGGCTACAGAGGTGGTTGAGGTGAATTTCACGGATAGTTGACAGTGGCCAGCGCGTGAGCACGACATTGCGACACCCAGTCTTCGGATGTGATGAACGTAGGCTGGAAATAGATAGGTTAATTTTTAATATGGGATGCTACTTACTGCCAATATTACACAAAAGGAGATATGGATATGTTCCTGTTAGATTCTGATGCCGACGACTCTTGTGTTCTCATTGCCATAATAACTTTCCGTTCTCTCATCATGTCGTAGATAAGTTTCTTATTCCTTCATGACCAGTGCTTAGCTTATTAATTATCAGGAAGCACTCTGTTGTGGGAATGATCAAGAACCATTTTGCGTAGTAATTTTTGTAACCCTTAACCCTATTTTGTTTCTAAGATCACAATTTCTTCATGATACTTCTTCTTCTTAGCTTGGCTTAGTGGGGTTTATTTCCAAGTAATAACAGCCGCACGGGTTGGTCGATCAGGTCGATCGGTCAGGATCGATCTACGCTTGCCGCGTTTGGTCCGTGGATGGATGACCATCTTTAGTACCAAGACTTCCGTGCCTCGGAAAGCATGTTAAGCCATTGGCCCTGGCTGTTATCTGTGGATCTTTGACAGTCGTTACGGGTCGTCAGAAGCTCGAAAGTCTGACAACCGGTCTTATAAAGGGGTATCGTATTACCCAATAACTGGGTTGTGGAGGTCAGATAAGCAGTCACTCCATGTGAAATACTGGTATTCAGCTGCATCCGGTTAGACTGGAAGCCGACCCCAACATAGTTGTGAAAAGGCTAGGCGGATGATGACTTCTTCATCTTACCGTGTCGATGGCAATCTATATAGAGTCAGCCTAGAATTTGGCTACGAGCTTGGCACCTTCAGTAGCGTCCATCAGCTCCTGCAGCGTGCAGATAACAGGACACTATATGATACTATTGCTTCATTTATCAGGAAGTGTATATTTTCAGTCGTAGCTCTAACAGGAGACGTGTTGTTTCGATAGATCGAGGATTTATTTGATATGTCATATTTCTATATGGGAATCCGGAGATATTGCTTTGAAGTTGCCAATTCCTTCATGATACTAACACTAGTCCGTTATTTATCAGGAAGTGTAAATTTGCAGTACAAGGTCAGGTTTGTATAGCAGATCTGATGCATAAATCAAGGATCACTTTGAAATATCATAATATTATTTCAAGACACGAGCCTTTAAGATGGCGCTTTTTTAAGTTCCCAATTTCTTCAACATACTCGTACCAATTTCAGTGTTTCACACCATATGAAGAAGAATATAATTTGCAGTAGACAATCTCTATGAGAGACGTTTAGTTGAGATATCGAGGTTCACTAAAGCTGTCAGTCATATTTTAGGCTCTAAGATGGTGCTTGTAAGTTCCCAATTTCTTCAGGATATCAACACCAGTGCTTCATTTTCTGGAAGTGTATATTTGCAGTACATTGTCACAACAGGAGACGTTTTGTTGGAATGGGACGCAGTCCACTCTTGCTGTTTGTTTACCATTAGGAATGTAGCGGGGTGTGTGCATGCAGACCTTTATGGTGCGAGCATTAACTTCGGATAAATGACTGAGCTCCACTCGTAACGTGATGCACTTAAAAGAACAATATCAAATCTGTTCTCTTGTTCTTTCTGTTCCTTTCACTTCTTAAATGACATAAGCAAGTGATTATAAATCTATCTTCCGTCATAAGCTTGACTGCATCTGGCTGTCATGGAAGGACTGCGAAGTATTTTGTAAAATTTTCTGTTTTTGTAAAAGCACAAACCAATGGAAAGCAATGGATTGGTTAGATTCAGATCTGATACTTTTATTTTCCGAGACCGTTTTTAGTATTTTAATAATAATAATAATCATTTAATGCAAGGAACAAGACTCATAGTGTTAGTAGCAATATACTTACAAACTATGTTAGTAAAACATTAACACAGAAACAATTTGTGACATCACTGCTGCAAGGTGACAGGCCCAGCCGATACCCTGCAGCAGTGGTTCACAAACATACGATCTAGCCTGCTTGCTACCATAGACAGGAATACAACTTTATTCATTTGAGTTTGACGCATATCGCATTATTTTCTGTGATATCTATTCACGGCTACTAACGCACGACCTGAATAAATATTGTGTTGTAAGATGAGCGTTACCCTATTTTTAACCACACGTCCCTAAATGCCAAAGGGTCGATCTTTTTCACACTTCAAAATAAAAATCCGGAAATTCATCACTTTTTGGTAAAATAATTGTCGAATCAAAGCGCGGACCACATTATGGCGAATGTGGTTCGCTAGTAACCCGCTAAGCTACCGTGAAATAAGAACCGGCCAACAATGAGTCACCGAGTTACGTATGACTCTTAAATAATCGCTTGTTTTTCACACAACACACACTAAAACACTTCTGTGCAAGCTTTAAGCTCATTTCGGGAGACAAAGTGTAAAATAGTAATTTGGTGTTCTAAAAAAGGTTAGTCGAGACTTGAAGGTAATCAGGATCTCACTGACCGCCAATTATTTATAACTTAATTTACTATAGATACAGTCATCTTGTACCGATGAGGTAGGTACCCATAACTACTAAGCGTGCATTGTTGTTTAATGGAGTTTAGCTCATGATAAAGGGGATGCCTATTGCCTATGTCAGTCAACAATTTCGCCGATCATGATTGACCTTATAAAACTTTTCTAGCATACCTTCGTTTATAGGTATACCATCTCAACTTATAAATGAAGAGCATCTTGCGCTTGCACATGATGGTAATTAAATCCTAGCATGGCGGTGTTACATAAAGTTTTTCTATGATCATAATCCCTGTAGGTGCACCCGAGGGTCTAGTGACGGGGTCACGCATCGGACGGACAGATACATGTGCGCAGCCGCGTGATTAGTGTGCGCGCGCAGCAGCCGCTGTAACCCAAGCCGAGCGCATACGCAGTGCGCCGCGCGCCCGCGCCATAACATAATTAAAAATGATTTAAGGCATTCGCTCCGGCTGCTTTGTTTCGCGCATTATGTTTCACTTGTTCGCGTCGCAGTCGCGCTCGCACCTCCATTTTTAACGCGCCCGCTCTTAATTCTGTCACAGTTTTTATAACCCTTTTGTATTTATTAATTCCCTTTCGGCTCCGGTAGCTCTACGCTTCTCGGAAAACGATTTTGACGTGACATTTCTTTGGGTCGCGCCGTGT
Organism: Dryobotodes eremita; assembly: GCA_917490735.1. NCBI lineage: Eukaryota > Metazoa > Arthropoda > Insecta > Lepidoptera > Noctuidae > Dryobotodes > Dryobotodes eremita. Next base: position 9,465,392 of record OU823261.1, read on the forward strand.
CCCTGTGTTAATGAAGCGTCCGATTTCGGCGCCGCCAAAAAACAATCATATTTTGTGTAATCAAAGCGAGGTCGCATTCTATTCCAAAATCCGTTAATTAGCACTTCTCGAAAGATTTTTTGTCGTTTATTTTGTTCACGTTTGAACAATGGTGTGGATCCCATCATAATTCATTGTATTCAGATACCATTAATTGTTATGTTTTCATCGCATCGAAGTGGTAGGGAATTTGCTTTGCCCGTTTGCCGTAGTAATATATCTACGTTTGGGAACGTTCACTAAAAAGGTATAAAACGGTGGTAAAACGGGCAAACAATGGCGAGTCACGTCAGCGACAATACAGTTGCAGGGTTAAAAGTACATATTTAAAATGATTAAGTTCGACTTGTTGACGCGTCGCGCCTGGTTATCGAATTTCGGAAATCGAGCAACCGTGTCCTGGCCGCTACCAAATAATTTTCCATGGTTCATTCATTGTTGACTTTGGAGTCGAGATTTCATGTCATTACCAGGACTGGTGCCATCAATGCGTTGAAAGTGGCACAATGTTTAAAGAACATCTTATAAGATCAGCGAAATCAATAGGAATTTTATAATGCTATTAGCAATAGAATGAGTCCAATCTGTTTTTCCAATGTTGTTAGGCTGGCGAGCAATAACAAGTAAGTAGCGAGTGTCGTGTTTGCGGTCGGCCGGCTGGCGGACACCATTGGAGCTTCGGCGATCCATCATAACGACAATCTATCACCAAGCGAGCCCAGCAACAACCGACACGCTTGTTTTACACATTATGGTAGGTAGGTAGGTAGGTAGAGGTACACATCTACATATACCTACGCGCATGTGGGTGTCCATATTCTAACTTTAAGTGCGCAGTAGGTAGCCATAAAAACGTTCAGCGATATACGATCTATACGATCATAAACCAAAGCGACAGGTTTTCTATGGTAATTTGACACTGAGTATTTGCTATGCTAGGCTTAGGATCCGTCTAGTTTGGCTTCCCACTAGGTCTAAGAAGGAATGCAGTTTAAGACGCTACAACTGGTTTCTAATTAAAGCGCGGTATGAGCAAATGAATCACAAAAATGATCTGGTTGAATGTCATCGTCATGGTTTCACAGTGTTTTATTTTGTTCTTGCGAATGCAACATAGTAGGTAGAGGTGGCTATCTCGTGGTCCATCTCTGTTAATTAGTTTTTTGTCGGCAGCGGCGGGGCGGGCCGGCCGACGCCATCAAATTACGATGAGTCGGCCTTTCGGCTACCGGCGCCGCGGCCAACAATAATTATACACTCGTTACTACTGTGCTGCGCTCGCGCACACATACACCTCACCAATGCTCTCAATAAATTAAATCGGAGAAATTGTTTTGACAACAAATTAATGAACAGAATTTATTCGGCTCGAATGTAGAGCTGTTTGGTCGTCAGTAATGTTGACACTAGCTTACTGATTCCGTTGATGAGAATCTAACAATTTGAAGACATTTTGTAGATATCAGAGGATCATATTGGAGATTTCTAAACGCCCATATATTGTATGCGCATTGATAGGGAAGGGCATACGCGCGAGTCGACCAGTGTCGACGATAAATTCCATCGATAAAATCGGCGGCGTCGACGGCGCGCCCGGTAATTTCTTAACGACAGCGTAACCCGGTGGCGACGCGTGCGCCTACATTTTATTTCTCTCGCATCAAGAAGCCGACTCCGAAATAATCGTTCACCACTCAACTTAGATGGTAATCAAGGCGACTATTAACGATCATCTTAATGTAACTTTTTGGGCAATAAGTTAGAAAGGTTTGGTCCGAGAGCAGTTGGATGTGAGTCTCATGTATTGAGTCATTTTCAATGATCACGATTGGGATAATTTGTCGTTAAGACCAATAAAAGTTCGCGTTCAACAACATGGTGTGCTACGGATAATTTATGGTCCACATAGTGAGATGAATTAGTTTGCACGGAGATGAGTGAAGTTGTTTTCATCTTCGAAGTGGCCAGTTGGTGAGGCATTGTGTTTTTAATTGAATATAGGTAGGTGGAGGTGGCGAGGCGGCTACCGGCTACATTGTTGATGCTATTCACACTGCTCGAGAGCGCTTTCTACTAATTACCGCCGTACACTCGACTCGAAGAAGTAGGGCTGTTACTTTATAATAAACAACATTGAGGAGTGAAGTAGTAAAGTTATATTTTCAGAAAGCAAGCTGCGATGATGCTTTTACGGACAAATCCAGAACTAACAAGCAATTAAATGGTTTGAAATGTAGATTTTACTTAGCTACCTATAATAAGTTCATTAATTTCTACAATCAATCTTTGAAAAGCTCTGTAGAGAGATCCAGTATACTGGATCTTGATCCATTATCGTTAAATATTTCTCTGTTCCGATTGAACATTCCTTTCGGTCCGGAACTTAATTGGCGGACGTTGGTACAACCCTAACCGGCGTAGTTGCGCAGTAGGTACGTGCTGCTATGTAACATTATCTTTAATTAAAAACTTCCAGAGGCCATCTCTAGATTAGTCAGAGTCACAAAAAGGGTTACGAGGGATCAGGCGAAACACCTTCGAGATTCGTCACGAATCAAATTTATTTTTATTTTCTTAGAATCCTTTGTTGAAGTTAACCGAATTTGTTGTTTCATAAAAAGTGGCTAATTAAGAAATGTTCGAGCTGCTGTTACAGATTTCTGGTCCTTTTGTTCTGGGTTCTAAGTTATACGATTTGTTTAGGTCTACCGTTCGAGTTTGTTTCGAATAAGGTTTATGTGGCAGCCTTTAGAACGATTGATAGCCGAGTTTCTGTTTCGATTCATATAGACACAGGTTTTTATCATGTCTCTATGATAAAAAATAAACCTGCCTGCCATGTAGATATAATTCCTACAATCATATAAAAACTAATTAAACTACATATGTCCGCCATCTAGCCAACATTAACACAACGTAGACTGTGCATAAAGCTGTACGCAGACTCGCGATCGGCTATCAGGCTGGTGGTCGCGTCTCGTCGGCTGCTTAGCGCAACGATAATGGCCGCCATTACGCGTAATTCCCAGCATTCCTGCGTCGCGTACGTACACAATAACAACGTTGCGTATCGACGACAAAACGCCGCTGTCGTGAACCCGGCCTAAGGGTCAAACACTGCAATGAATGCTGTGATATTTATAAGAGTTACTTTCACCAACAAGCCGTTGGAATTCGGGTAAGACTTTGTACATACAATTTACTGTGCTGTTAAGGTATGATTTACGTCCTTAGGGCTGATAGATTTGGTAATATATACCTAACGCAGGTGATATGTCTCTAAACTGGGTGTCCATGAAGGTTCAAATTTACTTACTAAATTATGGCGAAGTTTGGTCTTAAAGTTACTTCGCTGTGGGAGCCCTTTTCTTGGTATGATGATGTTACAAAATTACCTACTATTATGAGGTGGGAAAACGGAGTCACTGTCAGCCAGTAAGCATCTGGTGAAATTGTCCTCCCGCAGATCGCTTCTATGAACTATTGAGAGTAGTTCACCACTCTTGGCAAACGGATTAATGAGATAATTAAAGGATGTTTAGAACAAAAATATGTATACAAATAATGTATTTATTTATATAAGTAAGTATACTTTATTGTATCTACACCAGAAAAATACATACTTAACAAAATAAATAATGAAAAAGGTTTTAAATAGCTCTTGAAAGGACTTGGGAGAGGTATTTACCCAGCAGTGGGACAGTATAGGCTAAACAAAAAAAAAAAATATGTAAAAAGAAGTTTTTAAATACTACTTGATAAATCAAAACTCTCTTTAGGTATGATTAGTTTGATTTTCTCGAGCACAGGAAATATGGATCCAGTTATGCCAGCTTATAAGTAAGTAGTCGCCTGATCGCAGCGGTTACATCTTTATTCAACAAGGCACCTAGGGCCGCGAGACTCAGGGGCGCGCAATGAGAGTCGCGCATAATTGCGCAGCCGCAGCCTAATGTGCGGTGTCGCGGAATGTAGCACTTTCCATGTTAACGAGCGTGTACACCGCCCCATCACGCATCCTACTGCTCCACACCTCGCCACAACGTCCGCCGTTTTATTCCTCACACAAGTAACACCTATTTGTGGTAATCCTCATCCTAGTTTATTGCTAAATTTATGATCACCAAGATTTATACTTCAGCTACTTAGTTAATAACGATGCGCCCAACCAATAAGGCAATCTACAGAAATGAATAAACCACTGGATTCTGGTACATCAACACCGAGACGTACGCTTTCATTACGTACGGAAATAAATCAAAATAATACCAACGGAAAAGATAGCGAATGGAAAATCATCCCCTCCCTGCGCGCCCGCCGCCGCGTGATTTATGCCTGTAATTTTCCAGGCGGTTACGTAAGTAACTTGCGATTTTTCTCTCTGCACACACGTAATTAGATAATTTTCATGAATTTCTCGGACCGACGAACCCGGAAGGCTTACTTTAATATATTATGTGAGCCTCCAAGTTTTTTTTCCTGAAGTAACACGTAGCAAAGATTAAGTACACAGGGCACGTTTTATGTTTACGTTTCTTTTCATAGTGCAGTCGAAAAAGGTAAGTTACGCACAAGATTTCTGCTTACAACAACTTGGGCACACTTTGAAAGGTCTTTATTTATAATAAGCGGATTAATAAAGCATACAAGCTGTGAATTAATAAGGTGGCGGCGACCGGTACCCGCTACCCGGCCCGTTCCCGTATTAATTTCTGTCACAGATTTAATTGCTCACCTCTGGCTTAAGCTTTTTAATAAATTCGAGGACAGACAACGAAACGCGATGCGACCAAAAAATACACGACCGGGGCGCGGTCGACCAAAAAAAGGACGGATTTTAATTTATAAAAGACAGGACAAACGATTAATAATTTATTTGTATCCTCGGTTTCTTGCGCGAGAGGGTCGAGCGTTAAAAACAACCGTTAAAACCGGCGACTTTGTATAGCTCGCGCTTAGCCCGAAATGCCAATTGCGGGTAGACACAAGTATACAGCGAGCCGGAATGTCGCTTTAAAAAACCTCGCAAATAAATAAATCGCGTCGCACGCACCGGCCGAGCAAAAAAACATCCACCATATTCGATTCTTTAATGTGATCTTTAAAAAAATAGAAGTAAGCGGAGGCTGCCTCCGATTGAAAATGAATGAGGGCGAGCGCGATAGTGGAAATTAGCATTGAGGTAGGATTCAGGAGCGGCTTTTGTGCGATTATATCGAGGTGTATTCTTTGCGCTTTTTACGGCGGCGGCGAGCCCGGCGCGTCTTTTCAGTCCCTATTACGATCCTGTCGCCTTTTTGTTGCAGATAATTATTGTCACCCTACGATATCACATCGATATCTAGCTATATGCTTTGGGATCGAGGACCAAAAGAAAAGATTGAACATTCAATGCCGTACGTCCCATTCTCTATCTTCATATACTCCAACAGCTTTATGATTATTAGTTGCAGAAGAAATCGCGTTCATTAATTAGATATGTCGTATTGATATAAAGGATTACACTTCACTGCAAATACTATACAATTCTTGCTTATTACAATAACATGATATGGAAATGGTAACAATAGTCCTGGTACAAACGCACTCTGCGTAAACAAGCCGAAAGCCGCAAACGTAGATTAGATCACTGGTGACGTTGGCGCGGTCAGTGCGATCCATAAATTAGCGATTACGCATATATCCAATAATAAAGGCAACAATGGGATTGAATGCAGATGAGCGGGGCGAGCGAGGCGGGAACGGAGCCCGCCGATCGACATTTGTATGCGCTATCTAAGCGCACAATTGGATGCCGGCGCGACTCTTCGCGCTAATGGTACACTATCGAGCGATCGCACACCGCCGCTTGAAAAGTGGAGACCGCCGCGGAATACGGACCACACGCCCGTTTAGTGGCCACAATAAATAAATAAACATTCCCAATGATCTGCGAGTGGAAAAACAATTGTTCACTTGTTTTCCGCACAACTTGCTTGTTTGACGTTACTGGAGGAAAATGGGTTAATGGGTAACGATCGTTATCGACTGCTTCCAAAAAGGTTATATTCATAGCAAAGATTTCGAAAGGGTGTCATTGCCAAAAACCCCATTTAGACCTCTAAAAAACGCGTGTACAAAATGACTGTCTCTTAAATAAAATACTTAACGTGCCTTCAACTACTTGAATTGATTTCAATAAGACGATGCCAATAAATATTCCACACTTATAACGTGTTTCATCGACACCTTATTGATATCGGTTGAATCTTATAATCCAAACTGAATACGTAATACAATCGAATCAATTTACCTGCGACGTAAAATATATGAGATTGTATAAGGAATCTCATTATGGTTTTTAAAAAAGAGGCAATTAAGAAGAAATGTCAAAAAACTTAATAATATTTAATGGTGTCCGAAAAATAATTATATGGCATTTTTGTATTATTAACTTGAACGATTTAAAAAGGTCGGGATAATTAACGTGTGCAATAACAATCATTTTAATGTTTAATATTAAGCTTTTATGGTAAAATTTGCATATAGTGGTGATTCTTTAAGTTTATCGCGTTAATTCACAAATAATTATTGTGTAAATATGTTTCGTGGAATTTCCTCGCATAATATGATCAGATACGTGGTTCTTTAGGAGCTTGCGTAAAACAAGGGTTAATTACAGTAAATAAAAATGATATAGTGGAAAATTTTGTAAAACTTTATGTATAATGATGAGTAACATTCTGAAAAGCTTTAAAGGAATCCAACATTTTTCGTAACCTGGAGGCAAAATTTCGATAAGCCTCAATTCCCGTAGCTGAATGTGAAAATGTTATGAATATCTAAGTATCGACGTGACATGCACTGTTCTAGAGGACTTGTGACCTCATTCTGAATTACACGACGTCCATTGACGTCTTCAGTTGACACAAATCTAATGCTACATCATTTATCAAAGTCGCTTAGGTTCGCAAGGAAATTACAGAAACCCAACTGCCATATTTTTATGTTCATAGAAGGGGATTTAACAACTACTTTATCTTTAGTATGGCTGTTAGTGCCATTTTTATATGGATACTATTTTGACGATCATTGAACTTGATTCGCTTTGGTAAAGGGTCTAAAAACCATGAAGGTCGTGAGACTATGTCTACAAAGAAAATACTTCATCACTAACAATGGTTGTGATAAGTGACAACTTACTAACATATGGATCATGACATTTAAGTACCTAAGGACCAACCGTTCACGCAGTACCGTTTAGAACCATCGGACAGCGAACTAGTAAAATATTGTCGAAATGGATGTTACATTTACGGAACAGGGCCATATTCAGTAATGAACACTGATAGCATGCTTTAAAAGTGGAATAAAGTACATAAAATGAAATGAAATTGTTTTTCTGTAAATATGATATCGGAATCACTTACATGTGATATTTAAAATAAAAAAATAAGTGAGATGGAGTCCACATTTTCTATCCCTGAGAATAAGTGGCGACAAACTCAGGGATCAAGATCTCTTTTAAAGTCCAGACATTATATAATAACATCGTGTAACAATGAGTGTGTTTGGCCAGTTGTTATTTAACTCACGGGAGAGGCATGACGGTTCAGAGGGCCTTATCTCTCTCTAAGTCAATCAACGAAGATACGGGCCCATCCGAAAGTAGTACGCTACTCAGAAGTGACCCCTACTCTCCATTAATTAACTTTTTAAGATGGGTAAAAATACATCGGGAGTAAGGACAACTGTCAAATCGTTTTGTCATTAATTTTTAGTTCGGGCCCCGGACTAATATTAAAACTCAAAAAACTCAAAACTCAAATCACTTATTTCAATTAAACCATTTACAGGCACTTTTGAATTGTCAAAGAGTCGGTCAGTTAGTCAGAAAGTTGAAGCTAGTTGCACATTCCAAAACGTAGATCTCTATGGTGAAGAACGGGCAATAAGTTTATTGCCCCTTCTTCACCATAGAGATCTACGTATATCTTGATTTAAAAAGAGTGTCCTTGGAGTTCCAAGGACACTCTTTTTAAATCAAGATATTACAAAATCCTGGGTACATTATTATTGTTGCTTCTATGTGTGAGAACAATGTAAAAAATGATATATTAAAGAAACAATTCAAAATATAAGATTAATATTAAAAATAAGCCGTGGCAGTTAAGTGATGATAAATGATTTTATTTCTGTAAGTAGGTTTGTACAAACACTTTTACACGTCAATCATATTTTAAAACTAGATGAGGTCGGCGTTTCCTATCTGACTACTCTGAGAAGAAAGGCCGAAACAAACTCAGAGGTCACAGTCTCTTTTAAAGTCCAGACATAATCTTGGTCAGATCATGTGAAGACCATGTAGATTTGAGTCTGAAATGGTCATTTGAGGAAAAAATACCACACAGAATGAGTGGACCTGTCCAGTCAGTGCACGCATTTGTCAGTAATCGTGCAGCTCAACTCAAAACTTAAGGAGCTCAACGATTCGACGAACAATACCAAAGAAAGGACATTTGGAAAGGACATTTGGGTAGGCCGCATAAATTACTCAAACTGCCAGACTATGATTAAAACTAATCAAGAAAGAAAAAAAAAAACAATACAATGTCGATGACCAGTCTCAACTGACGGCGCCCGTTCACGAACATGACGCGTGGATCAGCGCCATCCAGCTCAACGATTTTGTAAGGAACCGAATGATCCAACACACGCGCCACCAACAGTGAGACATTTAAGTGAGCATGTTATGTCTGAAAGTGATACGGTGTATGAACCATCCGTAAATTCGGCCGAAACAACGGACTTCGTGGTTAGGGAGTAGGCCCCAGGGGTGACATAACAAAAACGAACGTTGTAGTCCGATACTTAGAAACACTCCTTTTTTTGGGCAGTCGTGTAACAAGCGATGGTTGTAGAAGTCCAGAAGTATCACAATAGAAAAGACCCTGATGACACGCAAATTCGTCTTAATAAACGCCAATGCGTTTAATTTATCCACACATTAGCATAGACGTCTTCAATATATAGCCGTGTCCGAATATTACCATTTGCCAATTGATTTGCCGAATTTATTGTCTGGTGTCAATGAGCTCGTCTGGTTGCTGATTGAAATGCGTTTGTATGACTCTAATGCTTTGTGCTGAATAATTATTAGATACACATAACTTCTTGTTCTTCGTCGTATTGGTGATTCCATTTATCCTACACTAGTATTATAAAGGGAAAATATATGTTTGTTTGTAATGGATAAACTCAAGAGTATAAACAGATTTAAAAAAAAACACCTATGGAACGCTACGTTATCAGCGAGTAACATGGACTGGGGTTGTATATTATGGGGATCTCATTAAAAAAAAAAATATCCCTACGAAAATTCCAATAATGTAACCCAAGGTATCAAAAATTTGCCTATAAAAGGCATTGGTCGGTTTTGAAAAATTCTTTGTGCATTTGATAGTTCATTTCATGAAGAAGATTATATAACACTACGCTACGACCCTTAGGAACCGAGCAAAAAGCACAAAAGCCAGGAAGAACGCTAAGCAAAACCGAAGGAATAACGCAGGCAGGAAAGATGGTTCTTATTATAGTACATTGTGGTGTCAGACTTCCACGTGAACGAAAACACGGGCAGAAGCTAGTCCTAAATATGCTTCTTCAGAATTCGGCCACTTCGACAGCGTTAGTGTTGGCCTCGCAAAGGTCTTCCATAGTACAGATGTTATTAAATTTGGGCACGCCACAATTGCGGCGGTAAGTCCCCTCTTTGAGGAGTGGATTGAGAGGCGCCACGGTGTCCTCACTTTCCGCCTGACCCGCCTCACGCAGGTCCTCACCGGACACAGTTGTTTTGGGAGGTTCCTGTTTCGCATAAGGCGGGAGTAAACGCCCGGGTGTTACCATGGTGTGGATCGCACAGAGGACACGGTGGAGCATACGGTGGAGGTCTGCCCGGCTTGGGCGGAGCACCACCGTGTCCTCGCGGAGGCGATCGGCGGCGGCGATCTCCCGCGTCTGTTTTCCTGGTCCAGGCCATGGTACGGAGCGAAAGGGCATGGGAAGCCGTCACCTCCTTCTGCAAAGCAGTAATGCTCGCGAAGGAGGAGGCGGAGCGCGTGAAGGCGAGGCAATCGTTGCGCCCTCACGCCCCTAGTCGCCGCAGGAGACACCCTGGGCGTCGGGAATCGAAAGCCGATTCCCGGCCACCGCAGGCGCGGGCTTGCGGACTGCGAGCAATAGGTAGCTCGCCCTCCGGTAAAGACCTGCCGATCTATTCTGTAAAAATCTCACCGTGATAACTTGGGTGAAGTGAGCTTAAAGTGAGCTGTCATTAGTGTCAATCCCTAGCATCAGATGGAATGGCGACTCACTTCACTTTAGATCTCACGGTGACATTTTTACAGAATAAACCGGCAGGCCCGGGATGACGGCGTGTTGTGTCTCACGCGCGCCTCAAAGAGATATCAGCACTAAATGACGGGCTCCGATAGGGCCGATGCCAGCTAGGGTCGCAGAGTTTTTGAAAGAGTTACCGTGGCCCTGGCGCATAGGCAACTGAAGGTACATGAGTGGGTTTTAGTCAGTAAAAGTCTGACATGCCCTCCCGCTCCGCCCAAAGCGGGAGAAGTTATTTGATGATTTCACACCCCAAAAAAAAAAGGTGTTATCAAATTGGCACAGCGAGCACGACAAGAGGTGATCGACAAGAGGCATCGTTTGTGCGGGGCTCCACAGCCGCACTGTGGCTCATCGGAGTACCTCCAACTGACGAATATGTTAAACGAGATGTAGAAGATAAATAACGAAACTCGGTGGGTGTAGAAGTAATGTTAAATGATTTGTACTACTCGTCGAAATAGTTGTATATGGAGGAAATCGGTCATCGTTTTGTTTCATTTTACCTAGTTGTGGTTAGATTTTATGTCGGGAAAATATCATTATGACTAGCTCATCATGGTAGAGGTAAACCTGGGCATTGGTTACTTGCTTTATTTTATAATTTACCATATTAAAAGCTTCTATTATAGAATAGAATAGAATAGAATAGAATACTCTTTATTATGTACACCATAAAAAAAAATAACAGATATAAATGTAGACATTTTACACAGTCTATTATAGTCATAGGTAGAGCTATTTTGTGTTCATGGAAAAGCTTTCTTAGCCATCAAACAACATTATTTTTAGTTTTTTAGTTTTAGTTAACACCTAGAGTCTGTTTCGTTGAATTTAACCTATTATCTGCATAGCCTCTGTGTTCCCATCCCAACAACGTCCATTAAATTTGGATTTTGACAATATAATAAATTCTCATGCTAGATCATCCAATTGGGTATCAGCATTGGTGTCACTATCATTTAAGTTACTATAAGTTAGATTTTGAAAACCCTAGACATTGCTTTAAAAGCTACAGACAGGATCTCTTAAAAATAAATTCTACTGCATAATATCGAAGCCAATTTCTTTTACAAGAATTTTGCAAATGCATTCAGTAGTTTCTAAGATTATCTAGGGATTTGAGAATTTCTTTTAAAACTGGTAATAAAGCTGTTAAGTGATAAGAGTTTGCTGTTCTTTTATTTCAGTTCTTTATTAAAACTTCCATGTGAATAACATTATTTATGGAAACTAGAAATCTTAGCCCACTGCAAAGCATTTTAGAAATAAGCTCACAAACTTTAAGTAGAAGATGGATTCTTTTCAATCTTTACTTTATCAAATCATGATGAGGCTGACATGCCGCTGTTTATAGAAGAATGTAAGCATAAAAAAACGCAGTCAACCTACAAGGTATTTCTTATCAAAGACACGATAAGATTAGTCAGCAGTCCTAATCAAATTAAATGAGTATCTTCGCAAAGAGGATACGTACAATGTAAAACAATTGAAATTCATTGAAAATAGATTCATTTAGGACGGAAAAGTGGATAGGGCGGCGCTCAGTGAGTCCTCTATCCTGACTAATAGCACTATGATTAATATCCCGGATATACTGAATAAGGGGGAGCCATCGCGACACGGAACTTTCACAAAAAATATTATCATTTTATAATGAAATATGGCTTAGCATGTGTAAATAGTAAGTAGGGATCACACTGAGTTATGAGGAAAACAGTTTTTTAATTGAAAATTCTCGTGGGTGTCGTAGAAGGCGACTTATGGATTAGGTATGTCGGGATGCCAGGTGGAAACATCTTTTTTGAGCTATGTGTTTGGCAAACGTGATTATGCCAATAATAAACAAATAAAAGTTATGGGGAAACGCCAGAGTAGCCCAAGAAACTCAAATTTTCTTAAATTTTTTGCAATTTCCAGGTCAGTGTCAGGTTGTATGTTGAACAAAATATGATTCGCGACCATAACAAGTATGTATTTAAAGAATCAATATAACCCCCTAAGTTTATATAATCCCATTGAATGGTTATTTCACTGAAATAATAGGGTCGTATTGACTTTAATGATTATAATTCTGTAAATACATGCTTGTTACCGTCGCGATTTTTTTTTAAACATGCAACCTGACACTGACCTGCAAATTGCAATACAAGTGAGAACATTTGAATTTCGCGGGCTTCCCTAGCACTTTCTCCTTAAGTATAATATCTTAAGGATTTCCCAATACATTGAAGGGACTTTGATGGCATGAATATTTGTATTCGATCGAAGTTCCTTTTGTCCAAGGCTTGAGGAAACCAAAACATATTCCCATATCCACTAGATTCTTTTAAAATTAAGACAATCGCTTAAGATAAAATTTTTCAAGAATAAATTAAGAAACAAAAACATCCTATAACTGCCGCATTCACGTTTGCTTATGACTCCAAACACACGCACATAATTATAACACAACGAAAATTAACAAAAAACATAAAAGCACCAAATGATGATGACTGGGATAAATGCAACAGGATAATGGAAGGCACCAAAAAGAGAGGGCACTAACTCATACGCAGGTACAAGTAATTATAAAGGAACTTAATTATTTCGCTTCTTTTTTATTATTTTTTAATCAAGCGTTATTATAAGCATTTGTGCTGTCAGAATCTGATTACTGATGAGTCTTGGAAATAAAACAATTAACTGGTGGGAAACACATGTACGAACTTTGAAGGATATCTTCTTGGTTGTAGAAAGAAACAAGAATAAATGTTTGGCTGGTGCTCATTAGTTATTTTAAAGCAATCAAGATCAGCGGGGTAATTGCGTAACACACTAACAGTAGGAATGGCTTTCATTTTGACAGTTCAACAACATTCATTTCGTTATTTACGTTGTTGAGCACAGAAATTTTTCGAACATATGAAGCAATGTATTAACAATAGGCTTCAAAATGATTCAGATTGTGAAGTGATAGTGTGTTACGCAATTAGGGTGTTGTTGTGAGACCATTTTTTAACAACAGAGCAACCTTCGGATCTACTGAATGGGACTCAAAGGACCACATTTGGCCTTTCCTCCGATCCTGTGCAAAATAGTAATGTGCTACGCATTTTCCTTTCCCGGACTATCTCAATATTAGTTTCTCAATAGTTTAGTCGTTCGCCCAATACTCGGGGCGGTCGACGCGTAGTAAGTGATAAATAAAACGTAATTGAGAGACGGAAGCAACCAATAAGTAAATCTCGTCCGTCAATTTATTTAAATTATTTATTAGTGGTCGCTATAGACACCCGACGATCAGCGGACGGACGCCCCTACTGATGCAATTATGGCAGATGGATACTGTTATCGATATCCACTGATGTACTTTTATGAAATACGAGTATTTGATATGTTGGTCTAGAACTTAGACTGCGGTGACTACACCCAAAAAAGAGTTGGAAGTGGTGTGGATCCGGACAGATCCAGAAAGTTCTGTTACTTTTAGCCTGCATCATCCCACTGCTGGGCAAAGACCTCTCCCCTTGACTTCCAGCTCTAATAGAAACTAACCGTTCATAAAAATCTATCATTTTTGACAGCTTTCACGATAGCTGATGCTGTCATGTCATAGTTAGCCTTGTATAAAATGAACGAAACACAACCATTAGCTGAAAAGCAACAAAAGACTAAATCACATCCCGAATTAGTTAATTTGTGCAGGCGCAACACAATGGATGAGGAAATAACACATACACCCACATCTACGTATGTATGTATGTACCGGGAGATTGTAATTGGCGTAATTGGACGAATCTGGACGCACTTAATAATGCCCCATTGTCGTCATTCAACTGGCAATTCATCGTTTGTAAAAGATATGATTCATTACTTTTAAATTAAAAAGTTTGACGTAGTTGTTCAGAGGCAGTGTGTGTGTGCGAAGGTCTCGTTGGTAGGCTGAAAGTAACCGTTATGGTGGTGAAGGATAATGAAGAAGATGGAACTTTCCTTCAGATTGCTTAAGTAGAAGACCAAAGAAAGCATGTTATTATAATCAAGCTTGGCATACCCACAGGTGAAAGCTGCTCAAGGCTAGCTTCTGCAGCGGTATCTAGAAATTTAAGGAAAGCGAGTTTTTTGGTGCTATTGTATTTGAATTTACACGAAATCTTGATTTAAATTAGTGGTATTTAATATTTTCTATATTTATTAATCCAGTAGTAAACATATATTTTATATATTTAAGTTGGTGCCAACATGAATTTATTAGAGTTTTACTGTGCCCCAAAGTCATCGACTAAATAATTTAGGGCATTAACACCACTTAAGTAGGTACTTAGTAAAAAAGAAAAAACAAATAACATTACAACGGGTATTTAAACAAAAAAATATCTTATACCAACGAGCGAACATCAGTGACCAATCTGACCGTCTGTCCTTACTACAAAAGTGGTGGAGGAATGTTTTCGAATTAATACAGGTTGTTCCTAAAAGTATGTTTTTAGTAATATGTAGTTAATTTTCATGTTGTTTTTGTGTTATATTATTGTTCGGTATTATTATTGCTTTATCGTGTACTAGCTTTTGCCCGCGGCTTCGCTCGCGTTAATTTAGACTTTGACTATCAATTCGGGTTATTATTCAATCATGATTCGAAAGACACGTGGCGCTATCTATTATCATAAGGACGTTGTTGTTGTTTTCCTCGGGAACAGTATTTTTTTGCGGGATTTAAGGTACCCTATGTCCGTTTCTGTACCCCTGACAACGTATATGCAAAATTTCAGGATGATCGGTTCAGTGGTTTAGGCGTGAAAAGGTAACAAACAAACAAACAAACTTACTTTCGCATTTATAATATTAGTTAGGAAGTTAGGATGTTTTAAACTATTTAACTATAATTAGACAAAAAAAAATATATACAGATTTTTTGTAATATATATACACATTTTTTTATACTTAATAGATATATTTTAATCAAAACCTAAGATATATACAGGGTGTTAAAGAAATTGCGTGCCATAGCTTAGGGGTAGGTTCAATAACGATGAAGGAACCTAGGAAAAAAAAACAAAACAGAAATTAAAAATAAAATCATAAAAAATTATTGCAAGATTAATTCATTGTAAATACCTATCTACTTGATTCCATTTTAAAATACCCACTCGTTCTTCGACTGCTGCTGAATACCTACTAGTTAAACAAGATTTTTTAATTTGTAGGTTTTAATTTTGAAGGAGATAAGCATGCTAAATTAGGAAGAAGAAATACCTGGAATTGTAATTAACGTACGTAGTTACCTATCCTTCACCCGGCGCTATCGAAGTGTTCGGGCGTAGGTATTTCATTGCGTTCGATAGTAGGTAGGTAACTCTAGGAAATTATTAATTAGCATTTAAACAAAATAAAAACTTATTTTAAGATTTTTTTTTATTCTAAAATTAAATTTTATTTTAATTCTAAACGACTGTTATTTAATTAGTAAGTACTACATTAAGTTCATCTTATGATAATTTTCGGTTTTTTTTTTAACTTTTTTTAAAGGTAAATTTTTTACGGGTTCCTTTATCGACAGTGAACTCACCCTGAAGTTATGGCACGCAATTTCTTTAACACCCTTTATATCTAAGGTATTCATATTTAATAAAAAAAAATGCTTTATTTGTATTTTATGTTTTTCTGAGTTATTTGGTCCCTTAATGATATAGGTAGTTGATTAATAAGGTAGAGTATTGTATACTTTAACGATCTCTTGCCGTGTAAATTTCGTGTACTTTGGAAGTAACAGCTTAGCATTGATGACGCTACGAGTCTTAATTTAATTAATATTTATGGTTTTGGTTTTCTTAAAATTGTCATGAAAGAATTATTCTTTTTATAGTGCAAATTTAGTTTTTTCATATATAGGTATTGTCTTACAGAATTCAAATAATTGATGGTAGTCTTTTTTGTATTTCTCCTTGATGTTATGAGGGACAATAGCTTTTAATATACGCAGTTGAAGTGCGTAAATTTGATCAAGGTGAGTCTTATATGTCCTACCATAGCTCGACAGACCATAGGATATCGTTGATTCGGCCAGGGCTTTGAAAAGCATTAAGAGCTTTTGATATGGAATTTTGCATTTTATAATAGAGAATTTAGCTAACATACATCTCAATTTATCACACACCCCGTTAATGTGCTCCTTCCAATTAACTCGGTTATCAATGGTAAGTCCTATGTATGTTGGGCTATTTTTATTAGTTTGGGTGTATTGTTATTTGTTTGGAGATTTATGGAGCCACAGCTGCAAGGCTTGGCTACTTTATTGCTGCAATTGTCATGCAAACACAGACAGTGAGCTGTAAGTTTACGCAAGGAAGAGCTTCTATTTGAACTGGAATTAATATACATTAATTTGGTCTTACTAGCGGTTAGTACTAGACCAGTGTCATGTGAATAGAATAGGATAGAATAGAATACTCTTTATTATGAACACCATAAAAATTACAGATATAAATGACCACCGCCACCAAACCACCACCATTACCATTATTAAGTTAACAAATCAAAGTCCTCTTGTAGTTGCCTTTGGGCTTCACTAACACTACGTCCAGCGGCTATAAGGCAGGTGTCGTCGGCGAATTGGTAGATCTCACCTTTCCAAGGCTATTTACATAAGTGACCATGAAAACTACGAGATATCCTCCCTAAGCCTTCAAACGCTTTGGTGGTGGCTGCTAGCTAATCATAGTCAAAATAGTTGATGAATGTGAAATTGAGATTATATTACCTCAATTTCACATTCATCAACAAATAGTTGATGAGGCTTGCTTCTTGAGGTTGCTTGCTTGTCAAAATAGTTGATGAATGCACGAGTTTATAGCAAAACCATTTAGCTGGTATATTTTACCAGCCAAATGGTTTTGCCATAAACTCGTTTAGCTGGTTAGTATTAGGTCCTTACATATGAAATTGATGTTTTATAGAACTGGCCACTTTGATCTCAAAAAGCCGGCGTTTGGTTAAGAATTCCAAATTCAAATTTATTTCAATTTAAAGCGTGTCTATTTGTGTTTCGAATGTAATCATTCATTTGTTTTCGCGCCATTTAATTTTGCTTTGACATCATTCTGTGCTCATTATGGAAAACATAAAATATCGCATTATTTTCGAATACGAATTCCATCGTGGCACTAGCGCTGCAGAAACAGCTCGAAGGATTAATAATGTGTACGGAGAAGCCATTGTAAAAGAAAACACAGTACGTTTTTGGTTCCAACGCTTTCGTTCTGGAAATTTTGACCTCCAGAACAAACCTCGTGGACGGCCGGAGACCCTAGTTGTCAATGAGGAATTGAAAGTGATCGTAGAAGCGGATCCATCTCAAACCACGTCAGAGTTAGCTGCAGGCTTCGGTGTGAGTGATAAAACCATTTTGAATCATTTGAAACAAATTGGAAAAGTGAAAAAGCTTGAAAAATGGGTACCGCATGAACTAAGTGAAGCAAACCAACAAACACGAGTCGACTGCTGCGTCACGTTACTCAACCGTCACAATAACGAGGGTATTTTTAATCGTATCATTACTTGTGATGAAAAATGGATCCTATACGATAATCGGAAACGCTCATCACAGTGGTTAACTCCAGGAGAACCGGCTAAATCCTGCCCGTAGCGAAAGTTGGCTCAAAAAAAGGTACTGGTTAGTGTCTGGTGGACCAGCGTTGGTGTCATCCACTACAGCTTCCTAAAGTCTGGTCAGACGATTACGGCAGATCTGTATTGCCGACAATTGGAAACCATGATGGAAAATCTAGCCGTTAAACAGCCGAGATTGGTCAACCGATCTAGCCCACTGCTGCTTCAGGACAACGCCAGACCACACACTGCACAACAGACGGTGGCGAAACTAGAGGAGCTAGGATTGGAATGTCTCCGTCACCCACCATACTCCCCGGACCTTGCTCCAACCGAATACCACTTTTTTCGGATTTTGGATAATTTCTTAATTGGAAAAAAATTCAATTCAGATGAGGCAGTCCAAAATACCTTCAAAGATTTTGTTGATTCTCGCTCCCGAAATTTTTTCAGCAAAGGAATCAATGAACTCCCTATAAAATGGCAAAAGTGCATAGATCACAACGGTACCTACTTTGATTGATTAAAATAAAAAAATGTATAAAAAAAAAATGTTTTGATTTTTCCATATAAAACATCAATTTCATATGTAAGGACCTAATATTATTTGAAAACCACTATTCAGCTGAGTCGTAGAGATCCTAGTTAATAATGTTAAGTCTTATCCTCTTAAATCCTGTCAAAGATTACTTTATCAAATCACAATAATATGTATTTCATATTTTTATTTGCCACGGGATTCATATTGAAGTCATATCTTTAGAACGAGTATGAATTTCAAGTATTTTCTTTTCAGCTACTGTGTAGTTTTCTTCATAATGTATTTTACTGAGGTATATTACATGAGTTTTCTTAGAATAATTCTTATGCTTTTGGAACGTGCTTCATATTTTCTTTAGCCTACCAAAGACAACGCGACAGAAACCAATTCCTTTAGCATAATAACCTTTTCTATCCATTTTACTTTCACCTCATCTCTTGTTTGTGATCCACTACCTAACTACTGTAAAAGTGTACATTTCCCTTGACCCTGTGTGTCTCGTCAGCCGAAATTGTTATTCATCTATGAGCAGTTTTTGTGATTTAAACAACTGTTATGAAAACCAATTAAAATTTTAAGACAATTTTGGTCACAAGTGTTAATATTCTTATTTTTCTTATTTCAGTTACAAAAGATCAAATAGGACTAATGATTGACTTACCTTGACGTTCCTTTAGCGTGTCGCAGTAACAGCCTTCCAAGATTAAACAGGTTGGCGTGGTGCTAAATTCATAGATATATTCAAATATTTCCTAGAAATTTGATCGGAGTCTTGAAGATTTGATAATTGTCAAAGTGGATGTGTGTTGTAAATTCTTATATGTAATTTGTTTTATTTATCTATTCATTGTCATCCAAAATCATCATTAAGTCAAAAGACGTCCACTGCTGTCATCCAAAATTTCTATGAAAATACTAGGTTTAAGGACCAATTTTATTAAGGAGTCGGTATGTCCAATGGCATTTTTACAAACGCTATTTTAATTAATCATGCCCCTAAGCCTGGGATCTGCTTAAAACCCCAATGATTTTTTTTTTTTTAAATAAGGGACATATTGAATAGAACTTAACTTGATATAAACTTACCCATTAATATCAGTGACGGACCAGAAGTGTCTGAGCACAGCCTTGGCCAACAGGTACCAGATCTGCGTCCACACCCAGGAGGACTTGTCAATGGAAGCCGACAGGAACTCCTTGGTCTCTCCATCAGGGTACAGCTGGACAAACTTTTTGATCAGGTCTGGACTCAGCCGCTCCTTGTTCACGCGGTACCACTGCAACAAAATCTTTATTTAAGTATGTCGTGACATCTGTGCTATGATTATCGTATAGTATCAGGCTATTGGCATTCATTTCTGATCATGACACCTACATCATTACTTGTATTTTTTACTTTTCAGTGAACGTTATTATAAGAAGGCCCTTTACTGCGGTTAGGAATTCTGTTTCATCCTGTTGACGCCTAATTTGAATGACCATCAGTCATATCAACACTACCAGAGAATATCTACGATAGGTACGTCAAGTACGAGTTTCCTTGTACTGCAATAAAATATGCAGACAAATGTTGCGTAAACACACACTGGTACTAATAAATCGTGATCTTTACTAATCTATCTTGTCAAACTTGTCTGCAACCGACAAATTATCCCCACATCTAAAAAGTTGCATAATTTCCTTATAAAGCACATAACTTAGATCTAGATGAGATGTCTCAAGTAAGACATCCTGCGTCTACAGCGTTACATATTAGTAATGACATGATTAAAGGCAAATCGCAATTTCTTCTTCTCGACCATTATACAAATTGATGTTTAACAACCCATTGCAGCAGTTCTTAATGAAAGCATACAAAAAAGAGTAATCGAGTGCAAATAAGAGAGTGTAGTATGAAAGGAGCGTGCATCTCGTCACCCGTTGTGTGTTTAAGTCAGCCGCTGCGGCCCTACAAAGGGCAACGCGTCGGCTGTTAATTTCACGCTGCCTCGAATTAACATTTCTTTACGCCACAGAATAATGACGAATTAAAAAACTTCTCGCCTCTACATGAAGCCGTAATGATGGCGAGCGGCGAGCGAGACGGACGATGCGAACTCATCAGCCCAACTTAATTAATGCCAGATCTGTCTTTGTATTAAAATCGAACGGCGGCCGTATAAAAAATTGGGATGGTGGTCCGGGCTGCATATCAATCAGGGTTCTCCGTAGTGTTTAATTAGTGTGTGTAATTAAGGTGAGTAAAATTAATGTACGATAGCAATTATCAAGTTTTTTTCCCTTCTAATTGGGATTCATAATTACATGATGTTGTTGCAAATCGTAAAAAAGCTACAAAGGAACATCTTTGCGAATACAAAAATGTGACCGTTTCAAGTAGGTATCAAGATGCTGTAAATAATTGTCAAAAATACAAGAGTAAATGTCAATTACAAGTGACAAATGAGAACATAAGTGACAGAATACAGCTTCAGAAGGCAACACACGGAACTCCAAATTGTCTAAAACCGGTAGTTGAAACAATCGTCACGGCAAATCGAAACGTCAGGCCGGGAGCTCGTATTCAATTTTATAGTGAGTTCGACTCGGAGCGGCGATAAATGATGGCCGCCTTTACTTTGTGTAATACAATCAATGTTTTATACTATTATTCATCCGATTAGACACCGTTTTTTCGTTCGGCTACTAGTATTTCTAGAGCTGTTTTTTTGTGATTCAGGATCTTTTAAATATTTGAGCTCAGCAGGAGGAACTTGAGGTATTTTGGTCAAGGCAGATTAATCGTTTTTAATTACAGAAATAAATCGATAGATTGCAATCAAACATACAATAAATATTTAACTAGATGAGTAAATAAACCTAGCAACAGATGTTGCAGCAGTAAACACTCATGAAATTGTCGCAGACTTCGACAGATTTATTAAGTAGCCATATGGTTTAGAAAAGTCAAATCGTAGCATAACCATGTTATCTTAACATTTTCAGAGGAACAGCATAAAGTATCGTAAAAACCGAGGGAAATAAATATTTAGTACCGAATACTGATAGCGAATCACGTTGGTGATTATGCAATGCGCCGTTTTTACATTTAAAATAGCCTGCATCGGAACTAGCATTCAACGAGGTAAATTCTCCAGACGGAATACAAATCATGGATATTTTTTAATTTTGAAGTCTCTTCAGACTACAATTTTTTTTTTTTTTGATTTTTCAATCGTCAATGATATACAAAAACTGTTCCGTAATCTCTCATGGATTTCAGTTTAAATTGTTAATAGATAACAGTTGGTCTTGTATCAAAATTACGCATAATTTCCGTGCTGTTTCGAAAATGATAGAAAATTATAGACCGGCTCTCGTCTCGTGAACGATGGAACAATCGTTTGAGAGGAAATGTGTTTGATATTGGTTAAGGATCTGTTAACAATGAAGCCGAGCAAAAGTATGAATCATGCATGTTTTGACTTATGTCATAACAGTTATTTTACAGGGTTTTTTTTTCCTACACCGTTTTAAAACCCCGAGATGGTACTTTTTGTGATTACATCCATACCATACCTACACAAGAGGCACCGTCTGATTATATTATTTATGAGAGTCTATATGTTTAGGATTCATTTTCTGCTCGTGTAAGTTAGATTTGCATGAATAACAATTACCTCATTTTAAAAATCTACCTGTTGAGGAAGACAAATCGTGAATGATTTATTCAATCCGACGACTTATTGAGGCCGAGTACATTTCTTATTTATTTTACTGTCTATATGGGTTACCGATTTTCGCAGAGTGGTCAACAGGTCAGATGATAATAAAATGATTTATTTTATTTCCGTTTGTGTTTTACACTTGTCATTTGACCAGTCATAGCCTTCAATGCGATCATTATACTCGGCTGACTCGTTAGCGCGCAGGTCAGCGGAGGTGCATCCATGGAACGAATGGAGGGATCCAGCTCCTTTATCCGCAGGTCGTTCGCCTCCAGCTAATGAATCAAAGCCCTTAGTGTGAGCATATTGTCAATACGAAGCGAAATATTAACGCTGAGCGCGCTCAGCTCGCACAATGCCAGATTAATTCCCATTTAAATGTGCGAATAAATGGTGGAGCAGCGGCCATTTAAAAGCAGCCGCTCCGACCGGTGACGTTTTGTTTGACTTCTACACATCAATTCTTCGATAGATGAATGGTGAATGGATGTCTTTGAAAAGCGCAATCATACAATTTGTCGCGACATGTGCAGTAGATAAAATTTCCATATTTACCGCTGCTTTGGCATGTAAGTAATAAGCTTAGATTTATAACCGTTATATAGGTGTATAAGGACAGCATTTATGAGTATGGGGGATCAATCAAGGTATTTTCAGCAGCTTTCAAATAAATGATATGTTCGTGTGACGGGCGAAGAACCAGGGTGTGTTAGAGCAAGTATAAAACATTGTACGTCTGCGAGCTAAGTGGCGCATGGGATCCCGGTGGATTTGCCAGTAAGCGGCTCGGAAGCTTGTTTGCCGGGCGCTCCATTAAAATGGGATCAGGCGGGATGCAGATCGCTTGGACGTACTGCAAGCGAGACGCATGAGCTGCCGCCTTCGGGATATACGACGTATAATATTGATTATACTGAACGTAGCGTATGTGTTCTCATGATGAACGTACTGGAGACGTAATGCAGGTAGACTTAGATTTATGTAAGTTGTCAGCCTGTTCTATAGCATTCGGGTTTAAATATCTAATGTTTTAAGGATATCGTTCTTAATTCATTATAGGTATAAACTAAAGCGACCTAACAGCATAAAAAAATATTTGTTATGGAAAAAATTGAGTTGGAGTGAGATGAGTGGAAAGTAGTGCTGCATCGGCTAAAGGGGACCGTTTTCTTACAAAATTGCGTTTTCACCAAAATTTTTGTTAATACCACCACGTGGTGTTACGTTTACGATAGGTTAAAAATTCGGCCCGATATCAAAACTGACTATAACCATGAGTACCTACTCTAACATTGTTCTACCGCATTGGTATTTTTTATGAAAGTAATAAACAGGATTTAGGTATGTGTAAGACCTACAGCAAACAGACATTGGCTAGTGAATAAACTATAGTAATAGCCTAAGGCTCAGATGCATAAGACCGATACTCTCAATTAAAACTCTATGCATGACTTATAGCGGCGAAACAATTGATTTCGATTAACACTCGACAAAGCTACTAAACAATAAAGCATTCTATCAGATACGCATATATTTTAGAAGATTTATATGATCACGTGTTCAAAGACTAGCGCGCAGAATTGAAAAACAATAGACGAATCTTAAAGTATAATAAATTCTTAGTATGTATTACTTGCGTTATAGTGCCTTAACTGGGTTTAGGTGTCATTTTTGAGCGTGTAAGGTTTTACCGAGCTCAGAATTTTTCGGATCGGAGGACCAATTGTGCTCATATGCATTATAAACCACAAAGAAAGAAGAACATCTTAAAAGGTCCCGCAGAGTGGCACGACCCGATGGTGCGACGCGATTCTGGTAGAACGATTTCCGTAAAGTTTTCATAGAAATTGTTCTACTAAAGTCGCGTCGCGCCTGTCTGCCTTGTAAGCAACGAATCCAGATTTTGAAAGTTTCCGTTAATTGAACCTGGGGAACTTTTATTTTAATGTCCCAGCTGCTTCATTGATCTTTGTTCTATGGCATCACGAGCAAGCCCGGGGGCCACCGTTGCGTAATTGTTTTAAACTCGTCTTTTAATTGTTCTATCGGGGGTTGGGATTTATGGGCCGACGTGATCTCCAGCCGTAATGCCATTCACATTCATTTGCGCTATTATTTCCGCGTAGCCGGACCATGGGAATGCACCGTCTACAAATTTAATCAACTAACAATTCATTGGAACGCTTTGTCAGGCTATAAAATAACCATTTGGAATTTAATTTGTTGAAATAATTTTTTCAGCGTGATTAATAATTAATTATACTGACCCCTATTAGAATTATGGTCAGTGATGTGATTTTATTAAATTTCTGTACACTGCAGTTTAGTTTCAAGTTTTTCATCTGAGAATCCTACCACATTAAAGTACTGAAAAAAAAAATGGGAGTTGCATGAGACACAACATCATCTGCAGCGTGGGCACGCGTTCAAGAGATTTACGAGTGTATTTAAACTGGTTTTACATTAAGCACCAACTTGGCCGATTTGATCGTAAAATCAGCCGTTATGTTTCGAGACAATATCGTCGCTGGTTACCACCCAAGCGGTGGACTGTTAAATTAACTCCAGGTTAACTATGGGTCACTTCTTTGACGAAGTCCATTGATTGAATCGTGGCACGTCTGTTACTGAGGCGTAAACGTAGGTACATACATGCAAATTGTACATATGTTTAGATTTCACTGGGTTCGAAGTCGACCAAACAATTCTGTAGGTTACAATAAAGTTGTTTGACGCCGAACGTTGTTAAAATAACTAGTGTTTATTTAAGGTGTTGGAATGGAAATTACTCGTCGGTAAAGAGAGAGCAATTAAGCGCGCTCACGCCCGGCCGATTGTTCGGACGCGATCGCCGATGGCCCCACCCATTGTCCGCTGAAATTAACAGTGGCCGTAAAAAAACACGTTTAACGAAAGAGCCAAGTCAACTAAAACGGTGTTACAAATAATTTAAATGATAATGATTTTTGGAACTACTTTTATTATTGTAGACAGTTGTGTGAAACAGATTGAGGAAAATATCGATACTGAATTTCACTTTTCAATTACATTCTATTTCTTGTTTCAGATAAAAACTATCACTTAACTAATAATCTTTAAGTAGAAAACTACATATCCGTAACTAAGTTATCGTTTGAAATAAAATCGTTAAGTTTAGCTGCTCCCGTTTTAAAGTGACTAGCTTTTATGTAGTCGACCTTGATGTCGGTTGCGATCCGACACCTACGGGCCCCACATACGTCATTTCTTATTCATTGATTTACTGAAGTTACATACATCTGTATTTCATACAAACACGTTATATTTTTCTATGATATTTTCCATTGGGTATGTGGTTAGCAATGAAAATCTTCAGTACTTTCCGACTTACCTATCACTTTTTGTTCTGAAGTTCTATTTCTATTGGGTTGGTGGTGGTTGTTGATTAATAAATAGATTTTTTTGTAAACCTTGTGTTAATAATCTCCTACTAGCAAAATTATGTTCCACCAGTCCATTTCCTGAACCTGAACCGCGGCTTGCAACCTCTTATTTTTCACAGGATGCTAAATGCCCTAAAAAACATTATAGAGGAAAGGGGTTCAACTTTGTTAGTCCTTTTTTGGAATTGCACTTTGCAGTGTAAAAATGTATAGAGACATGCAACTAAAATTAGGCATACTTCTTAATTCCAATGACAGAAAACGCGCGAATGTCGTAGGATGACCTTTTTAAAGGATATTGTCAGGACACCACTAGGTGAGATCCTCAAAGCAGTATCATTTGTTTGGGATGTTACAATATCCTTCCGTCAGAAGCCAATCGAACTGCCGCTGATTGAATTGATTGAAAAAGAAACGTAGAGGGGGTGTCGAGGCCGGTGCCTGGTCCACCGGTATTTTTATAGCCTGTACACGTCCCACGACGCGAGGGCGACACATTCTCGACGAGGCGACGTTTTTGCTACGCCAACTTTCATTAGACACCGCGCGCCGCGGGACCGAGGCGTTTCCTTTTAATAAATGAGTTATGCGTTTATATCCAAGATGGCTGCCCGCTTTATACCACTAGGGTGTCAAGAATGTTACGATGGCCGCGAGCTTTTTGACTTATACAGTTGCATTGTTTAAAAATTATTGTTATGATTATTTTATTTGGATACCGGTGGGTATTTAAGTTTGCGCCAGTGGTTCTCCTCTGAAGATCGATATCAGGCTGATTTGGTTTTCTAAAGATTTTAAAGTTAAATCTGAAAGTTTAGATTGCAAAGCAATCCAACAAGTCATCCAGTCGGTAGCAAGTTGATGCGTAGCTGTCAGTGAAGAATTCATCAAAAATGTGCGCAGGTATTTCCACATTCGGTTGGCACGTACGATCTTTTTGTTAGCTGTAAATGTCCTCAAACTCCGCAAGGCCCGCAGTTGTCAACTTTTCGTGTATTTATTTACTCATTCATACATTTCTTGTATGTCTGTCCTTTTGTTTATTGCTTTTCCGTTTGTCTGCAGACTCCGCTTGTAATTTTACTTCGGAAACGTCTGTATCATGAAACTAAAAGCCATGAGTCAATTTAAAAGAGGTAGAGCATTTCTTTCTGAATTTTAAGCTCTAAGTATTTAAACACCTATCAACAGAGAGACGTTCCACAGACTGGTTTATTTTTTAATCGAGATTTATATTCGGACTCTCTTAGGAAATAAAATAATCACGGCGGCGTCGATTTGCATACAATGGTAAAATAATTTTACGCGCGTTTCGCAGCGCTTAATTCTACTTTTTATTTGGCCTTCCGCGCCCTATCTACGAATCAAACGGCCTGCTCGCGCGCGCCCATTTAAGTGTTAACATTTTTGAGAAGTATTTCGAATACTTTTATGTATTGTATAAATCTAACAGCAAGTCGTCCACATATACCAACGTGAATCATCATTATAAACTTTTTATTTTGTTATTAATAAGTTAAGTTACCATTGACGTGTTATGAATTTAAAATATAGTAAAGTGTTTTTTAAACATTAACATAACTGGGAAATGAGTTCGCTTCACTAAAAGTGATGGTCCCATTGGCTATAAGCGCACCAGGCGAGCGAGATGCGTCCGCGGCAGACTGCGTGGCGAGGTCGCGACTCGAGCGTCCGTGGACACCGACAGTCGTCTTGGCGCCGCCGTCTACCACACAACACGCCACACACATAAACAACATACTACTTTCAAACAGTGAACTAAATTCAAGTAATTATGTGGACATAACACAATATTACTGCGAAAAAGGTTACGAAAATAATTTTCTAGGAGATAAAATTTACATTCAGAGCAAACATCGGCCGTCATAAATTCAGCACAAAAGTGCGAGCGACGGTCGACTAGCAACAAAAGGGCATGACTTTTCCCGCAAAAAAAGATGATCCTTAATCTGATTAAATCTCCATCGCGGCGGACGTCGGACCGTGAAAGATTAATGAATATTTGTGCGAGGATTCCCGGAGCTGGGCTGGCACGTACTGCTGTCATAATCATATTAGCCGCGACCGGAGCCCGGCAACTGGAGGCTGGCTAGGCACGCACGCACGCACCGCGCACTTATACTCTGACTTACCTACTCTTAGCCTAACTTTGGGGTTACTTCCGTCATTTGTATGATGAATAATTAGTTGATCATGTTTTTGGCAAACCTTGTGTATAGTGAATGGAAACAAAATGTGCCGTTGCTGTATTATATCTGCTCTGCTGCATATCAGAAAAAAAAAATTTTTTCGTCCCGAAGGACCAAAAATAAACAAGAGCTAAAATAGTGTTCCAACTTAAAACACGAAACGATACGATCGATTGAATCTCAGAAATTGTCCTAAGTAATCTAAACATCAAGATGTTCAAAACAATCGCACCGTAATTGCCAATTACAACTGGCAAATGGAAACACAGATACAAGTAAAATTTATGACAACATTATTTTCTAAGTAAAATAAATTCGCTCAATAAAATAACAAACAGGACTAGATTCGAAGATATATCTTGATAATTTAATATTTCGTGTTAGTGTAAGTTAATAAAAGGATCTTAGTAACAGCGCTGATGTAGAAGTAAAACTCATTATAATTTTTAATACGTCTCTCTACACATAAAGTAGCGATTACAAACATGGCGTAGCGAGTGATACGCAACGCGTTAATGTAAGTGTTTTCACAATATGAATTATACATTGAATTGTGTCCAGGCGGACTCTTTATCTCATACCCGGCGGGGCATCGAACACATTATACCATCGACTGCGCTAGATTTTTACTACATATGCCCTAGAAAACCTTTAAACCACTAATGCGGACTTTCCATGACGTCACACCTATCTACCCACATACAAGTTGCGATATCGAAAATCACAATTGAAATTAACGCATTTCGAGTGAGCTCAATAAACACACTCGTAAAAGAATCAATTGTTAAGACCCGAAAGAAATTAAACGTGAGAATGTATTGTTTCATACAAGCGTGAACAAAACGAAAATCGTTGTTTGCGTTAACCAGCTCTCAGGTCGTTTTCGACCTGCTTTCGTGAACATAAATCGCATTAAATAAAAGCATTATTTATGACGTCCATACTTCGAATTGAAAAAGTTGACTTTGAGTTTGAATATTCAAATGGGGCTCTTTGGCTATAAACCTTAACTTATTATTTTAGGGTGGAATATTTGTCATTATCTTAAACCGCACTGACTACCGTTGCAATAGTTGAGCCAATGTTCTTATTTAACTCGTATTTTTTAAATTGCCCGTCTTTGTTGTGGAGGCATCATTTTGAGTAAATTGATTCATTATTAAAAGCATTACCTTCTCTTTTAAAGAAATAACGTTGACCAGTTTTTTGCTGTACGAAAAGAGTTATATTGGGCGCGTTGATACTTTACGATATACGCTCAGTACAACCCAATTGAGTGAAACTGTTGAGAAAAAATTGCAGATGGGCACTATATTTAACATGACGCCGATTAATATGTTGACATCAATGAGCTTCAAGTTTCGCAATGGCCCTACACTCGGAGCATATTTGGAGTTGCGCACGTTAAGGGCGGCGGAGTGTTGGATTGGTAATTAATTATTAGTTATGGCTTGTGGCGGCTATAAAGGCGAGCTCATCAATGATTCATGCGAGCAAACAAAGCGAGCGTGCACCGCGGGCATTATCCGCCATAAGACATCATAAACGGAGCACCATCATCTGGGCTTATAAAAAATTCATGCTCATCTCACATTTCGGCGCCCCTCTTAATTTCGCGTGAGCCTCTTCTTGGTTCGTGTAAAAACTTCGGGTGTCTTTTTATGACTTTTACTGCGGTATAATTGGGGTGGGGCGAGCGCTCGCGTCCCCGAGGTGACATAAATACTACCCCCTAACTCCTCGCTTCCAACTACCCCCGAGTTAATCTCATGTAAGGCTATACGCCACGGAAGCAGATCGCATTAAAACGTCTTGCCAACTACAGGTTAAATTACTTGAAACCTATACTGCTACGGTTCTGCAGAAAATCTTCTCTTTGAAACTTTCAGCAGTTAATGAACTCGTTATTGTTACAAAAATATAAAAGTGAAATATAAAGAGACATCTGTAAATTATCTTTTAAATACGCAGATAGACTTATCCCAGACGGGTGGATCGCTAATGTATTTTGCAAGTATACATATTATTTCCTAAGCTTTTGAGAGTTGTGTCTTATAGTTCTCGGTGCTCTTAAAGCTCTATAAAGTATCCATACTAATATTATAAATTTGAAAGTAACTCTGTCTGTATGTTACCTTTTCATGCCTAAACCACTGAACGGAGTTCGATAAAATTTGGCAAGGCAAGATGGCATTCTGGAGAAGGAGATTGAGATTGAGAAGGAGAAGGAATTTTTGTCCCGGTAGCACGTTCCTGTGGGATAATTTCCGACATCCACGCGGGCGAAGCCGCGGGCAGAAGCTACTTCTAAATAATATTATGAACAAGAGGTAAACATAAAACTTAATGTTTAAGACTGGATGCTCATTTAATTTATTTGTACTTATTTGAGCATCAAACAAAATGATAGTGTCTGCGAGGTAGTAAATGCGATTTCAATTTTATACATAGAGGCAGCGGAGTGGTGTGCGAGGTGGCGGGACCGCGGGACGCGACACGGCCTGTACTCGCGTGCATGTGTGTATTTATTTGCAAATTCCGAATAGCTTTCAATATGTAGAGACGCGGTGACTCCCGCCTGTCGATCCACTCCAATATCGCACTCCTTGTGAGACGTCACGAAGGCGACGCCATTATTCGATGCGACGATTGACTCACACGGGAGCACCGCCTTCTCAGGACGCCGCATGATAGATGAGACCCAAAAAACATATCCGTAATTGAGATTTCTATTACAGAAATTGAAAGCGATCAGTTTTTTTCATGTTTGTATACATAACGTGAGTGGCGTCGGCGACAGCGAGCTATCGCGTTTCGGAAGTGTTCGCGGACGTCAATTTGTATATTGTCATTATTAGACTTGGCGCGGAAAGTTTGGGTGCGTTCATCCATCATGATGTGACGGGCGACCGGTCCGATATCGCGCCTAATACGTATTGATTTCCCACTTAGCGTTTTTCTTGGGAATCGCGGCGCTCCACCCTTCCGCCGTCCGGAGGCCTAACGAGCTGTTTGTCCTCTACTCGCGGTAACTAGGGCGGTTGTCGCTCTACACTTTGGCGTCGCCGTCTAAATTACTTCACTGTAGGTAGTTCTGATTGAGGACAAGACAACGCCAAAGTCCAGTTACAGTCGGTGCCAAGAAAACTACCCATTAGATAAATTAATGATCTCAGACCTTTGTCTACTTATGGGTTTGTAGGACGATGCTGTTGCTGTTAGTTGTTGTTTAATGAGATTTACTGTAGGTAGTTATTGTAATTAGTTTTATTTCAAATATCTAATTCAGAACTTTCTCGTTTTTAATAATCCACAAAAATAAAAATGTTTTGGACGTTGTGATGTTTTTGTATCAAAACATCAACATTTGCCAAAAAAGCTTCTCCAACATTATGTTGTATTTTGTGTGACAGTGCAAGCAAATAATGTTTTGGTCTGATACGATGTCGGTAACGAGGAAGCTCGTATGAGATATGATGTAAGCAAGTGAAATATTTGTGAAGGTACATTTGCCTAAATGCTGTAGAAAAAGATTTCGTCACCAAGGTCCCCGGTGGGGGTAGGGGGGAGGCGAGAACAATGGTTTCGGTTCTCACACGTGTGGAGGATTATTTGCATTCGGAAA
The DNA here is from genome assembly GCA_917490735.1 of Dryobotodes eremita. Taxonomy (NCBI): domain Eukaryota; kingdom Metazoa; phylum Arthropoda; class Insecta; order Lepidoptera; family Noctuidae; genus Dryobotodes; species Dryobotodes eremita. Next base: position 9,496,906 of record OU823261.1, read on the forward strand.
TAAAGAGAGGAATGATAAAAGAAAGGCGCGAGCGAGGTCCCACCGCCTCAGGGTGGGGTGTGGGAAATAGGAGACGGGGGGAAGGGGTGCGGGGTGGCCCCGTAGAGGGGGTGGGGGCTCGTTACGCGAACAATGGAGAAATAATGTACAGATTGCAGTGAGCGATGCGCCCAGCGCGACTCAGGTGTCTTAGCTCTGTGTGTGGACATCACGCCTCCTGTGCTTCAAGGAGCAAGCTTTATCTATGTTTGTAATACACAAGCACTGTGCTGTGGCAGTAAATAAGTATTTGTACACCTACTGGGGAAGCATCTTAAGTGGTGCTTTAAATAATAGGATGCATTTTTATTAAAAACACATTATTCGAACGTAAAGACGCTACTTTACACTGAATAAACGTCAAAGCCTTCACGCAAAGTTGTAAAAGGAATGTGTAGGGACAATATGTAGCGTGTTATGAGATTCTACGGTGATAAAATACAATTACCGCAATTAAATAGACCCTTATTAAGTAAGTTGTTAACAGGTGATTTACACAGATTAAATAAAGTTGATAATAAATCTTTGGAACTCATAAAGCACAATATCAACATAACAATGTCCAAGCGTAAAGCGACGTTTTAATGGCAGCAGCAATCCGGGCTACGGGCCAAGGCGAGGTCGTTTAATATAGGACGTGTTCATAGGAAGCACAAGCAATCACAACACAATCACCCCATCCTCGCGTGACACCGAAAACGTCCTCGTTCATATAAGTATAAATTAATCCATTTAGAGCGGGCGACCGGCACCGACGTCGACCGACGATTAACGGAAGCTTCTACTTAACTAATTTATCCTCGGGTGGTTTTAACAGAATGGATAGCAGTGATTACGGCCGATGGCGACGATCTCGTGTGACGCTCGGCTCGGCACGGTGCGCCGGAGATGCGCGTACGCACACATGGGTGGACCGCAATCAAATGTTATTCGTTACAATTGTTGGACGCATAACGCGATTTAACAATGATTAGGATCGATCACATGACACTGTTTTGTACTGGTCTTGTTTGACCAATCTTTTCCACCACAGTTTTAGAACTCATAATCTTGTTTTCATTGAATGTATCGAACACCTTTACCATAGAACACGCGATTGAATGGCGATGGTTTCATATTAATTGGATAAATCGTTAATCCATGCTGAAAAAAGAGCAAATTTTATCTCATCCTGAAACCACATTTTCAGAATTGTTTTAAATAAATCGACTGGAATAATTTCATGAAATTCAGGTGACATTATTATTCTGAATTGGCTTTACTATAGTCAAATGTTTGTAATCCAGCAAGCCCGCGACATTTTAATAACATTGATCAAATAGAACAAAAGTATGTGGACCGAGCACTCGACAGAGATGAAAGTTAAAAGGGTCGCGAGGGGGTGTAGGGGGGTGTGGTGTAACGGGGAGGAGCGGGTTGAATGTCTTATTCCCTCCACAATTCAGAGGTATTTCGTGTTCTTCATACGCAAATATATCCTCGTTACGGAGGTACACGTGAGCCTCCGATTGCGTGTGCGTCTAGTATGGAAACCCCAGGCGAGTAAGTGCGACGGTGAACCGTGGGAATTGTCCCTGCCAGAAAATTGGATTCAGTAATCAAACGGCGAATTGGACAAACGTTGCGTCGTTATCGTCCGAGACTCGGTGACACAACAGGAAAACTTGTTTAAAGAAACTAGGTTCTAGATTTTACCAGGCAAAATAATAAGATAAGACAGGATTTTGGTGCATAATATTATCGTGTAAGTGGAGAGAGAATTCCCGCTTAATTTACTTGATTGTTACGATGTACTTGAGAATATCAGATTTTATACACACATACTTATAAGTCCGTAAATGCACTCAAAAACGTGCCTTTTTCTCAGATCTCTAGATAGTGTACTAGCGTCTGGGACCATTATGTCTTATCAGTGAGACTTTGTCTAATGTCACTTGAATCATGTTCCTAGTCATCCGAGCTATAAAATCAGGAGCGTTTCCTATAATATTATATTTATGAAGCACTTCAGTATAGCACTGTTCATCTTTCAAGGCGTTAAGGAATTATCTTAGGAATCTATTTTGAAACTTTACACGTAGGTACAAGACAATTTTTTTTACAAGGACCAGAAATAAAACACATAAAATTTCTTGAAGAATGGTGTCAAAATATGCAACCACTGAAAGTTCGTATTTTGAATTTTATCAACCTGTGGATTTTACTAAGAGGATGGGTTTTATGGTGTTCGTTTGTCTATAGCAGGGATCACCAAGTAGTTTCACTGGGGGTCCGTTTTTTTAATAATATGACTTTCGCAGTCCGTTTGGTAGACGATTAGATACTAGCAACCAAGATTACAAATATGAATTAAGAAATAAAACATAAAGAAACCTGAATATTTTTTTATTAAGTAATAAACAAATACCTGTAATTAACAAAAATAACAAAGTAAGTTATTAATATTAATCTGAAAAAGTCATTTTTTTTTACTTTAAACTATCTGTCTGAAGATAAAGCGCGGGCTAAATTAAATTATTCAATATTTTTATTTTAGCGTTTTTAGATTAAGTTTAGGTTATTTTTACTGATTACTTAAAGTCCGAACAAAATAGATTGGCGGTCCGCCATTTGGTGTCAAGACAAACGATTACTATTTTCTGAATAAAGGCTACAAGTTATAAATTGATGTAAGATACTAGGAGAGTAATATTCAGGGCAGACAGTCCAGCTAGGTAGGCTAAACTTGGAGAAATAGGTCAACTGGAGAATCGGATCCGATTGATGGTTTGGGAAAGATCTGGATGCGATATTGAGACGTGGTTCGATTTTAGTTAACTTGTGCTAACATTTGGACGAAGTTCAAGCTTTTGGCCCATGTGGGTACAGTGGGCCGCACGTCATTGGTAAATAAAATCAGTATAAGCTGGCCTCTGGAGGGCAGTGGTGGCCCAGTGAAATAAACTCAGAGGTCACAGTCTCTTTTAAAGTCCAGACATAATCTTGGTCAGATCGTGTGAAGACCATGTAGATTGGTATCTGAAATGGTCTTTTGAGGAAAGAACCACACAGATTGAATGAACCTGTCCAGTCAGTGCACGCATTTGTCAGTATAGTCCAGGAATATTAGTCAAATGAGGGCATGCATCTCGGAATAAGAGATAGTCCGCTATAAACTTGTATAAACATTTATTTTGGCACCCTAAAACTTGTCTCAAAACCTACTTATCGTAGGGTGTCCGCGACTACAGATATTCCAAGGTCAAAGGTAAAAAAAAAAGGTTTTTTACACCTTTATTGCAAATATCTGGTTTCCTATGGGTTTTATGATATTTGCATTTATCATAAATATTGTAGAGGATTAAATTCTCTACAAATTTTGTCCAAACATTTGTTTTATATCTTGAACCATTTTCGAGATAGAGAGCAGAGTGCGCGTAGTGTTTAACTATTTAGAGTATCATTCGAGGTCAACCTGTAGTCCCGATTAAAAACACGCTGTATAAAGTTTATAAATTATTGATAAATATATAATTCTAAATAATTTGCACTTAAACAAACAACAGTAAAAAAAAAAACAAAATCAAAATAATAACACAATATTCTGCAACTGCAAGAATGGTTGTGGTTCGCAATGTGGATGCAGGAAAGCAGGGTTGCAGTGCTCTTTAGCTTGCGGCCAGTGTAATGAGCAAGCTTGTCTTAATACTTCACCATTTCAGAGTGATATCAATGAAGACGGTACTTTTGACCCCGAAATCCTGGAAGAACTGGAGACAAATGTCGTTGAAGACGAGAACACAGAGGAATTTGAAATTTTACAGTGACTGGAAGACGATGATGAATAAGAAGAACCAAATTGAAATTAGAACTTGTAGTTCTATTATTATTCAATATTTTTATTTCAATGTTCATAAATGTATGAAATGGTATTTTTAAATAAAAACATTAATTAAAAATTGAATTCTTTTCTTTTTATTTAGTTAGGAAGTAATTAGTATAAATAAGATTAGAATGAAAAAATAAATTAAAGTTTTTCCCTTAATAACTTTATAATTACACGAGTAGGTAAGTGTTATTAAATGAATAGATACTGAATTATTGAAAAAAATATTAATTATAACGTAATAGTTAATAAAAATGCAAATTATTTTGAATTATATATTTATCAATAATTTATAAACTTTATACGGCGTGTTTTTAATCGGGACTACAGGTTGATCTCGAATGATACTCTAAATAGTTAAACACTGCGCGCGCTCTGCCCTCTATCTCGAAAATGGTTCACGAGATTAGAAAAATGTTTAAACAAAAGTTGTGGACAATTTAATCCTCTACAATATTTATAATAAATACGAATAGCATAAAACCCATAGAAAACGAAATATTTGCAATAAATGTGTAAAAAATCGATTTTTTGACGTTTGACTTTGGAATATCTATAGTCGCGGACACCCTATGATAAGAAGGTTGTAAGACAAGTTTTAGGGTGTCAAAATAAAGGTTTATACAAGTTTATAGCCGACTATCTCTCATTCCGAGGTGAAACCCTTAATATTCCTGGACTAGTAATCGTGCAGCTTAACTCAGAACTTACGGAGCTCAAAGGAGTACTTAGTTAAGACTCACATGGAAACCTCATGTTGAAAAACTCTGTAAAAAACTGGGTAAATCCGCTTATCTCATCTTCTCTCATCCCTCTTTCAACCTTCAAAGGAAGTCAACAGTCAAGCTTTTTTAATGGCATACCATGGACTAGATGCCTCTGTCTTGCGGTATGGTGTTATTTTCTGGGGGCAGTCTACTGATAAGGAGCTCGTATTTAGGATGCAAAGAGATGCATAAAGTCAATGTGCGGTCTTAAAACCACAGATAGCTGTCTTCCTTATTTCTAATATTTAAAAATATTAACATTTCCGTCTTTATATATATTGGAAACGGCTTTATTTGTGATAATTCATCCACATCTCTTTCAAAAATTGTCGGCAGTCAGAAGAAATCCAATACGGACTCAATACGTCAATCAATTAATTGTGTCAAGTTAAATGTAAAACCGCACTACTGCAATAAAGTATTTTTAACATTGCCCCACGCATTTATAGTAAAGTACCTAATATTATTAAAACTATTCAAATTTAAAAGGGCACTAAACGAAATATTAATTCAAAAAAGGTATTACACAATTGGCGATTTCCTTAATGGTGAATCACTGATTGATTGACATGCTAATATTCCATTTGATATATAATTTTTATTTTTATTACTGTAACTGTCATTTTTTATTATTTTTATAACTGTAACCTTGTCGACATTTTTGTATTATTGTGTCACTTTTATGTCAGGGATACACTAGGGGACAAATGTCCCACGAGTCCACGATATGTGTCGGTGACATGTCAAGCGAAGCCGGGCAATTTCGCTTGACATATCTGGCGACATCGCGCGACTTATGTCCGTAGCGACGTCAGGCGAAGTCGTGCGACTTCGCGAAACTTCACCTGACATATCTGGCAACGTCGCACCACCCTCGACGTCGTTGGCGACACGTATCGCGCGATGTTGTCAGACATGTCGAACGAAGTCTGGCAACGTCGCGCCACTTCACTCGACGTCATAGGCGACACGTGTCGCGCGTTTTGCCAGACATGTCGAGCGAAGTCCGACAACGTCGCAACCACTTCACCTGACGTCGCTGGCGACACGTGTCGCAGGACAGTTGTCCCTAGTGTATCCCTGGCTTTACTGTAATTCAAAAGATTTGACATTAATTAGTATTTTTAACCGACTTCACAAAAAGGAGGAGGTTCTCAATTCGACTGTATTTTTTATATTTGTTAGCTCAGAACTTTTTTCTGAGTGAACCGATTTGGTTGATTCTTTTTTTATTTGAAAGCTGGTGCTTCACATGTGGTCCCATTTAAATTTGATCAAGTAGTGACAAGTAGTTTTTGAGTTATCCCTAATAATGCGTATTTTTTCCACTTGGTTTATATTGATGATGTTATAATAATTTCCTGTCACGGTTATTTACATATCAAGTAGTGGTATACAAATGTATGTGGGGTAGGTACCACAACTAAAAAGTGAAAATAATTTATTTTTTTGAAAAAAAAACAACCGACTTCCAAAAAAAACACTAAAAAACGTGAAAAATTACTAATTTCGGAAGTCGGTGGCCAAAAACGAAAACATACAACCAAAGACACCGACGTCCGAAATTAGTTATTTTTCACGATTTTTAGTGTTTTTTTTGGATGTCGGATGCTTTTTCCTAAAAAAAATTTTGTATTATTTTGTTTTCCTAATTGTTATTTGTAATTATATTTTTTTTTTCTTAAAAAACTTTGCCCCACACTAGGAATTTCTCCTGTATTGTGGGTGCGTTTACAAACATTAAAACTCACATACGCAAACAGCCAGACCCGGAACAACTACTTGTAGGTCATACACATATTTGTTCCGTGCGGGAATCGAACCCGCGACACGCAGCGCAGCAGTCAATCGCTTAACCACTGCGCTAATCGTGCCACTAAATTATAATAGCTTTAAAGTGTAAGTTAAATAATAATATGAGTTGCATGCCCATGTGACGGTAGAACATGGAGGAATCTTATAATAAAACATAATATGTATTAAATACCCATGTTAGCAAACCATTAAATGATTTGATTTAGTAACAAAAATTAAAGAAAAATGAAAGATATTAAATTTCTTGTCTGGTTTTTTCGACTTTTCCGACCTACCAAGTAATACCTAATAACAGGTGTATTTGAACACCCTTGTAAGAGAGAGAAATAGAGACCCCTAATTAATATCTGCAGTACCAACATAAAATTATATTTTTAATAATATACAAAAACAAAGTTTCTTTAATTACAATGTATTCATATTTAAATCTAATTCCATAACATGTATGTAGTTCGGTTCAAGAAACATTTTCACAATCAAATTAATGTGACAAACTTCATAAGCGAGTGATTTTAGTTAAGGTGAATCCTCAGCTGTAGCCCGCCAAATTCAAATTTTCTTCGGTTTTTTGCAAATTGTAGCTCTGTTTTACGTCGTATGTTGATCAAAATGCAATTCGCGACTGTAGGAATGATATATTTACTGAATAATAATCATCAATTTCATATCAATCGTCAAATTTTGGAAATTTGTTCCACCTAAGAAGTTTAGAAATATTCTGAAAAATTCTTAGGTGGAACAAATTTCCAAGGGACATGGCTAAATAGAAGTTTGGGCGACTGCCCTAGCAATGTATAAACATTGTACCTAGTAATATGTAATGCTGAATAGGTAAATATTAGTAGGTCGTCTAAATAAAGTTTCAGGAACTTTTTATATTGTTACAATCTTGAAAATAAAATTGTAGAAACTCCCTCTGTCAATAGGTATAAAAAAATGTAAAATAAAAAGATTTTGTTAGGAAAATCACCCTGCTCATACATATTATACGTATAGTGATTAAATAAGGAGACATAAAATATTAAAAAAAATAACAACAATGACATTTATTCGTTTATTATGTAGGTACATTCATTATTTGTTAAAGAGCAAAAGTGATAATTATGTAGTAAATGGAGATTATTCTGTTAATCTCACAAGTACATTATCTAAAAATGAAGCCAGAGCAGCCAATGTGTTCTGGTGTCTCGCCCGTCAGTAGGGACCGGTCATCTCTTAGCTGCCATTGCTTATTTTAATTAAATTTAATATTTGGATTGTTTTTGTCTCTTTATTACGGACGCTTTTAACGTTCTGCATCGTTCTCACATGCATAATTTCAACATAATGATGTAACTAATATTTTGTAACCATATTTTGATTTAAAATGGTGTCCATGGAGTTTCTTGCCCGTTCTTCTCAATAGGTACCAACTATGCTTTGGAATGGGCAACTAGCTTCATCTTTCTGACTGACCGACCCCTTGAAAATTCAAAAGTGCCTGTAATTGGTTTATTTGAAATAAATGCTTTGGGTTGAATTTGAGCCCACCCCAAAATTCAGATCACTGTCATGACGTGACAGCAGCAGCCAACAGTTCTGTTCCCGACAATACAGCTACAGTAATATGCAAGTATGTCCTCTAAGGGATTACTTGTAGTTTCGCTTACATATAATATATAGACATAGTAAACTCTTTAGCTGATATGCCTAATTGAATCAAGTGTAATCGAGAAGAATCGATAGAATCAATTTGTCACTTTTGAGTGCCGGCACTATTTAAGTGCCATTTCTTACCAGATTATGCCAATAATTTGTAGAAATCAAATAAAGGCAATGAAAGAAATCAACGTTTTGAGGCATATTGCGATACAAAAATAAATAATATATAAGCTGTTTATTTCAGCTTACGAAAATTATCTTTGAAAGTAGGTTTATTGTCCACATTTTCGTAGAATGGAATGTCATAATCTTACGCTTTTTCTCCTTGTCAAACAAAAAACATGATAAAAACTTTTAATTATTTGATTAGTTCGCAAAAGTTCTAGGAGAATAATAAATCCGTAATAATTCATTAATGAATATTTGCATGTTACGAGCTAGTGAGAAATTTCTAACCATGTTAAGGGCAGTTGTTTAGCCAAGTCCTTTGACGATTGATATGAAATTGATGATTATTCTTCAGTAAATATATCATTCCCACACTCGCGAATCGCATTTTGATCAACCTTAACTTAAAACAGAGCTGCAATTTGCAAAAAACCAAAGAAAATTTGAATTTGGCGGGCTACAACTGAGGATTCACCTTAAGTCTGTACTTGATTTTGTTAGCCTTGAAACTTTATTTGTTTAGTTTTATTCTGAATAACTTTTATTTGCTTGAAGGTAAAACTCTTAGCTTTTCCTCAACAATTAGTTTTGAGGATATTTTTAATCTTTTGGTCCAACAATAATTCCCAAAATATATATTTAATTTTAGAACATTAAACTTGGTAGTAAAGGAAAACTACTAAGTACATACATGTTAGGAACTTTAAGCAAAATTATTGTTAGCTATTAATATTAAGATTCCATATTATTGCTCAAACTTAAAATTTACTTTTACATGCATAAAACAAGAATATCTGAATCAAATTGTGTTCAAACTTCAGGTCCTTACAAGAAAAATATTATGTATTTTTGTGAATAAAGTATCATAGTATCCCAGAGAGTTAATTAATTAGGATTGCATTCACATTAACTTGTGGTTATAAGTTAGATTATTATTCTAGATTAAGTGAAGATAAAGTTTGTTGAATTATTTATTTGGTACACCCAACAAGGATAGACAATTTTTCACAGTAGAAACTGTATTTAATTTTATTCTTACAGCATAACATACCATCACGCCTGTAATCTGCAAAGGGTTAGACAGAGGTGTACCTAAAGTACACCCACCCACATTTCGCCAATCATGTTTGTTGTATTACAGCATGTATAATTAAAATTATAAAGTACTGACTTAGTTTCAAACCAAGGTCAAATAATAAAACATTGAGTAATCAATTCAGTGTCAGCAAATTCATTGGAAGTTTAGATTTATAGGATGAAAAGTAAGAATTAACATTTTGTTTATTCATTCTTACATATAAATATATTTTTAAATATTTCTCTAAAAGACATTTAAAAATATATAAAATAGTACCCCACCGGTATCGGGTGTTCATATTGTTCTTACCAAGTCTCCTGTGGATAAAAATGGTAACATTCTATTGCTAGTGCATTTTTAACACCCATATCCTAAGCTAGGAGAAGGATGTGTTTACATATTTTTCTAATGCAGTAAAAAAGTTTTTGCACTAAGAATGATCATAGTCAATTATTGTTTTAAGTAAAAAGTAATTACTTAACTAGTTACTATGAATTAATCAATAACACATGTCATACTCTTTGACATGTTTACATTATTCATTGTATGAGTTAAACTGACATTAAACTTACCTCATTCTGATCTAGTTCCTGCAGGTATCTATCATTGTGCTGCTTCTCATACATAGCCCGGGCAAGAGCACTCCGGGGCCGATAGAACCCATTGACTCCTGATGAACCACTTGTCATTTTGTCTACGTCACTGCCACGAGCTTCTACAGCAGCTTGCAAGAACCTCGGGTCTAGTTTAATGTTCCCATCTCTTGGAGGGTCTTGTTGACAGTCCTTCATATAATAACAGAACAGGTGAGATCTATATTCGGCTTCAGCTGGCAATATCTGCCATATGAGGACTTTATAACATAATAGTCTCAAAGTAAGGTACATTTAAGGAGATCTGCATTGTTTTCTTTTCGTGTACGTATACTGGAGATCAATCAGTGACACTGATTTTTCTGAAATAACCTCACTTATCTTTTGTTTCTATGGCATTTGTTAAGGTAGAATCCATGGACTTATTGTAGTTAAACTTTTTAGATCATAATCCTAGCACTTTTTTGTATAATTCGTTTATAAAATCTATAAAACCTTCCAAAACAACATTAGTTTTTGCTGCTAGATGTCAGATTTAATTCTGTCATTTTGCACTAGGGGGCTGGGTCTTGTTTACGGAGCTTGCTTATTTACCACGTTTGGTGTTCGTTTTGGGCATAATCTTCAGTTTTAATTCAATATATATGGTGTTGGGGTGAAAATTGTAAGAAGGAAGGTTAAAATAATAGTATGAGTTTATCTGAGATTAAATGGGACATAATATTTTTTGCTGTTCTTGGTACTCGTAAGGCTATTTTCGTAAACGCACCCGAAGAGTGAAAAAAAACGCTTCGAAATTAATTACGTAAGTAATTAAAATGAAGACCTATTTTGTTATTATGGCTAATTTCTTAAAAGTTAATACCTACATGAAACAATTCTGCCACTGAGTGCAATGTATGGTACCTACAATACTTAAACTTAGGTAGGTACCTAGGTAAATATTTATTTTAGGAGAGTTTTTGAAGACGTTAGGGAATTTATGACAAATAATTATATTGTCTGGTAAAACCAGGTATTAAAAAAAAAAAATAATACTAACCGATTCTTGTCTAGCTTCAACCGAAGCTTTTGCGACAATTTCTCGAAGCACCAAATTCATCATCTTGCTTGCACTGTGTTAACAGTTATCCAATTGTTCGATCCAATAAGAACTTGACCACGTTAACTGTTCTGTAGGGCCACTGAAGCTACGTTGTAAGTACGAATTTAACACCCAAGTATTTAAGTATAAAAGACTTCCCGGTTTAGAGTGAAAGGCTAGTATTTTAATTATTACTGAGTTTTGAATTCAGAATGCCAGAATTCAGAATCTCAGTTCGGCCTTGGCCGTGACCGACCGTTCACTGTCTCGGCTGCGCTTGACCACCTCCGATAGAGTTTGGGAAGCCGTTATAAGAAGAACTATTTTTATTGTAGAAAGGTTTAAGTAGGTACCTACTTTGATTGTATCGCTGGTACCTGTTTACTAACGCATTGTTAGCCAATAATTAGAAGTGTACTATTGTGTTTCAGTTTTTAGAGGTTTAGAAAACTAATCAAGTGTCAAAGTCGAAAAAAAATGGCTGAGGTAAGTAGAAGTACAGACAGCAATAAATTAAAAGATTCAGGATTTAGATATAATAGCGAAACAACTACCGATCTGGACTTCTGGAGACTGTTGATTACTTACAAACTTTCAATCGGTCTGAGTTTGTAACTACGACGTTACCAACACCCACTGAATTATCTGGGTACGGTCAGCAAAGAAAGTCAAATAATGCTGTTAGATAGATATAAAAAGTTTTTAATCTGTTGCTGACTGTACCAACCTAAGGTGTGATAGCTCTGAAAGTAAGTATGCAATGTCGTAAAACTAGCATATAGGAGGCTAGGAGGGCTGGTCGGATCCAGCGAGACAGCGAGTCATTTGTTTATTTGTTTTGAGGCAGGCCTACTTCGTTACAAGTTTTGCACCAAAATCTTAAAACACACTACATTATCGGTGCTCTGAACTGAACCACTTGTTTCTGATTAATTTAGGTAGGTATAGATATACAGTTGTAAGATTAAATGGCGTAAAAAAAAAAATGGTAGGAGGTACCCTAATGTTCACTCAGACTTTTGACTATAAAAATGTATAATACAAGGAACACATGAGTGTATTTCACACTGGCCACCAGAGGATAAATAGCTAAGCTAAATAACCACGCGAACATAGTAACAGAGCAATAGAGCAACTTCACGTTTATTATGGTAATTCTATTATATAAAATCTACTTAATATCATAATATTATAATGAAAATAAAAAGAAATACTCACACTATCCTGAACTTCAGGCACTTTAAGCTGAGGCAAACCAGGCATTATGAAAAAATAAACTGTTCTAATTTCTTAATTCTAATACTGACGTGAATTCGATTATTACGATCGCCTTGAAGTGAGCGTAAAGATAAAGGCTGTTGATAGTAATACCTGTGCTAACCTGTGACTTTATCTACACAGAATTATAAAATTCAGATAACAATGGCGGTACACGATAAATTTAGCCTGATAAGTATTCAGAATTTTTCTTATTTATCGTAGCTAATTAGGCATGTATAATCTGGTATATAATATACAAAATTTATATAGAGCAGTGCAGGGACGTAGCTACCGCCGCGCCGTATCAATGATACGGAGCGCACTAGCTACATGGGTCCTCCAGCTGCTTGCCCCCCGACGCGACACACGTGTGTAAGTAAAATACTATGCAAGACCTCAAATTCTTATTGATATGAGTGAGGCCCCTAATGAATACCTATTGAAAATATGCAAATTACGTTATCTTTTTATGGCTTACAAAGGCTTGCATTCTTTTAGAAAAATTACACAGAAAATCTAAACTACTACTAAATCCAAGTCAGGGTGCTCCAATTTTGGCGTCAGCGTGGTGTGCTACGCTGACGACACGCTGGTCCTGGCGCAGGGGAGGTCGCACCAGGCGGCGGCCGAACTGATGACACGCGGGGTTGCGACAGTCGTCGAGAGGATCCGGCAATTGGGACTCGAGGTGGCCTTGCACAAGTCCGAGGCCATGTGTTTTCATGGTCCTCGGAACGCGCCACTGTCGGGTTCCGAAATAACGGTAGGAGGGGTTCACATCGGCGTCGAGTCGACGATGAGGTACCTGGGACTCGTCCTCGACAGCCGGTGGAACTTCGTGGAGCATTTCCGACGTTTGGCTCCCAGACTGCAGCGGGCCGGGGCTGCTTTGAAGCGGCTCTTGCCCAACCTGGGGGGGCCAAACGCCTCCTGCCGGAGGCTCTACGCGGGGGTCGTGCGGTCCATGGCCCTTTACGGGGCACTGGTGTGGGCGCGTTCATTGAGGCTCCGGCCAGCTCGCCGGTTGAACGCGTCCCAAAGGGTCATGGCCATCCGGATGGTACGGGGATACCGCACGGTCTCCTGCGAGGCGGCGAGCCTCCTTGCCGGATTACCGCCGTGGGATCTGGAGGCAAAGGTCCTCGCGCACGTTTGGGAGTGGCGCGAGGAGGCGAAACGTCGGGGCGTAACTCCGCTGCCGCGAGAAATCGCGGCACAGCGGACAGAGCTCCGGCGGGATCTCATGGCGGCATGGAGAGTGCGACTGTCGCAACCCAGCGCAGGGCACGCCACAATTGCGGCGGTAAGACCCCTCTTTGAGGAGTGGCTTGAGAGACGCCACGGCGTCCTCACCTTCCGCCTGACGCAGGTCCTCACCGGACATGGCTGTTTCGGGAGGTTCCTGTTTCGGATAAGGCGGGAGGAAACGCCCGGGTGTTACCATTGTGTGGATCGACCGGAGGACACGGTGGAGCATACGGTGGAGGTCTGCCCGGCTTGGGCGGAGCACCGCCGTGTCCTCGTGGCGGCGATCGGCGGCGGCGACCTTTCGCGTCCGGCACTGGTTCAGGCCATGGTACGCAGCGAGAGGGAATGGGAAGCCGTCACCTCCTTCTGCGAAGCAGTAATGCTCGCGAAGGAGGAGGCGGAGCGCGAAAGGGAGAGGCAATCTCTGCGCCCTCGCGCCCCTAGCCGCCGCAGGAGGAGGAGACACCCTGGGCGTCGGGAGTCGATTGCCGACTCCCGGCCACCGTAGGCGCGGGCTTGCGGACGGCGAGTAATGGGCAGCTCGCCGTCCGGTAAGGACCAAGCCCGGGTCGACGGCGCGTCGTGTTCCACGCGCGCCTCAAAGAGATGTCAGCACCATTGACGGGGTCCGATAGGACTGATGCCTGCCGGGGTCGCGGATTGTTCGAAAGAGTTACCGTGGCCCTGGCGCACAGGCAACTGAAGGAACACGGGTGGATTTTAGTCAGTAAGAGTCTGACACGCCCTTCCGCTCCGCCCAGAGCGGGAGAGGTCATTTGATGATTACACACCCAAAAAAAAAAAAAAAAGGTTGCTCCAATTTTTGAGGTCGCTTCGCTCGCTCTTGAATTCTCTTAGCAAAATTACAATGACAGCTTAACCTAGTGCATTCAGGATGCTGTAATATTCGAGGTCGCTTCGCTCGCTCTTACATTATCATAGAAATCCAATGAAAACTTAATCTATCCTGGTCCAGAATTATCAAATTTTTGAGCCCTATTCGCTCGCTCTTTGGCGGAACCGGATTGGAGTCAGGATGCTCCAGTTTTTAGATCGCTTCGCTCGCTCTTGCATTCTCCTAGTAAGATCACAATGATAGCTTAACCTTCGAACTCAGTATGCTAGTTTTTTTTTAACAATATTAATAACATTTATTGTATTACCTAATAAACTTTTGGAGCTTCTTCGCAGTCGGATGACAAGGCCCCCTCAGCAAATTTTGATACCGAGCCCCTTTAGGTCTAGCTACGCCACTAGAGCAGTGGTGGCCCAGTGATAAAGGCCTCGACATACGAGTTGTAGGTCGTGGGTGCGATCGGTCCCAGGGCCTGCCCAGAGGCTGGACCGATGCACTTTATTTTGTGCAATTTATTTTATCACTCCTTAAAGGAGTGAACGAAAACATCATGTGCAAAAAAATCCCAGCAGTGAGAACATTGTCGGCTGATTAAGCTATGCTAATCTAGTATTTTGCATTTGTTTTTTTTATATAAAGTAGTACCTATATTATAACTGCTGTGGCCACTGTGGAACATGGTCCAGCCATTGATAATGGATGGCTTTGCTTTAGATACCAGTCACAATCACAATCACTAGGCTTGGGGGAGTATTTGGTGATCCCATTAGGTAGGTACCTATAATGTTGTTAGTGGTTAAGAGAACGCTGCTGCTGCTCGTTCCAATGGGGGGGTATTTTTCTCATTTAGACCTTGTTCAGCTTGCAGTTATAAATAAGTCGGTAGGTAGGTACTTATTGATTGGGTTCTGATCAGTTTTCAAGTCTATTAAACGGAGAAAAGTACCTACCAATTACCTAATTAACACATCCGTGTGACATGATTCTATAGCAAATCGTACCTTATCGTGCTAAGGATTTCGTTAGCTCAAGATTAATCTACACTATACAGTCACAAGCACTAATATGTATACACTTAACAAAATTTAAAGGCGATTTTCTCGTGGAACATTGATTGCAACTTTGAGATAAGACCTATTTCATAACAGTACAGGTTCCAAAATACTATGTTCGTAACAGCATAAAATTACAATCAATACAGTAGGAAAAAATCACGTTTAGAAGTGTATACATATTAGTGCTCGTGACTGTACCTACTATAGGTCTATAGAAAATATTATAGGTCTGTACATTTAATTAGCTAATTATAAAAGTCCATAAAAAGCAAATCAGGTAACGTAACGTTAATAATCCATAGTTAACTGTTTATATTAATAAATCTTGTTTGTAATAAGGTCAATTAAAGTTTGCCAATAACTTATAAGCGATATCGGCAATAGTTGCACTTTAGCTTGATTGGTTTTTGTTTTAACAATCTAACGTTATTTTGAATTGGTTTAAGTAGGTACCTACTTATTTACATGAGAACAATTAATTCTTCTGACAGTGTGACTGACCACATTCACGTGAATTATTTTAATTAAAAAAGTGCCCAAGTGTCTGTAAACTTTTGTTCAATATGGATTCTCAATCACGCGCGGATTGCCCGAAGCAACGCGCGGTGTTGTGAGCAGGCGCATCGACTCAGGCACACGCGGGACATTTAAAATAATTACAAGCCATTGGAGAAACGTAACAGCCAGTGTTTTGAGACCATTACTTACTTTTTAATTCAAAAAAATATTTTTAAAAGCACACACTTAGTGCTGTTTGGTGCAATGCGGCCAATAAATGAGACTATTACAAGCTTTTGGTGTAATTTTGTTGCACAAAATTTATATTATTATTGGAGCATTTTCGGTGAAATAATTGCACGGCGGAGATGTGCGGTATGGGTGTCTCGAAGGTCGGAACCTTCCATTCGAAAGGCTTGGGAAATTAGCCAGGTTTTAAGTTTTACTTGTTGGTAAGCAGTCAGGAGTTGGGAACTATTGGGAACGTGGATCCTGTACAAAAATAAATAGTCTTGTGGTATAAGTTTATCATAGGAAATCGTCTAGTAAAGCAATCGACTATAGGCTAGACAATGAATTCCAAAAAATAGCGGTGCAAATTATCAAATCATTCAGCATGGCATATACCTCACTTACCTTATAGGTACTTAATCTAAAGGAAACGTGGCATGTACTTGACCAATACATACGAGAAGGTGCCCACCATAATATTCGTTTATTTTATTTTAGCCAATCATTTGTTCGTTTAAAAAGCAAAGTGATCTGAAACAAAACCAAATGGTCGGTTTAATTTAAATCTGTGCACGTAGTTTTTGCACCCCCAACCGCATTCTCACAGAGCGGCCGAGACTTGATGCACTTCACTTCTGATTGGATCATTACCGAGTTCATCATACCCCGTGCGATCCTCGGGCCCAGACAGAGACAGATGTAGCCCGACCAGGAACCACAGACAGAGACAGACACAACCCACCGAGCACATCGCTCAGAAATTATTTCATATCATGATTATTGGAACTTTATTGCACTTCGTAACTAACAATTGACATTAGGAAATGCAATTTCATATTGATTTTGTAATATCGTCTCTCGTTTATTTTTATCAATGCGGCAAAATCTTTCTATGATTTGCGGCTAACCATCCTTGGGCATGTTGGTTGTTTTCTTGTGGCTTCACGTTCCGGGAAAATGTCATTAAAAGCTCTATAGGGGATTAAGTCGGTTTAAATTTTCACGTAGCCCGGCAGGAAATCGGTTTAGCCGTAACAAAGGGTCGGAAGATATCGAGAAATTATCTTTCGTCGGAATACAAACCGCTAAACGTGCAATTACAGCGTTACAGATGGAGCATTAAGTTATCAAAAAATAATAATGTTTCACACCGGCCGGAAGGTGTCGCTGGCATCACGTCCGCTGGCCACAATCACTCGCTCGTCACTGATTTTGAATTTGGAACGGACGAATATACTCACCATTCATCACGTTTCTAATAAAATTCGTCAGTAAAGGCATCTGTTGTCTTGCGTAACCGCATTTATTGCCGTTAATGGTCCCTTTCTTAATGTTAATTTGTGTCGGAGTAACTGTCACTACAGTAACTCGATTCGTTTACTCGTGCGTATCTACTACGAATAGACATCGTGCAAATATTCGTGTCACTTGACAAAATAATTTTCTCCGAAGCTGAAAGTGGAAGGCAAATAAGTATTTATCAGTAATTAGTTTCCGCAATGTGGTACCTACTTACCAAATTTTTCACAATACTACGTTGTTAAAGTCTAACTAAGTCGATAGAACTGTCTGAGATCACAATTCAACATGGGTTTGTCTCTACTTACTAAATCTTCAAAGTCCGTAATTATTTCCAGCAACAACATGGCTTACCGATTAGCAGACTTTATTACAAAGTACCTAATCGATAGTGAATCGATTACCCCTAGTCTCTCACCGTAGCATTAGGTACATAGACCGCGGGCATTACCATCGAGATGGAAATGAATTAAACATAATTCGAATAATCGAGGCTCGGCCAATACAATAAAACAAAGGGAAAGAGTACGTCTGCGGCCTGCCTTAGCGAGGGAACGAAGGATTTCAATTTGGAACGTGATGAGGCGAGTTTTCATTTACGTACAGTGATTCGATGATGTCGGTAATGACGTGGACGCACTCATGCGATGCTGAACTGAGCCCCTACTGAACACAGTTGCGTTCATCGAATATTTACGCAGATTATTTTATCATCATTATTCATTCAGTGACGACGACACCGATCAACTCAGCAGAAGCACAGAAAAAGTGTACAGCAGTATCTGGTTTCACATTCATAGTGAGTACTTAAGTGGTTGATTAACGAAGTCGACCAAGCAAAAAGATCACGTCCTATAACTTGCGCAAGCGCGCAGTAAATCTCTCACGTTATGAATTTACAACACATTTATTTATTTCACAGTACAAATTACAAGGAAAATAATAATGAGCTGAAGTCATATCTCATTACTTAAGTTGAAGCTCAACGGCTGTGGACAGGCAGAAGAGCTTTGGATGCCATCTATGACTTATTTAAAAAGGCTTTCATTAACGTAAACTTGAAGGAACTGCAACTTTATTTTTAAAGAAATAAAGTTTAAATTAGGAAGTTTGCAGAATCGTTTATAACGTTGTTTAGTTAAACAAGATGAACACGGAGGTGTTCGTTAGGCAGTTCCATAATTAAAAAATAAAAATGACGCTCGCCGGCTCGCCCGACGATGCGCTGAAAAGTTGCAAAAGAAATGCTGGCGAGATGCGCGGACGCCTGTTTTGTCTTACACATAGTTTATTACGAAGAAGCGGCAAAGAGCAATGTTTTAATAATTCATATATTCACACATTCCGCGGCATGAGTAATGTTTTCTAGTACTGGACATTGTATGGCAACATAATAAATTAAGTAAAGACATAAATTGCGATCTATAGAGATACATCGCCGCGTTCCTTACCCTGCGTCCTAACCAAAGCGACTGTCGCGCGAATACTCGATTACGCGATCGTATACCTGAATAATGACGTACATACGCGACTTGATTGATCGTTTGAGTATGTCAAATTCATATAAACGAGCGCGATGATCGCGTACTCGCGCGACAGTCGCTTTCGTTTAGAACGCAGCCTTATACAAAGCGTCTGAAATGTGCAAGCGCGCTTTCGACACGTTTAAATCACAAAAACAAATTGCAGCGCGTTCCAGCCGACGTCACGTGTTGTTGACCCGCGGATAATTAAAGCGCCCACTTGTAATTACTCGTGTGTGTGGTTGTAATGCAAATGTTGTCGCCCCAAGTATCTTCAACGTGTAATGTATGCGAATCGGGAACAGATAAGCGCATGAGATTTACACCTCGCCGTGTCATGACTTGAAGCTTTACCGTTCGTTGACCGACACTGTTTTAGGGGTTATTTATTGTTGTTTTATTTTAAGGAACTCTGTGTGTGATTAAGACTTTCTCGGAAACAAATAAGGTAAAAAATATTGCACTGATATGCCAATTTGTGAGTTTTCTTGTTATGACATGCTTTGGAAATAAATATTGACACCACAACAAATAATAGGAACGTATCAACGAACGAACCCACTGGCGTTTTTAAAGAAAGAAAAAGAAAGAAATATATTTTATTTGGGACACGCACATTATACGCGCGTATTTTTTCGCCTCAGACAGTTAGAGCTGCAATCACTATGCTGGCCAAACAAATTTGCGTATTGAAGAATAATATTGTTGATTCCCATCTTTAAGATACCTAAGTACAACTTGGATTGGACAAAAATCTCGAGAATCTAGAGATTCTTTTTTCTGGGAACAGAAAGTTGAAATATAGTCTGTTTCGAAAATTTTGTTTCAATTTGTGATTTTTTATAGACCGGGGCCAGAAATTTTCCTGTAGCGTGCTAAAATAAATGTGACTGTCCACGCAAATTCATATTCTTTGCAACCCGTAGGCGTGCTGCGGTCATATCATGTCTTGAAAAATCAACGCTTAGCTTGAAAAAGTACAGTTTTTACTAGACTTGACGTTTAGTGATGGGAATAGCGTCATTTGAACCATTACCTACTTCGCCAACTCGCCAACAGTAAACATCTTTGTGAGTGACAGTTGAATTTTGGTGATTCGAAATTAACATCAGAAATGTGCAAATTGCTTGCTTTTATGGGGAAATTTGCATAAAAGAAAAACTGGTTTTGTAAACGAAAGCGGCTTTTCTACAATTTTCTTTCATGCGAAAATTATGGTGTAGTCATTGTCTCGAAAAGTTGTACATTAGATTAGAATTCTTATCACTGTGATTATACAGGCTGTCAGGGACATCGCCGCGCAAACTGAAACCATGAATTCAGCACATGATTCTAGATCCCCTCGTATAGAAATTTTTCGACGGTTATCAAAAATAAACCTGCTGTTTCATAGAAAAGCGTAATAAGTACCAATGCGGTCAAATGTGTGGAACAGTAATTTTTTTGTTTTAAATAACCGAAGAAAAATTCAAACACGGTGGTTCAGAATCATGAACTGAATCCATGGTAACAGGTTGCGCGTCGATGACCCTGCCATCCTGTATAGAGATCTATTTCTCTACCAAAATAAATTAAACCCAAAACACACACAAGAAGGAAAACCCCAAGAAGATAGCCCTAATAGTGAAAATCCGAGCAAACAAACAAAACACGATTAGAAATATCTTTTTTTCCATAACACAAACAAACAATATCTTTTCGGTCCGCGAAGAAAGCACAGGGAGCCGTCAACAACAAAAGCCAACAAATCCTGTTTGTCCTGTGGGAAGCGTTCGTGATTTAATACAAATTATTATTAGACGACATAAATAACATGGTACAGGGGGTGAGGCGGCCAGAAGCTCCTTAATAAGTAATAAAGGGGTCATCGTTCATAGCGAGAGAGCGGAATTAACCTGGCCGACATATGGCGTAGTAACGGCCACATCGGCTTAGGGCAGCTTAATAAAGGGTGTTTTTCGACACTTTTATAAGTGTTAATTATAGGGTTTAATTATTTAAAGGCTGTTTGATAAACTGCCTCTAGTTTAGGGCTCGAAAACTATCATGTCGTGAATTGTTTGATGAAGGTCATTGTTTCGATGGCATTTTTAATTAATATATTTAGGTATGTACTTACTACTTCTGTAAAATTAAAATATTAATGAACTTTTGGATTCTGATCCCCGTTTCCAGGAAACCAATTTTAATTTTGTCAAGTTAAACATCAGCGAAACTTAAATAATGGTTATTTCATACATGATTAGTGATAAGAGAACTAATGAATCATTAATTCAGGATTCCACTAACCGGGGCTGAATTAAACATAAGACCTGCTGTCTTGTATGAATCAGAATGTTGAGCCACAATAGGGATGGATGAAAGGCAATTGCATGCAGTTGAGACGAGAATGCTAAGAGGGATGTGCGGTGTTATACGAATGGATTTAATAAAAAATGAGTGTACAGGGTGGCAGGAAAATCGACGCGCAACCTGTAACCATGAATTCAGCACATGATTCTAAACCCCCTAGCGTAGAAATTTTACGACGGTTATCAAAATAAAAAATCATCTGTTTCATAGAAAAGTGCAACAGCGGTCAAAATGTACGGAACAGCAATAATTTTTTTAAATAACAGATGAAAAATTTCAACGCAGGGGGGTTCAGTGCGACTGTGAAAATGCGAAATTGCGACTGTCGCAACCCAGTGCTGGGCACGCCACAATTGCGGCGGTAAGTGCCCTCTTTGAGGAGTGGCTTGGGAGGCGCCACGGCGTCCTCACCTTCCGCCTGACGCAGGTCCTCACCGGACATGGCTGTTTTGGGAGGTTCCTGTTCCGGATAAGGCGGGAGGAAATGCCCGGGTGTTACCATTGGGTGGATCGCCCGGAGGACACGGTGGAGCATACGGTGAAGGTCTGCGCGGCTTGGGCGGAGCACCGCCATGTCCTCGCGGAGGCGATCGGCGGTGTCGATCTCTCGCGTCCGGCCCTGGTCTAGGCCATGGTATGGAGCAGAGTGGGCATGGGAAGCCTTCACCTCCTTCTGTGACGCAGTAATGCTCGTGAAGGAGGAGGCGGAGCGCGTGAGCGAGAGGCAATAGTTGCGCCCTCACGCCTCTAGTCGCCGCAGGAGGAGAAAACCTGGGCGTCGGGAGTCGATAGCCGATTCCTGGCCACCGTAGGCGCGGGCATGCGGACGGCGAGCAATGGGTAGCTCGCCGTCCGGTAAGGACCAGCCAGGTACAAACAAAACGCACATTACAAATAAATGACATTAAATACACACATACAAAGTAGCAAAAGCCTCGTATTTAACAAATAAAAGTAAAGGCAAGGGAAAGGCAAAAGAAGACAAAGAGAGAACAAAGAAGAATCATGAATGATGAGAATGATGGTGATGCGTTTTTTCTTGGCCTTCCTATAACCCAATAATAGTCAGTTATATATTTTCATTTGATTTTAAATATTTTCAAATATTAAAGATTATGATAAGTAATAACAGCCGCACAGGTTGATCGATCAGGTGAAGCTACGATTGCCGCGGATGGTTCGTGGATGGATCTTTACATATCAAGACCCATCTGTGCCTCGGAAAGCACGCTAAGGCTAAGCTGTTGGTCCCGGCTGTCATTCGTGAATCTTTAGTAGTCGTTACGGGTCTTCAGAAGTCCGAAAGTCTGACAACCAGTCTTACCAAAGAGATAGTTAAAACTGGTGGTCGTATTAGGATACGTATCGGTCAGATAGGCAGTCGGTTCATGTAAAATACTGGTATTCAGCTGTATCCGGTGAGACTGGAAGCCGACCCCAACATATTTGGGAAAAGCTAGCTAGATGCAGATGATTAAAGATTCAATCGACTCAGCCTATCGCAGTCCACTGCTGGACATAGGCCTCTCCCAGGCTGCGCCAAAACACCCTGTCCTCCGCCTTCCGCATCCAGTCTGTCCCAGCCACCTTTCCGAGGTCGTCGGTCCATCTAGCTGGGGGGCGTCCCACACTACGCCTACCGATACACGGTCTCCACTCCAGGACTCGTCTGTTCCACCAGCCTTCGGTCCTCTGACAAACATGGCCAGCCCACTGCCATTTCACCTTGCTTACTCTGCAAGCTATGTCGGTAACTCCGGTTCTTTTCCGGATAATTTCGTTTCTGATTTTATCCTTCAAAGAAACCTCGAAAATAGCCCGCTTCATAGCGCGCTGAGCGAACTTAAATTTGAGAACCAGCCCGACGGTCAGTGTCCATGACATGATTAAAGATTGTGTTATGAAAACAAACAAATATTTTATCAAAGCCTTTAGTTACTTAAACATACAGAAATAGTAGACCGTATCATTTCCTTCGTTTTCCACAGTAACCTCAAAGAACAAAAGGCAGCATATAACGTACAGCATCCTTGTAAACTTGATAGGATTATAAGAGCTTCGCGAGATGTATGTCGTTATTGTGATAACGTTTTGTTCTCATATACGTAGCTGTTAGCGTCTGTACCGAGAACTCGAGATATGAAATGATATGAGTGTTGTTATCACTGTAAGATGTTGTTTTATCTTACTGAAAGTTACCGAAGACTTTACTTATTTTATGTCAGATTTTAGAGAGCGATACATAAGAGAGGCAGTTCTGGTTTTTTAACCCCGGACGGAAAAAGAGGGGTGTTATAATAATAAATAATAATACCATTTATTTCAGGCGACACAGGCTCATAGAAAAATACCTTAACCTATACATACATATTTTAATATAAACAAAACTCGAGTTAATAAAATTACTTTGCACTAGCTTGACTTTGTGCTGTCCTGTGAAAGTTGTCCGCGGAAGCGACGGAACACCACGTCCTGCGGCCAAAAGTCTTCTTACATGACGAGGGGCAGACAACAGTTTGGTACACGCACGACGAACGCCTTGAAGTTGACGTTCCGGTGCGATTCCAGTAACTGCACCTTCGGCGTGTACCTCGTGTTTTGGCGCACGTTCGCCACGATGTCCTCCGCCTTTGTGGTGTAGTGTAAGCGAGAGATGTACACCGGTGTGTTCGACTTTGCGGCACGCAGGCTCACTTCGGGCTCCGTAGAAGCTTTGCCGCAGCAGTTCTAGTTCGTTCGTTATAAGTTCGTGACGTGTCTGTATGCGGCATCGTGGCTCCCAAACGGCTGGACCGATTTTGTTTTGCGGTTTTGTTTGAAAGGTGACTTGTTCGAGGGTGATGGTAGCTATAAAAAAAAGAGGTTTTGTTGGTGTCGGGAGCTTTTTTATTTCAAATTTAATATTTTTTAAGATCGTTCACATTCTAATTTGAGTCTCACTCTGTCAAAAACACCTCTATAGTTTTGACATTGATTGTCACTGAGACGAGATTGCGACTAGATTTTGAACATTTTTAATTACTGAATGCCTTGTTGATCTAGTGGTCGCAATCGCTAATGCTGAACATGAGGTCCTGAGTTCGATTCCCAGGTCGGGCAAAGTGTTAGTACCATCTGGAATTTCTCAGTCGCAGCCCGGGATTTGTGTCCGGTTGATGGTAATAGGCTCGCCCCCTATTAAATGGGACTTAAACATAACGGGCGAAATGTGTGTGTACTATAGGTACATCTCTGCCCAACCCTTAAGAGAATACGGGCGTGATGTTATATTATGTTTAATTACGAGAATTGGCCTTCTGATTTCTAGCACGGGCACCTAATGGATGCGAAAATAGATTTGTAGGCTATTTCATTCACAAAACCCGGCCAAGTGCGAGTCGGACTCTCACACGAAGGGCTCCGTACTACCGTACAATATTTAACACTACATATTAAAAAAAAACACGTTTCTGGTTTCACGTTTCCCATTTAATTTTTAACTTTATTTTATTGTTAAATTTGTTGTTATAGCGGCAATAGAAATACATACTCTGTAAAAAATTCAATTGTGTACCTATTACGCTTTATGACAACGGTCGGCGGTCGGCGGTTCGGTGGTTGGCGGTTGTGCTCGCTGACAGACAGACGGACGGACGGGTGGACGGACGGACGGACGGATGGACAGCGGAGGCTTTGTAATAGGGTTCGGTTGGCACCCTTTGGGTACGGAACCCTAAAAAGGCTAAGGGCAGATTTCATTAACTCCAAATACCTAAATAGGCACACTACCTAGTGCCTATTATATAAATTCAAAATAGAATAGAAATTAAATGAAAATGAAATTAAAATTAATTAATTGGATTGAAGTTATTTGCCGGATAAGTTAATCAGAACTTAAAAGGAGGTGGTAATACAGGCCAATACTTAGTTACATTGCAATTTATTTAAGTAATAAAGTGCCTATTATTATCTTAAATAAAGTGGAGGCTCATTTTTTAATGAACACCGCTGCAGTAATATATGAACTAACTCGTTATCAACTTAATAAGTTAATCGACGCCCACCCTTAAAGCCCACTAATTATCCTACATTATAAATATATTTAGACAAAGTTTGCAGTTTATGTAACCTTATTTATTTATTTACAACTGGTGCGACCCGCGATTTCACCTGCATATAGATTTCTATAGATACTGAGGATTTTCCGGGATAAAATTAGCCTTGTCAGTTATTGACTTATCGGTGATCCCCATTTTAATCAAAGTATTATTTATTGCTTTTTCTATTTTTTATGGAATTTCTTAGTAGCAGCCCAGACCCTGGGCTGGGCCCGTTTTGTGGCAATAGGCTCGCCAACTTAAAAATGTATTTAAATTACTTACCTGAAAATTTACTGCAACTGTTTTAACGAAAAGGTAAATAGTAACTTTTTCGTACAACTAAAAATCTGTCGTTATTTTGATATGATTCACACATTCGCGATAATAAAACCTGCCTACTGGCTACCCATTGTGGGTAGGTCCAGTTCATTTGACCTTGATATAATTTCCCATACTCCGAGAAATGAGGTAATATTGTTTTGTGTAACCACTTCATACATCGCTTTATTAGCAAGGTGCGTGACGAGAATATCCACGCGCGATCAGCGTATGTGGGGGTCGGCTGTACAGTCCGCGACAGAATTTTTTGGAGGATTTGACTGTTCAAAATGAAGTGAACAACTGCGGGGTAAAGTTGAAGATCAATGGCCATTAATTCTCAATTGTTTTTCTTTTTCTCTCACTGTATCTCAAAGCCAAAGGAGTAGTAATTTGTAAAAAAAATATCGGTTTCTCACAGCGCTCTTTATATCAGCATATTCAGCGTTCAGTATTCATTTGTTTATTTCAGATACATTTAAACCAATTTTTCTTTACATCTTTCAACCACCTGCGAGGTAATTGCGTAACACACTAACAGTAGCAATGTCTTTCACTTTGACAGTTCAACAACATTCATTGCGTTATTTACATTGTTGAGAAGAAGAAACATTCGATCATTATGTAGCAATGGATTAGCAATATCCTTCAAAATGATTCAGATTGTGATTGCAAGTGTGTTACGCAATTAGGGTGCTGGTCCCAAAACGATCCTCTCCAAAACATCTAAATCGTTCTGTTAGTAACTTTAAACTAATTAAATATTTCTAATGTGGTATTTGATTGAAAGTGTCGAAAACAATGACATGCTAAACCTATGCTTCGAATAGAGTTAAAATTAAGCTATCCAAAATCATTAGTACATAAAAAAAAGGGAAAAAATGTGGGTATTTGTCTCGAAATTTTGGGTCCAACCAAGAAAACTAAACTTCTCCATTTTTCAATGACAGAATTGGTGTTTCAGAATGAACACAATATACAGCTGCCATTCTGACAAAAAATGTACCCAATCAATCTTAATTTTCTTAGCTGTTCTGATAATTTTGGACAACTTGTTCGTCTCTATATTTTTGACGCTGACTGTACCAGAAATGATTATTTATTTGATTCAATTAACCCTTCATTGAATGATATATTATTTCTCCCTTCCTCCCATTTCCCTCTATGTTGTAGTCACCTTTTCTTAGGAAATATTAAGGCTATACGTGAGAAATAAAATATTTTCTTTTGTAAAGGAATTGAGTGCTTGTAAAAGGAATATATTTTTTACTGAAATGATGTTTTGTTGGCGTGTTGTTATTTCAATTTTAGTAGCAAAATTTGTTATAAAATGTAATAGTATAGGTAAGCAAGCTTTGGTATTGTACTTAAAATAATTATTTGAAGTAGTGATAGATAGTGTGATATATTTATACATTTATAGTGATACATTTATTTTTAACATTGGTCTCATGATTTTTTCTCTCCCATGTTGTCCAACATCGGTGATACCGACATCACCGATGTTGGCGATAAGCCTGCAAGGCTGAAGTGGGACTGGGCAGATCACACCTAAAGAACGAAGATCGTCACACAGTGGGTGCCTGAAGACAGGCGTTGTCACCGAGGCAGGCCTGAGAACTGCTGGCGTGACGATTTAGACTCGTTTCTAGCCGAAAGGCCAGAGAAGGCACTGTGCCGCTAGTCGCCGCAGGAGGAGACACCCTGGGCGTCGGGAGTCGATTGCCGACTCTCGGCCACCGTAGGCGCGGGCTTGCGGACGGCGAGCAATGGGCAGCTCGCCGTCTGGTATGGACCAGGCCCCGGTCGACGGCGCGTCGTGTTCCACGCGCGCCTCAAAGAGGTGTCAGCATAATTGACGGGGTCCGATAGGGCCGATGCCTGCCGGGGTCGCGCTTTGTTCGGAAGAGTTACCGTGGTCCTGGCGCACAGGCAATTGAAGGAACACGGGTGGGTTTTAGTCAGTAAGAGACTGACACGCCCTTCCGCTCCGCCCAGAGCGGGAGAGGTCATTTGATGATTTCCCACCCACAAAAAAAAGGTATAAAGAAAATGGAAAAATATGAGGAACTAGGAACTACAGCGGAGAGTATGGACTCTCCGATTATTAAAAGTTTTGTGAGAAGGACAATCACTAAACATTAATTTGGGGACGTCCTTTTCACACTACTATTCATTCTGTCTTCATCTCGATTGTATTTTAACTACTAACACTAGTTATTACTCCAGCTACACTCCACTAGTTATTATTAGTGATCCAGCGTGTTTGGTAAACAATATTTTAACTTATTAGTTAAAATATTGTTTACCAAACACGCTGGATCATTGTTGTCCAAAAAGAAAGAATATTATTATTATGATTTGGGACAAAAAAGGTTTACAAAAAAAAAAATGTCCTATTGCTGGGCAAGTATCGCGCCCATACAGGTGTCTTAGTAGACTGCTAAAATGAATTATATTCAGAGAATAAAGGATCCACTAATCACTTTAAATCGCAAACGAGTTGGTGATATCATTACCTTTTGCTCATAATTGGTTTTTCGTCGTCGCCACTTACGACATGCATGGACATAAAGCATGGTTGACTTCCTTTAGTTCATTGTTAGGTATTCCCAACAAAAATGATTTCAGTATGTGAATATATTCTACGTACTTTACAATGCCAGTAACGGTTAATATTTAAAGGAGCCTCAGAAAAATAAACAGAACAAGTTTCTATTTCCATGTCTACGATTTCAATAAGAAAATACTGTAGTTATAACATTTTTGCAGAAGGCCGCAGTCATCAGTGCGTAATATCTCACGTGAAATTTGTAATATTAAAATCCACTACGACGGTATGAAATTCAACTTGTATTAAGCCCTCTCCGAAATAATTTTGATAGCTTCAAAGCTGAAAGGGTTAGCGGCCACTGAAGCTCGCAAAGCGCTGTAATTCCGTAAAGCTCGGCGCACACAAGCCCCACTAATCGGCAGAGTGCTGCCCTCTAAATATCGCTTTTACACGTCCATCGAACCATAAATAATAACTCTATGAAAACATAAATGTTCTCTTTTTTCTAACGTTTTCCGAGTTTCGTATTTTTTTTTCATAGAGTCAAAAGCTTGAACAGACCACTTTCGCATTATGGAATTGCCAAAACTCCATTTGCGTTCTATATCCAAACATTGTACCTTAGAAGTGGGTCGGAGGAATTTGAATTCAATTCCATCAACAGTTAGAGCTATTTTTCTGCAAAGATTCTGTAAAGTTAGGTCATCTGGTCGTAGTATATCGGTAGCGAGCGTAGAAATGAGATATTTTGGCAGTATTACGCAAATTGGATAGCTTTCAACACTCAACGGAGTAGGTTCCGAACTTTCGCCAGGAAAATTAAATTAAAAATATCATAAGACGTAAATATGTATGGGGATCGTAATGATGTTGCTCCTGCACTCAGCTCGCAGACGTTTCGGATTTAGATTAAATAAGTTTTATTTGAATAACTTTCTGCAAATATTCGAGATAGGCATTTTATTATATCTATTATAAACCTAGTAAAAAGTTCTACGAAGAGTTTTCATTTTGAAATCGAAAATAGTTCGCGGGCATTATTTTACCTTATTCGTTTGAAAATTGGTCTGTTGTTTAATCGAGTGTCAAAAAATAAATTGTTATCGATTCTTTATGAGATCGATGGTGACGTCTGTGAGTCTTTTCTATTAAATATCGCTAATGTTATTTTCAAACAATGCCTGATATGCGTTAAATATCAAACAGAAATTATTTATTTAAACATAATATACTCGTATCTTACATAATCTACAAATAATATTAATAGTATGTACGACTAAATAACAATAAATACAAATAAAAAAGAAAGAACGAAAATAATCATAGGCCATCAAAAAATTCGTCCGCATCGCTGTCGACAGGAAAAGTGCCCAAAAGGCTGGCAGCATTGCCACGTTGTATAGCGATACTGATTCTTTGGCCAAAAAATAGGCCAGCCTTCTGGTCACGTGAAGAGTCGACCAACCGCTTAGCGATGTCTCCAAAAACAATTTATGATTGACAGTAAACACGACAATTAAGAACAAATAGATTCTACGACCGTTAATTGAATTGTGTGTAAATAAAATTTATTAACTCCTATAGATTGTACTATGAAATTAAGTTAATGACTGAAATTCAATTATGTTTATTATTATTTCGTAGGTAATTGTCATTAAAAATGGTGCTTCGAGATACCATTAAACTTATTAAACTCAACATAGGCATAGCAATTATTAATTAATTTAATTATAGCACCGTACAAAACGTAAATATATCAAGTAGGTACCTATATGATGGGTTCCTCCTTAATCCTGTCGATGATCGTGGATGGGCCAATTTAGGAAATTAATTATAATTATGATAACGATCCCATTTCCATAGCTAATACTAAGGTTTGGGTACCGCCTTCCAAATAGAGGTATCAACGTCTATTCACATAATGTCGAATTAACTTCTTTATGGCGAACTTTGCGATTAATTTTACGTAAATTGCAAAACTGTTTACCTAACTGCCCTTGTGGAAAATGCGAAAATATTACCAGTTTTTAAAAGGCATTTTCTTTTTTCTCTTCGGTAAATAATTACGTAAGAAGGTGTATTTTAATTAGTATTCATTCATGAAATAAATTATTCCAAGCTTTTGCAGTTCATCGCTAGAAAAAACAAAAACCTTTAACTGTAAAGAAATTTCATGACAATGAAAACTCAGTAGAGTGAATATAAGGTATGGATAGCAACAATTTCAGTGTGGTTTTGGGTGTCGAAACCACAATTACGTTGATTGTAGAACAGCTCAGTACAGCTTGAGCCCCAATTACATTATACAGGTTGCCTTAGATAATTGCAGCGTTGGTTTCAGCTGAAGCCTGAAGTGGTAGTTGATTAAATTGGTGAGTTGAGCTTTATTATTGTAACACTGGCAACTCTGAAACCGGTTAGGTTCTTTGGTGGTTGAATAAATGAATATGACGCTTTTTTAGATCAGAAAATGATGAATCAGACAATGAAATAATTATGTCAATGACTCATGTTTCAAAGTACGTTTCTAATACCCTGGCCGTGGTTGCCTGCAAACAAAAAAAGTCTGAAATTATACCAAAAAAACGCCATCGGTAATTTTTGATAATTATGTATAACCGGTCCAAAACGCGACCAAACTACTTGAGCGTGGGATGTAGACACATACCTACGTATATAATTGTTTCTTATTAAAATCAACGTTAATCTTTTTTCGGAGCAGATTCCGGCAAGGTACCATCGCATTATGTTTAAGAATCGACAGCTATAATTTCTGTTCAATCAAGATTTAATTGTTTTAATGAGGCTACATGCGTGAATGGCCGGCCCAATTATTGTTTATTTTTAATCGCCTCAAGTGGTTTTTATGTTCGCAAGGAGGCATGCATGGCGGCCGTCGGCGATCATTTTCATTATTTTAATAATGTAAACTTCCAATAATAATTTACAGTGATTTGGGGTTAAACACGTTAAGAGATATTTATGTTTTACCAGAGAGTTTTGAAACATAGTTAGCCGTGTAATTTGATCCTCGACTTATGATGTCTTCTTGTTTTATTTGTTTCAATCCAATTGAAAGTGTACAAAAAATGGGCCGCTTATTCTGGCGGTGCTAACTAATTAAAATAATCGTTTGAACACGAATGGGAAGCAGTAATTATTGCTGAAATTACATACAGTGCTGTGCGGATTTGGATGACTGATATATAATTAACTTCACATTTGGCAACGTCCTCGTTATGAAATAGCAAAAGACAAGTATTTTTTCCTTTAATCGACAGCATTCTACTGTAGGTGACTGGATGAGTCACCTTACCAAAGATGGGTACAGTATGAAACGTTTGATGAGCTCTTAGATGAGCCATCAGTATATCAGTTTCTAAAATATCAATAACACCCCCCTGTGCTGAAAGTAGGCTTCCAGATTCCATAAATCATGCACTACGTTAAGAGTTAATTATGAATTTCGGTAGTGTGGTACAAAAGTCTATTATCTACTGCACCCTCTCAAATACCTTTGCTACTTATAAATCCTCCATTTCAACAACCCTGGGGCCATGAAAAGAACAGCACCTTAATTGCGTAACACACTACACTATCAATCACGGTCTGAATCATTTTGAAGGATATTGCTAATGCATTGCTTCATGTGTTCGAAAAATGTGTCTGCTCAACAAAGTAAATAACGCAATGAATGTAGTTGAAATGTCAAAATGAAAGTCATTCCTACTGTTAGTGTGTTACGCAATTACCCCGCAGGTAGTCGAAAGATGTAACCACAAATAGGTTTAGATGTATCTGAAATAAACAAATGAATACTGTAAAGAACGCTGTGAGAAACAAAAAATTTACAAATGACGACTCCTTTTTCTTTGGTATACAATGAGAGAAAGAAAAAAACAATTGAGAATTGATGACCACTGATATTCAACTGTTTTATAACACACCGATAAACGTACAAACAATTGAAAACTGATTACTATTTTCTACCTTCAACAGTTTTTTTTTCAAAAAAATTCAAACACCATAAACTTTGAATTAGGAATACCTTGATTACTTACGAGTACAACGGGAAGTGAATTAAGTCTATGATCTAAGTCCTGCAGTTCCTCTCTGGATCTAATCTGGAACCTGACATGGTGTGGACGTTAGGTGTGGGGAGAACTGAGTCTCTAACTAACAAGTTAATCCAGCCGCGGGCGCATATGAAGTTTATATCACGCTTTGCATTATGCTTCATTATCTCAACCATTTTTGCTTTGTTATGCTGTTGTAGGGGTGGGCTTTGTTGCAGCTGGTAAGTATTTTGAACAAATTTTTTTTGGAACCTAAATTATCAGGTCGAGTTGGAGTCTCCTTAATGTAGACCTCTCCTTACTCCTTTGTAATTATTTGGATTGTAATGGGAATTATGCTTACTATTTTTAAAATAATGCTGCGTTTGAGAATTTTATTTAAAATCACGCCTTTTTCTATCATTTGTCAAGAGAAACTCCTTAGAGTGAAGTACTACAATCTGGTTACTCTTTTTTTTTCTTTAGAAATTGTGTCTTTTTACATAAACTAAGTATCCTGCGTAGTAGTTTATGAGTCTCGAAATATATGAAAAACACAGTAGGTAAGTAACAATATCTATTTGCCAGATACCAATACTTACCAACCAATACCTACCAATACTTTCATCCATTGTCTTTGAGTTAGAAAGCTTCAATTGTTTTAACTGTTTATAATTCCGCTCAAGTGTGAGGTACAGCGGGGAAGTCGGTTATTAAGGAGTTGTGGGCATTTGTGATGGGGCACCATTACTTAGGAGCCTGTCATTTACGTGCGATCGTGATCTTTAAACAACTCGTTATCCACACGTGGCTGTGATTGGTGCCGACGTGGTGCGAGCGGGCGAATTTATAGCTTGACGGACCAACCACGCATGTTGGAGAACATACTAGAAAGTGTTAGAGGAGAATTTGTTTTATGTTTCCAGAAATGTGCTTATTTTGTGGGGTTTGATCAAAACTGTCTGTAAAGCCCGAAACTAGTAATGTATTCATGAGCCTGCTGCATATCTCCTATCCACGTGCCAATAACTCGCGACTGTCCCAATATCGACAATAACGTCAAAGTGGAAAGCTGTCAAAAATTGGATCAAGATTGATTATTATTTTCGGGTGTGCTTGAGTCAGATGGGATTGCAGACTACACAAAGTGCCATTGTCGTTAGAGCCTCGTGCATTTAAATCAGCAATATCATGGTGGCAAAACGACGTCGTAGGAGGTCGCTACAATTAACTGTAAGTAACTCTACTAAAACACTACTTTCAAGATTCGCCAACCCTATACTGTTGTTGCAGGTGAGACAGTGCGTCGCCTGCGGCGGTCCTCCGCGGCGCTACGCCGGCGCACCCCCTCCCCGCCCGCCCGCACCCCGCTCCTGCACCCCCGCGCCTCCCGCCATAGATCGATCACTCAGCCAACCGTCAATTAACTTATTGCCGGACAATCTGCTCACTAATCACCGTTTTTAGTTGTTGTTGCGATTTTTGTGATATTAGAAAATTATGTTCGAAAGGAATTGCTTTATTTTGTTTTTTGTGCGATGAGGCTCTTGGATTTATTTATGTGTGGTCTACGCAGACCTATTATTTCAAGTGATTTTGCGGGCTAAATAGATAATAGATATAGGAATTTTAGAAGTGGGTATTAGTCATTGTAAAATGCTGTTTTCTTTTAGTCCATTACACAATGACAGAATCGTGTGCTACGTCAATTACTCAAAAATCGGAAACCTACTTATTCCAAATTCCAAATAAAATTATGACAACAAAAAAAGAAAACTAACAACAGCCTACAACGAGACAATTCTAAGTCATTTAACAAAACAACAACATTAAGAACGAAATTGGCCATTTTACTAAAAGTGGACAAACCTCAATTATGTGCAATTGTAATAGTGACGTTGTAGAAATGTATAAGAAGTGGCGCCATTACGAAGAGTTAATCTCGATGACGGAACACATTACTGTCGTAATGAGAGGAGCGTGAACCTCGCAGTCTACAATTTACTGACTCCTAAAGGCGTTTGGGAGTGGGCACTAAACCCTATGACCACCGTAGAATGTTGCATGGGATATCGCGAATTGTGAAGTTTAGAGAGAATCTTGGGAATACAGGGTTGTGGAAACTGGCTGGCTTGTGTGACATTTGTGGTTAATTATGTTATACAAATTTACTGGCTCCTGAATACTTTTGGGAGTGGGCAATAAACTCTATCACTACCGTAGAATGATGCATGGGATATCGCAAATTGTGAAGCTTTTGAGAGAACCTTGGGAATAGAGGTTTGTGGAAACCGGCTGGCTTGTGTGACATTTCAATAGGTCAATTAATTGTGGTTAATTAATGCCAATTTGCTCATTCCTGATGGCATTCGGGAGGGGGCACGAAATTGCATGACTCCCTA
This sequence comes from Dryobotodes eremita, assembly GCA_917490735.1. Classification (NCBI taxonomy): domain Eukaryota; kingdom Metazoa; phylum Arthropoda; class Insecta; order Lepidoptera; family Noctuidae; genus Dryobotodes; species Dryobotodes eremita. The sequence continues at coordinate 9,531,686 of OU823261.1, forward strand.
ACTACTAACTTTATGCTTTGTAAAGGGTGGTTCAAGTGGGGCGGTTTTCTTTCATTAATTTCGTTTTTCTTCTGAATGGGGACGTTTTTTAGACTTGAGTAAAGTGATAAATATTGTAATATACAATTTAAAATGAGTTCAAATTAAGTGCCATAATTACAGACGTAAAGTGTTTTCATGACCCTCTATTACTGTACATCTTCCTCGACTTTCTAAAAATGTGAGATAAATAGGACCTAGCGGTTGTATGTAGCTATTTCAACCAATTTAAGGGACACAACTGAAAATTGTTTGCATAAAATGTATGGAAAATACATAAAATATTATCGTAGAAAACACAGGGCCATTGTTCTTACATTGTTGGAAATTACCTACTTTGCATCAGCAATAAATACTGCACTGACACCTAAATTTCAGAATCTAAAGGTCTATAAACTTCGTTGTGATCGCAATGATAGAAAATTAGCAACATCCTGGTAAGAGTTGGGGTGAAGTATGAATCGCCGCCGGCGGCGACTGCGGCGAACAATACTGGCCACAAGCAGCGGCGTCGCAGCGCGGGCGCAGCACAGCCGCGGGCGCTCGACACGATGCGACACAGTGCACGCGACAGAGCGGGACAAACTTACTGCACTCGCGAGATTTTGATTTATTTCGTATAATTATCGAATAATCTGCTTTGCATCTCTCGTTATAACATTACGATAATTTCGCTCCATTACATCGGGTTCTAAGCGGTGACCGTTCTCTAGCACAACGATTGATAATAATCGCTCGCGAAGTATAATGGCGTACACCCACGGGTAATTATTGTTGTGCAGTCGTGAGTTCGTGAGCCGGTGGAATGGCGGAATGCATCTCCTTCGGGGGTTGCCCGCCGTAAACCAACACGGCTCGCTGTTCGGCCGCGTAAATAACTGATCGCTTTCCTCGCGCTAATGATAGTGCGGCCGCCTGCGCTCGCGTCCTCTTTAGTCGATCCCGATAAAATAATTACCAGTATTTATAAGTGCTCGCACTTAATCGCAGCTTTATACTAGTTATTAAGTGTGCTGCATACGTGCGCACTTAAAATTTCCTGGAGAAATCTGTGGGAACGTGTATGTCAATAATTAAGAATAATAAGTAATTGGGGTGAAGAGATTGTTGTTACTCATGGAGGTATATGGCGGATTCTGTGAAGAGTCATAAAAATACCTGTAGACTATTAGAGGCTACAATGAAGTCATTCTTTTGTCCGCCAATGCCTGAGGGATGAGTCTGGCGTAACAAACACACGATGCAGTGGATGTTGCATTGACGTTTGGTCACGGGGCATCGCGAGCGCGGTTCTGTTGCGACGTTAATGGGCCGCTGGCCGTCGGCTCCGTTATCCCTCGTAGCTAATGATTGGCCGGCATTAAGTCCCGGCTGTTCCGTGCGATTATTGGATCTAACAGATAATTTTATATCGCATTGTCCCGGAGCGTAAAATTTTCTGTTGTTATTACGGGATGGGCGGCACGCGCGGGGCGCAGGGCCGTATCGCCTCATCGCTGGGATCGTATACAACGACCGGGCAAATCACGATCCGTTTAGCACAACTGTAAAACTGTTCCATAACAAATGATTGTTAATGAGATAATACAATACATTGCTAACTTTATTGCTCTACATATTTTTGTATACAGATAGAGAAAGATACGAATTCTCAAAAGCTTTGATCGACTGCTGACTGCATAAGACCAAACTTGAACTAAAGCTGGGGTTTCCTATGATAGCAATGGCCACCACATATCAACCGTAATGTCGGCCGTCCAGAGAATGATGGCATTGGTTTGACTTTACTGTGTCAAAAAACACTGTATGCATGGCTATTGTTGCAGTCTTTATCCTAACGATCATTCATCCGAAGCAAATTAAATTGCTCACAGCTTACCCATATTAATTCACTCCCTGACACACCGTTTATAATAGCATCATTGACCATCGCCTTATAAAGACACTCACTATCGACAATCGACTATGGTCCATTAGTTTCGCTATCATATCAGCCACAACCGAACAACACCAACATAAATTGTTGGCAATAAACGCTACAAATGTTGGCGCGACACTAAAGGGTTTCTATAAAGAAATTATGAATACTGGATTGTGTGCTTGTATAGCACAGGTTCGCACCTTTGGTTCACGATCGCCATTCTTCCCGCGCCAGTAATGAGCCCTCTAAATCAAACAATAGCATTAAAGTGTCAATACGGCCTCGATAACACCTCGGCGTTTTCTTTTGCACACGGAATTATGGCTATAAATCTATGGGAGGCTCGTTTACACCCCACGACTGGTCTTCGATCGCGCGCTAGCATTGTTTATCAAGTGCTTTGATTAGCTGTGTATAAATTAAGAGGTAGTTTATGTTTAAGTTTCCATAAATCTTCTTTCCCCTTCTTCTTTACTTATAAATTATACGATTAATATCTCCTCTTTGGGTTCTCTGATATCATGAAAATATTTTTATGTCGGAAAGCGACGTTTGTGAAACCGCTTTTCCAACATCCCTATCCAAATTCTGGTTTGTAGTTCATTAATTCTATAATCAAATCTCATATATTACCTGATCCCATCGGTTGATGGTTAATTAAGAAGTCGACAGTTCATAACAGCTAACTTGAGATATGTGGGTATCTCATATTCGCTGTCAGATAAAGATCAGTTTTAATTATTACGAGTCTTTCTAAAATGTGGAAGGTAACATAATTAATCTTACAAAGTAACACCTATTCGTGTATTAAAGATATTATCGTTTGTGCTGTGAGAACGGAGTATCCAATTCCGTATTTATGATATAGTCTACGGGCTATTGTCGCCGTCGCTGCGATCATACATCCATTCTCATCGCAGGCCGTAGCCTGAAGCACTTTGGTTTGCGACGATAAACCATAATCAGGTACATATTGATTGCGTGTTTCTAATATTCCTTTGATTGCATGGGACTATAGCCGTATGTCCTTACTTTCATCATTTCATCCGAAAGACGTCCACTGTTGGACATAGGTCTCCCCCAAGCACCGCCACTTCGATCGGTTCTGTGCTTCCCGCATCCAGCGGAAGACGTCCTTAATTTGCTTAAAATAAATTATTAGATCAACGTGTATGACCTGATATATGAACGGGAATGAAGCAAAATGAGTATGTAAGGATCGTAGCAGGTGGCGTTCTGTAGTTTCTGCCTACTCTGGATGGCAAGAAAGCGTGAGTTTATGTATGTAGATTAACACAACTATTTATGAAGTCATATTGGGCAAAAAACACAATTTAGCAGAAATACTTATTGTCGACTGAAAAATGTGATTTACAAGATCAAGCAATTCTATATGCCTCTTAAAACACAGTGTGTATATGGTACCTAACATATATTACGTTACAACGAATAACTAATATAGTCAAACATATGTACCTACAGCCGAAATGTTTAGGTATGCATATTACCTAAAATTACAAACATTAAACTATATTTACATAGAAAATTATATTAAATTTACAAATCGTGTAAAATTGAAATTCACCGTGATTAAACATATTGTGTAAAACACTGTAGGTGTTTATATTTCGGTCGTAAGGGCACAAAATCCGTCTGACATTTGGCGCCAGGCGTAAATGACTGTCTGAATTATGCAGTTAACTTCTTATGCTAAGGTTCTGCGTACTAGGTACATAACTTGGTACACTGCCGACCTTTTAGCTTTAACTGCTCGTTTTCATGGGGCTTGAATCGTATGCTCATTATTTCATCAGCGATTCTGTGGTATTATTAATGGTAGTTCAACAAATACCAAAGTTAAGAAATAGGGTGATTTTGAAGAGTTTATTCAACAAGAAAAGGATTATTTAATTCCATCATCGTACTTTGTGAGTGACGATTAATGAAAAAGTCTTAGTAAGACTTTCACGAGACGATTTTCAGGAGAACCTTTCAACAAATAATATTGGTTTAGGACATGAATTCGAAATATATTATTAAGAAATCTTTAATGCTTTCCCTTGACTAATTTGAAAAAAATACCAGTCACTGGTTGCTACAATCAGTGATTCTGGTATTGAAGCTAACAAGAGCTTCTGTTTTACCGATTATACCACAAACAAAGACGCAAGCCCAAAAGCTCTCCTACCGTATCGCACAGATCGAACAAAACGCTACAAAGTCAATGCAATGTCGCAGCCGAAGGGTTGAAGATAAATACGTACAAGGGGCCGGGAGGTCGGCTATCGCAGATAAACAGGGGGTTAGCAATTTGTACGGCTATACAAATGTGCAACTGTACTGTGGAGCGTGGAGCGATGGACGGGTGCGGCTTCGACTCCGTACGCGCAGGAATTTGACCGATTGCTACGTATTTGTACTTGTTTCGTTTGGTACTTCACCGGTTCTCTTTTCGAATAAGTAGAAGTCTTAATGTTGTGAAATTAAAACCTACATGTCTGTTTTACCACTACCATTTCTCAGGAAATAACTGCAATCATATTTCTGCAAATTCGAAAACAATACTGGTATCCAACGATAGGATTCAATCCATTGTTATTATTTCAGAAATAACTAATTTGGTAAGCAGATCAAAACATATGTAGGTTTCCCATGGCTACTGGTTTCTCAGTAACCTTTAATTAAGGTGAATCCCCAGTTGTAGCCCGCCAAATTCAAATGTCACCTGAGAATTCACCTAAGAATTTTTCAGAATGTTTCATATGAAAATTGTGGAACCAATTTCCAAAGTTTGACGATTGATATGAAATTGATGATTATTATTCAGTAAATATATCATTCCTACAGTCGCGAATTGCATTTTAATCAACATACAACGTAAAACAGAGCTGCAATTTGCAAAAAACCAAAGAAAATTTGAATTTGGCGGGCTACAGCTGAGGATTCACCTTAAATGGAGTTTTTGACGATTCTCAACTTGACGATACTCACATAAATGGAATGAGCTATTCTTATTATAATACTGTGCCAATACAACAAAAGAAAATGAAGTAATTACCCATATAAAATCGTAAATCCTAGCATCCCACTTAAAAATCGCTACCCCTCTCTGTCTTGCGCCATGTCCTGCCAATCGACTCTTCGGAGAGCGCTCTAGGCTTTCTGAACTTCATTACTAAAGCGGTATCTACCTGGGACATCCGATAGGACGCCTATACGTCGTCTGGAGAAACCTTTCCATTTCTTGTTTTGTCGACATAGACATCGGTCGCAATATTGACTACCAAAGTAATTGATCTTTTTCTTAACAACCCACCGTGCACCGTTTGTAGTTACATTTCTGAATGTAAATATTATTTAAATTTAAATTTTACTATTATATATATAATTAAAAAAAACACGTGTGGTACTCGGGGACTGCCGCAGTAAAGCTATTGCATAGCATTTTTTATCAACTTATGCAATTATAATTATTTATTTATGCAGTATTTATTTTTCTTTGATATTAATTCAAGTACAGTCGTACCATATACATACACGTTAAGCGAACGCTCGGCCGAGCTACATGGTAGGCGGAGTGGGGGGTGTTAGGTTTATTTTCGTTACGGAATTTCTTGATTCGGTCGCCGCGCTCAAAGCCCGCGATAAAAGCTATGCAATAGCTTAAAAATATAATATAATTTTAATTATATATTAATAATATTAAAATTTTGGAAAATTCGTCTGCTACAACATAAATAATACAGTGAATGTTGTTGAACTGTCAAAATAAAAGGTATTGCCCAGTGTACGTGTATTACGCAATTACCCCGTAGGGTTGTCTAGTCAGAAACTCTATGGATTGTATCCATTCAATTCAATTTAATTAAAAGTAAAGAAAACAAGTCGTAGGTGTTCAAGGGAAAGAAAATTCTTGGTTTCTCAAGTTATCAGGTAGGTACTCTAAATGCTTTGCAATAATGATTCAGGGTTAAATAAAAGTACCTATAAAGAAATATCGGATCGCATCAAAATATCTCCGAATACTTCTCAGAAATATTTAAAATTAAGAAGGTGATTAGGTAGCTTGATATTTTTCTTGATTACCAAGTAGGTAAGTGCATGTTTTAGTGACTTTTTAACACCATGGCAAAGATAAACTTTTTAATGAATTCGATTATAATAAAATGTGTGAGACTGAGTCCAAAAGTGTCCTCATGTTGAGCCAAACTTACGCAGCCTAACAAACCCATAATGAACACGTGTATAAAAGTGACTGTTGTGCAAGAGTTTCATTGCTGTGATAAATCCTCTATTTAATTATCATAAGTATTTACATATATGAAATTACAGTATTTACAATTAAAATATAATAACATAACCGGACTAAAACTATTAACAAACTAAAATATGGCGTCGAAAAAATCCTCCACATCGCTGTCGACTGGTAATGTACCCAATAGACTGGCGGCATTGCCACGTTGTATGACAATGCTTACCCTCTGGCCAAGGTAAAAGGCAGCCCTTGGGTCACGGGAAGTGTCAAACAGGCGTTTGGAGATTTCGTTGAACAAACATTTTCATTTTCGTTGAACAATCATTTTCATTATTTTATTTATAGGAATCACAAATCCTTGTGTACAAAATAAAAAATAAAATATGTTCAGAAATAATCAACAATTATCATAATCAACAACGGTAACTGTAGTTACCTACTTTAGCTTATTTGTGAACATATTATTTTTTCATTTGTTTATTTTGTTCATCAGGGATTTTCATGAGCAGCTTGCTTACCTACCTTAAATAAAATGATCTGTTTTGTTCCGAGTTTGTGATTGTAGGCGAAAAATCAAAAAAAAAAACCATGGATAGTAAGTAATGACTATCGATAGTAAATTTTCACTTACCAACGTTCCCAGCACTGAAATCGCGAAAATAAACACAAATTTTGCAAAAAAGTTAACTGACGGATTGCTACCCACCTACAGGGCCAACAACTCTATGTTTACATAGGTACCTCTTGTTTACCTCTGAGTTTGTTTCGGCCTTTCTTCTCAGAGTAGTCAGATAGGAAACGCCGACCTCATCTAGTTTATAAAATATGATTGACGTGTAAAAGTGTTTGTTCAAACCTACTTACAGAAATAAAATCATTTATCATTTATCATTTACCGAAAGAAAACACTCGTCCCCAATACCTAAATACAAGCTCAAGAGGCGTCTATCGTCTAATCCTCATTGGAAATGCCCAGAATAAACACAGGTTGCTCATTAATCACGCTGAGCCACGAAACTTTCCCTATCCAACTAAGACTTCACCTGACTCGGGTATTTTCTTTTAACTTTTAAGCTTTGTTCAAAACTTTTGATGGACTCAAAGTTTTAAGTTAGTTGAATAGTAATATATCTTGTGCTGCTGCGAGCGCTCCTTTATTGCGTTATCAAGTGATGTTGCCAGCGTTTTGTGATGCTATTTGTTTATATTAAGCGTGTTTTTGAATATGGTGACGTAATTTCTTTACAGCTTTCGAGTTTAAAAAATAATAAAGGTTCTTTAGACTGAAAAACACGCTGCGGATTTTAGGCACCACTGCTGTTTCACTGTTGTCCCCAGTTTTTGTCTAAGACCTGATAACCAGTTGTGATTTGAGCTGTTGGTCGTCAGCGTGATGATGCAGGCAATATTCTTGGGGAGCAATAATACCCATAAAATAAATTATCTTTTCTACACTGTATTTATTGAAAGCTTATGTAACCACAAAACATAGGTTTATAATAAAGATTCGCTTACAGCTGTGTAATCAATGTTTTAATTCAGTTGTAAAACAAAAGACTCTTAGATACAGGGGTATTGGCATAACAGATAATTGGATAATCCAATTCCAATTTCAAAACGAGTAATGGAAAATTGTTTCAATTTAATAAACAATACTATTACAGATTCTTATTATAATGAGATAATATTTTATCGGAGCGCTCCACGGAGAGCGGGTCACCGCAGCATTAACTATGTACCTAATTCCATTAGGTAAGCGCCATTTCAATCTAAGTCGGAATTAGTTCCACCTTATTGCCGACTTGAGAATTTTTATCACAGCGAAAGCAATCAGAGCGCCAATAATTTCCCTCATAATGACTCGGCGGTCGTAAAATTTGAGCATTGCGCCAAAATGGTGGCACATTAAAATTCTCTCCCCATCGTTATAACTGGAGTTAGCGGGCACCGATCCGCCGACGATCGGGACAATCGGCATTTCCATCTCAATCGCCCCCGCCCGCCGCCCTCAGGCGTTAGTTTTCTTTTTTAAATCGCGCGTTAAGGATTTGGCGTGAACGCGTGAAGGGTTGGTTGCCACCCGCGCCTTTCATGATCGCCGCCTCCTCATATGTCCTCGTCGATATTGCAATACGATTTAGTAGCGCCCGACTTGCTTTCTCCTTGGATCTCCGCATTTACATACGATATTATTCCAATCATCAGCTATTGTTTGTTTTTGGGGTATTTTCACGACTACGCTTTTTCTTTGAAATTACAGCTATACGTAACTCTGTTATAACGTTTTCTTACAGATTAGAAAGACACACTATTCTAAAACTCTTCAAACGAACTGAATCAACTTCATAAAGTGTCTGAATACTTGCTAAACACTCATTTTGCAATTGTATATTTTAGCGAAACTTGCAAAAATAATCCAGCTAGCTAGTCACAGAAGTATAAATGTTTTAGTTCACCGTCGTGACCTTGCCACCTTATGGATTTACTAACGTAAACTTTGTTGTTACAAACTTTCTAACTACGAGTTAGACATGACACTCGAGTAATACTGGCAATAAGGGCCCGGGAATTACGTCATCAATTTCTTTATAGTCGCAGAACAGTATAAATAGTAGCTCTCGAACTTTTTATGCCCTTTAGGTAAGATTGTTCCTATGATATGTGCTGTAATCATAATCGTGAGGTATTCATAAAAGTTCTTCAAGAGCTATATAAGTTAAAGGCTTTATAGGAGTCTTATCTACCCTCTGTCGGTTCAAGACTTATCGCGAATAAGAATGGTTATGTTTGCATAAGAAGACGTTATGTGAAAGGTGCTTTTACCTTCTTGTCTTAGAAGGAACCTTTATTAAAATCTTATGAAACAATGTGAAAGATTCAAGAGTCATCTCTCAGTAATACATTAAGCCTGCCCCATACAATGGAGGGTTGTTATAACTTTACAAAAGTAGGTACAGCTTTTTAAAATCAACTGCTTTATTATGTAAACGAAATCACTATCGAATCCCCAAAAGTAAAATCCAATTTAAGATTATCTACCCGATACAATAACAGCGAAAATTACTAGCTGCAACTATGTCTCATATATGTAAAATAATGCGGCCGATATATCCTAACCCCCACGGCGGGCGGTGGGGTGCGCCCGAGGAGATGGAGCCCCGCGAGCGACTTATTCCGATATAATCAATAACTTAGTGAGATCCCCTTTGCATCCAGCCGTGTGACAGTTTCTCCAATCGAAGCGGCTAAGGGTTGTTTTTTACATTTTTGTTCAAACAGCGTGATTAGAGAAGCGACGCCGCGACGTGCGGCTTTTTGAACTTGACGTCGCTTCAGATAGTTTGCGTTCGTTATTTCGTGCTTTTCGGTAATAAATGTTTGCCTCTCGATTTTTTCTTTTTTGCATAAACGTGTGTCAATGTTTGTTTGATTCGTGTGTGTCTTTTTGGTTATGTTGCGTGATTTTTCGCGTGAGAGTTCGTGTTTTGATTTGAATATCTTTGGAAATTACGTAAATGTTATGCTCATTTATTTTTCTGCGTTTTTCTTTCCGTTGCTGTGGAGCATAGCTGTCTTCCGCGTTTCGCCAATCAAAACGCAAACCGTTAAGTTTACTAGATTTTAAATTGCCTTAACCATATTTGACCTGAGCACAATGTCTTGTAGGACCTACCTGTAATAAATAGAAAGACTTACCAAGTCCAGCTACTTGCTGTATTAAGTTGGGATAAAACTTTTAGATTACTTCAACTCACAAAGATTATAAAACGATATAAAATTCAATTTTCTTTAGTTTCTATAGTTCATTTTATGCTCAGTATTTATAATGCGGTGAAATAACAAAATGCCATTCCATGTTATTGTATGGGGATATCAGAAATTAGAAATACATCAGATTATTGAAGTGGACCGTAAATGCCAATCGGAGATTTATACAAACAATGATATTTAATAAAGAAGGTTATAAAAATATACTTGGAAAACTACGGGACATTAAGAGCGTATTTTATTAAAGCTAGCCGCATGAATACGTAAAATACGATTATAATTCTTAGCTGGTTAGCAGAGTCCTTTGATAGGTATCTATCATTCAAAGTTTGTTACTAGTAAACATTTTTTTAATTAATGTGGTATTTGTATTATACCTACTTTAATTAATTTTGAATAATACAAGAAATCAACGCATCAACGTTGCATAACTTTCGTAATCTATACGGGGTGGTTTTTCTAATAGCTATGCTATTAATTCATATATCGCTTTGTTCAATTAATTGTATACATCTGTGCGTCCTTACAACGTAGTTTGAATAGATACAAGAAAACTGCACCTAGGCATACAAAGAATTTTCGAAATAATTGCTGTTTTTGTGCAAATTTATTTTGAGATTAATAGAGTTAAAACTTTTAGGTTTCCTACTTTCAGTGTTTTAGAGTGACGGGCTGAGGTATATGTTATACTTTTAGTTCATATTCAGGTACCCATAATTTTTTGTCATATTTGAATACTTATTACGAAATCTGTGTTGCTTACCTAATTAACACGCAGGCGTAAGACTCAGGATTCGTAGGCAGCCTTGTAACGTAGTCGTGTTTCCAATCTGTTCTTCAATATACCTATTTACTTGATTAGTTATTTAGACATGTTTTAGATCAATTTCTAGCATCTAGAAATCGGTCTGGAGACAACTCCTCAATTTAAAAAAAAAATTGTACATATGTACTTATAAGAGTACTTATACTAATGAGTATTCCGGGCTTCTTGACACCTGTCCAGAAGCAATAATATTAAACTTGCCTGGGAATTGAACGCGATATCTGCGTGTCACTGATTAAAAACGCCCTAAATATAGCACACATATTCAATTTTTCAGCCTGTGTAATGGGAATATACTATGTATTCATCATCATTAGTGAAAATCTGGGAAGATTTATGAATTAATTACAAAACTTCAAACGACCGGCATCCTTTTTGTCTCGCCTAAATATATTATAATTATCGATGATATATACACAAAGTAAATAATAAAAACAAAACAAAAACACAAAAACAAAATTATAACGGCGTAGGTGTATAACCGGATGACTTTCTACAGGGTGTCCAGTGGCAGATTTCAAAGTTTGATCAAATGTAATTTCTGAACGCAACACGTAAGAGGGCGCGGGGGGTGTCGTTGAAAACCTATTTTTTTTTTAAAGCGTATTTTTTGTAGCCATGGAGCGGTGGAGTGTATGTGAATAAGCAAAATTTCCGTTACTGTGATGTCCGCAACTCAAGAGAATTGCATCAAGAGCCTTTTACATAAACCTAATGTTACAGTCTGGTGTGCAATATCTGCATCTGCCATCACAGGGCTTTATTTCTTTGAAAACCAACGCGGCCAAACTGTAACTGTAAATTCGGAGAGATATAGCGGTAAGATAAATTACTTTTTTAGACTGGCACTACAGAATAGTCCATACTTCAACAGCTCACACTGCTAATGTGTCCATGAATGCAGTGCGGCAGTTATTTCCTGAAATAAACCTATCCCGAAACGGCACCATACCGTGGCCAGCTAAGTCACCAGATTTAAGCCCGTGTGATTTTTTCTTATGGGGATACTTAAAATCCATCGTTTACAAAACAAATCCGAGCATTGTGACACAACTTAAAGAAAAGATTCGAGCCCGTAGTCAGCAGGATTCCTCAGTCGCTCTGTAAACGCGTTTTTGAAAACATGCGTGCTAGACTCGAAGAGTGTGCTAGGGTCGGTGGTCGCCATTTGAAGAAAGTAGTTTACAAAAAAAAAACGCATTTATTGTTTTAATATCACAATAAACATGCTTTGTATACAATGAGTAGTTAAAAAAAAAAACGAACTTTGAACTCTGCTACTGGACACCCTGTACTAACCGTCTGGAAAAAGTAGGTATAAATAAGTGAACAGAGTACCTTTTGGCGTAGAATTTAATATTAAAAAAGATACATACTGTTTACATTTATAATCTATCAATAAAACTACTCATGTGAAGTAAATTTTGCATGCAATAATTAAAAACTAATCATATAATATAAAAACCCCACCGCCGTATCTCTACGTCCCAACCGCTGTTTCTTTACGTTGGTGGGGCTTGAGCGATCTGAACTCTAGATCTGTGCTGATGGAATTTACTTTGCTGGAATAGGTCCAGGGTGAGGACTCAGACCAAGAGAGATACAGAAAACCGCAGGGTAGCATGTGGCGAGCTGTTGGGTACTTTCGACCCCACGGACCCTATCTCCCGGGAGAAGTGTTGTTCTTCATCTATGGCTTGCCTTTATTAACCAGCTGGAATAATAACTGATGAGGAACAGATGTCCCACCTCTTTCTCGCTTTTATTGGCCGGCTTGAGTGGAGATTCGCAAGAGCAAATGTGCTCGGAGGAAGGAAGTATTCCAGTAAGTGCAGTAGGGATCTTGACCATCTTCCAGGCTCTGGGATTGTCCTGATAGCCGTGGAAAACCTCTCCACTCCTCAAGCACCTCAAGATATGTTGCCCCCTTGTCGCTACGTCACTAAGTGCTAGCGACAGTTTCCGGGGGCCCATTATTGAGTGTGCAAGTTACCCCCTGTAATTTTTTCCGTGTACAATAAAACATTGATCAGGCAGGGGCCATAGTTCTTTCATAGTTTTAGGTAACGAGTCTACTTTAGCCATCTAAACACATATTCCAATATCTTTTTTTCTATATCCTGCAATAGTCCTACTAATATTACTATATATTAATATTAATTATTGTGAATGTAAAGACTATGTAGATCATTGTTTTTTTTTCTTTCTTAGTTAGTTTTAATCATGGTCTGGCAGTTTGAGTAATTTATGCGGCCTACCCAAATGTTCTTTCTTTGGTATTGTTCGTCGAATCGTTGAGCTCCTTAAGTTTTGAGTTGAGCTGCACGATTACTGACAAATGCGTGCACCGACTGGACAGGTCCACTCATTCTGTGTGGCTTTTCCTCAAAAGACCATTTCAGACTCAAATCTACATGGTCTTCACACGATCTGACCAAGATTATGTCTGGACTTTAAAAGAGACTGTGACCTCTGAGTTTGTTTCGGCCTTTCTTTTCAGAGTAGTCAGATAGGAAACGCCGACCTCATCAGTTTTAAAATATGATTGACGTGTAAAAGTGTTTGTACAAACCTACTTACAGAAATAAAATAATTTATCATTTATCATTTACACCTACTGGAGTTGTCCTTAGGTGCACTTGCATGGTACGTATAGGTATAATCGTCGATTGGTACCTCATTTAATTAAAAGCGCCTAAAGGGCCCCTGTGAGTTGGTTTCGCTCTCTCGTACGCTTTCCAAAGGTCTGGGACGCTATGGTCCCGAGATATACGAAACGCTTCAAAATAATAACATAAAATAATAAAAAAAAACCGACGGAAAATATCGAAATTCAAATGATTTAGTCTATTCTATGCGTGGAAATTATTTGTAGCATCGATAGCACCAGAATTTAAAATTCATACCTACTACCGCATCACTAAACCATAGACAATTTCGAGCGGCCATTGTTGTTTACATCTTTGGAAAATTTTAAAACCAGTACTTTAGGCACTGCAACGTATTTTGAAATGTCATTTCAGCTTGTATTTTAGTTTAGAGTTTTACCAAGTTTATAACGTTTAGTGGAAAATATAGTCTTTTAACATACTATAGCGTCTTTTATAGGTGCTTGTTATTTACGACTGTCGAAAGCATTTTGATTTAGTTTAATATTATCTAACTGCCATGTCGTGAAAATAAAGGAACACCAAAGTTTTCCTTAAGATTTTACTATCTTTACTAGATTAAAAAAAGTTAAAACAATGTGAGGAACTAGTAGATTTTAGAAAAATTTCATAACTCATATTGTATAATCAGATACTTACAATGCTTATACTTACTTTCCCGATTTGGGGCAGGTTCAGGTAATATGTGGCGACGATCTTCGCAACTTGGCTGGATGATTGTATCAGAGGATCAAGTTTGATGGCGTGCAATGACCTCTTCATCAGATCCAGCAGAAGACTGGCTGACTGACTGGATTGGTAATTATAAAAAGGATGCAGTAAAGTACAAGTTGGAAACCGAATCGTCCAATTAATCGACAAGAAATTGATCAAAACAGGACAGGTCCAGTCAAATATCTGTGGTTCTTTCCTCAAAATACATTTTCAGGCACTAAGCTACATGATCTGACCAAGAATATGTCTGGACTTTAAAAGAGACTAAAAAATATTGTCCGCGTGTAAAAGTGTTTGTAATAATCATTCAGAAAATGTAGTTTATCAAAACCCGATATAAAATGATAACCAGTCAAATTTCTCGTATTTTACTCATTTTTCACTGAACAATGAAGACTACTGACAAGTGGGGTTCTCAACCCACCAATTGTTTTGACTCATATTACGTTTATTTACCTTACTTGCCGGACAGTTAACTCAATGGTTTAATACATATGTACAAGGCTCAATATAACTCGCACGGCCGACTCAATTGAGCTGTCGGTTTGTCCACAAATGACAGCCACTATTGACATAACTAACCAGTTTATACGATCGTCAGCTTTAACTGGGAGTTATATTTAGTTAATAATATTATTGAGTAATATTTGACACTCATAATAATTTGTAGTAGTTGATGCCAGTGAATTTTCAGTGTATAAAATTGAAAGCGGCGCTAAATCCAATCAAAGGTTGTGCTTTGGAAAATCCTTAAGTAATTTTGCGTTCGTACCTACTTCTTTCTAGATTTAATGTTTTTATCTTCAGCAGTTGTTAGTCAGTTAACTAGCCAGTATCTACTACAGTACAGTAGTACTTTTGATGTCATATTATGAGGTATGCAAATCAGAATCTGAATTTTATTTAGACATTGTATACTTACAATCCTCTCGCTTCTTCGATGGAGTAGTCCTACTGTTCCTCTTTTCATTGTGTATAAAATAATCCTTTCAAAATTTGAAGTAACTTACATACGTTGTACTTACGATGCAAATCCTTATTTCATAGTATTTCCTGGGCGTAAAGGTATCAGGACAGAACGATCAATTTCTTGGTGGATGTTAAGATATAGATAGTAGGTATGCACCTTCGGAAAATTCCATCTCTACAGAATTACCTTATCCTAGACCAAGTTTTTCATTATTTGAAATTAATACCTAAATTATTAATTTATAGTGTATACCGTTAAAACTGGATATCTGTGTCTCTTTTGTGCGTAGGTACCTTTATTCAAAGGCGTAATTTATTACCTTTGGAGGTATTCTACGTAAAATTGCAAACAAGAATTCTCATGATTAAAATTTTGTAACCACCTAAAATTATAGTAGGTATACCTGACTATAGGTATTAAAATGTTGTTTTTAATTTCAACTTGTATATTATATGGGCGTGCAATGTGATTATAGTACACATCGTGTTTGTGCCTTTTATGACACACCTACTACAAAGTCGGCACATATAATTTCTTAAAACAAGTAGTAAGTACTATGATTGCATGAGTTTTCGGTATATTTGTGGGATTAAGGTTTCTTTTGGGCTTGTATTATTTATAGATTTTTTTCCGTAGCACCAGAGTGCTACGAGTAGTGCTACGAATCAGTGACATATAATAAAATTATATAATACCGACTTAGTGTTGTTTAAAATTAGGAAATAAATAAAACTCGAGTGTCTGATAAACTAACTTTGAGTTTATTTTTACCATTTACACTTGACAATGTATTCGTAATCTGTTGTCGGCTACGGATGGCATGCGTCGTAGGCGCGTAGCACGCGTAGAGTGTTGCGTAGCACACGTCTCATGCGGACAAACTTAAACTGACGCTACGAAATCAGCTAGTCAGTTGACAGTTTCACATTCAACTATGTATTAAATTATCATAAATTATACTTTAACATTAATACAGGTACAATTAGAGAAAATTCCAATTATTTAGTCAAGTGATATATTAATGCTGCGTACAATCGTATAACAGACTTTAGTTTTATAATTAGTTAAAAAAGGACTTTTTCTCTCGATTGTACCAAAAATAAATTACAGAGAACACCTCATTTAACATGCCAACAAAATTGAAAGTGAATCTTGATTTTTACTTCGTGTATACATTTAACATCTTGTCACAGATTTAAAATAGTAGGAACGGTATATTTTACTAGTAAAGAACTTTAAAATAATTTTAGTATTACAATACAGTATTAGGAACTATGATAGACATGAATGCTACCTTTTTACGATCATAAACTAATATTCGTAACCAACATTATGTAATATCTAGAGGGCTTCAAAATTCTACACAAAATGTTTCACTATAACAAAAGTAAATGAAATATACCTAAGTGAGAGTTAGAGAATGAAGGAAACGATACTATACAAAGAAACAAACAACATGGCCGTGGCGGCACCTCTAGCAGCAGACACAACAGACTAGTCCGAATTAATCTTAAATATTAAAATTTGTATTCGGAAAGTATAGTGAAACTCTAGATGCGATAATATTGAAATATACATAGGAACCATGATTCATTCCGCGGGCTCTCGCCACGCGGAGACACAACATCGCACTACCCACACGTCCGCCTACACTAACTCAAACTTACACGTACATATACTCCCGAGTACAAACCAATCAAAATAAATATCTCTGCGAACGAGTAACCGTCGCCACGTCGCGGTGGAGCTCTGAACGTAACCGAGCGCAACAATGCAGGCGCAATAATATTAAATACTAATCAAACAAAATAATTGTGTTGTAGACGCGCGCCTGCGCCAGCCAACAATGTTCGAGCGAGCCGCCTCCGACCGCACGCCATCTCCTCTCATCATTATCTGTGCCTTCGAGCTCGGGCCCATTCGTGTATTGACAGATAAATATTACACTTTAATCTATGCTGGTATTGACTCCAATATCATATATAAAAATCTATTTCAATTTCAAATGTAATTTTTGCAATAATAACCTTGACGTGTAACCCCAGACGCCGCTGGGAGTAGTAAACCGATAGGAGAGGCGGCCCGCGCGAACATCGGCACATTGCACACACACCAGAATGTATACACATAACAAGGACCGGTAACCGGTGGAATAAAACATTGCACTTTATAAATAAACAAACTCAATGTTGTAGTAGGATCCACTCGTAGATAAAATATTGTAGTACACTCCGCTAGATAAAATGTAAATATGTAAAATATTTTTAATAACGTGATCTGTGCCATCGAAAATATTAGGGACTCCACGCACTCGGTAAAGCGGTCGAAGATGGAGGCGGCGGGCGAGCGCGGTGCGTCGCCCGCCGCCCCCAACCCCCCACGCCTTCGGACACTGGACTCACTTACGCCACTACTAATAATCATTACAATATCAATAAAAATTCAAGAATCACACTTAGTTCCAAAATAAACTCACTTGTTTGCGAGGTAGGCTGAGCGCTAGCGCGCAGCCCGAGTTTCGAGTTCGTTCGTTTTGGAAAAGTTTGCTACGATAATAATTATTATAATTAAGTGTTACCAATAAGCCTACGCGGTGTCGTCGCGTCTCCGCGGGCGGCTCTGTGCGATAGGGGTGCAGACCCGCGGTACCGACGGTAGCCGCGAGTTGCGCTGGCGAGCGACGCCGCTCGCACATCAGCGTGTCCCCGTGATGCGAGCACCGTGCGAACGACAAGCCGCACTACATATACTCGACGTATTTCCATTTAGTTTCAGTTGCGTTGGCGTGAGTTCACGCCGTTTCCTGAGCGTGGAACCCGCGAGAGAGGACGACCGCTCTACTGCCTAACATACGTACCTAACTTCGCTTCATGTTTAAAAAAATCATATACGTATATCACTATATATATCTCCATACATTTACGATGCGTCAGGAACTTCTTACGAGAACGTATCTATGCCTAAAATTAGAACGATTATATGTATGTATTACATAGCTTTAAACAATAATTAAATCGTAATTATCAATATCGATAATATTATATGCCATAAAGATAGGAACTTGCTTTCCTGGGAATTGATGTTGAGAGTGTGGGGCGCGTCCACAGCCGCGGCGCGCGCGCTGCCGCAACGATAAACGTATATAATAAAACCTGTCTAACGTATGATATGAAGTGCGGACGCGCGGCGCGGCCGGGCGCGCTCGCCGGCGCCGCCTCCCAGTGCGCGGCGCCGGCGCGAGGCCGGCTGCCCAGCAGAGCTGCCGGCAGCCGGCTCCCGATTAACCTATACTTAAACGACTACAAGCTTTAAATATAACTAGGAAAGTGCCGCTTCTGCGGCGACATTCATCAACGAAAAGAAGCGTTAAGAGCTAATAGTGAACTGCTGCGTTGTCGGACAACGGAGAGAGCGAGGGGCTCTAATAGATAGTAACTATACATTTCTTCAGAGTAGGATTAGTGTCCGGCGCTCGCCAGGGAGAGTTCGCCGGGGGGCTGGAAGCGTGGCCCGGTCGCGCAGAAGTTAGCGTTCGGGTCCTTAGGTGGAGCGGTGTCCTGCGCGGCGCGGGCGGCCAGCAGCGTGATCTGGTTCACTACATCCTCCATCTCGTGCGTGAGGGTCTCCGGCTGCTGCAGCAGCTGCGGCTGCGGCATGGTGTTACGGAGGTGCTGCTCGGTGTTGGCGTGGCGGCGGAACTCCAGCGCCGTGCGGAAGCGCTCACCGGCACACGAGCGGCACTCGAGCGCCGGTTGCACAACACGGATGACGCCACGCGCCGCCTCGCGCCCGGCGTAACACGCGCGCACCTGGTGCGCCTGCAGCGGCACCGGCGACGGGAACGCTACTTTGCAGTGCTTGCAAACGTAGCACAGGTCGAAGTCGAGCTCGCGCGCGCCCACCGGCGCCTCAGTAGCCGGCGGCGGCAGGCGCAGCGTGGACGCGCCCGGGTCGGCCGCGATGTGCCGGATCTGCTCCAGCGTGGTCGCGGGCAGCTGAAGTACGCTGGCGCCGTTCCCCGTCTCCACTATTAAGCCTTGTGGTTGTGGTTGAAGAGCAGCGGGGTTGACACTAGGTCCTGTAACAACAGAAAATAATAACTTAATAAAAGTAGAGTAATTAGTACAATGAGATCATGAAGGATTAGCGCCATTAACGCCACGTGTTAGTATCCTGCATTTGTCTACGTATCATATGGCTAAGGGGATAAATCGCATCGCGGAGCATCAAATATCGGCATTATCGACACACGCTCGTGTGACACTCGGGCGCGTTGTAAAGGGGTTAATCCATTTATATCGAGGGCCGAGGGTCGGCCCGCAGCCGTGAACTGACCTTTCGACCGAGCCACAATTTTTACACGTTTTTTCAACTTTGTCCTTGTAATTGTGCAAATACGTAACATGTCTCGTTATTCATCGATAAATTGTTTACATTATTACGCAAAGATAAAATCACCGTTTCAAATACATTGGAGAGACGAAAAGTAAAACATGATCGGTCGATCTCGTCGTCTTGCAGACCCAAATTGGGAGTCCCATTGTTCGCAATAGGTTAGCACCAGATAAACAGTGTTTACCTTACTGCGAGGCGATTGTACATGCGTGATGCGTTTCTAACGAGCCCGGCCCGGCTCTGTAATTGATTCGGACGCTGCTTTATGCGGCTTATATTCACGAATGCATAATACATAGCTTTTGAGTCGCCATCGAGTTTTATATCGGGGAACGAGCAGCGAAGCTTAAAGTGGTGCTTGACGATGAACTCGAGAACAAAGAACTTAAAGATAGTTATGTACTGTCTACGTCATTCGACGGATTTTATTCATACTTTGCAAGCGTATTTTACGTATCAAAAACTTAATAGTAAATTTAAATGCTTATAAGCTGACGAAGTGCAGAATCGAATTTTCAGCATTTATCATAATACTCGTATGCATGTCGCCGGTCAAAATTTGGCAATACGACCACAGAATTAACGTAATCAGAAATCTTTAGAAAGTAGTATATATCCAAACATTTCTAACGTTAAGCTCCTTTCGATAGTCGATCTAACTTCGTAACCATTCCGGTGATGCGATACCGGCCTTAATCGCGACCGGTATCTTGAACAATCCAGTGCGAAACCGTGCGGCTTTCAATCAGCCTTTTAACAATCGTTCGGGCTGATTGGCCAGTCGTGTTTCGTGTAATGAGGCCTTAGGGACTGCTCATACGTATGTCATGTTCCCTCTAATGGTAATGAACACCGTACATGGCTCAAGTGGAATTCAAAAGCTAATTGAGCGAGCTTAGCATTTGTTCTAATGTAGGACAAAGTAAAAGGTCGCATTTGGTATTGACAGACGTGTATGACGGATACATTGTTATTTATTAGCAAGGCAAACCATTTTGATGTAATTTATTCTGCTGCCGCTTAAGCGTTTCATACATCCGCATTAGTTTATATAATCCCTGTAAAATAATCTGTCTTAATATTATTATAATTCCTATTCTTATTTATCAAGCGTCGGTGGCACAAAGCCGGCTGCCACGACACGTTGGCCCTGACGTTAATTCGCAACCCTTTCTGCCAATTAGTTTCAAAATAGCCACACTATTGTGCTGCTAACACGACCACACATCGCACCTAACGATTCAAAATCTACATCCAGAATTGTACCTTTACGGTGTGTAATAAAGTTGATAATCCGTTGGTTTTCTCCGGGTTAGGTCGTCCACTTGGTCCGGTGGGCAAGTTTAAGTCAAAGGGCTTCTTAATCCGGACTTGTAGGTCGTTACGTGTTATTATAACAGCCTGAGTCGGGTATTTCTTAGCTCATTTACATCTCATTAAGGATGCTATTATTGGACTATACAACGCATTATGCAGACTTTCGCTGGCTGCTCGAGTTTTGAGCATTGCGTCAACTCCTTTATAAGGGATTAAGTGTCTCCTTTTTTTGCGTTGTTATATTTAAGGTGTATTGTATTTCCTCTTTTTATTATTTTTAAGTTTATGGCAAAAAATATATTGCTTTAATTAGGTAAATATACTTTATGCTGATGAATAAGCATGCTAATTTTTGCCATCATCAACTTTAGACGAATCTAAAACCTGCAACGTTTTATTTTCGACTATTTTAGTCTCTTCAACAGTACCGGTATATAATGTTTTACAACGATGTGTGTGAACAATCCTATCTATTGTAGTCTTTCGAAGTCTAATTTCAAATACTTACCCAAACTCCAAACCATAGACCAACAAATTTTCGTCAGACAGTCACGACTTGACATGTCTCCAAAACGCGTCGTATAGTAACAACATCAATTATCGAGACCCGTATTGGGCGGGTCTGCGGTCTGATCCCGCGATAGTGAGGTCCACTAGCAATGCTTGATGGATGGTAATTAAACCAGGACGTTGGACGTGGAAACTGGTGATATCTGACGTATCTGTTGGTGGTGATTAGCAGTATAGGATTAGGTTCTGAAAAGTGTTTCTAGGTGTTATTTCTGAGGCTGTCCTACTGTTTTAACTTTTAAGATGTAGATTTGTAATAGACTGGAGAAAAACATACCTATTGAAAGATGCCGGATGTCTAGCAGTTGATTGGAACAAATATCCCCAATTTTTTATTGGTCTTTGCAAAACCAAAGATCAATTCTCTAAGAGGTCATTCTTTCTCCTTCTGTTCCCCAACATGATTAATTAAATTAATTTATTGCCAAACTAAAATCCCATAACTACAATCCAAAAATATATTCTTAACCTTTGCTCCAGGACGTTAGTGCTCAAAATTTACATGCAGCCCTATCACCAAATCAATCTTCCCACAAAGCCAACATTGCCGGAGCAGTGTATTCCGAGAGCGTTTCTCCCGGACATCTCGGGACAGCTCGGACAGGCGTCCGTCCCATCACTGTCCGGGATGTCCGAGCAATTAGACTAACGGAGCATAGACTTGAACTTGGCTCCTTGTTTGTAGAATGAGGCTCAGGGACACGTATGAGATCGATCTTGTGCATGGCAATTATTTAGTGAGGAATGTTTTCTATGTCCTGGTGGACGGTAACGACGTGCTTGTGATTAGAGATGTGTGTCTGATGGACTGTTGCAGTATCGGGATTTCGGTTTAGGAGAAGTTATAATCTTTCGTGATAATTTGATAAAATTACTTAGGTTACTTTATGGAAAATAAAACTCGTGGGCGCATCTTCTAACTAAATAATTGTTTGGGGTTTAAATCTGGATTCCGGATGATAAAACGCGTATCCTTGGGTTTAAAATACCATAAATAGATATTGGCAGACTGTGATAACTTTGTATCTACTCGTACATTGTCGTTATTTGACAGTTACACATAAATAACTGCAAAGATTTGGCAGAAAATTGTCACACTAATGGACCTCGACTACATAGAACAATCTTAACCCGGGTGTAAAGGTAAGTATCAAGTAGTGCCCATCGAATACGAGTGCAACCACAGGAAACAGCTATAGTACAAAATAATTTGTAAATACAATAAACGGAGACTGTGTTAATATAACCCAGCAAGTATAATAACCTACTTACAGAACAAATGGGCAAGCTAACACCTCTAAGTCGCTAGTCCAGTTGGCATGAAACCCTAGGTGTCAGTCCTTTTCTTCCGTCGCCTGTATACCGGTGTAAATACGTGAATCCGCTTTGCACTGTGTTCACTTGCTGCTAATCGAATTAGTGTAGTATACAAGTAGGCAGACACGTTTGCTCATCATGTGTCTTAAGAATTGTTGGTGCAGATTAGCTTTTGGAAGAATGAGGATGTTAGAAGCGTCAGATTTTGGATTGGACCAAAATGGAAAGAGTTCTTGATGCAACAAATGCAACAAGCAAATCAGTAGAGAGACTTAGTAGAGTAGATGATTGAGGACCATTCCAAATGTTATGTCATGAATGATAAGTTTGACGTGTATGGAAAATTTACCCCGTGTAATCCTAGTTAAGAAGAACGAACAAAGCTGATGGTATCACAAAAGGAGCCAATTGAAAAGCCTTATTTTTTGCTGAACAAATAAAGTGTCTCGCAATCTAAAGCGATAATCGTTGGACGAAGGGAAGCAGGGAGCGGTCGCCTCGACTGACTACTGTCATCAATCAGCCACCGGCCTATCTCAACTAACAGGATACAGAAAACATTTATAAGTAGGAACTACTCGAACGTAAACAAGAATTAATTATTCTGGTATATGAAAGTTACCATCAAACAAATGGAATTTCTACGTGAAAACGCTGAAACATCATTTCACCCCCGAAGCAATTCTATAGGCCATTAACCAATAATTTCATCGAATTTTATATCCATCATATTAACGCGCTCACGGACGCCGCCACGTCCATTATCCCAGCTTCCTCCAACTCCCTGCGGAAATCTCGCCGCATTCAAATATTTAATTACTTTAGCTCTCGATCGTTTATAAATTCGAACGCGAGTGGTATCATAAAACGCGCTAATGCTTTATAATTAAAATATTCTCAACAAGCCGTGGCGTAATGGCACCTCCGGCGACGGTCTCCTCCTTCGAAAAAAACGCATAAAAAATTACATTCACCCCAGAGGACTCACCCCTTGTGTCGGGAAAATCGATTAAAAAGAGGAGTCGCGGGGCGAAGTGACGCGGGCAGCGGGCGGCGGGGACTTTAATATGTACGAAAAAATGCACGGCGCTGCGGGAGCGAGGGAGAGACCCAAGGAGCGGGTCTCGAGTTGCCTTCAATTTTTATAATTACGTTCATACGTGAGCGCCGCCGCTGCCCGCGCCACCGCCGTCGCTTTCCACCGCCGCCGACACCGCCACCACCGCGCCGCTCCGAACTCCCTCCGATTACTTATTTAGAATAGTTCTCCGCATCATACATTACTCTCGCTCACGATTACTTTTTAATTATTAAAAGCCTTATGAAACAACTTGCCAATTTGAAACATTCAACCACCGCCTCCATTATTTTTCTGCTCTACGGTGAATCATCAAAGACTCAACAACAACAGCGCGTCTCGAAATAAGACGTATTGTAACTTTTTCGTTTTCAGCGACAAAATCAATTTCCATCAGTGAGAGAGCTCCAAAGTTTTCCACACACCCAGCAATCAAGGAAAGATGGAGGCAATAAGAACGGGATAACCGACTAGAGGACGTTATCTCAGGAGACGGTTTGCAAATGAGCGGGCACGCACACACGCGCCCGGCCACTCACACATGCGCTAATGCCGCGTCCACACACGCCACGTATATGCGTGCGTACATTTTATAAATAGATATCGCTTTTTTTATCCGGGTACAAGAATAGGGGGTCGCCACCCGAGGAGGAAGGAGACCCCTGCGGGGGACGTGTTGGATTTCAGATTGCTACGAACTGCAAAAATGAGGGATGAAAGAAATATAGCTTAAAACGCAGATATTTCCCGGCGTCTTAAGGCGCAGGGGTGAGCGGGGGCCGGGGGAGTGTGTGGAACAAAGTAGAGTGGCGATATTGAACCAAAATGAAATGGTAAACGAACCGTGCGCGTCCGATCTAATGCGAATTTATAATTTGGACATTGCCCCGGACGGCGCACTCTTTGAACTCGGGAGGGTGGGCCACTAAGGTGAATTTACAAAGAGTGCGGATGTGATTTATAAATAGGGGAGAGCGGCTGTGTATGCTGACCATTCATTTCTGCTCGAGGTTATTTTTTCCATTAGCTTTGAGGTCGTTAATAAGCGCTTGTCGGTCGTTTTGGCACAACGAGCGGGTGTTTACGCGTATCCTCATTGCCCAGGTTAACGCGAGTGTCCGTCGACCTAATTGTCGTCGCGCCGTGTCTAATCGGGATATGCGCCGCGCGATAATTGCGACAGATTACAGACACAATGTGCGCTCTTCCGATTACTGAGCAATCTTACAGACGCGACAACCGCCCGTATTCTACATACATCACAGACATTCAGTCATCAAAAGTGTTTAGTAAGATTGACAGTAATCACTGTAGAAATTAAATTCAGCCTTAAGTACCATTTAATTTTTAAGTGTCATCAGTGTTAATAGGGACAAAAATCAGTTGTGCAAACGTCGCGTCTCCGAGTTTAATCTTCATTGAGTTTATTACCAGTGTTAAGTGCGACAATTGCAAGTCTTGCTAATTCGTTAATGAGGTATGTAGGTGTAGCGCGGGCGAAATAAACGTTTAGCACTAACAACTGACGCGCATTAACGCTAACTAGACGAAAGAATGTTAGTCTGCATATGATGCAACTATAATACGTATGGGCGGTAAGTAGAGCACACTTAATAGATTTACTCAGAGCGCGTGACGTCACTATTTCAAACATAGACGATCGAACTACGCTGTCTTAGCGGGAAAGTGAAAATTGCGTACGTGAACTGGAAGAAAAAATATTAAAAATTAATCAAGAGCCCGAACCGGTGAGGGGAGGGAAGGGAGCACATGTGTGTCGACAAAAAAGCGTCTCCCTCTCCGGGCACGTGCGAAGAGCCGTTCCGGCCCCGTTCCGCCGCCGAGTTAAAAGTTTCTTCGGACAAACAGAGGATTTGTCACAATTACGGCGGGGCGGTGCGTCCCTACTTGATTAAAACCTAAATCACGTGACGTGTTTACAGCCGCGCCGGAGGTGTTTTCAATTTGCCGACTCTTGGACTCGCCATTGGCGTTCCGGACACGTTTCGACGCACCTATCTGGGGGCGGACCGGCGTTTTGAATTTGTTGCGAATTAAATTATTGACGATCTAATCGGCGAGCCGATCTCTCTCGGACACCCACCCGCTGGTAGGTACCACGGTGCCACCTTCCTCCGTGCCAACCGACCGGCCGGAAGGGCATCACGTTTCTTAATTATTTCTAAATGTCGCGCCCGAAATCCGTAGTTGATTGCGACGCCTCTATATTTCGCTACGGTAACGTTTAATCCATAAAAAGCTACGTGGAAAAAGAAGATTAACATTTGAATTAATCGGGAGATTAAACATAATGAAAGAAAATCTCATTACGGCGGGTATAATGGTGGTGAGAAATATCGCCGGGCGAACGGAAAAGAAAAACGCCGCATAAAAGAAAAGGCGCGCGCGAAGAAAATTAAAAGCTCGAACGAAATTAAAAAATGTTAAAAAAATGTAATCGATGCCGGAGCGCGATTAGGGGGGAAATGCAAACAGGACGGAACACTCCTGCTTTGGGGGTGCGGGGTGCGGCGGGGGATAGAAAGTTCTCAATTAAAGATCGGCTACGGAGTCTCGTTGTAATTAGATTCTTTTTCATCTCCTTAAATCAGCGGCATCGCGCTGACACTCACTCTGTTTAATTTGTAATCGAGACTTGTTAGCATCCGTGTTCTTTTAATTCCATTTTCTCATTCTGAGTAATTTTCTCGGACCGCTTGATTGATATTAAATTACGTGTTTGCTGTGATCACTTTCAGATTTCTTTAATTTTCCCGCTGGCTTCCATCTTCTGAGATATCTTATTGGTTTTATAGATTGCTATTACGGTAAGTAATTGATTTAGTATATTATGATTTCTTCGATATAGCTATTGCTACGTCATTCGTTTCATGTGCGAGTGATCCATGTTTTAAGATACATGACTAATGCAATTTCTAAAATTATTTCTTTATAACGTGTCTCAGACAATACCTGTATGACAGTCTGAACATGAACATTATTACCTATGTCAAGTAAGAATGGAGTATTTCAGGAATCAAACAAATACTACACAACAGCAGATAATCGCACATTCCATTCATACCGCCAGTATTTAGGAAGCGTATCTCATCCGATAACCCAAAGCGGGTGACCTAGTATCTGGCATTAAACAATGAGCCGGTGTCCGGTGTACGTCATTGTACGTAAGTGCCGCCTTCACGAGACGTATCCTCAGTCTTAAATGGTAATTATAATTAGAACACACGATATCCAGAACCACAGATAGATTCTTAAAATAACAGACATAAAAAACGACAAAGAAAATCGGAAAAGTTAAAACCAAAAGCTTAAAACTTAATTACAGCAATCCTGAGATTTCTGCAAAAAACACATCTCAATAAAAATTTCAAAGCAGCAATATCATTAAACATTTCCCCTTGTTAATTATTCATAAAAATAAAACAACCGCTTTGCAGCAATTCAAAACCTCAAACTCAAGGAAAGCGTTTGTAAGCAACACGAACCCCGAGGCGGGAGTTCGAAGTAATTAATTCCTGGTGTCCGAACGCGCGACCGAGCGTAATTAAACATCGCGCCTTGTAATTACCGACTCAAACTTGTCGGAAGTTGTCGGACGTTGTCGGAAATTGTCGGCAGTTGTCGGCCCCTGGCCGGGCTTAAGTGGTCAGACTGGCCAATTAAATCCGCCCCCGACGACGCGATTAAGCAATTAACGCGGATGGGCGGGCGGACACTCGCTCATTTGAACAATCCTGGCTTTTCCTGTTGGGAAACTTTTGATTTTCAGGACCTGCCTTCACCACAGAGGGGAGGATTTTGTTTTCAGCGAGTTGCTTATGGTAATTGTGTCTTAAATCTGCTTGAGTTTATTACAGTTTCCTTTTCTGAGATTTTCTTTGAGCTTTCTTTTTAATCTCCTTGTAATGAATTTTCTCTTCTGACTCAGTCTTTTTATTTTTTGCTTAACATTATGTGATCTGTTTAGATGCCTTTGACATATATAGAAAACTATTAACAGGTTTACAGCAATCACCATGAGTCACAGGACAGGGAAAGGATCGACAATTCAATGTTTACATCCAGTAAAACAAAAACAAATCACACGAAATAAAAACCAAACAAAAGGAACATCAATAAGACCACAGCCTAAACAAACAAACAGGTGTTGCCCAAAAGACAAAGACGAAACGATTAACCCACATTAGCACCGAAGCCAACCCTTTACCATAATAATTAAACAACTTCACCTAATCACAGAGCCCTCGGGGCGAACTCATTAAGAGAATCTCCTTACACCGTATCATCCCTCAACCCTTTTATTAAGTCAGCCAGTTCGTTTTAATTCAATAAAGCGGTGTAAACTGCACAAACAGCCGGCGGAGAAAGGGTTAATTTGCATGTCGGTGTTTGCAGGGTTAACCGATGGTTCGTTAGGGTTGGAAATTAGTGGAGGGGAGGAAAACTCATGGGAAAGTTGTAGTAGGTCAGTGTTCTGGGCTATTAATTAGGCTGCAGTAAGGAGGGGGCGAAGTGTGCCAATGCCATTGTGTTCATAGCTTTAGTAGAGTAGATACGAGTGCATGAGTATTATTGCAAGTTCTTTAGAAAAAATCGGAAAATGTTTTTTTCTAAGGTGTCAATTAGGTAGCTTCTTTTTAAAATAATAAAATAGAAAAACTGGAGGAAATATTCATGAATGAGAAGCTGATTAAGGGTACCTTATTGTTATTTTCAATTTTTGTATTTTTGTGAGCTACTGTCAGGTATCGCACAAAAATATATGACGTATATCGTATCTTTATTATTCAGCAGCACAAAAAATTATAAAATTCTATCGAATTTAAAATGGCCGAATTCCACTCACTTTACACGAGTCAAAAGAATTTTAATTTTCCCGACAAAATACAAAAAACCGAACTGATAAATATATACTAATTTCAAACAACTACTTATCAAGTTATAGCAGCTATTTAAACGGACGTAAACTATAATTACAGTACACAACTTTGTAAAAACGAAAGGGAAAAAAGCGTAAAAAAATAATTTATACAAAACGCTACAAAAGACAAATGAAGAAATGTTCGGAACACGCTTCGTGGGCGGCACTCATGCATTAATTATTCACTAATTTGTTGTTAGAAACGGGTAAAATAACAGCCCACCGATTATTATTAGTATTAATGATAACTTCCCACTGTTTCCTACACACTTTTTTTTCCCTTTATTAATTATTTAAACGAGGCACCGCGGGAGGGGGGGGGGGGGGAGGGATCGCGGGTTTTATTAATGTTTAATATCGAGTCATTTGTTTTATGAATATGGTATCTCAATTAGAAATGGAGAGAAAGATTTTGTAGATTTTGAACATTGTTGTTTGGGTATCCAGTTGAGTAAGAGTTGGTATGTTTACTGCTACTTTTCAAAGGTAATTCAATGGTCCCTATTTCCCGATTGGCAACCTTCACCGGGACTTCGGCCCCAACTAGTTGCGTAGATTTAAACATTTCGATTTTAACTATAAAACAGCAAACTAACTTTCTACATTATGTGTTTTTTTATCATAAATAAAACAGTAATTTTGCATTTGCAAAATCAATTTCTGCAACCTAACTTATGATAATTTCCACGGTGCAAACAAGCTTGTTACGTTGTTTTACCGCTTAAATCATCTGTTTACACGACCAAGACTTACCCTACAAAGTATGTCCATAACGTGTCGTGTAATGTAACATCAATTAAAATAAAAACAACAGAATAACGGCTATTAAAACCGATAATTACGAAACGCTGTCAGCAAGGTGTTAAAGTGTACTAGTGCTGTCATTAAAACTAAGTGGTGAGAGATATATCGAGTAATTGTTGGGTTTTTGTTAGAATTTCATTCATGCACCGTTTGACACCAACGCGGCTTGGTTAAACGGGTATAGACAGTGTTTTTATTTAATTACGTACACATCCTAACCAATATTTTATAATATTTATCCGAAAGTGAGTTTGTTTGTTTGTTTGTTACGCTTTCACGCCTAAACTGCTAAACGGATTTGGATGAAATTTGGCTCACGGATAGACCATGACCTGGGTAAGGACATGGGCTACTTTTCATCATGGATTGTAGACGAGTCGCGGGCAAGAGCTAGTACGTTAATAATTACATAGGTTTCCACGCTCGACGCTCACTGGGATTTGTTATTTAACTGTCTCTGAAAGAAGGTGGGTATAATTTATTGTTGGTAGTTCGTTATTACATATACACAAACCAAAACGATCTAGCGGTTAAGCACGTTTTTGCTAGATTTTTGTAAATCTTATGGATACTTTTTTTTTGTAAATTTCGTCATTTGAAAAGAGCTTTTGAATTTCGGTCAAAGCATGAAAATCTCCTGTCAAGTCGTATTCCCATATAATCCTACAATGGGTTTGAGGCCAAATCAGTAAATTTTCTGCCATACTTCTGAGTGGAATCAATGCAAAAGAACGTTATTATGGAGAGATCACGTCCTACGAGTTGAGAAGAAATTATAAGAGCCTTGGGAATGTTGAAAGCTGGTTCTCACCAACGTGCTGTGGCAATCGCTTTACGCAGAGTGTTATAAGTCCACTTTGGACACGTTACCGCATCACTGGCAGCGTGGCAGAGCAACATGGACGATGAGCTCGCGTCACCAGACGCAGACAAGAACGTAACATAAAAATTACTGTTCGACGAAATAGTACAATGGCCGCGATGATGTTTGTCACGAGGCTTCATAGCTCTTCAGGGATGTTAATAAGCGATCAAAGAATTCGCTTGCATGAAGTAAATCTCCGTTCCCGAAGGTCGCTACGTCTATCACCTATTGATCCTCGCAATCGCAGAGCCCGTTTACGATGGGCTCGTGAACACAGAAATTGGGCAGAAGAAGAGTGGCGTTATGTGTGCTTTTCTGACGAATCTCGCTTGGGTATGAGGCCCGATACCAGAAAAACACGGAATTGGAGGACTTTTAGACGCCGTGAACGTTTGAAATCATGCCAGGAAGTCCAAGCACTGATGAAACAATCATGATATGAGCGGGTATTTTGGTCGGCGGAAGAACCGAACTGATTTGGATCTGAGGCAATCTCAATGCACACATTTACGCTCAAACGATTGTATCAGATGTTGTCATTCCTTTGCGGACCCAACTTTATGCTTAATTTCTGCTTATGCATGATAATGCATGTCCGCACACTGCCAGAGTCGTTGCAAACACACTTGCCGCAGTTAATGTCAACGTCCTACCATGGCCTGTTCAATCGCCAGACTTAAATTGAATCCCATTGAGCACGCATGGGATATGCTCACGGCATCCAGATTTGGCAGTGCTTTTCTTTCAAAGATTTTCTGGTGTGTATACACACCAGAAAATCTTTTTCACCTGTTACAAAGGACGTGGGCGGCCATTCCGCAACGTGATTTGAATGAACTCATATTGAGTATGCCGAATCGCTACGATTGTGTTAGACTCGTTAACGGCGGAAATATAGACTACTAATTGTTTATTTTACGCAATAAAATGCTATAAAAGCTTTTATTTTTTTATCACATTTTAATGTCAGGATTACTTAAGGTGAAAAATCCAGCATAATCAAATATTGCGAAATCTTTATTAATGCAAAAGCAGAGAGTACTTCGTTGATCTACACAGGAAAAACAATTATTTAATCAATCTAAATAGACTATTTAATTTAATTTCAATAGGGCAATAAAATTAACACAAACACTGTCACTGTCACTTTGTCATAATTGTATATGTATTTAGTTATTATTTAAATTACATTAATTTTTTATATATTTTTGTGAAATCTATTTATTTTCGAAGTATGTAAGTATATTTTCATATTGTATGTTTATATTTAACTTGGAGAATTGTTTTTGACTTTATGTATTTTTTTCCCCTTCTACTCCTACACACGTTATCTACATCTCTTTTTATATACTCTCCTATCGCAGGTATGCTGGCAGATATTTCTTTAGAAATAAGCATAACCTTTGTACGTATTTTTCTGTTCCTTTCTTCCTGTCTGTTTATATGTTTACATAAATGGTAAAATAAATAAATAAATAAAATATATTTTTAAATACCTTGATCTCTAGACACTTTTGATGTGTGTATGTGCTATGTAAGCTTGATTCTATATTTGAGTTGGTGTTTTTCATTTAAGTATTCTAGAAAATAATTAAAATGCCACGAGCGAGATGAATATACATTTCGCTAAATAAATTCTGCAATTTCAAATTGTAATAACATATTTCTGCGAAGCATTTGGTAAAGAACTTAGGACTTATTCCAGTCAATATGTAAATCTTGACATACTCTCTAAAGTTCCATATAGGTACCTTTTATTCAATTTTGAAATATGAACATTCGAAAATTAAAATAACGAATAGCCACATAAAACTCAAGCGCAAACGATCGTGGGTAGGTTGGGGCGAACGTGCGTCGGAGTCTATCAACCGATGCAATTTTGATTGATTGCATTGCTTAGTGTAGTGTAACCAATCTTATTGAAAACTGGCATTGTATGGCATCGGAAAGGCCATAGCTGCGTTCGACGCGCGGCTTGTCAAACGGTTTAAATTGAAAAAAGAACGGGGGACAACCCTAAACCGGGGCTAGTAATGCGTCTGCGACATTTTATATTTTGGGGAGTTATTATACTTGGTTTTGGACAAAAAATACCTCAACTAATTGCAGTTTACCGTACTTGCGGATTTATTTGTATCCCTACTCAAATTCCAAAATGGGTCTTCAATCGTATGCAGACTGTGTGTGTATTCTATATGTGTGTTTAAATTAGCATTTGCTTCATTATTGACTTGGTATGATAATAATGATGCATACATTATGTGATCAAATATGGCAGAGTTAATACCAGTCATACATGTATCTGGTTCTAGACTACTCGTAAGAAGAATGACTGCACATGTTTAACTAGAAAATTCAAAGGGTAAGCAATCATTGCATTCACTGCTTACTTATCGAGAATTGAAGCATTTGTCAGGTTGTGCAAACAGTGTTCAATGAATTAAATAAATGAATACGAATCAATACAAATAGGCGATGTCAACGACACAAAACAGCCGAACTTTACCGACATGTCAAACTCAACTGTCGATGTTTTTTCAATTTAAATCGATAGAAAGAGGGGCTTTATGCGCTAACTCCAAAGAGGGCTGGGGCATCGATTTTAGAAGTTCAAACGCGATTAATTAGATCCAACTTTCCATTTGTAGTCAGCAAATATTTTTTTAAAGAAATACTCAGCGACTTAACGAGGTGGTATATTTTTTTGAATAACAAAAGGAATGTAAACATCGGCAGAGGAACAACAATTAGAATAGCCGATATCGGCGCATCGCCGCGAGCCTTACCACCCCACGCCACCCTATTATTTTATCTAATCAAAAAGTTTTAAAAGGAAAAATTATGCCGTCCTTTATTATGAGTCAACTTTCCTTAGGAGGGGAGTAGGGGATATATTTTTAATAACGATTCGACTAAAGAAAGTCATCGTAAGAAAGAATTCTTTTTGCGAGAAATGAGAATCTTGCTGTAATCTAAGTGTGAAGTTTTTGTGAATGTTTATTATTATTTTTCGTAGTAAAAAGTTGAATGACAAAGATATTGCGGTGTTGAGACTCGAGTTAAAGTATTTGACAATGTAGGAATATGACTACTTTGAGGGTACTCAAAGTACAGTCAACATTCGGTACATTGGCCACATTGTAACTTCCTCTCAAACTAAAAGACAACTAACATCTAACATAACTACAGATTTAAAAAGTTTGGAGAGAATGAGGATAGCATATTATTGACTATAATATAATAGTGAGTTTACAGGTAATTTTATACTTACTGAACACATTAATTACCTCATTGATTTATCGATTGCTTTTGACTAAAACTCTCATTGTATAATGAGATGCACTTGCCGTATAAGTTTATTTATAATTTTATTTCACTATACCTAACTAGATTTTCACTAATGGAAAAATGCAAATTGAAATCGAAAATTTCACTTGCGTAGAAGAGCTTGTTACGTTCAAAGGCGTTAGATGAGACCAAACATTTCTATATAAATTAAGGAAAAGATGCTCGAAAAAACCGAGGGTGCGACTCACCCCAAGCTTCTTTACTCAACGTGTTCAGTAAATACGCTCTGTTTATCGTAACTTCACACGAAAACGTGTCTTATTTACAATCGTTAAGGTACACATTCCTGTAATTTTGATTGTATGTTTGAATAATATTTTTCTGAGGCGGCGTTATTACTGCACACCTTGTATGCGTAAATCAGTGCTCGGGGCAAGCATTTTTCAGACAAAAAGATGCAATTATATGCAAAGGGAGGGTAGAGCACTCCCGTAATGAGCCACATTTGGAATTTTGTTTTTGGCTGTCTTCATAGAGGAATAAATTATGCTAGAGTATGAAATATCTTTGAATTATTATGGGGGTACTGTAATGGATATCTTGTTAACAATACTTTTCTTTGATCTTTACGTTATTATTCATGGCACGAAAAGTTCAAAGTGTAAAATGCTTCAAATTTATTTAAAAAAAAAAACTAATTTACATAAACTCCTCTTGAACTTTTATAAGTACCTATTTAAATCAAACAGAAATCTATAACATCTACTTAATATTTGTGGGATATCCTTAAAAAAATCTAGGCAGGTATATTGCAAATAAATATCACATTACAAATAAGTTTTAAGCGAGCATTACCTTTCAGCAGAAAGCGATAACTTTCCAACTAGCGCAATAGATGGCGTTAGTATTCAGATAACGAGAAATATCATGAAACTGTGATCAGAATTCTATGAAAAATAAACCTGAAACTTTAAACAAAGAATACTTTCAAACAAAGTATTCTGAAGTTTGCTATTCATTGTGCAAGGTACACCCTCTTGAATTTCTTCTACTAAAACTCCAGGAAGAAGACTGGAATAAGTCTTTCTAAGTAACGTATTATTTCAGTCGGGTATATCGCGGGTATACACAATTTCATCGATACAAATTTGACTTATCATCCATTCATTTCGATTAATACGAACGTCGGTAAATACTGAATATACATCGACTAGTTGCAAATACTGGGTCAAGGTTTGTCAACCCTGTCCAACGTGACTCGCTGAACCGGAAATAAAAGGAAGAAATACCTGTTTGTCAACACTTTGACGTT
Source organism: Dryobotodes eremita (assembly GCA_917490735.1). NCBI lineage: Eukaryota > Metazoa > Arthropoda > Insecta > Lepidoptera > Noctuidae > Dryobotodes > Dryobotodes eremita. The sequence goes on from OU823261.1 coordinate 9,566,736, forward strand.
TTCAGTTAAATGACAGTGATCAGTGTTAGAATTTTGCATGGGAATCAGAGTTTGAAAACATTTCCGATATTTGTGCAAAGAAAGCATGAAGATAATGTTCTAAGATTAATTATCAGTAACTTGTCTGATGATCAGTAACTGTTAATAGCAAGTAAGTCTTGTAACCGCCTATAGAGTTTGTTCAATTCAGAAGGCATATTTTTAGTTCATCGTTCATATTATTGATACTAAGTAACTATGCCTGATAATTTTTGAGTATGGCAAACATCAAAAATATCCCCTTTAAAAATAATTTCAAATATAGTTTTACTAATTTAAAAGCTGATGAATTATTAATAAGCAGCGACCTTGCAATTTAAAATTCAACAAAGGAAAATTTTCATAAGACCTGCATACTTTTCGTAACAAGTGTTCAATCACATTAATATTAAGACTATTTTTATGAGATTGCGAACGTTCCTGTCTTACATACATATGAATGGGCTATATCAAGGACTTATTATATAGTCCTGGACTCCAATGCGTCACAACATCAGTCTTGCATTCAAAAATCTGTTTCAAAACGTGTTCGAATAAATTTTCCTAATTTAACATTCTGAAATATTAATAGAATTTCAAGAACGCCTGAAATCTTGTAAAGATTTTTTCAAAATCTATTAATATGATTGTACTGGTGATTTGAAATGTAACTTATCTTATCAAAGATTCAATTTCATGTGAAAATATTCCATTATTTGCAATGGAATACTTTTGATTGTGAATTTATTACTCGTAAGTAAAACTTTTTCAAAGAGATCGTGTGATGTTTTAGCTTTGAGTGTCGTTAATATTAAGCACGACGTTTTGAAAATAAATAAGTCATGATTTATTGTGTCAAAAGTTCTAGAAGATCGGTTGAGGATAATCGTATGACTCACTAGTGTGTGGATAGTCATTGAACGGGACAGTGGTACAAGTGTGGATGTTTGTTGACAAGTGTGTCCCAAGTCCCGCCACACCTAAGCTCCGTAAGTACGGAGAGCGTGCAAGCCCCCACGCTGCGTTCTTTTACGTCCACAAAAACACATTTCCGTAATCACCTTATAAAGGGATTACTATAAATAAAGAGGAAAAAAGGAAATTAACCGCATTAGAACGAGGAAAAAATGGCGTCCCCTTCGCAATATGTGGGCTCCCACTGATAAAACACTTTATGTACGTCTCTCGCGTAAATGAAACAATGTGTTATTATGTATTCCTGTCAGTTACGGTTTGGGTGCTGCCCGCCAAGGAGAACTCAACCTTAAGAAACGTGGTACACAACTTAGATTACAATGATTAGATCATGATAAATAATATATTTCATAAGATACAATAATCTTGATTTATAAAGTTTTCGAGGTAAAAAACGGGATAGTTTCTAACAGATGTGATTAAAATTACAAGAGGGCAGTCTACATGAGGAAAATCCGCGTAAAACCCATAAAATATATGCAGTTACCCCCGTAGGTTTATGCCTCGTCGGGGTGGCGTGGATAGGGGATAAAAAACAAAATGAGGAGTTATGTTTTCGGTAATAAAGGACGGACGAGAGAAATCGTTTAAGACGCCGCCAAATGAGATGGAACGAATATATTTGATTATTTTTATGGCGTGGAATGGCGATACGGTGCACGCCACCGTCTCGGACCTAATGTCTATTTGTTTTATTACACTTTAATATTATATATTTTGTTTTTAGTGGCGATCGTTTACAGGAAATCATATGGTACGTTATTCTGGATTACATACTGGCTTACGATTAGGAGATTACCAACCTTTATTTCACCTTTTACTAAACTTTTTGCTGAATCACTCAGAATGGTTGGAAAAGGTATTCTGATGAGTGTTTAGAAAATATAGCGCGATAATAATACCTAATTGGTTACCGGCACTGATTGTAACATAGAGTCTCATTATAATGCATTCGTTACTGCATGTGTGTACAAATGTGCAAAATGTTGTCTCAACCACCAATAATAATTGTTGAATGTTAATAAAAAATTTCACGCGTTTCTCTGATGTTGGTAGGTAAACAGCCTTACTGCGTCTTCAGGAGTTAGGTACTAATAGCTATTAAAGTCTTTGAAATATATTTTCTGGTTTTTCATTTGTGAATTGATCGTTATATTGGAATGAAGTTGGAAAATTCATGAAATTTTTTATAAAAACAAAAAAATTTAAAACTCTATGTCAATTTTGTAAACAAGACAGTTTATCTTTATCACATTGTGTTCACATTACCGAATAAAAAATGTCACAACTCAAAACTAAGGGGCTCACCCGCTCATTACGGAAAACTTTATAGACAAACTCGATACATAAAATCGTATCGACAATATTAATCAAACACTAGGATACGATATCGATTTATGATCGTTACAATTGGGAGACAGTCGTTATTTTTATGGCTTAAAAAAACTCGATACAGTGAGAAAAATGCAATGTGTTTTATACAGGCTGTTGAAAAGTGCGTTTATTTTTTTTCTTGCGATTTATTTTTGATGATTGGGATTCAAAATTAATTTATTGTTACTTTTTTATAGTGTATTAGTACATTTTTCAATACTAATTAAAAAACTAAATTTGAAAAATGTACTAATTATCCATCATTCATCATCATTATCATCATCACCAACACTGTAATTACTAGGAGCCGTGGTTGGAAATTTTTGAAAAAACTTTGTTCAACAGCAACGTTTCTTTGAATCTGATAAAATATCGACACATATCTTAACTTTCATTTATTTTAAAATAGTATTTCCTTACTTCCTTTTTCAGTTTTTGTGTATTTTAGATACACAATCATTTCCATCCTGTATATTCTACTTTTAGTTGCATACGAAAAAAACTGGCACCCATGTTTTATCCCTGTTAATTTCGTTATAGATTCGATTCGGAAGGGTGCTACTGATGTGCCTTGTTTTGCTCTATGAGTCCAGTTCGGGAATATTGGGGTTTTTATTACTATTCTTTGTTTAGATGCATCAATAGAACGTAGTTTTTTTAATAAAAATATATTTGTCTGAAAAAAGAAACAAGGGTTGATAATGAGATTTAAAAAAAAATGTGCAACGAGACACAAGTCCAATCAGTATTATTAAATTCAATAAAAACTTACTCATAAAGCAAGTTAATCCAATAAGAACCTAAAAAAATGTGTGGGTAAGGGATTCCATAATCAACTTGTTACATAAAATCTTATTTGAAAAAACTTCTTACAAGAAATTGCCACGCAAAAAGTGTAATATTTTTTTAAGAACATTGTTTAAAAGTGTCGCCAAGCACACACAAGTGTGCGTGTGGGCACGAGAAAATACGCACACTTTCACATCGACCCTAGCGACACATAATGAAGGGAGGGCACCGTGATATAATGCAGTTTTTTATTGCTTACTCCTTATACCCACAAGTAAAAAAAACTCCACCATACACGCGTATTATACATTTTAACTATTAGTGTTTTTTTCTGTATGGGACGGGGAAGGGTTCGGACGAGGGCTGGAGGGTTAAGCCTGATAAAAAATTTACGTCGATTCGAGTTTCGCGAGGATGTTCGTTTAGATGAGACTTTTAAGGGTCACTGGAGTGCTTTTGTTGCATTTCATTCTATCTTTGAATTACTTTGGAGAACTCTGAACATTAGGTGAAACGTGCCAGCAGATGGTAATGTATGCCATCAAGGCAGACGCTCGGACGTCCAGTAGCTGTTGAATACACAATCGAAGCATTAATTTCATATCAAAATCAAAAGTTTAAGGCCAGAACAAAGAGTCTCTTCGATTATTATTCTAATTTAATTCCGCTCGGGATTCGTCTGTCGCCTGTGTTTTATCGTCAGGTAGCCTCCCGTTTCTTAGAAAAAAATATTTATATCTTTTTCTATTAGATATCCCATTGTTTGCGCGAGGGCACGTCAGCACGCGACAAAAGGAACATTAATTATAATATCCGATTAAAAAATGCCATTTAGCTACGCGAGAGACGTCCTTTGTTTGAGATGATTGAATTCAGAATTACTAACATTAGCCACCATCCCGGGGGAAAGTAAGCTGCATAAAAAGCAGTTGGTACCCAATGTTTGCGTAGGCAGCGGAGCAGCGGCGGGTGGCTCGCGGTTTTTTTCTTTATATGTTCGGTACTTGATTTCCGAATGCTGGGACTATAAAGATATCAGATTACACGGGAAAAGTGCTACTTCCAAGACACGGACAAAAACTATGGCCACCGAGAGACTGCCGAAATATGAGCATCCAATTCCATAAACCACATTGGTGGGAGGAAGCACACGAGTTATGTTCGTACGTGCTCGCACATAGTAATTAGATATTACGTTACCCAACTAATCGTAACTCGCACGGGTGTTGTTTTACCCAAAAGGGGGCATAAATCACGCGCGCGCTGCGATGGCAACACCGCGACACAATGAAAAAAAAAATAACAAAAAAAGAAACAATATCAAAGCGCGGAACAAAAGAAATTATACCAACGAGCGGATCCATAGCGAAAAAATCGTTATGATAATAAAATAAAATGGTTAAATAAAAAGCAGTTATAATAGCTGCTCAGAACAATATGTTGCGTTTACGCGTTGGAAATGAATCAACGTTTATTTAACTAGTCCCATCGTAAGATACGCTTTTTGACGTTTCTCGGAGAGCAGCTGCGAATTTTCGGATTAAATTCAGTCAGATGAAGTACTGCATTATAATGAGACCTTTTTGTTTCGCTTGTCCGCTTTTGTATTAACTAGTGTTATATTTATTTTGAAAACTTAGGGGTTGTATTTTACCAAATGATCGAAAGCAGCGATGTATGTGAGCCATGGGTCCTGATAGTGTGCAGCGGGGCCGGGCTGAGCCATATTTTTATAATAACGCCCCGGCCACAGATGCACTATTAATCTCGTACAAGATGCGTGGTTATTAAATCTCTGTGGAGCAGGACGGTGTCGTCCGACGTATTATTAATGGAAGTGTATCACGGGAGCCATTAGATACATAATTAACATTGATCGTCGACTAAAAAAACAACTCTCGAACGATCCCAAGGAGTCGCGAGATCAGCGTCACTCTCGCGACGAATAAAAACGTCATTAAAGATTGATTGCTGCGAGGAAGTATCATTAATATTATTCAATTAATAAAACGTAATTTTGCGAGGTGAAATGCGCACCCCGACGAGGAAAAAGCAATTAGTGGCTAGATTGCGATCCGTCAAAACAACTGCGTCGAGTGATGCTAAAAAAACGTTGAGGAGCATTCATTAAAGTAAAATTCGCGAGGGGTGAATATGTAAGGACTTTTTTGCATAAGACGGTGGCGCCCTCGATTTTGAGCTTTTTTTTACATTGAAAACAAACTATGTGGGCGCTCCGTAAGCGGTTTTCGTCACACTTGCACTTTGTTAGTGTTGACGAAGTTTTTTTTTTAATTGTGCTCGTAATGACTGTTGTTATGGTTTTATGGCGCAGTAATGAGCGGACTCGCCGCGACATTTGCATGTGATCGCGGGGAACTTTTTTGTCACTTTTGTTGATGAAGTTTTTTCGACGGTTTTTTTTTTTGCTAGATTGTTTATAGCGTGCGATACGGCTTTATTTAGAGTTTGTGGTTAAACATTTCAGTAGCTCCTTGTTTATGGCTGAGGGGTGTTTTATTGTTCTTTTTTTGAGTGTTTACTTTTAGTCGGATCATGTGAAATTAACACGATAGAGAAGGAAAGTTGCCACGATATAATCGCAAACTTGCAAAAGTTATGAAACTGTACGAAATTAATGAATTTTTTTGTCCATAAAGGGTGACCTGATGAAGATGTAGGTATTAAAATAAATTTATGGGTTAGGTAAGCTATCGAGCAGACATTTTAGCAACGAACCGATAATAAACGTCGACCGGGCTGACATGACGTGCCGGCAGCCCCGATTTGGTATTAGCAATCATTAAATTGGAAATTACGCTATATCGGCGATACACGGCTTTTCTTTTATAAATATCTCTCACGTGATGCCGGTGCCGCGTCGTGTCACGACCTTACTGAAACGATGGTAATATTCAAATAGCGATATAAAAAAGACAAGTTAGGTAGCATTTAAAAAGCTTGTTTGTTTAGCGACGAATCGCTTTTAGTCATGACACGGTGCACGGCGCATCCAAACCTCTGGATACGTGACAACTTTACGATGCAGTCGTCATAAACCCTCTACACAATGACATAAGGTACACATCGCGGACGCCCACCGACATAAATAAGTGCAGTTGTTGGTGGGATGAAAAATGAATGTGAATTATGAAAGGTCTCGAGAAAATGGGGATAGAAATGAGCTAACAGTTCGTTCGTACTGTGTCGCTTTCTAACAAGATGGACTCTGATAAGAAAATTAAGTAAGTAATGTTGATCTTCGCTAGAAATCGGTTATCGAGCTTACATTTGGACTGAATAAAATATGAATTGTTGGATTTAACTTTTAATACCAATAACTATGAGTACTTATTTATTTAGTTATGAAGTTGTTTGATAAACCGAGGACCTTTTTACAGCAAATCTTTGACTTAAATGAGGCGTTTTTATTACTTTTATTCTCACTAGAAACATTTTATATAATATAATATTAAATTCCGTATTTTTATGAGCTGTATAATATATGAAAGTTACATGTATGGCATTAAATCAAAATTAGTATTTTCAATAACAAGGCGCACGCGCACTGCACACAATAAAGTCACGCTGTTCAATGCCGTTTTAATATATAAAATTAATGTTTTTTCCAATAAATAACGAACGCCACATATAACTAAATACGTACATGAATATTCATATAAATCAATATTAAACTTTAACAATGCCCATTTATCGAATAGCAATTTATTTGCTTATTTATTGAAATTTGTTACGCATGTTAATATTTTTTAGTTAGCGAATGCGTCAGGCTAATTCTGTTTCTGTTCTGTTTAAGTTTTGATTGCAAGTGTGAGAGAGACGGCTGTATGTCCGGGGGCAGCTTCTAATGCAACTGATTTTGTCATACGAATGGAAGTCATTGATAGGATTTTTAATGGCCTTAAAAAATGGCGACAATGGCTCGCGGAGTTGATGCGACAGAATTATTTATTGCTGCTCGTAAATTGTAGTTTAAATTAAATCGATTCTAAATCCCAGTTTCTTTTATCGATACTGTAACTATAATGTTTCTCATAATTACTATAAATCAATTTTTTTAATGTGCTTGCAGCCTGTCAATTATTTTTATTACTTTGCGTTTGCGACGTTAACCACCAAGATTTGCTTATTTCAGCGTTATGTTACATAAGTATTCTAAATTCTTTGTACAATTCGCATTTCGTGTTCGAACAATGGCCTCTTTAAGGAAACAAAGAGGGCATCTATAAAAATCTCGGAAACACAAAAGAGTCCGAACTAAGCAACCACACTGCTCTGAGGTGCCAAAGACAATGATAATTGTTCCACGTGAAATATAGTGTTGCCACCGACAAAAGGAGTGTAAAAAAAAAAACATTTTTCATTGTAACGCTTCGGCCATTCACTACAGGTGGGGCGATGTGGGGTGGGCACGGACAAAGCTCCGTATCAATGGACGATACCAATATTTTTTTGCATATAAAAAGTTGTAGGTATAGAGTAAAGTTTCTCCATTAATTATTTCTAAAACGATGGTTGTGCAGGCGTGACAGACGAAGCCGGTAAGATTGATTAATGCTATAGGTTTAGAAAACGCGGTTGTTTCATGTATAACGTAGGCTTGCATATTTCCAAAACTCTACCTGTTATCATTTTAATCAAAGATTGCAACAAGTAACTCCATTGGAATAGAGAAAACGAAATTCATTGTACAAGAGTTAATAAAACGTGGTTTTATGACGTTTGTTCTGTACTTACATGAAGAAATCAAGATAAGTGTTATGCGAAATGTGTGCACCTACTTCAAACAGAGGGTTATCAGTTGGCATTATTTGTTAAAATCGGCAGCTGCGATGCGCAAGCGCACCGATGTGTAAATTTGATGCCAGTGACAAAAGCCGCCCTTGATGAGTGGGTAAATTAATAGCGATCGCAAAAAATATTGCAAAAAAAAATTCAGGTAGGTAATTTTGAAAACATGATCGCAATTAAAGTTAATATATTAAAGACACAAATTTGCTTTGCTAAACTGAAGTGATTCTCGGGAAGGGTTGAAATTAAAACGACACTGATGAAAACAGTACGATTAAGTACGTATTGCTTCAATAAAAAGTATTCCTCAGAGCCTCAGGTAAGATAAATAAATTAAAACAAAGTCAGGGTTGCGGTTCTTTAAAATTAAGACGCTGAATAAATGTCAGCCTTATAAAATTATTTAAAGGTCAAGAGTGGCTCGTGCTACGCAACAAAAGCTTTTTAGACCTAAAAGAATAGAGCCATAGAAGTTATTGCTTTTAGTCCACAAGTAATTTACAGCAGCCATACACTTAAGAAAGATCCACTCCAGGTCATATTTATGGAAAGCGCACAAAGACTACACAAAAGCTGTTTTGTTTACCGATTTAGATGAAAAAATCTTACAATAATCCAAAAAACAAAGAATTTACGTCACGGTTTTAAAATAAAAGGTGCCGTTTGTTAAGGGATTACGTCCCTCGAGATATGGGACCAGAGCAACAATTGTTATTAGACAATGCGTATGAGTTCAGGTAGCACACAATTTGCCAAATACGTCAACCTCGCAAAATTGAAGTCTGTTCCAATTTAATTCCTATGTCAAGGAAGTAAAGATCCCCACAGCATTCCATGAAATGAACATGACACGATTCTACGGTTTGGTTTCCGCGAAAATGTTGTCTTGGCTAGAACTTAAGAACTTCGCCGTTTTAATCTATCGCGAACGATATTGTGTTTAAGCAAAGTTTGCTTTGTTAGCTGTGATAATCCTGATTGTGAGGATATGAGGCAAGGAGTAGGACGACGAACGACAATATTTTACTAGACGATGAAACTCTGGGAGATTATTTTATGCAATATTGTCACGTATCTCAATAAGTGGTGTTTCCGTAACACTGTCTATATTTCTATAAGATGTATGTAGAGGACGCCCATCATTGGTTTAAGACAAAGCAAACAGGATGTTAGAATTAGTTCATAGATTCAAAAATCAATACTTCCCCCAGGATGACCAAATTCCGCGAAGGTATTTGAATAAGATAACGTTTGCTCAGAAGATGTTAGTTTTACATATCTCCTCCAAAGGACGTGTAAACAGCGGGCAATAAGCGGCCATATAAATTATAACCGAATATCGATCCTATCTCTTAAACCGGGGTAAAAATGGGAACAAACTATTGACGCGACTTCGGCAAACCGAGATAAAATAAATATTTTAGGGTGGGCTCGCCCTAAACAAACACATTCAGGATTTGCTGACCGTCGATATAGTTTCAATTTAATACGCCGAAATTTCATCACTTCGGTGTTTATTCAAAAACAAGCTTTATTTTAGGGGTAGAAGATTGAATATATTCTTAAGATTTTCTTTTGCTTTAATCTTAAAGTTGGGATTGAAGGATAGACCATAACGCTATCTGAGATGTTGTTTGCTAATCATTTTTTTAGGGGCCTGCGAAGTTAGGCACTTTTCTTTCGTCGTCTTAGGTGTTTTAATTTAGGAAATTGCCGGTGGTTTACTCAGTATCAGATAGTGGTGTGCTTAATGTGCACTAGAGCAAGGTTTAAAGCAGGGCGTGTAATTAATATTGAGAATCGATTGTGCGCTCGGGGCGGTGCGCAGTTATCGCGCGACTTATCAAAAGCCAGCAATATTTCTTCATTAACGACGTACCACGAGGTGCGAGCCGTCGTCTTAACATCTGCTATAGATTTAAGATGTTTTTCTGACTTAAATATAGCAGTTTCACGACGTGTTTGTGCTTTATTTTATTTGTAATATTCTGTCGTTATTTCCATGATGGTCGCGGAATAAAAGAAAACAGAGGATGTATCGTTGTTTATTATCCCGTCCATGTTGTTAATGTCAAGTGGGAGACGGCTTTGTGGTGCTCCTTCGTGATAGGTTCGAAGATTGTCATTGCTTGTGTGATTATCGTCTTAAAGATCTATAAACTCATTATTTCCGTCAAAAGTTTTAGCCATCAGCGTGTCTCTAATTTAAAATCATTTTCATTTTTCTCTCCATTAAAAACGTGACGATAGTTCTTTTCTTAACTTGAATCATTACTATGGGTTTTTTACCATCTACGTTTCCATACTATTGTTGTGTTCCATTGAAAGTATAACTTCAAATATTCTTACAATTACAATATTTTTTTGGATCTACCATTTAGGCCGCGTAATGTTACCGTTGCTCACTCACCTGTGACTTGATTTTAATTTCGGTGTGTTCTATATAAAATATACGTTTCTACACTAAATAGAAAGTAATTTCTAGGTAATAAATTAATAGGCTAAGCGTTGCCATACAACGTGGCAATGCCGCCAGCTCTTGAGTACATTATCAGTCGACAGCGATGCGGCGAAATTTTTCGACGCCATATTTTAGTTTGTTAATAGTTTTAGTCAGGTTAGGTTATTATATTCTAATTTTAATTGTGAATACGTCTAATAGTTCTAATGATAGAAAGTGAACTTTTTATTTTAATAATAAAGATATTTGAAAGTGAAAAAAAAGGCAATAAATTAATATTTCACGATACAATCACGAAACAATTAAAAATTTTGCTAGCCTAGTTTTGGATGTCCAAAACAAGCATACAAGTAAATTCCGGGTAGTGTTTTTTTATGAAACAGAAGGCCAAGTCGAAAGGCGATTTATCTAATAATATGACAGCATTCAACGAAGATAATTTTAACGAAAATTGTAAAGAGTATTGTGTTTCATAATTAATGAAGCAAAAGGCTTTCTCGGTAACAAAATATTCCCGATCTAAGTTTCGGATCGTCATTACTCGTCTCTTTGTGCGACATTCTTTTGCGCCCAGGTGTTCATATAATTACATTGGATGGCGATAGACAAGGATAGATAGATGACGAAGATGATATAAAAGAAAGAGACGAAGAATCGGCCCTTGCGTTGATTGATAACTGTGACAAAAACGTAGCAGATGAAAAATAATAATTATTAGATCTATTGTTAAAGGTGTATGAACTTCAACAGGGGTGACGAGGCGGCGAATATTTTAAGTTTGTAACAAACTGAAATATTTTCAACTTTCACCGCAGTTTATGGGATGAAAGTTGATCCGAAGTTTGTATAAATGATTGATTTGTTAGTTACATTTTCTTAGACCGTGGTATCAAAACAACTAAAATTCTATTTCATGTCCAGATTTCATACATGCAAGTGATTAATGGTAATTGTGAAAAAAAAAATACTCCTGGATATAAATGAACAAAAACGATATCAAAGCACGATGATCAAGCTAATCGACAACCCTGTATCGATGCATTTGCCGGCTGTGCAGTTTGCATTCAGTCAAGCTAGACAATAAGCTGCGAAGCGCGCGCGCAGGTAGATATAAAAACCAACATGCATTTACATTCCCCAAACTTAAACATTTGGATCCCCAACTTTATAGTTTATATCATAAGGTTGGTAATGTACAGAATGTTAAATTTTGGAAGTAAAATTATGTTTGTGCAGGTGTACTTATTTTTTTTTTATCTTTCATTAGCTAAGTTCGCGCTTTATGGATCACGATCGAGGGTAGACGGACGTGTCTTATTGTTTTGTCAAATACATGAGACATTTTGTCAATAAAAGCTGGGTCGTTTGGAGGCTTTGTTGCGTTTTACTTTACTTAAGTATACAAAACCAGAGCCCTTTGAAATTTGATGAGATTCTTAAATTGCCAATGTGTGTACAGCCTGATATATATTTTTTTATAACTTAGCCTCGTTTTTGTCTAGCCATTTAAATTGTAACACAAAAAATGCTTTCAGTTCTTAAGCGGTTATATATAATCAGATCATAAAATACTTTCTAGCTCAAGGACCAAAAGTCTATGGAATCTCATTTAGCTTTAACAAAGTCACTTTAAAATAAATCCAACGGTATTTTTATAACACGAAAAAATATATTAAAAAATACCCGATCTGAACAAAAGAAACATCGGTTTCCCGGAAATCATTTCGCGGTGGCTATAAAAGCCTCCAAACATAATTAATACGGGGCTCATTAAAAACTTTCCTGACAGCTTAAGTATGCGTCCTAATTAGCAAAAACGCAGATATTCTGCACTCACACGGTCTGCCTTAGACCTTTAATTATACGCCATTTTGGCCATTTTTATAATTATACATTTTAATTTAATTTATTGTTTCGTTTCAGTTTCAGAGGTCGTAATAAAGGTTGAGTCGTTGAAGAATTTAAAATGCTTATTATAATTGTAGACTCGAAAATTCTATGTGTATAAGCTTTAGGTCCAAAATGTTGAATTCGCAATTTAGGACTTAGAATCCCGTCATGATTAAGGAAATTCAAATAATTTTTATTAGAAATCAGAAGTAATTTATACAGCAATAAGGTAGCAAATCGAATGTCCAAATAGGACAGAATATCAAAGGCTCTGTCGGCATCCACAAAGCTACCAACAGCTAGTTACGGTTTGTTTAACAAATTATTGTTAATTATAGTTTGGGTAAGGCGAATTTTAATCTATGAGTTTTTGCTGTCCCCGTCCTCAACAAAAGATGTATTAAGTGCACAATGTATGGAACTGACAACCATTCTTTTGATATTTAGCTTCGAATACCGTTTACTAAATGAATTCTGTATAAGAAGAGCTAAATTTAAAGAACTGCGATACCAGTTAACACCCAAACCATAATTAGGCACATCTAATAAGCTTGGTTCTTTGGTTTGAACTTTCTTTGATGACGTACTTTGACATTTATCATTTGTTGAAGTATTTTCCTGTTGGCCTACATTCATAGCTGCTCAATTAAATCAATCGACAACTACACTATCTGCATTGAATTTATTTTTCTGTACTACAATTTCATACTTAGCTGCAGCTTTAAAATATGTATCACAACAACAAACTATCGATTCACAACGTTCATTTATTATTTGCCAAGTTTAATTACCTTCACTATTCGCGTTTATCTCACCAACCGATCTATATAAAATAAATCAATTTAATCTAATTAAAAGCATTACATGTTTTTTGTTCGATAACGAAACAACACGAGGTATTAGGAGATGAATCGTGAAGATTAGGAGGTGAGGTTGTATCAGCGGGTCACCGATCATATCTCCCGGCCGTACGTCAAACCGTCCATCCATGTCGTGTTCTATCAATTATTTATATAATCTAATTTAATTTAAGTCCCCTGACCTTTCTTTGCACTTGGTTTAGAACTTTAGAAAATATATCTGGAAACGTTCAGAACGTCTCAAGCAACTTTCATACGTCTTACTATATCACTGTAGGGATCAAACTTGGTTGCATTAGTCGGTTCTGTGCGCACGTTTCTAGTTCGGTATTGAAAATCATCGTCAACTGTAAGTAATGAATTACAAATATTATTTCTGCTTGATTCCGATTTGAATTTCAATACGGTTTGATGAACGGCGCGAGGTGGGACTGACGTATGGATATGTTGAGTTGGGTGATTTGTCTGTTTGGTTTCACTTTGTTTTAATGTAAAGCGTGAATTCGGTAGTTAAATAGGTTGTGTACGTGGTGCTAAGTGGTCGGTGGGCTGGGTGGCGGGCCGCTCGGCCTTGCACCGCGTCTCGCCACGCAGTCTACGACGGAAGTTTACGACCGAACGCCAGCCACTTTTATTGGCTACCTCACATCGAAGCCTCCTCGCAGCCTCCCATTCACTCCACAAGAAATATACTTTTTTATTGCTCTGTCACTCGGGTAATTTATTGACAATGAACACACGTGCATTTCTATTAATATTTTATGTCGTAAGAGTTTTTATGCGGCTGCGTCCGTCCGGGCCATTGTTGGGCCCCATCGGACAGTTTGTTTTATGTCCACTCTAGAGGTTCACTTAATTGTTGTACGAATTGGTCGTGATAGGTCGCTTCGACTGTGGCGCTGACATTTTAGTTCTATCTACTCGGATGATATTGAAAGTAATCGTCAATTTATGCAAAAGTGTTTGCGGGGTAATCTATAATAAAAATTTAAAAGGGCGCGTAATTATGCAAGTAAATAAGAAACTGATGGAATTTAGAATGACTTGAGCGATGAGATATTGAGGTTATTAATTCATTTATAGCGTTTTAATAGATGGGAATATTTAAAAGTTATTTATGGCTGGTCGTAGTGGTGTTTTAGTGCGTTAAATATGGACAAAGAAAGCGTTCGAGCTAATTGCAGGTTTTGAGTGTTAATCGAACGATCGGCTGACTGACAGTGGGACCATAAACAATCCTGCCTGTCGCCATAAAAGTCGTGTGCGGTTTTTCATCGTCTGACGCGCAGCCTTTTGGAATTATACCCCAAATAATGACAATTCTTATGCTGTCTGCAGGGCGATGTTCCATTGGTAATACGTCGTGTCGAAAAACGATACGTGAAAAATTCTTAGTGGCTCTTTTTAGGATTTAAATTTAATATTTAAACAGCATCTGACCTATTAAAAAAAAGTGTCAAGCAATATTATGAATCAACCAAAATAAAAGATTTCTCAACTGAGAGATCTTATTTCAGATACCTATAATATATTATTTAAACTTGACCACAAAAGTGGAATCCATTGGTACCAACCACTTTTATTGGTCTCGTTTTTATATTTTGAACTCAAAAGTTCTACATTTACCTATCCTTTTCCAAAATTTGCACAGCTCTACGTATCCCAAGATATCCATATACCCCATACAATGGACAACACCACCGCTTCCTCATAAATAATCCCGGACAAAGTACTCTCGGACGACCGCAGAATATGCGCTATATAATTAACAGTTATACCTTGAAGAGGCCCTAAATCTCGCGCATGCGCGGCAGAACAATGCGCGCGATGTTCGGCACCTAATGGACGCGTTGATTGAGCCCCCGCAATAATGTTGCTGGATGCGCAAGCGCAAGTGTGCGTTGTACGTGCGATACCGATGTGGGTGTGGTTTTGTAGCAGATAGGTGTACAGGTGTGAGGTAATTTGGGTAATGGAAGTTTATAGCTTCATTCGTTTTTAGTGGTAATAGATATGGGTTTGGTCCAAATTGTGACTCAGTTTTCTCGTATAACTGTAAAATGCAATTGTTATTGTGTCCAAAAAACCCTAAGATTGTGAAGTAAACAAATTAAGAATAATGCATTTAGGCCCTGTAACAGCAAAAAGTGGGGCAAAAGATAATTTAAACACCTCTACCCACCCTAAACGTAGTCAGATGCAAGATACACTTCGAGTAGCAAACTTACTTAATGTGGAAGTAGCTCGTACTTACCTGCAACAGAAATGTAAGATTAGAATCACATAAAATAAATCACGGCCAACTATTAAGCACCAAACAAATAGATAGAGGCCCATTTAAAGTAATTGTTGAAGTCCCACTTTATTAAGCAATAAACTTCGGAGTGGGCTTGGAAATTCCTGCAGCATACCAGATTGGATTGAGTCTTACTTTTAGAGGGAAAGAAAAGTGAAAATGAGCTATCGATGGAATACAAACGCGGTGAAGGGAGGGTGGTGGAGTGGGGAGCGAGGATGCGCAGGAGTCGCTGCGTTCCGATCCACACGTCGCGGGCGTCGCGAGAGCATTCCGACGTTTTTCAAAAAATTCCCGCACGCCGTCTCGCTCGTCTAATTGCACTTAATTTCTGCTTCGTGCCTGTTTAAATACGGCCCAGCAACGTTTAAAATTGCTATGGAGAGCACCGAAGACACGGGTAAAGTTCTGTTTCAATTGGCTGTGAAGTTCGATCGCCGATTACTTAAATGTTGCCTTTTTGCGAAATGGCGAGGAATTAGTAATTACACTTTTTTTTAAGAGGTTAGAGTTAAAATTCTGAAAATGTTGCGATTGAGTTGAAAATTGGGGGAGTTAAGTAAAAGTTTAGAAAAAATGGTCACATTCCTTAACTTGGCAAAAGCCAACACGAACAGTCGTTTATTGTCTAGTATTTTTATTGTTTTTGCACTTTTACAATGTGTGCCCGCCCCCAGCCTACCCTTAAGTGATATGCTCTAAACATACAAAACATATTTGACACTTTCTCAAAATCTAAAACATGAAGGTACCTACCTAATTTCCATCGAACGAAAAACTATCGAGTCCGTTTTATTTTTTATGATCTACGGCCGTAGAGCCGAGATTTTTTCACGAGACCCGATAGCACTGATTGGGAGCTAATTGTGGACCTCATAGTACGGTCACCCAAACATATACATACAAGAACTACGAATACCATCCTTACTGCTTTGAAATAAAGACACTGTCTTAGTCAAATGATTACTATGGACCTACGTTCCAATACTTACCAGCCACACTGGCCAAATGGAAATACCGCGAATCGCAATGATTGGCGTAAAGACGCTATTCAATTGTATGATTGGATTTTTTATTTCATGAACCTCGCTGATCATAGATAGTACTATAAATGACTACTGGTTTTTTTACACTTACAGTGTTAGCACACTGATGATTTGCTAGCGTGTTTCCAGCGAAGTGATTTGTGAACGTACTCTTTGCGGATGCGAAGTGAGCTCGCGCGTTTACGCGACGTGTTTTCCGCGTTTTCACAATATTGTACAATCGCTTGTCTCGCTCTATCTTGTACACTCACCGTCAATCGCTCTCGTTACACAAACGCAGCGAACACATTGCGCACACGTCGCGTGCTCACTACGCACACGCAGCGAGTGCGTTAATCAATTGCCTCGCTAGAAATACGCTCGCAAATCTCGCGTGTGATAAGGCCCTTAAGTAGCTATAGTGTATGTTTGTCAGAGCGTCAGAGCTTTGCACACGAAAAATCCTGATTAATTTTCAAACTAATAAAAGCTACATATCATCATGTAACGTCAAGAGAGCTTTTTCCTTTTGCAAATATCAATGCTGTGAAAGTAATAACGTCATGTAGACCAAGTAGTCTTTATTACATTTGACACTGGAGCTGATAGCTTGTCTCATTTAGCTTGTTAGCAGACGCATATCACTGAGACTTAACTGCGGACCGCTATTACATAGTAGCAATGCAACTTAAATCACACCCAATTTAAAAGCAACAAGAAAAACGAGTGATACGAGCGAAGAAAGCATGGGAAACAAGTAACGAGGCACACCTATTAAAGGGGCGAAGCGTAGAGAAATATCTCACGATCCTTACTCATTACAAATTATGAGCGCATTCCTATCAGACTCTATCAAACATGATGAAGGAAATGACTTTTCGAAGCATGATGCGACGCAATTAATAGTTATGATATAATTTCAACAAAAACTTGGCCGGAATAAATAACAAATTGCACGCTCGCTGGTGGTAAAAAAAACTCGTATGCGCCGTAATGACCACTCATTTCAGCCTTATGATCGTTATTGGAATATGACATTAATTAAATAAGTAGCCCAGATAACAATCTAAATATTGTAGGTTATTATCGTTTGACGATGTTAAACTTCTGAAGTTTTTATATCAAATAGCTCCATTACAGATGTCATTAGGTTCAGGTGATCAATTTGATTACGATCTCCGTTTTTCTTGTCTCATTTAAATTGAGCATGTTTAAAGACGACCGTGTGACTTTGTAAATTTTGTAAGGAACACGCAACAGGTATGCCTATCGGATAAGATCAGTGATCAAGCGAATGATAACATTACAATCGCTAAGAGCGTCACTCGATACCGATAACAACTCGAGATGAGCAAAAGAAACAATCACGCCGAAAGTTAAAGCCTGTTGCCTGTTGGGGCTCATCTGACACGACGTCGCACCTCAAAACAACCTTTGTGCTCTCGTTACCTCCGTAACGACCACCCGAAGAATAGGAACAGGAATTCCACAAGCGTGCGCCGATTAAACTCCTAGGTGAAAATAAAAGAGATTGTTTATAAAGCAAGAGCAGACGACATGACAATAGACGACGGTGATGGACCGAGACTCCTCGACGTGCGGCACACGACGATACGCATCGATCCAAAATCGTATTTACCACAAAAGATTTAGAGTTCATTAATTTTAAGACATGACCAAAACATGTGACTTTAAGAAGATGATTAGGAAAAGTGGGGGCGTGATGTGCAAGAGAGAGCGCGGACCGCGCGCGAGCGAGAGGTCCGACCGCCGAGGGTCACAGGCGTGATGTCAGGTCAGCCACTTTTGCACCTCGCCATAACAACGCGTCTCAAATTATTATGGACGTTTGATAAGTGTTGGGAGATTGCACAGTCTTGGTACTTTATGATGCTAATTAAGTGTTTACGTTACTAGCCGTAGTACATTGTTGACACTCGACGACGAGCGGCCGTGGAGGTTTGTTTGAGGAAACGTCACTCACACTCGACTGCAGTGCTTTCACTGGTCAAACGTTTACAAAGAGAGCATTGACATCTAAGTAAAGCATCGTGAAGAAAACAAGAACCTATCGTCCGGACGATATCTGTAGATACCACTCCGGTGATACGTTATCAAACGCTGAAGAATTTCATCTGAACCCCTGATAAGATAGCAACATCTCACGATTTATTTAGGCTAAGAAGCAACTTTAAAATAGCCATAATAAAATAATATTAGCGTAATAACGATTTACAGTAATAAAAACAGTTATGACTTTGGCCAATAAAGTTGGTGGATCTCTCGGCGTTTTAAAATAGCTGAAGATTAAGGGGTGGAAGACTTTAGCTGTCAGAATCTATACCGCCGCCTGCGCCGGTCTCTTAATGCGTCTTAATGTGTATTTTACGATTGTTACACAAGACGCGAGCAGTTTTACATCAGTTTAAGCGATGTCTATCTGGCGTTATTAAATCCTCTGATGTTCCGAAACATCAAATTATGAATGAGAAATAAATCAACAGGGGCGATCGTAAAATGCTTTATGTTTTTGCTCTGTTCGGTTGGTTCGATTACTCTCCCAAATTGCCCCAGATGTGGGCACGCGCAAAATCATAATGTTTTCATTCTGTCTGTATCGAAATTAAAAATAAAGTAATAGTCGATTTTGATGTTCCTTTCAGCAAGCGCTTCTGATTGAGCCTAAGATGCTATTGATCATAAAATTGAACGAACCAGATTGATTCTAATCTATCGATTGATGTTGTGTTCCGCGCGTAAAACTGGTGACGCAGAATGTTTAGCACAAATATTTACATGTGTTGAAGTTTTAAATGTAAAATGAAATAATAATATTGAATTTAAATAATTCATGAGTGAGTTATTTGTTGAAAAGATTTACCTATGCAATAAGGGGCAAAACTGGGATGAAATTCAGGGCCAAAGATTTCATTGGGCAGAAAATGGCATAACTTACGACATATTTAGAATGACCATCAGAAATTCTGCCTTGCAAATTGGTACCTGATTTAAATGTGCGCAAAAGCATAACAAAGTTATTATATTTTAAAGATAATGGTAGGAACCTTTTGATCGGTTATCATAGACGCATTACCACTTAATGAAACATTATGAATAGCTCACACATTAGGGTGCAGCTATGATAAATGCTTCGCAGATGACTGGCGGTAAGTCCCTTCGATTCCCGATTGGCATGACATTATAGAAAGTATCTGCAGCAGTCTACGGTCAGGGACATGCTATCAATCAATATTATGGAATATAAGTCAGGTGTGAAGGCGTTAGTGGCTTGGGATAGTAATGTGGATCAATTTGATATCAACTGTGATTTGATTATGTCTTCATGAATAGGAAACGCCAAACAGCTGGATTAAGGTGGGTTCCTATAACTTGAAACGAATCGTTTCGTATATCAATCGTAATTTTCTGTTGTGGCTTTAAAAGACTACTCTCAGAGACAGCCAAGATGTGAGACCGATGCAATAAAAGAAATACTAATGCAAATTTCAGATAATTAGGGTGATGTTTTCTCCTCCCCAAGTTAGAGTAAATCTGGTGACATTAAACGTTATACTTATTTATTTATTTGCACATTGACGATATTATTATATTATAAGTAGGTAATTACCTAGAAAAAAAAATATACCGTGTAAATCAAAGAATACTTTCATTAGGTATTCATTATTTTGCCCGCTAGTCAGTATTTCAGTAAGCTTACTTTGTTGTTCTCGGAATAAATTTATTTACTAATATAATACAGAGAGCCTTCTTTAAACTTTATAACAATTTTAATATACACAGTAACGTCTGATTTGAAATTCATCAGATTGATTAAGAGCCTCACATTACCATACCCAAGAAAAAAAATACTATCCCGACTCGGTTCTTTAAAACACACAAACAATTGAACGAACTCAGAAAAAAGCGGTGATCAAAACCTGAACTTATACAATGACAGCAGCATGTTGATTCAATCACAAAAAAACGGGAATTCGAACAAAAAACAACAATTAAATATCGAAGCCTCTCGGCCGCCCCAAGAAATATTTAGAATACGTTCCCGAAGACACAATTAATTTTTTTATTACTAAAAAGTTCCTACACGTGTCCAGGGATGTCGACTTTATTGGTTTAGTCCAATTAATGGCGTCTAATGTTCCCAGAAACTGACTCTATGACAATAAATTACAGATTTTCGTTTATTTGTGTTTTAAATTTCGAATCTGTTATTCAAATTTCTTCCAAAAAACCCCATTACTCATCATAAAAAATAAAATTGAGTTTCAAATTTATAAACTCGACTACAAAGATGTAAAATTGCGAGTTAATGATAACGAAAACAGTTTAACAGAAGTTATTACATTTCAAAGAGTTTTTCAATAAAAAGTAAATAGAGAATCGTTGAGATTTACGAATATGACTTTTCTATGGCTATTAAGGATCTTACACAATGGTAGTGATATTATCGTGGGTTTAATTTGCAAATGCTCTATCGATATAGCTGGCTGAGTGATTGAGACTGAGCGTACGGACGCATTGACAGTGCACCGCATTCTATGTAAAATATGAAAGAGTCTCGCTCCCGGTCGCCGATGCCGGACAAATGACCCTCCAGATGGATGTGGTACTCGTGTTGAGAGCTTAACTAGGAATAGGAATGTACATAAACTGTGTTCAGCGAGCGGGGATGGAATTACTGGACGCTTCCAATGGATTTGAGTCGGAGATTTTGTCGAGTAGGTAGAGATAGCTAGCTATGTAGAGCAACTGATAAGTAGTAAGTTACAAAATATTTATCAATCTGAGGCATTTATATGAATAAAGCAGTTTTATGAATTAAGAAATTAAACGTCAAAAAATATATAACAAGGATACCTATCTTTCAATAGGTACCCATATATAATGTGACAGGCAATTTAGATTATTCGGGTCCAACTTCCTGTAAGATCTGATCTAGTTTATATGTTCACTTATATTTGACTGTATCCGTGACTCGAGTCTACTCGATGTCCGGCTCATCCAAGTATTCTCACATCTGACACATTGGTCATTCCACACATGCATAAAACAAGCGGTGACCGCGGCCGGTGCCTACCACTGATTGAATTATGGTTGCACTACAACTGATTAATGCGACATCCACCACTGACGTACTATTGTCTGTTCCAATCTGCATCCACCAATAAGAGAGTAAAACGATCCCCGACCGGATCCGGAATGTGTAAGTATCAGCATTTTGTCTCTGTGTGTTCCATTTTGTACTTTGTTACGTTGGTAGTGTAAGGTTTTGGACGCACACATTTGCAATATTAAATTTAGAATCGTTTTTTGAAAATTGTATGCTTTGCTTTTTTTTATTCAAATGGAACGGTTAAATTCTACCTGGTAAGTTTGGTTACTTTTATAAGTATTAAATCACAATCGCAGATAAAAAAGTAATGCAATTATCAGTGGTTTTCTACGAAATACTATTCACCTAATCATACGAATCAATAAAATGTCACAAGTCTAAACAAGCCGTGGCGGACCTTTTCCTTAAACAAACAAAAATAAATGAAAATTCAAAGGCCAAAATATAAAACGATAAGAGGATTAGGTGGAACGGAGATGACATTGGAAATTAAGGCTGTTTTCTTTTGTAATTTTCCCCCATCTCACCCTCGGGTGGCGGGGAGATTGGGGTACGTTAAAAATGTATGTTTTCTCAAGTCCCCGGTCAGCGGGGAGGCTTCGCTCGGATAATTTTCAGGACATGTCGGTGTCCACACGCTTTATGACCTGAGACAAGCGGCGAAATCTAATTTTACGATATATGCCTCGCTAGATTGTTTGATTTTCTTTTCTTTGTAGATATTAACGTTATGAAAAGACTCGATAAATATATAAACAGAGGGAACTAAGGCATTTTAATTTTGATTATGATAATAAGAGCAGTGCCTTCTCACGTATTTAAGTAATTTGCAAAACGTGGCATTAACATAAGCCTAACTACCATAAACTATAATAAACGGCTGTATCTCAAATGGAACGCAAAGAAGCACGACAATGGCCGGTCTACACGGCGCGTTCCGAACGCCGTAATTAAAGCGATACGCGGACAAAAACGCGCGAGCGGTACGCGCGGTGTTTGCCCGACGCGCGTGTTTTTACCGCGCCAAAAACACGTCGCGCGAACGCTCCGACCTGCAATAAATTAGGCCGAGTGACGAAAGCCGACACCGACTCAATACCCGAAGGCGTTAAATAAAAACATTAAAGGCTGGTTGAAATAATCGACGGGAAAAAGCTATATTGGACCGATTTGGTGGCGACAAGGGCTCGGGAACGTGAGTGGATGCGCCTCGTTTCAATCTAGCGCTCGAAGAGTATTTTACGAGTATTTGTATTGGCTTTTACTTCTTTCAGACCTCGAGAAATGATAGTGTAAATATACGATTTCAGTTTGAGCTGATTGCGGGTATTAAGACATGTTCGTATTTACGAGGAGACGCTCAATCTGCTGTAACGTTTACGTGTGTGCTATCATAAACAAACATGCAAACTTTTCGAATCTGAGTATTTAAAGAAGCTTTCACTTTTCTATAACTAGATCGACCTTTATTATCAAAAGAGATCTTGGAAAACGATACAGTACAGAACTGCGCATGTACTTAGCGAAGTCTAAAACATAACAATAAGACAATTTGTGACGCAGCAGCATCTGATAATATCCGTGGTCTTGACAACTTACCTACGTAGGTATTTAACTACGCAAACAGAATCATTTAAAGTACCAACTGTTCATGAAGGGAGGGCGATGTACCTTTGACGTCAGAAAAACAGCGATTTGGTTAAGCGAAGCGACTTAATTGCAATATATAAAAATTAGATTGTTAATACCGTCTGCGTTGGTGATCATTTTTTATGAGTATCGTTTTTTTCCATTTTTGTTGCTGTCAACTTTCAGTCCAACGTAATGCGATTGTACTTATGTAGGTATATAAGTATTTTTCATGGAATGAGAGTTTCTTTCTTTCTTTCTTTCTTCTATGTCTACAGTGCTATATCATTCGTAGATCTTTGACAGTCGTTACGGGTAGTCAGAAACCCAAAAGTCTGACAACCAGTCTTACCAAGGGGTATCGTGTTACCCGGTAACTGGGTTCTGTAGGTCAGATAAGCAGTCGGTCCATGTAAAATATTGGTATTCAGATTGGAAGCCGACCTCAATGGGAAAATATATATATATATATATAAATATCGATGATCTAAACTTAGAAGGGTAGTCCACGGTACTTGCATGGCTATTTTTTCATAGAACCTTGTGGGTAATTTATAATACCTACCTAAGTATATAAAAGTGCCTTCTATAATACATAAAACGGTCGTGTTAACTTGATAGACACGATAATGGGTATTTAACAGATCAATAAATAAGAATTTGTTGTATTTAATAATAAACGCAAGTAAATACACTTAAAGTAGTTGTTTGTGACCTAGAATATGTATATACCACATATTTAAGTTAGGATATTATATTGGTATTTTTATTAATTAATTAGGTATAAGTTGTTAATTATTTACAGTCAGCACAAGAGATAAGTATCTGGATACTCATCTCTTTTGCTGACTGTACATAAAAAACAACCTAACCTAACGTAAGCTTAGGAAGAAACCGATGAATGTTTTCGAATGAAATTTAATTTGATAAATGACCAATTTGTTTTGTACTCATTTTATTTTATTTTATTCGAAAACATTCATCGGTTTCTTACTAAGCTTCAACTATATCCGGCGACCCTGCATACTTATCTTTTTTGCTGACTGTACATACTAACAAACTATTTAAATAATCGATAAGCACCCCTTTGTAGTAAAAAAAATTAACAGATTTTTTGTACCTACATATTTTCAATACTCTGCCAAAGAGTTTTAATGTTTCGCGACCCTAGGCAAAGAAAACTTAAGAATATCAGCCTTTGATTGTCTCACTGCAGAGCAAAGGCCTCCTCTCATAAATGATACAGAAAAGGAAGAAATATGATAATACGCCGTCAAGGCGGTTTATCTTTAGATTTTCATGTAAATATGTTACTGGCACAGGCCAATATGTGGAAACTGACTGACAGATGCACTGATTGGGCTCAGGAAGAACTCTGATGATCTTCTGCGAAAATCTGCATTTATATTAAATAGGTTCGTAATTGGCTAAAATGAAATTGTTTATTCTGTAAATAGGATTTCGTAATAATTTTTACACGTCATACAGGTAAAAAAAAAATAAGCCAGATGGAGTCGACATTTCCTATCTGACTGCCCTTGAGAAGAAACTGACAGGGATGATAAAATATTATACAGCCTCAACCACGGAAGATAGAAATAACATTTGGAAGCTACAATGTTATATTCCATAATTGAATTTGAATTTGAGAACATAGAGGTGGTCTATAGCAGGATTTTTCAAAATTGGATCCCTGGAACGAGGTATTGAAAGTTATATGCAAACGGTGTCGCGGGCAATAGCTACCAGAAACTTATACAAATATTTGAGGTTAATATTTATCTCCGCTTATTTCATGGGTGCGCTAGCGTCGACCTTCTAAGCACGTTCACAGTGACGTAGCCAGGAAAACGTAACGGGCAGCCATGTTGACGTGGAAATGTAAATATCTCGCTCTTTCCAACGTATCCGACAAATTTGCGTTTTAAATCTACAGCTTTCAATTCCAACGGTAACAGGTAAAGGTTCTAGAAAGTTCAGGAACATTATAATCACTGTTTAGGTATGATAGCACTTTATTGGATAGACTGAATAGGATTGGGGTGCTAGATAATTAGATGATTATTATAAATCAAAAACTGTAAAAAGTTGATTGCAGGCAATGTAGCGGGAACTGTTGAGGTTCTAGAACCATGGTTCCTAACCTGGAGGTAATTACCCCTGCGTGGGTAAAACTGGTATTCTCTGGTGATAATATAAAACAAGGATTAGACCAATAAGACCGAATCTAGTTCGCCAGTGCATTTCATGCTCTAGCTGTGTAATGTGATTGTAAGACCTTACTCAATATTTTTGTGAGTCAATTTGTATTTATATGTTCTCTAGCATTTGTAACATGAGGGGGGTGGGGGGTAAATTAGTTTCCCTAGCTAAGTCATAGAGATGACAAGATCGAAAAGGTTAGGAACCGCTGTTCTAGAAAGTTCGGTAATGATAATCACTTGTAGGGGGATGCGCCAAGTTGCCCGCGATATTCAGTGAATTTCGCGGACAACCTGGCGCTTCTCCCTTAAGGCATAAGGCTTGGTAATGTGTCATTTGCCGGGCTGTAGAGGACTTAGGTGTAAGATGAAAAGTAATGACAGTTCAAAGCTACAAAGTGGTAAAGAAAACTTAATTGGCTGCTACAATATTTGATTAGTCTTGAAAGAATAAATTTTATGGTAATATTATTCATCATCTGCCTAGCTTCTTCCCAACTATGTAGGGGTTGGCTTCCAGTCTAACCGGATGCAGCTGAATACCAGTATAAGGTAATATTATTATAAAGTATTAATTGACTCCTGCTGATGAGCCGAAACATAGGAATGAAGTTTATGGTAGAATAGCGGATTATCAATGACAATATTATCTTATCATCGAATATCAAGAAAACAAAAGCCCAATACTAAAGAAATCATCTTTTATAAATCTCCGATGAATACCACTAGTACAAGTAATACCAAATATTTTGTTTCAAATACCTATTTACATCAGTTTATAAGGCAAAAAGTCTTTTAAAAATCGGGAAGTATTGATCATTGCATTGCAAGATGTGTCGACAGCTCAAGCCGACATCACAGGTGGCCCAACCAGCCTCCATTCTCAGATTATTGTACTTCCTCTCTCAAAGAGGGGGAAGCGTTATGCATGACATATCTCAGCTCCCGTATTGATGTATGTATGTTACGTATACTTCACATCGGAATAATATTATATATTTTAATAATATGCTGAAGGAAGGGGACATTTCACACGTGCAAACTAGGTACTTACCTACTTACGATGTACTGAAATGTTCATTGAAACAAGTTGTTTTTCAACAATACAACGTTTTATGAATGTGATTTTTTGTTATTCACATGTGACAAAAGCGTCCTTTATACAACTCATTCAATTTGACGAAAACCGTGATACATATTTTTATAGAAAGAGTTTTAAAAATAGAACACAACCGTATTCTAGAAAGATTAAATACAATCTCGATTTAGGACTAGATTGGAGTAGGGATTAGAATGAAATCTGATGGTTTTTATTCGAGATTCATACTGAGCGTAAATCTAAAATAGGGATCTTAATCTTTCAGCATTGTTTTTTTTTTGTGTTGACTTTTCTTATCGATTATATTAAGTAGAGTTTATGAGCGAACTCAATACTTTGCCTGTATGAGTCAGAGCGGTACAGTCGTATACTGAAGTGATTCTGCTTTTAGCTAGAACATTCGGTGGTTTATGATTGAAGTAATGTAGCAGATAGTGATTTAATAATCATGAATATGAGATGTACTGGTATCGCTTGAGACTGTTGTAAATGTTCAGTGTATAAATAAACGATTTCTATTCATTGGCCCACTTTAGGTTGCCCTGTTTTGATAGGCACTGAAGTACTTTTTGGCTTGAGTATTCCAAAATTGTGAGAATCAAAAAGCTGACAAAATATTTTGAGTAGTGTTAATCTCAAAATTATGTACAAAGAAAATTCAGAAATACCTCTCCAAAATAAATACAAACAGTGAAATGATCTTTTTAATTTTACTCCTATCTAATATATATAATTATAAAGACAGAAGACTATGCATTTCAACTAAACGCTATAGAAAACGCAATCCAAAATAAACAGCTTAGACTCCACCATTTCAGCATCCACTTAAATAAGTACTATTCCTAAAAGGTTGGAAACGAAAAGGAATTAGTATTCGAAAATGCAATTTCGGTGCAACGCGAGAGCTGTCGTATCTACATAGGGGGCGGTCCGAAAGGGGTAGGGTGGGCCCGAGTACATATCCATCTTGTTAGGTATGCGCCCGGATGCGCCAGCTTCTACAAACACAATAAGAGCCTTCGTACCCCACTCTCCCCCTACCTCCTCTCTTATGGAAAACTTATTAGAGCGCGGGCCGCCGGGGAATCCTTTTTCCTTCGGTAAATATTTGAGGGAGAAATTAAAATTTGACAGCGGACGTTCTTACGAGTTACGAAGGACGATGGAGTCTATTCTATATGCTCGTACGTGATACTTGAGGCGTAAAATGAAATTTAGATTGAGTTTGGACAGTATTGCTTCTTAGCTCTTTGTGGATCGGAATACGTTTGGAGCTCGGTGTTTATGTTTACATTATTATTTATGCATGGTTTTCTAATGTTTGTTCTTTTTACTAATTATTTAGTTTCATAAGTTGTGAAAGGCGACTGGTCTACATACTCTCTTTAGCGGAAGAATACCTAAGTACATAGATAATAATAGTCTTTACATTTTTCAATAGCTATGTAATTACAACTACTGAAAGATTGAAAAAAGAAAATACATTTATGAATTTCATTTTTTAACCTGTGATTTTTGTTCACAGAATTAGGCAGTTTCGGATGGATATTTCAATGTTTATCTTTAAAACATAAGAGACGAAACGTAAGTGAGTAACACAGACCAACTGAAAATTAACCGTTTTTCAGGCATGGTAATCCTGGTGAACATTAGGTTTCCATAGGAACGGGTCGTATGCCTCAAAATAGGGCTTAACTGATTACATTTTCTTTCATCTTCAGTAAATTCTACACTCAAACTAAAATTTTCCTCTAATTCTCCCAAAAGCAGGAGCGCAATAAACAAACAGGGTGCGGTAAAAAACAATAATTCACACGTGAAACCAATGTAGTGAAAAATGAGAGAGGTGGTGAACGTGAGCCGAATAGGAACACCCTGTGTTACAAATGAGAACATTTGCGTTCTCTATACCGCCGCCATCTTGGAATTTGTCATTTTTTAATGGATTAGAAATCCTTTTTTTACTAGAATCTATGTGGACTGATGACTACTTGAAAAATACAAGAAATATGCTCATTGGAAGTATTCCCTCAATCTGCCAATCATTAATATCTAGCTAGAAGCAAAACAGGATAGCGATACACGAGACCATAGAGCATGGTAACCATGACAGAGAACTTTCAAGAACGCAACGTGAAATAAAAATAAAAAGAAAACACTGAATTTTGTGGCTTTTTTTCAATTTTCTATGGTTTAAGCAATGCTATAATTGGTTTATAACGTGCTATACACAATTGGATTACATTTCGGACATAAAACAGTTGGAGACAAAAGGATTACTCAGTAATTTCTTTGCATTGGCTTCCAAGTTATCTTTGAATCTCTCCTATTCCAAGATTACCCAAATCACAAAAAAGAAATTAGCTACATAAACTGAATCACAAAACCCAGCGAGATAAAACCTCGTCATTGTACCCCGTACAATCAACTTAGATGTTATATAAAAGCATTAAGGGGTAATGTCTTGGCAGTAATTAAAGACCGGGGGTAAAGAGGGGGTGGGGGGAGGTCGGAGGCTGCGCGGCTGGGCGTGGTTAACGCATGCGCAGAACTGTTTAATTACAGAGGAAACAACAGCTCATCGACGCCTCTCGTTCATTAGGCCGCTAACACATAGGAAGGGAAGGCTGTGAAAGTAAATACACCCTTAATTAGATAGCCTTAAGATCGGGAATGAGGAAGAAGCAGATTGCACTGTTAAGATATTTTGGAATTGAGGGTTAGAATTAGGAGGTTACTTGGGGAATGGATAGGTACATAAAACTTTTGTAAGAATTACTTTTTCTTTAGTTGCTATTCGTAGATGTAAGTATGTAATGTTTACAGCAAATGTTATAATCATAGGTATATTTACTTAAGAAAGTACAGAACCACTGAGAAAACCTCTTATCATTTCCATGGTGTTCTTAAAAGAACACTCCCCTAACGATATATGCATTGGAACATTAGAAGATACAGACGTAACATTCAAATGAAATGGGCTCGAAATTGTAGATAAGGGGGCTTTATGAACGAAATAAGAGTATGGGGGAATGGGGGGAAAGGGGGAGCGAGCCTTTCATATATGTGGAGGAATACGTGGCTTAATATGTCGGGGAACGGAGTGTTTTGATAATGTTGGCTTAATAAGCTTGCTATTGTACTGATCTGTACTGTTATTATGTAGGTGTTTTATGTAAAAAGGTACCTAACGATGTTTACTTACTTTTTAGGTGAAGTATGTGTGTACATTGACTACCTAAAAGCTTCATAAAGATCGTGTATTTAATAAAAAAGAGATTACTTGCCAAAATATGTTGGTACAAAAAAAATATGGAAAAGATACTGAATTTTGTTACTTATTAAACAGTGTCTTGTGGAAGTTTTCATAGGATTCCATTCAAAAATATGTAGGTTCTTAAAATATAGACTAGTACCGTCACACGGGGTGAATAGGAATGCAGGGGTGAATCGGTACGATACTTTAAAAGGGATTTTAACATTGAAATAATATAGTTTGTTGCCAACAAAGGCACTTAATCGTTAATTATAATACAGTTAACACATTAGAGTCCTTTTTAGCAACAAACTATATTATTTCAATTTTAAAATCCCTTTTAAAGTTTCGTCTCGATTCACCCCTGCATCCCTATTCACCCCGTTTGACGGCAATTGCCATGTTTGAAGAGAACCGGAAAGAAATCGTGTTAGACAAAGCCACTGCTGAGCCCCTAGTCCCAAATGAAAATGGAAAATTTACTGCTTAGTAACTGACTTTAATTTTAATAAGTATAATATAAATGTGTGTGTGCCTTTTTTATTATAATTTCAAGTAAAACTTTGAAAGAGTAAGACAAATAAGTCGTGACCTTTACGACTCTTTTGACCCTGATTGTCTTACATTTGCGAGTAACTACCTAATGTGACACATGTAAACGTCTGAAAGAGTAACTGGATTAATATTAGCTGGCATTTAATATTTGCTTATTATTCAAAAAAAAGACAAGATTTAAAAGACATAAAGGTTTTTAGACATAAGACTTTATTAAAAGCAAAACCTGAAGAAATTATATCAGAAAATGATGAGAAAATATTCAGTCCTTTTGAGATCTAATAAATACCTATATCTATGTACAAAAGACAGGAAATCACAAGGCAGTTATCTCAATGTTAGAATTAAAGCCAGAGTACTTAATTAGCAACCTAATTTCATTGAATTACGATACAATTATAATGTCTTGGCAAGGTAATCGTGATTGGCATCTTAATGGGAATAAGAAATTGTCCTGATTTGCGAATCTCGTCTTCAATATAATTAAATAACTGTTACTATGTTTGCTAAATTATACGGGCAGCGACCGTTACATAATTATTTTAATTATGTAAATATGCATGTACTTGTTTGTTAAAGTAATAAATAAAAATAATTTTGTTTTTAAAGTTAGAAAAATACTAAAGTGAAGTCAAATAATGGGATAAAAGAAATGTATCTGGCAGTAAACATTTTGGAAAAATTACGAATTAAAAACTATCTACGCGCAAACGTTCTTTTTTCAAAAACTGTACTTGGCTGTACACAAAATCCGACACATGAATTAGATACATTTTATTCAAACACAAGAACTTTTGTGTTAACTTTACGAGTCAATGTCTTTTATAACAATGTACAAAATCACGTGAACCACCATTCAATATCCAATGAAATACGTTTACAGTCAAAAGAGTACACCTTAAAATATACAGGTCGCTCGAAAAGTTTTAAAACGTTATTTTTATTGTTCGTGGGTAGTTGGGTACAGTGAAGGAGAAATGTCTTGGCATACCTAAATAGTATGATTTAAATAAAAAATGCGGGCACGCGACAAGGTGGTGGTGCCCAAGTAAATCGCTTCAGGAGCATGGCACGTACGTGGAGGGTGCATATATTTTTGATTTTGTTCTATGTTAGGCAAATTTTTTTGTACCTATTCTTTTTTTGTGAAGTATGGGGGAGTAATCCGGAGGTAATTGAAATGGCTATGTCAAATTTTTGTGCTGTTATGAGTTTTTATGTGATATTCTATTTCAATGTGCAATAAATAAGGTATGTTTCGCTTGACGACCGAATGATTTAAGTAGGTGAGTGGAAATCGATTTACATCAAAGTTTTCAGAAGAACGAAAGTTTTATATGCGCATTGAAATTGACGAACGATGATCATGTTTCAAGTAAATTAGACAGGCAATAAGCCGAAAAAGTGTAGGTGTACTTAAAATATTATAATGTAAATAAAGCAACATTACATATTTATAATATACTCCATTTTATATCGAAGTTTATCTTAAAAAGCTGGAAGATTGTTTATTTTTCTAAAAGAGGGTAAACAGGAGGTATATTACGAGGCTATCAGGTCTTGGTGGTGTGCCAAGTATAGAAATAACGTAATGAGTTTTAAAATTGGCAACTATCGTTAACTGTACTTTATGATATTAACAACATTTTGTGTGCGATTTATTTGGAGTGTATAGCAATATCGTTCTAAGTTTAAATTATGACTCGAACTATTATAACTTTCGGCACTTCATTTCAACTCTATTAGCCCTCAATATTTTCGGCATTGTACCACAATGAAGCGTATATTTTACTGAAAACCGTGCAATGAAGGTCAGCATATTATATCCGAAAGAGTTTCAATAACTTCAGCACCCGTTACGAAATAAACGAAAACAGTTTAAAAAAAAAAAACTTTATTTATTTAATATAGGCCAAAATCACAAAAGGTTTACTGAAGTCAAAATACTCCATGAAATTGCATGTATCACCGTACTCATGCCCAATTCATCACATAAATCAAAAACCAATATTCCTATCAGTCACTGCAACATACAAGCACAACAAATCCGTCCTCTATCCATGTTAAAACAACAACGACACATTTCCAAGGCCCGATAGGGGGAGGGGTGAAAGAGGGGGGTGAAACTACCCTGCATATATCCCTCCGTTCCTTCATTTATCTATGTGTCGCACCCGAATTAGGTACCTACACCCAGAGATGTTCGATCCCAAGATATGTATCTGGGTTGTAATTTTTCTTAACCATTTTAGTATTCAAGACACAAAATGTGGCCACGCGATATGCCTAATGCGATTTATATTTCACTGTTCGTATGTTACATTCGGGTAGGTTGGGTTGTGTGGAATGTTGTGTTGAAGGTATGTGGAGCGAATTTGTGTGGTTGTATTAAGATACCAGCAGTTTTGGTAATTTTTAGAACTTACCTTTCAAAAAAATTGGTGAGAAAAGGGTTGACTAATTTTTAACTTGAACAGAAGATATACCTACGAAGTTTTGACTTAAGTTATGGGTTTTAAAAGTCAAATATTTATTTTGTTTAGACCATTTACATAAGCTTTTGAAAGTCACTGAAAGATACTACTGTACCTGCCAAAAAGACATTCTGAAGAGAAAAGATAGGTAGGAACTAGGTTAGCGCTAAATCTACACCTGATTGAAGCAATAAGCTAGCGCCGAAGCTATTATAGGTTTTCAGCGCAGAAGTTTTCGTCATTCAGCTTGGCCGTGCGCTGGTCCAAACTAGCAATTTTGTAATCGATGAGCTTTTCATAATTGATATTTGGAATTACGCCTCACATTTTAAAACTATAATTGAGGATTTTATAGTCTTTGCAGAATACAAAGGAAAGGATATCTAAAGATCAAATTTCTTGAAGATAATGAATTTGATCTTATACTCAATTTTATCAATGTTTCTTAACTCTTAACGTATAACTCTCCCAAAGCAATCAAAACACCAATATCAGCGTATGTAGCACTTATGTAGGTAAGGAAAATCTTCGGAGGGAAAATGAAAAAAAGTCAATGATTGAACGTCATACCTATGGGAATAAATTTAGTGAGGGTGGTAAAGGGGGCGCCACGTGTCACCCAGTTGAATTGTCAATTTGATTCCACGAAAAGCACCTCCATTATTAAATATATATACGTTTAAAATATATATTTCTTACGAAACATCTGTAGGTACTAGCTTTATATTAAAGATTAAAGCAAATGTGGAATAGAAACTCTTTAGTTTTCCTTGGACAATGGTTTTTCTTGTCTCTGCTCTGAAATAATTACGCTTTACAAACTGTCCCCTTTATCTCTTCCCGGCCGTTTCCTATCCTCGTTTTGTCCCATTTATTCTGCCCGTTCAGATCTTGCACGTTCGTTTACTGTGTATGTGTAGGTACTAGGTATATTTTTGTATACTTGTGTATTTGTACCTCTTTCAGTGTTGCATGTCGCCGTAATTGCGTAGGTAGTTTGAAAATTTAAGGAAATACCTATGATTGGAAATGTTTAGTTGATAGCTTAATTGTTTGTTTTCACTGTAAATTCAGTATTTGGGACTAATTCCGGTCACTTGCTGTGTCATTGGGGAATTTCGCCCTTAGTCTTTTGCTTTACGATTTGTGAAATAAAATCATAATGATTTAAAGGCCTTTAAGTGAAAGACACTTGTTTTGCTAAACGGTTACCTTTACCTCAGCAGTGATAAAGAATCCTATTGCTTATTCATGACATATGCATAGTCCTTAACTACAGTATGATTATATTGCTAAATGTTACGACGTCGAGACACTTTTATATGGCTATTTTGACTGGAATTTTGCTCGTGCTTTTTCGAGTTACCACAAGTACCTACCTGTACCTACCTTCATGAAGGTCAATATGAGATTGTTAAAGATATTAAGTAAAGGAAACTCTTGAGGGTTATTTGAGAATTTTCATAATTCTGATTATTAGGAATTTATACACGATAGGGTCTAAAAACAATACCCTTGGTTTCTAATATTGTTTTCCAGCAACATCTAGGTACCTACTTAGTCATTTCAATGTAATAACAAAACGTAAGAGAAGCCTACTCACATATAAAATGAAAGTCTAATACAGATCAACAGAAAATTACTTGAGCATTATTCCCCTCATTTTATAGGTACCTATGTTATAAATAATTGGACTCCACGTCGCACTGGTAACAAGCACTCGTAAGTTCACCCGACTATTTTATCTTAATATGTTTACCTTCTTTCTCATAACTAAATTAATTTCGTGTTTCCATCGGCATTATTTATGAGTTCGAATAAGCAATAAACGTATACCGATAACATGTATTTGCTTACGGTCGTTAAGACCGTGGATTTATCTAAAAAGGAGAACAAAAATGTCCCGGGTTAACCCTGCGCCCGACGTCGTAAAAGACCCAAGAAGTACTGCGGCCGGAGACGCAACAAAAATACTTTATTTATATGCTAATGTAATTTATATGACGCTTAATGTCTCGTGGCTGGTAACGCACGATTCTGTTCCATTATTTCAGTACGTATCGGTTTCATGATAGCGACTGTATTCCAAAGCCAGTAAGGTGGTGTTTAGCGTGCGCCAAGTGTCGTGTGTGTCGATGCGATTATGAATGCGCGGTAGGAGGCAGCTTCCAACCCAGCTTCCTCCAGGGGTGGGGGGAGGGAGCACTCTGGGTGAATCAATAAAAATACGCGAGAAAAGCGTTGATTATACAACGGGAATTCGGTAGGAAACTGCTCTTTCAATAATGCCCGCCTACTACGAGACGTAAATTGAAATAAAGAAACGTTTACAGGCTTACCAAAGTGACATATTGAAAAGTACGTAGAATTCTGTTTATATTACATATTATGGCGCTGAAAGACAGTTCTGATTCTTTATCTCAGCTCTCATGTTGTCACTACACTAGATCTTTATTTATATTGAGAAAACATTAACTAGAAAAGTAAGCTTTGTCCACGCGTACAGCCAACAACAAAAACAGGTTCGAAAACTCCTGCAACAACTTCAGCCACTGTCCGTATCTGTACGCATCTCATTTGGCCATATTTGTAAATGATAAGGAGTTACGTGCATTAGACATTCAAATTAGACTAAAACAAACGATACCGGGCGAGTGATGGACATTCCATCTGCGTATTGTATGGTATTTGCATAAAAATCCTTCGGTTCCGAGTTTCCGACCGGTGGACGTTGCCGCTTGAAATGCAGATTTTGTATCGCAATGAGATAAATACGGTCGAACAAATATAAAGTTTAAACCAAAGTATTGGTGGAGTGAATAACTTGACATTGTGGGCTGTCTTTAGATTGTGACTTCGGGAAATGACTGGATTTTAGTCGCATAGGTTTTGTTAACGTCTAAAAAATAATGCACTGAAATAATGTGCTGGTATTGCTAAGTATAAGCTGACCGATGAGGTTCAACTAGATTGGAGTCTTCGTAGCAATTTGCATTGTAAACCATAGACTACCAAACCGCCCTGAAAATACATATAATTGTAAAAGTGTATATTTTAACAGCTTTTATCTCAAATATTCAGAAATAAACTTTTGGTATTTTTCTTTATAACTCATGCCAACATTATCAATTTAATAAATTATACAGCTTTACTTGATATGAATTTTTAAAATACAAGACCCTGTACATAATTTTATTATAAAAACGTGAATGAATTCAAATCCGAGTGAATCAAAAGATGGCGTCTTTTCGAGCGGTGACCGTAACCCGCCCACTGCGCGCGCGCCTTATTCCAACATACCTAACGCGATAAATACCTAATTGTAACATAAACACACTAAATAAAGACTTCACAACACATGACAGTCTCCAAAAACCTTTTATGAAAACCTGTGAATCAAATAATAAATGAGGTTGACTTTTTAAAACGCAAATTGAATACGGTGACATTGTTTTAAGGATAATTACCCCAAAATTGTATGCATTTATTCGATGCAGGGACGTAAATATAGGCAAATATGAAAATGAAAGTAAAAAGGTATTGAAAAACTGTTAAGAGTCTATAGAAATGTCTCGTTTTAATTCACCTGCGGTAATTTATCGCGCACATTAATTTGTGGTATTACTCGCCCATGGTCTGCCAAAGCGGTGAAGTGTTAATATATACGTAAGAAGTGACGCCTCGATAGCTTTTTTTTTTAAAAGAATTCACTGTAATTTAATAAAATACCTTTATGTTGCGACTTGTTTTAAATGCTACGGAATTTGAGCAAACAGGCCAAGTGGCCCAATAATTTATTGTTGCAGTATAATATCCTGAACATAATATAAAATAAATAAATGTGTAAACAGTATCATAGGTCAATTTATTTTCATTCCAATTGATATTAATATGCCCACCTAGTGAGATGTATCTAATAAGTGGCTTAATTTTGCCATATTTCAGAATCTCGACTTTATACATCTATCCAAGTTTCCTCAGGTACCGGAAACATTCGCATTCCTTTATCATTAAAACACACCTGTGCTAAGAATAAACAAATTGATGATACATTTTTACAACAGTTCAATTACATCGCGGCCGCAACATTTTACAACCGAACTGAATGAACAAAAGCCGAGCCCACTGATATAAATGTGGTATCATAACATACCTCCCAATACGACTCCAATGCCGAGCAGACCTTCTCATTTCCCTTAGTAAAAAAAGAACTTTAATATTTGCAGCACGGCGAATTTAAGGAGCTATAAATTTTTGTCATTAGGCTAATAATAAGAGTTGAAGTGGTGTCGCGGGAACAGGATGTTATAATGTCTTTTGTTCGACTCTTCGTAATTCGCATACCAATGATCTCAGACTCGTATACCTACCTACATTTTTTCCGACTGCAGGATCATCCAGCGGTTTAATAAGGCCTTTTTTTCATTACGCTATAAAACAAGATACTTAGCAGCACATGCGATACTTTTGAATTTTAAATTGTATCGTTAAATATCGCGTGTGCAAACAAGATATTTACC
Organism: Dryobotodes eremita; assembly: GCA_917490735.1. Taxonomy (NCBI): domain Eukaryota; kingdom Metazoa; phylum Arthropoda; class Insecta; order Lepidoptera; family Noctuidae; genus Dryobotodes; species Dryobotodes eremita. Next base: position 9,604,101 of record OU823261.1, read on the forward strand.
CAGTTCATATACCTTGTTTTATGGAGTGAGATATAAACACGACTTGTTGGCAACTCTAATTAAGGATTTCATCTTAATGACGGTTTGATCGACAAAGAAGTGTGATGTGCCAAGACGGGGTGTAACTAATTGAGAGTTCAGTCACACTAGTATCTGGTTCGATATTCGACGAGACATCCGCGAAGGTTGACGCGGAAGATTGAGTTGTTTGCTATAAAGTGGAACGTGCAGTACAATAATGGAGGTACACGGTTGTAGGGCTCAATGATGGCTAGCATTACGGTGTGAGTCCACACGTTAATGCTTCACCGGGAACTTGAAACCCATCATTACGTATTAGCATAACCGCGCCAAACAAAAAGCTGGCAAAACGGCAGAAACGCGCGGCGTAAGACGGCGTAGAGAATCGTAACGACACTCGAGGGAAAGTCCCACACAGCCACTGATTTATAGTCGCGTCTGATAACTTATTTGATCACTTTATGATGGCGAAAACTGCTAGGAAAGCTCATAAGGCACGCCGATTCAAATCGCGTGGATTAAGGCGGATATATCGCGGACAGAGTTACATGCGTGGCGAAACGATGCACTCCCGCATCTTCATAACGGTATAGAAATCACATAACGACCGTGCATACGACACAACAGCAAATTAAAGTAGTCAAAGGTAAACGACTTTTTAACATGTCACTTATGTATGTATTATGACAAATCAAGCTATAAGTAATGAATCGATGCCAAGTGTAAAGAACCCATTCAAAGATCCCACATGACTCATTTAAACGTAAAAATAGCATTATAAATTTTAACAGCAGTTGGACATAGGACACGTTTATAATAAGAATAAGTTTATTTAAATAAAATGTAGGAATTAGCATGCCAGTGTGCGCGCGGATCTTTCCATTGTTTTCGCTAAATGACATCAAAGTTGTGGCGGCGATGTGTATTTAGCATGTGAAATAAAAATTGTTTGCTGTTCTTAGAAAAATGTAGGAGTTAACAGGTGTACCCGACGCTCCTTCCATAGGATGACGCGCCTTAAATATACTAACTTTTCCTTTTAGGATTCAATTTGTCCCCAACGACCTGGATGCTTGATAAAAATGGCATTCAATCGACTTATTGAATCGCGAACAAAGGTAATATCCTCTCGAACAGCATCGTGATGCAAATTAACAATATTCTAATTTAATCTACAGACATTTCCATTAAGAGAAGGCTTTAATAAATCCAAGTCTCGATTTCAAAGTGTTACCATATTTAGGGTGCAACAAATGATTCAAATAATTTAAAGCAAGCATTAAAAAAAATCTTTCGTACCATAGTGTGTGTGTATGTGTGCGTAATAAATAAATAATTATACCTACTCATACTATTAGGTAATGGCATCATGGAACAGTACATGAAACAAAAACATTAAAAATTAAGATATCATTCAGTTAACACCTAAATATCTAAACATATAGATAAAAATTATAATAATAATTCATGAAGCTCCAGAGACTTATCAAACAAATAAACATATGTAGATGGTGTGTGAGTCCCGGCCACATTAGAATATCAAATAAGTAAGCGAAGCTCCACAACATGACGTGGATCCCATCAATCAAAATATTTCTTCAAACATATCTAATTTTCTTAACAAAAACTCAATTACGAACACACGAGAAAAGTTTTTCTATTAAGGGTTACACGTGGACGATTATGAAAGTTTAATCAGCTCTGTATTCTGTGTTTACGTGATATTTCGCAAGCTCCCCAATGCTATGTAGATCACAAGGACTTATGGTAATCCACCTCATGTACTTGAGCATTCCGATAAACTGCGCCTGAATACTTTGTTTATCAGTGTACGTGAAAAATCCGTTAAAGGTATCACGTTGTCAGAACAAAAAGGTCGTCGTGAAAAAACACAAAATTGACGGAAAAGAGTAAAAAATCAGGGTGATATTAAAATAAACGAGACATGCGTGGCCGGTGCGCGGACTGCGCGGGCGCGCTGTTTGGGTTACAGTCACGTTCGACGGTAATGACAAATTCGCGACCATTGTTGCTGTTGACTGAGGATTTTTTCAACGTTCAAGGTTTTCATTTTGAGTAACAATACGAACGTGCCAATAGCACATTTTATAGGAATTAATTATGCAAAAAAATGTTTTATAAAGAGTTTATCGGCGCCGAGATTGTGGCGAGGTCGTGGCTCAGACAATGAATTAATTTCCAATTACATTTCTAGCTTGGGTCAGAAGTGAAATCTGTTATCACGGTTCGCACTCGCCCTCAAACCATGGATGCGTGTAATTACGATAAATACGCCAATTAAACGTTAGCTCGAACCTACGGCTATTAGCGGAGAGACGTTCGGACCCACTGTTATTAAAGCGCCACTGTTGTCCCACTTTGTAAGCGAACTCAGTCGAACACAAAGCCGCTAAGGAAATTGCTTTTCTAGACAAAAGTTTGTCGAAGCTTGTTCTACGCTTTAGAATTTTACCAGGTTATCCGTCAGTGCCAAACGACTATGGAGCTATTTACGAAGTTTTCAGTGGTTTTTAATCCAGGCCAATTCAGTTGGCCCAGTATCCAAAAGAAAAGTTCAATTAAACTAGCTTCATTAAACATTCATTTCTAGAAAGCCCGAATATATTTAAAAAAAACGCAATACATCGCATAATAAATCCTGAACGTTTTGAATTACTCAGTCAGCAGTTGATTTGAGGTTGCGAGCATTAATTACAGCGACACGCAGGCACATTAGTCTGCTCATTAAGTGAGTAGATAAGGCCACGTTCACACCAAACGTATAGAGGAAAGTATCCAAATAAATGGAATAGTATTCCTAATAGGGAATACCGGCATTTCTCTAAAACAACCCCTACACGCAATAGTCTTCCAACACTATACGCGTGTACAGATTTCAACTTTTAAGTCCAGCGAGTGCTATATCCGCGGTGAGACTGTTTTGTATTGTCGCTGTCAGGAAACTTTTTATGGTACGTAAAAATTAAGTATTTTGCGTAATGTCATTGGAAATAGCATTGTATTTATTACATCTATGCATTGTTTAAATGTTTGATGGAAAGTATAAGAGGTTTTTTATTTTATTGTTTTGTTTAGTATAAAACTTAGCTTTAGGTTAGAACATAGGTTTATATTACTTAGAAATTCCAAATCTGGACAGCTCGTGGTGTCCAAATATGGGCCATGCCATATTTGTATTTCAACTTACAAAAATCACCTCGTTGAAAAAGGTAAGAAGAAAGAAGAAAAATAAAATAGATTGAGAAAGGCTAAGAATAAAAAACAGAATGAAAAGAAAACGAAAAGCAAACAACTAAAGCAGAAAACCAAGGTTAAGAATAACCTGAAAAATAAGATGGTACTGTTTGACACAGTCGGTGAGCCAGATGCCTTGATAGTAAATGAAACTCTTGACTCAGAAAATGCAGAGTGTATTTTCTGTCATAGGCTGTTTGCTGAAGATACTCGAGGAGAAACCTGGATCAAACGCCTCGTCTACGAACTCTGGGTACATAATGATTGTGCTGGTGCAGAATTCGACCCCCAGAATTTGCGATTATTGCAAGCAGTTTAAGTTCCATTTTATATTTGACCAAAGTTCCTAAAGTATGTCATAGAAATGAAGGTTGATTTTTGATAGTTTTTGTAGTATTCCATATTTGGGGTACCAATTCTATATTTAGATACCTTTGTTTATTTTGTTTTAGAGAAATGGTAGTACTTATAATTCATCAATATAATAGAAGACTGTTACTATGTAAAGCGAAAATGGATATCTGTTGGTAATTACGATTAAAACGTTTTGATTTTTAAAATTTGACTATTTTATGCGTAAAAAATAAAACTGTATTCCATATTTGGTTACTTTCCTCTAGTCTTCCGTAGACTAGTACTGAACAGATTTTGAAGCTCACAAGCTTCAAAATGTATAAAAGAACAACTTCAGCCTCCGACTGTCAGTTGTTTTTGATACATTTTCAAAGGTGACGGCCGACTATAGGTTTGGTGTGTACGTGGCCTAATGGTTGTGCAAACAATGAAGTGATGGGGGAATCACGCGACGGTGACTTGCACGGACGACCGTGTTCTTGAACACTTATGTGGTACCGCATCCGCTTTCGAAAGTGAAAAATTAACATGCGCAATTATTTTGTAATTAACAAAACGGCCGATGAATTAGTTTGGCGGCCAAGTGTGAGAAATTGTGTTTGCGGGCGAATGTTTTTAGAATGCAGCTGCTGTTGGAGCTTATTAAGAATTTTAATTACAAAAATATTTACGTACAAAATTTATTGTGCTCTCAAACATTAATTATTTTATGATGAATATCGAATAGATTGCCTAATTCGTTACAATATTTGTTTATGGAATATTTAATTAAAATTATAGTGTCAATTTATTGCAGAATAACGCAGCAGCTCCATTAATTACAGCTTGCAAATTATTGCTAATTTGACCTCCTAACCAATAATTACACCGTCAACGGTTTATATGGCAGGTACTGTACGCGTGCTTTGTTTACATTGTAACATCGTTTGTTTTACAAAAACATCGAGAAAATTCCATGCAGATTTTTGTTTATTTTTTTTTCCACGATTGATAACATTACCGCTCACAGTATGCAAGGAATAAAGCTTGACCAAAGCAATATATTCATTGAGTAACAACCATAGAAATACTTATAAAAAACAGTATCTATGGTAACAACATAAAACTTATAAATCAATGTTATTATATTATGTTTATAGCCGTTACTGACAATAAAGTCGTAGGCGAGCTTGATTCTAAGAAAATGTTTATGTTCTATTGTATTTTTAATTTATTTATTATGTAAATGTAAATAAAATCATTGGGCGTGTTGGTTTTTTAATAAAAAATGTACAATGCTCTATATTGTTGTTTGATTTTACCTATCATTTTTATGTATGTTCATGAGATTGTAGCCAACAAATATCAAGACCGTGGAAATTCATCATCTTGGTGCAAAGATTTGTTATCGTGGAAATCAAGTTTTATAAATGCTATTTTTATTTTCCTCTTCAGATTTCTTAATACTTTTAAAATGTTTTTATTGAATAACTAGCTAATGCCTGGCATGCGGTGCAATGCCTTTTTTTTGGGAACTGCTCCGGCGCGCACACAACAACTTACCAAAGTTTCATCACAATCGGTCGAGCTATTTTTGAGATTTTACGAGACTAACGCACGGCAATTTTATTTTTTTATATACCTATAGAAGATACGTTAACTTAAAGTACTTTACAAGACTATGCAAAAATGTTTAATTAAGTCGAATGTTACATTCGTGTTGAATCTATTACCTATTTTGATACTTCAGACAATTCGCTAGAAATTCAGTAACTACAATCAATTTCCCTAAATCGATTTTCAAGACAAGTACATAATATTTCTAGATTTTCAAATCGATTCCGAAAAGGGATCGATCTTGAAAACCGAACCGATCTTGAGTCGGACTTGAAAATGATAGAGTGGGTTTGAAATAAACCCACTCTATCATTTTCAAGTCCGGCTCCACACAAAATATTTTTAAACAACAGCTAAGTTGTCCGTAATCGCTAGTTAAAGTAATGAAAGGGTGGTGTAATCCGGCTGTCGTGGGCACGGATCGTGCTCGTCGGGAAACACCTGATAATTAGTTAGCTTCGCAGGTGCTTACATTCTGTCTAGATTCTAGCTGCTGAGCTGGGAAACTCGGAGTGTGTGATTATCAGGTCATGTGGGAATACTAGGAAGAGGAGATTTGCGTGAGTTTTTGTGCTTGTACGTTTGTATATTGTGTGTGTTGTGTTGAATTTCAGAAGTACGGTAATCTACTCATTTTAAAAAGAAAATAGAAGTATAATCAGCCTATAATGTTCCCACTGCTGGGCCACAGGCCTCTAGATGAGAGGGGAAGGGCCATAATCTACCACGCGGGCCCATGCAGTGCGGGTTGGTATATGTCACAAGTTTTCGAATTTTTGGTTCTAGGACATGGCGGTTTCCTCACGATGTTTTCCTTCACCGTTTTGAGAGCAGTGGTGATGAAATAATTTACACAAAGTAAAGCGCCTGTCTGGGTTCAAACCTACGACCTACAACTCGTAAGTCGCAGCCGTTAACAGTAGGCCATCACGGCTCTCAAATAAAAGTGAAAGTGTAAAATAGAAGTGAAAAACAATATTCATTAACCCCTAACGTTGCCTAAAGTTAACACAAGCTTAAACGGCAAAAATGAGTGGTTAAATGGACGCTAATCATTACTTAACTTTAACCAACGTTCATAATTATGCTAAGGGGTTAGTCCTTCGGACTTGAAAGAATATTCAAGTGACAGAAAACACTGACTAAACACCACCCCCTTTATAACACGCCCTTATGACGTCACTAGCTGTTAGATCTACTTCTACGCATAATAGCCCGCTTAGTTAAATGAAAATAAATTAATAAGTTTTTGGATGTTCACAAGCTTTTACCAGTGACCATAAGAGTAACCAAAAAGCAAACATCTCCTTGATGTTTACTACTGCATCCTGATATTGAATTGGTCTAATTTCTCCAATGCTTTATTACTTAATTTCTAAAGTAAGCTGATATTCTCTGATAACAAAATAACACGAAAAACTTTAATTTCGGAAGTCGGTGCCTTTGGTTCTGTATTTTCGTTTTTTGTCACCGACTTCCGAAATTAAAGTTACTAAATTTTTCACTTTGTAGTAGTTTTTTGGAAGTCGGTTGTTTTTTTTTTTGTAAAAAAGTTTTATTTTTCACTTTTTAGTTGTAGTACCCACCACACAAATTCGTATATTACTACTTGATATGTAAATAACAGTGACAGGAAGTTATTATAACATCATCAATATAAATACTAAGTGGAAAAAATACGCATTATTAAGGATAACTCTAAAAGTTCTGGTCAGATCTTGATCAAATTTATATGGGACCGCATGAAAAGCACCAGCTTTTAAATAAAAAATAATCATTCAAATCGGTTCACCTAAAAAAAAAGTTCTGAGGTAACACATAAAAAAAAATACTGTCGAATTGAGAACCTCCTCGTGTTTTGAAGTCAGTTAACAAAATAACACTAATATCGTCATTGTCCACTAAATCACACGGTTGCCGAGGACAAAAAGCGTTATCAAAGACAATTCCCTTTAATTAAAACTAAAGTTAAGACTTACAGTGACACATGAAGTGGTCATGAATAAAGAAACTTACGAGGGGCACTTTGATTTGATACACTTATTGTGAAGCCCATTGCTTTGCAAAGAACTGGTTCTAAGGACAAAAGGGCCCTTATAATGAGGCCAGCATATTGTATGAAGAGCCCTCAGAATCAGGTCCGATACTCTACAATATGCTTTTTTATAATGGGAGCGAAATTTTTGAGACTCGTTACACTTCGGTGCTCGCTCAAGATCGTGTTTAACTGTTGGATTTTCTTTGTGTGTGACTGTTTTATTTAAGAAATGTGCAGTTTGCTTATGATGCTCGTGGAATCAAATTTTGGGATGGTACCACAATTTTGTTACATAACTTAAATGGTAGAAGTATAATAGGTAATGATAGGTTTGATTTGAAAAAACAGACGATTTGTAAAAATTTCGCCGTGAAAAGTTACGTGAAGTGAGGTCGAAGTGAGCTGTCATTAGTGTTACTCCCTAGCATCAGGTGGAATGATACCTCACTTCAACTAATTTTTAAAAGAAATAACCGGCAGATGATTGCGATTAAACAGTGCCCTTTAGAAAAATCGAGCAAGTTACAGATAGCGACAAAGCACTAACAATTTGGTGTTACAGTTGTGGCGACAAATCCGGAGTAAAATCGAGTTTAACGACTTCAGCTATAAAACAATAACTTGAAATGGAAGATATTATTCTTTTCTCAAACATGCTTGGAAATTCGAGCATTATTTTGACAACCTTCTTTGACATAAATCGAAAATGCTGTACTGGTTAAATACATGCGAGCAGCGGCCGGCAATGTTAGTATGAAAATCTATATCTGTTTAGCGGCTGAATAAATTAGTATGAAAACCTATGAAAACTCATAATCTGTCGTGTAATTAAAAAATGGAACGAACTTTTTGCTTCGAGCCATGGCAACCAAGGAGATAACTTATCAAAGATTTTATTTAAATCTCGAACTGGCTTATGAAAATAGAGCTGTTTAAAGTGAAAAAGAAAATAAATGAACATATTGAAGCGAGAAAAGTTATCATTGTTCATCATTGATTCTGAAATTTATAATTAATTTACATAGTTTGAATTTCCGCGCATTATTTGAGAAAAGTACTGTACAAGCCTTGGCCGCAACCTAGCATTGATGGACTCACGCATGTGTGCCTCTGCTTCGCCTCGGCCCACATTTTCACGTTCGTCCATCAAAGCCTCTGTTGTCGGCCGCTGCAGCAATGTAGGTACTATTAATCCAAAAATCGGTTAAAAAACTGAGACAAAGCCAAAGCTTGCTTTTAGTACCAAATCCTCAAACAGTAACAACAAATTAAAAAAAAGGAAATTTTATCTAAATCACAGCGACCGTCCACTTAAATCCTAAACGAGAACCGACGTGAGCGACACTTCGTCATTAAATAATAGACAATAATACGATTCTAATACTCAATATCCCGTGTTAGAGAACAAATGTAGACGTGTACATCCTTATTGCATTAACGTTCGCAGTCAAATCGTTGAGAATCGTTGAATCAGATAACAATCCCTGTGGGGACCCAATCTGGACTATTTAGCGCGACGGAATGGGCTCAATTAGGATATGGCGGATATGCGGGCCCCTTACTAGCGGGACCGGAGAGCGCTAAAATGTTGCTTTGTTGAAGTTAGTGACGAGTTTATAGATAGATACCATAATTGAAGAAATTCATGAATCGTTTCAACTAACTCAAAAAAAACTCAAACACTTTATTTCAATTAAACCATTTACAAGCACTTTTGAATTGTCAAGGAGTCGGTCAGTCAGAAATATGAAGCTAGTTGCCCATTCCAAAGCTTAGTAAGTACCTATGGCGAAGAACGGGCAAGAAAGTCCATGGACACTCTTTTAAATTATATTGTTACGAAATTATTAGTTACATCATTCATTTTGAATTTATAATTATATGTGAGAACGATTTAAAAAAGACGTACACTTTAAAAGCTTCCACCATAATCAGCCTATAAAGTTCCCACTGTTGGGACACAGGCCGCCTCACTTCGAGAGGGAGTGGGCTATCATCTACCACGCGGGCCTAGTGCGGGTTGGTAGATATCACATGTCGTAAATTTTTTGGTTATAAGACATTCCGATTTCCTCACGATGTTTTCTTTTACCGTTTTGAGAGCAGTGAGTGCAAAAATAAAATAATTTAAATTAGCCGTGGTAGCCAAGAGATGAATGAATCAGCACCATTCAGTTCAACCATTTTGTAGGGAGCTAACTGATCCAACACACGCATGTATGCAACATTTGCATAAGGTTAGATTGTTATGCTTTATAACACGAGAAGTGTCTGGAGATGGATAGAACTTATGTGAGTTTGTTCCTTTTAAGTAATTTTGAAACCAATTTTTTTTTTCTCGAGTATGTTTTATAGAACTGAATATGTACGGAGCGTACTGTTGAAAGCAAAGACAGCTAAAAATCTAAAAGGAGATCAAAATTGCTATTTGATCTTATTTGGCTCTCGATAATCAAAATCTTATGTTAGAATAGAAGCCCTTGATCATAACATTCCGATCGATTCCCGAAAAATCCGCACCGAGCGAACATACATTATTGAAATCCTAATTGAAAGCCAAACTTACGACCCAGTGGGCCCCGCTTAATGGCAAACGACAACGTAACAGGCTCAGACGGAGATGGCGGGATGGACTGGACTCCTTTAATAAAAATTAGTTCATGGCAGCTCTGTATAGAGAGAGGCGAAAAGAGAGTACGGAGCCCTTTGCCCATCAGTGGGTCATTAATGGCTGATAATAATAATAATAATTGAAAGGTGCAGCATTTTAGGCGTACGGACACCGAACTAACAGTGATTCCCGCTCCGATTAGAGTAGGAGCGATTTCGACGACAATCAACAGCAACCAACCGTTAAAACATCACTCGAGATTTGGCTCGGATTTATTAGGATAAACTAAAATACTACTACTTAGGAGCTCATTGTTTTAACATCTAATTTTGGGTTTAGGAACAGTAATGGAAAGAAGACGGCAATGCTTATACTATGCATATACAGTACACTCTAATGGTACTTACTAAGTCGAATTATATATATAGTAGTGACACACAAATGTCCTAAGATAAATATTAGAATGTCAATAGCCGAACACTATCTCCTGAGATACAGGTTCCCGCCTAGTTCAGGGCTAGTGTCAATACTCTGTGCACCTTATTATGATGATCACAAAAATGTTGAAATACTTTTCATGTACCTATTTGTATAATTGTAACTTTTAATGGTCAGAAATAAACTATTTTTATTTTTTTGCGAATGTGAAAAGTCGTTTATCGAAGGACTGATGGCCGGTGGAGCAGACGAGTCCTGGAGTGGAGACCGCGTATAGCTATATGGACCGATGAACTTAAAAGGTGGCTGGGACAGACAGGATGGAAGGCGGAGGACAGGTTATTGTGGCGCAGCCTCGGACTTTGAGGAGGTCTATGTCCAGCAGTGGACTGCGATAGGCTGAGTTGGGTTGGTTGAGTTGGTTGTTGTTGTTGTTGTAGGTTGAGTTGAGTTGTTGTTGTGGTTGAGTTGTTGTGGCAATTTATTTTCTTTCTTTCTTTTAGTTGATTGAATATAAAAAGTCTTTAACCAGTATATCATAACAGGTTGATGAAATCGTAAAAGTGATTTTTCACCGACATTAAAATGACTGAAACAGAATGACAAACTGAAACGTTTTCCAAGTTACGAGCATTAGCAAACACTATTTATAGCCAACTTATTTATTAAGGGCACAACAAATAACATGTATTTGTGTAAAACTATACGATTAGCTAATAGATGGATGTTCTAGTACATGTCCTAAGATGTATACAGACCCATAGTGATGGTATGCAAAGCGAACGCTGGAACAATGTTGTTACTTCTGCTGTAAACTTTCCACGACAAACTAAGTAATTCTTGGCACTGTTGACCCGTCATAAATTCATCTCACAGTCAAATCTGTAAGGTAATTTGTGACGATTTTGTAACTCATTTAATGTGCAAGGAATATAAAGTATCTATCTACAGTCAGACCAGTACGCAGTTGTAGACTTCGTAGCGGAGCCGAACTTCATTTCGATTTTCGGCTTTTGTTTTTCCGACTAGATTTCATTCTCTCTCTTTCTCTTATGTTTTAAACTAGCGATCCGCCCCTCCTTCGCATGGCTTTTATGACTTAAGAAAACATCGAGATTTCTTCATTAAATGTAAGTTTAATATGAATGTACACACATATAAACCTTTCGGAATAAATTGTTTGAATGATGGTGTAAACCGCATCGAAAATCCGTTTAGAACAGTGGGTCCCAACCTTTTTTTGATCAGAGATCACTTTGATTTCATTATTATTAGCAGGGACTACAAGGTTAAAAAATAAAATCTATTAATTTAAAAATAAACTTTAATCAAAAAGTTTAACATACGTAATCGTAAAAATTCAAAAGTAACATTAACAAAACACTTAGGTATTTTTTTAGCAGATAACTAGATAATTCAGTTTGCGTCAATGAGATTTTTGATTTTTCTAGAATTCTTGGGGTAATGTTTTTGCTCAAACCTTCACGCATAATATCATCACTTACTTTCAATCGATTCCTGGACTTGTTTTTAATTAACATTAAAGCAGGAAATCTTTGTTCGCATATTATAAATTTTGGAGATAAGCATAAGATAGCGCAAAGCGATTTGTCGAATTTTAGTGTATGAAATTGGTTTTTACACCAAAACTGCTCCAAAGAACTAGATTCAAATGCGTCATTACAGTTTTAATTAAAAAAAAATATCTTGCACGGACCATATTTTAGCCCTTGCGGACCACTCGTGGTCCACGGAACACTGGTTGGGAACCACTGGTTTAGAAGAACAACGCGATCACACAGACAGACACGAAAAGCGAGTTTAATTTATAATATGTATAGATAACATATTTATTTAATACATTTTGTTTCGTTATGGTTTCCTCCTTTACAAAAGCTAGACCCTAATTGGTAACATTATGTATAGAATTGCTTGATACGGCGTTCTGTAATAACGTGTTGAGTTTAAATATTCTAATAAAATTGAAAACAACTGAAACGGTAGTGTTGTAGCTATAATACCTTGTGTTTATGGATCGAGAATTTTACTCTTACTATGATCAAAACTAGGGTTGGGCTGAGCATTTAAATATGCGTTTTATTTGATGTTTTCGGAATTTTTTTTTGGCTGATACCGAGACCGATAAGGCTAAGGCTGGTAACGAATTAATCTTTTAGCCTATGATGAAAGCTGCAAATCAAGATCATCTGACTATCAAAGTGCGCCGGAGTACTGGCGTCGCGCCGTCCAGAACTTATTCATTATTATAATATGAGTTACGGACGTCGACTCTCGTTCGATTTCTCTTAAAATGCACGTAACTTTGCGTTATCTTTAAAATTAGCATCGTCAAGTGTATTGTTTACATAACAGATGTGACAGTCACCGTATGTTTTAATAGATACGAAGGAATTGCTTCACTTATTGCATGTTGCGGCAAATAGTGAGTCTACAGCCTTCCAATACCTTCTCTCAGTCCTTACGCTGCCGATTTTTCTTCTTCTATAATTTCAAAACTTATTGGCAGATTAAACTGTAGATTACGATTGACGTCGTTACAGGGAAGAATTACCAAGATGGTGGAACGTAACGTTATGGCTACCTGTAGTTGTAGGTACTATAATGACTACAAGGGACGTAGCAGAGGGAAAACACGTTATAAATTAATTATTATGTTCAACTGAGCGTTCGTGTACATCAACGCGCCTATCTTTTCACTGGTTTTTCTAAACAAGAACCTAATTCAAATATTTGAAAGCTCATTCCAAATTCGCTTGACTGTTCAAATATAATTAGAGTTATTTTACTACCAGCCTGTACAAAATAAGATCGATTTTTGCAGACAACCTTTATAGTACTTATAGAATTATGTGTTATTACAGGACTGTAGACAGGATTAGGCAGTATAGGTCTTGTCTACTTTTTCTTATGGTACTTGTCTTTGTCCTGATTGGCCATGCTGGCTGGATAAGTGACAGATGCAGTTTAAATTACTCTTCCATTAATAAAGTAAGGTGGATTGATCAAATGGTGGTGATATCCGGATCAAACCAATGCGAGTGGAACGGTGTGAATGAAATAGTTTACTATCATATAGTTACCGAATTTTGTAGGTAGGTGAATATAGTGTGTTACCGAATAACTAATATTGTCAACGGTTTTAGGCGTCCATAAAGTGTCCATTACACGGTAGGTTTTGCTGGCAGTTTAACCACAGTCTAGGCTGTGACTGACTGATAACCTATTGTCTAATACAGTGACTGATGGTTTCATAAAATTGATTGACGAAAATCTAGATATTTAGATTTTTGCATTAAGGCTCCTTCAAATAGGCGCGACACGCGACGTGGCACACTGGCACCGCCTGTCGCGCAACAAGTGGTGCCTTTGTGTCGCGTGCGATTCGCGTCGCGTGTCGAGCCTCTTTGAAGGAGTCTTTATGCAACCATCAGTCATGACTTTAGAGTAAAAGTGTAATGGGATTTCGTCAATCACCCATCAGTCAGCGCGCTGACAGCGATGGAGTCGGACATAGATCACGCTGAAGAGACGGCCGCGCAATCGCGCAGCCAAACACCGTCACACAATTCCAAAAGTCATGAATGACGAATGACTGATGGTGAGTGATGGAATTCTATCGACATTTGACGCTTTTACAGAGAATACACGTGTTCACTCAAGACAATATGGATATTCATAAAAGAAAAGTAATGTATTAAGGAATCCTGGTAACCCAAACTCAGGGAGAGTCTCATATGTCAAAGTAAAATCTTTCTCTGGCTGTAGCACATTAGGCGGGAGTGTCGGTGTCTGGCTGCGCGAGTGCGCGGGCGTCTCTTCAACATGATCCGTGTCTAACTCCATCGCTGTCCGCGCGCTGACTGACGGGATTGATGAAATCCCATTACACGTTCATTCAAAGTTATGACTGATGGTTGCATAATGCAAAAATCAAAATATCTAGATTTTCGTCAATCAGTTTCACGAAACCATCAGTCTCTGTACCTATTACTTGTAGTAGACAATAGGTTATCAGTCAGTCACAGCCTTGGCTGTGGTTAAACTAACAACAAAACCTACCGTGTACTGGACGCCTTACTCGTAAGAAGTTCAATTCATTTATACAACGTTGTAGTAGAACTTTCTATCTGGTTATCAATGACACGTTTTGATACTTTACAATTATTTGCGAATGATTTATTTTTATTTTTAAGTAGGTATAAAAATGCCGTGGAAGTGGCGAAGTTTTGGACCGAAAAGATTTGAAATACTGTCGTGTCATCGACACGAAGAAGGTTTTTTTTTTTACATTTTCTCGATAAATTATTTTTGACAAACACATAACATCACGCCTGTATTCCCCGAAGGGTTAGTCAGAGGTGAAACACATTATTTCTAAATAACTATTAAAGAGAATAAAAAAATCGTTCTCATGAATATTACCATATACATTACATACAAAATACACTTACCCAGGGCAAAGCATGATATCTGTGTTTCATGTTTGGTAAAGAACCATGTATATAAAAAACTAAATGTTGTTGTTGTATTGACTACAATTTTGTAGTGAAAGTACACAAACTATTGACTGCTGTCACCAATTAGAACACAATGTTTTTTCAAAAGTCTACGTAGGTGTCTAAACATTACATAGATAAATATGACAGACGCGTCACTCCAATCAAGTAATAATAGCCGCAAGGGTCGATCGATCAGGTACAGCAACGTCCGTGGATAGGTGACCATCTTTACATACCAAGACCCCACCGTGCCTCGGGAAGCACGTTAAGCCGTTGGGGCTTTCATTCGTGGATCTTTGACACACGTTACGGGTCGTCTGAAGCCCGAAAGTCTGACAACCAGTCTTGCCAAGGTACCTTTTGGCAAGACTGGTTGTCAGACTTTCGGGCTCCACCTCCACAACCCATATACTGGGGAATACGAGGTATCGTAGCTGGGTAGTGGAGGTCAGATAGGCAGTCGCTCCAAGAAGAATACTGGTATTCAGCTGCATCCGGTTAGATTGGAAGCCGACTCCAACATAGTTGGGATAAGGCTAGGCAGTTGATGTGTCACTCCGATCAAGATTGTTGAACGTGACTCCAATCATTAGCATCAGATCACAGGTTTTCGATCACCTGTCGATTATTTATGCACCACGGATGAATAACGTGGTCTCATATCATGTTGTTTGTCACAGATTCTCTGCGTACTACCTTTATACCTACTTGACTGTCTTATTTAGGTCATTTTCTGTGTTCGTGATTTTCAAGACAGTTAGAAGAGGTGTTGTTTATAAAGTTATTTTTGGGCTAGTATAATATGTTTAAATGATTTTTGGAGCAGTGTAACCGAAATAAAAACATAGCTTAGTTGTTAAAGTGGGTAACTAAAGAAACTGAAAAATAGAGTTTTAATAAAAACTATGTAGGTAATGCCGCTGAAAGTTTACGTCAAGTCCAATAACGATATAAAGGTACAAATATTAATTCAAATCCTCATTCAATATTTCATTGTAAATTGCAATCAGCGAAAAAACAAAACAACTGCATAAAACTAAATAAATGTTCGCCATTAAAGTTTCCTTATTTAACCCGCTGAGCGCGGTTATCGCGAAATATAATTAAGGTGCAACCTCAATAAGCAGCAATGCGAAGACTTCATTCCTAGGTATTTATAGTGGTAATGAAAATATCGGGGCGGGTCGGCACGAGCGCGGCAGCGGCGGCGGCGGCGTGGCGGTAACCACCGCCGTGCTAGAATTTACCACTTGTTACCTGTGCCTATATTAATGCCATGTTTTTCTTATTTTTTTTCTATTTTTCGTCAATGATATTTTGAATTGAGAATGTTATAATGACGCTGGGTGTGTTGGTGTGTTAGAATGTATGTACCTAGTATCTACCACTTGTTTCCGGTCTGTGTTTTTCTTGTTAAGTATGTATTTAATTTTTATTTATGATATTTTGAATTAAGAAGGGGCATCATGACGCTGGTTGTGATGGTAAACAAGCGACGAGCGCGGTAGCCACCGCCGCGCTAGAATGTAATACTTAATTTGTTTCATGTGCCTATGTTCATATATACCAGGGTTTCCTTTTTAATTATTTTTTTCTGTTATGGTTATGTTGCGTATATGTGTTGTGTTTTATTTTTAAATTTTCCTATGATAATTTGAATAAAGAAGGTTATCATATCACTGACAGTGATAGCTAACAGTCATTAAAAGTTTAAGATGCAATCGAATCGCGATATACTGATATCAGGATAACCTGCCTAAGTATTTACCTGCAGTTTTTTTTTTCGGATTTTATAAAGAGCTCACATCAGTGAATAGAAAGCTGTTTTGTTACATAAGTTGGTTTTTGTTAAAGAAAAATGATGAAAACTGTGGAAATTCGTACGTGAAGATTGTAGCTTGCAGGGTGTTTCAGTTTTTGACTGCACGAGAAGGAATGCATGCATTAGAAAAATCGAAATTAATTAATTAATTAATTGATCTAAGTTTACTTTTTAATATTTGTAAATATGTGAGTAGAATGTATCTATCACATATTTAATTTATCTCTCATTGCTTTATATTTAATCATTTTTACCTATTGTGGTATACTTAGTCATTTTATTCTAGGTGCATCGACTTCACATTTAATTATATAATTAATGTATACATAATATTGTAAAACATTTTAAAAGAGTAACGGTGGAGTTTCTTGCCCATTCTTTTCCATACGAAACTTCCTTTTGGAAGGGGCGACTAAAATCAATTCTATTTTCTTGTAAATTTTGACTTTCAAAAGTGCCTTATGTGACTATTTGAAATAAATGATTTGACTTTGAGTTTTGTGATTTATACACGGAAAACGTAGAGCTAATTCTATAATGTATATCGGTTACACTTAACTGTTACTGTTTATTTAACGAAATTCCTTATGCTCGTGCGCTTACTAATGAGCGTAGAGAATTTTCTAGAAGTATTTAACACTGGCTTTTGCCCGCGACTTCGTCCGCGCGAAATTTCTTGTTCCCCCGAACGACTCCGTCGCATCGCGTCACCTGCCCGCGCTATCACTTCGTTTTCGCTTAACGTTCTTTCTGACTTTTTTTCTTTTTGCTCGGCTCCTTAAGGTCATAGCGTGATCGTAAATAGCCTACAACCTTCCTCAAGAATTGGGCTATCAAATTCTAAAATAATTTTTCAAATCCGACCGATACTTAGGGTTTCAGAGATAACCCCCTACATACAAACAAACAAATTCTACCTCTTTATAATAGGTATTATAGTATAGATTTTCTCAAAGTTGTTTTTTTGTAGGTTATTAGGTAACTGTTCTGATCGAAGTAGGTAGGCAACCGCCTACCTATTTCGATCAGAACAGTTAGTTTATCTCAGGGGATGAGATAATTAAGTAACAAATTAACGTAGGTAACCACCCAAAAATGTTTATATTATATTAACCCAAAAGTTTACATTAAATTATAGCAGAGCTAGATACTTATTATCTTTCAAACAGAAACTGTTTTAAAGCATTATCCGAGATAGGTACGTAGAGAATGGTGATGGGATAGTATATATAGAGGTATAAGGAACAGGGAGTACTTACAGTTCACTCATACCTCCATAGAAAAAGGAGGATCCTGCGACCAGACGGTTGTTGTATCTGATGGGCAACTGCCCGACGATTGATGTCGGGACGTTGTATATATGCTAGTTGCGGGTAAACTCTGCTTGCGCGATGCAGGATTTTGTGTGCCGTCAGTGTGACGCGTGGCTTGTATGTGGCGTTGTAGATGCCGCTACATATTCCTTATTCCTTACCTGGACATGAGTTGCTTTAGGTAACCTGGAAGTCTTTAAACGGACTCCGGACCCAGGTTGGCTGAAGCAAGGAAAACCTGTTCAGGTGGAGATTCATAGACGACTCCGCCTTGGAGTGTAAATGTGGTGCTGTTCCACAAACGATGGGACACTTAATATCATGTCCTGCGTGTCCTGTCAGCTGCACGTTACGGGAACTGATGGACGCTAGTGATGGCGCCAAACACGTAGCGGAATTCTGGGCTGAGTCCATTTTGATTGCCATCGACACGCTAAGAAGAATAAATATTCCTTGTGCTTGTCTATCGAATTATGATTGCAGTAGGTATTTATAGGAATTAAGAGAGATTACATACATAAACTCACGCCTTCGTCCCATTGGGCAGGAACTACAGAACGCCACCTGCTACGATCCTTACATAATCCTTTTGCTTCGTTTACGTTCATACATATGTATGGTCATACACGCACGTCGGTTGCGAGTACTACGCACCTGACCTTTCTGAAGAACATCACCAATAAGGTGACTATGTAGTGAGATTAAAAGACCGTTAATCAGAGGAGTTACAACAGATCTCTATGAATCTATTATCTGTGGGCTTCAAAGTACGTTAATTTCCTTCAAATTATAGAAGATCGAGATGCCTCAGCCAAAAATTTGGCATACTAGGTAACATTAACGTAAATGTTATCAAATGAAGTGTCTTAACCTTCAATAACTATGTATTATGTAATTGGAAGTCGATACAATATAGGTCAAGTGGCAGTAATTTATGGCAGCTTTTATGATACTGACAGTATTTACGATAGAACAGAAGCTATAAGATAGCTGCCTGTCTTGTGCCTAACATTTTGTAGATATCTTTATTTAACTAGTGGCTCTGTGAGCTGTAGACCTCGCGAGTCTGTCTTTGCATATCTTAAAACTGAATAAATGTTCACCGCGCAACTTAAAACAAAAAGCGCGCGCAAAGAGCGCGAAATGGCTGAAATATTTTTTTTTTACGTTTTCAACCCCCATATCACCGCCATTTTGAAAATTTTGGAAAAACTGGGTCAACAAAAAAATTCCATAAGTATAATTATCGAACCTGCTCACAAAATTTCACGAGAATCGGTTGAGAAATGCGTCCTGTGGAGGAGAACAGCCATCCGGCGGACATCCGGACATACGAAAGCATTTTTGCCCAAGCTGAAACAGAGACGCTTGGCGCTCGCTCGGTCAACTTATCAAAGCAACTGACTACTGAGTGCCAATTTCATCAATGAAACTGAACGCGATCACCACATCTAAACTGCGTTCAAGAGCTGTCAGTGTCAATATTCCACAACGATGACGTCACTGACAGCCCTTGAACGCGGTTTAGATGTGCTGATCACTTAGTTTCATTGGTGAAATCCACCCTGAATGTCTTATTTCAGAGACTGAATGGAGTATTTCAGGACCATTCTAAATTAAACAAGAGATGCGAGGGTTTCCAGCAAGATTTATTGAGGGACTGCTGTGAGTCGGGTGGCCTTTTGAAGACTGATTTTTGAAAATACCTGGGTGGATGTTTCAGCTGCATAAAACATTGGGTGTAGATTAATACATGCCATTTTTAAACCTCTTGAAACTCCTGACTAGGGGCACTTATTTCAGAATAGAGCAGGATGTGGAAGAGTAACATTCGCTCAATTAATTAAGTTCAAGGTAGAATTGTTTTTTTTTTCCACAAAATAAGTATTTATATTCTTTGTGGGGCAAGCTTTAACCTAAGTAAATTGTCTCTTATGAATTGAAAGAGTAGGTAAGTAAATTATGACTTAACTTATGATGCCCGGCAGCCATTAGACAGCTGCTTTTTACAGCTATATTGAAGACTATAAACTTTGTAAAGGTCTGATCAAGCTTAATAGGTTTATTGATTAAAAGTTTATGACCTTTGTAAGAAATGTATCGGGTATAACTTGATTATTATGCATAAATAATAATAAAAACTAAAGATTAATGCATTTAACACCTATCAATATCAGCCTTTCAACGACTTCTGCTGATTTATGGGATTTCAGCCCGTATTTCGTAACTTTCAAATCGGATATTTCTAAATCAACGAGTGTAATATGCAGTTACAATACGGCTGATGCATCGTGGCCGGTCCGAAGTTTGCGCAGAAGGCTGCGAATAACATTGTTTGGAACCAAAAGGTGACACGAGGCGTGTGAGTGAGAGAACATGTGCGGGAGTTCGGAGAGCTGGAGAGCCTATGTTCCGACCGACAACGAATCATCGGTCGTATTTTTATTGTTACTACCACAAATCACCAAGTCACCTCTTTTGCCAACAACCTTTCAACTTTAGCGAACATAAAGACATCTACTTTTCTACTTTTTAATAGAAACACATTACCCACCTAAAAAAACTCGACAATATTCTCTAAAATGACGAGAGAATTATCTAAGGAGCATAGCGGAACAAACCACCGTCACGACGTCGGCTCAGCGCAGATAATTACCGCTAATCCGCTGTTTCTCTTTGTTAGCCAAACGATTAAAATAATCATCACGACTTTAATTCACTGAAATGAGACGTTTTCTTCCCTATTTTGTTACAAGGAGGTACAGTTAGCGATGGAGTAAGTAGATGACATGCAGGCAACAGGTTACATTCTCTTTTTGAAATAATTCGATGTTTGAATTCATAGGAGTTTATTAAACGTAGATTCAAGTCAAGTAATGATTGATGTCTGCCTAACCATACATTTTTTTTACGTTTAAACGTATCATAACTTTTAGCAATGTTTTTACCAAAAAAGACGTTAATAATGGAAATCGTTTCTAAGTAGTGTTCTGTGCCAAAACATATTATCTAGGTTTGCACAATTTAAAAAGACTGTTCCTGGACGTGTATTCAATGGGTTATATTGAATCATTCAGATATTCATAACAACCGGTCCACTTATTCTGTAAAAATCTCACCGTAGAAACTAAGGTGAAGTGAGATTGAACTTAGCTGTCAATAGTGTCAATACCCAGCACGAGGTGGAATGACAGCTCACTTCAAGCGTTTTCACGATGATATTTTAACAGATAGACCGACAGCTCTTAAATTTCCACCACTGAACAAAAGAGTCCATTGGCTGTTAGACAAAAGTGGGATTCGACAAAATCACCACGATTTGGAAAAGCAAATCAGATCTTTACCTGCACACTTAACAATTTAGCCGCCTGTACTATAATAACTGAGTGAGCAATATAGCTGTTTACATTGTCGCAAATAATCAGTTTGCAACTTCGCTAATAAAACCGCAAAGGGTGCTTATTAGCAAATAACTCATTACGTTGTTGTCCTAGCTGTCAATAGTGTCAACCTCTAGCATGAGGTGGAATGACAGCTCACCTCAAGCTCACTTCACGTAGGTTTTAACGATGAGATTTTAACAGATAGACCGACATCTCTTAAATTTCCACCACTGAACAAAAGAGTCCATTGGCCGTTAGACAAAAGTGAGATTCGACAAAATCAGCACGATTTGGCAGTAGGAATGGGTTTCATTTTGACAGTTCAACAACATTCATTGCGTTATTTACGTTGTTGAGCAGACACATTTTTCGAACATATGAAGCAATGGATTAGCAATAGGCTTCAAAATGATTCAGATTGTGATAGATAGTGTGTTACGTAATTAGGGTGCCGATCTTTACCTGCAAACTTAACAATTTATCCGCCTGTACTATAATTACTGAGTGAGCAACGTAGCTGCTTACATTGTCGCAAATAATCAGTTTGCAACATTGCTAATAAACCCGCACCGGGTGCTTATTAGCAAATAACTCATTACGTTGTTGTCTTAAATATCAGTTAGATTAATTGGACATTGAGTGCTGTTCACTGGTTCATTAGTAAAGTATCCTCTGGTAACTAGTTGTTTCCTTTAGACTTTGCATGTGGTCGGTATTTTTGTTGTAACTTGAAAAGTAGACTTGGACAGTGTTCTTTATAGTGCATACACTTACTACTTAATAGTTTTAAAGTAGATTGAAGGGGGGTTTGTGGTACCCACTTATTGATAGCCAGGGTAAGGTGACAGGAGAATTTAGGAATATGTGAGCGAAAATGTCACTCTATAGCATAGGTTCTCAAAGTGAGTGATAACGCCCCCTCGTGGGCGTTTGAGACTTTCAGGGGGGCAGTAGAAGACCCAGAGAAAATTAAGGGGCGTAGCAACGGGATCTTACGACTATTTAATATAATATATATAATCGTGGCAATAGCTGTTTTAGATTGGCGATAAACGGTAAGTAAAAAAAATTGGGAGGCTCTAGAAAGAAAAAAAAAAAACTTAAAGTGGGCGGTGGGCAAAACAAGTTTGAGAACCTATGCTCTATAGCGATCATCCATAGGCAATTTTTCTTAAGTTTTCTCTTGGCAATTAAATTAATTGCAGAAGAAATAAATTAGTCCATGTGAATAGATTTGTCAAATTATAGTTCGTGTAGGCAATTTTTCCTAAGTTTTGTCTTGAGAATTAATTGCAGAAAAAATAAATTAGTCCATGTGAAATAGATTTGTCAAATTACTGTCGAAAAAATAGCCCAGGAATAGCAATTTGGAACAAATTGCTAATAGAGAGATAGATTTTTTCATTCTCATTAAAGAAATAGTATTTTTTTCAGCGCTAACCATTTCCTAAAGAGATCGTGCCTCGATTGCAAGTAAGTATTTAAAGCCGCAAATACACTTTGTTTCTAATCCATGTAACTAGGAGATATATTAACTCGTTCGGTGGTCAGTAAACGTGGAAATGGTCATTAACTTAACTATGTAATGGCAATTTGCGGCAAGAAACAAGAATCTTTTAGTATGTTACTTAGTTTTATACTTTCAAAATGTCGAGAACATACATCTTTATTAAGGCGGTACCCTGAGCAAAATAACCTTGAGCATTCGTTCCCTCTTTGCCGCACCCCACCTCTACAATACTTCGCAAAACTTTAGTAGCGCCTTCTAGCGAACAACTTACGAATACAAGTACAATCCACAGTCCTTAGAATTCACAGACACGGCATTAAATAAAATAAAAATCTTTCTATGAATTAAAAAACGTTGCGCATAAATAATGTTGATCATGAATTCAGTGACTATATAGGTACTAACGTCCATGAATACTTTCAACTTTAGGAAGGAATAATGAAACGGCGATGCACTTCATGCGACTTTCTCTCTAACAAAAAATTCTTATAACAAAATAGGGGTCAAAATCAAAATTCAAGATGGCGCCTCCAAAAATTTGCAAATTTTTCGTCATGGGTGTCGTTTCCATGGTTTTCGAGGGAGCTGACAACGATCATGGGGTTAAAATCAAAATTCAAGATGGCCCTATCTAGAAAAAGGCGATAGTTTTTTAGTTAACTGGTAGAAATCGACACGTAAGAAAAAAGCCGTATGCCTCCTCCATGCGACTTTCTCTCTCTCTCGCTGCTTCTTTCTATTATATACAAGTGTATGTGCGCGAGTATCGAGATTTGAGCAGACGAGCATTTTGTGCGGCCGGTTGTTTATCCTAAATACTAAACTAAACTTCGTTCCCGATGGGGGCACACGTTTTTATACACATAACATACAACTATTCATGGTGCTCTATAATAAACATTATGTGGTGTTTATTTTTTAGATTTAAGGTGTTATTCAGACAGTGATAAAAGTATAAAAACTATAAATAAACAAAAAGTAAATTTTATTATCATTTATTATTTTAAAGTAGGTACCTTTATACAAATTATTCTTAATTTAACTATTTCTAGTTTACAAATCCCTAAATAGGTTTTCTCTTTCTGCAGCCTGATTCATGGATTCTTCTCTACATTTATGTAAAAAAACTTTTACCTCTTTATAATATTAGTATAGATCGCTATAATGTGTCTTATTTGTACAGAGGTGAGGGTAAAAACCAGTGCGGCAATGCCAGCCCGCGCCGCCGCCGCGGCTTTTAGAGATGAAAACACTTGCATAGGAAATTGATCTGTTTTGCTATATAAATAAGGAGCATAATCGTTTTTACGAAAAAAAGTACTTGGAAGTTCAATTTTTTTTTGCACATACGATTGTGCTCCTTATTTATATGATGACATGGATCGATTTCCTATGCAAGTATTTTTGGTGTGTTCGGTTATGTTTAAGTACATAAATAGTAAAATAAAACGCATTCGCAAGGGTAATGAACACTCACTTTCACACAGAGGGTGTATAATAGACGGCACGGTTGGCGCAGTGGTTAAGCGATTGACTGCTGCACTGCGTGTCGCGGGTTCGATTCCCGCACGGAACAAATATTTGTATGACCTACAAGTAGTTGTTCCGGGTCTGGCTGTTTGTGTATGTGAGTTTTAAATGTTTGTAAACGCACCCACAATACAGGAGAAATTCCTTGTGTGGGGCAACGTTTTTTTTTTTTTAAAAAGAAAATAAAAGAAAGACGAAAGAATAGGAATGTGCTACATTTTATGAAATGAAAGTTCTGTATAAGTCGCCAATTAAAATTTGTATGACATGTAATAAAATTGCACTTTAGCATGCTAAAAGAAAAGGATTATATAAGTAGAATACTCACTCATTATTGCTTATTTCCATCGGTTGTATAAAAATAACCAAAGTGATGCACCTCTAATAGATACTTCTAATCTATTAGAGATGCATCACTTTGGTTATTTTTAAGCTATTGCATAGCTTTTATCGCGGGCTTTGAGCGCGGCGACCGAATCAAGAAATTCCGTAACGAAAATAAAACCTAACAACCCCCACTCCGCCTACCATGTAGCTCGGCCGAGCGTTCGCTTAACGTGTATGTATATGGTACGACTGTACTTGAATTAATATCAAAGAAAAAAAAATACTGCATAAATAAAAAATAAATAAATAATTATAATTGCATAAGTTGATAAAAAATGCTATGCAATAGCTTTACCGCGGCAGTCCCCGAGTGCCACAAGTGTTTTTTTTTTATCTAAAAAGATTATTTATTTTAAAATACACTGAAATCAATACAATATGACAAGCATTGAACCACGTAAGTACTGAATCAATGTGAATGTTCTTGTCTGTAGTTTCATAACTCTATGGCATAACACAAAAAAAAAAACAAAGCAAACATTATACAAATATTACTATCTACGGATAATGTGACGTGTCACGTGATCGAGCGCTGACAAACGATACGTGTTTCACCCTCGAGACCTTTCGGCACACTGAATCCCGGTACGGGGCGCATGTGAATACGCACAGATTTTAGTATAAAATCTTTATAAAATTAAATTTTAGTCTTTTGAAAAAAAAAATTGCTATAAAATGTTCTTTATTAAATTGTCTATCCATTAGTGTCAGTAGCAAAATTAAATAATGTTTACTTTACGAGGATAAGCATGAAATCGATATTTTTTTCTCATTTTTATGGTTTCGTTGAAAGGAGATTGATGAAGCATAGACTCCTTTAAAAAAAAAAATCAATGGACAGTTTTGGAGTCAAGATTATGTAGAAATTTAATGTATTTTTATTATTTGATATTTCTTTTTAAATAACAAGTTGATAGATCCTAAACACTGCACAAAAAGCGGCTTGCGCGGCGTTTTGCTCGGGGGGACGCCTTAAGTTAAATTGCTCATTGGGTGCTGACATCTCTCTGAGATTCTCTGAGAGACAACGTGCCGTCGACTCGGGCCTAGTCCTTACCGGACGGCGAGCTGCCCATTGCTCGCCGTCCGCAAGCCCACGCCTACGATGGCCGGGAATCGGCTATCGGCTCCCGATGCTCAGCAGGCTTAGCACGAGCACCGTTTTGTCGAAGGAAGAATAGACAAAAAATGACGTTCCGTGAAGACAGTACGACGGCAGCAAAGTAGAAAGAGTCAACTGCACATTTTACGAAATTCAGTAGTTTATTCATGTTTTTCTTTTATTTTGCTCATATTTTGCTACATAAAAAAGGACCTAGACAACGATCGGTAGAAACGAAAGACAAAATGACAGATTGCAGAAGGATTTTTACAGTGCGATGTCAAAAATGGAGAAACGAAATGTCACTTTGTATAGGAATAGCTATGTCTATTCTTCCAAGAAATAGAGAGCGTCATGCTAAGCCTGCAGGGTGTCTCCTGCGGCGACTAGGGGAAAAGATCCAGATTTCATTCCTATTCAAATTGTTTCAGTTCTTTTTTAATTAATGAATATGCTTATAGAGGTATGAGGAACAGGGTGTAAAGTTCACTCACACCTCCATAGAAAAGGGAGGATCCTCCGACCAGACGGGTGTCGTGTCTGGTGGGCAACTGCCCGACGGTTGATGTCGGGATGTTGTATATATGCTAGTTGCGCGGTAAACTCTGATAGCGCGATGCAGGATTTTGCGTGACGTCAGTCTGACGCGTAGCTCGCATGTGGCGTTGTAGATGCCGCTACATGCTTGTCACGTTTACTACCTAGTTAGTAATGCCCAAATTTTTACTTATTTAACCTGTATCTACTACCATGTGAAATATCACTGTCAGTAAGGGACGAGACAAGAATAAAAATATTTTATTTACCGAGTCACTGTAATAGTAGACTTTTAATACTAATTACAGATGACTTGCACTTGACCTGTCTGTCCGAATGATTTAAACATCTTTTGATATTAGGTATATCATGTAGGTAGTTCTACAATTTGGGCGCCAATTATGCTCAATATAGATGAACTGCGGGGTAATTGTGTAACACACGAACAGTAGGAATAGCTTTCATTTTGACAGTTCAACAACATTCATTGCGTTATTTACGTTGTTGAGCAGACAAATTTTTCAAACATATGAAGCAATGGATTAGCAATAGGCTTCAAAATTATTCAGATTGTGATAGATAGTGTGTTACGTAATTAGGGTGCTGGTCCAGAAAAAGGGTGTTTAGTTAAGTAGTTAGTTAGTTCTCTATGAATTAACAGAGATATTTAAAAAAAGAACTCTACCAGGTTACATCAATCATTTCGCGTAAGATTATTACTGAGAAAAAAGTGTCATTACATATGTGTTGTTTATATACAAGCGAATAAATGAGCTCCAAATGACGTTTGATGATGAAATGACTTGACAAGAACCAGCCATTGTTATCGATGCGTCGTGATGTCGCTTTGATTAGAAAACTAACTATATATAGGTAACGAATGTGGTGTTGGTCGCATCACAAATCAATTTCTCAAATTGAAACATGACTGTAGATACAATGCTTGTTTTTTCGTTTCTGCCTGGCCCCCATTGACGTCGGTGATTGAACTTCTAATTGGCAATGAGAACTGTCATCGGTCACGGTAGTTGCAGTGGTCACGATACTGGCAGCCAATGGCCAGCTGGCCTAGCAACCACCTCATAGGTGACAATTTTGTACGCGGGCCATCAATTTAACTGTCCGATATCGGACAATCTATTACGAAACTAATTCTTCCTCATGAGTTATTTTGTTTTCTATTATCGAGACTAACTGTATCATCTCTATAAAAGAAGTTTAAATGAATGCTGGTAGTACCAACACCATCTAGATTCATCAGTCGATAGTCAGAGTTGATGTGAAAATTACTACCGACACGCTAATAACCAAATTAGTTTTACCTATTATGTATGATTAGGAATTTCCCGACGACTACGTCACATTTATAAAATTGAATGTTATGTAACGTAATAGAAAAATAACCACTTACATTGAAACAAAGTGATTGTTTTAATTACATGTGAGGCTGTTCGTTAGTTTACGAATGCCTATTAGTGATGATGGCGGGTAATCACACAAGTGTGTTTATAAAATGATACTTGGATAGCGTTTAGCGTCAGTATTCAGCGGATCGTGTCGCCGCCGCGCATACATTTCCTACATCGCTCTTAACGGTGTTAACTCATTACCGGCTGACGTTGTCTCAAGTATTTGAAGAGACAAAATGGCGTCCGCTGTTGTAAATTACCATATTTTTAGTAAAATTGACACTTTGCCATTATCTACCGGTCGGGCACCGCAGTGGAGTCAACGCCCTCAAACCATCCGGATCTAATTACGTAGTGTCATTAACATTGCGGAGGCGGCACGTCGGCCTAGGAAATGGAATCGAATCATTAGTAGTTTGATTACAAAAAAGGCTTAATAGAAATATAATAACGTCCGACGGAGAAGAAATTGTAAAAAGATTGTAGAGCGATCCAATAATTGGCGGTTATTTGTCGATACGGTTTGGAGCGGGTAATGGGTTGGGACGCCTCGACGTGACTCCAGGGCGTACTGAACGACGCCTCCCCCGACCCGCGCCTTCAGTCCTCATCGTCATTATTGTTTAGAGAGATTTGCAGATCAATCGCTATGATAGCCATCGGTCGATATGTGTATACCTACTTAACAAGTACTTTTGACTATGCTACCGAGCTACTTTATCATGATTAAATCTATGTTACGAGTAGAGCATGCCTCCATTCTTTGATTTGACTATTTCAATGTTACAAAGCATTTCTGATGTCAATATTTTTTCAACTTTTCTGTCATTTTTGACGTTGTACGTGAAATCTCCTCGCGTATTATCGTTCATGTTTCATCCTTTTATTAGGCGACACAGCGAACAATGTTATACCATATTCTATTCAGTAAATCTTTACACCAAGTGAAAACACGATTTGGCGTGAAGATTTGGTGTTAACAAAGCGTTTTGTGATCATTTATCGGCGGTTGCAACGGTTACTTACGAAATTCGCGTAAAACCGACGCCATTGAACGTTTACGAGTGATGTTAGGCCACGAATTGAGCGTGTAGGAGATGTTAAATGACATCAACGTACGAGTTACCTATGTTGTTTTGACTTTTAATAATAATAATACATACATAATATATTACATATTATGGGTGTAATATTACATATTCGTATTTACCTTATTATCATTATTTTCTTAATATTGGTTTAGTAAGATAGATGAATCTAGACTAAGTTGTGAGAGTTAGGAGACACTCGAATTAGGTAGTGCATGTTTTCATAGTTTTGCTTTGTTCGTTGCTAAATATTCTGAAGTAATAGCTTCAGAATATTTAGCATTAAATTAATAATAAGTAAGTACATATATGTAGCAAAAGGAGGCCTCATGATGGAGAACGCCGAACTATTTCCATGTGTTTGCACTTTTAGTTTAGGTATATAGGACTTTTTCAACCTAAGTCGACATCAACTGTATAAATAGGTAGGTAGGTAAGTATAACAGCCTAACTAAAAACTAGATACCTCCCTACTATGTGTTAATTAGTTTAGTGTACCTAGGCAGGTACCTATCTAATTAACACAGTGGTTTGCAGTTTCGTAATCTAATAAGGAGTCTCTACAGCTAGCTTTAATGATTTCACTAAAATCTTGGAAAACCTATACGGATGTAGATTTTATTAAATCGATCCATATAAGATTTGCTATAGGTATAAATTGATATAATGTATGCCATTTAATATGTAATATTTTTATAAGTATGATATTTATGTGTCATCTGTGTTTGGCATTTGTTTTAATGTTAGCCTTAAATCATACCTATTGTGAATAAATATCTTATCAAAATCTAACCTATTCTCTTCCACCCACCTCTTTTTAAGAGAATCATTTTAATATTTTATTCTACTTAAACCTAATTTATAATGTCAAATTCACAGGATTTTTGCATTAATGAAATACATAAATGGAGCTGCCTAAACGTGTGTTCTTAAAGACAACAATCTGTTGCCTTCACCAGAACCTCATCTCATGAATCGCTAGCTTCAAGGCCGAACCTTATGTTGACAACAAATTTTCTGTATAAAACTATAAATCGAAAACTAAGCGTACGAGCGTAAAGTGTCTAAACTAATACGTGATAACCTGGTTTTATACTTTTTTATACTTACATAAATATTGTTATTTTTTTAATAAAAATATTGCGATCAACAAGTCACGTCAAAGGCCGTAGGATACTTGAAGTGTTACAACTTACTGTCAGATAATACAGGGGCTTAAAAAATGGGTACGTGCGTCTTTAATTTGACGATTGATTCGACCTTGCTCTATATATCATTGTTATAGGAATTGCTGTGATATGGACGGTGGTCAGCATTGGTTTAGTAAGATAGATGAATCTAAACTCAAGTTGCGAGATAGAGTTAGGAGACACTCGAATTAGGTAGTGCATCTTCGTTATTGCTTCAGGATATTTAGCAGAGCAGCTTTAATTTAATTGGTAACTAAATCTTCTAGTCTTTCATTGTGGAGTAGGGGGGTAGGTAGGTACTGCCAAGATATGAAAAAATTATCGATGTTTTTTGAAAACTTTTTTGTAAGTTATCTATTCCTCAAATAGATAGCTTCTTAGCATAGCTGAAATCTTATTTCCTCTGTCTGATAACCTCCTTGATTTGATAATATTATACATACTCATTATTAAACATAGATCGACCGATAATATATCGATCGTTCATCTATTTTATCATTTAAGCCATCAACTGACATCTCTAACTAACAACTCGTTCCTAATTTTAAATACATTTTTCATAATAACGCCACATTAACGCTATAGGACGTAGCTTTAATGGCAATTCAGGGATGGTCTCTTACTTATTTTCGTAATAACAAAGAATTAAAATGTTTTTTTTTTTATCTCAAGCTTTTATTTTCTTCTTGCCATGCAATATGCTGCACCCTAATCGCGTAACACACTTTCAATCACAATCCGAAAGTTTTGAAGGATTTTGCTAATCCATTGCTTCATAGGTTTGAAAAATTCGTCGGCTCCTCTACGTAAATAACGCAATGAACGTAGGTGAACTGTCAAAATGAAACCCGTTGCGATCAATTATCATTTTATCTATGTTACTCAATGACCCGCTGGTTTTTCATATTCTTACTATTGGCACACCCATTATTTTCATGGTTTCAAAGGTGTTCAAATTCAAAATGCATTGCTATTGTATCTACGTCATAAATGTCATGGACATATTTTACGTTCGGAAAATGCTGATTCTGACATCTCATAAGACATCTGCAATGATGGTAAATTTATAGGTAGGTACCATACAGTTTCTATTATTATTACATTATTTCAATACCTTACCTAATTTTACGATAGATTTTGGAAGCAAAGTGAAGTTTTCATATTGTTTTGTATCCATTTGATCCAAAACTTCCTTTTCGTTAGACTTTTACGAGTGAGTGTAAAGTTCAGGAGTTCTATGTTGCTCACTTTTACCCTATTCCTGATGCCTTATCGCCAATATCAAAGCATAGCAGGTATTTATAGCTTAGTGTAGGAGTATGTATAATCAGCCTATAATCCCACTGCTGGGACACAGGCCTCCTCTCTGTAAGAGGGAGTGGGCCGTTATCCACCTCGTGGGCCCAGTACGGGTTCTTAGATGACACGTCTTCGATTTTTTTTTGGTGCTAGGACATGTCGGTTTCCTCACGATATTGTTGTTGTTGTATGTACAGCAGTAGTGATGAAATAATTGACACAAAGTAAAGGTTCAAACCCACGACCTACAACTCGCAAGTCGCGGCCGTTACCACTGAGCCACCACTGCTTTAGGAGTACATCTCATCTATTTTATGAACATCAACACTACGATGTGGTGAAGGGTGGCCATTTTGAGGGCTGTCTACGTACGTGTTGTGACCTTCAAAAAAATGTTAATTTGCGAATTTAATTAATGGTACTTCGTTTTTATCGCGTTTACCAGACAAATCTTTTTGAGGCCATTAGATGAATCTTACTTCTTAAATACCCTCTTTCGGGCCGTAAGGTTAATTTTTAATTAGCAGTTTGGCGTTGAGTCGAGGCCCTTTCGTATATTTTCCTGCTCATCTCATTGACAGACATCTGCTTACATTTTCTTTTATTCAATAACTTAATTAACGGGCAAAACATTTTTTTCTATCATCACTATAAATTACCCACCAACTATCATCGCATCAATGATCTGCCTGCCTACCGCCATGATATCGATTTCATAAAAAAAACCTATTGTATTTTGACAAAAAAGGCTTATTTTATGGTACGCACGTCCTATATTATTGCCTTTTACAATGAAATAATTAGCCAGGTCGATAACGGGAACATTTTTTATGAAGCTGCAGTTTTTCCATTGTACGTTTGTAATTTAATATTTTTTTGAACGAATCCCAATGAGTGGGTGAGTGAAAAAATAAGTGTACCTATTGTAAATAAATCAAGGTTTAGTGATATCGTTTTCTTGAACGAAAGTGGGTGGTGATTTAAAATAAGGTAAAGTGGGACTTGGAAACCTTTAGAGGCACTAATTTATGTGTTTTCGGATTTTGAGTAAACCTGTGCTTAATTCTGAAAATGATCGCTGCCAGAGCGGACTGTCCCTTTCAGGGACACTGGGTGGTGACAGTCATAGGACTGAATAAATATTAAATTTGTCAAAACTAACAATACTAACCTATTTACCAAAGCACGATTGACCTTGGTCTGAAATAAAGTTTTTTTATTTTTATATTCAATTTTGGGAGAACTGTAAGTTATGCAGAATTCATTAGGTAGCGGTGGAGAGGTCGCACAGCATTCACTTCGTGAAAAATACCTCCAGATATTTTTCAGTCACCTTTGTACCTAGACTGGATAACCTATTTGGAGATAAAATTGACGATGCTGATTCCTGCCTAGTAATATTATTAAATAAAAAAATATAAGTATGTAAAAAATATATATATGAAAAAAAAAAACATTTTTAGAGGCAATGTGTGTACCTACCTAACAATACTGATTCGAAAAATTACTTAGTCTTATTTCAACATCAGGTTTTGATCGGGTCGAATAAGAGAAGTATTGTTGATAATCTTGAGGAATACTTTCTCGAAACTAGGTATACCTCATTGGAGGTTTCAATTCATAGGAATTTTTGTCCTCTAGGTATATCATGTGTGTTTGTCGTAAAGGTTCATACGCTGAATTGTAGAAGATACAATAAACATAGAAATAAGGTTGTTAGGTCTATTGCGATGTGCCGTCACGATCGTTTTCATATTATTCAAGAAAGCACTTATTACTTCAAAACTGCATAAACTAGCAATCTGTTTTTGCTGGTCGTAGAGCATGAAAAACTTAGACTGAATTATAATTCAAACATTACCTCCCACGTAGGCATGAAATATTACCCTTAAAAAAAACATTTCACATCTTTTGTCGCAATCTATCTTGTACACGAATAAAAACAAAGCCATCTTTGTTTTAAGTCTCAGGTACAAGGTTTACAGACCTATTGTAACTATCTACGTGAGATACTTTACATTTTCAATTATCTCCAATGTTCACCTGTCCCTAATAAATCGTTAATTCTGCTTGACTTAGCAAGAGACTTTCTACCAAAAAATATCAGCTTTGTTTAAAATAATACTCTTTGTTACTTCACATTGCATTCCACATAAATGTTCTCGAACAAAAGCAAACAAAAAACAAACTCAGGATAAAAGGAACCAAGGAAACAAAAAACAAAAAAAAAAACATAATTCAATAATATAAATATTGCATTTATTTCAACGAATTCTGCAAATATAATAACTGTAGATAATAATTATAATAATACTATTCAAGTTTACAAGACTTTCAATCTTTTCCTAGGCGGTCGAATTTACGCCGCTAAATACCAAAGAATTCTCTCACTGGCTGGCACAGGACTTTGTTTCAAATAACTATTTAGAATAACGTCATCTGTATAACAGTAAATGCAGATCGCATAAAATTAGGTTAAAAATTAAATTATACAAATTAAAATAAAATTATTGGAAGTCGTATTGGAGGCAAATTCAATATCAAGGGGTACGTCAGTCGCCTTGACGTAAATACGTTTAGGTATCTACATGACAAACAAAATAATAGTAAAACTAAAGAACAAAAATAAATACAAACATAACAAAAATAAAAGAAAAAAATAACAAAAAGCGATATGCAAATAAACATGCTCAGAATCTAAAGTAAAACCATAATGCTGTGGTATGTATTCAAGTAGTAAATAATACTTATTATGTTCTTTACGACAGACTGGGATATTTGCATTTGAAAGATCAATAGAGACGTATCAAGGTGTTTAGAGTCGGTAGCGAAAATTTCCACGTAATAAATAAGGGCAAAGCGTTCGCTCCCGCGGCGCGTGCGCAGGGGCGCGGGCGCATGCGGGCTGCGCTCGTGCGCCCCACGTACCTACATTCAAATTTGAAGAAAATATTTGCATATCGCCTAACGCCCCAATTGAGGCCCACTTTTATGTAAATCTCACGAAAGAATAGCAAAAACTGCAACCGGGACCCCACACGACAAAACGAGGCATTATCATGTAAAAACCGACAAACTTCTAATGTTATGTCTGTATATATTTTTGTACTTTTAGGCTCGCGCCCATAGCCGAGACCCTTGCGAAAGATATGCGAAGTAAACTAATTAGATACATTTATATCACAAGTTCTTAAGATGCCTCTACGAAACAAATAATATATTTATATCTACCTATAGATAAGAACTATCGAGATACACAATACGAACAGCTGTCGGAGATAATTTTACAATTCACATCGTTACATCTAGTAGTATACTTTTAACTATTTACAGTGGAGCTCAAGAGAAAAATAATTTACAAAACACTTGGATCCTACAAGGCACCTTATTTTAAATAATTATAGACTTCAGGCTTCGCTATGACTTTACATAATAATAACTAAAACATTTAAATTCTCTAAAATATATAATTTGGTTTTCATTACAATCCTACAACAATCGACATGTCGCTAATACCTAATAGGAGTTTTAAATACGATCAACTAGGAAGAATAATATTATGCAACAGATTACTAGTCTATGTCTCTCTGTGGTGTTGGTTTTCAATATGTGGAGCAAACTCAATATAATAAGGTAATAAAAAACAAAGGAAACAATGGACACTGATGTGCCGTTTCCGAGAAAGTCTTTTGATTGGCGTCATTTAAATAATTGATTATTCATGTGGAGCGAAATGCATGTGCGCCAGATCGGTCCCATTAGATATACGACGTCCTTCACGCGTCCTAACTCCTACCATTGTTGTGCATCGTTTGCATTTGTATAGTGGCTTAGAGCGGCCGCCCACAACAGCACCGCGGCCGGCCCTGGCCGTCCCGCCTCTCGCGCGCGCTGACAACGCGCCAAGCAACACGTGCCGCGGCAAACAGACACACCAACAAACACAAATAATGCTCATACAACTCCTAAATACTGTCCAACAGTTGAACCACAGAAAAAAATATCTATTTCACACTAATTTCAGATTTATATTATAATTTGGAGATTGAGTAATGTTTTTTACTGTTGCCACGCTCCCAGCTATAGGTGCTCAGTAATTATTTGAATTACGAAATAATTTCTGAGATTGAATCGGCTGCGTACGTGCCGCCATTACCTTTCGCATCGGCCGACCGACTTGGCGCATATTTATCTCAGTACAGTTTTGAATGTACTTTATTCATTGGCAAAGACAGTTAAGCTCAACCCGAAGAGGATTTTCCAAATATTGAAACACCAACAGTACGGAGAGACAACGTTAAACTATTTCAGTTACATCTAAATTTTATTTACAAAAGGACTCACTAGTAGGAAAATAGCAACGACCGTCACGGCACGAAATGAGCTTCGCTCGAACCGCATTAAAAACATCTTCATCTAGAAGTGAACACAGTCAGAGTGACAATGACGCGATCGAGCGGAGCTCGCCGCTGCGAGGTTCTACGTAAGAGGGTGCAGGATCGCTTAGTGCTGGGAAGCGCTAGGCGACTCGCCCCGCGGTCAAGTTGTACACTCACCGTTTCCGGCGAGCTGTGGCCGCAGGAACGCGTTGTGCAGGTCGCCGCCCATGCCGCTTTCGAGCCGCGCCGCCATCTGCATAAGCGCGAGCGTGCTGTCCTCGCCGCCGCTCGCGCCACTCTCGAGACGCGCGCGCACGGCCGCGATGTGGCCGCGCGTGAACACGTGGTCCTGCACCGAGTACTTGTGACTGTACTTGAAGTCACACACTCGACACTCCTCCGGCGGCGGCGCGTCGGACACCTCCAGGAGTCCGGCGGCCAGGCGCGCCTTCTTCTCTTTGGCACGTGCGTTTTGGAACCAAACTTGCACCACGCGTTTAGGCAGCCCGATTTCCCGCCCGAGCGCCTCGCACTCGGCCATAGTAGGAGTTTTATAGTCGCCGAATAACGATTTCATTATCTTCACTTGTAAGGATGACATTTGCGTGCGGTATCGCTTGCCCGGAGGCCGCGCTGACTGCTGGCCCGGTAGTGGCGAGGTGGGCTCGTCTTCGTCGTAGAACTCCATAGTCTCGGAAGCGGTATCAGAGCGCTCGTCGGCGTCCGACCCGGGTCGTGACAGATCAACTGGTTTGCTAAGATCTAAGGGTATCTCTGATTTTCCATGTTCTGGGCGTCGCTCAGATGCTTCATTGTTTCCACCACCGTTTTGTTGGGCGGCGGCATGCGCTTGTAATTCACTTACGTAGCGTTTCATTGACTCCTCACTGTACTGCTTGATAAATTTCTCCATGTCTGAGTGAAAAGGTGGAAAAATAGGGGGCAACATGGGAGCCCCCGCTTGGGAAAAATTTTGCTGCCGGTCACTTTGTTGGGAGCCAAAACTCGGTGTTGATTCTGTACTTAATTCTTCGTCAGGCAGCGCGTCTACATTTATTTCGCCTCTCGCACATTGATCTGCATGTTTAGTGCTTAAATGACTTTCTAATGCGCTCTTCACCTTGAACAAAGCTGGACAAAACGGACATCGCTTGTTTATCACTTGTGCATGCGCACGAAACTGTCCTTTCCTCTCACGTGCTCGTGTATTTTGAAACCAAACTTGTACCACTCTTTTTTTTAGTCCAACTTCGCGTGCTATATTTTCAAGCATTTTTCGCGATGGGTTAGATTCGATTTGGTATTTTTGGTAGAGGTAATCCAGTTGTTCCGGTAGAATAGTAGTTCTTAAGCGTTTGTCTTTTGGCTGTTCACCAGTATCCACTTCTTCGTATTCATCGAATTTCCTCTTTGCTACTTGTTGATTAAGAGCCGCCACTAAAGGATGGCGGGCCTCATCACTCCCAAGGGACGCATTTAGCTGTTGCAGCTGCGCGTGCTGCTGAAGTATCCCAAAAGGGGAATCCGGCGGGTATGTGGGGAATAAATTTGGGTTCATTATGTGAACAAGTTGATGTTCCCGCCATAAGTCAAACCGAGGGAAGACTAGGTTACATTTATCACATTGAAAACTTCCATCTTTTTCTTCACGGGGCGCGTGTGATAGTGGAGTTACTGGCGTTAGAGGCGCTGGTGGAGCTGGAGAGACGGGGTAGTTGGGCGCCGCGGGGGTTGGCGTGCGGGGCGGGGCGGGCGAGACCGGCACGTGCGGAGGGTGGTGTTCAACATTGCTCGAATTGGAATCCTCACTGCTCAATGTGGCAGCCACTTGAGCTGCTGCCGCCTGTGCTTGTGCTGATCTTTTAGCATCTTCTTCCTTAAAACAATGAGTCTTTTGATGTCTTATGAGCTCATAGTACCTTTGGAATACTAATTGGCACTTTTTGCATTGATAGTTAAGACCTGGAGTGCGCTGAAATCTATTGGCATCGTCTGTGGCGCTGGCAGGTGGATCTGCAGCTGGTTGGTTTTCATAGACTTTTCTTGCTTTTTGGCGCGCGTTTTGAAACCATACCACTATTACTCTCGGACTTAATCCCAGTAACTTCGATAAATATTCGAGATCATCATCTTTGGGATAGGCATTGTTTTCAAAAAACTCTTGTAATACTTTGATTTGATAGTCAGTGAACCTAGTTCTGTTGGCGCGTTTGCCAGAAGACCCCGTTGAGCTGTTGGATCCGTTCGAATTGCCCCCGGAAAGTCCGAAATCGGCCGGTCCCCTGCCAGGACTGAGGCTGCGATTCGGGGTCAAAGGTAGGACGTTCGGGGGCGCGGAGTTTGGGGACGTGAAGTTAGGATTCATTTTTGGTGGTAGCATCGACGGATGAGGCGGCTGCGGTATACTGGTAGCCGGGATTGAATCTAACTGAGACTGAATCAACGAGTTCAGCGATATGTGCGTGGGAGTTTGCGGTCGCGATTTGTTTTGGTGATGAAGGTCATTTGTATGTATTATTGGCGCTGGACTCTGTGACGGCGCTTGGGGAAAAATAAAGCTTTTATCTTCCTGGTGCCGATCATCGTATGAGTGGTACTTCTCCTCAATCGATGGCTCGTCATTAGGCTCTGACTTTACCTCCTGTGGTATTATCATACTAGTGTCCTCAATTTTTGCCTTTTTTTCAGGCGGTGCTTCATCCGAGCTTGCTGATGAATCCAAAGTCGTTACTTTAGCCTCACCGGTCTTCTCATACTCTTCGAGGTTGAGTGTCGTGGAAGGAGGATTGTTGAAGTTGTAAGGTGAATCCTTGTTCCGCTGACGCTCCTTGAAAAGAGTATTCCTGAACCAATGTTTGATTACCTTTGTTGCGAGTCCAGACTGTTGGGCCATTTTCGCGATGGCCTCGTCGCTGGGCGAGTTGTTAATGTCAAAGTGCGCTCGCAAAATCTTCAATTGTTCATCAGTGATGCGAGTGCGAGCTCTCTTTTGACCAGCTGCAGCGTTAGCCTGCAAACAAAAGAAATCTTTGTTAAATACGAGCTTCGAGACCACAGAAACGAAACGAGTTCCCAGTTGTCAAAGGGTTCATTTATCTATAACGATATTAAGCAGGTAAGTCCGAATACTAAGGGAAGTCGTTACTAATAATAATGGTCGGACCCTTCATACAACAATAGATTCTCTGTCGCCTTGTGCAAACAGATAGCAAACGTAAATCGTCGAGCTTATCTCACAATACGTCGTAGATATCCTTATTGCCCACGATCAAATTTACACAGTAACTGATGAAAATAATCAATGCGAAGCCTTGTGTTTGTATAAGTAAATACATGTTATTTGAACGTCTCGACTGAATTTAACAGCTGAGGTAATTGAGTGTTGCTAAATGATTGCGCAGTAATATTCGACTTGAAATTGATTTTTAATTATTATTTAAGTTTAAATCCGTTTTGCTTGGTCGTCGATTTCATTGCGAATATGTTGTATGATGGATGATGTGTCATTGTGCAATTTGAAATAAGATGTTTTATGTGCTTACCATATTCAAACTTTGAATTGTAATTAGTAAACAGAAAAGTTGATCGTATATAGAACTACAACTATAGAACTTGTAATGGGCATAAAAAACACATTTAATTTAAGAATTCGAGCTATGATTTGATTTAATTGATTCTAAATCTATCATTGTTTACATAACGTAGGTAATTATTATGATAATATTGATTCTGTACTGAATACGATGAAACGTTTATTCACTTCACTTTTATAAGTCATAGTTATTTTATTATACTAATGTTATTCCACAATGGCGTTAATGTGACATCACAAGCCATTTAATACTAATTTGTATAATTTCCATTATTTTATGTTTATCTGTTGGATATAATGTAATGTATCTAATGCTTTGTTTATTGTTATTTATAACTTAAGTGACGGTTAAAGTAATTAGAAGTAATATCTAAGTGATGTTTATCAAGAAGTTGAGATACATAAAATGCTATTCTTTGGTAAGCGCATCTGGACAGATTTGGCTATGTTTTGTATTAAAATGTACCTTATAGTCCGAATTAGGTTTTTATGGAAAGTTTCCTGGAAAATTTTCAAATTTCGCAAAACTGAACGTCCTTTTTTCAACGGAATGTTTGTATAAACTCCATACCATATTGTAATTTTGACAGGAAAACGTCTGTCAGGTCAGCTAGTTATAAATTAATAAGGACTCACCTGCTGTTGCTGCTGTAATAGTTGCTGTTGTTTCATTTGCGCATCGTGAGCGTAGGGCATTGTGTCAAAAGGCGGAGGCGGTAGCATCAGCGGAACCAGAGGTGGCTGGAGGTTCATCGCTGCCAGCGCACCCACGTTCAAGCCGAGGGGAAGGCCCAACGATAGCATTTGAGCCACCATCGGGTGCAACTGCCCTAGCTGCTGCTGTAGTTGGATCATGTTCAAAGCCGCCTGCATCTCTTGCACTTGCGCAGCTAGTAACGCACCAGCTTGCGCATCTCCTTGTGCGTTCCCGTTCTCATTGAAGTTTCCACTGTTATCACCACGCGGAGATGGCGACCTCTCACCCTGCGGCGCGGGAGACGCTGCGCGCGGGGAGTTCGGCGCACCAGACTTCCTCTCATACTCCGATTTAAACTGTTCAGCAAACTGCTCCAGAAATTCCAGCGGTACTTTGTCTTTATGCACTTCCTCACAATGAGTTTTAAGAACGAACACACTAGAAAACTCCTTGTTGCAGTGTTGACACGTCGATTTCGTTTCTCCATCCGGGGGCTTCTCCTCGGGAGGCGGTGGCGGCGGGCTTGGTACGCGCGCCATCTCTCGTTCTTCTTGCATTTTTCTTCGCTGATTTTCATTGTATTGCATGACGAGATCGAAGCCAAAAGTCTCCAACAGTTGTTTATACATTTGTGAATTGCGTTTGGGCGGGTTGCCCTTGGCGACCATCTCGTCAAGTGCAGCTGTTTCAGCTTCACCTAGTGGCGAGTGCGCCCGCGCATCGCCAAACGGACATGAGGTCGCTCGATGTGCGTCGAGTAGCTCCCCGTTCGGGAATGACGCGTGACAGCGATCGCACGAAGCGCTACCTGCGCGCGGGGATCGCGGACTACCTGGGCGCGCAGGGGGCGAGGAACGCGGGCCCCCACTGCTTGTAGACGAAGGGGATGTATTTTTCGGCGACAACACGTCTTGTAAAAGTTTGGCGGGGTCGGTCCGGTCCGGCTGCTCTACCAAGGGCCTTGACAAGTCCACGTGTCCGGCAGCAGCGAGCTCTTGTAATTTGCCAGCGCGTGTTTGATGCAGCACTGATCTCATGTGAATGTCGAGCGTGCTTCCTTGTGTGTACGCAACTTTGCAAATGTTGCATTTGTACCGTTTACGGTCATCCTCCTCACTCGAAGTACTCTTGGGAGTGAGCGTCAAATTAGAGGGCGCAGAGCCCGCCCCAGGCGACACGGGAGGGTTATTATTATTCTGTTGTTCTTGCATAGCTCGCTTCAATTTATGCAAATGGCTCACGCTATTGTAGTGTACTAGCAAAATGTTCTTTTGCGTAAAAGACTCTTTGCATACGTCACATTTGAATGGTCTGTTTGGGTCAAGGTACTTTTCCATGGGATAGGTTAGTTTTTCACCTTTTCTGTGGAGAAGTGTTTTGTTATGTGCAGTCAAGTACGATTGGCGTGTAAATGCTACCTTGCATCTATGACATTTGTACTTTCTGTTGGGGTCATTATATGAATCTTCCGCCATTGCTTGGGAATTTAGGTAATCTTCCAAGAATTGTTGATCTTTGTAAATAATTGAGTCATCCGAGTTTTCGGCGTCATTATGACCGGACTCATCAGCGACGGTTGCGCTTGAATCTCTGTCTTCCATATCTGCTAGGTCATCATCGGGAGTTCTTAAAGCTTCCTTTCGTAGGAGCTCTGCAGTCGCTGCATCTAAAGCTGTGCCTTGGGCAGCTTGTAGTAAAGGGTTCGATGCTAAGCTTCGTTTGAATGCACTTAGCTCTTCTTCAGATAATTCAGGGTGGGACGTCTCAACGTGCTTTTGAAGTGCCAACACAGATCTAAAGCTCCTTCCACATAGCACGCACTTGGTAGCATCTCTGATAACGTGATATTGTGAATGCAGCTGTAGTTTTTCAATCGTCTTGAATGCTAAACTGCATTGATTGCAACGGTATTTGTAAACATGTTTCTCAGACACTGACATGTTCGCGATGGAGTTACGCGCGTGCGCTTCTCTAAAATGATTTTGTAGCGCATGAGCCGCGTCAAAGTATCGATTGCATCCTTTCTTCCAGCACACATATCCCGGCCCTTGAGGTGTTTGTTTCAGTTCTAGATGGCCGGACTCATTCTGATGTTGGCACAATTCGT
Source organism: Dryobotodes eremita (assembly GCA_917490735.1). Taxonomy (NCBI): domain Eukaryota; kingdom Metazoa; phylum Arthropoda; class Insecta; order Lepidoptera; family Noctuidae; genus Dryobotodes; species Dryobotodes eremita. The sequence goes on from OU823261.1 coordinate 9,646,279, forward strand.
CAACGTTTCGGAAAGTACGGTTGCATGTTGAGCATCTTTCTGTTTCGCCATCAGCACTTCCTTCCGATCGAGGCGACGAAATCTCCCGTTCATCATCACCTTGTCGAGATTCGTCTCTCTGAGATTGGGTTCCACCGTTCAACCAATGGCTTTGGTCAACAAGTAATAATAATCTCTGTAGTCCTTCAGAGTTAACGGAATGGATTTGCATGACGTGTCGTTCGAGGGCTGGTCGTTCCTTGAAGCCATCTTGGCAAAGAGGGCAAATGAAATGTCGCGAGGGATCGCCATGTACGGAGGAGACATGTGCGTGTAGGCGAGACTCGTTCGAGCAACTAAAGTTACAATAAGGACACGTGTGTGGTCCCGGAGTCTCTCGCTCCTCCTCCCTCTCAGTGGGCCCTTGCTGTGATTGTTGTTGTACATGCTGTTGCTGTTGTTGCTGCTGGTGTTGTTCCAAAAATCTCATCATCTTTTGCTCTTGAGTTAGCTCAGGCTTCTGGTCGATCGGCTCCTTAGAGTCTGTTAACAAAAATAAGCAATGAAATGTTTGTTTATGTAACGAGGATTGATTAAACGCAAATAGAACACGACGAACCTCCCGCTATGGAATTTGCGAGCCGAATGGATATAGATCTGTACGCCGTAAATCCACAATGTCTACCTACGTCTACGTGAGATTTATCTACAAAAAAGATTATTTCTATAAATGAAGCTCACTATTGTTCGGTGCGAGCGTTTGTTACTTTTCTGAATTGAAGTTAAAAATAAAATTCTTCTCTTTTATATTATTAGTAGGACTCGTTTTGTTTGCTACGTTCCGGCAAGACAAAGGTATCGCTCTATCCATCCCGTACGCACACATCCACAGATGTATTAATGTTAACGTAACAAGTATATTGTAATTTCGCACACAAAGGAGATACAGGACGAGCAAACAATCATTGTTCATTATTACAAAAGGTTTCGAATATTTCGTTTCGCATCGGATCAAATGCATCGGGATAGTTGACGTATGTAACTGCGGGTGTGAGCGAGACGACTGTATGTGAGTGTGCAATTATTATTTTGACCAAGGATAAGTCCGCGCAGCGTGTGAAAGACGCTGGGCCGCATTGTTTACGCTCAAATAGGGAAGGTGAAAGAAACGGCCGAGGGAGAGCTGATTCGTTAATGTAACGTTACAATTATAGTTTATTAGATGAGCAACAGGCCGGCCGGCTTTTGTGTTCGTCGCACACAAAATGTAAAGATTTGGCAAATAATAGGTAAATCCGGAACAAATGATACAAAGATTTCATATAAATGGAATATTTTGGGAATGGTTAGTGTAGTATGTCTATCCATAAAGGCGCAAAAAATGCTCGAAGTAATGCATTGAATTTTCACTTAATTAAAACTGGAAATTATCTCACAGTCGAGCGAAGCTGAAACCAGTCGTTCCCCTGTCCGGGAACCCGTTCTATAGTTTTAAGCAGTTAAAACCGTTACATCTAATGAAGGGGAGAGGGATAAGTAAATCCGAGTACGTAATAATAATGATAGCGCAACTGACCCTAATTCCAGAGTGACCAGTGAATGTAATTATTTATGATGTAAAGTCGCCGTCCCACAGTCTGGTAGGAGCATAGAACAATGGCCAGGTAGAAGGACCTTGTCTGCATAAATGCGATCTCTGACGCTTTTTGTCAATGGACAAAGGGTCTTTTCTAAGGAAACACCACATCGTTATAGCGTCGTAAAGTAAGTATTGTGCAGTGTGAGTTTTGTTTTGCGAGATTTAGGTCAGGATTTTTACAATGTGGCGTCAGGGACACAATGGGAGCTGGACGTTTTACTGTCTTTGCGCACCGGTGTTGCAAGTTCGAGTTTCAAACTGGAGTCTGCAATGGCCAGCATATTAAACTCTTTCAAGTTGATTTTGAATACGCTAAAGTGGTTCCAACTGGCCATTAGGGGCCTTACTGTGTTTACAAATCTTGATGTATTATGCAGCCCGCTGGTGGACTTAATGCCTGATATTTTTTTTAAATCGAAAGTATTGTATTATCGTCTACAATCTTTTACAGAATAATCTCAGACGTCTTTATTGATCTTAGCTCAGCAAAGTAAAAATTGTTTTGGAACAGGGTGCTGGTCTTGTATAACGAATTAAATTATAAACCGGTTCCTATTCTGGTTTAATCATATTGATGATAGGGACAGTAACTAATGAATCAGTAGCCGAGGGGTAAAACAGTGACAGACTCAAAGGAAGCTACACAAATGACGTCGCATAACATAAAGAATGATGTTTTTTGTTGTCATGCGAGTACTTTGAGAGTGTGTGAATCAAAATGAATGCAATCTTCTCTCACAACGCATTTAGCTCGTCGTCGTGTTTTACAATGAACCGTAAGCATTTCGAAAACCTAAAATTTATATCAAAATCGATCGTTTAAAACGGCTCTCTCAATAAGGTGAAAATAAGTAATAAGCATAAACATGAGGCGCACAATGGTGTAAGGCGGATTTCTTTCGCCTCCACATTTCTCTCGGAGTTTATCGTATTTCACCGTGGCCATAAACATGCGCGGGGCGATGCGGCCGGCGACATTGTGCGATGATGTAGCAGCCTCATCACAAGGGGGCAATCATCCTTAATGCGCGACCGCCACATACGTAATGCGAGTCATTGTCCCGTGTGCGGTACTTATGGAAAATTCGCGTTCTCAATTCAAATCTTCTCTCCGTCTCCCTCGCGCGCGGGGCGGAGCCGCCTCCGACCAATGGCGGCATCCGACTGTGGCGACACCGTGTAAGGCGTACGTTATTAAAGAAACCTGTTCTAATGTTGCGCGCCTTAAATTAAATTTTGTTCGTGTGTAATTATCTCATTATTGTGATTACGAATTCTTCGCTAAATGCTCATCGCTTAAAATGGAGATTGCCTCTCAGATTGAACACGGAGTGACGGTCACGCGATAAACGATAATGAAGCCTCCGTTGACGAAAACGGAGCTCACGATGTGCCCTCGTATCACACTCACAATACTCACAAATTAACATCAAACAAATCGTTATGTTTGTTGACACGATCCACAGAAAGAAGTTCAGTTTGAAAAAACGCAGAACAAAATTGATTAAGGAACGAATCGGTTTAAATTGGAAACCGATAGTGACGTTTCGAAATCACATTCATAAGTCGACTCAGTATTACTTTATCGATACGAACGCCGGTAATGGTTTTGGTTGAATTAATTTTAATGGGATTTTTACGCTTTATAGAATAAAAATGTTACGAAATGTGTTTAGCACAGGAGTAATAAATAATAATATATTTCGTTGCGTTGCGTTCGTTTATTGATTGAATAAAGGTTGTCACGAGCGACATCTAGCGCGAAGCAGAAAAACTGAGCAGAATGCGCACGCGCATCTAATCGGTTTTCGATCGTGAATGGTTTTTATGTCGTCATTGTGCAGACACTAGCAAACACTACGTCGAGCTACAATACTTTTACATTGTTAGTGGGGCTCGTTCGTTATGTAACTAACTAATTATCATTAAGTTGTAACTTACGGAGACAACGCCTTGAGGAAGTTAATGTGCAATAACAATAGACCAGTCACGGTCGGAAAATTATTAGCTGACAAATAAGCAATTTCCTTATTACCACTCTAGTGAACATGAAAAGACAAACGAGGACTAAAAATAAGGAAAAAAAAAACAATTAAATTAGATTACTCGTTATTATGTTTAAACGAGCCGCCTACATGACAAACATAACAAATTAAATAGATTTGTAACTACCTAGGGAGGTTCGTCATGTAAAATAATAATAATGAGAAATATAACAGTAGGTACTTACCGTTGTCTTGCTGATCGTACGGGCTCGGTAGCTCACTGGGTTGAGGGATGACTTGAAACAACTCAGCAACATCAGGCGTGGGATCTTTGCCCTCAGACCGACGTTGGAGCTGATGGATTTGTTCCATCTGTAGATGTTTGACAGATCGAACGTGTTGCAGAAGGGGCAAGCGGTGAGGGGCTCCGAAGCCGCAGAGAGCACAGCGGTATACTCGTGGTCGTTCCCGAGGAATACGCGCCGCGCACTCACGAAGATGTCTCAACAATAAGGCAGCAGCCTCGTGTCTTGCGCCAGCCGCGTGAAGCTGCAGCTTGTGCGCGGAATTGGTATAGTAATCACACGCGCAGCAGCGAACTTGCACGCCACCAACACTCGCGCCACCTGTACCAACACCACCGCAGAACTTCAGTTTCCATTCGTTCCTCGGTCCCCCTTCCTTCACGTGGTTTACATGCTGCAGCCTTTGTAAATGTTTGTCAGTTTTGCAATGGAGCTGGAAGTTGGCCTTCAAGTTCGTTTTGTACGTGCAGAGCTTGCAAACGTAATGGCCAGCTACTAAAGCCAGGATCTCTTGTTCTCTGATCTTCGTGCGGTCTTGGGCCAAGTGATGACCCAACGCTTCCAAGGAATCTGTGGAGAAACAATTGCAGATGCAACAGTGGTATGTTCTCTCTGGCTCTGGGTCAGCTGGTTCTGGTGGGGGTTCCATCGCTTCTGGATTTAGGCCAACGTCAAGATGAGCACCCAGCTCAGGTGGTGAAGGACCAGGTCCTCCTGTCATTAGTTGGATCATCAGTGCTTGATTGTAAGCCATGTCGGCGAGTGCGGCTTCAGGATTAGGAGGTGGAGCATCACCGCTATGGAAATGCAGTAAGCTTTCAAGTTGTTGTTGGCTTTGTTGTCTATGGTGTAGAGCTGATAACGTCTGCATATGCTTCACGTTTTGTTGTAGCACCAACATGTTATGCGTATGCTTTTCAGAAGTCATATGTATCCTTAGATTACGCGCAACATTTGTCTCATAATTGCAGACGTCGCAGCGGAAGGTTGGCTTTGGTTTTTGACCTAAGGGTGAATGATGTGGTAGCGGTGGCTTGTGTGGGCCTGGAGGAGTATGTTGTGGCGGAGGAGGTAGAGTTCCTTCGCTAGGGTTGCCACCGTTCTGAAGCTCTTGCATATTATTTAAATGCTTATCAGATTGCATGTGTATACTTAGGTTGCCCTTAGTCGTAGTTGAGTAATTGCACACTTCACATCGATATGGTTTGTATCCACAAGTGTAGGTTTCTCCACGTGCCAGCCGTGGATGCGGTTGTCCAGCTATGCAGTAAATACAGCTCGTTTCGGCTTCAGGATGTTTCTCCTTCATGTGTATTTCTAACGTCTCTTGGTATTTGTAATGCCAATTACACTTCGGACATTTCAAGGTTTTGCAGGAATTTCGGCTGTGCATACCGGCTAGCGGTCCACCTAATCTTCCCGAGTTTAATATTAGTTCACATTTTGGGCAGTCAGCACCGGAGGGCCGTCCTCCCAGATGATCTGGACAGACACCTATCGTCGTGCCAGAAAGGAAGGCAGGTGGAGTTGCTTGAAACGGTGGGGATGAATTGGGACTGGCCCGCGGTTGCACTGAAGCATTTATCGTGTGTGGATGTGCCACGGAAATCAAGGAATGTTGTGGCATTAACGATTCAGCTATCGACCGTGGCGGCCTCCACGCCGCTGTTGGGCTTGGCTTCCTCTCATCGCAAGAGCCATTGAGTAGCATTGATTCAGTATCTCTATCGGTCGTCATTAAATCTTGTCGCTTGTCTAACGATGGGCTTGGTAATTCCGTCATATTAGGGCTTCCTGAAGATGATAATCGCGGTGGTGCCGCGGCACCAACAGGTTCTAAAAATGAGACTAGCGGTTCTTTATCTTTGCCTACACATTGGATAATAGCTGAAGCATTCTCTCTCGATAAGGCGTCTCTTTCAGAGTCCAGTAATGATAAACTATGGTCCGCTTGCGCATGCGCTACAAATGATTTCGCATAGCCAAAACTCAATTTACATATAAAACACATTAGGATCGGTTTGACTGGAACGCTGACAGGACATTCAGCTGGAGGAGATGGCGGTCTAGGAACGTCCTTCCCTCCTCGAAAACTGAATACTCGATAGCTGTGCATTACGGGCGCGTCGGGTCTCGCTCGCGCTCGCTCTGCGGCTAGTCTTCCGTATAGCGCGCCATACAACGAAGGGTTTCTCGACACGTAGAACGCGCTCGCTATCTGTGGGAAATCGAGCTGTCTTTCCAGGACGTTGTTGTCGCGGCTGTCTACGATGCACCCAGGTTCTATTTTGGGTAGATCAGACATGCTGGTTTCTCCTTCTGACAATTCAGGGTCCTCGATGATGTATGCAGATCCATCGGGGTTGTAGACGATCTTGCCGTCGAATCTTTCGACGTCGGAGGAGAGCGGCGGAGAGTCTCGGTGCGAGGTGAGATCGACGGCGTCGGGTGCGGCAGGGGGTGAGGTTGGCGCGGGCGCGGAAGATGGCGCAGGAGTGGGCGCCGCGGGGGCCGCGGGCGCGTTGCGCGGTTCTTCTTCGGGACTCATGTTACCGTCGTCGTCGTCGGGCTCGAGCGCAGCTGAACTCTGCGGATCGTCGCGCTTGCGGCGCCGCTTGCGCTCCGGAGGCGGGCCGCTAGCGGGGCCGCCGGGCTGCAGCGGCGTGGGCATGGCGCCGGGCGTCAAAGGCCGGCATCACATGCTCTCCTGCAACAAACCACAGCACACATTAACACATCGATCGATTTAGTAAAGTTTCAATGAGCTAATTTGTTTATTTATTATTTAGCCATTTCTTTTTCTATCTTGTGAGTAAAAATTCGGAAGTGCAATGGGCGTAGGCTCGTTAAAATCTTCGATTAAAATGATGTATAGCCAAATATCTGGTGGGTATCGAACCGCTACCAATCGGTAAACTATCCGTAATCAATCACCTATTTCTCACGGACCAGTTTCACAGAGCTGAAGGTGACTGTTGAATACATTTGTGTCGGGCGCGCAACCGGAAGTAGGTAGGGTCATCGTTGTGTCACTCTGTGTTGTTTTCCAAAGATAGCTCCTTTAGTAGGTGCCCTATTTAAATTAGGCGGATACACCTATATTTAAATTATAATGAAATATTTTCGCGTTACAAGCCAACAGAGGTGAACAATAACATAGCCTGTCTAACAATTAAATGTTTCAACTTATTAATATAGTCTTTCTGATAACAGATAAGGCCCGAGTTCCCATAGGCATCACGAATACCTATATAAAATTAAAATACATGGTAATCGTTATCTAACTGACATTTGCGCAAACAACCACGATCAATTTATCCGTATGACAGCTTGTCAACGATGTCAATGCTGACACTATTACAATTAAACAACCAACAAAGTTAGGTCTCGGCAAGTTTAAAATGTATTGCGATAAAGTTAATTCCCACAGAAAAATAGCCCTTATAGTAATTGATATAAGACTTGATTAGATTCGAAACTTACGCAATTGATAATAAACAGGCAATCTAGAATAAAAATTCGTTAAAAACGAGATTAAGCCGTCATCTCTGTTATCTAACGTTATCAAAGATACTTGTCCTACAAATACCTAAAGAGGACTAAAATAATATATTTACTTAGTTGACAGTCGAGATAATCGATGAAAAATATCACATGACACACAAAGAATGAATTATTATTATTATTATTCAGACAATTGTACCTACCTTTTTGGAGACGAGATTAACGCTAAAGAAATCTACAACTCACTATTATTTGTCAGACACGCCTAGTTTTAAAATGATCCTATTAATTTAAATACAATTCTAATAAGTAGGAATTCGCCGTAAAATTCCAATATCATGAAGAAACTTGTCTTAAAAACTAGGGCCATTCTGAGTAAGGAAGTCGATTTCCTTGACTTCCCTCATAAGATGACCAATAAATAAATGTTATAATTAAAACATTTCAAATGAATGAAACTGACGAATTTGCAATTTCGCAATACTAATCAAGTACTGACTAATGAATGATTAAGCCAGGATGTGATAACGTAGCATTTACCAAAAATACCCGAATCCTTACACCGGATGAACTCACTGATAATGCTTATTAGTATTTAAATTATAACATATTGGTTAACTGAATTTGTTATTTTAGTCACCCTGCTGGTGGCATGGATAGAATTATCTTTCTGAATGTTGGTTTTATCAATGTATCAACACTATCAACTAATCTAAATGATCATGAGGGGGACACTTTTAGGGAAGGAGTAGGGAAAATTCAAAAATTCAGTACCACGTAAAACTTAGAAAGACAATTTGAAAGCTGCAGATAATAATTATACATATATATATAGTCCTCCAGACCGTATTTTGGCCATGGCGGCCAATTGAGACTAGCCTTCGGCGTGGGAGATATTATAGGGCACAAGAACAAGAAGTAGTAAAGAAGAATAATAAAGATGAGAGATGATTATAGTGAATATAATATTATACAATTAGCATAAAACAAAAGAAAATATTAAGATAGTTAATTGCTAACATCTTGTACGTAATAGAAGATGTTCAAAAAGCTACAAAGGTTCTAAAAAATGTAGTCCCAAAATGATAAAATTTCAGTCTTTGCTCAAGTAATTTATTAAATTAATGATAATGCTTTGATGTTTTGACTAGAGGAAAGATAAGTAACATGAAGGCTAAATACCTAGTACTGTTTGACATTTTTATTATGAATCATTGTATGTCACCAGTATGATTTAGTGTTGAATACCTAGTCATGTGCTTCAATGGACAATTCATACTGATTAAGTTTGTATATCCAAATTAATATTGACATATAAATTCATATTAAGAATGATATAATACTAATGTCTTTATCTTTGTAAGGTGAGAAGCTTATATGGCAAGCAATGAGGTTCTGTAAAAGGCTGCTTCTATCCTGAATACTATATTCGTGTAGAATTTTCACTAACTTAACACTTTAATTTCAGAACAGTTCCTAAGCGTTGGTATGTGTGGTCTGCCATACGTAGGTTATTAGCAAGTTCTAGATTCATCAAAAATGTACACCAAACTTTTGTTAAAAATCGTCGAAAGTTACACAAGCATGTCAAATACAAGCATAATAATTTAAATTCGAACAAAATTCCTTGTCAATGTCAACAATGTTTTATTGGCAAGACCTTGGTTTTCCTATAGATTATAATGTTAACCACGCCTAAGCATTTGTTTGCATTACAACGGTCGAGTTTGGCCCTTGAAGTCCTCATTTGATAATAATTGATATCAAACGGGACTTTATAATGTAAATATTTGAAAAGACACATTTGGTATGAAAGAGTTTCCTTATTCTGTGGGATTTTGAGGTTTTTAATTTGAATGTCTGTTTTTATCAACGGATAAATAAAGTTTAAAGGTACCTAAATTATTACATAAATTAAGTGCGTGACAACAATTTTCTACTTCAGAACCTCTATCTAGCATTGCTTTATATGTTTCAAAATAATATTTAGAAAAGAATAGAATACTCTTTATTATGTACACCATAAAAATTACAGATATAAATGTAGACATTTTACACAGGGTGACACAATGGGCGGTCTTATCGCTAAATGCCATATTTTACAGACAACCTTTGGATGGATTCAAGGGAGAAAGAGAGACAATAATGCAGGTAGCCAGTGGTGTACCATTTACATATACAACAAATACATACATACATAAAGCATATAATTATCTACATATAATATATACAATAATAAACATGAAACAAGAGCAAGGAAACTAAATGTAATGATGATGTTTAACGAGAGAGGAAAAATAACGTTTTTTTTTTACAAAAACTTTCTAAATGAACTAGTCCAATGACCAATTTTGAATTGACATCAACTATTTTCTTACACGTACAGTAGGTCCCTACTTTATTTACTTTACATTGGTTTGTGTAGTGCTGTGCACTGAAGTGACGAATTCACTATATCTAAAACTGTAGGTATGTGATTTTTGTTTTGTGTATGTTTTAAGTGAGAAAGTCGTTGAAGTGCCATAACAATAAATACATTTATTAATTTCACAACTTTAATTGAAGATGCTTGAAATACTACTAGGTTCTTACTGATTTGCATAGAATTTTATTACTTCTAAGGTCATTCTTCAAATATATTTATAGGTTAATCAACATTTGTTGTTATTTCAGTAGGTATTAAAAATGAACTGTTTCTATCTAGCTGGTCCCCTTGAGAACATAGGATCCATTTTAACATTCCAAGAATTCAAATAGACCAAAAGATACTCAATTAAAGCTAAAACTCTATTAGAAAACAAAATTACGAAGCAAATAGGGAGGCTCCTGAATTCTAGTTACACGCGATCGAGGCGATTCAAGTAGTGACAGGTGGTCCATCCATTGCCTCTTGATGAAATTGTAACTCTAGGGTTGGAGAGAAACAGCTCTAGTACATGTTCCACTTAATTGTTTCTTTAATTCCCAGTCATTAAGAAGACTGATGAATGACAATTGTTAAAAAAACGATTATCTTCTAAAAAAATGTCGAGGTTTTCACTATAAATCAAACAGGATTCGCATAAATGCTGCTTAGAAATGCATCACTTGCAATTATACGAAACTATCAAGTGACAAAGTAAAAAAGGCTAATTACACATAATAATTATTATGCTAGTTCTCAGCAATAGCAATTTGTAGATCATTTCGCAGTGCTAATGTGTATGGAAATTATGCAAAGAGCTGGTAATTAGAGTCGAGGTGAATGGTCCATAATGTATAATTTGCTTCTATCTTTATTTTTACATACATACAGACGAAAAAAACTATCTCAGTTTATAACAAATAAAGTGACGCTTTATCAGAAAACAAGCTGCCAATGTTAACATAGTGTTTTACCGGATAATACCACATAATACGCGCGAAAGTATCATTAAAATTTATAGAAACACCAAATCAAAAGGCTCGTGTGTCAAATGTGTCTATAATTTGTATTTTGCGGTTCTAGAGTGGCACTCTGTGAAGTAAATGTTTAATGTGGGCACACGTGCGCAGATTCCCATCGTTACAATCAGTGGTGTTGTCAATTTCCACCGATACCCCGATGCTTGCAGCAGAACTAATTTCCGATAAACACGCACACCAACGTACTACATAGCTACGTTCGAGTGCAAATTACACGTACACATGGGTGTGTGGGCGTGAGAAAAGTACGGCGGATACAATGGTGCATGTGTGCGTGGATACTGACGCAATTTGCTCGTACGTATTTGCCATACAGTCGCACGGCGGACGCAGCGCACGCGCACCGCTACGCCCGCATCTGACTCTCCTACAATAGTTATCGAGCCAGTCATAATGAAGATGCGAGCTTTTCAAAACATTAATGAGGCTCCCACAATGTAATTGATAGCAAGAATACCAACCATTCAATAACGTTTTTGCCAATGTCCAATTTACGAACACAGTATCGTGCATGATCACTGGCTAATCTCACTTGTTTATCTAAGAGAAAGCCAATCGAAAAGAAATTTAATGAGGTAAAGTCAATGGAAGTGAAATTAACAATGATATAATACTCGGATACCATTAAATCCTATAATTAGCAGAGGCAATGGCATGAAAAGTCAATCAACATACTCATTACCGTATCCGCGGAATGGGAGTTCGTGAGCCATGTATCACTTTCGAACTACAATTTACTAGTTGGAAACTGTGACATTTGCGGTTCGTAGCATATTACGTTGTCTGAGCAGCATAACGAATGTACCTGAGCACATTTAATTAGAGAATCATAATGTTACATACAATTAAACTGAAGTAGATAATGTTGAAATTTAGACGTCGTGTGAGGCAATAATAGATGGGAATATGCGTGAGCGTGGAAGGCAGAGTAAATAGCGTACCTAGTGTGAGAGATGTGTCAGTAACGAGAAACGCGGTAAACTACGTCCATATTAATAATCGTGGGTTATTACGAAGGCCCTCATTAAGTCGGCGGCCGCTCGCCAACGAAACCGCAGAACACTGCTAAATAATTACCCCCACACTGCTTTCTTCACGAAAACATGGTAAAAGCACATTAAACAACATCTACTAAGACGGTGCGAGGAATTACAATAAATAAGGTATTAAGTCGACGTTGTCAGGCACCGAAATATAAGTACCTATTATATGCGGGTGAGGCTCACTGTACCTGGTACCTGGGACATGTCGTAATTTTGCATATGTTCAGAGTAATAACTCATTGATAGTGAAGCCTTGAATAATGTGTTAGGCTTGAATTGTGCTTGAAAGAAGACACTTAAAATTAAAATATATCGGCACTGATTTTGAATAAGAATTTATCTAGCTTTAAGCTATTGTATAAGGTAAACCTTATATATTTTTAAGGTTGTAGGATAAAATAATAGGTAATTCACGTGAAGGGATCGTTTTGTTATCACTCCCTCTACAAACAACATGGGGATACCGTCGACTCCCATGTTTATCAGTTGGACATGAATGGAATAATTAATCGATTCTTGTAAGACTGCCATTGTGCGTGCAGATTATCTGTTAACTTTATATTCTGACACCTCTTACCACTTTCAAGGAAAACTAATTAACTCATTGTTGGTTATTATGCAAGATTTCCGAAGTAAAACACCAGTCGTGGGAAATTGTTTGCTAACCGGTATTACTTGGACCGGCTGTTACAAGCATTGACCTACAGTAGAGGGGTCAAATAGTACTGGTGTACCATCTCTTAAATCTGCCATCATATACATTCCCTACCACACAAAGTTCAAGCTATATTGACGTCCAATTCTTGATCTCACATTCTCATACATTCCATTACCAGACGAAGGTCAACTTAAACTGGTAACTTAAAACCAGAGCCTGCATACGACTAATGTTGAAAAGCTATTAATGGAAATAAAATTGAGCGGAGTCCAGAGGAACGATTTACTTAATACATTGATAATAAGTGGGGGGAATGTATGTAAAATGTCCGTAATGACGGTAGTCTTGTTAGACGTGGGAACGAAGGAGCAACCTGGGTAGAACATGGTAAGGAACGAACCGAACAATGTCCACCGTTAGGGGAAACTTTAAACCTTCATTAATGGTAATGGGCCTGAACTCGACGGAGATGCCTCTTTTTGCGGCAGCAGACGTTACTGGTAATGGTTGTTCGACAAGGAGCTTGAGAAGGCCAGACAGCAACAGTTTTAGGTTTTACCAGAGCTTGAAGAGATTGGAAAGAGAGTTTAGTTAGATGGATAAACTGCAAATCATGTTGATTTGGTTTGCAGAAAAGGTTTTATATGTATTCGCGTATATTATATTTTTGAAGTGGCATATATGCTTGTAGCAGAGGAAGTTGAAATAAGTGAAATTGAAGATCCTATAAAATTATGAAAATTGCAATATGCAAAGAGTCAACAAAAAAGGTGTGGCAAAATAGTAATGAATTGGAATCAAGCAACTAGTCTGTAAAAGATGTGGAAATACCAATAAGAATCCTGTTGCCAAATATGGACTCTTGTAGACCTCTAACAAACTAATCTTATAAGATTTTTAATGTCAATTACTAAACCTGATATCTCTGATAATAGTTTCACTTTGCTATATAAAAATCAAATTCTTTCATTAGTAACCAGTTCCAAATAGCTCTTTATTTAATAAAATACATTATTTATTTATACCACTATTCGTCTTAACGGAGATTAATATTTCCATAGTCATATTATAATAATATACAAAAGAAACAGGTGTTGAACAAATATTGCTAAAAGGATTTTTTAAATGGAATGGGATGACGTAAGCACACGTTTAACACAATACCAACAAGTACGTTAAAATCAAGGAGAAAGCTATTAATTAAAAACGCTCTCTCATTTCACACGATAATAAAGTGACAACGCAAATTCGTAGGAACCGCAACGCAAGTGTGTTTGTAATTACAAAGCATTTTCGACGCGTGAAATGCGAAACTTATGATGATTAACGTACACCAAACACTTTCCCATTAATTTGTCATATTATTAATTAATCGAGGAACTGTACTGGCTTCAAATACAAATACATAGTAGAGAGTGGATTATTTGAAAGCACAAAGTAATCTTCGGAATGAGATCGGATCATAAACCAGATGATTTTATGATTTATTTGCTTTCGAAGCTAATTGTGTTAGGCGCCCGCCGGCTGTCGTCATTGTGGAGCGAACCTTTGATCGCCCCACTCAAAGGCTTGTGAGTTTGTAAGAGATTTTCATTCAACAATGTCGATAGACGAGAACTTTGTTGTCCGATAGATACCTAGTTAAAACGCCGATCAAGCATTTATTTTTAGTAGGAAAACTTTTGTTAGACATAATTTATAGCGGTGATTTAAATCAAACCATTTTAGGAATCAGACTAGTTGTGTTTGAATAGATTAATACTAATTTGGCACATGTATTGGATGTCCGTGGAGGTCCGGCAGAGGGCGAGCATCGCGTGTGCTGCAGGTAACCTGGCAGGCGCCATTCAACCGATGGCTCTTACAAACCGTCAATTTGCGCCTGTAATTATTGCGGACCCTTCGATACTTATTTCTATTTTTTCCCCAGCTTAATTGTTGCAACAGATGACTTTTTTGTCGAACCAACTCAAAGAGAGCGGAAAGGCATCAAACGCAGCGTCGAATTTGGAAATAATTATACATAAATAGTCCCTTGAGCGGCCGATTAAGACAATTTCCGAGGCAAATTGCCGCAGACGAGCATAATAGCACACGCTCTCCTCCGTCATAAATAAATCTGGATTACGTTTCTGTACGAGATTAAGATTGATTCGATCTCGATGCTTTCTGCTATTAATGCCTACGCGGCATAATGCCTGAGTCGTGTTAAGATTTTAAATCATTATCCGTTTTTGTGGGTGCGTGTGATTTGTGAGATAATTACGATCGACAAATTGCTGGCCGTCATTGTGTAGATAACGGGTGGATGCTATCGCCATTCGTAATTAATGATCGATACATGTGAAATAATTAATTAGCGGCGAGGCTCGCATCGGTACGGAAAGTGGCGGGGCCTCTCCACAAAAAACAATGACTTGCGGTTTTGGTGCGCCGGCGCCGCTCCCGCCACGGCGACATCCGCCGCTCTATACGTCTATAATTTGGGACTTGGGAGACCTCGAATTAGTTTTAATCTCGTGGATGAGCGTGACGCTGACTTAACGTTCTCGAGAAATGTGTCATTAACGTTAATTTGAATGGTTGTTACCTTTTTGTCATAATTTCTGGGGTAATATAAACAAAAGGTAAAAGCCGGTCGATTTTGTACTTTCAAGAAACAAAGAAAATAAAATCGAATACGTTTAACACTGCTACAAAGTTTCTCACCGAGTCAGAAGTTTAGTGTTGTCGTCGATAATTACCGACCACAGAGGAATGTAATGTCGAAACAATTAAGTAGCCGAGATCTATGGGCTGGGTTCAGACTGAGAGCGACGGATGAGTCACTCCAAAGAGTGGTTTTGAAGGTTCTAAATAAAGTCTACTTCCTACTTGGAAGAGAACGCCAATACCTAAGAGGGCGCCAGCTAGAAAATTCTTACTGCAAAAATGAACATCGAATTGGGCCACATTCAAAATAAAAACAGTTGAGAATCGCTTCTCGCTCGCAGTGTAACCCGACCTAATGAAGTTACGGTGTGGCAGCGTAATGTGACGGCTTGGTAATGGCTAACGAATTTACCTCAGAGGAGAGAGGGCACACTTTATGTCCACTGTAAAATTAGCTTACTTTAACTATTATTTAATGTCATTTTAGGATGGGAACCAGGTGAGAGTGACAATTGTGGGAACTACCAAACCGTTGACAGACAGAATTTGAATGGATAATTATTTAGTAAATTCACTGCTTGTCACGTTTCGAGATAATGATTAAATTGCTGCACATAATAGGTGTGTTGCTTTTACTCGTTTAGGAATTGCGTGTCAAAATTATTTTCAGATCATTACAAATGCGTGTACAAGAAATTCCGAGCAATTTAATGGTAATTATTTTTACTTTAAGTACATGTTTGTATTTCGTTATTAACTGCCGCCGGTATTGGCCTGCCTATCGCTCCAAAATCAATAATTGATCAATGTTCTCACGATCCCAGATACATCATGTTGGATTCAGTGAGAGACCTCTAACTCGGTATCGCGATGCGTGTGCGCAATTAAAACGAAACCCACAATCAGCCGCCATGTTTGTACACGGTCGATGTTAATAGCCTTTAGTAATTACATACCAGTATCATGCTAACGTTGCTTCTCGGAAGGCTGATCAAATTAATAGAACCTATTTTGGCTACATTATGTATCATCCAAATATTTTATATAATTATACAAGTCTTTATTGCATTCCGAACCGATCTATACAACCCTGTTACAGAAAAGGAATAAAAAGTAAGCAATAATAAGGCACGCCACCGTCACAACGTCACGTCGTCACAGCGGCATCGCAACGGCTCGACTCGAGAATTTCATATCGCCACATTTACATGTATTCTATTCGAGGAACTAGCGGTCCGACCTCCCCGTCGTTATATCCGGAAAAAGAATATCTAAATTCAATTACAAAAAGGCTTCTCAGCGAGGTGTGCCGTTGCACCCGCGCCTCCTCCGAAAAGGGTGTATAACAACTCAATTTCTCCATATTATTAAGACGGTGGGGTGTGCGGGTAGAGTAGGGGTGGCTGCTACACAAAAAGAATGCTAATTTAAAATTCTTATTGCTGTGTTTGTATGCGCGCGCGCTTTATGTATCATTCGCGTAACAAAAGGCGGAGGAGAGAGCCGCTCGAGCGCGTAATTTCAATCTAATATTCAATTTGAGAAGTATCGCGAGCTCCACCCGCCATCTTTTATTTATTTTACTCGACTCCAAGTGTTTTCCTTGGATTCACAGATCATAGAAATAAACGGGATATGTTATTGTGACTTACACAAGTCGAGTCAGCGTCGTTGTCATGCATGGACTCGACGACACTGATGTCTCAACATTTGTAGACTTTCTTCATACTTCTTAGCTCTACCTTAATACTATTTGTGTGCTTAGTCAATTATTAATTTTCGTCTTCATAGTCGTCTATTCGACGAGCCTTATCTTGACAAAGAGTACTAAATTCGATTCGATATCTCAATCTAACGGCCGAAGATAATTGCTTCATTCCCACGATGCGAAGAAAATAAATTTCACCGGTCACAATGGGTGCTTTCCACAGACAATTCGCGTCTAAACGGGGGGCGATAGACGCGTAATGCTTGAGTCGTGATATATTAGTGAAGGAGCTAATGGTGACCCCTTACCACACCTCGTGAGCATACAACTGACGGACGTTGAGCGTTTAACGCGGTAATACAGTACACTTTCTAAACAAAATGTCGAACCACAGATATTGTTTAAAACAGATCGAATGTCAAGGATGAAAGCAGATTCTTCAATTTATTTTGTCACGATCACGAATTTTATTTGCATGAACCAAAATAGGCTGTGTGAGGTCATAGGTCCGTTTTGCACTTTCGAGAAGTCAAGGCAAGCACTTAAAGGTGTTGTTTAGTAACTTAACATAACATCACGCCTGTATTTCCAGAAGGATTAGGCAGAGGTGCACCTATAGTACATCCACATTTCGCCAGTTATTTTGAAGTCCCGTGTAACAGGGGGTGAGTCTTTTGGCATCATCCGGGCACAAATCCAGACTCTGGGTGGCATTGAGAAATTCCAGATGGAAAACCCAAGAACACTTTGCCCGACCCAGGAATCGAACCCAAGACCTCATGCTATTGCGACTTGTGACCAGTAAACCAATGAGGCAGTTATTAGGTATTGTTTAGTATTGGATAAAAATGAGGTTTCATTTGTACTTGCGAGGTAATAAAAATGCAAGAGTGTTAAACGCAACCGCATGTGGGCTCTATCGATGCGCCACCATGCACTTGCTCCTGTTGCTATACCGATAGTCAATATGTACTAAAAGCTGCAATAAATTTTTCGCTATATTTGATTCACTACAATTTGCATTTAAAGCAATATATTTAAGCCTCGAAACGCAAGGAGCCATAACATGAAAACGCTAGTTTGCAAACGACATGTCAATATGTAAACTAGAAAATGATTGCCTATCCGTTGTGGGCATACAATTGGTTTAATGGAATATTAAAGATCAATGTGCGTCTTGCTCAATTACGTAGCAAGTTGTATTGTTGTACGGTCGGCTATTGGAGTCGCTAAGTATGATTTTTAATGTCAGTTAGTGTGTGCAGAAAGCGTATGCGGGAGTTTCCTGATAATTTGCCTGACGACGCGCCTTCGCGGCGGCCACTTACAGTAAAACCCCCTTTTCAATGTCTTCGCGTTATAAAAATGTTATTATTGGTTCAGAACAGTGAAGTGATTACTGGCAACGACTTTTACATTTGAAGAAGAGCTGTGGTTACAATGTCAGTGATAATTGTGGGGGAACGTTATAAATAGGCATTCTAGTTTGTGAATCAGTGTCTACAGTATTGTTAGATTTTTTATTGCAATTGAAAAGCGGACGGTACCTATTAGTGCATATCGACTAAGTATATAATGTTGTAGCTTAGTTCTAATAAGATTAAAAGTCATAACAAATCTTTTTTTTAATACGAATTATCCGGGTTTATCAATCCTAATCTTTTGATTCATCGTTAGCTGTCGCAATAGCGTTACGGTATCAATGCATAAGATTTTCCTTTATATTCATTTATAAAGACCCAAAAACAGTAAATCATGAGGTCCTAAGATCAGTGAGAGAAAACAATAAATTTTTAAATACAATATCAAGATAAAACCGACATTGTCGCATGATTAACGATCAGATTTAAATAAAGCAAAACTTTAAGAGAGCACCTTATAACGAACACGACGAGCTACGTTTATAATTATAATTAATATTCTCACTGTATTAGAGTGGTCGACAGCAAAAAAACAAGATTCGACGCGAGAATTAATAACAAACAAATGGGCTACCTGCGGTGTTTTTTGTGAGCCCCCACAGGTAAGCTCGCGATGATGAAAGAAACTCATATGTGTCTGTCTTAAATTTTAAACAATATTGTTCGATTTTGACACGGTTGCACCTTTTTATGGGGATCGTCAGGCTTCCATTCATAGGAAGTAGCGGAGGACAGAAAAAATCACACTCCGCGAATTCCGCTACTGGGCGACAGATGGCGGCAAGCGCCCACTGACAATTACCTGCAACAGAAGGAAAACAAACATGACACATTGCAGGTTTTTAACTCTAATATTATGTACAATATGGCAGTCAAAGAAAATTGAACAACTGAACTCAACCTCCGCAGGTTTCACATTTCTTTACCGCTGCGGCTGATTAAAAAAACAACCAAAGCTGCATTGGGAACAAGAAACCAACGAATCGAAATCCTGGACAAAAGAGAGGAACTCTTAACGTGATACCATAATGACAAAACAGAAATATGATTTCGATTAAACTGTGCGACGGAGACGGCTCGATTGGGAGCTTTTGTGGGTGCAAAAAGGACAGGAAACTAGTTAATAATAAAAATATTTTATTTGTATAGTGGGGTAAAACACCCCCGCTGCGGGCTGTTTGGTCGGGACCGCATCCATCATCATTATATTAACCGATTTAACACTTTTGAACAGATTCCAACGACTGGCACTGAGGGGACAAATGTGCAAGTCTCACCCGACCATTGTGGGACTTAGTGCGGGAACTAATTTATTTGGTGTACAATTACTTACTCCTTATCGAGCGAACAGTATGGAATTGATGATGCATCGACTCGAGAGCGTTATCGATTGAAGTCAATCTAGGTCCGTACCGTCCATGTTAGGAGTCAGTTTCTGACCTAGCCTATAGAATTCCCTGTTTGGTCACGTCGTGAGGATTATTAATTACAGGAGCCGTGGAAACCGGGTCGAGATATTTTTATCAGATTTCTAATTACGGCGCCTTCAAGTTCACTCGGCGCTTTGTCTACAAAATTGCGTTATGATGACGTTTTAATGCAAAGTAAACCAATTGCATCTAAAACTCGTTCACGTTGGAGACAAAAAAATCGCTGCGCTACATTGGTTACGGCCAGGCCTGTGCCCGATTGTAGCGCATAAGGCAAACCCCTAAGATTATTTTATTGCATAATTGAGAACGTTTTTACGTCAATTATTTTCCAGCGTAACATTAATTGACATGTAACATGTTCATGTGATTATAAATATTTAACAGTCCCTAAGCAGTTATCTATTTAAATAAAATGTGGAATTATCTGTCGGTCTATATGGAGGAAATGCAATTAGATGAAATGATGCATGTCGATATTAAAATAGGCATTGATATGCAAAGTCGGCTCGTTACTGATGCGGGCGGTGGCGGCCGGTCCCATGGCTTGTTCACAAATTTTTGTTCGCTAATCAATAAGATTGACCCTAATACCAATTACTATTCAACAGTAACAATGACGCTTGTTTACAATAGACGGGGTATTGTTTATTCACAGCCTATTCTATCTAGATGTACATACAGGGTGTCCTAGAAATCGAGTGGCATACTGTAGGTGGTGACAGCTCTGGTCAAGCCGTCCCAAAATAACAAAACATGTCCCGCAAAATCTTATGGTTTTTAAAATTCATATTTTAATTATTAACAAAAAAATATATGAGGAAAAATCAAATAATAGTGAATTTATGTTGGATTTGTAAGTTTTTATGGAGAATCAAAGGTAACTACGGATAAGAGTAACTATCTAATAATATTTTGATGGAAAAAGTTATTAATAAAAATATTTTATTTACACCTAAGAGTCAAAAGAATGACGCACGATAGTTATTTTTTTTTTCAATCTAGATATCTCGAAAACTATAAGATTTTGTTTTGTTATTTTGGGGGGCTTGACCAAAGCTATCTCCACCTACACTATGTCGGTCGATTTCTGGGACGCCCTGTATATATCTAGTTCTCCAGACCGTATTTCGGCCATGGCAGCCAATCTCAACGGAAACTAGCCTTCGGCGCGGGTGTTATAATATTGCACAAGTGTGTGCGCAGACACAGGTGCACTCTGTCTTCCCTAACTTTTATAGTACGATGGGACGGCAATCCGATACGACCGGAGAGAGTTCAGGCGCAGGACCAACGGTTTAACGTGCTTTCCGAGGCACAGGGGTATCACATCGCCGACTTCCAAACTACCCCGTTGGTCTCGTGGTTGCAAGCGTGACAACTGAGCGTGGAGTCCAGGGTTCGATTCCCAGGTCGCGCAAAGTGTTATTGGGTTATTCCATTAGGAATTTCTTAGTAACAGCTCGGCGTTTGGATCTAGATGTACGTAGTAGCTGTACGTGAAGTCGTTAACTAGTAACTAGTTCTTGTTGTTCAACTCGTAAAAGTAAATAATGGCAAAAAACCTCGATGTCAGTGAACCAACTGACGGCGAACCGAAAGGGCGCTTGCGAGTGTGGTCCGAATCTTAACCAATAATTACAGCCAGTGATTAAATCTCACGATAAGACTCATTCCGCTAATTACTCCCTAAAGCTAAACACGGTTTTTGCCATCGACATAATTTAATAAGCATATTAACCAGACCGATGCCATAGATAGGTGCCGGGCCTCGAGCGATTCTCGCTAATACCTTTATAATGTTGTTAGTACGGAATATCTTTAAAGGAAAATACGGCAGACGAAGACATGGTCTCATCGCGAGGTCAAAGATGAATGACCACGTAAATGCGTAATGAAAGCCAGAAGACTCCTGACTCGAATCACAGTGGTTCACAACTCACATTACAATCAATTGAAAACAGTGTAGGTGTGTACGAGCACTATGACATTGCGTCTGGGCGAGTCCACTCCGCGTGTGGCGACTGCGACTGTCTGTCCAACGGTTAATTCAATAAAACGGGAAAGCAGTTCGCTTGTTTGATCTGTCGATAGTGAACTTCTAAACAAGTCAACGTATGCAGTTCATGAATTCTATGCAAATGTTAGTGGTTAGAATGCATGTTTATCTAGATCGACAATAAAAGTCGTGTCGCAGCAACTGTGTGCCAGAGAAGCGATCTGACCTCGCGATGAATGACTCCCATTAGCATCTCATAGGTTTAATTAGGGATCCACGCAACGGCCGGTCGCCCACGTCAACGCGTGGCCGTGTGTGGGCAATCAAATTAGTGCCGACCAGACAATGGCAGCGAGTGGAGCGTACAACCCCACGACAAAACGTTTCCTCGCAATCTTCGATCACGGGATTAAGGGAGTCTCGTCTCGCACGTTTTATCTCCGATTGTCCGCACTTAACGCACACTTTACGCCGAGTGCCCCTCGAGAGGAAATTGAAAGCGATCGCTTTCCCGGCTATCTTATCTGTAGTGTTGTACTAATTAATCGATGTAGCGCGAAGAGGTCGTCGTTAGAGGTAAATAATGCTGGCATTGTGGCCGCCGGCGGTGATTTATCGGTGTGAATAGACAAAAGTGTCGCGGGCGGAGCGGGCCGGTACAATGGTGTGGAATGTCGTCGCGGGCCGCTCGCTCGCCGCGCTCGTGCGACGTGAATGCGGATTATTAATAACCCGCTCCGGTTCGGCACGACGCGGACGGCCGCGACGGTCTGAGCGACTCCCATCGCACTCCTCGCCCGAAGCGCCTGAGCGCCTCCACCTGTACAGTGCACCGCACCATATGACCGCGCCAACGTTTATTCACGATACTTTTAATGACCGCATTGATGCATGCATTCCGCGTACGATTCGCGACGCTGCCGAGACCATACACGCCAAATAACAATGTTTGCTAATAATATTAAAGATCGATCAATGTTTTCTAAATTCTTAAATTATTATATTCATCAGCCCCCTGTGTTCTCCCCTACGGTTATCATCCCCGCGTCCACGGTTACAATGTATAACAATGGAGTCAACGCGGATTATAACAAATTCCCCAAATTGTGTGGGTTCATATTTGCGCTCAACAATAAGACAAAATAGTGATAATGTCACATGTGTGTGTAGTTTACCGCATTTGGAACTAATTGAGAATATTTCATAATGTTGCGATTATAATAAAAGGAACATCTGTCTAATGCTGAATAATCATCCAGCTTGACATGAGCAAAATCTATCAGCTTTTGTTAAGTATTCTCTAATCTGTCAAACTCGCTTTTGTTTGTATTGAGTATGGGGTAACAATGAGAAAACTAGCTCATTATAACATCGTGACTCTACAATAGGAAAACAGCAATAAACAAAAAAGTCGGCCAACGAACTGTCAGACTAATGTAAAATAAAAGGCTGACGCGTCGAAAGCTATAAGTAAGTACCTACTTAATTTAAAATGTCGATAAAAAACAACGAAAGTCGAAAGGGCAAAGTGCTCAGAGGCGTGTTAAAATGAAAATGCACTATGAAATTACCTTTCACGTTTTGTTGATATCGGTGAAACTAAATGAGATCATTTTTTGTGGCTGTGGGCTAGTACTGAAGCCCTGCGTCGCGTTGTCACGTAGTACTTCGCAATGGGCACCATTATATCGACATCGACACTCGCCCAGCACTATTGGACTCGACTAAAAGATTGCTTATGAGAAAAAACGTACAGACCTATGATGTTATTTTGTAATCACTAAGAAATAAGGAGTGGTTTATTATACGTTTAAAGTTATCGTGTAGGTATACATGATGTCATAACTTCATTTTATTTATAATGCAATAAATTAGCAAAAATCATAATGCAGTGCCATATTTGGTCCACGGCTCACAACACCTGAATCGTAATAAAAACTTAATTACGTTAATATAATAAATGATTTATAATTTTTAATTTATGGCGAGAACACAGCCATAATTCAGTAGCATTATTAAAAACACTGATTGAACAATCTAAATCTAAATTGATTTCACCATAGATGATTGTGCTAAGGTCTCTATTAAAAAACTTGAGTAGTTAAGAACGCTCTGTTTGACACTATAGTCCATATTATCGTTTTTCGGTATCGTTTATTTTCTAAGATTCGGAATGTGTTGAACTCACGCTTTATTTTTTGCGTCATTTTCAACGTCCACTAAGTACGAGTAAGTAGCCATGTCGTGAGTGGCTCGATTCGTTACCGAAACTATAATTAGTTTTACCGTTACCGAATACTTTACATTTTCAATGTATATCGCGCTTACTTATTGATAGTGGTAACAAAGAGAAGCGTGACGACTCATTGTTTATTTTCTCAGTACGTTGACGACTGTTGTTGTCTGTCCTCTGCCTGTCACTTGTTTCCGGGTTGACACAAAAACTTATAATTGCACTTAATATACAGTGTTTTTATGACTGCATCTTTGAGCTCTTTGATTAATTCGGTATTACCTAATTCTGTCTCTACCCAGTCAGATCTTTGCTCAGTTAATAATCAAGTGCGTCATACGTCGAAGTTTCCATATTTCATATTTGTATCATTAACACGTTCTAATGCTAATTGCCGGAGTGTTGCGACAAAAGTGCTTGTATCGTGTAACACTTATTAAGTGTAGTCGTCTTGTTCTCAAAATTTAATTATCGGCATTAGGTTGACACCAAAAGCGGTTCTGGCACCGACATACAACTCTGGTTGTTTGCAAAACTGTTCATCGACTAACTGAAATTCCGTTTCAATTTGTAGAAAGTTGATAATTGTCTAACGAGTGACCGAGACTAGAATTGAAATGACAATAGCCCGATGTAAGTGATTGATTAGATTTTACATTAATGACTGGTACGACAATAATAGTGCATGGTATCGCTAAATGGATGACATTATGTCGGAGCGTTGCCACGTCAAATATGAAGGATGATCTCCTACATTTGTCCTGCACACGCATTCTGACTGAATTCAATAGACGACTCGGCCCTTTGAGACCATCGGTTAATAGCGGATGGATAGTCATTTCTAACTTCATCATTTTGACTTTTGACGTATTATAAACAGAATTATTTACAGTCACAGGCAGGCTTTTAGAACCAAATATTATTATTAATGAGAAGTAAAATATGAGGCTTTATAGATAAAAATCATTGTAATATTGCCTTTTAATAGCCTTGTCAATTGCATAAACATTATTTGTAATAACTTATATTTGGAAACATACATAAATGTACACGAATCACTAACAACATTCGTGATATTTAAACAACATGATGAAACCGTTAAACCTAAAAAATAAATTAGCATGAGTGTTCAAAGACAAATAATAAAAGCCAATTCACAAGTCAGCAACGACGTAAAGACTATCAAATTATGGCCACAACTATTTGAAAATGTACCACGCGTGATGCTTGCGTTAGCACGCCACCGACCAATGGGATCGCACTGAAAACCTTGCCTCTTCATAAAACAGCTCGGAGACAACCCGGCTGCTCACTAATTTACGCTTTATTAAATCACCTTAAGGCTTAAATCCGTTTACACCTATCAGCTCAGGCGACATAGCTAATAAGTCAAATAGCTTTTACCAGGTGTCCGACAAATGGAAAACTACTAATTAAAGTAGGTACTTGTGCGTCGAGACTTAAATGGAATAACGCACAGTCGGTCGTAAGGAGTTTAATTAATCTGGCTGCTGACGCAACGCACGGATCGTTTTCTTTCTATTAGTGTCCGAAAGCAGTTTGTTCAATTGATTCGCTGTGTAGCAATAAAGAAGCCCAGTCTCTCTCGTGTTTGTGCTAAGAATTTGAAGAGTTAACGTTTCTAAAGATCAAAGAGACGGATTATTAGCGGATCACTTGTAGATATTGTTGTTACATAAGCCCGTACTAATGGTGCTAGGTACCTACATGTAAGAAGTAATTGTGATGTACGTTTTAGCACTTCTTTATGCCCAAGGACTACAAACACTTCGTTAATTGCGATCGCATCTTCTGTCTGCGACGTCACCAGCGACGTATTTAAACTATTTTGAGCACAACAATTCGAGGACAGAGATTTATTCTACCGAAAACTCCTAATTCATATCGTTAGAAGATAATTGCGGCAAATTGTCGTAATAAAATTTGGAAGGTAGCGCCATTAAAATGTGTTCCAATGTGAGACAATGTGCCCCTAATGAACGTTGGGACAAGTAAAATAAATTATTTACGCCACACACTGCGACGACACTGCTTCAAATTTGGATTGACATAAAAGAAGATGTAGAAATCTGGGTAACGACATAAAGTGAATGGACAACACTGTAATTACCGTGGGCCGCAGAGACTCCGTGGAGTTCGTGGTGCGTATCGTACATCACTAATTGTCAAATTCGAGGGCACCACGCCACGTTATTAATCTACCTTGTAGCTCTACTTTTATTCTAGTTTTATTACCACTTTTTGTTCGAAAATACCTTTTTGGTAGATGACATTCTTAATACTGATATTATTCATGTCGAACATAATAAGTTTCGATACAATAGATCCAGTTCAGTAAGGCTCCTATTGTAATAAAGAAGACGACATTTGGAAGACATTAAAATTCCCTGGATCGTATAATTACTTATGACACATTTTAACATTAAGGCACCCACGCACGGTCTATGTTGTGCTTCTAAACTTGTATAATTTGTGTTAAAGCCGTAATATATGAGAGTTAGAGACTCGCGTTCGGCGTTCCATGCATTCGATCGTTAATAAAATTATCAAAATCTAAACAGGTTTTATGAGTATCGCTCGTGCGTTCGAAAGAGTTCGTTTCGGTTCGTCTTATGAATGGAAATGGTTTTTGGTATTTTAAGTGTTTATAAAGGTCGTAAATAATTTATCGCCGCGTGATACTTCCGTCGGTCGAATTTAAATGTTTAAATCGATGAACGCGTTAACTCGTACGGCTACCGGATTTTAATTCGCATACACATAATAAATTACTACAGTTTTTGATTTATTCTATACTGTTTAATTACACGAGTAATTTAGATCGTATTGATTTAATTAACGAAATCGTTTTGAGATTGATATCCGAACTGTGTGAACACATTTTGAATGTCTAAAGATTCTAATTTGAAAACTATAATTGAAATGTTTGATAGCATTTGTTGGCAATCTTAGATACGAATCTTAAGAGTAAAACCAGACGAAATAAAAGCAGCTTTCCTCAAGTCAGTGCAAAGAAAAACCTCCTACAGATGTAGCACAAACACGCATACTTTTTATGTAAATATCGTATTTATGTTGCGTCACTAATCGTGATTCAGCCTAAACTACTTGGTACCTACTAGCCTACTAGGTGACCGGTAATTATTCCGATCACACGTGGACACGGGTTACGGCCGGCCTTAAACGTAACTTTAAACGTTGCGTTTATAGGGTAACGACTTACAACTTGTCTTTATCGATTCACGAAAATAATGGCAAATTGATTGCGGCTAAAGTCGTGCCAATGAGTGTTGGCAATGTTAGGAGGGAAACACACGAAGTTTATAAATATTTGAGTGATACTGGATAAGGCTAAATGTTTATTGAATTCTTGGAAGCTTTTGAGACGATTCACGAGACTGTTATGCAAATTGTGCAACTATGATTTGTAGAAGCCTTATCGGCTATAGACCACTATATAGCTACAAAGATGAGCCTCGTGCCTCTACCGTGTGAGAGGTCCTTTAAACATAAATATGGAGATCACAAAAGTACTCAACTCCAAAATGTCACCCCAATTAAAACGAGTAAAGGCACTAACGTCCATCTTCATTTAAACAACCTTTTAATAATTACATCAATATTCATAAACTAACTAATGATTACGTCAAGGGCTCTTGTTCAGGTTCTACTGGAGGGTACTCGAACATAGTCCGGGGTCTCGTATATCTAACACTCGAAAGTGCTTAACTACTCTTTTGCATATTCCACATATACATGTTAATTCAAACATTATTACTGGGTTATATAACTTTGGCGAGGAAAGCGGTGTTTTCGCTTAGTCAATTGCGGTTGGGTTTTTCTGGGCATAGGTAATTCAAGTGGGTTCTTTACCTAGCTTTCGTTAGATTAATCCGATAACGAGGTCTTAGTGATAGCCCAGAATTGAAGGTTCCATTGCAAATTACCAATAGACTCGCTCTATCAGAACATTGAATACAAAATAATGCTGTTTGATGCTGGAAATTGGACATTAGCCTAATTAATTATCTCGTATTACATCTGACAATTGACAAGGTATATTTACAATAGAACAGTTCTTTCTACGCTTTCAAAGATGATAGCCGTAATGGCTCCTACTTGCGTAAGTCAAAATTTATGTCTTCACTCTAATAAATATTTGGATGTTACGCAACTGTTTTACGTACGTTCTTAAGTGTTTGGTGGCAGAAGTCAATTGGCAATTTTATCGGATTCACTATGAGTAAGATCGTTTATGTGGGTGGCATCGTCAATCTCCGAAATTACTGCTCTGGTTTTAATCGTGTTATCCCCCTTTGAAACTTCTTGTGTTAATTAAGAAACTTCATTGATTTTTATTGTCATTTTCCTCGGAAGATGTAGATGATTCAGCTTTTTAGTCATCGTCAAAGCCTTAATTATTGCGTTCTCTAAAATTACAAGCAGTTCTGTAGTAATCCTATTAGCTCAGTTGCAACACTGAGTGAATCATATCCTTAATATAATCAAGGCCAGTTTCAGATTGAGTTATGACAAATCATTTGGCCAGTACGACGCAAATACCTATGTGTAGGTAACAAAGGGCAAATATAATGGGTCTTATTAACTTTGAAGCTTGTTTCAATTCGTGCTGTGTTAAATAAATATTTGGTAACATGAATTGTCAAAATTCGAATTTCTCGATAATTATGTAATTTTGTCACGCAAATCTACTAAAATACTTCCATGATTAAAGTCCAATTAAACAGTGACAAAGCAGAACTTAAAAATCTATGCATTTAAAACAGCTCACGGTGAATTTTAGAAGTTTAGGATCTACATGACACACTAAAATTAAACACTGACGCTCGGCGTTCCCTAAGGATCTATCTTAGGACTCAATATGATTATGAAATTCATCTGATTAGTTAAGCAAACCACTTTACAATGTAATTAGTCAGTAGAAGTTATATTTATTAGTGCTATTACAAGAGTAAGCACTAACTCCACCACCAGACATTTACTACAGGCACGGAATGATAAGCAATTGATCCATTCAGTTCAGTAACGAAGATGTTTCTCTTAATATTTATGACCACCGTATAACATTATATTAGATGTATCCAACGGATGCCACCCATATGACGGATACAATAATGGTCACCTTAAAACATGGAATCCCTAAAACGAACAGTAAAAAACAAAAAAGTGATATCAGATTGCAGTAACATAAATAATTTGTTTTTGTTGGACATAAAAAAAAACTGTTGTGACACCAAAGCTTCACCTGTAGATAATGTTTTGGGCGTAAAACCGGTAGCGACAAGCAGAGGAGGTTATTCATGTATTGGTACAGATACACAATCTAACCTTGGGAATGGCCAAATGGCCACATGCTTAAAACTTTATGAATGGATTAATAGTGAATATGAATGGACGTTGGTCAATGCCTAAACGCGAGTGGAAATCAAATTGTATGACGTTATCGAGACGGCTTTGACTGAATTAGTAGGCTTTAGTAGTAGGCTTGGATGATTGATAAACTGTTTGATGTCAACATCATTGATACTCATAGTGTTGTGTCAACTACAGAACTCAGGCTCATGACATCACAAATTCAGAAGATTTGAAATTCTGAAACATGAAAGTCTTAACAAAAAAGGCAAGGCGTCAAAAGTATTTTTAAATGCAATTAAATTTCTAATTTTAACATCAACACGATAGCCAATTTGCAAAAATCAATATTCATTCATTTTTTATTTCTTAGATCGTAAATTAAAGTTTTTACTACATATTATATTTCTGTCATAAATTCTCGTAAATTCATGTTTTTATGATGACTATTATATTTAAAAAATAAACTCTATGAAGTAGGTGGGCTCCCTAGTTCAAAAATTATCAGTCTACAATTGACATAATCCCAACACCCACGGATTTTTTTACGATTTGATCCCAACTTAAGTATGTTAAGTTATCGAATGTGACATGATAATAGGTAATAGAAAAACGTATTTGATTAGAAATATCTTCGACCATTTTGGATGTTTAAAATTAGGGGTCACTTTTACAGCATTATTTCGTACTTATTGTTAATATGAAACCTTAGTAGGTAAAGATGAAGGAAGTATTGCACATTATGTTACGTATTTAATATTTTGAAATAAATCATAAAAAGAAATAATAAGGAAAGTGCTACAAAGCACAAGCTACAAAACAGACACAATAGAAAACAAACACGTTACCAAACACAGTCATTACTTAGCAAAAGGAAACAAATGAACATCTTCAAAAAGAACTATCAAATGAAAAGAGTTCCAACTTCGTTGATTTTCGACAAAAGCTACCAACAGACGAGACTAGAAGCGATAATGAGTGCGCCCGCGCAGCGCCGGGTAAAACCGGTAGTACGCAGCCATCGCTCACCGTTACCTAGCACTTTCTGCC
The DNA here is from genome assembly GCA_917490735.1 of Dryobotodes eremita. NCBI lineage: Eukaryota > Metazoa > Arthropoda > Insecta > Lepidoptera > Noctuidae > Dryobotodes > Dryobotodes eremita. The sequence continues at coordinate 9,676,723 of OU823261.1, forward strand.
TTATAAACGATGCGGTAACTGTGATTTCAATCGAAACTTCTTTTAATTAATTTTCTACTACATTATCTATCACTCGAATAGTCATAATAATCGAGAAGATTGACTCGATAATTATGATTGGGTAAGTTATGGAATAGTTTTACACTGCCATATTTAAATTTTCACCGAATTAATTTATAAATCATTTGGTGTTGATTGAATTATGTTTATGTTGCTAAATGAGGTTAGTTGAGAATTATGGCTAAATACCGCGTGGGCAGAATACGTTCCTTTTGTAATAAAAGCACAGTAATTTTGACCTTACACGTCAACAAACATCGCACGCATACTGACTAGACATTTTTAATTTAGAACTTTTTACCGACTCGCTTTGCAACCATCGTTATGAGAGAGATTTATTATCGGATCCACTTCAGAATTTAAACAAGCCTGCTATCAGGAAAACACTTGTTTTTCCTCTTAACAAATTAAGTGGTCCTTAGGAACATTCCATTGCATTGAGAGGTCGGATTAGCGGGATCCGTGAGTGCTACATAATTATAATTTCGCACTAAGTTTCAAGTCACGTCATTGTTGTCTCTAAAGTGGTAGTTTCGTACGGATTAAGGAGCCGGTTATTTCCATTCTAAACTAATTAATAAACATCTCATAATAAAACCTTGAACTTTTGATTACCGAGAACTGGACAATGGGTCTCGTTATGTTATAAATGTCTTTACTTACAGAATCGAGCGCACAACAATCAAACGGACGGACGGACGCGCCTATCTAAGTAATTAATCGTAACTTATGATTGATTAAACACATTAAATAGGAGCACGATTCCTATTTGAATATTAAATCTATTACTGCGGGTGACATAATACTTAATACAATTTTAATCTGAGTTATTGCATAAAAGATACGACACATTTAAGTTTTGGAAACAATATGGGCGTCTCATGCATAATACATGGAATGACAGTAAGTCTAATGGAAAACATATTGGGAATTTATGTTAAATAATTACAATAGTTTAATTGTGGAATAAAATGATCCTCTGCACTTTAAAAGTAAGATAAATTATGTTTAATATCAAATGTCAAAATGCTCATATTTTTCGGAGACAAACGAAGAGGCTGTAGGAAATATCACGGAGGACTGGTTAGATGAACTATTGTAAAATATTTTGTTAGTGCAAACGAGGTAAACACGTGTATTTACTATTTATCGACAAGGTTGTCGAGTGGGCAACCCTTTACACGATGGCACCCGCGCACGACGCGTCTCTCGCGCACTTCGACAAACAACATCTAGTGATGCGGAACGCAAACGCTGATGTCGATATTTACACAACCACCGCAAACACTGACACTCGATATTTGTCCAACTCCCAGCTAATGGCGGCACCTACATATTATATTATTTACTGTTGTAAAATTCACACCACGCAGCTACTGTAATGAAGTGACATTAACCAGAAAAGACACAATAAAATATTTTTACGATCAGTTTATTTAAGGTTAGAAAGATCAGAATTAATATTAACAAATTAGGTACCGGTTTACATAAACTGTAGGTACGAAACGGTCATAACTTCACCAGGATTATATTTAAAATAAGATAAAAATGTTTAAAATGAGGGAAAAAAGGAATGTAAAGCCATAACTTCATTTTGAATTCCGTTCGGTTTGTTCCCGTCTCACTGTGAACGCGCCCAGCAGGGGGCGCTATCGTTCTCACCTCACGACGCGAGTGGTAGCCGGTCTTTAATAAGTATCGATAAAATATGTCGATAAAATATGAATATTTATAAATATTTTCGATACATTCCCATATCGCCTACTTTTAAAGTTGGTTGCCTTACGTGTGAGTACTCGACCCCCGAGAAGTCTGCTGTTTTTATTTCAAGCTCTTATTTAAAATTGATAAATGTCCATTCATTTAAAACGTACGCTGGAACTACTTATTTCTATTAGAAACTATAAATCTGGCTATCATAATAACATTATGGTCAAGCAGCTATTGATGTCAGTATTTACGCGAAAATGGCGATAAATCTGCATTGAATGTAAGCTCATGCAGTGTCAAAAACGTTCCCACCAAGCAAACGAGTTTTCAAACATTCAATTTGTAAGTGGAATTATTCGGCTTTAAATTAATAGCCGGCAAAGTGTATGGGGGACAGAACTAATTAATCTCTTGATGGTATTTCACATTAATTAAACATCTGAAATTAGCTCTAATCTAAAATAGATCTTCGTACTAAAAAATAAGGACTGAATTCGCTTGTGATTACTTGTAATCAGTACATGGACGATATCGTTGAAGGCTATCATAGTGTGAGGTCTATTTTATTATTACGAAACTTTATTTTTCTTTATAAAAGCCTACGCTTATCCATGAGAAGATTCATGAAAATTAAATGTCTCATAACAATAGGATATAGTCGTGGACACCGAGATTATAAAGCGTAGTTTACACGATACGATCTGTTGACTGGAGGCCTTCCGTGAGAAGGACGAAATTATATTTTTTCAACACCAATTACGTAACGCCTAAATGTGACCGAAAACAACGTTTAAACGTAACGAGCATTAGTAAATACCTACTGAGTAAATTGTCGTAGACGTTTAGTATGGACATGGCAACTCTGTGGCTTTACCAGTGTTTCAAGTATATGAGAATAACAATAATGATAGCTTTCAAATATTTAGTAATAAATCATACAATCAATTTTTTAGATGTCTAATAGTTATTGCGAGCAAGTGTGATCGTTTTTTGCTGCTGCTTCGCGTAATTTTCGCAAGTTCAATGATTAGAGTTATTTATTATTAATGTAGCATTAATCTGTTGGACTACGATCACCACACCAAGTTATAATATTATAAAAATATTTACCACGACAATTATTTATAAAAATTACACCACTTATTCAAAAACGTAGGGACATAACGTTGGCTATGGTTAATCGTTATTTAGTGACAGTGTAGCCATGTCCATGTTTTTACGACCGTAATCAAAACGTGATTGTCGCGCATCCAAAAAAAAACTGACTTAATTGTGGCGGGCGAGTGTTGATGATATAAACAGTAATTACTTACCTCCGCATCCAAAATGTTATTAAAATTCGCTTAACGTTGTGATGAGCAACTACCAGCCGGTGTATTCTGTAAAAGTCTCAAACTGTGGTGAAGTGAGCTTGAAGTGAGCTGTCATTTCACCTGATGCTAGAGATTGACACTATTGACAGCTCACTTTTCACCTAAGTTTTCACGGTGAGATTTTTACACAATAGGTCGGCTGGTTCACTTTTTAGGGATAAGCGAGTGACAACTTGTATCATTCGTCATCGTAACTCCGTAAATACTTAATAGGTGACGATAAAAAGATTATCGACAGTAGGTATGTATATAGGTACTCTATAAGCACGTAATTACTATCAATGTTTAATTTATTCCTGTAATATAAAATATCAATAAGAACATTTAATAATACATAATCTATTACATTTCATTAAAAACATAAAATTTTATGAGATCAAAATGTCTTTAGTATTTAACAGATTTTATACTTAGTCCTGTAATAAAATTCAACTAACTAAGGTAGTACTACCTTAATCTAATTTTATTAATATTAAAATATTTGGAAGTAGGTACCTATTTTATTTATGTACCTATAGGTTTGTACTTACATGTAACTTTTATAACCAAAACACCAAAGCCATTTCAAATGCAGCAAAAATACATCTGTATTTAAGTGTAATGATTTTGTGAGACAAAACTGAGCAATATTTTATATTAACGTATTAAACCACACCTGTAAGTCCAAGGAGCGTTTAAGGCGGTAACATTTTCTAAAATAATTATCATGAACATCTTTTGCGGCAGTCGACGCCCGGGGGTGCTATTGTTTTAAGGGAATTTTTTATTGCTTTTGGCAACCCAACAATGGGAGCGGCCGAGAGGGTAATTTCGTCCGTCCAACGCAGTTTAGCTCGTGGCGTTCCGGCGACAGTGTGCACACCGCCTTACTTTGTACCTTTTTTAGGCTTTTAAAATCCATTCAATTTATAATGTTACTGCGTTTGAATTTAACTTCATGCTGTATACGTTTATGGATAATTTTTAGATTTATTCACAACCCTTTTTAATTAAAACAAAATAATAATTATAATACTAAAACGCCAACGTGTCGATATAAATTTAATTACAGACCAGTTAATTGGAGGCAAAATATAAAATTGTTTTCACGGCCACTCCTTTTATTACTAAGGATAATAGTCTGTATTAAATTTAACACCTTTCCGACTCGATATGAAATAACGAGGCCTAATATTAACGTGTAATTAAATCATAAACTAAGATAAAGATCGTATGGTATAAAAAACACCGCTGCGACGTACTAATCCTTTGATTTACAATTACTCGTAATTATTACTTAGGTACTCTAATTGCGGGCAATTTTAATTATCAATAAAATGAGAATTTGGAAGTGGGGCGATTTATGGCGGCACTCACATGACAAATTAATGCTGATTACAATTTTATTATTCTGGAAATTAAACGATTGTAAACATAATTATTGGGGAATTAGAAAGTTTATTGCGCCGCACCTTGCGTGTGTTATGCCTTATGCAAGAGTAAACAAACTCCAGGTAATTTCGAATAAGTAGGTAGACCTGCATATGACACAAAAACCAGTGAACGACTGCTCGAGTGGTCAATGACACGACTGTTTTGTAAACAAAACAGCAGGTAGCTGGCACATTTTTAAACTTCCGAATAAACCGTTGGTCAAAAATATCGCTGGTGAGCCCAAACCCTTACGAAATCACTTCATCAAGGACATATTAACTAGGTCCCACATCCTGTTCGTATTCGTTATAAATCAAACTAAAGCCACAAATTATTTCTACATGAGCAAAAATGAATCATTCCAAGAAGTGTCTGCAATAATTATCACTATTAATTACTGGTTAGTTAGTCACCGATTTCAACGGTCAGCGAAAGAAACCTACTCTGTGCCGGTTTAAAATTATGCTGCATCATAGTTATTTCTGAACTCAAAACAATGAGGGGGACCATTCATAACGAGCCTTACAAATGTCCACCACAATTGCAGCAAACACAAAACTTAATTAAAGTGACACTTTGCATGCATAATGAAATGATTCACTCGCTTATAACGACTTACACACACATGCGCACAGATAGTTTCTTAAAGATGGAGTCTGTTTAACAAAAAGAAAGTTTTTTTTTTCATCGTTTTGTCCCTTTTTTTTGTGCCATTAATACGAGAATGCAAGCACATTCGTTGTTATGTACGGCTGCACGGTAGTCTTACATTGTCACTAAATAAGTAAGCACTTAATTAACTATGTGCAGAGGTGTCTAAGTTTATGTTGTCTATAAAAATGGTTAGACTTCCATGCATTACTTATAAAGCAAGTGTTAAATAAAGGGATTTGTTTTTGTAAGCGAAGCGATAGCGACATCATTGCATGAAAATGAAGTAAATGTCAAATAAAGTTTGCTTTAACAAGGTGTGAATTTATAATGGAAAGCTTTCTAAAAGTTTTTACTTACAGCTTTTTCCAAAGTGCATCTAGAGCTTTTAAGTAATTTTATTATTTAATTTTACACACTTTCATCTGAATCAGAACACTCAAATATAACCCTACTTTTCAATTCATGTATGACCACCACACAAGGACTCAAACCGCTGTCGGTACCGCTCACAAAAATAACCACAGTCCAAAAACTATCTGACAGCAGATTGATTAGCAGCAAGACGAATAAATTTACAACTAATCATGGAATTAGTTTATACAATCCAGTGTGTATGAGAGAGGTGGTCGCGAAAAAATTATCAACCGTCCCATACAAAACTTCAATACCTACTCCACCCAAAAGTATTGGACGGCTGATCATTTTTTCTCGATTACGTTATTTGACGATTACGTTTATGTTGGTCCCATGGAGAAAAATGTTTAGTTTTATGGTCTGTACCACATCCCTAAATTTGACCACACCTTTCTGATACATGCTGTATAGTACCAATTAACATACAAGTCGGGACTAAGGAACTCTCATTGCCAGCCAAGCCATAGCCAATGACCGTTTATCGATCGAGTACTATCGATTATTTAATAGCAAACACCGTAGATAACGTTTTGGGTAGTTATCGCTAATTATTGGAAGATAACAAGGTTTATTACTGAACTGGAGTGGCTCGACAATATACTTAATCTACCTAGGTGTTCATAGATATGGGAGGGTAATTCGGTAATTTTTTTGGAATTTGTTTTTGGTAGGGAATCCTTCCTGGATGAGACTCGCACAGATCAAGGAAGCATGGCACAAAAGGAGGAGGCCTAAACTCAGCAGTGGGTGGAACAAGGTTGCCTATGGTGACGATGATCATGATGATGACTCGAATTCTTAAGTTTGTTTTTCAACTTTTAGTAGGATGCATTAAGTAAGTGAAGTGCGTTTTATGTGAAGCAAGTTTGAATTAGAATGGAACTGTTTGATATAAAAAGCTAGGGAACTAAAAGTGACTGGAACTTGGAAAGGTTCATACATAAATAAGTAGAATGTGTGACGTACAACCGCCGTAGATATTGTACCTGTACGTCATACACTTTAGAATCTAACACAATTAGAATTTCGCTTGAATATTGTAAGATGCAAGCGAAATTAAAATCTATACTATTAATAATAAAACTGAAGAGTTTGTTTGTTTGAACGCGCTAATGTCTAGAAATACCAGTCGGATTTGAAAATATTTAAAGCATTTGATAACCCAATTCTTGAGGAGGTCTATAGGCTACTTAACATCACGCTAGGACCGTTAAGAGCCGAGCAAAAACAAAAAGTCAGAAAGAACGCTGAGCGAAAACGCGATGCGATGCCACGGGGTGGGTCGGGGGAACAAGAAATTTCACGCGGACGAAGTCGCGGGAAGAAGCTAGTTAGCTAAAGGATTCGAAAATATTTAGGAGCAACCTCAAAAACTATACAGAATTCAAGATCATCAGTTATTTACAAAGAAAATATTGATGGAAATTCACGGAACCTATTCTTGAATTTATTTAATCATGATTAGAAGATTCAACCTCGTTGTCATTCGGAAATTACATTAAATGTTTATGTTCAGTATCTACTGATACCGGGGCAATATACATCGGATTATGAGCCTTATCTTAGCCAATATCATTAGCTGTTTTAATTTTTGATATTAAAACAGAGGTTAATAGTACATTACTTGAGCGGCTGACAACAGAGGCATTGATGGACGAACGTGAAAACAAGCCGAGGCACACATACAGTGAGTCCATCGATGCCTGGTTGCGGCCAAGGCTTGTATAGTAATTTTCTCAAATAATGCGCGGAAATTCAAAGTAAATTATACTTAAATTCCAGAATCAGTGACGAAGAACGATAAGTTCTCCCGCGCCAATACCTATGTTCATTTGTTTCTTTTTCACTTTAAACAGCTCTATTTGATAAGCCAGTTCGAGATTTAAGTAAAATCTTTGATAAGTTACCTCCTTGGTTGCCATGGGTCGAAGTAAAAAGTTCGTTCCATTTTTAAATTACACGATAGATATCGAGTTTTCATAGTAATTTATTCAAAACAAAAACTACCTATGCTATACTACTACCTATGCTACTTTGCTACCTATGGTACTGTCTACTTATGCTATGCTATACTAACTATTTATGCTAAACACGACAGATATAGATTTTCATACGAGTACATTGCCGGCCGCTGCTCGCATACAGTATTTGACCAGTACAGCATTTTCGATTTATCGCTAAGAAGGTTGTCAAAATAATTCTCGAATTTGCAAGCATATTTGAGATAATACTTATACCAAAACATCATTAGGTTATCAACATTAATAGGTACCTACGTAGCTTTAGTTAGGTATATGTACATGGTGTTTTGGAAAATAGGACATGTTTTTTTTGCCTACATTGTGTCCCACTGCTGGGCAAAGGCCGTTCCCTTCCAAACCTCTCTATTTGTGTGATCTCTGAATCATGAATTTTAGACAGTATTTTTTTGTTTCATTAAAATACGAATTGTTTTCTTTCCGTAGCTTGACAGTTATGACTGAAAAGATGACATAGTTGACTTCAAAATCTGAAATCAATTTACCTTCTCTATGGAAATCTTTTTACAAAACTGAAAGTAAAGCTAAAGTAGGTACCTAAGTTTATTTGTAAAACGTTTTTCACCAAAGCAATATTCGAAGGAACTCGAAAAAAGTGATTTGTCAGAGTCATCAAAAAGCTGTGCGCGATGTCAACCGAAGCGGCGCGCGCGCCTTGCCTCGGGCTATTCGCAATAACTACGCACAATTATCGCTAAAAGCGACACTATTCACGTTTATGTATTACCACTCTCGAACCGAGTTTTCAGAGCTAAAAATAGCTTCACAAAAATCATTTTCAAATTTTCGGTGCGAAAATGCCATAATGTCTCAATTAAAACCTTAACTTGAGCATAACAATGAATGGCTACCCAAAAACTTTACTGTTTAAAAAACTCCTCGGTAACGTGAATCGAGTCGAGTTTCGCCGGCGCGAATAAGGACAATGGTTCGGGCAAGTTCGTCGCCTGGCCTTGAAGGAACCAGTCGGTCTCGTCCGAAACACCTCTGGGCAATTATTCAATAAAACAAAAGCATCAACCACGCCAAGTTTACGCCACAACGCCAGAAAATGTTCGCGCAAATTAATTTCAGCGTAATTAACCGTTCACCTGCGCGTGTTGAAAGTTTTTGAGAACAATTACGAGTTAATGAGTGGAAATTTCAAAGTTATTTTGGGTGAAAAACGTTTTAATAAGAGCTTTTTTTGCTATTAATGAAAATCTACCTTAATTTTGAGAAAAAAATCCAAAGTTACATTTCAGAGCAACATTCTAAGGTAAAGGAACTTTATGACACCATTTTGCGCAACCTAAAACAAGAAGCATGTTCAGCTAACAAAGTATCCACTTACATAGTTAACTAATACATTCTGCGCTATGTATCACGAGTTAAATAGATAAGCCAAAGCACACAAGAGCCGAAACCCGTGTCCATTATTCACGCACGTGCGCCACAAAATGAGCCCTATTATCACTCAGCTAAAGAAATCAACAGCACGAGCCGCTGAAAAATATACCAAGAAATTTGATATGACACATGCTTACATCTTTTATTGAATGTATCGCCTCTCCCGAAGGCATTGTGCCCTACTGGCGCGAGCCGAACGAAATATTTCAAATGCAAATCGTGCTAACGCTATGAATGTAATAGTTTGTCGTGCCTTGCGCACGCGCCGCGTACGCCGGAAACAAATTATCATACCCATATAAGCACGTACGAAATCGACGAAAAACTTATTGATGTCACTCAACACTGATAAATTGCGCTAAACGAGAAAATGGTACCGGTGTGTGGACGTAATCTGTTGTACATACAAATATACGTCTTCTGACACTCTGTATTGGAGCCAAAATCTGTAGGAATTTTTATTCGACACATCATGAGTCTTTTGTTACCGTACCTAACGGTTTACAAACGTTTTTACCATTACATGGTTTTATTTTTTATAAATTCCTAAGTTATAAAAATTATATTTTATAGCAAAACGAAAAAATCGACACGAATAACAAGTTGTTATTGTATAAGTGGCGCTCGAACGCAGCGTTAAAAATTCGGAAATCGATTTGTTTGACGTCGCCATGTTTGTTGACATTCGATTTAAAAGCCGAACGCAACCGATGTGGAGCGGAATTTTATAGAACACCTTTTGGATTGAATTCGAATTTGAAAATAGAATAACGGACATTGAACGATTGTAAATAGGTAAACGGCTCGGGTCATCTGTGAATGGGAGATACCTACGTGCAAAATCATAACGGTCACTTGTCGTTTTATTTTCACGGGACGAAGTAAGCCACTATTTTTGTGTTAGTCTTTTGTTCGAGATCTGAATAACCGTACTCTTCTGTATAGCACATAAGAAGGACAGTTTGGAGGTAATTTATTAGATTGATGAAATGTCGCAGCTTAAGATTTAGTCACACTTTTGCATCTATTGTGAATTATTCGGCTAGAAAAATCGAACATCAAGACTGCTTTTTTTATGTATTTATGAGACAACGGGAGGATTCGAGACGGAAACTATGGGAAACAAGATCAGAATTTAGCTAAATGCAATGCTAATTATTAAGGCTGATGTCAAACTGTATTCAAAGTAACCGTTATATCTTTTGTAAGTGTAAAAGACCTTTGAACTGTCAGGTAATGTGGTTGTATTTAAGGAATGGCCTATCAGGGATCAGTTGAATGTTTAAGTGTATTGTGTGCGGAACTGTGTAATATCATGTATTTGGGTGAGATGGCGTCGTCCTCACGCAGGTCGCCGACATTATGATAAATTGTATTATTTTTGTAGACATAGACGTTTTGATGACGTAAGAATGCGAAATCGCGTGATATGGGCATAATGTGTGCAGATATGAATCCTGAATTTTCAAGTGTTGTTACACCCTGTATAATGCATTATTCATTGACAGTTATGCTTATGCCGTAAGTTAGAGTATTGAGTGCATTCTTTGATGTTATAAATAGTACAGGTTATTGCTTTAAATCTAGAAAGGTTAGTTTTAAAATAAATTCACACTATCTGAGTAGGTACCTTTATTCTATGCCTGACATCTTATTAAAAACGAAAATTGTTTCCCTATCCTAAATAGGTAGGGGTACCTACATTAATACTAGCTTGGGATAAAAAATCATTTAGCTAACAGAATTTAAAATGCTGTTACACGAAAAACCACAGCCTTTATATATACAACTTTGTATGACAATTAAAATTTATAATAAATTACCACCTGCCCTGAGAATGTTACCAATTAATAAGTTTAAATGTAAAATGTTTGTTTGGCTCTTAGACACGTGTTTTTATTCCGTCAATGAATTTTTAAATCATACTTTTTGATATTGTAATTAAGATCTTAATAATGACATTAGTACTTTGACATTATTATGAATACTTTGACATTGTAATTTTTATTTTGACATTATGATTTATTCTTTGACGTTATGATTTATATTTTCGACATCAGGATTTTATTTTTATTTTTTTTTAACTATTAATATTTTGACATTATACATTCAGAAACTTAATACAAAATTTCGTAACTTTATATAATATTCTTATAATGCACCTAGTTCTGATTTGCATGTACCTAGCTTATTATTTAATATTTCTACACCAGCAATGGTAGTATGTGTGAAACAATTATTAATGTAAGATCTCAATGCACCATATACTTACTGAGAAATAAATAAATACAAATACAAAATACAACATTACAGACCAAGAGGTCTGTGAAAGAAAACATGAGTTACTTCCTACTACACAACAAAATAAAATAAACAACACTAATTTATCCTAAAACCTCTTATTGAGAACCCTTACAAGTAGTTATCAGTATATCTAGTGGATCTTCAGTAAGAACACTTTATCTGTACGAAGCGCGCGCTCTTTACATAAAAGCTTCCCCTACCGCCCGGTAGATGGCGCTAGTTGTACGAAGTTTGTAAGACAATCGCGTAGAGGTTACCGTTTAGTTTTCAGATTTTTCTAGACCATTTTATGGTATGACTAATAGATTTATTGAAATGTATGTAATTTAAACAATATTCTTCAGGATAAAATTACGTATTATATTATACTGTGGCATGGAAATTGATCGAAACGGTCTCTTTATGATTCAATGAATAGCTTGGTACACATTTTGTTGAACGTAATTTGTTATTGTTTTACAGAAAACTACGACACGTATTTTCATAGATCATATTTACCTGCAATTTGAATACCAACCACATATCGTACCTTACCTACCTATATACTATTTAAATAGGTATCACATTGGTTCAGCTAAAAAAGTTCCCATAATACAGCGCTTACATTGAAAGATTCTGCCTTTTTTTACTTTTTCTTGAACCTATTTTAACCCTCCACTGCATATGTAATTCTAGGTGTACTCGTAGGATGCCATAATTACTAAGTTAGGCTAAATGGTAATTTGAGAATGATGTCATAATAGCTACATAGGTAGTTATTGCTGCCCGTCCTAATAAATCCTTCAGTTTCGCCTGCAACACCCACGGAATGTGACAGGGTGGTTCTATTCATAGCCGAGAACACACTTAACACCACGCTTCACAAAATAACACCTGCTTTATTTGGACATTGTATTCATAGATTAAGTACCTACCTACCTACTTTGTGCATTAAAACTAGTTTAAAAATTTAAACATTTAAAAAGTTGGTTATTTAATTGTTAACCCTATCCTGCTGCTTGTTTTAAAAACCGGATTAAGGAGCCGGTTTTCAAAATTGTAAGCTATTTTGCAGATTACCTAGGTTCAGGTACCGAATTATAACAAGAATTATTGAACACAAGCAGCCCTTTCAATGCTAAATATATAAATAAAGCCAAAATCAAAAGTCATTTATTTACATGAGGCTGAGAATCAGCACTTTTCGAGCGTCAAAATTATACAAGACAGTCCCCCAAAAACACCCGCGCTTCACCACTTCCTAGTGCTTTAATAAACTAAAGGAGGTAGTTTCTGTGAAGCGAAATACTACATTTTTAAGAAATTATTTATGCAGTTAGTGAACTGAAGCACACAATAACTTAAATAAAAACCGAAAATGCCTTCTTATCTATTGTAACCCGGAACTAACAGTCAGACTCGGTATAAAATTTATACTACTCTACACAGAAATTCCCTTGGAGTCATAGACAATTCCAGCTTGATTTTATAACGAGATAAACCTACAGCTTATTACCACAGTGTTTTGAACACATTAAAATTGCTAATACTCGTCTCGACGACTGTTTGGTTTGAAATCACACTTCGAGATCGTGAATTATACATAGAATGGCTACCTACGTGACATTATTTTTCGTGTAACACATAATACATAAACAATTTAATTTTTTATTTCGATTTACTAGCTTTACACGCGTATCCTATTTAATTAATGCACCTTTACTAGAAAGTCATTCCAAATTATAAAATGTTGTCGAATTCGGCTTGAACTTTTCGAGATTAGTCGAAGAGACAGTCATGTATCAGGCACTAGTAACAATAAATAAATAAATAAATAAATATCCGTTTCTTTCCGTGTTTAAGGTAGTGAGGCTCCCGAAATCACGTATTTGTTGAAGGTAAATATGGAAATGTAGGTAACAAATACAGTATGAAAGTCATTTCAATAGTATTGCATATTTAATTTATTGGGAGTAATTTTTATGTGCTTGTTACTCCTACGCTGTTTTAGAACTTCTTTCTCGAGTCATATTTTGTCGTTAATTCACATAACATTAATTATGTAATTCAACACAAAAAAGAAATAAGGCTTGTGGTTCACTGCTTAAGTAAGACAGAGAGAGAAGGTTAACTTTCTACCCTTGACAGAAAAGATAATGCAACAACAATTTATCATTAAATCGTCAAAATAATCAGTTCTGTCAACAGTTCCCATTAATCCAATTGTAAATTATAGGTATTTCTTAAATATTTTGCTATTAATGTTGTTTATTTTATCTGCATATTATATCGGACTTAGATATTAATCCAAGTGTAAATTTTGCATTAATTTATTGCAATATTTGCATATACTTGTTACTTGTAAATAATTATAGGCCTGGTACATAATGACATATACATCTCTTGTACAATATACGTGTTTATAGGTACATTGACATTTTAATTACTAATCATTAGGAATAGATAAAGGAGCGCGGAGATTACGGCTTAATGGTAGGGACCTAATGGCTGCTGAAATTATTACAGTGAAACGAGTGTTTTTTTCACAAAATTCAGCACCTATACAATTAGGAAGGTTTTTAATTAAAGTTCTAAACCCTCCTTTATCAAAATATCTAGGTATTATTGAACAGCTAACAGGAAAATTGGAGTATCTTTTATTAAATGCTTAGTAGGTACCTACCTAGGTCGACTTTTATATGACAATCTAAAATGTCGATTCTTGTTTACAAAAACGTCAGCACCACAATCAAAAGTACAAAGAAATGTACCAAGACTCCTGAATCAAAAAGGAGTTCCCTATTCAAGTAAGTGTTATGCTTACTTATAAGGTCCCATTACCATAACCTCTTTGGTGGCGCCATTGTCAGTATAATTCGCACCAACCTTACGCGCCTACGCACAAATCAATTATAATACCAGTAATAAATTAAATACTGTTTGCGATAGATATCGATCGCTTTGATAAATGGATCTATCCTGAATGTGTATCGGGAAATCTCGGCGCAAGATGGCCGCCCGTTGCGCGGGAATGCACCAGGCGCATGAAGGGTTATTTTTTTGAATTTTTGAGCGCTGATTGAAGTTTGTTAATTGGAATAGGTATTTGTTTAGATAATTTTTAGTAAGCCAATTACCGATTAGTTTTCGATTTATGTTAGATTTTTCGTTTTAGGTGAAGGACATAAACGGCGTATCATTGGATAGTTAGAACTCCTGAGTAGATACCAGGTAATTTTGGCATGCTTGGTGAATACTCGTTATAATACCTACCTAGATATAACACCACAATGAAGAAATCTTGAAGAGATAGACGATGTAATACCTACTTATAAGTAGATCCTACCTACCTACCCAAGTACAGGAAAACGACGGAACAAATCCAAGAGGGCAATTCAGCTCCTCATAACCATGAAGTGTCTACTAAATTAACTTAGTAGGTAAATATTAGAAACAAATCTCAATACGTACAAAATCCCTAGTTTATAAACATTTTGTGAAGCAGAATTAAAGATCTTAATTCTTTTACACGGTATTCACATAGCGATTATCAAATGTCACGGGTTGCGAATAACGGCAATTTCAATTTGGATTTCTTAAAGGAAAATTAACTTCTTGATTAAAAAGTTCTTTTTATTGATTTCAACTAATCGAAATTAAGGCCAAATCATTAACACGCAATTTTCAATATATCGCAATTTCTGCGTTGTTGACACTGTCGACGTTGTTTTTTTGTTCAGAGGGATAAGTTTGTTATCAGTTGTACGGTAAAAAACAACGGGAGAAAAAAACCTTATTTAGGATAACCAATCTCGCAGCACATAAACAATCTGTAATTTGATAGTTTTCTTATCATAAAAATCCAATAAGAAAATGTGTCAAAGACAATTTTACTTTTGTTTTTTTTTTAAGATAAAAGCAATCTCTTTTTGTAAGCCTCGTAGGTAATATTTTGAAATATGATTGTAGGTACTTTATTTAGATAGGTACTAAGGTATATTTGTTACTACTAAATCTAGGAACGTATGAACACAATAGGCTTACGCTTTCAACTATCATCGTCTTCGTCGTTCTATCGTCGTCTTGCTAGAAACTGCTGTACCTAGGTTTAATGGACGTCTAGTTAAAGCCGAGGTGTATAAAAGATGTGATGGGTACAGATCTGAATACCACGGATTTCAAATACCTATAGGCACTAATACTGTTATCCCCTAACTGTTTAGTAGGTATACAATAGTATAGAACTGCCTACCTTAAAGGGGTCATTGGCTTAATGGTCTCGTAATTATAAGATTTATGACACCTATCATCTAAGGAATTTACAGCATTTCTTACCCTTGAACCAAAGGCATTAAAAAACAAAACAAACTCAATCTTCAAGAAAAAAGTAAGAGAACAACATTTTTAAAAATCGATTTTAAATTCACTAGGTATAATTTTATTAAAAAAACAAAGATCGCTACTAGAAAATCGAACCATAACTGTCTTTAAATTGACGTGCAAAATCAAGACCAAGGCATCGTTTTTTAAATCCACTTAATCTTAAACATCAGTCTGGCTCTGGCATTTTAAGCCGGTGTGAAAGTGCAATAAAATCAACAAAACTAACTGTTTGGAACTCACTGACTGTCTGTTCGTAAAATAATGCAATTTTAAAGACATTTATGCCATGTTTATCGTTTTCTGAAAAATTCATCGTTTATGATTACCTATTTGCGCGCGACGGTACGGAGAGTTAACTGGGGACGGAATTATAGCAACTTTTGTAGCGGGGACGGGACTTCATATGTCGTGGCAGAAAAGAGTTTTAAAGGATTTAGAAATTTTAAAAGAGATTATTAAAACGTTGTGTGGAGATTTGCGACTTTTCGCGAAATGATTGTTTGTTTATCGAATAAGATCGTTGAATGAAAGTTTGTTTGAAATTTTTAAATTATGAATTAAAGGGGCTCAGAACGAACAATGTGGCGAATTAACAACTGTTTTTTAAAAGAACAACCGATTTTTAACTGTATTCAACACTTCCTTAACTTAGCGATTAATGGAAGTTGCAGATATTTTAACCGCTTTCTTCTCGATAACATTACTTTGACTTACATGGAAAGTAGGAAAATCATCCCGCAAAACAAGTCCGATGCATGGAAATGACCTTAATTTATTGTTTTGTTTACACAAAATATTGCAAAGAAAGTTACCAGTAAATCACGACGGGTACTTTTCCCGTAACTATTAAGAAACTGCCAGTTGTTTCACACCCAGGAAGACTCTAATAAGGGCTTAGTCAGAAAATAATGCGAATTTTCACGTAGGCCCGACAAAAACCACTTCGCGAAAACTTAAAGAACTTCTGGTCCAAATTTTGTTTTTGTCGAAAACAATGACTATATTTTTTGAAGTTTCCGACTTTCTCCAACTCGACAATTAAACATTGTTTTGGGTATATAGATCCTTCCTGCAATCGGATTCCTATAAGAAAACTTAAAAAGTAAATATTAACCTGTGAGCATCGCCCGCAGAACGCAGCTAAACTGTTAATTGCGGCATAGCACGCAGTCACTTTTAATCACTTGTCCAGTATCCAGAACTTAGAACTTTTAACACTTGAGTGCGGTCAGTCAAAACACAAGTAACTACGTTATTACACCAAAACACCCACTGTAACTGTTAATGAGGAACTAAAGTTGTGTTGTTGGTGTGAGTTTGTCGTTTCGGGGTGCGGTTGGTCGCAGCGCGCGCGACACAGCACAGTCAACGGTCGCCGGCACACTGCGCGGCCGGCGCGGCGGCCCCCCGCCCGAGCCGCGCGCCCCGCGCCCCGCAGGGGGCGGGGCCGCGAGCGAGTCGAGGCGATGCGAGCGCTTAATTACGCTCGCCGGCCGAAGCGGGACGGCGATAGCGAGTGGGCGCGAGCTATTAGCGCGCGGAGAGCGGGACGACGCGCGTCTTAAGTATTTTGTATAAGTAATGAGGGGCGCGGGCGCGGGGCGCTGCATCTCCCGCCAATCTTTAATGTTGATTACGGCCGCCGCCGCCTCTGAGCGCCCCTCATTAACGCGAAGCCCCGCCCGCATTTAATTACACACGTTTAATTGTCGATGCTCTCGCGCGCTTTTGTTTTTGCGCAGATTCCAGCGTTCGAATTTGGAACGCGTTTGTTTTGTTTCTGGTCGAGATGATTGTCTCGTCAATGTAATTGATCAAAAAGTCGTTGTATGTTATGGACGACGGATACGCCATGTTATGATATGGTTGTTAATTAGCGAGTATTGTCAAAACCTACTGAAATAAATACCTTACAGTAACTAGTACAGGTAAAACAAGTAACTGGGTTGGGTTATTCGAGAATTAATTATTAATGTTTAAATAAATATAAAACTGTGACAAAAGAAAGTTTTAAGAAAAATACTGGTTTAAAAACAAACAAAAATCATCATCATAAGTACCTAATAGGTAGATAGGTAAGTACCTATATCCACGTGGCCAGGCGGTTCTACCTACTGGGTAGGTACTTGGATGGTAGGTACCGAAGAATTTGTATATTGGGTAGGACCTCTCTCATTTTTATAAATGTAACTTACCTACTAATTAAAATTACCGACTTAAAATAAAACCTCTTAGGTAATTATTGTACCAATTAATAATAAATAGATACTAATTAATAAATAAGAAGAATTTATTGCTATAGGTAGGCACTTAGTAGGAGGTAGGTATTTATTTACCTACTCTAGAGATTATAGGTAAAAATCGCCGTCGTAGACATTTCTATAACTTGAAATAGGAATTAAGTGCTTAAAAAAAAAAACCTAAAAATGAGAAAGAACAGACCGTCCCTACTTTTGAGAGTAGGGACAACGAATTAAGTTTTTTTTGCTCTAAGAATTCTTATCTACCTAACTAACCCTATTTACCTATCTGTGGATTTTTTTTTACATTTGCAATCAAATTTAAAATATACTCTATGTAATATATGTTATTCCCTATTTGTTTCCAACTAAATTAGAGCCACCAGTGATAAAGGGTGAATGTCGGAACAATTAAAGGATAAAGAATTAGATACAATTAATGTTAGTAAAAATAATAATTTATGTGTTTGACGTACCTATAGATCAACAACCGAAATGTAGGTAAGTAAGTGGTATTAAAATTAAAGTTATTACAAGTAATTATAGGTATTTATACGATTTAAGTGTAATGTAAAATAAAAACTACTTAGTTAAAAAAAACAACTTAATTGGTATCGAACCGAATAATATATGAAAATGTTTTGAAATAGAATGAACAAGAATAGGTCAAAAATCAATCCTACAACCTTCTTACTCATTTATCTACTTAACAAAATTCATAAACGGCGGGATAACACACTAACAATAGGAATAGCTTTCATTTTGACAGTTCAACACCATTCATTGCGTTATTTACGTTGTTGAGCGGACAAATTTTTCGAACATATGAAGCAATAGGTTTCAAAATGATTCAGATTGTGACTGATATAGTGTTACTGTAGATTCACAGTTATAAAAAAATTCAATACTTAGCTCATAATTTGACTATCTTTTCACTACATGTTAATTAAGTACATAGGTACAATCTACCATGTCACCTAATACCAAAATTGGTACCTAAGTCCTGCGCTGTGTAGGTAATAAATTCGTTAGATCAACAGATTCCCACTTAATAAAGCAGATAGCGGTTGTTCACTTTATTTATAAACTTTGCGTATAGTTAAGAGACGTCTAAACGTCAAAAATGTATGGTTAGACAGTCGCTAATTATAGGAATACTTAACTTTAAGTAACGTTTTTAAATAAACCCCTGTATGTTTTGTAGTTTTCAATGTCTTTTTTTCTGTTATGTATTTTCTGGTGAAAATATGTACAGTGCGGCAGGTACCTCGATGCGCATGATTCAGTACCTATATGATCCTACACCCGCATGCATTGAAATTATTCGTCGGTTATTAAAAAAAAATTGCTGTTCCATACATTTTGATCGCGTAAGAATCGCACTTAGAAAAGTGCGATTCCTACGCAATGAAATGAAACATCGAAATTTTCATAGAAATGAAACAGCAGATTTTTTTTTGATAACCGACTAAAAATGTCTACTTGGGGGTAATATTCCATACATTTTGATCGCGTAGGAATCGCACTTAGAAAAGTGCGATTCCTACGCAATGAAATGAAACATAGAAATTTTCATAGAAATGAAACAGCAGATTTTTTTTTGATAACCGACTAAAAATGTCTACTTGGGGGTAATATTCCATACATTTTGATCGCGTAGGAATCGCACTTAGAAAAGTGCGATTCCTACGCAATGAAATGAAACATAGAAATTTTCATAGAAATGAAACAGCAGATTTTTTTTTGATAACCGACTAAAATGTCTACTTGGGGGTCTAGAATCATGAGCTGAATTTATGGTTACAGTTTGCGCGACAATGTCCTTCACACCCTGTATATATAAATAAATAATACTTACTTACCTATCTACCAATTATTTCCAAGAATATAAATATTTTATAAGTTATATCAAACTAGGTCTGATAGATTAATAATTTTCTCGGCAAATTTTCAATTCAAAAAAATAAGTACCTATCTACTGAAGTATTATACCCACCTACTTACGCAAATAGACATTTTAGGAATAAGTACTTACCTAGGTAACTAATTTCTAGACTTTGCGAAGGTTATCATTCTTCATTCAACATAATTAATCTAAAAAATACTAAGAAGGTACAACGGCTAAATATCAAGCTATACATTTCCAGTATAAGCTGATCTCGCATTGTATAGGATTTCCGTACAACGAGAGGTCAGCTTAGGTATACTGGAAATGTATAGCTTGATATAGCCGTGTGTACATCTAATCATTTCAAAACATAGGTAGGTACCTACCTGTTTTGATATGTTTAGATTAGGTGTAGATACAAGCTGTTTCCCACGACTTTGTCGGCGTGTATTTTGTAGGTAAGTATTTCATCAATATTTTAATCAAATATTCAGGGAGCCTATGTCCTTCTCCAGGTACCTGACTACCTGTTTGTCAAATTTCATACCGATGGGTTCAGTGGTTTAGACGTGAAAAGGTAACAGATAGACAGACAAAGGACTACTTTCGCGTTTATAGGTACTTGCATAATCAGCCTATAATGTTCCCACTGCTGGGACGCAGGGCCCCTCTCTTTGAGAGGGAGTGGGCCGTAATCCACCACGCGGGCCCAGTGCGGGTTGATAGATGTCACATGTGTTCGAATGTTTGGTTCTAGGACATGCCGGTTTCCTCACGATGTTTTCCTTTACCGTTTTGAGAGCAGCAGTGGTGATGAAATTATTTACACAAAGTAAAGCGCTTGGGTTCGAACCCACGACCGGCAACTCGTAAGTCGAGGCCGTTACCACTGGGCCATCACTGCCCTCGTTTATAGAAAGAAAAAGAACTTAATACTAATACTTACTTACCTAAAATTAGTAGGTAACATCCATAGACTTTATATTAGTATGGATAATCTAATAACCAGGTCACAAGAAGAGAGTTTCTGTCTCTTCAGTCACATATAATAAGTCTACATTACAGGGTCTATTTTTTTACTTATTTATTTCCAAAACAGAACACAAAAAATCTCTCATGGATTTAATGAGTGCCTGAAACATTTGATCAAACTATCTATACTGAGACCATCAAAACCAAAAATTAAAACGCACGTTTTTAACCGACTTCAAAAAAAGGAGGAGGTTCTCAATTCGATTTAAAAAAAATGTGTGTTATGCTTGAACTTTTTTCTAGGTGTACCGAAACAAAATCATCAATTTTTTTTTATTTGATAGCTGGTGCCATATAAATTTGATCAAGATCTGACCATCAGTTTTTGAGTTATCCTTAATAATGCGTATTTTTCCACTTAGTTTATATTGATGATATTTTAATAATTTCCTGTCACTGTTATTTAGGTACATATCAAGTAGCGGTATACGAATTTGTGTGGGGTAGGTACCACAATTAAAAGGTGAAAAATAAAAACAATTAACAAAAAAAAAATGACTTCCAAAAACACTAAAAATGTGAAGGATAACTTTAATTTCGGAAGTCGGTGTCTTTGGTTTTGTATTTTCGTTTTTTGTCACCGACTTCCGAAATTAAAGTTATTCTTCACTTTAATAGTGTTTTTGGAACTCGTTTTTTTGTTTTTGTTAAAAGATTTTTGTACGACAAAATTACATTATTTACATATATATTACAATTAAAAATTACATAAGACAGTCCCCCAAAACGCCCCTCCACCACTTCTTAGTGTTTAAGCTGGGAAAAAGAAGCAGCACAATGAACTTCCCAGCAGTACAGCTGTCTGTTAAGTTAGAAAAACTTGATACTCGCTTGTCTATCACACGTTTTTGATGCATTGGTGTCAATTTCATTACCACTGCTCTCAAAACGCTGAAGGAAAACACCGTGAGGAAATCGGCATGTTCTACAACCAAAAATTCGAAGACATTGTGACCTCCACCGACCCGCACTGGGCCCGCGCGGTGGATTACGGCCCACTCCTTCATTCAGAGAGGAAGCCGATGTCCCAGCAGTGGGAACATAATCTATTAGCTGATTATGTTGTGTAGTTTCAATTTTAAACAGGAAACCAGATGGTCCCTTTTACCTACTACGTAGAAATAATTAAAAAACAAATAATATTTTATAAACAACACAACTACCAATGAATAATAAGCATTTGGCAGGTGTTATGGCAAGCCTTCACTATGTTTTTATTAATGGAAGTGTCTATGGTATGCATACCAATGACTTGGCTACCGGTTAATACTAGCTTCCACATTTACGTAGGTACCTAATAACTTAATAAGAAACGGTTTTGGGAAATCTTTTAATAAGGCTTTAAAAAAATAAAAATATTTAAAAATAACTCATAAAGGGACCACCTGTCGCGCGACGAGCGGTGCTTTTGTGTCGTGCTGTCGCGTCGCCCCTGTCTGAGGGAGCCTTAAAACGTAACATCACGCCTGTATTCCTCGAAGGACTAGGCAGGGCTATACCCACATTTCGCCAGTTATGTTTAAGTCTCATGTAACAGGGGGCAAGCCTATTGCTATCAACCGGGCACAAATCCAGACTCAGAACTGCTACTGAGAAATCAATAATTGGAAGACCCAATAACACTTTGCCCAACCAGGGAATCGAACCCAGGATCTCAGTCTAAGTAGTAACGCTTGCGGCCATTAGAATAACGGTGCAGTCGGTAATATTAAAAACTAATAAATAAAAATTAGTACACCTAATCTTACTTACGATAAGGTAAGAAAAATAAGTTTTTTGAATAAGCCTTCTTAAATTAAATCCTGATTACTTACAACCTCCTCAAGCTTCAGTATTTTAAATGTAAGTACTGACTACTTATAGTAAGTACTTAAGGCTCCCGTAGATAGGCGCAACGTGACAGCGCGACACAAAGGTGCCGCTCGGCGCGCGACGAGCTGTGCCTTTGTGTCCCGCGCGATTCACGTCGCGCGTCGCGCCTGTTTATAGGAGCCTTTATTCCGCGTCTCCCAAACGGTACCGACCTCACTGAATAAAAGTCGCTACGTATGAATGTTTACGAAAATGTCAATAGGTACACTTTTATCAATGATTTTCATTTTTGTGAATCGAGAATTCATTGTTATCATTACTACACTCAGGACTTGAGTAGGTAGATATGATTTATATCAATTGGATGACAATATGGAGCCGTATTCATTGATAGCAGACAATTAGGTAACCTATGATCACAAGAAACATAAGGGAGCAATGATCTGTCTTGAAAAAATTAATAGGCTGAGAAAAACTCACATGAGTCTGAATATGTGAATTTCGTTTATAAAATATATAGGTACCTAGTACTTACATTTAATAAGTAGAAAGTATGTAGATTAAAGGCTCCTACAATCCGGCGCGACACGCGACGCGAATCGCGGGCGACACAAAGGCACCACTCGTAGCGCGACGAGCGGCGCCTTTGTGTCACGCTGCCGCGTCGCGCCTGTCTGCGGGAGCCTTTATATGTAGACTTAACTATCGCATAGGGCAACCTATAATGATAGATTTAAGGTGTTACAATAAATAAATTTATAAATAAATGTATTTATTGTAACCGATTATTAAACCGATAAGTTTAAAAAAAAACGACAAAGCCTGATTAGCACGGTGTGATTTAATTGCATGTGTCGTACCTACCTTCCATACGTTGAAGCAGGAATGAAAGTTGCACCGTCTAAACAGTGTTTAGACGATGCAAGTAATTTGTTACCGATTTCAATTTTTAGGGTTCCGTACCCAAAGGGTGCCAACAGAACTCTATTATACTAAGCCTCCGCTGTCCATCCGTCCGTATGTCTGTCAGCGGGCTGTATATCATGAACCGTAATAGGTAGACAGTTGAAATTTTCACAGAGTGTGTTTTTTTTTGCCGCTATAACAACAAACAATAAAAGTAAAATTAAAGTTAAAAATACAAGAGACGTGATTTAAAAAAGAAATACAGTGTTAAGTATTATTCGGTGGTACGGAACCCTTGGTGTGTCAGTCGGACTCGCACTTGGCCGGTTTTTTGGTATGCCACAGGCAAGACACTTGCGTCTTGTTTATGGGGCTTAAATCTCTCTGACTAATAACTGTCTTGGCACAAAAATTGTTAGACACAATGCGTCCACGGATGAAAATGGATTTTGAGAACGCATCAATGAGGTATCTGAAGGAAATATTGCCAACTTATCAACTATCGGGAGAAGAGAAAAAGAAGGAGTATTCTATTCTATACTATTCTATCGGAAAACAGTTTGGTGATTGCGAAAAGCACTAACAGGGAAATCTGTCTTTCGTCGTCATCTACCTCGTAAAATCACAACTGCTAATAAAGCACGCCAGTTCAGACCAGAGACAATTTTTTGTTTTTTTTTACTGCAAGTAGAACTTATTAAAAAAAATAGTAAGTATCTGGTCTGAACTGGCGTGCTTTACGTTTTTCGTTCTAGAGAAAATATGACCATATACAGTGACATTTTTATACCATAGACGTTTAGACCAGAGACAGTTACATTGTAATTTTATTTTGCAACTATTTTAACGACTGCCTTCAATGGCACGAGGCGAGACGACGTTGATCATTTCTCGTTAAAACACAAACAAGAAGAATCAAAAAATTAATCATTGAAAAGGGAACGAAAAGAAAGCAACTATATTTCCAAATGATTATAGCCTAACACAACTAAAGGACGGATGTGGCCTATTTAGAGCCCAAGCGCTGGTGAAGGGCGACCTTAAAAACGTTATTATACTCATCCTTTAATTCAATGTCATACAGTTCTCCTATAACCTTTTAAATCTGAATTAAAAAAAAAACACGTGTGGCACTCGGGGACTGCCGCGGTAAAACTATTGCATAGCAGTTTTTATCAACTTATGCAATTATAATTATTTATTTATTTTTTATTTTTGCACTTTTTTTTCTTTGATATTAATTCAAGTACAGTCGTACCATATACATACACGTTAAGCGAACGCTCGGCCGAGCTACATGGTAGGCGGAGTGGGGGTGTTAAGTTTTATTTTCGTTACGGAATTTCTTGATTCGGTCGCCGCGCTCAAAGCTCGCGATAAAAGCTATGCAATAGCTTAAAAAAACGTTCAGTCCCAAGACTGGTGCTACATATCCTACCCAAGTGGCACATAACATTTTTAGAAACACACTTCCTTCTAAATCGTCTAGTGTTTTAAAATGCTGTAATGTTTCTAATAATTATGTTTTTGAAATAAAATGAGAGAAGCCAACAGCTAAATAAACAATCAAAAAATAAATAAGATGATGATAACAGTGTGAAAGAGTTTACGCGGGAAGCACAAAAGACTTCCTCTACCGGCAATCTATATTAATTCTACCAACAGATGGCGGTAACTGAGTAACATAGACGCGTGACGGGCCAGTAACTTGGCATAACAAGGCAAGCAAAGAGGTTGATATTCAAACCTCTTTTATACAAAACAAGGTTCTGCCCGCGACTTCGCCCGCGTGAAATTTCTTGTTCCCACGACCCACCCCGTCGCTTCGCATCACCTGCCCGCGCTATCACTACGTTTTCGCTTAGCGTTCTTTCTGCCTTTTTTATTTTGGCTCCGCTCCTAAGGATCATAGCGTGATGTTAAGTAGCCTAAATCTTTCCTCAAGAATTGGGTTATCAAATGAAAAAAGATTTTTTCAAATCCGTCCGGTAGTTCCAGAGATTATCCCCTACATACAAACAAACAAATAAACATACAAACAAACAAATGTTACCTCTGTATAATATTAGTATAGATTGACTATTTTATTAAGAGAGCTTTTTCAATGTTACAAACTACAAAAAACAGCGCGCAAGAAACCAATATTATTGTTTAAGATTTGTATGACGTATAATTATGTATGTAGGTAAATACGATGATTTTTCAAAATGGTGTAAACTCAACAATGTACTGTGTCTGCAATAGAAGCCAACTACTGAAATCTCCCCAACACAAGAAAATTTCAACAAGTACATTTAATCCCACTCAAGGATATCCTAAATCATGGATCTAACACAAAAATCGCTAGGTAGGTACAAATTTAATTCTCAGGCTATAGGAACAAGAAAATTATTCAGTCAAGGCTCCAAAACCATCCCAGGTGTTCGCGTATCAAAAATCGTACTAAAATTCAAGAAAATCACAAATACGAGTACCTGTCTTTCTGACAATCAACCAAGACATGTGGACACTATAGACAGAGAGACATGGACGGAATTTGGTTCTTATATATTTTATTATACTAGCAGTGTATGTAGATCTGAGTCAAATCTACCTACTGAATGTTTTAATCTTACAGGTTTGTTTTTCGTTTACCTATGGAAAATGGAAAAGATTAAGAATTAAAATAGATTAAAATAACATTCATTAACACAATATTCTAGAGTTTTCTTCGGTTTTTTTATTAACTTCGTTAGACCATTATCTTACCTTTAGGTCTACTCCTTAAGGCGCGGTAAGAAGCAAATTTTTTGGGTAATTGACAATAGCGCATCGTCAGCGATCAGCAATCAACATGTGTTTGATGTTAGTTGAATATTTTTTTCTTTAAATGTTTGAATATACCCAAAAACAAAACTGACTTGTAATACCAATACGCCTAACTGTGCGACAAAAAACTGAGCGTTTTACGGTGTCCTACGATTGGGCAGCGCCTTAAGCCCAGAATACGTAGTTTCTGCCGAAGTTACGGGTTATTTCTACTCCGTATTACTTACAGACATAATAAAGTAGTTGATCCGTCAAAATAAGTAAAAGAACATTTTTTTTGGTCGGGCAAATACATAACGGACGTAGGGACAACTGTCAAATCGTGTTGTCATTCATTCTTAGTTTGGAAACCGAACTAATCTTATGTCCGTACTCCCGATGGGTTTTTACCCGTTTTGGTTTACTCCGAAGTTCCATCACTTTCGGACGAGGTCCCCCCATGTGTGTTGACGGACTAAGAGAGTAGGCCCCCATGATGCTAACCGATAATGCGGTCCACAACGAAACTCCTTTACAAAAGCCCCATTCAATCGCCAATTAAAGACTTACTTATAGTTTCATACAGTGTGTTAAGGCATTCCTCTTCTGTTATGCCAGCCATAGCATGGTCTCTTGTCTGCTTGAGAGGTCAAATATTAACAATATTTTATTTGATATGGTTTTGTTCTCTTTCGTGATACAAAACATTTTGATTTCCTATCACTTATTGGTTAAAAGTCTTGTGGTCACGTCAACCTTCTCTATATCTGCGAAAGATATATCTAATTCAAATAACATATCTTCCAGATAAATATATAATTCAATGGCCAGTATATCATCTAAATATCTATAGTTATATAATTTTTTATCTCACTGGACTTGTTTTAGTCACTGACGGAAATGCCAAACTATGATAGATACCTAACCGTAGTACAAGATATTTTAATCCGTTGATATTTTATACCAATGTGATATTATTATTAAGGGGAATGCGCTAAGGTGGCCCGAAAAATTCAAAAATATTTACGTTTTTTGCAATTTGCAGGCCACTATCAGGTTGTATGTTGATTAAAAAATGATTCGCGGCCGTAACAAATATAGCTTTACAAAATTATAATCATTAGAATCAGCAATATAACTCCTTAAGTTAGAATTGGCCTCAAATCTCATGATTTCATGAAATAGTCATTCGATAGGGTAATATGAACTTAGAGAGATGTATTGATGATTTTAATGATTATAATTCTATGAATAAATATTTGATACGGCCGCGAATCATTTTTTAATCAACATACAAGCTGACAGTGACCTGCAAATTGCAAAAAACGTAAGAAAATTTTAATTTCGCGGGCTACCTGTGCGATCACCTTTGATTCGAGAACTATTCTTATCATACGCCTTTTTCAGATAGCTAGTATGGTACAAATGGCACACTACGAAAGCTATTCTTTACCATTTTAGAAGCAAAGGAACGAGTATCTGTTTGTAGACCAAACAAATATTTGTTTTATACCCAAAATATTTGCGCCGAACGAGTCGCAAAGTAGTAAAATATTTGTATTTTTTCCCCATAATTCTTCCCTTTTAACCAAGTTCGTCTTTTGCAGATAATTAAAGAGAAAAACATGGTTGCTCTACTCTACTCATGTATAAGTAATTTAATTATGTATTTTATACTTAGTTACCAATACCATCTTGTTTCACCAACATGAGCCAACAAAAACAAGATGGTTACCAGCTGCTCATCGTGAAGTTGTAAAAAATGTTTATTCTAGTTGATACATATCGGTAAATAAGCGATGTTCAATGTACGAAGTTTTTACTACGAATACTTGTATGTTGCTTACAGACACTTTTGAAACATCTAGACTGATATCGCGGTTTCAAATTGTCTACAATGTGCTTTAGAGAAGATAGTAAAATTTGTTATTGATGGGTAGTCTTTAAAATAATACGTGAATCGGTTATCCAAGACGAAGAAGAGGGACGAACTTGATTCCTACCGAGGGGATTGGCTCGCGATGGCAGAGGACAGACGTCCGTGGAAAAGAGAAAGGGAGGCCTACAGCGAGACTTAACGGGCTAAATAGAAAGATAGATAGGCTTTTAGCTTCAATATCGTGGCTTTAATGAGAGTTCTATCAATACTACGTACTCATAAAATAAATATTACTGATCGAATAATAGGGAAATAATTATTTTGGCATCACATCAGCCCGAACTTAGTGACTATAGACCTCCTTACAGATGACAAGTGAAACCTGTCGAATAGGAATAAAACCTCAACCTTGGAAGCCTTGAAATATTAGTGACGTGCTTTATATATATATACTAGCTGCGCCACGCGGTTTCACCCGCAGCGGTATGAAATATACTTTACGACCGATTCTCAGACCTACCAAACATAAACAAAAATTTTCATAAAAATCGGTCAAGCCGTTTTGGAGGAGTTCGATAACAAACACTGTGACACGAGATTTTGATGTGTTAGATTTAGGTACGAGCTGCTACTTACATGAACAACTGTACGTCGCTTACTCCCTCGTCACCAGTCCTGACTCGCTTCATATTTTGAGTGCTGAGACTAAAACTACAAACGTAGTTTATAGGAAAGTTTTATAAAAATGTGGCTATTATTTTTGTATATTGTGGTGTCCTACGACTTCCACTTGAACGAAGTTGCAGGCAGAAGGTAGTATATAATGTTTATAGAGCCTGGGTCGAAGCTGCTACGGGTACTTATCTTACGCAGTGGCCTACTCTTCTGATATCATCATTCTCTTGCCCTTATGCCTTTCAGCATGTCTTCTCCTTCCATACTTCTGAACGAACGTCGTAATCTCAACAGTCACACTCTATCTATCCTTAGCATCTTTCACACAGTCCATCAATCGTTTCTTTGGTCTTCTCCTACTCTTATAGCCATCCACATTCATACTCAAAACTTTCCTTGCGACATTTTCCTCATTCTTGCGCATACACACTTGAAACTACACACATTCTATGACAACATTCGATATCCTCTAATATCCCTAGGTATATTAAGGTATGACAAAGCATATTTGTTTGAAAGCCATTAAAAAACGCGTAACTTAAGAATAAAGTAGGGTTATGTCTACGCCTCATCAACCATCCCAGTAACAATTTTCACATACTCACAACATAGTTGCAATAAACAGGACATATCGAAAATTTATGTGAAAAAGCCAATAAAAAGCGTATATGTCCAGTTGTGACATGTCGGTAGCTATAAATAAATTCCCCCACGTTGTGGCTGCCACCCACGGCGTACGCGCATGCAAAAAATGTGTCCACCGCTACCTGCCACTATTTGTATACTGTGGTAGGTTTGTGCTATTTTAAATTAGGATATTATTGTGGACTGCGGTGCGCCGGAGTGGATAAGGGCAGTACGGAGAATGGGACAGACAATTGCCAATTCGGTTTGTGGTGAAGATGTCACCTCGGCTTCTTTCGTGGTTGTTATAATAAAGTCTTGCTTCCAACCTTCTAAATCTTCCTTTTCTTTTTGGCCCAGCATGAGTAACCCTCAAAATCGTGTCGACAATGTTATAAGTCATTTTATGAATTTATAGCAGCAACTAATCTTAATAGTGGACTAAGCAGGCGCGGACCTATGTTTTCGCTCAAGTGGACGGAGGGGGATGTTTCTCTCTGAGGAATGGGGGGCTTTTTCAAGCCGTGAAAGCCTTTTAAAAAAACCTTATGCACATATTTTCCCTAAACTAAACAATGTGCCCCCCCTTTTCGAGGATTACTACGAATGATCTATATCTTACTATACTGTATAGATACAAAGTAAAAATACAGGACTATGTTTATGTCTTATTTAAGGTTTTAGACTCAGTTTGGTCGAAGCCCAGGGGGCTCGCAACTGCATCCGTTGGCCCCCCCTGTATCCGCGCCTGGGACTAAGGGAGGATGTAGTCAATGCTGGGCAAGGAGTGGTGAATTTTGCAGTAGGATTCATTAAACTCACTTCGTAAAAGATTGCCCAAGATATGTAGATCAGTTAACGTTTGGAGATATTGCAAGATTGAATCGAGGACTTCTTACCGAATGCAGTTACGCTGTGTCAGGCTTAGGCTCTATATAGATGTATGTTGCCAGGATCAATGCTTTTCAGAAATGCCTAGGAATACGCTAGTAAATAAAGCAGAGGTCTTAGAGGAGAGTAGAAAATGGAAGGAGATGGAAGATCCTGTCACCTTAGCATCTTAAAACCCAATGAATCAGAATGACTTAGGTAATTTAGGTATCTTGATCAAGACCAAGTCACATCGAAGCGACATTGAATTATAGATCTTGTAGATAATTATTTTATCTTTGTCTCTGTTTATCTCGTTCTTGAACTATATTTTGTTGTAACAAAATTCCTCAGGTGACAACATTATCGTGTCGAATTTATTTTTGTATCCGTTACCTATATTTTATTTTTTGTGAATGGATCCGCCAAGGATACGATATTTGTAGAATTTATAAAATCTACCATTCAATCGGGTTACTTTTACTTATTTTTACGTTATCCATACTAATAATATAAATTCGAAAGTAACTCTGTCTGTATGTTACCTTTTCACGCCTAAACAACTGAACGGATTTCGATAAAAATTTGGCAAAGAGATAGATGGCATCCTGAGGAAGGACATAGGCTACTTTTGTCCCGGTAGCACGTTCCCGCGGGATAAATTCCGAAATCCACGCGGGCGAAGTCGCGGGCAGAACCTAGTTTAAAAGTAAATAGCTTTACCCTAATGTGCATAAAAAATTGGTATTATTCACTATAAGCGAAGTAAGAAACGTATTAAGAGGTACCTAACAGTACCTCGTGTCCATAATTATGAATGAAAGGCATAGCCAAGGCAACTGAAGGGTCAATAAAAAAATTGTAGGTAAGTTTTTGAGCACCCTCGAGATCCGAATCTAAGACTCCAGTCATGTGTCCAGCAGGCCTACCTACTTGTTATCACTTTATTAAGCAAAAGGAATCTGATATTATCTATTACACAGCTTTAAAGTTTTTAAGCTAGTTTTGTTTTAAAAGAGTAACGTTTTAAATGAGTAACGGTGGAGTTTCTTGCCCATTTTTCTCCATACGAAACTAAGTTTTGGAAGGGGCAACTAGAATCAATTCTATTTTCTTGTAAATTTTGACGTTCAAAAGTGCCTTTTATGTGACTATTTGAAATAAATGATTTGACTTTGAATAAAATCCACTAGACAAACATAATATAAAATTATATTCGTATTTTCTTTGCAGAATATGCATGTATCTATCTTCTGTAACAGGTGTGACTTTGACCTTGAATTTATAATCTTTATTTGAGTTCCATGACATCAAAATCGATATGTTGACATAACGATTACAGAATAGTTAAAAAAGTGATAATGGCCGCTAGGTTTCAGGCTTTCGGTTTATGGCGCGAATTCGTATTCCATTTTCAAACCGAACTTTTTATTCAATCTGGCTTCTAAATCTATTAAAATCCCCAATCCACCGCCTCTTTTCTCGAAAAAAAAATCAAAACCTCATTTCTTGGACTTTTTTTTACAAATCGAATTATTATTGGGAATGTACGAAAAAAAGGCAGTGTATACAATCGTGGCGTGACCTCTCGGCGATTCAGTCACAAAGCGGTGCGGGCGTTGACCCGCGCGGCCAACCCCTGACCTTGGTATCGTGAACTGTGCCCACTGACGTAACCGTGACTCTTTCCTACATGTGATGCTACGCACTTGTTTACTTCTTGTTCACGTGGACTGGACTCTTTATTTTAAGGGTTAAGAAATTTTCCGATTTTTCGTCCTTATTCAAAGAGTTCTGAATAAAATTGGTCTATGGATATGAAGTAAGTTAACCACGTGACTTTAAGGTAACTTTTATTCATTTTAAGGGTTGAAGAAAGTACCTTCTGTTCAGAAATGAGATTTTGGTATCGATATGGGGTTTATGGTCGTGAAATTAACAGTTGAGTTGAACATACGATTATGGCTACTTAGGTAAGTACCTAGGTAAGTATCTACTTGACAATAGTGACTCTTCCTACGCGTAGCAACGTAGACACTTTATTTAGTTCCTATTTTTTGTTAACGTGTGTTTAGGTACTCAAATTGGGTTCAATAGTCGGAAAATTAAATTTCAGAAGACTAGTACACAGACATGCAACATGTGGTTGTACTATTACCTATGTATTCTGTGCATGTGGTTCAAAATGACAGTAAAAATGGTAGAAGTAAGTAAACCGCATACAAAGGTTTAGTTACAAAAAAAAAAACGCCCAACATTTGCGTAATCCTAAATTGCAAATGAATACCTAATATTACGCGGACATTTTAAACTTTTCTCAAGATTAACATAGTTTGTAAAATTGTAATACTCACAATTATTGCGTTTGCAATAAATGTTCAGCCCGATTAAAATACCAAATCATTTAAATATACTGAAACCGTCACTAAACAAATCAATGTGAAATAAATAACACTAAAAACTAAGCATAACCGAATCCAATGGTCAACGGTCAGCTGAAAACATACGCACACCGCCCCCTATACGAACAATGGCGTACTATAACGTCCGAAAACAACCCTACTATTTCCCACTTGAAGAAAAGCTGAGAAAATTCCCCTAACACATGTGTGAAGCGCTAGTATCGTACGTGGTTAAAGAAAATAAAACCTTCATTCGAATGTACTGCTTCGACCGCCAGCGCCATCTCTTAGCGGATAGGCGAACTACTTTTACAAGGCATTTTTATGTTTCAAATGCCACTAAAATAACACTGAATTGTTTTACGGTTAGTATTTTGATTGTTAAATTCCTACAGGTTGGTTGTTGTGCGTTTACCTCTTAATTTTGTAGGGTTTTCCTTGCGATGAATATCAAAGTAGGTTACCTGTAACAAAAAGGATTTCATTAGACTTTACGTACGGAAATGATCGTATTTAGAATATGCAGTATGTAAATCAAGGAATAAGATCATAGTGATGTAATTTTATCTGTTGAATAGGTAGGCCTTTCATGAAAACCTGTTTGAAGCCAAAAATGTGAGTTAATTTACAAAAATAATCACAAAAGGAACTATTCGAGAATAGTCACATTTTCCAGGAATCAGAATCTCATTATGATTGAAAAATATCTAAGATAGTTTCACATTTACCTAGCTATAATATTTCAGTGAAATTTCCAGAACATGGCTTTAACAAAAAGCTGTATTATTACACGATATATCAAGCTCAGTACATCATTGACATTATTATATCTTCGAAATATAAAAAGTTATTATGTTTATGTAAATTCAAACAAGGTAGGTATCTAAGAGGGGAAGTATGTACAAATCTTGACTATTTATTAAAAGGATTTCTATTCTGTCTTCCACGCGTGCCATCAGTTACTATTGTGCTGACACCAAAACGGCACGAGCGTGAAGAAAATTTACATATTTATAAGACCAATTTCACAATCACTTATGATTTGTGTGGAAGATGTTGTGACTATGGTAATCTGTGAAGAAGCTTGACTTAGAAAAGATTATTTTTATTGAGTAGCATATTAAGCATCAATTTTCTGAATTTTAGTGATGTTACTAGGCAATACTAGGTCATTAGTTCAACAAGACTTTAAAAGTGGAAAATCCTGGAGTCTGAAAACCGTTCTTTTTTTTAAATATGACATTGTCCTAAGCCTATGTCCTATTTATCAATACGCTGAGTTGCTGTTGATTGAAATTATTGGAATTAAGCTTTTATGAAAGCTCCAGTCATTAGTCTTTACACACAAACTAGAAAAAAGAAAACAGATGGTAGTCCTTTTTAGTTAGATTCTGTGTGAAAATATGTAGCGATTTCTAGCAATTATTGCTCAGGCATTTAAGATGCTATCGTAGGTAACTAATTAATTAAATATTTAAATAATTACTAGCGACCCGCCCCTGCTTCGCATGGTTATTACGATTTGACAAAACATCCAGATTTCTTTATCATGTGTTTTAGTTCAATATTAATGTATTATACGCTATACCGCTACTTATCAAACTATACATTTCCAGTATAAGCTGACCTCTCATTGTACGGAAAGCCTATACAATGCGAGATCAGCTAATACTGGAAATGTATAGCTTGTTATGTACCAATACATAACATACATTACATTTTGCTTTGTTATTTATTTATGCACAATTTATTACCTTAAGTATACTGTTGACATATATTAGGTCTTTACCTATGAAATTGCCGTTCTGCAGTACTGGCCATTTCAAATCAAAATAATTTTTGTTTGGCTATGAATTCTAATTTCAAATTAATTTTATTTTAAAAACATGGATTTTTTTTTCTAAAAGTAGTCATTTCTTTATTGATTAGTGTTACATTTTCATCGCATTTCAATCTTTTTCGTCATCATGGATACGTTAAAAATTCGAGTAATTATGGAATATGAGTACCGTCGTGGCAGCAACGCGGCACAAGCGGCACGCAACATCAACGACGTTTACGGAGCTAACTCTACAAACCAACGCACCACCTGTTATTGGTTTGCTCGCTTCCGTTCTGGAAATTTCGACCTGAAAAATGAACCTCGCGGTCGTCCGAAGACTTTGGTCGACAATGACGAATTAAAGGCGATTGTGGAAGCTGATGATACACAATCTACGGCTGAATTAGCAGCAGCTTTCGACGTTAGCGTCAAAACAATATTGGTCCATTTGCGTCAAATTGGCAAGGTAAAAAAGCTTGACAAATGGGTGCCCCACGAACTCAATGATCGCCAGCGCGAAGTACGCGTCGAGACGTGCCTTGCACTGCTCAACAGACACACAAATGAAGGAATTTTGAACCGCATTGTTACCTGCGATGAAAAATGGATTCTGTTTGATAACCGTAAGCGCTCAGCAAGTTGGTTGGATCCTGGTTCAGCACCTAAACAATGCCCTAAACGAAAACTTACCCCTAGAAAAGTGATGGTCACTGTTTGGTGGTCTAGCGCCGGTGTGATTCATCACAGCTTCTTACCAAACGGGGTGAGCATTACTGCAGATGTGTACTGTGAAGAACTGAACACAATGATGGAGAAGCTGGCGCATCTCCAACCAGCATTGGTCAATCGCTCGTCTCCGCTGCTCCTGCACGACAACGCGCGACCTCATACTGCACAGCAGACGGTCTCCAAGTTGCAAGAACTGGGGTTGGAAGCTCTCCGTCATCCGCCCTACTCACCAGACCTTGCGCCTACAGACTACTACTTTTTCCAGAATTTGGATAACTTCTTGGCGGGAAAAAAATTTAATACCCGAGAGGCAGTACAAAATGCCTTTGAAGAATTTGTTGCCTCCCGTCCAGCTGATTTCTTTAAGAAGGGCATCAATAAACTGCCACTGCGATGGCAAAGATGCATTGATTGCATGGGTGATTACTTCGATTAATACAAATAAAAAATTCATGAAAAAAATTCGTTTAAATTTTTTCATACAAAACGGCAATTTCATAGGTAAAGACCTATTATAAGGCCGCCAGTGACAGTCAAAATACCCTCCGTACACTAGTACGGAGGGTATACAGTATCAACTATGATATGTATTGTATTATAGTTATAAAAAGTTTCCATCTTTAGAAGTCGAACCAAAATTGTGTTTAACCGCACAGGAGTAATTCCTTGTCACATAATAACATTGAACTAAACCACCCTTACAGGCAAATTCAAGATAATAAATATTACAAAGACAAACTTTAAACCCCACGCGTTATTCGCTCGCGATATTCGATATCGCTTGACATTTTCGCCAAAATCGATAGCGCCCCTTATTGGTAGCGAAATGATTGAACATCCCATCGCGACATTTTTCTAATGGTGGCTCGTGTTTGAGACCCTTTTTCTTTGTAATGGAGTTTACACATACGATGGAGCATTTTTTTAGGAGTGTGCATATATTGTGTGTGTGCAAGGATGAACATTTTGGGTGAGTTTAGAACTAGAATTTCTTGCCCGTTCTTCTCCGTACGAATCTATTACGCTTTCGAATGAGCTTCATCTTTCTGCCTGACAGACCCCTTGATAATTCAAAAGTACCTGTGGTTGGTTTAAATGAAATAAATGGTTTGAGTTTGAGTGTACTGATGCGTGGATACGGTATAAGAAGTACCTATTATAGAAACAAGTAACTTGCAGAGGAGTATTACCTATCTAAGTACCTAGATGAAAAATCTAAATAGGTAAGCAAGCCAAAGTGTATCAAGATCAAAACAGAAAACAAACCATCGGCATTTTTACCAACTGTCTTAACTTTTTTTTAAGGACTTAACTGAATATAAATCTGTCTTACTTGTCAGAAGTGTTTGTCTACAAATACATATTTTGATTGACAATAGAATGAAAATATGTTTAAAAAAAAACATAAAAATTACAATGTCAATGCCACGGACGACACAGTCCAAAATTCACAACACAAAAATACATAATCCAATGTCAACAAAATCGTACCAAAACATTAACAACACTTGCACATTTTCCATTCACAGAACCACAAACAACAATATTTCATTAAATCATCGATGGCAACACCTTACCCGGAAGCAGCGATCAAGTGTGTACGGCCCACAAGACCCCTTTTCTTTTACATGTCGCAAGCTAACGACAATACGAAATCAATACTAACACCATCGATGCGAAAATCGTGAATAGCGGAGTGACTCACACGACAATGTATGTGTGTGTCTGTTTGTGTGTGAGTAATAATATGCACGCTCCTATGGACTGAGCGAAGACGTGTGTGGTGACTATGAGTTCGTACGGTTTTAGGATGTGACCAGAGTGATGAAAGAAGAGTTATATGCTTCTGTGGACTGTCTTTTAACATCTCAAGGAGGAAATAGCATTACATATAATAAAAGGATCAATGACAGCATCATTATCATCTGCCAAGTTTTTTCCAACAATTTTGGGGTCAACTTCCAGTTTAAATAGATGCAGCAAGGATGCAGCGATGGTTCAATGAGAGCCATGATAAATGATTTTATTTCTGTAAGTAGGTTTGTACAAATACTTTTTCACGTCAATCATGTTTTAAAACTAGATGAGGTCGGCGTTTCCTATCTGACTACTCTGAGAAGAAAGACAGAAACAAACTCAGAGGTCACAGTCTCTTTTAAATTCCAGATATAATCTTGGTCAGATCATGTGAAGACCGTTTAGATTTGTGTCTGAAATGGTCTTTTGAGGTCTTCTCATGAATGTAAAATATACCTACTAATGCGACAATAATAAAGAAATTGATGTTGGAAGTGCTGCAAACGATATGACTATGCAAATATCTTATTCAAAGTACCTATATTATTAAATTAAACAACTCATTCAAAAAGAAAGGAAAGCTGTAGCTTACGGACATGCAGGAAACATAACGAAGACGTAGCGTAAAAGAACTCTACAAACGAAACCGCCACATCCTAAAAAAACGACAAACTCAATTCATGCAAAATCCTCACCTTCAACAAACAATGGTCACCCGAAAAATTGGTAAAAAGAAAACGCATTAACACATATAGATGACTAGTCACACATGCTAAAGCCTACGCACACACACACACAGCCCCCCTACCACCGAGCTCCTTTAAAAACCGCCTCACACCCCTGGGAGTCTTTTCATAAGGAAATGCAGACATTTCAAGAAAGCTAAGTATCAAATAAGCATTGAGAAGTAGTAGCGGTATTTACGAAAGGATATCATAATACGAAGCTTCTTCATATAACTGTTTATATGATTTTTTAGATCAAGTAACTTGGTTTTTTTTTGGTTTATTTATCTGTGAAGGCTTCTGAAGTTGAATGCTCCCATAAAAACTCTAGTGTAGGCAGATTTATTTGTCTTATGTCTAATGTATGCCTAGTGTAACCTAGAAAAGACAATGCCTAACGGTGTGTGAAAACTTCGGTGTTCTCGTGTCATTAATTATTAGAATCTGAGTTATTAATGATACCTGGGTACCTATAACTTTGACACTTTTAACGCATCTCAGAAATGTCGCTTCAAACCGTTTAAAACACATGATAACAAAAAGAAATGGGTTGAAAGGACCAGAGATTCAGCAGAGGACACCGATAGGCTGATTTGGTAAATCAAAGAAAGAAAGGAAAATAGGTACATTTGTCACAGAAACACGTGCAATTGATAGCAAAATACGTGAAACAAACGTTTACTACAACTTTAGCAGGTATAATATATTTGCAGGTTGCGCTAGTAGTAACCTTGAACTTAGTATTATTATTGCCAGCACAGTAATTTGTAGGTAGAGAAAATGATCAATTCGCGGTGTGGGGAAGGAAAATAAAGCAAAATTTATAGATATTTGTAGCTATGTACGGTCACCAAATGTGATAAGTAACCAGGCCGTCAGATATAGTTGAAGTTTAGTAAGAAACCGATAAATGTTTTCGAATGAAATTTAATTTGATAAATAACCTGTATGTTTTCTATTAATTAAATTAAATTTTATTAGAAAAGACTCATCGGTTTCTTACTAAACTTCAACTATATCGACGACTCTGGTTACTTATCTCTTTTGGTAACTGTACTATGAAGCTGTATATGTGTCTTTTCTACTAATATACATACATACATACATAAACTCACGCCTTCTTCTAATTAGGGTAGGCAGACACTACAGAACACCACCTGCTATGGGCCTACTAATACATAACTAAAAAGAAAATATTTTTGCTCATGTATTGCCATCAATTCATATTATAGACACAATGTAGGTATTTATACTTTTTTTAATTTGATATAGAGGTAATAATGATGGTATAAAATAATCTTTAACTCTTAAAGTAATTAATTAATTTCTAAGATACCCAAGTTAAGTTATTAAATGTACTTGAGAAAACCTTTAGTCTATAGATGATGACATCATTATGTATTTGAAAAGCAATCAAAATAAATTAGGTCTTGACTTAGCACAAGAGTGAAATTTTAATGTCCACGCGACATGATCTTGGTGATATAATTGTCCCATTAAGACCATTAAGTCTAAGTAATAAAGACGGCATTTCATTAAACCAGTAAATTCTGCAATTCTTGATCAACAGGATCCATTTTTAATCAACATAAACGACACATTTGCACCAAATTATCAATTCAAAAGCATAATGGTTCTAATAAATGCTAATCGCTATTCGATTACGTTCGTTATCTGATTTTAATTCCGTCGTCATTGCTAATTATAGCCCAAACAGCTAACTTGAAAGGCAAAGCTTCACTCCCCTAGTTTTCAAGTGGTTTACATTCCACTGAAAAGCCCCGTCGTTTGGCGAGATTTGCTAATAATCTCCCCCAGTAATTAAAACCCAGTTTTAATTGCTGGAAAACGCCACCTGTTGCTATAGCACCATCTCTTTTACACAATCTTCTGTCCTTTTCTCTCGGAGGCTGTGAAAATCGGCCCGTATCCGGATACCCGGGTAATATTGTCAGAAAATTCAATTTTGAAACCAGCTAATTGGGGGCAAATGAAATTGCCAGTGTCACCCTCTGACCCTCTGTTCTCTTTGTTTAAAAGCCTTCGACCGAGCGCTAATTGTTTGACGATATTACGAATTAATTTTATTATTTTTGTACTTCGTTAAAAAAGTAGTCGGTAATTTTTGGATATGGTTCGTTTATTTTTTTTATCACTGCAAAAGCAGTCAACGGCATCAAAGCAGCGCAAATATAGTTTAATGTTTTGAATGTTGAAATATAATCGATGTTTTTTTACCTGATCTGATGATGGGGATAAGACCCTAAGCCTCATATATGGTCACATTATTTATACCCTTTAAATCCCTATATCAAGATTCTTTTGTCTCAAACCCGTGTTACCTCAATCACACTTATACCAAAACAATTTTGTATCATAATTGCACCTCGTTTACCGAATTAATATCATATTAAAACCGCCTCAAGTAATCCATCAGACCAATCGGGATACGAAACACCCATTGTTATAATACTAGAAAATTGCCCAAGCCAAATTATCAGGCTATTATCAGGCTATTATCAACCCCTTTCTTTAATTACCTTCACATAATTTTTGTTTGTACACTGACCGACCTATTACAATAATGGTGGCTAGGAACGCTCAATTTCAGATACAGCTAGCAATGATTAAAGTTGATTAACATCAATTTCGTGTACTTACAATATTAGAATGATTTTCGTTGTTATTAAACAAGTAATGTTTGTTATTAGGAGTTGTATTTTGTTTTGTTTATGGTCCATTTTGTGTGATTGTGTTTTGTTTTTCTGTTTTGTTATCTGTAATCATGTACTGGGTACAGTCCTTTTAATAGGCCTATTCTGGAAAGCAGTGGGCTAATAGTGTAGAGAATTCAACGTACCTAAATATTTCTACAAATTCACTTTCTAAGTGTTTCTGTTTAATAATTTTAACTTAAGTTCAGTATTTATTTAAATACTTCTCAAAATGCATACAAGCATAAAATGTCAAAGTAGATCATTTGTATCTCTTCAGATAACACAGTCAATTTAGATGTAGTCACACTAACCAAATACCCTTTTGACAGATAAAGATAAAATAATCTGAACGGGTTCATTAAAAGAATTTAAACAATAAAACGCAAGGAATCGATCTTTTGTGTTGACGTGAAAGTCATTGAGAACCATTTATATTGTTTTGATTAATTAATTATTTGGTTATCTGTAAAAAGATCACGTTCGACCGGTCTCACACTGAGAGCGTCGGTCTTCAGTGGGGCTATTAACATAAGTATTTTAATTGTCCTCTCAAAACACATTAATACAATATCAATATTAAATGTGATAGCTCCGATTGTGTCTCGGGTTTTAACGTTCACAGATTTATTCGTTTCTGTTTTATGGACGATTAAGATTGCGAATAATGATATTCAAATTGAGATGTACGAAACTGTTGAATTGTATAACCAAACATAGGTTTAATAAAGAAACTGTCGTTTTAGTAAATGTGACAACACACCCAAAACAAAGTTATTTGTTATCAACAAAAAGCTTTTAATCGAATTCGCTGCTACAAAATTTTACGACACAGCAATTTATATTTTATAACCAATTAAAATTAACATACATAAATTAGTTTGATACGCACACATGTACCACTTAGTAATCACACTATTACAACACTAGATACCAAAAAAAAAATACTCACCTAACAGAAAATGAATAAAAGTGACATCTCTATTCTATTCTTTTTTTTTTGTAATGGCAAGCATTGCCGATGTCGACAATTCTG
Source organism: Dryobotodes eremita (assembly GCA_917490735.1). Taxonomy (NCBI): domain Eukaryota; kingdom Metazoa; phylum Arthropoda; class Insecta; order Lepidoptera; family Noctuidae; genus Dryobotodes; species Dryobotodes eremita. Next base: position 9,718,379 of record OU823261.1, read on the forward strand.
CCAATGTCAAAAGTGAAATGGAAAAGCAGTGTGCAAGAAAAGTAAAAGAAAGATTGACAGTTGAACTCAATGTAGATCTTAAGTTGACACCTCATCTCATAAACGACGTTAAACATGACAATATGTCAATAACACATGGAACAGACAGAAGCAGGTTAACGCACAGTAAAATGGCATACAGTCGATAGGCCATGGGCCTCAGGTTTAATGCCTTCGACGAAGCTAACGCGATGCAACGCAATTACTGTTGGAGACGCTTTCGCGCAAATGGACGACCCACGACTGTAGTGGGACACACGGATGCTAATGTTAGCGAGTTGCTGGGTTCACTGGGATTGGCCTTTGGGTTCATTGAGATTCAGTTTTTGAATATGTTGTCTATGCTTGCCTAGTGGTAGACCCGTCACTATTCAATATAATGTGATAGGCTAGTTAGGTTATATGTGGTGATCCTGATATTTAGCTTTAAAGAGAAAAACCTAGAGCGTCTTTTTATTTAAAGTTATTTTTTTTTTAGTCTGCACTATAAACTACAAATTTCAGTACAGCTTCGAATAAACGAGTCGGTATGAAGTGATTCGAAAATGTGGAAAAAATTGACCAGAACGTGAAAGTTAACTGAACTTAACAAGAACAAGAATGCAATGCAAAATCATATCGCGTTGTCCGCCCCACACGTCCGTACATCCCAAAATTATAACCATCCAGTGCATACATTATTGAAACGATTTTGGCGTTAATTCTCTTACTAGTAATGTCGTTTTCATTCTGCACCACTCTAACAAGTAAAAGCAGTCTAATGACATGCTCGAATAATCATAGCGAGGGCCGAATGACACGCATGACGCGACTTGTTACTTGTTTTTACACCATACTTAATATGGGGGAAAATGTGTGTAATTGTTGTATAGCATACCTTTGAAAGTCGGCGAATATATCGTCGGTCGTAAGGGTTTAATAACAGGAGCCGCTGTAATTTAAGCGTGACAACGATGCGACGTTTTGTCATGACATATCATTGTGATTTTAAGCAGTTAGCTTGTGCAAACTGCAATGTATAATTTTGTCGGTAATTTATAAAATAAAATGTGGTGAAACGCCTCTATGAGAAGTCATGCATGTTCATATATTTGGATAATTTGATGTAAATGTATCATATTAGGTTTGAACGGAATTGTAGCCTTGCTTTGATTCTGATTTATTCCATAAGGATGTGACGAAGGTCAGTGACCAAATATGATTATTTATATTCTTCGTGTGCAAATTAGATTAGTGTTTTCATTGTCATTCTGACTGTTAATGCTAATTAATATTTGTCTAGTCTATATTTTTCTGTAAAGTCGAATCTATGTCTAGCTTCTATCAATGCCAAGAGTCATTTTCTCTCAAGCTTTGGTATATCCTGAATGAAAAATGTCGTGAAGATTTAAGCCTGAAAGGCTGAAGTTTAATACACTTACGTTTCTTTCAAAAACATCTCTGCTACCTACTACTTATACTCCTGCTTTTCATTTACGGAGATTAGTATATGGAAATAATCAGAGTATGTCGTCAATTGTCCACCATTAAAATTCTCTGCACTATTTTTAATAGGTACTTACATACCTAAGTGTATTGATTTATTCTAAATCATGAAGCTCACGTGAATATGTAAAATACACTTTTAAAATTCTCCACGGCAGCGTCAATAATTCCGTATCTAAGTCGAATATCGATATTTATATCGGACTCTTGTTATTCTGAACAAATAAAATAAAGCGTTTATTAGGATTCGCGTCGTGGTTCTGTTTCGAAGACTGCCTATTGTTTCTTTGAGGCTATCAATCACCTATAGTTCGGCCGGCCGGGCTTGGGACAGGGGGTGTGAGGGGCACGCCGGTGAAGGGGAGGGGACGCGAATAACGGTTATTGAAATGAGACGAGGCCCCCGCTTTTTTCCAAATTTAAATTTTGATAAGGCAAGTCCCTGTTTTGCTCTAACTGTGTCCTCGTTTGGTGAGGGTGGCTTTTTTGTTCCTGTTCCAACTGTTCTGTCTTAAAGTTTTTGTTTTAGTGTTTGAATTTAGTTTATTATTGGGTAATACAAGGTCTTCGGCGGGAGAATCTTGATGCACCTTTTTTGAAGACTCTGGTTTGTTTAACGTACAACCTTTGCACACCTTCACTTTTTCCTTACATTTCAATATATACTTTTAGTTACGTCTAATGGAAAGTTAGAAAAATATGATGAAACATGACAAGATAATAAGAGTAAGAGAAATCCTGGTAATCCTTTTTTACCGTCGGTGGGTAAGCTTCGTTATGTTTGGTTTTAGTAAGAAATAATAAACTTAATATTATTAATATAGAAACGGCTAATAGGAATCTTAAACTACTTAGTCTCTTACTTAGGCGTCAAATTGGAACTAGAACACCACTATAATCAATACGCCAGACATATGAATTATGAACTCATATTATTCTCACAAAAACTGATCTATTCATCAAGTCAATCGGGCGCAGTTGTTAATTCGTTTTACACCAGTAAAAGTGCGTCGACACAATTCCAAATATTCGGTTATAGGTTTTTTGCCGAACAAGCCGGCAGCGCCGCTTGAATACGTTATTCGAACCAGAATAAAGCCGAATTAACATATCCCAAATCTCAACTCTCGATTCAGACTTTTTGTTATGTAAAATTTTAACTCTCCGTCCTTAAATCGTTGTAGAGAAATGGTGGACGCATTGACACCTACGTTATACAACTCGAGATTTTTTAAACTCAGAACTCCTATTATTTGATACGTCTCATCGATATTCATGGGCAAGGGGAGTTGTAAAATGCAATAAAACACAATTTTTATATGTTCTGTTTAGACAGTGTCCGAGAGATGATAACGAAACCTGTAGGCCAGTCAATATTGTAGGACCGGATATCGCCGGCCATTCACAAAAAAGCACCTCGCACACATGGATAGCGTGACGTGTTCACACGTCACACACGCGTACGGTCTCACGGTTCATTCATAAGGAATAGTGCCTTTACAGCGTCAACAAAATAGTGGTCAGCCATGCGATGGAATATTTGTTAACTAGAGTTTGTCCAATCCAATGAACATTACGAACATTTCAAATATCTTAGTAACAGTGGGAGGTGCACTTAATATGTAGTACCGATAGTAATCATGCATTCTTAACTTATTGCGGTTGAGATGTCTTTTAAAATTTACTTTGATATTAAACTTTTTAAGGTAGTAAAAAGTAAGTATCTGGTAGTGCCAGCTTCTGTAAGGTATTTGTTAGCAATCAAAATAGTACAACGGAATGCAGAACATGTATGCTTGGACGTGCATGCCTAACCCACGCAAGCCGTGACTGATGAGCGACTGTATCTCACAATAACAACTGTCATTAAACATGTTGTATTGTAATCTTGTGGCATCCTAGCGGTCTTCCTACGAATCTAATCCTCTGTATTGATAAGAAGGGCTGACAACCTCGCAGGGAGGAAACAGAATTGAACGAATCAACGGTGCAAACCAAAGGTGATGTTGACCTAAAAATGCAACACTTAGATAATCAGTGAAATTGGGTTACTTGTAATTATTTCTATACCGCTATAACCTAAGCAGCCGCGAAGGGAAATAACCTAATAGAGGGGTAAGAATATTTAAACATATGAATGAAACACCATCACTACCAATACTTTGTTCAGTCAACGACCTTAATTTTTTTTCCAATAACAGCTCTGCTGACCCCCTAACAGAACAAGCGCAAGTCGCAATATACTAGACAACATTATCTGTACACAACAATCCGTAAAGGTAAACATGTAAGTACCTAATAGAGGCGCGCCCAGCACACCCTAGCATGTCGAGATGAAATGACTCATTGGAGTCTTATCCAGTATCATAAAAATGTCGAAGCCATAGTTCCGTTCTCTTTTACCGGACCGTTGACATCGACATCGACTATCGAGAACCCGTTTCACATCACGTGCTAATTAATTCATATGTAGGCGTACCATTATCGATAGAATTATGTGGTAGCCCTATACTTTATTATGACTATACGTCTTGTCAGAAAAAAAATGATAAAGATGTTTTGTGTCCTGTGCGTGATTTTATAAGGTAAAGTTTTTAATTAACATAATATGACTATTAAGTGGTATCGGGAGAGATGGTTTCCAAATATTTTGGGTTGGATGCTTTATTTATGGTTCTCGTGGTCATAGTTTAACGTGTGGTCTCTCTTTCTTTAGGGCTACCCCAACGCGTGCTTTCAATGCTGTAACTAACTGCTATAAGTCATGATCAGAAAGTGTTCACTTAACGCTCGATGTGTGCTAGATCATTAATTTGATTTTCTCAGAGCCAGAATAATAAATTTAATAAAATAATAAAAGCTAGGCAAAGATGGTGTTTAAGTATTAATACTCGTACCTACATACATAACATTACGCTTCTAATCCCCGAAGGGTTAAGCAGAGGTGTACCTTAGTACCCTCATTTCCCTCCGGAGCAACCGGAGGGATTCTCAGCTGGACAGAATCTCAGTTGGACAGTTTCGCAGCTGGACAGATTAGTAACTGGACAGAGTATAGTTCGCTAGTTATATTGAAGTCCCATGATTATAATTATGTCCCCCTATTAAGGGGGCCAGCCTATTGACATTAACTGGGCACAAATTCAGACTCTGGGCTGCTACTGAGAAAGTCCTTATGAAAAAACCCAACAACACGTTGCCCAACTTGGGTATCGAACCCAGGACCTCTTGGCACAAGATCAACGAGGCAGTCTAATAGTATTAATTGACCGAGCGAGTGCAAAGCGCAAGCGAAGCGTCTCTGTTTCAGCTTGGGCAAAAATGCTTTCGTATGTCCGGATGTCCGGCGGATGGCTGTTCTCCTTTATAGGTCGCATTTCTCAACCGATTCTCGGGAAATTTTGTGAGCAGGTTCGATAACTATATGGATATTTTTGTCGATTCAGTTTTTCGATATTTCTCAAATTTGCGGTGATATGGGGGTTGAAAATGTAAAAAAAAACATATTTCAGCCATTTCGCGCTCTTTGCGCGCGCTTTTTGTTTTAATGATTTTTATTCAGATTTAAGCTATGCAAAGACAGACTCGCGAGGTCTTCAGCTCACAGAGCCACTAACGTTTTTAAGCTTTTGTAATACTCTATTGATGACGAGCCAAGCCCGGACATCCTTAACAATTACTTAAAAACCTATCCTCCCAAGAAAAATTCGTTCACAACATTGTACAATTTAACATTCTTAAAATGAAACTGACGTTAACTTCTAAACGAGTAGTGGGTATGTCTTGGCGTAGCGTAAAACGCATCATAAAAGGTAAGGCGTCGTTTGCACTGAGCTATGTGGACGATTTGTTTCACCTCATAGAGAATGTTAACATAGTTGATTGGTTGTGTACTGGCCAGACTTATTCTGGACAGTAATCCTAATGATAACACGAGAAGTTTCGATGTTTTGGTGGCAATAGATGCCTATTTATGTGAAAAGTGAATGATATTACTTGAACACGGTGTTCAGTAGAATCAGGTTAGGCTTAAGTGCGGTTTATACTATGATATAGCAGCGGTGATATAAGAGTAGATTGAGACTTCTGTGATTGCTTTCTTTGTCATAGTGTCTAAATTTGCTTAACTTTAAAGATTACTGCTACAAATCAATTTTGATGGGCAGGTAAGTAAGTTGAATATGAATCCTGTACCAGTAGGATTCAGTAAGACAATGAAGAAGAACGAAGAAATGCCTATAGGCAATGTTTTCAGGAGCTCAAATGTAAATAATTCAAGAAGCATACGATTAACACCTGTTCATTGTATAATTATGAAAATGAGCTTCCAGAGTAAGGATCCCTCAAATTGAGATGTTCATAGTGTGTGCTTGAGAATAACAACAAATAATGTGAGGATGCTGTGTCCGACGGGGTCCATAATGATCACATATAATTTTGAGCTACTACCTAAGTACACATTGTGGAATGCAAATAAATTATTGAGTATTGAGTATGTTAAAAATTACAGCTGTTTGCTCAGCAAGTAAGAATATTTATGTGCGATTTGTAAGTGTTATGTGGAAAGTCGTTTATTTTATTGACCGATGGTAATTGAATAGGCAAAGGCAGGGAAATTACCTATCTTCACAATATTCATATTATGACGGTATAAAAGTTAAATATTTTGTTAGGGACTGGCATGTAATACGTAGGTGCTAATTTAAGACTATAATTGGTTAGGAGATTAAAGTCCTCTAACTAATCTGTTAAAGTTCTAATACTGAGAATCTCATGCTCATCAGAATTGAAGTCCACTGCTATAATACTATTTGCCTTAGAATGGCAATTACCATGTCCTGGCAGGATATGGGTACCTACAGGTATAATAAAAACACTCGGCAGAGAGGGTTGACTGAAGCAAAGATTCTAAGAAGGGATTTAATGGAGATTTAGAAATATTCGCTAGGATTATGGCATTTCTTGAGGAGCGTAGGCTGACCAATAAATAGCCAGGTGGGTGGACGATCTATAGAAGTTCGCGGGGAAGACCTGATTGAGACTCGCAAAGACCAGGGAAGCATGGCACAAAAGGGAGAAGGCCTATACTGAGCAGTGGGTGGAATAGGACTGCCGATGGTGATATGATGAAGGCATTTCTTTAGCTGCCTATAAATCTGAGCACGAGATTATGACATATGTATGCACGTCAAATGTTATACAGGATGTCAGAGACATACCACTGAGAGACTTTAACCATGAATTCAGTACATGATTCTAGACCCCCTAACGTAGAAATTTTTAGTCGGTTATCTATATATATAAAAATGAATCCCTATTTCCCTTGGTCACGCCATCACTTGAAAACGACTTTACCGATTTCATCCAACCTTTTTTTTAAAGTTTTCTAATACTTTCTAGAAGGTTTTAACTGCAAAAAAAAAATAAGAAAAGCGACGTGGTGGGTCGGGGGAACAAGAAATTTCACGCGGACGAAGTCGCGGGCAGAAGCGAGTCAAAAATAAAAATAAAATATCTGTTTCATTGAAAGTGCAATACCTACGTGGTTAAAACGTATGGGAATTTTTTGCCAATTTTTTGTTTAATAACCTACGGAAAATTTTAGCGCAGGGGGTTTAGAATCATGTACTGAATCCATGGTAACGGGTTGCTCGTCAATATTCTTGCCACCCTGTATATCTATGCTGATGATGTCAAGTAAAATAAAGTTAGATAGATATCAAGAGAACATGAGCCTCATGGAAACAGCTGATGTTCTACTGACACTAAGTGGGACTGTCAAAAAGAAGTAATGTCCCCATGCACGTTAAGTAGTAAATCAAAAATAATCAGATAAAAAGAAGTAAGCATTCAACTTAAAGACATATACGAATTACTTGAGAAACTTTATTATTTCCTCTTCCAATTATATTCAGCTTATTTGTCAATCTGTCGCAATCTTTTAAAATTAAGCAATTTATAATTTGGCATACCTAACAAACTCGTTCCACACCCATTGAGATTGCCCGCATATTTCCGCTGCAGGGTATTTCTGCTGCATCGAAAATTCGTAAATATCAGTGCTTATTTTGGCAGAAACACCTGCAATTTTGGTACTTTTTTAAGGGACTTTAGAGTGCATAGGCTGTTCCTTATGGACCTCTTCTAACTCCATTATATTGCGTGCATAGGCTGTTCCTTATGGACCTCTTCTAACTCCATTATATTGCAAATTAAACTCTATTATATTGCAATTTGCTATATTAGCAAATTGTTGGTTAACGCTCTAAAGTCTTTAACCAAGTCAAATGACAACAAAGAAGGACAATCAAGGACAACAAAGAGGTTTTGAAAGTGAAAAATGGGATTAGGCAGGCATTTTGTAGTTTAATAATAATAATAGTTAATAATTCCTTACTGTGTAATATAATAAATTCTTATTTATTTTTGAATCTCCATTTCCTTTCACACGATATACTCGTAAAACGACGATATAAAACAAAATTGATTATTAATTAAAGTAAATCCTCTTTCCAATTAAGGCGACGCGATAATTTGCAGCGCGCATAAACTAGCACTGATGGACTAATCCCCGTGGCTCGTGGCTCGTGGCTCGTAGCTACATGCCGAGGGCACGTTGTAAATTACACCATCGCTCGCCGCGGAGACAAAGCCTTTGGCTTATTCTCACTTTTAATGCGCAGTTTAAAGTTAAAAGGTGCGTTTAAAGTTATTGTTTGTCGCAGTTTTTAAAGCGGTGGTGTATTGTGTTCTGTTCTTAACTATGCTTTGCAGGAATAAGATATTGATATATATGAACAAAATATTTAGATTTAAAATGTTGTATACCCATTTAAGCGGCATGGTAACAGTCATCTAATATTTGAACCCCATATTCTATATTCTTTTGATAACCCTAAAAGCAGACTAGTGGTCACTGAGAAATCGTGTACCTACATAGTTTATATGAAAAAAAAAACCACGTTAAATGTATAACCTCCTCCTTTTTTGAAGTCATCAGAATCATTCAGAATAATTTTTATTGTGCCTGTGACATGTTTGATGAAAACCATTTTAGTATACACCCAGATATACTCAAAACTGTCATACATCTCTGTTCTTTACATAATAAAATATGGCGACACTACTCGTAAAAGCCGTTGACATCGACCGTCAAAACATTTGTTGACCATTAACATACGTTTCCGTTAACCAATGACTAATTCAACATATTTACCTAAAATGCAAATAACACGTAAGAACGAAACACAAATAAATTAGATATTAGAGAATAATTAAGTAGACTTAACTCTGTCACAAAAATATCTTACTAATATTATAAACGTGGAAGCTTGAAAGTTTGTATTTTTGGATGTTTGTTACTCAATCACGCAAAAACGACTGAACGGATTTGGATGAAATTTGGCACTCAGATAGACCATGAACTGCACCCTAATTACGTAACACACTACCTACCACAATCCGAATCATTTTGAAGCCTATTGCTAATCCATTGCTTCAGAAGTTCGACAAATTTGTCTGCTCAACAACGTAAATAACGCAATTAATGTTGTTGAACTGTCAAAATGAAACCCATTCCTAATGTTAGTGTGTTACGTAATTACCCCGCAGGCTTAGGCCAAAATGAACTTTTTATCTCGGTGGGTTAATTTACTACTTCCACGCGGGGTAAACCGTTGGGAAAAGCTATTGAATAAAGTTTCTTTTTTAGTAAATAAAGGTCGGTTTATGAGAAAGATGGACATGCTGGCAATAGTTTTGATCTCTGAACTTGCACGTGGTTGAGAGTTGACACACTAATTATTGTTTACTACTGTTGACACCATTTTCTTGTTAAAATAAAGAAAGAAAGATAAATGTGCGTGATATTGGAATTTTATGATAGCGAAGCAAAGCTTAAAGGGATTTTATTTTGAGAGGGAAGTAAGGCCAACATTATAAAGAAAATATGAAAAAAAAACAACAAATAACCTCTGAAAAGGGCCCAGAACTTGAATATTTAATTCATCAGCCGAATGACGTACAAAGCAGGACATAGGCCAAAAAAAAACCCATCTGTTTTTAATATTTAAATACAAATTTAGATCTTGTCCTCTATCTTTCAAACATGTTTACCTCCGCCCGGCCGCAGAACTGAAACAAGACATCAAATAGTTGCAGAATACGCCAGCCGTCCGGACATGCTCTCGCGCACTACAAATTACAATCAACACGGCGAACATGTTCGCACGTGGCGACGACCCTATCCCTATCGATTTACAACAAACACATACACCAAGATTATTTTATAGTAATTTCTCTATTACGATATCTCCTTAGGTGTTTATTTGCACGAACCCTGTTTAAGATAACAGCGATTTATATCTTCATTATATTATGTTTGTAAGAAACATTCCTTTTTTCGTGGGTTTTGTTTCGCTACAATGTCTCTGAAATGTTTATGCAATGTACCTGCTGTATTGTGATGATGTCAGATGGAGTTTTTTGTGTTACTTCTCTACATTTTATCCTGTCTTTAAATATAATGGATGTTCGTATGTAATGGGTAACGAGTTTAATATTATGTAGCTTTCTTTTTCAGGCGCTTGGGAACAGTTTTCATCCTTGCACTGCATTTGCAAGATGAAATAATGGATTTCAGTTTCCAAAACACGTCACCTTTTTATCATTCGTGTTTGACAGATTTGGTATCTTACAAAAATGTCGATACCAAAATTGGTACCTCAATAAAATAATTCGCACACCTCTACAACTAAGACAGAACCAGGTAACGGGACAAAACAAAAAACACCAAACATTGTGACACCTAGAAAGCCGTAGCCATTAGCTAAACATGAACAATGTATGAATCAGAGGTGTTTATACTAAGACAGGGCATGTCGAAACGTCCGTCAGCTCTCGGGGCGGCCTCGAAGCGAGCGGGTAACAAGCAACGGGCGGAGACGAGCCGCGCCACTAGTGCACGTTACAAACAATTGACACTCGCTTTTTTTTCCACATAATTATTGTTCTAATTTCAAATTATTTTGAATATGTTTAGGTTGGAATGTTCGCTCGAGGCAGACAGAATGAACGATGTTGATTTTTTTTTTGTCGCTAGTCGAGTTGCTTATTTATCTAAAGACGAAGAAATGTAATGCTCATATAATGCTCAGGATAAGGACGCATTACACCATAATATATGTATATCGGGCTTTCGTGCCCCGCTCTATTCGAAGGCCCGGCCTAATAGTTTTCCAGCCAGTACTGATTTACAATCAGGATAGGACTGTCGATCTGTAGCGTTGCGCCTACGCGCATTCACTATTATAGCTAGCAGCTACACGTATTATTTATGGTAAGAAGCTTTCCTAAGGATTATGGAGGCCGGGCGTCAACAATGCAACTAATAATTTTTAGGTTTCTATTGTTGCCGTTGTATCAATATTTTGTTAACTTTTATTTGGTTGTCTAAATAAATTTTATATACGCATTCTCTATTCGAATATAAATTGTGTTCGAATATTTAAATTTAAGTATCATAAAATGTGAACTTAGTGCGACATAAAGTGGCGGGCTGACGGTTCGCATTTCTCGTTACGTAGGCCGCGGGATCCATGAAATACATTCACAAACAGATGGCTAAACCTTTGATTACTTTAGAATTACGAGTGGCGTGGCGTACTTGATTATAATTGCGTGGACAGCGCGGATCTGATTTGCGTGACCAATCCTGCTCAGGTAATGACGCGCGCCTACCGCCTGGCAGAGCTGCGTTTCAGCTTAAAGCTACGGTATCATTACATGAGCGAAGCGATCATGCAGATATTATTTGGGGAACTGATTCTGAATTGATGATGATGATATTTCTAAATCGAAACCGATAGAATTAAAATAACGTTTTTGAACATCTCTAATAGGTGCTCATGAAGATTTTTAAAACGCTCCATAAGACACACGTTTTTTTGGCGAGCTCTGGTGTATCGCTGCTGGTCTTGTCTGATCAGCTGTCTATTCAGCCAACGAAATTATGAGAGGTATAAGAATTTCATCAACCTTTTGTGCTACTCTCGCCAGCTCACTCCAAATGCCACAAAAGTCAAAACGATACGTTTCCAAAGCATTGCTCCATCATCTCTTATCGCTGGCAGTGCGCCCTCTGCCGGCCGCGTAGCGCGACCGCCTCACTTTCGCACTTAATCGAGAAATATGGTTCGTGCTCTTATGCCTTTATTTATTACCACAGCCCTCGGATTAAGAACATCGATTTATATTGTCCTCATTAGTGCTCCTAAATTGATTAGTGTAAGCTTTCGCTATGGTGTTACATTGACAATACTTTAAATATTATGTGGATAGGTTGGAGCTTTGCATTTTGTGATATCCATAGTTAAGGATAAATGCTCTGTGCAGGATTTAACAGTTTTCATTTAGCTGCTGCTGGAAAATTTCAATACTTTTTCGAAGAATTTCGGGTCGCTACATTTCATAGAGACATAATTAACGACGTCAGTTCACCTTCCACATACGAGCCACAAAAAGATACGAGATATTCAGAACGGTTGCATAATTTACAGTCCGAAATAGCGTAAGGAAGCGGCCACTTCCTCGCCGTCACGGGCTCACGCGACGAAAAAGTTCGCGTGATACACTCGTCTACCTACTTCATTATATTAATTACCCCATGTTAGTCTAGATTACACCGACACCGCCAACAACAATACAGGTATACAACAGATAAGAGACACTGGATTTATTGCTTGCATTTCTTTTGTCAGCTTTGAAATTGTACTCGCATAAGTTAACCAAGATTAAAGTAATCGAACTTATAAATTTTGTCGCCTCACCTTTATAAGGCCAACGGCGGTGTCGACGCGAACTTTGTTCAAATTAATGGGCCGCATTATCAGATCGAGCCTGGTACATGGCGTTTATGCTGAGATAATTTTGTGTGGAGAATATTTTCGTGCGTTTTTTTTTTCTTTCTTTTGGCGCTTGTTCCCGTGGGTTGACTTGTGATGTAAGCGCGATCACGACTCGTGGGCGCTAAGATTGTTGCGTGAAAAAGCGGATCAGTATAAATTAGTGTCCTACACAAATAAGAGCACATTTGAGGCAACATCGTGTGATTTGTTGCAATAAAACTTATGGGATTTAATTAAGGAAATGTTTAATGAATCAGCTGATCTAATCCATTCTGCATAATTTTAAAGATTGAGGTCCAATTTCACCAAACTCAGTTATGAATGTCATTTACTCATAAACGTTGTTTAAAGTTAAGACAAGTTTAAACGTCCAAAATATGTATAGTTAATCAAGACGTCACTCATTATTTAACTTAAAGCAATTATAAGTGAAGGTATTAATAAATCACAGAGTATGGCAAAACAGGCCCTTTTTAAGTCTAGTTGAACTGATTGACAAACAAAAGACCATTAGATGTCTGCCAAAATGTCGTTTTAAGAATGCCTTGGCATCTTGGCCTTAATTATAAACCATAAGTTTGCCCACCTCGATAAGAATCATAACCATCATGAAGTGTATCTTATGTAAATCTAAGATATTATCACACATTGTCAAAATATTTCTATTGACTAATGTAACAGTTATATCGGTATATAAATATCGGAGATTTATTTACCGATGAGAATATTTTTGTTAACACTGCTTTCGGGTGTCAAATATTTCTATAATGTATGATAAAATTGTCACTGAAATCCATTTTATTGTTGATATTGAGAAACATACATAATATTGGTGTTTGTTTATGATATTAATAAACAAGAATTTTGTTTTTTAACAGATGTAGGTAGGTACAATATCTTTGAAATACCTTTTGGTTATAAAATTACAATTTCTATAGTATATATTAACATTATAGGCCTATCACCTTTGTACCTAATAGACGAATTCAATTAAAATCAAAAGAATGAAACAATTGAAACGAAAATTCGAAGGGAATTCAAATCAAATTTCGAATGAAGCAAACTAAACTATCAATCAAGCTATTCAGCCTATAAAGAAAAGAAAAAAACAAAAGTGCAGCTCATAAAACAATGAAGCATCATAAAAGGCCCTAAACTTATATTACTGGAACTGGCAGGAAAACCCTAATCCGAACATGTCGTGTTGAAAACGGTAACTTGTAAGGATACTAATTAAATGACTAAACAAACTCCAATAGCCATGAAATTCCTTATAGGAGCGGTAAACCAATTCCGTGGCACTTTAGAAGCGCGCGCGCAGTAATTGACAAATAAAGGTAGATGTTAAGTTACGGCGCCGTGTTGACGACACTTAAGAAATATTTAGTTATGCTGTGTCAAAATATTTGGTGCGAGAAAATTTGTCTATAATTTGTTACTCGTTTTCTTCTCTTGGTCTTACCTTGGTAAGACTTACCTTAAGTCTTAACAACGTATAAAAGGCGCTTTGTTTTCTTGTCTGTGGAACTTAATGATGGTAATAGGTGCAACATCTTTGGAATGCATGACTATGCAAAATCTAAGTTCACAGTGTATTTTGTTTTAATCACATCTACATTGGTACTCAATCATACCTTTTTTTAACATCTAGTCTTCTCTGCTTTAAAAGTCAAATTTAAGAATTTACGAATTCCCTTCACACTCAGTTGACCCTTAAGATATTATTATGTACTTTACTGTTATAATAAACGGAGAGAAAGCTATAAAGTTCACTCAGACCTCAACATTAATTCCTTTAAAAATTACAACGAAAGCGTACTCTCTTACAATGACATTACAAATCGTCACCCCATAAAATCTCGAAGTCGCACTTGAAATGAATAATTAGTGGTGTTATCACCGAAACAAGGGACTTTGTCTTAATTATTGCACCATTATAAAGTGGGGAGTCACTCGACCCCTGGTGATACTATGAAATGAAACTTGAGAGGGTAAGAAAAACTTGCAAGACAAGTCGAAGTATTAATTAATTCTAGCCACCATCGGTCGGTTTATTAAACGCTTAATTTCCATTTAGTGGGCTCGGTCTGCAAGGAAAAATCTTGAATGACTCGGGTTTTCCTCGTCTAAAAGGGAAGCGGGGCGGGGGAGGAATGTAAATGTTTTGTCGCGGTTTCATTTGAATTAATTAATGGATTTAATGAACGCGAACTTTTTCATCCGGCCTCCGTTTTCTGTAACAATGTTTATGGTAAATAAAACTTGTCAAGGAAATGTTTTTTTGTCCATCTGTCGGTTTTTTCTTTTTAATTCGCTCGGTTTGTTGGGGCCGCGAGTTCTGCGCCGGATTGTTTGGATTTATTCGTGTAATTAGTGAAGTTTGTTCCGTTAGGATTATTTTTGTTCTTTTTTGTGTAACAAATTGGGTGGGATTCAATTTAGAGGTGAGTTGGATTGTACAAAAAGCGCTCGATTGTTTCAAATTAAGAACTTTTTGGGACCACTAATTCTCTTGGAGCATAGCTAACGTAATGAAGACCAAAATACAGTCGCGTTTTGCAAAAGAACGAATCCCTATTTTATTGAAATTTGAATGTAACTTTGTCTAAATAAATAGCTGCCTATGAATGTATTTTTTTTTCTTAAACTTGAGCAAAATATAAATTCATAGATACCTACGTATGAATAGAGCCGGACACACGGTAGAGAAAAAACACAAAAAATACTTCAAATTAAAACAACCTATTAAATAAACAAATAAAAACATAACAAAGTTATCAACGCCTGTTTTTCTAAGAATAATGATTAAAATCTTTCCTCAAGAAAGGCGGGAAGCGAGCCACAGATAATGATAAATCGCGTCAAACCTCCCCGCAATTATGACGGACGCCGGACTAAATTAAACATAGACTAAAAATGTTCAAAAGCCGTCTCCAGTCACTAATAAATTACGCGAGCGAAGGGTTAAAGAATAAAAAATGAGATAGCGCTTGTTCTATAATAATTTAACCCGTTTAGCGCAGTCGTCGAGTAATAAAGATTAAAAAGTTTATTTTTTAACACTTTTGGTGCTAATGAGGGGGCGTTGGAAACAATTTGAGGGATTACCTTCTAAAAGCTTCCGTCAGCTTTTTAATTGAGACTTTTTTGTGGGCCGAAAGGCTTTTAGCCCCTTTGACTGCGACTCGCGCCTTGCCTTTGTGCGTCCTCGCCGGTGATCTATTAATGAAGGAAAATATTTCCCTTTTTTATCTTTACAAATGACGTGTTTTTTGATGTTTTTATAAATATTTAACGTAATTTGATAGCTTTTGTTTAATTGATTTTGATTAAGTTGAGGTGTGGCTGGTTCTATATTGAAATTGATTAAGTAGCTGTTATTAATTTGTGAGTTAAGGATAAAGTTATGTTTTAGTCCGTTATAATTAGTATTTGTAAGTTTGATTATATTTTTGTAGTAAGTAAGTATTCTATTAATCAACTGATAAATCGATTTTTATTATTCTTGTTTCATCTTCCATAGTCTGATCATAACACAGTGCCATAGCCAAGGTTAGGGGCGAGTACAACTAGGTATTATAATAACACGTGTATCGACCATTAGAATTGCAAAAACAAGCGGAACATAACTCTAATCTCAAGTAAGACATTACGAGAATACCAATGCATGCGCGAAAAATCGATCGCGCGTTGCCGTCTTAAATTCCTCACCCTTTTCGAGGGGGCTCCCCCAAAAAAACGAAAGAATAGAAGAGGGAAAAAATCTAAATCGTCTCATATCTCCCCCCCGACCCACCCCCGCCCCCGGACACCTCCGACGTCAAGCACCCTCCTTATTTCGTATGCGAGCTCCTCCAGCAATCATTATAAGGATATCGATTAGGGCTACGTCTCTAACCTGCCCATATCTTTGTGGAACACTCATGTGTACATAGGATTACTTTCGGCGACTTCTACCATTTATTTTTTTGTTAAATTTTAATGTCCTGCTGTTAAATTTATGAGAAGCTGTGTTCAAATCATGTTCAACAGGAAGTTGATAACTATCCGTACATCATAACAAGAAGTTTTTATCCAAAAATATTCGCTTAACTGTAAAAAACGAACCTGTGCCAAGGGTGTGAAATAAACTGACTGGTTATGATTCATAAAACGTCTTATGACGCTATATCTTTAAAATTCCACAAGGTTTCATATGAACTTAGGACCCTTCAAAGTGAAAGATGCTAGTATCACTGATGCTACTTAAAATATACAAACTCCTCAGATTCATGGTAAACAAACATTATATCAACAAATACATATTGATATACGATTGGCTCTGAAAAGGTAAGACGAAGGAGACTAGTTAACAACTGAGGACGGCCCCCGCATAAGCAGATGCAAATTGTTCCCGTTAAACTATTTCGGAAGGTAAACATAGAGGGGTTGGGCCCACGTGCAGATCCGACCAACGAGATTAAAAATGCTGGATGGGAGACCGCTGGGTCGAGTACGAGCCAAGAAATATAGGAGTTCACGAAGAAAGCCGCTTTGGGGATATGTAAATAAGAAACTACAAAAGTAATGTTTGAGTTTGGGACGTCGCGAGAGTGAGTGGTCGCTGGATTATTGCCGCCGATATTGTGCAAGCTTATCCAATTTAAATTGAGTTCGATGTTTGGTTTCTGTTGGGTTATAAGGTTTTGGTAAGTTTGTAACAGGTAAATTGTAATTTTATATGCGTAGTATCTCAATATCATCATTGCAACTTGAAACACTTGTGTAGATTAAAAAGTAATTAAAGAATACATAACCATGCATTAAACATTACGAAAATCCACAAAAAAATGCTGTAAGTAATGCATGAAAAATACATAGAATAACATATTCTAAAGTTTCTAAAACTCTAACCTTAACAGGCACTTGTAAAATCCACGAAACACAAATAGTTACTATCGACAACACAATTGAAAGAGACATCTACCCACGGAGACACAAAACTAATGACGACTTGAATTCTAACAAACACAATGGCAAGAAAAAATGCAGTAAAACTGCTCTCGACTCGTCTCCGAGACTTGAATAAAGCGAAAACTAGGATCTAAGGAATCCTACAGACGACACTTGATTGTATACACGCGACTGACCACTGCGGGGTAATAGGTAAAGTTAAGTTGGAAAAAACCTTAGAAAATCCTTGAGATAAGACTGGCCAGTCTAATTGTATTCATATTTTGTTTGCCTTTTTACGTTGTTACGACTGTTTGTTGTGCTTGGGAGTGCATGAATATTTGTTATATTATTTTGCGTATTATTCATTCATATTATTCTTCTTTCTTTCATAATTGTATAATTATCCATTACAGATACCGTTTCTTCTTGTAGTGATTTGGTGATTAAAATTTCTCTAATAACAATTTCTTCTATTCAGTCTATAGACATTCTTTGTTCCACGTCATACATCATTTCGTATAAGACATCTTTTTTAACAAGAATGTTGTTGTGAGTGGGTTATCTTGATCGCTTTGCGTCATCCGATGTCGGAATCACCTTTACGTAATTTTTCGGTAACGTTTCTTCTATTGTTAGGACTGTTTACTGAAACACGGTATGTTTTGGATAAAATATTGAAATTTTAACCAAGACATTTTGGCTTCCAACATTTATGTCTTTCGAAATTTTTGATTTCACTGCCCAATTTAATTTTATCTCCGAATGCGTACCAACCGTAAAACGTTATTAAGGGCAAGTATACATAGTTACAGCTATATCTACGTTTTGTAAGTGCCTAATTCCGTTTGGCTGAATCTAATAAATCCCAACCGCTGAGCGGAGAATATCTCAAAGCTGTTTCATTATTCGGCATTAGCCGGCGGTCGGCCACGCAAATCTTGGCGTCCCTCAGCCCCGGCCAAGAGCCCCCAATTTCCCTCATTACTTACCTCCCGTCCGAGACAATGGCAAGACGACGACAAGAAAAAAAATATAATAATTTCAAGTGGAATAACGCTGAAAATCTTTTCACGGAAAGAAGAATTATTGTTGTTTTGCAAGCGAGCTCTGAGACAAAATGCACCATCCTTATTACGCTATTGTTCGGTGTTACGGGCTTTATTCATTTTTACTTGGCTCGACTTGAATGCTTATTAATTTAAGGCCGTGATAAGCTCGGATTCTTTTGAATGTACGAAAGAAATGTCTGGCTATTGTGATGAGTTATTTTACATCCTATTAGAAGAGGAGTTCGCGAAATGTTTCGATAATGATGTTGAAGCCCCTAGGGAATTAATAATTTTGAGATGTATACGTTCATAATAGATTAAAAAAATCAATTGGAATGTTAAGAATAAGCCTTGTTAAGAATTAAATATTTAATGAAGTTATTTCCTTAGTAACTACTGCTGTTAATAACAGCAATTGAAAAAATTACTGGCCATGCATTTTAAGTCAGTGTACGTCATGTTTCTGTAAGCAATGATTTACCCTGACAATACTCGAGGGCCGAGAATACGCTAGAAGGAATGAACGCCGATTATAAGCTATAACAATGTTACTTAGCTCAGTTTTATATGATGCTAGAAGCCCGATGCAAAAATGCATGACCATTAACCACCTGCAATTATTTTGTATAATAATGTGCGCAGCTATAGCTAACCGGGCGATATTCAGGAGGTTATTAAAGGTTATGTTATACACAATATAGTGAAGAAATTAATGCATGTAACCACTGAAATAAGTACACATAATGAAACGTAAATATACATCACACGAAACGCTTTATGGTAATCGAAATATGCCGAAATATGTTGTTAAGAGGGTAGAAAACTACCAACGAACATGCAAGGGATGAACTAAGCTTTCATATTTTGCGGGTAGCCGTAACGAAGTGACTCGGAAACTTTCCTGCCGTATGTCGTTCGAGTTTTTTAAGACGTCCATAAAAATTCCAACAAGGCTTTTGTGCCACTATTTGAACAACGCCACGATGTGAATCGTAGCTCGTAATAAACTCATTTTTACAACATTCGAGTAACACAAATTACTTAAAATGTCACATAAACGAATTTGCGGGGACCTTCGTGTCGTTCAATGTGAAAATCTCGAGTCGAGTCCGCTTGGCGGTCGGAAGCAAGCAAGTCGACTCCCCCGGGGGGTCGAGTCAAGAGTGATTACGAATTTTAATTATTTTTTTAAGCCGGTGGCGGCGAGGTGATGTTTCCCCGCCGAGGCTTATGCAAACAATCGACTTGCACTTGGAATTAATCCGACTCCGAGTTTTTTCCTTCGCGACAAGGAATTAACAAGCAAAGAAGTCATTAAGTCGGAAGATATTCGAGGATTTCTTTTAATTGCGGCTTCCTTGACGTCCGTTTTCTAATTGGTTCGTGTCGGCGCGTTACTTGAAAGAATTGAATTTATTTTCATTTTAAAACTGTTTGCTGACTTTGGTAAGTAAACATTGTTTTTACGTTATAGTCGTTCGGTAAGCGCTATCTTTGTTGCCAGCGCGTGACATGCAGGTAACTACGTGTCATTACAGTGCATAACACACCCCCTATTATCTAATTATTTCTAACCTTTCAGCATGGGCTGCTTCAGTGCAGTAATTACTCCACTTGGCAAGTTTAAACGTGGTGCATGACAGTCTAAGTGATTGTATGCGGTGAACTACGGCACCGCTAATGAATTATTTGTGGCTCGCGTGCAATCGCAACGCCTCTAATTATCCTGCTGTTGGATATTATGTTATGACGTGGCACTGCTTTTGATTTCAGGTCTCGAGGGTTTTTCAACCGCTTGCAAGTAAGACGTAGTAATTGGTCTGTTTTGTTGGGCTCGGTTGTACTGAGGACTGAAACGGCGCAGCGGTGGGGCGCATCTGGATTCAGTTTTCGGGTTCGCGGATTCTATGCCCGCTCAGTGTAAATGATACTTTGTCAATAGATTATGTAGCAGTATGATTCAAGGTATTTCTTATTTTATGGCATTACAGGAAGGCTTATTAAGAATTCCAAATGCCCCAATTCCAACTAGCCTACGTCTGCCCACTTAAAATTGGCACATTATCTAATACGCGGCAATCAGACCAAAAAAAATCGTAGGCAAATAATTTGGCATTCTCCAAACAAGAGAACAAATAAAAAGGCTGATTGAGCACCCCCGCTAAAATGACTCATTTATATTAACGACCAAACTCATCAATACTCATTCAGTCGATTCGGATTTTTCCACGAAGATCCTTCTCTAATTGAAATTGAAATCTGATTTCCCTCCCTCGGCAAAGCCCGGTGATTAAAAGTATAAGAAAAAAATACAAATAATCAAATTACAATATCGCTAACGACTCCTCAGAATCCTTTTATATTTTTGGGGAATAAATTAGACGCAGAGAAGGGAAAGCCACGCTCCCGCAAACAACGGGTAACGATTTTGGTTTTTAAGCAGTTGTTGGTCCTAGTAATGATGCTTGGTTACCGAAGCAAATATTTTGAGGAAAACTCTGTTGTAATTTACCGACGAGGAAAATAATTGTACTATTTTTACCGAAGTTAAAAAAATGTGACGGAATTTATTGGTACGGATTATTACGGAATACATAATACACCCCACCGGATCAAGAAATAAAAAGCAATAATGTGCCAAAAACACATTGAGCGTAACTCATTTATCTTTAAGCTACTGAATAACTTATCCCATTTTCTTAAATAACTTTCTATAGACCACATGGTATATCACGATATCCTAAGATTACACTACAGCGATACACCATCTCCATCTTAATACAGCCAGTAGCTGTCATAATTCGCTGAACAATAGAAAACACCATTAATTATCAAAAACTTCTTTCAAAATATTCCTAATGTTACTCATGTTAAATCTAAAGCAAATTATGCGTAAATTTTATATTTATTTACCATCAATCCTGTAAGGTAGACGTGTGTATTTTTCATTGCCTTTAAGTGTATAAGGCTCGTGAAGCTGAATGAAAAATTGCCCTATTTTGAGGATGGATGACGCGAATTAAAGAAGCAATTACTCATCAGAAAAGCACGGGGACGGAATGTTAATAAGACGAGACTGGGTGCGAGATATTTTTCATTTGGTCTCCTCGGACAATCACGAATTCGTAATTAAGATGCAAATGTTCAGACTCTTGTGGAATAATATTTTAAGACACGCACTGCAATGAGTGGTGGCTTACTTTTTGTAGAATGTGTGTAGCATGTCTTAGTTTAAGTTGTTTAGTTTTAACTGAAAGCTCCAAGTACTATGAAGCGATGACGTGCCATCAACTTTTTGGAGCTCTGGGTCATGTCATCGATTATTCGCCTATTGTTGCTGACATCATTAGTTGCATTTTTGCTTTAGCATATTTTTTATATCTAGTCTGAATATAACTTGAAGGATTTGGTAATCATTAGAAGTTTATGTAATGTCTGATACCCCTATACGGTATTCATAGTTCATCTACTGAAACCCCATACTACCTATTGCACTAAAAAAGCCTCATAATAAAAAATTTCAACACAATCAAACCAGTTTACCATACTAGCAGTCCAAGGTCGCTCAGTCCAGACAACCGTAGTACGAAGTGCGAACGTGCATCAACCCAACGTCTGGGCGCCTCACGTTCGCCCCATGTTAAGCCTCGAATTTTCTCCTAACTTTTTCCGCTCCTGGCCACTTATCACCCCACCCAACCCCCCACTGGTCCATCGAGCTCGACCACTAATTGCGTCCGTTAATTAGGAAACGTCATGAGTGTTTACCGAGTAGCTAAGTGTGAAGTTCGTTCCCCACTAATGCCTTGGCGTGAAATTACTTCCGCGCCAAGTTGAAACTTTTTGAGAAATAAACTTGGTAGGATTAATTAGCTGATGGGAGGAGGATTAGCCGCTGCGTCTGCGTTCTAACAAGATTATAAGAGTTCTGTTTCCACAACTTTTCAACCTTACTTACGTTAATTTTGTTTGTTCCAATGTTTTAGTGCTAGCTTCTATGTAAACACTTGATGAAAGTTCGCCACGTTTTCTTTCTTTTCTTGTACTTAATTATGGTTTAGGTGGTTGATAAATTAACTTTTTCTTTGCTACTTTTCTTTTCTGCTAATAAACGATAGCAATTACGTCTAACGTTTTCATTCTATTGTCTTTTCTTTCCATTATCATAAAGCGTTCCTAAATAAGCATCAGTAAATAGTAAAAGGAAAACAAAGATGGCAGCGGTACGTCAAAGGAAATGAATCGTGGCGAGGTGTCAGTGGGTCGGTAATTATCACGTAGCCGGCTTAATTACGGCCGCATTCAGGCTAAGTGAAATGTGTCATCGGGCTGTTATTGGCCGCAAACGGTCTTAAACCGTCACTGGGTAATACCTCATACATTGACAGGGTTAATGAATTTATTAGTGACGATTGGTATTAATTGGGGGAACTGGGTGGTTAGTGTTTGTTGCTGTTCATAATATTATTTAGTAGACGTATCTTATGAGCGTATGGTTAATTTTACTGAGAGTTGATCGAAATTCGTATTGCTAAGATGAAATAGACGTTCGTGCTCTATGAATAATTTCTGTTTGGTAATAAACGCCAAACCTCCCGCAAAATATTTAAAATGCACAGCACGCCTCTTTAATCATTTAGAACCTTAAAAATTCATAGTAAAAACAAGCGATGTTGCAAATTACGTGGGTTCCGTATGATTTTGTTTTGTTATGACAGCGCGAGTTGGCAACGTCGGGTTCGGCGACCCCACTCCGAGTTTTAATGATAAAAAAATTCGTACAGAGGGGAGGCGAGTAAGTGCCATCGAAGGAGGGAAAAAACTACGGAGGAAAATATTTGGCGCGACAGGTTGCCTCTCCCCGCGTGAGGGGGACCTTGATAAAAATTAAATCTTAACGACGGAAATTTAAAGATGACGCTCGAACGATCAAGAAGAGTGTGTACATCTGAGCCCTGGGGCGCTTTAATTGGGCTGAGTACGAGACGAACCTTCTTTTATATACTCCGTTGATTGATTGGTACATTTACGGCAGCTTCCCTGTCAAACGTATTAGGCAAGACATGTATTTGTTAATGTTTTCAATTTCCAGTTTTTAACCACGCTGTATTTCTTGTTATGCCATCTCCCACTGGCTTCTGCTCTGCTAGACATTTTGCATCGAACATTTAATGTGAAGTTTATTATACACCATTCAGCGTTTTACTATGAATTACATATTCATAGAAAATTATGAAATACGCGTTTAACTTAGATAGTTAAACGATAGTGCGCTGTGAAATGTTAGCGGAGAAATTATGATCTGTCGAATATTCTTACTGTTCTGAGGAATATATTGCCTTAAGTTTGCTGGGAAATTGTAAACGGACTTCAAATGACGTCATTGTGATTTAATAATCGTTTTATTTCATTTACATACTAATACTTTCCTGGTATACAATTTATGTTTATGATAGAATTTAACATCCTGGCCAATCATAAAATCTCGATTTATAAATTCTTCGAAGTAATACTTAAAAAAAAAAATACATACACGGTACATGCCCTTACTGTAATTGTATCCCACATTAGTATCCCTACATTCCATACTACTTAAAACCCCAGACACGAAGAAATTACATAAAAATAAAAGCAGTAACTCAAATTCGCGGCCACATTGAAATTCAAATCGGGATGCAAGGAGATTTGCATCGGACGGCATCGAATATTGATTTTTCCTACGTCTTGAGGGCCAACATTGCAATCCTACTTGTTTAAACTTTTTTTTTTCACTCTTCACTCCCGTTTTTTGTTTCAACCACTCGCCCCCAGGCTTACTCCCCTACGCACTCCCTCTTGCATAAAAAAGCTTCTAATCGATAATTTCTGTGGGGTGCATTAAGCATATCGTCAGTTTGTGCCACGAATGTTTTTCTCAATGCTTTCAGATTTCACCCTCAAGGCTATTTTTGTTTTGGTGGCCATTTCCGAGATTGGAAGGAGCTTATGCTGTGTTTAATGAAATTTTATGTTGCGTAGTACATAAAACAGGGTCTTAGTTTATATGGATGATTTTATGTATATAATTTTGCTATATCAACTTCATGCTTGTATCTTGGTTCTGGCATTTATCTGCCTTTGAATTCATATCAGCTCCATACAGTTTTATTGATATTACTGTCTTGAGTTCTATTTCTTAATTTAAATTGATGATCCATTTCATATCTTCATTACTAGCAAAACCGATACATCCAACACAATATTCTAATAAAAAACATAAAAGCAACAGAACTAACGGCTTTACAATTGAAAACACCAATAACAGTAACGGCGATCGTAGACATCGGATCTAATCAGACGAAGACGCATGGCATGGATGTAGCTAACTGCCAATATCTGATGCACCATGAGCCCACTGGCCCATTGTATTTGTTCTTTATGTTTTTTTACGGAGGGACGCAACGATAATGTTTTTATGGCCAGAGGGTCCGCCTTAATCAGGGTACGTTGTGATTAAGCCGAACGTTTTCGATACTTTGACACCATAGATGCTGCTCCGATTGTTTTTCGGACAGATGGTAACGTTGACGACGAAATTATCGAGAATTTCAATGTCAACAATATTGCGTCACACACGTAACGCGATATCCCCCAAAACAAAATCGATGTTTTGGTTTTACAGCTCAACTAATACTTTATTAACTGTTACAATTTAAATGCATTCGATTCTGTAATCTGATGAAGTTAAAAGATTCTCTATTGAGGAAGTAGATTAATTTCGTGCATGGGAAAATCTTTTATAGTTATATCTACATTAGAAGGCGTGTCTAACGTACTTAAAGCCATCATGTGACGAAACTAACTTCTTAACTAATCTCGTACTGATTAAACTGCTTTCCTTAGATACTTACACTCACATATTCCGAATGAAATACGAAGAGACGCATAAAATGCTAATTTAACTCGGATCCACGGCCTACACATTTGGAATGCCTCCCTTCCACGAATACCGACACACGATAATGACTCCAAAACGGCAATTCGAGGCAGAGTTTTTCATAAAACGAGGTATATGAGTCAAGAACATAGGAGTCATAAACTTGAGCAAACCACCCCACGCGTTCACCCCTTGCTCGAAAAAGTCACCCCCGCACGTACGTAGGAACACAAAAAAGGGCACCAAAGGGACGTTACGCATCCCAAGTAAGCGAACTCATTGCTGGCTCTGCAGATGTCTTTAATGGCTTTAAATTATATGTAGAGAGAGCTAACTGCCTCGCGCAACTCTAGTAGGTGATAGATCACGTTTCGGCCGTTCGGCGGTCTCTTGGCTTTATTATAGTTTGTTCTTCCTGTATTCTTATAATTTTGCAGTTTGCTAAGTTATTTGTTTGTTCTTTATTACACGGAGGTATTCACAAAATTGGGTATTGTATTATGGGAATTGGCTATATAGTGTGTACTATTTTCTGAACTATGCAGAGTGATTTTGTGATATTCTGTGAATTAACGAATATAGAACTTCCAAGATTTTTAATATAAGCTTTTAGAGAGCTACCTACTAAGGGAACTTTAATATTTTATTGACTACCCAACTCTATTCCTGTATCGATAAAAATCACAACATATAGGTACTCGAGTGGACATTCATTCCGTGTTAAATTAGAGCTGAATACGATAGAACAGTAAGTAGAGAGTTCGTAAACGTTATTGCGTTAAATTTTATAAGTAATGGCTGTACACGAGCGACTGAGCACGACTGCGCGATTTCATTACACAGGATAAAAAATCGCGGAGAAATTGGAAAATAATGTCAATTACTGTACAAACTGGAAGTCGCAGCGACTAACGATCGTCATTACGCATTGTCGTGATTGCGTAAATAGAGACGATTTCTTGGCGAAGTGAGGCGGGGCGGACCCGCTTACTTTTCCGCATCGCTTATCCGCTCGCGCTCGTTAGTGTAATCGCAGCTTTGTTTTATATTAAATGACGTGCAATTTAATTGTGAAATATCACCTTATGAAACTGTATAGTGGGAAATGAGCGGTTTACCATTAATACTGCTTGGACAAAACAGGTACTATTAAATTAAAATGTTTGAATTTAACCCTTTAAGCAGTTAGCGGCGGCGTTAAGTGTCCGATCCTGAAGACATTGCATTTTATTATAGGAATTTAAAGTTCCTATGCCATTTTCTAACTTTAACAGCTTATATGCAAATGTTGAACATTATAATTTTGAGTTGAGGTAGGTATTATATTTTTTATTTTTAGCCTATGTTGTCCCACTGCATGCCTCCCTTTCTCCTTTCCACTCCTCTCTGTCTTGAGCTAGTGTGAAGTATATTATTTTAAAATTACAGCAGCTAGGTTCTACTACGAACAACAGAGTTAAACTGGACACACATCAGCACATAAGGTCCATTGAACCGGACACAATATAGAGCAGTTATCACATTGTTTTACGCGACACAAAGCTGCGGATGCGAGTGACACGCTCGATCGCGCGTCTGCACCAGCCTTTATATTTTATATCGATCATTTGGTTGATGGTGTAAAAACAATGCCGTTTCCTGCGCAGGAGCATGATACATGTTTAGATCTGATTTGTGGAATGTCAATATAGTTTATTGTTGTGGATGCGGTGGGAAATTGTATTGTTTTTTTAAAACTGTTTTGAACATTCCCTTGTTTTCATAACGTATAGTCAGGGAACTTGACTGTTTAGCAAAGTGATATACTACGTAAATTTGCTGTTTCATGAGACAGTGCCAAACAATAATACCTTGCTAATTGCTAATAAATAAAACGGATTGTTATTTAAGTGTGTTTTGTTAAAAAATAATTCCATAAATTGAACATACATTTCTTGTTTACCGACTTAATATTATTATGTAGCCTGAGACTTCAAATTACTAATACTCACAGCATTGAAAAGAACTGTCTTCATAAACTTGTTAATGTCTATTGTGATTCACTTCCACTCACCTTCTGCAAAAAAGAGAAAAATATCACATAAATACAACATATTCTCACAAAATGTTCAATTTCACAAAACTTCACAGAGATACTCCATATTGTTCACAAAAATAAAAGGGCCCGATTTATACAAAAGCCATTTTATATCTATAGAAGATATTTTTAAAATATGTGCGACAATTATCGGTACACGACATTAATAGTCTACTTATATTGTCGGAAGACGGTGTAAGGAAAAAAAAAACTCCCCTAACATAGAAAGATTTATTCGCAAATTACTTATAAATTTCACCTCTAAAGTCCTGATGCTTTGTGCCGAAAGACGGTGAATTCCTTCACGCAATTTTAACCTCTAATTTTTCGGCTGTAGAGCGAGAATTCTTTGTATGGTTTGAATGATTGGAAATACTTGTGTTGACGATCGTACTAGAACATTGGGCTGGCATATGAAAATGTATTTAAAATTTCGCTACGGAAAATTATTTATTGTGCATAGAGTGTCATAAATTTGTCCACTTGGATTTAGAATAAAGCGAGTAATAAATACGGTGCATTCCTTCTTACGGTATGGCATAATTTTTGTTTCGTTACTGAGACATTTTCTTCATACATACATTTTGAAAATATCTTTAACACAAGTTCTCAAGGAAAATCTCTGAGGTAGTATAAATGATATCTATGTACGAATGGTAGGTATCTAACAAGTAAAGCCAGCAAAATGATACAGCTTAGCAAATCAACCGAATCTCAAATTGTTCTTAAATTCAAATCTCAACTGTCATTCTTTGACAGTTGAGATGGCTTTAACGTGTTTGCTTACCAATTCATTTCCCTGACTGTACATTGAGTTTTCGAAAACAACTTGATGTCGTTTGCTATATATCCCGTATCTACCTACATTTAAGAAAGTACTTGTTTTCTAAACTATTACTGACCCATTCAGACGTCCATAGCAAAATTCATTCACTAATAGAAACGATATTATGTTTATTGTTTTAACTTTATGGGTTCTATAGAAAAGCAATGGGTGCAACGTGTTAATGGTGTCTTGCATGAACTGAACAATAATTTCCTGACTCGTAAAATTCTATTCACAACTAGGTGAGGATTGCTCTCTAAATGCTAAGAAGCTTGAAGCATGTTTGGTGGAGCGATAATATCAATTCTTTTACAATGAAAACCTGAAAAGGGGTCATTGAGCAAAGCTAAGGTAGTAAAAAGTGCTACTAACATAGTCTTAAGCCTTATTAATGAACATAAGTATTTTAATATAATAAAAATATATATTTTTAGGTTAAGGTATATCTATGGGCCGTGTCGCCTGAAATAAATGGTATTATTTTTTAACCCTCGACGTAAAAAGAGGGGTGTTATAAATTTGACCGCTATGTGTGTGTGTCTGTCTGTCTGTCAGTCTGTGGCACCGTAGCTCTTAAACGGGTGAACCGATTTGGATGCGGTTTTTTTATTTGAAAGCAAGTTTTCTAGTGGTGGTTCTTAGACATGTTTTATCAAAATCAGTTCAGCCATTTTAAGGTCATCAGCTCTTTTTTTGTGTCAGGTGTTTTTTAATTTTATCTATTAGCTTTATTATAGCAGTCCGGTGGTGTATCTTGCTGTATGGCGTTTCAGTAAGAGGATAAACAAATAAATTGTACTCATTATGAACAACTATAACTTTGGGATCAACGAAGAAACCGCGAAAATAAATATCCGCTGTTCCCTACATTTTGTCGAGTTTAGTGGACATAAATGTATGGTGCAGTTTTTTGGGTTCGATTTCAATTACATCTTGAAGAAGAGGCGTTTGGGAAAAATTTGAAATAACCCACTCTAAAATTAGTAACTTTGGCATATTTTGGGTTGAAGTGCCATGCTGTCGTACACCCTATATACTATGTAGTGAATTCAAGAATAACTACGACTCTAAAGCAATGTATTACTCGTATAGGTACTAAAGAGGCCAGAACACTGAACGCCTTATTTTGGAAAAGAGAATTCGGAGACCAATATAACAAAGACTTTAGAATAGAATAGAATAGAATACTCTTTACTATGTAGACCATGAAAATTACAGATATAAATGTAGAAATTACTACCTACGTGTCTGATGCCCCAGTTAGAGTGATCTAGTAGTTTCATACACTTCGTAGACTGGTCTACAAGACACGTATTGTTGCTAATAGAGCGATAAATGAGTGAGTTGAATTAAGTCCTTACCGGCCACTTTTGCTAGTTATTATCATATATTAAAATAGACTATAATGAAGCAATCAACTGCAAAATAATAGCCTTTATTAGCCATTCTACCTAACATCGATAAGGTGGGAATTAGCGTGGGATGTGCAGCACGTGCGTGATATAAAAAAGCATTGTTTATATATTATTAAATGGATAAAAAATTACGTTCTTGATTTTCAAGGTAAAAACAGACGGTAAAGAAAGGACTAAACATGCAATCTGAATTAAAGTCCTATCAAGCTGGTAACAAAAGTAAATTAGAACTTTTATTTTTCATTATCTTGAAGATCAAATATTACGAGCAAAACTGTTTTGCTAAAATCGTTTAAATTTGTTTAATGCCTATAAAAATGTCTTCACATTTCTCAAGAAAAAACTTAATCTAAAGTCAGTCCCAGACGCGCCATATTACTTCAATGTTGTTTTTCAATTAAAATTTTAATCACACACACATCAGGCGCACAAAGAAATTGACGGTTCGCAAAAAAAATATATAATAGACATGGGAATATTCATGTTCTAATACGCATGCGTTAATTTATGCAAGACGACACTACTTTTTATTTAAGAAAAAAAGTTTACAAAGGCCTTCGTCAAAATTGCGATCACTAGTGTCACCTAACACTTCGAAGGGGAGAACGCCCGTCAACCCTAACCTGACATGTCATTGTACTTCCTATTTTTGTCACTTAAAAGATTTTTTTTTTCCAAGGGCAAAGGAACAAAAACTGTCTAATTGTAACAGTTTTTTGTGCGCAGATTTTAAGCTCGATTATTTTTTCTTTTGTGCCAGTACAGATTTAAGAAATAACTTTTTAAGAACAATTTGAACCGTTAGGCTTAGTTTTTTTAACAGTTTTAGATTTAAACAAGTAAAAAACAGTAAGTAATTGTAAGGCGATAGTTTTATTTGATCAATCGCGGATTTGTAAACCTATAACTATTTTGCTAACGTGAGAAATTGAGAATTGTAAAATGAGCATGCAGGTGTCACACAAAACATGATGAGATTATTAAAAAATAATCTCATCATGTCGATACTTTGCTTTTACAAGAATCTAAAACATAATTATCTATAATAGTTGTATATTTATTTTTTCAGTACCTACATACATAAGTAAATTAAATTCTTAGCCAGAATTACACAGGACCAGCCAGCGACACGAACGGATATTTCACATGGCACACCTGTGGGACAGGAGGTGAAAACGTGAACCTTGTTATTAAACCAATCCGATCGATTGGAAAGGGTTAAGAAACTTATAATAATTGCGAACAAAAGAGATCCGCTTCGATCCCAAATTCTATTATTTATAGTTTCCGATCACAGTTTGAATACGCCTTAATTATCGGCTGTGTATGTCGCACCCTTAACGTTTATTTCTTTTTTAAACTTTCACGAGACCAAGAACTTTCACGCGTTAATTATTTTTAACCGATTTTGTTTTTTTTCTTTCTATTATTGTATTTTGTGGTAACACCTCCTTGGTTAGATATTATTTTTGCTATTAAATTGCACCCTTTGTAGTAATTATGTTTTTATGTATTGTTACTTTCTTTATTTTCTTTTTTTGGTCAACTCAAATCCAAGTTAAAGTAACCCCATTATTGTATGCCATAATAATAATAAAATTAATAAAATTACCCAACCAGTAGGATTTCAGTTAGCATAAAAAAATCGGTAGCAAAAAGATACTGGCAACAAAAAAAAAAAACTGCAGCTTACCCATGAATGTTTAAATAACCCATTAAAAATCTCGTCAGGAACTACTCCAAATATTGATTGAGGTATACCGTAAGGGTGTTCAAGGTACCCCATAAGTGCCATAACGGATAAGTCAGTACCTGGGGATGTCTTTAATAAGCCAGAAATTGTTTTGAACCGTGTTCGTTAACCGTGAAGATTTCGCTCGGATTAGTTCGGTGATCGACAACGTATTTCTTGGGTGTGTGGCGCTCAAAGTTTTTTTGACAGAAATATTTGGGTTCGGTAAAAAAAAATTGACTAGTGAAAAAATTTATATGTTGCCGGCTATTAAGGTAACAAAGAAGACTTCACAATAAAATAACATAATGACAGAATTGAAAATCAAATATTCCAAACAGGCACTCAAAAATAAAGATAACAAAAATATTTAAAAACATCTGAACTGAGCTTTCGGTTAGATTTCTGCGGAATTCAAAATCATGGAAATTGATTGAGAATTAATTGTAATAATTTCTTAATTTGTTCCAATATTAAACATTCGACATTATTTTGAGAACCATAGGCCCCAATGGTACTTTTGTTACCATTGATTGGTACCACAATGAGTTACAAACTCTGCTTTCACATTGTAAAGTGATATATTTATATTATTTTTACAGCCCCCTGTCGATTTTATTGAACAATACATACATACATAATCCCATGTGTATATACAGATATGCGACTTAGGGTTGATTGTAACTACATAGGTTTGAGAAATGGGTTTGTATGAAAAATTACAATTTGGTTAACTTCTTAGCAAATAGATTTTTCAAGTTGTTGCTTGTATGGGTTTATTAATGGTGTTTGTCTTGAACTCAACTGTTGAGCACTTGAGGAATTAGTTGTGCGTGTAATATTTTGTATGATTTGAAAATTGTATAGGGAATTAATGGTCTTTTATGGGTGTGCTAATAGTTACACAACCCAGCTGCAGCAAACTAAACTTTAAGAACATTAAATATATTTCGACGAAAATATTAATTTGCAATATTGCTGGTAAATTTAAGATCTAGCTGAAGTTAACTTCGAACTTGGAACTATGGCTATTCACTGACAATCAAAACAAAATGTATAAATTACTACCACTAGCTTATTTAGCCTAATATTTTCCGGTTTTTTTTTTCAAAATAAAGACCTGCACCCTAATTACATAACACACTATCTATCACAATCTGAATCATTTTGAAGCCTATTGCTAATCCATTGCTTCGTATGTTAGAAAAATTAGTCTGCTCAACAACGTAAATAACGAAATGAATGTTGTTGAACTGTCAAAATGTAACCAATTCCTATTGTTAGTGCGTTACGTAATTACCCCGCAGCTTCGTCACAGATCTTCAAAGCAAAAAAAGAAAATGCATAGGTAAGTACAAATAGTAAGTAACTACAATTTTACACAAATATTTTCCAAACAATACCATAAGACATTCAAAGCACTACACTAAAAAACAAACCCCATAAAAGCACCATAACATCTAACTTTACGGCATTACAATGATAACTAGTTCTTATCACTACGTACACGGTGACGTATCGAGAATTCAAAATGTTATGACATCGAAATCTGTACCGTAACCGAGCCACCATAAAATAACCATTTCTTTCATGTTATATGAGGGTGTAAAAGGTGCGTAAGGGGTTAAATAGCTATCTTAAAGCGTTAAAACCGTAACGATACAAACTACTGGAGTGGAAACCGTAAAAAATCAAAGTTAACGGTTGGGTATGGATGTGAGATGACGAATAAATGGTGTTTTAATCACATTAGAGCCACCTTGCATGTTACTTTGAATTTGATGCTTTACTCAAGGCGAGTCTTTTTCTTTTCGAGTCGCTGGCAATAGTAAAAATACTTTATTATGTTAGACTAGCTGCGCCCCAGAGTTTCACCCGCATAAGTCTCGATCCCGTAGGAGTATCGGGATAAAACTTAAGCTATATCCTAACTCAGGTCTTGGTCTACCCTTGTGCCAAATTTCATACAAATCTGTTGAGACGTTTTAGCGTAAAAGCGTAACAAACAAACATAGAAAAAAATCAAATCTTTTCTCAATATAATATTGTAGTTTAGATGAGTTGGGTCCAGTAGGAGGCCACGCCAACCACGGCATCAGAGGCGTATTTTAGGTCCTCTGAAGTGCAGATTTATGGACCGTTTGAACACTCCAACATATGGGAAATGGTTATTACAATATATTTGTAAGTATTTTAATTGTTTGTGATTAATTTTAAGTGTGCAATGGTCTTCAATTTACCTATGTGGAATAAGCTCGTCACATCAATTTGAAATGCTCTTTACATTTGTTAGCTAAACGTTGTTTTTTACCCGATTTAAAAAAAACGAGAACGTTTTCAAATCGACTGTACTTAATTTTGATTTTTTTATGTGTGATAAGTACCTCAGAACTTTTTTCTAGGTGACACGATTTTGATGATTCTTTTTTTTTACACAAATACAACAGACACTTCAACACTTCTCCCAATCTTCGCCAGTTCAAGCAAAATTAATCTTAGACTCTAGTTTAAACATTGACTTTTTATTCGTCTACCTACATTATTACACGTAACATAATATCACGCCTGTATTCCCCGTAGGGTTAGGCAGAGGTGCACTTGTAGTACACCTACATTTCACTATTTACAATTAACAACATTATTCTATAAGCAAAATACACTTCCCTACTCCAACAACAACTGCCACATCTATGCCCCAGTAACTCCAACAACCATAAATCTGATATTCAGGTAGCAACTTAGATAAGCATGTGAAAATTGTCTGTTACATACTGAAGCCCATAAATATGACATTAGCACGTCGTATGGAGTTGCCTTAATTGCGTGCTCCCTATTGTGGAGTATGCTTTATGGTTTGTATTTACGTCTTAAATAGTGCGCTAGAGTTTGACGGTTGATTTAAGATGGCGTCTTGTAAAGGGGGTTATAATAAGTGAAATTGAGTTTGTTGTACAAAAAAAAATATATCTATAGTAGGATAAGTACGGTTACTTTTATAACTGACCTAAAAAAATAAAACAAAAAGAATTGCACGTCGATCGAAAGAATTCAAAAATAGAAGTTTGTGAGTTTCTTTTCAAATGACGTACTATATACTTTTTAATAAGTTTGGGATTTATTAATAAGTAATGGAAGAATATCAAATAATTATAAACGGATACAAAAGAAAACCAATCAATTAACAAAACAAGACACCTTCCTAAAAAAACTTACAACACAATAAAAAATACTATTACATCAAAAAACACATGTTATTATTATCTTTTGAATATCTATCAAATTGTCACTCCTGAGGGCTTTTGAAGTGTCAAAAATGCGCTTGAAGTGGTCAGTAGATGGCAGATAAAACACCCCACCTGTAACCGACCCTTAGGGGACAGTGGCGTTTACTATGTTTAACATCGACACTTGCTTTACGCATGTTTTCATTTGGAGAGTGGGCTGGGCTAGGAGAGTGAAATTGTGGATTTTGTGTAGATTTAATCCTACTGCTTTTATAATATTATAATTGTGAAAGTTTGTTAGGATGGATAAATGGATGGATGTTTGTTACTCTTTCACGCAAAAACTACTGAACGAATTTGGATGACATTTGGCACACAGATAGTATATAACCTGGATCAACACATAGGGTACTTTTAATCCCGGTAGTACGTTCCCTTGAGATATTTTAGGACATCCACGCGGGTGAAGCCGCGGGCAAAAGCTAGTCTAGCATAAAAACAACTTATGTCATACAAAATCATTATTTACACATTTTTAGGTATTTAAGTAATTTAAAACTAGATTAATCATAATTTGTTGTACAACTTCTTCATGCTAGTGAAATTTGCCTGTAAGTGATTGTTGCACTGTTGCATACACACTTTCGAATGTAACCTTTAAGCATAGAACCTGTGTGAACAATCGTTGGTGAACCAATAAAATAAATAAAATCTGAAAAAATAATTTTATTGTTCATAAAATTGGCTCACTACGTCAATTTGTCGTGTTATGATAGTTCTGATTTGTAATACCTACGGACAATTTAAGTTGTTAAAAAATAATTGTTCATAAAATTGGCTCACTACGCCAATTTGTCGTGTGAGTTTTTATTTGTGTATACGGACAATTTAAGTTGGTAGTCAATTCGCTAAAACAAAAGGTCTCTGACTTTACCTAAAAGACTAGTAAGGATTCTGTAAAAAACTTCCAGTTAAAAAAACCTCTCTAATAAGCATGTTAATAAGGACACTGATGACCATAAGAGTGACCATCATTGTCCAGTTCAGAAGTAAGTAAACGTTTTTTAAGTCTTGGTTTCAGCTGAAAGGGACTGAGGGGAAAACAAAAAAGGACTCTTTGCTTACTGTAACTTGTTGCGCGTGTAACATTGGAGCTTAATGTTTACTGACTTGAGGCAGTGTGACTAGAAAAAAAAAACACGTGTGGCACTCGGGGACTGCCGCGCTAAAGCTATTGCATAGCATTTTTTATCAACTTATGCAATTATAATTAAAAAAATATATTTTATTTATGCAGTATTTTATTTTTCTTGATATTAATTCAAGTACAGTCGTACCATATACATACACGTTAAGCGAACGCTCGGCCGAGCTACATGGTAGGCGGAGTGGGGGTGTTAGGTTTTATTTTCGTTACGGAATTTCTTGATTCAGTCGCCGCGCTCAAAGCCTGCGATAAAAGCTATGCAATAGCTTAAAAAACACTGACTTATAGAATAACTTTAAGAAAACGGAGAAAAATCTACCTACACTGATTGAATTTCATAACAGAAGTGCCAATTATACAACGTTATTGAGACAACAGCAATCTACAAACCAAATTCTTACTTAAATATGGAACCTTAAATTCAATTTACTTTCATTTGCAAACCGCTTTGTTTACAAAGTTAAAGGTTCTAGTACAGCAGTTAAGTGTCAAAAAGGCACACGAAATGGTTAGTAGATCGCGATAAGTAGACCCCTACCTGTGTTGACCACGCCACCACGAAACTATAGACGTCCTGAAAATGTGTGAGTGACATGTATACCAACAAATTAGTCAGTACACACCCTGCATTTGGCACAGGATCACGCACACATACGCAAGTCTCGTTTACACGCGAATCTGAGTGTAGTGAGCGAGAAAGTCATCTTTATTTCCCGTTGAATTTTTAGCAACGGCAGTCTTTTGTTTGTGTGAGTGTGCTGACGATGGCTGGGCAGTTGATAGTCCGTGGTAATAACGTTACTGTCGGAATAGGTTCAGTAAGCTCGTGTGAGTGATTTGTCCAGTGGGATTGATGTAGTGTTGGTAGCACACATAGGAGTAGATCATATGGTCGTCAATTGTTTGTTTACAATGTTGAAACTAAAAGTTGGGAATTTTTCCAGGATCGGTCCTTCGTAATTAATTAGTAACTATTAAAATGTTAAAGTATATTTTGATAGATACTTGATAAAAAAATTGAAATTATGCTTTATGCTAATATTGCTCAATTTTTTTGGAATAATTGCGTAAGAATCGGCGATTGATACATCCACATTAGATGCCCGGCAATGTTTGAAGATAGGCAGCTGATTTTACAGAAGTTATTAAAACTTATTTCAATAGAAGGTAAATACCAAGAAAACCACCCTTATTTTAATTTACCATGATTTGATTTGACTAGTTTTAAATGTCTAAGCAATCTCAGCGAATCGTAAGCAACCGTTACGTGTTCGCACAATCGATACACTTATCGAGCGTGGACACTGGGCCAGAGTACATCCGTTCCGGCGCCGGAGCGGGCCGTCCGGTGACCCGTGTTACATTGACAACCGTATTATTGTAATCATTACATAGACTAAGATATTACGAGGTTTGGTGTTAACTGCAATGGTGCTTATTGAGTTGATTTCTTCTCTGAGTGACCTATTTATATTGTGGTAAAAATATTGTCAGTCAAACAGTTTGCTATAGTCATAATAAACTTTAGGTGATAGAAAATTAGAATTTTGGGAGTAAGTATTCCAATAAAGAAATCAAACCCCCAAATTTGTAAGTGATACTATACATTGGCATCCGAAGGTGTGTTTTTAGATCTGTTTGTTTGCATTTTCATCAGATTCTTTTGGAACAGACCATAGTTGGATTGATTTCTCATAATGCGCAGCATTTACAAATCTACATGGCATTTGTGTATCGCCGTATGTGGAGGCTACTGTTTGATATCTTTATTATTCTTAACATTCAACACTACCTCAATATGGTCATATTGTAATAAACGATTTTGACTTTTGACTCTTATATCGCTTTAGTGATCATTTTGGTTTGATAAATATTAATTTTTGTTTTTATATATTAGAATTTAAAATTACATGTAGAAACACATGTAAATTGGATATTACTGAACTATTAATTTATTAATGGACACCACACGCTGCGGCGCTAAAAGATAAATTGATTATCAGTCTATATCAAGAGAAACATTAATATGAAGAAATCGCTGACATTTTGAACTTTTCCAAACTGGGAGTAGCATGGACAGAAAGTCATCACCTGGGCCTGATAATTATGTTGAAATTCCTAATTAATAAAGATTTCCTATAGTCTTTCAAACATCTGGTCGATAATTTGTGTAGGTATGCAAGCCCACACATGCTACGCGATGACAATAAAATCGACACGGAAATCAACTACGATTTATTATAGATAACATAATTTAATTGTTACGTTTATATTCTTTGGGCCATAAAATATATATATTTGCATAATTTATTACAGATTAGCTATTGTCTGTGGGCTTGGTTGAGTTGCTACGTCAGAATACCTACTAATTTTGAATTGAGAACATTTCGATTTTTATTTAAGAAAGGTCCTTACATGCAGTCAGTATCAGCGATAAACCGTTTCATGTATAAATGTGATTAGATACGATGGCACGACCCTAAATATAAGAAAAGGAATCGTATTGTGACACCTATTTTAAAGTCTTATCAACTACATAAATCAGTGGTCAGACGTTCCACAGATTTATTATAAGTATGTAGATAATTAACAATCAAAATATACACCAACGACATCGATCGTAATGAATGACGCAGGGTCCGGCGTCAAACATGTCCGGCCGGACACGACCCACGTCCTTCACTGCTTTCAAACTATTTCTACAATAATAAAATAATGCCTACGTTCGCCGGACGCGGACGGCACGGCTGCTGTCGAATCCGAGTGGGCGAGTGTACAAGTTCCTTTATTGAAAATGATTCATTTTATGGTTTTTGGAAGTTACATTCGGCCTATTCAATTCTCTATGTTAGTAATTGATTTGTCGTTTTGATTTAAATATTAGGCAATAGGTATGTCGTGTCATGTAGCTCAGTTTTACTGTCGCTCTTCAGTGGGCTCAATTTGATGGCGTCGTAAATCAAAATATTATGATTCCTAATTGACTTTTCAGCATTGAGGCATTTATTTGAATTAAAGTACCAAATTGCTTCACGAGATAAATCAGAAAATTCAAACTTGTATCATTAATCTGTTGATCAAGAATAGTATTAAGTCATAATGTCGATATTTCCAAAACGATGATTGAAGGGCTGTTTTCCGCAGTTACTGTTCACCGATTGACATTTATGTAAATAAATAATAAGCTCCAAGTAAACAACCCCTTAGCACAAACGCAACCTTCAAACACAACCATCTAACCTAACCTCACAAGAAAAATTAAACTTGTTAAAAAATCGATTCCTTTTTCTACAAAGCGATTATTTCATCGTTCCAAACGTTGTTTGTTTTGTTAGTACCGAGTAGCGTGCAACAATCGATACAAGCTGATTGCATTAAGCAATTACAGTGTATTTAATTACCGAGCCAGTTAATTAGGGAAGCCTTATGTTCGCTGCAACGGTAGGGTTTCCACGGCCTCCCTCATTTACACTTGCAACGACGTGTGCATTTTTAACATTGTACTACTTGTCGCTAAGTTTGTTAAAGGATTAATTTCATGTAAGCAGACGTGTTCGCTTGTTATGACATGAAGTGTAAAGGCGATGTTTCCATGTAACTATTACAAAGTAAGTGGAATATTAGAATTAGATCCGACAAGAAAACCGATGATACTAATCGATCGACTTGAATACCAGCAAAATTTTCTCGTAATGAATTGGCAAAAGCTGCAACCGAAAAGAAGATTATCTATAACTTTACAAAACAAATATTCCAATAAAGAACACAGAAGTAATAGAAAACAAAAAACGAGCGAATTGTTTTGTAAAACTTCTGAATTTAACCGCCGCTCGCCACTCATAAAGTTGACAAAATTTTGGCAGCCCTGTTCGGTCCCAGTTAATTCGCGGCTTGCATTTCGCACGAAATTTTGTGCCTGTATTTAATTAAGTTCCATGAAAAAGTACTGCAATGGAAAAGGTAAAAGTTTCCTCGTAAATACTGCCTAAAATTTGTAACTTACTGTTTTAGTGCGCTGCAATTAATTTCGCGGATTAAGACTTCGAAAACGAGGTTTTAAAAGCCTATGAAGTTCAGTTTATAAGTTTTGAAATATCAACATTTTTGTTGACGATACGCTGTCATGCGAGACTCGTCTTATAAAAAGTTTTTCTTCGGAAATGAGAACAGGATGAACGTTTTCAGTACGTTCGCGTTGGAAGGATACTAGGGAATACACTTCAACTTTTGACCTGAATTTTGAACTTTGACACTTCATGACTGTAAACTTAGTGAAGTGATTAACGCTTCCACAAAATGACAAAATATTATTTCTCCAGTAACTCCTACTTAAGATACATAAAGGGAGATGCATCATAACTTGTGAATGCATTAAACCTCTTTTGTTCGTCCTAATTACTACCAGCCAGTGCTAAATGGTCCATAGTAGCAAACTGAATGTTCGAATGTTAAGATCTTGATAAGCTAGTCATCAAATGAAATGCTCATCTTTTAGTTGACATAAACTGACTGATTCTGATTAAACCTGTGATTAGTTTTCAGTTATTAGCATATTAAGAGACAGGGGCGATGTTAATAGCAATTTACTTTTGTTAGATGATAAGTTTGTTTTTGGACACAATTGTTATGAATCATCAGAATTATAATTTTGTGGAAAAGCCACGTCACTAATAATAATAATATAATAATAACGTCGTCGTAATATAATTATTCTGTCCTTTCTGCCGTGCAATTCTTAATTGAACGAAACTTCATACTTTAATAGCCAGATAGCCTTGATAAGAAAAAATGCAGTGTTGTTTGAAAATTGTCTCAGTAATGAAAGGGATAAAGATGACCCTGATAAAGCATCTATTAATTCAGTTACACAAACCACTTTTTACGACTATCCATTTCAATTCATTTTAATATCATTACGTCATTTGTTCTGAGAGAAGTGTGAAATAACAAGGGTGTTTTGCATACCACACGACAAATATCCAATATTATGACTAGTACATACAATGTACAACAACTTTATAGGCACTTTTTGGTTATTCAAATCTCTTTATAAGGGTGTTTCCTAATATGCAAAGTGTCTCTAATTTTATGCATTACAGTGTAAGATGGCACGAGTTTAAGCGACGATGTTAGCACGAGCTGCATAATCTTGGAGACGAAGAAATTTGTCTGGTAAAAGTACCTGTGATATTAAGTACTTATGATTTTGAATATATTAAACGAATGTTATTAATTCCGTTTTCAAAAAAAGGAGGACGTTCTCAATTCGACGGTATTTTTTTTATGTGTGTTACCTCAGACCTTTTTTCTAGGTGAACCGATTTTGATTATTCTTTTTTTGTTTGAAAGCTGGCGCTTCTCATGTAGTCGCATATAAATTTAATCAAGATCTGACCATCCTTAATTATGCGTAATTTTTCCACTCCGCATAATATATAGATGATGTTGTATCTTGATTGATTGATCTTCCTGTCACTGTTATTTACATATCAAGTAGTGGTATACGAATTTGTGTGGGATAGGTACCACAACTAAAAGGTGAAAAATAAAAACTTTTTTCGAAAAAAAAAGACAACTGACTTCCAAAATAAAAACACTAATAATTTAAAAATAAACTTTAATTTTGGAAGTCGATGGCAAAAAAACAAAATACGATACCAAAGACTTCCAAAATTAAAGTAATTATTAAATTTTTGGTGTTTTTTTTTGTAGTCAGCTGTTTTGTTCTAAAAAAGTTTTTATGTACAAGAAGTGTTATCAAATTTCCATATTTTTAGGGACCTTCGCATTCTCATCTCAGTGTCTCAAACTGTCAAATATACCTCTAATTTACCTACAATTTTGACAAATTTTTATATGGATTATCGCTGCGGTGAGCTTGAGACTAGATATTAAACGTTTTTAAATACGGGAATTGGCCTTCCGGTGTATGTATAAGATCAGAAGGAGGTAGAATAGTCCTTGTTGGTTATTGCTTTATTTTTGAAAGCAGATATATCGTTTACATCGATTAGTTCATTTTGTGTCGTTGTGCATTCTTTGTCCAGTCCTTTTCTAATAAAATTTCTGTTTTTCCTAGAGTAATCCAATTAATACCCAGTATTCCAATGATCTGCAGGTCAAGGGCTTTCCCAAGATACTTTGTTTCGGGGCATCCTTAACAAATTGAGTGTTGGCTTTTATGTTAATTTAAAAACTTCCAGCAAACATTAGTACGTCAAATTCTCTAACAATATTATCAACAGTTTTTTCGTTACGCAAATCTCCATTCAAGGGCCTGAGAACTTCTCTTCGTGATAAGGGTGTCTTCAAATATGCAAAGTTCTTCTAATTTTATGCACTACAGTGTAGGATGGCACGAGCTGCTTTCTCAAACCAGTAGCCAACAGTGATAGTCAATTTACCTTTAGCCACACTATTGTAAGTTGTTGGTCATTTGCATATTCTAAGGGTACAAAATATTCACTTTGTGGTATCTAGGTAAGGGTGTCTCCTAATATGCCAAGTATCTCTAATTTTATGCACTACAGTGTAGGAAGGCACGAGCTGCTTTCTTAAACCAGTAGCCAACAGTGATAGTCAATTTACCTTTAGCCACACTATTGTAAGTTGTTGGTCATTTGCATATTCTAAGGGTACAAAATATTCACTTTGTGGTATCTAGGTAAGGGTGTCTCCTCATATGCCAAGTATCTCTAATTTTATGCACTACAGTGTAGGAAGGCACGAGCTGCTTTCTCAAACCAGTAGCCAACAGTGATAGTCAATTTACCTTTTGCCACACTATTGTAAGTTGTTGGTCATTTGCATATTCTAAGGGTACAAAATATTCACTTTGTGGTATCTAGGTAAGGGTGTCTCCTCATATGCCAAGTATCTCTAATTTTATGCACTACAGTGTAGGAAGGCACGAGCTGCTTTCTCAAACCAGTAGCCAACAGTGATAGTCAATTTACCTTTTGCCACACTATTGTAAGTTTTTGGTCATTTGCATAGTCTAAGGGTACAAAATATTCATTTTGTGGTATCTAGGTAAGGGTGTCTCCTTATATGCAAAGTGTCTCTAATTTTATGCCTTGCGGTGTAAGATGGCACGAGCTTAAACGACAATGTCAGACTGTTTTTTCAAACCAGTAGCCAAAAGTGATAGTCAATTTACCTTTAGCCACCCTATTGTAAGTTTTTGGTCATTTACATATTCTAAGGGTACAAAATATTCACTTTTTGATTTCTAGAGGGTGTCTCCTTATATGCAAAGTGTCTCTAATTTAATGCACTACAGTGTAAGATGCCACGAGTCTAAGTGACAATATTAGCACGAGCTGCATAATCTAGGAGACAAAGAAATGTTTATTTTTAAACTAGGTAGGTACCTGATAGTTACTTGAAGAAGTGTGTGTAGGTACTGTAGTATTAATAAGGTGGTTTTGAATAAATTATAGTGTTAGGTAAACTTTGTTAGTATGCAGTTTTTGTGCCTGAAAGTTGTAATAATAATATATTGCAAATATTTTTCCTCTTTTCCAACCTACGAGTACATAGATACCACCTAGATGCTTCTGAAACCAAAGGAATCCGGAATTTCTTCTATTTCGTAGCTGTCCTAACTCACTGACTGGCCTGCATATCTGAACTCATAAATCATAATGCAATGTAAGTTAATTAAAGCACACAAGAATAACAGACAACAAATATTTCTGTGACTACAACCATGATATGCAAAGTTAATGATCTTATTTCTGACAATGAGACACCCGCCACGTCTCTCATGGTCCCGGAACATTCCAACCTGCATATAAAGACGAAAGCACGCGTTGTTCTGATCTATTTAAATATATGCAAAACACTTAGTACCTGGAAAAAGATAATGGCGCAAAAGAAATATTAAATTGTTCGATTCGTATGTTAATGTATGTGGGAAATAATCTAGATATGTGCGCCCGGTCTTAGCACGAGCCGTCGCACACGACGAACGTCACGCGCCTTCAATTATTATGAATATATATTTATAGCCACCCAAATGTGTCTTACGGCATTCTTTTTCCATAATATACCATTCAAATATTTAAATTAGGACACTCTGCTCTGCAAATCCAGCCTTTGAGATTCATTCCAACAAATGAGAAGTAGAAACATTTCATACAATTTATTTTGCTCTAATTTTCGTATCTAGTTATCAACTTCATAGTTGTGGTATCTCGTCATCATTGTACAAGTAAGAACAAAAGCCATTCAGAAATATGCGTCCGCGCGCCGACAGGAAACAGTGATGTGTGTTGAAGCAATGTTTTCACAACGAACACGTCGCAACAATTAGGTTTTCACTCACTGAGGAGGGTAGCTACAGTTTTGTGCCGGACTCGTGCACAACAATAGATCCTCATTGTCTACAAAGCGAATGCAGTGAAAACTTAATTTTCTAAATAAAGTAAAATTACGACCAATAATAATAATCTTTGCTTGATGCAAATCAAATTCCCTATCGCACGAAACCATTATTTAAAATCGCAAATTCTATTGTAATTGCAAATTACGAGAACCGTAACGGATCGACCGAGTGACTCTTAAGTCTAAATAGTTCAGATTTGAATATTTTTTCAATCAATAACTGATATATGCAAATGTTCGACAAAAGACATTATGCATGTTGCTCTTAACAATGAACCGACCGTTATCGCAACAATTTTATATTTCGTCAAAGGTGCACCAGAAATAATAATTGATCGAACACCATTGTTGCGAATGATACCTACTGGGTACCCCTTGGAATATCGAGAGGTTGGAAGAATCCGAAAATTAACCAATGATAGGTCTAAATTAAATTTTACGATCTGATACCTGCCCTTGTCTGACAAAAGCTTCGTAATCAAATTATGCAGCCGATGCTACCATTGTCGGCTACATGCATAAATTTAAGGAAAGTTATTGTAGATACATCGAAGGGTACGCAGGAAGAAGCTCACAATAATAGATGAGTTGCATCGAGGTTGTTATTGAACGATAAGTTTGTGTGGGAAGAAGGGTTAAGATGATACTTATCAGATAATTGTTACGAATTATTGCATCTGGAGATTAGCTCGA
Source organism: Dryobotodes eremita (assembly GCA_917490735.1). Taxonomy (NCBI): domain Eukaryota; kingdom Metazoa; phylum Arthropoda; class Insecta; order Lepidoptera; family Noctuidae; genus Dryobotodes; species Dryobotodes eremita. The sequence goes on from OU823261.1 coordinate 9,763,269, forward strand.
TGATTTGAAAGATGACGTTAGAGATTTGAACGTTAAAATATTACTTGAGCTGCCAGCATACGGTTTGAATATTTAAACAAACATGAGACATCAAAACCATAACCTTGGTGCTGTGGGTTCGTTAAGGACAAGTAACGTTACCATCAAAGCGTCAAACGCCAATCAAACGTCTGTAACAAATCCCACCCTTAGTGGAAACAACGCGAATATCGCATTACAAAAAAGTTCGTTATGAAAAGAAACCGTTACTATTACGAAAGGGTATGACAACGCGCGAGAGGGCGATCCAATTTTAGTGAATTTCTTATAGCAGTAATGATATGGAGCACGGGCGTTGCATACTTTAGCGAGAGAAAGGAAATTTGGGAGACGTTGCGAACATTGATATGTAGATGAGATGGCACAGGTAGCGAGGGGTCTTATTGAAATTAGAGATACATATATGAAATTCGTGAATAGAAGTATTACCGATCGAAATACAGATAGTGGGAACACAGACGTAACTCTTACAGCAGAAAATAACGTCTTTTCCGTTACATCATGTGCATTAGTGAAACTGTTGGGACGTAAAATTTGCCTACATGTAATATTTTTGCGCAATTTCCCATTCGATTGTGTTATGTAATGAAATTGTTTTAGAATTGCGGTAGTAGTTATATTAATACTAATAAAATGTGTTATGATAAAATGTGTTTTGATAAAATATGTAATGTGTTTTCATGAATAGGTTTCTGTATATTGTCAATACTGACAAGTCTTAATCAAAACACCTAAATAGTATAGAGGTGAGCCGCTGATCAGCATAAGAAAGAGCACAAAGAAGTCGCGAGCCATCATGTGCTTTGCATATGAAGAGTCCACGCGCGAATTTGCATACCCACCTCTAGTCCAAAATCTACATTTATCTATTCTGTCTTTTTGGAGTTCTGTCACAACGGAAACTGTATGAAAGAAACCTTTTTAGTTGACGATGTTGGGGTGCAGACTGTTGAAATGTTATAATTTTTTGTGGCTTTCGTTTTAAGCATTGCTTTTACAGTGACGGTTAGATTGTACGTACTTAATTCACATTCTGTAATACTCGTAAGAAATAGAGAATAGGCGGAAAAACAGATTTTACCAGTAGACTATATGTCAGATATTTATTAGACACAACTGTCTAAAAAGACGAAGCAACCTCAACACTAAAGAGATCCAGGATAAAGCGAGGTATAACGTGACGATAGGAAAAGACAGACTAAAATGAACTGAACACAAAATCAGGAGGAACATTGTAATTATACCGTAACCAATATGTTAATGAATATCCTACAAAGTAGGAAAGTTTCAACAACAAAGAAGCGGACTAAGCTCTGCTAATATTTTAAGAACCAACGGAACCAACACAACACCACCATACTTTTTACACTCCTATATTAGCCTACCCTCGGATAGCACGAGACACAAATTCATGCCTTATTTAAGAGCCGTACACACGCTTTAAGTAAGGTAAACCAAATTTGCATAAAGTCAGCCACGAGCTAATATTTTTGCATAAGAAGATAACACTTCTTCGAAAACGCTTTATATTAAAGTATCAGGCAGAGGTGTTAGGCTGAGTAAAATGTTGTCAGGCCCTTATTGATTTGATTGTAAGTTGTCTTATTTTATGGTAATGAATGCATGGATTTTGGATATGTAAGAAGGTATAAATTGATGGCGAATTTAAGTGTGTATTTTTGGGTTAAGAATTATAAGGACGTCTCTGATAATAAAGTAACTGTACGTAATATATTGTGACAAGAAATGAATTATATGAAATGATTTGCTTAATTTTGCGTGTTAAGGTGATAATGATGTCGAAGAATTTGGGCTGTAACGGTTTGATGTATTTTTAATTTGGTATAATGAACCAACGGATAATAACTTTGGGATGGAAGAAACAAGATAAGCATAAACATTTCTCGATGTGGATTTAGTGACTCTTGTATGAAAATTGTGAATGAATGTGAATTGCGTCATTTATAATCCACAAAAGTTTCAACCAAAGAGAAGCAAATGTTGAAGTTTATTCAACGTATGCTAAACATAGGCCATCATTTCAGGACATAAATAGATTTCCCTTCGATTTTTCATGCCCATACTTCCACAATACTGGCATTGGCATTCTTTACGACAACGTACTTAAATTACAACTTTGCAACACACGACGCTCACGTGAACCGCACCAAACTGCAACATAGAAGCATAAATTGCACCGATTCTCATATTTAACTCAAGGAGGAACAAATAAAAATTTGTTAAAAACCGTAGCAATTTGTCAGTGCCGTATCAGGCGAGTTCAGTCAATAATGAAAAAAATCGGTAACTTTTTTCCCATCGTTTTCGGGTAATATTCAACACGCAAAGCTTCGTGGTACACGGGCCGCCGACTGTATACATTTCATTATTTACTTATGACAGAGTAAAACAACGTTGCAAAAAACTATATTAATTGCCAAAAGTTCTGTTGCGGTAGTAGTATAATTTAATTTTTACGAATACTGCAGGAAGTTCTGTGTCTGTTTTTCCGTGGTGCATTGCTTGATCTTCTGTTTGTCTTTTGTTTTTGAGTTTCCTAACCTACTAATTATTATTTTTTTGTCTTGTAATTTCTTCTTTATCTTCTCTTCTTGTTTCTTAGCCGAACTTTTTCAAAATATGACGACTAATTACATTAGTGTCATTATGTTTTCACAATGATTTCTAGAGGCTACAACGTACTGTATAGTTTATCGTCTTTTGCACAAAATAATACTTTAGCATTAATCAATTCTTTTGGCACATATACAATAGCTGTTGTTGGATACAATTCAAGGTTTGTGAAAGAATTATCAACTGCTATGATCGATATTTCTTTATTAATTGAGTGATGGGCACTAATATGTGTTCACTATTTTTATGTACCTACTTGGATATTGTATACATAGATTTTTTGGGACCTAATTGGAATTTGATTGATAGTTTCTAATGGTTTCCACTTTCATTATACAAATTAGTATTTCAACTGAATTACTAAAGAAATTGCTACAATATTTCCGTTCATAATTTATTTCATTCAAGACTAAATATTGTTTTCTGTTCAAATCTAGCGTCTCATTTGGAATTCTGCAATAAGTTTTGCCTTCCAAAAAATTGCCTGATTTCTCATCTAATTCTATTTTAAATTCATATCGTTCTGGAACAACTTTCAAATTTAAAGTTCCAATTGATCATACATCAAAATACGTGGAGCTATGAAAAATGAAAACATATTAGAATAGAATTGGCATCGTGCGCGCGATTTGAAGCGATTTGCCGAGTGCTCGCCAACGACTTCCGATGGACGAATACTTCAAATACTTTCCTTATTTAGGGAAATTGCACTTTTGATTACTTCATTCTGAATTTTTCTTCCTTCATGTTTTTTTCTTGTTTTATGTTGAATGATATTGAAGCTTGCTTTTATTGAGGCTATCCGTATTGACAATAGAATTCTTTCTTTACGTTCTTTCAATTCCATGTAGGGTTTATTTTTAGTTTGATTTCATGTTCAGAGTGCTTTAAATCGCGGTGATAGATCTAGCCTACATGTTCGACTCTAGAATTTAATTCTTTGCCAATAACTTCTTTAAGTATTTCCAAGTAGTATGGTATATAAGGTGTATCGATTCAAACACGAAATATTTTAAGAAATACACCTATAGCTGGTACAAACCCTATAGAAACGAAAAATAAAAAACACGTGTGGCACTCGGGGACTGCCGCGGTATAGCTATGGATGGCATAGCATTTTTTATCAACTTATGCAATTATAATTATTTATTTATTTTTTATTTATGCAGTATTTTTTTTCTTTGATATTAATTCAAGTACAGTCGTACCATATACATACACGTTAAGCGAACGCTCGGCCGAGCTACATGGCAGACGGAGTGGGGGGTGTTAGGTTTTATTTTCGTTACGGAATTTCTTGATTCGGTCGCCGCGCTCAAAGCCCGCGATAAAAGCTATGCAATAGCTTAAAATGTTTCTAAGTGTTTTTTATTTTACGTAATTATTATAATTTTAAAACTGCTGGAGATATTTTGCATGAAACCTTTACTCCCTATTGACCCGCCCGACGCGGCGAGGGTGGCGATGGCGGCGCGGGCGCTGGGCGTGTCGTTTATTCTGTGTCGAGCTGCGTGTTGGTGAGCTTGTGTTCGCATGCATGTCTCCGCGCATCCGTGCAAGCATGGTAGTTATTTCGCGTCCTGACGCTTACCACACTGCAGTCTTTGTGCTGCCGGACGCAAATACCTCCTATTACATGGGACCTAATAATATCACTGTTGACCGTACGAAAATACACCTCTGCCTATCTCTACGGGGAATGCAGGCGTGATGATGTTAAAAATAAACCAACGTAGGTAGATTTCGTAACTCAATATAGTCTTATTTTTATAACTTATCGCTTACAATAATAATAAATGTGAATTTAAATAAAATACAAAACCATCTAAACCTAAGTAGGTACCTACATATTAAACTCCCTCCTCAAAGTTTTAGGAAAAGGAACCTAATTGCGATTAAAACACATTTTAATCCTAATCTACAGTACCTACACATCTGTAAACTAGGTAAATACTAATAAGAAGCCGATAGGTGTAATTCGAATTCCCGTAAGTTAATGACCTCTGTGAGGTTACGAGTGCATAGAGTCGGATCCGTCAGCTATACAAAACATCAAAAATCTTGCTAGAGATAGGCACCTACCTATTGTAAGTACACGCTGTTTTTGAGAATTTCCTTACCTACAGAAAACTCAATGTCGTTGTCCAACCGAACCGGTGGAAACACATCACGATCGGCACTCGCGAGGTACTTAGTGCCTCCCTATTATACTCGTTAGTCTAGCACACCACTATTTTTTGGTACTCCTGGTTGCGTTTGTTGCCTGAAGTCCGACGCGTTTTAGCAAAAGCGCGTGCGGTGTAATAAAGCGGATCGTGCGGGACTGAAGAGGCGCGCGGGAGCGAGGCGCGGGCGCGTTCTACTCTTTAGATTTATTCATAAAAGCCGCGCGCCATCCTATCGCGGCGCCATGACGCTGGCCGCTTCAGTAACAGTAAATACTACGTAGAAACTAGCGTAATGGATGTTAAAAAATAAGAAGAAGCCAGTATTTATTATGTGTGTCAAGTAATTTTAAATTATATATATTTTTAATAACATACTTACTCTAATTTAAAAATATAATTGTTTCTATGGCTTCTGTACTAGCTATAGGTGTATATCTTAAAATGTTTTGTGTATGAATAGATACACCATAAATAAATAACGATCTGAATCCTCGATAATTTTTTTTCGATTCGAGTTTCGAATCTTTTTAATAGGAGTTAAAGAAATCTTATTGAATACAGACATTTTAAATTTTAGAACACTATTTAGGGCCGGTTTAATTCGATATTACAGGATGATGATACTTTTAGTCTTGTTTTGAGATTGGGTTTATATACGGTTACAACATTATTCAAAAAAAATTAACCTTATCGATGAAGGTACTTAAATAGTTCCAAGCGGTACCAAGACACCCCGCATTACTAATGCTTGGGGTTCTCTTCACCCCTAAAAAAAGTGTAGGCTATTTACATTTATTATGAACGTAAGAATGCTTCAATATAATCATGTATTGTCTGAGAAATCACCAATTAGCGGCTAACTGGGCCCGATGGAGAAGGCGGAATATTCCAATGTTTATGGCATATCCAACTAGGCCGTCGGCTCCAGCTAGAATTAATCAAATCAAGCAGCCCCCTACCCACCACTTTCCGATATAATTAACGCATACTTGTATGTGTGGACAATACGTGAATACAACGTCCATGTGTGCGATAATGAACGATTATAGGAGACCTAGTTTACTTAATAGCGAAAGAACTTCATTTGGAGCGAAAGGGAAATAAAACCTTTTGCGGTTATAATAAGGTTGTTAATTTCAATTCATGTGTGGTTTTTACGCTGTTTTTGTTGTGTGTCTCGGTGTGAGTTGTTGTTTGTTGGTGTGCGTTGATGAGTCACATTTTTTTTTGTTTTGTGGGTAAGGCGCTAGGGTGATCGCGTGGGGTGGTTTGGTACCCCTTGCTCGGCGCAACCCCATCTTATTAATCAGTGAAGTACCGGGCGTCTCTTCACATGTCTGTTTGATGCGGACCTTATTTCTTATTAGATATTCATGTCTTTAAGAGAAACTTGTTGGTGAAGCATACCTGTTAGATTTTTTGTGAGTACTAATTAAGGACAAAAGTTTTTGTACCTGAGAAAGTGATATTTAATTTGATTAGGTATTAGAGAGAGCGTCTATAATGGCTATTGATGAGTTCTTAGTACAGAACGCTTAGAACGTTTAATTTGGGAGCGTGAAACCAACCCTGAGAAGTAGCAGAAATTACTGTTTTTTTTTACTATTACGTTTGAGGATCTCATTTGAGTCGGTAGTCACCTACATGTTTTTAATTAGATTTAATTTAGAAACCGGCTTAACTTATGAGTTTAACCCCCAACTAAATTAAACCAAACAAAATAAAACATAATAGCCGACCCGAACAAAAACTAATCACAAACTAAAATAACGAATTTAATACCAATAAAACTTGATCCAACTGTTCAAAGTTGTCCAAATGAATAATTACTGGAAAATTATTACCGTCCCCGCGACGCCATTACAGTGTCAAGAAAGGTGTGCACGTCAGTTAGCCAGTTAGCCCCTATAATTAAAGGCCGCCTGAAGTATCGACTAAACAATCAATAGCCCGCCATCGCCATCTATAGAAAAAGAACACAAAAGCTTGAGTAGATAACCATCCCCCCGCCACCTAGTGCACCCCCCCTCATTAATAATATCGACCCTATTTACTAATTATGTAGTGTGTTGCGAATGCACACGACACGACATTATTATTAGTGTGTACGCACACATACGCGCCTTAATGACCAGTGATAGCCCGCATTAAAAGTATTAAAATAAAAAAAAAACAATGTATTGAACTTTTATACGGAATTAGATATAGTTATTTCCATCGGTTTCGTTCGTGTGCCCATCGCGTGCTACCAGACTGTTGTGATTGCTGAAATGTTAATCGGTGTCGGGACTTCTGGAGATTTTATTAAGGAAGACTTAAATTTCTTCGTATCGGAATCGAATAACTATCCGCCAAGATTTTAGTCGATTGAGAAATTTATTCTTGTTTTTCTTTTAGGACTTTGCAGCACGTTCTAATGGGATTTGTTTTCTAATTGATGAATATAATGCTGCTTTCTGAATACTATTTTATTTCTGGGATGTTCTTATAATATGAGAAACTAATATAAATTTATTTTTTCTTCTTTCTTGTTGTTCATCTTCTGATGCGATGCAAGATTTATGATTTTTTTCTTAGTAGAATTTTCATAACGTCCCATAAAAATAACTCAAATGCTGAAATAAATCTGCATACTTGATTGAAAATACATTCATGCCCTCATATTTTGATAATTCTGGCTATGCTAGCAACTCATTGAACCTACATTGCAAATTCAAATTAATTACTCAACATATTTCTGTGAATAAACACTAGGCGAAAGCTTCGCTAACATTACCAGAAGTTTCAAGCCGTTACACCTTTTTTTAAATATAGAGCGTTACGTAAGTACCTACCGATTTAGTGGAGTAACAACAGAATTCGCGTAGTGTGCAACAGCCGCTCGCGTGCGTGTGCCGCGTATGTGTGCCGTTGGGCAAGGTCAGGGTTGTTCTATCTGATCAATGGTCAACTTGATTCGCGAAACGGCAAGTTACAAATCGATTCGGTTTAGTGTTCCTAAATGAGAGGAGCGAATTTTGATTTGAAAAACGAATTGCTTTATAAGATTGTAAGAAATTGTTTGTGGTTTAGTGATGTGAAAATTATTTCTTTGGTAATAGTTTTGTATATCGAATAGATTGCCTCGAGTACTTACTAAATTATAGTGTCGTAATAGAATGTGTTTTCGACCTCATCAGTCGACAAACGATGTATATTTTTCTTTATTATTTATTTTAACCACAAGGCACATTAAACAAGCATGCTATTCAAAGGTACACAAAAAAGCGGCAACCCGTCGTGTCCTAATAGAAACTGTATAATTAATCACTTGATTAATCAGTGTGACGAATAAAAACAGTGTAATGACCCGTTTCCTTGAATCGATCGACATGACGTCATCAACATTTGAATGCAAAGTCACTGTGTGTTTATAGAGAATGCCGATTTTATCGATATAATGCATTTTGGTTATCGCTCAGCATTGATTGTTAATGTAATAAATAATACAATTAAAAGGTAAGTATAAACCACCCGTCACTATTTATTGTTTGGGTGATGTTCTAGGAAATAAATAACCAGTAGGTGCAAGAATATGCATGTATACTTTAGCAATTTTGGTGCTATTTGAACTACATAGAATAAAATCAGTAGGTATTCTACATTGTTATTTCAAGCATTTACACCAGATTTTTCGAACAAAACTCCCAAAAAAACCTAACTTAAACAAGCACCAAAATGAGCAGCAAACATCCTAATCAGCATATTTTAAGAAGGGTTGCAATACAGTCGATGAATTCAAAATCGATAAAAACTGCCGAACACTACCCGAGGATAGGGTGGCGTCAGCTTCTCGTGGGGCAGAAAAAAAAGTGAAAAGCAATCAGTGTGGCATAATTAGTGCGTTGTAAGTATGGGGCGCGTTGCCATGGTTACGGCGTCGGTGTCGATACCCGTTGCTTACCCGCCGCGTTAATTTTCAACGGAATTAATCGAATCAAGCAATCGCTCGATATCGATTTGTTTGATTGAAATAAAACTTGACGTCAGATTTGAGTGTTGATTCTGCAAAGTATTTTGAATAATCTGAATATGCAGCAATAGTATTTTATAACGACAACAATGAAGGCTAAAGCGTAAATACCGAATTTTTATGATTTACTAATGTTCATAACTGAACTCCTTGAGAAAATTTATGGACACGTTTAGATACTCCGTACCTAGGTAGGAACAGGTACCGTTAGTCTGCACTTGTCTTAATCAAAATAAAAAAAATCGAACACTTCATATGTGCCTCTAAAATATGATTATTATAGTTTTAACATTGAACACTTGAATAAAACGTACACAGTGTACATTTTATGACAGTTATGAGCAAACACATTGAATTGATTTTATGACTACTTACTTTATAAGTCCTGTTACAGCTCATACATTTATCTTCGTAAGAACGTTCGATCGCATCAGAGCTTATTGTTGTGTCTACCCAAAATTAAGGAGGCCATCTTTTTAACCACCTTTTGTATTCAAAATTCGATAATTTATTGCCGAAATAATATAATTACGGCCGACTGACGGGACGGATTGGCTGAGACCGGAAACACCAAATTACTGGAGAAATTAAAGCGGAAACATTTGGCCGCCGCTGGCAAGATGGCGCATGGACGATTATCGTGTCTGTTCGATTTATGAATAATAATTGCTGTCGCGTCTCATTATTTGTTTACTCTATAATTTGTTTTTTTTATAATAAGTTAGTGACGTGCACATCTATTATCGATTATTATTTTATTGATGTGTTTTGATGAGCGGACAAATTGTAATAATTTCTTTACGCTCTTCAATTTTACATTTTGTGAAATTTTTTTGTCTTTAAAAGCCATTAAAATTAAAGAATGACAAATACTCTACTTGATTTATATGCATATTATTTAAGATTACGATTTCGAATATAGGTACGTTTATGGCAATTGTTCGTTTAATATGCACCATAAAATAAATTGTGGGCATCCCAATAGCATTAATATGGGCGACAAAGACATTAATCTGTTAATTTCATTTCTTAAATTACTAATTAGGAATGCAGGAGGTATAAATCAGGCCGTATCATTTTTATACCGCGTTAAATCTTCATAACGGTGGACAAATCTTAAAATATTACTATTTTTATGGCTAATCTCGAGGTTTAATTACGGGATTGAATATTTATCAAATGAAACCAATTATGGGGATAACACCATTTTGTTTCATTGGACCTTTCTCGATATTTATACGATTTTATTAAAAGGAAAATTGAAATATGACTTAATCTACCAATTTCTAAAAGGATTAGGTATAAGATATAGGACATGCATTAGCTTATCATAAATAAATAAATAAAAAGATAAATATACACTCGAAAAATAAATATGACTGTAAAGAAACACTAGTTAAGTGGATAAAACCACTTACGTATGAAGACACAGAAGCATTGTTATAACACGGAATTATTCACATACTCACAGACACACACACCCACTTACTCTGACAGACACGCTCATACACACACACACACACCCTTGCACACACACACAAACATACAACACATACACGCACACTCACAACCTTTAAGTATACTCTTTAATTTTTTTTCTTCTTTTAATTTCTTATTTTGGGTAGCCTAGACTTAATATTCTTTTACATTTTAAAAATATTGTGTTAATTATCACGCTATACAAAATAGGGAGGGGCGGAGTCTTCTACTACAGGCATTATTTGTCTAAAAGATTCCGAACACAACAATTTGTAAGACCAATTATTTGACACAATATTTTTTTTTTTTTTTTTTTTTATCATAGAGTTAGTAAATACTCAACGTCAAAATTCTAAAATTAGCTTAGGTAGCAAAACTTAAAAGCACAAACAAGAGTTTGAAGAAGAAGATGATCTCTTGAATGAAAATGCTGTAGGTAACCTACCTGTTAAAAGTATTGGCACCTGTAATTTGCCTGCATCTGATAAAATCACGCAAATAAAATAGCTAATCTCCCTGTAGTAGTTTAGTAGCGCAATAAGGCTGTAGTTTATTTTGCACTAGCGATCCGACCCTGCTTCGCAAGGTTTTTGCGACTTTACAAAACATAGAGATTTCTATATGTAAGTTTAATATTAATGTATTATAGGTACACAAAAACCTTCCGGATTAAATTCTCTAAATGATGATGAAAACCGCATCAAAATCCTATGCGTATAGTTTAGAAGAACAACGCGGTCACACAGACAGACACGAAAGGCGACTTTACTTTATAATAATATATAAGTCGCAGCCATCTGCTTACACTAGTCAGCTAATTGAACGCCTAGCCCGTTTATTAAACGCCGGCATCCAATTGGATGCCTAGGCCAATAGTTAATTGAACAAGAATTATTCAACGCTTAACAACTTGGCGTATTGAAAGTCAGTCCTTTGAAGATGACTGGCCCTTTGAAGATGACTGACCAAGACTCAGCCAAGTGATTCAAACCAACCTAATCAAAATCACAAATTCATCAATATCTAATTTAACTAAATGACTACACGACATTCAGCCCTCTGGTTAAACGTTGCGCTTAATGACTTGGCTAGTTGTCCTTCAGCTATTTAATTGGATGCCGGCGTTTAATGAACGGCCTAGGCATCAATTAGATGGCTATTTAATCAGATGGCTGCGGCATATATATATATAGATATAGATTTAAGCTAATTCCTTAATCCTCAAAACGAAACACCCAAATACAATAACTTAGTACCATTACAGAACTTTGTTCGCGTGTGCCAATAGTCTCTCCACCAAAAAATTAATATCTAGAATTAACTCCAAGCCTAAAGACAAACAACCATTTATTACAGTACCGAGGTAAAAATTTGTCACCTCCGTGGTAGTTTGAAATCATGACAAGATAATTGAAGGGTTTCGTTTGGTAGTGATAGTTCAGTGGGCTGGACGGAGGTGGCAGGAGAATGTATTAACAAATAATGTGGGCAAGGGGTGACAGCGATTGAAAGGTTCCATGGATTTGTAAAGCAAAATGTGTTTGGTTTTTGATCTTCGTTAATATTTTGGATGGATTTGGTTACAGGAAGATCAGAAAAAAAATTGTCATCAACAACTGATCCGCACCAGTTGTGAATATGGCCTATTTTGAAATTGGAAAAATCACTGAAAGAAACGCATTCATTTGTTTCTCGATTATATTTTGGAACGTTTTGTTTGTATCCTTAATGGTTGTGCAGTACATTTTAGCGTAAGCATAATCAGCCTATAATGTTCCTACTGCTGGAACACAGGCCTCCTCTCTGTGAGAGGGTGTACTTAACACATTTGAGGAGCTAATACATTTTGATTGAATGTAATTACAGTGTTTTGTAGACTGAAGCTGTCAAGCTATTAAAATTTCTTGCTAAAATTCTTTGAATCTTTATATGTATAAGGTTATTAAGGTTAGGAAAGGTAAACTCATGTTTATCTGATTCCATATTACTACCGATTTTTATAACAGGTGATAGTAAAATATCTATTCTAATTATTTGACTAAGTTTTCTACTGACATTATTTGTGACTAACTATTGCCCGCGACTATGTCTGCAATCCAGCACCCTAATTGCGTAACACACTATCTATATCTGAATCATTTTGAAGCCTATTGCTAATCCATTGCTTCATATGTTCAAAAAATTTGTCTCCTCAACAACGTAAATAACGCAATGAATGTTGTTGGACTGTCAGACTGAAAGCTATTCCAACTGTTAGTTTGTTACGCACTTACCCCGCAGGATGAAAAGTAGCCTATGTCCTTACCCAGGTCATGGTTTATCTGTGTACCCAATTTCATCCAAATCCGTTCAGCCGTTTTAGCGTGTAAGCGTAACAAACAAACAAACGAACTCACGTTTGCATTTATAATATTGTAATACTTAGGATAGCTAGGATTTTATTTTATTTTATTGAAAAGGAACAACAAACAGCTACAATATAAAACATGAAATACAAAAAACACATATACAATATTGTAGCCCACAACGCTGTTCACAGATTAACTATGGGATAAAAATAGTAAAATAATAATCGCTAGGTTTACAAATATATATAGTTTTTTTTTTAACTTGTTATCTATAGCGTTTAAGATATAAATAGTATTTATGAAAGAATTGACATGATAAAGACAAATATAGCAAAAAAATGTTCAAGAGAGCTCCTTATGTATAAAATTTAATATGGATTAGGATATTCTTACCTTTAAACCAGGAGCGTTGGCACATGCTATCATAGCCATGCGTTGTTTATAAGTCTCTCTTCGTAAACATATGAAAACACAGTCACTTCAGTTCAGTCTATTAGCTCTGATAGGCATATACTTGTTACTTAGTTACGATTAAAAAGTTTTCTGTTTCAGGAAAAATAAGAGAATAAATAAGATGTCGTGTCTGCGTGGGAGAATCTCAGTGACATATATTTTTGTGAAGTAAAATTGTATGTTTCTAAAAACTCTAAATCTGACTCCCGATTCACGGGGAAATTACATTTTTTTATATAATAGCATTGTGAACCGAGCCTTCTTGGAGTAAATACTGAAATAAGTTTTTGTTCAAATCATTAAATATAGAAAATAAATGTGACTCCGTTTTTTATTTTATAGGTTTGTTACACAATCATGAGGAGATTTCATCTCATTGCCAATATTTTTAAAATTTTATTTTATATTTGCTTTCGTTAACTTGATTACAATAAAACCAGAAGGCCTGCGACAACAAACTCGATATCTCCCGACGCAAGACACGGTGGTCGCCATTATAAATCATACAAAAATAAATCACTCACGAGGTTAAAATGTGAAATACTTTCTCTAAACAAAAGGGCATTGTTTATGCAAAAGTGCATTCCAAGTCGAATACTTTTCGTCGCCTGCCATCCACCCCGTATTTTTTTTTATTCGAATAAAGTAGGTACATTATGCGAGCCTGGCGATTTATCGATAAATTTTATATATGAAACCGTCGTGTTGTATGATCACGATCGTTGTTTTAAACTAAGACAGAAGTGAAATATATCGATATCGATGAAAGTAGCATCGAGAATCGAAATGAATCGACGTTAACAATGTGTGAGTTGTTGGTTGCGTCTTTTTGATCTTTATAAAGTGCGTGAAAGTCGTCGCTTATTATGCAGATTTCTACAAATATAGTTTTATTCGTGTAGAATATTTAATATTTGCCTACTTCCTCTAAGTAGCTGAGCTGAGCTGCTAATTATTTGAATACTTATATTTCATAGGTACTTCCAAAGCATATTATCTAATTAAACTCCATATTATCATGCTAAAAAGAATGGCATCCCTCCTAAAAAATGAGAATAATGAAAATGCATTTAGCAATAAAAATGGCGGTACACCAGAAACAGAGGCAGTGTTATATTTTAATAGTATCCCTTATTCGTTTTGTACAACATCAAGATTTATTCACGTTACTTTGATGGCTTATAAATCATTTGAGGGCTAATTAAAATCGCCCTTTTCGAAATGCGCATCCTCGCAGTCGCTAACCCGTCGATATAATTTACGATATCTCTCGTTCATTCGCACATAAACTTTCTAATTTGCAGCCCAACGGCCCTACAGACTGTTGCAAATAAATTGGTCACTAATAAAAACAACACCTCCAGTAAAAACTATAAAAATATATTGCTAACTGTCAATGTTCAAGTTTGTTATGGCCACACCCGAAACTCCGTTGATGAGAGCCCTTAACGTATGTCAAAGCAGCAATTAAAAGGTATCGGTGTTGCCATAAACCGAGGATTAATTCCCACCTTTTACGATTAAAAAATAAATAAAATTTCGCACGTAGAGTTGCGTGTCGGAATTCATTTGGTGGATTTGTTCGTTTTGTAAGAGATTAATGCTACCTTATTGGCACAAATAATTTGTTCACGTATGTATCACTACTTTTGCGCACAGTTCTCATGTCGATCGGTTGACGGGAAACGTTTTACTTTTTTTATAAGTGTAATTGTTTGCCGCATGATTTATGATAGAGTTTTGACTTTATCGAAAGCGGTTTTTTTTAATGGTTTTATAATCGCCGTTGGCGACCGGAAAAGTCGCACGATTTGTTGTTTTTAATTACTGGCTGTAATTTTAACTTTTGGTGTTAAGAACAAGACGTAAAGGTCACGCGCGATTATAGCTTAAGTTGTATTATTCAATGGAGTAATTTAAACGATTTATTTACCTTCGCCGTACACTAATCAGGAATAATATTATTCACTCGCGAACTCTTGGAAGATACGATTATCCGTCCGAGTCGAGTAATTTATTTTTAAAGCTCGTAAAATCTCACTCTTTAAGCAATAAAAGTAACATTTTAGCGAAGATACTAACACGGCCAAAGATTATGGCGTTCGTTTACTAAAAGCGTTTACATTCAGAAATCACTCGTCAAACATTGTCGTGACACTGAGATCTAACTCTGTATTTAGGAAATGTTGATAATACTTAAAACGGGCGCATTTACATATATTAAGAATCCGAAACTAAGCACGGTACGCCTCGCAATATAAACACACACGAAAATTCGAAAAAAAAATGCAACTTTCGCATAACACACGCGAGCGTATTTCACATAACAACCGTTCGTTTTAACGTTAACAAAACAGTGCGGAAAAAGTAAGAGAACGAGATGAGAAAAGTTACTTTAAGAATATACGGAAGTTAATTAGAAACGGAACGAAAAACAACCGTAACTGGTGGCGAAGTTGGCCGTTCTAGCGCGGCCAATGGTACAAGACACACACACAGGGAACCCTCACCACCGCGGCGCTAGGCATTTGCATACCGCCCGCCCAGACGCGCGCCGCCGCCCATGACGAGCGACAGGGACGAACAGACCCGACACCGCGCGACAATCCGCGATTCAAACATTTAAATTCTAAACTTTTAAATTTTGAAAATCGAACTTTTTATACTTTTCGTCACTCAAGAATTAACCGTCACATTCTTTTTTCAATTTTAGAATTTAAGGGGTATACATACGCAAATGAGGTTGTATACAGGGTAGTGAAAAGGATAGGAATAAATTTATCGCCGTCGCGTCGGATGCGACACAGTTTGATAAGTTGGCAGACAATTCGTGCGATAGAAGAGAGCATGAATGAGCTTAGGTGGTCGTAATCCTTTAATGAACATGTTCGCGTGCCCGTTCGTGTGTGCGATCTGTTGTTGATATCGAAATGTTATTTATGAATCTCTATTTAACTGCCTGTTTGGGAGTTTTAAATGGCAACATTAAAATTTTAGCTAATCTGATTTGGTTTTTACTGTTGCGGTTTTTTCGACTTCGAAATGATTACTAGTAGGTACATTCATTTTTGAGTTCTTTTGTTTACTGATAAACATTCTTTTTTAACTATCGATGGCAGATTTAAGTTAAGTACTCATAAATCGGTTTCAAAATAATGGAACTGTTCAAATCGCTTTATGATGATGTCAATTCTGATACTTATTAGTTTCAACAACTCCAAAAAATCGGAGTGAAGTCGTTTTGGAAACAGATCGTATTTTAATAAGTAGGTACTGTAAATGCAATTAAAGTGCTAAATACCCAGTAGGTGTGGTTAAAAAACAAGCTTTTCTTTAATTACAACAATCGAAGAAAATTTAAATTTTAACTTAATGTAGACCTTACCTTTCTTTAGGTTTACTATCAATATTTCAACAGGAAAAAAGAAATGAAATTCCAACATATCATACTGTGTTTTCCAAGAACTAAGTTTTCTCTATCTCCACTGTCTTGCAAGTCCTTAAGTATTATTATTTTCGGCTGATTTGACATAATTATTTCTACAAATCATTTAATTGCATCAAAACTTCCTCAATAGACATGGTTTATTTGCTGTATTAATTTCCGAATCTTTTTTCACCTTCATTAAAAACTTAAAGAAGTCTTAAAATGCGTCTGCAAAAAAGTTCAATATTTTTTGGGAAAAAAGTTTACGACATTGATTTCAGACTGCATTAATAAATCAGACTAAAATATCTGGCTTTGCTGTGCCTCGTAAAAATAGGGTCAGTTTAGTCAAATACAATATTTATTTCCTTTTTTTTACTTTGGGCACAGAAAAGAAATTTTCATAGAGTAGTTATGAATTCAGGTCGGTAACCTTGAATCTTGTTCAGAAGTTGTTCCTCGAGAAAATTAATACAAGGGTTGCAACTCCACAATTTTTCGCTACAATATAGTTGATGAAATAACTTGCCAAAGTACATCTATGTGTCTCACCCTTAATGAAAACACACAACAGACAAGAACATTGTAATTACGACGAGTAAGAGATTTATTACACGAGGATAGGAAACTAACCACACGTGACCGAAAGTCGCATTAGAAACATTATATAAAACGGAATTAAACCACACAAAATTCTACCTTACCATTATTGTAATTAACACCAATTTCCCAAGTTAAGGAAAAGGCTCTTCAGCTGTCTTTTTGCTTGTTCAAACGCGTGCATATGCATTCTTGTTCCATGTGTGAATACCACGAAAGCGGAACATGTAGTAGTTAATTTTTGCGCAAAGCTCGGGCGAAAGAGAGGTCCGCTCATTTACAAATAGTTTGCTTAAGTATGAAAGAGATAGGAAGAGTGGGGGTTAATTAATGAACGTGGAAGCCTGCGCTCTTTATTGCTTTCGTGGCTGGACGCTAAGACGTCGTCGGTTAAGGAGTTTTCCGCTGAGAAAATAGGGCAATAGTTAGATAGGGTTTGTTTTTCTTCAGCCACCATATGTGATATCATTTTCATACAGCAAACTCAGTTATTCAACTAATAAAAGTTTTTGGTAGCAATCTCAAGACTAGCACTAATTGCTTGTAGCATTTAGCGCTACGAAAACTTTATTAGCGCGTAATTGCTCAAGTTAATTAAATAGAAAAGTCACCGCTACAGCGAACCTTTGCTAAGTCCACGAGACACCTGTTTAATTACATAGGATATCCGAAACTCCTATACGGAGAACATTTCATTAGACGTCCAACCTTCAGACGAACTCACCCGACACCCAAATAAAAAAGGCGGGCACTGCGAGAGTGTGGCGTGCACCTTAGCGTTTGTTCTGCTAGACAACTATTAGATTTAGTCGGGTAACCGTACAAATATAACCATAAATAGTGTACGCTTAAT
This sequence comes from Dryobotodes eremita, assembly GCA_917490735.1. Lineage (NCBI taxonomy): Eukaryota > Metazoa > Arthropoda > Insecta > Lepidoptera > Noctuidae > Dryobotodes > Dryobotodes eremita. The sequence continues at coordinate 9,781,282 of OU823261.1, forward strand.
GTGGTGAATGTTTTCTTAATTTCATCCCGCTGCGTGTGAGTGTAGTGGTTAAGAAATTAAGAAAATGCTGTAACGTCCGCGCGCCACTTAAGGTCCCCCGTCTTAAGAGAGTATATTGTCTCCTCCTCGGATAGTTTTTGTTCTAATAAAACTCCTTAGCGTTTGTTAATGAGCGTAATAACCTCTTCTGTTTGTTTGTTTTGTTTTAATGAACATTTTTATGTTGTTTTTGTTTTCTTGATTAACAGGATTTATCTTTTTATTGCCCTTTTTATTAGCGTTTGTGGTGTTGAAGGAAATTAGTATGACAACAGCTGTTGAGATTAATAAAATTTGGTATTTACGTAAATTTCTGGCAAAAAGTATTATATAGGTAACTGTTCCAAATAAGTTCGTTAGTATTTGAAAATAAAATACAAGTATGAAAGAATAGGACAAATCAATTGGGATAAGGGCAAGATGGAAATGAGAAGAAGGGAAGAGAGATTGATGAATGATTGCAAATCTAGCTGCATTTTTTTATTTCAGGTTTGTCAGTATTCATTTGGTCATGAACACTCGATCTTTTCGAACTTCAAGTTTATTTCAAAAGGACCTACCTAAGGTCCTTATACACACATGAGTGTACATATCGATCGCCGTCCACTAGATAAACTCAAGAGTCATATTTTAGTGGAATGCAATTATAACCGACCGGGGTGTCACTAGGGGAGGTGCACACTGTCACCACGCACTCCTACATTCAAATATTTGTACGTACACCCTGTCTGTGTGCTCGTGTAGGGCTGGCACAAGTGGTTGTAAGGGTTGGTCGTTTCTGCATTGCAATTCTAAAGAATTTCAGAGAAGTATTTTTTTTAGAAAGTAAATTTAATCAAAATTTGTTTTTCAAAACTTGGCGTATTTTCATTCATTCATTCAAAGTTTTGGTACAAAATGTTTAGCTTACTTACATACTTCTTTGATGGAACGATGAAGTGAAACATACCCTCTAAATGACTCATTAACTTCAAGTGATTTTAATGACATGCCCAGATATTATTTTGACACAGAACCTATCATACCAGCCCATAATATTTTTGCGAAAAACATACCAGAATATGCATTACAATTCAAAAGCAAGTTTTTTACAACCAGAATAACTTTTCAGAAGACTGAAGTTGATTCAAATATTATTTTACCGTACCTACGAAAATACATAGATGGCGTAGCAATTTCGTAGCACTTCGTAGACCCTCGATCGAATGCTTTAAAGTTATAAAATATGCAACTTATATTTCTTTTGCACCACTATATTACCTCAAGTCCCAACCCTAGCATCACATAAATGTAACCGGACGTCACCCTAAGGATTAGTGGCGTGGCTATGAGATTACCGCATCGGGCGCTAATGAAGAATCACCGATTGCAATTAATAATTAACTTTATTTATTATTATTTTTTCTTTGTAAATTGGTATGAAAAATTCCGGAATTTTATGGATGTGTCATAGAGGGTGAAGTGTTTGTGCATATAAAAAATCTGAAGATGTTCTTTTTTTAAATAGTAATGTCATTTTAACTCCAGGAACGCCTATAACCTATACCTATAGGAAAATAATGTATGTAGATTCCATAGTGTTAAATATAAACATAAATGTACATTATTTATGTGACATATGGTGTGGTCCTAACTCAGAAATCAAGGGTTATATATTGTTCTCAGCTACAATATGGTAATAACACAAGAGAATTCCATAAAATCATGCAAATTATCAGAGTATTCTCACAAAAAATAACTTCAGGGCTTCTTTAAAAAAGGAATAACAAATACCTAACTTGAAATCACTTATGAATGTTGCGTTGGCAAACTAACTTAAACAAAGGTTCAATGTACAAAATTATGAAGTGTTGTTTATGACAGCTAACAGGGTAATTATATATAATTCTTACAAGTAATAAAACACGTATTTCATACTCTAAACTAAACGGTTGAGAGCGTTAATATTCCTATATTAACTAACAAATTTGTCTCAAGAAACATGAACGTTAAACAAGTTGCATTTCACTACTTACTCGTACAAAAACAATCCAAAGGGTCGTCAGCGACACTTCGCCGCAATTAATTCAACGTATGCAAGTTCATAACTCACGTAACATACTCATCGCAGATCGTAAATAACGTCCAAATGAATGCCTCGAGACTCGAACAACTTTTGTTTACATTTCAGACGCGAAACGTCACATGTATCCGACTTTTGACAGATGATCATAAACTAACACAAGCGCAGAACATTTACATACGCGGCTCGGACGCGACGAGTCTGCTTGCAACGGAACGTTCCGCGGGCTAATGTAAATACTCTTTTGATTTTGTTAGTTTTGCGTTCCGTTTTCAGCTCGTTTTTCGTGTGTCCGTCACACAGTTTGCGTTAGTACTGACCACAGCTTAGGGCGCCGGCCATGCGGCGGTGTGCGTGTGTGGAGCTTTCTGCACGCGATCACTTGGAGCTTTAACGAGTGGGGCGTGAGTCTGTGTGCGTACAAACTTTACTTGTGGAAGTATCAGACTAGACTCATTGACTGCGGCCCTTATTGTATGAATGTGGAAAAATTATAGTGTGGAGTGTTTTGCCTGAAACAGCGATGCGTATTGTTTATGTCCTCGGCTAGAGCACTTAAGTCTCCCAATTTGCGGAGGACGTTAATGTAACAGTGCTTTGTCTCGAGACGTATTATATCTTACAAAGTACTGTAATTAAAATGGCCGTGGCACTGAACAATGTCAATTTTGTTTTTATTTTGATTTATGCAGTTTACAAATGGCATTGAGCTTTGCGTGATCCACTTAATTATACTTATTTATTTTATTTTTATTAGTTTTGCTTAAAAGCCCAAGTTCATCTTTGCCGTCATCTTCTTCAAAGACAGCAATTAAAACTTATAATAAAAAGCTCATAAGAAAAAATAAATGAAAATTGTATAGGTATTCAAATTTCATTCTAAAATAACTTCATCACAAATTCAATTAGGGTTCATTCGACAAATCAAATTCAAAAACCGAACAGGCAAAACGACATGGAACAAAACGTCACTTTCATAACAAAACAACTATAAAAGCTAAACGTTAATCACGGATAGTGTGAACATTTGTAAGTTAGTATATCATGGCAAGTCAAAACTTGGTGCTTGCATTCTTAAAGTTGAAATTGCACATTTATCACTGCGGACCATGCGCTCGATGGTCCATTAAGAGATTTTTCTGAATCATAAATCTCACTTCGCCTCATCTCGCTTCGATACTACAGATATGGAGTAAACAGGAATGCGAGCTCCTGAGATATTGTCTCGAAGTTAGTGCAAAGATATCATATACATTGTTTTATTCTATATGAGTTATATTGTTCTATTTTCTCTGCACTTCTATTTTATTTAATGTATAGCTTTTCTGTTGCGTTAAGAATGAAAATAACAATCATCATTAAGAGCAATTGTAATCAAGTTTTTAAAGCATTATTATTATCTTAAATGTCTAATAAAATATGTATTTTTATAGCTAATTTGCTGCTTTGTGGAATAATTCATAATAGGTACAATGATTGTTAAGGCTCCCGCAGACACGCAGGCACGACGCGACGGTGCAACGCGATTCTGGTAGAACAATTTCAATGAAAGGGCAATGCCCATCACCCATACAAAGAAATGCCTAAAATGAACAACAATGAAATAAAAGCCAAATTGCACTACAAATCGTAAGAAACCCAATGCAATATCAATAATTATCAAAATACTAGGTAGAAGCCAATTCCAAACATTTTTGTACAATATAGGTTAAGTCAAGGTCAAGGATATTAATATGCAATAATTAAATAACAAAAAAGCATTTAAATGTTTCATTCATCATTTAAAAAAAAATATCATCAAGAAATGCAGGAGGGTAGATATTGGATTAGTACTGGGCCCATGTTAAGTACCAACATAGTATGGGCGAAGACACCAATGGTTCGCCGTTCAAATGATGACTACATATTTGTGAATTCTTTGGTACATAACGATAATACAGTCCTTGAAGAGCCACACCTTTAATGAAAGAGGTACTACATGTCTGTCCTCATATTACATCCTGGATAGAAACAATGACTTTCGAGTGTCGACTGCTCTTCCATAATTAGGTAACAAGGTGATGGATCTCATTTGAGGAACTTCTTTCTTTTTCTCATTTAAGGAATCTCTATACTTACAGCTTGTGGTGTTATCCATGCCAATAACGTACTTCATCATTATGCACTGATAACAGAATACGTCTCATCCTTGCAATATCGAGATAGCAATTAAGACAGTGTAGATTTCTATCCATTAGTTTAAATGTACACTGGGCACAAGTCCAAAACAACAGCAGCGTTGTATATAAAGCAAGTTCAGGTCCGTCGTCAAAAAGCCAAGTCGTCATTTAGGCGGATCCAATGTAAGTCCGTGTTCAAAAATGGGTATCGTGTGCAGAAGTATAATCAAAATCCTGAAATATCATAAAACTAAATCCGTAATTCCGCAAAAACATGAATCAAGTAATATAAAAGGTACTCGGTGTCAACTATACAAATGAAAAAATTAAAACCAGTAATGACAAACTGTCAGTAAGGCAAAAGACATGTGATTCATACACCCTACGATACTTTTTCTATTTTGAAAATCATTTGATTTTTAATTAATATTGACATGTACATATTATTTTAATTAGATTTAGGGTACATATAAGTCGAGTTATATTAAATTAATGATAACTGTGCACTAATTCTATAAAATAGTTCGTTAAGGATTAATTGACGATTCCTGTTTGCCTGAATGTCACTTACCCATGTCAAATCAACACTGACCTCCAATAAAAAAATAAGAATGAACTATACGGATATCAAGTTAAATATTTTTAAAATCATTATATTTTTACCTTAGATAAACAAACTTGAGAATTATTTCATTATACATAATAAATTCTAAATAGAATTATGGACTATTAGTAGTTTCTGTCCATTTCAGGCATTTTTCGGGCGTTCCCCTTTCATAGAAATTGTTATATTAGAGAGGCGTCGCGCTGTCGCGTTGCGCATGTCTGCGGGAGCCTTTAATCAGAAGATATGAAATTTAAAATATTAAAATGTTCTGTAATTTTTGTACGGAACAGCAATACAACCAATAAAATATTGGAATACTATTGTAAATCCAGCCAGTATTTAAATGTTTGATGAATTAGATTTATGAATATAAAGCTCAGCGCTTTATGCACCTGGATTGCTTTACAAAAACCACTCTTATTTCACCTACATAAAATTCAAAGTTGTGTGTTAGCAAAACAGTTCTAAAGAAGTCTTTAAGCTATCATGTATTTTGTTCTAATTATAAGTTAGGTCGTTTAATTATTGCTTACGTTTTTGTACTTACGTCACCGGACCACGCCTGCACGGTTGAGTACGTACTTAGGAATAAAGGCTCCTTTGTTTATCCTTCTATGAGAATTCCATAATGAATTGATTGAGCCGTTCGATAGAGGAAGTAATTAAATGATGTTTTGCTGTTAGGTACTAAGGGTTTTGTGTTTAAGTAGATCCGCTTACCGTCCAAGTAATTAGCTTTGTACTTGAAGTTATGTTTTACCAACGTATTTAATCTATTGATTTCGACTAATACGGGTACCGCTTAGAACTGCATAACCTTTCCTAAACTACACTTGCGTGCAAAAAAGTTGATCCACCCCGTTCTCTTCGATCTGAAACAAGATAATTCAACGAGTTTAGTTAACAATAACTTAATATAGTCTGCTCTAAAACCTTCCTAATGTATGTAGAGTACGTTAGTGAAGAAATTCTCAAAACTGATTCATTCGTTTTTAAGAAAATCGCGAACTTAAAAACGTACGGTTCGAATAAACATCCTCCTTTTTTTTGTCGTTAACAAAATTCAAGTTAAATCATGAATAAAGTAATAGTAATAAACAAAATAAAGCTTTTGTCAAATTGCCTGACAAAAAAATTCACGCAGTTTTTCCAAACAAAAGCGAGTGACGAGAACATAATAAAGAATCGAGTCGATCTTGTCAAGAATATTGCTTTTATCAAAGTATTAGGGTATGTGAAAATAAACTTTATCTTACCTACTTTCACACAACATAAAATGATTAAAATACACATAAACATTTTTGAGATATTGTCTCTCAAATAGAGAGCATTGGTGGGCCGATTTTTTTTGCACGCAAGTTTATGTTGAGGTCTGGTCTAGGCTAACTAGATGCGAGTTAGTCCTAACTTAATATGATTACAAATGTTTGATTGATTGTCAGAACTTTCGGCATTTTGGATTCCAGAAAGTATGATTGCCAATTTAATTAGTATGATAAGTCAGCAATTAAACGACACAATGGTTTAATGTGCTTCTTAATAAAGCATGTACAGAAAAGCTTCGAGGTTCATATTCTTGATCACCTCTTACCTATAGGGGATGTCGGTCAAGACACTGTCTACAAACAGGGACACTTAAAGGTGAGGGTGCGTTGTCAGATAGATAACACGTAAAACGAAAACTGTCGTAACATCAAAGTCTTTGACCTCGACCTTGGACAACATACTCCATGTATTAGTCAAGGTTACACAGCTGAACCTAACCATTTCAGCCATACTTATCTTCCAAACGATATTTGACTTTAAAAGTTTCATATTTCTTGGCATTTAGAATACTTTTCCGGTCTTAACAATACATTATAAAAGTGACCCGTGCCGTAATATAAAAACATTCAACTCTTTCATAGTTTAATTCAATCTCCTCAATACTTAACGTGTCGCAGGATATAATTTAAAAATAATATTTTATCGTTGCTAACCAGTTATAATAATGTTAAAATTAAATAGCTTTGCCGGCCACATGGCGTGGAAAGGAAGTGCGTATCGGTTGTCAGCCCTGCTTATAATGAAACGTGCTCATTTTCTTTTAACTGACCAGTACAATGAAGACAATGAGATACAACGCGTCGTGAGCTCATCCGGAGGGGCATTTCAAATTCGTTTGAGTTTTTGGCTTTTTTATTTTTGACCCTTTTTTTGGATTCGCACTTGGGTTCGTTAAATGACTGAATTTAAAGTTTAGTGTGGATAAGTTCCTAGATTCGTTTGACGATTCAGCCTTCTTAACGCAGGCATGATCAGCTGATAGTTGAAATTGCATCACAAAATAGTAAGAAATATACGTGCTCTTTTGTTTTCAGGAGATTATTACAAAATTATTTCTCATTCACATGCAGAATTTATCTTTTAATCACAAGCAATTAATCAAGTCAATAATCAATTTAAAAAATAATTCTAAAAATAAGCACATTAACATTTTCGCTACTGTTTTGGTTCATAATTATTTGCTGCCAAGTCAAACATAAATCCGGGAGGACTTTGCAGCTCTAAAGGCATGTTTAGATGATAGATAATACATGTTATTCGTCAGCGTAAGAATGGCGAGTTTACTGCGTAACACGGACAATCGCGACGCGCACAGTTTTACAACGAGGGCGGTTAAAAAGCTTCGCGTTAAGGCGTTCTGCGTTTACACCGTAGTGTAATTTTATAGGTGTGCAGAAGTATGAAGCAGAGATGGATGTAAGTATTACTCGATTTCGAGTATGACTAAATTTTTCGTTCATAGTCGAGTACAAAATGGTATCTAATAAATTACTGAAAAGAGACCATACGAAATCAAATAAAATAAAAGATTGCTGAAACAAAATTCAGCTTTGGACGACAAACGACTGAAAGACGGGTGAGAAAATGTTAGCTTTACTCTAAAGAGAACGAATACTGGCTGATAAGCTAATGCACCAAGCTAAGTCTAAATTAGAAAACATTTTTGCTGGTTATTTTATGGCTATGGCTATAGCCTCGCCCCTTATTACATGGGACTTAAAAAATAACCAGCGAAATTAAGGTGCACTATAATATAGGCGTGATGTAATGTTATATTGTTTTTGGCTAAATTAGAATATATTTTCTCACCTTACTACCAGTTGTTTATCAGTTGTTTAGGCTAAACATCTTTTAAACACCACATTTATGTATGGGTTTTGACGTAAGACTGACATTAGACACATGCCCCTTTATTCATAAACTTTGCTTAAAGGTAAGAGACGTTTAAATATCAGAAATGTATGGTTAAACAGTCGCTAATCATTACTTAACTTTAAGCAACGTTTATAAATAAACCCCATGATGAAAAAGTGTCTAAGTTTTTATTGATTTTTATTATAAGACCCTATTAAGTTTATTTATTTTCATTCTTGTTCACAACGCATCTTTTCAACATGCATCTTACAAATCGGTGTGAAGAGGTTCCATTTTAAAATTGAAAGTGACGTAAGTGCTGTTTTAGTGCGAAATCGGCGGGCAAAAGTCGTAAATCAAAGTTTTAGTGTCGAAATGTTGGGATGCGTTGGCCACTGGGGTGGCCAGCTTTAAACAATTTTTTTTTATAAAAAGGTGTAAGGAATAAGAAACAATATGACATTCGGCCAGTATTCGACTATTGTTCGGAGATGTATGATGTGTATGAAAAAGTATGCGTTACAATGTTGTGGGTAGATTTTAGGGAATCTAACACTTAAAGATCGCAAATAATTTATTTGTTGAATCACACTGAATTTTGGTACAATTTTAATTCAAAAGTGAAATAGCGAAATGTGGCTGTTCTGGAACACCTCTGCCTAACCCTTCGGTTTCCCCAAAGGGTTGATATTATGTTTAATTCAAGAAGCATCATCCTTCCAAAGAAGGATGGGACTACAATGTCACTGAATTGCAAATAACAAGGGGACCATACAATATTATCTTAATAATTTTTTTTATTGAAACATTGTTTCCATTTTTAGTTTAATTATTTATTTGGATGCTATGTTACAATTAAACATGGGTCACTGAGTAACTAATACAAAAAAAAAAAACTGCAATAACAACTAGTAAATTAATTTATTCGTTATTTTCAATAATTTATAGGATTATTTAAGATGCTACTGGTATAAATTTTTTAATGTATTTCGAGGACATTTGCAAAAATAACTTTAATGTAGCAATAAATTCAAATTCTGCCTAGTTTATGGCGTTCTTGAACAAGAACTACGACCCTGGAGAAATTTTATTGACTCTATTTTTACTTATTTTATTGATTAACAGCTTGAATATTCTTAAACGTTTTTTAGGTCATCTAGTTTTTTTTTATTATTGTTAACCACAATCAATTAGAATCAGTGGAAAGCTCTTGAATACATGTCGTCCCTGCATCATTTTGTCTTTAAAATAGGAAATGAGGAATTTAAAAAAATAGTTGTCAGAGGTTTTCTAACAATCACCACAAACACTAAAAGATACATAATTGTACACACATATCCATACTAATTTAATAAATGCGAAAATAACCTTTCTGACGACTCAACGGCTGAACGGATGTCTATGAAATTTGGCACGTAGGTAGACCATGACCTCATCAGACCATGTCCTGCATACGATACTTTTTATCCCGGTAGTACGGTCCCGTGGCATAAGTCCCGACCTCCACACGAATGAAGCTGAACGCAAAAGCTAGTCCTAAGTAAAAACAAGTGCCCTCCCACAAAATCCCTACATTTAAACCAAAGTACTCCACTATCTAAACGGTATTACTTACAGAGTTTTATCTGCGCAAGAGTAGGCTTGCACTAACAAAGTAACCATGTGATATTAAACCCAATTGATAGCCGACCCAGGTGGGCGACTAAAATCCAACAGACTAATAATAGTTTCGTAAAGGTTCGTACATAATGATGTTACTTGTACAGGGACTAATGTGACATAGGGAATTATAATGGTTGAATTTGGATATGATGTAATGTATTGAAATGTGAAGGATATTCGGTATATCCATGTGTCTATATATTTTTCAACCCTTCTGAGCTTGAATGGATATTGTATATTATTTTGGGAAGATTAGACTTATAATCTGTATGTCTGCTAATGCCATTAGGCTTAAGAAATTCAACTTGAATAATCATGAAAAATTATTAACAGCTGATTCAATGAAACCTGTCAATAATTTGATAGGATTGTTTTTCCGCTAGACCCATCGTCCAGGACGCTACTCATAAATAACTAATAAAATAAATAAATAACGTGTTACAAACTCAAATCACCAATGAGTAATCAGAATGTCGGGGACCATCTTGGGATACTGCTTGCTAAATAAACACTTCCACACAATAGGCATAAAGGACAGTCCTCTATGCAGGTCTTGCATGGAAGCTGAGGGAACCGATGCGCATAATGTGCTCTTTGAATGCACAGGCGTCACCCAGAATAGGACACAAACCCTTGGGGTACTCAGACCCTACACAGATGCTCTCAGCATACCAGGAGACATAATCAACTTCTGGAGGGAGGTGGGCTGGTTAGGATAGTCAGCGACGGCCGCCATGGCCCACGCACAATGGTCCACCTGAAGGACTAAGAGCTGAAACAAAAACTCTAAAGAAAAAGAAGAAGAATCAGAATTACACAGCACTAGTATTTAAATAGCTGCAGTTAGTATATGACAACGACGGTAGGATGGTCGTGGACGAAGGGCCTTAAATTCACGTAACAATCATCACGATATTTTGAAACCAGTTGTATAGATCAGAGAATTTAGTTTTCAGTTTGTTGTTACTATAGAAGTATGAGGAACAGGGTGTAAAGTTCACTCAAACCTCCATAGAAAAGGGAGGATCCTTCGACCAGACGGGTGTTGTGTCTGGTGGGCAAATGCCCGACGATTGATGTCGGGGCGTTGTATACATGTTAGTTGCGCTGTAAATTCTGCTTGCGCGATGCAGGATTTTGCGTGACGTCAGGTGACGCGTAGCTCGCATGTGGCGTTGTAGAAGCCGCTACATTACCAATGAAAACCTGAATCCCGATGGCCTCAGAACAGAACTTTGACGCAGGCGAATCGTAATCTACTCCTTACTTAGATGCAACTTGATTTTGTACCACAGCCTTATACGAAGCTTGCTCTATTAATTGTCATATTTACAACTTTCCTCCCTAGAATAAGTAACTGGAGATGAGGAATAGTGTTACTTGATTTTACACCCTTTCTCGGAAATTGAGGGGATTTTAATATAATGTTGCAAGAATTATGTAGCTAACACCGATGCTTTTGTTTATACTTAATAACTTGGGGGAATATTGCCCCATTCAATTAAAGTACGTAAGTACTGGCCCTATTTCCTGAACTTCCACACAGTGAGTTCTTTTTTGTAAACAAGCATTTTGGTAGAAATAAGACTGCCGTGCTTGTCAGCTTCTTAGCTGCTTCTAATAAAGTTACAGGCATTATAGTGTTCAGCCTCTTTGTTTACCATTTTTTTTTTGGTGGTGAATCATCAAATGACCTCTCCCGCTCTGGGCGGAGCGGAAGGGTGTGTCAGAATCTTACTGTCTAAAACTCACTCGTGTTCCTTCAGTTGCCTGTGCGCCAGTGCCAAGGTAACTCTTTCGAACAATCCACGACCCCGGCAGGGATCGGCCCTATCGGACCCCATCAATTATGGTGACATATCTTTGAGGCGCGCGTGGAACACGACGCGCTGTCGACCCGGGCCTGATCCTTACCGGACGGCGAGCTGCCCATTGCTCGCTGTCCGCAAGCCCGCGCCCACGGTGGCCGGGAGTCGGCGATCGAGTCCCGAAGCCCAGGGTGTCTCCTCCTGCGGCGACTAGGGGCATGAATGAGCGCGCAATGATTGCCTCTCCCGCACGCGCTCCGCCTCCTCCTTCGCGAGCATTACTGCTCCGCAGAAGGTGGTGACGGCTTCCCATTCCCTCTCGCTCCGTACCATGGCCTAAACCAGGGCCGGACGCGACAGATCACCGCCGCCGATCGCCGCCACGAGGACACGACGGTGCTCCGCCCAAGCAGGGCAGATCTCCACTGTAGGCTCCACGGTGTCCTCCGGTTGTTTACCATAATTAATGTTACATTGTTGTAGGTAATCTACTGTCTTCACTATGAGATATGATAAACACAGTTGGTGAAATGATTCTCTACTAGATTGGTACCCAAAGTTCGCGTGTACCTCTGCTTAAGAATCATCTATAAGAAGCGTTATGGTTCAACAAAGTTTTACAGCCTCGCCTTCGAAGAACATGACAATACAAGAACTCATTAAACAGTACCGCCACATATTAGACAACGACTAGAAACCTAGATACAAATGCACTTCAAATTCCAATACTGCATTTCTTCGCCACCCAATCCTACCGTCCCCTTTACAGCGTACAATGGAATGTAAAACACAAGACAATCGCTTGCCTCCCTAATGAGTGGTTAGGCACAAAAGGTGATAGCAGACGATTCATTTAGCCTGCGGTTACACGCGTGCAAATTCGTGCGGCAATATGCAACGCGTTCACATAATTAATGGCGGTTTCAGGTTTTCTATTGCAAATTGTAATGTTTTTGGATTAGTAGGGGAATTGAAGTGGGTCGGAATTGTGTGGTTTGTAGTAATGAATCGACAATATCTACTTGCGTAGGTTTCATAAAAGGTAACTTAGTTTTGCCACACAACAATGTGTCTCACGAAAGGAGACTAAATGATTTGGTAAGAACTTCGAAGCTATCTTCGAGACAGTTCGATCTGAGCGAGTCGGCAGCGGCATTTATCCATGACGATATTCTCCTTCGTGTTTTAATGGCAATCCAAATTATGTCGGTCCAGAATGACAATGACGATAGTTCTACTATAATTATTTCAAGTCCTAATGACTGCGGATGTTCAGCAGTTGATGTTAACAAGCAAACTTACGGATGATTAACGAAGGTATGTTGATTTAATAGAATTTCTATTGACAGTTAACTGAGTTACTAGTGGATATGGCTTGTTTCATGGTGGTTGACTTTCCGTCAATTGATTGGATAATGAATGGTAGACTTTCATCACGTAGCACCTTCTTCTACCTATAAGTATATTGCATAGTGCAGTCACCGACTTCGGAGTACTACGCATAGTTTGGTTTAGCAAGGTAAAGCCATGAGATACTTAGCTGTCAATTATTCTACTAATATTATATCCTATCCTACTAATATTATAAATGTAAAAGTATGTGAGGATGGATGGATCGATGTTTGTCACTCTTTCACGCAAAAACTGTTGAACGGATTTGGATAGAGTTTGGAACACAGATAATTTATAACCTGGATTTACACATAGGATACTATTCATCCCGGTAGTACGTTCCCGTGGGATAATTTCTGACCTCCACGAGGGCGAAGCCGCGGGCTAAAGCTAGTACTTTATATTTGTACGCTGATGATGCCATATTGTTTAGTGCTGATTCCTTAAGGAATGCAGAGGATAGAAAACCAGTTGTTTTTTGTAAAGTTAGATTGAAGCAGAACAAAATGAAGGTCTTGTCTCATTGGCAAAGGCGTTACAGTCGATTTAATCAAAACTACTTTAATTTAGATGAGAAAGATATTATGCAAAACCATGTAAATGTAAACGAATGCACAGAAATGCCTTCTAAAAGCACAATTTATTGCTCTGTATAGGTACTAAAACTACATACCATAGTGTAGGAGCGATTCATTTACTCTGCGGTCGGGAAATGCACGTAGAAATATGAGCACGATTATTATGCAATGCGTTTCCATAATTAATTGCATTTCACTGATCGTGTTATGAGTGCATAATATTCAGTACATTTAGATAGAACGGTGTTGATCTCAAAGAGAGGAATGGCACTGGTCATTGACATTGTAAAATGAAGACTAATTTTAGTGCATAACAAACGAAGAGCGATTTATTTCCAACCGTCTTCGTTTTGTCCTTCCGTTTTTAAACCTACTGCAGATTCATTGCAAGAAGAGGTCATGTTTAAATATAAACTCGTAAGCAGTGATGTAAAAGAGAAAGTGATAATTGTATGTTTATCATATTAAACACTTAACGTATGCATCGTCATCCGTTTTGGCGAGGCCTGTACGATGGATTACGTGTTCCTCGCTATATACAGTTGCGAATATTATCTTGTTAGTTTTATCGAACAAGAAGTAAAGTTCATACGATACAATTTTCGCAGCATACTGTCGTGTATCACCGCTGTCACGCGTCATCTCTGATTAACTTTTATCGACGAAAGACACCGGAGTAACGACGTGTCCCATACGGGAGAATCTTAAATCTGTAATCTCCACTTTTTGCATTCCCTCCCGCCTCGGGCGGCTATAACGACACAATAAACGTATTTTATACGCGCTCACACTTAACGTTTATATCGCCTTATAAGTAGATCGAGAAATAATAAAACTAAAGGAGAGCGAACATCAAGAAAGCAATAACATCATTATCATAGCGAGTCCGCCATCTCTTTCCAATAGGTTTCACCCCTCCCTTGGCCCCGCCCACCGCGTATCTCCTCTGTCACCTGTATATCTCGAAACATTACACATATGCAAAACTTTCGCGCTCGCATCTCGTCGCACACATACAGAGACAAGTCGCCTACACACTATACGAAATATGCAGCTGCAACTCTGCTGTGTGCACACTACGGTATAAATCTGCGAGATAAAAATTGTGCTATATTGCCTCACGAGTGTGTTGCCCGGACGTGGTATTCTTTTTTGTTCCGATAGCCTGTAGGCGTGCCTAGTAAGTTGTTTGCACCTCGAACAGTGGTCGATATTTCAGTCGTGTCATCGACGCGACATCTCTTATAAAATATTGGACTCGCGTCCATTCTTTATGCTGTTTGAAATTGTATTTGATATCAATACTTTTCTTAGAATCTTTGTCTTTGTTTGATATGAGGTCTTCATTAAAATTCCTGTGGACACTGAATTGCCTGAATATTATGTTAGTGAGAACAGCTGGCCTCGACTTACTTTTACGTAAGCATTAAAAATATAACTTATTTTGTAGTTTTTATTTTTATTGACATCTTGTACCACCCACAGCCAGTCTTTATTTAGTTGGGTAAAATTACTTTTATTAAATTATTTTACCCAAGTACAGCACAATCAGGTTTGTATTAATAGAACCAGATCTGCTGCTGTTAAAACGTCACCGTGAAAACTTAGTTGAAGTGTGCTGTCATACCACCTGACGCTAGGGATCGACACTATTGACAGCTTACTTCAAGCTTAAACTTCACCTAAGTTTTCACGGTGAGAGTTTTATAGAATACATCGGCATGTCTCACAGGCTAGAGTTCACCAGAGTCCGTACCTTTTTTTTTGTTTTCGGGGGGAAACCTTCAAAAGGCACCCGAACTCCGGTGAGGAAGGCCCGGGAGTGTGAGATTTTTAGAGGGAGTTCCGGTTCCTCTTAAAATCCCAATTCCGGAATCCCCCCTGTTCAACGCCTGTAGGGTACATCCCTGGGGAGACTGTAAAGGGGCCTCCCCTGAGCCTCGCTATGCACGGCAGCACGTGACCACTGTGCCACCGTCTTCCCTGGGGTCACTCGGTGGGCGGACAGAGACCCCACTCTGTGAGCCCACGACCCCCCAAAGGCCCAACTACCTTAACTGGTAAGGGGGTTTACCAGAGTCCGTACCTGCACTCTAAAGGTACGATTTTGATTGTCTACTGCTGTCTTCGATTTAGGATGCCATTGCTCTACACTTACTGTCTCCATTTGAAAATTTGTCAAAAATAAAAACAAAAATATTTTATTTCACATAAAACTACATGGGCACTTATGAAACGTCAGAACCTAGGTGCACGGTTCCAATTGATCGTTTCCTTTATAGAAGAGCCGGTAGGAAACTCCACGGTTACTCTTTTAAAAATCATTGGCTTTTACAATTTTAATAGTGTGGGAGGTCAGTGTAGGCCTGTCAACAATTACCAGGTACTTAACAAAATAGAAAATAGTCTACAAATTTAAAGTCCATAAGTTAGGCCTACATCGTTCTCTGAGCTGAGTCTGATTCTAAGGCTGGACTTTATGACAGGTACCATAGAACCATATAACATTAACTTGTAACCAACTCTTAATACTTACAGGAACCTTAAAAACATACAAGAATTAAAAGAATTCATAACGCACAACTCCAAAATACAGTTATTAATCAACATGCTACCAGAGCACACAATTTTTCGTCCCATACAATTTTGTTCGACTATTAAATGATGAACGATTTCAGAGCGCCGGCGATAATTATTCGCATTGTATATGAAACAGTTAGTACTCTATAATTACCGGACAGGCTGATTCGACGTATTGTTCAAATGACGACCATCATGTAGGAACGTAAAATATGATTCGTGTCAAAGCAATTATGTGTTCTGTTATTATATAGTTTCGATGAATGGACTACAGTTACTTATAATATATATAGTGTTAGTAATATATGTATTTTGTTTTGTTTCTGGTTTGGTGACAGTTCAAATAGTACGTTTTTTTGTTGGTGAATAGAATCTTGGACTGCCATGGAATTTTATCTACTATGAAAATTTCATAGGCCTTCTCATTTCAAACCGTTTAGTCCAAAATGTCTGTTTATCAGGTGTGTCTAAGAACATTTAGGAAACTATAGGTATAAAAGGGATTCTGGTTTCATCTGTTGGGACATGGTTAGGAAGTAGGTACCTATGTAGTAACGTAAACAGCCATTAGGCCAAACATTGTTTACGAGCTCATAGATTAGTAGGTAAAGTACTTCACCAAGGACGATCGTATGAAGAATTAAATAAGGCCCATTAGAACTGAGTTGTAAACATGCGTCAGTCATCTTTAATATAATAATAATTGGTATGTGTGACAATTTACATAAGTATCTAGATTGTTCCTTCAGATGTGACAATTATATTGGTCACTGTAAATACAATTATGTTGTGCAATTATGTGCCCATTTGATTAGAAAAATGACAATATATGCAATAAAGACACGGTCACCCTGGGTTCTACTCTTCACGTATGATTTTAAGATTGTTATAAACTGGTGCAGCATTCTAACCTCTGAGGACCAGCACCCCACACACACACACACACACACACACTTTCCATCACAATTTCACATACACAGTTGAATTGACAAAATTAATGGCATGCAGGATTGTGAGTGTGTGACGCTATTATACCGTCGATTACCAATCCGTTTGCCTACATTAGTGATTATGACGTTAAAACGACGATGTTGCCAACATGTTTTGACTACAATAGCTCAAGATTATTTGGTTGCACGCTGCATGTTCATAGAGAGGTCGTTGAACAAAACGAATCTGCTGATTCTACTGACGGTGCACCACACCGATGCTTTCCATCAGACATCCAAGAGTTCCTTCACCTGTTCTTAGGATGGCTACCGTGTGGTTTAAGTCTTTAGAAGTACGACATAACCTTCCACCTTTCTAGACAATCCTAGACTACTGACGGTACGCTTAAATCCAATAGTCACTTCATGTACCACATGATAATAAAAATAAATGCTTCTTCTACATAGAATATTGATTTTTGAACCCCAACCTCAGAGGAAAAAGCCGCAAATCGGTAATATAAAACAGTGTACTAACAAAAAAATCGTTAAATCTTTATAATCATGAATCAATTATTAATATTTTACGATCAAAAATCCGCAAACGAGAACATTATTGGTTTTGCCTTCATAAGCGATCGTTTGATCATGAACGGTTCTATGAAAATATATATTTTTCGTTACTTTTCATATTTTAATTTAACATTAAATTGACTGCCTCAGACTTATTGAGAAAGGACTAGTACCTAATATCGTTGACCTCGTAGTAAACATAGAAAGTCATTGTGATAATTCTTGGGGTAGGCGTATGTTCGGCAGTAGACCTAATTTGACTGATATGATAAGCGAATAATTCAAATATTTTCAATGGAATTATTCAAACTTTTCAGTCATAGTGTAGAATATGGATCCATTGGGGCAAATTCCTTGTGATTATTACAGGAACCCAAGCTTTAGATCTGAACAACTTTACGAAGATTACTTACTAGTGAAATCTATATAGTTGTTTATTTAATTTGGAGCACTCTCAAACAACTTCATAAATAATAGCACCTTCTGTTATTTATGAAGTTGTATTTTGTCAGACCGAGAGGGTTTTTCCACAGTCCTCTTGTGCCAAATTCTGTAGGACTAAGAATTTTAAACCAAACTAAATATGCGGATCGACTTGCCTACAAATTATTTTTACTCCTATTGACAGAAGTACTGACTTCATTATGTCATTACTTCCTCACTCCAGAAGGTTATCACACCTAAAAAACCACAGCATTCACAAACATGATTCATTTTTTCACCCGTTAATTACAGTAGAACAGCAATTGCGTGCGTGTGTAATTTTACGTTGTAATATTGTAATAATTACTATGTTTTAGATGAAACTGTAGCGCACAGTTGCCTTACGTCCGCTTACCGTTCCTACAATTAAACATTTTAATCACTGTTGTAAAGATGAGGACTGTTTATAAATAATGTGACATTCATTTGTTTGGTCTAAAAGGTTATCGAAAAAATGAAGTTTCATTAAACTAAGTCTTTATACGATTTTAGTTTTCTACTACTACTTTCTATCTACCACCAAAGGAGCATCTTCCTGCAGGGTGTAACCTTTCGTGGTCCACTTGGAAGTCCCTGATCCGTCTCCGGACACAAGTGGGAAGATGTAACTCTAACCTGGAAAAGTGGGGCTGGCTCGATGGAACGGCAGCTGGATGTGGATGTGGAGCTGTGTCGCAAACTATGCTCCACATTCTATCTTGCCCTCTGTGTCCCAAAACTTGCAGTCAAAGTGACCTCTGCGCTGCCACCAATGACGCCGTGGAAGTGGCGAAGTTTAGGCCAACAAAATTTGAGAAAAGTCGTGCCAGTGACACGAAGAAGAAGAAGAAATTTTCTGCGTTATCATACGAATAATAACGATATTCCTCTTGTAATAATGGCTTTATTTTAAAGACCCATGGTTGCCTTTGACAACTATTTCTAAATTTGGAAGTGGTGATGCTGTCGAAAAGGTAACGATAATTAATTACCTTTCAAACATTTTCAAGGTAGCTCACCTGAGCTGTTGCACCTCTAACAGATACATTAAAAACAAAAAATTGTTTCTCATACAATTGTTCTACAGCACAAAATTGAGGCAGCCCCCAGTAAGTTATAAGGATACTTTTGGTGGGGTTATCTCGCAACTTCCCATGGGTTACTTACTATCTACAATGTTGAGACATAATTAAAAAACAAAAAGAAAAGAAAAAGTTTAGGTTCTAGGATGTTACAACATTGTTTTAGCATGTTCAGGTATTTGTAGTGTTTGTGTGTGTGTGTATGTGTGTGTGGGGGTGTGGATGTGCGGGGTGTGTGGGACATGGGTACATGCACATTGAAACCTAAGAATAGGCAGTGATGTTAAAAATCCTAACAACCTTTTTTAAATTCGCATAGAATCTGTAACTCCATAAACCATATTTTCAATTAATTTCAGTATGTATACTGAAAGTGGTGTATACAAGGACTTGTGTGTTTGAACCGTCGGGGTCGCACTCAATCCGCCTTAAGCTTTTCTTGACCTTGACCGACGCAACGTAATCGGGTCAGTGGATACACTGCAACTTTTTCGTTACCTCGTCTAAGTTCCAAATTTGAAAAAAAATTAAAAACTTACATCACTTAGCGTAACGCCTGTATTTCCCCGAAGGGTTAGGTAGAAGTATACCTATAGGACACCCACATTTCGCCAGTTATGTTTAAGTTATGTGTAAATAGGGGGCGAGTCTACTGTCATCAACCGGGCACAAATCCTGTAATCACAGTTTTTTGTTTTTCGAACAATCTGCGCCTTAACACATTTAAATAAACCCGCCGTGTCGAGCTTAGTTTAAATACGCGAGCACTAATTACTAAACATTGCTTGAGGACAATTTATTTCCCATTAGCTTCAACCTTCGGATTTCGGTCGCCCACCTCAATATAATGACGATTATTTTAATTTTGCTAACAACACTTTAATTACTGACTTAAAGGTCGTGTTGGTAAAATGAAGCCTACTATTATAAATGTTCCTGCTGGTGGTTTTAGCACGTTCGTTTGGCTGTTTAATGTTTGAGAGGTTCAATGACCGATCGTTGTTTTGTTTTTTGATACCGGTAGGTAATTGGTGATTCGGGCTGGTGTCCGCAACTCTACGTCAAAGTGCAAAAGAGTAACGGTGGAGTTTCTTGCCCATTCTTCTCCATAAGAAACTACCTTTTGAATGGGCGACTAGAATCAATTCTATTTCAATGTAAATGTTAACGTTGAAAAGTGCCATTTATGTGCCTATTTGAAACAAATGCTTTGACTTGACTCGTGCGTATTTTGCGTACGGTTTTTGATACCGATATAGAATATGATATTTCGATTAGTTTTTTTGTTGATTTAAGTACTTATTAGTATACTCGGAATACCTTATCTACTTCAATTAATTGACAACTTTTAAATCAGCTACCTACTTTCCGTTTCGTCACTTTCCGGATTCGCCACTAATACAAAATACCTAAGTAAAAAAAATGGCGTTTCGTAACTATTTTGATTTTCATGCATTCAGTCTCGCAAGGTGAAATAAATGAGTGTTAATAACATTATAGGCTCACTGGGTAATGTTAATAGAACATGCGTTAACCCTATCATTTATCTAATCCCGTAACCTGGATTTCGATCGAGACTTTATTCCATTTGAACTGGATAAATAATTTTCTTTGATTAGACTAACTAACGCATAGATTGTGTATGAGTGGTTGTAGTAGCCCACCATCTGACGCGCTTCCTATTTGATTATTCATGTTCGCGGTGTCGAAAGTTCTACGGGTTAACAACGGTAATTAAAATGGTGGTTGGTACTAACTACTTTAACCTTGAATTATAATATAATTTCAACTATATTTCAGTACAGGGCAAAACCCTCTAGCACTCAAGTCATAAATACGTCATTAGTTTTTATAATCCATTAAATAAAAGTATAAATAGGAAAAGTGAAAGCGATCAATTTTGTAATTTATGAAATATGGACCTATGATACAAATTTAAAACTTAATTAATCAACGATATCCAAAAATACTAGAATGAAGTAATTTTGTATATCTTACATTAACATAATAGAACGCGTGTATTCCGCAAAGGGTTAGGCAGAGGTGTACCTATAGTACACCGACATTTCGCCAGTTATGTTATGTTATTTTATTTTACAGGTGTATAAATGTGGATTTATGATCCTGTAAAATAGTAAGGTAGTTGTACCTGGCAATAATTTTTCCTTTCACGGATATGAGGTGTAGATGATATAGATGTAGATATATTAAAGACTCATTGATTTTGTCTTGGCAAGTACTATAACGGGGACATTCAATGAAAGGCGTATTTAAATTGTAATAAGCACAAAAAAAAAAAATCTTGAACTCATATTGCTCACTTTTCAGTTTTGCTACTCATTTTATATGCTACTCATTTTACAGTTACTTATTTTACTCATTTTACAGTTACTCATTTTACAGTTAATCATTTTACAGTTACTCATTTTACAGTTACTCATTTTACAGTTACTCATTTTACTCATTTTACAGTTACTCATGCTACTCGTTTTACAAATTTTTCTTTTATGGATATGAGGTGTAAATGTGATTGGGCCACCAAGAAACCTAGCTGTGCTTAAATTGGGCCAGTGGCTACCTACTGGTCAATTTTAATCTGCATGTTATGATAGTAAAGACCCATTGATTTTGTTTTGAAAAGTGCTGTAACA
Source organism: Dryobotodes eremita (assembly GCA_917490735.1). Taxonomy (NCBI): domain Eukaryota; kingdom Metazoa; phylum Arthropoda; class Insecta; order Lepidoptera; family Noctuidae; genus Dryobotodes; species Dryobotodes eremita. The sequence goes on from OU823261.1 coordinate 9,803,046, forward strand.
GGGTCGTTCAATGAAAGGCGCATTTATACTGAAATAAAAAATTAAAATAAACTAATACTCATGCTACTCATTTTATGTCATGACACGCTCTGTCAGCTCTCCAAACAGATCCTCTATTCTTTTCTATCTTCTAAGACCCACTTGCTCCGCCAATCACTTAACACGTTTATCGCTAAACGAGTTTAAAACATAATTCTGTTTCTATCAAATGTTTGAAGATGACAGAGACAGAAAGATGTTTTAAACTCGTTTAGCGCTAAACGTGTTTAGTGATTGGCGGTGCAAGTGGGCCTAAATATGAAACAGTGTTTATCTCTTTAAACATTCCATCAACTTATAAAATATTCGTCGAGGTCTGTTATCAAAGGCAACCAGACAAAACCTCTACAGTACCATAGCCCAAGGTGAAGTCCAGGGTCGGATGATGGAGCCGGAAGGTGACCATAGGAACTTCTTAACTAAACAAGATAACCCCATCGTGTTTGGGCTCGTTAGATCTGTCTTGACAAGTACTTTACAAGTAATGGTGACAGGACAGATAAAATTTGTGTATAGCTACAAAATTAGTGTCAAAAAAAAAAATAAGTAGAAGGCTTTCATTCACATCTTACTACACAAAATGAGTCATAAACATTTCGCCAAGCTCATTCTTTCCGACAAACGTACCACATATGGAACAAATTCCCCTCTAAAACTTCGATTTTTCGAGCCAAAAGCGGAATTATCTCGACCCAAAGGTCTAAAGAGGTCATCGACAGTCGGACCACCGCTTAATTACCTGTACGTTACGTTCGCGACCCTATTAATCCGCAATTACGGAATTAGGGACGGAGGAAGAAATAACTCTGGGACTTTCGATGCCTCACTATTGGTAACGTTTATCTTAATTTTATTAAGGTTACTCGTTAAGCTGGTAATGAGAACAACGTACATATTACTTTTACTTTTTTATCTGGGTTTAAACTGCCCCGTTGGTCTCGTGGTTGGAAACGCGACTGCTGAGCGTGGGATCCTGGGTTCGATTCTCAGGCCGGGTAAAGTGTTATTGGGTTTTTTCATTAGGAATTTATTAGTAACAGCCCGAAGTTTTGAAATTGGCGGTGTGATACCCCCGTGCCTCGGAAAGCACGTAAAGCCATTGGTCCTGCGCCTGATCTCTCTCTGGTCGTGTCGGATTGCAGACCCATCGGACTATGAAAGTGAGGGAAGAGAGAGTGCACCTGTGTCTGCGCACACACTTCTGCACCATAATATGTCCCGGCCGGAGGCTAGTTTCCAATGAGATTGGCCGCCATGGCCAAAATACGGCCTGGAGGACTATATGTTGGTTTAGAATGTTTATAATATTGATGAACGGTGTTATAAGAGTTGTTATAGTTTTGGACGCTAACATATGTACAGTCGACCGTGCGTCAACGCATTTTGACCTTTAGCTGGCCAAACGTATTATGGAGTTTCAATAGAATAAAAGGCCAGTATATATACTGTTTTTTTATGACTGACATGGAACTGTTCTGTACTGCATTTACTTTGTTCTTCCTTAATCATAGTAAAAGATTATACCTTAATTCACTATTATTATTTGCCTAATTTATTACCTTAATACCTACTAAGTAAATATTTTTTTTTAAATACGCACCACGTGAAACAATATTGCGTATTAAATCATTAACCACGAATTGAAAAAGCAACATCAAAGATGTGCACTTAACTTAATGCCAATTTCACCAATGAAACTGAACGCGATCAGCTCGTCTAAACTGCGTTCAAGAGCTGTCAACGTTAATATTCCACAACAGTGATGGCACTGACAGCTCTTGAACGCGGGTTAGATGTGCTGATCGCGTTCAGTTTCATTGGTGATATCCGCCCTTAAACGTTAAGGCCAATACACATGAGTCTTTTGCACCGCTCGATTCCCCACAATCGCCACAATCCGCTTTGTCTAACAACAGTCGCTAAGTCCATTCATTGTGTCTATGAGATGAGTGGCCGTCGTTAGAGACTTAGCTGGCCAGATAAGGGCTTAGTACAAAAGATATCAGTGTAATCATTTATACAAGTGCACATTAGAAAAGCTTGTGTGTTAGGTTGATTGAGGAATTTATTTGTTAGATTTACTTTTCAGTGTTTTTCGTGAAAAGTGATGTTTTAAATTTTCTTCAATTTGTATTCAATATAAGTTCTCCAAATATATATAACTTGTTACGAGTGCTACAAGGATATTTTGGCGCCTGAATAACATTGACAGGGAGACATTTTTTGTAAAAAAATGTTAAATTGTGTCACAGAAATAGTGATAAGCAAGATGGCGGCGTTAGTTCCAGATTTGGCCACGCGCCAAACTTACTTTGTAGCGTTGTACTGACTTAACGATAGTGTCAAATGTCACTTTTTCTTAAACCTACCTATTGCCTGTCTTTCTTTACAACAATTAAACTTACTTAAGCTTTTAAGTTTCCTAATAAATTGAAGCAGTCTCAATAAAAATAGAAAATGATAATTCCTTTTTCCGGCCCCTGAAAGACTTTTGCAAGATTAAACATGACACTTCTTAAGCCCAATTTGCTCGGCTTTTGACCGGCCGATTCCCCACGCAATCGGCATTGTCTATCCGTAGTAGTTTCAATTCGCCCGTCCATTGTGTCGCCAAGAGATGAGTGGATGTCGTTAGACACTGCGAGATAAGGACAAGTACAAAGGAGGTTGCTGTAATCGCCATGTGCGCATTTCGCGAAAACGGTATTGTGTGAACCGATCTTAAGAAGAAAAATGGTAGGATTTTTTGTGACGAGATTAATTTTTATTAAGTGGAAGTTTTATTTTCAGTTTTATCATATTTGTAATAGACAAATTTTACGTCATAATTAATTTAATAAACTCAAATTACACCATAACCATCATGTTCTCTGTCACAAAGTGAAATCGTCAAATACAACTAAAAATAAAGTACTTTACCAGACATAAGACACCCGAGTACATCATCAATTTGACAGAAAACATCTCAGTGAACATCGATTTGAAAAAAAGAATATTCCTATCAAAGTAAATATATTGTACTTATAAAGCAATGAACATGAGGGTTTAAGGGTGCCCATATGGCGGAGGCGTCGTGTAATCGGATACATAGTCCGATTGGTAATTGTATCTAAATCGATGGCATTAGTTCCCGAACAGTACCGTCGAAGGATCGACGAGACACATTCATCGATGCTATGGAGACATTCATTAGACACACGCGCACTGACACTGAGTTTACACACACATGTAAGTGTTATGAGCGTATGAAAGGCGATGCAGATGTCAGAACATTGTGAAAGTGACAATGATATCTAGAATATCATTTGAAGAGCATAATTTGTTGTTGGACTTCGATTTTATATATGTCAACTGTTGGGGTGTTAAAATAATGTTTAAATCTAAACATGGTCCAGCACGCTAACTGCGTAACACACTATCTATCTGTCACAATCTGAACCATTTTGAAGCCTATTGCTAATCCATTGCTTCATATGTTCGAAAAACTTGTCTGCTCAACAACGTAAATAACGCAATGGATGTTGTTGAACTGTCAAAATGAAACCCATTCCTACTGTTAGTGTGTTACGCAACTACCCCGCTGGTACAAATAATTCTCACAGAACATGTAAGACACATCTAGCAAGCCATGACCTTCTTTCTAACATCCTTGCAGCCCATACTTCAAGCGAGTAATCAAGAAATATTCTTCTTAATCAACCCCACCCACTGCGGCGGGGGTCGATTCTACCAACAAAGGAATTGATTAAGCAACTATACCGCGATATTACCCGTCTGTATTATTCTACTATAATAAAGAGGGCTCGGTTACCGTGGTACTTAATGAGAGAAAACTCGATTAGAATTCGTATTAATCTTGTAATAACTTGGGAAGGAAAGTTGGTTGATTGGACCCCGATAGTATTAAGTTTTTGTATGATACTTGACGCAAGGGTTGGTGATGAATGACAACGTAATTATGATCAATAAATATACAGGGTTATTGGTTATATGTCAGCACTTCAATAAGGGGATGTAGGAGAGGTCATTTGCAACAAAATGACTCCTGATGACCCCTATGCAAAGGTCAACCATTTTCGAGTAATTTGACATTTTATATTTTTTTAGCAGTACACAACTTTGAAAATTTATTAAAAAAAGAAAAAACAATGCAAGTTTTTTGTTTAAATATTATTATCTGCTTCTACTTCAATACATAATAATCAACCATAAAATGACAATTTTCTTTAATAATTTTACAAATCGTTACAATTTTCTGTCATTTAAGCAGGTTATTTGACTAAAATAGTAGATTACTGCAAAAAAACACGGAAGCACTTTATCTGCAGAACATTCCAAAAATATGTACAACTTCTCATCTATCCAACGAGATACAATAAGATACCAGATATCTTCAAAAAATATTAAATGTCAAATTACTCGAAAATTGTTGACATTTGCATAGGGGTTATTACGGGTCATTCGGTTGCAAATGACCTCTCCTATATCCCCTTAACGGATTGCCGACATATAACCAATAACCCGGTATAGGTATACTTGCAGTAGACCACAATGATCCAATCACCTTGTTCTCGAATTTTGTATCGTAACGTTTGACATAACGAGGTTTATTCATAAACATTGCTTAAAGTTGATGATTAGCGACTATTTAACCATACATTTTTGACGTTTGAACGTCTCTTAACTTTAACCAACGTTTATAAATGAACTCCTACATGTCACGATGTAGCATAAGGCTGTGCACACACCTGAGCTAAGGCTTCAAATAACCTTTGTATGAAACAATGATGGTGTGACTGTCTGTCAACTATTCCTAATTAAGAACAAAATATTATATTTGTTTTAAAACTTTCCCACGATTTCGGGACTCTTAGAGACACATTGAATCTCTATTTTATGATCTGTTAGTTTGACATGTTACCCTAATTAATAACAAAACACTTATTTCCTTGTAATTGTATAATCGGTGGCACTTATGCCAGCCATTAGTCGAAGGGCAATATTTGACGTCAGTTAGGATGCAATAATTCAACTATTTCTAAAGAAAGAAGGCGATTATTGACATCTGGCCGCCTTAAGTTGATATCTAAACGAACCCTTAAAACAATGGAGGAATTCTACAAAAACATATTCTGCGAACTTGCTAGAATTTGGGTTTATGTTACAAAAAAACAGGAGGCTTTTGTAGTGATGGGGATGTTAGAAGATGGAAAGAAACGAATGGTATGGCAGTCGACTTAGGACCCCGAGAAGTGATAGACACGATAGGCTAGGCTAGTTCAGTTAGGAGATTTGGTGAATGTGAAAAGGCGATGTCTGAGTGGCCTCTCGTGAGAGCGATTAATATCAAATAAGTTAAATATGATTGGGTTGAGCCCAGATTAACCTAATCTAGTATTTTAGCAGTGTGTGTGTGTTTGTTGGTGCGACTGGAAGACTGGTCTTGCATTATGATAATTATCCTGGGCTGATGGAGTTAGTAGTTAATTGGTTCTTATAACTTATCAGATAGAGACTGTTGCTGGGGAGTTTGTTGCACCACTTCTTCTCCCCAGCTCAAACACTAGGAAGTGATGAAGGGTGGGCGCCTTGGGACTGTCTATAGACCTTCAAGAGAGTTGATCTACAACTCTATTAATTAACAATTCTTGAGTTTTGATTCTCTAACCTTATCTTGTACCTAACTCTTGAATTTTGTATTCTTTGGCTCCGACCAATAATCAGGGCTTTAAAAGAGATTATCCAAAACTCTATTAAATGATTCTTGAGTTTCGATTCTCCACTCTATTATCTAGTAATTCTAGAATGTTGTATTCTTTATCTCAGACCAATAATTTCGGTCAGACTGACATGAACCCGTGTCTTGCAGTTATGCTTGTTGTGCAAAAAGTGACATTCCAGGGGATTGGGGGACCACATCTATTTCATATCCAGTCTAAGGACAGCTAGGGACCATGTCTCCAAAAGAGCATGATGCCGACGAATGCCGCTGGAACTGGCCGCCCCGTTGCTAGACAAGGACGGTCGCACGGTTACCGCAGGGAAAGCCGCTTCGTCACAATTATCAGTTCGAAAGAACTGCTAGGGACCATGTCTCCATAAGAGCATGATGCTGACGCAATGTCGCTGAGAAGCTACTTGCGTCACTTTATGGAACTGTTGCTCTGAGTCCACCGAGTGTAGATGTGAGGTATCGTGTGAGTTACGACTGACCAAATACCTGTTACGCTAGCGTATGGGTTACTTACAAATTTAAATAACAATATACTTAGCATCCCTCTATTATTTACAATTCTAAAACCACATTCAATGTATTTTCATAATTATGAATTCCTAAGTCTTATTTACTATTAGTTTCAATCCTTTCCTTGCCTCATTAATTGGGACAAGGCATCGGACTTCTTTCTATTTGGGAATTCATTTAATCTCAATCGGTGGGAGAGTGTCCAGTCTGGAGACGAGCTCTACAGGGCCGTACGGCGGTGGAGTGCTAAATACTAATATTAGCATAATTAGGAAAAACGAAAATTTTATCAGTCTGGGGTCCGCGGGGTACAGTCACAATGGCAAGCACCTTTGCAGTAAAACTGCTTGGTATGGCAGAAAAGAAAATGCGTGAGTGTCGTGGAACACTCGGTTGGAACGAAGTTCCTTTCCGTAGTTTTTTAGGCAATTTGTTAATTGATTGGCTATAAAAAAAATGTTGTGATCTAAAAATTTTTGATTAAAAATAAATTATACTCATAAAAAAAATACCTGTGCAGCCGGGTGCGAACTTACTGGCTGCCTTGAACCAATAAGCGCGCACCTATGACTGGGCACAGCCAATAGCAACCACGCTATGTGCCCATCAGGCTATTCCAAAAACTATTTTATCACACAACAGACTTAACCGTTTTGAATCTAGTCTACGCTCTGGCTAAGACTAGGCGAAAGTACCACCTCCGCTCCGCCTTTCTTAGCACATAGATGACTTTTATAACTTGCATGCATTTACACCTTATAGTTTATGTAGTAAGTAAATCATTAGTTTATAGTTTACAACTATAGCCTATTAATTGTCAACTTTTAGTGTCGTAAACGCTTACCGAAGGAGTTGTTTAAGTATAAAACAGTTTTTTTTTTTATTAAAACACAGACTCCTTGTTAGCTACCGTCAAACGGGGTGAATAAGGACGCAGGGGTGAATCGAGACAAAACTTTAAAAGGGATTTTAACATTGAAATAATATAGTTTGTTGCCAAAAAGGACTCTAATGTGTTTACTGTATTATAATAATTAACGATTAAGTGCCCTCGTTGGCAACAAACTATATTATTTCAATGTTAAAAGCCTTTTTAAAGTTTCATCCCGATTCACCTCTGCATCCCTATTGACCCCGTTTGACGGTACTTGATTAAATCAGGTAGAAAATAGGTAGCTTTAGGATTCAAAATACTAAATTACTCATTCCACAATTCACTTTAAATAAAACATTTAAAAAACTGTCAACAATTTATAAGATCACATTCAGTTCAGAACTCATTTTCGCCCCTTTTAGTGTTTTTTTTTTGAGTACTTAGGGTATGCCAATTGCCTATTTATTTTCTCAAGGTTTCAATCTATCTCTATACGAAACTTCATTAAAATCTTTTCAGTAGTTTAGCAGTGAAAACTTATCAAACAGACACTTCAACATTTATTCCACCACTAGATTTTGACCGCGGCTTTGCCCGCGTTGTGGATGGAAATTATCCCATGGGAACGAACTACCGGTAGTTAAAAGTATTAAGATCGAGACTTGGGTTAGAACATAGTAGTAGTAGACCATGCTCTACCTATTTGCAAAGTTTCATCGAAATCCGTTAGGCGTTCAGGCGAGAAAAGGTAACAGGGGGCGTACACCCTTTATCACGGAGTCCGTAGTTTCGGCCGTCGAACGGGTGTTTCCCACTCCTTTTCACTTACGGACATAACATTAGTCCGGGGCCTGAACTAAAAATTAATGTCAAAACTATTTGACAGTTGTCAAAAAATCGAAAATGGAGATGATTCGAAAATGTTAATTAATCGGGAGTAGTAAAGGGTTCACTTCAATATATCGAACTACTTTCGGAACGGGCCCGTATCTTCGTTGACGGACTTAGAGAGTACGACCCCAGACACAAAGCTACTTTCGCATTTATATAGAAAGAAAATACCTACGCTTATTCCGTTTTTTCGTTTGTCCGTTTATATCGATAGCATAGAACACATATTACCTATTAGATAAAAGATACTCAATAACAATAAACAACGGACAACAACAGTGTTAAGTACCCATACAATATAGACACTTCATTACTTACATAGGAAATATTAATTAGATAAAGGCGGTACAGGCAGTGGCGACAGTTATTGCCTCACTGTCTAAGCATACGGCTATAAGTTTTGTATATCTATGGTAGATAAACGTTTGCTTGTAATTAGTGGAATTTGAACTTATACAAGTTGGTGTGGTGTGTTTATTATTTGATGTTTTTAAGTTTCCGTACCCAAAGGGTGCCAACGGAACCCTATTGCTAAGCTTCCGCTGTCCGTCTGTCCGTCTGTCTGGCTGTCAGTGGGCTGTATCTCATGAACCGTAATAGGTAGACAGTTGAAATTTTCACAGAGTGTGTATTTCTATTGCCGTTATTACGACATAAAATTGAAATAAAATAAAGTAAAAAATTAAAGGAGACATAAAAGAAACGTGTTTTCTTTCGGCATGTTTTGTCTTGTGGTACGGAACCTTTCGTGTGCGAGTCCGACTTGCACTTGGCCGGTATTTTAATTAATAATAGAAATTGATTAATAATAAATGTTATTAATAGTAAATTCTTCCCCAGGGGAAGAAGGCGTGAGATTATGTATGTATGTATGTATGTAATAGAACTTTTTAACCGACTTCAAAAAGCAGAAGGTAATCAATTCGATTTATTTTTTTGTATGTCCAAAATATTGCTGTCCAGCGATATTTTCGCCAATTTTTACGGATTTTGATGATTCTTTTTTGAGTTTTTTTTTGTAATTACATTATGCCAGTATTTTCCGAAGGGTAGAGGGTCAGTGGGTTGTCTTTGAGACAGAGGTGTGTATCACACCCAGTATTTCGAGAGTCATGTTATATGATTCTGGGGAATTATATAAAATTATTATATTATTCATTATTATTTCTGGCCGGGGCTACTATTGAAATCATTCCCGATCTGGGGATTGAACTTAGGACTACTCGTTCAGCAGTCTCGCTAGTTCACTCAGTTTTATAGGTACTTTTGTTATAGGTGCCCGGTTGATAGAAATAGACTCGCGCCCCAATGTGGGTGTACTATAGGTATACCTCTGCCTAACCCCTCGGGGAAAACAGGCACGATGTTCTGTATGTTATGTTGTGTAACTGATCCAATTGAATTATTGTTAGAGTCCGTTCACAGATTTTTTACCTCTGAGTTTGCATCACTATCAAATTCACAATGATCTTTAATATTGTTGCAATAAGGTTTCTATTGGGTTGTTGCCATTGACAAGTCTGTTAAATTCACAATGATCTTTATTATCGTTACAATAAGGTTGCTATTGGGTTGCTGCTGTCAGAGGTAAAATTCCTGTGAATGGACAGTAAATTAAGGAAAAATTATCATTTTATGATAAGCCCTAATTGTTCCCACTTTAGGTCTTTTTTCTCGTCTTGTAACTATCATATTTCTGTTTATACAGAGTGTCCCGTAAATAACGGAAGGTTTCTCTAGCAGAATACAGTTATTTAAATGCTGTCGCTGTAAATGATAACAATTTTAGGTATAATTTTTGTTAAACATTTCTAAATACTACTACTAATTTAATAAGATACCATTTTTGTAAACAAAGTTGGTTTTATTTGCCTTAGAAAAAAAATGTTGAATTGCAAAGTTTTTATTTACCATGAAAAGACAAAATTGAAAAAAAAATTCAAACTTAAGTTGGAAATCAGGTGAGCTGTCTACCAGTTATGTTTGATCAATTATTATTTACAGGACACCCTGTATTTTGCAGTAGTTCAAACAAACTAATTGATTAAATTTAATTATACTAATAATCAGCTGTTTTTCATCTCACATTTGAAGCAAGATTTGCTCAGGGGAAAACTGGTTACTTTGCCAGTACGTCTATGTTTATAAATTAGATAAACGTTTCTCGGTAATTATAATTAGTGTGTTCGTTTGACCTTACACAGTATGTATTTAATTAAACGTTATAATGATTAATGTTTTTTTTTGTGGAATTATAATTTTGATGTGTGACTTGCAAACTTGTGTTAAGTAGATATAGGTACCTACTAAGATAACAAACTATTTTTGGTAGGTAACTTCTAATAGAGAGAATCCCAGGAGTTTAAAAAGATATTTTCTGTATAGGTAGGTCTGCAAACAGTATGATTTTTCAAAAGTGACTAGGTACTTGTATTTTTTGGGATCATGTTTTATAATAATATTTTTTTATTTGAATAAAAAAAATATATAAAAATGTATTTGAATAAATAAAAAATAAATATATAATAATAATTAATAATAAATTAATAATTTATTATTTATTTTAATTTATAAAAATCATTTTTATTAGAATGCTGTCTAGCGAAAAGGGGATCGTGACTAAATAATAACAGCAGCACGGATCGATATTCGAGGTTAAGCAATGCTTCCCGAGGTCGGTCCTTGGATGGGTGACCATCCATTACATACCGAGCCCCCTCTGTGTCTCGGAAAACATGTTAAGCTTTGGTCGAGGCTGTCATTTGTACGTCTTTGATAGTTTTTACGGGTCGTCAGAAGCCCGAAAGTCTGACAACCAATCTACCAAGTGATATCGTATTACCCAGTAACTGGGTTGCGTAAGCCAGATAGGCAGTCGCACCATGTAAAATACTGGTAATCAGCTGCATCCGGTTAGAGTTGAAGCCAGAGGCAGATGATGACTGTCCAACCAAAAGTTTTTAAACGATGACATGCCCGAAAATTTAAAAAAAATGCGTTGTATAAACCCTAATCTTACCTCTTATTTCGACATCCATCAAAAAAACCAATCAATACCACCACATATTTTTTTACAAAACTAAAACTTTTCCCAACATACGCACACACACACACACACAAACTCTCACTCATTGTCACAACATCTGTTACATCGTCATAAAACTAACCTAACTTCGCTAATTAAGTTAGCGAACGATACCGACCAACTTTACAGAGGCATTAACAGAACGCGCTAAGTAGTCTAAGTTAGCCTGAAAGTTACGGTGTTATCTAAATGAGACCATCTTTCGTTATATAAGCTAAGTTAATTAAGAAGTGGTAGATGAGAGCGGGCGCCGGCGGGAGGTAGCGGTGTGGTAAGTAGGGTGTAAGTTGTTTTGTTGTGGTTCGACGTGTGACAGACTGATTGACAGGTATTGTTTTGCACTTCGTTTCTTGACAATTTTCTCTAGATACATACCTTTATAAATTCATTTCAAAATTGTGCTTGCACGTTACTATTTTTTTATGTGTATGTGTATTTTGATTATAAGATCCATTTTCCTGTTAGTGTTGCCGGCTGATTAATTTATTTAATCACGTGGAGTAGGTCGTTAAGCCATACCTAATCAAATTATGTATAATTATTATAACACTGATGTGTAATTAATTATTGAGTGTTTTTTTATGTTTTGCTTATACCGATAAATAGCAATTATAAAAATAGCCTTAATTATTCTGACATAAAAACTTAATACTCAACATTCATCATTATTAATTCATTACAACACACATTATTTATACTATGTTAATTAACGCTAACCTTAGTACAAAAGTTATTGTTGATAAAAAATTACAATGAAATAACGTGTTCATAAAACAGTTACTTACAATGTTGCTTCATAGGACGCTAAACTAAGTGTCGACAGCTGTATGTGTGTGTGGGGGAAACTACGCGAGTATAGATGTGTGTGTGCAATGGATTAGTCTTATAATAAAAGTTTTTGTAACAGATGTCAGATATTAAACAAGGCTTCATATTAATAGCCCCGAGACGCGACCGAGGAAAATATATAAAAAGTTAGCAAATTAGGTTCGTTCACAATAATTTGTTGTTGTTGGCCTTTGTGTCTCATTTGGCTTGATTTGTTTGTTCGCTCGATTTAAGAGGGCGGAATCCATTACAGGAATATACTAATTTAGTTGTTATAAATACCCGTATATCATATTAAGATTTTCGTTGGCTTAAAATTTTGGCAAGTAATTTAAGAATTGATGTCTCATCAATAATAAAAACATAAAAAAAAACAAGTAAAGTAAAGTAACAAAAACTAAATAAAAACACGAGTAAAAGTAATTAAAACGCTACAAACATTTGCTACGCGGAGTTGCTACGACGCTACGCCCGTAGCACGTAAGTAAATAAGGCGGGATACACACGGAACTAATTTGTCCCGCAATCTGTCAACACCCCCGCTTCCTGTATGACATAGCTAATTACTTATGTAAACTGTCCCTTGATCGTTTGCAGGGAGCCTACGAGTGTCACCACAAACATAATCTGTGATCTGTGTTGTTCGAGATTATGTCAGTGTTGACTGAAGTGACAGTCGAGATATTCAGCGGAATTATGATTAGAAATATCAAATGATACTTTAGTAATGCCTACGTCGTAGGCACGGATCTATACCCATTGGTTGTCTTTCAGTTTTGTACCGTTTTCTTTGTAGTCTATGGTATCGAATTCACAACACATTATGTCGTTTTTAGGGTTCCGTAGCCAAAGGGTAAAACGGGACCCTATTACTAAGACTCCGCTGTCCGTCCGTCTGTCGGTCCGTCTGTCACCAGGCTGTGTCTCATGAACCGTGATAGTTAGACAGTTTTCACAGATGATGTATTCTGTTGCCGCTATAACAACAAATACTAAAAAACAGAACAAAATAAATATTTAAGGGGGCTCCCATACAATAGACACGATATTTTTTGCCATTTTTATAGATAATGGTACAGAACCCTTCGTGCGCGAGTCCGACTCGCACTTGGCCGGTTTTTTATGTATTTTTGTTTTAGAACTATGCCTAACTTGGATTTTGTATCTTGGGAGAGTGCTACCTCATTGTTAATCCTGAAAGTTTCCCAAATGTGTTGGACGTTACCTAACCAGGGAGTCTACTCCCTTAACACGATATCCGTAGTTTCGGCCGAAGTTACGGGCGTTACATTCTCCGTATCACTTACGGATATAAGACTATACGATGCTCGAATTAAAAATGAATGACAACACCACTTGACAGTTGTCTTTACTCCCGACGTGTTATTGCTTGTCCGAAAAAGTTAATTAATCAGCGGGGTAATTACGTAAAACACTAACAGTAGGAATGGGTTTCATTTTGACAGTTCAACAACATTCATTGCGTTATTTACGTTGTTGAGAAGACGATTTTTTCGAACATATGAAGCAATGGATTGGCAATAGGCTTCAAAGTGATTTAGATTGTGATAAATAATGTGTTACGTAATTAGGGTGTAGGAGTAGGGTTCATTCCAAAGTATCGAACCACTTTCTTACGGGCCCGTTTCTTCGTCGACGTACTTATAGAATAGGCCCCTTGATACGTGAGTCGAACGGACCGAATACCACATGAATTCAATCCAATTATTTAAACATAAAACATAGTGTGAATCCTTAATCGTTATTGAGAATACTTTACTCACTAACAACTATACTTTTAAGCGAGCGAACCCGGTCAACCTTAAGATTCTTCACCGCAGACATCATTAAGCAAGTACCAGATGACTCTAAGGGGGTAAGCACACCATATAATTACAGAAAGGGTATAATTTTTACAAAATTATGTCACATCGTACTTCCTTGAATTATCAACGAAATTGGACGAGTAATTTAACCCGTTTTTACTCATCTGTTGTTTCGAAACAACTGTTGTCGGGAATTAGTGTTGACGCGTATAGGGTTAATTGATTTTGTTGTAACAGCAGGTTGTTTTCAAATTTGTGGTGGCTATTTGAGGGTTTATTTTATAGGTTTTATAATGAGGTAGCGGTTTAAATGCCTTGTGACTTTATATGAAAACTTTGCAATCTTCATTTTTAGTCAAAATTAATTTTAGTAAGTACATCAATTTGCACACAGGAAATATAAAAATGACTTTTCTTTAATATTATTTCACTTGACATCATAATATGGTCTTGTACGAGTAAAGGGCAGGCCTTGATGGCCAAAAATGTATTACACTTTTGATTAATCTAAATGTTGCCTTATAAACGCTGGCTGATTAGAACCATCCACCAACTTACATTATCCAACACAAGAAAGAATTGTCACTTTTAAAACTAACAACACATTTTATTACACAAACTTTATCTTAACTCAACTAACAACAATTAAATTAAACCACAATCTAGATGCGAGATGACGAAACTAATTTACGTCACCAAATTTTTTCAATATACTTTTCTTGGTAAATCGCGCTTTTTAACCGACTTCAAAAAAGGAGGAGGTTCTATATTTTCATCATTTATGGACCGATTTTGAAAATTAATGTTTCATTTAGTAGAGGAAACTCGCGCGGTGGTCCTCTATGAATTTTATTAAGTTTACTTTGGTAGTTTTTGAGTTAGCTTCAATAATACGTATTTAATCCACTTTGTGTATGCTGATGATGTTATCAAACTTCCTGTTTGCTGTGTACACAGCAAGTAGTGGTATACGAATTTGTTTGGGTGGGGTAGGAAAACACCACAAAAGTAAAAAATAAGAACATTTTTACAAAAAAAAAAACTGTATATACATACTTTTTTCACTCGCTTTTTATCTCGACATAATGAAATATGCTTTACCAACTCAACTTTAATTAAGTCGCCATGTATCGACGATACTTTAATAACTCTAATTTAATTAGAAAGAATTCTCACTTTTAAAAATAACAACAGATTTATACCAACTTTATCTTAACCCAACTCACACCAATTAAATTCAACCACAATCTAGATTCTGAGATGACGAAACTAATTTTCGTCACCAACTTTTTTCAATATACCTTCCTTGGTTAATCGCGCTTTTTTCACTCGCTTTTTATCCCGACATAATTAAAGTTGCGTTGGTAGGTGTAAAAACTTGGAGGTAACGACATTTTAATTGTGTGACTGATTATTACTGGGCGTCGTCTGGCTGTGTCGTGTACATCATCCTGCTATTACGAATAATTGCATTACGCTTCGTTACGAAGGGAAAAAAGCAAAGAAGTTTAATTGACACGTTGCTTTCTTTGTTTGCGCCTAGCACTTGTTTGGTTCACACGGCTGTGTATCGGTTTTGGGTTTTTAGTGAGGTGTTGTTGGGTACAACTAAAAGTTGTTGTTTAATAAATGTTGTTAATCGAAAATGTCAACTAAAATTATTATTATTTATGACAGGTTTGGATGGGTTTTGAAACAAATTAATGATTAATGGAGCCTGTTTAATTAAATTATTGTATAAATTTTATTCAGGGAGTTAATTATTTATTTTTTCATAGATTTATTTATTATAGGAATTAGTCTGAGATGCCTCTCAGACTAACTCCTTTCCAAGAAACATTATTGAAAACGGAATAATTGAAAGTCGTTGTAATTGCAGTATATACCTGTGGTGTCAAGTGCTGGTAAAATATATGTTGCGGTCGATCTAATGGAATGCAAAGAAAAGTTCATACAAATACAGTTTCAGTATATTAAGCCAACAATACTCACAGCAATGCTGTAAAATTAAAAAAAAATCCTATTCAAACCCACGATACAGATTAATCTATCCAAAAGTTTCTTTCTTAAGCAAAAAAAAATGTCAAACGAAATAACATAATAGCATCACCACATACAAAATAAACGGAACACTTCGTGATTTCATTGTGAGCAAAAAAGAAATTTAATCATGAGAAACAATAATAACGACTTCTAAGAAATTAGACTGAGTAAGTACAGGAGCCACGCAACTTAAGCTTACTTGTTATTTTTTGAATACTGTCCTTAATCCACAATTAAAACTGTACCCAAACATTCTCTAAATAAAGTTGATTTTAGGCCAACGTGTGTGAATGATTTCACTATTGTTAAGGCTGTATGACTATCAATTATGTCCATAGTGTATATGAGAGAGTGCATTGTGATCGAACAGTAGCTTTCATTCCGATTGAAAATTAAAGAACCGATATAATTTGAGATGAGACTAGTGATGGGACTGTGTGTTTATAATTTTATTATTAAATCTTATTATTATTAAAAGCCTGTGATGTCTCACTGCACGGCAATGGCCTTCCGATATTCTCTTTTAACTTCTCTTATTTAAAGCTGCTAAAAATAAATATAATAAAAAGACTATACCAAGAACAATGAGAAAATACAGCATATTCTATGAAGTATGAGAAAAAGAAATTAATCATTTAGAAGGAGAAATTAAATCCTTACGAAAGGATATCCTGTTCTAAAAAAATAAGAAAAATTACAAATTCTTTTCCATTTCAATGACTTGAGAATAAAAAAGATTTCAAAGTTGCTAATTACAAAACTCTCTTTAGTTACATAAATAAGAAAACCTATAACAGTAATACACAGACTGCTTAAAAGTAGAGCGATTGAGCTCTAAAAAAGACTTTCAATGACCGAAGATAATATTCGATACCCAATCGATTCACCACAACTATCTCGATACCTCGATAGTACCTCATCACTACCGGTGGGCATTAACACGTCACTCTAGAGATGATAATAGCCCAGGAGCTGTGCCCCAGTTAATTGCTTTAATAACTTCCTGTGTCAAAATAACAAAAGAGCGATGCGGTATTAACAAAACGGGTAATGACGCTGCCGTGGTAGACAACTCCCGGACTATGTTCATATTGTGATACGTGGACTTTGAAATGTATTAGATATTTTTTTTGTAATTATGTTTTTTGTTACTGGTAATTAATTACGTTCTATTTTAATAACCTTTAGTAGTTTTGAGTGATCTACACTACTTTTTGTGTTCTGAAAGGTGATAACAATTTTTTAAATTCCTTAATAACATCACGCCTTGTTCCCCAAAGGGTTGTGCAGAGGTGTACCTCTAGTACACCCACATGTCGTCAGTTATGTTTAAGTAACAAGGGACGAGTCTATTGCCATCAACCGGGCACACATCCAGGCTCCGGGCAGCTACTGAGAAATTCCAAATAAAAAACCCAATAACACTTTGCCCGACCTGGGAATCGAAACCCAAAACCTCATCCTCAGCAATAGCGCTAGCGACTACTAGATCAAAAAAAAAAAATAGGTTCATTGATCTGACAGTTACTAAATCTTTGGGGATTACACGCATAATGTATTCCAACAATGAACAATGTTTGATTTGGCTATGATTCTTTTGATCCCACACTAGTCTACAAAACTGACAATGCTCTGTCTCTTACTAGGCCATCAAAACAGTCGAAATAGAGACAATTTGAAATAAGAACAGTTCGAATAAGGTTCGTCCAAGTAGGTAGGTATAGCTCGTCCAGTTTAAAACTGTACTGCTTGTTGCATACACATTTCAAATGTTTGTATAGAAATGTTTGTGGAGGGCATGCAGTTTTAAATTGGACGATCTTTACTTAATGTTGCCGAAGTTAAACATAAACAACACAACATAGAAGTATTTGCTTCTATAATATAGCTGACAGCTACATTTAAACGTCTTTCATTATTTTCTCTCTCTTTCATTAAAAGAAATCTATATTTTCTGAAGGGGCCAAAAAAGTCCTCTTTTATACTTCCACTGCTGTTGAGTCTTCTAATCCGAACACGGAACACCATCTACAATTAAATTGGAATCATTACCGTACCCACCTACTTACATGGCAACAAATAATAAATAATTGCGCACTAAATAAATATCCGTGTACATTATACAAGTTATTAACTAAATCAATGTACTGTTAGAAAGTTTTTGTATGTAACGGTTTATTTCAATTATAATGTTGTCATTACTTTGGTTCATGGGAGCTGACCTTTACGGTAGTCGTAGCAGACGATCACAGAATTTAAAATCTTGACACACAAGATAAACATTACGCCTGTAATCCTCTATGGGTACGGCAGAGGTGTACCTATAGCACACACACATTTCGCCAGTTATGTTCAAGTCCCATGTAATAGAGGGCGAGCCCATTGCCATCAAACGGGCACAAATCCAGACTCCGGGCTGGTACTGAGAAATCCCAGATAGAAAAACCCAATAACCCTTTGCACGGCCCGGGAATCGAACCCAGGACCTCTTGCTCAGTCTACGCTTGCAACCACTAGACCAATGAGGCAGAAAAACTTGTGTGAAAATTAAAATTAATGAATGGTTACTATAATTATTCAGTCATTGACTTCTGACATAATTATTGCACCAAATTATAAAAGCAAAGTGTGTATCCTCCAGGCCCTGCAGTCCCGACATAGATACCGACAAAAATCGGTCTTTAAGTCTAATCGATGTCAAATTTCTTTAATAGATTTTCAACCTTATTTTTTGGAAATAAAGTTGAAAATCTATTAAAGGAATTTGACATCGATACGACTTAGCGAACGATTTTTGTCGCTGTCTAATGTCGAGACTGCAGGGGCAGGTTGACTTATTAACGACTAGCTTTTGCTCGCGGCTTCGCCCGCGTGGATGTCGGAATTTATCCAACAATACCATGCTACCGCGACAAAAAAGTAGCCCATGTCCTTTCCCCAGATGCCATCTATCTCCTTGCCTAATTTTATCGAAATCCGTTCAGTGGTTTATGCGTAAAAAGGTAACATACAGACAAAGTTACTTTCAAATTTATAATATTAGTATGAATCAGACAAAACTACTTACAGAAAAACAGACACCACTACCATTTAAGACAGAAAAATTTAATGGGAGAATTAGGTACCTAACTTAAAAAAAGTCAGAAAGGTGTGGTCATATTATTTAAGAGTGAGGTACAGACCATCAAACTGAACAACTTTCTCCATGGGATCAACATCGTAATTGCGATAAAATAATTAGCTGTCCCATATAATTATTTGGTTCGAGTGGGTATTGAAGTTTTGTATGGGACAATTGATTATATTTTTGGGACTACGATGTTGGTCCTAAGAAGAAAGTTGTTCAGTTTGATGGTTTGCACCTCACCCTTAAATAATATGACCACACATTTCTGATACAAGCGTGTATCAGAAATGTGTGGTCTAACATATTTAAGGATGACTTGACTAGACTTGATACCTATCCTATACAGCGGTATAGGGTATCGGTTCTCGTATTTTAAGTAATGCCCCCAATGTACCCACTACCTACCATTTGAAATACGAGTAAGTTACTTTTGTTTTATAACTCAAACCAGGATATTATTAATTTTGCTTCAATAAATCAAACATAATTACATACACAATATACAATGTTGCTAATTACTAATTAAAATCTAAGAAACAAATCGCCGTTAAACAAAAACACAATAATAATTAATATCATTTTTTACAACAGTTATAAACTTATAACATAATGACGTCATATATTATTATTACAATATTATCTTTTGCCCGCAGATTCGCCCGCGTAGAGGTCGGACATTATCCCGCGACAACGTACGATCGGGATAAAAAGTATTCAATGTTTCAATCCAGGTTATAAACTATCTGTGTGCAAAATTTGATCTAAATCCGTTCATCCATTAAGAAGAATAAGAATATTTATTTTTTATATATTTTTATTTTATTTGCAAGTATACGAGTACAATAAGTTGACAAATATGCAAAGTAAGTTCCGGCGTATTCTACCTTTCTGGTGTGCAAATCTTAATAAGCGGGCTGTTAGTAAAATAGTACTTTAACATAAAAACTATAAAGAAAAGAACTACAAAAACAAAAATCTATCTTTTATAAAAATCAGAATCCGTTTTTGCGTGATTGAGTAACAAACATCCAAACATACAAACTTTCACATTTATAATATTAGTGGGATTGCAACGGCCTGACCCTACATGTATAATGTACATATTAACCAAAGGAAATAATTCGCTTGGCCCAAATAACAAGCGAAAAGCGATAATTATTGTTATTGTTAAAAGCTCGTAAAACAGTATCAAAGAGAATCCATCTTTGATCTGTTTCGTAAGTGTTAGAGATGAAGCAAGTGTGTTAGAATAACTATATGTAATTTATTTTACGAATAAATTAAAAGAAACGCAATGAATTTTCATAATTTTTTTATTTTTGTCATAATCATGCGTAGGTGAAATTAAATTATCAGTAGATCCCATTTAGAAAGATATACAGTAAATGATTGTGCAAATGGCATATAACGTTGTCTGAGAAATATAATTTTCATAATTTATATCTTGATTATACGAAGATTGAGTGCAAATTAGATATTTTTTGGGATAGCAATTTTTTTGCTGAAGCCGTCTTATAAATGTAAACATGTAGCCGTTATGTGCGTCATGTGTTTCTCTTATAATCCAGATTTCACTAATGAGTTATCT
This sequence comes from Dryobotodes eremita, assembly GCA_917490735.1. Taxonomy (NCBI): domain Eukaryota; kingdom Metazoa; phylum Arthropoda; class Insecta; order Lepidoptera; family Noctuidae; genus Dryobotodes; species Dryobotodes eremita. The sequence goes on from OU823261.1 coordinate 9,823,591, forward strand.
AGCGGTAACAAATTACTCATATCCGCTTAGTCAGAGTTGATTAACGCTTCCATTTTTAAAGAATCCAGAAGGATAGTCCCTTTACATCATTTGAATCGATGCTGTTTATGAGTAGGTATATGTTAGAAAGAAAAGAAAATATGTTTATTTGCGATAAAACATGACGCAAAAAAAAAACACAAACGCAAAAAAGAATAAGTTGGCGGAAAATATGCATCCCATCCACGCAAAACGGCCAGTGATCAGCATAAAGGCTCCCACAGACCGGCGTGACGCGACAGCGCTACGCACAGGCGCCGCTCATCGCGCGACACGCGGTGTCTTTGTGTCGGGCGTCGCGTCGCGGCACTGTGTATGAGCCTTAATCCTGTGACCCTATGCGAGACAGAGCCGCTAGTATGTGACTAATACCTATTTAGTCTTTCAGAAAAATAGGGCTGTACTCGTATATTGTGGTTTCTTAAGTAATGGATTAATCTGAAATTAAAACGTGCAACGTTTTATATAATATTGTTACTACAGTTTGTAAGTGTCCGTCAACGTTTTATTCAAGAATTACCTAGACTTAAATTGATTGCTTAAAATATACTTAATTCTATTAACATTGCTCTGTATTGCTGAAACTTAAACTTATTTTGTCGAATTTTATTCACTTTCTCTCGAAAACCTTACTGGCTTCAAAGATGTTACAGTGAAATCTTTCTTGTCATCAACCCATAACTTGGCCCCATAGCCGCAAGGAAGGAAGGGCTCGTCAGTCCAGGAGCCACAATTGAGAAGGGCTCCGCGTCACGGGACGCTGGCTGACGTTGGCCGACGTTGGCCGACGATGGCCGACGCCGCATTTATAATTATCGCTTCCTCCTCAACTTGATACGGCGATTTGACTAACACGCGTGCTGTTTTGACTTATTCATATGTTTTTAATAAGTATATTTTAAAGCAGGAATATGTATGATGGTCGTTGAATAAAAATAATTATTAGCTATTGCATAGCTTTTATCGCGGGCTTTGAGCGCGGCGACCGAATCAAGAAATTCCGTAACGAAATTAAAACCTAACACCCCCCACTCCGCCTACCATGTAGCTCGGCCGAGAATTCGCTTAACGTGTATGTATATGGTACGACTGTACTTGAATTAATATCTAAGAAAAAAACATACTGCATAAATAAAAAATAAATAAATAATTACAATTGCATAAGTTGATAAAAAATGCTATGCAATAGCTTTACCGCGGCAGTCCCCGAGTGCCACACGTGTTTTGTTTTTATATTATATTATATATATAATGAATATATATTGTGTATATAATAATATTTACCATAATTTTTTATATATTTTATCATTTGTTTGATGAAATTTGCAGTGTCCTTACAGGTTACATGTCTTATTACTGTGTCATGAAATATTAATGCATGCTTACTAACCAGTGTTTTTATGTTAGCAAATATATAAATAAACTAAACTAATAATTTGCTAGGAAGTGGCGTACAGACATTACGATTAACTTCTTATATTTCCTCGTGTTAATGAAGTGGTGATTCCTTTCGGTTTATTAATTTGAAAGCTTGAACCCAGAAGTCTCGCTCTCTATTGAATTAAAAAAAAAACAGAATAATTCACAAAATGGATAAATCATCAATTAAAAGTACTTACGTATCTACTAAAAACTAAAGGATTACTACTAAAGGTTCCTTCCTAAAGGTTTTGGTATCATTTTGTAAATCTGTCTGCATGAACAGTGTAAGTTGTCACAAAGCAAAATAGAGAAACCTCAGCAACTGTATTAGTTGCTAATTTTCAAGCGTTAATTCTAAGAGTCGACTAATTAACAGACGTAGCTAAGTAATTAGCAGTAAGTGACCGCTAATCAGTAGAAAATTCCTCCAGAGACTCGTTGTTTACTTAGTACATGCTGGGTTTCTTTATAACAGACTGCTGTGGTCGTCTTTTTTTGTATTTTATTTGACCTTATATAAATTCCAGCTTCATTGCACTTTGACATTACTTGGGAGTCAGGGGTCCCGAACCTTTGGAAGGCGTACGAGGGGCCGAAGCCAACTCGCAGAGGCCTGTTAGGCGTTTTGAATGAAATGAGGCACCAACAGACGGTTATCCCTGTGTGCATTATGCAAGTGCACCCAAGGACAACCCCCGGTTGGTGTAGGGCTATTGCAGAACATGGAAACAAAACACAGAAGGCTATGGGCATGGGTGGCTATAGTGGATAACCTTGAACTATGGAAGAACTATGTCCCCTGCCTGACCAATGTTATATAATATACACGGATAAAATGGTAGGGGGTGACTTGCACACTCAATAATGGACCCCTGGACACTGTTGCTAGCACATAGTGACGTAGCGATAAGGGGGCAACATATCGTGAGGTGCTTGAGGAGTAGAGAAGTATTCCAGGGCTATCACGAAAATCCTAGCGCCCGGAAGATGGTCAAGATCCCTACCAGCGTCTTACTGGAATACTTACTCCGAGCATGTTTGCTCTTGCGAATCTCCGCTTAAGCCGGTCAATTAAGATAAAAAAGAGGTGGGGAGCTCTGTTCCTTGTCAGTGTTCACTCCAGTCCTAAAGATGAGAAACAAGACTTTTTCCAGGAGATACGGTGCGTGGGGTCACTAATGCCCAACAGCTCGCCACATGCTGCCCTGCGGGTTCATGCAGTTTATTGTTAACATCCTCAATTGGTATTATTATTTGCTCTAAACTTTTTTCAAACTAAGGTAGTCATTTTCTCTAATATATTTTTGAATCCTCTATCTTTCGAATCTTCTATCTTTTGAATCCTCTATTTTTCGAATCCTCTATCTTTCGAATCCCCGATCTTTCGAATCCTCTATCTTTCTCTATATTTTGCATCCAGTCAAGCTGTTTCACTTTCGATTGTCACTCATGTCCTTCTGTTTTGACTATGGTTCTTATCGTTTCTTCATGAGCAGATAAAACTATTGTTTCAAACATTGGTCGAATATTTGTTATACTTCCCAAGGCTACTAGTGCTAAATAATGAACAATTAATACTAAAGCACCAAAGGCCACCCTAAATTCTATTGTGGAAATGAAATGTTTCATATTTCATTTCCTTACCATAAATTGCGCAGTTGTACAAATCTTTGTCCTTATTGACCTTCAATTTATAAAGCAAACATACCATAGCTATCTATTAATATCTACACTATAAAATAATTACACCGGTGTTACCGTATGCCTTTTTAATCTCATACCTACTATATCAACACAAAATAATATAAGATCAGAAGTCCCACGAGGACATGTCACACGAAATACGGACCAGTGCAGCCAACGAAATGCTAGCTTTTCACGATTTGTTTGTTTGTAGTACCTAAAACATTTCTTGTGCCATAATGCTGAAATTCGAAAAATAATTAGTTCTGTACGTCATTCAAGCATCTGTAACAAAATTGCAATAGCTTACCTACTACCATTGGAGACGGACGAGTTACCGCACAACTGACCCCATAACCGTTTTAATCTCAACATCATTGTTTGAAGTGGAATTGCTCCGCTTACCTTCCCTATATAAGGTAAGTACTACAATGTCTATAACCCTTCAACGCAGCACGTGCTGTGACCTCGATCCATTGAGCTGATGAAAGCCCTTAATTACCTTTGTCTACACACGTGTTTAGCAAAGGAAACATGAATAAAGATGGCGGCCAAGCAATTGTTGCATCCTTTTTGAAAAGGAATTATTTAGTGCGTAATAATTTGTTTTGTGTTGGTATGTCCAAATATTTGGTTTTGTTTATCTTGCAAATGGGAAGCAAAGATTTATTGATGAATATTCTTCATCAAATAAATCATTGCTTCCCTGGTAGTTTGATTATTACAATTGGATAAAGTCGTTCTTTACTCGTTCGTATGTATATAAATAAAAATGAAATGCTGTTCGTTGGTAAGCGTATCACTTGAGAACGGCTTGGCTGATTTGGCTAATTTTTGTTGTAAAATGTTCATAATAGTCCGAATTAGGTTTTTAGAGACAGACAAATTGTAAAAGTTTCCCGTTTTTTTTTACAAATTCGGGATTAACTGAACGTCCTTTTTTCTATGGGATTTTGTATGAACTATTTAAATTTGGACTGGGCAACGACTGTCAAGTCAGCTGGTTGACATCGAAAATCAATGACAATAAACTGGTAAGTATTAGAGTTTTGATAAAGGTTTCATTATTATTGACAGCTGTTTTTGTCTATGGTCCTTCATTGTGTAGTTACTAATCGTCCACTGCGCCTTTAAGAAATTCTGGCGATCTTTACACAACATATTATTAATTACTATAACATCATTGTATTAAGCAAGTACTTACCTATCTACTACAACTTGGCAAGTAAAAATACTCAGGATCGGAGCGTACCTGCAAAAAATTACTCTTTTTTAATTCAGTTCTATAAAGTCGTCAAAGTAGAGAAATCAAGAAATTACAGACCAAGAATGAAAACATTAAATTATAAACGGACTATAAGTCATTATTATAGTACATTAAACACTACTAACACAATTTATGTCCATACGTGCATATAAGTAATTTATCTTTGTATGAAAGTAACAATTAACTTAAACCGACAATCATAAGGGACTGTTCAAGTAATTGTAGATTCTTCGTGATGACATACGTACTATTGTACCACAATATGTGCTAATTGCATATAACAAGAAAACCGTTGCATGGATGCTATCTACTTATGTTTCATTATAACTTAACAGACACTTAACGCCAATTATATCTGACAACCTTACTTATACTGCTCACGGTATCAACACATTCGAATTTGAACTTTATTACTCGATCTTAAGGTTCTTGATTGTGGATTATTAGTTAGCTGTATAGTATATGTAAGTTTTGAAGACGCTAGAGAAAGGGGAAGGCGTATTTCTTGATAGATTACAATAGAATTTTAATGTATGCTACTATGAGTGGGTAATGCTTTTATAATTTGTTTGTTTTATTGTCTACTTTGCATTTTATTGGTTTTAATTGGAGCCATTTGTATTCTCAGATTGGTTTAGGGTTCTGTGTAAGCGAAAGTGAATTTTGATTTCGCTTTTAAAGCTCGTTTTCTGGGTAAACGTAGCAGTAATTTTATTTCTAAATCAGCCGATTTGTTCTGAAAAAATCTGACCGTGAAAACCAAGGTCCAGTGAGCTTGAAGTGAACTGTGAATAGTGTTAATCCCTAGCACTGACAAGTACATTTCGCGCAAAACTTTAAGAGCTCTCGGAAGTTGCAGCGAGTGGCTGTGCAGTATGCATATTATAGGTGTCCGAGGGAACTCTCTCACTCTCACTCAATTGTACCATGCGCGGTTTCGTTCTTGGGCCTACGTTCAGAGGGCTCATAAAGTTTTGCGCGAACTGTATCTCTCTAACATCAGGTGGAATGACAGCTCTCTTCAAGTGACGAGTGAGTTCACCGTGAAAATTTAGGTGAAGTTTACTTCACCTAAGTTTTCACCGTTGAGATTTTTACAGAATCGACTGGCTAATGTATGACAGAATTACTCATATTTACCTTGATCTTTTAATATTGTTAAATTGAGGAAGTTTATACCAATATTACTTATGCGGAACCATTTTAGAATGATATGCATTTCGTACCTGACAGTCACTTTCTATGGCACAAGCTGTTTCAATGGTATATTGAATTAAATTAAAAGGCCATTGTTATTCCGAAATGATTAAGTGTAATAAACTAAACGATTTGATTATTGATAAACGATCTGAGCAATTAAATTTAGATTAGATTAACGTTTTGATAAACACATTTTTAAATTGATGTCGATTTTAAAAAGATGAGAACAGACAGAAAAAAAAATCGTTTAAATAATTATAGTTTTTAGACCAAGACAACTTGTATGAACTTTTTTTTAACCAAAAAAAGGACTGCAGTACTTTGTTCCATAGATTTATTTCCCTACTAACGCTACTTCTGAGCATGAGGACCTGGGTTCGATTCTCAGGTCGGGCAAAGTGTTATTGAGATTTTCCATCTGGAATTTCTCAGTAGCAGCCCGGAGTCTGGATTTGTGCCTGATTGATGGCAATAGGCTTGCCTCCTATTACATGGGACTTAAACATAACTGGCGAAGTGTGTACTATAGGTACACCTCTGCTTAACCCATAGAAGATTACAGGCGTGATGTTATATTCATTCCCTAAAAATATGAAACAATTACCAACTTAAAAAGATACTGATTATCATTGCATAAACTTATCCACCAATGAATCACACTCCACACTATAAATTAACGACATCACCTGACAAAGAGTAAGGAAATGAACAGTTTATTAAAACTCACGCAGTTGAAGACTTGTCGGACCTCTCAGAAGGCTTAATTGTGGCTTTACATCGACTACAAAACGGCTAATTGTAGCTCCAAGTGCTTATTGTGAGAGTTTGTTTCGTTGAAGATAGGGGGTAAATGGAAGTAGCAAAGGTTTTGTCTTTTCGTCTCTTTAAACTGGTGCATAGTTTGTATTTATCGCAGGGGCAGGGAACACCTAAAGAGCGAAGAGAAGAGATCAGAAGAACATGAATACGTTAAAAGAGGTGAGGCATGTGTAATGTGCGTTTTGTTTGTGCAGAATAAACTACTTTTCTTTCTTTTTTTTTCTTTCTGTACATAAACATTGAATTGCTGAAAAAAAGACTTTCAAAGTCGTAAAGAAATGTTCTTGCCGCAAAATTACGATTGAACATCAGGGAACACTTAAAAGAAGTTCACTGTCTTGAAATTGTCTTGTGGCTTGTGCTATTGTCTAAGACTAGAAGACTAGACCCGAAACTTAGTAAATTTCTTCTTAAATCATACATTTGCTTGGCAAAAAGCCGCAAAATATACATAACTACGAATAACTCCCAGTTAAATCTACCCCAAAAACAAAGATTATACGTTCAAGACTACGGGTGTCACTTCTAGTCTGTTATATCCCTGTCCCCCGTTGTACTGGGTACCTGTGAATTCGTACCTTCCGGCGAAATGTGTGTGAGACCGCAACGAGGTATGGCTGCAGCGAAAATTAACAATTTGCATTGACTCTAGTAATTAAATGGGCTGATTTGGCCTCGGGCTTGATTTTGTACTGGTTAATAAGGAATTAATGTCTTTCGTTTTGTAATATGTGTTAAGGTTCTCGCTGACAGGCGCGACGCGACAGTGTTGCGCGACCCTTATAGAACAATTTCCATGAAGTTTTCATAGAAATTGTTCTACTAGAGTAGCGTTGCGCTGTCGCGTCGCGCGTTAAGCCTTTGTTGTGAATAAAATAAACGCTTCAAACGAACTGAAAGAGAGACAAATGATGCATTGTTTTTGTTAATATCAATTGTATCAGATCAAATATTTACGTAGGAAATGGCAAAATTTTAAAAAGCGCACGTTGCCTTTTATAGGCATTTAATGTCTTCATTCGTCGTAATTTTTATCCAATGCAGTACATTTAAACCTTTCATATTTGCTGTTTTCATTATATACCTAGTACCTATAGTGTGAATTATTTGTGACACTATAAGAATCAATTACAATCTCGTTTCGCTTGCGAACGAAAATTCTCTAAGCACGTAATCCATAGTTACGGCCGAAGTTACGGATATTACCTACTTTGATTCACCTACGAGCATAAGATTAGTTCGGGCCCGTACCAAGAATGAATGACAAAACGATTTGACAAATGTCCTTACTCCGGATGTCATTTTACCCGTCCGAAAATGTTGGTTTGTCGGGAGTAGGATTCTTTTTTAAGTACCGATCTATTTCGGATGGGCCCGTATCTTCGTTGACGGGCGTACAGAGTAGGCCTCCAGGTTTAGTTAATGTCTTTAGACTAACTGCTGTTTCAAACTGTCTGATTATAAGGTACCCTTATTTAAAGCTACTGGGAATATGTATATCCAGTACCTACCTAATCATTGCTGCACTATGTACCTAAGCTGGAAGGATGTATTTAATAAGCAGTCATACAAATTCAGAAAGGTATTAAAATATTGTTTTAAATGTTGATTTATTTATTTAATCATTTATGTACACACATATAAACAGACAGGAGAAAGGAACAGAAAAATACGTATAAAGGTGACGCTTATTTGTAAATAAATCTCTTCCAGCATACCTGAAAAAATTATTAAAAAAAAAAACAAGTTTATCTATCTATTTATCCTACTAATATTTGAAAGTTTGTGAGAATGGATGGATGTTTGTTACTCTTTCACGCAAAATTACAGAACGGATTTGAATGGAATTTGAAACAAAGATAGTTTATAATCTTAATTAACTTGTAGTATACTTTTTAACCCCTGTAGTACGTTCTCGTGGGATAATTTCCGAAATCCGCTCGGGCCAAGCCGCGGGCAAAAGCTAGTCTTCCATAAATGATGTTGTTCATCCAAAATACCACTTAAATAAACAGACTTATTTTAAAACTGCACAAAGACACCTAGGTCTTCGTCTAGATTTATAAAACACAACATTTTTTCGATGACTTCATTCTCAGGATTTACATCCAGCTACTGGCAGAATAAATATACAAGCAAAAGATTATTTTATTGTGTATTTCAACATAGTTTATAAGATTAACTTGTCGAAACACCAAATATTTTTACTAAATGCATTAAACAACCGTATTAATAATGTACTAAGCTTAATGTCAAAATAAATTTCCTCCACTATTCACGCCTTTGAATAAAATTAAATGGTTTTAGGTAAACAATAAAGGGGTTCGTACGTCAGTATGATGACTTCTTCAGTTAGACGCCGACGTTTTCTTAGAACGTGGAAGAAATCACTAATAAATCTTGATTTGATTTACGTACCTATTTCTATTTACTGGTTTTTAGGGTATGACGTAATTTGAACTGTTTAATGAACGTTTTTGCTGGCTGGAAACACTTTGGAGTCGACGTGGGATACTTACGAGTGTTCACTTAAATAGATCACTATTCAGGTTGATTCTGTAATCGGGGGCCTACTCTCTCTCAAGTCCGTCAATAAAAATATGGGCCCGTCCGAAAGAAGTTCGATATACTTAGAAGTGAACGCTACTCCCGATTAATTAACTCTTCGGACGGGCAAAAACACATCGGGACTAAGGACAACTGTCATATCGTGTTGATATTAATTTTTAGCTCAGGCCTCGGACTAATCTTATGTCCGTAAGTGATACTGAGTAGGTACCGTCCGTAACTTCGGTCGAAACTACGGACTTCGTGCTTAAGGAGTAAGCCCACTGTTGTGTGTTGGGATGTTGCAATATTGTCTTTCGCGTCTAGTTTATCAATAGTGTTAGAAACCGTCTGAGATTTCACCAAAAAGTTTAATCTGTACTTAACAATTACTTATGGGGAATCTCGGTTATTATCTGAGCAATGGACACAAAATGACAAGTGTGAGGTACCTCATAGTTTTTTAAATCATTATAAGTTTTACGTAAACATTGATGAGATTGCGTTTTCCACCCTTGGGAAGTTATAGTTTTAAATAAATTATGAAAACGTGGGCATTACTGTCGGAACGTTCATCCTGCACGTATGACCTTTGCGCTGCAGTGGTAAAAACACAGGCTGACGTCATCATTGTAAGCACCTACTAAATACATAAGCTCGCGCCTTCTTCCCATGGGGATTGGCAGACGCCACATGCTCCGATCCTTACTTACTCCTTTTGCTTCGTTTACGTTCACACATCTGGACATGGAAGCACGAAGGTGCGAGTACTACGCACCTGACCTTTCTGAAGAACATCACCAATAAGGTCACTATATAAGTACATTTAAGTCATCCTAGGGCGTCCCGTCCCGGCGTTTTCACGCACATCTGCCTTGTAAATACCTTTTGTTATAAGTCGCCTTTCATTAAATGTATTCTCAACATGACCAAACCGTTTAAGCATACTCTTTTCAATGTTTGTCACTACATCTTCTTTTAAATCACCCCGTTGCAACCAGAGATCGGATATTCAGATGCAAATTTACCTAAAGTTATTTTTAGCTGTGAAAGTATGGAAGCGGCATCAAAAATATATTTTTTGAAAAAAAAAAAAAACTCGTGATGCCAGGAACACCGAAATGCATAACTAGTCGAGTGTATAGTATGGAAGCGACTTCTAAAAAGTTATTTATTTTAAAAAAACCCTCGGGTTTCTTGGATTGCATAACTATTCAGATGCATATTTGTTTAAAATTAATGTTTAACCCCCGATGCAAATATGTGTGTGTAGGGTGTAAGAGGTGGGGTGGTGTGTCAGTTAAAACAAAAAAAAACATATTTGTTTTCGTTAAAGAAGCGCTTTCCATACAAGCCAACTTTTCAACTTTAGGGGAATATGCATACGAATATCCGATCTCTGCTTATAACACGTCATTCCTCAGCCTACCATTCATAGTTATGCCACAAGTATCTACGAATGTTTCAAAATATGCTCCATCTAGATACCCACTGAAGATAACAATTGATTTACCTACCTATGTTTCCCGGCTTACTAGTACATCGCCCACTTGCTAGAGCTAGCAGGCTTCAGTCTGGCAAGCCTGTTACTGTCACAATCAAACTTAATGGCGACTTTACTGCAATTATTTGTTGCCCCTATTACTTCAGAGACTAGATTCTGATTGAATCATTAAAATTTAAGTATTGTAAGGTACAAATATTTCTCATACATACATACATAAACTCATGCCTTCTTCGCATGGGGGCAGACAGAAACTACAGAACGCCACCTGCTACGATCCTTAGATAATCCTTTTGACTCGTTTACGTTCATACATCTGGTCATACACGCACGTCGGTTGCGAGTACATACTACGCACCTGACTTTTCTGAAGAACATCACCAATAAGGTCACTATATGTCCTCCTAGGGCGTCCTCTCCCGGCGTTTCCACTCACATTTGCCTTATAAATACCTTTTGATAGTCGCCTTTCATTCATCCTCTGAACATGACCAAACCATCTAAGCATACTTTTGAAAAAAATTGTCACTACATATTTTTCAAATATTTCTCGATAGTTATAAATTATTTGAGATTCGAGGAATAGCGCACTGAGATGCCTGGTTTAGAGGAAATCAATGATCTTCAGGTGTAGTGTCCTACGCGCCACTATTGCATAATTATATCCGGAGGGAGTCTGGTTTGATAGCATCTTATTTGATTTAGAAGAAGGCTCTTATCTCTTAGTTAATTACATAACAGCCGGTCTTTTCAGTAAAAAGCTGCCATCCCAGATGATGTTAGGAATAGACTGCTTACTTCAAACTCACTTCACCTAAGTTTACACGGGGAGAATTTCACAGAATCGCAATGCAGGTCACAATTTAATCTGTATGTCGGAAATACGTTAAATCAATCGTTTGACTTTGACAGATCAGGACGCCAGCGCCACCAGGCGGCGCTCGACAGAATCTACATAACGCTCGACCAGAGTTAAAGCAGAGTTGGTCGGTGGTGGTCAAGCAGTAAACACGTTTAGAAATTGTCGCGCGTTCTGTGTCGTGTACCTACAGTGTGTGATTCATTTGTTCGTAAATTATTGTTTGACGAACTGCAAACGGTTTCTTTATTGCGTAATAACCAACACTTCCCATAGTACTCCCACACTAGTTAAAATATGGCAGATGATAACGAGAGAGACGTACCTTTTCCGTCATGTATATTAGTGGGCCATGAAAAATCACTTGTGAAGATTGTTTGGAAAGGTTGTTAACAAATATCATCCCCTACACAATTAGGACTCAGGTATGAATCACTGAAACTGAAGCGCAGATGTAACATAAGCGTAAGCATTCGCTCTTGGCACTTTTCATTTTGCTTAATCTGTAAAGTCTGCTGTGATTATAAAAAAGTAAGCCAGTTTCTCTGATTTAATGAGCCAAATTATATTTCTCTTTTACCACAAAATAATGAGGATCTCTTTTTTCACTATTCAATAATAATAGACTGCCCCAAAAACAACAATAAAAATTATTTCATCTCTCCCGACACAAAAACCAAAATAAACGTAATTAACAAACAAGATATTATTTGAGTTTCTATAATAAGTGTCAATTAACCCTTACAATGCCGCGTCGGGAGAAAATGAGTCGTTTTCGTTGCGGTTTTAATTGTATTATTATCTTTTTATCTTTTTTAATAATTAGCTTTGCGGTTTGGGTACCGGCGCGAGTAGCGACCTCTTTGTCGAGATAATGATAACATGATTTTAGTTATAAAAGAACATTTGGCAAGTATAATGTAAATTACATAAGGAAACAACAACTACATTTTGCTTGAGGTAAAAATTTGCAAGTGATTGACATTAACAGGTGGTTAAGTATACTGCGATGGAAAGTGCAAATGAATTGTAGTTTCCACCTTATAATTTGCAAAACAAATAATACATCTTGAATATTATTAAGTAAATAATGAGGAACGGTAAGAAAAGAAATGTAGTTGATTAAAAATGAATATTTACTTCAAGATACAGAAAATAAAAAAACAAACGTCATTAGGTATACTCGAAAACAAAGTGTTAATTCAGGAGGTTTCTTTTTCCCTTATCGAAAACTTTATCTTTTATCGCGATAACCTGCAACGTAATTCTACTGATAGATAGACAATAACCACCTTCGCTCTGTTATTATACAAAATAAACTTCGCACCTCCCTATCTAACCCTAAATCGCGGAGGCGGTACCTTAATGATCGCTAATGAGTGTTTTTATTATTTCACTGCTGTAAAATAATTTCTTATACGGCGCCTCTTTATACCTAGATAAACATCGAAACTCGCTTTACACCTCAATCTGATAATCGAATTAATGCTCTCATACCATTTCACGCTGTTTTATTGCTTTCTGTGTTGTTAATACCGCCGGTTTTGACTCGTAATTTCGGGTTATCAGTGCATTCGATTGAATTGATCTCGATTTTTTAGGCACTTTGTTTCGAGTGATACGAAAGTTTTCTGTTATTTATGAGACCGTGTTTAGTTTCGAAGAAAATTGATGGAGCGGAAAATATAGATGGTCACTGTTAATAGATAATGCTAGTAAGTGTACATACCTCTTTGGCCTATATAGTAGTGTTCGATGTCGGTATTAAGATAGATTGGTTTAAAATAACAATTATATTAAATTAAATTTAAAGATAGTATAAATATAATACAGAAATATTTTTTTTTTTTTGCTGCTATTAAGCTAACTACAGAAAAAGAGTCTCATTTGCATTCAAAGAAAAAACCGAATATCAAAACAAAATACAAAAGAATAAATCAGAAATTATTAAATGACCGCCACCAAACACCTTGCAATGCTTATTAAACATCATCAATAACGTACTATACTTAAGAATTCGTACGCACCAGAACCGAATAATCTCGAGTGGCGATCGTCAGATCCCCGTACGAGATAACCCTACCGCGCCCAAATAACCTAACTTTTAACCAAAATGTGCGTTTAATGAGGGACTATTTAATTCGGTCTGTTTATCTTTTGTGTTATAACAACCGTACAGTGTTGATGTACGTTAATAACATGTAATTTTCATTTCTCGATTTCCGAAACCTGTTCGACATCGTCTAATAAGTCAGAAAATTTTCTGCTTCCCTGAATTTTTATGAGTACATTATGTGCGATAATAAATACTTACGGTTCCTTTGTTTTTGGTGTTGCCTTCAAATTATTTTGGCACTTGGTCGGACATTAAAAGAAGACTGAGTGATTTTATGACTACATACAATGTTACCTCTTAGTATGTACAATGTTGTATCTTTAAACCTGATGATACTGAATAGACATTTATAGTTTTTTCTACATAAACAGGAGAATTAAGTAGTTGTTCTAGTTCTAGGTCTGGTAGTAGTTGCGCTTGTGTTTAGTAAAGTTGTAAAGATTAAAGCATCATATGACTCATTCAAGAAATGTAAAAAATCCCTGCTTGACTTTGATCATGCTCAAAAATATTTATGAAAATAATTACTCAACAAAAGTAAACCAAAATATTTTCCTCACACACACTCTTACATATAGATATTTCGTAACAAAAAATAAACAACTAATTTCCATTTCCCGCTTCAAATGGCATAAAAAATGGCTATCGATTAAGAGTACGTCTGAAACTGGACCAACATTACATAATTAGCCCTCGATCCCATTTGTATCTGCTACACGAGAAAACATTTGCTCGATGTCTGTATCGATTAATAAAACAAATAACAGACAAAACTACACTTACGCAGTTAGGGAGCTCTAAATAGACATCGATTCCGGAAAAAAACTTGAACATCAAGTCGGTAATATAGTTTAAAAATTTATCAAAGCTTGTCAAACAAACAATAAATCATGTCCGTTCGGAATACGAATCTAATTTTTAGATCCGATGTAACAGCTAATGTTTTTCAGTTCACAATCTTAGCACAGAAATTATTTTCGTTACAAAGTGACTAATCTAAGAACAAGAATTAATTACCGTGTTCAACCAAATCCAACTAGCTCGAAGTATCTGAGGAAAATGACAGATATATAAGGCGCCGAAAAGCTGCGCGCACGCAACTCGCTGATCTAATTTTAACTAGTATTCGAGCTATCGGGAGCAGGTAATTAATACAATCTTTGTTAGAGGGTAATTTGCCAGATCTAATGCATTTCTGTAATCTTCAAAGGGGATTTAGAAACACGCGTTCTAATCTATTTTAGTCGTGTTCTGAAACAGAGAAATATTTACAATCTCTCTGGAACACTTCGGCGCATCCGACGGTCGTTATGCGCGAACGCATCGATACTGACTCAGTCGCGGGATTTGATTGAGATGAGTCGTGATGGAGATGCCTCATTAATGTCGGTCGGTACATTCCCCAACACAGCTATCTTTTGTATAATCGACCATACTATTCTTATGCCACTACAAAATGCATCAAATTCCGAATTAAAAATGTTCACGTCAACATCTCATTACGGATTTTGATTGACAGAATTATTGTTCTAACAACCAATAGAATTGTTATTAAAATTTTAAAATTAGTGGGTGTCATTAATTCTGCTCACATTTTATTAGCATCGTCAAAATTACGACCACTTCTTACGCCTCCTGCAGAATGTGTATTTTTTATTGTGTCTAGAATGTAGCTTGCAGTGTTGGACTGGTGGAATTATTTCATTAATCTCCTTGGCGGTTGAACATATTTTTAAATCTATTCTTGACACCTAATTTGTTATGGATTTACTTCTGTTGCGTTTGATTATTTTAATTATTCTAGAGATTTTGCGTGTGTTTAATTGCTTCCGTCATCTCTATTTATTGTACTTCGTGTATCGTTTTGAAGTTTAGTTACATGGAAATTAGCATGGAACCACGATAAATTTGGTATAAATACTGTATTACTCAGCCGGGACTGGTCCGACTCCACAATTTGTCAATTTTACTACCGTGCCGTGGGCAGACACGGACGGTAAATCATAATCACACAATCGCAGTCATTTCAGTATTAAGAATCCTCCTAATAATATTATGTTCCCGAATTTATTTTGTCACTTTGCTCTTCTACCCACGCTAGAGGTAATTAAAAACGAAAATAAACAGAGCGCCTCGAATCGTAAAAAGAGTATCTATGTCGGTTATAAATGAGTACAGATGAACGTAGAAGCAATAAAACTGATTCAAGTCACAGAAATAAATCTTATGAGTGTTCGAAAGTATAGGTGAGAATATTCGGGCGTTTATTGTAATGTTCCCGTTGATATTCGTGCCAAAGTGAACGTCCACCAGGAATGCCGTTAAAAAGATTTCGATCTAAACGCCACGTGTTATCGAATCTGGAACTACGGGTAGGCAAGTAAAACGTTCCGTTTATGATGGAACAATAAAAAAATTGGAATTTGCAATAAATAGGCTGAGAATGATGAAGAAATAAACAACGTAGTCTGGTGCGTTAGTGCGCAGATTGGAGAGCATGATTTACTGCCGTATAATGCTTCGGCTCGCATTAAACCGTGCAATATCTAAATGGAAGTGTAACCGCTCTATTCATTTGTTTGTATCTCCGCCACCGCCTGCGCCGCCACACTCATTATAATTGGTAAGTCATTGTGGGGGTCGTTTGTATCACTATTTCCAAAGCGTTGCAATAAAAATTGGTCCAGATTCCACATCGAAAATAAGACGTTTTTTGGTCGTCTGCCAAGTTCATTATGAGCGTTCATGAAATTTCACATTTGAATTATTTTACTGTCTGACTTATGGACGTTACTTAAATATTTGGTAAACAGTAAAAATATAGCTCTGATCGATCAAATTTAATGTGGTGAGCTAAAATAGCATGTTTAAGTGGATCACGGCATTATATCATGAGATCGGCGAATGAATTTAATACTTAAACACAATGTATGACATAAACACATTATTTCATAAAAATTACAATTTACACAAATGCATTGAACAGAAAATTCCTGGAATCATCCAATGTTTATAATATTATCGTAATAAATAATGTTTTCAGCGACGTCATAGGAAGAACTTAAAGCTGAATTTAGAACCAATTAAAATTACAAACTTTATCTTTGAACAATAACAGTAATATGGAAAGAGTTAATGTAGGTACCAAACGTTAAATAACAAAGCGATGGACATTGCATAATTCCAGTTTGCAATATGCAAGCCAACAATAGAACAGAACATTATGAATCATCTCCGCCTGATCCATTCGCCGGTCGAAGATTATCAAACTGGAACACTAACACTTGCGGGATGCATTAAAACGCACGTGAACCTAATTTACGCTTGCAAATAATCCCCTGGACGCAGCCAACTTTAACAAAGTAGTAGTTGATGCATCAAACGATATGACATTTGTGGCTAATAAGTTGCAGACATTAAAATATCTGCTGTTGCATCCGCGTTAACAAAACGCACGCCAGAAACCGATGCGCGGTGCTAACTTCACACCCTTATTTATAGTGTGCCATCTGTCAGATCGTAACCGTCCCAATTTCAAATTCAAACAGTGTTCTAATTGGATTGTATTTTTGTTTAAAGTGCTACTAATAAGGTGGCTGGAATCACGCACATTGTTACAATGATCACGAACACATGGAAGTGTGTTTACGCGTTCGCAATTAGATCGACCATTGATGTATAGGTGTTCTGCTAGAGTGTGCACGTCCGATTGAGCAGTAACACGAGGAATGGATCTGGAACTGATTAGCGCGCGCCTGTGTTAGTTAATACGCGCTCGTGAATAGATTTCTATGTGTTGTTGAGCATTAAGTATGCTTTGGATTTTATTATTTAATGATTCATCTTAGGGTTATAGAAATAGTCAGGAATGCTCGCGCCGTTCGCGTTGAAAAGCCAGTAATAATAGAATATTGGCGCATCTGCCCCACTGTATATGTTTTAATGTTATTACTCTTCTGCTATATGATATTTCGTTCCAGGTTTATTTTAAGAGTGTTTTATGTTTTTAATTGCGATACGCGGATTATTTTTCCGCCGTCAACTAAAATTTTTACAGCTGTTTTTATTTCACCAATGTGACCGATGACAGAATTAAGGTGGTTTATGATTATACCGGGATTGTATTAAAATCATGTGGAATAAATTAGGTTATAAGACACGATACTATCTTCATAATTTTGTAACGTGGGTGTGTAAATATTTGTAGGTCTGTATTTTATGCCCTATAAAAGTGTCTCACGATATATAAAAAAAATCATACTACATGTAAAGTTAGAAACAGTTTTATTTTTTTCTCAACTCAGTAAATTAATAAATCTATTATTTTATGTCATTTAGGACTCATCAAATTATATTGTACGATAACGGTGTTTTTATTCCGGAAAGTATCTTTAATTTTCCTTGTCTCTCTGAGTATTTGAGAAAAAACATATAGTACTGCTTGTAAAATCCGGTTTACAGCATGACTCTTGCTAGAAGTGTTATTAGTATAATTTTGTATGTTTGAATTTTATTTTCCCAGTAAAAAAATTGTTAAAGGAAAAAAAAACTGCGTTTGTGAAAAATATGTATAACACACATATTTTCTACATATTGGTTTTTCCTGACAACTTTTTATTGTTTTTCCATACGCTACTCTTGGTTTTTCCTGAAAATATGAAATCATCTAAAAGTATGAGTCTCAAATGAAATACGTTTTCCATGCTTATTATCCTCTTGTATGTGTATCAAATACCTACCAAGTGCAAGAGAGGAATTTCTTGAAAATATATCGTCCCCTTGAAATAGGACACAAAGCAAAAATAAATAACAAATAACTAAAGCAGCAATTCACCGTATCTCGCCAGTCAGCGCTCATTTACACAATCACGGTGCACTTTATTATACTTGCCATACAATAGAATGATCGTTTCGTAACAATCACGAAAGCGCCTAAATCTGAAATTAACGTGTACATAAGGACCAATTTTCAATGACCTCCCCCTCCCCCCTTTAAATTCTATGAATAGGTGACAAAGGGAAAAAAAGAACGGATTGAAAGGTCTAGTAATACTGGCTGGTTTGTATGAGTTCGGCCTAAAGCAATGCCATTAATGTCGATCATTAAATATGAATTATAAATATAAAAGAAAGCACAGAAAAGCAATCACGGTCGTCCATTATTAGATTAAATATCTTGCTGTTCTGTGTATGGTCGTTGCGTGGCATTATGATTAATATATCGTGAGGACAGTACGTATATCTGTTTGTGTTGGTGCTAATCTTATAAACTGTTAAACCGATTTTGATGAGTCCACTTTTGGAACTGTTTTTAATGACTTCATTATAATCGAATGATTTAGTTTCATACTATATGTTCGGACTTCGGAAATGAGATGAAATAGTGTGACAGACGCGTCCAGTGAATTTAATATGACAAGCTCTAAAAGTCCATCAAACAACTCATTAATCATAAATATTGTATGATACGCTATGCACACGTCTAAAATGAATTGTGTTTGGAAATATATAGGGTAAATTCGTTAGAGATGGCCGTACGGGAGAGTTGGCCAATCAATATAATTTACTCATTTATCACAAGGTGGCGCTGTATTTAGCTCAGTACGCTTCGTGCGCCGCCACGGAACAACATGAGAACAAAACCTTGCGTAAAAATAAATAAAAAAAGTAAGTAAATTGGCCTTTATTTCATTAAGTAGTGGTGAAATTTTATAGTAGGTTCGTATACCAACCGGAAATACTAATAATGTTATTACTTCTTTGTGTTTTTGTGAGTGTATTGTGTTTCGTGTATATTTTTCTTCATTCTAACCTCAAAATGGTAAAGTACTTGTTATTCGTAAGTTTAAAATTTGTAGTGGCCATCTCACCCGGGAAAAAAGGAGAGATGGCCATATAAAGTCAGGTAAAGATGACCATATTATTTAATGCTTTTTTACACTATTTTAACGCTTGTATTTTTTGTTTTAGATGCCAAACCGATACCAAAGAAAAGCTGTAGCTACTAGAGGGAACTGGAGTGAACATTCATTGAAAGCTGCTATAAACTGTTTAAAAAATGGAGAAATGTCTGTATATAAAGCGTCTATTGTCTATAACATACCTCGAAAAACCCTTGAAAGGCGATACAAAAACAACAATGATATAAAGGGACCCATGGGACCAACATGCATGCTTGGGGAAGAGAATGAAAAGAAACTTTCCCGTCACATTAAATCGGTGCAAGAAAAAGGTTTTCCATTAACAATTAGGGACGTTAGAATGATTGCTTTCCAGTTTGCTGAGCAGTTAAAGGTAAAACACAAATTTAATAAAAGTAAGGAAAAGGCTGGCTATGACTGGCTCCAAATGTTCTTGCGTAGAAACCCGGATATTGTATTGAGGAAGTCGGAAGGAGTTTCCATGGCCCGGTGTCTTGCTATGAATCGAGTTGAAGTGAATACTTACTTTAGTTTGTTAGAAAAAACTTTGATTGATAATGATTTAATGTCGAAACCCAATTGCGTATTTAATATGGACGAGTCAGGCCTACAGCTTAATAATCGCCCTGGATATGTTCTCGCCGAAAAAGGTGCCAAAGCCGTATCTACAGCAACATCCACCGAAAAGGGTGAGACCATCACTATCATAGCATGTTGCAATGCAGAAGGAACATTTTTGCCGCCTGGGTGTATAATGAAGGGTAAGAACAAAAAGAAAGAATTTGAAGATGGAATGCCACCTGGCTCTCATGTGTTTATGTCCGAAAAATCTGCTTATATTACTTCAGCAATATTTTTAGATTGGCTTAAAATTCATTTCGTTCCGAGGAAGCCAGCGGGAAAAGTTTTACTGTTACTTGACGGCCACTCTACCCATTGTAATTCAGTTGCAATGCTTGAATACGCCAATGAAAACGAAATTATTCTGCTTTCTATGCCAAGCCACACCTCACATTACTTACAGCCCCTTGATCGAGCAGTGTTTAAATCCCTCAAATCAAATTTTTATGAACAATGCCGTTTATGGATAAATCAAAATCCAGGACGCCGAATTACAAGATTGTCATTTGGATCCTTGTTAAATAAAGCCTGGGGTAAAGCAGCTTCAGCAGAAAACGCAATTTCTGGATTCAAGGCAACTGGAGTTGTTCCTTTTGATCCAACGGCAATACCTGATTATGCTTTCATTGGTGACTCAACTGCTATACCCAACTCCCTTTCAGTCAACCCTCCAACTGAAACATTACCTAATCCAACAGATATGGAGGAGAATATTGAAAATGAATCCCTTGTAACACCAGGGACTTCCACTGAGCAAAATAGTAGCATGGATAAATGGACGCCTTCTCGAATTTTAAAAGACATATCCCCTATTCCACAAAAAGTTATAGAAGCCCGTAAACGTAGCAAGCAAGTCGGTATGCTCTTGACATCGGAGGACCACATAACACTAAGAAAAACCAAAGAAGAAGAAAAGATTAAGAAGGAAAATAAGCGGAAACTTAGGCAAGAAAAAATGAGTTTAGTAAAAATGGAAGGGATGAAGACTGAAAAACAAAACACAGCAAAAAAACGAAAAGCTGTCAAACAGATAGACAGAAGGTCTGAAAGTAGCACCAGTGAGGAGGAACCAATATTATGTGACACATCTGGTGAAGAAGACGCAGAAAATGAAGCTGATAATTGTGCTGGATGTGGCGAAAATTATTATAAAACCCATCTCATTGAAGATTGGCTTCAATGTTTAATCTGTAATCTGTGGGTACATGAGAATTGTACACCTTTTGATGACAAGTGCTCGAAATGTGGACAGAAGAAGAAAAAGGACCTCCAGGAAGCAGAAATCAAAGGAAAGGGGAAAGGCAGAGGCAAATCCAGTACCGGCCGTCTGTCCCGTACTACTACGGCCATCACTCCCGAACATGCCGGGTGAGACGGCCAGTTCTGTTTTTTTTTTAATTAAAATTTTATGTTTGTTCGTAATATCATAAACATATCTTTATGCTGATTTTTTAAAGACTGATTGTTGTTGATTTTCTTAAAAATAAAAGTTTAATTATGATCTCAATATTTTTAGTTTTATTTAAGCCTAAAAAAACTATGGCCATCTCTAACGAATTTACCCTAATGAAAATGAATTGTGATTCAAATTAATTGCACGATGTCACTTTTCTTTTTATCTGTGTTTCTTTTAAGTAAAGAAGTTTGGAAATCGCTAAAATCCAAGGTGCATTTGAATTCCAGTAGTAAGAACCTCGGAGAGATACTATGGAGGATCTAAGAACTAAACAGCGAAAGGACTAATAATTTAATAAGGATCTAAACAGTGAAGAAGAAAATATGTAAGAAGAAGAAAGGAAACGGACAATGTCGCTACCTGACAAACAAAAAACCAAGAGGCAAAAGTAATAAAGAATTCAAAATACAATTCTCTCAACGGGAAAATACACGTATTATCAAATACAAAATCTAAGAATCAACACACTAAAAAACCAGATGAGGTTCATTCAAAAGTTAAGTAGGCGGATAGTGTTATTTTTCACAACCATGACACAAAGTCACTGGGACTAGAAAATGTTGAGAATGCAATTAATCTTTCCAGAGAAGACAACATATTTCATTATAATGGAGAATAGAATCTTGTTTTAAATGTAAGCCAATGTCAACTATTTAAATAGAAGAAAGAATATATTGTGCATAACTATAGTTTGGAAAACACATCATAATCATTGTGAAGATCGTCTGAAAATAGGATTGGTCTAAGAGAGATTAATCGTCCTGTTAGATATTATTATGAAAAGCTGCTGAAAGTAATTTGGTTACACGGATTTACGGTATTCTGTAAGAATAGAAAAATACGAGTGTAAAACGTAGATTTCACCAGAATAAATAAGATGGCAATGGACGGACTTCACTATAGCCAGAAACAAATTAATACTACTGTTTTAAATGAAAAATAAAATATATGTGGAACGCACGCGTAATTTTGTGAACATTTTTTTTATTAAAGGTCCTTTGATAATAATAATATCTTTTTACGAGTAGCTCAGGTAGATCTTACTTGCTGTTTTTGTATTAATACCAGTTGTGAATTTTAGTGATCTTTATGTCTCTTGAAATTCCAAGTTCCCTGAACAACGACCCTTTGCATAACTTTCTATGAATATTATTATAGCCTCCTGAAATAGATCAGTAAGTCTGTCTTTTATGTCCAAGGCTATTATGTTTTAGCGAATGAGCAATACATGAAAGTCGGCGATACTTTGTTGTTCCAATCATAATCGCGTGGAGAAATAAAATTAATCCGAATTGAGATCTGTCGCGACGGTGTTTTGACTATTTTGTATATTGATGCGTGTGCGCATTGCCTTGATGTTGGAATTATATATTAATTTTGGTAATAAATTACCTTTAAAATATCTGTATTATGTAATGATTACTATTATTAAAACGTTAATTCATATATTTTGGAAAATCAGGTTAACAATAATTTAGAGAAGCACATAAAAATCTTTTTCTGTTGTGCCAGCATAGACTATTCTGGAGAAATGTTTAGTCAAGAAGTTTGGTAGGTATTGGGGCTGACTCCCCAGGATTCAAGATGCACTAAGTACGTACTTTATTAAGGAAACTTGTGAAGGCTCTTTTGAAGCCGAATAAAATCAAGTACAATTCATTTTCAATAGTTGAGTAACAATTGACTTAGACTGAAAAATATTAATAAATGCCGTAAAGATACCATTACGACCGTATTGTTTTACCAAGTAAAATAAATTAACCGCTCAGATTAGGTACTTATAAATCTCCTTATTAGTGTTAATTAGTTAACACTAATACGGAGATTTATAAAATTATTATGATAACGTAAAAGCTAATTAATTAACATCATCATGACGAAACATGAGACAATCCAGTTTTGAGATCACCTTTCGCATTATTAATAAAAAATATTCTCAAGTTACTAATTTCTTAAAGTAATAGTAAGAACAAAACTGATTCACATGAAAAAAATATCTTAAAAGAGAAGAAGAAAGAATATCTAAAATATAATTATTACATCCACAATTAGCAGCATTATCGGTAGACACTTAGTATTTTTTATCTATTTTCTTTGCAGTTTTCTGTTTCTACGACGGTCTTACTAAGTACCTATACAGCATGTATCAGAAAGGTGTGCTTTTAAGGATGTGGTACAGACCGTCAAACTGAACAATTTGTCCATGGAAACAACATCGTAATCCCAAAAAAATTATCAACTGTCCCATACAAAACTTCAATACCTACTCGACCCAAACGTATGGGACGGCTGATAATTTTTTCGCAATATACAGTGCAGCGAGTACTTTGACTCTAAGGACCAAATTTTAATGACCGCAAATTTTACTATGTGAAAATTAAGTATAATTTTCTGTTGTGCATATTTATATTATTACTGAAAATTGGTCACCGGTTTCCAAAAGCTATCGTTTTTTTAACAAAAAGTACAAGAAAACAGGAAACCCATAATCCAACAACTCCACTTCCAAAGTTCAAACCTAATCTAAAGAAAGTAAAAAATCATTACTACAGCCATATGTAACATTCGCCACGCTCTAATAGAGGACTCTAAGACCCAGAACATTATCAGATTCCGTCACACTTTAGGTAATTTCGTTTTGACCCCCTAATGAGTCACAGTAACGCAATGAAGCCAGCACTCGCATTAGGAGTGGTCATTACGGTCATTGGCGTTTATAAAAGTAATTACAATAGAAAGTGGATTCGTTTTTGTGAAGAAATTATTACAGCTAAATGACTTTTTTTAGTTATTACGTGTTTTTATTATTTATAAGGTTTATTAATTTTTTTATGGAATTTCAGGTGGTATTATGAGTAATTAGGTACGATTGTTTCAGGGAAATGAAAATGCCTTAAGTAATTACCAACATGTGTTCTGGCCAAAAGGACCACATTTTTGGTAAAAAACTCCATCGTTTTCGATGTCTTACCATCTTCTTAATAACGTTACATATTGTAAAGCCTTAATATCATTACTTGGGACTATAATTTTACCTATTTTAAGATCAAAACGAAACCACTGAATTATTAGCTGAAAATAAGCATTCTGAACTAGTCACTCTGCGGCACTAAAGTTTGACTCCAAGCCAAAAATTCACTAATAACTATCCATCAATACAGCAGAAAACAACAAGCCTATCAGAGTTAATGAGCCATCAACAACTAGGCCGAGGATGAACTTAACAAACTACATCATATACAAATCACTGTACATTTATCATGTATTTCCTCCCTTACGATAAAGCTAGCTATTCATTAAGCAACATAGTAATGTCTTCTACACGTCTTCGCAATAACTCTCGACTGGCGATAATTTATTAATTTCTCTTTGTTTGTTTGTGTATGAACAGTTCCCCTATACATGATGATAAAAGTTTGGTATCAGCTGTTTCCCTTTCTCCGTCGTAGCTTTCTTGCCAACGAATAGTCCCCTTTGCTTAAAACAAAGACGTGTAAGACACTGCCTTTGTTTACTTTTAATGTGATTTTTGACCTTCTGAATTATGACGAAAATTAGAATTTTGTAGTAACGTGAATAATGAAACAGACATCATGATAAATCAGTGTTTTTTTAAAAAAAAAACTAATTTATTCGCACCACAAGTGACATAAATATATGCCTTTAATAACATTGTAGACTGCATCTATCACTACTCTTCAGCAATAATTCTTGAACAACGACCACGCATTTCCTTAGATAAATCTCGTTTTCCCACAAAAATAAACAACAGTCACATGTTTTTCTCCGAATCTGTCTAAGTATCGAGGCTGCTAATTTATTAATTTCGCTACACAATGTTTGTTTCTCCCCTTAATACAAATGATAAGACTTTTGTGTTCGTGATTACACTTTCTTAATCATACTTCCTTAATTAAGGGAAAAGTTGCGAGCTAATTTGGGACGATCGTACGATAAGGTCCAGGTTCGATGTTTGGCTGTGCTAATGAGTTCGTAATCTCGATGTTACATTATGAGTTATTTTAAGATTTCCATTAAAAGTTCGCGTGTAAGTTTTGCGTCGCTACAGAACCTATTAGGCATTTAACCGTAATAATGTTGAAGGAGCTAATGTAATCTTACGATAAAACAACAGTCTTTAGTATTATTATAGGGATTTGATATTGGTAATTTATATGATGTTAATAAAATTGAATGCTAAACTAGTCGTGAAGCAGGTCTCAAAAGACCAAAGGGTCTTTTGAGACCTGCTTCAAAACTAGTTTATCCACAGAGCTTACAAAATTTATAGTAAAGTCAATTATAAATTCTAAAAAGGCATAATCAAACGACCAGGAACTTTCTATTTGTTCGAACAATGAACCAATGAACTTTCCAAGAACCCCACGTAAACACAGTTCGCGCGTATTTTTAATGAATTCATGCAACAACAGTGCACAAGGGCTTGTGTTTCACAATGCCGTCCGAATCCCGCCTAGCCGTGGGGCTATTCTCCTATCAATCTCGCAGATGATAGCCCGCTATCGCTGGCTCGGGAACTTGCGATGCATAATGCTTGCCTCAGATAGCTGTCTCGTGCACGAAGCCTCCAAGCTTCGCAATTTATTGTTTCACGATCTCAAGCTAGCTCATTATTAAAACGGTTTGATACGTTCGGAGGTGTTGCTGACGCCCGAGGCTCGCCCGCGCCAATTACTCCGAGAGAGCCGTGCCCCGACGTACTTGTTTGACTTAAACAACGTTACACTTGACTTTTAGCGGCTCTCTGTCTTCTAACACATCGATATGCTTTTACTCGCGATATGTTAATATCGAAGGATCAATTTATATTGACTTAAGCTTTAAGCTATTAAGTCTTCCTGTCACTCGAAACTATAAATCCAAACAGAATTTATTATTAATCGAACGTAAATGATGCTAACACTTTTTAATGTCTCCGATAAAAGGATAAATTATTGTTTTCTAATAAACAATAAAGAGGCACTGAGGTCAATTCTAATGACCGAGAATCCATTAGAAGCATAAAACGACGTCGATTAAACGTCGAACTAAAACAATTTTCTTCAACTTCAACAAACAAAATCGATTGGGCTTAATTGCCGTCTGATCAATAACTAATTGTGTTCACCACACGTTCGACGATAAAGAATAATTACTGGCTGCCGGCCAAATAAATCGATCCACATCAAAACGCGAGGTTAATCCATCATTTAGATATTACGGCCCGATTGAAGCTTACCGTTTTTAATTTCCAAAATTACACCGTCCGTAAAGTCGGGCGAAGGCGCCTAAACACGTATACATAATTACCATGTCGTAAATTGTCGAACATGAGTGGGGGAGGGGGGTGATCGGGCTTACCCGAACACTATCGCGACCTGTCGTGTTATTTCTGTAATCACTTTCATTTCGTAAAACGCGACATTAATTAAAATTTAGTTTCAGGCCATTAGTCGCCATCGCGTTTCTTCAAGTTTCATTTTTTCCCGCCTGTAATTATAGAGCGCGGGTGCGAGGCTAAATGGGCATGGTAATGATAAATAACATTGTATTGAAGGTAGTCATGAATTTTGTATTCAAATTAGTGCGACTAATAGGTGCGAGGTGTGGATTTAAATGTGCCTTTGGTGCATTGCGCCTTTATTAATGACGGATAATTATGCGCCATAATTAAGTTGAATAAACGTGAAAGCCCTTACGATTACCATTGGCGTGTGATTAGAAAACGGAGGCCGAAACTGGAAACTGGTTTGGCTCAGTTTAGACTCGTGACTTGTGAGATTTTACTGGTAATAAGGCTGTGTATACACTGTGCGCCGAGTTATTAATTAACAGGTCGACAGCAAACAGAGCGCGGCTACCGGACTGCGCTGGGTACACAGAGGTATTTGCTCGGTGAGACTTCGCCGGAGCGGCGTGTAGAATCTCATTACCGTGATTCTCAGAAAATTGGAAGTGAGAAACGCGCTTAAAAAGATAAAAATGCTAGTGTATCGTAGTGGCGCTCTTTTTTCAATGATTATCACGATTTGAGAGCTTTGACATTAGTGTATTTGTTCGAAATATAAATATTGGTGGGCAAACACGCCACATTTTATAACAAACTATTTCGGTTACGTATTGTAGTTATTGTCGGTTAAATGTATGAGAACTTAAGGTTAAGATTTCTAGAGTGAAAGGTATATTTTGGTTGCATTTCCACTTTACAGTACAGAGATTTAAAAAAATAAATGCTTCTAAAATGTTGGTCCTTCGAGCCAGATTTACCATATTACTCATGAGCGTAGGTCAATAAAAAAAATTAAATACTTCACTACTTATAAACATTTTCATACAACATTGGTTCTTCAAGGTAAAACGTTCCCTGCATTCACATAGCTACTCCCAACGTGACGATGCGATTGTCATGTTATGGCACGTTAAGAAAGAAAGAAACCATTCTTACGCGGTACTGGTTACATTACGTAGATATCAATAGTACTTATAAAGAGTTACGTGGTCCTGAAACTATTGTGAGGATATTTTAGAAATAATAAAAACATTTAAACTTAGCTGTAGATATTATTCTAAGGTACTCAATACTCATGTCTTCTAGTCTTGTGTTAACCTGTGAACCTGCTTACTGTGTTACATGCACATACATATATAAACTCACGCGTTCTTCCCATGGGGAACAATAACTAACTAATTACCACCCCCACTAACTGTATTACCTGGATAATAAACTAATTCGATTTGATTTTTTTGGCTATAAAAATGTAATTTTATATTTTTTTCTCTGTATCTAAGGCTTCTCACAAAATCTATTTAACTTCCTTTCTATAAGTGTATACCAAGCTCAAATAAACCTTATACCATCAAAGGCAAATGATGAATGTTAACTGATTTCCCAGTACTAGTGCATGTTCAGGCAAGTTAATGGATGTACAGTACTCGCGCCAGTAACTATCCTACTGTACAATAGACAGAGTGTTGGCAAAGTTCGTTATCCGGTATTTATTATTAATATGACGTCTGATATGAGCCATGCAGCAGATGTAATTCATAGTAGAATTAGTGGGAGGAGTAATGTAAATAATTATGAACCTATGTAATTCAAGGTGTCCGTTACGGAGGGCGATAACAACGTTGTAGTATGGATATGGCTACATGATAGTAATATCTCAGTAGTCATTTGGCGGATTGTTCGAAAGAGTTACCGTGGCGCACAGGCAACTGAAGGAACACGGGTGGGTTTTAGTCAGTAAGAGTCTGACACGCCCTCCCGCTCCTACCCAGAGCGGGAGAAGTCATTCGATGACATCCAATCCAAAAACAAAATCATTTCAAGCAGCGGGGAACATAGGCGTCCTGATATTTGGACACGGATTAGTGAATACAGTTTGTTGTTATTAAGAGGCTGACAACAGCTAAAGCGCGGTCACTGTCGCTCTACATAGAAAAGAAAGAGAAGCGCGATGACACAACACTGGTAATTTATCCCAAAATATGAAGCAATTATCTATTTATAAAAAATCTATTGATTGGACTAAAAAATTAAAACACTATTACCTACGTTAATATGTTGCTTGTAGAATAATCCGACAAAAATCAGAATTATTGCATGTATGGTTTTTAATCGTTAAAATATTTTTTTAGAGGTATTTTCGTGATTTTTTTCTATGGTATTTAATTAGTTTGTATTATGTTTTAACACACTATCTAACTAGCATATATCCTGAAGAACAACATATATTTTTCTGATTTTGTTTACTGCAGTGGATCATATACTTTTAGGCATTATAAAACTTGCGTTTAGGTCCTGTAGTCCCCTTAACGACTCGAAACAATGTTACTGCACATCTTCTATACGAATTGACTAGCCATCTCGACAGCCACAGACGGAAAATATTAGGACTATGCTGTGCCAGAAAATAAACGGCTAACTACAAACTTTATGACTTCGGTGCTTAACTAAGATAAAAATTTAAATCATGGTATTGTTTGACCAGCAGTTAAGGGGAAAGCGCCAGGGTAGCCCACGAAGTTCAAATTTTCTTACGTGTTTTGCAATTTGCAGGTCAGTAACAGGATGCATGTTGAAAAAATATATGATTCGTGTTCGTAACAAGTATGTATTTTGTACTATTACGTATTCTGTGATATTTCCAGAATTATAATCCATTCAATGGGATTATATTAACCTAGAGGGTTGTATTGATGATTTTAATGACAAAGGTGTTTTAGTGCCTATTTCATGAAATAGTCATTCAATGGGATTATATGAATTTAGAGGGTTGCATTGATGACTTTAATGATTATAATTCTATAAGTACATACTTGTTACGGTCGCGGATCATATTTTATTAAACATACAACCTGACACTGACCTGCAAAAAACGTAACAACATTTTAATTTGGTGGTCTACCCTGGCGTTTCCCCCTTAAGGCTTCGCCTCTTATGCACGAGGTTGTTTGACTTTAAAAATTTGTACTTTCTAAGTTTATCTTGTACATCACTGACATCGGTGAAGGAAAACATCGTGAGGAAACCTGAACTTATAATTAACATAAGTCTGTAATCGTCAATCTGCCTTGAGCAAGCATGCTGGTGATTAGTGGTCATGCCTTCTCTGTATGAAAAGGGGCATTTTCAATGCGGTAGGATAATCTTCTTCTCCTTCTTCGTGTCGCTGGCACGACTTTTCTCAAATCTTGTTGGCCCATAACTTCGCCACTTTCACGGCATCGTCGGTAGCAGCGCAGATGTCACTTTGACTGCAAGTTTTGGGACATAGAGGGAAAGATAGAAGGTGGAGCATAGTTTGTAACAAAGCTCCACCATCCACACCCAGCTGACGTTCCGTCGATGTAGCCCCATTTTACCAGGTTAGAGTGACATCTTCCCACTTTTGAGTTCAGAGACTTCCAATAGTGGACCACGAAAGGTTACACTCTGCAGGAAGATGCTCCTACTCCATTGGTAGGACAATAATAGGTTGGTATTATTCATAATTAAAAGCTAACGAGAGACCCAAGAAGTGTTTGGTAAAAAAGATCATTTCATTAATAACTCTATCAATCACTAGTGTCCAGTAATAACTGATTGTGATTCCATCAGTTTTGGATTAGGAATGCAATAGTGGATGATGTGATGTAAATCTTCTACGCTAGGTACTTATGTAGGTACTAAAAAAGGGTGAGTAACGGATGAGAATAAGGAACTACGCCTACAGTGTGCTTAATTTAAAATAGGGAGCATCCTTTGGACTGCTGTAACTAATGTGAAATTAGTTTATTTTCGGACATTAAAAGTTTAATAACTCCCTTGGGGACATATAAACAGAATTGTTAACGTTTAATGGGAACGTGGTCTCAAGGGATTCTATAGTTCACAAATAAAATTAGAGACGTGTTGAAGAATTACATAATTAAAGCATAGGTATAAATTTACCTAGGTAGGCATAGCAATTTTTTTTAAATTGCTGAAATAAAAAAGGAAACGTATCTACTGAAAATATGTAAAGTAAAGTTAGTAATGTTGTATAAAAATTGAAAGTGCAAGATAAAAATTGAAACAAAACTATAAATTTTTATAAACCTACATGATAACATACGAAACAGTTTAATTTAATAACACAGGTAGAAAGCAAACTGTAGTCGGGTAATGATTGTCGAAGCTTTTAATGTCATCAATATACGTTGTTAACTTAATTGCTTAGGAGGCGTTATTCATTTCCTTAATTTCTGTAGATAATTTTGTACTCAATTATAGAGTATTTGGTCCTTATTAATAATATACCTACCAATTACGAGACAGGTATGGCCGTTCTTAAAGTAATGACAAAGTAAAAGTTATTAGAAAACAAACTACAAACAACTACTACAACTTAATTAGTAACACATACCTCAATTCCGACGTCGTCGCAAGCACAAAAACTTCGAAAATTACTAAATGAACGTGTCTCACTTATTGACAGCACAAACATTTGTCGAGAAGCTGGGTTCCACACTTACTCAATGTTTACTCACAAACTTTTATTTTCGACGAGAAATATCAATTACACAGTCACTACACAGCCTTTTTTTTGGTCCTTCTACGTTCTAACTTGGTCCTTTTGGTTTTGTTCAGTATTTTAGGGTTACGTGTGTTATAAAGAAATGCGAAGTAAGGCCGTGAATGAAAGTCGTTTTTCGTGTTTTCGTGTTCGCGTTAGGGCGGGCGGAGACGAGGCGTGCGCGGGCGCCGACAGCGGAACTGTATTGGCGCGCGCGCCGCCCGAATACTCGTAAAGTTAATATTTGTAATATTGTAAGTTTGTTGCAGTTTCAAAGGGCGCAAATCTTTCAGCGATTTGTTGCGTTGTTTGGCTAGCTGTATCTGTTCAAATTATCATGTTCCGTTGTTTCTGAAGAGGGAATGAGAAAGATGTAAGTATGACAAAGTAGATTTTTCTTCTTCAGGACTTCATAAGATAGTGATATGACAGAAGTAGGTACATTATAATATATCCAGAGATAAATTGACTCACTCAGATCCAAATAAGCTGAAAAATTATAATATGAAAACCCTCAATAAAAAAGTAGGTAGTAGAATTCAAACGACCATCTAAAATTCTAAAGCCATTTGATCATTTAATTTATTCCTCTTAGAACTCTTCCCACGGATATTCTTATTTAAACTATGAATGAGGACAACATATTTATTGTAATCGATTAACATTTTTAATTACCACAAAAACAAAAGAAAGAATGTAGAAAATCTGTTCGGTAATTGTCACACATAATTTAGATATTCCTATTTCAAACACACGGACAAACACCTATTTCAGATACACAGAAGTGTTATAAAAACGACAAATTAGTCCGCTACACTATTTTTATGCAGGTACTACACTAATACTTCTTCAAATTAGACCGAAAGACCAAAAAGTTAATCAGCTGTTATTCTCATCGTGGCAAATCAAAACTATAAAAAGCAACCTAAAACAAATTGCCTAAGAATGGTTTTTCATTAACCTTGAAATTACAATTAGGTCACTTTACTAATGGGGTAGGTCAACTGTAAGTGAATGGACGGAAACAGGTCATCCATGTAGTAGACGAGCTCAATATGTAATGTAACTCGTAACACTCTTTTTTAAAGCCACTATACCTTGGAAGCATGTTACGAAAGTGTGGCGTCAAATGATCGGTCGAAATAGAAATGAACATTTTTATAAATAGCCCAAAGTACCATTAACCGTGTCTTCAGAACTTGTAGGCATCCAATACTTAGCTTGGATCTTCTGCTTAAAAAAAAAACAAAATTACTGTTTCCTGTTAGAATAAGAGATAGTAATAGAACGGTCTTATTTCTCTTATTGGTGATTTTGTTCAGAAAGGTCAGGTGCGTAGTACTCACAACCGGCGTGCGTGTATGACCAGCGGGGTAATTACGTAACACACTAAGAGTAGGAATGGGTTTCATTTTGACAGTTCAATAACATTCATTGCGTTATTTACGTTTTTGAGCGGACAAATATTTCGAACATATGAAGCAATGGATTAGCAATAGGCTTCAAAATGATTCAGATTGTGATAGATAGTGTGTTACGTAATTAGTGTGCATGTATGAACGTTAACGATGCAAAATTATTATGTCAGGGTCGTAGCAGGTGGCGTTCTGTAGTTTCTGCCTTCCCCCATGGAAAGAAGGCATGAGTTTATGTATGTATGGTCTTATGTCTTAACATTTTCAGGTGCAAAAGAGGTAGTCTATTCGCTTCTGGGACCTATTTAGGTGCCAACTGTAATTCGAAGCATAATTAATGTGTGTATTTTGTATCGCCAAATATTTCCTGTCCCAAGCTGCAAATATCATTGGCTCAATATCGGAATGTATAGAAATACTTAAGATGAAAACACAGATCATCATCAATCAGCATTAAGATAAGATGATTTTGATTCTACTTGTGCTAATGCAGATAGCGGGTTTAAAGGATACGTTTAGACTCGCGGCATCCACACACACAGACGTACTTCAAGAGAAATTACGTGTAATACTGAGTGGACGCGGACAAATTTCGAAGCAAAGCAGTCGTTTTATGTTAGATGCGGATTGATGTTGATAGGTGTGTTTCCGCCTTTAGGCTCTAGAGACTATCGCTACACGAGTTGGCAAAACGACCAGCACGTTTTTCTTTTGAAACAGGTAAAGTGTCATCCGTGAAAAATGATCATGCGTATTCTCTTAGCTAGATTTTTCTTTGAAAAGAAAAGTAATCATGGAATCTTTTTATAAAAAAAATCGGATTAAAAAGTTTTCGTAATAAGCTTATGACATGAACATCAAAAATGGTCTAGGGTTATTTCCGATTTTTGAAAAATGATGATAGGAAATTGCCGAATTAAAGCTGACCTATAGATTTGGTACCTGTAAAGAATTCCAGAAAACGCGGGCGCCTCCCAAGAACACCTACGATGTCGCAAGTTACGTAAAATGTCCTGTTATTCACATTATTTACGGCGACCTACATTCAATTAGTGAGGCGTGAACGCAGACACGGAACACGCACAACACTATGTCTATAGCTAACCACATCACTACGCTAAATCACTCAATCTCGCGTATAAAAAGACCAATTCAAAATCTTAAGTCGCTTGTACACAAACTATTCCGCATAATTTTAACAGATGACTCCATTTCTATTTTTTATCGGACGAGAAAAGTTATAATGAGTTTAGTTTCTATTTCGGAAACACTTCGTTTAAGAATACACTGCACACTACGGACGAGCTCAACGCGACCTTCGCCATTTAATCGAAAGTGTTGACATGGACCAATTGATTTATGTATTTCATAAAATTCGATTTTGAACGACGTAAAATCAAATATTATTATAGTATTAATGGGAAACGTGGGCATCTTTGTTTTATTGGTCCGAAAATAAACAGTTATGCGTTTCGACGTGAGAAATGAATTCTAAGTATCTTCTTGAACCAATGAATGACGTAGAGCTATGAATACCTGGTTTAATAGGTCTTGTCAAATTGTTTGTTTGGATACCTTCGTTTGGATTTCAGTGAAACGCTTTGCGAGTTCTGATATAGATTGCTATCACATTTTTTACATAGGCACGTGTGCTTTTTTAACAAAACTTTTAAGTTTTTATGATAAATTGATGATACAAAATAAATAGGAACCTCTTTATTTTGTGTTGTTACTGTTTTAAGAGAAGTACCGCATGCTTTTAGAAGTGGGTGTACTCATTTAACATTTTAATGTAAAAAATATCACGTTCAAAATATATTAAGCAAAATAAAACGAGTCCATTCCGATTACACAAAGATTGCTTTAATTCTTACTTAAAGCTCTGAACGTGTAAGATTCTATTATTTTCCCCTTACTAACCTTTTTTTTCACATTCCTAATTAGTAAAGTTCATAACTCAATTATCCTAATCGCAACCGTATCGATACGATTCGTCTGACAATCGAGAAGACCTCGCCTTCAACTGGAATCGAGTTAATTAGAACATTCGCTAATAAAGATGATCGGTATTATTAACCTAATTACGGCAAGTGTCACGAGGGGTCGTCGGCATTAATTACGACAATTCTTGCTACGCCAAATCTGATGAGGACTAATTAGTTCAATATCGGAACCCATCTTAGTTGCGTCATAATTAAGTTTTTAATCTGTTACGTCAAATTGTTTTAAATTATTTTTGAAATTAGTGCGAGAAATAATGTACAAAGGCTAAAAAATTTGATTGATTTATGATTACAGTGACATAAATGCGGTCGTTTTTTTTTTTACCAAATATCATTCCATCTCTCCATATCGCATTAAACAAGCAGATGCAATAGGACACATACCTAAAGGAAAAAAAATAAGGTACATCGAATTTATATTTGTAAATGTTACAGGGATAAAAGTTCAAAACTCAACCCCACAAAATTCCTTTACACCATCAATTCGTTTCCTCTATCCAAACAGCGTTAATAGCAAGACAAAGGCAGTCAATTGTGATTTACTATGGGTCAATTAGAGTTTTAATCACGACAATAATGTGCGATACAACGCGTTAAGTACTGACAATCGCGTCAATGGACCACAGGCTTAAGAAGCGCATAGAACGGTCCTTGCGGACAAAATGTTCGAATTGAAAACAAAAGGAATCTAAAAACATTCGTGGACACTGACGGTCGGGCTGGTCCTCAAATTCAAGGTCGCTCAGCGCGCTATGGAGCGAGCTATGCTCGGGGTTTCTTTGAAGGATAAAGAAATGGTGTTAACCGGAATAAACCGGAGTTACCGACATAGCTTGCAGAGTAAGCAATCTGAAGTGAGTGGGCTGGACATGTTTGGCGAAGGTCCGATGGCCGGTAGAGCAGACGAGTCTTGGAGTGGAGACCGTGTATCTGCAAGCGTAGTGTGGGACGCCCTCCAGCTAGATGGACCGACGACCTTAAAAAGGTGGCTGAGACCGACAGGACGTGGAAGGTGGAGGACAGAGTGTTGTGGTGCAGTCTAGAATAGGCTGATGTCCAGCAGTGGACTGTGATAGGCTGAGTTGATTAAATCTAAAAAAAAAATGTCCTGACCTAAAGAACGATAGTTCAAGGAAACTTCATTCATGATAATTATTGTGTTATAAAAATAAATACATACTTACGAAATTAAGTTGTAAAGGTCATTAACAAAAATTAAATACAGACGTAACTAATAAATGTTGTCGTAGGTAGTGAGACGTTTAACTAATTAAACTAATAAACTGATAAAATTAATTACTAATGATTGTATAAGTGACAGGATGAAACCTACTTACCTACTTGATGAAAAATATATGACAGTGTGGACGTATTAATTTTAGTATGTTTTGTTCAACGAAATCTCCAAACGCCTGTTTGACACTTCCTGTGACCCAAAGGCTGGCTTTTACCTTGGCCAGAGACTAAGCATTGCCATACAACGTGGCAATGCCGCCAGTACATTACCAGTCGACAGCGATGCGGAGGAATTTTTCGACGCCATATTTTAGTTTGTTAATAGTTTTAGTCAGGTTTTAATTGTAAATACGGGAATTTCATATTATCAATATTATATATTTAAAAAAATCAAGTCGTGAATGTTTTAGTATTGAAGAAACTTTTGTTGGCACTTATTGATGAGGTCAAAGTATATCCTAATTGCACTACGTGACGTAACGCGAATAATGTATAAGTTTTATATTGAAAAAGACCTAGTAGGTATGTACAGATATACTGATACGTCTTATGACATGTTAAATTATTGTGGTTTCTGTTAAAAATACCAATAAGTAATTGAAATTAAAAATCTTTGTAAACGTAAACTGATCACGTCCATTTTCTCCATCACGCGTCTGTCATCGATATCACCAATTTTTTACCATTTGCAGGGGCCTTTTTTTTTTTGGGTGGGAAATCATCAAATGACCTCTCCCGCTCTGGGCGGAGCAGAAGGGCGTGTCAGACTCTTACTGACTAAAACCCACCCGTGTTCCTTCAGTTGCCTGTGCGCCAGGGCCACGGTAACTCTTTCGAACAATCCGCAGCCCCGGCAGGCATCGGTCCTATCGGACCCCGTCAATTATGCTGACATCTCTTTGAGGCGCGCGTGGAACACGACGCGCCGTCGACCCGGGCCTGGTCCTTACCGGACGGCGAGCTGCCCATTGCTCGCCGTCCGCAAGCCCACGCCTACGGTGGCCGGGAGTCGGCAATCGACTCCCGACGCCCAGGGTGTCTCCTCCTGCGGCGACTAGGGGCGCGAGGGCGCAGTGATTGCCTCTCCCTCTCGCGCTCCGCCTCCTCCTTCGCGAGCATTACTGCTTCGCAGAAGGAGGTGACGGCTTCCCATTCCCTCTCGCTCCGTACCATGGCCTGAAACAGGGCCGGACACGAGAGGTCGCCGCCACGAGGACACAGCGGTGCTCCGCCCAAACCGGGCAGACCTCCACCGTATGCTCCACCGTGTCCTTGTAGGAGGCTTAAGAGTATGATCTTGCCTATCCTTTATAATGTCCTCTCGTTCTTTCAGTTATCAAGAAATAACGTAGAGGTGCATTCGATGTTGAAAGTCATGAAGGTGACTGAAGGTTAGTAGCCAGATTGACGTTAATGGTGATCCGAATATAAAATATAACAGTTAAACAAACAAACACCTGCGTCAATGTAATGTATATCTTTGTGACGTTAAAAAGTAATGACTCCGTTACGTCTGTTTTAATGTATTTCTGAATAAAATTAGTGTTCTTGGATTACCCACACCACTTATTTTTAAAAACCTGTTATATTTTTTTGTGATTCGGTACCACTATTTTCAGATCTAGAATAATAGATTTAGAATTGGATTTATTATTTTGTCAAACTTATGCACACTATTTAACAAACTCTTGGGTCATATTGGGAAATGTCAAAGTCGATATCGCTCCAGTGTGAAAAAGGAATAGTGTGATAAGGTGCGATACGTCCTAACTATCTCCATCTCTTTTCAATTGAGAAGTTAGTGAGCTTTTAGGCACACATTTTATCTGGAGCAATTATATTTTCCATGTCATAAAATGTGGGTACTATAAAATAAAATAGCAGAAAAATCAGCAAAATGTTATGAATTTTCTCGGACTTTAAAAACTAAATGTGAAAGAGATGATTTACGTGGATATGACGCATATTTTCTCCCAATTAGTTTTTTTTTGGGATTTGTGTGCCATTTATGCGTCACGTTTAGTGCAAAAATATGTATTTCCTTTCTTTTTTTTTTGGGAATTCCACTCATAACCCTATCTATATCTTCCTAACTCTACAAATCTTTGAAAATGCGGGCGTCGTCCACCTAATTGTTGTGAATTAATTGTTACATCCATTTAAAAACCACGCAAGCATTGTTCAGTACACAATTGTCGCTTCCTCACGGATTGGAGCAGTAATTTCTCTCATTGAGGGACCCAATGTTGTTAATTGGTCATTCCGATTATATGGGCTTCGGACCCACTTTCTGTTGGTGTTTTAAATGTTAGTGAGTTTCTAATTGAAGGGTTATGAAGAGTTTATGGCTTATGATATAATAGTGTGTAGTTAGAATTTTAGTCTATCCTATTTTTTGTAGTGTAAGAGAAAACCAGCGCTGGGGCTCTGTCTCGCATAGGGTCGTAGCATTATGCTGAGCGATTGCCGTTTTGCATGAATGTGACGCATATTTTCCCCCAAGTCGTTATTTTTTGTGTTTGTGTGTTTTTTCTTTGCGTCATGTCTACCGCAAATAAATGCATTTTCTTTCTTTCTTTCTTACAATAGTCGTAATTCATGAAGAAAACAATAGCAATAAAAGTCTCCCTGAACTATGATTACATCATGGTCAGTCAACGCCGAATATATGAATAATATATTAATTGAATCTTCCAAGATTACACTAATTGTTGTTCTTATTAAGAAATGGCTTGTTTACTCCTCAAAGCAAGAAATATAATTAAATGTATGTTAATGTCCTACTTTTCAGAATGTATAGGCCCTTCTATCCCCAATCAAATCACTATACCGTCAGTCATTAATCCCTTTCATATAAAATTGTTTCAGCGCCATTTTTCCGCGCTCACCCCATTAAAATAACGACGTATTTTAGCATGATTCTATCGAAAATAGAATATACAAATAAATGAGTGTAATCAACATCAAAAGAATATATATTCTGGTGAACTATTAACGTGTATTAAAGTGAATAACTCATAAATAAGATTTAGAGACATCTTACGTCCTCAATTTGCGTCGGAATCAGCAATCGTTACATTTTTCAATCCTCGTTTATCATTAAAACGTTAACATCGACCTCGCAGTTTCCACCTTAGTGAAAATAATTTTCCGTGATTATGAATATCAATAATATTTACGGGATTTTTCGTGATCTGACGAGGTTGAACTTCACTCTGTTGTAGATTTTCCGTTACAAATATTATCTTAGTAATATTTGAAGCGGCATCACAAATTTTCGCTCTGGCCACAAATTCTGTGGTCAAGTTTCATTATTTAGGTTCGTACAGTCACCAAAAGAGATAAGTAACCAGGGTCTTGGATATAGTTGAAGTTTAGTAAGAAACCGATGGATTTTTTCGAATGAAATTTAATCTGATAAATTAACTGTTCCTTTTCTATTAATTACATAAAATTTTATTCGAGATCCATCGGTTTCTTACTAAACTTCAACTATATTAGATGACCCTGGTTACTTATCACTTTTGGTGACCGTACGAACGGTACGTCGGAAAAAATTATTGTTAAACTAATTGGGAACAAACCCTACGTCAATTTGTCGAGTTACAGCCATTTCATGCAACTGGCAAAGAATGACAGTTGTGATTTAAAAATTCGGAAAATTAATGTTAGTAGCCAATTTGGTTAACAACGAAATTCCCTGACTTTACTTATGAGCAACCCTCATATCAACTGGAACGAAGACTAATTCAAAAGAAGTGTTGAGTATGCACCGTGCTGTAAGGTCCTTACCTTCAATCATTTTTTCAATCACCTTTGCCATTCTGGTCTTCCCCAGAATTGAATAACTCAGTATTGGCAACCATACTGAATCCCCTCCAATGTCCAAGTTACGTAATCATTATCATCATCATCATTTAAGCCGAAAGACGTCCCCTGCTGGACATAGGCCTCCCCCAAGCACCGCCACTTCAACCGATTCTGTGCTTCTCGCATCCAGCGGATTCTTGCGGCCTTCACAAGGTCATTGGGCAAGTCACGTAGTGTATGAGAATGCACTTCCATACTATCCAACATTCTCACAGGCGTTGGATTTCCATTTCTGCAGCTGCTGTACATCGGTCGGTGATACCTGAATATAAAAATATGATTTGTTACTAATGAAGAAGATACACGCAGTTTCTCAGACATGTTTTTCATTTATTTTTATATCAAATTATGCTGTTATTTCTTTAATCCTGAATCAAGGTAGAAGCTAATAAATAACCGTTTTTTATGAAAAGGTATATTTATCATACTTTATTTTTGAAAACTAAAGACAATATGAATGATCAAAGTGTCAGCTAGTTGTAATATAAATTGTATCACGAGATTCTTTTTTATTCGAATTTTTTCATAGTTACCTAGAACTAGTACTACTTAAAATTTGTTTAACTAAAGGTAAGTATTTTATCCAAAACACATCTTAGTACTCCTGTTTAACCTTTACCTTTACGATACTTTTGACAGTAATTTTTAGAAAAACGTTTTTTGGTGGGTAAAGTAGGTAAATACAATTTTAATATTTATTAAGGCTCCTACAACAGGCGCGACACGCGACGCGCACACATCGCACACGACACGTAGGTACCGAGGTGCCTTTGTGTGGTGTAAAGTGGCGCGGCTGTTTGAAGGAGCCTTAATAAATCGGCTAGTCATAATTGTAATCCATAGTCTATCTTACGTCGGTTTTATCTAACTTTGAAGTTTTTTTTACCGCAGAAATCGCTATGTCCTACTGCATGTTAATACTCATTTGTAGATTAAAATATCTTCTAGTTGCTAACTACTTCTAACAGCTGGTACTAGCCTTTAAATCCTCAAAAATCTTATTTATCCCTAGGAAATTAAGCTCCACCTGTTCCTACAAAATACCCACTTATCCTCTTTCTGAAAATACAAATCCGCCATTACAAAATCACAAAAAAACACGTGATTATTCTAACAAAATATTTACACACAAATTACTAATTAAGCCTCTTTAATTGCCGTTGTTCTATTCGAGAAACTTATAATTAAACATGGACAGTAGTACATCAAGAAGGATTTTCTGTTTCACACGTGCTCATACTTGCGTCATAATAGAAAAGAACAGAAGGCAAACCACATACAACGAGTGAAAACTGGCGCACGCACACATAGACGCGTTTGCGCGACCTTACCCCATGGACACGATCTACACACTCAAACAACACGCGTCTTGCCGCTTGCGACTGCGGAGAAAACAAATGAATGAAGTTGTTTAGAGTTTTAGAGCATGCCACGAGTCACCGTGACGCGACTTGAGGAGCGACAGACGAAAACAGAGTATGAACTATGATAGAAGTTATCTCAATTCTTACCAGCATAAAGAGTGTAGGAAGGTCTCAAAGATTTGTTCAGCGACCACCGCAGATCAGGCACAACGCTACGTACCACACGACCGTGCTGTAGCAGAGTTATAGAGTAGGTGAAGTTTACGCCCGAGTCCTTCAGGTCAGCACTGTTTTCTAGTACTAGGAAAGAGATACGCGCGCGTGTCGTTTGACGCAAGTCACGTCACTCGAAGCCGTGAATGGGACCTTAAACGAATGACAATCGCAAGTGCATTTGCACTCACAGCGAGTGCAAATGTTGACGCGTGTCTATGTGTGCGTGTGTTTTCGCTCATTGTGTAAAGTGGGCCTTCTGTACCTACCTATTTATTTTGTTTTTACGTCACGCGACGCCACGACGAGTGTGAAAACGCGAAATAAAAGCAATTCTTTCTAATTAACTCTCGAGTCGTGTGTCTCGAAATAGACCCACAAACGAACACACTGATTTACACGCCGCGACTGTTTCTCAACGAAACCGAATAATTAACGCTGCGTGTTTATTAGATTGTTTTGATTCAAAACGATTGATGGCGCGCCAATGGAATGTTCCATAACTCGAACATCACTAAGTTTTTAAGGCATTAAAATGTAAATTAATGTACACGCTTGACGCTTCTTTTGTTAACCTAATTTATAGCCCCTTAGATAACCTGTTTTATTTTCCGTCATAAGTAGTTTACATAAGCTTATCGATATAAATTATGAAAATTAAAATTTATAATCGATTGATATGTTTTAGCCCACATATAAGACAATAAAATATTTAAATTTCATGTTTTCTCTTGAGGAATTCCATAACTGGGTAAATTATTAGGTACCCCACGCCCTAAAATAGTTTATTAGTATCAAATATGTACGTCGTAGTCTTGCTGTCCACTAAAGGCAAAGCGAGCAAAAAGCGAGCAAGCGTAACTAATGAAAGATCGCGGGTTGATTAAGCAGGCGCTGTCATCAACGCTCCAGACACGCATTCACAGTACCAATCGCTGCCAACATCATTAATTGCCCGTTTCATTGCAGTTATGTTTCATTAATATTCGAAACTATATTGAGAACTGATTGATTTTTGTTTTATTACTAGCTGTTCGTGCCCGGCGTCGCCCGCGTGTATAGCAGAACTGTCTTTTAAACTGAACGTCACATTTTTTTAAATGAGATTTTCATACAAAAATAACATCCATATTTCCGACTTTTGCGGTGGATTGAAAAAAAAATCCTTCATACAAACCTTGTCCTGACAATTAGGTGTCCTTAATTGACAAAAAAAAAAAAAAAACAGTCAAATCGGTCGAGCTGTTCTTAAGTAATGATCTTTCATACATGCGGCAATTGATTTTTATTTAAGTATATAGATATTCGCGCTCTATTACTTGCGAAGCGTCTGTGTTCAGTGCTATTAACATTAATTGCGTCGTCACGACTTGCAACCAGTCAGTACTTAGCTAAAGATCACAAATAGTGCATCTGTAATGGTAGGTTATTGACCTGTTTATGAGTCCGAGAAAAATGTTTCTTGTCTCGGTAGCACCTTACAATGTTGCATATTATGTTAAATAGTTAATTTATACAAAAAAAAATATGTCGACACACAGGGTGGCAGGCCGGGACATCAACGCAAAAACTGTAACAATGAATTCATCGGCTATCAAAACAAAAATCTGTTGTTTCATAGAAAAGTGAAAAAACTGAACTTTTTTATTTTCATAGAAAACTTACGCGGTCAAAATGTTTTATTTTTATAACCCTCAAAAAATTTCAACCCAGCGGGTTTCAGAATCATGTACTGAATCTATGGTAACAGGTTGCCGGTCGATGTCTCTGCCAATCTCTATAAATCATTAGTCCAAATTGGTCAACTATGAAATATTATTTCTAAAATCAACATCACAAATCAAAATCTCTCCATCTAGTCGCCAAGTGAGCCCATCATAATTTTTCTTATAAATATAAAGCAGCTTCAATATCAAATGTCAGGCTTTAATTATATTTTTATTAATTTGACACCTAGGAGCCGTTATTTTATCAAGAATTCCAACAAAAACTTTTGATGAACACACTATAAAATTAGCATGATAATAACGAATACTGCTCCAAATTCGATTTACATTAATTTCTGTATAAATAATTGGTGACATTCTTTGAAATAAAATTCTAATATATTTATTTCTGTTTGATATAATTTATTATAATGACGTAACTATAGATCATATCAATTTCGTAGGTGGAGCACGCTAAAAATACATGGAGAACAGAAATATACGAAAGTTAACCATATTAGATATGATTTATATGAAAATCTTTATTGAAAAGAAGATTTATTTTCTTTTGAATAAAGGTCATTCTAACAAATTAGTAAGAATTCTAAGAAATAATTGTATGTGTTTTAAAGTAATATGGTTTCTATTTTTAGATGAAAATTAAGTAAGTACAGATTTGTCAATTGGAATGAGGCCTTAACAGTGCAACTAGGAGGACTCTTAAGAAGCTTCTGTCATACCTATATGAAAATAAATAGTTCTGTTGTAAAACATGAACTACGAAAACCACCTTTACTGCTAAAATATAAAGGCACTGTCAATTTAAAATTGGTACCACTGTGCGGTTCACTGTACATTGTACTGATAAAGTTAAGAAAAGTTCACAATGTTTCCTAGTAAGAACATCTAGCATAATCTCTATTCAATAGGCTTGAGGCTTTTTGACGAACTAATCCACG
This sequence comes from Dryobotodes eremita, assembly GCA_917490735.1. Classification (NCBI taxonomy): domain Eukaryota; kingdom Metazoa; phylum Arthropoda; class Insecta; order Lepidoptera; family Noctuidae; genus Dryobotodes; species Dryobotodes eremita. The sequence goes on from OU823261.1 coordinate 9,867,848, forward strand.
TCGAAATCGTTTTCAGATCTTCATGCAAACCTTTCAAGAATTAAGACGTCATCCAACCAAACACTTAAAAATCTAGCAACAGCATTAATATCCTAACAAACAATGTTTAATGCATTGTTAAAAATGAATAATACATTCCAATATTTTACACTTCCATTAGCTTTTAGTTCTAGGTGGTTCTCGTCACTGCCTACGCCGATACCATTTATTTGTCGACAGACGAAATCTAGGTGGGCCTAGGTAGGTAGATATTTTTCTAAAAAACTGTTGGAAAATTGGTGTGAGATGAATGAATCGTTGTTTGTAGGTACTATTAGGAGCAATGTCATTTGGTATTCATCAATGTCTTCTGGGCTATTATGGCAGAAAAGTAGATCTAGTGTGTCACCCTGTGTAAAATGTCTACATTTATATCTGTTATTTTTTATGGTGTACATAATAAAGAGTATTCTATTCTATTCTATTCTATTCTATTCTAGTTCATATGCGTACTATGCATAGCTTAATATTGATTTGACGAACAATTTCAGTGTTGTTGGAAAGAATGAAAGTTTTCTATTCAATATTTCTGGAGCTTTGTGCTTTATCTCTAAGTATCTCACATTTTAATTTTGGTTCTGAATGAATGAAAGGTAATTTACGATGAAATTGTAGATCTTAAATTAGATTTCATTCATACATCCCACGCAAAATAAATCTAATAAAAACACACAAAACAAATACTATTAGAATCTATAGTACAAGTATATATATAGTACAAATTTCTAAGTTATAGACGAGGAATCTTAAAACGACCTAACGTTCAACAAACAACAATAAACGCCACAGCATTATGCTTTCTTCACACCTACTGTTACATATCGATTTCATGTCGGACCAGTACTTCTATTACCTATATAACGACACCTCATTTAACTGAGGAATCTACCACATCATTGACACTTTCGAATTGTATCTCACATCTAAAAAACCCTTTATCTTTTCCAACTCTAAATTCTGTCACTTCTCAAATTGCTAATCGAATACTAATAGCCTTATAACATTGGTTCATATTACTGTTAAAATCTTTTTGTCGTGTGTGGCTGCTATAAAAGTATTGATTTGCATATGTCTTGTATCTAATTTTGTATCGTAAGTAACATATTAATCAAATAGCTTTTTCAACCTCGTGTCTTCTTGATCTCCTGACATTGAGTGGTTTATGGCACAACGGAGCGACAGTTGTGCGATCAACACGATGCTCTGTATAACTAGTCTTATGATTTATACTGTCTAAATCGGAATGTTAATCCTTTTAGCATACAAGGAATTCGATAAATATAAGTACGATTATAATTGAAGCCAAAATATTTTGAAAATAAATGGTAACATTGCAGACAAAATTACCAGACACGAAATCATATTAAATATATCTTTTTTGAACACACAAAACTGTCACATTCTTTTCTGGAAACAACACTGGGTAGACACAAAAGTCTACTCTTATCGATAGCAACTGGTTGCAGTCGCAAGTTACAACCTAACAACCAGAAAAGACTTAATATAAAAATTCAACATTCAATCGAGTCGATTTGCATAGAATCGTAATTAAAAGTGTGTCGGGTATCGATTGCTTTTAAAATTCTATCGATTTAATTATGGCTGGCCCGGAATGATTTTATTGACAGCACAAGTCGTTGATTTACTTAATTGTCTATTCGTTATCTTTATTGTGGTGGCCAACGCCCAAAATCTTAGATGTTTTTTTCTATTATCGAGCTAATTAACATAAAGTTTGTAATCTTAAGACATCTATTGTATTTTCCGTTTTTCGTCTTTATTAATTTTGTGTTGCCTATTGTACGGTCAGTGTCCAAGGCTAGAAAAAGATGTAGGTAGTTATTGTTTGTGCCTTAGTTTGAAAAATTGTAATTAAATTAACAGTCTTTTCATTAGTTATTTTGGGCTATAAGACGTTAAATGAAACTGAACTGTTTGATATTCGTATGATAATATTTTTTGTCTTAAAGAGACTATGAATGAAATATTTATGGTGATAAATCTTATCTATAAGCAAAAGCACGTTCTTCTAAAATACTTCTTGAAATTATGTTTGAAGTAAATGATTCCGCATTTACTTCAAACAAAATTTCAAGAAGTGTTTCGATACTAGGTATTAATTCAGTCCTAATGTCAGAATTTCTAGCAAGTCTAATTTTTTAACCTGGCAAACTTTAAGCAGCCAAAAAACTACTTATTCCAAAAATCACGTTATCAACGAACTTAAACGTGTTCAACAGCGTGATAACAGTGACAAGTTACGCCACCTATAAAGTTGATAATGAACTTCACGCAACATGTATTGGATACATTAAGCGCTTAGCACTTAACATGTTTACCCTGATAACCGTCACTGATGCAATTAACAATATCTTTAATGGCGAAGAAGTAGACACATAATGACTCCACACAATGTCCGTCTAACTTCGATGCTAGTCGGGGAAAAAGAAAACAAATGACTGTGAGAAAGTAATAGATGATGTAGCACCCAAAGGGTTTGTTACCCTGTACCCAATGAGCGGTAAATATTGTACCAACTGCTAAATAGGGCGCATTGATACGAGTCAATGATTGTGCTGTATGATTTTTGCTAAGCAATTATGTATAGCAACTCGCTCTTAAGTTTGAAATCGCCAAGCCGCCAAGATAATGCTGGTGCCTTCTCTGTGTGAGAAGAGGCGTTTATCCTGCAGTGGGTTGATATAGGCTGATATTGTTTTTTATTATAGCCATGGTGTCGACCTAGCGGACTTTACTACCATTCATTGCTAAACTCCAGACATTCTTTAGTTCTGTAGCGGTATCTAAATCGCCACATGCGAGCTACACGTCACAATGACGTCACACAAGATCCTGCATCGCGCAAGCAGAGTTTACCGCGCAACTAGCATATATACAACATCTCGACATCAACCGTCGGGCAGTTGCCCACCAGACACAACACCCGTCTGGTCGGAGGATCCTCCCTTTTCCATAGAGTATGAGTGAACTTTACACCCTGTTCCTCATACCTCTATAGTTCTATAGTTTCGTTGAAGGATCAGGGAGGCCTTAGCAATTCATTGGTGCATCTCTCTTCAGTAATCAATCAGCGTTTCAGTAACTACTAGTGGAAGTTGTGGCAAGGCAATAAATTCAAATGCATACAAACAGAACTATGAATAATTAACATTGATATAAACATAATACTTGATTAGGTTCTAAGAACACGCAACTCAAGAACAAACGAGGCCTCACTTTTGAACGAACAATAGATGATTCTACTCGTAATTAGAGAGTTGTACATTCCGAACGATCTTTCGGATCGATTACGGTTGAATAAACAATTCCTTCATGTTTTTTTTTTATTCAAATAATGTTATAAATCAAATACGCGCCGTTAACGTCCCGAAGGAGAGGTCATTTATCAGAGCGACGCGGGCGCAAGTACCAGACGCCATTGTACGATACATTAATGTTTCCTTAATTGTTATTTTATCGGATTCCAATATGGCGGCCACGCGCCCGTAATTAGTCTCTGTACGGATTGAATGATTTTAGCTGTTCGATTTTTAAATAATTAATGATATGGGCACCTTAAGATTTCTTTGGTGTAATCAATAACATCTTGGGTATGTTGGAGGCGCATTTTGGGGTTTGTGTGTTATACGAAATTATATCCTTCGATACAGGTTATGTTTATTTTTAAGAATATTGGTATAGACTTAAATTCTGCAATGGTTTTGAAATTTTAAAGACATTTTAATTTATAACCTTTAGTTATTTTGTTTTTCAAGATCACAAGTGATACCTTTTTTAGTTGGTATTAAACGATAAGTATTGTTTACATTATTTTAGTGGCTGTAGCTTGTCTCACCCAGTGTGATGTCACCAGGTTTTTTATAACGAGTAAATTGCATTATTGAATAAATTGATATCAGATACTAATGGTAAATTATTATTAAAATATTCAAATGAAATAATTACCTAATTGTAATACTATCAAAGATTACCAGAACTCTTATTATTAACTATTCATGTTTTAAGTTCGGTTGTGAAGACATTACAGCAACACCTACTGTTTTATTACTTTCCGAAGACAGTAATACAAATAAACGCGTCTTCCAAAATGTTAACCGTATAATTAATAAAATGTTAATAAGTAACGGGTTTCTCGCAGTGGGATATCCCATAGCCAAGAATTCTATGAATCCCAAAAGATTTAATAGTCTTCTCAAAAAAAAATCTAAACGGCGGGTATTTAGCTGAGCTCTTAGTAATCGAGCTAAAGAACGGACTTAGCTGTCTTAGTTTTACGTCTCCAACTCAAAAAAGATGTTAGCTAGATACAGCCTGATTCAAGTTTAATGGCGGCTCTGAAGTGCGCTACTAGCTGGGTAGTACCTCACCCCTCACCCCCGGTGGCACGAGAATTTGTTACTGCGCAGAGACTCGCCTCATGTTCCGAGCCGCCATAAAGTTTAAACTGAAGATGTCTAAAAAGCTAATAAAACGACGCTCAAAACTAAAATGCATTAAAATTGTCAAATGCTAATTGAAATAATTAACATAGCTAATCTATGCAACGCTTATCTTCTATCTACAAGAAGAAACTCTATACTTCAGTTGACACCTTTAAATCGCGTGGGACGATGACAAAGTTTTTCTCACACTCTGAGAACGTCACCAAAATGTTGTCTACCCCGTTATCATCATCATCATTTCAGTCGAAAGATGTCCATTGCTGGATATAGAACTCCCCCAAGCATCACCAATTCGACCGGCTCTGTACTTCTCGCATCCAGCGGATTACTTCGGCCTCCACCAGGGCATCGGTCCACCTTGTGGGAATAATTGTCCGTTATAATTCCGTTTAATCATCGACAATTTTTGATATAACACAAACTTAATATTTAAAGTAAAAGTTATAAGTTCTCAAAGTTTTAAATCCAGCAATCCTGCGACAACATTTTAAAAGGGGTACCGAGCCCAAGTTTACGACGAACATAAATGCCACATAAAAAAGGATAAAAACTTTTAATTTCCCTCCTCTTAAATGAGCCGGCGTTAATTTTAACTCTCTTGTAGGAATTATGTATATGGCATACACTAATTCTTTGTCATTATAAGGTATTTTATGCTTCTTTTTTCTTTCCATAGCTTTTGGCCGTAAATAATGCCCGGTTATGTTTGTTGGTTTAGCTTTATCGTGTTTCATTTAGATTAAATTCTAATTTATTTTATGGAATCTTTGAAATTTTGGAGCGGAGATCATAATTTTATTTCGGTGCAGTGTGAGGTCAGGGTGTTTCTTCTTTATTGTGTTTGTTAATGTTATATGCAGGCTTTTTTCTTGCGTGTAATGATTTGTGGAGAGAAATATGGATTAAGTATTCGTGTAAAGCGGCTTTCTAATTTGTCCTTTCTGTCGTTAAAACAACAGGATGTTGTTATAAAATAAAGTCATCCACACTTTTTGTTTTTCTTTGAATTTGACGTACTTAACAATATTCAAGTTTTAGAACGTTACGATGTTAAAGGATTACTTTAGATACTTAATGGTATAGGACTAAAGGCAGAGGTTTTAATACCTCTTAAAAACAATCGAATTCCAACTTTAAAACCTAGTAAAAAGGTTGATTTTAGGATGATTTGAAGTATAATTATTTGTCACACTCCAAAGCGATATACAAGAGCATTATCTCAATGTTTACGAAATAAATGCCCTAATAAAGATAAACTCCCAAACCTTAATTAGTGACTAATTGGTCGCTTTTAAGGAAAATATACGAAACGAAATGCATTAAGATTATTAAGTTAAGAATACCTACACAGACACTCCCGAAGATAATGCAAAAATAGGCAGTGGTTGAAGTTCTATTGTAGAATCAGATTAAATTGTAATTATTTTAGCAAAAAACTTTAAAGACATAAATAACATCACACCTGTATTTCCCGAGGGGTTAGGCAGGGGTGCACCTATAAAAAATACACCCACATTTCGCCAGTTATGTTGAAGTCCCATGTAATAGGGGCGAGCCTATTGCTATCAACCGAGCTGCTACTAAGAAATTTCAGATGCAAAAACCCAATAACACTTTGTCCGACCCGAGAATCAACCCCAGGGCCTCATGCTTAGCAGTAGCGCTCGAGACAGTTTCATAGGACACGCATATGAATCTATCTACGCTTCAGGCTGCCACAGACAAACTATATATAATTTTCTCCAAGTTTAAAAATAGAAATAGTGGGTAACCAACAGCAATAATATTGCCTAGATACGTTTGTGTCCATTTTATTTTATAGTCTAATGAGAGAGACTTCATTCATTTTCATCACTCAAACGAGATATTTCACACACACACACACATACAAATGATAGAGTTTATAGTTGATGGTGAAGGAATTTGCATAGCAATTAACACAGATTGCAAGTTAATGGGTAGCTAAATCTGTTTTAGTGCCATAATCCAGCTAATACCTAATGCCGTGGTTTAGGGTTCGTTAGAAGTGTACATAAACACTATTGTCGACTTTTTAAACAAACCATCTCAAATTTCAGATGCTGCAAATGGTAACCGTAGTCTGTGGGCACTAAAAAGTTTGACTGTCAAAAGTGGTAATGAGTGATGAAGACTTGGTGATCGGACGATTTGGAAACCTAAGGCCGACTTTCCTAAAACCTGTATAAAATATTCAGAAATTATGGTTGGTACACACGGCCACACATCAAGCTATACATTTCCAATATAACTTGATCTCGCATTGAATATGATTTCCGTACAATAAAAGGTTAGCTTATACTATAATGATATAGCTTCATATGTAGCCGTGTGTACCTTTTACTGCTTCTCTTTTATTTTCTGATTGAGTTCGTTGCAGGTTCCAAGTCAATTGAACCAATTCCTTGGGAATTGACGATCTTCAATGGCAATGCTGGTTTCCATTGGTGAGTCAGGCTTACAAGAGTAGCAGTGAATTGCAATAGGTATTGGCTCGTCCCAAAACAGGCGACTTTGTATGCCCTTTCAATATTAAAGCTTTTCAAAAGTCGCAGACGATTGAATAACAAATTAAACAAACAAAAAGAAAAAAATAAGAATTGAAACGGAACCCCTAATCTTAATCTTGTTCACACTCGCCCACTTGTCATTCCTTAACGCCCACGCGACACATACTTAATCTAAATTATTGAAATGTATATTTAAACAATTCATATATATTTTTATATGCTGTATAAGGATATTTGCGTTATAACACTTAATTTCTCTAGTCCAGTTATCTAAGAAGAAGACCTAAGAGAGTTTTCTTCTTGTTCTTCTTGGCTAGATAAGCACGAGTTACTTGAGTATAGCTCATGTTGTCATAGTCTAAAAAGTTAGCAAGATTGGAAACGAAGCTGACTGCTCAGAATGTTCAGGGGCTGCAGTCTCGACATAGATTTTTTATTTTTTTTTGGGTGGGAAATCATCAAATGACGTCTCCCGCTCTGGGCGGAGCGGAAGGGCGTGTCAGACTCTTACTGACTAAAACCCACCCGTGTTCCTTCAGTTGCCTGTGCGCCAGGGCCACGGTAACTCTTTCGAACAATCCGCAGCCCCGGCAGGCATCGGTCCTATCGGACCCCGTCTATTTTGCTGACATCTCTTTGAGGCGCGCGTGGAACACGACGCGCCGTCGACCCGGGCCTGGTCCTTACCGGACGGCGAGCTGCCCATTGCTTGCCGTCCGCAAGCCCGACAAAAATTGGTCGTTAAGTCCAATCGTTGTCAAATTTCTTTAATAGATTTTCAACCTTATGCTTTGGAAATAAAGTTGAAAATCTATTAAAGGAATTTGACATCTATACAACTTAGCGACAGATTTTTGTCGCTATCTAATGTCGAGACTGCTGGCCCTGGACATTCTTAATTATATGTAGTTAGTTATCGTCACTCATAAAGGCTCTGTAAGGATGTAATGAATTACATACAACATTGATAATAATCCCATACCGATTTCGGCTACGGTGACAAATTTCTGTTTCTAGCGTTTATAGGCTACGAGCATGTGCTTTGAAGTGGCAAATGTAACCTATCTTGACTGTGAAAGTACCCTCAAACAGGGTGAATAGGGACGCCGCGCAGGGGTGAATCGGGACAAAACTTTATAAGGGATTTTAATATTGAAATAATATAATTTGTTGCCAACAAGGGCACTTAAATGTTAATACAGTAAACACATTAGAGTCCTCTTTGGCAACAAACTATATTATTTCAGTATTAAAATCCCTTATAAAGTTTCGTTCCGATCCACCCCAATTGACGGTACAACATTACTAGAACGGGATCAACCACTAGATAGAGAAAACTTGGATTTGGGATAACAGTCTGTTAGAAGATCGTTTCAAGTTCGACTCCTGCAGATCTATTCTGTAAAAATCTCACCGTGATAACTTAGGCGAAATGAGCGTGGAGTGAGTTGTCAATAGTGGCAAGCCCTTGCATCAGGCAGACTGACAGCTCGCTTCACCTATGTTTTCACGGTGAGAATTTTACAGAATAGATCGGCTGTAACCCTTATTTTCAGGCTAATGCAGATGTTTGAAAGCACTTCTATGTCACTGGGCAATGACAACCAGCAGGGTAATTGCGTAACACACTAACAGTAGGAATAGCTTTTATTTTGACAGTTCAACAACATTCATTGCATTCATTACGTTGTTGAGCAGACAAATTTTTGGACTAAATGAAGCAATGGATGGAAATGGATGGATGGTTTCAAAATGATTCAGATTGTGATAAATAGTGTGATACGCAATTAGGGTGCGGGTCTATCACAAAGACGATTCTTTTCATAATACTTAATTTGTAGGACTTGGTGTTATTTTGACTCTCTGGATAACAATTTGATTTCCAGTGAGTTGCCAGAGTTTTCTACCAGCAGAATTCTAGGGTTAGTGTTATTTAAGCAACTTCTGGAAATACCTGAATTGTCACCAAGTAAGAGAAATATGCCCATCACGGGATCGATAAGTATTTAGTAATTCCTACAATTTATTCATCCTTTTTGTCCACCTTAACCACAAAAATACCGTTTATTACATATAAGCATTTGTATGAGCGTTAAGTAAATATTCGTTCCTTTGTGTAAACTTTCACCCTTAATGAGCACAGTCGAGGTGTCACCGAAGCCATTCGATGTCAGGAACTATTACGTATGTCTGGAAGGATACACGATAGGGATCACTTGCTATTGATATTTTTGTTCAAATTATAGCAGAGACGTTGATCGGCTGTTGACTTATTAAAAAAAGAAAATTGCTATTCTATAACTTTAAGGAAGTGCACTCTAATATGGGAACGACATAGGTTGCTTTTCAGTTTTCTTATGTTTGGAGGATGTTTTGACGAGGAAATAATGTACTATGTTTGAAAGCTTTTATAGGGACTGAGTGTGACTTTATCATTCGTAAGACAAAAAATATGTCAAATGTAGTTCACACAAGTGAATGTAACTTTAAGGCAACTAAAACAACACTTGATTCGAATCTGTTCCTTTGGAATTGATTCAATTAAATCAAATTTACCACTTAAGTAACCAAAAGAATTAACAATCCAATCCGTGCAATACAGAATAGTGACTTAAAACCAAGACCAAAACCGAAACACACATTCCTAATTAATACCACAGAAAAACAAAAAAAAAAAAGGTCGCAACAGCATAGCAATCGTACACGTAACAAGAGCCGACCGACCCGGCCGCGCTGTGCCCATATATTTACTTTATCTTGTACAATACACTTAAATACAAATTAATACAAGCAAAGGATCGGACCTTAATGGCGAGCTCGACTGTTTATTTTACACCTCGCGATGGGACATGCCAGTTTTATTTTTAATTTTTTTATTGGTCACACTTTGGGCCAGCTTTCGGCTTTTAGCGCCTTCGGAAATGTGGGTAGGTACTAGGTTTTTTCGTAGAACTGTTTCTTAATAGATTTTTGGGTTCAGTTTGCTTATAACATAAAAAAGTTTCAAATAATACATTTACTTTAGTAAAACGAGGATGGTATTGTATATATACAACTTGGCGTAGAATCAATTTTAATTATGAAAGTCAATTAATTTTATGATGATAGGTTGCTGAATTAATTAGAAACTGTACTTAATTAGAATAAACTGATCTTTAGAGATAGAAACGTAAGAGCTTTTCCTTATAAGTCCATGATTCACGACCATCAATACAATGGACTACAAATAGTGGGTCCAAGGTGTCTCGATACTTACCACTATCTTCAGAATTTGAATTTTAACTACAGAAAAAGTGTTATTAATTCAACACATTTACAGCATAAAAACACAATTTTATTCATTGAATATTCCCGACATCGACAGTATTGTACTCAAAGTTATCGCCATACAGACACAAGCATACATATTCATTTGTTCACAGTTCCAATTTCCATCTAGCGTTATCTCAAGTAAAAATACTACAACACTATGTAATATTCTGTTAAAATTGCAAATTCATGCAACTCAATTAGTTTAAAGGCATATCTGAGACTTCGGAGCCGTTATTTAGGTATATCTATTGGTTACAGATACAGTATCGACATTAATATTCGAAAAATATTGTCAAAGCTCCTCACTGGTCGATAAAAATGTCGGGCCACACGCAGCAGGTCATTAGACACCTCCCGGAGGAAAATAAATTAAAGAAAACGAGAAATCTTGACCGTCAACCTTATTTACAACGAACAGCCTTCAATTTACACTATCACACCGCTTTTGTCAACATCCAATGCTGGTTCAAAAGGCTTGTAGAACTGTGACCATTAAACACAAAAAGCAATGGAATCACTTTTTACGATTCGAACGTGTCGCGAGTGTATGAATAGGGATATAAGCTTGGGATCAATTAAATGCCATAAGATACAAGGACTATAAGTCAGTTCGAAGCGAAATCCAAGAAGTAATGACTAACAGTCTAGTTTATGGTGTAAAAAAGTTCAAGTTTCGTTTTAACTTCATCCAATCTTCTTAACAGTGGTTTAATTTGCTCAGACTTGTTCAATGTAATTAAATGGTTTTTACTTGCTTCCAATTGTCACTCGTTGTTAGAATCTTATTAACTCAAGTGACTGCTTGGAATTAATTTGATTGTTGTTTTAAATTGGTACAAACTATTTAATCTTAGGCCCGTTTGTAAACGCGGCTACATATCAAGCTATACATTTCCAGTTTTAACTGACCTCACATTGTGTAGGCTTTTCGTACAATGAGAAGTCAGCTTATATTGGAAATGTATAGCTTGATATGTAGTCGTGCGTACCACAAATCACTAAATACGTTTAGCGGTAAGCGCATTCAAAACCTTTTCCGTTTCTGTCAATTGTTTGAAGATATTTGAGACAGAATGATGTTTTAAAATTTGTTTAACGCTCTAAGCGTTTAGTAATCTGTGGTGCGAGTAGTTCCGTATTGTATTTGTATTACGTTTTGATAAATTAAAATAGAGTTTTGTTTTAAACAGAGTTTATAATGTCACTTTGTGAAGGTATAAATCAACAAATTCGCAAGGCGGCTGTTAGCAGCTGGATAAAGAAGTTCCAGGATAAAATTCAGTGGCGTTTAAATCCAGAGGCCATTGTCCAACTATGAATTTGCAAGAAAAATAATGTTCGTTTGGTAAAATTATATCAATGAAAAGGGTTTTTTTGCAACCGTCGAATATATGCTATGACACCGTTTCCTCCAATCAGTATTCCTCTCACCAAGTTTCACTATAGTGTTTATTGAAAATATCACAGCAAAACAATCAACACATTAATATGACCCCCGTGCGATTCCTAAATTATTCTTTTGTCTTTAAAACAAAGCTTAGCAAACAGATCAGTTAACAAGTTACCATTTTACAACCATCACGAAGTTTCCGAGAATACCAATATCCTTTCGTTATTCCAAGCTTGCATGAAACAATTAAAAATCTATTCTGTATGCGCAAGGACACTCTTCTATCCGCTTAGTTAAGCTTTTGTTGCCAATAAAATAGTTTATTGTATTAAACATACTATTTCGATGCAAGTCAGATGGTAAAAAATATAAAAGAGTCCATCTCGTAATTGTTGGGCACTAAAATAAGGCGTTTTATTGTGTACATGTTAGTTAATTAGGGTGCAGACGTGAACGGAAATGTCATAGTGTTCTGTAGTACGATGACCCAATAAATTTCATAGTGTCCTGTAGTGCGATGACCCAATTAATGTCATAGTGTTCTGTAGTGCGATGACCCAATAAATTAATGGCGTCTTAGATAGTTTTCTTGGTTGACGATTTTATCAGAGGTAAAGTGGAAGGAGGTGAGTGAATTTTAATTTTCTCTGTACTTAGTAGTCACAAGGCAAATTATTTAATGTTATTAAGATCTAGGTTACGATTAGACTGCCTCGTTAGTCTAGTGGCCGCAAGCGCTACTGTTGAGCATGTTGTCCTGGGTTCGATTTCTAGGTCCGGCAAAGTATTATAGATATTTTCATCAGGAATTTCTCAGTAGCAGCCTTTTTTTTTTGGTTGGGAAATCATCAAAAGACCTCTCCCGCTCTGGGCGGAGCGGAAGGGCGTGTCAGACTCTTACTGACTAAAACCCACCCGTGTTCCTTCAGTTGCCTGTGCGCCAGGGCCACGGTAACTCTTTCGAACAATCCGCAACCTCGGCAGGCATCGCCCCATCGGACCCCGTCAATTATGCTGACATCTCTTTGAGGCGCGCGTGGAACACGACGCGCCGTCGACCCTGTCCTGGTCCTTACCGGACGACGAGCTGCCCATTGCTCGCCGTCCGCAAGCCCGCGCCTACGATGGCCGGCAGTCGGCAATCGACTCCCGATGCCCACGGTGTCTCCTCCTGCTGCAACTAGGGGCGCGAGGGCGCAGCGATTGCCCCCTCACGCGCTCCGCCTCCTCCTTCGCGAGCATTACTGCTTCGCAGAAGGAGGTGACGGCTTCCCATTCGGAATTTCTCAGTAGCAGCCTGGAGTCTGGATTTGTGCTAGGTTGATGGCAATAGGCTTGCTCTCTATTACCTGGGACTTAAACATACCTGACGAAATGTGGGTGTGTAGGTCTTGCTTAACCTTTCGGTGATTACAGGCGTGATGTTATTTTATTTTAGACCTACGGAGTAATTGCGTAACACACTAACAGTAGGAATGGGTTTCATTTTGACAATTCAACAACATTCATTGCGTTATTTACATTGTTAAGCAGACAAATTTTTCGAATATATGAATTAATGGGTTAGCAATAGGCTTCAACATTCAGATTGTGATAGATAGTGTGTTACGCAATTATGGTGCTAGATGACTAACTTCAGTTCGAGTTACCGGATTAAAATTTTACCATTCGTCTTTTGTTTTTAAACATTTACCTACTTGGAACTTATCTTGAGGGCGTGGGAGGATTTATGTTATACATAGACTTGTTATCTGAGGAGTATCGTGTTACCCAGTAACTGGGTTGTGGAAGTCAGGTAGGCAGTCGCTCCATGTATAATACTGGTATTCAGCTGCCTCCAGTCAGACTGGAAGCCGACCCCAACATAGTATATGAAAAGGGTAGGCAAATTGACTGATAGATTTGTAATTTGAGAAAGCGTTCCAAATGTCAACAGTGCAACAAACTAATCAACGAAACATTCCAAAATCTAACTCACCAATTATACTCCACTGACAAATGATATCTTAACGTCAAAGCGCATAGTGAGAGCCAAGTTTAGTAGTTAACTCGTTAATTTACGACACTTGGCGTGCACTACACGCGAACATAAATCAAGATGAATTACTACAATGATGGAATCTGACGATCGACGTCTAACTCCGCATTTATTATGTTGCACAGTCGGCCAATGAAAACCTTAACCATACTTAGAACCTTATCACAATAATAAGCATTATCAGCATATAATGTTCCCACTGCTGGGACACAGGCCTCCTCTCTTCGAGACGGAGTGAGGCTGTTATCTACCACACGGGCGGAGTGCGGGTTGGTAGGTGTCATGTCTTCGAATTTTTGTTTCTAGGACATGCCGGTTTCCTCACGATGTTTTCCTTCACCGTTTTGAGAGCAGTGGTGATGAAATTATTTACACAAAGTAAAGCACCTGCCTGGGTTCGAACCCACGTAAGTCGGGGCCGTTACCACTGGCCAACCACTGCTCTAGTAACAATATCACTAATCTTTTATTGTCACACTGCAGGGCAAAGGATTCTTTCTTTCTTTTTCTTCTGATTTCTTTGCAGGATAAAATAAAAAACGAAGTTATCCGGAAAAAAACCGGAATTACCGACATAGCTTGCAGAGTAAGCAAGCTGAAGTGGCAGTGGGCTGGCCATGTTTGTCGGAGGACTGATGGCTAGTGGAGCAGACGAGTCCTGGATTGGCGACCGTGTATCGGCAAACGTAGTGTGGGACGCCCCCCAGCTAGATGGACCGACGACCTTAAAAAAGTGGCTGGGGCAGACTGGATGCGGAAGGCGGAGGACAGGGGTTTGTGGCGCAGCATGGGAGAGGCCTATGTCCAGCAGTGGACTGCGATAGGCTGAGTTGATTGATTGATTGAGAGCAAAGGCCTCTTCTCACAGAGAGAAGGTATGAGCATTGAGCATTGATCACCACGCTTGCTCATGACGGGTTGGCGATTTCAGAGTTATATTAACTCCCCATAAGTCCAGGTTACATCACGATGTGTAACACATTAATACTTTACAGACTAACCGTCTTATTCATAATAAAGCCATTCGCTTCATTAACCTATTTTAGCCATAGAACTCTTTTGTCCCTTTCTGTCAAACTTAATTTTAACTTGACAGAAAAGGACAAAAGTAAGTTTATGAAGCCAATAGCTCTATTATGAATAAGACGGTAAAATTTTTAAGGTTTTTTTTTCCTGACATTTCCGGGAAAATTTATTATTAAGAAAATTTAAACTCTACTTCAATTTGCCGTATTATAGCCATTTCATATAACTGTCAAATTATGACAGTTTTGCTTTGAATATACGTTCAATTCAAGTTGAAACCTCAATTTGCTTACAAGTTAATTTCCCTGACTTTACACAAGTTTAGTAATATTAACAGTAGACATTGACGAAGTCCTAAATTGATCAATGTTTTCGTAACTGTAAAAACCCAAAGTTGACTATTGAATAATTGTACTAAAAATCTTGACACGGCGTAAAATCTTAGGAATTAATTTATGCAAAGCTGAACCACGTGTAGACTTGTTGAGAGGTTAAGAGGAAATTCCGTTACTTTTAAGAAATCTACTCTGGAAATTGTTACCTTTTTGAAAGATTACTAATAAAAGGATAAAGGCTCCTACGAACAGGCGCGACACGCGCCGCAAATCGCGCGCGATTCAAAGGCATCGCTCGCCGCGCCACGAGCGGCACCTTTGTGTCTCGCTGTCTTTCTGTGGGAGCCTTAAACCTTTCATAATCATTATCACCCAATCCATAAATGATTTCATATGCTGACGAAACGTCAATACAATATTTGTATCTACTTCGTTCTAAGTTTATCTTGGATATCACTGACATCTGCGAAGGAAAATTATTGTGAGGAAACCTGGACTTATAGTTAATATAAGTCTGAAATCGCCAATCCATCTTGAACCAGCGTGGTGATCAATGCTCGTGCCTCCTCTGTGTAAGAAGAGGCCTGTATCTCTGCTGGAACAATAATAAGCTGGTATTGTAATATTAATATCATGAATTTAAAAAAATGCTTTGCCAATATCAGTACGATTGTCTGATGTTTAATAATATTAATTTATTTAACCATTTGTACACACATATTTATAGAGAGGAACAGAAAAATACGTACAAAGGTGATGCTAATTTCTAAAGAAATCTCTTTCAGCATACCTGCGATAGGAGAGTATATTAAAAGAGATGTAGACAACGTGTATAAGAGTAGAAGGGGAAACAAAATGCATTAAATCAAAATCAATTTTCCAATTTAAATATAAACATACAATATGAGAATATACTTACATTCACAATGGAATTGGAATTGGTTATATACTAATTATTTCCTCGATCAGTTTTATTCACTTTAAAACTGAAAATGCACTCTCATTTGTTTTAACGTCAATGTAAACATGTCATGTTCTCAAACTAGATTGTCATTTGTTTTCCGTTCATCTTCTTATTTTAAAAATCTAGTAATTCAAATTCTAATTGTGATCCTTATGATTATACAAATCTGCATTTTACATAAATAGTATAAATTAAATAAATTATTCCCTCGGAATCAGGGTTACCAATCTCCAATTACAATTTAAATTATCCAGTATTAATTAACATTTAATCCAGCGATTTCAAGTTTAAGATATTATTTAAGCAGCTGCGTTACAATTTATATGCCTGCTTTACCATATAAGAGAAACTTAATTTAATTAGAAAACCATTTAGGCAACGACTCGCATAACAAAAGGTCAAAAGGCTAAGAATTTGCTTAATAACTTGGCTTATGTTTATTTATATCGTTAATTCCAGTGTCAAATTAATCGATTTTTAGATAATCGACTAATGCTGGTTGAAATGAACTAATTTGAAAACATCTCTTGGAACTTTTAAATCAGGGCCCCAATTCTGTGTGCTAATTATTATTTCCTGAGTAATCTTACCACGTGCAAACCACGTCAATATCGTGTCTTGTAGAAACGGTTTAATTAATTTTAATGTTAACGTATCATAGATAATACGTTATTAGCAGATGTTGAGGTTAATAAGGAATTGACGTGGTTTCGAAGTAACGAATCGTTAAGTGGTCATAGTGAATTAGGGTCCAGTTGGGTGTGTTATTATTATTTTATGGTTGTTTTTGCTTTTTCGAGTCAAGGACAGTTTGACACAAGCCACATTGTTTGATACAAGCCACATTGTTTCAGACACACGTAATTCTGATAACAGTAGTGACTATATATCAAGTATAATAATGGTGATAAAGTTCCAACAGGTAGTATTAACAACAGCATTCGATATCTTACCTATAGAAAATACTGTTATAACCATTAATCCAACATTACCCAATGGCTCGGTCAGTAAGGTCGTATTAATAAGCTCCACGTCTTTAAAAACACTCGATTTACCATCCTACACATATCAGACTCTTCAGTAAGAAAGCTGCAATCTTAAACACTTGCAGGATTGTCAGAAAATTTCTGCAAAATAACAACGATACATCAACTGTTACCTCTCACACGAGAGCAGCAACCACCGCACGAACACGGTCTTATGGACAGACACACTCACCATCACAAAATCCGAACATACCAACATCTCATCATAATCTAACCAATTTCCTGGTAGCACTTGACTTCGGCCCGATAGATCCGGCGCAACGCCGAGATACGTAAAAGTATAAAAAAGAATAATAAATAAATAATAAATAAACATTTTTATTTCTCTTCTATAAAGGCGTCTTAAACATGTGAAGATTATTTCACATCTGAATAAATCCTTTGTGAGAGACTGGTATTTGCACTAGCAAAACCTGTCACAGATATTATTTTGTCACCGAATGTCATGTTTGTCATCTGTCAAACATTTTTTGGGTGGGAGAGGCTGGTTAGCCCCTCCATCTCAAAAACAGTGTTCGAGTATTAAATCTTAAAGATAATATTAACAAATCATTATAACCTTTGGTAGAAGAACACGGTAAACACAAATAAAGGAAGAAAAGATACAAAATTAAAAGTTATTATTTAAATTGTGAAGTGTA
This sequence comes from Dryobotodes eremita, assembly GCA_917490735.1. Classification (NCBI taxonomy): domain Eukaryota; kingdom Metazoa; phylum Arthropoda; class Insecta; order Lepidoptera; family Noctuidae; genus Dryobotodes; species Dryobotodes eremita. The sequence continues at coordinate 9,885,630 of OU823261.1, forward strand.
TCGATCTACTTCACACCGCATATATAATTGTTAAGATATTGCTAATACTTGGAGTACGGAATCCGATCTGAATCTGTTTTTAATCCCAAAACCATGTAAAATTCGGTAAATTATGCACAAGGAGTGTTAAACGTCATCTGGATGGAATTAATTAAACACGATTAGTATTATTGCCACATTATGCACACCTATCCTATTATCTACTTTGCTACAATTATCAACATCTATCTGTATTACGTTGTACCTGTAAAGGGCCTTTTCTCTTGGCAGTTTTTCTTCGGATTCCATCGACACGGCAATCCAAAATTGCTCAGCTTTAACAGCGGTTAAAAATCGTCAAAAAAGTATGTTAAAGACCTGGGGGTCTACTCTCTTAGTCTGTCAACGAAGATTCGGACCCGCCCGAAAGTAACTGATCCATCAAAAAAGTGTCTTCCCCTTTTTTTAATTTTTTCTGACATTACGAACTTAATGTTTTTTTTATTTTATTTTTATTTAATCAAGTTTGAATTGTTGAATACTTTAATAATCTTATTACTATCTTAATAATACATATAACACTTTAATTACCTATCTTTTTGGTAGTAAAATGTTATTCATCTCTCAAATATTAGGTCTTTACCTATGAAATTGCCGTTCTGCAGTACTGGCCATTTCAAATCAAAATAATTTTTGTTTGGCTATGAATTCTAATTTCAAATTAATTTTATTTTAAAAACATGGATTTTTTTTTCTAAAAGTAGTCATTTCTTTATTGATTAGTGTTACATTTTCATCGCATTTCAATCTTTTTCGTCATCATGGATACGTTAAAAATTCGAGTAATTATGGAATATGAGTACCGTCGTGGCAGCAACGCGGCACAAGCGGCACGCAACATCAACGACGTTTACGGAGCTAACTCTACAAACCAACGCACCACCTGTTATTGGTTTGCTCGCTTCCGTTCTGGAAATTTCGACCTGAAAAATGAACCTCGCGGTCGTCCGAAGACTTTGGTCGACAATGACGAATTAAAGGCGATTGTGGAAGCTGATGATACACAATCTACGGCTGAATTAGCAGCAGCTTTCGACGTTAGCGTCAAAACAATATTGGTCCATTTGCAAGGTAATCTTCTCAATCTAATCCAGTTGCTTAATTGGCAAGGTAAAAAAGCTTGACAAATGGGTGCCCCACGAACTCAATGATCGCCAGCGCGAAGTACGCGTCGAGACGTGCCTTGCACTGCTCAACAGACACACAAATGAAGGAATTTTGAACCGCATTGTTACCTGCGATGAAAAATGGATTCTGTTTGATAACCGTAAGCGCTCAGCAAGTTGGTTGGATCCTGGTTCAGCACCTAAACAATGCCCTAAACGAAAACTTACCCCTAGAAAAGTGATGGTCACTGTTTGGTGGTCTAGCGCCGGTGTGATTCATCACAGCTTCTTACCAAACGGGGTGAGCATTACTGCAGATGTGTACTGTGAAGAACTGAACACAATGATGGAGAAGCTGGCGCATCTCCAACCAGCATTGGTCAATCGCTCGTCTCCGCTGCTCCTGCACGACAACGCGCGACCTCATACTGCACAGCAGACGGTCTCCAAGTTGCAAGAACTGGGGTTGGAAGCTCTCCGTCATCCGCCCTACTCACCAGACCTTGCGCCTACAGACTACTACTTTTTCCAGAATTTGGATAACTTCTTGGCGGGAAAAAAATTGAATACCCGAGAGGCAGTACAAAATGCCTTTGAAGAATTTGTTGCCTCCCATCCAGCTGATTTCTTTAAGAAGGGCATCAATAAACTGCCACTGCGATGGCAAAGATGCATTGATTGCATGGGTGATTACTTCGATTAATACAAATAAAAAATTCATGAAAAAAATTCGTTTAAATTTTTTCATACAAAACGGCAATTTCATAGGTAAAGACCTATTATATTGCAAACTTTGTATAATTTAGTAGCATTTTTTCAATTTTGTGAATGTGATTACCATGGATCCGTTTATTATGATATTATGATGTGTTTGCATGAATGAGCATGGCAGTTGAGAGAAATAAAAAATAAATAATAAATAAATAAATAATAAACATGCTGACTTAAATATCTCACTAATGGTGGCGCGTGTGGTGGATCATTCGGTTCCCTACAAAATGGTTGAGCCGGATGGTGCTGATCCACGAGTCACGTTCTTGAACGAGCGCCGTCGGTTGAGACTGGTCATCTCTTAACGGCCACGGCTTATTTTTAATCATATATTTTGAATAGTTTCTTAATTTTTTAACATTGTTCTCAGATTTAGAAGCAACAAAAATAATGTACCCAGGATTTTGTAACCATATCTTGATTTAAAAGAGTGTCCTTGAAGTTTCTTGTCCATTCTTCTCCATAGAGATCTACGTTTTGGAATTGGCAACTACCTTCAACTTTCTGACTAACTGACCGACTCTTTGACAGTTCAAAAGTGCCTGTAAATGGCCTGCCTGTAAATTCATTGAAATATATGCTTTCAGTTTGAGTTTTAGTGTGAAATTGTGAAATTAAATTTTTCCATAGGGCAAATACATATCGAGAGTAGGATCAGCTGTCAAATTGTGTTATCATTTATTTTTAGTTCAGGCTGCGAATTAATTATAATTACTTCCGTAAGTTATACGGAGGAGGAAACGGCAGTTACTTTAGCTGAAACTGCGGACTTCGTGTTTACGGAGTAGACCCCCACAGATTCTCGAATTTGCTAGAACAATCATTCAATTACGATTCAAAGTAAGTTCTTCGCCACCAAATTGACGTGTCATTAATTATTTCGAAGTGTCGTTAACCGAACAGTACAGACTGTTACAGTAAACAACGGTTCTGATATTCCGAGAACAATACAATTGGAAACTACTAATGAATCGCAATATGGCGCAAGGTGTAGTCTACCCGTCAATACACTACTTGATGATTCGTTAGGCAATGGATACTAGGTACTCATTAGTCTTACTTAATATATTGATTGTAGATGACCTGAATAGAGAATGTGATACGTCCTATAAAGCACTTGAACATAAGGTCAATACCACAAGTATATGCTACTGATGGAAAATTAAGTGCTGCAATGTTTTTAAAGACCACCCATATTCTGTGAATGGTGTAGTATTTGTAACCTAACACAATTTCAAAGTAGTAGTCATAGGCGAATTTCTTGGAAAAACACCGTGTGTCACTTTAAAAATTCAGCAGAATCGGCCAGCTTATTCAAATTCTATCAAGGCGTACCCAAAGGTTTATGTTAGGCACAAGGCAATATTAATCCTATAAAACAACCTAATGAAACCCACCTCAACAGAAAGTATGAGCCAACCCGCACATGCTTGCGGGTTTACGTCATCAGTACGTGTTTTACCGCTAACAAACATACATTAATATGGAAAGCTCGACTCTGCCAATGTGCCAGGCAACGCTGCCCCCACGAAGATGGCCATTGTCTTTTCAAAACGTGACTCCAAATGTTAATTGGACTATTAAAAGCCGAATGCGGGTCATTTCGACCATTACGAACGGAGCCCTTTTGAATATGTATAATAAAATTATTAGATGAGCTGAGCTCAATTTGTGTGTTAGGTTTCTAATGAGGTTATGCGCTTTCTTGTCACAGATGGCGCTTGCGTGTTGAATGCGCAAACGGACAGCCGGATGCGCGAAATGGATTTTGTTGTGTGCGTAACTGTGCGCATCGGATGCAGAATTTTATATTAGTGCCCTTAGTGTGGGAGCTGAGATATTAATCGTTTTTGTATTCATATGTAAGCCGTTAAATAGGCTAGTGGTATGTTGTATTTATACGTGATCATAGTTTGAACGATAGAACGTCGATTACTGACGTTTGGCAAGGAATGGGCGATGAGAGTTTAGCTAATTATGGAGCTGATGTACCTCAACGTTGTTGCAATACAAAACTGATTCATGATTTAATAAGTACAGACACGTTACTAAGCTGTTAAGGATTGCATTTTAGGACTGAACATAATTTTAGAACCGTGACTGGGTTTCGAATGAAACAATCCATTTCTAGCGTAGTTCAACGTGAGGCGTTTTATCTTTGCATATTCTTTGAGCTTTGAAAGCCTGCTGGAAAGGCAACTCAGCTATTATTTCGAGAAACAACCGCTGTTCGGCTCTATTAATAATTTACTACTCGATAGTATAAACATAATGGGGTTTATTAATAAACGGTGATTAAAGTTAAGGTCTATTAATAATTTACTCCTCGATACTATAAACATAATGGGGTTTATTTATAAACGTTGATTAAATTTAAGAGACGTTTAACCATCAAAAATGTTTGGTTAAACAGTCGCTAATCATTACTTAACTTTAACCAACGTTTATAAGTAAAGGGGAATAAGTTTCACATACACTTTCATGTGTCGGTGTATAGCATAATCATGTTATTTTAGATTCAGTCATGAAATTTTCAGAGCCACCAAACACTGGTAAACAAAGGCCTTTTTTGTGGACTGCACTATACTTATCGTACACATAAACTTGGTTTGAATTAACCTAGTTCGGGCGGGTCTCTACCTTATATTGTAATTCCGAATCATCATTACTTGCACCTGTAATCAAATTTTAGTTTTATCTTATTTTTAGGCAATAAAACTGTATAGAAAATATTGCTACTGTTGGCTAAATGTACACTTTTTGTAAATGTTTTATTCAATAAAAATATTATTATTAAAAAAATATTATTATAAAACAAATATGTACATTTATATCCATTTGAGCTACTGTAGTGGAGAGACCTCGCTTAAAGATGCGGCTTTGAAACCTGGCAAATTACTTACTCCGATGTGATTTTCATAGATTCATATTAATTTTATTTATTTATTTATATATTTTTATTGTATACCACAAAATACATTTAAAAAATCAAACACTACAAAATATACAAAAAGAAACTTAGGTATTTAATCTAAGATACAGCGCTATGAAAATGAAACATTACGAAAAGACCTGGATTTAGTAAAGGCAGATAGGCCCGACGCGTCAGCGTCGCTCGTCACGCGACACGCGGTGCCTTATAGTCGCGCGCGGTTCGCGTCGCGTGTCGCACCTGTTTGTAGTAGCCTTGAGTAGTCTGAATTCAAGATTCGCAGTGAGTAAGCCTGGTAATCAATGCTCGTTTCTCAAGAACGAATGAGGGGTGTCCCACAATACATTCGATGATGTGTCAGTGCTGTTTCCATATAACAAATGGTCTACTTACCAAGAATCGTGTGTTCGTCCGTAATTTACAAGTAGCCTACCTACTTTACATAGAAAAATGGACTTACAAATAGTTTATTAAATGTTTGCGAATACGAGTCCTGCATCAGAACTTTGCAAAAATAATTTTACGTATTGCGTTTTGGCTCATTATCCTTGTACACAGTTTCTTTTCGTAGAAAGCTTTCTTGGTTTTATGCCAGGACTGAATATATTCTATTTTGAATACATTTGCTTATAATACACCTATTTATAAGAAAATATAAATATGTTTTTATTGGTTTAAGCAGACAAAAGAGTGGTTTTAAGTATTTTGTTTTGTTTGTTGCATGTAGGTACAAATAATAAGGTTTGGTAGCTTTGTCAACGTGCAACCTGAAAAGTTTACAGAAGCCTATAGTTATTAGTTTAAAAAATATGTTTAACGATGTTTTATTTAAATGCAGATTAATTGTTAAACGGAAAATCCCCAATGAGCAGCTACGTGATTTTCTTAATTTTCCTCTTGAAGTTACCGAGCGTAAAAATGCATACAAAATAATGTAGCGCACACAAAGGATGTTGACCCTTTTAAATTTTAATCAAAGTTTAACGAAGAAAATGAAGAATGACTAATTCCTAAAAAATCTTTTCCAAGTAAACTGCGTGATTCTGCAAATAAAATAACAAAAAAGCGAATTCGCTGTCAGAATTCGCAATTACACGTAGTGTAGGTACACCGAACGCTTAAAAAATTCGTAAATGTACGAAAAGAGACAATAGCTTAGCTGTCATATAAATAATTGTGTCTTGGATAAAGTAGGTGGTAAGGGTTTGCCAGCTTTTAAATGATTTGATGTCCCAAATTATAAGGTATTTTTGCTGCATTGTTGCGATGTAATATAAAAGGATATTTGACTATTTATTCACCTCATGCAAGATATTTAAGAAAATGTTTATTAATTTAACGCCGCAGTTTGTGCAAATTAGTCAGCCAGACAGCTACCAAACTTGTTGGCTAGTTTATCTTATTACAGTTTCATGCTATTTCAGTTTATTTTATGCCAACACAAAAAAGAGGCATTTTGTCTATAATACATGGTTTTTATTTGTTTTTTATTCTATAAACTTCCATCGACAACCAACTACTTAAAAGCAGAAAGAAAAAGCCGTACAGCCTAATTATCGACAAAACATTTTTTTTTTCATAAAAATATAATACCAGTTTACTAATCCCTTAAGCTGGCACCACCATAGAGTGGGCCATCTGTCAGCACACGGGGCGCAGCATATTTTATAATTATACGGGGACATACGTGGAATAGCAATCATTCTTTGGTCCAGTCGCGCGAATGTCCTGTGCACGATGCGACGCGCATTCTGAACGGCCGCGCAAACGGCCCACGATCAAGATTTCTCGGTCGCGATCTACAAACAGGTGCTCGGCTGGTGTCGACGCGTGATTGATATAAGCAATTGAATTTTCATTCTATATTTAGATATTACTTGTACAACATTAATATTTTAATCAGGAATGTTTGAGCAAGAACGTTACAATTGCATATAGGCTTTATGCAATCTTCACATTCTTCGCATTCACTTTGGGTTGAACAAGTATTTGAGTTTAACTCGATGTTCTTTTATGGCAGGCACGTGATCGAGATGACAAAACATAACAAAACTGGAATATTGGAAATGTTTGAGGGCAAGGGAAACAGATAAACCTGACTATGACCCCAATTTTTAAATAAAATTAAACCAATGAAATACTAAGCTTTGCTTGCTATTATTTGCCACTATTTTTCTGGAATGAATTATAATAATCGAATAGGCCTATCTTAGCTGTTTAATTCATTTGAATAAATCGCTTGCATATTTCTAGTAAACGATCTAAAATCAACATCATCACATTCACATCCTCCAGCGCTAATAAATTAATAAATTAGTCCGCACAGTAGCCTCATTCCGACATCCTTCCAAGTACCAACAATGGACCTGTAGAAATAGCAGAAAATGTAATCTACTTATGCGATACGATTTGCAATTCAACTCAGGGAGACATCGGAGCGCTAATACATGTGCTTAGCGGTAAACTTAAAGAGGGACCCAGTGCCAAATATGTACGAAGTAACGATTTACTGTCTATATACGGGACATAAAGTACCGAATAGCCTAGCAAAAAATTCTTGACAACAGTTATGTTGTATCATTGTTCAGTTGGACGCGTACGCATATCTAAATCGTAACGTTTGCGTTATTAATGTTGTATGATTTGCGATACGCCTACTGCGGTCATTTTTCAGCTTTTAATCTTGTTAATTAATTTAGTCTTATTGAATGTGTCTCTTTGTTTGGGTTGCTCTTGGTTAAACATTGCATCAATTCTGTTAGGATTTTTTTAGTTTCTATCTTAATTCACATCTTTAGTCGATAAAAGTCTACGTTGCAATTTACATTTTTGATTTGATTAGATCTGCTTAATCAAGTCTATCCCTCTTCAAGCTGTTGTTGAGATTTATCATTTTAAGAATCTTTTATATTATCAATTTTAGATTCCGCCATTAGTTCACGCTAAACAGTTAATAGTGTTGATTGTATACGCTGATTCGTTTTTCGTATTTGATTCTTAACTTGTTTCTATTTTAGTGACGTTAACGACGACTTGAGGCAAGGGTGTTGCATATTTGTTTCTACCCAACTTTGCTAGTTATAACAATCAGGTTTCTCCCGCGGCATCTCACAGTAAAGCGGTACTTTTATTCTAAGATATACATCATAAACGTGAGTGTCGTCCATAAGTACAATATGTACATCTATGAATGTCTTTATTACCGTGTTTTAGTCATTTGTAAGATTTTCTCATAATGATTGTCTCCAAAACGAGTGTTTGTGCCGTCAAAAGCTTTTGTCTAATCGTTGTCATGACTCCGGTTCACATTTGCTCCGATATAGTCGTTAAAAATGTCGTTTGTTGTTACTGTATGTGAGTCTTTTATTATGCTAGCGTCATTGTTGTTATTAATTTCATGACAGCAATTTTCATTAAATATAGGAGGTTTAATATCATTTCCCGTTTCTCTAGGTTTATTATGGTTTTTCAGAATTGAACTCTCTAAACATACATTTTATAACTTTTCTTAAAAGATCAAGTTAATGTTATATAGATTACCAGTGCATTGACACTTAGTATCTAGTAACACCTCTACCATCATAAGTGTGTAGACTCTTATCAATGCAGGTGTTATATCGTACATTAATCATGACAGCTGTAGCATTGGAATATACTTTTTATTAATGTTATTTCTTCGAAGTGATACTATTGTTTACTTTGGAGTGTGTGCTGTGTTTACAGGAGATCCCGTTACTTTGGAGAGAATTTAGGCAGGTCTGACCAATGGGTAGTGATCAAGTGATGAGTAATCATAACCACAAGTCTGAACTTTTGTAGTAACTGCAGGTAGCTCTAGATATCCAAAATCACTGATTGCTAAAATTAAATAATGCAACATGGATAAGCCTGTTCACTAATTACTTCCTAAGATTTGTCGCCGAAAAATTACCATTCGATCTTGTACCGTCCAACAGAGTGAATAGGAATGCGGGGTAAATCGAGACGAAACTTTAAAAGGGATTTTAACATTGAAATAATAATAGTTTGTTGCCATCAAGTGCACGTAATCTTTAATTATAATACAGTAAACACATTAGTCCTTTTTGACAACAAACTATATTATTTCAATGTTAAAATCCCTTTTAAAGTTTCATCTCGGTTCACCCCTGCATTCCTATTCACCCCGTTCGACGGTAGCTGACTTTAACGCTTAGGTCGACAGTTGATCTTATGCACAGTATACTGAGGATGGATTACAAAATAGTAAGTATAGAAATATAGTTACATGGTAAGTTTAACAGAAAGCCTTTATGCATACTAAGTACGAGAATTATTAAATCAATGTGGAAATCTTGGCACAGTGGCACCCGATGTTACCTATTTATCCTTGATGGTTTGGCACTAACCAGTGAATAGGCTTCTTACAAAACTTAACGGACTTGGGAGATAGTATTCTCTATATTTAGCTTAATATTGTTAATTGTGTTATTGGATTATAGTGAATTTTATATCTTTTATCCCAGTTTATTTCTAATCCTTTCCAAACCCTGAACAGTATCTCTATTTATGCCTGCATGTTGTTCTTGTTGGTCAAAGGCCTTCTTCATTTTGTTTTCTGAAACTGCAAGGTTTCACGTATGTAATATCCAGTCTTTATTAAAAACCCTCCACGTCTGTTACATCCTGGGCAGGCTGTCAGCCCCATAATTACTTACATTGTTGACTGTCTAATATTATTACCACAGCATGAGCAATTTTTATTTATTTTATGCCGGTTCGACAGAAGAAGATCTAGCTGCAGAACTCATCCCGCCATCTTTACTAGACACACAGAAAAATACCTATATTTTCAAACATCTGGAATAAAAAGAAAGAGAAAGCAAGATTGGTTATTATGCACAAACAAAACGCACATTACAAAAAAAAAATACTTACATAAAGTACACGCATTCAAAAATAGCCAAAACACTCGTATTTAACCAATAAAACTTTGACAATTATGTTCATTAGGTCGTTGCTAAGCAAAATGCTGTGGCTTCTGACGAACCAATCGTCAACAGCGTCGACAGCGCTGATTTTCAGCAACTACCTCTCGAATGACGTTATGACTTCCCCATGTGCGACATAATAAATCGGGTTAGTATAATTTTCCACACAAATAAGTGTGATTCTAGCTGAACATCTCATCTAATTTGATATTCATATAACAAAAAATAATGTTATGATGTAAATATTAATGAGGTGCATAATGAAATGAGGGGAATAAAATTTTTACTACGCTCTTCATTTTATTGGCAACCATTTTACCTATATATTTATCATCACTCTTATATTTAGCTGCGACATTATTAGATACAGTGTTTTCGAGGTGAACTAAATTAATTGGCTATGTTGCAATACACATTGATGTTATACGGATATCGGTTTGTTTATTTGGTTATAACTGTCTATGGGAAAACATGTTTATCAATGAACGTTTGTGAATCAGCCAAAGGCCAGGCACCAAAGGAATCCAGTCACACCAATAAAAACAATAAAGCAAAATGTTGACAAATCTATTAAAATCACGTAAACTGACTTCGAGAAAATTCTTGGATGACATCCAAAAAGTGGCGGCCATTAAAATGGGCGAGCCATTTAACGGTTTCATAAACAGTGTAAAACAAATGTTTTATCAGATTCGTTAGTGTACGTATCAATAATTCATAGCGTTACGATGTTATGCACATCGCCACCCGTTACTTGGAAGCCTTACACCGTTCATTAGTAGTTTTATCGCGACTTGCTTTGGCAAAACCGCTGGGCCACATAGCTATGGGCATGGATTAAAGAACGCTAGATGTGACAGTTGAAATATAAATTTTTGATTAAAATAAAACTATTCATCAGACCAAAAACATTTTGTATGTTGTACAGGTTGTCCATGTTGTTTGTATCAAATTCCAACTGTAAAATTATACTAGCTTGCATAGGCTTTACTTAATATTGAGAAAACTAAGCCAGTCAAATACAAGAACAAAGTACAAGAAGCTATTTAAATATAACAACATTACGTATAGGCAAAGCCATTATTTGGCTTGTAACAGAGCCTCGTCTAAGAGGAAAACTTGAAAACTGATATATCTATCGCGTTACTTGCCGTGGTACTGTTTTTGCGTTTAGCTTAGCAGTTAGCGATTATTCTTATTGATACACCAATTTTATAGTGCTTAACAATTTTTAGGTTTTTTATTATAAATATTATTTAAAATAAAAATAGCTCACACTACGACCCAAATTATTTCGTTAAAAGTTTTGATGAGATCACGGGAAAACTTGAAAAGTGGAAAAGAAAGTTCGAAAATAATACTACGCTTCCTGCCCCATCCATTGTCTCTACATCCACACAAGTATTGGTACGCCGTTCATATACAGTTCGTGTATTGACGATTTAATTACATTTTGATCCGGCTACCGCTCGTTATTGCGATGTGGGTGTCCGATATAGGTACGCAAATGACAATCGCTCGGTTCAACATACTTAGGTGTCACGTCGGCACTTCTTTAGATTTCCATACCAATAGCATTTCTGTAATGAATAATTAATATACTGTATTATAATTGAGAATCACTTAAAAGGTATGCAATGATGGCTCGGACGTATTTGATCCGTTTTGATAAGTGATATGGAAAATAAACTTGCGTGTTTGAGCTTGTTTTGCACGAGTATTGGACATGATTTTAAATGGGTTTTGGTACGTGAAGCAATGCTCGTTCTAATTCGACGGAGTAAATGTGTGTTTTATGATAAGTTTGTTGGAATGTTTTTCATGTGGATGAGCGGATGAGGTGATTAATTATGGATAAAGCTAGTCCATTTAGAATTTTTTAATATTTGTTTGACTGAGGTTTGCAAATGTCTTGTGATTGTAGCTTTTAAAAACTAAGAGTTTTCAACTCAAAAATAATTGTTTGCCAAGAAGAGCATGATGTTTGTCCTGTGTTGTATTTTTTGGTTTATAATAAAGCATATAATAAAAAGATAAATATGCCTAGGTATCGTTATTTTACAATTCATTAAACCTGCCTAATCTCTATATGAAAATAGTTTTTAAAGCATGTCCAGTCGCAGTCACCACGTTTATGATCAACTAAAACGAGGATAAAACTTCGTCGAAATTATAATAGCATCACAAAATTAACATAAGTATTGTGAAATAAGCTCATGTACGTAGTTGAATCATTGTGGAAAATACTCCACACAAAATACGCCTTGCCCATTTCTGACGACAAAAATGACGTGTCGTACCATCAAATTAGTGAATCCCCCAATTTAATATTAGGTACACAGAAAATCTAAAACTGTTTTAGAATCAAAGACTAAATACCCGGCACACGTAAACAAATATCTAAGGAAACATATACTTAAAGCAGCGATGAATAAATCAACCCTCTAATTGCAGGGGCGGTCCATCGACATAACGATTTTCGCCATCGAAAATGCATTTTCCGCGCTGTTCATGTAACTCTGCCGTAAGGTACATATTAAGTTAATTATAGGATTACAGTGGGTTGCATTTAAAGTGGTATTTTGGTAATATAATAGTCAGATGGCACGCCCGATAAGTGCCAACCCGATACTTGGAAAGCCTCGCTCATTACGAATTCGGGGCGCAGACAAAACGTACTTGGTCGCGAGGAACAAACGAATATAATAATTATGAGCCGAATGGATTAGGCCGAATTAACGGTTGCGTTGTTAGGAGATTATTTTTTCGACACGTAGCGGGCGAGGGTTTAATCAGATTTTTCGATACGTATCTGCGTAATCGTGTCATTGTTTCATTTAATGCTATGGTGCTTTTAAATGTAAATTGTAGGTCCGACGTGCTCATTTTAAAATATGTTGCAATAAATTCCAAATTGTTGAAATGAGGTACCGACTAAACTATTACCTAACTTGGTCGATTAGCCTTCAGCAAATAATTCCACCACGATGATGTGATCAAGTAAGGGTCACACCACTCACAAAGTCCTAACACGCCATGAACGGTATTCTGCAATTGCCGAGCAAAAATGTTAAATGAAATGTTCGCTGAATTTGTTAAATCTAGTTCGTTAATAACCAGATTCACTTTGATAGTCTTCTCTGAGAGTATTAAATCACTTGCCTAAACCAGACTGGACCTAACTCATAAGAGGTGACATTACTTGCGGCAACGCATTAGAAACCTCTGCTATGCAAATTTATGATTCCAAAAAACTTTAGGATTGCCAGAGACTAGCTTAGAAATTACTGTTGAATAGACAGACGAACTCTGATATGAAAAATCCTTAGTTGAAGCTGCCTTCCATGTCTATCGTTTGTATTATTAACCAAAATGAATACTTTTTCATGCTGCATGCAATCAATGAGTATAATCATGAATGTAGTTCTCATAAAGACATTTAAGGTATCGTCTTCCAAAATCCCACACTATTCTTCAAACAACCAGTCGTGAGGTGCACGAATATTCAACCCCAAAACAGCAAATGGCCTACAAAGGATAATGTACCCTAACATTGAAAAGATATAGTATTGTTTTATTTGACAGCTGTCACTTTGTGGATGTGGTCCTGCATAGGTTCTTGGACATCAAAAACAGACCGCTTGTAATGTATGTGAGAATTGTGAATCTCAAGTTTTGGATTACCATTTAAACAACATATGTTATTTCCATGAGACTACTGTTTAACAAAAAACAGTAGCTATTGTTTGAATGCATATAGATTGATCATTATTGTGACATTGTAGACATAATGGACGTTGTCGTGAAGAGCGTATATCAGTGCTAAAGTCAGAATAAATGAAAGGGGAGATTCATCTTCTTCAGCGGTTTCTTTCGGTATACCACAAACAGCTGCACTTGTTGTATTTATGATACAGGCATTTTAAATGTTATTTGCTATAACAACACCTACTTTGCTCAATACAACGTTAAACGCATTATAAATCAGTGCAACGTGTAACGCAATTATGCAACATGGGAACATCAGTGCAGCGTGTAACGCCACATTCATTCGTGCAACACTCCACGCAACGCGTACCTCTAAACCCCTCTACCTACCTAAATACATAATGCAGTTATGTGCTATAAAATACACAGGTCTACTTTTCAAGCATTCTAGCCTTCTCCCAGTTCCTTTCTTGTATCGATAGGAACTACTTAGGTACGTGCGAAGGTAAGTAAGAAAAATCATACCCTGGTTAATACATTATAGACAGTCACCAAAATTGTCAGGGGTTGTCTAGGGTAGGCAAGGTAGAGGTACATTTCTTCACTTAAAAAAATCTACAATGACCACAGGAACCATAAAATCCATGATACCTAGATACAAATTCAATAAATACCATCAAAGTAATCGATGATGCCATTGCAAAGTATTATATTATTTTAATTATTGTAAATGTGAGGACTATGTGGGTCATTGCTTTTTTGTTTTTCTCAGTTATATTTAATCATGATCTGGCAGTTTGAGTAATTTATACGGCCTACCCAAATGTCCTTTCCTTGGTATTATTCGTCGAATGAATCGTTGAGCTACTTAAGTTCTGAGTTGAGCTGCACGATTACTGACCAATGCGTGCACTGACTGGACAGGGCCACTCAATCTGTGTGGTTCTTTCCTCAAAAGACCATTTCAGATACCAATCTACATGGCCTTCACATGATCTGACCAAGATTAAGTCTGGACTTTAAAAGAGAATGTGACCCCTGAGTTTGTTTCGGCCTTTCTTCTCAGAGTAGTCAGATAGGAAACGCCGATCTCATCTAGTTGAATAAATATGATTGAAGTGTAAAAGTGTTTGTACAAACCTACTGAGAGAAATAAAATCATTTATCATTTATTAAAATTATAAAGCAACAGACCAAAGCACGTTCCCATTTAAAACATTAGCAAGAATAATATCTACCGTCAGCTCAGCTCATTATTTATAAACGATGTATAATTAAAGGTTACGGCTATAAGTCCGACAATTAAATCTCGGATCAGGCGCTGCAAATTCCCACACCCTATGATTTGATTGTGCTAATAATTTGCTACGAAATAAGCGCTTAAGGTGATATCAATTTATCGAAATGCTTGGATAACTATTTTGATCTATGATTAAAATACATTAGAACTACTGGTGGACTTCTTCTTTCGTATTGGTCATTTATAAGAATACTGATACCGTAAAATAAAATATAAGCCTGTCGGCAAGGTGGCAGTAGGGTAGGCTGCCCATGGTGCGAAAGACTACTGCTGGGACCCTAAAGATGAATAAGAAATGAGAAAAGTTAAAGATTGGTGAAGTAGAAGGAGACACTGAAATAGATGAACTTTATCATGACGAAATTGAGGAAAATTCGTAAAGTAAGCACTGCAGGATCAGGGTATGCTATGGAGTAAGCCGTGTCTCAGTGGAATGGTGGAGACTGTCGATCATCTTAATGATGATGATGCCGTAACAGCAACTAAACCATCAAGCCGATCGTTGCTATCCGAATCAAAAGATAGGAAATTAACAAATGCCGAAACTAATCCTTCTATACTAAATTTACTATATTTTAATTCAATCTCAAATCATTTTATAGATACTGCACTTAAAACGACGACATCACATTTACGCAGTTGTAAATCATAGAGCTGCAAATCATTTGCATAAAGATTGATTCCATTCAAAGAAATTGTGAATACGCTAACATAAAGCGCTTTACGCTTGAATTTCGCAGTATAACGATTATAAGTAATTGCTTCGCAATTAGGACAATCCGTGTGCCAGCGCTGCAGCGTATGCAGCTAATTATGAGTTCAAGCGATAAATACCGCATCGGGTCGGAAACGTGGCTTGTAAGGATAAAAGCGTCGATCACTGTTTAGTTGATAAGTAGATGGTATGTGTTATTATGTACCAAAGTTATATTATTATCCTTTCTAGGCTTTTTGTACGCAACAAGGCAGGGCCTTAGGCCAGTCATATGTTCATTTGTTCCTAATATTTTTTTTCTTTGATATTCACCAAGTCGGCAATGAGGTGTGTGCTTCCAATAACAGGAAATCCGATAGAAAAGTTTACATTTTCAGCTAAGTATGTTTATTAACTAAGAGGTAGAGCCTTGGGTTACCCAATTGGATTGTTTAGTTAACTATGAGGTAGGGCCCCGTGTTACCCAAATGTATTGTTTAGTTAACTATGAGGTAGGGTCCTGGGTTACCCAAATGGATTGTTTAATATTTAGTTAACTATGAGATAGGGTCCTGTGTTACCCAAATGGATTGCTTAGTTAACTATGAGGTAGGGCCCTGGGTTACCCAAATGGATTGTTTAGTTAACTATGAGGTAGGGCCCTGGGTTACCTTAATGTATTGTTTAGTTAACTATGAGGTAGGGCCCTGGGATGCCCAAATGGATTGTTAAGTTAACGGTGAAGTAGGGCCCTAGGTTATCCAAATGTATTGTTTAGTTAACTATGAGGTAGGGCCGTGGGTTACCCAAATGGATTGTTTAGTTAGAGGCTGCTTGAAGACCAATATAATATGCCAACAAATACTTTCACCTGCCTAGCATGGTATGATTTTGGCTATGTAATGACCATGATCACTCACCACCCTTAAACAACATAGAGACTGTAGACAATCACACTTTAGTATAGTAAAATTTATTAAACAGGTATAATAAAACTTTTCCTACCTGATCTGACTGTTAAACTCACAGTATGTGATGAAATGTTAAAAAATCTTAAGTACGGTCCTCCTTACCCCAAATACATACACAATATATAAAAAGAATTTAAAAACATTACAGAAACAACAGTCATTTATTTAAGTACGCAAAAGAAATATCGTAAGCACCCGCATACCAGCATTTAGGCATTTAGAAAGGAGTACACAATTAAAATGCGCTTTTAAACATACAAATAACAAGCAGGACAAATTGTTTTTCCTCATGTTTGTATTAGTATTCTACACACTTGTGCGTCGAATAAAGAAATTTGTGACCTCAGCATTA
Organism: Dryobotodes eremita; assembly: GCA_917490735.1. Classification (NCBI taxonomy): domain Eukaryota; kingdom Metazoa; phylum Arthropoda; class Insecta; order Lepidoptera; family Noctuidae; genus Dryobotodes; species Dryobotodes eremita. The sequence continues at coordinate 9,902,473 of OU823261.1, forward strand.
TAGAATGACTCATTTTAACAGCCGTTATTTGGCAATAAAATTTTCTAACAGTCGCTTCTTGGACTTACTTTGCAAGCAAAATACGTCATTAGGTGCCTGTAAACGTATCGGCAAGAATCTAACAGTAGCGCTTATATAAAATTATGATAATATATGACAGTTAGTGAGCCTTTTGAGAAAATTTTGGCTGTTTTCTAGGAAGTTTATGCAGCTGAGGTGAATCAGATACTAAAAATTCAGCGTACAGTCGGTTTGAAAGGTGTAATTGGAAAATTTTGTCGCGTGGTTGACGCATTCCGGAAAGTTGTAAAGCTCGCAATGAATTCGATTGTTGTACACAGCTGTACCGTATTCAGCGTTTAAATGTATGTTGACAATCTGTTACAGCATCAATGTTAGATAAAAATCAATAGAAGGCCAAATAATGTCTTAGATGAGATGATATGTACGGCTCTGACATGTGAAAAAGAAAAAAGTTCACGGCTTTAACAGATCGACACTACACTCGTTTAGTGTTTTTTTAATATCATAAATCGCTTGTGTTAGGTACAGTCTCCAAAAGAGACAAGTAACTAGGGTCGTCGGATATACTGGAAGTTTAGTAAGAAAGCGATGGTATTTTTAGAATCAAATTTAATTTTTATAAATGAACTGTTTGTTTTCTATTAATTAAATTAATTTTTAATCGAAAACATCCATCGATTTTTTACTAAACTTCAACTATATCCGATGACCCTGGTTACTCATCTCTTTTGGTGACTGTACATACTTTAGTGATACGAATTAAGATAACCAAAAAACCGTATTTTATTATAGTTTTTGATTTTTTCACCACATAGAGCGCCCCTAGTCTTGATCCAGTTACGCTCTTGGTGTCACAGGTCTCATTACAGAAAAAAAAAACCGTACTGATTTCACAAACCAAGTTGAAGGACTCATGCAAAGGCCTTATATCCCAGACATTCATAACAAAAGCAAAATAAACATGAAATTAAAGAACCTCACACACCGTGACGACTGACTCATATAATTTCACAAAATGCTCGTGTTGAACAAAATGTTCCTTACAACGTCCGAGAAGTCGGTAATTACAATAAAACACTTAATGAGATGCAAGTGGGTGGGGTCGTTTAAAAGGTAGTAAACAAAATTACTCCGGCCCACGTTACCAATTAGTTCAGCTAGTATTAAATCGAACGTTCCCTCGAAACTTTGAATTAAAACCTTGCACGCCAAGTAAATGTGAATAATTACGTATTTAATAATGCTTTTGTTCTCTCGACGAGGAAATTCAAGTAATTCAATTGTGTTTAAGACTGTTTAATTCGGTGTAACAACGCTGTACGCTTTCTAGAACCTGCGTTTTTGTTTTTAGGGATCAGTGAGAATGGGTTGATACTAAGTGGAAGATAAAATGTTGTTGATAGCCTCAACGAGTCTTGTAATTATATTTTTTACAGTTTTAACACTGTAGGGGCTAAAATGTTAACAAAACAAGACCTACAAGACATAGCAAAATCACCTAATACTTACTTTTTAACTGACGAAAAAAATCGAAAGAAGGCGGTTTCCAATTCGAAGCGTTTATATTTTTATTGTATTTAGGACCACGCATAACTTTGTACAGAGTAGTCAAATTTTCATAATTCGTTTTTTATTAGAAAGGGTATACTTTGAAGTTGGTCCCGTTAAACATTGAAAACAAAATCCACCCCTTAGTGTAGAAAAATAAGGGTTGCTTGATATACCACCTACTAAATTTTCACTTGTGAACCGATTGTGTTGAAACTTGGCACACGTATGTAGTTCAGATGACGCTTCAACAAAATATTCAAATCAACCTGGAGTTGATCTGATGATGGAGACGGAAGACAGTTGAGAGAGCTCCTCAACAGTTTTCAGCAGTTACATCGTGTTGGGCTTATTTCATTCATCTTGATGAGAATTTTAGACATTGCCAGGGTATGACTGCCATCGAAGGTCTGATAATGGAGACGGAAGGCTGTCGAGGGAATTTTCAACTATTAGCTGGGCGATCATATTCGAAAATTTTTTAACAAAAAATTAAACCGACGAAAAATTAAATAAAAAGCAAAAAGTAAACCTTTTAGTCTAAATAAGCTCCTAAATTAATGTAAATTACTAATTTTGTGTCGGCGCCAAACAAACAATCAACGCAGATCAATTAACGAAGAACAATCAAGCTGCCGGTTATTTTACTTGGCGCCTTTATGTTTGTTTTGGGCTGACTCAAAATTAGAAAGGAGATGGAAAACGGTGGGCCCAAATGTAATAAGTTGAGATATGATCTAAAAAATTTGTCATATTTTTTTATCTTAGAATATGAAAAATCACCTCAATTATCAATCTGGAAGCGGAGAAATATGAGAAAGATAGTTTTCGTGAGATTATCGATTGAGTAATCGATTACACAGTTACGAAAATAAAACCTTTCACTGAATAATTAACTCAAAGTAATTAAATGCACTATATATACTTATATGCAATGTAGTGCATATAATTACAGGTATATTAATAAATAAAATATCAATAATTAATTACTGAAAAACCAATATTAATGATTATCGATTTCATATCGATTAAAATCAGTCTTATATTTTTAGTCTATGTCACTGGCATGACAGCGGACTGACATTGATACTAGACAGTTGCCGACTGCTTATGTTTGCTCGCTCGTTTTGTGTTTTCCGATGCATTTTGAGTGGTTTCCCGATTATTTTAATAACTATTAGTGCAAAAGAACATATTTTGCACTTCGGGAATCGGCTGTTAGTTAAAGATTGTAACATAACCTCACTTTTACTTAATCTCTTATATCGCTGTTCTCAGAATGACAAAATCCGCAAAATTTTCAGTGAAAGGTTGATAATATTTATGCTATTAATTGACACCACTTTCATCTTTTTACATTCAGGCCCAAGATTGTATGTAATCGTTTCAGTCTCTTTACATTAATTTAGGAGCCTAGTTAGACTGAAAGATTTGTTTTGCTTTTCAGTGAAGTTTTGCGTCAGTTTTTTTTATTCAGTCCTATTTTCAAATTCAAATTCAAATTCTTTATTTAAGACATGTGTCCATAGTGTTAGTATCAATAAAATAACTTAATAACTAGTGTTAGTCGTACTGAAATCTCAAGAATAAACTTTAAAGTAATTACTATAAAGTTCATTCTTGAGATTTCAGGTTAGATATATACCTAACTACCGACTAGCCAAAAATATATTTCTTCGCCTACGTTAAAACCTCCATTCATTTTCCCATCAGACTTGAAGTTGACAAGTAAGTACCTACTTATCAAGGGACTGCGATAAGAAAACATCACAACACGTGAGAAGAGAGACATAAAATTAATTTCTTTGTTTACATTTATTTAATCATACACACATAACATACACACACGCACACATATCGTACACTAGACTAGACACTACCAGTATCTAGAAAAGTGAGAACATGTAGTCACAATCTTTCGAAAACTTTTAACTCTAAATCGATGCAACTTGAACAACTGCCCTTTTAGAGCATATTTTTGCACTACTAGACAATAGTCTGGAGAGCTGTGGTAGCCCAGCGATATTGGCCCCAACTTACGATTTATAGGTCGTGAGTTCGAACCCAGGCAGGCACTTAACTTTGTGTATTTAATTTCAACACCCCTGCTTTCAAAACGGTGAAGGAAAACATCGTGAGGAAACCGGCATGTCTTAGAACCAAAAATTTGAAGACATGTGACATCCACCAACCCGCACTGAGCCCGCGTGGTGGATTATAGCCCACTCCCACCCACAAAGAGGAGGCCTGTGTCCCAGTAGCGGGAACGTTATGGGCTGATTATGTGACGGTAGTCTAGATAGTTTAAAGATCATTCTAAGCATTATCTGTGCCTCACGAACTAATGAGACAAAAATAATCCCAAATGTAAGGAACCCAGCAAATATACAAAAAGTTCTCACTTAACATCCACATATTATTAAGTTAAAGTAATTTACCTACGTGTGTAATGTGTGAAGTGTTAACAGAGCGCGAATTCCGGAACAGTACAACTATTGTATGTAACTATGTGTAATGCTGAAAATTGGAAAATAACGTTATCCTAACGAAACGCTTTTGAAACTTAGTTAAATAATGTTTATGTAGCGGTTACTTACTTATTTTCTTCTGCTTTCAATTTCTCTTTTTATTGTGTCTTGAGGTTATGATAGCATCTTAGGTCTCGTTAACACGGACAACCAGTACGATACTGCCATGGCAGTTTCATACCGCATTTGTTGTTAATCGTATTGACTCGTATTGACACGGGATTGTTAAAAAATCAAAAAAAAAAAGGGGGGTGTTGACGTGTGATTCCAAATTTTACCGTAAAATACCGTAGCTGACACCGCCGTGTCCACGGGGCCTTATGGTAAGTTTAGCTTCTGGTTCTGTTCTTCTTTAAACCAATTGATTTTCTTATCAATATGTTGGATTTTGGATTTGATATTGTCAACGTAACACAAAAACAAACTGCTCTTCTACGCCAATGCATTTGTGTTTTATCCATGTGGAGGCCACTTGTTAAACACTTAATTAAAACAGTAGCTATTATGATAACCACTGTTTAACTGAAGCTCAGCAGAGATTATTTGGAAAATAAACAGCATCATTATAAACTTCAAACGATTAAACATAATTGACAGACATAAATCGTTTTAATCACAGCTTTACCCAAAATCCCGGCAACATCAAACTTATAGATTCGAGGGAGAAATTTATAAAAAAACTTCGCCTAATAAATCAGGTTTATTACTAGAGGGGGTACAGTTAATCTGCGCCAGGAAATTAAACCAGGAATTACCATAATTGATACGGTTCAAGTGAATTGGTGCAGAAAACTGATCGTCTACAAACGCCCTTATAACTCCGAAGATGGCGCGAAAATGCCTTTACAATTTTTTAATGAACGTCCCGAATGAGATTGCCTGATAAAAAAAGCCATTACCTAGTTTCTTCTCAGCGAGGATTTAAAAAAGTATCGCTTTCCATTACGATTTAGTTTTTTTCCCTTTTTCAATGAAATTGGACACGCCTAAAATTATCATCACTTCAAAGGTGTCAATAAAATACGCTGGTTATATTTGGCTGCTAAAATTAATAAGATGCAGTTGTATTTCTTACATTTTTTATGCGATGATATGTAATTAAGCGGACGTAACACCTGAGTGCTGACGTTAAGGGCCGGTGCTCACCTGGCGAGGCGCAGCGCGACGCGGTTGTCACTGCCAAACAAATATCAACGTTGCATACCTAAAAATAAAGTTGAGAATAAATCATTTGAGACGCGCGCCTCTTTTCGCTTAGACGCGCTGTCGAGCTAATGGAAATTTATTTATTTTGAACTTTATTTCAACTACTACAAGGTCGATATTTTAATGGCGATGACGAATGCGCTGCGCTGCGCGTCGCCAGATGTGCGTCGGCCCTAAGGGTTATTCGAGAACTCTACACCCAAAACGTGTTGATATTAAAACATGGAGAAATCACGTATTGATTTCTACTATATATTAATTCCCATGTTCATAATTAGGCACTACATTCTTGAAGTTTTTTATTGCACAAACATTTTCAAATGAATCAATCCGTGTGTCAAAACTTTTCATAGATAATTATAGGTACAGTCAGCAAAAGAGATAAGTATGCAGGGTCGCCGAATAAAGTTGAAGTTTAGTAAGAAACCGATGAATGTTTTCGAATTAAATAAAATTAATAGAAAACAAACTGGTAATTTATCAAATTAAATTTCATTCGAAAACATTCATGGCTTTCTTACTAAACTTCAACTATATCCGGTGACCCCGGATACTTATCTCTTTTGCTGACTGTACCTAACAGGTATGCTTAAAAAACTGATTACGACATACATATTATGTAATTATTATTTTAAATGCACCAACCCTGCCACCAAATTCACCAGCAAAATTAAAAACAACCCTAAATCAAGGGGTCAAAACACAGCTGTACCTACCTACATACGTCCAAAATCATTAAAACTTCATTACATACAAAATTATTAATAACTTTAACGCAAAAGATTAGTATCGACACGCGTCCAAAATAAAAATACTTAGCCCTAACTATTCGTTGTATTCAAACCTTGTTCAAATTAATCAAATCATTCTTAGATCTTATCATTGGGCGAGTGTATCTAAAATTAGAGCAGGAAGGAGCATCAATTGTTTTCTTTCGCCCACGACTGAGGCTTGTTATTTTTTTAAAGTGTAAAGTATTATAGATAGATATAACGGATTGTAATCATCTCATTGTGTGAGCTAAGATGTATCTATGTGCGGTATGGATGCCAGAAAGTACCTGGTTTGTACGGACAGGGTTTTTGTTGTCAACGGTGTCGTCAACAATCTGGTCATAATTTGTAACGAGGATATTAATTTTATGTGCAAGTAACTTTATGTTTTGTGAAGAATCAGGTTTTTTTTATTAATATAAACAAAAATCGTATTGAATGAACGCCGCTAAGCTGGTTACAAGAAACAGCACCCTAATTACGTAACACACTATCTATCACAATCTGAATCATTTTGAAGCCTATTGCTAATCCATTGCTTCTTCTGTTAGAAAAATTGGTCTGCTTAACAACGTAAATAACGCAATGAATGTTGTTGAACTGTCAAAATGAAACCCATTCTTACTGATAATGTTTTACGTAATTACCCCGCTGTTTCGAAATTGCAGATATAGTAAAGTTAAATTTCTGTCAATATCACACTGATTCTAAGCTCATCTTGCGGTACACCATCCAATGCAACGTCATTTAACAAAACAATTCAACAACCCAAACTGATTCAGAACCAAAACAATACACCATGACTTACCAGCAACCATACACGAAAAAGATATGATAAAACAACATGTGTTTCTTCACCTAACGAATCTCCGACGGCATAATGAGTACGACAATGTAAAGTGGAACTGTATTTACATAATGTCAACTAAGTAGGTGTAGGAGTGTCGTATAGGTAGGTACTCGAATGTCATTAATCGAACGAAGGAATGCTATTGTTCGACCATGTGTATTTTTTTACCAAGAGATGAAGATAGGATTGGAGATTATGAAAGTTGTATGAAAATGTGTTGGTGGTTGATTTGGGGTGTCGAGGAATGATAATAAAATATTGATTTGTGGTATTGATAAACTGAATATGCGTTTTTTTTGTGTTCAATAGAAAGTGAAGAACATGGAATTGATGTCCCTTTTCATGAATTATGTTTTCTTTGTAATAATGGTGACCTGGCCACTTTTTTAATTCAGGAACGGGTTAATTTGGTAATTATCAATATTACAGTATATACCTAAATATCTTTTAAATATCGGATTAACCTTCAGCTCCATTTATGACGTTTTTAAAACATGCCTACCGACAACACAATAAAATTCAATAACAGTAAACAACACCAACATAAATTAACTCTATCCCAAAAAGAACATTTCAAAAATTACTAAACTTACTTAAAGTTAAATTTATAATTTTGAAAAGCGAATGTCAAAGAGTAAGGAGATCGTATTCGAAATTCGAACAACAATGGCGGTGGATCGCCGGCATCGACACCCCGCCGTGCGTCCGCGCATACGCCACAAAATGAGATAAAAACTTTAATAAAATCCTTATGTAAATTAAATTTGTTGGTCCTGTGCCTGGGCCTGAGATATTTATTTGTGATTACGGTCTATTTTAGGGCGGTAGCCGGGTTTTAGCGTTGATTTACTTTTCCTTAGTAAATCAATAACTTGTAGATATGCGGATTACCAAAACAGATAATATATCGTCATATTCTGAGTGAGATCAGGTCAAAAGAAAAGAGAGATCAGATCAGATCAGAGAGAGGTGAGATCTAGGTACAAAGAGATTATGCAGTCAGCATTGTTGGTCTTCCAAACTTTTTGTAGCTGAACGCAAGAACAAAATAACTTCACCCTAATTACGTAACACACTATTTATCACAATCTGAATAATTTTGAAGCCTATTCCTAACCCATTGCTTCATATGTTCGAAAAAATTGTCTTCTCAACAACGCAAATAACGCAATGAATGTTGTTGAACTGTCAAAATGAAACCCATTCCTACTGTTAGTGTGTTACGTAATTACCACGCTGTTTCTATAACTTATAAGCAAATCACATTACCCTTTAGTTATAAACACTGCTTAAAGTTAAGTAGTGATTAGCGACTGTTTAACCATACATTTTTGATGTTTAAACGCCTCTTAACTTTAAGCAACGTTTATAAACAAACCCCATTATGTTTATTTAGTTAGTTATTCATTTCCGTCAAGTGACATTATTATTATGAGGAAATAATCTTACTTATTTACTTACCTACTATTAAAGATGAACACGTATATTCACTTTATATTTGTAATCCCTAGTTCCGAAGGATTATAGGGTATCCTAGACTTCTAGAGTTACGACGAAACGAACTGTTTAAATCCATCTTCAGTTATTTAAATGGGTTTACACACTACATGCCTATTAAATAATTTTATTACAGACAAATATAATAACTTTCAGCAGATGTACTGAGCCTATAAATTATTTTAACATCTTCTCTTAACTAATAAAATTGTTATTTCAATATAATAAACGCGAACAGCTGTGCGTTTGTTATTTGTCCATTTAAGCTGCAGAAAATCGATTAATTAAATGGCTTTGTCGAACTTACAATTGACACGCGGACAGCCGCGAGCGCCGCCTTAGGCCTTGGACAGACGAACGATACTTTGCCGATTAGACAGATTTGTCGTGTCGAACGCTACTGGGTATGTAAAAACGGTTTTATTGCGGAGCTTGACTTGTGACTAATTAACTTGCGAGAAGGAACTTCCTTTACCCATGTTTAATTTTTTGTTAACCGACTTCTAAAAAAGGAAGAGGTTCTCAAATCGACTGTATTTTTATTTTGTCTTTTAGCTCAAAACTTTTTTCTAGGTGCACTGATTTGGATGATTCTTTTTTTATTTGATAGCTGGTGCTTCTCAAGTGGTCCCATATTAATTTGAGCAAGTTCTGACCAATAGTTTTTGAGTTATCCTTAATACTGCGTATTTTTTCCAATTAGTTTATATTGATGATGTTTTAATAATTTCCTGTCACTGTTATTTACATATCAAATAGTGGTAAGTATGTAGGTTTGTGTAATTTAAAATATTTTGAATTTAGATTTGGAATAAAAAATCAAGAAAAAAAAAGAATGTAGGTAGACGAAGCAAAGGATATTGTTTTATAGGATTGTAGTTCGTGGCTTTCAGCACGTGTCCTATTGGAAAAAGGCGTGAGTGAATGTATGAATGTAATGTTTTGTCAATTGTTCATCGTCGTGTGATTAGAAATAGTCTCATTAAAAATATATTATGAAACGTATCACCATTGACAGGTTGTGCAATATCAAATAACCCATTGAAAATTTTACGTACCTTATTCAAGTAGGCAGGCGTCTTCTGAACTTTTGAAGGTAAGTTCGCGTTTTTCTCTGCGTTGCAGGATTCATTGAAATAACTTAGTGTTGAAATATTGATTGGTTTTGTAGTAAAGGCAATTAGATGCAGAATTATCTACAACTGTTATTATTTGGAAAGGTAAGTGACAATTTCACCAATGAGGTTGAACGCTATCAGCACACCAGTATAAGAATAACTTAGTGTTGAAATATTGATTGGTTTAGTAGTAAAGGCAATTAGATGCAGAATTATCTACAACTGTTATTATTTGGAAAGGTAAGTGACAATTTCACCAATGAAGGTGAACGCTATCAGCACACCAGTATAAGCTGCGTTCAAGAGCTGTTGGTGTTAATATTCCACAATAATGATGACACTGACGCTCCCGAACTGGCCGCTCCACTGATGGCACGGCACGGCAGAGGATCCTTCGGCATCACTGCATCCAAGCACATTCTGACGGCAACGATGCCGCGGCATGCCGCGACGTCCGTAGGCATTCTCATTGAAATTTCAAATTTATTGTCATTGTGTGTTTGTCATTTTGTGTGTTTATGTTTGTGTTTGTTTGTTGTATATTTCTATTCTTCGCATAAAAATTCCTTGACTTGCCGTGCCGCCAGTGTGCGCAAGCCCTTAGATGTGCTGATCTCGTTTAGTTACATTGGTGAAGGCCACCCTTAGTGTCTTAAATCCACCTAAAAGTTTTCCTTATGAGGTTATTTTTTTTTTCTTTCACTTTAATTTCCAGACATCACTATGCAAATTCGTAGAATTATCACCGAAACCGTATAGGTAATAATGATAACTCGTCACAAATCAAGTTGTAATCCAACACTGTTGTATCAACAACTGAACAGATTTACTGACCAATAAACTATTTTAATTTATTGCCAAATGTTGGACTCGGAATGGCTTTCGATTATAAATAATAATGTTGACACTATTCCTACATTCATTACCGTTTCTATGTTTTAGTGAATGTGTGTGAATCAATTTCTGTAGTCTTGATGAATTAAATTATGAATGGCCGGTTTTAAATGAACGTCAACAACGGGACGGTTGCGTATTTTCTAATATAATTACTACTCTTAAAAAAATATATATAATTTAATCGATAAAGTAGGTACTTATCTAACAAATTAATAAATATTTTTATAACTAGGTTAGTTTCAGTATATACAATGTGTAACTGAATTAATGCACATTATGAAAGTAGTTTGTTTGTGTGACGAGTACCTACTACGCTAGACCCTTATACGTGTGCGACTGTGTGCGTACGTAGATTTGTATTGTGACCACATTTTTGTCCACAATCAGTATAACTAATTTAATAAATAAACACTGTTTTATACATAATAGTAAAAATTCAGTGTATGTATTATGATTATAACATAATATTCTAATTGGGGTGTTTGGTGGTGTGCGTTAATTTCAGAACATGTTGTATAGTTGTAAAATCGTTTTATCTAAAATTAGTTTTTCCTGAAAGTTAAAACTCTAGTTCTTAAATGTCAAATATAATTTAATAATTAAAATCTAACCCTATAATTAGTGATTAATGAGTACCTAAAATATCAAAGAAATATTGCCATAACAAAGAAAAAAGAAAAAAACAAAAATGTGATTAATTACAGTCGTAACATAAATCCTTAAATTATAAGCGAACGAAAAATATACCAACGAATCCCAAATTTACGTTTTTATCATAACAAATTGACATTTTAATATAATTCTGAATCACCATTTAAAATAAACAAGATTTGAATTATTAATTGGGTGTAATAATTATAATTCCGAGAAATCATAAAAACGTATAATTAAGATTTTGAAATATTGAATGACAAGATAAGCTTATTAGAATATATTTGGCAAGAATACCTACATTATGAATACACACCTACATATGTAGTTATGTAATAGCAATTAATTATTAAGCCAAACTAAGTTTTTGAGATGACTCAATTTTAATAATTAATCTACAATCGACAATCTCAATAAACAAGCGACGTGCCCCTGCTTCGCATACTGAGTTTTACGATTTGACAAAACATCGAAACTTCTTTATTATGTGTATGTTTAATATTATTGTGTTATACACATAAACCTTCCGAAATAAATCCTCTAAAAGATGTTGAAAACCGCATCAAAATCTGTTGCGTATTTTAGGAGAAAAACGCTGTCACAGACGGACACTAAAAGCGACTTTGATTTATAAGTATACTAAGTTTGCTAGCTTCTGCCCGCGGCTTCGTCCGCGTTTAGGTCGAAAATTATCCCACCAACCTACTACCAAGATACAAAGTAGCCTATGCGCTACTCAAGCGGGGTAATTACGTAACACACTAACAGTAGGAATGGGTTTCGTTTTGACAGTTCAACAACATTCATTGCGTTATTTACGTTGGTGAGCAGACAAATTTTTCGAACATATGAAGCAATGGATTAGCAATAGGCTTCAAAATGATTCAGAGTACGATAAATAGTGTGTTACGTAATTTGGGTGCAGGATTCCATCTCTCTCCTTGCCAAATTTTATTGAAATCTGTTCACTGGTTTAGGCGTGAAAAGGTAACATACGCACCAAGTTACTTTCAAATCCATAATATTAGTATGGATACTTCTAGATATAGATACTTAGAAACGTGTTATTTATTTTTGCAAGGAATTTTTATAATAACTTTTTGGATTTATATACTAATAAATATTGGTAACTAAACGCTCAGATACTGAAATTTTACCTTTTGAGTTTGATTAATAGTTTTTCGCTAATATTGAAATCAATTATCACCTCAATTAAAAATCACCAAATCGCCAATCGCCAAGATACGTTTACGTTGTGGTTTCTTTTTTGTTTTTTTTTTATAGCTGAGCTATCAATGAAAAGAAGAACATTTTAATTAATATTGTGATCATTTTAATGAATATTGTGATTATTTTAATTAATATTGTGATTGAATTTCTTACGGTGTTAGTTAAAATTTAAACTATTTTAGTAGGCATCATTTAATATTTTTACATGTGCAATGTGTAAATCAAAACAATTTATTTTATTATTATTCTTCTTGTTTGTGACGCTGACACGATTGTTCTCTTTTTTCTTATCTTTTCTTTATTTTTTTATTTTTTATTATTGATTACTATTGATAGCAATGTATTGTTATTCACAAACTAAGAACAAAGTAATATAGTCAAAGATAAGTCTTGTAAAAATACTGAAATTACAAAATCAATCTAGAGATAGCCCTTTTCCAACTATATTGGGGTTGGCTTCCAGTCTTATCGGATGCAGCTGAATACTAGTATTTTACATGGAGCGATTGCCTATCTGACCTCCACAACCCAGTTACTACTTGGTAACACGATATCTCTTGTTAAGACTAGTTTCAGACTTTTTGGGCTTCTGACTACCCATAACGACTGACAAAGATCTACGAATGACAAATTAATATAAAATTTATAAAAATTAACGGTCACCCATCCATGAATCGACCGCGTCACGCGTAGCTTAACCTTCAATTGATCCGTGCGGCTATTATCATTTAGTCACGAGCCCCTCTGAATACTGAAATTACTATACCTATGAAATCCCTTTTCCATAAGAAATCTAAATTATATGCAGAACAAAATAAGATTGATTGCCCGCAGAATAGTAACAATACAAGCCTTTAATCAATTCAAAATCTCTGAATAGTTGCCCTTGCCACAGACGGCATAATTCATTCGGTATTTTAAAACAAGCATTAGGAATTAATACACAAATGATGCATTATAAGGGACAGTGCTCCGACACCTCTGTTTCAAGCCTTATTTATTGTACCAAGCCTTTCTTTCATAAGTATTACGGACCACCGACTGAGTATAGAAAAGTATATTCCACTTGTGACCAGCACGCGTAGCGTGACCAATTCTGTCTTTATTCTACGAAGAATAGAAAGAAAGAAAGAAATAAAAAGTATTTATTGGAACTCTCACTGGATTATCACAAATTAAACTAAACACACACATAACAACAAAAAACATAATTATATTTGATTTCTATTTATTCATCTTTGGTTCTATATTACTCATAATTTTGTTAGTATCACTTAAACTATGTTAGTATAATTAACTAAGACCCAAACATGATCAATATAGGAACAAAAATAATAATACAATATCACTTAAGGAATTCTATACACAAGTGTACAATGCAAATTTATTCGGACGAGGCTATTTAATAATTATGATAGAACTTCACTTACAGGTAAGTTCGTTTAATCACTAATTAAAAAGCGTATTCTATTCTATGCCATCTTCTCGAGACACCTGGCAGCAATACATGCACTGTGCACAGGTGCCTCATCAGGTGGACTTCAGTCTTGCTAGCAACGATGCTTGGAGACTGCTGTAATTGTCGCGCATCCGACGCAGTAATTATGTGGATCTTTTACTCCAGATCGCAAAAAAGTCATCTGTACGCCCTGCTGCAAACAGAGTATATTAGCTGTACATTTTGTACAAGGATCTTTTGGCGCGTAGAAAATTTCGGAACTAACGCCGCCATCTTGTGTTTTCAATACATTTCACAAATGTTTACCAACAGCGCCTCCCTGTTAACGTCATTCGAGCCCCAAAACGTCTTTGTAGCTCTTTATCTTTCTATCCCACGTGCATGGCCTACATTTTCTTCGATTTAGAAATCTTTCTACATTTTCAGTCTTTCGTTTCTTCCGTTGCTGCGGTGATCATGGTAGGTACGTGTGCTGAACCACAGACTAGATAATAGTGGCTACCCAGAACTAACTCAATTTAAACTAACATTCTATTTAAAAAACAACAATTAAAGGATCCATCCAATAGCTTTTTTGCGTCTAGATTTTGTTAATTAACGAATGATTTTAACGATCAATTATAAAAGGATCGTAAATAACTTTTAAATGTTGTCTCTTTTTTTATTTGAAGACTTATTATGCCTGACATTTCAAGTTTATAGCAAGGTGATATTAATCAGTTGAAGTATTTAAGCATAAAATTAACAATTAAGACGAACATACCTACATTTGACAAGAAAATAGTCCACCCATTTTGGCTAAGTTGTCGACTATTTAAAATTATCTATCGTTGAAATGCAGACCACATAAAAGTGATGAGAAACGTTGATAAAAATGTGCACATTTATGTTTTTATTAATGTTTTATTCATAGAGTAGATAAAGACTTGAAATCTAAGAATCCTTACTTTGTTCTAGTACCTACAACAGTGGATTGATTTATAAATCCCTTGAAAATGTACTGAATGGATGATTCGATTGATGTCAGCATTTAATTTTGATTCAAGAAAAATATTATAATACGAACTGGTTAAGTGATAACACTTAAAATAATAATTTTTTTAACCGACTTCGAAAAACGAGGAGGTTTCATCTGTATTTTTTTAAATGTATGTTCATCGATATTTGCATCAATTGTGGACCGATTTCAAAAAATCTCTTTTTATTTTGTAGTGGGAGCTCGCTTGGTGGACAAATATAAATTTTACTAACTATTTGGGTTGCTTTTGAGTTAGCTTCAACAATACGTATTTAATGCACTTGGTGTATGTTGATGATTTTATAAAACGTCCTGGTGGTATACAAATTGGTGTGGGGAAGGTATCACAGCTAAAACATAGAAATAAATATTGAAAAACACTACAAAGTGAAAAATTACTTTAATTTCGGAAGTCGGTGGCAAAAAACGAAAATACAGAACCAAAGACACCGACTTCTAGTTGTGGACGTAGTCTATTGAAATAAGTAATATATGGAAAAAAATTGCGGACAACAGTGAGGAGTGTTTGTTCAAAGGGAGATATTTCTATATTCCATAGCTTTTTGTTTTTTTTTTTATCTGTAGTCTGGGTTGGTTTACACCATCTGTGCTTTTTAGACTGCGTCAGAAAGCGTTAATCCCAAAAAAATTAAATATTTTAAGTGTTTGTTTTGTACAAAGAGAGATATTTCCATTACATTCAAAATACATAATATATCAATCAAAAAAGAGATAAAATTCATAGTTTCATTTTCAAACTGACTTTTTCTTTCTCGTTATTGTGTTGTTGCTAAAATGAGTAGCACTAGCACTATAATGAATGTGGAGAACCTAAATTGTGGAGTACCAAAGAAAATCAGAAGGGATAGGTCAGTTTATCGAAAAAAGACGTAAATATTAATGAAGTCCTCTTTGTGGTAGGTACTTACGTTCTATTCGTAAACTACCGACTCATCTTGTCATAACATACCCTTTCTTTGTTAGTTATATAGACAAATATCCTATTTGTGTTAATTTCCGTCAACCATGCGAACATAAATCTATATTTCCTAAATTGTACTACACAAATAGAGTTATTTCAAACTATCCCAAACTGAAGGAGTTACTTTTTTAATTCAATTTAATAGTAGTTATTTCCAAACTTTAATAATTATTATAAATGATATACGAGTAACTAACTCAAAAAAAACCTAAATCGCCATTCGAGTGAAATAACCTTTCGTCAATATTTTACTATAAAAATATTTAAAAAAATATCTAAGATGACTTAATTAGACGTCATTTTCATTTATCCAATTTTTTTTTTATGCTGGAAATATCTCCCTTTGAACAGATACTCCTCAACTAAACAATTAATTAATGCACATAGAGGTTCAATACCCTAAGCCCCAAACAGAACCTACCAATATGAATGAGTCGCCCTTGGCGTCCACTTATCGGACGATTGTTTTCGATAGCGCACACATTATTACCAGCCTCTCGACTTTCGACTACCAACCTCTACATAAATAATTAATGTATGTATGATTGACGTAGGTGACGGTACATGAATAAAAATATACGCAGAAATACCACGCAGTAGGTTAAAGGTTAAAAATGCAAAGAAGGAAATTGTTTAAGGCCCAGCACCCTAATTACGTAAAACACTATCTATCACAATCTGAATAATTTTGAAGCCTATTGCTAATCCATTGCTTCTTATGTTCGAAAAATTTGTCTGCTCAACAACTTAAATAACGCAATGAATGTTGTTGAACTGTCAAAATGAAACCCATTCCTACTGTTAGTGTGTTACACCATTACCCCGCAGGTGACTAGTAACAATTATAATTATTAACAATCGTACATATAGTCGAATGGAAATAATAAGGACATGCATCCCTATTGCGGAACATACTTGCAATCACAACCCGAAGGATTTTAAAGGAAATTCATGATCCATTCCTTCATAATAAAATATTGGAAAAAGTTGTCTGCTTGATAACTGTGTGATGGCTGAATTGTCAAATTGAAAGGTATTGCACATTGTGCTTTACGCAATTATGCTGCTATTTCAAAATGTCCGGATATAGCACTATAATTCATTAGATAAATGCAAATGGTATTTAATTGACATACATTGAAATAATCTGTCTGATAATTGATTAACTGGAATCTATCCACAGGCTGTAAATGAAATAGACTTATTTTCTTATTTGACACTTGTATTCTAGTTTGATAAATTTGATAAACATAAACCAATAATATTAATATTATTATATAATATTTTTGCAGTGCAACGTTCTATTTTGATAAAGTAAGCCAAACAAATAATAAAAAGACAGCAAAACGAAGAAAACGAGTAATACACTAGGTGTTTCCAAAAACAGTACTAACTGAACTTTCTGTACGCTTTGATATTTTTTTATTATTGTCTCTACTTGAGACATCAATTCGGCGCCTGTCGGCCTACGTTCATTTACGTTATTCTTGCAAGACACATCCTAAAAGAATACAGTACATCAAAATTCAGAACAATCAGTAGACCAACGGACTTTTACCTGTATTCGGTTCTCTGTGTACAAAAATATTAAATGTTTGCTTATCATTATTTCGTACTGAAGCGACACAACTTATTTTTAGACTGGCACTTGTAATTGTCAATACAGTAATCGAGGCCTCTTAAGAATAATTTCTTACATGGTGGCCAAAAATAAATCTATATTGGTACTTACCTATCTTATTTTAACTAAATGTTTTGGTTTTCTTATGTAGGGAAAAATTAGGGACTCTTGGTGCACGGGTCGATCGAAGGTTAAGCTGTGCTTGCCACGGTCTGTTCGTGGATGGGTGACCATCCATAATATATCGAGACCCCTCCATGCCTCGGAAAGCTTGTGAAGCCTTTGGTCCATGCTGTCACGCATAGATTTTAAGAAGCTCAATAGTCTGATCCAGTCTTACCAAGGTGTATCGTGTTACCCAGTAACTGGGTTGTGGAAATACTGGTATTCAGCTGAATCCGGTTAGACTGGAAGCTGACTTCAACATAGTTGGGAACAGGCTAGGCAGATTGAAGTAGGTAAATTAGTTTGGAGTAAAATGAAACAAAATATTTATTAAAGTTGAGTAGTACCTAACTAACTTGCATAATAACAAAGCAGGAGCATTACTTAAAGTTATGAAATCAAAATTAAGTAAGTACTTATATTTTTTCGTTTTAATGATTTCTCTTTAGTCAAGCAATCATGATTTTGCAGAAATCGAAAATCACTAGTGACCTCATAAGCCAAACAAATTAGTAATAATTAAAATAAGCTTCTCAAATAAACGACACAAAAATAACCTCTCAATAATACACAGCGCCCTAGGCGATAATTATTCAAAATGAGTAACAAAATAATGGCCACATCGGAATCATAATAAAATACCTACTTACATTATAAATTAACTGTTAAAAATAACAGGTTATTATTATAAACATCACTATGTTAGTATGCGCGTGATTACGGTACGGCACGGGCTGCGCGGGCGCATCTGCCGCCATATTTGCATAGTCGCTGATTGGGAAGCAAGATTAATTCCTATAATATTTTTTGTCTTCATCATTTAGGTGCAATCAGGCGGGCGAATAAGAATGATCATTATCATACTTCAGCCCTTAAGCTATTTTTTCAGACTGCAAACAATGGGGTGCTTGTTTGTTATTAGGTTAGGGGCGATAATGTAATGCAATTACTTTTTTTTCTGGCAAAAAAATTGGAAATTCATTATTCAAATCCTACAGCTGAACAAACGAGGAATACTGATTAGAGCTTATGATTTTTTGGGTAATAATGTTCCGATCATTCATTAACATGTTTACTACATTCCTCATATATAATTTTTCTGTTGAATAAATTTTCCTGTATAATAAAGTCATTAGAATCATCATTATTTCAACTCCCAATCAAGCCCTTTTATTCAAAAGTTAGAACAATAATTATTAATTGCGCACAGTTCCCACAATCCCTCAAGAACAAATAGAAATTCATACATAAACTTATCATTCCATCTGGAACAGTAACAACCCTTACTCAGGGGCATCATTAGGCAAAATAAGACCATTAGCAGCCGTTTCTCTTAGCGCAGTATGAAAGGGTTAAATCGGCCCTCCTGGCACAATAGCTTTATTCTATTACGAGTCGCTTACACGCGTGATGTAATAAATATGAATGTTGAACATCGTGGATTATGCTCCTTTGGCGAGGGTCAAAATATTTGAATATGCGTCGGTACAATTTGCAAAGGGTTAATTGACAGTTGTGAGTTGCCTTTGTGAAGTTTACGGGTGACTGTTAATGAAGTCGTGTTGCTGTGTTTTTGATGTAGTTCGTGCGATTTTTGCTTCTGTGTAGTACCATTTTGCTAACTTTCAATAAATAAGCATCAAATATGTATTCTATTAATGAGAAAAAATATAAAAAGTAAATTTCATTTTTTATACAACCAATCAGTATTTCAAGAGAAAAATGTCTACGAGTTATAAAAAAAACTTTTGCAGACGTTCTTATATGAATGCACTTAATAGACCATTTAGATAACCTAGTATTATTTTTAACCTTTATCGAAGTATTTTTCAAAAAAAAAAACCTGCTATTTTCTCCGTCCCGTACAGCCCAGGCCAACATAACCTACACCAACACCATATACTTACAACACAGGATACACAATTAAAATGAATAATTATTAAAATTAAAACATCAAACAAACAAAGTACAAGCCAAGTGTGCTCCAAAGTCCAACGGGTCCATAATTACTCAGAGAATCAACGTCGATGGCTAATTACAAAGAGTAGAATGGGGATCTAGAGAAAAGGATTTAAAAAAAAAAACAATTATGAACGATACAGTGGCCGCGCGAGTGGCCCGGTGTTCCATGTCGCATCTGTTCACCCTGCGGATTACAGTGATAATTATTCTGCAGTCATAATTATTGGATTTTGTTTTGTTATAACGTTTAGAAAGCTTTTTTGATGGCAGATGTCGATTTTAGGATTTGGGAGCTTCTATGAAGTTGAATGGATATAAAGGTGCGACGTATTTTGAATAGGAGAAGTTGTGATTAATTTATTTCCTCAACGCATTATTGCAAACGCTCTCTCTGTCTTTTTAATGCTGATCAGTCATAGAATGTGGGGTCGGCATAGCATGTCTTCTTCTGACAACTTTAGTACCCGCCACCTCAGTATTCACCTCCATTAGAGCCTAATTATTATCATCTTTTCCACAAAGCATTTATCGTTTCTTTGGTCTTCTACTCGTATAGTTTAAAATCTATATGAAGTATGTTAACCAAAATAGACTCATAACTTCGTTCCTACCCGCTACCCGCTTTTAAGTTCACATAACTCGAACAATCCTCAAAATTACCACCAAAATTCACTTCAACACAGTTTTGGCACTAAAGTTTACAACCATCAGTGTTCACTGACAATACATAAAAGTAAAATCATTCAATTTGAATATAGGAACTACGTAAGACCTTACAGTCGGCGATCTCCGTTGCCTTTAAATTCGCGTAAACCGTTTTACTGTTGCCAGATTTGAGCACCCTAACCTTAGTGGCATGTGGCATGCCACGCGCGGAAAGGGTTAAACCCTTTGTTTCTTTTGACTGGAATAAAAAGAATTAATGCTGCTAAAATGATGGTATCGTTTCCAACGCGATGCGATGCGATGTAATTACTGTGATTCGGTTAATTGTTGCGAGTGCTTTTGTTTCTGAGTGCAGTCTCGCTTTGACCGTGTTTTCGCATGCCATATTGAAATTGAAGTGTTCTTTGTAACGTTAGCTGTACACAGACATTTTTATTGCATATGGTAATATAACTTGCTTTTCGATTTCCGACTTTATGATCCCAAGCACAGGTTTTAATATAGCTTTTGAAAGCAATTTTTTATGCTTTTTATTTGGCAGGAATATATTTTTAGCGTGATTTTGGAATTCTATGCGAACTAACAGACCATGGTTTTCATCTTGTTGATGAATGCTTTTAAAAAGCTTGACTATCTGTGTGATGTTAAAAATGTGGGTTTGCGTCTACGCAAATATAATCTACTCTACGAATTTTTGCAGTTTTATTTATCTAATTTGTACTTGAAGCTTCTCTAGACAATTTATTACCATGAATTGTTGAGACATCCTAGACCTCTATAAGTATATTCGGAGCTGCAACGTCTTTAACCTCTGTTTTAGGTTTATCGCCACATTGTGTTGTAAGCATGTGTACGTAATATTTATCAGAAAGGACCCAATCTTCTTTACGAGCGATGAAGACTGAATATTTGATTACTGTGAATTCTTTACGTGGTTTGCGTAAATCAGCGTTCATCTATTAGTCAGGGTCAACATGACATTCTAAGTCAATCAAATCATCGTTTTGAGGTTCGTTAACATTAAATAGGTTATTTTAAGTGACTTCATAAAAAGTAGGAAGTAATATTTAATGTACTGCTGAATTAGGCCTTAAAAGCCTTGAAGATATAACAGCGCAAGACAGCCTTTACTAGACGTGGTCATCGTATTAGTGGTTTGGCAGTTTATATAAAGCAGTTCGTCGTGGATGTGATACCACAGCGACCCTCCTGACCTTATATCTGTCTTCAGAAGACAGCCGCCACGCAAACATGTAGCGGCATCTACAATCGCCACATGCGAGCTACGCGTCATACTGACGTCACGCAAAATCCTGCATCGCGCAAGCAGAGTTTACCGCGCAACTAGCATATATACAACATCCCGACATCAACCGTTGGGCAGTTGCCCACCAGACACAACACCCGTCTGGTCGGAGGATCCTCCCTTTTCCATAGAGTATGAGTGAACTTTACACCCTGTTCCTCATACCTCTACACTCAGCCTCATCAAGCAACCTTGGCACAGCACACTGCACTTTCGGCCGGTCAACAAGAAGAGCTATTAATCCCTCTCCTGGTCGACGCCAGCAGTCCGCCTCAACCCGGCGCTGTACCACATCCGACGCACTGGAGCATAACGCAGCGCCACCCCGACTCACTGGGGTACTACCGCAGACAGTTCCGACTCACCGTGAACTATGCGGCACCCGGTTCCGACTCACTGGAACCTCAACTGGCCCTGGCAAGCATCGCAAGATACAAGACTCAGCCCACTATCGACCTCCGGTCTCCGGGGGGGAGTGATGTAGCGGTATCTACATCGCCACATGCAAGCTACACGTCACAATGACGTCACGCAAAATCCTGCATCGCGCAAGCAGAGATTACCGCGCAACTAGCATATATACAACATCCCGACATCAATCGTCGGGCAGTTGCCCACCAGACACAACACCCGTCTGGTCGGAGGATCCTCCCTTTTCTATGGAGGTTTGAGTGAGCTTTACACCCTATTCCTCATACCTCTATAAACATCGATGCAACGCCCTATTAGAGTGACTGTCACCAGCCAGTGTCCCTCTTAGGACTTATCCAACATTTTCGGTAATTCCAGTAACTTCGTAACAAAAACGAGGCGGCGCCACTTGCTGCGCCGTCACACGCGCATTTTTTTGTTTGCTATAATTCATAGAATTGCAAACATGATTAGTTTGCCTCCTTGTTAACCTGATCGCAATCAATAGGAATTCTTCCATGTCATATAGACCTTCATTTTATTGATTCGTACGTGCTAATAGCGTATTTGTTGTTATTAAAAGTCCCTTATATTAGTCATCGACACTTTATGCCTAATCATTAACATAAAGTCTTCAAAACAAACCGTACGTATTTACTTCACACTCACGTACACCTACATTTGTTGAATGTTAAAAATATCAGCGATCGTAATTAAATATGTGGGCATATTTTTAAATAACTTGATGTGTTTATATCTTTGTGTAGTGATAAAGGGCTTTGTCAAAAAGGTTGGATATTTATTTCGGTTCTTCGAATTATTTCGTCGTAAAAAATCCGCTAAATATTCTTGTCACTTACGCTATTCAAAAGTTAAATTAATAACTTATAGGCGTTCAGCTCATTAATTTCTGCATTCAAAAGTCTGAACTGTCATAAATTATGACGAATAATGTAGCCTACGTGCAAGTAGTAGACCAACAAAAAGCTAACCAATAGACATAAGGATCAAAATGTACCTGCAGGTTTAAAAGGGATCTAAGTATTTAGCATTCATACCGTAGTTTAATTACACATTCATATGCAAATGTGCCGGGAATGCCGTAAAGATTCGTCCATACATAATCCATACACATTCATTGGTACTCATTCATGCGTGCTTCTGAACATGTTGGCACTGTAATTAGCAATCCTTTCTATACAATTTTTTATGGTGAGGGACCAAATGTATGGAAATATAAATCATGATTCGGTATTGCAAATTTTTGGTATCACTTTATTTGTTTTAAAAGTTTCCTGTTCGTTGTTCAAGACAAAATTATGAATGAAGTCCGATCGACCGTTGAATTTTATACAAAAAAGCTTAATGTACCTGCGGACCATGAAAAAACAAAGACACCAAAACGCACTTTTTACCACTATGGAAATATTTATACGAGCCTAATTTCCGCTTGGTAATTTTACACCAGCATAATTGTTACGAGTTCGATTACATTTTATAAAAAACAAATTTTATGCATCGATGGCGCTATAAATGTAGGCGATTGGTTTTTCGTCGTCATGTAGGTACGATCCGACTCAAAGATCCAAATGCTGTGCTTTGAGCAATAAAATAAATCTTGTTTTAAGAGGTATACCCGATCTGGGTCCCTAAACAAGCCTCGAGCCTTCGTTACGGGCTTAATTAAAAAACAAAATCAATTTTATTAATTGGAAGTGTTAAAAACGGGCGGAAGAGGCGTTCGAGGGCCGTATCTTGCTCGTATCTCTTCTTTAATCCGACAGAGAATGTGTTATTTTTACTCTTCTCAGTGGATTTCGAATAAATTTTATCACTCGGGACTAATTTGGTTACAAATTTATTTGGTTGTAGGATCGTTAACAAGGGGAGTACATCCACATGGTTATCTGGACTGCACTCTTTAGTACCCAGGCATCGCCGTTATAACAATATATCGACACTTGGAACTTGATAAAATGAAGACGACACTTCACTTAGGATTAAATAATACGGTTTTTTTAAGAGCATGTGCTGTGACAAATAAATTTTTTATTGTTACGATACGATACGATTACTTTGGGGTTTTTAAAATAATATAAAAGGGACGACATTGATACCCAATTGTTTATATTGTCGTTTTTTTAATAACTGTGTCACGGTTCCTGGCTTGTGCGGTAATAAAAACGATATTTTCACATTGAAAATTTACATTTTTGGTAAACTTTTGAATGGTTTCGGAAATTAAAACGTTCATCAAGATGAAATATAGTTATGAATTTATTGCAACACTTTTATTCTCAGCCTGCAACTGGAGCCCTTTTTCAAATAAACCTAATTTAGCTGATTAAAGTTAAATTTTTGTAAGCATTTTGTGTTCAAATAAATATATGTATTTAGGATCACAAAAACTGTTTCCGACTTTGTTGACCAAAACGACTTTTTAAATGAGACTCTCATTCAACCGTTATAACCCTTTAACCTCGGTGACCCGAACAGGACATTTTAATATCACGTTTTTGAATCAGTGTTAAGAGTTTTAAAAAAATGGATATAATAATACGAACCTGCGGAGCAATTGCGTAACACACTAACAGTAGGAATGGTTTTCATTTTGACAGTTCAACAACATTCATTGTGTTATTTACGTTGTTGAGCAGACAAATTTTTGAAACATAAGAAGCAATGGATTATCAATGGGCTTCAAAATGATTCAGATTGTGATTGATAGTGTGTTTCGTAATTAGAGTGCTGATTTTGAGAGAGAGATTTTGTCCAGTCGTTTCTGGGAAAGAAAAGACTACCCCTAATGGTATTGTGAAGTTTTACTGAGAGATTGCTTTAGGAGCAGCAGCATCTTCTGTACTCCTCCTGTTGATGTCATCGTGTGCCTGGCAATCTGTATGCCAAGCTTTGTCATTTTGAGCAGTATAATATCATTTGGAGGCCCATGATTACCAATTCAGCTTTAGCTAACTTACATCCACATACAACTTACACACAAACACACACACACAAAACTTGCAAATTCAAATATGTTTATTCAAATCATTCACAGCCGCATTGTTTAGTGCAAAATATATGTCGTGGGATCGATGGCATGCGCATTAACTCCTCATTGCATTCTTGCTACTCGTTCTGTAATGTCTTTGGATTCCTAAATACCCGTTAAAATTAATAGCTCTATTTAGTTTCTATCCGTATGTTGACTACAAAACATTAGTAGCTTTCAATATATCGTTTTCCATATTATAAATAGGTTTCCTTTGAAGATTTATTTTAGTAGCTGTTTGCGGAATGTAGGGTATTTTGATAATTTGGTGTTGTTCTAAACGATTTTATGTGGTGGATTGTTGATGTAGATGGAATTTCTACATTAAACTAGTTCTTATAATCGGTTTAGATCTTTGAGCAAAAGCGTTTCTTGATAAGAGCTTTTTCCAAAAATCATTACTATCAATAAATAAATTTGGTTATTTTTTTTTCCATCCAGACACCTTTGAAGTTACCTTACGATATTGTTCTGGTTGTTAATGCTAGTGAAAAGCATGTAATGTACATATATGAACTAATACCCATGTTAATTTATGACCACACACAATATTTGTAATTACTCTGTTATTCGCTTAAACGTTAGATTTTTGGAGATATTAAACGTCATGCAAAACTCGACGACTTAATTCCAAGAAACAGCCCATTTACTTTATGACTTACATTAAGATGGAAACTAGATTCCTAATTCCCATTTTTATTCAAAAAGCAAAATATAATGCAGTATTAAAACTTTCCACGTATTAAGATCGCAATCGCCCAAATGGAACCTGAAGACCGGAATGGTCCATGTCGTTAGTAAAGATAACAAAATGGTAATTTTTCTACATAACAACAAACAGGTTCTGAAATAAGACCGATGTAGACCAAATCTATTGTAAAGGGAACAATAGTGTGGACACGTCGTAAAATGAAACAATGCGAAGATAGTTTGTAGATTCTCTAGATGAGGCTTCTATTTTTCTTGAACTTCAATTCTAAGCGTACTCTGCGTTACCACAATCCAATGATGATTGTCAAGAAGTTACTGTGAATAGCAATAGATGCAGTATTGGTCGATTTATAGAAGATTACCTCAAGAAACATTAAAGAAAAGTTAATGTTGGCGCTCTCTACGCATTAACATATACATACTCTTCTAAAATTCCAGACCAGTGTCTGGTATCTATCATAAACGCTCTGAATTTGGATGTACGGGTATTTGTTCCACTTGTTCACTAAATAGCCTTTTCATTGACTAGTTCCGTGACACTTCTTTTCCTAGAAGGCATAAACAGCGATAGTTGAACTATTAGCAGCTAGCTGGATCTATAGCCCTGTTTGAATAAAAACGAAACCATGGTTTCCTTTAGACTGAGAGATTCCTGTTTTTTTCTGGCTTGGAGAAATTTCAAGCTTCTCAGGTACTTCTACTATCTCTTTCAGTACTATTGCTTTAGTTCTTCGTGAGGTACAATAAACAGATGACGCGGTATCGGAGTGTGGGCCGCCGCCGCCGGTGAACACGCCGCGGCCACACCGCCTAACTCTTTGCTCTGCTACATCTCTGCAGGGACACATTTGGAGCACTTCTAACCAAAACCAACTGTTTATTCCTATTATCATGATAAAACTATGAAGCATACGGATTTAGTTGTGCAATGCTAAGATTGCTCCCGATTTTTGTGTCTCCAAGATCTATACTATATAGGGTTGTTTGAGTTTGGTATGTGTGCTGTCTTGTCATTTTTGTTTCAAGGTTTTTTCCCAATTGCATGACTATAACAAACTGGTGGAGGACTTTTGTAAAATTTTGAGGTTTTTTGTAAAATTTTCTTCAACAGTTTGACTATAGGAAACGATAAAGGGGCGTATAGGTCTGTAGTGTCGTTAAAAGGTTAAGTTAGTCTAGTCAGTACATCAGACACCTGATATAAAGATTCGTTAAAGAGAGCAATAATATCAGTCTATTACCCTCCCGAGTCCGTCCCTCACTCAGCGAAGTGCAAAACACTGTCGACGCAGGGGCAGCGTGAAATACTGCGCGGGGGCACCCGCCTTGTGGGCCGATGCATCCAACTATTGTGCAACCACAAATATTTGTCTGATAGGTTTATACTTGAAGAAAATTGTCTTATACGCACTTATCGGAAGTGTTGGATGATAAGTTGTTTATAGTAATAGAAATGGTGTATGAAGGGAAGGTATTATGAGGATAATATTTGTGGGGCGACCGATTTATCGAAGAACTGGATTTGACTAAGAAAACGGATCCTTTGTTTTGGAAACCAGTTCAGTAGTAATATTTGACTGAATTCGGAAAAATTCGGCTGATTCTTAACGCTTTCACAAAATCTGTCAATTAGAGTTTGAACTACAAAAGAAAGTTAAGCTTTACATTTTAGTGAAGCCTTATTGTATAAGTACAGCTTTTCAGAAAAATATCTGATTTATCATGCAGCCATTCCTCAAAAAAAGCTCCCGTAAGACGAACACATATTATAAAAAAGTAATTACAAACACAAATCACTGCACTCAAAACTAAACCTAATAAAATAAAGAAGCCTAAAAAGCAACAATTATCTAATCTACGTACATCATAAATCATTTGCCAGTGTCGTACTTTAGTCTGATGTATAAATTAACAGGCGTGTTAAATCAACGTCGAATCATTACGATGTTGATCGCGGAATGTGTACGAGTTGTGTATGAGACCACAGAATAGATAGTTACAGAGGGCCGCCTCTACAGCGAGCGAAAACAAGCGGACGTACACATTGACGCGTACGTGGCGAGATCTCAAACAAATGACAGTCGTGACTTTGCTAGCGCTCGCTGTACGTGAAGCGTGTCTATGTGTGCATTCGTTTTGGCTCGTTGTATAGAGTTGAACTTCTGTACGTATGTATTCTGTGATGAGACTTTGAGTATTGGGATGAAGGTTTTCGATCTCGTGACGTCATATGGACAGGTTTTTATCTATGAATTCGTTTGACCCGGGGTCTCCCGCCCACGACGCTCGCTTATAGTGTTTAATATGATTACACGGTGAATAGGTGGGAATATGCCCTTGTTGGTATAGTTAGGAACTAAGTTTTGGGTGTAAAAAGAACACCAACAGCTGTTGTTTGTTTGTTTGAAAATGGTGATTGGCATGGAACACCAAATGCATGATAACAACACGATGATTTCACAAAGATTTTACAAATACAAGTCAGCTGTTCTCCCAAAAATTGGTTTTGCTTGGAGACATTTTATTATCAAAATAGTAAACGTGATTGTGAATGTTGAAAATATAGCTAGAATTAAAGAACAACAAAAGGTGGGACTGTATAAGTGGAAGTGGAAATCAAAGGAGGCCAATTACTCTGCACTGCACAAATACAGAGAGATCTAATGCAACCCTGATATGCCTTTACTGATATCAATAAAGAAACTGACCTACACACATTATAGAGTAATCAGCACGAAGAAAAGGTAGACCTAACGTACATTACTGTATAGAAAACGTATAATCATCACCAATTGAAGAACGATAAAATAATCATTCGATTAACATTTAGACAATCGATTGTAGTGCTTTCACATTTGAAACAGTTTCTCAAAATTATAAACAAACATATCGAGATGTAATGAGATATAATCAGAATGGGAACGTGTGTATATTTAGTGACTAGTGTTTTTGATTGCTAGTGTTTTACTAGTGTCAGAATGTTTAAGGCCGAGGCCGAAGTGAAATGGTTCGGCTCTGTGAGAATAGATGCGTTCAGTGAGCTTAAGACACACTCTTGATCTGAGTGTTTAGTTTTATATATTATTCGAGCCATATGTTTTTTAAATGTCTCTGTGTCTCGATTTTAGGTAAATATTAGTTGAGTCTCTGACTAAACAGAGCAGCTTTCAAACAAATAAGCATACAATCATATCAATTAAACCGATCAAGCCACAGATTGTAGATCTATGCCAGCATGATAACACGGCTACTAACTATACATAGATAGAGACAGCACCATAATTGCGTTACACACTATCAATCACAATCTGAATAATTTTGAAGGATTATTGCTAATCCATTGCTTCATATGTTCGAAAAATTTGTCTGTTCAATAACGTACATAAAGCAATGAATGTTGTTGAACTGTCAAAATGAAAGCCATACCTACTGTTAGTGTGTTACGCAATTACACCGCAGGAGTAAATAAAGACTAAAGTTGCTTATATTTCTTCTTCTTAAATTTCGGTAATTGCAGAATCCGAAAGTGTTGCCGAAAGTGCTGCAAGCCTAAGTCCGGTCAGCATTATTCGTCATATGTGCCACATTCGGACGATGTGACCCGGGGTCGATCTCTCGCCCGTCGTATCATAATTACCAGTGAAATAACCTGATTGTGATCACGACACGCACACACGCACGCTTTTGTGTTTGTTGAGGTAGTGATGCTCAAAGTTCTAGCCAGGTGATTTCGGGGAAGATTTGATATTTGGACAACAAAGGATTACCAATACATTAATTTGAAAGTTAAGTGTATACAGTGAGTCCGTAATTTATTATAACTGGAAACAAAATATTTGCTAGCCAGTAATGATTACCTTAGTTAGGCAGACATTTCAATCACTTGTTAATGGTTAAAATGGCTGAATAAGATTATTCAATCTATTGGCTTGGAACACAATGATAAAGGGTATATGTTATCGTAAGAATAATTATATTGATATTTTACAAAACGCTAACACTCCTAAATTTAATTGACAACTACAGTACGGCCGCAATATCTTGGCGAGTCTGAACATAGGCACTACGAACTTTCGCGCATGTTCTCTCACTCACACTCGCTTCATGTCACCATTTGGTTCCCAAAAAAAAGTTATTGCGCAGCCTTCGGCGCGAAGTTCGGACTCGCCATGATATTTCGGCCGTACTGTATATACATGTCTTTAAAATTACTATCCAAAAAACATTTTCATAGTAATTAGCCAAAAACTTTGAGCAACACTCGAACATTATACGCCAAAGTAAGTACAAGTTGTACTGGTATGGCACCCCGACGTCTCACATACCTCGACTATTTTGTCTAACCGACTGTTAAATAGCCGACTCGGCCCGTCGATACATCAATCACACAAACAAACACATATCATTTGAGAATCATTCCTTTTTTTCACTTCAATTAGATCTTTTGTGGCTCAGGCACAAAAACGAACACACGTTTAGATATGGAATTAAATGCGTCGTTGGACTTTTAAAGTTTGGTATCCATTGTTGTGACTATTGTCGTATTGTTAAATGATAGGAGATTTTTGGTGTTCTATTTTTTGAATATGGATTCGATTTTAGTTGTTTGAATACTGATGGCGATATTTTTTGCAACGTTTTCGAAATTAAAATTAGTCACGTTGTTTAAATTCTATTCATTTAGTTAAGTACTAGCTTCTGCCCTCGACTTCGTTCGCGTGGAAGTCGTAACACATCTCAATTTATTAAACTAACAGCCACATTTTTATAAAACTTTCCTGTATACTACGTTTGTAGTTTTGGTCTCCGCAGCCAAAATATGAAGAGATTCAGGACTGGTGACGCGGGAGCAAGCGACGTACAGTTGTCCGTGTGAGAAGCAGCTCGTCCTGAGGTCGACACCCGCAAGCCTTTAGTAGTAATTTACAGTTTTGACTTCTCTACGATTTTATTATTTGTATAGATATGTATACATTTTATTACGTAACTTTAAGATGGAAAAAAACCTGATAAAGGATAGGTCGATATGCCGGCGCTTGGCAGAGGCCTTTGTTTAGCAGTGGACGTCTTTTGGCTGAAGTGATGATGATGAAGAAGAATGGGTTCGGCAAGCAAAAGACAAGTCGTTATGGTGATGCGTGATGAAGTGCAAGACCCAGTAAGCGTATTTCAGCTCAATGACGAAAATTATGAAAAAGAAGACCAAAGAACGGTATAAGAATGTTAAGATTAAGTTGCATATAGATAGGTATAAACTTCATCTAGAACTCACACGATCACGGACTTAAAGCCTAACCCATAGTTGATACAATCAACATGATGTGTAGATAAATTAAAATTGTAACTCGTGATCGTACGGGCCTGCTGCTAAAATATGAGTATCATTCAGATTAAGCCTCCGATGCATATGATTTCCAAATCGCCGCAGTCAAACGTCGATCAACTTAATTGATCATTCAACATGGACCGCGCTAAACGGGAAATATTAAAAAATCAGACACTTAATCAATTTACTGAGATCACAGCATTCGCAGCCACCACTCAATCATTTGGGTTTTTACCTAAGATTAGGTAGAGATGTTACAGAAATGCCGTACCCAAATTCATGGGAGCTTAATGCCTACTTGCTCATCTCTTGCAAACCCAAACTCAAATGATATGGTTTCACTAAACTATAAGGACAAAATAATATCTCGAATTTTCCTGGCAAATTCATCGAATGAAAGTAATAAAAATTATGGTATTTTTACAGAGGTATTTATGTCTCTTTCGTGTGGTCTCTGGTCGCAGGTAATTTTATTCAAATTCATAAATTAAGATAAGGGTTGTCAATATAATACGTCCATTGGTAAACGAAATTAATTTAGAAAACTTATAATAAAGCTATTAGCTTATAACCATATTTAATAAATAACGTGACCTTATTTGAACTGTTAATATTCACAACGAAACTAGTACCTACCTATTATTTAATTCATTTTTACTTAGGTCTGCATCTCAAGAACCATGAATGCCTTTACACTGACAGTGTTCTCATGAATTTGGACTTTTTTCTCCGGTGCAAACTGGTGATCACCACAGTTTGCACTTCCAGCCCTTGTTTCTATTATTTCATCAAAATCAAAAATATTGTTACCAAGCGTCGCATCGTCCTGTCGACTAATCCTGCCACGTTCGACTGACAATTCATCAGCATTGTAAATTCGGTAAAGGGCAATCTTTAGGCGATTGGGTGCGACCTTATCTGCCTTTATGTTACGATCTTAAAAAAGATTTATGATAACGCACGGTCAGGACGAGGCCCGCAAACACTTTAAAATAAATGACAAGGAGTCACTTCCAATTGTGATGGAAATGCTTTCTGCAGTAAAATTAAACTATAACCCTGTCGTTTAGAGAGATTTAAATGGCTTAGGGGCTTTTATTGGGTCTGCCTACGTTTAGTTTAGGTGGGTTGTGATCTCGGCCAGTTTTATGTGTCCCACCTGAGTCGCCTCTATAATGTTATGTTCATGTTTGTGATAAATGTTTGCTATCTTTTTGTGTTGACACTTATTGGATTTTTAATGCTGAGTTTAAATTCTGCATTAATTTGTTTTGTAATCGAATCTTCGCTTCGGAAAAATTAAAGTCTGCATGTATTAAGATCTGGTTACATTGGTTTTAGATATTAATTTCTACTGCTAAGTGTTTTGCATTCAACGGCTGCAGCATTCTTGGTGTAATATCTACTTTAGATATGAATCCTGTGTTGGTCGTTGTCACTTGTAACTTTGTATGTTTTACTACATTGAATACACTTATTAGTTTGTTAGCATTGGATAACATTGTTGAACTTTAGAATAACAGAAATGTTAAAGTTTTGACACATTTCGCTTTTTTCTATAAATTATTTAAATTCTTTTACTTAAGGTGAAGATGCATCTATTTCATAATTTTGTTTATCTTTCCAAGTATCTTTACATCTGTCTCCTTTCATATGTTCTTGACTAAAACCCACATAGGCTATTCCAAATCTATACGCACTAGCGATTACAGCCTATTTTCACATCACCAGGTTTCCTTACCCAATTAAAGAGCTCCATATCATCTCATACCAGCTATTAGATAAATTTATGATAATAATCGAGGTGCATACCCGTCCTATCTGCCTTCAGAGATTATCTCCGTCCAGGCACACATTGCTATTGAAATTATTTTATCCGGTATTGAAAAGGCAAGGCTCCGGGTTATCATATGAAATAATAATAACATTACAATATTTTGTACATTAAGTGCATTCGGGGTGTGGTGTTTCGGATAAGTAAGAAGGCGGCTTATACCTCGAGATACGGGGTTGTAGTGTTCAGAAGTTATAGAGGCAACATGTTTCTTTAATAGCTTGTGCGCTTGAGCTAAAATATTGTTACTGTGTTTTGGTTCTTGGGATTGTATAATAATTATGTTAGTTATAGCGCGTAGGCATATATTTGCGTCGGAAAGCTGTTGTAGTCACCAATGTATTAATGCTTCATCTTTCTGATATGTTTTGTTTTCCTATTTCACCTACATTTTAACTGACATTATGGAAAGTAAACAGCTTTCCAAATGGCAAATAAAATTTTCATAGTCATTTCAATTCAAATAAGAGAACTCAAGACTTTATGTCCAATTTAACATATTTATCTTTGGCAATCATAATAAATTCTAAATTTCAAATGTGTTCATTCATAAATCTGCAAGATCACAAGAATTTGCATGATTAATTTCAATGACATTAACAAATATGTGTTGATTTGATTTCAGTTTTTTTTTTTAATATCTTCTAAAGTTTCATTCACAAAATCCTCAAAGAAGGCGAAACTCTAAAAGTTCCGAAGCACAAACAAAATGTTTCCGTAGGCGTCGCTAACGATTTTCCAAAACGTAATGTCGCCTAAGCAAGTTGTAGCGAGCATGTGAACATGTTTTTATTTATACCCTGCCATCTCCTGAGGACAATCCGTTTTTATTAAACACTCAAATGCCACTTATTAAAATGTAGGCGGGAATTTTAGTTAGGATTTATTAAGGTTGACACTAATTTAAATGTTTATTACATTTGTAATAAACACAAAGGAACTTGATAGAAATAATCGTTTTGTTGTGTAATAATTTTATTACACAACAAAACGATTATTTCTATCAAGTCTCTGTGTTGGATACACACTATATTATTTTATGTTACTTTGTTTATTATTTAGATTTTTTTAAATAAACTCGACCACTTATTATATAAGTACCTACACCAAACATTTGTTATTTCATTTTGGCTATTATATAATTTTTGAATCCATTTTAATTTAACAGTGGCAACCCTATCCTTTATTGTGTGATATCGCTTGAACAAGTGTTATTTTTTGGACTGACTTTTAATTTTAAACAAACTAAAAAATGCTGATGTTTAATATAAACACACAGAGCATAAGCACTTTTTAATGCTGCAGGCAATTATTTTATATTTATACAAAAAGTATTAGATTTCTGCTAAAGTCCCTGAACCTTAAGTAATTTCATTCTTAATTCAATTTCATTTTGTGAATGAAAAAGCTGGAATTTTACGAAGCCTTTTAGTTTGTTTTTTACGAAACAGTTAAAATGTTAATAACAACATAAAATTCGGAATGGTCTCAACTCAGATAAGTTCATTACTGCTCCTAAGGTGAGCTAAATAACCTTTTTATTGGGCAATACATTGTTTTACTTATGTGAAAGAAGCAGAGGTTATCATAAACAGTAAGAATTTCCTAACCGCCAACATGTCATCACCATAATAAACCTATTTTACATAAGAGATAAAACATTTTCTCTTCATAATTTATGGCAATTAAAACGAACATTTACATAATTAGCGCAAACAAAACTCGTGACTGAACGACGTATCGATAAAACATCGATTCAAATTAAGCAGAATCGAGCTCTCGATTTGAAATACTAATCACGTCGTTAGTTGACCTCTCATTGACACTGCCGCTCCTCGGTCTCATCTCGAAACAATTAAAACAATCGACATCGATGGACCGATGAGATCCGCATTCCCCTCACTGAGGCATCGACCTCACACTGCGTAGGTTTTGAGAAAGTCTCTCTTAGTGTTTTATGATTATTTTAATAAGAAACCAACTTACAATGTTAGTGAGGTAAGCGTATGTACTTGCGAATGGATTGGCTTTTCTGTACAATAAAATTACAAATAAAATTGATGGCAATTGGCTGAGTAATTAAATTGGAATCTTTTATTTCAATTTTATTTATGGTACGGAGATTTCCTTGTTGTTATGCTAAAGTTCCAATAAACAGAAACAATGTTTACTATAAGATAATATAATTATGTAGGTGGGTATACTGGGTATGCATGTGCATAACCACTTGAACTTGAAACTATGAGAAAAAAATTTGTCGAACATTGAACTAGCTTACATAAAATAATATAGAGATATCGAAGATATAGAGGTTGGCAGGGACATCGAAGTGTAAACTGGGACCATGAATTCAGCACATGTTTCTAGATCACCTAGCGTAGAAATTTTTCGTCGGTTATCAAAGAAAAAATCTCCTGTTCCATACATTTTGACCGCGTAGGTATTGCACATTTCTATGAAACAGCAGTTTTTTTGATAAACGACGAAAAATAACTACGGTAGGAGGTCTGGAATCATGACTTGGTTTGCGCATCAATGTCCTTGCCATCGTGTATATGAGATATAAGATACTACTGAATTGTTTTAGTTTGCAAGTAATCACTGTTGATAATAGGACTTCCAAAGACGACAAAGATGAAGTCAAAGAAAATAATACAATCATCAAGAATTCTAGATATCAATCCTACAAACCCACGGAAACTCGAAATGAGAAAGAAGTAAGTTCACATAAAGACATACATCTATCTACTCATAAAATTATTAAACTGAAGTGCAATAAGTCATAACTTAATAACCCTTTAAAAGCTGATGGGATTGAAACAAAATAAAGCATTGTTTTTATTAAAGTGACTTTGTGTTCTGAGTGACAGGCAGATTGGTAAAATGACCTTTGTAGAGGCTGTGAAGTTCAATTTGAAATTAAGATTTAAAATCTTGTGATTGCAAAGGGATATAAATTCGAACCAAGTGTCACTCCGTCAAAAGTGTATTTTCAGGAAGTTGCTTAATTTTAGAACAGCGGGGTAGTTGCGTAACACACTAACAGTAGGAATAGCTTTCATTTTGACAGTTCAATAACATTCATTGCGTTATTTAGATTGTTGAGCAGACAAAATTTTGGAACATATGAAGCAATGGATTAGCAATAGACTTCAAAATTATTCAGATTGTGATAGATAATGTGTTACGCAATGAGGGTGCAGGATGGAAGCAAAACACTGTCAAAAGACGATTATTTTGTGGATATTATGGAAAGAGTAGGGATTGTAGGACAGTGATACATTTTGTTGGTATAGACTCAAATTCATTATTATTTTTCATAGCATAGGCATAATAAATGTTATTTCATTTGAACAAGGGCAACCTTAAATCAAACGCGAACATTCAACATATATTCCACAATTTCCTTAGCTGCTTCAATTTTAATACTTTCAAGATCAGAAACGTAGTGAAGCCTGATAATCGTATTTCGGTAAGTCTGGCCGTCGTAAAAGTGCCGAAACAGCTCCAACAATGAGACCAGATGTATTTATTGGACGATTTTATTGGTCACTTGAAAGTATTAAATGCGATCGTATATCAACATGACTGATGGAAGAATCTTATACAGTAATTTATTTTTAATTGCGTGTTACAATATATTTATGGGATTTCGTTTACATGGAACTTAGGTCATACGTTTGTATTTCTTTTGGCTTGAAATCAACTACCTCGTTGCTCTAGTAGTCGGACGCGCTGCTGCTGAGCAGTTGCTCCTAGGTTCGTTAAAAATACTGAAAGGTGTGAAAACTAAGACAAAAACTGAATATGAATTAAATTATCCCGGTATTCTATATATTATGTACCTACTTATCGTTCGTTGGTAAAGTATCGAAATATTTGCTCGACACAAAATGCTTTAGAAGAATACATTGAAGACATTAAATAACGTTGGTTATATTATTGACCAGATCTTTATCAAACAAAACAAATATATCACACAGAAAATTACCATAACCCCATAACAATGAACCAATAACCAATAACGTAAGAAGGTTGACACTAATACATATTAATATATTTAGAACTAATTTTAATTCAGAGAAACACATCTATGATTTTGACAAACGTAGTTTTACCATTGATGAAACCAAACCATTATGAAATAAGGTTCATTATTAATTTGATTCTGATTTTAGGAACGGTAATATTAAGTTTGTAGATGAGCAACCGGCTTCGGATTTGAGCGCGAGGTGTCAAGTCATCGGTCGTTAATCTATATTAAAATAAACTGCATTGTTTCTCTTTTATTACCAAAATTCAATTAGAGGATCCCTTATGACAATGCAAGAAAGATCATGGTCAAGTCTCACCATTTTGTTGTTATGATTGAAACAAAGATAAAATATATTTATACTTAAGCTTATGTTGTCTTGAATGAATCTTGAAGTACAAGAACAAACAAACAATGTATAATCAAGTCATTTGAACTTTTAAATTAATTTTATTTTCATCGTTGGTGATAAACATTCCTACTTGGAAGTGGTGTAGCTGGTATTGACAGTTAGACAGACATTCCAAATTGTTATTATGAGCTCATCGATTAATATTTATGCCAGGTATTGGATAAATGGGATTGAATTATTGATTGGACCTGACGAGAGTAGAAACCACATTGGCAAACATGGGAGCCGTTGAGACCGAGTACCTAAAGAAAACAGTGGGTGAATTCGAAGTAAAAAAACTAACTGTCAGGGTGTAATATGGGACAGCTATGTCTAGCGCTGGACAGCGAAAACCTGAGGCCCTAGACAAGGGACAATCGCTTTTAAAGGGACTGACATAAGATTTTCGGTCGCTTATGTCAGCAAACCCATTTTGACTTTCCCATCATGGTTATCGCTGGTAGAATGTCACTTTGTCTAGGCCATCTGAATTAAGAAAAACAAATTCACAATAGCGTCAAAATAGATGGGTAACATCAGAGCTTGATACTCCTGCAACTATAATGTGGAGAAATGTTATCCTATCCATTATTGTATTACGCTTGATTCAATCATGTACATTTTAACCATAGGAAACTTCCTATCAATGCAGAAGTGGGGTGAGAGGAAATTCATCGTAATTGAATTTTAAATTGTCCTCATTGCTTAGTAAGTGTGTGTCTTAACGGACTACTGTGTCTTCCTGTATCATTGAAATTCTTATCTAGTTTAGATTAAGGAAAGTTCCCATCGTTTTCACCGAATAAATAAAAACGGTAATACCCAAATGTAAAACATTGGGCAAAATGGTCATTGATTTCCTCGAACGTTACTTATAGATGCACATTATTCAATATTCTAACGGGCTGTTTGAAACAATTCACAGCGGTAAAACTCCGAGTTAATCAGAACGCTAAAGATTGTGTCGGAAGACAAGAAATAAAATAAAAAAACAATCATAAATACAATAGCGCAAGTCATATAGTTTCCAGCGTCGTTTCTCAATAGATGGTTCTGATAGTCCAGCCTGGGTGTTTGCCAGTTCAATTATCATTACGAGTCGATATTCCGTCGAGTCACTGTGTTGTGGGTGACCCGTATTAGATCGGTTAATTCAAACTATTTATCAACTCCATTCGTTATGCATAGGATCAGATTTTGAAATTGTTTGATGATGTTGTGGCGTACGGTCTATTGTGTCACTACCCCGCCTGGCTTAGTACGATGGGTGTGTACTATGTTAATCGTTGTATCACTGATTGAATCTATTGAATCTGTAGTTAAATAATACTCGTGCATTATGAGGCACTCTCGTTAAATGGTCCTATACATATTTGGGACAGTGAGAATGGCCCGTATGTCAATCCTCTTTTAGGTTATCAAATTCTAACCTTTCCCACAGTTTCATTAAGAAAATAATGTACAGTTTTGACTGACAAGACTTGCAATTTACTTGTATTGTTAAATCGATATGTCTTCTCTTTAGTGGGTACAAGCATTCTATCATGTGGTAAAACTGAAAGTGTGAACGAATATATTAGGTACAGTTAATCCTATCTTGAAAATAGCGAAATTACATAACAGGCTATCGAGAACCCGAATAATGGTCTTGAACCTTTATAGGGGTAAATACGAGTGAAGAGATAACAGTCCGATGGTAATCTTTGACTTAAGATTCGAAACTTTCAGTTCGACTATTTAAAGACTATAAGTCGACGGTTGATGACTGATTTTATCAACAAAATTATGCAACATTACATATTGCAAAATCTGGCATTGTTGCTTACCTACAGAAAAATCATCAGACATTAGACAATCCCCTTGAAACTAATTCCACGAAATAAAATGAGCAAGCATAAAACAGTACCAAAACCTAGTGATTTTGAAAACTAATAGGTAAACACATTCACAATGAGGCGATTGTTCGCCACCAATGAATGGCAACAATGCACGACTGACACAAATGAGCACCTAATTGGAACATTGCGACATCACCTAAATCCATGCAATCGTGATAGTCAGTGTTCTCACACTCCGATACGATTTAATTTGTGCTGCAATAGTTATTACGTATTCACGATGATTTTGATTATGGTAACAACAAAAGTCATGCTTATGGGTGTAGTCGACAAAAGAACAATGCTGCTGATGACATAGTGACACAATAACCTATCAAAATCCTCTGATATAATAGACAGGATTCAAAATAAGGTTATTGCAATGATATGCTACATATTCAAAGAAAAAGGAATAAGAGAAACGAAACTGACACTTAACACTACCTAAGCACTGCGCAGGAACAAAATAAACCATAATATATCAGATGAGCAAAGGTAAGGAAGGACGTAAGTGTGATTTGGCACTAACTGCTTCGACACCGTCTAATCAACGTCTAGTAATTTGCAATCGAACCCCGCTTAGTTATGCATTGGTCCCACCGAAGGGTGAGGGTATCATAATCAACATGAATAGCAAGTAGAATTGTAATTGCAGTATCATGTGGATTCTAAGTGGATGCTGCTAGACAATTTCCGTGTAATTTACCAATATTTTGGAAAAATTACTGCTATATATTGAAACAAAGTAACAAAAATCACAGTGGCCCCAAAATAAGTCCTTGCAGGGCACCATAGAATCATGTATCTTAATCTCCACTCTTCCACTCACAGTACTAAGAACCATCTAAAAACATTACTTAATACCCTCAACACGTTTCTCGTTAAGTTTATCTTTCGCATCAGGACCTAATTCCTCATGTGGAATTAGACACACAATCCTCGAAACAATGACGGTCAAAAGGGTAGGCTACCGGTAGCGATCGCAGATAATCCCAATGATTTGGTGACATTTTGAAGTATGTCAGTCAGTACTCTCGAAGCATCTTGTCGTGACACCCGAAGTGGCGACTTCGTGAACCAAATTAATTAAAACAGAGACACAAAACTAAAGCTATCACGATTGACGTAGACGACAGGTTAGTATGGATAAGACTGGGGGAGTCATTTGTGGTTTACTGGCAGATCAATGTTTTATTCCTAGTTGACTTTAATTGGCAGTAGTGATGGCGATGGTTTAAATTACAGACCTTAAGATAGAAGCGTTCATGAAAATGAAAAAGTTTGTAATCAACTAAATATAACCTCTGCCTCAATAAATATTTCATAGGTATTTCATAAAAAAATTGAACGAAACTTTCTACCTTCGTAAAAATAACATCACACCAGATTAAAACAGCATAAATTCCAAACGTGAATACAGAACCTGTGAACACAGGTAATATCAAACTAATTAAAACCAATAACCATGATTTTATTCATGACAACCTGAATCAAGACACGTCCACACATGGTGAGACTCATAAAAATCCGAGACTCAAGCCCACCGCTGAGGGGCATGAAACTCTGCATGCAAACCGTCACATTTCAAAATACAATATGCTAATTAACAACTTTTTTTTTCTACCCTACGAGCTCTCAGAAACGAATGCAAATTCCCTTCGGACCTTTAATTACGCTCTGAACACGACTGACGACGGT
Organism: Dryobotodes eremita; assembly: GCA_917490735.1. Lineage (NCBI taxonomy): Eukaryota > Metazoa > Arthropoda > Insecta > Lepidoptera > Noctuidae > Dryobotodes > Dryobotodes eremita. The sequence goes on from OU823261.1 coordinate 9,943,304, forward strand.
GTTAAAGATGCAGTTTTAAGAATTGTCAGTGTTTGCACTGCGCGTGCGCAGGGAGATTTAAATGGTAAGAGGATTTAGTGAGAGCATTGTGAGTGACTATGAAAATGTTTACTGCTGTTTAGGGTTGTCGCTGTTTGAATTAAACATTGATTCATTTTTTATAATCATTCTGACAAGAGAGATGGTTTATTTTTGGAAAGGTGCTTTCTTTATTGAAACATTAGATAAAATGAATAGGTACTGTTATAAACATCATTAGTCACACACACCTTCGTGAGATTTTATTTTATGATGATCCATACATCACAGTAGCAAAAACAACCATTAAGCCCTTCTCAGAAAACCATTTTAGGTAGGTATCAAACCCGAAATCAATGCGACATAATCAAAGTAGACGTGTCCCAAACCATTGAAAGTGTCTCCAATCAACAATGGAAGGCGACATTAATTCTATCCATCATGTCGATCCCAAAAAGGGTGGAAGTTCATTAAGAGATGCATTCCTCAAGTATTATTCTTTGAAAACTGGTAATAAAAATAATAACAAGCCGGCCACCCTGCCAAGTGCTATCAGCTCCATCTGTTGTCGCTGCGGACAAACTCGCCTAATGAACGATGATAAATCATATTCGAGAGGCGGCTCGTAGCCCGTGCCATGCTATTCTTACGACGCATCAATACACGTCAACTTTCTGTTGTGCGCTATCCGTTACCGTTTTAAGTCTGTTGAAATTTTGACGAGTCTTTGGGAACAGGTAATGGGCAGTGTGTGATTTGTGTTTGTTGATGTTGGTGGGATATTTAAGAGCAACTGTGAGGTGTCTCTCGGGCCGTGTCCCTGCCCGCACACCATTGTGCTTACTAATGATTTTATGCAAATGCAGCCTCTTTAGATCGAAGTCTTAGCGCGATCTCAAACCGTCAGGTACCGGGCTCATTATTAACAATTTGAAATATGACTTGGGAATTTTTAACAATATTATCGTGAAATAAATTAGTTTTTTATTAGTTTATCGATTGACAAATGGAAGAGCCTAGTTTGTTTTTTTTTGTATTTTATGTTCGCATTGTGATACTTACTTAATGTATTTCCCGTATGATTTCAATAGGTGGATAAATGTTCTTAAGGCAGTATGGCACGGAAGTGGGAAGTAGGTATTATTTGTAGATTTCATACGAAAAACTGAATTTACTACCTCACGACATTTAATCACAAGATCCATTCCATAGTGGGGTCAAGATGACTAATATTTGCAAAATAGTATTGATCTTTCAAAATAAATCAATCTACAAAATATCAAATATTTAGTTTTTTCATTAGAAATCAATATGTGTTTTCGTGTTTACAAATTATAAAGTCATATGATACTTACAGCGTAGATTTTATCTAATTGATTAAACTAACATCTATCATGCCTTCGTGCAGTGGTTTTTAGATGCTTTGTGGTAAAAATAAACCACGCATTATCTTTTAGATTTAGGGCTGATTTTACCAAAGTCAGATATCTTTTATCCGTGGATTGATGTCTGACAGTTTTAATATGGAAAAACTGTAAAAATTAAAAAAAAAAAATCTCCTGATAAGACTTATTCTAGGTACAAAAGTTTGGTGAAAATCGCCCTAAGTATGTAGTATTCAAATGTATTTCTAGAGTGGCCATGGACGTGTGGCGCGGATGTGTAATTTTCTATGTTTATCAATGCAGGTACGTAGTAACATTGTAACATTGAACTTTTGTTCGGAATTTGATTGTTTAATTTACTTTTTAATTTGGTATTAGGAAATTAGGATGCTATTGTGAAAAGAAAAATGTTGTTTTGATATTTGAAATAAATACATATTGCAGTAAGGCACCTGTCCCACCGCCGACGAGGAAGCGATTAGCTATCAACGGTTTTCTTGCTCAAGAAACGTACAAAAGATTGTAGGTCCCGTGTAATTAAAAGAGATACATTATATTAATAGTAATTGATCGTCGATTGTTCATACTGCTAGCGAGTACTCGTTTGTGGCAGCAACAATAGCTATCAAAGAGATTACCTACTTGCTCAGCAACGCTCGCTTGGCTGGCAGAATACTCGCCTAGAGACTCTCGCTTGGTACACATGGCTACATATCAAGCTATACATTTGCAGTATTAGCTGACCTCGCATTGTATAGGCTTTTCGTACAATGAGAAGTCAGCTCATACTGGAAATGATATATGAATGCACTTTTAGTGATTTTACAGGAGAGTCATTTTAAGATTTTGCTGTGCCAAGATAGTCAAAAAAATGCAACAATATGACAAAGCCAGTATTGTCCTCTGGCGGCACTAAGCTGATATTGATACGGGTCTTCGTTCCTCTGGACAAAAGGGACTTTTTAAAGCACTTTGGCATACTTAAGTCATTTTTAGATTTTTGTCAGTTATGCCCTTACCCTACCGAAGGTGCGCGGCGATAATGTAGTCGTGCGTATATGCGCATATCAGCGAGTAATCAGACGTCACCGTCTCGTCGCGCACTCGCTGCTCGTTGCTCGCAACTCGTTTTCAGTTGCTAGCTCTACTAGCTTCTCGTTAAGTGCTGGCGGTGGGACAGGTGCCTAAGTCAGTTTGTTTTGCAAAGTATTCAATTAAATAATACTTAGAACAGATTTTTGAATTAAAATTCGAATTGGCGTTCTGTCTTCAACTTTAAGCTCACTGGCTCGATTCCCATATGGAGCCAAGTAACACTGTAGCTACCAGACATGTTCCCTGACTTGAGTAAATACGCACAAAGAAAAAATCTTGTAACTGGCAAAGTGTGAATGATTTATCAATTGCTTGTTAGCGATACCTGACATTAACGTCTTTTTAACCCGACTCAAGTCTCAAATCTCAGAAGTGATGTTCAAACACAAAGTAACAATGGTCTTCAGAAATTCTTCATTCATCTCGAATTCCGAGAGCAATGATTCACCGAAACACCTCGGTCCCACGTTTCCTCATAAAGAACAAAGCTAATCGTTGCTTAACCTTAATTGCGATAATTACCAGTCTTCTGTACCGACAAAATGATTTATTATCTCAAAACGGTAGCTAAATATATAAATAGAGTGAAACTACACATCAAAATTTGGGTTCAGAAGGTCGGTTTTTTGAGCACCGTTTGCGATGATGATACCTACGGATAGAGTGCACCATGGGCTTCTCTGAGACCAATGTGACGTCAGCCGAAAACATCACCATCTCCGACCGCAGACTGACTGAGTGGATGGGGTTGATCTAGTGTGCTAATAATAACTTCAGTTAATAACCATTAACAATATCACCGTATGGATCTTGCAGTGTGTTGCATGAAATTCTTAGTTTTTCTCAACTTTGACGTCACTTCAAATCAATTTCTCTTGATTTTACAGTAATGTTTTAAAGATCTTCAAAACAAACCTTCGAAATAGTTTATGTCACTTTAGTCACTTTCGCCAAAAAGATTGGTGCTTCTGCATCTATTCTGTATTTCAATATTCGGCTAATGTTCACCTTTCGTCGTTGACCGTGGGAAATATTTAAGTTTGCGCTTCAAAATATTAATGAATAGAGTCATTTGTGTAGTGTTGGTAATTGAGCATCTAGTGTTAATGGAGAAGTGCGATTGGTCTGCAAGTTTTATTTACTAGTTTGGTTTAAATTATTCATTTCATATTTTCCCGGTGTGGTTTTCTCACGCCTTTTCTTTACCTTTAAGACCCGTCAAAAGCAAAACTTATAATAATTTTGGCATGTTGGTAAGTAAAATTCAGTTTCTTTTGGTTGACCTACTTCGTCATTTAGTAATACTTTCATGAAATAAATTTTATCTCTCTCTATTCCTTACTCTTTTCCCACAGTCCCATGTGGTAGTGAATTCAGGCGTCCATGTTTTTTATCTTCGGAGATTTCAAAATCTTACTTAATTTTATATTTTGATCCGAACCTGATTTACAGTTCCAAGCTTATTATTTAAGTACACTTATTGAAACGATTGCCAATTGTTATAATATTCAAAGTCATGACCCACAAAAAATCAAAATAAATACCAAACAATAAATTAATAACCCACCTATTTCATTTTAAAATTCTTGCTCCATATCTACACGATACGCTAATGAACCGAGAACTCTAAAGCATTATACACACAGACACAATACTCGACATACAATCAAGATGGCAGTGACTAATTCAAAGAATCTTAATATCAATTTATGATCACGACTTATTAATTGGCGGCGCAATCGATTGCTTGGACAATTCTTTAGGGTTATACGAGATGTGAACAATGTAGTGAGGTTTCATTGTCATGTTTGAATGTTTTTTATGGTTATTTGTGGGCTTTACGAGTGACGATACTAAGATAAGTTTTGCTTACAATAGACCGTCAGCTCTAGGGCTCATATTTGCTGCTGTGGTGTGGTTGCGATTGTGACAAGTTACTCTAGACCCTTAGTGAGTTGCTAATCTTGTCTTACCACGACAGAAGTAGAAGGATACTCTATAACACAAGGAGTCATCATCAGGCATTTGTTTATTCCACACCCGTTTCATACTATATCTGGGTGTGCCCTCGTCAGACTTGTTAATGTAGACGTACTGAAAAACTCAGAAGAAGCAATTTCTATATACAATTGACAAGCGTTCCAGCTTGTTATTTAATCATTTTCTACATGATTAGTATCATCCAAATTTTATTTAATTTTCCATGAAACTGTGTTGAAATATCAACAATGAATCACTTTAGCACATGATTAATTTGTAACCGTCTGCAAATGAGCTCATTGGATTCAATCCTAGGCTTGACAATAAATTTTATTAACGCCAAGCATAAATAACTCAATATATCACCGAACTCATTACAAGATTATTTAGAGTAAAAAATACAGAATGAGAAATAACAGCCGTGCCGTATTTATATTAATGTTTGTACAAAAATACGTAAAACTGCTAATCACATGCGTATAGCGTACACTTACATAATACAGGCAGGAAGCCAGACATAGATTTTTTTATAAATTAATGAGTAAATCCGGATGATCTGATGGTAATGTTCAGCGCACACGCGATAGTTTTAGAAGAACAAGCGTTTGTAGGACTTCATTGAATAGAAACGAATACTCTCTATTATGACACCATACAAGCTTAAGCTTCATCTAATTGGGTTTTATTGCAATTGCATTTAGACTTCTAGAGATTAAGGCATGATTGATGTATTTAGTTAGATTCTGAACTCTAAGATGCTTGAAATTTTGACAAACGCTTCAGACTGAAGTGTTTCAATTGCGTCCAAACATTGCAAATGTAGGAACACACCTACAATATCGTTTACGTTGTAAGCTCAGCAACTATTAACAGTGTCCTACTTTTGTGGTGCAACTTCATAGTTGCCGATCGCAGATGCTAAAAGTCGCAAGCCTGCGCCAATCGTAATACTGACACTTGCGTCATCAAAAATGCGTTTTACGTCATATTACATGTAGATATAATTAAAAATCAACTTCTTATAAATCTTTCAACGTACGTCAATCGTAATTAGATAAATGTAGATGTTTACGTGCTCATCGAAACGTTTTTGATATAATTAGCTCTATGTTGTCTTTTTTGTGCTTATTTTATTAAAGTTTACTTGCTTCGATCAGTTGAGACTGGTCATCTCTTAACTTTCAGAGCTTATCTTTAATATTATATTTAGAAATGTTTTAAGTCTATTGTTTTTTTTTAGATTTAAAGAAAAGAAAGCAAATACGTTTATTTGCGGTAAACACGACGTAAAGAAAAAACACACAAACACAAAAAAGAACGAGTTGGGGGAAAATATGCGTCACATTCACGCAAAACGGCACACATTTGTTTTCACTTTAACATAGAAGCAACAAGAATAATGTACCCAGCATTTTGTAAAATCTTGATTTAATAGAGTGTCCTAGGAGTTTCTTGACGGTTCTCCACCACTGAGATCTACGTTTTGGAATGGACAACTAGCTTCAACTTTCTGACTAACTAACCGACTCCTTGACAATTCAAAAGTGCCTGTAAATGGTTTAATTGAAATAAATGCTTTTAGTTTGAGTTAGATTGTAACGTAAACGAATAAGAACGTAATATTAACTAATACGTCATCTAAGCTCGGTTTCTTTCTATATTATTCTATCTGACGTTGTCATTTTGTAAAATTCTACATAATATTACAAAGTGTCCTCCACGTCCAAGTCAGTTTCGACAATCCCTGGTGGCTTCATAGGATAGACAAATGTCTAATCTTCCATCTTCTTGCTTTCCTTGTTTTTATAAAACTACTAGCTGACCTGACTGACGCTGTCCGGTCCAAATATCAATAATGCTTACAAAAATGGCATAGAAAAAAGTACTTTCAGTTTTCCCCAAATTTGAAATTTTTACGGGAAACTTTTAAAATTTTTCTTTATATAGTAACCTAATTCGGACTATTACTACTATTTTAAAATAAAAAATAGCCAAATTAGTCCAGCTGTTCTCAAGTGATGCGCTTACCAACGAACAGCATTTAATTTTTATTTTTAAAGATATATTTATATATTTTTTCTATTATACCTTTAAGTTCTTCCTCGTTTCTGCATCCGTGAGCTCTCTGAAGCTCTTAAATTAGTGAATAAGTACATAAGTAAGGACACATCTTTCGTATTCCTGATGCAGCTTAAAAGCAATTAATCCTTTAAGTTCGTGCCAAAGATATTAGGTTTCGTTTCCATTGTGTGTGTTATATTAATTGCGTATTTCCAGGTAAAGGATTGATGAACTACAAAGGTTAAGTTTAATATTAAACTACCTGTTTATGTTCACATCATTATTCTAGTTTTTTTGCTTATTTATTATACATGATAGGAGAGGCAAACTTTTGAACTTTAACAAGATTGCGTTAGATGTAATTTTAAGGATAGAAATACAAAAAAAAAAACATGCGATCTTTGCAACATAGGTAAACCTACATAGGCACAAGATACCCAATAGTAATAAAAATTGAATGTATCAAATACTCATTTCGCTGTGCAAATCGTAGCTCGCCTCGTTCGAAGCATGCGTTACTACACCATTTGCAGTCAATGGGTTAACGACCTTATTATTATCATTTTGAAGAGCTTGTACATTAGATTTATCTGTTTCTATTATATCTGCCAAATATACCTTAGGTGAAATATAGTTTTAACAAATTGGGATTAAAAACTTTGACCTGTGCTCTTCTAGCCTGTAAAGTGTAATGCTGTACTTGAACCAGCTTTCGCAAAAAATATGGGTCGAAAGAATTGATGCTAATATCATCATCGCTATGCTTGAATAAAGGGATGATGAACTCACAGAGCAGCGGGGTAATTGAAAGAAAGAAAGAAAGAAAAATATTTTATTTGGGAGACGCACAGGAAATACAAACCGAAAAATAAAAAATAGATAAAAGAGGAGCATGTAAAGCTTACAAAATTAACATTAAAAACAACAATAAACAAGTAAAAAATAAAAGATCAGTGCGAGGCCAAAAAGGCTCCTATCTCATTATAAACACACACACGCAATACACAACAGACTAACAACTTCAATGTCTTTCATTTTGACAATTCGACAACATTCATTGCGTTATTTACGTTGTCGAGCAGACGAATTTATCAAACTTATGAAGCAATAGATTAGGAACTTCCTTCAAAATCCTTCGGATTGTGAAAGACAGTGTGTTATGAAATTGGGGTGCAGGGAAGCATGGCACAAAAGGGAGGAGGCCTAGACTCAAAAGTGGGTAAAACAAGGCTTCCAATGGTGATGATGATGGTCGCACTAAATATGTTGTTATTAGTGCAATGATGACACAATGGTAAAAACGCAAGAAAAACAACCGCCTCTCAAAAAAACGCTACAAAGTGAAAAATTACTATAATTTCGGAAGTCGCTTCTTTGGTTTTGTATTTTCGTTTGTTGCCACCGACTTCCGAAATTAAAGTTATTTTTCACTTTGTAGTGTTTTTTTGGAAGTCGGTTGTTTTTTTTTGTAAAAAGTTCTTATTTTTCACTTTTTAGTTGTGGAAACCCCAGACAAATTCGTATACCACTACTTGCTTATTATAACATCATCAATATACACGTATTATTGAAGCTAACTTGAAAACTATACAAGCAAAGTTAGTACAATTTATACCGATGGGACCACTCCTGAGGTCCATACCCTATCCATTAAAAAAGAATTTTTGAAATCGATCCACAAATTTCCGGAGATATCGCTTAGCAAGCATATCAAAAAATATACAGACGAATTAAGAAACCTCCTTCTTTTTGAAGTCGGGTTAAAATAAATACTAATTTCTGCTTCTGATTTGATAAGTACACACGAAGTACGATTTATATGAGTCATTACATTATGCATAGACCAGTTTTTTTCTGCCACTATTAGCATGTATTACAAAACAGAGGTAAACAATGAACTATAACAAAAAAGCATATCCGTCTCATTTCCAACAATTACATTGTTTAATAACTTCTGACTAGGTACCTATAATTTGCATAGCACTTAATGATCAAGGTAAAACCAATCTGTCATACACGGCAATGACAAAAAATAAATAATTAACAAACAATGTAAATTAAGGCAGCGAACACGTAGGCTTAGTACGATCAGCTTACGAAAACCTTAACCATACTTAGTCTGTGCGCCTAGCACTAACGCTCGGAGTAAACGAAACGTAAATTTGAACGATTTTATTTAAAATTGAAATTACTCGTTTCGCACATAATATTATTTACAAAATGTTATCAATTTATTCATATCTATGGGTGATAATAGTTTTGCTTGTCGCAAAAAATTCAACCTAAATACTACAGGATAGTTGCATTTTCGATTCAAATATCGTCCAAATTTACGTTACGTTTACGTGCTGGTCATTATTATACGATGCAAATGGGCAACGTCAAAAATATGACGTATAGTCGACCTCGTTACGGCCTTGCCACCTATGGTTGGATGTCACTTGAACGTCATAAAACAACAAGGTCTATTTGTCTATGTGATAGTTAGATAGTTTGAACCTTAGTGAAGTTTCAATTTACAGTTTTTTTTTTCGTCAAAACTGGTAAATCAATACGTGGTTGACTATACAATGGTGAGTTGACTTAGTTTTTCGAATGACAGCCAAAGGAGACAAGCTCAAGCTGATACCGATTAAGTAGGTATGAATACTTTCTTTTGTTTTGTCTTGTCTTGTAGTCAATCAAAGTCTTAGTCAAAGTCTTTGTTTACTGAATAATAAATAATCTCGAATGACAAGCAATGGGCGGAATTAAGTATTTTTTCCTACAAAACTTTTCTGCCAGTGACCGGTACGATGAAAATGTAAAATAGGATATAGCCGTACAGCACAAAATTACTATATACAATATATATACATATTATATCTATAACTAAGTTTTTTCTGGATTTTTTGTGTGTATACCGTGTGATAAATAAAATTGAAGTGTCTGTCTGTAACGTCAATATTACAGCTTTTTACTACATGCATATGCATGTATATGCGGTACTTATAACAAAACACCAATTAAAAAAAAAAGCTGTTTATCTGTTTATTTCGGCTAATCTACGAAACCGCTGGACCGATTTTTACGGGACTTTCACTGGCAAATAGCTGATTTTGTAAGAGTAACAGGCTAAAAAAGAATATAAAAATGGTAAAATTTCTACATATATATATCAGTAATTTTTATGGTGTACATAATAAAGAGTATTCTATTCTATTCTACTTTTTGTCTCGGTAGCACGTTCCCGTGGGATACCTAATTTCCGACATCGACGCGGACGGAGCCGCGGGAAATAAATACCATAAAAACCTTATCCTGAGTCAAATAGATTTAATTTCTTAGTTTCTTTTCTTAGTTTTCCACTATAACTAAGTTCATAGACCCATTTGGGAACGTAGTTGTTATAAGTACCCAGAAAGTCCCTACTGCCTTTCCTGCTGATGACATTCGTTAGTTACCTCTTACAGGTGACGAAGAAACGATACCGCTAAAGGCTCGTACACACTGGCGCGACGCGACGCCTGACACAAAGGCACCGCGTGTCGCGCGACGAGCGGCGCCTTTGTGTAGCGCTGTCGCGTCGCGCCTGTCTGTGGGAGCCTTAAATTGGGGTGTATTACAACTACTGGGGGGAAAAACATTTTTTTTTTGAAAAAACTTCATCTTTACAAAGACATCATTTAACATTCTCTATAGTAAAACCAAATATTTCCATATTATTTTTTATTATTGAGAATGTTAAATGTTGTCATAATATAAAGAACTTTTTACAAAAAAAAAAAATTGTTCAATTACACCCCCCAATTTACAGTACTTATACTTTGTCAAAATGCGCCAATCAATAATTGACTCAACTAATAAATGCCTTAATACCTTTCCTATACTTTCCTATACTTCGGTAACCAAGATACCCTAAGTGAGATTGTCAGTAACACCAAGGCGTTGCTGGCCTTCCGCGAGGAGCTGGAGTGGATCGAATAATCGATTTTCCCACCCGTACGCAAAATACGCGCATTGACGTGGAGTTGCGGACACCAGCCCGTATTACCTATTACCTACCTTTCCTATAATTATTATGAGTCACGGCCTAAGAGGAAATAAAAAGTCGTTAGCATAGCTTGTCATAAAGCATTCGATATTAGTAAGACTCAAACAAAGATCCACGATTCTAAATCTTTTAATTGGCATTAAGTATGACGACAGACGGTGACTTGCCTAATCTGACATGTAATGATATGGATATAGAGCTGATGATACAACATGTGTGATGATTTTTTAAGTCGGTAGACAAAATTGTATACAGCTTTGTGCACCAAAAATGTGGGAATCTTATAATCTTATAATTAAGTCAGTATTTGATTGACTAGTGCAAAATCTGTGGTGAAGCGAGCACTCTTTCTCGAATAGTTAGTAGGAAATTCTCGAGCTAGCAAGGTATGTACTTATATCGCCTAGCTGACACTATTACAGGTTCAATACTATCTAAAATCATATAATAATATATTTCAAGAACTAAACTCAGCCTTCTGCTTCTGGCTTCTGTCAAGCCTATTCATCGGGCAGTATTTTAAAGTAGAAAAAGCGGATACTGACATCACTAACGAAATTAATTCAAAGAATGACAATCCTAATTTTCACAAATCCGATTTCCCCGACTGAAGAAAAATGCGTGACCGTTTCAAATTTAATACAGCGTTATATCAACTCTTTATACATCCCAGCATGGATTCCGTTCTAATCTGTCACGTTTAAGGTCGAGCGGTGTAAAGTTCATCAATGCTGAATTCAATTATCGATTACACCATTGTGTTCTGCTCTTTCGATTTATATTTAAATACCAGACGTTTACTAGAAATGTATTGTGAAAGACAAGACTTTGTTGTATTTGACGAAAGACCGCCCGTGAGTACTCTCGTTATTAAATATTTGAAAGTTTTTGAGTAGGTACCTATGTATGGTGATTTCAATGTTTTGTTGATTGGGTACCTTAGAAGTGTTATGTAGTTCCTGATTGTCAAGATCGCACCTTCGGTTCTCACGAAAACATCGTAAGAGATGGCTAAGATATTGTTATGTCACCTGAGCAGAAAACAGCCAATCAGAGACAGACTCATCAAAGTCAACTTCAACTGTCTTTGTTGCGTCAAATTGGCCAATTGAATGATGTACTCTGCTACCTAGTCGTAGTTTTCAGATTCGTATTGATACGGTATTGATAAGGTAACTGTTACTGCCAACTCAAACTCAAACTCAAACTTAAAGCATTTATTTGAATTAAACCATTTACAGGCAATTTTGAATTATCAAAGAATCGGTCAGTTAGTCAGAAAGTTGAAGCTAGTTGCCCATTCCAAAACGTAGATCTCTATGGTGAAGAACGGGCAAGAAACTCCAAGGACACTCTTTACAAATCAAGATATTACAAAATCCTGGGTACATTATTCTTGTTGCTTCTATATGCGAGAACGATGAAAAAATATATATATTAAGAAACAATTCAAAATATATATATTAAGAAACAATTCAAAATATAACATTAATAATAAAAATAAGCCGTGGTAGTTAAGAGATGAACCTGCATCATCTCTCTACTTGTCAAAGGCATACCCCATGAATCCCAGATGTTTCGTTCCAGAGCTGATGTGGAAATCTGCCTCCTGGTCATCCCATGTCACAAACTTATTTACTCTTTTCTTGACACTAATGGGTCAGTACAAGAAAAATGAAAATATGGTAGGTACTCAGTTTTGAACACTAACATTAATAATACAAATCAGCGAGTGACATCGATTACAAAATTACCCGTATTGAATCAACAGTCAGACGTAGAATGTGAGTGTGGGCGTGTTGGGTTAGTCATTCATCAATTAACTACTCATGTAATAGATAAGATCAAGATTTCAGTAATATTGTTATGTTTTATTGGTAAATAGAGATTATAATTATTGAATTACTCAAGCCAGCTTTAGTTTGGAAACTGGTTGGTATTGATATCGGTTCGCATGATAATTATTTTGCGAAGTATAGATCGCTTGAAGACCAGCCAGAAATGGACAAAACCGAGGCTGAAGACCTAAACCAGTTTTATTACTAACACCTAAGTGTGTGTAATAAAAATGAAATAAACACAAGCTTTTGCGGAAAACCAAATGAAGTCAACGTAATGCAGAGTTCAAAATGACAGAGCTTGAGCCAAAAATACATTTTAATTACATCCACCAACATCTAAATGTCATAAATGATCGAAGATCGACCCTCAAAGCTTAAAAAACCTAATTAAAATTCACCTCATTCATTAAAACCATCCAGTAATCCAGCATAATCAACTTGGTAGCACCGGAGCCCCAATTAGGGGCCACTGTTGTCTCATAAACAAAAACGATACTTGATGGAGTGAAGCGACAAAACCCTGGTGGTCTCCGAAGCTCGTTGTAATCTGTCATCTGAACTGTCAAATTACTAACGGCCGGACGACCGATCGGCTACTGAACTTGTTGGTAGATAACAGATGCAAGTGGACAGAGATTTTGGTGGCAGATATGACACCTGTTTGATGGTTAGTGGCATTTTTTGCCTATTGCTTTTGTGAGGAGTGATGGTGAAAAAAAGATACCTAAGTGTCAAAACGAGTTTTGTGTAGTTAGGTAGGTTCTAATTATTTTATTTTTAATTATGTTAGTTGTGTTTTCTGCAATACGGAGTATACGCAATAGCACATGTTTTTTCAGTAAATTATTGTTAGAGCTGGCAAAAAAATGAATTTAGCTATTTTTCTCCTAAAAAAATGGGAACTGCTTTTGGGCTAAGTAACGTAGGAGCATTTGTTTAACAGTTACTGTTAGAGATGTTTTTAATATTAGTATTTATTTCACAGGTATGAACCATTTTAATATAGGGGACATCAAAATAAACGTAGGCTTCTCTGCGTAATACTCTTTGTCTGTGCACAAAATAAATTGAATGAATGTAGGCGTACCTTCACGGAGACATCTGATTGGTCTTTTTATATTTTTTACATGGAATGTTAATTAATTTTTGCTGTCAACCGTAGTCAAACAAAATATAATGATTAATTATGTTTTTAAAACCGGGTACCTGGTCTTATGTGCAGATGCGGGAATTTATCAACATGTTATTGTTATGGCAAAAAGTGAATTTTATATAGATAAAGATCAAGAATATCCGAACTATTGTACTCGGTTCTTAGAATAGCTGGCAGTTGTGTATGACTTTTGTGTGAATGGTCTCGAATTGAAAGATAAGCTTTTAAAAGTGCAGGTTAATGATATCTTTTCAATTATTGCAAATGCTTCAATTGAATGATAAACCTAAGTATGGATAATGCAGGTGTTGGTAGTGTAGATGTTTCTTTAAAGTAAAACCTATAGTTAAGTAATATTGTTATAGCTACTTAAATTATTTTAACTATAGTATTATATAACTAACTATTTACACTAGGTACTAAATTAAATATTTAATACATACTTAGGTATAGAGGTAATACAGAAACATCAAATTTTAATTGACATAAGCTAAAGAGTCCTTTTTGAACAACTTTACAGCAAAGCAAATCGAGAATCGATGCTCAATAAAATTAATGAGAACATCAGACATCAAATGAAGAATAATTTCGTTTCTTCGCAATCAAGTGGCTCGTAATGTACCGAATAACTTAAAGTTATTGAAACAAATGACAAGATGTATCTCGAACAGCGATACCAATTAAAGTGCTCTGAATATCAAAGGCAAGCATGAAATATTTTACTTGTAAATTGTAATTATAAATGTCAATGACATGAATATGAATCACTGTGATATCAATGACAGATATGATATTTATCAAATTAAGAATTTACGAGAGGAACTGATATGGAAAGACTAATTGTTACTTTGATGTAAGCAGGAATTTGAAAGAGTCATGAAATACTAGGGGAAAACTGATGGACTCACAAAACCACAAAAAGGATCTACGAATCTTGCACAAAATTCAAGTGTACCCTGCCTGCTAGTCAAATGATTAACATAAAGAGACTGAACAGTGAAGAGTTAAAAAAGCCAGGCAAAATGAACAAGAATCGTTTGACGGTAAAAAAACTGGTATAAAAGTAAACCACCAAACCATTAATAAGAACAAGAATGTAGGTTAGTGATATAAAAATAAAACTATGTTATGGAAATACAGGATATATTTTTAACCAGTGCGCAAACTGTAACCATGAATTCAGCACATGATTTTAGACCCTCTAGCGCAGATATTTCTAGTCGACTATCAAAAAAAAAAACTGCTGTTTCATAGAAAAGTGCAATACCTACGCGGTCAAAATGAACAACTAATTTAAAAAAATATAACTGACGAAAAATTTCTACGTTAGGGGATATAGAATCATACGCTGAATTCATGGTTACAGTTTGCGCACTGGTTAAAAATGTATTCTCCTGAATCTTAAATCTCATTTTAATGGAAAGTAAAAACACTAAACAAAATTATCTCTTCAAAATCCCAAAGCAATGTAAGAGCAAAAAGGTCATGCGCACCCGCAAGTTAACTATAAACTGCGTCAAGATTTGGTTAGCACGAATATTTCACGGCTTAAATCAATTAAAGCGACATTTTAGAAGTTTGCTCGAACAATGGACATGAATCGGGTTCCTTATCACGTTCAGATATAATTAATGGAGCTTAGAACATTACACAATTAGAAACTATAAACTTTGATGTATTGTTGCATTATTTAACATAAATTAATACGTTAGCTTGTTGAAAATCGTTGCGACAGGAGTTATTTATTTCGTTGACGTAATATTGTGTGAATTAGCACCTTTGTAAGTGGCAGTTACTGGTCAGTTTTGGAGTTGTACTTAGTAGTTCAGGATCCTCAGTTCTGAGTCAATATCTTTTGATTTTGACTTATGGCTTATAAAAATAGGTCATCGTTTTTAACACAGTCTATTCTTCCATCTAGAGATGAATAGCAGACTCGAGGACGGTAGATTCCAGATTCGTGTTGGGTTATATATATTTGTATTTATGTTTAAATATATATTTTATATTTTAAAATTACCAAGTTGCCTTCCATTCTAAATACAAAATGCTCCCTCAGACGTAAGAACAGTTTAATAAAATCAAAGGGAAAGAAATTCACACCATCATCAATATTATTACCTGTAGCTATTTTTATCCCTTTTCATTCCCACACAAAACAAACATTATTACGATCTACATGAGTCCATTCCTCAAAACGCAAATCTGCAGAACTAGGACCATCCATCAAGGAATATAAGTAAACACAACGAATCGCCATCAGTAAGGTCAAAGGAATGTGCAACCTCATAATTCCAATGATTCTTGTTCATTATTCATCTTCAGATAATAGTTAACACCCCATAGCTCAAGGTTTTAAGTCTATAAAGGGCAATGTATTAAATGAAGGGAGTCGTGAGTTCTTCATTGTCTAGGTAGGTATTAATTTTAGTAATGAATTGTATTAATGTTTGTGCTGTTTGAGGTAAAGAGAGTGAGGTAGTTGCTGAAAATCAGCGCTGTTGACGATAGGTTCGTCCGAAGTCACAGCATTTTGCTGAGCAACGACCTGTTCTTGCACAGATGCGATGCACTGCTTAATTGTTCTTATTATTGTTGTTTGTTACATAAGTAGTAATTTTTCCAGTCTGCAATAGTTTTTTTTTGTTTTTTTGGTTTGTTTGTTGTCATTTTCCAGTGTCGCAACACAGAGCAATGTGTATTGTCTTTGGTTACCGGCCCTGACATCGAGCAATGGACAAAATTGTCAATTTTTTATTGCTTGAATACGAGGCTTTTGGCTACTTTGTAAATATGTGTGTATTTTATGTATTTTTTTTGTAATGTGCGTTTTAATTTGTGCGAAATAAACAATTTTTCATTATTTTTTTTCTAAAGGAAGCGGGTGAGGTTAATTGGTGTTATTTTGTTTGTCTATTATCATGAGGCAATGTTTGTGTGAGGATTTTAATTAGGTAATAGGTAGGTATTAGTAGTGCATATTTATTAGTTTTAACAGATACGTCATTCAAAGTTATGTTAGTGATTGATAATCTAGATATTTACTGGAAGGCTTCAAAAGCTAAAGGTTCACTAAGTACCTATTTCATGAAAATCATATTATTATGTCAAAGCTCAGTGTCAGTTGTATAAATCACTAGCTTCTGCCCACGACTTCGTACGCGTGAAATTTCTTGTTTTAACATGAAATATATCCTATGACACTCGGAAACACTGTAGCTTCCCATTAGTAAAGAATTTTCGGAACCGGATCAGAAGTTTCTATGATTACCTCCTACATACAAATTCACAAATACCTCTTTGTAATATTATAAAATATAGATTTTCATCATCCTTCTAATATCCAATTTTTCAAGTCTTCTAAAGTTTTCTTTTCCTCTCGCTTCATTGACTTGGAAATTAAAAAGACTGAAACATTTCTAAACCATTTCTATGCCCCCAGATTTTATTAATCAAGAAGGGACAAATTCCCGAAACGCAATAATCACCAATTAACTATTAATCCAAATCACCATAATTATTATCACCATCACAAAAAGCTTCACGTGCCAATAAGTGTATGGTACTTCACGGCGAGTGGTGGTTTCATTAATTATATTCAGTTAGATAAGACACTGCATTGTTAATGATTGTCGGCCGCGGTCATTGCTCACCGGTGAGTATGACTGTACTAGTGTTGTTGTCGTTTGGTTGTATGTGGGATATTCCGGGATTGGGAATATTATGTCCCGGTTTGGGACACGAGAACAGTTTCTTAGTTATTCAAAATAATGTTGTAATGATTTTTTTATGGCGAATGCTCGTTCATTAATCAACTGCCATTTATGTGACATCAATGACCTGGCTGTTCTAAAAGAACCTCGTTTTGTAACGTGAATAACTTTGTCATTTGAGACATTTTTGCCTCAAATTACTGTTCTACGACTAACACTGTTTTTTTTATCTTCAAACCCAATAAAAACTATCTCATGGGTATCTTGTTGAACACTATACTTATAGACTTTTAAGGACAGATTCTAAAACTAAAGTTCCCTTCCTAACATCCGAACCCCGGAATTCCAACAGAGAAACAGACATCACTAGTGACTCTACTCTCCTTTATTTGTCGAGTGGAATCATTACGCTTTGTTGTTAAAGTGGGTATAAGAACACCACACTTAATATTATTGTATTGACTAGTACTCGTAGCACTTTTGTTTTCGATTGTACAATTGTTTCTAATTTTAAAGTTGATATTGAACTTGAATATTATTAAACAGGTTGTGTTCAATGATTAATTGTGGAGCTCATTTGCATTTGATGAATAGGTATGCCAATTTTATGACATCAGAATCTTAAATAGGTATGCATTTGTAATTAATTTTGTACCAACAGTGTCGTTGGCTGTGACTGTAGACCTGTGGATATTAATTTGCGAAATCCTTTGGAATTTACTTACGTTGTAAATAAGATAAATTTACTGTCGATCCTTAATTCGTACCAAGGTCAGCCAAATGCACCGTTATATTTAAGTCAACCCAACTGTTTCAGAATTAAGAAAAAAATAAAATGAATAATTCGATTGTATAATATCAGTCTAATAAAGAAGCATGTGATTGAGCCAATTGACATGTGAAATACTAAAAATAATTTTAGCGACAAAACTTGAGACTAACAAAAACTACCTCCGGCTAACGAAGGATACTTAAATCCATACCTTCGAAGGCGTAGGACAAAAAATAATAACATTAAAAGTGAAATCCTCCAGAGCTTTGATTGACCACAAATCAATATTAATGATCTAAACCAGCGGGTGTTCTTGCGCGATCGCCCATCCCTTTCTTCCTGGGACGTACGAAAGGGACGCCAAATGTTTGGACACCTCGCCCTTAAAGCGTTTTAAGTGCTAAACGAATAAAACCATTAATTACACGCAATTCAATGTACATATTGAATTTATTCAAATAGTGATAAATGGGTGTAGTAAGAAACAAGAGGTGTGAAAGAGATGGGCGTACTTTCGTCTCGGTCGTGTTGTTTAATGTTCTGTTGGAATGTTCAAAGGAATGATTCAGTGTCAATGTTCACGATATCTGTGATGGGAAGATTGGGTGATCGAGTTCTGATGAATTTTTGTTTTGACGTTTTAATGAATATTATTATAATGACGAATATGGGGTTTTGTTTGAATTTTATTACTAGGCACATGTTTTTTTAGCTATCCATGTACCTATGTGTTTTAAGCAAAGTAAGCTGGAAAAGCAGAGTTAAAATCGACTTATTAGTAGGTAAGCTTTTCCTGTTTTATTGTCTATCGATAGGCATAGTCAAAGATCAGTGGGCGATGTTTAAACGACCCATCATTTATTAGCGAACTCTGCCCATCTTCACAGCTTCATTGTTGTCGCGAACAAGCATTTTGTTTGACAATAAAGCACCCACATGAGGTGCATTCTGATTTGCTCTCAGCGTCCTTTAATGGGCTGTCCCTTTATGTCTGTACCGTACTATCTTTTAACACTATTATATGGCTGTTGGCAAGGTTGCCAAAGGTGAATTTTCAGCAGTTTTCAACTGAATATGGTACTGATAAAACTATCGAACCAGGTCTGACGATTTTATCTTAATAGATGATAGAAATCTCGAGTACCTACGATTCTTGTTATTCTTCTCTAATGTCAGAAATTATAAATTGGTTAAAATAGGTAGAGTTCAACAAGAATAAACAAAATATATTTATGGTTCACCATAAATATTTTTTATTTTGGTAAAATTTGTTTCAGATATTCATATCTGGAACAAACTTTTCCAAAATTGAATAACGTATGGACTGACTTATAACGCCATCTATTGAGAAAGTTCCATAAACACGTATCTGTTATGAACTTATGAATGAACGGTCATTTCTTCTCTCTGTATTCTTTTTTCTTAGCATTGCATAAAACTGCTATGTAGGTGTAAATATATTAATATATGTACCAGTCATTCTCCTACGAGAGTACCTAAGCAAAACATTACAGAACGTCACGTGTTATTTAGGTATTTGATTTGTAAAGCAAAGCAATTTTGTTCATATCATCTTAGCAGTTTATAAATCTAAAACCTCGATACCAACTTTTATTTATAGTAATTATTTCAAGCTCCCTAAAACATTAATTGCGATAAAACAATGGCGAAAAAGTCTCTTACAAAATAAGCACAACAAGAATTAAACCTCCGTACCACTTATTAAGCCCTCCTCGTTAGAGAGGTCACAAATCACAACCAGCTAGTTATGTGACAGACACAAAAACCATAAAATTAAATTAATGCGTTCCTACCACTTCCTCTTGGGGAACAGTTGGCCG
The DNA here is from genome assembly GCA_917490735.1 of Dryobotodes eremita. NCBI lineage: Eukaryota > Metazoa > Arthropoda > Insecta > Lepidoptera > Noctuidae > Dryobotodes > Dryobotodes eremita. The sequence continues at coordinate 9,963,196 of OU823261.1, forward strand.
TTAAAGGAACTTGAAGATTTTCCTGAATCTGGTTGCTTTTGTTTTCTCCTGGTATGTTATGGGTGCCTGGTAGTCCTTGTTAAGTGCGTGCGTGTATTGGATCATTCGGTTCCCTATAAAATGGTTGAGCTGGATGGTGCTGATCCACATGTCATGTTCGTGATCGGGCGCCGTCGGTTGGGACTGATCATTTCTTAACTGCCACGGCTTATTTTTATTTTTAATCTTATATTTTGAATTGTTTCAAAATATTTATTTTTACATTGTTCTCACATATAGAAGCAACAAGAATAATGTAACCAGGATTTTGTATTATCTTGATTAAAAAATAGTGTCTTGGAGTTTCTTGTCCGTTCTTCTCCGTAGATATCTACGTTTTGGAATGGGCAACTAGCTTCTGACTAACTGACCGACTCTTTGCCAATTCAAAAGTGTCTGTAAATGGTTTAATTGAAATAATATTACTTAATATATTCCGTACTCGTATTAGTTTACCGCCCTTACGGGTGAGGTGCATCTGAATTCTTTGAGTTTGAGTTTGAGTTTAAGTTTCAAACATCTGGCAAACAATCAGGTTGCTTGTTTTAGTAGTTTTTTTCAACTTCTCATTTATTTTGTATGGTTTTCTAGTATTGTTACGTTATCAAAAACTAGTAACTTTGCATGGATGGAATTTTATTTAAAATACTTTTGAGAGCTTTGCACACAATACTTACATTCTCCATAAATGCTAAGAAAAACTTATAACTGCTAAGTTGATAAGCTTTTCTTGAAATAACAGTACCTAATGTACTTATTCCATTATTTGATTGACGGCTTTCACGTAGCAGGTAGGTACCTATCAAATATTATTGCCTTGGATGGTTTTTAGTTCACAATAATGGAAAAGATGACCCTGATGGACATAACTAAAATGTAGGCCAAGATAATTTTAGACAATGCCTAGTATAAAACCTGTAAGGATATACGCTTCAAAAACCATTGTTTTCCATTGAAGAGACGATATGCTAGGAGTAAGAGTGCTTAATGAAAAAAAATAACACGTGTGGCACTCGGTGACTGCCGCGGTAAAGCTATTGCATAGTATTTTTTATCAACTTATGCAATTATAATTATTTATTTATGCAGTATTTATGCAATTTTTTTTTCTTTGATATTAATTCAAGTATAGTCGTACCATATACATACACGTTAAGCGAACGCTCGGCCGACCTACACGGTAGGCGGAGTGGGGGATGTTAGGTTTTATTTTCGTTACGGAATTTCTTGAATCGGTCGCCGCGCTCAAAGCCCGCGATAAAAGCTATGCAATAGCTTAAAAAAAAACCTATCCGTTACATTTGCTGGAATAGTAATTTTGAAATATAACTTTCAATTTAGGCAATAATTGCCAATTCTTAGAAAGTACATAAATGTGCCTCATTTTTCGTAGCACATTTAAAAATAAATAAACGACTTTTAAAACAACTCAGTACACAAACAAACAAGTCTTATTGGTAACTGATTCAATTAAACAGTTCGATCGAACTCATTATTCTAGAATCAAGTTCATTGTTATAAAAAATAAACTTGGAAATCAATATGAAAAGTTTTAAATGGAAAAGTGCGGAGCTACAACTTTGTTCATTAAACTGAAGAGTTCCTCGCTTCGGGAGAGGAAAAGAAAACAGCATTTTCTATATTTATAAGTGTAATGAGAAAACTGTGAACGGTGTTACAAAATTAAATAATTTCATAAAATGGCCGTTTAGGGTGAGGACACGTAGCGCCATCTAGCGGCGAATAGCTGACTCTAGGGCGGGAGATTCTGATTCGTGTTTGGAAAGTAAATAAACAAGAAATTACATGTATTAATTTTAAAATGATAATGTTGTTTTTTTGTGAGGTATTTAGGTTCCGGAAAAATGTGAAAAATAAAGACTTGCTGGCGCAAACGTAACAAATGACGTGTTGGTTACTTTATTTTCACTACTTTTTTCCATTATTTTCTTCCATTACCCAAAAAAAATTGTTTATGTTAATTAAGGCAACCTAGTCAAATTCAGAAACCGCTTCAAATACCCGCAAACTAACAAAAATTAATAAAACATACTAGATTATGTACTTTAGGTACTTTTACTGCGACCATTATAAACTACAGATTAGTTAGCTCCACAGACAAGCCTATCCCCGATATACCTATCGCTCGCTTATCAACCAGGGGTGGGTAACGATAATACGACGATGGCTTCTTTAATTAATTAGCCAACTAGCCAACCTCTCCCACACATTAAACTGTTTACGATCCCTGACCATTCAACTCGATAGTCGGTGATTGGAAAATGGAAAGGTGAATGAAGCTTAGACCATGTTTTATTGCTAGCTCACACGATGGGCCATCTTTGGTATGTGATGGTCATTGATTAGTTTTTAATTGGTTTTAACTAACTTTTGATTGACAATTAAGTTGTATATGGCTTTTTTTTATTAAATACATTAGATGACAGTTAAAACATGAAATATTATTGTGTTTATTGAAACTACAGGGCTAGGTAACCTTTTTAGAAATTTTTGAGCATATAGGAAATCCATAAACAGCCAATAGGTATTGTTCAAGCGATGAAATTGGTTTCAGTTTATGCTATTTCCGGGAATAAAATAGGTAAATGATTGAAATAACATTTATACGACTACGTAATATCCCACACATATTTAGAGAACACATCAAAAACATGAGATCTCCTACCCTGATAACGTCTCCCGCCCTTTTGTTACGAGTCCCTTAAAAAGATTCCCTACACCTCCTTACTATGAAGACATATTGCGTTTCGCGTTTTTGAACTCGCGATTCCGACGCGTATTTACGTATTCACACTCGCATTACTCCTAGTTGTATGTCGAGATGAGATGTGAGCGTGTGTGGGCTTTGTGTGTGTTAGTGTCAGCTTAACGATACCAATGTAAGATGACCCACTACAGCTCCCCTACCGTTATGCAAATGAGACGGCAGCGCGGATGACGTATGCAAACAAGGAGCTCCAAATCCATTGGTGATATACGACGTAGGCTTTCACAGAGGTGTGTGCGTGTGTGTTGGTATGCCAGTCGCCTCTAGGCGCGCAATAGACGGGGGTGGGCAGCCCAAGAGGATGGGGTATAAAGGAAAACCATTTACATTTGAGCGATTCGTCCAATTTAAAATTCCTACAAGATAGCTTAGACACGGGTGCCATTCTTTTGAAGAGGCGATCATCATGCAAAGGACATTCGTCGCGAATACGAGTTCGAAATAGAGTTTTAGTTTTAATGATATTTTTAACAAGCTGCTTTGTTTGAGAGTCGCAAGTTAGATTACTTATTAACGAATCAATTTCGCGTGATTCGTCACGTATCGATAGGGTGACCTAGATAAGTTTGGGGTCAAATATGTCACTGTTGGCGGAGGTATCGTTATGAATATGAATCTAGGGTGTGGGAAATCAGTCGGGGAGCGTTCCATCAAAACGTCATAGGTCGCTCTCAGGACAAATTTGCCCGCTTGCCCACGTCCCGCGTTTTACGAGCCACGCCGACGAAGATTCAGCACCCAAGGGAGACATTCCGCCTCCAAAAACTTTACCCGTTACAAATTTGTTTTTTTTTTCTGCCTTATCTGCTCCCCGCGCTTTTGGCAAACCTAATTCCGTATTCAAAAATATTTCTGCAAGTATTGTCCTCGTACGGAACGAACGTTTTATTACCGGCCATATAACGTTTTAAAAGTTAGCCAGTTTTGCCACACAGCGTTTCCCCTGTAGTAGGTATATTCAGTAGTGTTCTTGTCACTTTTTGTTCATAATTATTATTGTAGTTTGATAACTGCCTTTATAATGTTTTTATTGGGATTTTATAACTTTTTGAAGGACTGTTTTGGATTATTATGTTAGTTTTCGGAGGGTAAACAAAAAATAGGTGTGATGTGTATCTTTGAGGACAGTTATAAAACGTTACGCATTTGTTTATGGTTTTATGATTATAGTGTTATTATATCATAAGGAAAGGCATTATTAGGTAGCTATTTTAAAACAGTTTGATTAATGGAGGTACAGATATATAGTTACTACCCAAAAATATTGTTTAGACTGATATTACTAAGTCTTTACTTATGTCTTATTCATATAAGTAGTTACCTACCTACCTCTATATAAATAAAAATTTAATGCTACTCGCTAGCCAATTTTAAAGTAAAAGTTTTCTAGATTTTTTTTAAATTGGACATATTTAACGTCCTTTTTTTTGTATGAACTATTGTTTGGATAGAACATTGCTGTCGGGTCAGGTGGTTTTAAAATAAATTACAGAGTAAGTAACAATATAATAGGTCGAGGAAAACATTTGTCGTATTTTGTAGGTACAAAGTTATAGTAAAATCTCTTTGGCTGAACTATTTGTATCTGGCTGGTTTTGATATCATTAAATAGATGACATTTAAAAAAATAAAAAGTAAAACCGATTTCCCGCCATTTTTAAAATGTTTTCTGTCCGCCAAAATGAGGGAATCTAACGAAGAAATTATATTTAATTACAAAAAAGGGATAAAAACAATACAAGCCGCGGAAAAAATATGTGACGTTCATGAACTTAACGCAGTATCAGTAGTGTAGCACAAAGTTGGTTCAAGCGTTTTAAGTCCGGGAATTTCGATGACAAAGATGCAGCTCGCTCTGGTCGACCTGTAGCGGATAAATTCGATGCCATTTTTGAAAAAGTGGAGCAAGATATTAGTAGTTACGACATTGCTGAAGAGTTAGAGGTTGACCACAAAACAGTTTTGACCCATTTGAAAAAGTCTGGATATAAAAAAAATACTTGATATTTGGGTGCTACACAAGCCCTTAGTCTTGAATTTGTATATAAAATACGAAATAACTTTTTCCCCGACTTAATACATAGGTGTTTACAAAATAATAAAAAAAACGTATGACCCAGATTCAACAAAAACAATTCCCACTAAAAATACAGTCAGCATGAAAAATTTCCAACTCAATAATAAAAAGTATGACATAATCATAGAAGACACGAACAAAGACAATACATTTTCGTTGTTAGCTGCTTATTTTGCATTCATGGAATATTCTTAAGCATTGTTCAGTACATACAAGCATAAAGCTGGCATGTGGGGGCCACGGTGCCATCCAATTTACCATTCATATTTCGAAGCCAATCGGGGAGGTAATTTCAGAGGTCTACGCCAATGTGCCGACGACGTATGCAGTTATGTTTGACTGTACCTACCTAAGAGTATGGGATTAGGTGTTTTGACTTTGGGTGACGGTGGAGTTTTTAGTGAATTTGGTAGCAGGAGAGTTGTTTTGTTTTGAAGTTTTATTAATTTTCGAAGAACCTGGTGTTGGGTGCCAAATGTTTTTGCATAAACAAGAGGTCGCCAGGTGATTTGTAATTGATTATTAAAGCCACTATAATATCCTCGATAGCTTCTCTATTTTCAAACTCTGCATCTTCAAAAGATTTTACTCGAACAAGCAATTATGAAAAATTGTTTTCCATCGTACCTACTTAGGAATCTCGCGTCTATTGAACTGAAATCATTATTTCATAGACACATGCGTCAACACATTCAACCCCCCACGTTTCTATTAACACAACCAAAGGTAGATCTTCGATTTATATTATAATGCATCGAATTTAATCTAGAATCGTATTTGTAATAAAAATGTGTTGAGAATCGTGTGGCTCCTTGGATCGACATTTTCACCAACATATATACAATTTCAATTTGATTTCCTGCAACCGTCGACATTTCATTTTTAAGTAGCAATCACGATATGTGATTCCAATTTTATAGATGTATCAAGCGGTTCCGTATGCAAAAATATATACATTTTTACAGCGCCTTCTAGTTTTTTTTTATTATTCGCTTTGATTAAGGAAACAATTAGGGAGAAAAATTATAAAAAAAAGGTTGAAAAATTAAATTAAATAAAGAATATAATTTATTCTGTAACTGGGAAATTACAATCACCTTTTTTAAAGCTATACCTAGCTGCAGCAATACAACTAGATATTGTTTTGTAAATACAAAACCTACTGTTTTTAATATCAAGTTAAAAGAAAAAGAAAGAAAAAATAAAACGATCAGCAACTCAAAACAAATGTTTTGAGTAGCTGATAGTATCAATTTTCTTTTACATTTTTATTACTACTTTTAAGTTTGTATGATATCTTTAAGTACATTTTCCTATCATAACTGTTACAATAATTGTACAATTCGCAATTAAAGCTTTTGCTTTACAACATGAAGTTAACACCGTACATTTTCTCCAGTAAAAATAAAAACAAATGACTATAGTACATTCGACCAAAGTGTTAAAACCAGACTAGCCTCCACCTCGACCCATTAAGCCTATTACATCAAAGTAGATTCTACAATATCAGATAATATTAACCATTTATGCTTAAAATCACACAAACTGTTATTAGACACCGCAATTAGAAATGTTTGCACTTCTGTCTAAAACCTTTAGCCTATTAGGATCATGCAAATTGTCCGTGTAATCGTAATGACCTGTTTAATATCAATCGATTTTAATAAGCAATGCATTTGTAGGCTGTATTCTGCGGGCCTTATCTTGCCATTACCTCACAGTCACTCAAAATGTAATATTACTTATAATAAGCGTTGAAAGCACTGCGGAAAGATGAGCGAGGAATGAGCGAAACGGAGCGGACTGAAAAAGAGTCTTGATTCTTTAATTAAATGGTGAATATTCCTCGGGGAGTATTATAAAACGTTATAGAAATAGTGTCGAAAACTCATTAAGTTCAGTTCACGATAAGCTATCACCTTCGTACTGGTTGTAAGCTAGAATTTAATCTAGCTTAGCCGTGCTCCTATAAATCTTAGTTGGACTAGATTTAGCAATGGTGGCTTGTTCTGTATTTGCATAAGATGGCGCTTAACGCGTTAGCGAGGAAACATTAATCATAACACTATAACTGGCTGAAATAAAATTAAGTCTTTTTATTATTATTTTCTCATTGAATGGATCAAACTCAACTCAAACTCAAAGCATTTATTTCAGATAAACCGCAGGCACACACACACACAAGCACACAGCACAACAACAACACAACAACACAGCAACAGCACAGCAACAGGCACTTTTGAATTGTCAAGGGGTCGGTCAGTCAGAAAGATGAAGCTAGTTGCCCATTCCAAAGGATCTTTTTGGATGGAGCTCTTGGCTAAATAATAACAGCTGCACGGGTCGATCGAAGGTTAAGCTACGCTTGCCGCGGTCGGTTCGTGGATGGGTGACCATCCATTACATATGGAGACCCCCCGAACCATAGCACGTTATGCCGGTGGTCCCGGCTGTCATTCGAAGATCTTTGACAGTCGTTACGGGTAGTCAGAAGCTCAAGTCTGACAACCAGTCTTACTAAGGATATCGTGTTACCCAGTAACTGGGTTGTGGAGGTTCGATAGGCAGTCGCTCCGTAGAACATAATCTACTATTGACGAGAAACTGCCAAATATTAAATAGAGAGGCGTTTTCTCTTATAAGGCCAAGAAACATATCGATTTAAATACTGTAGTTTTAATTAAATTGACTTTGCAATTAACGGTCAAATTGGAAATCGAATTGCCCATCTTGGCAGATAAATTGATGATCGTAGTTTTAACCTATAGTCAGAGGGTCAGTAGCATACTATTGCACACCGTCTAAAAATTTCCCCTTTTTTGACATCCACAAGTGGTTGTAGTCTTTCCTGGATACTGCCAGAAAAATAAACTGTTTCAAATGCAGATAATTCTAGATTCATTAAAAAACAGGGTTTTGTAGAAAAAAGCCTTGCCATACAATCTGGAAATGCGGCCAGTCTTTTGGGCATATTACCTACCAGTCGACATCGATGTGGAGGAATTTATCGACGCCATATTATATTATATTGTGTTGTTAGGTTTACTTAGTACAAGTCACTGTTTTTACGCATTTGCATAGTTTTTATCGCGGGCTTTGAGCGCGGCGACCGAATCAAGAAATTCCGTAACGAAAATAAAACCTAACACCCCCCACTCCGCCTACCATGTAGCTCGGCCGAGCGTTCGCTTAACGTGTATGTATATGGTACGACTGTACTTGAATTAATATCAAAGAAAAAAAAATACTGCATAAATAAAAAATTACAAAATAATTATAATAATTGCATAAGTTGATAAAAAATGCTATGCAATAGCTTTACCGCGGCAGTCCCCGAGTGCCACACATGTTTTATTTAATTTAGTGTGTAACGTTAGTTTAGTTAAAAATACTATTATAAGTACTCGTATACGTAAAAATATAGTAGTATATATTTATACGCTACTATATTTACGAACTAGAGTAAAAAGCAACGACAAGATAAATCCAAGCTATTGCTTAGCAATGATCATTGGCAACGGCAAACTAGGCGAGAAATTATATCCTTAGTAATGTTATAAATTGTAATAATTTCCTTACTGTTATTAACAAGTATGCCTTTCCTACCCGCGAGCTGATTACATTAGTAACGGTTTAAATAATATTTTGCACTACAGGATTTGCATGGTTTTAATTTGCTAAGTTACGATTTTATAACGTCTTCAGGGCCGGCAGTCTCGACATAGATAGCGACAAAAATCTGTCGCTGAGTCGTATCGATGTCAAATTTCTTTAATAGATTTTCAACCTTATGCTTTGGAAATAAAGTTGAAAATCTATTAAAGGAATTTGACATCGTTACGACTTAGCAACAGATTTTTGTCGCTATCTAATGTCGAGACTGCAGGGCCAGGGCCGGCAGTCTCGACATAGATACCGACAAAAATCGGTCGTTAAGTCCAATCGATGTCAAATTTCTTTAATAGATTTTCAACCTTATGCTTTGGAAATAAAGTTGAAAATCTATTAAAGCAATTTGACATCGATACGACTTAGCGACAGATTTTTGTCGCTAATTAATGTCGAGACTGCCAGCCCAGAGTTTCTAGTACGAACACGCGACGTAAACATAACGTAAATTCGAACAATATAAGTATCGAAAATATAAATAACCTAAGTACAAGATGACAGGGATATTGATGCACAACCTGTTACCATGGATTCAGTACATGATTCTGGAACCCCCAGCGTTAAAATTTTTCGTCAGTTATTAAAAAAACATTAGTTGTTTCGTACATTTTGACCGCGTAGGTATTGCACTTTTCTATGAAACAGCAGATTTTTCTTTGATAACCATCGAGATATTTCTACGTAGGGGAGTTCTAAATCATGTACTGAATCCATGGTAACAGGTTGAGCCTCGATATCCCTGCCACCCTGTATAGTATTTGGTTTGATGACTTTTAAAGAGAAAACTGTCTGTGAATGTGAGTAGCATTCAGGCTACATTGATTATCATTTTAATATTGTGAATGTGAAGTATTGTGTGGGTCATTGTTGCTTTTTTTTTCTCCTCAGTTAATTTTAATCATGGTCTGGCTGTTTGAGTAATTTTTGTGGCCTACCCAAATGTCTTTTCTTTGGTATTGTTCGTCGAATCGTTGAGCTCCTTAAGTTCTGAGTTGAGCTACACGATTACTGACAAATGCGTGCACTGACTGGACAGGTCCACTCAATCTGTGTGGTTTTTCCTCAAAAGACCATTTTAGACACAAATCTACATGGTCTTCACATGATCTGACCAAGATTATGTCTGGACTTTAAAAGAGACTGTGACCTCTGAGTTTCTTTCGGCCTTTCTTCTCAGAGTAGTCAGATAGGAAACGCAGACCTCATCTAGTTTTTAAAATATGATTGACGTGTAAAAGTGTTTGGTCAAACCTACTTACAGAAATAAAATCATTTATCATTTATAAATTATTGCGACAAGAAGAATTGGTATTTACCATAGATATGAATAAAGAGTCAAAAATAATTAAATATTATGAGCTAAACGAGTATTTTCAATTTTAAAATCGTTCGAATTTAACATAATTATCCGGAGAGTAATCAATCCTTGATCCTTTCGAAGATTGTTGGTCCACCTGAATCAACGAGCTAATACATTGACTACTTTTGGCTATTTTCAGTCTCAAGATCTCGTATTCCATAGAGGTTTTTAATATTTAATTTATCTATTGCACATCATTCTCACTTTAATCATGCTCTAAGTTAAAGTTTACGGGCCCCTAAAACTGTAACCTTTCCATCAGAAATCAATCTATTTTGCCTATTTCTTATTTAGCATCCGCAGCTGTCCTCAAGAAACTTAATCATCATTAGATCAAATAATGCAAAGACCTGAAATAAATTACTGATTTATAAATCATTTCTTTTGTTTACTTCTATTGTATTTTTGTATTCTTCTCAGGAAAGTAATACGATCGACTTTACATTAGATTCGACATGCGTTTAACAATCCGAGTCTTTAGTAAGGTTCTTTAATATTCAGCATGACAGCAATAGACAACATAAAATGATGTAAAAATTATATCAGTATCACAAATCCATCTTTGTGATCACCTTAGACAACTACTTCTGTTCTCGTTTAGACATTCTTTAGTTCAAGCTCATAACGTGACGGAAAGATTAGCCATCTTGCTGGTTTGGTTGACGATGCTGACACGCCCAGAATCTTCTCGATAATGTAGTTATTTTTTTATGTGCTCCAGTACAGTAACAACACAACACAGATACTACAAACAAGTACTAAAACACATAAAATTCAATTTAATCGAATCAACAATTACAACAAAGTGCAAATAAACAGACAATCGAACATTTCCTAGATAAGAGAGCGTTTCACTGAGCTTAGAAATTCGCCAGTTGTGTCGAATTATCATTGGAATGTCAGATCAATTTGCGTTTACACTGTCGTTTTGTCGGAGACTACTTGACGTTAGCTTACGGTTTTATTACAAGTGACTGAGTAAGTTAACTACGAAATAGTATTAAATGGGCCATTATGAAAATCGTTATTTAAATGAATAGTTTGCTACGGTTTTGTGGATATTACGGGGTTATGTTGAAGCTTATTTTGCAAAGAGAATGAATTATTTTGTTGCGTCTACCTCGTGGTAACTAACATACTTACATATATAAACTCACGCCTTCTTCCCATGGGGGTAGGCAGAAACTACAGAACGCCAGCTGCTACGAGCCTTACGTATACTCCTTTTGCCTCGTCTACTTTCATACATCTGCGGGGTAATTATGTAACACACTAACAGTAGGAATGGATTTCATTTTGACAGTTCAACAACATTCATTATATTATTTACGTTGTTGAGCAGACACATTTTTCGAACATATGAAGCAATGGTTTAGCAATAGGCCTCAAAATGATTCAGATTGTGATAGATCGTGTGTTACGTAATTAGGGTGCTGGTCATACACGCACGCTGGTTGCGAGTACTACGCACCTGACCTTTTTGAAGAACATCACCAATAAGGTATATGTCCTTCTAGGGCGTCCAATCCCGCCGGTCCCACTCACATCTGCCTTGTGTACCTTTTGTTAGTCGCCTTTCATTCATCTTCTCAACATTACCAAATCATCTAAGCATACTCTTTTAATTTTTTGTCACTACTTCATCTTTTAAACCGCACCGTTGCTGTATCACATCATTCCTGGTACCTAACGAATGTGTAAGTTATGCTTTTGCCATTATTAAAGAGTATTAACACCAGTGTAGACCAAGGAGTTTTTCCGGATCTTTTGAAACACAGTAAAGTAGTTCCGTTGTTCAAATCCGGTGATAGTAAAGAACCCAACAATTATAGGCCTGTGTCAATTTTGCCAGTTCTCAGTAAGGTGTTTGAAAAGTTAATGCTTAATCAAATGTTACGTCACTTTAATAAAAATTCCATCTTTCATGAACAACAGTACGGTTTCACCAAAGGGCGCTGTACCACTGACGCTGGTGTCACCCTACTAAAGAACATTTTTAACGCCTGGGAAGGAGCACAGGATGCCATTGGAATCTTTTGCGACCTCTCTAAGGCGTTCGATTGCGTAAACCATGAGACACTTCTGCTGAAACTAGAGCACTATGGAATTAGGAATACAGCTCTTGATCTACTAAGGTCATACCTGAAAGATAGAAAGGTTAAAGTTCAAGTAAACGGCAAGAACTCATTAGGGTCTGAAATGACAATGGGCGTTCCTCAAGGTTCGATATTGGGTCCATTCCTCTTTTTAGTTTACATTAATGATTTACCCCAATTACTGCAGAATCAACCGAAGATGGTGTTATTTGCAGATGACACATCATTGATCTTTAAAGTAGACCGACGGTCACAAAATCTCGACGATGTAAATAACTCTATTCTTCAGGTCCAAGATTGGTTTATGGTAAATAATTTGGTACTTAATGAAAAAAAAACCAAATGCATTAGATTTAAATTACCTAATGTTAGAAGTTGCGAATGTGACATCATATTGAATGGAGAAAAACTAGAATTTATTAATCAGACGGTTTTCCTGGGAATCACGCTAGACGAGAAATTGCAATGGGGACCCCATATAACATCTCTTGCGGGGCGGTTAAGCTCGGCCGCTTATGCTGTTAGGAAGATAAGACAGTTAACAGACGTAGAAACCGCGCGTTTGGTCTATTTTAGCTACTTCCACAGCATTATGTCATATGGCATTTTACTGTGGGGTCGGGCTGCTGACATTGAATCCATTTTCATTTTGCAAAAGAGAGCTGTCAGGGCCATTTACAATCTATGTCGTCGCGAATCTCTTAGGGAACTATTTAAAAAGATTAATATTATGACGGTACCTTGTCAATTCATTTATGAAAATATTATGTATGTAAGAAAAAATCGACATCTTTTTAATAAAATAAGTGATAGACATAATTTTAATACTAGAAATAAAGATAAAATAGATCAACCATTTTTTAGATTATCTAAAGTACATACATCTTTTATGGGGTACTGTGTTAAATGTTACAACAAAATACCTTGTGACATATTGGAATTAAATGAAAGAAAATTTAAAACTCATATAAAAAGTACACTTTGTAAACAAGCATATTACAAATTAGAGGATTATATCCTAGATAAGAATGCTTGGAAACATGCTGGTCCTGCTCCATAGGACAATCTAGAGTCTAGACAAAATCAAACTGGTTGCTAATTTGATTGTATAATTTATAATTTTTATGACATTGATTGTTACATTATGTACTTAACTACTTAAACTCGCACACTAAATTATTACTTGTTGAAATTTTGGAAACATCGTCTACTTTTCAATATTTGTAAATATGTGAGCACCATGTATCTATCACATAATTAATTTACCTGCCTTTGCATTATATTTAATTCTTTTTACCTATTGTGGTATAGTAATTTTATTCTAGGTGCATCGTCTTCACATATGATTACATAATTAATGTGAACTTACATAATATTGTAAAATATTTTAAAAGAGTAACGGTGGAGTTTCTTGCCCATTCTTCTCCATACGAAACTACCTTTTGGAAGGGGCAACTAGAATCAATTCTATTTTTTTGTAAATTTTGACGTTCAAAAGTGCCTTTTATGTGCCTATTTGAAATAAATGATTTGACTTTGACTTTGACTTTATTTACGTTGGTATTTATTTCTATATACTTTGGGTTCTAAGATAAATTGGGTTCCTAAGATTATTTGTAACAATTTTCATATTTAGTCAGTTCTATTGTCAATCTACGCCATACAAAAATTTGGAATGATTATTTTTGAAAACTATTATGTTCGATATTTTTCTTTATTACATTATATTATCAAACGGTACCGTAATGTTCTTACATGATAAAACTTGGGTCAGGAGAACTTAGCAGATAATTGAATACCTTAAATCAAAAATGAAATATGAAAATCAACTGTGAACAAAAAGTGAAATCAAAAATCACCATCATTTAATTCTAGTTTCTACCCTAATACGTATCTTCATGTAAGTAATAATTTATACAAAATCTATACACTTAGTCAATCGTTATTCCTGCATGAAAGCCTATTACGCGAAATTGTCCACAATTTCCCTAGTATCAGTTAAACGATTTGCAAATGCCGATTTCTCATACATCATAATTCTTGGGCACACAATGAAATTGCCAACTCACTGCTTAGTACAAATTTCCGTATGTTTGTTCTGTTTAACAAGACTTACGTGGAATATATAGGAGGAAAATTACGTTTGAGTTTCTATTTTAGAGATTTATTTTTGGTTTAGTAGTGTTTTAATGGAAGACATTACCTATACTTATGTAGTATATCGAATCATTCATGCTTCTCTCGCAATTAAAGGGTTTATTTCAGGCTTCGGACTTTTGGAACTCAGTATCTCGTCAGGGGCGAACAAATGATTGCTTGCATACATTTTATATAGAAGTGGCATTATACTGGTCACATCTCTCGCAGAACCGAAAATCGTTGGGGAAAACGAGTTCTAGAGTGGAGACCGCGTTTAGGCAAACGTAGTGTGGGACGCCCGCCGGGCAGGTGGAGTGCCGACTTGCGAAAGGCGGCTGGCAGAGACTGAATGAGGAGAGCCGAAGATCGGGCTCAGTGGCGTTCACCAGGAGTGGCCTTCATCCAGCAGTGGACGAATATAGGATGATGATAATGATGATACATTTTGTATGAGCTTGCTTGTACAAATACAGGCCCCGGTGGCCTTGATCCAGAACTGTGTGGAAAGCGTTTTAGCTTCTCAATAAATACTGATATCTATGAATGTTTACTGGGCATGTTATTCTTTTCACTAAGCTTTTTAGACGGATCGGTGATCGCTGGTTGATGGAAATGCTGTCTCTTTTCTGTTCTCTTGACCTAGTTGAGTAACCTGCCTAAGTAACTTCTCGGATACCACACATGGATAAAAATCAGGTGGCTTATTCTCTCCTTCGATAATATCCATTGGGTGGCCATCAATCCGTCTGAAGAAGGATGCACCGTGTCACAAAGTTCATGTCAATTGTCTTTCTCTTTGGGTATGAGAATTCTACCTTCATAATCTACATAATTATGTATATCTATAGGTAATTGTGTGTAGTACCAAAGTGCTTAGTAACAATTTCGTTTGAACTAAAACCTACTTAAAGTCACCGATCATCGACCTCAAAACGAGGTTTATTCAAGTCATTACGATGAAACTGTACCGATCATATTTATTTAAAAGTATAAGGAAAAGTCAATTTCCATTCAAGGCTAAGCATTTAGTACTCATTTATTTTACTTCGTGTTTTATTGTTTTTAAATCAGCCCTAGATTTTTTGTCGTAAAGACGATTTATTGCTGAAACAATTGAAAATCGAATTAAAATAGATGAAGGAAAGGTAAATGAAAGACCAAAACGACTTTGGAATTACCCATAAATTACTAAGCGAAACTTCAACCTTACTGAATTTCTCGTAGTTTTTTAGGAATATCTATCAGACTGCTGAACAAAACTCTCCTTTGAGGGGAGTGACTTTGGAACCGATCACAATATGGTTTAGTTATTGTTGATAAAGTTTTATTAAGACACCTATAAGGGGACTACAGGACCTAAATGCAAGTTTTATAAAACCTAAAAGTATATGATCCACTGTAGTAAGCTAAATCCGAAAAATATATGATATTATTTTGGATATATGCTAGTTAGATAGTGTGTTGAAAACTAAATACAATTAATTTGATACGATAGAAAAAAATCACGAAAATACCTCAAAAAAAATATTTTAACGATTAAAAACCATACTAATATACATGCTATCATTCTGATTTTTTGTCAGATTATTCTACAAGTAACATACTAACGTGATAGTGTTTTAATTTTTTAATCCAATCAATAGATTTTTTTAGTAAATCGATAATCGCTTCATATTTTGAAATAAATTACCAGCGTTGTGACATCGCGCTTCTCTTTCTTTTATAGGCAGTCCGACAGTGACCGCGCTTTAGCTGTTGTCAGTCTCTTAAACCTCCTGAAAAAAGAACCGACTTATAAGAATCTATAACAATCGAAATCATCTACCTGCGTACACGCAGACACACAGTTTCAAAAAGACGAAGACTAAAATACAGTCTGTGTTTGTTTTTATTTCCAAACTAAAACAGAAGCGCCCCAAGTTCGAGCCATCATAAAATTAACACACAACCCCTTTATTTACCTTTCCACTACAATATAAACTGATTAAATGTAAAGACCGCGTCACACGACCCATGTCCGCAGTCTACCTAATAGGGCACATTAACTAAGAGACACGAAGCTCAACTCCTATAAAAAAAAAGTTGAAAAAACTAACGACGCCGAATCACGCATCGAAAACTTGGCCGAATTAAAAGTTGTCTGTAATAAACAATAAAAAATTCCGAATAGGCTGTTTCTTCATTTGATACGAGTTTTTGTAATGATCCAACTATCGTACGAGAACTTTGGCTAGGGATGGTAAGTTCGTATTGTGTTTGATGTGTTAAATTCTAAGGATTTGGGCAGACGATCGACTGAACGGTCCTTTTTTACATCTTGGTATGAGCTTTAGCCAGAAATGGACGATGGCGTGTGTTTCTCAAAGATGCATGGTCGCATGTAATCAATTCACTTTTACATGTAATCAATGTCAATGCAGTAGCATTTATATTATGTAAAAAGGCCCATAGATGTACAAAATAGGCATGAAGGACAAGCACCACGAAGGACAGTTATTGCAGGGCATGACAAAACAGAGGGCATATACAAGTTGCAATCGGTTTCAAAGCGATTCATATTTTTACAACGACTTAGATAGGATTGACATAAGCTTGTCGGTAGTTTATGCCAATTCAATACATTTTTGACTTTTCCATCATCGTTATTGCTGAATGTCACTTTCTCTAGGTCTTCAGGACAACCTCGTGCCCACTAATAATACAGGGTGGTATCGACGCACAACCTGATACCATGGATTCAGTACATGATTCTGACCACTCCTGCGTTGAAAACTTTCGTCAGTTATTTTAAAAAAATTTGCTCTGCCATACATTTTGACCGCGTAGGTATTGCACTTTATAAACCATCTATGAAACAGCAGATTTTGTTTTATAATCGACGTAATTTTTCTATGCTAGGGGTCTAGAATCATGTGCTGAATTCATTGTTTCAATTTGAGCGTCGATGTGCCTGCCCCCCTGAATAAGTCTCGTATGGACATTCCATACTTGAAAAAAAGAACATTTTCCTAACCTTAGGAAAGCGCCAGCGTTACGAATCCTGAATTTTAATAACACGGCCAAAAGTCATTCGTGAGTACGGGCCCTAAGTGTAACGATAGTTTTGATTGACAAAGTTGTTGCGATAGACATGGCGATATATAGTTTTTACGTCACCGTTTTTGTGACGCTTTCTTTTAATTCGACGTGAAATTGAACGTTAAAAACGTTCAATTTCACGTTTAATTATTTAACGTATACATTATGTTATTCGTATTGACTTGGTTAGGCAATGGTTAATTATAATTTTGTTGGTTGATTTTCAAAGTTCACGTTGCAATGACGTATTACGAAATCTTTAATCATAAACGAATTTATAAATGGTTGTGCATATTAGTATCACTACATATTTCCTAATATTTTACATAGATTTGGTAAGTTACCAAATTTAAGTGAAGAACATAATCAATACTTTTTATAGAAATGACTGAATACGTAAACAAATTAAAGGATAACTGTAAAAAGATGACCATCTATCTCCCTTACTCCAAACTGTAATAGATTTTTTACTAAACCTCTGAATTTTAACGTCACCATCCAACTTAATGTTGCCAACTTAAAAAAATAACTCTTTAGCGTTGTAAAAACTAATATTTGCCGCTTACTTCGATAAGAAAAATGGTTTGCGTGTTACCGTATCATTATGCTATTGTCATAAGGGCTAATAGTTCCACAAGAATCATACAATATGATAATAAAATGGACCTTTAAGTCTTTAAATTGTCATTATGTCTGTGCAGCTCGATTTTCTTGACTACAAGCTAATCAATGTCGTATTAAGAATTATTATTCTGTGAGTCGTTTGTGACTACCTAACTAGGGTCGTTATGACCAATTTGTAATTGCTACCTACTTATGGCAATTTTTTTCTTTACTTACTGCAGTTAAACGGTTGTTTACTCGTGGATAATTGACAACCCCTGTGATGTTACTTGTAATGAAAATCGTCATGTAAATTTTGTTTTGTTTTTAACCCGTGACGCAAAAAGAGGGGTGTTATAAGTTTGACCGCTATGTGTGTGTCTGTCTGTCTGTGGCACCATAGCTCTTAAACGGATAAACCGATTTGGATGTGATTTTCTTATTTGAAAGTAGGTTTTCTAGCGCTGGTTCTTAGATATGTTTTATAAAAATTTGTTCAGCCGTTTCAACGTCATCAGCTCTTTTTTGATTTTACCTATTATGTAGTTTTGTAAGAAAAATTGTTTCGGGGATGCTTTCTCTAGTACAAGCAACAACTTACTACAAAACACATTGTCCTACCATTGGTCAAAATGCTTATTGTCAATCTTAATATCTACTTGTATCGTAAGTATTTCGTGTGCAATAATTTTCAATAAAAAAGATATCAAAACGATTCAAGGACTTCATATGCCAGTCCCTTGGATTCTAATTATCTGGCACTGCAAGACTAACATAAACGCTCAATAAGTGTAACCTGCGGGGTAATTAAGTAACACACTAACAGTTGGAATGGGTTTCATTTTGACAGTTGAACAACATCCATTGCGTTATTTACGTTGTTGAGCAGTCGATTTTTTCGAACATATGAAGCAATGGATTAACAATAGGCTTCAAAATGATTCAGATTGTGATAGATAGCGTGTTACGTAATTAGGGTGCTGGTGCAGGACTTATTCACTGACGTTCAGTTGTCAAAATTTCGATATATTTCTTCCGTGAGGTTGGTAATATGAGCATAAATCTATGAGAAATGTATTATTTGACTTTGGTTTAAATACGTAAAAATAGGACTCTATACTTTTGTAATAGAGATTATATTAGAATGAAATAACATTGTTGCTCTACAACCACAGTTGCACAAAGCAAAATTAACGATTTCGTAATTTGAACTGTGGTTGCTCAAAGCGATTGAGCGGATAATAATAATGTAGGATTAATCAGATAATATCGACGTTTAATGAAACCTAGAAATGACGGGCTGTTGTTGACTAAGCAACCGTTGAATTTGGCGAATTTTACTCATAAAGTACAATCTAACACTTCATTCCAATACCCACATGTAAAATTATGAACAATTATAGTAACTCAACACCTAATGAAGTCACAATTGCACACTGAACAGTGATAGAATTTATTGTAATTGCCGCTACCAATGAAGGGGTGCAAAAGTCTGTAGGCGTGTTGCTATTGCTCATAAATCTTAGTGGACTAACGACAGAATGAGAAGAGAACTGGGCAATAAATGACCATATTTGACTTTAACGCCTATCGACGTATTACTTACTGTGTACGATTTAGTATTATCTTTTCAGGATCTGAGGGGTTGATAGCCCAGTATTCTTGAAATTACAATAAGTAATTTTAGCTTTCTTTCCTTGACTGAAGATTCATGCCCGGTTGAATTTGAAATTGCAATAGGGTGGCCGCCGATTAGGTGAAATGTGGGTGTCGTAAGCACATATTTGTCGTGGTATGCCTTTGCTTACCCCGTCGCGGGATATAGGCGTGAAGTTCTGCTGAGTTCAAATTGTTTTATTCCTCAATATGTTAAGAAGAAATATGATAAATGAATAAGCGTTTGAAGTATAAAACCATTACAATTAAAGAGTAGTATTTCACGAAGTCACCGTTTAAGGTAGGCTTCAATTTATTCGAGTGGAATATACTGATCAAATGGAAATTAAAAAATCTGGAGTTGTCGAACTATTGGGTTGGTAATAGTTTCGTCATTTTCCCAACTTTATGAACCAGAACCAGCGGGGTAATTGCGTAACAGACTTACAGAAGCAATGACTTTCATTGTGACAGTTCAACACCATTCATTGCTTTATTTACGTTATCGAGCAGACAATTTTTTCGAACTTATGAAGCAATGGATTAGCAATATCCTTCAAAATGATTCAGATTGAAAGCGTGTTAACAATTATGGTGCAGTTTGAAAGACAGTATGAAAAGTAGAAACATAAACTGAAGGCTTTTATATTTTCTATAGAACGTGATTGTTTCTAATTTATAAGTGGTTACATTAGGAGTATTGAGAACGTCCAAGTTATAATGCAAGGTAAGTAACGAGGGAGCGAGGGGGTTCACTAATTTATTAACCAAGGCTATCGATGGCCCACCATACAGAAATTAACCTCTACCGTATTAGCTTCATTGTGCATATTAGTATACGAGGATTTATAGTTTTGATATTTTGAGAAAGTAGTGAAGACTTGGTACCAATACACAGTTATAATATGTTGGGTAAAGTGGACCGATGACCTTGTGAAGGCCACAGGAATCCGCTGGATGCGAGAAGCACAGAACCTGTCGAAGTGGCGGTGCTTGGGGGAGGCCTATGTCCAGCAGAGGACGTTTTACGGCGAAAACGATGATGATGATGATGTTGGGCAATTTGTGCATTCATTCATAGATTATCGATTCAGCAGCCGGTGGATCCAGCAGCTGAATCGAAGGTATTACAATTTAGTATTGCTACGCACAATTTTTTCATATGATCGACACAGTATCGATCATATTATGATAGTTATTTGTATTAGAAACGGTGGCATGTCTGTTTTAAAATATATTGCTTCCTATGAACCGCTTTCCTGTATATTATAATCAGTGTTCAATAGGTATAAGGTATATTCAACATGTGTAGTACATTAGAGAATGCGTTTATCTTTATTTAATTACCTATTACTGCAGATTCCTGAGTGGAGTCCGGGTACGCCAGGCAGGTGGGATGCCCCAAGCTAGATGGGCCGATGACCTTAAAAAGGTGACTGGGAAAGACTGCGCGGAAGGTGGCGGACTGGGTGCTAGAAACTTATATTCAACCTCAAAACGTATAATCAAGTATCAAAACCACTCACTCCAACAACGACGTACACCACGGCAACTCATAATAGGCTTGAAATTTTCTTATAGCTCAACTTTAACATAGATTTCCTCGGTACGGGGGTGGCTACCGGGCTAAGTGACTACACCGGGCTATTACCTCACTAATCTAAATTGATGGGGCGTCCAGAAACCGGGTATTTTTTCATAACATTAGTAATTTTTTCGGCGTAAAATAATATAATAAACATAAGCCCCCGTTTCATTACTTAAGGCGTTAGTATTGAATGCCGGACGTTATGGAACGATTATGTTCCTTTATAGCATCATTCCGGCGAAATTAGATTTCTAGGTTTATGATTTGCGTATTTGTGGATAATTATTTTTTTATTGGGTTTCGTTTGTAGGTCAAAATCAAAATTAAAAGTCATTTATTATATATGAACTAGGCTGAGAATCAGCACTTTTTGAAAGTCTTCATTAAATAAGACAGTCCCACAAAACGGTCGCCTTTTACCATTTCCTGGTGCTTCAGCTGGGAAGTGGCGCAACAAACGCCCCACCAGCACAGCTGTATGTTCAGTTAGAAAAACTTGATTTTCGGTGACGGAAATGGTCTGAAATGACCAAATCGTACAGAGCCAGCATGGTGATTTCATGCAAAATCCTCCGTTGACGTATGTGAAGAAAGTTTTAGTTAGTACCTTACATTGAGTACTGATGTATACCCATTTACTGCTGGTGTGTCATTTGATGTTTATTTCCATTACAAAGTGTTACTTACAAAGCGTTATTTACAGCGGATTGCTGTGTGGATAGTTAGTGAAAGCATCCGTATTTGACTTTGTTACCGCGGGGAGCAATAAAAAAGTGGACTGTATTTTAGGCACTGGTTTATTGCCGAGCTTATTACAAAATATAAACTTTCCCGGACAAACAGTAAATGATATGGTTTAAAATTAAGAGAGAAGTATTGTCCGTCGCGGTGGAGTCCGAGGAAGCGAGTGGTCGCCGGGCCGAGCTGAGCCATGTCGCCGCCGCGCCGCGCCTCAGCGTGCCAATGACGCGTTGATCACGCCGCCTGTGCGTGTAGACCGCACGCAAGATGTTGGGGTGGGTTCGATTCCCAACATACTTCTTCCGATTCCAAGACTCTGTCGCAGGGTTAACTTACATTGACACTTAAACTTATATCCTATATTAGATCTATACAAATTTTAACTCTTACACACTATGCACCCTCACACTAGCACACTGACCCATACTCGCACACATCACAGAAATACGCGCATTTTTGTCTTTTTCTCTTTTAAATCTAACGTAAGTACTTATTTTTGCTGTAGTTTATTTTTGTACTTTTACACTCAATAGCAAAAATGGTTAATGCTAAGTAGAAAAGCGAAGTATACTAACACAAGCAATTTTTGGCTTAAAATGTGATTTCCAAATCTTGTGTGTAAATGCACTTTGTAATAATAATTGAAATAAACATTTTTTTTTAATTTGAAATGTCGCAATACACACACACACTCACACAACACACATTCACACACACACACTCCCCCACACAACACATACACACACACTCTATACACACTAGCAACTGAAATTAAGATAGGCGTTCAGTGTTAATTCACACTAAGCTGCAAAATACAACCCCTCTCTCTTACACATTCTCAAATTTGTACAAATTTTTACGAGACTTGTACATTTGGCCGCACGTCAGTGGTAAGGAAACCAGTACAAGCAGTAATAAAAAATATAACTAAGGCAAGTAAGTAATTATTATTGTATATCTTTAAACATCACTGCTGTATTCCTTAAAGGATTTTAAGGGATTGGCAGAGATGTACCCCTATTGGGCAGATGTCAGAATAAACTGATTGATATTGAAAATATATCACCAGAAAAAGAAGCTTACAAAAATTTAAAATTTAAAAATAAAAAAAAAACATTAATTTCTGGTTCTCCCATATTACAATCACAAGTATTATAATTACAAACACGAGATAAATACAAATCACAATATAAAAATAAATACAATGTCATCAAATTATAAATACAATGTCAAATAAAAATAAGCAACTCAATGTCAAATGAAAATAAGAATAAAAAATAATAAAAAATTTAAAAATTAACCGGAAATTAATTATATAAAATACAAATAAAAATAAAAGTTTAGGGCAATTTTTTTTTGCAAATGGACGGTCGCTTCCAGGAGGTCAAGGCTAAAAAATGTGTAATTGCAAAACAAAATGTGCTACAAAGAAGTGTACATGCAAGGCTGCAGAAAAATTCTGCAACTAAATTGCCACAGCAGTTTGTCTTGCTTAAATAAATAATATCTATTTAACGGCATCATTAATAATATATGAAAGTTTTGTTTTTGACATGCCTTATGTGAACTATTGTCATAAAAAAAAAACAATATTCATTACTTACATAACTATACGAATTATCTTTGCCAAAAATACTTTAAGTACTTGTGGTATGCTTAGGAAAGCTATCATGTTTTCTTCTTTTTATTTAAAAAAAGTTATCAACGCGCTTAGTTTTTAATTTCAATAATTATTCTAACATTACCCAGTCAGCATTGGGTAGACCTAGGTGAGTAAACCCCGAATTTAAATTTATTTTAATTATTATTCGGACATTACCCAAACTCCTTGGGTAAGTTAACCTGGGTAAACCTAGGTTTACTCAATCTTCTAGCATTACCCGTAACATATATAATTTATATCGAAAGTTAACCTATAACAAGTGTCTACATTTTTTGTTAATTACTTAATGCTATTGAAGCTATAACTCCAGTCAGTAAACTTTGAAAAAAATCCCTAGAATCTTGACATACTATTAAAAATAACTTTAAAAAAATCCCTATTACCTTCATTAAATACTATTAAAACTATTCCAGTAATCATGTGGGAATGAACTTTAACATTTACTAAACAATTATTTACACAAGGTCAATGACATCAAATTGGTACTTTGTTATTCTAATTCCTATTACAATCAATGTATCGAGTCTAGACATTTACCGCATTAAAGCTCCCGCAGACGCGCGCAACGCGACTCTTGTAGAAAAATCTCCATGAAGTTTTCTTAAAAATTGTACTACTAGAGTCGCGTCGTGCATTCGCGTCGCGCCTGTTTGCGGGAGCCTTTACGTCATAATTTGTTTGATAGCCTTGTTACGATTAGCTACGAAAAAAGTCTTGAACAAATATGTATTTAGAAAAATTGGTTAAAGACAAATACTAGGACATTATTTCTCGACCTAGAAACTGGATTATGACTGCCTCGTTGGTGTAGTGGCCGCAAGCATTAGGTACTGCTGAGCATGGGGTCGTGGGTTCGATGCCCAGGTCGGGCAAAGTGTTATTGGGTTTTTCTATCTGGAATTTCTTAATAGCAGCCCAAAGTCAGGATTTGTGCCCGGTTGATGGCAATAAGCTCACCCCCTATTACATAGGACTTCAACATAACTGACGAAATGTGGGTGTACATAGGTATACCCCTGCCCAACCCTTCGTGGACACAAGGCGTGATGTTATGTTATGTTAAACTGAGTAATAAAAAAGATTTCTTATCATAGAATAGAATAGAATAGAATACTCTTTATAATGTACACCATAAAAATTACAGATATAAATGTAGACATTTTACACAGGGTGACACAATGGGCGGTCTTATCGCTAAAAGCGATCTTTTACAGACAACCTTTGGATGGATTCAAGGGAGGAGAGACAATAATGCAGGTAGTCAGTGGTGTACCATTTACATATACAACAAATACATACATATATAAAACATATACTTATCTACATACAATATCATATCATATTTCGTGCTATTAAATCAGTTCAGTCAGACAATCATCTATGAGGATGTACACTTATTAGCCAATTTAGATCATGACGTCAAACATGATGCTGACGTAAGAGTGTCCCACTTACAATAAGGGACGAGCCCAGGCCCTGCAGTCTCGACATTAGATAGCGACAAAAATCTGTCGCAAAGTCGTATCGATGTCAAATTCCTTTAATAGATTTTCAGCTTTATTTCCAAAGTATAAGGTTGAAAATCTATTAAAGAAATTTGACATCGATAGGACTTAACGACCGATTTTTGTAGCTATCTATGTCGAGATTGCAGGGCCAGGGCCGGCAGTCTCGACATTAGATAGCGACAAAAATCTGTCGCTAAGTCGTATCGATGTCAAATTCCTTTAATAGATATTCAACTTTATTTCCAAAGCATAAGATTGAAAATCTATTAAAGAAATTTGACAACGATTGGACTTAACGACCGATTTTTGTGGGTATCTATGTCGAGACTGCAGCCCCAGGACAAATTCAACATACATCCATACTCCATACTAATATTACTAGTGGCTCTGTGTGCTGTGGACCTCGCGAGTCTGGCTCTGCATAGCTAAAAACTGAACAAATGTTCAACAAAATACTTAAAACAAAAAGTGCAAAATGGCGAAATATGATTTTTTTTGCGTTAATTCCGCCATTTTGAAAAATTTCGAAAAACTGAATCGATAAAAGAAATCCATATAATTATCGAACCTGCTCACAAAATTTCACGAGAATCGGTTGAGAATTGCGACCTGTAGAGGAGAACGGCCATCCGCCGGCCATCCGCCGGCCATCCGGACATACGAAATCATTTTTGGCAAAGCTGAAACGGAGACGCTTCGCGCTCTCTCGGTCAATAAATGCGAAAGTAAGTTTGTCAGTTAGTCTTAACGGATTTCAAAGAAAAATGGTAGTTACACAGGTAGACCATGGGTTATTAGGACATAGGATATCTTTTTGTCCCGATAGCACGTTCTCATGGGATTATTTCCGACCTCTACACGGGTAAAGCCGTGGGCAATAGCTAGTAAGATTACAGCATCAAGGCTGCATTCCTCGAAGGGAATTTACAAGGGTGCATAGTATTGCCACATTTAGCCAGGTATGCTTCTAAGTCCCATGTAATTAGATAGCTCGCCACCTCAGGGGTTTTAACGAATAAACCAAATATCACCTGCCCATACTCATGACTACTTTATAAGTTTATCTTGGACATCACTAAAATCGGTGAAGGTATCGTGAGGAAACCTGGACTTCCAATCCTCCTTGAGCAAGCATGGTGATCAATGCTCGTGCCTTGTATGTATGAGAAGACGTATTTGCCCTGTAGTGAGACAGTTATAAATTGTTATTATATACTCACGACATCTTGCTCAGCAGGTACAGTAATCGACAAAAAAGCAGTTGTACTCAGCAGGTACTGTAATCGACAAAAAGCAGTTGTACTCAGCAGGTACTGTAATTGACACATAGCGGTTGTACTCAGCAGGTACTGTTTTCAACAAAAAGCAGTTGTACTCAGCAGGTACTGTAATCGACAAAAAGCGGTTGTACTCAGCAGGTACTATAATCGACAAAAAGCAGTTGTACTCAGCAGGTACTGTAATCGACAAAAAACCAGTTGTACATTTTTCAGCACACGAAAATTAGGCATTAATCAATCGGTCCCCGTAATGTTTTCCAACTTTCAAAATAATCATTACAGTTATTTCGTATTGTGTGCATGTTATTCTATTGTGTTTAACACTGTCATTGACCAACCTCCTATTAACTCGTTTTGACATCAATTTCCTTTTTCATCCTCGTTCATTAACACGTCACAACACAGCATAGGTGAATACTGTCTATTCCAAAAGTATGTGATGAAAGTGTCAACAAACCCTGTTCAGGTTAAATTATTGCGCAATCACTCAATAAAGGGAATTTGTAACTCATTTATCTTTAGAAGGTTTTCAACTTTATGTCTCACCACTTTTTCCAACAATTATTTTTTGAATAACATTATTAAAATGTAATTGAAAAATCATTGACGAAAATTATGGTTATAAAATAAACATCAATTGCCAATTAATGAAAAACATCTATAAGGTGATTAAAAATTAGAATTTCAGGTTTAAGTATTCAAATAATCAAATCAAAGCATTTAATTTGTAAGTGGCACTACAAATTGGTATCCACAAACACAAAAGTTAATTTTCTGATCCATTTGTTTACATTTTAATCAGATACTTTTGGAACAGATCATACATGAAACAGAGGTGGTCAATTGTCACAGATGACATTGCTCATTATTTGCCACAGTCATGTGAGTTAGTGGACTCATTGGCGATCAATTATCCGCAATTTGAAGCACTTGCCATGACGACCGAACGGACAATTTGTAAGCGAACACTAATTGCGCAGAGTAGTCAAACGTCAAACTTTCACAGCCGGCCATTTTGGATTTTAGCACGTACAAGATAATTAATTCGGTACCATTTATTGACTTTAGAAGACATTGTCCCAAATTATATGGAACTATTTTTATGATGACTTAAAAGGTGTATTTTATTATTCACATAATGCTATTAAAATGCGTATGTTTCTGAGTTCTGTCACACTTTTAAATATGGATGCGTAAATTAAGAATATTAATGGGAAACTGATGCCGTATTTGGTAATAAGTACTAGTTAAGTTTGATAGGTGTCGCCCAAGTACAGTTTATTATAATAATTCTCAGAATGGAATAAGGTCGCATTTAAAAACAGGCGGCCATGTCTGGTAACGGTAATTGGCACTAAACAATGTGAACAAAATTAATGATTTGGATTAACTTTACCAATATTTATTTATTGTTCACTTATTATGCTGTGGAAATGTGTTCCTTGCGAAGCATGTGTGGTGTGACTATGAATGATAGGCTGAAGAATGATGTGATAAGGCAACGGAGAAGATGTAGTGACAAAAATTTAAAAGAGTATGCTTAGATGGTTTGGTCATGTTGAGAGGATAAATTAAAGGCGACTAACAAAAAGTATTTACAAGGCAGATGTGACTGGAAACGCCGGAAGAAATATACTGACCTTATTGGTTATGTTCTTCAGAAAGGTCAGGTACGTAGTACTCGCAACCGGCGTGCGTGTATGACCACATGTATGAACGTAAACGAGGCAAAATGAGTATTTAAGGATCGTAGTAAGTGGCGTTCTGTAGTTTCTGCCTACCCCCATGGGAAGAAGGCGTGAGTTTATGTACCTATGTATGTTTATTTATTAAGAAGGTATAGCATAAAATTATAATTATATTGGCAATAGCCAGCTCAAAGTGGAAGCCTTTACAACATGTCATGTGTATTTCACGTCACCTGTATTTCCCGAAGGGTTAGTTAGAGGTGCACACCCACATTCCCCCAGTCATGTTTTAGTCCCATGTAATAGGGGACGAGCCTATTGTCATCAACCTGCACCCTAATTGCATAACACACTATTAATATTAATCAGAATCTGAATAATTTTGAAGGGCATTGCTAATCCATTGCTTCATATGTTCGGAAAATTTGTCTGTTCGGCAACGTAAATAACGCAATTAATGTTGTTGAACTGTTAAAATGAAAGCCATTCCTACTGTTAGTGTGTTACGCAATTACCCCGCAGGCACAAATCCTAACTCCAGGCTGCTACTGAGAAAATTCCAGATGGAAAAACTAGACCGATGAGGCAGTATTTACAAATTCACAATAAATGCAAGACATTCAGAGTGAACCAAGGAAAAGCATCTTCTTGCATTGGAATAACCTGGTTGTCACCTTAATCTATAATCTATATTTAGTAGCATTATTATGAAGTAGAAATTATTTGCTGTTGCGTAGGTACAGTCAAAGGCCCTTCTTACTGATCAGTTATAAAATTAATAACACTTCATAATTATTATAATCCGCAAACAAAAATACCTATGTGGTCGGGGGACCCCTGTCACGAACGAAGTTCCTTACTCAATACTACTACTAACACTACTACTACTAATACTCGCACGCACAGACTCGTATATAATAGAAAGAGAGAGAAAGTCGCATGGAGGAGGCATAACGCTATTTCCTTACGTGACGATTCCTTCCAGTCAACTCCTACCGCAAGCTGCGTTAAGAGGGCACACAATGGTCCACTAGCGCCACTCCTTAATTTTTTTTTTTATCTCGTGACTGAGAAAGAATTATGACTAACGGCTTGTAAAGAGCCTCGGTAAGTGTGTCTAAAATATTAAACTGAGACTTTAAGGATCTGTACGTTCCAAAAAAAAATACAACAAAAACAATAGCAAACAAAAACCCGAACAATACTCTGTACAATTAGTCGAGATTGTCGATTAAAACCGGCAGAGATTCATGCAAACGACCCCAACTACATACGCACGTACGAACGAACAATCAGCACCAATCAATAATCTATTGGCAGGCTTAATGACTAGCCAAGGATGCCTGCCAGTTGTCACCGACAATTATTGGTATCAGCCGATAATAATTGGTATCGCTACCCGACAATAATTGGAATAATTAAAGCTATCTAGCTAGGTTGGCAACAATTGATTGATTATATTTTTATTGGTAAGTAGTTTAAAATTATTATTTACTAGCTGCGCCCCGCGGTTTCACCCGCAGAAATCTCGATCCCGTGGGAATATAAGGATAAAAAGTATCCTATGTCCTAATCCAGGTCATAGTCTACCCATGTGTCAAATTTTATCCAAATCCGTTCAGCCGTTTTAGCGTGATTGAGTAACAAACACCCAAACATCCACACTTTCACATTTATAATATTAAGTAGGAAGTAAGATTTAAACTTCTCGCACACAATAACTTAAAAAGGCGGACTTAATGCCTTAGGCATTCTCTACCAGTCAGCCAAGGATGGTGTAGAGATAAGATGGCAGGTGCTCTGCTTAACAGGCGTTAATAATAATAAAAATATTAAAAAGATAACATAATTAATGTATAATAATGAAATAGGTATACAAGTACCTAAATAGGTTATAAACTTATAATACACATACATTGTTATCTGTATTCGTTCAGGGTATACTTTTTTAATTTGATGTTTAATATAATAATACAATAAATAAATATATTAACAAACAATACAATAAACACCTCTTAATAGGCGCTCTAAGAAAAAACAATTTAAAACAAAAATGTTAACATCTACATATTTGTACGTAACTGTACCATTTTAAAGTTGAAATCTCATTTGTGTAGCTAAGTCCAAAAAAAACGCAAAACTAATAAAACTTTTTTACAAAAAAGCATAGGGTCATTTAATTAAAAAGAAAAAAAAATGAAAGTGTCAAAATCATAATAATTTTCTAGCAGAACTAAGAAAGGGACTTTTTCTAGACCATTTTTATGTGATTATTATATTGTGTTTTTATATTTGATTTATTTATCCATACCATAATGGAACACGAATCCAGTAGCCCGACAACTTTTGAACCCCTAACCTATACCGTGGATTCAGAAACCGTTCTACAAGTTCCACCGAACAACAGTTCTATTTCCACGACAGTTCCAACAGTTCTCGACCCTGAACTCATATCAGTATGTGGATGTTTACTAAGCAGTGGCACTAACTCTTTAGAAGAGACCGCCGTTTCTAACCGAAAACGCAAAATATTTTCAAATGTTCTTAGAACAGAAACTTACTTGCGCGAGCGTCGTATTCCTGACCTCATAAGGTAATAGTAATATTTATTTGTAAAATGTTAGTAATAACAGCCGCGCAGGTCGATCGCTCAAGTTAAACTATGCTTTCCACGGTTGGTACGTGGATGGGTGACCATCTTTACTTACCTAGACCGCTCCGTGCCTCGAAAAGCACGTTAAACCGTTGCTCCCGGCTGCCATTCATGGATTTTTGACACGTTACGGGTCGTCACAAGTCCGAAAGTCTGTCGACTAGTCTTACCAAAGGGGTATCGTACTATCCAGTAACTGGGAGTTAAGAAAGGAAGTGGCTCCATGTAAGATACTGGTATTTAGCTGCTTGCGGTTAGACTGGAAGCCGACCCCATCATAGTTGGGAAAAGGCTAGGCAGATAATGAGCAGTGGTCATTGGCATCCTCTTGCCCTTTATCATTATCATTGGCATCCTCTTGCCCTTTATCATTATCATTGGCATCCTCTTGCCCTTTATCATTATCATTGGCATCCTCTTGCCCTTTATCATTATCATTGGCAGCCTTGTCACACCCACTACCGAGTGTAAGCATCCTCCCTTGTATTTCATGCTTCCCTGGTCTTTGTGAGTCCCATATCCCAATTTATTTGGGCTCGGCACAGATTGTCTCCTTAATTTATTTCCCTTTTTAGCCACAACATCTTTCGCATATCCGTATATTTTTATTATTCTTAACCATTGGTACGACGTTGGGTAGTGTAGTACATACCAAGCTACACGTTTCCCAGTATAAGCTGATCTCTCATTGTACGGAAATCCTATACAATGCGAGATCAGGTTATACTGGAAATTAATTAGTTACCAAAACAAATGTTAGGGACTTGCAGGATGCAAGCTCGATAATGTTAGCACCCCGCCTAGAGTCGATTAGATTTTTGGAAATAGGAGTTCGGTACTTCGTTGACTAAGGCTCAAAAGCTTTAGAATTGAGAGATTGCAGAATGCTAGAGCAAGCGAAGCGAGCTAATTTTTTTTTGTATCTGGCCTCCAATAAGTTGAGTTCTCTACTATTGTATTAGGCGTTTACGGTTTAATTTTTAGTTCTGCATGTTTTTACACCTATATTTTATTTTGAAGCCAGGGTGGTGCAAGTGCACCCTCTTGCACCCAGCTCCCGGCACCCATGCTTAAGTATGTTATTATTTTCTGCTTATTTTCGTTGCTTCTGACTCTACCGCAAATAAACTATTTTCTTTCTTGTCTTTTTCTTTCTGATATTCGCTGAAAACCAGCGCTAGGGCTTTACTCTGTGCATTTGCCAAAGGAATATGCTGAGCAACGCATATTTTTCCCAATTGGAACAAAACACTTACCTCCTTACTAATAAGCTTTGTATAGCGTCTGTATAGTTACACAACGCTTTGACTTCTTCTTTCGAACGTCAAATTACTGAGGACTGAAAGAGAGGAATCGGTAACTACACAGACGCTATGCAACGTTTATTAGTAAGAAGGTTACAATATTTATTACCATTACCATTTTAATTTGCTGATAATATGCGTCACTTCTAAACATTTAAAAAAAAGTTCTTCTTTCTTTTTCAGGTATATTTTAACCAAAATATTGTCCAGCAAACCAAAAAATTTAACTTCGTACGTAGCAAGACTTCTGGATGACTGTATGATATTCCGTTCTGGTCTCGGTAAAGCCCCAGTATTGTTCGAAGAAAGGTAATTATGGTTGTTTTGTCTTTGTAGATCAGGTGCGTAGTACTCGCAACCGGCGTGCGTGCATGACCAGGCCCTGCAGTCTCGACATAGATAGCGACGAAAATCTGTCGCTAAGTCGTATCGATGTCAAATTTCTTTAATAGATTTTCAACCTTATACTTTAGACATAAAGTTGAAAATCTATTAAAGGAATTTGACATCGCTACGACTTAGCGACAGATTTTTGTCGCTATCTAATTTCGAGACTGCTGGACCGGCAGTCTCGACATAGATACCGACAAAAATCGGTCGTTAAGTCCAATCGTTGTCAAATTTCTTTAATAGATTTTCAGCCTTACGCTTTGGAAATAAAGTTGAAAATCTATTAAAGGAATTTGACATAGTTACGAATTAGCGACAGATTTTTGTCGCTATCTAATGTCGAGACTTGCGGCCCAGGCCCTGCAGTCTCGACATGAATAGCGACAAAAATCTGTCGCTAAGTCGTATCGATGTCAAATTTCTTTAATAGATTTTCAAACTTATGTTTTGGAAATAAAGTTGAAAATCTATAAAAGGAATTTGACATCGTTACGACTTAGCGACAGATTTTTGTCGCTATCTAATGTCGAGACTGCAGGCCCAGGGCCAGGTGTAGGAACGTAAACGAGGCAAAAGGAGTACTTATGTAAGGATCGTAGCAGGTGGCGTTCTGTAGTTTCTGCCTACCCCCATGTGAAGAAGGTGTGAGTTTATGTAAGTGTTGTCTTTATGTTTTGGTCAAAACTGGCCAAAAGAAACAGAATGGGCAGAAAATGGCACATCCTGAAGAAGTGTGCAAAGGCTATGGGGGAGACAAGAGTAAAAAAAAAAATTGTGTCTTTTGCTAACCGGGCAATCTGTTTTATGCAGCAAAATCTTCCCGGTTCTGATAATATTGAAGGTAGATTTAAAATCCCAAAAGGCTGTCGCTATTTTAAGGCCTTATTCTAACCTTCCTAGGAGACCTCCATAATAATAAAAAACTATTTTATTTTTTAGGCACCTACAAGCAATTGTCAAAAGCTTTGATCCAGGTGACCGAGGCTGGCTATCTGCTGGACAAGTACGTAGGGTCTATACCATCGTGGGTCTTACTCCAAAAAGTAATTTAGAAGTCAAAACACCAACTACAGAATTATTGGATTTGTTACGAGTGACACAAGAACGCGAACTGCTTAGTTTATTGACCGCAGGATCGGAAATGGATGATGAATTTTTTGGTTGAGAATTTGGTTACTGAAAATAGTAGATTATTTTTATTATATTTATTTTTTATTAATAGTAGATACAAAAAGTGAAAAAAAAAATGGAATTTAAGTTCGGTACCGAGAGTAGCGAGGGATTCTAGATTGGAATCAAGAGCAGAGCGAAAGGACCGAGATGATTTTTTTTTCACGATTTGTTTACTCTATTTTTTACCATTGACTGCGAGAAAATAAATAGTAGTATAATATTTATATTTTATTATATAATCGGTAATAAGAGAACAAAGGATTATACATAAACATTAAAAAAATATACTTAGTGAAATCAGAACAATTTTCGATTTGAGTACGATATTTTTTTATAAATTTAATTGTATACAATTAAATTTAAGCTATAGCTCTATGGAATAGCTCCATTTAGCCAGCCAGTAGGTAGTTTCAGAACGTTTTATTTATCTTTTGTACATAATTCGTGTAATTTGTGCTTGTTCCAAATTCAAAATGTTCTTATTCATTCAGTGACTAAAATTATTCACTGTTATCGATGAATCAAATGCCCTTTTTCGAGCGTCAATGGTAAAAATGGCTTTTTCTATGCATGTTTTTTGTAATCTTATTTAATTTTGATATAAGTTATTTTTTGTTTATTTTTAGTAACAAATATATTATTTATTCAATCAAACATGTCTTTGTAACTGATCGAGAAAGTCCTTTAGTACAAAAGTCATTGATCACAGCTTTTACACTAAATTTCAGTTCTCTATCTGGCAAAATAACATTTCATCCCATCCCAATATCATTCCATAAACTGGAAACCAAAGATATCTTATATTAATATGACTTCTGCTACACGAACTTGCACTATATGTGACAGAACCCAAAAACGACCAACTTCTGTTGGAACCCGATAATAATTAGTATGGAAATATAGGACCACCGAGAGACTACGTCAAGCCCACGCACCATCTCCCGTCCAATAAACTAGAGGAGTAAGGAATCCCACACTTTGCCTAGCAATTGTTGTGTCCGGTGTTAATAAAACGGCGTATATTTTAGCTATTTTGACAGTTCGAAGCTGTTCGTAATACACGTACACACGGACGGTTTGAATGACGAACGAAAAGATTTGGTGTTTCAGCTGTGAACGATAGTCCAAGGTGAGAAAATTATATCGTCTCTAAATAATTATTTTTGTAAAATATAAGCAAACCAGAGATGACCAGACATCCACATCTTATCAATTTGTGTAGGACTCATTCATTCATAGAATAATAAACCGATCTGAGAGCCTATAAACTTGTTGATTAAATGTTAAGTACTCCGCTAATAGGAGAAAATTTATGATGCCGTAAAAGTATCATACTTGATTGTTATTTATTTTCCAAGGGAAGGTCTGGAGTCTGGATTCTGGAGACAAGACTAAATGTTACAACATTATAAGATTACCAACAAATCTAGATGAACACGGATTGTGATCGAAAGTTTAGGGTAATACTATCATCAGCTCGAAAAAAATGATAATGTAGATTATTATTGAATTCATCAAAAACTTTATCATTAACACTTTGATAGTCACAGCAAATTGTCTTCATTTACAAAAGTTGCCAGTGCTAAATCTGACACACACTCATTATGAACCGTCAACAAACTCCACGCACAAATCACCACATTACCTCCATTCTTATCAAGATTAAACAAACCATATTCTATAACAGATATCTCCAGTAGAGGCTCTGGGCATTCGTGAAGAGTTACCTCTTCGGCTGTCCGTTCTACCGGTCCATATGTCATTGGTAATCGCTAGAAGCGACTAGTGAACCGCCTACGGTGCTCGTGAAAGCGTTCGGCTTACAACTTGATTTGTGATTTCAAAGATTATTGCTTGTACAGTCCATTATTGAGTTTCTGTAATTTAGTTTTGAGGTTTCATTCCCTTGTAATGTTTGTAGATTGGACGTTGGCTCATGTTTAGAGGAAGACTAAGCACAAAGCTAGGAGATTAGTTTTGCTATTTTTTCTGGATTTTCAGTTTTGTTTTGTGTAATTTTGATACCGTCAAGGAAATTAATTGCTAAGCAAATTGACTACCAACTTGAAACTGTCTGTGTATTCAAATGACAACTGTCATTCTTTGACGGTTGTATGGAATGGCTGTAAAGGCTCCCGCAGACAGGCGCGACGCGACAGCGCTACACAAAGGCCCCGCTCGTCGCGCTACACGCGGTGCTTTTGTGTCGGGCGTCGCGTCGCGCCTGTGTGTACGAGCCTTAAGAGGGCCCTTCCCGGTCCGTCTATCGTCAACGCAAGCATGATTGAAAAGCTTGTTGTTTCATCCAACGCAATGTTTGAAAAAGAAGCAAGAGTGAGAACGCGATAACATCGAACGAAAATTGGCGCGCACAGATTTTACAAAACTTGTTCCAGGAGATACGTGGTTTTGAAAAAGCCTTAGAAGTTTTTGGAAAAAAATATTTGTCATTTAAAATCTCCATTACATGTACAAGGTTTCTATGAAGATGTTTTCTTTACTTTTACAATTTATGACTATATTATGAACGGCCAAAGTTCAGGTAAAATTTGTGCAAAAAAGCAGATTTTTGGAGGCTTATACTGAATTTGTTTCTCCAAATTTTGATTTGTTACTTGCATAGAAACCTAGATAAAGTGCAAAAGATACGTATTTGTTCAAAAAATTCAATGAAAGATGTGTTACAACGCCATAATCAGGTACGAACGTTTGTATGAAAAGTATGACGGGTTGGCCGCTCTTAAATTATAAATAATACCAGCCTATTAAGGTGAATCCTCAGTTGTAGCCCGCCTAATTGCAATTTTATTTGGTTTTTTTGCAAATTGCAGCTCTGTTTTACGTCGTTTGTTGATCAAAATGCGATTCGTGACTATCCCTTTGCAGGGTAAAAGGCCTCTTATACAGGGAAGGCACGAGCATTGATCACAACGTTTGCTCAAAACGGGTTGGCGATTTCAGACTTATATTGATTAACTACAAGTCCCGGTATCCTCACTATGTTTTCTTTCACCGATATCAGAAATGTCCAAGATAAAATCAGAAAATACATTTGAATTGAAAAAATCCACATTGGTACTTGCCTGGTTTTGAATATAACATTGGCATTAACCATTAAGCCATCACAATTCTACTCACTGTAATGGCTATAACACGACTAATTGACGTATGGTGTCAATTTGCTTAACAATTACTTTCCTTGATTGTACCTAACCGCGAAAATTGTGCAGTCATCTGACTTTTTTGCATCATCTAATTCTGGAAAGAACAAAATTTCACGCAAAATGTTCCTGTTCAATATAAAAGTCTTGTAAAACATGACATCAATGATTTATACTATTACATCAAATAAATAAAAATAAGTAATTTGTTTTAAAAACAGAATTTCCGTGAGCCCAAGTAGTTAATCAACCCAACGGACATAACCTTCAAAATAAAGAAAATATCAGACATTGTTATTCAAAACCGTTACCAGAAAAAGTTAAAAATACCATAGATCTTTTACTTTATACAGTAGTCAGTTCTCTTACATGTCGTAAACAAGAAAAAAATATGAGTTTATCATTGAGTTTACTTCTCATTTTACACCAGCTTCCTAACAATGAAGTACAGATATCCCAAGAAAAGTATGCGCTTCGGGAATGATCGTCTATCTTTGGAAATACGAACACGCGATGATGAGATCTAATATAGAGCTGTTGCAGACATGATACTACTTACTCTCTATTAATTACCTTGATTACAAAATGATAGACTAACAACGCAATGTAATTCCAAAAAAAAAACAAAGCGTTTGAATGAAATATGGCGATCTGTGACCGGAGTAGGTAGGTAACCCGACAGAGAGAAAACTTCCTACAAACTCGCAATAATTATTATAATGCATTACTCAAAAGCGCGGCAGTACAAAACATAGAAGCTTTGCCTCTGTTACTCTGTGGTGCAACGTTTGTGCTAATTTAGAAACACGAATATTACCGAAGTGCATACCTTTTTTGATTTACCTGTACGTTGACTTTTTCTTAACGTTTTTTTTTTACTGGCCGGTTTTACTTTTCTGTTTTCTTTTTTTTATCATACGTTTATGACAATTTTATTAAGTCTGGGGCGTTGCCTTTTACCTACGCTCATTCATTAAAATGGTACTTATGAACGGTTGAAATGCTCCACCACTTTTTACTTAGGTTTCTCATTTTATATGGTTTGTGAATGGGTATTCATGTATTAGAATCTTGTAATAGTAATGTTTTTAGGTGCGTTATTAAAAGTGTTATTACTTTTAGTGAGTCTCATAAGGCGAATTTAATGTGGCGTTATGATTGTTTTTTCGTAAAATAATTGATTAAAATTATAGTATTTTTTTCTCTTTACTTTAAAATGTTTTTCATTCATCAAATTAAAAAAAAACTGTAGAAATTTGAATTTAACATAATATGATTAGGTCCATACATTAGTTTATTTGGTTTATAAATTCATAATAAAAATAAGCATGCGTGTTAAATTCTAAATAAAATAAATCATTTTACACCAAAAACAACCCATCTGGCGTCACATCAACACACGCATCTCCTTATCGGTCCGATCGGTGTGCAGGCGCATCCCCACGAATTATTTCATTACGGGCGGCATCTGAACAATGGACACGTGACCGACATACCTACACCTGCGTCATCTGAGGATTCGGGGCCTTTAAAAGTTGGGTAGGTAGGTACTTATGTGTTTGTAGTGCAATGATGTGTAAGCGCATCTGTCATAACATCATGTAATGCAAAGGTTGCATTATTTTTTATATAGCCGTATAATCTAGGTAATTCAACGATCTTTTGGCGTTCGAATGAAGTTGACAGGGAGGCGCTGTTGGTAAACATTTTTCAAATTGTTTTGTGAAATGTATTAAAAAAACAAGATGGCGGCGTTAGTTCCGATTTTGGCCACATGCCAATAGATTCATGAACAGAAGGTACTTTTAAAATTACTCTACGTTCCTAGGTATAGTATTTTTATTTCGCGAAGTGACGCGCGCTTTGCTTGTGGTTACCAAGTGTACAAACACGGTGTGAATGTGTGTGTAAGCGCAGGAGGTTTCGGTACCGTCCGAGACAATGGCGAAGTCGGAAGAGTGTGTGTTATGTGCTGACGCTACTTGTCTCCACGTACACATTCACAGCGTGTTTGTAGACTTGGTTACCACAAGCAAAGCGCGCGTCACTTCGTGAGATAAAAATACTGTAATGTTAGTACAGACAGTGAAACCTAACATAATAAACAACATCATGGTTGTATTCCAGGAAGTGACAAGTAGAAATATATCGTTCACCCACAATTTCGCCAGTTATGTTTACGTACCATTTAATAGTGGATGCATGAATGTGATTATAAGGGTCCTCAAAAAGAAACTAATAAGTATGTGTTAGTAAGTACCTTTCGTCAGGGATTGTAAGTTGTGATTTTGTTCAGAGGATCTTACTTCTTATCTAGACATTTCGATTTTCCTCATTATTCCGTAAAAGCAGCTTCGAACACCTTCCACAAAAAGATAAAACAAAAACGCATTTATCTCTGTTACACCAACATCAGATTAACGTGGTTTTAGTATCATACTCATACCTAATTGTGATTCTACCCACACGGCCGCTCCTTCCCTCCAAGAATGCTTTAAAAATATAGCTGTAAGCCTTTTTTCGCACGGGAAATATTATCGTGTGCTTAAATAATTGTTGTAGGTACTTGTAATAAGATTGCAGAGTTGTGATGTCATTTTGTTTTTTGAAGACGTTTGGTTTAAAGTTGTTAGTGGCGCCATCTGTTGGTGAGTAGGTGGAAACCTCTGATAATAAAAGCAATGATTTTGTTTGAAAATGTATTGGTTTTATGCTGTTTCTAGATACAGAATTATACAAGATCAATTTATATACTGCAGGATAATAAGAAAATTCCTGAAAATGTATCTGTCCACCGGGTCCACCACACATTCACTGACCACACTGACTTATTAAAAAAAAACTCTTGAAAGTATTCCGTACTCTAAATTCTTGTAACTACACATAACATAACATCACGCCTGTATTCCGCGAAGGGTTAGGCAGAGTTGCACCTATAGTACCTACACCCACATTTCGCCAGATATGTTAAACATAACTGGCGAAATGTGGGTAACATGTAACTGGAGGCGAGCCCATTGCCATCAACCGGGCACAAATGTAAACTCCGGGCTGCTACTGAGAAATTTCAAATTTTAAAACCCAATAACACTTTGCCTGACCCGGGAATCGAACCCAGAAACTCAAGCTCAGCAGTAACGCTAGGGACCACTAGACCAACGAGGCAGTCGTAACTATTTGAAAATAATGTGAAATATTAGGTATACGTATACAGAACTAATTTGCTGAATAACTAGAAAATTTACGTGGGTTACTTAGGGATGAACTAATCAGTCAAGTTCCAGAAAAATTGCTCAATTAATTATTTTCTAACACCACACATGCTTCAAGCTCCAATTCCTATCCCTTATCTAATTAAAAAAGTTAAGCAATCCCCTCTCATTCTTCGTTATAATTCAGCCGTGTGGTACAAAGGATTCCTAGCTTTTCAATTAAGGCAAGCGGTTTCGTTAATCTCGGTTTAAATTTAACGCAAGTTTAAAGTTGTTACATACGCCACGCGCGGGCCACCCGACCAAAGGTATTGGGTGTTAAGAGCCGTTTGAAGTTACCCTTATTGGGCAGTTTGGCTCCTTGTGATGTGCTCGGTTTGCTTGCGTGAGTTTTGGTGGTAATTAAAATCAAGAAGCTGGCCATGAGTAAGAGATAAGAGGCTGTTGATCATTTAGACTTTAAATAACGCTGGTGGATTTACATACCTCACGAATACTATGTGGGTAAATATAACTGCTTTTGTCACTATAGGTACCATTTTTTTTTTGAGTCAATGTTTGTACTTAGCCTTACATCTTACCAGCAGTAAATTGCGCCTTCATTCACATAAAAAAAAAATCAGCAGCAGTCACAGAAGGCTTTAGTACCAGTGGCTCTGTGAGCTGTAGACCTCGCGAGTCTGTCTTTGTCTTAAAACTGAATGTTCACCGCGCACCTTAAAACAAAATCTTTAAAACAAAAAGTGCGCGCTAAGAGCGCGAAATGGCTGAAATATAATTTATTTTACTTTTTCAACCCCCATATACCCGCCATTTTGAAAAATTTCGAAATAATGAATCGACGAAATAGTTCTACATAATTATCGAACCTGGTCACAAAATTTCACGAGAATCGGTTGAGAAATGCGACCTGTAGAGGAGAACAGCCGGAAATCCGGACATACGAAAGCATTTTTGCCCAAGCTGAAACGGAAACGCTTCGCTCGCGCTTTGCGCTCGCTCTGTCAATAAAATAATCTTTCCTAAGTTCAATTCACAACACCCCATAATAAGGGACATATCTTCCAAATTGAATGAAGCCACTTGACACCTTACTCACCATAAGTAATCTTAAGTAATTTAGTCTAACATTCTTGAGAAACTACTCCACTCTGTTTCCATGCCTTTCAAAGCCAGCCGATTAATTCGGTTAAAATCTCACCTTGAACACTTAGGTGTAGTGAGCTGACAATAGTGTCAAACCACATGTGACATTTCACCTGATCTAGGGTTTAACAATATTGTCACTTTACCTAAGTTTTCACGGTAAGATTTTTACAGAATAGACCAGCCAAAACAGAGTTTACAGTGTTAATTTTAATCCATCAAACAACCCAGATGGAACACCTAACCCAAAACTGCGGACATCCTCACAATAAACATTACAACTACCTAGACTCACTTGCACCGCCAGACAATAAACACGTTTAGCGCTAAACGAGTTTTAAACATCATTCTGTCTCTGTCATCTTCAAACATTTGACAGATACAGAATTATGTTTTAAACTCGTTTAGCGGTAAACGTGTCAAGTGATTGGCGGTGCAAGTGGGCCTTAAGGTTCGTGCAACATGGACCAATAAACATAGGAATTCATGACTCATGCCGACGAAACACCGATTTTAATGCTTCGTGACGACCTGTGACAACCCATCTGTTTATTTGTTATTGAAATACGATTGTTTCGTGTTGCTGTCTGTTAGGTACAGGCAAACAATGCAATAGATGAAGTAGCGGTAGCGGTGAAGGTTTTTTCGGTAGGTGCACATGTGCGTGGCTGTTTTTTGTGCGTATATTGGTATTGTTATGAGGAGTTTTTCGATAGCGTGTAGGAAAATATACAGTTTTATCGTGTCAGTTGAAAATTTAGGCTAGATGTAGCGACAATCTTCGTAAAGTAGCCGGTAATGGGTGAATCTTAGTGGCCAAAGAACAAGCTCATTCGAATGAAGCCCTTGTCTAGCAGAGGACTGATAGGTGCTGATGACGAATACATAATCTCACGCCTTCGTCCCATGGGGGTAGGCAGAAACTACAAAACGCCACCTGCTACGATCCTTACATACTCATTTTGCCTCGTTTACGTTCATACATCTGGTCATACACGCACACCGGTTGCGAGTACTACGTACCTGAACTTTCTGAAGAACATCACCAATAAGGTCACTATATGTCCTCCTAGGGCGACCCCTCGCGGCCTCCCAGATAATGAGGTTCTTTTCATTAATTTCGAAATAAAGCTTAGAAATAAACCTAGCACCTTTCAAATCGAAGTATTCTATAACGTATTCATCACATACTTATCCAAAACGTAAAAGATATTCCGTTTGCGTTTCATGGCCAAATAAGTACCCAGCTAAAGAGACAATTATTTCCCCACACGATGATATATTCACATCCATAAGTAGAGAACTACCAGTAATTGATACATAAAGGCAAATTTAAAATATATTAATACTTTTAATCAGTTGATTAAGGTCAATTAAACTACGGTGCCACGCGCCCTATGTTAATAACTCCGGCCAGAGGAATATAAAATACTTAAAACATTTTTTTTCGACGAAATTGAGTAACTTATTAAGCCTGTTTTTACATAAAAGTAGTACATAGCACTTAATATTCGCGTCAGCAAGGCGGCACGTATTCGTGCGTCATGGGCTTAGGCCACGAAATTAGAAAATTTGGATGTGTTAAATTGTTGTAGGTAAGAAAACCTTACCTGCCATATTTATTTAACGAATTTTTCCTCATATAGTCTTTGTAATTAATTTAACTACAATGATTAACAGAATTTTCCCGCGTCTAAGTCCATAATATGATAGTTCTCCACGAAGTTACAGCTTTCAGGACGTCGGAATAAGTCAGAAGGTACAATTTATTACGAAAAAGTGGCTACTGCTACAAAAAATCTAATTAAATCGCTTATTTGTCTAATTTTGACCTTGAGTATTTTTTCCCAACTGCTCCAAAATGAGAGTGGTTCTAAATTCTTTATTCTAAATATGTTTCTCAGACTCAGCAATAATAAAGTATCTCCAAAATAAACTACCAAATTCTTTGTCACGATATATTGACGGTGAAGTATTGTAGCGGCATCTACAACGCCACATGCGAGCTACGCGTCAAGACTGACGTCACGCAAAATCCTGCATCGCGCAATCAGAGTTTACCGCGCAACTAGCATATATACAACATCCCAACATCAAACGTTGGGCAGTTGCCCACCAGACACAACACCCGTCTGGTCGGAGGATCCTCCCTTTTCTATAGAGAATGAGTGAACTTTACACCCTGTTCCTCATACCTCTAATCATCTAGTATCATTATCCAATAACTAACATTTTAGCGATTGCATATTCGTAGGAAAAATATGAAAGACCTCGTATTTGCAAAGACATAAGGTCTGAAATCATTATCACCATCATAAGCGTTTCCTACTATTTAAAAAAATATAAGTAACTTTTGATTCAAATGTTAAAAACTATAGAAAACAAAACGTTGTTTTTGCCTCCTGTGAAATCATGGTTTTGTAGTTATTAGATATTGATACATCGTCGATATGTTACTTTCAGTGCCATTTTTGGGTTCTAGCAGCACCTTTTTTTTTTTTTTTTTTTTGTGGTATGTCATCAAATGATCTCTCTCGCTCTGGGCGGAGCGGAAGGGCGTGTCAGACTCTTACTGACTAAAACCCACTCGTGTTCCTTCAGTTGCCTCTGCGCCAGGGCCACGGTAACTCTTTTGAACCCCCGTCAATGGTGCTGACATCTCTTTGAGGGCCTGGTCCTTATCGGACAGCGAGCTGCCCATTGCTCGCCGTCCAACCAACACATTATCCCACAGCCTACCTATCAACACCTATATTCCTACTCACCTACACCTCTAAACTCACGACCACATTACCTTCGTACCTCCTTGCGCCCAACATTATTCATGCGGCTCGCTATTTGTATTAGTTACAAATGAACGGTTCCCGAAATAATTTAAATGCTAATTCAATAATTAAGTCGATCCGCCCGTAACAGAGCGTGCTTCAAAATGGCTATTGATTCGACAATGCGTTGGTACCAACTATAGTTGGGTATAGTTGAGTATTGAGTATTTGCATATACACAATTGTTGATAGTCGGTATCATGCTAATAGGTAAAGTTATGTGGGAATTTTACGTGGATGACTATGGCTAAAGGTTTTAAGTCTTTTTGAATGGATATTGTGATTACACAATACCCATACACACATGGACAGGTCTACTCAATCTGTGTGGTTTTTCCTCAAAAGACCATTTCAGACACCAATCTACATAGTCTTCACATGATCTGACAAAGATTATGTCTGGACTTTAAAAGAGACTGTGACCTCTGAGTTTGTTTCGGCCTTTCTTCTCAGGTAGGCAGTTAAGAAACGCCGACCTCATCTAGTTTTTTAAATATGATTGACGTGTAAAAGTGTTTATACAAACCTATTTACAAAAATAAAATCATTTATCATTTATCAACATTTTGTGATGGCATAAAATGTGTAGAAGTCGATAACGTGGTTTATTGGTAAAAGGTGAGTTCGGGTACCTAGTATTTTTAAAATTTTCAGGTGTATTTTTTTTTATAGAATATCATCAAGCTTTTCTTCATAGGTAAAGGTAAACTGTATTCATGACAATGGGGGCTATCGTTTTTGTGCTCACCAGTTGGCGCCACTGTCG
This sequence comes from Dryobotodes eremita, assembly GCA_917490735.1. Lineage (NCBI taxonomy): Eukaryota > Metazoa > Arthropoda > Insecta > Lepidoptera > Noctuidae > Dryobotodes > Dryobotodes eremita. Next base: position 10,007,799 of record OU823261.1, read on the forward strand.
AGTAAGGTCCTGTTGCAGTACTTTTATTTGATGTTTCGGATATGTTTAAATACCCTTATATTCATAGTATGTTTATTTTATTACATTTTAAAACTTCAAATTAATATTTAGATCATAATATTCCTAAAATTGGCAAGCATGAAGCAGAACAATCTTATTCTTCCTTCAAGTGCTACCAGATTAGATCCTAACTGTTTACTTAAAGTCTTAAGTCATAATTAATCAAGAATGGCACAATCATTACAGCTATTATGAATCATCCGATAAAATCCGTGATAAAAAATCCCGCAAACTGTGAACGTTCAGTACATATTTTGACATCTAGAGACCTTACTCTACACTAGCGCCTCTAGCGGTGAACTAAAGCGCGATAGCCCTAATTTCTCTCGTAACAATATTGTCACCAATGCGATTGCCAAGTTGTTGTTGCAATTATTTTTTACATTTTCTTTGATGATGTGGTATTGTATTAGTCCCAAGTTTAGTAATGGACCTTTACCAATCAGACATACACATATGTTTTTACATACATACACAGATACATAAACTCACGCCTTCTTCCAATGAGGGTAGGCAGAAACTACAGGACGCCACCTGCTACGATCCTTACATACTCCTTTTGCCTCGTTTACTTTCATACATCTGCGGGGTAATTACGTAACTCACAAACAGTAGAAATAGGTTTCATTTTGACAGTTCAACAGCATTCATTGCGTTATTTACGTTGTTGAGCAGACAAATTTTTCGAACATATGAAGCAATGGATTAGCAATAGGACTCAGAATGATTCAGATTGTGATAGATAGTGTGTTACGTAATTAGGGTGCTGGTAATACAATGTACGTTTTAACATTTCTATCAAATCTACATTTCATCACCTTTTCTTAACTTTCTATATTTTTATCGTTTTTAATAAATCCAGGAACATTTATTGTTCAGTCATTCGCCTAAGTGTAGGCTTTCCTACAATGACATATAGTAGAGGTACCTATTTACTTTGTAGATAATCCAATTACATACACATTCTTCATCACCGATCCGACCCTTCAAACCCCCTAAAACAAAACACAACCGCATACCTCACAAGTACATTGCTGCTAACAACCCGTAAATAAATTAAGCCTAGTGCAGACGGAGTCGCGGGAGCAAATTAGTCGGCTCTTTGTGCAATCAAGCGGGCCCTTCGCGCCCTAATGAATATGAATACGGGTGAATACGCTCCGAACGGTGGAACCCGGCCGAGCACGTCGACGCAACTCATTATATTAGGGGTCTGTCACAACGTAGTGTAACGTTTACGATGTTTGCGAAACATCCCGGTCAGGGGCTCAGAATAGAATAGAATACTCTATAATATATACACCATAAAAATTACAGATATAAATGTAGACATTTTACACAGGGTGACACAACGGGCGGTCTTATCGCTCAGACGTTTCTTAGATAAATAAAAAAGCATAAAATTTATAATGGTCTATAAGTATGGGTTAACCCCCCATAAGTATATAGCTCAGGCTGTGATACAAAATCTGAATGATTTAAAGCTTTAAACATTTAAATTAAATAAAAAAAATACATTAATCTGCAATAGAAATACTGATATTTAAAAAAAAGTATTAATATGTGTTTCCGAACGCATACAAACCAAATCTCTTCAAAGTGAGAGTGAACAGGCTTCTTCTGGGTAAGCTCACTCCATCATCGAGTTTTTCTCTGTCATCTCTGACCTAGACTAGAGTCAAGAGCAATCCCATCTAAAATAAAAATTACAAAGTGAAGCTAGCCAGTAATTTGTAACATTGACAATGACATTAAAAAAAGACATATTTAAGGGCTCTTCAGTAATGGTAGGACTGCTCGTACAGTTCATCTATTTATGACCAAATGAAACCAGAGAATATATTATTGTATACCTTTTCGTTATAGTTCGTCGTCTTCGTTCCCCACTTTGCACTCATCGCGTTTTGGTAGGTTCGCGTCGGTGTAACAAGCGGCCATCTTACATTTATGAATACGCAAATTCAACTTCTGTTTCACAGTAGTACCGTGTCTGTTCATTTAGTGGCTATCTGGCGAATTTGTAATGGTCCTATTACTAACTCCGGATAAATGAATAATTTGTAGACTTTTGAGTGCGTTCCTGCAAAATCATTGTTTCAGGATTTGATGATTGCAATTCTAAAACCTGAAAAGAAAAGTAGTACGAATTAAAATATTTCACATATTTTGGATGTTGCTAAAGTCAATTAGAGATCACTGATTCTTGATAAGATGGTCAACAAACTGCAGTCCGACACAAGAGTACTGATTTTTAGCTACATACATGGTCATCAAACAACGAAAGAGAATACAGCTATTATAATTATTAGAACGTAGAAGAAATGTACTCTTTTTTTTTTTTAAAGATACTTCGCCCCGCACTAGGAATTTCTCCTGTATTGTGGGTGCTTTTACAGACATTCACAAACTCACATACACAAACAGCCAGACCCGGAACAACTACTTGTAGGTCATACAAATATTTGTTCCGTGCTGAAATCGAACCCGCGACACACAGCGCAGCAGTCAATCGCTTAACCACTGCGCCAACCGTCCGTCAAAAACAAGTAAAAATTACCAAGGAATTTTCTTCTAGTATGTAGCAAGGTGTAGATGCTACAGGTGACAACTTGTCAGTTTACGGCCAATACTGTGAACTTCAAACAAACCTGTAGCTTCAGACGGTTCAGAAATATCAGTCAAGGACTGAAAAATATATTAAGAAAGGGAGCTGCGTTATGGTGCATTTATTTTATTAAATTGGATCTTAAAGACTAACGAAACATGTTAAAAATACCGAGTAATTTGTATGTATATTTAACATAGAGTTGGTAGCCCGACGATGAAAAACAAAACAAAAAAACAGAATATTTCTCGAGAAATTACCGTTTTAAGACAATAAAAGTCATTAAGAACATTCGTGTTAACATTAAAAATGACAATAAACACTATAATGATGTAGAAATGTTAGAAAAACGAGAGGGCTGTGCGTGCTATACATTATTAAAAAAACAAAGAGAGAAAAATACGTTCATCTCATTCATTACTAAGAAAACACGCTGTTGCTTCGTATTGTACCGACAAAAGTCGAAAAATGGCGGAACCGAGTTCCCATGAAGTCTAAGATGATATTCATGATAGCTGAGTCGTAACAATTAAACGAAGAATTAGGGGTGACACACGAGAGTTTCTATTTTGCTCATTATATTTTATCAATTCATCGTTATTTTTCATTAAACCCTCAGTTTTTGAGAACCGTAATGCATGACTTCCGTGGTACAGCGCTACGAGGTTATTTTGGCGCGTAGCAAAAATCGTAAAATATCACCATCTTCTTTTTTGAATACATTTCAAGTGACAGTTTACAAAAAATGGCACAAATGTTTATATGTATACTGTCGTGCCAGTGACATGAAGAAGAAGATAACTCTCAATAAATGGAATTTTATTAATTAATTAATTCCATCACAATGCTTGGGAAATCAAACTAATTAATTAGCAAGCACAATACAATCTGACGTACACACGGCTACATTTCCAGTATAAACTAACTTCTTATTGTATGAAAAGCCTATACAATGCGAGGTCAGTTAGAACTGGAATTGTATAGCTTGATATGTCGCCGTGTGTACAAGTATGAAGCTTTTATCTTTGTATATATAATTATACTGTACGTGTGTATGTCACTGAACTCCTCCAAAACAGCTGGACCGATTTTTATGAAATTTTTAATGTGTGTTTGTGTGGGTCCCTGGATGGTTTAGATTCACAATTGGACCCGATAGGTGGCACTGCGATCGAGTTCTAGCAAACAGGACAACGTCTGTCCGGTTAGCTTACTTATACTATATAACTTATAAAATCAATGTTGTATAAATCAGCAAACGGTAGGTACTTAATTATTGTTTTCAATTCGATTTACGTTTAATACCTAAGTATCGTCTCCACGTTTAAACTAATATTATAAAGGCAAAAGGTTTGATTTTTAACATTGAAAATGTTTTGTCACTCAAAAAAAAAATATATATTTCACATAAACCAACATGGGCACTTATGAAACGTCAGAAGCTAGGTGCTCCCGGGAAGGGGTACCTTTTTCAGCGATAGTGTGACATGGCGATTATTTCCAAAGTATTTAGGGTAGTATTGATTTAGGGGTCAAAATCTGTGTATTGACAAGGGGGGTCAATATACAAAAAAAAAATTGGAGAAATTCGAAAATATTTTTTAAATTCGAAAAAGAACTGAAAAATGTGATAATTTTTTCCCGATTTTAGTCATGAAAACTAATTAATATTATTTAACACCTAGAGGTGTGATGTTATGCTACAGTTTAAATGCAATTAAAATTGAAATTGGTTATTATATAAGGATAGATAGTGTGCACATTATGTAGAGCGCGCCGACATTCAACGCCGCAGTTTGTAAGTATGCATGTGGACTCGATTTATTTATGTAGAAAATTAGTGTTTATAAATATATAATTATTTTTTAAATATAAATATTTTTTATTAGATATATCTTTTTAATTTTTTTAATTACAATTTATAAGATATTTGAGAACAAAAAAAATATATATAGGTGTATAAGGGTTAACTAAAATGTAAACTCGATTTATTTATGTCGAAAATGTTTAATTTAAATTAATATTTGGTCAGAAAAACAGAAAAAATTGTTAGGTCTATAACGCTTGCCATTAGACATGTTGCACATTTTATTTATTTGGGAAAGTAAACGGTTACACATTACAGTATTCCACAAAATTTGGGCAACAGAGTGAATAAATATAATCCATGACATTTTCCACGTATTATAGGTAAAGAAGTTATAAAACTAATGCGATTTGCGCTGACAATTTGATAGTTACAATAAAATTACATATGTTATTAATGATAAAACTAAACAGGCATGCAAAATAAAAATAACAAAACTCTAAATTTACCAATTGGAAAAGCGAAGATGTCAATATTTTGAAAGAGATTATTATATTGACCAGTAAGGCGACGTAGGGGTGCTCGTAAGCCTGAATTCGTACGACTAGAAGATACTGCAAATAGAGGTCGAGCGCGCATCTCACGGCGGCTTATGGTTGTTCTAGGTACTACGTAGCTAATCTTATTATTAATAATATCTATACAATCACTGGCGTTATTACATAGATCAAATATAAACATTGTCTCTAAAATAATACGTTTGGCCTTAAGATTATGTAGCTTATACCTATTCAGAAGATCACTATAAGATACGTAAGTGCGAAAACAACGGGAATGCATATTATCATAAACTTACTTTGAACTTTTTCAATTGTATCAGAGTATTTACTATAGAAGGGATTCCATACCGCAACAGCGTCCTCTAACTGGGCCCTGATTACGATTTGTAAAGGTATAGATATGTATATGGGCGGAGAAATTCTGTGGCTGATCTCATCACAAAACCGTCCATACGGAAGGCATAATTTATAATTTAACCAATATTAACGTCAAAGTGTAATTTATCATCCAATAGAACACTAAGATCGCACACTAGTGTTTTTCTAGTTAAGATTACATTATTAAAGATGCGTGATAGATATGTTTTTTTATTTTTAGTAAAACTTAAACAGCAACATTTAGATATGCTAAGTTGTAGTTTATTAATAGAACTGTATGTAGAGGACTTCCTGTAAGAGTAGACAATCGTGCAAATTTTTAACGGGCCTAAAAAAATTTAGATTGTCTGCGTATAGCAATAATACACATCAGCAATCTAACTGCGTAACACATTATCAATCAGAATCTGAATCATTTTGAAGGTAATTGCTAATTCATTGCTTCATATGTTCGAAAAATTTGTCTGCTCAGTAACGTAAATATCGGAATGAATGTTGTTGAACTGTCATAATGAAAGCGTTTGCTATTGATAGTGTATTACGCAATTACCCCGCTGTGTCGTATAAGCTGTTCGTGTTTCTGAGAAAAAATATAAAAATATGTATGTACCTAACTTATGTAAGTAGTGTTTTTTTATTTTGTTTAGTTCATTTTCAATGCACCTCGAAGGTCGTGTAATGCACTAGATCTGTAAATTTTTTGTATGCTTGTTTGTTACGCTTTCACGCTAAAACGGCTTAAGTACATATGCTTATACCCACAAAAGAGTATCAGAAGCTGTTTAAAGTCCATTTAAGTATTACCTCGAGGCAGAACCATTCGGATGAAAAAACTGAAAAGTTACCCCTGTTTTACCCCAAAAAAGTAAGTACCTAAAAAATTGTTTTCTTCGTTCACACAGCCCTACAAACTAGGAATGGTTTAAAACAAAAAAACGCCAGAATAACCGGTAGCGGGCGTGCCACTAATACTAAAGAGGTCGTTACAACAGTTCTCGGTTAAAGTTAAACAAAGGTTTACACGTTCCTTGTAAAATTAAGCCGATTTTTATCTATGCAGTAATAAGTCCGAGCTACGAGGAGCACGTGCACTAGTTTTAACGAAGGCTTTTTTGGGTTAGTGGAAGATGAGCGAGATAACGATCGGTTGAGGTGACGGTAGTTTAAAAGGCATGTGTTTTGATGAGTTGGCTCGTTAAAGTTACCTTATCTTTTACTTACTTTGTTATATTTACTGAAGATAAACTAAGCTTTATTCTATTGATTTAGTTTTTGAATTTCATAACAAATGCAACAAAGAGGCTGATCATTTCGCAACAAAAATAATGAAAGTGTTTTTTTTTTTATCGGGTATCTTTTACAATTATCCTGTAAAACAAAATTGGCTTGGATAGAGCCGACTGATGTCCGTGGATACCCTCTGTCTGGGGTAGCTGTACTAAACCACAGGATGGCCGTCCTTAACACATAAGGGAGGGCTTCAGGATCTGCGGCGGAACACATCACCCATTTTGTACCTTCGCACGAATACTACCTTAAACAAATAGGATTTTGGTACCTATGGCCTTAATTAAGAACTTAATACAAACTCAAAATTTTCTGAAGATTGGTAGGTATTTTTATGGCGTAAAGTCACCAACAGAGTTAAGTTAAATAGTTGAAGGTCGTCGGAAATAGTTGAAGTTTAGTAACAAACCGATGGATGTTTTCGAATGTAATTTAATTTGATAAATGTACTGTTTATTTTCTATTAATTAAATTAAATTTTATTCGAAAACATCTATCGGTTTCTTGCTATACTTCAACTATATCGACGACCATGGTTACTTATTACTTTTGGTTACTGCAAAAAAACTAAAAACTACTTGAATACTCTTTATGTACCGTCACTAAAAGTGATAAGTAACCAGGGTCGTCGATATAGTTGAAGTTTGGTAAGAAACCGATGAATATTTTCGAATAAAATAAAATAAAATTATTAGACAACAAACAGATAATTTATCAAATTAAATTTCATTCGAAAAAATCCATCAGTTTCTTACTAAACTTCAACTATATCCGACGGCCCTGGTTACTTACCTCTTTTGGTGACTGCACATATACATAATAAAGAGTATTCTATTCTATTCTAGGTACTTATAAATTTTTCTAAGAGCTTAAAACAGACTTTCCCAAAACCACTCCATATAAACTAGTCATTACCTTACAAGTAACAATAACAAAAAAAATAGTAGTTTCATAAACATTATTATATGAAGATGTTCGTTGCACCGTTTTATCTTAATTGCCGTGTGTGGGCAGACGCACACGGTTTCTTAGTAGCGAGTTCACCATGATCTTGTCTCTTCTACCCTACCCACCTCTTAAAATATTGTGTGCTTTGTATTTTTGTCTAGTTTTCTTCAAAAGGTCACACTTCCTGTGTCACTGTGTTTCCCTGATTTTTTTTTGAGATATCGTTCTTGTGCGGATTTCTGTGCATTCGAATATTACGTCAGAAATATCAAATTCTCATGAATCATCATACAAAAATGTAGAAAACAAACCTTTGAAATTGAACTGAAAATAACAATTAATTGTAACGATTGTAGATAGACCATAAATAAATAAATAAATCACTACTGAAAAGTTTCAGTTGTAGGAAAAAAAAAACCGGAATTTTCCAACAAGTGGTGTTGGAAATCTTAGCCTCTACTCTACTCACAAACTCAAATACACAATTTTTTCAGCTATATCGACTGTTTTACGATTCTACTTAGCAGTTACTACATCTTACATTGATAGACATTCTTCCCTTAATTATAAAACCGTGAGGAAAAATCACTTTATTCATTCCTACATATTTTGCCTTTATAGCAAAAATATAACAAACGAATACGACCAGAATCACTCAAAGTAGACGAGAGCCTGTCTATCGTTAACATTATCGGGCCTCGTACGTAGTATGTAGGTGCTATCAGATTCAACCTAAAATCCAACTGTAAGGAATTCCTATTGAAAACAACATTGGAAATGCGAGACTATGTAGAGCATTTGACCTAGCTGTTTTATTGTGTTTTGTGTAAACCACTTATGTACTTATGTATATACACATATAACCAGCCTATAACGTTCCTACTGCTGGGACACAGGCCTCCTCTCTGTGTGAGGGAGTGGGCCGTAATCTACCACGCGGGCCCAGTGCGGGTTGGTAGATGTCACATGTCTTCGAATTTTTGGTTCTAGGATATGGTGGTTGCCTCACAATGTTGTCCTTCACCGTTCTGAGGGTAGAACCAACACCACTTATATGTGCTCTTTATCAAACAATTTTAAAGTAATTCAGTTTAATACTGTGATCGTTTAGGTACTGATACTAAGGGGTAATTACTTAACATGCTAACAGTAGGAATGGGTTTCATTTTGACAGTTCAATAACATTCATTGCGTTATTTACGTTGTTGAGCAGACAAATTTTGCGACCATATGAAGCAATGGATTAGCAATAGGCTTCAAAATGATTCGGATTGTGATAGATAGTGTGTTACGTAATTAGGGTGCTGGCCCTTGCTTAATTGATAATTATAACAAAATACAGAATGGTGTGGACAAAGATGTATGAATACAGACTAGGTAAATTAGGTGTTTCACAGCGTAAACCTTTCGGTAAAATAGATATAAACTGTGGAGGAGCAGTGGTGGCCCCGTGGTATTGGCCCCGACTTACGAGTTGTAGGTCGTGGGTTCAAACCCAGACAGGCGCGTTATTTCGAGTAAATAATTTCATCACCACTGCTCTCAAAACGGTGAAGGAAAACATCGTGAGAAAACCGGCGTGTCCTAGAACTAAAAATTCGAAGACATGTGACAACTAACAACCCGTATTGGGCCCGCGTGGTGGATTATGAGGCCTGTGTCCCAGCAGTGGGAACATTCTAGGCTGATTAGGGAGGTATAAACTGTATGGCCATAGTTTTACAGAGATATACGCATTAGGACATTAAAGCTCCTGAAGAACCGAAAGGCATTAACGAAAAAATACATTTAAAAATGTATAGTTCGGTAAAAACATATCCACATCATTTAATGAGATTATGTACGGTATGACATTGACAAAAAATACTAAATAATAACAATCCAATTCACAATTACCTAATTTTCACCTCCCCACTTAACCCTTAAAAGCTGACGGCGGTCTCGAAGCGGTATAGAGTGAAACTTATTATAAGAATTGCAAATTCTTTTCCTATATGATGTCGGGTGCGACTCGATAGCCGACGGGACCCAAATGTTTTTAAGAATATTGCAAATGTCTCGCGAACCGCTGACTGGGGACGATCGATGTTAAAGGATTGCCTACGCTTTTAGATCGTGAGGGGCGTGGTGGATTCAATCTTCAATTTATTTGTTTTGGTATAATGTATTGTGGGTAAAGGGCAAGTGTCAAGTGATCGCCACGTGGAAGATTGGACGTAATGGGGTCGTTAGGAACTTGCATGATTGGTGAAGGTGAGAGTACCTATTACTACCTTATTGTCCACGATATGGTTTGGGATCATCTTTGGTATTTTACTGAAACGTTACCTTGTAATTTAAAGCGTTTAAAGTAATTTAATTTAGGAAGATGTTGCGAGGAAGGTATAAAATAAAACATGTGAACACTTTTAAGAGGGCAATGAAAAAAATTGTTCAATCAAATGATAGCAATAATCATGAAAAAAGCTGCTCAAAGAATGCCCAAAAGTCGGTCTAATACCACAAATTACATCACCCCAATCATCAAATTAACAAATTCTTAAATCACAATAAAATCAACCCCATTGTCGGGATCAAAGACAACGAAACTTTGTATTACCATTGTTACGGAACGGCTGCCATCCCGAATTCTATCACAATCGTAATTAATATAGCTCGAGTCGGAAATATCTCTCCATCAAACTCAAAGGATCCACAAAGGAAATCAGAAAGTACAAAAGTACCGTACTGGAAATTAAACTGCGCAAATTCAACCCCACTCCTGCATACCGGGGATATTTGGTACAAGTGGCAAAATTACGCCCTACCCTTGCCTTTTAACCCTTCTTGTCATTTGCGAAGAACAAATTAATCATCATCATTTATATGCAGCACCAGTAGCCAGATTTGTTTCTCCGATTATGTCACCCCCGCTTGTTAGTATAGGGGCGGGTTGGAACAGATTTTAGAGGACGTGTTTTAGTATTTTACGAGTCTTAATCATTGTTGGGTATTAAGTTCTTATGGTAGGGTTGTGAGTTCTGCTTCTGATTTATGATGATACTTTTGGTAATTACTACTAGGTCATTAAACGTTTTTGTTATTAAAACTATCGTGATATTGAATTAAATTAACATATTGGCTGTAATTGTTGCTGCATAATTTTGGGTCGAATTGAGTATTTTATTATGAGCGTTTTTTGTTTTGCGTGACTGTTCATACACTCCTCTTAACAAAGGCTTCTTCCCAAAAATACGCCTATTGATTTCAGTGACTGAGTTGATTGATTAATGCGTTACAATTTTTACGAATTTCATAATAAACCTTTTTTAAACAAAACAAAGCGTAACAACATTGGACTAAAAATAATTCTTGGTACGATTCATTATTTCAAACAAATCTCCACGCCATTCTGTCCTAGCCCGTGTCAAACATGCCCAGAGGTCGTCGTTGAGTGGGCAGCGTCAATTATTACGTTCATTTGGATTTAGCACAGCGGGCATTTTCGACCCACTCCCGCAGGGAAAGGGTTGGGGCGCGTGACGAATGTCCACTCGCAATATATTTGTTAGTTGTGTAATGAATTTGTTTTAAATATCATTAGTACAGTTGTATTGTGTAAATATGTTAATATTATCGATACTAACAACGTTTTTGAAAAATATTGATACCCAATTTTTTTTTTCATATTTTTCTTTACTGCTTATGTTTTTTAGAAAAAGTGAAAATAAATGACTATTCTGGATATCTATGTATGTGCTTTCACGAATACGATAGCGGTTTTGCATGATTGAAGTGGTATACGCTATTGCTTAAGGTGCTGTTGACATCTGTTGGCCTTGCGACCAAGAAATGTCAGCAACATATTGTGAAAATCGAGGTGGTTCTTTTTTTTCGAAAATGGAACGGTTTTGTCGCACATGCGATTATGCCGCCCTGCACGCGTAGCATGACCATTATAGAAACGGGTTTTGTCGACGGTAGAATAGACAAAAATGACGTTCCGTGAAGACAGTACGACGGCAGCAAAGTAGAAAGAGTCAAGTGCACTTTTTACGAAATTCAGTAGTTTATTCACGTTTTTCTTTTATTTTGCTTATATCTCGAAAATGGTGTGTCCTATCGCAAAAATAATGAAAATTTCGACCCCCTATATGAAGCCCTTAAACCCCTAAAACTCTGAAACCCCTAAAACTAAACAAGTAGGTAATACTTTTTCACATTTTCCATACAAAAAGTTAAAAATTCCATTTTTCTATTCCATTTTTATACTTTGCGGCCGTTGAGTAAAAAGTTTTCTACTGTATTTAGCATGGCGATTACAAAATCAAATTGTCTTCACTAGCTTAGACAACTGACAGTTGTCAGTGTGATTTTGACGTTTGGGATAGAAAACTTTCTTCTGAAATAGTCTACAATATAAAAAGACCTAGACAACGATCGGTAAAACGAAAGACAATATGACGGATTTTAGAAGGATTTTTACGGTGCGATGTCAAAAATAGAGAAATGAAATGTCACTTTGTATAGAAATAGCTATGTCTTGGTCTTCCAAGAAACAGAAAGCGTCATGCTACGCCTGCAGGTTAGCTTAACAACATCACAATAAATGTATGTGGATAACCACATACATTTATTGCATTTAGTTATTGAAGCCAAGCTTATGCTTGGCTTCAATAATAACAAAAAGTCAAATGAAAGACGAAATTTAATGCTGAAATGAATGCCCTAGAAGTTGATCGAAAGAAGAAAATCAGAAATAAACACAAAAATAACACCACACAAACCCTTTGCATACAAAACAGTTATGAAATCTCAGTCAACACTTTAGACAAACTTCCTTTCAAAGGTTGAAGTTTTAATTCACGAACAGCTCAGCTACCAAATGACGAAGTTTCTTTTATGTATAAATAGCGAAAGTTTTCATCGGTTCATTAGTTCTTCCCCTCTGAAGTAAAGTAAAGAGTCACTCGAAGAAGATTCTGGAAGATTGCTATGTTTGCACTGTTTCTAATATCGATGGATTAACGACACCCTGTATAAATTAGAGAGGAAATGAAAATGTTGAAAACTTTATGACGTCACTGATGAAAATGTTCAGAGAAATGTCGCGGGTCTGTTTACGGTACAGTGGAAGTCTGAGGGAAAGGATTCTTGTTGTTAATTAATGGATAAAGTTGGTGCGTAGGTGCGTATTAAACTATTTGAAATATGTTGTAATATTGTAGTTTATTTTTGTTATTTTGTTTGTTATTTTTTCGGAAAGTGGAACACTTCGACCATGCTCTATCCTGTGATTCTGATTGGATTGTAAAACCATAAGGTAAACCAGTTAACCATTCTTTTTGTGATTCTTTGAAAATATGCATGTACTTAATGAGAAATTGATCTAAGATCTCTGTCGGGAATTTACAAAACGATTTCGGATATAACAGTGTTTGTTAATATAAAATTTATTACCGAAAGCAAAAATTATTCGTTCCTATTGTTCCTCACTAAAGACATCTGACCCGAACAATACCTTCATAATTTACTTTTCGATGCATCCCTGTTCTATACGGCAGATAAAGTCGTGATAACAAATGGTAACTAAAATAATAAAATAAAGCCGCGGCTGTGTGCACCAAGCGACATATTTCATTAATAAAGCCAAAACAAATAACAAAACATCATACGGACTCACTTCGCAGTGTCCATACGTTACTGAGATAAAACAAAAGATTCGAGACCCGTTGAATTTATGCGTTATCGAACTCTGTTTGATGCTGGGGTCCGAACAATGGGCGATCGTGGCGCCCCATGCGGCGAGGGGTGGCACTACGGGACAGTGGCCGCGCTGCCACCTAGCGGCATCTATTATTGAGTAGTGAGAACTATCGTCTATTGTTAGCAAACGTAAGCTCAGGGTGAGAAAGGTTACCTGCAAATAAATGGAGGTATTTTATCGTTTTCTTAAGATGACATAAAGATTTAGATATATAAGCGCAAATAGTGTCCAACCGGCTATAATGCGGAACAATTTATGATAGATAAATAGTATTATTGACATTTCAAGACTGTAAAGACAGTATTGCATGGCACAATGTGAAAAGTTTAATTTGGAACAAAAAGTTAAACAAGAAGAATAAATTCAATGGAAAAGCGAAGAATTTTGCCAAAAATATTCATAAGCTGTCATCAGACGACTGGACCTACGCCAGATGCGGCCAACCGACGACAAAATATTTCGCTGCAAAATACTTACTCAAGCAAATCACCCCTCCGCTCTTTAAAATCACTCCGGAGAAATTGAACGGCAATTCATAAGAAGTTTAATTTATGATTGACGTTCTATGTGGCCAATTTATTGAATTGGAGGCTGTTTTGGAATGTAACAAAGTAATAACAAAAACTGTAATTTTGAAAGATTTTTTTTACCCAAATGAGGTTTTGCCACAAAACCATAATTTGCATATTTGCACAATAAAAACAATTTTAATGTTATTAACATCCAATTACAATAAAATGTGCATCAAATCTTCTTTATTGCTGCATAAGAAATAGTGCTCACTTCCGCATATTTTCCTAAACGCGCCATTACTTTAAGTCACTGGCTGGTTGTGCGGTTATTTATGCCTCGCATTAAAAACAAAATGATATGCCTTTGCCGCTGAAAATCTAAAAAGAATAAGCAATAAAACGATAAAACCCAAATCTGATACATGCTAGGGCCCAGTCTCCCGCAGGGCGTAAGAAAGAGACGGAATTATACATCGTCGAAATGAATTCGATGCTACTGTTTCATCTCTCACCTCTATCGGTTGGCGATCTCTGAACTGTCCTAACTCATGCGTACAATGAACGCGACTTTCAACCTTAACGTCACTGAATAGAGCACCACTATCGAATGCAGATTACAACAAATGGATTTGAGATTAATATAGTACGAGTGCCACCCCCGTCTCATACCACCCCATTCGGCGTTCAGCATTCAAATAGGAATCGAATGGATGACCAAAACATAATATCGTTGGAAGATTCAACCGCCATAAATCAAATGAGAAATAATCTGTTTCGGAACGAGATAGTCGCCGATGGCGTGCCACCATAAAAACGCAAAACGTTTTGTCTGATTGAAATCGTTACGGCGGCTTTTTTCGTGGTGCTATTTCCTTTTTATTTTCCTTGATGTATAATCAATGTGTTAACGGATGGCCGCCAACTGAGGGCTTGGAGAGTAGATTTGCTACACAAAAGATTCTGATATTGAGTTTGAAAGTAGTTTCTCTTTTCGTTCTTATATGTTAATGGCACTTTCGGTGGCGCTCGGTAATGGTTTGTGCGAATAAATGTCGCACTTTAGTCCCGGACACATGGGACGCTTTACACATTGCTGTTGTTTATGACACACGTGTGCGTTTTAATGTTTAATAATTTCATAAATAACGTCGATTTTAGAGTTTTTTAGTGTAAAAAGTAAGGTATTTGGACCATCCAATCGCGGAGGTTTGGCAGCGATGTGCTTATTTTGTCGACATTATAGATTAGTTTACCATTTTATACATTTCTCTGTCATGGTCGTCGTAAAAGTTACTAAAAGACTATCAACAATAAACGCTGTGATACCCATGAAGTCATGCTGCGACCACCTCTGCGTCTTCTTAATGTTGTAGTCGAATTAGAAATATTGGTAGTTGTTATTGTTAAAAGATATTGACATAAACAGTCCGATAATTACAAAAATAATGATCGTCAAAGACAATAAATTGTTGATCAATAAAACTTTTCCATCCGATAGAAATCTCAACATTCTCAAAGAACTTACCTAAGAAGCTTTGTAAGCCTTAAACCTATTTATAAGGACGACATTCACATACAAAAAGATTATTTTTACTAAGGTTTAAGGTAAAAAAATCATAAAACGTGTTCGATAAAACCTAATAACTTGAACACAAGTAAGTACTTACGTAGGTACATATCAAATTTCATATTTTTAATACATCCGATCCTAAGTTATGTTACCAGAGTTGCCAGTCCAGAAAATCGTAAGGCTACAAAACAAATTTCATTAAGTTAAACGATACGCGTCAAATTATAATCTAAAATGTACGATAAAATACTTAGCAGATTGCGCCACATGTGGTCAACCTGTCTCATAACCACGGCACATGCCATGCTTACCTTCCACAATTATTACGGCGTAAACATAAAAAACACTTTAAAGAATTTCACTCGACAACACTCAAATCTCAACCCAAAAACGTAACTCCTACAGTTCGAATTTCAATGGGTTTACATTCCTTGGTTCCGACCATCTGTTCCGGATGATAACTATCAAAAAATTAACAATTTGTTTAATGTAAATGAAGCGAGGTCAAACTGTCGATAAATTATTAGGACGCACACCGATTCCTTTAGACTTTTATGCTTACCGAATGTCACCTTTCCTGCTCAGTATTTGCTTATCGGTACAATCGGGGAACGAAATTTAATAGCAGCGCTTTTTTAACTTTATTTTAATTTGTGATCATTTCAAACAGCTGCTGATTTGTATTTTTAAGAGTAAAAGTAACGTTTTAATGTTTATCAGTATGCAAAAAATAAGCTCATTAAATTAGTGAGTACTTTAGAGGAAGTGTGAGAAAGAAGTGTGTGTCTTTCTTCAGATGAGCATGTGAATAGCAGTTTAAAAAATTGAGAATATTATTGAAAAGATGGGTTATGATATTATCATATTTACGACACCATAAAGATAAATAAAATGTATTCAATTATAAATAGAATTATGATTTACATTATTTACAATCGAGGAAACATTTAATACTAACTGTAATGTAGACCTGCCTGATCTAGGTTTATAAAAACCTGTGTTTCAGGCCATCAATTTACATCAACATTTAAAAATAAGACAGCAATAGACGTATTAATTAGAATCTAAATTAAAAAGAAGATATAATATTATCAATGACTTAAAGAGTAACTGTTTGATTATATTATTATAAAACTAGATTATGTAAGATATATTATCATTAATTATTCGTTAGTAGCAGTAAAAAAAGTAATCTGCTAAATAGTAAACACAAACTTTACGCAATACCCGAGGCTTAAACTTATTACTTTATTTTTTATTTTATTTTATTTTTGCATGTTTACGATCTTTATTTTAGCTAAACTGTACTCATGTCATAGTTAAGTCTGGAAAAAAATGTCTTATTTTAGACTGGCGTTGATAGCTGCGACACAGTTTTTAACTTTTTGTAGTTATTCTCATTGTGATACTTATATAAATTTGTTTTTGTTCCAAATAAAAAACTTTTACTTTTTTTTTTACTCCAACACAAATACAGATAATTTTTGTTGGCTAAACTCATTTAAACAAGCTGTAAAAAATACTTAATTTTCTAATTTATTGCACCAAGTTTGTTAGTAAAATTTGTGGATTGCGTTCGTGATCACTCTTCATTTAGGTGTCATTAACAAAATGATATATTACGGCAAATAAAAAAAGGCAAATTAACCAACATTGAGCTCCAAATAGACAATCGCATGTTGACAAGTAATTATCAAAACGGTTTTCTTCCAAACTTTTTTTACAGTTTCGTGACTGCTTAAGTAATAAATCTTTGACTAATGAGATATTTATGCGAGCCGAGTCTTCCTGTCTACTATTAATCCTTCGCTTGTAATAAAAAACTGTGCAGTTTCATCAATATCGGTTCTGTTAGGCACTGCCGAGTAGATGACAAATTGTTTTAATAAAGTATAAGACTTTTATTTTTGAGACTAACAAAAGGCTCTGACTGTACCTTGACTAAATAATTTTTACTTCATTGAGTAAAGTAAAAAAGAAAAAGGTTTAACAAATGAGATTTTTCATATTTTAAGAGTTCTGAACTTACTGTAATAAATATAAAGAAATGTGTCAAGTTTTATAATGAGACTGTGCAATAAGTATAATATTAAAAAGCTAATATTTTTAAAAAAACAGTTAGTGAAAGTGTCAAATGAATTTCAACGTTATTTTAAATTAAAACCACATAAAACCTAAGCTTTAATCTTATTCTAAATTATCATATTAATTATTAACATGATTGCCTTGAAAATTAAATGTGATATTAGTATAAAATTACATTACATTGTTTATTGAAAGTAGCTTTAAAAAATAATCATCACGCTTTTTTTAACACGCTATTTTTATGTTACGTTATTTAAGACCTTAAAGTGATAACTATTCATTGACTTTAAACGGTACTTAATGGTTAACAAGTAGGTTTAAAATGATAGTTAATGTAACGTGAGGGTGCATTTAATTAACATTAAACATAGGCAGTTAATTGGCGTGTAATTACCATTTAGTTAACTATAACTCAGATAGATAAGCATCGGAATAGATAAGTTTCATCACTGTTGTTAAAAGCATGATTCATTTACATCGGCTTTTTACTGTTTTTTATTGCTTTAATTGAATGGTGATTGTAGGGTATCATTAAACTTCTTTGTTTTATTTTTAAAATGTGTTGGATTGTAAGTGCGTATGTTGTGCTATCGTATCTAATCATGCATTAACTTATAGTTTTTTGTATATTTCTAATTTGTATGTGAAAATAAACTACATACAGAATTAATTTACTTAAAATAATATAATGAACAGACAAACGTAATGTTCATTTCTTGATAGGTACATAAACTTCTAATAATTTTAAAGATTTTGTTCCTACCAGTCTTCTCAAGTCTTCAGGAAACTACTGTATATTTCAAGTTTAAGTAAGATTGTGGATGGGTATACGAGAACGAGAAGACAAAATAAACGATGGATGGACTGTGTGAAAGATGATTATGGCCATGGTCTATAAAATCAAGGTCTGGCACTCCGAGAGTGACACAAGCTTACGTCACTATCCAGTTGCCACTTTATTGCAACAAAACAAGAAGTATGGAAACATTTTCATTCACCGTTCTGTTAAAAAATATATACCAATTATCGTTTTGTTTTTCTAATCGAATGAAACAATTCAATTTAAACTTATACCGACGTAATTGTTAGTTAAAACCTCATTGATTTATCGGATTCGCACAGGTAATAAAGGCGGTTGGGGAGTTATTATGACACACTACTGGTAACACAGCAGTGATGACGTAGGCTTGTGTCACCCACGTGACCACTGTATCTCGGAATGCTATACCTGGCAAAGTATATTATTATACCATGATTATGGCTAGAAAGGGAGTGACTACCGAGAGACGACGAATAAAGAAGTATGGAAGAAAAATATATGTTGCATCGACCACAAATAAATTGACATAAGGGTAGGAGCAGGATCACTGCACAGTCGCCAGCATATCAAGTTACCACATATTGTCAGATTTTCTCATTCGATTTTGAACTTAACCGCCAAACTTTTTAAGGTTTAAAATCGTTTGGAGTTTGACAGTTTCGTGTAGCTTGACCTGTTGGCGACTGTACATTTCAAGCTAAAGAAGTGTGACTAGGCCTAATCTACACTCAGATTTTTTATTTTCTAGACCAAACGGACAGTTGCGATCGACCTTTTACATCAGTCAAGTTCCTGTTGACCACTACATACATTTGCACATTCTTTACTAAACATATTCTACACATTCGCAGTTTTTTCATCTTTGAACTCAAAACGTATCGCTTAGAGTTATTCGATTGCATTTGTCGCAATTGTATAACTCTAAGCGATACGTTTTGAGTTCAAAGATGGAAAAACTGCGAATGTGTAGAAGAATATATTTAGTGAAGAATGTGCGAATGTATGTAGTGGTCAACAGGAACTTGACTGATGTAAAAGGTCGATCGCAACTGTACTTTTGGTTTAGAAAATAAAAAAATCTGAGTTAAATACTGTATTTAATTGGTTTCAGTTTAAGATAAGCTTGTCGGAATCTCGTAGAAGCTCGTAGCAATGGACAACTTTGTAAAATTTTTTACGTTTTGAATACGAGGCTTTTGGCTACTTTTTATTATTGTATGTAAGCTGTAAACATTTTTGTAATGTGCGTCTTGTTTGTGCCGAGTAAACAACTTTTCTTTCTTTTTTTTCTTTTTTTAGATTCCTATCTAAAAAAAGAAAAAAAAGAAAGAAAAGTAAGTTTCCTTATTTCTATGACTCCTGTCATAGAAATAAGGAAACTTACTTTTTTTGACTTCTACCGTTATAGTAAACCAAGCCGCACTACAGTGGGCACGCGCGAGGCGTGGTAGATTAAAGCCCACTTCCTTTTACTGAGACGGAAGTCTGAGTCCCAGCAGTGGAAACATTTATTAGGTACATTAGGACAGAAACACTGATAGCTCACCTGATATAAAGTGATTTGGGTGTATCCCTGCAACAAAAGGGTATGAATTAATGCGATATTTTAAAAACTATTATCTCGCGCCTTATATGTTGGAGGGGACAGCGACTGCTGAACGTCAGGTCCTGGGTTCGAATCCCAGGTCGGGCAAAGTGTAGCAGCCTGGAGTCTGTGCTCGGTTGATGGCAATAAGCTAGACATATGGGACATCTACATAACTGGCGAATCGTTGTTGTGCTTTAGGCACATCTGCTTAACCCTTCTTGGAAAACTAGGCGTGATTTTTGTCACAGTATTACACTATGGTTATGTTATGTTCTCGGTGCCTTTGATACTATAAACTTCAAGCCTATTTACCTACTAGTGGCTCTGTGAGCTGTACACCTCGCGAGCCTGTCCTTGCATAACTTAAAACTGAATAAATATTCAACGCGCACCTTAAAACAAAAAGAGTGCGAAATGGCTGAAATATGTTTTATTTTACGTTTTCTACTCCCTATCTCGGCCATTTTGAAATATTTCGGAAAACTGAATCTATAAGAATATTCCATATAATTATCGAACTTGCTCACAAAATTCACGAGAATCGGTTGAGAAATGCGACCTGTAGAGAAGAACAGCCGAACATCCGGACATACGAAAGCATTTTTGCCCAAGCTGAAACAGAGATGCATCGCTCGCGCTCCACGCTCGCTCGGTCAACAAAAATAACATAAACAACAAAAAAAACTGTTACACAAAACAGATTCCCATAATATATTTTAATCACAAAACGGTTTATTATTTAAGGCCGCCCAATCCACATTCCCGTACATGGGTACGGAATATCATAATCAACAAAATAAACTGTTACATAAAACAGATTCCCATAACATACTTTAATCACAAAACAGTTTATTATCAAAGGCCGCGCAATCGACATTCTCGTACTCATTGGAGCAAACTTCCTCAAATTAACATAAGCGTTTAACATGAACAAATAGATGTAGCGATAGGCACGATAGCCACGTAATGTAGGCTATTCATTACTGTAATTAACACTTCGGTCTATAAATTAAGAGTGTAGTCAGCCATGACAGGCGCGCCTTGTACGATGTGCATTTTTTTGTTATCACGAAGGATTTTGGAAATGTCCTTTTCATAATATAGTGGTCTAATTTTTGAGTGTTTATTGCCTTTCGATGGGTTTGTAATCTATACACTAATAATAAAACTGAAGAGTTTATTTGTTTGTTTGAACGCGTTAATCTCTGGAATTACCAGTCTGATTTGAAAAAATATTATTGCACTTGATAGCCCAATTCTTGAGGAAGGCTATAGGCTACTTAACATCACGCTAAGACCCTTAGGAGCCGAGCAAAAAGAAAAAGTTAGAACGAACGCTAAGTGAAAACGAAGTAATAGCATGGTCAGGAGATGCGATGCGACAGGGTGGATCGGGGGATTAAGAAATTTCACAGGGACGAAGCAGCAGGCAGAAGCTAGTAATACGTTATATCAATCGTTTGACTCATCTGTTTCGTTATTCTTTTATCCTGTACCTACATTGTGTGATTCGATAGTGTGATTAATTTGTTCATAAATTATAATTTGATTTGAACTGCAAACGGTTTTTCTATTACGCAATAACAGTTCTCATAGTACGCCCACAGTAGTTAAAATATGGCTGATGATAACGAGAGAGACGTACCTTCTCCGTCATATACCTATTTACTTCATATTTCGTTCTTTTTTCTCTAGGGTATCGCGCAGGTCGACCTGGTGGTCGACTGCTTCACCAGACTATCCTGTGAATGCCTTTAAATCAAACTTCCAGCCAGGGCAAAAAACTTCCTACTTGATAAATGATTTTTATTTCTGCAAATTGGTTCAAGAAACACTTGTACACGTCAAAATTAAATTATGTTTTTAAAACTAGATGAGTTCGGTGTTTCTTATTTGACTACTCTGAGCAGTAATACCGAACCAAAACTCAAAGGTCACAGTCTCTTTTAAAGTCTAGACATAATCTTGGTCAGGCCATATGAGGACCATGCAAGTTAATGTCTGAAATGGTCTTTTGAGTGAAAAACCATACAGATTTGTGTGGAACTGTCCAGTCAGTGCACGCATTTGTCAGTAATCGTGTAGCTCAACTCAAAGGTTAAGGAGCTCAACGACTCGACGCACCGCATAAAGTATCCAAACTGCCAGATTATCAACAAAATAACTGAGAAAAAATAATACCCACATCGTACTCACTTTCACAATAATTCAAATAATAATATTGTACTTCACAAAGTAAACACTCCATGTCATTGTGTATAAAATAATCATCAAATGTCAAAGAGAACCTATACAAAAAAAAAAGTTTGCGTAAATAAACAACATTCTGTAGTTAAGTAAAAATTGGAGCAGGTCAATCCCAAGCCTTTTTGTTCTCAATATAATCTTTAACAGTATAAAAGGCTTTCTGGCACAACTTACGTTTAATGAATGATTTGAATTTATGAAGGCTTCGTTCTTGAACGTGGGTTGGAAGTATTGTAATCGAAAGATTTTCCTTATATCTATTTTTCATTGGTCCATAATTTCCTTGTATTCATTCTACCAATTATATAATCCAAATAATGTAGTCTCTGGGGGTCTACTCTCTATTCATGAAATCCGTAGTTTCGACCGACGTTACGGGTGTTTCTTACTCCGTATCACCTAAGGATATGAGATTAGTTTGGGGCCCGACCTAAGAATGAATGACACCACGATGTGACAGTTGTCCCCCCCGCTGCCGATGAGTTTTTACGTATCGGAAAAAGATAATTAATCGGGTGTTGCGTTCACTCTCAAGTTGTGAACTACTTTCGGACGGGACCGTATCTTCGTTGACGGAGTCAGTGAAGGGGCACCCTGCTTTTTTACTAACTAACGAGCAAAATTCTCCTTTTGGCGTCTCTCAAATTGGTGAAGGAAAATAAGTAGCTTTACACGTCTTGTTTATTTCTCACGAGATGAAACTGTTCAGTGATACTCGCAATCTTAGTCCATCCCTTGATGTTCCATATCCAGAGATTTTTTTCTAAGTCCTGCACCAATAAAACTCTTAGTTGGTGATGGTCACAGGAAAAAAGTCGACTTACTATGTCATTATGGGCTGTATTTACCATGACCTACTATGTCCACTGCTCATAAATAAAGTTAATTATAAAACATGATCCAATTGCTAATTCAATTATTAACAAGCTTAAATGACAACACTTAGCTGCTGATAACAGTTTAAAAAAAACTACCTTTTGTTAAGTACGGCTACTCATCAAACAGTAGTCACCTCCACCAATAATTATTCCCGCAGAAAAGACAATGTCAATTTATAAAACAGCTGACATACGGTAATCTAAAAAAGAAAGTAAGCAACTAAGTATAAGAATTAACTTCATAAAATTCCAAAAAAAAAAGGTAAATTTATTCAATGTTGACAGGAAGCTATAAAATAGCTTTTCGACTTGACCACATGGCTCGGATGGCGGCCATTGCTGACATTTTTGCCGCTAGTCAGATAATTAATTAACATAGTAAATATTTTGGACGCTTCAGTTATCGATAAATAATGCCTTAAGCATACTATGATGATTAGATACGAGAATTAGTTCGAACGAAATATTTTAATAAAATTATTACATGAGGAATATTTCGTCGATAGATTCTTTGAATTCTTTTACAATCTGTTCTTGAGTTTTTGGTTCCCGACAAATTGGTAGACTTAAAGCTATGATTTTCAAAAAGTGGTAATCGGTCACGCACTAACGGCTGATCAGAGTTTTTTGACACCTTCATGTCAAATACTGGTGTAAATGTCAGATTTTCATGACGGTCGTTATAATATTATCATTATTATCATTTATTTTTTTTGCCAACATGGGTAGGGGTATAGATGTTATACATGTTTTGATAATGTTCTCCATGCTCTGCCGTCACTTGGGCATGCAAAATTTTACACATAAATTAACAATCTACTATCAAAATAACATGCTGAATAACAATAAATATTACAAAATTATTCAATTGGAAAATCATTTTAACCATTTTATTTTTCAATGTCAAGAAGTATCTAGTAGTCAATAATTAAATAAATGTCATGCAAATAAAAATAATGAATAAATAAATAAAAGTCCTAGATAAATAATAATTGTGAGTAATTAATGTTAATTATGACGGAATAAATATGACGGAACCGCTTTCCTAGGAAACCCAAGCATAAGTGGAGAATGAGTTTTGTCCTTTATGTCAAGGGGATGATCGGCAATCTGTTGTGCTAATTACACCAATCGGCCTTTTAGCTGAAACAAAAATTTGGATAAATGGTCTGCAAAAATTGGATAAGAAAATTATCCATCTTTAATCTACCAATGAACGTAGAAAAATGTGTCGAGCAGACACTGTACCTCTTCACTAAGTATTTTCAGTTAGTCTGTACATTAAAAGCCTCATCTGTTTCATAAATCTAAAATCCAATTCTATAATTTCCCAGTCTCAATTTCGGAATACAAAGACAGAATTTCTCATAATTTATATCTAATTAATATTACAAGAACCATCTGTAACAACCCTCATCAGGACACCGAATTACAAAATGGCGGTTATAAATCCAAAAATAAAATCCTCTTTGGACCAAACTCAGGTAATTTATTGTGGTACTGCGAATAATCACGGAGGTGTCGTATAAATCGTGGACCATTTGTAAAATAGGAATTACGATTCGCCTTCGAGACCATTGTCACCCCTCTCTACCCTATAGATAAGTACTTTAGTAGGTATATGTTACGGAAGTCGGGTAGTTAGAAATGAATATTGCGTGGACCATTTATTTTTTATCTTGGCTTGTATATTTAAAATTAACTTTGGGATCAAAAATAAAATTGGTCCTAAGAAAGACCAAATGTGATATTGGTCCTAAGGAGGACCAAATGTGATATTGGTCCTAAAGAGGACCAAATGTGATATTGGTAGAAATCGTTAGTTATTAAGTTGTAATAAAAGAAATAGATTTCATGAAAGTACTAGAAATTGGTATATTAAGATAACTAAATTATAAGCATGGACCTGACGTAAATCACTAATAATCTACTTAGAGCGAATTTCACCACACTTTTAAACCTAGAATAAGTTTTATCCTGAGAATAAATTTTGAATTTTTTACCGTTTTTCCATACTAGAACTGTCAGACGTCAATTTTATTCCATGGTTATATATATCTGATTTTGGTAAAATCAGCCCTTAGCTAAGTTTTATTCTATTAAGTTTTCCGAAAATCTTTTTTCGGAGGACGAGGAAAACATTAAATCTTTTAATTTTTGTCCAGAAATTTGTAATCTCTTTTATGGGCAGATGGTTTTTATCCACTTTGACTTATTCGATTGTATAGGTAATTATTAATTAATTATCTTACAGACTCCCTTTAGATAATTTTCAGTGGACAGCAAGTTGTATCGTTACTGAAATGTGGTATACGTTTCGAAAAGTTTAATTAACGTTCTACCGTCTTGTGTCACTGATTTTAAAATGCTGCTTCAATGTATTTACCTGTTACTAACATTAAAACTTCTGCAGCGTAAGTTGAGCATCGGAAATTTTGAGGAGACAACCTTTATTTTAGTATCTTACCAGCTTTATGCTGATACCTACTTACATAAAACCTTCACAAAATCATGTCAGGGGAGAGGAAATTTTGTAATAAACGTGTCATGCACTCGACGCAAGAGTTTCGACCGAAAATACACGACGATACTGGTACGTCGGTTCTGTGGAATTTTTAATAGTCTCACCCCTTCTTGCGTCACCGCCTAATGTATTTGGAATCTGTCTCGAAGCTTTATCTATTGAAAATGGCTGTTTCGAACTACTGTTGGCCTTACGAACTACTTTTAACTACGAGTAATAAATCCAAGGCTGGAAAGGAGCTCTGCAACTCTGCATAGCGGGGAGAGCGGTGTGAAATAGCCACTTTGATTTACTGGTTATTTTTGTGTCATTGTTGTTTCCAGTTTTGGGTGTACGAGTGCTTTTAGGTATACTGTTTTTTGAAAAAGGTATGAATTAAATGTTAAGGAATGCCGTTCGTCTATTAAGAAGTAATAATTAAGATTCTACATTTTAACTCTTTATTACGAATGCTTCATTAAAACCTGTCAATAAAAAGTCTTAAAATTCCTGTATTTTTGATGATGACTTTTTTATTTGCATATAAAAGCAATTTACTTACAAAACAGACGAATAATTTAAACAAATAACTAAAAACATCATAAAATAAACCTGCCAGCTAATTCTTATTTCAGCCATAAAAGGAAAATTGTTTCTTCCAAGTGCTTGCATAATTAAAATTTAAACGTATTGTCCATTCTAGCCCGACTTCCCCATAGTAGTGTATCGCAGACTGGGGCTTTATACGAATCTCTCCTCTCCACGAAAATGCACATTAATATTAAATGGCTTGGAAATGCTGCGTCGTGGGGGTGGGGGGAAGAAGGGGGGAGGTGAGGTAGCTGCAATAAAAAAGCGAACGGGCGTCGATGATACACCGAAGGTGGTTCGAGACTCAGTTGTTTCTTATTGTTTCAACAATGATGCAGATTTGCTGTACTTCCTTATTGATAAGTACTGTGGAACGGAGACATTCCAATGGCTCATTAAAGTGGCGTGGGAAATTGTATGCAAATATTTAATGAGCATAGGTAGAGGGTAAATGTTTTGGTATATTATATAGTCTAATTCCTTGATTTTATTAGAAGGTACTTCTACACAATGTTGAACACCTTGGGGGATTTTTTTGCAATTATTTTATGGAGACATCATAGGGTGTAAATGTTATGGTGCATAATCGAACTCCTTGATTTTATGGATACACTACACATGTCGAACATCTGACACAATTTGAACATAAACGATGTTTTTCAGGTAGCGGAAAAATACTGATACAGCCCATTTATCTTCCATCCCCACGTTTGATATCGTAATTCTCATGTTACATAGCAACAAACGATTTAACTCAGAAGCGTGCAACTATTAACTCTGAAAATGTCAACCGAGCCATTTCCCTTACAAAGCTCGCCGTACGTGTTTTCCTTATATTAACTACGTAACACTATTCCCCCTTTCCCCCTACCCCCCACTAGTTACAGCATCCAATAAGAGATGGCGTCCGAACAAAACTAGCGGTAGTGCTCTCTCTCGCAAGCAATTTACTCCTTACACTAATTAAAAGAGCGAGCGAGAAATGCCACGCCCACCACCGAGAACAAACACAAGAGGGGATCGCACCCGCCAATCGGAAAGCTTGATTATTTGTAATTAGAACGACCCGCTCTTCCTTTCGCCAAGATGACCAATGGGATTTTGTATTTAGCGGCATTATTTTGTCGTCAAAAGGAATTTCTGTTAGTAATTTAATTAAAATTTTCCACGATTGTGAAACGTTCTCATTTGTTGAGAGCAATCAGAGTTGCGAAATGGGCGTTATGTTTTTAGATTCGTACGAATTACTTTTTACGGTCCCTTGCGTCGGCGTTTTCTTTAATTGGTGGTGGTACAGTCATTTACAGCAGTAATTTAAAATTCTGCTTTTACGATTTTTTTCCGAGATTACATTTTTGTGTTTTTGTAGATGGACGATTAAATATTTTTAAGTACCTTTTTATTAAAGAATAAACCGCTAGAAAGTACGTAGGTATTCAAAAATTATCTTAGCATGGAAACTTTGTCCGACAATACCGCCGGGAAACGCTTTAATATTAAAAACTACCGCGCAATCAAAACCGAGAACTTTTACAGAGCTCATAATGAAACAAGAAAATCAAACCCACAAAAGAATTCTGCAAAGCTATAGCTGAACAAAAACTTCCTCATCCCGCGAACATTGGAACAGCACAATCGCTCAAATAGGAAGAATCAACCGGTCACAATGAACGGACCAACTTTTAGCTGCCAGTTTGCATATAGAGATAAAAGTGGGGAATATTAATGTGAATCGCCCCGGCTCCCTCCCCCCTTTTCTTGGGGGTGTAGGGGGGCGGGGTGGGGGCACTTTCTTCTACGGAGGACCACGGGACAGTCGTGATTTTAATTATATTGCGACGTGAGACGAGAGTTATGGCTCCTACAGAACTTACCAATTTGAGATGTTATGTTTATGCGACTGTGATTTGAGTGGATGGCGCGACTTGTTTTTGTAATAAATTAGTTTAGTTATTATTGGTTTAATTAAATGGATGATTACGTAAATGTTGTTTTATTAGATTGTTAAATGACTTGTTTGTTACAATAAAGGTACTTTCAAAGGGATTAGTTGAACGTTTTTTTATTAATTTAGAGTAGGGACAATAATTTATAACAAGGCAGATTAAAAATGGAAAAATCTGGAACGTATCGCTCATAAATGACTACTGAAAATAACTTAGCTTAACTAAGATATAAGCAATAAAAATTATTGTTAACCAACAGTTCAAAAAAAGCAATAGGTAATTATATTATTTACTCTGATGTTAAAGAATTTGAAGTTCCATTCATTCCTTACAGGAATAGAACGCTGAAGGTAACAAAAAAAAAACTTACTCTAATATCAAATGTATTTATGACAATACCTTTATGCGGTACGCTATCAATCCTATAGATTCAATACATCACACACGATTTATCTCATAAAATACGTAGATAAGCAACGAAAAAACTAGAAAAGTTACAACAATGGGGGCCCATAAACTTAACCCCTTATTCAACTAAACATTCAACTCACATAAATATCTTTCGACAAACTAATGTCAATGTAAGACGCCATTACTTGAGTTAAACAAATTCCAAGATCTTGGTACGTGTGTGCGAATGTGTAGGATTGCGTATGTGTGCCGTACGGTGCATATACGTCATAGTGGTACAAGTAGGGTTGGTAGATAGAGGATATAGAACGTCTTAGATATTTTTGTTTGCAATGTCAAAAAAAGTAGGTTTTGCTGAAATATTCAGTGGATTGTAGAGCTATTTGTTTAGCTTCTGCTCTGCAAACTTTTGGTTTTAGAACAACACACAATTCGATACGTAATTATTATTTAATAAGGCAACATAATTTGTAACATACAGTATTGAAAACAAAACAGTTCGTATAAACAACATGATCAGCCTATAACGTTCCCACTGCTGGGACACAGGCCTCCTCTCTGTGAGAGGGAGTGGGCCCTAATCCACCACGCGGGCCCAGTGCGGGTTGATAGATGTTACATATCTTCGAATTTTATGGTTCTAGGACATGCCGGTTTCCTCACAATGTTTTCCTTCACCGTTTTGAGAGCAGTAGTGATGAAAATAAATACACAAAGTAAAGTGCCTGCCTGGGTCCAGGAGACATCATCAACTTCTGGAGAGAGGTGGGCTGGTTGGAATAACCACCGACGGCCGCCATGGCCCACGCACAGTGGTCCACTTGAAGGACTAAGTGCGGAAACCAAAATCCTCAAGAAGAAGAAGAAGAAGTGCCTGCCTGGGTTCGACCTCACGGTCTACAACTCGTAAGTCGGGGGCCAATAGCACTGGGCCACCACTGCACTGCTTGTATAAACAAGGAAGTAAAAAATCACAGTTTCAAAGAGGTGAATTTCAGATTGAATCAGGAAAACATTTTTATATACCATTTTACTGGTTTTGACTTATACAGTAGGTAGCAACATCTTTAGTTTAACCAGGATTTTTTTTTTTATGATGCGTAGGAGTTAAAAAAGTGGTCTGAGCACGACTGTACCACAAAGTCCACAACCAACTGCCAAAATTCAAACTCCCACCTGCCAACCCTAGTTATAGGGTGAATATGCATATGTGGGAGAGTATGTAAATACGTAAACGTTAAATTGTGAGGATGTGTGATGTTGAGGCTCCAGAGCGAGAGGTCTCCCTCATTATCGACCTCGGGTCACGGCGCATGCTCCGACTTTAGTCTCAACCCTGCTAACGAATGCCTTATTGCGACGGCGGTTCATCGCAGTAATTGAGTTACGACTTTTTACGTAGCAATTTCGTTTTTCTCTTAGAAGCGGGTCGCACGCTAATTGGGGCGTTTTTTTTTTCTCTTACTTTCTTCTTGAACAAATATTGGATTAGGCGCGTAATTCGCTTCAAATAGGTTAGTCTTTGAAGGTACGAGTATTTCGCTTAATAATGAAAGTTTTTTTTTTCGCTATTTTTTTTTTGTTAATACCTAAACTTATTATAATGAAATGAGTTGTTCTGTTTGAATTTTATGTTAATTTACTTTAAGTATTTTTTTTTTATGAATTGACATTAAACAGCTAATTAGATATGTGGCGGTTGGTATGACGTCTGGAACTTTCAGCGACTCGTTTTCATCTCGACAGGGTTTCTCATTTGCGATCTGCTTTTATAAGCTTTTTCTTTCTTTGTTGTGTCTGTGTAGAGATTGGAGATGTATGCAGACATATTTAGTATTGTGGAAAGGAGGAAGGAGCATAAAGTACGTCACATAGTAAATGCAAGGAAATCTTTACATACCTGTTTAATACTTTATTTAAATGACGTATAAGGTGCTTTTTGTGTATCACTATAATGGTGTTTCCGTTCTAATTCTTGTTGTGTTTTGATGTTTGTTATTATAAATATCATTCAGTTACTCGTAAAATTCATACCAATGAGGAAAATCAAATACCTATTTCGATTCCACGAATCATTTAAGAATTACGATATGACGGTAACACGGTGGTTTCGGAAATTTCTGATGTAGTGTTAATATTTAGAGAGGGCTGACGGAAACGGAAAAAAATATGTTATGAATAAATAGTAGGTATTTCTATTAATATAAATAATGGAGACCTCTATGTTTTAGATAGAATTCAAACTGCTTTACTTCATTAAAAGTTTTTCTTCTGCTTAGTATCTACTCAATGTAGGTAGTTAGTTCTTAGAATCAGATGATTTCTTTTCCATTCAAAGATACCTATTATGAATAGTAAGAATTTTGGTAAACGTCTCTAATTTGACGTTTTTGTTTGTTTTCGAAAATAAAAATAAACCCAATACTACAAACTTCAGAATAAGTGAATTTGACTAGAATAAAAACAATTTATACAATACAAAAATCGTAATTTTCCAAACAAAAAACAAAAGGCGCGAATTCATTCAAATTGTCCGCCGCCATCTTTATTATTTCGTCCGTTTGCTGTATGGAACATTGTACAATTGATTCGAATGTGTCCAGGCATGCGACCAGTGCAATGGGGATCAAATATTCATTAAATTGCCGCTGTTGGCTGTGGCACCGGGTTCATATTCAGCAGACGTAGTTGTTAATAGTTCGCCCAGCCTGCCTTATCTTCGACACTCAGACTTTAGCGGGAGCAAGGAGGTTTGATACTTTGTGAATTGTTTTTTTGGAGCAGGGTTTCTGGTAGCGAAAAATGGTTCGGTAATAAACTCATGGATTCTGTACCTAGGGTAGACTAAATGGGTATGTAAAACTAGTAACTACTTACACAGATTTAAGATGCTGGTTTGAATAACCAAACAAAAAAATATAAGCTTGACGAGCAACTTTTTAAATCAAATAAATACATTACTCAGAAATAAACACAGGATATTCTACAATGGAAAGTGTTGGGTGACGACCCACTCCTTCTCGCAGAGAGGAGGCATGGATCCCAGCAGTGGGAACATAATAGGCTGATTATGTTTATCCTAAAATAACAACCTGTAACCTTCCTGAATATTTTGACTATTCAAAGTGAATTCCTTACAAAATAAATAAAAGAAACGTATTCTTATTAATAGAACGAAAATAGTGACATATGGTATTGAGAGTGATTCATTGTAGATTCAGTGTTAAAGTTCCTACAAACAGTCGCGACACGCGACGCGACAGAAAAGTATAGCCTGTCGCGCGACGAGCGGTGCCTTTGTGACGCGTGCGATTCGAGTCGCGTGTCGCTCCTGTTTGAAGGAGCCTTTAGACGAAACTTAGTTATTTTATATTATTTGAAGAATACTTGTTCAAGTATCAAGAAGCGTCAGTCATAGTAAATTACTCCGTTCCTTACCTTATATACCTACCAAGACTGCTACAAGGGTAGCGAGGGATGGGGTTGTTCGTTTGTTAACCAACCACGTTGTCATAGAGTGGACCTGAAGAATTTTATGAATACCTAATTATATTGGTTTATTTAATCTGTTGGGCATCATTTTAATGACTAGATACCCTTTCTTTAACAATATTTTAGTTGTTTTAATTATCATGGATTCGCCAATTTTAATCTAATTTACCTACAGTACAACTATTTTCTTAATGTTGTTACGTCAAAGCAAAACAACAATAAAGTACTAAGTTCTGAATTCAAATTATTATACACGATAAATCTAATAATTGATGGACACGGAAATTAGCATTCGTTTGTATTCGGAAATGCGATGATTCCCGAGGGACATTAAGAAAATTGTTATACTGTACATTGATTTAGATATCCTTTGTCTAGAAAGACAAAGTTTCATTCTGTCAGCGATAACGATGATGGAAAAGTGAACAATTTTGATTGACATTTAAAGCTACCGCAAAAGCTTATTAAATGTCAGTGCTACGGTCCATCCTTTTGAAAGTCGTAATAATAAGAAACGCTTTGAAAGCGATTGCCACGTGTCTCGATGTATTTATTGTTTAGATTAAAACGAATGAGAAGTAATTTTCATTACATTTTCTTCTTTATTTGTCGTGTCGGTATGATTAATAAGTTCATAGACATGTCGTGACAAAAATAATATTGGCACTGATGTGGAAAATATTGCAGGCGTATCCACATTATGCTACCGGCGTGGGGAGGCTGTGGCGCGGTCAGTGGGGGCGTCGAGCGCAAATTAATCTCCATACGTTGCGCTCGCGC
The DNA here is from genome assembly GCA_917490735.1 of Dryobotodes eremita. Taxonomy (NCBI): domain Eukaryota; kingdom Metazoa; phylum Arthropoda; class Insecta; order Lepidoptera; family Noctuidae; genus Dryobotodes; species Dryobotodes eremita. The sequence goes on from OU823261.1 coordinate 10,040,613, forward strand.
CGTCGCCCGCTCGTTACTTTTGTATTACAACTACTATTTGAATCATTTTTACAATTCAATTGTTGAAAACAATATTTGTTTTGCGTTTAAGACGGGTTGTTTTGAGTTTTGTTTAATTAAGCACGTTGCTTGGTTAGTAGATTGGTTAAATGCCAAATTCGTTAGTCAGATGGCTTGTTTTTTCAAGTTTTCTTTGATCGTTTATGCAAAAAATAAGCTGTTCCTTAAGTACATTCGGTATTTTCCGGAGAAGTATTCAAAATTGTAGTTAGCACCAAAATAATGCTTTAATAATTTACAAGTTTTGAGAATAGATCACAATAAGGTCTGGAAATTGAAGAACCATTACTAAAAACTAAAACACCTATCGAGAGCCATTGACTAGCTGACATATTATTGCTATTAAAGGTGGGTACCACCAACCACGAACCTAAAACATCTCAAAGAAAACTAATGAATACCTGTCATACTATTTCTTATATCACCAAGGATTTATCAGCTACTACATTACCCATATTATAATGTCACACAACACATGTTTTTTTTACAAAAATAAAACGTAATCAATCTCGTATACTCTTAAAAAAAAACTTGTAAAATCAACAAATGGACAACCCTACCAGCTACTGTCAAAACTTAAGTCTCAAGTACCATTTATTTGAACAATATCCACGGGCATAATGTATGGAGATTAGGTGGAGGACAGACGCGCTTGCCCGTCCGTTGATCCGACATGATACATCAACGTCGCGGTGGACAGTGGACACTCCCCCTTACGTTGGATGTGGAACGTGCAGTAGGATTTGGTGGAGAAGGCATTCAATTTTATTATGTAACTTTAAAGTTGTTGGAAAAACGCTCTAAGTAATTATGAAGGTAAAAAGACTTGGGTAATGGATAGTACCTAGAAGAAAGAAAATGAAAACGCCTGCCCACATCTGAATCCCCAGTCGCAATGTTCACTGGCTGTTTCCCGACCATTAACAACCAATATTTTTATGCTTGGGCAAAATGTTATGTTTGAGCAAAAATAAAGCGTACATAGATGCATGACCGAATTCATTTATTTTTTACCGTTTTACGTTTAGTCAGGAAATAATTTTATTTAAAAAAAATGGTTTGGTTTCAACTAAATTAAAAATATTATTTTAGTCTTATAATTAACTGGCTGCGCGCCGCGGTTTCACCCGGATAAGTCTCGGTGCGATGAGAATATAGGGATAAAAAGATTCTATGTCCTAATCCAGGTCATGGTCTACCTATGTGCCAAATGTCATCCAAATCCGTTGAGCCCTTTTTGCGTGAAAGTGTAACAAACATACAAAAATCAAATCTTTTCTCTTTATAATATTACTAGCTTCCGCCCGCAGCTTCGCTCGCGTGGTTGTCGATAAAAAGTAGCTTATGTCCTTCCCCAGGTTTCAAAGTATCTCCATACCAAATTTGATCAAAATCGGTTCAGCCGTTTAGCCGTGAAAGCGTAACAAACGAAGAAACTCACATTCGCTTTTATAATATTCGTTACGATTATTCTAATTGGGGCGACAAACTGTTACACGTTGCATATTCGCCACATCCAAAACTTCGGATCTCAACGTAAAAGACTAATAGCAAACTAGATGTTTGTCCATCAGCTTTGCATACTAGCCGGCGCTTGTTACCCGGGGAATTAACGTTGGTCCAGCGATGATTAGTGAGCCACACGTTACCCGGTCATTATGCGAATTGCGCTGACGTGTTAAATACATGACGTGAGATGAGGCTCGGGTTATAAGTCGTGTTATGTTTTCGTTATTCTAATTGGAAATATGCAAACTCTGTGATGGCCAGTGGAGAAGACGAGTCTTGGAGTGGAGACCGCGTATCGGTAAGTGTAGTGTAGGACGTCCCCCAGTTCGTTGGACTGACGATCTTAAAAAGGTGGCTGAGAAGACTGGATGCGGAAGGCGGAGGACAGGGTTTTGTGGCCTGGTAGAGGCCTATGTCCAACAGTGGACTGCGATAGGCTGAGTTGATTGAAAGTCTATGTAATTTCCCGGTACGAGTAGTTGGTCGTGAAGAAACTTTCGTATTATATTTTCTTTGTCAGACTGCGTTTTTCCCAAAATATCTCAACTTTTTGTGGGCTTCTCTAACGGAACTCACCTATCTGATTACTGAGCTATGAAGCCACAGAAAACAAACAGACGAATAAAATAAGTCAAATATAAAAAGTGCTAAAAATATACTTACCTCTTGTGGCAATAAATAATTATAGTAAAATATTCAAATAATTACTTTCTCATTATCTGAAAGCCGATGTAATTTTCAGTCTATAAACAAAACGTTAGTTGATCTTACAGCAAAAAGCAAATACATCGCTGAATATTTCAAACTTCCAGTAATTTCCTTACAATTCAACTAGTACAAGTTAATAGCAGCATCTGTTTATCAAAAACACGCTGAAAATGCTCGCTGAACGCTGAAGCGCTTAAAAGCTTTCGCTGAAGAGGCGTTCAGTATAAGCTCTTTATTAATAAAAATACACCTCCAGCCTGCATGTTAGAAAATCGTGCGGAACATAGATATAGGGGGAATGGAGATGATAGAACTGTATGACAGCAGAGACCATAAATACATATTTGACACGAAAAAAATATAATATCAAAAGTACATCACTGATAAAAATTTGCTTCCTGCTTCCTACAATGAAGGTCATCGGGTAAATTACAAAAACCAATACATATGCTATACATTTCCAATATAAGCTGATCTCGCATTGTATAGGATTTCCGTACAATAAGAGCTCAGCTTTTACTGGAAATGTATATCTTGATATGTAGCCGTGTATTTACGTTAAATGACACCACTTTTGCAATAAATATTACTGTTGGTCCCACATGGAAACAAAACCATCAAAATAAAAAAGATTAGAAAACTCAAATTTAAAAGCCCTACCGAAGTATTTATCCTTTTGCTTATAAAGTAGGTAACTAAAAAGTGAAGACACAGAGACTTCTTACAGATAGCAATTTTTCCCATCCACCCACTGAAGATGATGACGATGATGCTTCGAAGATGATGACGGTGGAGTTCCTTGCCCATTCTTCTCCATACGAAACAACCTTTTGGAAGGGGCAACTAGAATCAATTCAATTTTTTTGTAAATTTTGACGTTCAAAAGTGCCTTTTATGTGCCTATTTGAAATAAATGATTTGACTTTGACTTTGATTATTATGGCCTTAGTCTCATTTTCTCTAGTACAACCAAGTCATTTCCAGTACTTAAGCAGAAACGATAAGGGCACACAACAATGTTTTCGTTCGATCAGGAGCTCGTGCCTCTGAAATGAAGTTGGGTATTAGGAACGTTGCTATCTCCCCGACTATTTCCAATTTGTTTGTTAACATTTCCTCCGGTGAGCATACTACAAGTTTTCAGGAAAGTTACAGCTAGTTCGTAGAGTGTGTTTTTAGTTTGATTCGGATGTAGGTAAAACTATATTTATTATGTTGGTCGTTGCAATAACAGTATTAATTTGCATTGTTGAACAACGCATTCAAAAGAACACATTTTTTCGTTTTTAACCGACTTAAAAAAAGGAGGAGGTTCCCAATTCGACTGTATTTTTTTTTGTGTGTTATGTCGGAACTTTTTTCTAGGTGAACCGATTTTGATGATTCTTTTTTTTATTTGATAGATGGTGCTTCTCATGTGGTCCTCATATAAATTTGATCAAGACCTGACCAGTAGTTTTTGAGTTATCCTTAATAATGCGTATTTTTTGCACTAAGCCTATATAGATGACTAGCTTTTGCCCGCGGCTTCGCCCGCTTTGATGTCGGAAATTATCCCACGGGAACGTACTACCCGGATAAAAGTATCCTACGTGTTAATTCATGTTATAAACTATCTGCGTTCCAAATTCCATACAAATCCGTTCAGTAGTTTTTGCGTGAAAGAGTAACAAACATCCATCCATCCATCCGTCCATCCATCCATCCATCCTCACAAACTTTCACCTTTATAATATTAGTAGGATAGGATAGGATAGAATGTTTCAAGTAGGGGTATACGAATTTGTGTAGGGTAGGTACCACAGCTAAAAAGTGAAAGATAAAAACTTTATTAAAACAAAATACACCAAAAAGTGGAAAATAACTTTAATTTTGGAAGTCGGTGTGTTTGGTTTTGTATTTTCGTTTTTTGCCACCGTCTTCTGAAATTAAAGTTATTTTCCACTTTTTGGTGTATTTTTGTTGGAAGTCAGTTGTTTTTTTTTTGTAAAAAGAGTTTTTAGAATATGTACTTGCTTCTGCCTGCGTCTTTTTTCGCGTGGATGTCTTATAATACACAATATACTAAAATAACAGCCGCATTTTTATAAAACTTCCTCGACCCGCGACCCACGGCGTCGCATCGCATCGCCCGCCCGCGCTCTTACTTGGTTTTCGTTTGGCGCTCTTTCTGATTTTTTTTTATTTATCTTCGGCTCCTAAGAGTTGGAACGTCCTCAGCGTGATGATAAATATAACCTTCCTCAAGACTTGTCCTATCAAATGCAAAAAGATTTTTTCAAATCCGACTGGTACTTCCAGAGATAGCGCGCTCAAACAAAAAACCAACAAACTCTTCAGCTTTATTAAATAGTATAGATTAGGTGGATGTTACAATTATAAAGACTTCATTACAATATTTCTTCGCCACAAGAAAAAAAAAAATCTCTAGGCATTAGGTTCCTTTACAAAATCTGTTAAAACAAGCTTCCATTGAAATATACAAAAATGCGAGCCATCAGATGCAACATTATCGAGGCAAAACTGTATGGGTGGCAAATAAAATACTTCCTATGTTCATCAAAGGCCTATTTACTTTGTAAGAAACAACATTACAAACAGTAAAACTGCCCAAACCCAGTCCACAAAACTCAATTTTCATCACACAAAGTCATCAACATAAAGTGTCACAAATAATCGAAATTAGAATTTATTAGTGCTGCGTAGGGGTTCAATTTTGGTTCCGTGTGTAGCAATAATGCGTAAAAAACTCATCTCCGTCACCCTGCCCCCTTCTACCCCACTTTTTCACCCCGTCTCACCCCCGGGCCGGTGAAATATGATGTTTTCCCGTCCCGTGTGGACACGATTAGAAAATTCGTTGCGATGCCTTGTAGGCACTCAACACTATGCTGATAGTTTTCTTATGTTTGTAGGTACGTAGTTTCATTTGAATATTACTTTCGTGTTCGGGCTTTTTTTTGCGAAGAAGTGGGTAGGTTAAGGACTGAGTGTAGAATGTTGAGTTTGTGTATGGAAATAGGAACTCCACGTACATTATTCGATGGAATATATTAATGTTTTTTTTTTTATGAATTCAATTGACTTTTCTGATATAAATGCCCATTACCAAGTACATACAGTCAGGGAAATTAATTTTATATTAAATAAGCTGTTCGTGGCCAGCTGTTCGTGCTCGGCGTCGCCCGGGATGAATTTCATACAAAAATAGCATCCAAATTTCCGACTCTCCCGGTGGATTTTCCAAACAAATCTTTCAAACCAATCTTATCCTGACAATTACAAACACAACAAAAACAGAATTAGCCAAATAGGTGCAGCTGCTTTGAAGTAAACGCGCGGACAAACTTTTTTGGCAATTGTTTTTTAACCCTCGACGCAAAAAGAAGGGTGTTATAAGTTTGACCGCTATGTGTGTGTGTCTGTCTGTGGCACCATAGCTCTTAAAGGGGTGAACCGATTTGGATGTGGTTATCTTTTATTTGAAAGCAGGTTTTCTAGCGGTAGTTCTTAGACAAGTTTTATCAAAATCGCTTCAGCTGTGTCAAGGTCATCAGCTCTTTTTTGTGTCGGGGGTTTTTAATTTTACCTATTATTATTTATATAGAAGATTGACACACTACGTCTATTTACCGTGCTTTTTGGCGTTTTCATACAACTCAAAGAATAAAAGTTGTGATTTGAATATACTAAAAATTTAATTTGGTAGTCAATTTGATAAACACTTTTTTTCTGGCTATAAATGACAATTAATTATAATTTATATAGGTACTACCGTCTGTCAACAGTTCTTTAGATTTTTATCAGATGATTTTCATACTTAGAAATACACCAAAACCCCATTACTTAGCATCCGACCACCTCAAAAAATAAACACAATATTTCCTACTAAAATGACGTCACCAATTCCTTTGCAATGCGCTAATGTAGGCATAAATCATAGAGGGCTGCCCTGAGTCCAACAAGGATCAAAGCCTATATATCAAGCTAATGCTGATATGATATGTTAAATAAATATCGACGCCAGGATATTGGGTTTCGGTAACAAATCGAAAATGAATGTGACATGTGTATAAAGTGAAATGCTTTTTGAAATATTTTCTTTGGGGATGAGACAATGGCATCAGGGGTGATAGTTTAGGACATTTTTGGAATCGACCTAATTATAATAAGTATTAGCTTTTCTATTCCAACCATAGAGCAAATACTTCTTCTCATTATAGAGAAGCAAAAAGTATTGATTGCACCATTTTAAGATTGCTCAATGTACATATGATGGCATTTTCAGACTATGAATTTCCAGGGGCCTATTTAATAAAACCGACAGGTGATAGGGAGACATACGACAATCTGATAATTTGCCAATATTACAAGTTTTTTTTCAAAGTTTTATTAGCACTGTCAGTTATATTAAATATGCCCCAGGATTTGTAACGAGATTTTCCTTAAATGTAAGTCGGTTCGGTTTAGATTTTTAATAAACACAATCGCCGGAGACACATACTTATCGCGTAATAATCATAGAAAGAAAAGAAAGAAAAATAGTTTATTCTGCACAAACAAAACGCACCTAACAAATGAACGATATTAATTTAGAGACATACAAAATAGCCAAAAGCCTCGTATTCCTGTTACAAAAGTCATACGAAAACAAAAAAAAAATAACATTCAGACGAATTGAGAACCTCCTCTTTTTAGAAGTCAGTTAAAAATAAAGAACTATAAACAAAACTAAAGACAAAGCAAGCAAAATAACTGAAAACTGAACATGTTTCATTAGAGGAAGCTTTTACAACAATACTTCAAACTTTGTATTGCGAGAGATACGCGGAGTTCGATTTACTCGGTCGTAGTACCAAAATCTATTTGTCTGAAGTATGACAAACTACGTTTCACCCGCGGGACGGTCTGGTTAAAATTTTTAAGTTGCTAGTACTTTAATATGCCTACACCTGTTTTATTGGTATTTAATGTATTTTTAAGTAAAGCAGGGAAATCAGCACATGTCATTAATTTTGAGAATATTGAGATAAGCAATGAACTATTTACGTCTAATTAGCTCAAAACGAGGTTACAAATAATAATTCTTAGTATTCTGAAATTGAGTCTATGATTCATCGGAAGCTACTCTTCTGAGTAGCTTCCGATGAATCATAGACTAATTAAACGTGCACAGGACAAGTCTCTAGTTTCCTTTTCCGTCCGTTGCAAAATAGCCCTGAAAATCACGTGAGACTGATATAATTAGAAGAAAAAAAAACTGATGCCCCAAATATTTTCATGGGAATCATTATTAATTCTATGTTTCCTCTAAACTGAGGGTAGCCACCCGGTATTTCGGATCTCATTAGCCAGTAACTAGAATATGCACTTTGATAATGATCATAATTAATTATACATTATTTTTATTACAGATTGTTTTCATTGTTATTGACAGATATCATCTTTAGAAAACCAATTGTGCAATATACTTATAATACCTACTTCACTAGATTACACTCGACCCATCCTTTACAACCAATTTCTAAACCCTAGCCATACTTACATCATCTCCATACTCACACACTTTAATGGTATTATTGGAAAATTGGCTCCGCGTCCCTACTGTTGACGAAATTTTGCTATCACTACACCGCATCACAGCCAATAGGGTGTGTCGGTTCACACTATCTACAAAAGAAATTACATGTTCCTCTCTATCAGGTGGGGGGAGGGGAATTGACGTCAGAGCAACGCCTCGAATAAATGTGATGGAAATTGGAGGATTTGTTTACCCATATTTCTCACACTTTTGACACTAAAAGGTAGAGCGAGTGTGTCTATGTGTGCGTGTGTAACTATTGTTTTTTGTTCGCTTGTGTGCTTGGCTGTATTCCGTGAAGTGTGTTTGGGGACTTTTATTATGGTTAGTTAGTAAGATGCTTAGGGCTCATGCATAATGTTAACGTATCTGACCGAAAATTAAAAATAATTGGTAATACATTTACAGCATTTTCTGCTGCCTCGAGCATGATTAAACAGTCAGGTTGGTTGTGGCTTTTCATTGGACCCTTAATGATTAGGGAAAATGTTTATATTGGATTAAATTAGGCCGGGCTAAATTGTATACTGAAAGGGTTGTGTAAAGGTATATTAATTTTTCGGATACAAAAAGGGTTGGAGAAGAAATAATAACAAGTTTTGTAGTCATAATAAATGGACGGAGCCCTAGGTTCAGGATAGAATCTAAGGGTCCAATCATAATATGAGGCAGAATCAATAGATGTTAATATTGCAATCACAAGGAATTAATTGTTTATAATTATTCATATATGTTAGTATAGATTAAGTATAGATAAGTGCATTTACCGCATTGGGTTATCCTGTAATGGTAGATTTAAGTAGATCAATCAATAAATATTGAGTTTTTTGTTTGACTTAAGAATCTGATATTTTTATATACTTCTGATCAAAATATAAGAAGGCGTGAGATTTCGCAGAACACTCTTTGGTTTTCCGAAAACATCGATTGTTTTCGAGCTACTTATGAAAATTTAATTTCTTCACCATCACCACCAATTCACATCAAAGTAAATAGTTACATCCAACTTCCGAAATCAAATTCGTACGTCATAAGCCTATTGTAAGTTAACACCTCGAGACGCGGCACCCGAAGTCGTGCCCAATTCAATTTATTTAGCGATTTTCAGAACAAAAATATTTTGGGCGAGCTATTTATCAGACTTCGGAGATCGTCGCACTATACCAACACATTTATGTGTTACCTCACAAAACTAGAGTGCGATTACGTAATATATTCCGGTGTCGTGTGCCTCCAGCCATTTTTCTATTCGTTCCCTACTTTTGAAGGCGTGCAAGAGACGTGGTATTACTATGCCTAATTCAAACGAAATGTGTGGAATGAAAATTGTTATGTGTTAGGAGTAATCCGAGTAGTTTTGTCGTGTTATGATGGGATGGGAACAAAGGAATAGTAAAGAGGTTGTTTTATTTCGGTTTTTGTGGTTGTGTGTATGGAAATGGGTATGGCAGTATACGTACAGCAAAAGAGAGGTGAAGTTTAATAGAAATAAGGTAAAGGCAGCAAATTTCTTATGTTCAATGAGCTTTTGGGTGGGAAATCATCAAATGACCTCTCCTGCTCTGGGCGGAGCGGAAGGGCGTGTCAGACTCCTGTGCGCTAGGGCCACGGTAATTCTTTCAAACAATCCGCAGCCCCGGCAGGCATCGGTCCTATCGGACCCCGTCAATTGTGCTGACATCTCTTTGAGGCGCGCGTGGAACACGACGCGCCGTCGACCCGGGACTGGTCCTTACCGGACGACGAGCTGGCCTTTGCTCGCCTTCCGCTTCGCTTTGATTGCCGGGACTCGGCAATCGACTCCCGACCCCAGGGTGTCTCCTCCTGCGGCGACTAGGGGCGCGAGGGCGCAGTGATTGCCTCTCCCTCTCGCGCTCCGCTTCCTCCTTCGCGAGCATTACTGCTTCGCAGAAGGAGGTGACGGCTTCCCATTCCCTCTCGCTCCGTACCATGGCCTGAACCAGGGCCGGACGCGAGAGGTCGCCGCCGCCGATCGCCACCACAAGGACACGGCGGTGCTCCGCCCAAGCCGGGCAGACCTCCACCGTATGCTCCACCGTGTCCTCCGGTCGATCCACACAATGATAACACCCGGGCGTTTCTTCCCGCCTTATCCGAAACAGGAACCTCCCGAAACAGCCATGTCCGGTGAGGACCTGCGTCAAGCGGAACGTGAGGACGCCGTGGCACCTCTCAAGCTACTCCTCAATGTTCAATGAGCTAACCCTATCTTTTAGAACTAAGAAAAACTGACCAAGTACGTGTTGGACCACGCGCAATTAAGGGTTCCGTAGTTGGGATGAATTTATTCCAAGAACAAACTTAAAATTGTAGTTGAAAAACATGTTCTCCAATACGTTTCAACTGCAAATGTAAGTTGGTCGACCATTAATCGTTAACTTGTAAAGCCTACTTAGCTGTGATAGTTTTCCTTTTAATTTCGATATAATATAATTATATACTACTACCGTGAATTTTTCATGTTATATCGAAAAAACAACCATTTAGCACGCAGGGGCGGGGGGACACTTGACTCTAACAAAAATTAGCATTATAAAGCTTAATATTTCACAAACGGATCCCTTAATCGAAAAACTGTTGAAACAAATCCGCAATATTTTTGAAAGACCTATCCAATGATACCCTACAGCATGGGGAAGACGAGAAAAAAAGTATCGCCACACTACGTGCAGAGGGAGATAAACGAAAAAAAAAAATCACCACCTTGTCGGCGTGATTAATATGTATTTTCATGCCAAATTACAGCTTTCTAGTACTAAGAGTCTCTGAGCTATGCTGCGAACAGGCGGATGGACAGACATGGTGAAACTATAAGGCTTCCTCGTTGACTACGGAACTCAAAAAATGGCCCCTATTTACCAGTTGAAAGTCACGAAATAAAGGAGTGGTGATGAAATCACCACTATCCTCAAAACGAGTGAAGGAAAACATCGAGAGGAAACAGGTCATGTCATGTCACTGCACATGTCCTGAAACCAAACATTTTAAGACAACCTGGACTGGGCCCGCGTGGAAGATTACGGAAACAAACTCCATCTTTAACTACAGCTTCCTAGAATAGCGCATTTCCGTCATAATTATAACGGACGTCATGAAAATCTGTCATTTTCACCAGTATTTGACAATGACGTCAAAAAGGTCACTCTGTATTTAGATATTTCGACGTCATGTGGCGGTCACCGCTCTTTTAAAAAACCGTAACTCTATAGAGAGGTGGCTTGGGTCTCAGCAGTGGGTGGCTGATGGTTTAAAATCAGTTTTGAATCAACACAACAGTAATTATTATCTACATCTATTGCTTTGTAGCGGCATCTACAAAACGCCACATGCGAGCTATACGTCACACTGACGCCACGCAAAATCATGCATCGCGCAAGCAGAGTTTACCGCGCAACTAGCATATATACAACATCCCGACATCAATCGTCGGGCAGTTGCCCACCAGACACAACACCCGTCTGGTCGGAGGATCCTCCCTTTTCAATAGAGTATGAGTGAGCTTTACACCCTGTTCCTCATACCTCTATACTGGTGACCCCGAAAATGAACGTCAGCGCAGCCTTCGTGCAAATATATCAGCGTGACGGCATCATCACTTCCTTCAAGCTTTCGAGTGGCGAGTCACACAGCCAGCCAGCACCCACGGCTTCAACGGGTATCCTGACCACCAGCATGCAGCGACCGCGCATACCTGGTCATCACCCTCAGCCTCATCAGCAACCTTAGCATAGCACACTGCACTCTCGGCCGGTCCACAAGCAGAGCCTTCAAACCCTTTCCTGGTTGACGCCAGCAGTCAGCCACAACTTGGCGCTGTACCACATCCGACGCACTGGAGCATAACGCAGTGCCACCCCGACTCACTGGGGAATCTTCGCAGATAGTTCCGACTCACCGCAAACTATGCGACACCCGGTTCCGACCCACTGGAACCTCACTTGGCCTTGGCAAGCATCGCAAGATACAGGATTCAGCCTACTATCGACCTCCGATCTCCGGGGGGGAGTGATGTAGCGGCATCTACGAAACGCCACATGCGAGCTACGCGTCACACTGACGCCATGCAAAATCCTGCATCGTGCAAGCAGAGTTTACCGCGCAACTAGCATATATACAACATCCCGACATCAATCGTCGGGCAGTTGCCCACCAGACACAACACCCGTCTGGTCGGAGGATCCTTCCTTTTCCATAGAGTATGAGTGAACTTTACACCCTGTTCCTCATACCTCTATAGCTTCTATCACAATAAACCCCATCATAACCAGAGAATGGATATTCGGGTGCATTATACCTAAAGTAATTTTTCCTATGAAAGTATGGAAGTGGCTTCTTAGAATATTTTTTTTGAAAAGATATACCTGGAGTGCCAGGAACACCGGGAATGCATAACTATGTAGTCGGGTTATAGTATGGAAGCGAGTTTAAAATAATATTTATTTAAAAAAGAAACCTCGGCATTCTTGGATTGCATAACTATTCAGATGCATAATTATTTAAAATATTTTTTTACGCCCTGATGCAAATATGTGTATGTAGGATGAAAGAGGAGGGGTGGCGTGTGTTAGCTAAAGTTAAGATTTGTTCGATACAAAAGCGCATTCCATATTAGCTAACATCTCAACTTTAGTTGAATATGCATCCGAATATCCGATCTCCGATCATAATTAACCAACAATTTCTATCTACGACAACTAACTTACGATAAGCATTAACACCAAAAATACTGTAGTACTTCCTCATAACGTTAAGTAAGAATATCACGTAAATTCAGTCAAAAGAAAGGACCTAATAGGAGGGCCGGGCAGCAGTCCAAGCTTATCTGGGAAAGCGTAAAATTTATGTTAATGACACCCTTTAGGAAGGGAAGTAACGTTAGTAGAGAAGAAAGCATGTATCATGATAACGTCTTTAAATGAACGAAAGGGGGTTTTATGTTCTATGTTGTTGGTTTTCTTCAGTGGACTATTAAGCTATAGCGGCCGTCGTTGGACATTCCAACTAGCCCACCTCCCTTCAGAAGTAGATTAGGTCTCCTAGTCTGTTCGAAACAACTGGAAAAGACCTGAATGACCCGAGGGTTTCTGTTTTAATTCGGGTGGTACGAAAAGGGGTATTGGTGCGGCGTTCGATCTTCATTTGTTTCATTATTGCGATCAGTGAGGGCTATCGCGCTTGAGTTCGTTGCTAGAGGCGCTAATGTAGAGTAAGGTCTCCAGATGTCAAATATACTGAACGTTCACTGTTAGCGGGATTTTTTATCACGGATTTTATATGACTGATACTAATGATTCATAATTTTTGTAATGGTTGTTTCATTCCTGATTAATTATGGCTTAAGATTTTAAGTAAAAAGTTCGGATCTAATTTGGTAGCACTTGAAGGAAGAATAATATTTGTCTGCTCCATGCTTGCCAATTTTAGGAACATTATAATCTATATATTCATTTAAAGTTTTAAAATGTAATAAAATAAACATAATATGAATTTATGGGTACTTAAACGTATCCAAAACATCAATTAAAAGTACTGACAGGACCTTATTCGCTAGTGGCGCCAACTAGTGAGACCAAAAACGATAGCTCCCATTGTATTGGCATGGGATTGTAGGTTAGGTTGTGGCCTTATGTTGGTTGATATAGCCGTTGGTGTAGGTCAGGGGTGGCCAACAGGTCGATCGCGATCGACCGGTCGATCGCGACTGTTAGTCCAGTCGATCGTGGCAAGGCAAAAAATATAAATACGTAGACCAGACTGCCCAACCTAATCACCTACTGCTGGACGCATCATCTTGTATAATTTCTAGAAGTATGTAATAGGTAGATCGCACAAGGTCTCGTTAGTGAACAAGAGATCTTGGGTCCAATCAAGTTGGCCACCCCTGGTGTAGGTAATCTTGGAATTTATGTAGGTATTGTTGATTAGGAATTTGATGCCGAAGTAGGTATATCAGGTTCTATGGATAGTCTTTGCCTGAGGATTCCTATTGGTTAAAAATTCTTTGTTTATGTAAAAACTATGTTGAGAAATTCAAAGACCTGATAAGTAATAAGATGATGGTATAATAATAATAATCATTTTATTTCAGGAAATTATTCCCATATTAAGCACAACAAATTACATAGAAATATAAAAAATATAAAAACGTTGCATTCAAAATAAAACAAATTATATACAAAATTTAAATATTACACATTAAAATTAAAACATTAGTTATTAATTTTAATGTGTAATATCGACACCACCACCACTACTACCACCACCACCACTTACACCATTGTTGATATCCATCTATCTAACTTGTGTTTATACTAAGTATGACTTTTGTTTATTTGCATTATTCTTTCTTTCTTTTTTTTTAAAACGTTGCCCCACACTAGGATTTTCTCCTGTACTGTGGTGCGTTTACAAACATTAAAACTCACATACACAAACAGCCAGATTCGGAACAACTATTTGTAGGTCTTGTTTAGTTATTTGACATATTCGACGTATTGACATGTTTTTATTCGTATATTATTTATTTACTTGTAATATCTAGATTAACATTATAAATTCGAAAGTAACTCTGTCTGTATGTTACCTTTTCACGCCTAAACCACTGAATGGATTTCGATAAAATTTGGCAAAGAGATAGATGACATCCTTAAGCTACTACTTCTGCCCCAGTAGCACGTTCCCGTGGAATAATTTCCGACATCCACGCGGGCGATGCCGCGGGCAGAAGCTTGTCTAAATATAATGATGTTTATTGTTATGACTTGTAAGAATCCCTTACCAATAAATGACTATGGCTCTGACAACGGCACCATTTGAAAACACTTCATATTCTTCTAACGTCATAACCGTCCACCCAAACATGTTAATCGACATTTCTCTTACACCCCCTACCAAAATCGACTACCACAAAGATGGGATCCTAAAAACTACAGAAGCACGCAAAAAACGTAGCTTCAAGCGGGCAATTCATTCGTTCATTCGTTCTCATATCCGGTTATCGCCGGTTTATCATACGCCCGGGGCCCAGTGTAACTCCTCCCGAGATTATTTTAAGCTCCAACCCTAAACGTTTGATTAAACTACCATTCTTTGTGGAATTGCCCCTTTTCTAGTCAGTGTGTAGGTTCGCAATCGAGTTATTATTGTTAGTGTCATTACGTCATTTTTTGTAATGACAGAGGATATTGCTGATTCTGGTGTTTTATGGTCGAATTTACTCAGATTGGTTAATAGATAGGTACTATCTTTTCTTTTTTCGAAGATTAGGACGAAAACATTTTTCCGCCTTTAGAAACGTATTCATCCAGTTAACCTACCATTATATGACATTAAATATTGCCAAATATTTATTCCATTCTTCAAAATATTTTAAATGCGAAAGTAACTCTGTTTTTATATCTGTCTGTTACCCTTCCCCCCTTAAACGGCTGAACAGATCTGAATGAAATTGGCGCACGGATAGACCATGACTAGGGTTAGGACATGGGATACTTTTTATCCCGGTAGTACTTTCTTGTGGGATAATTTTCGACTTAAATGTGGTCAAACCGCAGCCAAAAGCTGAATAAAAATAACAGAAACGTTAATCAAGTGGCTTTAGGGCCAGTTTCACCATACTGTGTTTATTCTAAATGTCCCGTTATGCCATTTGACGGATTGTCTCACTACGAAAAATAGTCCGTCAAAATGCTTAACATGGCATTTAATAACAGCAGAGATTGGTGAAATTAGTGCTTAATAACAGAAGTAACTTTTTAAACTCGAAGGCTCAAAAATCAGTAGAAAACGAATAGGCGCGCTCCCAGTTACATACCGTCTGATTACAAAACACGATCTTACTTTAGCCCGAGTCTAAACCTTCGAGCCAGTTTTTGTATTTCGAACTTTATGCCGACTTTAGTAAAGTTCTTAATACAAAATTGACAACCTAAGACCGGACTACGTTGTAAGTTTTGTAAAAGGAATTGCATTTCGATTTCTGTAAGGTTCTTATTTCAAAGAAACAGGCTCGATGGTTTAAGAGGCTTACAACAGCTAAAGCGCGGTCACTGTCGGATTGCATAGAAAAGAAAGAGATGCGCGATGACACAACGCTGGTAATTTATTGCAAAATAGGAAGCAATTATTAATTTACGAAAAATCTATTGATTGGATTAAAAATTAAAACACTATTACGTTAGTATGTTGCTTGTAGAATAATCTGACAAAAAATCAGAATGATTTAATGCATAGTAGTATGATTTTTAATCGTTATAAGAAATTTTTAGAGGTATCTTCGTGATTTTTTTCTATCGTATCAAATTAGTTGTATTATGTTTTCAACACACTATCTAATTAGCAAATATCCTGAAAAATATCATATATTTTTCTGATTTTGTTTACTGCAGTGGATCATATACTTTTAGGCATTATAAAACTTACATTTAGGTCCTGTAGTCCCCTTAAATCATGTCTTAAGAAAAATCTTGTTTTGTACTAAGTCCGATAGGGTTTAAAATGTAGCTGGTCAAATGTGCGAGTACCTACTATACATACTTAAACCTTCGCCTAGTCCTTTGTAGAAAATAGGGGTATCATTGTATTATGTTATAATCTAAACCAGCTAATCTGCCTAACATCAAAGCACATAAAACACAAGAAAAAACCCACTTTAAATACAGGCCCGATAAAATTAATAGCATCTCCTTGTCTGCCCTTTGGGAAGTGCAATCACGCGTGTAGAGGCTGCGTCGCTTTGTCCCATTCTCCCCTTTTCTTTTATAATTTTCTCGCCTGAGGCGAACTCGGACCGCGGGAAAAATGCAAAGCCTTGAAAGGTTTTTCTGCCTACTACGTTGCAATTTTGGGTGTCGGGAGATAGATGTGTACCTCCCCTAAGTTTGAAATACGTGAAGTGGGTTTTAAATGTTAAACTTTAGAGAGGTTTTGAATATAGGGGTTGTAATGAGTTTCTTTGAATATATTTTTTGGTATTTGTAGTTTTGGAGTGGCGCAACGTTATGGACTACATGTTGTTAAAAAGAAAATGCTTGGAGTTGGTTGTTGAATGTAGTCAGAATAGCTTAAACACATCTTAAACGCCAAGACAGTCATCTTTAATTCTTATGAAGACTAGAGACGCGAAATAAGAATAGGGTCTAGTCACTTTAAGGACAGCTTAAATATTAAATTGAATCAAATAAATGAAGCTAAACAGGATCGCTCCCTAAGTGAATAATAATCGGTTCTTGAACATTTTGTTAATCTACCTACTGGAGGTCAATGTTAAGTCTTGCTTGATTGGCGATAATAATGATAAAATAATACCAACAACCAGGTTGTGGAGATACGGGCTACCAATAATTTATCGAAAAAAAAAAACTTAAAATGAAGGATAGGATGGAAAAACTATCTGTAATTACTAAATGGATCATAAATCCTCTCATATATGTTTTTCTCCAAAGTAAGTTACCACCCGAAGAGATTTATTTACAAAACTAAGGTTTATTAAGGTATAATGATCCCAAACGTCCCATAAAGTTGGTACAGTCATTGATTTACAGCTCCAACACATTTCAACTGAATCCATTTGCAATCCGCTCCCACAACTATTCCAAATAAAAGGAATTCCTCGTACAAAAGGGAAACCTGGGAAAAAGAAATAAAAAATATAATAATTCAAAATGGCGTCTGGCCACTTAATAACTGGCTGACACCATTGGGAAATATAATTTAATTTTTCTTTAGCGCCGTACTGTTCGTTCGTAATTCAAATGTGTATTTCTGTCCTTGTCTGGCGTTTTCTCGGTTGTGTCCCCCCCTCGCGCCCGCCCCCTCAAACTTCCGTTTGTTCGGGCGCCCCGTGTCACCCAGTGTTCTGGACAAGAAATATTTGCGATATTGTGTATTAGATGATTTGTGTATTCGCATGTTCCTACGTGGTGGGAATTTATAGAACGTACAGTCGTGTAGAAATTGTTAGATGGTTACTCGTAGTTAATGGTACTCTCATCAAAAGTTTTTAACAAGCTCCAGAGCGATGTTGTCTGTTTATTCCGCTTCTGATGTATTCCATGTTATTAGTATAAGTTTGAGTTACATAAAATATAAATTATTTTGCTTATATTATTATGCTCGTCTGGAAGAAAGAGTACCAGAAAGTCATTATAGTTAGCAAGTTTTGACAGGTATTTAACTTTTTACGTAAAGATTAATGAGAAAAAGATAGTTAATTTTTTTTTTACTGGATACGTTAACTACCTACTTACGTTATGTGCAGTCGAACAGCCACCGGGAAAATTAATAATTTCCTGACAGCAAAACAGTTGAACGTTAACTGCTGGAGACAGCTGGAGGTTTAGCATTCCAGTGAATATTCATCCGAGCCCTATGGCAAAAGGTTTGTAGTGAATAATAATTATAATGACTTATTTTAATATTAATTTACTTATTAGGCTGATGATGCATTTAATAGTATAATCATAGTTTCACATTGAAACAAGACGTTCATGATGAACTGAAAACGAAACGTATTTTCTTTCTTTTATTTTCTTTCTTTATTTCTTTCTTTATTTTCTTTCTTTATTTTCTTTCCCTCTTGAACTGACTTTTAATTGGTTTCATGTTTTCTACCCGAGTAACACCGCGGGGACAGCCAGTAGTTGATAAAACTTGACTGCCGGGCATTACAACACAAATTGTTACACATAGCTCACACATTACCATAAATTACTACCTAAAATCAGCATGTAAAGAAACCTCATGGCACCTATAAAACTATGCAAAAACCTATTTACAGACGTCACCTAGAGGGCAGGTGTGAGAGAAATATTCTAATGTTGGTAAGAGGGTCCCTCCATCCATAATAATATCCCTCCCACGCCTTTTTACATAAAAGTAGGTGATATTAAGTAGGTAGGAAATATGTATATATAAGTAGGGCGATCTTTAAACTGAGTTAGATGAATGAAGCTAATTATTACTTAATGGTCTTTGCCCACGGCTTCGCCTACGTTGATAGGACGAATAACTCTTGTAAGGATGGCCTACATCCTAGATTTTAGGGTTCCTTAAAATGGTTCTAATAACTAGTGGCTCTGTGAGCTGTAGACCTCGCGAGTCTGTCTTTGCATAGCTTAAATTATTTATTCTTATTTTATTTACTTCAGAGAATCTCCATATACACACAAAAAACAAAACATACAAACATAAAATGTTAGTGTGTTAGTAACAAAAATCGTACCTAAAATTATGTTATTACCTATACTTAACTGATGCCTATGGCTATCCTTATCCACAGATACTGGAAAGGACAGTCAAAACGGGCAGCAATCACATCCGGAATGCTGTTGCTGCTGCTTCGTAGACGGTGCAGCAAGGAGTTCGCTTTCTTGCGCATGATGGCTTGAAAGCCATCCGTACGCGCTTCAGCAATCATACCAGACGCAAACTGTGTAAATGTTCACCGCGCGCTTTAAAATAAAAAGCGCGCGCAAAGAGTTTGTTTTTTTAGTTTACAAGCCCCATAATGTTTTAAAAAAAAAACGAAAAGCTGATCGACAGAAAAATTCCATATAATTATTGAACCTGCTCACAAAATTTCTCGTGAACCGGTTGAGAAATGCGACCTGTAGAGGAGAACAGCCGGACATCCGGACATACGAAAGCATTTTTGCCCAAGCTGAAACGGAGACGCTTTGCGCTCGCTCGGTCAAAAAAGTAGTGTGTTTCACCATCACCCAGTGATCAGTTGGTATTTTTTTTTTCATGTCAATATATAAATTGTATTTAATCAATCTAAATAGATTACAATATAAAAGCTAACACTAAAATATACATATATATTGTACAGTCTATAATAAAAAAGCGTGTTAAAAAAAGGGAAGGTATCAAAGAATAGGTAGAAAGGTGGTCATTTCAATTCAAGAATCTGGATAATTGTTGAAATATGACTGTGTGTAATTAATGTACTATCAGTTTAAAAAAAAAATATGTTGAATTTTCTGTATTGAAATATTAAAATGCACACTATTTATATCATTAGTTAGGGGATTACATCGCTGATAAAATGACTGAACAACCATCACTAATTGATTAACACTTGAAAATACTGTTGGAGCTGCTGAAGATTGTAAGACTATCTTTGCATTGTATAAACTCAATCTCCTTTGTATTATATAACTGCATAGCATAGGTGTAAGTACTATGTACTTCCATTTACCGGGTAATATGTCTTTTATTGACTTGAATGTTTCCTGGCAGTCGATAGTATGTCATGCTCATTCAAATGTCTCGCTGACTGTGGTGCGTGTGCACATGTTGGATCATTTAGCTCCCTTCAAAATGGGAACCTTTCCATGAATAATGCAAGTTGTATGTTATACGTAAACACAACAAGTTTTCTAAATTATGACGAAAACCAGTGTCAAGTAGTTTCAAAATACTAAACGAATACACGGACAAACGGTTATAACATTTGAAACAGAAACGCTATAATAGGGAAAATAAAACGGTATAAAAATGATTAAAAATAACTATGTATGTTAAAAGTAACGAAAATTTGTAGAAATAAGGTGTGAATAATACTTACTATCCATACATACTTCCTAATCCTAACTTCCTAACTAATATTATAAATGCGAAAGTAAGTTTGTTTGTTTGTTTGTTACCTTTTCACGCCTAAACCACTGAACCGATCATCCTGAAAATTTGCATATACGTTATCAGGGGTACAGAAACGGACATAGGCTACCTTTCATCCCGCAAAAAAGTACTGTTCCCGAGGAAAACAACAATAACGTCCTTATGATAATAGATGGCGCCACGTGTCTTTCGAATCATGATTGAATTATAACCCGAATTGATAGTCAAAGTCTTAATTAACGCGAGCGAAGCCGCGGGCAAAAGCTAGTATTTCATAAATTTGAAAGTACTCTGTCTGTCAGTCTGTCTGTATGTTACCTTTTCACGCCTAAACCACTGAACGGATTTCGATAAAATTTGGCAATGAGGTAGATCACATCCTGAGGAAGGACATAGGCAACATTTTGTCTTAAAAATAATCCTAAAAGGGGATGATATAGGGATGAAAGTTTGTACGGGGAACTTAGCATTTCTTAAGTTAGGGATTTATGCTTTTAGTAAGAAATAAAAAAAAAATTGTTTCAGCGTTTTGTAAAATCATCCCCCAAGGAGCATGAATTTAAAATTCAAATGATTATTGAAATTTTTGTGTACCTCTTTTTAAGAGATTTAAGAAATTGGAAATATAGTCAGAACTCGTATCTTGAAGTATTATTTATTTCATTTAAATCGGTCCACCCGAATAAAAGTTATTACAATTTGAAGCTATAAAATAACTTAGCTAATAATAATATATGTAGGTAGGTACGTGGTCAATGGCGGCGCTAGTGTTTCAAATGAATGATCATAAATTAATGTGTTGTTGTTGTTGTTTGTGTGTTGTGTTTATTATTATAATATTAAAATGAATCATTATTATTGTTAAGTTAGACATTTAGAATCATTACAACCTGTTTAATAAAAATAAAAAATATTATTTGCATTATTTTATTATGTGTTTGTCTGGTACCTTTTCACGCTTTAACGGTTGAATGGATTTCGATGATAGGATACTATTATCGTACTACATCCACGCGGGCGAAGCCGCGGGCGTTAGCTAGAATTATTATAGAATAAATAAAAACCAAAACTTTAAAATACGCCATCTCGAAACTGTTGCTCAAAGTATTTTGCTCGTAGCATTCCGTAGTCGGAATCCTTCGCACTACGAGGCACTCGTAGTCGCGTAGCGCTATGCTACGGATCATGACTGTACTCTTCGAGCTACATCCGAGATAGAAAGTTCGGCTGCTCACTACTAGATGGCGCTGTCCGCAATACAAATCAAATAAGACACGTCATAAAATAAACATAAAAAACACACTAATCCAAAGAAGCCAAATGCCTAGTATTCTTCAAATAAAAATGATAAAAATAAAAAGAGATATGAAAAAGTCATTCAAGATCATTTACATTTATACTATAGGAACACATTTCATTTTGTTTGTTTTAAAAGATTAGCATCAAGTCCGTAATTATGAAGGTGCCCAAGATAAAACTGACAAAATAGGTATTTCCACAATGTCACATTGGTAGGGTACTTACAAGGTCTTGAACCTGTAACCTGTTTTGTCACACCAAAATTCTATCAGCACAATGCGTCATCCACAAATCCCGTGTATGATACGGCTACACATCAAACCATATATTTCCAGTATAAGCTGATCTTTCATTGTACGGAAATCCTATACATTGCGAGATCAGCTTATACTGGAAAATTATAGCTTGATATACAGCCGTGTGTACAACTCAAAAATAATGACTTTTATCACCAGTTATTGAGTTATTGTTCGTTTACTATTTATTCTACTTAAAGTATTATTTGCTCTTCTTATTTACAGAGAGATATAACGTCTGCGGGTAATTGAACGGCTGTGTGTATAACATTGTAAAATACTTTGATAGTGATACAATAAGTGCCTAGTAAGGTACAGTCTGTAGGAGAGATAAGTAAACCTACAGAAGTCTAACGACTAGGTACTCTCGAAAACGGGCCTTTTTAAAAAGCAAGGTTTGTCTTTAACCTCAGGTTTAAACGTTTGAGCCATTTTTTTTTTTAAAACAGAGTTAAAGTTCTTAATTCAAAAACTTATTTTAAACCCAAGTTGTCCATTTTGTATACAAATTTTACCACAATCGGAACAATACAAGGTTCGAAATATAAAAAAAACTGGCTCGAAGGTTGGACCAAAGCTAGAGAGTTCGTTTTGTAATGAGACAGTAATCATTCTGCTACAGCTAAGGTACACAGACAAGTATGGGCCCTTGGTTCTAATCATCTACCAACTCGCACTGGGCCCGCGTGTTGGATTACGGCCCATTCCCTCTCACAGAGAAGAGGCCTGTGCCCCAGCAGTGGGAACGTTATAGGCTGATTATATTTGGTTCTAATTCCAAGTTGGGCAACGTGTTTTCCACCGTGAAGTTCTCAGTAGGTATTAATCCAGAATCATTACTTGTTCCTTGTTAGTGGGAATAGGCTCGCCCCCCCTTGCATGGTACATATACAGAAAAGCGAAATGGTGGGTGTACACATACCTTTTCTTAGGGCCTAATAAAAAGGGAAACAGGTAGGTACAGGCGTGATATAATGCGATGATGGCATAAGTAGTTATTTCTTTAGTTGACTGTACTTCGGTAGTAGTGTTTCATTACTTCTTACATTTTAATGTCAATAGGAAAAACTTTGATGTTTTATCATTTCTTAGCAAGCAAATATTAATTTATTTTTTAGCTCGCTGAACATGCAGAATTATTTAGTCCCTTATATCTACGAAACGGACGAAAAACAATGAAGATACGGTCATATCTTGAGAGACTTTAATATTATCACTCCTTACTACTATACTGAAAAAAAAATTGATGACAAAATCATTACAGAGCAGATAGACCAAATCCTATACCGTCAAACGGTGTGAACAGGAACGCCAGGCGTAAATCGGAGCATAATTTTAAAAGGGATTTTAACATAGAAATAATATAGTTTTTTGGCAAAAGGGACTCTAATGTGTTTACTGTATTATGATAAAAGTCTCCCTCAAACAGGCGCGACACGACACGACAGCGCGACACGCGGTGCCTTTGTGTTGCGGTGTCGCGTCGCGCCAGTGTGCACTAGCCTTAACGATTAAGTGCCCTTGTTGGCAACAAATTATATTATTTCAATGTTAAAATCCCTTTTAAAGTTTCGTTACAATTCACGCCTCCGTTTCTATTCACCCCAGTACCGGTGTTGGTTATAAGTGCAAATGTACCCACGCTTACCAACCTGTAGCACCAAATGAAACAACCAGTTACTTTAGAAAATAGTACTCCACACAAATGGCGCATAAACTGTAAACAATCGCAGAACAGTTCGCTCTAGTATTTGCTGAAAGATTGAAGTCAAATCCAGTTTTATCTTTAATATCTCTTAGTATTGTTGGAAGAGACACTCTGATAGGAATACTTGCTATTTGCGACACGTATTTAACACTTGTAAGACGTTCACGATGCAGAAAGTCAGAACCGTTATTCCTGTGTCTCCAATTTATTTTAATGTGGCGGAGTACTGCTTGTTCGGCATCATATTAGGTGTTATAATAGGAATTATTGTGTATTACAATGTTATTAATAAAAAGTATAATACGGTTGCCGGGTTCCTGTTTGGTGGGAAGAATATGTCTGTTATATCGATTACTTTGGCCCTTATCGCGAGGTGAGTCATTTTTAACCTCAGACGGAAACAGAGGGGTGTTATAATAAGTGTAACGTGTGTATCTGTGTGTCTGTGTTGTGTGTCTGTCTGAGCTATCGTAGCTTCCAAACGGCTGAACCGATTTTGTTTGTTTTTCGTTTTGTTCTAAAGGTGACTTCATCGAGAGTGTTCTTAGCTATGATTCAAGAAAATCTGTCTGAAGATTTTCAGCTCTTTTCTAATTGATGAAGGGATGTGAGCATCTTCCACAGCGATGATCGAGTCGAAATTTGATATTCTATTACTTCAATGATATTAGAAGCACATAGTAACCTTGAACTGATGGTGCAGCATCACCTGGAATTTGCAAGATACCCAACTCCCTCACCAACATACAGCAGAAGTATCGTGTTTTGGCTCATTGGAATGGACTCAATGAATAGGTTATAGATAGATGGTGATCAGGGTCTGATGATGAAGTAGCAAAGATAAATTATGATAAATTAGTAACTAGCTTCACTGTAGAAAACATACATACAGCGAGGCACATGTCGATCGTAGCGTGTCTACTATTAGTATATTAAGACGCGGTAAGAAGCAAATTTTACAATAGCGCATCGCGGCAAGAAATAAGGTTCAAAACAGGGGTGCGTTTGACCAAAATAAAAGTGTTTTTGCAGTTTTAACAAAAATAAAAAATGCACGACTCAGTGGAATAATTTTTAGGTATTCCTTTAGTTGATTGATTCCCTTTATTATCATTACAAAAAAAAAAAATAGTTTACGCTCAAAATTTTGAGAATTATGCGACGAATATCATTTTTTTGGGCTCTGTTGTACGATTGTTTAATCATGATACTGTTTTATTTTTATTAAATATTTTTGAATAACTTTTTTCTTTGAACATTTGACAATACCTACACAATTTTTTTTCTGGCTTGTAATACGCCTCACTTTGCGACAAAAAACAGAGTGTTTTACAGTGCCCTACGTAAAGGCAGCGCCTTAAGTATAAAAAGCAGGAAACAAAATTTAAATTTTAAATTTTAAAAATCCTCAACACAAACAAAAGCCTCTAAAAAGCAAAAAATATATATGTATTGGCCCTTTAAGTTTAATATAAGTTGTGGGTAATATTTTGATCAAAGGATCGTCGCGTCAGGGACGGTTAGTGAAAATACAATAGTATTCATGCATTATTGCTGGGCCTCGTCTGTTTGACGTTTTCATTAGCCATTTCTTTTTCCATTTATTGTTGTGAATTTATACAATGGCAGGACAATGGTGATGAAGATATGTTGCTGTCTTGCATTGACGGGAAACATGGTGCATATCTTTACATTGATCATATTTAGTTTCTTCTATAGATTAGGCAAAGGCTTGATTGAATGATAGTAACAGACAAAACGCAGTGAGCAAACGTAGGTACTGCAACTGCCCTTCCTTCCTTGTATGCAATGACACCTATTCCTTGCTTTGAGACAATAATTGATTTTGTTTCAATATTCGGACTACTATTTGTATTGATAATATTAATTTGGGTAACAATTAGAAGTCTAAATTAAAATGAACAGCCCGCTATGTATTTGATTGAATCATTGTTGCGTGCAGCACGCAGGTACGCGATTAGTCGAGTAAATAATGAAAAACAGTTTAAAAATTTTAAAGTGCCTAAGAGCCTGCGTCGCACACTGTAAGAAAATCGCAATCTAGCGGTATTTAATTCAAAATCCGAACAATGTTTTATCTACCAATTATTGGTGTCTTTTTATTCCTTACCCTCTAATAAAAACGACACCATATTTTTTTTAATGTGGGTATGTCAACATAAATATTAGAAATGTTCATATATCAGAAACAAAACTGAGTCACACTCACTACGTGTTTTGCAGTGTTAATTTGTGCCAATTACGCTTACGATTACGAAGTGATTATTGGGTCAATAGTGTTATTTACTTTATTTGTCGTAGTGTTGGTATTTCATATGTAAGTACATACATATTTTGTTCGATTTATAATAGTAATTATATACTAAAATCAACCATTTCTGTTAGGACACGAAACATACTTCGATTTTTTTACATTTTAAATTCATTAGTCCCGAAAACATATTATATAGCATTATATAGTAAAGTATATACCATCACAGTACAGCTGATAGTTTTAACTAACAGATGCAACTCATAAATTTTGCGCTTTTTTGCGGCACCCATACATTTTTTTTTTTTCAGCATGGCTACCGAAATAACGAAATTGCAAATTTTCGAAATTTGTAATTTTTTAAAATTTCGCGTGTAGATACAAATACAGATCTCCTAAATAGACTTTTAATCTCATCTGACCCCTATTTAGCAGGATTAAGGAGCATACCACGAAAAAATAGAAGTATATTGGAGCCAGAAGTTTTGTCATTGCTTTCCCTGCCCACAACGAATGAGTAATATGTTTATTTGCTGTATTTTTCAGTTTTTTAAATTTCAAAAATACACGAAACAATACAAAATTATTTTATAAAACTAAAAAAACATTTAATTATAACTTATATCAATCAAATTAATTAGTTCCGTATCATAAGAATAAAATCCCGTCAGATTGCGATTTTCTTACAGTGTGCGTCGGCGACAAGACTCATAGATCGCGGAGCGCGCAGTAACATGCGCACTGTACGATGGCGGAAAACGAACTGAACTCGCGGTCGGACCGCGCGTGCAAAGCGTGGGCGACATGTTTTGCCAAGCAAATGTGTCTCTATGATTTGCGGTGGTAAACAAGACGACGTGATCTCTAAGTACTTAAAAATGTAACGTGTAAAGTCGCAGCGGTGCGGCGGGGCCTCATAATGCTTATCTTTATTATATATATAAAAATTACGGGTCAAGTTGTTTGTCCGCGATGGACTCCTAAACTACTGAGCCGATTTTAAATTTGATTTGCACACCGTGTGCAATTTGATCCAACTTGAAAGATAAGATAGCTTACGTCTCAATTTATAGTCGCAATATTATTTTATTGCAAATTATTTGTCTATGTATTATTTGACAGTCACAATTATCTGTTAGCTTCAAACGATTCTAAGAGATGGCGATATCTGTAGACTGGATTGAGTAAGTATTCAATAGATGGCGCTATCTTAAAAATACAAACGTTTCATATAAGCTACAATTTAATAAAGAGAAAAGATATGATTGTTTGTTTGTATTGAATAGGCTCCGAAACTACTGAACCGATTTCAAAAATTCTTTCACTGTTGGGAAGCTACACTATCTCCGGGTGACATAAGCTATATTATATTATGCTTTGCTATCCGGGCGAAGCCGGGGCGGGTCGATGGGTTTATTATAAAAGCACACAAAATAAACGTTATGAAAATTATTTTGTTTTCCATACGTAACAATCATTATCACATAATATTATTTACAGAAAGCAATAATGCCTGTAATCTTTTCTTTTAACAAATAAAAATTAACATTGCTAATAAATGAATGACGCTCAAGTGTTATTTTCTTACAACATTTACCTATTACAATAGACAACAATGGATTGGATTTTTATTCCAATAAACAATGTGATCGCATCTCGTGCATGTGACTTTTCCATTCTTCTAACAGTATTTAAATGAAGAATTCCTATTCTTGTTTTTTTTAAATCATCATCAAATGCTTGAAATCTGCGCAATCCGTTTCTTTTTTTCATTATTACCTATCAGTAGCTTACTATTGTTGGTATTGTAATATTTCACACACTTCATTCATCACCTGACCCTTATAAATATTTCAGATTCGTATTTATATCTTTAAAGTAGCTCTTTATTCCTTTGCATCATAAGATTGTCTATGAATCAGTCTATAATTATAGCAAAGTTATACATTTTCCTGAACACTACTACTCGATACCTGGAGTCTATTGCTACTCCCAGTACAATCTCCTTGGAGTAAATATGTTATTAATGATTTTATTCCAATTTTGTCACAATTCTAACAACATTTTTAAGCTATTGCATAGCTTTTATCGCGGGCTTTGAGCGCGGCGACCGAATCAAGAAATTCCGTAACGAAAATAAAACCTAACACGCCCCACTCCGCCTACCATGTAGCTCGGCCGAGCGTTTGCTTAACGTGTATGTATATGGTACAACTGTACTTGAATTAATATCAAAGAAAAAAAAATACTGCATAAATAAAATATAAATAAATAATTATAATTGCTTAAGTTGATAAAAAATGCTATGCAATAGCTTTACCGCGGCAGTCCCCGAGTGCCACACGTGTTTCTTTTTCTCTAATTTTATCTAATGTTATCTAATTTTATCTAATAGTATCCCCTTTTATCTAATTTAGTCTAATTTCATTTAATTTCATCAAATTTTGTCTACTATTATGTAATTTAACCTAATTTTATGATTGTATGTGTAACTTCTAGTATTGACTGATAATTTGTATGTGTGGTGCAAACTGTAAATATAAGTTGGTTATAAATAAATAAATAAATACATTTTCTGTTACTAGCACTATTTTTAAGTCACATCGTTTTCGTCACGTTGTTATATTTATTTACTTGTTGACTAAAATCTTTATCTTTAGACGCTTCCCCGACCAAACGATCTTGAGCGTTCGGTCCTTCTCTGTCCCTTTGCTGAGTCTCGCTCGGTCCTGCTCCTGGCGCACGCCCATTTATCATAGAATTCTTGTGAATTCTATGATGTGTAAGAATTCTGAAATTTTGGAATAATTTTAATACAAAGAAAACCTATTGAAATAAAATAAAACGTGAATTATTTAGATTTTTAAATTATCTGTCCATTACCTAATGTAATCCTAAAATGATTAAAACGTCACCTTTAGCAAAAGATGCATGCAACCAATAATTTTACTCACTTTTTTACAAGGAGTTTTTGAATGTATTTATAACACATAACAACAAATAAGACCGTGCTATGTGATGATAGAATATCGAATATTAATAATTTGCTTTTAGATGTAGTTTATTACTCTTAATTAATGAGTTCATAGCCTCTGAATAACGCACTATCGCAAGGTTTGCCCGGAGTAGCGCCTTAACATTCGTTAATCTGCTTATCTACTGTACTGCTTTTCCAAGAAACGTATGCGCTTCGGGAATCGTCGTCTGTCTTCGGTAATACGAACGCGCGTTGATGAGATATAATTGACAACCATAGAAGGGCTTACTTATTTTGTATTACTTACAATGGCATGGTTACAAAATTAAGGATCAACAACTCTATGCCATCCAAAAAAAAATTTCAAAATTTTTGAGTGATAAATGACGATCTGCGACCGGAGGTAGGTAAGTAACCTGACAGAGATAAAACTTCATCTACACGCGCAATGATAGTACAAAGCGCGGTAGTACAAAACTTAGAAGCATTGCCGCTGTGGGGGTTACTCTGTGACACAACGTTCGTGCTGATTCGGAAACACGAGGATTCCCGATCACCTTTTCTGGTTTACTTGTATAAGTATGTATATCTAAGAAACAAACCTTTGGTACCTACACAATTTATTAACGCAAAACTAACTAATTTTGTTCCAGTCACCTGACTAGCATCACTCTACTGGGCGTTCCTGTAGAGATATACCTCCGAGGCACGCAGTACTGGGCATCAGCTCTCTCTCTCATTATCGTCACTTTCCTCACAGCTGTCATTTATTTACCCGGTAAATACTTTATCTTCGTTGATGTCATTTACTTTTGGTTTAGTATTAAGTTATCATTCAAACATGGGCATGCATTTACATCATGCTAAAGGATATCGTAGAAGGCGATAAGAATTAATCAGATTTTTACGTATTTATTAGAAACTTCTACCGTGAACAGCTAGACTTGATATATATCTATCCAATTTCAAAGTCCATTATCATGGGAAATTCTGCAGTCTAATCAGAAGCTAATACATATTTGTATGGTACGATGGGTTAAACGCGGAAGGTTAACGATGCAAGGCTTGAAAAAGGAGGGTGTGAAAAAACGTAAAAAAAACTTAAGTATATCTGATAATGTTTAATTTGTTTCCAGTCTTCCACAAGCTACAACTGTCGTCAAGCTTCGAATACTTAGAGATAAGGTTCTCAACACACACGCGAACAATAGCTGCGGTACTGTTCGTCGTCAGCAAACTGATGCTGCTGCCTATAGTGCCATATGTGCCCCTTATGGCTTTCAGATTAGGTAAGCAGACAGATTTTTTACTTTAACCAAATACTTGGATGACTTAGCTTACATTGTTTAACTTATTGAAGTGGATAAAGAAATCATCTGTGCCTTGAAAAGGATTGTACAAATTCTATCGTCGATTTGAATACGCTGTTAGGTTAGGTAAAAGAAGCACGATCATTATACAGGATAGCAGGGACATCGACACGCTAACTATAACCATGAAGTCAGCACATAATTCTAGACCCATAATTCTAGAAAATTTTCGTCGGTTATAAAATAAATCTGCTGTTTCGTAGAAAAGTGCAATACCTACGCGCTCAAAATATATGGAACAGTTTTTTTTAATCATAATTATTCTGAATCCAAGGTAACAGGTTGAGTGTCGATGTCCATGCCATCCTGTATAAGAGTGTACAATAATATTTTTAGGAAAGCAAAATGGGAATTATTCGAGGTTTGATTAAAATAATCACTAAATATATGCCATATATAATAACTAATAGTATGGACGCAAAAAAAATTAAAATTAAATTATTTCACTCTTATAGTCAAAAAAAGCCTCGTACTTTATTTCTTGAATCTATAAAATGTTTAAGATTGTCATTATGAGAACATTTCGGTCGCTTCCTATATCATCCACCCTTTTCCCTCTCATAATGATTGAGAGGTCAGACGACATATTTCTACGAGGGACACTTTGCATCAGGACACCGCTGAACTTTTATTACCGCTATAATGTAGGGCTGCTAAACTGTAACCTATGAACTTTGGTGAACATTAACCCTGAGTGAAGTGCAGTGATCTCGTGCCGAACAAAACGCTGACCAATGAAAGCACGTGGAGCCAACTAAACCGTCCACAACAGTATTCCAGGTCAGTCCTTGCTCCCTTCCTCAGCGACGAATGGTCTCTTTGAACGCGTCACGTAATTAATAATAATAATAATCTCTTTAATTCGGACACAAATATCCATATAGTGTTAGTAACACACAAAAAATTACTTATTGCCTAGTGTTAGTAAAAATCAATTTCCGCACAAACTGCTGTACAATCGGAGAGCCGAAGCTCTCGGCTACAGTTTGCAGGATGCTGTTCCGACTGCCCCTCACTCTCCTCAGTAGCGACGCAGTTTTTTTGCGTATAATTGCATAGAAGCCGTCGGTGCGGGCTTGCACAAACATTTTAGATGCGCTACAGTAACGAGGCAGCTTCAACAACATCCTGAAAGCTATATTATATTGGACGCGCAGGACATCCAGCGATCTCTTAGTATAATTGACCCATAGACTGCCCGTGTACAAACTTTGGCAATAAGCCTTGAAAAGTGTTACTTTTACTTGGTCTGTACACCGCGCAAATCTACGGGACAACATATTGCTCCGGACCGCTAGAGCCCTGCGCTCCCTCTCAATATCTATATCGTCCTAATAATGAAATCGCGCACAATACCTAAATCTCACCGCAAACATAATATTAGCACTACATAACTAACCCTCCAAATAGGATAAGTAATTTCATAAGGGTTAGCCTACATCACTATATCTACTCTGTTTATATCACTTTCAGTTACAAATCCTTTAGCGGGGCGAGTAACCGCTGTGTTATGCGTCGTCTGTGCAACATTCAGTGCAGTTGGTGGTCTACGTGCAATAGTATCCATTGGCATAATGACGACATTCCTGGCCCTAGCTGGTACTGCCCTACCAAGTGGTTTAGCACTGTTGCCAATGGGATTCAAGAGAATGTGGGAAATTGCTAGTCATGGTGGAAGATTAGTTCTGTACGAGTAAGTATTTTATTTTACACTTGCCTCTTTTGACTTTCATCTTCAAACAAGGCATAGCTTAATTTTTAAAACCTTAACAATGCTGCGTTGCAAGTGCGACTTTTTATGGAAGAAAAAAAAATTGATTTGATTTGTAATTGGTTTTTCTTCTGATGCACAACTTTGAACAGAAAACAGGAGTTGTCAAATTAACAATAGCACAAAGATCTCTAGATCATAAATGAAAATCGAGAGAACTAATAATTTTATCGCTTGCTTCAAATGAAGAATATCAAAAAGAAAGAAATCGATAAATTCTAAAAAACTTTCATACACAGAATCAATCGTACGATTCTATTACCTATAATGTATGTTGATTTATTTCTTGTCGGTGCAAATACCTTATTTTTATAAAGAATAGAGACTTTTTACGGTCTTATTACAAAACACTTATCTTGAGAACCACCATCGAGCAATTTTTGAATTACGAACACACACAAAAACTGATTTTAAAACCGAGTCTTAGGTTGTCAATTTTGTATTAAGAACTGCGTTAGTCGCAATAAGGTTTAAAATACAACAACTGACTGAAAAGTTTAAGCACCTGTCCCACCGTCGGTGACGAGGAAGCGACTGGTTGTCAACGATTTTCTCGCTCAAGAAACGTACAAAATATTTTAGGTCCCGTGTATACATATAGTTGATCGCCGACTGTTTACACCGCTGCGCTGGCAAGTACTCGTTTGTCGCAGCGACAAGAGCTATCAAAGAGAGTTCTCGCTCAGCGACGCGACGTCACTTGCTTGGCGGGCTGAAGACTTGCCGTGAGAGTCACGCTTGGTATATACGCATACCAGCGAATAAGCGCCCATCGCCTGTCTGCACTCGCTGCTCTTTTCACCCACTCGTTTTTAGTTGCTAGCCTTACTCGCATCTAGTTAATCGCCTGCAGTGAGACAGGAGCCTCAAGCTTGGACCAAAGTAATAACCAGTGGGGTAATTACGTAACACACTTTTTTTTGGGTGGGAAATCATCAAATGACCTCTCCCGCTCTGGGCGGAGCGGAAGGGCGTGTCAGACTCTTACTGACTAAAACCCACCCGTGTTCCTTCAGTTGCCTGAGCGCCAGGGCCACGGTAACTCTTTCGAACAATCCGCGACCCCAGCAGGCATCGGCCCTATCGGACCCCGTCAATGGTGCTGAAATCTCTTTGAGGCGCGCGTGGAACACGACGCGCCGTCGACCCGGGTCTGGTCCTTACCAGATGGCGAGCTGCCCATTGCTCGCCGTCCAATTACGTAACACACTAACAGTAGGAATGGGTTTAATTTCGACAGTTCAACACCATTCATTGCGGTATTTACGTTGTTGAGCAGACAAATTTTTCGAACATATGAAGCAATGGATTAGCAATAGGGTTCAAAATGATTCAGATTGTGATAGATAGTGTGTTACGTAATTAGGGTGCTGATTTGTAATGAGACTGTAAAAGTTGCCTACAGTACCAAATTACTAAGTACTTATTCATACATGTTTTTATTTCTGTAAGTAGATTTGTACAAACACTTTTACATGTCAATCATATTTTTAAAACTAGGTGAGGACGAACACTACCAAAGAGAGGAAATTTGGGTAGGCCGCATAAATTAAACTGCCAGACCATGATTAAAACTGAAATAATGAGGGGTACATAGTCCTCACATTCACAATAATTACAATAATATATTACTGTTTGCAGGAAATACTCATGTCATTGTATATGTAAAAAGGTACAGGCACAGAGTAAAAAAAAAGAAATGTAAAATTGTTAGCAAAATAAAATAAAACATCAACATTCACTGTGTAAATTTATTGGAGCAGCTCGTTTCCCAGCCTTTTTGTCCTCAATATAGTCTTTGACATTATAATAGAATTTCCGACATAGTTTCCGCTTTATAAAATAATGAAATGTATTAAGGCTAAAATCTTGAATGATAGATATTTAACTTACTTTTCAGTCCAGATCCCGAACTAGCTCACCACACATCATTCTTCGCAGTAACCTTAGCTCTATCGACTAACTGGCTTTGGAAGATAGCACTAAGCCAGTCTACCTTGCAGAAACTTCTAGCTGTGCCTACAATAAGTCAGGCTAGACTCTGCCTAACGATATCATGTGTTGGAGTGATACTTATGAAGCTGCTGTCTTGTTTCCTCGGATTGGCGCTGTATGCGTGGTTCGCTGGATGTGACCCGTTGCTTACAGGGCAGATAAAGAAACACGAGCAGGTAATTGAAGTGCTGATATACACGACGGGCACGCGTCAACGGCAGCCGTAGATGTGTCGGTGGCGACCGTCGACTTGTGGCGACCGTCGACTTGTGTCGACGGCTGCAGTTGCCTCTGCCGTTGACGCGTGCCGCTCGTGTGTATGAGCACTAACTTTGACTTCTTTATTTAATTGTAGTCTTTTACCATTTCCAGGGAAGGTTCTTTTATGCGGTTTCACTAACATTAGTTGATACCTAAATTAATGTCTTAATATAAACGCGCTGTTTATTATTTTCAACGGTCGGCCCAGCACTGAAAGTTGAAAATCCAACAGTACCATTTTTAAGCGTTCGTTTAAGTGTTTCCTTATGTTAGGGAAAACTGGCATTACCTTGGTAAAAGCAAAGAGGAGCAAAGAGAAAGAAAAAAAGACTAGAAAAAGAAAACTTTATGCTTTAACCATAAAGTCAGTTTGCTCTATACTTTTCCAGAATCACTGGAACAAAACTCTTTTTTCGAATCTAACGCTATAGAAAAGGGAGGCTCTAACTATAAATAATTGAAAATCAGTATTCCTTATTAAAGACTGATCACTCTTATACTCTTCTGTTACAGCTCGTCCCTCATTTTCTTAACAACTTATCACTAATGTTTCCGGGTATATGCGGGATTTTCATCATCTCCATTTTCAGTGCAACTACTGGGTGAGACACATGAATGTTATTTGTTCCAAAAGTATCCTTATCTTTATACGTCTAAAGTATATATTAGTTAACCGTTCAGATGTTATTTGTTACAGCTGCATTGCTTCATTGATAAATTCAATTGCTGGGGTACTTTTTGAAGAATTTATAAGGCCCTGGATGCCGCAAAGTACCAATGAGAATGCCTGCTGTCGGATTATGAAGGTAAATTTTGGTGTTTCTTTTTTCAAATTTCATCCCCACTTGTCTGGAAACAAAAACCAAGTTACATATACACATAAAAGGGCTCTTCGAGGCAAATTAATGTTGTTTCATTACCTTTGAAATGATGAACACGTTTACTTCCATAGTCAGTCTCGGCAATTCAAATCTACTTTGGTATATGTTATGTGTGTGTACAGACGGCTACACATCAAGCTATATATTTCCAGTATAAGCTGATCTCGCATCGCATAGGATTTCCGTAAAGTGCGAGATCAGCGTAAACTGGAAATGTATAGCTTGATGTGTAGCTGTGTGTACGAGTGCTATGTAGATGAGCGTGCTGTGCTCCGGTCCTCCCCGTGCTGGGGGTAACTTCGCAACAGAGTAGCGAGTTTGATTGACAATTGTCACCGTCCTTCCGCATTAAATACTTCCATACTTAACACGAGGCGTTTTTTCTTTTTTTTCTTTTGTAAATGGCTTCTCGCAGGTAAACCTAGGAGGTTGTCTACTGCTTAACCGGTCATGCTTGTGGTTGCCTTAATAAATTAAGGCTAGGCAGGGCTTAACACGTGGCGACGAGCGGACTCACATTAAATAGTAAAATGACTACGGGAGCGACTTATGCCGTTCTTTCTACTTTTGACCACTAGTCGCAGAGTGAAATAGTTTCGAATATAGTGGTGTAGTATTTTCAGTCGATATCATACCAACTATTTTAAGACGCCTGCCAATGCTCAAATACCCACCGTTAATAACAATTACAATATCACGAGAAAAATATTGAAATCTTCCAGCTACCTACTTTAGCATCTCGTACCTACTTATTTATGTTAATCGTTCCAGTTTCTCTGCGTGCTGGTCGGCTTATACTGTGGATCCGTTGTATGGTTTGCAAAAGAACTGGATCGTCTGCAGCACGTTGCTTCAGGAGTTACTGGCGTCACAGCTGGCACTCTGCTTGGGTTGTTCACTCTTGGGATTGTGTGCTCGAGGGCTAACTGTTCCGTAAGTAATTTTTTGTTTTCAAAGACGGAAATTATAAAAACAGTCGTCCAAATATTTAGAAAATAGTAAAAGTAAGAATGTTAGACTGATGTGATAAAAACAATTAATATACAAAAAAAACAGTGCCATCTATAAACCTTTCTCTAAACTGTTTGTAAAAGTTCAAACGTGGCTTTATATCGGCCCTTATAGCATAAACTTTGTGTCTTTCGTCCGCAACAACATTAATACGCTAAATTTGTCACAGAGGGCTCTGTTTTAAATAATTTACTTTTGTGAGGATAGATGGCATTGATTATAATTAAAAATCAAATTTTTATGTGGCGTTACGGTCTGTCGAAATACCTATTTTTATACTTTTTAATTTTTTCATTCCTTTTATTTTTGTTTCAGGGAGCTCTAAGCGGTTGTTTGTTAAGTCTGATCCTCTGCGGCTGGTTGCTCATCGGTGCTGAAAATGCTCTCGCCACAGGAGCGTTGACCTTTCAGGGCAAACCACTAGCCACTTCGGGCTGTGGGAAAGCCAATTACACCCATGTACTGGCCAACATAAGCACAGTAGCTCCTAATGCTGCGTAAGTATGTTATGAAGGTAACATTATAGTAGAAGAAACATGTTTAGGTCTTGTGACTTATGCACACGGTTCTACCTTACTAGAAAAGAGATCTTTTAAACCTGCGTACAGACCATGGCATGGGGAAAGATAAACAAAGAAAGAAAGGAAAAAAGAAAAGTAAGCAAATATATTTCATTTAGCACAGAATGAAAGCCACAAAAATTCTGCAAAAAACGAAACAAGATAATTGTTTGAATTTTTATAGGTAATTATCAAAATTACTAATATAATATTATTGTCTTGTATTTTCCAATTTGTGTACCTAATAGACTAAGCTCAATTTCAAACTCAAAGTATTTATTTCAAATTAATTGTCAAGGGGAGAAAGAGTTACCGTGGCCCTGGCGCACAGGCAACTGAAGGAACACGGGTGGGTTTTAGTCAGTTAGAGTCTGACACGCCCTTCCGCTCCGCCCAGAGGGGGAGAGGTCATTTGATGATTTCCGACCCAAAAAAAAAAAAAAACGGGGTCGGTCAGTCAGAAAGATGAAGCTAGTTGCCAATACCAAAGCGTAGTAGGTACCGATGGAGAAGAACGGGCAAGAAAGTCCACGGACATGGACAAAATAATATAATAAGTACAAGCTTACCCCTTACGACTCAGGGATTAGTATGAAGGCTGATTGACTGCATGAGCAATTAGGTACCTAATGGTTTCAGTTACCAACCCATAGCATGGTCAAAGTGCATAAGCTCGGCTACGTTAATAGACCAATTCACTAGATTACAGCTTCATACAAAATTAACATCTTGTCCAACTGATAAATGATAAATGATTTTATTTCTGTAAGTAGGTTTGAACAAACACTTTTACACGTCAATCATATTTTAAAAACTAGATGAGGCCGGCGTTTCCTATCTGACTACTCTGAGAAGAAAGGCCGAAACAAACTCAGAGGTCACTATCTCTTTAAAAGTCCAGACATAATCTTGGTCAGATCATGTGAAGACCATGTAGATTTGTGTCTGAAATGGTCTTTTGAGGAAAAACCACACAGATTGAGTGGACCTGTCCAGTTAGATAATTGTCAGTGTCAGCTTTAGATGTCTTCAACATCTTCTAGCAATCCATACTGATATTATAAATGTCTGTATGTTACCTTTTCACGTCTAAACCACTGAAAGGATTTCGATAAAATTTGGCAAGGAGATAGATGGCCGCCTGGGAAAGGACAAAGGCTACTTTTTGTCCAGGTAGTACTTTACCGTGGGATAATTTTCGACAACCACGCGGGCGAAGCCGCGGATAGAAGCTAGTACATCCATAAATCTCCCAGGATCACTTTCCAAGCTACATAGTAAAAAAAAACTATATTCTGTTCCAAAAGTATGTGATGAAAATGTAAATAAATGGATCAAAAAACCTTTTTCTAAGTGGCGCAACAAATTGAGTGCTCTGTTGATAAATCGAACACTGAAAACCAAAAGTCTAATTTTAAATTTTAATGACCTTAAAGATGTTTTTATTTAATTACATCATAACAATAAATAGCATCTATAAGAGACGATAATTAAATGCACGTACGACGCACCTTGTGAATTATGCCTCACTTGACATTACTGACCGGACAATAATTTGACGGAGTCGCGTTACGTCCGGTACGCGTATCGTCCGTTTATGGCCCTATTGTATTCTAGAAAGTGCATTTTTTCTGGGATCAGTCGCGTTACAGCCGTTCTACCTAAACTACACTTAACGTGATTTAAAAAAGAATATACAGACTAAATTAACATTTTGTGATGCATGGTACAGGACAATATAATATTGTCAACATTATTGTGTATGTGTGGGAGACAAAAAGTAGCTCCTGATAAAGCTGGTCACCTAGTACCATGCTTCACAAAATGTTAATTTGGTCTGTATGTTCTTTTTTAAATCACGTTAAGTGTAGTTTAGGTAGAACGGCTGTAACGCAACGCGACTGATCCCAGAAAAAATGCACCTTCAAGAATACAATAGGGCCATAAACGGACGTTACGCGTACCGGACGTAACGCGACTCCGTCAAATTTTTACCACAGCACGAGATTAGGTATACTAGGCCTAGGCCTACTAGGCCTACTAGGTATACTAGGCCTATACTAGAGAAGATCATTACAAAAGTTACAGTCCCAATTAGGCAGTGAAATAAAAACCATATCAGCGACTTTATGACATAAGAACCGTTTTATTACAACCGACTTCACACTCGGTTTGAGATACAGTCAACCACACGTCTATTGTTCAATTTGTCACTGAAGGAGCCTTTATTTCGTAGTCGTCAGGGTGGTTTTCGTAGTTAAAGAGTGTGCGTTGACTGTACCTAAGCAGAAGTTTTAATCTTCGCCCGTAAGTTGGATGCGAGCTGACTCACTTTTATTCCCCCTTATTAAAACTTTACCCATATTACTATTACTCGATTGCCTGTTCTTTTATGACTTTTCTTCGTAGAAGTCCTATTTTTTAAACCGCCTGTGTCTTAGACTGAAGAGTTTTCTTTTTTATAATGCTCAATTCCATAAAGTTTTAAATTGTAAACTAAAATAGAACCATTTTCGGTCTCCGTATGTGAAATAGCCACCAGATAAATTAAATGGAAAAGAAGTTCTTTAAAAGGGTCTTCTGGATAAGTTAGCCGGAAATTATCCGGAAGTAGAAAAACGGGCCAATAGTTTCGTAAATTCATATTAATGTGTATTAGAATAATAGTGATACTAATAAATACCTATACTAAGGGCCGATTTCTCAATCATCAGATCACTTTTATTTGATGGATCAAAACGGCGGTTTGAAAGAGAAAAGCTTTCGTATAGAAAATATATTTCTATACGAAACCTTTTCTCTTTCAAACCGCAATATTTATTCTTTAGATGAAAGTTATCTGAAAATTACAAAATCGGGCCTGAAAGTACTCGTACCTACCTACAACAGGATAAAACTGTATCATAAAATACTTACTAATTCGATGGTAAAACAAAACTTTCAAGATTTGAATTTTAGAAAAATTGATTTCTCAATACTTTCAAGTATGATTATGATTGTATGAATTTCAGGCATAAGTAGGTATAAAAGCTCGATCCCGCAGACAGGCGCAACGCGACTAGTAGAACAATTTCTATGAAATCTTCAAGAAAATTGTTCTACCAGAATCGAATCCCACCGTCGTTGTCGCGTCGTGCCTGTCTGCGCGAGCCTTAGTGGTATTGTGCAGTACAATAACATATTATAATTACATTCTTAGGTACTTATCATTCAACATTTCATGGTATGCAGACATTTCTAATAAAATCAATTCCAATTACTTATTACTATTGATTTGTTACAATTTTCAGTCAAAAGACATCGTTTCAAATTATATTAAATCGACAAAACCAAACCAGTATTTCATCGCATTAGTGTAGTTATAATGACAAGAATTACTATTTGATACATAAAACCGTATTGACCAGCGGGGTAATCGCGTAACACACAGACAATGGCAATCGATTGCAATGCCTTTCATTTTGGCAGTTCAGCCACATTAATTGCGTTATTTACGTTGGTAAGCAGACGACTTTATCAAACTTATGAAGCAATGGATTAGGAAATTAGAAACCCCCGGATTATGATTGAAAGTGTGTTACGCAATTTGGGTGCTAGCACATTTTTGAAACACGAATTTAGTAAAATATGAAAATGTTATTTTATAATTATTCCAACGCACGGTTAGACAAGCAATGGAGCATTGACACAGATACAACAACAAAATGTTGACAATGCTAGAAGGCAGCAATTTCAAATTTACTTCAACACAGTTAATCTCAGACTATAATTATTATTTTCTTTTTTTCTTTTCAGAAACCAGTTCCCAACAAAACCGCTACAATCTCTTTTCCGAATCTCCTTCACATACTGTCCTTTTGCTGGAGCCGTTTCAGTTCTCCTCATCGGGATCCTAATGAGTTACCTCACGGGAAAATCCAAGTCGGAATCAATGAATCCGGATGTATTCTGTCCATTAACACAGAGCATCCTCCATAAGTCTCTGATTAGGAGTCCGACAGCATCTCTGGAGGCGAGACCGAATACACAAGAAGTTTATGTTGCGTTGGATGAAGCTCTGAAACATTTGAAAGAGGTTATCGATCGATAAATAAATGTTTGTGAAGTGATTTTTTGGTTTTATTACATACACGTAGGTACTAAATTACGCTGACAAGGAATAACTAGTTATACTCCAACATTTACAGGACGGCGTTGTTGGTAAACATTTGTGAACATTTCTTGCAAAATCGAATTGAAAAACAAAATGGCGGCGTCAGTTCCGATTTTGGCCACGCGCCATAAGAGCCGTACCCACAGACAACTTAGCCCCGTAGACACCGCATAGGAGGGCAACCGCGCTCGCCAAGCATTAGCTCTACGGCCTCATATGTGATGGCCACGCCCCCAACTCGTCTAGAAAGCGCCAGTCAGTCCGTTACTGAATGTTGACGTGTTTTAGTTATTGTTCTGAGGTTTTAAAAATCGAAAAGAATGTTCAAAATGCCGTATTGTGCAGTGAAATGGTGCGGAAAATGTAGCAAAACTTCGAGGTTACACAAATACGGCATTACATTTCACCGATAAGTTATTTAAAAGCCTAAAATAATTACAAAATTTAATTTAACGACATTATTTGAATACGAAACAAATGCAAAGGTGCAGTAGCGCTCGTTGATGTCTTTTGAAAAATCTCTTTCTTTCACGTTTTAATTTATATATTACTATCTCGCTCTATCATCGGTAACAGTTTACTAGTGATGTTGAATCGATAACAAATCTACAAATAGAATATCGATATGTTACCACAAACATAAAATAAATAAATAATCATTATTTTGTTTTAAAGGTTTCCAAAATGCCTAGAATTAAAGAAAATTTGTATAAGCGCTACAAAACGAGAAGAAAATTGTTGTCCCACTACAAACAGTGTTATATGTTCCCGTCATTTTACTACGGATTGCTTTGAACTCAAAAAGAAACGACGAATTTTATTTATTACTGCTGTACCAACGTTGGTGGGTCACTTTTCAATATTGTCAGATATTATCGACTTTAGTTACCTAATTCCCGAAATATTTTGGCACTTAATATTAGTGAGTGTTACTGAGTGTATAATGAATACACTCAGTGCATGGAATTTGGCGCAAACGTGGCACGTGCTTCTCCAAAACTATTTTCTGTTTGATTCAAAAAATATTTCCTGAATAAAGTATACCTAGATATAAATACTAGGTATAACGAATTATTATACGTAGTATCTCTGTGCTATAATGTGAGATTTTATTTGATCGGTGTACCTTTTTCAATAGATAAATAAATCTAAGTACTTACAAATGTTGCTTATCGATAAAAATATCGAGTCTCATACCAACCCTAAGCCGTCCTATGAGTCATTTGACGTATGACATGTGACATTGAAATAGCCAATCACAGCTCTTTTTGCACCTCGGCCCCCCCTGACTTTTGGCGATAATATATTCGAACAAAATGTTCTTAATGAGGTGTCTACGGGGCTAAGTTGTCTGTGGCCGTACCAGATTGTCAACAAGCCGTGATTGGCATTCATGGATATCTAAACGGTACATACTGTCATTGCCGACTATTATACTTAGAAACTAATGAAAAAATAGAAAATTGTAATTTCATGAGCCTGCTTTTTGATTAAGTCACGTAACTTAAGTGTGCAATATACCTACTGCGCATAGTATGTTGTTAGTATGGATCAAAATTATTTTAAAATTATAGAAATGCACCCTAATTGCGTAACACACTACTCGTATCAAACATAATCTGAATAATTTTGAATGTTATTGCTAATCCATTGCTTCGTATGTTAGAAAAATGTGTGTGCTCAATAACGTAAATAACACAATTAATGTTGTTGAACCGTCAAAATGAAAGCCTAGGTTGATTTGGGACAGGTATGGTATTAAGATTCTGAGAAAGTTACATTGAGAGAATGAAGAAGACCTGCGGGCTAATGCGACACATTATCTGTAGCAATTTACTGATAATGTCATATCATATCATAATTATTTCCAAGAACCCATTATGGCTTTTAAAAATATCTTATCAAATTATTAAAGTCATCTGACATTTTAGGACGAAAATCCCGGAAACCTCATTTACCTGTTACGTTACAATCATAATCGGCTTAGAACATAATTATTTTGTATACTTTCCTTAAATATTTTAGCAGTTCGCGAGTCAAAAGAGTAAATAAATCCCAATATATATAGAAAAAGAGATCTTAATTCCACTTGAATTGTAAAATTGTAATAGGTTTTGTATTCATAAAAATAATGTTCGATATTAGTTTCTCCGTATAACAGAAATAATAGTCTCTTTAACTGAAACTGAATGGTGGAAACCTACAATTTCAAATGAAAGGAAAAACAGAAAAGAAGGGTTATATAGAATTGTTAATGTTTGTGTAAGAACTAAGGACCCGCCCCTGCTTCGCACGGTTCTTACGACTTGAATAAACTACAATATTTCTTTATTATATATATGTTTAATATTAATGTATTATAAGTACACGGTAAGTCACGTTGAGAGGATGAATGAAAGGCGACTAAGAAAAGGTATTTACAAGGAAGATGTAAGTGGAAACGCCGGGAGGGGACGTCCTAGGAGGACATCATAATTAGCCT
Source organism: Dryobotodes eremita (assembly GCA_917490735.1). Lineage (NCBI taxonomy): Eukaryota > Metazoa > Arthropoda > Insecta > Lepidoptera > Noctuidae > Dryobotodes > Dryobotodes eremita. The sequence continues at coordinate 10,084,149 of OU823261.1, forward strand.
ATAATGTTCCCACTGCTGGGACACAGGCCTCCTCTCTTCGAGAGGGAGTGCGGGTTGGTAGATGTCACATGTCTTCGAATTTTTGGTTCTAGGACATGCCAGTTTCCTCACGATGTTTTCCTTCACCGTTTTGAAAGCAGTGGTGATGAAATTATTTACACAAAGTAAAGCACCTGCCTGGGTTCGAACCAACGACCCTACAACTCGTAAGTCGGGGCCGATACCACTCGGCCACCACTGCTGCTAGGAGGACATATATTGACCTTATTGGTGATGTTCTTCAGAAAGGTCAGGTGCGTAGTATTCGCAATCGGCGTGCGTGTGTGGTCACATGTATGAACGTAAACGAGGCAAAATGAGTTTGTAAGGATCGTAGCAGGTGGCGTTCTGTAGTTTCTGCCTACCCTAATTCGAAAAAGGCATGAGTTTATGTATGTATGTTGTATGTATAAGTACACATACTCCTTCCGAAATAAATTATCTACATGATAGTGAAAACCACATCACAACCCAATGCGTAGTATAGAAGAACAACGCGTGCACACAGATAGAAACGAAATGCGACTTTAATTTATAACATGTATAGATAGACAACAAAAACAATTGAATACGAAGATGATACTCAGGCAAATAAAATTAAATACTTAAATATTCCCAAATAAATATAATTGTTACAAAAAACGATGAAAGGCCTAATGGTAACAATGGGGTATAAAATGTTGGATTTCGGCGAAACCCTTCGAAGACACGTTCGATTAACGGTTTGAGGGTGAATGGGATTTCACGTTCGACTGCTCACGGCACATTTTTACTAGTATCTTCCATTATTCAAGATGTTTCGATGATATATTGTGTGCCATTATGTCAATAAGAATCTCTAGCAAATACTTCCATTATTTCGTGATTATTTGGTGATAGGATAGATAATTACTGTTCTTGATTTGAGCTTATGGTTGAAGCATATGGAATGTTCGTATCTGAATGCGGATAGTGTCCATGGAATTTCTTGGTCGTCCTTTTCCATAGGAACTTACTTCCGCTTTGGAATGGGTGACTATAGCTTCATCTTTCTGACCGACCGACTCATTTGACCATTCAAATAGTTAAATTGAAATAAATTATTTGAATTTGTGTATCTACTACTTGGCATAAGTACATACTGCATAAAATATCTAACGAACTTCCCCAAAAATCAATCTACAAGAACCAATTATTTGGCTTACAGGACAGGCGAAGAGCTTTTAGGGGGCCAATTTCCTTCCTATCAAAAATATCAGATACCGTACAAAAGTCCGTATTTTTCAATCATTTTGATCTAAAATTCTATTAAAATGTGAATCCGCATAAATCTCAATCCTGTGTTGGTAAAGATTTTGGCTGACATCGTATTCTATGTAGACAAAATTCATGGTAAATATTACTGCAAGTAGGTGTACAATGACAAAAGAAGCCCAAAAATGACGTCTCGAAACCTAAAACGTCGCTGCGTGCGAAGACAAGACCTACCCTCGCTTTTTAGTACTAAAACTATATCATGAGCCATTTGCAACGTCACTCACAAAGCAAGTCCCGTCTCTTCACAGCCACAGACATTGTTTTCTATGAGACAAAGGCAAAAACATGCACGGTGGAGGTGCGTGCTACGTTTTAGACACGCCACATTAATTCCTAGACCGCAACTCAGACTGAGGACCTACTGTCTCGAGTACTCCTCGCATCGACAAAACGCTTTAACTCCAGCAAAAAGTGTAAGGGAATTTCATACTTCTGTTAGTTGGAATAAATGTTGCAATAGCCTAAATTTTGTAAAAAGGATATACCTTTATAAGACTCATTTGTTGCTTTTTAGACTAGAAAATTGAGAGTGCCTTCAAGTGACTCCTAAAAGAAAACGTATGTAACGGTAATGAAGGACGATTTTTTATGTTCATCCGGTGTTCACGATTTGTACTTTCTTTTTTGTGTTTTGTTAATTAAGTAAACGTTGTTTCCGCTTGACATGGTTTCCCCCTGAGTATGTAAGTAAGTTCTATTACATTTACGGAATAGGATTTGTTTATTTTTTAACTACTTATATTTATAATTATAAATGTTTAAGGCTAATTATACTCTTATTGCGTATTGGCCACTTTGAGTGAACTCAGATTTTTCAGGGCTGAGTTTTATTTTTTCAGGTTCGAATCAATAATTTTTTTTAAATCTTATTTTACTCCTGCAGGTACTGTTATAACCATAATTTTTAAACAACAGGGTAGGTAAAAGTCTTGAACATATTGCAGAGGAATACTACTACACTGGAAGTGTGCACAATCTCCTACACCATTAATATATCTCACGTACAGTGAGTTACGGCATTACACTTACCTACATACTCGTATGCACTGGAAAGTGATGACAAAGCTAAAATAAGCCTACGTGACGATGATATGCCTGTATCACGTTACTGAAGGATCGAAGCGGCTAGACGCATACGTCACTCCAGTGTGCCCAGGAATTAATGTCCCGTGCCACTGCAGGCACCATAAAAGGCTTACCGCAGCGCTAATCGGCTGACCATTATTATTTATGAATTATTACGAATGAACGCCGTCGGTCCACTGCGGAACGTAAAGCTTGTGATCTATGGGTTTTGTAGGTATTGTATTGGATTTTTAGTATTTGCTTGTATGTTGTTTAACTTTGTGTCAGGGTCAGTACCGGCAACCAAAAAAATTTTTGAGATCTCTTCGCTTGCTCTTGTATCTAACATTCTCTGAATTCTCAAACTGTTCTGCATAAGCCGACAAAGTAACTCCTATTTCTTTATGAATGGACATAAGAAAACCTAGGCGGAGTGCTGAAAATTTTGGCCCCTCTCTGTTCTCCAAGAGAGGAGGAGGAGGGGTGCCGCTGAAATTTTGTTCAGGGCTCCTGTAATGTCAAAACCGGCACTGGTCAGGCTTACTTATCCGCAGTTTTGGTAATTTGAAAGTTTAGGATGAAGATCCTGCAGTATTTTTGCCCAAAAGTCTCGCCATCTTGTTTAAGTTGATTTGATACTTACTTAAATATTCCAGTATCTTTTATTGTGTACTAGCAACCCGCCACTAATTCGCGCGGTTTTTACGAGATTTCTATAATATAGGTAAGTTTAATATTAATGTATTATACATTGTTATAAACATACCAATTAAAAAAAAAAAATTGTGGTGAAAACTGCATCAACATCCTTTGGGTAGGTCTGAAGAACAACGTGAACACATGCTTAGACATAAAAAGCGATTCTTATTTATATATAGTCCTCCAGACCGTACTCGTATTTCAGTCATGGCGGCTAATTTCAACGGAGACACTTCCCTTTTTTATTTTTATGGGTTGGACCAAATGACCTTTCCTGCTCTGGGCGGAGCGGAAGGGAGTGTCAGACTCTTACTGACAACTAAAACCCACCCGTGTTCCTTCAGTTGCCTGTGCGCCAGGGCCACGGTAACTCTTTCGAACAATCCGCAACTCCGGCAGGCATCGGCCCTTTCGGACCCCGTCAATGATGCTGACATCTCTTTGAGGCGCGCGTGGAACACGACGCGCCGTCGACCCGGGCCTGGTCCTTACCGGACGGCGAGCTGCCCATTGCTCGCCGTCCTGGATACTTATCTCTTTTGCTGACTGTACATACTTTTTAATTTTCTTTTAGCGTGGTGATCTATGCAAGTGCCGCCTCTGTATCAAAAGAGGCCTTTCGCCTGCAGTGGGTCATTAATAGGCTGGTATTATTGTAGCAAGCAAAATGTTTAGACTCATCCAAACCGGTTTTTCTTTATGTAGTTTTTCTTGCAGACGGTTTTATTAAATAAAGAAATATCAGAACTAGGTAGAAAAGCATGTCTCTGTATGAAAAGAGGCCTTTGGCTTGCAGTGGGTCAATAATAGGTTAGTATTATTATCTAGCAGGATAAATTAAAGAACCGTGTGCAAAAAAAAAAAGTGTAGATTCATCCAAATCTCAGTGTTGTAAGCGACAAAAATTTTAAAAAAGCACTAAAATTACATTCACATTTTATAGCTAAGGAAAAAAGGAGGCTTTTATAATAAAACTCGACAAAGTTAATAAGCAACAATGTTCCTTAAACGAGCCGAGTGTTAGATACTCGACGCAGAAAATGGAAACACGAATACAAAGGGAAGTCAACGAAATTAGCCCCGAGTCACTTCTAAACACTGTCGCGTTCTCACGTCTGCCGGCACTTTTTTTACTTATTTTGACGGATAAAATGCTATTTACGAAATAACCTTTAAAAGCGACGATTCCACGGTACTTTAAAGTGCCAAAGAGAGTAAATTGGGCATATCAACCGTATAAATTCTGCGCAGTATTTGCATAAAATTTTACTGCGATGAAAGCTGTGTTTGGACTATTTCGTTTAATGTTGTGTTAGTACGGGAAATTCACCGTTAGTAGAGTGGGTTTTAGCCTCAAAGTTGGATGAAAGTTTGAGGCGTTGTCATCGCGATTAAAATGTATGAGCCACGCGTGGTTTACATGAGTTAATCTTGTAAGAAATCAATTTGGTAGCTGATACCTATGCTGATAGCGCCTTATGTTTTATTACGTGTATTAAATGAACTTGTGACTTAAGTACTGAGGTGTTCTACTTAATCTTGGCTTCAGGTTTGACAAGCAACAAGAAACAGATTTGATTCATAATGCTACTTAGGTACCTACTCGTAGAACAAACTTTTAATTTCTCACAATAACTCTTAACGATAAACTACTTTATAAGAAATTGATCATCATCTGTCTAGAATTTTCCAACTATGGTGAGGTCAAATTCCAGTCTAACCGGACGCAGCTGAATACCAGTATTTTATATGGAGCGACTGCCTATCTGACCTCCACCTCCAGTTACTGAGTAATACGATACCCCTTGGTAAGACTGGTTGTCATACTTCTGGGATTTTGACTACCCGTAACGACTGTCAAAGATCCACGAATGACAGCCGGGACCTACAGCTTAACGTGCTTAAAGACGGTCACCCATCCACGGACCAACCGCGGCAAGCGTAGCTTAACCTGATCGATCGACCCGGGCGGCTGTTATTACTTAGCCACAGACCCCTTTACAAGAAATTAATAACAAACTTAATTATCTTGGATACTGCTAACAACATGAAAAAAACATCGAAACATCTTTATCTAAAGAAAAACCAAGTATAAAATAAAATAAATTAGATTTCGAAAGCAAACATATCGGACAGAGACCTCTACGATAGAATATCAAGCAGGACATAGCTAACTAAATCAATTACTAGGATCAATTCGATTCCTTTAGTCTCGCGAAACGAATCCTGTCCGAATGGAAGCTTTTCAGGGGAAAACTTTTCAGAAGGTTTTCGTTCACGAATGTTCTGTTTGGTTTACGGAAATAATTAGTTTGGTAAGATCAAATCTTTGGAAGTTTAGAGATATGATTTGGATTTGTTTAAAATATTGAATCATGAAAAAAAAAAAAAATATATATAATTTATTATATTATATTTAACATTTTGTAGGTATCATAGTATGAGTTCTGAAATGTTACCAATACCCTGTTTTGGAATTCAAGCTGAAATATTTATTATACAAAAAGTAACTAAGTAATGATAATTTATGAAACTGAGTAGGTAATATTAAAAACGCCAGAGGCAGTAAAAACATTGTTATTGGATGACAAATGAACTCCCTATTTAGTTTAGGCAGCATAAAGCCTCTCTAAAGTAATTGTTAAGGGTTAATGACAAAAACAATTCAGACAGTAACAAGGGTCTCTAAAACGTAACGTTAATCGAAAAGAATCGTTTTAGGCACATAAAATATATCAAAAATATATTTTTGTAATAATAATAATACCAGCCTATTATTGTCCGATTGCTGATCATCACACTTGCAAGACGGGTTGGCGATTTCAGGGTTTCATCACGGTGTTTTTCCTTCTCCGATGCCAGTAATGTCCAAAATAAGCTCCGGAATTACATATTGAAGACTACTCCTCGGACTGTACACGAGAGGCGCAAGAGAGGCGAGGCCCCTGACCAAAAATTATTGTTATTAAAATGAGAAAATGCTTCGTTCTTAAAACTTATTTCTTCTGCAATGCTGTTCTAGTTTGAAGGTGTCCCGGTATAACACTCACTTGATACATTGTTGACTCAATCACATCAACGCATCTGTTATGCTTCTGGTATTGCAGATGACCTCATCTAATATCTCTTGCAGGACGGCTAAGGTCAGCAGCTTATGCTGTCAGAAAAATCCGTCAATTTACTGATGTAGATACCGTGAGGCGAGGCTATTTTGGTTACTTTCATAGTATCATGTCTTACAGTATTTTACTTTGGGGACGGGGTGCAGACATCGAGTCTATTTTTATTCTGCAGAAAAGAGCCATCAGAGCCATATATAATCTTTGCAGGCGCGATTCGCTACATCATGACGGTTCTTTGTCAATATTTCTATGAAAACATCATGTACGTAAGATAATTTTTACATCTTTTTTGTAATAGAGGTGAAAGACATAATTTTATTAAGTACTAGAAATAGGGACCTATTAGTTCAACCAAGTTTCAGACTGGCTAAAGTAGACTCATCTTCCATGGTGTACTGTTTAAAATGTTACAATAAAATACCTCCCCACATACTTCAACTGAACGAGACGAAATTCAAATCTTGTATAAAACGCACAATATACAGAATTACATCTCTGATAAAAATGCCTATCTCAATGCTGCTCCTGCTCCACAACCTTAATTAATTAATTAACACTTGAAAATACTGTTTGAGCTGCTGAAGATTGCAAGACTATCTTGGCATTGTACAAACCCAATCGCCTTTGTATCATTTAATTGCATAGTAGTTGTGAGTACTTACTATGTACTATAGAGCTACCATTTACCGGGTAATATGTCTTTCATTGACTTGAATGTGCCCTGGCGGCTGATCGTATGTCTTTCTTACTCAAGTGTCTCGTTGACGGTGGCGCGTATGTTGGATCATTTAGCTCCCTTCAAAATAGTTTAGCTGAATGGTGCTGATCCATGCGTCATGTTCGTGAACGCGCGTCGTCAATTGGGACTGGTCATCTTTTAGCTGCCAAGGGTTAATTGTTTTTTTTTTCTTTTAGCTTTACTCTGGACGCATTTTTTACATCGTTCTGACATGTAATTACAAGTTCACCATTAATGATTTAACTGTGTAATATTTTTGTATCAATATCATTTAAAAAAGTGTCAGTGGAGTTTCTTGCCCATTCTTCTGCATACTTGTAGTTACCTACTACGCTTTGGCATGGGCAACTAGCTTCATATTATGTCTGACTGACCAACTCCCTGACAGTTCAAAAGTGCCTTTAAATGTTTTTGAAATAAATCCTGAGTTTGAGTTTGACCAAAGACGGAGGAAACCACGTACCGTCTAGGTCAATTGTTTCTTTGCCACATAGCCTAAAGCAGTCTTCTGGTGTACATTTTCCTTCTTAATCGCATGCCATTTCCTCGATCCTAAGCTGTTCTTATTCCGCTGCTATCAGCCATATGCAAAAGACGTTGCTCCTGCCTGCCAGTGGGCGTCCAAACTTACGTTTGCCACGTAAAAACATTAAAAAACAACTTTGAATACTAGTTACAAATGCCCGTAAAAAAGATATTCAACAAAGTATATTTCTTTATCTATCGTAAAACGTACATTATCTAGGCCATTTTCTTTGGGAAATGAAGTGGGCTGACAGTCGTATAGTTAACAAGGTTGCTTCGTGTTTAGAATTCCTGATTCGTACTTCTCCCAGCCTGATGTGTTTCATTAAGTTTGCTCGTGACGAGCAACACAATGATTTCAGACGTTTTTATTGGCCTGGAGGTTGTATGAGTTTTTAGTGCTGACAATATTTTTGGCCAGTTTATTTTGAAAAAGGAATTGCTGTGTTTTTTAATCTTGAGTTTCATTTTCTCGATGAAATAATATCTGAATATTGATCTAGGACTTGATTCTGGGACATTTTCAATGCCTCACATAGTGCAGAACGAGACAAATAAAATTATCTCCTAAAAAATTATAACAGGGATAGTTGCTAAACCATACTATTGTTGCCCAGTCATTGTTAAACCCCGTATCAAAAGTTTCACTATCCCTTTTAAAACTTTCTGGATTACGCATACTTTTTCTACTAAAGGCTTATTCTTCTTTGCATTCAAACCACGTACGATCGTATCGAGATCAAGGAACCAGATCCCGATATGAAAATTCCGAATCTCTTCGCCTAGACAAGAGTACTCGAAATCTATCACCCTTTATTACATCCGTGTGAAATGTAAAAAGCTCTTAAAACTACTGTGAGAGGGCTAAGGAATTCTTCCAGTTAAAATGTGAGAACACTTTATAGCCAGGATAGGTGTTAGCACTTGAGAAATTGAATTTCGTTGGCGTGGCCCGCGTGCTGATTGCTTTCAGCTGAATCAGCTGTATTGCTCGAACTGACTGGTCATATCATTGAAGCTGTTCGAGTGTTTCAGCTTTAACTTTATTGGAGTATAAGCAATAATATTTTTAGTCGAAATGGTGAAATGAAATGAGTTTGGAAAAGTTTTGTGGAGATGGACGATTTGTTGATCATGTGTTAGTAATATCAGATGTACAAATAATGTTATTTGTTCATTCGATCTAAGTGAAAGTGTGTACTTAAGTATAGAATTGTTTTAAGCTATGATATATTACTTTAAACTATTTAACTATAATATTTAATTTTAATTTTTTTATTAATTTATATGTTTATATGTATTAGGTAATAAAAATATATTTTCTAATTTAAAGCAGTCTACACATCAAACCCGCCGACCCGCCGACATGGAGTCGTCGACACGGCTGCGTCGGCGGGTCGGCGGGTATGGTGTGTAGACTGCTTAAACTTAAGATATAATCTAGGTATTTATATTTTGTAAAAAATGGTGCTTTAATTTGTATTTTATGTTTTTCTGAGTAATTTTGTTCCTTAATGATATAGGTAGTTGGTTAATAAGATAAGTATTGTATACTTTAACGATCTCTTGCCGTGTAAATTCGTGTACTTTGGAAGTAACAGCTTAGCATTGATAACGCTACGAGTCCTAATTTCATTATTATTTATAGTTTTGGTTTTATTTAGATTTTCATGAAAAAAATCTTCTTTTAAAAGTGCAAATTTAGTATTTTCATATACAGGTAATAACTAACAGAATACAAACAATTTATGGTAGTCATTTTTGTATTTAGTTTTAATGTTATGCGGGACAATCGCTTGTAATATACGCAGCAATAGAAATGGCCCCTTACCTACATGACCTAAAACCAAGAGATATAGTTTGAAGCAGTACCTTACCTTACTCTATATTTCACTGGCTGTGATAAATTTGGCTTCACTGACTTAGCCTTCAGAGAAATATTTCAACTTGGTAGCCAAGATAAAATGTGTAGCAACTAGGTCGGACACGTGACATTTTTCTGAATATTAACTGAGGTACAGGCCCTGTACGGTCTATGAAGACCGAAAGTAACTACTAATTTAATTTATATGCTGCTCTAACTTCTAAAAAGGATAGGGAAAGAAACAAGGATGACATACTGTCACAAGTCACGTCTTTATAACATACCAACGAATATGTATGCTGGATACCAATGAAGGACGTTTCCTGCAGCTGGTTTTTTAAGTCAAAGTCAAATAATTTATTTCAAATAGGCACATATAAGGCACTTTAAAACATCAAGATTCACAAAAAAAAAAAATTGTTTGTAGTTGCCCCTTCCAAAAGATAGTTTCGTATGGAGAAGAATGGGCAAAAAACTGGACTATAACTAACTATAGCGACTCACCCTTGTTTCTTATGGTTTTTACGACTTGACAAAACATCGATAGTTCTGTATTATAAGTAAGTACTAATAGGTAATGCATTAAGGCTCCCCAAGACAAGCGCGACGCGATAGCGCTACACAAAGGCGCCGCTCATCGCGGGATACGCGGTGCCTTTGTGTCGAGCGTCGCGTCGCGCCAGTGTATACGAGCCTTTATACACATGAATCTTTCGGCATAAATACTCTAAATGATAGTGAAAACCACATCAAAATCCGTTGCGTAGTTTAGAGGAACCACGCGGTCACACAACCAGACAGACCCAAATAGCTACTTTAATTTATAATAATACAGGATGGCAGGGACATCGACATGGAAACTGTAATCATAGATTCAGTACATGATTTTCAAACCCCTTCTTTTTGGGTGGGCTATCATCAAGAATCTTCTCCCGCTCTGGGCGGAGCGGGAGGGCGTATCAGACTTTTACTGACTAAAACCCACCCGTGTTCCTTCAGTTGCCTATGTACCGGGGTCACGGTGACCCTTTTGGCAAACTCGCGACCCTGGTAGGCATCGGCCCTAACGGACCCGGTCAATGTGTGCTGATATCACTTTGAGGCGCGCGTGGAACACAACGAGCCGTCGACCCGGGCCTGGTTCTTGCTGGACGGCGAGCTACCCATTGCTTGCCGTCATGCCCTCTCGCTCTGTGCCATGGCCTGGACCAGGGCCGGACGCGAGAGATCGCCGCCACCGATCGCCACCGCGAGGGCACAGCGGTGCTCCACCCAGGTTGGGCAGACCTCCACCGTATGCTCCACCGTGTTCTCCGGGCGATCCACACAGTGGTAAGACCCGTACCTTATGCGATACAGGAACCTCCCAAAACAACTGTGTCCGGTGAGGATCTGCGTCATGCGGAAGGTGAGGACTCCGTGGCGCCTCTCAATCCATTCCTCAAAGAGGGGACTTACCGCCGCAATTGTGGCGTGCCCATTTTGAACCCCCTGCACTGAAACTTTTCGTCGGTTATTTAAAAAAAAAATAGCTGTTCCATACATTTTGACCGCGTAGGTATTGCACTTTTGTATGAAACAGCAGATTTTTTTTTAAATAACTTTCCAAAAATTCCTACGCTAGGGGGTCTAGAATCATGTGCTGAATTCATGGTTACAGGTTTCGCGTCGATGTCCCTGCCACCCTGTATATATTTACAAAGGTATATAGATAATTTTATATAAAGTGTAACCGAAATACCATAGCACTTATAAATATTTAATTAATAAGTAATAAATAACACTATAATTAAACGTAATAAAACTGTGTTACGCTGTTACTATAATTATAAAAGGAAACACTTTTAAGAAAGTCTATTTTACTTTTCTTTAATGTTTGCGAATACCATGACAAATAAGAGAAGCCAGCTAGACGAATCGACGACTTTAAAAAGGTGGCCGGGACAAACTGGATGCGACTGGATGGAATTTGACGTTCAAAAGTGCCTTATATGTGCCTATTTGAAATAAATGATTTTGACTTTGACTTGCGAAAGGCGGAGGACAGGGTGTTATGGCGCAGCCTGGGAGAGGCCTATGTCCAGCAGTGGGTGTGTAATATATGGCATAATAACAGAAAGTATAATATCACTTGAAATAACGTGCACATGATACAATTTTCATATGCTATAAAAACAAATAACCTAATTTTATGTGATCTAATGTTATAATTCATATAACCTTCTTTTGCTCTAATAACATGTAATATAACGTTAATTTCATATAATTTTCAGTATGTCTAATGCTCTTTTTGTATAACGTTCAGTTGACCTAATCTTCATATGTACTAATTTTCAGCCAAAATTCTGCAATGAATAAGTAAATATCAGGAAACATCATACGGTTATAACCTCATCTACCACAAATGATTCACCAACAATAGAGGGGATCTGGCGCTCGGCAGCTGGTACCGCGGCTCGCTCGCTTCGCTCGCTCGCCTTCCCTCGTTAATTGTCACTGTTCTAGCCTAACCTAACCCTAATGATTTAAAATCTAATCAGTTTTTGCAAAAATGTACAAAACAAAGTAGACGTCTCTAAATTATATTAAACGTTACTTATAGATTTTGAACATTAAAGTAACTGAAATTTAATTCAAATGTTCTTAATACCATTAAAATTAGGTAAAATTTAATTATATCAATAATTAATTATATAATTTCATCGTCATATTAAAAAAATAAGTATATTAAATGAAATTAGGTCATATGATCATTAGAACTTTTGTTATTATTTCAAACGTTACACACCCTTCCTAGTGAACGACATTAAGCCCGATCTTCGCCTCTCCTCATCCAGTCTCTGCCAGCCGCCTTTTGCAAGTTGAGGATATGATAGATTAATTAGAAGATTCCTAAAAAAATCACAATGTTATTAGGTTTTCCCAGAAGCCAGAAACGTTTTCGAAATATAAAAGTACCCACAATAGCCATCTGTACTTTATAATGTCATTCTTCAAAATAATAATTTCACGCTGAAAGCTGATTATATTTATGAAAGAATCGCCTTCGGTGTTTTTGAATTGAGGTCGGTTTATTATGAAGATTTTCTCCCTGATATCTTTATGTTTGATATTTTCATCTTATTCTCTTTTGTATTCTAGAAAATTAATCGGCCGTGTATTAAATAAGTTGTCAGAAACAGAGATTATGATTAAACGAGACAAAATTAAATTTATTCTAGCTTAATTCTTAAAATGGATCAAAAATATGTTTTAAGATGTTCTCGTGTAGCTCTAAGATGTTTTGAGAACTTAATGATGTCATATTTTAGAAGGGTAGGTACATAAAAGTGTATAGCAGAGTTTTAATAAATATTGTGTTGGTAAGATATGTACTTACAAGGTATGTTTATTATTTCGTATTATAGAGTTATTCAGAAACAAAATGGGAAACGTGAGAGAAATTCTTAAATAAATATTGACGGCACACAAACATAAACATAGTAGGTATGCGAAAATGGAAGTCTAAGCTAACATAAAAATTCAACCTTTACCTTACCTTACCAAGTCATTACAGTAGTGAACAATTTATAAAATCCAGTCTATCCACCATTGATAAAAAAAAACCTTATAAATTTCTTCAACATTTAACCTTCCGAGGTCAAGGTCACCCGTACATGTAGGAGCGAGTTCGGTGACACAGACATGTCTCACTTAGCACACAATCATAACTGACACTTTCAATAGATTAGTTGTTACTGCTGTTAGTCGATTATGAGGCACCGCCGCGTGCGCACGTTCTTTATTCAAAGATAAGGTTTTGACATTTGAGCTCATATTGTTTGTTGTGTTCTTATTTTGAAAATGGAGTGGCTTACTACGGAAGACGGTTAGTATTGGATTGTGTCTTGTCCCTTTATTGAAATTAATATTAATGTTAGTACAAGTGCCAGTGTTATCAATAATACCAGTTACTTAACCCAAATAAAACTGTGTCAAACTAGTTTTTTTTCAGAAGTATCGTGGCTAGTGTTCTGTATTAAATGTTGTACATTTTAACTGACTTAAATTTATGCTCCTAGTATTTTTGTTTTGAAGTAGTTGTAGGTACGTAGCAACACTTGATTTATGCAAACTGGCCTTACTGCTGCGTAATATAGGCGTTGTCAATTTCAAATTGTAACCATTGTATCTGAAGTTACTAAAACTGTCTATATTACTTTTTCATATTATTCAAAAGTAATATAATTATGTATTATCTAAAGATGCTAAGCAACTTAGGCCCCAATCATCCAGGTTTGAATTCAGAATAGGATTAGCCTATAAATACTGACCGATAAGGTCGAATTCTTATCTAAAATTAAGCATGATAAAGTACAAATCCTCATATTTTGTATACCACACATTTATGCAGAAAAATGCTTGAATTCATAGAAACGGTTTGAAAAGGAAGGCTAAAATCGGACATACCGGGAAACCCTCTATCTGAGGGGTATAGAATCAAAGGCAGCTATATCCACTTATGTATTTTTTTCGTAAAACAGAAAAAACGTTTTATTTTATTTTTACTGTGGCAACACGATGAAAAAAGAAACGAAAAAAAGTATTTGGAATGGTGGTACCACTGAACGCACAAACATCAGTCAATCCAATGATTAAATTACTTTTTAGCGGTAAGTTTAAAATCACTTAGCTGCATTTGATACCAACCAAAGGATTTAGCTGTTTTTCATTCTGATTGTATTGGATATAGCTGTTTTTGTTTGCATTTTTTTGGTGATGACGTCACAAGACTAGTGATGTATATTTTAACTTTGTCTAAAGATTTTGTCACATCATAGTCAACGTTAAAAGATCAGTGTAAAAAGTATATTCAAATGTATAACATAACCAAAATACGTGCATTTTGAAGTGTTTTGAAGACCCACATGTAAATAAAATAATATTTATGAAAAAGTATTATTTTTAATTAAATCTTAATTATTTAAATTGTTATACTCTCAAATTATCTTCTTCTTGAACCTCACAAAAATCTCGTACAGTATCGTTTTCTTCTTCAACTCCTCTTTCTTCTAATAGCCGAAGCTCATCTTCGTCTAGAGTATTCAACACGACGTGGAAATATCTTAAATGTGCAAGATCTTTCCAAGAGTCACCATAGTGTTTTTGAAGAAGGTTTCTGACATCTCGCAACTTTAGTGGATTCACTTCTATGCCAGAAGGAATTATTGTTGGCCGTATAGCCTCAGCTTTTTTGCCTGCTTTACACAAACTTTTGAGGTGTCCCATGTCAGAATTGTAATACAATTCACCACGTACCAACACACTTCCTTGAGTTTTGGATCTGCGAAGAATAAATCTTTTACACTGAGAAATTTTGAAGTGGATTTGAGCCGGTGTTTTTACGATACTGTGTATAGAAGTTTTCCAGTCAAGCACGGGTATATCTCGTAGTTTCGTAACTGTAGAGTGTTGACTGATTACATCGACATACTCTTCTGGAGAAGTGATGACCTCCATTTTTCGGATACTTTTTTCAATATTGCCGAAAACTCGATCAGGCGGCATGAAAGAATGGCCTGTCACGGGAAACACTAGTTCCATTTCCTTTATTTGTCGATTTTCCAAAATCCAACGCATGCACATGGAAATCATAATTAAATTTTTGTTTTGGCCTGCACATCCATCTGCCACTAAACGGACGTGGGTTACATTAGTCAGGTCAGTTTTGTTGAGCCTATCGTATACAGCGGAAGCTATTTGGTTTGAACCTTTAGCGTATTCATTTTCTGTCCAGATGTACGCAAATGTGGTGTTTTCATTCAAGGGATCTTTCGATGAACCCTGGACTACTGTAAAATTATACAGATACAGCTGTCTGCTGTAGTAACAACTCTGGTCGGGCACTTTTGGAAGTACCAAATTCTTTTGGCAATCGAATGAGAACGTAATCATTTGCTCTTTTTTATCTTTGAGTAATTTAAAAAATGCTTGTGCTCTTAGTTTGTGTATCCTTTTCTCTATCATCAGTTGGCTTTTCTTCGATGGATCATTTTCGTTTTTCAGTTTTTCTTGAAGTTCAATGCATTTCGAGCATACATCCGTCCTTGGACTCCCAAAACCAAGATTAAAGTCCTCATTAAATATAGATCTAAAGTAAGATGGTTTGACTGGGCTGTTTGGTTGCACTTGTTTAAAAAGTTTAAATATTTTTTTAACATTGAGTTCATTAGATAGGTATTTACGTTGCTGCGATGATCCTCTGCAATAATGTGCTTCAACGCATTTTAAAGACTTTAAAAACCCATGAACTGATTGTCTTTGTGCTGCATACTTCTGTTTCTTGTGGTCACCGCCTCTTTTTTCTGTAGGAACCCGACCAGATTTAAAGAAGTTTTGCATGACGAACTGAACACGATACTTCGTTATCTTTAGTGTATTTAAAAATACTTTCTGGCAAACTGGAATTGCCTTCTTAAGTGATTTTGCGTAAATTGTGTATTTAATCGCAAAATCTCTACTTTTTCTCGTGTTTTTTACGGGCCGCTTTCTGACTGTTTTCTTCACTGAACAGCACTTTAATATTAACGCATCTTGATGATGTTTGATGGGTTTTGAGTAAAAAGATCTGTGAAAATGCACGAGATCTAGTATTTTTAATTGTTTACACGCAAATGATTTGGTGTTATGATTGCAGGTTATGTTTTCTGGCAAAGATTTCGCCGAGTACCTGTGAAACAAGTAAACGTGACCATTACTGTTATAGCCTATTTATTTTTATTGTTTGCATTATAATTTACCTAATTTAAAATACATATAACAGAATAGGAATAATTCACACTGAACAACAAAACATCGATCGATCGATCGAACTCCATCGGGTTAAGTACATCACTAGTCTAGGCTCACCTATCAGTTTTCGCTTTGTTCGCCTTCCATTTCTCCGGCTGTCTTTTACGCTTTTTTCCTTTCCCTGGCAATGCTTCTGCTACAGGCACTTCCATTGCACTTTTTAATTGTCGTTACACTCGTTTTTAATAAGAAATAGTTGCGAAATCCTATTTGATTTCGATAAAAATCACACCCACGCAAACACTGTTTTGTATGAGATCCGCCATCTTGTTATTTCGACAATGTAGACCTGTGATTGGCCAGCCGCAATTTTAGCTGTGTTTGTTTCCGAACTGTGTGGATTTAGCTACCTTTGGTTCTGAACTGTTTTTTTAACGTGAATTTTGGCTGGGATTTAGCTGATTTAGATGCCAAACAATTTTGTAAATTTATTCAAAATAGTATGAAGATCAAGATGGCATTCACAGTTTAAAAACGACTTGTTCTGGATATAGCTGCCTTTGATTCTATACCCCTCATCTATTTCTTTTTTCGCGGATATACGAAACGACAGTGTTACAGTTTTCGGATTTGGAAACTATCCGCTCAAAGCATACGAACCACTTTTTACCATACCAATATAAGTTTGCATTCATAGGTTTTACAGTTTTTAAAAGTATTTTAAATGTTCTGCAGGGTAATTGCGTAATACACTAACAGTAGGAATGGTTTTCATTTTCACAGTTCAACAACATTCATTGCGTTATTTACGTTGTTGAGCAGACAACATTTTCGAACATATGAAGCAATGGATAAGCAATATCCTTCAAAATTATTCAGATTGTGATTGATAGTGTGCTACGCAATTAGGGTGCTGGTTTTGTAAGATAGAAATTGCCCATTATAATTTGGAACCTTAAAAAAAAATACGTCTGCATCTTCACACTGTTTCTTCACGTTGGACAACATTTGTACGACAACAGTCTGTTTACCTTTGCAGTTTATAATAGAAAAGCATGCATTCCTATACTAATCCCAGCAAAAGTATAGTGTAACTAAGAATAATTATCTATACATACTTCCGTACTAATATTTTAGATGCGAAAGTAACGCTCTATTCCCATCCAATACCAAGAGCTAATACCATTTGGTATTAGTTTATTTCCGAATTTATTTTCTATTCCCAACGAGTACCACATTTTAAAACCAATACCAAAACAAGTTTGAAGAAATCAGATACAGTCAGGTTCAGTAAAATTAAAATGCTTTGAGTGATTTTAAGTAATGTTTAACCTACCTACCTACCAAATTAACTTCCAGCGATCGATCTCTGGTTGACTGTAAAACTAACAGCTAAGCTGTGTTAAAATGAATTACCGAACTAAGTTTCCGAAAACATAATAAATGTTCCC
This sequence comes from Dryobotodes eremita, assembly GCA_917490735.1. Taxonomy (NCBI): domain Eukaryota; kingdom Metazoa; phylum Arthropoda; class Insecta; order Lepidoptera; family Noctuidae; genus Dryobotodes; species Dryobotodes eremita. Next base: position 10,101,720 of record OU823261.1, read on the forward strand.
GAAAATCCTAACCCTAGACGGTCGACGTCAGTGGCATCCCGAGGTTCGGTTGGTTAGGTTCCTTTAAACCCTTTAGACAGAAATAGGTGCCCCTCGGAGCGGGGCTCCGTCGACCAGCCTATTAACCATAACCCTATATTTAGATTACCCTAGATTTCGGTAAAACGCACTTTAAATAAAACTTTGTGTAGCTGAGTGTACAAAAAGTCACGCTTTGGTAATCGTTAGTAATAGACTTTTTATTTAAAAAAATGTGGTACTCGTTGGGAATAGAAAAAAAATTCGGAAATAAACCAATACCAAATGGTATTAGCTCTTGGTATTGGATGGGAATAGATCAAAGTAACCTGCCTGTTTGTCTGTTATCTTTTACGCCTTAGCTGCTGAACAGATTTGCATGAATATACCACGGATAGACCTGCACCCTAATTACGTAAAACACTATCTATCACAATCTGAATAATTTTGAAGCCTATTGGTAATCCATTGCTTCATATGTCCGAAAAAATTGTCTGCTCAACAACGTAAATAACGCAATGAATGTTGTTGAACTGTCAAAATGAAACCCATTTCTACTATTAGTGTGTTACGTAATTACCCCGCTGGCTTAGGACATAAAATACTTTCTATCCCGGAAGTCCCCGTAGCGTAATTTCCTACCTCCACGCGTACGAAACCACGGACAGAAGCTAATAATTATTAGAAATAATACACACTATCGACCAGAGAATTTACAGACACTAATGAGCCCTACGAGATAAGACCTGAATTTATTGACACCAGAGTCTATCGCTTTTAATTTGCATCCCTTTTTCAAACTGAAAAATCCAATCGTAGTTTGTTGCTCGCTCCGGAAGCAACCTTCTCGATTCGAACTCGATACTAAAACAAAAGATATCGATACCTAGAAATATACGTTTCCTCTTGTCATTGTAAAAGTCCAGAAGAAAATGAAATAAAGAAAAAACTGAACATGAATCTGATAGGTGAAATAGTAGTATTTTTTAAACGGATTGCATTTTCTCTTAATTTCCAGGAAAATACAGAATAGAATCTCTGTCAGCTGCTACGTTCCCCGATGCATTAAAAGTGAGTATTTTCCGTAAATACAATAAGACTATTTAGTTTTGTTCCGAAGTTTCATTTAACTACTGCGTCTCTCGACGTTCGCGTCGTCGAGAAATTTTGTATGTAGTAGACCTGTACCTGTATAAGAATATCAAATAATGGAGAAAACTCGCTGTTTAGTTTTCTACTCCGCTGAATGGAGAAATAAAATTATAAATTTACGTGCCTACCCAGATTTACATTTTAAATCACTGCCATTAGAAAGATTATATACAGCCTTTATCAAAACGATGTGGTCCCATTTAGGAGTTTGGTACAGACCAACATCCTAATCGCGAAAATATAATCTGCCATCTCATAAAGCATCTATTTATCTGCATTTTATTATATTTTACCATTTATTTTAGCAAAAAAGAAAAATCAACTGTCCCATACAAAACTTCAAGCAGATAAATAGATCTGCTTGAAGTTTTGTATGGGATAGTTGATTTTTTTTTCGCGTTTACGATGTTGGTCCCACGGACAAAATTGTTCAGTTTGATGGTCTGTACCACACCCTTAAATATGACAGCACCTTTCTGATACATGCTGTATATACAGAAATACATTTGGTTGGAGGCTAACAGAGAAAAGCCTGTAACCAACAATGGACTTAAAGGAAGCTGTAAATTAGAAGATTTTGACTGATCAGCTTATCGATATACTTAAAACTAGTAAAATCACATATTAAATGAGCCTGTATGTCTAACCGTTCCTAACCATATAATTAGGTATCTACATAATATCTAAACAAAATAAAGTTATAAAAAAAAAATCCGCGCCTTTCCTCAAAGTTTCCCCTCGCCGCATACTTGTAGTGTAGTCCACACTATATTTGTTGATGCCTCTCGAGAACTCTTGGTTAGCCATGATTTGTCCTTTATATTTATCACATTTTATAATCCCCAAAATTACAAAAGAACTTAAAGAAAGCACAAAGTTTTTACTGTTGTTGTTGTACTACTTGTTACTATTATTTTAATGTTCCAGGTCATAAGAGAAGCCTTTTGTCAAGATGAATCAGTCTGTATCGGTACAGAGGTGAATAAAAATCCAGTAGCTGCAGAAGAATTGTTAGAGCTATGCGCAGACGCAGCATTAGATGGTGTGTCGCTAGTAGCAGTTGCTACTGATACCGGAGAAGTTGTTTCAGTTGCTTTTAATAAATTACAGGTATGAAACTTAACAAAAAGTAGTTTACTTATTAAACGTCTGAATTACGCGCAATTATTGACAGCTGTCAAATAAAATAAAAATCATTTAATTTAGACCATTAGTCCATTTGGGTTAGTATATACGTAGTTATAAATGTTTACGATGTTTCTGTAGTAAAGGGAGAGTATTTAGTTACCGTGGTAACTAAGTGTACATAAAGACTTTCACTTCATTATTTTTATAAACTTAACAAACCCTTTGCAACGAACATGCTGAGTAACGTTTGGCTGTAAAGTACTTATTTTTTTTCTTCCATACATATGTTTTTTAGTAACTATCCGTAGATTATATCGCAATATTATTTCAGGCTTTTGTCATAAGGCCTTAACAAAATAAACAAACAGAAACGAAAAAACCAGTCCAGACATGAATGAATAATTATGCAAATTAGATTATACATAATTTCAGCTTACATAATGACTTTTATGTTTTGCAAGTAAAACCCCAAACCTCATTATTCCGCTTGTCACTAATTAATACAAGTAATGAATGTTAAGCAAGTACTTTGTTATTGCGAGTACTTTGTTATGTTTTAAAAATATACTTCGTAAGATGACTTTACGAGGCACTTTAAGATAAAATGTTTTTTAAGCATGAACAATTAGCGGAAGAATATATTCATTGTCTACTAGGTACCTATTTATTTATAAAATATTAGAAGAAGCCTACTACAGGCGACAGATTTCCTACACAAAAACTGTCAGACGTCAAAATTTTACTCGCAGGATCAACACCCTAATTGCGTAATACACTATCAATCAATTGCTTCAAAATTATGTTCGAAAAATATGTCTGTTCAACAACGTAAATAACGCAATGAATGTTGTTGAACTCTCAAAATGAAAGCCATTCCTACTGTAGGTGTGTTACGCAATTATCCCGTAGGGCTGGATAAGGCTATGATTAAAAGTTTGATTGAATTCGCCCTTAGGAGCACAAGGTCGCTTAACAAACAAAATGGACGCTAAATTCGTTCGATTTCATCACAACGTTTATTATTGTATCAATAAACATAAACAAAATTCTTTATTCCAGGTATCAACATCAGATTCAATAGAGAAGCCATTCTTCGAAATATTTGCAGGCGAACGTTGCACGCAGCCATCGTCACGGGCTCTCATAGAGTGGATGGCAGAAGTCGACGGCAGGTGTAATTTTTTTGAGAAGTAAGGATAATCACTGACTACATAATTGCCCCGCTGGTCTCGTGGTTGCAAGCGCGACTGCTGAGCGTGGGGTCCTGGGTTCGATACCTAGATCGGGCAAAGTGTTATTCCATTATTATGAATTTCTTAGTAACAGCCCGGAATTTGGAAGTTGGCGGTGTGATACCCCCGTGCCTCGGAAAGCACGTTAAGCCGTTGGTCTTGCGCCTGGTCTCACTCCGATCCAGTCCAATCGTGTCGTGTCGGATTGCCTTCCCATCGGATTACGAAAGTGAGGGAAGACAGAGTGCACCTGTATCTGCGGCACACACTTGTGCACTATCTGCTGAGCCGAAGAGTAATCTCCGTTGAAATTGGCCGTCATGGCCGAAATACGGTCTGGAGGACTATACATAATTAGTACGTAGTTACCTAACAGCCAGTATCCATAGCCTTAGGCGCGCCTGCAGGCACTCAGTTCGATTATTTGCTGTGCGAAGCTATTCCCATCCTAAATATTCGCAAAAAGGTTTGATATTTTATCTTCAGTTTCTTCTTCAGGACGCGCCTATGTAGCGACGCTTGGGGGAAGCCATTGTCCAGCAGTGGACGTCTTTTGGCTGAACTGATGATGATCATCTTAATTTTTTTTTGACATTTCGATGGTATTTTTACTTGGCTCGATTGATTGCTAGTTTCTTGGCCCTCCTAGCTGTCGTAAATCTTCATTTTTACCATGATCTGTGTGATGTAATTTTGCCTTGCGTAATCGCCTACCTATAATATTCTCACTGATGAGACACACAAGCCTCCTCTCTTCGAGAGGGAGTGGGCTATAATCTACCACGCGGGTCCAGTGCGGGTTAGTAGATGTCACATGTCTTCGAATTTTTGGTTCTAGGACATGTCGGTTTCTTCACGATGTTTCCCTTCCGTGTTTTGAGTGCAGCGGTGATGCAATTACGAGTATTTACATAAAGTAAAGAGCCTGCCTGGGTTCAATTCCGTGATCTGCAATTTGTAAGTCGGGGTCGTTACCACAGGGCCAACACTTACCACTTGGCCATCAGCACCTTTGCCCTGGCTAGACCCTTTTTTATTCTCTCTTCAAGTTCCGTCCGAAGTTCTGTATAAGTTTTGCATTTACTGGAAAAAAAATCTACTAAGATATAAATATTTCTAAGCAACCCGTTTTTAGTCCTATAAGCGCGTGAAATTTCCTCTCTCTAATTTTCTTTATTATGAGTCTCTCTCATCATCTTCTAATTTTAATACACATGTAAGTATATGTACACGACTTTATGACTAAAACGTAAAACTGTGAGGCTCTCAGTAAATTCATCTCCCGTATAACAGCTACCATAATGCACGAATCTCATTAATTCTGGTAATCTCGTTTGGCATAATGAAACCAGCAAGTTAATACGTCTTATGCATATTGTGGTGTTATGAGGCCCAACAGAAGCCATGTTTATTTTCATGGTTATTTATTCAGTGTTGTGGTGGGATTTCGGTCGTGAAACGTCAATATATAATAATAAATAATAGGAGCCACAAAACGTTTATGAAAAATATTTAAAACTAGCTGCGCCCCGCGGTTTCACCCGCATAAGTCTCGATCCCATGCGAATATCGGGATAAAAAGTGTTCTATGTCCTAATCCAGCTCTCGTCTACCCATGTGCTAAACGTCCAAATCAGTTCAGCCGTTTTAGAGTGAAAGCGTAACAAACAAACAAACAAACATACAAAAAATCAAATCTTTTCTCTTTATGATATTAATTTAGACTAGTTAAACTAGAATCACTTAAACAGAAAATAAATAATGATGGATATTATTTTAAAACATTTCAGCTGCGGGGTAATTACGTAACACACTAACAGTAGGAATGGGTTTCATTTTGACTCTTCAACAACATTCATTGCAATATTTACGTTGTTGCGCAGACAAATTTTTCGAATATAATTATGAAGCAATGGATTAGCAATAGGCTTCAAAAGGATTCAGATTGTGATAGCTAGTGTGTTACGTAATTAGGGTGCTGTTCTCCGCGACTTGGTCTGCGTATATTTTGTATTACATTTTTTTTTTATACCCAGGATAGAATATCCAGGATGAAAAGTAGCCTATATCTTTCTCCAGGTCCCAGGCTACCTATCATTAATTTTTTATAAAGATTGGTTTAGTAGTATAGACATAAAAGGTAACAGACAGACAGTCAGAGTTACATTCGCTTTTATAATATTGGTATGGATAAAATACAGGTGGTAGGAGCGTCTTAGAGTCATTGGAATAGGACAAATCAGCCCAGGGTTTATCATCGCCATCATTAATTTAAAGCCTATAGTTCAAATCCTTCCTTCTTTCCTTAAACATTGGAGAACGTTATACATTTTTTATATTAAGAACAACCATAAGAACTAAGTACGAACTCAACATAACTAGTATTAACCTAGGGTACTCGGATATCAACTGTGGACTCAGCAGCTATACAAAATACAAATGCATAAATGTTTATTTCTTGACCATAGTTGTTAATATTTTGTTGGTGAATGGCGCCTCCTTTTAAGCAGATAATGCCCGTGTTAGAAGACGCCGCTTTTCTTAGGTAGGATAAAAGGTGATATTACAAAAGATATAGTATGTGTGTTAGCTTGTCAAGTAGGAGTGTGGGGGTGTAAGTGTGAGAGTAGTGTGATGTGATGTGAAGTGATGTGATGTGATGTGAAACTGAAAGTGACTGACTATGGAATGAGATGTGAGCTATGGAAGAACTTATCATACATACCTAACAGATATATATTTAATTACAACTAAGAATATTAAAAGTAATTATGCCAAAACAATTAAACAAGAAATTCAAAAACAGTGACGAAGATCTCTTTAAGTACTGTAATGATAAGAATGTGTTCAATAAAGTTGAAATGTTTACTCTTGAGGAAGTCAATAGGCCTGAGCAGCTAACCGAAAAAAAAAAGCCCTTACTTTCTGAGAACGATAACACTTAAAAATAAATACATCCTACCAAAGTTTTATAATGTGTATAGGATGAGAGTCGCAGAATATTTAATACCTTTTTTTCTTTACAAACTTCCCAAAGACTTGCAAACGTTATACAAAACGAGTTCGAAAAGTTATAATTACAAATCAAAACGTTTTCTTACACAACGTTTCTCCTAATGTACGTTTGTAAAATTAAAATGAGTGGCTCGCCAGCAACAGATACACCCTGAGAAGTTTTCGTTGTGTGGCTAAAACCAAATTGTGAATAGGTTAAGTGTTTAAGAAATAAATAAATAATAATAATAACTACTTAAGTTGACTTAATAATAATAATAATAATAATATCGTTTATTTGCATGAAATATGGTGCTTACAGATCTCATAATACAATACATAGTACTTCATATTCCGCCTATTAAATTCAGCATGCAAATTTAGGTTGTGCCATAATTTTAATGAATTAAAAAATAATTGAAATATGTCACGATGGGAAAATGGCAAGAAATTAAAATACAAGTGTCAAACTATGATTATTACAAATATCAAACTATGAAAATTACAAAGGTCAAACTATGAAAATTACAAATGTCAAACTATAAAAATTACAAATGTCAAACTATAAAAATACTAATGTTAGAACTATAAAAATTACAATGTTCAAAATTAAGCATACAGGAATGTCAAAGTTAGTTTAATTACATTATTCATGTCTGTAATAAATTCCTCCTCGTATTATAATTCATAAATTCATTAATAGAATAGAAACAGTTTTCAATGAGCCATGTTCGGAGTCTTTTTTGAAATAGATTCGTTGGCAGTTCTCTAATTATCTTAGGTATATTATTATATGTCTTTATTACCATTCGACTGGTGTTTTTATGGCAAAATGCTGTTCTACACCTAGGCATAGCCAATCTGGTTGGATCCCTTGAGTGTTTACCTATTTTATATATGTTTACACTATCGGCTTTACTAAATAGGTTAGGGTGTTTTTTTACAAACACTCCCATTTCCAATATGTATAAGCATGCCAGTGATAATAATTTATGCTCTTTTAATATGGGTCTGCATGACTCCAATGGACCTGCACCAAACACAGCTCTTAAGCACTTTTTTTGAACAATAAAAGCCCTATTGCTGTCCGTAGAATTGCCCCATATTATTATGCCGTATCTAAGTACAGATGAGACGTAACCATGGTAAGCCAGTAGAGCGGCATTTACTCCAACAGTTTTCCTTAAATTCCTTAGCGCAAATGCAAAGCTGTTTAGCCTGTTGCATATGTTGTCTATATGTTTTTTCCAATTGCAATTCTTATCAATTACTATGCCTAAGAATTTTGTATCTTTAACTTCTTCAATGTCATTATCACGCCCAATAATTTTCATTGTTTTATTTGTCATCTTGTAATTACAGAAATTAATATATTTTGTTTTGGAAATATTTACACATAAATTATTTTGTTCGAACCAGTCTAGTATGCTTTCTACGGCAGTATTTATTTTGTCCTCATGCTGTTCATTTTCATTTTCATTATTTATTACTAATGAAATGTCATCTGCAAATAACACGCATTTTTCCTGTGTTACTTTTGGCAAATCGTTCACATACAGAAGAAAGAGTAATGGCCCCACAATGCTACCTTGAGGCACGCCATATGTATTGGTCCTAAACTGAGATTTATAATTTAACACTTCCTTAATTTAACTTAATTTTAAACTTCAGCTCCTGGGATTGAAAAACCGGTAAGAATTTGGATTCCGGTTCTTTATTTCGATTCTTAAAAAGGTTCGTCTTGTCGGTACGGTTCCGGTTCAGGTTCTGGTTGCAAAGTACCGGTTCCAAATAAAGGTTCCCGGTATATTGGAACCTTTATTTGGAACTGTTCCGGAGCCAATTTAAAGGTTCTCTAAGAAAAAACTACCACATTATCTACCAAAACAAATGTGCTCCTCTCCCTTCTCATAAAAACTCCCACCTCTTCACCCGCCGAGAGGCGGCCGCCCGTACCTTGCCGCTATCGCACAAAGCTTCGTCCTGCACTGAGGGGCATCGTAGTTTTTTAAGCCCTGACTGGAGGCCTTAATTTATTAGGGCAACTACAGGCAAGCCCGGTTACTTAACCGGGCTTAATTGGGGGTCAAACTAGGATGTTGTCGGCTACTTAATCGACAACATCCTAGTTGGACCAGCGAGATGACATTTTGAAAAAAAAGAGCGTCTTTGAATGAATTTGTTCGGACTCGCTTTAAAGAAAAACCGGTAAAATAATGGTTCTGAAAGGTTCCAATTTAGGTTCCTGTTCCGGTTCGGATTCTAGTAACGGAACCATTTAATACCGGTATTTTAGGAATCGTTTCAATTCCTGCTTCGCTCTAACATAAACTTGTCATGGCTGCTAGTCATTGTCATTGCCAAGTTAATAGCACACAAGTATGTACTTCCCTACGGTACAGTCAATCACGCAAGTCTATTAATGACCACAAGGTACACTGGTAGACATATTAATAGATTCGCTCAAGCTGTTTATATACTGTTAGAATACTTGAGTACTAATTATACGTGCCCAACTTTAGTCAATTTATCACATTTATTAATTATTGACATGAAAATTGTCAAAATACTTTGAAAATACGTGATGGCACTTCCCCGTCCAAAAACAATTTTCTCTCAGCGTCTTCAATGACGTTCTAATATTCAAATTCGAACAGGCAAAGGTCTCGGAACTACTCTGCCTAGTGTATCACAATTTTTGAAGATCTGATGTAAAGCCCTTTGTAAAGCTTAGTTTACACAAGTTTTGCCTATTTTACTTCGGTTGCTAGGAGTCAATATACAGGTTGTTTGGCAGAACGTTAAACATACGATAATGGTGGATAGGTGGGGTCATCTGCTCAACCCTAATTTATTTGGTCCTAGCCCCCTGGATATGTTCAAAAAAAAAAAATGGGTATCATTTAAGCTATTACCAATTTAATTAGTTTTGTGTTTCTTAAATAATAGGGTTTGTCCTCCAAATAGTAGATCTGTCACCAAAATGTAGTCACCAAACAATGCAAAATCAGTTCCACAATAAATCACCTAAAATCCTGAGATATAAGGTCTAGTACCAAATAAATGTTTTTGTATGTATTATATTGTGTTGCTAACAGGCACCGAGCCTTTGTTTCGGCGAGGCCTCCTATTTCTGAATGGCGATAGTAACGATAAGGCGTAGTCGACGGAGCCCCGCTTCGCGGGGCTCCTACTTCTGGGTGGTTTGAAAAAAAATAACCAAGGGGTAGGTTAGAAGGGGATGGCGGGGTCTTTCAGACCCCGCCATCCCCTTCTAACCTAACCTGTCCGAGTCGGGGTGCCCCGAGTCTCGAATTAATTTGATAATTCATACCTGGGAACAATTTTTGTTTATCTGAGAACGAAAATATTTCGTGGCGATATAATAGGGTTTGTCCTCCAAATAGTAGATCTGTCACCAAAATGTAGTCACCAAATTTATCTGAGAACGAAAATATTTCGTGGCGATAGATCTATTTATTAGGTGATACAACTTGATGACAAATATAAATTTTGGTGATAGAAAATATAGTTCCCAAAAAAAATTGCTTTCTTTTAGTTTCACCACTTTCTTAACTTTAAAGTGTAATTTTTATAAAAAATTGGTAAAACAGGCAATATTTTAGTTTTTTTTTTAATCTTTAATGTTGGAAGATTCTTATAAAAATATTTCTTTATTCAGATGTTAGCTAGAAAAAAAGTTATGATTCCTCAAACTTTCAGAAAGATGTAAAAATACTTAAATCTTAATTTTAACTTGCATTAAAAAAGAACCCCAGGGCCAAATAAATTAGGGCTGAGTAAGTAGCAGATGACCCCACCTATCCACCATTTTCGTATGTTCAACGTTCTGCCAAACACCCTGTATAGGACCCAACACGTAAAAAGCACGCGGGCCTGTACCTGCGCACTAAGCGATTAATTTAATTCCAGTCTATTCTGAAGTAGTCAGTGAAGTACCTATTATGATTCTACAATAAAACAATTACACTTATATTATAAAATAATAGCCTATAATAAAGTAATAGTAATAGTATTTAATATTGTTACACGTCCCCTGCATGTCGCTCAGCGTTCTTTTTACGTGATCTGTAACATAAAATAAATATTGAAGCAAGACCGTGTAGGTATGTACTCGTATGTCTAGTTGAACTAACAACCGGGCGGCCTTCAAATTAAATGTAGGATCTTTGTAGGTATTGTAGTCGTCAGTCTTTTGATAGCTTTAGCTTCTAACTACGATATGTCTCCACAACCCAGGCGATCAATCTGCTGAACGTCCTGATTGCTGAGGATCTAGATGTTGACATATTTATGTATTTCCATGAAGTTTTTAGTTAAATATATGTTGTTTGCTTGCTTGCTTTGGTGTTGTAACTGTCCTGCCGCGGCTGCGGATTGTTCGAAAGAGTTACCGTGGCCCTGGCGCACAGGCAACTGAAGGAACACGGGTGGGTTTTAGTCAGTAAGAGTCTGACACGCCCTTCCGCTCCGCCCAGAGCAGGAGAGGTCATTTGATGATTTCCCACCCAAAAAAAAAATGTATATATATATATATATATATATATATATAATAAATACAGCAAACTTATGATGCATAGAGGTTCTTTCTGTATTACGAAGCTTGAATGTATTTTTTTAACTGTTTGTTTTTGATTATTATCTTTTTGGTATTTCCTTTTTTTTTTAAAGCTACAGAAAAATCGAGAATATTTACCAGCCTATTATTGTCCCACTGCAGGGCAAAGACCTCTTCTTATACAGAGAAGGTACGAGCATTGGTCACCACGCTTGCTCAAGACGGGTTGGCGATTTCAGACTTATCCTAATCCTAACTAATATTATAAATGCGAAAGTAAGTTTGTTTGTTTGTTACGCTTTCACGCCAAAACAGCTGAACGGATTTGGATAAAATTTGGCTCACAGATAGACCATGACCTCGGTAAGGACATAGGCTACTTTTCATCTTAGATCGCAGACGATGTCGCGGGCAACATTTAGTATTAACTATAAGTCCAGGTTTCTACAGGTTTATTTTTCTTCACCGGTGTCAGTAACGTCCAAGATAAACTCAGAAAGTACATAATTATGTACTTTGTTTCACATCACATGGATACTTGCACGGATTTGTACCCACCACCGCATGCATGAGAGCCGAGGCCTTTAACACTGAGCCATCAAGAAATTTGAATCTGGACTACAAGATTGTGTTATGAACTTATGATTTCCGTCTCGAGAATTTATATCCTTTGTCTAAAAGTTGAAATGCCATTTCCATTAATTGTTTCTAGGAGAACTACCTATTTCATACAGCTGCAGAATACTGTTAACAAAGAACATCCCGCCTGATTGTCTGTTGAGATCCATTAAGATCTCACTATTGTCTTTATAGAAACTATCTCGGAACTGTTGAGAGATTTTGGTAGTTAACCCGCACTGGGTAATAGCCACTGAAACGTTTTACGTCACCAAAAAAACCGCGGGTAAGTGCGCGATAAAAAACGTCATCAGGCGCCCCGTGCATGTGTGCAGTCGCCAGTACATCAAGTTACCACAAACTGTCAGATTTTCTCATTTGATTTTAAACTTAACCATCAACATTTTAAGGTTAAAAATCGTTTGGAGAAATTTGACAGTTTCGTATAGCTTGACCTACTGATGATTGTACAGTAAAACTTGATTTAGAGCTACCAAGGGCGAGAAAATTAGCTAACCCGCACTGGGTCCGCGTGGTAGATTACAAACCCAATCCCGCTCGAAGAGAGGAAACCTGTGTCCCAGCAAAAAAAGAAAAGAAAGAAAATTCGTTTATTTTCGGTAAATATAACGCAAACAAAAAACACACAAATGCAAAAAATAACGAATTGGGGGAAAATATGCGTCACATCCACGCAAAACGGCAATCGCGCAGTGGGAACATTATAGGCTGATTATGTTATGTTTATACTTGTTGGTACCAACCCAATTGATTATAAAAAAACACGTGTGGCACTCGGGGACTGCCGCGGTAAAGCTATTGCATAGCATTTTTTATCAACTTATGCAATTATAATTATTTATTTATTTTTTATTTATGCAATAGGTATTTTTTTTTCTTTGATATTAATTCAAGTACAGTCGTACCATATACACACACGTTAAGCGAACGCTCGGCCGAGCTACATGGTAGGCGGAGTGGGGGGTGTTAGGTTTTATTTTCGTTACGGAATTTCTTGATTTGGTCGCCGCGCTCAAAGTCCGCGATAAAACTATGCAATAGCTTAATAATTAATATAAAGTAAAATTATGATATTAATCTCTTTCCAGATACAACGTCGACTGCAGCCTCGAAATAATGTTCCTAGCTACACGTCGTAAGCATAGATTCCACAAGCTCGGCACAGTTCTTTGCAGTACATCAATAGAACTGGGGAAGAAGCTAAAAGATGGTCCAGTTTCCCAAATGACAGTATCAGACCTAGGCCCAAGGTATACAAACATGGCGGCGAGGAAGCCAGTTGCTAAGATACCGAAGATCTGTCAAGCGTTGTGGACAGCGGAACCGACCCAGAAAATAGGGAAGGTTCTAAATTTTGAAGTAGGCCTACGTGTGTCCTTCAATGATTTTTATTACAATGGAAAGTCTTATGCTGAAAGGTTAGGCGGAGAAGTTTTTGCTGAAGCTGCTGCTATAAGAATTAATTGATTTCAAGGAGAGAATTAAGGAAGTTTAGATAATATTATATTTAATATTTTTACAATCAGATAATAATTATTATGTACTTGTAAAATAGGGGGGAGGAATCATTAATGCATCAATAAAATGGTAGAATAAGAAATGCGTAGTGGTTATAAAGCTTCTGAATACTACAATATTACACTAAATAAATTATATTACATACCAAATTAGTGATATATTTTATTTTTAAACAACAAACAATAACAACATTACGAGTACCTTTCCTTTTAACTGTGAGAATTTATATATTTATATATATAAGCTTATTTATTTTAGCATTATGTATTTATTTAAGTATATGTTATTTTTATTTAATTTTTTGCATTATATGTAAGTATATTTAATATTCTAGTTTAAGACGTCACGAATCAAATTCTTCTCTTCTTGTTCTCACACACTATTATCTACATTTCTTTTTCATTTCTCCTTTCGCAGGTCTACTGGAAGAAATTTCTTAAATAAGCAGTACCTTTGTACTAATACTAACACTAATACTAATATGCCGTATCTGTATCTATTTTACTGTGTGTACATAAATAATAAAATAAATAAATAAACATTTCACGAAGTTGGTTCCAAATCTCCCTCAAAACACAGACCTTTATAATTATTAACGTGGCCGTCATGGACGAACAAGAAAAGTTGGACAGATTATCGCTAACAAAAAATTGTGTCACTTAAGTCGGCCAGCTCGCTGTATGTACAGGCCGCTGTACGCACACATTCACACATTAGTCGGCCGAAAGTCGGCCATTACGCGCGCTAACAGCAACACACACATAAATATCTTCACACAGAAACGGCACTCAGTTTTGTCTTAGCGGAGTTCCGTCCGACTTTTTTTGTTCGTCCATGATGGCACTATAGGATGTTTTGATAAAAAAGACTATGAATATTCCGACCACCTTACCACCAAATATTCACCTAATCCATTAATAGCATTAACTTAATTAAATTAAATATGTCATCGAAACATCATGTATAATGGAAGATAATGGCAAAAATGTGCCGTGGGCAGTTGTAACGTTGTAGCGGTATCTACATCGCCACATGCGAGCTACGCGTCAAACTGACGTCACGCAAAATCCTGCATCGCGCAAGCAGAGTTTACCGCGCAACTAGCATATATACAACGCCCCGACATCAATCGTCGGTTTTGGTTGGCGCTCGTCCACAGTGGCGGCTGTACCCGAGTACAGCCGCCACTGTGGACGGGCGCCAACCAAAACCGACGCCCTCGTTGCTCGATCGGCCCTTGCTGGGCCTTCCCTAGGGAACTAGGGATCTCACCCGGCAGGGGTCTGGTCGCACGGGCGTCGTGAAGCACTTCGGGCGCTCCCACAGTTACACCCCCAGAAACACACTACAGAACGCCGAGGGGAGGTATACCCCTCAGCGTCTAGGTGTGCGATAAAGCACTCCTACCCCCTCCTGCGGGAAGGGGAGGGTAACCTAAAGACGGGTCCCCAAGTCTGGGGGCCGAGAGACCGCAGCCTCGGGCAAGGGGCCAAAAAGCCCCAACACCAATTCCTCGCGCCCCCTTCGGGGACGCAGAGAAGACTTCGAGCAATCGTCGGGTAGTTGCCCACCAGACATGACATTGATCGGAGGATCCTCCCGTTACTATAGAGGTATGAGTGAACTTTACACCCTGTTCCTCATATCTCTATAACTTTATGACTATACGGAGGATTAGTTGTAAGTCACACGTATTAAAAAATAATAATAATTACAATAAGTAACTTATGGGATAAAAAGTATGAGGATGTAGGAGCTTCAGGTCGACATCAACTTCGCGCAACTTGGGACGCTCACAGTCAGGAACAGGAACAATAATGTAGCAGAATTGGCAAGGAGTAGCGGAGATGGATGAGGATGGGGCCGTGGTGTCTTACGCCGAACAGGATTAGAAGGAACCTCGTGTTGTCTCCATCCCTGTCCAGAGGAGGAAAAGTCTTAAGAAATATTTATAAGTAACGTTTCGTTCGCGGCTTCGTTACAGCTCTTTATAGCGATTTACGCCGGCAGAAGGGCCGCTAAAAACTGGTTCAAGAATGAAAGTTTGCCAGCACTGATGGCCTTTTTTAATAGTTTCTGTCCAACATTCTGGAAGTACGTGATCAACATTTCAAAGATAATTCAAATGACTTAATATTTGATTGCCGGCTAGAAACAATAAAAAAACGCTTACAGTGAAAACCTGACCTTATCACACTAACTTTACAATGAAGACCAGCGGGGTAATTACGTAACATACCTACAGTAGGAATGGCTTTCAATTTGACAGTTCAACAACATTCATTGCGTTATTTAAGTACTTACGTTGTTGAGCAGACACATTCTTCGAACTTATGAAGCAATGGTATAGCAACAGGCTTCAAAATGATTTAAATTGTGATTGATAGTGTGTTACGCAATTAGGGTGCTGGCCTTATCATGTTCTTGAAAACAGATTTAGGTACCGAATTGTAATAAGAATTGTTGGGCATAACTGCAGCTATTTAAATGCTTAATATAATATGTGTTTTTGCATAGCAAAATACCACACAGTGTAATGTGAAATCGCATTCATACTTCAACCATTACCGGCAGCTCAAGGACAAGCTAGTGAAGTTTTTAGCTACTTATTAACACACGTTTTGTTTTGCACTTTATATGTGTTAGTTTGTAAAGTCTATGGGCCATTGTTGCCTGAAATAAATGTTTTATTTTATTATTACTAAGCGAACGTGTCTTCGAAGGGTTTCGCGGCGAAATCAAAAATTGTATACCCAAATTGTTACCATTAGGTCTTTCATCGTCTTTTGTTATTACAATTACTTTTATTTGGGAATATGTATTTAATTTTTCTCAGTATCATGTTGTTTGGACGTAGGTATGTATTATTTTGATCTTAGTATTCATTTGTTTCATATTAAAATCAAAGTAAAATTTAAAAATATATGTACATAAATATTGTTATAATAATTATTTCTGTCTTCTTTTTAAGCTATTGCATAGCTACTATCGCGGGCTTTGAGCGCGGCGGCCGAATCAAGAAATTCCGTAACGAAAATAAAACCAAACACCCCCTACTCCGCCTACCATGTAGCTCGGCCGAGCGTTCGCTTAACGTGTATGTATATGGTACGACTGTACTTGAATTAATATCAAAGAAAAAAAAATACTGTTTAAATAAATAATTATAATTGCATAAGTTGATAAAAATGCTATGCAATAGCTTTACCGCGGCAGTCCCCGAGTGCCACACGTGTTTTTTTGTTCCCATATTTTCAAACGTTTCAAATCTCAATCTTCTACCGTCCAGTGAAAAATACCGTTTGGTTTTATATCGAGTATATTTATTTACATTATTTTTATAATAACAGACGTAATAATTAAGGTGCTTTGTTCCATTTATATTGTTTTAAATTAGATCTTTAAAAAAATATCCTTGCTTGCTTTTGTAAAAGTAAGCAATGACACTCATTATAGTTAAAATGTAACTTATTAACTCACGAGTCAGAAATAACAATAATCTTACCTAATCACCCAAAATCGTTAAGATAACGACAAAGTACCACAGTTTAACTTTTGTTTTGTTATCCGTGTTCCGGATTCCGTGCCTTTCAAAATCTAAAACGGAATCTGTGTAGTGTAGGAATCTGAATTAGGCGGAATAAAATTATTATTTGGTCCTGATGACTACCAGCGGGGTAATTACGTAACTCACTAACAGTAGGAATTGGTTTCATTTTGACAGTTCAACAACATTCATTGCGTTATTTACGTTACTGAGCAGACAAATTTTTCGAACATATGAAGCAATGGATTAGCAATAGGCTTCAAAATGATTCAGATTGTGATAGATAGTGTGTTACGTAATTAGGGTGCTGGGCTCTGGGCTCTGGGCTCTGGGTGTTCCTACCAACATTATTACATTGCCATTAACGATTTAATAAATCTGCTTTTGTGCCTTTATGTATTCTAATAATATTTGATTTAATAATTTATGGTCCAATAGTCTAAATAGTACGTACAATTCAAAAAATACTATAAAATGACCTTGCCCCTGACCGTCGGGGTAATTGCTTAACACACTAATAGTAGGAATGGCATTCATTTTGACAGTTCAAATAGATTCATTGCGTTATTTACGTTGTTGAGCAGACAAATTTTTCGAACATATGAAGCAATGGATTAGCAACAGGCTTCAAAATGATTCAAATTGTGATTGATAGTGAGTTACCCAATTAGGGTGCTGATATTTAGATTTTCAACGTGTTAGTAGATATTGAGTCATAGATTACAGATTTCAGGATGTATGTATTAATTATCATATTATTATGGTTCATATTTGATTAATTGATCGTCCATATCCGCCCAATGGCGTTACTTTACCAAACCCTATTGCAGCTTGAACAGAGAGTGTATTATGTTTACGAATGTGGACGGGGATCAAAGCTATCTGTTAGAACAAGTGGAATGATGATGTGCCGAGCGTCAAAAGATAGTTTATTATACTTTTGTCGCGGGTCACTCATGTTATCATTTTAATAAAAATGGTAATTTATGACGTCAACCACAATCACCATTAGGTAATTATAATTAAACAGCACTTTGTCGTTACATTTTATCAATATTCAACACAATTACGGTTTGTTGATTTTTGATAATCCTTACTAATATTGTTATCTTATCCTACTAAAGTTATTTAAAGAAATTCGCCTGTCATTTTCATGGGATGCGGAAAAACAGATAACATTCGTGTTTGTTTTTTAGGGTTCCGTACCCAAAGGGTGCCAACGGGAACCAAACCACGTTTGTACCAACTAGCAAAAGCTAGTTTACTTCCATGTAACTAATGAGAATGTTCTTCGGTGTCAATAAATACAGCAGCCAATGACAAGCCATACCATGCCATATTTGCACGTAGTTCTAACATCTGCATGATTCAATCATAAATAAATCAAATTAAAAACTTTACCCACTTTTTGGGCTCCGCCGCAGTATGGTATAAAGACCACACTTAATCTTAAATTGGTTCTTACAATTTATGTGAGGACCAAATTTTCCACCAATCTTGCTTTATACGGAATGCTTATCTTCAAACCGAGTCGCTCTTAGCTAGTCATTTTTTTTAACTCTAAATATGACAACTCACTTGATTCTGTATGCAGGCGATAGATTAGCGTCGGCATATAACTAAATACAGTCAGAACGTTTGCCAAACCTGTCATTCAAGTTAGTACTCGCCGTGCTCCGGAGCGAGCAAGTTAATCTTTTGGTTCGCGATTTTATTTCCTCAAAGTAACAAAAATGGCGGTGTGGCTTACTACTGAAGATGGTAGGTGATCTTTAGTTTTATCAACTTTTCAAATATAATATAATTATAATAAACATCCTACTAGCTTCATCTTTCTGACTGACCTTCATCTTCCTTGACATTTCAAGTGCCTGTAATTGGTTTTATTGAAATAAATTCTTTGAGTTTGAGTTTTAGTTTTAATACAAGATTTATTTTTGATAAAATTATTGACTGGGTTCTGATTTGTTCCGTTACCGCTTGCATGTGGTATATATATAATTATATCATCATTCTCTGTTAATTTTTTTTAATATTTATATAAATTACAATATATTAAACTGTATAGAATGCTTCGTCGTTCTATACAATATCACCGGGTGTGTAATAGTTATATATGTAGCTGTTGTATAATAAGGGGTATTAAAACACGAATGTGGGTTTATCACACGAGGCGAAGCAGTGTGATAATAGTATCACAAGAGTCTTTTAATACCTAATTATGTACAGTTGCATACAAGATTTTATCTACACACATGATATGAATCCTCTTTAAAAGGTTCTGAAACCATAGGGTGTTGTACAGTGTTGTAAGAACTATGTAAATTCATGGAATGTTTAATTGCTGAGTATCGAATACAAACAAATATCTGGTAGTGTGTTATCAAAGCTTGTATCACTAATTTTTGTAAACAACAAAGTAATCAATTTTTGCAACACTACGAGTACTACCGAACAAAAATGGCGGGACGCGACGTGAATTCGAATAACCTATTTTTTTTTTATTAATGTTCTCTGTGGTAGTGATACGCGCTTGCATGACAATGTCCTTTTTGAAAAGGAGTTGCATAATGAAATTTAGTACAGCATTATAACATTCGTTTCGATGACATTATGGTTACCATAGTAACCAACATTAAAACGACCAGTGTCATAACACTGGTTGTATTAATGTAGGTGATAAGCTAACTGTATCAGAAACTTTTATAGAGGATTTATAGCATGGGTGTAGACAAAATAATTTATGTTTCTTGAATCATTTTACTAATTGCTTAATTATAGCGGTCCATTACTGTAAAAACCGTAATATTATTTACTCGTAAATCTTAGGTTCTATTTCATTACGATTTACATGACATTTAATCGAGTATGATTTGCGTTTATGACGACGATATGACAATGATGACCATTTTCACGATAAAAACGATGACGATTTTGATGATGAAAATGATGACGATGTTGACGATATTGATGATGACAACGTTGATAATGATGATGTTCATGATGACGAAGTTGTTGATGATGATTTTGATGATGACGATGACAATGCTGACGTATAGATAATGTTGCTGATGATGATGTTAATGACGACGATGTTGATGTTGACGATGACAATAATTACGGAGGCAATGATGACGATTTTGATGTTGACGATGACAATAATTACGGTGGCAATGATGATGATGTTGACAATAACAATATTGACAACATTGATTTACGATTTTGACGCCATCATATATATATTGATGATATTGACGGTGAAAATGACAATGATGACAATGATGACGGCCCAATCACTGGGTGATTGAACTAGATTTTATAAACTGACGGCTAGACTTTATAAACTAACAAAAATTTTACGTCATGTCGAGAGCTATTAGGAATTTTATTGAACCTGTATAATCCTGAATTCTATACACTAACTCGAGGAATTATTGTATATAATTCAGGATTATACACATTTCCGGTAACAGTTATAATGCACAAAATGCGGTTTCGTCCCATGGAATTCGATATGTACGAGTACCTAAGCCAATGTATTCCAAACTTCTTGATCAACATATTAAGACTATTGTTCCATAATACTTTAACTTTCTTTTTACAATTATGTTTTGACGTTGCATTATTATCATCTAATTACTTTTATATTTTTTTAAGGAAAATACCGAATCGAATCTATATCAGCTGCTACTTTTCCTGGTTCTTTAAAGGTAGGTTTTTATTTAATCGACTGCTTTTGTACAACATACATTTTTGAACATCATTAAATGTATATTACTGTTTCCTACATTACAGGTACTCAGGGAAGGTTTCATTCCAAATGAAGCCACGTGTATTGGTACAGAGCTGGACAAGGATCCCTTAGCAGCAGAAGAAATATTAGAACTAGTCGCGGACGCAGCATTGGACGGCTTGTCACTGGTTGCAGTCGCTACCGACACCGGGGAAGTGGTCTCAACTGTTTTCAGTAAATTACAGGTTAGTATTATTAACGTTGACCATAGGTAATACGGGCTGGTGTCCGCAACTCCACGTCAATGCGCGTATTTTGCGTACGTAACGTTGACCATATTCTACAACGTAAAAGAAGGATGCATTAAAATAGCTTCCACCAATGGCGGTGCTTTGGTACCATTTGGTTGATTGGCTAATATCTTTTACCACAAGAGAAGAAGAACATGAAAGAAATTTGTCAAGTCTGTAGGTAAATTGAAAATGTTTTCATTAGAAAAACGCAAGAAAAAAACAAACAATTTTTTATTTTTGTAGTTAGTTATAGACCTAACTACAAAAATAAAAATTGTTTGTTTCACGGTAATAGACCGTGAAGATAATAAGATGAGTTTGGATTATCAAGAATTTGTAAAGCGTAAAAATTCTAATTACGGAATGATACTAAATGATACTAATAGACTTGACGTTAAAACGATTGTTTTGTTAGCATGATACTCGTAGTGACCCGTCACAAAAGTCGGCACAGTGTTATTGTGCTTGTTATAAACAGATAACTTTTCTCCCACATCCGCACTTGGAAACAAAATGGATGAAGCTGTTTAAGTTGCGATAAGGTTTGAGTATCAGGTTATCAATAAGTTAAATAATAAAGTAAAACAAAAATAATTCGAGAGTAGTGCGGCCTGTTGGCACCGGCCGCGACTTACGATTTGTAGATTGTAGGATCGAACCCAGACACTTTCATCGTGAGGAAACCGGTATCAAACTCAAACTCAAACTCAAAGCATTTATTTCAAATAAACCAATTACAGGCACTTTTGAATTGTCAAGGGGTCGGTCAGTCAGAAAGATGAAGCTAGTTGCCCATTCCAAAGCTTAGTAGGTACCTATGGAGAAGAACGGGCAAGAAACTCCATGGACACTCTTTTAAATCAAAATATGGTTACAAATTATTGGTTACATCATTCATGTTGAAATTATGCATGTGAGAACGATGCAGAACGTTAAAAGCGTCCGTAATAAAGAGACGACAACAATTCCAATATTAAATTAAAATAAGCCGTGGCAGCCAAGAGATGACCAGTCCCCACTGACGGCGCCCGTTCACGAACATGACGTATGGATCAGCACCATTTAGCTCAACCATTTTGAAGGGAACTTAATGATCCAACACACACGCCACCACCAGCGAGACATTTGAGTGAGCATGACATACTCTCAGCCGTCAGGGCACATTCAAGTCAATGAAAGACAAACCTAGAAAATGGTAGCTTTATAGTAGGTATGTCCTAGAACTATAAATTCGAAGACATATGACATCCACCAACCCGCTCTGGCCCCGCGTGGTGGATAACGGCCAACTCCCTCTCATAGAGAAGAGGCCTGTGTTTCAGCAGTGGGAACATTATAGGCTCATTATGGTAATGCTTATGCTAAAACAAATTATTTACAATAAAACATGATACACAAATAGATCTTCGTAGAGCTCTTAGTGTTGAAGCTCGTCCGTCAACCATCATACCGATTTCTGCTATTAAACAGCGTTGACATGTTTTGGTTTAAATAAAGGTGGACATTATAGGAAGATAACACAATTCAGCTGTGTCTCTGAAATGACAAGGCACCTACTATGCCTCTCTGCAGATGTCCATAGTTTGGTGGTAACCTATAAGACTAAAAGACATCAGATTGACTTGCTTGTATACCATTCAATAATAAGAGAAATATACAGGGTGGCAGGGACATTGATGCACGATCTGTTACCATGGATACAGTTAATGATTCTGAACCCCCCTGCTTTGAAATTATACACGGGTTATAAAAAAAAAATTTGCTCTGCCATACATTTTGACCACGTAGGTACAGATTTATTTAACTTTTCACGTTTCTATAAAACAGCTGATTAATTTTTTGATAATTTACAGAAAAATTCTTCGCTGGGTCTAGAATCATGTGCTGAACTCATGGTTTCAGTTTGCGTGTCGATGTTGCTGCCACCCTGTATATACATTATATAGTACTTAACTTACCAATGTTTATACATTTTAGAATGCGCCAACGCCAGGTTCTGCGGAAAAGTCATTTTTCGAAATATTTACCGAGGAACGCTGCAAACGACCATCTTCCCGCGCCATGATGGACTTCATGGTCGAACTTGACGCAATGTGCAATTATTTTGAGAGGTAAGACGAAGGGAAAGACGAAGAGGTTGATCATGCTACAATACGCCTAAAAGTTAACACAGTTTTTGTTTAAAAGCTTCAGTTCGTAGGCATATAGTTAGAAGTTTTGCCTGGTGAGTGGCGTAGCTCAAACCATGCAAAATCATGCGTTGGTTCACTAGGATCAGTCACCCTCGCATCTTCCTGTATGGGGAGTTGCCCTTAATGTTGTTAAAGCTTTTTCATTTACGTTATTTTTTATTCTAAAAATAACAATAAAACTAGAATATCTTACAGTTTTTAAATAAAATACAAGACCTTTAATTAAAATGATTTTGTTTATTTTCATCCCATTCATTAAAATAGGCACTATTGTATAGACTTTATTTAATTGATTGCATGTAAAATAACAGTTTTATTCATTTTCTTAGGTACGGTGTCGATTGCTGTTGTGAAATTATGTTCCTGGGAACCCTACCAGAACACAGGCAGAAAGGTCTTGCAAAGATGCTAGTCAAAACAGCTGTGGAACTGGTGAAGAAATTCAAGGATGGTCCTATTGCCCCCTTGACTATTGCGGACCTAGGACCAGACTACGCGTTTATGAAGCCAAGGAAACCATTCACGAAAGCACCCAAATTATGTACCGCGTTGTGGTCAGCCGTTGGCTCGAAGAAAGTTGGTCAATCTTTAGGTTTCACCGTACTTGCAACCTATTCTTTTGCGGATTTAATTTACAATGGGAAACCCTGTTCTGACAGAATAGGCGCTGTAACCACTTGTGAAGGGGCTGCGTTGAAAATTTAAAATAATTATGTATTATTTTGGAAGAGAGAGGCTGTGTTTAAACCCACCCTCTTGTTCAATGTTTTTATTTTTAAATATATTATTTGTTTATTATTAAAAAAGTTTGTGTAGTTTATCTAATAAAAAATGCAATATTAAAACGTATTTTTTTTATTAAATTAACACTGTTAAGTTCATACCGCTACCTAATAAAGGCTCCCACAGACAGGCGTGACGCGACAGTGCGACACGACTCTTGTAAATCAATTTCCATGAAGTTTTTATAGTAATTGTCCTACTAGAGTCGCGTCGCGCCTGTTGTGGGAGCCTTAAAGGATATTGAAAGAATGATATGTTTTACACATCATTGTGAGCGTTGTTGTTATTTTTAGAACGAAAAATAACGTAAATGAAAAAGCCTTAACAACGGTAAGCGCAATTACATTCAGGAAGAGGCTAGGTGACTACCTAGTGAACCAACGCATTATTTTGCATGGTTTGAGCTACGCTACTCACCAGGCAAAACTTCTAACTATATGCTTACGAAGTAAGGCTTTTAAACAAAAACTGCGTTAACTTTTAGGCGTATTGTCGCATGATCAACCTCTTCGTGTCTCTCTTTCGTCTTACCTCTCAAAATTATTGCACATTGCGTCCAGTTCGACCATGAAGTCCATCATGGCGCGGGAAGATGGTCGTTTGCAGCGTTCCTCGGTAAATATTTCGAAAAATTACTTTTCCGCAGTACCTGGCGTTGGCGCTTTCTAAAATGTATAAACATTGGTAAGTTAAGTACTATATAATGTATATACAGGGTGGCAGCAACATCGACACGCAAACTGAAACCATGAGTTCAGCACATGATTCTAGACCCCCTAGTGTAGAATTTTACTGTAGGTTATCAAAAAGCAAATCAGTATTTTCATAGAAAAGTGCAATAACTACGCGGTCAAAATGTATGGAACAGCAATAAAAAAAAAAATAACCGACTATAAATTTCAATGCAGGGGTGTTCAGAATCCCCAATGATTATTGAAGATCTAGGACCTAAGTACGCATTCATGTATCCGAGAAAACCAATTACGAAAGTACCGACGTTATGCCGTGTGTTGTGGTCAACTATTGGCTCCCAGTAATTTGGGAAGGCCTGAGGCTTTACTACACTTGTAACTTTTCTTTTAAAAAATCGTGTTTTTGATGGAAAGACTTATTCGGAGGGAGGCGTTTAAAACTTTTGTGACGGGAACGCAAGGAGAATTGACTAAAATCACATCACGCTAGTCACGTCTCTTCACATCAAATCACACTAATTTGAAAAACGAATGCGAAAGTAACTTAGTCTGTGTCTTACCTCATCAGTTCATTACGCCTCAACCACTGAATTTGACAAAAAGGTAGCCTGGGACCTGGAAAAGGGCAAGGGCTACTTTTTATACTAATTATTTTGGAGTAGTTTTAATGCAGAAATATGTAAATACTTTTTACTAATGTAGCAAAACGCTAATATGATAATGAATAAATATACGAAGACGAAATCGCGGGCAATAGCCCATAATACTTTTTTTTGAAGAAAGATAAATTCAGATTTTATTACTTTGTATGAGGAACAGGGTATAAAGTTCACTCATACTCTATGGAAAAGGGAGGATCCTTCGACCAGACGGGTGTTGTGTCTGGTGGGCAACTGCTCGACGATTGATGTCGGGACGTTGTATATATGCTAGTTGCGCGGTAACCTCTGCTTGCGCGGTGTAGAATTTTGCGTGACGTCAGTGTGACGTGTAGCTCGCATGTGGCGATGTAGATACCGCTACATCTTAAATAGCTTTTACCCGCGTCTTCGCTCGCATGGATGTCGTAAAATATTCCACAAATATACTACCGGAATTAAAAGTGCCCTATGGTTAGTTATACCAGGTTATAAACTATCTGTGTGCCAAACTTTATTAAAACCTGTTCAGCCGTTTTTGCGCCAATCTGGAACATACACCCAAACAAAGCGACAAACATTCTAAAAACTATATTTTTGACATCAGACTTGTTCGGGAACATCTTGTAGCAATTACTCTTTTCAAAAATATTTACATATATAAATTTTCAATAATATTTAGTTTTGACTTCGTTACAATTTTATTATATACGGTATTAGTTATAGGAGATTGACTAAAATAAAACGAAGGAAATTAAATAATCGAATTTTAGAATGGATTAACCCAATAACAGTTTGCCCCGTGGTATTGGGTTTGTCAGTTATAAAATTCTCAGTAGCATCCTAATATTTTGTACCCAGTTAATAGCCTCAGTAGTAATTCAGTAGTAGTAGTGTGTGTGTCAGTTAGTAATTATAATTAGTGGTCTCGCTTCATAATACATGGGAATATTAAGGGGACTATAGGATCTAAATGCAATTTTTATAATGCCTAAAAGTATCTGATCCACTGCAGTAAACAAAATCAGAAAAATAAATAGTCTTCAGGATATCTTGAAGACTATTTATTTTTCTGATTTTGATATATATCCTAGTTAGGTAATGTTTTGAAAACATAATACAACTAATTCGATACGATAGCAAAAAATCACGAAGATACCTCTAAAATTTATTTTAAGGATTAAAAACCATACTAATATACATGCAATAATTCGGATTTTTTGTCAGATTTATTGTAAAAGCAACATATTAACGTAATAGTGTTCTAATTTTTTAGTCCAATCAATAGATTTCTTGTAAATCGATAATTATTATTGCTTCATATTTTGCAATAAATTACCAGCGTTGTGTCATCGCGCTTCTCTTTCTTTTCTATGCAGTCCGACAGTGACCGTGCTTTAGCTGTTGTCAGCCTCTTAACATATCTGGCCTTGCAGTCTCGACATGAATAACGACAAAAATCTGTCGCTAAGGCGTATCGATGTCAAATTCCTTTAATAGATTTTCAACTTTATTTGCAAAGCATAAGGTTGAAAATCTATTATTCTGTAATAGATTTTCAACCTTATGCTTTGCAAATAAAGTTGACATCGATACGACTTAGCGACATATTTTTATCGCTATTCATGTCGAGACTGCAGGCCTTGGTGAATTGTGGTTGTACGGTAGGCGGGACGTAGGTGCTAACAAAACTAGTATAAGCTCGCACCTTATTCTATTGAAACTCCGTACTGCACTAGGCCAGCTCAAGGTCAAAGTTTTACCACTGATTCAAAGCTACCCATTCGGGATTCACAGGTATGACGATCTATGTTGTATAATTGAAGGGGATGTTAAATAGGAACTCCTCTTCTTTGAATCAAATGTTTTAATTACTTGCATTTACAAGGCTTAATTTTCGAGGTGGGTACATTTATGCGCGTGAGTGCTCGACACGATGTGGTGTAGTAATTGCGGCGCGTTGCTCCGTCCGCCGCTCCGCACCGTCCGCCGACGTTGTATGGTGTGCCGTGCGCATCGTTGCACGCGGACGCTGTACGTAATTTAAACACAGCTACACATCAAGTTATACATTTCCAGTTAACGCTGACCTCGCATTGTACGGGAATCCTATACAATGCTAG
The DNA here is from genome assembly GCA_917490735.1 of Dryobotodes eremita. Lineage (NCBI taxonomy): Eukaryota > Metazoa > Arthropoda > Insecta > Lepidoptera > Noctuidae > Dryobotodes > Dryobotodes eremita. The sequence goes on from OU823261.1 coordinate 10,128,981, forward strand.
ATTAGCTTAAACTGAAAATGTTTAGGTTGATGTATAGCCGCGTGTGCGTAAAGGAAAAACAAATTAATAAGACACCGACATAATTTTTGCGAAAACTGGTTCTAGATTTCTTTTTCTAGGTGTTTTAGTTTTTGGATGGTCTTTCCATTAATTTGTCTTTAATTTAAGTTACTAACAATAGTACTTTAAAAGCAAAACTTTTACTAAAAGTTAATGGATCTCTAGTTGTCCGAAATAAAATGGTTGTGCTATTGATTTATTTATAATTTATGGCCTTTTCAACAGAACAATTACTAGATTTGTCCTTATTTTCTGTCTGCAGTAGACCGTGCGTTGGTATGTATGGAAAGCTACTATGAGGAAATACTAGTTGTTAGCGGTGCAACCCGGCCCTTGGTGTTGTACAGAATTGGTTAGGAGACTGGATGTTGATCGTCTCCTTCGGTGTTGTACTACTCACCACCGTGCTAAAGTAAATTTGTAGGGTATAATAAGCTGCTAGGGAAAGATTCAATTAAACAAGCACCTTCTTATACAATGCAATGTTTATTTCAATAACACACTATTTAAGGTTCACAATATTGCATGTGGCTGGCCACATACCTTCCCCTATACACCTGGGCTTCCACACCAGTACAACCAGTCTCGGGTCTAGTTGTATTGGTGTGTTGACCTGCAATGAGACTATTACAATAACTCAGAGTCGCTATAGCGAGTCCGTGAGGTGAACCACTTAATAGATACTAGCTCAATCATACAAGTACCTACTTATCAAGGTTGTGCTAACAACGGGAACATAAGATTATGCTAAGCAATCCGCGACACAACACTTTATGGCAACTGGTCTCATCACCCAGTCCATACAATAGGCCTAACTCTCTCATAGACTAAATCGCTACCCTACCGATTATTCTCGGTGATCTCTCAGTACTAATCCCTTCACTTGACAGGACTACGACCCTTGGCATCAAACACAGGATACCCCTGTGTTTGCACGTTACGTGGCCTACGAGTATAATAAAGACGCTTCGTTACCTGGAGCGGCGAACTTCCCTCATCACCGATATCGGCTAAGTAAAGCCTTCCTGTCAAACGGATGACCACACCTCAAAGGTTGCCTGCACCCGGATCCATTCCAATCATCAGACCACGGGGCTACTCCAAAGCATCACGTCTCAATTATGTATTAGAGCAGATCATATAAGAAAAAAGGCTAGCATAAACAGCCAGACCTGTAACAATACACTCGTGTCAGAAATCACATGTACGAGCCCCGCCATCCCGAATTAACAAAGAATACGGTTGAACACTCACCGGATTCAGCTTCGAATGGGACTTATTGGAAACCCATCGGGTTATTTGGGTACAGTCTGTTCCTTCAGAACTAAGTCCCTATTCCAAATCCTATTCGTATCGTGTCACACACATTGCGGGTCTTCCTCTTTAGCCGGATCAATGTCACAAACCTTCGAGAAGCTTCCACCACCATAGACTAAATAGAATTCTTGTCTATTGGTTATTTTCCATTTCTTAGGCATTGTTTTAAATAAAATGTGGGAAATTATGTCTGTATGTTTATTTATTTAAATTAACTAATACTCTTGTATATAATTTACATCACATAATTTCTCTAGTGTTACAGAGAACACGCTGACAGCCATGCCAATGCCTGACACAAGATGTCGCTACTTGTTGCGTTATTTATTGATTTTGCAACGTCACAGCGGGTATTTACTTCTGAAAAAGGTTATTATACATAATTAAGTAGTATAAAGGCAGGCACTGTGTTTAATTACCACAATACTTACACAGTTGGGACTTGCAGTGGTTCTGGTCCTGCACGTTAATATTGCGATGATCGCCAATAGACTGGATTGTCCATATATCCGGCAATGCTGCAGCAGACATATTGTTGCCTTGTGAGTGTTCGTTTTTGTCTGTGCTTGTTATCCTGTCTGTTTCCTTTTATGTATCTGTTTGTATATGAGTCTTGTTGCTTGAAATAAACAAATTATATTTTATTTATTTATTGTTTAGTATTTTTTTTTTTCTGTGGTATAATTTTGTCAAAATGCAGTGGCATATAACAGACGATAGTACGTTTAATCTTCATTTATTTATAACCATTTTCAAGGCAAAGTAAAAATATTTTTTGTAGGCATCCAGCATTTATTATTGGGTAGTTCCAATTGTGGCTATTCTTAAGTACGTCCGGCACACCCTTGGGAGTCAGCCATTCAACTAGCTGACTGGCTACCCGGTTTCTAAATTGAGAATTTGAAATTGAGAACTTGTCAAACTCAACTTTAGCATTAAATAAGGTAACCCGGCGTGAAATTCAAAATTTATTTATAAAAAACGTAATACATTTTGAATTTCGTCGGCTATCACGTTAAGTACCTAATGCTATTTATTATTTTAACCCCAACGAACAGCTTTTCTCATAGGTTCACTATAATCAGTGCTAATCCATACTTAATAATATAAATTCGAAAGTAACTCTGTATGTTACCTTTTCACGCTTAAATCACTGAACGGATTTCAATAAAATTTGGCAAGGAGATACTATATTACCTGGAGCCTTAGAAGTAAGTTTTTTTAGTAAAGCGACAGTTTTGTTTTTCTACTGTTTTACTATATTAATAATACTTTTTCGTTGTTTTAGGTAATGAAGGTATATTACAGACTTTGAAAAACATGGTTCACTGAACCGTAAAAAGGTTACAGATAGACAGATAAACATAGTCCACCTTCGTATTTATAATATTAATATGAATCTGTACTTATTTGCTACTGCAATGCTGTCCGCAAATATATTGCATAGTTATGAAGTTGGCAAACTGCTATCATACTCAGATCTTTCTGTTTCTAAATACGAAATTGGTTCTGAGTACAGTTTTGCTTCGTCGCAGTACTGCAATATAATTTTCCTGTATCATCTTATACCACTTCAATTTCCATTATCATAACACTTAAATATGCAAATGGCTATCAACTTGATGACAATAGCACACTAATAGATTAATCGCTACGCGACCCGAAGCGACAAAGCGACAAATTCAATGTCGAATCCAAATCAATTAACTACAACCAATTTGGCCGAAGTTGGACGATGCAATTAGAGATGCCGGGGCTATCTGACCGAATTAAGACTGGTCCTATGCTAACGAAGTACAGACTCTCCGTAATGATTTTCATTTGTTAACCGTCGGTCCGCTCAACACTGTTAAACTTTTCGTAGATCGATTTGTAATATTATTTGGTAAGGATTCTTCTGGCAATTATATAGCTGGTGAGCTTATTCTGTAGTTAATACTGGGTAATACGATTAACCTTTTCACCGCCACGGACTTCAATAGAAGTTCAGCTGCCTTGAAATTTTAGTTAGATTTACATGTTTTAATGGCACGTACGCCTTTAAAACAAAATCAATTTCTAAAGGACACACTCTTATTATGTTTTAAAGGCCCGTGGCGGTGAAAAGGTTAAGCTGGTCGTGAGTTCGAACAAAACCCAATTCAGGAAAGGGTTATTTACCTAACTAGCGGTAGTGTTTTCGGTGGCAATAAACAAAATTAGAAAACCAAAGACACCGACTTCCGAAATTAAAGTTATGTTTCGGGTGGTCGGTAGTCTTTTTGTAAAATTTATTTTTTAGTTAGTCACTTCACATACGTGTGTTAAATAAATTCAATTATAACGTGTTACTATAGTTTATATAATGTAATTGTATTTTATATAAATGGATTACGTAGTCAATACAAATTAATTTTATATAGACTTGTTCTGATCATTAAACTTTGGGAATAAAAAATGAAAATGTTATTTCCATTCTAATACTATTAATTCTATTTTCATACTTCGCGAGGACCTTGATGGAAGTCTTATAAGACTTTCATCTCTCTTCCTAAATTATTGTGTATTTTAATCAATTCTCTTTGCAGCCCCTTCACAAAAGGTTTCAACGCCTCTTTCTGAAAAAGGTTTTCCATCGAAAATACAATCCTTTAGGGAAAAAGTTCGAAGAACGGTGAAACCTAAATCTTTTCCAATTTTCTGTGAGCCAACCGCTGACCACAAACTGGTACATAGCTTCGGTACCTTGCTCGGGTCCTTGGCTTCATGAAAGCGTATTTTGGTCCTAGATCTTCTATAATCATTGGAGCAAAAGGACTATTCTTTAACTTCTTTGCTGCTTCTATTGAAGTTTTGCATATCAACTTGGAGAGCCCTTTACTTCTATGTTGGTTGCTTCTATCCCCCCAGGTACATCAATTAGCACCAGCAATTGACATCATACCTGAGAAAATTTATAAAATGTAGGTTTTAATTTTCATAACTATAAGCTCGAAAGTAGCAATGAATAACTTACCTATTCTTTAAAAAAGGAAGGATAAAATAAATTAAAAACAATAAAGGCTCGTTCACACGGGCGCGACGCGACACCCGATACAAAAGCACCGCGTGTCGCACGACGAGCGGCGCTTTTGTGTAGCGCTGTCGCGTCGCGCCTGTCTGTGGGAGCCTTAATGCGTTCATCTTCCTTGTTTTTGACCGACTTCAAAAAGGGGGAGGTTTTCAATTGTATGTTTTTACTTGATATTTCCGGCAAATGTGAATCGATGTCAAAAATTATTTTTTTAATGGATAGGGTATTCCTCAGGGGTGGTCCCATATAAATTTTATTAACTTTGCTTTTGTGGTTTTTCAGTTAGCTTCAATAATACGTATTTTTGCCACTTAATGTTTATTGATGATATAATAACTTCCTGTCACTGTTATTTACATAGCAAGTAGTGGTTTACAAATGTGTGTGGGGTAGGTACTACAACTAAAAAGCGAAAAACGAAAACCTTTTTACAAGAAAAAAAAAAAACAACCGCATTCCAAAAAAATACCGCATAGTGAAAAATAACTTTTATTTTGGAAGTCAGTTGCGAAAAACGAAAACATAAAACCAAAGACACCGCATCGATTTTTCACTGTGTAGTGGTTTTTTTGGAAGTGGGTTCCTTTTTTGTCAAATGTTTTTGAATGACGAAAATCAAATCAAATCGAATCAAAAATATGTCTGACCTTTCAGGATTATTACACTTGGTGTCAAATTCCACCATCAAATCATCAGACGATGGTTGCTTGCACCGCTCCTCGGAAAATATTTAAAAAAATGGCTTCGCCGAAGAATCTGATGGCGTTTCCTGAAAATGATATAAAACAGCATTAAACCTTTTTTTCACAAAAGTGGAGGTCGAAATATAGAAGATTATGTAATATAATTTTTTGATAGCTTTGTGTTCCAAGATGACCTACTGTGGCAGATCAGCAACAGGATCATTGTTATGAAAAATTTGCGTTATCATAAACGATAGCGATACAGGATTTGATATTATATATATTATGTTTTTATCTTCAATGTTGATTGCATTATCTTACTTTACAATCAAATCTTCATTTATTTGCCACAATTATCTTGTTTAAAGCAATGACTTTATAAAAATAATCAATATTTAGATATTATAGTCACATCTAAAAATTAATGTCTTTTTGTTCATCTCATTTATAAACGTTCCCGTACTTATAGGATAATCAGACTATAATGTTTCCACTGCTGGGACAAAGGCCCCAGGCCAAGGCCAAAGGCCAAGGGCAAAGGACAAAGGAGAGGGAGGCGTTATAATTCACCACATGGGCCTAGTGCGGGTTGGTGGATGTCACATGTCATCGAATTTTTGATTCTAGGACATTCTCTCTTTGATTCTAGGATGTTTTCATTCACCGTTTTTAGACAAGTAATGATGAAATTAACTACACAAAGTAAAGTGCTTGCCTGGATTCGAGCCCACGACCTACAATACGTAAGTTGGGGTCGTTACCACTGGGCCTCCGCTGGTTTTTTCGTTTCCATATTATTTATTCATCCAATTACGATGAAACTTAGTTATGTGGTTGTGCGCACACAAACAAAGTTTTCTGAGTTAGTGAACCATCCTCCACGTTACTACATGAGCGAAACCGCGGGCAAAAGATAATTAGGTAATAAAAACCAACCTGCAGTTTGTTGAAGACAAAGGAAACTACTTTTCCGCCATCAATATCGACGGCAACCAATGACAAACCGTCTAATGCTGCGTCTGCAAATAGTTCTAACAATTCTTCCCCTGCCAAAGGATTCTTGTTCACCTCTGTACCATTAAAAACGAATTCATCTTGAAAAAAAATTCCTTCATTACCTAAAACAACTAAAAAGTATTATTAAGTTATTATTAATATAGTAATACAATAGAAAACTAAAAACTGTCAGTTTATGTCCTTCCCGAGGATGCCATCTATCTCCTTGCTAAATTTTATTGAAATTAGTGGTTAAGCCGTGAAAAGGTAACGTACGGACAGAGTTACTTTCGAATGTATGTGTAAAATTATATAAGTATGGATTAGCACTGACTTCTTTGAAAAAACTTGGGGTTAAAATAATACAACCGTTACCTGAATTGGGATTTTGAAGTTGAGAACTGGTCAAACTAGTCTAGTCTAGACTAGGCTAGCTCAAGGTCGAGTTTCAATAGAATAAAAGATGAGCATAGACTGGTTTTGTTAGCACCGACACGTGCCATCTACCGTACAACCACAATTCACCAGATATGTTAACAGTCCCATGTGTGACTAAGTGTATGTATGTGAGACTATTACTATTAACTGCGCACAAAATATCTAGACTCCAGGATGCTACTGAGAATTTTACAATGGACAAACCCAGTACCACGGGGAGAACTGTTTTTGGGTTTATCCATTTTAAACTTCGATTATTTAATTACCTTAATTTTATTTTATTCCATCTTATAAATCTAATACTGTATATAATAAAATTGTAAATAACGAAGTCAAAACTAAATATTTTTGAATAAAGTAATTGCTACGAGGTGCGGAAACAAGTCTGATGTCAAAAATATGGTTTTTAGAATTTTTGTCAGTCTGTCTGGTTGTAGGTTCCAGATTGCCGCAAAAACGGCTGTGCGAATTTTAATGAAATTTGCCATACAGATAGTTTATAACCTGGATTAACACATAGGGTATTTTTAATCTCGGTAGTACGTTCCCGTGGGATATTTTCTGACATTCACGCGGGTGAAGACGCGGGTAAAAGCTATTTAAGTAAAAGAAACTGAATTTCTCTTTCTTCAAAAAAAAAAACATAAGCTGTTGCCTGCGACTTCGTCTTCGTGTATTTTGTATTCATTATCGTATTAGCGTTTTGCTACAGTAACATGCAGTGACGCCGCTAGGAAGTTGGGCGGATAGCACCCAGTCGTACCCGATATCCCACAGATGCGACCCCAACACCGATCCCTGTGACACACCGCACGACATCTCTGACCGGTTCTACTCTCCGGGGAGAGTCGGCGTCAGCGTGGTGTGCTACGCTGACGACACACTGGTCCTGGCGCAGGGGAGGTCGCACCAGGCGGCGGCCGAATGAATGACACGCGGAGTTGCGACAGTCATTGAGAAGATCCGACAATTGGGACTCGAGGTGGCATTGCACAAGTCCGAGACCATGTGTTTTCATGATCCTCGGAACGTGCCAGTGTCGGGTTTCCAAGTAATGGTAGGAGAAGTTCACATCGGCGTCGAGTCGACGATGAAGTACTTGGGATTCATCCTCGACAGCCGGTGGAAATTCGTGGAGTATTTCCGTCGTTTGGCTCCCAAACTGAAGCGACCCAGGGCTGCCTTGAAGTGGCTCCTGCCCAATCTAGGGAGTCCAAACGCCTCCTCCCGGAGGTCTACGCGCGGGTCATGCGGTCCATGGCCCTTTACGGGGCACCGGTGTGGGCGCGTTCATTGAGGCGTCGACCAGCCCGCCGGTTGAACGCGTCCGAGAAGGTCATGGCCATCCGGCTGGTCCGAGGATACCGCACGGTCTCCTGCGAGGCGGCGAGCCTCCTTGCCGGATTACTGCCATGGGATCTGGAGGCAAAAGTCCTCCCGCATATTTGGGAGTGGCGCGAGGAGGCGAAACGCCGGGGCGGTAACTCCGCTGCCGCGAGAAATCGCGGCACAACGGACAGAGCTCCGGCGGGATCTCATGGCGGCATGGAGAGTTCGACAGCAACACAGTGCTGGGCACGCCAAAATTGCGGCGGTTAGTCCCCTCTTTGAGGAGTGGATTGAGAGGCACCACGGCGTCCTCACCTTCCGCCTGACTCAGGTCCTCACCGGACATGGCTGTTCCGGGAGGTTCCTCTTTCGGATAAGGCGGGAGGAAACGCTCGCTTGTTACCAGTGTGTCGATCGACCGGAGGACACGGTGGAGCATAAGGTGGAGGTCTGACTGGCTTGGGCGGACCACCGTCATATCCTCGTGGCGGCGATCAGCGGCGACAATCCCTCACATCCGGCCCTGGTCCAGGCTATAGTACGAAGCGAGAGGGCATGGGAAACCATCACCTCTTTTTGCGAAGCAGTAATGCTCGCCAAGGAAGAGGCCGAGCGCGTGAGGGTGAGGCAATCCTTGCGCCCTCACGCCCCTAGTCGCCGCAGGACGAGACACCCTGGGCATCGGGAGTCGATTGCCGACTCCTGGCCTTCGTAGGCGTGGGCTTGCGGGCGGCGAGCAAAGGGTAGCTCACCGTCCGGTAAGGACCAGGCCCGGGTCGACGGCGCGTTGTGTTCCACGCGTGCCTCAAAGAGATGTTAACGTTATAGATTTAACCTTTTAAACGATTATCATCGCGCTATACCTTTATGGGGCTAGACAGTGAATTATGATATTTAAAAGCTCGGCTATTTAAGTCTACTTTGAAAACAGCGGTTAGCTGTGCGGTTTCACGACTGCTTTCCAAATCTGTGATTTTAGGTTCGATCCCCAATTCCCATTTCCCGACTATTGATAATTTATGTGATTAATATTTTTTCACATTTTTTTATAGTATTATAATATGATAGTTCGTTGAATGAACACAAAAAAAAACAGGAAGTTTAGGCCTTGTCTGTCATCTTTGGTAACTGTTAATGAGACATCCTGTGTGTTTACAATTGACTGTTTTATTATTTTAATGATAGCTGTTCGTCAGGAATAATCTGTAAGAATGCATCAGTCGGATCCTCCAACTAGAATGTCGTGTCTGGTGGGCAATTGCCCGAAGATTGATGTCGGGGCGTAGTATATAAGCTAGTTGCGCGGTAAACTCTGCTTGCGCGATGCAGGTTTTTGCGTGACGTCAGTGTGACGCGTAGCTCGCATGTGGCGATATAGATACCGCTACATCGTTGCAACTGTTCACGGCACATTTTTGCCATTATTTTCCATTATAGTTAAGTTTTCGAAAAACAAACTAGATGGCGTTGGTTCCTTCACAACTGACTAATTTACGAAACGTATTACACAGCTAATACATTTATCTAAACACCTGTAAGCTTTAGTGCAGCATTCATTACATTTACGTAGCTTAAATGATAAACATAACAAAAGAAACCGATAGGAATATATTCATAAGGCTAACGTGTGGGTATCAAATTTAATAGATAATAATGGGTATGGGTGGGGTGGTTGTGTGGGTATTTAATATATTTATTTATTTATTTAAACTTCTCGCACACAATAACATACAAAGGCGGACTTAATGCCTTCGGCATTCTCTACCAGTCAACCAAGGGTGGTGTAGAGATAAGATGGCAGGTGCTCTGTTTAACAGGCGTTAATAATAATAAAAAATATTAAAAAGATAACATAATTAATTATAAATAAAATAGGTATACAAGTGCCTAAATAAACTTATATATATACACAAACATACATATTTACTATAATGTATAACTACATTATATATATACTATATGTATACACAAAAAGGGAAAGAGGTGATTGAGATGACTCTACACTATTTATTTTGAAAATAACTCTGCAATTTTCGCTTAAATGCATACCGACTGGTGGCCGTCCTGATATCAAGAGGAAGCGCATTCCAGAGAAGAATGGACTGAATACGAAAGGATGAATGAACAAAATCAGAAGTATGAGAAGGATAGAATAGGAGAAGATTATTGGAAGAACGCAGATTCTTAGCGTGTGAAGAACATAAATATTGAAAGTGAGATATAAGATAAGAAGGAGGAGTGGGGGAGATGAGAAAGGAGAAAAGTGTGGTCAAAGCGCGCAAACCTCTCCTTTGGCGAATGGACATCCATTTGAGCTCCGTCCTGTTATTCGACACATGGTCATATTTCCTAAGGTTGAATATGAACCGGATCGGATACCATTGTTGAGCAGTCTGCCGAGCTTATCCGGCAAAACCGCTTTCAAGTCAAAGTAGCACACGTCACCATAGTCAATGATGGGGAAAATCAAAGTCTGCACCAGCATAGTTTTCGTCTTAGCGGGCAAAAAGTTTCTCAAACGATACAGGGATCGCAGAGTACCGTTGACTGAATACAATATTCGAGTTGGTAGTTACTTAGCAACAGGAAATAAGGGCAGAGTCATCGCAGGTAAACAGGCTCGCCAAACAAAAAGGCACTATTAAAAATCATAGAGGTTTATTTCTCACAGTTTATTAATTATCGTATAACATTATAATATCATGTATAACTTCTTATTGAGGCCATAGCTTAAGTATTCGTTTCCAAAATCGGAAATAGGTTTGAAGCTTATGTCACCTCAATAAAAACAAAGAGGAGAACAGATTGTTTTATCACAAAGGTCAAACGGATTAAATGAATTCAATAGGTGGGCTAAAATATACAAAATTGCACAAAAACGTATCAAGTAAGATAACATAAAAAACTAAAATTATGTTGTGTTTGAACTTGAAGTATTCATAACTTTTTTTGAGTTACCTACTAAAACTACGTAAGTAATAGTTTATACACACATAACTAGGTCTCCTGTAAGTACTAAGTAAAATAATATTAATTAAGTATAATTATTTATGAATAGCTCGTGTAACCACCATTTTGCCTTATAACAGCTTGCATGCGGGAACGCATTGAATTAATTAAATTTTTACATAAATCTGAACCACGAATACTCTCCCATATTTATAAACAATGAGCCTCTAACACATTTGGAGTACGCTCATTTTGATTATTCCACTGTTGAACGATAACACCCCATACATTTTCAATGGGATTTAAATCCGGTGATCTAGCAGGCCAAGGAATAACGCAAATCTCATTATGCTGACCAAATCACGCCTGCGTAAGTACTATGTGAATGGTGTGAATCGATATTTTTTCTCTTGGTTAACAACTTATTGCAACACAACACAATAACTTAGGGCAACATGGTCTCCTCCAGCACTTCTATATAATTTGCACTATTTGTTCAACTTCGTAGTTTGACTAGTTCTCCCGGATCGGCTGCACTCGTTCGCGGTGCGAGGCGGTTCGATCCACATGTTCACTGATATATGACTAGATTGCATATTGGGCACTACCACTTGTGTATCGCGTAATATTTCAACGCCACAAATATAAGCCTCTGGGTTCACCGGACTTCAAAAGTTTTTTCATCTGTAAAGATGACATTACTCCAATCGAAGTTTATGTATTCCAAGGCGAACTGTAATCTTGCCCTTTTATGGTTTTCCGGGGGACAAGGATTTCACAGCATGCCTCCGATAATGCAGCCCTTCACTATGAAGAGCACGACGGACAGTGTCAACACTTGTGTCAAATAAACCAGCGTAGCGGTTCGTGGGCAGAAATACATTTTCTTCATACTCCCTTATCATGGTTTGAGGCTGCACTGAGTTTATAAGTCGTGGTCTACTAGTTCTTTGATAGTGTTGTTATAAAACAGAAGTATACAATACCCAATAATGATTATTATATATGTAGTATAGTAACAAAAACTTTTTATATAAAAGTGTAAAAACAAAACTACTTACGTTGACACCGGTCTGTCTGGTTATTTCTGACAAGTTTTTGCCTTGATTATGCAAAGCAATTATTTGAGCTCTTGTAACGAAATCAATATTACAACGCGTACTTATTTTGGTAAAATAAGTAGGTAATACGGTAAATAAAAACTGAACAAAAGGAATTCGAACGAGGTAACCTAAATGAACTTAGCGAATGATCAATTGAGCTTAGTCATAACTCTTCGCTCTAAGTATTATTTATACTACCTACCAATTATTTATAAATCCATATTCAACCTACCCTCTCAAGTTTGAAAACTGAAACTTAGAAAATCAGATACTTATAAATTTATATTCAATTGTAACATTCTTAATAGTTAGGAACAATTTTCTTTAGAAGAAACTATTATTTATAAATTATTTGAATGTTTAAAGAGTTAAAGGAAAGAACCACCATATAGTAACAGCATAATTAACTTTTGTTAGTAGATAACTGGTTTTACGCTAGATGGCGTCATTTATCGCTTCACACGAATTTATTTCTGTACATGGATTTTTGCTTCTGACTGTACATATTATTATTATCATCTTATTATAACAATATTAAATATAATATTATTTAAACTCCCATAATTATCTCCTTGAAATCAATGAATTCTTACAGCAGCAGCTTCAGCATAAACTTCTCCGCCTAATCTTTTTGCATAAGAATTTCCATTGTAATAAAAATCATTGAAGGACACTCGTAGACCTACTTCAAAAATTGGAACCTTCCCTATTTTCTGGGTCGGTTCCGCTGTCCACAACGTATGACAGATCTTCGATATCTTAGCAACTGGTTTCCTCGCCGCCATGTTTTTAAATCCGTGAACTATACACTGAACCGATCGTTATCAAAGACACAAAGGTAGCCTGGGACCTGGAGTAGGACATTAGCTACTTTTCATTCTGGGAATTTGTGTAAAATAAAATATGAAATATAAAATACACCCAAACGAAGTCGCAGTCAGTATGCCAAAAATTAAATTCTGTAATCACTCCTTCACATTTTAAAAACCCATTTCATAGGAACCTCAGGAAGTATCATTTATACGCTATAGGTACCATTTAATACTGTATTCTGTGTAATCGAGACCTTATGAGACAGGCCAGCTGTAATTACATCGAAAACCGGTAAGACTGACACATTTAATTAAGTTCACAAATCAAGTTTCACCCGCACCTCCTTTTCTAAACCCTCTCATCAAACACGACGAAAACAAAACACTATCCCTTACCGCCAGCAGAAACTTTTCGCCCGGCGTATATTTAGGTATTTTAATTTGAATCTTCTGTAGTAAGTATACGCAAATTAATCAGATGGAACGGCTGTATTTAATGCAGAGCTTGTCCACTTTGAAATGACGCGCCCCACTACTGCATTTACGCACACAAGCAAATTTCAAATATGGACGCAATACACATAAAAACACGATTGTAATTAGTCATTCAGTTGCACCATCTACGGTGGACGCCATCATGCGCGTGGGAGCCCTCACGACGGGGATCCTGTGGCCCGGGGTGGGGTCGTCTTGGCGGTGTCTCTAGACATCGGCAATGCCTTCAATACCCTGCCCTGGAGTTGCATCAGGGAGGCACTCAGGTATCACCGGATGCCGACCTATCTCTGTCGTGTGGTCGAGGCCTATCTGACGGACAGGGCCGTCATCTACCCCGGTCACCAGGGAGAATGGAACCGGCGAGAGATGTCGTGCGGGTATCCCACAGTTATCGGTCCTGGGGCCGCATCTGTGGGACATCAGGTACGATTGGATGCTGCGCGCCGACCTCCCTAGCGACGTCAGCGTGGTGTGCTACGCTGGTCTTGGCGCACCAGGCGGCGGCCGAATTGATAACACGCGGGGTTACGACAGTCCTCGAGAGGATCCGGCAATTGGGACTCGAAGTGGCCTTGCACAAGTCCGAGGCCATGTATTTTCATGGTCTTCGGAACGCGCCACTGTCGGGTTCCTAAATAATGGTAGGAGGGGTTCACATCGGCGTCGAATCGACGTTAAAGTATCTGGAACTCATCCTCGACAGCCGGTGATGACCGCCGGTGATGACATCCCACCCAAAAAAAAGCGCTACACCATACATAGAGCGTTGTCGGATTTATCACGCGACTAGTCGACTGCGATGTTCGCATACAGATCTACTGTTCACGGAATAGTCGACGCTCCCACACACATGAAGTGTTGTTATTAATATTCACACTCACACATCTAAATCAACTAGTTAAGTAGTGTGGCGCGTCATTTCAGAGTGGACAAGCTCTACCTAAGTATGATCGCTGTGTACAAGTACATAGTTATATTAATCAATATTATTGTATGTCTGTGAATCTGTTACCGATGCTGGTGGGCTACTATTTTAAACGTTTCTATTTAACTGAACTTATTTATTAACTTATATTCCGGTTCATTTGTCAGTTATTGGCATTTGCGCGTTTTTCCAATTAGGAAAAATGCGCATGCAGTAGATAAAAACATCTGTTTATTTTGTAAATACAATACACAAAGCTTCATTTCAGATTCTTAGATCATGTTCATGTTTGGAACTAGAAACTCAGTGTTGACTTGATAAAGTTGAAATTCCAATGTAACCTAATTTTATGGACCTTGTACAAGTTGGACCTCACGATGTCTTCGTGAAAATCAGTGTTAACCAAGTAAAAAGATTAGAATGGTATATCGTGGATATTGCTTTGCAGGATCGTGTAAAGTCAATTAGCAACAGTGTTATCCAAGTAAAAAGTTATATTGGTATACTTAGTGGATTTTGCACTGTATTGTGCAAAGTCAAATGGCATGTGTCATGAAAACCTTTCCTGCGCAAAGTGCGAGTAGGAAAAAGTCCCCGCCGAAAACATTTGTGAAAACGAGGCCAAGTTCAGTACAAAAGAAGTATAGGATTGTCGGCTTCACCGATAAAAGAATTGACATGGCTGCCAAAGTAAGTCGAAAGTTTAATAAGTTCCTCTTTTCTAACTGTTGAAACTTTAGCTTTGAAAATTTGCCAAGTTACAATAAAAACTTTAGACTTTCTTTCAACTCTATAGAACTTAGCACCAATTTCGTTTTCAATTCTTTCATCGGCGAAGCCGACAATCCCAAACATTGTGATCCTTCACAACCTTTACTCATTCTCACCATAAAGAAGGGGGCTAGTCATGAGAACAATATCCGTATGAAAAATGTCAAGTCCCGTGCAAACAGTTTTGTATTTTTTTCCACAATAAACCCATTACCAATTTTAGTTTTCCGATTTATTTCTTTTGCATACTCCAATAATATTAATATACCAATAACCTACCTTTATGCTTAATTTAGAGTTTCAGCTTGATTTAGGGGATGGTCAAAAGTCGCTCGAAACGGTTCGTCTAACTAAGGGTTACCGTACACGGAGTTTGTCAACAAAAGTGGGAGTACACGAATTTGGATCCTGAGTTAATCGCAAAAGATCTAAAATATCGAGCAGGAGCTTTCAAATTAACGTGGACTTTGCTAGTTGGCTATTTTATCCATTTTCTCCGTAAGAAAATTGACCGAAATGCAGAGCAA
This sequence comes from Dryobotodes eremita, assembly GCA_917490735.1. Taxonomy (NCBI): domain Eukaryota; kingdom Metazoa; phylum Arthropoda; class Insecta; order Lepidoptera; family Noctuidae; genus Dryobotodes; species Dryobotodes eremita. The sequence continues at coordinate 10,144,441 of OU823261.1, forward strand.
TGACGCTAGTTGTACTATACCAGTCAAAATTCTATCAAATAAAATGTATGTCGTCGTGAGTTTTCAAATAACAAAAATTATTATAGTTAAATTAAGTATTACATTATCATTGAATTATTCTAATATTTTAATTTTCTAGTTTAGCCTTGGTATTTATTAAATTGTTAAGGTTTTTAATAATAGTTTCGGAAGTGGTTTTTTCATGTTTTCTATTTCTCAGTTCCACAATGTGATAAACGAAAATATTATTTTCGCAAATAAATTATATTCCAGCGCAGCCGAAAATTTGAGCACAGTCCTCTCGCCTCAACAGAGCGACGGCGACTGATTTGTGAAACAAAAATATGCTTGAAGTATCCGCAACGTGCGATGGAAGATGACTTCTTCCACGAACTAAGAACATCGTAAGTGCTAAAAGCTTGTAGTCGTAATAAAACTAAAAACAAAAGGAATTTAAATAAATGTCTCCACAACGTTTTCGCCTCGTATTAATACAAATAATAATCGAATCTTTATCTTATTAGTCATTAGCATATTAAGTACAAATCGAAAATACGTACAATTTAGAGGTCACTTCGTGAAGTTTTTAATCGAGAAAATTTTAATATTTTGTGTATCTGTTCCATAAAAATGGAAATATCATGCTCTGCCTAACCCTTCGGGCAATACAGGCGTGATGTTATATTAATAAATACTGCTCTCTCGTACCTTTAACCAATATTTTTTATCTTACTCACGAACGAAAACGAAAGCAAACGACATGGTCGGTTGAAGACACTATTAATATTTAAACGGACAGAGCTCATTTCATACGTCACCGAGTCAGAAAATTAGAAAAAGAAAGCATTCACTACTTTTATCCTACGTTTGACTCAAGTTACGTTTGTCCGTAATTTTGGTAACACATGCCTGCTCAGTTAAATATGGTACTATTTGTTTAGGTCTAAATATACCTTTTCTATATTGTTTTCGTATCCCTAGAGCGTTGTTACATTTTTCTATCATATTAGACAGCAGGGATATTTACCATTTTGGAGGGGCTTCGTAAGTTAAATTTAATACAGCTTATATGGAGTTGTATGGCAAAAAAACAAAAATATAGTGTACTCGCATGTTATTAGTACATTACTGTAGCGGCCGACAACAGAGGTATTGATGGACGAACGTAAAAACGTGGGCCTAGGCGAAGACGAATAACACATAAGTGAATCTATCAATGCCTGGTTGTGACCAAGGCCTGTATAGTACTTTTCTCAAATAATGCGAGAATCAATGACGAACAACGATAACTTTTCTCGAGCCAATATATATTTTTTTCTTTTTCACTTTAAACAGCTCTATTTGCTAAGAAAGTTCGAGATATAAATAAAATCTTTGATAAGTTACCTCCTTGGTTGCCATGGATCGAAGTAAAAAGTTCGTTTCATTTTTAAATTACACGATAGATATGAGTTTTATAGTAATTTATTCGGCCTGTAAACACACAGATATGATTTTTTATACTAACATTGCCGGCCGCTGGTCGCACGTATTTGACCAGTACAGCATTTTCAATTTATCTCGAAGAAGGTTGTCAAAATAATGCTCGAATTTCCAAGAATGTTTGAGAAAAAAAGTAATTGAAGATTAGTTAATGTGAATTTTACCAATCTAACAAAAAAAATACCATCGTGCTCGTCCTGTCTGTGTTACCAAATCACTATAAAATAATGATGTCAAAAGGGCATCCTGTGATCACCGATGATTCCGTTGTCAACCACCTGTTCTGTTCTGTTTCTCACCTACAATGGTGGTACAATGTAGGAGGCTAATTTTCAGCACTAGAGGTTTACAGGTTGATGCTGATAATGATTAATGGTGATAAAGAAGTCGGTTAAAACCAAAGCTGATAATAATAAAAATACTCGTCCTTAAAAAACAATACATTTTAACCGTAAAAATAATTAACATCAATGATTGTTGGCATAACAGTCCCGCATGACGGGAACCTCGTGAAAGCCGAGAAAGATAAACAAGTCAAGTATATTGACTTGGCTCGCGAGGTTTTCGACATGTAGGATGTGGACTCAGCGATCATTGTGCCGATAGTCGTGCCAGCCAATGGCTTAATAGCCAAGAGCTTCGACCAACACCTGAGGAGGTTCTCGTTGGGCAGCTGGATCAAGGGCTTGCTTCAGTAAGCGGCTTACATTGGTAGGAGGTTCCTCTCTCTGCAGCCCTAACCGCCGGTAGCTTGGACTGTGTTCCCGATACCGGTTGACTACCATTTTTTATATTTTTAAATGCTTTCTTATTTACAAATATTTAAAAATGTAATTTATAGTATTTAAATGAAATAAAGGGGATATTATCATCATAATAAAGCGGTGAGATACAATTCCTCGATCTGTTCGTTTGTACTGAACTATGTCATCGTAGTGTACTGAAACGGATCCCTTACCAATTGTTTGCTGCACATTCCAGCTGTTCTAATTGATCATTACGTCGCGAGCGCTCCCGTAATGATCAATTAATATAGCTAGAATTTGCATTGTGACGGTAGTTTTACTTCATATTATTTATACAGTGGAGGAAAAAAACTTTTATTATTATTGTCATTTATTTATTTATATACTTATTAAATACATTTTTAAATATTTTTATAAAAACATTAAAAAAAACATTTAAAAATATAAAAAATAGTGGTCCGCCGGTATCGGGAGCAGGGTCCAAGCTACCGGTGGTTAGGACTCCAGAGATAGGAACCTCCTCACAATGCGAGCCGTATCGAGGAGTACTGCCTTCTGAATCAGGCCCTTGATCCAACCGCCTAACGAGAGCCTCGAGAGATGCTGGTCGAGGCTTTTGGCCATCAGGCCATTGGCCGATACGACAATCGGCACAATGATAGCCGAGTCAACATTCCACATGTCAACAACCTCGTGTGCTAAGTCGAGATATTTAATTTGTTTCTCTTTCTCAGCTTTCACGAGGTTCTCGTCATGCGGAATGGTAACATCGACAATCACTGTGCGACGCGCTAAACGATCTATCACCACTATATCAGGCTTATTGGCGACAATAGTCCTGTCAGTAATGATAGATCGATCCCAGTACAACGTGATATGGTCATTTTCGAGAACTGGGTCGGGCACATACTTGTAATACGGTACCTCAGAATCCACTAGTTTATATTTCAAAGCAAGTTGCTGGTGAATAATCCTGGCTACTTGGTTATGCTTGTGCAAATACTCGCCGTTAGCTAGACGAGAACAACCAGAGATAATATGTCTGATGGACTCACCCGGACGATGGCATGCCCGACACACATCAATCGTCCCGTCCTTCATAATATGTCTCCGGTAGTTATTCGTCAAGATAACTTCGTCCATAATTGCACAGACGAAACCTTCAGTTTCCCCGAAAAGGTCACCAAAACGTAGCCAGGATACGGACGCTAAAAAATCTACACCGGGCTCATGAAGAGCCCGATAGAAGCGCCCGTGAAGCTCCTTGTTTTGCCATATCTCCTTGCGGTCATCGGTAGTAAGTACTACAGGTTTGCGCCAGTTCTCTTTAGCCATGGAGAGCGGGGTGAGTCCCTTGTCCACTGTAACCACATCACGGTGCATACCCACTTCGGAATTTAAAAAATATTGCCTGAGACTGCACACTTCGCGGTTGTGGAGGGTCTTCGCATTTAAAAAGCCTCGACCCCCGCACTTCCGCGGTATGTACAGTCTCATTACTGATGATCGTGGGTGATGCATCCGGTTTGCGGTCAGTAATGTACGGACTCTCCTATACAGGGCGTCGAGTTCGGTCTGAGTCCATTTGAGTATGCCGAAAGAGTACATCAAAACCGGCATGACCCAACCGTTGAAGGCGCGCACCTTGTTTCCGCCTGAAAGAAGACTAATTAATACCTTCCTCAGGCGACCAAAGAAGCCCTCCCTCAACGATTGCTTCATGTCAGCAACGTTGATGCCTAGCGCTTCTGACATACCCAAATACTTATATCTTTCGGATGAGGAGAGAGATCTAAGGTGTATAGAATCCGAAAGTTGAATTCCCTCGGATTCCATAATCTCACCTCGCTTTACATGCATGACTGCACATTTGTCCACACCAAATTCCATACTGATGGTGCTACTAAAAGTTTCAGTTACCTTCAGTAGCTTCATCAGTTGCAATTTGTTGGGGGCAAAGAGTTTCAAGTCATCCATGTAGAGGAGGTGAGATATGACCTGACCACCTCTCCTCAACCGATAGCCTAGTCCTGAATCCTCAAGTAGTGAGCTTAAAGGATTCAGGGCTAAGCAGAACCAAAGTGGACTCAAACTGTCGCCCTGAAATATTCCCCGTTTAATCCATACAGGCTCATCGCTCCCCTGGATCTGTCGACACCCTGGATAGCGAAGAACCGTTCTCCATTGCCCCATACATGACCTAAGGAAGGTGCGTAGAGTTGCATCTATCTTGTACAACTCCAGCACCCTCATGAGCCATGTATGTGGCACCGAGTCATAGGCCTTCTTATAATCTATCCAGCATGTCGACAGATCCTTGCGGGATCGACGAACCTGTTGGCTTATGGCCATATCGATGAGGAGTAGCTCCTTAGTACCGCGGGACCCGTTCCGATATCCATTTTGAGAGGTTGACATAATCGAGTTACTTTCAATGTGCGTATTAATTTTCGCTCTCAAAATGGATGTAAGAAGTTTATAGACCGTCGACAAACACGTGATCGGTCTATAATTCTTGGGATCCGTGGGACTACCTGACTTGTGGAGCAGGTGGGTAACGCCTGTTGTTAGAAACTGCGGAAGCGACCCAGACTCTAAAGATGACTGGAACTGAGATGCCAGGCGGGCGTGTGAACTAATTAGCCATTTCAACCAAAAGTTGTGCAATCCGTCCGGTCCCGGTGATTTCCAATTCGGTAACGGACGGACTGCTCTGGTGACATCTAATGGCGTAATTAAAACTGCTTCCATTTCTGGTACAGTTTCACACGCTCGTCCGACATCCAGTATCCAGCTAGCCTCAGAGTGACAGACGGGCACTGACCAGATGCTGCGCCAGAATGTACTCGTGGCGGCATCATCCGGACGGCACTCGTCTGTCACATTTTGTTCAGATCGCTCCCAAGTTCTATACACCCATCTCTCATCGCTCTGGAACATGCGATTCTGTGTGTACCGATCAACCCGCCGCTTATACCGCCGAATACGACTCGCCCATGCACAAACTTTCTGCTTCAGGAAGTCGATGCGCTCTGTGACACGGGACATGTATTCTCGAGAGCTGATTCCAGTCCCCGAGAATGCCCGCCTTACAAAGCGCATCACTCGTGGTCGTGTATTGCCCTCCCTGAAGCAGTATAGTTTGCCGATGAGTACCCTGGCCTCATCGATACGACGCTGGATCCTGCACTGCCAGGCTGGTACGGCTGGTTTTGGTTGCGTAGCCACGTCACAGTTTGGAAATTTGACGTTAGCTAAACGACATGCCGCAACAGCCGCACAATACAGGATCGAATGTGTATCAACGAGATCCTCGCTGCTCTCGAACACATTCTTAAGCTGCGAGTCCAGGGCACACACCAGCGCCCTATTTTTTTTGTGCATAGGCAGGCGTGGTAATCGGGGTCTAAGTTCGGTCGGAGTGGATCTGTACTCACGAAATGCATCCTCCAGTGCGCTCCTCAATCGAGCATTGCACTGGCTACTTACTGAAGCAACCCTATCATCTTCCACTTCTACACTATTATTAGACCGCGGCGGTATTTCATAAATGGTCGATGTTTGTACCGCGGTTTGTGCCGGATTCGAGACGATATGGTTGCTCAGCTCTGAGTGCAGCCTATCAAGTGCGGCATCGTCCAACCTATGACTACGTTGGATGACCCGCACCTGATCTGACAATCGCTGGGCCGAGACGTTGACGGTTGGCTCTAGTTCCTGAAATAGAGACAGCATCCTACCACGGTACGCAGTGAGGTTAATTCCTCCCTCTGTAGACCTGTAATATGCGCGCATGACGTTCTCGTTCATAGACTGAGTCCATCTCATGCGCTGCACACAACCACCGGCAGCGGGGACCCGGCTCGGGGCCGGATGGCCCCTAAGTCCCAAACTCCTCGGTGGCCGGCCTCTCCCCTGCCGACGTACAGGTGTTGGCGACGTCGGCGGGGAAAAATACTCGTCGCTCGAGCTCGACGCAACTACCGCGGCCGGTGTCGTCACAGCGCTCCCAGTGGTGCTGGATACCGGCGGCGGCGAGGCGGAGCTGAGCGAAGAGTCCGGAGGTGGTGGGCGTGCTCGTGTTGTTGCTGATCGTGACCTCGTCAACATATTTTAATTTTCAAGCATTCTGTTTTACGGAGGTGGCATGACAGATGTCACCTTTATGATGAAGTCTTTACTTTAAAATTATGGTTTATTTTATTTTTCTTAAATTGTGTGGTGATTACTTGGTTTTCGGTTTGTTGTATGATTTTTCTTATAATATAAAAACTGCGTCTAAAATTAATAAATCTGAAAAATCTTTTTGTGACATGTTGACGATAGTGTTGCCATTTTTATTATTATTATTATTATACAGTGTAATTATTATACCGGTACTTGAGGGGCTCATGGCTAAGTAATTACAGCCGCACGGGTCGATCTTGAAGGTTAAGCAACGCTTACAGAGGTCGGTCCGTGGATGGGTGACCATCCATTACATACTGAGACATTACATTCCGTGCCTCGGAAAGCATGTTGAGCCGTTGGTTCCGGTTGTCATCTGTAGATCTTTGACAGTCGTTACGGGTAGGCAGAAGCCCGAAAGTCTGACAACCAGTCTTACCAAGGGGGTCGTGTTACCCAGTACAGTTACTGGGTAACAGGATACCCATTGTTAAGACTGGACCGGACTCCACAACGCAGTGATTGTGGAGGTCCGATAGGCAGCCGCTTCATATAAAATACTGGTATTCAACTGCATCCGGTTAGAATGAAAGCCATCCCCAACATAGTAGTTGTAAAAAGGCAGGCAGATCATAATATTATTCTAGTACTTGTGATTTAGTATCGTCTTGTGTTTATTTTATTGATCTTGTATTGTTCTTGAACCGACGTCAGTGTCAGTTTTTATTGCAATCATTTACGTCGTCTGTTTTCGGTGTAGCGTGCTCTTAAATCAATTATCTTTGGACATCGAAAATTATGTTACAATAATTATTTTATTCAACAGAGTTACCAGATTTCTCAACATCTGTTTTTTGTTTTATTTTTGAGTTTCCACGTACACGTAAATATCTCGTAACAATTTTTTTTCTACATCTCCCTGTGTCCCAGTTTTGGGTTTCTGCAAAACGAACAACAACGACTTATTATTTGAAAGTAGCCTTCTTCTTTCAATTTACTACAATTACTACATTTCCAATTTCTTTCCTCTGTCCACCGTAGTCGTTTATAAAGTCACAAAGAACAATTGGTATTCGAGTGAGACAATAATATCCGTGTTTACTAAAGGACATTAAAGTGATCTCGACGGTTCCTCAGATCGGATTCGCTTTGCATAGCACTTGAAATTCAAATGGTGCAGTTCATATTGAGCCTCCCCCTGTCTAAGCGCGTACGGTTACCATGGCAACTGTGCCTGCAATACGCCCTTTACTCATCCCATATACAGTTACATTGTTACAATTGGAATTTTAACTGGAGTGTGAAGAATTGTTTCTTTGACTGCCATGCTAAACGTTCTGTAGGTTGAATAAGAGAAGTGACTGACATGACATGAACGAATGACAAAATAAGAATTAATGAATGTTAAGTTTTTTTTAAATATTCTACTACAAATATTTGGTGGTCGTTTACATACATACATAAACTCACACATTCTTCCCATGGGGCAGTAACTACAGAACGCCACCCGCTACGATATTTTTGCTTCGTTAACGTTAATACATCAGGCCCTGCAGTCTCGACATTACGACTTAACGACCGATTTTTGTCGGTATCTATGTCGAGACTGCAGGGCCAGGGCCGGCAGTCTCGACATAGATACCGACAAAAATCGGTCGTAAGTCCAATCGATGTCAAATTTCTTTAATAGATTTTCAACCTTATGCTTTGGAAATAAAGTTGAAAATCTATTAAAGGAATTTGACATCGATACGACTTAGCGACAGATTTTTGTCGCTATTTAATGTCGAGACTGCAGGCCCTGGTCATACACGCACCGGTGTTCGTTTACTTAGCTAATATTATTGGAACTAGACAGTTTTTTAGTAATTGGCCCGAGGGATGATTCCTCTTTTGCCTAAGGTTAATATATTACTAATTTAGTTAAACGAACAATGAGTATACTTAATCACGCACAATAAAGTAGCTCGGTAGATGGTAGCTACCTGTACCTACCGATGTATACAAAAACCTACATTAGGTAATTGGGTGAACATCAAACAAAAACTTTGAAAAGGGAGTTACCAAAATAATAAAATTTTACTGAAGTTTTTTCAACTAAAAAGATTTATAACTAAAACAAAGTTGGCTGAAAACTCTAAAACGCGACGCGGAAAACATTTCAGCAAGGTTTATTATTTTAACCCATTTTATGTCCCGGGACGAGTGAAAAAAATATCAAACTGCTTTTATTCCATTAAAAGCCCCTAAAACTACTCTGCGAGTGCTTAAAATTATTATCTCTGTTTCCCAAAAGGGCCACGTTGACTTTTGGATAAAAACTTTCAGTTGATGTGTAGATACACATCGGCTCATACTTTTATCCAAAATTTTTTGAGCAAACCTTTTAGGTTAGTTTGGTTTAATTTTTTTAAGAAGTCTTGTAGTCAGTTTAGTTTCAATTGTTTTAATGGTTTTATAAATGATTAGTTTTGTTTCACAAAACATTTATATAATGTCTCATACAATTATTTTCTCTAATAAATCTTATTGTTCAAAGTTAAAAAAGAAGGTCTTACGTAAAATATAGCTTCCAATCCGTCAATGTGGTGCAGGTAAGCCTGTAAATTGGGGTTTCAATTGTTTCACCCCCTTATAATTGCGAGACGGCGCATTTTTCCAATCCTGAACCCCTTCGATGTGTTTAGGGGTCTTGAATACCCCGTAATATGCATTTGAGGGTTGAATAGTGGTTGATATTTTACAGAGAAACGACAAATAGTTAAAATAGAGGTATAACTTATACAGGTGTTGTGACATCATCATTGGGTGTATCCATTTAGGTCTTTCCCTTTCCACAATAAGGTGCAAGATTAATAATTGTTAGTGTCATATGTAAATTGCGTACGGCATTTTGCAGGATAAACGACTTTTGGCTTTGTTACTTTGCTCGGAAATCTAAAACAATTTTATTAAAATATCTATTTATTAGTAGTCTAAGAAACTGTCACATAATAATAATATGTGTCAGTTTGACAGTAGTTATAATAAATGTAACCGTTAATAAATTAAATCAATACATGACAATGTCTGAGATAAGATTTTTTAAGTTTTATGGAACGAATAGTACTTACGACTACATAACAAGCTATACATTTCCTATATAAACTGCCTTCTCATTGTACGAAAAGCCTATACAAAACGTGGTCAGCTAAAACTGGAAATGTATATATTGATATGTAGCCGTGTATATGTACAATAAAAGAGTTTTTCCAATATTTTTACTTGTACTTAAATTTTTCTATTTGAGCGGAGATGCAATATAAGGGGTTATTAAATCACGAAGTATCACACTAGTGTTTTAATAGCTTATTATGTCCAGTTTCATTCACTACCTACTTAAACTCATGCAATTTACATCAAAAACACAAATATAATAATAATAATAAAATATAGTTGTTATTGAGCGAACAACATTCCACCGCAGGGTACGCGCCACAGAGTACTTTATACTATACTGAAAGTACGCACCACAGCAACCGATCAGCTGTTGCGATGACGCTCCGCATTTTACGCCACAGATAATTTACAAACAGCGGTTGGGCAAGTCTAATATGCATATTATTCACAAATATTGAACTGGACCATTAAGCTGAAAAAATGTATTTATTGTTGACATCATTTTTAAGCTATTGCATAGCTTTTATCGCGGGCTTTGAGCGCGGCGACCGAATCAAGAAATTCCGTAACGAAAATAAAACCTAACACCCCCCACTCCGCCTACCATGTAGCTCGGCCGAGCGTTGGCTTAACGTGTATGTATATGGTACGATTGTACTGGAATTAATATCAAAGAAAAAAAAATACTGCATAAATAAAAAATAAATAAATAATTATAATTGCATAAGTTGATAAAAAATGCTATGCAATAGCTTTACCGCGGCAGTCCCCGAGTGCCACACGGGTTTTTTTTTAATCATACACATTGTTATTACCCATTATTCAACTCGACGGCAACTAAAATCTATGAATTAAGAACTCATTGGTCGAGTAGTAATTAGACATCCTACATTTGCCTATTGAATATCTACACAACAAATACTTGATCAGCCACGTCACCTATTAACAATTCCAACGAACCCTCAACACGGATCCGTACGTATTCGTTTTGTTCCGCACGTGACCGCACATACGTCACGATAAAACACGCTAAGGACACGGGACCCGATGAAATTTGCCTTTTACGACATCCTCGTAAAGTAAATATCACTGAAGTCGTCCGAAAAAGATGTCCACGGCGTAAATGCGTGCTTATTAAACCACTTTATTGGCTTATTTAGCTTTTATGTACGTCTGAATTTATTTTGTGTATGTTTTTATGGTAGATGGTTATGGCCTATGGGAGCCTTTTTTATGTACGGTGTCATAATGAAATGTCATACGAAGATACGAAGTTATTGAGTCTTTTATTGAGCTTTAAGATAAGTTCGGTTGATGGAAAAATTAATTGTAAAATAATAAACATTGATTAATATTGTTTTTTTGGTCATCAATTTCAGCAACTTAGGCTGGTGAAATACTACCATCCATCAATTAATTCCATTCAAAATATATATTTTTTTAATGTGGTAATACATACAGTACTTCGTTACCATTATGTTGTTCCAATAATTCTGCCATACTACGTGTTAATTTTAATAGGAATTTAGGTCTTTGATGTTTCTTACAATAGGTATATACTCGTTTCAGGTAAAGTTAAAACGACACCAATATACTAAATTCAAAGAAAATAAAATGTTACTATGGTATCCACATCAAAGTGAACGCGAACCTCTTTCAATACTCAGACACTCTTTATCCCTTCCATAAAAAGGTATTACAATAAACGTTACAATGTTTCCAAGAACCGCATAAATATTCCTCCGTAAACAAAAACTATTGCGAGAGAAATAAATAAACACAATTCTTTCACGCGTCCCCGGGCTGGTTAAATAAGCGGCCAAGTGCGAGACGGACTGGCACACGAAGGGTACCGTACCATCGTACAATAAATAACACTACATTTTTTTGTTTAAACTTTAGTAAAAAGGACACGTTTCTTGTATTGAGCTCCCTTTAAGGCGCTACCCCGAGCAAAACCTTGCAACAGTGCGTTATTCAGAGGCTTTTAACTCATTCATTAACAGTAATAAACTACATTTAAAAGCACATTATTATTATGTTCGATATCCTATCATCACATTGCACGTTCTTATTTGTTTTTATGTGGTATAAATACCTTTAAAATCTTCTTGTAAAAGAGTGACCAAAATTATTGATTGCATGCATCTTTTGCTAAAGGCTACGTTCTAATAATTTGAGTATTACACTAATGGATAGATAATTTAAAAATCTGAATAATTCACGTTTTATTTTATTTCAAAAGCTCGCTCCTCTGTTTTTGTTAAAATAATTCCATTTTTTTGTGAATCATATGATAAATGGGCGTGCGCAGGGAGCGCCTTAATTTTTATCATTCGTTTATTTTCATTATGTGTTGTTATAGCGGCCATAGCAGTACACGGACCCCGTTTAATTTTGAACTTTAGTTTATTTTCATTATTTGTAGTTATAGTGGCCATAGTAGTACAGAGTCTGTGCAAATTTCAAGTGTCTACCTATTATGGTTCAAAAGATACAGCCTTGTGAAGGCAGATAGACGGACGGACGGACAGCCGAGCCTTAGTAATAGGGTCCCGTTGGCACCCTTTGGGTACGGAACCCTAATAAAAGGAAGAAAGTTTTTTCCAATGGGTTGTAAATAACCTGCCATCAGACAACCTCAAGGGCTTGAAAGCAATCTAGGGGCCTACTATTTTCCTTTTGATGGCAATACAAAGCAATTGTCGGTTGGTATTGCCATCAGCGAAAAATAGGTGTAGCCGTGTAGCTATTCTCGGGCTGTATTGAATAGCTTTTTTTCTATTTATAAAGGATGATAGAGAAAAATGTTATGTATGGGTAATATGAATATGCTTACTTTTTGGTGGGATTAAGAACGTTTCATTTATAAAGATACTATGTATTGTTAACAGTTTTGTTCCTGTTCTTCTTCAGTATTCTAGTATTGTTTGCGTCTGTTTTGTATGTATTTAACCTACCACCTAAGAATTTTCATATGGAATAATTATACATATGGAAAAATTCTTAGGTGGAACAAATTTCCAAAGTTTGACGATTAATATGAAATGTATGATTTAAATGTATCATTCCTGCAGTCGCGAATTGCATTTTGATCAACATACGACGTAAAACAGAGCTGCAATTTGCAAAAAACCAAAGAAAAATTGAATTTGGCGGGCTGCAACTAAGGATCCCCTTAAGTAGTTTAGTTACTTATCGTAGGTACATAATTGACGGAGTCCGATAGGGCCGATGCCTGCCGGGGTCGCGGATTGTTCGAAAGAGTTACCGTGGCCCTGGCACACAGGCAACTGAAGGAACACGGGTGGGTTTTAGTCAGTAAGAGTTTGACACGCCCTTCCGCGTCGCCCAGAGCGGGAGAGGTCATTTGATGAATTCCCACCCAACAAAAAAAAAGTTACTTACTGCCTACATTATAGGTACCTATATCAAAATGATGGTTCGAAAAGGTGGCACGTCTTTTCTGCTAAGTGAGAAAGAAATGCGATTGATAGTTGCTTAACCTTTTCATTAGTCGAGTGCACCTGTAGGGTACACAATTATTAGCCCAACAAAAAAAAAAAATAAGTAGAGAAATACGAATAAAATCTAGAAAATCCACTCCTAAACCATTTTCAATTTATAGCCTATCTAAACCTGTACTGGCACCAATATACTGTCAAAATAAAATCACTCCAACCCGGCCATACGACCAACTAAGCGCTTTAACCCCCGCTCGCTAATGCATAGCCGTCCATTTTTCAAGACAGCCGGTCGATGTGGCCCAAACATCAGTAAATCGGTATAAAGTACCCCGTGGGTAGTTTCGGTGAATATAAAGTTGGCAATTCGGTGAAAACTGTTATTTATGTATTTTAGGGTCAGATGTAGGATTAGGTTTGAGGTATGAAATAAAAATGTGTTTATGTGATTATTGGTTTTATTGGTGAGGGTCTTGTGGTAAATAATATTTTTCCGGGTGTAGTATTAAGAATACAAGGAAGGAAGTCTTCTGTTGTAATACAGAAGTAGGAAGGTCTTCTTCGTCGAGTCGATGATTCCGTTTATCTGTTTTAAATATGCTTCGACCAGAATTCGGACACTTCGACAGCGTTATCGTTGGCCTCGCAAAGGTCTTTCATAGTGCAGGTGTTTTTACATAAGGAGCTCGACAAGGTGGGGCATCGTTTGCGATGTAGCTCCGAAGTTGCATTGTGACTCATCGGAGTACTCCCACTAAATAGGAAATCAAGAAATTATTATTCGGTGAAAACTTTCAAAATGTATAATTTTTCTTCGTTTTTTTTATCGTTTTATGTTTCATTGTGTTACCTTTTGTGTTTCATTGTATATAGGTATTATATCTTCTCGCATGCACTTTTCAAGAGACGCAAATATTTTTATGTTATAGAATCCCGAACCTCAATACTTTTAATGCGATGGTTTTCCAATATTATAGCGGTGGTTTAGTAGGGTTGAAGATGGCTTAATAAAAAACTTCAGTGCTCGTTAGGTCCCACTCACAGAAAGTACCACTTAAGGAGACCCAATTATTTATAATATCAATAAAATATAAAAGTCTTTTCTCGTCTATTTTGGGATCCACTTTTGATATAAAGCACATAATGATGAAATAATATTGTGTTACCATAGAACGCTTTCATCTATAAAAAGAGTGATAAAAATAGTAGTATTATCTAAATTAAAAGCAAAGTAAGTACAATCACATCCATAAGTGCTACAAAAATATAATATTTTTCACGCAAAAATCAACGCTGAAAATCATAGCGAGGATAATTCCGGTGAATTAAGAAAAAAATTGTGTTAAATATTATGGAAAGAGAAAGCGGCTTCCGCTCACCGTACGTCTTATCCTGACGAGGGTTACTTATTTATATGCAAACGGGAAATTCTCGTTGTATGTAGGTCAAACAAATAAAATAGAAACACACATATAAAATTAATCGTCAAAAATCTAAAACCCTGCCAGCGTCTAGAAAAAACGAACGAATACACGAATATACGAGCGAATATAAAAAGTACGATTGTTGAAGTCAGATTTTATTTCGTTTGAAAATAAAGACAGTAAAACACATCAGTGACACGAATTTTATTAAAACTTAAAAGTCACCCTGGCTTTAAGTTTATTTTTAATGCAGATGAAAGAGAGAAACTTGAAATTTAGCAGTAAACACAGAAAAAAGCCGGAAAAATTCTGCCAAGTAGAAAAGCTTGTAATATAATTTTCACTTCTTTGTTAACCCAATTAAGAAACATAAACACCTAAAACTAGGCTACGGAGGCACAAACTTCGCAACATAAATAAGACCGTAAGGAAAATAAAAGTTAACATAAGGAACATTATGACTCAACTTGAAGCAACTTATTTTCGAGCCGTCTCATAAATTGCGAGCCACTCACCTGAGGAAGTGGAGACACTAATTATTTTCACTTTTTTATTTTTACTTAATTGCATTGCTACAATGTTTTTAATTATTTAAACATGGTTTTGATAAAGTAATTTTGTGACATAAATGGCGTTGTTATAGAAATACTCTGTAATTAAGGTAATTCGAATAATATCTAATTTGACTATTCAATTGTTAAGCGATTTTGTACACATCTGTACAATTTATAAAGAAAGTGAGGGTGTACTTTAGTATGTTTATAATGTTAAATGTGTGGGTAATAGATTTGAAATACCTATGTCGGCACTTTAAAAAATGAATTATCTGCAAAAGACATTGGTGCCGATTCTCTTGTACACCGAAATAAACTAAACAATCACTAAAATTTCTTATTTTTGGTTAAGAGAATCTTAAAAGCTATTCTGTATACAAGATTCTATATATAAACTTAAAAACAATTTTGACACATCTAAAATCGAATTTGACAATGACTAAGTTGAGTAGACCATACACCAAGACTTGTCGGAAATAAAGAGCGAAAAAAGTGATCGAAAAGATCCGAATTGTAAAAAATATCTGAGTAAATTCAAATAATTATCTAATATTTTTTACAATAATTAATTAAATGAAATATAGGGAGCATAATGATGGCGTAAAACTATATTAATGTTTATTTTTATAAATTAAGATGCAATAACCTGTATTCGGTAACATATTCATAATGTAACTTCGGCGATATTATTTTGGCTTTCAATAAGAAAAAAACCTTTAATTTAATTTAAATCGACAGCCTACAGCATTTAAAAGTTGATTCGGGTAGCATGATTATCTTGCTATTAATTTCAGCGTAATAAAGCCAACCCTAAATTCTTAACCATTACAGTAACAAAAAAAAATATGCGAAAGTAAGTTTGTTTGTTTGTAACCTTTTCACGCCTAAACCACTGAACCGATCATCGTGAAATTTTGCATAAACGTTGTCAGGGGTATATAAAAGGACATAGGGTATCTTTCATCCAGAAAAAAACAACCGTTCCCGAAGGAAAGAAAAATTTATAACTGTCGACGGTCACAATTGCTTTAGGAAGTTAGATGGCGCTATGTGTCTTTCGAATCATGATTTAATTATATTAATATAAACCTTAGTAGTACGAGGGTCATTCAATAAATACTTAGCCTACAAAAAGTAAACGAAAATTTTGGAAAAGTGGCAATTTATTTTTCAACATAGTCTCCTTTTAGTTCGATACACTTAGCCCAGCGATGCTCCAACTTTTTTAACCCGTCCGAAAAATAGTTTTTGTCAAACTCTGCAAAATAGGCCTCCGTGGCGGCGATGACCTCCTCATTCGATCCATATCTATTCCCGGCGAGTGATTTTTTCAGATTAGGAAACAGAAAGAAGTCACAAGGGGCCAAATCTGGAGAATACGGTGGATGGGGCAGCAATTCGTAGCGTAATTCGACCAATTTGGCCATGGCAACGGCAGACGTGTGAACCGGTGCGTTGTCGTGGTGAAACAGCACTTTTTTCTTCGCCAGATGGGGTCGTTTTTTCTTTAATTCGGCGTCGAATCGGCCTAATAAATCGGCATAGTAAAGCCCTGTAATTGTTTTACCCTTCTCGAGGTAATCGATGTAGATCACACCTTGTGAATCCCAGAAAACGGTGGCCATAACTTTTCCGGCCGATTTTACAGTTTTCGCCTTCTTTGGAGCACGTTCCCCGGTCTGGATCCATTGTTTTGATTGCTCCTTGGTCTCTGGTGTGTACCAGTGGATCCAGGTTTCATCGACGGTCACAAAACGACGCAAAAACTCCGCTGGATTCATCTTAAACAGCGCCAAACACGTCTCCGATGTGGTCTCACGGTTGCGCTTGTTTTCTGGTGTGAGTAAACGCGGCACCCATCGCGCCGACAGCTTTCTCATGCCGAGTTCCTCGTGAAGAATATGATGCACTGTTCCTTCTGAAATGCCTACAGTCTCAGCTAGCTCCCGAACCTTCAATCGGCGATCTGCCAATACGAGATCATGGATTTTTTTAATGTTTTCCTCCGTAGCAGCTGTTTTCGGTGCACCTGGACGTGGTTCATCAAAAACCGACGTACGGCCACGTGCAAACTCGTTGAACCAATTCTTGACGGTGGCCATCGATGGAGAAGAGTCACCGTACACAGCATCCAAGCGCTCTTTGATTTCGATGCGCGTTTTCCCTTCCAAAAATAGGAATCGAATCACCGAACGATATTGCTCTTTTTCCATTTTTGTAAAACCGATCGACACGTTCGCTTCCATAAGTTGTCAAATTAAAACAAATGAAGGGATTAGAATGAAAATTTGAAAAAAGAATTAAAAAAGAATGTGCTACACTGTGGTAAAACTCTTTTGAAACTACAGCGCCCTCTGGCTATGAGGCTAGGTACTTATTGAATGCACCTCGTATGTTAAGAGTTGAAAAAAAATATAAGTAATACATTTTGTGAGTCTAGAGTGAACTCCAACAGAGCAATTTCAAAATAAAGTGTACCCTGCTATAAAATATGATTTTAATTATAATTTTTTTTTTTTTTTTAGTTTTCCATAATATAATAGGAAATATAGTTTATTATACAAAAAAACAAAAAAGAACGCGGAATTCGAGACATTTTCCGATAATATCAAAACAAAATGGACTTTGTGGCGGAACTAGTTGCGTTATGTGACGACATTTAAAAGCAAAATTAAAGAAAAGTATGACATTAATAAGCCTTTTTTAAATTTATTCAAATTAATAATACGTGTAATTAATTGATTCTATGATTGTAATTGATTAGCTTCTAGTATTACTACTCAGGAAACTCCGCCACTACGGGATCCGGAACACCGCTCTGGATCTTCTTATTTCATATTTGAGTAATAGGATTCAGAGCGTTGACGTAAATGGAGAAAGATCTCCCGGATCTATAGTAACAATGGGAGTCCCGCAAGGCTCAATTCTTGGTCCTTTCTTGTTTCTTATTTATATTAATGACTTGCCTTACCTCATAAAGGATAATCACGATATAGTGTTATTTGCGGATGACACTTCACTTTTGTTTAAACTTAAACGTCAGCAGCTGGTTACTGACGATGTAAATATCGCGATCTCAAAAGTAGTTAACTGGTTCAAAGTCAATAATTTACTTCTTAACGAAAAAAAAACCAAATGCATTAAGTTTACGCTACCTCACGTTAGACAGGTGAAAACTAATGTATTGATGAAGGGCGAAGAATTGAATCTTGAAGATAGCACAGTATTCTTGGGCTTAACTTTGGATGCTAAGCTTCAGTGGGGCCCACATATAGATAAATTGTCAAAAAAGCTAAGCTCCGCAGCATACGCTGTTAGAAAAATTCGTAATTTAACCGACATAGAGACAGCCCGTTTAGTGTACTTTAGCTATTTTCATAGTGTTATGTCGTACGGTATTCTGTTGTGGGGAAATGCCGCCGACATTCAGACTATCTTTGTTTTGCAGAAAAGAGCTGTTCGATCAATTTATAAATTAAGTCCGAGACAATCTCTCAGAGAAAAATTTAAGGAGATTAATGTAATGACCGTGCCTTCTCAATATATTTTTGAAAATCTTTTATATGCTCATAAAAATATAAAATTGTTTAAAAAATACAGTGATATCCATAGTATAAATACTAGGAACAAACACAAATTTGTTGTACCTACAACAAGGCTCAAGAAAATAGGTGGCTCATTCAGATGTCAATGTATACGCTTTTATAATAAACTTCCAAGCCACGTTCAAGATCTAAGCCTTAATAAATTCAAATCATTCATTAAACGTAAGTTGTGCCAGAAAGCCTTTTATACCATTAAAGATTATATTGAGGACAAAAAGGCTTGGGATTGAGTTGCTCCAATTTTTTGCATACTGAATGTTTTTTTTTGTTATTTTTATTTTTGCTATTTTTTTAATTTGTATTTTACATAAACTTTGACATTTGATAATTTTTACATATAGAATGACATGACAATTTACTTTCTGAAGTATAACTTTATTATCAAATTATTGTGAATGTGAGGACTATGTGCGTCAGTATTTTTCTTTTTTTTTTCACTTTCTCAGGTAGTTTCAATGATGATCTGGCAGTTTGAGTGCTTTATGCGGCCTACCCAAATGTCCTTTCTTTGGTATTGTTCGTCTAATGGTTGAGCTCCTTAAGTTCTGAGTTGAGCTTCACGATTACTGACAAATGCGTGCACTGACTGGACAGGTCCACTCAAATCTGTATGGTTCTTTCCTTAAAAGACCATTTCAGACACCAATCTTACATGGTCCTCAAATGATCTGACCAAGATTATTTCAGGATTTTTTATACCCGTTGACATTGATGAATTTTTATAAATATATTGAAATGAATATTTACTTTGTAAAATAGTATATTATTTTAATTATTGTGAATGTGAAGACTATGTAGATCATTGTTTTTTTTTTTTTCTTTCTTGATTAGTTTTAATCAAAGTCTGGCAGTTTGAGTAATTAATGCGGTCTACCCAAATGTCCTTTCTTTGGTATTGTTCGTCGAATCGTTGAGCTCCTTAAGTTTTGAGTTGAGCTGCACGATTACTGACAAATGCGTGCACTGACTGGACAGGTCCACTCATTCTGTGTGGTATTTTTCCTCAAAATTACCATTTCAGACTCAAATCTACATAGTCTTCACATGATCTGACCAAGATTATGTCTGGACTTTAAAAGAGACTGTGACCTCTGAGTTTGTTTCGGCCTTTCTTCTCAGAGTAGTCAGATAGGAAACGCCGACCTCATCTAGTTTTAAAATATGATTGACGTGTAAAAGTGTTTGTACAAACCTACTTACAGAAATAAAATCATTTATCATTTATCATTTACAAAATGACTATTTTTTATTCGGTTTTGTGACTCTATCGCTTTTTACTTGGTTATTTTTTAATTTTACTCTATAAACATAATATTTTACTTCACATGTGTACCTTTTTAGAAAAGTAATACATTTACTGTAAACATATTTGTGGCTGCACAGATTTAAAAGGCAAAAATTAATCTGAGTTCATAGATTTAACGCCATCAATTTGAAGGGACAGTCACAAAATGGAAGTCTTAATACCATAAGGCTGTGTTCACATGATTTATAAATTGCCTAAATAATAAGTAAGTATCTACGTAGTGCATGAAACTAAGTCAACAAATTATAAAATCAATTGATAATTTAAAACTGTTAGCTCTGTTTCTCAAATTGAAACTACTTTTTTGTTTTAAGAAAATAATTAAGGAAAAATTCGAAGAACAGAATAGGTAAGAAATAAAACAATCATTTTAAATATATATTTTTCTCCTTATGTTGTGTTCTTGTTTCCTTTCGTTCTGATGTGATCCGACTTACGTCATCCCGTAGATAAAATTGTGTTATTTCATCGATATTTATCAGTCTTATTCTCTTTTTTTCCTCTTGCTTTGCCAATCAATCCCAGCATTTTAGCTACCAACGTTTTGTTTGTAGAATTGTCCACAATTTTTTTAAGTATCTTTTTATCATGGTTAGATTTAGTACTTCGATATGTTTTTTGCAATGTGGATTCTAACACTTCTTCCCTAGCACGCATTTTACTAATAGTCAGATGCAAATTATTAATTTCCTTTATGTTTTTAATTTTAAGGCGATGCAGACGTTTCCTGTATTTATCTTTTTGTGTTTTCAGTTTTTCTGCATTTTGTTGGAGGTATCGGCAATTTTTTACAAAAAAACGACATTTTCGCCGGAATCCGTTTAAAATTATCAAATCTGAACCTGAAATGGGGTTTTTGTAGATTTGATAATGTTTTTCTTCTGTTTTTTCTTAGCACAACTTTTCCTTTTTTCTTCCCGCCATTTTTTTCTTTGTTGTTCGGCTTCTTCTGTTGACATCTCCGTAACTTTCTTTTTTTTCAAATTTTAGTCGCTCTAAGTTTCTTTTAGCAGCATATTCATCAGGGCGTTCATTTTTTAATCTCTCCCTCTATCTTCTAGTTTTCTCCGCGCCAGTAAGCGGCATTGCAATACCTAAAATTGTTAAATATCACAGGTTCTGTCAGTCATCTTCTTTTCGCGTAGGCATCATGAAGTCCTATACTATCTAGATTTTGTTTCAGAATTGTAGTTGTAGCCTGATTAATTGTCGAAATGCATCGGGCAGCCTTAAAACATTTACAAAAACTCTTTTTTGCTTGGACGTAAGGAACTGTATCTTTACGACTATTATACCTACGATGACATGAAATAACACATTTATTTAATGATAATAATTTGAATAGTAAAAATTTTATCGAAGTAGTTTCTGATACCAGAGAGCGATGTTTAAATAAATTGTACATTCTTAACAACAGAGCCAAACAAAAGCTCATTAAATGCAGTAAATAACTTACAACATTTTATGTTTTTTAAGTAAAAATCAATTAAAGTTATTGATTTAATATTAAATAATATTATATAAGTTAGAGATATGAAATAAATTCACTTTACCAGCAAGTGTAAATTAAACAGTTGCCTAGTAGGTACCTATACTAATCTAATCTAATCTTATCTAATTCTAATAAGAAGTGGGTATTATCTACCTACTTCTTATTAGAATTAAAACACTACCTACATGGAAAACTTTGGATTACAGCTAAAATTTTGGATTTATATTCATATTTATTTTTAAAAGAAAATATGTAAAAATATATATCATTGATACCTTTAACTGATAAATTCGACTTATAAGAATTTAAATTATATATAGAAACCACTCCCAATACTGGTTTTTTTTTTTTTGGAAATCAATCATTATGACCTTAGTTGGGAAAGGGACAGGTATATTTGATGGTCTTCAATATTTTAAAATCTTCGTAAATTTCTATTTAGTAAAGTAACAACAAAACGACAATTTCTATATGTATTTAAAAATATATTTTTTTTCACTTATATTAATATATTCTGCTAAAAGTTATTCATCGCAACAAAATAAATTAACAAAGTCGAGGGACAAGGCAAAATCCGGGGGTACAATTTTTTTTTAAATTGCTCCACACCGTTTGACCGAACACCATGAAAATTGGCACATAGGTAAGTATATAATTATGTATATTTAAAGGAGAAGGATTTACAGGATTTTTTCGATCTTCACGCGGGCGAAGTTGCGGGAAAAAGCTAGTTTACTAATAAAAATGTGGTCTCGAGAAAAGATAATTAAGATTTTCGTTCATTAAGTTGTAAATCTCCGGTATTCCCGCCACCGCACCGCGCCGCCGCGCCGTAGGAAAGCCCTATCAAGGACATCTTAAATTTGTCTGAGTCTTACTGTTTTTGATATCGTGAATCGACAACAGCTGCAATTACATAAGCTTCCATTATGATTTCCAAACTCACAAGCATCCAAACTTTCAAGAACTAGTAGAGAAGTGTGCTTTGTTAATTTTAGTTCATGACAACTAATTATATTCCACACCTTATTATAAAATTTAAAATATTATTATTATATAATTTAAAATAGTCTGATTTAGTTTGACAATCAAAATTTTAGGTGAAAAATGTCAAATTCAGAAAAGCAAAATTGACCTTTTCACTATATTGATTATCTAAAATGACATTAGTGCTGGCAAACTATAATATAGTTAAGTTGTGTCACTTTAGTTAATTTCAGAAGAGAAACGTCGTTGGACGGGAATAATCAAAATTTCGGTGATTTTAAGTCTAGTTCGTGACAAGAGAATCGGCACCATTACCTACCTATAATAGTAATTGAAAGCAAATAGATCGGTATTACTTAATCGTTTTTTACGAAAAACATCCATACATAATAATTAATTTTATATAGAAGATGTACGTAACAATATTCACCTAAGCTTCCGATCATAGACACAAAAGCCAGAAAATAATTACACGCATAAGCTCCCGCTTGCAGGGAGCAAACTCCCTAATGGTTAATTCTCCAAAACAATTTAACAGCAATCAAGGAAGTCCCCATCACTCCCCATACATTTCAACTAGGTACCTCCACGTATTTATCACATACAAATCAGCCATAAATCCCTTGAAATGAACAATAGTTCCAATCAAGATACGACTGCAATGCGACCAACATAATCTTGTCAGTTCAGAGGGGGCGCTGATTGTAAAGGAGAACGCCAATACTACGTCGAATTCTGGACATTTAAATGTAGTTCCGTATTTCGCCGCCTGTCCGGATATATTGGTCTTGTCGAGGTATTCAGACTAAGGTATCAACGATCCAGCGATCATATCTCAGGTACCCTAATGGCGGCAATTTTGCCATTTCAATCAAATATCTACACTATCTGAGAATTCCAACTGGTGTAAAGTAAAACGTGGAAGCTCTCAATTATTCAGTAATAATTTTAATTAATCACGTGAATTAAATTAGAACGACGTAATTGAAATCCTGGTTTTCAAAAGATGTTTTAATAGAAAATGCGAGATTTGTTTAATTCGTATTGAAAATTGTGATTCGAGGAACTGTTAACTCTTTATACAGAAGCGAGCAACTTTGATAGAACTTTCCCTTTACATTTTGTGACACAGATTCAAAAAGGAATTCAACCTTATTCAATTAATCATTTGCAAGAAAAGTCAAATTACAGCTCAGATATGTACATAGTATGAGTGGTATTATCAAAAAAATATTCCATTCAAAGTACCTACATATATCTAAATTAAATCAATCGAACACACCTTCCCACCAAAAAATCCTTATGAATAAATATGGGAATAACTAGCATAATTTTATTCAGTTCGCATAATAATTTATGCGAAGTCACGCCACATGTCAGATACTCAGTTTTTCTTTTGCACAACCCCAAAGCTGGGTTTCCCTTCCTGATCCATTGCGTAGGGGATAATCAACCCCTTTGCCAGGGGTGTGGGACGTGAATAATTCAAAATGCTATTTTAAATAGACAGTGGCTGTTTGTGGATAGCCCCTTAGCTGCTACGGATTTTGGCGGAGTGTTATATTTTATTTAGGTGTTAATGTGTTGACTTGTTAATGTAGACAGTATTACTGAATACGTAGGTAGGAATATATATTGGCTGTATTTTACGAATGATAAATGTTTTGTTTTATTTAACCGACTTCAAAAAGGAGGAGGTTCTCATTCATCTGTATATTCTTTTTGTATGTTTGTAACATGATATCTCCGGCAATTGTAGATCGATTAAGAAAATATTTTTGTTAATGGAATGTGTATCCCTTAGGGGTGGTCCCATCAGTCAGTGGAGCTTCGTGGAGCATTTCCGACGCGTGCTTCCCAGACTAGAGCGGGCCGGGGCTGCCTTAAAGCGGTTCCTGTACAATCTAGGGGGTCCAAACGCTTCCTACCAGAGGCTCTACGCAGGGTTCGTGCGGTCCATGGCCCTTTAGGGGGAACCGGTGGGAGTGCATTTATTGAGGTGCCGACCAGCTCGTCGGTTGACTGCGTCCCAGAGGGTCATAGCCATCCGACTGGTCCGGCGATACCGCACGGTCTCCGGTGAGGCGGCGAGCTTCCTTGCCGGATTGCCGCCATAGGATCTGGAGGCAAAAGTCCTCGCGCACATATGGGAGTGGCGGGAGGAGGTGAAACGCCGGGACGTACCTCGTATGCCGCGAGAAATCGCGGCACAGCAGACAGAGCTCCGCTGGGATCGCATGGCGGCTTGGAGAGTGTGACTGTCGCAACCCAGTGCTGGGCACGCTACAATTGCGGCGGTAAGTCGTCTCTTTGAGTAGTGGATTAAGAGCCAGCATGACGTCCTTACCTTCCGCCTGACGCAGTTCCTCACCGGACACGACTGTTTTCGAAGATTCCTGTTTCGAAAAAGGCGGGAGGAAACGCCCGGGTGTTACGTTAGCATACGGTGCAGGTCTGCCCGGCTTGGGCGGAGCACCGCCTTGTCCTCGCGGAGGCGATCGGCGGGGGCGATCTCTCGCGTCCGGCCTTGGTCCAGGCCATGGTACGGAGCGAGAGTACATGGGAAGCCACCACCTCCTTCTGCGAAGCAGTAATGCTCAGGCAGGAGGAGGCGGAATGCGTGAGGGTGAGGCAATTGTTGCGCCCTCACGTCCCTAATCGCCGCAGGAAACGCACTGGGCATTGGGAATCCCAAGCCGATTCCCGACCACCGTAGACGCGGGTTTACGGACGGCGAGCAATGGGTAGCTCACCGTCCGGTAAGGACCAGGCTCGGATTGATAGCGCGTTGTGTTCCACGCGCGACTCAAAGAGCTGTCAGCACTAATTGACGCTCCGCGGGGTCCGCTAGGGCCGATGCCTGTCAGGGTCGCAGATCGTTCGAAAGAGTTACCGTGGCCCTGGCGCACAAGCAACTGTAGGAACACAGGTGGTATTTAGTCAGTAAAAGTCTGACATGCCCTCCCGCTCCGCCCAGAACGGGAGAAGTTATTTGATGTTACCACACAAAAAAAAAACGGGTAGTCCCATGTAAATGTTATTAAGTTTGCTTGGACAGTTTTTCAGTTAGCTTCAATAACATGTATTTTTTCCACTTAGTTTATATTGATGATGTTATTATAACTTCCTGCCACTGTTATTTAAATAGCAAATGTACACTTGCTGCACTTGCTACTTTCTTGCTTGCGTATTCGTATGAATACAAATACAAACGTACGTACGTAATTACGGTGGGACGAATGACGGACGAATGATGGACGAATTTGTGTGGGATAAGTACCACAACTATAAAGTCAAAAATAAAAACTTTCTTACAAGACAAAAAAAAAAAAACAACTGTCTTCCAAAAAAACACTACAAAGGGAAAAATAAATTTAATTTCGGAAGTCCGTGGCAAAAAACAAAAATATAAAACCAAAGACAGCGACTTAGTTAAATGAAACTTATAGTACCTAACATTTATTTGACAAAAAAATACAGGTCCGTAGGCAGCAGAAGTGGTTTCCAAATAATTATATCCCAGTACTGTTTGCGAATGTATCTTTCACCCCTATAATTTAAAGAAAGTACAGCTATATATTGTTCTAATAACTTTCACCCTTTGCTTATTAATTAATTCAAACAATAAGCTGTTTCCTGTTTTCGTAGTAGGTATCTTTATTAATAACCTTACAGAAACTTACCTAACCTATATTATTTGATATTTCTATTACTTTCCATAAACCCGATTACACAATCAAAAACCTAAATGAGCGTCTGAAATCAAACGTGCCTGCAAAGCCATTAATTCACCGTTCTTTAAATATAAATTTCCTGCAAAATCTTATCGAATTCCTGTATAAATAGGATGGATCCTTTGATTTCTGGCTTTCATTTCAATCTATTGACTACCCAAAATAAAGGGTGGAATTTTAATCTCAGATTCTTCCCGAACAATCTATTGATTTTATGCGAATTTCAATGAAACTCCTTTAGAGAGAATTTATTTATAATACATTTTCATAGTCGTAATCAACATCTTTGTGACGCAGTCAGGCGACCACGTGCGATTGTTTGGCTAAGTTTCAAAGGAATTAATCTTCCTCTCTGTGGCTTTTGCATAGCAAGAAAATGTAGGTTATTACAATCTTGTTCGCTTATTTATTTTCCGTTTGTAGATCTAAATGCTCCCTGAACATTCAGACTTCATATAACTTTTTTGTTTAACTTAAGTAGAGATACTTTTAAACTACCATCCCCGCGGGGGTCTGTTTTAGATACCTGTGTTATTTCTTTCGTCCCTAATATTATGCATATTGGGTAGGACTACTTCTTTTTTGGTTAGTTCTTTACAAAATTTGAACTTTCCGATCTAGCTTGCGCGTGCATGTCACCTTTTCGTACCGTCATTTTTAGGGTTCCGTACCCAAAGGGTAAAACGGGACCCTATTACTAAGACTCCGCTGTCCGTCCGTCTGTCTGTCCGTCTGTCACCGGTCTGTATCTCATGAACCGTGATAGTTAGACAGTTGAAATGTTCACAGATGATGTATTTATGTTGCCGCTATAACAACAAATACTAAAAAACATCATAAAATAAATATTTAAGGGGGCTCACATACAACAGACATGACTTTTTTGCAGTTTTTATAGATAAGTGTACGGAACCCTTCGTGCGCGAGTCCGACTCGCACTTAGTCGGTTTTTTTAATGTTGGCAAAGCATTGTCGAAAAATAATTAGATGCAAGTAACAATTAACCTGAAGGCGCTTAACCTTATCATTCCTTAGTTGTACATCGATGGAAGACAGATGATCTAATGCTTCTGTAATTGCATTTTAAAGAAATGGTACCTAAATACAGGGTGGCAGGGAAATCGATGCACAACCTTGATTCTGAACGCCCCTGCGTTGAAATTTTCCGCCGGTTATTCAAAAAAAAAAATTGCGTGTGTACTGCACTTTTCTATGAAACAGCACGTTATATTTTGATAACCGACGAAAATTTGCTACGCTAGGGGGTCTAGAATTATGTACTGAATTCATGGTCATGGTTACAGATTGTACGTCGAAGTCCCTGCCACCCTGTATGTGCTCTTAGATTCCTCCTACTGATAGTGTACTTTCTTTACGTCCCACCGTAAAAGAGGTTTAAGGAAATCCAACGTAAAGAGTGATAAAACTTCTCAAATGTCTTGGAACAGTTCCAATATGCAAAAAACGTAACATCTGCTCGTAACGTCCACTTTGATTCCTTTGCCTTTACGGACTATGTGGAGATAAAAAAACGTTCGTGCAATTTAAATGTGTGTAGCGATGTAGGTCTGTATCTATGTATACCAAAGCAGAACTTCTTTGAAGAAATCCTTGTTATATATCCGCAAGATTTTTACTTCTTCACACAACATCTATAGAAACGAGGTCAAACAAATACACAGAGCTTTAAGACAACCCTGAGGAAGACATAGAATTTATTTTAGCAGTGCACAATTAAATAGCATCCGTAGTCTGCAAGTGAAACCACGGGCAATTGCTGGTATAAAATGAAATAAACACCCTCAAAATGTAAATAAGCAGTTCCATTCCCACCCAACGAGCGTAACAACCGAAAATATGACCAAAACTAATATTCTGCTACAAACTGTCATTCAATTTTCATACGACGACTTGAAGAAACCGCATACATCGCACATCGTGGGTCTAACCTCATTACCCTTCCCTGTTTTGCGTCAATTTCTCTAACAGTACCCTTGAGGAACCAATTAATAGATAAGTACAGAAAGTCTGCTTCATACAAAGAGTGAAAACAGGCGCACGCATACATAGACGCGTACGCACGGCGATCTCAAAGTATTACACCAATGAACTGTCATTATTGATGTAGAATGTTGACATTGAAAGCTCTTGAACGCGGTTTAGACGCCATATGCTGATCGAGTCCGCAGTGGCATTGGTGAAATTCAAGCTCAAAGAAATGACAGTCGCAAGTGCGCTTGCTCTCGCTGTATGTCCGTGAAGCTTGTCTATGTGCGCGTGCGTTTTCGCTCATTGTATGAAGTTGACCTTCTGTACCTCTCTATTTTGTGCTTGAGGGCATCTACCGGTGCCCTCTGCGGCAATAAGTATATATTTGCATATAACTGCGGGATGTTAATCAAGGAAGTTGTATATATTTGAGTTTTCCGCTGAATTTAGGCCGGAAATTGGGGAAATTTTCTCAATTAACGTAGTGTGGCTGTTTGTGAGTAATGAAGGTATTAACGATGGTATTAATGTACCTATTTGATGACAGTTTGAAGTGATAGGATTGCTTGTTTTAAGTTGAATGTCTTTTGATAAAACACTCCATTTATTTTAATTCTAGCTTATAGCTTTTTATTTGCACAGAAATAAAATAAAGTATGTTTTCATACCCTCGATGTAATTTTGTTATTACAGCGGAAATGTGTATTTATAGGCCTACATTATGACCCTGTGCGGATGCAAAGACCTTCCCTTTTTCTACCAAAGTATCCTTAATGACCATAAAACCTACGCACTTCCCATCTTACCCAGTAACAACATAAAATTATGCAAATTCAGAACAACAAATACATTTTCATCAAACATTGGCTTCCACAAAGGTAACAGAACACTATTTGCTAGGGATAACTATAAAGGACCGACAATGTTGGTTCTCGCGCTGTTAGGCTCGTCCCATACGTTACGGCTAACAACTCCTTGTAAACAGGTTTATGGCCCACCAATTAATGCTGGATTTAACTTAAGTTTAGTTTCAGGTAAATACACTCGAGAGCAATGAATCCGGGTCACTTAAAGAATGTTAAAAATCTCGGAAACTAAAAATGATAGGTTAATGCAATAAATTGTATTTAATAGACAATGTAATACTCCTTAAATGAAAGTAAAAAAAATATGAGTCACCATACATTTTATTAACACAAAATTACATAAAGAAAAAAACTGCTGATCTCTCCTTAAAACAAAAATAGGAAACATGAAATTTTTGAACTTTATTACGATTTTCTTGAATTTTAATACTTCGTATTGCCTCCTCGTGCTTCCATTACTGCGTTTACGCGGTTTGGCATGCTGTACACCAAGTTCCTTATACGATTTTGGGGAATATTCTCCCATTCCTCTGTGAGAGCAATTTTGAGCTCACGAAGCGTGATTGGGGGAGGGTTTCGTTGTTTTACGCATCTGCCTAGCTCGTCCCAAGCATGCTCGATCGGGTTGATATCCGGGCTGCGCGCTGGCCACTCCATACGAGTAATGTTCATCTCTTGAAGGTAGTCATTCACAATCCTACCTGTATGAGGTCGGGCATTGTCATGCATAAATATAGCATCCTCACCTAAATTGACCATAAATGGACCAACGTGATCATTGAGGATTTCTTCCACATATCTTACGCTAGTTAAAGAGCCGTTTTCTATGATCACCAGCTCTGTGCGACTTTCAGAAGAAATTCCGGCCCACACAAGTACAGACCCACCACCGTAGGCTACTTTTTCTTCGATGCATGCTTGCTTGAATCTTTCCCCTGGTCTTCGATACACTCTGTGTCTTCCATCGTGCTTGTAGAGCATAAATTTTGATTCGTCGGAGAACATAACTTTTGACCAATCTTCAATACTCCAATTTACGTGGCTCTGGGCATATCTTAGTCTTGAAATACGATGCCCACGCTCCAGTTTAGGGCCGTTTGCAGGTCTAAGGGGTTTTAAGTTAGATTCAGCAAGCCGACGTCTTACTGTCCATGCACTTGGGTTACTTCCTCCGAGGCGTCGAAACTGATTTGTGAGTTCAGTTCCTGTGAGAAAGCGATTTCGAAGCATGGTGTTCACCAAGTATCGGTCTTCTCGTGCTGTGGTACACCTGGTTCTGCCCGTTCCTGGTCTGCGTAGGTTAGAACCAGTTTCTTCGTAACGTCGGAGAACTCTTTGTACTGTTGACAGCGACACACCGACAGTCCTGGCTGTATCGCGCTGACTCCGGCCGGTTTCCAGCATTGTAAGTATTCTGGTGCATTCTTCAGGCGTAAGCGACATAATTTCAGCTTGAATAATGAATATAGAGCACTATCAACATGGTTTATGTACCCACATAAATGACAGATTACAAACAAAAGCAAAACCAAATGCTGTAATTTCGTAGTTCCATCTTCGAAAGTGGCCCTTTTTCAAATTTGATTTTTTTATGATATAACTTTACAATAACTAAGAAGTTTTAATACCTTCATTTAAGGAGTATTACATTGTCTATTAAATACAATTTATTGCATTAACCTAGCATTTTTAGCTTCCGAGATTTTTAGGATTCTTTAAGTGACCCGGATTCATTGCTCTCGAGTGTATTTACTTGTGTTGTACCTACCTGTGTTATGTGCATAGCTGGGTTTTGTGCTGAATTTCTAAACTTATAATATAATGGAGAGAAGGGATTTGATTTTTTGTATGTTTGTTTATTACGCTTTTAAGCTAAAACGGCAGAACGGATTTGGATGAAATTTGGCACATATGTAGATCATGACCTGGATTAGGATATAGGATACTTTTAATCTCGATATTCGCACGAGATCGATACTTATGCGGGTGAAACCGCGGGGCACGGCTATGGTTTTATAATAACGTTTATAGTACCTACAAAAACTTTATTTCATAAGCGATACTTTACAATAAACGACCATTTTTTGCAACTGTCATATTTGGTCATCGTTTGCTTCATCGCTTTGGTCAACATCTCTAGTTAAGTTTTGTTGTTTCCTGAATTATATTAATAAAGTCTTTTTCAAAGTTGGTTTTACCTAAAGAAAATCATTTTTTTTGCGTTTTGGTAAACTTTATTTTATTTGATAATCCTCTAAATGCTTATTAAGTCCACTAAATTATTCTTCGTCTAGCGTTAATTAAGATAAGATTACCTGCCTTAAAGTTAAGCACCTAATATAGACTTTAAGCCACAATTTATTGCTTTATTGTTTCGTGAAAAGGGATGGTGTTATAAATAAAGAAGACATTTTTATTATTAGTGAACTGAGTCTGAGGGCGAGACCTACAAACGTGACTTCGTCTTTTTTTTTCTTTTTTTTAAACCGTTGCCCCACACTAACAATTTCTCCGGTATTGTGGGTGCGTTTACAAACATTCATACTCACATACATAAACAGCCAGACCCGGAACAACTACTTGTAGGTCATACAAATATTTGTTCCGTGCGGGAATCGAACCCGCGACCCGCAGCGCAGCAGTCAATCGCTTAACCACTGCGCCAACTGTGCCGTCAAAGATTTCAGAAGATTCTGCTTTGACTTATCATGCTTTTGTAATTCAGTTTCCAAACTTGTAAACAAATACCTATATGTTTTTGAAAAAATAACTAATATACAAACACAAAACACAAAAAGTTAAATTTGCGCCAAAACTTTTTTTTTGTCTCACTTTTTCAACAGTACTAATTAAGGCTCCCACAGACAGGCGCGACGCGACAGCGCTACACAAAGGCGCCGCTCTTCGCGCGACACGCGGTGCCTTTGTGTTGGGCGTCGCGTCGCGCCAGTGTGTACGAGCCTTTATTCTGTAGTCAACTTGATTTACCTAAGCATAAAGTTAACATGTCTTTAAGTTATAATAACAACAATTTGAAAACAAGTAATCAAAAACATCACATCGTCTACATTTATATCTGTAATTTTTATGGTGTACATAATAAAGAGTATTCTATTCTATTCTATTCTATTCTTGAATATGAAATAGACACTTTCTCGTCTCTATCTTGCACTCGTAGTTTGACAGTTGTGCGACAGTGATAGAAAAAAACGCTATGCCAAATTACGTGCTAAGTATTTATTTAAATGCTTTAAAACTATCATTACAGACGCGATAGCCAAGTCACACACACAAAATACATCTCAAGATCATAAAGATCATTATTTGTAACTTAGTGTAAACAACAGTACTTTTGCGAATTCACCCCAGTGCCATGTAAATATATCAATTTCGACCTAAATATAATTGATGGTGCGAATTGCTCGAGTCAGAGGGGATTTGGCCACCAAGTTGGTCCTGGCTGATGGTACGACCAACAGTGGCGGGGGGCGTCGCCTCCACACATAACGGTCGGGTACGTACAAGTGCAACCGCTGCAGTACTCTCGGGTTGTGCTCTATGCCTCGGAGCAGTTTCACGATGTACGACACCACCACAAATTCCCGTCGCATACCGAGTTGATTGTACCCCACCATATCCAGCACGAATGAAGTGGGGTACATCAAAGGGTAAATGGGTACACCCCATAAAGTTTCTTGTACTTACAGGTAACGATTATAGATCTCGGCCTCAGTCTTTGTTCTCATGAAATAGGTATATCTCTCACCTATCCAAATACATTGTATACGAATTTATACCTACGCCTTTATATTCTACAAAGGGTTACTTAATAACCATCAATCGTTTGAAGGACAAACACGAAGAGGCGGTTTCAAAATCTTTTTTATTACAAGTTTGAGACAGTGACTAAGGAAGAGGAAAAATATCGTAAGAAAATCTGGACCTGTTCCGTCTGAAAACGCCAATTTACGCAATAAACGAGCTTGGAGATTAATGCTCAATCTCTCTACGTACGAAAAAGGCATATTACTTTAAGAGATACACGTTGATAATACAGGCAAAGGCAGTGCAGGGCATATTGCTCGCAGAACTGATGGCCGATGGGGCCGAAAGTCCTGGAGTTGCGACCACGTACCAGAAGACGTAGCGTTGGAAGGCCTCTCACAAGGTGGACCGTGACCTGGTGAAGGCAGGAATCCGCTGGCTGCGAGAAGCACAGAGCCGGTCGAAGTGGCGGTGCATGGTGGACGCCTATGTCCCGCAGTTGACGTCTTTCGGCTGAAATGATTATGATAATTATTATTAACCGTTAAAATTATTTAACACTCCTAAGTATCAAATAACATCGTCTATTTTAACCTATTATAAAGATTTAAAAGTTCCAAAGATTCCCTTAATTTAAGTTACAAAACACTGCTTGAAAAACTTTTTCTTGAAACCAATCTCCCCTTCGAAAACACACCTATCGAGGTGCCGATGCACAAACAACACGAGACTCCTTGGAATCGGAATGAAGTCATTTCCGTTTCACTATTTCCGTTCCATTTTCAAGTCGTTCCGTAACTTCCTGTCTCACGTACTAACTTTATTCTTGTCAAAAAAATGTTAATCTTAATAGAAGGGCTTTTTGAATACAGACCTTTTTACTTAGAGTTAATTTAATACCATGAATAATGAACAAAATAATTTAAATAAGTATCTGCAACGATAACGTTTGTTCTCTACCCTCATTACTAGGGTTAAGATCAGATATGAAGCATATAAAATCGCTTAACCCTTTCTATTATACATCATAGCTATTAATACTTAATAGGTACGTAATTGCGTTTCCCCTAGGATCCACAAAAAGGTTTTCATCAGCTTTCATCTGAAGATTAAAAGGGGACAGTTAATCCTGGCTATAAACCCATCTAATTAAGATGAACGTAACACTAAATCTTCGGGGGAGGGATGCAGTGATCTCGGCTAATGCACCTGCATTAGGAGCAAAGAGAATTCTTGAGAACCTACATTAACATTAGTTCCACTTTCAGCGCCAATTCCTTCCTTCCGTAATCGATACGGCATAATATCGTCAATTTACGTCTCAACGAGTTTTCGAATTGCTACGTTTCGATTCGAGTTTGATGGAAGTGGATACGTATTTAAGTTTCCGATTTCGTGCGGAGTGCTATCTCGTGTTGACAGATAAGTAATAGTGAGAAGTGCGCACGCATATAGAGCAATGAAGGTTATGGGATGTGTAAGGCTGAGTCGTGTTTTGAAGAACGTTGGGACATTTTATTGTTTAAGTACCTACCATAGTTTAAGATGTGGTCCTTTATTTTGTAAAGGTTTTCTTTTCAATTGGAATAGTGGAAAATCAGCACTTTGACCAATATTTTTCTCTATTCGATGAAATCAATACGAAGTTAAGCTTAAGAAAATTTGAGCGCCGCGCCGTCGCGAAATATAAATCGATGCCCAGATATCGGTTTCAACTTTTTGAAATACGTGCAGAATCGAAAAGTAACGCCACAGCATCTGCTCGTACGAAACAAAACTAAACGGAATCATTCCATACTTTTCCTACCAGTTATTTTGAAATCGTCGCCGTTTTTACGGCTGCAGGATTTTTAATTAAAGTTCTCGGTGCGATACGGGCCCCGGGACCGTTTTAAAAATTCATTAAAATCCTTTAGCGGAAAAATGTTGTACACAACTAATTTATTTTACGCTTTACAGCGGAAAGTGAAGCGATTTACGCTTTAACCCGATGCGTTCTGATGCGAAAGTTCCCTGTTAGTTGGTGCATCGTGTACGTACCTATTCAAGTAATTATACCTGAAAATACCTACTTATTTTTTACTAGTACTCGTCAAATCAATAATTGAGTTGAATATCAGTCAAATGAAATCATTTGTCTGTGAGTTTATCTACTCGTAAACCCATTCAGTCATTGAACAATAGAATATTTAGCTAAAAGTAGAATATAATATTATGATTTAAATGATTCGACTCAACAGTTTAAAGTAAACTTTGATAGCTGAATATTGTGAGTTTATCTACTCGTAAACCCATTCAGTCATTGAACAATAGAATATTTAGCTAAAAGTAGAATATAATATTATGATTTAAATGATTCGACTCAACAGTTTAAAGTAGACTTTGATAGCTGAATATTGTATAGTTAAGAGTTTGACATTGAGTTTCCTCAAATCGCAAAGCAACTGAAGTTTGTTGAAGGGCCTGAAATTGTAGAAAAACCAATCAATTTACTTTTATTCGCACACTTGCGCATCAATGCACAGTGAGATAAATACAAACATTGAAATGAACTACAGAAACAGCACAACTCTAATTGGAAAGACAAACTAATTACCCAATACAAGCTACACAACTAAATCCCTATAACGCTCCGAACACAATTTTCTCCGTCTTCAGACACCTGACTAGCAACGCATTTAATTTACGCGACTCCCATAAATCGATAGGTACCTAGCCTCTTATACGGATGCTGAAAAACAATACAGTGACAACCTAAAAGTTCCCAATTTTGAGAAAATATCAGTTTTATTTTTTATTTTTACTTATTGAACATTAGTAGCTACAAAAGTTTTGCTAGTCTTGTATTTTTTAATCGACTTCAAAAAAAGGAGGAGGTTCTCAATTCGACTGTATTTTTTTTTAATGTGTGTTAGCTCATAACTTTTTTCTGGGTGAACCGATTTGGATGATTCTTTTTTTATTTGAAAGCGGGTGCTTCACATGTAGTCCCATTCAAATTTGATCAAGTACTGACCAGGACTTTTTGAGTTATCCTTAATAATCCGTATTTTTTCCACTTAGTTTATATTGATGATGTTATAATAATTTCCTGTCACGGTTATTTACATATCAAGTAGTGGTATACGAATGTTTTTGGGGTAGTTACCACATCTAAACAGTAAAAAATAAAAACATTTTTACAAAAAAACAACCGACTTCCGAAAAAAAACACAAAAAAATGTGAAAAATAACTTTAATTTCCGGAAGTCGGTGGCCAAAAACGAAAATACACAACCAAAGACAGCGACTTCCGAAATTAAAGTTAGTTTTACCATTTTGTAGTGGTTTTTTTGGAAGTCGGTTGTTTTTTTGTAAAAAAGTTTATATTAGAGTGATTCAAGACTGATTTTATGGGGAAAAATCAATTGATTGAATGAATACCTCAATAAAATGTGATTTTTATGTTGCAAAATATTCCAGGTACATTCAGAAGAACTGTACCTAAGTAATCATTTTGTAACATTCTAAAACTCATGTAAAATTACATATATAAAAAAATTAAGATGATTAAAACTAGATGGCGCTTCCTAAAAAGACAAATAAACGATAGTGTAAACAGTTGTTAGTTGGAGACAGGTATCGTGTCGTTTTAAGCTTTGAACAATGTAAATACCGTATGACACTTTGCAGAATATACGTTAATTATAATTTTGACCACTAGACCACCGCCAAACGTATCACAGTAAACGAAGCAAAAGTATGTAGATAAGGACCGTAGCAGGTGTCGTTCTGTAGTTTCTGCCTACCCCCATTGGAAGCACGCGTAAATTTATCGATTTGTGGATGTGTATAATCTTGCATTTGAAAAAACTAGATTTTGTTTTTGAGGGTTGAGACAGTGTTGCTCACTGGCGTCCCGTCCCGCTGAAGACTAAATGCGTTTTCTATAAGTAGTCGGTGGATTGGTGAATTACCCGGATGACTATCCTAGTGGGTGTTCCAAAAGTACGTATAGGATTTGCAGAGGCGATGTCCACCGAGATCTTGCGATCTAACGCCCCTGGATTTCTTTCTTTGGGACTACGTCAAAGATAAGGTCTACGCCAACGATCCACAAAACATTGACGACTTGAAACACAATATTCGCCTAGTCGTTGGTGAAATAAGCCGCGAAATATATGAAAATGTAATGAAAAACTTCAGCAAAAGGATCGGCATTTGCAAAAGTACCTGTGGCGGTCATTTGGTAGATATTCTAACCAAACAAAATTGTACAAATCTCTTCTTTAAATTACAATCAAAATACGAAGAAATTCCAATCCGTTCGCATTTTATTGAAAAAACACATCCTATACCTACTTTTGAGACACCCTTTATAAACAGAATCTTCATTTAGCTAAAACTGGGTAACTCATTACCATTTAGACCCGAAACGGGTCGAATATTAAACGGGCGTCGGATTATAGGGGAATAGCTGCGAGGTGCGAATTGAATTAGATGTACGGAATTTGTATTTGTTGTTGTATATTGTTGTACACAAATAGGGGCCTGTGTAGATGCATACATTCATTTGTTCGTTGCTCGAAATGGTTGGTTAAGTACTAGTGCTTATTTTGTAAGGTAAACTAAATGAAATAATCTGCTATATTTTATTAACAGGTATGTAAGTATGGACGGTAACGGTGTACATCAATTAGTAGTTTAGATTACACCTTAATTGAAGTTCCAGAATTTATTTTGTGTTTTATCTGTAGGTGACTTATTATTACAATCCTACTTCCTTCTAATATTATAAATGTGAAAGTTTGTGAGGATGGATGGATGGATGGATGTTTATTACTCTTTCACGCAAAAAGTATTGAACGGATGTGGATGGAATTTGGAACACAGATAGTTAATAACCTGGATTAACATGTAGGATACTTTTTATCCCGATAGTACGTTTCCGTGGGATAATTTCCGACTTCGACGCGGGCGAAGCCGCGGGCAGAAACTAGTCAGATATATATCAACGTAAATGAAGCAAAAGGAGTATGCAAGTATCGTAGCAGGTGTCGATCTGTAAATCCTGCCTACCTCCATGGGAAGAACGCGTGAGGTTATGTATGTATGTATATAGATAATAGTCGTCTTTATTCGGTACTACAGGGGACCTATTCTCTAAGTCCGCTAACGAAGGAACGGGCCCGTCCGAAAGCAGTTCGATACTTTGGAATTAATCCTACTCCCGACTAATTAACTTTTTCGGACAGGCAATAACACATCGGGATTAAGGAAAACTGTCAAGTGGTGTTGTCATTCATTTTTAATTCGGGCCTCGAAGTAATCTTATATCCGTAAGTAATACGGAGTAGAAAAAGCACGTAACTTCGACCGAAACTACGGATTTCGAGATTTGGGAGTAGACCCCCAGAATCGGGTGCTCTATTTGAAAAGCAACCTACGTTCGTAGATACTATAGAAGAGTACCATGAGTGCTAAACGCTGTACCAGCCGTTATTTCAAGTAAATTCTTGAAGAAACATTTCGTGCGTTTCAGAGCGGTATCTTCGTCCATAGTCTAACAAAGTGTTTGCCTCATTTGGAGAACACAGGTTGCGTAATGACACAATTCTTTCTTAACAAAAAAGGAAACTTTTAAAAATATCTTTATATGAAATAGGTACGGAAATAATACGAAATTGTCCTTCTTTTAGCCAAATCTAATCAGTAGTTTTTATCTAACATTTGTTCATTTTAATTTTGTGTTTGTTATGCTAATTCCTTTTTAGGAAATTGATAAATAAACACAAAACAAGAGGCATGTTGTTATTTTTATTTATAAATTAGGAATAAGTCTTATTTACGTACATTTAATTGGAATTCTGAGTCATCTTTCAACAAGAGGTATATAAATAATCTTTGTTAAGGGGGATGCGCTAAGGTAGCCCGCGATATTCAAATTTACTTACTTTTTTTGCAATTCGCAGGTCAGTATCAGTTTGTATGTTGATTAAAATATGAATCGCGGCCGTAACAAATATGGCTTTACAGAATTATAATCATTAGAATCAGCAATACAACTCCTTAAGTTAGACTTGGCCTCAAATGTCACGATTTCATGAAATTGTCATTCAATAGGGTAATATGAACTTAGAGAGATGTATTGATGATTTTTATGGTTATAATTCTATAAATAAATATTTGATACAGCCGCGAATCATATTTAGATCACGATACAACCTGATACTGACCTGCAAATTGCAAAAAACGTAAGAAAATTTGAATTTCGCGGACTACCTTGGCGAATCCCCCTTAAGTACTTATTATTTACGAACTAATATTGCCACAACAGATCGATTGAATATCCGACCGTCGCGCGTCGTCGTAACTATAATACCGTGTAACACAATTCGAATCACAATGACACACCATTAGTACAAATCGGTTCAGTCGTTTAGACTGCGGATAAAATAAATACGCAATATTATGCGTGTGTGCGTATGGAATACATACGAAGTTTTATGCTGCCTTTCCAAATGTAGCGGAGAGTTGAATAGAATAAAATAATCTTTATTGTGTATACCATAAAAATTACATAATATATAAATGTAGAAATTTTACACAGGGTGACACAATGAGCGGTCTTATAGCTAAATGCGATCTTGTAACGACAAACTTTGGATGGATTAAGAGAAGAGAGACAATATTGAAGGTAGTTATTTTAGAGGAGAGATGCAGAGCTAGGAAAATTTGTTAATACGTGTAAAATTCCTTTACATTCATGTTTCTCGCTTCGCATCGGTACGCTCCGCCTCCGTGAACACGGCAGCCAGCAAATCGGAGATTATTTTTGTACGTTTTAATAACTTATGTGTATGCAGAGCTGTGTTCGAAGACGTTTTAACTCACGCACCGCGCTTAAAGTATGGGTTTCATAAAAATCGGCGCTACGACCATCAAATCGTGATGGCGGTTATCATGAAAACGACAGCACCGCCATATAGCTACCATCATTATCATACATCTGCCGTAATATGGTGGCCGCTATATGGCAGCACCGTTTTCTTAGGAAACCGCCAAGTTTTAGTGTCTCATTTCAGCTCTCATCTCTGCAGTGGATTTGCATACTAACTAAGTAGGTACTCTACTACACGACTTCGCACTGTTCCTTCGCTCTTTTCCGCTTTCTCACTCCCCTTCAATGGATGGGCAGCCTTACGTGTGAGTATAAAATACATACATACTATTACGCGTGTGTGCGTATTATAATATCGTGTATTATCCTCCCGTAAAGCTCTGTGTGTGCGTATCAATACCCTGATTTCATTTTGCGAAGTAGGATGTATCTTATTGACTTTTTAATGGAGTGAAGGTTATTTTTATAATCTCATCTGTTTTCATTTTGTTTTTTTTTCTGTCTACACGTTTCATGTATTAAAGAGGGATGTGTTTACGTATAGTGTATATACGGGTTGGTGATAATATAATGTTGGTATTTTGTACTTATATGACAAAAATAAAACACGTGTGGCACTCGGGGACTGCCGCGGTAAACCTATTGCATAGCATTTTTTATCAACTTATGCAGTTATAATTATTTATTTATTTTTTATTTATGCAGTATTATTTTTTCTTTGATATTAATTTAAGTACAGTCGTACCATATACATACACGCTAAGCGAACGCTCGGCCGAGCTACATGGTAGGCGGAGTGGGGGGTGTTAGGTTTTATTTTCGTTACGGAATTTCTTGATTCGGTCGTCGCGCTCAAAGCCCGCGATAAAAGCTATGCAATAGTTTAAAAACATGCTGTCTACTAAACCTTATATAAACAAACCAGCAGCCTATAACCACGCCTCCAGGAAAAACCCGCCAATAAATGTGAACATGATATCATTATCCATGTGAATTGTTTCATTAAGGACCAGTTGGTACTTCATTACAAAAAAAATATTCATAATAATATATTCAGATTTTACAGTTTCCAGAACTAAGCGAGAAGGTAATAATTTTAACCTCTAACTAAGTACCTAGCTCAAACACGTAGATTTTAATCCACCCTTTAATTCGGATCAGGCAAAACTGGTATCCGTTTACTATGCAAAATCAACACAGCCACTGTTCACATAATAGAATCCCTTTGTTAGGTTATTTAACTCTGGTTTGTAGAAACGGTTATTATTAATTTAATTTAAGGTTTTGTATGATCATTGATCAGTAACAAAAGTTTTTTTTTTGTACCTATTGTAGCGAAATAATGAAAAATAATACAATCGCCACTTTTTAAACAATACATATTATTTTGATTTCTACGCACAAAAGAATATAGAAATAAAAAATCACCATAAACATAAAATAGTTTAAACATGATGAGGGGTAGGTATTGCAGAAACCTATATAAAAAATAAAAACATCGAGAAAATGCACGGGTAAACTTAGACGCACGAGAATTTAATATCTCTTAGTAATAAAATATCTTTGAGGGTGTTTCACCAAACACCATTGACAAATTCACCAAAAATATCTATGAGGGTGTTCTCACAAATGTTTCACCAAAACACCATTGACAATTTTTTTGTTTACAACCAACGTTTCGTATACTATTTATTTCACAAACAACTTATTCGGCAAATGTTTTATGTTATAATCATTCGCTTTACAAACATTTATTTGGCAAATGCTTCTCTTTACAAATGTTTCGGATGATATTTAATCATTAATATACATTTTTCATTTAATATTAAGATTCTTTTGGAAAAATCACGTTTGTAATAAATATCATTTTATAATATATTTTATAAACCAGTGACACAATATTTGAAATGATTATGGAATATGGAGCAGAAAATAACATAGAAGTCAAGAATTTGCATATGAGATTTTGAAAAAGCGGCTATCTTAAGTTTGCGATCAAATGAAAACGTATTCCTACATGGTTGCAATTTCCATTTGGGGCAAATAATTTACAGGTAAGTACTGAAATTCTTTAAACCTACTTAAGTAAATTTTTTTCTATATAATCTAGTCGTTTCTGGCACTCGCCGGTCGCTGCCGCGGCACCGCTCGCTTCGCTCGCTAAGCTCGTGAGTAGGGGGTCACAGTTTCAACCTAACCTAACCTAACCATTTCTTTTTTAAATAATTAACCAAACCTAACTAGTTCGGTACCGGGTAGCCTACTAAAAATAATCTCTTATTTACTACTAGCGCAAGTCGTTTCTGCCATATAAATTTGTGCTTATAGAAAACATACCCGGGCCTATATCTTTTAATCAAAGAATTCGTAATAATAAGTCAATATGTAAAACGTTTTTATTCCAAACGTTGTTTTATGAGGTATAATGAAAAAAGAAATTGTTTGTCAAATAATACGTTTTAAAAAAAAGTTTATCGGATAATTATTTTCATAAGTGAATTATTTGGCAAACTTGTTGTTGCATAATGATGAAATGACCAATCATGTTTCTGCCAATCGTTGTTGTCAAGTAAAAATAAGGAAATTAGTTTTTGGTGAACTGACAGGACACCATCTTTGAGTCTGACCTAATAAGCTCGATTGCAATCGGTTTTATAGGGACTCCTACCTAAAATATGAGGTTTCATAAGCTATAGCGCTAAGTAAAAAAAACTAAAGTTTTAGATAAGTACATTCAGACGGGAACACATGAAAAATAACCTAAATGCTTTAATTGAACCGATATAAATTAGAATAAGTTAAATCATTAATATATTGAATTATCCTCAATCCATTTGTTGGGATATCAGCTGGTGTGATGGAATCTCTTACGCTGCTCACACTGGAATCACACCTATTGTGTTCACCGGCTGAAGGCTCCCTCAAACAGGC
Organism: Dryobotodes eremita; assembly: GCA_917490735.1. Lineage (NCBI taxonomy): Eukaryota > Metazoa > Arthropoda > Insecta > Lepidoptera > Noctuidae > Dryobotodes > Dryobotodes eremita. The sequence goes on from OU823261.1 coordinate 10,186,992, forward strand.
GTGACGCGACAGCATGACTCAAAGGCACCGCGTGTCGCGCGACGAACGGTGCCTTTCTGGCGCGCTGTCGCGTCGCGCCTGTTTGTGGGAGCCTGTAATCTTTAGCCCCGAGGGTGGAACCGAAATTCGACATGATTTATCACGGTTTAAAAGAAGAAATAGCACTGAAACGCCGGAAGGCAGATCACTTGCTTGACCAAACGCTCCCTGTTTACGGCAGGATAGAATATAATAATAATAATTCATTTATTTCAGACATAGTCCATACATTATAGAAAAATTAAATAAAAAAAACACAGTACATTAAAATAATCAACAACAAATTAAATTAAATAAACAATGTCCAGCAATACAATTAAATTAAATGCACATTGAAAGAAAATAAAGAAAGAAAGAAAATACGTTTATTTGGCACAGACTACAAAGCAAACAACACAACATATACCTACAACAAAACAACATCACAACATCACAACATTGAAACAATCAATAACAAAATTAGACATACGAGTACACAATATAATCACAAACAATAGCCACGCATAAAATATTTGAACTGAAGAAAATTTGAGCTTATTTTTCATATCTTTAATAATTATAATCGGCTCCAAAAGTTTTTTTCTACAATGACAATGGTTGAAAAAAAAAACTTGTAAAACGAAGAAATAGTAATTCCAAAAAAATATAGATAAAAGATAAAATTTTATATAGGTTGAATATGTTCAGATACGAAAGAGGAATGTTTCGAAAATTTATATAGCGAGTATGAAATATTGCATTATGTACATTCACAGAAAATAATTGTTAAACAAATTGACAGCCTACGTAATTTCATCGAGTTATAGCAATTGCCTTCGACTTTCAGTGAATGACAGGTGTGTTTTGTTTGTACGAACAATTTAAATTGAGTGTAATTTGGATTTGCTTAACAATTAATTTCCCTGTCTCCATATTAAAACCAAGAATACCTTTTGTATCGAGACAAACACAAATATCACATGCATACATTTTATGTATTTCTGATTTGTATATTGGGTGCCTTAGTAAATACATAAATAAACACTGAGAACCGGAAAAACTGTCTGTAGCCCATTCAAATAAGTACATATTTGTTCAGTGCGGGAATCGAACAGGCGCCGACGCCAATCGCCTATGGAGGCGTCGAGCATATTTTTTTGGAAATGCTTTTACTCTCTTGATAAATTTCGTAATGTGGTATACCTTACCATGTGTGTTGTTTATATATACGTGTGTATAAGTACCGTAGTAAATGTTTTTAGGTTCCGTACTCAAAGGGTGCCAACAGAAACCCTATTACTAAGGCTCCGCTGTCCGTCCGTCCATCCGTCCGTCCATCTGTCTGTCACAGGCTGTATCTTTTAAACCAAAATAGGTGTAGGTACTTGAAATTTTCACAGAGTGTGTACTACTATAGATAAATAGGTATAGCAAAAAATTATTAAAATAAAATTAAGTTAAAAATTCATGGAGGTCCCCATACAAGAAACCTGTTTTTATTTTTCAATATTTAGTGTTAAATATTGTACGGTAACAGGTAACCCTTCGTGAGCGAGTTCGATTCGGACTAGGTTGGTTTAAAAAAAAATTGTACAGTCGGTTGATCAGAATTACTACCTATTTGAGGTTTGAGATAACTTTTCATAAGAATTCTATTCTCATAAGAATAGTATTTCTCTGAATAATTAACTAGTTATTCGTTGTTCGTCGGTTTTTATTTGCCAACCGTACCTACCTACGTATGGTGGTATACCTAATTGTTAAAGTTTTAATTATCGAATTGAGAATTATTATGATTGAGAAATTCGGAGAATTAGGATATTGCTTTTGATAACACTGTCATGTTCAAAATTACAGCTAGGGTACCTTTTTGTATTGAATTTGATAGGGGGCACGCCCTAACGCGTTAAAAGATGGTCGCGTTTCTGGGGGTGACCGCCCTAAGCAAGAAGTTCGTAGTTTCGGACATTCGTTTACTTCGGGGGCCCGAACTAAGAATGAATGACAACACGACATGACAGTTGTCCCTAATTCGGATATCCGTCCAAAAAAATTAATTTGACACTTGTTTTGACGTATCAACTACTTTCGGATGGGCCCGTACGTTCATTGACGGACTTAGACAGTAGACGTCCTGTTTCGTTTTGACAAACTCTGATACACATTTAAGCAGTAGCTTGACTTGATTGTCATGTAAACGCTATTTAATAATATGTGAGCTCATTCTTCTCAATATGGACACTTTTTCGCGTGACTTAGTAAGGTGAGGGCTAATCTGTCGATTTAAATCTTTGGTTGATTATATTGCCTCAGTGGTCAAAGTCAAAGTCAAATCATTTATTTTAAGTAGGCACATAATAGGCACTTTTGAACTTCAAAATTTACAAGATAATAGAATTGATTCTAGTTGCCCCTTCCAAAAGGTAGTTTCATATGGAGAAGTATGGGCAAGAAACTCCACCGCTAGTTACACTTTTAATTAGTATACATCTATGTACATTTATAGTTGCCAGATGATCAATAACCAGAATGGATTGGTGATAGCAAGTTATCATTAAAGGGTGTTGCTGTTGATCTTCTACTAACCATATTCTCCAGCAAGGTAATTGCGTAATACACTCACAATGGCAATGACTTTCATTATGATACTTGAACAGCATTAATTGCAACAACAACAACAACGTAAATGCGTTGTGGAGCTGTTGAATTATTCAAAACTATGAATCAATGTATTAGGAATTTCCTTCAAATTCCTTCGGATTGTTATTGAAAGTGTCACGGAATTGGGGTGCTTCTCGCCTATTACGTGTTATTCCATGTTATTCGTGATTCCTGTTTTCGATATTTCTTTGCGAGAATCCTTTGGAACATACGTAAGAAAGCATTCAACAATAATTCATACTTTCTGCATTCACAACTTTTTCATTCCTTTGTTTTTTTGTGTCGGAAATCATCAAATGACCTCTCCCGCTCTGGGCGCAGCGGAAGGGCGTGTCAGACTCTTACTGACTAAAACCCAACCGTGTTCCTTCAGTTGCCTGTGTGCCAGGCCCACGGTAACTCTTTCGAACAATCCGCGACCCCGGCAGGCATCGGCCCTATCGGATCCCGTCAATGGTGCTGACATCTCTTTGAGGCGCGCGTGGAACACGACGCGCCGTCGACCCGGGCCTGGTCCTTACCGGATGGCGAGCTGCCCAACTTTTTCATTCCTGGATTGAATAATTTATAAAGATGATTATTATTTAAGATAATCCGTAAGCAATATGATGTGGGTACATTCTAGCAGAGTCAAGCATAACAAAAACAAGATGCAAAATCATTTTCTATTTTAGAAAATCACCCAAGAGTACACAAACTCGATCACACCCTCTGAACGGCTGCAGCCTTATAATACAACAGCTTTTCAGCCACTTTCTTACAGCTTGTGTCACCTATACAAAATGTGACATTCAATACACGCCTCTCCTATTGTTAAACGTACCCCTTTTATACCTCTTTCGCTTCAAAAAACCTTATCTTGGGACGTACACAATCGAGATTCAGCATTATGTTCTAACCACGAGAGTTCAAAATCCTTGGGAAGAAAAATGTTATTGTAAGACTGGAGAAAACGTTTAACAGTATCTATCACTGAAAAAAAAAAACGCCACGTGTGAAAATGCAAACAGTGTATTGGGAATAGTCCTGTTTTTTACCAAAGAAGGGTATTAGATGTTGTGAATCGATACCCTTTTTTATGAAAATGTCTTTACTTATAAATTCGTTTCAGCGTTTTTTGTTGGCGTCCTTTAGATATTTGAATATCAGTAGGTGAGGTTGTTCTTTCTAAATGGTATACAATATAAATAAACCATTTTGTGTATTTTAATGACGACTAAGTGTAGAAGACCGGATTAGGTGTTTGCCTGGCGTATTCTTCGTGTTGGAGGAATTTGTGTGCTCAGCTTCGTAGTTTATTCGAGAGAGAGAGCCATAGATAATATATAGTTTTTTTTATAAAAGAATGGCACAGATAAGAAAACTATCTTAAAAGGTAATAGACAATTCAATGTTTCCAACACTAAGTATAGAATAAAATCTTTAGATGAAAGCTATTTATAATATATTTTATCTTGCGGACAGGACACTCTTTTTTGATATGGTAAAAATATTACGTAAATGTACTACTATTAATAATGTTACTAGTATTAATAATGTTGGGTGTCCCCGCGAACCTTCAGGATTTATCGGAAATCTCCAAAATGCCACGCGTGGGTGCTTTATTTTATTTATACCTTATTTAATTTTAATGAATGTTACGCAGCCATTACTTTCGTACACAAAATTACACACGCCATTTATAAAACCACTAAGACCAACATATAAACGAAGAAAAAATTATACTTTTCATTATACCTATCTTCAAAGTACTTAAAGACATACAAAGGAAAATTAATTACTGTTGTAAGATCATCTTATGCTGTAACCATAATAATGTGGAATAATAATTAAAGGAATATTTTAACTTTCAAGGATACTCTCATTAAGTGAAGAAATTTTCTTTTGGCTGAAATAGGTACCTACCGAAATACAGCCTGTTCAACACATACTTTTCAATCTATCACCATGATGAGAAATAATTTGAATATTTTCGTAGACTCGTATTGTTTACTAAATTGACTACCAACTTAAATTGTCCGTATATTCAAAACACAACTATCATTTTGAAAAGGTTGTATGAAATGACTATAAAACGGAAAATGTATGTAGTTTGTCAATTTTGTAAACAATTAATTTCCCAGAATAGATAGTTTATAAAATAATTGATAATCAAAAATCTTAGTTTCTACCCCAGTAAAAACACTGTTTTCAGACATAAACAAGCTTGAAAATAGCCTTCGTCCGTAAGCTGTTTACAAGCAATTTCAATGTAATCTATTGCTTCATAAAAGATTGGACGTGTCTCGGAAGACTTAGGGGGTAGTGAGCTCTTAGTTCTGGGTGAGTAATGCATACATAACATGCAATTTATTATACAGTTAAGTTACCAGCTTGATTCTCGTGTCTTGTAAGTGTGATTGTAACAACAATAATTAAAAAGTTTTCGTTACACAATGTGGAGACACTGACACTGCTAATGCATTGGAGGATTTTGAAAGTACCAAATTAACACTAACACCGAAAAAAAACACGTGTGGCACTCGGGGACTGCCGCGGTAAAGCTATTGCATAGCATTTTTTATCAACTTATGCAATTATAATTATTTATTTATTTTTTATTTATGCAGTGTTTTTTTTCTTTGATATTAATTCAAGTACAGTCGTACCATATACATACACGTTAAGCGAACGCTCAGCCGAGCTACATGGTAGGCGGAGTGGGGGGTGTTAGGTTTTATTTTCGTTACGGAATTTCTTGATTCGGTCGCCGCGCTCGAAGCCCGCGATAAAAGCTATGCAAAAGCTTAAAAAAAAAAAAATGTTTTTGTCTTTTTATTACGGACGCTTTAAACGTTTTGCATAGTTCACGTGCATAATTTCAACATGAATAATGTAACCAATATTTTGTAACCATATTTTGATTTAAAAGAGTGTCCATGGAGTTTCTTGCCCGTTCTTCTCCATAGATACCTACTACGCTTTGGAATGGGCCACTTTTTTTTTTTTTTTTTTCGGTGGGAAATCATCAAATGACCTCTCCCGCTCTGGGCGGAGCGGAAGGGCGTGTCAGACTCTTACTGACTAAAACCCACCCGTGTTCCTTCAGTTGCCTGTGCGCCAGGGCCACGGTAACTCTTTCGAACAATCCGCAGCCCCGGCAGGCATCGGTCCTATCGGACCCCGTCAATGGTGCTGACATCTCTTTGAGGCGCGCGTGGAACACGACGCGCCGTCGACCCGGGCCTGGGGGTCTACTCTCTAACTCCGTCAACGACGAGACGGGCCCGTCCGAAGGTAGTCCGATACGATGCAGTAAACCCTACTCCCTATTGATTTCGGACTATTAGGTTTCTAACGGAATCATAGACACTATTCGTGAACGAATGGCGCATGAAGATAGAGTTGCGCTATTTTACCGGTCGATTACCGGTTTACTTACTTTGTGGTTTTCAAGCTTAATATACAAAAAATAACATTGTTATCGTTATAAAATTACCACATTTTTAACAATAAACTGTTTATTATGTTTCTAAATATAGAACTGAACTATTTTAGCCATTTTTGTGCGGATTGTAGCTTTACCCTGTTAATACCTTTGCCTTTTTTCTTTTTGACGGCAATTTTCAAATGAAATGTCATGTCAGTGTTTATTATTATTTACAACCACACTAAATAATTGCATCAATTCGCAATTTATTAACACGACGCGGGATGTTTTTGTTATTAAATATTAATAAATGTTGTAAAATGGCCCCAATCGCTCCAGCAGCAACTCACGCGCAAATAGAGGCCCTCCTTAATTTCATGAGTGAGAATAATGAGTTGGCACGCGGACTATTGAGTGGTGCCGACGAAAGAATTCGTTCAAAAGGCTGTGGGAAAACCTGTGCAACTCCCTTAATTCAATGGGAAGTTGCACAAAGTCTGTGGAGCAGTGGCAAAGGGTGAGTATAATACATTACTCGTCAATATTAATTTGATTTTTAAGTCTTATCATCAGTAAAGTGCATACAATGATAATCAGTCATCCTCCAAATGATTATCTGTAGGAGTATACTGGCTTGTATATCGTTTTTTATATAATTAAAATTAACCAACTTTTAGGTGCGGGCTGATAAAAAACATTTAGCCAATAAAGCTGCTGAAGCTGCCAGACGTTCAGCATGTGCTACAGGTGAAGTCCCATCGGTAGCAACAACCCTCTCCCAAGTGGAATTGAGGATACTATTAATTATGGGAGAGGGTTTTGGACAGCCACAAGCCAAGGCAAGAGTGCCAGCTTTTTCCATCGGTAAGTAATAATTAAATTTATAATTTATGATAGTATGTTTGAATGGTAAAAACAATAGCATTAATGCTTTTATAATGCTGTTGCATGGAGTCTTTGCCATGACTTTAAAAAAATTCAATAACAATAAATAACAAACACATAATTATATAGGTATTTGTTGTACCCGTCAATGATATTTTGGTTTTTGCTGTAGGTCCACCTGTAAGACAAGACCCAGCAGCCATCACACCCACCCAAATATCTGCTGCTACACCTGCCAACCCACTTTCCCAAGAGCAACCCTCAATATTCACTGATGCACTGGAGTGGGAGCTGCCAATGCAAAATTAGTGAAGTAAGTATTATTGTTTAGTAGAAAAGAGATTATGTGAGTCATGTTTCAGAAAATTACTTAAAACTGACTGAGATTTATTTTAATTTGTTTACAGCATTAAATTCTCGTCGTGCACATCCACGAGTTCGGCAACACCTCACTGCCGACTCAGCAAGAAGTCGAAGTATTGAGGTGGAAGAACAAAGACTACTAATTGAATCCGGGAGAAATGTGGTGCCTGATGAAATAAGGGTTGTCATTGTGGAACTTTGCAACTTAGTACATAACTAGAAACATTTAAATTGCTAGCTATACATATAACTCTTGAAAGTCACAGGGAGAGGCCTTTGCCCAGCAGTTGGATGATGCAGGCAGTAACATATTTTTTTTTTCTCCGTTGCTCTATAATTGCAACATTGTTCACACTGTTGCAAAATTTATTTCCCGAGCTCCTCATCTCTTTTGTTGTTTGGAGTCTGGTCTTCCGACTCAATAATTCACTGAATGAAAGCTTGTCTGTTACCAGCAATTATTTAAGATTAAATTATACAAGTAATAGAAAATGGTATTTGTTGATTGGTTAAAAAAAATCTTTTGATTGTATAATGTTGATTCTTAATTTGAGATTAGTCTAGAATAAACAATATCTATGTATTGTTGATTGTTAATTTCATTCAGATATTAGGTATTTGAGACTGAAATAGACAAGTAAGAGAAACTAAGTACCTAGTAATAAATTAAGACTTCAATAGATACATAAAAGAAAATCTGTGTTATCATTGTTATAGTGTATTGTTGATTGTTAATTTTATTCAGATATTAGGTATTTGATATTGAAGTAGACTAGTAAGAGAAACAAAGTTCCTAGGAATAATTTAAGACTTCATAGATAAATAAAAGAAAATCTGTTTTGATTGTTACATTGTGTTGTTGAATGTATTTTTTTTTTTAAATTGATTGGTGCTAAATAAAAAGAAAACATTTTATTTATAAAAACAATACTTTTATTGTGAAATCTTTTTCTTATGTCAGAATCGTCTCGCTCCAGTCCCAACACCCATTATGTCCTGAAAACAAAATAAACAGTTTGTAAAATAAATACTCAAATCAATATTATAAATACAAACATCCTATGTATTTATGTATTTATTGACATATTTTATTAGTAGAGTAGTTTTCTTGTGAGACTGCATAAGTACCTATTTCTGTCCAGCAATTCCGGTAATCTGTCTCTCGCTCTTTGCCCTTGCTGAAGAGCTTGATGAGCGGGCATAGACTCATATCGCTATCCTCCCTGTCTACTGCACTCTAATTGTAGGTCTTCCTCAGAGAGTCAGAGAGGGAAGTTGCTTCTAAACCTGCCCGATTACACATATTGCGTAAGACAGCAAGCAATGACAATTTTACCTGCAAAAATAATATTTGCTCTGAAATTTATGAAAAAAATACTGTTCACCTGTTCAATGCATTATAAGGAAAAATATAGAATTGTGACAAATACCTGCTGTGATGGGTTTATAAAGCAGCTCTCTAGCTGCTAAGAGGCATCTCCATCAGTCTTTTAAAATTCCAAATGTAAGTCTGCTAAGGCCCACTGCACCTTGGTACCTCCCCCGAGCATAAAAGTTGAGTGCAGCAAGGATCTAAAAGTAAACAAAATCACCAGTAAATACAACTCAATTAATTGCAGAATCTTCAATAAATAAGTATAACCTTAGCTTTAGTCCTTCATTCTTATATCAAACAATTACCTTCATTATTGGATCCACACCATTTCTTCGTATTTGTTGAGGCAAAAGAGGTACTATATGCTCACACAAGTCTTCAAATAATTCCAGCCTTTAGTTCTTTAAGAACTTAACGTTGGGAATACTCGCCAACCGAAAGTTTTGGCGCAAATATAATCAGCATCGCCTCCGCTCGTCGTGTAGAGCTTCATCGAGCATTCAAAAATGCAGCCATAGGTTCAAGTTTTTGGCAAATTTTAACTTTCGTAGGCAGCACGATAACTATTTTGATGTCGTATCAAATGACATAATGATCCGTCTATACAAGTGTCAAATTCAACTTTTCGGACGGGCAAAAACACATCGGGAGTAGGGTCAACAGTCAAATCGTGGTGTCATTCGTTCTTAGTTCGGGTTCGGGACTAATCGTAAGTCCGTAGGTGATACGGAGTAGGAAACGCCCGTAACGAAGGCCGAAGCTACGGACTTCGTGCTTAGAGAGTAGGCCCCCTGGTCCTTACCGGACGGCGAGCTGCCCATTGCTCGCCGTCCGCAAGCCCGCGCCTACGGTGGCCTGGAATGGGCCACTAGCTTCATCTTTTTGACTGACCGACCCCTTGACAATTGAAAAGTGCCTGTTATTGTTTTATTTGAAATAAATGCTTTGAGTTTGAGTCAAAAACGCACGCCAGTCATAAAATAAAAAAACATAAACGTCGATGTTTATTAAGCTCAATTAGTTTCAATAATTAATTTCTGACTGACCGACCCCTTTACAATTCAAAAGTGCCTCTAATTAGTTTATTTGAAATAAATGCTTTGAGTTTGATTTTGATGTTCCGTACATTTTGACCGTGTAAGTATTATTGCACTTTTGTATGAAACAGTAGATTTGTTTTAAATAGCCGACTAAAAACTTCCACGCTGGGGGGTCTAGAATCATGTGCTGTATTCATAGTAACGGTATGGGTGTCGTTGTTCCTTACACCCGCTTAGAGCGGTTTATGAAGATTCTAGGGATGTCTGTATCCCACAGTTAATAATCAAATCTTTTATCACATTTAACTCTTTACTTACATTTTCTCCGTTTCTGATAATGTGAGTTACGCCGATTGCATATAAATTTGAATAAGTGCAGGTGGATGAGTTTCGTTAAAAGAAAACATGTTATGTACACATATAATTTGTGTATAAGTACATCTGCAGTAGCTGGGCACCCTTAATCAAATAGTTAACTACGTTAATCGCTAATCCGTTACTAAAAAAGTTAACTTCGTTAAACGTTAAAGCGTTATATTTCTGAAGATGTAACGGAAGTTCATGTTAATCGTTACCTCGTGATATAAATTGCATTTTATATGCCGTTGTGTTAGTGATTTACTTATTAAAAAATGTTTGTATGGACTATGGAAGTTTAGGTGTGACAAGAAAAAATAATAAAAGAAGAGTGTACCATTAGATTTTGTAATAACATTTATTTAGAGATTGTCAGAACTTGTTTTTGCAGCACAGCGCGGTCCTCGCGGTGTCCTTTTGGCAAATAGTAGGTACCTACTTAATTAACGATTAATGGACTTATGGAAAGTTAATGGAAGTTAATGAGTCCGTTATTTTTTTTAAGTTAACTTAAAAGTAAATCCGTTACTGAAAATATTAACTTTGTTAATTAACGATTAACGGATTAACGGTCCTGTGCCCAGCTTAGTAAGTATATTATAATATTTACCTTTCCTAAATTCTTTTGTAAACCAATGTTGAACGTATATGCTGTTGGTTTCTATAATAAATAAATATATACATATATAGTCCTCCAGACCGTATTTCGGCCATGGCGGCTGATCTCAACGGAAAAAAAACCCAATAAATTGTTACCAAAATCCATGTCTTAAACACCGAATGGAAACTTTAAGCAGGCCGTTCTAGACTCAACATATTATGATAATATACCGTCATGGTCTGCTCCATGTAATTGAAAATGTAATCTCGTACAATACCTGTGATCTTTCTGACTGACCGACCCCTTGACAATTGAAAAGTGCCTGTAATTAGTTTATCCTACTAATATTATAAATATGAAAGTGTGGATGTTTGGATGTTTGTTACTCAATCACGCTAAAACAGCTGAACGGATTTGGATAAAATTTGGCACATGGGTAGACTATGACCTGGATTAGGACATAGGATACTTTTTATCCCGATATTCCCACGGGATCGAGATTTCTGCGGGTGAAACCGCGGGGCGCAGCTAGTTTGAAATAAATGCTTTGAATTTGAGTCAAACACGCGCGCCAGTCATAAAAAAAAAACAAAACATAAACGTCGATGTTGTATGAATAGTAAATTACGCACTAGTTCAGCAGCTCGGCGGTGTCACTAGGTGATTATTAGAGAGAAGGCACAGCGACAATGATACAAATGTGTTTAGAGGTCCCCTCATCCTGCACCATTTATCTTCCGTCGAGAATTTTCTCTGTTAATATTTCAGCAGAATCAAATTACGAAACTCGTAACATTACGGGAACATATTGGGAGACGGATGGGGGCCTGGCTATGTGAAATACGCAAGGAAACGTCTTATGGACGACATGGGACGTTTCCTAAGAGTTATTTGCTTCCTTATGTCCGAAATATAGGCCGTTCCCGCTATAATTTGAGGCAGTTTAAAGGGTTGACGGTTTATAGTTTGCGTGAAACGTTTGTTGTACTTTTTAAAGGAATGTTTTAGATGTTTTTATTTAGTAAGACCTAAGTAATATCTATTTCTACACATACATAAATTATAAATTGAAGTCGTTTTGCAATTGTGTCTCTGTGACCGCTTTGTTTTTCTAAACGACGCAACTGATTTTAATGAGATTTTTTTCCGAAAGTTTTATATGTAAAAGAAAGAAAAGAAAAGAAAGAAAAATATTTTATTTGGGATACGCACAGGAAAAACAAAAAGTAAAAATAAAAAGGAGCATTTAATACTAACAAAATAAAAATAAATCAACTCAGCCTATCGCAGTCCACTGCTGGACATAGGCCTCTCCCATGCTGCGCCACAACACCCTGTCCTCCACATTCCGCAAAAATAAATAATAATAATTAGTTAATTAAATTAATTAAATATTGTATAATCATTAATATTAATTTAAATTTAAATTTTTATTTATATTATTATTAATTTTTATTTTTATTTTTATTTAAATTAAACATACATATAATAAAGAAATTCCGATATTTCATCATGTCGTAAAAATCGTGCCCACCCATTTAAACACTATATTTATAGGGTCCAATTAATTGTTTAACTACAAAGAAAATAAACTCCTAATGACCTCTTCAAAAGAAATTCATCAACCTAAAAAAAAACGCTCCATTTTCTTTTAACTCAAAGAAATGAATACCAAGTAATCTGTTATTGTAGATAAACAAAATGGAGGAGCACTTTTCCGCAGTCTATAATTTATTTTACTGCTATCTCAAGATTTAGAGATATTTCAGGGCCATTAAATCTGAATAAGTTATTCAAAATAAGCAACGCAAAGGATTAAGACTGGCTTCGGGAATTAGGTCAGTTTTTGTTACTAGATATAAAGCGAGGAATGCCATAAGGCGTCACAATAAATCTTTGTGCTGTTTCATAACTCAATTTCTTTAGTATAACTACTAAAACGAATTTAGGCATCAGCCTCACCGCCGATGGGGAAGCGAGTAGATACCGACTATTTTCTCGCTCAAGAAACGTACAATAGTTGTATTTCACGTATCAGTAAAAGAGATACATAATATAGATTTTAATATTAATATTGTTATAAATTTTTAATAAAATTGTGCTTTCATCCAGATTTTATTCTAATTTTATTTTTTGATTTAATGACATTATTTAACTTGTAATTTAATTTTCTAATTCTATTTTTAGTGCTTAAATTAAATGTTCAACTTAATTTTAAGTAATATAAGCTTATCACCTTTCACTACATAAAAATTGCTTAAGTGTAACCTAAATGGAAGAAGTCCCTGGCTCTTGAAATACTGGTACTCTACCAAGCTCTGGAGCCAGGGTGTCACATTTTTCGATAATCTGTTTTTAAGGCAATAAAGAAATTTATTTATTATTTATATAATTACAGTTGATAGCTGACAGTTTACACTGCCGGCGAGAACTCTCTCTCCAATAGTATGTCGGAGCAACAAGAGCTATCAAAGAAAAAACTCGCTCACTGACGATGACGCTAGCTTGGCGGGCAAAACACTTGCTGCTCGTTGCTCGTCAACTCGTTTCTTGTTGCTCGCTCTATTCGCTTTTCGCTATTCGTCGGTAGTGGGACGGGTGCTTTACAGACGGCCTTATTTAGGAGTTCCGCTCTAAAGTTCCTCAGTTTCCTTCGAGTTTATATTTTATTTTCGTAAATTTTGATTTCATCTCTAGAATTTCTAGCAATCTTGTTATTTGGTAAGACATTGCTCTTCAATATTTAAACAGCCAATGGCGAGTTTTAATTTTAATGTAGTGTATTGTTTATTTACCCCACTTTTTCTGATGATTTTTTACTAAGATTATTGTGATCCTCAGTCATTCATGCACCAATTAGTCACCATTGACGAAGCCAGGGCTTCGTATGAGGTAACATCGTGACCTAAAACTTACGTACGTAACGTACGTTACATATATTAAGAGCTATAATATAATTGGACTTTTTTACACTAGCTTATCCCACGGGGACGTACTACCGGGATTTAAAAGCATCAAAGTCAAAGTCAAATCATTTATTTCAAAGAGGCACATAAAAGGCACTTTTGAACGTCAAAATTTACAAAAAAATAGAATTGATTCTAGTTGCCCTTCTAAAAGGTAGTTTCGTATGGAGAAGAATGGGCAAGAAACTCCACCGTCCGTCCTACCCCAGGTTATGGCGTGAAAAGTTAACAAACAGGCTGATCAGATAGACAGAAAGAGTTACTTTTTAGGGTTCCGTACCAAAAGGGTGCCAACGGAACCCTATTACTAAGGCTGTATCTCATTAACCTTAATAGGAGACAGTTGAAATTTTCACAGAGTGTGTATTTCTATTGCAGCTGTAACAACAAATAATAAAAATAAACCATAAAGGCACCGCGTGTTGCGCGACGAGCGGTGCCTTTGCGTAGCGCTGTCGCGTCGCGCCTGTCTGTGGGAGCCTTAAAGGAAACGCGTTGAAAAAAACATGAAATGTTAAATATTTTACGGTGGTACGGAACCCTCTGTGTGCGAGTCCGAATCGCACTTGGCAGTTGGCAAACACTAAAGTTTTAACAAGAATTTAATTCAAAACGTGTTATAAACTTTATTTTGTTCGAAGAATTCAATTTAGTGATGTACCTACACGTGAAAACGTATGTTTGTAATTACAAGTTACTGTAGAACCTCTTATTCAACACAATGGCATTGTTCATGTCTAGACATGCGCGGGGCGATGGTATCAACAATTCAACACAAACTTTTTGGTATTGTTACCAAATATTCACAAATCAAGTTTAATGTTGTTAAATACTTAAATGAAAAAGATCCCACGGCTAGAATGTTAATTGTTACTAATTATTTTAATTCTGTATGTTTAAAATACGTGGTTTCAATTAATGCTATAAATAACCTAATCGCTACACTATATTTTCGGCATCAGACTCGTAATAATATTTTTTTTTTTCAAAAATATTCAATGTGGAGTTTTGACTTAGTTACTGTTTTATTATTTGTATAGATTACGTGGAAGTTTAAATAACTAGAAATACTTGGCAGCAATATTAATTAAAATGTAAATAAATATCTATTGTATAACGTGTTTTTAATTAAATTATACTTATACCCCTTTGACAACGGTTCAAAATATTATTAATATATAAATGTTGATCGTCGTTTCTTTACTGCTAGAAGTATTTGCTGCTTATCCTCTGGACCAATCCAATCCAATGTATACTCGTACCTACCTACCTACCTACTTGCTTAACTAATTTAATCAATCTAAGCTTTAGGATTTTTTGTTTTAGTATTGGAAGCCAGAAGCTCGTAAAAGTTAAGGTCCTATTAAAGGCCAAACGCCTCATTGATCTAGTAATAGTCGCATGGTTTTCCGGTACAGCTTCTGAGGTTAAGTCCTCACGTCCGGTTAAAGGTAATTGGGTTTCTATATTGGAGGAAGCCCCAGTTACACTTCGAATTAGAACGGTATTCGATAAGCAAGAATAGTCTGCAGTACAAGCATAGACTTTTAGAATATAGGTAGACAGAAAACTGTTGGATTTTTCACAAAAAAAATGCCACTAGTATGTACTTCAATTGACAGTATCCGAACAGTAAGGAAAGCGCAAACATGGCTGAATTCATCGTAGAACAGATGTGAAGTTTGTGTAACTTCAAAACCACCGCAGTTGTAGCTATAGAACTCTTTATGGAAAAGTTCGTTTAGGAAAGCACTACTATCATACTTCTTCCTGTCAACAATACCGATGTTTTTCGGTTTTAATCGTATCATCGTAGCTATGAGATACTCTTGACTGTGCGACGCCATATTCTTGTATCATTGCATCATAGAAGCGCAGCTGCTCGTAACCGCGCGTAACTTCTCGTAACCGCGCGTAGCTGCTCGTAGCCACACGTAGCTGCTCGTAACCGAGCGTAACTGCTCATAGCCGCACGTAACTACTCGTAGGTGTACGTAGCTGCTCGTAGCCGCACGTAGCTGCTCGTAGCCGCGTGTAGCCACACGCACAGTTGGACTAACCGAATCGTAGTAGCGCAAAGCTTCTAGCAAATTTCATGCTCGTATCTATATTATACAAAACTATGATAACTTCTTGCCTAATGACATTAAAGAGATTCAGTCCTTTACTCTATACAAAAAAACCTTAAAGCACCACATCTTGAAAGATTTCTCTCGATTTTAAATCAATTACCTATTTGTAAAGTCAGTGTTACTTCTTCTACAAAATTAAATTGTTATTTATTTAAAATACACAAAATACATTTAGGTACTAATCGATTTTACCATTTTGAAACATAAAGAAATTAAAAATATTGACAGTTTACCTAACAATGTGTAATTGCCATTGAATGCCATCGAGAAACGATATGTAATAGTACGAGTACCCTCACTTTTTCTTGTTACCCACACAAACATGATTTATTTTTTGCATCGATTACTTAATAGATTTACGAGTACCTGCTGTTCTTCATAAGTTCGTCTATATTTAGTATTAAGATTAACTTGTATTTCATATGATAAGTGAATTGTATTCTTTTTGAGAAATAAATGTCTTAAACCGTATATAGTTACTTGTCCTGCAGTCATCATGTCCTAAACAGGAATTACCCAACAACTCACGTATTTCATCTACTCAAAACGTATTTAATTTAATCTTATTTTTAAAAGCTACGTAAACTTACCTCATGCTTAAGTATAAATTAGATAAGCTAAGTACTTTAAACGTTTTCTGTTTAAAGCTGGTATATTTTATTAAAGACTTGGCAAAAGGAAAATTAACTCCTTTGAAGCATTAAAAAACTGCTGTATCGTTGTGCTTGGAAACCAGTTAAATCGTATAAAAAAAACTACCGTTGACTACTGGCGAGAAAATAGTGAAATGGGTTCTATGAACTACTAAGCTGTTATAATACTACCTGAGTGGAATTAAAATGCTTCGATAAGAAATACAAAAGATTTAAGAATGGACAACTTCTAGTTGTTCGTTTTTTAGGGTCCGTACCCAAAGGGTAAAACGGGACCCTATTACTAAGACTTCGCTGTCCGTCCGTCTGTCTGTCCGTCTGTCACCAGGCTGTATCTCTTGAACCGTGGTACTTAGATAGTTGACATTTTCACAGACGATGTATTTCTGTTGCCGCTATAACAACAAATACTAAAAACATAAAATAAATATTTAAGGGGGCTCCCACACAACAGACATGATTTTTTTGCCGTTTTTATAGATAAAGGTACGGAACCCTTCGTGCGCGAGTCCGACTCGCAGTTGGCTGGTTTTTCTTTTTTTTATGACAAGGTCACTATAGCACTTTGTCATGATTTGTTATCGTCGAATGACTGCTGCTTCTAGCTGTTTCAATTGTGTCGTGACTAAGGGCGAATTTCACCAATTAAACTGAATGTGATCAACACAATCATCTAAAGAGCTTTAAGTGTCATCATCGTTGTGGAATATTGACACTGACAGCTCTTAAATAGGGTTTAGATGTGTTGATCACATGGAATTGGTATTCCTTTATAAGCAGTTTCATTGGTGAAATTCGCCCCAGGAATTATAATAAATAATAAGTACCTATTTAAAAACTGTATTTTAACTAGCAACAGCAAATGACAGACGTATAATACTTACTAACATTGTTATCGTCCTATAGAAGAAAGAAAGAAAATACGTTTATTTGCGGTAAACATGACGCAAAGAAAAAACACACAAACACAAAAAAGAACGAGTTGGGGGAACACTGCACTCACCCTCCGAACGAAACCCCCCAAATGTGATTTCACAGGATCACACAACCATTTGAACTTACTAAGAGCAATATTACCACCTGATTCAGCTGCAATAAAACCACATTGGCACCTCTTAAAGACGTAATTACCCATTCACACGTAACGGAGACCTGATATCACGTACAAAACTAATCACTTACCTACTGAATACCAGATGAGTAATTAAATTTAATACATACTAATATTGTAAATACGAAAGTGTCTCTCTGTCTGTCACGTTGTCACTGCAAAAACGAGAACAGATTTTGATGTAATTTAGTACAGAGATAGCTTAAACCATGTAGGAGGACTGAACATACTTTTCTTTGAAATCATCCCCTAATTATGTGTGAAATGTGGGCTGAAGTTTGTATTACGGTCGGTTTAGACCAAAAGAGCGAATGCACGTTCTAAACCCATTCTACCAAATTCTCCTTGTGTAAACCGAGATAGAGAATTCTGTTGTTCGATCCATACTAATATGTCAAATATATCATGAAAATAACTCTCTTGCTCTGCTTGTTTTGTCTAAACCCACCTTGAGAATATCTGGAACTCTCACGATCTAAGTCACGTGCAAAAGCTAGTCACCCATATTTTTTCTTACACCAATAATAATTACGGCTAATGCTGCATGGACATTTCTGGACCCTTTTTAAGCCCCCTCATTATCCCGAAAGCAATCTTTATTTTGTTCCATTTCCATCGATTGGTATGTTAAGATTAGAATTTGGGTCTACACAGGACTATAAACCTTAGTAATGGTCTTTTTAAGCCCCAGAAAGTGTAATCAAGAAGGCAATTGATGAAAATTAATGGCGTTTGAAAAGTTTGCT
Organism: Dryobotodes eremita; assembly: GCA_917490735.1. Classification (NCBI taxonomy): domain Eukaryota; kingdom Metazoa; phylum Arthropoda; class Insecta; order Lepidoptera; family Noctuidae; genus Dryobotodes; species Dryobotodes eremita. The sequence continues at coordinate 10,205,309 of OU823261.1, forward strand.
TTTTAGGGTTCTGTACCCAACCGGTGCCAACGGGACCCTATTACTAAGGCTCCGCTGTCCATCCGTACGTCACAGGCTGTATTTTTTTAACCGTAATAGGTAGACACTTAAAATTTTCACAGAGTATGTGCTATGACCGCTATAATTACTAATAATAAAGTTTAAAATTTAATCGTTGAACTCTTTTGATTTGAAACTTTATTCACAAGACACTTGTTTAAAAAATAAATAGTTTTAAATATTGTACGGAACGGTTTCGTACCCCACGGAACCCTTTGTGTGCGAGCCCAACTCGCGCTTGGCCGCTTTTTTGCTACTTTTTAGGAATTGAGTTCTTACATTTTATAAAACTTATTCATTGATTTTTTTATAACGTATCGTACCGTAGGCCTTAGCATTAAGTTTATATTAGCACGTATGCGATATACCCCGTAATATTTTGTTGAACTAGAGTCCCGATTTTTCGACACTGTTGCAAGCGCCATTTTCCCGGAGTGTCGCAATATCCCAGAGTTCATTTTAACAAAATATGTGTGACAGTATATGTACTCATACAAGAGTAGGGAAGTTTGAAAGAGTGTACTTATACGTTAACTTTAGCTATAAGCGAAAAGTTCTATCTCTTTAATTAAAACAGTTGAATGTTTTGAACGATAAACCAATAGAGTAGTCATTAACAATTTTGAAGGCCGGCTCAGAGAAAATGAATAATTGAATTATTTACGCTAGACAACAAAGCGGACGCAAGAAAGATATTGGATACTTTATTCTGACTAATTCTTACTTAGTAACAAATTATTCAGCTCAAATTTTTTTCCTATCCTAACCTGGGTTTGAAGAGGCAGCTCCGTTGTTATTGGAAACAAAACCGATTTACACTACATCATTTTTATACCGGCTTTTCAATATCGGGACCCTATCAAGATCAGGTGCCCTAATATTGTTTAGGGCTAGAAATAAATTTCGTATCGGGTCGTTTCGAGACAATATGTAAACTACGATACCGCACGTCTCTTTTACGGCTTCGCTATATAATAAATAACCTGCTTTATCTTTTTCGAACTCACACGAAAATAGTAGCTATCGTGCTAACTTATTTATGTGATATTGTTATGTTTATTTATTTAATATTTATTTATTTATTCAGTAGTACACATACATTTTATATATTTAAGTTGGTGCCATCATAAACTCATTAGAGTTTTACCGTACACCAAAGTCATCGACTACATAATTTAGAGCATTAAAACCACTTAACCGATAGAATCCCGGTGGCCCTCTGTAGGGCCGGGGTGGCGCCACCGGTATGTCGTGGAACAAGACAGTTCGTCAGCCCAAAAAAAAAATCCCTTACATTGAAATGCTCAAAAGACGATATTAGCCCTTATTTAGAAGCAATAATGATGATTATTTAACCGCACGACCGCGCGACCCTCTAGAGGGCCAGCGGGGCTCGACGGTGGCGGCACCCCGGCCCTACAGACGGCCACCGGGATTCTATCGGTTAAGTAGGTACTCAGTAAAAAAGAAACAACAAATAACGTTATAACGGGTATTAAAGCAAAATATTATCTAAGACCAACGAGCGAACATCGGTGACCAATCTGACCGTCTCTCCTTACAACAAAAGGAGTGGAGGAATGTTTTCGAATTAATACAGGTTGTTCCTAAAAGTAGGTATATATTTTTAGTAAAAAAAAAAGAAGTGTGTTGAGGAAATGTATATTTAGTTCAAAGAGATATCAATCTATGAATTTATAAAGGTAACTTCAGCAAAGCATTTTCCAAGGTAATATCTTGTGACCCAATTAAATGCTTTTCCTCTAGTAAAGGGAAAACGTTTGTCCTTGTTAATATTTATTGTGTTAAAGAAATATGTTTTCTATTTATTCTTCGTTCTACTTATTGTGCTACCATTTGCATTTACTTGTTACAATAATATATTGATCAACTGTGTAAATATTCCTACAAAGTAAGTTTTCTGTAAAGGGTCTGAATTACTTAAAGTGAACATAAAAGAATTGTATTTCAGGTATTTTATTTATGTCATCTAATCTTCAACCTCATATTTCACACATTCGCTAAATATGTACGAGGTATATCGATGTGTTAACGGTGCACTTATCAATGAATTTGTCGCGAATACTCTAAATATAAACATAACAGATAGCAATATCTGTTTATTCTTACAAAATTATTTGCCCTTCTCACGGCCATGTATAATAAGCAATGAGTACAGTTCTCAGTTCAGTTGTAGGTCATAGGCTCGAAGCCAGACAAGCACTTTACTTGGTATACATTATTTAATCACCACTGCTCTCAAATTGGTGAACGAAAACATCGTGAGGAAACCGGCATGTCCTAGAACCAAAAATTCGAAGACATGTGACATCTACTTGTAGCGGTATTAACATCGCCACATGCGAGCTACACATTACACTGACGTCACGCAAAATCCTGCGTCGCGCAAGCGGGGTTTACCGCGCAACTAACATATATACAACGTCCTGACATCAATCGTCGGGCAGTTGCCCACCAGACACAACACCCGTCCAGTCGGAGGATCCTCCTTTTTCCATAGAATATGAGTGAGCTTTACACCCTGTTACTCATACCTCTATATACTAACCCACACTGGGCCCACGTGGTGGATTACGGCTCACTCCCTCTCACAGAGAGGAGCACTGTGATCCAGCAGTGGGAACATTATAGGCTGATTACGCTACAGTTCTGTGAATCACGAATTACAATAGCATCATTTCACAAAATAAAGTTACTCAGTAATCAATCACGCATAAACAATTGAACAAATTTTTATGAAATGGAATGTTCATTTCTGTAAGTAGATCTTATAAGACACTTTTACAAGTCATTTAGTTCAATACTTTAAAACTAGATGGCTCCGGAACTGATGTCCGATACATAGATAAAATATATTTTGGATTTAGGATTTATTTTATTCGGTACATGGACCAATTTGGATTGGTGAAACGCATCATGCAATGTAACACATGTTGCAACAAAGCCTCTATATTGCTTATTTAAGGACGACTTATTAGTTTTTTTCCTTTATTAATAAGAATTAAAGTTCTTAATAATTTATTACAATCTAGCTAGCCTAGCAGACTAATAAGCAACTTAACTTTATCTTATTATTTTACGTGATAGTTTACGTTATAACTAAGAATAGTGTGAATTTGAATTTCACACAATTCCGCAGCACTTTCTTAGAGTCTGATAAATTAATAAAAACACTTTGTTTACACATTACTCATTCACTATAACGCTACATTAACTCAAATTGTTCAGTTCCCTTTAGCCTACGCAGACGCACTATGTCCGTGTTGTCTAGCAGCTGAATTGCCTCGACATTCACATGTCGGTGAAGTCTGTTTTCGTGGGCTCCAGCAAATTTTTGGATGACGGTGGTGACGAGTTCCATTTTAAGGTCACGGTGGACGTCGTCATTCCTAATGTACCATGGTGCATTTACAGCATCCCTGAGTAATTTATCTTGGAAATGTTGAGTTATTAATGTTACATTTTGTGTTACGCGTGTTTCGTGTCACGAATCCGTACCTGCCATTAAGCTGCGAGTACAACCACGGACAACTACCAGTAGTTTCATTACACGTACCTATTTGTCGACTCATTTTACTCACATACCAAAATTAGATTGCACTAAACATACATTTTCAGACAGCCTACTAAACAGCACGTTTGAATGCATATTCACTGGCACATTAAACACGATTGGACAGTTAACTGTATTCCCTGGACATCGTGCCTACAATTACATGGAAAAGTTGCTAATTCTGCCACCGCGATGCAGAGGGACCCAGTGTTGGTGAAATTTGTGTAATTGAATGGAAAATATGCCTGAATTATTCTAATTGGTAGCACGTACAAATGTCATTATTTAAGGCGATTAACACACTGCCACGCACCACTCAGCGTAGCGCGTGAATGCGTATTTTAACGTTGCTTGTAAGTATCTCCGTTTGTATAGAAAGCACGCACAGTCCAACACACAGAAAATGCATCCACGCGCGTTCATTCAGGTGCGTTGACACGCAACATGCAGCGTGATGCGTAGCAGTGTGTTAATCGCCTAAGTGTTTATCACCGGTATTTTACTAACTGCATAACATATTTTATGCTTTAATTAAATTAAAGCGTAAATTAAACACCGTACGAACTTAAAATGTCATGAATTAAAATTTATAAAAAAATAAAAAAAATGTAACGGGTACAATTGAAGTAATTTCAATAATTTAAATTCATGACATTTTAAGTTCTTTCGGTGTTTAATTAAAGATAAAAGGAATCACATAAGTTCACAGTAATTAAAACTTCAAATATTATTAGATATACATTTTATTAATACCTACCTAAAAGCATTACGTTCATTTTTATACAAAATAAAATTATACAATATAATCATTTATTATGTCGTTGCCTACGCAGAATAAAATTATGCCTTACTAATGTACTTTTATATGAAAAATCGTAGATATATATGTAATATGAAATATTATTGTTATTTTAACACGCATACAAAAATATTGGCACATGTTATTAAGCAATTATATAAGAGTATTTAGTCTTCAGCCAGCCAAATGTCAGATGTGCAGTCTCCTCCTGGATATCTGAGAAAGATAATTTCCAAATGTAGGTAGGTATTGTTGCACTATCAATAATGATTTTCGTAAATAATATATCGTATCGTATGGGCAGAAAACCTTGCAGAAAGATTTTTGTGTTTTCCCCACGAAAGTTGAAAGATATGATAATGTAAAAATAATTAACGTTTCAATAAAAAAAAACGAAGGCTGGCGCAACCAAAATCAAAAGTAAAGTTGATTAATTCCACCTAAACTAAAACCTAACTTAAACACTGACCAAAAAAGTATTTCTTAAAACTAAAAACGAAATAACAAGTAAACTGAAAAAGGAACAACATGAAAAACCATAAACCGAACACCAAACTTGAAACCAAATATAGCTATCACAGCTTTCATTGATACAACATTTCATACAGGTTTAACGTTAAAAAGTTTGTAGGTACCTCATTTCATGTGGCAAGGCCGGCCCGTCCGGTTCGTTCCCAAAGTGAACAAGGAAGTCCGGATCCAACTTCATGCCTCCATTCACCGTGTCCACGTCCAACTTTACTATCCAGCCACCCTGGCGATACAATACAAATGTATTTGAATTTTGCAGGATCCAGCAGAAAAATAATTTTCGGTTCCGTTTCGGGAGGATTCCGGTTTTAGTTTAGTATGTGAAAAATATTTGCGAAAAATAGGACTGTTCGTGGATTTTTTTATTATGATTGATGAATCAGATAAATAGTGTTAGGTAAAGGAATTGTTAAACAGAGGGAAATTAATTATTGAAACTAATTGAGCTTAATAAACATCGACGTTTATGTTTTGTTTTTTTTTATGACTGGCGTGCGTGTTTGACTCAAACTCAAACTCAAAGCATTTCTTTCAAATAAACCAATTACAAGCACTTTTCAACTGTCAAGGGGTCGATCAGTTAGAAAGATGAAGCTAGTTGCCCATTCCAAAGCGTAGTGGGTACCTATGGAGAAAACGGACAAGAAACTCCGTGGACACTCTTTTAAATCAAAATATGGTTTCAAAATATTGGTAGCATCATTCATGTTGAAATTACGCATGTGAGAACGATGCAGAACGTTAAAAGCGTCAGTGATAAAAAGATAAAAACAATTCAAATATTAAATTAAATTAAAATACGCCGTGGCAGCTAAGAAATGACCAGTCCCTACTGACAGCGCCCGTTCACAAACATGACGCATGGATTAGCACCATTCAGCTCAACCATTTAGCATCACACACGCCAACATCAGCGAGACATTTGAGCGAGCATGACATACTCTCAGCCACCAAGGCACATTCAAGTCAATGAAAGACGAACCTAGTAAATGGTAGCTTTATAGTAAGTACAAAGTGCTCACACATGTGCTATGCAATTATACAATACTAAGAAATTGAATTTATACAATGCAAAGATAGTTTTTACAATCTTCAGTAGTTTCAAATGCTAATCAATTAGTTAATGCGCCCTTGTGGAGCAGGACCAGCGTGGAGCCAAGCATTTTTATCAGCGATGTAATCCCCCAACTTATAATATGTTTGACTGCACAGTGTGTGTTTTATACAAGATTTAAATTTCGTTTCATTCAGTTGAAGTATATAGGGAGGTAATTTATGGTAACATTTTAAACAGTACCCCATGAATGACTACTTTAGCCAGCCTAAAACCAGACCAGATTTTAACCAAATTTTAAACGAGGCGAAAGGAGTATGTAAGGTTCGTAGCAGGTGGCGTTCTGTAGTTTCTGCCTACCCCCATGCGAAGAAGGTGTGAGTTTATGTATGTCTGTATGTTTGTTTTTAAATTAACCGCACTTCAAATTCCTCTACAACCAGGTTTTATTAAATAGATAATAGCATCAGAGCTGCATAATTAATTAACAACATCCTTCTTTCGTTATTAATAAGAAAAATATATTCATGTCATAAAATTTCATTGAAGCCTGTTTTAGATAATATTAAAGCAAAAAAGAAGAGTTTATACAACTTGGTTTAAAATTACAGCGGCTGTCAGTTATTTGTATGACAAAATACGCGACGTGGCTCATGAATTATTCATCAATCCCAGGTGTCATATCTTACAAAATGTATCTTAGAAAAATAACTTTATTTTTGTAGAACATTGCATAAAGGGCGAGGACGTTAATAAGACGGGGGTCGAAGGTTTTGATATAAGAGATAAGGGCTGTTTATTGCGGTCTGTGCTGGGGTGAAAGTGGACGTAACATAATAAAATACTTTGCCTACAGCCTTCACATACTCGGCCGTGTGACTTTTAATAAAGTCTCCGCGCTCTACATTTTTGGGATCCGCTATGAGCTTAAGAATTTTGTAGTTAGAATCTGGAGGATTATTTTACCTAAACGGGTATTTCAAACATGCGAAATATTAGGGTTAAGTGAATTTCGTTTTAGCTTTTCTAGACGGGTGTTTGTTATTCAAAGACTACACATAAAGTTAATAAAATAAAAGGCAAACGTGACGTGGCGTGAACATAAATGTTTTTCTACGTCTTTATACCGGTTGATTTGTAATTTGACGTTTTCCTTCGGGGACATAATAGTGTGACCCATTTGCAACAAATAAGCACCCCATAAATCCTAGGGGGAAATTCATGGGATCGGAGAAAACCCATATTTTAAGAATTGTTTCAACAACTTGTAAATTTGACCTTTGTCAGCATTATCAACTATTTCATCATCACCTCTGTTTTTAAGCTATTGCATAGCTTTTATCGCGGGCTTTGAGCGCGGCGACCGAATCAAGAAGTACCGTAACGAAAATAAAACTTAACACCCCCCACTCCGCCTACCGTGTAGCTCGGCCGAGCGTTCGCTTAACGTGAACGTATACGGTACGACTGTACTTGAATTAATATCAAAGAAAAAATATACTGCATAAATAAAAAAATATAATTGCATAAGTTGATAAAAAATGCTATGCTTTACCGCGACAGTCCCCGAGTGCCACACGTGTTTTTTTTTATGAAGATCTCTGATTATGAAGATGTCTTCTCCGTAATTTGTACGCTTAATGCCTCAGTAAAATTTTAAAATAACTTGTGTCAAAGTTAATGTTGGTAGATGATTTTTGAAAATGGTTAATAAACTTATTTATTTGACTTTTAACTGTTTGATGTTTTAGAGCATTATGGAAAGGTTTGTTAAGGTATTGATTACCTAATGGGATAGCAAATGAGGGCTAATAAATTTGAGAGTTCAGAGAAAAGTGATATTTAGTGACGAATTTTGGGAAATTAACAAACATTCATAAAAAAATAATTTTCACGAATCCCCTGTATTTTCACCTAGGCTTTATGGGGTGCTTAATTGTTGCAAATAGGTCAAACTATCTCGTCCTAGAAGGAATACGCGAAATTACAAGTCAACCTGTTAGTACTAGTAATAAAACTAAAATAGGTCCTCACCTCTTCAGCCATTTTTGGGTAAAACTCTTTGTCCCACGGAGAAAACATAGACGATGAGACATATAAACGCTTTCCATCGAGAGAAAGTTGCAGCATTTGAGGAGAGCCTTGCAATTTCTTGCCTTTCACTGTTACCAGCTCAGGTTGTACGACTACCTGTAAAGGCAAATAGAGACGTAATTATTACAAAATGACAAATAAAATCAGTTTTGTTTTTTCTTTTAACCAAAAAAGAAACGTTGCCCCACACTAGGATTTTCTTCTGTATTGTGGGTGCGGTTACAAACATTCAAACACACATACAGAAACAGCCAGACCCGGAACAACTACTTGTATGTAGGTCATACAAATATTTGTTCTGTGCGGGAATTGAATCCGCGACACGCAGCGCAGCAGTCAATCGCTTTACCATTGCGCCAACCGTGCCGACTCGCCGATTTGTTTTGGGAGTTAAAAAAAAAAATTGTCGATGTAACCAACACTAATGATAACTTTATCAATAAAAATACGAGTATGCACAAAATCAATCACGTAACTTTTATAAAAATCGGAATGAAAATGTAAACAAAAATGATAAAGCACTTTATAGAAATACCACAAATGAGTGAAATGATATTAATAAAATGGAAACATCGACGACACTGAAACATTACACAAATGGAACAAACGTTGAAAAGTAATTTAGCAAACATCAGAGGGTAAAAACTCCAAATGAAAGGAATGACGAGGCGAAAACGTAATTGTGTGAAGTCATGAGGCGTTAATTTCAACTATAACAATTGGAAGAAAGGAATTTCTAACCTTCGACTCTCTGTCCTCGATCAGTTTTGTTCCAGGGTCTGAGGCAATAACGCCTCCAAGATGAACTTTTGCATTCAATTTTGGGTGTTTAGGGTCCGAAATATCGTATTGCCTCACTTCACCATGTAACCAGCAAGAGCCATACAAATATTTGTCATCCAAGGATATTATTATATCTCCCAATAAACCTGAAATATGATAAAAATGTTTTATTCCACTGAAACATCAAGACTGAATTGCAGCCAGAAAAGTTTTAGACTTCATAAAATTTGTACGTGTCACTCGTGTACGGATCACTTAGATTTATGATTTCAAGCGCTGCAAAGCGCAATTTTTCAGCAGCTGGAATTTTATGAATGGCCGAAGCAGGTTAGAAGATTAAAAATGTAGCCAAAAACTTGTGTGTTTTCGAAGTTTTATGAAGCGATACAAAACATTTACCCCAAAGGAAATGTAGGATTACTAGAGAAAAATAAAAGAAAAACAGAAAAGTTACCGTTAATCTCGGACTCAACGCCACCCTTGGAAACTTTTTTCGCTGGTATGTCGATGACTTTATCGGCTTTCCACGTTCCGTCTGATGTTTTGTAGAACCTAAATAAAGTTAATTGAAAGGTTTGATATAGTTATTCCTTTAAGTAGCTGTGAAATATTCAGTCTTCCGTTTCTTTTCGGTTTACTTATTTGTTACTTTGCTCTTGTGAGACAGCGTCTGATCTGTCTAAAATTAAATTGTACGTTGTAGGTACCTTTCTTTTTTATATTATTATGAAATAGGTATGGTGTAAGTTATGTAACAAACTATTGATATTAGATAAAATAACAGTTTAACAAAATTTTCATTTAAAGGGATCGCGGAATAAAAAAGTCAAAGTCAAATTATTAATTTCAAGTAGGCCATTAAAAGGCAATTTTGAAAGTCAATAGTTACATGTTAATAGACAATTCTATTAACATGTAACTAGTTGCCCCTTCTGCTACTAGGTGCTCCCTTCTAGTTGCCCCTTCCAAAAGGTAGTTTCGTATGGAGAAGAATGGGCAAGAAGCTCCATAGCTCCTCTTTAAAAATGATGTACAATATTTTTATCCCCAAATAAAATCAGGCACTACCAAAAGAAACCTAACGTTCAAAACTTCCATAAGGATGCAATAACAGAAATCCCTGCAAATCTCATACCTGTAAACGTTTGCGTTCACCGCACACCCAACAAATCCCTGCGCGGATTTGGGATCATGGAGAAATCTGATCTCGAGGGGTGCGCAGCCTTCGGGGCCCAAATCTATGACTTGCTGCAGCTCGTGCGTTGACCATTTATAAATATTCAACGAGGTTCCGTAGTGGTCCTTGTTTGGTATATCTTCTTCGTGAAAACCTCTGGGAGGAGACAGTTTGCTTTAGTTTTGGACTTGTTTAAAGAAAATATCGTGTTACTAATTCTAAACCAGCGCGCAACGGGTTGAAAGCAGAACCATAATTCTGCTTTTCTAATTACTCAACTGTCCCAGAAGGAGGGTAATGTTTTTCGTGGGTATGTAGTTTAAATGTATGTACCTATATCTATTTCTTTGGTACGCTCTTTAGCCTAAACGATTTTAACATATTATGAGGTGTTGTTAGATTCGTCTTAATATTTAATAAAAATATAATATTTATATATTTCATCTGCAAATACAAAAAAAGGAAGGGTACCTAAAAAAAAAAATACAACAATATTGGTATCAAATAAAAGCTACTAATGAATCAATTCCAAATATAGGGGGGCGATTTTGTCAGCTGCATTCGTCAAGGAGGTGAGTAGCGAAAGTTGTTTAAAATGACAGGTAGAATCACCCCCTTGGCGGATGCAGGTGACTAAACCGCCACACTGTATACAGGGTCAAATTAAATTAGCTAGCGAAACTCCATTGACGTGTTGGGTATCGATATCCAAATATGATAAAGTAAAAAATTAATTAATTTGATGGTTTTGTTTTCTAGGATCATCAACCACAGTAAGTGTAGAAAGTCACTTGAGTTAGTGTAGGTAGTTTATTTTTGTGTAAACTTCACGGACGAGATAAGTATCGTTTTCTAACACGATAAAACAATAGAAAAAAGATTTTCTTAACTCATACTGCAAGTAACAAAATTACCAGCAGTCATTGACCCCCAAGAAAAAAACATTAAACCCTTTTTTATCATGTTTAGATATCGATACCTATCACGTTTGCAGAGTTTCGCTAGCTAATTTAATTTGAGCCTCTATATAGGATAACATTTTAATGCTGCCATTTCGACGCAAACTAATGAAAAGTGCGTAGAAACGACAGTAGTGTGACGACATCTAAAGCGCCACATACGAACATAGTTAATAAAACTAAGAAGCTTGAAACAAAGTAAATTATTAAAAAAAAAAAACTCCAAAAATACGTATCTGAGGCGGGGACAAACCAATAACCTGAAATATGGTGTAACTTTTGTTTGTCCCCCCGCCTGTGATATCTTAAAAAAACAAAGTTCAATAGATAATAATGCTTGTTAGGGTTCCGTACCCAAAGGGTAAAAACGGGACCCGATTACTAAGACTTCGCTGCCTGTCCGTCCGTCTGTCTGTCACCAAGCTGTATCTCAAGAACCGCGATAGCTAGACAGTTGAAATTTTCACAATTTATGTATTTCTGTTGCCGCTATAACAACAAATACTAAAAACAAAATAAAATAAACATTTAAGGGGGCTCCCATACAAAAAACGCAATTTTTTGCCTATTTTTGCTCAATATCAATAAATGGTAACAGGTAGGCACCTAATTTGTGTACCTACCTACTGTTGTTTACCTAGTCAATGGTACGGAACCCTTCGTGCGCGAGTCCGACTCGCACTTGGCTGTTTTTTTTTCTCTTTTTAGTTATGTGTTCTTACAGTCGGGATTTTTGTTTTTATTTTTTTTTCATATTGTGCTTTTTTGAGATACAAAAATAATAACCTTTGTTTGTATTTACCCATGTAAGTTAAAATTGGTTGACGGCGAAAAATAAGATCTTATTTGTTTTAGTAAACTGCAAGCGACGGATGAAGATATATATTTAACTAAAGAGAAAACACAAAAAAAATACTAAAACGACCTTAGATGAGATCAGTAAGAAAGGAGATCTGAATAAAATATCATACAGAACCGCTACCATCTTGTAGCGGTTCCAAACGCTTTAAAAAAGCGTTTGACATTTCGCGCGTCTGTGCGAGGGCGTCTGCCCTCGCACAGACGCGCGACAGAGATGTAACGTAAATTCGATGGATTTAAAAATCTAAAATAAAATTATCCTTTAGCTTTTGGGTTTACATTTTTGCGATAAGCACAATAAGTATTAATATCTTAAACTAAGTAAATATGTGCGAGATGAGTATTTTCAGTTCTAAAAATCATTCGAATTTACGTTACGATTACTCCGCGCGTTTGTACTAGACCCACAGGGCTTTAGCTATAATAACTTTATTATGTCTATCTTCATAAAGGACGAGATTATATTCAAATGAATAAACTCCTGTAGTGTTCTATGTAACAACGTATTTGTCGGAACAGCCTATAAAGGTTTAGTTGTGCGTGAATATAATAGGTTTCAAGAAGAGACACTTGACGACTAGATAAATATTAAATTCAATTATGTTGGCTAAATGAGTCTGTTGCTATGTATTTTGGGAGTTGTTTACCTCCATTATTTAATCAGACACCTTGAGAATTTCGATAATAATACTTTATAAATTGTCGATATTAATAGATCCATGTAATTTAATATACTCACGTCTTGAACCTTTTAGGTGTACCCCATTCAGTAGCAAACATCACATCGTGATACGGCTGGTACCAGAAATCGTAGCCAAATTTGGCAAATTTATTTCCCTTCGTCCACGTTCCTAAAAAATAAGCGAAAGATAATACGTTTTTTGTTTTCAATATGGCGCCTATTAAGTCTCTCCCCTCTGCTGTAAGTGTGTAAAGGCGCGTTCATAATTCACCTGTCATTTCCAAAGTCTTCGAATCGATGAGCACAAAATCCCCTTTTCCGTTTTCGTCTTTATCTCCCATCGTCGATATCATGATTTCGCCAGTTGCCAGGCAGTGCGTCGTGTGCGGGAAACTGCAGTTGAATGACCTCATCTTGGAGCCGTCGATTACCTGGTAATGAGATTTTCGCTATGAACCCTCTGTATAAGGGAGCTGAGAGAATGAGGTCTTTAGCAGTTTCCCCGATAGTAAGGGATTTACATTTAAGTTGGCTTTTTCGAAGTAAATTTTTAGGTAAAGCACAATTTTATTATTTACCTCGTTTTACATTCCAAAATTTTGCACAAATATCAGTTTCCAGTTGCTAGAATTTTTAATTATAGATGTATAGTCTGAAGCTTAGTTTTAAAAATCATAATGGATTCATATAAGCCCACATCGCTTCAAATTTCTGAATGTATTGCAAGAACACTGTAAATATTTATAAAACTTCAGCGTCTACGTGGAAATTATGATGTTATGTTTCTACTACATAACATTTCCAAATCTAAGTACAAAGTGTAGTGTGAAAAGGACAAGCAAGGATGTAACGGCCCATATAACGAGTTCGCGAAGTATCTGGGTCTACTTAGTTGGAATGTTGCAAGTTTAACGACAGATTCGGGATGAGTTGGAGAGTGCCAAATTTCGCCATCGAACCATAATGACACCTGGAGCAATTATTATGGTGGTCAGTGGCCAATTATCGATGGAGGTCTCGTAGCTAAATAAAAACAGCTAAATGGGTCGGACCATCGGGTTCAGCTGCGCTTGCCACGCCTGGTCCCTGGATGGGTGCCCATTTTTACATGTCGATAACCCTCCATGCCTCGGAAAGCACGTTAAACCGTTAGTCCCGGCTGTCATTCGTGGATTTTTGACAGTCGTTACGGGTCTTCACAAGCCCGAAAGTCTACCAACCAGTCTTACCAAGGGGTATCGTATTACCCAGTAACTGGGTTATGGAGGTCAGACAGGCAGTCGCTTCATGTAAAATACTGGTATTCAGCTGCATCGGGTTAGACTAGAAGCCGACCCCAAAATACTTGGGAAAGGTCTAGGCAGATGAATGGGCAATGATCGATGTAGATGAGGGAATATTTGTGGGGGAAATAGTTTGGGGCTATGGAGATAAAGCGGCTATAGTGTCCTCCGTTATTAGGGTTATTGTTTAGTTGATTGTGCTTGTTCAATTGAGTTGATTCTTGTTTGTGGTATATTTGATTGATCAATTTTGTATTTTGAGCTTTCAGTTATTTTATTTAGTTTATTTAATCAACATTTATCACAATATACCTAGTATCAAATTTCATACGACATAGCAAAAGCTTCAATAGATTGCACATTAAAAAAGAAAGGAGTTCATTATTTTTAAGCCCCGACGGAAAAGAGAGGTGTTATAAGTTTAACATGTGTATCTATGTGTCTGTCTGCGGCATCGTAACTCCCAAACGGCTGGGTCAAATTTGTTTTTTTATTTTATTTGAAAGGTGACTTGATTGAGTATCCTTAGCTATAAAAGAAGAAGAAATCTGTTCACCCGTTTTTAGAGGTTTTTGTTTGTGCCGGGGGTTTTAAAGTTAACTTAATGATAGCCTTTTTGCGTAAACTGAGAGCGGTCTCCACTTTATTAAACAGTCGAGCTCGGACTTAAGACCTTTCGATCGGAGATTCAATCTTGAAAATGAGGCTTTACTACCCTCCTACGCTTTTCTTATCCCAAACCCTAAGCTTTACTGGCTTCAAATAGCTATATTAATTTATTTACCCTATTCCAAGAACATAAATATTGACTTCACATATTTTTAATAATAACAAAATATGTACCTACTTAAAGCAAAGTATTTGATGGAACCAAGAATCTCTTTGAAGCAAGCAATATGATGTAATATGCAATTTATGAAGAAATTGGCATTTTTATTTACCCAACGCTTTGAAGCGAGGTTATCCATCTTCTCTAATATATAAAAATCAATGTTTGTTTGTCCATATTTTATGTGCTGCCATACCATCAATCTGATTGCGATAAAACTGTGCTAACTTATTGCTAGCATTTGTGCGAAGAGTATAGGCATAATAAAACCGGCCAAGTGCGTGTCAGACCACGCACAGTGAAGGGTTCCGTAGTTAGGATGAATTTATTCCGATTTTTTTTTACATTGTATTTGAAACACATGTTCTCTCAACTGCAAATGTAAGTTTGTACGCACAATATTGAGACATTTGCTATGCTATTTTAAGACCATAGACTTTTTATAGGTTTTCCTGTAATCTGTAAGTATAGAACTATTTTCTGTATTTTTTTTTCAAAGTTTTTAGGGTTAGTAGTTTCGGAGATAAGGTGGGGGAATGGTTAATTTTCATCTATTTTTATTAAATATCTTTAAAACTTTTTATTTAAAACTTCAAAAAAAAATATATGTATTTGATACCCTCATAGTATTTTTAATTTAATTTAATTTCATTATTCATCATTATTTTCTTCTTATTATTTATTATCTGCATTATTTACATCTACTCAATAACATTATTATCTTCTTCATTATTTTTCATTTCATTTAATATGTTACACGGTACAGTCTGTAAGAAAAAAAAAATGATCTTATTTGCGCCCCAAAAATTTACCCCCTAGTCAAAATTAATTTCTTACGTTACACGTCCGTGTTTGGGTCATAGAAATTTATGTGTACCCAATTTTGAATTAATCGATTTCATAGATTTGGCTGTAACAGTCTAGGTGTAAATATACAAGGGTTCCGTTTTTTAATTCATAGGTACGGAACCCTAAATATTATACCCTAGTACTTAATATAATAAAGCTGAAGAGTTTCTTTGAACGCGCTAATATCTGGAACTACCAGTCAGATTTATAAATTATTTTTGCGTTTGATAGCCTAATTCTTGTGCAGAGATCGGATATTCAGATGCATATTTACCTAAAGTTAATTTTTAGCTATGAAAGATTGGATGTGGCTACTTAAAATATATATTTTTTGTAAAAGAAATCTGATGCATATTTATTTAAAATTAAAGTTTAATCGCCGATGCAAGTATGTGTATGTAGGGTGTAAGAGGAGGTGTGGTGTGTATTAGTAAAAACAAAAAAAAAACATAAATTATAACAATTATTTTTATTAAATTAAGTACTATATCCTGATTGGGCGTAAATATTACCTCAGCTACAACAACTTTAATGACTACCTTTCGATCGCTATGATTTGGTCCGGTTTGGTCACTGATATCTGACGTTAGCGAAATTTTCGATACAATAGCGCATTCCATGTTAGCCAAAATCTCAACTTTAGGTGAATATGCATCCGAATATCCGATCTCTATTCTTGAGAAACGTTAAGGCTATTTAACCTTTAGAAGCCGAGTAAAAAGGAAAAGTCAGAAAGAACGCTAAGCGAAAACGAAGTAATAGCGCGGGCGGGCGATAATTTCTCGCGGACGAAGTCGCGGCCATAAGCTAGTATAAAATAAAATTACATTTTAATAATGTAGTGGAGTACCTATTTCATTCTGTTGCAAGTTAAATAGACGCTCGAGTGAAAGACAAGTTTTGATGACGTTTATTTTAGTTTTATTCAAGCTTGGGTTTGTTACTGAATTCAAGTAAAATGAAGCATCCAATTTATGTTTTCAAAAGTAACTTCAGTATTTAAATTGTAGGTTCATAATGAAAGAAAGAAAGAATGAAATATTTTTTGTTTAGGACACGCACAGGAAATAGAAAGAGTAAAAAAAAAGGAGCGTTTAAAATTAACAATAAACAAGTAAAAGACCTGTGCGAGGCCAAAAAGGCTCTTATCTCAGCATTATGCTGCGATATTTTTCGATATTAATCGTTTGAGGTTGGTAGACTTAGATATTTTCAGTTTTTGAGTTCAACTTCAACGTTTAATTTACCTGTCTTTGCATTATATTTAATTCTTTTTACCTATTGTGGTATGGTAATTTTATTCTAGGTACATCGTCTTTACATAATTAATGTGAACCTACATAATATTGTAAATCATTTTAAAAGAGTAACGGTGGAGTTTCTTGCCCATTCTTCTCCATACGAAACTACCTTTTGGAAGGGGCAACTAGAATCAATTCAATTTTTTTGTAAATTTTGACGTTCAAAAGTGCCTTTTATGTGCCTATTTGAAATAAATGATTTGACTTTGACTTGACTTTGAGCGGAGGTGTATCAGGAGCCTTTAGAATTTTGCAGATAAAAGTGTTAGCCTATCTTAAATAACAAATTACTTCATTGACATAAAAGAGAATAAACACGCTTTCAGTAAGTAGTTCATTATCACTCAAGAAAATCAAACAAATTCAATCAACCGGATTGAACAGCAGCCTCTTTTTCCTGATTCGATTTCTGCCAATAAATTGATTCGTAAATCTGCATTCAGCGTAAAACAACAATTTGCTTTGGGAACAGCCGTCTGTTTCCGTTTTTACGCTCTCGCAATAAAGTTGTAGTTGCCTTGGAAAATCCGAAACATAAAAGCTAAGAATTAAAAAACTTTCCCAGATCTGTAGACATAAAAATTCAGTTTTATGACCAGCCTCTACCATTTCAGTGAAGCACGTACAAACTTTCGAAGTTGCTACGACCGCAACTGCATTTTTAAGGACCAAAACAAATTGTTTACTCTTCAATCTTGGACGTGGACGCTTGGTTGCCAAGCCGATCGTAAAATTGGGCTATAAATCTAACAAACAATCTAGAAAAAACACGGATAAGTGCTCCGTGTGAGAATTTAAATTACGATCGACGAACGTTCAGGAATCCTGAATAGACCGTAAATTGGGTCCGATATTGATTTATCGATAGATGCCTTAATCACCCTAACACATAGCCTTCCCATTAATTTATCTTGTTAGTGGAAATCCAGAAATTTTGGATGTATTTAGTTATACATTTTTATAAAAGAAATAGATCCTGCAGGCTTTAAATTGAAGAATGTGTTTTCATTCTGTAGTATCTCGCCATATACTATAATTGCATATTCAAATTTACAGACACCGAAATCAAATGAGACAATTTTTTTTATATCCTCTAGTGGGATTTATAGATGACCGTAGGTGTGTCCGTGGCATCACAGCGGGCCGTATCAGAATACCAGCGCTGCGGTATTTTTATTTTTTAATATCGCAGCATTATGCTGAGATAGGAGCCTTTTTTGCCACGCACAGGTCTTTTATTTTTTACTGGTTTATTGTTAATTTTACTGTTAATTTTGTTAGTTTTAAATGCTCCTTTTTTATTTCAAATGTTTGTTTTCTTGTGCGTGTCCCAATGCAATATTTTCTTTCTCCTTTCTTTCTTTCAAAACAGTAATTAAAGTAAAAAAGTAGATCCATAGCGTGATAAAATCCCGCTGCGATATTTTTACGTCCGTGTGAACGTGGTCAAAGTAGCAAATCAACCCAAACTCCACATAGAACTAATCGACTTTATTCCTACATCTGGCCCCGTTCCACAAACTTGTTGTTTATCCACACTTGTGTTGTCTATACTCTACTGTACCTTTGCACTCGTTGTTAAACGTATACTTTCAAGGTATTGGCAAATAAGTTTATTTACTGCTCCGAGGAAGATGGATTCTTTGCGGATACTACATCCATTCTTTACTTACTCAATATTTAGGCAGGATATTGATAGCTTAATTCAAGTTATTTAGCAAGTCCGTTTGAGAGTCGAAGATTATTAAGCCGGATTTGATGGTTCTGCTTGTCAATAAATAAAAGCTGCATTTGTAAAAGGTAATTTTAAAATTTATCCGCTACTAAATTCCTCTTAAAACTGACTGCTCTACTCATCTACTGTTCTGTACTGTTCGAAAACTTTCGAAACGTCTGTTCTTTTTCATACCACTTATCGATAAGCTTTCCGACATGGGTGAGCAATTTTTTTTGTAATTTTTGTAAGTATTAAAATTACATTTTGATTATGTAGTAATTAATACAAGTTAATAATTTATGAATATTTTTCAGTTATGTAAATCAAATTGACTTGCTACTTACATTCATCCATGCTTTTAAATAACAGACTAACTACTTAAGCGCATGTTCATATTCCAAAGTTTTGTATGCAAACAGCGACATAATGAAACTACTAACTCAACTCGGTCTTAAAGCTCATGTTTGCGAAGCACTCGAAAAATAATATGAAGCACTTAGTTGGTAATCTTCCCGTGATAGTTCAAGTATTAATCAAGGCAATTAGGGTCATAACGGTGTATGGAGATGAGGGCGAAGCAAAGCTGAACGTGGGTTACGACTTTTACTACTTTTTAATTGAGTAAAAAAGAGGAGGTTCTCAATTCATCTGTATTTCTTTTTGTATGTTTGTTGCGCAATATCCCCAGAAATTGTGGATCGATAAAAAAAATCTGTTTTTAATGGATAGGGTATGCCTCAGGGGTGATCCCAAATAAATTTCATTATCTTTACTTGGGTAGTTTTTCGGTTAGCTTCAATAATATGTATTTTAAGCACTTAGTGTATATTAATGATGTTACGAGTATAATAACTTCCTGTCACTGTCATTTAAATAGCAAGAAGTATTATACGATTTTGTGTGGCGTAGGTACCACAACAAAAAAGAGAAAAATAAAAACTTTTTTACTAACAAAAAGAACCACCGACTTCCAAAAAAGAACACTATAAAGTCTAAGTCTACGTGTAGAAGTCGGTGGCAAAAAAAACAAAAATACAAAACCAAAGACACCGACTTCCGAAATTAAACTTAGTTTTCACTTGTAGTGTTTTTTTTGGAAGTCGGTTATTTTATTGTTAAACTTAGACTAGACCTAGTACTGCGGGAAGGATTTGATGATCTTTGGAGTAATATAAAAGTGGAGTAGGAAAATTCTGTAGTTTCTTTGAAACATAACAAAGGAATTAAAAATATGCTGAAATCGTTTTCGTCATTTGTGTCTCACCGCAGCACAGCAAGTAAAATTAAATAATGTACACATTTGAAACACATTTTAAAGCGTTGTTGATATAAGAATCAAAAATGATTTGGTTGGTGGTAGACAAACTGTAATGTTGTTTCGACTTGATGAAATTCGACTTAGAATTAGTTATTCAATATTTTTATTATTTAGGAATTATTTATTTTAATTTCAACCATTCAAATAATAAAATACACTTATAAATTAGAAAAAATAATTGAATTAAGTTATAGGAATGGTTACAGAATTAGAAAATTGAGCACTTAACTAAAATAAACGAGCCTCGATTTCCATTTAGGCTTATTCACTTGATGCGTCTAGAAAATGTTTTTTAATTTGAATTATACACCTAAACCAAAGTTTCTTACAAAATCTAGAAAAGTGACAAAAATGTTAATAAATATTATAAAACTAACTATCTTAATTTGTTTTAGCTGTTATTTAACTCAGCTTTTTATATTTTCCATTTTTGTTTTTAGAAAAGAGTCTTTCTTAAAAGTACTAACCATTGGCAAAATTCGGCCAACACGATCATTTCTTAATTTGAATTTGTTTTTGTACAGGACTTATACAAGCGACAGTCAAACGAACGACATTCGTCCGTAACGACGGAAGTGCGTGTATGGTATGCGTAGATAAAACCCATGGCCCTGTCCTTTTCCCTACCATACAATTGTACATTAATCACAATTTATAAATAACCATTTGTTTAGGTACTGTCAGATTTAAATTGAGAATGAATAGTATGAAGATAGTGTTTGGTGGTTTGGCTGTCAATTTAAAGCTATAAACTCTGGCAGGCAGGTACGACGCTATTGCTGAAGATAGGAACTATAAAAAAAAAAAACTAAGTTGTCGCTGTCAGGTACTAGTAGTACATAGGCGTTCGAATAAGACCGTATAGTTATAAAATTTCAGTCTTTTCGTTGTGTCATGCTGTATCAAATTTCACATATTATTTCTGAGCTAATCAGTACCTCTCTATATGAAAAAAAAGGTTTCACTAAAGCCACTCAAAAGTATATAGTACCCATTCCCCACTTACTTTATGCATCTTTGGTTTCCGAGGGTCCGAGCCGACATCCACGACGAAAACCTTCGCAGACTTCAAAGCAGGCAGAATAAGGAGGTCCCTCTTGAGAGCGGGGTCGTCATAGCAACTGGAGCAAACGTTCCAGCCACTGTGATGGAGCTCGTCACCGACACTTCCGGTGTGGGTACGTGCAATCACCTGTAACCAATCGGAGGGTTAGAATTTTGAATAGTCTGTTATTTGGAATACAAAGGCTATAGCACGAATGCGCGGAGTAAACGTAACATTAATTCGAACGATTTTTAAATCGAAAATAGAACTAATAATCATATTTAATTTTTTAGGGTTCCGTAGTCAAAAAGGAACCCTTTTAGTTTCGGCATGCACATCCGTGTGTCTGTCTGTCTGCGGATTAGCTCAGAGACTCTTAGTACTAGAAAATGGTAAAATAAAATCTTGATTCTTTTTATTGCCTGCTTTTTTTATTATACCTATTTTTATTTTTGTTATTGAAGTGGGGATGATTTTTTTCTCGTCTGTCCCATAGTGTGTAATATCGTTAGCTAAATGGTTGTTTTGGATATGTGAAAATATTCACGAAAGTACCTAGTATACAGGGTCAAAATAAATTAGCTAGCGAAACTCTGCAGATGTGATGCGTATCGATTTCTATACATGATAAAAACAAAAAAAACATGCGTGGGTATCGTGGAACACTCGGTTGGAACGAAGTTCCTTTCGTAGTATAATTAGAACATCCATAGAACAAATTTGATTACCATAAAAAGGGTTATATTGAGTTAACCTTAAAAGATAGACATATGCTGTCGCGGACTTTCTTTTAGAACTTTTAAAGGGAACAATTCCGTCATAAGTGCATAATTTTTGCGTAACTTTAACCGTTTACGCAACGCGCGCAACAGAAGCTCTCAAAAGGAATATCTTTTCCCGTTTTTGCAACATTTTTCTTTTATGCTCCGTTCCTGATTGTTGTAGCGTGATGTTATATAGCCAAAAACCTTCCTCGTTAAATGAACTATTCAACACAAAAATATTTTTTCAATTCCACCCAGTAGTTCCTGAGACTAGCGCGTTCAACCAAACAAATAAAAGTCCGTATACTGTGCGATAAGGAACTTCGTTCCAAAAAATAATTTGATGTTTTTTTTTTTTGTTGGCTCGTCTACCGCATTCAGTGTAATCACAAGAAATATCAGTTTAATTTTTTTTTGTTTTTTTAAAATTCACAGACGTGATTGGTAGCTAAACACGATAATACATATTTTCTCAACACACTTCAAGTAACAACACTACCAGCGGTCGTTGACCCCTAAACACAACATTATATTTTTTTATTTTATCGTGTTTAAATATCAACACCCATGACGTCTGCTGAGTTTCAGTAGCTAATTTAATTTGACCTTGTATATAACGAAGTTAAAAGAAAAACTATCACGGCTAAGTAGGTTTTACAAATTATCGAGAAATAGTCAACCAAGTTACATTCGCAGTTGGAATGTATTAGTGAACATGTTTTTCAACTACAATTTTAAATTTGTTCTTGGAATAAATTCATCCCAACTACGAAACCCTTCATTGTGCGTAGTTCGACATGCACTTGGCCGGTTTGTTGAATTTTTTGCAACAAGTAAAATTACTATCAACCATAGAATAGATACGAATAAAGTCTTCAAAATATATTTTACGAAGCACGTTCGTGCTAAGCACTCTGTACTACAGATAGGTCCCCAGGGTTTAACTGGTTTTAATGGAAACTGATGAAAATTATGATAGAGTAACAAATATTGTTTTGTGGAATTTTGAGTAATTAATCAATAAATTGTGAAAGAAACTTTTCAAATTGGGTATTGTTTTCGTAAGTTTACTTAAAGTTACTTAGGTCCCAGACACTAGGCGTGTATATTTTAATCTACGATGTCGAAATTACTTTCTGTCCTTGAAAAATTCGTGCCTAGCTTTACAACAGAATGTATCAAAATAATAAAAATTCATGAATATACCTGTCTATTAGTAGGTAGATACCTAATTGCAGACATATAGATAATCATAAACAAATATTTTAGGATAGTTTATAAAATACAACGCAGTTCTTAGAAACGATGTTATTACTAAACAGCGTTTCTGAAAACTGTTTTTTTTCTGAAGTTTTTCTCTTACTCTTTCCCTGTTGCCGTGGTGCGGTTGTGGAATTCACTTCCGCCTGACATTAGGGACTGCCAAACTGTTGCAGTTTTTAAAAGAAGATTAAAAGAACACTATCTTTCCACTTCGTCATAGTTGCGTATGTATTAATTATTTTAAATATAATATAATTATTATTATTCTATTTATATTTATTTTTTATGTAGGTATGTATTTTAAATATATTATAATTATTAATATTCTATTTATATTTATTTTTTACGTAGGTATGTATTTTAAATATATTACAATTATTAATATTCTATTTATATTTATTTTTATGTAGGTATGTATGTATATTTTAATATATGTATGTATGTATGTAAGAATATTCTCATATTATTTGTTTTATTTTATTACGTGAATTGTTTTTGATTTTATGTATTTTATTTTCTGTTTTACTCTTAGATACGCTGTCTACATCTCTTTCTCTACTTTCCTATCGCAGGTATCCTGGAAGAGATTTCTATAGAAATATGCATCATCTTTGTACCAATTTTTGTGTTATTTTCTTATTGTCTGTTTATATAGGTATGTGTGTACATAAATGGTTATATAAATAAATAAATTCGTTGTGAAGCACACCAGAAAGCATTTAGCAATTTATTGTAAAATATGAGGTTTTCTATTGCCTGCGACTTCGTCTGCGACCCAGGATAAAAAGTAGTCTATATTCTTACCTAGGTCATGGTCTATCTGTGCGCTAAATTTCAACCAAATCCGTACAGCCGTTTTAGCAGGAAAGCGTAACAAATAAACGAACTCACTTTCGTATTTATAATATTAGTTAGGATTCGAAGATGTTCAACGATCTAGCTAAAAGAAATCTGTAACTAAACATCAGTCTTCCTTTTAATCATAGACTGAAAAAAAAAACTTTAGAACATCTAAAAGGAATCCCATAATCCGGGCTACAAATCCCGGGCAATATATTGCATTCCGCTTGTTAATTTAGTCTTGCCTGGTACTGCAACAGCAAAGTACACAATAATACTTCCTACTGAATCCTGAAATCCCAGGATTACTGGTACGTTATTGCCTTGCGACATTGCCCGACTAAATGGCTGGATGTAAGGTTTTATCCGCTAATACAAAAGTAGTGCGTAATTGCTATTTTCTTGTTGGGAATATTGCTCGAATTTCCCGTCTTTTTTCGGGATATTGTGTCGTGTACGGACAGCTTTTGCAGAGGTAATTATTTTCTGAACGGTTCGTTGAGATGGGTTCGAACAACGTTTTTGCGTGGATAATTTTCGTTGGTATTCGGAAATGTCGTTTAGTAATATATTTTCCTTGGACGAGGAATCGAATCGTGCAATTATAATTAATGCGTTGTTCAATGTTTGTCTGTGAAGTATCGTCTTAATTATGTCTAATTGAAATAATAAGTAGGAACAACTGTACAAATATGCAACATAAAATAACCAGTAATCCTACTAATATAATAAATGTGAAAGTTTGTGATGGATGTATGGATGTTTGTTACTCTTTCACGCAAAAACTACTGAAAGGATTTCGAAGGAATTTGGAACAGAGATAGTTTATAACCTGGATTAACACGTAAGATACTTTTATCTCGGTACGACATCCACGCGGGCGATGCCGCGGGCAAAAGCTAGTAATGCGAGGCTTTTGGCTATTTTGTATGTCTCTAAATTAATGTCGTTCATTTGTTAAGTGCGTTTTGTTTGTGCAGAATAAACTATTTTTCTTTCTTTTCTTTTTATATTATATGAGAGCATTGTGTCTTCATAAAGATCTATACTAGGTGCTAGGTTTTCTTATTCTCCACACTAAACCTCAATCTAATGATTATAGTTCAAAAATATACATATATGTTTAGTTGAAAGCGTCTCTGAATTCCTTTTTCGTCGATCGAACTAAAAGCTTGCCGTAATGTTAGCTTCTGCCCGCGACTTCGTCCGCTTGAAATTTCGGCGTTCGACCCACCGCGTCGCGTCGCATCCTATCGGCCGCGCTATTACTTCGTTTTCTGATTTGTTTTTTATTTGATCGGCTCCTAAGGGTCGTAGCGTGATGTTAAATAGCTTGTAACTTACCTTAAGAGTTGGGTTATCAAATGCAAAAATAATTGTTCAAATCCGACTGGTAGTTCTGGAGATTAGCGTGTTCAAACAAACAAACAGACTCTTCAACTTTATTATTAGTATAGTATATACCTACCTATTTATGTAGTATAGATAGTGTAGAAAGGAAAAAGAGAAAAATAAAATGGTAAAAGAGTCCCTGAATTCCTTTTTCGTCGATCGAACTAAAAACCTGCGAATTATAAGAGTATCATCAAATATTCAATGTTTTAAACCATTGGAAAAATGTTTTACCTTGATTGACATGAAACTCTCATAGGATAAGCTGAATATTGGACGCGAAATATTTAAAACTTTTGTTATAAATCCAGCGGTTTAGCCAGATTACGGGAGTATTTTTGTCCGATTTGAAATTATATTTTAAAACCAGTAACTCCAAACCTGAAGTTATAAGTAGCTTATTAGGGTCTGTTCATCCGTCCGTCCGTATGTCTGTCTGTTAGCGGGCTGTATCTCATAAACCGTAATAGGTATAGACAGATAAAAATTTCACAAAGTGTTTATTTCTAATGCCGCTATAAAAACTAATAATAAAAACAAAAAAAAACTTTAAAATTAAAGGGGTCTTCATACAAGAAAAGTGTTTTTTTGGGCGTTTTTTGCCTTGTGGTACGGAACCCTTCGTCTGCAAGTCCAACTCGCACTTGGTCGGTTCTATTTTAAAAACTTCATTCTATGACGATATTTTCAGACGTAGTGCAGTCAACATGAAAAATACCTGTTACTCACAAGTAAAACTGATTTACTCCTCAATAAACCGGAACCTTTCCACTTTCCATTATGTTCCTAGATCGTAAATTCTTAGTGTCGACTAAGAAATAAATATCCCAAGTGAATTTATAACCTCTCTTTCTGTTTTTATAAACTTACCAGAGTGCTTCTATTAGCCAAAGAGTATGACAGTCTAATACAGGGTCAAATTAAATTAGCTAGCGAAACTCCGCAGACGTGATATCTAAACACGATAAAACAAAAAATAAATTAATTTGATGATGTTTTTTTGTGGCGTCATCGACCGCCGTTAGTGGGGGTAGTTCCGCACTGCTTTTTATGTGCGGCAGCTGGCAAGCCGGCCGATCACCGGGCTGGGAGTAAGGCCTGCGCTCCACCCGCCAAAGCCAGGGGCAGGGGCAAGCCCTCCGCCACCGCCGTCACTGCCGCACCCGCCGCCACTGCCGCCGCCGCTGCCGCCCCAATCGTCGTAGCCGCCGCAAGCACCGCGGCAGGGCCCTCACAGGGGGCTCGGGAGGGGGCTGATATGGAGTGCCAATAATGGCCCCATTACGCCTCCTCCAGGCGAACATCAACCACTGCGCCGCTGCTCAGGATCTGTTGCTCCAGAGCATGGCGCAGTGGTCGATCAACATCGCCGTGGTCGCTGAGCCGTACTTTGTCCCGCCCAGGGATGACTGGGTGGAGGACCTGAGCGGCTCAGTGACCCTCATTTCGTCGGCCGCCGCCGGTACCCCGTCGCTTGAGGCAGTCAAGAGGGGACGGGGTTGCGTGGCAGCACGGTTCGGGGAGATTGTTGTGGTAGGGGTATACTTCTCCCCGAACCGAACTCTCGCCGAGTTCCACAACTCCCTTGCGGAGTTGAGAGTCGTCGTCGTCGGGTACCATACCCTGCCCGTGCTCGTACTCGGGGACTTCAATGCCAAGAACACGGCTTGGGGTTCCCGGTACACGGACACACGGGGCAGGATGGTGGAGGACTGGGCTCTGGAGACAGGCCTGGTCGTCCTAAACCGGGGTTCTGTCCCCACGTGTGTGCGGATGCGGGGCGAGTCAGTGGTGGACATCTCGTTCGCCAGCCCCGCTCTGTCACCGCGTGTCATTGACTGGCGCGTCATGGAGGGGGTGGAGACGTACTCCGACCACCGGTACATCCGGTTTGACGTCTCCGCCCAAACCTCGAGCGCGCTGGTCCGACAGGCCCCGAGTGGTCCGCGGTGGGCGCTGAAGAAGCTGGACCGGGAGCTCCTCCTGGAAGCCTCGATCGTGCAGGCCTGGGTGTCACCACCGGACAGGCCTGCAGACATCAACGTCGAGGCGGAGTGGTTCCGGGAGGCCATGTCCGAGATTTGTGACGTGGCAATGCCCCGGGTCCAGCCCGGACGTGCCTGGCGCCAGGTGTACTGGTGGTCGCCGGAACTAACGTCTCTGCGCGAGGCGTGCGTTGCCGCGCGACGCCTGTACACCAGGCACCGCAGGCTCCGTATCCGCCCTTCGGATACGGAAGCCATTCAGGCGGAGCTGTACGAGGGTTACAGAGCGGCGAAGACCGCCCTCCGAGCGGAGATCCTGCGGGCCAGGGGACTGGCCCGTGAGGAGTCGCTGGGGACTCTGAACAGGGACCCGTGGGGACGCCCATATAAGGTGGTGCGGGAGAAACTCCGCCCATGGGCTCCCCCGCTGACGCAGAGTCTCCGGCCCCAGCTCGTGGAGGGCGTGGTGAGCGCTTTGTTCCCTTCGCGGGGGGAGCATACTCCCCCGCCCATGGCTCCGCCTCCTGCGGTGCCAACTGCGGACCACATGACCGACGATGACGACGTTGCTCCTGAGGTGACCGAGGTAGAGTTGAGAGCGGCGGTACGTAGGCTGAGTGCCAAAAATACCGCCCCAGGACCCGACGGCTTACCGGGAAAAGCCTGGGTCCTGGCCTTGGAGGCTCTCGGGCCTCGACTAAGAGGGCTCCTAAGCGCATGCTTGGAGGAGGGCCAGTTCCCACTTCGTTGGAAGACGGGGAAACTGGTCCTCATTAAGAAACCGGGGCGCCCGGCGGACTCTCCGTCCGCTTACCGGCCCATCGTGCTGCTCGACGAGGTGGGCAAGCTCTTTGAAAGAGTCATTGCAGACCGCCTCGTCGGGCAGCTGGTGCGGGTGGGGCCGGATTTGGCGGAGAGCCAGTTTGGTTTCCGCAGGGGGCGCTCCACGGTGGATGCCATCATGCGCGTGCGAGCCCTCACGACGGGGGATGCTGTGGCCCGGGGTGGGGTCGTCTTGGCGGTGTCTCTAGACATCGCCAATGCCTTCAATACCCTGCCCTGGAGTTGCATCAGGGAGGCACTCCGGTATCACCGGATGCCGACCTATCTCTGTCGTGTAGTCGAGGCCTATTTGGCGGATAGAGCAGTTATCTACCCCGGTCACCAGGGAGAATGGAACCGGCGAGAGATGTCGTGCGGTGTCCCACAGGGATCGGTCTTGGGGCCGCATCTGTGGGACATCGGGTACGACTGGGTCCTGCGCGCCGACCTCCCTAGTGGCGTCAGCGTGGTGTGCTACGCTGACGACACGCTGGTCCTGGCGCAGGGGAGGTCGCACCAGGCGGCGGCCGAACTGATGACACGCGGGGTTGCGACAGTCGTCGAGAGGATCCGGCAATTGGGACTCGAGGTGGCCTTGCACAAGTCCGAGGCCATGTGTTTTCATGGTCCTCGGAACGCGCCACTGTCGGGTTCCGAAATAACGGTAGGAGGGGTTCACATCGGCGTCGAGTCGACGATGAGGTACCTGGGACTCGTCCTCGACAGCCGGTGGAACTTCGTGGAGCATTTCCGACGTTTGGCTCCCAGACTGCAGCGGGCCGAGGCTGCTTTGAAGCGGCTCTTGCCCAACCTGGGGGGGCCAAACGCCTCCTGCCGGAGGCTCTACGCGGGGGTCGTGCAGTCCATGGCCCTTTACGGGGCACCGGTGTGGGCGCGTTCATTGAGGCTCCGGCCAGCTCGCCGGTTGAACGCGTCCCAAAGGGTCATGGCCATCCGGATGGTACGGGGATACCGCACGGTCTCCTGCGAGGCGGCGAGCCTCCTTGCCGGATTACCGCCGTGGGATCTGGAGGCAAAGGTCCTCGCGCACGTTTGGGAGTGGCGCGAGGAGGCGAAACGTCGGGGCGTAACTCCGCTTCCGCGAGAAATCGCGGCACAGCGGACAGAGCTCCGGCGGGATCTCATGGCGGCATGGAGAGTGCGACTGTCGCAACCCAGCGCAGGGCACGCCACAATTGCGGCGGTAAGACCCCTCTTTGAGGAGTGGCTTGAGAGACGCCACGGCGTCCTCACCTTCCGCCTGACGCAGGTCCTCACCGGACATGGCTGTTTCGGGAGGTTCCTGTTTCGGATAAGGCGGGAGGAAACGCCCGGGTGTTACCATTGTGTGGATCGACCGGAGGACACGGTGGACCATACGGTGGAGGTCTGCCCGGCTTGGGCGGAGCACCGCCGTGTCCTCGTGGCGGCGATCGGCGGCGGCGACCTCTCGCGTCCGGCCCTGGTTCAGGCCATGGTACGGAGCGAGAGGGAATGGGAAGCCGTCACCTCCTTCTGCGAAGCAGTAATGCTCGCGAAGGAGGAGGCGGAGCGTGAAAGGGAGAGGCAATCTCTGCGCCCTCGCGCCCCTAGCCGCCGCAGGAGGAGGAGACACCCTGGGCGTCGGGAGTCGATTGCCGACTCCCGGCCACCGTAGGCGCGGGCTTGCGGACGGCGAGCAATGGGCAGCTCGCCGTCCGGTAAGGACCAGGCCCGGGTCGACGGCGCGTCGTGTTCCACGCGCGCCTCAAAGAGATGTCAGCAAAATTGACGGGGTCCGATAGGACCGATGCCTGCCGGGGCTGCGGATTATTCGAAAGAGTTACCGTGGCCCTGGCGCACAGGCAACTGAAGGAACACGGGTGGGTTTTAGTCAGTAAGAGTCTGACACGCCCTTCCGCTCCGCCCAGAGCGGGAGACGTCATTTGATGATTTCCCAACCAAAAAAAAAAAAAAAAAAGTGGGGGTAGTTACTTGAAATATCAGTTGGAAAAAAAAAGTTTTTTTGCAAACTTCACAGATGTGATTGGTATCGATATCTAAACACGATAAAATAATTATTTTTCAACTCATAGATGAGGACTCTTACATGAAGTAACAAAACTATTACCGGTCATTGACCACTAAAAATACAATGTTTTAGTATTATTTTTTATTTTAGCTAATTTAATTTGACCTTGTTTAGCACCATGCCTGTATTCGTGTAAATGTCATGATGGTCGGTAAGGCCTCGCCTCTCAAGACGAGGTTGGGAGTTAACAATTTTTCTTTCTTTTTGTTTTCTTTAAAACTGAACAAGTACTCATGGGTTTTTTTAGGGTTCCATATCCAATGGGTAAAACGGGACCCTAGGACTCCGTTGTCTGTCCGTCTGTCACCAGGCTGTATCTAATGAACTGTGATAGTTAGACAGTTGAAATTTTCACAGATGATGTATTTCTGTTGCCGCTATAACAACAAATACTAAAAAACAGAATAGAATAAATATTTAAGGGGGCTCCCGTACAACAGACATGATTTTTTTGCCGTTTTTATAAATAATGGTACGGAACCCTTCGTGTGTGAGTCCGACTCGCATTTGGCCGGTTTTTTTTTTCTATTAATTATGGACTTTCTAGATTTATTTTAGACATTGCAGTAATCGGTGAAGGAAGACCTCGTGAGGAAACCTGAACTTATAATTAATATAAGTACGAAATCGACAATCGTCCTTGAGCAAGCGTGGTGATAAATGCTCATGTCTTCTCTGTAGGAGAAGAGGCCTTCGCCCTGCAGTGCAACAGTTACAACCTGGCATTATTTATTAGTAGCTGTGTTCCCCGAAGAGGTGGGCAGAGACGTACTTATTTCAGACACCCGCATTTCGCCAGTTCCGTTATATGCAGAGATCGGATATTCGGATGCATATTTACCTAAAGAAATTTTTGGCTGTGAAAGTATGGACGCGGCTTCTTAAAATATTTTATAGTTTTTGTGTAAAAATCAGATGCATATTTATTTAAAATTAATGTTTAAGACCTGATGAAAATATGTATATGTAGGGTGTAAGAAAAGGTGTGCTGTGTATTAGTTAAAAAAAAGAAACATAAATTAAATTAATTATTTTTATTAAAATTAAGTACTTGGTATATCCTGATTGGGCGTTAATATTACCTCGGCTACAACAACTTTAATCGCTATCTTTCGATTGCTACAATTTGGTCCCGTTTGGTAACTGAAATGTGACGTTAGTGGGATTTTTTCGATACAAAATCGCATTCCATATTAGCTAACATCTCAACTTTAGGGTAATATGTATCCGAATATCCGATGTCTGGTTATAAGCCATATGTAAGGGGGTGACCATGTTGCGATTAACTGGATACAAATCCAGTCTCCCCACTGCTACTGAGAATTTCCTAAACCTACACTCGGCAGTCACTTGCGACTACCAAGCCAACGAAATCCATATAACCACCCCACCATCTTATGGAAACCGATGAAATGCAACTGGCAGTTCACTCAAACCCTTTAATTTTGTCATCCCTATTTCGTCCCTTTCCGGGTTTACCTGTACCTATTATAATTTGCCCTCATAGATATCTCAAGGCTCGGGTATTGAGGTTAAAATAATCAATTAAGGCGAAAGCGTCAGGGTAACCCTCTAAATTCAAATTTTCTTATGTTTATTGCAATTTGCAGGCCGTAACAAATATGTATTCATAGAATTATAATCATAAAAATCATCTACACAACGCTCTATGTTCATATTAGGTACCCTATTGAATAACTATTTCATGAAATCATGACGTTTGAGGCCAATTCTAACTTAAGGAGTTGTATTGCTGATTTTAATTATTATAATTCTGTAACGCCATATTTGTTACGGTCGCGAATCATATTTTAATCAACAAGCAATCTGACACTGACCTGCAATTTGCAAAAACGTGAGAAAATTTGAATTTCGCGGGCTACCTTAACGCATCGCCCTTAAATCAATTCAATTCAATTCAATTTATTTATTCAGTAACAATTTACATTGCGTTCGAATATAATCCAGCATGAAACATTAACATCAACAACAGTATTAGATGTACAAATATATATGAAACCATGCAATTAAATTAAAATTAGAAAATTATTGAGAATTTATTTAAATAAAATGTAAAATACCATGCAAACATAATTTATTAAACCATTATGTCAATAATTAATTGCAATTTAAACGAAAAAGAATAATCAAAAAATAAAAGTCATATCAAAACGGTACACAATAAAACACCTTAAAAAATAATTACGTGTCAGTTTGAAGAGCAATGAGACTATTACAACTCATCTAATGAGTAGACACCTTTCCAACAGGAATGCCTTGAGCCTTGCCTTAAATCCTTCCGATACCTTTCGAATATCGGACAGGACCAAACTCGTACCTACGATATTCACGGACGTAGCAATGTGCTCTTGGCTTAAGCCGTAATGGCTTAAGTTTGGCTCCAAGTTTTCATCGTCATGCCCTAGGCTTAGCTAATGGATTAGTGAATGTTGTGTTTTGTTATTAGCTTATCATACCTGTATGCTACAACCATTCATAGCTTTTTACGATACCCAAGGGAGGAAGGGATATTGGCTTTTGTTTTGATAGTAATTTCATTAGTACACACCGCGAAAGCATTTTGTATGCAGATAAAACAAAACATACAAAATTATTTAAAAATATGAATACATAGGTACCTACTATTTTGGCGTGTAACTATTTAAAAACATTCTGACAATTGTCAAAGAATCGAGTATTCAGATAACGTCTCATGGACAAAAAAGTGGTCGTGCTAGCTGCTTACATAATTATCTCATTAGTTGACTTAATAAACATCATAGCATAGCCTTATACTACTAACCTGACTATAAGTCGGTGATTTAGGATCCACGTCAACCGTGGCTAAATAGTCTTGCTTAGTTTGGTCCGGTTGGACACAGACCACGTAAAGTAGTTCCTCTCTGGGCCCATTCTTGACGGCGTCTAAAGGAGACGCGTAGCCCGGTCCACGTTTACCTGGGCACAAATAAAATAGCCAGTTATAGCTTATTTTCTAAAGATTTCCTACAAAAAAAAAAACAGTAAAAATACACGAAGGACATATAAGTGTTTCCTTTAAATATAGCAGACAATTGCTTTCACAAATACTAACTACTTTTCAAAACCTAATCGAAAAAGTAGAATAAAACTCAGATACAGTCATTACAAAATTCATAATGGTACAGTTTCGACGCATACTTATACACACATTAGGTGTTATACAAGTAGGTACCTACTATGCTTTGGAATGGGCAACTAGCTTCATCTTTCTGACTGAACAACCCCTTGACAATTCAAAAGAGCCTGTAATTGGTTTATTTGAGATACTTAAATGTTTTGAGCTTGAGGTTGAGTTTTGAGTTTCGAGTTGAGTTTGAGTTTTGAGTTTGAGTTTGGTATCTGCGTGTCACTCATATTAAGTATAAACATTTCAAACTAGCAGATAATTTTGGCGGAACTATAGTTTTGTTTGAAAAGTCTGGTGAAGTAAATATTTAGAATGAAAAAATAATAACTGCAAAAAATGGTAAATATAACAGTGCCTGGATCTTTGGGTTCAGCATCGTACTTTGAAACAAGCAGGAACTAATTGCAGCTCTCCTTGCCTTTTTATATGCAAAACGTTTTGAAGCTGAAAAGTCGCCAGACTACTTCAGCATTTATTTGAGTTATTGGCCAGACTACATGCAGCTACTGAAGGTTTATTTTCCATGCAACACAAAAACCGCAGGTTAAACTTTAAATCCAATTATTTTTCAATACGAAAAATAATCAAAGAAACTCAAATAGGTACTTATTTTTATAATAACTCAATCCCCTAAATTACAAATGCATCTAAAAACCCGTATAATAATAAAAATCAATTTCCCAACTTTTCCCTTCAAATATTTATTTTGGGGAGGCCAATTTTCTTTCAAAAGGAGAACTGTCAATTCGTATAAATCGTCGATAGGCATCAAAACGTTATTTTTTCCCGCGTAAACGAGGGTAGCGGACAAACATGGAGGGATGCCGCCACCCTTCGCCATTTTGGTAATCACGTCAGGTAATGCTTGCATATAAATTACTCCTTTGTTCGGTTTAATCCCATCAATAACCCATTGTTTCGGCTACAAATTGCATAGCTTGTTAATTATAGATAAACATACGGATATGAAATATTAAATCTTTGCTATCATACCTAGACACAGATACAAAGTAAGTATTGGTACCAACTGACACCTACGTGTCGGGAAAGCTAATTAAGTCACGGGCACAAAAAACTAAGCTGAATTTATAACTTGTTTACTGATTTACCAGTTGTCGGTTATCATAGATTTATTACGTAAAATCTTAATATCCATTACTCCTTTGATGTGAGATTCGCAAAACGAAATCTTTTCACACAGAGCATTTAAATTCCTACTTCGGATGCAGCCAATAAACTTGAAAGAGGTCCGTTTTGAATTGACCTATCAAAACTACGGTTTCCAATTTTCGGTAAATGCAGGAAGCCTTTTTGCTTTGTGCTTTTGACATTAATTGATTTGATCTGACATTTATTTGTTACTCATATTTTTACGACATTTAATTAATGTTGTTCAAAGACCTGAAATAAAAGTTTTTTTTTTTTTTCAAAACCCCCTTTTACAAAATTAAACTTGGTTTTCCGTGTCTTTCTGTGTGACCCATTGTACTTTTAAACTACGCGACGGATTTTTAATCGGTTATCACCCTCATTTAGAGAATTTATTCCGGAATCTGTATGTATATAAGACATTAATATTAAACTTACATAATTATGATAAAGAAATGTCGATGTTTTGTCAAGTCGTAAAAACTGTAGATACGAAGCAGGCAGGGCCGTTCTTAACCTATTGGAGGCCCTAGGCACTTTAGGATACTGTGGCCCCTATGGAGTATCTAGGTTACAAGAGCGAGCAAAATTAGCTCAATATTTGTAGCACCCTGCCTCTGGTAGCCTCTCCGACGCTGGCAGGAAATGGGGCCCCATGAATCGAGGGACCCTGGGCACTTGCCCAAAGTGGCCAATGGAAAAGAAGGACCTGGAAGCAGGGGCGGGTACGCTAGTTTATTTATAACATTATTTGCCTGTTGTTTAAAACAAGTTATCTCCCCTTAATCAGATTAGGATATTATTCTTTCAGGTCCGACGCCGACGGTCACGCAATCATAAAATACCAACCGTTTTCTTTTAATTTACATTAGTGCTTGAGTTGATAAAAAGAAGGGCTGTTACTGAGATTATGGTTCATTGGGTTAAGGAAACAAGTCTTATAAGTGGAGTATTCCAGAGCTTTTAAAGATTTGTGGGCTGACAAGTTTTGGTTATGCGTTTTGTATAAAAAAGAAACTTAGTTAACAACGCTGAAATAATAGGTGTGATTGGAGAGGAGTAAATGGGAGTTAATCCAAACTATCCAAACTATATATTATATATATAATATTATAAATGCGAAAGTAAGTTTTTTGGTTTGTTTGTTACCTTTTCACACCTAAACCACTGAACCGATCATCCTGAAATTTTGCATATACGTTGTCAGGGGTACAGTAACGGACATAGGGTAACTTTCAGCCCGCAAAAAAGTACTGTTTCTGGGGAAAACAACAATAACGTACTTATGATAATAGATGGCACCACGTGTCTTTCGAATCACGATTGAATTATAACACGAATTGATAGTCAAAGTCTAAATTAACTTAAAAACGACGACGTGATGGAATTTTAATTTTGTCCGTGTTGTAATATACTGGACTGATAAAATAAAATACGTATCATACTCATACACGATATATCTTGCCAAAATAATTTAACAACTATGCAGAAAATCAAAACAAGAAATTTTGATCTATTCACATCCAATACCAAGAGCTAATACCATTTGGTATTAGTTTATTTCCGAATTTATTTTCTATTCCCAACGAGTACCACATTTTTTTAAATAAAAAATCTATTACTAACGAATACCAAAGCGTGACTTTTTGTACACTCAGCTACACAGAGTTTTATTTAAATTGCGTTTTACCGAAATCTAGGGTAATCTAAATATAGGGTTAGGGTTAATAAGCTGGTCGACGGAGCCTATTTCTGTCTAAAGGGTTTAAAGGAACCTAACCAACCGAACCTCGGGATGCCACTGACGTCGACCGTCTAGGGTTAGGATTTTCGGGAACATTTATTATGTTTTCGGAAACTTAGTTCGTCACTCAAAGCATTTTAATTTTACTGAACCTGACTGTATCTGATTTCTTCAAACTTGTTTTGGTATTGGTTTTAAAATGTGGTACTCGTTGGGAATAGAAAATAAATTCGGAACTAAACTAATACCAAATGGTATTAGCTCTTGGTATTGGATGGGAATAGAGCGAATTTTTTCCATCTTAAATATTTTGATAACAGTTGTGAAGTGCGGTTTAATATTAATATGTTTATCAGATAAGTACAATGAAATCTGACAGATTAGATAAGCAATCTATTACTGATGCAAGTTTTCACATAGCTACTTTAAAACCAAGACAGGATCTATATTGGTGTGCTAAAGATAAATGCATATAAAAATTACCTTGGAATTAACAGCTTAGCCACATATGCAGACAATATATTTAACGACTGTTGTATTCAACATTGATTGTATGCTTAATGCAGTTACTACGGACTAGGAATACATATTAATAGGAGACTATGTACTTATGCTACTGTTTTGAAATGTTAAGGCGCGGTAAATTGCAAATTTTACAATAGCGTATCGTGGTAACAAATAAGGTTCAAAACAGGTATGCGTTTGACCAAAATAAAAGTAATTTTAAAGTTTTAATTTTTTTTTTTCTAAACACCGCTCAGTTAAAAATTTTTAGGTACCTATTTCTTTATTTGATTGAATTCTCTTTATTAACATTATACATATTTAATATCATGGTTAATGTTCAAAATTTAGAGTATTATGCGAAGATTTTTTTTTTCAGGTCTGATTTACGATTGATTTATTATGATACTATTTTATTTTTATGAAATATTTTTAAATAAGTGTTTTCTTTGAACATTTGGCAATACACAAAAAAAAACTGGCTTGTGTTATGTACCAATACGCCTAACTACGCGACAAAAAACTGAGCGTTTACGGTGTCCTACGTTTGGGCAGAGCCTTAAAGGATCTATGATGTACAACTGAACTATGATGAATGCTGATTATAAGGCAGTAAACTTTGTCTGCTAGACTTGGGGTTCATAAAAGTCAATGATCAACATTTTTTTTACAATGATCATTGACTTTGAGCACCTAATTATGTCTGATTTGTCTCCAATGCAGACTTATTTAAATTCTCTTTTTGGTACTAGATCGGTATGTTATTATTGGTACCTTTTTCTAAATAGGGTCAAATTAGATCAGCGAGCGAAACTCCGCAGACGTGACGGCTATCGATATCTAAACATAATAAAATAAAAAATAAAAATATT
Organism: Dryobotodes eremita; assembly: GCA_917490735.1. Classification (NCBI taxonomy): domain Eukaryota; kingdom Metazoa; phylum Arthropoda; class Insecta; order Lepidoptera; family Noctuidae; genus Dryobotodes; species Dryobotodes eremita. The sequence goes on from OU823261.1 coordinate 10,242,800, forward strand.
CGATATTTTTTTTGGGGCCCAACGACCGCTGATTGTGCTGTTACTTGAAGTATGAGTTGAGAAAATCTATTTTCTTTTGTTTTATCGTGTTCAGATATCGGTACCCGTCACGGCTGTGAAATTTACACACATACAAAAAGAAGATTTTTTTAACTGATATTTTAAGTGACTACATTAACTGAGGTAAATGACCCCACAACAAAATCATCAATTTAATTTAGTTTTTGTTTTATTATGTTTAGATATGTATATCCATCACGTCTGCGGAATTTTGCTAGCTAATTTAATTAAACTCCGTACCTGTACCAATCATTTAAAGTGAATGTCAGGTCTAGTAGTTTTTGTTTTTATCTTTTTTATTACGGACGCTTTTAACGTGCACGTCTTTCTTCATCTTTCTGACATATATAACTTTAACATGAATGATGCAACCAATTTTTTGTAACATTATTTTGATTTAATAGAGTGTCTGTGGAGTTTCTTGCCCGTTCTTCTCCATAGGTACCTACTACGCTTTAGAATAGGCAACTAGCTATATCTTTCTGACTGACCGACCCCTTGACAATTCAAAAGTGACTTTGAGTTTGAGTTTGAAAACCATAGTTTCATCTGCCACAACAAAAACCTCGACGATACTATTATGTCTAGAATAATAATGCCGTAATGTTAAAATAATTTGTCAATCTAGTACTACGCTTGTCCTATTTGCCTCGAACGCAACCTCTAAATTCATTTCAGGGACGTTTTTTCAATATTGTTGCCCAAATATTGGATTAAGTGCCGAACAAGAATCGTTCAATGGATTTATGAATAAATCAATTTCGTGTGAAAGGCAACAAAGGATATTAAAACAACAGCTCCTCAATCCTATTAGGAACCCATTTAAGATTATATCGACACCGTTGAGAAATTAAAACAAGTATCTACTTCTCCATCTCCACTTATTTCCGTAGCTTTGAGCTTGTTAAATCCATACCGGGTTTAATATTCAGAGAACTTCTTGAAATTTTTCTATCCACAAAAAGAAGGTTTATCTTAACAGTGAGATTAAAATCACTAGGGTTCGTTTGAGGGAGCTCGTTTAGGCGCTTTTGAGGGCACGCCTCGGGCGAGGCAGGAATGATAAATTGCAACCCGCTTGATGTTTCTGACACTTTTTTTCAGACCATGACCTTTACCGGTCTTTTATTTCGCTTATCATATGACACGGACGAATAAGTTTGTTAAAGAGCTGACAAATAGCGATGTAGGAGCAGCCGTGTGGAACTCGACATGGGAGCATATTGGGTATAAATGATACACACGAATTTAATATCTCCGTTTTGAATTCGGTTAAAATTGTACATCATCGTGTTTTATTTATAGCCTCGAACACATACTTACAGCACTAACTGCAGTTACTGTTGCAAGAATTTGTTTAAGGCTGTTGGGAGTTTGTGCGAGAATTATAACGCAAGTTTTGTGAACGTACATTTTCTGAAAAATAATAGTTGCTATGCAATTAAATTATGAATATTTTGTAAATACCTTACAGCATTTCTTTGCATACCCTTACTATTATACCTACCTAAAATTTTATTATCCGCATCACTATTTCCCATTAGGATTGTGAGTGCAAGCGTGGTACCCCTTATTTTCTTACCCTAGTACCTAATCGGATGCTAGCCGGTTGAGTAAAGATGCATCTTTTATCGTTCAAAGATAAACACAATCGTTTAACTGAGGATAATTAACAATCCATTCTTGAACAGACATAAATCAGTTAATAACTAGGTAAACAACTGCACACACGTGAGTAGATAAATTATACATCTTCATGAACATTGTATCGAACGATAACCACCTCCCAATTTTCATAGAAATGTTTTGACAAATCTAAACAATTGAGAACTAATTCAGATGAAAACAGTGTTCTACAATTATGTGGAGATACGTAGTGATATCCGAAATGGTATGAATATCAATGACCATCTATTTATAAATAAACACAATATGAAGCTAAAGTTAAACAAATATAACCTTGGCAATGAAGCAGATGTACGACGGTTAAAACCTTTCGAAACTAATAAACAACCAGATAAGAATAAAGTTGAACTTGAGAAAGATTTTGATGCCAAAATTGATAAATATGAGAAATACATGGTACTTACAACACGCCATATTTTTAACACCGCTAAACTGGCAGCTGGGCACACTGAAGATAGTGGAACAACTAGTCGGTCGATGTATTGTAAATAAAGCATGCATACAAAACTTGATGATAGCGAAAACTGACATGTATCGGTGTCTCTTTCTATCTCCTTGAGTAATGTGAATAAGATGTACCCTATGGATGTACCGGTTAGGACGACTGAATGATTTGATATTAAAATATTCATTTTATTAACCTTAAACTTGACATGTGGAGTTTGATAATGATTTCAAGATTGTGTTGCTATGCATGAAGTGATTCATTGTTTGTTTCGGTCCTAAATACACATTATACGTAATTTAATAATGCAATTTTTAATTTTGTGCAGACGTTTGTAACTGAATTACACATAAACAGCTTTAGATGATTTCTTTCGATATATAGATTTTTATTTGGATTTAGATGGGCACGACACAGATAGATCATTAAAAACATATAAACTTTTATCTAAATAAGTAGTTTTCTTTGGAAACGAAAACAAAGTAGGTACAAAAATAGAAAAATAAACATTTTCGATTGAGATTGCGTAATACCAATATATTCAGCGGAGCACAATAATGATACTGAAAACCCTTTCCATTACAATAAAACCATTTAAGTAAATATAATACGAATAAATTGAGAGAAAGCGTAGAAGTGATGGCTATTCATACGAGTAACCCAAACATAAAGGTTTTTAGCGTTATTCATGAAAGTAATTTCGATTTAATAAAACAGACGACAAATTATAACAATGAAAGAAATCAAACAGCGTATATAATGAAGTTGTAAAGCTTCAGCAATGGAGTGAAATAAATTCTTAAATAAGATTAAGTTTTTAATAAGAAAAGTTTTGAGATTCAAATAAGTAAGGCGTGCTATGGTTTCGTGAATTACTTTAGATCTTTTTGTGATATTTATTTTAATGGCAGTTTATTAAGTGTTGATAATAATTACTTTTGTGATAGCTAAGGATGTCGAACGTTACAACATTTGAAATGGATATCGAAGAACAATTAACAAGACTTCTAAATGGCATACAAAATCTACTTCTATAACTTTTACTCAGGCCAATACTGCACATAGACTTCTCTCAGGCTGTACTGAATATTTAGTTTTATGAAAGTGATATAAAACGAGGATTTTTGTTTTTCAAAAAACCTGAACGTATTTGTTAAAGTAAAGACGCCTCCTTCGTTACCAACAAACCACACTATAATAGTGTAGCAATAAAATAATAAACATAGGAATGTAATTTTCAATGCTAATATTAATCATCCCGTTTTGCAAAATTGTGGCTTTAAAAAAAAACATGAAGTAAGTACGTGGAAACAAAATAAAACTCCGCCAATTAATCTTGTCAAAGTAAAATTAGCTTCGTCAGGCTGCTCCACAGAAAACATCCGAATTTCCTTTTTTATCTCCAACGAAATCATCAAGAACGCCATTAATCAAGATACCTGAGCCAAACATAAGACAAAACGGAACGGTCCTGCGAGTAAAATGTGAGCAATAATATCATTCTGTGAGCGTAACATCGTTAAGAACCTGCAAGGCGAAGATATAGCTCCACAAAATAAAAAGCTACATGAAGAAATAAGACAGACACATCGTACATACGTGCTCTGTGATACAAACGCCTTGCACTCCGCTTCCAATCGCACTTCGAAACACAATACGACTTAAAATACGCTTATTGTCAGTTCAGAATTTAAAAAGTCTCTCATGTAACTTGTATACAAACGTCTATCAATAAACTTAGCAACTATCGATGCATTTATCTTCGTCTACGCAATAAAAGTTTTCTCCGTCCCGCCTTTCTATTATGTGTATGCGTATTACTGTCCTGCATAATTCGTCTCAGGCTCGCGTGCTGGTGGAATTCATGTCGGATTGAAATATGTCTGCTTATATTCTTGAACAGAATATGCCACAAAGCTTTGTCCTTGTTCTTCCACAATAAATCTGCAGTCTTCTCCTTAATCCTACGCATATTTTCCTCCAGTCTCCTAGCTTTTATTTCCATTTGTATGAGGGAACGGGTCGTATTTGTCAAAAGGCGGTACAGGTATTCTTTTCTTCGCGTTTTCCTCGGCTCCGTTGCGCTCGAATTTATCATAGACTCGTATTCAGTGCTGTCCTCGAGCTCTTGAATTTCGTCCAAACCCGTGATTTGTGATTGCTTATTTTTTGTGCGGAGAAATACGCCGGTGAGTAATATAGCGAGCACGAAACTTAATAGCATGAGGAGTCGGGCATGGTTGTAAAGGGGTTTGGCTATGAAATTCATGTCAGTGAGTTGTGGATTGTCGGTATCATAATAAACACGTCACGTTGCATCGGGATGCATGTTTGGTTTATGTGCGAGCGCCGGGATTTTGTTTCGAGCAACAAGTCACGTGGTCGGACCGGGAGCGCGGACGGCGCCCTCTCGCGGCGTCGGCGAAAACGGCACTGGCTGGAGTGAAAACACGCCGGTGCGTCGCACCCCACGAATTTCCCCAATGACTTTTCCTCTTGGATGTGGGAAAAGGCGTTTTATTTGGATGTGACAGCTTTACTTAAACACTTTGCGACGCGGGTCGGATCGTGTAATTAAACCGCAATGTTGTATGACAACGATTAAACTGTCATTTTCGATGTCTGGAAACCGACAGAGTGAAAATTAAATTTTTTTAGGTATTCATTATTATTAGGGACAACAATGTGAACGTTTATTCGGAAACGTGGAATAATTTCTTGTTCGTTTGAAACGCGAACTGTTGGTACCTATAAGTTTTATTTTAACGTTTTAATGTCAAACTTTAATGGGGACTATTAACGTGAATTATTGCTGTTTGAGAAAGTTTTTGGGAAAAATTAGTGCCTTTTACACTTTTTATTGTAAAAGTTTGAAGTATATTCTTTCAGGACTCAATGTTTCCGAGGCTCAAGGTGCGTAAGTAATGGAGGGGGAACCGCGAAGGTTCACCTACTACAAAATGAAGCAGACATATTTTCACGCCACTATCTCACTATTGAGGAAGATTTACGGCGACCCCAAACGTAATATACTTATGACCTGCTCGTTTATGTACTTTTGCTGCAGGATAATATCACTTTCTACCTTAATTGTAACACGTACCTACCTAATGTATCAGTAAAGATATTACAACTATTATAGTTTCCGAATAAGTTGAGTTTCACATTTTGTCCATTTTGTATTATCTATTTTATTGCCCCGAAGTTTTGACAATCCTTTTAAACCTGCATAAAAAATCACCCGCTAAATCGTGACAATTTACAAGTTTCTGAAATGTTTCATATAAAAAAATAACTAAGGAAACGTTAATATATAACAACTTTGTAAAAAGAAAGATAAAAAATACTAAGTAACTATTGATTTGAATAAACAACCACTTACAGTAAAATAAAATGTTCCCCCAAGGTAACATTCCTGCAATATCTTTAGTTTTATTGTTCTGAGGGGTCGAAGTTAAAAGCGCCTGTCGATATCTTTATAACATTGTTTTACTCTAGTTGTAATATCACATTGTTTGCAGGCGTTAGCTGTGCAACTATTTGAGCTAACTGCAACCTTAACCCTTTAGCATACGATTTAATTTTGAATCAGCAATTAATTTGGCAGTGGTTTTAAATGAATGGTTATTGACGCCAAGTAAAAACGAATATATTGGCAGCTTATAAAGTAGGTATTGTAAAACAAATGAAACTCAATGAAGAAATAATTTTGTAAAGAATTGACGATCTCCAGACAATTTAGTTTTGACCAAACCATCATTCCCAACTATGTTGGGGTCGACTTCCAGTATAACCGGATACAGCTGAATACCAGTGTTTTACACTGAGGGACTGCCTATCTGACCTCTATAATTCAGTTAGTGAGTAATACGATACCCCTTGGTAAGACTGGTTGTCAGACTTTTGGTCTTCTGACTACCCGTAACGACTGTCAAAGATCTACAAATGACAGCCGGCACGAACGTTTTAATGTGCTTTCCGAGGCACGACGGGGACTCGATATGTAATGGAGGTCACCCATCCGACCGACGGACCGACCTCGGCATGCGTATCTTAACCTTGGACCCACCCAAAGGATCGTGACTAAATAATAATAACTTCACCTGTTATCATTTAGTCACGGGCCCCTCCTTTAGTTGTAACTAAACCAAAGGTTCGAAAATCGAATCGTTCGAATCGAATCGCTTACGATATTGTTAAAGTCAGTTAAAGCTAAATACCATACTCGTATGCCATCCCATGTTATGCCTCCGGGCATGACAAAGCTTCGATTATGATTCGATTCAACATCAATAACATTACCACTAGTTAGACAATTCATGCGAATTGTGGATATATCGAATCGAATGTCGAATGAGTTATCGCGAAGTTCTGATTCGTTGAGCAGTGATCCGATTTCGAGAAAAACCGACGCGGGGTAATTCGCATGTCACTTGCATTGCTGACCATTATGGTGATACATAATGTAGTGTGTTTGCATAAACACTGTTATACTGGAACATTTAGTACCGGATTTTAGGAGGATATTAAATGCTAAAAGCATGAATCTCAATTTGCAAGTACCTATAGGAGATGAAATCATATCAGATTCTGCGGGGTTATTGCGTAACATACAACAGTAGGAATGGCTTTCATTTTGACAGATCAATAACATTCATTGCGTTATTTACGCGGTTGAAAAGACAAATTTTTCGAACATATTATTATGAAGCAATGGGTTAGCAATATCCTTTAAAATGATTCAGATTGTGATTGATAGCATGTTACACGATTAGGGTGCTGGTTTGAGCATCGTTTTAAAATACCTTTCGCTTACCTGTTTGGATATAACAAAAGTCAGAAAAAAAGAAAATTCTCAGTCTAGCTGAATAACAACAACATTCTAAAAGAACCTAGGTGAATAACACAAAACAACTTATTTTTCCTAGTATTCACAAGAAAACAGACTTCAATTTGTTTAGTCTACCTAAACCAAAGAGAACGGAATACTCTATAGATTTCAATATTTTTTGTTAAGTTTAACAAGAACATGCCGAAGCGCGTCAAAACCGTTCAATGTATTTTTGAAAGGTTAACGTAACGAAAAAGAAAGAAAAACAAGTATCTTATCATGAGTCAATGACTGATGTTTTAATTTATTTATGTTTGCGTAGGACTTAGATTCTTAAATTCTCTTTTCATCTTTGTATCAGAAGAGCAAGCGATCTTTATCAAAAAAACATCCAAATAAAGAATTAATCAAGAAAGAAATTACTTTATTTACCGCGCTTTATACCTACTGACGGTCTTCTTGGTTATTTATTGCAAGTAAATATTATTTTGCTGCCTAATACTTATTTTTTACTACACTACGTTGATGTAGTAAGAAAAATAAGTTGTCTCAGGGTACAGGAATCAACAACAAATAACCGATTTATTTCACACGCAAATGCTTCCAAGTTTGTCTTGATAAAAAAGTTAATTAAAAAAATCAAAAACCCAGCTGCGTAAAAAGTTTACTTAAAAAATTATGAAAACAAGATGATCTATTTCTTTCTCCAATCTCATAACCCATAATTAAGTTCACCATAAACCGTACAATCTCATGCAGTCGGAGGGCAATAGGTCTATAGAGGTATGAGGAACAGGGTGTAAAGTCCACTGGTGTTGTGTCTGGTGGGCAACTGCCCAACGGTTGATGTCGGGATGTTGTATATATGCTAGTTGCGCGGTAAACTCTGCTTGCGCGATGCAGGATTTTGCGTGACGTCAGTCTGACGCGTAGCTCGCATGTGGCGTTTGTAGATGCCGCTACAGGTCTTTACTGTCAAATTTAAAAAGATGCCACGGACTGAATTGAATTTTTATTACTGTAATGTCTTTATTGACACTCACAAGATTAACACAAATGGATTGGCGTAAGAATTATCAAAATCGGCCTACGCGTTTGGTCTCTAGAGCGCCACAAAGGTACAAGCATACATAATAAATAGGCTGATAAACATATTACCCTCCTTTGCGTCTCGCAGTCGGGTAAAAACGTAAATATTCCCCCACTTAATATCCCTTAATAATATTCTTCTTGATCTCAAGAAAAACAGGGCGAAGAGATACAAAAACTTGATATTAATAAAAACATTGGTGCCTCAGCCCAGTGGGCTGTTCAGCACAGCTGCCAACGATAGATAAGCGAATAAGCGACCCCTTCTTTTAAGTTCCTTGTCTTAAATTGATTTTTGGCGGACAGAGCCTATAAAATATTTAGCTGCAGTTATAGTGACAAAATCGGTAGATATGTTTGTGTGTTTCGATTTTTTAGGCTAGTGTTTCCTGGATTTGTTTGGTGTTCGACCATTTCCCTGATATTAAAGCGCAGGGCAAATAATTTTCTCGGAATTTAGAAAACTCTGGGCGGTAAGACTGATCATAAAACTGGCGATATAATTATACTTAAATATACCTCATCGTTTTCATAGCCCACCTAACAAATTGGTTCATTTCTTTAGGAGCTAAGCCAAATCATAGCTGAATAATGATGATTTCACATTTGCTTGGGGATAATACTAAATTGACAATACCAACAAATTAATACCAAATTAATCCTTGCAAGTAGATTTTGAAGTTTGTTAATATACCTACCCCAATAAATTATCTACATTTAATAAATCACTATAGTAATAACTTACCCCTGAAACGCTTATCGGATACTTAATAGACTATCAGTCATCGTGCCAACGGCCGTAAACGCCTCGGAGTTCATAATGTTCAGCAGTTAATATCTAACGTGACTGGCACTTCGACCCATTGTACGGTCTCTAAATTAAAACCTGTAAAACGTCCTTCTATTTTTATTTCTACCATAAAAGCAGAGAGTAAAGCTGGTAGCAAAAGCTGTCCTTATAAATTCTTTACAACTTCGCTGGAGCGTCAACTTCTAGTTATATTTAATAACGTATCGCGGGTTACCGTAGCAAAACAGTACGTAGATGGAGGTTCCAAAGAATGCTTTTAACATTTAGGCGATTAAATATGTACATAATTTTGATGTCAATGGACAATCACAAAAATACAAAGTATTTTGGAAGTAGTTCCAAATTAGCTTACAAGATTTGACTTATAGATCCATGCAGACATGACGTACAGTTCTATAAAAGCTTGTAGAATTATTTAGACAGAACAAATATCTTGTCATTAATACTCCATTTATTAACTCCTCCGTAATTACTATCGACAACTACTTTTTGTATCGATTTATTCTCATTGTACCCAACAGCATTGTTAGCTTGATAAACTTTTGCAGTATTAAGAGGCTGACAACAGCTAAAGCGCGGTCCCTTTCGTACTGCATAGAAAAGAAACAGAAGCGCGATGACACAACGCTGGTAATTTATTGCGAAATATGAAGCAATTATCTATTTACAAAAAAAAAAAAAACTATTGATTGGATAAAAAAATTAAAACACTTTTACGTTAATATGTTGCTTGTAGATTAATCTGACAAAAAATCAAAATGATTGCATGTATATTAGTACGGTTTTTAATCGCTATAAGACTTTTTTAGAGGTATTTCCGTGTATTTTTTCCATCGTATCAAATTAGTTTTATTATGTTTTCAACACACTATCTAACTAGCATATATCCTGAAAAATATCATATATTTTTTTGTTTTTGCTTGCTGCAGTAGATCATATACTTTTAGGTATTACTAAAAACTTACATTTAAGTCCTGTAGTCTCCTTAAGTTGAGTGTTTAATGTGTATGAGTTTGCAGCTTAAACAAGTTCCGTATTAAATGAAACAAGTTTACGGTTGGCACGACGATAGTCCTAAAGTACTGTTCCTCAGTTTCATGTGGGTAAATTTGTTCGTGTGCTTAATTGATGTTTATTAAATAGTTCGTTTGATACTTGGTAGGGAAGGAATCTTCCATTTTGTAGACAAGTTTTAAATGGCAAAATGTCGTATTACTAGAAAAGTAATTATTGGTAATTACGAACTGAAAAGAAGGCTTTCTGTGGTGGGTTCTAGTGGTGGATTTGTTGACAGGCCTTGTTAGTAGCTGTTTTCATTGTTGTATTAAAAGAGTTGCCAGATTCGGAAATAAATCAGTATCAGGCTCCAAGCAATCGGAGAAATGTAAGAGATAATAAGTACCGTAATACTAAAACACGTCATATTATTTAATGCAATTTACCTTTAAGGAAATCATCCTATTACGAATATCCGCCCTGAAATCTGTTACCGTTATATACTCTTTCAAAGATTTCATCTCCGACCAGTTAAGTGATTACTTAGATTTCTTTGCCCATTACAGTCTTCATATTTCAAACATTACAAAAATCGAGACGATTGAAGAAGGTTTGTTGATTAATCGATGAACTTAGTCTACCTTCCGATCATTTTTTAACGTCTTTCCCAATAAAATATTGCTTTCGATATAAGATTCTTCATCTCATTCCACAAAAAAAGAAATATTGTAGTTTGTCGTTCTGTTGTATATTTTCTGATGGATATAATTATATAGATTATTGCAAATAAGAAAGAAAGGTCTATACAAGCTATTAGTAGTAGTAGTAGTAGTGGTAGTTGTCTATTATAGTCGTATCTGGGTTTCTTCAAGTATAGAAGGAACATAACTTAAATAAGTTTTCATAAACATTTTGGTGATTAATACCCCATAGCCTGCTATAAATTGATTGGCTTTAACACTTATACTGCCGGGTCAAAATTGATGAAGGTAGGGAAGACCTCCATTAGCGTCATCCAACGGGTTAAAAAAACTAAAATTCTGCATCAAAAATATTTCGAATAATTTTTCTTATAAAATATATACAGTACGGTTCTTTCCAAGTAGATAATCAGAAACGCATAAGGAAAACATCTGCTCTATCAAAGTGACCTAGTGGTTAAGAAGGTTAATCTCGTGCCTCGGCCTTTCCCACTTTCCAAGAATAGTCAACACATTGTGTAGATATCATAATACCTACTTCATTTGCTATCAGAAAACGTGCATGGCTGAAAATTTAACAACTTACAAAAATAGATGCCGTTTGACCTCATCATAGAAGGCTCTATATTTATTTCATACTTGGTTCTGCCCGTGACTACCCCATCGCATCACATCGCCTGCCCGCACTATTACCTCGTTTTCGCCTTACGTTGTTTTTTTGTTTGGCTTATATGGGTCCTAGCGTAAAAATAATCCTCAAGAATTGGGTTATCAAATGCAAAAAGAATTTTTCAAATCCGACCGGTAGTTCCAGAGATTACCCTATACATACAAACAAACAAATTTTACCGCTTTATAATATTAGTATAGATACCTACATTAACATTTATTATAATTATACAACATACAACACAACTATTTACACTAGTTACCAAATTAAAAGCCTAATTAACGTTCTATACAAACAAATACAAAAACAAAAGGACCAACTGTTTATCCATCGCAAAACGTCAACGGGACGTCAACGAGAAACGAGATTATTCGAACCGAAAGTGACGTCCCGTTAACAGCCGGGCCGTGTGGTGGACACACGGCCATAGTAAATGTATGTATCGCTACTCCGAGCTCCGTTGCCATGATCTCGTTCTCGTTGACGTGCCGGTGGACACACGCCCATAGTAAATGTATTTATCGCTAGTCCGGTGCCATCATCTTGTTCTCGTTGACGTCCCGTTGACGGTGCCGGTGGACACACGCCCACAGTAAATGTATTTATCGCTACTCCGGTGCCATCAGCTCGTTCTCGTTAACTTCCCGTTGACGGTGCCAGTGGACACACGCCCATAGTAAATATATTTATCGCTACTCCGGTGCCATCATCTCGTTCTCGTTTACGTCCCGTTGACGGTGCTGGTGGACAAATGGCCTTAAGCTGTCATCGCTGTCATCTGGAAACGTATCCAATAATAGATTACTAAAACAGAGTACTAAACTGCCAAAAAAAGAACAATATAAAACAATGATTTGTCAAAATAACTTATTTTACCGAAGTTCTAAGTAAATTTGACCCCAGGCTATGCGTGAGCGTATACCTTGCTAAATATATAAGCGAGTTAGTTCTTTAATGTACCTACATAATAACGTCACTGAAAAAGTTAATGTCAAAACTTGCCGCCCATGTTTAAAAGATTGATCACACAGCGATCGCGTCGGCCTCTATAAACAGCCTTTCTACTATCTTTTTTTACACATTTTGGGCACCCATTGACCGAGTTATTTTTTATAAACTTAGTAGGAAAGATCTAAAAATGGACTAATATGATTTTTTCACAAATATTGCACTTTATTAAGAAAACAACAAAGTTTATTGTGTTTTATTATTGTTCTAGACAGTCCATATTGGTAAGTAAGTATTGAACATTTTGTTACGGAAAATATATGACATTATTTTCATAAGTCAGAAAATTTTCCAATGATGACGGCCCTTTTAAATGCATAATTATCATCATCATCATTTCAGCCGAAAAGCGTCCCCTGCTGGACATAGGCCTCCCCCAAGTATTGCCACTTCGACCGGTTCTGTGATTCTCGCATCCAGCGGATTCCTGCGGCCTTCACAAGGTCATCAGTCCACCTTGTGAGAGCCCTTGCAGTGCCACTTCTAGAGGTTGGGGAGTGGCGACCGCGTACCGGAAGACGTAGCGTTAGGATGCATAATTTCCAAAATCAGGAAGTCTGATCAAATATTAAAGAAAGAAAGAAAGAAAAATGCGTTTATTGGCATTGCAGCAACAAAAATACACCTTAAAACTAAAAAATACGGAACAATGATTATAATGCCAATGGGGCCTCAGCTCAGCATAATGTCAGATGACAACACAAGGTGTACCACCTGACGCTGATTTTCAGCTGCAACCCACGAGTGCCATACGCTAGAATAATAAAAAGAATAGGGAAGTGTGTGTCCGTTCTAATAAATTAAAAGTGTTGTGACATTGGTGTGTGTGTTGTGTTACTACTATTACCTACTACTACTATTAGCCTGCATAATCCCACTGCTGGGCAAAGGCCTGTCCCCATGACTTCCAGCTCTTTCGATCCAGGGCTAAAGTGGACCACTGGTCGTTTGTTTTCTCTAGCTCGTCCCGCCATCTTCTCCGGGGTCTGCCGCGACGCCTTCTGGCTGTGTCGGGACTGCACGTAGTGCCACTCGCCGTCTGGTAAGGACCAGGCCCGGGTCGACGGCGCGTCGTGTTCCACGCGCGCCTCAAAGAGATGTCAGCACAATTGACGGGGTCCGATAGGGCCGATGCCTGCCGGGATCGCGGATTGTTCGAAAGAGTTACCGTGGCCCTGGCACACAGGCAACTGAAGGAACACGGGTGGGTTTTAGTCGGTAAGAGTCTGACACGCCCTTTCGCTCCGCCCAGAGCGGGCGAGGTCATTTGATGATTTCCTACTCAAAAAAAAAAAGGTCTACACGTAGTGGGTATAAATAAATAAATATTAGTAAACTTAAAATAAACTTTTGTAATATTCGGCAGTATATTAAACCGTCAACTAAGTCAAGAAGTAGGTAACTATAAAGGTGCTTATGAGATACAACCAACACGTCAGCTCATTAGCAAGTATCTATCGAATTTTTCGGTACCAGAATTTCCGGAACTGTATTAACAAAGCAGCATACTTTCAAAATTTTCCACCATTTCGTTAACCAAACCAACCCTTATAAACGAAAACTTATTTTTCCAACCGCAAAATTACTTCCTGAATACCACGTCACGCCTCTCCGAGTACCAGCGTCAAACCGTCACAAAAAACATTTCGAATCACGCGGTCCCTAATTAATTTTGTTACAAAAGTCATTGGCACACCAATTTGTTTTCACTACCAACTTGAAGGGACGCGCTGTAATCGAGTATGTTTTGTCAATTAGGCCTCCACCCAGGGAGCCCTAAATTCCCATTTGCTTCTGAGTTGTCTGTGTGATTATCCTTTTAGAAAGGGGCGGTTGGAATTTATAGTTCTCTGGTTAAGTCCATTAGGGGTCGAAGTAACTATATATAAGTGTCTACTTCGACCGAGTGACCATTATCGTTGGCAGTATGAAAAATTTGATCAAAAGGTCACATGCAACTTAAGTGCTTGGTTGCAATTAGTACCTAGTATGTTAATTTGAGTTGTGACGATAAATTTGTTAAATGTTGGCATCGCATTTCATAATTGTAGCACTAGATAAAACAGAGTGTGTTTATGCGTGTACCCTTAATAGCATATATTTTGTGTATCGACCACTGGAGCTATGACGATGAAAAGTCGCAGCCTTTAGTATTTTTAAGGCTCCCGCAAACAGGCGCGACGCAACTCTAGTAGGTCAATTTCTATAAAACTTCATGAAAATTGTTCTACAAAAGTCGCGTCGCGCCTGTCTGCTCCTGCATAAATACTGAAAAAAGCTTGGCAAACTTCTAGACTGGTCCATAACATAATTATGCAACCACAAATAAACTATTAAAAAATCTCAATACCCCGGAAGGTTCGTTAATCATCCATAAAAATGGTATGCAAAAATATGTACGAATAAAAAATAAAATACTTGTCCCAGCGCAGCCTGTGGGCCTTGAATAATCAACTTGCAAAACAAAGTACCGAACATAATTTACGGTACCCTTTCCCACAACCAATGGTCAAGCGGTAGAGTTCAAAAGTCCCACTTGAGGCCTGAATAGGAATAAATCTAATCCCACAACGCACTACGGTGGGAGGTCACAGTAAGGCCGGGCCTCCAACGAGAGCAAGCCGTTCTGGCGTAGTTCCATTCCACTTGACTCGGCAGCGGGTGGTTTCCACTTTTGGCGAGTGATGCGGGCGAAGTGACGCGACTGAGGATAGGAGTGTTACTGAGTTTTAGATTACAGAACTGTCTGTGGAAGTCTTGTTCAGTTATGATGTTCATGAATTTATAACACTTACACAGGCAAATTAAACTTGTGTAAAACCGAGTATGAAAACTTGCAAAAGGAACAATGTCTAATAGAACACTTGTTTGATCTTCAATACACCTAATTAAATGGACGACAACATGTTTTAGGCATTAGTAAATAATAAACGTTTTTAGCCTGTAATCTAAAACCTACTACAGCTTCAATCATGCATCCATAAAAATCATCATTAGTATAGCCTTTTCCCAACTATGACTTTCAGTCTAACAGGATGCAGCTGAATGCCAGTACTTGAAATGGAGCGAGTGCCTTCTGCCTAGCTTCTGACTACCCGTAATGACTGTCAAAGATCAACGAATGACAGTCGGAACCAACGGGTTAATGTGCTTTCCAAAGCACGGAGGGGTCTCTGATAATGGATAGTCACTCATCCATGAACCGACCTCGGCAGGCATAACTAAACCTTCGATCGTCCTGTGTGGCTAGTATTATTTAGCCTCAAGCATCCATAATATTGTCATTATTATTATATGTTAATAGTACTCTGGTTGTAGTATCATTGTCTACTTTTAAAATTCTCGTTAATAACACTTCCTCTCTCCTTAAATATCATCATTACATTTAGTTTCATTGCTCTTCTTTCATGTTTATTATTGTATATATTATATGTAGATAAATATATGTTTTATGTATGTATGTAGGTATTTATTTTATATGTAAATGGTACACCATTGACTACCTGCATTATTGTCTCTCCTTCTCCCTTTAATCCATCCAAGGTTGAAAAAAAAAAAGAAAAAGATCTCTTTTAGCGATAAGACCGCCCATTGTGTCTCCCTATGTAAAATTTCTAAATTTGTATCTGTAAATTTTATGGTGTACATAATAAAGAGTATTCTATTCTATGTTAAATTAAGGTTATTTTTAGAGACACTTACTTCAAGCTTAGCTTTCACTGGAGTCCCAGCATAAGGTACAGTTCGGGGCCATGCATGAATTTTTTGCCGTAAAACCCTGCGTTTAGTTATTTACTACGAGTACTAGGGTTGGTCCACGGGTTCATCCAACTGTAAATGCTTTCGCAAACCCTCAAATTGAGTATACCTACTTTTTTATTGTAGCTTTCGCATCACTTGTTTTATTTTACAAAAAAAAGACAAATAAACCTTGCCGGATGTTTTCTTATGAAAATCTGTAAATATTATGTCTGTTCTTATTTTTTTTATTGACATTTAAAATGCAGTTTATTCAAATCGGGAAATGTTTTCATACTTAATAATATTTTTGGTATTATCTTTGGTTTGGGTATCTTTGGTTGCTTGGTTTAGCGAATATTTATGACTCTGCTTTATCTATTACATTTATGAAAAAAAAAATAGCATCACAACTTTTGATTTCTCAATTTCCTATCTTTTTACTTCCGTAAGTAAAATCATTTTCAGGACGTAATTCACACCAAGACTTTTGTTACGTCACTAATTTAATGATCTCATTAACTCCTAGCCTTCTGCCTTCTCCACCCTGACATATTGTTTTTTACAATGACTAAAGTTTTCGGTAAATCGTCGTACAGCGGCAACGACAAGAAAAACACAAAACTTCAGTAATTACGGCCAGAGAGCGAAGTCGAGAGTGCAAAGTTTCCTCTCCATCTGGGAGTGAATTGTACCCTCCCTTGACTAACTGAATCGAAAGTGTTAACATCTTGAGAAATCTTTTTGTACATTGTTAGGACTACCATTAAAACTATTTGAGTGTCTCAGGGTTATTCTTTTATGAGAGAATATGTGATTTTCGTAAACCATTATTTTTCAGAGGAAAGTCTATGTATAATAAAGATACTATCGCGCCTGTATTTCCTCGAAAGGTTAGGCAGAGGTGTACCCGTAGTACACCTACATTTTACCGGTTATATTAAAGTCCCATGTAATAGAGCGCGAGCCTGTTGCCATCAACCGGGCACAAATCCAGACTCCGGGCTGCTATTGAGAATTTCCAGAACGAAAAATTCAAAAACACTGTGCGCGGTCCGGGAATCGAACCCAGGACATCATGAAAGTATATGTATGTACCTTGTATTAATAAAGAAAAAATAAGAATTCCAACAGCAATTTACTCAATGGTGGTACTTTAGTTTAGATATTGAGAGATCCAACAAAAACCATCGCAATACGAGTAATCCATAGTGAGTAACGCCTGAATAGTATTTGCTTTGCTAAAATATATATTATTATTAAGCTCGTGAAGTAAAATCGGTATTGTTACTGTAGCGGCATCTACAACGCCACATGCGAGCTACGTGTCACACTGACGTCACGCAAAATCCTGCATCGCGCAAGCAGAGTTTACCGCGCAACTAGCATAAATAGAACGTCCGGTCATCCAACGTTGGGCTGGTGCCTACCAGATACGACACCCGTCAGGTCGGAAAATCCTCCCTTTTCTATGAAGATAAAAGTGAGCTTTACACCCTGTTCCTCATACTTCTATATTATGAAACATAAATATGATATTGGATACACACTTAAGGTAAAAGTATCTAAGCCCTTTTTGCTTCTCCACATTTATGCATGTTACATTTTTGACCTTTTCAAAATGATAAAATTATACCAACCGTCGAAAACTTTAATAGGACTTGTTAAAATTAGATTTTATATACATAATGTTATATTCTTGTTTGAAACTTTTTCGCACCGTTGAATTTAGTTGTCTGGAAAAGCCTCAATTTTCTGGACGCATTTGACTTACAACGAAAAGTTAGTTTTTAACTTGGTCGTAGTCAACCCTCTCCTTCGTAGTCTACTTTTAGATCCTTTTACTAAGTGGTGGACGACGAACTTAGTCGTTGTTCAAATGATGACCGGAACTTGAGTTAAAACTTTTAAAACTCATGATTGGACATAAGTATTATAAGTCTACTTTCACAAAACTTATTTGACTCATTGACAGAATATTTTTTGTGTTGTCGTCAAATATTTGCTGTTGCTGCCAACGTAGACTTAAATAGCTAAGAGTATTATGGATTTTTTATCCATATTACTTTATTAACTTTTGTACATAAGTAGTTACCGATGAACTCGTAATATTTAAAAATAACTTTTCACGCCTTCCTTATCTTTGACTCATCTCATTTATAATTTGCTAACCCTTTGCACAGACTTCACTCACCTAGTCACTTTATTCATTCTCGTCTTACAAATATCTGCTCAAGAGAATTCAAAATGGCGACCTTGACATAGTGAACCAGATGAGAAAACTCCGCCACCGTTACATTTGGGGCGAGAAATAATGATAATGATAATGGCCACTTTTATGTGTTATGTCGTAAAAGTCAATCTGAATACTTTTAGTATGAGAATGATGTATTTGTAACATTACCACCGACCATTATTACAAAGTTGGGCATTTTCAATGATAACAGCTGACTCATCCAAAACATATGCGTTTCTCCTATAAATTTTCCTGATTTATTTTATTCAGAGAACTATTCGTGACTTTTATTGCTCAATAAAAGGGAATATGTGTAGGGACGTACTTATAATTCATTGTGTATTGAAGCGAAGACATTTTGGTTAAATAGGTACATTAATCGATATTTTGTGCACACCAAAGAAATAGCACAACACAGAAAAGCACAACGGAGTGACCAAAAATTAAATGAATATTAAGAAAAACCTACCAATATTGACGTTACCTACTTCTTTAATTTTACTACTTTCTATTTATTGCCAAAAAACCACACTACTGAAATTACGAGCAATCACAATTGTTACATAACAGGCTAAAGATTTAGCAGCGTTTTAATTATCCTTAAGTACGTAGACAAAATTATTGTAAAAGTAACGCCTTCTATGTCTGGACTTGTGCGTTTATAATTCGAGAAATTCTTACCCGATTTACGTTTTTTTTTTCGTATCTTGTTAATAAAATTCTCTGGCTAGGTTCTAGTACTTACATAACGTAAGATATCACACAACACAACCATGTAGTGCCATATAAATAGGGGTCAATCTCACTCCCAACTCACTTTCTTTGTTTTTCTCCTCAAGTGTACTTTATTGGCCACTTCGCACATTTTCGAGAATGTATTACGTTAACACATTGTCTAGCAAAGCCACTACAGCTGTAAATCTCCTTTGTCCTGCAATACGAGGCACGAACACTGCAGAGTGGTGTTAAAAAGTTCGTAATAGAGTTATTAGCGACTTCTTTGAGACTGCAGTGAGTGGAAAGTAAACATTTTCGTGTTTAGCTCGGTTTTCTTGGAAACAAAGGCTTTTAATCAAGGCCTGGCTTGAAGCTCATACGAGGGTCGAAGATTATCTTTCAATGTTTTGTTTTGAAAATACCTGGTTCTAAGAAGTGTGGGTTCTAAGAAAACACTTGAAGACACTAATCACAAGAAAACAAGCTTTTTCTTGTTATTGGTGTCTTAAAGTGTTTTCAATTTCTCGATTAAAGTAAATGTTTGTGAGAATTTTCTGTAAATTCAACAGTCTTTTTTGTTTCTTTTTAGTGCTGTTGAATAATATAGTGGTTCATACTTTCATTGCTGCTATCGCCAGCGTCCATACGACGTTGAATGCACCGATTCTCGTCCGATCACCGAAGTTAAGCAACATCGGGCGCGGTCAGTATTTGCATGGGTGACCGCTTGGGAACACCGCGTGACGTTGGCTTTATGCTTTTGTTTTGGATTCTTCATGATTTGCGATAGACCCTGCATGCTATAGGTAGTCTTATTTTAGTCGAAAACTACATACTATGTACACCCCTCAGACGTGCAATAAAACTACTTCCAATTGAGTCTTACTACTAACGTGGAGGTAATTTACTGATACAGTAATGGTTTGTTTACAATGCTCGTAAATAAGTTTGCCGCGAGTTCATGAACTGGGAGAGGACATTCACCAAGCAGGTTGATTTATTTGATGTGAAATAAATGTGATTTACTTTAAATCAGGTATTAGAATGAGTCTGTTTGTGGCCGTGGTGCTGCCCAGATGGAGGAAACGAATGCCAATGAGATGATAACAAAAAAAATACTCTTTTTATTCACTGGAGATGATCCGGACGGTCTTGATTTCGGGCTATTGCAGCAAGCGCCCTAACGATAGCAGACTTAAAGATTCCATCAGTTTGTGAACGTACCCAATATTTTTTTATACATCAAGTAAAGCCTTATGCCTAATAAAACCTGTGGCCAGTCCACTCGTCCAGCAGTGAACATTTATTGGCTGATGATGAGAATTATAATAGCTGCAGATAACATGTTTGTTCTTTCTTTCCAGCATAATAAACCGTCTACTCTAAGATACATTTTCACAAAGCCACAAACATCTGTTAATACTGATATAAATGCACGCTAAAGTACCGCACCCTCATTTGAATATCAGCAGACAGATATAACAAAATTACCTGAAATGAAATCTAACAGTTACCGGCCGCTTAACCGGCGAAGTTTCAAACTATTAATTTTTACAATCGAAGGTTTGGCCGGAAGCAATCATGTTGAATGGAAGTTTCCTTCAGTGAGGTACAGTTTCAATAGTTTCTTTGTACTTGATAGTTGTAATAACAGCTCGGGGAGTTTGAGCCGAGAGTATAAATTGAGTAAAGTTAAAAGCAGTTGCTCAACACTTTATCGAGTGTTTTAGAAGAATACTTAGGTACCTACTTCAATTAAATGAAGATTTTCTTTTATAATAAAACATCGTTTATGAACGTTCTTTTTAGTTCGTACGTCTATCTGAAGTCCTAGTTTTTTCAGTTGAAAATTAATTTTGATGAGACAGTAAAAATAACTTTCGGTAACATTGGATGGACTTTTATTGGTAATATGTGGTAGTTTTTTTATTTAATGGTCGCTTTCGATGCCCGAGTTGTGTATGTAGGTTTTCTTCAAATAAGTATTTTAATAAGTCATCATAGTTCCTTTTTTTTATTACACTTTCAATAGGTACGGATTCTTCATTCTCCTGACGCTATATTATCAATCAACCGGTCTATTTTCATTAAAAAAGGCACTTGATGGCAATACAGTATTGAAGCATAGACGGGTATTGTTGGAGACGGTTTCCATCCCATAGATGGCTATATCGAACCTTCCCAGGGGTAATTACGACCAGGAAATAGATTGATGATCACAGGATAATACGCTCAGTGCAAGGGTTGATGCTGCGTCTGTTCTATCGTTTTAATGGACGATCACCTATCAAAGAATCTACAGGAAATTTGATGGCGGTAACATTTTAGGAAGAGAAATCATTTCGACATTGGGTGGTAACAAAACACAATAGCTTTTCTGCGAAGTACCTGATATGATTTCGGTTTATTGAAATAATTGAAATCAGCAATAAACTTAGTTATTTGTTTTTCCTAGAAATCATATACCTACCTACTTCTCAAAGCATTTATTTTAGTAAAACCATTTACAGGCTCTTTTGAATTTATGTTTGCATCACCTAAAATGTAATTTATGTATGTGAACTGCAGAATAAATAAATAAATAATAAATTTTCAAGGAGCGAACTCCTTGACAATTAGTCAGAAAGTAGAATTTGTGTAAGAAAACTAGTAAGAATGAGATACGAGTACATGGCAAACAGACTGCTAAAGAGGTCTTAGTTTTTGCAAATCACAATGTTTGCAAAAACTAAGACCTGATGACATGATATCCTAAGACATGACATCTTTGTTTATAAGCGAGAAGAGGGGATTTGTGTACATTGTCCTCTCTACTATAACAAATTGTCGCTACATAGTCACACCGTATTATATATCGTGCGCAGTTTTTACGAGCTACAATCGTCTCTATGCATATTTCTTGAAATAGAACAAGACTTAACAATTTTAAAACAATATAGCTTGAAAGAAGTATAAAAACATTTTTAAAATCAACTATCTTTCAACGACAAATTCCAACTTCTGCTGTGAAGTTTTATAGCCACAAATTGTCCATAAAATATTTATCTGCCACTAGCGAGCCGCCCGGTATTGCTTGGGTTTTTCCGGAAAAATATTGCCCATTAGAAAATACTGGCGTAATTTATTGTTTTTAATGATAACTGCGGCAAATGACATCACAATATACGAGTAGATTCAGAAAAGGACTTTTCTTTCAAAAAATATTATTGTGTCCAGCGATTTTCACTGCTGGAATACTGATGACAAAGATTAATTTCATTTGCATTTGTCTTGGCTTAAGTGCGGCCTGTACAGGAACTTTGAATGTCGGTATGTATAAGCTGGTGTCCTGCAGCTCCAGCTCCAATTGTAGTCCACTGCTGGACATAGGCCTTTCCCAGGCAGCGCCACAACACCCAGTTCGCCTTCCGTATCCAATCTGCCCCAGGCACCTTTTTAAGGACTCTGTCAATACCTACTGTCTACTGATATTTATTTTAGGAGGAGGCTAATACAGTTGTAAATCCAAGTGCGTCTAAACTAACACACAGTCCCCACAAACCATATAAACATAGATTTAACATTCCCCCAAAGAATAAAAACGCAAGTTATAAAATAGCAGTAAAATTATGCAGCGGTAAATGTTAGTGGTAGTCGTCTGTTGCGGGACAATGACCGCGATGGGAATCAATGAAAATGCTGTTTCATGTCCCCTAAGGGTGCAGTTTCCTACCTACGGATGTCCGTAGGTATACAGGGTGAATTTTTAGTTTGGCGTTTGTTAATACTTTACTGAACTTGATTGTTATAAGCGACAGTATTGGATGGTTTAATACGAGTAAAACGGTGTGTGGTCTTTTTTCTAAATTAAGGGGTCTGATTGAAGTTGTACTTTATTTTTTTTTCAATATTGGTCCTAGACACCTCTTTCTCCTTCACTCCGCCTCTCCTCTATTTAGTCTTTTTCGTTTATTCTTATATACTTACTTTCGAATTTCAACATCCACACCTACTTGGAAAATTCACTCTGTATAGTAGATACTGTAGGTTTGTTGACATGACTCCCCGGATATTGTTGGGGGATTTAGTTGTAATCTGAGTATGTAATTTGGAAACGTGCTTTGTTCGATTCAGGTTCGTTTGTGTTTCAGTGTGCACGCCCTTATGGCTCATATGTTTGACAAACATAGTGTTTGTTTTTGTGTGACATTGAATTGATGTTCCGTGTCAAAAATAGTAAACGTAAATTGTGTGCGTCGGCCTGTATGGCAACTGATATGAACAAATACTTTAATATCTGTTCGAAAATCTTATGCAACATTCTACCTTCTATTGTGTGTGATACATATCCACATACAACTGCAATAACTTGATCAAATTGTGATATGTAACAATAAAACTCTGGTAGTTTTCACTGTTCGTTTTCATTGTACCACCGACAGATGGCATTAGTGACAAGCAATTTGAACGAAACCGATCGTATTACGACTAGAAAATAATATGACCTATGGTTCTTCAATAAAACAGTTTATTTAGTAACAGAACGTGCTCCTCGCCTTGGCCACATCGACAAAGCTTGGATATTTACAGCTTAGCACTAGAACCATAGCACATAATCTCCGAAAGCGTACACTGCGACACGCATCTCCTATTTGCAGTAAACAATGACGTCACACTTCAATCTAGGCTCTCGTCATGAGCAGTCTATAGACTATAATGAAATTCCTAGCCACGTCAGGTATCACAGATTGCATCCAATATGCCCTGTAGGGGTGCACGAAACACACACGAATAACACAACACGACCAAAACCAAAAGACCTCCTATTTCACACCTCATCGATCCGCAGAAAAGCTGGTTTACTTCGCTTCGGGGAGGCGCGGCAGGTCTTCCGTTCCTGGTCGAGTATCATAGATGTATTTCATGCAATTTCTTGCGCCTGGAGGCAACGAAATGACATGCGGGATGCTTCGTGTTATATCGATGCCAATAATGTAGCCCCCTAAGCGGGACCGTCGAATGAATATAAAAAGGCGAATGTAGTTATTACTTCATTCAACACTCAACTTCACTCAACTTATTTTCAGAAAACGCAACTTGTGTTATTACACAAGTTGGGTTTTCTGGAAAAAAGTTGAGTTGGCACGTCATGTAAGAGATATTTATGACCGCGGCTTTGCACACGAGAATGTTGCAAATTATCCCACGGGAACGTGCTACCGGGACAAAAAGTATGCCTGTGTCCTTCCCCAGGATACCATCTTCTCCTTGCCACATTTTATCAACATCCGTTCAGTGGTTTATGCGTGAAAAGGTATCATACACACAGAGTTACTTTCAAATTTATATTAGTATGGATATGTCGTGTAAATTTCAGCAGTTTTATAGAAAGTTTAGAATGCTATTTAGAGATGCGACTTGATTTCGTATTTTGGACTATATTCTACTATTTATAAAAGTAACTACAAGTAAAGACTTTCAACGATAGTAGGCTCGATCAAGAATGCAATAGAATCAGGATTAGCCTCTCAAATTTATGTACCGAAAAAAAAGGCAATGGATAAAAATAGTGCTACATAAAAAACTTTTCTCGATTCCACTTGTACGAACTCACGAGTAGGTTGAAAAATTTCCCACCACTATAAATTCGCGTTCTTTTCAAACTAAAATAATTCTCTTTTTGGGCTACCCACATAAGTTTTCACCGCTGGGCGAGTGATCACGTCGCAAAAAAAAGTTTTTAAAGTCCCGTAAAAAGTTTCAGAAACTCAATCCTCTGCGGGCTACCAAAACAAACACAAACTTTAGAATTAAAGGACATGTCTGGTGTGTTAAAACCTCGGCTTATTTGCACTGGACATCTCTTTTTTTTATTTATTTGTAGCCAACTTTTGCCTACGACTTTGTGGGGTAAACTTGGAGCAAAACAGCTTACATACCTCGTCATGCGTTTAAGTGAATGTGGGAAAAACTTGGTAATGATTTACTGGGTCTTGTCGAATAAAAACAAAATTAAGTACCGTCAAACGGGGTGAATTGAGACGAAATTTTAAAAGGGATTTTAACATTTAAATAACATAGTTTGTTGCCAAAAAGGACTCTAATGTGTTTAATGTATTATAATTAACGATTAAGTGCCCTTCTTGGCAACAAAGTATATTATTTCAATGTAAAAACCCCTTTTAAAGTTTCGTCCCGATTGACCCCTGCATCCCTATTCACCCCGTTTGACGGTACCTTTTATTAGTAACATATTATAAAAGAATTTTATGTAGGTAATGTATTACTAATATAAGGTAATTAAGCTGCTTACTTAAGTAAGAATGAGTCTAAAGAAAAGATGCTATGGATTGATGGTGTGAAAGATTATAACAGCTAAGAAAGAAGTGAATTCTGAGATGTCGGCTTTAGAAATAACATATTGATATAAAATTGGAGTAAAAGCTAAGGTTTTTAAATATCTAAAGAACAGTTTATTGTTACCCTAGAGTCAATCAAGTGACGATTCTTAATGCTTTAGTCTCAAGTCCTCTAAACTCACTTGGCTAGACGGCAGTTTTTAATATTAAAAACATATATATAACATATTATTATTATTTATTTTTTTAATAAATAAATAAATAATAATAAATAAATAATATTAACTTTAGGACATACAATACAGGATTTGTTACGTACCTACAAGAGTCACTCACTCCAATCGTGCTACAGAGCTTCATATTTAGCCTTTAATGCCCATTATACATAAATGAACTCATTTCCTATAACCACACATACAATTTTCGCGACGTAAACTTTTCCTTCGACACAAGCATTGCAAATACTAAGAAACATTGTAAACGTGCTCTAGGAGGTTATTGCTCTAACTTTCAATCCCTCGCGACGTGATGAGACTATGATCCTTGTTTTATTTGAACGTTTAGTTCTGAATCACTATTGAAAGCCCCTAAAATCGAACCGAAAGAAAAACTATACGCATTACTGGTAATATCTAGAAAAAGTTTCTAGGCTACTTTCTGAATATTTTCGGGAGGGAAAATCTTTCATAAAATCATAACACAGAACGCCGCTCAATCAATCTGCCTAACTTTTTCTTAACTATGTTAGAGTGGCTTCCAGTCTTACCAGATGCAGCTGAAAACCAGTATTTTACAAGGAGTGACTGCCTATCTGTCCATAACCCAGTAACTGGGTAAATCGCCCCTATCTTTCCCAAAACTGATAGATATTACGTTTAAGTCTCTTGTCAAATAGGGGTCATATTATCATCAACCGGACACAAATTCATATACTTACTTATTAGAAAGAAAGAAAGAAAATACGTTTATTTTGCGGTAAACATGACGCAAAGAAAAAACACACAAATACAAAAAAAGAACGAGGTTACTGATAATTCTCTATTGGAAAATCCAATAACACTTTACCATGTCTAGGAATCCAACCCTAGACCACAAACTCAGCAATTCACTACTAACTAGACTTGAAGCAGATAATTATTTGTTATTTCAATTTGTGAAAGTAACTTTACAAAACAACAAGTCAGATAAACCATCGTGTTGTACATTCGGTCAAAGGTTGCAGTGTTACAATTAATATTATTTAAAACTATCTTATCCGAACAAAACAACGTTTGGTAATTCCATGCAGCTGTGGGTTTAAATAGATTGCGGAAAAACAAGAAAATCCTTATTAATAAGAGGTCAACTTACGGTCAAAATAACTAAAGACTAGGTATTCCGGTTGTGGTGGCTCTGAAGGGTGCCTTGAGGACCGTGGGGAATCATCGTGGTGAGAAGATTGGCTAGCTGGACTCTGCATTATCGAGTGCCAGCTGTTACCAGGGTGAGCCGGGCGTTTTATTGTAGTTAGGACGCCGGTTGGGGAGGCTCTTCTCATGCACCTCATCGCTACAATGAAGAATAAGACTAAAGACTTCACACGTTACTTTAGCTTGACAAGCTTGCAAGAACAAGCATGCTTAAGCATCTGTATGATGATTTTGTACAATTACTTTGGTTTTACAATCATATTCATTATGACGCTGACGCTAATGTTGGCTGAGTTTCGTGTGTACCTTAACGAAAATTGAATAATTATTTTATTGATTCTCAGATATTGTTACTTAAGCGGCGTCAGCGTGGTGTGCTACGCTGACGACACGCTAGTCCTGGCGCAGGGGAGGTCGCACCAGGCGGCGGCCGAATTGATGACACGCGGGTTTGCGACAGTCGTCGAGAGGATCCGGCAATTGAGATTCTAGGTGGCCTTGCACAAGTCCGAGACCATGCGTTTTCATGGTCCTCGGAACGCGCCACTGTCGGGTTCCCAAATAACGGTAGGAGGGGTTCACATCGGCGTCGAGTCGACGATGAAGTACCTGGGACTCGTCCTCGACAGCCGGTGGAACTTCGTGGAGCATTTCCGACGTTTGGCTCCCAGATTGCAACGGGCCAGGGCTGCTTTGAAGCGGCTCTTGCCTAATCTGGGGGGTCCAAACGCCTCCTGCCGGAGGCTCTACGCAGGGGTCGTGCGGTCCATGGCCCTTTACGGGGCGCCGGTGTAGGCGCGTTCATTGAGGCTCCGGCCAGCCCGCCGGTTGAACGCGTCCCAAAGGGTCATGGCCATCCGGATGGTACGGGGATACCGCACGGTCTCCTGCGAGGCGGCGAGCCTCCTTGCCGGATTACCGCCGTGGGATCTGGAGGCAAAGGTCCTCGCGCACGTTTGGGAGTGGCGCGAGGAGGCGAAACGCCGGGGCGTAACTCCGCTGCCGCGAGAAATCGCGGCACAGCGGACAGAGCTCCGGCGGGATCTCATGGCGGCATGGAGAGTGCGACTGTCGCAACCCAGCGCAGGGCACGCCACAATTGCTGCGGTAAGACCCCTGTTTGAGGAGTGGCTTGAGAGGCGCCACGGCGTCCTCACCTTCCGCCTGACGCAGGTCCTCACCGGACATGGCTGTTTCGGGAGGTTCCTGTTTCGAATAAGGCGGGAGGAAACGCCCGGGTGTTACCATTGTGTGGATCGACCGGAGGACACGGTGGAGCATACGGTGGAGGTCTGCCCGGCTTGGGCGGAGCACCGCCGTGTCCTTGTAGCGGCGATCGGCGGCGGCGACCTCTCGCGTCCGGCCCTGGTTCAGGCCATGGTACGAAGCGAGAGGTCACCGTGCCGTCACCTCCTTCTGCGAAGCAGTAATGCTCGCGAAGGAGGAGGTGGAGCGCGAGAGGGAGAGGCAATCACTGCGCCCTCGCGCCCCTAGGTGCCGCAGGAGGAGACACCCTGGGCGTCGGGAGTCGATTGCCGACTCCCGGCCACCGTAGGCGCGGGCTTGCGGACGGCGAGCAATGGGCAGCTCGCCGTCCGGTAAGGACCAGGCCTGGGTCGATGGCGCGTCGTGTTCCACGCGCGCCTCAAAGAGATGTCAGCAAAATTGACGGGGTCTGACAGGACCGATGCCTGCCGGGGCTGCAGATTGTTCGAAAGAGTTACCGTGGCCCTGGCGCACAGGCAACTGGAGGAACACGGGTGGGTTTTAGTCAGTAAGAGTCTGACACGCCCTTCCGCTCCGCCCAGAGCGGGAGAGGTCATTTGATGATTTCCCACCCAAAAAAAAAAAAAAACATATTGTTACTTCTGCACCCCAATTGCGTAACACACTTACAATAACTTAAAAAATTCATAACCCATTGCTTCATCTGTTTGAAAAAATCATTTGCTCGTCAACGTAATAACGCAATGAAAACTGTAGAAGTGTCAAAATGAAAGCCATTGGCAGTGTGTGTTACGTAATTAGGCTGCAGCTCAATGTGGATAATTAGGGATAAAAAGATAGAATTATTTTTATTGTACACCGTAACAAATTACAAATGTATGTAGTCTTTATTAAAATTCTTTGTAACTTCCTAATTGTAATATTGTTTTACACTTATTCTATTCTGCAACAATTTCAACTTAAGAGTGGCCAACCCGTCACTCATAATTCCCATACAAACGCTCGTACGTGATTATGGTGGTATTACAAATTTTCCTCCAGATATTTTGAACACATAGATATCTTTTAATTTATATATAGGTTTCTATTTTTTTTTTTAATATACTTTTTTGAGAAACAAATTCAGTTAAGACGTCTGAAAATCAGCTTTTTAGCATAAACTTTGGCCGGTCATAATGTACTCATACATTGAAAAAGTAAAGAAAATATCGATTTAGAAACCTTGCACATGTAATGGAGATTCTAAATGACAAACATGTTTTCCAAAAACATCTAAGGCTTTTTAAAAAGCACGTATTTCCTGGAAGACGTTTTGTGAAAACTCACGCGTTAATTTTCGTTCGCTGTCGTCGCGTTCTCACTCTTGCTTCTTTTTCAAACATTGCATTGGATGACACAACGAGCTTTCAATCATGCTTGCGTTGACGATAGACGGACCGGGTAGGGCCCTCTTAAGGCAACGGCCTATTTTCATTTCCAACAAAAGTATTCTGTTTACAAAACAAAACTGCAACAGCATCAAAAACCGTAGCGTAACAAAAAACCGTACATACATAAATAACGGTGTTTTGCAGCACATGTTTACAACGGGAGTTCCTATGAGCGCCATAACTTTACATTAAGCGACACCGTCGACTGTTCCTGCGATAAATATACATAAAATTTATATGGGGACTTTATTTTGTAAATAGAATTTCATTTACCCACTATTACTGGGAAAGGAGCGGTTATGATAACGTTGATCGTCCACGTAAATAAAATATGCAACGGGTATGAGGTGTTGCTTCTTAGCCTTTCATGTGCTATAAATAAGGGCAGGTTTCTTTAAAGCTCCCTCAAACAGGCGTGACACGAGTCTAGTAGAACAATTTGTATGAAAACTTGATGGAAATTGTTCTACCAGAATCGCGTCGCACCGTCGCGTCGTACCTGTCTGCAGGAGACTTTGGACTTTTAAAGTATTGCGAGCTCGTTTCTATAATATCTACCTAAAATCTGCCTCGTTTGTCTAGTGGTCGCAAGCGCTACCGCTGAGCCTGAGGCCTTGGATTCGATTCCCAGGTCGCGCTCAATGTTATTAGTTTTTCTACCTGGAATTTGTCAGTAGCAGCGCGCAGTCTGGATTTCCGCCCGGTTGGGCAATAGGCTTGCCCCCTATTATATGGGACTTAAAAATAACTGGCGAAATGTGGGTATATTATAATCACAGATCGGATATTGGGATGCATATTTACCTAAACTAAATTTTTAGCTATGAAAGTATGGAAGTGGATTCTTAATTTATTTTTTTTTTGTAAAAAAAAATCCCAGTATGGCAGGAACACCGAGAATGCATAACTATAGTCGGGTGAATAGTATGGAAGCTAATTCTAAAAAAAAAAAAAATTAAATAAAAATCCCCGGGGTTCTTGGATAGCATAACTATTCATATGCATATTTATTTAAAATGAATGTTTAACCCCCGATGCAAATGTGTGTATGTAGTGATGAGTGTTATTTAAATTTAAGATTGTTTCG
This sequence comes from Dryobotodes eremita, assembly GCA_917490735.1. NCBI lineage: Eukaryota > Metazoa > Arthropoda > Insecta > Lepidoptera > Noctuidae > Dryobotodes > Dryobotodes eremita. The sequence continues at coordinate 10,273,279 of OU823261.1, forward strand.
ATACAAAAGAGCTTTCCATATTAGCCAACATGTCAACTTTCTGTAAATATGCATCCGAATATCCGATCTCTGATTACAACGCACAGTCGCCAGCACATAAAGTTACCTCAAACTGTCAGATTTTCTCATTCGATTGTGAACTTAACCGTCAACATTTTAAGATTTAAAATCGTTTGGAGAAATTTTACAGTTTCGTGTACCTTGACCTGCTGGCAACTGTACCTAATTCAGCAAACCGTGATGTTATGTTTATGTCTACTTCAAATATAGTTTGAATGCTAAATAACGATGTTTTTTTGGATTCAGCCTGAAAATATTATTAATTTGGATTAATTGCACCTCATATTTTACAAAGAAAAGCAGCTTAATGGATGAAATTATGATTGAATCCTTAGATATTGACATTTCCAAACAGTGACGATAAGGGGTTTTAATTTTTACCCGACTGTACCAGAAGTAATGTTTTTGTCTATCGAGCCTGTTCCCGAGCACCTGCTGTGGCAAATGCACCAGGCAATAAATCGTTGAAGAATGAAATATTCATAGACCAGTAGATACCTAATTAAGTTCTTATTGAAATTAAGCGCGTGTAAATCATAGTTGCGAAATTAATTACCGCGATGTACGTAATTGCGAAAGTTTACTATCGCGACGTTCGTTGTCGCGAAAGTTCTTTACTGCGATGATTGCAGTTTCGATAACACGCTATTGCGATGGGGCGCTATGGAGCGCTATGGAGCGAGGACTTAGAATTTTTTTCGAAGCGAGCTCGGGACTTGGGGCACTCCGACTCGGAATCCACTCCTACTTCTGAATGGTTTGTTTTTAAACCATTCAGAAGTAGGAGCCCCGCTTGGCGGGGCTCAGACGACTGTGCCTACGTGTGTCGTAGGGCCATACTTCTCAGAATAGCGCCGCAATCGCAATAGCTTATTATCGAAACCCACAATCATCGCAGTAAAGAACTTTCGTGATAACGTACGTCGCAATGGTAAACTTTCGCAGTAACGTACATCGCGGTAATGAACTTCCAAACTATGATTTACACTTAAGGGGACTACAGTTCCTAAACGCAAGTTTTGTAATGCCTAAAAGTATATGATCCGCTGCAGTAAACAAAATCAAAAAAATATATGGACAGGATATATAATAGTTAGATAGTGTTTTGAAAACATAATATAACTAATTCGATACGACAAAAAAAATCACGAAGATACCACAAAAAATTTCTTTTAACGATTAAAAACCATACTAATATACATGCAATCATTCTGATTTTTTGTCAGATTATTCTACAAGCAACATATTAACGTAATAGTGTTTTAATTTTTTAGTCCAATCAATAGATTTTTTGTAAATCGATAAGTGCTTCATATTTTGCAATAAATTACCAGCGTTGTGTCACCGCGCTTCTCTTTCTTTTATATGCAGTCCGACAGTGACCGCGCTTTAGCTGTTGTCAGCATCTTAAATTAACCATGTGAACGGTTACGACGGGTATTCGGAAATAAAGGAAGTGAAAGTTTCGCAGGGTTTTCATTGTCAATTCCGGAAGATTGGTGATACTAGTACCTACTTTACTAAACTATACTATATTACTTTGTAATAAAAGCTGTTATTTTTCCTCCAAAAATTACTCATCATAACAACAGATCACTGGGTCTGGTAAAGATTGATAACCCTACTACACCCAACCATTTTGTTGTAAATTTTGCCTCAATTAAATCACAATTTACAGGGAGTGATAAGCAGCTAGTATCCGAACAAGATTTTAAAGTAAATAAGTGTTAGTACCTACAAAAAAACAAAAATGGTTTGTTTGTATATTATTTATCTACTTGTATCTCCAAAACAGAGTTTTTAGCGATACAAGTACAAGTTTCAAACGAACTTTTTAATACCGTGGTATTATTTTCAGCCAAAGATCTAAAGGCCCCCCGCGGGGGATCCCGCAGACAGGCGCGACGCAACAGTGCGACTCAAAGGCGCCGCTCGTCGCGCGACGAGCGGCGCCTTTTGTGTCGCGCGCGATTCGCGTCGCGTGTCGCGCCTGTTTGTAGGAGCCTTAACTCGTTTAAAGGCTCGTACACACTGGCGCGACGCGACGCGCGACGTGTCGCGTAGCGATTCTGCGACAGAATCGCGTCGCAACACCTTTCACACTGGCGCGACGACTCGTAGCGCGCGCGACGCTACGCCGCGGCCGCGACGCGACGCGAAACAAGAGACTATAAATGGCGGTGCCATCCACGCTGAGCTCACAGTCCGGTTAAGCAGCCACGACCCCCAGTGGTCAAAACTGCGAGTTGCCAATCAAAAAAAAAAAAAAAAACGCTGAGCTCAGTAGTAGACGATCTTCGTCAGAGCACGCAGGTAGGTCTCTACATGTTTGCTGAGCGTGGGGTCCTAGACTCCTAGGTTCGATTCTCCGATTTTGTTGCAAAATAAAATAAAATCATAAGCAAAATAGTAAGTCATTGAAATGTGACTCTTATCTCATTATTTTAAGGTATAAATTAGGATGTTAGACCCAACCACCAACCAACGAACCATTTGAAACTAAAATTTCTTGCAAATGTCAATCATTCTAATTTGTATCTTATTGCAGTGGTATAAGAGTTACATTGCAATGACTTACTAATAGTTTTGGCGGCGCGCGGCGCGGTCAAAGGAAAGTACCTCTTTGAAGATGCCGCAAGCCAGCCGCTATGCGCCGCGTCGCGCAGCGGGCGCGACGGTGTCGCGTCGCGTAGCGGGCGCGAATCGCGTCGCGCCCGCTACGCGACACGAATCAAGAGAGTATAAATGGCGGTGCCATCCACGCTGAGTTCAGTAGTAGACGATCTTCGTCAGAGGACGAAAGCAGGTCTGTACGTGTTTGCTGAGCGTGGGGTCCTAGGTTCGATTCCCCGGTCGGTCGACATAACCCATCCTAACCTAAGTAGGTATCTAAGCTTGACCACACAAGCACAAACGACGAAACTGGCGAATTCGGACATGCTTTTACGTAGTATTTATTTAAAAATCAAGATTCTTTTTTAATTACTTAGGTATAAACTAATTAAGTTTTATTTTTTTATGGACTTTTTAGTTACCAATCTATGTGATTTCGGAAAAATAACTTTAATTTCTACATATAAAGTGTATTTTTTCAGTTACAAAACTTTTTATGGCCTTTTTAAGAGTATGTAGGTACTTACACACTTAATTATCATTTTGAAATCATCTTTATTTACACACTCGTAAAGTTGATATTTATTTAAGTTGAAAGAACATACGAGTAGGTACCTATATTGGAACTAAACTAGGTAAGTACTTACTTTTAATTTACTTATCAAACTAATTCCGTAAGTATCTACCTACCGTCAAACGGAGAGAATATAGGGATGCAGGGATGCAGTTGCAGGGGTGAATCGAGACGAAACTTTAAACGGGTTTTTATCATTGAAATAATATAGTTGGTTGCGAAAAAGGACTCTAATGTGTTTACTGTATTATAATTAACGATAAGTGTCCTTGTTGGCAACAAACTATATTATTTGAATGTTAAAATCGCTTTTAAAGTTTCGATTCACACCTGCATCTCTATTCACCCCGTTTGACGGGACGTGAATTCTTCTCTAATAAAATTATGCTCATAACTGGCGAAATGCGGGTGTACTAACCCTTTGGGGATTACAGGCGTGAATGTTATGTATGTGTATTTGTAATACTCAGTGATAACTTTTTATGTCTAATGAATGAGTGATCTAATTATAAATATAGTAAAGTAACTGACTGCCTCGTAGGTCTAGTGGTCGCAAGTGCAACTGCGCGTGCGGTGCTGTGCGAGTTGTAATGTAACACAGCCGTTCGCATTCGAAGTTCGATCTCAGGCCTGCAGTCTCGACATTAGATAGCGACAAAAATCTGTCGCTAAGTCGTCAATAGATTTTCAACCTTATGCTTTGGAAATAAAGTTGAAAATCTATTAAAGAAATTTGACATCGATACAATTTAGCGAGAGATTTTTGTCGCTATCTAATGTCGAGACTGCAGGCCCAGGGCCTGCAGTCTCGACATAGATACCGACAAAAATCGGTCGTTAAGTCCAATCGATGTCAAATTTCTTTAATAGATTTTCAACCTTATGCTTTGGACATAAAGTTGAAAATCTATTGAAGTAATTTGACATCGATACGACTTAGCGACAGATTTTTGTCGCTATTCATGTCGAGACTGCAGGGCCTGGGCCTGCAGTCTCGACATTAGATAGCGACAAAAATCTGTCGCTAAGTCGTATCGATGTCAAATTTCTGTAATAGATTTTCAACCTTATGCTTTGGAAATAAAGTTGAAAATCTATTAAAGGAATTTGACATCGATACGACTTAGCGACAGATTTTTGTCGCTATTCATGTCGAGACTGCAGGGGCTGGACTACTAGCGGAGCCCAAGCGTTCTTACGATGAATCGGGCGTCCGCTAAAAAGTACGACGAACGCAGACCGTTTCAACTCGCGCCGCGCGCCGCCATCGCCAGTTCATTTAGAATTAAGTAGGTACCTAGGTATTATTAGTGATATACATTTTTTCATTTGTTTGCGTTTAAATATTTTACAAACAATACTTATTAAATGCATTGAACAGTTGGGTAACCTAATGTTTTCAGATGTCTTTCATAATGTTAATTATGAGGTGCACGGCAAGTACGCTGACTGTAATGAATGTTGAAGAGCACCAAGAAAATTATTGAACAAACTTCCTACAGATTCGAGTAAAAATGTTTGACAAAGTATTTTTTTTTTGTTACCTATCAATGACTCCTGCCAAAATAATACGTATTGTAAAATAATGCAAAAAAGGTGCTATATTCCCGCGGTCGCCAAGGAAATTCAAATTGTATGGAGTTGACATTTGCTTACCACGTGACATTACAGGTCTTTTCCGCAGGTAGGTATTGTCATTGCCATACATTTTGACGTTAGCGTCTGGCGTTGGCTATCAGAAAAGTTTTTGTCTAGGCCTACAGATCTGCCCTCGCCCTGTACAAGGCCATAAAAATGTGTTGCAGCCTGCAGGCGAAAGTAAACTTTATGAGTAAAAGTTAATGTTACTTTTACGAAATCAAATAAATTGATAGGTAAGAGTCCGTAAAAAATTCATAAATTACGCCTACCTAAGACACTTAGCACGTCCGAATTCGCCAGTTTCGTCGTTCGTGCTTATGTGATCAAGCTTAGGTACCTACTTCCTACTTAGGTTAGGTTGGGTTATGTCGACCGACCGGGGAATCGAACCTAGGACCCCACGCTCAGCAAACACTTACAGACCTGCTTTCGTCCTCTGACGAAGATCGTCTACTACTGAGCTCAGCGTGGATGGCACCGCCATTTATACTCTCTTGTTTCGCGTCGCGTCGCGGCCGCGGCGTAGCGTCGCGCGCGCTACGCGACGCGACACCGTCGCGCCCGCTGCGCGACGCGGCGCATAGCGGCTGGCTTGCGGCATCTTCAAAGAGGTACTTTCCTTTGACCGCGCCGCGCGCCGCCAAAACTATTAGTAAGTCATTGCAATGTAACTCTTATACCACTGCAATAAGATACAAATTAGAATGATTGACATTTGCAAGGAATTTTAGTTTCAAATGGTTCGTTGGTTGGTGGTTGGGTCTAACATCCTAATTTATACCTTAAAAGAATGAGATAAGAGTTACATTTCAATGACTTACTATTTTGCTTATGATTTTATTTTATTTTGCAACAAAATCGGAGAATCGAACCTAGGAGTCTAGAACCCCACGCTCAGCAAACATGTAGAGACCTACCTTCGTGCTCTAACGAAGATAGTCTAGTTGACGGTCTTCGTCAGAGCACGAAGGCACGTCTGAGCGCAGCTTGGATGGCACCGCCATTTATACTTTCTTTGCGTCGCGTCGCATCGCGGCCGCGGCGTAGCGTCGCGCCCGCGAAATCGCCGCGACGCCATACAAAATGGTACCTTTGGTGTCGCGGTGCTCGTCGCTCCGCGACGCCGTCGCGGCGCGACAAGTCGCTCCTGTGTGAACTGTCGCGCGCGTTTTCATAGAAATTGTTCTACGGATATAATATCGCAGAATCGCGTCGCGCGACAAGTCGCGCCAGTGTGCACGAGCCTTCATTTTTTATTTGAGGTATATAATTAAATCACAATATAATTTACAATTAAAATACAATAACTTATATGATCTTAAATGGATAAATCTGTTTTTAAACAACGCTTTTCCAGTAATGTTAACAAGAAGATGAATACGTAATTTTCAATGTTATGCACCTGCTTCGTTATTGTACTATCTGCCTATCTAAATAATATGTATATTTGTGTTACAACGAAAATCACTTACCTACATAAAGTACAATATTGGCTAAAGCATCACAATCAATTAAAACCTTAATGATGACCGATTATCAAAATGGCCGCAAAATGTAATCCTGTTAAAAACATATATTTTTAATATGTTAGTGTAAAAATATGAATCATATCGGGTTGTTGCGGGCAAAAGCCACTTTTGAACAGACTTTTTACTTTTATTGTATTATCAGCTTATTTTATTATTTAGATACATTTTAATAATATTTTCGTACCCATGCAATCGCTAAGTTTCGATTTAAAAATATCAACAATAATAATTATGAAACTTTTTCTGACTACAAACCTAATTAATAGCCCAATGAAAACGATAAATCTAAGTTAAGGCTCCTACAAACAGGCGCGAAACGCGACGCGAATCGCACGCGACACAAAGGCACTGCTCCTCACGCGACAGGCGGTGCATTTGCTTCACGTGTCGCGCCTTTTTAAAAGAGCCTTTGAAGTACAATAAGCTTTAAAAAAAAGGACCATGTTTTCCCAAAGATAATTGATCGCATTTTGAATTTTGCGTAAGTCTAAGGTACTGACTGTACAACTCAAACCCAAGTTCAATCTCAAAGCTAAAAGCCTTGAAAGCTCAATGCAATTCCCACCAGGGGGCCTACTTCCTAAGCATGAGCTGCTTAAGTTCTGAGTTGAGCTGCACGATTACTGACAAATGCGTGCACTGACTGGGCAGGTCCACTCAATCTGTGTGGTTTTTCGTCAAAAGACCATTTCAGACAAATCTACATGGTCTTCACATGATCTGACCAAGATTATGTCTGGACTTTAAAAGAGACTGTGACCTCTGAGTTTGTTTCGGCCTTTCTTCTCAGAGTAGTCAGATAGGAAACGCCGACGGCCGCCGCTAGTTTTTAAAATATGATTGACGTAAAAAAAGTGTTTGTTCAAACCTACTTACAGAAATAAAATCATTTATCATTTATGGAGTTCGTAGTATCGGCCGAAGTTTCGGGCGTTCGCTACTCCATATCACTTGCAGACATAAGATTAGTCCGGGGTTCGAAGCAAAAATGTATGACAACATGATTTAACAGTGGTCCTTACTCCCGATGTGTGTCCGAAAAAGTGAATTAATCAGAAGTAGGGTACATAGGGTAAATATCGAACTACTTTCGGATGGGCCCGTATCATCGTTGACGGACTTAGAAAGAAGGCTACCTGCTCTAATTATAAACAGTCTTGAACCAGATACGCCTTACTTTTAACTGATTATCCGCACCGGTTAATGTCTTAGCACACCATACCAACTCGACAAACATAACACCGTCTCAGCTCCAACTTTCGGGTCAACGTCAACTCGGCGAGTTGGTCGACTTAGCGTTTACTGATTGACCACGCATCATCCACTGTCAACCTTACTACATCTTATTATCACAACGACGCCACGACGCGATGCCCAGGGGGCCTAGACAAAGTGACGTTCTATTAGCGATAACGATGATGGAAACGTCAAAAATGTATGCAAGTGACATAAGCTACCAAAAATCTTATGGAAATTTTGTTGAAAATCGTTGTGGAAATACGAAATGTTTTAAAAACGATTGTTAAACCCTCTGAAGTCCTGAACTAGCAGCCCCTGCAGTCTCGACAAATATAACGACAAAATCGGTCGTTAAGTCTAATCGATGACAAATTTATTTAATAGATTTTCAACCTTATGCTTTCGAAATAAAGGTGAAAATCTATTAAAGGAATTTGACATCGACACGACTTAGCGACAGATTTTTGTCGCTATCTAATGTCGAGACTTCCGGGCCAGGACAAACGAATGGCATGCGAGCCGTGGCTGATGGTTTAAGTGTTTGATGCGTCCGCAACGCATAGTGAACGCATAGTCCACCACTTCTATTTAAAAAATTCTACCGCGTTCCTGAAACGATATAAAGCCCACATTCCAATGTTTTACTTAAAGTCGATTTGGTGTCGAGTTGTTACGGTGGGCGACGGTCTTTTACCTACTTCATATAAATGAGGTACCTTGAAGTTGGCCGATGTAGCTTAGCAAGATTAACGATCACAAAAGTGCTGTCGAGAGAAAGAACATTTAAGTTAAAGACAATTTTATTTTATGGAAAGCAAAAAATCTGAAGTACCTTTAAATTGTCTCAAAGGAAAGTAACATCTGAAATTGACCTCTTTTAGCTCATTTTAGTGCTGGAAAAACTCTTTTCTTTACTAATCAGAGAACACAATCAATAAGCTTAGCTTACAGCAGTCCATTGTAAGTATTAATCGACGTTTTCCTGAAGTGCCTCGCAAGCATGTTTTTATTCTGGCCAATTATCGCTTTTGAACCTTATTCCACAATCATTATCAGAATCCGACATTATCTAAGGAAAATATTATACTATCATAATTTCTAGGGTCATATCTCTTATCCGATACTAAATATACATACATAAACTCACGCCTTCTTCCCATGGGGGTTGACGGAAACTATAGAACGCCACCTGCTCCGATCCTTACATACTCCTACAAAATATGTAAGAAATATAATAGGTCTTTACCTATGAAATTGCCGTTTTGTATGAAAAAATTTAAACGAATTTTTTTCATGAATTTTTTATTTGTATTAATCGAAGTAATCACCCATGCAATCAATGCATCTTTGCCATCGCAGTGGCAGTTTATTGATGCCCTTCTTAAAGAAATCAGCTGGACGGGAGGCAACAAATTCTTCAAAGGCATTTTGTACTGCCTCTCGGGTATTAAATTTTTTTCCCGCCAAGAAGTTATCCAAATTCTGGAAAAAGTAGTAGTCTGTAGGCGCAAGGTCTGGTGATTAGGGCGGATGACGGAGAGCTTCCAACCCCAGTTCTTGCAACTTGGAGACCGTCTGCTGTGCAGTATGAGGTCGCGCGTTGTCGTGCAGGAGCAGCGGAGACGAGCGATTGACCAATGCTGGTTGGAGATGCGCCAGCTTCTCCATCATTGTGTTCAGTTCTTCACAGTACACATCTGCAGTAATGCTCACCCCGTTTGGTAAGAAGCTGTGATGAATCACACCGGCGCTAGACCACCAAACAGTGACCATCACTTTTCTAGGGGTAAGTTTTCGTTTAGGGCATTGTTTAGGTGCTGAACCAGGATCCAACCAACTTGCTGAGCGCTTACGGTTATCAAACAGAATCCATTTTTCATCGCAGGTAACAATGCGGTTCAAAATTCCTTCATTTGTGTGTCTGTTGAGCAGTGCAAGGCACGTCTCGACGCGTACTTCGCGCTGGCGATCATTGAGTTCGTGGGGCACCCATTTGTCAAGCTTTTTTACCTTGCCAATTTGACGCAAATGGACCAATATTGTTTTGACGCTAACGTCGAAAGCTGCTGCTAATTCAGCCGTAGATTGTGTATCATCAGCTTCCACAATCGCCTTTAATTCGTCATTGTCGACCAAAGTCTTCGGACGACCGCGAGGTTCATTTTTCAGGTCGAAATTTCCAGAACGGAAGCGAGCAAACCAATAACAGGTGGTGCGTTGGTTTGTAGAGTTAGCTCCGTAAACGTCGTTGATGTTGCGTGCCGCTTGTGCCGCGTTGCTGCCACGACGGTACTCATATTCCATAATTACTCGAATTTTTAACGTATCCATGATGACGAAAAATATTGAAATGCGATGAAAATGTAACACTAATCAATAAAGAAATGACTACTTTTAGAAAAAAAAATCCATGTTTTTAAAATAAAATTAATTTGAAATTAGAATTCATAGCCAAACAAAAATTATTTTGATTTGAAATGGCCAGTACTGCAGAACGGCAATTTCATAGGTAAAGACCTAATATATTATGCTGCAGCTCACAAATAATTCATACATCTATATTACACTGTCATTTATCAATGACTCGTGGATTTACGAGTATGATCATGGTTATATGATAGTGTAATATCCCACTAACTTAATCAACAAGACAATAACCGGTAAAGTAAGTAAGTAAGAAGTTTTTTAACCATATTTTGATTTTAAAGAGTGTATATGGAGTTTCTTGCCCGTTCTTGTCCATAGGTACCTACTACGCTTTGGAATGGGCAACTAGCTTCATCTTTCTAACTGACCGACCCCTTGACAATTCAAAAGTGCCTGTAATTGGTTTATTTGAAATAAATGCTTTGAGTCGCGTTGAGTACTTATTTTAAACAAATCTAACTTTTTTGAATCACAACCTACCTAGTATAGCTTCTTTTATTTTTACATTTTATAATACTTCGTGTGTTAAGAAATTGTCCTCAAAAACAATATATCCCGCTACCCATATTTTGTCATATCCGGCCTCGACTTGCATAGCTCTGTGCGGCTGTTGCATTTACCGTTTTCCCCCGGCTTTGCTTCCTTCCGTTCAGCCTTCATTCATTCGGTCCCTGTGCCAATTTTCCGTGCGTTTTTTTCACCGTTTTTCTTTTAGTCTGTCGTTTCATCGATCTATCTTTAGCTGTCTGGTCTATATTTAGGGATTAACATAATGATTACGGCCTAGGATGTTCTTGGGTTTAGAGAAAAATGTTCAGCCTATAATGTGTGTTTGACACGCAATCGCTCAATTCTTTCGCTATTATCTTTTTTTGGCATGTATCTAGGCCTAGACATTAAGGTTTTTCGCTTCACTTAATAAGTAGGTTATACAAAACTGTCTAAGTAATTTTGTTCTTCATGTATTTCTCCAATTACGTTACAATTTCAACCACGACCGTTTACGCCCACGGAAACATTTCAATAAATTGTTAACGACCCAACTCTTCCCTTTTACAAAAACAAATCTTTTAGAATAAACAATAATTATACAATTTTATCTTTGACTAAATAAAATTCAGTGGAAAAACTTCGAATTCCTGATAGGTAGCCGCCCAGACCACGTACGCTAGAATTAATGGGTTTACATTAACGGAGCTCTATATCCATTGCCCGGTCTATACTCGATAAAGTACGGCCAATTTTATTTTTAATGTTATTTAAAATACCCTGGATGCAATGAAGCCATAATATTTGTATAATATTGTACAGATATACATAGTATTGTACTTCACTAGTTGTTCCCGTGAATTCGTTATTTAAAAAAAATATAAGTGCTTTATTGTTCCAGAGATTTCGTGGTTGGTCAGTTAGTCAAGTGAGTGAGTGGTATTTTGCTTTTATTTATAAAATACCTATAAAAGAAGATGACGGATTAGATCTGATATCGTTAGATTATTAAAACTTTCCTGTACAACTTGCTATTAAAGCGTGACAAAATATTCTCGTTTACCTCGTTTTAAAACGTGCGAAAAAATGAGTCACCCCAAAAATCTTCAAGGCAAATCACAGTGCCTATTCTAGAGCTTCACTTCTTGTCAAGATTAGCTGGAATATAAAAACTATTTAGGTTTTTTGAAGTGAAAACTTCTTTAGGCACTCTTTCTGAACAGTAATCGAAACTGAACCGTCAAGCTCGGGTCAGCGATGCTGAATCGGACATACTCTGCTCCAATCGTAAGTTTTCACTTACATCGTGTGGTGGTGTGTTATGCACACACCCTCTTTTTTATATTTATTACTATCTATATACATCCCTGCCTCACCCATAGGTGTAATATTATGTATATATGTATGATACAGAACTATTTCTGTTTGAGTGCCATACAACGACGAACGCTTGTCTTATATTCTTACTAGCTGACCCGGAAAACTTTGTTCTGCATTTTTTTCGGTATGTAATATACTTTACGACTTATTCTCATACATAAAAAAAAAAACATAAAAGTCGATCTAGCCGTTTCGGAGGAGTGCGACCACAAACACCGTGACACGAGATTACCTACCTCAAGAAATCCCATATTCAAACATGTCTAATATTTGATCTAAACTAACATCAGGAACAAAGGATTTAACTAATTATCAACACTGACATTAGCAATTCGACTGCCTCCTTCATACGAGAAATTCCAATCTTAGCACAATATGGATTACTTTGCTTTGCTCATCATTTGCTTTGGCAGTAATTAACCAGTAACGCGTAAGATGTTAATTGGGAGGCAATATTATACCTACTGAATGTTTGATGGATAAGCTTAAAGTAATTTGCCGGCTTACTCACACCTGGCAGTGCTGCTTTAAAAAAGGTTTAGAAATAAGTTTCAAAAATAATTATCTTCCTTTTTCTCTAACTAGCCCATTGTAATATAGGGGCCTAGAAAAAGTTACCACGGAATAAAAGTATAAGAATAGGTAAACTTTTACAAAATTCAGTTGAACCTCTGAAACCTCTTCTATTAGAAGAGTAATTTTGCCTTCAATTTGCCTACTTTTTGTAATCCAGCATTGCATTTTACGTTCTCTATTCCAGTCCCAAATTAGCTACATCCGACTGACATCTGCTCAAAGGACTAATCATACATGAAAATTCTATTCCGCCTGACCGATATTAGTTCCATATCCACCGAGGTAAGTTCGCGGTACAACGCTTCATCAACTATACGTCGCCCGCAGATTATCACTATGCGGATGAATGGGACTAATTTATCAAGTCCCCTTTAACGAGGCAGATTTTAATTCCAGCTTCTATTTTTGTCTCGGCGCAATTTTGTCTCTTCGTGAATGTTCAGCTTTATGTTTTCTGTGAATATGCTGATTATGTTTTTGGTCTAGAAAATTCATACATGAAAGTACAGGATAAGGTTTTCTGTATGTAAAGGAATCATAAACTGGATTTTACAGGTCAGAAACCAAAAATACTCGTACTTATCGTCTGTTTTGTATTCCTAAAAATAAACAGTTCTGGAAATTGCACAAAAAGCCCGTTTATTTTTCAGGCACGAATTTAAATATTATATATGAAAAACAATTTGGATTTAAAACAATATGGATTCATTCACATGTCAGAAATCCAATTAGTATCATATTTTCATGTGGATGTTTCACCTGCTAATCACAGCAGACGGATGGATTGACGGCTAAAATAATACTCTAGATTACTTAAAAATAGTCTGATTAAATTACCCTTATTTTTATATTTATTTATTTAAACTTCTCGCATGTAATAACATACAAAGGCGGACTTAATGCCTCAGGCATTCTCTACCAGTCAATCAAGGGTTGTGTAGAGATAAGATGGCAGGTGCTCTGTTTAACACGCGTTAATAATAATAAAAAATATTAAAAAGATAACATAATTAATTATGAATAAAATAGGTATACAAGTGCCTAAATAAACTTATAATACACAAACATACATATTTACTATAATATATACCTACATTATATATAATATATATACTATATATATATATATATATATAGATATATATATATATATATATATACACACATAAAAAGGGAAAGAAGTAATTGAGATGCCTCTACTCTATTTAGGTGGCCGCCCTGATATCAAGAAGAAACGCATTCCAGAGAAAAATGGACTGAATACAAAAGAAAGAATTAACAAATTCAGAAATATGAGAAGGACAGAGTAGGAGAAGATTGTTGAAAGAACGCAGATTCTTAGCGTGTGAAGAACATAGATATTGATAGTGAGACATAAGATAAGAAGGAGGGGTGGGAGCGATGAGATAGGAGAAAAGCGTGATCAAAGCGCGAGAACTGCTCCTTTGGCAAATGGACATCTATTTGAGCTCAGTCCTGTAACTCAACACATGGTCATATTTCCTAAGGTTGAATATGAACCGGATACCATTGTTGAGCAGTCTGTCGCGCTTATCCAGCAAAACCGTATTCAAGTCAAAGTAGCACACTTCACCATAGTCAATGATGGGGAAAATCAAAGTCTACACAAGCATATTTTTCGTCTTAGCGGGCAAAAAGTTTCTCAAGCGATACGGGGATCGCAGAGTACCAGTAACCCTTTGACTAACACTAGAAACTTGGCGCTGCCAGCTAAGTGTCGAGTCAAGATGCAAAACGAGATCATTCACCGTAGGGGTAATAGGTATGATGGTACCATTAAAAATAAGAGGAGGAAGAGAGCTAAGCGCCACCCTACCCATCATGCGCGAGCTTCCAATTACAATGGCCTGACACTTTAATGGGTTTACTGACACCCCAAAACTATCAGACCACTTTTTGATAGCAGCTAAGTCTCGGTTTACATCAGCTATAGCGTCCGATAAAATTTCTACCCACCCAGTTGTATACAATTGAAGATCATCTGTATAAAGATGATACGAAAACCGAAGACAGTGAGTTATAAAATTGATGAAGATGGAGAATAACATTGGAGAAAGAATACCGCCTTGTGGAACGCCAGCATCCAACTCGATGAGCTCTCATCAACGCGAACCGACTGCTGACGTCCACGAAGATAAGAAGAGAACCATTCCAGGGCCTCGGGTGAAACCATAAGATGAGAGAGGATAGAAAGGAGAATATCATGGCTGACGGCATTAAAGGCATTGGAGAAAGCAATTAATACCAAAATGGTAATCTTGGTATCCTCCATCGCTTCTTCCTTCCCTCCTTCTTCTTTTTTCCTTACCTTTACACGATACCCGTTATCCCATTCAGCGGTTCAGATCAGAACATGTATCAATACCTAAAAATCAAAAATTGTCTAGTAAAATGAAAGCTCTATAGTAAAAAAGTAAAAACTTGAAAAAAAGTGAGATGGTAGTCTTTCATACTAAATTCTTCGAAAGCAGGTCTTCTTCTTCGTCGTTCCCTCAATCCTGAGGATCGTGGCCACAACGACGCGTCTCCAAGTTATCGAGCTATGCGGTCTTCTGCGTTGTGGACCGCTCGGTAAATGCTGCCTCTAATAGGCTTCTTGACCGCGCCTGACCATTTTGTTTGTACTCTGCCTAAAGTAGGTAGGTTTTCATTTTATTCCAAATCTTTCATAATTAACTAGGTATTGTTTTCCTAGTTTTGTTTATTGTTTTCATTTGTACTAACAGATTTGTATACATTGTATTCCTATTTTCAAATAATGTTTAGGTAAGTGCAATACGTTTTATAAGCTAGAAGAAATTGTAAAACGATGTCGTTTTCCAAAGATTTTCTCACCTGACGTGTAGGATATGAGATTCCTGTGTCTCGCCTCAAGGCATATATTGGAAATATCCAATCGCAGTCACAGACGCATCGGAAACGAATACGTGGATACTATGATTGCATTTGGATTTGATTCCGTGGGCAAAAAATTGCATACGAAACGTTGCAGACACCGACGTGGATTTCAAATGGAAGGTCTCAAAGAAGAAAGGGCTTAGTTTTTTTTAATTCGTGGGAATGTGGGAATGATGTTGGAATTGATGTCCCTGTTTAGTTTGAGTGACTTGTTAATGTGTGTACCTAAGTAATGTACATAAACCCTAGCATTCCTAAATTTGCCAAAAAATGTAAACAACAGTGGACGCTCGATTTTTTGTTTAATTAGGTATATTGATGTGTATGGATGAATTTTAAGTTCAAGGGTAATTGATGTTACAATTACAATTATATTATTTTTTTTTATTTTAATTATATTATATTATTATTATTATTATGTTATTTTCCGTAATAGGTTAAATGATTTGAATTTTGATAATGTCCGTTTGATTTTATTATGAAAAATTTACTCCAAATAAGTAGTTTTATAGATAGATCATTTTATAGGTAAAAAAATATTTTATGCAGAGAAAATTGCAAAAGCAAAATTTCTATGCCAAAGGCTTCTTCTTCGCCCTTCTACATATTATACCCTATTTTTCCAAATCCTAAAACAGTCATTCGTTTTACACCTTCGACATTATCGTGAAAGGGCGCTGTCAGTTGGGACTGGTCATCTCTAAGCTGCCACGGCTTATTTCAATTTATGAATCATTTTATTTTTTTGTTTTTATCCTTTTAATTCGGGTCGCTTTTAACGTGCACGTCTTTCTAAATCGTTCTCGCATGTATAATTTCAACATGAATGATGTAACAAATTTTTTGTAACAATATTTTGATTTAAAAGAGTGTCCGTGGAGTTTCTTGCCCATTCTTTTCCATAGGTACCTCCTACGCTTTGGAATAGGCAACTAGCTTCATCTTTCTGACTGACCGACTTTTGACCCGTGACAGTTCAAAAGTGCCTGTAAAGTGTAGTGTAAGTGGTTTATTTCAAATCAATACTTTGAGTTGAGTTTGATTATTATTTTTTCTATAAATGTGTATTAAATACATACATAAGTACATATTGTCGATAATTATTATGTCACAAAAAAAAAATACAAATATAAATGATTCTAATTATAAACTTATTATTATAAATTTCGACGAAATAAAAAAGATGTGTATCGTTAGACGGTTTTGTATGATTTTAAAAAACGTCCCGGTTTTGCTCTATTATTGATGAGTATATCTATAGTAGTTATATTTAATAGTTTTCTTCATAAGTTTTTTCTCCGAAAATCTTGTTGTGATATTTTTTTTGGTAGGCTTTTACAATTTCCAAAGACTGAACTTTAATATTTTTTTGACTTGTTATTATTCTTCTTTATTTCGGATGGTTTTATTAATAATAAATTTTACGTGTATTCGCTGCGTGAGTTTGATTTCTAGCTACCTCACGTCGGGGTTCGAGTCCCCGGCGTGTTAGCAGCCTACTCTACGCTGCAATATGTTATGTTCCTGGGCACCATCTCTTGTTTACATATATTATTACGTATGAGAACGGTTTATGGTTATACTGAAAGATGCTAAAGTTACACCTGAAATTGTGATGTCCGTCTTTGTTTAGCCCTTTCCGAAAGGTCAAAATGTTCACTGTAGGTAGGCATTTTGTTGACCCAATCACGTTACGAGAGCCTCGAGAGATGGTGGTCGAGGCTTTCGGCTATCAGGCCACAGGCCGTTACGACAATCGGCACAATGACAGCTGAGCTCACATTCCACATGGCAACAACCTCGTGTGCTAAGTCGAGATATAAATGAACTAGTTTTGGCCCGTGACTTCGTCCGAGTGAAATTTCTTGTTTTCTCCGACCCACCCCGTCGCATCGCATCGCCTGCCGGGCACTTTTACTTCGTTTTCGCTCAGCGTTCCTTCCGACTTTTTTTTTTCTTCAGCTCCTAAGAGTCCTAGCGTGATGTCAAATAGCCTATAGCCTTCCTAAAAAATTGTGCCATCAAATACAAAAAAAAATGAAATCCAACTGATAGTTCAAGATAGTACTACATACAAACAAACAAATAAAGAAATTTTACTTTTAAGCTATTGCATAGCTTTTATCGCGGGCTTTGAGCGCAGCAACCGAATCAAGAAATTCCGTAACGAAAATAAAACCTAACACCGAGCCGAGCGGTCGCTTAACGTGTATGTATATGGTACGACTGTACGAAGCTCGCACGGATCGAGACGAGCTGCTCCGAAATCGGACGAATACGTAAGCAGCTGTTTGTGAGAGAGTATATAGGTGTATAAGTATCTATCATATCTTTATAATGCCAAACTCACCGCATAAAAATAAAATAAAAATATTTTAAACGATTTTAACTTCTCATTTATTCAATAAAAGAAAAAAAAATGTTTTCTTATCGGTCACCACGCTCAAAAAGTGTAACTTGAATTAATATCAAAGAAAAAGAAAATACTGCATAAATAAATAATTATAATTGCATAAGTTGATAAAAAATGCTATGCAATAGCTTTACCGCGGCAGTCCCCGAGTGCCACACGTGTTTTTTTTTATAATATTTGTATAGATACAGGACTATCTACAATACCTTTTCGTTTGTAATTGTATTGGCTTATGTAAATTCAAACAAAGTATAAAATAAAAACTGCGAGTTTCACAATACCGTTCCGAATTTCCATTGTGTCCGAAAATAAGTGAAGTGAAAGTAAAACTGTCCAAATAGCTGATATCAGAAAATCCCGCTTCTCTCGGTTAAAATACGATACTACTTTATTCAAAAAACTCTGCTCGTGGTCACAGCTTCAGATAAAGCCGTCAACGGAGACTTTATTAAGTTAGGGCGAAGATTTATTCGGGCCCTTTTTGCTGGAGTTATCCATACCATAAATCCCATTTTGCCTCTGCTAAGCGCTTTATCGGACGGCCATTCTGCACGCAAATCAAATTAAAGGCCGATTAGACGACTCTCTACTACGATGCATGACCTAGATACGGAAAAATAGGGACAAGACTTCAATATATACGACGTGATAAAAATCCGTACGAAGACACACGGTGTGTTATCTTTGACAATTTAGGTATTCCATATTCGATTTAATATCGTGTTGGATATAGAGGTCAAAGTAGCAAGGGTGGAATTGACAGGTCCGTACATTGTTGCCATCTATACAATTAATCTTAATGTTTCATAGCCGTTTGTTTTGTTATAGTTTAGTGGAATAAAGGTTAAGTAAACAAAGAAAAATACAATTAGTTACAATATATTGTTTTTAATAAATAAATAATATGATTCACATTAGGTTTTTTAAGAACACAACAATGTCATACAATAATTATTTTTTGTGGAGGAATGAGGCGTCGTGGCCATCTCAATTTAATGAGAAGAAACCAATTCGGAATTTCCAATTTTTGTAACGGAAAATCACTTATTCCTTCCACAACTTCTATGATTTTGTTACACTTGGCTTTGACTATAAAATATCGATATCTTCATTTTTTTATTGACCATCCCTACTCCACATTTTTGTTTTTTACTCTTCACTATCTTCAACATAACTATTATTATATGCATCTTCATTCTTTATAGAACACTGATTAAATTCGGTCAACTATAAATAAACGTTGTAATCAAGACAAATGTAAAATGTAGGGCGAATGTGCATTAATATACAGCCAAGTGTAACTGACTCATTATCCTGTCCGTACAAGGATTTATATCATAACAAATTACTCATTTGTTCAGTAATAATATTGTTGTTGTAATTATACAAGTTTATCTAGTAAATAAATAGCTCCAAGATACTGTCGTGGAATCTTTTTGAGATCTTACCCTCATTAACGGACGTTTTAATGAATCGGTAATTGACTTTAAGTACTGAACTACCTAAATAGATAGTAGGTGAGTAATTATGAAAATGTTTGTTTACATGTTACTTACAAATCTGTTAAACAATAAATAAGTCAGTTCTTTGATAGAAAATATAAATATAAAACAAATGTAATCAGGAATAACACATTTTTAATACAATACATATTTGTCATTCATTAGCATTTAAAACAGGAAATGTAAATAATGAAAATTCTAAAGTTTTGTACTTCGAAGTGTATTTTGTTTCAATAAAAGTCATATAAGATCCTCTCACAAAGTGTTTTAAAAGCTAATAAATTGCAATAAATTGAAAACAAGTATGTAGAACTTTGTAGGAAATAAATTGCTCTATAGAATATGTGTACACAGCAATATGAAACAAGTACACATTAAGGTATGTATTTACAGAGTAAATAAAGATTATTTATGAAACGTTAAAATAATGTAACAAACCTTTTTCAGGCTTATTTTGGACGGAGTTAGGTAACAGAGTAATAAAAATACAGTAAAGTTTACTTCAGGATTAAAAACACAAATCGAATACTTTTCCACTTAAACTTATAGAGGTATGAGGAACAGGGTGTAAAGTTCACTCATACTCTATGGAAAAGGGAGGATCCTCCGACCAGACGGGTGTCGTGTCTGGTGGGCAACTGCCCGACAATTGATGTCGGGATGTTGTATATATGCTAGTTGCGCGGTAAACTCTGCTTGCGCGATGCAGGATTTTGCGAGACGTCATTGTGAGGTGTAGCTCGCATGTGGCGATGTAGGGACGCTACATCACTCCCCCCCGGAGACAGGAGGTCGATAGTGGGCTGAGTCTTGTATCTTACGATGCTTGCCAGGGCCAGTTGAGGTTCCAGTGAGTCGGAACCGGGTGTCGCATAGTTCGCGGTGAGTCGGAACTGTCTGCGAAGATTCCCCAGTGAGTCGGGGTGGCGCTGCGTTATGCTCCAGTGCGTCGGATGTGGTACAGCGCCGGGTTGAGGCTGACTGCTGGCGTCGACCAGGAGAGGGTTTGAAGGCTCTGCTTGTGGACCGGCCGAGAGTGCAGTGTGCTGTGCCAAGGTTGCTGATGAGGCTGAGGGTGATGACCAGGTATGCGCAGTCGCTGCATGCTGGTGGTCAGGATACCCGTGGAAGCCGTGGGTGCTGGCTGGCTGTGTGACTCGCCGCTCGAAAGCTTGAAGGAAGTGATGATGACGTCACGCTGATGTACTTGCACTAAGGCTGCGCTGACGTTCATTTTTGGGGTCACCAGTATAGAAGTATGAGGAACAGGGTGTAAAGTTCACTCATACTCTATGGAAAAGGGAGGATCCTCCGACCAGACGGGTGTCGTGTCTGGTGGGCAACTGCCCGACAATTGATGTCGGGATGTTATATATATGCTAGTTGCGCGGTAAACTCTGCTGGCGCGATGCAGGATTTTGCGTGACGTCATTGTGACGTGTAGCTCGCATGTGGCGATGTAGGGACGCTACAAACTCAAACCGTCTTATTACAAAACACGATCTAACTTTAGTCCGAGCCTAAACCTGCGAGACAGATTTGCATTTCGAACTTTATGCCGCCTTTAGTAAAGTTCTTAATATAAAATTGACAACCGAAGACCGAAACGGTGTTATTACAAAACAAGGTTTTTCTTGACATATGGTATTAATCATCGAACCTGTTTTTGAAATAAGAACTTAATAGAAATGGAAATACAGTTCCTTTTACAAAACTGACAACTTAGTCCGATCTTAGGTTGTCAATTTTATATTAATAACTTTACTAAAGTGCAAAATTTCTAAATGCAGAAACTAGCTCGAAGGTTTAGGCTCTGGCTAAAGTAAGATTGTGTTTTGTAATAAGACGGTGTACTAAAAATGCTCTCTGGACTAAATCCGCACGATTCGCGTGTTTCGAATAAAGCGATTCCGATGTAGCGCTCTCTAAAAGCTCTTCACGGGCGTTTTCGAAGAATTATCGCTTCTTTACATAAGCTTTCCAACTCCACGTTCAAAGGGTTAGGACCCCTTGTACACGAGCACAGCACTTTACAGTCACTTTGTTCTGATGACCCCACTGATTGTGCACAGAGGAAAATTTGCACAACATATGGTCGTCGATAATGTTCACATAGCAAATTATCGATTTTGCTATTTGCGTCAGTCCACGTGGACGCTTGAAAATCGCTAACACTTTCATTTCACTGATAAGTCTTAAGTCTTTTCGCGTGCTCACCAAGTATCCGGGCAATATTGCATTAGTTGCGACACAGAACACGAATTTTGGCAACACTCGTCCGCAACCTGCCTCTTCAGTCTGTCTTTGAATAACAGAGCTGCTCTCTTTCCCCTCACTATGGAAAGTCTGTTAGATGGTAAATCATTTATCAGTACATTTCCCGTACACAGTTGGAATATCAGTCTTGCCAATGATCTGCTGCACATATCCCTTATCATCGTATCCATGGAAAGGGAGTTTCCCAAATTCCTTTCATTTCCGACAACAATTTCCGCGAACAAAAATACAGAATAAAGCACCATACAGAGTTTGACGTTCGGAGAGATCATTTTGAGCGGAGCTTAGGTCGTATCTGCTGACTGGCAGGGAAGAAACTGGCGCTTCCGTCTAGAGTACGATACAGTCGATGTCTCTGAATAAATAGATTCGATAACCTGTGTCAACGGTGACAACAGAACATACAAAAGTTCAAAACAACAAGCTGGAGGGGCCTCGGTGTCATGACAAGTCTGTAACGATTTGATATTTATAGAATTTAGATAACGAGTTGTATTTAGAATTCGTGGTTGGTACAACGGACCCTGATTGTTTGCGAGTAGATTTGTCTGTGTACTTAATTTGAAGTTATGTGAAGTATCGTACGAGGGAGTAAACAAAGCATAGGTAATAATATTTACTGTTCTAGATTGGACAAACTGTTAGTTCATTAGTAAAATGAGCGTCTGATGCCCGAGCTTTTTCATTTTTAGCTTCCTGACTATTTTAGTTGAAGGCTAGGGGTGAAGACTCGTTAGCGCCTTTGACATTTTAACCAAATTTTAAAACTACGATATTAAGCTGAGCTAAATATTAAAGGATTCGTTATGTAATTTGACTAAATTGTACCTGACCTGGAGAAGGACTGTCAATAATTTATTGAGAAGATTAATGTTAGCTTGACGACTGCTTTCTCCTTCCTCTTCAATTCATGAGCTGTGCTTTTGTTGGTGCAGTGGTTTCCATTTCTTTCCTTTTTCTCAATTCCTAGAAGTTTTCGAACATCGTGACATTCAATTCTCCTTGTCTGTGACCTCTCGACGGCTATTTACAAACGTCCTCATCTGCTTTTATTTAGTTTTTTGGAATAAACCGTTTTTTCTTTAGAAGAACTAAAACTATACACAAAGTTGAATAAATACGTAGAAAAAACATTCCGAGGCCATATATTATAATCAGATTAGTCTGTACTATAATGGTCTTTATTTTTAGCGTAGGTATTTGCTCTATATTTAGCAGTCTCTGAAATCTAAAATTAACTACTATAGAATGAAAAAGTCAGACGGAGCCGTGTCATAAATATATATTCATCCCCTGTCTAGACATGTTAAGATAACAATGTATTAGCATCCAATACTGGGCACAATCGGGAGCCGTTATAATTAGCAGACGTAATTATTAGAAATGAAGGGCATACAGGAATAGATTGCTCGTTGACAGGCAATCGTGGAATGTGGCATAAACAGAGTGTAACTTTCCATTGTTCAGTTATTATTTTTTACCCTGCTCTGTGCCACTCCTGGGCAAAGGCCTACCTCCACTCCATCTTTTGCGAGCCCACACTTTCTTCTTCCAGTTTTGACGGAACCTATCCAGTTCGTCCCGCTACCACCTACGTGGCCTTTTTTTTTTTTCTTTGATCCGGGCTGGAGAATCCTCATGGATGTCCTCCTCCCTGGGATGGCGGAGGGGTCTGTCAGACTACTGACACTACTACTACTTACTGACTAAAAACCACCCCGGTGTTCCGTCTCACACCTACGCCGGGGGTCGCGGGAACGTACAAATCTTCCGCAACCCCCGGCCGGTGCCGGCCCGCCTCTGCGTGGTGTTTGACTACCCCCGCGACGTCTAAGAGGGGCGCACGTGGAACACTACGTGCCGCCACCTCGGGTCCTGATGTATGGGGGGCGACGGACGTCCCCGAGTCCGTCGCCCCTGGACCCATTTAGGGGGGCTGGAAGAGGGCGTTGTCCGCCCTCCGCCGACGCCCGGTGCGCCTGCTGTGGGCCGGGTGAGAGGATGAGATCTCTCGCTCCCTTTCCGCAGCCTTCTTCTGCGAGATGATTGTTTCGCAGAAGGATACCACCGCGTCCCAGGACTCCTCGCCGCCGACCATCGCATTCACAACGGCCGGCAGCGAGAGGTCACTGCCTACTCCTGAGATGAGGGCACGGCGCGGCTCCTCCCAAGCGGCACACTCTGCCAGCGTATGCCGCGCCATATCCTCCCGGCAGTCGACGCACTGGTGGCACCGGGCGTCCGGCTCCCTGTTTATGCGACACAGGTACTTCCCGAAGCAACCATGCCCCGAGAGCACCTGCGTCACCCGAAACAACAGGGAGCCGTGCCTCCTCCAGAGCCAGAGGTCGAGCACCGGCCGGACCGCCTCGATGGTGACGAAGCCGGCGGTAGGGCGTGAGAGCCTGTCCCGCCATTCCGCCACCAAGACCTCGCGGAGCTGCGACCGACGCTGCTCCATTTGTCGCTGCATCGATCGCTCGCCCCGCCCCACGCTTCCTCGCGCCACCGGTACAGTGACGCGAGCACCTTCGCCTCCAGGTCCCAGGGCGGGGATCCGGCTAGTGCACAAGCCGCCTCGTAGGAGATCGTGCGATAACCCCTGATGACTCTGACGGCCATCGCTCTCTGCGGCTTTCGCAGAACAGAGATGCTGCCGGCCGTCAGGTCAGCCGCCCAGATCGGGGCCCCGTAAAGGGCCATCGATTGCACGATCCCCACGTAGAGCCGCCTACAAGCGGCGCTTGGGCCCCCCAGATTGGGAAGCAGCGTTGACAGCGCCCCAGCCGCGCCCAACAACTTGGGCGCCAGCTGCCGGAAGTGGGGGCCGAAATCCCACCGGCTGTCGATCACCAACCCCAGGTACTTCATGGTGGGCTCGACAGCGATTTGAACCCCCCCCACCACGATGTGGGATCCGGACGGTGGCGCCCGCCGGGGACCATGAAATACCATGGCCTCCAACTTGTCGAGGGCCACCTCCAGGCCGAGGCGCCGTATGCAGCTCACCGTCTGTGAGACCGCAGCCGTCGTCAGCAACGCTGCCTCCCTGTACGAACTCCCCCGGGCCGTGATCAGCGTGTCATCCGCGTAGCACGTCAGGTCGCCGCCCGGTTGGAGTTCGCCCCTCAGCACCCAGTCGTACCCGATGTTCCACAGGACCGGGCCCAGGACCGAGCCCTGTGGAACACCGCACGACATGTGGCGCTGGTTGACGTCATCGCGTCCCACGTAGGTGACACATACCTCTCCGCCAAATAAGCCCCAACGATGCGGCGGAGGTAGAGAGGCACCCGATGATACCGCAGTCCCTCCCGAATACAACTCCAGGGCAGGGTGTTAAAGGCGTTGGAGATGTCCAAGGACACCGCCACCACCACCCCACCCCGGGACACCGTTTCCTCCGCCAGGACTCTCACCCACGATATAGCGTGTATGGTGGAGCGCCCATGCCTGCAGCCGAATTGGCTCTCGTCCAGGTCCGGCCCTTCTCTGCACAAGTGGCCGACGAGGCGGGCTGCGAGTATCCGCTCCAGCAGCTTACCCACCTCGTCTAGCAGCACTATGGGCCGGTACACGGACGGCGAGTCCGCAGGGCACCCCACCTTCCTGAGCAGGACCAGACGACCGGTTTTCCACAAAGTGGGAAACTGGCCCTGCTCGAGGCACGCTGTGTAGAGTCCTCTCAGCTGGGGCTCCAGCTCCTTCAGAGCGAGGGCTAAAGCTCGGCCGTGGATCCCATCGGGCCCCGGAGCCACATTCTTGACTCGGAGCCGCATCACGGCCGCCCTCATCTCTGCCTGTGTCACCTCTGGGACGCTAATGGCGTTCTCCTCTGTAGACTCTGCGGCTGACCACCTACGTGGCCTGCCGCAACCCCGTCTTACTTTCTCAGGGCACCAGTTCTGTGCTATTTGTGCCCAGTTTGTCCATGCGGCAGTCCAGTCCCATCAGAATTGTGCTGCCTTATGAGCCACGTCAGCTATTTTGGTTTTGGAGCTCAGATTAACAGATCGTTGTTTCGAACACGATGTGTTAATTTAACACTTAAGTAGAATTCTGCACTCCATAGCTTGAGTATGTTCAATAAGTCAGCTTACATAGGTAATTTTAGCAGAAATAAAAAATCACATTCTGGCAACACCATTACTTACTATCATGTTCTTGTGAAGCATTGGATTGTTTTTAATATATTCGAAATCTTGCTTTAATTGTGAATTTTAAAATACTAAAACTATTAAGAAGTGGTGAAAGGACTTTACTTCATAAAATAGTGAAATTTTGTGAACGAGTAAAAGCCGAATAAAGAGATTTGGTGGCTAAAAACAAAGTTATGCAGCGAGTGTCCGCTATGACCGATATGTGGTACGATAGACATTATTTGATACTTGATTATTATTTAATAATGTAAAAATCGTAGTGTATAAAAAGTAACATTATTAAATTAAAATAATACATAAAAGTAAGTAATACAATATGAATAAAATAATCATAATTATGTAGCTATGTACATATAATAGCTGTATAGTTAAGTATTATTATATTTTTTAACAAGTTAAGTATACACTTAACTTGTTAAAAATCAGATTATTTCCGTTTCAGGTATTTCAAGAGTCACATTAACTCGAATTAAAGCAGAGGCTAGATCGAATGAAGTTGTATTCTGTACGCCGGGGAAAGGAAAAGGATCGAAGTCTGGACGTCCTCCCAAAGTAAATTTAGACGACTTTAACAAATATGCTATTCGAAAGAAAATTCATTATTTTTATGCAGTTCGAAAAGAAATGCCAACGCTCCGGAAACTTACAGCATAACTTAAAGTGGATATCAGTTTTAAAGGAAGTTATGTAACCTTGAGAAATATGATAAATTATTTGGGTTACAAATACAAAAAACTAAGAAGCAAGCGAACAATCCCCATTGAAAGAATGGATATTGCGGCATGGCGCTTCAGATACTTATTCAAAAACTTCGTGAGGAGCCCCCGGCAACCAGAAAACATTTGGTTTTTGTGGAAGAGACTTATGTGCACACATCATATCGGCCTTCAAAATAGAAAAGAAAGAAAAAACGTTTATTTGCGATAAACATGACGCAAAGAAAAAACACACAAATACAAAATATAAAGAGTTGCGGGAAAATATGCGTCACATCCACGCAAAATGCCAATCGCTCAACATAATGCTACGACCCTATGCGAGACTGGCCTCAGCTCTGGTTTTCAGCGATAGCTGGTGTTGACGTGTGACGTCAACTAGTGCAGCATACAAAAATTTAAATAAACAAAAAAAATAAGAAATAAAATAAATACACTATACCTAGTTCAAAATGTATATAAACATAATATTTATAAAGTGGTAACATTCCAACGACTCATGCGCCGCCGGGCTTTGGCTGTGCGCGCAGCTGTCATAAAACTATAGGTTTGATATTTTGACAAATTAATGAAATGAAAATGAATTTTTGAATGCTGGCAGAGTGAAAATTAACCAGGTCCATCATCTGACATTTCCCTTGGGGAACGTTATTTATTAGTTCATGCAGGAACTGAAGAAGGGTTTATACCTAACGCATTTCTAGTATATAAATCAAAAGGGAACAACGCTGATTTCCATTATGACATGAACAAAGAAAATTTTAAGAAATGGTTTAGCACAAAACTAATACCTAATCTGCGGAGACGTTTTTTTTTTTTTTTTTTAATTTGTCTGGTAAATCATCAAATGACCTCTCCCGCTCTGGGCGGAGCGGAAGGGCGTGTCAGACTCTTACTGACTAAAACCCACCCGTGTTCCTTCAGTTGCCTGTGCGCCAAGGCCGCGGTAACTCTTTCGAACAATCCGCGACCCCGGCAGGCATCGGCCCCTATCGGACCCCGTCAATGATTCTGACATCTCTTTGAGGCACGCACCGTCGACCCGGGCCTAGTCCTTACCGGACGGCGAGCTGCCCATTGCTCGCCGTCCGCAAGCCCGCGCCTACGGTGGCCGGGAGCTGGCAATTGACTCAAGACGCGACGCCCAGGGTGTCTCCTCCTGCGGTGACTAAGGGCGCGAGGGCGCAGCGATTGCCTCTCTCTCACGCGCTCCGCCTCCTCCTTCGTGAGCATTACTGCTTCGCAGAAGGAGGTGACGGCTTCCCATTCCCTCTCGCTCCATACCATGGCCTGAACCAGGGCCGGACGCGAGAGGTCGCCGCCGCCGATCGCCGACACGAGGACACGGCGGTGCTCCGCCCAAGCCGGGCAGACCTCCACCGTATGCTCCACCATGTCCTCCGGTCGATCCACGCAATGATAACACCCGGGCGTTTCGTCCCGCCTTATCTGAAACAGGAACCTCCCGAAGCAGCCATGTCCGGTGAGGACCTGCGTCAGGCGGAAGGTAAGGACGCCGTGGCGCCTCTCAAGCCACTCCTCAAAGTGGGGACTTACCGCCGCAATTGTGGCGTGCCCTGCGTTGGGTTGCGACAGTCGCACTCTCCATGCCGCCATGAGATCCCGCCGGAGCTCTGTCGGCTGTGACGCGATTTCTCGCGGCAGCGGAGTTACGCCCCGGCGTTTCGCCTCCTCGCGCCACTCCCAAATGTGCGCGAGGACCTTTGCGTTCAGATCCCATGGCGGCATTCCGGCAAGGAGGCTCGCCGTCTCGCAGGAGACCTTGCGGTATCCCCGGACCGGCCGGATGGCCATGACCCTTTGAGACGGGTTCAACCAGCGGGCTGGTCGGAGCCTCAATGAACTGCACCACCCCCGCGTGGAGCCTCCGGCAGGAGGCGTTAGGTCCCCCCAGATTGGGCAAGAGCCGCTTCAAGGCAGCCCCGGCCAGCTGCAGTGTGGGAGCCAAACGTCGGAAATGCTCGACGAAGTTCCACCGGCTGTCGAGGACGAGTCCCAGGTACTTCATCATCGACTCGACGCCGATGTGAATCCCTCCTACCGTTACTTGGGAACCCGACAGTGGCGCATTCCGAAGACCATAAAAATTACATGGCCTCGGACTTGTGCAAGGCCACCTCGAGTCCCAATTGCCGGATCCTCTCGACGACTGTCGCAACCCCGCGTGTCATTAATTCGGCCGCCGCCTGGTGCGACCTGTCTGGCCCCAGGACTAGCGTGTCGTCAGCGTAGCACACCACGCTGTCGCCGCTAGGGAGGTCGGTGCGCAGCACCCAGTCGTATCTGATGTCCCACAGATGGGGCCCCAAGACCGATCCCTGTGGGACAGCGCACGACATCTCTCGCCGGTTTCACTCTCACTGGTGACCGGGGTAAATGACGGCCCTATCCGTTAGATAGGCCTCGACTATACGACAGAGGTAGGTCGGCATCCGGTGATACCGGAGTACCTCCCTGCTACAACTCCAGGGTATTGAAGGCGTTGGCGATGTCTAGAGACACCGCCAAGACGACTCCACCCCGGGCCACAGCATCCCCCGTCGTGAGAGCTCGCACGCGTATGATGACGTCCACCGTAGAGCGCCCCCTGCGGGAACCAAATTGGCTCTCCGACAAATCCGAACCCACCCGCACCAGCCGCCCGACGAGGCGGTCTGCAATGACTCTTTCTAAGAGCTTGCCCACCTCGTCGAGCAGTACAATGGGCCGATAAGCGGACGGAGATTCCGCTGGGCGCCCCGGTTTCTTAATGAGGACCAGTTTCCCCGTCTTCCAGCGAAGTGGGAACTGGCCCTCCACCAAGCATGCGCTGAGGAGCCCTCTTAGTCTAGGCCAGAGAGCCTCCAAGGCGAGGATCCAGGTTTTTCCAGGTAAACCGTCGGGTCCTGGGGCGGTATTCTTGGCACTCAGCCTACGTACCGTCACTCTCAGTTCTACCTCGGTCACCTCAGGAGCATCGTCATCGTCGGTTGTATGGTCCACAGTTCGCCCCGTAGGAGGCAGAGCCATGGGCGGGGGAGTATGCACCCCCCGCGAAGGGAACAGAGCGCTCACCACCCTCTCCACGAGCTGGAGCCGGAGACTGCGTCAGCGGGGGAGCCCATGGGCGGAGTTTCTTTCGCATCACCTTCTATGGACGTCCCCAAGGGTCCCTGTTCAGAGTCCCCAGCGACTCCTCACGGGCCAGTCCCCTTGCCCGCAGGATCTCCACTCGGAGGGCGGTCTTCGCCGCTCTGTAACCCTCATACAGCTCCACCTGAATGGCTTTCGTATCCGCCGAACCTAATGTAGAGATTATGGATAACGCATCTTCCCATTGTACTCAAATAAATAGAGCATCTAAAATTGCCAAAAGCAAAGATGATATCAAGGACTGCTTAATTTCTAATGGTATTGAATTCACAGATGTCATGACAAAGGCTGATTTATTGGAGCTTGTGAAAAAGCACAAACCTATGCCTGTCTATGAAGTTGATAGGATTCTTCAAGAACATGATCATACAATACAAAGGTTGCCTCCCTATCACTACGACCTGAATCTTATAGAGCTAATTTGGAGTTTATCTAAAAGGAAATTTGTCGAAACATATATAAATAGGGATAAAAAGGAAATTCCAAGATTAATAGAACAAGCATTTGAATCTATAATAAGTGATGACTAGAAAAAGAATGTAACATGTAAAAATTCGAAAAAGTTGAAAATAATGTGGAAGAATTTTTATTAAACCTTGGCGATGAAGATAATAGTTCTATATCGGATAGAGATACTGATAGTGTACAACTGACAAGTGCTAGTGAAATATCTGGAATTGACTTTTTGGATTCATACTTTGGCTATGATTCTGAAGGGTTTAAGAATCATAGTCCTACCGCTATCCAATAAAGGACTACTAGCTTTCACATAATTAATTTCACCAAAATTGCTAACTTTGCCTTTGTTATTCTAACTAAATATTTATGTACCTACTCTATATTACAAATAAAACTTATATTTTAATATATTTTTTTCAATCCGAATCGGACCTCCACTAAAAAGCTATTGCAACCCAAAAATAAATACATACAAAGATATCTTCGCGTCGCGTCTGTGTCTACCCCATGAGGAAGCCAGCGCGTCGGCTTCCTCTTTGGGTAGGCAGAAAGGCCTACCACCTCTCACGGTCCTGACGCATCATCTTGTCAGATCTACCTTTTCGATTCATGTGTGTATAGTTTCTTTTTTTAATTAAAATCTGATTCCTTTTTATGTAAAGTATGAAAACTGAGTCATCGATGATTCTTACACAGTGTTGCTATAGACTATTTTTCAATTCTCTTGTAACTTACCCGTGTAAACTGACTTATTGAAAAGACTAGTTCTAATCATAATCTTTTTTTTAATTACTTTGCAATTGAGAACCTATGCCGCGATATTCAGTTCTGTAGAAAAGTTTTTCGTCTGAATTTTGATAACAGGAAAAATTATTCACATTTAAAATATTTTGATTTCTAACCCGTTTTTTCAACATCATATTATTGTTGGCAGTATTGTGCAACTGTAACAATATTGAGAGGTATATGCCCGGAGTCTTAATTTGTGCCCGGTTGATGGCAATAGGCTCGCCTCCTATTACATGGGACTTCAACATAACTAGAGAAATGTGGGTGTAATATGGGTGCACCTCTGCCTAACCCTTTGGGAAATACATGTGTGATGTTATGTATTGCATGTCGTAAGCAGTGAGTTTACCAGCTGTCAAATGTCTGGTGAAAAGTTTACGCATAGTCAGAAAAGAGGACGGAGTGTTAGGAAGGTATTACTCTGGAAATAACAACTTTTTTCCCTGTTTACGTTGGAAACTTTTCCTTGTTTACTAAAAATAAACTGTCGTAGTATTATTTATAGCAGAATAAAAAATATTTTTATCTTTACTAGCTGCTTACAAACAAGTGTATTAATATTTCTTCCTCTCTTGGAAAAAATGGCAGACAGGGACAGTTGCTTGCTTTCTCACAGAAGTAGTAATCACCTTATCGCACCTGTCCCACCGCCGCGCGCCGGCGATTATCGAGAAGCGAGCAGAACTATAGCAACTAAAAATTCGTTGTCGAGAAACGAGCAGCGAGTTCGCGACGGCAACGAGAAATTACTCGTTGGTATGCGTATTGACGGTTACCAAAAGTCATAAGTAACGAGGCTCGTCGATATAGTTGAAGTTTAGTAAGGAATCGATGATTTTTTTTAAATTAAAATTTATTTTAATTAATAAAAAACAAACAGGTAATTTATCAAACTAAATTTTATTCGAAAATATCCATCGGTTTCTTACTAAACTTCAACTATATCCGACGACTCTGGTTACTTATCTCTTTTGGTGACTGTACACTAAGCGTGAGTCTTTCCGCCAAGCGAGTGTCGCTGAGCGAGTACTCTTCTTCTTGTCATTGCGACAATCGAGTACTCGTCGGCTAGTGTGAACAGATAGCGATCAACTATTAATATATGTATCTCTTTTACTTACACGCGACCTACAATATTTTGTACGTTTCTTGAGCGAGATAATCGTTAAAAGCTAGTCGCTTTCTCGTCGGCGGTGTGTCAGGTGGCTTAGGCAAGGGATTATTAAGGTGTTGCTAGCCAATGGGGTCGTGAACACCACTATTAATGGAATCTATTTTGAACTGACAGCTGCAGTACACGTGTTGAATTCATTTACGTACTACAGTTTCAATGGAATATCGTTGTAATGGATAAAATGTTTTTATAAAGATATTTTGTATGCGTGAAATTGTAGCGTAAAAATACGAAACAGTTGAAAATACGAAGATTATCCCCTTTATTTAAAACGTTGCTTGAAGTGAAGAGACGTTTAAAGGTCAAAAATGCATGGTTAAACAGTCGCTAATCATTACTTAACTTGAAGCTACGTTTGTAATAAACCCTTAGGATTACAATGTTAATCTATAAGTTAAGAATACTAGATAATCTGGTCAATACTATATAGTAACTTATTAATATCGATCATGATGTAGTGCAAAATACAATCCGCATTAGTTCGATTGTTTCTTGCCTAAAACCTCGTTCATATGAGCGAGGTTTTATGTTGTGTGTACTGAAGATTTCTTTTAGTTATAAATCATTCTGCCTAGCCTTTTTCCACATACGTTGGGGTCGGCTTTCAGTGTAACCGGATGCAGCTTAATACCAGTATTTTACATGAAGCGACTGCCTTCTAACCTCCACAACCCAGTAACTTGGTAACACGATACCCTTGGTAAGACTGGTTGTCAGACTTTTGAGCTTCTAACTACCCGTAACGACTATCAAAGAACTACGAATGACAGCCGAGATCAACGGCTCTGGATATACAATAGATGGTCACCCATCCAAGAACCGACCGCGGCAAGCGTAGCTTAACCTTTAATCGGACCGTGCGGCTGTTATTATTTAACCACGAGCTCTATATTTCTGTTAGATAGTACGTACGCTTTGCACCGAGGGTACCTATCTACTACGCAGCATTTCCATCACTCACAGTATGTCAATCCATTACAAACATAACGACATGTATGTGAACAGGGAGTTTTACCACCTGTCAAATGCCTTCACCCCTAATGTAATATGAGGCACCAATAAATCTCCTGCACCCCTTACATTTTTGATCACTCGTCAAGAAAATTTTACGTCATATCAATCTATGAACCACAAATATGTGATTGTTGAATTGTACCCATGTTAGCTAAAATTATGAATGCTTTTATGTATCGTAGAATATGTGCACATTATAGCACATAATTAATGTAGAATAAAACAGATCTCACCGACACCACCTCTCTTGCAGGTTTAATCACTTGGCTATTAATTTTAAAAGAAAAGTGTAGTCTCTAATTACCAAAAGGGGAATTTCCACGTTCCATGGTCATGATAGCCAACATTTAAATAACATGGAAATTAAAACATGCAACGCTATTAATAAGCCGGTTATGTTGGTGTAATAAACATTGAGATAAACTACTTTAAATACCAATTCGTAACCATATCCCAAGCATTAAAGGCAGTTT
This sequence comes from Dryobotodes eremita, assembly GCA_917490735.1. Lineage (NCBI taxonomy): Eukaryota > Metazoa > Arthropoda > Insecta > Lepidoptera > Noctuidae > Dryobotodes > Dryobotodes eremita. The sequence goes on from OU823261.1 coordinate 10,306,856, forward strand.
AAGTGGAAAGAAAATATCAAACATCGCAACATAGTTGCATTACTAAAACAATAACGACACAAAAACACACAACACACAATATCCCCTGTATAGTGTCGCGAGTGTCTCGGGTGTCGCAAGTGTCACGAATGTCGGCATCCGTTGATGTAGAGCGGCAATATATTCACCCCGACACACATGCACCTCTTAGATAAACGCTATACGATATGTATGACGGGATGAGGAATAGCTAGCTGTTGTAGGGTACAGGTAGTGGGCGGGGTGGTATGAATTGCGTGGCGGAAACCAAGGAGATGTAGTGTCGTTTTGATTAAATGTAGGTAGTGTTGTTCATGTTTTTGTGGTGACGATGTAAGACAAAAGTATTTTATTTTAATAGAACGAAGTTACTTATCGCACGTTATACTTCATTTTACGTACTGACGTTTGACGTAAGCGAAAAGAACTTCGTTCCAACCGGCACCCTAATTACGTAACACACTATCTATCGCAATCTGAATCATTTTGAAGCCTATTGCTAATCCATTGCTTCATATGTCCGAAAAATTTGCCTGCTCAACAACGTAAATAATGCAATAAATGTTGTTGAACTGTCAAAATTAAACCCATTCCTACTGTTAGTGTGTTACGTAATTACCCCGCGGGTGTCCCACAACACCTCTCGCTTTTTTTATTATTTTTAGGGAAAACCAACAATTGTACAGCATATTACAATACAATCCACTAAGTTTCCACGGATAACACAAATGAGATACAGTGAAGATACATACTGACACCTAATTAATTTAGGTTAATTTAAGTCAAAAAGCTATTAAATATGTAAATTGTAGTGCTGTAAAGTATAGTGCTGTAAAGTATAGGGCTATTGGATAATACATTTTTACAGGAAATTTTGAACAATGTTGTGATTGCTAAGTTTAGGTAAACGTAGAATCACTTTTCACTTCAACTTTGGTCTAAACCTTGGTGTGCTACTTTGTAACTTATTTCTTCGATTATTTTAGGCATAATAACGTCAGCAAAAGTCTAATTTTCAAACAAACCAATTAATTATTATCAATATACAGGAAAGCTCAAGAATTATCTTGTGGAAACCTTTTCTCGAGCTAAGCCATAATTATCATTATTGCTGAATATATTTAGATTAGTTAATTAGTTAGGAAAATACTAATGAAGCAAAACAGAAAGACAGTCACGTTTGTAATTTTGTTGACAACTTATTATCGCGGTTTCACCTTTCGCAGTCCGTTGTTGGACATGTGCCTCTCCAAAGTTGCGCCATAACGCCATCTGCATTCAGGCTTTCCCAGCAGCCTTTTGGCGGTCAAAGTATCAAAAATCTTATCTGCATACGAGGTGTGATTGAAATAATTAAAAACCTGAAAAGAGGTCATGTTACTCATCATTATGAACATCTGTTTTTAGGGAACCAAACCTATAATTGCGAAAAAAGAAATGTGTGCGGTCGTGAGACCCCTGTCAGGAACTAAGTTCCTTACGCGATACTCGCACACACAAGTATACTTATACAGGGTGTTTGGCGCATGGATCGACACAATTTTTTGGGGGATCGGGAGGGTAATCTGAGAGGTTTCACCCAAAGACCCCATGACCTAAGTGTCAAGGTTATTGAGATATGATTTTTTTAGTTTGTTCCCCAAAATTACCCGAAATCTCGCCTTTAAATCGTCATTACTTCATTTTTTATGGTTGTAATTGCACGAAATAACTTTTATTGTATTTTGCAATGTATTTTTATTCTAAATAAATCATTATTTCATGCAATTGACCTGTAAAAAAATACTTATGTGCTTCCAAGGTCAATTTTGTTTTTAAATATGTGAAAAATTATAACTTCTAAATCCAGTATTAAAAAAATTTACAGCCATTTTGAACTTAGTTTTATTTAAAAAAGTTCTTTAGCTTGTACCCTTTCTGACGGTATGCTACATGTCATAGAAATCATTCATTATGTTGCAAAAATAAGGAATACTAGTAACGAAGATTATGCCGACATTTTACTTGCGTATGTGAGCTCAAACTGCAAGCACCAAGAATTTATCAGGGGCAATATCCTGATCGACGTGTACCACACCACGAAACCTTCTCTACAACTTATCGACGTTTGAGAGAGACAGGAAACCTACATTATCAAGAACCTCGAGTGAGTGCCAGTCAACATAATGTAGCCGTAGATAAGATGATTCTTCGAGCTTTTGATGAGAATCCTACATCAAGCATACGAACTATTGCTGCAGAACTTAACTTAACAGTATGGAAAGTCTGGGCAGTTCTTCGGACAGATGGGAAGCATGCATTTTATTACACCCCTGTTCAAGGTAAATAACACTACTTACTTTTTAATGTAACGACAAACCCGTTTTAACCGATTAAAATGTTCAATGAGGGGGTTTTGTACAGGTCATTTCGTCAAGTAAAATACTTAAGTTCATTTTAATTTTTTCTGTTCCAAAAAATTATTATTAACTGCTGCGCCCCGCGGTTTCACCCGCATAAGACTCGATCTCATATGAATATTGGGATAAAAATTCCTATGTCCTAACCTAGGTCATGGTCTACCCACGTACCAAATTTCATTCCAATCCGTTCAGTCGTTTACGCGTGAAAGCGTAACAAACAAACAAACAAATTCACTTTTGCTTTTTCATATTAGTTAAGATATTTGACTATCTTTCTAGCTTAGTTTTCAGAAAAAAAAAGGTCTTTTGAGTTATTGTTAGAATCTCATGGATTATTTTTTTTGCTTTAAGTCTCGAAGATGGTGATAATGCTAGGCGGCTGGATTTCTGCAGATGTATACTACATACGGACGTTGAAGATGGCAACTTTTTGAAAAGAATGTCCCCAGACCTGATGCCTCTGGATTTCTACGTTTGGAGACGTGCAAAAGAATTGGTTTACCAGACAGAGGTGCCCACTAGGGAAGTTCTTATTGAATGTATAACCGGCGCGTTTGAAATAATGAGGGAAGTAATGCAACTACGTACTACGATCGTTGAAATAAGAAACAGATTTCGAGCATGCATACGAAATGTAGGAGGTCATTTCAAACAAGATACGTAACTTTGGTTAATAAAAACATAATAACCTTAATAAGTCTTTTCTTAACCCCGACTCTTTTAACTAGTATTTTGACTACATAATGAATTGTTTTGTATGACATGTAGGAAAGGTATAAGGAAGGGTATAAGCTAAATATTTTTTTTAAATAAAACTAAGTTCATAATGGCTCTTAGTTTTTTTTATAATGAATTTATAAGTTGTAATTTTTCACACATTTAAAAACAAAATTGACTTTGGAAGCACATAAGTATTTTTTTAAAGATCAATTGCATCAAATAATTTATTTGGAATAAGAATACATTGCAGAATACAATAAAAGTTATATCCTGCAATTACAACCATAAACAAAAAAGTAATGACGATTTAAAGGCGAGATTCCGGGTAATATTGGGAAGAAAAAAAAAAGCATATCTTAATAACCGTGACACTTCGGGCATGGGGTCTTTGGATGAAACCTCGCAAATGACCCTCCCAACTCCCCAAAAAATTGTGTTGGTCCATGCGCCAAACACCCTGTATAACAGAAAGAGATAGACAGAGAAAGTGTGAATTTATTACGCGTTTTTAATACAGAGCCATCTATGTAGTATAAGTTTTTAGATGCTCTCATAAAGTGGTCGCAATCTTGGATTGTGAATTTGCAGTTTTAGCACCCTCAAAAACCATGAACACACATGCCGAAAAAATTAAAAGTTTAGGTACGCTTGACCTCACTATCGGCTTTAGTACCCTCGAAAACCACAAAAACATAAAAGAAAGAGCTGTTTCGTTACGTGACGTTTCCTACCAGTTTAGTCCTACAGCAAGCCGCGTTAAGGCTCGACGACTTAAAGAACTTCGTTCCAAAAACACAGCTGATGCCAAATTTTTTTTGCGTTAAGAAAATTACGCGAAAATAAAAGTATGGTAGAGCAGCTGTTTTTTTGCTATTTCAGGTTTGATCACAAAGTAAAAGTTGTTCTGATGAGTAAAATAATCCATGAAGAGCTTTTCAGTTATTTCAATTATCCCTGTTAAAGTAAACGGACAAACAGACTTCATTATATAACGATATTATTATATGATACTTCGTAGGTATACGTAGATATTTATTATACACGAGCTAGATTCCACTTGTTTACCATTAGGAATGTGAGTTTTATGGCTGACTTTTGCTCTACGAGTCATGATTATCACCTGAAATTTTGAAAGGAACAATGAATTAGAAATTTCAAAAATTATCTAAAGAGGGCTAGTGTCGGATTAGTTTTTGATTAGTCCCGACTAGTGTCGGACTGGTTTTTGATTACTCACGACTAGTGTCGGAGTAGTTTTTGACTAGTCACGACTAGTGTCGAACTAGTTTTTGACTATTCACGACTACTGTCAGACTAGTTTTTGACTACTCAAGGCTAGTGTCGGACTAGTTTTTGATTACTCACGACTAGTGTCGGACTACTTTTTGACTATTCACGACTAGTGTCGGACTAGTTTTTGACTAGTCACGACTAGTGTCGGACTGCTTTTTGACTATTCACGACTACTGTCGGACTAGTTTTTGACTAGTCACTAGTCCCGAACTAGTGGCAGGCTAGTGTCGAACTAGTGTCAGACTAGTACGGCACTAGCAGTAATACAAAAATCGTGGTTTTGACAACTTAATTTTTAATATTCTGTTTTTTATTTGATTACTAACTGACCCGACAGACGTTATCTTGTCCAAATTTCAATAACTCAAACAAAATTCCCAATTTTCCAATTATCCCGGAAAGTATTCAAATTTTTCATTCCGTTAAAACCTGATTCGGACTATTAGAACATTTTAAAAGAAATATTTGCCAAATCGATCAAGCTGTTCTCAAGTGATGCGCTTACCAACAAACAGCATTTCATTTTATAACACAGGGTAGCAAGAACATCAGCGCACAAACTATAACCATGAAATCAGCACATGATTCTAGACCCCAAAGTAGAAATTTATAGCTGGTAATCAAAAAAAAAACCACTGTTTCATAAATAAGTGCAATACCTACGCGGTCAAAATGTATGAAAAAGTATATATATTTTTAATAACCCACAAAGAAAATAACACAAGGGGATTCAGAATCATTTACTGAAATCCACGGTAACAGGTTCGCTTCGATGTCCCTGCCACCCTGTATAGATTTTGATTATACCTGTGCCGAACATATAATTTTATTTCATCTCTCTTTCGTTTCGCGACTAATCACGTGCTTAGTAACATTCTTCTTCTTCAACAGTCTTTATGTAAAAAAAGTTAATAATTGATTTAAAACTAATTCATGAGTAACTTTATAAATAAGGCTGATAATATAAATTAAATACTCTTTCGCAGCTATTTTTAAAATGCTACTTTAAAAAAAATATATATCTAGATGGTATCTCAAGCTGTGTCATAGTTCATTGTCATCGGCAAATCGGCTTCAGATATATTATTAGAGGCATGTTTCACTGCGCAATCAGTAGGTGAAATAATACAATAATAATATAATATATTATTTTTACGAAGCTCAATATTGCTTTACTACTATACAAATGGCTCTCTCACAAACAAAACTTATTCTAAACACTCTAATTAAAAAAATTAAAATTAATTATGTAATAGGCCTATTTATATCTAATTAGTAAAATCACACACCAAAATAAAATTTTGCCTGGTGACGTGGTTAGGTACCTTTTGTATTGAAAATGTACAAATATGATGAAAAGGCAGACCCTTCTAAAAGCCGAGATTAACGCCAGCCAAATGTAGACGTGAATGTTACATATGGGCTTACTTCAGTTGCCGTGGTTACAATCCCTCGCTGAAAGAGTTCTAAGGTTTTTTTATTCATCAAACAGGATCCACTGATACCTTTTGTCATGAAAATCCAGTGTGCGCTAGCTGAGCCTGCACAATCTGAAATATTAACTACATTCGTTTGAAGGTTTCTCTTTACTACAGTTGGACAATCTATTGTTCTATGTAGCTGTCGGAGTACTCCCCAGCCGTCATGGCGTGAAAACCAACATGTCACATTTAACGATGACAGTGATGATAGAAGTGACATGAGTCTTACACAAAATAAAACTTTATGGTCAACACGTGTAAATCTTATACAATCTATGAGATAACAAAACAATACTGATATTTCTCTTCAAACTGATTAGCATTCTAAGATAAACTCGTTGGTCACATTTAATGACCATCAAAGCGGAATAAAACTCATTCAGACTATGTCTCGCGTGTTGGAAACACGCCTTAACCCATCATCTGAGTACAAAAACAAGTGATAAGCGGATTACACACGATTTTGTCACGTGTCACCAAAATTATAATGTCAGTGGCATAACTTGGGAATAATATTTACTTTACTTATCTGTGTTGCTAAGTAGCAACTGTTTGTCCATTAAATACTGGCACACAGAGTTATTTCACGGACAGACACCAAATATTTGTTCGTACCTAGAAATGAGATTATAGAATGATTCTGATCTGGTTGAGCGATGTGCCTCTTTGCCCAACTTTATAGGCACTGCTATTCTTTTATTATTGTTTACGTTAGTTCTCAATCACGAACCTCCATTCACAATCAGCCTATCAGCGTTTCCTCAGAAAGGTTACGGGAGCCACCTTCTATGTCCGAAATGTGAATCTTCACATAGACCTTCAAATACCCACTATCCAGCAGTTCATGAAACGCCTTTCAAAGCGTTTCTTCTACTGTGGCGTAAAACACCCCAATCCCCTGATCAAGGCAGCCGCCTACTACACTCCTTTCCGCATAAGTAAGATTCGTCGCCCGAGGCATACTTCAGCCACCCCCGACGACGCCACTACCCTCCTCCAGGAGAGAAATAAGGCCATCAGTACTATAAAGAAATACAAAAGCAGGCCGCCGTCCTTCCCTATTCGCCGCCGAGGCCCGCTGCGATGCCCCAATCACGTCCGCCCCGACCCTTGCTCGACCCATCCCGCGCCGCTGAGCCGGTAGCTTTAAATTCGTCCCCTAATAATAATAATTCCGATCCAGCCTGTCCCTTACTGCCCTCCCCCAGAGTTGTCCTAAGCCGAGGTCAGTACTCCACAGGGGGTACGCTTAGCGTGTGCCCTAGTTTGTAAGTTTTTTAAGTCTTGGCTGGGGGCCTTAATGAATTAAGGCAACCACAGGCATGTCCGGTTAAGCAACCGACAACCTCCTATGTTGACGTGCGAGAAGCCAAAAAAATAAATAAAAAAGGACACAGCCCTCCTCTCTATGAGAGGGAGTGGGCCGTAATCCACCACGCAGGCCCAGTGCGGATTGGTAGATGTCACATACCTTTCTTGACCTTCCCTGACCTTTTCAATAAGCGCAGTAATATTATGGTAACTCCCAGCTTTCATCACAGAAAAAGTATGTACTGAGATTTAATAAATGTTGTATTCTGTAAATAAATGCTTTTACAGCGAGACCTAAACCCTAATACTTATCGATGAACTTCTAGTCCAGACAGATAAGTAGGGTTTACTACAGAGTGACCCTTAAAATGCTTTTTCAGACTAATGCTTTTTTAGACTAGGGTATAGGAGTATTCGTTTATTAAATTACTATGTATTGAGAGGGTTCTTCACAAATTAGATTCCATACTATTGATGTGTTTCGAGATAATCCGAAAAAGATAAATGGACAAGTTGAATGCCATTTTAAAACGCTAGTATTTCAAAGATAAAGTTTATTTTGAAGTGGGTACGAGAGATGAGTGATCTCGCGCGCTTGTTACCGCGCGTGAGATGCGAGATGCGAGAGCGCGCGAGATGCATACGATAGCTTAGCGAAAGCAGAAAAAGTGTCGTCATCCAACGGACTCTCGAGCCGATGAGGAGCGACGAAGCGGGTGAGGTCTCGCTCGCTCGCTTCGCGGCCGCCGCCAGCGGTCGATGACTCTCGCGCTTGTTATTCACATAATATTATCTGCTAATAATAAAATCTGTACGTCGGTGACATTATAAACATTTTGTGTTGTTATTATACAATTATTTAATTTATATAAAGTTATGTAAGTAAATATTTAGTTACAGCGTTCACATGTACATGTTTATACTAACAGTGACGCTGCACCCCCCTTGAAACCGTCAAGGGTGATAGCAGTCAAGGAAACGCACCCTACATCCCGACCGTGTTCTTTTGATATTGTCGTCTTCGGTCATCGGCGTTGGATTGATGACTGGTGTATCATGTGAAGTTTGTTTCTGTACGTGTTCATTATGGTAAGTATTGCTGTGTGTTATTGTGGTGTATGAATCTTGAAGTATGTAGGCCGGTTTCACTCGTTTTACCGATACTGAAAATAGTTTGTCACCCCTCTCTAGTATTTTATGTGGCCCTGTGTATGCTGGTTGAAATGACCCGGATGACACATTGTCTCTTAAAAAGATGTGCGTTGTGGTGGCAAGGCCTTTAAACACGAATATGGCCAAACTATTTGAATACCGCGAAGCTGGAGACGGTTGAATGTTTCTGGTAAACATGCGTAATCTTGATATCGACGCTTGAAAGGCAATCCTCACTAAGCGACATTGAGTAAACTTTACAGGAGAGTGATTTAAAGGTCAAACATTTCAAAAAAAAAACATGAAAATGTTCCAAATTGTTCGATTAAAATGATGTTAACACTCGTAGAAATCATTTTTTTATAGCTATCCAAATTGTCAAAATAATACACCTGACACTTTTAAAAACACCGGTTTGTGTCGGTTAGATAAAATTTACCTGATTTGATAAACAGTTAAAATTATCTAAATCATCACTGTAGTGTGTGCAGTAACATGTAAAAATAGGTAAACTTACTTAGTTTAGAATTTAGAAACAGAAAGATTGATCTAAAAAGATCTGACAGTTTAAAATAAATCAAGTAAATTTACCTATACATTATTTAATGATTTTTGTGATTGTGGAAATTGTATCTTAGTTATTAAAATTACCCCAAACCTCCCTTCATAACTGACATTTAACCAAGAACTGTATAGGTAATTATTATCATGCACTAAAATAAATTAAATCAATTATTGTTGAATAAAAGTCTTTATTGAAAATTAAACAAATACTACGTAGTGCCGACCAGGAAACTAATTATGACATAACATTCAGTCTGAGATCAATATATTTTTTAATTGAACAATTATTATTGCTGTCGCAATTATAAATTACCTATCATCTTCATCACTCACTTTCTAAAAAAAAATATAACTCACAATTATCAGTAAATGAATTATTAATAAACTATTAAACATAGTAAACAAACCAAATAACATTCTAACAAAATAACAGCAAGATTAACCTACTGTGAAAAGTGTAAACATTTTTGACACAATTATTAATATTGCTGTAATAATTATAATAACAACACTTATATTATTCTCACAGCATAATCAGTCTCTAGAAACAATCAAGATATTTTTCATATAAAAAATATAGCAATATAAAAATAAAATCCTTAATCTAATAATTGTACCCTTACAAAATAAATCTTTAGTATGAATTGCAACGTGAGATCTTGTTAGTTACCCAATCTAAATGTTAATATCACAATCTTCAATGTCTGATTCGGGTAGACAATCTTTGACATTTGTTGCGCGTGGAATGTTCATAAATTCATGTTTGAAGCAGTTAGGAATAACTTTGTCCACGCAAAGTTTGACTAAATCGTCATATTTAGCTTTTGATATGGGAAGCTGCGATCTATAACAAGGTAAAAGAGATACCTTGGTTTTAGACTGAATTTCAACATCAAAGGACGCCGCAGTAGGATTCATAGATGTTTTATATTTAACGCTTTGCTTGTCTTTTCTGAAAGTCATAATACGGATCTTGCTTATCTTTCCAGTTAAGTTACCTTTATAATATTTGTCACTAATACTATCCCATCTGTAAAAATCTTCGTAACTCAGTCTTTCTACCTCGAAAGGCGCTGGTTCTTGTCTGGCAGTTGCAAAAACTGTAAACCATTGCGATGGTGCGTAAACAGTTGTATTCTTCAATCTATTTTCAATAATAGCATGCACTGTATCTACGGGCATGTAAGTGTGTCCAGTCAAGAGAAAGTTTATTTGAATAGTGTCGATATTTTTACACTCCTGTAATGATGAATGCAACATTGCCAACACAGTACGGTTGCGGTTTTGGCCCGGACAACAGTCACAATACAGAAGTAATCGAGTGACGTTTCCTCTGGCATCTACCGATTGAATATATTTGTGCAATATAGATGCAATCTCGTTAGCGCCACGTTTACCATTGCTCTCATCCCAGTAGTAACAGAAAACTTTACGAGTTCCATTTTCGTAAACACACAAATTGTACACAGCTAGTTTTCTACTGTAGTACAAAAGCATAGATTGTGCATAGGGTGTGTTAAGTACTTTTTCGAGATCAAAACTAGCACAAAGAGTTGAAGGATCATCCTTATGAATATTTTTGTGAACTTTAAAACGGGCATAACTTTCTTCTTTTTCTAGTTCATGTTCTTCCTTTTCTTTTTGCTTTTCGGGATTACTATTATTTTCGTATTGAAGACACTTAAGGCACTTGTCTTTTTTGGGTACATGGAATCCAATATTAAAATTATCTTGAAATATTTTACGAAAAATTCTATCACTTACTACGTCCACACCCTGATCCACATAATGCTGCTTGTAAAGTTTATACAAGTTGGTGATATTTTTGTATTCTTGGGGAAGGTAAACTTTTCTTGAGTCTTGACGACAGTAGTGCGAAGGTACAGCTGGTAAATTTTTGATGAACCTGTTAACAGCATCTATAGTGAATTCTTTAGTCTTATTTGGTGGTTCACATTTCCCTCTCATATCTTCCCGTGCACATCCCCAAGAAGCATTTTTTACAATACTGTAAATTGTTTTATCAGAAATGTTCAGAGTGGCTGCTAAAAATTGTTGGCAAACAAATCTTCTACCTTCTCCTTCGTTGATAAAATATTTGATAGTGTAATTGCGCTTATTAGAATCGGTGCGTTTCCGTTTAATATTTTCTTTTTGAGACAAGGATACTAACCAATCACGGCGACGTGTCTTGTCAAGATTCCAAAAAAAATTAAATAAGCTTTCTCTTCTTTCATCAGACAGAGACCCGCAGTCATTGCCACATTTCTTGCCAGAACAAGGATTAGCCAATACGGTTTTTGCTGGTACAACGACACCTTTATTTGTTATATATTGTTGACCGGAATGTTTACTTTTTGACCGTTCTTTTCTTGAATTGGGTTTTTTTATTCTCGTCGCAGATTCTCCGACTACATCATCTTCGGTATTGGCATCTTTGAATTTTGACCCCTTTTTAGTGTACCTTTTATTTCTTCTAACTTTTTGTTCCGCTGATAGCAAATCATCTTCTGATGTTATTCCTTCTTGTCCTTCTGACCAATTATCCGAATCAGCTATGTCACCATAAAAAGTAGAAAAGTCTTCTTGATCTGACATATAATCAATATATTTAATATCTTTCTTGCATTTTCTTTTACCAACTTTACTTTTAATTGGATTTGATACGATAGATTCTTTACTTGGTCCTGCCGATGTAGACGGTACATCATGATCGGACGTAAGTATTGTATATTGTGTGTTTTCTTCAACCTGGTGATCATTCAAAGTCGGTTCTTCAATGTCTGGTTCAGCAGTTAAAGTGATATTAAATGCGTGATCAACCGATATACGTGGAGCACTAATCGATGCAGTCGTTTCAGTGTGATCTGTTGTGGTGCATAAACTATCGGCAAGAACCGGAAAAGTCAAATCTTTCGAAGTGTCGATGCTGATAGAAGCAGACTCTAATGTTTTGTTAAACTGCTTTGTGTTGCTATTAAATGACGAAGCCGCAGACTGCAAAAAAAAAACGATTCGATGATGTCAGCTTTATACTGTGTATTTTTACTAAGTGAACCTACAAGATAAATAACTATTATTTATTTATCTTGCAGGTACTCAAACAAATTATAAAAAAGTAGGTACTTACTGTGCTTAGATCATAACTCAATCGTCTTCGACACTGCCGAACATTTCTTGCAATGCCGGCATTCGCCAACGCCATCTCGACTATGGATGAACTACGTCGTTTTAGCTCGCGACTCATTTTTAACTGCAAGGAAAAATAAAATTGATTTAAAATGAGTACTTTGTTCCATCTAAAATATAATAGGGTTTAAAAATAATCCGAAACGCAATGCAGTTTTGAAAATAGGTACTATCTTTGCATAATTTGATTGAATACTTACCATGTCTTCATAGAATGCGCGCCAAAATGGGAAGTACGTCCTCCCTAAGCGACGGCGGGTGCCTGAATGAGAACCCGTATAGACGTGTCACGACGCGTTTCGCGCATACCTACACGACGTTTTTTAAACGCGTGCGGTTCCTTAGCGACGAGAAAATATAATTTTGCGTACGGGTAGTTTTATCTACGCGCCATACATAGCCATTTAGCAAAACAAGTAAGACTATCTAACCGACATCATTAATATTAACCGTTGTCAAATAAAAATATCTAAGGATAAAAAAATAATATTATGATATACAAGTAAAAATATCTAAGCTCTAATATTCTTTCACTTTATTTCAGATTAACTTATACAAATGACACTGTCACAAAATATATTATCAAGTTAAAATATATAACCACATAAATTACAATTGCTTTGTGTAGGTAAAATCTACCAAGTAATTTCAAAGGAAAAATTCTTAACAAGTAAAAATACGTAAATACAAATAAATGAAAAAGTCAATACATGAAAAACCGACTAAGTTCATATTCCTAATTGTTAGAACATCATAACTGCTGGATATTCATAAAATCACTATTTTTTGGTCGTTTAGTAAGCACAAAATGTAGATTTGACCGAAATCACGCAATATCTAAGCGACAATAAAACTCGTCGTAGAACTATGAGACCTAGAACAAACGACGCAGAAAATTCTGGCGGTTCGAATGGTATATATAACTCATTTTACGGATTTTTGTCGGTTAGTAAGGATTGCCTTTCAAGCGTCGATATGTAGTCGATCATATGCGTGTTGCAAAGCGCTTCTGGTTCAAAGAAATCTCCTGGCAGACGGAATGTTTTACCGTATACCAATTCAGCCAGTGTTGCCTGTATGGTTATACTGGCAACACCGGCTGATTCAACAAGGATGATTCCTTAAATGTGCTTCGGATACCTAAAAGAACCAGTGGTAGTGATTCTATCCAGTTTTGGTTCCCGTGGCAAGCAATGGCTGTTTTTAGTTTGACTGTGTAACCGTTTAGTCATACCGTTACAGGCAGGGTGGTAACCAGTTTTCTTTCTTTGCTCGAATCCAGCTACATATCTCCGACCTGTGCTTGAAGAGAGCCGACTCAAATTGTCTGTCACGATCCGTTACCACTTTTGTAGGGGAGCCGAACCGTGCGATCCAACCGTACAGAAGGGCGTTAGCCACGGTTTCAGCTGTGATATCTTTGATTGGTATTGCCTCAGGCCATCGCGTGAAGCGATCTACAGTGGTGAGACAATACCGAAATCCATGTGAGATTGGCAATGTCCCGATCATATCTATGTGGATGTGCATAAAATCGTGGCAGTTTGATGTTGTCAAGGGTTGCAGACACATGGCGGGTTATCTGCGCAAGTTGGCATGCCAATCTGTTTCGCGCCCAAACCCTGCAGTCTTTCTATACTTCGGGCCACATGTCACACTCTGCTTCGAGTTTGGCACTGGCATTCGCTCCTGGATGGCTCAAGGAGTGTAGATTATCGAAGACTTGGCGGCGAAGTTCTTTCGTGACATATGGCCTTGATGCCTTGCTACTCTCATCGCAGTACAGTTCAGACAGTGTTCCTGGCAAAACATTGCGTAAAACATTGCGTCTGCCAGGTGCAACAGGGATATGACCGACTATATCAAGATTACGCTTGTTTCCCGGTAATCTTTTTCAGGCACAGTGACGCTTCCCCGTCCAGCAGCGTTTGAGCTCAGAAACGGAACTCTGGGACTTGGCTAGTACATTCAAGTCGATTGGCTGAGCGATTGCCTCTACTCGTGACAGGGTATCGGCGACAATGTTATCCTTGCCCGAAATGTGTCTGATGTCTATGGTAAACTGGGAGATAAAGTCCAGGCGTCTAAACTGTCATGGTGAGCAATTCTCCTTTCGTGTATGAAACGCGTAACAGATGGGCTTGTGCTCTGTATAGATAACAAATTCTCTGGCCTCGACTATATGTCTTTAGTACTTAATCGCTTCATATATGGCGAACCGTTCACGGTCATAAGGTGAGTACTTTCTTCGACTTGTGCTATATACATCATCGCTCAGGGCGTCCTTGCTTTGACCTTTCGCATCGCTTCCTTGTGGCTGATTCATGGTGTTATTCCGGGGTCACCAATGGGTACGTTTGGGAGATGAATGAAAGCCGGTATGTTCACTAGCTGGGTGCAATGTTCAAAGTCCACACACATGTACACATATAATGCTCGAAGAACGGATCATGAAAGTTACACAAAGAGAAGCACAGTAAGATTTATGCAAACACAAGTAGTAAGCAGATAGGCAGAGTACATGTATCAGCGTTGGTAACAAGCGCGCGAGATGCATACGATAGCTTAGCGAAAGCAGAAAATTGTCGTCAGCCCAGAGGCATCCGACGGACTGGCGATACGATAAGGCGCGAGGAAGCGGGAGGGGTCCCGCTCGCTTGTTGCGCGGCCGCTGCTAGTGGTCGATGACTCTTGCGCTTGTTATCCACATAATATTATCTACTATACTGTACCTTTGTGACATTGTAAACATTTTATTATGTTATTATACAATTATTTAATTTATATAGAGTTATGTAAGCAAATATTTTGTATATTCATACTAACAGTGACGCTACAATTTTATAGTTTCATATTATACTAACAAAAAGTGTAATTTCAGTAATTTCAAGAGAAACAAAGTACCCAATAAAATTATGCAGCAGACCAAAATTAATAAACGCGGGTACAAAAATTTAATATGACGCTTACCAACATTAAGCTTTTTGAAACAGTCTACGAAATTAGGATTTAAGAAAAAAAAATGCCCATTCATAATAATACGAGCAAAACAGCATTGCTTACCGTCTGTCTCTCGTTTCAACCATGTATGAAGAAATAGTCTATACAGATGGTGTATAATTACTTCGTCGCTTCGGGCGGCCTGTCGCAAACGTAATGTTCTTCTATAATTGACGAATAGTTGTTTCCATTATTACAATATTTTTTATTGAACTTGCGTGGAAGTGAAACTGCATCGTATTTGTCACCACAAAAGATCTAGAGAAGGTGTCCTCTTATTTAGCCCTCATTTATATAGGTACCTATGTTATTTATTATACTTACATAGATACATACATTTCTCACAAAATCAGGAAGCTGACATGGCAATGGGCTAGCTATATTAGCCGTAAAACCGATGACCTTTAGGGTAGACACGTTCTTGAGTGGAGACCAAGTATCGGCAAACGTAAGGTAGGACGCCCTTAGGCCAGGAGAAGCGACGATCTTTGCAGGGTGGCTAGTAGCAGCTGGATGACAGTTGCCGAGAATCGAGCTAAATGGCGCGCAATTGGAGAGGCCTACGTCCAGCAGTGGACTGCTGCAGGCTGATGAGATGACGATGATATACATTTCAACGTTTTCTCTCAAGATGATGACTCACCTGCATTGCTTCTAGTAATGCTTCTGTCTAAGGCGCCACCTATTTGCCACCCAATAGAAAAATCTGAAAAGCAATACAGAATGGAATCAAAAACTTACGAGTATATCAATGGAAGTAAAAATAATCAGGCTACAGGGTTTTCATAAGAAAATAATGATGCTGTAAAAACTGTTAAAGGTAGATTAAACTTCGTAATTGTTTGTTTACGATAGGGCTCGTAAAATTTTATCTTTAGTTATAAGCTGAGTAATTGAACTTTAAGACACCATTTTCAAACCGTTACTAACGAAAGTTAAATTAAATGCAATACGGTGTTTATTTCTTGGCATTTTATTACCTTACAATGAAACAGTTGAATTTTATTTAGAAAACAACGTAAACTTTATTCACAAGACTGATTTAATTTAACATAATTTTATTAGGTGCATAATTAGGGAATTTTAAGACCATTGCACCGAGAGAATCTTCGTTATTTAGTGTTTAATAAAAGTAATTCACGAATTAAATGTGCCCACTAATCTACTAATTAAGTGATGGTACGGACTGGATAGAATTAAGCCAAAGCTTGATAAATTTATTAGTTACTAGCTGCGCCCCGCGGTTTCACCCGCATAAGTCTCGATACCGTGGTAATATCGGGATAATACGTATCCATGTTCTTCTCCAGGATGCCATCTATCTCCTTGCCAAATTTTTATCGAGATCCGTTCAGTGGATTAAGCGTGAAAAGGTAACTTACAGACAGAGTTACTTTCGAATTTATAATATTAGTAAACAAAACTGTGAATGTAAAAGCACGATACATACGACTTTCAAAGAAGTTAATATTTTTTCACATAGTGCATGAAAGGATCAATGGATCTTTCCGATTTTGCTTTAAGCTTAGATCGACTATTTACGAGCAAAATACAAAGGAGTCGGGGGACATGGGGAGTAACAAGCTGGAGCAAATTTAATTTACAAGCTGTTAGAAAAAATACACGTGGTAATGTATTTTACAATAATGAGTGTCTCGTCGATCTAGTGGTCGCAAACGCTACTGCTGAGCATGAAGTTCGGTGTTCGATTCCCAGGTCGGGCAAAGTGTTATGGGGGTTTTCTATCTGGAATTTTTCAGTAGCAGCGCGGGCCCTGGATTTGTACCCTTTTGATGGCAATAGGCTTACCCCCTATTACATGGGACTTAAACATAACTGGAGAAATGTGGGTGTACTATAGGTACACCTCTGCCCTACCCCTTGTGGAAATAAGGCTTGATGTTTATAAAATCAATATAAATATAATTTTATTTTTGAATGCAAATAGAATAGGGATGAAAAATTAAAATATTTTTTTATTTTGCAAACTCTTTTAAGATATTAAAATATATATAAATATAAAAAATATAAAAATGTAAAAAAATATATATATTTAACACATATAGATATAACACAGTTGTTGACTAAACATTTTAGCAATTATCTTGACAAGACAAATAATATCCAATAATCTTTTTGTTCGGTATTTTATTGTCATCTTTGAACACAAGTTACAACGAAGAAAACTCAACCCTCGTCATAAAATATTAATAGTGACGAAGTCATAATAATTATATTGAAATATTTTAATAAGATTCTATACACAAAATCTAACTTCGAAACTCTCAAAATGATTTTCAATATCAATTGTGCAATATAACCTGTCTGACATTGAAACACTTCTGTCTCAAACAATACGTCGTTACAGAATTTGATAATACAATTGTCACGTTGTTTCACCGACATTTTGCAAATTTCTTAAACAAAGTTGAAATTCAAACAAAAAGAGCCCAAAAGTTTTACTAAGGAATCATAATTTGCCATAACCAGAATAATTTTAAAGTTACTTGATGGTACGGTACTTACTAATGTACCTAACCGTACCTAATGGTACGGTTCTTTGTTGCGACAATCAAGTAAGTATTTATGAATTCTTCAAACATTAAAACAAAACAAACTATATAATACAAAATACAAAATACAAAACAGGGGCGACGCCACAGCGCGACACAAAGGCACCGCTCTTCGCGCGACACATGATGCCTTTGTGTCGCGCTGTCGCGTCGCGCCAGTGTGTACGAGCCTTATGAAGTTTTGTTAATAACCTACTATTAGGTTAGGTTAGCATTTGTGGGGATAACTGTTAACCTAACCTATTATTAGCCTACCTTTTAACTACTAACCCTAACCCTTAGCTATAATTTATTTGACTAGTCTTTTAAAGCCATCTCCAGTTTTTACCATAGTAAAAAAATGGGTTATAATGTCCAATTCAACCTATTATCCCACAAGAAGATCCCAGACATAATATCATCTCCCAAGATTATAAAATCTAAAAGCTAATTTTCTTACTTAGGTAGGTACAACAAGATATGTCGGACATTCGCCCATTATATTCAGTCCACAGCCTTTTTACAAGACAAAATTTATTTTCAAGTCGTTTTTATGATTCAGCCCTTATACTTGGCATTTTAATGAGGGTTTTAAAAAGGTCTTTTCGGATGATTTATGGTGATCTTCCAAATCCCTCGAACGACTTCTGTGCCAACCTTATTATATTCTATTTTTTTTTCCAAAACGTCCTTCGAACTTTGATCTAAGAGATTAGAATTATTTCGAATTTATTCTTCACACTATTTCTTTGGTGGACTTTAATAAACATTTTGGAAACTTTAACAAGAATCTTAGCTTTGTTTAGAAAAAGACATTAAGTTACTCATTAGACATTCTGTTTAGGCACCGGGTATACAAAAAATCCTACTAAAATGATCTAAAATTCTACTTTTATTTAGGTTATAAGTAACTTAATTTATAATAAAATGTATTTTTCTTTACATTTTTACAACAATTTTACTTTATCATTCATTCTACCATAGCTATTTACATTTTTTTACGCAAAATCGTGATTGGCATCCAATCTGAATCCAACGTATTTTAACGGTCAAAACCGTAGTGGGATACGTATTTTTTTTTAAAAGAAGTTTTCACACGTTCGTTCGTTTCGAACGCGGTACTGAATCCGGTATGTGCTGATCTAATGGAATGCTATTGATTCGTCCGACTGTTCTATACACAGAGCATAGCTAAACTAGCTGTTACAGTTTTATCAGTTATCTTTTAAATGTAGGTATGTTTATTAGAGCATGGGGATATGTTCACTAACAAACTCAACAGAAAACGAACATTGTATTTAGCAGTGGTTTAATAGGATTTATGTACTAAACCCGACCATTTTCTAATTGTAAATTGTGATGTGCAAGAGAAGAAACAAATAAATATTCTGTGAAGATTATTTTCTTTTGCTTTGTTTCAGTATAAATTAATTTAATTGATCTACAAAAGCGGAGCCGCGGGCACAGCTTATAATTGTTTTCTTTTATTTTTCAACAAAATTGTAATGTCTTCCTTATTCCTAAGGTGGGTAATTACGAACGCGAGGTTATCCCAAATACAATGTTTTCACTATGGTAGAAACAGACATCCGTATTTTTGTTGCCAAGTAGCGAGCCGAAGAAAGCAGTCACGTGCATCTTTCAAGGTATGAACATTTTAATGTTTTGTATATTTTCAATGTATGTTTTTCCGAAATATAACTCGTATGTTTATTTATATAAACAGCTGTAATTAAGAACTAACATACTAAAATAGTCACTGTTCAAATATTTAAATGAACTTAGTAATAGTGGCGAATTTTAACAAAACCTAACATTTTTTTACCGTGTTTTGATTTTTAGCGCAAGGGGTAGTGCTGAAAACGCTAGGCTGGGAAATCACAAACGTTTGGGATTAACACTCTCTAAATAGTAATTTAGATAAATGTATTTTCTTATTGTTTTAGATGCCTCGAAAAAATCAACGAAAAACTGAAACTGAAATACGCCTATTAAAATAGAGATGTACTGAATGTAATAAAAAGAGTGAAGCCAAAATTTGAGAAACCCAGAAATAAGAGGATCATGAAAACAGTAAAAAAAAAAAAACAAAAAAAAATGTTTTCAAGATTCTGGCCAAGAAATTAAGAAAAAAGAAATGATTTTTATTGTATTTCTTGCTATGAAAAATATGTAAACCCACCCGTCGAAGTTTGGATAATGTGCTTCTTGTGTTAAAACTGGGCACTTAAACATGTACGGACGGACAATCTACATCGGTGGGCTATAAGTGTGATCTCTGTCGTTAATTTGAAGATTGATTATACAGAATGGCCCAAATAGTGACGTTATAAAATAAAAATTGATTCTCATGCCAGGTGTTATCATTGTGTGGATCGACCGGAGGACACGGTGGACCATACGGTGGAGGTCTGCCCGGCTTGAGCGGAGCATCGCCGCGCCGTGTCCTCGTGGCGGCGATCGACGGCGGCGACCTCTCGCGTCCGGCCCTGGTTCAGGCCAAGGTACGGAGCGAGAGGGAATGGGAAGCCGTCACCTCCTTCTGCGAAGCAGTAATGCTCGCGAAGGAGGAGGCGGAGCGCGAGAGGGAGAGGCAATCACTGCGCCTTCGCGCCCCTAGCCGCCGCAGTAGGAGGAGACACCCTGGGCGTCGGGAGTCGATTGCCGACTCTCGCCACCGTAGGCGTGGGCTTGCGGACGGCGAGCAATGGGCAGCTCTCCGTCCGGTAAGGACCAGGCCCGGGGCGACGGCGCGTCGTGTTCCACGCGCGCCTCAAAGAGATGTCAGCACCATTGACGGGGTCCGATAGGACCGATGCCTGCCGGGGTCGCGGATTGTTCGAAAGAGTTACCGTGGCCCTGGCGCACAGACAACTGAAGGAACACGGGTGGGTTTTAATCAGTAAGAGTCTGACACGCCCTTCCGCTCCGCCCAGAGCGGGAGAGGTCATTTGATATTTTCCCACCAAAAAAAATAATATATATGTTCCATATATGTTCCGCGACTCTTGATAGTTTTAGAGTCATAATTTTTTTAATACAATTTCTTGATAGTTTGATGGGAACCGCTTTAAAAGAAATATCTTTATTTTTACACGGCTTTTAATTATATTTTTTGTGGAATTTTCTATTTTATGGAATATTCTTTCAGACATAAAATAATCATCTTCCCATCATTAATTTAAGATACAAACATTTTGAACACCACCATCGATTATCAGCTTGTAACATCGATGCCACTTTATCACAACATTCTGCCCAAGGCTTATGAGGCTTACACCATTGACTGGTATTAACGGAGGGGAAGAATTTCCAATATACAACATATTGCCTTCCCATGTAGATGTTAACAGCAGGGCCGATAGCGTTCCTTAGCCTATATTAAGTTTGACTTTATGTTCAGCTTGGGAATTTAAAGTCAGTCATGACCACATACATTGAAATCTAAATTAAATTACAAACATTTGAAAACCATATTACCTACTCATCTAATGGTCCTTCGAGCCGGATTGCATTTATTTTAGTACGTAACAAAAAAAACAAACAAAACTGTAGGAAACGGAAATGAAAACAAAATCATACATTTATTATTGTTTGATCATGTTGACAGATATTTATTTTAGTTAGTTACCAAAAAATACTGTTGTATTTGGGAGTCAAGGTTTTACAATACATTCTTATTATGATAAAAATATCTACCTAAAGATGTGTTAATAAAATATTTTTGTTACAAAATAACTTTATAAAGGCACAAAATAAAAGGAAGTAAAATTTAACTTGACGGCGGAAACTCTCGCAAAAGGTTCTTTGTCGTCAATTAACTTTAAAATAATATTTTTTATTAACCTTGGTGTGAAAATGCTATCAAACCTTTGAGCATTATAAAGTTATACGGGAAAAACAGCTACTTAAACTGACGTCCACGTTTTTACAGAGTAGGTTTATTCATGATAATTAAATGAAGAGGCATAGTGGAGCGATACACCCGGTTTGTGAAACAAAATGTACACAAAAATTAACTGGTTTTCACGCATGTCAGCTGCTGTTATTGGTTCACTGAATTATCAACAGCCAAACCAACAGATAGCATGACTTTAATTTTGACAAGTCGTTGATTTTCTCTCAAGAAACTGGAGTTAGTCTTCAAGCTACAAAATGGGTTCAAATTTTGAAGATATTAAGGTGGAACGTGGATCCAAATGGCACAGAAACGAGGTAAATAACAATTTAAAAGGGGCCTATATCATGCGGTAGGATGAATAAAGATACTGACCTGATACCTACTGCAAACACCAACATAATAAACCCTGTTTTGCAACAACAGTCTTCCATTTTCAAACAGTTTTTTTCTAATGCTCGGATTGCTATTTTCTGTCCCCATCAGGCCATCAAGTTAATGCCATACAAAGGTTTTTAAATCCTATTCCTTTCCGGTCTTTGACAAGCCTCTAGCTTGAGGGAAAATAATTGGTATTTTTCGCTATAAAATGTAAAAATATATCCCCAACTCCACAAGCTCTGCATTTCTAAATGGAAGCCATCAAGTTCGCTAACAAGAATAAATTTCAAAGTGAATTATTAATATTGTTATGGTCACAGCTAATTTCATTTCACTAGCTACGCCCCGCGGTTTTACCGGTTTTTTTGCAGGATAAAAAGCCGCTCTCTAGCCCAAAAAATTACGTCAATACGTTGCTTCATTGCTGCTTGAAAGCTTACACCATCCTAATAAATTGATAGGTAGGTAATAGACCCACCCAACATCAAACATGAAGCATACAAATAATAATAGAAGATTTTTTTGCCATATAGAGAAGGCAAGAGCATTGACCACCTCGCTTGCTCAAGACGGGTTCGCGATTACAAACTTATAATGTTATAAATCCAAATTTCCTCAAAAAGCACAGATGAATTGAAAAAGTCACATTGGTACTTGCCTGGACTTGACAGGATTATTCTATTAAAACCATCAACCAGCATAAATCAAATTAACAGAAGCGTAGTAAATACTGACTCCAATCATAACAAACAACAATCAGAAAATTCCATCCGTCTCTATTGCCACAACTTAACAATATATTGATTGATTGACACTTAATTGACCTAAATACCAGAGAGTATTTGATAAAACTATTTAGAGCGTCTTCGTCTATACCCGTGAAATTAGTAAAGGGCATCCAATAAGAGGAATGACTGGACATTTGTACCCCAATTAGAACTGACCGGCCTTTGTCTGATTGATACGGACAGGCACGAATTACAAGTAATAATTCATTGTAGGGTTAAACTGTAATTCAGTTGGATATGGCTCAATTTGGTATTTAAATTAGGGATGAGAGGTAAAAGGTCAAATTGCAGCACGGTTTTTACTGAATTCCATGGTTTGTCGTAAATATTAAAAGGTTAATGTGCTGCTCGTTTCATGTGACTAGTACCTACCTACTTATATTAGACATTTGATTTGTTAGAACACAATAATAATTGTCTGTACGTTTCTAATTCAAGCCAGATTTTTTTTTGTTTTTCAGGTCAATCAGACCTAAGATTTGCTAAAGATACATCTCGATTCAATATTTACTAGCATTCTAGGACTGTGAGAGCTGTTACCGGACGCTGGTGCGAGTTGCAATTAGGAGGTCTTTGTAGCATCATCGGTCGTTAGTATATTTAGAACAAAACCGCATGCGGTCACCGCACAACAATATCACCATGAGGTCTATTACAATTAGTCGGCTTGACGTTATCCATATTAAAGTGACCTACACGCGACCCATTTTCGATACACCTAAGTAGGTACATATGTACGTACTGCAGCGAAATTAGCAATTTACAATGTAGGTACATGTACGCTGTTTGGGTCTGATGGAGTTGAAACCGTCCAATTAGGGACCGTCTCTGAATAGAACGGGACTAAACGTGAAATGTAACACTGTTGTTGCCTATTGAGTGGCAGCATTAACGTTTATTTATTTTTAGTGGTGTGTACCTATTTATTTATTAGTAATTAGTAGTGAATAGTGTGTTCTCTTCCATGATTAGTTCAGACTTTAGACAAATGTCTGTTATAAATATAGTATGCTTATAACGGGAGTAAAAAGACGCTGAACGAAGCCGTTATTCACTCGTTTTTCCCGTCATTGTATTTTTTTTTTAATATACAAAACCATACCCTTCTGGTTACGGAGATATTGAAGGTCAAAGTTCCACCGTTTTTGATGTCTTTAATCTCAATACACTCCCACGACTCCTGCACTGTTGCATGCAACCATAAGCACAATGTTGCGCATGCGATACATTGCGCGCTACTGTAAAGAGTGATTTGAAGAGTGAAAAGTCAGTTCTCTTCAATTATTTTTGTATAATGCACAGAATGCGTAGATGACGGCTTTGTGGATAGGTCTTTTTAGACGCTGTAGAAACAAGCCAGGTCAAGTCCACGCTACTAAAAAGAATGGTGGCCCGTAATATGGCCATCAGGGCTGACCATTCCGGGTATGGACCCTAAATGGTCAGCCTTGCATAAAGAACTTGAATATTTTAATCCGTGATGGAATCATAGGAATTTGAGGATAGGTGGTATAGAATAAATGCTGTGGAAATGCGTTCCTTGCGAAGCATGTGTGGTGTGACTATGAATGATAGGCTGAAGAATGATGTGATAAGGCAACTGTGCGGTTTAAAAGAGATGTAGTGACAAAAATTTAAAAGAGTATGCTTCGATGGTTTGGTCATATTGAGAGGATGAATGAAAGGCGGTTAACAAAAGCTATTTACAAGGCAGATGTGAGTGGAAACGACGGGAGGGGACGCTCTAGGAGGACATACTATAGGGACCTTATTGGTGATGTTCTTCAGAAAGACCAGATACGTAGTACTCGCAACCCGCGTGCGTGTATGACCAGATGTATGAACGTAAACGAGGCAAAAGGCGTATTCAAGGATAGTAGCAGGTGGCGGTCTGTAGTTTCTGCCTACCCTCATGGGAAGAACGCGTGAGTTTATGTATATATGTGTGGTGCAGAAATAAAAAAAGATTTAGCATTGAAAAATAGTAGTGATTGTGTTTGATATTTTCTTAAATTTAAGGTCTTTCTTGAGATTGTTTTCAGAATTTTGACGTTAGCAAGACTAGGGCTTTTCAAAATAGTAACTAAATATTTAACTGCATCCATCAGTATTTTGTTTACCTACCAAAAGATAAAATATATATTAGGTATTTAATGTACCTAATTGCTATTAGCTTAGCTACCTACGAGTGTAATCCTAATCAAAATGTACCAATATTTATTAACCAAGCCAATTACAGCTATCTGATTACTCTATTAGAATTGAACATTTACAGTTAGAATAACTATCTTATGATACTGATCTTAATTAACCGAAAGCTTTTAAATTAACCAGTTTATTCAAGTGATACTTTATTAACGATATAACTAGGTATCAGCGGGGTAATTGCGTGACACACTAACCGTAGGAATGGCTTTCATTTGACAGTTCAACAACATTCATTGCGTTATTTACGTTGTTGAGCAGACAAATTTTTCAAACATATGAAGCAGAGGAGTAGCAATATCCTTCAAAATGATTCAGATTGTGTTTGATCGTGTGTTGCGCAATTTGGGTGCTGGTTGGTAGTATAGTTTGGAAGGCGTATGTATAGCAGGGTCCTGCTTCTTTTCTCATCACCATCATCCTCATCATTCATTATTATTGGTTTGGTACCAAAATAATATTTGTACGCTGCCGATGACGGCTAGACATAGCGTTCTTTAAGAATTACAACATTTGTACCTAACCTACCTATGTTCAACAAATAAAAATAAAAATATTTGTATTTGTATTTGTATCATCTGCCTAGTCTTTTCCCAACTATGTTAGGGTAAGCGTTGTGTCTAACCGGACACTGCTGAATACCAGTACTTTAATTTTCATATTCAAATTCAAAATAATTTATTTGCAAATATGGGTGAACAATATGCAGATGTTTTACATTCATGTTATAATTGTATATCACAGTCGGTATCACCTTATTTTACCTTTCGAGTTGCAAAGTACATAAAAAGAAAACACAAAAATTTTGAAAACTATACAAAATAAAATTATGAAATTAGTTTTAAAATAAATTCTAAAAATAAATCCTATAGTTTATCCTGCAAATATTCAGATACCCTGTAATATGCTTTATTTATCAAAAAAGTTTTTAGTTTTTTTTTTTTTTTATACTATTATTAGGCGATGATGTCTCCATTAAATATTTAAGTAGGTGCTTGTATATATGGGGAACTATGCAAAATATTATTTTTTTTATAAAACGTGTTTTTTAATATTAGGACAACAAATTTTACCAATATATCATTTACTTTTATATTTTTCAAAGAAATGTTGTAACCATATATTGATTTAAAAGAATGTCCGTTGCGTTTCTTGCCCGTTCTTCTCCATAGGTACCTACTATGCTTTGGAATGGGCAACTAGCTTCAACCTTCTGACCGACCGACCCCTTGACAATTCAAAAGTGCCTGTAATTGTTTTGTTTGAAATAAATGTTTTGAGTTTAAATGGAGTGATTGTATTTTTCTCGTTTCGGCACGAATCGAAGTGAGAATAACTCCTGCCATGGTGTAAAATATTATTCAGTTAGCAAGTTAGTATGGTACTTAGTAGCATGCGTGACTAGCTAGCATGCGCGATACCGAACAGTTATGGCTAAGATTTAAAAAGTTGCTGAGAAAGTACCTACATTACTTAGGTAATTCCAAAACAGTCACTTCGGTATTCGCCAAGATGAGACACACAACCACGTTCTTAAGAAGCAGATCCCCTAAAACTTTGTCCGTCATGATCTTTATTCATTCACTTATTCATTCATTCACATTCACGACATCTATTCAACCCAACCCAAGATATCTGGGGTTGGCCTATTATAGAAAGCCTAGGCTGATCCCCTATCTCATGAGTTAGGAAATAATATCACTTTTCTACGTGCCTTTTTTTTTTTCTCTTGGCTTCATGTAGAAAGATGCCGTACTTTATAGATTGTCTTTTTTCTTCTGTTTTTTAATTTTCAACTATCTTTACAGATTTTAGACCTAATTCGATAGTATGGCTATCAACTATTATTACCTAACATTATTTATTTTAGATATATTTATAGTGAAATATGTTGAAAGCAATACCAACTCGTCTAAGAAAGACGTTTGTTTCCTGACAGATCCATAGATAGGACCTTGTTGATATTTTAGCTAGGTCAAGTATTTGTTTTTTAGATACTATGAATTTATTAAATTATTACAAGGAACTCTTGATTCTGACCAGAGAAGCATGGCACAAAATGGAGGATACCTAATACTCCGCAATGGATGAATCATGATGATAAATCTGTAAACGATATTTTTAACCACAATCACAAAGTTTGGAAGACTCAGGTAATCTATATCTATATAAATAAAAATCAATGTTTGTTTGTCCTCTATGGACTTCGAAAGGGCTGGACCGATTTTGATGAAATTTTGGTGAGTTTTTCTGCATACGCCCGCGAAGGTTTAGGGTAGGACACTACGCGAACGAAGTCGCGCTGAGCAGCTAGTATAAATAAAAATCAATTGCCAAAAATGTTTGTCCGCGCATCACTTCAAAGCGGCTGCACCTATTTGGCTAATTCTATTTTTGTTGTGTTTGGAATTGTC
The DNA here is from genome assembly GCA_917490735.1 of Dryobotodes eremita. NCBI lineage: Eukaryota > Metazoa > Arthropoda > Insecta > Lepidoptera > Noctuidae > Dryobotodes > Dryobotodes eremita. Next base: position 10,334,224 of record OU823261.1, read on the forward strand.
AGGATAAAGTTTGTATGAAAGTCGGAAATTTGGATGCTATTTTTGTATGAAATTCACGCCGGGCGACGTCGGGCACGAACAGCTTTTACAAAATAATAATGAACACCAAATCTTCAAATGCGTGTTATCGTTACAATATTTTCAGATAAGATTTCTGAAGTAGATTAATATATTTTCACGTTATCTAAGAATTGCTCTATATAATAATGCGGTAATCTAGTCATCTAATTACTTGAATCGAGGACATTTATAACAATAGGATATCGTTTATCTCTCTTACTAATATTGAGTTTGCTGGCAACACTGACCAGGCGGCTACCTGTCATCTGATTATTCGAAATATTTAATTTTATCGTTTAGTTTTTTACAAATAAGTTAAAGTAGACGACTGATTTACCTACAGAGAGTGTAAAAAGCTATGGGAGGAACCTTGGATCATACAGGTAAATAAATAATAATTATTTTATTCATATAACACAAAATAACGACTGTTATGTTCCCCGAAAGGGGTAAGCAGAGATGAGTACCCACATGTCCTTAGTTTATTCATAATGCAGCATTTATGAACGTTGATATACGTATAAAAGAGTAATCTGCGATTTATACATTCAAATAGAAACCTTTAGATCATGTGAACGTCAACTAAACTACGGTGTTCCTCAAGGAACTGTTTTGGGGCCGCCACTTTTTATATTGTACATCAATGACTTACCCAATGCCACTGATAATCCTATAGCTCTTTTTGCGGATGACAGTACAGTTACGATAAAATGTAAAGACATACATACTTTTGAAGATGACATAAATAACACATTGAGCTCTGTTATGAATTGGCTTAATATTAATAACCTAAAAGCCAACTTAAGCAAAACTAAATTAATGTACTTTAGACAGCGGTTACCAGCACCAAATAACCTAAATGTTATTTTTAATATGCAAACAATAGAGGAAGTAGACAATTGTAAATTTTTAGGCTTATATATTGATGACAAAATGACCTGGAAACCGCATATTCAACAACTATGCAAGCGAGTTAGTAAATCTGCCTATGCCTTACATACACTTGCAAGCAAAATAAACACCAGTGCCCTTTTAATTGCGTATCATGGGCTAGTAGCATCTGTTCTCAGGTATGGCATAAGTTTTTGGGGAAATTCCACCGACAAAGATCTCGTTTTTAAGGCACAGAAACGATGCATTCGGGCTATGTTTGGTTTAAAATCAATGGAGAGCTGTGTGCCTTTTTTTTTAAAAGCATAGTATCCTTCCATTACCGTCACTATACATATTTGAAGTAGCGACTTTCGTTAAACAAAATCCTCATTTATTTACTTTAGCATCTACAGCTTTCAATCGGACCCAAAGGGACGAAAGTCGTCTGTGCGTTCCAAAAACGAATACTGCCTTGATGTATAAAAGTGTCTTCCACATGGCAACAGTTCTATTTAATAAATTGCCAAAAGAGCTAAAAAATCTACATATTAACTCATTTAAACTGAAACTGAGAAGTTTGCTATGTCAAAAATGTTATTATAGTCTATCGGATTTTTTATCAGATAAATTTTGACATGTTAATGTAATTTTTGTAATGTAATGTAATTTGCTTCTTTGACTATATTGTAATCATAAATCATAATTAATTATTTAAATCTGAATTATTTTTGACATTTACCTTACTAATTATTTTGACATTTACCTAACTAATTATTTTGACATTTACCTAACTAATTGTTTTGACGTTTACCTAACAAATTATTTTCACATTTACCTAGCAAATTATTTTGACTTTTGTTCCTTTATTAATCAAATAATACAGTCATTTATGTAGATGATTTGTAGTTTAGTACGAGTAAGCTCTTTATTTGCATGTGAAAATTGTAATTAATTCTTTTTGTATGCCTATAATAGGCTGATCATAGCGCACATTAACCTAAAACATGTCCAACCACTGTACCTAACTATGTATCACAAATAAAATATTTCTGAATTTTCTGATTTCTGATTAATAAAAGACATTTTTTAATGATTTTGATTACTACTATAAATTAATTGACAACTGTATGAAAAGGTAGGTAGTTGAAGCCGTATAATCATTTTTGGCAGTCCGTTTTGTTACGCGATTAGTCCAACAATACAGTTGCCTGTGATTGGTTTGGAAAATATATCAATTTGAGTGAATAATTTTGAAGACAAAGTGTCCGAATTGTGTATAGTGTTATAATATAAAAATCATAGTAATAAACAAATTAGAAACACATAATCAGGTAATCAGATAATATATTCACGTACATTCAATGCAGTATTTTTACGATAACAGAGTATCAGGACATAGGTATTCGTGTTTTATCTATAGACAAATTTTAATACAATGAGGTTTTATCGATACCTGTGTAATACCAACACTACATAATTTGGAGCATTATGTGCGTCACGAACTCACGGTGGAAATTAATGCTTTACGAACAGAACTGACGTGTCCATTTCGTTAATTTAAACGTAGTCGCCCATCCACATTAGTTTCACTGAGGGCAAATTGATGGCACTAACGTAAGAGCTTGGTTTTAGTAATGAAGCCTAATACCGAATTGTATTTGACATGAAATGAGTTAGAATTGTGTATGGAATATAACTAGCTTTAGCTCGCAGTTTCTTCCAGCTAACACATGGATGGTGGATGTTCCACTATCAAAAGTCGGTAAAACTGGCAAGTCAGGAAATCAGGTTTAATGTAAAAATTCGAAAACATGGAATCAATAAAAACTCTCAGGACAACAATCTATTAATTAGCAAACAATCATGATTAAAAATCAATTTCAGAACATTGCACCATACTCCAGAAGTAGTAAGTACTTAACACTTTCACGGACGGTACCCGTTGAATCTGTGTTCTAGAATGACACAATAAATTTTCATATAAATAGACTTGACGTTTAAACACGTAGTGCTGCATAATATTAGATGTTTTGAAGACTTTATGACAGAAACGTTTTATTATGTCATCGTTTAATACGTTTTGTCCTTAGATTATGAAATGTCTTTTTGTCATAATTAGTAGAACGCGTGCACTCGTGACACGGTCGGACTAAATGTAGGGACACGGGAGGCGTGCGGGACATATAAACACGTTGCACGCGTGTGTGTGTAGCATTGTCACACATTGTCAAGAACACATTTTTCAAATGGTAAAAACCTATTCTACATGGCAGTGAAATTCAGAGTATTTAATATGTTATGACATAAGGTCCACATCATAGAGTATTTATTTGAAAGTTCATCGGGAATGAAAGTTCCACCGTACATGATCTTCTTTTTTAACGTCATAGTACATTGTGCCATATAAAAATCATACATTATGACGTAGAATCCCGCCCCTGAAAGGGTTAATTTAGTATAACTTTCACATAAACATAATGTCCCTATAGGTGGGCGACTAGCCGAAGCGCAGTTGGTCAGCAGTACTCGCCACTGCGGCCCTTAGTAGCGACCTTGCCGCATAAATATAGACTTGTTCAGTGTCGCCAACAACAAACCGAGTTACCACAATCACGCTTCAGATACTACTTGTCTTATCAAAGAAAATGGCTAAACGATTGCGTTCTAATCGTTTTACACCAGTCCGCGTGAATCAAAAAGTGTTTACGAAGTATAAAACTGTATTGGACGCGAACTAGTAACGTTTGTTGTGGCGTTCAGCGTTATTTTCAGAATGTCATCCACATCGTCGCCGTCTGTGAGAAAAAGTTAGTGTTTATTATCAGTAGCGTAGTATGTGCTGTTATAAGTGCTTTGATGGTTACGTTACTGTCATTTCATAGTGTTCAATTTGTGAAGTGATTTTGGAAATCTAAGGCGTGTTAATTGAAGTGTTGATTTTTGTAAAGCTTTGACGGGTATGCTTGAACTATTTTCAGTGTAGTATCATCTTTACCGATACATTCCTATTTAGATCTCCTTCCCCATTTATTTATATAACAAACTAAGGTAAAGCGTACTACATTTTTTCTATAATGTCTGAGCTAATTCTCTTCGTCTGCTCTAAAAACCTTGAACTTCTAACAATATACTCCCGAACTCTCGCATCTGTCTTTCTAATTATTACGCTCGGATACTATTAATACCAACTAGTTCAAATATTCCTGTGAATGTCTGCCAGTTTTCGTTTAATTACGTAAATTAAGTTTAAATCAACTTCTTGGTAATAGCTTCTTGACAGCTATTTAATAATATGTAGTTCCCAAGTCGTTTCGTACTCCAGCTTTTACCATTTCAATGAAGAATGTAAATGGTTTCCAACTCAATTTTACTTGGAATTTTATTTTATCATATTTTTATCACATCCAACAAAGGCCAATAAGCGTATAAGTCGATATATGCATTAAAATACCAATTGGATTTCTGCGAACGAAAGTAAATGTGAAAATGTAAATGCACATATTTCCATCCGTATTTTTATTCTGTTCCGTTCTCCTGGTGAATGCTATTATACCGTATTAAATAGCTCGAATACTACTTAATGTACGTACTCCGTCAATGTTTCGTTCATATTTCGATCAATAGAGGTAAATTCTTTGTTTGTGGGGCACAGAAATTTAATTTTCATACAAACATTTTTCTGTATTCTTTTACTTCTATGACCCGCACCATTATAATGATCATTATTTCGATTACGATCCCAATTCGTGTCATTATGTTTTTTTTATAATTATACAGATAATGCGATCGCGAGACTAAATAAATCATTGTGAGAGGAATGTCTTTCTAATAAATGATCGTAATGTTCTGCTCGATTACGTTTATTGGAATCGGCAGATATCCACTTATGTTTATTTTGAGATTTTCAGTGGAAACCAGTAATATATCATTTCGGATTCTAATAAATCTGTTTAAATTGCTGTGCGTTGGCTGTTTGGATAATCAATACGACCTAATTTACCTATGTTTTGGTATGGATTGGTCTATGGTTATATGACTGATATATTATTATTTTGCGGGTAACAGAGTTTTCTTGTGTTTTCAATTATGTAAATTTCTAACATCATTGTTTATTTTACGTTAGAATAATTCATTCAGTCTTTACATTTGTAGACTTATCTCAAAATCAACGGCATCATTTTTGAATGAATAGCAAGGTTGACAGCCAATATGAAATTTTAATATTTTAATAAGTTCCTGTTTATTGGAACTCATGAACGCCAGAAACTAAGCGATATACTTAGTATAACATAACTTGCGACATATGGGTGTTCTATAGGTACACCTCTGTCTAACCCTTCGGAAAATACAAGCATGATTTTATGTTATGTTATGTAACATAACATTCAGATTTTAATAATCTCCAACAAATACACACTTGATAATATCACAATGACGACATTACGAAATACATACCTGCACCCTAAAATCCGAAAGATTTTGAACGAAATTCCAATTCCATTGCGTCATATGTTTGAAAAATTTCGTTTGCTCGTTAACGTTAATAACGCAATGAATATTGTCGAACTGTCAAAATTACATTCCAAATTGTTAGTATGTTACACAGTTACCCCGCTGGTTTATACCACATGCAATATTAACAGACAGGGTTTATAGACTGCAGTAGTCTACGAATACAATACCATGTTCTCCTTTGTTAATTTCCCGAAAGCCAATAATTTCTTAAAGCTAATTAACACGTGCCTGAGTGGGTAGTCGTGAGCATTATAAAATGCATGGCTTCGATACTGTTATTGTTGACCATAAAAATTGTTGTCTATGCAATGTTATGAGTACAGCATTTCTCGAGTTTAGGAGAACTTTTTGGAGAGTTAATTTATAAATAGGTAACTATGACTTAAGTATTCAGAAGGACCTATTAAATATCAACCATCTATTTCTAATCCTCAACAAATTTGAACTTTGTGAAGAATTGAAATAAACTTCATTATTTTGGTTGTCGTCATTTGGAAATTGTGAACAGGAGCGCTGAAGTATTTTCAGTGTTTTGTACAGCCTCAAAATCACTTATGTGCCTGAGTTTTCAACCTGTGATATTACGATAATTTGATTAATTTTATTTCCAGTAGTCCTAAACACGTTACTCGAGACGGATCACTACGGGGGCCTGATCAAGGAACTGACGTGTACCAAATGTAACACTTACATGCGGCCGCCCATCCACCTCTGTGTGGATGGTCACAGTCTTTGCGGCCGCTGCTTCGAGAAGAGCTTCCAGTGTCATATTTGTCAGGTAATCATTAAAACACTCTTTGTAATCTTTGTGTATCGAATCACCAGCAAAGACATAAAACGTAACATGTGTAATATGAAAGGAGGTATGTCCTGTCGAAGGAACACATAAGTTTTTACTATGCTATGGGTTAGACGAAGTTAGTGTTTCAAGCTTGGATAGCAAACCAGTAATATCCTGGCTTTAGGCGAATCCTCAGCTGTAGCCCGCCAAATTCAAATTTTCTTTGGTTTTTTGCAAATTGTACCTCTGTTTTACATCGTATGTTGATCAAAATGCGAATTGCGAAATTGATGATTATTATTCAGTAAATATATCATTCCTAGAGTCGCGAATCGAATTTTGACCAACATACGACGTAAAACAGCTGCAATTTGCATAAATCCAAAGAAGATATATTTTATTATATAAATAAAATATACTATTATTTTATTATACTATATTTTATTATATAAAATAATATACACTATTTTATTTTGAGCCTAAATAATATATTCTACATACCTACTATAGTATGTACTAACTCAATTAAGTCCAACCACTGGCCTACCTATGTGCCTAGGTGTGTCCAAAATCGCGGACGGGGCATAAAATGTGATGTGGGATTGGTTATATTTGGCAAAATTATATATTTTACTAGCCGGCTGGCGTGTTTAACAGCAATGAGTCTGTTGTCTTTCTATTATAGAAGTTATCTATAGATTAAATACAAATTCTAAGCTATTTAGAAGAACTAGGTACTTACATTTTTCAATCGGACACACAAAAATTTTTGTTTGATACTTTAGTTAGCTTGTATACCTTCCTCTTCTTTGTTTTTGTTTTACCTTCTGAATTCAGTCAGATTTTTTGATTATTTCGGTTAAAGTATTAAGACTAAGACTGGACGTCTTAGATCTGACGTTGCCTAAAACAAAAAGACATTATCTATTATTATTATTATTACTATTATCAGGCTATCGAACTTTTGCCCTTGAACAAAAAAGGCGGACGCTCCAATAGTGCGATGGCTCATCACATATTTATTTCCACTTAATCCCTTAACAGTGTTATCGAAGGTGTAAAGGAAAATCACGGCCCTAGTTATCACACTGCGACATTATTATCGATAATATTCATAGATAATAATTATTAATATTATTATCGTCGCAATGTTACTTTTTAATATGTCTTGATGATGACAGAGAGCTATAATATTTACATAGAATCTAGATTTCTAGATGTTTTATTTTTTGTTTTTATTAAGTGGCCTATCTGCAGGCGGAGTTTCACTAGCTAATTTAATTTGACCCTGTATACATATGCTTAATAAAATAGTATATAACGAAGAATTTTGGTCCCTTTGTCTGTTTGTCTGGATGTATGTTCCGGATTGGCGCAAAAACGGCGGAACGGATTTAGATAAAATTTGCTGTACATACCTATAGTTTATAACCTGGATTAACACATAGGGTACTTTACTTTGTAGAGGGCTCCTAAGCGCATGCTTGGAGGAGGGCCAGTTCCCACTTCGTTGGAAGACGGGAAAACTGGTCCTCATTAAGAAGCCGGGGCGCCCAGCGGACTCTCTGTCCGCTTACCGGCCCATTGTGCTGCTCGACGAGGTGGGCAAGCTCTTTGAAAGAGTCATTGCAGACCGCCTCGTCGGGCACCTGGTGCAGGTGGGGCCAGATTTGGCGGAGAGCCAGTTTGGTTTCCGGAGGGGGCGCTCCACGGTGGATGCCATCGTGCGCGTGCGAGCCCTCACGACGGAGGATGCTGTGGCCCGGGGTGGGGTCGTCTTGGCGGTGTCTCTAGACATCGCCAATGCCTTCAATACCCTGCCCTGAAGTTGCATCAGGGAGGCACTCTGGTATCACCGGATGCCGACCTACCTCTGTCGTGTAGTCGAGGCCTATTTGACGGATAGGGCGGTTATCTACCCCGGTCACCAGGGAGAATGGAACCGGCGAGAGATGTCGTGCGGTGTCCCACAGGGATCGGTCCTGGGGCCGCATCTGTGGGACATCGGTTACGACTGGGTGCTGCGCGCCGACCTCCCTAGCGGCGTCAGCGTAGTGTGCTACGTTGACGACACGCTGGACCTGGCGCAGGGGAGGTTGCACCAGGCGGCGGCCGAACTAATGACATGCGGGGTTGCGACAGTCGTTGAGAGGATCCGGCAGTTGGGACTCGAGGTGGCCTTGCACAAGTCCGAGGCCATGTGTTTTCATGGTCCTCGGAACGCGCCACTGTCGGGTTCCCAAATAACGGTAGGAGGGGTTCACATCGGCGTCGAGTCGACGATGAAGTACCTGGGACTCGTCCTCGACAACCGGTAGAACTTCGTCGAGCATTTCCGACGTTTGGCTCCCAGACTGCAGCGGGCCGGGGTTGCCTTGAAGCGGCTCTTGCCCAATCTGGGGGGACCAAACGCCTCCTGCCGGAGGCTCTACGCGGGGGTCGTGCGGTCATGCGCATGGCCGTTTACGGGGCACCGGTGTGGGCGCGTTCATCGAGGCTCCGGCCAGCCCGCCGGTTGAACGCGTCCCATAGGGTCATGGCCATCCGGATGGTACGGGGATACCGCACGGTCTCCAGCGAGGCGGCGAGCCTCCTTGCCGGATTGCCGCCGTGGGATCTGGAGGCAAAAGTCCTCGCGCACGTTTGGGAGTGGCGCGAGGAGGCGAAACGCCGGGGCGTAACTCCGCTGCCGCGAGAAATCGCGGCACAGCGGACTGAGCTCCGGCGGGATCTCATGGTGGCATGCAGAGTGCGACTGTCGCAACCCAGCGCAGGGCACGCCATAATTGCGGCGGTAAGACCCCTCTTTGTAGGAGTGGCTTGAGAGGCGCCACGGCGTCCTCACCTTCCGCCTGACGCAGGTCCTCACCGGACATGGCTGTTTCGGGAGGTTCCTGTTTCGGATAAGGCGAGAGGAAACGCCCGGGTGTTATCATTGTGTGGATCGACCGGAGGACACGGTGGAGCATACGGTGGAGGTCTGCCCAGCTTGGGCGGAGCACCGCCGTGTCCTCGTGGCGGCGATCGGCGGCGGCGACCTCTCGCGTCCGGCCCTGGTTCAGGCCATGGTACGGAGCGAGAGGGAATGGGAAGCCGTCACCTCCTTCTGCGAAGCAGTTATGCTCGCTAAGGAGGAGGCGGAGCGCGAGAGGGAGAGGCAATCACTGCGCCCTCGCGCCCATAGTCGACGCAGGAGGAGACACCCTGGGCGTCGGGAGTCGGTAGGCGACTCCCAGCCACCGCAGGCCCGGGCTTGCGGACGGCGAGCAATGGGCAGCTCGCCGTCCGGTAAGGACCAGGCCCGGGTCGACGGCGCATCGTGTTCCACGCGCGCCTCGAAGAGATGTCAGCAAAATTGACGGGGTCTGATAGGACTGATGCCTGCCGGGGCTGCGGATTGTTCGAAAGAGTTACCGTGGCCCGGGCGCACAGGCAACTGAAGCAACACGGCTGGGTTTTAGTCAGTAAGAGTCTGACACGCCCTTCCGCTCCGCCCAGAGCGGGAGAGGTCATTTGTTGAATTCCCACCCAAAAGAAAAAAAAAAGGGTACTTTTAATGCCAGTAGTACGTTCCAGTGGGATTTTCCGACATATACGCGGGCGAAGTCGCGGGCAAAGACGCGGGCAAAAGCTAGTTATTAATATAATTTTATTAAGTTTTATGTAGATGGCAACCATTACATGGGAGCATAACAGTCTATGGTTTACATTTTTCATCGCCAGAATACATTGACGATAAAAGCTGTTTTTTTTTTCAAAATAGGTTTTTGCAGTGTCGAGCTTGTAGTAAAATATACATAGTACACTTCCGAATACATGATGTGTGTGTAACAACGGTCAAAATTGAAACAGCTTGTTGTTTTTGCAGGTATTGTTGATTTTTAATGACCTTCACTCAAAACAAAACTGTCCTTTTGGTATCAACGGCTTAACTGTTTATTTGCCTGAAAAATAAAATACCTAGGCAGCAGTTTATATGTTTATACCTATTCCGAATATAAACAGTGTGTTTTAATTAAAATATTATATATTCACATCGTTTCGATTTTCAAACGGTTGTTCAAAAGAAATCCTTAAAAAGCAGTCGTTAGTCCAAAAGTAAAACCAAATGGAAGTATGGCATTATTTCAGAATTCAATAAGTTTTTCTGTGTAATATACCCATAACATAGAAAATCTTTGAGAAATGAGGATAACGCAACGATATTGTTATGTCAACAGCTCTTGTTATAAAGAGAAAAGTGGTTGCTAAGCAAAATCTCATTTTATTTGGACCTACCTATAAAAACACACATACTAATAAACTTATTATTTTATCTTTTTATCTTTTTATATTATTAATGTCTGCATCATAAGAATCATGAGATACAATCTAAAAAAAATACACACAAGGATTTGTGAGTGATTCTGCAAATATTTTCAGTTTCTTAGATGAGTGCTGAAGCACATTGTATCTTCTATATAAATCTAATATATAAAAATCTCGTGTCACAATGTTTGTTATCGAACTCCTCCGAAACGACTTGACCGATTTTTGTTATTTTTTTTGTGTATATTTGGTAGGTCTGAGAATACGTCGTACAGTATATTTCATACCGCTGCAGGTGAAACTGCGGGGCGCAGCTAGTAATAAATAAAAATGAAATGCTGGTCGTGGGTAAGCGCATCACTTCTGAACGGCAGGACCGATTTGGCATTTTATTTTTATTTTACAATGATCGTAATAGTTTGAATTAGGTTTTTATAGAAAGAATCATTGGAACAGTTTTCCGGAAAATATTTAAATTAGGGAAAACCTGTCCTTTCAAGTCAAGTCCTTTCAACAAGTCCTTTTTCTATGGGTTCTTTGTATGATGTATTGAACTTTGGACAGGTCAACGTCTGTCGGGTAAGCTAGTAATAAATAAAATAGGTTTTATATAAATAAGAAAAACATGTTATTTCAGTTGTAACAACAGGAAGTTGTATTACTGACAGCCACACGTACTTTTTGGCAACTTCAATGTAAGCGCCAAATGGGAATTTGCGCAGGCGTAATTATAATATTATTTCTGTGAGTAGTTCGTCGTTATGCACGTCACCCACGAGAAGCAGTGCTTTAAAATTCATTTCTGTCTGTAAAATAAAAATAGTTCAGCCAAACATCTAGTACTCTATAAATATCGATATTGAATCCCATGACGTCTGTAAAGTTTCCCTAGCTAATTTTTACCCTGTATGTATAGTTAATACAGCTTCATACATAATGAAGAAAATTAAAATACTCTAAACTCTTTGAAAGGCTGAGTAATTGAATGTCCAAGGCATTCTTTCACGTTAGTGAAACTCAACTTTGTATAAAATACATTCATGGCATTATTTTCATAAAATAGCATAAAATAGCATTTGATAAGAATGAGCTGTATTTATTTGTAGTTCAAGTTACTTATTTATAGCAGAATATTTTGAATGCCTCTTGAAACATTTTATTAAATATGACCTAGACTACTAGATAGAGTAGGTAGTCTGAAAGGTTTTAGAGCTAACATTAGAACGAATAATGGATTATTGAATTGGAAGACTTTTTTCGCATAATCAGCCTATAATGTTCCCACTGCTGGGACACAGGCCTCTCTGTGAGAGGAAGTGAGCCATTAATCCACCACGCAAGCCCAGTATGGGGGGGTGGGTGTCACATGTGTTCGAATTTTTGGTTCGAGGACATGCCGGTTTTCGTATGATGTTTTCCGTCACCGTTTTGAGAGCAGTGGTGATGAAATAATTTACACAAAGTAAAACGCCTGTCTAGGTTCGAACCCACGACCTACAACTCGTAAGTCACGGCCGTTACCACTGGGCCACCACTGCTTTCCGACTTCCTTACCTTGCCTAATTTATGCTGAAGATTTTTGTATTGGACGTTCTTCACCTTATTTTTATACTAAATCAACTTTGTTTTCAAACCGTTTTCTTCCAATGCGTCGCTTAGTATTAAAATCCTTTTCTATACAGGCTAGCTGAATATGCTAAATACCTACCAGCATCACGAAGATGGAAATTTCGGTACCAACAAAAATATGGTAAAAACAGAAGAATTTTTGCAACGGCAACGTCATTCATCAGCCTTTACATGCGGAACTGACGCTGCTAGAACATAGATAGGTCTACGTACTCGTAATACCTTTGCATTCTGACCTACATGCTGCACAAACCGACATCAAACCGGACGCCAACGAAAGCCGGCAAATTATAGATGGCCTACGTTTTTGGCGAACGAGGAATTCAAACGAATACCACCATAGTTCACTATGGGCTAATTGCGTAACACGAACAGAAGGAATAGCTTTGATTTTGACAGTTCAACAATATTCATTGCGTTATTTAAGTTGTTGAGCAGACAAATTTTTCGAACATTACTTATATGTTCGAAAAAATGATTCAGATTGTGATTGATAGTGTGTTACGCAATTAGGGTGCCGGTGTTCATACCGTTTTTTATTGAAATGTGTTAAAGGTTGCTTTTACCAAAATAAGTTTCAGTTATTTTTGGTTTTGCGTAGAAATTTATAAGTGATTTTCCACTCTAACTAAGCCTTCAAAACTAGGTAATTGAAAAATATTTAGTATTCAAAAGTACCTTTATAGCTCCTTTTTTTAAGAAAGAGGCGTATAAAGCGAAAATAATTGCTCGTCCGGTTTTTTTTTGTATTCTCACCATTATTTACAAAGAATGTAACAAAAGTGCTACAAGGATCTTTTTGCATTCAATTGCCGTTAACAAGGTGGCGCTTGTTTTGCGAAATGTATTGATAAAACAAGATGGCGGCGTTAGTTCCGAATTTGGCCTCGCACCGATAAACCCTTGTACGGCGATACTGCAGGATTCTTTAAACAATTTCTTGTTTTTCAGAAAGAGTTCTCCCCCACTAAATCGACCGCACTCGAATCGTTGGCCAACAAGGTCCTATTCCCGTGCACAAACGGCGGCTGCCCAAAACATGCAGTGCTCACGCAACTCGACAAGCACTATGCCCACTGCCAGTTCCGCATAATCAACTGCTTCATGGCTAGAGTTTATGGTAAGTGAGTGATGAGTGATGAAACGAATGTAATATAATTGATTACTGTACGTTCTTGAAATTTTTGCGGCAATCGATAGTAGCAATCCGTTACTTATGTGATTTGACATTTTCTTTTGAAAAAAGTCGCGTATGAGTTTTTTTAAGCTATTGCATAGCTTTTATCGCGGGCTTTGAGCGCGGCGACCGAATCAAGAAATTCCGTAACGAAAATAAAACCTAACACCCCCCACTCCGCCTACCATGTAACTCGGCCGAGCGTTCGCTTAGCGTGTATGTATATGGTACAACTGTAGTTGAATTATATCAAAGAAAAAAAAAATATATATATATATATATAATTGCATAAGTTCATAAAAAATGCTATGCAACAGCTTTACCGCGGCAGTCCCCGAGTGCCACACGTGTTTTTTTTAATAAATTTGTAATATATAGGGCGAAAAAAGTAGAAATTTGTAATGAGGTATTTAAGCTTTGTGCAGAAAATAGTATAATGTCTTTCACTTTTCATAGACAAGACTAGACACTTTCCCATTCACATTGATAGAGACTTTAAACTCCCAGAGCACACAAATAACTCAGTCATAACGAACAAGCTGTTAGTTGTCTGTTTATTTACTAAACTTCTTTTGTTGTCTGTAGTACTACTACTACTAAAATATGACCTTTGAATAACTAACTACAGTAATTACCGCCGTCATGTACTGTAAGGTTCAATACCTTCTTGAAGGTTTTTATAAAGTGCTAGTTATTTCCCGCGACTTTGTCTGCGTGTATTTTGCATTCCATATTTTTTTGAATATAAATGTTCTGAAAAGTAGCCTATGTATTTCTTCAGGCTACTTACCTGTAAAATTTAAAACGGTCGGTTCAGTAGTTTAAACTTTAGAGGGATTTATAGACACAGAGAGAGTTACTTTCGCTTTTATGACATTAGTATGGAAGAATAGTACACCCACATTTCGACAGTTATGTTTTTATGGGCGTATTATAAGTACACCTCTGCCTAACCTTTCGGAGAATACAGGTGTGATGTTATGTATGTATTATGGAAGAATGTATGTAGTTGAAAACGGCTACAGATGAAAATATGACAAAAACTAGCAGAAACTTGTTATTTTTATTTCCACTATAATAGCAGTCGTTCTATAAATGATTGTAACATAATTAATTCCGAGTAGAAAAAAAGAATTGCGTAAAGGCACAAAGAGGTCGATAAAGAATTTCTCCTCCAGCACAAAAAAAGCTCTCATTGGAACGCTCAATATCCATAAGGTTGGTAACCCCGTGACATAAACACGACCATTTTATTTACCTCTCTTCCTCTGTAAGTATAATACAGTTTTTTTTAAGGAAAACGTCATGAGAAAACCTCCCTACAAGTTAGTGATGAGTTCCAAATGGTTCGTGTCACGGATGCGAAACGAAATACGTCACCACATTAGTCGTTGGGCTTGACGTAACGCAAATAAAAGGTACAGTCACCAAAACTGATAAGTAGCCTAGATCGTCGGATATAGTTGGAAGTTTAGTAAGAAACCGATGGATGTTTTCGAATAAAATTTAATTTAATTAACAGAAAACAAACAGTTAATTTATCAAATTAAATTTCATTCGAAAACATCCATCAGTTTGTTACTGAACTTCAAGTATATCCGACGGCCCTGGTTACTTAATTCTTTTGGTGACTGAACATAGTTTACTGCGGCGCCTTTACTTTTTCATAAGCGATTATAATTTCAGTTTCGAAATAAATACCTGCCAGACCGAAGATTCTAATTACAATAATTATCTTTAAGCATTATTACCAACCTATTACTGTCCCACTACAGGGCAAAGGCCTCTTCTCATACAAAAAAGAACGAGTATTGATCACCACGCTTGCTCAAGACGGGTTAGCGACTTCCCGCTTATGGCTCGCGCAAACAGGGGCGACGCTACAGCGCGACGCGACTCTAGTAGAACAAATTCTATGAAAACTTCCTGGAAATTGTTCTACAAGAGTCGCGTCGCGCTGACGTGTCACGCCTGTCGACGGGAGCCTTTATATAAATTATAAGTCCGGGTTTCCTCTCGACGTTTTTCTTTCAACGATGTGCAGCAAGCATCATACCTACTCAATATCGGGTTAAATAATGTAGCTGAAAATGAAATACTAATATACTTATGTGCAAAAAAACTGTCTCTACTAGAACCCATTGGTTCCTAGATCCAAACCACAATAGCGTGTTTCTAAACAAAGCGTGATACCGAATCCACCTCTTTTAACGTCCACTTAAACCTTCGGACCGATCTATCCCCAAGAATACAAAGAATTTTTTTCTTTTTCCTTTCCTAAAAAACTCGTAATTCCAGGGGACTGTAAATGGAAAGGGCGGGCTGGTGACTGGATGGACCATTGTTTCATGGAACACAGTGAGAAGGTCACAGAGCTACCATTCATCACGGTGAAAAACCGATGGGACGCGAAGAGAACGGAGCCAGTACTCAACTACTTCTTACTGCGGTGCTATGACCGAATATTCAATGTGTACCAGATTTATGATAAAAGAGGAGGTAAGAATATTATTGTAATAAAATATAAGATAAACCACGATTTTCTGTGAGATTTTAAGGAGAGAACGTGCTTACTGTGAGATGAAAATATAAGGTTGGAAACGTTCATGTTGGCGTGATCTTTATCTATGGCCACTAAGTGACACAAAAGCTATAATTAGTTACTCAGTTATTCTTCTAGGAAAAAAAAATAATCAGGGAAATTAATTGTTTATCAAACTGACACATGATGCCAATTTGTCCTATTATAACCACTTCATATAACTTTCAAAGAATCACAGCTTATAAGTTGGAAATACGAACAACTTAAGTAATTTGCTAAACAATTAATTTCGCTGACTTATGATACTGCTATGAATAACATTTACAAACATACGATTTACGTTTTTACGTTTATATAAAATGAAGTTTTCAATTTACAGTCGCAAGAACCTACTGTGAAGTGAAATATTTATATAAAAACCTTTTAAAACTGTCAAGTCGGACTTCTCCGGACGGCGCTAATCACTGACCTTTTTAAATTAGCTGTTACCTTATAACTCAATTAAGTCGAAGAGATTTACGTAATACTAGCTGCGCCTCGCGGTTTCGCCTGCATAAGTCCCGATCCCGTGGGAATTTCGGGATAAAAAGTATTCTATGTCCTAATCCAGGTCATTGTCTATCCAAGTGCCAAATAACATCCAAATCCGTTCAGCCGGTTTAGCGTGAAAGCATAACAAACAAACAAACAAAAAATCGAATCTTTTCCCTTTATAATACATATTAGTTTAGACTAGCGACGTGGTCCTGCTTCGCACGAGTGCAATGGCGACATGTTTGAATATCGAGATTTCGAACTTAAATTCCAATGATAATAATAATAATAATAGACATAAACTATCCGGAATAAATTCCCTAAATAATGGTGAAAACCGCATTAAAATTCAATATGTAGTTTAAAAGTCGCAGCAGCAGGCCCTGTCAGAATACCAGCGCTGCGACACTTATTTTTTAAATGTCGCTGCGTCATGCTGAGATAGGGGCCTTTTGGCCTCGTACAGGACTGTCTGTTGTTATTTTCATTTTACTTTTGTATTTTTTTATGAGTGTTTAGTTTAGTTTGTGATAATCCTGTGCGAGTTCCAAAAAAATATTTTTCTTTCTTTTTTTTTTTCAAAAGATCTGAGCGGTCACATGACACAATACAGACCCGAAAAGATTATACAAATAATCTCCAATAGGACTGATAGGTTTCATTTTTATTGAGGTTTTAAATGACCTCGTTAGGCTTATAGTCACAAGTGTATGCGGGAGGAACTATGTGTTACTGGTTTTTTTTATCGGTCTCTACATTCTCAGTAACAGCCTTGTTTTTTGGCTCCTGCGGGGTAATTGCGTAAACAGTAGGAATCGCTTTCATTTTGACAGTTCAACAACATCCATTGCGTTATTTACATTGTAGAGCAGACAAAATTTTGAAACATGGGAATCAATGGATTTGCAATAGGCTTCAAAATGATACAGATTGTAATAGATAGTGTGTTATACAATTAGGGTGCTGGATTTGTGCCCAGTTAAAGACAATAGGATCACCATCCGGAAGTTAAAATATAATTGACGAAAATAAATTCTACCAATCGTACAGGTTACCTTTTTGGGAATTACAGGCGTGAAGATATAGTTATAATGCGCAAATTAAATGAGTCACCGTTTCAAGTGCATAATTGATTCGATAAGCACTTGGCCAACAAATCTTTCGTCTAGATAACTCTGTTGGAATCGTGTTATCTCGAACAATCGAAGTGGGTCAGAGCAAATCACGTCCATCCGTTAGCATTACTGATCTAGACAAGGATATACGCACATGTAACTGAGTACCTATACACGATTCTTGTTTTATACGTGATTATTCAAAGATTTTCTAGAACAATGTTCAAAAATTTAAAACTGACTGATATTCTTCCATTACAATTTCCAATATATATAAAAAAAAAAAAAAAAAATTATATATTTTAAATAAGTTACAGACGAAAATACATTTATGTAGTTGTTATGGTCAAAATTAGGTAAAAGATGGATTACAACTGGTTGGCATAAGAGTAAAGACAGGTATTACATAATAATGCTGTGACCACAAGGTCTGTACATGGTTTGGGTGAGCCCTGCCTCTTAAACTAGGGTGACCTGTATCTTGTTAGAAAAAAATAAGTGCTAAATTATTCTTTAAGGTGTACTTATTGAGCGGTTTTTCTAAGAAAGTTTTGACTACATAATATATTATATGTAGGTATAAAGTGTAAAAGAAAAACCGACAAACTGTTTTGCAGTTTGGCAGACTAGAAATAGTGTTATTGTTGATACAGATTTTGAATGAATAAAAAGAAAATAAAAAAGGAAAAAAAGGTTAAAGAACTTCGTTACAAAATAGCAAGTAAAATGAACAAAAAAGAAAGAAAGAAAATACGTTTATTTGCGGTAAACATAACGCAGAGAAAAACACACATATACAAAAAATAACGAATTGGGGGAAAATATGCGTCACATCCACGCAAAACGGCAATCGCTCAGCATAATGCTACGACCCTATGTGAGACAGAGCTCCAGCGCTGGTTTTCAGCAATAGCCGGCGTTGACGTGATAACGTCAACCAGTGCAGATTACGAAAATTAAAAATAACAAAAAAGAAATAAATAAAATAAATACACTATACTTAGTTCTATATGTTTATATAAACATAATATTTATAAAGTGGTGGTGGTGGTAACCAATAACTTGACGAACAACGTTCTTTGTTTTTATGACTGCTGGTAAAGTACCCCAGAAGCTCAGACAGAGCACAGTCTGTAATTCCAGACACAATTATACTAAGCTGCTTTTTCAGTGACTGCGACCCTTTTGCAAGAAGCCAAACGTTCATGGTTTTGGCTTCTTTATTACCCTGAATACGCAATTTACCTTCTTAGCACGTACCTTTTACTTACTTATAACTATTAGCTTCAAGAAAGTATTAATACTTACAGTAAGATCCAGTAAAACGCCAGACGATTTGTCGAATTCTTAGCAAAATATCGTTTCATTTTCGCCACTAAAACAGTAATAGTACCTATACTGTTTAATTGAAAGGATTATCTCGGTATAAGAAATAATTACTGAGTCAATTATAATCTAACATCGTCTTCATGCAACAGCGTGGTATAAAAAAAATATCCCTTCTATCCGGAGAATAGTTTTACGTCTTTTATTATTTTATTTATTTACTTTCAGGAAGAATGATGTGGACTGTGCTTGTAAACGACGACCATGCTGAGAAATATTACTTTGAAGTCGACATATTCCTACCAAACTTACCGTGCAAAAGGATTGTTTACAGGCAAGTATTATACAGTTCATAACTATAAACTAGGGCTCGTGGCTAAATAATAACAGCAGCAAGGGTCGTTCTTCGAGGTTAAGCAACGCTTGTCGAGGCCGGTCCGTGGATGGGTGACCATCCATTACGTATCGAGACTCCTCCGTGCCTCGGAAAGCACGTTAAACCGTTGGTCGTGGCTGTCATTTGTGGGTCTTTGACAGGCGTTACGGGTAGTCAGAAGCCCGATATTCTGACAGTTTTACTAAGGGGCATTGATTTACCTAGTAACTGGGTTTTGGAGGTCAGATTGGAAGTCGCTTCATATAAAATACAGGTATTCAGCTGCATCCAGTTGGACTGGAAGCAGACCCCAACATAGTTAGGAAAGAGCTAGGCAGATGATGAACTATAGACTATAGCCCCACCCCCTGAACACCCTTGCACGTTCACAGAAGGTACCCAAACTGCGCAAGTTTAAAAGTGCTGAATCCTTTATAATTGATGGTCATCCTACCGGTACGTCTTTAATATAGTAACTCAGAAAAGCACTTCACTATAATATTTCATTTGTGCTAATAACCACATTCTTTAATAGCAATTTGTAATCTTTTTGCAAAGTGTTTGAATATCCATAGGACTTTGTTCAGACGACTATTTATTGTGTTTCTTACTTTTCCTATTAATTAGTTATGATGATTTGAGACGTTTAATTGAATACATTTTATCTTGAAGAAACCAAACAAAATCTCAAAATTTTCTACCTTTCGCAACAATTTGTTAAATTACCCTACATGCGGCATAAATAAAATTCTATTGTACAAAAAATGTTTCTTACAAGCGTTATAAATTGTTTTGTCTGGTTATAAAATATTCGGAGATTTTTCTTTTGTACGGTGTAGGTTGAATATAAATAATTTTGCGTGTATTATGTTTCGTCTTATGAGATTTTCTGAAAATCATACCTTATATTTATCAGTAATATTTAGGCGAAAGGGTAAATAATAAAAACGGTTCTTGCGTACATACTAACACATATTTTACACTTTAATTATTTAAATCTCGTCTCTTACCATCAACTAGCTTGTGCCCGCGTGGATGTTAGAAAATATCCCACGGGAACGTACTACCGGAATTAAAAGTACCCTTTGTGTTAATCTAGGCTATAAACTACCTGTGTGCCAAATTACATCCAAATCTGTTCAGCCGTTTTTGCGCCAATCAGGAACATCCATCTAGACACACAGACAAACGGACAAAAATTCTTAAAACTATATTTTCGACATCAAACTCGTTCGTTTTCTCAAAAGTATTCAATGTACAGTTTTGACTTCATTACTATTTTATTATATGTATTTTAGATGATAATAGAGCCCATAATGGCATGTACATACAATGTGGGCTAGGTAATAAATAAGTAAGATAGTTTTCTGGGCTCCTCAATTAAAGGTTATCCCTTCGGTTGTGGCACATTGTGAGGAACCTTAAATCTACATTTCTATACCTACCCCTAATTGCGTAACACACTATCAACCACAGTTTGAATAATTTTGAAGGATATTGCTAATCCATTGCTTCATATGTTTGAAAAAATTGTCTGCTCAACAACGTAAATAACGCAATGAATGTTGTTGGACTGTCAAAATGACAGCTATTCCTACTGTTAGTTTGTTACGCAATTACCCCGCAGGTTGTGGTTTCGGTTCCCACACGTAACAAGTAGGTATTTGGCATACAAATAATTATTCTGGATCCATGTGTTTCTGTACAAATGCTATTACAAACATAAACATTTATGGTGGGCACGATTTCAAGTGTTATTCTCACATTAACCGCTCGAACATCCGCTATTTCATTTACTAAATTGAGATAGGTACGTAATTGACATCAAAACACTATAAAATTACCAGGCTATTAAACTATCGATACATCTTCCATACCTATAAAATTGATCCATGGCTGAATAACTGACTGAAATATAATGCACAGTGCAACGCACTGAAAATAGAAACATGCAGTTTGGAACGTGTCTACTCCCTAAGTACGTCAACGAAAATACGGGCCCGTTCGAAAGTAGTTGCTCCGTCGAAACAAGTGACACGTATTTTTTTTTTCGAACGTGTAAAAACTCATCGCGAGGACAGATAATGTCAAACCGTGTTGTCGTTCATTCTTAGTTCGGGCTCCAAAGTAATCTTATATCCGTAGGTGATACGTAGGAAACGTAACTACGGATTTCGTACTTAGGGAGTAGACAATTGTTTTGAAAGGTGCACTAAGAAAATTTTCCAATACTGAAGCCACGTGTGGCACAAAACTGAGATTGAGTCGCTATAACTAGTGATTTTCTAAGATGATTAGAGTCTATGGGCTCATATTTTCTCGTTTCTCTTTTTTTTATAATGGGCCTATATTTGACCTTGATCTCGCCAGTTGGAAAGCAATGGATGGGGGTTTCCGATTGTAACGTTGCCCCATTTGAGTATTACCAAATAAATTAATATTTTGGTATTCAAAATCAGAATTGGCGAAATACAATATGAAAAGTCTTAGAAAATAAATAATGTACACATTCATATATAAATAAACCTACGCCTTCTTCCCATGGGGGTAGGCAGAAACTACAGAACGCCACCTGCTACGATCCTTACATACTCCTTTTGCTTCGTTTACGTTCATAAATCTGGTCACATTCGCACGCCGGTTGCGAGTACTACGCACATATAATATACATAGGTATTGCAATTTTAGATGCCTCTATAAGGATAAACATTTTTAAAGGGCCCTTACCAAATGCTTCTTACAGGACACAATTTTTCCATCAATATTTATTAATTTACTAAATCTTGAAAATAGTGACAAAAACCTCTTTCTTTTTCTTTTTTATAAAAAAACGTTGCCCACACAAGGAATTTCTCCTGTATTGTGGGTGCGTTTACAAACATTTAAACTCACATACACAAACAGCCAGACCCCGAACAACTACTTGTAGGTCATACAAATATTCTTATTTTTTTTTTCTGTGACGGGCGGACCTTAAAGTAATGTTGTAGCTTTTGCTTTTTTCTTTTGATTGGGGACTTTTATTAAATTAATTAATTATGTTACTATAAAATGCTTAATTATAACATTCCAGACGGCCCTGCAAGTGCGAGAAGGACGCAGATTTCCTGGAGCACACCCAAAACGTGTACATTCCCGTAGAAAACGTGTTCTCTATGTTAGACGAAGATGAATCCGTCAACTTTATCGTCAGAATTGGTAAGGAATTACAAAGAAGTAATGTTAACCAATCAATGTCAACGGATCTGCTCAAAATAAGAAAAGATTTTGGTCAGAGTAGACCAAAAATATGAAGAAAATCCTCTGAAATATGTAATTATAATACAATTACAAACGTCGAGGACCTATATCTAAAAGATAGACAAAATGGAAGGGTAACCTAAGATCATATGGGACAAGAAAACGTATCCTTATAAAGCAATAAAAATTAGTCGCGAAAGTTTGGCAAACTACATTGTTATATGAAACAGAATTCAGATTTGAGCTGCAAATAAGAGAGTCCTATAGGGTCTCCACCCTTGGAGGACTAAATTGAATCAATCAAAAATTATGTCAACTAAAATATGAGCTGTAGACAATAGGAAATATATATGCATTTTTTATATGTTTATTCGATAGTTTACATCGCTTTTTAATAATAAACAAATATTCAACGCCAAAAAAGCAATTGAAAGTAGTTAAAAGAAGTTAAAATTAGCCAACTGATACGGGCACCTTTAACGCCCTCCTCTTTGGCGCACTTGGTGTGACGTCATAGTCTATGACATTAACAACGGACTGAATCGCAAACACTCCTATAAAACAGATTGATATTTATTATTTTCATAGACTTTTACGTCACATTCGGAACAAATTCAAATATTTGAAAAGCAACGCCGTAGGTCAGTGACCTATGGCGTTGCTTTTCAAATATTTGAATTTCCCACAATTTTATTGCACTTTTTAATAATTGATTTCTTGCTCAAAAATAAATTATAATCAAAAATATTGATGGAGGCATAATTTTGAAGTAATAAAAATTATTTAAAAAAAATTACCCTTATTCACAATCACATGCATATTTCCCTATTGTATGCAGCTCATATTTTAGTAGCACGAACTTTTGATTCTCTCTATCTTGTTCAAAGGATATTGAACAAATCCAGCGGTATTGATTGGGTGACAATAAGACGTTACTAACCATTCATCGTCTAGAAAAACTAATCCAGATTTAGGTATGCGTTTTGTAGAAAAATGGTGGTTTACACACAACGAAATTTAAGGCAAAACTCAAAATAATTTACACCACTTTACTCAGTGAGTAATGTGAGTATGAACCTTTATTTTCTTAGATTAAAAGTTAGTATATTGGAATATAATATAATTCCGTAATTTAAAACACAGAAAAATTTCCATAGAAAATGGCACTTTTAACAATCGCGCTGTCCACAAAGTAGACGCAATTGTGAAATAATCAACCTGAACCATATTTTGGGTTCATGGGACTGGGAATGGATTAAGTATTTTAAAACTACGTTATCATCATCACCATATATTCGTCCACTGCTGGACGTAGGCCTCTCTTAATGAACGCCACTGAACCCGATCTTCGACTCTCCTCATCCAGTCTCTGCCAGCCGCCTTTCGCAAGTCTTCACTCCGCCTGGCCGGCGCGGCGGGCGTGCCACACTAAAACTACGTATTGCTATCTAATTCCTATGGATATCTTTCAACTCACTGATGCCATGACACTCGATTCGATTTGAAAGCAGCCACATACCTAAAAAAAAAACAAAAATATCACCTCAATAGTTGCAATGAACCGTCCACCAAAACTATTTTACTATAATCTTATTATAAGTATTCCATCTAAATTCCAGGTGAGGTAGAAAACCTGCCAATCTTTGACACGCCAACGCCAAGTGAGAGCATCATTCTCCTTAACAACGAAGACCACAAGGATGACTAAGAACATGATTTACCACTACATACCTACCCACCACCCACATACATACATGGCTAGCTACTAAAGCTTACAACACTAATTTAAGCATTAAACCAAATGTAAGCACGTAATTCGTAAAGTCCCATTTACACAATGCAAGTGTCTTGCTTGTGACATTCAATAAAAGATGTTCCTACCGTCTAAATACTGTTTAGACGGTAGGAACATCTTTTATTGTTGCTTCAACTTAATTGTATGCCACAGGCAATAAAATAGCACCGTATAAATCAGGCGTTAATACGCGGATCTAGTTTTTCGCTCAAGGGGGGGCAATTGTTTCTCTCTGGGAGGATTGCGGACGGGGGCGGTGAATGTCTCAAGTCATGAAAGCCCTTTTAAAAAAACCATCGGCACCTATTTTCTGTAAACTCAACAATGTATCCCGCCTTACGAGGATGACTACGACTTATATATCTTAGTAATTTACTGTTTACTGTATACGAAGACCAGGGGGGGGCAAATGCACCCGTTGCCAACCCCCCCCCTATTGCTAATCCACTGCTTCATATGTTCGAAAAATTTGTCTGCTCAACATCGTAAATAACGCAATAAATGTTGTTGAACTGTCAAAATGAAAGCCATCCCTACTGTTAGTGTGTTACGCAATTACCCCGTGGCTTTGCTGCATTCCAGCTAGTGTCGCTTACATAACTATTACCAACTGTTTTTATTTTTTTACAGGATATGTAAAAAAATAACCAATTTGTTACAAAACGTTTAAAATGTTTGCCGTCGAATGCAACAACGCCGTCATTGTTCGACCGTGAAGTGATCCGAAAACAATGTTAGCTGTGTTTCACATTTTCTGCAAATCACTGGTTGTACGGTTACCAAATGTGATAAGTAACCAGGGTCGTCGGATATAATTGAAGTTTAGTAAGAAATCGATGGATATTTTCGAATAAAATTTTACTTAATTAATAGAAAGTAAACAGTTCATTTATCAAATTAAATTTCATTAGAGAACTTTCATCGGTTTCTTACTAAACTCCAACTATATCGACGACCCTGGTTACTTATCTTTTTTGGTGACTGTCCTTGGGTACAGTACACCCCAAACTTTTTATTATTAAATCGTCTAACGCGGTTGTAATTTCCCACGGGATTTCCTTTTTCGTAGGAAGTTGAAACACAAATAATATGAGTACTTAGACGAATTTATATTTTTATTTGAACCTGAAATAAATATCTGTGTTCGGTTCAGATTTATTTGTATCATTGCTTTTTTACTTAGGTAACTGAGTAAATGATTGCAGTGAGCTCAATATTTATAATTTATGTGACAGATTGTTTTTTACTCAGACTAGGAATTACATTATTCGTTGGAAAAATAAACATGTATGATAATGAATTTCGCCAAGGGATCTTTAATAGTGTGGTCGTTAAAATATTCCCGTCAAAATAATCAACTACCTACACCGTACCTCCACCATAGTTTATAAGGATAACATCGAAACAATTTATCAAATCCGGTCACTGTGTAGTTGAATCCTGACATTAGTTAACTTTATCCAGTTAAGTTCTTAGAGAATAGTTCTAGAATTCACTCCAAATCTTCCATAAATAATTATTATTGTTGTTGTATTTAAAACATACTTTGTACGATATTAATAAGTATACAAATATTTTCTGTTTGTGAGTTTTATTTCATTACTGTGTAAGGTTTGATTTGAAATTAATATAAAAACATATTTTTGAGTTCTTTTTTTTTTAGTGTGTGTAAGCGTCTTAGTAGGTGGCGTTTTGTAGTTTCTGCTTACCCCCATGGAAAGAAGGCGTGGGTTTTATATGTATCATTTTTATTTTAAAGGATTACTTGATGCCTTGAAAAATGTGTTGATTTTGTTACTTAACGTCAAATAAAATAGTAAAAGTGTTGGGAAAGATTGATGCATAAAATCAATTACATTCAAGATTTGATTGTTCAAAAATGCCGCTCGACGACCATTATCAATCATCGAGTTCATTCGTTTGACATTACAAATCGTCGCAATCAAGTAACTCTGCAGGCACACCTATATTTTATAAAAAAAAATATCTAGCGTTAAAAAGACTCAAGAAACGCGCAACATTTACTTGTATTCAGTGAAAATATTTTCTACAAAAAGCCAAACACATTTTCAACCCTATCGGAAAACCCCGATTTTATCAGCACCAATATTCACTTTTACACAATTTTCTTAAAAAGGTTACCGTCACACATAAAACGTAAGATTGACTTTCACACACGATCGAGCGCGCACCGTGTGTAAAGTAACAATGGTACATATCAGCGATTCAAACTTCACCCACCAACTTGTTTACTTTCTTTCGACCGCAGTACGAAGCAAACGAACTGAAAATTGTGTGCAGAATAAAAATATATTGACGCAGCAATCGATCTTCCACACAAACCATTAAACTTTAAGCGTACGATTGAAAATATCGGAAATAGGAAGTGGGACAAAGCAAAATATTCCTTTGAAAACTATTCTTCGTTGAGACTTCATTTTCAAAGCTTTTTGAACTTTCGGCTCGTTCCGTTTGATGAGTTTGCAGTGTTTGCATACATATTTATTTACTATTGCGCCCCGGGCATGCGTGGGGCTCTTGGAGACAGCCAAAAACGTTTCTTTTTCATTTACGTGTCGCATGCCAAGAAAATACATATACTTACCTACCTCCCTACTTAAAGCAAGATAGAACTTTGTAAGATTTTTTTTTTTGTCGACAAGAGTACAAGTCAATAAAAACTTTCTGTTAAATATGACAATAACTGCAACGAAAACAACACAAAATTAAATTAAACTCCATCAAAAATGTCGAAGTTAATTAAGCTATATCAGATGAAAATTTACAAGCCTCCATTACCATTTTAATCAATATAAACATCGTCATAATTGTCTCAATATAATGACGTTCAGTTAAATAATATACAGGCTGAGGTTTAATTGGCATATTGTACAAAAACGTTGGGGCTGTGTCGCTGAAAATCACCCTGTAAATCATGCCACAAAATTATGAGAGCATGAAATTTATTACGTTAGCGCCCGCTTGCAAATTTTCATCATACAATAATTCTATACACACACAAATACGAATTTATTCAAATCTTTTAGAATGTTTTGCTTTTTGTTTAAAATATCATGGATTTGGCGGAAGGGTGCAAATGAAAATGGTTGGCACGCAATTTGGCAGCGTTTTCCCTTGGTAAATCATTTTTTGTACAAATTGAGTAGACAAAATCTGTTTCTGTCTCATTGTGAACTTTGCCGTGGCACTTTAGTATTATCTTTAATAAAAAGTATTAGGTGTAGCTAATATATTAATAATAAGGCAATACTCCTCTACACGGCTAGCATCATGAGGAGGTTCCTGTCCCTGGAGCCTTAACCACCGGCAGTTTGGACCCTGCTCCCGAGACCGGCGGGCCACAATTTTTATATTCCTAAATGTTTATTTTTAAGAAATATTTAAAATGTATTTAATACAAAATAAAGGAAATAATAATAATAATTTATTGACACCAATAATATTAACATTACAACTACCATATTGCATACATATAGTTGCGTAGTAGGTACTTAAAGTAAATTATAAATCTAGTCTTCAAAGTTTTGACCCACATCAATATCCACAAACATACCCTTCACTTTCTGCATGGCAACAAACCTCCATCAAAACATTTACTTCCATAAAAACAGCATAAAGGGACTGGCTTTTAAACTACCATCTTCACTTCCACTCTTAGCTGCAGCAAAAACAAAAAAGGATCTCGTCGACAATTTCAATTGGTCTAGCAGTTCATAACTTCAATTAAACCTAAGATACAAATTACGTTTTTACTGCGAGCTCGGTGGCACAGACGTTTGACAACTCATTACGTGAGACAGCGCTGGAATGCGCTTCATTATTTCTTGGCTCGCAAACGAAGACTCGCTTTTAACAGCTGCTGAAATATTTAAAACTTGACTTCTCTTTTGATGTTGGGTTGTTCCTCGTAATATTTTGAAGTAGCGTGTGAATGTTATAAAAAAATAACGTTCAGCAAACATACAGATTATATCCTTAAGTATGTACGCAATATAATACTGTAGGTATTGATATAGGATACATTTCATTACTCAACCGATACCGCAAAGCTTTGTTCTCCTATCCAATATTATTACAAGCTGTCAATATCAAGATAAAACACATGTATCAATGTTTATCTTAGTAAGGCCCACATAGGCGGGTAAACTTATTTATTACCTAGAAAAAATAAATGTAATTTGGTATCCTTTTCTCCAGCTAAATTTTTGGTTAGGCTCAGAGTAGCTGTAGGTATAGTCCCTAATGCAGCTGTGGCTACTTTATCAATATGTTAAAACAAACGTCTACGTCTCGTTATTGGTTTTGTGTCGGCAATCCGTTAACGGGATGTAGGAGAGATCACTTGCAACCGAATGACCTCTAATGAACCGAATGACCCCTGACAAATGCGTGCACTGAGTGGACAGGTCCACTCAATCTGTGTGGTTTTTCTTCAAAAGACCATCTCAGACACAAACCTACATGATTTTAATATGTTCTGACCAAGATTATGTCTGGACTTCAAAAGAAACTGTGACCTCTGCGTTTGTTTCGGCCTTTCTTCTCAGAGTAGTCAGATAGGAAACGCCGACCTCATGTAGTTTTAAACTATGATTGACGTGTAAAAGTGTTTGTACAAACCTACTTACAGAAATAAAATCATTTATCATTAATGACCCCTATGCAAATGTCAACCATTTTCGGGTAATTTGACATTTTATATTTTTTGCAGATATCTGGTATTTTATTGTATCTCGTTGTATAGCTAAGAAGTTGTACATGTTTTTGGAATGTTCTGCCGATAAAGTACTTCCGTGTTTTTTTTGCATAAATCGACTATTTTAATCAAATAACCTGCTCAAAATAATAGAAAATTCTAACGACTTGTAAAACTATTAAGGATAATTGTTATTCTATGGTTGTTTATTATGTATTGAGGTAGAAGCAGATAATAATAATAATGAAACAAAATTTCGAAGTTGTGTACCGCAAAAAAAAAGGTCATATTACTCGAAAATGGTTGACATTTGCAAAGGGGTCATCAGGGATCATATTGTTGCAAATGATGTCTCCTACATCCCCTTAATGAATTGCTGACATATAACCAATAACCCAGTGTAAACTCGAGCATTGATAATCACCCCGCACCGATTTCTTGGTTATCCATCCGATGCATTCGATTCCAGGTTCCAAAGCGTGAATAAAGGCACTGCGTCTGACGAAAGCATTAAGAAAAACGAAAGCGTGCATTAAAGTAGCCACTTAAAGTTATGTATATTGTAGCTTTCTGAGTTATATTTTTACCACGCCATGAAGCTACATTTTATTTTAGCTGAAATGCTAAAAGAAAAAACAACGCCCAAATGCGAGTCGGATTCGCACAAGAAGGGTTCCATACCACCGTACAATATTTAACACAACATATTATTTAAATACTTTAGAATTATCCCCTTTAATTTTTTACTTTATTATATTTCGTTACACCGGCCATAGTAGCATTCTGTGGAAATTTCAAGTGTCTACTTATTACGGTACGACAT
This sequence comes from Dryobotodes eremita, assembly GCA_917490735.1. Lineage (NCBI taxonomy): Eukaryota > Metazoa > Arthropoda > Insecta > Lepidoptera > Noctuidae > Dryobotodes > Dryobotodes eremita. The sequence continues at coordinate 10,364,035 of OU823261.1, forward strand.
CCAGCGCAAATGCGGAGGTCCTGACCAAACATGCCCCATATATTATTGGCATATCCAAAGTGTCCATATACCACCTTTCTGAGGACCTAAAGACGCCACTGATGCCGCGATTGACGTAGTCACCTGCTGGGCCCAACTCATTTAAAATTTTACTATCAAGAAGAAGGTTTAAAAGATACAGCTCTGTGACAGACGGACGGACAACGGAGCCTTAGTAATAGGGCCCCGTTGGCACCCTATGGGTACGGATCCCTAAAAAGAAAGGGCTGCATTATTCCATGATCGTGATGTTGGTAATCACGATCATTTTCAAATGGTCAAACCAAGAAACTAAACCTACATTACAAAATCTTCACTCATAAATTGGCGCCCAACAAACAAGAAGTCCATTCCAGTTTGAATATGAAATGGGAGTCCTTGTCAACACGAGAAACATTCATGTAACAGACAAATTGCTTTCAGTGTTCGAGTTTGTACAACGTTATGATAACAGTCACAATGTATGGGTAGGTATCACGTATGTAATGCTAAAGTTTGAACCGCCTATTTCCCGTTGGAGGTGTGGTGACAAAATTGAAACAATGTTTACTGCAAGATAAATGGGAAATGGTTACTTTTTTTAGACTTTATAAGGGGTGGAAATGAAAGGAAAACATGTATGTAGATACTGGGTTTTTATAAGCTGCTTGTTTGGGGAAGATATGGGGTCAATATTGATGGCAAGGTAATGTACTTTTCTTAGTTGTAACGTTTGTTGAGTCAAGAATAACAAGAATATACTTCAACTTTTGTTATAATATAGCTTTGTAGCTTTTCTTATCCATTGTAGCGTGCACCACAATTGCGTAAGACACTTTCTTCCACCATCCAACGGATTTTAAATAAATTCCTCATCCATTGCTTCATATGTTTGAAAAATTCGTTTGCTCGACAACGTAAATAACGCAATGAATGTTGTTGAATTGTCAAAATGAAAGGCATTGCAATTGTTAGTGTGTAATGCAATTACCCTCTGTATTTATAATTAGTTTACCTAATCTCACGAACCCAAGAGTCTTCTTGGATAATAATAGTTGCCTTCAAAATCCACAGGGGATTGTTATTGCATTTAGTTTATGTACGCAAGCAGCGTATGTAACCTTTTATTGTTTGCTTAGGAATTTTGATTTAACCCCTTATTTACCTTCAGAAATAGGTAAGGGTCTTACGTGTTTCAGCTAAAATATTAGTTTTAGCGCTGATGAAAATTGTAAGATACGAAGATTGTGTTTATAATAACAAAGTACATAAGAGCTAAAGGGGGTTATCGTTTTTGTGCTCACCAGTTGGCGCCACTGTCGAGTAAGATTCTGTTGCAGTGCTTTTATTTCATGTTTTTGATATGTTTAAGTACCCTTATATTCATATTCTGTTTATTTTATAACATTTTAAAACTTCATATGAATACTTAGATTATAATTTTCCTAAAATTGTCAAGTATGAAGTAGACAAATCTTATTCTTCCTTCAAGTGCTACCAAATTAGATTCTAACTTTTTACTTAAAATCTTAAGCCATAATTAATCAAGAATGGCACAACCATTACAGCTATTATGAATCATTCGATAAAATCCGTGATAAAAAATCCCGCAAACAGTGAACGTTCAGTACATATTTTGACATCTAGAGACCTTACTCTACACTAGCGCCTCTAGCCGGCGAACTCAAGCGCGATAGCCCTCATTTCACCAATGAAACTGAATGTAATCAGCACATTCAAACCACGTCCAAAAACTGACAGTGTCATTATTTTTGTGGGATATTGACCATGACAGCTCTTAAACGCGGTGTAGATGTGCTGATTGTGTTCAGTTTAATTGATAAAATTCGCCCTAAGAGTACGGATAATCTTAAGAGGGTGCACACCGGTCCACTAGCACCACTCATTTAAAAAAATATTATCTCGTGACTGAGAAGGAATTTTGAATAACGGCTCAATAAGCGCCCTCGGTAAGTATGCCTAGAATTTTCTAATACCTTTTATAAACTTTCATATTGAGACACGAAGCAACAAAATTCGATCTAAAGAAACGCGGCCACATTCCTCTAGACCGTATTTTGTTGCTTCGTGTTTCAATACGAATGTTTATACAAGGTATTAGAAAATTCTAGTCACACTTACCGAGGGTGCTTATTGAGCCGTTATTCAAAATTCCTTCTCAGTCACGAGATTATATAATTTTAAAGGAGTAGCGCTAATGGACCCATGTGCGCCCTCTTAATTCATACACGAACGGATTTGTGGGACGATCAATTAGCACCCCTAATTAATCGGCCCGCTACTCTATCCCGCACTTGTAATCTTATGGCACGGATTTGATTTAACCGACTGGTGCATTTGAAAAGGCGACGTTGTACTCTTAGCAGCCATTATTTTCTGATGAAGGTGTATTTAATCTGTATAATAAAACTTTAAATTAAATTAAATTTATAGTTTCATTGCTTTTAATAATATTCCTGTATGCTTTAGAAATAAAAAATAAGCTGTCAGTATATTATTTTAAACAAGTAGCAAAAAGCCCCTGGCCAAAGTAGGTACCTATTTTTAACATTGGTACTGGTCATAATCCGTATACGTGAGTTTAAGTTTTAGTACCTATAACTTTTTTAAACCAATACCCAACAGCTTTATTTTAATTTTCTCTATAAAATCTTTCCCTGTAAAGAGTTAAATAGTTTTCGCAGGAAAGGCGTCTTCACATAATTAATTGGCTTCTTCCCGGTTTCATAATCTCGGGAGACACAATTGATCGTACCCCTGACTCAGGCTTAATTTAATTATTGAATCTTCGACGCCCACTGCTGGTTTTGATGTCAACTTTCAGTTTATTTAAAATATGCACAATAATAGTTCAATCGGAACCAATATCAAATAAATATTTCATGTTGAAAGTGTTAAAACGCTTTTGTCAAATAAAACCAAACCATTATCCGTTTATTTAATTAATTATGTTGTTTAATAACATTTGGTATTTTATGCACTGTTATAATTTTAATTTATTCAGCTGGTAACATTCTTATAAATTTATAATAGTTTACTTTTTTACAATAGGAAACATGTGTGTTATTTTTTACAGTTAATCAATTTAGACTCAATATAAACCCAAGAAAAGTATTAAAAGTCCAGTTCAACCAGGTACAGCTTGTTGCTCAAAAAATATTTAAACTCCAACAATTTTCTATACCTACAGTTCAAACGTCGTCACGCGTCGATTACTGTCGCGGCCGTCACGATGTGACGCACACACATACTTACTGCATTCATGAAAAATCTTTTTTAGCCCCAAGTAATATAAACAAAAAATAAAAATTGTGCTTTATTCAAATAGATTGTGCAGAAATCGCACGCACAATAAAACTTCAGTGTGATTTCAAGCAGTTTGCTAAGAAAAGATGGATTTTTACTTCACTTATTCTTCGAAACTATGAGGTACGTAAGTAAGTTTTAATTTCTTAGGTAACAAGTGATCAAGTGATCAAGAACTATCACAACAAACTACCTATCAATATCATTTTAGTATTGAAAATCACTACAATAGTTACTATCGAACGGGTAGGTTTCTGTTTTCTTCGTCACCTGTCATCTCATTTTCTTTTGTTTTTCCCATATTTATAAATGATAAATGATAAATGATTTTATTTCTGTAAGTAGGTTTGTACAAACACTTTTACACGTAATCATATTTTAAAACTAGATGAGGTCGGCGTTTCCTATCTGACTACTCTGAGCAGAAAGGCTGAAACAAACTCAGAGGTCACAGTCTCTTTTAAAGTCCAGACATAATCTTGGTCAGATCATGTGAAGACCATGTAGATTTGAGTCTGAAATGGTCTTTTGAGGAAAAAAAACCACATAGAATGAGTGGACCTGTCCACTCAGTGCACGCATTTGTCAGTAATCGTGCAGCTCAACTCAAAACTTAAGGTACTTTACCTACTTATGGGCCAGGGGTACAAATATGTAAGCAAAGCCAAGTTTTTTAATAGTAAAGTGATATTGTTTAACCAACATTTGAAAATACTGAAAAGTATCTTGATCGTAATGCTACCTCCGCGCCCTTAAGTGCCAACAAAATTTGATGTTTCAATTCCCGTTATAGAAAACTGTACGCTTATAATATTTTATTGATCTCTTTGCTCGCTTTTACACATTATGTCCATCATCATTTTGTACAGTATACCATAAAGCGAACGCAGTAATTTCAGACATTATCATCGTCTTGAGCCTAAAAGCATCAATTGCTTATTCTAGCTCTAATCACGTGCATAATTTCAACACCCATGTTCCTTCAGTTGCCTGTGCGCCAGGGCCACGGTAACTCTTTCGAACAATCCGCGACCCCGGCAGGAACATGAATGATGTAACCAATATTTTGTAATCATATTTCGATTTAAAAGAGTGTCCATGGAGTTTCTTGCTCGTTCTTGTCCATAGGTACCTACTACGCTCCAGAATGGGCAACTAGCTTCATCTTTCTGACTGACCGACCTCTTGACAATTCAAAAGTGCCTGTAATTGGTTTATTTGAAATAAATGCTTTGAGTTTGAATTCCACGAAACACAAGGCTCATTTCCACGAAAAAAAATAAGCTCAACTTTTCGCCTTAGATATCTAGACAAAATAGTTCCCACAACAATAGGGGCCGGTTTAATTCCGTCTCAGACGCTGTTATAACCGTTGTGGGTACGCAATAAGAACAGACTGTTACCTATAAAGTGGTGAAGGTACTCGGAATTAATTCTGGTGGAATTAATTCTAGGCGAATGAGTAGGCAACGTCAAGCCGCTATGCCATCTGCAGGTGGCGCCGTTAAATGGACGCCATAATTTTGTATAACTGACGTTGAGCTAAATTACTTGATGTATAACGGAACAGATAATGCATTGTAGTGTCCAGGGGGAAAATGACGTTGGAATTTTGGGGGAGAAATAACCGTTTTCAAGACCATGACGCACATTTTCTCATCATCACTGTTATACAAGTGTAGGTACATATCTTGCAGGATAAACAGGGTGGATTTTTGATATGGGGCATTACTGCACTTACGAGCACGTACTTCAATAGTTGTAGCTACAGTAAAATACTCTTAGGAGACTGTCCTTAAATTTTTGAGATATTTTGTTCAGCTTTGAAAGATAAAAAAAAATATTATAGTCAGCAAGAAAATGAGCAATGTTCACAAAAAAAAAGTTTGAAGCCAATCGATCCTGTTTCTTATAAGGATCAAAAAACCCTATCGAACTAATTGAGGTTTGAGTACTAGAAAGGTCAGAAATCATAAACTTTTTCCATACATTTCGGAAGGAAATGTGACTCCAACTTAGTTTTTTATGATGGCCCGTCTCAAAAATCCACTCGGTATAAAACTTTGACCTTTATCTTGCAGAATTTATTGGGTTCGATCTGTGCTCGATAAAGCCATGACGTAGTACCCCTTTAATTATAAACGTTGCTTAAAGTTAAGTAATGATTAGCGACTGTTAAACCTTACATTTTTGACGTTTAAACGTCTCTTAACTTTAATCATCGCTTATAAATAAAACCCACATGTTTATAGGTTCCAATATAATTTGTCACGATACATGTCAATACATGGACATAAAGTGTAAAGCAATTGGAGCTCAGGGGATGCTTGCAATTGCGCTTAATTGCAGTTCAACAAAACATATTTTTCTTTAACGACGTGATAACTACTGTTTCAACAGTTTTTTATATGTATTTTGCTCAATGAATGTTCGTGTTTATTTTATATTTTTACGTGAAAATAAAACGGATTTCTTTTTATTGTTGTGTTTTCAGCTAGGTTTGGTATGCAAAAAAGAGCGTTTTTGCTCCTTGGTAAAAGTTTTTGTTTAAATTGTTGTGTTTAATCTAGGTTCGAGATGCAAGTGCCTGTTTGCTCGTTGCTAAAAGTTTTTTATTTTTTTATTTTATTTTTTCTAGGTCTGACATACAAGATCCTTTTCGATCCTTGACTTTGTCTGAAATAAAATAAATAATTATGAATAAAGTTTTTGTTTTAATTGTTGTGTTTTATACTAGGTTCGACAAGGAAGAGCCTTTTTCCAATAAGCTAAAAAATATTATTTTTTGTTGTGTTTTTATCTAGGTTCGACATGCAAGAGCCTTTTTGCTCCTTGCTAAGTTTCAATTTTTATTGTTGTGTAATATCTAGGTTCAACTAGAAAGAGCCTATTGCTCTTTGCTAAACCTAAAAGTGTTTGTCTTATTCTTGTGTTGTTTCTAAGTTCGATATACAATAGCCTTTTTGCTTTTTGCTTAAAGTTATTGATTTTATTGTTGTGTTTATCTACATAGGTGCAAAAAGGTGCTTCATCTTAATTAGGCTGTCCATTCTATATCTAGTCTAAAGATAAATCAATACATTTCGGTAATTTATTTCCGATGAACTGAAAAACATTTTGGTGACAACCTCATCAAAATTCTAAGGCAAGTCGGTTGGCGTGACGTGAATATAAAGTGTAACAATTTAAAAATATGTCGCCTTTTTTCTATAGATGATTTATGAGCTTCGAATTTTGATTGAGTAAGCTAGCTACCTATTTCAAATGATGGCCGGAACATGAAAAGTAGCTAAGCGAATTATAAAGTTGCGGGTAGAGTTTTAAACAATCCCAAAATTATAGTTGCCTAGTGTCAAAGACATTTAAATACAGGATGACATGGACATCGAAGCCCAACCTGTTACCATGGATTCAGTACATGATTCTTTTGATGAGGTTATTTAAAAAAAGCTGTATAGTACATTTTGACTGCGTAGGGTAGCCTAGCCCTAGCCTCCTGTTTTTACACTACAGTTTATAATGCAAAGGAAAAACAGGTAAAAGCCATATTACCTACTTAATACTTCAAGGTCACGGTTGCACAACAATAAACTGGAGCCAACCGGCTGAAAGTTTTTTACAATGTCTGCATGTAAATACTTGCCGCGGTTGCGTCAGCTCTGCGCTGTTCGGAGAGGTTCGAGAGGTTTTGTTTTGAAGTTTTAAAACCATACTTTTGGTTTTATTATGAAATGCAACTCACTGAACTCGTCTCTTAGCGCCTGGTGTGTGAAGCTCATAATAACCCAACAGTGTTGGTTTTGGACCTGCGAACAATAATCGTAGGCTGGGTAGGGTACTTTTCTATGAAACAGCAGGTTTTTTTTTGATAACCGACGAAATGTTTCTGCGCAAGGGGGTCTAGAATCATGTGCTGAATTCATGGTTTCAGTTTGCGCGGCGATGTCCCTGCCACCCTGTATACTTACGATTAGTGACCGACCAAAGCTTCGTATTCGTTTTTGTTTTCGGCCATTTTCGAACAAAAATCATGATTCAGCCATATTATCGTTTTCGGTTATAAACCAGCCGAAGCTTCGGCCACGCCGAAAATTGAGAGTTCGCGAATTGTCGCGCGTCATTCGACCTATTTCATAAAGCTCAGCAATATCAGGTGACGTTCGACTAAAGGCTCCCACAAACAGGCGCGACACGATAGCGCGACGCGACTTTAGTAGAACAATTTCTATGTAAACTTCATGGAAATTGTTCTGCGAGAGTCGCGTTACGCCTCGCGCCTGTCTGCGGGAGCCTTAATTTCGGGCTGTATCGAGTCCGCTCGTGGTTTCGCTCAGCTGACTTCAACGGACGCGATTTTGTTTTTGAAGTTGTGAAGCGAGGTAACCTTGTATTTTTTCTTCACACGCATAAATTAATGGATAAGTTGTTACTTGAGATGGTACTTTTTTTGTTCCTGATTTTTGTTTTTATTTTCGAAATGCATATTAGGTCGGAGGAAAAGCTCTTTCGTATTTTATATCCAAATTCAAGACTAAGAGCACATGAATAAAAAACCGAGCACAAGGAAAGCTTCATACTAACGCCGTGCGCGGGTACATTACTACACGCACAGCTATGTGTGCGTGAACTGTCACGGACAAGGCGCGCGAGGCGTGCATACCGGCGCCCGCGCGGGTACAAACCGGTTTGAGCCAGCTCAGCAAGCGGAGAAAGTTAAGGTGTGCCATCGGCATCAATACGACGCGGTCGTTTTGTTTTAATAATTTTAATTTTTATAATTTTATATTTTAATAATTTTTATTTTAATATTTTTTTTAAAGATGGCCGGCCTGTGTGGCACTGTGTGTACAAATAATGATAGGAAAACTAAGGAGATTGCTTTGTTTGTATATCCAAAGGATCTTGTCAGGTCTATATCTACCTATACCTACACATATTTTATGCTTATTACAGAAGTATTTAGTTACGAGGTAGGTAATATAACTAAGATGGCGATAGGTAAGGATTTCCCATATCATTTAATATTTATTATTCTTATGGTTTACCTACCGCCTGTATTATTGTTCGGCTCCCTTATTTGTTTCGTACTTTTGTTTTAGTAGGTTTGTAGGTAACAAAGCGTGTTTGTAAGCCGTCTTAGTAAGATTCCGTTTGAACTTTTCTATTAGATACTTACGTTCGTCCAATAGTAAAACAAGGACGGAAACATTATAGTTTCGCCATGTCCGCCCGTCCGTAACTCATAGTCATTTTATAGGTCCTTACATATGAAATTGGTGTTTTGTCGAACTGGCCACTTTGATCTCAAATGTCTGGCGTTTGGTTAGGAATTAAATGTATCTACTTAACTTACTTTGGTTTTTTGTACCTACTTAAGTAATTTTAAACAAACTTAACATTCTAAACCATTTTGTCTTTCAAAGCTACACTATTTTTAATATTCCGTACCAAGATTGGAAAACGGAAACCTCATGGGATCACCTCAGTCACAGGGCCTGTCCGTCCGTTCGTCTGTCGGTCTGACCATCCATCCATCCGTCCGTCCGTCCGTGCTCATTCCGGAATCCCGACTCGCAGTTGCCCGGTTTTTATTTTATTTTCAATAACCGAGTGACAGCCCTAGATAGTAGGTAAGAATTTTGCGCTCTGTTAAGAAACTTTTCTTCTGCTCGGTTTTTTATTCATGTGCTAAGAGCTCGTGTGGCATCCAAATATCGAACTTTTTGTATACCCAGACTTTTTCAAATGGATTTTGTGATCAACCCCTAACTCTTCAGCTATGTCGTAACTACTAATGCCGGCCGAACCTTGCTCCACTTTTCCAAAAATGGAATCGACTTTACCCGTAACAGGGCGACCAGAGCGAGCTGCATCTTTGACATAAAGATTCCTGGACTAAAAGAAAATACTTGAACCAATTTTGTGCTACTCTTACTGTTAAATGAGAAATGATTTTATTTCTGTAAGTAGGTTTGTAAAAACACTTACACGTCAATCATATTTTAAAACTAGATGAGGTCGGAATTTCCTATCTGACTACTCTGAGAAGAAAGACCGAAACAAACTCAGAGGTCACAGTCTCTTTTAAAGTCCAGACATAATCTTGGTCAGATCATGTGAAGAGCATGTAGATTTGTGTCTGAAATGGTCTTTTGGGGAAAAACCACACAGAATGAGTGGACCTGTCCAGTCAGTGCACGCATTTGTCAGTAATCGTGCAGCTCAACTCAACTGACACTGTCACATATTTTTATCGCGGCTTGTGTCGCATCTTTTCCCTTTTTTGTAATAAAACTTCAAAATGTATCGATTTTCTTTAGATTCACTCATTTTGGTGGACAGTAAACTGAGAAATGGCGGGAAATCGTCTCCACTTTTCAGTTTTCTTTTTTTAAATGTCATTTATTTAATGGTATCAAAACTAGCCAGATACAAATAGTACAGTCAAAGAGATTTTAGTACAACTTTATACCTATAAAATACGAAAAACCTTTTGCCCCAACCTATTATTTAAAGGCATTAGACAGCGTAATCAACTTTTTTCACTCAAATTGACAAAGGTTCGTGAAATCTGTAGGTCGATCAATTTCGAAGAATTATCGTGTTTTATTACTTTAAAGCCTATATTTGCTTTTTCTCTCCTTTGGTGTAAAAAAAAACAAATAAGATTGCAGTGTACAGCGAAATATTTTTTTTTTTTTTGATCTGACGGTTAGTAATCAAAGGTTGGTGTCGGTAAAAGTGTATCGTGTCCAACTTGACTATTATGTAATTTTACTATATTATGCAATTTTCTATGACATATTATTATCATCTGATAGCCTCTCTATAGTATCTTAAATCTCTTTGCCTAGAATCAAGCTAAACTTCACAGCCTCATATTGTGTGGATTCTAGTCAGGCATTACCACAAACCAGTTATGACAATGCCATAATAAATAAGTTTTCACTCCTCTTGCTCAAAAAGTCCGTCATTGTAACGTACCAGAGCGGGGATAAAATAGCATATTATCCTCTAGGGGAAAAACTATTTTTTGATTTTTATTTTTGTCTTATACCAACGAGACTACAAACACGAAAAAGTCTTTATTCTTAAGTAGAATACTCATAAATAAAGACTCCACTTATTGCCGTTTCATAAAAAAGAAGAAAATTTTATTTTTGAAAATGGAACTAAAAGCGGGGATCGCTTCGGTAGAATGCGTGCATTGCGTTGCGGCTACAGAACAAATAAAAAAAGGCGTTGGCGCGAAATCTTTTGAATTTTTCTTTAATTACAAATTGAATTGGTGATCAACATTTTTTTAAAACATGGTATTGGATTATTTTATTTTTCGCAATCGTAGTGAAAAGTAGAGTGTAACACACGGCGCTAAAAACCCATTATAACCCGGTCTCTATTTACTCCCTCCCTAAAGCTCGGGAGTAAAACTACTTCGTATGTAATGGGTCATTTTAGCCCCTTGTATAACAATCTACTATTGTAAAAAAAACCTTAGTTGAAGAAGCAAAGACAAGGTAAAATTAGGTAGGGTAGGGTCTTATTCAAATAAATTATTTGTCATTGACCCTAACGAAATAGGTCATAATTTTTTTTAATATAATACGTTGTCCTTAAGCCATATACAACGCTCGGTTAAGAGCCGAGAGTTGAAAATCCAACACAGTTCAATAATATTTAGGCATTATAATTAGGTGTCGCCTAGTGTTAGTGGAAACAGGTGTTACTGTATGTGTTTACTATAAACGTACGCATCTTGGAAGTAGTTTTAACATTAAACATTTACGACTTCAATACGTCACAGTTAATGTCATTAGTAGCTAACCTTTAGCACAAAATTAAGCGTAGGCGGTTCATTCATAGTATCTTATTGTTTTGTCGAAAGGTACGCATTAACGGTGAATGCGTGTAGGCTTCTGCGCATTACGTAGAAGTTTACCTATTTATCTGATCTTATCAATATCCTACTAATATTATAAATGTGAAAGTTTGTATGTTTGTTACTCAATCACGCAAAAACGGCTAAACGAATTTAGCTGAAATTTGGCACACAGATACTTTATAACCTGGATTAACACATAGGATGCTTTTAATCTCGGTAGTACGTTCCCATGAGATAATTTTCAGCCACCACGCGGGCAAAGTAGCGTGCTAAAGCTAATAAGGTATTTTAAATACTGAACAGAAATAAGATTAAAGGAACAAATGCCACTACTAATATCCGGGAAAGGGCAGGAGTACATAATTGGTTATAACGTTAAGTTGGCCATTAATGTTGTCTATTATTCGGATAATATACGGAAATACTAACTTTTTATTTCACATTCTCATATCGCCTACGTATGAGTTTTTGGCTCATTTTCCAAAATAATAATTTATCGCTCTGGTCTCGAACGTTGGCCAAAAATGTTGTCGGTTATTCGGATAATATACGGAAATGCTCACTTTTTATTTTACATTCTCATTCTTCTTCTGCTTAGTGTCGCTAGCACGACTTTTCTCATATTTTGTTGGCCAAAAACTTCGCCACTTCCACGGCGTCATCGGTGGCAGCGCAGAGGTCACTTTGACTGCAAGTTTTGGGACACATAGGGCAAGATAGAAGTTGGAGCATAGTTTGCGATATAGCTCCACCTCCACATCCAGCTGCCGATCCATCGAGGTATATTATATACATTCTCATATCCCCTACGTATGAATTTCTGGCAAATTTTCCAAAATGGTAATTTATCGCTCCGGTCTCGAACTCTTCAAACCCAAATATTTCCAAAATTTTCTAAGCAAGAGCAAGCGTGTTGCCAATGCCCGATTTTTCTTTGTACGCGAAGAGACCTTTACCCTGTAACCACAGTCTAATATTATTCAGCCCTAGCTTCGGCCCGCGACTTCGTCCGCGTGGATGCCGTAACACATCACAATTTACTAAAATAACAGCCACTTTTTTATAAAACTTTCCTATATACTACGTTTGTAGTTTTGGTCTCAGCAGCCAAAATATGTAGAGAGTTAGGTCTGGTAACGCGGGAGCAAGCGACGTACAGTTGTCCGTGTGAGAAGCAGCTCGTCCTGAGGTCGAGACCCGCAGCCTTCAGTAGTAATGTCCTATTGCTTGCAAAGTTTTTCGTTTTAAGTGAATTCATGAACGCCTGCGTTGCTGTATATACCACCTAATAGCACAACATTTGATACACTGACTGATGCTTTCTTACAGATTGTTCCTGACGAACAGCTATCACTAAAATAATATAACAGTACATTCTAAACACACGGGATTTCTCATTAACAGTCACCTAACTATAGATTTATTTTTATTATAACCAAAGATGACAGAAGACGCCTACATTTTTTTTATATGTACCGTTTACGAACTATCATAATATAAGTAATAGAATAACAAAATGTAAAAAAGGGAAGCACAAAAATAAAAATATTGTTGGGAATCGAACATAGGTTTGCAAAGCAGTCGTCGAACCGCTAAGCTATTTGCTTTATTGAAAGTTGACTAAAATAGCAGTTCTTATATTATGTTATGATTGACTGCATAGCTCCATAAAGGTACAGCGTGATGATAATCATTTAAAGGGTTAAATCTGTAACTATCTGCAATATTTTGGCTCGTCTTTTTACAGTTTGCGGTAAATTATAGAAGAATACAAACAAATTGCAATATTGCTCAACCCCATGGGAAATATTGTAATAATTTAAAGCCTACAAACTGATCAGACTTATAGGCATATCTATGAAAAATTTTAGCTAAATCTATGCGGCAGTTTTTGCGTGATAATGGAACATACATACATACAGATAAACAGACAATAAAAAAAAAATCGGCATTAGAATAAATCGTTCCCAGACCTCGCGAAAATTACTTAAATAAAAATATATTCAATGTACAGTTTTGTTTTCGTTACGATTAAATTATAAAGATAAAGATAAAGATAGTGTGTATAAGTTTAATAAATAAATAAATAAATAAATAAATATTGCGTATTAATGGCGGCCTCTTAACAATCATTAGTGCTACATTATGTAAACCATCTTGTTCACTAATTCATACTTAATGCCGAGAGTGTATTAACTAATTTGTATATCAATTACCGTGATTGGCGCACGTACTTAGTTCTAAAGCAAGTTAATGGCTCTCATTAGTTTGAATTAGGTAAGGACATGAGAATGTAAAATTAATAAGCCGATTCTGATCATAAGATGAGAGAGCGGAAGACAGCTGATTCGATGTAATGCTGCGATATAGGAGACCGGTAACGGACCGGGTTGCGAGAACATTTTTTCCCATAGCGTACAGCTGCCGTAATGTAGAGTGGACCAACACCCTAATTGCGAAACACACTATTAGTCACAATCTGAATCATTTTGAAGGATATTGCTAATCAATTGCCCCATATGTTCGAAAAATTTGTCTGCTCAACAAAGTAAACAGAGCAATGAATGTTGCTGAACTGTCAAAATGAAACCCATTCCTACTGTTAGTGTGTTAAGCAAATACCCCGCAGGATTCTAAAGTAAAGTGCAGCAAGCGTGTGAGCAGGATGCGTGACGCGACTGCGAGCGTCGATTGTTTTAATGCCTAGGAAGTCACGGGATATTCGCACCAGTTTTAACACCTCCATATAAGTTAGTTGACACAATTTAAGAGCTCGAAAGCAACTTGATAGAAACCAAGACCTTGTAGCAATCGGACTATGGGTGTATTTTGCAGAAACTTCTTATATAAAGCACTTTTCCACCTATCCTAACCCTTTTCCTTATGCAATCATTGCACTCTTAACTTAGAATTAACTACAGCTCAACTTTGCAAGGTTTACTTCATCCTTATACCTGTTATTCTAGCTCCGTACAAAGCTGTTTAGCTCATGTTCATTATGAGCTTCGTTACATTTAAGGAGTTGCGGCTGCATTCATAGAATGAAACCGTACAATTTCGAAGCTAACTTCTAAGCAGGGTTATATTTCCTATGTGGAAACTCTCGAGAGTAAACCATATTTCTAAGGCTTTAGAATAGGTTTGAAATGTATTTGAGGCAGAACGACAATAAAATAATCATTGCATCGATAGCTTCTCCCAATCTCAATACTCCTATAGAGGTATGAGGAACACGGTGTAAAGCTCGCTCATACTCTATGGAAAAGGGAGGATCCTCCGACCGAACGGGTGTTGTGTCTGGTAGGTAACTAACCAACGTTTGATGTCTGGACGTTGTATATATGCTAGCTGCGTGGTAAACTCTGCTTGCGCGATGCAGGATTTTGCGTGACGTCAGGGTGACGTGTAACTCGTATGTGGCGATGTAGATACCGCTACACTAGATTATGATTTTGCTATTGTAGAGGACGAGGATCGAGGTAATAATAACAGTCCTCCTGACCGAATTTCGGCCACAGCAACCAATCTCAGCGGAGACTAGCCTTCGGCGCGGGAGATATTATATTTCACAAGTGTGTGCGCCGACCAAGGTGTACTCTCTCTTCCCTCACTCTCATAGTCCAACGGGACGGCAATCCGACACGACCGGACATCCAGAGATCAAGCGCAGGGCCAACTGCTTAACGTGCTTTCCGAGGCACGAGAGCACCCCATTTTTTTTTTTTTTTTTTTTTTGTTCCGGGGTGGAAAATCCTCATGGATGTCCCCCGCCCTGGGGGGGCGGAGGGGTCTGTCAGACTCTTACTGACTAAAAACCACCCCGGTGTTCCGTCTCACACCTACGCCGGGGGTCGCGGGAACGTACAAATCTTCCGCAACCCCCGGCTGGTGCTGGCCCGCCACCGCGGGCCCCGTCTGGTCGAGCGGGGGGAGTGAGGTGTTTGACTCCCCCCGCGACGTCTAAGAGGGGCGCGCGTGGAACACTACGCGCCGCCACCTCGGGTCCTGATGTATGGGGGGCGACGGACGTCCCCGAGTCCGTTGCCCCTGGACCCCTTTAGGGGGGCTGGAAGAGGGCGTTGTCCGCCCTCCGCCGACGCCCGGTGCGCCTGCTGCGGGCCGGGTGAGAGGATGAGATCTCTCGCTCCCTTTCCGCAGCTTCCTTCTGCGAGATGACTGTTTCGCAGAAGGATACCACCGCGTCCCAGGACTCCTCGCCGCCGACCATCGCATTCACAACGGCCGGCAGCGAGAGGTCACTGCCTACTCCTGAGATGAGGGCACGGCGCGGCTCCTCCCAAGCGGCACACTCTGCCAGCGTATGCCGTGCCGACGAGAGCACCCCACCGCCAACTTCCAAACTCCGAGCTGTAACTAAGAAATTCCTAATGGAAAAACCCAATAACACATTGTCCGATCTGAGAATCGAACCCAGGACCACCACGTTTCTGACCACGATCAAAAATCACACTTGCGACGACAAAAGCAACGGGGCAGTGATGTCTAATGACTGCCCTGTTGGTCCAGAGGTAGTGTGGTAATAACGCAAGATGCATACTTAGGTGGATGCCTATTCGTCCAGCGAACTTAATCAGTTGGGGCAACTCTGAAACTATAAATTTTGTGCGATCAAGCTTGCGATGCACAAAATGTCAAATGCAACAAGTATTATTTATTCTTTTTTTTTTATACTCCAAAAAATATTTTTTACAAAAAGCAAACAAAAGACACTACAAAGTGAAAAATAACTTTAATTTCGGAAGTCACTGTCTTTGGTTTTGTATTTTCGTTTTTTGCCACCGAATTCCGAAATTAAAGTTGTTTTTCACGTTGTAGTGTTCTTTTTGGAAGTCGGTTGTTTTCTTTTTGTAAAAAAGTTTTTATTAGGATTCACTTTATTTGTGGTACCTACTCCACACAAATTCGTATACCACTACGTGATATGTAAACAACACTGACAAGAAGTTATTAAAACATCATCAATCAACACTAAGTGGAAAAAATACGCATTATTAAAGATAACCCAAAAACTCCTAGTCAGGTTTTGATAAAAAAATTATGGGACCACATGAAAAATACCAGCTTTTAAATAAAAAGAATTATAAAATCCGTTCACCTAGAAAAAAGTTCTGAGGTAACAAACACAAATAAATACAGTCAAATTGAGAACCTCCTCCTTTTTTTGAAGTCAGACAGAAAATAAAGAACGAAACGTACCAAACAACCCTAGGTAAAAAAAAACATTTTCTTATTCCCTACTAGTTGTACAATCTTAAAGTAAAGCAGTTAAATTATTTGTCTAAATGTACAGCGACGATTTCGAGTAGGTACCTACATAGTGGTACTCTAAATCCTGAACAAAGCAGCTATTTGCTTCTATTTTGTTTGTGTTTATGATAGACATAAATGCGGATTTATTGTCGTCTGCTTCAGGCCTAAGTTTCTTGCTCGTCGCAACGTATTGTTATGTATTAATTATGCTTTGAAGAGGAGTGGTGGCTCATTTGTAACGGCCCTGACTTACGAATTGTAGGTCAGGGGTTCGAACCCAGGCAGGCGCTTTACTTTGTGTAAATAATTTCATCACCACTGCTCTCCAAACGGTGAAGGAAAACATCGTGATGAAACCGGCATGTCCTAGAAACAAAAATTCGAAGACGCGACATCTACCAACCCGCGTGGTTGATTACAGCCCACTCCCTCTCGAAGAGAGGAGGCCTGTGTCCCAGCAGTAGGAACATTATAGGCTGATTATGCTAATTATGCTTTTCATCTAGTAATAAGAACGAGTCTTATCATTCAGACTTTAAGGCTTTATTCATGCTATCATCAACAAGGGATAAATATGACTTGTTATAATAGGAATTAGCCATAATTTGATGTCTCTAAATCGAATACCAAGCGTTCACCTCGATAATTGAATTTGATTAAGTACCTATGTGTACCGTTGGTATGCGCAGCCACTTAATCAATGGTTAATCTGTATACACAGAATAACCTATTATCATGTACACCAACATGGTCTTAGATTGATGACAGTGGCCGAGGATTGAGGTCAATGGCGTGCAATTGAAGAGGCCTTCAATGAGCAGACTGTTCTAAGCTGAATTGCTGATGATGATAAAATTACAGTATTGTACTTCAAAAAGAACCAGCCTGTCGATTAATTAGCCTAATGTCGAAATGGAGATACTGTTGCAACCAAGCGTAGCAGCATCTCTAAATATATGGTGTAACAAAACCCTTCACGAAGCCGTCATCTACGTATACTGTATATCAAACTAAGTAACTTTGGGCGCAGTAATTGCTGGGAAACGACTTTTATTTTTGGTATAAATATTCGCTGTGTAGGTACAGTAATGCGCAACGTAACATACGCAAATATTGTGCTTATGGGTGCATGCAACGGTACAGGAACCGTGGGAGTATTTAAAGTTAAATTTACCTTTTTATTGCAATATAATATACA
Organism: Dryobotodes eremita; assembly: GCA_917490735.1. NCBI lineage: Eukaryota > Metazoa > Arthropoda > Insecta > Lepidoptera > Noctuidae > Dryobotodes > Dryobotodes eremita. Next base: position 10,381,731 of record OU823261.1, read on the forward strand.
CATAATAACTAGCCAACTTTTCAAGAATTTATTTTCCTATAATATGTAAAACAAAGCTCTTTAATTTAATAGTTTTAGTAAGGAACCCTAACAAATGTTATATGATTTTTCAAATCAATAATTTGTAACTATAACTAAAGAGAGGAGAGGAGGTATTACCCACTCTATATTACTTCCTTCCTCGAAGTTTAGGTAAATAAACTCTACCTATTCTGATCTCTGGACTTATAACATTTAAAATTTATTTTAGTAAAAACAAAAAAAAGTTGGAACTTTGACCTTCAATATCTCCGTAACCAAAAGGTTTCTAGGTATGGTTCAGTACAAAAAAAAAACATAATAACGGGAAGAATAAGTGAGTCTCAGTTTTGTTAAGGGTATTTTTATGTAAAAAAAACCTACTATAAAGACCCAAACTATATTTCTATACTAATATTACAGAGTGGTAAAATTTGTTTGTTTGTTTGTTTGTAAGTGTGTATGTAGGGGGTAATCTCTGGTACTACCGGGCAGATTTGAAAAAATATTTTTGCATTTGGTAGCCCAATTCTTGAGGAAAGCTGTAGGTTATTTAACATCACGCTATAAACCTTAGAAGCCGAGCAAAAATAAAAAGTCAGAAAGAACGCTAAGCGAAAACGAAGTGATAGCGCAGGCAGGTGATGCGATGCGACGGGGTGGGTCGGAGCAACAAGAAATTCCACGCCGACGAAGTCGCGGGTAGAAACTAGTTTTGAATAAATTCCAAGCTTTAGGTAATTAGGACAGCCAATATACCTCTTAATTTTTTTATTTTGTAATAATTCAAATAAGCCATGGTTATTATTTTATGCTTCTGTTTTTCCTTTTGGCATTTTCCAATATTGCCCTCATTGTCAAATAAACGAATTATTTTAGCAATTTCATTCAGTACGCTTACATTTTACACATAGGAGCACAGTAATATACCCACGTTCTCCAGTTAAATCACAGATACCAGGTTTGTATTACACGAGACCCATCTTTGTGACAGTTACTGCAAATTAAACTACATTTGTGGCATACAATTAGACACTCGCATGGCCGATCATTTGCAGAATGGAGTCCGTTGCAAAGTGTATTTGTCCAAAATTGATAGGTACAATTATTGTTCTTAAAATTAAATGTAGCTTTTCAAATAATTTAATTGGAGTGGGCAATTCGTTTGCTTTATTTTCTTTAATTAGTTATGTCTGTAGGCTGTATTAATATTTGTCCAATGTTATAATCGAAACCATTGATCAACGCAGAAATCATTGATCAGCCTCTGGGCCAACCGTATCATCGAACTGTAGGTACCTATTGTTAAGTTCCAAGGGCAACGAAACAGAGCAACAAACTTTGTTTCTTATGAATTAAGAATCAAGTGAAAATGTCTCATAAATAGAAATAGATTTGTTTAATGACTAAGCTTTAAAGGTTGCTCGAAAGCTAATAACTCTATTCCACGGAGACAGTTTCTCGCCTCGCGAGGAAAGAGAAATTCTGTCATTGGTAATGAATAGTCATGTATAAAAGAAAAATACATAGGTAGGTACTGCACAAACCACAAATAAATTGGGAGAAGGCTTAGTCTAGTGGTCCCAAACGTTACTGTTGAGTATGAGGTCCTGGGTTCGACTCCCAGGTCGGGCAAAATGCCGTTGTGTTTTTCCGACAGGAATTTCTCAGTAGCAGTCGCGAGTCTGGATTTGTGCCCGGTTGATTGCAATAGCCTCGCCCCCTATTACATAGTACTTAAATATAGCTGGCGAAATGTGGGTGTACTATCTAATAGATACATCTCTGCCTAACCTTCTTCCTAAACAGGCGTGATGTTATGTTATGTGTATGGTATAGAGGTATGAGGAACAGGGTGTAAAGTTCGCTCATACCTATAGAAAAGGGAGGATCTTCCGACCAAACGGGTGTTGTGTCTGGTGGGCAACTGCCCAACGATTGATGTCGGGGCGTTGTATACAACATTAGTTTTTGTTTACCCTAAACCCGAAAAGGGGTCATTGTACTCATCATTTTGAACAACTTTTTCTATGGGACCATCCTTGAAATCGCGAAATAAAATCTGCTGTTCCATACATTTACAATACAATTTTGTATATGCTAGTTGCGCGGTAAACTCTGCTTGCTCGATGCAGGATTTTTGCGTGACGTCAATGTGACGCCTAGCTCGCATTTGGCATTGTATATGCCGCTACATAGCCTAACTAAAAACATTCTCGCTATAAAATGGTCTAGAAACTCGCTCCGTGTAAATGGGCTTAAATTCGCTTTCAGTCCACTTATAGTATTAGCTGGAGTATTTAATCAAACGATAGCTATTTCCAATTCAAATGGTTTGCATATTTTATCAGCTAAGTGGATTTATTGATTAACACTGAATCTGAATCGAATTTACTTGATCTTATAATGATACCGTCTTCTCTGCCAATATTCAATGTCAATAACTTTGAGGAATTTTTTCTACTAGTCAGTTTAATTCGGTTAATAGGTATATACTGTTTGATCGCGTAAAATTGCTCTCAAAACGGTGAAGGAAAACATTGAGAGGAAACTGGCATGTCCTAGAACTAAAAAATTGAAGACGTGTGTCATCTAGCAACTCGGAATGGGCCCGCGTAATGGACTCCGAACCACTCCCTTTCATATAGAGGAGGCCTGGCCTGTCTCCCAGCAGTGGAAACATTATAAGTGGATTATACATCGCGGTTTTCTTCAGAATTCCTCTTTTAAAGATTGTTTCAATTAATAATATTTTAGAGATTGTTGTAATTGATTCACTTTACAGTAACGTCCGGTTTTGGGCCTTATGTATTTGACCACACGTATTGTATCAATGTTCGGAACATTTGATATAATTACAGGTTTTCTGAAACACTTTAAAATTGCCACATCTCAAAAAGGAAAAGTGTCATGCGGTGTTCTTAGGTTACGTATAGTAACATCTCTTTTGGGAAGGTTACTTTGAATAGGAATTTGAACAATTCCAGAGACAAATTTTCTCATTAAAAAAAAAACTTTTTTATACTCAGCCATAAAAATACGCGTGTAGGTACTGAAAAAGCGCTTCGTGTAACAATTTCCTTTTACCGCGGTTGTTGAACCTCAAAAATATAACTTTCTATTTTATGATTCATAAACCCCATACACAACGCCCTAGAATAAATTAACGGTGTCCAATATTTCACAAGCTTTTTGTAACTATGACGTAAACGTAACGTAACGTTACTGTATGCGGTTATGGTTACGTTATCTGCAACAGCAATCTTCATGTTATTTCACATTGTAATATTTCGGGCGAATGGTAAATGAATTCAACAAATGCTGGAACACAATTCTGTTGGTTAAAACAACGGTTGCAGATAAATACTTACATTGTTACACTTACGACCAGAAAGCTCGTATTGTTTATACTATGATATTGTTTATATTCTTATAGTAAATATTGAAATGGTTTCGTAGATTGTCAGAAGACATTGTAAGATATTGTTCCGACTATTTCTAGTCTGCGTTGATGACAATTAATTAGTATCTAATGTCGACGACTTTTCTCGTTTTCTCTACCGAGAAGAAATTATTTCTTTCTGTAATATTATAACACATAACATAACACCAACAATGTAATACTTAGTTTGCAATAAACATTTTGACTTTGACTTTGACTTTATGTCCCCATAATCAAGACCTTAAATTGAACAGCCGTGCTTGATAAGTAGTGTGTTTAAAACCACCGCTAAAATGTTTATCATTTATCACTAGCTTCTGCCGGCGACTAAATCCGTGTAAAATTTCTTGTTTTAACGTAAAATATATCCTATGACACTCCGCAATACTATAGCTTACCATTAGTGAAAGATGTTTCGGAATCGAATCTGTAATTCCGAAGATAGAAACTCACAAAACCCCTTTATAATTATTATTAGTAGAATAGATATGAATTAAAGTCTCATTCTCTGCCGACGTACCTTAAATTCACGGATAATATACCGACACAATAATCGTATTCAGTACAAACCTCACACCGCCCAAATCGAACATCAATCCAGCGCTCAACCACAACTACAATTGCTCTAATTCAACCCTATATATAGAACAACAATCATCATTAGTCATAGAGATCTAAACCATAGAATAACAAAACGGAATAGAAGCGAAACTTATAAACGACACCCTAATTGCGTAACATATTATCAATCACAATCTGAATAATTTTGCAGACTATTGCTAATCAATTGCTTTATATGTTTGAAAAATGTGCCTGCTCAACAACGTTAATAACGCAATGAATGTTGTTGAACTGTCAAAATGAAAGCCATTCCTACTGTTGGTGTGTTACGCAATTACCCCGCTGTTCTTTGTGCGAGCGACCATGCTGCAGAAATAAGCACTTACTACCTCCCTGATACTATCCGTGTTGGCCAAATTTAAAACAAGGTTGTCAATTTTAGAAGACAGGGTTGTTTTGTGTAAACTAAAATATATAAATATATATATATACTGTGTTGAACGTATCTTAAGCCCCAAAACTGTGAGCAGCCGGGTCTACATAGTCAGTGCTACCCTCAAATCCGTCTGACCTCATTAAAATCGTTACCGATTGTGGTTAATACGACCTCAAGATCTACGATGGCTATTATATCTAGAGACTATACTTCTTGAAGCATATAATTTTAAACTTATACGATCGTTTGGTGTCTGCAACCAACCAGTTTGATTAGCGTAGATATAACACTTCAGATTGATCTTTCCATGTGTTCAGATCAAGAGTTTCGCTTCGATAAATAATTATTCTATGTCTAAACCCATGTTACAAGCTTGCACGTGACATTGGCATATCTCTGACACACGCTCACATACATCAAGCATCAGTCCTCGAGAGGAGGTATATTTGTCACGTCAACCCCAGATGATTGATAAAGGAAATGGAGAATCATACGCTTGTTTGTAGTTTGTTGTGAATGGTTGGTGCAGTACTGCAAAGTGGAAGGGGTTTATCTTGAAGTAATATGGGAGTTCCATTTCTGTTCATCATAGATTCTTAGTTAAATAATATAAAAACGCAACGTGATTAAAAACTGTGTCTGTAATTTATAACTTGGACATACTTAAGAAAGGTATTTTACTTAGACCAAATACCGTAGCTTTTCGAATTTATTAGACAGCCTGAACAACAACAAAATATACTAACCTAGTTATCTCAACTAACAAGCTCATTAATGCTCAGTTCCTATAAACAAAAACGAACCGTTTTGCTTACAAATGGTAGCATTTTTGATTACCGAACTGGCCATGTAAATAGACTCGTAAGCTAATTTTGCTTGTGATAGATACTTCCATATAGGAGAGTCTACTATGCAAAGCTATGAGGTATTTGTTTCATTATTGGTAAAGCTACAAGAGTCTTAATTTTAACCAATAACGGTCCGTAAATTATAGGAATCAGCTATTAAACACATAGGGATTTATTCATAAACGTTGCTTAAAGTTAAGTAATGATTAGCGACTATTTAACCATACATTTTTGACGTTTAAACGTCATTTAACTTTAAGCAACGTTTAAAAAAAAAAAAAAATATATAGACATCGTTTAAAAAAACGACGTAACTGCAAATGGATCAAAATTTGTATATTTTTACATTAATACCCTTTACTTTGCAAATCGTATCTTTAACATTGCTTTATCCATTGCTTTGCAAATTCTGCTACGTCATTTGTCATCAATTGCTTTGCTAAGTGCGACCCACAGTGTGATCCATCTCAACCTCACCAAAATTCTAGTCTTCCTAACACTTATCACGAAATTAAAATCACGCCTATATGCTTCACCGAAATTCTGAATAAATTGTACAGTGCAATAAGTAAAACAAACTTAAGAAGAGAAATTAAGGAAGTTTCTCGTTGAAGTTTGGAAACTGTCAGCAGTTAGTTGGGGAGGCACCGAATGAAGAAACCCTGATACCATGAAGAGGCAAAGTTTGTGGCATTGTTCCTTAGCCGTGGGAACTACTGAATTGATTTCGAATAATTTAAAACAGTTGTAAAATATGTTTTTCTCAATTAATGTAGAGAATGAAATTGTGGATCTGTTGCGTATACAAGTAATAATGAATGCTAAAAGGAAACAATTTCTTCGTATTTCCATACAAACTTCAATACCGCGTTGCGTTGTCCAGTGGTTTAACTTTCTACTTCCATGTTTGTTTCTATCAGTCATTAGGTAGGTATGGCAATATCACGAAGAGAATTATCACCACGCACAAAACTTTTCTCTAAAACATTTTTAGGTACTCCACAACAATTAAGTTGAGGAGTACCTAATAATGTTTTACAGAAAAGTTTTCTGTCACCACTATCATTAACTTCCTTAAATCATACACCATAAAATAAAACATAATTCAGTCCCAACAACACTACTTCCTACAAAGTTCCGACATCAAAACATGCAATTTAAGCAATATATAAGAGCGCGCTTCGGCCATTCAAATTATTCACCGAACTAGCTACTTATTCAAAACTTTAAATTGGCCGTACTTCCAATAGAAGATACAATATTTCAATATCGAATGCTGGAATAAACTTAGGTACTTCGAAGAAGTGAGATGCATCTTTTGAATTATTCCGTACGTAGAAACCAGTTACCTGTGCAGTTAAGACTTACATTTTGCATTGTGACTTGGTTCCTACTTCATGCAACAAGTTCTCACACAGCTTGCGACTTTGTATGCTACAACGGGCATAACTGTCTTTTGTTTCTGGTTCTAAATTCAAAAATGTTATGTTTTGGCCTTTTGGGTGCACTGTTTGTGGTGCTGAGGCGCTTAAAATTGTGTGACCTACTTTATATGCGACCTGGAAATGCAAGTATGAGTAACGCTTATGTTCTCAGTAAACTTCCGTTTGGGGTGTTAAATAATATAGAGAAGCAAGTTATGTAGAGTGAGTCTTAGAACCTAGATTTCTCCGTTGATTTGTATGTTTATGAATGCTTTAGAATATATGAATGTTGTATTCCTCAACTATTGCGTGTTAAATAAATATTGTAAGTACTGAAGCTGCTGAGAATGCTGGAGGCAGGAAATTTCGAACAGACCATCTAGTTCTAGTAAAACAAGCTTATGCACGTATGCACTCTGCAGCTCTAAATAAATCTTACGACTAATGATCTAAAACATATATTTTTATTAAATAGCCTGTTGCAGTTTGAAGTCTTTTCACGCTTTTCGCATCTTGATTTCTCATACTTAACTCCGTAGATATTCAAAAACCGATAAAATTGCTCAAACCAAGACATTTAATTAAAATGTTGGAAATATAATGTGTAAAAACAAGAAAGACGTGTTGAGTATAGGTTTGGGGTTGCATGTCAAATTATATTTAACGCACTTCCTGCATTTTCTGAAAGGGGCTCATGGCTAAATAATAACAACCGCTCGGGTCAATAGAAGATTAAGCTACGTTTGCCGCGGTCGGTTCATGGATGGGCGACCATCCATTACATATCGACACCCATCCGTGCCTCGCCAAGCACGTTAAGTCGTTGGTCCCGGCTGTAATTCCTAGATCTTTGACTGTCGTTACGGGCAGTCGGAAGCCCAAAAGTGTGACAACCAGTCTTACCAAGGGCTATCGTTTTACCCAGTAACTGGGTTGTGGAGGTCAGATAGGCAGTCGTTCCATGTAAAATACTGGTATTCAGCTGCATCGGGTTAGACAGAAAGCTGATCCCAACATAGTTAGGAAAAGGCTAGGCGAATTGATTGCATTTTCGGCATTTGTATATTATTCTACAAAAAAGTCTAAATCTATTTCTTGGTTGAATTACTCGTATGTATTTATTTATAGTTAATTAACACGATACAATACCAATTACATTAACTAATATAGAAAACAAAACTATACAATGCTGACAGTTGTGTCATAAACAATTATTCGCTAATTACTAACATGGAACAGAAAACTAAATATAGAAATTCCATAACATTTTATTGTAATGGACTTCCGCAAAGCAACTCAAACTCAAAGCATTTATTTCAATTAAACCATTTACAAGCACTTTTGAATTGTCAAAGAGTCGGTCAGTTAGTCAGAAAGTTGAAGCTAGTTGCCCATTCCAAAACGTAGATCTCTATGGAGAAGAAGACGTCTGATTCCATAACTTATAATATGACATTTGTACACACGGCTACATATCAAGCCATACATTTCCAGTTTAAGTTGATCTCGCATTGTACGGAAATCCTATACAATACGAGATCACTTTATACTTGAAATGTATAGCTTGAAATGTAGCCGTGTGTACACAATTTTCATTTGCAAGTAATTTTCAACGTTTTTGTAACGTACCACGTAACTGGCATATTGCCCACGTGTTATTTAGCGGCAACATTTGCCTTTTACAGCTGCAATACCTCCTCGGTCACGTAATCTTTAGACGTGACGTCACACCCAGAGACAAAGTTGAAATGTTTTATGTGCTTCAAACCCAAGCACGAAATGGATACAGCGGTAGGTACCCACTTATTTTCCCGGTTTAACTATCACTAGTGGCTCTGTGAGCTGTAGACCTCGCGAGTCTGTCTTTGCATAGGTTAAAATCATAGTCGTATTCCGAAAGCTGATGAAATTTCTTTGTGATTTGATGTGAAACAGGAAGCTTGCGTTTTTTTTGTTTTCATTATTTTCCACCTCCTCACACCCTCGTCCCCTTAAAGTTTATGCCTCTTAATAAGGGTAACAAAAAAGTTTTGTGACATTTTTGAACATTTTTCGAAATTACTGAAATATGATTTTTTTACGTTTTCATTGGGGATGAAAACGAAAACAACAACATACAACGAACATTTTGAAAAATTTCGAAAAACTGAATTGACAAAAAAACACATCGGGTGAGAAATGCGACCTGTAGAGGAGAACAGCCATCCGCCGGACATCCGAACATACGAAAGCATTTTTGCCCAAGCTGAAACGGAGACGCTTAGCTCGCGCTTCGCGCTCGCTCGGTCAATGAGGAGCTGTGGTTGCCTCTTTAGTTTAGTTCAATCTCCATGTCTTGGAAAGTGCAAAATTATTAAGTTGGAATTTCTGAGTAACAACTCAGAAATTCCTATATTTTCTGAGTAACTTCTGAGTAACAACTCAGAAATTCCTAGAAAAATCCCGGAATCTGAATTTGTACCCAGTTGGTGGCATTAGACTCGTAACCAACATAACTGGCTATATGTAGGTGTACCTGCTATTACCTCTGTGTACCTCTTCGAAGAAAACTGTTTTCCTGATATTATGAAGAGCTTTATTTCTACGAAATATTGATACATAACGTCACGCTAGTATTCCCCGAATGGCTAAGCAGAAGTGCACCTATAGCACACCCATATTTCGCCAGTTATGTTTAAGTCCCATGTAATAGAGGGCGAGCCAATTGATACGATATATTGATATGCCTGCTTTATTAATATTTCCAATCAATTCCTATATTCTATCTTCCAAACAATAATACTAAAAGAAACTGTCCATCTTTGTGTTATACCGACAGTTACATCATCCAGGCAGGTCACGTTTGTCAGAGATGACACACGCGGTTCCCTAACGAATGTTGACTTTGAGTCCGTATAGGTTTTTATGCGTTCAGACCACAGAAATCTAAATAAGTAAATAGAAGTCACATACCCAAAGCTCGACGCCAATATTGTGTCCCAAGGAAACAATCGGACGTTCCTGTGTTGTACGGTCGATTCATGGATGTATTTCAAACAGCAGGTATTGTCGACCTCGTAAAGGTTGACCTCACTTGCACGTCATAAAATGACAAGGTTTATTTGTCTCTGTGTCAGATATATAGTTTCAACTTTAGTGTAGTTTCAATTTACTGGGAATTGTTGTCAAAAGCGTTAAAGCAAATCTATACCTACATCAAGATAAAATAGAAGAGGATAATACCGTTTCATGATAGTAATTTCTCCACTTTCCAACCATAGTCCGTTGTAAGAAGCGATAAAGGATATTCAAGAAGATAGACAGCTCCTCTCTGCTTATCAAAACATATGAAAGTGATCACCGATCCAAGTTGCTGAAAAAGCGAGGTAATAAAACAAATTAGTAAAACCCAAGGACAGTCACCAAAAGAGATAAGTAACCGGGGTCGTCCATATAGTAGAAGTTTAGTAAGAAACCGACGAATTATTCGAGAAAAAAAAAACACGTGTGGCACTCGGGGACTGCCGCGGTAAAGCTATTGCATAGCATTTTTTATCAACTTATGCAATTATAATTATTTATTTATTTTTTATTTATGCAGTATTTTTTTTTCTTTGATATTAATTCAAGTACAGTCGTACCATATACATACACGTTAAGCGAACGCTCGGCCGAGCTACATGGTAGGCGGAGTGGGGGGTGTTAGGTTTTATTTTAGTTACGGAATTTCTTGATTCGGACGCCGCGCTCAAAACCCGCGATAAAAGCTATGCAATAGCTTAAAAATTAGAAGACAAATAGGTCACTTGTCAATTTAAAAATTCGGAAACATCCCTCGGTTTCTGACTAAACTTCAACTATATCTGACGACTCTGGTTACTTATCACATTTGGTGACCGTACATATCAACAGTGGAAAGATAAAATGGCTAAAGCGCCAAAACCTGAAATCTCAAGAATTAACTTTAAAGTAATTACTTTAGAATTCATTCTTGAGATTTCAGGTTATGGAGCTTTAGCCATTTTGCCTTTCCACTGTCGTTATAGAAGTGGATGATTATAGTCTAATTCGATATTAATATTAATAAGTTCTTCTCGTATATTGCAAGTATTTCAGTCTGGCTATATCTTTCATTTTAAATCCTTTCACCACTACTTCACCTACTGAAGATTCATGTGATTTCAGCCCCACGTATTTGAATATTTTCGTTTGCCCTCCTACCTATACATGTCTAGAATATTCATTGCATTGGTACACGTTAAATTAGCTACTCCTGATTGTGTTTCTTCCGTTCTGATTTGCACACGAGATTATTCAGGAGCGGTATTTTATATGTGTATAGAATTTTAAGTAGGCTTTGATGTCAGCTCGGGTTATGGCTGTTTTTGGTGAGCGGATGTTGTAATCAGCGTTAAATGTAAGTTATTCCGATCAATTTTATGATTTCTATGGAGAAACAGGAAACTAGTGAATGTGTTTCGTTCAATCTTCGCCAAGAAGAGATTATTTCTTAACTTACAATATCCTTGGACTTCGTTTGAGTAAATGACGATATAAGACATATCTTAGCATGACGTAGCGCTTAGCAACAAGCATAAAAATTGCAATCTCATTATGATTTAACGGCACGGTTGGCGCAGTGGTTAAGCGATTGACTGCTGCGCTGCGTGTCGCGGGTTCGATTCCCGCACGGAGCAAATATTTGTATGACCTAAAGTAGCTGTTCCGGGTCAGGCTGTTTGCGTATGTGAGTTTTAAATGTTTGTAAACGCACCCACAATACAGGAGAAATTCCTAGTGTGGAGCAATGTTCTTTAAAGAAAAAAAAAAAAAAAAAAACTACGTAGGCATTTGACAATATATTACCGCATAATCATCTCTTCGAGAGGGAGTGGGCTATAATCTACCACGTGGGCCCAAAGCGGGTTGGTAGATGTCACATGCCTTCGAATTTTTGGGTCTAGGACATGCCGGTTTCCTCACGATGTTTTCCTTCACCGTTTTGAGAGCAGTGTTGATGAAATTATTTACACAAAGTAAAGTGCCTGCCTGGGTTCGAACCCACGACCTACAACTCGTAGGTCGGGGCCGTTACCACTGGGCCACCACGGCTCTCCTATAACTCTCTCATATATTACCGATTATGGACCTAATCAAACAAAATTTCAGGAATGCTCATCTAAGTAGATCCCGAATGAGATAACAATAATATACTTACACAAATACATAATAATATAAGTAGATATACAGGCTGGTAGGGACATTGACGCACTACCTGTTACCATAGATTCAGAACATGATTCTGAACCTCCCTGCGTTGAAATTTTTTGACGGTTATATAAAAAGAAAATCCGGTCTATACTTTTGACCGCGTAAGTACTGCACTTTTCTATGAATCAGCAGATGTTTTTTTTGATAATCGACGAGAAATGTCTACGCTAGGCGGTCTAGAATCATGTGCTGAATTCATGGTTACAGTTTGCGCGTCGATGCCCCGACCACCCATATAGTGTTATACCCATAAAATGAGATGTTCCCGATATTCCGTCGACAATATTGATCGGAAGCTAAGCAAACGGTTCATTGTGTATCACGACATTGGCACACATCGCATTATCTGCGATGACAATGTCGGTATTACATGGAATACATAAAGTGGATGCCCATTTTGTCTGCAAGGAAATGGGAAACTGTACAAAATTGTGAGCAGCTTTGAACGTGGCCATTCAACTGTGCAAAATTAAAATAGGGGTTTGGTTAGCCTTAGGATTTTAAAGGTTTTGATCTTTTTAAATCCCTTATCTTGTTCAGTTTGGATTAAAGTTTGGCTTAAACAGTAGGAAGTAAAGAATGCTGGCCATTTTGAAGGCTGGCTTTTAAAGTTTTGATCTTTAGAAACCGCTGATCCTCAGCCTAATTTGAACAAAATCTGGTATTTAACTTTCAGATTGTATTAAAAAATATTTAAATAGTTTTCAGATAACAGTCTTCTTATTCTTATTTGGCTTTAGAGCCTATATCAATCGTACAACAGACTCTGGCAAAGTACTCCGTTAAATGATGGACCACCTAAAAAATGTATTGTAGGCACATAACAATATTAAGAAAATTACTTCTTTTACGAGACGGTTTTTCTTAATACTTGGTTCTTTGGGACGATTACTTAAGTCTAATCTGTTCTGAAGCCTTATGAATTATGAATGGACCATGTGACCTTTTGACGGATTTCGTAGAAAGTCTTAAGAAAGTAGGATCTTATGAGATACCAAGAATCTTTGAAAAACTGTGTTAATTAGTTTGGTAAGTCATAAAGAAAAGTTATTATGTCAGAGTGTATTAAAATGGTCTTCATGATTGGCTTTACGTAAGTAAGAAATAAAGAAAGAAAGAAAGAAATCATTTATTTGCTGATAATGTAGGTATACATATAAGTTGGAATATTTATTAATTGTCCCGATACATTTTACATTACGGCACGCAAAATATTAGGTTTGAATTAAGTAGTAATATAGATACAGCTATTACGATTATTATTAGCCCTAGTTGAATTTAATAGGTAGTTACAGATCAGACTAAAAAACATATCACAACACAAACAATGTCACTATTATAATCTAAAACATTCGAAATTGCAAAGACAACGTACATTGAGGACTATGTGGGTAATTGCTTTCTTTTCTAATTTAATTTTAATTATGATCTGGCAGTTTGAGTAATTTATGCGGCCTACCCAAATGTCCTTTCGTTGGTATTGTTCGTCGAATCGTTGAGCTCCTTAAGTCTTGACTTCCTGAGTCGAGCTGCACGATTACTGACAAATGCGTGCACTGACTGGACAGGTCCACTCAATCTGTGTGGTTCTTTCCTCAAAAGACCATTTCAGATACCAATCTGCATGGTCTTCGTATGACCTGACCAAGATTATGTCTGAACTTTAAAAGAGACTGTGACCTCTGAGTTTGTTTCGGCCTTTCTTCTCAGAGTAGTCAGATAGGAAACGCTGACCTCATCTAGTTTAAAAACATGATTGACGTGTAAAAGTGTTTGTACAAACCTACTTACAGAAATAAAATCATTTATCATTTATCATTTAATATTTGAAAATATAGTTTTGTCATTTAAAAAGTCTTTAATTGTGTAATAACATTTCTCCAGCAATAGATTTGTTAATTGTTTTTTAAACATTTTTATGGGTAGGTCATTTAAATTTTCAGGTAATTTATTATATATAAGCGGTCCCATAGAAAGGATTCTATTTTTTTATAAGTTTGTTTTATGACCATCTGTGCACAATTGGTTTTTATACTAGGAACTCATTGGTACTGTGCGTTTTCTTATGTCGATCATTGAGGTAAATAGGTGTTTATTTAATTTAACGAATAGGGCAACTTCTAGTATATATAAACAAGGTAATGTCAGAATTTTTAGTGATATATCTACAGGTTGACAAATTTCAGTCATCTTAAGACCTGTCATTGATCTAAGACATCGTTTTTGGGCCCAAAATATTCTTTCCCTCTCACTGCAGTTGCCCCAAAATATGACACCGTATCTCACTAATGAAGCGACCAATCCATGATAGGCTACAACTAATGTATTTGTGTTTAGTTTATTTGAAAGATCATAGAGTACATATGAAGATTTACTAAGTTGTTGGCACACATTTTCAGCTTGAGATTTCCATGTCAATTTGTCGTCAATCTGCACTCCTAAGAATTTAGTTACTAAAGTTGTGTCTACGATTTGGCCATTATACTCAGTAATTAATTTTTTTGGCTGTAACCTCTGGTGAAAATGCATGGCTTTAGTCTTTTGTAAATTTATGACTAGATTATTTTTATTAAGCCAATCTATTATTGTTTTAAGTGTGCTGTTTATTTCATCTTCGTAGTTCGTCTCGTTCATGCATTCCACTATAGCAGTGCTGTCATCGGCAAATAATGTCATTAGCTGTCGAATTTGACGGGGTAGGTCATTAATATAAAGTAGGAACAGTAAAGTACCGAGTACACTACCCTGTGGAATTCCGAACTCTGTTACTCTGCAACTGGATAGGTATTTCAGTTCACGCTTAGTTTTAGTACAGATTCTCGATAGTTCTGTGTACTGTTTTCTATCGAGAGAGATATGACTTAATTAGATTTAGCACGTGTCCTCTTATGCCATAATCGCTAAGTTTATTTAAGAGAGTGTCATGTTTTACATAATCGAATGCCTTTGTCATGTCTGTGAATATTGCATATATAGGGTTTTTTTCATCCACATTATTCATGATTACTTCAAGAGATCGAATATTGCCATGTTGATATTTTTATTTTTTCGAAAGCCCTTTTGTTCTTCACATAAAATGTCATTTTTAGCTATAAAAGTGTAAATAGATTCATATAAGATTTTTTCAAAGATCTTAGAGAATACTGAAATAAGAGCTACAGGTCTATAGTTTGTCATGTCTTCCTTATCATTATTTTTGTGTAATGGTTTTATGATCACTGTCTTTAATTCATCAGGGATATACCTGAGCTTATACACACATTTATTATATCAATCAATCAATCAATCAATCAATCTTTATTTGTGAACACAGGTATTACAATACAGGTCATAAGTATACATTTTGGTCGTGCTCCATGCCCTACCAATGAAATTGGTGTACAAATATATTAGGTTTTTTAGTAATCAGTCTGAATCTATAGAATACAAAGTTAAATTCGAATATATAATGTCAATTAAATGTATTATTGATCAATTATATATTTTTTTTTTACATGTATGTCAATAGTAAATTATATTAAAGGTCTAGTAATGTCATATTTCATCATATTGTAAATAATGCCAATTAAATGTATTAGTAATAAATAATTAATCAATTATAATTTAGTTTTTACATGCATGTCAATGATAAATTACATTAGAGCTAGTTATGTCATATTTTATCATTTAAAAATTCTTCGATTGAGTAATACGTTTTATCTATTAGAAATAAATACAATTTACTTTTGAACTTGCAAACACTATCTTCACTCCTTATACATTTCGGTAATTTATTATAGACCTTCGGAGCCATTACAAAAATACTGTTTCTGTATAGTGCAGTACTAGATCCGACTGTTTGTAACCTATCACAACGGCGCTGACTAGTTACGCGAGCAAAATGAAAATTATTTTTGACGAACATCGACGTTTCAAAAATGTACAACGACGGCATAGTTAAAATTTTTGTATTTTTAAAAAACGGTTTGCAGCTGTCTGTTGTCTGCAAATTATATATGGCTCTTATGCACCTTTTTTGGCACTTAAATACCATATCTTTACCCGTGGCATTACCCCAAAATATAATTCCATATCTCAATGTTGAGGCTACTAGACCATGATAGGCCGTTAAGACTGTTGCTCGATTGGCCGTTTTACTTAACATGTGCAAAGCATAGGAATGCTGGTTTAGCTTACTGCATACTTTGTCAATATGTGAATTCCATTTTAAAGTGTTTTCGATGTTTAGTCCAAGAAATTTAGTCACATTTGTTTTATTAATAATTGTGTCCTTGTATTTAATATTTAAGTCTAGATTGTAATTTTCTCTTTGTTGAAATTTCATTAACACTGTCTTATCAAGATTTATAACCAAATTATTATTTTGCAGCCAATTCACAACTGATAGTAAGGTAGAATTTATCTCAGCCTCTAATGTGCTTATCTCGTCACTATTAAAAAGCAAAGTGCTGTCATCTGCAAACATCGTCATAGGATACGGTGATGCTGTCGGAAAGTCATTAATATAAACAATAAATAGGGGCGGCCCGAGTACACTACCTTGTGGTACTCCATAATTTACCGTTCTCTGCCTAGATTTATATACTATTTCATTTTTTTTTGATATTCTACTAATTTCGCTTAATGTTTTGTGGCTTAATATGGCTGTTTTATATGGCTTAATAGTTTTGCGATAATATCAGAGACAAATTTGACTACAAAGGTTGAAATGCCATCGAATCCGAAACGTTTTTTATTTTATTAAGTTTTGGATCACACGTGTAATATCTTGGGGGCCTACCGGCTGCATAAGTAGGACCGTATTTCGTTGGGACGCATCTAGCCATTTCGTAAGCTTTATCAGAATGTTTTTATTCACATGGCTTATCTATTTCCCTTAGTCCAAAAGGCATTTTGTTGACAGAATTATTCAATTTCACATAGTGCATCTGCCTTGTGACTTATAATAATAATAAATGATTTTATTTCGGTAAGTAAGTTTGTACAAACACATGCCAATATATTTTTTTTAAACTAGATGAGGTCGGCGTTTCCTATTTGACTCTTCTGAGAAGAAAGGCCGAAACAAACTCAGGGGTCACAGTCTCTTTTGAAGTCCAGACATAATCTTGGCCAGACCATGTAAAGACGATGCAGACTGGTGTCTGAAATGGTCTTTTGAGGAAAAACACACAGATTGAGTGGACCTGTCCAGTCAGTGCACGCATTTGGCAGTAATCGTGCAGCTCAACTCAGAACTTAAGGAGCTCAACGATTCGACGACCAATACCAAAGAAAGGACATTTGATGACATGGACATGATTAGAATAACTGAGAAGAAGAAAAAAAGAAACATTGACCCACATAATCTTCACATTCACAGTATTAAAATAATGTAATATTTTACTAAGTAAATATTCATGTCAATGTACTTATACATAAAATTCATCAATGTCAATGTGCAGTTATATAAAAATGCGGGAATAATACCAGCCTATTATTGGCACAATGCTGGGCAAAGGCATCTTCTCATACAGAGAAGACATGAGCATTGATCACCACGCTTGCTCAAGGCAGATTAGCGATTTCAAACTTATACCTAATAATTACAAGCCCAGGATTCCTCAAGATATTTTCTTTGACCAATGTCAATGATGTCTAGGATAAATTTAGCAAGTATCTACATATGAATTAACTAATTATATCTTGTGACATCGAAATTCGAATACGCTTTGCAAAGCAGCGTATTTATTTATTTATTATGTATTCGAAACGATACCTTCACGACGCTTGTGACTAAGTAAAAACAGCTGAACGGGTCGATCGATTACGTTAAGCTACGTTTGCCGCGGCTGGTCTGCAGATGGGTGACCATCTTTACAAACAAAGACCCCTCCCTGCATTGGAAAACACGTTAAGTCGCTGGTCCCAGCTGTCATTCGTGGATCTTTGACAGTCGTTACGGGTTGTCAGAAGCCCGAAAGTCTGGCAACCAGTCTTATCAAGAGGTATCGTGTTACCCAGTACCTGTATTGAGGAGGTCAGATAGGCAGTCAATCCCCCAGTAACTATATTGAGGAGGTCAGATAGGCAGTCAATCCATGTAAAGTACCGGCATTCAGCTGCATCCGGTTAGACTGAAAGCCGACCTTAAAATAGTAGGTGACTTAAAAGGCAGATGATGACCTAAAAGGGGGCCTCTCTACTTTGGCTGCATCAAGAACAAAGTCAGTCTGTGGGTACTTACATATGTGAGCACGCATCGAGCTGCGTCAAACTAAGCTTATGAAATAGATTGAAATGGTCAGATTTATTCGTAATCTAACTCAATTTTCTTATCTAGGGCGTGTGAGGTACATGAGTGGCAAGTCCTTAGATTAATGATGAGCGAAGAATTTTTGGTAATGTAGTACGGCACCTTAATTCTGTAACACACTATCAATCACAATCTGAATCATTTTGAAGCCTATCGCTATTCCATTGATTCATTATGTTCGAAAAGTTTATCTGCTCATCAACGTAACTAACGCAATGAATGTTGTTGAACTGTCAAAATGAAAGCGATTCATACTGTTAGTGTGTTACGCAATTACCCCGCTGGTCTAGACACCTGGACATTATAATTTTATTTTATTACAATTATGATGCTATTTATATTTCTTCGAAAAACGCATGGCAAAGGTGACAATTTGATAAGTATTTCTACAGCTACATATGCTGATATTTTCTTTTCTTAAAAAAACTAAAGTATAGTGTGTTACGCAATTACCCCGTAGTGTTAGGACATGGGATAGATACTTTTCATTCCTGTAATACGTTCCCGTGGGATATGTCCGAACTCCACGCGTTCGCAAAAACTACTACAATTACAATAGTTAGGTAGCAATTTTTTTTTTTTTTTTTCGCCGGTGGACTTAGGAGTTTGTCAGCTGCTTAACTAGAAATGCCTGTGGTTGCCCTAATAAATTAAAACCCCCAGCCAGGGCTTAAAAGACTTACAAACTAGGCGACAACACGCTAAGGGCACCCCCTGCGGGTGTACGAGCCTTGGCTTAGGGCGTCGCTGGGAGAGGGCAGCAAGGGACAGGCTGGATCGAAATTAGTAGCTATCTATAATATTTGGTTACACTTCATACCTACTATTACTGATATCCCTTAAACACCTGCTTGCTTCGACAATAGATTGTTAATTAACCGTGTAATTAATATTCAAATGTAGAGTTAATACGTGGCGGTTTCTCGTAGCATTTTGTTCCGTACACGTGCTAGAGCTGGTACTGTCAGCAAAAATATATAATTAGTGAATTAATATTTTTGCTGGCAGTATCTACTAACACACATTAAACGAGGGACTCAATACACAATTATTTCCTCGAAAAAACAAATTACAAAAAAGCGGCCAAGTGCAAGTCGGACTCACACGAAGGGTTCCGTACCATAGTACAATATTTAACACTACATTATTTTTTATACTTTTGAAAAAACCGGTAAAGTGCGAGTCGGGCTCGCACTCGAATGGTTCCGTACCACCGTACAATATTTAACACGACATATTTAAAAAAGAAACGCGTTTCTTGTATGTGGTCCCCTTAAACTTTTTTTTTTAAATCTATCACAGTAATATATACTCTGTGAAAATTTCAAGTGTCTACCTATTACGGTTCAAAGATACTCGTACAGCTCTGTGACAGACGGATGGATGGCGACAGCGGACCCTTAGTAATGGGTCCCGTTGGCACCCTTTAGATACGGAACCCTAAAAATGAGACAAGATAAGCTAGGTTTGCCCTTTGATAAGACAAGGATGCATTTATTCGTTTCCTTGCATAACAAGTTCCGATTAGTGAGTCCTCTTAAAAAAATTCCTCGGTATCTGGTTAACCTGTGTAAATGTATTGTTCATGTCGCTATTTGAATATTCGGCTGAATTTCTATTATAAAATGTTGAAGCTGTTATCAGAGAATCGGACAACTCTGACGTCAAAGAAAATGCTGACGATTTAACCTGCTACTAACGCGAACAGCCGCACTTTCTATGCTAAACTAGTTTTTATTGCACCTTCACTGGCGTTAGTTTTACTTGGACTAGAAATTTTAGTAGTTGGTAGTAAATAAAAGAATGTTATAGAGACAATGGTGCCGATTCTCTTGTCACAAAATTCTGTAAACTAGACTAAAAATCACTAAAATTTTGATTATTCCTGTCAAACGACGATTTCCCATTCTGAAATAGACTAACGTGACACAACTTAAATATATTTTTTGTTTGACAGCACTAAGATGTCACAGAGTTAGTAATTTAGTGAAAATGGCAATTTGCTATTCTGAATTTGACGTATTTCACCTAAAATTTTGGTTGTCTAACTAAATCTGGCTATTTTTAATTGCGACTAAAATGGTGTGGAATAAAATTAGTTGTCATGAACTAAAATTCACCACAACACCTCAGGACTTCAGGTGCAGAAACAGTACTGTATCTTTTTTTTATTTAATTTTGCTTATATCCTGAAAATGCTGTGTCCTATCGCAAAAATAATGAAAATTTCGACCCCCTTTATGAAACACTTAAACCCCTAAATCTCTACATATAGGTAATCATTCTTTATATTTTCCATACAAAAACTGAAAAATTCCATATAAAACACGTCGAGGCTGCGACCCCCTACGCGCCTCCGGAGTCGCGATTATCAAATAAAATTTTAGTTGCGTCAAAATTATTTTTAAATCTAGAGACTTTTTTTTTGCAGGATAGCTTTAAGTTTCTCATAGCCAAAAGTAAGGAATTTTAGTGATATTTTAGTTAGTTTAGGTCGGTGTACTAGAGAATCGGCACCAAAATCCATTTTAACACTAAATATGAATATATGTCACATTGTATGTTTATATTTAAACTGTAAAAATTGTTTTTGATTTTATGTATTCTGTTTTCGCTTCTACTCTTACACACGTTGTTTACATCTCTCTTAATATACTCTCCTATTGCAGGTAAGCTGGAAAAGACTTCTTTAGAAATAAGCTTCACCTTTGTTCGTATTTTTCTATTCCTTTCTTCCTGTCTGTTTATATATGTGTACATAAATGATTAAATAAAACAAGTATATTATGTACAAGTGTATTAAAAGGAAAAACAAAGCGAAGGGCTTATTGGGTATCAACAAAATCGTCCGCATCGCTGTCGGTGGGAAAAGTGCCCAAAAGGCTGGCAGCGTTGCCATTTTGGATGGCAATGCTGATTCTTTGGGCTAAAAATAGGCCAGCCGACTTGTCACGTGAAGAGTCGGCCAACCGCTTGGCAATGTCCCGAATTACTCGATGAGCACTCGGACCCTACGGCCCCAGCGTTTCAAACCCAAACGGCTCAAACATATGACTTCCAATAAGGATGTTTGATATTTACGCCATTTGAGGTTTTCTGCACCTGCAGCAGCCACCCCAACACAGCCCGCCGTAGTAGGAAGATCGGACCTTCCCGCCGGGTATCGACACATCCCACACCCACACCAAAGGCCTACCCAACTTCCAAGGCATTAAGGTCATTCCGTCTGGCCTCTTCCCATCGTCGCGTGCCAAGCTATTGGGTTCTAAAACAACTTACACCCCAGCGATGACAAGAGTCCGGATGATGTTATAAAGTAAATAATAGGACTTTTTGTCTCTTCTCAAGTGTAACTAATACCTATTGAACTAAGTTATTTGCTTTTCTTTTAAATGTACTTCAACGTACTACGGGATCTGTTACCAACGCATTGTTAATGCAAGTTGTATAGGTAAATGTATTTTCTTTCTTAATTCTTTCATAGGTATTTGCTTTTTTCTTCT
The DNA here is from genome assembly GCA_917490735.1 of Dryobotodes eremita. NCBI lineage: Eukaryota > Metazoa > Arthropoda > Insecta > Lepidoptera > Noctuidae > Dryobotodes > Dryobotodes eremita. Next base: position 10,403,508 of record OU823261.1, read on the forward strand.
TTCAAGTCGTCTCGAGTAATAATAAAATAGTTCATGTTTTATTAAGCAAATAAACTGAAAGCTTTGTACTGTCTCTTGTGACTTTGTTGAGGTTGTTTTAATACCTACAGCCTTTTGCAGAATAATATTACGTATAACACAGTAATAACAATATAAATAAAGCAGCAGACAGACTCTCTGTTATATTGGATGAAATACGATAAAAATATACGATTAATGTCAACTGCAATGCATCGCGCGTCGCCACAATATTTTCTATGAAACATTCATAATATCATTTATTTATGTCTGTCAACGGTAAGCCTTATGTACAGCGAATAAATAATAATTTATGCTCCTTCAACTACTTAATATTTGAGTAATTATTGTTAGCGAAATAGAAATAACAATTTACCTAATGAGTCATGTATCAATATTGTTATGAAAAGTAGTAATAATATGAAGATTTTTTTTTTCTTTTTGTAACTTTGAACTCGATGTTCAAATATAAGATATTCTATGTGTAGATATTCTTTAGGACAGGGTTTCAAACAAATCAATAAAAAGTGATGAGCGACTTTTTACCAGCTTTGTAAATTTTAAACCACCATTATTTTGTAAACCACCTCTAACAACAATAAATATATTTTATTCTATTTTATTTAACGAGACGAAATAGTCCATAAATGAATTCAAGGGCAGCATTATGTAACCATTTATTAACATTATAAGCAGGTCAAAAGATGCTTGGAGATTGCAGTTTAATGCCTTATTACCTAATACATTACAATCTATGCCATTTTTCCTACTAAAAACAGTAGGTACATACTGCGAGTCATTCACTTATTCTTCTTTTTCGGTCACATCCAAGCGCTAGCCATTCCTTTTCAGGAGCCAATCTTATATTCATTGCCGGTTCACCTTAAATGAACACTGCAATCACATACACCCGCCTGATTTCTGAATTGAGAATTTGAAGTTGAGAACTTATCAAACATTTACATTATAATAATAAAAATTGTCTAAGAGGCCTCTGCGAGTTGGCTTCGGCCCTCGTACGCCTTTCAAAGGACCGGGATCCCAGGGTCCCAAGATATGTAAAAGACCAGCCTATTACTGTTTCTCTGCAAGGCAAAACCTCTTCTCATACAGATCAGGCATTGATCACCGTGTTAGCTCAAGACGGGTAAGTGATTTCAGACTTACATTAAGGATAATTCCAGCCGGTCTTGTTTGTAAAAATCTTACCGTGAAAACATAACTAGGGACTACCTTAGGGATTGACACTATCGATAGGTTACTTTACCTAAGAAGAAGAAGAAGAGGAGAACATTTCATGGTGATATTTTTACAGAATACATCGGATGGTTTCCGCACGTTGTTCACCATGTCAATAAAATCAAAGAGAAACTCAGAAAGTACATATAAATTGAAAAAGTCATTGGTAATTGCCCGGATTTGAACCCACAACCTTATTGCTTGAAAAGCAAGGCCTTAACCACTTGGCCATAACGACATCATTTTAACATTACTTAAAATTTCTTTATTTTTTTTACTTCGTATTCTCAATTCAGAAACCTTGTGTTAATTGTCTTTATCGGTGAACATCCTTTACTAAATGCAACAAAAAAAGACTCTCTAAAAATACTTTATTAATATCTAATCACGAATCGCCTCTGTTATTATCAGGTTGTCGTGACGACCCTCATCCCTCGCAACTCTGACATTCCCGCCCTTGATGTAGCCTATGGCAACTGACGTACCTTTGTATAGCGAGTATAATATATAGTTAAAGTTGCCATTATTAAACAAAGGCTTGATCTGAAGGCTTCGAGTGCTCGTGTTACGGTATATTGTAAGGCATTATTGGGTTTCTGAAGGATAATGGAAATATTGATTGTAACCTTTATGGTTAACAAAGAGACGTGATATGTATTCGTACAATGTTGCAATGTGCTGTAGGGAGAGGGTCTGAAGGGGAGAGTTCTTGCGTCATCTTACGGACACCTACTTTAAGATCTAGAAAAAGGAAACTTACTTACAGTTCTTATCTATATGTATTATTATTATTAAAAGCCTGTGATGTCCCACTGCAGGGCAATGGCTTCGCTACTTTTTTTCCACGTCTCTGTTTAAAGCTGCTAAGGACCAGTTCTTTTTGAAGGTGTCCAGCTCATCCTGTCATCTCCGTCTGGGCTTCCCGCGATGTCAATTTTCTAATATTTTTTTTTTATGTGAAGGGAGGCAAAAATCTTTTTTTTTTTTTTTTTGTAAATTTAGCTGGAGATAGGCTAGTCCATCGACAATGAGACTTTTTATAGATGTAACTGTTTCCTACGCTTAAGTTTTGACCAAAAGCGGATTGGAGCAGTCTTGTCCCGCGCTCATTTCTCAAGCCTAGTCAGTATGGACCGACTATTTTGATATTCTGGAGTTCTTGCCTAGCACCAACTTTGGCGTTGAAGTCTCCCTGTACGATAGTCCACGTGCCTCGGTTATCGTCTCACGCCTTATTAAGGAGGTCGTAAAATTTTTCAACTTCGTCATCAGGATGGGCTGATTTTGGTGCATAGACATAAACAATTACTAAGGTGTTCTTGTTGGTTATACGGAATCTAAGAACAGCTACCCTATATCTGAGTAAGCTTTGAACTCCAGAAAGTGATCCTATATGTATATATGTATATACATATTATAAATTAAAGTCACTTTTTGTGTCTGTCAGTGTGACGGCATTGTACTTCAAAATTACGCAACGGATTTTGATGTTTTTTTCACTAACATTTAAAGCATTTATTCCGGAAGGTTTTTATGCATAATACGTTAATATTTAACAAACATTTTAGTAAAGAAGTCTCAATGGTTTATCTGATCGTAAAAACCGTGCGAAGCAGGGCGGGTCGTTAGTAGGAACCTAATAGATATACAGGCGCATGAGTCATTTCAGCTTTGGCTCCAGAACAGCAATGCGCTAGAATGCTTTTGGTATTACATCTGTAATACCAACAGTCAAAGTCATAGTCATTGCCATAGTCTGTCATAGTCTGGTGTCCATAATAGACGGTATAAACTATTTAACATGAGGTGGAGCCGCCTGCATGTATCTATAACACCTTATTAAAAAAACAACAAAGGATATATAACTTTGTTTAAATAAGCTTGCACCATACAGGAAGCGAAGCATTAGCGGGATAGACGTAGTTTTTGGCAATGTTTAAGCGGTACAATAAAAATCCCAGCATGATTCCGGTAACGTTTCCAACAAAACCAGTTCGCACTGGCGTTCCAGACAGAAATATGGCTTGAAGCCAATAGTGTAGGGAACAAGACAGAATGCATTATGACTAACTACTTTTAGTTATTTTTTTCGGTTTGTGGACTTTTGACGAGCTGAAGTTCACCACTGATGGCGCGGTCGACGTAGGAACTGAATGGTCCCAGCAATAATCCATTCTTATATTAAAAAGGCGAAAATTACTCTCTCTGTCTGTTACCTTTTCACGCCTAAGCCAATGAACCGATCTTTATGAAGGACATAGGCTACTTTTCATCCTGGATTAGTTTATAAAATTAAGAAATACAAAATACACGCAGATTTAAGTAGTCGAAATTAACAGCTAGTTCTCTATTGAGTATTATGAATAAAAAAAACTAAATTAAGTATCTGCTGTCGATTTGAAAAGAAGTAAGTTTTCCTAAGAACCGATTTAAAGTGTTTTTATACATAAGTAACACTTCTTTAAAACACTAAATCCTTTAAATTTCTCAGTAATTGTAGTTTCAGCGAGAGCTACATTTCTCAAACGACGTATTACTAAAGTTTAGAACTAATGCAGGCATCGGCGCTCATGCTAGCAATTTGTATTCCGTTCGCAGTTAGCATATTACATTATTACACGTTAGTGGTGCTTGTGATTCCAATATTGCAATGCGATTTGTAGAGAAAATCCCATTAGATACAACATTATTGGGTGTATTTCTGAGAGCAGTCGATTTCAAGAACGTAGTGTAATCTTTAAGCATTAGTAGTTATTCTTTTGTTTATTATTATTTTCCTCAAAGCTCTTGAAACATGATATTATGATTTCTGCCATAAAATAACCGTTATAACACAATGTATCCAAATGTTTTTACGAACTCAGATATGACATACTTTTTTGGTGCAAAGTCATTGTGAGGTAGAAAAAGTTTAGCATATGCATAATCATCCTACGTTATAGACTGATTATAATCAACCTATAAAGTTCCCACTGCTGGAACCCAGGCCTTCTCTCTGTGAGAGAGAGTGGGCCGTAAACCATCACGCGGGCCCAGTTCGGGTTGGTGGTTGTCTTCCAATTTTTTGTTCTAGGACATGCCGGTTTTCCTTCACCGGAAAAGTTTAATTTTGAACTGTAGTTTACGACAGCTATAATAATAGGTATTGTGTTCGATGCTAGGATAAATATAGATACTCTTTCAAAGCAATTTTATAAGAGTATCTCTCTATCTCTGTAGTAGGTTGGTATTGTAAAATCCTAATCAAAATAAGACCACCTACTATAAAAATTGGAGTACGGACATCTAAAAATCTTCCCCGATGGCAGGCTGGCAACTAATGCAGGCTAATATGTGAAATGTACGCGGACATTCAAAACCTGGTTTACAATCTTTATATATACTATATAAAAATTACGTGTCACGTTGTTTGTCCGCGATGGACTCCTAAACTACTGAACCGAGTTTAAATTTGATTTGCACACCGTGTGCAATTTGATCCAACTTGAAAGATAGGATAGCTTACATCTCAATTTATAGTCGCAATATTATTTTATTGCAAATTATTTGTCTATTATTTGACAGTCACAATTATCTGTTAGCTCCAAACGATTCTAACAGATGGCGATATCTGTTGACTGGATTGAGTAAGTATTCAATAGATGGCGCTATGTTAAAAATACAAACGTTTCATATAAGCTATAATTCAAAAAAGGTAAAAGATATCATTATTTGTTTGTATTGAATAGGCTCCGAAACTACTGTACCGATTTCAAAAATAATTTCACTGTTGGGAAGCTACACTATCTCCGGGTGACCTACTCTATATTATATTATGCTTTGCTACCCGGGCGAAGCCGGGGCGGGTCGCTAGTAGTATAATAACGTTCGATAGTGAAATAAAAACAAATTCAAAATTATTACAATACCTATTATACAATCCTTATCAAAATAAGAGCCAATTGTACAAATTGGAGTAGGGACGTCAAAACTAGTACTTGATGGCAATGGCGTACGCGGTCATTCAAAACCTCGGCTCATATCCGGTTCGGTACTAGAGTTTCTCTTTGTGAAATGTTGCAACATTATTCAAAATTATGAATGCGTATACTCGTACTATCCTCTTGACTTATGATGCTAGTAGGATGCAGAGCAGGATTTCTGTAGACTGTAAACTTGTATTTTAAACATTTTTCATTCGTACTTGAGCATACACAATCTTACTACAACATTTCTGAATAAGTAGAAAATGTTTTGTACAAACAAAGGCATCATGACAAAATATTATAAAAGTTTATATCCATGTAGTCGAATCAAAATAAGTGTAGGTATACGCGAGCCTGTCATCACCTCCTGTTCTTCAGCATCATCATTATCATCTTCCTGCCCCTATTTGTATTTGGCGCAGTGCATGACCTTTTGCTAAACATAATCGTCATCAAATCATCATCGTTTGATTGAGACATAGAACAATGAGTTTAATTCAATCGACATTCTTTTTCTTAGTAAAAATGCATTTAAGAAGCAAATCCAAGTAACCCTAAAGGATTAGCAAAGTATTATTAATGACGTAATGTTTACTAATATATGCACACAAATTTGCTTTTTTCTTTTATAAAATCCAGATATGAGTTCTAGGATAAACCCAAACTCAAACTCAAAGCATTTATTTCAATTAAACCATTTACAGGCACTTTTGAATTGTCAAAGAGTCGGTCAGTTAGTCAGAAAGTTGAAGCTAGTTGCCCATTCCAAAACGTAGATCTCTATGGAGAAGAACGCGCAAGAAACTCCAAGGACACTCTTTTTAAATCAAGATATTACAAAATCCTGGGTACATTATTCGTATTGCTTCTATAGGCGAGAACAATGAAAAAAAATATATAAAGAAACAATTCAAAATATAAGATTAATAATAAAAATAAGCCGTGGCAGTTAAGAGATGACCAGTCTCAACTGACGGCGCCCGTTCACGAACATGACGCGTGGATCAGCACAATCCAGCTCAACCATTTTGTAGGGAACCGAATGATCCAACACACGCGCCACCAACAGTGAGACATTTAAGTGAGCATGACATAGTCTCTACTGCCATGCTGTCAAGTCAACATAATTATATAATAAACGAATCCATGGTACTCACATTTACAAAATTGCAAAATGCTTCTAAATTATACAAAACTATAGTTTGCTATGTATAAGAGCAATTAATAAAATTTTACTACATAAAAGAAAATAATCATTAAAATATCTATTGAGTTATTCAATAATAAAACATATTTTATAAAAAATAAACAAACATTAAGTTTGCAATGTCAGAAAAATAAAAGGGGGAATAAGAAAGGAGTATCTCTTCCAAACATTCAAATTTTAACTAGTGCGCCCGAGTGGCTGTGGAGCAGGACCAGCATTAAGCCAAGCATTTTTATCTACTATATAGTCATTGAACTTATAATATGCTTGTCTACATAGTGTGCGTTTAATGCATGTTTTAAATTTCTTCTCATTTAGTTGAAGAATATCGAGTGGTATTTTATTATAACATTTTACACAGTACCCCATAAAAGAAGTACCTACTTTAGATAACCTGAAACGTGGTTGATCTAATTTGTTCCTATTTCTAGTGTTGAAATTATGCCTGTCACTTATCTTACTAAAAAGATGTAGATTTTTTCGAACATACATAATGTTTTCATATATATATTGACAAGGTACCGTCATGATGTTAATTTTTTTAAACAGTTCCCTTAGAGATTCGCGTTTGCGGAGGTTGTAGATGGCTCTGACAGCCCTCTTTTGCAGAATAAAGATAGAATCAATATCCGCAGCTCGTCCCCACAGCAGAATACCGTAAGACATGATGCTATGAAAGTAACTAAAATATACTAGTCTCGCGGTATCCACGTCTGTTAATTGACGGATTTTCCAAACAGCGTAAGCGGCTGAACTTAGCCGCCGTGCAAGTGATGTTAAGTGAGGACCCCACTGTAGCTTTGAATCTAGCGTAATCCCCAGGAAAACCGTTTTTTCGACGAATTCTAGTATCTTCTTATTCAATACAACGTGACATTTACTACTTCTAACATTCGGTAACGAGAATCTTATGCATTTAGTCTTCTTCTCATTTAATATCAAATTATTTACAGTAAACCAATTATGAAGCATGGCGTTATTTACGTCGTCAAGCTCATGTGCATGTCTGTTTATTTCAAAAATCAGTGATGTATCATCAGCAAATAACACCATTTGAGGTCGGATTTTCAGTAAATGAGGTAAATCATTTATATATACTAAAAAGAGGAACGGACCCAATATTGACCTGATAATGTCGGTTGTATAGATATTGTATCTGTGTCACTGGCTAGTTTTTAAATACTTTGAATGGTAATCTGTGGAGAACGTAGTGGGTAGCACAATTGTTTTAAAATGTAATATTTAAGATATTATGACTGTTTCTTATTGTGCTACTGTTTGTTGTTCCTTAAATAAATTAATAATAAATACATCCAATTATGAATTGACGGGATTTGCACTATCAGCACCGTAACTTTGCCTTTATCGTCATCTCCCTTTCTTTTCACACCATGCTGCCCTGCCCTGTGCTAATCACCCTTTTTATCTTGCCTTACTGCCTTTGATGTTAAACGAAGTAACTTATACGAAACTAGCTGCAACCCGCGGCTTCGCCCGTGTGGATGTCGGAAATTATTCCATGAGAACGTGTTACCGTAACAAAAAATTGTCGACGTTACTCCTTATAATATCAGCTATATGTCAATGAAAGTCGCATTCAAAATCGGTCCAGCCGTTTCAGAGATTACCCGGAACAAACAGATAGACAGACAGACATAAAAATTTAAAAAGTTGGTATTTTGTTATAAGTCCCGTATATACTTTCATATGCATTTAGTAAAAAGATGTTATTTTGACATTACAAACAGACACTTCAATTTTATTTATTTGTATGTATGTATGTATAGATAATTATATACTTTCACATGCATTTAGTAAAAAGCTGTTATTTTGGTATTACAAAGCAAAGAAAACTCAATGCAAGTTTATTTAAAGATAACTTGCATTGACTTTGCCCATGCTTCAAAACTTGGTCATGAAACACTTCGAACAGCCCATTTGGATCTTCCGTTAACCTGTTAGTTTATCGTAAGTACCAGTTTTCGTCATCACTCGCAAGGTTACAGAAGAGGTTTTGATTTATTCACTATACGCTTTCAAACTCTTTGGCTAGTCGCCAATCCTGTATAAAGGTGACCTACTAACCTATTTTCTTTACATGAGAATTAAACCTAGAGATGCAAAGTCGGGTGAGGGCAAGGTCTTAATGTAAACCAGTACTGCAGTATATGCAGTGGCTTTACATCGTTAATTCATTTTCGTCGTGATTGATATAACCTTACTGATTCTCTAAAGTAATATGCCTTTATTACTTAAGGTGCTACCCCGAGCAAAACCTTGCAATAGTGCGTTATTCAGAGACTATTAACTCATTAATTATCAGTAATAAACTACATCTAAAAGCACATTATTAATGTTCGATAAACTATCATCACATTGCACGTTCTTATTTGCTTTTTTGTATTATAAACACATTTAAAATCTCCTTGTAAAAAAGTGACTAAAATACTTGATTGCATGCATCTTTTGCTAAAGGTGACGCTCTAATTAATTGAGGATTACACTAATGGATAGGTCATATAAAAATATCTATAATTCACGTTTTATTTTATTTTAAAAGATCACTTGTCTTTTTTTATTAAAATATTTCCATATTTTTTGTGAATTTTATGATAAATGGGCGTGCGCAGGGAGCGGGACGGACCACGATTCAGCGACGGGACAAAGAAGGACCGAACGCCCTAGGTCGTTTGATCGGGGAAGCGCCTTAACTTCGAAGTCCGTCAGTGCAGTGCCGTAGTGAGAATTATTTTTTGTGATTTTGTGTATCATTGTACATTTGGTGAGTTGCGAATCTGGTTAGTTGCGAATCTGGTTAGTTGCGAATCTGGTGAGTTGCGAATCTGGTTAGTTGAGTGGTCTTCTGGATCTGGTGACTTACAAATAAGCGAATTCGAGATAACAATAACATAAAAAGCTAATGACCAACTTGTAAGCTTCGGAGACGAGGCCAGTTTTCGATCAGTTCAGTTAGTCACGAAGTCTTCTCACTGAACTCAACACTGTCTTCAAATGTATTGTAATGTATACACGATGCAAGTGAATAGTCAGTGACTGTACAGACTGTCAACTCAACTGACTCGCAAACTGACCTCGTGGCTCACTTAAGTGAGGTTCAACGAGAACTTAATAGAATAGCACTAGAATATAAAAACCTTACTGGTTATCTATATGTTTGAGCCGTTAGGGGTTGAACCACTAGGGCCGTGGGGTCCGAGTGCTCATCGAGTATTTCAGGGCATTGCCAAGCGGTTTGTTGACCCTTCACGTGACCAGAGGGCTGTCCTATTTTTAGGCCAAAGAAGCAGCGTTGCCATCCAACGTGCCACCATCAACCTTGCAATACTGCTAGCTTTTTGGCACTTTTCCGATTGACAGCGATGCGGACAAATTTTTTGATGCCCAATGAGCTCTTTCCTTTTAAGGGTTATGTACGTAATAATGAAAAAACGTAACCCTTATAGGATCTCTCGTGTGTCTGTCTGTCCGTCTCTCACAGTCAATTCGCTCCGAATCTACTAGACCGATGAAGATTTTTCTTTTTAATTTAAGTAGAGTTCTACGTAATATATATATTTAAGTGTTAGCTTGTATATATTATATGTAAGATTTGCCAAATTAAATAAAGGGAGCATTAACTCTAGACATTTATTTTCGTTGGATCCCAATTTTGAATCCCAGTTTAATATGTTTGGCGTTGGATCCCACAAAACATTATTATAGAATCATTAATATTTTTAAGGAAAATAAACGTAAAAAAATCCTCTTTTTCCATTCCATTTCATATCCCGAAATTCCCTCACAGTTATTCCGAAACTACGGTAAATAACTAACAGATAGTCATAACAGTTTCTAATATCTCAAACAATAGTTCGAAACTAATGAAATCAAATTGTTTCCATCCGTTCCGGATATTGTTTCGAACTTCCGACGTCCGTACGCTTTGACCCTTTAGTTTATTTTTGAATCCAAACGGTCAAATAACGGAGTTTATTTAGTATTTCTAAAGTAATCATTGGTTTATTTTGACTTTATAAGAAAGATTTGACCTTTGATTTACTTCACACAAGTAGGAAGATAGAATAGAAAAAATAATTGAATAGTTCTTTATTCGAACAAACCGAAAAAATCGAACTTTCTAAATTCTCAAAGATAAGTTTAAGTTCATTTATATAGGTATGTGAATGTTAAATGTACTTTCTCACAATCCAGATGTTGTTCCACAAGATCATTATCAGCCTCTTGATTATCGTTTTCTGAATTCTGCTTAACTTGGATAAACTAGAATGTTACACTATTAAAGTCACTATAACCACAATATTAATGTCACTGGGCTTGGAATGCTATATAGCTACAAGGATGCTACTGCCTCCATCTTCTTCAAAGTTTCACTTCTTGGCTAGAAATAGACAAAATTATTTAATGGCAAAAGAATCTTAAATAAAATATAATATAGAGATGTTAATAGCGTTATAGGTATTGAATTCGCACCAAGCTTCCTTATCGTCATCATCATCATCATTATTTCAGCCGAAAGACGTCCACTGCAGGACATAGGCCTCCCCTATCATCGTTACTTCGACCCGTTCACCCGGTCCTTACTTCCTATAAATCAGTTCAATCAATTCGTTTAATTCAGACTATTTTTAAATGTCCATATTTTGTTAGTATACATTATACATTATCTTAAAACTATGTTAGTCATGAGGAGATCAATTATTATTAATGTATTTAGGTAAAAGAATCGAAATAAATGATTGAACATAAATTAAAATAAATAATTGAAAATAAATTTGAAATAAGTAATTGAAAATAAACTAGAATTGAATAAATTATTAAATTAAAATACAAATAATCAGGTAACATGCAGCCTAATGAGCAGTCACACAGGTCGGCGAGACTGGTCTGTCTGCAATCATCCTTAGGATTCCGTTGCCAATCCCTCAAATTCGGCGAATGTGAATGGCAATTCGGCGAATAGTGTGGCTGACATTTTACGCATTATAGCGTAAAACTCATCTACCATAGCATCGGCAAACATATCCGAGGCACTGCAAAATCGAGGTAGTCGCAACAGAATCCTAAAGGCATTGTTATACTGTACTCCTATACGGTCTAATGTTGTCACTGCCTACCAGCTTTGTCCATATACACCTCTGATAAAGACCCACGTACAGACAGAGACAGAACATCAATACAGACGTAGGTGTAATTGCTGCCTTGATTACACTAATTGCCACTCCGAATTACTCGTACCACCGCCGTGCTTCGTGCGATCACTGTTCTGAACTAAACTTTAACCATTCGGCCAATAAATGAGTAATGTTAGAATAATTTAAGTTTCAAGTAAAATAATGACCATTATCCTAATCATGAAAGTTCTATCGTAATTAGTATACGTTCCATTTGTAATCGAGTAATCGATTTTAGTCGATACCTTTGACTCGTCTTTCAAAATCGATTCGATCCGATTGTTTGGCCAAGTCTAGATCCAAGATAAGGCCCTGGCCAGGATCCAACCATGCATACTAATGCTAGCGTGCAATCAGGCTTAACTACAATTATCAAATTACCACAACGTAATGACCATGTCAGATATGTCAAAGATAACATCGGATTTAAAGCCATGTAGGTATTAATGAGCGGAAAATTCACGTTCGCTCTTCAAAAACCAGTGAGATGAAGCAATGAGTGTGCACCGTGCAATAAAACACATGTGTTGTCATTAAAAAAACAAAAAAAAAAAACAATTGTAATTAAGAAGAATCTTCTAACTAATTAACATGTTATGTTAACAAGTTCTAGTATGTTATTGAATGAAACAAAACGCTTTTTCTTGTCTTGTTAGTGCCATTCTTAAGAATATAGGTCGATAGGTTCCGTTGTCAGTGCAGAATGGCAAACATTCGTTAGCTATTCCTTTGTCCCGACGTATCACAGCTTTAGTTGAACTTCACTGAAACGCTACCATGGCAACTCGAATTTATATTACGAATTTTGTAACAAAAATTGTTTGTTGTTTGTGTTAAATTTGAGTTTTATGTAGGTCTGTGCTCTTCGTTGCCATTTATTTATTTTTAGTTTGTGAATGAATGAATCCTTTACTTTGTAGTCTCAGCAACTATAGAACATTGTATTCTAAAGATTGTGTAAGCAGTGAATTCCAAATTCAAACTCATTCCAAAATTGACTGTTCAAAATGTTACAATAAAATACCTTCCCACATACTTCTACTGAATGAGACGAAATTCATATTTTATAAAACGTACACTATGCAGGCAGACATTTATTTATTTATTTTGTTCCAACTTACATCTATCATTACAGGGTAACCTAATGCGATAGTGTACTTATCTAAAGTCTCATCCTAAGTAATCATTAACTTATTATTATAATTAAATTTTGTAACTTATTACAAATAATGCACTCTTTGTGAATTCACTCAGAGAACAACAGAATAGGTCCGAGTCACTAGCTATGAGGTTGAGAGTGCGGAGTGCGCGCGTCAGTGGCGCCTCACTTAAAAGATTGGTGCTCGTGTGCGGCTCCGCCAGCAGCCGTGGCTGTCGTCGTCGCCACACGTACCTGTCCGGAACACACAAACCTATGTGCCCTAAAATGTCCGCATTATGTAACTTCCCTCTAAGTACTTTGAATATGTACGAGATGAGTGCGAGATCCCTCCTGACCCTCAGTTCGTTATATCCAATCATACCCAAAATAAATAAAGTTATATACATACATACATATTACATAAGTTACATACATAAGTTAGTCATTAGTTAGTTAAGTCACATTGTTACATATTATAAGTGGGGGGATTACATCGCTGATAAAAATGCCTGGCTCAATGCTGCTCCTGCTCCACCACCACAACTAATTGATGAACACTTGAAAATACTGTTGGAGCTCCTGAAGATAAGAACAATATCTTTGCATTGTATAAATTCAATCCCCTTTGTATTATATAATTACAAAGAAGAGGTGTGAGTACTATGTACTATAGAACTACCATTTACCGGGTAATATATTTCTCATTGAACGGCATGCTCACTCAAATGTCTCGCTGACGGTAGTGCGTGTGTCGGGTCATTCAGTTCCCATCAAAATGGTTGAGCTAAATGGTGCTGATCCATGCGTCATGTTCGTGAGCGGGCATCGTCAGTTGGGACTGGTCATCCCTTAGCTGCCACGGCTTATTTTAAATATTTTATTTCTGGATTGGTTTTTTTTTGTTCCTTTTTGCTGTACCCTGGACGCTTATAACGTACCTATACGTGTTTTTTACATCGTTCTCACATAAAATTCAACATTAAAAATGTAATTTAAAAGAGTGTCCATAGAGTTCCTTGCCTGTTTATCTCCATAGGTACCTACTACGCTTTGAAATGGTCAACTAGCTTCATATTTATGGCTGACGGCGCGACTCCTTGAAAATTCAAAAGTGCATGTAAATGGTTTAATTGAAATAAATGCTTTGAGTTTCAGTGGGAAACAGCTTCATTGTTTATTTTTGCCAAAATATTGAAGCCTGTTTGGGTATTTTTATTCAGTTGGACACAATCACTCAGACCTGGAACAAGCATTAGTTCCAAACAAGAATTGAACCTATAGAGGTATGAGGAACAGGGTGTAAAGTTCACACATACTCTATTGAAAAGGGAGGATCCTCTGACCAGACGGGTCTTGTGTCTGGTGGGCAACTGCCCGACGATTGATGTCGGGATGTTGTATATATGCTAGTTGTGCGGTAAACTCTGCTTGCGCGATGCAGGATTTTGCGTGACGTCAGTCTGACGCGTAGCTCGCATGTGGCGTTGTAGATGCCGCTACAAACCTGTGACACCATCCTGTCGAGCCTGTGGTGAATCTACTCTTAGCAAAAGACGGTTTTAGGTATTCAAGACCGTTATGGGATTAAAAGGAATGCTAGATAATAAGGTAATAGGTATCTATGTGGAAAATATAAAACATTTACTTTCGTGAGTCAGGAATAAAAAACATTTCGTTCGTCAGGAATGCTAACTAAGGTTAAGAATTAATCAAATTCATGAAAACGTTTATTGAATCGAAACCGTTCTAGAATTCCTTTCTATTAGAATTTTCTAGAAAATTTGTTTGTTACACGATAACTATGTAAAAGTTATTTAATTAAGATTCAGTATTTCTTATTAAAACTACAAAATGTTAATTAAATAACTTTTACATACCTTTTGAGATACCAGACAATTCAATGCCGAATAATTATGTTACCTACCTAACAAGAACTTAAAAAAATATCAAGTGCAATAATGATAACTTTAATTTTCTTTATCCGATAAGTATCTATCGTGATATAATTATCATCTAAAAAATGATGGGTCGAAATGAACAAAACATATCTCCAATAGATATGTTTTGTCCATTTCGACCCATCATCTTTTCATAAGCCCTGGGCCAAAGTAACTTGAAGTCATGGTGGGTGGTTATTGTAAGGACCAGGCCCGGGTCGACGGCGCGTCGTGTTCCACGCGCGCCTCAAAGAGATGTCAGCAAAATTGACGGGGTCCGATAGGACCGATGCCTGCCGGGGCTGCGGATTGTTCGAAAGAGTTACCGTGGCCCTGGCGCACAGGCAACTGAAGGAACACGGGTGGGTTTTAGTCAGTAAGAGTCTGACACGCCCTTCCGCTCCGCCCAGAGCGGGAGACGTCATTTGATGATTTCCCACCCAAAAAAAAAAATTAAAAAAAATTATGGTGGGTGGTTATTATTTATTGATTTCTTTTTAGCAAAACAGCCTATGTCGGAGTTTTTTCCCAGCAGTTGAATGATGTTGGCTGACAGTTACTGGAAGTAAACTTATTCCCCTAGATTTAAATCGTCAGATCTGTTCTCACCGTACTTAGGTCGCGCGAAAAAACGTCCACACTGAGAAGAGTGAGCTCACACATCCCGCATGGAACGACGGATACGATTTTCAGTATGACTGAGCGAGACAATACTTTTCAAATGTGTGAACGAAACAGAAACGTGGTGGTCTTTTGGCGCGAGTGAATCTAACGATTTAAATCTTTGATTATTCCTATACACAAGAAGTTTTTCAAAATAAACGAACACAGCACGACGCAGTGCGGTTCGGTTCTTTGCAGTCAGCTTGCTTTTGTTTTGTTTATCGTCAGTTTTGAATAATTTTGAATACCTAGTACTAGCCAAAGAAAACAAAACCAGTGCGCAACGACCGTCTGCTCCGTGAGTAAAAATCAAAGACATTACGATCTAGTTCGCAAAAAGTCTATTTAGGCTCCAACTTTAAGAAACTCGTTTAAAAGGGCACACACGGGTCCACTAGCGCCACTCCTTTAAAATAATCTTATCTCGTGACTAAGAAGAAATTTTGAATAACGGCGGAATTTTCTAATACCCTTTTTTAATAGACACGAAGCAACAAAATCCGATCTAAAGAAAAGCGGCCACATTCCTCTAGATCGTATTTTGTCACTTCGTGTCTCAATATGAAAGTTTATAAAAGGTATTAGAAAATTCTAGACACACTTACCAAGGGTGCTTATTGAGCCGTTATTCAAAATTCCTTCTCAGTCACGAGACAATACTTTTTAAAAGAAGTGGCGCTAGTGGACCGGTGTGCGCCCTCTTAAGGAGTCAAATTTGGTTACCGAACAAAGCTCAGTGTTCTCATGTACAGCTTATCACAGTTGGCTACTCGATATAATTAGATTACATTCGAAATTCGCTTTTCTTTGGGTTTTTGTCTTACTTTTATTGAAGCTGAGAGTATTTCATCCAAGGCTAGGTAAACAAAATACAAATTAGTAGGTTACCAGGGTTGACTTATAATTATACGGTGCAGATTTTGATTTTATCCAACATTCGTAGCAATTAACGGTGTTAATTAGTTTTAGGTTATCACAGCTATGGAGGACTTTATCTACTAACACGTAACGTGTCAGCCACGACACAGACGAAAGTTATCATACATACATACATTAACTCACGCCTTCTTCACATGAGGGTAGGCAGAAACAACAGAACGCCACCTGCTGCGATCCTTACATACTCCTTTTGCCTCATTTTCGTTCATACATCTGGACATGCACGCCGGTTGCGAGTACTACTCACCTGACCTTACTGAAAAACATCACCAATAAGGTAAAGTTATTATGCCTATCGACAAATAAAACAGTCTAGATTCTCATTCATTTATTTGTTTGTATTTCATATATGGAGCTGATATCAGCTTACAAAGATAGGAAAGAACGTTTATACAGGGTGAAACAAGACCCATCACATAGCCGTCAGCTACGCATTCTGTACATCAAACTAAGTAACATACGAGTACCACAAAAATAAGTGCTGGGAAACGAATTTGATGTTTGGTGTGAAATGTCGCTGTTCACGGTAGTGCGCAGCATAACGCACGCAAAACTGGGTGCATGCATCAGCGGTACAGGGGT
The DNA here is from genome assembly GCA_917490735.1 of Dryobotodes eremita. NCBI lineage: Eukaryota > Metazoa > Arthropoda > Insecta > Lepidoptera > Noctuidae > Dryobotodes > Dryobotodes eremita. Next base: position 10,420,391 of record OU823261.1, read on the forward strand.
CGTGAGGGTATTTAAAGTTGCGTTATAACATTAAAAACTTGTTTTTGTAAAAAAACGTCCGTAAAAGTTGGAATTTTGATCTTCAATATCTCTGTAACCAGAAGGTCCCCAAGTATGGTCTAGTACAGAAAAGTGTCTTGACTAACGAACAGATGGAAGGAAAACGATGTGATCCTATTAGAGTTCAGTTTTCCCTTTGAGGTAGTGACTATTAATGAACAAAAAGTGAAGCGTCTGATGTCTGCTTTAAGAGCACAAAAAAGAGTATCTTTTCCCTATTCTATCTAGTAACTATTCCTGCCACAATAGTGCTATATCTATAGATGCTTCAGGTAGTTTCAGAAGCAGACATTGTCACAATCACAAGACTACAACAGCCCAGACGACGGTCATTACGGAGCGTCTCGGGTCTCAACCGTCGCCATGACAACGTCGGAGCCCCGCTTTGATAGCAAGGTGCAAACGCATAGGCGGCCAGCCAAAGCAATTGTAGTAACGAATTAGCACCCCTGAATTTAAGGAAACTATTTTATGCTGGAATAGGTCTGAAGTAGCGCTGAATAATTGAGGTTCACAGAAAAACTGCACATAAAATTCTACTTTTGGATAGTCAATAAAACTTAAAATGCCATAAAATATTTCCTGCGGGGTAATTGCGTTACACACTAAAATTAGGAATAGCTTTCATTTTGACAGTTCAACAACATTCATTACGTTATTTAAGTTGTGCAGCAGACAAATTTTTCGAACATATGAAGCAATGGATTAGCAATAAGCTTCAATTTTTTTCAGATTGTGATAGATAGTATATAACGCAATTAGGGTGCAGGCATGGAAATGCATTTACTTATTTGTGAATCAGCTTTTGGTCATTTGAAGTTCGAAAAAAATAGTTTTAAATAAAATGTATATGAAATTCGCAGAGTTAAATAGTGGTATTTGATCAATTGATAGATTTTTTGATTTGTGGATTTGAGCAATTTCATATTATTGCACGATGTCTTTTTGTGTGTTATGTCATTAATATATTGGCTTCACCATTGTTTGGATAGAAGGTATCTGCTGGTTTATCTGTAAAAATCTCAGAGCAGTGAATACGAATCAAGTCCCTGTTGATATTTACCAAGCAAATATAAATCGATAACTGCCGGAAACCTTCACCTACGTACAACCGTAAACAGCGAAAAACAAACTGTGCCACATTACATAAAATGTTCACATCATTTTTAGAACATTTCTTTCCACGGCTGTACACGTACAGTTCAATGCAAAAGCGGTAAAAATGCAACAGATATTAAATTCAACGACGTTACCTTTGATTATCAACCGTGAATATCAAGACGACACTCTCTCAAGGAAATACTGACCTATTTATCAGAGCGTGCCATACATCGCACACGTGTTCAACATACATTGGCAGAAATGTCACAATATAGAATTCTCTGAACAACATAAAGCTTCTACGTTTTTCTGAGATTTGTTCTACTAACTGCCTCTTACAGTTAGATCGGGATTTCTAAAGAAAAATGGCCTGTACGATAAAAGACAGCCTGTAATTTAGAATTATTTGTTTCCAACGGTGACATTATTTCTAAAGTAAGCTTCGTAAATAAAATGAATTTTTGCTTGGGCAAAAATGCTTTCGTATGTCCGGAGGTCTGTTCTCCTCTACAGGTCGCATTTCTCAACCGATTCTCGTGAAATTTTGTGAGTAGGTTCGATAATTATGTTTTTTTTAGTCGATTCAGTTTTTTGAAATTTTTCGAAATGGCGGAGACTTAGAGGTAGAAAACGTAAAAAAAAACATATTTCTGCCATTTCGCGCTCTTTTGTTTTAAATAGCGCGGTGAACATTTATTCAGTTTTAATCTATGCAAAGACAGGCTCGCGATGTCTACAGCTCACAGAGCCACTAGTGTAGTAAATTTTAAAACAAGTATAAAAATGGATACATAATAAGGATGATTTTCACAAGGTCATTCATTAAATCATACACTGTTAGTGAGGAGCCCAACTTTGGTCTTATGCCACCGTTCCTTCGCAGCGTAGACGCTGCACAAACGCGACGCTAACGCCGCGTCATCGTGGCGTAGTTTTCTATACGATCCATAGCGTCATCGCGACGTCAACACTGCACTTTCGCACACTGCGAAGACACTCAAACGATAAGATATATATATATACTCTATTACACGGGTTATTCCGTTTATCCACCCTATAACAGCCAACCTAGGGTGGATACTCGGAAACGCTTGTTCATCTATTTCCGGATAATCGGAATTCTTATATAATTTTTCTTCCGGTTTTCCCCCACGGCTATGTACAATCATTTAACACATGATACACACACACACACATGGTACACATGATAGAAATGATAAACATGATAGAAAATGGCTCAAGATATTTAGTAGATATTACTTTATTATTATTCTTTATTATTATTTACATACCATACGTTTTTCGCTAATACGTCTGTTGTAGCAAAGAAATTTAGAAAACGATTGCAAATTTACATTAAAAGAGACGAATTTATATCCGGGATACACAATTACGTTTACTCAATAATGAAATTACTGTTGGACTTGGTCATTTCCTGGACATATTACAGAACCTATAAATTACATACCTATTAATGTTATTTAAAACGAGGAAGTTTAATTTGATTTAAATGCAATACGTAATATGATTTCTGTTTAAGTTTGTGGTTATTAAAAATGAATTAATAATTTATTAAAGTGTATGAGTATCACTCTTGTATTGTTGATGACGACTGTACTTGGGGTGAAAAGTCAGAAGAACAATCAGAAGTGAATTCCGATTATACACTCCGTCTGGGGTGGATAGATGAACACGCGTTTCCGAGTATCCACCCTATGGTGGCTGTTTGAGGGTGGATAAACTGAATAACCGTACCCTATGGTGGCTGTTTGAGGGTGGAATAACTGAATAACCGTACTACACATGGTATCTAACGTGTCATGCATGTGAGAGTAAGTAGTTACTGCACTAGCACACAGCCTGTTCTAAACTATCACTTTGACGCTACCGAACATTTCCATTGGACGTAGAAGAGCCCAGTTGAGTCGATTGCTATCCGATTCTGTTTCCGACACACAATTTACAGGGTACGCTTTGTACCTTTTGTTTAGCCGGGATAGAAAGCTTAGTAAGTAGAACTTTTGGTTTTCCTGTGTGGAATATTTTTGACTAACCCAACCAATTCCTCCATCAAAGGTATTCCTTTGATGGAGAAATTGGTGTCTATTTTGTCAACCTTTTTTATTTATTTCATAACTTTAGTTTTTGCCCGTGGCTTCGTCCGCGTGGATGCCGAAAAATATCCCATGGGAACGTACCTGCTACACCCTATGTATTAATCCATGTTATAAACTATCTGTGTGCTCATACAAATCCGTTCAGTCGTTTTTGCGCCAATCCGGAATATACATCCGGATAAACAGACAAACGGACAAAAAATCTAAAAACTATATTTTCGGCGCCAGACTCGTTCCCACACCACGTAGCAAATATTTTTTTTTTAAATGTTCAAAGTACAGTTTTGAGTTCGTTAATATTTTATTAATGTATAGATACCATACCTATAATCCCTGAAAAAACTGTATCAACGTTCTCAAACGACCAAAATACAATTTTTATTTTGTAGAAATAAATTTCCTACGCTACTAACCGTACAAAACCTTATTGAATTTCACACAAAGCAAACCAAAACGGGCCACATGACAATAAAAAGCACAATCTCTCTGAAGTAAGGATTACTTACAATAGAGACGCCTTTCCCCAAATAAGGCTTTCCATACTCCTTTAAGAGATCCAGTACAAACAAGATAATCCTCGTACGAATGTCGTACGTGACGATATAGTGGGAAAACAAATCTGCGAACCGGGATGTCAGGAGGTGCACGTTAGGAGTATACAACGCGTGTAGAATTTTAAAAATAGAATTTGAGGCAGGGATGTTTTCGAAATTATTCAATTTGTTCAGGTAGCAATTGAATAGTATGAGCATGTTCGGATTTTAGTAGTAGTTCAACTCTTCGAAGGCTTCATTCGGGGTGGAATTATTTTCACGCATAATTCTACTACCAAGTAACGTAATGTACTCAGTAGTTTGTGAGGTAAATATTTTTACGCTCTTCTTCTATAAGGAAGCAGCTACACCTTTTGGACAATATTAACCAAATTATTCGAAGCACACTAACATCCTTTTTAAAAGTGGCCTTAGACGATCCAGCGTGGCTGCAAGCCACACTATACCCATCCGTTTTGGTGGCCTCAGCGTCCGCAAAATTATCAGTATTAGCTTACCGGCGTTCCTGTCCTATCTCCACAGCATCGATTAGTTCGATTTAAATGGCACAAGTGGAAGGTGTAAGAAGGTACTTACTGGTAAGTTTGTCAAACCCATTTGACAAACTAATAAGTACCTACTTATAAATTATAAAGCTGTAATGAAAAAACTTTCGAATATGTGTCGACCTCGACCAGTTTTAAAATGATGAATTAATTTATGGGCGGACGAAGCATAAGTACGAGTAGTTACTGTGACCATAATTAACCACTAGATATTTATTATTTTCCCAATTATTATATTATTATACCGTCACTTATGTACATACAGATACAAAGTAACTTTGAACAAGATAATGATATATTGGAAAGAATAGTGTCAAAGGCATGTTCTGTGAAATGGGTTGACAAAAACTATGGATGACGATGACCGAATGTAGAAATCTAACCATACATTTATGCTTATCACAAACTGACGCTAAGTAAAGGGACACCATAAATTAATTATTTCGGTCTACAATAACAAACCACATAAACTAATACTGAAACCACACTATGTTTAGGCACCTGTACTACCACCGGCGATAAACGAGAAGCGAGTAGAGTTGGCAAGCGTGACCAAGCGTGAGGTATGAGGAACTGGGTGTAAAGTTCACTCACACCTCCACAGAAAAGAGAGGATCCTCCAACCAAACGGGTGTTGTTTCTGGTGGGCAACTGCCCTTCAATTATTGCTGTCGGGACGTTGTATATGTGCTAATTGCGCGGCAAACTCCGTTTGCGCGATGCAGGGCTTTGCGTGACGTCAGTGTGACGCGTAGCTCGCATGTGGCGTTGTAGATACCGCTACAAATCTCTCGGCGAGTGTTCTGCCCGCCAAGCGCGCGTCGCGGCGCTGAGCGAGTAGTCGCCGGCGGTGTGAAGAGTCAGCGATCAGCTATTAATATGAGTATCTGCTTTACTTACAGGGGACCTAGAATCTTTTGTACGTTTCTTAAGTAAGAAAATCGTTGATAGCTAGTCACTTCCTCGTCGGCGGTGGGACGGGTGCCTTAGTGTGGTTTAACAAAACACATAAGCTAATAATATTTCTAATAATTGCCGTCACCTCATAAGATTTCGCATTACACCGACACGCGACTACGCGACCAAAGCAAGCGAAGTTGTAGGGACTCCCTACTCATACGCCAGTACGTGAGTACGCGGGCAGAGCAAATATTCGTTAACTATTCCTTTGTCGCATCTTGTTTGTGACGAGCATGTCAAAGCTATGCTGTTGCTACGGTAACAATTTGAAATATTCTGGTACACCAAGGAAACGCGGTAGTTGAAACTAGTTTCAGTTATTTGTTGAAATTAGTTTGAATTGTAATATTTTGGAGAATGTTCAGGCTCTTTTTTTGAAAAAGCGTATCATAGGCAGCGGTAGGTTCCTAATAATTGTTGTCGTCATGTTTGTCCATTCGTTAGTACGTAATACAGACAGAATTTTTATGTTTTATCACATATTGTATGATTTAACCGTAATTTTCGAAATACACTGACGAGCAATATGAAAAGCCCACTAACTTATCATAAAATATTTCCGAAACCACGCAAGATAGCTTCTCGAAGTGAAAAGCAAGATTTATAATGCATTAAAAAAACTCCAAATTGAAACAATTGTTTTTTAAATTTAATTTGCTCAAGAAGAAAAAAAACAAAATAGGGCCATTTGACCAAACAGCAATTAACTCTTAAAGTGGGTTTACAAAATTAAAATTTAATTTTTTTATCATTCAATATTTCTTATTGCCTGCCGCGTGCTCTCAATACGGCTTCTACACGATTTGGCATGCTGAGAACTTACCAGATTCCTCAGCATATGATTCAAATTCAGATTTAGATTATTTTATTTATTGTAAATCGTAAGTACATTATAAGTTCTCATTTGGTAATACATTGAGGGTGCTCTGCTTTGCCTCTAGGGCATACAAAAGTAGTAATACGTGCAATATAATTAAAACAAGTAATTATTATAATATATGAACCATAAATAAACAAGTAAATAAATTAGATCATTTGTCGAATTAAGAAATGTCAATATCGATTAGATAACTTGATAAACTATGTGTAATGAGAAAAAAATAAGAAATGTCCGCAGTTATTGTAATAAAATGAAAATTGTGAGCAGGATAGAGATAATCCTGGTACATTCCTCGGGTGTGAGAGGCATGATGATACCTTTATTTATAAGTCAACGTCTGCCGTTAGCACAATTAGTTAAAAAATCGATACGCAATGGTAAAAACAATAATTAAATCAACGTGAAAATAAAAGTATTAAAATGTACCATTTTAATACTTTTATTTTCACGTTGATTTAATAATCCAAAATTATGAAAAGTGTCACTTTTTATTAGCCTTTTTTTCGATGTCTTCATGTGTGAAGACATCGAAAAAAAGTAAAATAAAAATAAAAATAAAAATAAAAATGTGCAATACAATACTATTATCAAGTATTCTTTTTATCTTCATGAAACAAACTTGTGTGGTTTAGGAGATATTTAGATTTCTTTAGACACTTTGCTAGTGGGTTTTTTATATTGCTCGTCAGTGTAGTCATAATCCTTCCAGAAACCATCAAATGTGTGATGTTATACATGTTCTCCCATGAGGTTACCATTGAAAGATTTTTGTTTTTTAATTTAGGATTTACTACATATTTATAAGAAAGTAATCCAACCCTACACTTGTCCTATTACTTGGGACTTATACATAACTGGTAAAATGTGGGTGTACCTCTACCCAACCCTTTGTTGAAACAAGGCGTAATGTTATGTTATTTAATCGAACCCTTGAAGGTTCTTAACAAATATTGTTCTTCTATCAAAAACCTAAAAGTTTTTGATAGTACCTACCCCAAAAACTTACACAAACCTATTCAAACTAAGATTGAGAAACCATCAAAACAAACTCATAAACACGAAACACGCTAACATAAAGGGGTCATCTCCCGAAACAAACGACCCCGAAGCGGTCATTAATAAAATTAGCTGTGTATAATAAATCCATACTAAGTCGTAAACTAAGTTATTTAGATTCGCATAACTAAACTCTTAGGGACACGGTCCAGTAAACTACTGGAGATTCTGAGAGTAACAAATGTTTAGCTTTATGGTTGCATACAAATTGTGCTCGAAACTTGTTGCATTATAGAAGGTAGCCAATTGGTCTTATTCACCTGCGGGGTTACTATGTAATACACTAACAGTAGGAATGGGTTTGATTTTGACAGTTCAACAACAATCATTGCGTTATTTACGTTGTTGAGCGGACACATATTTCGAACATATGAAGCAATGGAGTAGCAATGGGCTTCAAAATGATTCAGATTGTGATAGATAGTGTGTTATGTAATTATGATACTGGTCCATGTCAACCGATTCTCATGAGTGCTTTTGCGCTATGTTCATCAACTATCATGCGTCACAAGACAAGTAATTATTTGGTGTTTCCAAACTGTAGTTGAAGTTGAACCGTTAATACCTTGGTCATGATCTTCAGTCAATAATCAATCAGTACTTATGAAGGAAATGAGTAGGAAGCATTTTTTTCGTTGCTATTGTGTATCCAAACGGTAGCGAGTGAGAACCTTTATTTATTTGATTTTGGAATGGCTAGTTGTTTTTATTTTTGACAGAACAAAGATGAGCCAAGACGATTGTTTTTTTACTTCACTTTTATGCATTTTAGCTAATATAGTTTTATCGAGTTATATGCTGAATTTTAATTGCCCTACCGCCCACACTTATACCTATCTAACTTCAGCAAATAAATAAAACCTCACACAATTTGTTTGGTGAAATTACTGAGGTATGCGGCATGAAGATTATATCCAGACATTCCCCCGACTATTGAAAAGAAATTAGATCTACCCTTGAAGATGCTTGAAGGCCTACGTGCCACCAACAAGTGAGGTCTCTAAAGTGCTCGATATAATTTGGGTTATACCCTTTATACCTATAATATTAATACCCATCCACACACAATCATATCGATCTCTTTAAATGGACCTCATACTGCGACCTTCAGGATAACTTCTAAGGGCCTGTACACTCCGCGTTCGTAGTATGCGCCGTCGACGCGCGTTTACAGTGCGTTTTCTCCTTTGGCGATCCAATGGCGCGATAGATAATTTCATCATGCATGCATTAGTGTTATGAATTTATGGACAAAAAATATTGACATTATATTCTCTCTAACATTAATGTACTTAATTATAATTACCCTGTAACATAAAATTTTTACATGCTATGTTATATCTTAGCTAAACATGTTTGTGCCTCTCTGACTTATGCTTAACACCATTGTATACCTACCATGTTTTACGCAAATAAATTATTTTATTATTATTATGCTATTTACACGTGAAACTATCAGTGAGACTAATGTCATGCAACTAATATTGCGCAACTAGTTTCGTAATGTAAATTCGCCTTTAAAAACGCCGTGTTGTGAAAACGTTCAATTAGATGTACTAACAAAAATTCGCACGCAACGCAACGTTGTAATGATCATTAATTTTTGTATACAAGTAGATATTATATCTTTGTTATCACCAGAGACGTCTAGCCTTTTGACGAAATCCCATTTCTATACCTTTGTTAGCATAGGTTCATTAAAATCGTATGGCATAAATGAAGCTTTTTAATGTCGATAGAATCAGACAGAAAATAAGTAAGTTATTACTGTATTTAGTAAATTCAAAACGATGTACGGTACATTATAACAAACCTCTAGTTACTCGATTCAAAATATCGTCAAACGTCGTGAATCGGGACGAAATTTAATAGGGATTTTAACATTGAAATAATAATATATAGTTTGTTGCCAACAAGGGCACGTCATCGTTAATTATAATACAGTAAACACATTAAAGTCTTTTTTGGCAACAAACTATATATTATTATTTCAATGTAAAATCCCTTTTAAATTTCGTCCCAATTCACCCCTGCATCCCTATTCACCCGTTTGTCAGTACCTTATTACTGTTTCAACTAACCCACATTACTGTTTCAACTAACCCACATTACTGTTTGAACTAACCACACATATCACTGCACATCGCAGTGCAATAGACTTCATCTAGTGCTTTGTTGCAAACACATCCATCCCTTTCTGCCCGATATATTTATGCGACTATAAATTGGTGCTGCTTCCCGGGGCTCTGCTAATGTCCTCATACATCCATCTGTATCCAGCGAGACAAAATATCGCTCAATATGTTCACTTTGTATTTGTTCTTGAACAATAAATGTGGGACTGTTTGTAGGTCGTCTTTGTTGGGATGGTAAAATGTTTGTTTCAACTTCAGGTATGAAGTTTATATCATTTCTACTTTCGTATGACGCCGAAACACGAGAGTATAGAAAGTAGGTAAGATTTAAGTTATGCCCAAAAACTAAAAGTCGATAAGTTTAACACTAACAAAGGGTTACGTCGTCTTCGGTCTTCGTAAGTGCTTACTTTAGCATCGAACTTTTATGCAAATATTAGTTTAGTTAACACCATGGCAGAAAAAATTTGCTTGCCTGGCCTAAATGGGAAAATTTGTTCTGTATATAACAGAGAAAACTTCCATTTTATACATAGGCCTGATTCCCCAACAAAAACCTTTGTCATTTCCTTTACTTTACAGTAATTAAGTAGTATATTATCAGTAGTATCCGCCACAAGTCACAACTCAACATTATTATCTGGGCTCACATTATTTCGTACAAACGAAAACTTAGAATCCCCTGGTATTTTATTACGAATGTAAAATTTCGATAACACAGTCTGTCGCCGCGAAACCTATCTCCGTGGTTTATAGCTCCCCACAGACGTGGGACATCAGCTACTACACACAGAGTACAGTAGAACGAGCGATTTGTTATGCAGGCAGCTAACTAGCAACTACTTCTAGATAATGCTGTGTCAGTGAGTGCAGTGTAGTCAATTATTTTACATTACTGTCTTGAGTACGCTGTGAGCCTAAAAATATATTAAGCACACAATAAAAATGAATATTGGCAGTGTAGTGGAAAAAATTATATTTGTGTCTATATACCAAATAGTTTGTTCGACTGAACATATTTATGTTTCACTAACTTCTTAAACAAATATAATAACAAAAACCTTGAAACTGAGCTCAGATTTATTTTATTTATTTTCTTTACGAAAATGTCTTGATCTTTTGTAAATAAAACAATCTGGGAGTTATTCGCTACATGTATAATGTAGGGTTTTGTTTGAGTAGAGGATCGAATTTTATTGCTTTCACTACCATTTGTCTTTGTGTCTCAAGGAATATGTCAATATACATACAATACCATTTCGTGGAATTTCCGAAAAAGCTTGGGATTATCTTTAGGGATAAATATCGTAGAATTCTTTAGTGTAATGTAGTCTAAAATCCCGCCTGTAATAAATATTTTAGATGAAATGCTTCTATCTGGTAAATTCCTATACTCGTATTACTTATCAGTTTTTATTTTTAGCTAGAAATTTCACACAACAATTTGTAGTTGGCTGCCTGCTGCCTTAGCCCCTTTCAATTAATTGGCTGTACCTACATTAGGAACCCTAATAAAAATTTCAATTGAAGCGTAAGGTACATTGTACTCATATTATTGTTTCATTCATAACTAAAGTTTGTTTCATTTTCTTAAATTACGCGCACACGCGCTTTTATTCAATTGTCTCGCTTACTGCGACTACATTCGTATTCATGTGGTCTACGAGGAGCTCTTCACCTGATACCGAACCGTGCAGTTCTGTATTAAGACTATAGAATAATGGGAGATATGGTATTATGCCACAGACGCGGACTACCTACCTTTTTAGGTCATACCTTAAATATGCGTCTGCCTTGGGTAAGCACGTTTAATCGTTTCTTTTGATTTCTTAAGTCCATACATTTTGTGTGATTAGACCTCATTTGGCCACCTCATTTCAACTCAGCTTATCGCAATCCACAGGTATATATCTTTCTAGCTGAAGTTGCAATTTAGGTATTGAACTGCATCATAATAAAATGAATGTAGCGTACAAAAATATCCTATATTTTTATCTAGGTATGGATATGGCGAAGTTCTAAATCAGTTTGCACGGTTGCATATTAGAAAATCAAAACTTTCTCGAGCAGATTTCAAAAGAACAACGTACAAATCAACAAAGTTTAAAATAACGATGGTCATTTGATCAATAGTTCAGCTGACCAAAGTCTGGAATATCAAGGTTTAAATTATTTATTACACTATTGACCAAATCGTTTAAAGGTCAAAATGGATTACTGGATAAATTATTAATTATCAAATGGATTAACTGAAAAAGGTAAAAATATAAATATACCTACATTTAAATTAATAATTCTTAATAAGAAATCATTTGTGATTATAAAATTTGATTAGTTATGATTTCTGCGAGCAACTTGGAAGTAGCGCTCGCCGGCCGCTGCCGCGGCACCGCTCGCTACGCTCGCTAGGCTCGCGCGTGGTTGGTCACAGTTTTAACCTAACCTAACCTATTTCATCCAGAAAAAAATTACAAATCATACAATCTGCCGCAGAAATGTTTTTACCATTGTCTAATTATCAACTCGCAGGAAAATTGTATGATTCGTAATTTTGAACTGGGTGAACTAGGTTAGGTTAGGTTAAAACTGTGACCAACCGCGCGCGAGCCGAGCGAGCGTAGCGAGCGGTGCCGCGGCAGCGGCCGGCGAGCGCTAATTCCAAGTTGCTCGCAGAAATGTTTTGTTGTTTTCTTGTAATTTGATTAGTAATGATTTGATATTTTAAAATTACATCTAGCAACTTTTGATCAGTCGTTCATTTGATGTCACATACATTGGGATTTAATTTTTTTTCTAAATAAAACATTTGGTAATTTAAATTTTGTTATTTCGTTTATAGTTCTTTTGAAATTTGCTCGAGAAAGTTTTGATTTTCTAATATGCAACCGTTTGCACTTGGTCTAAACTTCTAGAGACAAACTAAAATCACAAGAGGATATTTTGTTTCCTTAATACTTAAAGAGCTTTAGCACTCTTCAAAAAGGGACAAGAAAGCAGCTCCAAATAACACATGCCTACATTGAAGTCATTTGTCACAAGCCATTATCTTTCATGTCATATCTCTTTTGTTTCCATGATCTATGTCCCCAAGCTTGTATCACAGACACACAGACAAAGGAAGCGAGTATTGTATGTGAACCTGATGAAGTTGATGCAAATATGATTATATCTTGTGGGATTGTACAAGTGGTGATAAAATACATTTATAAAATAGTTGTGTTTGATGGTAAAGAAGTAACAAGTAAATTGTCAAACTTTTATTGGTTGAATACGAGGCTTTTGGCTACCTTTTATGCGTTTAGTTTATGTCTATTATTTTTGTAATGTGCGTTTTGTTTGTGCAGAATATACATTTTTTCTTTCATTCTTCTTTCTTTAACAGTTTCAGTTATTGTGAAAAGTGTTAATGATATTATAGCGAATAGATATTGTCCAAATCCACATGTACTTCAGCATTAATGGTTACATTAACACTAGTTTTATAATAATTGTAGCAGCTAGGTTTTTAGAAGCTCTAAATTTGTTTGTTTTACGACTAAGTTGTTCAGCTTCAGTCTTCTTGCTTAACTTTAAAGTCAGGCTAATTGAGTCCTTATGTTTCTTCGCTTTTTAATACACTGGAAACGAAATTGGCAATTTGGTCATTTTTATGAAAAAACAGTAGTCTTGTGCTTCGTTTGTCTTTCTCTCATAGAGAGGCGGCCTGTGTCCCAGCAGTGGGAACATTATAGGCTAATTATGCTCATGTTTGCTTTGCTTATTTTGATCCCGAATAATATTGAGACCAAAAATCATCTTTCTGATAAAAATGGGAACAAGCGTGTATTGATTATGCAAGCCCATTATGTATGTATTAAGTTATTACTAGGTCATGGCTCGGATTCGTCGAATGTGACGTACCAACAACAGGGTAATAATGCATGGAATAATATATGATATTTTTCGCCGTGTTTCGTGAAAAAATGTGAGTTTAACTATATTTATGGGTTTCGTAGTTCTCGCAATGATTTTTTTCTTGGACACAGCAATTACGTTCTACTAATCATTTAAACCAAGAATCTTCGTATTTACAAGCATATTTTTTTATTAAAACTGTGCTCTATTTTAATTGTTAAGGTATTTATTGTAAATGTGTCCCTCTTATAAATAAACTATTTTATTATTTATTATTTTTATTTTTTATTATTAATATTTCCCATTATGGTAAAATAATCATACCAGCCTATTATTGTAAAAATGCAGAGCAAAGGCCTCTTGTCATATAGAGACGTCATGAGCATTGATTACCACGCTTGCTCAAGACGAGATGGAGCATTCAGACTTCTTTCTATTAATAATTATAAATCCAGGTTTCCTCACGATTTTTGCCTGCACCGATGTCAGTAATGTCCAAGATAAACTCAGAAAGTACATCTGAATTAAAAAAGTTACATTGAACAGCCCGGATTTGAATCCACAACCGCAATTATAGTAAAATAATGTCTATTCAATCAGTTCTTATAGAAGATACCACTAAGTGACATACCTACTTCAAGATACCTATGCACACCTGTAATTGTAACACTAACATTATGTATTTATATTTATGTAAAAAAATCTTTATCCGTAAGCATTCAACAGGTTTCGATAATATCTTAGATTCTAATTATAACTACTATTTACAACCAAAATCGCAGAAAGCTAACTCGGGACACTCAAACCATATCACATCTCGTACGTCCAAAATTCCCATACAATAGGAAACCAATCTCCTACATGCCCATACATCAAAAGTCTGCTCGGCCAGCACCCCACATTTCTCCCGTGTCGCGTTCATCACATAAATAACTTGCTTAACAGTACTGAAACAAAGGAACATTGTTTATACCCGAAGAGCTCCGACAGCCTCCGAGAGTTTCCGATAGATGCCGAAGAGCCCCGATGGGCCAATAAAAGAGCCTATTCTAGCCACAATACCCAACTCCCAATAGAAGTAAATACCTCTCGTTGGTACTCTAAATGAGAATTTATTTTGTATAGCTATATAGTCGTTAGACCTTAATGGCTTGTTGTACCATTATCGAAAATCTGGGAGATGGGATTAGATTTTTGAAGTATCCTATTAGAAAGGTATATAGGCGATATTGAGGCTGGATATAATCTTGTTTTATGTTCTAGTGGTTGTTAGGTTTTCTGCTAACGCCTTTTAATAATTTTCTGTTTTAAGTAAAGATTTTTTTTAATTTTTATATATATTTTAGGTGGGTTTGCTCTTGACTCTAGTCTAGGTCGAACTCAAAACCCAAACTCAAAGCATTTATTTCAATTAAAACATTTACAGGCACTTTTTAACTGTCAAAGACTCGGTCAGTTAGTCAGAAAGTTGAAGCTAGTTGCCCATTCCAAAACATAGATCTCTATGGAGAAGAACGGGCAAGAAACTCCAAGGACACTCTTTTTAAATCAAGATATTACAAAATCCTGGGTAGGTACATTATTATTGTTCCTTCTATATGTGAGAACAATGAAAAAATATGTATTAAGAAACAATTCAAAATATAAGATTAATAATAAAAATAAGTCGTGGTAGTTAAGAGATGACCAGTCTCAACTGACGGCGCCCGTTCACAAACATGACGCGATCGATCGATGTTTACATTTTAATCTTAATAGTTTTTTTTTTAATTCTTGGTTAATTCTGTATATTTTTGCTCCTTAAAAACATTGGTTGGGTTTAGAAAAATCTATACATATCGCTTGTTTGCGAGAAGCTTGACATAGTTCAAAAATCAGCAGTTTTGAGTTAAGTATACAGGTGAACGCAGAAAATTCTTCCTTTGTAGGATCACTACGGTCTTGTCCATGTTTTTTCCGTCCGTCCGTCTGTCTGTCTGTCTGACTGTCAAGACCCTTTTTCTCAGGAATGCATGGAGGTATCAAATTGAAATTAATATCAAAGTAGGTCTACGGTCCTTGGAGCCCTAAAATATCAAGCTGCTAATTCAACGCAATAAAAAAATACGGCCATTTATGCGACATATTTTGATACCCGCAAATAAATCAAAACCAATAGGGTACTTCCCGTTGACCTAGAATCATGAAATTTGGCAAGAGCAAGGTCTCACAGCACAAGTAAAGGAAAAAATTCGAAAATTATTAATTTGTAATTTTACCACACATTTTATTTGCGATAACAAGCTTACATTTGCAGTTGGAGAATTGACCGTGACGTATATCGATGTACAGTAGCGGCCATAAGTCCAGTAGCAGTTACAAAAATCTATCGCATCAAAACAAGTCGTACTTACGACCTTTTTCTATAACAAACATTTTGCACACATACACGATCTCGTATATCGCACTCTTTCATTATTATCTAGTCAGAAAGAGTGCAACATAATGATCATTTGCCTTAGTGACAAGCCTATCATGTCACGACGACGTATTAAGATACTGCTATTTAATTTCAATTTGAAAAATATGTGTCTGTGCGGCTTAGCGGTTAACGTTTTGACATAGTCCGCACGTTGTTGCCTGCGTTCGAACCCCAGTGTTATTACACTTTTTGTGTTTTAATTATGAATTCTGAACGTCTACGATAAGTTAGACACGATGAGATGTGTATTAGTTGAACTTAATATTAACAAAAAAGAAAAAAATGAGGGTGAATTTGAAACAAAATAAACTACTTGATTGAATAAAGTAACGACGTTGTTGGTAGGTGAACTTTCTTACGAGCGTTTGTGTTATTATTGCGATTAGCGTGTTGTTTGAATATCTTTAATCAAGATGCAAGCAAATATTAGTATTGATGCCAGGGCAAATATTGTAGCTTTGGGTAACAATGGGCTTAATATTTCTCAAATTTCAACTGAAACCGGCTTATGTGTAAGTTATTTTTAAAGATTATAATTATGATGATAGTTGTGGTGTAAGATTTTCTTATTAAATAAATCGCTAGTTGCAAGTGTGTAATAAAAATTATATTTTCGTTTTTTAGAGAAATTCTCTGAGCCGTTGGATAGAGAGGTTTGAGGAAGAAGATAGTCTGAAGAGTCGTGTAAGAAGTGGAAGGCCGCCGCTTATTAACTCGATTCAGCGACGTTTCATGGTGGAAGAATATGAAAAAAATGGTTTCATTCCAACTAGAATGTTTGCAGATCAATTTGATACATCATTGCGAACTGTTCGCCGTGCACTCCATGCTGAAGGCTTACATCATCGGAAACCAGCTAAAAAACCATTTTTGACACAAAAACACAAGGAGGAACGTCTACGTTTTGCTCGGGAATATTTAGATTTTAACTGGGAGACGACCATATTTTCTGACGAGAAGACTTTCAAATCATGCCAAAAAGGAAGACTTCATTTATGGCGAAAAGACAATACTCGCTGGTCTGAGAAAAATATTATTCCGAATACACAGTCAGGTAGAATAAGTGTGAATATGTGGGGGTGGATTAGTGCACAAGGGCCGGGCGAGTTGGAATTCATACCTACGCGTGCCAACAGCTCTAATTACGTCGAAGTTTTAAGTGACATAATGCTACCTACTGTGCGTAATGTTTACCCATCGGAAGACTTTAGTGAACTACATTTTGTTCAAGATAATTGTCCAATACATCGTGCCAGTGTTGTAAAAGAGTGGTTTAGTCAGCATGCTGATATTAAAGTTATTCCGTGGCCAGCACGATCCCCTGATCTAAACTCCATCGAAAATATGTGGGGTTTAATGGTTCAAAGATGGGAAGCACGAGATGAGAGGTGTCCTGAGCAGCTTAAATCCCATTGCATTCAATTGTGGGATGATTTACGTGGCACAAATATATGTGCAAACATTGTGGCCTCCATGCGTCGACGTCTGCTTAGCTGCATTGACAATAATGGAGGTCATACCAAATATTGATACGTTGTTTTTTACAGGGGATGTGCTGGTCGCACGCAAATACGCATACGTAAGTTAGTTTATGATTGTAAGATTGGGGTTAAGCTTCAATCTTCTTTTCTCTTTGAGAAAATGAATAATTAAGCTATAATCTCAATACTTAAAGTTAAAAGCATAAGAACAATTGTATTTTCATATCAACAAACTTGATACAAATTTTTGTTTTTCAACTTATTATAATAATATAAATAAATGTTTCTTCAAATTACCTACCTACTATTATTTTATTTCAACCTAAAATATTATTCACTTTTGTAATTTTCTTCGTTCTTCTTAATTCTTATCGTATCAATTTTAACTGTATATAACGAAATATATAAATAATATTAATATCACATATAAAGTAAGTATACATATAAGATTACTTATATACAATAATATAAACAATATTCATATATATAAAGTATATAAATATTACTTATTATAATAACTATATAAAACATTCATTTAAATATTAAAAATATATATATTTGATGTTTATAATCAAAAAGTAAAGAATAATAACAAAATCGATTTAGCCAACCGAGCGGGGTTCGAACTGACAGGCACTCGTATCCAAGTCATACATTGCTGCACTTAACTACATGAACTTGTTATACTGAGTTTAAATTTTCCGGTTAGTCCCGCTATGGTATGGTCCCGGTATGGCACCCTCTTAAAATACCTATCAAAAAGTCCCGCTATGGTACCCTTCAGTTTTTGGTACTGTTGTAAAGAAAAGTTATACAATGCGTTAAGAAAAAAATAGTATTAATAAAAAATATCTTTTCTTAACTATTATAGTTAAGCAAGATAATATTTATTAATACTATTTTTTAAACAAATCACGCTCGGTAATTGTCGTTTCACTTCAGGTAGTTACCTGACCAACCGGTTTTTTCGTAAAACAATAGAGACGAGCCCTTCCTCGAATTCGTATCTAGCTCTTCCCTTTTGTTTTTATGAAAATAGAGAGAGACAGTATTATTCCGGGTTTAGTTTGCTATTTGCAGCTGTACTTTTGCGATATGAGTAATTAGGATAGCTTGTTAGTTTATCTATTGCAATGTCTGGGTCAAGTAGTTCACGTGGTGTAAATTTAATAATTATTGACAGTCGACGCGGTGGAAAAACTTTATTACGTGCCGGACATAAATATATTAAACGCAGAGAAAATAAAAATTCAAGTACTTGGCATTGTGTAAATAGGAGAAATAGTATTAAATGTAGTGGATATATAACTATTGAGAATACCAATAATACAATAATTAAAGATTATAAACACAGTGATCAGTGCGTGCCACATTTTGAAGACAATGAAGTTCAAATGGCTATAAGTGAGTGCAAAAAAGAAGTAAATTCAAATTACGGAGCAGTACAGAAAATTTTCGAAAAACACATGGGTAACTTAAAAGACAAAGGGGTACACCTTACAGGAAATGTTCCTGACTATAAAAAATTAAAAACAGTATTATACAGACACCGAAATAAGTCGTTGAACGTACCAAAAACACAATTTAAGAATGTGGAAGAAATTATAATACCAGAAGAATTTAATAAGTATGTATTGGCTGATTATTGTAATGAAGACTGTAATCGAATAATTATATTTTCCTCGACAGAAGTAAAGGAACATATAAAATGTGTAACGCATTACTTTGGTGATGGCACTTTCGACGGCTGCCCAAACCCATTCGAACAAGTTTATGTCATTCATGGAGACATGGGAAGCACTGAGTTATCCACGAATGTAGCACCATTATTTTATATTCTGTTAAAAAACAAAGAAGGGAAAACTTATGAAAAAGTTTTCGAATTGATTAAACAAACTTTGCCTGAATGGCGTCCATCGAAATTTACCTTCGATTATGAAATAGGAGTAATAAATGCAGCAGCGAAGATTTTTCCTGATATCAAAATAAATGGATGTAACGTACATTTTCAAAAGAACGTTATCAAAAAAGCGAAATCTTTAAATCTCATGGAACACGAAGAGTCCTCGAACCATGTTAAGCAATGCATAGGCTTGGCGTTTTTGCCAAAACAAGATATTGAAGACGGCTGGCTGCATATAATGGAAAATAGGTATAATATCTTGGTTACTTTCCAAAATGATTTTTGAGTACTTAACTCTAATTATATGGCAAAAAAGTAAAGAACAACAATATCAGTAAGGACCTGTTAATTTCATTGCTTTACAAGTACGAACGTTTAATAAGTATTTTTTTCAGTTTCGACGATGAAGCTATGACCAAATTCAATGACTATTTTGTCACTCAGTGGCTTGAATATCCAGACCTCATTTGGTGTTGCCATAATGAACGCCATAGAACAACTAACTTGGCGGAATCATGGAATGGCAGATTCAACAAAAATTATTGGAAAAAATCCCAGTTTATTATTGTTTCTGCAAACAATTGGCAACGACACATGTCACTTTGATATAAAACAAGCCAAGTAAGTTGTATTTTTTAGACAATATTTTTAAGCAGATATAATATTTTTAAAAGCAGATATATATTTTTTTACATAATACGAGTACATAGAAGAATTTGAAAATGGATTTGATTTTATTTATTTTGGTAGATATTATTGGTTGTCGCCTTCTATTACAGACGGTTACTGAAAAAAATATAGCTTAACTTAAATAACTGATGATTTTTGTTATAGCTTTCGACTAAAAAGATCACCTATAAATTCAAGAAAAAGAACAAGTATAGAAATCGACCGCCAGATTCAAAAGCTAACAAAAAGTTACGAAAATAAAGCTATCTCCATTGGTGATTTTCTGATTAACATATCAAAGTCAATATTTCGATCAGAACATTTAAAAAAATAGTTTATTTTAATTTTGTTTTTAGCCTATTAAAATGTTTAATACTTTTTCTCGATGTTGATTATTTTTTGTAGTTTATGTTTACAATTTGCGCCTTTTTCTCCATGTTGATTATTTGTAATTAATATATTTGTCTAGTTGGTTGTTGATTATTTTTGTAGTTTATATAAATTTACAATTACTGCCTTTTCTCAATGTTGATTATTTGTAACTAATATTTATGTCTGGATGTTGTTTTTATTTGTAGTTTATAATATTTACAGTAATACTTTTCTGAGATGTGGATTTTTTATATTTTTTTTATTGTTGATTATTGGTAATTAATATTGTTGATTATTTTAAAAATTACATTGCAATTAATATTTCGTTTTACTGTTTGATATTTTTTTATAAATATTTTGAATTAATAAAAGACTGATTTAATATCGCAAACAGACGTTTTATTGATACACTCCTAAAAGTATTTATTTATAGATACACTTTTCTTTTCAGTTGTACCTTCTATTGTCTAACGTAGATCTAAAAGATGGGTACCATAGCGGGACTTTTTGATAGGTATTTTAAGAGGGTGCCATACCGGGACCATACCATAGCGGGACTAACCCAAATTTTCGCTTTAGTTTCGGATTGATTCGGTGCGAACACTAATGTGAAGAAAACAAAAGTATATTGTTATCTTTGTCCAGTATTGACACCACACACTATCACCTCGTAGTTATACCTGTATGACAGGTAAATGTTTGCGTTGAAATCACTCACACATGTATTTATACGCGCAGTACCGTGCAGGCGAATACGATCGTTGATGTGCTACTGGACTTATGGCCCCTGACTGTACCTACGGGAGAAAATATTTTCAATTACTTAGTTAAGTTTTTTCTTGGGATAGCTTCATTCTAACTACGGAACCCTTCATTTTGCGTGGTCCGACATGCACTTGGACAGTTTTTTTAAGCTATTGCATAGCTTTTATCACGGGCTTTGAGCGCGGCGACCGAATCAAGAAATTCCGAAACGAAAATAAAACCTAACACCCCCCACTCCGCCTACCATGTAGCTCGGCCGAGCGTTCGCTTAACGTGTATGTATATTGTTCGGGCGCCTCCGACCACTCGGCAATCTTCGGCTGCTGTCGTGAGACAACCGAAGGCGGCGGGCGGCGGCGAGAGGTGCGGTGTGCGGGATGCAGGCCTTCGGACCACTTCGCTACCGATCTCGGACGAACGCTCGCGCACTCCATACCTACGTTTACCAACATAGACAATTGTTGTACCTATTTTCATTATAGCACTTTAAAATTACAGTCCATTGCCTTTGAGCTTAGTCCTTAGTTAGGTCCCTAACATATATGGTACGACTGTACTTGAATTTTAAGAAAAAAACTGCATAAATAAAAAAATAAAATTAACATTAATTAAAATTATAATTGCATAAGTTGATAAAAAATGCTATGCAATAGCTTTACCGCGGCAATCCCCAAGTACCACACGTGTATTTTTTTATAATCTTTGCACTACATCTTCAGGCCATACAAACATCCTACCAGGGTCGCGGATTGTTCGAAAAAGTTACCGTAGCCCTGGCGCACAAGCAACTGAAGGAACACGGATGGGTTTTAGTCAGTAAAAGTCTAACACGCCCTCCCGCTATCCCGTTCCCACTAAAAAAGGCCATACGAACATATTTAGTTCATTTTGGGAATAAAACCTACGAATGCGCAAAAATTCATCGATCAGCAACTGCGTCTGCGTCAACAAACCATCTTAATTTATATATCAAGAGAATTCAGACCCGAACTGTATGAAACATTTATAACCAAAATTTGTAATTAAACTGACTCAATAACTGTTCTGAGGATTCAACCGCTCCCGAGAGAATCAATTCGATGAAAATGATCGAACATTACAATACAGGCCCTCAATTATGTAAAGGCTTATTCAGGCTACATTTAAATCCTTAATGAAATATATTGTGTGGCATGGAATAAAGATCCTATTGGAGCTTCGGTACTATTAATTGATTTATAGAAAACTGTTGCTATATACGTATAATACACTCTTCTATTTTGAATCATGCCTGCTTCATGGAGCATGGAGCAGTGGTGGCCCAGTGGTATCGGCCCCTAGTTACGAGTCGTAGGTCGTGGGTTCGAACCCAGGCAGGCGCTTTACTTTGTGTAAATAATTTCATCACCACAGCTCTCAAAACGGTAAAGGAAACATCGTGGGGAAACCGGCATGTCTTAGAACCAAAAATTTGAAGACATGTGACATCTACCAACCCGTACTGGGCCTGCGTGGTGGATTACGGCCCACTCCCTCTCGAAGGAGGCTTGTGTCCCAGCAGTCGGAACATTATACGGCTGATTATGCTTATGCTATGCTTGCTTCATGGCGTATGCTAAGGTAGCTAAACTACCTTACATAATTGTTCATTTAGCTTTATTGAGATAGTAACTATGCCCTCGACTCCGTCTGGCTGAAAAGAGTAAAAGTTATCGTCATAAAAGTACGGTACTCATTGATGTCCTTTCAAAAGAAATCCACGATATTAGTTAGGTATTTTAAGAACTCACTTTAGTTTCCTATTGTAGACCCATACCGACATACAGTCACTATTTTCGCACATAAAACAATCAATCAATAAACATCGCCTCGGTCTGTCCACTGCTGAATGACGCCTTTCGAAGTTTACAATATTCTCCGGCTCTCAGGCCCTCTTTTTCTGAAGTTTTTGAGCTCAATTCTCCCTGTACGTAACCAACAAAATACTCAATTTTATACTTTAAACCTACTATTGAAATACCAAGTCCTAAGTAAATAATACGCTTTGGAGTATAAGTACCTACAAGTTATAAGCTAGTTCACGTGGTATGAAAGTTCGGACGCAACCCTTCTATTGGGAGAATTCTCAAACATCGGCATTCCCAGACTTCGTTGGACCGAGACCGTCCCTGGAACTGGCATACCTATTAAGTACTAGGAATTTGGATGTTTTATGAACTTGTTTTTGACGTTACTTTGCTTATAAAGTTTATTTTTAACCCCCGACGCAAAAAGAGGGATGTTATATATAAGTTTGACCGCTGTGTGTGTGTGTCTGACTGTATGTCTGACTGTGGTACCATAGCTCTTAAACGGATGAACCAATTTGGATGCGGTTTTTTTATTTGAAAGCAAGAATTCTAGCGGTGGTTCTTAATGATGTTTTATAAAAATCGGTTCAGCCGTTTCAAGGTCATCAGCTCGTTTTTGTATCTTGTGTATTATTTGTTCAATAAACTTAAAAAGGTGAATTCAGGGATAGATTAGGGATTTATTTGAGAGTGCTTATTTGATTTACTTAATCAAGCACTGTATAAAATCTTATTACGATATACGTAACACAACCGGTCACTTTCGAACGATTAAATCCTCAACTCAGCACAAAGAAACTCAAACTTGTTTGAACCGACACCCTAATTGCGTAACAAACTATCAACCACAATCTGAATCAATTTGAAGTATATTGCTAATCCATTGCTATATGTTCGAAAAACTTGTTCGCTCAACAACGTATATAACGCAATGAATATTGTTGAGCCGTCAAAATGAAAGCCATTCCTACTGTTAGTGTGTTAAGCAATTACCCCGCAGACGACAATCATTAATGCTCTCTCATTTTCCCTAAACAACTGCGTAACAAGAGAAGAAGAAAAACGCTCACTAAAATATTCTTCAAAGTAACCAGTTTTCAATATAAACACAATAGTTATGAGTTCTAAATGACCCAACAATATCAGAAAATATTTTCTTAAAAAATGTCTGACGCAAATAAGAAATACAATCTTCATTTCGATTGGAAACGGCCTCCAATTTTCCATTGACCTATATAGATAGAATCCATTGAGCACACACTTTTGTGAAATGAAAACTGAACGCTTAGAAACACGGTAAACACTACAAAGGTAGGCACTAAGCGAACAAGAGATAACAATATCCTTTATATCAACGAACGCCTTATACAAAAGGTTTGCAACGAGCACAGAGCCGCAGACGTACAAAATAAGACAGAAGGTCGGCTGCGTACATCAGGCGAAAACGCATGCCATGTAGACACGATTCACGTACAGCGAGTGCAAACGCACTCGCGACTGGCATTCGATAGACTAAAGAGCCTATTACTCCACGCGGTATCAAGTTTGTCGGTCTATTAACTAGCGTAGTGTCATAAGAGTCAGCCTGTTATTCGCTCGGAGCTTGTCTAGTAGACTTTAGACAAGTCTTAGTGAAACAAAATTGATACTGCGTAGTGTACTGAGCTCTTAAGATCGCTGTACGTACGCGCGTCTATGTGTGTGTACGCCTGTTTCCGCTCGTTGTATAGAATCTTCTTCTGCACCTCTCTGTGACGTGTCCAATGATTCTTTGAAACTGTCAGTGTGGACCATGTCAACAGTTATTTTCAAGAAACGTTTAAACATACCGAGTAGATTGCTTTCTGTTAAATAATTTAGTATTCCCTTCAAGCTCGACGCTCTGGTAGTTTGATATAACTTTTGGGAAACGCTTAAGTGGCTCAATAACTTTGTACGAATAAGCGTAAACTGATTCGAATGTTACATAAGCAGGATCACTTGAATACGAATTTGACATAATTTTGTTACGTCACTTTCGTATAAATGTGACGAACGTTAAGAGTTGTACGCTATTCTCATTTTAGTCTTATCCTGGCAGTAATATCAAACGATTTAGGCGGATGACGAACCGACTGTTTATTGGTACTTCTTTATTTATAGAGTTAAACCTCAAATTCAAAAACCTTAGCGTAATTAACGATTATTTTTCACCTCTTGATTTACATAAAAGTTTTTCGTCTCACTACAATTTCTATATGACGGAGAAGGTTCTCTCTCGTTATCGTTAGCCATAATTTAACTACTGTGGGCGTACTATGGGAAATGCTGTTTATTGCGCAATAGAAAAACAGTTTGCAGTTCAAATCAAATTATAATTTACGAACAAATTAATCACACTAGCGAATCACACATTGTAGGTACACGACATAGCTATACAAAACGCGCGACAGTTTCTACACGTGTTCACTGCTTGAACGCCACCGACAAACTCTGCTTTAACTCTGGTCGAGCGTTATGTTGTAGACTCTGTCGAGCTCCGCCTGGTGGCGCTGGCGTCCCGATTAGTCAAAGTCAAGCGATTGATTTAACGTATTTCCAACATAATATATTAATAAAGGCAATTAATAAAAAAAATATTCTACAACCAAAACTTGTCTCAAGAACCAAGCAAAACCTAGGCTCAAATTGACCTAGAAACTTCCAACAACATCTTGTGACCAAAACTTTCAAGTGATACTCGTGAATAGTTAAACAGTAACCTAACACCTTTGCCAACTATGAAGGATCTTGATTTGAAAGCTAGTATTATTGCGGTCAAACTTCAGCCTAGTCAATTAGACAAATGGAAAACATCAAGACAATCTGTGAAGTGTCTGTGGCTACAAATTTCACAGTTCCTCCATTTATGATTGGGTTCATTGCGCTTTTTCCGTGCTACAATCAAGAAGTGGTTACTTTGGTAGTTAGCCTAACTCGCACAGACGAGAGACTCTAAATAAAATTGTGTGTCTTAGAATAAATTCCTTTTTTCTGGAAAACCTATAAACTTAGAAAATAATAATTTAAACAATTATTAATGACATGAAATTCCTTAATAAAAATTGAAGACGACAGTCATTTTACGGGATTTTGATTCTACTGGTAAATTCTCAAAATGTGTACTTGGGCAACAGATGCATCATATGTTTCAAGAATCTACTAGCTGTCTTGTCAAGTCATGTTTCTCTATAGTAATGTCTTAGTTCTTAATAATCTTAATCTTTGTCTTTAGCCTCAGGCCAAGTATTTTCATTTTCTCTAGGCAAGCATCACACTTTTTATAATCCACCGTACGCTTTACACCTTTTATTCCCGCGTGAAAAGCTCCTTTTTTCACACCACCTTTTTGCTCTTCCCCTTCAAACACAAACAAGTAAACATCCAACGGACTAACAGACTACATAAGCAAGTCAAAGTTGCACGTAATTCCAGTACGTCAGTTAGTTGCTGGTACGTCAGACCTGCGTCAAGCCGTAATTACGATTTACCACCTCGATTGGACAACACAGAAACAAATCAACGTCAGCCCGCTATGAACGCTGATAGGAATGTGGTTAATGAGTGTGAGCTTAATTTGCTCTTTACTGATTGTTTTTCCTTCGGAATATCTACGTGTTGAGACTTTGATACGTGTTTGTTATTTTCTTGGATTTAAGTGTTTGTGTTATGTGAAGGTCTTGTACAATTTGGCTGGTATACTGTCAAAGTTTTTCGAAAATAATAATTTTGTTGGACAGTTTAGGTCTTCCAACATTGTATTTGGATATAAGTACCTACTTAGTTAAGACAGCGAAAATTATTTTGGATGATTTCAGAGTTGGTAGTTTCTGCAATCGTCTGCCAAGCATAATTATGACCATATCGACGTTACATTGGAGCGGTCAACGGCAAGCCATTGTTTAGAAATTAATGCATACTCGCTGATACTTTTACGTAAATCTATAAATATACTGTAAACGAAAAATGAAATTGCAAAATTCAAAGTGACAAACCAGACTTGACTGGACTGCATATTTAAAAATAGCCACCGGCTAATTAGCTTCCGTCCTTTTGAAATTAAAGCAAAAAATCTCGTCACATTTTCAAACAATTATCATTTAACCCGAGCGTAGAAGGCTGAAACTAACGTTGAAATATTTTTAATGTCAGCCCGGGACTTATTAAATCTTCTCACTAAGTGCGACATTTACACACGGAAAAACTGGTACAAAAAACGTAATTATATGCATAACGTTGCCCTGAAAATTGCATTCTCTTGTTTTTAGAAAATAGTACAATTACCGAGTTAAAGACGCCTTAAAAGATATTTATTGTACGATTCCGTGTTGGTGGGGTAACGAAGTAAACTGGGGGTGAATTTTTAATGGGTATTTTGTTACGTTGTTAATTTAAATTTTTGGCTTAATTAAAAGTGTAGGCGTCTTTATTAAGGGCGAAAGATTACGAACGACGCAATTAGTCTCATGTGACGCTTCCTCTACGGATATAATGTTTACGTATTTAAATGAAATAATTTCGGGTTGTGTGAAAATAACATGTTCTCATTAACAGCTGTATTAAAATTAGTGTCTTGTGTTAATTACAATTTCGTTCATATCCTGACGGTTTATTTACTTAGTACGTTTTATATCAAAATCTACGGATGTGGGTTGAAGATTAGGTACTTACCAAAGCAATACCTATGTAGATATGTTGCCGATAAAATCATTTTTAGCTACCTTCAACTATTGTGGCCATTGAAAATAAGTTCGCAAGTCTTGCGTTATGCCAACATGCAACTACAATTAATATAGCTTACCTCTTAGTAAAGATTGTCTTATCCATTTCTAGAAGACACACGTCATTTGATTGAAACCCTACCATGGACACTGTCTACGTCACTTTTGTACGGTCTGTAACATGGTATAATAATATACTTCGCTAGGTATAGCATTCCGAGACACAGTGGTCACGCGGGTGACACAAGCCTACGTCATCACCGCAGTGTTACCAGTAGTGTGTCATAATAACTTCCCAACCACCTTTATTACCTGTGCGAATCCGATAAATCAATGAGGTTTTAAATAACAATTACGTCGGTATAAGTTTAAATTGAATTGTTTCATTTGATAAGAAAAAATATTTTTTAACAGAATGGTGACTGAAAATGTTTCCATACTTCTTGTTTTGTTGCAATAAAGTGGCAACTGGATAGTGACGTAAGCTTGTGTCACTCTCGGAGCGCCAGACCTTGCTTTTTTAGACCATGGTCTGTAACAAAATTAGCTGCTCATTTCGATTAGGAACCAACCTAATTACCTATATTTATTAAACCAATTAGGTTATGTGAGTGTCATTCATAAATCTGTTTAACAATTTAAACAGTGTCAACAATTATCTACATCTGACGCATACTGTATGTACATATCTTCTGTAAAATGTTCTAGGTACTTATTTATCTACATTAACAAGTAAATTTCATAAAATAACATTACACAAGTAATTAAATTGGATTTCCCACAATAAAGTACGTGATATTTTCACAAACTTTAGCGCGGTTGTTCGAGTAAAAACTCGTTTCCAACATAATTTATTTTCACAGTTGTTTTGCCTTGGGGAATGAACAGGGATGACTGTTTGGTAGCAACACTACGTATGTCTACAGCATACATTGTTATTATAGAAGACCGTTTTTGCTCTATCGTATGACATGGCTTGTCACAAAGCTACAAGTTGAATGTAAGAGTTGTTCTGCTAGAATCTTTTCGTTTCGTTCATGCGAACTTGTTCTGATCAGGCTACATTGAGTAAGACTGTCCTTTCAGAGGTGCTAACAAATCTTGGACAGCTGGACCGCATCACCATCAATAAACAAATTTTCTTTAAAAAGAAACTGTATCGACTTATATACATACAAAAGAAACTGTACTGACTTAAACATACCTACATTCAATGCACAGAAATGAGTCAAACGCCTCGTGCTCACAGGCCTGGCTACGGGTATACTGGAGAAAATGATGCGACTGCTCTGAACATGGCCAAATATCAAATAAATAAATAGGTACCTAAGTCTAAATAAATAAATTCCGCAAATATAATAACAACCGCATTAAACTGCCGGACCACTTATAAGGGCGGTTAATGTTCGAAACCGTACCTTTGTCATGGAATGTCAATAAACATAAATTCTCCAGTTTCCTTAGACGGTGTTTACGAAGTTTCAAATAACAAGCTATCTTCCAAATTATTTATATCCTTAGCGAAAACAATGGAAGTAATTGAGAGCTTTTAAAATGTTTTGATGAATGATAACAAAATGACTTTATTCTTGGCCAAGGATCATAGCTATTTTGAAAACAGATGACGAGATGAAAATGTATTTTTCCTATGGCAGAACTCCATTAAAGGAACTTCGTATTTTATAAAGTTTATAGAATAATCATTGTGGTATTTTGCTACACTAAAATCACACCTTTTATTTGTATATTTAACATTTTAAAGAGCTGTTGAGCCCAACAATTCTTGTTTTAGAAATCTGTCAACAATCTGTCATTTTGTCTATTCTTCCGTCGACAAAAGCCGTTTCTATGGTGGTCATGCTACGCGTGCAGCTGATATCAAGCCACTTATCTGCCACCGCCACAGGCATAGATATTTTGATCTATTCCCATCCAATACCAAGAGCTAATACCATTTGGTATTAGTGTATTTCCGAATTTATTTTCTATTCCCAACGGGTACCACATTTTTTTAAATAAAAAATCTATTACTAACGAATACCAAAGCGTGACTTTTTGTACACTCAGCTACACAAAGTTTTATTTAAATTGCGTTTTACCGAAATCTAGGGTAATCTAAATATAGGGTTAGGGTTAATAAGCTGGTCGACGGAACCCCGCTTCGCGGGGCTCCTATTTCTGTCTAAAGGGTTTAAAGGAACCTAACCAACCGAACCTCGGGATGCCACTGACGTCGACCGTCTAGGGTTAGGATTTTCGGGAACATTTATTATGTTTTCGGAAACTTAGTTCGTCACTCAAAGCATTTTAATTTTACTGAACCTGACTGTATCTGATTTCTTCAAACTTGTTTTGGTATTGGATTTAAAATGTGGTACTCGTTGGGAATAGAAAATAAATTCGGAAATAAACTAATACCAAATGGTATTAGCTCTTGGTATTGGATGGGAATAGAGCGATATTTTAAAACCTTTCAACTCAGTACCTAAATCTATGTTTTTTAGTATGAAGTCGTATGACACTAATTTAGCTCACATTCTATGTTTTTGAACACTTTACCACTGCAAAGCAAACATTCAGTTACCTTTGACTGTTTTTACATCCAAATCTGTATTTCATATTATTAATTTCTTTCTTTTATAAAATCTTAGAATATTTTTCATACTTTGACATGTTCATCATAAATGTCATCTGTCAGTTTTCTTTTTCTATAAAGCTTACATGATAAGGCCAGTTAGTGTAATAAGGTCAGGTTCTCGCTGAAAGCCGTTTTTATTGTTTCTGGCCGACAATCAAATCGCACCTTTAAAGACAAACCGTTACTAAACGAAAATATAAATTATTACACAGGAGCTTAAATAAAACGAAATACACGGCTTTTTCGCAATAGAAGGTTATGAACCTTTGAGCCATCTTTTGAGGTCATAATGATGGGTATTTATTTACACTATAACATAAGTTCTATTGCGAAAAAGTCGTGCGTTTTTTTTAATTTAAGTTTCTGTGTAAAATTTTATAATTTCGTTTAGTAACGGTTTGTCTTTAAAGGTGCGAAATATGAGGTAATTTAAATTATGTTTGTAACGTTGAACACATACTTCCAGAACGTCTCACAGGGACTACAAAAGCGGCCATCAGTCCTGTCAAAAGTCATTTTTTATCCAGTTTTCAGGTCAGACATTCATTAGCTTAATCTCCGCTACAATTATATTTTCTGAACCGACTAAATACAGTGATTCACAGAAGAAACTAAATTCATTGATAAAAAATCTATAAAAAATATTGTGTGTGTGACCCATTCCCACCGCTGCTTCCGGCCCTCTCGCCTACGTCAGTGGGAGGCCTACGTCAGTGGGAGGCCTCTGACGTTGAGGATACCCTAGCTGCGTGCGTGGCGTAGGACGCTGCAGCCAACAATTCCTGAATGGGGAGGTCTCCGACGCTGTAGCTCCTCTCCCGCGTGCCATAGAAGGCTGGGACGCCCCTTCTGCCGAGAGTGAGGCGCTGTCTCTGACATAGGACACCACAACCGACTACTCCTGAATGGGGAGGTCTCCGACGCTGGGCGCTCCTCCCGCGTGCCGTAGGAGGCCGACCATGCGGTTTTTACAAATTCTCCTAAGAACTTTTCCTCCTATGACAAGGTTGATGACAACCGCAGCCCCGTCCTCATCCAGCTCCACTACACCCTGCCGATCCTACTACATCTTGCTGATGCCATTTCTGACTTCGAGCGTCCAGAACTACGCGAAGCTGAAGTCAACCTTAACCTCCTACACCCTCACACTTTTTTATCCAATGTATTAGTTATTATTTGTTGTTTTATACATGTGACTCACAAATAGCCCCCCGCCTAATCGTAACGTTACATCATGTTTACATTACAATGAAATTAAAGCATAAAGCTAGGATTCAGGCACCAAAATATCACATCCCACTGCTGGGACGCAGGCCTCCTCTTTCTAAGAGTGTGGACCGTAGTCCACCACGCGGGCGTGTTGGTGGATATCACACATATATTTTGATTTTTTTGTTCTAGGACATGTCGAATTCCTCCCGATGTTAATCTTTACCGATTTTAGAGCAGTGGTGATGAAATAATTTACACAAAGTAAAGCACCTAAGTTCGAACGTACGACCTACAACTCGGTAAATCAAGGCTGTTTCTACTGGGCCCCCACTGTACTATCTGATGCTTCTCAATGTGCTGACATCGATGGCCACTCACTGAATAGAAATTCGCAAAACATAATTGAAACAATATCATAATCGTTACAAAAATTCAAAATATAATAATCGTACATAATTGAAACAGTATCAGCATCGTTTTTAATTAAGTATACTCTCGTGCTGGCCGACCATAGAATTTATTTAAATCTCACAGTTAGTGTCTGATCTTTAATATATTGTAGTAGAAAATAAGCAACATTTGCATCCCTTAAAGCCTCTAAATAGTTTTTAATGAATTTTAGATTACCCTAAAGCATTACGTACTCCACAAACAAGACACTAGGTACAAATTACCACGTAATGATGTATGGGCTTACTTATTCGAGGCCATAGTTTAGTTTAGGTGAATACCTAAAAACCAAAAAATACCAAAAAATGTTGATTAATTATTCATGCTTGAATAAGCATGAATAATTAATCAACATTTTTTGGCTACCCAAAATCGATCATCTAGGGTTCTATGTACCTCATCCATTAGATGTTGAAGAAAGTATAACATTATCTTTATCAGTGTAAAATATAATTAATTAATTATTGTGAATGTAAAGACTGTGTGGATCATTGTTTTTTTTTTTCTTAATTAGTTTTAATCATGGTCTGGCAGTTTGAGTAATTTATGCAGCCTACCCAAATGTCCTTTCCTTGGTATTTTTTTATTTATTGGGGAAAATAAACAGTTACACATTTCTATATTACAAAAAATATTGTGCTACAGAGTGAGTAAATGTATAACCCACGACATTATCCACATTTGGTATTGTTCGTCGAAACGTTGAGCTCCTTAAGTTTTGAGTTGAGCTGCACGATTACTGACGAATGCGTGCACTGACTGGACAGGTCCAGTCATTCTGTGTGCTTTTTCCTCAAAAGACAATTTCAGACACAAATCTACATGCTCTTCACATGGTCTGACGAAGATTATGTCTGGACTTTAAAAGAGATTGTGACCTCCTAAGTTTGTTTCGGCCTTTCTTCTCAGAGTAGTCAGATAGGAAACGCCGACCTCATCTAGTTTTAAAATATGATTGACGTATAAAAGTGTTTGGACAAACCTACTTAGAAATAAAATCATTTATCATTTATAAATTATTATTAAATGAGTATTACGTAAAGGGAGTACGAATGGCCTATATGTAGTCGTGGACTAGAAAGAAAAGAAGCACTCCACGCCACGCGTATCGAAAGTGGAGCACTATTGTAAGTATCGGACCGTTTGTACAAACATGCCTCACGCACACATTTACATCATAAGGTGCCATTACGCGGCACTACGGCGTCATTGAAGGTACTGTTTACGTCAAGTAACAAAATAAAATAATGCCTTATTGTGTTGTGAAATGGTGTAAAAATAATTCTACATCCCAGAAAAAGTGTCAAGGAATAACATATCACAAGTAAGACACTTATTTACACACACACACACACACACTCATAGATCGGTATGGTGCTTCGCTTTCGATATGCGTGGCACGGAGTCCTTCTTTTTTTCTAGCCCGTGTAAGTAGTCGTCTTAAGGGGACTACAGGACCTAAATGTAAGTTTTATAATGCCTAAAAGTATATGATCCACTGCACTAAACAAAATCAGAAAAATATATGTTATTCTTCAGGATATTTGCTAATTAGATAGTGCGTTGAAAACATACTACAACTAATTTGATACGATAGAAAAAAATCACGAAGATACCTCTAAAAATTTCTTATAACGATTAAAACCCATACTACTATGCTTTAAATCATTCTGATTTTTTGTCAGATTACTATACAAGCAACATACTAACGTAATAGTGTTTTAATTTTTTAATCCAATCAATAGATTTTTTGTAAATAGATAACTGCTTCGTATTTTGCAATAAATTACCAGCGTTGTGTCATCGCGCATCTCTTTCTTTTCTATGCAGTCCGACAGTGACCACGCTTTAGCTGTTGTAAGCCTCTTAAGCTACAGTTTCCTAGATGAGTGCGAGTGATGAGTTTCGGTGGCCACCACACCGTGTCCGCAATTTACCGGCAAATGACGTTACTGTAACGTTGTTTATGAAAGTAAGTTGGTGTGTTTTCCTAGAGAGCGTTTTTGGCACCGTAGTCAAACCCAGGTGCCATAATTTTCTTGACAGCTGTCACTGCGGCCGTTATGAGGCAACCACCGCTCTTCTACGATACCGTAATTTTTTAATAACATTCCGAATTCCATAAGGGCCATTAAGGGCCATTGTCAAAATTTAAAATTGTGCTGCAGAAACTTCTTCTTGACAAATGCTACTATACAATAGACGAGTTTTTAAACGATAAATAGTTATAATTATTAATGCTACATTTAAAATTTTGACATCTGTAATTTTATTTTTTTTAATTATTATTGTAATGTTTGTTTTTATTAATGACTTTTTTTATTTATTTTTTATTTTAGCATATTTACGTTGCATGTTACCATATTTGTATGTCTTAAGACAAAACATAGCGTGCTATTCTATATGTATGACCTTATTTTATACCTATGTTTCACAAATAAACTTTTATGATTTATTATTTATAGCTTAAGGGAATATTCGGATTTAATTGTCTTTGTCATCAAAGCGACTAAGAAGTTGAAGAACAGTCGCCAGCACATCAAGTTACCACAAACTGTCAGATTTTCTCATTCGATTTTGAACTTAACCATTAACATTATAAGATTTCAAATCGTTTGGAGAAATTTGACAGTTTCGTGTAGTTTGACCTGCTGGCGACTACATCGTTTCTCCTCTCGTTTGTGTCTTTTGACAAAACATTTTTCGAAATAAAATTACTTTACTGATTCAATATATAAGTACGATAACTAAGCAAATATTATTCCGCCTTAACTCGTATCACATAACTTAACATCACGCCTGTAATCCCCGAAGGGTTAGGCAGAGGTGTACCTATAGCACACCCACATTTCGCCAGTTATGTTTAAGTCCCATGTAATAGGGGGCGAGCCTATTGCCATCAACCGGGCACAAATCCAGTCTCCGGGCTGCTACTGAGAAATTACCCTTAACCGTTTTTAACTTCGTTTCGACTTCGTTTTGAATCGTCGTAGAACTTCGTCGTCGTCTTAAGTCCTGACTTCCTGAGTCGAGCTGCACGATTACTGACAAATGCGTGCACTGACTGGACAGGTCCACTCAAACTGTGTGGTTCTTTCCTCAAAAGACCATTTCAGATACCAATCTGCATGGTCTTCGCATGACCTGACCAAGATTATGTCTGGACTTTAAAAGA
This sequence comes from Dryobotodes eremita, assembly GCA_917490735.1. NCBI lineage: Eukaryota > Metazoa > Arthropoda > Insecta > Lepidoptera > Noctuidae > Dryobotodes > Dryobotodes eremita. The sequence goes on from OU823261.1 coordinate 10,455,387, forward strand.
GACTGTGACCTCTGAGTTTGTTTCGGCCTTTCTTCTCAGAGTAGTCAGATAGGAAACGCCGACCTCATCTAGTTAAAAAAACATGATTGACGTGTAAAAGTCTTTGTACAAACCTACTTACAGAAATAAAATCATAACTCGTATCAATCCATACTCATAAATACGAACGTAACTCAGTTTGTCTGTCTGTAACCTTGTCACTCCTAAACTACTGAACAAATCTTTATGAAATTTGACAGATAGGTAGCCTTGGACCCGGAAAAGCCCATAGGCTTCTTTTCATATTAATACAATAAGCACGCAAACGAAGTATTCCATAAATTTCAATACGATTGAACTACATAACATCAATAATCTTCATCCCTCACGAGCTGGTAATGACGAATTTATACTGTGAATATTACCGAAGGATTAAGTCGACATCGGTATATGAAAGGCCGCATCGATCAGCGGAGTGACGCTTTCCATTTATCACCATCGAAGGGGTTGATTGAATATGGACCGATCCGCCATGATGGCACAGAATATAGGTACAGAAGGCTAGCCCCACATAACGAGCGTAAATACACGCACACAGACATGCTTCTCGTACCTACAGCGAGTGCAAGAAAGAAAGAAGAAAATTTGTTTATTCTGCACAAATAAAACGCACGTTCTACATAAAATCAAAAACCTAAATATTTTATTTCAGATAACCTACATTGGCACTTCAGAAACGTCAGAAAATAGGTGCAGGGTTCCAATTGGTCGTTTCCTATGCAGAAGAGCCGGCCAGAAAAAACAAAAAAATATCTAAGTAGCCAAAAGCCTCGTATGCAAGCGCGTGACGCGACTGGCATTCGTTTGAGATAGTTTTAGAGATTGAGAGATCGCCGTACCTATGCGTCTTTGTGTGCGTGCGCCTATTTTCGCTCGTTGTATGAAGCCGACCTTCTTTACTTTCCATTTTTGTAAAGATGGTCTGTCGTTTCTGACGTAAGCGGCGGTGTCGTAAACATTTTCATGGAATTACTTTATTTATTTGCCTTGGAATGTTTTTTCGGGGTAGCCAATCTTCGGGAGTGTTTTAAAGTTTAGCGAATTTGTTACAATACCTAGTGGCTGAATGACTATGGTGAAATTTCATACAAGGGCGCAAGTTAAACGTTCTAAGATAAATAAATATTTTATGCGTAGTCCAGTTGGGTATATTATGGTAATAAGAAACTTTGTGCTTAATAAAACACAATCATATAGATTTAAGTACATAATATTGTTTTAAAATATTAATGGTGAATGGCGCAACCATTTAACAGCTAATAAAATTTACTTTAATTTTGTATGATCCGTTCCCAACGACAAACCGTAAAAACGGGTTAGTGTCTTGTACTTATAACTATGCCCAGTTATAAATACAAGACTACTGTAAACTCTTTATAAATAAATAATCATTTAATTACATAAAGAAGTTGTGTAGGTACTTCATTATGCTTCATACAGACAAGTTCTGTACAAGGTAATTATGAAAAATGTGCAAAGATAACCTATAAGGTGCTCAATTCTATTTTACAAAGACATTGAACAAACCCGATATAACTGCGGCTTATGATAACGTAATAAAAGCAATCTTATCAAAAGATTTCGCGAAACCCTTGATGGAAGGTAAATTGATTTCACAACGTCGATTCAATCACTAAATTGTTTACCAAAGAGATTGCTTTCAATATTTTTATACAACGTTATTATAATAACGGTGTATAATGAACTAAGTACACTTGAAGCAACGCTATAAAGAAAAGTCATTATGGGCACTTATTTATTTACGAAGTGAACAGATTGAAGCAATTTGTAAAACAGTGCCATTTTTAAAAGTAGCGCTCCAGTAAGTAGGTTTTATTTTTATAAAGTTACTTTTATTTTGTAGTATTTAATGATGTATTGTGTATTTAAGAGAATCTTTCTAAGTTTGCAGACTTACTTATAAGCTAATTGAAAATGTCTGCTATAATATTGAAGTTAGTTTTTTTTTATCAGAACATAATATTCATACACAAACAGTTTAACACATAATATTCAAGTTGGTTCTTAATGAGCTTTTAAAAAAGGTGAACGGACAGTGGGAGAATATTTTTGCATCAACACCAAGGTTTTTTACACCTGCACCCTAATTACGTAACACACTATCCATCACAATCTGAATAATTTTGATGCCTATTGCTAATCCATTGCTTCATATGTTCGAAAAATTTGTCTGCTCAACAACGTAAATAACGCAATGAATGTTGTTGACCCGTCAAAATGTAACCCATTCCTACTGTTAGTGTGTTACGTAATTACCCCGCTGTAGCAAATGTTATCTACCAAGTAACGATAAATCAATTAATTGATAGGTACATAGATGTCCTTGTAAAGATCGCTACGATTATGTAGCTTAAAATCAAAAAATCTATCTGGCTAGCCTTTTTCTTACTGCCTACTATGTAGGGGTCGGCTTCCAGTCTAACAGGATAGAGCTGAATACCTATCTGACCGACTGGAGCGACTGCCTATCTGACCTCCACAACACAGTTACTGGGTAATACGGTACCCCTTGGTAAGACTGGTTGTCAGACTTTTAGGCTTCTGACTACCTGTAACGACTGTCAGAGATTTGCGAATGACGGCCGGGACCTAACGTGCTTTCCGAAGCAAATTTTGCCCAAAAGCCTCCCCCTGAATTTACATTACGAATGAGATAAAAGCCAACCATCAATCGAGTGTCTACAATACCATAAATTAACAATTAGTAAACACGATATTACACTTAAAGCCACAATTATTGCTTTAATAATAAAACTGGCCTTAAGATTCAACAGTGAATCATAATAATGAGAAATGTAGTCGTTTTAGAAACATGACCAAGCACTTAAGTGAGTTAGAAATTAATGAACTTGTAGAATTAAAAGGTTATTTCGAATTTAAGCGTTTAATATTTAACACAGCTATTACTGGCACTTTAGATACAAACTAGACGTCTAATAGGCCTGGTAAACAGAATATGTTTTGCGAAAAAAAAACACCGGGATTATCTTTATTGAGTCATTAGAAATGCTGTGTGAAAAGTCCAAAAAGACGTGAAATAAAAAAATAATGAATGGAACTAATGGACTTTCTACACAATGATAAATGATAAATGATTTTATTTCTGTATTTAGGTTTGTACAAACACTTTTACACGGCAATCATATTTTTTTAACTAGATGAAGTTGGTGTTTCCTATCTGACTACTCTGACAAGAAAGGCCGAAACAAACTCAGAGGTCTCTTTCAAAGTCCAGACATAATCTAGGTCAAATCATGTGAAGACCTTGTAGATTGGTGTCTCGGTCTGAAATGGTATTTTGAAGAAACAACCACACAGATTGAGTGGACCTGTCCAGTCAGTGCACGCATTTGTCAGTAATCGTGCAGCTCAACTCAAAATTTAAGGAGCTCAACGATTTTATTTTCGATACCTGATTAAAGACAATCCAGGTGATATCTATATCTTAACTAGGATTTATTTCGCAGATTTGCCTATAATTTAACTTATTTTCTTGAGCTATAAAGGCTGATATTTACATTTGCATTAGATAGGTAGTGAGTAAGGTCCCTTAACTTCGCAATGAAAATCTGTCACTTTTGGATTGACGTACACAACTTAGCTGGGCACTTCAACTAAACTCGCTACTTATAAATGTAAACCAGCAATAATAGACAGTGCACATAGCAGCAACAAATCTGTTTTGTCTTATTATAGACAAAATAGTATCTGTAAAAAAAACACAACAGATTTTTCAGTACATTTTCCCAAATTTACCTCACGGTTTTGTTGCCAGTGAGCGTGCTACCATTGTTCTTTTTTTCATAGAGCAATACACTGGCTAGAAGATAGGCCTATGCACACTTTCATCAACACCAGGGGGCACCTAAATAAAAAAGCGCTGTTGAATTTTCAACTTTCGGTGCTGAGCCAAGCGATGAAAATCCATCAGCGCGCTTTTATTATTTTAGGTATTCATTTTGGTGTCACCAAGTGTTAGTGAAAACGGTCTGCACACAGCCTGCATACACAATATAGACGTCCATTTCCGATGAATCATCAATAACAAACTCAAAACAAACATCTACAAAAAATAAAATAGAATTCAGCATCGTATTTAACAGTTTTTCATCACGTTCACGCCTTGCCGTTTTCTAAAGTGCCTGCAAACATCAATCTTTGTGTCATTTTCTGGCAGTGGACTTAGGAAAAATGGCTTCATCGACTTTACATCCTCAGAGAAATTCCGAAGTCATTAATCTTCGGAATACCAGGCGGATAATTTATACTTACTGGAGACTGTTCATTTTTCAATACCCCATATGAAAAGCCGTCGACTTCAGAATAATATAGCTCAATAACCAATGAAGTGATGGAAATATTATGTGAATGATTGATTGGGTTCCGCCATTGTTGTACAAAAGAGATTGATCCTGTGAATGTATTCTTGGTATTGCAAAATCGGATTATTAATATTGCATCCTATATGTATATAGAATTATTTCCAGGAAACGAGTTCTGGGGCATATAGCAATAGTTTCATCTCTGTGCTTTTATTGCGGGGCTTATATACCAGTAAATGGTACCTACCTACTTACATTAAAATTTTAATGTTTATGTTGTTTATGTTTCTTTACTTACATTAAAATTTTAATGTAAGCAGGTCATGAAAGGCATTTTAAATTAATCAGTCCTATAATCAGCGGTCCCATACATTTGAGTCAAGTAGGTATCAAAGTTTTGTATGGGACAGTTGATATTTTTTTCGTGATTACGATGTGGGTCCCATGAAGAAAGTGGTTCTGTTTGATGGTCTGCGCCAAACCCATAAATATGATCACACATTTCTGATACATGCTGTATACTGTTTCCTTAAATCCTTACAGTCTCAATAATGTTGTGAGTACTAATAGTGTCGTGACAATTTAAACAAAAAAAAGTAGGCACAGTTGCAACCAACTTTTTTTTAAATCCAATTAAAAACCGCGCTACGTCAAAATTATTCATACCATCGAGCTATCTCTTTTTAAACGTCCCCACAAAACTATTAAAACACCAGATATGCCCAAATATTATTCTGAATATGCAAAGCTAAATGAATTTATTCCTGGTTGTATGTGAAATCGCGTACCAACGAAATTTCCCAGCGATTGGCGAAATTAGCGTGGCTTAACGCGCCAATAGAGTAAATCCGATTTGTGGGTGATGAACAGCATATATTCGATAAAGATATGTACGAATGCATTATGTGATGTGTTCATTCATATCGCCATACATGGCGGTTTTAATGCTGGTGTATTCAAAGGCATTAATAATTTAATACGTCCATTTTATTATTAAAATTGAAGGATTTTTGTCAGATGGATAAGCTTAGACTTTGAAATCGGCTTGACACATGAAGCGGCATTAATTAATTAGCCGAGTTCAGAGTTTACATGTTCGTCTGTATGTTTTTTTTTTTAAATATATATGTTCATCGATAGTTTCATCAATTGTGGATCGAATTAAAAAATATTTTTTATTGTTGGAAAGGGTGTGCTCTTGATGCGGACAAAATGTTATTAAGGGTATTTTTGATTTAGCTTCAATAATACGTATTTTTTTCACTTAAGTAGTGTATATTTATGATGATATAATAATTTCCTGTCACTGGTATTTACATAGCAAGTAGTGGTATATGCATTTTTGTAGGGTAGATACCACAAATGCAAGTGAAAAATAAGAACATCATTCAAAGTGTTTTTTTTTTTGGAAGTCGGTAGTTTTTTTTAATGTAAAAAAGTTTATTTTATTTTATTTAGCTGAACAACTTACTTATTCCCTAGTGATTAATGAATCAATATCTCTCACAAAACCATAATTATTTTGGGTAAACTGCTAGTGGAAACTGGCGAAAACTATAACTATGTTAAAAATGGAATGTGTTTAGTAACATAGACCGGGCATGGAGTTGGATATTTATTGTAAAGGACCCAGCATATTTCCCCTTTAGAGAAAAGCTAAAAACGAAGAAGATAAATAAAACTACCTAGCACAAAACTAAGAATACTGTTCTAAAATAAGCCTGTGTGCAAGGTAACGGCTTACTCATACAAAATAGAAAATCCACCACAAATGCAACTGTAAGCAGACCGATATTATTTCTCACTTTGGCACGATACGCTTCAGTTTTCTGTAATATTTTCCTTGCTTGCAGAACTGAACTAAATATAAAATTCAGCTCAGCGGAAACGAATGCTTAAGAACACATACACAACTAAGTAACTTATGCATACAACTTTACATGAAAAAAAAGTTTATCCGGTGCTAAAAACTATTCTATGTCGTGGAAAAAACTTTTTATAAATTAAATTTAATTAAAAACTTTTTTATAAAATAAATTGTATCAAAAACGTTTTACCACACCGCGTCACTTGGAAAAAAAACTTGTGAATTTTTTTATGAAGTAGGTAAGTAACTTTTCCGGAAATACCTACAATGTTTTTATGATAGAATGTGTTTCTAAGTTTCAAACAAGCGCTATGAACACGCCTCCACTTGCCAGGATTCGTATTCTCTTTATAAAATTACCGTGTATAATTGTTTTGTAAAAGTTATTATTTTAATAATTATCATCACCGTCATTGCCAGCCCATCCACTGCTGAGTATAGGCGTCTTCCATTTTGTCCCCTTCCCTGGTCTGTGCTAGTCTCATTCAGGTCGTCTGCGCGATCTTGTGTAGGTCGTATATTTAAATAACCCTAGAAAAAATAAACTCAAATTTTCATACTTAACTTTCTGAGTCTAATTGCAATTTGCTTCCAATACCCACTGGTAAAAAAACATTATATTATCAAATTGATCAACCAAATGTATATCGAAGATAAAATCACCTGCTGCCTTCGATTATTAAATTGAAAAGACGAAGAAATACCTATTTACATATTAACCCAGCACTATTATAATGTTATACTTACTGTCTTTCCCGCGGTTACACCCGCGTGAAGGTCGCAAAATAAACCACGGAAACGTCCCTACTACCGGAATAAAAAGGTCCTTAAAATTCTATGTCCAAAACCGGGTCATGGCTTATTATTGTGCCAAAAATCCAAATCCGTCAACCCGTTAAGGCGTAAAAGGTATAACAGACAGACAGAGTTATTTTCGCATTAAATAATATAAGCATATTTACCTATGGATTCGTGAGCTCTATCTCACCTGTGGGAATAAAATTAGTAAGCGTTACAATAGAATAATTAGTACTGAAATACTAAGCTAAAATTAATGGGTTATTATTATGCGTACATCACGTTAATGAGGCCATAAATTGTTGGCTCACACGAAACTACTTCAAAGCTTATCACGAACAATAGGTATGTCGGGTTAAACAAATAAAGTTGTTAAGTATAAAATGTTATAATATATAATATATTCCACTAATTGGAAATTAAACGAGGTTTATGTATTGAAAACCGACTCCGGAACCGGTGTCGGAGTTTTCTAGCACGACCTTAACATAAATATATCCAGCCCGCTGCCGCCGCTACTTTCAATACCGTCTACCGGGCGGAGTGTGTGGGCATCATACAAGCTGTGTACGTCATAGAGGCCAGGGGAGTTACAGACATCCACCATACGTATACTCTTCGAGAGCGCCTCAGTCCTCCAATCCTCGGGGAGAAAGTATATTACCTCGAGTATAACACTTGAGTGTCACAATGCTCTAGAACGTGTCTAACCGCAACACAGTGACACTGCAATGGATTAAAAGACACAGTGGATCACTGGGTAACGACGCAGCTGACGAACTGGCTAGAAGAGCATCCAGCGCGTCAGTCTGTGGACCCAAACCTATTGTGCCCATCCCCTTCAACCAGCTACGCAGATGGTTACAGGAGTACACCCACACACAAGCGGAGAGCTGGTGGACCTCGACACCAGGCTGTAGACAGTCCAAGGATGCCATGGCATCCTTGGATGGGAAGTTAACCAGATGCTTATTACGTCTGGACAGGAACGGCCTGCACCTGGTGACGGAGACCATCACGGGACACTGCTCGCTAAACAAACACTTTCACACAATAGGCATAACGGACAGTCCTCTGTGCAGGGCTTGCATGGAGGCTGAGGAAACCGTTGCGCATGTGCTCTTTGAATGCACAGGCGTCACCCAGATTAAGACACAAACCCTCGGGGCACCCAGATCCTACAGACAGATGCTCTCAACAGACCAGGAGACATCATCAACTTACGGCGGGAGGTTGGAATAACCGGCGAGGCGAGGCGTGATGTTATGTTATAATTTTAAAACATAATAATTACGTAACTAGTAACCAGCAACACTTTCATCAGTTCAATCCTTTCGTGTAAACTGGCACTAAATCTAATAAAACAATCCAACAAGAAAACAGATACCTACCTATGAAGAATTATTTTGTTTTTGTAAGAGAAACATTTTAATATTTTAAATTGGTTAGTAGGTTTCAATTTCCTTTCATGTTGAAAGGGATACAGAGTTCACTCTGGGAGAAAAGGAAACGCGTGGCCGCGCGAGTTTTTTAACCTAGTAATAATTAGGAGATTTTCCGCTCAACGTATTATCCTACACGATATTTACACAAAAAGCAAAGAAAAATCCTAAAGCTGAAGACTGACTTGTAACGTTAGTATGTAATGTATCATTCGCGGCGAGCGCCGCGTATTCCACTCGAATGTTGGTTATTTCGCGAATCCCTTTGAGTGTTACATTACAAGTCAGTGCAGGTCTAGGTCAGTGTACCTCTAAGTTTTCCATTTTGAATAAAAATGGAGCACACTTGAGCCAAGAGCTCGAATGATACATTACAAACACACGCTACAAGTCAGTCTGTGTCGCCGTATTGTAACAAGATCGCCTCGAATGGTACATTACATGCAAACGGTACAAGTCAGTCTCCAGCTTTATACAGAGCTCTCCATTCATTTGCAGATAAAACAAAGTTAAGTAATCCCCAAAAGAACGAGGCTGCGTCAAACAATCCATCATTGGTTTGCTGAAACAATACCTATGTATTTCAGACACACGGTTGAAAATCAAGCTTTATTATGTGGTGAGTAATAACAAAAAGCGGACAAAAACGAGCGACTGGCACACGAAGTGCCCCGTACCACCGTAGAATATTTGACACTACATTTCTATTTTACCTTTAGAAAAAAATACACGGTTCTTGTATAGGGACCCCCTTTACTTTTTTACTTTATTTATATTATCTTTTGTTATATAGCGACCATAGTAGTACAGATTCTGTGAAAATTTCAAGACGTGTCTACCTATTACCTACGTTTCAAAAGATACAGCCCTGTGACAGACGAACGGACAGCGGAAGGTTAGTAATAGGGTCCCGTCGGCACCTTTTGGGTACGGAACCCTAAAAACCAAATACCATTATCAAGAGACTTTACGACGAGACCCCTTGAAATGACCGTTTACCCACAGTACGACACAAATGACGTATAGAAACTGAAGGCTTTGAAATAAAAAAGATGACAATAGTTTTGCGCTCAACGCACTTTCGACGCTACAAATTTTGTTAGTACTGCGGCTCTATACGCTGCCGGCGGCGATTCCGTGCTCTGTGTTATGACCGAAATAGTATCTCAATGTAGTAACAAAAATTGTCGCTTATAAACCAGCTAAATACTCTACAACGAGCATTGGCTCCAACCAGCTTATGTCAAGTCAAAAACGTAAAAACATGACTGCTCCAACCAGCACCCTCATTGCGTAATACCCTGAATCACAATCACAATCTGAATCTTTTGAAAGTAAATTGCTAATCCATTGTTTCATATGTTCAAAAAATTAGTCTGCTCAACCACATAAATAACGCAATGAACGTTGTTGAACTGTCAGAATAAAAGCCATTGCTATTGTTAGTGTGTTATGCAATTACCCCGCGGCTCTATCAGACGGTTAGTAAGTAAGAAAAAAAAACCAATATGTATATAGTATTTTTATCTCACGAAGCGACGTGCGCTTTACTTGTGGTTACTAAGTGTACAAACTTGCTGTGAATGTGGGTGTAAGCGCTGGAGCTCTCGGTACCGTCAGAGACAATGGCAAAATCGGTTGTGTGTATGTGTGCGTGTGTTATGTGCTGACACTACCTGTCTGTCACGTACACATTCACAGCGTGTTTGTACACTTGGTTACCACAAATAAAGCGCGAGTCGCTTCGTGAGATAAAAATACTGCACCATTATAAAGAGATTTTACGTCGAGTCCCGTCGAAATTCATTTGAAAATGGCCTTTGTAAATTTTGTACTGCATTGAGACTATCGCAGTGTTTTACCGCTATTGCACTCTTTACGATCCATTGAATCTTTAGTAAAAACCAAATAAAAGCTGTTTCATAGAGATGTGGGCATGAAACGCAATATTCCGTATATTTCCTGAATGTTCGGCGCACACGGTGCAGTTATGTGGAATGCGTGAATCGTAGTTATGTAAAATACGCATTGCCGCGAAAGTAATACGATATGCGGATAAGCCAATTTTATTTTTGGATTTTGTTAAGCCAAATTCCTCGCGTTAGTTTTATACTCATTCGTCATTTATGTTTTACTAGCGACCCGCTCCTGCTTCGCATGGTTTTTACGAAATGCCTAAACATGGAGGTTTTAAGCTATTGCATAGCTTTTATCGCGGGCTTTGAGCGCGGTGACTGAATCAAGAAATTCCGAAACTAAAATAAAACCTAACACGGCACTCCGCCTACCATGTAGCTCAGCCGAGCGTTCGCTTAACGTGTATGTATATGATACGACTGTACTTGAATTAATATCAAAGAAAAAAAATACTACATAAATAAAAATAAAAAAAATAATTATAATTGCATAAGTTGATAAAAAATGCTATGCAATAGCTTTACCGCGGCAGTCCCCGAGTGCCACAGGTGTTTAGAAGAACAACGCGGTCACACAGACAGACACGAAAAGCGAGTTTAATTTAGTACGTCTATAGACACGAATCGACGCGACGTGACAATAGTACGATATTCGGATGACCTCTTTTGTCAACGAGTTTGTGACGCGATATACCATTTTTTCTTTGTTTTTTTTAATTCTAAATTGCTTGCATGACAGTATTATAGTCGTTAGTCATTTATATTTAATGGAAATGATGAATGATGTTTAATACGAGTAGTATATTGTACATAACATCACGCCTGTATTCCCCGAAGGGTTAGGCAGAGGTGCACCTTATAGTACACCCACATTTTGAGAGTTATATTTAAGGCCATGTAATAGGGGGCGAGCCTATTGCCATCAACCGAGCACAAATCCAGACTCCGGGCTGCTACAGAGAAATTCCAGATAGAAAAACCCAATAACTCTTTGCCCGATCTGGGAACCGGACCCAAGACCTCACGCTTAGCAGTAGCACCTGCAAGGACTAGACCACCAGTATATTATATATTCATAGACATTAAAGTACTCTTTATGTTTAAATGGGAAATAAACGTCTATATCGTTTCAACTCCTACACAAAAAAACTAACTTAAAGTAAAATAACTTACAAGTATAAAATATTAACTTATCATACTTAAGTACTAATAGTCGAATACCTTCAAACCCTTAAAAGTCTTTATTTACATAACATGGAACATTGTTTTCAAATATCATTATTTAGATGATTCTACTTACCTACTCTCAAAGTCTCCTTGTTAGCATCCAGTTACTTTGAACGAGCGACCGTTTATTCAAATATAAATATCAAAGCAAAAGCATCGTTCTCATTTCCTATTTTTCTTATCAATGACAGAAGTTATGCGGCAGACTGTAGTTGGGGCAAATTTTTTACGTTTTTTTACTTTGTGTAAGCTGGTTGCAGGCAATGCTCGTTGTGGAGTATTTCGCTATAGTTGTAGCGTTTTAGCATGGTAATAGCGGTCATTGCCCTTTCTCTAATATCTCACCGTAGGAACTCAAACAATAAACTATGTATTGTTTTTCGTCATTCAAATATGGTAAAGATCACGATAGATATGGATTCTGGACGTTAACGAACTTTATTTCAGTTATTGAAAAAAAAATGCTATAAAATGTAGGTGGTTCAATGACTGCTATTGCCATGCTAAAATGCAACAACTATTAGGTCTTTACCTATGAAATTGCCGTTCTGCAGTACTGGCCATTTCAAATCAAAATAATTTTTGTTTGGCTATGAATTCTAATTTCAAATTAATTTTATTTTAAAAACATGGATTTTTTTTTCTAAAAGTAGTCATTTCTTTATTGATTAGTGTTACATTTTCATCGCATTTCAATCTTTTTCGTCATCATGGATACGTTAAAAATTCGAGTAATTATGGAATATGAGTACCGTCGTGGCAGCAACGCGGCACAAGCGGCACGCAACATCAACGACGTTTACGGAGCTAACTCTACAAACCAACGCACCACCTGTTATTGGTTTGCTCGCTTCCGTTCTGGAAATTTCGACCTGAAAAATGAACCTCGCGGTCGTCCGAAGACTTTGGTCGACAATGACGAATTAAAGGCGATTGTGGAAGCTGATGATACACAATCTACGGCTGAATTAGCAGCAGCTTTCGACGTTAGCGTCAAAACAATATTGGTCCATTTGCGTCAAATTGGCAAGGTAAAAAAGCTTGACAAATGGGTGCCCCACGAACTCAATGATCGCCAGCGCGAAGTACGCGTCGAGACGTGCCTTGCACTGCTCAACAGACACACAAATGAAGGAATTTTGAACCGCATTGTTACCTGCGATGAAAAATGGATTCTGTTTGATAACCGTAAGCGCTCAGCAAGTTGGTTGGATCCTGGTTCAGCACCTAAACAATGCCCTAAACGAAAACTTACCCCTAGAAAAGTGATGGTCACTGTTTGGTGGTCTAGCGCCGGTGTGATTCATCACAGCTTCTTACCAAACGGGGTGAGCATTACTGCAGATGTGTACTGTGAAGAACTGAACACAATGATGGAGAAGCTGGCGCATCTCCAACCAGCATTGGTCAATCGCTCGTCTCCGCTGCTCCTGCACGACAACGCGCGACCTCATACTGCACAGCAGACGGTCTCCAAGTTGCAAGAACTGGGGTTGGAAGCTCTCCGTCATCCGCCCTACTCACCAGACCTTGCGCCTACAGACTACTACTTTTTCCAGAATTTGGATAACTTCTTGGCGGGAAAAAAATTTAATACCCGAGAGGCAGTACAAAATGCCTTTGAAGAATTTGTTGCCTCCCGTCCAGCTGATTTCTTTAAGAAGGGCATCAATAAACTGCCACTGCGATGGCAAAGATGCATTGATTGCATGGGTGATTACTTCGATTAATACAAATAAAAAATTCATGAAAAAAATTCGTTTAAATTTTTTCATACAAAACGGCAATTTCATAGGTAAAGACCTATTATAATTTGTAAGCAGCCATTTTTGTTACCATTATACTGTCTAGCTCATTTATAATAAAATGTTGAATTTTATTGTTTCGTATCGGCACTAAAAAAATATCAGAAAAGCCCATGTTGTGGGAAATAATAACCAGTTAAGCTTGGGTTTCCTAAGAAAGTGGTGCCGTCATGTAACTGTTGACATTTTACGACCGTTATGAAAAGTAAGCGTAAGCAAGGCAGTAGCGAAGTATAGCTGGCTGCGCCGAATGGCCATATTAACGCAACCTTAAATGTTTAAATGGCAGATTTAGGACGTCTAACGGACGATATCATCATCATCTGCCTAGTCTTTTCGCAACTAAGTTGTGGTCAACTTCCAGTCTAACCGGATGCAGCTGAATACCAGTATTTTACATGAAGCGACTGCTATCTGACCTTCACAACCCAGATACTGGGTAATACGATACCCTGTAGCGGCATCTACCAACGCCACATGCGAGCTACGCATCATACTGACGTCACGCAAAATCCTGCATCGCGCAAGCAGAGTTTACCGCGCAACTAGCATATATACAACATCCCGACATCAACCGTTGGGCAGTTGCCCTCCAGACACAACACCCGTCTGGTCGGAGGATCCTCCCTTTTCTATAGAGTATGAGTGAGCTTTACATCCTGTGCCTCATACCCCTATACTGGTGACCCCGAAAATGAACGTCAGCGCAGCCTTCGTGCAAGTACATCAACGTGACGTCATCATCACTTCCTTCAAGCTTTCGAGCGGCGAGTCACACAGCCAGCCAGCACCCACGGCTTCAACGGGTATCCTGACCACCAGCATGCAGCGACCGCGCATACCTGGTCATCACCCTCAGCCTCATCAGCAACCTTGGCACAGCACACTGCACTCTCGGCCGGTCCACAAGCAGAGCCTTCAAACCCTCTCCTGGTCGACGCCAGCAGTCAGCCTCAACCCGGCGCTGTACCACATCCGACGCACTGGAGCATAACGCAGCGCCACCCCGACTCACTGGGGAATCTTCGCAGACAGTTCCGACTCACCGCGAACTATGCGACACCCGGTTCCGACTCACTGGAACCTCACCTGGCCCTGGCAAGCATCGCAAGATACACGACTCAGCCCACAATCGACCTCCGGTCTCCGGGGGGGAGTGATGTAGCGGCATCTACAAACGCCACATGCGAGCTACGCATCATACTGACGTCACGCAAAATCCTGCATCGCGCAAGCAGAGTTTACTGCGCAACTAGCATATATACAACATCCCGACATCAACCGTTGGGCAGTTGCCCACCAGACACAACACCCGTCTGGTCGGAGGATCCTCCCTTTTCCATAGAGTATGAGTGAACTTTACACCCTGTTCCTCATACCTCTATAACCCCTTAGTAAGACTGGTTGGCAGACTTTCAAGCTTCTGACGACCCGTAATGACTGCCAAAGATCCACGACTGACAGCCGGGACGAACGGCTTAACGTGCTTTCCGAGGCACGCAGGGGTCTTGATAAATGATAAATTATCGTATCTCTGTGTGTAGGTTTGTACAAATACTTTTACACGTCAATCATATTTTTTAAACTAGATGAGGTCGGCGTTTCCTATATGACTACTCTATGAAGAAAGGCCAAAAAACCCCAAAGGTCAGTCACTTCTAAAGTCCAGACATAATCTTGGTCAGATCATCTGAAGACCATGTAAATTGGTGTCTGAAATGGTATTTTGAGGAAAGAACGACACAGATTGAGTGAACCTGTCCATTCAGTGCACGCATTTGTCAGTCACCCTGCAACTCAACTCAGTACTTAAGGAACTCAACGATTAGACGAACAAACCAAAGAAAGGATATTTGGGTAGGCCGCATAAACTACTTAAACTGCCAGACCATGATCATGAACTGAAACAATGACCCACATAGTCCTCACATTCACAATAATTATAATAATATAATAAAAATAAACGACTTTATACAGTAAATATTCATTCACTATAAGGTAAAGGTATAGAAAAATAAAATAGTTAGCAAAATAAAAAAAAAACAACATTCACTGTTAAATTTATTGGAGCAGCTCAATCCCAAGCCTTTTTATCCTCAATATATTCTTTGACAGTATAATGGGCTATCTGCCATAGTTTCCGCTTTATAAAATATTTGAATTTATTAAGGCTTAGCTCTTGAATGTGGCTAGGAAGTTTAAGCTTGGCATCCAAAGTTACGCCTTATAATACTGTGGTATCTTCGGGTTTTTCTCTTCACCCTTTATGAAAAAACTAGTTTTTATTTGTCTTACATCAGGTATCATAAACTTAATACATTTTCTTTTTTCCTCGTTAAGAAGTAGTTTATTAACAATAAACCAGTTAACTACTTTTGCGAGGGCACTTTTTAGAATGGCTGTAACCAGCTGCTGAAGTTTTGAGTTTAACTAAAAGGGAAGTGTCGTCTGCAAACCACACTATATCGTGTTTATCCTTTATGAGGTAAGGCCTATATCGTCATTTATATAAATAAGATATAAAAATTTACCAAGAATTGAGCCATGGTGGAACCCCACTCTTACTACAGATCCGAGTGACCTTTTTCCGTTAGCATCAACTCTCTGAATCCTATAACTTAAGTAAGAAGTAAAAAGATCCAGAGAGGCATTCCGGATTCCCTAGTGGTGCAGTTTGCTGATTAATGTTTTATGAAGAACACAATCGAATGCCTTGGACAAATCGCAAAAGAGCCCCAAAGCATCGCATTTGTCCTCCCATGCATTATAAACATGTCCTAAAGTTCAACTCAATCTGTAGTGGAATGCACAAACAGGTTTACAAAGGTGGTAACCGAACTGTTTGTTCGATAATTTGTGTTTATTAAAAAATGTTTGCATTTGATTTAAAACATGTTTTTAAAAAAATACGAAAGGTAAGTAGCACTGAAATATATCTATAATTAGTAGGGTCTGATACTACCCGATTTAAACAACAGTATTATTTTACTGTTTTTCATAAGATCAGGAAACTCACCACGATCAATACAATTGTTAAAAATAACAGCTAAAGTAGGTAGGTGCTACAATGTTTATAATCGACTGAGCAACGTCCACACAATTACCCCGTAGATCTGCGGTCTTTTTAACATGTAACGTGTGAAAGGTTTTAATTATATCTTTACATGTGACATAATGGAAATGAAATTCAGAATCACAAACTGGAACGTTTTCTTTAAGTAAAGACTCTGCAGCGGTGGGTGGGTGATTGATTTTTGGTTGTATAATTTATGTTTTTATTGTTTTTTTTTATTGATTGTTTGATTGATTGTTTGATTGGTTTTTGATTGATTGTTAGATTGGTTTTTGATTGATTGAGATTGATTTCTTTGCAAAGATCTGCAAAGAAGTTTTCAAAGGCCGCAGCGACTTGAGAATCTGATTTAATTGTGGACCAGACCTCAAGTGCGCTGGTCCGACAGGCCCCGAGTGGTCCGCGGTGGACGCTGAAGCAGTTAGACCGGGAGCTCCTCCTGGAAGCCTCGATCGTGCTGGCCTGGGCATCACCACCGGACAGGTCTGCAGACATCAACGACGAGGCGGAGTGGCTCGGGGAGGCCATGTTCGAAATATGTAACGTGGCAATAGCCCGGGTCCAGCCCGGACGCACCTGGCGCCAGGTGTACAGGTGGTCGCCGGAGTTAACGACTCTGCGCGAAGCATGTGTTGCTGCACGACGCCTGTACACCAGGCAACGCAACGGAAGCCATTCAGGCGGAGCTGTACGAGGGTTACAGAGCGACGAAGACCGCCCTCCGAGCGGAGATCCTGCGGGCCAGGGGAGGAGTCGCTGGGGACTCTGAACAGGGACCCACCGGGACGCCCATACAAAATGGTGCGGGAGAAACTTTACCCATGGACTCCTCCCTGGCGCAGAGTCTCCGGCCCCAGCTAGTGAAGGGCTGGTGAGCGCTCTGTTCCCTTCGCGCGGGGAGCATACTCCCCCGCCCATACCTCCGCGTCCTGCGGTGCCCACTGTGGACCACAGAATCGACGACGATGATGCTCCTGAGGTGACCGAGGTAGAGCTGAGAGTGGCGGTAGGTATGCTGAGTGCCAATAATATCGCCCCAGGATCCGACGGCTTACCTGGAAAAGCCTGAGTCCTGGCCTTGGAGGCTCTCAGGCCTCGACTAAGAGGGCTCCTAAGCGCATGCTTGGAGGGGGGCCAATTCCCACTTCGTTGGAAGACGGGGAAACTGGTCCTCATTAAGAAGCCAGGGCGCCCTGTGGAATCTCCGTCCGCTTACCGGCCCATCGTGCTGCTCGACGAGGTGGGCAAGCTCTTTGAGAGAGTCATTGCAGACCGCCTCGTGGGGCGGCTGGTGCGGGTGGGGCCGGATAAGGCGGAGAGCCAGTTTGGTTTCGCAGGGGGCGCTCTACGGTGGACGCTATCTTGCGCGTGCGAGCCCTCATGATGGAGCATGCTGTGGCCCGGGGTGGGGTCACGTATTGACAATGTCTAAAGACACCGCCAATTCTTTCAATACCCTGCCCTGGAGTTGCATTCTCTGTCAAGTGGTCGAGGCCTATCTGACGGACAGGGTCGTCATCTAGCCCGGTCACCAGGAAGAATGGAACCGGCAAGCGATGTTGTGCGGTGTCCCACAGGGATCGGTCCTGGAGCCGCATCTGTGGGACATCGGGTACGACTGGGTGCTGCGCGCCGACCTCCCGAGTAGCGTCAGCGTGGTCTGCTACACTGACGACACGCTGGTCCTGGCACAGGGGAGGTCGCACCAGGTGGCGGCTAAAGTAATAAATCGCGGTGTTGCGACAATCGTCGAGAGGATCTGGCAATTGGGAGTCGAGGTGACCCTGCAGCAGTCTGAGGCCATGTGTTCATGGTCCTCGGAACGCGCCACCGTCGAGTTCACAAATAACGGTAAGCGGGGTTCACATCGGCGTCGAATCGACGATGAAGTACCTGGAACTCGTCCTCGACAGTCGGTGGAACTTCGTGGAGCATTTCCGACGTTAGGCTCCCAGACAGGAGTGGGCCGGGGTTGCCTTGAAGCGGCTCCTGCCCAATCTAAGGGTTCCAAACGCCTCCTACTGGAGACTCTACGGGGGGTCGTGCGGTCCATGGCCCTTTACGGGGCACCGGTGTGGGCGCGTTCATTGAGACGCCGACCAGCCCGCCGGTTGAACGCGTCCCAAATTGTCATCGCCATCCAGCTGGTCCGGAGATACCGCATGGTCTCCTGCGAGGCGGCGAGCCTCCTTGCCGGATTGCCGCCATGGGATCTGGAGACAAAAGTTCTTGCACACATTTGGGAGTGGTGCGGGGAGGCGAAACGCCGGGGCGTAGCTCCGCTGCCGCGAGAAATTGCGGCACAACGGACAGAGCTCCGGCGGGATCTCATAACGGCATGGAGAGTGCAACTGTCGCAACCCAGTACTGGGCACGCCACAATTGCGGCGGTAAGTCCCCTCTTTGAGGAGTAGCTTGAGAGGCGCGTCCTTACCTTCCGCCTGACGCCGGTCCTTACTGGACATGGTTGTTTTGAGAGGTTCTTGTTTCGTATAAGGCGGGAGGAAACGCCCGGGTGTTACCACTGTGTGGATCGACCGGAGGACATGGTGGAGCATACGGTGGGGGTCTACCCGGCTTGGGCGAAGCACCGCCGTGTCCTCGTGGTGGCGATCGGCGACGGCGATCCCTCGCGTCTGGCCCTGGTCCAAGCTATGGTACGGAGTGAGAGAGCATGTGAAGCCGTCACCTCCTTAAGGACGGACCACGGGCGGGTTTTAGTCAGTAAAAGTTTGACACGCCCTCCCGCACCGCCCAGAGCGGGAGAAGTTATTTGATGATAACACAACCAAAAAAAAACAGTCTATATAGGGGTGATATGTAAAGATGGTCACCCATCAATGGACCAACCGCGGCAAGTGTAGCTTGACCTGATCAATGGACCCGTATGGCTGTTATTACTTAGTCACAATCGGATGGTGATGATGTGTGAGATACTATTATTATAATATGAATTTGCAAACAAGAAGATGCGTAGTAGTTACTGGCCATCCTTTATAAGACTATATTTATAATCCAGAAGTACATGTTATGTTTTTAACTATTGTCATTTGTTATGGTTGATAGAATTTCAACCACCTACCATCAAGGTTCGTATCCTTAAACCAATAAAAACACACAAAAAGAAATATACGAGCACTTAAAGCCTCCCCCCAAAAAACTGACAATCATTTCCTTAAAACACTAAAAGTGAGCGTAATAAGTGCATGGAAGACATATCAGTCAAGTAAACTCCAATTTCCGTCCCCTATTTTTTCATTCCCTCTGCGTCGCCCACATACAATCAGGTGTGTACCTGAGGCTAATAATTTAGGGGAGGGCATAACTATTTGGCGGCAAACAGAGGGTGTTAGAAGTAATAGCTGCAATCTCGGGCGACGCACCGACAACTGCGCGTCTCACGAATTTCCCAGGAGAATGTCGGAGTTCGGTACTATTGGTTCTCGAATTTCGTATATTAGGCTAAATCGTATGACTGGTAAGCACTGTTTTTTTTATTTCTTTTTTAACTTTTCTGTCCTTCCTTGTGTATCATAAAATGAATTTAATAAAATGACTCTAAATTAAACAAGTCTTATTTTGATGTGTGATGAACAGTCAAAAAGATTAACGGAGTTGATGAGAAGGATTTGTTTAATCGAATAATTGTAAAATACCCAATGAATTAAATGATGAAAATCTGGTTTCAATATTTTTGTTCAACAATGTGTTTTACCCAGACTAACTGATAAAGCTTTGATTACAAAGGATTTATTCTGAGACCAACCCACAGCTTTCTTTTTTAAACCAAAAGGAAAATTCATAATCTACTTTACGATATTATCCGCTTAAAGAGAATTAATATAATTTCTATGACTACGGAAGGTTAAACTTTATACCCACGGACGCCATTTCATTGGTTAGGGGATAGCTTCTAGTTGTGGTTTATAGCATCGCCCATACGTTCATAGAAAAAGTGATAACCGAGTGACTAGTTTCTGAGAACAAGTAGTAGTCAGTATAGATATAGGGGGTTTAATTTTACCTTTAGGGAATTATAAATTAATTTCAGACGTGATGTGGGGAAAATCTATTTATTTTGAAAGTGCAGTCGAGGCCTTGCGTCATAATAGGGTTTTCACATAAACTTATTAAATAGTGTGGGTATGTGTTTTATAAATTTATGCAGAATATTAGAGGTTAAAACACAAAAAAAAAGTTTAAGGTCCTTTGTTGTGGAAATGAAAAGGCAGCAAAGTAATTAGCCAAATTTCCAGTCTACACATTAATCAATTGTAAACCTAATTATATTTCTAAATTAAAATTTTCTTAGCACAAAATAAAAATATTTCCGAGGCATTATTTCATTTCCAAGGATATAATAGAACACTAATGACATCATAACTCCTGTTTTAAGACTATAGTCATCGTAAAAAGCAACAGCTTTTGTTGTACGACTTTCGAACGAAAAACTCTGTTGTCCATAAAAATTGCGACATCTAATAACTTTTTACGTTCTAACGAGTATAATATTTCATGAATTCATGTATATTAAAACTGAATTTTGTTGTAATTAGTACTTAGCCGTTATTTAAATGTTTATTTTATGTTCATTGGATTGATTTTTATGCTTCATAAATATATCGATGGGAAAACTTTGATGGATTTATTACCGCATTAAAAATTTACAACAGAAACCACAATAACGTATATCCCAAGTTTCTCAGACTGGCTTGTGACAAAACGTAACTCATATATTTTCAAAAACCCGCACATGTTATTAAAATTTTCTCTATGAAAATTGGTTACTGACTTATTTGCCTACTAACTACAGCGCAGCCGCTGAGAATACGTTCTTGACGTTCGTCAGTTTCATACAAACGAATACGTGTTTTGCGAATTTGATCTTTATTAGTTACTAGAATTGTCGCACTGACAGATGTCAGGAACGCATTCTCTCGTCGTTTGCGCTGTAGTTAGTAGGCAAATAGGTCAGTAACCAATTTTCATCGAGCAAATTTTAATAACATGTGCTGGGTTTTGAAAATTATGTTTTGCTCATCGTATAACCTCATAGATACCAAAAAAAACTTCAACACACAAAAATAACCTAAACTCAACTCAACCGTTCCATTTTCAAAACCCAACATGCAAAAACCTTCCCTACCTAAGAAATGACGTCACACAGTAAATTGTCACTAAAGAAATCCACCAGAATATCGGAGTGTCCAAATGAAAACGACGGTAATGTATAATTAGAGCTTGATAAGGGTCTGACAGTCGTATTTGGGACAGGAAGGCAGGCTTACTAGCAATTTGGAAAGGTGCACCTGACGTACAGGTAACATAAATATAGGTAGTACCCACTAAAATAATGCATAGTGTTGAATGTTGTTTTCGAATATGAATTGAAGAGTAAACGGGTTGGGGAGTTAATGGTTATTGAATTCAGTTACTGTTGTTCAGGAGAAAATATCTTTCATTATTATTTCTTGCTTTTTTCTGGTTTCAACGTGTAAAGTCCTCGTTTCCTAAGAAAGCGGTGAATAGTCACACAATAACGGCTGTCCAAACACAGAGCGTCAACAACTTAAATGTCAAATGCTGGCGAAAATGACAGAATTTCATGACGGACGTTACAATATGACGGAACCGTTTACGTAAGAAACCAAAGCAAGACAATAGTTTGTGCTACAATACCTTGATTTAGAGCCACGGGCAAAAGCTTCCAGTAGAGAAAGTATCAGCAGGTAGATTTACAGAAAAAAACAACTACAAATCGAATTATTTGGCGCCACGATTCAGTGAAATTTTTCGAGTATCGTGACGGATTGAAACGTTAACAGATCCTGTTACAAACACGACATGAAACTTGCAACGACTTGTGACATCCAACGTGTAAATAGTAATGCACCATGACATCATTATTGTTCTTAACTATCTCTTTTCAGTACCATCCCACTGAGGGAACTAATCTCCTAATACCGTTGTAGGGAGAGGTGCATCCCTAATCCTTATTACGTCACCCAAATTCTATACTACATCTACCTCACTGTCTATTATCCTATTATCCGTAAATTTACCTTAAATGTTGGGCATTATTAAAGTCAATAAATAAATCCTCAGGATTTTATATTCTACCTCACCTTTGTCCAACGAAACGGAATGAAAGGGACGTGAGAAGATTTTTTTTGCCTTAAGAGTAAAACAGTGTGAAACCTTTATTTTCCTCAATTAACTAAAGGTAGGAAAAGAAAATGTTGGAACAAAGCTGCTGCGCAACATGTAAAGGAGTTCATGTGAATTTTTAATTGTGTTCATAAAAATGATTTATCGTCAAATCGTTTAATTAACCGTAGGTGAAGGTAAATCCAAGAAGTTTATTATCGTATAAGTCACAAGATCATCTATTGACCTTCTCATATACGACATCTATTCATGTTCCTGAGTCACATTAAAGGAGCCTTTGGATGATAGGTACTTAAATACAGTCACAGTAAAAAATCTTTCATTACCTTAAGGTCTATTTTTGTTTGGTCCGTGCACGAGAGAATCCGCTTTGCTGCTTTACCGACTCAATATTGTCATAATGTCAATGTCACAGAATGGCTCTGTTGAGAATTAAAGTATGATAATAACATGGAATTAGTATGTACTATACAGGGTGTAAAAAGACACATCACATACCCGTCAATTACGCATTCTATACATCAAACTATGTAACATAGCACAAAAATAAGTTTTTTTTTTTTTTTGTAGGGACTTCTTCAAGTGGCCTCTCCCGCTCTAGGCGGAGCGGAAGGGCATGTCAGACTCTTACTGACTAAAACTCACCAGTGTTCCTACAGTTGCCTGTGCGCCAGGGCCTCGGTAACTCTTTCGAACAATCCGCGACCGCGGCAGGCATCGGCCCTTTCGGACCCCGTCAATGATGCTGACATCTCTTTGAGGCGCGCATGGAACACGAAGCGCCGTCGACCCGGCCCTGATCCTTACCGGAAGACGAGCTGCCCATTGCTCGCCGTCCGCAAGCCCGCGCCTGCGGTGGCCGGGAGTCGGTGCTACAATAAAAATAAGTGCTGGAAAACGAATTGTATTTTTGGTGAGAATATCGCTGTTTGCGGTAGTGCGCAAAGTAACGCACGCAAAACATTGTGCTTATGGGTGCATGCAATGGTACAGGGGTCGTGAGAGTATATAAAGTTGTTTTAAAACACTAAAAACTTGTTTTCGTAAAAAAACGTCAGTAAAAGTTGGAATTTTGACCTTCATTATCTCCGTAACCAGATGGTTCCCAGATATGGTCCAGTACAAAAAAAAAATTACAATGACGGGGAGCACAAGTAACTCTCGGCTTTGTTATGAGTATTTTTACTCCGTTATAGTACCTACGGATACAAAAAAATAATAGAACAGATTTGATTTATATTTCATAAAATGGCCGGTCTATTAAAAACATTTTAGATTGAAGTCCACTCGACATTGGTCAATGCTTTACCTACACTATTTTGTCAAGTGATTAAATAAAGTCTTCCAAGCTTTAAGGCTCCTTCAAACACGTGCGACACGCGACGCGAATCGCACGCGACACAAAAGACTTGTTAAAAAAAAGAATTTGAAAACTAACGAAGGTTTAAGCTACTCGACTGTACCTACGTCCGGTAATCCCTGGGCAGCATCCCGCAATCTTGCTGACTGGCAATTTATTCACTATACAGCCTGACTTATTCTTATATAGCTCGTGATGAAGAATAGAAGAATAAAGGAAACTGCATTATGACCGTGGCTATCATTCCCACCGATGTATATCACACTTGGTTAGGGAAGGAGCGTGAAGGTCCCAATCATCATCGTATATTATCCATACAAAGTACAGTAGGCTGCTCTTCAGTAGTAACAAAGCCAGTATAAACTAGCCTGGCATTCAATCGAAACTCCGTACTACGCTAGGCCATCTCAAAGTGTTACCACTGACGTGCGGCCTACTGTCCACATGTATGCGAAGATAAAGAAAAGAAAGAAAGATAAATATTTTATTTGGGACACGCACAGAAAATACAAACATTAAAAAGATAATTAAATAATAGTATCTTCCGTTCATAATATTTCGTCATCGTCATCATTTCGGCCGAAAGACACCCACTGCTAATCATAACACTCCCCCAAGCGTCACAACATCGATCATTCCTGTGCTTCACTCATACAGCGGATTCTATTCTCATTTTTGCATGAACAAAACTATTCTAAACTCAAACTCAAAGCATTTATTTCAAATAAACCAATTACAGACACTTTTGAATTGTCAAGGGGTCGGTCAGTCAGAAAGACGAAGCTAGTTGCCCATTCTAAAGCGTAGTAGGTACCTATGGAGAAGTACGGGCATGAAACTCCACGGTCACTCTTTTAAATCAAAATATTGTTACAAAACATTTGTTACAGCATTCGTGTTGAAATTATACATGTGAGAACGATGTAAAAAGACGTACACGTTAAGAACAATCTTAATTAAAAAGATTAAACAAAACAAACAATTCAAAAATTACACTCTCAACATCTATTTCGTTTTGCTACAAATAAAGGTTTTACGCTGCCAAAATATTGCTTTATGAATCAACAAAAATAATTACGCAGCTAATTCACGAATTACAATATATCATTCGGCTTTACTAACAATATGTAAACAAACATACAATCGCTCGTAATTATTCAAAATTTCGTTCGTGTTTCTAACTTTATGAGGAGTTTTCACAGCTGAATATAAATGTGTTAAATACTAGCGTACATATTTTAACAACATGTTTTTGGAACATCGATTGAATGTAATGGATTTTGAAGCACACACGCAGAGCTTTAACTAACACGATCTGTTTAATAGTATTTTTACAAAGATCCTAACTTTGTAAACGTGATAAAAATGATTGCCGCAGTCAATTTAAACTAATACCAAGAATTAATTAACCGTGGCAACCGCTTCATATTTGTTACAACTTAGCCATGACCATCATTATCATTCAGCCCTAAGAGTTCCGTTGTTGGACATAGTCCAAGCATCGCCATATCGACCGGTTCTATGTTTCTAACGTCTAACGGATTCCCGCAAAATTCACTAGGTCATCGGTCAACCTTGTTGGAGGCCACAACAACTTTTTGTTTTTGGCCTCACTTCTAGAAACGCTAATTTATTTATTAACTCATCATCACTATCATTACAAGGATTTCCTAATTCAATAGTGTGGCCATCATTTACTAGTATTTAGTCCCTTGTAACAAAAACGCAACTACAACAAACAAATTGAACCCCTTGATCCATGCGTGTGTACTACGGAAAACACATTTGCAGCACTAGGACACGCCAGAGAAATTATACAATTAGTTAATTAATTGACTTAAACGATGAGCGACAGGAACGTTAGATTAGTTATAACTGTAACTCTCACCTGAACCTTTATTGCTTTTAGTTATTATTAATTGTTTTAGTTATACTAACCTAAAATGATTTTCCGTTTTTAAAGTTGTGTTTCAAGGTTTTCAATTCTGTCGTCGTCAAAAACTAAGTCAATATTTTGCTTTTAAAAATGTAAAACTCACGCCTACATTTTAAAAATCCTTTCCGTGTCTATTGAATTTTTAAACAAAAAAGATTTTCGCCTAACTGAAACAAACTTTACAATTCAAACTTTTGGATTAGACGCAATCTTTGTTAACTTTGGAAAGGATCTTGGGAGATAATGGGTCAGGTTTAGGTAGGTACTACGGTTGGTACTACCGTGATGCTTTCTTCTTTCATTTTAAATTCCTCCGCCTTATACCTGCCACAACATGTGGGAGGAATTCCCATAAGATCTGTTCGATTTCTGGGTAAAATAGAATCCCTTGTGTGTTGGAGGTAAAAGGATCTTACGCCCGTCTGTTCGGTATCGATTGAAGGTGTTATTTATTAGTTAACAAAGAAACTCTCTTTTGTTAATTACTTACTTTCTTGTTTAGACTGCACTGCAAATGTTGCTTTACTCATTCTAACATTGCGTAATTAATTTGGAAGGGACTGTTGGTAAATTAAGTATATATCGATATACTTCATTTACCAATTGCAGTAGTAGTTTTATCGAAAAACAATAATTAGTTATAACCTAAAGTGGAACCAACGTGTTAAATTCAGTCAAGTAAAATTCCTTTTCATTCAATAAAATAAAAAAAGCTTCAACGAAAAGTTAAACTTTTATCTTATTGTTTTCAACAATGTGTTAATTTTCTCGACGAGTTTCCATCAGAAACTCTTAAATATAATAAAGGGTAAATCGAATTTATCTCTAAAAAGGTTTAAGTATAACACTCCTTAACCAATTTCGAGGCTTTGTTTTGAACATGATATTCATTAAAACAACAATAAATTACTCATGAATTTATTTAAATTAGTAATTAGTATCACGTTTTTGACTTCAAAGCAAAGTGTTTACATATTAAATTATGAAAGATAATCCTTTCGTCTGGAATTCAAATAGTAGTGAAATAAACTTTGGTCGTGAAATATTTAATAACCAATTTTCCACTTGAAACACGGAGTATAAAAGTAACTATAATATTACAGTTACTTTTATACTCCGTGTTTCATATGAATATGAGCGTCAAATGTTTTACAATGAGCCGAGGGTTGCCAAATTGTACCTAAATGTTTTTAACATTAGCTATCATCTTTGAAGCAACCTTTTTAATGAAGGTACTGTTATTATAAACTAGCGACCCGCCCCTATTTCACATGGCTTTTATGACTTGACAAAACAACAAAATTACTTTTATTATATAATATATTAGTTTAATGTTAACGTGTTACACATAAACCTTTTGGAATAAATTCTCTAAATGATGCTGAAAACCGCATCAAAATTCGGTTTTGATGCGGTTTTCACCATCATTTAATAGCGTAGTTTAGAAGAACATTGCGGTCATACCGGCAGATACGAAAAGCGACTTTTATTTATAATAATTACTAGCTTCTGCTCGCGGCTTTGCCCGCGTCGATGTCGGAGTTTATGCCACGGGAACGTGCTACCAAGATAAATAATATCCTATCATCCAAATCCATTCAGCCGTTAAAGCGTGAAAGGTAACAGGCTTTTAATAAACGCAAATAAAATAAAATATTTTTATTAAACAGGGGTTTATGATTATAATGTCTCACTTAAAAATTATAATTTCATTAATCTTAATATTATCATCATTAATTTGAAACTCTAGCTCCGCCATTGACCACGTGTATTACCTACAATATTAGCAAATTTATTTTATAGCTTCAAATTGAAATAACTTTTAAGCAAGTGGATTGATTTAAATTAAATAAATAATACTTCAAGATACGAGTTCTGGCTATGTTTCTAGTTCCTTTAATCCCTTAAAAATAGGTACACAATAATTTCAATAATCATGTGAATTTTAAATTCATTCCTCCTTGGGGTATGATTTTACAAAAATGCTGCGACAAATAATTTTGTAGTTCTTATCAAAAGCATAAATTTAAATGTTCATATCCCTAACCTAAGAAATGCTAAGTTTCCCATATGTAACGTACCGACATAATAAACTAGCGCAGCGGCGCACGCCCGCAGAGTGGTCACGTGCTTGCTGGCGCGCGAATGATGCGGACGTGTGACCTCTACTATTATATAGTGAATTGTTGTTTAATTTACCTACTTGAATACTTCCTATAACGTGGTGAACACCACACCATACAAACTTTCATCCCCTATATCACCCCCTTTTAGCATTATATTTGAGACAAAAAGTAGCCTATGTCCTTCCCCAGGATGCCATCTATCTCCTTGCCATATTTTAACGAAATCCGAAAACCGAAATCCGAATTCGAATCCAAAATATCGAAATCTGTTCAGTTGTTTAGGCGTGAAAAGGTAACATACAGACAGACAGAGTTACTTTCGAATTTATAATACTAGTATAGATGTAGGTAGAGACATAGAAATATATAAATAGCTTTAAGGGCTGTGCATTATGTTTTGTAGACAAAACAAATAAAGATAGAAAAGATATCTGCTGCACCGTGTATTGAGAAATAAGATCTCTATTTCTGTAGAAATGTTATGGTCTAGTGAGCAAGCACAAGCGTCCGGTATTATATTGATGCAATTTCATTACAATCAGAGATTCACTTTATGGTAGGTTTTCTATGTGAAAGCTTTTCTGCTACTTATGTCTGCAAATTAGGCGAAGTCTTTCAACAGCATATTATTATTGTTACTAAGATCATTAAGGCGTCAGGTAACGCAAATTACTTCGAAAAACTCATTTAAAATATAAATTTCACGAGGCTGAAGCCCCAAAAGTATGGGATTTGCTCGCCTTAACATCCACTGCCGATAAACATCTCAAACATTGACGACAATTATGAAAGTGTACCTACCTAACTACTGTATTTTAGCAAAAAGGAAGACAATCCTGTTCGTTTTCTTTTTTATATTCCGCCCGATACACAATACTATACAAAAAAAAAAATGGCGAAATGGCGAATTTCACCAATGAAGCAGAACGCGATGAGCACATCTAAACTGCATTATAGAACCTCTAGTGAAAAAATTCTACAATAATAAAGACACTGACAGATCTGTAACGTGGTTTAGATATGCTGCTCGCGTTCAGTTTCATTGGTGAAATTCGCCCATAGTCTTTTTTTAATACTATACAATTCCTTAGGGAAAATTTCACCAATGAAACAAAACGCCATCAGCACATCTAAGCCGTGTTAAAAAACCCCCAGTGAAAATATTCTACAATAACAATGACACTGACAGCTCTGTGACGTGGTTTAGGTATGCTGCTTGCGTTCAGTTTCATTGGTGAAATTCGGCCTTATTAATATTTTACGATTTACCAATGAGGCTAGTCTCTGCATTGTGAGTTAAAAATCACACGATAATTTGTCCATTTACATAACGCAAAGGCCCAAAAACCCAAACAAAGTTACGACAATTTTTTTGACATTTCTATCAAGTCACGCTGTAAATCCACTTTATCTTTGTCGAATGTAGGTGGCGCGTTTAAAAGGCACTTCATTTACTTTTTAATATAGCAAGCAATCAATCACCGCCATGACAGGTGCCCAACTGAATGGAATGTCGATACCGCGAGTCAACGCGCTATTTTTATACGCTTTTAGATTTTTTTTAAGATAAAGAAAATGGAAATTGATGACTCATTGCCGAATTTTTTTCGGTGAGGCACGGGTGACGGGTTAAATAATGTGTTGTGTAATATGTAATTATGTGGGTATGTATTTTTATGAGTAATGCCGGTTTTCATTCTTTGCGTTGTATTATTATGCCTGCTTTATTACCGGCGTGGCTTAAATATAAAAAATTATATCTATACATAGCATAAAACAAAATCACTTTTTGTGTCTTTCTGTGTGAGCTCGTTGTTCTTATAAACTACGCAACGGATTTTGATGCGGTTTTCACTATCGTTTAGCAAAATAAAGCAAGGTTTAGGTGTATTCAAATTAAACTTATTTACCTGCGTCTTACAAGAAATCTTGATGTTTTGGCAAGTCGTAAAAACCGTGAAAAGCAGGGGTCGCTAGTACTACTAATACGCTACTAAGGGTTGCTAGTACTACAAGTACTCTACTAGGGGTCGCTAGTACTACTAGTACGCTAGTACTAATAATTAGGAATAATAGTCCTTTTAGTTCTGTAGCTAAAAGGACTTACCTAAAAGGCTTATCTACTAGGTACCTAATACTAATTTTAAATAGGAATCACTCATATTGGAATGTACGAGTAGTATGGCATTCAGTGTTTCACTCTTCTCTAAGTTACTCTTTATTAGCTAATGATTATAAAGAGTTCTCTAGTGTTCTTTAAAAGGATTAAGTCACCCCTTTCCAACTCGTGGGGCTTTAAAAGAGGAACTAAGGAAGCTCTCTTGTCCCAAGAAGATTGGCAGCAGTATCTGTTCTCTCTTACAGAAACAATAAGAAGAGAAAATAAATTCGTCTGGCAAACGTAGTATCTAATTAAGGTCCTTTTTAACTTTCTAGCAGTAGATAATTAGGTGCTCCGAAATTGACTGAAAATATTAAGACGACAGAATTAATCCGCCTCTGAGAAAGCATGCTGAGTTAAACTGGGTTTTATAGAAAGAAATATCAACATTTCTTCAACTGTATTCACCCTGAGTTCCACAATTACTGTCTCAATGACTCAATGACTGTTAATTAAACCTGGAACGAAACTAACAGATTCATCAATCTTAATTGTATTATCTTCTAAAATCTAAAATTCAATATCTTAGTGCAACAAAACAGAATAACAAAGTAAAAAAACCATAACACTTTTAGCAAATGCCTATAAGTACTTTAATACCACACCAAGCCCATTCTAAGGTTATTGCTCTTAGAATAACACTGCTTCTTACCTTACTACTAAATTGTTGACAATAAACTATTCACAAGCTCTGAGGTTTGAAGACTAAGGTCATCAACCAGTGCGTTCCGCTCGTTATAACATACGGTGCCGAAACGTGGACACTGACAATCAGACTGGTCCACAAATTTAAGGTCGCTCAGCGCGCTATGGAGCGGGCTATGCTCGGGGTTTATTTGAAGGATAAAATCAGAAATGAAGTTATTCGGATCCGAAGTTACCGACAAACCTTGCAGAGTAAGTAAGCTGAAGTGGCTTTGGGCTGGCCATGTTTGTCGAAGGACCGATGGCTGGTGGAGCAGACGAGTCCTGGAGTGGAGACTCCGTGTCGCTAGCGTAGTGTGGGACGCCCCAGCTAGATGGACCGGCGACCTCAAAAATATGGCTGTGACAGACTGGATGCGGAAGACGAAGGACAGGTTCTTGTGGCGTAGCATGGGAGAAGCCTATGTCCAGCAGTAGACTGCGATAGGCTGAGTTGATGGAAGCTGTGTGGTTGTAAATTGAAGAGCTCTAGTACAAACTTTAAACATGCACATTTCCATTTACTAGCTGTGAACACAAAGAGCGATGAGGTACAAATGTTCTGAGAAATATTTAAAACTTTGCGAATTAAATGAAAAGAGAATACATAAGAGGTAGTTTAGTATTTAAATATGCTTTTAGCAGTAGGTGTGTAGTAATTATTTCTTTGTGCTATATGTTATTCAATTTAGTATTATAAGGTCTTTAATTGTGTACAAATATCAATAACTCTTGAGCTAAAATAAACCTGCATTATACTTCACCTCGTACATTATTTAACCCTAAAGCTTTGAGTGGAATTAATTTCACTAATCTATTTGAATTTCAGTTGCGACCACTTCACACGTTTTTGACAAACATACTTTCTAAAATGTACACTATGTAAGTCCGTTCTAAGGTTAATAATACTGCTACATACCTTACTACTAAGTTGTTGACAATAAACTATTCACAAGCTCTGTGGTTGTAGATTGAAGAGCTCTAGTACACACTTTAAACATGCACATTTTCATTTACTGGCTGTCTACACAAAGGGCAAAGAGATACAATGTTCTGAGATATATTTAAAGCTTTGCGAATTAAATGAAAGAGAATACATGAGAGGTGGTTTCTATTTAAATATGCTTTCAGCGGTGGGTGTGTAGTTATTATTTTATTTGTTGTGTGCGCCAAAATGTTAAAGAATAAAACAATGTTTCTGTAATAACTTTAATTTCGAGAGATAAGTACGTAAAACACATAATGCTAATATTTCAGTGCTTCTGCTAGATTTCTCATTTTGGCACGAACTAACTATACGAAAAAAACTCATATAGTGTTGAAAAGGTTAGCCATATTGTAAGATTGGTAGCGGCGCTAAAGCTACGGTTTCCAAGAAGAACGGTGGCTGCCACCAATTTACCGGTGAATGACGTCACTAAAAAAATATTTATGTATTTATTTATCAATGACATGAGTATTTACGTGTAAAGTATTATATTATTTTAATTTTGTGAATGTGACGACTATGTGGGTAATTGCTTTTTTTTTTCTAATTTAATTTTAATTATGATCTGGCAGTTTGAGTAATTTATGCGGCCTATCCAAATGTCCTTTCTTTGGTATTGTTCGTCGAATCGTTGAGCTCCTTAAGTCCTGACTTCCTGAGTCGAGCTGCACGATTACTGACAAATGCGTGCACTGATAATAGGTCAGGTCCACTCAAACTGTGTGGTTCTTTCCTCAAAAGACCATTTCAGATACCTATCTGCATGGTCTTCGCATGACCTGACCAAGATTATGTCTGGACTTTAAAAGAGACTGTGACCTCTGAGTTTGTTTCGGCCTTTCTTCTCAGAGTATTCAGATAGGAAACGCCGACCTCATCTAGTTTAAAAAACATGATTGACGTGTAAAAGTGTTTGTACAAACCTACTTACAGAAATAAAATCATTTATCATTTATCATTTATGAAAGTAGAAAGTTTCCATGACAGCCGTCACTGCGGCCGTTATGTAGCGGCCACCGCTCTTCAGGGAAACCGTAGCTTCATGCGGGTTGCAGACCAAGAGCTAGGCTAAGTTAGTTTAGCTTAGCCCGTATAGCTGAGATAATTTTTCATACTGTGCAGACCGTAAACTATAAACACAAGTATGAAAAATTACCTCAGCTTTGCGAGCTAACCTAAACTAACTTAGCTCAGTTCTTAGTCTGCAAACCGCATAATCTACAGAGCTTCGGATATACACAAACTATGAAACAACGACAAATATTTATAAAATAAAAACATAACACAACACATCCATAACATCACGCATGTATTCCCCGAGGGGTTAGGCAGAGGTACACCCACATTTCGCCAGTTATGTTTAAGTCCCATGTAATAGGGGGCGAGCCTATTGCCATCAACCGGTCAGAAATCCAGACTCCGGGCTGCTACTGAGAAATTTCCGGATGGAAAAACCCAAATACACTTTGCTCGACCCGGGAATCGAACCCAGGACCTCATGCTCAGCAGTAGCGCTTGCGACCACTAGACCAACGAGGCAGTCAAAATAAACTAGCAACAAAATGTGTCAGAACAGCCGCAATTAAATAAAACACAAGCGTATTTTTTTAAATATTTGTCTAGGTATTTAGTTTGTACGTGCGTTGACTAAAAGTTTACGATTAATTGTTATGACACTATCATTGTTATGTTTTGGCACTAGCGATAGTGGTAATAGAAATAAGTTATTTTAGAATATACGCTCTCACACACAAAAATTTATTCACAGTACGTATGGACTTACTTCTTGTTTTTATATTAAAACTAAACAAATATATTATACGAGTATAATGTGTGACTGTGTTTTTCCATTAGAAATAAGGATGTTTTTCCATTAGGAATTTCTCAGTAACAGCCCCAAGTCTGGGTCTAAGTTACAATATCACAATAGTCTCGTCCCTGACACTGGCCATATTATGTGGGTGTATTGTACACCTCTGTTTACCCCTTCGAGGAATAAAGGCGTAGTGTCTATTGTGTTCAAGAAAGGCTTACAGACTAGACTAAAAATATTTTTTGAGGACAATCTCTTTAGTCCTAACACCTACCTACATATTTTGATGACAACATTTTCTCTCAAAATATTCAAGATTAAATTATTTTCGACTTTCTAATCACCACGTTCCAATCTATGAAACCCTCTAAAAGGTCAATCTTTGATTTGAAGATATTCTCATACGTCTCGAATTTTTTCCATGGTATGAAACAAAGTATGTTTCTGGATAAATAAAGATTTTATTATTATTATTATTATTATTAAGTCGTTTTTTGTGTCTTTGTGACCGCTAATATACGGTTCCTATAATTTACGGACCGTTTTTGGTGAAAATTAAGACTCTTGTATCTTTACCAATAACGAAGAAAATACTTCATAGCTTTGCATAGTAGACCCTACCATATAAATAGATTCGTAAGCTAATTTTACCTGTGATAGCTACTTCCATGTCCAGTTTGTCATTAAAAAATGTTACCATTGGTAAGCAAAACGAATCGTTTTTGTTTCTAGGAACCAAGCATTAGTCCTCTAAACTACACAATTTTGCTGATTTTTTTGTACACCGAACTAAACTAAACTATCATTAAAATTTGTTATTGTTGGTTTAGAGAATCTTAAAATCTATTCTCCAATTTGACACAACTAAAATCGAGTTTGACAATCGCTAAGTTCAGTAGAGCATAGACTAAGAAGAACCAAGGCCAAGAATTTGTCGTAAATTAAAATAAAAATTGAATGAAAACGAACGAAATGATCCGAAGTGCAAAAAAACCCGAGAAAAACCAAATAATTATCTCTAATTGTTTATCAATAATTATTTAAATGAAATACCGGGAGCATATTATAATAGTGGCGTAAAACTATTTTAATGTTTAGAATTTGAATCAATTAAGATGCAATAAGGTGTACCTATTTGTTTTTATTATCTGTGACCAATGTGATCCTACTAGGGTTGTACACCGAAATCGATTAAATCGACTGCTCCACGGTTGCCAACCGCGTCCCGACACAGGTGACCATGGTGGTTTACAACCAAATTTCATTTGACCTTCCAACGACCTTGGTTTAAAGAGTTACGCTAGCGATTAAGGGCGGATAGAGGAGGTTTGGTCGGCGACCGACTGTGTAGACGGCGGCGTCGGTTGCTAACCGCGAGTACATTAGTCACTCGCTGTCAATCGTCGCACGAGGCACACGTGTTACGCACGCAAGTTTTACCAATGCATAAAAAAGTGCAAAATGGTGGAAGAAAAACAAATTGTTACTGAGTTGATCGAGCTGTACAGAGACCTACCCTGTCTGTGGGACCTTAGCTGCGAACAGTACAAAGACAAGAACCAAAAGCGCCTAGTCTGGGAGGTTTTGGTTTATAAATGGAAAATAATTGATCCAAACGCCAAGGAGGCATCGGTTAAAAAGAAAATCGACAATTTAAATTGTCAATTTTCTTTTCTTTTTCTTCGCTCGCACACAATATTGCGAAAGCCAATCCTACTCTTTCTGAATTTTATGAATTCGCCATGACGTCTTTACTGCTCGAATATCACGACATGGCATGTTAGCGACTATGTAGTTGAAACAGCTCTGCCGGTCGCCAACCAAGGTCACTTCTGTCGGGGACGCGGTTGGCATCCGTATAGCAGGCATTTTAGAAGTGCGCGCAAGATAACTCTGCGCGCGTGTTTGACCTTCAAGTCCATGCCAACACTTTTAATCGCTTTCGGTATAATGATGCCGATCATTTACTTTGGAAAACACAGAACACAACACACTCTTTTGACACCAGAGGATATAAACGTCAAGATGGCGGCAAACGATTATTTGCGATTTCGGCCGCACGTAGCCTTATTATGCGCGCACAGAATGACGGCGATAATTTTTAGGTTTTCATTATGACAAAAAACCTTTAATTTTCGTCGAAAAACTACAACATTCAAAAATTTATTCAGGTAGCATGATTATCTTGCTATTTATTTTAGCGTAATACGGCAAATTTCCTAGTAAAAATGTGATCTCAAGAAAAGAAAATCCAGTTTTGCGATCAGTAAGTTGAAAATCTCCGGTATTCTCGTCGCCGTAGGAAAGCCCTATCAAGGACATCTTGAATTTGTCTGAGTCTGTTAATTTGTTATGTCAATACAAAAGACTCTTCGACTTCAGCAAAGACTCAAAGAGTAAAGTAATTAAGTAATAAAAAGGAAGTCTTCTCTTCAGCATGCAGTCGTCGAACTCGTCGAGAAAACGAGCCAGAAAGAGACAGCCGGGGCTGCTCGTGGAGCGGCTCCATAATAATCGACAAATGGCCAGACGTTTACCTTTCTGCCGAATCGAGAACAGCTGCAATTACAAAAGCTTCCATAATGATTTCTAAAGTCACAAGCATCCAAACCTTCAAGATCTAGAAAATAAATGTTCATTGTAAACTTTAGTTCATGACAACTAATTTTATTCAACACCTTTTTAATCGCCATTAAAAATAGGCTGATTTAGTTTGACAATCAAAATTTTAGGTGAAAAACATCAAATTCAGAATAGCAAAATTGCAGTTTTCACTAAATTGAATAACTAAATGACATTACTGCTGTCAAACTATATTACAGGTAGTTGTGTCACTTTAGTCAATTTTAAAATGGGAAACGTCGTTTGATAGAAATAACCTACATTTTAGTGATGTTTAGTCTAGTTTCAAGAATTTTGTGATCAGAGAATCGGCACCGATGGATGAATAGATGCGGTTTTCACAATCATTTAGACCATTTATTCCGGAACATTGATGTGTATAATACATTCATACTGAACTTAGATAATGCACAGTCTGGCAGTTTGAGTGCTTTATGCGGCCTACCCAAATGTCCTTTCTTTGGTATTGTTCGTCTAATGGTTGAGCTCCTTTAGTTCTGAGTTGAGCTTCACGATTACTGACAAATGCGTACACTGACTGGACAGGTCAACTCAAATCTGTATGGTTCTTTCCTCAAAAGACCATTTCAGACAAGACATGGTCCTCTAATGATCTGACCAAGATTATTTCAGGATTTTTATATACCTATTGACATTGATGAATATTCATAAATATATTGATATGAATATTTACTTTGTAAAATAGTATATTATTTTAATTATTGTGAATGTAAAGACTATTTAGAACATTGTTTGTTTTTTCTTTCTTAATTAGTTTTAATCGTAGTCTGGCAGTTTGAGTAATTTATGTGGCCTACCCAAATGTCCTTTCTTTAGTATTGTTCGTCGAATCGTTGAGCTCCTTAAGTTTTGAGTTGAGCTGCACGATTACTGACAAATGCGTGCACTGACTGGACAGGTCCACTCTTTCTCTGTGGTTTTTTTCCTCAAAAGACCAATTCAGACTCAAATCTACATGGACTTCACATGATCTGACCAAGATTATGTCTGGACTTTAAAAGTGACTGTGACCTCTGAGTTTGTTTCGGCCTTTCTTCTCAGAGTAGTCAGATAGGAAACGCCGACCTCATCTAGTTCTAAAATATGATTGACGTGTAAAAGTGTTTGTACAAACCTACTTACAGAAATAAAATCATTTATCATTTATCATTTTATCACAGAAATCTCTATGTTTTGACATGCCGCCATTATACTTGAGTGCGGGTCGCAAATTTTATATAAAAGCAAGCAAAATATCTGAATTGAAAACATAATTTTACTAAAGTAATATTGAAAAAGCCATCACAGAAAAGTAAACAAGTACTAGGAGCACAACATTACGGAAGAGTCAACAGCACACACCATTTACCATCACTTCGATAGCAATCAATATCTGTCACGTTGTAATGGCTATTAATCAATTATGTATATATTCAATTATTTTTGTTGCTCCTGTCCTGTCGCCCGCCACACGCAACTGTCTCGTTATGTACCTTAACAGTGTTATGTATATCAACATTGAATATTGAGACAATATACTAAACAAATAGTATAGATTAATGCCTTCTTTTGTCATGTCGAAGTCAGCAAGGAAAAAATTAAGATTACCTATGAATATGTCAGCAAGGTTCGTAATGCGTAGGTACTATGTTCAGACATCAACAAGGAACAAGTAGAGGGAGGGGGGAAGGGGGGCAAGTAGGGACCTACTACGTCCAACAATCAATTGCTGGATGTAATAGGTCCCTACTTGAGAATTGTCACTTGTGAAGGCAAGAACCTAAATTCAGAAGACGTATTATACAGGGCGGCAGGGATATCGACGCGCAAATGGAAATCATGAATTCAGTAAATGATTCTGAACCCCCCCTGCGTTGAAATTTTTTGTCGGTTATCATTAAAAATATCTGTTGTTTCATAGAAAAGTGCAATACCTACGCGGTCAAAATGTGAGGCAGAGCAAATATTTTTTTAAAATAACTGACGAAAAATTTAAACGCGTTCAGGTTGTGCGTCGGTGTCCCTGCCATCCTGTAGATTATTTAAAGTTTTCTAGAATCGTTAAAAATTTACTATTGAATTCTATTTATATATAACATGGAAGCACTTCTAAGTAATAATAAATTAACTCACTATTTAGTTATTTACCACAGCTTACTTTTTACAACCTTTTTTTCTAGAAAAATGTTTTTTAACTGAAAACAATA
The DNA here is from genome assembly GCA_917490735.1 of Dryobotodes eremita. NCBI lineage: Eukaryota > Metazoa > Arthropoda > Insecta > Lepidoptera > Noctuidae > Dryobotodes > Dryobotodes eremita. The sequence goes on from OU823261.1 coordinate 10,493,962, forward strand.
CTGAAATAGTTTAATTTTAAATCAGTGCGACTATAATTTCGTCCATAAATCTGAGAATTTTATTCGTTTCGTAAAACTCAATAAAAGTGGGGACTTGTTTATTCCTAAAAAACCTTTTCCCAAAAATCGAGTTTATTCGGAAAAGGGCAACTTTATGTACGAGGTTTTATGAACCACACATTCTAAGTAGGTCGTGTCAACTAAAGTGCGTAAGTGTATCTGCTCCTTACTTTTATGAATATTAAAACACATAAAATAGTCCCGCAATATACGACCTCAGTTCATATTATTAGCATCATACAGACCCGCAGCTTTGGCCATGAATATATATTTAGTTAACCTCTTTTCACATCCTTAGGGTCGGGAGATTTCCTCCTTTATGGAGGACTAGGTCATAAAAGTGTATTCCATACCTGTGCTTACGCTCTTTTCAACTTCTAACAGCGTAGGTGTCAACGACCGTTATTTAATTCCCATCCGCTTTAAGGGAGGGGCTCGTGGCTAAGTAACAACAGCGGCACGGGTCGATCGGATCGCTTGCCGCGGTCGGTTCGCGGATGGGAGACCATCCATTACCCGAGACCCCTCGGCTTTGGAAAGTACATTAGGCGTTGGTTCTCGGCTGTCATTCGTTGATATTTGACAGTCTTTACGGGTAGTCAGAAGCCAAAAAGTCTGACAACCAGTCTTACCAAGGGTATCATTGTACCGAGTAACTGGATTGTGGAGCTCAGTAAGGCAGTCACTCCATGAAAAATACTGGTATTCTGCTGCATCCGGTTAGACTAGAAGCCAAGCCAAATTTAACTGGGAAAAGGCTACACTCTGAATTTTTATTTGCCAGATTAAATGACAGCTGCGATCGATCTTTTTTGTCAGGTTGACAAAAAAAGTTCGATCGCAACTGTCATTATAGTCTAGCAAATTAAAAATCCAGATTCACAACATCCACTTAAAAAAAAAGGTTACTGTGTTCTGTTTTCAAAAAAAGTATTAAATCAAGAAAGAGTTTTTATGCCGTATACGAAGGAGTTTTGCATTGAAATATTTTATCAACAGCGTAAAAGCTGCGAGTAACAGCTCGTTAAAAAACTTTTCAGCACAAACAAGTCGTGTCTTACTTGAGTCATAGTAGCTGTTATAATATTAATGCTACGTGTGACTTCCCTTTGAATGTTTGCGGAAAAAGAGCGTCATTTATGAAAACAATTGGGATAATGGTTCGCGGAGTCTTTCCATACAATGTAAATAGTTCTTTAGCATTTATCAGAAAGGTGTAGTCATATTTAAGGGCGTGTAACACATAGGACTGCCTCGTTGGTCTAGTAGTCGCAAGCGCTACTGCTGAGCATGAGGTCCTGGGTTCGATTCCCGGGTCGAGCAAAGTGTTATTGGGTTTTTCCATCAGGAATTTCTCAGTAGCAGCCCGGAGCTTGGATTTGCCTATTACATGGGACTTAAAAATAACTGGCGAAATGTGGGTGTACTATAGGTACGTACCTTCACCTCTGCCTAACCCTTTGGGGAATACAGGCGTCATGTTATGTTATGTTACACATAGCTGGGCACCGTTAATCAAATAGTTAACTGCGTTAAACGTTAAAGATGTAGCGGTATCTACATCGCCACATGCGAGCTACACGTCACACTGACGTCACGCAAAATCCTGCATCGCGCAAGCAGAGTTTACCGCGCAACTAGCATATATACAACGCCCCGACATCAATCGTCGGGCCGGCCGGAGGGCAAAGCGCCCTGGCACCGCTCGCCACGCCCCCTTGCGGGGGCGTCGCGAATTCCACACAATCGTCGGGCAGTTGCCCACCAGACACGACACCCGTCTGGTCGGAGGATCCTCCTTTTTCAATAGAGTATGAGTGAGCTTTACACCCTGTTCCTCATACCTCTATACTGCGTTACATTTCGGAAGATTTAATGGAAGCTAACGTTAATCGTTAACTCGTCACAGAAATTGTATTTTAACATGTTTAGTGATTTACTTATTAAAAAAAAATGATATGGGCTATGGAAGTTTAGGTAGGTATGACATGAAAAATTGATAAAAGAAGGGTGTATCATTAGAGTTTGTTATAGTATTTATTTAGAGATTGTCAGAAATTGTTTTACGCAGCGCCGCGCGGTCCGCCATGGTGTCCTTTTGGCAAATAGTAGGTACTTAATTAACGATTAACAGACTTATGGATCAGATATCTACAAACCCACACTGGGCCCGCGTGGTCCCACTCCCTCTCGAAAAGGAGGCCCGTTTCCCAGCAGAGGGAACATTATAGGCTGATTATGCAGACTTATGGAAAGTTAAGGAAGTTAATGAGACCGTTAACAATTTTTTAAGTTAAGTTACAAGTTAATCCGTTACTGAAAATGTAAACTTAGTTAATTAACTGATTAACGGTCTTGTGCCCAGCCTTGGTGGTACAGACCATCAAACTGAAGAACTTTCTCCATGGGACCAACATGGACATCGCGAAAAAATTATCAGCCGTCCCATACATTTGGGTCGGGAAATTGGTTCAAAATCAAAAATTAAAGCCAAAATATTTTATTTCACATAAACCAACACGGGCACTTATGAAACGTCAGAAGCTAGGTGCACGGTTCAAATTGGTTGTTTCCTATGGAGAAGAGCCGGCAAGAAACTCCAAGGTTACTATAATCAGCCGTCCCATACTTTTGGGTCGGGAAATTTGTTCAAAATCAAATCAAAATATTTTATTTCACATAAACCAACATGGGCCCTTATGAAACGTCAGAAGCTAGGTGCACGGTTCCAATTGGTTGTTTCCTATGGAGAGGAGCCGGCAAGAAACTCCACGTTTACTCTTTTAAAAATAAGGGGCTTTTACAATGTTCCAAATTACAGTGTTGATAATGGGAGGACATGTTCAGTTTGATAGTCTGTACCACACCTATAAATATGGTCACACCTTTCTAATACATGATGTAGTTTATTGTATTCTCACTTTAAAGACATTAAAATGTCAAGGACAAGAGGAATTTATAATTATTATACATGTTCTAATATGATTGAAGCATTGGTAGTATCGCAACTTGAGCATTCTAAAGCCCGTATTACAGAACCTCACTCACGACTCTAGCATTACTCAAAACTAGTTTAGAGCCATTTGATTGGTTGAAACTAATTTTAAGTAATGCTTGAGTCTTTAGTGAGATTCTGTATTACGGAACTAAGTTATTGAATTCTGATAAAAATACTCGCTTTTATTTAACCGTTACCAATGTCAATGCCTTCATTAGGCAGTGTTCTGCGGTACAATAAAAAAGTCAAAAGTGAGTCGTGCGAGTCTTACTACGTATTCAACTAGTAAACATTCTGTACCACACACGACATAGGTACATACTGAAATATTTTACAATAATTAACCAATCATTGTTTTGTTGGTACCATGGCAACATGCGTCGTCACGTCATGTGAAAAAAATAAAAAATATAAAGCGCTCTTCCTCTCTCAACTTATTTAAAAATTTGCTGTGCCTGACAGGGTCCATAATTGTTTCTATTATTTTTATTTACCATCTGTAAGTGTACCTTATGGATTGCAATAAACGATTTGAGATTTGAGAAAATACTAAAATAAATTCTAAAATGCTTAGTGAGTATGCTATAAAGACCATACCGTTTCGCTATTGGCCAAGACAGAAATCAGGCACAAACCCAATTCCACATATTTAAAAACTTGATGTAAGTCATGCCTCGTTTGAATACTTATACGACTCTACTCGGCTTTCACGCCAGACTCGCCATGCCAGTGCCGTCATACGATTCAACTGCGCGAAATGGATATTGTGATCGCAGTTAGCTGGCAGCCTGCCACTATTCATGCTCCACTATTGAGTATAAATCCAATATGTTACTGTTACTAGTAAACTGTGGGACTGTATGGAATAGTAGCGATAGGCAATGGTTTCAAAAGAGTTACCGTCGTGTTGGAATGACAATTGGAACGCGATAATTTCTTTTTGCAGGGCTGACTGCAAAAAGACGACTGGGGTGCGTTTGGTATTTGAAACGTATCACCACTCGTGAGAACTACACGCTAATGGAAACCATCTTCTATGTATCTACCTATACAGGGTGGCTGGGACATCAACGTGCAAACTGTAACCATGAATCCAGCACGTGATTATAGACCCCTTGGGTAGAAAGTTTTCGTCACTTTAAAAGAGTAACGGTGGAGTTTCTTGCACATTATTCTCCATAGGAAACTGTATTTTGGAAAGGGCAACTAGAATCAATTTAATTTTTTTGTAAATTTTGACGTGCAAAAGTGCCTTTTATATGCCTATTTGAATAAAAAAAATTACTTTGACTTTGACATACATTTGGATACTCCAGCAAGTGGGCCACGGTCTGTTTAGTAAACTACTGTGTCTTAATATCCTTTTTTTTTGTGTGGTATATCATCAAATGACTTCTCCCGCTCTGGGCGGAGCGGAAGGGCATGTCAAACTCTTACTGACTAAAACCCACCCGTGTTCCTTCAGTTGCCGGTACGCCAGGGCCACGGTAACTCTTTCGAACAATCCGCAACCCCGGCAGGCATCGGCCCTTTCGGACCCCGTCAATGATGCTGACATCTCTTTGAGGCGGGCGTGGAACACGACGCGCCGTCGACCCGGGCCTGGTCCTAACCGGACGGTGAGCTGTCTAAATATCCCTAAGGTACTCGTGACGAAATGATAACAGCCGCACGATGAGCAGCCGATCGATCGAAGGTTAAGATATGGTTGCCACGGTCTGTTCGTAGATGGGTCCATCTATTACATATCGAGACTCCTCCGTGCCTCGGAAAGCACATTAAGCCGTTGTTCCCGGCTGTCATTCATAGATTTTTGACAGTCATTACGGGTAGTCAGAAGCCCAAGAGTGTGTCAATCAGTCATAACAAGGGGTTTCATGCTAACCAGTAACTTGGGTAGTGGAGGTCAGATACGCAGTCGCTCCACGTAAAATACTGATATTTAGCTGCATCCCAAAATCTAGAATAGTTGAGAAAAGACCGGGCTGAATGATTGGCTAAATATACCCACAACAAAATAAGCCTGTAACAAAATCAAGTACAACTACAGCCATCCAAACTACCTCTATTATGAACTATCGATTGATCACTATTAAACGGAACCCAACAGTGTGAGCTTCCAGAGTTTGAGTATTAAGCCCACTTTAATTCAATATTTGCATAGGATTATCGAGCCGCGAGTGAAGTTTAGCAACCGAATTGTGAAGCACTGGTTAGCACCCTGAACAAATGGGTCAGTTTGCGAATATGGGTCTGAAGCAAAGAAAAATATGCACTCTGAATTTTAATTCGACCTCTTTTAGAATGGATTAATCCAATTAAAGCGGTCGGATATGTGTTTGCAAGTATGAGGTTTAATCAATAGGGTTTATAGTGTAGGGATGTCGAAATGATAAAACCGTAAGTAATGAACGAATAAAACTAGAATGCCCATTTTCACTAACTCTAGAAAACTCCTAAATATTAATCGCCGAGAGTTGAAAATCCAACTTTTATTTCGACATTTATTTAGGTGCCACCTAGTTTTAAAGAAAACGGGCTTAAGGCCGTGCTTAAACCAAAGCGTATAGTCGGCCGCCGACTCTGAACGTCTAGACCAAAATGTATAAAAAAACAACTTTTACAGTGATAAAATAATTTTTACAGTGGCCAGCAATACGCTTGGTGTGAACGCAGCCTAAAGTAAATAAGCAGTCATATTTCTGTTTCTAAGGCCTTTTTTACATACTGAGTATTGTAACAATGATTAAGTGGCCTTGTATTAATTAGAGGCCCGGTTATTAGCAATAGTACCGCCCCGCCCCCGATTACAAATGACATTTTAAATAACAGCCAAATGTGCAAATACTTGACTACTCTACCGATAGCTTCGGCTAATACAAGTGTTATAGTATGTTATTCTCCAACTAATCTGCAACTTTTTTATATCACTGCCTACCTTACTTAGATTTTTCTCGTGTATCATGGACCTTCGTGGGTATTGTCACAATTTACCAACAGTTACATTGAGACCCGGTTGTTGCTTAGTTTTTTATACAAATACTTCTCCCACATTCTACTTATAACAGTATTATGGCCCATGCAACCCATCGCAGGATAAAAATAAAATGTTCTGGACATAAAAATAAGCTCAGTTTTTAAATTTTCCCGATAACTACTTCTATTTTTACTCCCCTCTTACCTACTTACGCAGTGTGGGCTATGTTTAACTCACACACGGTAATCTTCTCTTCACCTTTACTTACAGCTAAAAATATTTGCACTTTTACGAAAAAGCACTATGTATATACTCCCGCAGGGTGATATGAATCTTATATTTCCTTCAGAAAGCTTATAGCCATAACAATCTTCCGGAAAATTCGGTCGCAGCCTGCGTGAATAACACCATTTCCTTAGTATAATCTATTTTAGGGGTTAATGCTCGCACCGATATAGCTACGGGTAAGAATGTAGTAGTCACTCTGTATAGTGCCATAAAAATATATGGGAGTATATAACATTGTACAGGTACGTACATAAATATTTATAGTGTCTTTTTTGCCCGAATTGTCCTAAGTATCTCTGTATTATATCCTAGTACCTACTTAAGTAATAAAGTACTTCTAGTATTAATTTAAACATTTTTAAGTGTTATATATGTACATACATACATAAACTCAGGCCTACTTCCCATGGGGGTAGACAAAAACTACAGAACGCCACCTGCTACGATCCTTACATACTCCTTTTGCCTCGTTTACGTTCATACATCTGGTCATACACGCACGCCGGTTGCGAGTACTACGCACCTGGCCTTTCTGAAGAACATCACCTATAAGGTCACTATATGTCCTCCTAGGGCGTCCTGTCCCGGCGTTTCCACTCACTTCTGACTTGCAAATACCTTTTGTTAGTCGCCTTTCATTCATCCTCTCAATATGACCAAACCATCTAAGCATATTCTTTTAAATTTTTGTCACTACATCTTCTTTTAAACCACACCGTTGCCTTATCACATCATTCCTCAGCCTATCATTCATAGTCACACTACACATGCTTCACAAGTAACGCATTTCCACAGCATTTATTCTACACTTCTTTTGCCACACCCAACATCCACTACCATACATAAGCGTAGCCACGAACACACCATTGTGAACAGCCCATCGTGCCTTACGTACAATGAATGTGCATTAATAATAATAATAAATCCATTTATTTTTAAGCACTCAAGCCCATAGATAAACACCTTAATCTAAACATACATATTTTAATATAAACAAAACTTGTGTTAATAAATAAGGCATTGCTCAGTGCATTTTCTATTAATTCAAAACGTTAAAATGGTTTAATCTACAACTAAGCAATTGATTCACGTACCATCGATGCAATCGTCAATGTCAAAGTTTTAACGGCATCAAATAAAAAATTACGTGGAACTTAGAAATTCACCCATTAATTTTAGTAATTTCCACAGGTCCAAGTCCAGTATTTTTCTTTGAACCGGACTGCCCGTGACAGACGGATATAATTGTGGGAAGTCACAGCTGAACCTTGCACGTTCATAGCATTTTTATTCTCATTACAAGAAATTCAGGCATGTTAGGGAATGTTTTCGCTTACTAAAGGCCGAATATTCCAATACATTAGTAAATGGCATGCTGTTTCTGGCACTTCAAGATGTTTTAAAGCAACAGAAAGACTTTTAAGAACGTATTAGAGTTAGGTAAGTGACGGTTGAAAACTCGGAAGGAAGGGTACCAAAACAGCAACCTTAGTTAATTGATAGAAAGACCGTTATTAAACGTGATGTGACATTTTACCTATCCCAACCTACCCCCACAGTACAATAAGTTAGTATTTTTGTAAAAAATCCTCTGCTACAAAAATTTAACAAAGTCACTGACCCGTTTTTGATCAAACCCTTTTATGCTTGATAAATTAAGATGACTTTAGCAGACAATTCTATCATTATTTTGCTTAAAAATTGCAGTAGTCAAAATATGTAATTATTTTTGTCACCCCTTTCATTTACGCCTAATCTTCATTGTCATCCCTTCATTAATTTAACTTGTCACAAATAAAACAAAAGTTTCATACAAAAACCATTTTATTCATACTTTTAACACGATGAAATGTTAAAGTACTGAGCAAATTAAATGCTGGATCGTATCATTTTACAAATTAAATGGATTCATACAATTAACTTTGGAAAATGAGGTCCCATTGAAACCAAAACTTTTTGAATATAAAGCACCGACATTTTAGGCTGAATATAAACGGGTATATGTAGACAGATTCATTATAATTCGCACAATTTTTTGTTCGTGAGCTGATCGATATGAGTTTTTTGTGTGACTTCGCTTTACTCTAAACAATACATCGCCACTTTTTCGGGTTCCGTACCCAAAGGGTGCTAACGGAATCCTATTACTAAGCCTCCGCTGTCCGTCCGTCTGTCTGTATCCGGGCTGTATCTCATGAAGTGTAATAAGTAGACAGTTGAAATTTTCACAGTGTGTTTTTCTATTGCCGCTATAACAAAAAATAATAAAAATAGGATAAAGTTAAAAATTAAAGGGGGTCTCCATACAACAGTAGTGTTCAATATTGTACGGTAGTACGGAACCCTTCGTGTCTCGGTCCAACCCGCACTTGGCCAGTTTATTTTTCCCTCGAATCTGTATGAACTGGTTGAGAACAGCCCATGATTTGGTAATACGTATGCTAATCAGCAAGATGGTAGCGGTGGACTGTCCCGGGAGATACCATATTACTTGAATACATTCAGTGCGTCACTGTCTTTATAGGTACAAACTGGCACATAATTTTTTATAAACTCACACACATAGCGCACACACTACATACATGAATCTATCTACACCTCGTCTATTCGAATTCAAAATAATAAATACAAATATAGATCACACATTAAAGCAGAAAATACTATTTCGATGAAAATGATACAAATATTTTTAGATAACTTAAAATTTTACAAGTAATTATAAATTGATTAGGCCAATATTTTGAAAGTTATAGACTCTTATGGCAGTTCTACAATTAGAATGACAATATTTTTTTAAGAGATCGTTTTCTATTGATAAAAACTATTTTGTTAAAACGGCAAATAATGACAACCATGATCACGTGAAAAAATGGTTTTCATGATGTTATAACACCGTGCTAATGTTAAAACGGTTAATGTTAATCTTAGCAAAATATTTCCTATGTTAAACATCCTTAACATTTAATTCCCGGATATTTGCAAAACAATTTATGTAAAGTATATCTACAAGAAGTATCAAAACAATTATTTATTTGTCCTGAAGCAAACGTGAAATATTTCTGACATAACTTTTTCAAATATTGACTGAAGTCAACAGATATTTATTTAACTGTGCCATATCATATATACACTTATGTCAACGTTATATATTTACACATTGAATACAGTCATTTACATTAAATCGACGTACAAAATATTTACAACATACTATAATTAAAATATTTCCACTTAACACGACCGAAATTGAATCGGACTTTATACGAATTCTTGCAATAATATGAATCGTTTTCCTGCACAGCGAGGTCAGTGAAAATATAATATTTTGAGCTGGAAACAGTTCCATAGAGAATCCGAAGCAATTTCCGCAAAACGTTACTCAATACACGGTTATTTATTTTATGTAGGGCAGGTTTGGCAGGACGTCGGGTCTCCGCCGGTGGTGAGCGCCGTGGTGCCTCAAATGTATCAAAGCTTCTCTCATTTTTTGTTCCCTCAATGTTCGAATATATTCCTCGTCAATCGTATGTTTATGCTTCCCGCCTCGCAACGGCTTCTCCATCCTCCCATTATCTTTAAACAACACACACCACAAAGACTTATCCTTGTTATCCCACAATAATGACTTCGTATACTCTTTTAATCTCCTACTATTCTCCTCCACCCGCCGCATGGCTATCTCTATTTTAATCAAGTCCTTATAATGGTCCGATACAGGCGGCGTCGTCGAAATATTGTTACCGTCGCTTTTAACGGCGCTTATATTAATTCTCGACAAGTAATAATTCTCATATTGGCTAGAGGAGCCACTCGTTCGCAATAACCACACCACACTGGCGACGAATGTACACGACACTATGAAAGTTAATATGAGGAGAGTTAGTCGGAATACTAGGCTCGGGGACGCACAACTCATATCACTATTTGTTTATGTTTGCGGACGCACTGTGCTGGCTCGTACATACCGCGCCGGCGTAGTCGCTCGCTACGACGGGCTACGGGCGACCGCTCGCTACGTGCTGCCGCTACGAACTGGCGTAGACCGCGTAGACGGAGCGGCGTCGCGGCTCGCGCATAGCCACTGTTTATCTCAGCTGTAATTTGCAGTCCAAAGCTGTATCCAAGCTGCAGATGCTTTCAAATCTCTTTGTGCGAGCTTTCTTTGCACTTTTGTGCAGTCATTGTACTGGAATTTTTTAATTCGTAACTACAGCGTAGTCATAATTGCTCGCAGCATTTTATAAAACTGTATCCTTTAGAAAGTCTTTGAAACATGAATAAAGAAACTGTTTATTTATTTATTTGATAGTTAAACGTGGGGTTTTATGATAAAAAAAGAAGTATGTAGGTCAAAGTTTTGAAGCTTAATTCAGTAATTTTGGTGGGAAGGCGTCAACGATAACCATCTCGTCGCTGCTGCAATTATTGGGCGGCCTTTTGTATCAAAAATCTACACTTATACGAAATTACTGAGTAAATACACTTTTGGGGTTAATATTGTATCTAGGTACAATTTTGTGGCTCAATTATTCTGAAATGAAATACGGCACGTGGACGTTATGTTGAACATTAAGTTTTGATTATGGCCTTTGATGCTTAATGAAAGTACTGTCCTCGTAGCATGACCACTTCTACGAGTATCTCTATTTTCTGAATACAAAGTGACGTTTCTTTTCTTCGTAAGTATATGACTTGGCTCCGTAGAAATCTTTCAACAATATGTCATTTTGTCTTTCGTTTCTAAAGTGGTTGAGTCATGCTACGCGTACTGATCGGTTAATTAACAATGTTATAAAACAGGTACAAAAAATCTGACAATATTGCACAACCGATACGTTTCGATTTCAAATTGTATTGCATTTATGGTATTATAGTAAATAAACTATAAAAAAAAAAATTACTTTGTTTTCTCGTGTATATTGTAAACCTACCTTTTAATGCATGCCGGAACTATAAAGTATCTCATTTTTGTCTTTCGTGCTTCTTTATCATATTCCCTGTAAATTGAGAGGTTTGGCTCTTGGGATACAAGAACTCCTACTACAAAAGCTAGGGCTACACTGATTTTTGTATCTTGAAGTGAAAATAAATAAATAATATTATTATAAATTATATTAATACAAATTATATTATTATAAATTATATTATTACAAATTATATTATTATAAATTATATTATTACAAATTATATTATTATAAATTATAATTATATTTGGACGGCGTGTTCCTTTTAACGTATGTTACATTTCATGTGACGTTTCGCTTACGTGTATACACTATTAGTAAACCTGGTTAAGCATCAGACATGCTTATCAGCTGCACTATTGTTATCAACACACAGATAATTTCTAATCTTTAATAGTCTACGTCAAACGCGGTAGCTCGCACTATTCCCGGAAGATAGATCGTTAACTGTCCATGGGCACGGTCTTTGTAGAGAAATTACACTTTGGAGAGTGTATTTCTCAAATGGAGTCTTTTAGTTGTTATTTTTATTCTTAAGCTTTTTTTTCTAATAATAGGTTGTTAAGTACAAACTGGCTCTATTCCTTTGTAAAGCAACGGTTTCCTAGAAGAGCAACAGCCGCCACATAACGTCCGGAATTTACCGGCGAATACACTGAAACGTTATTTATGAAAGTACAGTACAACTATTTTCTTAATGTCCCTCGGCAAACTTCACGTTTCGTCAGTCATCGGTTTTCTATCAGTTGCCCTTTGCACTTGGTGCAGACTGGACGCTCTCAGTCGACTTGGAAGTATAATCGGAATGACGAAACACGAAGTTTGTCGAGGGACATTAAGAAAATAGTTGTACTGTAAGTTAGTGTATTTTCTTGACACCGTAAAGTAAAATCCTGTTGCCATCATTTTCTTGACCGCGGTCACTGCGGCTGTTATATTATTCCCGGAAACCGTAGCTAAGTCAGTAGAGTACCCGGGCGTAAACGTGACACATCGAGCTTAGTAAAGAGCCTGTCACACAGGTATTAATGACAATGATGACGAACTAAAAAGCCAAACTTTTTCTAAATCTTGGGGTGTCATATTTACGGTCGCGTACCTGGGCACTTTGCTTGCAGAACAGACGGTCGATGGGGCCGAAATGTTTTGGAGTGGCGACCGTGCACAGAAAAACGTAGCGTTGGAAGGCCTCTCACAAGATGGACCAACGACCTTGTGAAGGCCTCAGGAATCCGCTGGATGCTTGGGGAAGTGGTGATGCTTGGGACAGGCCTCTGCCTAGCAGTGGACGTCAATCGGCTGAAATGATGATGATGATGATGATGACCATGCGTAAATGCCATTCGGCCGCCATTTTTGATGAATGCAAACACTTCTGTAACTGTTTAATGATTTAAATTATGGGTAGCCAGTCAAAGTTGTATTAACATAACATAACATCACGCCTGTATCCCCCGAAGGGTTGGGCAGAGGTGTGGTGTGGGGGTGAGGTATGGTGGTGGTGTGGTGAAGGTGTGTGGTGTGTTAGGAGGCATGTGGGTGTAAGTTGTATTAATATACCAGTATTTTAGTTTTTAAATAGCGCTGCAATAAACTACATCGATCATATTTTCATTATGTTTTTCATTATGTCTGTACTACCTTATACTGTATTACTTTGTGGATTCTTATTTTAAATAAATTAATCTCCATACATAAAATCCCACCAACAAAGCTATTAAAATATACACATAAAGAACTCTAAAATTACAATGTCAGAGAAAATAAATTCAACACTCTTTTGCGCTCGAAACCGCGTAATTTCATAGCATCAGTACATTTATTACCACTGTAACGTTCCATTTAAAAATATAATAATACTATCTTTTAACCGTGGCTTCGCCCGCGTGGAGTTCCGAAAACGACAAAAAGAACGTTGAAATTATCCCACGGGAACGTACTGACAGTGGGCCGCCTGTCACTTTGAGCTGGCCCAGCGTTGTACGAAATTTCAATAGAATAAAAGGCCAGCTTATACTAGTTTCGTAAGCATCGACTTGCAGCCTACCGTAAAGATAAAAAGAAAGATTTTTAGGGTTCCGTACCTCAAAGGAAAAAACGGAACCCTTATAGGATCATTTTGTGTGTCCGTCATTCTGTTTATCAAGAACCTTTTTCTCAGGAACGCGTGAAGGTATCAAGCTGAAATTCATATCAAATACTCAAGTCTACTGTCCCTTAGAGCTGTGAAAAAATCAAACTTCAAAGCCAACGCAATCAAAAGATACAGCCGTTTATGCCGCAAATTTTCAACACTCGCAAGGGAATCAAAACCTACAGGGTACTTCCCGTGACCTCATATTCTTGAAATTTGGTACGAAGCAACGTCTTATAGCACAAATAAAGGAAAAATTGCGAAAGCATCCATTTTTAGTTACATCATATAATAAAAATATTTTTAATAATTTTAAACTTATTACCCCTTTCCTCATGAACGCGTAGTGGTATTATATTGAAATTCATATCAAATACCATACCTATAATACCTTTAAACTGTAATAAAATCAAACTTCTATGTCAACGCAATCAAAAGAAACAGCAATTTCAGCCGCATATTTTGAAACTCGCAACTACTCGCAAGGGAATCAAAACCTAAAGGATACTTCCAGTTGACCTAGAATCTTGAAATTTGGCATGAAACATCGTTTTATAGCACACATAAAGGCAAAATTCCGAAAACCTCATCACATAAGAAGGTTCAAATTTAATACTTAATTAGTATTTTTGAACCAGATTTCTAAATAGTGACTAAAAAACTATGTAAATAAATAATTTTGATAAAAGAACTTTTGCAAGGCTGCTGTAAGGCTAGTGTAGGTATTTCAGTTATATTATATAATAAATGATATGTGTTAATATAAAATAAAAGATTACTGAAACGATCAAGAGACCTTTGTCTTAAATTTATGCTCCGCCAGCTTTCCACATTGTAATGGTATGGATTTCATTAAGCAATAAAAATACCATAACTTTTACTTATATACCTACAGGTTTGTACGGAACCCTCGGTGCGCGAGTCCGACTCGCACTTGGCCGGTTTTTTTTATTTGGGGCGCGCATAGGAAATATAAACATTAAAAATAAAGAAGGAGCATTTAAAACCAACAAAATTAACATGAAAAACAAAAATAAACAAGTAAAAAATAAAAGACCTGCGCAAGGCCAAAAATCCTCCGTACTACCAGGATAAAATGTTGGTCGAGAACCATTGGTCGAGAATGGTGTTTCCGTGTGCCAAACTCCGTTTAGCTGATAATTGATTAAAACACAAAATTCACAAACATACAGACGTTCAAGTTTTATCATTTTTTGTGGAAAGTACGATAGGGCTTTGGAATTTCCTTTGTATAATGAACGCGGAACTCAACTCGTGTTGTGCCCTTATTTATTCAGCAAGGCTGAATGTTTATCTTTGCAAGTTTAGAGTGAAAGGCTTTGTACGTTGCTGTGTGGCTAGTTTTTATTGGTGGAAAATTTTGTCATAAATAATGGTGGTAAAGGGTGGTAGGGGTCGTAAAAAATATTGCACCATGAACTTTTTAGAATATTGGGGCAAAACATGGCACCTATTTTATTTTTTAATTTTCACCTTTACTATTTACTGCCAGCCTGCCTCATCCAAATGCTGGGCGGGTTGGTAGATGTCACATGTCTTCGAATTTTTGGTTCTAGGACATGCCCGTTTCCTCACGATATTTTCCTTCACCGTTTTGAGAGCAGTGGTGATGACATAATTTACACAAAGTAAAGCGCCTGTCTAGGTTCGAACCTACGACCTATAACCCGTAAGTCGCGACCGTTATCACTGGGCCACCACTGCTCTACGTCACGACGATTATACAAGTGCACCTCTGCCTAACCCTTCAGAAAAACAGGCGTGATGTTTATTTATATATTTTATTATTTATGTACACACAGTCAAATAGATACAGATACGGCATATTCCATGCTATTATGAGGAAAAAGACCGCATCCTTATTAGGCAGAACGAGGGCTAGCAGCAACAGTATCCTGAAAACCCTAGCCGAACAACACGATGCACCTATACTGAGACACTTTGTCAGGTTGCTCGTGCGGCAGGTATGAATATATAATAGGTACCTACTGTTTTATTCTAATTCATAAATACTAACCCTTAGTTGATAAGTCGTTACTAACCAGTGAACCAATGTTGTCTAATCAAATAAATAAATAAATAATAATAATAAAAAAATATTAGTATTAAGTACAAAGGTACTCTTATTTCTCAAGAAATTTCTACCAGCAGACCTGTGAAAGTACAAATGAAAAAGAAATGTAGACAATAGTGTGTGAGAACCAGAAGAGAAAAATATATTTTGTGATGTCTTAAACTAGAATATTAAATATACTTACATATAGTGCAAAAAAATAACATATATTTAAATAAATACATAGTGCTAAAATAAATAAACTTATCCAAACTAATATTATAAATGCGAAAGTAAGTTTGTTTGTTTGTTTGTTACCTTTTCACGCTTAAACCACTGAACCGATCATCCTGAAATTTTGCATATACATTGTCAGGAGTACAGAAACGGACATAGGGTACCTTACATCCAGAAAAAAGTACTGTTCCCGAGGAAAACAACAATAACGTTCTTATGATAAGAGATGGCGCCACGTGTCTTTCGAATCATGAGTGAATTATATAACCCGAATTGATAGTCAAAGTCTAAATTAACGCGAGTGAAGCCGCGGGCAAAAGCTAGTAATATATAAATTCTCACATTTAAAAGAAAAGATAATTAAATGCTCCTTTACTCGGTATTTGAAATGAGAAATAGATTTTAAATCTCGAATGCTAGACGAAAGTGATGTTAGTTTTCGTTAGGTTACAAATCCACATAATTAAATTTAAAGCAATTTCATGTTGAATGTCTGAAAATCTGTGAAATAGTGATAATTTTCGATTATTGAATTAGGCTTAGCTGGCGATCACTCTTTCAATTAACTTTGACGTATTAATTGCTGTAAATATTTTGAACATTCATTGATTACATTTAGCATGAATAATTTGATTAGTTTGTATCAATTACCTATATCGGTTGTGTGGTCAACGTTTTACCTACCTATTTTTCGATAATTGTAACATTATGTGTGTATTTATGAGACTTGAAAAGAACGTTTGAATTATTGAAAATGTCATAAGGTCAACTGTGGCATCTTTACTTTCCTTTAGCAACTTTACTCATGAGTACTGTAGGTACTTAAATATCTGTCGATTACTTGAAATCTGTTACAAATAGCCGACTTTTCTACTATTGTATTGCTCTGATATTAAATGGCGGCAACAATTGTTTTGTAATCGACAGATAAAGTGCTAAAAGTAGAAAAGTGAGTGAGTGAGTGTGTGTGAGTGAGTGTGTGTGAGTGAGTTTATTTGTAGTGTAGTGTGATGGTTAAAGATGCTCGTGGAAAGTAAAGCTGCCACTGTTGACCGATACCTACATATTATTTCCTGATTGTGCCTTACTGTAGGTCATGGCTAAATGATAACATCCGCACGGGTCGATAAAAGTTTAAGCTAGGCTTGCCGCGGTCGGTCCATGGATGGGTGACCATCCATTACATATCGAGACCCCTCCGTGCCTCGGAAAGCACGTTAAGCCGTTGGTTCCGGCTGTCATTCGTAGATCTTTGACAGTCGTAACCAGTTCTGACAGGTAGCGACTGTTAAACCGAGCCCGAACATGAGAATCTGACAACCAGTCTTACGGGTATCGTGTTACCCAGTAACTGGGTTGTGGAGGCAGTCTTTCCATGTAAAATATCGGTATTCAGCTGCATCCGCTTAGACTAGAAGCCGATCCCAGCAAAATTGGGTAAAGGCTAGGCAGCTAGCTGCTGCCTTAATGTGTCGGAAATATAGAACCCTCCTTGTAATAATATAGATACCTGCAATTGTATAAACGATTGCAAGTATAATTATCAGCATGAAGGTTGGATAACTAGTTCCAACAATTCTATGAGTTATTGGGTAGGTCAATAGCTAAATACAGTAGGCGTACAATATTATATCACTTCTAACCTATTCGAATAATAAAGTCAAACCACGAATTATTTACTTATTTCGCCTAAATAGAGCCGCCTCTAACGACCTGGCCCTGTATTGGCCTCCAGAGGCCTCTATTTCTGTTTATATTTGCCTGTGCAACCAGATTATGCACTAACCGATCGTTCAAACACGACGCGTGTTACGCCAGCTCCACAATTGGTCCCAACGTTGGCCCAACGCCACTCGTCCAATGTGTGAATCGAGAAACTACCATCGGTCAACGTTGGGGTAATTGATATTTTCTCAATCCACACGTTGGTCGAATAGTTGCCAACGTTGGGACCAACGTGTGGAGTCGGTGTTACAGATCGGTTGCGTGATATGAACTCGGCAATGTATGTCTTGGAACTTTATCACGTTGTATTTGACTGTCGTGGCAAGAGACAGGTTTCAAGCAGATTGAACTTAATTTGTTGTATGTAGTTCAAGTAGGTATGGTCGGTCCTGGTAGGATGGGAATAGGCTAAGTAGAGTTATAGGCTGATCAAAATCGGGGTTAAATTCAGGCAGGAAACAACCGATAATGTTCACAGATCTATTTTTTTTTTTTACAAAGAGAAAGATCTCTAAAGCAGGATCTCAAAAGTTAAGAATACGTGCGACGTTGGACAGGAAAACATTATGCATGTATATTGTTCTTAGAATCGAGATACAAGTGGTCATACTACGCGTGCTGGGAACGCGTTATTACATTAAAGGAAAAAAATATGTGGAGCTATATTTAATGACAATTTTTTTTGAGCCAATATCACAAGGAGTATCCTTATCATGTTAAAATCACTGCCTCATAATCTATGTTCTTTAGACCGAGACCATGTCTTCACAGCTCGCCTTCTCTATAATCTGACTGTCTGGGGGGTAATCTGCGTGGATAAAAATGGGGTAATAGTGGGAGCATTACTTAACAGGGTAGATAGGGGCTAAATAGATATAAAGAGACTTCATTCTATTATTATGATCGTTGAATACTATTACCGCCATCGATAGTAAGGACGCTTTTATAATTTTATATTGAACGATTCGGTTACGATACGACATTGCAGAACGATTGTAGTTCTTGGACTACAGTCACCACATGTTGTAATTGTCACAACGATGACTTACGTTTATTTCAAATAAACTAATTACAGGCACTTTTGAATTGTCAAAGGGTCGGTCGGTCAGAAAGAAGAAGCTAGTTGCCCATGCTAAAGCGTAGTTGGTACCTATGGAGAAGAACGGGCAAAAACTCCACGGACACTCTTTTAAATCAATATATGGTTACAAAATATTGGTAACATCATTCATGTTGATATTATGCATGTGAGAACGATGCAGAACGTTAAAATCATCTGTAATAAAGAGATCAAACAATTCAAATATTCACTTAAATTAAAAAAAGCCGTGGCAGCTAAGAGATGACCAGTCCCTGACGGTGTTCACGATAGTGATGGAAGTCAACTATTTACCATATTATGGAAATAGTGTAGCCGTCTGTCATTGAAATAATTTTTGTAATCGGTTCCGTAGGTACTTCTAGAAGTTACCTATTACAAACGAACTCACAATTTGACCTCTTTATAATATTGAATTTATAAAACTGAAAAAAGATTGGGAAATATCAAGTTTGATACGATCCTTTATGAAGATCTTTTAAATTTTTCGATGGCGTCAAAGTCGTCTCATGATATGACGTTATCGTGTCGTATTGTGCAAAAACATAAAACTGAACAGTGACGATGTTTCATCCCTATCTTAATACGAATGGGACATTGTCGTAAAAAACCCGTTCGATGAGAAGAAATCGTGCGCTGAAAATTGAAACTGAAAATAGTGAAGGTATAAAATCTTTCAACACTTACAAAAATAATGGATGATTTCGTACCGACAACGAACCGTGTGGAAATTCACTCAGAAATAAAACTAGCATTAACTGGAAACTGGACATTTTCATAGTACAAGTAAAAATATTGTTCAGCAAAAAACTTACTACACTTAGAGAACTGCCGCAGTTAGCCGCACCTGTAACATCTGGCGTTACACTAGCAAAGCATTAAATATATAAAACAAAAAAAAACTGGTCGAGTCTTTTATGACGTTGGACATTGGCGTAAAGTTCTGAAAACAAACAACCTTCACTCTTAACAAACTGACAAGAAATCGTTCCTTTGTATGCATGATTAAACTTCTGAAAGTTTTCATTTTCAAGGATTTGGCTTGAAATTTTTAACTTTGTACCTACTAAGATTATACAGGGTGTAAAAAGACACGTCACATAGACGTCAACTACACATTATATACATCAAACTAAATTATATTGCACAAAAATAATTGTTGGGACGACTTTTATTTTTGGTGCGAATATTTGCTTTTTGCGGTAGTGCGCAATTAAACACACGCAAAACATTGTGCTTATGGGTGCATGCAACGGTACAGGGGTCGTAGGGGTACTTGTGAAGACTATGCGGATCATTGTTGCTTTTTTTTTCTCCTCAGTTAATTTTAAACATGGTCTGGCAGTTTGAGTAATTTTTGTGGCCTACCCAAATGTCTTTTCTTTGGTATTGTTCGTCGAATCGTTGAGCTCCTTAAGTTCTGAGTTGAGCTGCACGATTACTGACAAATGCGTGCACTGAGTGGACAAGTCCACTCAATCTGTGTGGTTTTTCCTCAAAAGACCATTTCAGACACAAATCTACATGGTCTTCACATGATCTGACCAAGATTATGTCTGGACTTTGAAAGAGACCTCTGAGTTTGTTTCGGCCTTTCTTCTCAGAGTAGTCAGATAGGAAACGCCGACCTCATCTAGTTTTTCAAATACGATCGACGTGTAAAAGTGTTTGTTCAAACCTACTTACAGAAATATAATCATTTATCATTTACTTAAGTTGTGCTATAACATAAAAACTTATATTCGTAAAACAAATCTCAGTAAAAGTTGGAATTTTGACCTTCAATATCTCGGTAACTAGAAGATTTCCAGGTATGGTCCGGCCAAAAAAAAATTACAATGGCGGGGAGTACAAGCGACTCTCGGCTTCGTTAAGTGTCTTTTTGCACTCATTATTAGTTAATGCCGCGTTAATTATAGTGATCACAAACATGCCTAGTGAGCATCAAAGGGGTAGTCTAGGTAGCTTAGCCTTTATACATGACTCTTGAAATGTAGTAAACTGACGAAATAAGGAAGGAATTTACACCTCGGACAAACTCTTCGAGGAACACAGGCGTAATGTTGTTTCTTTATAAAAAAAAAAAAACACGTGTGGCACTCGGGGACTGCCGCGGTAAAGCTATTGCATAGCATTTTTTATCAACTTATGCAATTATAATTATTTATTTATGCAGTATTTTTTTTCTTTGATATTCATTCAAGTACAGTCGTACCATATACATACACGTTAAGCGAACGCTCGGCCGAGCTACATGGTAGGCGGAGTGGGGGGTGTTAGGTTTTATTTTCGTTACGGAATTTCTTGATTCGGTCGCCGCGCTCAAAGCCCGCGATAAAAGCTATGCAATAGTGAAAAAAATTTCTTTATTTAATTTAGGGACTTTTATATAAAATACATGACAGTCCCAGCGTACCTTATTACAACTACAATACAAAAAATCCTAATTAACCTCTTAGCCCAAACATCAACTCATTAGGTAGACTTAAAACGAAGACTTACAAATCTAAACAGACGTATAGCAACATCAGACAGTGCCATAGAAAAAATCTCGTGAAACAATCTTAAATAATTTTTATTTAATTGTAGATCTATTATTAATTTTTCTCTCTCAGTCTCAAAGGGATTTTTTTTTCATTCAGTCAAAAAATGCACAACATCTTTTAACTTACCACATGTCTCACAGTTTGGAGAGATGCACTTTTTCATGAAAAATTCAGAATTATTGAGAGGCATGTGTCTAGATCTCAATCTGGACTGAAATACAACCGACTTCTGGACACATTTACGTAGTACATTTGCGTAATACAACGAAAAATATTTTTCAACAAAAACACTTACAACACTGAGAACTACCGCAATTAGCCGCACCTGTAACATCAGGTGTTACACTAGCAACTAGAGCATTAAATAAATAAAAATAAACCGATATTTTTTTTTTATGTCGTTGGACATTGGCGTAAAGTTCCGTAGACATTGGTGTAAAGTACGTAAATCTGTCACTTTCAACAATATTTGTATTTAAACTGCTGACAGAGTTCTAACTGAGTACGTTCCACGGAAAAGAAAAAAAGGACTCCGCGCCACGCATATCCAAAGTACATACCGTACCGATCGATGTGTATGTGTATATAATAAGTGTCTTACTTGTGATATGTTATTACTTGACACTTTTTCTGTGATGTAGAATAATTTTTACACCATTTCACATCACAATAAGGCATTATTTTATTTTATTACTTGACGTAAACAGTACCTACAATGACGCCGTAGTGCCCCGTAATGGCAACTTTTTTTTTTTTTTTGGGTGGGAAATCATCAAATGACCTCTCCCGCTCTGGGCGGAGCGGAAGGGCGTGTCAGACTCTTACTGACTAAAACCCACCCGTGTTCCTTCAGTTGCCTGTGCGCCAGGGCCACGGTAACTCTTTCGAACAATCCGCAGCCCCGGCAGGCATCGGTCCTCTCGGACCCCGTCAATTTTGTTGACATCTCTTTGAGGCGCGCGTGGAACACGACGCGCCGTCGACCCGGGCCTGGTCCTTACCGGACGGCGAGCTGCCCATTGCCCGCCGTCCGCAAGCCCGCGCCTACGTCGGCCGGGAGTCGGCAATCGACTCCCGACGCCCAGGGTGTCTCCTCCTCCTGCGGCGGCTAGGGGCGCGAGGGCGCTGAGAATGCCTCTCCCTTTCGCGCTCCGCCTCCTCCTTCGCGAGCATTACTGCTTCGCAGAAGGAGGTGACGGCTTCCCATTCCCTCTCGCTCCGTACCATGGCCTGAACCAGGGCCAGACGCGAGAGGTCGCCGCCGCCGATCGCCGCCACGAGGACACGGCGGTGCTCCGCTCAAGCCGGGCAGACCTCCACCGTATGCTCCACCGTGTCCTCCGGTCGATCCGCGCAATGATAACACCCGGGCGTTTCCTCCCGCCTTATCCGAAACAGGAACCTCCCGAAACAGCCATGTCCGGTGAGGACCTGCGTCAGGCGCAAGGTGATGACGCCGTGGCGCCTCTCAAGCCACTCCTTAAAGAGGGGACTTACCGCCGCAATTGTGGCGTGCCCTGCGCTGGGTTGCGACAGTCGAACTCTCCATGCCGCCATGAGATCCCGCCGGAGCTTTGTCCGCTGTGCCGCGATTTCTCGCGGCAGCGGAGTTACGCCCCGGCGTTTCGCCTCCTCGCGCCACTCCCAATAATCGTAATGGCACCTTATGATGTAAATGTATGCGAGAGGCATGTTTGTACAAACGGCCAATACCTAAAGTGCTTCACTTTCGATACGCGTGGCGCGGAGTCCTTCTTTTTTTTCTAGTTTGTGGTATGTTCTAAGTCTAATTAGTCAAATTATGTATGACTATTAGTGACAACCTGGTCATTGGTTTACTGGTCGCAAGCACGACTGTTGAGCATGGGGCCCTAGATTCAATCCCTAGGGCCCCGGGGAAAAGTGGTAAGCCCAATTACCTGAGCCTTTCAACAGAGATGAATTAAGGATGTACGTTGCCCTCTGTTTAACCATTCGGGGAATACGGGCGTAATGTTATGTTACATAATAATATTTTTTAATTATAAAATTTATTAAGTTTTTAATTTAGTTTAAGTAATTGTATGCTCCAATTATTCTAAATGACAAAACAACACGTAAAGAAACAATTATCAACATTTAATTATTTTTTTACTATTTGTGGGTAGAATAAAGTGGAACCCTAAAAGTTCCGCTTTCCCACGCCAACAACAAAAAACTTAAAACTACTTTCAGTTGTTCCTACAGTTAATACAGGTACGGCACGAAATTTAACACAGAATTCCAACACATTTCCAGCTCTAGTCATCAAATCACATATTAACCGCTTCGACCTAATAAATAGACAGATGTCATTACATTTAATATACATGTCTGTCGGACCTATCTAAATTTAACTTGCAAATGCCGTTCAAATGTGTATTAGCCGAGATAACTGCTGTCAATGTGTCTCGTAGTGGATGCGAGGCCGAATGCCGAATGCTAGCGTATTAAATATTCAAACACTAGTGGACTGAGCCTATTCGTCTGACCCAACCATCCAACGAATTTTATTTTATTCATTTGATGGCCTCTAGACGACCGATATATAAGTACGTTCCGGAAAAA
This sequence comes from Dryobotodes eremita, assembly GCA_917490735.1. Taxonomy (NCBI): domain Eukaryota; kingdom Metazoa; phylum Arthropoda; class Insecta; order Lepidoptera; family Noctuidae; genus Dryobotodes; species Dryobotodes eremita. The sequence continues at coordinate 10,517,647 of OU823261.1, forward strand.
GTGGGACAGGCGAACTGGCAGGTTTAAAAGCAGGGGAAAACGATTATGTACAGAAGCAATGAAAACATTTGTATTTTAGACAGACTTTTTTGAAGGTACTTTGCTATGATCGGTCGCAGATTTTGTTGGGAACTTAGTTTTTGTACCTACCTTTGTGTTTTTGTACAACGTGTGAACTTGGACACATTCTAAGGATATGATGTTGTATAATATTGTCAGAGTTGTTTAATTATTGGTATATACAAATAAAAGCCTTATGAAAAAGAAAACGTTATAATGCCATTTAATTCAGTAAAACAGTTTTTAATCACATTTCCTAACAGTTAGGTAATTAAAAAAAATATTCCGAAAGAGTTTACAGATTTTTAACATTTGTGATCATTTGGTCGTGTTTGCCTTGTAAATAAGATATTCCATATCATCATGAGGTTCACGAATAAGTATTTTAGGATTCTCGTGGTTGATCTTTACTGACCTCAAATAATGATTTAATGACATAAATAAGCAGAGATTATCCACAACACAGATGGCGTCGGCTTTGTAGCTGTTGACTGTTAAGCTCTAAATTGTTCAAACCATTTTGACGCCTCAGCTGTTGGCTCTGTAGACTACTTAGTTGTAGCCCTAGCGGTTGGCCCTGCAGACTGCTCAGTTCGCTTTCGTAGTTTGATTGCCATTGCGGTTTTGCTTGACTCACGACGACTAAAGCCAAGAAACACAAAAACTGAAAAAAAAAATTATATTGGAAATCAATCAAACAATCATTTATTTTGTTAAACATAGGTACAGATAGTATATTGACAATACTTCGTTGTTACCTACCTGTAATTCCACCGCGTAGTTATTAATTGTTGTTTTGTGATTCCAGAATATATAAGTTATATAATAAAAGGTTCCCCAACACTTCATGTAACATAGGTACACACACATGTTACATGAAGTGTGGAAAACCGTTTTTCGAAGGGTAAATTTTTTCAATTCATTATTAAAATAATGTAGATAACTGGTTCTTCGCGAAGGGTTACTAACAAATAATGCTTTGTGGCATTTTCCCGTCCCACTATTCTACGTAAAATTATTTAAAATGATGTAAAAGAAATGGTTAACTTACCGGAATCAAGGCTTTCATTTTGACGAATGGTGCGAGTGTTCTGAATCAAACGATTTATTTCTTGCCGTTTTATAGGTAAATCCAATAATAGAATTAACTCACAATTCGTCAAAGTACCCCAAACAATAATATGTTATCATTACAACAGTGTAATTTAGGATTTCGAATATTAAAACATGCGAGTTTATCCATAATACATATTTGATTTAATAGTTTTTTACTCAAACCCAAAAAGTGACTTGATAAATCCATTTTCGTATATCTGCTTATGCCTAGAAATTGCGTCATACAGCCCAATATAGAAAAACAGGCTGATATGTATATTTTTTCTTTTCAGGTTATTACTTAGGTACTCAACAGCATCTTATTATTAAGGCTAAATCGGCTGTATGTCAGTCAACTTGTCACAGGGCTGCATCCTATAACTGATAAAGTTAGCCCGTTGAGACAGAATTCAATTTACAATAGAAAAAACAACGCAAGTGCGTTTCTTACCCAGAGACAAAAACTGAAATGAAATATTTCAGTTTTTGTCTCTGGGTAAGAAACGCACTTGCGTTGTTTTTTTGACTTGACTTGAAATATGTGCCTTAAATGCATTGACATCCATACCTGTGCCCAAGGACTAGAAAAAAAAGAAGGACTCCGCGCCACGCATGTCGAAAGTGAAACACCGTACCGATCTATGTGTGTATGTGTAAATAAGTGTCTTACTTGTGATATGTTATTCCTTGACACTTTTTCTGGGATGTAGAATTATTTTTACACCATTTCACAACACAGGAAGGAAGGTATTACTTTATTACTTGACGTAAACAGTACCTACAATGACGCCGTAGTGCCCCGTAATGGCACCTTATGATGTAAATGTGTGCGTGAGGCATGTTTGTACAAACGGCATACTTACAGTGCTTCAATTTCGATACGCGTGGCGCGGAGTCCTTATTTTTCTAGTCCGTGCCTTTTAAACCGGAACATAGTGACGTCACAAATTTGCTAGCATTACGCATAAAACCATTTTCAATTCATCGTTTTCTTGATCATAATTATGTATTAGGCCCCCGCCAAAATATATATAAGTCTAAATGAAGATATTTTGTGGGACTGAACTTCTGGCAATCATGGATTCATGATTCACTATTAAAATACAATATTGGTATTTCACGCTTGTGTCATCGACCCAAATAAATAGTAGGTAGCATCCTGCAGCAAGGCAAAGAAGAAGTTTTGCAGTCCTAGTGAATCCAATCAATGATTGGATTAGTAAACGAAGATTGAAAAACGATTTCGTCTACCAATAATGTGTAGACAAAATCGTTCTTCTATAATCGTATCGGTTAAGACTACGTTTAAGAATACCTATTTCACATAACATCATGCCTGTATCCCCAGAAGGGTTGGGCAGAGGTATAAAGTATAAAGTAACACCCTGAAATCAGCGGTTAAACATATCGGGCGAAATCGCCAGATATGTTTAACTCCCATTAATTATAATATAAATTTAATAGGGGGCGATACTATTGCCATCAACCGGGCAAAAATCCATACTCCGGGCTGCTTCTAGGATAATTCCTAGTGGAAAAACCCAATAACACTTTGCCTGACCTGGTAATTGAACTCAGGACCTTCCGTTCAGCAATCGCACCTATGACCACTCGACAAACGAGGCATCCGTGTCAAATATACCAAAAATATATATGTATGTATATGTATGTGTGTGTATGTGTGTGTGTGTGTGAGGGGGTGTGTATCTATGTGTGTGTGTGTATGTGTGTATGTGTTTTATATATTTGGCCAGTCGCCAGATTGTAGCGACCCTTGCTCAGGGTGCACTGAACTTTCTCCAGTAACCGAGGATTTACTTACACCAGCAATAGAAGTGGGTCGATTTAAAACGACAGCCGCTATCGCAACGGGTCGGATATCCGCCGGGAGGAGTTTCTCCGAAAATTGTCAACGGCCACAGATAAGTGGCTCAATGGAAAACTAAAACTTTTTAAATGCTTTTTTCTATTTCAGCAAAAATAATCAGCCTATAATATTACCACTGCTGGGGACCCAGACCTACTCTCAGTGAGAGAGAGTGGGCCGTAATCCACCACGTAAGCCCAGTGTGGGTTGGTAGATGTCACATGTCTTCGGATTTTGGTTCTAAGACATGCCAGTTTCCTCACGATGTGTTCCTTCTGCGTTTTTGAGAGCAGTGGTGAGGAAATAATATACACAAAGTAAAGCGCCTGTCTGGGTTCGAACCTACGACCTACAATTCGTAAGTTTTAGCCGTTACCACTGGGCCACCACTGCTCTAATTTTTCTCCCATTTCAACAAAAAATAAGGCAAAATGTTAAGGAATATCGGATTACGTCCCTAATGTATTTGTATGGTCCTATTAGGTGTTGTGTACAGACATTCTAAAGGAAGTACACCACCTGCATTATCATGTAATTATTTTCGCCTTAGAAATCTTACCGACCGATGCTATGTATGAGCCGACCTGTTTTTTTTTATCCTGTCGAAATCCTCATGGTTGTGCTCCACCCTTTTCTTAAGCTATTGCATAGCTTTTATCGCGGGTTTTGAGCGCGGCGGCCGAATCAAGAAATTCTGTAACGAAAATAAAACCTGACACCCCCCACTCCGCCTACCATGTAGCTCGGCCGAGCGTTCGCTTAACGTGTATGTATATGGTACGACTGTACTTGAATTAATATCAAAGAAAAAAAATACGGCATAAATAAAAATAAAAAAATAAATTTTTGCTTGGGAAGTCTTCAAATGACCTCTCCCGCTCTGGGCGGAGCGGAAGGGCGTGTCAGACTCTTACTGACTAAAACCCACCCGTGTTCCTTCAGTTGCCTGTGCGCCAGGGCCACGGTAACTCTTTCGAACAATCCGCGACCCCGGCAGGCATCGGCCCTATCGGACCCCATCAATGATGCTGACATCTCTTTGAGGCGCGCGTGGAACACGACGCGCCGTCGACCTGGGCCTGAACCTTACCGGACGGCGAGCTGCCCATTGCTGTCCGTCCGCAAGCCCGCGCCTACGTTGGTCGGGAGTCGGCAATCGACTCCCGACGCCCAGGGTGTCTCCTCCTGCGGCGGCTAGGGGCGCGAGGGCGCAGAGATTGCCTCTCCCTCTCGCGCTCCGCCTCCTCCTTCGCGAGCATTACTGCTTCGCAGAAGTAGGTGACGGCGACGGTGAGGACGCCGTGGCACCTCTCAAGCCACTCCTCAAAGAGGAGACTTACCGCCGCAATTGTAGCGTGCCCTGCGCTGGGTTGCGACAGTCGCACTCTCCATGCCGCCATGAGATCCCGCCGGAGCTCTGTCCGCTGTGCCGCGATTTCTCACGGCTGCGGAGTTACGCCCCGGCGTTTCGCCTCCTCGCGCCACTCCCAAACGTGCGCGAGGACTTTTGCCTCCAAATCTCACGGCGGCGATCCGGCAAGGAGGCTCGCCGCCTCGCAGGAGACCGTGCGGTGTCCCCGGACCAGCCGGATGGCCATGACCCTTTGGGACACGTTCAACCGGCGGGCTGGCCGGAGCCTCAATGAACGCGCCTACACCGGTGCCCCGTAAAGGGCCATGGACCATACGACCAACTCGTAGAGTCTCCGGCAGGAGGCGTTTGGCCCCCCCAGATTGGGCAAGAGCCGCTTCAAGGCAGCCCCGGCCCGCTCCAGTCTGGGAGCCAAACGTCGAAATGCTCCACTAAGTTCTACAGGCTGTCGAGGACGAGTCCTAGGTACTTCATCGTCGACTCGACGCCGATGTGAACCCCTCCTATCGTTATTTCGGAACCCGACAGTGGCGCGTTCCGAGGACCATGAAAACACAAGGCCACCTCGAGTCCCAATTGCCGGATCCTCTCGACGACTGACGCAAGCCCGCGTGTCATCAATTCGGCCGCCGCCTGGTGCGACCTCCCCTGCGCCAGGACTAGCGTGTCGCCAGCGTAGCACACCACACTGACGCCGCTAGGGAGGTCGGCCCGCAGCACCCAGTCGTACCCGATGTCCCACAGATGCGGCCCCAGGACCGACCCCTATGGGACACCGCACGATATCACTCGCCAGTTCCATTCTCCCTGGTGACCGGGGTAAATAACTGCCCTATCCGTCAAATAGGCCTCGACTACACGACAGAGGTAGGTCGGCATCCGGTGATACCGGAATGTCTCCCCAATGCAGTTGCATTGGGGAGGCATTCCCTGGAGTTCCAGGGCAGGGTATTGAAGGCATTGGCGATATCTAGAGACACCGCCAAGACGACCCCACCCCGGGCGACAGCTCCCCCGTCGTGAGGGCTCGCACGCGCATGATGGCGTCTACCGTAGAGCGCCCCCTGCAGAAACCAAACTGGCTCTCCGCCAAATCCGGCCCCACCCGCACCAGCCGATGGTTGTCCTCCACCCTGGGGTGGGTGGAGGGGTCTGTCAGACTCTTACTGACTAAAACCACACAGTATTCTGCTGCTACCATTAACCGGGTGCTGGAGTGCTTGCGCATTTCGTCACGCTCCCCCTGACAGCTGATGGCCTGCAGGAATTCATGCGGACCCCGTCACTCTCAGCGGCCGCACACGGCCGGTGCCTACACCTACTGTCTTATATAATCTTGTAAGACGAAGGAGACTAGTCTTTACGACACAGAATCTTACTGTGGAGGATAGTGTTATTTGATTTTGTAATGCTTTCTTGAACAATTATTTTTTATATTATTTACCGGAAGTTAAAGTATTGTTCTTTGGTATGACCAAACACAATCAACCTGTGAGCCAATTTACCTCTGAATCTGTTAAGCCGTTTGTGCATGGTTATGTTAACATCAGCATGCATCATTAATAATGAAACATCCAAACATCATCACAAACATTTACGTTTACAATCTAGCGTCCCTGCTTCGCACGGTTTTTACGACTTGAAAAAACATCGAGATTTCTTTATTATATATAAGTGTGTTTTTTGTGTCTTTGGTGCGCAAAATCGCATCAAAATCGTACTTTAGAGGAACAACGCAGGCATACAGACACGCACGAAATGGACTTTAATTTATATTTTGTATCGATAAGTAGTATTGGCATTAGTGAAATATATTGCTGAACGCACGCTATCCCACTTTTTTCATCATTCTTATCAGAAAGTAATATTATTAACATCGCTAAATTCTGGACTGACTCTATATACATAGATTGCCATCGACACGCTAAGAAGAACGCTACACGAGGCTAAGACGAGGTTTCTATTCCCATGATAGTGGTATGGACCACTTCGCACCACTTAAGTCTCCTAGTCAACAAAAAGAAGAACCAGAGTAGATTAAATTGTAACTCCATGTAAATGAATTTCCTTGTGAATGAGTTCTTCCGTAAAGTACTGCTACAGTTACAAATCTGCAGCAAAACAGTATTTTGTAAGCAAGCTGCATTCCAGTTCCAGCTAGCTTAAAGGTGAATTAAAATAAGGAATATTATTAATTGCACATCAAATAAATAATCACCTATCAATTTATTTCCATCATTTAAATACTGACTGCACAGCAAATTAACCAGAGCGTACATACATGATACTCACACTCGGGATCGTTACAAAATGCAATATTACTGTACTAAGAGAATTTAGGATGCAAGAGCGAGCGAAGCGAGCTCGGGACTTGGGGCACCCCGACTCGGACAGGTTAGGTTAGAATGGTTGGGAGGTTATTTTTTTTAAACCACCTAGAAGTAGGAGCCCCGCCAGGCGGGGCTCCGTTGACTACGACTTATTTATTATTGCCATTCAGAAATAGGAGGTCTCGATAGTAGATTGCGTTGCGCCTCGAATAAAAATTGATGCTTATTTAGTTATATTTTGAGTTGAGTATTTTGCTGTGCAATCAGTAATTTTGATTGGAATTCGGATTACTTTTGGATACAAAAAGTTTATTTTTTGATTTGCGTTTAAATACTACCCTTAAAATAATAACGATAGGACGTAGAATGCTGGAAAATATTGCGAAACCGCTCATCATTTTATTGCCCATATCCCAATTTATATGGGCTCGGCGCAACTTGTCTTCTTCTCCTATACTTCTCTATTATTTGTAATCTGGGTAGTCACCTCCATGTTCCCCATGTCTCCTTTCACACAGACCATCCATCGTTTCTTTGGTCTTCCCCTACTCTCATAGCCATCCACATTCATACTCAAAGCTTTCCTCGCGACATTTTCCTCATTCCTCCACATCATGCTCATGATAACAATTAACTTAGTTTTTTCAAGTGTTGATAGGAGTCTCTGACACTTAAAATTAAAAAAACATAATACCTATGAGTTTCAGAAAAAATTTATTAACCAGTGTTTACTAAAATAATATTGTGTGATTTATCATTTTTAATTTTGAATAAGCCTTTTTTTAATAATCCAACGGTCCAATGGGATCTGGCCGGTCCATTTTATACTTTCCTAGAATAATTTTGCTTCAGAAATACACTTGCGTGCAAAAAATTCGACCCACCTCGTAACCTTCTATTTTTGAGTGACGATATCGACGATTGTTTTATAGCCTAACCATAATAAGGATAGCCACCACCAAGAACACCACCGCCGCCGAACCCACCGTAACCATAGCCGCCAGCACCAACACCTAAATTTGCACCGATACCAGCGCTTAATCCGGCGCTGATACCACCACCAACACCACCACCGACCCCACCACCCATCGCACCATAACCATATCCCGGGAAAAACCGTCGGTTACTTTGCAGACTTTGCGAATATAAGTTACTATTAAGTCTTCTGCTGTTTAGGGATTTTTGTGATACTTGTGCTTGACACATCATGATGACCATGGTAGAGAGACACAACTGTAAAGTAAAGTAGTAGATTAGATTGTAATTCAGACAAGCAAACATAAATAAGCAGAACACACTTTGTTTATAACGGACATTTGCACACCAGCTGTTAAGGGAAGATATAGTTTAAAGAAATTTTGTTATCTGTATCACCCCATGTACCCATATTCAAGTAAATAAATTATTTTATTTAAGTTATATTAATCTCAGCGTAAATAATGACTAGCACTCTAGACGGTTGATGTTTTTGGCTTCAGGCTATTTAAAAATAATAGGCCTGCTAATGTTTTATAACTGCACCCTTATTGTGTAACACACTATCAATCAGAATCTGAATAATTTTGAAGGATATTGCTAATTCATTGCTTCTTATGTTCGAAGAATTTGTCTGCTCAACAACGTAAATAACGCAATGAATGTTGTTGAAATGTCAAAATGAAATTCATTCCTACTGTTAGTGTTATGCAAGTATCCCGCTGGTCAAAATGTAATATATAAAAAACATATCCACTTACCAACAGGTAGAATTTCATATTTGTTTCTTTTTCTTGTTGTCTCTCGGTGAGCTGAGCTGCGATTGGTGCAGGTTTCTAAGGTTACCTGAGTATTTGTAGGCAATATTATAACTAAACGATAACGTTAGCGATAGCTATTACGATAAAACTTAATCGCCATTCGACATACACATAATATTTTATATTTAATCGCTCGCAAATTGGGTAAAAGACAATAAATATGTGATGTCGGTATAGATTAGCGATTAAACTACGTGCTAACCACAATAAAAATACGATGCATATACACAGGGTATGGAATCTCGACGCGCAAACTGTTACCATTAATACAGCACATTATAACTGTCTGTTTTGTACTGTCACTTACACATCATAAAACGTCAAGTTCTATTTTTAACCCCCGACGCAAAAAACCCCCGTGTGTTTCTGCCTGGGTGTCTGTCTGTGCACCGTAGCTCTTAAACGGGTTAACCGATTTAGATGCGTTTTTCTTTATTTGAAAGCAGTTTTTCTAGCGGTGGTGCTTAGATATGTTTTATTAAAATCGGTTCAGTCATTTCTAGGTCATCAGCTCTTTTTTGTGTCGGGAGTTTTTTAATTGTACCTATTATTGCGTTAAGACTAATGTTACAGTTATTTTTTTCAACCTTATTGAGGTGTCAATTTTCTAGGAGTTTTCATCAAAAGTGGAAGAGCAATTATTACGAGGTCAGTTGTACTTCAACTTTCAATAAATTAGGACCATTTTTATCCGACTGCGCGACGCATAGAGGGAGGAAGGGAGTATGTATGTATATTTTTTCCTTTGTGGCGGTCCAGAGACCAAACGAGTGGGCTGGTTTTGATGATTCTCACGTCAATTGATTTTTCTTAATCTTGTGAGTGTAACTAAAAACATGACAGTAATCAAAATTGAAAATGGCGACAACCAGACGCCATATTGCGAAAAAGAAAATTATAATGTCTACGAACTGTATCAAGTGGGGTATCATTGAATAAGTCTTTGAAAGTCATATTTAGGTTTCTTTAATCATTTTTCATGTTGAATGACCACTTAGGATCTATAATGATTTAAAGTTGGTTAGCAACCATTTTCAGACAGGCAATAGGTCTATATTGTTTAATTTGAGAAGATGCCTCCAACTGCATGACATTGTACGGCTTAGAGTGTACCTTACGAGGTATGGGATTGGAGACCGAAATAGATCATCTTGTTTCCATCTTTTTTAAACTTCCCTTTCCACGCTGTCAGGATTTTTGATTTTTTTCTGATATATTACGGTACAAAATGTGGGTGATTATAAGAGCAAGGTTTGAGAAGTTACTATTCGCGATCTCTAGAGTGTATGTTTTACGTTACACAACTTTTTTATTTAACAAATATAAGATACGTAATGAGATATCGATTTTCAGAAAATTCAAGGGTTTTTTTTAATTGAAAACATCTTTCTTCAAAGAGAATCAAAACATTCATAATTTTTATCCACAGGCCTGTGATTGATGCAAACAATCAGGATTTTTGAACTGTTGGTAAAAACGTTGTCGTAATTAGAAAGAAAGAAAAAGTATTTATTGGGACTCGCACAGGGTAATCACAAACTAAACTAAACAACATCATAAAACAAAAAATAAAACAAAAGTGAAATGGAAATAAAAACAGAAAGTCCTGTACGAGGCCAAAAGGCCCCTATCCCAGCATAATGTTGCGACATTTAAAAAATAAGTGTCGCAGCGCTGGTATTCTGATAGGGCCCGTTGCTGTGATGTCACGGAATTCGTAGTTATAGCTACATATCAGTCATGTCGTATCTGTGGACCGTGGGTCTAGCACGAAAGTGCGGAGTAAATGCAACGTAAATCCGAACGATTTCATAATTTAAAATACTCACTCATATTATTTACTAGCCTCTGCCTGTGACTTCCTTCCCGAGGAAGTCGTAAGACACCACAATATACTAAAATAACAGTCACATTTTTATAAAACTATCCTGTATAATTTGTTTGTAGTTTTGGTCTCAGCAGCCAAAATATGAAGAGAGCCAGGACTCTGGTGACACGGGAGCAAGCGACGTACAGTTGTCCGTGTGAGAAGCAGCTCGTCCTGGGGTCGACACCCGCAGCTTTCAGTAGTAATTTCCCATTGCTTGCGAAGTTTATCGTTTTTAGTCAATTAATTAACGCCTGTGTTCCTGCATACCTACACTAAAATATAAATAAAAAAAGCTATGACAGCGCCATTTTGACAGTTGTCTTCCCCAATAAAGTTATAAAGTTAAAGTAAGTTAATGCCACAACACTGATACACTGACTAATGCATTCTTAAAGATTATTCCTAACGAACAGCTATCACTAAAATAATATTATATTATAAGTATTATAACAGTAGATTGTAAACACACAGGATTTCCCACTAACAGTCACGTAACCACAGATATTTATTTTTATTATAACCAAAGATATTGTGTATACCTATAATACGCTTACATACCAGTACTTTTATTATGTTATTGTTCTGTTTTATTTTTTTGTATATACTGCTGTTGGTGTAACAAATAAATAAATAAAATAAAAAGATGCCAAATAGGCCTAAACTTAATGTTTTTCTGTGTACGTTCTACGAACTATCATAAGTATAATAATATTTAAAAAAAAAACAAAAAAAGGAAGCATACAAAATATCAAATGTTGGGAATCAAAGATAGGTTTGCAAAGCAGTCGTCGAACTTTTAAGTTTTATACTTTGTTGAAAGTTGACTAAAATAGCCGTTCGTATATTATGTCATGATTGACTGCTTAGCTCCGTAAAGGTACCTATAGCGGGATGATAATCAATTAAAAGATTAAATCTATCGCTATCTGCTATATTCGTTCCCTATTCAGCCCAGTAAAGTAATGGCATAATTCGACTGTTGGCATACACTGGTATATTGTGTTCTCTCTCTTCTCAGTCTCATTTCCTACGAGGCGTATGGGAATTTATTTTTTTTGTAATTTCTGACTTTTCTAGTAGGTACTCAAACCTCAGCGGTCACATTTTTTTTTTTTTTGTATGTATTGGTAATTTTCTTCCTGACTAACTTTTTTTCAAAATCTGTTAATGCAGATCAAAATGTTTCAAAAGTAAGAACAGTCTCCTAAGATCGTTTTCTTGTAGCGACAACGGTTAAGGTACCTGCCCTTATTACCACTTCTTAAAAATACATCCTGTATATGTCGTACTTTACTGCTTAGCTCCATAAAGGTATAGCGTGATGATTATCATATGAAAGGTTAAATCTGTAACTATCTGCAATATTCTAATGTTTTGGCTTGACTTTTTACAGTTTGCTGTAAACTATAGAAGAATAAGAACAAATTGCAATATTCTTATAGAGGTATGAGGAACAGGGTGTAAAGTTCACTCATACTCTATAGAAAAGGGAGGATCCTCCGACCAGACGGGTGTTGGGTCTGGTGGGCAACTGCCCGACGATTGATGTCGGGATGTTGTATATATGCTAGTTGCGCGGTAAACTCTGCTTGCGCGATGCAGGATTTTGCGTGACGTCATTGTGACGTGTAGCTTGCATGTGGCGATGTAGATACCGCAACATCACTCCCCCCCGGAGACCGGAGGTCGATAGTGGGCTGAGTCTTGTATCTTGCGATGCTTGCCAGGGCCAGTTGAGGTTCCAGTGAGTCGGAACCGGGTGCCGCATAGTTCACGGTGAGTCGGAACTGTCTGCGGTAGTACCCCAGTGAGTCGGGATGGCGCTGCGTTATGCTCCAGTGCGTCGGATGTGGTACAGCGCCGGGTTGAGGCTGACTGCTGGCGTCGACCAGGAGAGAGATTAATAGCTCTTCTTGTTGACCGGCCGAAAGTGCAGTGTGCTGTGCCAAGGTTGCTTGATGAGGCTGAGGGTGTTGACCAGGTATGCGCGGTCGCTGCATGCTGGTGGTCAGGATACCCATTGAAGCCGTGGGTGCTGGCTGGCTGTGTGACTCGCCGCTCGAAAGCTTGAAGGAAGTGATGATGACGTCACGCTGATGTAGATGCACGAAGGCTGCGCTGACGTTCATGTTCGGGGTCACCAGTATAGAGGTATGAGGAACAGGATGTAAAGCTCACTCATACTCTATGGAAAAGGGAGGATCCTCCGACCAGACGGGTGTTGTGTCTGGTGGGCCACTGCCCGACGATTGATGTCGGGATGTTGTACTCGTATATATGCTAGTTGCGCAGTAAACTCTGCTTGCGCGATGCAGGATTTTGCGTGACGTCATTGTGACGTGTAGCTTGCATGTGGCGATGTAGATACCGCTATATTCTTGTCCCCCATAGTAAATAGCGTGATAATTTATAGCCTACAGACTGACCAGACTTATAGGGAATGTTATGCAAAATTTGAACAAAATTTATCCGGTTGTTTTTGCGTGATGATGGAACATCGATTCGAACAGACAAAAATCTTAAAAATTAATTTTTCGACATTAGATTCGTTCTCAGACCTCGCAAAAACTACTTACAAAAAAAACAACATACAGTTTTGACTTCGCTACGACTTTATTATTTGTATAGATAATCTGTACTTTGAGACTTCATTCATGTCTATGGCTGATTGTACTGAATGTATTTTGAGACTTCATTCATATCATTGTACTTATCCGAAAAATTTAAACCAAAATGCTATAAGACAGCCGTATTTTTTCAATTCAAAAATCGTTCGAATTTACGTTACGTTTACGTCGCACGCTCGTGCTAGGGCCTCCGGTTCTTATATTTATAACTCATATCAAATAAGTATTATAAGTTAAGTAGAAGTTTAAACGTAATAAAACACGACTTTACGGAGAAATCTACTCGCACTTGATTAAATTTTCTATTAGGAAATTCTCAGAAACGGTCGGGAGCTTAGAAGTGTGCCCGGAAATAAGCCAGCTCACGACCTATAGGAAGCCTAATACTGTAACGGTGGCGCAATTTTATGATAAAGATGAAAATTATACAGGGTGGCGGGAAATCGACGCACAACCCGTTTCCATGGATTCAGTACATGATTCTGAACACCCCTGTTGAGTTATTTTGTCAGGTATTTAAAAACAAATTGCTGTTCCATACATTTTGACCGCGTAGGTATTGCACTTTTCTATGAAACGGCAGATGTTTTTTTGATAATCGATTAAAAATATCTACGCTAGGGTTTCTAGAATCATGTGCTGAATTCATGGTTACAGATTGCGCAACGATGTCCCTGCCACCCTGTATTTTATTACAATAGGTGGTACAGTAAGCCGCACGTGGGTGGTAACACAACCTTGAGCTGGCCTAGCATAGTATGGAGTTTCAATAGATTATGAAGGACAGCGGATACTGATATTATTACCACAGACATACGGCCTACTGTACCTAGTAGGTAGATCAAAGTGCCATGAAAACAAATTATTTAGCTATCAAAAGAAACAAGTTAACAATTTATTGATATTGAGAATAAAATTTGTATATTTAAAATAAATATGTTTCTTATTTTGAATTGACATAAACAACTACCTCATTTTCCGGTTAATATAACTTACTTAACATTATATTATTATGATGTTTTATAAAAATAAAAATAAAAAAATATTGCGTATTGGTGATGTTCTTGACCTCGATCTCGCCTAGTGGAAAGCGACAGATGAAGTCTACGACGAAACGAGCAAGCCCAGAGGTTGCCTATTCATTCTATATATATTATTACTAGCTGTTGCCCGCGACTTCGTCTGCAAGCCAGGATGAAATTTAGCCTGTGTCCTTACCCAGGTCATGGTCTATATTATTATGTGTGCCAAATTTCATCCAAATCCGTTTAGCTGTTTTAGCGTGAAAGTGTAACAAACAAATATACAAACTCACTTTCGCATTTATAATATTAAGTTAAGAAGTTTGGATGTTGGCAATATTCAAATCAGTGATTTCCATTGACAATTGGCCTCAATTAATCTAAATTCAGCCGCCATTCTGCGTTCCGATACTTATGAATGTCGATGTAACTAATTTCAGGCACACAAAACGACCTAACCCATTTGCAGTATAGAGTTCATAATTATCTCCACACATGCGGACCGCCTCACTATGGGACCAAACAGTATTTTCCATCTCAAAATGGATTCGGACAAAAGTAGTGTTATTGAAACCGTTTTGATTGTTTTATATTCTGAGATGCATGTGCTACCCGACATAATAGTTTAAAAAAACACAGTTTTAGGTACATCAAATTACACCCAAACTTTGAACTTCGATAATTTTATATTAACTAGATTACCCATTACGGAAGTTCATCTTAAAATATTTCCTAAGTTCTTCAATTAATATATAAGTATTATACCTGTTTATTAATAATAAATTCATTTATTTTCAGGTAAATAACACCCATAGCCAGATATAAATGAACAAATAAATAGTAATGATAGTAATGATAAATTAATAAGATCGATTAAAATAAAATCAAACACCAAATTAAAAAAAAATATAAAATCAATTTTTGGATTGCTCACGATCTCTAGTTTGCAGGTACGTTATGTTTTTATAAGAAATATTTTTAAAAATTTAATTTTTAAGTGTCACAGGGAAATTTTCCGTCTTTTTATTTTTCAAGTAGAGGTTTCCTTGTTGCCGATGTCGAGTTAATAACATTATAGATTCCGAAACTATTTAATAATACAAGGAATCAAAAAAAACCAGCGTCATTATTGCGGCATTTCGAGCTAGAAGCAAAAATGTCAACGGAGGGAAAAATATTTTGCAATGATTTTTTTTGCGATGATTATTTTATCCACACTTATGATAATAATGATGTTACATACTTCTTATCTGTTGTGGTAATTGTAATCAGTATTCGTTAAAGCATTTATGTGAGAATTATGTTAAACAATTTTCTCATCGGTTTTGCACAAGTTACTGAAAGTAGGGTACTATAAATACTCGGGTTTTTAGCATATTCTTCAAAGTGTCCGGATACCTTCCCTCAGTAACTGTGCAATTGCTAAAAAAACGTTCAAAATGAGTAAATTAGTTTGTGTTCGACGCGATATATGTGCTCAAATAATAAGCGGGAAAAGCACTTCAGATATTGAAAAATATTTGTTGGACAATTTCCATTTATCAACAATAAATGTGAATACAAAGAAAGGTTTTTAAATACAAATACAATCAAATTCTGCAAACCATGTCATCGGGATTTTCTATAAACGCAGTAAAGTTTGGTGAACATACGCTAGGGACTGCACAGTTATATGTGAGTAAATATAACTGGTACTATATGCTATCTTCAGTCCACAAAATTCTTATACATGGTGCTAAAATAATCGAGCAGTTTGCAGTTTTGCCAATAAGTCAATTATCTGAAGATGCTCAAGAAGTTCGTAATATCTTTATTACGAACTTCTTGAGCATCTTCAATTCTATAAGAAGTATAGGGTAAATCACGCTCGGAAGTGTTCCAGATCAGCCACAATCGAAGACGTTCTGCACATACTGTTGTATACTTCTGATCCCTATGTTAGATACATAGGGATCAGAAGTAGCTTAAATAAATCAAGTATTGTGATAGCAAAAGAATAACTTAACGAAGCTAAAGAGCTTTTAGTATTGATAAGTGATGAATAGAATAATGTTTTATTTTTTCATTAGTCATATGTTTCTTTTTAAGTTTAAAATCATGTAACTACGTAGTTACTAACCTAGAAATAATTTTAATATAACCTAATGTAAGCAAATAAATCATTTTAAATTATTTATATTTAATTTTTGTATGAAAAGTTTCAATATTTCAATATGTCATTATTTTACTAAATAAATATAGTTTTTAAATTGGCAGGGTTTTAATTATCCAATAACATAACTATTCAGGAATACGTATACAAAATTTCAATTCAAAATATCAAGAGATAATAAAGTTATAGATTTTTGAGATGGAACACGCCTTTTGGTCACATAGTGCGCCTGCTTGATTGTAAGGCACCGATTATACAGGATGTATCAGAAAGGTGTGGTCAAATTTAATGGCACGTACAGACAATCAAACTGAACAACTTTATCCATGAGACCAATACCGTAACCAAAAAAAAAATCAAATGGCCCGTACAAAACTTTAATACTTACTCGACCCAAATGATGGACGGCGGATTTTTTTTTCTCGATTACGATTTTGGTCTAATGTAGAAAGTTCTTCATTTTGATGGTCTATACCACACCGTTAAATTCGACCACACCTTTCTGATACCTACACCCTGTGATTATTGTTACTGTAACAAAAGCTAGAGCCATTTTCGACGGCTCCAAAACATTAGAAAACCAACACAAAAATAAATCGTAGATAATAAGTATCAGAAAATTTATCAATATGGTAGGTATTATACATATTTCAAGTTTCACTCTCAGCTTTCGCAGTAAGATGCAGTGGGTTTAAATTAATTTGCCGAACTCTCTTGTGTCTCATTATTAGGCGAGGTTCGTATCACAGTAAGTTTACTGAAAGGTTTCGTTTAACAAACTAGTACGGAAGATAGTCCTTCGCGAAAATTGGAAGCAGTTGCGCTAGATGGATAGCTAATTTAATTTTAATTACTCAACGGTTTCAGTTTGCGAAACAACGAGAAGAAGCAAGCGAACTAACGCGCTGAAAGGAGCACTGTTTAATGATACAGGGATAACTTTTAAATTCTCGCATTTCCTAGAAAATATTACCTATCTTTCTGTGGAAGGAAATAAGTAAGTAATTTATTACATAAGGCCTTTAAAAATAGGTGTCCTGTCAATTCATCAAAAATTTATATACAAATTTTTACTTGACAAGGAACGATTGGCAAATACATGATTTGTCATTTCATCATCATACATTGTACGGTGAACCCGCACATTTCATAACATTAAGTAGGTTAAGCTACATCAGCGTTTGCATACGCGCGATCATTTTGTGAACTGGCTAAGTAAAATAAATCAGTGATTTTACCACACTCAACACGGGCGGTTTAATTCTTCATCCCCGGGTTTCCATCATCACAAGTGTACAGAACAATCATCGTACGCTTGAACCAACTGTATAGATTATCGTCGTACATTTTTTTGGTCCTTCGAGCCGGATCCTGTATCACGCGTAACAATCCGTCGGGTGTATAGATCAAGGTGTGTTGAAATCGCAGCCACACACTTGATTATATTCGTTGAGTATTTCGCGACAGTTCCGTAAATAGTTTAAGTCAGTCCATTCAGTGAACCATCAGTGAATCGTTCCAAGAAGACATCGGTGGAGCTGAATCTACACATCTGTACTGCACACGGCGTCGGCAGCCCATAGTTGGTATCGCAAATCGTCAGTGTTCAAGTAAGATTGTTCCTTTTATTAAATCATAATGGCCGATTTAAGCGCTCGTCAATCGGAAATATTAGAAAGTCTCAATAGGATAAAGGTCAACTTTGGTAAGGATCCGTTGTCTAGAAAAACTCCGGAATATATCCAAAAGAGAATAGAGTCGTTGGATAACCTCTGGGGAGAGTTCGAACAAAATCACTTGAAACTCTCTGAGTTTCCGGATAAGGAACCTCAATATTTCGCATCTAACTCGTATCAACAGGGTAAGAGCCTCTACCAGTCTACTCGAAACTTGCTTACGGCCTTTGGTTCGGATGAAAAGGGTACGCAGTCAAACCCTGAAGCCACTGAACTGTTGGCTCAACAGAGAACCAACTTTAGGTCGTTCAACAGGTTGGTGAGGAGCGTCAACGTAAACGAAATATCCGAAAAATGGGAACTTGAAGACGAGCTTAGGGCTATACAAGCCAAGTGGAACACTATCGATACGCTACATCTGCGAATCGACCACATACTTCAAGGTGGAGATGTATCGTACGAAAATGAATTTAGCATGTACGAGCATAGCTACAAAGATAGGAAGCGTTCGCTAAATAAGAAAATATCGTACATGGTTCATGTACAACAGGCAACGCCGAAGCTAGAGATTCCTACTTTTACGGGGAAATACACGCAGTGGCCAACATTTTGTGACCTGTTTACAGAAGCTATTCACGACAATAACACAATAACCAAGGCTCAGAAGATGCAACACTTGAAAGGAAAGATCAAGGGAGAGGCCGAACGCCTTATTCAACATCTTCATATTTCATCTGAAAATTACGACACAGCTTGGGAAATTCTAAATCACCGATATAATAATGCCCAAGTTCTGTTTACAAATCAAATAGAGATATTTTTAAATCAGCCTTCTATCTCCAAACAAACAGCTTATGAGTTAAAGCGGTTATATGATACCACCACGGAGTGCATCCACTCTATACATAACCTTGGTGTGAACACAAATACATGGGATCCGTTGTTAGTACATCTTCTCAGTAAGAAACTGGACCAGGAGACTTACTATGACTACAAACAGGCGCGTACATCACCCAGGGAGCTCCCATCCTTGACAGAATTTATGACGTTCCTCGAAAACAAGTTCACAGCACTAGAACCCTTACACCGAAGAGAGCGAGAAACAACGAAGCCTGCCTTTAAACGAGAGTCTGGTCAACAGCGTGAGAAACCTGGGAACCACTACACGAAACAGTATCAAGTCGTCGCTACTCAAGGGCCAGACTGTCCGATTTGTAGTAAACGTCACTATATATTTCGTTGCAGGAAATTTACGAAAATGACCCCGGGTGATAAATTGACCTTGGTATCAAAAAATCAATATTGTAAGAATTGCCTTAATTATCATCCTGACAGTGAGTGCAACAGCACAAGACGTTGTAGAAAGTGTAACAGTGAACACAACACTTTACTGCATGACGCGTGTGTACCACATCAACAAACCGCAGCGACGACAAGCGCTACCGTGCAGCCATCACCGACGCAGCATAATGTTAATCACGTCGCAGCTGATAATGAAGAAATACTGTTAACCACGTTGTCGTTAACTGTATTATCTGGAAATGGTACATATGTCACGTTACGAGAGCTTCTAGATCAGGGGTCCCAAATTTCGTTGATTTCAGAAAATGCGACGCAAATGCTAGGCTTGCAACGTCGACAATATCATGCCTCCATTTCAGGAGTAGGTCCAGTCTCCAAGCAAAGCAAAGGAATTGTAACACTAGACTGCAAGTCCATCTACGGAGATGACACCTTGAAGACTCAGGCGTTGGTTGTATCAAAGGTGATAAACAGCCTACCGAACTCATCATTCCGCAAACACCCGTGGTCTCACTTGCAACATCTTCAGTTAGCAGACCCGGAGTATAACGTATCAAGACCTATCGATCTTCTTCTGGATGCCAGTGTATATTCGGAAATTATATTAGGCGGTCTTATCAAGGGCCCAGCGCAGGCCTCAATAGCTCAACAAACCAAAATGGGTTGGATCTTATCAGGAAATGTCAAAAGGTTCAACTGTCATGTCGCCATCAATAACATTGAAGAAATAGCCAAGTTTTGGGAGTTGGAGGATATTCACGACTCATCATCATCAAACGTGACGATCGGTGATCAATTTTGTGAAGATTTCTACAAAACCACCACGAGACGCTTAGATAATGGAATGAATGAAGTTGGGATACCCATGATGCCAGGCTTTCAGCAGCAACTCGGATCATCAAAGTTTAAGGCTATAGCGCAATTTAAACAATTAGAATCAAAAATGTCTAAAAATACATCATTTTCAAGTCAATACAAAAAATTTATGAATGAATACCAAGAATTAGGTCACATGCGGCAAGTCGACAGTAAAACCGATCAGGCGTACTACTTACCACATCATGGTGTATGGAAACTTGATTCCACAACAACAAAGTTGAGAGTAGTTTTTAATGCCTCATCCAAGACTACATCGGGTAACAGCTTGAACGACTTAATGTACAGTGGGCCCAACTTACAACAAGACCTATTAGCACTCATCATAAATTGGAGGCAATACCAATATGTAATCACTGCGGATATTGAAAAAATGTTCCGGCAGATACTCGTTAGAGAGCAAGATCAGCCTCTGCAAACGATCATTTGGAGAGATTCAATGGATGATCAATTGAGTCCATATCAACTAACCACTGTAACGTACGGGACCAAAGCAGCTCCGTTTTTGGCTATGCGGACTCTAAAACAAATCGCGGCAGATGATGCCGAAAAATATCCACTAGCAGCAGCAGCGGTACAGAACTCCTTCTACATGGATGATTTGCTGAGTGGACAGAATACCGCCGATCAAGCAAAAGAGCTACAACAACAACTTATTAAAATGCTCCAGGGTGCTAGTATGAACCTGCGAAAATGGTCAAGTAACAAGCCAGAACTCCTGCAGAATTTAACAACCGACCAATTGAACAGTCCCTACGAATTTAAGTGTCTCGAATCCAGAAAGACTCTTGGATTAAAATGGAACCCATCATCTGATACATTCATGTTCCAAAGTCATGTAATCCCTAAGAGTAATGCAGTAATTACAAAGCGGCAATTATTGTCAGAAGTATCAAAGTTATTCGATCCTCTTGGTTGGTTATCACCGCTTACAATCAGAGCGAAGCTATTGTTTCAACAAACGTGGTCCATTGAAACAAACTGGGATCAAGAACTACCAAAGGACATGCAAGAAAATTGGCTTAAAATAAAAGAAGATATCAACTGCATCGACAAATTTCGCATACCAAGATTCTTAGGTAACACAGAAAAAACCTGTCGATTACATGCATTTTGCGATGCATCAGACAAAGCTTACGCTTGTGTTATTTACCTCGTCACCAAGAACAATAAGGGCGAGTACACATCGACAATTGTTGCTGCAAAAACAAAGCTGGCACCGGTTGCAAAGAAAACATCGCTCCCTAGACTGGAACTGTGCGGCGCACTACTTCTATCCCAACTTGTAAAGAAGGTAATTGAGTCCTTACCAAATATAGATATGACGCTTCATGCATGGACAGATTCCATGATAGTTTTGGGCTGGTTACACGGAGATATATCCAGATGGAAGTCCTTTGTAGCCAACAGGGTTAAGCAGATAACCAACATAGTCCCGGCAGAATTCTGGGGTCATGTCAGCTCTGAAGAAAACGCAGCCGATTGTGCTACACGAGGCATAACGTCTCATCAATTGTTAAACCAATCATTGTGGTGGGAAGGCCCTGAAAGGCTAAAAGGTTGTGAGAGAAAAGATGCAGTTAAGATCGTATCGTCCCCAACAATAGAAACAAAAGCGGTTTGTGTGAACACAGCCTTAGTGAAAAATAATGTTACGTTTATTACTGATTTACTGCAAAATTACAGTTCGTTGACACGAATTGTACGGGTTACTGGCTGGGTGTCACGTTTCATCAAGCGAATTCGCGACAAACAGATTCCAACACATGGTTTTTTAGAGTCATCAGAAATAAATAACGCTTACCATTTAATTATTAAAGAAATGCAATCACATGAATTTCAACAAGAATTGCAACATATTAAGGGTGAACAACACGTGAGCTCGAAAAGCAAGATTTGCAGTCTAAACCCTTGGCTAGATGAAAATGGCTTATTAAGAGTTGGTGGACGTTTAAAACACGCCAGTATAAGCAAATCGGCGAAGCATCCCATCATCCTACCAAGCCACAGTCGACTTACTGATCTTGTCATTAGCCAGGCACACATAACAACTCTGCACGGTGGTCCCCGACTAACACTTTCCTACATAAGGGATAGATACTAGATCATCAGCGGATTCAGGACGGTAAAACGGCAGTTAAGACTGTGCGTTAAGTGTCGCCGATTTAACAACGAAGCTCAACAGCAAATTATGGCAGACTTACCACGAGCCAGAGTCACTCCGTCAAGGCCATTCACGCATACTGGTGTCGATTTCACGGGCCACGTAGAGCTGAAAGTCAATAAAGGACGCGGGATCAAAACAACGAAAGGATACGTAGCAGTCTTTGTCTGTCTGTCAACGAAAGCGGTCCATGTGGAACTGGTTTCAGACCTGAGTACGGCCGCCTTTCTAGCAGCGTTTCGTCGATTCTGCTGCCGACGTGGATCACCAGGCCACATGTATAGTGACAATGGTACAAACTTTGTAGGCGCTAATCGACTCATGAAAAAGGAGTATAAGGAGATTATCCAGAATATCAACCCGAACTTCTTTAACAAAATCAGTGAGCAGAACATCCAGTGGCACTTTAATGCACCAGCCTGGCCTAATGCTGGAGGACTTTGGGAGGCGGCTGTGAAGAGCCTGAAATACCATTTGAAAAGGGTCATAGGCGACCAACGTCTTACGTACGAAGAGTTTTCGACGTTACTTTGCCAAATAGAGGCGTGTCTGAATTTCAGACCTTTATGCCAACTCACGGAAAATTCAGACGACGACTGCCTTACTCCGGGACACTTCCTGACTGGGGCGCCGATTTTATCACGGCCTCAAACTGAACCGGAATCATCAACGCTAAAGGCGCGATGGCAACTCGTCCAAGCTATGCCAAAGAATATCTGGCAACGGTGGTCATCGGAGTATCTGCAACAGCTACAAACCAGAACCAAGTGGCAACAGGCACGACGTAATCTTGCAGTCGATGACTTCGTCCTCATCCGTGACGAGAACGTACCTCCGGGTAAATGGGCAATGGGACGAGTGCACCTACTTCATCCTGGAAAGGACGGGTATGTGAGAGTAGTTACTGTCAAGACAAGCAACAACACCATACAGCGTCCAGTCAACAAGCTTGTATACTTGCCTGTAAATGAGAAGGTATCCCTGGGCATACCTTCTCATTTACAGGCTGGCCAAACCCATGAACCAATGTGAGGATGAGTCTTCCACTCCGTCACCAGATCAAGTTGAAGGCAAAAGGCGGCCTCCGCGACCGCGAAAGCAAAAGACTTTGCAAGCCTTTTTAATCAGTGTTTTACTAATGCTTTTGTTTGCATCTCCTAGTCTACAACAAAAAGTTCCGACATACAACGTTACGCAAATTACCACAAACCAAGGACTTTACTTCGACAAGATGTCCAACCTCCAAGTTATCAAGGATGATTGGAAACTCATCGTATTTTATAACATGTCCGCGTTTTATCACGGAGTATCGAACATTAAGAAATATGTCAAGCACTTAAATCAAACCGCCGATTGCATGGGTTCGCAATACGACAGCGTCATCCTACAATTAGAGCACGAAGTAAAGGAACTTGAACATTATCAAAAACTCCTTGAAAACCCGAACGCCAGAAGGCAAAAACGTGGTTTAATCAACGGAGTAGGATACCTGGCAAACACTTTGTTCGGAGTATTAGATGAAAACTTCGCTCAGCAGTATAAGCAGGACATAGAAAGCATATCTAATAATGAAAATCATCTTCAAAAGCTACTGAAGAATCAAACCTTGGTCTTGGAATCGGAGTATAACATTCTGCGACGCAGCGAGGAGACTATGAACAAACAGTTCAAATTTATAAAACAGCATCTTCAAAACGTCACTGACGAAATCAATAAGGTGCGTCTGGACAACAGAAACGGCATTTATGTAACATCATCCGCCTTAGCTGCGAGTATCATATTGTCAAACTTAATGCGAATCCAACACACACTTATCAACACCGTGACAGAAATTAGCCCCGGCCGCATCGACCCGTACCTTTTGACTCCAGAACAGCTGGTTCGTCAGATCAACATAATCTCCGGGCAATTGCAGGGAAATCTAATGACCCCAATCGAGTCATCAAACCTATCCGAGCTGTATAAGATTATGAAGGCGTCTGCAACGCTGTATGAAGGCTATCTTATTATAGAGATTAAGATTCCGCTTGTGAGCAACGATATCTTCGAGTTAGATAGAATCATACCTATCCCTCAGAAACGGGGGTCGAATCACGTTCGCACTGTCCCAAACTCACCATATATAGCCTACAACATACAAAAAGACCTCGCTCTTCTCTTATCAGATAGCGATCTGCAAGCATGCTTTCATATCATCAGTAACAGTCGGCTACTATGCTCCATTGATAAACCTGTTTACAATCTGGGAATAAAACAGTCGCTATGCGATATCCAGACTGTAAGTAATATGAGGAGCACTTGTAAACAAGACGTGTCCACGTGCCACAATTATTGGGTCAACTTACACAATTTGAACTCCTGGTTTTACGCCTGTTGTGAGTCATGTGAACTCCGTATTTCTTGTATTGCTGACACAACAACGACCATTATACGAGGCAGTGGAATCATTGACCTAGGTTATGGATGCACACTGAAATCGGATTCCTACAGTATTCACACGCACAACAACTACTTACGCTATATGAACATGCGATCAAATATCGATGTCCCAGAGGTTTCCATATTGAACTCTCTAATAAACACAACCTTGCCCAACGATTTCGACGTACCGGAAAACCACACCCATATGTGGAATCAGCTTAGAGACCAAATAACCAATATAAAGGAACAATCTACTACACAACTAAACGTCCACGACATCCACCATTATTCCGTCGTGTACGTTACGTTGGCGTTGGTCCTCGTCTTAGGCGGCATATGCTTATACCTAATTATAAGAAGTAAGTGCGAAGCCGCACCTGCGCTGCAGCAGCGGGAGATGTTGGAGGTACGTGTAAGCCCCGGCGAGCGAGCTCCGGGGCCGGAGGCGCAAGCTGACCTCACAGGATCGGGATCTACTGAGTGCGCGCGTGAAACAGTGCGAGTGCCAGTAATCAGTGAGTTCAGTGATATGAGTATGCCAACCGAAAGTATAAATAAAGGGACGTCTCCTATGGTGAAATATTAACAAGAACAAAATCAGACAATTTAGTGTTAGTTATACATAGTACTTAGAGTAGTTATTGTTGAAATCACATTGTATCAGCTTTCATCGAAACATTGTATCATCTATTCTAAGTCATCATTTTTATTGTATTTAGACACATTTAAACACACTAGGTTTCATCTAGGTTTAACATATTCCCTCGTCTTCTCCTTCAGAGTTGGCAGTATGTACGGTGAACCCGCACATTTCATAACATTAAGTAGGTTAAGCTACATCAGCGTTTGCATACGCGCGATCATTTAGTGAACTGGCTAAGTAAAATAAATCAGTGATTTTACCACACTCAACACGGGCGGTTTAATTCTTCATCCCCGGGTTTCCATCATCACAAGTGTACAGAACAATCATCGTACGCTTGAACCAACTGTATAGATTATCGTCGTACATACATACAATAACCAGTTTGCCAAATAATTCACTTAAGAAAATAATTATCCGATAAACTTTTTTTTAATAACGTTTTATTTGACAAACAATTCATTTCTTTTCTCATTTTATCTCTTAAAACAACATTAAAAAAAACCGTTTTACATATTGACTTATTATTACGCAAGTTCCTAAAAATGAAACTCATTAAATAGGCTAAAATAGGCATTAAGTTAGTTAGTTCGTCATTTAATTTAGTACCTAGTGTAAATAGTTAGTTAAATATTGTAGAAGTTTCTATATTTTTAATAATAAATTGTTTTTGTATTAATAATTAATTAATTGTGATTGTATTTATTTTAATTGTATTAATAATTAATGCAACCATGTAGAATTACGTTTTCAAAATTTGATCACAAGCTTAAGATAGCCGCTTTTCCAAAATCTAATATGCAAACTCTTAGCTTAATATCTGCTATTTTCTGCTCCATATTCCATAATCATGACAAATATTGTGTCACTGGTTTAGAAAATGTATTATAAAATGATATTTCGTATAAACGTGATTTATCCAAAAACATCTATATATTAAATGAAAAATTTATAAATGACTAAATATCATCCCAAACATTTTTAAAGAGAAGCATTTGCCGAATAAATGTTTATAAATCGAGTGTTTATAAAAAAAAAAAATTGCGGAATAAGTTGTTTGTAAATTATATAGTATACGAAACGTTGGTTGTAAACAAAAATTTGTCAATGGTGTTTTGGTGAAATATTAGTGAACCTTAAAAATAAAATAACATCACGCCTGTAATCCCGGAAGGGAAGGCAGAAGTATACCTATTAGTAACACCCACATTTCGCCAGTAACGTAAGTCCCATGTAATAGGGGGCGAGCCCATTGTCATCAACCGGGCACAAATCCAGACTCCGGGCTGCTACTGAGAAATCCTTGACGGAAAAACGCAATTACACTTTGCTCGATCTGAGAATTGAACCCAGGGTCTCATAATCAGCAGTAAGGCTTACGACCACTACACCAAGGAGACTGCGTCTGTCACTGCTGGCCTTTAAGAGTAATGATTGCTCCTTAAGTTCTGAGTTGAGCTGCACGATTACTGACAAATGCGTGCACTGACTGGACAGATCCACTCAATCTGTGTGGTTTTTCCTCAAAACACCATTTCAGACACAAATCTACATGGTCTTCACATGATCTGACCAAGATTATGTCTGGACTTTAAAAGAGACTGTTACCTCTGAGTTTGTTTCGACCTTTCTTCTCAGAGTAGTCGGACAGGAAACGCCGACCTCATCTAGTTTTTAAAATATGATTGACGTGTAAAAGTGTTTGTTCAAAGCTACCCACAGTAATAAAATCATTTATCATTTTATCATTTAATGGTTTTATTGGCTACTAATAAAATCAGCACTGCTGGAATAGGTAGGTACCTTAGAATTAAAATGCAGTTACAAAGATATGATGAATGTATAAACACATACTTGTGTAATTATATCCTGGCTGTTGTAACAGCTAAAAAAAGTTCTTGATACTTGTAACAAAAAGTGCCAACAAAAAGCTAAGCTTTAAATCGGTAGGTAATTGTTTAAGCCGTCCTAGTTCCGTATTCATATAAAACCGTACATGTACACTGTGACAAAACTTTCGAAATAAAAAGGTGCACGTTTTGCACAGTTTTAGAATGCCTAGATTTTTTTTTTGCCTGTTTTGCGACAGGGAATAGCTTTTTGACTAGATTTTAAACGTATTAAGGAATATTTAACTGGTAGTTATTTTATTTTAAATTATGTCCTTTAAAGTAGTCATAACAACAGGAAATTTATAGACTAACATTTGCCTTTTTTGCCACAATATTTACCCACCTTAATCTGTTAAAGGAAGTATGCTCCCTTGCCCTTGCACATAATGCCTAAGATTAAGAAAGATGATTTTCTTGACTCATATTTTCATGAACCTATCTATACAGATTACGGGATCAAGTTTCTTGAAATTATGAATGTATTTTTTTTTTGTTCTTGTGTCATTAGATAAATAGATATACCTACCTATCATATACTATGTACCTATCAGGTCTGTGAAATTTAGCCAGCTAATTTAATATGACCATACTTTTTGTATAAAAATAAAATAAACAGAAAAATTCATATGAAACTTAAAAGGTATTTTATAACAATCTACGTCGGCTTTATGCGTCGACCTACTTTGTGCAAACGCAAATAAAGAAAGACCCGCATCACATCCTTCTAACTTAAGCCAACCATTTGTCATATAACAACGGAGAAGCCTTACCACAGAAATCTAAAAAAGGTTATAGAAGGGATTTTTCTGAATCTTGTTCCTTGATATAGGTAGTATAGTATTTTTATTAGTCTTAGTTGTCTGCCGAACATCTGCGGCATGTCAGACTTAGTGGCAAACGACATCGTTGCAGCCCCAGACAGAGATGGCGGGATGAGCTGGACTCCTTTAATAAAGATTGGTCCTTAGCAGCTCTGGACAGAAAGAGATGGAACGAGAGTAGGGAGGTCTTTGTCAGGCAGTGGAAAATTAATGGCTTATAAATAAAATAAATTATTTGTATCGCACTGCTGGGAAAAGGGCTACCCTTCCTGTTTACAAATCTTTGTATATATTATATGTAGATAAGTATATGTTTTATGTATGTATGTATTTGTTGTATATGTAAATGGTACACCACTGATTACCTGCATTATTGTCTCTCCTTCTCCCTTGAATCCATCCAAAGGTTGTCTGTAAAAGTTCGCTTTTAGCGATAAGACCGCCCATTGTGCCACCCTGTGTAAAATGTCTACATTTATATCTGTAATTTTATGGTGTACATAATAAAGAGTATTCTATTCTAATCTATTCTATTGTATTATTTGTGTAAGATACTCCTATTCAGCTGCATCTGGTAGACCGGAAACCAATCCCAACACGGTTCGGAATACGCTTTGCGGATAATGATAGCAAAATTTTAATAGAACACTGCAATTTCCCAAGGGGTTTATTTTATTCAGGGTCATCATCATCATCATCAGCCCGATCTTCGGCTGTCTTCATCCAGTCTTAGCCAGCTGCCTTTCGCAAGTTGTCACTCCACCTGGCCGGCGGGCGACCCACACTACGTTTGCCTAAACGCGGTCTCTACTCTAGAACTCGTTGTCCCCAACGATTGTCGACTCTGCGAGAGTTGTGACCAGCTCTTTGCCACTTCAGCTTGCTTAGTCTTATTAAGGGTAAACATTTAAAATTATGCGTATACAGGCTGAAATTAGATTGTGTTTAGATATCGTTTGTGTATTTTCGCCAGCTTATTTTATTTGACCCTGTATAGTTCTACAAAACCATGAATGTCCATGACTCCTAAAACACATTTCCAATAGTCCAGTGACAAGCTCAACGAAATAATGTGGTTTCTATTTACCTATTGTGATTCCTGTGGTCACTACGAAGTCATTTTTTACTCCAAGGTTATTTTTAACGAGGATCTGGCAGCGATTAAGGAATTATTCTGAGGTTATGTCAGTAAAAGGATCAACCTTTCGTGAAACAAGAAAAAAATGTAATAGCACAAGTATTGTACAAATAAATTACTGTCTGTGATCATGTCAGTATATAAACTACTATTGAAACAAGGCTTCCTCACACTCTTAAATTAAAAAAAGGCATTTTAACTATCTTTGTCAGCCTTTAGGACACGGTCTACGGGTAGCGATTACCATAATAATTCAATATATATATATATATATATACATAAACTCACGCCTTTTTCCCATGGGGGTAGGCAGAAACTAACGAACGCCACCCACTACCATCCTTACGTACTTCTTTTGCCTCGTTTACGTTCATACATATGGTCAGACACGCACGCCGGTTGTGAATACTACGCACCTGACCTTTCTGAAAAACATCACCAATAAGGTCACTATATGTCCTCCTAGGGCGACCCCTCCCGGCGTTTCCACTCAATTAAATTATCTAACAGTTAATCAAAGATTACCAAAAGAGACAGAAATTCAGGGTAAACAGCCACAGTTCCAGATCTTGTCCCAGTCTAGGTAACATAAATGCTAAATAATTACAGTTCCCATTAACATTATTTTAATAAAACTTTCTCGTAAATATGTATTGAGGGTGAATCTACGATTTAAAGCTTTGGTATGAACTGTCATTAAACGCTACATAAATTATGACACCGATCTTTTATAAAACAAAAGACTTCCCGTTTTAATCGTAGTCCATGTGTCCTCGGGTTAAAAGTTGGTAATGAACAGTTAATTATTGTAATCTCCTGTGATCGATAGAGTCGCGTGTTAGAAATTCATTTAACTTTACTGTCTCATAATTATAGTGATAGACATAATTATTCAGTGTGACCGGTTTAACAAGAAACTTTTTCAAGGATTTGATTATTATTTATGTTCACATTAAAGACTAAAAGTTGGTAGGTGGCTATGTAAATCTTAAAGAATACCTCACATAAATGTGGTAGAATCCGCGAAGTGTGTGTGGCACACTTGCGCAGGCGACTAAACTGACCTTTCATAAGTCAGGCAATTAAGCTGGCGCTACCCCAAAAACTTAACAAATACCCTATTGGTATATATTTTTGTAATATTTACCTGCATTTATTTTATAAAAATATTTAACTGCCCCACTAAAAACTATATGATACCATCTAATCATGTACACTTTTTAAATCAACGAACCTCTAAAAACTTTTTTGGCCGCTAAAGACGCACGCTTTTATATATTTCGTATTTATTTCAGAAAAAGTACATTTTCACAAAAACGTATCGTTGTATCGTTGGTGTCTGTAGTAATGAGTATGTTTGGGGTTATAGGTTAAAATAATGGCTCGGATTAGGTTAGAATTGTGACAAACCGCGCGCGAGCCGAGCGAGCGATGTGAGCACGGCAGCGGCCGGCAAGCGCTATATCCATGTCGGTCGCAGTTAAATGACTATTTAGTATTCTTAGAACACAAACATAGGAATTATTTGAGGTTCAAATTCATTATAAATTAGAGTGTTCAATTATAATTGTACACAAGCAAAATGGGAATTATCTGAAGTTTGATTAAATACATGCCAAACTGAGCTTAGAAAAGGCAAAAATGCGAATGTTTAATTACGTATTCTTTTTAATAAATAATTTTCTACACATTTAGAACTAAATACCCTCTTCAATATGTCCCTAGTTTAACTAGTCAGCCAGTATGTGTCTATTAGTATAAAATATGTCGTGTCCAGGCGAGGTCGTGGAATATTAGGTACCTATGTTTATCAACTTGATGAACGGGCTAGATTATCTTTATAAGTATTTTATTCTACGTCATTATGAACGGGGTCGAGTTGAAAACAACAACTTGTTAAATTGAGATAGCTAATGATAGACTTAGAAAAAAAGATTATCTATACAACACCACAAACACAAAAAATTCAAATCAAAATTATGTTAACAAAACTGGAATGATTTGTTACTACCAGACAAAGATATAGATTAAAAGTACCTACAAAGCATTCAACGATATAACAATAACTATATTAAATTAATTTATTCCTTCGCGTAAAGTTAAACTTATAGCACTGGCTGACTACAGACATTAAAATCTCTAGTAATAACAAAAGGCTGTTAAAAATACTAAAACTTAAAACAAATAATCCAACAACAGAAAATATAAAAAGAATATTTAAAAAAAGAATCACGACAGCCAAAAAGTCTGTATACTCGTACATAAATAAGATAAAAATATCAAATAATAAGGTTAAAACAATATGGAGTATCATAAACGAGCAAACGAACAAGAAATTAAAAAACGAAAAAAATGACATAAAATTGCAAATAAATAAAAATGTAAAATCCGAACCTAAACAAGTAGTCGACATTTTTAATACCTTCTTCGCATCAACTGGCGAAAGGGGCGTTAGACCACCACCTGGTAACCGGGAGCCTGACGGCACCTCCATGCGAAATCCCAAGGGGAATAACGTGTTCCTTAGCCCGATAGATGCTTGGGAAGTAAACAAAATAATAAAAAATCGAAAACACAAAAGTAGCCATGGAATACCTCGACAAAATTCCACCTATCTTACTAAGACAATGCTCAGACGAACTAACGTTACCGTTTTATCTCCTAGTAAACCAGTCGTTTCAAGTAGGTGCCTTGCCTGATCTATTAAAAGAGTCCCTAATTAAACCAATCTACAAGAAAAATTATAAAACAGATCCAAATAATTACCGCCCCATAGCTCTCTTGCCTTCAGCTTGAAAAATCATTGAAAAAGCCATGTGCGACTGGATCTACAAATATTGCGAAAAATATAAAAAAATTGACGAATGCCAAAACGGTTTTCGCAAAAACCGCTCGACAACTTTGGCAGTCTACAAATATTTTCAAGAAGCACTTATAATTAACCAATTAATTAACACAATATGATTAATCATAAAAAATACGCAGTAGATATATTACTAGACATGACCAAAGCTTACGACAAAGTACAATTTAATATATTGGTAAAAAATTATACATAATGGGTATTCGCGGAAACGTTCATGAATTGCTTGTATCCTACCTGAAGAACAGAGAACAAACAGTAGAAATAGATTTTTTTGTCACCAGAACAACGAGATAGAAAAAGTACGATCAAATAGCAAATCAATTAGCGCCTCAATACCTCAGGGAAGTGTAATAGGATGTTTCTTATTTCTAGTATATATTAATGACTTACCGAAAACCATAGAGGGACCATGTGTTTTATTCGCGGACGACATTTCTCTACTAGTCTCATGTCAAAACAACCTTAATTTAAATAAAGAACTAAATTCAATACTCACTAAAAGCATCACCTGGATGAACCTCGAAATAAACTACTCCAAAACTAAACTGATTACCTTCCATCCCCATCAAAAAACACCGCTAAATATAGATTTTACTTTTAATGGCTCAAAATTAGAAACTGTTAAAGAATTTACCTTACTTGGACTAAATTTAGACGCACATATAACTGGAAAACACACAAAAACTTAGACAAAAAATAATAAGATTTTCGTATGTTCTCCGTGAAATAAAAAAATACATCGATCTTCAAACAGCGGTTACCATCTACTATGCGTATGCTTAAGCATGGCTGAGCTACGGCGTTACCCTTGGGGGAAATAGCACACATGCACCTACACTCTTCACCCTTCAAAAGAAATTAGTTAGACTCCTAACATCAATCAAACTGACAGCTGTAAACCTTTCTTCCAAAAGTATAATATTTTAACCCTCCCCAGTATATACATATTAGAAACCTGCAAATTTGTTCGTAAGCATCAAGAATTTTATACAAAACGCGAAGACATACAATCACGATTAAACATTCCAACTTCTCGGCTAAAAATACATTCTACAAGTCCCTATGTAATATCCATAAAAATATATAACAAACTACCTGAACTAATAGATATAAAAAGAAGACAAAATTAATACATTTATAAAAAAAAACAATTTTTAAAAAGAAAATGCTATTATTGTATATACGATTATTTAAACGACAAAATATGATTGCTAACATATCTAAATAAGTTTAGTACAGTTAACTATAATAATTTATATTATTATATTTAGTTAAGAAGAATGTTAACTACTGTTAAGTGATAAGCTATTTTTTAGAAATCTTCCTCTCTCCTACTATTTTGCTGTGCCCGATGGGGTCCATAATGATCACATACAATTTTAAGTTACCAACTAAGTACAAGATGTGGAATGCAAATAAATTATTGAGAATTTATAATTTTCCACAGAGTTATAACTAAGTATAATATATTATTTTTCATAACAAAGCATAAAAAAAGAATAAAGTCAAAGTCAAAGTCAAATCATTTATTTCAAATAAGCCCATAAAAGGCACTTTTGAACGCCAAAATTTACAAAAAAATAGAATTGATTCTAGTTGCCCCTTCCGAAAGGTAGTTTCGTATCTATATATAGTATGTAATGTAAAAATTGGATTAAAATCAAGCGCGTGATATAGAACTATCATATTTATCAGGAAATCGCAATCAAATCATTTGCGCAAAACACATCAACTCCATTTGTACGACACGTCAATAAATTGAATGATTAAACACAATGTTTTTGATATGAAACAGAAAACACAAATAGCCACACAAAGTGCCAACACTGTTTAAACAAAGATCCGAAAATTATTCATGTGAAAAGTGACAAATGAACCAAAATCAACTCGCTGAGTGAAAACCACCAATGAAAATTGGATTAATAGCCGATGAATATGTATAACTGGACATTGTTCCCGCTGTACTGTTTGTTCGATTAAGCCCACATTGTTTTCCATCCCTGACTATTGTTCAATATCACAAATTGTAGCTCCGACGAACTATTATAGGCGCCACAAGAGATCTTCCTTATCAGATCGAGTTTGACGCAAATTGGTTTCGACGTCGAAACAATTGTTGTTTCCAATCGAATCAAATTATTTTCGACATTGAATGTAACTTCAATAATAATAATAACAAAATGGAAGCCAAACACAGCGCGAAATGTGTTCTAAACGCAATTAATTTCGGTACCTTGATTATTATAGAAGGCAAAATTTGTTATTCATTTTTCGATTTACTCAGACGCAAAACACAATTTGTGGATCGTGGGATGAAATTGAAAAAGTTTTCAGTTATTTATTTGGAACGTTTTGCGATGCCGGCGGCGTAAGCATTAAATTTATTTTTGAACTTGCCCGTAACAGTTCCTCAGATTCGTTTGAGGGTTCCGTAAAGGAGTCTTTATGTTTCTTGGTGACGTAGTATTTCCTTATTACACTGAGGGCGTGAGAAGGGTCGAAGAAAATTCAAAGAATCATGTTTTGTGCATCACCGTATACCCGATTTAATTACTATAGGAGTTGGTGGATCAAAAGTATCTAGGAGGATAGGAAAACAGGTCAATTGTGTTCTGAGATAATCCTTATTCAAGGATAGGCATGTTTATCCTTTTGTTCAAGATAACAATGATCAGTTCATTAAAGCGGAATGATGATCATAGGCCACCCCATATTCTGTTATAAAGCGAGAGGAGGAAGCTGTTATACTTTCTAAATTATTCTTTAATAATTTTTCACCAAATGCATTGTGGTTTCAGTTGGGTAGGTTCTTTCCTGGAAAAATTCAGGACTGTCAGTGTGGTTATAGGAAACGGTTCTTTGAAGGTATTCAGCATTTGATTGTTTTCAGTCAGGTACAGTCACCAAAAGAGATAAGTAACCAGGATCGTCGATATAGTTAAAGTTTAATAAGAAACCGATGAATGTTTTTGAATAAAATTTAACTGAATTATTAGAAAAAAAACAGTTCAGTTATCAAAATAAATTTCATTTGAAAACATCCATCGGTTTCTTACTATACTTCAACTAAATCCAACGAACCTGGTTACTTATCACATTTGGTAACCGTACATGTCTATTATTTGAATTTCAAATAACTAAAACCTATTTACTACGACACTGCCTACTGAGAGTACCAGCAGTCCTAACAAAGGACTGGTTAATTAACAGTGTCTGTTTAGAACGAAAATTGTCTATGACTGCCTTAACTAACTAGTTCTTTTTATCATAGGCTAAACTTATACTGAAAATAACCTTAAATATTGCGCTTTTGTTAATTTATGAAAACAAACTGCATTCACAGTTACTACCAAAACTGATGATAATGGCTTCAGAGCCATAATCGGGTCTCGGAATGGAGATTCAGAGACCCTAGATCAGTTAGTAGATGCATTTCTTTAAGTTTATAGAGGTATCAGGAACAGGATGTAAAGTTCACTCAAACATCCATGGATAAGGGAGGATCCTCCGACCAGACGGTTGTTGTGTCGGGTGGGCAACTGCCCGACGATTGATGTCGGGACATCGTATACAGGTTGGAATTTATTAACCAATTTTTTGAGGGTAAGTACTCTAAATAATGGAGATAGCAAATACTCAAAAGAAACATTCCCTTATTTATAAAAAGACACAAGTCTGCATTCAAAGATTTTCGAAAATTCGCTTGCCACTACGAATGCAGAAATGAATTCCTTAAAAAAAAAATGTGTATCTAACAAAATGGAGCTCATTTCGAGCATCTAATTAGTTAGTTTACCCATTTTTTCTTTCAATAAAAATAAGTTACCATTTTAGGGTTTTTTTTTTCATTTAATTGACCGAGTGAGCGCAAAGCGTGAGCGAAGCCTCTCCATTTCAGCTTGGGCAAAAATGCTTTCGTATGTCCGTATGTCCGGATGTCTGTTCTCCTCTACAGGTCGCAGTTTTCAACCGATTCTCGTGAATTTGTGTGAGTAGGTTTGATAATTAGATGGATTTTTATGTCGATTCAATTTTCTAAA
This sequence comes from Dryobotodes eremita, assembly GCA_917490735.1. Lineage (NCBI taxonomy): Eukaryota > Metazoa > Arthropoda > Insecta > Lepidoptera > Noctuidae > Dryobotodes > Dryobotodes eremita. Next base: position 10,553,677 of record OU823261.1, read on the forward strand.
TTTTTCGAAATGGTGGTGATATAGGGGTTGAAAACGTAAAAATAAACATATTTCAGCCATTTCGCGCCCTTTTGTTTTAAAAAGCACGGTGAACATTTATTCAATTTTAAGCTATGCAAAGACAGACTGCGAGGTCTACAGCTCACACAGAAACTAGTTTATCATGTTTTTTAGAGAGATTTGATCCTTATGATTGAGCCTATCGATTGATGCCATAAAAGTACAGGTTGTAATTTTTTCGGATTTTAGCCAGTTCGATTCCCGGGTGTGGCAAGCTACTTTTCGAAAATCTTTAAATGCAGATTGGTTTCTTTTTAAAAATAAAGTAATGTTTCCTTTGAGTAAAATTTGCTATCTACAATATTTATAATACTTTCCCTCCAGGTTAGGTTAAAAAATTCTATACTGTATATGCTAGTTGCACGGTAAACTCTACTTGCGCGATGCAGGATTTTGTGTGACGTCAGTGTGACGCGTAGCTTGCATGTGGCGTTGTAAGTGCCACTACCAGTTAACATAACATGTTATCCTCCTGCTGGGCGCAGGTCTTTCCTACCTATATTTTTCCAGTTTTTTTTTATGTTTTCACTTCTCCGGCCAATGTGGCAAGAAAGGGTTCAGATGTGGAGTAGATGCATTCAGAACGATAATATTATCTCAAGACACAAAAAGTCTATTTAAATAATATAGGTACCTAGTAACTTGCAAGTAAGTCTTCGAGTAGATTATTAATATTCATTAAGATTATTTAATGCCATTAGTAAACAAAATAAAATTACAGTCATGTTTGCCAATGGACAATTCACTAGTCAATATAATAATTTAAGTTTTGCTATGCCGATAGACAACTACAAACCCACAATATTAACCAAGTCACTCCATCAATCCCGCTTTCGATCAAGGTTTGAAAGTCTATACCCAACTAAGTTATAACTCCCATTATCGAAACTTAATCATGAAAGTTAGAATCAACTGTATTGCAGGAGTCGTGAAGTAAACACATCAATGTGATGAACTCTATAATCAATGGAACGAACTTGAATGAGGTAAAATGCGCGCAAGATAAGTCGGCGCGCGTGTTTGACCTTCAAGAGCGTCCTTGCCAGTACTTTTAATCACTTTGGGCATAAAGATGGCGATTATTTACTTTGGAAAACACGGAATACAGCTGTCTCTTGACACCTGATATAAACGATTTCGATTTCGATTTCGGCCGCGCGCAGACTTATTTTGCGCGCACTCTAGCAGGAAAACAGTCAAACAAGCTATATGGCACAGCGGTACAAGAATCTTTTGGCACGTAGCCGAAATCGGAACTAACGCCGCCATCTTGTTTATTCAATACAATCTCTGTGACAGTTTCACAAATGGCTACCAACAACATTCCGGTCAATGTCATTCAGATGCCAAAAGATTTTTATTGCACTATTTATATAGACATCTAACTTGTAACCACTTTTAAACTGTCTTGTGCCTGTCACAACTTTTCAGTGTGCTAAGTTGTTAATTCTATTACAACACTCTCTTAAGTATGCCATAAGTTTAAAAATACATATATCATGCACGCAATAAATTGAATATTGGCAGTGTAGTGGAGAGGTGACTAAGGCGATTATCACACTGCCACGCATTACGCTGCATGTTGCGTGTCAACGCACCTGAATGAACGCGCGTGGATGCATTTTCTGTGTGTTGGACTATGCGTGGTTTCTATAAAAACGGAGATACTTAGAAGCAACGTTAAAACACGCATTCACGCGCTACGCTGCGTGGTGCGTGGCAGTGTGTTAATCGCCTTAGTTATGAAATATTACTTTGCGGAAATCTATGACGATAAAATTTTATGCAATTTCTATATTTACTTTTAATTATTAGCCTTTTCTTTAAGATTTATACAGGCTGGCAGGGACATGGACGCACAACCTGATACCATGGATTCAGGACATGATTTTCAAATGCCCTGCGTTCAAAATTTTTCGACGATTATCAAAAAAGAATGTGCTGTTTCATAGAAAAGTGCAATACCTACGCGTTCAAAATGTATGGAACAGCTAATATTTCTTTTGACACCTGAAGAAATATTTCTATGCTAGGGGTCTAGAATTATGTGCTGAGTTCATGGCCACAGTTTCTGCGTTGATGTCCCTACCACCCTGTATATTGCCTTTATACCAAATAGCTTTTTCAACCTGTACTTATGTAAAGTCACGCACATACACAAAAGTGCTTATTAGGGATGTCCCCTTATTACTGTGGCGCCAGATAATCATAAAGGACATACTGAAGCATGATGTTGCGTTTAGTGGCTAGACTACAATTACAATTCAAGCGAAGTACCTATATAAGAAAGAGGAGTTCAATAAACTTGGAAATACGTCAAACAATATACAGGATAGTTTCGAGTCATCACACTACAAGGTAGGTATCCCAAAATAATACAGGGTCAAATTAAATTAGCTAGCGAAACTCCGCAGACTGAAGCTATCGATAGGTATCTAAACACCATAAAACAATGATGTTTATTTTGGGGTCAACGACCGCTGGTACTTTGGTTGCTTGATGTATGATTTAAGAAAATCTGATTTCCTTTGTTTTATCGTGTTGAGATATCGATATTGATACTTATCACGTCTGTGAAGTTTACAGAAAAAAACTCATGTTTTAATCTAATATTTCAAATGACTACACAAACAGAGGTCGATGACCCCACAAAAAAACATCCAATATATTTTTGTATTATCATGTTAAGATATCGATACCCATCGCGTCTGCGGAGTTTTTCTAGCTAATTTAATTTTACCCTGTATTTTAACCAAAGCGTGAGCAGTTATCAGGGAAGTGTTAATATTGATTATGTGTGTATGTGTACCTATGTGTGCATGTGTACACCATGACTGTTATATAATTTAATGTAACATCTTGCATGCCATGTTTGTGTATGTTTTAGACAAATAATTCATCAAAATTATCTTATCTTAAATATTAATGTCTCATGAAATATCCATTTTGGGGACTGATATTATTCTTAATTTCGCACATACGTTTCACGAATAAAACTATGAATCAACTAAAAATTCTAGCATCTTATGGTCGCCAATGGAATTTAATAAAATTGTAGTTAGGTTCGACGGTTCACTGTTTTATTTCTAATAACACAATATTCAACATTCCGCAAAGGTTCCCCAAATTATTCCAACACGAAATATTCAAAATATTCAATCAAAAAATTAATTAACTTATGTTTCGATATGGCCCTCTTATTAATTTTAATGGGTCAGTAAACTTGAAAACTAAATTCGTTTTCAGTCAGTAAATAGCCCTATATCTTTTTGTTATTTCCAAATAAAGGCACGCTTAAGGAAAATGTCGGAAAACCGAATTTATATTTCAGAGTATTGATATCTTCATTCCATCAATATAACAATTAATTTCCTGTCCGCTCTTCTCCATAGGAACTACTACGCTTTGGAATGGGAAATCAGCTTCATGTTTCTGACTGGCCGACTCCTTGACAATTATAAAGTGCGTGTAATTCTTGATTCAGAACCTTATGATACAGACCTAACTAATTCTAAAATATTACTAACTATTTTCATCATAAAGTACAATTTTGCACCATGCTAATAAAAATAAATTATAGTGTAAATTGCACTTTGTTGCGTCAATTCAATTCGATATATACTCGTATATTGGCAATCGATTCGACTAGCTCAATTTAAAAACTTCGAGTTAAGGCTCGTAGACACTGGCGCGACGCGACGCCCGACACAAAGGCACCGCGTGTCGCGCGACGAGCGGCGCCTTTGTGTAGCGCTGTCGCGTCGCGCCTGTCTGTGGGAGCCTTTATTGTTTTAAACTTTTAATTTTCCTGTGAGTTATTTTATTTTAGAAATAAAGTACGTATATTTGCAGTAAACATGACGCAAAGAAAGAACATAAACACAAAAAGAACAAATTGGTGAAAGTTATGCGTCACATTCACGCAAAACGGCCATCGCTCAGCATAATGCTACGACCCTATGCGAGACAGAGCCCCAGCGCTGGTTTTCAGCAACAGCCGGCGTTTTTAAAAGCAAATAAAAAAAACAGAAAATAAACAGGAAATATTAATGGCTAAATTGTGGAAGCAATTTTAATAAAGTTTTATCCGCTGAAGGATAATACGAGGTACAGTCAGCCTCAAAAAGATGAATTAAATTAATGAATAATTAATTAAATTAATTATTAATTAATTAAATCAATTATTAATTAATTAAATTGATTAATAATTAATTAATTAATCATCGACAAGAATTCATTTAGTTGTCTACAATCTTTGTTCTGTAATATTGTATGTAGCCACAAACCACCTACCTCATCATCATCTGCCTAGCCTTTTCCCAACTATGTTGGGGTCGACATCCAGTCTAACCGGAAGCAGCCGAATACCAGTATTTTACATGGAGCGACTGCCTATCCTCCACAACCCAATTACGGGGTAGGTAATACGATACTCCTTGGTAAGACTGGTTGTCAGACTTTCGGGCTTCTGACGACTCGTAACTACTGTCAAAGATCAACGACTGACAGCCGGGACCAACGGTTTACCGTGCTTTCCGAGGCACGGAGAGGTGTTGGTATGTAAAAATGCCACAAATCACCTTGGTAATTTTCTTAAAAAAAACAACTTTCCATGGGAGCCGTAGCAAGCCTAACTAATGTCCCAAATACACTGGGAATTGTTCACTTTCGAGGTCTAACCGCAGTTTGTTTCCTTCCATGTTCCTGACAGTTGTGACAATGGCGGACTTTAGGCTGGTCTAAAAGGTACCCCAGAGGTAAACAAAAACGTTTTTTCCCAACAAAGTTGACAATTGAAATGAGAACAATACTCAGCTGTTGAAACGTAGCGAGTAAACTTTAAATTACATTAAGGATTTCGTTCTAGCGTTTTCTGTTTGCCGATCCGGTTTACACGTTTGTTTTTAATACTTCGTTCTCGTGAAACAAAATGAGAAGCGAGGATGTTGTTTGCACATGAAGTTAAAAAGACCGTGAACGTGACGGTGGGTTATTGGAGAAACAATAAGCTTTGCCGGAATTACAGACATGAGAAAAAGTTTTTTTTTTTTTAAATATTCAAACATTGCAATTGCAATGTACCTAATGCTTTTATTTTATAACTCCCGCAAACTGGAAGTTAGATCGTGGAGTCCACGTCGTGAATGAAAAAGGAATTAAGTACAACGGGAACACCCAAATACTCCGAAATATTTTATTCCGAATTTCGATGTTCCGATTTTCAAAAGTCCGAATTTCATAATACCTAAGAATTATAATGTCTACTAATAAAAATCACGAAATTTATTTTACCGAAAGTCGTAAATGCGATTTGTTTGTTTTCCGATTTTCATACATTTGAAGAACCAAATGCTCGATGGGTTCTTGGTCCGAAAAACGACATTCCGATTTTCAATACTTCGAATAAACTGCTAAAATTAGGATTCTGATTCTGATTCAATTAGTAAAATAGTAGTAGTATAATATTCTGAAATTTGAAAATCTGTAACGTTTAATGTAATTTAAAAACTTCTACTTTGTTATTAATATTTATTTTTTTGTGTTTTCTTCTACTCCTTACTTATATACCTGCGTCGGGTATAGTCTGCTGTTATTGAATCCTTTGGGTTGGGTTAGGTTAGAACAGTGACATTAACGCCAGATCCCCTCTATTGTTGGTGAAACACTTGGGTTAGGTTAGGTTGGAACTGTGACCATTAACGCGCGAAGGCGAACGAGAGAAGCGAGCGTGCTGAGGCAGCGGCTGCCGAGCGCCAGATCCCCTCTATTGTTGGTGAACCATTTGGGTTAGGTTAGGTTACAGTTTTACAAGGCGTTTTTGTTTCTTAATTCTAATTAATCGGTACTTTAATAATCGGAATTCGTATTTTTGATATTTCGAATTATCATTAAGTCGAACTTTTTGTTATTCGATCTATTCGAACTCGGTATTTTGAGAATACTAATTATAAACATTATGAATATAGAAATTTCGGAATTATCAAAATATGATGAATGAATAGGAAATTAGGAATTTTGAACCATTCGGAATTATGAATTCGGTATTTTGAAATTCATATTTGTTACTGATGGCATAAAGTTTTTCGTATTTATGTAGTGTACATAAGTACAATAACTGCCAATCTACAGGGTTACTGGTAACTCGATGTATTTCTTGCAGGACGCCATAATAAGGTTAAAATGCAACCAATTAAGCTACCAAATGTTCTACCGAAATTCAGTAGTTTTTGAATTAATTAGATTTTTTGTTTTTTACGATAAATCTAATTTGAAAATGATTTACGGCGCGACTATACTGAAATTAAAGCTATTATCATAGCTGATGCCGTAGCAGATCTATTTTAATAATTAAAAGTTCAAAAATGCCTAGAACTTTGGCAAAATCACTAATTAAATATCTTATTTTTCGTAATTTTTATTTTTGTCAGACAAAAATTACAAAACTAAAACTGAATTTCGGTACAACATTTGGTGGCTTAATTTGTTTCATTTTTACCCTACTATGACTTCCTGTAAGGAATACGTCGAGTAACAAATAAACCTGTATTCTGTAAAAAAAAACTCACTGTGAACACTTATAAGGTGAAGTGAATTTGAAATGAGCTGTCATTAGTGTCAATCCCTAGCATCAGGTGAAATGACAGCTCACTTAAAACTCACTGCAACTAAGTTTACACTGTGAGATTTTTACAGAATAGTCCAGCTGGAGCACGATTCCGCCTTCTCATCATTACTCAGTAAAAGGGTTTTTAGATGATAAATCAATTGCAAAATAAAATTATTCTTTCTCTTATACACCAACCGTTATTAAATATATATAATATAATATGGAATATAGAAAATAAAATATAAATATGAAAATATGAATACATAAATAATAACATAATTTAATAATAATGAAAATACTTCTAAGAATTTCATAATAATTTATTATTACCTACATTATTCTTATGCAATACACAAAATAAATATAACTAATATACTATACCTATATACACAAACCTAATAATATATATATATATATATATATATATATGCGGCTGAGACACCACGTGTCGTTGCTGATCCGTCATCTGTTGGTCCTTCATCATGGGCGTATACGTGCAGGTGTTTGGAAAATAATACGTGCAAAATAACACACTTAATTTACTTTCAAATATCGCAACGAGACTTAAAAATTTAATGATTACAATGATTATCACTGATTAAGTCTAATCACAACAATTGTTAAACTTGCATTTAGAGCCAATGGATTTGTGCACCGCGTGACGATCGCATCACAAAGTGCTCGCCATCGCCGCCATGACACTCACAACCCCATTCGGTGTTACCCGCTCTAAGTTAAAAATACCACTAAAGAAATAAATTCTAAACCACAGAGTAAAAACAATCGATTACAACTTTTAAAAAGTGTTACAATAAATTGATTAAATCATTACGCGCCGTCATATATATAATTATACACCCAAATAAAATCATCTAATAATTTATAATAATATTGAATTGCTTGATTTGCTGCTTAGCCCTCTTCCTCTCTCCTAATTTTGCTCTGTCCGACAGGGTCCATATTGATCTTTTACTTTGTTATACCATCTATGTAATACATATGGAATGCAATAAAGAATTAAGTTGAGTTGATCTAAGCGCTCATCACTGAAGAAAGTACATTGCCCCCACTTAACGTTAACAAAACTTCCTCATTCACCTTGATAGGTTTTCCCAAAATTGCGTCCTTAATAATTAAAGCAGTCCAACCCTTGTTTTAACGTCAGCATTTTTAACGATAACATCAAGTTTCACTCACAGTTCATAAATGATTCGCAAAAGTTCATTCGTGTGGGTTTACAATTTATCAGCATCTGCCTAGCTGTTGGGAAAACCAACAATATTGGGGTCGGCTTCCAGTCTTACCGGATGCAGCTGACTACCAGTAGTTTACATGGAGAGGCTGCCTATCTGACCTCCACAACCCAGTTACTAAGTAACACGATACCTCTTGGTAAGACAGGTTGTCAGACTTTCGGGCTTCTGACGACTCGTTAAGACTGTCAAAGATCCAAGAATGACAGCCGAGACCAACAGCTTAACGTGCTTTCCAAGGCACCGTGGGGTCTCGGTATGTAAAGATGGTCACCCATCCACGGACTAACTGCGGCGGCAAGCGTAGCTTAACCTGATCGATCGATCCGTGCGGCTGTTATTGCTTAGCCACACAGTTCATAAATAATCCGCGAAAGTTTATTTGTGTGGGTTTATATTGCACAGTTTATAAGGTCTTCTTTTTTTGGTGGGAAACCATCAAATGACCTCTCCCGCTCTGTGCGGAGCGGGAGGGCGTGGCAGGCTCTTACTGACTAAAACCCGCCTGTGTTCCTTCAGTTGCCTATGCACCAGGCCACAGTAACTCTTTCGAACAATCCGCGACCCCGGCAGGAGTTTATAAGGTCTACAAAATTAATTAATACTAATGAATGCACTTAGTGCAGGTCCGGAGCCTACCCAGGATTATCCCCGGGGTACAGTTTAATTTCTTCTCGTTGAATGTAGCAGCATTATGTTAAAGAGTAGAGATTGTTATAAAGGCGTGTTATAAAAGCGTTATAACGTATTCTATGCAGCCCTTTGTGCGCTGTTTGCTGACTATATTAATTTCTTTTGTGTGAAAAGTGTTTGCTACGGCAATGTAATTGTGGAGTGAATAAACTGGAGTTCTTGTAGTTGTGTTATTTTAATATGAGATTTGCTAGGAACTTATAATACTGTATATAAGAAGTAGAATGTTGAATTAAGCCTAGGAGGATTTTCATCCATACTTAAAAGAAATAAGTTAGTAGTTAAGTCAGGTAAGTCATCATTCCTCTTTCTCAAAGCAATGCATTTCTCTTTTCTTGAAAAAGCTTCCCTCCATTTCTATTTCTGGAAACTTTTGACTTTGGGTACGTTCCGAATTACGCTATAATCGCTCACAGCTCTCACAACAATAATTTGCATTCCGATTTAGAAATCACGATTATGACAGCTAAGAGCTGTCAACAATTCGGAACGCTCGTGAACGCACTCATAGTGCTCGTTTAACATCAACCCCAAACCTTGCACGAGAAAGAAAGACCGACTAATATTTTTTTTGAAAATGGAAGTTCAACGCATTGGCACTTCTTTTTGTTGGTTGAGATATATTCGTATGAGACGAAAGATGCGACTCAAAACAACTCAACAGCACAACGCACAACTATCTTTTTTGACAGCGCTCACGATGATATTAATCTAATGCATGGTAGGCGTTATCGCAAGATGGTGCATGTCATGCTGTAATTTATGACGAATCATGGGACATCGTTATCGCGCGCAACCTAATTTGGGACGGGTGTAAGCACGCTCAAATCGATTACAGTGCAGTTTGGAACGTACCCTTTATTTACATTACGATTCAAACGTTTCATTTAAAAAATAATCCACTTTCCATCAAGGAATTGGCCACGCCAGACGAGACTTGAAAGGATTTTCGGTGGCGAGGGCCTTTTTCACTTTACGTATTTCTTACAACTCTTTAAGCTCAATTTGCTGCATAGGAATCGAAACGCGAGAAATCAAAATGTATGTTTAAGTAATGAGTGAAGAACGAGTTGTGGTTATCGACTATATACGATTATTTACCATATTTTAATACTACATTATGCCCAGTAGTACAGTTTAGTGAAACGTAACATGAAACCACATAAATGAGCCGTCCAAACATATGCAATGCCACATGAAATGTAACATAAATGAGCCGTCCAAACTTATGCAATGCAACATGAAATGTAACATAAATAAGCCGTCCAACCTTATGCAATGCAATATGAAATGTAACATAAATGAGCCGTCCAAACTTATTCAATGCAACATGAAATGTAAAACAAACGAGCCGTCCAAACATATGCAATACAACATGAAATGTAACATAAATGTGCCGTCCAAACGTATGCAATTGCAACATGCAATGTAAAACAAATGAGCCGTCCAAACATATGCAATGCAACATGAAATGTAACATAAATGAGCCGTCCAAACGTATGCAATGCAACATGCAATGTAACAAAAATGAGCCGTCCAAACATATGCAATGCAACAGGAAATGTAACATAAATGAGCCGTCCAAACTTATGTAATGCAACAGGAAATGTAACATAAATGAGCCGTCCAAACTTATGCAATGCAACATGAAATGTAACATAAATGAGCCGTTCAGACATATGCAATGCATCATGAAATGTAACACAATAACTATGCAAATTTGTTTCAATGTGTGTTACATGTCACGATTCCCCAGTCATTACTGCAATGATGTACTTAAAGAACAGACACCATGATGTTTGAACGTTTTCTTCTTTTGCTTGTTACTTACAAGCAAAAACAGTTTAAACTCTAGAAAAAGTAGAGCCCTTTTTTAAAGAAATCCACTGGGTAAGTAATGCTTTTGTAATTACTGGCACATACAGTATTTTCATCTCACGAAGCGACACGCGTCTTACTTGAGGAAAATAAGTGTACAAACACGCTGTGAATGTGTGCGTGAAGACGAGTAGCGCCAGCACATAACACACACATGCACACACACCCACACACACTTCCGACTTCGCCATCGTCTCGGACGGTACCGAGAGTTGCTGCGGTTACACTCGTACACATTCACAGCGTATTGGTAAACACAAGTAAAGCGCACGTCGCTTCGTGAGACAAAAATAATATAATACATTTCAGCTTTCTTTCAAGGGTGACAATGCATCTGCGATGCCTCTGGTTAATTAGGTGGGCTGTCGAATTTTCTCATCTCATAATATCTCCGTACACTAAAATTTACCGTATGACACACTGACACTGTTAGTTATTTTACTATATAACATTTAAACACTCCATTATCAGTACTTAGCTAAACCGGACCCGCTCTCTTGGTAACGGAAATGGACGAACTGCTCGCCAACACTCATCAGCTGCGGTAAAACGGCACGCTGCTTGGGTGAGCCGTGGCTATAGAGAAGACACAGCGGATCGTTGGCCCTAAACAACTGTTTTAAAATGCGATAGTCCATAGTATCAATTCAATTCAATTAATTTATTCTATAACAATTTTTACATCATGTCTGAATTTCTATAACTAAATATATAACAAAAAACATGCATGCAATCTATATTTAAATCATTACAAAATCAGAATAATAATAAAAAATAAAAATATAAGAATAGATGTCATAAGTCAATTCAATAAAATTTTCATTTCAAATCAATAAAATTATGTTACTTTCGACTTTTGTATCAATTTATAATTCATCAATGGAATATAGACACTTATTTAACAAGAACCGTTTAAGCTTATTCTGAATATATATATTCTGAATATTCTGAATATCAGTGCATTTATGTCACACAGTTATCTTCTGAAACGTTAAAGAAATTAACTATTTATCAAATTGACAGTTTACGTCAATTCCATACAACTGTCAAAGAATGACTTCTGTGATTCGCATATACGGACGTCGGACAATTTTAGTTGGTAGTCAATTTGTTAAGCAATTAATTTCCCTGACTTTGCCTAAAACTTTAGTAATACTGATTCATCAGTCAACGATTATGAGCTGTCAGATTCACGTGCTCAATAATGATTACTGCCATCAACAATTGCAATCACTCTTCATCGTGGGGCATTACGAGGCGATTTTAGTTATACGGTAATCTTCGAAATTAATAACGAAAATCTTAGACTTTAGATAAAACGAGGGACACACTTTAAGGGAATGAGGTACTCCGGAAATTGAACAACTTTTACTGTGGGCACAACAATGAAATATTTGAAAAAAAAACAGCTGTTCCCTAGATTTTCATCGTGTAGGTATTGCATTCTCTATAACACAGCAGATTTTATTTAAGTGAAATATTTCAGTGTTGATCCCACAGTGAAATTATTCATTTTCTAAAGTACTTCACTTCCTTAAAGTATGTCCCTAAACAATCCCATAATGATGTCTTAAAATAAAACACCTTGGAACCTACATGTACTTTTTGTAAGCGCAAATACAAAACGCCAATAACTTGCGCCAGAGGCTAATATTTCAGAGTACGTCTACCGACGAAAGCCAGCCTGCCTAATCGATTTATAGCTTCCTCGTACTAACAAAAATATATATTTATTAAACCAAAACATACTTCGCTTTTCCTTCCATTAGATAAATGCGAGTTCACTGTATCTTCTTACAAATGGACGCTGAACAGATCTAAAAAGTATAAAAATATATTGTACAGCAAACGTGAAAATACGTCCATTGTTTGGTAAGTTACTTTTAGAAAAGGTTTATTTAATGTGGACTAGATATTAAAAAATATTTTAAAAGGAACGTATCTGAATACATGCATCTATAGAGTTGGCTTTTTAGTTACCTGTAAAAAACAATGTCCTCGTTTTGAACTTCGCTGCAGTTGGGTAAAAAATTTCTCTCAGCTGAAAAAGAAAAGAAAGAAAGAAAATTAGGTTTATTTGTCACAGAAACACGTGCATACAAAAAAGATAATTAGCTCTGGTAACATTGTAAAATAAAAACAAACAAAATAGATCTATAATCACGTGCACAAAACAGAAATAGTCGTCAGCTGCACGTCATGACTGTGACAAGAAGGCCAGCGCAGCTAGGTTCTCTGTGGCAGAAGCACTAGTAGGTATGTTAGATAGACATAGAACAAGGAACTTGCTGACAGCCACTCATAAACTAAGTAATCTGATGACAGCGAAAATTTTACCGCAAATTACTCGAAAAACGTGTTAGAATTATAATGGTCCGTCGAAATTACTACTTCAATAAATAAAAATAAGAATTTTAGTAACATTGAAGCAAAAGACACTGACCTCTGAGTTTGTTTCGGCCTTTCTTCTCAGAGTAGTCAGAAACGCAGACCTCATCTAGTTTTTAAAATATGATTGACGTGTAAAAGTGTTTGTACAAAACCGAAATCCTACTTACAGAAATAAAATCATTTATCAAATAAATATGTATCCCAACAAACCAAAACCACCAACAAACCCCGCCCCGCCCCGTGCTTTTCCACTAATTTCTTCTTTAAAACTCAGTGGAACCAGGCTTTTCCAACAAAATAATCGTATCTGTGTCTATGTACCTACCCCTCAGTTACTAAACCTACCTAAGCACATAAACACACGAATCTATAAATAGTAGTAGTGAGAGCACGATCCAGCTTTTAGTGCGAGCAAACATTACTTAAACGTCATCCGGTGAGTTGACTTCATACGGAACACATTAGGGCCAATCCAGTATCAACAAAATTATCTACCTATATCATTCTACACACAAGAAAGTGATGAAAAGAAACAAAATATTATACAAAGTGTCCGGGACATCGAGAATGCTACATAAAGATTTGCTTCGTTTTTTTTTAATTCATTTAATTAACTGCAAAAAACAAATGGAAAACTAATTTGTAAATGGAAACACAATACGAATGAAGACACGAAAAAAGTGTAAAAAGACACGAATTGCCTTTTTTACAGTTAGTAAATAAATGATTCTGTTCTTTGTTTCTTCCATAATAAATTCTTAATTAAGTAGGTATTTGAGAAAGTAAATAGTTCATAAGTTTTCGACATTTTCATTATTCTGCCTTGACTAATAAAGTCAAAGTCAAAACGTTTATTGCAAACTAAGTATACAAATATTGGTATTATGTTATAATATAGATATTGGTACTTATGAGGTAACCGCATTTTGCAAGTAATGCAATATACCACTAAACCTCCTGTCTTCTAGAGAATACAAAAATCTACTTAGCCTTTTCCCAAGTATCTTGGGGTCAGGTTCCAGTTATGGTGTACATAACAAAGAGTATTCTGGTTAAAAAACACTTCCTCTCTCCTTAAACATCATCATTACATTTAGTTCTCTGCTCTTGTTTCATGTTTATTATTGTATATAAGTATGTAGATAAGTATTATGTTTTATGTATGTATGTATTTCTTGTATATGTAAATGGTACACCACTGACTACCTGCATTATTGTCTCTCCTTCTCTCTTTAATCCATCCAAAGGTTGTCTGTAGAAGATCGCTTTTAGCGATAAGACCTCCCTCCCTCCTCCCACCCTATGTAAAATTTCTACATTTATACATCTGTAATTTTATGGTGTACATAATAAAGAGTATTCTATTGTATTCTATTCTAACCGGATGCAGCAGAATATTAGTATTTTACATGCAGTGACTGCCTATCTGACCTCCACAACCCAGGGACTGGATATCACGATACCCTCTCTTCTAGAAACTAATTAAGTATTTTCGATTATGTTCCTCGAAATATATTTCAATGTTATGATGATACTTTTAATAGATTCTTTAAATATTTTCAGATGGAATATTTCACTTTCCCGGTCGAAATTATTTTAATCCAAAAAAATACACAAAGAAAGAAATTAATAATTAATTATTTTAATTCACAAAGAATTTACAACTAAGACCGACGATATTGTAACTAAGTATTTCTAGTCTGTAACTTCTTTCTAGTCTGTATAATGCGAAAGAGTTATTTCAATATTTTAAATAAAATGTTTAATAAAATAACAGCAGCCTGATATTTGAATTCTTAAGATTTTGAGTAGAATTATATTGCACAGTCTGCAGTATCTGATATCTGATGGTGAAGGTAAAGGTAAAGTTAGTTTAAAATCTTTATTTTTTTATAAACTGGGTACATTGTGTAGCACTTGATTTATTATTCTTATATCAATTAAAATCACAGGATGAAACATTTTTTTTTTTTTTGTTTTTACAGAAAAAAAATTGAAGGAAATAAATATGTCTTCAAAATAATATTAAATGTATGGTACGATAAATACTTTTTATATACTTTCTGAAAGATACGTGCGTCTAAAAACAGATATCTATGTTTTCAAAACCGATAATCGTAATAAAATATTACAACTATTATTATCATAATTCATTTTCAGTATTTTTTAGACAATATTACTTGGTAGGTGCACTAGGTACTAATATACTACTTAAATGTGTGTAATAAAACAAACAAGCCAATTTCATGTCATGTTTTGATAAATTCAACAAGAAATCGATTTGGACAACACCTAAAGATTGTTCTTATGATTAAAAAGGCAATAAAATAATAAATAAACAATTTGTCACACCACCTAACAGGACCACACAACGCATACCTAGAATTACGCTGGAATAAACGTTGTGACCATCATCTACCCAGCCGTTCCCAACTATGGTGGGCTTCACTTCCAATCGAACCGAGCCCAGTTACTGGGTACACGATACAAAAAGTTATGATAGTGGTGGAAAATAAATATCAGATCATTTTATCCACATAGGTACTCGAAGGAATTCAATAAGACAGCGAACTTGAGCACGCGAATTTTATCTATATTTTTTATCTATATCTATTTATCTAGGTATATATAATTATAAATGAGTCACTTTTCTTGTCTGTTTATGCGACCGATGGTTGAAGTCTTAGATCTTCTAAGCTACTCAATAGATTTTAATGCGGTTTTCACAATAATTTAGAGAATTTACTCCGAAAGGTTTATGTTTATAATATATTAATATTTAACTTATATACAGCACATATATCTCGATATTTTGACATATCACCACATCAGTAGATTTTACCCGTACGAAGCAAGGGCTCGTCACTAGTATACCAATAACAAAATCGCTACTATTGTTCGATTTTGTTCTCGGATATATATCGCAGTAATATACCAGTAGCCGTAACACGTACGGGGGGTTCTCGTCATCCCTTCAACGCCAAATTGAGTTACCCAACAGAGTTAATAAAGAGGTCTGATCGTGCTCAGAATCACAAAAGTTCAATAACAGTCACGACTTTAGTATAAAGCAAGTACGAATTAGGAAAAAAGCCGTGAGGCACAACAGAGGTGGTCTTTGGTCGATGGAAATTGCCTCTGATTTGGTCTTATATAATTTGTTTTGACACTGACTCCCGAACTTTGTTTTTGAAGCAGATTTTTACTTCTGTTTGAGTTATTAATTTATATCCTTATCATTGGCAGAAACTGCGGGTGATGCTGTCATCCATTGAAGAATTCCGTTCTCCTTTCCCGCAGCTTTTCATTAGGACTTTATTTTGAAATAAGCATATCCAAATCAGCACATTATTTTGTCCGATCTATATAGGTATGCCCTGGAAGCATACACATTTATGATTGCAATAAAACAAATTCACTTTTCGGGTCTGTTTGAATGACCGCTTAGTACTTCTAAACTCCACAATGGATTTTTACGCAGTTTTCACCATCATTTACAGAATTTATTCCGCAAGGTGTTAGATATAGCAAAAATATCTCGATGTTTCAGCATGTTCCCACATCAATAAATAGCACTCGTGCGAAACTTGGGCCGATCGCTAGTTAATAATAAATAGACGAATTAACAACCTCCTTTTAAAATTCGGGAAAAAACTGGCACAACAGAGGTAGACTATGTTCGATAGAAATGGCTCCCTTGATGGTTATTAAATCCGGGATTTATAGGCTCCCGAATCACGAGTCGTAGGCTATTAGAGAATTAGCAGGGTTTAAAGATAAGATAAAGGTGACAAGGCTTATTGTTAGCATGTTTATAGCCAATCTCAATGCTAATTCCGAGAGCCATTTAAATAGTGACCTGTTAATAAGAATAAGTTATTTAGTAGGAACAACGATCTTTGTAAGACGGCTGTGTTGAGATGAATGTAAGAAGAGAAGTCATGTTTAGCAGTTGACTGGACAGGTTAAGGTATTTGATGATAATAACTAACTAGTCAGACACTTTTATTACTGTGTTTATGTACTACTGCCCCGTTGGTCTGGGTAATTTTTTTTAAACCACCCAGAAGTAGGAGCCCTGCCAAGCGGGGCTCCGTCGACTACGCCTTATAAATAAAAAAGGAAAATAGGTTTATTTCTACAATACTTTATGAAACACAATTAGGCGAGCATTTATCTATTCTGGTGGACACAATTTGGTGAGTATTTCGAATTTTTTGGTAGTATAATAGGTACTTTTCTGATAGGCGTTTAAACACAAGCCATAAATTAAGGCCCCCAGCCAGGGCTTAAAAAAAATTACAAACTAGGCGACAACACGCTAAGGGCACCCCCTACGGGGTACGAGCCCCGGCTTAGGGCGTCACTGGGAGAGGGCAGCAAGGGACAAGCTGGATCGAAATTAAATTTTATGATACCACTACTCTCCTCTTTTATAAGTACTTCAATCAAGAACTTAATTAATTATTTTCAATTGAAATCGAAATATTTTATTTCACATAAACCTACCCACGGTTCCAATTTAGTTGTTTCTTATAAAGATGAGCCGGCAAGAAAATCCACGGTTACTCTTTTAAAAATAATTGGCTTTTACAATGTTTTCAAATTACACTGTTATTAGGTATGGGAGGATAGTGTATAGGCCTGTCAAAAAGTACTATGTACCTACTTAATAAAACAGAAAATGGTTACACACACATACTCTTATTATATTATCATTATTATCGTTCTCCTTACCTGCTCGTTCAGTAATATTCAGTATGATTAGCTAAACTACTTCACTCCCTGAGAGTCGGAAGTAGTTAGCGCTACATAACTGTTGCAAGACTGAACTTAGTTAAACAACGAGGGACTGTATTGTACGGAACTATTATCAGTTATTAAATTAATATACGAAATATTACGGTGTTAGCAATTTTTTTCTTTTTTGTGAAGTTTGTCGTAAACAACAACAACTCGTAAACAATGTACTTAGAATGTTAATATTCAATTCAATTAGACTTAACTAGCGGAATATGGGTGCACTATTCACTTTCCCTTCTGCCTACCCTTCTGAGTACAGGTTTGAAGGCTGAAGATATTATTTATTATAATGTTACGTATGTTATGAGTTGCACCATATTTAAAAAAATAAACATTAAACAAAAATCGATAGCAGCGCCCCCGGTCTCTGGTGGTATTACCGGCGAACTTCTGCATAACTCTAGTTTTACAATTTTTATTACACAATGTGAGGGTTAAAATAGCTATCGCATCACTGCGAGTCGCTAATATCAAAAATATTTATAATAGGAGAGGCCTATGTCCAGCTTTTGTGGGTAGACAGATAATCGGTTGCGCGGGGTACTTATACTCTCCGCGGTAACGAAACCATAGCGACTTCTAATTCGACGCCAACGCCATCTAGTTAGAACATACGAACTAGAATTGGATATTATTTTTGCTTTTCAATATTTTTATCAGAGTTGTGTGCGAACAAAATGGATTAGAATTTGATTTATTCTCAAAAATAAATTATTTAAAGCAATGTTATTGTTTCAACCAGTTTTCCAGCGTTATTATACAGTTGTCATTTGAGCGTTTTAGCTCGCACGTGTTCTCTCATTGTTTCGCCAACAGCTGGAAATGTTGCCAAAATTAAAATTAATTTAACTAAGATCCTCTAGCGCAACTGCTTCCAATTTTCACGTAAGACTATCTGCCATACCAGTTTATTAAACGAAGCCTTTCAGTAAACTTGCTTCGATGCGAACCTCGCCTAATAATGAGACATCGGAGAGTTCGCCAAATTAATTTAAACCCACTGCATCTTACTGCCAAAACTGAGAATAAGCTACTTGAATTATAATACCTACAACATTAATTAATTTTCTGACACTTATTATTTTTTATTTATTTTTATTTCGTTAGTATTTTGGCGGTGTAACCTATGTACCTACATAATTATACTTACTTCACACCACATGCCGCGCCGTTGGTAACGTAGAAGCATTTTAATTGTCGTAATCATCATTCATAATTTCTACTCAATCTAGATAGTTACTAATTACAATCTAGATACTAATTTTTTGATGCCCTATGATTCTTTTCCTTCTTTATTTTTTATTTTTATTTATTGTTATTTAGTTGTACATACTATTAATATTATTTGTAGATTATGTAAGATATATTTTATGTAAATATTAACTTTAATAACAATAATAAAGATAGTTACTATATCTCTATCTATGAAAAAACTTGACTAATAAGAATAGAAAAATAATAGAAGTAATATAATCTGAAAAATATCTGAAAAATTTCAGAGCTGACGGATCTGGGTAGAGTTATAGCTACGGTTTCCTAGAAGAGATTCATATTTTAACGGCCGTCATGAAAATCAATCATTTGCACCCGTATTTGAAATTAAGAGGGCCCTTCCCGGTCCGTCTATCGTCAACGCGAGCATGATTTAAAAGTTTGTTGTTTCATCCAACGCAATTTTTGAAAAATAATCAAGAGTGTGAACGCGATAACCTCGAACGAAAATTGGCGCGCAAAGATTTCACAAAACTTGTTCCAGGAAATACGTGTTTGTGAAAAAGCCTTACAAGTATTTGGAAAATGTGTTTATTGTTTAGAATCTCCATTACGTGTGCAAAGTTTATATGAAGATGTTATATTTACTTTTACAATTTATGAGTACATTATGAACGGCTAAAGTTCAGGTAAAATTTGTGCATAAAAGCAGATTTTTGAAGGCTTATACCAAATTTTGATTTTTTACTTACATAGAAACCTAGATAAAGTGCACAAGATACCTATTAGTCCAAACATGTCAATGAAAGATGTATTACAACGCTATAATCACGTACGAGCGTTTGTATGAAAAGTAAGACGGGTTGACAGGTAATTGGACAGACGTTATTGTGTGACCCTGGATTCACCGTTCACCATTATTTCTGAAGAAACCTAAAGTTACCTACCAATGGATCATGTTTGCTTTTATATAAATTAATTTATCACCTTGACCCATTAAAATTAAATTAAACTCAGTATTCGAAACCAATGTGGTTGCACTCTTCTATATATTTTATTCGAAGCCGCGAACGCACTCAACGCAGATTGCGAATGACTAATCAATGCATAATGAACGTCCAAACGCACCCGAAAAGTTACATCATTTTAACCTGGAGTTTTTTTAATTGTTTTTTCGTTTGACTGAACCTACCAACTGGGGGAGGGGAGCAAAGTAAAATTAATATTATTTTGAGAAAAATCAGTTTTCAACTTAAAAACGATTTGTTCTATAAGGCTAAATCCGAAATAAACTGATTCTTTCATACACCTTGTCACTGACACATGTTCATGTTTTATATATTTATTGTAGTCATCGCATAAATAATAATCTATAACTGTAGTTATAATTGATTAATTAATTAATAAAACTGTCTACAATTTGACACACTAAGTCAATCTGCCGTGTTAAAGCCTCTTCATACAGCTGAGAAAGAATTACAGGTGAAATTTGAATATTCTGACAATTTAAGTAGGTACTCAATTTGATAAACATTGAATTTCCCTAACTTTACATATTATTATTTAACCCTGTGTTGGTTTTTATTATATTTCACTTTGTTAAAGTAATAATTGAGTAGGTGAGAGCCACTTTTTGACTTCCGTGCCATTGCTGGGCACTTAAGAATAAAAGAAAAAGCTGTAACTTGCATGTTTCTCATTTTCAATAAATTAAATTAACTACATTGTTTCTATTGTGTTGCAGTCGGTGACATTTCATTGTTTGGATTACCTTGACGAATTTAAAGTTAGTTCTACCTATAGTAGAACTAATCCACTGCATATAAAATGGCCTGAAATAAGTCGGTAATCCAGAACGCCCTCACCAGCCGTCAAGATGAAAGCTTTGGTTTCGGTAAGTGATTTTTTAATAAAAGTATTTATTTTTATTTTAGCGTTAAACCATTTTCTGCCTTATATGAGGTGCACTAAATTAAACTTAGTATATCTAATGACGTTCCCAGTTCGCATACAAAAAATCAATCAAATATCCTACTATCCTAACTAATATTATAAATGCGAAAGTAAGTTTGTTTGTTACCTTTTCACGCCTAAACCACTGAACCGATCATCCTGAAATTTTGCATATACGTTATCAGGTGTACAGAAACGGACATAGGGTACCTTTCATCCCGCAAAAAAGTACTGTTCCCGAGGAAAACAACAATAACGTTCTTATGATAATAGATGACGCCACGTGTCCTTCAATCATGATTGAATTATAACCCGAATTGATAGTCAAAGTCTAAATTAACGCGAGCGAAGCCGCGGGCAAAAGCTAGTATATATATATGTATAATATTATAAATGTGAAAGTGTGGATGTTTGGATGTTTGTTACTCAATCACGCTAAAATGGCTGAACGGATTTGGATAAAAGTTGGCACATGGGTAGACTATGACCTGGATTAGGACATAGGATACTTTTTATCCCGATATTCCCACGGGATCGAGAGTTCTGCGGGTGAAACCGCGGGGCGCAGCTAGTATCCAATATTTTAGTCACTTCACCTAGTCAAAGATTTGTAGAACCCATAATCCGCCTATCACTATTATTTAGTTTGTTTGTAAGAAACGCTTTTTTGAATTCCATGTTAGGATCAACTTGATAGTTTCTAAATAATCCTATGCATTATTATTGTCAGTGTTTTCATTTATCGTCGTATTATCGTCGCCACATTGTATAGGTAAATAATAGTAATAGTAAAATCAATGCTAAGCCAATAGATTCCTTATGTGGAACAGCATACGCTGCAAGAAAAATCCGTCAATTTACTAATGTAGATACCGCGAGGCTAGTCTGTTTCAGTTACTTTCATAGTATCATGTCTTACGGTATTTTACTATGGGGACGGGCTGCAGATATCAAGTCTATTTTTATTCTGCGGAAAAGAGCCATCAGAGCAATATATTTTCTCCGCAGGCGCAGTTCTCTAAGGGAACAGTTTAAAAATATTAACATCATGACGGTAACCTGTCAATATATCTATGAAAACATCATGTATAAGGAAAAATTTAAATCTTTTCAGTAAAACAGGTGAAAGACACAACTGACCGACCCCTTGACAATTCAAAAGTACCTGTAATTGGTTTATTTGAAATAAATGCTTTGAGTTTGAGTGCTTTGTAACAATTTATAAATATATTGAAAAAAGGATTCCTGTCACAGCTTATGACCTAATTTTATACTTTCACGTTGGTTATAAAACCACAAATAACTACTTTATGAATGCATTTAAATAGGAATTAAAGGTTTTGAGTTTCAAAAAGCATGCACTCGTATTTTTGAAATGCACTTATATTGTTGTCAATACTAATATTGCATAATTTATTTTTCAGCTCTGTTTTTTGGCCTTAGCACTCGTGTGTAAAGCGACGCCACTTGGGCTCCAAAGCAGCCTAAGCAGTGTCGAAGACCTATCGCAAAGGCGAGATCTAAGCAGCTTAAGCAGTCTGGAGGCGCTACAGCTTACCAGGCGCCAGCTAAGTAGTCTGGAAGGCCTACTGCAGAGCAGACGTCTGCTGAACCTCTTGCAAGGGTTGAATAGTAACCCTCTTTTGAGTAATTTGGAGCTTAACAGTCAACAGGTAGACCCACTCCGACGTTATTTGAGCTCAGTTGAGGTCAACAGCCGAAGAGGCAATCCCCCGGCGGGCACGCCTTATAATTTTGGGCTTGGCTAACTATTTAAACCCTGTGTGCAATGACAAGACAAACAAGACCTGGCTGTTCTCAAATATATTAAAAATAAATTAAGTCTTCCGGAATACAATTATTCCAGTTTATTATTAGGAAATATGGTTTTACTGAAATAAAGAGCACATAATTATCATAATATGTTTTTAAATTGCATTTTTTACAAGCTTTTATATAAGTTACCTTCTTAGTTAGCTAGTATTTATTGGTCAAATCTTGCAAGCTGAATTAAAACCACTTCCTCTTATCCCACGGAGTCTAAATTTTACATGTTGATTTTGTTTCGAAGACAATGCATTTTTGCATGATGCATGACCTGATTTTACATCCAGGTTTAGCTCTAAACGAAGGAACTCCTTAACGGTCAACAATAAAGACACGAAATTTTGTATAAGCGATTATTTATGATAGTCCGTTCTAAAGTCCACTATGACCTAGCTGCTGCACCCAGGATTTGCTCCAGACGAGGGAACTCCCCAAAAGTGAACAGTTTTACAAGCTTTTAATTAACTTGCAATGTTTGTATGTTTGTTTAGGTCAAATCTTCCAAAGCTGAATTAAAACCACTTCCTTTTATCCCACTGAGTTGAAATTTTATATGTTAATTTTGTTCTGAAGAGAATGCATTTTTGCATGATGCATGACCTGATTCTACATCCAGGATTGGCTCCAAGCGAAGGAACTCCTTAACGGTCAACAATAAAGACACAAAATTTTGTATAAGTGATTAGCATATGCATAGCATTATGATAGTCCGTTCTAAAATCTACTATGACCTGGCTGCAAACCCAGGATTGTCTCAAGACGAGGGAACTCCTCAACAGTCAACAGTACAGACACGAAATTAAATATACGCATTTATTTATGATATTTCGATCTAAAGTCCACCATAACCTGGCTGCTGCACCCAGGATTGGCTCCAGTTGAAGGAGCTCCTCAAAGGTCAATAGTACAGACAATAAATTTTATAAATGCATTCAATCATGATAGCCCGTTCTAAAGTCCACCAAAACCTGGCTGCTGCACCCAAGAATGGCTCCAGAGGAGGAAACTCCTCAACAGTCAATAGTACGGACACAAAATTTTGTTACACGCATCAAATTATGATAGCCCGTTCTAAAGTTTGGCATGACTTGGATAGTGCAACTCGGTTGGCTTAAAATCATGACTTGTGTCAAGGCGTGTTTAGATTCGTTGGATTTGTCTTTACAAGTACGTACATTTCGAGTGAAGGTGATAGATCGAACAGATATTTAAACAAATTCTAATGCTAAAAAGTACAAAATATCTTTTTAGTAAAAACCTTTCTAAAAACAAACTTTTAATAAACTCAAAAGTACAAAATGAAGCTTACGTATATCTATCTACATAGAAATTTTATATTTTCTTAAAAGCTTGAGTGTCAACGTGAGCGTCTTTCTTACAATTTCTGTTTACGTAAGTTTAATTTTGTACTTTTGAGTTCATTAAAAGCTAGTTTTTAAACTTTAATTTAGTTTTATACATTTAGATACACATTTGTTAGTGTTTATTATAATAGCAGTTACGACACTTTTCCCTATATTTAACCAGTTTCTGTCCTAAGAAAGTAAAAAAAAACCGGCCAATTGGGAGTAGGACTCGCACACAACAATTTCCGTACCACAAGGCAAATAACGCCGAAAAAAATACGTTTCTTGTATGGAAACCCTTTTTTTTTTGTGTGTGTGAAACCTACCCGTGTTCCTTCAGTTGCCTGTGCTTGTATGGAAACCCTGGAGTAAATAACTTGCCGTGTAGGCAGACGGTAATATATTTTACGTAAAATAATTTACGAAGGTTTTATATTTGTAGGCACCACAAAATTAAAATATTTTGCCAAAAGTTAATTCTAGACAACAATTATCTACCAAATATTTCATTAAGGGTGCTTAATTCAATATTTGGTAGATATTTCATTACCAGTTAAAACCCGTCCACTGCTGGACCATAGTATCTTCATAGTGATGGGTCCCACAATTGCCCATATCAAGCGGATTTACTAGGACTTAGTAGTAGTAAAGTTATACTTAAAGGGCTCGGCTGGAGTAGTACTACCAATACCATAACCATTTATGCCGTGAAGCAGCCCTTTGCTGTGCTCGTTTTGAAGGGCACGGGCGCCTAAGTTGTAACAGGCGCATAAAACATATCAACTTTGTCTCAGTCCGTACGCGAACGCGCGTAAAGCCGCTGGTTGTCATTCGTAGATTATATTCAATGGTTACGGATAATCAGAAACCGAATGTCTGGCAAACAGTCTCTTCAAGGAGTATCGTGTCACCCATTAACTGGGCTGTGGAGGTCGGATAAATTGGAAGCCCACCCAATATCCACGAGCCGCGAGCTCCACTTGCATATAGCGTGTCACAAAGAAAATAAGAAATAAAAACGCCACATTTTATAAAAAAAACTGTTAATCAATCACCACTTAATTAATTTTACTTAACAAAAGATCCATATACCTACTATAAATGTAATTTTGAATTTAAAGATTTTCATTTCCAACAACAACTATGTAGGCTGCTCTGAAGTTCAATACTTTGGTAAAATCTAGTAAGTACATGTCGAATTTTTCTTATTTGTTAACGAAACATTATTTCCAGAAAAATAAAATTGAGATTTTAAACTTGTTTAATTTTCTAACCAAAACCTGGGTAACCATAGCCGCCTCCATAGCCTCCTCCATAGCCATGCCCATAACCATGGGCTCCAGCCCCTATATGACCGCCGATACCGGCGCTAATTCCAATGCCAGCACTAATACCACCACCAATTCCACCACCAACTCCACCGCCACCACCGCCATAACCACCCCCATAACCACCCCAATGAGGATATCCGAACCTGTTCTCAGTCTCAGGTGATAAAATTACGTCCGAAGATGGTGACGCAACATCTTGTTCATAATCTGAATTTCCTAAATTTTTCACTATGGCAGCATTTAGATTGTCACTGGGTAAAGTACCGTAATATTCTGGGTTACTATGTTCCAGGTTTCCTGTGTAGCCTGGAGTTCCAAGATTTGGAAAGTCGGCTGGTTGGAGATTTGTGTTTGGTGTGTAAACAGGGCTTGGGATTCCTTGTCTACCAACGTTTAGTGAGTCACTAGGCAATAGATTAGAATTTTCAGAGTTCAAAAGATTATTGTTGGAATTCCCTTCTCTGCCAATGTTGAGTAAATTATTGATTAAGAGGTTGTTATTATTCGGTAGTAGATTGCTATTTTCTGAGTTCAAGAGATTAAAATAGTTGGGATTCCCTGTCCTGAGTAAATTATTCGGTAAAAGATTATTATTTTCAGAGTTAAGAAGGTCATTGTTTGAATTTCCTTCTCTGCCACTTTTGAGTAAATTATTTGGTAAGAGGTTGTTACTATTCGGTAGTAAGTTGCTATTTTCAGAGTTCAAAAGATTTAAATTGTTGGAATTCCCTTCCCTGAGTAAATTATTCCGTAAAAGATTATTGTTTTCAGAGTTAAGAAGATTGTTGTTTGAATTTCCTTCTCTGCCAATGTTGTGTAAATTATTCGGTAAGAGGTTGTTATTATTCGGTAGTAGGTTGTTATTTTCTGAGTTTAGAAGATTATTGTTTGAATTTCCTTCTCTAGCAATGTTAAGTAAATTATTTCGTAAAAGGTTGTTATTGTTTGATAACAAGTTGCTATTTTCTGAATTCAAAAGATTTAAATTGTTCGAGTTTCCCTCTCTGCCAACGTTAAGTAGATTACTTGATAAAAGGTTATATCTTCTTGAGTTCAGAAGATTTGATTTTCTTTCTCTGCCCACGTTTACTAATTCATTTGGCAAGAGATTGTTATTTTCAGAATTTAAAAGATTCCAATTTCTGGAGGACCCTTCTCTTCCAATGTTTCCTAAGTTATTGTATAAGTTGTTTGGTATTCCATTTTCATACTCCAAATTGCTTGACTCTGCTGAACACTTGATGATTATGGCGAAGAAACATAACTGTAATGTAAAAAATAAAATTATAATTCGAGTAATCTATGGCCATTAGAACTTAAAAATACTTACACGTAGGCATTATATTATACTAAAATATACATCAACTGCCTAACACGGACATGCTGAATTCTGGAACCTGCTTGGAACTCGTGTCCTTTTTTTATCTTTACTATTACTAATACTATAAAAAGGTAACATTTGGGAGTTTGTATCTAAACAGTAATCTACGGAACTACTGATCCGATTCCGAAAATTCTTTCAAAAATGGGAAGTTACAGTATTGCTGAGTGTCATAGGATTTATTTTATGCTAAAACAAGAAATTTGACGCCGACGACGTCGTGGGCGTGAAGCTAGTATTAAATAAAAGCCTCTTATTTCAGCATACTTTTGAGATAAGCGATGTTAATTTTCGCATTGGGACATTGTTATAACGTTAACCGTCCGCGAAGCAGACACAATAGTTAAACAAGCATTTTAAGGACGCATTTACGAATTGACGCGCTTTAATTCTAGGTATTGAGTTGTACGTGTAGTAACACGTGCACGACTCACACACATCTCACACAAATGCGCGAAGTAGCGAAATTATAAGTAAACTGACACGACTTGATACTTGAGCCTACTTTTATTTAATTTTTAGCCGAGTATTTTTTTTAAGCTTACGTTGATTTCTTTTCAAAAAGTTTGTAACGTAAAATTTTCATAAAATTAGATACCATTGGACAGTATTAGTTGATAAACAAGTACTTGGCAAAGTACCTATGTATTTACAATTTGCTCGACAAACTTTTTGAAAACAAATAATTTGAAACAGAAGCTTATTTTATTCGTTTTATTTAGTATTTTATATAATAACTAGCTTCTGCCAGCGACTTCGTCCGCGTGAAATTTCTTGTTGCCCCAACCCAACCCGTCGCATCGTAACTTTCTTCTTTTTTTTTACCTAAGCGCCGTCTACGAATTATTAGAAAACTTAAAACAAATATGGTTGAAATCGGTAGTCGTTCTCAAGTTATGGCGTGACCAAGGGAAATAGGGATTCATTTATATATATATAGATTTTTGTAAGGTATCAAATTCAAGTGGGATCTCGAAAACTGTAAAGCTACTACTGGACTATGAAACTTTTAAATAACACAACACCTTCACTCTACAGCTTTATGTATTATAAATTGAAAATTAAAACTAAGCTAAACTACTGAACTAAATCTATAGGAATTCATACTTAATTATTTACTTATGTTTGTTTTCTTATCATTAATGATTATTTTTTTCTTCTTTTTTTCTTATTGCTCTTAAGTCATTTTTGTAACTATTATATTGGCGCGGGATTGGTCCATGTTGGTGCCGCCGGATCGAGTAGAGTAGACAGGAATGCCTTTCTCCTATATGGGACACGACCGGGAGATTTTTTATAAATTTGTTTTTTTTAAATGTTTCCTTCCAATGTGTATAGGCAATTAAATAAAATGAAAGTAGAGGAAAGGAATTTGGAGAAAACAGCTATGACAAAAAGTTGCTGACATTATGACACGACAAGAAGGTATTTCTTTGGAGTTTTACTTCACACCCTTTTTATTTAACACTGACAGTCTTCCTTAAAGTAAGTTGATATTCAAACCATGATGAAACACTTCACTTACCAAAAGATAGTCTTTCATTTTAGTCTCTCACGGTGCTAGAGAGTAGGTCTTCTACTAATGGCGAGGGCATCCAATACTTTAATAATGGTCGTAATATAGCAGACTTAAACGCTACAACCACAAAGCCATTGGTCACGCCTGCGCAAACAAATTATTTCGCAGTTAACAGGTGATAAAACCCATTAGTCAAATCAATTATTAATTTAACACAATGCAATTTTAAAATGATAAGTATTTGTTCATGAAATTGAAAGGAAAAGTGGCCAAGGCAAATACCTATAAGTAATAATGCAAAAAAAAGAGTTGAGAATTATTTTGGGCTCAAACAATATGAAAGCAAAGTAACATCGACAGGAAGAGGAGAAGAATTTTGGGGTTGTATTTTACATAACATAATATAATGTCACACCTATAATCCCAGAAGGGTTAGGCAGAGGTGTACCTTACTACACCCACATTTCGCCAGTTATGTATAAGTCCCATGTAATAGAGGGCGAGCCTATTGCCATCAACCTGGCGCAAATCCAAACTCCGGGCTGCCACTGAAAAAAATCCTGATGGCTTTAGCCATCAGGATTTTTTGTTATGATGATGATTTGTTTGTTTTTAGGTTATTGGGTTTTAACCCAATAACAATTTGCCCGACTTGGGAACCGAACCCAGGACTTCATGCTCAACAGCAGCACCTGCGACCACTACTCCAACAAGGTAATTCAAAATAGTGTATTTTAAATCTTATTAGGCGACGCGAGATTTTTATATATTTACTAGCGACCCGCCCCGGCCTCGCCCGGGTAGCAAAGCATAATATAATATAGCCTATGTCACCCGGAGATAGTGTAGCTTCCCAACAGTGAAAGAATTTTTGAAATCGGTTCAGTAGTTTCGGAGCCTATTCAATACAAACAAACAATCATATCTTATGAAAAAAGAAATGAAAATATGAAATCAATATATTCGTTTCATATAGCTTATATGAAACGTTTGTATTTTTAATATAGCGCCATCTATTGAAAACTTACTCAATCCAGTCAACAGATATCGCCATCTGTTAGAATCGTTTGGAGCTAACAGATAATTGTGACTGTCAAATAATAGACAAATAATTTGTAATAAAATAATATTGCGACTATAAATTGAGATGTAAGCTATCCTATCTTTCAAGTTAGATCAAATTGCACACGGTGTGCAAATCAAATTTAAAATCGGTTCAGTAGTTTAGAAATCCATCGCGGACAAACAACGTGACACGTAATTTTTATATATACAGGGTGATTGGAAGATGGGTGCAAAGCTTTAAGGCGAAGATAGTACAGACAGTACAGTAGGTGAATGTGTACCAAATGGTAGGACTGAGAAAAGGTCGTAAAGTAAGTCGTGTCGCTGCAGGTGAAACCGCGGGGCGCAACCAGTAATCTATAATATAGAAATCAGAACTGAATTGAGATTTATTTATTTATCCTCCAACTGGAACGCCATACAGCAATTACACCAACGCGGAGCAAAACATTACTAAATGTGCTGCTTTCCATCCATCCTGTGCGCGGTGGACATCGAACGGACGGCGATGGAACACGCACGCTCACACAGCGTTAAGACACTTCTCCATATTTCCATAACTCCATCCATATTGTGCACATTCTTCGCGAATTTTTGAGACTCAATATTTTTTTTAAAATAAATACATTAAATGAAATTCAAAAAACAAAAAAAAATTATGAAAAATTTAAGATAGTGGGTATGAAAATGGGAGTGATATTAACCGGTAGATTGTGTTATGAGTATCTGTGTCCTACTCAAATCACATTAAAACCATCACCTTATAGAATTTCCACTACTGGGACTGCTCTCTGTCAGAGGGAGTAAACAGTGCGCAGCCCAGTGCGGGTTGGTGATAACTCATGTCAATCCTTAGTAACCGTCGATGTCAAGTTAACTTGCTCTAGGGCCCGAACCATAATCATTAGCTGCGAAGTTTAAGCACAGGACATCGATGCCTGCGAGGCGCGCGCGATGGTCTCGATCCAGTTGACAGCCAAGCATGTAATGTGCCCGCATATGGTTCAAATCGGTTGATACTTCGCATGTTACTTACCTTTTGACAAACTATCAAAGGACAATGGCAACCGCCCAAACAAAATTTTGTTGACATTTTTTTTTGCGTCTGCCTATGAAAAATATGTAAAAATACAGAGTTCGAATCCCTAAACAGTTTTGTCTTCAGACATACTTTTATAGGAAGTCAGGAATTAAAGATATTCCAGTTTGAAGTTCTAGAGGTTATGTCTAGTCAACAACAGACCCTAATCGAAAAAGAAATATAGAAATACTACTTACCACTTAAAATATAATTCATAGAAATGCATTTTTTTTGCAAAATAAACTACGGACTACGGCTTCAGAATTATAAGTCTAGCCGATCGCGACGTGCGAAGGTCTGCCACATAGCCCACATGCGACGTAGGTACTTTACTTTGACTAATCGGGACGCCAACGCCACCAGGCAGTGCTCGACAGAGTCTACAATATAATGCTCGAGTAAAGAGGGTAAAAGCAGACCAATCCGATCACTATGTATGGCTAGCCGATCCCTTAGGAGAAGCGAGCTAAATACCTAGATGTGGTCCTCGACCACCACCTTACCTTCAGTGAGCACTTATGTGCTCACTGACTTATGTGCTGTGTGAGCCATCCTTATGGATGGCTCGCTCGCGCGCCGCCTTCGCTCTCGGTAGACTTCAATTCCTATTAACCGCCCGCAGTAAATTGTCTCTCAAATCCAAATTGCGCATCTACACCGCAGTCATCCGTCCCATCATGATCTATGCCTGCGATGTATTTGCACACGCAAAGCCCCACCATCTTCATAGGATGCAGACCCTACAGAACCGTTTCCTCAGAAAGGTTACGGGAGCCCCCGTCTATGTCCGAAGTGGGAATCTTCACTTAGACCTCCGAATTCCCACCATCCAACAGTTCATGAAACGCCTTTCAAAGCGATTCTTCGACTGCGGCATAAAACACCCCAACCCCCTAATTAAAGGAGCCGCCTGCTACACTCCCTCCCGCAATAGTAAAATTCGCCACCCGAGGCATACCTTAGTCGACCCCGACGACGCCACTACCCTCCTCCAGGAGAGTAGTAAGGCCACCAGTACTTTAAAGATACACAAACACAGACCGTCGTCCTTCCGTCCTCGCCGCCGAGGCTCGCCGCGACGTTCCGATCCACGTCCGCCCCGACCCTTGCTAGAGCCAGCCCGCGCCGCTGAGCCTGTAGCTTTAAATTCGTCCCCTAATAATAATTCCGATCCAGCCTGTCCCTTGCTGCCCTCTCCCAGCGTAGCCCTAAACAGAGGCTCGTACCCCGCAGCGGGTGCCCTTAGCGTGTTGTCGCCTAGTTTGTAAGTCTTCTATGGCAACCACAGACATGTCCAGTTAAGCAGTCGACCACCTCCTAGGTTGACCTGCGAGAAGCCAATCACAAAAAAAGAGTAAAAGCAGAGTTGGTCGGTGGAGGTCAAGCAGTGAACACGTTTAGAAACCGTCGCGTGTTCTGCACAGAACACTATTACTCCTTGGCGTTGTGTACTTATAGTTGTGTCGTGTACCTACAGTGTGTGATTCGGCAGTGTGATTAATTTGTTCGTAAATTATAATTTGGTTTGAACAGCAAACGGTCTTTCTATTGCGCAATAACCAACACTTCGAATAGTACGCCCATAGTACGCCCACAGTAGTTAAAATATGGCTAATGACAACGAGAGAGACGTACCTTCTCCGTCATATATATATATGATTCATTATATGGTACGGGTATAGGGGATAGATTAAAAAAAACAAACTATGTATATTTTTAATAAATATTGCTCATCATTCACAACATCATCAAGAAAACCTGCAGGTGCTAATTTATTTGGGTAATGTCTGGCCCATCCTAGATACCATAATTATAGTGATTGTATAAGTGTAACATCCAACAGTTCATCTTGCAACTAAACAACTACCACAGTACTCTATTATTCCTGCTCGACCCCCTTGTACTTGGTTCAGCTTCTTCTCTGCCAGAAACTTCTCTTTGTAAGTTATTATTAACTGCAGCCATTGCAAGATCTCTGCATGCCTCGCAGACATAGTCATCTTCCAAAATCTAAAAAACATAAACGATAATACTCTTAATACGTTAGAATGATTTATTAATATTTCTAGACCAATGTCATAGACGTACTTAGTAATTAAAAACTTGTCAATTGTAGTTCAAGATATTTATGGTAAAAGCAAAATACGTTACTCGTATTAAAAAAAAAACCACTCCTTTGACCTTTATTTATTACAAAGCTTTAAACGGCTACAAATTTCATTTTAAATCATGATTTTTAATAGTTGGCCACTAACAGAAATCAAACAATGTTTTCAGCTAGGGTAAATAATCTTGTACTATACTTGTTACACAGTTTTATGCAACGTAGATAATCACTATCTTGTAACGACTAGTCGCCAGAAATACTTACAATTTGAGGGTATACCCAGCTGCAGATTAAAGCAGCGAATATCGTGTAAGTGCCAATGTCGTGTATCGGTGCAATTTATTTACACATGATGTTGCAGTAGACATACATGATGCGTGTAAGCTTGTAGGCCTTACACGGCTTCCCATCGTGGTAAACAAATAGATGCACACACAACAAAATCCAAGATATCAGGCAGAATCGTAATCCAGAGCCACAGAAAAATGTCGTCGTATAGGCAAATAATCAGAATCCTTAGGCAAGCACTAGTTAACAGTAAATCTCAGAGTCCATAAGCAGAAGCAGTCGATAAAGTAGAAAATCACGGCAAATCGATGGGAAACACAAAATAACGAGAAACACGCGCAAGCAACAAACGACAAGTTGTCAGAAAATTGTACTCTGTGGTTGTCAGTAGGTCGACCGGTTGATTGACAGAAGAAATGTCATCTGTTTTTTGTTGGCGATGTTGCCATTCTCGAATTACACTCATTTCCGTGATGTCAAATAATGTCAAGTCAAATGATGACCGCTTTATTCTAAGCACAAACAATTATATTTATCTTCATATTTATATTCTGATGCAGAAATGTATTTCCTAAGTATATTAATGCAATACGTAAAGCAAAGCATTTTATGTAACTTGCCAAGATTTTTATTACATGGCAACATTAAAAGTTCAGCTTAGCCAAAAGTCATGAAGTCAAGCCAGAAAAAGAAAACTAAGCCATGATTATTTTTATCATTAAGAAACTAGTCAACTAAGTATTCATTAATGACGATTTTTTTGCCAGACTTCGATAGGCCAAAAGCTTGATTTGATAAAACTTAGTAAATTATTTCGTCGGTATCTATCACGGTCACATAAGTAAACGCTTACTAATTCTATCAACAATTTCCTCGCCATTGTTCTTTTAATATCAAGCGAATGGTAACTCTTACTTAAATAACCCTGCAAAGGGCCCAGAATCATGATTTGTTTATTTATAATAGTTATTAAAAACGGTACAACACCAATTACATTAATTAACATAGAAACATAATAAATTTATCTGCATAATATTGTCCATTATGTTGTATATAATTTAAAAAACTATCATGGAACAGTGGTCTTCCTTGCATACTTCCTCTCACAGAACACCAGACATATACGCATAATTTTACTCCATTCACCCGCAAACACATCACATTCAGGGTTGGCAGTCAGAAGGGCGTTGACCTAAAGTAGGACACGCTGGACATTCTGCTCTGGCGACAGTTTTGAATGACGATCACGCAAACAGATTGTGCCCTGGCTCTGACGGTTTCCGATGTATTCGTGGGGCACAAAGGCAGACAAGACCTGGGCAGTCGAAATATCTCCGTAAAGTTTTACAGGCTACCGTGAGCTGATCAAGGCCTCTTCTCACCTCCAACGAGTTAAAGCCCATCATCCCTAAAAGATAGTTGGTAGGGTACCTACATGTAGGGAAATAAATGGTATAACCTTTGGGAGATTTATATCACGATTCGTCAAAACCGTTAATCGTATTCTGTCATCAAACCAAAACTACGATTCAAATAAAATAATATTAATTACACTTCGTCGCTGCATCCTCGAGATTTACATGATTCACTAGGTAGTACACTCCTCAATGTACTAGGCATCGCACAATTTTTAGATAATAAACTAAAAAATAAAAATAAAATTAGACATTAAACGACTACCGAAGTACCTGCAGTGGTGGGGCGTCCGCCGCACCCGGCCATCTACGATCGTTCACTTGTCATTCGCTTCTTTTGTGCTGGCATCGCAACATTAATTGTTGGTGTTAAAAACATTCCATCCATTTTTATCCAATTCGCGTGTTTTTTCTTGTGACCATGGGACGAAGACGTCATGAAGATGATCCAGGGGACATCAGACGAAAAATAAGGCGACTGGAAAAGCGCTTACAAAGACAACGCGAACACACATCCAGTGATGAAGGTTAGTCAGATTTTTTCGTAACACTTACGGTGTTATTTTTAATCCTTTCTAACCTGTTACTTATTAGTCACCGCGTTCAATAATTATGATTATTTCAAGTGTCTTGTTGTTCGCACGCGTGCGGTATGACTCATGACTTTCTATTGTTGTTGTTCCATTACAATGATACATTTTATAAAAGGAATTCTTTTGCATCGATGCTACTTTGTTTCTACCTTCAATTTGTTGAATTTATTGGACGATGTGTACTGCGACGAGATTGCAGTCGTTCTAGTTTTATTTTTTTCTTTAAGGAATGTGTAGGCACAAGTACCTACCTTCTTATGCATATTCTGCAAGTACCGTGATGAGATCCCGGTCAAGTTAATTCATCTATTGTATATATAGCTAAGTGTCGTAACGCGATTACGACCGTCTATAAGTGACTATTATTCTCAAGTGGTTTGATGCGATCAAATCTTTTTGTTGTCATTGTTTGAAGCCAAATTTGAGCCAATGCTATAGTAGATCGAAATGTCGTTCCAGATGTTGAGTCTGGCCACTCAAGACCTGCCTCCTTACCTCCCGACTACGAATCCTCTGAGCATTACCAATCAGACGGAACTCAGTCGAACTTACGATCTGCGGTATCAGTTCCACAACACACTACCTTTGATACCGTTACTGGTGGCGCTAGTACTAGCGCTGCACCAGAAATTGTGGAGGCCCTCCCGCCTGATATATTAGAGGTTCTTGGAGAATCTAAGGAAAAAGATGAGGTGTTCGGGCCAAAAATCAGAGAAGAGATCTCCAAACGTTGGGGAAAGATTATTATGGAAGGTCTAGGTAAAGAACAAAAACAAAAGCTGTTTAATAATATTTTGATCCCGGAGAATTTTCAACTTATTAAAGCACCAAAACTTAATCGAGAAATATCCTCTGTCTTAACGGAATCCTCAAGAAACAGGGATAAGCGTCTTGAATGGACACAAAACCATCTAGGCATTGGTATAGCTGGTATCACTAACATACTGTCATCCGTAATCGACGGCAATTTAGAAAAAGCTGAGATTATAAAAAAGCTATCGGAGACAGCCCAAATATTGTTAGATTTACATTGCCAAAATACTGCTAATCGAAGGAAGTTAGTTACATTCAGCTTAGATAAAACATTTTTGAATATTGTTCAAGGAGTTAAGAGAGATACCTTTCTTTTCGGAGAGAATTTGGGCGAAAAAATTAAGGCATCTAAGATGGCTGAAAAGTCTGGATTACAGATAAGGAGGACCGAACCTCAACCATCTACCTCTTACAGATCGATACGCTCTAATAATTATCGTCAGGGAAACTCGAGGCGCCCACTTCGTCACCAGAACTACAGAGGCAGGTCGAGTGGGCCCAGGACCCAAGCCTCCAACCGGAACACCGGGAGATATCCAACGTCAACAGAACGGTACAACTCTGCGAAGACAGCCCCGAAGGCACCTCCGAAGCCCGAATAGAGGTAATTAAACATGCTGGTCGGTTACGACACTTTGTAACAGCTTGGAAAAGCATAACTAAAGATCCTGTCATCTTACAGTGTATATATCATGGTCACAAAATACGTTTTAATCGACCCGTTATTCAGTATGCAGATCCAGTTAATAAATCGTTTTCTTTCCAAGAGACCAATAGTCTTAATATTGAAATTTCAAAGCTTTTACTATCAGGTGCTATAGTAAAATGTGAAGACATTCATGATCAGTTTATTTCGAATATTTTTTTGATACCTAAAAGCGACGGTACTCTTAGATTTATTCTTAATCTTAAAAAATTGAACAATTATATTGATCCACAACATTTTAAAATGGAAGATGTTAGAACGGCTTCTAAATTATTATCAAAGTCATATTACATGGCTCATATTGACCTTAAGGAGGCGTATTTTTTAATCCCAATTTATGAAAATAGTAAAAAATATCTGCGGTTTAGGTTTTTCAATCAAACTTATGAATTTCAGTGTTTACCCTTTGGTTTATGTTCTGCACCGTTGATTTTTACTAAATTAATGAAACCAGTGATTACATACCTTAGAAAAAAAAAGGAATTATGCTGGTTATTTATTTAGACGATTTGTTATGTATTAATAAAACATTTGAGAGCTGCTCTCATGATGTAAAAATAATCACCGACCTGTTAGAAAAGCTCGGATTTGTGATAAACATTAATAAAAGTGATTTAGTTCCCAGCCAACTCAAAACTTTTTTAGGGTTTGAGTTAAACTCAACGGACATGACTTTAAAATTGCCACTAAATAAACGATTGAAGGTTCTAGAAATAGTCGATAGATACTCCAACAAACGTTTTTTATCTATCAGAGACTTTGCAAAGTTTTTGGGATTGCTTACGTCATCCTGCCCAGCTGTTAGTTATGGGTGGGTTTATACCAAGCGATTTGAAAGAACTAAGTATCTCGCGCTTCAGAAATCAAATGGAGATTATGATGTTAATATGATCATTCCTAATAACCTAGAACCTGATTTTTCGTGGTGGAAGACAAACATCATGAATGCGTTTTGTCCAATCCGTCAAAACAAATATTACTTAGAGATTTTTTCTGATGCTTCTCTAACGGGCTGGGGTATCGCCTGTAACAGAGAAACCAGCGGTGGATTTTGGAGCACACCTGAGGCCAATAACCATATAAACTTATTAGAATTAAAAGCAGCTTTCATTGGTTTAAAATGTTTTGCCAAGGACCTTGTAGACAAAGATATTCTTTTAAGAATAGATAACACTACTGCAATCTCATATTAATAGGATGGGTGGTGTTCAATATCCACACCTTAATGATATAGCACGTGAGATTTGGCAGTGGTGTGAAGAGCGTCGTCTCTTCATTTTTGCTTCCTACATTAAGTCAAAAGACAACACGGAAGCTGACCAAGAATCAAGGCACACCAATGTCGACACCGAGTGGGAATTATCTCGTGCAGCGTTCCATGACGTAGTGCTTCATTATGGTAGTCCAGAGATTGATTTATTCGCAACTTTTTTGAATGCAAAATGTCATAAATATGTGTCTTGGAAACGAGACCCACACGCTTTCGATATTGATGCATTTACTTTAGATTGGGGCAACTTAAACTTTTACTCGTTCCCACCTTTTTCGTTGATTCTCAAGTGCTTAAGAAAAATAATTGCTGATAAAGCTACAGGAGTGCTCATAGTCCCATATTGGCCTAGTCAGCCATGGTATCCACTGTTTACATCTTTACAGATAAGGGAACCTGTTTATCATGGACCAAGTAGTGATCTTCTTTTATCTCCTTTCAGAACGCAGCACCCCCTTTGGATGAAACTTACCCTGGTATCATGTCTGTTATCAGGGAAGCATTTTCTCGAAAGTCATTGACTCCAGTAACTATAAAAATTATCACTGCTTCTTTATCTAACAATACATTAAAACAATATAATATCGCTTACAGAAAATGGTGGCAGTTTTGTCAAACCCATAAGGTAGACTGTTACACCGCATCTATACAACCGGTACTGCAATTTTTGTCCAGAGAATTTGAAACAGGAGCCAGGTATACTACATTGAACACTTATCGTTCAGCGCTCGGTTTAATTATAGGCAGACAATTAAGTACAAATTATATTGTTAGCAGATTTATGAAAGGTGTTTTTAGACTAAAACCAGTTTTCCCTCGATATCAGTCTACTTGGGACACTAATGTAGTTTTAGATTTTTTGTTCAATTATTTTCCAAATGAAAATCTGTGTTTAAATAAATTAACAAAAAAACTGGTAACTCTGCTCGCGTTGTCGACTGCACAACGCGTGCAGACGTTATCCTTTATTCGTCTATCTAATATAAATATAGGTGATTCAAACATTATAATAACAATTGATGATTTGTTAAAAACCTCTGCACCTGGCAGACAAACACCCCGTTTGATTATCCCATTCTTTCCTAATAAAAAAGAGATATGTCCAGGAAGGACTTTATGTTCATATATTAATATTACAGATACATTTAGGACTGAACCTAATACCGAAAGATTATTATTAACTACTAAGAGACCAGTACACAACGCCAGCGCCTCTACGATTAGCCGCTGGATTAAACAGACGCTAGCAGATAGTGGTATAGACACCACAATATTTACGTCTCATAGCACGCGCCATGCGGCTACGTCAGCGGCTGGTCGTAAAGGTATTTCTATAGATTTAATTAAAAAAACTGCCGGTTGGTCTGGTAATTCTCTAGTATTTGGCAAATTTTATAACAGACCTCTACTTACGGAGGAATCTGATGATTTTGCTCGCGCTGTTTATGAAAATAATGTTTAAATATTGTTAAAATTAAGATTTATATACGAGTATATTCTTTTGTATAATCACTTTTTTGATATAATTTAATTTTACTGTGCTCAGAATAAAACAATATCATTAGATGCATTTATTTTATTCACCACTAATGTATTGGCTATTTATCTAAAAACTCTGAACATCTACCTAGTGAATCATGTAAATCTCGAGGATGCAGCGACGAAGTGTAATTAATGGTTAAACAAACTTACCTGAAGTGAAGTTTGACCGCAATTACACTAGTCGCTGCATCCGAAGAGATTTACAAACCCGCCCAACCCTTCTTTGCAAGAAATCCCGATGTTAAATATAGTTTAAGATAAATAGCCCTCTTAAATGAATGACAAGTGAACGATCGTAGATGGCCGGGTGCGGCGGACGCCCCACCACTGCAGGTACTTCGGTAGTCGTTTAATGTCTAATTTTATTTTTATTTTTTAGTTTATTATCTAAAAATTGTGCGATGCCTAGTACATTGAGGAGTGTACTACCTAGTGAATCATGTAAATCTCTTCGGATGCAGCGACTAGTGTAATTGCGGTCAAACTTCACTTCAGGTAAGTTTGTTTAACCATTAATTAATTGTGCTTGTGTGATTTGATTAGGCAGTAAAATTATAAGTAAAGAAACGGGATGTCAGGCGTTAAATTTTGATCCTACCTCTTCTAGAATAATAAATATGCAAGAAACTCAATTTATTTTGTCTTTTTTTCAATATTCACCACTTTGAATCGTATTTGGTATTTTTTCATAGGGTATACCGCCTATAACTGAGTTTTGTGATAAAAACTATTTGCATGTTTCGGATTGAGTTTAATTTAAAGAGAATGTTAATAATTAATCTAATGTTACTACAAACAATTTAAAGATAACGAAAACCTTTCGGAGACAAGAAATACAACAAGTAGGTAGTATAATTTAATCATCCTTTGTTTGTTCACATATAACGAATATGGGTAGTACTATATCACAATGAAAATAAGAAATAAAATCACCATTTAATTTAAAACAAAAGTTTCTTAATCACCACATATAAAAATTTTGCTAAACATAAAAAAACATAAGGGTTTTTATTTATGGGTTTCCTTACAAAGCATCTCTAAACATGTAAGATCATTACTTTCAAAAATTTTGGCGAATACATATTGAAGTGCTTTTATTTGTTAGCGAAATATTGCTGAATAACAAAAGCCAGTTTATAAACTTGACTAATTTACTAACCAAAGCCAGCTCCACCATAACCATATCCATGGCCACCTCCACCTGCCCCTATAGAGCCACCGATGCCAGCACTAATCCCAATGCCAGCGCTGATACCAGCACCAACACCAGCACCGACTCCACCACCGGCTCCACCACCTCCATATCCACCACCACCACCACCTCCATATCCACCACCACCACCACCTCCATATCCACCACCTCCATGTCCACCACCTCCATATCCACCACCTCCATGTCCACCACAGCCATATTGAGTACAACCCGCATGAGGAGGATAATGCCCATGAGGAGGATAACCCCTGTGATGACCAAACCTGCTCTCAGCCTCAGTAGTTGCATTTACGACTGATCCAGGAGGTGGTAAAACAACAGGTGGTACAAGATTTATATTTCCTACAGATTTTTCTAAATCACTTGGACTGACACTAGGTGAAGTATTGTAATTTCCTGGGATCACAAGGCTCGGGTTTCCTGGGTAGCCTGGATTTAGAATCTCGGATTTTTGAAGAAAGGCATTTACTGAATTTCTAAGATTTGGGCTTAAAGGACTTGGGTTTCCATCCCTATCGGCATTTAATACGTCACTTGGCAAAAGATACAAATTGTTTGGGTTTCCATCTCTGCCAACATTTAGTAAATTGTTTGGTGAAAGGTTGTTATTTCCTGGGTACAAATAATTTAAATTGTTTGAGTTTCCATACCTAAGTAAATTATTTCGTAGAAGATTATTATTTTCAGAATTCCCTTCTCTAAGTAAATTATTTCGTAAAAGATTATTATTTGAATTTCCTTCTCTCCCAATGTTGAGTAAATTATTTGATAAAAGGTTATTATTTTCAGAGTTCAAGAGATCATTGTTTGAGTTTCCTTCTCTGCCAATGTAAAGTAAATTATTTCGTAACAGGTTGTTATTATTTGGTAACAGGTTGCTTTTTTCTGAGTTCAAAAGATTTAAATTGTTTGAGTTTCCTTCTCTAAGTAAATTATTTCGTAAAAGATTAGAACTTCTTGACTCAAGATGATTTGAATTTCCATCTCTGAGATTGTAGTTTTCTAAATTAAAATAATTTAAATTGTTTGAGTTGCCGTCTGGGCCAATGCTTGCATAATCATTGTATAAGTTGTTTGGTAGATTTTGTCCATTTTCATACTCCAAACTGCTTGACTCTGCTGAACACGTGACGACTATAGCGAAGAAACATAACTGTAATATGAAAAATTGCATTATAATTCAAATAATCACGGATCGTAAAAACTTAGGTTAAGTTTTATTTTTAGTGGGTGTTTTTTTATTTGGTTAATTATTTTTATTTTCTTTATTCCATAAATATCTACCGTTGAACTTGGGTATTCATTATATTCATCATTGGCAGCCTTGTTCCACCCATTGCTAAGTATAGGTCTCCTTTTGTGCCATACCACGGATTGCCCATAGGAATTTATACCGACGACGTTTATTTGTGATACCCGAGGTAGAAAGAAATGGCGTTGCCTTACAACATACATAGGTAAGCCAACATACTTCTATCACACGATACTTTTCTTTTTCTGGAAAAAACATTTTATTCACGTGCAACTCTAATGTAATAAATAGTTTTTCACACCACCTGCTCGAAAATGTAAAATTATATGTCATGCAAACCTAACCTAAAGTAAGTCATTAAAGCCTTGGGTTCTAGCTGGGCATTAATATTGTACTGAATTTAATTATGCCCTGCTGGTCATTGGAACATTGGAACCTGAGGTAAAAATCGCATACAAACATTATACTACATACTAATCCCATGCATTTACCATTGAGACCTCCACTAAAAAAAAAATTGCTCGCAAATCGAGCTGGCTACTGAGAGTAGAATACAAATTTAAACAAGATTGAAAACAAATAAAAAAAGGCGCGAATACTGCAAATCGCTTAGCTTTTAAACAACAAATTAAACTACAAATTCTCACAAAAATGTCGAATGACGATAGTGATTTGACTCCGAACTACATTAAATCCGAAGACATTGGCATTGCCGACAATCTACTCCAAAGTCCAAGGAATTTGTACATGAACGCCTACGACGATTTTTACAAATGAAAAACTATAAAAGGCGTCATATCTGTATCTGAATCAATGTCTACTTCTAACATTTATCACGTATAAAGAAGTCAAGTAACCTACGGTGTATCTATTCGATGCTCAGTGCAACAATAAGCATTAAACATAATATTTAAATGAATACATATACCAAATTACTGGCATTTTTTAAAAGGCAATCGGAAGGACATCGTGCTAAGAAATCAAAAGATTTCACAGCTCAAAATGTGGAAACGATTCTAAATGAAGGCTCTGACCACAGCGTTCTTGCCACAAAAGTAGTACCTACCTAATGATTGAATTTATAGTAACTAAAATAGCTACATACTTACTTATACTTACTAGCGACCCGCTCATGCATCGACCGCTTGAGTGCGATCTACTGAAGCGTTGCG
The DNA here is from genome assembly GCA_917490735.1 of Dryobotodes eremita. Classification (NCBI taxonomy): domain Eukaryota; kingdom Metazoa; phylum Arthropoda; class Insecta; order Lepidoptera; family Noctuidae; genus Dryobotodes; species Dryobotodes eremita. Next base: position 10,596,448 of record OU823261.1, read on the forward strand.
TAATGTCTCGACAAGCCAAAATTGCTTGCTGTTTTTTGTGTGTTTTTTTCTTTGCGTCATGTTTACCGCAAATAAACGTATTTTCTTTCTTTCTTTCTAAAATGTCGAGATTTCTGCGCCCTATCCAAGTTAAATATTATTCTAAACCTTCGTTAGGTTTATGTGTCTATTATTAAAATTATATATGTCAATCAAATCTAAGAAAGTGTATAACATGTAATACATAAGAATGAATATACATTAAAGCACGTAACTTAACTTCATACTTACTAACCTACCTCTCTATTTTTGCTACAGGTGGTCTTGATTTTTAAGTGAATTGCGCTTGTGGTGGAAGTGTACTCTTAAACATTAAAATCGAAGATATCGAAGAACATTCAGATTTATTGCTGGTAAATTTTCCCGATACAAAATCAAAGAAAGAACGGTCATTCGTAGTTCGTGGAGAATACGCAAGAGTTGTCGAATAGTACCAAGCTCTAGGTCCCTCGAATATAAATACTAACAGATTTTTCGTAGCTTATAATAATGGCAAGTGCACCAGGTAAGTCACTGGCAAAATTAAGATCAGCCCCATGTAGAAAGAAATTGCGAAATACCTAAAACTGACAAATGCCGAGCTCTACACGGGCTATTGTTTCTGGAGAAGATCGGGTACTCTATTGGTGGATTCAGGAGCAGACATGACCCAGATTAATAGACACGATGGATGGAAATCTGATGTAGAAGCGAAGGGCTACATTGAAAATTCAATACAGATTATGGATTCTTTAAATACAAACTGTAATTGTAATTTTAATAAATACTTCGATTCGAGTACCTACTATTGCTTTTTATTGTCCCGTAGATGGTGTGAAAAGTAGATTATTCTCCTCGGAGATAAACGTGCCTTCGCCTTGGGCGAGCTTGAATCCCTCGCTGCACTCAGGGTTCTTGTCTTAGCTCGCTTTACTCGGGAGTTAACTCAAAACTCCCTCGCTCCGCTCGGGAGTTACCACTAGGATCCTTCGTTACGCTCGGGATTCAATATGGCACCCGCGACATAGGACACTGCTTTATGCCCTTGTGCCATAATCTACTATTATTACATAATTTTATTGAATAACTTTTTTTTCTATTAGATCCATAGATTACCAGTCAAACTTAGAATAGTGGATACCTACGGGTACCGTTCTATACTAGCATTGCCTCGGTATTTTTTTTATTTTACCTCAGAAATGCTCGTGGTGCTTGCGATGACGGGGGCTAGTGGGCGAGCAAAGCAAGTGGACTGAACCCCAGTGTTCGCCACCAGTTTGTTTTCTTTTGAACTTTTTACAGAAATAGAAGCCCCGCGAAAAAAGGATTTATTTATAAATTTACCAACTCATGTTGGTAAATCCATGGAATTATTGACAATTAATTACAGCGAAAAAATGTAGAAATGGGTATACTTCACTTACCAAAAGATAGACTTTCATTTTGTCTCTCGCGGTGCCACGTAGAGTAGGGGCTTCTACTAATCCATGACTTCGTTAAGCTCTTAATATAGCAGACTTAAACGCTACAATCTAATCATCATCATTTGTCACGCATTTACTAACAAATTAATCCCCAGTGAACAGGTGATAAAATCGATTAATCCAATCAATAATTCTTAAGAACACAACACAATTCTTAGATGATATTAATTGTCCATGAAATCGAAACGATTTTTTTCTCTTTGTGTGTTGCCGAGGCACATTATTATAACCTTCGATTTTAATATAAAGATGAGTGCAAGATGAATTCGGGTATTTGATGTCTGTAACTAACTTTTTAATAAAATAAAATAAATATTATTATTTCTCCTAAAAAAAGTTGCTATGACAGGTTACACTACAAACATCAATCACTAATAAAGAAAATAAGTGATCGATGACTACAAGTTGTAGGAAAAAAATCTTCATTTCTTAGACGTCATGTTAATGCCTAACATGACCGCAAAGCCCCGTAATCATGGTAAACATTTGTTTATAAACAAAGTTTAATCAACATGTTGCTGAGTTGCTGTCAACATGTTGCTGGCAACACTGCGTGCTGCCGAGATTATCTCGGCATCTTGACAAGTTATCAACAATTGTTGACGTATGTGGACGTGTTTGCAAACAATTTATAAACATGGCAGTATTGTGGAGCAACGATATAATAATGCAGTTAATAGAGCTCTTTCAATCAAAATCAATATTATGGGATACTTCAAGAAAAGAAAACAGAGATTAAAAAATAAAATAATAGGTACTAATTTTCTCTTTGCAGGAGATAGTTTCGCACCCACTACCTTTTTGTCTTTTTTTATTAGAAATTTTATACATTAAATCCAGAGAAAACAATAACACTACTTCCTCGGGCAACATTTTGTCGCAGACTGGCGTGTGGACAAGACATATTGTTACAAACTTTGTTTCCAGCAACTTTGTCGTTGCTCATCAACAATAACAACTGTTGCTCAACAAAAGTTTACTATGAATACGGGGCTTTAAGCTCAAGTAAACTCGAAAAAGGCACTTTCACACTTCTTTTTCTTGGGACGACACCGATATAGCAAGATAATAAAAACAAATCATTTTTATCATAGCAACATCGGCTTGAGGTTTCGTTTCAGTCGATCGATTTTACGCATGGAATTAATATGTACCATAATTATTAATTTACGTCCACCTCTTTTTTTGTGTAACCAACTGTTTTGATTAAAATTTTATATTTTTCTTTGGCATGCCGAAATTAAAATATAAAATGAAGGAAATAAAAATTTGTGGCACATAATTATATTCACTAATCGCTACAAATGATAAATGGGCCGACGATCACAATTTAACAAAGCGAACGTTCATATTGGAACAATCACCATAAAACCCATGATATTGGAAGCTTGTTAATCAGCACACTTACCAAAAATACTGGCGTTCACATAAATAATTATGCAGCTGAAGTTGATTTCGCTACTATAACCATAAAACACTTAACGTTGTTAAACACCACCCTTGGGAAATGAACTGGCGATTTGAGTAATTATACTAACGCTTCGTCCTCGAGATTAGAACATAATACACATGTAGTAACACACAAGTGACACCACTCAGACACTGTAGTTGAGAGTTTTTTTTTTTTTTTTTTTAACTGCGGGTATCTCTGTTTTCCTGATTACTTGGCTTGGAATCTCTCGTCTTTCACATTTTAGTGTTCAGCCGCTCAGCACGTTTAACATTTTATTTTACTGTACTATAAAATCATGTCAAAAAGAAAGAGTGTTGTTGATTACGAACATCTAACGAAGAAATTACAAAAATATGAACGCAGATTACGGCGTCTATATTCGCCTTCGCAAGACGCAACACCTCCGATCGCGAGTACTTCGTATGAACAAACAGGTTAGTAACAGTGTATACGTGTTCCTACCGAGTATTAAAATAACGTATTTACGTTAAAGTTTAAGTTTTGCACTCCGGGCTACCTATGGGTTTTCCGACGCACAAACTTTACTACCGATAGTCAATAAAAAAGTGTTATTGTTAAACGTATTCACGTTTAAATAAGTCTTGCACTCCGGGATGTCTGTGGGCTATCCCAACGCAACGACTTATTATAAAACATCTACTTATGTTTTACGATATCCTAACTACTCGTTAAACGTTCGTTATTTTCCATCGCTATAAACGATCCGATTGGGCCTTTATTGCCGTCCGAAAAACTTTCCTAACAGAAATAAATTTTAGTAAAATATATTTTACCGTTAAACTATACAGTGAATATTTATCTAATTTCCTTCTACCTACAAGCAAATTAAAAATATATATTATGCTTAGGTACGCCTTTTAAGAAAAGAATATTCTTAAATCGCAATTACTTCTACTCCGTGTTTCTTTTTAGAATACACTGGTATCGATCCTGAAGATTGGTTACAAGACTCTCCGGAGATCAATAATCCACCTGATGAGACTACCGTGGTTCCTGGTGACCCAACTGATCCTGAAATTTCAGTTGATCCTATCATATCTCTGGATCCCGTCATATCAATCGACCCTGCAAATCTGCAGGACAAACCTAGTTCCTTGCCAGAAGTGTCAGGGGACATCATCGACGCGGACCTAGACCAGGACACTATGGTCATCCTGGGGGAAGACCCGTCGACATCTGTGAAGTATGGACCAGATTTACATAAAGAAATAACTAAACGCTTCCAGCACATCGCTACCGAGGGTTCCGACAAGGATTGTCGAAAAGCATTAATAGCTAAATATTTGGTTCCATCTAACTGTCGTTATATTGCTGCACCGGCGTTGAACGCGGAGTTGAAAGCAGCGATACCCGAAGCCGCAGCAAAGCGTGATAAGGCCATAGTCGTCAAACAGGATCAAATGGCGAGTGCTATCTCCTGCTTGGGCCAGGTAATCACAAGTCAACTCATTTAAAAAAACAATGAGTTACTAACCAAACTAATGGACGCTGCGCGAATCCTTTGTGACATCCAACATTATGACTCAGTTACCCGCAGAAACTTTATTTTATCTGCGTTAAAAAGGGATATGAAGGATGCTTTAAGTAGCACTAAGATTGATGAATTCTTATTCGGCGACAACCTGTCAGAAACGATAAAATCAGCTAAAGCCGTAACAAAAACGAGTACTGAACTAAAGTCCGACACTGTCAATAAAAACCTACCAAAACGACCAAACAACCCAATGCCTCAAAGATATTTAAACCGAAGAGCTCCTGCTCCAGCGCGCAGGCCTCTGGGAGCCGCGCCGAGGAGTCGCGAGCCTGCAGCACCGCGGCTGCCACCGCCACCGCCCGCCAGCTCATCGAAGAGGTTGCCGCCACAGCGCCAGCCGCAGCGCCGCTACTAGACCCAGTTAAGTATGCGGGTCGCTTGACATACTTTTATAAACAATGGTCACTTATAACTAGCGATCAATCGATACTGTCGTGGATTGACGGATACAAGCTCATATTTTCCTCTGAGGTAATCCAGAAGGTAGTACCTGCTGAGCAAAGTTATTCCACTACCAAGTTTACTCATTTTTCCGAAGCTATTAATAGCCTATTAGATATAGGAGCCATATCAAAGTGTGATCCGTGTCCAGGTCAATTCGTATCTAGCGTGTTCCTCACTGCTAAACCAAATGGAAAAATGAGGTTCATATTAAACCTAAAAAATTTAAATAAGTTCATTATTACACATCATTTTAAATTAGAGGACCTAAGAACCGCTATAAAACTTGTTACTAAGGACTGCTACATGACAACTGTAGACTTAAAAGATGCTTATTTTTCTATTAAAATTCATGAAAGTTCTAGGAAATATCTTAGATTCTCGTTTAATAGCCAATTGTTCGAATTCAATGCATTGCCATTCGGTTTGAATACAGCTCCATACTTGTTTACAAAAATAATGAAACCGGTTGTAAAATTATTGCGATCAGCGGGTTTTTTATCTACCCTCTACTTAGATGATTGGTTATTATTAGCAGATACACGCGATAATTGCAAAACAAATGTTGCAATCACAAAGAAGCTCCTTTGTTCCTTAGGTTTTATTATTAATGACGATAAAAGCAGTCTGTATCCTTCTAAAAATGTAAATTCCTAGGAGTATTTATAAACTCGGCCAACTTAGAAATCAGTTTACCCACAGATAAAAAGCGCGTATTAAAAACGAGATCCGTAAATTTATTAACATTCGAAGTTGCAAAATTAGAACCTTCGCACAATTAGTAGGCATTTTAGTGTCAGCTTGCCCAGCTGTGGAATACGGCTGGGTACACACTAAACAATTCGAGCGCTGCAAATTTTTAAATCTTATGGGTAATGAAGATTATAACAAGCAAATGATTCTCCCTGATTCATTACTGCCTCATTTTCATTGGTGGTTAAAAGTTATTGATACTTCGAAGCACCGTATTAGAGATGACAACTATAGCATCGAAATATTTTCTGACGCCTCAACAACGGGATGGGGCGCGTCCTGCGATGGAGAAAATGCAAGTGGTCAGTGGTCAAATAGCGAACGTGATAAGCACATAAATTATTTAGAACTATTAGCCGCTTTCATCGCTCTAAAACTTTTTGCTAAGGATTTATACGACTGTCAAGTACTTCTTCGTATAGACAATTCGACTGCTATAGCATACATCAATCGCATGGGCGGGGTTCAATTTCCCCACTTAACTGGTATGTCAAGGGAGATCTGGAAATGGTGCGAAGAACGCAAACTTTACATATTTGCCTCATATATACGATCTTGTGATAACACCATCGCGGACGCCGAGTCGCGTCGTAATCACCCAGACATAGAATGGGAGTTATCAGAGAGGGCCTTCAATACTCTTAAGTGTAGGTTTGGGCAACCCGATATAGATTTGTTTGCCAGCCGCATCAACAAAAAATGTGTGAAATACGTTTCCTGGCATAAAGATCCGGACGCCTATGCTATAAACTCATTTACAATCAATTGGGGTTTATCTTATTTCTATGTTTTTCCTCCCTTCTCAGTTATTTTGAAAAGTCTTAGGAAAATTATTAACGATAACGCTCACGGAATTTTTATTACTCCTTTATGGCCCATGCAGCCGTGGTACCCTTTATATATGTCTCTGCTTATATCAGACCCAATTATATTCACCCCTAATGAAAACGTTTTGATATCCCATTCCAGCAACCGGCAGGTGCACTCGACGCTTACCCTGGTTGCCGGGGTGTTATCCGGGAGGCGTTTTCACGACGATGCCTGCCGCCTTCATCGATAGATATTATGATGGCTTCTTTATCAATTAACTCGATGAAACAATATGACGTATGTCTAAAAAAATGCTGGACCTTCTGCAAACAATCAGGTGTTAATAAATACGAGGCCTCGGTTCCATCAGTAATATATTTTCTTACGCAAATTTTTAATAATGGTAGTCAATATGGAACTTTAAATTCATATCGATCAGCATTATCACTGATTTTGGGCCAAAATATGTCTAAAGACGATAGAATGCTTAGGTTTTTTAAAGGTGTTTTTCGCCTACGACCACCTAGGCCGAAATATAATGCAACGTGGGATACTAACTGTGTACTAAATTTCTTACGACGTAAATATCCCAATGACCAACTGTCACTCGATGAAATCTCAAAAAAATGTTTAACATTACTGGCCCTTACCACGGCTCATAGGGTTCAAACATTATCAAAAATTTGTATAAAAAATATCAATATAATGCCATCCAAAATTATTATAAAAATTCCCGATTTGATAAAAACTTCTCGAGTGGGGTCTAAGCAACCCCTGTTAACTTTGCCCTTTTTTAATGAGAGTGTAGAAATATGCCCCGCTAACACATTACTTTTTTACATAAATAAAACCAAAGATCTCCACAAATCTGGCATCCTTTTTATAAATCCAAAAAAGCCACATAGCTCTGTAAGTACGCAAACACTTAGCCGCTGGATTAAGTGCACATTAAGCAATAGTGGGTTAGATGTGTCTATGTTCTCGGCGCATAGCACGCGCCACGCGGCTACGTCGCGGGCGCATGCCCTTGGGGATAATATCGATGAAATTCGCAGGACTGCCGGCTGGAGCGGTAGTTCTGAAACGTTTGCTAGATTTTATAATCGCACCATTACTGATTACGATGAATGTTCCCTAGCTAGGTCAATAATCAATCAATAAGAAATAGAATAGTCTTCATTTACTAATAACTGTCTTTGTTGCAACTTATTAAATAAGAATAAATTGTACTCGTGCACAAAATTAAATTAATTTACTTTTTTTGATCGTTTATGAAACATTAATTATTGAAATATCTGTAATCTAAGATTTGATTCATTTGTGTTACTTGCTAATTCTGTTTCCAGAATAAATAATTTTAAAATAATCACAGTACGTTCTTAATATTTCCAGAAATAACTCTCAAAATCTACATGTGTATTATGTTCTAATCTCGAGGACGAAGCGTTAGTATAATTAGTGATTAAACGAACTTACCTGTAAGCGAAGTTCGATCATAATTATACGAAGCGCTTCGTCCGAAGAGATTAGCTCCCTCCCTCCCACGCTTCAGCTACGCCCTTACTTCTCTTTCAGAAAATATTAAGCAACGCTTATTCCTCTAAACTAAATGACGAGAGATTCCAAGCCAAGTAATCAGGAAAACAGAGATACCCGCAGTTAAAAAAAAAAAAAAAAAAAACTCTCAACTACAGTGTCTGAGTGGTGTCACTTGTGTGTTACTACATGTGTATTATGTTCTAATCTCTTCGGACGAAGCGCTTCGTATAATTATGATCGAACTTCGCTTACAGGTAAGTTCGTTTAATCACTAATTATGTTGCGAAGGTTTGATATTGCCATACAGCCATAACTCCCTAGATTTCGTTAATCACCATAATTGGCAAAGTAACTAGTTATTACTGAAAGTGCACATCTACGTAATAGTACTCCCCTCCGCCATAGTTTCTCTCGCGGCCCGCCGAAAGGAACTTAGTTCCAATATAAATACTAGTTTAAAACTAAGTCGTTTCATTATTAATAGGCAGAGGTACATTATAAATTAAAATGATGATTAAAATAAGTACATTATGAAACTACCCCGTTATTTTTAGAGTTTTTCAAAAATATATAAAATGAATTTATCAGAATCCCATGGATAATATTTTGCTATAAGGGATGTTTAATTGTTGCAATGGGTTCAAATTATCGCATCTTAGCAGGAATACGTCGAATTACAAGGCATCCTGAATAGGAAAAACTCCCTCGATTCCAGCTATTGTCATTGTATGAAATAATGTACCAGCCTGCCATCAGGCTACATCACACAGCTACAGCAGGCAGGTTATCATCACTACATCTCAGACATAGAGGTCCGGACTACGTTTACTCTCTACTAGATGTTGAAATACCCCATTGTATTGAATTGAATGACAACTTTAATCTTCTTCTTACTGAGATAATAATGAATGAATGGTTACTATTGATAATGACGTAGGAATTGTTTCGTGTGTTAGTGAGAGTTCATTATCATAGAAATTGTGAGCAACTCATTCTCTTCTCCCTTACTGCTTGTCCGCACTACACGTAGGTGTACTCCAGGTTTCAATTCTAGGCCCTTCAATTTCAAAATAAGACAAACTGACAGTATTAGTTAAATATTTATCACTCGAAATTGTTAGGCAGCCCGTACACAGTCAATCTCGATGGCGATCGTTTATCTCGGATCACGATCACGGATTACGGGATTGCGCTACAACATTACACATTGAATCTTGATTTCTTCAGTCCGCTTATGGTAACCGCCGCGTTAACACCTGATGTCTAGAATTTACATAAAATTAAAGCTGTATTATCCCTTGTTTTGGCCCTAACTTTGAAGGAAAAGATTCGAAAAAGGCGCTGGGTGAAACAGTTGTTACTCAAGAGAGTACACTCATTTAAATCATAAATTCAACTAACTGCCGAAATTGACTAAAAACTACTTCAGGATGGGAGAAACTGTTTCGATGAGTAACTACTAATGATAACTCCATAAATTACCAAACAAGATATTTGTATGAGACTGTAGACGGACGCGATCCTGCGTATACACGTTCAATCCTGATCGCGATCAGAAGATCATAATCTTGATTTCAAAACATCTAGATATTTTGTGATCCGATGTATCAATCCGTTAATCAACTTCATACACAGTCAATCTGGATCACGATCATTGATTTTAATCGCGGATTGATCTAGATTGACTGTCGATGAACCGTTTTAGGCATTAACTGTATGTAGATGAGACAAAATTATGAAAGGGGGTCAAATTATAAGGTTAATAAAAAGTATATCCATGTAGGTCAAAATAAAATAATAAACACTTTAATTTCCTGAGCTAATTTATTTTTCTGCTCATTGTTTTATTCACACAAACTGGCATTATATCACGTTTTCATTCAGTAGACAATTTATTAATATTGATCAACAATCTATTTGCCATTTTCAAACAATCTCAAAAAAAGGTTTTTGTGTATTTTATTGTTTTCTTCTTTTATTTTCCTCCTTAACCATAAGTGTTGCGGTTACCATAGGGAATGAGACCTAGACCACCTCCGGCATTAGCACCGATGTGTCCGCCGATGTGACCACCGATGTGACCGCCAACTCTGAATCTTGATTCCAACTCTTGTGTGCCTTCCAACTCTTGTGTGCCATCAACCTCAGGATCGTACAGAGAATTTGACCGACGGTAGATACCACCACCGATGCCACCCCCAACACCTCCACCAATACTTCCACCTATACCACCGTAAGCACCGCCGCCTATACCACCGTAGGCACCGCCGCCAATACCACCGTAAGCACCGCCGCCAATACCACCATAACCTCCGCCGCCTATACCACCCTGAGCACCGCCACTTATACCACCATAAGCTCCGCCGCCTATACCACCATGAGCACTGCCGCCTATACCACCGTAAGCACCGCCGCCTATACCACCCTGAGCACCGCCGGCTAGACCACCATGAATACCACCGCCTAAACCACCGTAAGCACCACCGCCTAAACCACCGTAAGCACCACCGCCTAGACCACCCTGAATACCGCCGCCTAAACCACCGTAAGCACCTCCACCTAAACCACCGTAAGCACCACCGCCTATACCACCATGAACACCACCGCCTATACCACCCTGAACACCACCACCTATACCACCATAAGCACCGCCGCCTATTCCACCGTGAGCACTACCGCCTATACCACCATGAGCACCTCCACTTAGACCACCATAAGCGCCTCCACCAAGACCACCATAAGCTCCTCCACCAAGACCACCATAAGCGCCTCCACCGAGACCACCACCAATATTACCGCCTATATTACCACCAATACTACCACCAATACCACCGCCAATACCACCGCCAATGCCTAGCCTGCTACCAACGAAAACTGGGGAGCCGTATGTGGCATACGGGATGTACGGGGTATACGGGACATAGTTGGCATATGCAGCATACGGACCATATCCATATGTGCTAACATAACCGGAAGGTCTGCCAAGAGCATCTTCAAGCAGCAGTTGTTGATGAAACGGTGACCAATAATTCGCTTGGCATGCGCTGACTATTGCCCAAAGCAGAACCTTAAAAAAAACGTAAATATTAGTTTAATTGGATATTATTGAAAATTTATGCCCAAAAAAATTACTAGCGCCGATGGCGAAATGAGCAGGACTTAATAAACTATGGATGTTATATTTGGTCGAAAGCTTCAATTTGGAAATCTATCTATCTGATCTATGACTTCGCGCAGCTTAGAGCTGTTAGAAAAATATTATAATATTAGTCTAGAAAAGATAGACAGGCTGGAATTTCAAATCACCGGATTTTTTAAAACCATTTTATAAAGATTTCGGTCTACCCGCACATAATATTTCGCAACTGAAGACTTATGGGCTCCAGACACAAGCCCAGTTTGTGAGGCAGTTCAGTCAACAGTTCAATCACTGACCTTTCACCGGCTTTGTACACGGAATACTCTAAGATGAAAACATTTGAAGACGGTTCAGTACTGACTGGCTTCGTGTACAGTCCGTTCACAGTTATTATTATTATAAGCTTTTATTTAACTTGCAATGTTTGTATGTTAGTTTGTTTAGGACCTAAATTGATTTTAATTCAGCTTGCAAGATGTGACCTAAACTTTAGGTCAAATCTTGCAAGCTGAATTAAAATCACTTCCTCGTATCCTACAGGGTTGAAATTTCACATGTTGATTTTGCTTCGAAGACAATGTATTTTTATGATGCATGACCTGATTCTACACTCAGGATTGACTCCAAATGAAGGAACTCCTTAGCAGTCAAACGTACAGACACGAAATTTAATATATGCATTTAATTATCATAGTCCGTTGTAAAGTCCACCATGACCTGGCTGCTACACCCAGGATTGGCTCCAGACCAGGGAATTCCTAAACGGTCAACAGTACAGACACAAAACTTTATCTAGGTACTCGTTCATTCACCATGACCTGTCTGTTGACCCAACATTGGCTCCATACGAGAGATCTCATCAGCGGTCAAACAGCACAAGCACGAAATTTTGTATGAGTACTCATTCAATTATGATAGCCTTTCTATACTACGGCATGACTTGGACAGTGCGACTCGGTTGGCTTCACACCAGGACTTGTGTAAACACGTGTTTGGGTTCGTTGGATTTGTCTTGACAAGTACGTTTCAAGTGACGGTGATAAAACGGATATTTAAACAAATCCTACTGCTAAAAACAAAATACAAATTAAATAAAAACGTTTTTAAAAACAAGCTTTTAATGTACTAAAAAGTACTAAATAAAACTTACGTTAACATAGAACTTTAATATTTTCTTAAAAGTTCGAGGCGTCAACGTCCTTCTGAAACTTTAAGATAAGCCTCAAGCTTTTAAGAAAATAATAAAGTTCTATGTTCACGTAGGTAAGTTTTATTTAGGTAGTACTTTTAATTTAATTAAAAACTTGTTTAAAAAAAGTTTGTACTTTTATTTTACTTCTGTGTTTGCATCACTGTCAAAATCATAGTGATCTTTATTGCCGTTACAATAAGGTTGCTGTTGGGTTGCTGCCATTGACAAGTCTGTCAAATTCACAATAATCTTTATAATCATGATGATAAGGTGGGATGCAGCTAACAGAGATAAAATAACTGTGAATGGACTGTATGCGTCAGTCAGCAACACAGTCACTGCAATTGACCAAAAAACAAACCTGCCAAACTGGCCTAATGTGCAAAGTCCGGCTATTAAAAAACGAAAATATAAATCTCTATTAACTTCTTTTGAAATATAAAAGGTTGAGGTTTCTACATGCTGAGAGCAGGAAAAAATAAAGACGGTAACACTTCCTTCTAACTTACCAGGCAGTATGCTTTCATTGTAATATTTGGTCCGGTAGTATTGTGTCCAGCTTAATTTCTAATATGAGAGGAATCAAGACTGGTCGGAGTTATTAGGGGGGGTATTATAAAAGAATCCAATGCTAGAACTAAATCGCTATTCGTCATGGCACTTCAATCAATTTATTATATTATTTACATGTAACACAAACCGATTAGATAATATATTTAATAATACATTATAGAAATAAAATATTTACCTGTTTTTACCGCGGTTTCGCTGTTGATATTGTTTTTTTAATTTGTTTGATCTTCTTATAGATATTTATTATCATTTTGTTGTCTTACAAAATAAATGTGGTATCAAGGAATAGGCATATAATAATACAACTGTTTAAATTTATATGTGTGTGTGTAGACAAAATGCCTATTGTCATGTGTTTGCCGATGCCATCAATATAACTCATTCAGCTCACCCACCGGTTGGTGCTACGATCAGCGCTCACCCAAGACAGGGTTTTAAATGATCAGTCGGGGAGTGCTTGCATAAATGCTAAAATCCTGATTTTCTTGAAACTATTCTTATGCCATATTTTGCAGTAAACTAGAGATAAGCTACTTTATATAATCCCAGAAATGTAACAAAGCCATAATATTCTATTTCAACAAACATACATACAGTGAGTGGCATACACTAATAAAATTAGACGAACACAACGAGAAAACAATAAATGTTCTTATAGATTGCTATTAAATATTATACCTAAAATAGTGAAACATATCTCATCAAAAGGCAATAACTATCAACACGACAATATAATTTTATATCACAGAAGAACAAGGTAAGTATTTTAATAGAAACATGAATAGCCACATAATTCGAAAAGTACAACGCGGCAACAGTACAAAGGATCTTTTGGCGCGTGGCTAAAATCAGAACTCACGCCGCCATTTTGTTTTCAATACACTTCCTCGAAAACTGGTTCTTATCGCACTACGATTAGGTTCAACATGCAATGTATTTCACATGCGTGCGTTTTTCTTTTCATTTACCAACACGTGTGCGGAAATTAAAATTGCCATAGATAACTATACCTATACTTTGACCAAATTGGTTCAATGCCTATAGTCGGCGGTTATTGTTTTTTTAAATCTCGGCAAAGAGATATGCCTCTTTACGACAGCGTTATTATTTTTTGAATATTTAAATTATGTTTAAAAATAGAATATCATCAAAAACCATGATTATTACAAAAAGAAAATACGTTTATTAACAAATTAACATTTATTTGTGTTCTAAACTTAAAAATATTTGAATTTCTATTTTTCATATTAGGCAGTTTAGCGGCTTTATACTTTTGCCTCTCCTTCAACCTGCGAAGGTAAAGCGCGGGGAAAAAAGCAAATTCAGTCTTATTTATTTAATGACAAAAATATTTTTCGTTCTTTTATTTTATTTCTTCAAAACTGTATTGAAAAACGTCGTTCGATACATGTAGACATTTGTTATTGCAGTTCTCGGCTCCATAACACCCTCGTCTACGGCTCGTGTGTGCATTCCGCCTCGAATGCAATAACAAAATTTCTCCACTTGTATCAAAATGTACTATTTCCTCATATAATTTCTGTGACAATTTGACAAATGTTTTCCAAAACCCCCCTCTGTCAATATATTTCAGGAGCCAAAAGATTTATGAGGCACTGTAACAGTAAGTCTAGTTGCGTATATACCTACCTAGTTTGTGAAATTAATTCGTAATTCAGATTTGAAATATAATCAAAGATAAGGTGATGGACCCGGATGATATATCATGATGTCTTCTGGCTCAATATTTCGATAAGTAAGCAATGGCTCAACTTCCACTAGCGGAGATTCTACGGAGAAACTTAAGGGTTCTGCTCTTCACATGACGCACAAGTTCTTATTCACCTTCATCTGTCTACGCTATGCCCAACTAAGTTGGGGTAAGCTTTCAGTCTAACTGGATGTAGCTGACTACCAGCACATGGAGCGACTAAGTAGTCGCTCCATGTGCTGGTAGTAGTGGTAGGTACCTAGTAACTGTGTTGTGAGACCAAATAAGTATTTGGTCTCACAACACAGTTACTAGGTACCTACATCATTCCCTTTGATAAGACTTTCAAAAGTTCTAATTGTATTGGAGTACTCTACTTGGCTGTGACCGCTTTTTTTAATTGTCGTCCTAATTACAAATAATAATTCTGCATGTTTTTTTCCATTAGTATTGTAGATTATAGGAGTTATGCTATAATTTTTATTTACATATCGCCCTCATAATTATCAGTACAGCACCCTAATTGCGTAACACACTATCAATACAATCTGAATCATTTTGAAGGATATTCAGTCACAAACATCCAAATTATTATATACATCCTCAGATATCTCATTCAGACACACTCTCATCACCAACACAACGATCTTAAATCATTCACCCACACAAATACACCACATCACATATACACACACATCATCACAATCACACACATCATCACAATCACACACAACATACATACATACTTGGTTGTGATGAGCATTAGTCTTATTTTTTTTTTTGTCAATTAGTTTTTATAGTATGTGTATTAAATTGAAATTCACTGTAACGAATACCTATTAAACTTATAAATGTAAACGGAACGAACGAGCCTGGATCTCACGACACAAAGAATCCTAGTGTGAGTTCCAGGAAGTCAACTGAATTGCTTCATATGTTCAAAAAATTTGACTGCTCAACAATGTAAATAACATAATAAATGTTGATGAACTGTCAAAATAAAGCTATTCCTACTGTTAGTGTTACGCAATTACCCCACAGGTCTCATTACCTACTCCTTTTTTTGTTTTTATGCGATAATGCCTTTGTGTGGTCTCTTATATGTCAACACCCTTCGAAAATTCAAATGCTTACGCTTCAACTTATCAATTTATTAATAATTTAAGTATATATATCAATAACAGGTACGTTGAAATTTTGTTGCTAACAACGCAATAAAAAATATCGTTGATGGTACTACATCAACACAGCGTTTATGTTTGCTCTTGAATGTAGTAAATGCTAGTTAGTTTTGATTCTCGAAATAATTATCAAGAACATTTGACTACAATTCACCGATTTACACAGGTATATTTAGAATCGGTAAAAGCAACGTAAATCCTGATTGCTTCAATAACCTAAGAGGTGGGTTAGGTTAGTTATCTGTGGTAAATACTCTGCACCCTAATTGCGTGACACACTTTCAATCACAATCCAAGAGTTTTGAAGGATATTGCTAATCCATTGCTTGGATTTCCCAACAGAATTTTAAAACAAAAACCGGCCAAATGCGTGTCTGACCACGCACAATGAAGAGTTCCGTAGTTGGGATGAATTTATCCCAAGAACAAAAAATATACTTTGTAGTTGATTTTTTTTCTCCCATACATCGATATATACATATGTCACGGCCAATTCTCCAATTGCAGATGTAAGTTTGAAATCACAATTTTTTATTTTTTTTATTTGATAAAACTACAAATTAACGATTTTCGGACTTTTTCCTTTACTTGTACTATGAGACCTTACTTCTTACCTTTCATGATTCTAGGTCAACGGGAAGTATGTACTCTACAGGTTTTGATTTATTTGGAAGTATCAAAATATAACGCATAAATGGCCGTATTTTTTTATTACGTTGACTTAGAAGCTTGATTTTTTTACAGCTTCAATGGACCGCAGACTTACGTTTTTGTTGATATTAATTTCAACTTGATACCTCCACGCATTCCTGAGAAAAAGGGTCTTGACTGACTGACAGACAGACAGACGGACAACGAAGTGATACTATTAGGGTTCCGTTGTTTCCTTTTGAGATATGGAACCCTAACAAGATCGGGCATAGTTAGGAATTTTTCAGTAGCAGCCCTGATTCTAGATTTTCTCGTCCCCTATTGCATGGGTCTTAAACATAACTAGCGGAAAGTGGGTTTATTAAACGCACCTACACTGGAACACACACACACACACACTTTGCAGTGTTCAAAACTGTAAAGGCTCCCACAGACAGGCGCGACGCGACAGCGCTACACAAAGGCACCGCTCGTCGCGCAACACGCGGTGCCTTTGTGTCAGGCGTCGCGTCGCGCCAGTGTGTACGAGCCTTGACACTGCAAAGTTACTTGTCGGCATAAATAGGAATAAA
The DNA here is from genome assembly GCA_917490735.1 of Dryobotodes eremita. Taxonomy (NCBI): domain Eukaryota; kingdom Metazoa; phylum Arthropoda; class Insecta; order Lepidoptera; family Noctuidae; genus Dryobotodes; species Dryobotodes eremita. Next base: position 10,613,520 of record OU823261.1, read on the forward strand.
ATTATTCCCAAAGATACCTAATCTATTTTAACCAACTTCAAAAAAGGAGTAGTAGGATCAAATTAGATCAAACTTTAATAATTATTTTATTTATTCATGTATTTAATACTTTATTACACTACATAATACACATTAGGATAAAAATTTATAAAAATAATGATCAATGAGCGGTCTTATTTTATTTCTACTTGAGGATAGCACCAGTGTCCATTATAATGAGATCGAACATTTATCCAATAGAATTGTGAGTTACCAATAAATTGAAATTAGTAGATTGTAACTGCAGTACGTATTTTATTGTAACGTTGAGTTGTCTCATTTTGAATCTCTCCAATAGCAATGCTTCAATTATTTATTGTACTATTGCTGCCTTTGGTCAATCCAACTTTCCACGGAGATTTGGTGTCAAATGAAATTTCAAGATAACTCGCTTAAGTATTCTATACAACATTCACTGACTTAAACATCAAGTTTACTCAGTACCTGACTTTCGAATGTAAAAATCGGGCATATAAGCTATTCAAGGATATTTGCATAAAATTACATTTATTATAAAAACTATTCTGAACTTATAATTGTTTCGTAACAGTCGATTATAAAATTCACGAATTATTCACAATAACAGCACCAAAACCACCTATCGTGGCACCATAGTTAAGCCCTTTATTAGGAGTTGGAGCGTCGCCAGATACGAAATTAGATACTATTTCCGATACCTTATTTGTCTTTTTTACGAAGCGACTAGCCGCGGCGGCACCAAGGTAAGCACCAGCGGCAGCTCCAAGTTTAGCCCCTAGGGTACCAGCGAGCTTGCCGCCAATATAACCACCTGCACTAGCGCCGATCTGAGCAGCAGCTCCAGAGAATCCACCCGTTGCAGAACTGAAACCACCAAATCGATTTTCGTCTCGAGGAAGAAGATCATCGAGTTGGCCTTCTTCTAGCTTGACAAGTAGAGCTTCTCGTTCAGTCGGCGATAGTTTGCTCTCTAAGATTTTTCTGTCTTCCTCAGATAGTTTGCTTAGTGCTTCCTCGTCAACGCGAGCAAGACGGGCAGCTTGTTCAGTGTCAGCTTGTTGCAGAAGTTGAGCTTCATGGTCATCTTGAGCAACCTGTCGGAGTTGAGCCGATTCATTTATAAGAGATCTAGTATGAACCCCGGGACTGGTAAAACGAGAAGCATCGAGATTGGAATATTGCTGATGAAGAGCAGGATTGTTGATACGAGAAGGAACAGGATTCGGATATTTGTGATTAAGAGCAGGATCTGTAATACGACCATTCACTGATGGCCATGTCGGTGCTTCATTTAAGTCACGTGACCGGATATAACTAGGCTTGTAAATATCTGGAACCAAAAGTGTTTGAGGATCTGGGTCTACGGCATCATCGAGCATATACTTTTTTGCTAATTTTCTAAGATTTTCGTAATATTGTTCTTTCACATAAGGTTCGTTAGATTCCGAGTCTGCTTCTCTTGCTATTAGTTGCCTGTTGAGTGGCAACTGATAAGCTTGACACGTGACTATGATGAAAGGGAACAACTGAAAACAGAAATAAAAAAGCATGAAAATAAAATCCCTATAATAACTTCAAATAAAGTAATACTAATCTAAAAGATATTGTGGTGCGCTTTGTGCCAATTACGAAATACCCTATTTAAGTACTAAAACGATTGAAATATATATTTAACTAAATCACCAGCTTTTATAATAAAATTCACTTTCTTTTAGCCGATTTCTCAAGATACTAATTTGGGTACAATGGATGCTTAAAGCATTCTACCTCATTTACAAACATGCACTTCACTTATTTTACTAACATTTTCTAATTTAAACTTAGGAATCATTCTGGAGCTATTCCTCACAATGTTTCTGCTATACAAGTTCCTGACTTACCAAAATAAATACTTTCATGTTTGTTCAACTTCTATGTATGGTGCGTGCGGACAACTCAGGTACAATATGTTATAGGCGGCATTATAACAAGTTTCAATCAAAGGATTATATAGCCATTAGTAACGGTTTCCTAAACAAATGATTCCGCAGTTTACAAGAGTGATAAGAAATTATTATTCGAAAGTCCCCGTGCAAACAGGTTTTCAAATACAAATCAATAAATGTTTGATGCCAACTAATTTTTGCGTGCGGCTTTATTCGTATTTGATCAAATTCACACATTCACACACACAAATCACACTGTATGGAGACGCCGTATTGTTCTTTGGTGGAAGTAAAGAGTAAGTAATCGAAGGCTGTCCACAGACGTATTTCTATTTAAAATTAAGAAATATCGGGGAACTTCATTATTATTAACACTTCGACACACACTCGGCATTATAAGTGTACCTATATAAATATATTGGTGCCAAAAAAATTCCAGCCCAGTTTCTAACGAAAATATACAGTAAGTACACAGCATTTATATCAGAAAGGTGTGGTCAAATTTAAGAGTGTGGTACAGACCATCAAACTCAAACACTTTCTCTATGGAACCAATCGTAATCGCAAAAAAAATATCACTGTTCCATGCAAAACTTAAATTTCTACACGACCCAAATGTATGGGACGGCTGATTATTTTTTCTTGATTACAATATTGGCCCCATGTAGAAAGTTCCTCAGTTTGATGGTCTATACCACACCCTTAAATTTGACCACACCTTTCTGATACATGCTGTGTGGTATACTACTACATATTATTAATCTTTAAAAAAGGGATAATCAAAGATTTTATTGTAACTTTCGATAGGCTACGCTCGCTTTTCCACACCGATCGCGCCGCATTAATAAAGAATAGTATTTTTGGGACTAATCAGAGCAAGATAACATGATAACAATTCAAGAAACTCTTCTACAGCGTTGTCAGGAGTGGTCAAAGGAACCACTTAATCCTGAATCCCATGGTAACTATTGGGTTAGTTCTCTGTTTTAGACTGCACACCTCTCACTGTTGGATGAAAACAGTTCTTTCACTCCTCGTGCTCAAAAAGTCCGTCATTGTAGCGTACCAGAGCCGGGATAAAATAGCATATTCTCCTCTAGGGGCTTTTTTTTTACTGTTACCAACGAGCCTACAAAAACGAAAAAGTCTTAATTCATACATAGAATAATCATGGGTAAAGACTCGACTTATTACTATTTCATAAAAAGAAGAACATTTTATTTTTGAAAATGGAACTAAAAATGGCGATCTCTTGGGTAGATTGCGTGCATTGAGTTGCGGCTACAAAATAAATTTAAATAATATTAAACTATTTAATATTGTATATTTGTGTGTTGTTGTTGTTGTTCTGATAATCCTGTGCGGGCCTCAATAAATACTTTTTCTTTCTTTCTTTTTCTTTATAGAAATCTTTATTATTATTTTATTTTCTCGCAATCGTAGTGAAAAGAACACACGGCGCTACAAACCTATTATAACTCGGTTTCTATTAGCTCCCTCGCTAAACCTCGGGAGTAAAACTACCTCGTATATAATGGATCATTTTAGACCCTTGTTTATCAATCTACTATAATGTGATACTCAAACTCCGAAGCATCAGCAGCATAGAGTTATTCACACATTGTTCATGTGAAGAGAGAAGAGAATCTGTTTGTGGAAGACATTGCACCCATTATATTCCAAATTAAAGCATAGATTGTGATCATTCTCTGCCAATTTTCAGCAAACACAATTATACCTTGGAATTAAATTGTCAAATATTTGAAACCGAAACTAATCTCTGTTGATGTAGGTTCTTACTGTTAATCAAGAAAAGTAGTTGCATTCCTAATTATGTTTGATTGATTTCAGATTTGAATATTTATCGTCATTAACGAAAATTATGTTTAAGTAGTGTTCAATTGTTAATCCTAGTAATATAGTAATTTAATTTGTCCCTATTAATGATCCTTGCTTTAGAGCTCGTGTAAGTACCTACTTGACATCATTGATTGGAAGCAATTTGAAGCTTCGTTAAAGGTCTTCAGTCATATCGTGCCCAAAAATTACAAGTGCCAGCTAAAATTATAAGGAAAACTTACTTTGAAATAACACCCTAAACATTTTTCCTACCTCGAAAAACACCTACGATTAAAACCTTTTTTTTGGTGGGAAATCATCAAATAACTTCTCACGCTCTGGCCGGAGCGAGAGGGCGTGTCAGACTTTTACTGACTAAATAAACCCCACCCGTGTTCCTTCAGTTGCCTGTGCGCCAGTGCCGCCCACGGTAACTCTTTCGAAAAATCCACGACCCCGGCAGGCATCGGCCCTATCGGACCCTGTCAATTAGTACTGAAATCTCTTCGAGGCGCGCGTGGAACACAACGCGCCGTCGACTCGGGCCTGGTCCTTACCGGACGGTGAGCTACCCATTGCTCGCCGTCCGCAAGCTAGCGGCTACGGTGGCCGGGAATCGGCTATCGATTCCCGACGCCCTGGGTGTCTCTTCCTGCGGCGACTAAGGGCGTGAGGGCGCAACGATTACGATTAATCCCTATGCTACGAAACTTTAAAAGGGATTTTAACATTGAAATAATATAGTCTGTTGCCAAAAAGGACTTTAATGTGTTTACTGTATTGTAATTAACGATTAAGTGCCCGTGTTGGCAACATACTATATTATTTCAATGTTTTTTTTTTATTTTGTTTTTATTCTAATATAAAGGGCTTTGTCGCACAAGCGATTATGCCGCCCTGGTTAGCTTAACAAAATCATACTAATCTCTATTTAACTTAACCTTAGCATAGCTAGTTTGTAAAGTATTCTAGCTGCATCAGAAAGTGGCTCAGCTAAGACACTATTACAGTAACCTATCTCTCTAATCCTACAATCTAAGCTACATATTTCTGAATTCCTCGTTGCGGACACATTCGGTTAATATGTGATAAACGTCATCAACGGAATTTAAACGAAAATCACAATAAGTCGTTGTTGTTTTTGCCATTAGGTATAAGAACTTATTACACGGAATGTGTCCGGAACGAAGTCTTAGTGCGATAACAGTATCACATCTGTTCAACAGCTGATTATCTATCCACGGTGAGTTCAATGGATGCGGTTGGATCGTTTTGTACCAAATTCCTTTTTCTTGTGATCTTTTATTGAAGTACTCCTTCCAAAGATTCCCTTTTAAAGATTCGATCCGATTCACCCCTGCATCCCTATTCACCCCGTTTGACGGTGCTTACTTTTGTAACAGTAAATAAAAATAAGAAAATACTCACAACCGGCGCGGCGTGCGTGCATGACCAGGGCCGGCAGTCTCGACATTAGATAGCGACAAAAATCTGTTGCTAAGTCGTATCGATGTCAAATTTCTTTAATAGATTTTCAACCATAAGCTTTGGAAATAAAGTTGAAAATCTATTAAAGGAATTTGACATCGATACGACTTAGCGACAGATTTTTGTCGCTATGTAATGTCGAGACTGCAGGGCCAGATGTACGAACGTAATCGAAGCAAAATGAGTATGTATGGATCGTAACAGGTGGCGTTCTGTAGTGTCTGCCTACGCCTATGAGAAAAAGACGTGAGTTTATGTATGTATGGTATGTATAAATAAGAATGAATTTTTCTTTGTTTGTCCCTTATGCGTTTCCATATTATTCATCCGATTGCAATGAAACTGTGGTGAGTTGTTGTGTGTAGGCTCGCAAAGGTTTTTGAGTTAGTAAAACCATCCTCCACGTGAGCTAAGCCGTGGGCAAAAGCTAGTAGTAAATAATATTCAGGATTTATTTACCAAAATAAAACAACATTTTATTTTCTACTTTAGTTTTCGGATACAAAATGTTCAACGCCTGAATGACCTACTTTTGCTTTTAAGTAATAGTTTTATCAAAGAATCAGTATATGGCTACTATAGGGTACCTACCATCAAATACATTATATTATGTGAATTCAAATCAGGACATTCGTATAAGTAAGAACCTATAAAGAAAGTACGAAGTTCTACGAAGAAGTATAAGTTGGTAATTGGTTCCAACTTGATAAGAAAATAACGAGACAATATTCAAGAAAACAAATAGAGTCCGAGACATCTTTGGTCAACAATAAATGAAATCACACAGTTTAAAACACCAAAAACTTAAAATACCCGCCTTCTAAATATTACCGCAAACCCTCTTAACTAGGTATCGTTACTCAGACTGGGATACCGATAGTGATCAGCTCCTGTAGTAACTCTTGGGCGTTCTCGTTCGTGTTGTTGGAGACCGATCCACTGGAGATGGACGGTATTCTAATGAGTTTTGACTCTGAAAGTGCACCAGGGTGGGATGGTTTACCGACAAAATATTTAAAAATGTCCAGGGATTTTGTGGTTCCCCTGGTAGGCCAGCTAGCTAATTTGTGTCTCAAAATGGGAATTTTCCCGAAAGATTTAAAGTGTTCCGTAGTCACTCCTGTGCATAAGGGCAGGGACGTAAACGACATTAATAATTATCGCCCTATATCTGTACTGCCACCAATTTTTTTTTTTTAAGTATTATATACTAGAGATTAATTAACTACTTACAGAAATACAATATTCTATCATATGCACAATATGGATTCAGAAGAGGACGTTGCAACTCAAGACGCTATAATGGCTTTGACATCTGAAATTGTTAGTAAAGTAGATAAGGGTCATAAATGCTTAACAGTGTTCTTAGATCTCAAGAAAACTTTTGACACCGTTTCCGTCTCGATCCTTTTGCACAGGTTAGAAAACATAGGTATAAGGGGTATGGCTCTCTCCCTTTTTGAAAGTTATCTTAAAGATAGACGGCAAATGGTTAAACTCGATAACTTATGCAGTGTCGAAGAGGACGTCTACTACGGTGTTCCACAGGGGAGCGTTTTGGGTCCGCCGCTTTTTTTAATTTATAACAGCCTATACAATATGCAGATCAATGGAGGGAAAATCTTCTCATAAGCAGACGACACTGCGGTTGTTTTCTCTGGAACGTCATGGAAACATGTAAAAGCTGTTGCTGAAGAGGGTCTGACCGAGATAGCTGGCTGGCTTAAAGCAAACTTTTTGACCCTTAATGCTACTTAAACTAATTTTATTTGCTTTTTCTCAAACCAGAGGTTACAGCCTGGATCAGACTTTGGCATTGCAATTCACGTTTGCCAAAATAATGCCGTCCATAACCGTAATTGTGGCTGTCAAACCATTCAACAAGTCAGCTCCACAAAATATTTGGGGATAATTGTTGATCAAAGACTGTCACGGCACCCTCTCATCGAGATCCTTATGAAAAGGATCAGGAAGCTCATTTGGGTGTTTAAAGTTTACGATATGTCATATCCGTGCAACTTATAGACAAGATCTACATAGCTCTGGCGCAATCTATAATAAGTTACTGCATTCCGCTTTGGGGTGGAGCTACCAAAGTTAAATTCCTCGATCTGGAAAGAGCTCAGCGAGCACTTATAAAGGTGATGTACTATAAGTCATTTAGTTTCCCTACAACAGACCTCTATAAAGTTAGCAACTTGCTCTCAATTAGAAAACTTTATGTTCTATCCGCGTCCTTAACCCTGCATAAGTGTCTTCCTTTTGACTCAGCATCTCAGAGCAGAAGGTGCAGAGTTATAGTGGCCCACTGCCCAGGAGTTCGAACAGTCTTAGCTAGACGTCAATATGTTACACAATCCACCTACATCTATAATAAACTGAACCGTAAATTAGATATATATCCCCCGTTGTTCTACGATTGTAAAACAATAAAAACCGTATGGTTGGCATCCCTGACGTATGAAGGTACAGAAAACATTATGATCACGACAAGCTAAAAAAATAGTGTGCACCCACACGCATACATACATTCGTACATACACATACATACATACATACATACTTACATACACACATACACATACACACACGTACACACCGAGAGCTGCTATACTAATGTTTTTATTTCATATTATTTTTACTGCTTACTTCTTTAAACTCTCTATTTACTTACTTACATAATAATTATTAGCCTCATCATTGTTAAGCTTAAGGGAAGAGCGAGACAGCTCCGACACAAGTACTTTTGTAAGTTACTGGGGCTACCTCAATTTACGTATGACACAATGTTTTAAGTTGAAATAAATATTACATTTTTGTATTTTTTTGTATAATTATTTCGCACAATTTGTATACTATTTTTCTGCTTTTATTTTCTATTTCTTACACTTTATTTAATGTTGGACATCTCGCACCTTGGACACAATCCATAGACTTAAAAAGAAAACTTTGTTCGACGATCTTTTGAAAATTTTATACATTACACACACGGTATACACGTAGCATAACATTTCCTGCTTCATAATACAACTTTGTCATGTAACTGTAAGGCATTTGCCATTTCATAGTTTAACCCTATACATACCTAGTAAATAATAAACCAATTTATTTATTCATCAGAAAAATATCACTTTTACAAAAACTGAAACATTGGTTATTCAATTGATTATTTAAGTTTTCAGCGTTACAGATTCTGTAGCCGAACTTCGAATTGACAACTTTGATTAAGTATTTTGAATTCTGTAACAAATTCGAAAGATTGATACGTTATTATGATAGTAATCCGAAGAAAGAAAGAAACAAGAAAAATGGGTTTATATTTGAAGCGAACTCGATTCCACCTGATGCTAGCTATTGATTGGCACTATTGAGCTCACTGAGCTCACTTCACCTAAGGCTTCACGATGAGATTTTTGCAGAATAGACTCTGTCTGTCATCTCAGCATGTCCATTTGTTTTCAAACTTTAACTACCTATTTGACTATGGTTTTTTATTTCATACATACCATTCCAGATAAATCAAATACCACATTAATTTCATAAATACATTTATTAACTAAAAATAGGTACCGAATAGAAATTTTATGTCAGCCAAAATGTACAAAATATAAAAGTAATTAAGGTCCAGGCAATAACGTAAACCAATTTTACCTAATTAATTTAATTTGAGACTATATATAATTTTTTTGATAATTTATTAGTAGCAAAACTTCAACCAATTTAACGGCCATATCCAGAATATGAGTTGGCGTTAGCGTTGGCATTGGCGTTGGAATAGCGGGATCCGTAACCGCCATAACCACCACCACCAGCGGCAGCAGCAGCGGCAGCGGCTGCGCCTACGTGTCCGCCAACATGACCCCCGACGTGACCGCCAACATGACCGCCGACGTGACCACCAACATGACCCCCAACATGACCGCCGAGGTACCCTCCACCGGCAGCGCCAGCATGGGCCGCAGCGGCAGCAGCAGCACTACCACCACCGTAGGCGCCGAAGCGCTTTTCAGTTTCAACTACGGGTACTGCGGTAGGTTGGCCAACTACTTGCCAACTACTTGGTGTATTTTGTTGTTGTTGTTGTTGTTGGTAAAGCACATATTCATCGTCTACATTACTTCTTGTAACTGATTGTCTGTTCAATGAGTTGGCTTGACTAATGGTGACTAACCCGAAGAAGAAGAGCTGCAATATAAGACAGGATGGTTAAAGAAATTTTTAAATCCTAATCGCTCGTAGGTGTCCAGCGGTAGCGAGAAACAACGGTTCCTGCGATCTGAAATCAATTTAGAAACCGGAAGACTCAAAACATGTATTTTGCAGCACTAGTGGGGTTCACTTGCTTCGTACAGTTCTTAAAAAAAAATCATGAGCCCAGATTAACCTGAAAAATACCTAAAACTGTATTTTTTGCTGCTTATCCTAACTTCGTAACTATATATATTGTATATTATTTATATTTTTGAATTATATTATATATTATTATATTATATTATATTATATTATAATATTATAAATGCGAAAGTAAGTTTGTTTGTTTGTTTGTTACCTTTTCACGCCCAAACAACTGAACCGATCATCCTGAAATTTTGCATATACGTTGTCAGGTGTACAGAAACGGATATAGGGTACCTTTCATCCCGCAAAAAAGTACTGTTCCCGAGGAAAACAACAATAATTTTCTTATGATAATAGATGGCGCCACGTGTCTTTCAAATCATGATTGAATTATAACCCGAATTTATAGTCAAAGTCTAAATTAACGCGAGCGAAGCCGCGGGCAAAAGCTAGTTTATTATAATAGTGCCGCCATATACGCACGTCTTTATTATCTTGAAAATTAGCTCGAAACAGTAACGACCGTTCAATTAAAATGAGAATTTGATTTGCCTCTGACTCTTGAGGATGTTATATTTCACTAAGCTCAAAAAGTCGAAGATACGAGTTCAAAGTTGTGTGGCTTTACGCTTTATTTATAGCACAATGATTTTTAATAAGCTACAACAAAAAATAAACACAGCTACGTCTTAAAATTAAAATAATAGTGACGAAAGTACGATAAACAGTTGGTTCCGGCTGTCATTCGTAGATCGTTGACAGTCGTTACGGGTAGTCAGAAGCCCGAAATCCTAACAACCAGTCTTGCCTAAGGGTATCGTGTTACCCAGTAACCGAGTTGTGGAAGTCAGATAGGCAGTCGCTCCATGTAAAATATTGGTATCCAGCAGCATCCGGTTAGTATGGAAGCCGATCCCAACATAGTTGAAAAAGGAATAGGCAGTTTGATAGGTACATTTAACATGGATTTAAAACTGTATCACTTACCAAGACGCATGCTTTCATCATTGTTGGTTCGATATCCTGGCGGGATCCAATGCTTCCACGTACGGCTGGTGTGGATGAGAAAGACTGATCGCCTTTAATAAGCCAGCATTACATATAGCTGGTTTTAACGCTATAGCATAATTGCCATTTGTCTCGGTCTCCTAAACAAATTATTACTTCGTTTACAAGTGATTAGTTTGTTAAATACTGATTAGCCAAGTGTTTTCAGTTAAACCATATTGGATAAACAATCCGATAAATTTATGGTACCTATTTACTGGTTTTAGCCCGCAACTTCTCTTGATTCTGGACTTAAATTTTCGATTCTTAGCTTTTGGTACTTCAGCAAACTTTACACGTTTACAAGATTTAATAAATAATCATGAACAATTTTATGAAAGATAAGACTGGCTAGTCCGTGCTCAATAAAAAATTGATAAATTACTCGAAGAGCTATATGAATGCAATGGTTGAAATGAATGGATAAGGTGAACGCTAACATGGGAGAATGGATGAAAAATAGACCTAGAGCCGCCAGGATTCAGCAAATATAAATTTTAAAAGAATGTCATGTCTTGTTGAAATTGTAAGGTAATATAATTTGAAAAAGACCAAATCATGATCAGTGGATGATGAACTCACCCTGCTTGCAAGCGAAAAGCGATTGAGCGAGCTTTCTTATTACTCTTTAATAAAAGAGTGAAAATGTCATAAAATGGTTTAATTAGGTACCAACTAGTCACAGGGATTAGTGTTTTGAACGTTTTAGTGTCAGATTAATCAAAACAAATTAGCAAAGCTAAGCTACAAAAATCAATCTTCTTCGTTTCAAAAATACACTTAAACGTCACAACAACAGCAAAACCTAATTGTAATATTTCACGGGCAATTACAAGTTTGTATTTCATGCGGTAGTAAAGTAAAACATGAAATTAGATTTTTAACATTACCTAACCGTTAATAATAGCTAAGCTTAGTTAGAACTACCTAAACATCTAATCGAACAAGAGAATTCGGAGGTTGACTATTGTAGCGACGTATTGAATCATTTCTTAAATATAGCTATATAAGAAAAGCATAATCCAAGAGCTGGTGAAAATAAAGGTAATTGTTAAAGTGACCGATAGATAGAGACTGAAAAAAATTTTTACACAATAATTCTTATAAAAATTTGAAATAATTAATATTAAGTAAAATCTCTAAAAAAGAAAATCATGACGTGTCTCCAACAAAAAAGGGCCTAAGATAGAACCCAGAGGGATCTCTATTACTGTTTTATATGCTTAACAATTTACAACGCTTTTCTTAATGTGTCTCAGGTCCAAAGTTCTGTAAGAATCAACTATTGTTTCTATAAGTAGTTGGTGAAATATAGAAAAAAGTCGAACAATACTAAATCATCTTCTAAAAAATTAAGTCAAATCTTCAAGAAAACAACACAATAATCCACAGAGGAGTAAGCTTAAAAATAATCTTGAAATCTAACTGCACATACATACATACAATTTATTTTATGCTTTGTTCTTGTAGTAAACAAAATTCTATTAACATTATTGATAGAATGCTATTCAAGGTTATCAGCGAACAATATTTTTACAATATATTATGTAAGAGTTATTAACAAGTTAACAAATGTTTAGAAAATTGCATAATATAACGTGGAAATATGTTAAATGCTTGTTTATAACCTCATTATTACAGTTTTTGATCGATTTAATATTTAAACAAAGGTTAGTGAAGCGTTATAAGGAGACTTTCGAATTTAAAGTATTTCTTTGCCTACATGTACTGGTATGCTAGTAGTATTTTTAACCATGGATTAGTTACTGTTTTGTTATTCCATATCATAACCTCAATAAATTTTAAACTCATCAATAACCTGTTAACGTTCCCTGATGTCAAACATGATTTTTTTGGCTCACTGTAGCGAATGTCTCCGTTTGATCACACCTGGCTAAAGGATCGGACTTACGAGTATACTGTCATACTGCGTGTTACTGCGTACGATGACAAGCACGAGAACGCTCTCCGGAGTGCAAATCGGGAATTGGCAAGCGTATCGTGGACGCCCTCCAGCTAGATGTACCGAAGATCTTCAAAGGATGACTGGGACTAACTGGATGCGGAAGGTTCTCCAAACCGGGTGTTGTAGTGCCACTTGGGAGAGGACCAGCAATGGACTACAATAAGCTATGGTGATTGATACTGCTGTAGCGGTATCTACAAAGCCTCATGCGAGCTACGCGTCACGCTGATGTCACACAAAGTCCTGCATCGCGCAAGCAGAGTTTACCGCGCAAATAACATATATAAAACGTCCCGATATCAAGCGTCAGACAGTTGTCCACCAGATATAACACCCGTTTGCTCCGCGGATTCTCCGTTTACCATAGAGTATGAGTGAACTTTACACCCTGTTCCTCATACCTCTATATAAGAGTTTAGGAGAATGTTACTGCCTACTCTGCTGACACATTGTCCCTCACTGGTCTTTCCCTCAGTATTATGTATTTCATCGAACCATGTCACTGTCCGTTGCGTCTTAACTTAAGGATTTCTCTTATTTCTTCTTTCTGATTCTTTCTTCAAATTTTAAAGTTTATCAGAGTTTATCACAGTCTATCATCACTATGTCACCCTAGATGAGACCTATTTTTTTTAACATCATGTAACTACTACCATTGATTTTGACATCATGTAACTACTTTAACTCACACACTATATTAATACTTGTTAAAATCTTGGAAAAATCATCTACTTTTAAATATTTGTAAATATGAGAACACCATGTTTCTACCACATAATTTATTAATTCTAATAAATATAATAATATATTAATATAAATATATTTATTTATTAATTATTTCTTATTTAATTATTTTTACCTATTGTGGTATGGTAATTTTATTCTAGGTGTATTGTCTTCACATATAAATATATAATTAATGTATACATAATATTTTAAAAGAATAACGGTGGAGTTTCTTGTCCATCCTTCTCCCTAAGAAACTATCTTTTGGAAGGGGCCACTAGAATCAATTCTATTTTCTTGTAAATTTTGACGTTCAAAAGTTCCTTTTATGTGCCTATATTGAAATAAACAATTTGAATTTAAAAGATAGGGATATTTTTGGACCCGATAAGTGGCGCTCCGTGCGAAGCAGGGGCGGGGTCAGAATTTTGTGGGTTTGTGTATATGTGGAGAGTAATCTCCGGAACCACAGTTCCTATTTGAAAAACTATAAATATTTAAAGGTATATTATTCCAGATGGACATAGGCTATATATTATATTAATGTGTTAATGTTTGTTTTGATTTAGTGTGATAATCTGAATATACCCTCTAATAGACATATGGGCATCAAAAAAAAGGTTATATAGTCTAGTTTAATTATAAATAGGTTTTATTGACTCATACTACGAAGTGTTGTACAAACTTTCACTTAGAACAAATATTTTACGGAAATTCAACACATCGTCTCAAGTTTAACATTTTTTATCGTACTTTTGAAGGGTCAAATTAAATTAGCTAACGAGACTCTGCAGACGTGATGGGTATCCTACCTAATGAATTGGTAATTTATACTTTGACTTACCGAAGTAAGAGTAAAAATTACAGTGACTTACTAATGGTTTTAGTTGTTTTTTTTGTTTTTTTTTGGTTGATCGTGAATGTCCTTACTTAATTCAGATTCCTAGGTTTTCATATTCCGAGTATATTTTAAAAGAAGCCTGATTAAAAGAAAAACTCTTTTCAGTTATAAAATCCTTATGTTATTTCCTTTGCTATTGCAGAGCAGTGGTGGCCCAGCGGTAACGCCCCCCGCCCCCTCCCCGCCCGCTCCGCCTAACGAGTAAGAAGTCGTAGATTTGAACCCAGTCAGACGCTTTACTTTGTCTAAATAATTTCATCACCACTTCACTCAAAACGATGAAAGAAAACAACGTGAGGAAACCGGCATGTCCTAGAACCAAACATTCGAAGACATGTGACATCTACCAACCCGCCCACTCCCTCTCGAAGAGAGGAAGCCTGTGTCCCAGCAGTGGCAACATTATAGACGGATTATGCTATTTCCTTTATTACAGTTAAATATATATAAGTTACATTTTTAAACATAAAATAATATATTAAAAAAATAGAGACCACCGGTATCGGAAACAGGGTCCAAGCTACCGGCGGTCAAGGCTCCTGAGAGAGGAACCTAAAAGTTTTTTTTTTCATGCCCTTGCCACGCGTGACAGCTGTACCAACAATCATTATGCGACGCTCTAATCGATCTATCATCACTATGTCAGGCTTATTGGGAACAATAGTCCTGTCGGTGATGATAGATTGATCCCAATACAACGCTATATTGCCATTTTCGAGAAATGGTCGAGCACCGTGCTTCCGATTCCATAAGACTGTATTTCTCAAACTCAAAACTCAAAGCATTTATTTCAATTAAACCATTTACAGGCACTTTTGAACTGTCCAAGAGTCGGTCAGTTAGTCAGAAAGTTGAAGCTAGTTGGCCATTCCAAAACTTAGATCTCTATGGAGAAGAACGGGCCAGAAACTCCAAGGACACTCTTTTTAAATCAAGATATTACAAAATCCTGGGTACATTATTCTTGTTGCTTCTTTATGTAAGAACAATGAAAAAAAAATTATTAAGAAACTATTCAAAATATAAGATTAATAATAAATTTCAGGGCAAGTTGCTGGTGGATAATCCTGGCTACAAAGTTGTGCCTTTGTAAGTAGTCTCCGTTAACCAAAGGAAAACAGCTAGATAAAACGTGTCGGATTGATTCCCCCGCACGGTGGCATGCCCGACCGATGAGAACCGTGCCGGTCATCACAATATGTTTCCGGTACTTGTTCGTCATCATAACTTGGTCCATAATTGCAACGACAAAACTTTCGGCTTCCCCAAAGAGATCACCGAATTGTTACCAGGATACGGACGCTAACAGGTCTACATCGGGCCCATGCAGAACTCGGTAAAAGCGCCCGTGAAGGATTTTGCTCTGCCATACTTCCCTGCGGTCATTAGTATCTAATACTTAGGTTTGTTCCAGTTCTCGTTAGCCAAGGAGAGCGTGGTGAGGTCCTTGTCCACTGAGACCAAATCTCGGTGCTTGCGGTGGCGTGGAACTGGACAGGCCTCTGTCTTTCAGTGGACTGCTATAGGCTGAGAGTAATGATGACACGCTGTGTGTGCCAATATTCTTCCAAGGTCTCTAAGCAAATATAAAGAGACCTTTGACCATCGTATAAGATTCATAACATGTTGCCTGCAGGATTATTCATATCAACTACTGTCAAAATTCAGTTTTGCTTGGTATTGAGTTAATAATTGCCAAAGCTTGTTATCACAGTTACCTACTTTTATTTCAAGTTTAACGTGTCAAAAATAAACTTATGCGTTGTAGAAAAATACAGGTTCTTTTTTAAATATGTTGTATGTACAGAATTTTTTCTTTAAATATCTTCTTTTTGTTTAGATTATGCCTGTAAATTCTTTAATTGCAACGCTGGAATGTAAATTGACTAAAACTGAGAAGCTCAACTGGTTCATTAACCAGTTTAAAAAAAGAGAATTTAATTCGAGAGATACAAGGACCGAGATGAATTAATTTTTTCACGAGTTGTGTACTTTACTTTTTAGCATTGACTGCGAGAAAATAAATAGTAGTATAGTACTTATATTTATCACATTTTATTAAATAATCGGTAATAAGAGAACAAAGGATTAAATATAAACATTACAAATGTATAGTCAAATTAGAACAGTTTTCAATTTGAGTAAGATATATTTTTATTTTATAAATTGTATAGCTCTATGGAATAGCTCCATTTAGCCAACCAGTACATACTTTCAGCACGTTTTATTTATTTTTGTACATAATTCGTATAATTCGTGCTTGTTCCAAATTCAAAATGTTGTTATTCACTCAGTGACTAAAATAGAGTTTTATTCACTGTTATCGATGCCCTTTTTCGAGTAGCAATGGTAAAAAAAATATTTTCTAAAGTGACTGGCTGGCAAGCAAGCAAGCCGAAGGGCCAATATTGTCGCCACCGTCTGAACATCCGCCTATAGAGTGCACACAAGGATCTTTTGGTTTTTAAATGACCTTGACAGGAGAGCGTTGTTGATAAACAGAAACTGTATTGACAAAACAAGATTGCGGCGTTAGTTCCAATTTTGGACTCGTGCCAATAGATTCTTGTAGCGTCCATATATTTTGAGTATTTGATATTTAAGTATTTTTAAATGTATCTATGAGCATTCTGACAAAGCTGAAACGTCTACACCCTTCCAACTGTAACACCGAAACGCAGCTTCGGGGCAGAATTCTCCTTTGCAAGACTCTTTATTTCTCCTATTTATACTACTGTTACAATCTGCCACCGAAGCCCATTTAATCACTACCTATCTATACAGTTTCATGATTTTCGATTAAATCCTTTTCAATTATTATTTGTACAGGTATCGCTATCATGATGATCTTATTGCATAGTTGTGAATAAAAATATCTTCGTCTTGACGTAACCCTGAGTAACACTTCGAGGGTCCCGTATAGGTTAATGGCTATGTTTACATTAAGTAATGTTGAGCTTACTTATGCTCTTGTGCAGAATTTTCCTAGTGAGAATCAATAATTGTGGGCAACGCTTTAGAAAAACTAACACTCGTAATAAATGAATTTGGGTTTTTTATAATTATGTTTATTTTTAAATTATTGCTATTTTATTAAACCATGAAATAGAGTGGAGACTGCGTAACGGCAAGCGTCGTGTGGAGCGCCCCCCGGCCAGATGAACCGACGACCTTAAGAAGGTGGCTGGGACAGACTGGATGCAGAAGGCGAAGGACAGGGTGTTATTGCGCAGCCTGGGAGAAGCCTATGTCCAGCAGTGGACTACGTTAACTAATAATAGATGTCAATAATATTTATTTATTCCAACTTCATAATAATGTTTATATTTACAGATTATATTGATTATTGCATGGAGATCATACTTGTTTGCAATAAATTGTAAGGGTCCTAGAACCGCGCCGCACCGCTGCCTTGAGGAACACTCGTTCCTTACATTTTTTTTTTGCGAATTGTTATGGTCTACTTTTCGAACGCTTTTGTAATTACAGAAAATATAACAAATTAGACATGAGCTTATAAATTACAAACAGAAAAAAAAACAAAATCGGTCCACAATTAATGAAAATATCGGTTAACATACATAAAAAAAAATACATACAGACGATCAAAGGACCTCCTCCTTTTTTGAAGCCGGTTAAGAATGGTACGGAATCTCATAAAATTCTGTGCCAATTATATGTTTAAGGGTAAAATAAATGGTTTTCCTTATTTAAGTCAGTTTTATTCAAAATATTTTAAATACAATTCTGCTCTTATTCAAAACGTTAGGTTGTTATTACGACACTAAAATTTATAACAGCTGGACGTATTAATTAGCACTGTGAAATACAAGCAAAAAATTACAGGAAGTCATATATAGATAAATAAATATAATAATTTGCTTTAATATGCACCAACATTGTAACACAGCTTATATTAAGTATAATTTATTTAACTAATAAATATGACCATATTTCCACAAATAATAATTACTAATGTAAACAAATAACAAGTATGTAAAAATATAGTACACACTTAATTTCCATAATATATTCCATAATATTAAGTGCAACCACTGATGTGCGATTGATTGAACGGATAAGATATTTTATGAATTTGGGACGAAACGCCGTCCACACCGGCAAGTCATTATAAAATATGTTACATATATATGTACATACATACAATTCCTTTTATCACTTTTTTATTCAGTCAAAGCCCACAATTATATAAGCAGGCACTATAAAGAGAGATCTTGAAAACATTAACAATATTATATTCGTTTATTTGATAACAGGTTGTTTAAACTTTCCTGTCATTAACATAACTACTACACAACAGCATAAGTGAAACTATGAGATGGTAGACGAGTAAAATGAGATATATATTTTTAAGCTTGAAATACTTGGAAACGTCTGAAAAGAATTGGACTATACTCTTGTGCCTTATTTTGCAACCATGATTTCACAATCTCACTTACTCTACCAATTGGATATGTATAGTAATGTACTTTTAGTGAGTCAACCTAGAACACTGCTGATGGCATTAGCGTTAGCGATACCATATCCACCACCGTTAGCATACGTATTGGCATTAGCGTAGCCGTTGGCGGTGCCACCACCGCTAGCGTAACCGTTTGCATAAGCATCAGCGTCCGCGTATCGTCCAGCATTAGCATATCCAGCAGTATTTGCATTTGCAAGTGCACCTGCGTTTGCATAAGCATCAGCGTTAGCAAGTGGACTCACGTTTGCATATGCGTCTGTATTCGAGTATGCACCGCTATCGGCATAACCATCAGTGTTTCCATACGCGTTCGTATTTAAAAGACCGCCCGTATTTCCATAAACGTCCGAAGTTGCATAAGCATCAGCATTTGAGTATGTATCACCATTCAGGTAACCACCAGCGTTTGCATAAGCGTCCGCATTTGCAAGAGCGCCCGAGTCTCCATAAACTTCCGCGTTCGCATAGGCGTTTGCGTCATCATAAGCGTCTGCATAACCATCATAAATGTCAGAAGCAGCATCTGCAGAATTGTAAGGTTTATCACCAGTAACGTAAGTGTCAGCATTTGCATGACTCTGAGCATTACCTCCACCATTTATGTAAGTGTTAGCATTTGAATAGCCTTCAGCATGACCACCACCGTTTACGTAAGTATTTGCATTGGCATGTCCTTGAGCAATACCGTTACCATGAACGTAAGTGTCTGCATTTGCATATCCTTGAGAATGACCACCACCAATAACGTAAGTGTTAGCATTTGCATGACCTTGAGCCTTACCTCCACCATTTACGTAAGTGTTAGCATTTGCATGGCTTTGAGCATTACCTCCACCATTTACGTAAGTGTTAGTATTTGCATGGCTTTGCGTATTACCTCCACCATTTACGTAAATATCTGCATTTGCATGGCTTTGAGCATTACCTCCACCATTTACGTAAGTGTTAGTATTTGCATGGCTTTGCGCATTACCTCCACCATTTATGTAAGTGTTACCATTTGCATGACCCTGAGCATGACCACCGCCGTTCACGTAAGTATCTGCATTAGCATGTCCTTGAGTATTACCTCCACCATTGACGTAAGTTTTAGCATTTGAATGACCTTGATAATAACCACCGCCTTTTATGTTAGTGTTGGCATTTGCATGGCTTTGAGCATTACCTCCACCATTTATGTAAGTGTTAGCATTTGCATGACCTTGAGCATAACCACCGCCATTCACGTAGGCATCTGCATTGGCATGTCCTTGAGCCCTACCTTTGCCATAAACGTAAGTGTTTGCATTGGCATTACTTTGAGCATTACCTCCATCAATAGCGTTAGTGTTAGCATTTGCATAGCTTTGAGAATGACCACCACCGTTTACGAAAGTATTGGCATTTGCATGACCTTGAGCATTACCACCACCATTTACGTAAGTGTTAGCATTAGCATGACCTTGAGCATGACCACCACCGTTTACGTAAGTATTTGCATTGGCATGTCCTTGAGCAATACCGTTACCATTTACGTAAGTGTCTGCATTTGCATGGCTTTGAGCATTACCTCCACCAATAGCGTTAGTATTAGCATTTGCATGGCTTTGAGAATGACCACCACCGTTTACGAAAGTGTTGGCATTTGCATGACCTTGAGCATTACCACCACCATTTACGTAAGTGTTAGCATTAGCATGACCTTGAGCATGACCACCACCATTATCGTAAGTGTTAGTATTTACATGACCTTGCACATTACCTCCACCATTTACGTAAGTGTCTGCATTTGCATAGCTTTGAGCATTACCTCCACCATTTATGTAAGTGTTAGCATTTGCATGACCTTGAGCATGACCACCGCCGTTTATGTAGGTATCTGCATTGGCATATCCTTGAGCAATACCTCTGCCATTAACGTAACTGTCAGCATTTGCATAACCTTGAGCATTACCACCACCGTTAATATAAGTATTAGCATTTGCAAGACTTTGTGCATTACTGCCACCGTTAACATAAGTGTTAGCATTAGCAAGACTTTGAGTATGACTACCGCCGTTTATGTAAGTATCAGCATTTGCATAACCTTGGGCATTACCACCACCGTTAATATAATTATTAGCATTTGCAAGACTTTGTGCATTACTACCGCCGTTAACATAAGTGTTAGCATTTGCAAGACTTTGAGCAATACCTCCACCATTAACATAAGTGTTAGCATTTGCATGCTCTTGAGTATGCCCACCGCCGATAACTAAAGTGTCTGCATTTGCATGACTTTTACCTCTTCCAACAACATAAATGTCAGCTTGACCATCATCACCCTCAACGAAACTTTCAGCATTTGCCTCAATTTCGCCAAATCGATTATTTGGGCGACTGCTGCCGTATGCCAAACTACTTACATCGGTTTCTGCATTTGCATGACTGCTGCCGTGTCCCCAATCATTGATATCGGTGTCTGCATTTGCATGACTGTGGCCATGGCCCCAACCATTGACATCGGTGTCAGCATTTGCATGACCGTGGCCATGGCCCCAACCATTATTATCGGCGTCAGCATTTGCATGACTGTGGCCATGGCCCCAACCATTGACATCGGCGTCAGCATTTGCATGACTGTGGCCATGGCCCCAACCATTGACATCGGTGTCAGCATTTGCATGACTATGGCCATGGCCCCAACCATTGATATCCGCGTCAGCATTTGCATGACTGTGGCCATGGCCCCAACCATTGACATCGGCGTCAGCATTTGCATAACTGTGGCCATGGCCCCAACCAAGAACATCGGCATCAGCATTTGCATGACTGCTGCCATGTCCCCAACCATTGACATCGGCGTCAGCATTTGCATAACTGTGGCCATGAGCCCAACCATTAACATCGGCATCAGCATTTGCATGACTGCTACCATGTCCCCAACCATTGACATCGGCGTCAGCATTCGCATAACTGTGGCCATGACCCCAACCATTAACTTCGGCATCAGCATTTGCATGACTGCTGCCATGTCCCCAACCATTTAAATTGGTATCTGCATTTGTATGACTACTTCCATGTACCCAACCATTTACATCGCTGTAAGCATTTCCATGACTGCTGCCGTGTCCCCAACCATTTACCTTGGTGTTTGCATTTGCATGACTGCTGCCATGACCCCAACCATTTACATCGGTATAAGCAATTCCATGACTGCTGCCGGTTCCCCAACCATTTACATTGGTGTTTGCATTTGCATGACTGCTGCCATGTCCCCAACTATTTATGACATTATCCGCATTTGTGTGACCACTTCCATGTCCCCAACCATTTACATCGGTGTCAGCATTTGCATGAGTGTGGCTATTGCCCCAACCATTGACATCGGCGTCAGCATTTGCATGACTGTGGCCATGGCCCCAACCATTGACATCGGCGTCAGCATTTGCATGACTATAGCCATTTCCCCAAACATTTACTTTGGTGTCAGCATTGGCATGACTGCTGCCGTGTCCCCGACCACTAAGAATGCTGCCAGCGTTTGCATGGCTTTTGGCGTGGCCACGACCATAAAAATTTGACCTAATAGGCAATTGTAACAAGTTGACTAAACCAGTAGCACTGCCCTGAGAAAATCCTACAGTATTTCCACCAGTTTGAACATAGCCCCCAGGATGACCTTGGACAAAACTGATAGAACTGCTTTTAGCATTTCCACCTGCATTGCCATTTCCGTTAACAAAAGTGACAGAATTGCCACTACCTAGGGCATTAGTACTAACACTGCTACTTTGACTGAATCCTCCAACACCATCTGGACCTTGTTGGAGGAACGTGACAGCACCACCAATTGGTAATCCATTACTACTATGGGTAAAGATGTAACTAGTAGCATCACGGTCAGAATGACTACTTGCACCACCGTTAAGGAGAGCGTCTGCTTTTCCACCGACTTCCCGGCTAGCACCACTGTTGATAAGATCATCCAGACCTCCATCTCCGGAAACAAGTGCACCCGCACCCCCGCTGATAGCGGCATTGAGGTGACTGCTACCACTGACTTCACCTGCTAGGTGAGCGTTTTTGACTGCATTGTGATTAGCACTGGCGCTGCCACTGACTTGGCCATTGTCAACACTTCTGGTATGAGTTTTCTTAATACCAGCATGTGATGAGAGGAGACCGCCTTCTAACAAACTATCAGGGACGCCTTCTTCGTTGCTACTACCTTGGTATCGTCTTCCAGGCAACGCAGTAGCTTGACATGTGATAATTACGCCAAAGAGGAACACCTGTAAAAAATGATTGGTTTTTAGGTAATTTCATCATTGTTTTTTGCTGATTTTGAGACCTTTAGAGAGCAACTATTATAACACTGTGCCTTCATAACAGTATTTTGTCGAGTAATAATAATGATAGTAAGTGTCAAAGTACATCACTAAAACGCACACGCAAAACTAGTTGCCAGTCAGTAGTCGGCCATTTCACCTCCTGCTCGCTATACAAGCGAATGCTTGTCCAGAATCCTCCGGCCTGATACAATGTGCCCCGATCTAGGGTGAGTTCATCATTATTATAGCTATTATGGTATGTACAGTTTACCCTAAGCTATTTATGCAATCTGCAATAATTACTGTTCTTCCTTTGTGCTCCATGCGCCTCGTGTCACATACATAACTTCACTATGTTATATCTGCTATTGCACCTCTCTTCTTGTGAACCGTTGCGATGTGTGAGCTTCCACCTATCCTGCCTTCCACACTGTTCTTTGATCTAAGGATAGGCTATAAGGCTAGCACACCGGATGCGGTTGCTGTCTTGTACCGTAACTAAAATGTGCTCTTTACACGTACTTGCAGCGTTCCACGACAACGCTGAGTGCAGGACGACTACATACTACACGCTGCTCAGAACTACACGCGGAGCTGAACCGCATGCTCCTTGTGGTCCTACGGCCTGATCTTACAGCACGCTTCACGGAACTGCTTGCTATACTGAACCAAATGCTACCTGCGGTCACACTCCCAGATCAGCAAGAACTACTCTGCGGAGCATGTGCTGACTGTCCTCAATGTCTGCAATGTGCTGCCAAGGACGGCACCTTCGTATCCTACGCTAATGCGTGCGAGTGCTCAGAACAGACTGTGAGTTTGACTCTACCCGCGACCTAGCCGAAATACTTATATTTATATAATTATATGTATTAACTTAACCTGCTAGTTTTTTTTAATTATCTCTGTACACTACCTATTATTTGACGGCCGGCGCTGTCCACCTGCAAAGTCCTAGCCGTTACAGTGGCGCCCAACCAAAACTAGTTATCATAACACGCTGATCTGACTAACCCGGTGACCCCTCGTACATACTGCTCGCTAAACATCTTAGCGGCCCAGTTTTAAGTATATTCTTGCTATTATTGTATTAACTTAATGCCACATAACTACTTATGTGATATCTGATAATAACTGTTTACATAATGAGATCTCACCCGATGTGTACCTAAAACAAAACCCTAAACTCATTCTACTTAAGACTTCTACATGAAGTACTAACAGCTGTCAAATCAAAATGATAATAGTAAAAAATAATAGTACATAACAACTTCAAACTTACTGAGATAACAAAAATAATAAACAAACGTAACTATAAACAACATCATTAATTAATAATTAAAATCCTAAATGCTATCTAAATAACAATGACATAACTGCTGGCTTATGTAAATTAAAACAACATTAACTGCATTAATTATAACTAATGCTTTCAAGATTAAAGAACAATGACAGCTATTTCAATAAGCAAACTAATTTAATAATAATTGAACGCCGGTTTTTTTTATAATGCGGTCGATCGATGTCGATTGATGACATATTTTGAGAAAGTATGGCATAACGAAAAAAATTTAATTAAAATTAGGATAATTATTTAAACATAAACCGAACTGCGCCCGTCAAAGAAAACTTCATTAAATTGGCTAGTTGACCGTTTTTGAGGTACCGTTAAATACTGTTCAAAATTGAGTACTACAGCAAAATATATAGTAACATTAACTTATCAAATGTTTCGTTTCTATACCGCAATTTAATTTGTATTGTCAAAACGGGGCATTCTGTCATAGCGGCTTGAGTGACTTCATTACTTCTATTCTGTCAAATGTTTGTTTTGATTTGTATTTTTACAGTCTTGCCCGCAAACAAATTAAATTTATTAATTCTGTCGACATATTACAATATTAATGTACGTCTGGCACCTAATTTATAGTGCAAGCTTCGTGTGAGTCTTACGTGCAGTTCATACATGCAACTCTAGATTCACGCTGTCCATGCAGTTATTTACCTACACGATAATTTTCTCTGTGTTGCCTTAATATTGCATACTACAGGTGTATACAGTCAGGGTAGTTGATTGTCAAGCAAATTGATATACTACACCAGATTGCCGAGTAATAGCCATTTCAAACGACTGCTGGGAATAACAATTCTGATTTGAATTAACATACCGTGGACAAGCCCTCTAACTAATTATAGAGGATTTTATGTTTATAATAACAGCCTTATTACTCGTGTGTAATTAAATTAAGTAACAGTTTTATCGGGATTTCACCAAGGGTCCATACTAAGACACGAATTATTATTTGTTCTCATCACAATGTTTATAAAACGAAATATTTGTGACCAGGAACAAACAATAGGGTATATGGAATCTCAGCCATTCTCAACCAGCTACTGCCAGCCACCCTGCGAAGATCGCCACTCCACCTAGCCTGTGCACGTCATACCTTGCCCTCAGCGATTCAAACTCCACTCATGAACACGTCCGCGTCGTCTCCATGGTCATCGATTAACGGCTTATTTGCTATGCTTAACAAAATTGCACCTTACTTACCAGAGAATATATTTTCATATTTATTTGTTCCGATATCTTGTTTGGCTTCAGCATTGCTATGTATGGTAGTCGACCAAAACGGACTGGGTCCGTTAAAGTGATCTTATAGCCGATATAAACGCTAGAAATAAATTGCTATTGGACACGGTCACACCAAACAAATTCTTACCTAATTTATATGTCGATAAGCGCTGATTATCCTTATGTTTTCATTTAAAACTATATTATAAACAACATGATAAATGTCATACTATAAAATAAATGGTATTATAACTAGTTCTTGCCCCCTCCTTTGACGGAACCACAAGTAAAATGAACTTAAGCTATGTAACAAAAGAGTATTATTTAGCGTGGCATCTCCGCACGGACTGTGGGTCAGACCGTGTAATCGATTTTTTATTCGCTAACCCATGTTGAATTAATTTTATTTACACAATTCAGTTTATATTCCAGATGATAGCCCTACACTGCGATTTTGTTGTCCCGATAGATTCACAGACTGTAAGGAACCCGATAGAATTTTTAAATGTTGTGTTGTTAAAATTTTGTTGTACAGGAAAACTGTCTCCAAGGTAGCGTTAGATTACTCTTTTAAAGAACCGTCGCTTTCAGAAAGTTATCTAATATAAATCGGAAGGAGGAAAACATGTCATTCATATTAAAAGTCCTCGTCGATAAACGTATACTGCAAATTGACTACCGTCAAACGGGGTGAATAGGGATGCAGAGGTGAATCGGAATCGGAAAGAAACTTTAAAAGGGCGTTTAACATTAAAATAATATAGTTTGTTGCCAACAAGGGTACTTAATCGTTAATTACAATACAGTAAACACATTATAGTCATTTTTGGCAACAAACTATATTATTTCAATGTTAAAATCCCTTTTAAAGTTTCGTCTCCATTCACCCCTGCATCCCTAATCACCCCGTTTAACGGTACTTAATTTTAGTTAGTGAATTTTCACACGCTCCGCCTGCGGGAAAGCATTACCAGTACCTACCTATAGATAATTTGTTCAACGGGGTAATTGCGTAACACACTAACAGTAGGAATGGGTTTCATTTTGGCAGTTCAACAACATTCATTGCTTTATTTACGTATGTTGAGCATATTTTTTTTTCGAACATATG
Source organism: Dryobotodes eremita (assembly GCA_917490735.1). Classification (NCBI taxonomy): domain Eukaryota; kingdom Metazoa; phylum Arthropoda; class Insecta; order Lepidoptera; family Noctuidae; genus Dryobotodes; species Dryobotodes eremita. The sequence continues at coordinate 10,640,232 of OU823261.1, forward strand.
AAGCAATGGATTAGCAATATCTTTCAAAATGATTCAGATTATCACTGATAGTGTGTTACGCAGTTAGGGTGCCGGCCTTTGCAAAAACAAATAAAAAAATAGTAAAAAAAGTCGTGGTCTGCATCTGCATCTGGTGGTTTGCATCCTATTTGAAAGATAGAGAACAATACGTACTAATAGAATATTTCCACCAGGACCAAAAACAAATAATTCAAATAAAATCTGATAAGAATATTATAAATGCATCAATACCTCAGGGCAGTGTCTTGGGATGTCTCCTATTTATCATCTATATCAATGACCTTCCCAAAATCATGGAAGAACCATGTGTGCTATTCGCAGACTATATTTCTCTACTTACCACATGCCAAACAAATAGTAATATAAATGAACAACTAAACACGATTTTCAATAAAACAACAACATGAATGGACGTGCACAACCTTGACATTAATTATAAAAAAAAAACAAACTAATGATTTTCTACCCACATCAAAAATCTCCATTACCAGTCAACTTCTCTACAAATGGCAAAAAAAAAACTGAAGTAGTTAAAGATTTTACGCTATTACGAGTAGACACACATTTCTTGGAAGCCCCATATAAAAAGTACGATCAAAATTATCGAAATTCACATACGCACTTCGAGAAGTCAAAAAAACTACCGACTTGCAAACTGCACTTACCACCTACTGCGCCTACGCTCATGCATGGCTCAGCTATGGCATTATAATGTGGGGAAATAGCACAGACGTGCCTACACTTTTCATGCTCCAAAATAAATTAATTCGTATTGATCGCGACGATAGGTCGTGGTGGAGCAAAATAAAAATATAGTGGACTGTATAATAAGAATAAATATAATGACAAAAAAGACAAATTACAATTGTAATAAAAGGTTGTATTTAAAATATGGTATTATAAGGATGTTAATAAAACGCGCAAGCGCAGCCGTGCGTGGATGCGTACAACAGCTGACCGGCGCGGTGTGGGGGCCCGCGCTCAGCCGTCGTCGGCTGGCCGACTCCCCGCTGTCCCCGCGCCCCTCGTACAATGCCGCCTGTGTGCGGCGATGTTGAGAAGAGCGGTCTCAACACGTATCCATAGTTAACATAGAACAAGCGGATAGCTGTAAACCCTTTTTATTTTAATATAAAATACTCACCTTACCATCTATCTATATCCTGGGAATACGCAAATTTGTTAGAAAACACACGAACATTTTTACAAAAACACGAACACGAACTTTTTTTCTTGTTTTTTGTGAAAAACATGGCAATCGATCTGTCAGATATAAAAACATGTTAATGGTACCCTCTTCGTGCATGAAACTACATTCAAATAGTCCTTACGTATTGTCCACAAAAATATTGAATAAACTACCAGATGCAATAAAAAATGAAACTAGCGATTCAATTTTTACGAATAAACTCAAACAAATATTAATTAAAAAAGTATACTACACAATTAACGAATACATACATGAAAAACAAATATATTTAATACAAACAGACACCATACATTGTTAGTCGTTTAGACATTCATACCTACATATAGTTAAATATTATATTACATTTTATTAACAAACTAGCTGCGCCCAGCGGTTTCACCCGTATAAATCTCGAAACTTTTTTTTTCCGTAAGGACCTTCGCCAATGTATTAGAAAACTATAAAAAAAGATGGATGAAATCGGTAAAGTCGTTCTCAAGTTATGGCGTGACCAAGGGAAATAGGGATTCATTTTTATATAAATAATATAGATAAGTTTTAATTTAATTAATAAAAATAAATGTTATAATTTAGTTATTTAATATTAAGGACATGTTTTAAAATAATTTATAATTAATTTATTATTAATTCTATGTCAAAAATTAATTTCATACTTTTTGCTGTCCCTTAAAGGGTCCGTATTTGAACCTTAGCTTTAAGCCCATTGTAAGATCTTCACACATTATGAAATGCAAATAAAGATATGAATATGAATAATACCTAAATTCTGTTTTTAAGTTAATGTTATATGTATGTTGGTGTACTTATTGAATATATAAACAAAATTATCGTTCGAATTAACACAAAGTAATGTTTATTTGTGTATGTGTTATTGTTGGTTTGTCAAATACTACTTCAACCTATTTTTTTAAATGTTCTCCAATAAAAAATCTCTAACATACTTTCTTTTAATAACTATAAAGCTGAGCTCCCTCAAACTGAATAGTTTTTCTTCCGTACAAAGTTGTAGTGAAGGCAAGGTACAGGGTTAGTATTTACTCAGTATTACCTATTGGCAACAAAAAAGCACCCCATAAAGCCTAGGCGGAAATGCATGGGTTTCGAAAAATACAAAGGTTTATGTTTTTTTGAGAATTTCGCAGAATTCATCATTAAATATATTTTTAAGCTATTGCATAGCTTTTATCGCGGGCTTTGAGCGCGGCGACCGATTCAAGAAATTCCGTAACGAAAATAAAACCTAACACCCCCACTCCGCCTACCATGTAGCTCGGCCGAGCGTTCGCTTAACGTGTATGTATATGGTACGACTGTACTTGAATTAATATCAAAGAAAAAAAAAACTGCATAAATAAAAAATAAATAAATAATTATAATTGCATAAGTTGAAAAATGCTATGCAATAGCTTTACCGCGGCAGTCCCCGAGTGCCACACGTGTTTTTTTTCTCTAAAACAGCTAATTATCTTCATTGGTAGCTTATACTTTTACAACGCTTTCGACGAAAAAACGTACTATCAAAATATAATAACAAATTACAATTATTATTAAACTTTCGAGTAAACAGGTGTGATGTTATGTTTATGTTAATGTGCTACAAAAAAGAAAAAAAATCTATAAGCGAAGGAGTATACCTTTAATAATACCTGATGTTTCCATTTATTTATGTGCCATATATCGCATATCTGGGGGCACGGTGGAGGCCGCCAAGAAGAGCCAAAAACAAAAAGCAGTTTCGTCGTATTTTCAAACCCCCATAACTTCGGCCTGAATACAAATAAAAATATTACAAATACAAAATATGTTATTGGAACAAAAACATATTAACATTTTTGTGTACGTGAATAATGCTAGAGAGCTTAAATTCTTAGGATAAGATGTAGTTAGCAGATTAATAAAAAACACTGTTTCATTTGTCTAGCTTCTATTCTTTGAATTTTATTAATACCTCAAATACATCGATTTCGTCACTGACTAACTGACTGACTAACTCATCAAAACCTCTTGGGCACTTCCCGAATCCTAGAAAGCTGCAATCTAGGATTTGAACACAAACAACAAAAATATATAAGAAATTGGTAACTTTCACCCTCCAACCCCTTAAAGGGAGGTGCAAGTCCGTATTTCTTATAGATAATAGGTATAAAAAGAAATAGATCACCCCAGAAAAAGCAATGAAATCCCACCAAAAACATCTCATGTAAAGTAGGTTGCCAAGACTTAATAACGCTTTCACTGTAAAAAATTTAATAAGACCAAACGTAGAGTCAAGCCCCTAATTATCCAAGGCCTAACTCTACAAAACTTACATCTCGTTCTAAATGCATGGCTAGGCCGTTCCATTGAACTATTGCATGACAAAATATTAAAGACCAGTTAGTTAATTTCTTACTATAAGCCCTTAGGAGTGTCGGCCAAGCCGTACATTTTGACTAAGATGTTAGGTTTGTAGAATTAGTTGCTTGGTTCTACTTAGATCTAATAACTTTTTAACAGTAAAAGCGTTCAGCGGTCAGGAGCATAGTACTCGCAACCGGCGTGCGTGTATGACCAGATGTATGAACGTTAACGAGGCAAAAGGAGTATGTAAGAAACGTAGCAGGTGGCGTTCTGTAGTTTCTGCCTACCCCCATAGGAAAAAGGCGTGAGTTTATGTATTTAGTAAAAGCGTAACGTAAGTGTTGGCAACCTACTTTACATGAAATGTTTTTGGTGGGTTTCATATACCTACAGGTTGAGAAAAAACGCGGTTACTAAAGAAATGCCCTTGACAATTGTAATTTTTTATTATTTCGAGAATTAGTTTACATAGTGAACTAAAGAAATTCTCAGAGTAGTCAGATAGGAAACGCCAACCTCATCTAGTTTTAAAATATGATTGACGTGTAAAAGTGTTTGTACAAACCTACTTACAAAAATAAAATCATTTATCATTTATCAAAGGAGTAGAATAGCATCATAAATAAATGTATTTTCTTTCTTTTCTGGCTTTTATTCGTCTTCATTGGTGAAATCAGTCGCGGATTTGATATAAAGAGAAGATTATATTTATTGTGTAGCTATCAAAAAGATCTTGGGAAGATTCAACTGTGATGATTCCAAACTACAATACCACTGTTTTCCACCATTTATTAATTTTTACAAAATACGTAAAGGATAACATATGCGGCTTAATAATTTAGATCCAATCCATATAAATAAGTAGTTTGTTTTGTAGTTCCAGGATGAAATTAGGCAATCCCATAGCAACTTGTTGTTTACCGGTTGTTAGAGCGTAAGGTGTGGTTATACTGGTATAGCATAACCACCAGCCTCACCGCCGACATAACTATTAGCGTATCCACTGGCTTCTCCTCCTACGAAACCACCAGCAGCTGCGTTAGCGGAACCTCCAAAGTGACCCCCCGCGGCAGCATTGACATTAGCTGCTGCACCACCATTGACGTATCCACCGGCGACACCACCACCGTAAGCACCAGCAGAACCACCACCATAGCCTGTAGCGCCTCCAGCAATGACACCACCAGCGGCAGCATTACCATGACCTGATGATGCTACACCGAAGTTCCCGGGAACTCCATTACCGATCGCTGATGCTTGACCACTGGCATAACCACTAGCAGCTGCATTTACACCAGCAGTTGCAACTCCGCCGACATAACCTCCAGCAGTTCCTCCCGCATAACCACCGGCTTCACCTCCAGCATAACCACCAGCTTGGCCACCAGCAAAACCACCGACTTGGCCACCAGCATTAACCATAGCTTGACCGCTGGCAAAACCACCAGCTTCTCCACCAACATAACCCAAAGCTTGGCCGCCAGCAAAACCACTGGCTTGGCCGCCAGCATAACCCATAGCTTGGCCTCCAGCATAACCTCCAGCTTCTCCACCAGCATAACCCATAGCTTGGCCGCCAGCATAACCACTGGCTTGGCCGCCAGCATAACCCATAGCTTGGCCGCCAGCATAACCTCCAGCTTCTCCACCAGCATAACCCATAGCTTGGCCGCCAGCATAACCACCAGCCTGGCCGCCAGCAAATCCACCAGCTTGGCCGCCAGCATAACCTCCAGCTTCTCCACCCGCATAACCCATAGCTTGACTACCAGCATAAGCACCAGCTTGGCCACCAGCATAAGCACCAGCTCGACCGCCGGCATAACCTCCAGCTTCTCCACCAGCATAACCCATAGCTTGGCCGCCGGCGTAACCACCCGCTTCTCCACCAGCATAACCCATAGCTTGGCCCCCAGCATAAGCACCAGCTTGACCACTGGCATAACCCATAGCTTGGCCGCCAGCATAACCTCCAGCTTCTCCACCAGCATACCCCATAGCTTGGCCGCCAGCATAACCACCAGCCTGGCCGCCAGCAAATCCACCAGCTTGGCCGCCAGCATAACCTCCAGCTTCTCCACCAGCATAACCCATAGCTTGGCCACCGGCATAAGCACCAGCTTGGCCGCCGGCATAACCCATAGCTTGACCGCCGGCATAACCTCCAGCTTCTCCACCAGCATAACCCATAGCTTGGCCACCGGCATAAGCACCAGCTTGGCCGCCGGCATAAGCACCAGCTTGGCCGCCGGCATAAGCACCAGCTTGGCCACCAGCATAACCTCCAGCTTCTCCACCAGCATAACCCATAGCTTGTCCACCGGCGTAACCTCCAGCTTCTCCACCAGCATAACCCATAGCTTGTCCACCGGCGTAACCTCCAGCTTCTCCACCAGCATAACCCATAGCTTGACCGCCGGCATAAGCACCAGCTTGACCACCTGCATAACCCATAGCTTGACCGCCAGCATAACCTCCAACTTCTCCACCAGCATAACCCATGGCTTGGCCGCCAGCGTAACCACCAGCTTCTCCACCAGCATAACCCATAGCTTGGCCGCCGGCATAAGCACCAGCTTGACCGCCGGCATAACCCATAGATTGGCCGCCGGCATAACCGCCAGCTTGGCCACCGGCGAAACCACCAGCTGCTGCATTTAGACCAGCTGTCGCAACGCCACCGGCAAAACCTCCAGCAGTACCTCCCGCGTAACCACCAGCTTCACCTCCGGCATAACCACCAACTTGGCCGCCGGCATAACCACCAGCTTCCCCACCAGCATAACCCATAGCTTGACCACCGGCATAACCACCAGCTTGGCCACCGGCATAAGCACCAGCTTGGCCACCGGCATAACTACCAGCTGTTGCTGTGGCACCTGCCGTTGCCAAGGCTCCAGCTGTTGCACCTCCACTTATGTAACCTCCAGCGGCCCCTCCAGCATAACCACTAGCTTCGCCGCCGGCATAGCCACCCGCCTCTCCATTTATGAAACCACCTGATCTTGAAGCACTGTCTACATATTTATTTTCCCAGCCGCCGGTGTCCCCTAGTGGATATGTTTGTTCAGTTGCCGCGCCACTGACGTCATTGCCAGCCTCGCCTTTTTTGTGAACACCGGATTTTGTCTCACTGACTGCTTCGGTATAGCTATTTTCCACATCTAGGCGCCTACTACTAGTTGACGCCACGCCAACCCGACATGTGACGGCAAGGACGAAGAACAACAACTGAAAATAAAAAATATAATGACAACATCGCTGCACTTTATATGTATTATTAGTAAAAAATCAATTAATTATTTCATGTTTTCACAAAACTACGATACAAATGACAAAAAATCATCATCATCATCATCAGCCTATATTTGTCCACTGCTGGACGTAGGCCTCTCCTAGTGAACGCCACTGAGCTCGATCTTCGGCTCTCCTCATCCAGTCTCTTCCAGCCGCCTTTCGTAAGTCGCCACTCCACCTGGCCGGCGCGGCGGCGGGCATCCCACACTACGTTTGCCTAAACGCGGTCTCAACTCTAAAACTCGTTTTCACCAACGATAGTCGGTCCTGCGAGAGATGTGACCAGCCCATTGCCACTTCAGCTTGCTTATAATGACACAAAATGCCGGTGTACCATTATTAAATTTTATGTTTTATGTATTATTTATTTTCAAACTAATTATTATTTTCTAGTATTTTGTACACTGGAAACTAATGTTGTAAACTATTTGTTTGTATAAACCTTTCCATTTCATTTGATCTTCTGCCATCTAAGTAAGTATAGCAAAGCCTTATTTGCTATGGAAGCCTATTAAACAAATTGCAGCTATTGCACTTTGCCTACAAATCTTATCAGTCGGATTATGTTGGAAATTATTCAAATAACACTAGGTATAGTGCATTCTGGTGTTAACGACGCGTCGGGTTTTTCCAATTTGCTAATATTTAAATAGCCAAATGAATGTATATAGAAGAAAAAAAAGAAGAAAAAAAGATTAATTCTTGTTTATGTGATGTTAATAGTTCAAAACGTGATACATTGTAAGTATGTACTTTTCTCGATCGAAAAAAACCGTTTTATATTTTAACTAGAGCCCAAAACAATATAAAAATTGTATATGTTCAAAGGTAATGTATTGTATATTGTAAATGATTTTAACGAATATTTGTTTTAGAAAACAATAGTTTTATTAAAAATTTAAATTAAAATATGCTCATGAAGACTCATGCGGAGTCGCACGTCTCGAACTTTTTACTTACTAAATACAGGTTTGGGATAACCCGCCCTTAAAACATTAATGCTTCATGTATTATGTGTACACCACTTCAATATCAAGTATGTTATTATGTTTACTGAAAAAGGACTCCTGACTTACCAGGACGCTAATTTTCATTGTTGTTTGTAAGTATTTTTTCAAGCTGCAATGCCAATGGTGAGGGCAAACGAGACTGCCTGGCTTTAAGGCGACAGTAGCAAATATAAATGCCAGAAATTAATGGCTATTTGTCACGGTTCTCCGAGAAAATTATTACTTAATTTACAAGTGATAAGAGCTGATTAGTTTTGATTAATTTTGTGTTTCACTTGAACAATACTGAATACTATTATTTTGCTACTTACTAGCTTTGGCATATGATCATACTTTAAAAAAAAATGATACAACCTGTAATTTGATTTCGATCTTTGTAACATCTTTTTTCGCAATCATTTTGAAACAATAAATTAGGCATGAAATCAATTAGAAAGTATGGAAAATGCTGCTACACGTAAGGTAAAGACAGGGAAATTGACTACCAAATTAAATTGGCCGTATTTTCTGTAATTTTCAAATCACATCTGTCATATTCTGATATGTGAAATATTCTGATTGGTGATACTCAACTATTCACTTCAAGGCAGGGTTTACACAACATGCAATATTCCAACATTGATTCTGCTGCTCACGCGTCGCCTTTGCATTCAAGTTGGAGTATTAATTGTGTCGTCTAATGGTTCTCGAGTTCATTGAATGATATAGCATCAGGTTATTTTTTACTATGTTTTAGGCCATTAGGAGCCACGTCAGGCACAGGTACCTGATGCTTGTCTGTAACCTACCCTTACTATATTTTGGCCCAGCAGTGTAAGTGTGGAAAAATGAGCCATTCGATATCGTTTTTATTAGAAAATATTGCAATTGGGAGTCTAGATAATTCTCATGTCATAAATAAAAGTACCACTTCAATTCCATGAGTGTATTTATTATTAAACAGGTTGTTTGAGATCTTATTCTATACAAATCGTCTTATTATCACTTTTTATTTCAGTAAATGTACACAAAGTTACATTCATGGAGTACCAAGTGCAATTTATGATATTTCTGCAATTATAAATTAAATTAAATATTTTTTTAATGTTTTAATAATTAAGTACTGTACTACTTGATTAGGAATGAAATCAGACAAACGGAATAACAATGAACAGAAGCAATCTATGAATATTATACGGATTTTAACAATAATAGATAAATTATAACAATTAAGTGAAACATGCATATCATTTTACTAGTACATAAATTCATATTGGCACCCTAAACAAGTTTGACGATTTGCAC